>OX336359.1:9729076-14729076 GCA_946902875.1 Nematopogon swammerdamellus
TTTTATTCCTAAATAATTATTCAGTATGGAGCTAGCTCGACATAAGAAATTAAAATAGAGTCGCATTCAGAATTTTTTTTCACCATGAAAAAATTCTGTAAGTTTAAAAAGCCTGATTCAGTGTTTAGTACATATTATCTAGTTTAAAATTTTTTTTTTCATATTACACAGAACAAAATTTTTCATTGTAGTTTTAAAAAATATAACAATTTTCGTTTAATGCCCTATAGAATCCTCTTAAGAATACAAGCGTTGTTGGTACTCCAGCATGGCATATCGCAGCTTGCCCCAGCAGGAATACTTTGTATCTTAAATCAGAAAACCTTTAGTTCTAAACTAGGGCATGAAGTAGGTATTAATTTGATTATTTCAATATAAATAACAATAAAATTCAAAGCAAAACTCTTATCTGCATGCATAATGTTTGTTATGGTTTCACAATAGTTTGGCAGGGTCAATGGTCAACTTTAGCATATTATCTTATTTTATAAGTACCTACCTATTACTTTCAATTTTTTCTTTATGGAAAGTGATACGGTTGGCTACATCACCTACAACCCCGGGATAAACCCTACTACCTAGTAAGGTAAGAGGGAAGGGGCCTACAGTTTTACGTGGAATCCGAACCACGGTCAGCCTCCAACGGTCGAGCGGTGACCAAACCAAGTACTGACCACGTTCAGAGTTGCTTAACAACAGTCGACCCACCGCACCACTGAGCTACCGAGGCTGACAAAAATGCTTTTCAATGCTTTGAGCGAGGAAGTAAAGCTAGATCCCTTCTCTTGCCTCCGTCCTAAGATACCTACAATCACCGGAATCAATTTGTCGCCGGCCGAATTTTTCGGCCGGCGACAAATTGTATGAGACGTGAACGAGACGGTACATGGCATCTAGTTTAATAATGCTTTAAGGGTTGACATCACGGGTGTATTAGGTGATGTAGCCAAACGTAATATGACATTCCACAAAAATCTATTTGAGATAAAATGTGACTTCGATCATTTCTTGCTCAGTTTCTTCTCACAATATTATGCCTACAGCGCGTTCTTATGTACCCCCAAACTGAGATAAAATATGCATACTTCCATTCTTTTAAACTGCTTGTATATCTGATGAGCCGTTCTCGAGTTGTAAACGAACTTACAAAAGTAATATGTGCAGTTCATATCCCGTAACCATTGTTAGGCGTAACAGAAAACTTTAATGAAAAGCCCATGTGAATTTACCGAGTGTAGTAGTAGTATGTAGTTCTCGACTCGGCAGTTCAAACTGCATGTAAACAAATTAACTCGTTCACGAGTTATAAGCGAATATATAAACATACCGTGTGGGCCCGGTACTTAAAAAGAATATCCCAACTGCATCTCTCCCTATGCATGTCGTAAAATCAGGACTAAGGGATAAGGACAAGATGCCGTCCTAAAGGGCGACAGGCTCGCCACATCTCACCTTGGCACGGTACTTCCACCGAGTCATGCAGCAGGTGGGTCTTCGTGCCTTACTTGCTGCTTGATCGATTGAATCTTGTTCGAATACTTTGCGAAACGTGGCGGTCGGTGTTATGCTGTAATTTACTAGAGTACTTGCAGCACAACACCGATAACTCTGCTTACCCCGATTGTTGGGATTCAGCGTGTGTGATATGTATGTATGTATATAAACATTTCATACTATGTAGAGTATCTTGATATAACGCGGCAGTACTAAAAGGCAACTAGTGCCATCTTCCGGTACTTTCTCTACTAAAACGAGTTAATCGCTTATGCAAGAGTTTTCTTTGCGTTTCCATTACCTGATTTTCTTGCGCGGTCGTGTTCCACTCCGTGCTTTTACTACGGTATTTAACGTCATACTGAGTTAGTGTTTTTTGTGAAGTATGTACGTTAAAGTACGGGCGGGACTTTGCATAGCAATGCCTAGGATTTGAAATTATTATGTTAGGTTAGAAAATGTGTAAAGGTAAGCTAGTAAATTGAGTCTCGCGCACCGAGGGTTCCGTACAACCATGTAATTGGCTTTTTAAATTTGTTGTTTTACTTTAGAGTTTGCATTATAATCACATCAGGTATGACGCTTTAATGTATTATACCGTTTTTACGATAGAGAAAAAAAACATTTTTTTTCATGTGATACGTGTTTACGTTGAGATAATACGTTCGGCCCTAAGAAAACAAGAAACGCAGAAAACAATTTTTTTTTTCAAAACAAATATGTATTATTTTCGAATTGTTTCTTTCTTGTTACTTCAGTAATAAATACTGCACTGGCAGTTAGCCAGCGCTGCGAGATTTCATACTTTTGCCATAGAGTCAATTTATAATATTCAAATTCAAAGTAGGATTTTCTAATGCTTCGAATGTGTCGTTTTATCTTGTCCTAGTTTGTTTTTGGTAAATATTATGTTCAGTTCAGTCAGGCCTAAACACCAAAACCTTCACATGCACTAAAATGTTGATCATTGATTAAATGATTTTTCTTCGAATCGTCAAGAAGTGTTTTTTATTGACTTCAAGAATAGACTACTAGTTCCACCAGACCCACTGGGAAACAGGCGTGACGGTATGTATGTATGTATGTATTGCACTGGCAGTTAGCCAGCGCGATATTTCATACTTTTGAACTAGTAGTCTATTCTTGAAGTCAATAAAAAACACTTCTTGACGATTCGAAGAAAAATCATTTAATCAATGATCAACATTTTAGTACATGTGAAGATTTTGGTGTTTAGGCCTGACTGAACTGAACATAATATTTACCAAAAACAAACTAGGACAAGATAAAACGACACATTCGAAGCATTAGAAAATCGTACTTTGAATTTGAATATTATAAATTGACTCTATGGCAAAAGTATGAAATCTCGCAGCGCTGGCTAACTGCCAGTGCAGTACTTACATACATACATAGCGTCACGCCTGTTTCCCAGTGGGGTTGACAGAGACAACAAATCTCCACGTGCCACATGTGCACCTCTGCACTTGACACATCTCTGGAAAGAAAGAAAGAAAAGATTATTTTAAAGATTATTATTATTTATTGATTATATCAATATACATTATAGTAAAGTGAAAAGTAGGTCAGAAGTCAAATTAAAGCTCATTTAAAAAGAGTAAAACACATTAGGGATATAGTAGTAACTACATTAATAACGGACACTGTCCGACAATTGCCTTGCAACTTATGCAAACGCCTTTTTCATTTTCTCGCAAGACATTTTGTGGAGCACACCCACAACAACAACGCTATCAAGATTACCACAATTGGCGTTACAAGTAATTTTACAATGCTAAATTGCAGTCAGAGACGAACAATGTAGAGTGTTTTCATTTCACGAAGGCACGAGGGGTACGAGGTAGGAAGTGGTGCGAGAGGCGACCGCGCAGAGCTCAGTAGAGAACAAACTCGGTGCCCGGTCGGTACACACGTTCTACACGTCTCCGCGTCGCTCCGTCGAACCGAGTCGTTCCCTACTGAGTCCCGCGCGGTCTCGCACCACTTCCTACCTCATACCCCTCGTGCCTTCGTAAAATGAAAACACTCTACCAGATCTCTTCGGCTCTCTCAAACTGCCATATAATTTACTGCTCGGACTATCCAACCAAGCGCTTATAAGCGCGTGGCTCAAGCCCATAAAGTGACTTAACGTTTTGCGAGTGGCATAGCCGCGGGTGGCCGAGTGGCTTGGGTATCGGCTTCACATGCGAGAGGTCCGAGGTTCGAATCGGGTCGGCGTGTACGAATGAGTTTATTTCTGACGAGAAAAATTACGTGCATACCTACACCTGCTGCTTCACCGTTCGGAACCGGTGTAAAACTGTAGGTCCCTTCTCTTGCCCCTTACTAGGTGGTAGGCTCACTGCATCACCAGGGAAGTCTCCGGTATGGCACCTACCTTCTCGGAGGTCTAGGCTGTCTTATAATAAATAAATAAATAAATAAATATAATTATACGAAACTCCAGTCAAGGCGAGTGAGACCACCTGTATCATAAAATTTGAATTTAGCACACCACGGATCGTGGAGGTCCATCGCCAAGTCGTCCTCGATTCCCACAAGCTTGGGCATATGTGAAGAAGTTATGACCATCCGGCGCGGAAATACGACAATAGTTTTAGGAATCATTGTATGTAATTTTTAGAGGAATACTTCTTATTTACATAGATTAAAAGCCGAAAAGCAAGAGAAAAAATACTTCCCGACCAGCATTCGAACCTGGAACTCCGGCTTGAGCCGCCTTTTTCTTAATTTTCGGGTTTGCATCTACCTAAATAAGAAATATAAAGCGAGCACATGCTTAGTACTAATATATAATAATCCTAATTTGAGAGGAAATTTAAAAAAAAACATACATACAATAACATATAGTAAAAATAATAAACCCTCTATAACGCACGCATCGTCCGGAGGTTCCTCTCTTTGGGACCCGATCATCGGTAGCTTGGGCTCGCCCCGCCGCCGGTGGTGGAAACTCCATTTTTTTAAGGTTAATTTTGTGTATGTTTTTTATGTTAGGTTTTGAATATGTACAAAATTAGTTTTAAGAATATGTCTTAATAAAGGAATAATAATAAACCCTCTATTATATAAAGAACCGGCTGTGTCTATCCGATGAAGACAATCAAAACACAGCCAATAATAACATTCCTTGAACTGGAGTAAACGGTAATACGCACATATGTTTTGTCTGCTCCATCGTTTATTAACAAGTAACTTTTGTCCTCAGGTAGTGTTGATAGTCTCACTGGCTGCGGTGGCCTTTGCCAGCGAGGAGAAAGGCAAACCGCAGGAGGCACCGGCGGCGGCGGCTGACGATAAGAAACAGGACAAGAGGGGAATCCACGACTTCGGATACGGAGGGGGCGGCGGCGGCGACTTCGGCAGCTACGGCGGAGGCGACGGCGGCCACAGCTTCGGTGGACAAGAATTCGGTGGCTCCAGCGAATGGAAACCTATCTCTGAAGGATCCTATGGAGGATCCTTTGGTGGCAGTTCTTATGGAGGCGGCGGTGGCGGATACGGAGGCGGCGGTGGCGGACACGGAGACGGCGGTGGTGGCTACGAAGGCGGCGGTGGTTACGGAGGCGGCGGCGGTGGTGGCTATGGCGGCGGAGGATCTTACGGTGGTCATGAAGAACACGTGAAACACGTCGAGGTAGTCAAGAAGGTCCCAGTCCCGTATACGGTCGAGAAACACGTGCCTTACACCGTTGAAAAGAAAGTGCCCTATGAAGTAAAAGTCCATGTACCTCAGCCCTACACCGTTGAGAAGAAAGTACCCTTCACCGTCAAAGAGTACGTGAAATACCCGGTATATGTACCAGAGCCCTACACCGTTGAGAAAAAGATTCCATATGAAGTCAAAGTTCCGGTCGATAAACCTTATGAAGTCAAGGTTAAAGTGCCAACTCCCTATACTGTTGAGAAGAAGGTACCTTATGAGGTGAAAGTGCCATACCCGCAGCCCTACACCGTTGAGAAGAAGGTGCCCTACCCCGTGAAATATGAAGTCAAGGTCCCTCAGCCCTACGAAGTCATTAAGAAGGTCCCCTACGAAGTGAAGGTCCCGGTCGATAAGCCCTATAACGTATATGTGCCGAAGCCTTACCCAGTTCACGTTGAGAAGCCCTACCCAGTCACAGTTCACAAGCACGTGCCTTATGAGGTGAAGGTGCCAGTCGACAGGCCTTACAAGGTTGAAGTGGAGAAACCTTATCCCGTTCCTGTAAAGGTGCCAGTGCCAAAGCCCTATGATGTGTACAAAAAGGTGCCTTACACTGTTGAAAAGAAGGTGCCGTATGAAGTGAAGGTTCCTATCGACAAGCCGTACCCTGTGTACAAGGAGGTTCCATTCCCACTGATAAAGGAGGTGCCGTACCCGGTTAAGGTCCAAGTTCCGGTCTATATCCATAAGCACGAGGAGCCTCAGCACCACGGCTGGCACTAGACTAAGACTATTAGACTGTAGACTCACCAGTACCTTATAGACTTAAGCTGATTGTGATGACTTTTCGAGTAATTTAGTTTGTATCGAAATTTTGGATGCCCAGTTCTTATCGACCGGGCCCTAGGATCTCACCGCATAGCGTCTGTAATAAAGGCGCGCGGTCGCGTCCTATATACGTATGTATACCTACTGTTATTTAAGTTTGTTATGCTATTGCAATTTTAGTTGAATGCTTAATTTTTATGACGGAGTAATAAAATTACGAAAGGTGGATAATAAAAGATGTGCGTTTAATGCTTGCGTTTCTTTTCCCTGTTGAGTCAACGGTTTTATTACACAAATGTGGATAGCTATTAAATATCCCATCAATAATATTGAATTGAAATCATAAAATACTGGTACATAAAAGGACTTGTCAGTAACTTAGTCGTTCGCTACAAGGCACCATGGTCGCTAGAGTTCGAAGGGTCGAATCCCGATGGGATTTGTCAGAATTTCGAAGAACTTACAAGCGCGGTGTAAAATTTTTCTCAGGTGAAAAAAAACACCTTTTTCTTTATAGAAACTGACACAATTGACTACAACACTTGCAACATCCATCCCATGATATCAGCACGTAACGCCATAGGCGTTTTTAGTGCTTATCTTTGGGCGTGCCGGCTACACTGAACTGACCTATATACTAACAAAATGCTATTGCGTTGCGTTGTGTATAAGATTGCCTTCCAAGTTTATTCTCCAAAACATGTTCGACTTCTGCAACGAAGAAGAGGAATGCTTACAGACAAAATGTGTATACATGAATATTACATTATTCAAATCATAAAATTAATATCGAATCACTGCAGATGAAATAATGCAATTGAAAGGCGTTAAAATAATATAGTGCACTTACGAAACCATTGAAATGGCAGCACCAGTTGTGCAACCGGACGACGGATAAGATCGACGCCATGCTAATACAAATCTAGAAGAGGCATTAACAAGTGAAATAATGAAGTGAGAAAATGCACGAAGACGAAATTACTCATAATATGCAGAACGATTAAGCAATAACTAACAATAATTTAAGGGATTATTCTGGAACTCAACTGGAAAATTCGGGCCCTTGTAATTTTTTCTAAATAGAAAAATAATTCACGACCGCCACACATATTTGTGGCGGTAAGTTTTACATTACATTATACAATATGTTTAGTTTTAAATTTAATTTGAAGTATTTGCTTTGTAACAATATATAGTAATCTCTGTAAGCGAATGGTTACACGTTCTTTGAGGCAATAAAGATTCTTTAAACCGAAGCTGGAAAAATGAATAGGGCTAATAAATATTAGCTCTATTTTGAGAAAAAAAAATTAATATAAAAGCCAAAGTGTTCATTTGAGCTCCAGTAGTACTTCTTGAAATTGTAATACCTAATTGCTGAATGACCCTTTCAAGAACATTTAAAAGAGTTTGGGCGTCGGACTATCCAATGCTTACATGAGAAACAGCGTCGCCGAGCTCCGCCGGTAGCGGAGGGGACGGCGGCGCGCGCTCTGATTGGGTGGTATCGGGTGGTATCGCGCTCTGATTGGGTGGCACAGGGAAGGTCCGATATCCATACATCTAATGTTCTTGGGCCCTGTATGTCTTCAGGCACACTTGTTTACACATATTTTATTTGCTACAAATGAAGTGCAGGCAGACCAAATGTTGGTAAAAATATAAAATGAATGTACGGCAATGCCGAGTCTGGGGATCAATTTCCTCGATCGGCACACATGTTGCACAACTCCTGCGCAACACAACCGAATAACCGGATAAATGGTTTATCTATGGTCGATGAGCATTTAGGTGGAGTGAGTGCAATTTGGATAATATGTGTTTCAGAACATGTGGCATTGGAGATTGAAATCTGCGGATTGCTATCGGAGAGGAGGCAGTGTGTGTGTGCGTGTATGAGAGTGGGTGTGTGTGTGTATGTGTGTGAGAGAGGGTGTGTGTATGTGTGTCTAGTTTTGAAAGCAACGACACGGCCAAGAACTTTAGAAGAGGTTGGACGTCGGACTGTCCAACGCTTATATGAGAACCAGCGTCGCCGAGCTCCGCGGGTAGCGGAGGGGACGGCGCGCGCTCTGATTGGGTGGTATCGGGTGGTATCGCGCTCTGATTGGTGGGAATGTTATTGGTACGTTTTTACAAATATCTTGTTACGCTGGCGCGGGGAAGGTCCGACGTCCCTACCTCTAACGTTCTTGGACACGGCATTGCGTTCATGAAAACCCTTTTCTACACATAAACATGATTTAGTAACTATGAATAATGATTAAAGTAAAGTAAAGATTATTACGGATAATAAACAAAATATATGAAGCATGCTAAGTTTCATGTGATTGGGCGGATATTGAAATAAAAATGGCGAAGGTGGAATAGCTCCAAAATGGCGAAAGTGGAATAGCTCCAAAATAATGAAAGTGGAAATAGATACAAAGTGATATTGACAGGAAGTCTGCTATCTCCCATTATCTCCCAATTTACGTGCATACCTACACCTTCTGCTTCACCGTTCGGAACCGGTGTAAAACTGCTGGTCCCTTCCCTTGCCCCTTACTCGGTAGTGGGCTCTAATTTTAGCCGACTGGGTTGATTTGATACCACCCTACTGGACGTAAGATGGCCCCATAGTGCCTCAGCTGTGTTCTTCTCTAGTGCAGTATAGCCAAAAAAAATCAAAAAGGAAGTCTCCGGTATGGCGTCTACCTTCTCTGAGGTGGTAGTGGCTGGTCGGAGCATGTGATTTGGCCCCTCTGACTCAGCCACCCGTACCGGATTCCATAAAAATACTACAGAGCAAAATTTCAAAGCAACTAAACCCGATATCTCATGTGTACCTTTTTTTATTTATTGACCTTGGCACGGCCCTTCCACCGAGTCGTGCAGCAGGTGGGTCTTTGTGCCTTACTTGCTGCTTGATAGTTATCTTGCCCGAATACTTTGCTAAACGTGGTGGTCTATGTTGTGTTGCAATTTGCCAGAGTTCTTGCAGCACAACACCGATTACTCTGCTCACCCTGATTGTGGAGATACAGCGTGTGTGGTATGTATGTATGTATGTATGTACATGTGCCGCCAAACCAGCCATAAGGTGTCTAACGGCGCCCATGGACATTCGGTCGTATTCGGGGGTTGCGAATGCCATACCGGCCTGACAGGTGTCCATTCACGCCCCTCTTGAAGGACCCGAGACTGTACTTGGGGGGAAATGTATGAGCAGGGAGAGCGTTCTAGAGTTTACCGGTTCTGTAAAGGAAAGATCTGCAGAATCGATTGGTGCGCGCGCATGCGCGGTAAGTCCAGCGTATAGGGATGCAATCCCTGCCCAGTGCGCGTGGTGCGGCGGTGGAAAGGGGACGGCGGGATCGCGTTAAACAGCTCCTCCGAGTACTCCCCATGGAATAAGCCATGTCAGTCTCCATAAAAAAAAAACTAACACGGTTTGGCACTTCTGGCAGAACACGTCTGTCGTTATTCTTTGTCCTGTTGCTATAAATAAAATTAGCCGCACGCCTATATAACACATTTCATTTTATAATTACCTATTGTATTGCCAATAGAGCATAGAACAAGAACACGCCAAACGCCTTAAAACCAGTCTACGTTTTGGGTTGATGACCTGAGAATTGCAAAATTATTTAATGTGCATCGAAGACTTTATGTCTGTCGATATTTCAACTCGTAGATGAGTAATGGTGGGGCAATAGAAAGTATAAAATGTTGCATCTAATGGTTTAATTAATATACCTTATAAGTATAAATCCCGCAATCCTACTAATATAAACGCGAAAGTTTGTGAGGATGGTTGGATGTATTTGTTCCTCTTTCACGCAAAAACTACTGAACGGATTTTGATGAGACTTTACAGTACTATAGCTTATACATCAGATATATACCATGGCTATATACCATGACGCTAAATAGCCTTAGGGCTCAGCAGTATCATATAAAGTATAGTATGGACAATTAAGCGAGAATATAAAAGACAAGAAAAACAAAAGCCTATCAACGTCACATAAAAACTTCAATTTCGAATTCTGTTCTTTTTTTAAAATCCACGCGGACGAAGTCGCGGGCAAAATCTAGTACGTACAATGTAGGTACCGATTTATATTCTTGAAAACCTAACTTCAAAGCTTGCTACTACGAAAGGACTACGTCTTTTATATGAGCGCAGCTCGGCCTTCGGCCTCGCTCTTATCGACTTGCTTTTTATGAGGAAGGACGCCGTTTACGTGAATGCAAAAACAGTTAACTCTATCCCTGCATCGTGTTGCATTGAAATGTATCGTGTTTCATCTGGTCTGAGGTAAAAATCCTGTTGTTTTGAAATTCAAAATTCACGCGAGCGAAGCCGCCGGCAAAGCTTGTTATAAATATGAAAATTGGATAGCTACCATAAACGCTGAATTGCATAAGGCGGGCTTCTTGTAGTTTACAATTTCTTCCAGGCAACCTTGTACAAAACAACATATTAGAAGTTGTGTGCAAGTTTTTTCGTATTCATAAAACGTTCGAAAAACTCATTGGAGCAAATGTGAGTTTCGAACGTCGGACATTTAGTAGAAGAGACCAAACGTATACGATTGACCACTGTATCCGGCTCTCCTTTCACTGATTACGATTAGGTATGCTCCAAATAACAATACTATACTGTTGTTAAAATATTAGGCAGTCGTGTTTGCTACGGAACCCTGCAAAGTGAGGAGTGAGTTGAGCCGATGCAGGCAATCCGTCATCCGTCGATGTCTAAAGTTTTCTAACTCGAACGAGTCTGTTATGGCGGTATCGGGCCAGTAGAGATGCAGAACAGCGCCGTGTGTGGAGTCGGTAAATTGAGACGTTATTGAAGATGTGAAAAATAATTTAGATCTATTATTTTGGGCGGAAATATTTGTATTGAAGTTTCTTAGAAGTTTTTTAGAAAACAATAATTTAATAATTAAATACATTAAAAACATTTCGGCTAAGATGAATTTACTGAAGACATTTAAAAACCAACTAGCAAACTGGAAATTAGTTCACAACAACTTGAAAATGTTTATTTATTAGATAGATGCAAGGCCGAAATTATAGAGGAAAAAAATCGTCGACAGCCAGAAATCGACACTAGAATAGTTAGTGGAAATAAAAAAAATTAAACGACGTACCTGCTAATTACTGATGTAAAAAACACACAAAAACTAGTAAAATATAACTAAAGTATTCGAAAGTAATAATAGTAATACATAAAACCTTAGAAAATTTCCTCCAGTCGACCTGGTGGACCTATAGTTTTACATGGCATCTACCATGGAGCAGCTCGTGAAGGGATACACGTAATGTGGGTCCGACTGCAAATCAGCGCAATAGACAACGTCGTTACGTCGTTGTCTCCTATTGCATATGCTGAGTTGGGCCCAATTTGTTGCCATTGTTAAATGTGCTATGTTAATGTACCTTGTTGAACTGGCGACAAATAAACACTCATTTCATTTCAATATTTTTTTTTTAAATCAGAAAAACCCATTGGTACAGGCCGACCGGATTCTCTCGCAAGGCCGACTCCCAGACCATGGTGCAAAAGAGTTCATTCATCTAGCTTCATTATTTTACGAAATATTTCACTTTATGTCAAGGTCGGCGCTCGATGTCGATAGGCCGAGCTGCGGCGCGCAGAAAACATCTGGAAGTCAAGGTTATAATAATGCTTACCCAAGCATTATTATAACCTTGGGAGTAAACAGGTTAAATAATACGTGCATCCCTAAAGCTGCCTTTTTTATTGCAGAAAATGTATATACTTATTTTTTTTTAAGGAAACTGACACGGTTGGCTACATCACTTAAAATATCCGCGATGTCAGCCCATAACACCGGGTGAACTTGGCGCCACGTCAGTGCTTCCCTTCGGTCGTGCCGGCTACACTGAACTGGACGGAACACACAAACTATTTACATAGCTGTTTCGACCGACCTTTCATTCAGTGCGGTTGTACCAATCCGGGCGGGTTTACCCTACCACCTCGTAATATAAGAAGGGAGTTAATATGCCTTAGTCGCCTTTTACGACATATACGGGGAGAGATGCAGTGGGGCTATTCTTTTAAAGTACCGGCCCCACACAGTACTGTATATACCCACATAACACTCGTGTTCTACTCCACCGCGCCCGCTGTTCCACTGATCGTATGTGCAGTGTAAGTACTAGCTTAGGCCTGTTTTCTATTTACTACCTATCAACGATGTATATAGGTACCAGTTCTAACATAATATATTACTTTATGTAGATATGCACTAGAATTTACTCGATTAAGCTCGCGACTTCGCCCACGGCAATGTCGGGTTTAGACTGGGTTTTATGAATTATTGTTTAGTCACAATATAAAAACCGGCCAAGTGCGAGTCGAACTCGCGCACCGAGGGTTCCGTATCGCCATGTCATGGTCAGCGCTGCTTAATACTGTTTTCGGTAGATGGCGCGCATACACTTTTTACTTTCTTGTATGGGGACCCCCGTGAATTTTTTAATTTTTCTTATTTTTATTATTATTTGTTGTTATATCGTCCGTAATAAATAAATAACACATATTCTGTGAACATTTCCACGGGATATCTATTACGGTTCAAGAGATACATCCCTCGCACAGACAGACAGACGGCGTAGGCTTAGTAATAGGGTCCCGTACGACGGATACGGAACCCTAAAAACTTGCCCTAGGCAGATCGCTTTTTGTGGACATCTGCCGAACATGGAATCAAATGTCAAAACACGACCCCTCGACCACTCGAACACGTTTCGTTATTATTTCGCGTATTATTTTAGAAACCATTTCGAAACTTTGATGACTCATCATCACATCTAGTGAATATCTTGAAAAAAAAAACTATTTTGAATAAGATTAGTAGGTTTCACACAACCGCACGGAATGAAAAAGAATAGCCCCACTGCATCTCTCCCCATGCATGTCGTAAAAGACTAAAGGATAAGGACAAGATGCCGCGCTAAAGGGCGACAGGCTCGCCACCTCTCACCTTGGCACGGTACTTCCACCGAGTCGTGCAGCAGGTGGGTCTTCGTGCCTTACTTGCTGCTTGATCTATTGAATCTTGTTCGAATACTTTGCGAAACGTGGTGTTCGGTGTTGTGCTGTAATTTACCAGAGTTCTTGCAGCACAACACCGATTACTCTGCTTACCCCGATTGTCGGGATTCAGCGTGTGTGATATGTATGTATGTACGCACGGAATGAATTATAACAAGTTTTATGCATGGCACAAAGAGATTGCACTACGCCCAGAAAAATACAGAACAATACATGAAAGACATTATTCAAATCGGTCCAGTCGTTTTTGAGCCTTTCCGAGACTAATGCAAGGCGATAAATTTTAATTTTTTGCCTGTTCACTTTGGTTTTCCCAATTTTTTTTTCTTGATAAAACAACCTAGAGAAAATACAGAACAATACATAAAAAAAACATTATTCAAATCGATCCAGCCGTTTTCGAGTCATTGCGAGGCTAATGCATGGCGATTCATTTTTAGGTTTCCGTATCCCGTACGGAAGCCTATTACTAAGCCTCCGCCGTCCGTCCGTCTGTCCGAGGGCTGTATCTCTTGAACCGTAATAGGTAGCCCGTTGAAATTTTCACAGAATATGTGTTACTATGGCGGATATAACAACAAATAATAAAAAAAAAATTCAAAATTAAGGGGGGCTCCCATACAACAAACATCCGAAAAATCTATTAGTCACACTACTGAATAATAGATGGCGCCACAGGCTTTTATACATTGCATTGTTGAAAGACAAAAGATGGGCGGATAATAGCGGATAGATACGGAAACCTACGTGCGCGAGTAAAACTCGCACTTAACAGATTTTTATATATTAGTATTTTTTGCCTGTTCCCTTCGCTTTTTCCTAAATAGGAATTGTTTTTCTTGTAAACCACGTGACGTGACGCCATATTTTATGTATGTATGTATGTAATTTCGAATACTAGAACGAGTAAAATAGTGTTAGCCAGAATCATGTCTTCATGCGGAGTTATGTCATGTAATGTAAGTGGAACAAATGTTCAATCGCATAATAGCGGATTATTTCTACCGATATTACTTACTCGTATATCACAGTAATGTATATATTTTTTAATAAAGGTGTTCACGTTTATTTATACTGAAAATGACTAACGAAGTTATTAAGACATAATATATATAAGGTGTTTCGTTAGTCATGTCAATAACTTCGGGAGGGTTACATACACACTCAAATAAACAGGTTACACAAAAAAAAAATTATATGTTTTTAGCATTACTTTTCGAGAAATTTAACAAAACATGTTTGCTAACTAAACATTAACCTGTGTGTAACAGTAAGTAACATGCATTGTACGGGGTCAATGACCGTACTATGTTCAAACGCAGAACAGCTGTTTATTGTAAGTGAGTCACAAGGTCACTATGATTGGTTTTTACAGCTACTTATTTGATTTTATTTTTTTGTTAGGAGAAAAAATGCTCCTATAAACATGTTTTTTTTTGCGTAAAGTGTTTGTTTGAGTGCATATTATGTAACCCTCTCGAAGTTATTGACATGACTAACGAAACACCTTATATACATCTCCCCCACAATAAAGCACAGTAGCACAGTACGATGGTATAGTTTCGCCATTTAAACCCAACGAAAAGCCACGAACGGGGTGAACTGTATTGTTTTTGTTCTCCGTTATTGTTGATATTGAAGTGTGATATTTTTTCAATCATGCTAAACTGAACTTCACCGTTTTTTTTAGTATCCATGCAACACAAATTATCACATGGCTAATCTGATCATATTTTTTTTAGTATCCATACGGACCAATATGACATGGTTAATCTGATCATATATTTTATTTTATTTTTGAGTATCCATACGGACCAATACCACATGGCTAATCTGATCATTTATTTTATTTTATTTTTGAGTATCCATACGGACCAATATCACATGGCTATTCTGATCATTTATTTTATTTTTGAGTATCCATACGGACCAATACCACAATCTTGCTAATCTGATCATTTATTTTATTTTATTTTTGAGTATCCATACGGACCAATACCACATGGCTAATCTGATCATTTATTTTATTTTATTTTTGAGTATCCATACGGACCAATACCACATGGCTAATCTGATCATTTATTTTATTTTATTTTTGAGTATCCATACGGACCAATATCACATGGCTATTCTGATCATTTATTTTATTTTTTAGTATCCATACGGACCAATGCCACAATCTTGCTAATCTGATCATATATTTTATTTTATTTTTGATTATCCATACGGACCAATACCACATGGCTAATCTGATCATTTATTTTATTTTATTTTTGAGTATCCATACGGACCAATATCACATGGCTATTCTGATCATTTATTTTATTTTTTAGTATCCATACGGACCAATACCACAATCTTGCTAATCTGATCATTTATTTTATTTTATTTTTGAGTATCCATACGGACCAATATCACATGGCTATTCTGATCATTTATTTTATTTTTTAGTATCCATACGGACCAATACCACAATCTTGCTAATCTGATCATTTGTTTAATTTTATTTTTCAGTATCCATACGGACCAATACCACATGGCTAATCGGATCATTTATTTTATTTTATTTTTTAGTATCCATACGGACCAATACCACATGGCTAATCTGATCGGAAACAATTTATTTACTGCTTGTCTTTTTTGCTTGTTTTCAATTTATACACGGCTTTCGCTAGGTTTAGGCCGCGTAGATTATACGTGTAGAGGACTGTATTCAGCAGCAGGTGCTAAAGTGATCACGCGCACATCTGCGAGCTGAAAGACATCAACACGGAATGCGCTGCGCGGGTAATAAGGAACAATATTGCGAAATCAAAGTGGCGACTCTGAATGCGCGGGAGTGACGCCATATTGGAACGATTGGATAATACACTAAACGCAAGAATACAACCCGCTTGATGATGAACTCAAATAAAGGACGCAAATTGGGTCAAGGGTGTGATGGTGTGACTACGGATCAGGTTAAATTATCCGTAGTCACAGCAGTGTGACTACGGATAAATAAAATTAACCATAGTCGCACTGGTGTGGCATTTTGGTGTGACTATGGTTCGGTCGGGAAAACGAAGAGTCAACCTTGTAATGTAGTTTGCAAAATTTTTCGTAGTTTGCAAACGCATTTTCTTTTCATATAAGTACACACTTTACTGCAAGTTAAAGTCAGCTCGGACGTCCAAAAGCGTCCGTGCGCAGTGATTGGCTGGCAACAACCCCCACCAGCTGTGAGTACTATGCATCGCATTCGCTCCCTCGCTCTGTCATCTGTCATCAAAAACCATCTGTAACAGTGCAAAATCTTATCTAAAACGATAAAGTTGTTCTCGTGTTATAAGGGTTTTAAATATTGACGTACGTTACACGGCCGCAGGAAGTTCGCTTTATTTTTAGGATTTCAGGATACGTGGCACGGCTGGCAGTACCTGAAGTACACTCGCGATGTCTGTCCATGAAATCTTGAAGAGCTAGATGCCACGTCAGTGGCTTTCCTTTGATCTTGTCGGATACGCTGAACTGGACGAAAAACACGAACTATTTACACATCCACTTCGACCGACCTTTTATTCAATGCGGACGGACGGACACGGCACGACAAAAGGGAAGCACTGACATGGCACCTAGTTCACCAAGGTGTTATGAGCTGGAATCAGAAGCTTAGTAGGTGATGTAGCGAACAATGTCAGGTGCCATAAAAAAGTTCTACGTATATATTATATTTCCACTTTATGTTAGTTCCTACAAGTGCATGTAATGCGCAATATAGGTAAGTAAGTTATTACTTACTTAATATTTATTACTCAATCTATAAGGTAAGAGCTCCGGAAGCGCCAGCCTCCAACACTCTGGCGCGTGAGCTACTTCCTATTAGCGGCTGTTCACGTGCCGGCTTGCTGCGACGAATTCAAGCGACGAATTCGGCGGGGACATTGACATTACGGTTATAATATCAATATAACATAAATATTGATATTGCGAAGTTTTGTTAGCCTCGATAGCTCAGTGGTGCGGTCGGTCGACTGTTATTAAGCAACGCTGAGCGCGGTCAGTATTTGGATGGGTGACCGCTCGGCCGTAGGAGGCTGATCGTGGTTCGGATTCACATTAAACTGTAGGTCCCTTCCCTTCTTATATTACAAGGTAGTAGGGTTTATCCCACCCGGGTTGGTACCACCGCACTGAATGAAACGTGGGTCGAAACGGCTATGTAAATAGTTCGTGTTTTACGTCCAGTTCAGCCAACATGAAATAAAGGGAAGCACTGAGATGGCACCTAGTTCACTCGGTGTTATGGGCTGACATCACGGATGTTGTAGGTGATGTAGCCAACCGTGTCAGTTTCCATTTAAAAAAAGCTGACCTTCGCGGACCGATCTAGAAGCTTCATACAGAATTTTAATCTGTAGAAAGTGGGAAGACGAGCAACGAGGGACAATTTTTGCTCCACTCCCTAGTCAACGCAGACTAGCTGACGAGGGCTCGACGCGATTGGCCGATCGCTGGTCTTGTGTTCGACGGGAACATTCGTCTACTTGAAATGGGTTCGGATGCGTTCGGTGAAGCCATTGTGTGCTGATTACGTCACATGCGCCATAATATTTTACATGTTATCTATTCACATGCGAAAAAGATAATGTAGAACGACAGAAAATTCTTTACGGATTTTATAAATTTTGTTTGGTCTTCTGAATTTATCAGAGAAGAATAAATGACTAAAAAAATTGTGTTATTTCTCACGACTCATCGTAGATAAGCAATTATCAATCAGCTATCATAAATATCAGTCTATTTTGCATTTGAAATTACAAGTTGTAAATTTATACATTTGTCTCATTATGACCGTAAGTAAATTTGTTGAATTTGTAAATATTTATGTCGCATCGCATTGAACAAACAACAAATAGTTGTAAATTTTTTGTTTGAGAACTTAAGCCAACAAATCACCATAATATTAATGGGAACTGCCATAGTTTATGTTTTCGTGATCTTTTTGTCTTCACATCGTTTGCCAGCATTCTCTACAAGATACAACTTCTTTGATATTATTTAATTAAACTGATATAAAAATTATTTCCCTAAAACAAAAATTATACAAAAAATAACATATTTCGTGGTAGGAAGCCGGCACGCATAGATGAGCTTTATTAACATTGTGTGTATAAATTATATTTATGGACAATTACATGTATTTATGTTTCTAAAGCAATTTATATTGATTTGTGTTTACTTGCTAGATGGTGTTAATAGAAAGTTTAATTAAATAAGTACCTATAGCTAATTTGGTTAGGTGTGTTATTAATTTGGTTAGTTCGTGCCAACAAGGTCGTTATTGAAAGTAGGTAAGCAGTTAATAAAATTTTTATTGAAATTATTTTATCTGTACATATTTACTTTTATATAAAGCAATATATGAAGGCTCCTGTCAGGCCGGCATGGCATTCGCAATCCCCGTGCATCACAGAATGTCCATGGGCATCGTTAGACACCTACTTGTAGGTGAAACGATGCCACATGTCGCGCTATCAATAAAAAAAAAAAAAAAAACCTACTCTATTTCGATTATCATAGTGTAATCGCGTTCAACAAAAGACAATAATAGAATTAAATTTAACGGATAAATGGTTGGCTACGTCACCTTCATACGAAAAGGTTAGAAACTTAAATAATTTTAACTATCTAACGAACTAATTCGGTAGGTAGGTGTATGTATCGAAATAATGAAAAACTGGCAAAGTCCGAGTCAGACTCGCGCACCTAGGGTTCCGTACCGCTGCTCAATTGACCGCTTTTTAATTATTATTTGTTATACTTTAGAGTTTGCACTATAATCACACCAAGTTTAACGCTTGTATGTATTATCGTTTTTACGATAGAGCAGAAATAAAAAATAAAAACTTTGAAACAAAACACGTTTCCTTTATTTTTCCCTTAATTTTTACATTAAGAAACTCTAAAAATTAAAACTCTACTATTTAAATCCCTTACTTAAAACCCTTTAAAATAAACCTAACTGTTGAAACAAATCAATAAATCGAAATGCATTTGAGAAATCAGTAATTTAAACGAAGAGTAAATTAATAGTAACAAAAAGTTTAACGTCATTTCAAAGCTGGATATTTATTTCAGGCATTTTAACGACATTTAAAAAACCAGTTTTTCTAATATTTTAAGTTGGCTGGCAGAGATTGCCTTAGGCAATAAGTCAACCTTTGTGAAATGTTGTACCTATTGGATTGCCATCATTATCATCATTATCATTTTCATATTTGGTAACCTAATAGAGTATTTTATATTATAATAATGAAATCGTATAACTTACCAAAAAAAATAAAATTTGAAATTGGAATGCGTTTCAGATCCGGTAGCGAATTTTAATTGAAGCAAACAACATCATAAAAATGTATGTTGAAAATTACTTTCATTGAAAAATTAACCTTAAATGTATTAGTAATAAGACATATTTTAAATTGGCAAGTTTTTGGCAAGTCGTGTAGCACTTTCGATTGCTTCACTCTCAGTGGAGAGAGAATTATAAAATAAGATGAAACAAAAGCGATACTTATTGTGTTAGCGCCGGCCTGGGGGTAATTAGGTTTTCTGTACATCTACATATCACATACAGGGAGATTTTTCGCTAAAATAACTTTTATTTCGTTAAATTTATTTTCGGTCTTTCCAACGAGTCATGCATCAGGTGGGCCTTCGTGCCTTACTTGCTGCCTGAATAGTTATCTTGTCCGAATACTTTGCTAAATGTGGTGGTCTTCGGTGTTGTGCTGTAATTTACCAGAGTGCTTGCGGCACAACACCGATTACTCTGCTTACCCCGATCGTCGGGATACGACTTGTGGTGTGTATTGTATCGTATTTACTTTTAGAATAGAATGGAATAGAATAGAATAGAATAAAATAGAGTATAGTAGAGCAGAGCAGAGCAGAGCAGAGCAGAGCAGAGCAGAGCAGATCAGAGCAGAGCCGAGCAGAGCGGAGCAGAGCGGAGCAGAGCGGAGCAGAGCGGAGCAGAGCGGAGCAGAGCGGAGCAGAGCGGAGCAGAGCGGAGCAGAGCAGAGTAGAGTAGAATAGAATAGAATAAAAACTCTTTATTGCACACAAATTAAAGGAAGAACAGTACACGACAAGAAACAAGAAATACAGGAGTGCGCAGCGGACTTGTCACTACAAGTGATTTCTTCCAGTCAATCTTTGGGTGATGAGGAATAAAATACAGAGAAAGAAATATGTTGTAAATACTTTTATTCACAGAACCGGGAAAATGTGGAACGCACTCCCTGCCCATCTATTTCCTCCCAAGTGCAGCCTGGGGTTTTTCAAAATGAGCGTGAAAATGGCATTCGACATGCCAACGTGCGAGTTCGTGCGACAGGGACGGCGCTGACTGTCCCTTTCTAAAGCTCGAGGAGCATTATTTGCTGCCGGTAACTGCATTTTATTTTCCGGAACAACCACCTCGGATAGCGCGACGAACAGACACCTGAGAATTTTTTTAAGGGTCCCTCCCAGCGTCCCTGGCCACCACGGAACCGTAAGGTCGGATTTTTTTATTTTATTTTTTGGAAATTGATACGGTTGGCTACATCACCTACAACATCCGTGATGTCAGCCCATAACACCGGGTGAACTTGGTGCCACGTCAGTGAATCCCTTCGGTCGTGCCGGCTACACTAAACTGGACGGAAAACACAAACTATTTACATAGCCGTGTCGACCGACGTTTCATTTTACGACATACACGGGGAGAGATGCAGTGGGGCTATTATTTTAAAGTACCGGCTCCACACGGTACAATACCGGCCTCACACGGTACAATACCGGCCCCAGACTGGGCAATACCGGCCACACACGGTACAATACCGGCCCCACACGGTACAATACCGGCCCCACACGGTACAATACCGGCCCCACACGGTACAATACCGGCCCTACACGGTGCAATACCGGTACCACACGGTACAATACCGGCCCCACACGGTACAATACCGGCCCCAGAAGGTCCAAAAACGGTCAACATTTAAGACACTCTGTACGCAGGCGTCTGTGCTCTTGTTAGTCAGCGTGTACGCGCGCAGTCCACTTTCTACCACACCGCTTTCTTGCTGCACTTAATGTTATGCAACGTGTATGTAGGTGCCGCTGCCTGCCGGGTGACGCCGCCGGCAAGCGGCGCCGGCGCCGTTTTTTTTATGGAAACTGACACGGTTGGCTACATCACCTACAACATCCGTGATGTCAGCCCATAACACCGGGTGAACTAGGTGCCATGTCAGTGCTTCCCTTCGGTCGTGCCGGCTACACTGAACTGGACGGAAAACACAAACTATTTACATAGCCGTTTCGACCGACCTTTCATTCAGTGCGGTGGTACCAACCCGGGCGGGTTGAACCCTACCACCGAGTAAGGTAGGAAGCGAATCCGAACCACGGTCAGCCTCCAACGGTCAAGCGGTCACCCATCCAAGTACTGACCGCGCCCAGCGTTGCTTAACATTCAATAGCGACAGTCGACTGTCTGCACCACTGAGCTATCGAGGCTGACAGAGCCGTTGTTAGCGTCATTCCTGTTTATCGTTTCTCACATTAGATACAGATATATTATGTTCACACATACATGTACTGT
This sequence comes from Nematopogon swammerdamellus, assembly GCA_946902875.1. Lineage (NCBI taxonomy): Eukaryota > Metazoa > Arthropoda > Insecta > Lepidoptera > Adelidae > Nematopogon > Nematopogon swammerdamellus. The sequence continues at coordinate 9,750,773 of OX336359.1, forward strand.
CATCCTCGGTAGCTCAGTGGTGCGATCGACAACCCTGAGCGCGGTCAGTACTTTTTTTTATGTAAACCAACATGGGTGGCTGTGCCGAGAGACCAATGGTGCATTCGACAGAGCCAAAAACACCTCTCCTCGCGAAACCACCCTCAGTTAGGTGCCATGCCAGCAGATTTGCGGACTGTTGCTAGGCTGTCTAGCCCGTTAATACGACGTTTGAAGACATCCTCGCCGGAAGACAGTTCCACACCCTAGCGGTGCGACAAAGAAACGATTTAGAGAACCGATGGGTTCTCAAAAGCCCAATGTCAACAACAAAAGGGTGCTGAGTCTCTCTGGGAGGAATCATGCGGAGGTAGGACGGGTGGCAGGGAATAAGGGATGCCATGCCAGTTCCACAGAGCAGCGCCCATGATAGTATCAATGCCCATGATAGTTGGATGGGTGACCGCTCGACCTTTGGAGGCTGACCGTGGTTCGGATTCCACGTAAAACTGTGGGTCCCTTCCCCTCTTACCTTACTAGGTGGTAGGGTTTATCCCACCCGGGCTGGTACCACCGCACATTTTTGAATATCTAAAGTGATATGATCATCATCAATCATCAATACTAATAATAAATCTGTAAGGGATGGTCATGGAGTAAGTTACTTTGTTTTAGGAAATATTGAGTTTGTAGCCTCTATGTATGATACTAAAGCTAAATTGACGATTTTTAGAAATCTTTTCTGTATGTATGTATGTATGTATGTATGTATGTTCCGCCATAACTCTTAAAGCCATCATCCGAATTCGATGAAACTTAGTACAAGCACATTTTACTATACGGGACACAGGATAGGCTAACTAAAATTCACTTCCGGCCACGCTAAGGTGTGGCTCCCATACAAATCGAATCGAAATAAAAGCGGCGCGGCGCGGCGGCGGTTGGTGGCGGCTAGCTGCGGAGGCTGGTGGCGGCGGCGGAAGCGCGGGGCGGGGCACGGGGTGCGGTCTGGCGGAGCGCGGTGTGTGTATGCATTGTCTCGAGCAGAGTATCTTATTTAATTCGATTCATAATATTATGTAGGTTTACTTCGTTAGGTATCTATTTGATTAACTTTAGGTGCAAAGTGTTGTTGCTAGTCGATGTTAGCGGATATTTACGTAACTGGAGTTCCTATTTGATTTAAGTTATTTGATCGTATGTTTATTATATTGTACGTACGTAGTGTAGTACCTATGCGGGCAATATTAACGAAAAGATTCTTATTTTTACCCGACTACGGCGAAGCTAAAAGGAGAGTTATGTGTTTGACCGGTATGTATGTATGTATGTATGTACTAGCTTTTGCCCGCGGCTTCGCTCGCGTGAAATTCGTATTTCAAAGGAAGAACTAAGGGCGAGCTGGGTTCAGGTAAACGATAAACAGTCTCGAAGAAAGTGAGTTACTTTTTGATGCCGAAGGCGGAGTTGCGTTCAGGAAGACGATAAACCTTCTCGAAGACAGTAAGTAACTATGGGCGAGGCCGAAGGCCGAGCTGCGTTCAGGAAGATGATAAACCTTCTCGAAGATAGTAAGTAACTATGGGCGAGGCCGAAGGCCGAGCTGCGTTCAGGATGAGGGTAACCTTTTCGAAGAAAGTAAGTAACAGAGGGCGAGGCTGAAGGCCGAGCTGCGTTCAGGAAAACGATAAACCTTATCGAAGACAGTAAGTAACTATGGGCGAGGCCGAAGGCCGAGCTGCGTTCAGGAAGAGGATAACCTTTTCAACGAAAGTAAGTAACAGAGGGCGAGGCCGAAGGCCGAGCTGCGTTCAGGAATACCATAAAACTTCTCGAAGAAAGTAAGTAACAAAGGGCGAGGCCGAAGGCCGAGCTGCGTTCAGGAAGACGATAAACCTTCTCGAAGACAGTAAGTAACTATGGGCGAGGCCGAAGGCCGAGCTGCGTTCAGGAAGAGGATAAACCATCTTTAAGAAAGAAAGTAACAAAGGGCGAGGCCGAAGGCCGAGCTGCGTTCAGTAAAACGATAAACCTTCTCGAAGACAGTAAGTAATTATGACGAAGACAGTAAGTAATTATCTCGAAGACAGTATAACCTTTTCGAAGAAAGTAAGTAACAGAGGGCGAGGCCGAAGGCCGAGCTGCGTTCAGGAAAACGATAAACCTTCTCGAAGACAGTAAGTAATTATGGGCGAGGCCGAAGGCCGAGCTGCGTTCAGGAAGAGGATAACCTTTTCAAAGAAAGTAAGTAACAGAGGGCGAGGCCGAAGGCCGAGCTGCGTTCAGGAATACAATAAAACTTCTCGAAGACATTAAGTAACTATGGGCGAGGCCGAAGGCCGAGCTGCGTTCAGGAAGAGAATAAACCATATTTAAGAAAATAAGTAACAAAGGGCGAGGCCGAAGGCCGAGCTGCGTTCAGGAAGAGGATAACCTTTTCGAAGAATGTAAGTAACAGACGGCGAGTCCGCAGGCCGAGCTGCGTTCAGGAAGACCATAATTACCTAAATTACTGTCTTCGAGAAGGTTTATCGTCTTCCTGAACGCAGCTCGGCCTTCGGCCTCGCCCTTTGTTACTTACTTTCTTCGAGAAGTTTTATGGTATTCCTGAACGCAGCTCGGCCTTCGGCCTCGCCCTCTGTTACTTACTTTCTTTGAAAAGGTTATCCTCTTCCTGAACGCAGCTCGGCCTTCGGCCTCGCCCATAGTTACTTACTGTCTTCGATAAGGTTTATCGTTTTCCTGAACGCAGCTCGGCCTTCGGCCTCGCCCATAGTTACTTACTATCTTCGAGAAGGTTTATCATCTTCCTGAACGCAGCTCGGCCTTCGGCCTCGCCCATAGTTACTTACTGTCTTCGAGAAGGTTTATCGTCTTCCTGAACGCAACTCCGCCTTCGGCCTCAAAAAGTAACTCACTTTCTTCGAGACGGTTTATCGTTTACCTGAACCCAGCTCGCCCTTAGTTCTTCCTTTGAAATACGAATTTCACGCGAGCGAAGCCGCGGGCAAAAGCTAGTAAATCAATAAAGCTTCGTGACATCAAAAAATTAAAAATTCTAATTGTTTCGGTGGAAATGTTAATTTTTAGCTCTGGTATTGTAAGTATATTATATCTAAACAAAAAAATGACAGGAACGTAGATTGGACCGTCCTTAAGACAAGAAAAAAAACTGGTAAAAATCTGATAAGGTTTAGGGGGCTAGAAAACATAAATGCCGATCGACGATTTTGTATGGAGAAAGTTAACTTAAACAACAATAAACAATTTTGAATATTCATTTAATAGTTAATATTCGAACACACAACATTAACAAAAATAATTAAATCTAGACCTAAAAATAACTAAATTAACTATAAAAAGCGGCGGGTGGCCGAGTGGTTTGGGCATCGGCTTCTCATGCCGGAGGTCCGAGGTTCGAATCCGGTTGGCGTGTACCAATGAGTTTTTTCTGACGAAAAAATTTACGTGCATACCTACACCCGCTGCTTCATCGTTCGGAACCGGTGTAAAACTGTAGGTCCCTTCCCTTGCCCCTTACTAGGTGGTAGGCTCAAATTGTAGCCGACTGGATTGGTACCACCGTACTGGATGTAAGATGGCCGCAAGCAACCTCGGTTGTGTTCTCCTCTAGTCCAGTATAGCCAGCAATCCAGGGAAGTCTCCGGTATGGCACCTACCTTCTCGGAGGTGATATTGGCTGGTTAGAGCATGTGCTTTGGCCCCTCCGACTCAGCCACCCAAACCGGATTACATAAAAAAAAAAAAACCCAACTATAAATAAAAATAGTCCTCCATAGGGACCATAAGCATGGTCCCCATGACGGAAGCGGCGTTCCCCCTCTGGATCGTCAGGCTGATCCGCTGGTTGAAATACGCCCGGGCAAGGCGGTCACCAGACGCGTCAACGAGTAGTTTTCCCAATTTCTTGGAAAAACTGATCGCGTCCGGGCTCCATGCCCCAAGAGTCTCTACAGCAAATAAACAATTGAATATTCACACGTACACACTTTAATTTACAAAACAATTTACCTGCCTCCATAAAAAAAAACCTGCCAGGTGTGTCTAGATAGACAAGCAGTTGTTACAAATTAATGCACCATTCCTGAAATGTGACAAGAGAAATATTTAACCCTTTAACAGAGATCCGATCTAATTATCTCACGGATCACTTTATTCAAATCTTATGTCCAGTCCAATTTGATGCTTCTTTAAACTCTTCAAAAAAACGCACCCTTAACATTTCCCCTAAAACTAATTTTACTTTATTAGGGGTAGTTAAGCGGTAAAATGGATATCTAGTTTGGTTATCACAAATATTTATCAATTGTGTTTTGTAAATAGTTTTCATATCTGGAGAATTAATCAAAATAATCAAATAGTGTACACCGGTGGATGAAGTTCTGATGAGACACGACACACGACTAAAGTAAACTAAAATAAAACTTTCGTGAACCTTTCAACACGTGTATATCATAATTTTGTACCAAAACTTAGGTGTTCTGAAGTGATTATAAAGACGTTAAGATGCACTTGTTAATTTAGCTATAAGAACAAACACTCTTAACATGATCATAACCACACCTGGGCGCGGTCAGAACTTGGATGGGTGACCGCTCGACCGTTGGAGATTGGCCGTGGTTCGGATTGACATGTAACATGTAAAACTGTAGGTCCCTTCCCTTCTTACCTTACTAGATGTTAGGGCTTAACCCGCCCGGGTTGATACCACCGCACTGAATGAAAGGTCGGTGAAACGGCTATGTAAATAGTTCGTGTTTTTCGTTTAGTTCAGGGCAGCCGGCACGACCGAAGGGAGGCACTGGCATGCTGTCATGGCACCTAGTTCACCAAGATGTTATGGGCTGACATCACGGATGTAGTAGGTGATGTAGCCAACCGTGTCAGTTTCTATAAAAACAAAATTAACAATTTTACTTTGGCACAAATTCGATTCGCGATATACGATTCGCTATTTTTGTTTTAGCCCTTTCACCAATGCAATGTGCAAGAATTAGCCAAGATAAGTTCGTTAATTAGACTTTTTTAAAAGGAACGAAGATGTTGAATTGTTTAATTTCGAATACAAATAAGAAGATATTTTATTTGTAAGTATATATTCTGATCTTTAATTATATTTTTTGCATTGTCTTTTCTTCAAATAAAAGAATTCATACATCAATATGAAGATTTTATTTTAAGTTATTTTGATCCCTTTTTGTTTATCAAACTTTTTCAAATAACATCCTATCCTAGCTATATGAAATGTAATTATGTTCTCGTTCTTTTCGTATTTTATTGTTGTAAATTTATTTTAGAAATAAGTTTTTTTCTTAGCCAAGTCCACCCGGAACAGATCCCAAAGAGTAAATACAAATAGACGAGTGCGGTGGCTGCTGATAGCGGATCGGTACAATTAGAACACTCCTGCGCACACAAGCCAGTCTTACGAGCTGGCTGCCTCACGCTACGCTTGTTGACAGGTCGTCTGTATTGGATGTTGGAAGCTTATAGCCGTGACTCCGATAGAGTGAAATTCGAGTTTGATTACAGTCGAACAACAGACGCGAAGAAAACGATTCGCATGTACACGTTTAATCAGTCTTCATTCAGTGCGATGGTAACAATCCGGATAATTTCTACCCTACTAACTGGTATAGTAACGGAAGGAATCTCCAGTTTTTCAAAAACCCATAAAGCGATTTGCGAAAGAAATGCATTTATCAACCCTTTTTAAATTGAACCACATATGCTTTGCTAGATAACCTAATATACCCGTGAGGCCAACCCATAACACCTTGTTGAACTAGATGCCATTTCAGTGCTTTGCTTTGGTTGTGCCAGCAACACTAAGAAGAAGAAACAACTCACTGAACAAAAACGCTATCGAATTCGAAGTATTTATCTTACAAAGCTCAGCAATTACCTCTTAACTTAACCACTATGTTAACTTAAATACTATGTTAACTAACTACTATTTTAAGTTAACCAGTAAGTTAACTTAACCACTAGGGGAACCACTTAACCACGACATGAAATGAAGGGAAGCACTGACATGGCAACTAGTTCACCCGGCGTTATTGGCTGACACAATGGATGTTGTAGGTGATGTAGCGAACGGTGTCAGTTTCCATAAAAAAGGTGAATTTAATCACTATGTTAACCACTAGGTTAACTTAATCACTATGTTAAATTTAATCATGATTACCTTAGATACTATTGAAAGTTAAAAAAAAAACACTTTATCGATTAAATATTTCCAGGTGCTTTAAGTGTTTATCAAAGAGTTTGTATTACGTCGCGACGTAATACAATCTGTGTGGGGCCGGTACTTAAAAAGAATAGCCCCACTGCATCTCTCCCCATGCATGTCGTAAAAGGCGACTAAGGGATAAGAACAAGATGCCGTGCTAAAGGGCGACAGGGTAGCCACCTCTCACCTTGGCACGGTACTTCCACCGAGTCATGCAGCAGGTGGGTGGGTCTTCGTGCCTTACTTGCTGCTTGATCGATTAAATCTTGTTCGAATACTTTGCAAAACGTGGTGGTCGGTGTTGTGCTGTAATTTACCGGAGTTCTTGCAGCACAACACCGATTACTCTGCTTACCCCGATTGTCGGAATTCAGCGTGTGTGATATGTATGTATGTAATACAATCTCTTTGGTGTTTATTTTATAGTACTAAGCATGCACTCGTTTTATATTCCTTCATTAGATAGATGAAAAACTGAAAATAAAGTAAAAAATATGCGTCCCGACCAGGATTCGAATCTGAACCTCTGGCTCTCTTTATTTCGGCTTTGCACGAATGAAAAAAATTCCGGATACCTTCCAAAGTATCAATAAATCCTCCATCAACTCGTGTTCTATTCACCTACAGTAGTGTTGTACGTAGTAGCGACGGCCACCAGCTCTCGGATGGTTTATGTGACGTGCGATGTGGAGATAGCGGCGCTTCACCTGTGCGTTGGTGGCCCGCGTAGAGCTGCTAGTGGATAGAGGCGGCAATAATCTGCGTTGGATTGTTTGAGCGGACTGCACTAAACTTTTGAATATGTTAACCACTATATTAACTTAACCATAATTAACTTATAAACTATTGAAAGTTGAACACCTTTATCGATTAAACATTTGCAGGTAGAATAGAATAGAATAGAATAGAAATTGTATTGATATAGCTTATATATAGCATATTTTTTAAGTTTATATAAACTGTAGGTCCCTTCCCTCCTAATCTTACTTGGTGGTAGGGTTTAACCCGCCCGGGTTGGTACCACCGCACTGAATGAAACGTCGGTCTAAACGGCTATGTAAATAGTTTGTGTTTTCCGACCAGTTCAGTGTAGCCGGCACGATCAAAGGGGGAAGCACTGACATGGCACCTAGTTCACCCGGTGTTATGGGCTGATATCACGGACGTTGTAGTTGATGTAGCCAACTGTGCCAGTTTCCATAAAAAAAAAAAAAAATTTAAACAATTTCAAAGTATGTCATACAAATATAAAATTTGACAGATTTTCGTAATAATTAAACATAATTTACAATGATAATTACAATCTTTGTCGTACAAATAAAATAAATTGAATCTTAAATAAAACTTATTTACTTATGTACTTCATTTAATCACATAATCTTATAAAAGTCTCACGGTTGATATGTAAATATCACTCGCGAGGATCATGTGTGATGCGTTACCAAATCGAAATACACTCAAGCCCGCCAAGTCGAGCAAACGCAGCCGTACCACCCTATTCTCGAAGCAACTCAGGATACTTTTTGCCTCCCTGTATCTATGTTGTGGATAGAGGTAAAAGCCTGATAGATCTTAAATAAAAAATCAATCATCATCACCGCACTTGGTGAATAAGTTGATATGTCAGTGCTTCCTCTTGGCGTGCTGTCTAAACTGAACTGTTTAAACCAATATAAAGAGTATTTATTTACTCTCACTATACCATCACGCTAAAAGCCTTAGGGCTGAGCAGTATCAAAGAAAGTATAGTATTAACGGAATTTAGTGTCGAATGGTAGTAATAGATGGTGTTAGCAGTTCTGTTGCGTTGCTTTGGAGTATTGGTTTATTGTAGTATTGAGTTTACCGCGAGTCAGGTCTCGGGCAAAACCTAGTATATAATAAATAAATAAATAAATAAATAGATAGGAAACCCGCCTCTAACAGTTCCACGCTCTATGGCGCGTCAGCTAAACGATACATTTAACAGTGTCGTTAGCATTAATAAGCGCATTCTTGTTCTATAGTTTAGTTAAAGACTTAATTTAGCGGGAATTGGGACTAGACTGATAACCCGACTGATATACAGAGAGATAAACTTTAGATTAGACCCAGGGAGATGAATAGCCAGAAATGGCTTGTCAACATTGACTTACGTAAAGTGACGTAAGGAAAAGAAAATTTATGTAATCCGGTATGGGTGGCTGAGTCAGAGCGGCCAAAGCGCATGCTCCGACTAGCCAATATCACCTCCGGGAAGGTAGGTGCCATACCGGAGACTTCCCTGGATTGCTGGCTATACTGGACTAGAGGAGAACACAACCGAGGCTGCTATGCGGCCATCTTACATGCAGTACGGTGGTACCAACCCAGTCGGCTACAATTTGAGCCTACCACCTAGTAAGGGGCAAGGGAAGGGACCTACAGTTTTACACACCGGTTCCGAACGGTGAAGCAGCAGGTGTAGGTATGCACGTAAATTTTTTCGTCAGAAAAAACTCATTGGTACATGTCGACCGGATTCGAACCGCGGACCTCTCGCATGAGAAGCCGATGCCCAAACCACTCGGCCACCCGGCGTTTTTAACCATAACCATACAAACCCAATAAATTTCCTCCTCACTAAAGTGGTGGTCAAACCATAGTAAGTATAAAATTACCAAAAAACAACATAGAAACTGAATATCGAATATACACAGTTCTTCCACGACTATACAGTTCTTCCGAAATAATCCCATGGGAAACACATACTGAAGCCTTTCCCCAGCCGATCCGAGCCACCACCCGTCCACCCGAAGGAACCCCCGACCGAAGTCGAGGGCCGGGGGTGAAGCCTTCACTGCCACTGGGGTCAGCACCCTATCCAACCGCAACCTGTGCCCAGGGCCTCAGCGTTTTGTACTAGCCCAAAGGCTTTTGTTTTCACCAGCTATGTATATGCGTGGAAGTGCATATGACCACCACCTAATGTGTACCGGGGATCCACCGGTCTCGAATGACAGACTTACGTCAGCGTCATTAGCTCGTGAGAAATCCATCCCACATCCACATATAAGTGTGTGTTGCACCGACATACCGATCTACAAAATCGATGGATCTACATTATTCGCATGTCTACCAATTCTCCACATTGGTTACGGAGCTCTAAGTGGCTCACCACTCGCAGCTTTCGCTACTTATTCCCGTGTTTCCCGTGTTACGTGCTTTAACTACACAAGTATGGAAGCACCAGGGAATCAACCACCACCCCCAGGGGAACAAACCACAACCCCTGCGAGACCAACTCCAGTGTTCCGTGCAGAAGCACGAAGCATTCTGGGGCTTTTAACGGAACCCCGCAGTACTCAACTCACCTAATTCGGACAGAAAAAGATGCGATAGGTCTCACAGGTGTGTTAGTCGATGTAGCCAGTGGGCTCTGTCAACTGTACCATTCGTCCCTCGGCACAGCCACCCATGATGGTTTATCTAAAAAAAATTAAAAAAGGCGTGTGGTAGATATAGTATCGTCTCTCCTAGATAAATTCGTCTTTGTGATTTTTATTTCTTTCTCAGCCTATTCTAGGCATATAACTCCATGATTAGACCGCATAGCTTAATATTTAACTCGAACTGGGGTTCGAGATGGATTTTTGGAGGGTAGTTAGTAATTTGGGGTTGTATTGCAATAAAATAAAATGAAGAATGAATAATAAGTTGATTATTTGCTTATCGAAGAATTTGTACGTAATAAATTATTGATTTATTGTTGAGATATGCTTTTAATTGAGAGAAAATAAAAAAAATTGTAATTTGAGTTCAATATTGTTATTAGAATATGCTATGTATTACATTATTATTAAAAACAACTTCAATGTAACAATCATCCTATCCTTCACAAATCCTAAAAAAAAAAACATATTAATTCAAAATTAATAAGGAAGTCGAACATTTGTGTCAAAAATATTTTTATGGATAGCGCGACATGTGGCATCGTTTCACCTACTAGTAGGTCTCTAACGATGCCCATGGACATTCTGTGATGCACGGGGATTTCGAATGCCGTGTCGGCCTGACAGGAGCCTTTTCACGCCCCTTTTGAAAACCCCCAGGCTGTACTTGGGAGGAAATAGATGGGAATTAGTAAACATTTTTTATTATTATAATTAAATATGATGAAGTTAATTATTATACTGACGAGCATGTATGCAGAACATTATGAGAGTGGAAGAGGCGGTAGAAGTGTGTCTGGATCGTGGCGCGGCGTGGAGATTTGATTTGGTTGTCTCTGCCTACTCCACTGGGAATTAGGCGTGATGCTATGTATGCATGGCCGGCTCTTCTTTGTGGGTATAATCGAACTCGAGCCGGATTGTATAAATAAAATTGGACAAATTCATGCTTAGTGTACTACCATACGAATGATGAATAAAGAATAAAGAACACTATCTATCTATCTATAGTAGGTATCGTCTAGTCTAGAACCTATAGTATTCCCTTACCGCTTACTAGGTGATGGATGGCGTAAGATGGACGTTTAGCAACCTCGGCTGTGTTCTCCTCTAGTCCAGTATAGCCAGCAATCCAAAGGGAAGTCTTCGGTATGGCGCCTACCTTCTTGGATGTGATATTGACTGGTCGGAGCATGTGCTTTGGCTCCACTGACTCAGCCACCTATACCGGAAAAACAATTCGCACAAGACCATCAGTGTAACACAAATTTCCATATAAAGTGCCTTGCGCAGAAAGCAGAGTTCATGAGGCCTGCGCTTCAATTCATTGCCATTTGTAGATGAGCAGGCGCTCGCGAAATAAGTCACATCACCTTCTCTTTCAATTATGATTTTTTTTATTATTTATTTAATTAGTAACCGAATATAAATGTATTACTCTAGGCATGGTGGGCTACAAATCCACCCAGCTTATAAGGGGCTGAAGCCCTCATGTCCTACATTTTCAAACTTTAAATGGGAAATCAGTAACTACCCCGGCGGTTGAAGATTGAAAAAAAGGGATCAAGCTTGCATTAATTTATAATAAAGTTTTTATTCTCTCGTTCGCTAGTATATCCTTATATTAATTAGATTTTCAGAGATCTTACAGAAATTTTCAGTGCATTTTTTAAACATCAGTTTTTTAAGTACTTACTCCTTCTCAACGGAACAATATTACAGGAAGATTCTTGTTTCAAAATGTTGGTGATACTAGTACCTAGGCTGTGAAAAAGGAATTAACCATTTCCGATAGAAACAACATTATTTTTCCATATACTACAATACAACGCATGGTGCGTTATTGATTATGATGACTTAAGTCTAGAAGTCATGTACGTTTTTCTTATCGGAATTTTTCTTTACAGCATCTAAAACGATTTAAAACTGATTTACTGATTTTAAAAAATGCAATGAAAATTTTTGTAAGATCTCTGAAAATCGATTTCATATAAGGATACACTAACGAACAAGAAAAAGAAAATATTTTTTTGAATTTATGAAAGCTCAAAGCCTAGATCCACTGGGCTAAACCTGGTATTCCTGCAGTTGTTTAATTTAACTTAATTCGTAAATTTAAAAAAAGTCATTAAATCCGTGGAAGCTAACTAGCCAACAGGTAATCCGATGCCTCGATTTAACTCCGAGATAAGCACCAAATGAGACATTTCAACCGAATCGGAACAAACTGGCAGCGACGAGCGGGCCGAGATGTGCGGTCAAAAATGCGTGAGCGCTCCTAGAGAATCCGAACCCTTTGACGCTTTTACGCTTTCGGGAATTTGTAGTATTAAAACCCGACTACGTAAAAGCTAATTATGAAAATCGTTTAAATAAAAAAAAATTGTAATAAAAAACTAAAACCCGGCTACGAAAAAGCAAATTATGAAAATAGTTTACCCATAACTAAAAATAACAAAATAATGTTTTCCATATAATTTATCAGATACAGCAATTCTCTTTTTATATTGATTCTACCTTAGCACTAACTCTATAAATTTTGATAAATTGATTATTTTTAACGTTCTAAATATAGAGCCGTGGTCGGGCGTTCTTCGTTCAACAAGACAAGTGAGGCCGTCGTCGTGCATTATTAGAGCGCGGAACTTAGGACGGCCATCGCCATTGTGTCATACTGGCATCTTTTTGTAAGATCAGTCAGAGCCAATCTAAAATTATTATAAGTAGATACATAGGTAAATACCGAACGTCAACGGCTATAATGCACAACGACGGTCTCACTTGTCTTGTTGAACGAAGAACGCCCGACCACGGCTCTATATTTAGAACGTTAAAAATAATCAATTTATCAAAATTTATAGAGTTAGTGCTAAGGTAGAATCAATATAAAAAGAGAATTGCTGTATCTGATAAATTATATGGAAAACATTATTTTGTTATTTTTAGTTATGGGTAAACTATTTTCATAATTTGCTTTTTCGTAGCCGGGTTTTAGTTTTTTATTACAATTTTTTTTTATTTAAACGATTTTCATAATTAGCTTTTACGTAGTCGGGTTTTAGTTTTTTATAACTTTTTTTTTTATTTTAGTCTTTTTTAAAAACTGTTTGCATACTTTAAATGTTGTATGTAACTCGTATATTGATTTTTTTTTATGGAATCTGACACATCACCTACAGGCTACAACATCCGTGATGTCAGCCCATAACACCGGGTGAACTTGGTGCCACGTCAGTGCTTCCCTTCGGTCGTACCGGCTACACTAAATACATTCTGGAAGCACCTGAACCTCCTGGGCACCGCCATTTCCAAAGACGTAGGTTTCCGGCAACTAATCGAGTCTAGGGCTAAAACTGCACCCAGAAAATTGGGAATACTTTTCCGCAATCGGCGGTTCTTCTCTTCCAAAATATCCCGCTTAGCTGAAGGGTAACTTGCATCCCAAAATATTGTAGGTATTAGGTATATTTAATGTACCTACCTTTTTTTTTTATGGAAACTTGACACGGTTGGTTACATCACCTACAACATCCGTGATGTCAGCCCATAACACCGGGTGCCATGTCAGTGCTTCCCTTCATTTCGCGCCGGCTACACTGAACTGGACGGAAAACACGAACTATTTACATAGCCGTTTCGACCGACGTTTCGCTCAGTGCGGTGGTACCAACCCGGCCGGGATAAACCCTACCACCTAGTAAGGTAAGAAGGGAAGGGACCTACAGTTTAACGTGGTATCCGAACCACGGTCAGCCTCCAACAGTCGGGCGGTCATCCATCCAATAACTGACCGCACCATTAAGCTGCCGAGGCTGACGATCCCTTAGTCGACTTTTACGACATGCGACGGGGAGAGATGCAGTGGGGCTATTCTTTTTAAGTACCGACCCCACACGGTACACCTACGCTACATATTATGCTTACACTAGGTACATGGACATTTAATACCAATTTATTTTAGCATAGTACTGTATCTAATAATAATATTATATATCTATATAAAATTTGCGGTAGATCAGTGAGTAAGTATGTAGGTATATTACCAACAATACCATGTCGCTTCTTCGCGTCGCGTCGTCGCGTGTCGTCGTCGCGCGTCATTGGTGTATGTAACGTATCGAAACCGCGGGGGCGCGCGGCGCGGTGCGCGGGCGACTACGCTTCATCGCGAATAATCGCTATTCATACATGCGCCACACATTTTGCTCTATTTCTCTGTACACATAACTTTAATAGATAGCAAAGTATATATTTTCGGAATCGTAATTTAATTATCTTTAATTTGATACCCCACTCAATATATTTTGAAAAACTAATTTGACATTTTGAGGCCGTGCGTCCGCCATTTTGAATTTTGAAAATTGTTATATAGCCTATGACACTCCCGTGAATAAGACAAATCCTATAGCACAAGAATTATTCAAATTGGCCCAGTACTTTAGGCTGTAGAGTGGAATATAGATAGTCACATACATACATACATACATACACGCCAAACTCATAACCCTTCCTTTTTTGGCTTCGCCGTAGTCGGGTAAAAAGTACGGTCGTTTAGATTTTTTCTAGTAAAAAATGTTGAACGTTTGTTAAGGCTGCGTATGAGGCTAGAAAATAACGTGATAGAGCGATATAGCTAAAATTAAAAATGTTATTTTTGCTTATATTGATTTATTTCATTGTTTTATTGAATAAGAATTAATTTTAAATAAACAAATATTAAATAAAATTGTAAAATCTGTAATCTTAATTTTCCAATTCTAATTTAAATATTTATTTATTATTTTGTTGTTAATTAAGTATTTACAGTCTCGATTATGTTGTTTTATTTGTGTTGTTCCATTTACAATTTTACATTTTGACATTTTATTTATATTAATCTAAAATTTTAAATGTTATTTTTACTTATATTATTTTATGAAATAAAATTAAAATTTTTAAATCTTTAATGTTATGAATTGTGTTATGTTGTCTGTGCCATATGTGTATAATTGTAATAAGATCGTCATGCCTCTGTAATATGGTGTTACGTGTTACCGACGACTTTGAAAGAAATAAAGAAATAGGGAATCAGTGAGGGAACGAAAGGGATACACTGGATAAAAATTATTTGGTTTTTTTTTTCGGTGTTTTGGATGAAAAAAATGTGTCCAATTGTAACAATTATCATGGAATAAATGTATAAGCACGATAGGAATGTTAATTAAATACTAGGTGGTAGGGTTTAACTCGCCCGGGTTGGTACCACCGCACTAAATGAAAGGTCGGTTGGAACGCCTATGCAAATACGAGTAGTTTGTATTTTCCGTCCATTTCAGTGTAGCCGGCTCGACCGAATGGAAACACTGAAATGGCACCTAGTTCACCAAGGTGATATGGGTTGACATCACGGATGTACTCGTAGTAAGGGGTGTAGCCAACCATAGACATAATTATGTAGCCGTAAAAGTTTTTTTTTATGGAAACTGAGACGGTTGGCTACATCACCTACAACATCCGTGATGTCAGTCCATAACACCACAATATCGCTTAGTCGCTTTTTACGACATACACGGGGAGAGATGCAGTGAGGCTATTCTTTTAAAGTACCGGCCCCACACGGCAAGTTAAAACCAAATTTATGTCGATCTACGAATCGATCTCCAAAAAAACGCACAATCACAATCTCAAAGTCCTGTTACTAAACCCACAAATCAATCTGAAACTTAAGCTTAATAAAAAATAAAAATAAAAAAACTAAAGAATATCAAGGAAACGGATCTACGCTAAATAATGGCGACAAAGACTAATAAATGTCAAAATGTATCTCGAGTTGGTTTCCACACATCATTAAGTACAATTTAGAGTGGTCAAGCGTGTAAACTGTGCGCGTTGCCGAGGGTTATGTAATTTTAGTATTTTGTTGTTGTACTTTTTAAGGTTCCGCATCTCAAAAGAAGAAAACACGGAACCTTATAAGATCACCCTCGTGCCTGTCTGTCTGTCCGTTTGTCCGTTATCTGTCATTATCTTATTTTCTCCGAATCTACTGGAGTAGAAATTTGGTAATATATAGAGTTTAACGAACGAAAGTGCCCTAGCTAGGAGTTCTTGCAGCACAACACCGATTACCCTGCCAACCCCGATTATTGGGATACAGTGTTATGGCACCAATTTTTTTTTTATGGAAACTGACACGGTTGGCTACATCACCTACAACGTCCGTGAAGTCAGCCCATAACACCGGGTGAACCTATATAATAATTTTACTCTGATTAATTTATGAACAAGAAAACAATTAAAATGAATACTCAAGAAATAATAAAAAAAACACGACAAGTTGAATATTAACAAATTTCCTAATAATGATCTAATGATAATCAAAATTCCTTTAAAGGTTATAAAATAACTGTTGAAAAATTAGTCTAAAAACTCTTAAAAATTTTATAAATGTTTTAGCAGCGGAACCCTATAAGCCTTATCTATCGCCTTCTAATCGTGCGGACGGCGCGCCCGAGCAGTCTTTTGTTCGGCTGATAAAGATACTGCGCGCGCAAGGTGCCTTGTCCAGGGGGCGGTAACTTTGATCATCTCTTTGTAGATAACGTATTGGATACCAACCAAAGGTCGATTCTGTTGGTAGAGTGACCGCAAATACTGTCCGGTGTGTTTAACCGTAGATTGAATTGTACGATTGAACTTTTGTAGCAGTTTCACAATGACCCTAGATTTTGGGTATATAGGGTGGCATACTGGAGGCTCGATAAACGGGAACGACAAAGTTATGGCATAATAGAGGGTAAAGAAGGCTGCGGAGCCGGGATGATATTTTCGTTTGTGTCGACAGCCAACAAGAGCGTCTCGGCTCGACGCTTTCTACGTTATTGCGGTGGTTTTTTTTTATTGCAGCCGAACTGGGTGGCTGTGCCCGAGGTCGAAGCCTCAGGCGCAGCCAATTTCACCCCCGAGGAGGTGCCAGTCCGGCTTGGAGGCGGGCTAATGTCGCTGGAAAAGATCCGTGCATTGTAGGAGTAGGAAAAGATATTTCCCGGAAGCCGAAGACGAATTCCACACCTATGCCTTGCCACACGAACGATTTAGAGAATCGTGCCGTTTGAAGAACTCTTCTATCGACTACAAAGGGAGAAAGAGACATCGACATCTATTTTATAGATCGAACGTCGTACGATGCAACCTGTGCTAGACGTCGGTACAAGTGTGCGTGCACACACACGCAGTATTGTGATACGTGACACGATCCCTACGACGATACTATCGCGCGCTCGCCCCCACCCGCCCACAGATGACAAGAACGAGCGAGAAAGACGTCATGCGGCGCGTTTGCCGTCTTTCCGCCCACTCCCATCACCAGCAGGCAAGCGAGAACGAGAACGCGATACCACCGCACCGTCACACGATCCTATCCGTGACAGCATGGCTTCTTAACACGCCGTAACATGCTCAGGCGAAACAAACAACAACGTTTGTCACTGTCACTCTTTATAACAGCAACCGGGCATGCTGCACACACGCGTCACCGACTCGATACAGACATGCGTGCGTTCAACACGCGCCGCACACGCCGTATGAAGCGGCTGTCCGTGAAATCTGCATTATATGCGGTTCTCGTCGAGAACATATTTGTTCGGGATTGATGTATGGGATGGGCTAATCTATAAAATAGATATCAATGGAAAGAGAGATATAGTTTCTGAAAAGTCTTTTTTGTTTTGGGCTATTTCACTAAGAAATATAATAGGTAGGTACTAACCAAATTATACCAAACTTTATAGGTTTTTGTGTTGTTTATGAATTTATAAAATTTTCAAACTCCCAATTAAAAGTCTAGCCTAATTAGTTTCTTCAAAACTTCAAAATCAGAAAACTAGTGTGTTTGTTTTCCTATAAAATAAGGAAAAGGTTGATATTGTTGTAAGTATATAAAAGGTACATATTGGCAGTTGGCACTTGATTACCTATGTAAATGTGCCTTAAATTCTGGGTAAGGCAATTAGTTAACTATTTGCTAAATTTTGCAGGATATTATATTTTAAAGGAAATGAGCACGTTGCGTTGTATTGTATGCGTGCACTGTTCACGATAAACCGAGCAAATAAAAATATATAAAATATATCTGGATTAACATACTTACAAATAAAATAATAAGCATTTGATAAAATTATTAATTAAATGTTCACGCAGTTCTAACAAGATTTTTATACACAAAACCGTTTAGCGTTTAGCTACAAAGTTAAATAAGAAATTGATAGAATCCCATTGGTATGAATATTTGCACAAACAAACATAATTTTCTGCCACCATATTGCAGAAATAAGTCCATTTGGCAAGTGTGAATTCCCTATTTATTATATTTGATTATAACAATGATGTAATGGTGCATCCACACAACAGGTTGCATTGTTACTCTATCAACTTTATATTTATCGTGTTTTCGCCGTTTGTGTCCCCGCATGACATTGACTAAGGACGGCGCGACGCGTAGTTCCAAATTTGAACTTTTTTTACATGTTTGTTCAACGGCGATTTTAAACTGCTGTTTCAATTCATCGGCACTCGAAATTTCTCATGATCTGTCTTACTCGCTCCGACGGGTTTCCCAATCTGGTCTAGAGATAAAGCTGCGACTACAGCTGTAGGTATTTGCCATAATCGCTAACAAGGGATAGGCAGACTGGACTGTGATTGGTTCATTTCGCAAGAGTCAGATACACATACACACGATTGGTTTGACGCAGGCAGAATTCGAGCAATTCGAGTTTTTAGACTTATTGGAGAATGCAATTTATTCCAGTCGACAAAACTAATTTTCCTCATTACCTATGTACTGGTTTCAAATAGTGTTTCATCAGCCTGTATCGGTCCGCTGCTGGACATAGGCCTCTCTCTCCCAAGGCACGCCACCACACGCGGCCTTCCGCTCTTCTCATCCATCCACTCCCGGCTATCTACCCAAGTATTGCTTTAAAATGTTTTCCCTCAATTCGTGTTTTCTGTCCATTTCAGTGTAGGCGGTACGACTAAAGCAAAGCACTGAAATGGTACCTAATTCACCAATGTGTTATCGAATATTGAAAAAAATTATAATAGCCGCAATAATAATGGTGTTTTCTCGTCCTGCCATTCAAAGTCAGCGGCATATAATTACAGCGCAGTGATATATGTGCGCACCCCTGCTCAGCGTCCCGGGTTCGAACCCCGACGCGGCGCAGCGGGAAGCCAGCCACCGAATCATTCGGCAGATAATGTTGTTAAGAGTTTTTACAGTTCGCTCAGTGGGTGATCTGGGGTCTCCGATCGAGCTGTCGTCGGGTCGAATCCCAGTCGGGTGGGGACATAAATTGTGGTTAAGTAGCCGGATGGGTTTTTAGGGTTCCGTACCTCAAAAGAGGAAAAAACGGAACCCTTATAGGATCACTTTGTTGTCCGTCTGGCTGGGTGTCTGTCCGTCAAGACCCTTTTTCTCAGGAACGGGTAGAGGTATCAAGTTGAAAATAATATAATACTAACGTCTGCGATCCCTTCGAGCTATAGAAAATGAAAGCTTCTAAATCAATATAATCAAAAGATACGGCTATTTATGGGAAATTTTAATAATTGCAAACTCACTCAAATGAAATCAAAACCTATAGGGTACTTACCGTTGACCTAGCTAGAGTAATGAAATTTGGCAAGAAGCAAGGTCTCACAAGTAAAGATAAAATCCGAAAAGGTTAAGTCGTTATGTCATATAAGAAATATATTTTTGTATATTTCAACTTCACGAATGCCGCACAGTCAAAAACCATTGCTGTAGTGTTTATTTAGGCGGTTCGGGATTTTCCAAAACAATTGTTTTTGTACATACATAATACCTACAAATATATTGAGTGATGCTGATGATACGGAACCCTCGGTGCGCGAGTCCAACTCGCACTTGCCGACTTTTTTTTAGTTATACTATATGCGTATAACGAAGCGAGCTAGCGGTAAATTACCAGGTTAATTTGGCATACAGTGGTTATTCTTTATTCTTTATTCATCATCTATAGACATAGCACACTGCACTCGGATTGGTCATATTTTTAACCGACTTCCAAAAAAGGAGGAGGTTCTCAATTCGTCTGTATGTTTTTTTTTTTTTTTATTTTTTTTTTTATTTTTTTTATTTTTATTTTTTTGTATGTTTGTAACACGATTTCTCCGTCAATTGAGGGCCGATTTAGAAAATTCTTTTTTTGTTAGTTAGGTCATACTTCCGAGGTGGTCCCATTTCAATTTTATCGAAATTGGTTCAGTGGTTTTCGAAAAATCAGCATAATACTATGGTGTGTGGTTACCTTCAGCAAAACTTGTGATGTGGTCGTTTTCGGCAATTTTCAGTTTGATAAATTAGTATGGTGTGTGGTTACCTTCAGCAAAACATTTGTGATGTGGACTTATTCAGCAATTTGCAGTCTGACACATATGGCGAATAATTCTGTACCACTTCAATCGATTTCGATTATTCGATTTCGATTATTCTTTTTTATGTAATATTACTAAAAAGAATGAAATAAAAACTGTTTTAAAAAATATTAAACCGATTTCCAAAAAACAAAAAAAAAAAAACTAAAAAGTATTAAATACCTAATATTTTGAAATTTTCTCTGTCCTGTTGAAATACATGAATCGATATACTAGTGATACATATTCGGACCCTTGTTTCATGAATATTCTAAATTTGAAATTTTTTTATCTTTTCCGACCGGCGTTTAATTTATTATGGTACCTGGCCAGTACCTACTGTACCGAGTACCATCGAGCTGGTTTGATGATGGAGACAGAAGGTGGCCATAGGAACTCCTAAACTACACATGATAAACCCATCGTGTTTGGGCTCGTTGCATTTGTCTTCACGAGAAATTTACTTTAGACCTAAAATATTCTCAATTCGACGGTATGTTTTCTTTTTTTGGATGTTTGTTACGCGATTACTCCGTCAATTGTGGGCCGATTTTGAAAATTCTTTTTTTTTTTATTTGAAAGGGGATAACCCTGAGGTTTTTGAAGTGAAAACTTCTTTAGCGGCTCTTGGCACTTTTTTAGGTGGGTAAAAATGTATAACTCGCGACATCGCGTCAGCGTCATTTTTAAAATGAAACCTTAAGTCATTGCGTTAAGGGTTAAGTTAGAGTGGCACGGGATCTGCCGGCACTCCCGGAGTGCAACTGTTAAGTAGGGTTCCGTAACACGTTTATGTCTGTCCATTCTACTAAGTTCTGCAAAATGAATGTAGGGTTCCGTAACATATGCATGTCTATCCGTTCTACTAAATTTTACAATTTTCAACCAAGGTCCTCCGACGGTTATTTTATAATAAAAGTAGGCTTCCGTAACACGTTTATGTCTGTCCATTCTACTAAGTTCTGCAACATCACCTACAACGTCTGTGATGTCAGCCCATAACACCAGTGCCATGTCAGTGCTTCCCCCTTTGATCGTGCTGACTACACTGAACTGGTCGGAAAACACAAACTATTTACATAGCCGTTTCGACCGACGTTTAATTCAGTGCGGTGGTACCAACCCGGGAAGGTTAAACCCTACCACCAAGTAAAATTACGAGGGAAGGGACTTACAGTTTTACGAGGAATCCGAACCTTGGTCAGCCTCCAACGGTCAGCGGTCACCCATCTAAGTACTGACCGCACCCAGCGTTGCTTAAAATTCAATAGCGACAGTTGACTGTCTGCACCACTGAGCTATCGAAGCTGACGTGGTCCTATTTTAATTGGGTCAAGATCGGATTGGAAAGCGAGGCGGAATCGCGAGGCCGAAGGCCGAGCGATTCCGCCGAGTACATTAATAGCAAAAAATTACTAAAAAAAACTGTGAAATAAAAAAAAAGTTTTAAAAAACATAAAACCGACTTCCTAAAAAAAGTAAAACTAAAAAACTATTTAAAATAAAAATATAAAAACCGCCTTCAAAAATATATGAAATAAAAACCTAAAAAAAAAAACGAACCCTAGAGTTGAAGGCGGTGCTAAAGCAAGCAAAAATGATGCATGAAAGAAAACATGAGCGGATGATAATATCCTTTGTGATTTGTGTAGCCTTTTTAGCACCGCCTTCAACTCTAGGGTTCGTTTTTTTTTTTAGGTTTTTATTTCATATATTTTTGAAGGCGGTTTTTATATTTTTATTTTAAATAGTTTTTTAGTTTTACTTTTTTTAGGAAGTCGGTTTTATGTTTTTTAAAACTTTTTTTTTTAACATTTAGAATTTTGCCAGTTCGATTATCTATCACAGCGAAGAGAGAAACTGGCAAGGAACTTCGCTGGATACTTTTTTTTACGTCCACATAATTATGCTACATTTACAAAAGTGTTTGCCACTGCCTACATAGTACGAGTTATCACCAGTCAGTATCCGTGGTCAGACTGGACTATTTATAAAAAAGATATCTCCATTTGACATATTAAACTTACATAATATATAAAAAAAATTATCTGACGACGACAATACGTCGAAATATCATGAAAAATATGTGTTTTTTAAAATTAATAATGTAAATAATATACATACATATAATAAAAAAGGAAAACTAAAAAACTATTTAAAATAAAAATATAAAAACCGCCTTCAAAAATATATGAAATAAAAACCTAAAAAAAAAAACGAACCCTAGAGTTGAAGGCGGTGCTAAAAAGGCTACACAAATCACAAAGGATATTATCATCCGCTCATGTTTTCTTTCATGCATCATTTTTGCTTGCTTTAGCACCGCCTTCAACTCTAGGGTTCGTTTTTTTTTTTAGGTTTTTATTTCATATATTTTTGAAGGCGGTTTTTATATTTTTATTTTAAATAGTTTTTTAGTTTTACTTTTTTTAGGAAGTCGGTTTTATGTTTTTTAAAACTTTTTTTTTATTTCACAGTTTTTTTTAGTAATTTTTTGCTATTAATGTACTCGGCGGAATCGCTCGGCCTTCGGCCTCGCGATTCCGCCTCGCTTTCCAATCCGATCTTGACCCAATTAAAATAGGACCACGTCAGCTTCGATAGCTCAGTGGTGCAGACAGTCAACTGTCGCTATTGAATTTTAAGCAACGCTGGGTGCGGTCAGTACTTAGATGGGTGACCGCTGACCGTTGGAGGCTGACCAAGGTTCGGATTCCTCGTAAAACTGTAAGTCCCTTCCCTCGTAATTTTACTTGGTGGTAGGGTTTAACCTTCCCGGGTTGGTACCACCGCACTGAATTAAACGTCGGTCGAAACGGCTATGTAAATAGTTTGTGTTTTCCGACCAGTTCAGTGTAGTCAGCACGATCAAAGGGGGAAGCACTGACATGGCACTGGTGTTATGGGCTGACATCACAGACGTTGTAGGTGATGTTGCAGAACTTAGTAGAATGGACAGACATAAACGTGTTACGGAAGCCTACTTTTATTATAAAATAACCGTCGGAGGACCTTGGTTGAAAATTGTAAAATTTAGTAGAACGGATAGACATGCATATGTTACGGAACCCTACATTCATTTTGCAGAACTTAGTAGAATGGACAGACATAAACGTGTTACGGAACCCTACTTAACAGTTGCACTCCGGGAGTGCCGGCAGATCCCGTGCCACTCTAACTTAACCCTTAACGCAATGACTTAAGGTTTCATTTTAAAAATGACGCTGACGCGATGTCGCGAGTTATACATTTTTACCCACCTAAAAAAGTGCCAAGAGCCGCTAAAGAAGTTTTCACTTCAAAAACCTCAGGGTTATCCCCTTTCAAATAAAAAAAAAAAGAATTTTCAAAATCGGCCCACAATTGACGGAGTAATCGCGTAACAAACATCCAAAAAAAGAAAACATACCGTCGAATTGAGAATCTTTTAGGTCTAAAGTAAATTTCTCGTGAAGACAAATGCAACGAGCCCAAACACGATGGGTTTATCATGTGTAGTTTAGGAGTTCCTATGGCCACCTTCTGTCTCCATCATCAAACCAGCTCGATGGTACTCGGTACAGTAGGTACTGGCCAGGTACCATAATAAATTAAACGCCGGTCGGAAAAGATAAAAAAATTTCAAATTTAGAATATTCATGAAACAAGGGTCCGAATATGTATCACTAGTATATCGATTCATGTATTTCAACAGGACAGAGAAAATTTCAAAATATTAGGTATTTAATACTTTTTAGTTTTTTTTTTTTTGTTTTTTGGAAATCGGTTTAATATTTTTTTTAAAACAGTTTTTATTTCATTCTTTTTAGTAATATTACATAAAAAAGAATAATCGAAATCGAATAATCGAAATCGATTGAA
Organism: Nematopogon swammerdamellus; assembly: GCA_946902875.1. Lineage (NCBI taxonomy): Eukaryota > Metazoa > Arthropoda > Insecta > Lepidoptera > Adelidae > Nematopogon > Nematopogon swammerdamellus. The sequence goes on from OX336359.1 coordinate 9,774,695, forward strand.
GTGGTACAGAATTATTCGCCATATGTGTCAGACTGCAAATTGCTGAATAAGTCCACATCACAAATGTTTTGCTGAAGGTAACCACACACCATACTAATTTATCAAACTGAAAATTGCCGAAAACGACCACATCACAAGTTTTGCTGAAGGTAACCACACACCATAGTATTATGCTGATTTTTCGAAAACCACTGAACCAATTTCGATAAAATTGAAATGGGACCACCTCGGAAGTATGACCTAACTAACAAAAAAAGAATTTTCTAAATCGGCCCTCAATTGACGGAGAAATCGTGTTACAAACATACAAAAAAATAAAAATAAAAAAAAAAAAAAAAACATACAGACGAATTGAGAACCTCCTCCTTTTTTGGAAGTCGGTTAATTAAAAATAACTGAAACCAAATATTGGTAAAATTATCACAAATTAATTTTTTTTTCTATAAGCGTAAACCATTCTTAAGACATGTTGGAGACAATTGGAGCATAAGTATCGGTGTCAGGCGGTTCGGTGGTGCAATAGATGGTTTTGCTTTAACCACGTCGAGGTGGTTACTCATCTAGTACTGTGTGGGGCTGGTAAGAATAGCCCCACTGCATCTCTCCCAGTGCATGTCGTAAAAGGCGACTAAGCTATAAGGACAAGGTGCCGTGCTAAAGGGCGACAGCCTGGCCACCTCTCACCTTGGCCTCATTCCACCGAGTCATGCAGCAGGTGGGTCTTCCTTCGTGCCTTACTTGCTGCTTGATATGACCAGCGAGCAAAATTGTATTAATTATTGAAAATGTTAGCATGTACATAAATTATTATGAATTTTTAAAATAAATGATTAAGTATTAGGCATTTTCATATTTTAATTAAAAACAATTTTATTATTTTATTTCATTTTCTTTTTGTGAGTGTTTGACAATTTTACTTATGTATGACTGAAGATGTATTTTTTTTATTATTTATTTTTTTATTCTAATTAATTTAATTCGTATTTGTTTTAATCTTTTTATAATTATTATTGTACTATTCTAGTGTGTATCTGAATTTGTTGTGTGTGCAATGGGACAAGTGCCTGAATTAATAAATTATTTGATTTGATATATCTTGTCCTAAGAAGAGTCCTTGTCCCGAGAATCGGACAATCGAGAATAAGTAGAGTAATCGGTGTTGCAGTGCAAGTACTCTTGTAAATTACAGCACAACACCGACCACCACGTTTAGCAAAGTATTAGAACAAGATAACTATCAAGGATCAAGCAAGGTGCTACCCACCTGCTGTATGACTGGGGGAAGGTCCGCGCCAAGGTGAGAGGTGGCGCTCTTTACCACGGAATCTTGTCCTTATCCCTCAGTCGCCTTTTACGGCATGCACGGAGAGAGATGCAGTGGGGCTATTATTTTAAAATATCGGCCCCAAACGGCACTCTGTTCGATACACTGAACGGAAAATGCATTTAAAAGTTGACATACTTTGAAGAATCTTGTCATATTAACTTGCTCAATCATAGCTGACTCATAATTTAATTAAAACATACAGAGAAATACAAATCAAATAACCAAACAAAATATTAAAAGTTCACCCTAATTTACACTCAACCTTTAATAGGGCAACGACGCCAGTAACCGTACACGCAACAATAATCGTCACCACACTGTAAACAAGTAAACTAAACGCGTACAACAATAGGATGCCATAAAGCTGTTTACCCTACACCTTCTGTTGGTCTGCAGTGGCGGATACAGATGTTAGGTCGACTCTGAAGTTCACATGACTGCGGGTCCACGTACAATTTTTAATTGTTAAGTTGACCTAAATATTCAGTGAAAAAATCTATATTAAACAGACAATATACCAAAACATTCAGTCTAACTCTAAAGACAATTTCACATGACTGCAGGTCGACTTATTATTATAAGACCAATTGTTAAGTTGAAGTAAATATTCAGTAAAAAAAATCTATATTAAACAGACTTATGTACTAAAACACTCAGGCTAATAAACACAAGTTCACATGACTATAGGTCCATTGGTTATTATTAAGGGCCTATTAATTACTTGAATTTAATTGTATTTAATAATCCAAAATTAAATACTGGATATAATTTATTATATCCAGTATTCGATTTTAATAATAATCTTAACATAAAGTTTTACAACATTTCCCTTCACTTATTTCAATTTCACTATATTGTGGTTGTTTTATTATCGGATTAAATACATACAATATTATTCAATTCAAATTAACATAGGTATAAAATAATTAACTAATCTAAAAATTATATAAACTAACTTAGGAAATAAACTAACTTAAAAAATATATTTCATTTAGTGCTTTTGTCCCCGGGATTGTGCCGAGGATGCCAGCCGCGTTACCCCTCTGAATTGCCAGGCTTATCCTTTGGCGGAAGAAGGTGAGGCAAGAGGGGTGACCTATGGCAGCAGACATCCTCGACCCTATCTCGTGGACAAAAGCTATCGCCTCCTCAGACCAGGAGCCGAAGGTTTCGACCGCGAAAGCCACAAACCAATAATTCACGCTGATGTTTTCATACTTTTTGTGCTTTCTTTTGGCTGCAGCCACCGCAGCCGAACCCGGCTTCATGGCCGATAGGGCGAGGTTGCTGGCACAGATGGTATCGACACATGTTGCGTCCCAGACTAGCGCCCTTCCGTTCTTCCATGGGACAATCGTCATGCCGTCGGGGCGCTTTCCATCATCACGGCATAGGCCTGGTGGTTCTAGGATACTCGGAAAATCAATTGACACCAGACCTCTTTTGAGGATATCATTTAATGCGTGATGTCGAGCGTACCGGCCCGCGTTTTTGGCACAGCTCAGACCGTGGTAGCCTAACGGGTCGACAGTAACTCCACACACGCATGAATGTTGTTCATAAATTTTGCACCCAAGCCTGAGTGCCATTCCAATGCGAAGTGAATCTGGGTCCAGCAGCGTGCCGATTGATCGGGATGGGATAGCATGCAACCAGGCCCCAGACTCCCTTCGAGTGGAGGCACTCAGACGGGCTTTTGTAGTGGCTGAAGGATTCATTAAACTGTTAAAAATTATTTTGATTAGAGGAGTGTCCCATTCCTTTTGGATCGCTGGCATCTCGGGGACTGGAGAGTCGAGACATTTTGTCTGCCAGAGCTGTGTTCCTGTTACTTTTGAATTCAAATCGTTATCTATAACAATGTTTCCAACCATTTGGTTGACAAGATTCGAAACGCTGTGCACAGATGATAGGTATGCGGGGATAGATAAATCAGAGGGTTTTCTTATCCCTAAACCACCGAAAATGACAGGAAGGGAAGCTTGCGTCCATTGGGTTTCGTCGAGGGTGATATTAATTATGCTTTCTAAAGACATTCGAAAAAGATGGTCCAAAAGTGTGAGTATATGGCAGTCCCATAATGGGGTTGTCCGCAGAAGGTATGATAATTTTGGTATGGCAAAACAGTTCTTTAACAGAAAGAATGCAGTGTGTGGGTGAATACCTTAAATTATTCTGTTTTCCTTTTTTTCAATAACGTTATTTATTTAATCAAGTAATTAAGTAATCAAAAAATTTATAAAGATCTTAACTAAAACTAACCTAAAACAAAACTTACCTAACTGACAAAAGAAAAATTAAAATAATATTCTTTTCCCTCATGTTTTTCCACTAACGATTCCGATTTCACCAGCTTCAACTAAAATGTAGCTGCGAGTTAATTACTGTCAAATGTATGAGAAATGTCACTTTACTGATAAATAACTGTTGGATGAGACTCGACCGGAGATGGTAAAACAGCCCCAAGAATAAAGACACATCTTTTAATGTATAACGTCGTTGCATAAGTCGATTTAACATAACAATTTCCCACATACGACCCCACTAGATGGGGAAATACGGTGGTTAGGGGAAGTTCGTAAAATACTTAATTTCGTGTTAGCTAGTATGTTAGTACGTACTTCATACGTTTATTTCAAGGACTGGAAGAATGCAGGGATTATAATAGTATGAAATTGAGAACTAGGTTTTTGTATACACTGTGTGGGGCCGGTACTTAAAATGAGTAGCCCCCTCCCTCTCTAGCATCTCTCCCCGTGCATGTCGTAAAAGGCGACTAAGGGATAAGGACAAGATGCCGTGCTAAAGGGTGACAGGGTAGCCACCTCTCACCTTGGCACGGTCCATCCACCGAGTCATGCAGAAGTTGGGTCTTCGTGCCTTACTAACTGCTTGATAGTTATCTTGTCCTATTACATTGCTAAACGTGGTGGACGGGGTTGTGCTGTAATTTACAAGAGTACTTGCAGCACAACACTGATTACTCTGCCTATCCCGATTATCGGGATACAGCCTGTGGTATGAATGTATGTTTTTTATGCAATACGGTGGCTCAAACAGGCAGAGCACACGATCCGACCGGCCAATACCACCTACAAGAAGGTGCAATACCGGAGACTTCACTTTTGAATTAAATAGAGCCTACAAACGCAGTATCTCATAAAACAAAGTAACTTACTCCATGACCATCCCTTACAGATTTATTATTATTAGTATTGATTCATGTGTATACAATAAGTACATAAAAACTTACAATACTTACCTACATCATCAATCAATCAATCAATACCAATAATAAATCTCTTAGGGATGGTCGTAGAGTAAGTTAGCTTGTTTTATGAGATATCGCGTTTGTAGACTCTATGTATGATACTGAAACTAAATTGATGATTTTTAGAAATATTTTTTGTATGTATATGTGTTCCTCCATAACTCTTAAACCGATCATCCGAATTCGTTGAAACTCATCACTGACACATTTAGCTATACGTGGACACAGGATAGGCTAAATAAAATTCAGTTCCAGTTACGCTAAGATGTGACTCTCCTCTCATGCGTACGGTAGCGGGCTTACTTACTTTCTTCTTTTTAAATAAGAATTTGACGCGAGCGAAGCCGCGGGCAAAATCTAAATGTTATAACTTATAAAGGCAGATTACCAGAACTCTGAGTATAAAGGTTAAAAAAAGCTCTGCAGAAACCACAATGATTATGGTCTTGTGACACAAACGAGCATGCCCAAAGCTTCCATATAGTACTTAGTAAGGCCACTATATTAAACCACTCCTTCGTATTCCAAGCACCCCTCTACAATTCAGTTAGGGGTTGGAAATTCACTCTATGGCAAATGTGTCGGTGTCAATTCGTTTATAATGTGCCATTATTTATGTGAACGTCCGAACAGGTTCTGGGTGTAATTTGGACCACACGTTCGCGAGTTTTGTTTGCCGCTCTGGTGCCGCATTGGGTGAAACTTATTGTTAAACAGACTGATTCCGATTGCGCGTGGCAGGATTATCTCCTGATTCAGCTAATCTTAAGATTATCTCGCGGAGATGAATTTTTTATATGGAAATAGACACGGTTGGCTGCATCACCTACAACATCCGTGATGTCAGCCCATAACACCGAGTGAACTAGGACGGAAAACACGAACTATTTACATAGCCGTTTCGACCGACGTTTCGGTCAGTGCGGTGGTACCAACCCAGCCGGGATAAACCCTGCCACCTAGTAAGGTAAGAAGGGAAGGGACCTACAGTTTAACGTGGAATCCGAACCACGGTCAGCCTCCAAGGGTCGAGCGGTCACCCGGAGGCTGACAATATGTATTATTTCTTCTTGTATCGGTGAGATTTTTTTAAATTTCATCCGGTATGGGTGGCTGAGTCAGAGGGGCCAAAGCGCTTGCTCCGACCAGCCAATATCACCTCCGTGAACGCAGGTGCCATACCGGAGACTTTCCTTTGGATTTCTGGCTATACTGGACTAGAGGAGAACACAGCCGAGGCTGCTATGCGGCCATCTTACATCCAGTAAAGTGGTACCAACCCACTCGGCTACAATTTGAACCACCTAGTAAGGTAAGAAGGGAAGGGACCTACAGTTTTACGAGGAATGCGAACCACGGTCAGCCTCCAACGGTCGAGCGATCATCCAACCATCCACTGACCGCGCCCAGGTATGCTTATGATCCGACCGACAGTCGACAGTCCTCACTACTGAGCTACCGAGTCTGATTTCAGGAATTATTTTTATTATTTTGTCGGCGACAGATAAACGATTTCATTTCATTTTTAATTAAAAAAACATCATGTTATCTCAACACCGGCTCGTGTATCACTTCAATAGGTATTTGGGAATTGGGGATGAGTCTGCGCATTGAAGCGTCTAAATGGATAATAGGCTTTTTATAATAGTTTAATTCCGCACTGATTAGATTAGAGACACGCGCCGGGGGAGGTGTCAAAAGGGTGGGGTCACACTGGATATAATTATTAAGGTTCCATTTTTTAATAGAGCTTGGGTGAAAATTATTGTCACTCGAATATAACTATAACATCAAAGTATCTTCAAATTGGGGGTAAATGCCGTTTTTGAAATCGGACTGGCGGCGCTGCGGCGCCATATCAGAGGGTCCTGTAGTTTAATTTATGTTATTGTCACGTTTTTTGCTGTACGTACCTACATATTAATATTAACTCTATATCATTACAAATGTTAAATCATACACAAAATTTATACAATTATAATAAAAAACTATGCAAGTATATTATATAATGAGTGTATTTAATTGTACCTATGTTAAATGTAAAAGTATAAAATTATTTTGTTTTTTTTTATCAATCTGCCAGTCGCTTTGAATAATATGTTCAAAACGACTGTCAGATTGTAAATTCTGAATAATTAGAGATCAATTTAATTACAATTACATACATAAACACATCTTGTTAATCTTCAACATTTATTTATTTTTCATTCTGTATGTCGGTCCCTCTGTCTGTTTTTCTGTCCGTTTGTTTTCAAAATATTAATACATTAGATTTTGTCTATTGTACCAATAAGTTTAGTTTAAAATGTTAATAAGAATTTTACTGTTTGTAACCTCAAAATAATAAAGTGTTTCTGTAAGCGAATGTGTAAAAATTCAATAAAAAAATCTATAAACCCTTACCGCCAACATAACCACACCCTAGCCCACCTCGCACAGGGGTGGTCTCACGACAGGGGTGGCTCTACAACCAGGCACCCTATGAGACACCCTGTACACGACGCGAGCGGGGACAGCCTGTCGTCATGATAGACTTAATGGGCATTTGTGTGTGATCCATGTTATGATTTTTTTTTTCTTTACAATCTATGGGTGAATGTATTTTAATTTAAATTACACAAAAGATGTTGTGATGCTTGATTTTGTAGGCATAATAGGAATTGAATTTTTGTTATAAATGAAGACAGTCCTAAATAGGTTTATTTCAATTTAAACTTCTATGTAAATACAGTGTTTATCAAGAAAACTTTTTTTTAATTTATTTATTTTAAACGATTTATACTAAAATTCAAACAAGGAACCGCGGAAATTATGACCGAATACAACTTTGCAACTTTCTGTCGGGTAACACCTGTCAATGTATGATATATATAATACACTTTAACCGATGAACGATACCTAACCGGGATTGGTGAAAATGGCCATTATAGTTGCAATAAGATATTGAATGTGAAAATATTAAGACGAGACGGAAGTTCTCTTTCTCCGTACAAAATCGTCTTTCGGCATTTATATTTTCTTGTCTTAAGGACAGTCCAATCTACGTTCCTGTCATGTTTTTGTTTAGATTAAATATACCTACAACACCGGAGCTAAAATTTTTTATTTCGACCGAAAAAATTAGGATTTTTTATTTTTGATACCATGAAGTTCATTAAGCTTTATTGAGTCATCACTTTAGATATTCCAAAGAGTTTGTATTACGTCGCTGACGTAATACAAACTCTTTGAGATATTCAGACTGGACAAGACAGATACGTAGATTCGACTGTCTTTATTACACCAAAAAATAATTGTAAAAATATGATAAGGTTTAGGGGGGTAAAACACATAATGCGGAAAGACGATTTTTGTATGGAGAAACTTAACTTCCGTCTCGTCTTATTATATACATTTTCTGTGAAAATTACTTCTAATGCTTGGATTTTTATTAGAGTTCCATAGTAATGATATGGCTTAGAAAATCAGGCAGGTGTCTGTCTGTCTGTCACTGTCCTAGGTCAATATTCCGGAACGTAAAGTTCAATAAATAAAAATACAAATTATAAATTAGAGAATTTTGTCATTATGGCATGAAAACTATTTTTATCGTTTATATCTTAAACGGTTATAGAGAAACTACACACTACGGGCACGGATCGACTTACGTGGTCGATGCGCCCACTCGCTAGTTATGCGTGGACGAAGGAAATCTACGGAACACTCTGTGTGTGAAAAAAGTTCGAACTTGACATGCTTTTTTAAAATTAAATTACTAATAACAAAACTGCCTCAGACTCGCTAGTTATGCGTGGAAGAAGGGAATTGCTACAGAACCCTCTGTGCGTGAAAAAGGTTCGCACTTGACAAGCTTTTTCATAATTATATTTTACATAACTGATTTACATTCCGAGCCATAGCTTCAAAAGCAGAAGTCAAAATTACTAATAACAAAATGACTCAGACTCGCTAGTTATGCGTGGAAGAAGGGAATTGCTACAGAATCCTCTATGTGTCAACAAAGTTCGCACTTGACAAGGTTTTTCATAATTATATTTTACATAACCGATTTATATTCCGAGCCATAGCTTCAAAAGCAGAAGTCAAAATTCCTAATAACAAAAAAAATTCCTATAAATAAGTGCAGACTATGAGAGCTCCAAATGATATGCTGTCTGTCTGTGTGTCTCATACCAGGCATTAATATAGGATAATATTAAATTTGGCCCCCTTTTAGGCCTGGGGTCCCGAAAATAATTAATAAGGAAATAATGCCTTCGAGAAAATATAGCTTTTTATCGAAATCGTCCATTATGTGATATTGTTTGGAGTGATTCAGTAAGCGGTTGGTGCATATGCAGAGGGCTCGAATTAATTTTGTAATTTTTCATAAATTTTTAGGACTTCAGATAGGTAGATTTATAAGGGTTTTTTTATAGAAAGCGCGACATATGGCGCCAAGCCACCCATGAGGTGTCTAACGACGCCCATGGACATTCGGTGGTATACCGGGGTTGCGAATGCCATGCTCTTCCACTCTCATAATGTTCTTCATGCATGCTCGTCGGTTACGGGTACTACGCACTTGACCCTTCTTGAGTACATGCCCGATCTAGTCCAGGTGCGTGCATGTCGATTGAAACGGCTATGTAAATAGTGTTTTTCGTTCAGTTCAGTGTAGCTATCACGACCGAAGGGAAGCACTGACATGGCACCCAATTCGCCAAGGTGTTACGGGCTGACATCACGGATGTAGTACGTGATGTAGCCAATAGTGTTAGTTTCAATAAAAAAAAATGTGGAACGCACTCCCTACTCATCTATTTCCTCCCAATTACAGCCTGGGTTTTTTCAAAAGGGGCATGAAAAGACTCCTGTCAGGCCGGCATGGCATTCACAACCCCGTGCACCACAGAATGTCCATGGGCATCGTAAGTCACCTACTCGTAAGTGAAACGATGCCACATGTCACGCTTTAAATAAAAAAATAATAATAAATAAAATAAAATAAACGTATACTTTTAATCCTCGATGCCAGTGTAAGAGCGCTCTCCATACTTGGCCCATCATCACAGCGTCGTGACAGGTAGTTGTAGATTGGCCACACGCCCGCGGCAGCCGACGCGAGCGTGGCAAATCCATAATCAACGATTCCGCTGCTGACCGGCCTGTGGACAAACCGCGGACAAGTGGATGAGCATACTTCAGGCCTCTAATATCGAACATGGCTTTGTCCACTTTTTGCAATTTTACACTAGAGCAGGAAAACGTTCTGTGAGCGAGATATAGCGATGTAGGTGGACATTGCTATTTCTGTTGCGCAATGGTATTTTCAGATCAATATTTATTTATACTAGACAAAGCAATTTTTGATGTGGTATCGCCGTTGATTTCTGTAGGAAAAAGCCTCTAATATCAAACATAGCTCTGTCCACTTTTTGCAATTTGACAGTAGAGCATGAAAGCGTTCTGTGAGCGATATATAGCGATGTAGTTGGACATTGCTATTTCTGTTGCGCAATGGTATTTTCAGATCAATATTTATTTATACTAGACAAAGCAATTTTTGATGTGGTATCGCCGTTGATTTATGTAGGAAAAAGCCTCTAATATCAAACATAGCTTTGTCCACTTTTTGCAATTTGACAGTAGAGCATGAAAGCGTTCTGTGAGCGATATATAGCGATGTAGTTGGACATTGCTATTTCTGTTGCGCAATGGTATTTTCAGATCAATATTTATTTATACTAGACAAAGCAATTTTTGATGTGGTATCGCCGTTGATTTCTGTAGGAAAAGCCTCTAATATCAAACATGGCTTTGTCCACTTTTTGCAATTTTACAGTAGAGCATGAAAACGTCTGTGAGCGATATTATAGCGATGTAGTTGGACATTGCTATTTCTGTTGCGCAATGCTATTTTCAGATCAATATTTATACTAGACAAAGCTATTTTTGATGTGGTATCGCCGTTGATTTCTGTAGGAAAACAGGTACTCTTTCATATTAACAAATAAAACCCATTTCCTTGGTGGGTGGACAAAGCCATGTTTGATATTAGAGGCCTGTTATACCTTACTATAGCTGTCTTACTACTGTATGCATGGAGACAAATAGCTGGGGCGTAGCATCGACATGTCGAGGAGGTGAAATAGCAAAGTTCATAAAAACTAAACTAAAATAATTAAAAATAAAACCCATTGCATCTCGCCCCGTGCATGTCTTAAAAGTCCACTAAGTGATAAGGACAATATTCCGTGCTAAAGGGCGGCTAGCCACGTCTCACCTTGGCACGGTCCTTCCACCGAGTCGTGCAGCAGGTGGGTCCTTGTGCCTTACTTGCTGCTTGATGGTTATCTTGTCCGAATACTTAGCGAAACGTGGTGGTCGGTGTTGTGCTGTAATTTACCAGAGCCCTTGCGGCACAACACCGATCACTCTGCTTACCCCGATTGTCGGGACACAGCGTGTGGTATTTACGTAATGTATATACTTGTTTAGTCTCGTATCACCTGTCTGATTCAAGTGGCGTGCGTGCAGACCACTGTGGTAACGAGGCAAATAAAAAATACTGTTTCTGGGTATTTACTACTATGACTGCAAGAGACGGTCAGCCTCGAAAGCTCAGTGGTGCAGACAGTCATCTGTCGCTATTGAATGTTAAGCAACGCTGGGTGCGGTCAGTACTTGGATGGGTGACCGCTGACCGCTGGAGGCTGACCGAGGTTCGGATTCCTCGTAAAACTGTAGGTCCCTTCCCTCCTAATCTTACTTGGTGGTAGGGTTTAACCCTACGTACGACTAGGGCAAGAAATAAATAAAAAAAAAAAAATAATAATAATAATCACACACACACACACTCTCTCCTACACACACACACACCCTCACCCTCTCACACACGCACACACCCTTACACACATACACACACACACACACACCCTCACACACACACACCCTGGTAGCTAAAAATATTTGTTGCAAAATATATTGTTGTAAAAATGTGTTAATTTCATCCTTTGTTTTGTTTAGTACCTATGCATCTGTCTGTATGTAGAACAAAATACGGTTCTAATCAGTGAAATCTATAATTTGCTTTGTTTTTTGTATAAATAATCTTAGTTATATTCTAAATGTAATGCTGTTGATTTCGTTAACATTAAATAAATAAATAAATAAATAAATAAATAAACCCGCCCGGGTTAAACCCTACCACACCGGGCACTGAATGAAACGTCGTCGGTCGAAATGTTAATAGTTTGTGTTTTCCGACCAGTTCAGTGTAGCCGGCACGATCAAAGGGGGAAGCACTGACATGGCACCTAGTTCACCCGATGTTATGGGCTGACATCACGGACGCTGTAGGTGATGTAGCCAACCATGTCAGTTTCCATAAAAAATAAAGACGGAAAGAACTCAATTTTAAACTACAACCAATAATAAAAAGTGAGCACTTTTTGGAAAATGTTTCGTTGTTTATTGAGCACTAGCTGTATCTGCGGCTCCGCCCCCTCTCATATTTGACTTCTCTGCTAACCTCATAAGCCATTTAGCGAGATAGTAAGAAGCCTATAGTTGATGGGAAGAATCAAGCTATCCGTAGAATTTTTTTTTATTTTAATCGCTTCAGTGGTTCTTGAGTTATAAGCGGACAGACAGACATACCTCATGTCAGCCTCGATAGCTCAGTGGTGCAGACAGTCAACTGTCGCTATTGAATGTTAAGCAACGCTGGGTGCGGTCAGTACTTGGATGGGTGACCGCTGACCGTTGGAGGCTGACCGATGTTCGGATTCCTCGTAAAACTGTAGGTCCCTTCCCTCCTAATCTTACTTGGTGGTAGGGTTTAACCCGCCCGGGTTGGTACCACCGCACTGAATGAAACGTCGGTCAAAACGGCTATGTAAATAGTTTGTGTTTTCCGACCAGTTCAGTGCAGCCGGCACGATCAAAGGGGGAAGCACTTACATGGCACCTAGTTCACCCGGTGTTATGGGCTGACATCACGGACGTTGTAGGTGACGTAGCCAACCGTGTCAGTTTCCATAAAAAAAAACCATACAGAAAGCAGACGTTGGATTTTATTAAAGGTAAGGAAGGAAGGAAGGAAGGAAAGGAAGGATAAGGAAGGAAGGATAAGGATAAGCAAAGGAAAGGAAGGAAGGAAGGAAGTAGAATTTCCAGAAATGTGTGCATATAAATTACTTGAATTTAGGTAGATACTAATACGGGAGAGAGCCACGTATATCTGACCGTGCGAAAAGCAACTCAAAATTTGATCTAAGCCTGCTACCGAACCAAGATCAATATAATGAAATCTTAAATCAACACGGTAGAACACTGGACCTAGTATTTGCGAATTTTTCAATCGAAGTAGGTAGATCAGATATCTCGATAGTAAAGGAAGACTCGTACCACCCAGCGCTATTATTTACGGCCCACGAAATAATTGAGGAGCCGCTGAAAGAATCGATCGAGCCAAGGTACAAATTCCACAAGGCGAATTACGAAGAAATAAAAGAATACCTTTCACAAATAGACTGGCAAACTCACCTAAGCAGCGGTACCGTTGACGAGATGGTTGACGTTTTCTATCACTACCTACACGAAAGCATCCACTCCTTTGTACCCCTCAAACGTCCCGCTACCTATGAGTACCCTACCTGGTTCAACCGGGCTCTTATCAAATTGATTAAGAAAAAATCCCGCGCGCACGCTAGGTGGAAACGTTTTGGAAACCAGTCGGATCGCGATGAATTTAATCTTTTAAGAGCCCGGCAACACCGTCTTCAGAGGCAGTGTGAGGAATGTCATAGGTCGCTCGCGGAACAAACTATTAAGACAAACCCCAAACACCTGTGGACGTACATAAAATCAAAAAGAGGTGGTTCCAACTATCCCAAGATGTTTACCTACCGATCAAATACATATTCCGATCACTCCGAAGTATGTGGTGGGTTTAGCACTTTCTTTAAAGACAACTTCCGTGAACCTACCGACATAATCTCATATAAATTATATCTGAATAATCTTCCATCTCCTAGTAACGATTCTGGTTCCATTAGTAATATTAAGGTGTCTGTGGAAACAGTTCTGAAGCTACTACGTAATCTCGATGTCACAAAGGGTGCTGGTAGTGATCAAATACCGCCTATATATATAAAGAAATGTGCTCAAGTCCTTGCCTATCCGCTCTGTTACATCTTTAGCAGATCTTTCAATGAGGGCATCTTTCCAAAATTATGGAAAGAAGCACATATAGTACCCGTACACAAAAAAGGTTCGAGAAGTGCAATTGAAAATTACAGACCTATTTCCATTCTTAACGTCTTTAGCAAAATTTTAGAAAAAATCGCACATGAAAATGTCTACTCAATAATTTCTCTTGGTGTAACTGAAACCCAACATGGCTTCTTAAAGAAAAGGTCAACTACTACAAACCTTGCGAGTTTCACCAATTATGTCTTTAAAAATATGGAGAGAGGTGGACAGGTGGACGCAATATACACAGACTTTGAAAAGGCGTTTGATCGCGTTGACCATATTATATTATTAGCAAAACTCCAAAGATTGGGTATTCACGGTGACCTACTTCGCTGGATGGAATCGTATCTATCATGCCGCTCGCAAGCTGTGGTCATAGGAGGTTATAAATCCAACTTCATTAAAATTCCTTCGGGTGTGCCTCAGGGATCTCTTTTGGGGCCGCTCTTCTATGTGGCGTACCTTTATGACATCTTTACATGTTTTAAATATGCTAAACATTTACTATATGCTGACGATAAGAAGGTTGTCATGAAGGTGCGCACCATAGAGGACTGTTTAGACGTCCAGAGCGACCTCAACCGGCTATCGGAGTATTATACGAACAATCGAATAACAGTCAACGCATTAAAATGTCAAAATATTAAATTTACACGTAGCACACGACCTATTCAATTCACGTATCACTTTAATAATACTCCGACAGCAAAGGTCTCTATGGTTAGAGATTTGGGAGTACTTCTTGACCAAAAACTAACTATGGTAGAACATATAAATCACATCACGAGTAAGGCATACAAGAGCATGGGTTTCATAAGACGTGCGACTAAGGGGTTTAGAAACGTTACGTGTCTAAAAGCTATTTATTATGCATATGTTAGAAGCAATCTTGAATACGCCAGCTCCATCTGGACACCTCTTTATCAAGTTCATATTAACGACATCGAAAAGGCGCAAAGGAGCTTTATAAAATATTTAACTTATGCCACTAAAAGAACATATCATTCTTACGAATTAGGCTGTTTTGAACACAATATGTTGAGTCTAGAGAACAGACGGGTATTACTAGATATGATGCTGCTGCGCGACGTGATGTGCGGACGACTCGACTGCGGCGAACTGTTGGGGGAGGTGATGCTGAACACGCCATTGCGGCGAACACGACACACAACACTCTTCCATGAACCAGCACACACCACCAACTACGCGCGTAATGCACTCGTGCCTCGTCTTACCCGCACATACAATAATATGTTCCCCCACATTGATATCTTCCACCTCAGCAGACGAACTTTTCAAAGGGAAATAGTCAACACACTTAACCAATCACTGGCTAGTATGAATGAGGAGTTGCATAAAAATAAAAATAAAAATAAAAATAAACATTAATATACTTAACACCATATTATACATTTTAAATATTAAAAAAATTAAATACATAGAGACACAAACACACACACACACACACACACCCTCACACACCCTCACATACACACTACGCACCACACAACAACACACCACAAAACATCAAACCTCACACACCTTTAGACACCTAAGTTTATGCCCTACGCAAACATAAATAAAAAAACCAATCAGGGAAACATGTAATTGGCCATACTTTAGGCATAAAAAAAAATAATAAGTGTATCAATATTGTGAATGGCTGTATGTTTTCTAATATAAATAAATAAATAAATAAATAAATGACAGTGACCAATCAGTAAGTCACAGCCTTCTCTTAATAATCCTTACATACATACTATTTCACTATCTATTACATACGCATATATTTAGATTAGTAGATTGATATCTCTCCAATTTTGAGTAGATAAAGAGTTTGAGAATATGATGGTGCCATACCGGAGACTTCCCATTGGATTGCTGGCTATACTAGACTAAAGGATAGCAAAGCCGTGACTGCTGTGCGTTCAATTTCAATTTGTAGATCATTAAATTCCCTCCAAATTTTATTGTGATACTTTTTTCCTAGAATAGGCCGGAAAATTCGTTTTTTTAAAAAGTTCATATCTCCGTAAGTATCAGTTCTAGAAACAAAATTTAAAATGTTAGTTATAGGAAATTTAATTATTTACAACAATGAGGAATCTTTTTTATAGATAACATGCACGGAAATGAAGATATAAGCAAAAATCGAATCGGGGGGAATTGTGCATTTTATATTTTAAATACTTCTAACCATCCTAGACAACATATCAAAAATTTAGAACTACCGGACCGTTTGTAAGGTAACCACCCTCTATTCACGGACTAATATGTAGACAATTTTCTTTATTATGTCATAGAGGCTGAATCAATAATTCTCCCACTCGCAAATGATATATGAGATGAATCGAGAGAACCGGTGCGAACAGCCTCCGCGGACTGGGGACCAGTCAATCCGGAGCGGTCGCGCTACGCGCCGCGGCACAGCGATACAATGTCAATAGTCCACGCTGCGCGGACGCGGCCCGCTTCTGTTGCCGTTAGGGCTGTCAGAAGCCATCCCTGCAATCAACAATTATTTTATTGTTTTTATTTTATTTTATTTTAATTTACCGTTCCTAGCAAGGCGAGGTGCTAGTGTGGCGTTTTCGGGGGTTTATCGTAAAAGTTTTTAATATAGATAATAAAATTAAAAATATACAAAATTAATATAAACACAAAAACAAAAACGGTAATACCGCCGGCGACAAGAGAGAGGCTTGTCTCAAGCCTCCAAGCGCGCCGGTGGTGGGTGCCGGCCGTGGCTACGGAGCTCTCCGGGACGACGCGAGACTAACTTCGAGCGATATGTACTAGACACAGAGCACGGAATACCCCCGCCCGCGCCCCCTCCTAAAGGCGCCCTGAGCGCGATTTCCCTACAACGGCGTTGAAGCCTGTAGGCGTGGCCTATGACTTACATATGTGTGATGTGCGTGTGCATTTGTTTCGTGCGTGTGCCTAACTTGCTCCTCTTTGTGTGTAGTGTCGATACTAACACACACACACACATACGAAGCGCTAGTAGCACTGCGTCCAGTTATTGGGTTTCAAATATTCTCGCTTAGTGCGCCTCTAGGAGGGGGACGCGGGCGGTATTCCGTGCTGTGTGGTACTAGACGCGTAGGCCACCACCACCCCCATCTCGTAGAGCTCCGTATCCACTTACTGCGGAGCGACGACACGCAGCTCTTTAAGTGTTATTATTATTTTATTTTTAACATTTTTTGTTAAGACTTAATTTTTCACATTTTAATTGTAGTTTTAGGTAGTTTAAAATTGATAGGCAGTTTTAGTTTCTATGTTATTTTGTAATTAAACTAAATTAAATAAATTCTGAAAAAAATTACCCTACGTTGATATTTTTATTACATATTTGTGTATGTTTGTTTTTATTACGTTTGTGTATACATATTAGGATTATAATTCAGTTAGTACCGAATAGTTCCGTCCTTTTTGTAAAAATGTAAGAAGTATGGTAGTAACGATCTTTTTATGTAAGCCAACATGGACGCCTGTGCCGAGGGAGCAGTCGACAGAGCCAAAATCACCTATCCTCTTACAAAAATTCTAGTATTTTCGAATTTAACGCACCCACGCACGACCTTTAGAAATAGTGATGCCCAAAAGAGCATTCCATGCGCGCAAGCGTGCACTAGAGCGCACCAATTTTCTGTCGGAAGCTCGTGTTGGAGAGGTGGCAGCCCTGGGTGGTTGTGCGTCGTCACGTGATCGGGCGCGGGTAATTGTGCGCTGCGCGCGCGCAGCTTTTTCTGCGCATTTCGTTCCAGTCTCGACGAGCGGGGAATGAGCTGAGTCGCTCCGCGAATTACGCTCTACATCGTCGTGATTCTGTGTTCCGTCTGCAGGCACAGCTACATACAGGTGCCGTGTCGCGAAGCAATCCAAACCTTAACGGAAATTTATTAATTTATTATTTATTTATTTACAAACATAACTAGCAAACCATAAAGGATATCCTAACTAGTTTACTAGTCTAACTTTATTTTATTTTCGCTATACGTATTTATTTATAATAAAATTTAATTCACAATTTATAAATTAAAATTATTAAATAAACTATACCTAACTATCAAATAAAATTTAAAGACAAATATAACGAATTAAAAAACTATAACAAAAAGCACTAAAAACTAAAAACTAACTTATAATATTTCCTCAAAGGGCGTCTTCCCCGGGATGGTTCCCAGGATGGCGGCAGCGTTGCCCCTCTGTATCCCCAGACTAACTCGTTGCCGTAGATACGAGAGGCAACACGGGTTTCCAGTTGCGGTCACCATCCTGGAACCCACCTCAAGGTCCTTAGCCTTGGCCTCCTCCGACCACGTCCCAAATGTCTCGACGGCGAAGACCACGAACCAGTATTCTAACTTAACTTTACGGAATGTAAGATAACTTATATCTAAACCTCTTAAATTTACTTAGTACATTTAAAAAAAAAACTTCAAATTCTTTATATTAATAATTTAGCTCCTTCAGCATATGAATAGGTCTTTTTAGAGGAGAGCAAAGCTGTAGATTTGAACTTGCAGGAGTTGTTTGGAGAAGAATCTGTGTCCTATCCCTCTGATAGAGTTATTAAAGACATATAAATTTAACAAACTTTCCTGCAGATCTTTCCGCTACAGAACTGGTAAATTCTGGAACGCTGTGCCTGCTCTTCTATTTCCCCCAAGTATAGTCTCGGGTCCTTCAAGAGAATCGTGACTGATCTGTCAGGCCGGTATGGCATTCACTGCTCCCGCGTACGACCGCAACTGACGGTATTCGAGTTGCACCCAGCGATTTTTACCCCGTGAACCATTACCATTTTTCAATGAACCGAATAGTTCAGAGGTATTCGCCATATTCTCAAAGTTTCACAGCGAATCAAACTGCTACATCAGAAATGCTGCATACTGACCGGCATTCGGTGACAAAAACTTGACTCCGCCGCTCGGCATTCGGCCTCGCTCGGTTTCAACGAGTTTCGCGACCACGACGCGGAATCGGTGCGGGTGAAGTCGCTTGTAGAACGGTTCGGGGTTCGATTTCGGACGAAGAAATTGTGTTTAGTAAAGATAAACGCCGAGCGTAACGGGAAAAATATTCTTAAATATTTTGAAGACGAATGAATCTTTCAGATTTTCGAAGAGTTTTTTTGCATTCCAGATCGGCCAATGACCCATACACACAAGGACCATTAAATTGGTTTTTGATGTCTCAGGTTTTTAATTATAGTCACGTTGGAAGAATGGATGATGGGAGACTAACGAAAGAAATTTATGGAGCGAATGTGAGTGGAAGAGTCGGGACGGGAAGGATCGCACTAGACCAGACCAGGCCCAGATCGGGCATGTGCTCAATAAGGGTCAAGTGCGTAGTACCCGAAACCGAGGAGCATGCATGAAGAACATTATGAGAGTGGAAGAGGCGGCAGAGGTGTGTCAGGATCGTGGCACGTGGACTAAGGGATATGACTCCCTTCTTATATTACTAGGTGATGGGGTTTAACCCGCCCGGGTTGGTACCACCGCACTGAATGAAAGGTCGGTCGAAACGGCTATGTATATAGTTTGTGTTTTCCGTCCAGTTCAGTGTAGCCGGCACGACCGAAGGGAAGCACTGGCGTGGCAACAAGTTCACCCGGTGCTATGGGCTGACATCACGGATGTTGTAGGTGATGTAGCCAACCGTGTCAGTTTCCATAAAAAAAAAAAGATCCGTTGTCTCTGCCTACCCCACTGGGAAACAGGCGTGACGCTATGTATGTATGTTTTAATGGTTATTGTTTATGATGTTTATTGTTTTATGTAATGTTTAGATTTGATTTGTTTTAGATCTGGAATTGATACGAAGAGTGAAGCTGCCCAATAGTGGTAGTACCTACAGCTCTCGGCTCGGATCGCTTATTCGCAGCTCTCTCACGTCCGCATAAAAACAGTAAAAATCTACTTAATTCCCCCCTTTTTATGTCTTCTTCCGTCGGCCGTCGATTTTGGGACAAAACTGATTGTTTCCCAAAAAATTACGTCTGTTAAAGTCCGAGCAGACAAATAAATAAAACATACGTGAGATTGGACCCGCTGCGGGCACAGCGAGTATTTTGATTTGATTCACTTTTTTTGAGGAGAATTTCAATTGTTGGTAAGGCCGAATGCACACGTACTAAAATAGTTAAGTTGATATAAATTACGTATAGAAATTTGACAAAAGCTCTTTACATCTGACCTGATTCACTTAATTAATAAGTTTTTGTAGTCAGAACTCAGTAATATAGTTACCCTTGCTTTCAAGCTGTGTTTTCTATAGCCTGTGGGCGATGTTATTATGTGGCTAGTCACTAAAGTACTTGTAGTAATATGTATGAAAAAAAAAATACCCTGCGAAGTTTCTTACCTGCTTTACTGTCATGAATGCTCAATAAACACCAAGACAATAACTGGATTGTTGATGTGTTTGATTCGTTATTCAAGGATAAATTAAATAAAAAAACATTTATTAATATGCTTAAATTATTAAATTAAAACTGACTGCTTCATCAATAATATAAATTAAATAAATTTTCAAATTTTCAATAGATTGAAGGATCCACCCAAACAGACTCAAAAGGATCTGAGCAAAAAAAAATATCAACTCTGTAAGACATAAAATGTATAGAGATGAACAAACTCAACTTTTGTGTAGAGATGAACACACTCAGCTTTTACATAGAGATGAACAAACAAAACAAATAACTCACTTGCAGTGATAAGTTCACCTGTGCGTACTCTTGAATTTCTTGTTTCTTTTCGTGAACTGTTTTTCTTTCAATTATGTGCAATAAAGAGTTTATATTCTGTTCAATGAAATTTTCTCTCTGTACATTTCAGTAAATCACTAGTTATAAACACGTTTCACCATCTCGAGTTACCTCTAGGTCCAACAGTTATTTGTCACATACATTTGACAGAAGATAACTGGCAGGCCCTATTGAATAGACCCACCACGGATGCGCAAACCAACCGATTCTGTAGGTCCTTTATTCACAGTACCGGGAAAATGTGGAACGCACTCCCTACCCATCTTTTTCCTCCCAAGTACAGCCTGGGTTTTTCAAAAGGGGCGTGAAAAGGCTCCTTTCAGGCCCACATGGCAGCCGCAATCTCCGTGCATTACCGAATGGCCACGGGGATCGTTGGACATCTACTTGTAGGTGAAACGATGCACCATGTCGCGCTATCCATAAAAAAGTACATTGTAGTTTTTTTTATAGAAACTGACACGGTTGACTACATCACCTACAGGATCCGTGATGTCAGCCCATAAAACCGGTTGAACTAGGTGCCATGCCAGTGCTTCCCTTCATTTCATGTCGGCTACACTGAACTGGACGGAAAACATCTAACTATTTACATAGCCGTTTCGACCGACGTTTCGCTCCGTGCGGTGGTACCAATCCGGCCGGGATGAACCCTACCACCTAGTAAGGTAAGAAGGGAAGGTAGCGAAGACGGCCGTTAATAATCATCAACCCTTTTATATCACACTGCTGGGCACGCGCTTCCTTCACTTCAAGTTGCGATTTAAGTCCACAACGATGTCCCAAGAAATTATAATGATAATATTTTGTTTCGGTCATCAATACGACTTTGTGTACTACCGTCTCGCCGGTACATCAGTTTCGGTTTGTAAAAAAATTACAACAGCAAATATATCGCCGAGTCGCGCAACCAACTACAAGAAGCGACGCGTGTGTGCGTAGCGCTGCGACTCGCGCAGCAGCGGCCGCGCCACCACAGCCGGGATTCGCACGAGATTCAGAAACATATGAGAAATGAGTCGGGATTTATTCGTGTTTACCATTGATTTTATAGGGTGTTTACTGATAGACGTTTTTTTTTTTTTATGGAAACTGACACGGTTGTCTAAATCACCTACAACGTCCGTGATGTCAGCCCATAACAGCGGGTGAACTAGGTGCCATGTCAGTGCTTCCCCCTTTGATCGTGCCGGCTACACTGAACTGGTCGGAAAACACAAACTATTTACATAGTCGTTTTTGACCGACGTTTCATTCAGTGCGGTGGCACCAACCCGGGCGGGTTAACCCCTACTACCAAGTAAGATTAGGAGGGAAGGGACCCACAGTTTTACGAGGAATCCGAACCTCGGTCAGCCTCTAACGGTCAGCGGTCACCCATCCAAGTACTGACCGCACCCAGCGTTGCTTAACATTCAATAGCGACAGTTGACTGTCTGCACCACTGAGCTATCGAGGCTGACGTGTTAACCTTGTTAGGATTAGTCGCCGAAGCGGAACATTCGGAAAGTAGTGGCAAATCACCTGATCCCAAGAGAAGTATGAAGTAATCACCCAAAGGTTGACTGGGAGATATCACTTAGAGTGATTAGTCCGATTTTGCTACTGTTCTTTTGTTTTGACGTATCATTGTTTGCTAATGCAATAACAAATTTATATTCTGTACTATTCTAAGTAATGAACCGACTGACAACATGAATCTAGCAGACGATGTATGTAGTTGCGATGCCAGTTAATATACAACAGATGCATCGTTGGATTATTGAGCCCGTTCTAGCGGTACTGCTGCTCTTTGTACTGGCTTCCTTCATCCCTCCTCATGGGTTTCGTCTTCGACAAGCCAGCCATACTGTCGCGGAACACCCCTTTGTAGTTGACAAAAAAAGATCTCTAAATCGTTCTTGTGTCGCACTGCAAAGGTGCGGAATGTGCTTCCGGGGAATATCTTTCCTTACTCCTACAATCCACGGCTCTTGAAATCGTGGTTTGATAGCCTTTCCCCAGCGACTTTAGTCTAGCACAGCCACCCAGTTCGGGTGCAATAAAAAAACAAAGAAAATACTTACATCAATATATTATTTTCATATATAAATATATTCATATATTGATGTACGTTACACGGCCGTAGAAACTTCGTGTTATTTATTATGAGGTTCACTTGTAGTTTATCATATTCTTTACAGTATACATTGCCACAAAATATTCCTGGTCGCCTACTTCTCCTACATCCCAAAAGTTTGTTAGAATAGAATGCATCACGGAATTAAGCTCGCCTGTTGTCCCTAATTTATATAAATTGGTGTTCCATAAAGAATATACATACATATGCATAATATTGGTCCGACGCCAAAAGGCCTTTTCGACGAAGACAATTTTTTCTGACTATCATAGGTAACGGTCCGTGACGGTATTGCATACAATCGATTGTTTTTACAAGGAATTATTCGCTTTAAATTGGATCCTTGACGCCTATTATCGTCGTAATCATCTGATAACTTCTTGTCTCGCTGCCTCGGTCACTGCTGGATGTCAACCTCACCGCTCGGAGGCCCCGAATGAGAAAATCTTCAATTCCATTGTTGATTTATTTAATCGATTGCCAATTTTTTTATAGAAACCGCGATATGCGGCGTCTAGGCAGCCATAAGGTGTCAAACGACGCCCATGGACATTCGGTCGACGCCGGGGTTGCGAATGCCATGCCGGTCTGACAGGTGCCTATTAGCCGAGTAGGCGAAAAACCATTAAGGTGTGCCCGAAATCGGTATTACAAATCTACATCAAGCGGCGGGTGGCCGAGTGGTTTGGGCATCGGCTTCTCGTGCGGGAGGTCCGAGGTTCGAATCCAACCGGCGTGTACCAATGAGTTTTTTCTGACGAAAAAATTTACGTGCATACCTACACCTGCTGCTTCACCGTTCGGAACCGGTGTAAAACTGTAGGTCCCTTCCCTTGTCCCTTACTAGGTGGTAGGCTCAAATTGTAGCCGACTGGGTTGGTATCACCGTACAGGATGTAAGATGGCCGCATAGCAACCTCGGTTGTGTTCTCCTCTAGTCCAGTATAGCCAGCAATCCAGGGAAGTCTCCGGTATGGCACCTACCTTCTCGGAGGTGATATTGGCTAGTCAGAGCATGTGCTTTGGCCCCTCTGACTCAGCCACCCATACCGGATTACATTAAAAAAAAACATATTTAAGGTATATTTTTTTATACGGCTATTATTCTTAATATAATAGTATCGGCCCCACACGGTAAGAATATAGGTAAGTATGTATTCTTTTGAATTTTTTTGGTTCTAGATCAGCAGCTTGGGTTTATTTCGCGTGCTGCCCCGTTCGCGTGATCCGATGAGAGAACTGTTGATTTGTAGAAAGGTGTTTGCGCCATGTGGTGTTCGTTAGAGAACGCACGCACAATGGTTTAATTCTAATTTACACTGTTTCGATATTATTGTTCACAGATGTGAGGTCTTCTAGGCACAGGTCCCAGTAATTTGTAGGAATACGTTTATTATTTGCGTTCAGTTAAAATTTATTTATAAATTCAATTGGTAGTACACTATTATAAAAATATTTTTCTTCGACGTTACACACAATACCAGGTTTTTTTATGAAAACTGACACGGCCGGCTACATTTGCTACTACATCCGTTGATGTCATCCCATAACACCTTGGTGAACTATAGGTGCTATATCAGTGGTTCCCTTCAATCGTGCCGGCCACACTGAACTGGACGAAAAACTCGAACTATTTACATAGACGTTTCGACCGACCTTTTTCTTCAGTGCGGTGGTATCAATCCAGGCGGGTTAAACCCTACCACCTAGTAACGTTAGAACGGAAGGGACCTACAGTTTTACGTGGAATCCGAACCACGGTCAACCTCCAACGGTCGAGCGGTTACTCATCCAAGTAGTGCCCAGGTGTGCTCATGATCACGACCGACAGTCGACCAACCGCGCCACTGAGCTACCGAGGCTGAGGCATGAATTGCAGAGAATGTCAATAGGCATTAAGTAGGTACGGTTTTTTATCAATACCTACAGTATTTCTATTAAAATAAATTTAAAGGTCATTAGGCAGCCATTCGGGCAATTAAGAAGACATCCTTTTATTCTGATTTCGAATATTCCTCTTAGCGCTCTACGTCAGCCGTCATCCGTAACAATCTTCGGTGAGAAAGTAATTGGTTCCGGCTTCCAGCACCTGCAGAATTACTAAAATTACCGAAAAACGCACGACTTAAGCATACATGACACAAAATACAATTATATAGGAAATTATAACAATTTTTACTTATTAAAAAAATCATTGGAAACCAACCGAAGCAAAACACTTAAGCGCGCCACGCGTCCGTTTCGACGCCATTTGCAGTGCGTTCCAAATTCGAATTCTGAATTCGAAACAGTTGCATGTACTCCCTCGCGTTTTCGGACTGACAAGTAAGATATCAGTAATGGCGGACGAGTACTAGTACGGACTCTATCGCTCTGAAGTATTTTGGTTTTTAAGATCGTTTTTAGGGCGTTAGAGGTTCAAAAAAGTGCGGTTGCAGGGAGTCGCATGCGCGTAATTGCGCGGAGATAGATCGCGTGCTGCAGTTGTCGCCTCCGGCAACAAAATATTAAGAGTTTGACCCCTCGAAGAATTATTATAGGAAATTCACGATTTTGTTTCGCCAGTTTCGTGGCGTAATACGCGAGCGTGGAGTGGGCGGCTGTCAATAATTCCGTGAAAATGTTTTGAGTTAATTTCAAACATAACAAAGTACAAGTTCCCGGCAGCAAGTAATGCGGGTCGAGTAAGACAGAGGTTGTAGACAATGATGTGATGTTTTAAAAGGTATAGATTCAGCGTTCTATGCAATATTGGAGGAGAATTTGGTATTCAATAAAAACATTGCCATCTAGCGGTAAACTAATACAACGCTTTGCAAAGTAGTATGCTGGGCAAGGGACCACGCTGTTGAAGTGAAGGATGACTAGAGTATGTATTACCATACCAACGAACGTTCGGCGAACGGTCGTCGGCCCGTTCGGCGATTTGTAAATATTTTGGAAATTACGTTAGACTCGCACGTGCACTTATTTGTGATATGTGACGCCGTCATCCTTGTTTCTCTTCCCAGTATGATTTTTACAGTGTCGCGAGGGACACGTAGGCATTATAACGCATTATATTTGTAAAAAACTACGATCGACGCGCCTGCGCTCGTCGAGCGTGCGAGCGTGCGACTGACCGTCATTCAAGATCGGCCGTTTGGCTTATGTCAGTAGGAACCGATCGAGCGTATTTGATGCGATGTCTATTAATATTTAAGTCAATGGTTGTAGAGCGTCTTCCCTGTCCTGTCGCACAGAGATGTGCGTGTTCGTGCAACAGGGACGACGCTCTGCAACCGGATGATCTCTTTCTAAAGCTCGATACGCATTATTTTCTGTCGGGAACTGTACCTAGCTACGAAGGAGAAAATTTGTGGAAACTAAAAATATTTAGTATAAACAATTACAAAAGAAAATGTACAGGTACTAACCTACATAGTAGATACATTGGTAATTACTATTGGCTTATTAATTTGTTTCTCAGAATACAGATTTTTTACTTTTTTTTTCTCAGCTTAACTCTAGAATGTACCTATCTTCATTTTCGACTTTGCATTTATCTAATAAAGAAATGTAAATCCAGAATCTAGAAAATGATCTCAAATCAAATCAAATTAAATATGAAGTTTATAATCGAGCACCACAAAAAATTCAAAACACGATAAAAATAAAATAAAATAAGTAATTATAAAAACAACCCTGTAAAAAATTTTAAAATCTCAAATTAATTAAAATCTAACTTTCATTATGATGGATGTAGTTTAGGATGTAGTAGATAACTTTCATTATGATGGATGCTAAGACAGCTTTCGATTTTTTTTATTAAGTTATGTACTCTTAGCGCGCACGTTCGTGGCCTCTGCGGGCGGAGTCTGATAGATATTTAAACGATTATACCTGTTTTGTCTTCGTACTTCAACAACACAATAAAACCTTATTAGATAAATAATTTAATGCCATAAATAAAAAAGAGGTTTCGTAAAGGTCGTTACTTTCAGAGATTGAGTCACAATCACACTATACATTCCATTCTCGCTTTCCTGCCCGAGGCCACGAACGTACGCGCTGACTGTAGTTGGAGCACCTCTTGCGATATGCCAAAATAATACAAAACCCTTACTTTGCCTTAGCCGAAGTGGTGAATTTAAATAACCCCCAAGACTCCGCGTCAGAAGACTTATCAATTAAACTGACTCCCTCCGAAGCTCGAGGAGACGCCGGATGTCTTGTTACTGATCCCTCTTCCGATAAAGCCTTCATATTGTGTGTGTTGTTCGATGGAGCAGTAGAAAATGTATGGAATTCGACTACGCAAATCAAATGCCGGCATTTGAGGCGTGACATTTGAAACTGACGAAGAAAACAAAATAGATTTTTTAAATGAAATAATAAAATATGTTTGAGATTTTTTAAACGCCGTATTGCCTGCGTCGCCTGAGAGCCGATTTCACCACCTGCGGTTAAGTTTTGGCTAATATTTATGTGTCGGTTTTAAAGGGACATTTCTCATACAGTTGGCAGGAGTTGTTGAAATTGTCCCTTAATTACTTCCATACATACTTTCTTCGAGAAACCATATCAGATCACAACATAAACAATTCAATAAGCACTCACTATTGTTTTGGCGTGAATACGACTTTTAAATTTGCTTCCATAGTGGGAGTCAATCCAGAAAACTGATGATAACAAAATCGGAGGATACAGTTTGGTGTTGTAGGCTACAACTTGTAGCGTCATATCTATCATCTACATCCAAAATTTAATTACACCACTCGATAGCTAAAGGATCAAAGAATTCGTTACGTAATTCGTTCTAGGAAAATATTACCCGTTACGTACACGTATTCACGTAAAACACACGGTCGTGTCCACGACACAGCCACCTTATATATTTTTTTTTATAAAGCGTGGCATGTGGCGTCTAGCCACCCATAAGGTGTCTAACGATGCCCATAGACATTCGGTCGTACGCGCAGGTTACGAAGGCCACGCCGGCCCGATAGGTGCCTATTCACGCCTCTCTTGAAGGACCAGAGACTATACTTGGGGGTAAATATGTGAACAGAGAGCTGTTAAGAGAGCATTCCAGAGTTTAACAGTTCTGTGGAGAAAAGATCTGCAGCACCGATTGGTACGCAACTGCAGTAATAGTAATAGTAAGTAATATTGAGATAGTCAAGACAATATTTGAACAAGTTGGCCCTACTGTTTATTTGTCTGAAAAAAATAGAGATTTTAACGAAAATTTCCACCGCGACATAGAACATCTCACAGTTGAACACCAAACACTTCCAACAACCATTATTCTAGTAACATCATTTCCCATTAAGCGTGAACATTTCAACCTAACTCCAGGTCATTCCCACGCGAACTTGTTCCTTAATTCCTTCTAATAAAGTATAATGTTCAAAAAAAATCTAACGGTTCATAATGTTGTTGAGGGTGTATTAGAAGGGTGAATCGCTTGGATAGGCTCCCTTCTTCCGTAGTACATGCTAAGGGCGGGATCCCGCTTGACATCTGACCTATTCGTTGTGGAGAGGCTTTTGGGAAGATTACAAGTAAAATCGATTAAACTGTCTATTTTGGGATTCGGGAAGCGCTATTTAAGGAAATAATATTATGATGGTGGTTCAAGAGTTGGCCTGTGACTTGCGTTGGAGTAGGTAAATGTAGTAGAGTATATAATGATATTTTCAGGTACGTTTTAATGATATTATTTGCAAATTATGAAGAATATTCTAACAATAAAAAAAGAGAACCAAAAAATTAAGGTGGTTTCCATACAAGAAACCTGTTTCTTTCAAACTTTTCTTGTTTTTGCTCTATCGTATAAACCGTATCCTACATATACCTTAGCGTCAAACTTGATGTGATTATAATGTAAACTCTAAAGGAACTTTTCGCTAATAATTCAATTAATGTTAATTTTAATGCGCGCGTTGAGGAGTATTTGTGGATTCACAATGAAAGATAGATTCAGAAATAGTGTAGTGCGAGAGCACTGTGGTCTAAAAGAAGATTAAGTTACAAAGATTGAGAAAGGAATAATTCGGTGGTTCGGTCATGTTGGAAGAATGAATCATAGGAGATTAAATTTATGGAGCATTTGCTCCATAAATTTAGATTGGAAGAGTCGGGAAGGGTCGCCCAAGGCGCACGTACATGGACCAGGTCGGGCATGTGCTCAAAAAGGGTCAAGTGCGTAGTACCCGTAACCGACGAGCATGCATGAAGAACATCATAAGAGTGGAAGAGGCGGCAGAGGTGTGTCAGGATCGTGGCACGTGGAGATCCGTTGTCTCTGCCTACCCCACCGGGAAACAGGCTTGACGCTATGTATGTATGTTAAACAAAATTATGTCTAAAAATCTACAAATCTAAATACCCACTCATATTATAGATTACAACCCTAAGAGCAAAATTAACCCCATAAGAACATTTCAGATGCCAGAATTAATCCCAATAATCTCACAGTGACACCGTGAGAAGATGTCGTCATCTAAACGGAATCTTTACGCGTCACTGCCCACCCCTCACGCGCTGTGTGAACCAGCCCTTACACCACACGCGCTGTGTAATCCGACCCTTATCTCTGCGGATCACGCCTGTCCGAATGAGCGGTCTTTTTACCCAACTATTTGGTCAGTATGGACGGAGTTCAAGAAGGATATCAAAATGTATAATTTAATTTATTTAATTTTCTGACTGACAAAGATTTTTTTTAATTGTATTTCAATGTCAATAATCAACAGAGCTTTAGGCATAACAGCACAAATAATAAACTAATGAATATAAATAATTAATATAATCGAAATTGGCACAATGTAAATATGAAGGTACCGCTTAATGACCATTTTATTTTAATTAATTTTATGTATATTACATTATATTAACAATAGTATTATTTACAAGTGCAGAATACACATTATGCTACAATTAAAATAAACCCACTGCCAAAAATAAACAAAACATATAATATAATAAAATAACAACAACACAACTTATCCCGGTTAATTATCCCTTATTTCACATATTGAAAATTTTACATTAATTTTATATATATTATACAAAAAAGTAATAAAAATACACAAAATTAAATTAAATTATTATAATATTTTTTTCTGTAATTTTTAATGTTTTATTTTATTTTTGATTTATTTTTTATTTTTTATAAATTGATCATATCCGCCACTTCTTATTGCACATTTTTCATTGACAATTTTGAACATAAAGTGTTCAACGGAAAATTTATCGAAAACGTGTTATGTCTTCATTTAAATATATTGAGACAATAAGCGAGGCTCGAGACAGGCGTGCGTCGCTTATGCAATATTAATGAGATCAATTTGGTTAACGCTATGTTAACACAAGACAGTTGCGGAGAGTATAGTTTGTGGATTCTCAATGGAATCTGTTGACGTACTCGTACTTTCTTATTAACCCCTAGTTATCGGTTCTGCAGATCTTTCCTCTACAGAACCGGTAAACTCTGGAACGCTCTCCCTGCTCATATATATCCCCCGAAGTACAGTCTCGGGTCCTTCAAGAGGGCCGTGAACTTGGGGCACCTGTCAGGCCGGCATGGCATCGCAACCGCCGCATACGACCGAATGTCCATGGACGCCGTTAGACACCTCAGGGGTGCCTGTCTGGGCGCCATAAGTCGAGCTTAGAATAAAAAAATTAAAAAAATACCAAATGGCGTAACCTTTGTATATTTATTTAATCCGGGACTTAAAATTTTTTTACCTTGTACCACGTGGGGCTGGTACTAAAAAAATAGTTATAAAAAACTAAAACCCGACTACGAAAAAGCAAATTATGAAAAACGTTTAACTAAAAAAGCAAATTATGAAAATCGTTTAACTAAAAATAACAAAATAATGTTTTCCATATAATTTATCAGATACAGCAATTAAATTTTTTTTATATTGATTTTACCTTAGCACTAACTTTATAAATTTTGATAAATTTATTATTTTTAACGTTCAAATATAGAGCCGTGGTCGGGCGTTCTTCGTTCAACAAGACAAGTGAGGCCGTCGTCGTGCATTATTAGAGCGAGGAACTTAGGACGGCCATCGCCATTGTGTCATACTGGCATCGGACGGAAGTCGGAACCCCTTTACGGACGCTATAATTTTTGTAAGATCAGTCAGAGCCAATCTAAAATTATTATAAGTAGATACATAGGTACATACCGAACGTCAACGGCTATGCACAACGACGGTCGCACTTGTCTTGTTGAACGAAGAACGCCCGACCACGGTTCTATATTTAGAACGTTAAAAATAATAAATTTATCAAAATTTATAAAGTTAGTGCTAAGGTAAAATCAATATAAAAAAAATTTAATTGCTGTATCTGATAAATTATATGGAAAACATTATTTTGTTATTTTTAGTTAAACGATTTTCATAATTTGCTTTTTTAGTTAAACGTTTTTCATAATTTGCTTTTTCGTAGTCGGGTTTTAGTTTTTTATAACTATTTTTTTATTTTAGGTTTTTGTAAAAACTGTTTGCATACTTTAAATGTTATTTATTATGTAACTCGTACATTGATTTTATTTTTTATGGAATCTGACACAGTTGGTTACATCACCTACAACATCCGTGATGTCAGCCCATAACACCGGGTGAACTTGGTGCCACGTCAGTGCTTCCCTAAGGTCGTGCCGGCTACACTGAACTGGACGGGAAACACAAACTATTTACATAGCCGTTTCGACCGACCTTTCATTCAGTGCGATGTGGTGGTACCAACCCGGGCGGGTTAAACCCTACCACCTAGTAATATAAGAAGGGAGTCATATCCCTTAGTCGCCTTTTACGATATACACGGGGAAAGTTGCAGTGGGGCTATTCTTTTAAGGTACCGGCCCCACACGGTACAAAATTGATACTATCCGTCCGTTATTTGTCGTCATATGTATTTGAAACTAAAGTCACAGATCTATAAACAAATCATGTATAGTTGAACGATGTATAGTCTTGAAGTAAAATGAAAAGTCAGTCAGAGTAAGACCGAAGACTACTGAGCTGTGTAAGTACACGATTTTCTTTCTCTATGTAAGTAAACATATCGGGCTGGGGTGAAGCGGATTCGGGAAGTGAGTAAACCAATCAATTCAAGGCCGAAGACCGAGGTTTCAGGTTCGTGTACATAGTTGAATAATGTACTCACTCGAAGCAGGTAAGCCCCTAAGGCGAGGCCAAAGCTACTGATATAATTTTTATAGTAAGCGCGACATGTGGCGCCGTGCCACCCATAAGGTGTCTAGCGACGCCCATGGACATTCGGTAGCATGCGGAGGCTGCGAATGCCATGCCGGCCTGACAGGTGCCCAGGTTGAAGGACCCAAGACAGTACTTTGGGGAAAATATATCTCTCTGTTTGTATTTCAACAGGCTCTGATTTAGCTATGTATCCCTACGGAGTTGCAGTGATTTTAGATCGCGGGACATTTGGGAGTCACCTACTATTCGCACGGCTCGACGCTGGATCGAGTCCAGCCAGAGGCGCTAGCTCGTATTTGACTGAGCCATCCCATAGCCATGCCCATGTGCGAGCAGTACTCCAAGCAGGACCGAATCTGCGATTTATACGGCCTTGCCCTCGATGTCACGCCGGAAGTTTAGATCGTGCGAAAATTCGACTCGGATGATCCCGAAGTGGTCGCAAAATTTAAGTGACATGCCTTGTTAGGAACTTGTTGTTATGTTAGGAACACAGATCAGAGAAGTAATAGCGAGATATGTGATGACGCCCGCTCACAGTCAGAACCGCTGTGGCAAGTTTTCTATCGCACACAAACACAATTCACACGGACGTGTCCGGATGTGCATACAAATACATTCACACTAGCCAATCCCGCGCGTCCTATCCACGTGCGTGAACGCACACATCGACGTATCGACGCGTGTGTGTGTCGTGTCCGTGAATAAACTAACTAGGGATTGACCAGTCGACATTCGTTATATCGACTATCGATAGAGCTAAAATTTAAATAAAATATAATGTTTAAGAATGTGCATTTGTTGCTGGTGCTGTTGTCGACACAATACAAAAATGACCAGTTCGTTATATAGTTCTGTATTTTGTAGAGTAGATTAATTAAAGCGATTAATAAAACATAATTAATTACTTATTACAATTGTGTTACTTAAAATAGTTTTGTCTTGATATTAAATGTTTTTTTTTTTATCTTGGGAAAATATGTATTATTGGGAAATATCTTGGGAAAATATGTATGTATCATACAGATGGATAGATCTCATCGAGACCTGAAGTTTGAGTACCAACACGATGGGTCTAGCACCAGTGGTTCTCGAGTTATGACCAAAACAAAATTTCACGTGACAGATGGATAGATCTCACCGAGACCTGAAGTTTGAGTACCAACACGATGGGTCTAGCACCAGTGGTTCTCGAGTTATGACCAAAACAAAAGTTCACGTGACAGATGGATAGATCTCACCGAGACCTGAAGTTTGAGTACCAACACGATGGGTCTAGCACCAGTGGTTTTCGAGTTATGACCAAAACAAAAGTTCACGTGACAGATGGATAGATCTCACCGAGACCTGAAGTTTGAGTACCAACACGATGGGTCTAGCACCAGTGGTTCTCGAGTTAAGACCAAAACAAAATTTCACGTGACAGATGGATAGATCTCACCGAGACCTGAAGTTTGAGTACCAACACGATGGGTCTAGCACCAGTGGTTCTCGAGTTATGGCCAAAACAAAAGTTTATGTGACAGATGGATAGATCTCACCGAGACCTGAAGTTTGAGTACCAACACGATGGGTCTAGCACCAGTGGTTCTCGAGTTATGACCAAAACAAAAGTTCATGTGACAGATGGATAGATCACACCGAGACCTGAAGTTTGAGTACCAACACGATGGGTCTAGCACCAGTGGTTCTCGAATTATGATATGACAAAAACAAAGTTCATGACGAATTTTCGTCAAAAAATCCTAAGCCTTCTAGTTCTTTTAAATGCCGGGTATGAAATTTTGCGGGCAATGTCCGCGGTCCTCTCAACACCTCTGCTCCAGTCCTCCCGGCCTTCAGCGGTACGGAACCACTGTTTTTCGCCGACGTACTTAATGTCGTCGTCCCACCGGGCGGGTGGTCTTCCCACTGTCCGTTTCCCTGTCCACGGCCGCCAGTGTAGGACACGGATACTCCAAAGGTCGTCAACTTTTCGGCTGACGTGCCCAGCCCAATGCCACCTCAGCTTATCCACCCGGTGTCCAATATCGACTACATTGGTGCGTCGGCGGATATATTAATTAATTGATTTATTTATTTTATGTTTATATTTTATATTCAGGGATAAAATTACTACGTACATCAAATATTTAAATAATAGGAAATTAAACTAAAACATTTTATATATATTTCATAGACTTAAGTACCGAATACTGCACAATACTATATCGATACATTTAATGCACGGTTACAGCACTATGCATGGAACAAGGGAGCACGGAGACAGAATTTAAAAAAAATCTTTAAAAATAGAATTAAGACATTTACAGTATATTTACCGATGATAGGTTACTCCATTGTTCTTCCAGTTTACTTTCACAGTTCGGTTTTTACATGTTTTCACGCAACAGACCGTCATTTTGGGAAAAACATTCCATATGTCGCGCGTGCCTCGGTCGACGATGCACTGTCGGTCGGATCGCGAGCGCACGACGCATATGGTCATAAACTGACCATATAGCCGCCACGCGCGCCCGCCTCCTTCACACTTCTAGCTATTACTTAGGATTTCTGTGGTTAGGAAGGAGCTGGTGTGAACGCCGCTCTCTTCGCACTGAACGCGCAAACTTGTATCTCGGAGGTATTGAACTTGACCAACTTGCTACGGCCCATTCGGAAATAGAGCCGAGTGTTTGCTCAAGTTCAGACACAAGTCTTCGGCTCTTCTCATCCACATCCCGCCTAGTTGAAGGGTAACTGGTGTAGAACCCGTGTTCCGTACTCTCGTATGCATAACAATGATATGTACCCCCTGAATGCTACGCCCACGCCTTCAACGTTAGCAAGGCTCAGTGCTGCGCATTATCTGCGGAAGGTCTATTTGAAGTTCCTTTTGCTTTCCAAGCCAGTTTCTAAGTAAGCTTCATACCTGTCTGGAAGCACCTGGACCTCCTGGGCACCACCATTTCCAAAGACGTAACTAGGTTTCCGGCAACTAATCGAGTCTAGGGCTAAACTGCACCCAAAAAATTGGGAATACTTTTCCGCAATCGGCGGTTCCGTTGCATCCGAAAATATTGTAGGTATTAGGTATATTTAATGTACCTACACTACATATGCTTACACTAGGTACATGGACATTTAATACCAATTTATTTTAGCATAGTACTGTATATCTAATAATAATATTACATACCTATTTATATAAAATTTGCGGTAGATCAGTGAGTAAGTATGTAGGTATATTACCAACAATAGATACCATGTCGCTTCTTCGCGTCGCTGTCTCGCTTTATCGGTGTATGTAACGTACCGAAACCGTGGGTGGGGGCGCGCGGCGCGGTGCGCGGGCGACCACGCTTCATCGCGAATAATCGCGATTCATACATACATTCGCTACACATTTTGCTCTATTTCTCAGTACACATAAGTTTAATAGATAGCAAAATATATATTTTCGGAATCGTAATTTAATTATCTTTAATTTGATACCCCACTCAATATATTTTGAAAAACTAATTTGACATTTTGAAGCCGTGCGTCCGCCATTTTGAATTTTGAAAATTGTTATATAACCTATGACACTCCCGTGAATAAGACGAATCCAATAGCACAAGAATTATTCAAATCGGTCCAGTACTTTAGGCTGTAGAGTGGAATATAGATAGTCACATACATACATACATACATACATACATACATACACGCCAAACTCATAACCCTTCCTTTTTTGGCTTCGCCGTAGTCGGGTAAAAAAGAATAGGCACACCGCATCTCTACCCGTGCATGTCGCAAAAGGCGACTAAGGAATAAGAACAAGATGCCGTGCTAAAGGGCGACAGGATAGCCACCTCTTTTTCTCTCCACGGCACGGTCCTCCCACCGAGTCATGCAGCAGGTAGGTCTTGGTGCCTTACATGCTGCTTGATAGTTATCTTGTCCGAATGCTTTGCGAAACGTGGTGGTCGGTGTTGTGGTAATTTACCAGAGCCATTGGAAAACACCGATTATTCCACTTAGATCGATTTTCGGGATGCAACGTACGGTATGGAAAATCTTTATTGTGATATGTTAAAAATTATAATTGAAGCAGACAGCAGTTTTTCAAAATACTTTTTTTGAGTGCTAATTTGACTGCAAAAAACTAGTTTTCCATACAAGCCCTGTATGTTATAACATTCAATGTGCTATAATGAATGCTTATCATGCATCATACCATAATGCCAGAGCACACTTGACCATCTCAGGCGAGGCGCGCGCCACCTAGCGCTTCGAGCGGTGTAATAAATTTATGCTTTAATCAAAACGAGAAGTGGCCACTTGCGCGCAGGCGCCGCCTGAGGTGATGTTGGCATTATTGCCGATTATGTCGTGATTTAATATTTAATCAATAATTTGCTTTTTTTAATAAATGACGGTCATGTAGTGTGATTGATGCGACTTCGGTTGGAAATTTATGCGAGTTTTTTGCATGTGACTTAATTTTTGGTTAGTTAGGTAGGGTAGGATCCTTTTTTTGGGACAAATAAAAGTTTGGTGGAAATTTTGAAACATTATGCACGAACTATTGTGTGAAATGTTTATTGTTTAAGGTTCACAAGTAAAAGCAAAAATGTATATGTTTCAAAATTATTACGTATCTACAGAGTCTGTTATGTTAGTAAAATTTTTTTTGAATAGAAGTCACTATTTAAGCAAAAAAAAAGGTAAATTACATGCATACGAAAATAAGTACTACAATATAGTTCTCAGTTAAAACACTTATTTAAGAAATAAAAAAAAGCACAGGATACCTACGTATAAGTTTTATAAGATTTTTTTTTAAATATTTTTTCCCGAAATTGGAATCTCATTCTATAGGATATTCAACTTTCTGCCTACTTCCTTCCTTCCTTACCTATAATAAAATCCAACGTCTGCTTTCTGTCTGAGTGTCTGTCTGTGCGCTTATAACTTGAGAACCACTGAACCGATTTTAATAAAACAAAATTCTACGGATAGCTTGATTCTTCCCATCAACTATAGGCTACTTACTATCACGCTAAATAGCTTATGAGGTTAGCAGTGAAGTGAAATATGAGAGCGGGCGGAGCCGCGGGCACAGCTTGTAAATATATAAGATGCGTTTAAGTAAGTAGGCAGCTTTTGCAGTCTCAGAAGTTTCCAAGTCCTTCAATAACGTGCGAATTTACACTATAATTTCAAGTACTATAAAATTATTATTCTATTCCACTCGCCATTTGCATGTTTACATTGTAAAGAGTTGTCGAAAAAAATGTCCATAAACGAGCATTTTTTTTTTTCAAAACAAAATCTGCACTCTTCTTAACGAAAACGAAATACCGCCTTAATACCGAAGAATTATAAAATATGGAACTGCTATCATACGTACATGCACTATGCATACACTGATGAACGTTGGAGTAACCGTCTCCTAGACTGGTGGACGTAGACAGAGAAAACAAGTCGGGCTCGCGCACCGAGGTTTCCGCACGAAAAAAAAAACATTGAAAAAACACGTTTCTTGTATCCCCCCCTTAATTTTTTACTTTTTATTATTTTTTGTTATATCGGCCATAATAACACATATTTTGTGAAAATTTAAATCGGCTAGATAATACGGTTCCAAATATACAGAAGTGGGATAGACAGACAGACAGACATACGGCGCAAGCTTTTAGTAATAGGCTTCCGTACGGGGTACGTAAATCTAAAAAAAACATAATTAGCATATGTTAAACATTTTATACTATGCTTCGATGTTTCTACCAAACTTCTGTGCCTCTGTAGACACCACTGAGCTCTAGTGTAACATACCGCACAGTGGTAGACACAAATGTTAAATAAAAAAAAATACATATTTTTGAAATATTCATTTATTAATATACATATAAACAAAGAAACTATTAAGGCTGAAACAGTATAGAAAGGATAAAATAACAAGAGAGTAATATCAAACTATATAACTAAAATAAAATAAAGATTTCCTCCCAATGGAGCCTTAATGGTACAATCAATAGAGGTTTAAGTACTCCGATGAGTGACCGCTCGACCGTTGGAGGCTGGCCGTGGTTCGGATTCCACGTAAAACTGTAGGTCCCTTCCCTTCTTATCTTACTCGGTGGTAGGGTTCAACCCGCCCGCGTTGGTACCACTGCACTGAGTGAAACGTCGGTCGAAACGGCTATGTAAATAGTTTGTGTTTTCCGACCAGTTCAGTTTAGCCGGCCGGCACGATCAAAGGGGAATGCACTGACATGGCACCTAGTTCACCCGGTGTTATGCGCTGACATCACGGACGTTGTAGGTGATGTAGCCAACCGTGTCAGTATCCATAAAAAAAAAAAATGTTATTATGTCATTTTGTATGTTTTAAGAAACAATAAATCCATTTTAGAAGATAAAATAAAACTAATTGTGAATTAAATAACAAATTGAGAATTAAAAACAATACAGATATATAAATTAACTTAGAAAAGGTTTACAGAATCGAGGAGTTTACTCCGTCCATCCTTTTGAATTCACTGTATAACTATACAAGGACTTTATAAAAATGCATAATATGCTCCCTGAGTGGCGGCGGTGCATGTTTAAGGTAATGTTACGTTAGTGACGTAACGTGGTGGGCGCCGCGCCGCGGCCGCGCCGCGCGGGGCACCTGCGTCGTGCGCCCGCGCACCCTGTCATTATATTCTGCCTGCGCGCACGCACGCGCGTCGCGTGCATAGGGGTGTAAGTAGGTCGATACTTTGAAACTATCGATATTTTTTCGAAATCTCAAAAATATTTCCATGAAAATATTTAATTGACTGATGCCGTAGAAAAAATTTAATTACTAATAAAACCCACCACATAAAATATTATAAATCTAATATATAAGTCAATGTAAATTATATTTTAAATATTGTAAATCGAATCTTATCCTGGTCGGGACTTTTTTTCTATCTCTGTTTTCAGTGTTGAATCTATTGAATTAAGATATAAAAAGTGAGTAAATAAATGTTCAGAACTAATATACAAAAATAATCGATCGTAAATTAGTTAAGCACATCACAGACGAGGAAGATAATCTTATCTTAGGGCGCATAATATATTATAGTATCTTCAAAGTAATGTTCCCAACAGTTGTGTGTGTGTGATTATTTAGGACACGATTGAGTTACAATTTATCACAATTTGTCAACAAAAGGAAATTGTTTTATCGATATCGATTTCAGAAACAACTGGCAATGTCGTAATAATGTCCACGATTTCAAAACATCGCTATTACAGGGTTAAAAAATATATATAAATATACATATATATACGCATATATATATTTTGTAATCTGGTGTGGGTGGCTCGGAGGGGCCAAAGCACATGCTCCGACCAGCCAATATCACCTCCGAGAAGGTAGGTGCCATACCGGAGACTTCCCTGGATTGCTGGCTATACTGGACTAGAGGAGAACACAGCTGAGGCTGCTATGCGGCCATCTTACATCCAGTACGGTGATATCAACTCAGTCGGCTACAATTTGAGCCTACCACCCAGTAACGGGCAAGGGAAGGGACCTACAGTTTTACACCGGTTCCGAACGGTTCATCAGAAAAATTTCATTGGTTGTGTTTTTTTTACATAAAAAAAAACACCGACTGGATTCGAACCTCGGACCTCTCGCATGAGAAGCCGATGATGCCGAAACCACTCGGCCGCTATATATAAATAGTTCTTGACAAAATAAAATAAATCATATTTCGACAGTCATTATGTTCACATCGCTAGTGGAGTCACCCACGCGCGCGCGCGCGCGAACTCCCCGAGCTTCGTGCGCCGGGGGCGGCAGCGGGCGGGGGCGGCGCGACGGAGGCAGCGGGACCGGCACACGTCTCGCGTCGCGCTATCTTATTTTGTGGTTTTATTTCGCGACTGTACAAAAGGAAACTTACCAGAAATTGTTTACATACATTTTCTGTACTGTCTGAAGCCGGTAATTAAAAAGAATAACCCCACTGCAGCATCTCTCCCCGTGCATGTCGTAAAAGGTGACTAAGTGATAAGGAAAAGGTGCCGTGCTAAAGGGTGATAGGTTAGCCAGCTCTTACCTTGGCACGGTCGGAGCAGGTGCCTTACTTGCTGCTTGAGTCATGTTGTCCTAATACATTGCTAAACGTGGTGGTTTAGCAATGTACTGTTGTGCTGTAATTTACAAGAGTACTTGCAGCACAATACCGATTACTCTGCTTACCCCGATTGTCGGGATACAGTATGTATGTATTTTCTGTATATTATTCATAAATAAATGCATGCATGTAGTTAATTTGTGAAAATCATAACTTGTTGTGAAAGTACTGCTGAATGTGTGCAAACTCTTTTTACCCGACTACGGTGAAGCCAAAAAGAATGGTTATGAATTTAGTTTGTACCTATGTGTGCATGTCACTTGTCACCTATAGTCTGTTCATCGAGTCGACCTAGTATTGGAAATGACGCCTTGCACGTGCATGCACGTGGATGCATAGCCTGCATGCATTCAATCACGTACATGCATGCGCTCGCGGGCAGGGCGTTCTCATTTTTCGTCCTTATCATTTGTATGCCAATGTGGGACAAAGAGAGCGCCATACTAGGTCGACTCGGTGAACAGACTATAGACGTGTAGCAGGATTTGAATGGACCGGGAACTCATCAGGCCGTTTTCTACAGCTCCTTTCAAGGTCCTTTCTAGAAGATACCTTATAATTTTTCGTAGTTGGGTTTTATTATAAAAAAATTCCGACCTAACGATTTAACATAAATACTCTAATATTTCATAATTAATATTACATAATAAAATACTCTACATAATATGACTACACTCAATGTATAACATTATTTTCAATTTTACGACAAGATTGTTCATACTTACGTCAAACGTGCAAATATAGGTACATATACATCAATTAAATACGAAATCATTCCTTGATCCTTTTTGCTTTCACAACAACATATCCAAAGATTTCACCTATAACTTGCTGAATGAAACCTTAAGACGACGCAATAAGTTCTAAAATCTGTTAAAAATCTATTCAGGAGATTACAAGGTATTTTTAACTTTACAGTTTTCACATAAAGTCCTATTTCCATTCTCCGATGTATTGTATGGTGAACAGAATTAGTTGTAATTACAAAATGCAAGCTTTATCATTATATGCATTGCGCTATTATTTCTAATTTTTATAATTTCACTTTTTGTTTTCGCAAAACAAACGGAAGTACTTTCTTATGGTTTCTGGTTTGTTTTGGTGGAGTTTGTTGTAATTGAGGAGCTTTCGGCGTAATGAGGGCTTAGGGCCCCAGATGATATGGTCCTGCAGGACTTTTACTGGCTCTTGTGATTTCTGTTTTTAGTTTTGGATA
Source organism: Nematopogon swammerdamellus (assembly GCA_946902875.1). Lineage (NCBI taxonomy): Eukaryota > Metazoa > Arthropoda > Insecta > Lepidoptera > Adelidae > Nematopogon > Nematopogon swammerdamellus. The sequence continues at coordinate 9,816,023 of OX336359.1, forward strand.
ATTTTCTGAAATGTTATTATGTGTACTTACTGGCAGCTGAAGTTTCAAGTGTATTACTACAAGTGTAATTATGGATTGTGTTTTAGTTTTTATTTTATGCGGGCATGGGAAAAACATCCAAGTACAAGTTTAGTGCGGCGGGTGGCCGTGTGGTTTGGGCATTGGCTTCTCATGCGAGAGGTCCGCGGTTCGAATCCGGTCGGCGTGTACAAATGAGTTTTTTCTGACGAAAAAACTTGCGTGCATACCTACTTGCTGCTTCAGCGTTCGGAACCGGTGTAAAACTGTAGGCCCCTTCCCTTGCCCATTACTAGGTGGCAGGCTCAAATTTTAGCCGACTGGGTTGGTACCACCGTACTGGATGTAAGATGGCCTCATAGCAGCCTCGGTTGTGTTCTCCTATAGTCCAGTATAGCAGCAATCCAGGGAAGTCTCCGTTATGGCACCTACCTTCTCCGAGGTGATATTGGCTGGTCGGAGAATGTGCTTTGGCCCCTCCGATTCATGTCGGCCACACTAAATTGGACGGAAAACACAAACTATTTAAATAGCCGCTTCAACCGACCTCTCATTCAGTGCGGTGGTAACAACCCGGGCGGGTTTAACTTAGTAAGGTAAGTGAAAGGGAACTACAGTTTTACGTGGAATCCGAATCCGTGGTCACCGATCCATACACTGACCGCGCCCAGGTGTGCTTACGATCCGACCGGCAGTCGACCGACCGCACCACTGAGCGAAAATCGCTTACATCATTCGCACAGTGTGCCAAGCGGCCGATACAAGCAGACATAAACCTTTTTTTGTTACTGTTTTACTCTAATTTTATTTTTATGGAAATTCACTCTCGTTTGCAATGCTTACGCATTATAATGCAATAATGAAGTTATAATGCATTTAACGACGTTATAGTGCGCGGATATTACACAAACATACACTCGCCAGCATCGACGAAGGAAGGACGAATACTGCAGGCAGCAATAATTGTGTTGAATTAACTTTGACGAAAATTTTATATTTCGTTAAAAAATTAAGGATATAATTTGATAGAAATAAAGGAAAACAGGTAAAGGGTGACAGGCTCGCCACCTCCCACCTTGGCTCGGCACCCACCTTGGCACGGTACTTCCACCGAGTCATGCTTACTTGCTGCTTGATCAATTGAATCTTGTTCGAATACTTTGCGAAACGTAGTGGTCGGTGTTGTGCTGTAATTTACCAGAGTTCTTGCAGCACAACACCGATTACTCTGCTTACCCCGATTGTCAGGATTCAGCGTGTGTGATATGTATGTGCATGTAAAGGAAAACAATTATTATATCGCCTATTTCATTATATATTTCTGATGGTATTAATGTTTTCAATTAATATTTCTGAATGTCGTCGGTGGTCGGTCGGTCGATTTTTATATACCTATATAGAGCACTTGTAATGTATTTAAATGTGCCTGACTAATAAACACTTTTTTGATTTGATATTTTTCTGACAGACATTAGTTCGCCTTCAAGTCGGACTGACACGTCCTCGGGGGCGAAATTGGCTGCACCTGAGGCTCCGACGTCGAGTACAGCCACCCAGTTCGGGTGCAATAAAAAAAATCCTATTTGTTTTAATGACAAAAATTTGTGACCCTCCTTTCTATGTATACGGTACTTGGAAAGGTAATCAAGCGGATAAAGTAAATACGAAAGAAATTTAACCATTATGATAATATTTCGGTCAAATGTCTCTATAAGAAGTTTGTCCTCCGCCATTTTGCAAAATTTGCATGATGACTTCATAAGAACTAATTACCAATGGATACTTACTGCAATATACATATATATATATATATAATTTTATTCTTCCGGATTGTTTCGGAGTCGTCGGCGATTGTGCTCGCCGGTCTGCCACCCGTCCTCGCTCGAGTGCCTCCCAAGATAGAAGACGGGCCCACCGATCAGTCTTGAGTTACATAATATTATTGTCTTCACTGTCAGGAGGTAGATTTCCACTCAGAAAAGTGGTCATTATTTTTGTGGTTTCAATTGCAGCCTGTTGTTGGAGTACCTATTTCTAATTTTATACCAGCGTCTAAATTTTTTATGTGTTTCTCTGTTGATTTATTTATAATTCCTGTAGTGCCTATAACTATTGGGACGATTTCGGCTCTTGTATGCCATAATCTTTGGATCTCAATTTTTAATGCGTAATATTTTATATATATATATATATATATATATATTTATATTATGGAAACTTACACGGTTGGCTACATCACCTAAAACATCTCACTGTTTCATTCAGAGAGGTGGTACCAACCCGGGCGGGTTAAACCCTACCACCTAGTAATATAAGAAGGGGGTCATAATATCCCTAAGTCGCCTTTTACGACATTCACGGGGAGAGATGCAGTGGGGCTATTCTTATAAAGTACCGGCCGCACACGGTACGAAGTAATGACAATATGGACCCATCTCAGGATGTGCTATAGGTGCACAAGGCGACCTATAGCGCTGTTTTTCAGATGGACCCAGAGTAATAAATAAAACACTAACATAAGCAAGGTGGACTTATTTCATAATGCAATTTCTTTCACCCTATCTTTCGGTTGCAAAAAGCATCCAATGATTACTTATCCAAACATCCAAACGAAAGGCTAATTTTAAACAAAACAAAACTCAACGGTTCTGCCCACACCGTGCGCGCAGTTAGTCAGGCTCGCATAATGGTCATTTAATGCGCGCGACAAGACGACAACATTGCGACAAAAAGCCAAATGATAAATGATAAAAAAATCTCATTAGTCTCATCGGTTGGACGTAGACCAAGTGGAAGTGAGGGGCAGGTGCTTATAGCTAGCTCGTGCTGAGGAGTTTATGGTCTATTGATGACGGAGAAGTCAAAAAAACAGACATGTGTTCTATTTTTTTTTATGTTCGATGTAGATTTTTTTTTTATTCGGTATGACTGAGTCGGAGGCGCCAAAGCACATGTTCCGATCAGCCAATATCACCTTCGAGAAGGTAGGTGCCATAACGGAGACTTGCTGGAGGATTGCTGGCTATACAGAACTAGAGGAGAACACAACCGAGGCTGCTATGCGGCCATCTTACATGCAGTACGGTGGTACCAACCCAGTCGGCTAAAATTTGAGCCTATCACCTAGTAAGGGGCAAGGAAAGGGACCTACAGTTTTACACCGGTTCCGAAAGGTGAAGCAGCAGGTGTAGGTATGCACGTAAATTTTTTCGTCAGAAAAATACTCATTAGTACACGCCGACCGGATTCGAACCACGGACCTCTCGCAAGTAAGGCACGAAGACCCATCTCCTGCATTACTCTGTGAAAGGACCGTGATTACGTGAGAGATGGCTTGCCTGCCGCCTTTTAGCACGGCATCATGTCCTTAGTCGCGTTTTGCGACATGCCCCGGGAGAGCTGCAGTGGGGTCAATCTTTTTAAGTACCGGCCCCACACGTTTCTAAATTATCTACATACATTTCATTTCATCACCATAATTGTTTTGTTCTTTTATTTATAATATTACGAGGGGACAATACGCCTAAAACTGAAAAACTACTCTACGATTCTGGGATTGTTTATTTTGTTCAGAACAATTTGAAAATGTTGATTTCTTAAAAAATATATATACTCCTGTAAAACGTTTTGCATTTTGATATTTAATAAGTTTCATGTACTTACAGAATAAATTTTCGATGAAATAAAAAAACCACCAAAAATGTAACACCATGTTTCAAAATTCACACAATCGTGTTCCAAAATGCACACCATTTTCATCAGAAGCTCAAAAGGCCTGCTCATAATATACGTGAATCCACAAAGTGTGACAGAGATGGGCGTCAATATTTATTATGCACTCACTTTCGTCTTAGTTTTCACCGGTTGCTGTTAGTGTAAGCCCCTTCTGTGCGGTTTGAGTTCTTTGATTGATGCCCCCTGGGACCCCCAACGGTACCTATTATAATTAAAATATGGCTAGGCATTAAATTGTCACTGCGATATCATCAAAATATACCAATTCTTGTATGAAAATGAAAATCGTTGTCTGTTGCCGTCAGACTGTATGTTCGTTTATAACTCAAGAACGACTGTACATAATTGCATTCCAATTTCATCAATGCAGCATAGATCGTAGCTTTTCAAAATGTGTACTTAAATAAATACATCTTAAATACATAAATAAATAATAAATAAATAAATAAATAAATAAATAATAAATAAATAAGTCTTAAATACATCGCAAATAAGATAATTATTTATTTAGCTTGCATGAAGTTACAAATAAATATCAACTGTTGATAGACTTTAGCGCCCTCCATCTCCGGGTCGTTTCCCATCCTATAATATGGTTGAGGGAGGCGATGGCTGGCCCAGGTGTGGTGCTCGTGAAAGGATGCTGTTTGTGGAGACTGGCCTGCCTCATGTGGCAGTGTGGTGGGTGGCTTCATACAATTTAATATGATTTTTTTTTTTCACTTTTTCATGAATTTCTGCATCTGTCATACATAATTCATAAATCAACACATGCGTGTCTGGGTAGTGGCAAACATTTTTGTGAAGTAGACTAAGTGCACATTGAAAAAAATTCCAGTGAAGTTTCTTGTCAGTTTTCTTCGCTGTGATAATCGAACTGGCGGAATGTTACAACGTAAATATGACAAATCTGAGCGCAGTGTACTGCCAATAGATTTAGCATCTATTGGCAGTACACTAAACAATCTCCCACAACGGCCGGGCCGAATGCATCAGGGGCGCGGTTATTTATCAGGAGGCTAGACACGCGCTCAGGCGATGGGGCTGGAAAGTCTCAACCCAATATTGCAATATTCAGATAGACATGATAGGTTGAGCGATGATGAGTCTTGAAGTAAGAACAGTGTAGACTTGTTGCAGTTGAAGAACTCTATCGTCGGCGAGGCCGAAGACTGGGCTGTTCGATGTCCGTGGTTAAAGAACTCCATCGAGAGCCAGGCCGACGACCTGTCTGTTCGATGTCCGAGGAACTTCATCGAGGACGAGGCAAAAGACCGACCTTGTCCGATGTTCGTGGTTGAAGAATTTCATCTAGGGCGAGGCGGAAGACTGGGCTGTCCTATGTCGGTGGTTGAAAAACTTCATCGAGGCGAGGCCGAAGACCGACCTTGTCCGATGTTCGTGGTTGAAGAATTTCATCTAGGGCGAGGCCGAAGACCGTGCTGTTGGATGTCCTTGGTTGAAGAACTTCATCGAGGCGGGGCCGAAGATTGACCTTGTCTGATGTTCGTAGTTGAAGAATTTCATCGAGGGCGAGGCCGAAGACCGAGCTTGTCTGATCGTCGTTGTGGAAGTACTCCACCGAGGACGAGGCCGAAGACCGAGCTTTTCCAATGTCCGCGTTGGAAGAACTCCATCGAGGGCGAGGCCGAAGACCGAGCTTGTCCGATCTTCGTTGTGGAAGTACTCCAACGAGGACGAGGCCGAAAACCGAGCTTGTCCAATGACCGCGGTGAAAGAGCTCCATCGAGGGCGAGGCCGAAGACCGAGCTTGTCCGATGTTCGTTGTGGAAGAACTCCATCGAGGGCGAGGCTGAGACCTAATAAAATTAAAAATCTTGACCGGTCTTCCAAAAACTTTCAAAATCAGTAACCTATCAAAAAATAAAGAGTACAGCATATCTAGATGCAATTAGAGGCTTTTATCAATCGTCCAATGAGCACGCGCCGACAGTTAACCCCCGACACGAGGCGAACGGTCCGCGTGCGGTGGTACTCACCCGCCGGCATCGAAAGGTGTTCGATGGACTAATGGCCTGCGTACAGTGGCTTATACGCTTATCTACACTTGTCTAACTTTATTTTGATTATTTAATATTATACATTTATTTATATAGAAAACCTAATAATTAGTTAAATGTTACAAACATTTTACTACATGTTTAGAGTACTACAAAATGGAGTTCGTAGAATTCTGGACTTTTTCCGTTGCAAATATCAGAGGAGGCAATCGTGGGATTTTTTCAATTACAAATTTATTGGGTCTAAATTTGTGGATTATTTTTTATTCACTCATCACTACAATAACAAGTGCGAGTCGGACTCGCGCACCGAGGTTTCCGTACCACCACGTCATTGGCCGGTTTTTTATTATTTTTCAATTTACATATTCACCGCTTTTATGTATTAGTGTTTTTATATGTTTTGTTAATTTAAATTATTAGTTGTATTTGATAAATAAAACAAATAATGAAAGACAATAAACTATTTGACAATATTTTTTTTTTTAATGAACGCTACTTAGGCCCAATTGCGCCAACACGAATTTAGAGTTAAGTAGCGAGTTATGGATTTAAACGCGGTTCCCACAGTCAACGGGTACTAGCTTAACGAGTTAAACTGGTTTATATCGTTAAATTCGTGTTGGTGCAAGTGGGCCTTATTGCGTGACTCCTTTGTAGTTAAATATTTGCTAAATTAAAATAAATTCAAGTTTCTGTACACTTATTGCCACAAATTAAGTTCACTTAGTGTATCTGTGTTTTATGGTAAGAGGGTAAGAACCTTCCTTAAAATAAAATGTCATTGGGTCCAAACTAGCAAACATTATTTTTTTGAAAATGTGTCCTTAAAAGACGTCGAAACCTTCCGAGATCTTTATGATGAAGCAAAAACAAAAAAACTGTTATTCTATGGGTTTAATTCTTTGGTTTTTACATTTGTTAGGATATCCGCTATAATAAATAACACATATTCTGTGAAAATTTCAACCGGCTATCTATTACAGTTCACAATATACAGGAGTAGGACAGACACATAGACGGACAGACAGACAGATGACGTAGGCTTTAGGCTTCCGTATGGATACGGAAACCTAAAAGGGCGAGTACAAGAAATGGTCTAAACAGTGTAATTTATACTTTAGAAGTTTTGAAATTAATTTAAAACATAAAACAAATAAATAAATATTTTCCTAAACGTAGTGGGCAGCTTTGTGTTGGAATTAACCCGTATTCCTGCAGCACAACACCGAATGGTCTGCTAACTTCGATTGTCGGTGTATGGTATGTAATGGTACTTATGTACCACCTATCACTAGTCTCATTAAATCCTTATCCTTACCTATAATAAAATCCAACGTCTGCTTTCTGTCTGTCTGAGTGTCTGTCTGTCCGCTTATAACTCGAGAACCACTGAACCGATTTTAATAAAACAAAATTCTACGGATAGCTTGATTCTTCCCATCAACTATAGGCTACTTACTATCACGCTAAATAGCTTATAAGGTTAGCAGTGAAGTGAAATATGAGAGCGGGCGGAGCCGCGGGCACAGCTTGTCTTTAATATTTGCAAGTTTTATTAGTTTTAAATGGGAAAGGACAGGTTACATGGGGATAATATATTCCCTAGGCAGTGAATAATTGGGGAATGGTAGGCCCACGCGAAACGGAAGCTTGCAAGAGCGAGAGCGAGCGTGGAGTTGAAGCGAGAGAGAACGAGAGAGAGAGAAAAGAAATTCACCCGAAATAAACTCGCATAAATCTTTGTAAATCGCAGCCATACTGTAAAGTTGAATGTGCTCAACACTGCACGTACAATCGCACAGCGGGTCGCTTGTGAGTGGATGGACAAAAACACGTCGTCAGAATTAAAATACAACGTAAATGTCAGATTTACAACCAGTTGCTACTTTACTGTTAGCTTTCTTCGCCTTTCTTGTTTTCTACTACAATAGACACTAGCCAATTTGCATTGATACTTTACTGTTTATTGTGTATTGATAATTAATATGGCAGTAAAATTGCACTCGAGCTTGTCAGAATTAGTCCTATCCGGTTCGATTACACCAACGAAGAAGAACCGGTAAGAAACTGCGCAGGGTAATTATTATTTTCCATACATATTATTACAAGTATTTTAGTGACTAGCCACATAATAACATCGCTTACAGTTTATCGAAAACACAGCTTGAGAGCAAGAATAACAATTTTACTAAGAGTTATGACTATAAAGACTTATCAACTTCCACTCGATCCAGCGTCGAGCCGTGCGACTAGTGGATGACCCTGATACATGCCCCGCGATCTAGAACCACTGCAACTTCGGAGGGATGTCGGCACCCTAATTCGTGTGTTCTATCGCTTATTCCACGGGGAGTGCTCGGAGGAGCTGTTTAAAGCTATTCCGCCGTGCCCTTTCCACCTCCGTACAACGCGCACTGGGCAGGGATTTCATCCCTACACGCTGGACTTACCGCGGATGCGTACCAATCTGTTCTGCAGATCCTTCCTCCACTCCACAGAAACGGTAAACTCTGGAACGCTCTCCCTGCCCACATATTTCCCCTCAAGTATAGTCTCGGGTCCTTCAAGAGAGGCGTGAATGGGCAGTGGGCACCTGTCAGACCGGCATGGCATTCGCAGCCCCCGCATGCGACCGAATGTCCATGGGCGTCGATAGACACCTTATGGGTGGCACGGCGCCACATATCGCGCTTACTATAAAAAAAAACTTAATTATGTTAGTACATCAAACATGCGACAACGTATAATTGACAAAAAATAAAAAAAAATTATACCTTTAAAAATAGATACATGAAATATCAAATTGTCAATGAGTTAACAAAATGAATGTACTAATCAGACCTATCAGACTAGTCAAATGTTAATGAACAGAGTACACAGTTAATCTTCATTTTACTCTTATTGACAGGAAATATTTATTTATTAAAAAAATCAATCAATACAAACTAAAACTACCTAAATTAAAATTACCTAAACTTAAAACAATCAACATAAAAACTAAAACTACCTAAATTAAAATTACCTAAAACTAAAACTATAAAAGAAATAATAATAAATAAATATATAAAAACCTTAACGGGAAATCCCCGAAGATGCTACACGAGCGCCTTGCCGACAGCAACTAAAAGTAAAAAATCTCGTCCATCGCTGGCGCTGTCGGAAAGGTGCCCATGACACTGGCCGAGTTGCCCCTCACAATGGCAAGGCCGATTCTTTGTGTGAGGTAGGAACCGGCACGGCTATCTCCTGAAATTTCCCGCAAAAGTTCTCCCAATTCTCTCACTAAAATTTTTGCCTCGGCACACCAGGGCCCCATTGTTTCAACTGCGAAAGCTGTAAATATATAATTTTGAATTTTTATTTGCCTGTATTTATTATGTTTATTCACGGCAGCCAACTCAGCAGCGGACGCAGCACGACGCGCTGTCGACTCCACGTACGAATTAGCGAGGGTGTCGGACTGTCTGGGTCTCGTCTGGGACACGTCGCGTCCCAGACGAGAGCCTGTCCTTGAGACCATGGAACTAAGGTCATCCCGTCTGGGCGCTTGCCGTCATCCCTGCTCAGAGTTGGCTCCAAAATGGATGGCACGTTGACCGATCTGAAGGCTCGTCTTAAAATGTCATTCAAAGTGCCATGACGCGGTATTCTTCCAGCACTCCTTCCGCAGCTAAGGCCGTGTCTCCCATCTACCTCAACCTGGGCCCCGCACACGCACTGGTGACGCTGCACGATATCGCAGCCGAGCCGGAGTGCGAAAGAAATTCGAATAGTGTTGTTGTCTAATAGTGTGCCTAAAGGTTTGGAGGGAAGGCAGTGGAGCCAAGCACCGGACTCATAAGTGCACGAGGCTTTGTGTCGCGCTACATCGGCCAAACTATCCCAATGCAGCGTTTTACTTATTCTCGTTGCATTTATAACATCCCAGTTTCTTTGTACCGATGGGTATTTCGGGACGGCGTCATCGCCCGGGCACATCGTCTTCCAAACGTCTAAGGCCTCGGTTCTATGACTAATTTCAGTTCCGGCTCCATTATTAGGTAACATGTTGAGAACCAGATCTGAAACGTGAAACGCCATAGACAGAGGCCAATGCAGTTAGTTTAGCTGTAAATCCTTGCGTAATAAAAGTGAGGTAGCGGGTAAGAACCAAAGATTATTATTATTAATAAGACAGAATCTTTGGTAAGAACCAAAGTAGTTGACATTGCTAAGAAAAGTAGTAAACCGACGTGGCAGTGGGATGGGCACATCAGTCGCTGAACCTGTAACCGCTGGGGTAAACGGTGGCGTAGGACTACCAGGCCAGGTGAACAGACGACCTAAAGAGTCCGGAGTGTATACACTCCGGATTCTTTAGGTCGAAGAGCGAAGAGCGAAGAGGGAAGAGCGAAAGACCTCGTGCGGTAGCATGGCTCGGAGAGGCCCATGTCCAGCAGTTGACTAGGGCCTACAGTTTGATAGGGCATTTCGCTTAATGGAAAAGTATGTACATTTATTTTTATATAATATTTTATATATTTAGTAATTTATATGTATTCCCACAATACATTTTTTTTTTATGGAAACTGACACGGTTGGCTACATCACCTACAATGTCGGTGATGTCAGCCCATAACACCGGGTGAACTAGGTGCCATGTCAGTGCTTCCCCCTTTGATCGTGCCGGCTACACTGAACTGGTCGGAAAACACAAACTATTTACATAGCCGTTTAGACCGACGCCGACGTTTCATTCAGTGCGGTGGTACCAACCCGGGCGGGTTAAACCCTACCACCAAATAAGATTAGGAGGGAAGGGACCTACAGTTTTACGAGGAATCCGAACCTCGGTCAGCCTCCAACGGTCAGCGGTCACCCATCCAAGTACTGACCGCACCCAGCGTTGCTTAACATTCAATAGCGACAGTTGACTGTCTGCACCACTGAGCTATCGAGGCTGACGTACATACATATACACGCTGAATCCCGGCAATCGGGGTAAGCAGGGTAATCGGTGTTGTTTTGCAACAACTCAGACAAATTACAGAACAACACCGACCACCACGTTTCGCAAAGTATTCGAACAAGATTTAATCCATCAATCAGGAAGTAAGGCACGAAAACCCACCTGCTGCATGATTCGGTGGAAGTACCGTGCCAAGGTGAGAGGTGGCAAGCCTGTCGCCCATTAGCACGGCATCTTGTCCTTATCCCTTAGTCGCCTTTTACGACATGCACGTTGAGAGATGCAGTGGGGCTATTCTTTTTAAGTACTGGCCCCACACGGTACGGTGTAAGCATAGGTTTTATATCTAACTAGCATGCACTTACAAGTATTATTAATAAATAAATGTTCTTATTATTAATTATTTTTAATATCTTCAATACTCACACTCAACTCATTTTTCTACTTGCATTCCACTATATTAATCATCTCACACGTTCAAAGGTTGACTGGAAGAAATCTCTTTACGGAATAAGTCCGCCTTTGCATCTCAAGTAAATGTTTGAATATTTGTTTCTTGGAGGAATAAATTATTTTCTTTCTATGTATACTAACTACCGTGGAAATGCCACGATTTAAAAACCGTGTAATCTTTCATTATATTTTTTCCAAAGGTCACGCAAATCCCAGAGTCCCGGAATTCATATTAATACTCTCTTAAGTCGAATTCTAATGAAATACGTTAAAAACGAAATTGTTTCAGCCAATTTGCCGGCAATACAGCCCATTTATAATTTGCATAGGTAAATGTGTGAGCTTTTTCAATCAACTGCGAGATTTAATTGAGTTCGATCGGGGGCACTCCTGAAACTCGCTCGTGAAGACGATCTTATTTTTTGATCACCCGTGGAATAAAACATATTTTTTTAATTTACTAACCAACTGTTTGACAGCAGCTCAAGCGACGGGTGGCCGAGTGGTTTGGGCATCGGTTTCTCATGCGAGAGCTCCGCGGTTCGAATCCGGTCGGCGTGTACCAATGAGTATTTTCTGACGAAAAAAATTACGTGCATACCTACACCTGCTGCTTCACCGTTCGGAACCGGTGTAAACCTGTAGGTCCCTTCCCTTGCCCCTTACATAGTTGCTAGGCTCTAATTGTAGCCGACTGGGTTGGTACCACCGTACTGGATGTAATATGGCCGCATAGCAGCCTCGGTTGTGTTCTCCTCTAGTCCAGTATAGCCAGCAATCCAGGGAAGTCTCCGGTATGGCACCTATCTTCTCGGAGGTGATATTGGCTGGTCGGAGCATGCGCTTTGGCCCCTCCGACTCAGCCACCCATACCGGATTACATTTAAAAAAAAGCAGACCTGGGCGCGGTCAGTACTTGGATGGGTGACCGCGGGACCGTTGGAGGCTGACCGCGTTTCGGAATCCACATAAAACTGTAGGTCCCTTCCCTTCTTACCTTAGTTCCTGGTATGGTTTAACCCGCCCGGTTTGGTACCACCACAGTGAATTAAAGGTAGATTGAAATGACTATGTAAATATAAGTTCTTGTTTTCCGTCCAGTTCAGTGTAGCCGGTACGACCGAATGGAATCACCGACATGGCACCTAGTTCACCCGGTGTTATGGGATGACATCACGGATGTTAGGTGATGTAGCCAACCGTGTCAGTTTCCATAAAAAAGTGTAATGAAACTATTAAATTTTTTTTATTTATTTATTTTTATTTTTTATTTTATTTATTTCGGTAAACTTACAGTGCAGATACATATTGAATAAACATACAATTATAACTACAGGACACCAATTACAAGTTTACACATTTAGGTTCAAATTTAGAGAGAAAAAAAGCGAAAATTTAACACAGATAATGAAGACAACAGACACTTAAGTGGGCATTTCTTACACAAATTAATACTTAAAAAAAAACTAACATAAATCTTAAACGTTAAGTTGAGTCGAAAGCACGTCTAAATTTATTCTTAAGTACACTAGGGCTCGTGCAAAACAAATCAACATCGTCGCTTATGTCGTTGAATAACAACTTACCAGCACGCCAAAAAAATGAATTCTGTTTATAATTGGAATGGGCAAGGGGGAGGTGTATTATTGCGTTACTCCTCGTCGCAAGTCTCGGCACAAGTAGATTAATGTGACCCAAAAGTTCCGGGCAATCGATGGATCCACTGCTTATTTTCAGTAGTAAGGTAATGTCAAGCATTTCTCGCCTACTGTCTAGAGCAGTGATTGGCAAACTGGGTGCCGCGGCACCCCTGGGTGCCGCGAACCTACGCCAGGGGTGCCGCGAAAAAGTGGGCAATATTTGACCGAGCGTCTCCGTTTCAGCTTGGGCAAAAATGCGTACGTATGTCCGGATGTCCGGCTGTTTCTCAACAAGTTTTTGGTAATTTTTCAAAATCGCTGAGCCATGGGGGTTGAGGTGCGCCGGTGGACATTTATTCAGTTTTAAGCTATGCAAAAACAGACTCGCGAAGTCCACAGCTCACAGAGCCGCTTACTAGTAGTAAATAATTAATAATAATAATAATAATAAAGAAGAAAAAGAGCTGTCAAACCGACATGTCAAAAATTTTTTTCTCTTGGAAATTGTTTTTAAAAACTTCTTGCCTGGGACGACCCTACCGAGCTTCCGCCACGCGCGGACCCTTCTCCAGCGGCGCAGCGACCCGCACGGTTGGAGGCACCGTGCCGGCATCACCACCGCCGCCGCTCGGCGCCCCTGGTACTACTCCACCCAACTCGACATGCCTGGTAACAGTAGCGGCTGCAGACCACCCGGGACGCGACCTGCGTGATGGAGAGCAGGCTCTGCAGCGACGGCCGGCCGCCGCCGCGCTCGACTTCGACGCCGCCGCCGCCACCGCTCGCCCGCAGCAGCACTGCCTCCGCTCACCGCGTCGCCCGGCCTCCCCGCGCCCGGGTCGTCCAATACGAGAGCCGCCTTTCTTCTCCAACACCACACGCACGCCACACCACCCAGCTCCACGCCGCCGGTGCATTTCATCGACGGCGAAGATGGAGCGTTGACGTCGGCCGAGCCACAACATCTACGGTGAGGGCGACGTCCACCATCGGCTAGCTTGGGGTCATCGGGACCTCACGTCCCGTCTAGTGCCCCCGCTACCGGTGGTGCTGTGCGAACATCGGGCGACGCGCGCGCGAAGAGGAAGAAGTTTAAAAGAGCTGCGGGACGACGTCGCCGTGCAGTCCGGCGGATACGGAGCTCTCCGAGATGGGGGTGGTGGTGGCCTACGTGTCTAGTACCACCACCTATCGCTCGTAGCTTGCCTCGCGTCGTCTCGGAGAGCTCCGTAGCCACGGCCTGCACCCGCCGGTGTGCTTGGAGGCCTGCCTCCCGCCGCCGGCGGAAATTACCGTTTTTATTTACATTATATTAATTTTGTGTATTTTTATTACTTTTTGTAAAATTTATGTAAAATTAATGTAATATATTATAAGAGCGTGAATAAAGAAAAATAATAAATAATAAAATTCTTTATTCAGGCAAAAAAACCCACACTTCACAATACATACACAATACACAATAAAAAAAATAAAAAAAAACAGCAAACATTTCATACCCCGTTGGGTGTAGTCATAATTTTTTCCCAGTGGGCAAACATTCCGCCGCCCAGGCTTTGTGAAAGCCCTGCGAGAATCTCGTTCGAGCTCATCACGAGTCTCACTCGGAATCCGGATACCCTGGAGCGCATAATGGCGTAAAAGTCCTGCACTCTTGCATCTGCAAACATGCCCGATGCACTGCAGTGTCTGGGCAACTGCATGAGCTGCCTGAAGATGTTGTTGTACTGGACCCTTACACCATTATACGCCCCTTTTGTGTACGCCGTCCACAGTTGGCACGTGTAGAAGGTTTGGCAATATGCCCTGAAAAGGGTAATTTTCACCTCCTCAGGTCATTTGCCAAACCTCCTAGCCACCATATTGCCAACCACGGATAATGCCCTCCGCTGCCTCTCAATATCAGCATCATCTTTCAGGTCGGAAGTCAGCACGTGACCAAGGTACTTAAACTGTTCAACCCGTTTTATGACTGAGCCATTTAGATATACTGGCGGAACATGGTTCGGCCCAGCACGGTGTTTGAATACCATCATTTCAGTCTTTGACATTGTACGCGAGCGCATGTTCCGCCGCGTATCTCTCGCACACTGTTAAGAGTCTTCGAAGTCCTTTGATCGATGGACTCAGCAACACCATGTCGTCAGCGTAGCTCAGGTTATTAACATATCTTGAACCCAGCTTGAGTCCGACTTTAAATTCAAAATAAGTATAAAAGTAATGTACCTACCTACATACTTAATCGAAATAATAATGAAACATTTACATTTCGATGCGTAACACAATTTTGCGATGCGTAAAACGCATCGCAAAATTGTGTTTTTATTTCTTTCGAAAATATTACTTGATTTACATATTTGCATGCTTCGTTTATCACAGTTCAGATATGATGCCTATGAAAGACACCAACCGAATATTGAAGCGGTGTGCCGCACAATTTCTTGAACGGGTTAAGGGCGCCGTCAGCTAAAAAAGTTTGAGAACCACTGGTCTAGAGGAAGCAACTTATGGAAATGGCATGCCATTTCAGTGTTAGGGAACCCAACGTTTGTCCGGAAATTGAGAAATTTGAGCAACCTTTTTTGGACACGGTCTAGTCTAATCTTATAGGTTGAATATCTCGGATTCCACACTTGAGAGGCATATTCAAGGTGACTGCGGACATACGTACAGTAAAGGGTTCGCAATGAATTCGGATTTTTAAAATTTCGAGAGATTCTTAGTATAAAACCGAGTGCCCTGCTCGCTTTTTTAACAATGTGGTCAATGTGTGAATCGAATAACAGTTTCGAGTCGAGCACGACACCTAGGTCTTTTACAGCAGTAACTCTTTTCAATTGTTGACCCATCAAACTGTATTTTGTGTCTATGTTATATATTATATATCTTAATGAAAAGAATATTTAAATTACATACAATATTATATATTTTTTAATATAAATAACTTTCCTATGCATCCGGCATCTAGTAATCCGGCGGAAAATGATAAAGCTCTATGCAAAAAGTTTCAATGAAAAAGGCTCGACTATCTGGCCCCGCCTCCCGTTTAAGTGGAATAAAAACCACTCATCCGTCTCTTTCGCGCTCACGCTTCACTCGTATTCATATTGCGGTTCTGTCTCACTCGCTCACCCTATCTTTTTATGGAACCAGTCTCTATAAGGTCGTTACTGTGAATTATATTGTTATTTGAATATGGACTTTAGCGTGTTGATTTTAAGGTGGAGATTAAAAAGTTTAGGTCATAAGGCAAAGGTGAAGATGCTGCGCTTTATAAAGGTCATCGAGGAAGAGAGATGAATATAGGATTTTCCTGTGAGCAAAAAAGAGAAGGGACAATCTACATTGTAGGTACCTACTTGAGGTTTTTGCGATCATTGATTTTAATCTTTTGTCTTTGATCAAGCGAGAGGCCGAAAGATTATTTCGTATTTATATCATTCATTTAATATTGTTTAAATGGAAAACTAACATTGATTAAATTAACTATGTATTAGATTAAATATGTTTTTGATTGATTAAGGCGGGGCGGGTGGACTAGTTGGTGTAGTCAACCAGGAGTTTTGATGCATGGAGACCCATACATTAATTCTTCAGTCAATGAAACTTTGATAATATCTTGGAGTAATGTTCGGAATTACGACTGACAAATATTGCAACATCTTTTTTTACGGGAAGTTGGGTATATTCAAAGAAAAGTGAAAATTTAATAGAACTCCTTTTTTTTTTTTTATGGAAACTGACACGGTTGGCTACATCACCTACAACGTCCGTGATGTCAGCCCATAACACCGGGTGAACTAGGTGCCATGTCAGTGCTTCCCCTTTTGATCGTGCCGGCTACACTGAACTGGTCGGAAAACACAAACTATTTACATAGCCGTTTTTGACCGACGTTTCATTCAGTGCGGTGGTACCAACCCGGGCGGGTTAAACCCTACCACCAAGTAAGATTACTCCTATAGACAAATTGCTCTGTCCAAAGTTACTGCGCCATAGGGTAGGTATTATTTATATGAATACGTACGTAAAAAATCCAATATTTTTTTTATATGGAAATAGTTAATTAAAATATTTATTTGCATTTAATTTATTACGTTCTTTTTTTGCTTTTTTTTATTACGGACAGACAGACAGGCAGGCGGCGTAGGCTTAGTAATAGGCATACGGAACCCTAAAAACGAGTAATCCTACTTAGGAGAATAAATCATTCATGTTTATAAAAAACCAAAGAGTTTTTAATGGAATCTGATATTGTTGGCTACATTCGTGATGTCAGCATATCACACCCGTGTGAACTAGGTGCCATGTTAGCTCTTCCCTTTGGTCGTGCCGGCCACAATGAACTGCGGACAATACCGGAAGTAGCCAGTAAGGTGCAGGATGCGCCAATGTTGTGTAATCAGTTCTATCGAACTGTGTGGGGTCTGTGAATGTAGTCACGCTGACGAGCTGTGTAATCGTCAGCCAGAGGCGTATTTAGGCATTAGTCGAGAGGAAATATTAAGGGGTTCCTTAAACAAATTCGATGTGATCGATTCGATCGAGTAATGAGGGGCCTTCAAACATGATGTGAAGGTGCACCTAGCCGGCCGACGTGGTATTCGCAGCCCCCGTAAATATTCCAATGCCCGTGGGCGCCGTCGGACTAATACCTCTGCGTTAGTCTGGCGCGCGCCATATGTCGAGCTTCCCATAAAAAAAATGTTTATAAAATATAGATCTATACATACATATTTAAAATGTATTGAATTTCATAAAAAACATGCATACCTTTTTTATGCAGAAAATAGAATATATAATAGAAATTCTTTAATGCAGACCAAAACATTAACAAACATACTTACCACACGCTGTATCCCGACAATCGACAGGGTAAGCAGAGTAATCGGTGTTGTGCTGCAATGACTAGCATCACAGAGCCTGGCAGTGCAGGGAGGTAACGCCGCTAGTTTATGGGAAATTTCCTCTCGTCGATTTCATTGGATGACATGTTGTATTTAGCGAACTGAGGCCGTCGAGGGAATAGCTCTATGATGCTGGCGGTTCGTCATCTCGGATAGTGACAGTTTCCCTAGAGATCCATATTTTTTTAGGAAGTCTGTTTTATTTTAGTACGTACTTTAATTCTATTTTTGATCTAGACAATTTGCTTATTTTAAAATTAAATTCTATATGATATTATCTAATACATACTTATGTACTTCCTCACAAAGAAATTTTTAATCGAGCGTATGCTTCTGTCTTTAAGTGAAGATATATAGGTTCAAGTCGTTTATATATAACTGGAACCGTCCGGTGCCCTTGAAATTTTTTAATATCCCTGCCGCCCAACAATTGAAATACGGCCCTGCTTATCATAACACAGCAACATCATAAGCGTGGGATCAGCGGCAAACACCGGTAAAGGTTTTGATTATATTTTTATTAGAAATCAGACAGCCTAATCAAATCACAGATGGAACATCTACGTTATGTAAACAATGAAGTCTGTCCATATTTTTGTGGTGATAGCGACACCTATCCCACAACTGAATAATAAAGATCGATAATAACCTACATCGCTTCGCGACGAAGAAACAGAAAGATTCACTAGCACACCAACAGGTGGCAAATAACGGCTAATTAAGAATTCCATACGCCACATAACACATTGCTGAAATATCAAATACGCCTCGCATAAATACAGATCGCTTGGCAGAACAACAGGGCACTAGCCCGTACAACAACATCAGCTGCAGCTACACGTGGAGCCAGAGGACACGACACCGCTTCACCTTTTACCTCACAGCTCTACATTGGTGACCCCTACAAAGAACATCGCAACCTTCATGAAGCTGATATCGCAACATTACCTACTGGCTTCCCACAAGCGGGTCTCAACCAGTAGGTAATCGTAGCAAGCAAGACAACACTCGGTCAACGCCCCGCCGCCGCGCGCCTCCACAGAGGACTACGTCAGCAGTACGCGACACCAACTGACCACGCCGACCAAGCTGCGTCATCGGAGCATACTGACTGATCGGCTCTCAATCGTCACGGACTACGTCACGACTGAGGGGGGAATACTGTGGTGATAGCGACACCTATCCCACAACTGAATAATAAAGATCGATAATAACCTACATCGCTTCGCGACGAAGAAACAGAAAGATTCACTAGCACACCAACAGGTGGCAAATAACGGCTAATTAAGAATTCCATACGCCACTTAACACATTGCTGAAATATCAAATACGCCTCGCATAAATACAGATCGCTTGGAAGAACAACCGGGCACTCGCCCATACAACAACATCAGCTGCAGCTACACGTGGAGCCAGAGGACACGACACCGCTTCACCTTTTACCTCACAGCTCTACATTGGTGACCCCTACAAAGAACATCGCAACCTTCATGAAGCTGACATCGCAACATTACCTACTGGCTTCCCACAAGCGGGTCTCAACCAGTAGGTAATCGTAGCAAGCAAGACAACACTCGGTCAACGCCCCGCCGCCGCGCGCCTCCACAGAGGACTACGTCAGCAGTACGCGACACCAACTGACCACGCCGACCAAGCTGCGTCATCGGAGCATACTGACTGATCGGCTCTCAATCGTCACGGACTACGTCACGACTGAGGGGGGAATACTGTGGTGATAGCGACACCTATCCCACAACTGAATAATAAAGATCGATAATAACCTACATCGCTTCGCGACGAAGAAACAGAAAGATTCACTAGCACACCAACAGGTGGCAAATAACGGCTAATTAAGAATTCCATACGCCACATAACACATTGCTGAAATATCAAATACGCCTCGCATAAATACAGATCGCTTGGCAGAACAACCGGGCACTAGCCCATACAACATCAGCTGCAGCTACACGTGGAGCCAGAGGACACGACACCGCTTCACCTTTTACCTCACAGCTCTACATTTTGTTACCCTGATTAGAATATAGTTTAGTGGAATCAAACATGTGTGTGTGTAGTGAGTGTCAATGCAGTGTAGTGTTGTGTAATGTAGTGTAGTGTAGTGTAGTGTTTAATGTAGTGTAGTGTAGTGTAGTGTTTTGTACTGGTTGTGTAGTGCAATTTGGTGTAGTATAGGGTAGTGTAATGTGGTGTAATTTAAAGTAATGTAACGTTATGTGTTGCAAAGTTGTGTAATGTTCTAATTAAAATTTTACAATTTTCAACCAAGGTCCTCCGACGGTTATTTTATAATAAAAGTAGGGTTCCGTAACACGTTTATGTCTGTCCATTCTACTAAGGTCTGCAAAATGAATGTAGGGTTCCGTAACAAATGCATGTCTGTCCGTCCTACAAAATTAAACTTTTTATTTTTTAAATATTTTTTTTTCATCAATTTTTTTTTTTATATATTTTTTTTTCATTATTATTTTTTTTTTTTATGCAATGTTACGGTGTTGTTTTCACTTCTACCGGCACTCCCGGAGTGCAACTGTGGCTTTTTTTTTTATAGAAAGCACGACATGTGGCGTGGCGCCGAGCAACCCATAAAGTCTCAAACTACGTCCATGGACATTCGGTCGTACGCGCGGATTGCGAATGCCATGGCGACCTGACAGTTGCCTATTCACGCCTCTCTTGAAACACCTGAGACTATAATTGGGGGAGAATTTGTTTATATGTCAATCGTAATGTTGTCATTGGAGGAAATTTTAATGTAGTAATATTTTATTCAGGAAACTCCGAGCGAAGCCACCAAAGCGTTCGCCGGAAGTCCGACCCAATTTTCTTATAATTTCAAGCGAAGTAACGAAGAAAAGGCGGAAACGCCAGACCAGACGTTAGGGCAGCTGAGCGCGTCACGAAGTTGTCATTATTGCGCGAATGTCTGATAATTTGACAGGTAATGACAGGGTGTGACAGTTGGGTGCGCGGGCGCTGCCAATACTTAGGCCCATTTTATATTTACGCAATTTTCATCGTGAAAGTATGTATATTAGGTAGGCTCCTAAGTCTGTAGCAAGAACATTTAGAGAGTTCCAACGTCAGACTGTCCAATGCTTATATGAGAAACAGCGTCGCCGAGCTCCGCGGGTAGCGGAGGGGACGGCGCGCGCTCTGATTGGGCGGTATCGGGCGGTATCGCGCTCTGATTGGTTGGTAACGAATGGAATTTGGACGTTTATACAAACATCGTGTTACGCTGGCGCGGGAAGGTCCGACGTCCTTACCTATTCAAATGTTCTTAGTCTGTAGGGTGTTTAATAAACTTTTTTTTTATGTGAACCAGCATGGGTGGCTTTGCTGAGAGACCAATGGTGCAATCGACAGAGCCAAAATCACCTCTCCTCGCGAAACCACGCTCAGTTAGGTGCCATGCCAGCAGATTTGCGGACTGTTGCTAGGCTGTCCAGCCCGTTAATACGACGTTTGAAGACAACCAGGTTAAAGGATTCAGGAAATACACTCGCCGGAAGACAGTTCCATACTCTAGCGGTGCGACAAAGAAACGATTTAGAGAACCGATGGGTTCTCAAAAGCCCAATGTCAACAACAAAAGGGTGCAGAGTCTCTCTGCGACGAGTCATGGCGAGATAGGACGGGTGGCAGGGAATAAGGGATGCTAGTTCCGCAGAGCAGCGTCCGTGATAGTATCTGTAAAATAGACTAAGCGAACCCACAAATCATCTGTGACTCAGGGACTCCAGAGTACTCCAGACCATCTGTAAGCTTCGGGTCACCAACAAGACGGATGGCTCGGCGCTGTATCGAGTCCAAGGATGCTAGCAGATAATGGGGACTACCCTCCCAGATGTGACTGCAGTACTCCATCACCGGCCTAATCTGCGTTTTGTACAGAAGGAATAGTTGTGCCGGTGAGAAAAACCGCCGATTGCGGAAAAGTATTCCCAATTTTCTGGATGCAGTTTTGGCCTTACACTCGATTAGTTGCCGGAAACCCACGTCTTTGGAAATAGTGGTGCCCAGGAGGTCCAGGTGTTCCGAGACAGGTACGACGCTGCCTTGGAAACTAGCTTGGAAAGGAAAGGGATCGACTAAGTGGTTCGGTACAAATACTTTATTTTCCTGCCTAGCTCGAGACCTTCTCCAACTATATTAATTTAAATATTATTACTTTATTTTTAAGGACAAGATGTCGTGCTAAAGGGCGACGGGCTCGCCAGCTCTCACCTTGGCACGGTACTTCCACCGAGTCATTCAGCAGGTGGGTCTTCGAGCCTTACTTGCTGCTTGATCGATTGAATATTGTTCGAATACTTCGCGAAACGTGGTGGTCGGTGTTGTACTGCATTTGCCAGAGTCCTTGCAGCACAACACCGATTACTCTGCTTTCCCCAATTGTCGGGATACAGTGGTATGTATGTATGTCTGTATAAGTGTATATATATATAATTTTAGTAAAATTGTTGCACCGTTTATCATTTAGTTTTTATTGTTTATAGTTTATTCTTTGTTTTTTATCGTTAATTGTTTATTGTTTATTAATAAACCGTAATATTCTAGTACTACTACCGTACCGTGTGGGGCCGGTACTTTAAAAGAATAGCCCCACTGCATCTCTCCCTACCACCTAGTGATATAAGAAGGGCTTATATCACTAGGTGGTAGGGTTTAACCCGCCCGGGTTGGTACCACCGCACTGAATGAAAGGTCGGTCGAAACGGCTATGTAAATAGTTTGTGTTTTCCGTCCAGTTCAGTGTAGCCGGCACGACCGAAGGGAAGCACTGACGTGGCACCAAGTTCAACCGGTGTTATGGGCTGACATCACGGATGTTGTAGGTGATGTAGCCAACCGTGTCAGTTTCAATAAAAAAAAAAAAAAAAAAAAAAAACTACTGTTGAACATTTTACATCTGAACTAGTCACATATGTTGAGCAATAATGATGCGAAACTATCGTCGCGACTACGCTTTTGCAACGAATTTTCATATGTAAAATGATCCTTACGTTCAGATTTGAGCGGTAGATAGCTGCATAATTTGCGATGACCAAGGGTTAAATGGTTCGCAACGTCTGGGAACATTGTACTTTGGTGACTTTTTTTTTTGTTTACTTAATTGATGGCTATATACACAATTATTGTGATATTATTACACGTTTCTGTTAGAGCAGGGTGTCCATGCGACATTTCCTTGCAGCCACTTTATTTCCTCAATGTTTGGATACATTGAACTGAATTTAAATATGACCGTGTGGGACCGGTACTTAAAAAGAATAGCCCCACTGCATCTCTCCCCATGCATGTCGTAAAAGGCGACTAAGGGATAAGAACAAGATGCCGTGATAAAGGGCGACGGGATCGCCACCTTTCACCTCTCACGGTACTTCACGGTACTTCCACCGAGTCATGCAGCAGGTGGGTCTTCGTGCCTTACTTGCTGCTTGATCGATTGAATCTTGTTCGAATACTTTGCGAAACGTGGTGGACGGAGTTGTCCTGTAATTTACCAGAGTTCTTGCAGCACAACACCGATAACTCTGCTTACCCCGATTTTCGGGATTCAGCGTGTGTGATATGTAGGTATGTATGTATTTTTATAGATCATAATAATTAATATTCTCGCGAACAGACCTGATATTGTGATAGTGGACCGGGAGGCAAGGCGCGCAACGCTCGTCGATATCGCCGTGCCGCATGATGGTAACCTCGTCAGTAAGGAAGCAGAGAAGATGTTAAAGTATCTGGATCTGCAGCACGAGGTTACCAAAATGTGGCCCGTCGACTCGACGATCGTTGTGCCCATAGTCGTATCGGCGCATGGGCTGATAGCGAAGAGCCTCGACGATCACCTTGAGAGGCTCTCGCTGAGTGGTTGGATCAAGGGCCAGATCCAGAAGGCAGCCCTGCTCGACACTGCACGCATCGTCCGGAGGTTTCTCTCCCTGGGGCCCGACCATCGGTAGCTTGGGTTCGCCCCGCCGCCGGTGGTGGAAACTCCGTTTATTTTTATATTAATTTTAGATTTTAATTGTTAAAAAGATGTAAAATTTATATAAAAAGGAACGTGTAAATAAATGGATGAAATATTTTGTATATTTTTGGTTATTTTGTAAGTTGGTTGCTGCAAGCATCGCTGAAATTAAGGCTATATATCTGGATAAATATTTGTTTATAAATGTTTATTTTGCATATATTTATTTTAAGCGGTATTTAATGTGTTAATTATGTATAATTTTTTTTTATGGAAAGTTACACGGTCGGCTACATCACCTACTAATACATCCGTGATGTCAACCCATAACACGTTAGTGACTTAGGTGCCATGTCAGTGCTTCCCTTCGGTCGTGCCGGCTACACTGAACTGGACGGAAAACACGAACTATTTCATAGCCTTTTCAACCGATCTCCATTCAGTGCGGTGGTGCCCGCACTGAGCGAAACGTCGGTCGAACCGGCTATGTAAATACTAAATAGTTGTGTTTTTTTTTTATTTTTTATGGAAATTGACATGGTTGGCTACATCACCTACAACATCCGTGATGTAAGCCCATAACACCGGGTGAACTTGGTGCCACGTCAGTGCTTCCCTTCGTTCGTGCCGGCTACACTGAACTGGACGGAAAACACGAACTATTTACATAGCCGTTTCGACCAACCTTTCATTCAGTGCGGTGGTACCAACCCGGGCGGGTTAAACCTTACCACCTAGTGATATAAGAAGGGAGCCATATCCCTTAGTCGCCTTTTACGACATACACGGGGAGAGATGCAGTGGGGCTATTCTTTTAAAGTACCGGCCCCACACGATACAAATGTATTTATTATATTCTTCATTGAACACAAATTTATTCAAATTAGGCACAATAGGCGAGCTTAATGCCGTGAGGCATTAGTTCGTGTTTTGCGTCCAGTTCAGTGTGACCGACATGAAATTAAGGGAAGCACTGACACGGCACCTAGTTCACACGGTGTTATGGGCTGACATCACGGATGTTGTAGGTGATGTAGCCAACCGTGTCAGTTTCCATATGAAAAAAAAAGTCAGTTCGTTTAACACGGCTTTAATTCCTCTCAAACTAGGTGCCGTGTCAGACATTCCCTTCGGCTGTGTCGGCTGCACTGAACTGGTCTGACTATTTTTATTAGCCTTTTCTATATCACATATTGGCAGTATGGGCGTGTCCTTCTGTCAGTCAGTGTGTATGCGTCCGCTGCTGGACATACGCATCTTCAATTTTCCTCCAGTCCTCCCGGCCTTCATCAGCACGGAACCACTGCTTTCCGCCGACGTAATTGATGTCGTCGTCCCACCTGGCGGGTGGTCTTCCTACACTCCGTTTTCCTGTCCACGGCCGCAAGTGTCGGACACGGTTACTCCATCCAACTGTCGTGATCTCTTCGGCTAACGTGCCCAGCCCACTGCCACCATGTCCGTACGTTAGTAATATACATATAAGTCAATGCATGTAACTTCCTAAACATTCAACCATCTGTCGCGTTAGGTACCTAAGTACCACTTCCCCCAACCCCAGTCCGCGTCAGTCCGTGGAACAGAGCACCCAAAACTAACCTACCTACGTATATAGCTACTGAGACCTAAACTTTTACTAACACCCCATCTTCAAAGTGCCGCTTCCGCCGTCTATCCACACCTTCTAGTCTAAAATGTTCATTTTAGTGAGAGAAAATTTCATTGTAAGCTGTATGAGGACACGCGCCATTGTATGCTAGGTGGGGTGTATACAGTTCTTAAAACGTTTCATGTTATTTTCCGGTGGAAAATAATTTATTGTACCTAAGTCTATTAATTTGAATGATTCCTTTATTTTTTTCAAGTGTTTCTTAGATTTAAATTATTTATATAAAGGTTTTTACATATGCTATGTTAAACTTACTGAAATTAAAATAGATATCAAGTTTTTATGACCAGACATGTCAAGGTACAGTCGGTTGTGTGTACAGTCACGCCCTGGAGGTCTATTCGGCAACTCCGCTCAGGCGCTTCTCAGGCGAAATTACACGCTAAACTGACGATTTTCCTGCCTGACAAAACATTCGTATTCTTGAAATCCGCGGAACGCAGTCTGGACCTGGCTGTCATGGAATTTGACATTTAGCCACGTAGTACGCCGTTACTTTGAATGGGATGCCAAACATTTCGTATTCTTGAAACACTTTTGACAACTGTCACTGAGAGTTCTCAGGAGATTTCGCCTGAGATTCATCCGCTAGTCTAGGGGTAACGTATGTCGTTGCTTATAACCAAAGACCGTAGTACCTACTTATAAAATTTCACTTATATTTCGTCGAGTTCTTTTAAATCAGAAAACCCGATGATTTTTATTATATATATAATGTGGCAAGTGACTGTATAGGACTACCTGTATAGAAATAGGATTTCTGTCGATATTCTGTTTCTGTTTATAAGCGGCGGGTGGCCGAGTGGTTTGGGCATCGGCTCCTCATGCGAGAGGTCCTCGGTTCGAATCCGGTCGGCGTGTAACTATGAGTTTTTTCTAACGAAAAACAAATTTACGTGCATACTACATCTGCAGCTTCACCGTTCGGAACCGGTGTAAAACTGTAGGTCCCTTCTCTTGCCCCTTACTAAGTGGTAGGCTCAAATTGTAGCCGACTGGGTTGGTACCACCGTACTGGATGTAAGATGGCCGCATAGCAGCCTCGGTTGTGTTCTCCTCTAGTCCAGTATAGCCAGCAATCCAGGGAAGTCTCCGGTATGGCACCTATCTTCTCAGAGGTGATATCGGCTGGTCGGAGCATGCGCTTTGGCCCCTCTGACTCAGCCACCCATACCGGATTACAAAAAAAAAAAAAAAAAAATTGGTACAAATGATGCATAAATGTCGGGAAATTTTAATTTGTGAATATACTGACGAAAAAATTTATATAGGTACCTACCCTTCTCCCAGCTACCGCATTTAAGCTCGCCTTCCCGTGGACGGCGGCGGGGCGGCGGCGGCGGAGGCGACGGCAGTTCCATTACAAATCGCAAACTCTTTGACGAACCGACCAAAATAATGACAAGCAAGACAACAACCGTGCGTTCTACCGTGTGGGGCCGGTACTTAAAAATAATAGCCCCACTGCATCTCTCCCCGTCGCATGTCGTAAAAGTCGACTAAGGGATAAGGAAATTCGTCAGCCTCAGTAGCTCATGGTGCGGTCAGTCGACTGTTGTTAAGCAATGCTGAGTGCGGTCAGTTTCTCCTCTGGCGGGTGACCGCTCGACCGTTGGAGGCTGACCGTGGTTCGGATTCCACGTTAAACTGTAGTTCCCCTCCCTTCTTACCTTACTAGGTAAATAAGTTTAGGTAAGTAGTATAAGGTAATAAAGGTATTAAGGTAAATGAATGAAGAAATAAAAAAAAAGTATTATTTAAAACTAAAACAAATGAATATATTTTACAACAAATTACTACAAGGCTACTATTGTCAGCTTCGACAGCTCAGTGGTGCAGACAGTTGACTGTTGCTATTGATTGTTAAGCAACGCTGGGTGCGGTCAGTATTTGGATGGGTGACCGCTCGACCGTTGGAGGCTGACTGTGGTTCGGATTCCACGTTAAACTGTAGGTCCCTTCCCTTCTTACCTTACTAGGTGGTAGGGTTCAACCTGCCCGGGTTGGTACCACCGCACTGAATGAAATGTCGGTCGAAACGGCTATGTAAATAGTTTGTGTTTTCCGTCTAGTTCATTGTAGCCGACATGAAATGAAGGGATGCACTGACATGGCACCTAGTTCACCCGGTGTTATGGGCTGACATCACGGAGTTAGTAGGTGAGGTAGCCAACCGTCAGTTTCCATAAAAAAAAACAAAGGTTGGCTACGACGACAATGATTTGTGTTGCCACCTTGTTTATCAAAATTTTGTCAAAAATTTTATAACCTTTTTTTTAATGTATCCGAGAAAAACATAAATTAACATCTAATTTATAAGTAATTAATTAATAAGATGTTTCGTCGTCTACCTACAAAATGTATCGATTATATTTTTTAAAATATTATCAATACAGCCGTGCGAATGCAAAATTCTAGAAAGCGCCTTAAAAACGTTAGGCTGGCAATACTTATTGTTTATTGTATAATTTCATCCATAGGTAGGTAACCAACGCTTGGTCATGTCGAAAATTCCGCCAGTTCTAAATAAATTCAATGCGAAGAAGAACTGACAAATAAACTTCGCAAGTCACAATGTTTTGTTAGTAAATAAGTATTATATTAAAGTAATTTCCAATAATTAACCCATACTACCGCTCACAAGAACATTGATATTTACAGCATAAACATGAATACTCAAGAATATGAGCACACTGCCTATTTAAATTACCTATAGGTATCTGGTGTATAGTACCAACGTCAATTTTGATACTTCATATATCACGTCAAATAAAAACAAGTAGTTTACATTTATTACAAAGAAATGTAATAAGTCATATTAAAAATCTAATGATACAAAGTGTATCCAATTGTCAAAATTTGTAAGTGGGGAAAACAGTAGTCAAACTCTTAGATAAAATTACGGTCAGTTAATGCATCCTTAAATAGTGTAATAAAATAACTCTTTTCAATTAACATTATTTTAATCCGTCGTTTAAAATTATTATCATCTAATTGTTTAATGTTAGAATACAGTTTATTATAAAATCTAACACTATTAAAAATAAAGCTTTTTGACGTTTTAGCTAATCTATGTCTTATTAGTTGTACATTATTCTTACACCGTGTATCATAGTTATGATTGTCGGAATTAAGAGAGCAATCATGAATGTATTTTCTGGCATAGCATATGTTCTGGTAAACATATGCACTTGGTAAAGTCATGCATGATTCCTATCTCGCCGAACGCTGTCCTATAAGTATCTCTAGTTTTCATATTTAACATGTACCGCAAGGCCCTCTTCTGTAATAAAAATATTCTATTTGAATCTGCTGCATTTCCCCAAAACATAATGCCATATGACATGATGCTCTCAAAATAGGCATGATAAACCGTCTTGATAAATAAATGATAAAACTATCCGCAGCGCGACATTCTGCTTCCTCTCAATGGTCAGCCGGTCCCTCACGTCGCGCAGTTACTCCACCGCCCCGTCGTAGGAGGACGAGCAGCTGCTGTCCTTATTGCTCCGCGTCTCCAGCAACTCCTTGTGCAGTGCGTTGTTGGAGTCCAGACTTTCTCAAACTCCTGGTTATTCTCATACCAGTAGATCATGTCCATGCACTTCTCCTCACTCTCCTGGAGCTCCGCGAGGCACCTCTCCTTCTTGACGAGCACCGCTTGGAGCCGAGCGTTGTCTGCCAAGACGTTCTCAAACGCGGCCGAGTTGTCGTCCTGCTCGGTGAGGAGGCGCCCGTTCAGCTCGCGCAGCTCCTCCGTCTGCTGTAGCAGGCTCTGCAGGTGCCCGTCGCTCTCGCTGACCATTGCAGCCCGTGCGCCGCTCCGTGTGCGCATGAAAAAAAAAAAGGTCAACTCGGTTAGCAGAAACCAGAATAAGTAACACGACAAGTATGTCAGTAGTAGTCACTATGTTTATATATATATATAATTTATGTAGTACTACCTATCCTTTTAGAATTCTTAGGTATAGTCAGCACATGCAAATACAAGTGTCACATATAATTAACAACAATAATTCTATGGTTAATACGTACAAATACAAGTGTCTATATGTATGTGTATATAAGTGTATAATAAACAACAATATCCTGTGACACGTACCGCTATGTGTGCTCTATTTTTACAGTTAATATTCCACTAAGTATGTACTTATATATCTATACTTATAGTCAATGTTATACCTAATTTTCTAATGTACTGTAATAATAATATAACAATTTTAACAGTGAAACATAATATACCTAACAGTGTATGAATATATAAGAGTGTGTAGACTAAATTAACTAGCTAATCATGCATATATTATTTGGCTTTGCGATCGGCTCTTTGTCCCGTAGATCTACCGGCAGGTATATAGCTGTACTGCAACAGGAGTGAAGGACTCTAAAATCTAGCTACTGCCCCTCGGGTCGTGGGCTAATCGCCTGCGGTGCTCGGAGGTACCGCGATATGCCCCTAGCAAGTTCGAGCCAATCTGTGCCGAACATTGAGATGTATGTACGTTGTATAGCTCAATGGTACAACGTATAGCTCAATGGTGCCGAAGTACAATAAGTATATCTATAAAAGTTAGGTTATGTAATGAAGATTGGGTATGGGTCGTGTTATATTATAAATAAATATCACGTTACTCACGCCATCTAGTCGAAGAACACTTCCGGCTCAGCCTATTTACTTCTGCAAGCGCCTTAGTCCATAGAACCCTCCAAATGTATGTCCGTTGTAGGTTATGTATGTCTCAGCTGATAACATCAAAACTTGCAGTATTCCGCTACTTCCTTGTCATAGGTATGTTGCAGTAGCCGTGAGCGTATCGCGGAATGTATTTTCTTCACTCTTGGCTCACCGGTAACATTGATTTCTTGGAGCGAATACGTATCGCATTTTTTAAAGGTCACTTTTTTTATGGTAGTATTTCTTGAATTTGGCTCGCTGGATATAGAATATAACACTTCCACACACAGATTTTATCTAATATTATGGATGGATATTACTTGAAATATTCAGTCTATGTTGCAAATTTATATTATGATAAAACACCAGTCCTATAGTTTAAACTTGACAGCTGCAGCCAAAGAATACAATATTACATATCTGCAGCGCAGTGTTGCACATGCTCCATAATCTTGGCGTGTTTGTGATAGACTCATGCATTTCTCACAATACATCCCTTTTTCCTTCGAATAACCGAGCGAGATGAAACTATAAATATTCACGATAACGGCGCGCAAAGATTATAGATTTCCCAGTAGTCATCCAGCTAACGGCATTATACGTTCATCGCCAGTTTTGCGTGCAGAATACGAATGTTTTGCGAAAACTGGCATGCAACTGGGAATATACCGTCAACTGGGAATTGTCATTTGACATGCAGAATAGGCCTACTGGGGCGGAGCCGCGGCGGCCCCGCCAGCAGGGGGGCGCCACGGGGGCGCCGAGGGACGCAGGGGGGCCTCGGCGAGTCCGTCAGCGGAGCGCCACCGTTGCATTCGCCCCGAAACCGTTCCGGACACGCTCGTGTCAAGCTTTAAAAGCTCTCCCGCCGCGCCGTTACGCCAGTTCGAAATTTAAATTGACCCTAGTTCCGAGTTCGAAAATGCGTTTTGGTTCGACGATGCGTTCTAAATTTGAACAATGACATTTAACGCGAATTAGATTTCTAATTTTAAATCGCAACATAGTACTTTTCGTGAAAAAGTGAACTTTTTACGCGCTTTGAAGAAATAACAGTTTTCAATAAGTTCAAATAGGTAGATCTTAGAAAAACTTTTGTGAGATTTCATAAAAAAGTGAAATGGATTGTTGGTGATGTTTGGACGTTTCTGAGAGAGTGTTTGGCTGAAGTTTTCTCCTTGTGAGGTTGGTACACATTATAATTTCTACTTAACTTTACAGTAACTTCATTATTATCTATAATGCTAAAACAAGAAGCATCACGAAGCCCGTATTTATGAACTAAAACTTTTAATACATTATAATAAGTGAAAATGACAATTGTATACTTTAATCTAATAAGAATATTGTTAGAAGATAGTTATAAGAACTTACTAATTCTACTTTTTTTTATTGTTTCTTTATAAATGTAGGTATGCTAATGCTTAATTTTGTTAGGCATTCCTTGATAACAACGATCTATGGCAAAATAGTATTATGTATATTGACTTTTTAATAATAATATGTATGTTTGACGAAGTGTTTATATCTATGGCATCTGCGTCACGGCCAATCCCAACATAACTTAGAATTACCTATACCTATCTATCTCATTTCGTAAATAACATTGCGCACTGGCTGTAATCAGTAATTAAAATGTATACTATATAATTATAAATGACTAAACAGGGAAACATGTAATTGGCCATACGGCTTGCATAAAAAACAATGTACCTACTGTAACTGATATTGGCTGTATGTTTTCTTAATAATAAATAAATAAATACTAATGTTTTTTAGCTTTAAAGATAAAAATTTGATTTATTGTACAAAAGAGAAACAAATATATAAATAAGGCTAATTACAAAATAAAATAATAATCCTATAACGTACTTAATAACCCTCCTCCAGGTATGAAGATGTGGGCACTGTTCCGAGGACGCTAGCGGCGTTTCCTCGCTGGATAGCCACACTGATACGCTGCCTCAGGAACTCGAGAAAGATTAATTTCAAAACAATGAAGGCAAAAGTATTCCCTTATTTAAATATCTTCGTAAAAAGAAACAGGGTTCTGTAGCCTTCGGAAATTATTGCCAAGCCTACGCCGTCTGTCCGTCCGTCAGTCCTACCTCTAATCTTTTGAACCGTAATGTACCAAGCATTTATTTTATTTTCCACTCAAAACGCAATTCCAAACTTATATGCCATCTTATGACTGAATGTTCAGTTGGTAAAAATAGTTTTAAGGTAATAAAAATATGATTAAAAACCTTATAAAAAGAGGAAGAGACGCATTCGAAATTTTGTCGGACACCCTGTTATTTCATTTGTTGTATTGACTTCCTTCATTTCTAGCTAGCCTAATAAATAATTAAATTATTGAGGCTCCTTAGTTAGTTTATTTTCTTAATTAAAAACCATGTAAAGCTGTAGTTCAGTGTAGCCGGCACGACCAAAGGGAATCACTGACATGGCATCTAGTTCACCAAGGTGTTATGGGCTGACGTCATGGACGTTGTAGATGAAGTCAGTTTCCATAAAAAAAAAGATCCCTTCCCTTATTTTACATGGTAGAGTACCACCGACCTCAATTGATGAAGAGCAGTCGAAATGGCTGTACAAATATTATGTTCAGTGTAACCAACACGAGTAATGGGTGAAAATGGCACAGGGCAAATCTCCCAGTCAGGAATATGCTATAATGAACTTCATGACTGTAGCAGCCAATAGCCAGGCTGGCTGTTCCCATACGTTTTTTCATACCTATTAAAATATTAAACTTATTAAACAGCCAAACTTAATTGATATACAGGATAACTGACTACCTAATCTGAAATCTGTTCATGGAGTAAGTTACTTTATTTTGTTAGTTAGAAATCGTTTCTGTATGTACCTATGTATGTTCCTCTATAACTTTCAATACGATCATCCGAATTAGATGAAACTTAGTAGGTACAAGCACATTTAACCCTGCAGTACAGGCGCACCTAAAAGACACACAGACGCACGCGCGCGGACTCAGACTCCGCAAGGGTGCCCCCTTCTATTATTAGGCTCTGTTTAGGATTGATTAAAAACAAAAATATAATCATATAAAGTACTTATTGTATTATTAGACCTAAAACAATTAACTTCTTAGAATCATAGTGTCACAAAGAAAAAAATACATAAACATAAGTACACATCTACATTGATATAATTTTTTTGTTTACAAACAACGCGATTTTTTTTTCAATTTATCGAATCTACATGCTCAAGGCAAACAGATGTTAGACAATATACTATTATGGCACCGATATCTAGTGGGTCTGTTTTTTACATACACCCACACACACTCACTCACACTCCGCAGTCCATAACACCGATGCACGCGCGCGGACTCAGAGTCCGCAAGTCTCACTCATACACTCCCTGGGCTCGCTAATTTGCGACTGATTGAACTAAGCGAAAGCCCCTCCTGCGGGAGGAAGGTACCTAAGGCGCGAGGGACGTCAGATGAAAACGAAAGAATATATTTCGATTATAGTAAAAGTACGGAGTCTGAGTCCGCGCGCGTGCACTGCAGGGTTAACTATACGTGACATAGGATAGGCTAAATACAATTTAGTTCCGGTTACGCTAAGATGTGGCTCTCATACAAACCAAATTGTTCCGCGCGCCGAAATAAAGGTACGGTAGCTGGCATACTTACTTTCTTCTTTTTAAATACGAATTTCACGCGAGCGGAGCCGCGGGCAAAAGCTAGTATACTTAAATAATAAATATGAAACTAAGAAGAAATTAAAACATTTAAAACTTTTTTGCACCTATAGCAACATACGTGGGGTAGGTATATCTTTTCAGTCTATTTAATCAAATAATCAGAGACGGGACTCGAACTTTAGTCAAGATACCAATCGAGGCCAATGTGAGCTACAATCGAAATAAATATTTACCCAGAAACGGCATTCATTACATCCATCACGCATTGGATACACCATCGTTTGTTGTCGTGCACCATTGTTTGACTAATTTGACAATTCTTTTGATACTACATGTTGTTTTAATTTTGTGTTTTTTATTTGATTTAATTGAACAACTTAAATGTAACTATTTCTTATTTTAATCCACTGACTAAGTAATTTGATAATTCTATTGATGCCAGCTTTTTTAATTTTTTATTTATATTGACTTATTTGTATTTTTAACCTTTGACAATTCTATTGATGCGAGGTATTTTAATGTTTTATTTTAATTTTGCTGTAGTTTTAATGGCCTTTCCATGCACAAAACTGTTTTTTTTTCTCTGTATTTTTTATAAATTTTTAAGTGTGTTACAAATGAAATGAAATGAAATGTAAAATAATATATTATAATATGCAATGACGTATCATGTATATGAAATGTAATGTGTGACATGTCTGAGCGGCAGTTTTGTCCAAAGATGAAATAAATGAACTATGAACTAACTAACTAACTATAACCATCCTGTTACCGACATTTGGTCTGCATGCACACCATTCGCAGAAGACGCTCGTGACGAACAAGCGTGATGATAATGATCAAATGTGAGACCTCTGTTCTTTTCTCCACATAGCCATACTTACTATTTATAAACTCCAACCTCTGCCGTCTGTATGTAGGTATGTTCGTTTATAATTCAAGAAAGACTCAACCTATCTACTTGCAGTTTATACCTTTGTAATACGACTTATCTCCGCAAGGTTATAAGCAATATAGCATCACGCCATTATTCATACGAACTGAGGAGTGGGGCCGAAAGCGAACACAATCGGAGAAATTTCGATGAGTTCAGATTGAAATTCGATTGGCTATTAATATTTACACATTTTTAATAAAATAGGAAACAAAAATAAAACTAATTATAAATTAAATTAACCTAACGATGAACTAAAACAATTTTACTGTATCTATCCCTATAGCTATGCCACCCTTGGCACTGTTGAGATTGAATAAACGCGATTGTCGCATGAAAGAAAACATGTTAAATTATGACTTAATTGATGGCGCTGTAGTCCACGGAGGCGGGATGCCATTTTCGTTTGTCTTGTCTGTTGACAGACGCGTCTCGGTTTGACGTGCTCTTCGTTGTGCTGTCGCATTACTGACACGCATACACACACATGTTCGGGGGGCTCAGATACTGGGTAATAACCACAGAGCAGTGAAGTTAGTAGCGCCGCCTCTCTAGAGGCGAAAGTAATAATAATATTTGAAACCTAATAACAGCACGCAGTGCTGCTAGCTCTGTGTATGCGTGTGTGTGTGTTAGTATCGACACTACACACAAAGAGGAGCAAGTTAGGCACACGCACAAAACAAATGCACACGCACAACACACATATATGTAAGTCAAAGGCCACGCCCACAGGCTTCAACGGCGTTGTAGGGAAATCGCGCTCAGGGCGTCTCTAGGAGGGGGCGCGCGCGCTATTCGATGCTCTGTGGTAATGACCCTTCCATATATGTATTTCCATGTAAGCTACAATGAATGCTAATAAGCATGGTTCGCGGTTTCTCACCTCGAGCAGGGTAATTGCGAGTAAATTGCATAATGTCAGTAAACGGGGCGACACCATGCTCGACGCCTTATCACCAGGGAATGTAATTCGGCTTGATTTTAGGGCAATCGTCACCTTACTTGATAATTCGGCAATTTATTGCCCGCGGCAATTTTTGACGCGGAGCGCGGCATCTTTGGTGATAGCAAATTAATACGTAAAAGGTGAAATTAGCTTGGTCATGCTGAAAATACGCACGCTGGGAGAAGATGTTTTAAACTTGCTTTAATATGGCAGCAGGTGTTAAAAGTGATAAAATTATGCATTCAAGTGTACTTGTGATAAATGTAATTAATTTTTTTATGCAATTCGGTTTGAGTGTACAGAGGCCAGGGTACCTAGATACTTCGACCAGCCAATATCACCTACGCCTTAAGGCGCCATACCGGAGACTTTCCTTCGGATTTCTGGCTATAATGAACTAGAGGAGAACACAGCTGAGGTTGTTATGTTATTTTTTATTTAATTTTTTCATGGAAACTGACACGGTTGGCTACATCACCTACAACAATCGCGATGTCAGCCCATAACACCGGGTGAACTTGGTGCCACGTCAGTGCTTCCCTTCGGTCGTGCCGGGTACACTGAACTGGACGGAAAACACAAACTATTTACATAGCCGCTTCTACCGACCTTTCATTCAGTGCGGTGGTACCAATCCGGGCGGGTTAAACCCTACCACCTAGTAATATAAGATGGGAGTCATATCCCTTAGTCGCCTTTTACTACATACACGGGGAGAGATGCAGTGGGGATATTCTTTTAAAAGTACCGGTCCCACACGGTTCAAATGGCTATGTTAGGCCATCTTACATACAGTACGGACGGTGGTATAAACCCAATCGGCTACAATTTTATTTGAGCCTACTACTAAGTAACGTCTTTCATAAAATTTGGTTCTCCATAACTTACACTTCCAATACGTTTATTTCTTTTAATGTATAAAGCGGCCGATATCGGCCGCTCCGTCGGAGAAGGTGTTCCTGATAGTTATTCAAAGGTTGACTGGAAACCATTAGTACATATTATAAGGTTCGTCTTTGCGCAATGTTAAATGAAAGAGAAAGCGGTGCACGCCAGTAGGTATCGAACCCAGCACCTTACAGTTTGGCGATGAGCCCCCTGCCGAGATTCTTCCAGACTGCAAGAGGGACCAGACAAAAAATGCCTCAATGAAATATTTTCGTCCACACGTATCACTGTCAAATATTTAAAAAAAACTGTTTTAAAATCATTGCACCGACTTCAAAAAGCCGCCAAGTGCGAGTTGGACTCGCGCACCGAGTGTTCCGTACCATCACACAATATATTTGTATTATGTTTTTTTTATGGAAACTAACACGGTTGGCTACATCACCTACAACATCCGTGATGTCAGCCCATAACACCGGGTGAACTAGGTGCCATGTCAGTGCTTCCCTTAATTTCATGTCGCCTACACTAAAATGGACGGAAAACACGAACTAATATTTACATAGCCGTTTCGACCGAGACGTTTCGTTCAGTTCGGTGGTACCAACTACAAGAATGCCTAACAGTCAAACCATTGTTGTAGGTAATTTTTATTTAGGCGTTTGTTATTTTCCAAAACACAGAATTTTTGTATACTTACATACATTTTTGTCAGCCTCGGTGGCTCAGTGGTGCGGTGGGTAGACTGTTGTTAAACAATTCTGAGCGCGGTCAGTATTTGGATGGGTGACCGCTCGACCGTGTCGGTGGCTGACCGTAGTTCGAATTCCACGTAAAACTGTAGGCCCCATCCCTTCATACCTTACTAGGTGGTAGGGTTTAACCCGCCCTGCATGGTCGGTTAAAACGGCAATTTAAATAGTTCGTGTTTTCCGTCCAGTTTAGTATAGGCGACATGAAATGAAAGGAAGCACTGACATATGGCACCTAGTTCACCGTGGTGTCATGGGCTGACATCACGGATGTAGTAAAAAAAGGGGGATGTAGCAATGGTGGTGAAGCCAACCATCTCAGGGTCTATAAAATTGTACCGCACGTATCTCTCACCAATAATTAATATCGATTACAGACAATATAAACCGTCTTATTTTGAGATCTCATTATGCCAAGTCACGCGCGACTCGACTCATTGGAATCTCTCGTCACCGCAGGCGTCCGCCGATTGGTCAAAAATTGCTTAACTCGAGGACGTTTGGTTGCGTTATGGGGGCAATTGTGTGCCCAAGCCCAATCTGGATGGGCTCTTTATGTTTCGGTCACGACCGAGGCTCGCGTGTCCGGGAGCGTAACGCAAAAAAAAAATAATAATAATACAAAACTGCCAAGTACACTGTTTATATTACGTACACTGGACATTGTCAAACACATTTTAATGTACCAAGAACAATACAGTAAAAATACAAACGCCAAAACTGTTTCCCGGTGGGGTAGGCAGAGACAACGGATCTCCACGTGCCACGATCCTGACACACCTCTGCGGCCTCTTCCACTCTCATAATGTTCTTCATGCATGCTCTAAATTTACTAAACTAATCTAGATTTACTAAACTCGGTTTAGTTGTGGTAACTGCTAGTTTTGTAGTCACCACAGCAACTAAACTGATTTGTAACATATTACACAAAAATTTGTTACTAACTGACTAACCGTTTTTTTCAGTGTACTTTGCTAAACCCGGTGGCCGGTGTTGTGCTGTAATTTACAATAGTACTTGCAGCACAACACCGACTACTCCTCTGCTTACCCCGATTGTCGGGATACGGAGTGCGGTATTATTTGAATTTTTTGCTATTATACAGGTTGACTCATTCCAGATTTTAAACTTTAAAAAATAATTGAAAAATGTCAGTTTTACTTACAGTAATTTTAATAGTATAAAATGAAAGTGTACAAATTGGGATTTTATTTATGAAATATAACATCATCAAGATGCTTTCCTTCTCGCCGTATACACTCTTCAAGGCGGACGCGTGTATTAGTTATTATCACAAGCTGCAATAAATCACTTGGGATAGAGTTGACTTCTTCAGTTATTTTTGTCTTCAAGTCTTCCTTGTTGAAACCATACATCAGGGTATATGCTGATACCCTGTCTCAGTTCCGGCACAAAAAAGTTCTTTATCATGGCGGTATAGCGCTCACTGGTCACTGTAACAGTACTAACACGATGGTTTTGAAAAAAGTAAAGGCCTGCAGAATATGCGTCGCGCTCGTGTGCACGAATGACCGTTGCCGAAATAAGCCTCCACTGCGCACGCGCGGTGCTCTCCCGACCACGACATGGCGCCCACTAAAAATTCCCCAACGGTCAGTTTTCGAATGCTGTACCTCGCACCCCGCTAGTCCCGCTGCCCGCCAATTTATTCGAAATTCAAATTTAAAAAGTTTGCTGAGTCACCCTGTATAAATAAAAAATTATACAAACAAAAATATAATTATAACTAAAAATTATTAATAAAACTTATAATCTAAAAGTGAAGCTAACTTATAAATTCTAAATTGTTAGTATTAAATAATAATTTTACGTACAGAAAAACAGATATAGCCAAACTAATAAGGTAACTAAAATGAGGTCAGTCAGAAGGTCTTCGCTGCTGCGCACTCCCTGAGACGCCTACAGAACTTTCTCCCAGTTTCCACCAAGATTGCTCTAGCACAATTCTTGACTATATGTGGATGTCTGCATCCTGGATTTGACCGAAATTCTTCTTAACAAGCTTGAACGCTTACAGAATCTATGTTTCATACAAGTTTCATATTTGGTCTGCGTAAGTACGACCATGTCTCCCAGTATCGAGCTCGGCTCGAATGGCTCCCGATTCGTCTCAATAGGAACTGTCATATCCTTAGTCTTTTATATGGCGTATTAAACAATCCTGACGCTCCCGACTACCTTCGTT
Organism: Nematopogon swammerdamellus; assembly: GCA_946902875.1. Classification (NCBI taxonomy): domain Eukaryota; kingdom Metazoa; phylum Arthropoda; class Insecta; order Lepidoptera; family Adelidae; genus Nematopogon; species Nematopogon swammerdamellus. Next base: position 9,855,494 of record OX336359.1, read on the forward strand.
CTCGCTTCCTCTCCCTATCCTCTCACGGCCTTCGTCTCCGCTCTAGTGATGATAACATCCTAGGGATTCCAAGTTACGCTTCTGGTTTCTACACAAATTCATTTACTGTCCATTCTGCTCGTCTATGGTACTCGCTGCCGCACTACGTCCGTCACTCCCAAACTTAAATTCTTTTAAAAAATCATTGAAGAAATTCTACATACATACATACATAACACACGCTGTATCCCGACAATCAGGGTAAGCAGAGTAATCGGTGTTGTGCTATAAGGACTCTGGTAAATTACAGCACAACACCGACCACCACGTTTAGCACAGTATACGGACAAGACAACTATCAAGCAGCAAGTAAGACACGAAGAACCCACCTGCTGCATGACTAGGTGGAAGGACTGCGCCAAGGTGAGAAGTGGCTAGCCTGTCGCCCTTTAGCGCAGTATCTTGTCCTTATCCCTTAGTCGCCTCTTGAGACATGCACGGGGAGAGATGCAGTGGGGCTATTCTTTTTATGAAGAAATTCTACCTTAACTAATTTTCCTTATTTTTATTTTTTATTATTAACCTGTGGATTAGTATAGTATAGTATGTATTATTTGTATGTAGTATCTATGTTCTATACATTGAATGTATGTTTATGCTGTTTATATTTTAGGTATTGTAATAATAGGTGTGTATGTTACATGTAGGTATATTCATCATAAATATAAAACACATATTCCTCCTCCTTTCGTTTACACTACCCATACTTCTTTCTCTGTATTTTATTCCCACCCAAAGGTTGACTGGAAGAAATCATTTGCAGTGATAAGTCCGCCTTTGCGCACTCCTGTATTTGTTTGTACTACTCGTGTACTGTTCTTCTTTACATTGTGTGCAATAAAGATTTTCTATTCTATTCTATTCTAAGGTTTGACTGACTGAAATTCACAAATTCAGCCTGTTGACTGCTTGCAACATTGTATTTCTATCAGAATACTATCTCCCTACTCTATCTATCTGACTTTTCGGATCTAATCTTCAGATTCAGCAATAAAGTCGCATAATTTACGAGGAAAACGTAAAGCTATTGCCTCAATAGGGTCGCCATTTTGTTGCAAGGCTTTTTAGTTTATGATGTCATTAAATCTACATTATCCGGAGGATTTTACTAAAACAGTAATTAATTAACAGAATTACGCAAATTTAGCTTTTAAATAATAAATTCATGCGGGCTGAGTCTTCCTAGCATGTGACCACTTAGCAGTCGTAATTTTTATTAATGCCCGACGCAAAGAGAGAGGTGTTATAAGATTTTATCATTTTAATTTGTCTGGTATAGTTTTGAATAATGAAGATAGTAGATAAACTCTAATGCACATAAAAAATTTCGTTTTTGAAATTGTGTTTTATTTTTTAAACTAAAAAAAAAATATTATGTAAATATAAAGTATTATTTAACACTTTTCAGTTCTAGTTTTTTTTATGTAATCCTGTATGGTTGGCTAAGTCGGAGGGGCAAATCGCATGCTCCGACCAGCCAATATCACCTCCGAGAAGGTAGGTGTCATACCGGAGACTTCCCTGGATTGCTGGCTAAACTGGACTAGAGGAGAACACAACCGAGGCCGCTATGCGGCCACCTTACATCCAGTATGGTGGTACCAACCCAGTCGGCTACAATTTGAGCCTACCACCTAGTAAGGGGCAAGGGAAGGAACCTACAATTTTACACCGGTTCCGAACGGTGAAGCAGCAGGTGTAGGTATGCACGTAAATTTTTTCATCAGAAAAAACTCATTGGTACACGCTGACCGGCATCGAACCGCGGACCTCTCGCATGAGAAGCCGATGCCCAAACCACTCGGCCACCCGCTGCTCCAAAGTTGTTCTTTGAAGTCGGTACAATGTTTTTTAAAACAGTTTTTTTACTTACTTACTCAAAAGGGGCGTGGCACGCCCATTCACACCTACCGCAAGTAGGCAGCTGAGCCGCCACAGTACATTCGCTAGATCGTTTATCGGCCACTCGGATTGAATAATTGAGTCGGAAGATTTCAAAATGGCGCGAGCGGCGCCGCGGGTGGCGGCGACCGGAGCGCCGAGCGCTGCGTGCGGACCAACTAATCTTATCGATATTGCCAGCTTCGCTCGCGGGCAATTAATTAAATAGCTAGCAATAAGAAAACACTATTGCATTCATATACAGGGTGTTTCAGGATAGGCTTTAGGAACTTCAGGAATAGAAAGTACTCATTATTAGAAGAAACAAAGTATGAAAGCCTGTGGTGCCATCTATTATTCAATAGTGTGACTAATCGATTTTTCGGACGTTTGTTTTATGGGAGGGCCTCACTTAATTTTTAACTTTTTCTTATTTTTCTTATTTGTTGTTATATCCGCCATAGTAACACATAGTCTGTGAAAATTTTAACCGGCTACCTATTACGGTTCAAGAGATACAGCCCTCGGACAGACGGACAGACGAACGGACGGACAGACGGCGTAGGCTTAGTAATAGGCTTCCGCACGGGATACGGAAACCTAAAAAATCCTTATCACTCAAACCGAAATTCCGTATTTTTTTTCATACAAAAATTGAAAATTGTATTAAAAACTTAATGGACAGTGAAATTTGACAACAGTGCTGTCTAGGTCTAGGGAGTGCAATGGCTTATCCAGTCCCCTTTTTCTTTTTATGTTATTCAAATTAAGTGTTTGGGATTTACCTAAATGCAGTTCAACTATATTAGTTCAGCATGCAGGTTAATCATTTTATTTTTATAAAGACGGACGTTAACCGTCCGCCAAATCTCGATGAAACGATTTTCAACAGTTTCAGAGCTTCAAATATTTACCCTTTCGAACCCTTAAGTTACGAAACCCTATCCTGAAACACCCTGTATACCACACGCTGTATCCTGACAGTCGGGGTGAGCAGAGTAATCGGTGTTATGCTGCTAGTACATACATGGGTAGGCAGAGACAACGTATGTCCACGTTCCACGATCACCTCTGCTGCCTCTTCCACTCGCATAATGTTCTTCATCAATGTACGTCGGTTTCGGGTACTACGCACTTGACCCTTTCAGAGAACACGCACGATCTGGTCTAGGTACGTGGGTCTAGGGCGACCCTTCCCGATTGTTAGTAAGTCTCTTGTAAATACAGCACACACAGACCATCACGTTTAGCAAAGTATTAGGACAAGATAACTATCAAGCAGCAAGTAAGGCACGAAGACCCACCTGTGCTGCACGACTCGGTGGAAGGACCGTGTCAAGGTGAAAGGTGGCTAGTCTGTCGCCCTTTAGCGCGGCATCTTGTCCTTTTCCCTTAGTCGCCTTTTACGACACGCAGTCATACAGTGAAGCTATCATTATTTTTAAGTACCGGCGGCCCCATACAGTACAAGATAGCTCTGTGAGTAGGTATAACATATTATACAGACAAAAATCCAATATACCGTTTAGTCAAGTTAAAAATTAATTTAAGCCAAAGAATATGCAAAACACATCGTTTCCAAAACCAACAAGCCGACGATATGGGATTCGACGAACGTCCCGTCTCTGGACCGGTTCAGGAAATTAACTCGAACGGAAGGCGTAATCAAATGGTATATTTAAAACAAACAACAATAAAAAAAGAAGCCAATGAAACCGATTACCATAAGATTGTCGCGCAGAGGGGCTTCACGTTTTCACGTTGTTAGGATTCCGTAGGAAACATTATACGAAGAAAGATTTATAATGACTTCTTTGCGCGCTCGGCCGCCGCGCGGGAGTAAATTGAGAAAAAATTTTACCGTCACCGTAAACTTTTGACGTGAATACGTCTTTAAATTTGCTGCCATAGTGAGATCCAATCCATAAAACTGATGATAAAAAAATCGGGGGATACGGTTTGGGGTTGCAGCTTCATATCTATCATCTACCTACACCCAAAAAATAATACCATTCGATAGCTAAAGGATCAAAGAATTCGTTACGTAATACGCTGCATTCACGTTAAACACACGGCCGTGTCCACGACACAGCCGCACCCCGATTTTGACATTGGAAATGTCTTTTCGATCGCTTCAGCATAGACCCCGATTTCAGAAAAAATGCGAATTAGCCCTGGTGTCGTGAGTTTTAAAGTTACGTGAATATTTGGGGTCTCAAAAGACGCGTATCGACGATAGCTAGAACATTGTGAAAAAAAATAATTAAAAAATTTGAAAGTTTTTGAGAAAATCGCAAAAAAACGCTTAAAATAGCCGTTTTTAGGGGGTTTAAAAAGGGCACTTTTAAACATATTTCTAAATATATATTTTTTTTCAAATAAAAACCGCTGCTGCTGGGTAGACAAGCGCTAATTCGTTCATTCGTTTATAGATCGCGGTAGCCCTTGCAGTTTAGAAGTCGCCTTCATCATAGAACAAGGTGTCGCGCAGGTGGACACGAGTTCGAATCCCGAGTTTTACGGGTATATTTTTTTTCTTTTCCATTTCCTTTGATCAAGACCCCACCTGCTGCATGACTCGGTGGAAGGGCCGTGCCAATGTGAGAGGTGGCTTTCCTGTCGCCATTTTGCACGGCATCTTGTCCTTACCCCCTTAGGCGCCTTTTACGACATGCACGGCGAAAGATGCAGTGGGGCTATTCTTTTTAAGTACCTACCGACCTAACACGTTACAAAATTGCGAGTCTCCCAAAAATTTGCCCCCTAATAAAATTACTCAAAAATTAAATTCCAAGTCAAGCTTGACTAACTTGACCCTACGTGGACCTCCCACCTTCCTCCTAGGTGTCCTCTTAATTAAGCAGCACCGTGTCTGTCTGTCTGTCTGTTTGTTTTTTAGCCGAGCGCGTGGGGCGCGGTATCGGCGCGCAGTGATCAGTGCCGGTAAATTTATTTCTACCTCCCGGTGTGTGGTGACTGGTGACTACTGAGCTTTGCAGTGTTCGAACGCGGTCGGTGTCGATTTGAAGTTCGTTCTTTGTTTAGCATTTATGTTATGCCGGCACTTCACTTGGCTGTATGCACACAGATATTTGGCAAAAATTTCCATTTCGTCTCCCTTTAATGAATTGTTTAGAGCGAGATAAAACTAAAATGTTTTTCAACAATCGCGAATACGCTAAGCCAAGTGAAGTGCGGGCATTAGTAAAAAACGCCAACTGTCAAGGACATCAGCCGTTTTGGACCAAATAAGTTGTTATTATATTAAAATTTAATCTACTTTAGGATTTTAGAATTTTTTTTCCTAATATTATTTTTGTAAATATTTTTTTACATCTATGAAACATTATAATTGGCCAGAAAAAATAACCTAAAAATGAACAAAGAACACATACATGCATACCACACGCTGTATCCCGACAATCGAGGTAAGCAGAGTAATCGGTGTTGTGCTGCAAGTACTAAGCACAACACCGACTACCACGTTTAGCAATGAACAAGATACTCGTAACTATTAAGCAGCAAGTAAGGCGCTAAGTAAGACCCACCTGTTGCAAGACTCGGTTGAAGGACCGCGCCAAAGTGAGAGGTGGCTAACCTGTCACCCTTTATCACGACACCTTCTCCTTATCCCTTAGTCGGCTTTTACGACATTGCCAAGGTTCAACATTGAACCATGCAAGTTGACTGTTCGCAAAAATTATGCGACATCGTCATGAAGATGCAAGAGAGCGAAAATTTGAAAATAATACGTAACGGTCCGGTGGTGTAGTTGGTTATCGCGTTGGCGGCTCAAGCCAAAGACCCAGGTTCGAATCCTGGCCGGGATGTATTTTTTCCAATGATTTTCGCTTTGCATTTTTCTAATAAAAATATATATAAAAAGCGAGTACGTGCTTAGTACTAACATATAAACATAAAAAGGCTACAGTAGTTAATATTTTAAGTTATTTAAAGTAATCCCGGCAGGATGTACGCGTCCACGTACCGTACGCGATGTACGATCCCAGCCAGCACTCGTATTGGTCTCTTCTGCAATCTGGATCTGAAAGTAATGCGCCACTAAGTGTGTCGAATCCATTTCCACTCGCGACATAATCAAGGCTTTTATCGCCTCGTCAACCTCTGTAGCTCAGTGGTGCGGGCGGTCGGTCGACTGTCGGTCGAATCATAAGCACACCTGGGCGCGGTCAATGGATGGATGGGCGACCGCTCGACCGCTGGAGGCTGACCGCGGTTCGGATTCCACGTAAAAACTGTAGGCCCCTTCTTACCTTACTAGGTGGTAGAGTTTAACCCGCCCGGGTTGGTACCACCGCACTGAATGAAAGGTCGGTTGAAAAGGCTATGCAAATAGTTCGTGTTTTCCGTCCAGTTCAGTGTAGCCGGCACGACTGAAGGGAAGCATGATGAAAGGTGACGTAGTAAACCGTGTCAGTTTCCATAAAAAAAAAACCATTTGATCATGAACTAGAGAAATTTTTCACAACTCAAATAAAATTCTGCACCTTGCCAAACTTTGCCTGACTCTTTTCTGTCAAGCTATTCGGGAAAGTATTAATTGTTGTCTACATACATACATACATATCACACACGCTGAATCCCGACAATCGGCGTAAGCAGAGTAATCGGTGTTGTGCTGCAAGAACTCTGGTAAATTACAGCACAACACCGACCACCACGTTTCGCAAAGTATTCGAACAAGATTCAATCGATCAAGCAGCAAGCAAGGCACGAAGACCCACCTGCTGCATGACTCGGTGGAAGTACCGTGCCAAGGTGAGAGGTGGCGAGCCTGTCGCCCTTTAGCACGGCTTCTTGTCCTTATCCCTTAGTCGCCTTTTACGAAATGCACGGGGAGAGATGCAGTGAGGCTATTCTTTTTAAGTACCGGCCCCATACGGTACTTGTCTGTACTGTAGTTGTCTGTACTGGAATTTACCTGTTATCCCGATTTCGTGACAATTTCGAACAAAAAATCCTCGACCTTAGCACACTTTAGTGATGTCAAATTCCGCGCTCTCAATCGTTAAAACCGGGAAAAAATTCACCGTGAGCACTTTGAAAACTATTTCAAATTTAGAACGGCAGGCTTTTAGCATAAAATATAATGTTGTTTGTATGTGCACGTAGTTAAAATGACGTAAAAATTGTATTCAGACGGAGTGTAGAGTGAATAGCGTGTCAAACGGCGTAGCGCTCCGAATATTTTTACATTTTTGTCCTACGACATTATGGTAATACGCTTCATAATATTTTTTTTTGATACGCCCGCCCGTGCCTACCCCTCGTGCATTAACTACACTAATTATTCGGTACTTTGCCCGAGTGACGGATTTGGAAGCCGTAAAATTTTATGGAGAAAGTTAGGCAGTAATTGAAAGATAGGTATGGTTAGAGCTCTGGCAGAGAGACTTCTAAAGTAGGTATAGCAACATTTCGCATGACATAATAAACTATCGGATGGTTGGTAGTACGAAATGTGAAGGAAATAAAGTTGAAATTTGAAAAAAAAAAAACAAATTTGGATAATGTATCTTATTGTAATACAATAAATACGTTGATTTAAGTACTCTGTAATTAAAAATCAATTAACAATACGTAATTCAAAATATTATATCAATCAACTTTTTAATGAAAATAAAATAAAATGAAACAAGCATACATTTATGTATAGACCGCGCACGCACTCCGAGGAATCGGTGGCTGTGGAAATTAATTTATTATATAATTTTTACATTATAAATTAGTATAATATCTTTTTATTTAATAATGTATCTTATTTAGGCAACTAAGGGCGAGGCCGAAGGCCGAGCTGCGTTCAGGTAAACGATATACCTCCTCCCGCCTTCGGGCCTCGCCCTTAATTATTTCCTTCGATATAATATAATATCTACTATGTGTACATCAATATCGAATATAGGTACGTACGTACATCCGTCTATTTCAATATCGGTGTTAAGCCTTCCCAGCGTCTTCGTCTTGTAGTGTTCCAGTCCAGTTACTCGCATGGTTTGTGTTACCTAGTATAGTATAATCATCACAAAATGTGAATCTATATAACAAATCTTTACAAAATCTATAATAAATTAATTTTCACAGCTATCGATTCCTCGGAGCTCGCGCGCGGACAATACATATAGCGTCACGCCTGTTTCCCTGTGGATTACGCAGAGACAACGAATATCCACGTGCCACGATTCTGACACCACTCTGCCACCTCTTCCACTCTCACATTGTTCTTCATGCATGCTCGTCGGTTACGGGTACATACAATAAAACAAACACTGCCTAAATATTAACAGAATACAATCTATTACAAGGCATAACATTTAATTATTACTTGATTACAAACATAGCTAAGAACCATCCCGATTAAACAAGCTTCCTAATAAAAAAAACTGCATTCAAATCGGTCCATCCGTTTGGGAGCTATGATGCCACAGACAGACACACACACGTCAAACTTATAACACCCCTAATTTTTTTTCGTCGGGGGTTAAAAAATCATATATTTTTTTTAAACCAGATGTGTGAAATTTCTCTCCAGCTTTTTCTAAACGGATATTATAGGTATTATTGTAGTATTGATTATCGTAATCTTTTCGGTTACGCGGACAGTGGCACAAATCATTGGATTCATGGACTCCTCTGCTGGCGAAGCACGGCTCGGGTGGTAACCAGCACTCTGGCAGCCATAGGCACAGTGAGCTACGTGTACACCGATCTTCTCCAGCAAGAGATTTCGAACCTACCCGCATCGGCCGAAGTACCCTCGCATCGCTACAATCTACGTCAGCGGCGACCGGCAGTTGACATCTGACTGGACGACGTGTCGGGTGTCCTCCAGTTAGTCGCAGTACCGCAAGTCCTGACGATGTCCCCAGAGTGTGGGACGAAACGTCGACGAGTGTAAGTCGGTTTGATTGATATACCGCATAACCGAAAACATTACGATAATGTGTAATAACGGTAAAAGCCCAAACGAACATATAGTATTGATTTTTTTTCTGATAGGACCGAACATAATCATATCAAAACACAATACCTTTTTTACTATGGGATTGAAAACCGCTTCTGACGTCAATAATGAATGATCAATATACTTACATTATCTTACTTACGTACTCGTTAAAGAAATAATAATTAGATAAATTTTGCGTTGTTTTTTTTTTCACATGGCTCTGCTAGCGGGAAAAGTTGTACCTTTTGCAAAAATTTTAAAGGCAATAAACATATTAACTTTGTTTTAAATATCAGTAGCGGATTTTAAACATTCGTATTTTGAGGTTTTTCTATAATTTTATACTTCCGGCGAGTGTGTAGCATCACAAAAATGGCAATAATAACGTAAAACGATAGCTTTTGCCCGCAGCTTCGGCACGCGTAGTAGATAATCATGGACTACCCTTACTACCTACCTACCTACTACCTGTGAAGAGAGGCTATTGGCAATTTTAGTAACCCTCTAAATCCATATCTGACACATGGTCGTACAGTCTGTGCTATGTCATACTTACACCACCCAATCTAAGTTAGAGTGTACAATATCCGCTGCTCTACGCGACACCGGTACGGCTTTTTCCTAAGCTCAGTGGCGTGAGTGAGCATTGGCACACCGTGCTCGGATAGTGATGGGACAATCACGGATATCGATATATTGAACTATAGTATTTTACTATCCTGTCGGTGTGGAACGCAAGTTTCTATGAAATGCGCACAAACACAGTTTATGGGTCAACGAAGTCGACTCATAAACATAACAGAAAATGAGGAGTCAGATTTTATTGTTTGGTATTTTACTTTAGATTCGCACTCGCGCATATTTCGCGTATCACGCCATCTATCGGTGAACGTTCATACTTTTGTTGTTGAAATGTTTGGATAATTCGGTAGATGGAGCTCTTTTGCAAAATTATTATACTTGTGTGGGTAACTCACTTTATGTTTTGCTTTTTAAGATATCCGCCATAATTACACATATGCTGTGAAAATTTCAACCGGCTACCTGTTACGGTTCCAAAGATACAGCCATCGGACGGACTGACAGACGAACGAACAGACAGACGGCGTAGGGTTAGTAATAAGCTTCCGTATGGATACGGAACCCTAAAAACGAGTCTTACAGTAGTCGCCATAGATGTGTAGCCAAGGAAATCTATCACGGTTGAAGCTGTTGACATGCGGTGTTTCACTCATAAAATTACGTCACTTCCGTATCATTACGTCACTTATTCACAAAATTGCTGCCCACACCGAGAGCTAAGATGTTACACATAAAAAAAAAACAACGATCGATATTCAGGTGCGTGGAGCATACTATAGTACGAGCACATCACTACGTATTTTGTAATGCAAATCGGGACGGGGCGGCGCGCGACACTATCTGATCGCCGCCTCGCACATTCAGTAAAGTCTGTGGTTACATTGGCTCGAGTAACCCTACTTATTTATTTATTTTGGTTTTTTTTACAAGTAGGACACTAAATAAGTAAGTAATAAGTAAGAAAATAAAATAACATATTATGTATTCTTAAAAATAGCCGTACGTCTACTAAAAACTCGGAACGATCGTGCGTGACGTCCATCGTCGTCCGTCCGCAAGACAGTGAAAAGTACTAGGAGTCGAACGACAGTGCAGTGCGCAGGCGCCGCGCGGTGGCTCCGCGGACCGGCGCGGCGGCGGCACGGGGGGTACTTGGTCACCATCAACATAGGTAGGATAGGTAGGTTAGGCAGATTCCCACCCAGTCCACCTAATGTGATACTGTGACGAACGGTTCGACGCTCTTGAAGTGGACTGTATGTATAGGTGATAATTTATTAATTTTTTAGGGCTTTTCCCTAAGGAATAGAGAACGCTCAACGAAATCCATCGCATTTACTAAATCCTTCTCACTTGGGCTCGCCAACAGTTTATGTATACTAAAAAACAAATTGAGTCTGTCCACCCTAAGTGACGCCTGCATAATTCCCTCCGTGAATTGATTAGGATCGTTGAAGACGCCCGGAAGGACTTAGCCCAGAGAAAAAGAAGGCAACTATTTTTAACACCTTTTATTCGAGCACCACGACAGCCCTAATAGCTCTTGTTTTCTACACTACACTGTTGCCCGTGCGCACAAGGGTGTTTTTTTTTCTTCTGTAGTCGTCCGCCACAGATACTTCTTAGGTATTTAGAAATATTAACAGCAAAACTAATCTAATACAAAACTAAACAAAAAAAAAATGAAGGGTAGCACTGACATGGCACCTAAGTTCACCCGGTGTTATGGGCTGACATCACGAATGTTGTAGGTGATGTATCCAACCGTGTCAGTTTCCACAAAAAAAAACAACAACAACAAAAAAAACAACACATTCAAATGCTGGCGAAAGACTAAAGTTAGGTGAGGCGCGGAGCGCGGTGCAACGTGTGGCACAAATTCCGATATCTTCGATTTGTGCCTAATACAACTAAGAATAGTTCATGTTTGGTTAAAAAAATAAACTTCAATACAAAAGCACACTGTTGTTAGCTCAGTGTGAACGCAGATTAAGCCACCCAGTAGCGCGACGGTGCGCGCGGTGGAGCGGGCGCGCGCGCGCGAGAGAGCTACGCGCTTTAAAGTGATATTTGCGTGCCGTTTGTTTCTTTATATATATTTTTTTGAATTTTCACGGTGATTAAGCATCGAGATAAGATTGATTTTCCCTCGAATTTTCTTATTTCCCCCGCGCTTTCGGGGGGCGGAATAGTGTCGCGCCGCACGCACGCGGTCAGTTAATTTTTGATTTAGTGCCGCATCATATTTTGATAACTATTTTTAATTTGAATAAATTATAATTTAGAGGGTTTTTATCGCGCCCGGTAATTGCGGTGCGATTATACGTGTAGGCCGGCGGTTGTTGTTCGTGGCGCGCGCGAGGCAGTTCCGTACCGTTTTCATGGCTACGCTGTTGTGATTTCAATGTCACAAAACAGGTTGAGGCTTTTTAGACGGTTTTACTACCTCCACTTTGTAGCGGGGTGGAGATATTGTTGGTTAGCTTATTACGAGCATTGTGTAGACTTCCTTGTTTGTCCACGCTTACTATTTTTATTTTTTTAAAGACATACACATACATACTAAACGCTGTATCCCGACAATCGGGGTGAGCAGAGTAATCGGTGTTGTGCTACAAGTACTCTTGTAAATTACAGCACAACACCGATGTACCACGTTTAGCATTAGGACAAGATAACTATCAAGCAGCAAGTAAGGCACGAAGACTCACCCGATGTATGGCTCGGTGGAAGGACCGTGCGAAGGTGAGAGGTATGGCTATCCTGTCGACCTGTAGCACGGCATCTTGTCCTTATCCCTTAGTCGCCTTTTATGACATGCAAGGGGAGAGATGCAGTGGGGCTATTATTTTTAAGTACCGGCCGGCCCCACGGTACATGATTACATAGATTGGAAGACATTCATTAGTTAAATAAATACGATTAAGTAGTACCTACATAGATAGAGCCCTTATATCTATTGGGTGAGCTGGAAGAGATTTCCACAGGACAATAACATCACCCATTGGATGAAAGAAAGTAATGAAGTATGTACTTAAAATTTTTATTCTGTTTTTAATGTTTTTCTTCAAAATTATTTTGTATTAATGTTGTGTGTTTCTTCTTTATCCATCATTCAATGACCGGTTATGTTATATTACGTTATGTTATGCTATGTTATGTAGCATATTTGTTATACAGCATATTGTAACCGACTGGGTTGGTACCAGGGTTGTTGCTGATGCTGATTTTAATAATTTTCCTTAAAAAAAGGGAAAAATACTGAACTATATGACTATCATGAATTTATATCCAAAGTTTTGGTTGGTATTGAAATAAAAGATTGTGTTTGAATAACTTTGTGACATTTAATAAAAAAAATAATCAATCTGATACGGGTACCAGTTTAGTAATTATCTTAGAAATTAAATTATTAGTATTGGATGTAACTTTGGAACTATTTGGAACTGTATGTGCTGCTTATCCGGCTTCGAGTCTGTTCCGAGAAGGTTTGTCACGACTCGAACATCAGCATTAATTATCAGCATCGATGAATGCCGCGGATGCTGATGCGATACTGATGTTGAAAATGATGCTGAAGTTCCGCGGATGCTGATGCTGATGCTGATGTTCGCAACAACCCTGGTTGGTACCACCATAATGGATGAAAGGTGGCCGCATAGCAGCCTCGGCTTTGTTTTCCTCTAGTCCAGTATAGCCAGCAATCCAAAGGGAAGTCTCCGATATGGCACCTACATTCTCGGAGGTGATATTGGCTGGTCGAAGCATGCGCTTTGGCCCCTCTGACTGACCGAAACCACAAAACCCGGATAACATAAAAAACACATTTATGAGTAAGAAATCTACGTATAGGTACAGACATCGGAATTTTAATTTTTTATAATAGTGCACTGTGCATACAATTACCTGTGTAGTAGTTAATGGCTATCTTTGTTATATATTACTCAAATTCTCACATCATTAAGTTTGTAAGTAATTTTAATTGATTTTATAACAATTTGTTTTGTTTTCAGCTGGAACGAGGCGTCCTGAGGCGGAGCCATGCCACACACAGGTAATGTTTTCGTAACTGGAGCAGCCTATCGAAATTAGGTAATTACTCTAAACACAACAGATACAAGGTCACAAGTACCAATTTAACTGAAATAATCTAACTTCAACCCAAGTCTCCTTATACTTTCCTCCAATCCTTTAACCTTAGTGTCTTCAATCAAACGTCGTATCAACGGGCTAGACAGCCTAGCAACAGTCCGCAAATCTGCTGGCATGGCGCCGCACTGAGCGTGGTTTTGCGCGGAGAGGGGTTTTTGGCTCTGTCGACTGTACCATTGGTCCCTCGATACAGCCACACCCATGTTGGTTTACAAAAAAAATTATCTCGATTGAAAATTTATTTAAAAAAATTATAAGCCATTAAATACGCAGCTATTACGAAAACCACGAGCGTCACAAATCGCACAAATTTCCACTCCCACGTGATAGTCATAGGCCACACAGCGAGCTTATCCGCTCACTAGAGATGACAGATCGACTAATTTATGCGCAAAGCACTCGTTCGGATATCGCCGCGATCGGAGCATTAAGGAAACGCTACCTGAACGAACAAGATCGCGTTATGGACCGTGTCTGGAGCCGAAATGTTGGAATTAATGGCGGCGAAACGGTGGCGATAGGTCGACTTTTATGGTCGACCATTATGTATGAAATGAAATTAATTTAAATGAAATGAGATTGTAGCCGACCAAATGGAACAGAAAAGAAAATTTTAAAATCTGGCATGTCACTTGAAAGTCGAGGACAAATAAAATATTGCTATCGAAGGAAAAACGATTTTCATTGAATCATTGTGGATTTATAACAATGTTTGGTACCTTCTTCGCCGGACCATGAGCTTACAGACACGTTTCGGTATTCGGAAGAGCAAGAGGGTTGCCGCAAGGCAACATGAGGCGGATAAGTCAGGACCAATGACAAACCCAGGACTTTCTGCACGTATTGATGATCACTTAGAGGAGCCCATGCAACGGTTTCGCGACTCGAGAAGCGATACCGGGATCAGGTATGGGACGCCTCAAATATATTCTTCAAGTCAGAGTAAGGTACTTGCTCCAGTATCTGACAATACTGAAAGTGTAACAAATTTGTCTCTCCGATCATCACATAGTACCATGTCCCGCACTAGCGTCGTTTCTAGAAGACATTTGCTTGAAGCCCGAGCGGCACGGCAAAAAGCAGAACAGGAAGCTGCTCGGATTGAGAGAGAGAACAGGTTAGAGGAAAGACGCATGGCAGCGGAGAATGCATTAATAGAAGCACAGCTTGCAGAAGAATTAGCTATGCTCGATATCGAGGCCAACGAGATGTCAGCTCAAGCCAGCGTGACAAGCTGGCTCGAACAATCTGCACGAAATTCTTGCTGTAATCCAACTACTCCGTTGCCAAAACCTTTTCAGATGAAAACACCGGTAACATTACCGGTCAAACCTGCCACTCAGACGATGGCTATGCTTGATGGACCAGACCAGCAGAATGACGATGAACCGAGAGGCCGAAAGATATCTAGAAGCGACTGCATGGCAGAATTGACAAAGGCGATTACCAATGCTGTCAACGTTTCGTGTGGATCTAAGCCAGCTGTTGGAGAAAAATTACTCGGAAGATTATTTGCCAAAGATTTACTTACCTTTTCTGGAGATTCACTCGATTGGCTTCGATTTAAAAATGCCTACGTAACATCGACCAAAATTGGGCAATATACGGAAGAGGAAAATGTAGCCCGTCTACAGAAAAGTCTCCAAGGTGATGCGTGGGATGCAGTTGCCGCACAGCTGATTACTGCTACATCGGCTGAACAGATCATCAAGATTCTTGAGCTAAGATTTGGTCGACCTGAACTGGTCTTAAATAAGATTATTGGGGAAATGAAGAAGACTCCGAAACTTACGGGTGCCCGATCAGAACTAGTAGTACTAGCGACAAAGGTGTCAAACTGTGTGGCAGCTATAGAGACAGTTAAACATGTCGGATATTTACACAGTCCAGAGCTTGTTTCTGATGTGATCAGTAAACTGACAGAGGTATTAATTTATCGGTGGCTCGATTACTCTGCGAATTTAGACTACGACCAGCCCCGACTACCTGCACTTGCGAGCTATCTTATGGCAGAAGCTGAACGAGCATGCAACGCTGGAGTAATAGAATTGCCACAGAAAACATTTAAGCCTCAAAATATTATAAAGCGACCTGTACTACTGACAACTGCAGAAGGCTCCACTTCTGATGATGGGCTCACGAGTGATGAGACATCAACTCATGTTAACGTAGTTTCTGATACGTCAAATAAGTTGAAATGCACTTACTGCAAGTCTGAAGGTTACACGGTTCAGAAGTGTCCCATATTCACGAAGATGGAAGTTAACAAGAGATGGGATTGGGTTTGTGAGCAGCGACTTTGCTTTCAATGTCTGCTAGCTAAGCACCAACGGGATCGTTGCAAGTACAAGAAGAGATGCACATCATGCAAGGCCAGACACCACAATCTATTGCATCGTGAGGACTGGGGGAAGACCACAAATACAGCAAGTGAATGCGATAAAGAAACAGCAAGTGAATGCGATAAAGAAATTACTGCTAACTTACACGATAAAAAGAAGAAAATGGTTTTCCTGAAGGTATTGCCTTTAGAGCTAGAAGGCCCGAGTGGAATTGTCAGTACATATGGATTATTTGACGAAGGTTCTTCTGTCACGCTTATAGAAAATAAGATTGCAAAGG
Source organism: Nematopogon swammerdamellus (assembly GCA_946902875.1). Classification (NCBI taxonomy): domain Eukaryota; kingdom Metazoa; phylum Arthropoda; class Insecta; order Lepidoptera; family Adelidae; genus Nematopogon; species Nematopogon swammerdamellus. The sequence goes on from OX336359.1 coordinate 9,871,734, forward strand.
AGATTGGAGTTATTGGGCCTGTTACCACTTTAGAACTGCAAGGCGCTATTGGACAAGGAACAAAGGCAAAGGCGGGCAAGGTTTCCTTTAACATTCGATCAGCGGAAGGAACATACCGTCTCGATAATGTACGTACAGTTGATAAGCTCAACATGCCCTTGCACACCGTAGAAGAAGAATTCATTTCTCGTTTTTCACACCTAAAGGACATACCTCTCGAGGCATTCAAGGGACGCCCGACAATTCTGATCGGTCAAGACTATTGGGACTTGATTGTAACTAGAGAACTCAAAGAAGGAAAGAAAAATGAACCTGTTGCCTCTAAGACACTTTTAGGGTGGGTGCTACATGGATTTACTTCATCGACGACGAAAGGCATGCCAGAATTCATACTTCATATTCGGGACCAAGACGATGAGAAACTAAATGAAATGGTTAAAGATTATTTTAACCTGGAAAGTATCGGTATTCAACGTGTAGAAAGGATGTCACCAGAGGACAAACGAGCTATCGAGATACTCGATACCAAAAGCAAGAGGATCGGCAATAGATGGAAAACTGGCCTTTTATGGCGTTCTGATGACGTGAAGCTTCCCAATAATAGACGGAATGCAGAACAAAGATTGAAAACTATAGAGAGAAAAATGAAAACGGATTCCAGTTTTGCTGCCGACTATACAAAGCAGATGAACAATTTTCTGAAAAGTGATTATGCGGAAGAGATTGAAGAGCCGATAACAAGAGAACGAGTTTGGTTTCTTCCTCACTTTGGGGTCCGAAATCCGAACAAGCCTCAAAAGCTACGCCTAGTATTCGATGCAAAATCAGAAACAAAAGGCATCTCCCTTAACACACAACTGCTATCTGGTCCCGATTTGCTAAATTCTCTTTCAGGTATTATTTTCAGATTCAGAGAAAAGGCTGTCGCAGTCACGGGAGATATAAAGGAAATGTTTCTTCAGGTGAAGATAGATGAAGAGGATCGAAAGGCTCAATCCTTTCTATGGAGAGAAATGGATAGTAATAAACCACCTCGTACTTACCAGATGTCATCAATGACTTTTGGCGCAACTTCATCTCCGTGCACTGCTACCTATATTCTACGTCGAAATGCTGATGAATTCGCTTCGACACACCCTCGAGCTGTAATGGCTATAAAAAGGCGACACTACGTCGATGATTATTTAGACAGCGCTGACACTGAGGAGGATATGAAGACGATAATGGAAGACGTAATCATGATACATAAAGCTGGTGGATTTGAGATACGAGGATGGGCCTCCAACAAACCCAGCATTCTTCCAAAGAACGAACTAGAAAACAATGCAGTGAGCATTCTAAACAAGACTAATGAAATTGAACGTACATTGGGCCTACATTGGAAGACATCGAATGATACACTGGGTTTTGACTTAAGTCTTAAGAAGGTTAATGCTGAAGTGGCCGAATGTCGTCGTAGTCCAACAAAGCGAGAGATGCTCAAGGTGATTATGACAATATTTGACCCCCTTGGACTGCTATCACCGATTTTGGTACGTGGAAAGATTCTGTTGCAAGAGGTTTGGCGCACTGGTTTGACATGGGACGAGACAATACCTGACGAACAATCTAACGTCTGGTTCAGCTGGTTGAATGAAATTAAAGCCTGTAAAAAAATTTCTATCCCTCGATGTTACGGCTTCAGCAAAACAGAAGATAGTTTTCAGCTTCACGTATTTTTCGACGCATCTGAGCAGGCCTATACAGCAGTTTCTTACTTAAAAAGAGGACGAGAAGTTGCTTTCGTAGCGGCAAAAAGTCGTGTAGCACCACTAAAGCTAACCACAATTCCCCGGCTGGAGCTACAAGCTGCACTGATGGGCGCCAGGCTCGGTTCTACCGTAGAAAAGGAGATCGACTTTAAAATAGAGAAACGTTACTTCTGGACTGACTCGAAAACCGTCTGGCATTGGATACAGAAGAGCCCACGTCAAAATGAGCCATTTGTTTTACATCGACTAGCAGGAATAGAAGAAATAACTAAAGCAAGCGAGTGGAAATGGTTGCCAGGACGGATAAATGTGGCCGATGAAGCTACAAGGAGTAGTATTTTTAACAAGTCAAAATGGATAGAATGCCCCGACTTTCTGCGGCTTCCTGAAGATCAATGGCCAAACCTCGAACCAAACGCAGAACAGACTACAACAGAATTGCATGAGATCGTATTGGCAGTCATCGAACGGACCCCTCTGATCGATATGAGTAGATTTTCCAATTGGCGCCGTTTACTCAGAACAGTTGCAATGGCACTATGTTTTATCGACAAGTGCAGAAAACGAAATACACACTTGACGACAGATCAAATGGGACGTGCTGAACGACTAATTTTAAAACAAATACAAAGAGATTCTTTCCCTGAGGAGATAGAAGTTTTGGAAAAGTGCCAAGAAATAAGACCAACGAGTAAATTGAGACAATTTAGACCTATGTTCGACAAAGATGGATTACTTGTTGTTGATAGTAGGATTGAAGCAGTGAAAGATGTGCCACATGCAATGAAGAAACCAGTAATTGTTGACGGACGTCACCATGTAGCCCGACTCATAATTAATGATAAACACAAGCAGCTAGGGCATCACAGTTTTGAGACACTGCTGAACGAGTTGAAGCAAAGATATCACATACTCCGACTGCGGGTAACTGCACGCTCCATTGTAACCAAATGCGTCATCTGCAGAGCAAGAAGACTTCACAGTGAACAACCTATCATGGCTAGACTTCCACCGGCACGTCTCGAACACCACTGTAGACCGTTCAGCTACTGTGTAGTAGACCTTTTCGGCCCCATGAATGTGACCATTGGCCGAAGACACGAGAAAAGATGGGGAGTTCTCTTTACTTGTCTAAGCATTAGAGCAGTCCACATAGAATTAGCTGCATCCCTGACTACCGATTCCGCGATCCTTGCAATAAGACGAATGGCAGCTCGTCGAGGGAATCCGGTACAAATGTATTCGGATAACGGGACAAATCTGCGTGGAGCGGACAAAGAACTACGCAAAGCTCTCCAGGATATGGTGCAAAATGACAGGCTCCAAGAATATACTACCGAAAGGGGAATCGACTGGCGCTTCAACCCTCCGGACGCGGCGCATATGGGTGGTGTATGGGAAAGATTAGTTCGGTCTATAAAGGTGGCACTATACGCCACCTTGAATTCCAGAGCTCCCAGCGAAGAGGTTCTCCTAACCTTACTCACCGAAGCGGAGAACATTGTGAACAGCCGGCCGCTTACCCATGTAAACTTAGACCCAAACGAGGAGGAGGCCTTGACTCCAAATCATTTTCTTCTGGGTTCGGCCAGCTCTCTGCAGACGCCAGGAACATTTACCGACGAAGACCTGCAGCTAAGAAAACGGTGGCGCATCGCACAAAGGCTCGCTGACATGTTCTGGGCACGATGGATTCGAGAATTTTTACCGTCGCTACACGGACGCACAAAATGGACACAAGGTAGCCAAAATAAGCTCTCTGTGGGCGACATTGTTCTGATTGCAGATTCAACGGTTCCTAGAAACACATGGGCCCGGGGCAGGATCTCTGCTATTGTACCAGGCAAAGATGGACGAGTGCGCATTGTCGACGTCGCCACAAGAGGAGGTACAATGCGCCGCCCCGCATCCCGCATTGTACTGCTTCTAAGTGGAAGAGAGCAGGCGGAGACACTACCCACCAGTCGGCATCCACCAGAGAACGAGGAGGAGATTGTAGCCGACCAAATGGAACAGAAAAGAAAATTTTAAAATCTGGCATATGTCACTTGAAAGTCGAGGACAAATAAAATATTGCTATCGAAGGAAAAACGATTTTCATTGAATCATTGTGGATTTATAACAGAGATGAAATGAAAATAAATATAATTTATTGCACAAAGGAAGTGACAAAAGGAGGACTTAGCCTAAAGGCATTCTCTACCATGCATGCCAGGGATTGTGGGTAAAGTAGATGAGCAGTGCGAAATTAAATGATTTTTTTTAAATTAAAATTATATTATATTTACATATTTAACATACAATTAAATACATTCATTACATATATATACTACAGGTTCAATGGTACATACATGAACAATACATATAAACAAATATACTATAAATATATATAAATGAGCGTCGGTTTAGCGAGGAGAGGTGATGATGTGATGTCTCTGTCGACTGCACTCTTTGGTCGATTGGTCTCTCGGCAATGCCACCCATGTTGGTGTAATGAAAGACAAAGCCAGATTAATATTTGGCTTTATTATTCGTAAAATATGCGTATTGAATTGAGTGACATTTGTCAAGCAAGGTTTCATAAGTTACTCTATGATAATCATAGAGTTTATCACATTCTCCCTTGGTAAAAAATAATCTAGTAGTTATAGTCCTTCAAGTATCTTGGCTCTCGACGTATTCGGTCAGAACGCCGAGTTTCATTTCCGGTAGGTTCAGGCCTAGGAGCACTGGTTGAAGGTTGCTGAATTTCTAGAGGTTCTGGTGGAATTGCAGGTGGTGCTGAGATTTCTGATCCTTGTTCCCAATCTACGTCAGATATGATAGACTCTGGGGCCTGGTCATGATACTGTTCGCCTGCAGGAGCAAGATGTCGATTAGAAACCGTTGTTTCTGTACCATCGCGTAACTTGACGTAAGAGTACTCGGGATTAGACTCCAAAAGTTCCACCTCTTCGACAAGGGGATCATATTTGCTTGTTCGCACTCGTCGTTTCAGTAACACGGGGCCCGGTGTGGAGAGCCAGGTGGGTACGGACTCCCCATTAGGTGAACGACGCCCATGTAGAAACATTCTTTCATGCGGAGTGCAGTTGGTAGATGTGCATAGGAGCGATCTTATTGAATTTAACGCTGCATTCAGTACTTCTTCCCAACTTGTGACTGTCTTCCCCTTTGTTTTTAATGCTAGCTGAACGCTTTTCCAAACTATTCCATTGTATCTCTCCACTTGTCCATTTCCTTGAGGGTTATAACCAGTGCTGCGGCTTGTCGCTATGCCTTTGGAATTCAGATATTGTTTTAGTTCAACCGACATGAAGGATGAACCTCGGTCCGAGTGCACGTATCCTGGCATGCCGAAGACACAGAATAAGCTTTCCAAATGCTTAATTACTGTTGCCGTACTTAGATCTGTAGACGGAAAAGCAAATGGAAACCTGGAGTATTCGTCGATAATGGTGAGTATATTTATTTCGTGTAGAGCTCGGTAGTGGTCCTTTGAAATCTAAGGAAAGACGTTCGAAAGGCGACGTAGCCTTAATTAAGGTTCCATGCTTCTTGGTAAACCGAGGTTTGATTTCTGCACAAATAGAACACTGAGCTGTAACTCGCTTGATTTCTTCGATTGAATAGGGTAAATTCTTTACGCGTACCCAATGTGTCATTCGCGTTACACCAGGGTGACATAACTCTCGGTGTAATTGTTCCAGTCTACTCTCGGAGGCCAAGCTGGCACAGACTCGTGATAGGGCGTCAGCTGTTTGATTTTCGCGTCCCGGTCTGTACACAATGTCAAATTTATAGACTGACAGTTCTAAACGCCATCGCTCTATTTTTTCGTTTTTAATCTTGCTATTGTGTTTTTGGTCAAACATAAACGAAACTGAACGTTGATCGGTTATCAGTTTGAACTGTCGACCAATTAGAAATTGCCTCCATTTTCGAAGTGATTCTACTATTGCATATGCTTCCTTTTCTATAGAGGAGTGACGTCGTTCGCTATCTGAAAGCGTCCTGGAAAAGAAAGCGACTGGTCTGCCTGATTGAGAGAGAAAAGCGGCGATCGCGAAGTCCGAAGCGTCTGTTTCAACTGTCAGCGGGATTTGATAGTTTATTGCTGTTATTGTAGGAGTTTCTTGATTTCACTGTCTATAAAACTTTTATCAGCTTCACTATATTTTCTAGATTTTATAGCGATCGGTTTTATTGAATCTTCTAAGTGCTGGAACAGCCGTACAGGCTGTACAGCTGCTTCTGTAAGAGTGGTGCATGCTATCTTTAGAGGTCTTCGTGGACCTCCGTAAGTCACTTCCAGTGTTTTGTGTTGCTCGAAGACATTGTTGCCCAATATGACGTCAGCACAAAGATCTTCCATAATCAATATAGGAACGTATGTGATAAACTCTATGATTATCATAGAGTAACTTATGAAACCTTGCTTGACAATAACAAATGTCACTCAATTCAATACGCATATTTTACGAATAATAAATTGTAATGAAAGACAAAGCCAGATTAATATTTGGCTTTATTATTCGTAAAATATGCGTATTGAATTGAGTGACATTTGTCATTGTCAAGCAAGGTTTCATAAGTTACTCTATGATAATCATAGAGTTTATCACAGTTGGTTTACATAAAACAACACACATACATATAGCAACCTCCGCGTACGACCAAATGTCCGTGGGCGTCGTTAGGCACCTTATGGGTGGCTCGGCGCCAGATGTCGTGCTTTCTATAATGAAAAAAAACCATAATGCAATTTATATACAAACGATAACATGTTAGTTCATGATGGTTAGCAAAAACAAATGCAAGAATGAGATTTAACGACTATATCTGTGAACGTTGATCTTAGTTCTAGTAGGACTTATTTGAAACAGTAAATAAACTTAGAAAAATAATTAAAGAATATAATATGTTTTTATTAGCCAGATTGTCAGTAGTTTGAAAAATGTCGTTTCAAAAATGTTTGTGCTTTAGAATGGCATATAAGGCTGACAAATCTGTCAACAGCAGACACCTACTCTGAAGATAGCTACATATTTTGGCAGAACAGACCGGAACATCGATTTAATCTCCTACTCATAGAAGCCCCTTTAAAAATGGGCTCGATCTAATACTATTCTCGATATTTCATACGAATCCCGCGACGGCCGCGTTGTCTTAATGCTCCGTTCGCGATCAAAGAAGCGATAGCCGACTCATCAACTCAATCAAGCCTTCATTAACGCTAGTATTTAGTATTCATATCTCCACATCTATCCGTCACTTTTATCCCACTGTGTTAGAGCTCATTTTCGTTTGACCACGTCGCTGGATTATTGAATCTGTGATTATAATATGAGTTTTAACAATGTAGACTTAAGGTTTATTTTTGCTCTGGGGCACATTTTTTCTCTTGTCAGATTCAAATCTATGAACTATGTGACTTTTAAAACTTTTTTACATAAGAACTATTTTACATTGACATATTTTTGATAAACTAGTTTCATAATCTCGGAGGGCAGTTCTATCTACTTGGTTTATAATGAAATTAAATAACATGTAAAAATTAATTCCTCGTTTGATGCGATATGGATTTCCGGGTGGTCTTGGACCCAGATGCTTCGTGATAAGCCACCGTTATCACAGAACGTGTTTTATATTTACTGGAACACACTTCGTTATAAGTTATTCTGAAAATGGAACCACAATTTCCGTGTTATATTCTTGATCCGAGTAGCGAGTCTTTGAATCAACGATGTATATTTTTAAGATACTCTTTTCTAAAAATAAATACGAAATGTTCGTTAGATTTTAATAATTTTTAAAAAGATAAAAACTTTCCTTAAAGATAAAATCATTTCCTTGTTGTTTCCTGAATTTTTCGTAGTCTGGTTTTATACCAGACTACGAAAAATTCAGGAAACAACAAGGAAATGATCGAAAATGCTGTAGTCTCCCTGTCTTTTTTTTAAGGAAACTGACACGGTTGGTTACATCACCTAAAACATCCGTGATGTCAGCCCATAACACCGGGCGAACCAGGTGCCATGTCAGTGCTTCCTTTCATTTCATGTCGGCTACACTGAACTGGACGGAAAACACGAACTATTTACGTTGCCGTTTCGACCGACGTTTCATTCAGTGCGGTGATAGCAACCCGGGCGGAATAAACCCTACCACCTAGTAAGGTAAGAAGGGAAGGGACATACAGGTTTACGTGGAATCGAAACCACGGCCAGCCTCCATCGGTTGTCACCCATTCAAGTATTGATCGCGCCCAGGTGTGCTTATGAACACGACCGACAGTCGACGGACCGCACCACTGAGCTACCGACGCAGACTTTTTCATCCGATAAACCTTATACAGTTTTAAAAAAAGTCAAACGAAAAGTTTCTATTTATTTTTACCAGACTACGGCAAAGCCAAAAGGAGGGTTATGATTTTGGTGGTATGTATGTGTGTAGCTCGGACAATTCGCTTGAAATTAACCATTTTTTTTAATTTTACAAATTTTGCCATAGAAAAGATTTCAACGCTAAGAAAACATCTAATGACCCAAGAAATCATTTCGCGATTCTTTATCAATACATTGGCACGGTCTTTCCACCGAGTCATGCAGCAGGTGGGTCTTCGTGCCTTATTTGCTGCTTGATAGTTATCTCGTCCTAATACTTTGCTAAACGTGGTGGTCGGTGTTGTGCTGTAATATACAAGAGTACTTGCAGCAATACACCGATCACTCTGTTTACCCTGTTTGTAGGGATACAGCGTGTGGTATGTATTTATGTAAAATTTAAGTGAAAACTTTTTGAAAAGCGTGTAAATACGAGTAAATATATAAAATAATAATAAAACCAACATACGTACTTTTCTACGTGATATGGTGCGTAACGAGGCAATCCGGCGACGCACCAAAGTAGTCGATATTGGACACCGGGTGGCTAAGCTCAAGTGGAAGTGGGCTGGAAACGTAAGCCGAAAAGACTGAAAGTTGGAGTAACCGTGTCCTCTACACTAGCGGTCGTGGACAGGAAAACGGAGTGTGCGAAGGCCACCCGCCAGGTGGCACGACATCAAGTGCGTCGGCGGAAAGCAATGGTTCCATACCGCTGAAGGCCAAGAGGACTGGAGGAAGATGGAGAGGCTATGTCCAGCAGTGGGCGCTTACTGGATGACTGACTGACTGGCTGACGTAGTTTTCGTCTGGTATCTGGTACCTGCGAAGGAAAAAAGAGGTATTAGTCGTAAGACTATCACACCACAACCGGTCTTTTTTGAGCGGCAAACCGCGCGAGGCCTGCCGTCACTTTGTCCGCCCTATATACTATGGCAGTCGCCGTGGCCGGCCGGCTAGCGAATAGTAGCGGTCACTTTGTCCGCCCTAAGTCAGGGCGGTCGCAGTGACCGACTGCTGGCTAAGAGCGAGCGGCATCGAAGCCGCTTTCTGCTGCTGGCACATTCTGCAGTCTCTCGACTGCTACAGCTGCCTGTGGTGAGGATAAAAGCGAATGAGTCGCGAATGTCGGTCGAACCGCCTGCTTGCCCGACATCGTCGATCATCGGGCGATGGTCCTGCCGCCGCGCCGGGGCGATGGTTACTTTTCGGCGCTGAAAGACGTATAGGTACTGCACGTGCAAACTAGAACATATCCAAGACTACATAATATGTATATAATATAATAATATCTATATTATAGATCAAGGCGACGCACGAAGGTGCGTGTAAATCAAAGCAGTTAGATAGCATATTCCATGGCGGGATTCGCATGTCTGCCAGAAAACTACGACAAGGCAATTCCAATTTCAAAATTACGACATTGTGTATTGTGGGTCGGCTGGAAAATAGCAATTTGCCAAAGGTTTGTTTTCTAAATTAATGCGAAAATATGAACATATAAATATATTTATTTAATCGCCTTTGTATAATAATGTTCTTGTGAGCGGTAATATGGATTAATTATTTATAAGTTACTATAACAAATTAGGGAATTGCCTTATAGTAGTTGTCTGGCCTTTCAGTATGCGTAAGCAAATAAGGCACATCGGGCTTTAGAAAGAGACAATACGGTTGTAGAGCGTCGTCGTCTCTGTCGCACGACCTCGCACGTCTCTGTGCGACAGGGACGATGCTCTAGAACCGGATTGTCTCTTTCTAAAGCCCGATGTGCGTTAATTCCTGCAGCGTACTTTACGAAAATAAAAATTGTGACTTGAGAAGTTTGTTTGTCAGTTTTTATTTTCATTGCAATAGAACTGGTGGAAGTTTCCATGTCTCTAAGAGTAGGTTACCTACATATAGATTAAATTATACAATGTACAATAAATATATAATAATGTATAATAACAATAACCAGGTGCGATGTCAGTGCTTCCCTTCGGTCTTGTCGGCTACACAGAATTGGACGAATTAATAAAGTACGTAAAACCTTACACTTAATTACACATTTCTGGCTATCGTGCAGATCCCCTCGATCCTGGAGGGCAATAAAATGAATTGTGCGTTGTAAAGCGCGTCATAAGTCGGCGGAATATACGACTCATATCGAAATGCGAGAAAAAATGCGTTAACGCATTTTACCGTCCTACGCTCTCGGTGCCATATAAAACGAGCAACTCATTTGCGCAGAACCGCGCGTGTGCAACGATTAAGGGTTACGTTGGAATTATTATTCGGTTATATTTTATTGTCAGAATAAGCTATTTTCCGCAGCATCGATAGCGGTATAGTCGGTTTTGCGCGAAGATTTCTTCTATTTAAATTAAAAACCGGCCAAGCGCGAGTCGGACTCGCGAACCGAGGTTTCCGCACCACAAAAAAAACATGTTTCTTGTATGTACGTTTATTATTTGTTGTTATATCCGCCATAATAACACATATTCTGTGAAAATTTCAACGGGCTACCTATTACGGTTCAAGAGATGCAGCCCTCGGACAGACAGACGGACGGACGGACAGACAGACAGATAGACAGACAGACAGACGGCGTAGGCTTAGTAATAGGCTTTCGTACGGGATACGGAAACCTAATAAAAAGGCTGAAGTCAAGCACACCCGAACGCAGATAGAATTTGGATGGATGTCGTTCGACCGTTGACTAACATATAAAAATAAAATGCCTTACTTCATTCATACTTGGCACGAGGTCGCATGACTCCCTGCAGAGGTCCAGGCAACAGTAGGAACATATCTCAGTAGACTACTTTTAGTAGGGACTAAAATGTCGTAAGTAAAATGGTCGTCGTGGTTTCAGTACAAGTTCAATATTGCGGCTGCTCCGTGACCCTTCCAGATACTTCTTCTTCCGTGGTTATGGGCTGTGTTTAATCACGATATTTCTTCAAGGGGCAAGAGTGAAACGAAAACCGGGAAATAAAACAACAAAGCGCCGACAAACATATTCGCGCTACACTTATCAACATATTAGATAGATAGAAAATACTTTATTACGTGGTTTCGCGAGGAGTGGGGTTATTGGCTGTATCTTAATCGTTCTTTGAACTTTTGGGCACAGCAACCTGTGCCGGTAGTCTATAAAAAAAAATTGCTTTTCAAATTAAAAATTCAAATTCAAATAATTTATTGATAAAAATAAACATGTACATTAAATAAAGTATTTTTAAAAGTAAAGTAACATGTTCCCTTTAAAAGAGTGAGAATTTTTATTATGTGATAATGCCTATTACTAAGCCTACGCCGTCTGTCTGTCCGTCCGTCCGTCCGTCTGTCTGAGTGCTGTCTGTCCGAGGGCTGTATCCCTTGAACCGTAATAGGTAGCTCGTTGAAATTTTCACAGAATATGTGTTATTATGGCGGATGTAACAAATAATAAAAAATTGAAAAAGTAAAAAATTAAGGGGGGTTCCCATACAAGAAACGTGTTTTTTTAATGTTTTTTTTTTGTGGTGCGGAAACCTCGGTGCGCGATTCTGACTCGCACTTGGCCGGTTTTTTTTTTGTTGCTCGGATCGAGACACTGGACTTGCCGTCTGTGACCCCTCGATCCCATTTTTTCGGTTGTAATGATAAACGTGGTTATAAAGTTTTCGGTATCAGTGTGTGTGCGTATGCATGTATGTGTGATTAATATAATCGTGTGTATAAGGGTAAGTCTGTGTATATGTGAGTGAGTACGAGAGAGAGTGAGTTTGCTCAAAATTTTTTTTTTTTACAAAAAACAAGCACAACATTTTTACTTGAGTTGCAAAGGTGGACTAATCGCTCACAGATATTTCTTCCAGTTAACCTTTTTATGTTTGAGAGTCGACTAATATAGTGAAATTCAAGTAGGTTAGTAGCAAAATATTGAAGTGTGAAAATCGAAAATAAATGAAATATATTTTTAAATATGTATTATGCTGACTAGCTCTTAGAAGATGTGTAGGGTTTAGTTAGTTCTACAAAAAAATACTTTGTGATAGCATAATGGTCTAACTCCTAAGCATACTGCAGCCAGAATCCTCTGGTCAAACCCAACGAAAAAGCAGAAGCTAGTCAATGTCTATACTTACTCACTATCTCAGCATCGCTACATTGAATCCGTGACTCACAGAAGCGCACGCATCAACATTTTATAAGCAATAAATTCGCAACGAAATTACCGAAAAAATGCGACGCTCGCAAAAGCGCAGAAAAAATCATTTAAGCTTTAACGCAACTCGATAAAAGCTCATTTGGTGCGGCCGTCGTAAACTCTTTGACGGTTTGTATGCGCCAGCGTCGTGCGCTGAGAGAAAGTTTTCACAGAGAGTCCGCAAAAACATTGAATAGGCTTGCGCGCTTGGACGCCTTATGTTCCAAGATCCGGCCTACGGAGGTTGTACTCTCACCTGTTATTCGGAAAATGTTATGTTATTTATTTAACCGTTAAACTATGTATTGTAATACAATTTTCAATTACTTGTTTTTGTTTTTTTCTTCGTAATTGAACAGTCCTTCATATAGTTGCAATAATTATTAATTCTTTTTTCATGTAAGGCGTGGGGCCAGAATTTAGATTGTTTTAGGTGGGTCGCGATCCAGACTTTTGGAACCACTGGTTTAACGAAAACATAACATGTAAACTAACATGTCGCGACTTACTTGACTAGCTATATCTTCTATAGGTACCTCATTATCTCTGAACATTTTAGGTATACAATTAGGAAAAAAAATGTGCGTGCGTATAAATATAATCAGTTACAGAAACATTGTAGACAAAATTGGACGTTTGTTTCTTTTTGAGAAATAGTTACAAAAGTGACAAGTATATCTAAAAAAATTAAATAAAAATCTGACTTTCTCTGTATTTTTATTTAATCTATTCAAAATTATTTATACGCATAATTTTATTATAAAAGGTTCGCAGATAAGGTCATTGTCATTGGGGTTAAGGTAAAGCAATCTACCTAGTCGCAATGATTAGCCTACATGTTGCCTTCTAGATATAATTAAATGTCTTATTCGAATAACAGATGAGGGTATAACCTCCTTCGGCCAGACGTTGTACTATTTTAAGGCGGGCTCTGAAAATTTATCAGTGGTCTATTTGATTAAAATAAGGTAACATAAAAGAAACAGATATTTTTTTTTATTTATTAGTTGTAAAATATTAGTAAAATTTGAATTAAACTATAATAAAATAAAGAAACTAAAACAAAACAACTTCTTAAAAAATAATAAACCTCTCGGGAACTGCCACGATCCGGGCTGACCCACCGCCAGCGTCATAGAGCAATTCCCTCAGTGCACAAGAATGTTTCCCTCCTCACAGAAGAATAAATAGCGAAAAATATAAACAAATTATTTTGAATATCGGTCAATGGCCGATTCCTTAGTGCTTGATGCAGGCGGCTTTCTTAGCAGCTGAGCTGACTTTCCCGGCAGTCGCCACGACGACGTGCAAGAGCGCGAGCGTGTCAGCGCATGTGGGGTTCCAGACGAGTGTCTTATCCTATGCCCACGTCATCAAGGTTATCGCGTCTGGTCATATGCCGTCATCCTTGCTGAGACAGGGCTGCAAGATTGGCGGCACATTGGCCGCTCCACTAGGTAGCTTCTGAAAAATTATGTGAAAGTAGTGCCGACTCTAAGCTTTCCTTGCTCTTAGCACTTAAAATACCGGTAGCCGTTGGGAGGCTGCATCTCATTTAGTCTGAGGCATTTTATGTCGGAACTGATCTTCAGCTCTGTAAAACGTTAATGTGGCTTGCCGGCCCGGGTTTGATGAGCTTTTAATCCCCGTTTAGTAGCTGCCGGTAATTGCTGCCACCAGTACGAGGCCTACTGTTGCTGATGGTACCTACCAGTACTAGACCTGGCCGAATAACTATACTGATGGTACCTAGGAACACTGGCCGAATGCCTATAGTGATGGTAGTCAAGAACAGTGGGCGAATGTCCATGCTGGTGGTAGCCAGGAACAGTGGCCAAATAACCATTCTGATTGCACCCAGGAACAGTGCCCGAATAACTATACTGCGTCAACATTGGAACATTGACCCAATTCTTATACTGATGGTACCTGGTAACAATGGGCGAAGCGATTGTACATACTGATGGTACCTAGAACAGTGGCCGAATGTCCATACTGATGGTACCTAGGAACAGTGGCCGAATGTCCATACTGATGGTACCTAGGACTGAATGAAACGTCGGTCGAAACGGCTATGTAAATAGTTTGTGTTTTCCGACCAGTTCAGTGTAGCCGGCACGATCAAAGGGGGAAGCACTGACATGACACCTAGTTCACCCGGTGTTATGGGCTGACATCAAGGACGTTGTAGGTGATGTAGCCAACCGTGTCAGTTTCCATAAAAAAATTAAAAAAACCTAGGAACAGAGGTCGAATGTACAAACTGATGGTATTTAGGAACAGTGGCCGAATGTCCATACTGATGGTATCTAGGAACAGTGGCCGAATGTCCATACTGGTACCTAGGAAAAGTGGCAGAATGTCCATACTCATGGTACCTAGGGAGAGTGGTCGAATGTCCATACTAATGGTACCTGGGAACAGTGGCCGAATAACCATACTGATGGTACCTTGGAATAGTGGCCGAATGTCTATACTGGTACCTAGGAAAAGTGGCCGAATGCCCATACTGATGGTACCTAGGGACAGTAGCCGAATATACTAATGGTACCTGGAAACAGTGGCCGAATGTCCATACTGATGGTAGAACAGTGGCCGAATGTCCACACTGATTGCAGGTACCTATAGGAACAATGACCCACGGCTCACTCTAATCCTAAGAAACACTCCGACCATGTGCTCCGAATATGTATAACCGAAAAATCTTACATCCTTATTTTATGGAACCTGGCATTGTTCTACATTACCTGCCTGCTACACCCGTGATGTCAGAGCAGAGCTTTAGACCATCGTGTCGGAGCTAGGTGTCATGCCAGGGAGTTTCACAATACGAGGTTACTTGTCGGTCGACTTACTTGCCGCGGTACGATGATGGTACAAATCCCGCATGGATTACTTTACGAGATAGTGAGATATGCTACTCGACGTGTAGTAGCCTATATCTCACTAGTAATGAGTACTCCTACACGAAAGGAACCTTGAGCGAAATTTTGTGATTAAAATTTGACCTTTACTTACGCTGAAATATATAAAAAAGTCCCACTGCATCTCTCCCCGTGCATGTCGTAAAAGGCGACTAAGGGATAAGGACAAGATGCCGTGCCTAAGGTAGACAGGGTAGTCACATCTCACCTTGGCACGGTTCTTCCATCGGGTCTTGTAGCAGTAGAAGACCCACTTCGTGCCTTATTTGCTACTTGATTTTTTTTATGTAAACGAGAGACCAATGGTGCAGTCGACAGAGCCAAAATGACCTCTCCTCGCGAAACTACGCTCAGTTAGGTGCCATGCCAGCAGATTTGCGGACCGTTGCTAGGCTGTCTAGCCCGTTAATACGACGCTTGAAGACACCCAGGTTAAAGGATTGATATTTATCTTGTCTTAATTAATACCTTGCCAAATGTGGTGGTCGGTGTTGTGCTGATATTTACAAGAGTATTTGCAGCGCACATCACCCACTACTCTGCTTACCCCGATTGTAGGGATACAGCGTGTAGTATGTTTTAAATAACCTCCATACCGCGCGTTGATCATCCCCAAGCACGGTCCCCAAGCTCTCAGCGTCACTGCAGCGGCAGGGCGGTCGTGCAAATTCTTAATAGATCATACCTATTTAGGCATTTTACTGTCGGCCTCGCTATAAAACTGTGAAAGGATCCAATCACCCTATGGGTGGTCCATCTCCATCTGTCTCCCTCTTGTCCGCAAACGCACATAAAATATTGAAACGAGCATGGATTTATTGAGCCCTTATTGTGAAGACTGTAATGCTATCAAATCACACCATTCTGTGACATCTATTTGAAAGTAATCTGAATTAAAAAAAATATACATATCAAAATATCGCTTGCGTCCGCCACTCTTCCGACAGGCAAAACACATGAATCTAAAGACGAAAGTGCCAAGCGATTTTGAAACCTAAAAAAATTGGATGGTAAAAATTCAAGAGTGCTTTCCGACTACGAGCGCTCGTCCAATCTTACTGCAGCGCCCAGTAGCCGTGGCTGCGATCTAAGAGTGAATGTGATCAGAGAGTAAACTTTACCAGAAGCGTCACAGTAGAGGAAATATTGCCAACGATGCAGACAAAATTATAAAAAGAGGTTTTAAGTAAAATGTGCACATATTAAGTATGTATTGTCACGTTGCAAAAATTACTGGCACATTGTAAAATTCAAATTTAGAATCTCGAATAAAGTTGAACGGAAAAATTGTTCTGCGATTGGAGAGAGTGTTTTTGTTTTTGCTGTCAATTTTGTTCGAGATTCTAAATTTGAATTTTACAACGTGCCAGCAATTTTTGCAACGTGGCAAAACATACATAGTAAGTGTGCATTTTACTTAAAGCCTCTTGTCATAATTTTCTCTGCATAGTTTGCAATACAACGATATAGGCTTTTACCGCTATTGCTCATTATATGTTATTGTTTTCGTTTCTGCGGTATACTAAAGAACACTTATTTGGTTAAAATTATTCTCCCGCTCGGGACACATCTTCAAGACTCGGACTTCGGACTCGGAATATACGCACCATATAATTTTTTTTTTTTTCAATTGTAAAGGGTGAAGGAGAATTTTCAGTAGAAATAATTTTACACTTCCAAACACAAAAAGATCATAGATATTTCTGAAGAGGTACAGCTTATGATTCTGAGAGTGTTCAATTTCATCGTATCAACCACGGGCAACAAATAATTAAAATATTTTTTACAAACACCTACACTTCTTTATACATTGAATTAACATAATATAAATTATAAACTATACAACTTTCTTTCTTACCCACAATCATAGGTATGGCTGGTAGAAAATGCCTCTAGGCATTGCCTGCATGACGTACATATCAATTAAGAATCGTTCATTATTTTATACATACACATTAACATAACATTTTCCAAAAATATTAAGGAATCATATAGTATTGACGTGATAACGTCTTATAAATTGATGAAGACCGGCTGCACGCACGAAAAAGTGTCACGTTCCAACTGAGTCTGCGTGTGCAAGCGAGAGCGCGTAACAAGCGATAGAGAGGCACAATCGGCCCAAGCGGCAGTGTTGCCAAACGTACGGTAATTTCCGTATCGTACGGTAATCGAGGCTAGAAATCGACAAATGTACGGCGTACGGCAGCGATAGGGGTGCCGTACGAAAAAATATGGTAATTCTTATAGCTGTGTTTCTTTATGACGTTATCACGTAAAACTATCGTCCGTAAACCAACTTTACAGACAACCAATTTTTTTTCACAGTTTGAATGTACATGAAATAATAATGAATAAGAAAGAGTGAATTTAGGCACGATAGTCACAGTTATTAATGTACGTGCTGAAATTATCCCTGTTGGATGTTTCCCAAAGTAGGAATCCCTGAGTTATGGCAAACAGGATCTTTCGTGCGGTACTTAAGACTGTTTATTCACTATTAAATAAACATAATTTTACACTGCTCATTTTCCTAACGTTTTCTCTAAACTTTATTGACAGATTCAGCTTTCGCGTACCGTTGTTCCCGTTCTAGAATTCTATTATTTTTGTAGTATTTAATTGTTAACATTTCGAAAAATCCCACTAAAACTCAGATCGTACGCTCACAGAATGCAAACGGCCTCATCTCTGACTTCGCTAAATCGTAAAACACCAAAAGCAATTTGCGTGCAGCGGATCACCGCACCGGTGGCGGTATTATCGAGATAGGCGTGAAATGGACTTCCAGTGCCTCTTGCCGCTCATTTGACAACCCTGCGTTTGCACAACGTGAAAGCGCAAAAGTGCCGCTTCTTCTCGCGACTTTCAACGTTATAATCTTTGGAGCAAGGCTGATTTTACATTGCTTGCAAATGCGGATACGTTAAGTTGGATACGAAGGAAGGTCGGTGGAAAGGAGGCAGTAAATGACCACATTCCAGTGTCGGTATTGTCCGCGAAGGCTCTTGGCACTTCAAACAGAGTGCAAATGGCTACTGCATTTAGCGGGAGCTGTATTTCAGCGCTTTGTGGAATAGCTGTGACAGCGTTTTTGTATAGAAACGAATGTGGGGACTTTTTGAAAGTTGATTTTAATATCGCGGTGTGACGGCTTCCGTTTCGGGAAATGAATTTAAACGTGCCAACCGTTGATTTTATGTTCAAAGTTAATTAGTACTGTGTGAGGCCGGTACTGTACTGTGTGAGGCCGGTACTTAAAAATAATAGCCCCACTGCGTCTCTCCCCGTGCATGTCGTAAAAGGCGACTAAGGGATAAGGACGTGATGCCGTGCTAAAGGGCAATAGAATAGCGAACTCTCACCTTGGCACGGTCCTTCCACCGAGTCGTGCAGCAGGTGGATATTTGTGCCTTACTTGCTGCTTCATAGTTATCTTGTCCGAATACTTTGTTAAACGTGGTGGTCGATGTTGTGCTGCAATTTTCCAGAGTTCTTGCAGCACAACATCGATTACTCTACTTCCCTGATTGTCGGGATACAGCGTTTAAGCTTGTGCAGTGGCGACATGCACGGCCCCAAATGTTAAAATGTGTCTTATCTTCACACAGTTTTAATTAGAATTTAATATTTGCCTGTCAATATGTATTAGCCATCTTTATAGTCTTTAGGCTTTAAGATAGGTAATTTTAGATAAGTGATAAAGATTACTAAGTAATCTAAAGGTTACTAACGAAAGTCTTTGGTTTTTATTAATTATAAAATTTACCTACGATTGTTTATTATTAATTAAAAGTCAAGTAATGTCTTCAGAAAAATAAAGAAACTTATTAAAATAATTAAAATGCTATAGTTAAACACAAATTAAATAAAAATTTAAAATATACATAGCTACAAATAAAATACCCCTCTATTGTTTTTATTTTTATAAGAAAGCGCGACATATGGCCCCGAGCTATCCGTAAGGTGTCTAAAGACGCCCATGGGCATTCGGTCGCTTGCGGGGAATGCTTATCAATCGGCTCTGCAGATCTTCCTCCACAAAACTAATAAACTCTGGAGCGCTCTCCCTGCCCACATATTTCTTCCCAAGTACAGTCTCGGGTCCTTCAAGAGGGGCGTGAATAGGCACCTAACAGGCCGGCAGGTATTCTCAACCCCCGCATTCGACCGAATACATGCAAGTATTGTGTATATGACCATATGTTGATTGGCGATTTATAATTGTACAAATTACCACTAATTGAAGGAGGTTCTAAAAATCATTGGTATGATGAATGATGATGGATCGAAAGGGCGGAAGAGAAGGAGGGGTCGTACAGATTACCAAAGCTGCGAATTTAACAAATGACTAAGGTCCGAAAATGACTCCTTGATTAGGTACGTTTTTATCATTGGTTCTCAATAATAACACTACATTAATTGAGAAATTTCACACAAACGAAAATACATTGTAACTACCTATATTGTAGGGTAATTATTCGTTTCTTTGATCCTCTTTAGGATTTGGTCCAAGTTCTAGTTTTGAAAAAAAAACATTTCATGGCAAAAAAAAAAATATTAACACCGATAGTGCATTGAAATATTTAAAAACCGGCCAAGTGCGAGTCGGATTAGCGCACCGAGGGTTCCGTACCACCGCGTAATGAGCCGATCTTTATTATTTTTTGTTTTAATTTAGTTATTTTACTTTTATCACACCAAGTTTGACACTAAAAAAGACGATGAAAAAAAGTTTAAAAACACATCTTTAAAAAAAATTTAATTAAACAAAGTTAATACGAGAAACTTGTTCTTTCATTCGTTGAAATTTCCGCATAAATAAATTAAAATAATAAAACCCTAAATACTAGCTCAAACAAGCTGTCTCCGGTCGCATAAAGATGACAGATAGCTGATAAAGCTAATGTGTCAGTGTGTTCATCCATCAAGACAGAACGGGACTGCGCCGCCGACGCGACACCGCCCGCGCTCCTGGGCCTCATTAGCTCGCCTACCTACTTCCAACTCGGCCTTCGGCCGCGCGGCCTTTGAAGATATTTCTTTTGAAGTCGATACACCTGAGATTGTAGCGGCTGGCGTAGCGCCTCATTGAGCGCTCTTTTGCGAGGAGAGGCGTTATAGCTTTCTTTGACTGTCTTCGTTCGACCGACAGCTGGACACAGCCAACGGTGCCGGTTTTGAAACAAAACAATATATTTGTTTTTATGTAATCCGTTATGGATAGTCGGAGGGGCTAAAGCGCATGCTCCGACCAGCCAATATCACCTCCGAGAAGGTTGGTTGGTGCCATACCGGAGACTTCCCTGGATTGCTGGCTATACTGGACTAGAGGAGAACACGACCGAGGCTGCTATGCGGCCATCTTACATCCAGTACGGTGGTACCAACCAAGTCGGCTACAATTTGAGCCCACCACCTAGTAAGGGGCAAGGGAAGGGACCGAACGGTGAAGCAGCAGGTGTAGGTATGCAATTACTACAAAACAAAGTAAAAACAAACACCCTCTGAGTTGTACTAATTATAACCTAATAATGTTGTCATTGTAGAGTTCAAAATCTTCTGACATAGAATAGAGCAGCAAATGACGAAACTGTACTCACGGCGCAGACATATTTCTGAAAGTCATATGAAGAACAAAATACTTGCTTACATGTAGTTGAAAAATCTGATAAGTGCGAGTTTTACTCGCGCACGGAGGTTTCCGTATCTATCCGCTATCAATAATATCCGCCTATCTATTGTCTTACAGCAATGCAATGTATAAAAGCCTGTGGCGCCATCTATTATTCAGTAGCGTGACTAATCGATTTTTCGCACGTTTGTTGTATGGGAGCCCCCCTTAATTTTTAACATTTTCTTTTTTTTATTATTTGTTGTTATATCCGCAATTATTTGTTGTTTTCTCCGCCATAGTAACACATATTCTGTGAAAATTTCAACGAGCTACCTATTACGGTTCAAGAGATACAGCCCTCGAACAAACAGACAGATGGACGGACGGACGGACGGATAGACAGACGGCGGAGGCTTAGTAATAGGCTTCCGTACGAGATACGGAAACCTAAAAACTGATTGCAGGTCGCTAAATATCGAAAACAAAAAATGCAACCAAATACAATCGTCGAGCTTCGTTCGTCGTACAACAGATGGCGCTAAATATTACACCTAGCAATATTCTATGAGATGGCGTTAGAAAAGATTTTTTTTTTTTTTTTTAAGAAACTGACACGGTTGGCTACATCACCTACAACATCCGTGATGTCAGCCCATAACACCGGATGAACTTGGTGCCACGTCAGTGATTCCCTTCGGTCGTGCCGGCTACACTGAACTGGACGGAAAACACAAACTATTGACATAGCCGTTTCGACCGACCTTTCATTCAGTGCGGTGGTTCCGACCCGGGCGGGTTAAACCCTACCACCTAGTAATATAAGAAGGGAAGAAGGGAAGAAGAAAATTATGTTTTGTGTGAAAACGGATTTCCTCAGGGATGACACCAGCTGTCTAGATAAACTTGAAAAATAAAAAATTATCTAAATACAAAATTGTATTTAAATCGTTAGAGCCGCTTCCGTACACCTTACGGAAGCGGCTCTAAGCGGTGGTAGGGTTTAACCCGCCCGGCTTGGTACCACCGCACTGAATGAAACGTCGGTCGAAACGGCTAAGTAAATTGTTTGTGTTTTCCGTCCAGTTCATTGTAGCCGGCACGATCGAAGGGTAGCACTGACATGGCACCTAGTTCACCCGATGTTATGGGCTGACATCACGGATGTTTTAGGTAATGTAGCGTAAGTACGTAACGTGCGTAGTACCCGTAACCGACGAGCATGCATGAAGAACATTATGGGAGTGGAAGAGGCGGCAGAGGTGTGTCCGGATCGTGGCACGTGGAGATCCGTTGTCTCTGCCTACCCCACCGGGAAACAGGCGTGACGCTATGTATGTATGTATGTAGCCAACGGTGTCAGTTTCCATAAAAAAACGATTTCCAAATTCCAAATATTTTATTGAAAATTTTAACAAATTAGATAATATAGGTGTTTATTAAACTTGTTTGTCTTATCTCTCTACGTAATTTACTGGAATTTTAAAAATGATGTGTAAGTAGCTATGCTCGAAGAAGGCACTAGACTTTCGTCCGTATTGCATATTCTTCGTTCTGTTTGGTGTGGTTTAGTTAGGTATAGGTGTTGTTAGGTTAGGTTAGGTTAGGTTAGGTTAGGTTCTTCGTTAGGTTCTTAAAATATTGATAAAAATAGTAATGATAAAGAGAAAAGAAAAATACTTTGACGTGTTAGTAAACTAGTATATTATTTCGAAATTACTCCGTAAGGTTTCCGTACCTCGTACGGAAGCCTATTGCTAAGCCTACAACGTCTGTCTGTCCGTCTGTCTGTCTGTCTGTCCGTCCGTCCGTCCGTATGTTCGTCCGATGGCTGTATGTGTGGAACCGAATAGCTAGCCTCTTGAAATTTTTACATAATATGTGTTATTTTGGCGGATATAACAACAAATAATAAAAAAAAAATCTAAAGTGAAAAATGAAGGGGTCCTCATACAAGAGACGTCTTTTTTTGTGGAGCGGAAACTTCGGTGCGCAAGTCCGACTCGCACTTGACCGATTTATATACATATATACTAGAACAGTCCACTTAAAGTATGTATATTTTGGTAATAAATAAATTTCTAATTTGAATTTGAATTTGAAAGTAATAAGATAAAAAAGTATTAACAATGTATACTGCCTTCTGCATTAAGTCCTCTTCTTGCGCCACCAATACAAAACCACTCTCCCGTCTACCTATCAAGATCTTCCTGATCTAAAAACTTTATAAAAACGTTACAAAAACCCTCCATCAAAGTAGATAATTGGCAGTAGCGGGGAGGGCGTTTGGGACGCGAGGTTAATATCGAAATTTTGGCAATCAAATAAATATTAGTTTCCTTCACAAATGAGGGCAGGTGATGCGCGTGGGGGATTAACGGGACCAGAGGGGGAAACGGAGGAGCGGGAGGGGGGGACGACGGGGGCCGGGTAGTGGGACATTTATTGGACATTTTTAATGTTACTCATCAATGTGTAATTGTTTTTTTTGTAGCTCCTCTGCATATAAACTGTACCTATTCATATTTGTATATTCATCTTCATCAGCCTGTAACGGTCCACTGCTGGACATAGGCCTCTCCCAAGACACGCCACCACACGCGGTCTTCCGCTCTTCTCATCCATCCGCTCCCGGCTACCTTTTTTATATAATAATAATTTTTTGTATAGTAAATGATAAGAACAAGATGCCATGCTAAAGGGCGACATGCTGTAGATTGAAAACCTAGAACATTCGAAATGAAATAAAATGAAATGAAATGAAATGAAATGAGTTTATTTATCTCATCCAATACACACACACACAGTAGATACAATAAAAACACAATACGGACAAGACAAATTGGACCTGACACAGCCTTTGCCCCTCACCACCGAGCCCGGAAGCCGGTGAGAGGAACGCTGATTTTAAGTCAGGCCCAAGTGCACAACACAAATAATATTCTAATATACCCTAACACAAACACTTTCCCTATACTTATATTTAACTTTTAATATGTCTGCATCGATCCTACCGTACAGATGACCCGAGTGGTAGAGTTTGTAAACCAATAAAATCAACCTAACCCTTTCAATTATATATATGTTTTTTTTTTATGGAAACTGACACGGTTAGCTACATCACCTACAACATCCGTGATGTCAGCCCATAACACCGGGTGAACTAGGTGATATGTCAGTGCTTCCCTTCATTTCGCGCCGGCTACACTGAACTGGACGGAAAACACGAACTATTTACATAGCCGTTTCGACAGACGTTTCGCTCAGTGCGGTGGTACCAACCCGGCCGGGATAAACCCTACCACCCAGTAAGGTAAGAAGGGAAGGGACCTACAGTTTAACGTGGAATCCGAACCACGGTCAGCCTCCAACGGTCGGGCGGTCACCCATCCAATAACTGACCGTACCACTGAGCTGCCGAGGCTGACGATCCCTTAGTCGACTTTTACGACATGCGACGGGGAGAGATGCAGTGGGACTATTCTTTTTAAGTACCGACCCCACACGGGTTCCTAAGTAGTTAAAATCAATCGACCAAAAAATAAAGGTGATGCTTAACTTACACGAAAAACACAAAAACACAACCCAAGAGCAGCCTTATAAACCAATGTAAACTAATCTAATCCTCATCCATCTGAATGCGAGCACTTATCAATCAGTTAGATTTGATTGGACAGATGCTACCATTTGAATGGACTAATTTAATCGTACGATCTTATGCTCATTTGTTTGGCTCTAACAAACTAAATCGGAATGTTTAAATAGAGTTTTGGTAGAAATCTTTTTTCAAAAAATAAATAGCCAGGTGAGATCGAAAGTGAAATTCCAACTTTGGGCTTTTTAAATAAAAAAACAAAGAAAACCAGTCCGCTGTGTCAGAGCCGAGGGCCGCTTAACTCTGGAGATTAGTGAATTTGAAAAGTAGGATCAGTAGTTTTCGAGATATGTATTGCCAGCCACGGTAGCTCACTGGTACGGCGCAGTCAATGGATGGATGGGTGACCGCTCGACCGTTGGAGGCTGACCGTGGTTCGGATTCCACGTAGAACTGTAGGTCCCTTCCCCTCTTACCTTACTAGGTGGTAGAGTTTATCCCGCCCGGGTTGTTACCACCGCACTGAATGAAACGCCGGTCGAAACGGCTATGTAAATAGTTCGTGTTTTCTTTCCAGTTCAGTGTAGCCGACATGAAAGGAAGGGAAGCACTAACATGGTACCTAGTTCAACCGGTGTTATGGGCTCACATCACAGGAGTCAATGGATGGATGGGTGACCGCTCGCCCGTTGGAGGCTGACCGTGGTTCGGATTCCACGTAAAACTGTAGGTCCCTTCCCCTCTTACCTTACTAGGTGGTAGAGTTTATCCCGCCCGGGTTGTTACCACCGCACTGAATGAAACGCCGGTCGAAACGGCTATGTAAATAGTTCGTGTTTTCTTTCCAGTTCAGTGTAGCCGACATGAAAGGAAGGGAAGCACTAACATGGTACCTAGTTCAACCGGTGTTATGGGCTCACATCACAGGATGTTGTAGGCGATGTAGTAAACCGTGTCAGTTTCCATAAAAAAAATAAATTATAATTTGAATCATCCCAACCGTGCGTTAAAAAGCTTCGCTTCAAAAATGCTTCTTTTTCCGCAGGTCAAGCGGGTGTGAACCAGCTCGGCGGCGTGTTCGTCAACGGTCGCCCCCTGCCGGACGTGGTGCGCAGGCGCATCGTGGAGCTGGCGCTGCACGGCGTGCGGCCTTGCGACATCAGCCGGCAGCTCCTCGTGTCGCACGGCTGCGTGTCCAAGATCCTCACGCGCTTCTACGAGACCGGCTCCATTCGGCCCGGCTCCATTGGCGGCAGCAAGACTAAGGTATCTATATCTATCTATCTAGTTATCTATCATGTCCTAATACTCTGCTAAACGCGGTGGTCGCTGTTGTGCTGTAATTTACAAGAGTACTTGCAGCACAACACTGGTTACTCTGCTTATTCTGATTGTCGGGATACAGGCTGTGGTATGTATCGCTTTTTCTTGTTTTCGTTTTATATGTACCTATAGGAGAAATAAATATTTTCATTTCATTTCATTGCCGTGTGGGGCCGGTACTTTAAAAGAATAGCCCCACTGCATCTCTCCCCGTGTATGTCGTAAAAGGCTACTAAGGGATATGACTCCCTTCTTATATTTTTAGGTGGTAGGGTTTAACCCGCCTGGGTTGGTTGGTACCACCGCACTGAATGAAAGGTCGGTCGAAACGGCTATGTAAATAGTTGTTCAGTGTAGCCGGCACGACCGAAGGGAAGCACTGACGTGGCACCAAGTTCATCCGGTGTTATGGGCTGACATCACGGATGTTGTAGGTGATGTAGCCAACCGTGAAAGTTTCCATAAAAAAATTTCAACTTTTTGGTTTTCGTCATTTTCAGGGTTTCGTATCGGGAACGGAAGCCTATTACTAAGCCTACGTCGTCTGTCTGTCTGCCTTTCTGTCTGTCCGTCCGTCCGTTCGTCTGTCTGTCCGAGAGCTGGATCTCTTGAACCGTAATAGGTAGCCTGTTGAAATTTTCACAGAATATGTGTTATTATGACCGATGTAACAACAAATAATAAAAATAAGAAAAAATAAAAAAATCATGGGGTTCCCATAGAAGAAACCAAAAAGTGTATGCGCGCGCGTCATCTACCGAATAGAGTATGAAGCATTTTAACCAATCATGAATTTTAACTAATATGAGGCATTTCATAACACGCCATAGATGGCGTGAGTGGCGCTAACCATGACATCACGATACGGAACCCTCGGTGCGCGAGTTCGACTCGCACTTGGCCGGTTCTTTTTGTTTCAATTAGTTTTTATTATCGCACTGTTTTCGGTTACGCGGTACACTAATGAGTATCCTAATCACGAGATTTAACCTACTACGCTACGCTACGCCGTGTTTTCCGCATCATTTTGTATGGAGAAACGGAGCAGCGCCTCTAGTGATAGATTTGCGAACTTCGTTTCTCCATACAAAATGATGCGGAGAACACGGCGTAGCGTAGCGTAGCGTAGTAGGTTTAATCTTGTGATTAAGGTACAGAGCGACTTACCATCGTCGACGTTTCGCCCCTCGCTCCGGGGACGTCATCAGGACTTGCAGAACTGGCGACGACCTGGAGGACACTCGATACGTCGTCCAGTCAGATGTCATCATCATCATCCGTCAGTCAGTTGGATGGAGAGAGGTGAAGGTAGGGGGAAGCGAGGGAGGGAGAGAGATAATAAAAGAGATGCGATCGTTTATTACTATACTAGATTTAGCCCGCAGCTTCGCTCGCGTGAAATTGAAGAAAGTAAGTAAGCTCGCTACCGTACCTTTATTTTGGCGCGCAGAACAATTCGGTTTGTATGACAGCCATATCTTAGCGTAACCGGAACTAAATTTTATCTAGCCTATCCTGTTTCTCGTATAGGTAAAGGTGTGTGTACTAAGTTTCATCAAATTCGGATGATCGGTCTAAGAGTTATGGAGGAACATACATACATACGTAAAATATTTCTAAAAATCGTCGATTTAGTTTTAGTATCATACATAGAGTCTCACACGTAGTGTCTCAGAAAACAAAGTAACTTACTCCATGACCATCCCTTACAGATTTATTATTAGTTTTGATTTGCGTTTAAATCGGATTTACTATTAAACCGAGTCTACCTCGAGCGAAGCCGCGGGCAAAAGCCAGTAAAGTAACAAATCTAAATACGGATACTCACGCACCATTGCAGGACTCAAAAGGCAAAACTAATGCCTTGAAGCAATCTTCAAAAAATATCTCTTGATTTTTTTTCTACACCTATTTTGCGAGCATTATTTCCAATTTCAATTTAAACGCGCTTACGGTTTCCTAAGCCCATAATCAAACGCTTTGAATACAATCTCCTGTGCAGTAGTTATACGCGTCTCGCGAGTGATGCGAATATGATCCGTGAAGCAGTCAAGGGATTGACACCCGAAGAAATCAAAAGAATAGACGCATCAACTAAGGGCACGAAAAACCATACGCGGTGTGCACCAGGGTTGTTGCTGAGTTGCTGATGCACATTTTTTCACATCAGCTGGATGCTGATGCTGATACTGATATTTTATCATTGACATTAGCGGATGCTGATGCTGATCCCGATTTTAATAATTTTCTTTAAAAAAAAGGGAAAAATACTGAACTATATGAATTTATATCCAAAGTTTTGGTTGGTATTGAAATAAAAGATTGTGTTTTAATAATTTTGTTACATTTAATAAAAAAAAGAATCAATCTGATACCAGTACCAGTTTAGTAAATTATCTTAGCAATTAAACTATTAGTATTGGATGGAATTTTGGAACTATTAGAAACTGTATTTGCTGCTTTTCCGGCTTCGAGTCTGTTCCGAGAAGATCAATGCGGATGCTGATGCGATGCTGATGTTGAAAATGATGCTGAAGTTCCGCGGATGCTGATGCTGATGCTGATGTTTGCAACAACCCTGGTGTGCACAAAGACGAACTGACAAAATACGTGTCTCTTTTTTAGGGTTCCGTAGCAGGCGCGCGAACAATATAAAATCGCCCAGGTTTCTGTCCGTCCGTCCGTCCGTCGGTCCACACGCGCTGTCCGACGTTATTACTCCGGAACGTGAAGATCAATAAATTTGAAAAAAAACCGCCAAATGCAAGTCGGAGGCGCGCATCGAGTTTCCACACCGCAAAAAAAAACCTTGGGAAAACACGGGACCCCCCCCCCCCCCGCCCCTCCCCCTTATTTTTTCACCTTTTAATTTTTTTTTTATTTTCTGTTACATCGGCCATTACACATAGGTATTCTGTGAAAATTTCAACGGGCTACATATTACAGTTCAAGAGATACAGCCCTCGGACAGACGGACAGACAGACAGACAGACAGGCAGACGGCGTAGGCTTAGTAATAGGGTCCCGTACGATCTGACTTACGGAACCCTAAAAACCTCGCGGACGAAGTACATTGGGTGCAATGTATGAATACCACATCTTTCCTTTTGATTTCCTCGGCTTGACCTCACATAGCGTGCTATGGGAAAGATAGAAGCTTGGACTTGCTTGAACCTCGTATTCTGATTCGTGATGAAGAGTTAATTACAAGTTTAGTACTTATGGCCGCCAATAAAGATTTCGGTGGTTTCAAAGGAGGCGGCTACTTTGCGGCGCGGTTGCGGCGAAAGGTCGACTGAGGCGAAGATCGACAGGTAGTTGATTGGTCGAAATTGTTTCACATTTGTGCTGTAAAAAAAAATTCTCGAGTAAAATTGGTTAATTTGAATTAACTCGTGTGACTGAATATAAAGTGTTGACAGGGATCCAAAATTATGGAAGTCTGAGAAGAGAAAATATTTTTTCACTTACTTACAATTAATATTAGGAAATAATAATTTTAAAATGTGACAAATGAAATCATCATTTAATATTCATCACAAATACAAATATTAACTTCTTTTTAACCGACTTCAAAAAAAGGAGGAGGTTCTCAATTCGACTGTATTTTTTTGCTTTTTTTTATGTTTGTTACCTCAGAACTTTCGACTGGGTGAACCGATTTTGAAAATTCTTTTTTTATTTGAATGCTGGTGCATCCCGTGTGGTCCCATTTCAATTTGATCAAGATCAGATTGGAATGCGAGTACATTAATAGCAAAAAATTACTAAAAAAACTGTGAAATAAAAAACTATTTAAAAAAATATAAAAACCGCCTTAAAAAATTTATGAAATAAAAAAATGTAACCCTAGAGTTGAAGGCGGTGCTAAAGCAAGCAAAAATAACCGACTGCCTTCAACTCTAGGGTTAGATTTTTTTTTATTTCGTACATTTTTGAAGGCGGTATTTATATTTTTTTAAATAGTTTTTTGAGTGTTAGTACTTCTTTGTCATTGTGAAATAAAATACGGTGGTTCAAATACATAGACAGAAAATACTTTATTGCTCCAAAATTATTTTACAGAAATAAGCACAACAAAACATTTACATGAGGTGCAAAGGCGGACTTATCCCTTATAGAGACTTCTTACAGCCAATCTTTGGATGTTTGATAGTCGATTATAGTGAAATGTAAGTGAGTACAAGCAAAACACTTGAGTGTAAGATTGAAGATAAAATAATGAATAATAAGAATACTTATATTAATAATACATGGTAGTTAAAAGCTATACTTTATATGAATACATATAATTAAATAAATATATAAAATTTTATGTATAAATAAATATTTCTATTTATATTTAAATAAAGTTTAATTCAGATACAACATTTGAATGCGGTAATTGTTATGTATCTTTCTCCCTCCCAATGATTTATGAAACTGTTGCAACTCAACGTGTCGATCTTCCACTTCCAGGCTTCGACGATGTTCCACCTGTCGACCTACGGCCGCGTCGACCTCCAATAAAGTTTTCGGTGTTTCGAAGCGTTTTGTACGAATCAATTAGTCGGCCAAATTGTAATATTATTGTAATATTCGAGAACAAATTGACTCTTTATATCCGTGCCTAATGTGGAAGGTCGCGCTCTTGGATTCTGTCTTCATTGCATTATACCCGCATAGTGGAATATTTATTTTAGTTTAGTAATATCACATTTTTTTACTAAAAACCTTTTTGAAGATCGAATAATTATTAGAATTTTAGTGAAAACCCCCTGAACACAAATTTTAAAGAAATGCAGAGAAGACAAGTAAATAGAAAACATAATATGAAAATATTTAGAAATAAGAAATAAAAATAACGCACGTAGCTAGACCAGATCGGGCATGTGCTCAAAAAGGGTCAAGAGCGTACTACGCGAAATCGACAAGCATTTTTCTGATTTGAAAAAATTTACGCATACTGCTCCATGGTTCGGATTTAATCGAGGGTTCCATGTAAAAATATGGGTTCACCGGGTTGACGGAGGAAATTGCCCAACGCATTAAGCCCAACCTTGCCACGCGTTAAGTGACATAAAAAGTGTGTTATTTTATTATTATGTAAAAAGAACATTATGCGAGTGGAAGAGCGTGACGCTATGTACGTAGAAATAAAAATAAAGTTTTGTTTTCATAGTGCATAACACATTTTATTATTCACGGTTAGTTCACCGGTAGTTGATACATTGTTCCGCGCGAGCCGTGCAGGCTGGGGTCACCGGTGACCGCGAGTCGACATGCAAAATCTAAATTCTTTGCTGATCAAACGGAAACCACCGGTGACCTCCGCGACTTGCGGGTATAAACACTTGTCTAAGTTTTGACGTTCTTCGTATACTTAATTCGGTGTTCGCGACGTGATTTTATATGTAGTGATTACACGTTATTGCTTTACGGTGTACAATTTATATGCCCGTTTTAGACACGCCGACATACATTTATAGCAGCCATACTCAAAGTGTGCTCCGCGGAGCCCTAGGGCTCCGCGGAGCCTCTGTGGGGGCTCCGCGAGAATACGAAAAAAATCACATCAAAAATACACCTCTCCTCTCTGGCTCGATTTAGCTCGATCCATTAGATATTTAATATTGTTTTTCTCTTTTATTATAATATTATGTAAGTAACTGTTACATTGTAATATGATTATTAATAAAGAATGCACAAAGATAAATTTTAGTTTATTTTAGGGCTCCGCTAAATATTTCGCTTTTCAAAAGGGTTCCGCCACCAAAAAAGTTTGAGAACCGCTGATTTATAGGTATGTGACTGTGGGTCCAAAACTGGTTAAGTACCCAGTTTTAGCCCTCAGACAGGTAACCCGGTCTGAGGGCTAAATGCAATGATGAACAATTGCACACAGGTACGTTAGAACTAAATGACAATTTTAGTTTTATTATAACAACAAGTTTTATTATTAAGTATTATTATTACCTGTGCCCGCGGCTCCGCCCGCTCTCATATTCCACTTCACTGCTAACCTCATAAGCCATTTAGCGTGGTAGTAAGTAGCCTATAGTTGATGGGAAGAATCAAGCTATCCGCAGAATCTTTTTTATTAAAATCGGTTCAGTGGTTCTCGAGTTATAAGCGGACAGACAGCCATACATACAGACTGACAGACAGACAGAAAGCAGACGTTGGGATTTTATTAAAGGTATCGGTTCAGTGGTTCTCGAGTAATAAGCGGACAGACAGACATACATACAGATAGACAGAAAGCAGACGTTGGATTTTATTAAAGGTAGGTATCGGTTCAGTGATTCTCGAGTTATAAGCGGACAGACAGACATACATACAGACAGACAGACAGAAAGCAGACATTGGATTTTATTCGTCGAATCAATATTACAAAGCTATACACAAAACAAAGCTACGTTCATACAGAAGAGCAATAGAAATGACAGACAGACATACAGATGTCGTAGGCTTAGTAATAGGCTTCCGTACAGGGTACGGAAACGTTAAATAACACACCGAGGCACCTAACTAAGCGTGGTTTCGCGAGGAGAGGTGATTTTGGCTCTGTCGACTGCACCATTGGTCTCTCGGCACAGTCACCCATGTTGGTTTACATAAAAAAGGGTACCCTGTCAAAAAGTGGTTTACGAGAAACCCATAAGGTGTCTAGCGACGCCAATGGACATTCAATCGCATGCGCGAGTTACGAATGCCATACCGGCCTGACAGGTGCCCATTCTCGCCTCTCTTGAAGGACCCGAGACTGTACTGGGGGGGAATTATGTGGGCAAGGAGAGTGTTCCAGAGTTTACCGGTTTTGTGCAGGAAAGACTTGCAGAACCGATTGGTAAATCCAGCGTGTAGGGATGCAATCCCTGCTCAGCGCGCGTTGTGCGGTGGTGGAAACGTGACGGCGGGATCGCGTCAAACAGCTCCTCCGAGCACTCCCCGTAGAATAATCGGGAGAAACTGTAACATTTTTGGTAGTGCTGCCGCCTGAACGTACAAGACGTGTGCGATGATGCGCGTGTCGCCGGAGCGTGCGTTACAAGTGTGCGCCGGAGTTTGAGAGCGTGCATTTACGACACCCGATGATGCTATGGTTATGGCTCTTATGATCGA
This sequence comes from Nematopogon swammerdamellus, assembly GCA_946902875.1. Taxonomy (NCBI): domain Eukaryota; kingdom Metazoa; phylum Arthropoda; class Insecta; order Lepidoptera; family Adelidae; genus Nematopogon; species Nematopogon swammerdamellus. The sequence goes on from OX336359.1 coordinate 9,904,608, forward strand.
TTGGCTTCATCCCTGTTCAGAGCGCGTTGTGCGGAGGTGGAAAGGGGACGGCGGGATCGCGGCAAACAGCTCCTCCGAGCCCTCCCCGTAGAATAATCGGGAGAAACCATAACATTTTTGGTATTACTGCCGCCTGAACGTACAAGTGTCCGGTGGTGCGCGTGTCGTCAGAGCGTGCGTTACAAGTGTGCGCCGGAGTTTGAGAGCGTGCATTTACGACACCCGATGATGCTATGGTTATGGCTCTTATGATCGATTGGCTTCATTTATGGGCATATGTGCATAATTAGAAGCTTAGCCGGTCTAATGATATGCATTTTATGGCACTCAAAGCAACCGCTTTGTGGAGCTGTGTGCGTGGGATACATACAATAGTCCATTGTTTTACGTTTGGCTGGGAAGTCAATAGTTCATGAAATTTTTAGGGTTCCGTATGCATATGCGTTCCCCGGGGGGTTTGGGGAGTAATTTTTTAGGGTTCCGTATCCGGTACGGGGACCTATTACTAAGCCTACGCCGTCTGTCTGTCCGTCCGTCCGTCCGTCTGTCCGAGGGCTGTATATCTTAAACCGTAATAGATAGCCCGTTGAAATTTTCACAGAATATGTGTTATTATGGCCGATATAACAACAAATAATAAAAATAAGAAAAACTTAAAAATTCACGGGGTTCCCATAGAAGAAACCAAAAAGTGTATGCGCGCGCGCCATCTACCGAATAGATTATGAAGCATTTTAACTAATCATGACATTTAACTAATATGAAGCATTTCATAACACGCAATAGATGGCGTGAGTTGCGCTAGCCATGACATAGCGATACGGAACCCTCGTTGCGCGAGTTCGACTCGCACTTGGCCGTTTTTTTTATGTACAAAATTCATTATTTACATGTACAAATTTCATTTTGCACGCTAACTAGGAAGGCAATGACTCAAACTTCTCGAATTTGATCAAATCTGAAACCTAAACTAATCGCCCCAACCAACCGTGTCCGTACGGGAACATGTTACTGTCTGTTTGTCAATCTGTCCTACCTTTAAATGTAGCTGTATAATTTGAACCGTAATATGTAGCTGGAGGAGTAGCGGAGGAGCTGTTTAACGCGATTCCACCGTCCCCATACCACCTCCGCACTTCGCGTATTGGGCAGCGGATGCACCCCTCTAGACATGTCTACACTCACCTAGCAGTTATCATACCCCAAAGGTATCCTGTTAGAAAATGCCTAGAGGCATTAAGTGTTACCTTGTGCCCATATTCTATTTGAGTGCAATAAATACCTATATACAATACAATACAATACAATACAATACATGTAACCGTTTCAGTAGGTAATTTATTCACAGAACCGGGAAAATGTGAAACGCACCATCTATTTTCTCCTAAGTGCAGCCTGGGGTTTTCAAATAAATCGCGAATTGGCTCCTGTCAGGTCGGCATGGCATTGACAATCCCCGTGCCCGTGCATGACATAATGTCCATGGGCATCGTTAGGAACCTACTCGTAGTTGGAACGAACGTCTTACATAAAAATAAATTTTTAAAAACCTTTTTATTAAACCTGATGAAAATGTAAAAAAAAAGATTGCGTGAAAGTAATATTAGTTACGGTAATGAAAATAAGAATTCTGCCAGACAATACAGATTAGGGCTTTAATGTTGGTCTGTTGGTCTGGCAAATGTGTGAATCTCGTACGTGAGATAAGTCGTGGAGAAGGAATTAACATTTGTATGGAAAGTTGTGAAAACGGAGCTTAAGTTTTAGTGTGCTTAATTTAACTTAGTACCGATATACATACGCATGTGTGTATATTATATTCACTTTACTTGCGTACCTAAATATATAATATGTTACATACTTGGGGCGATTATGTCTCTGGAACTGAACAATTATGCTGTTGATTTTTTTATTGTTCTCTTTATTAATTACATACATACATACATACCACACCCTGTATCCCGACAATCGTGGTAAGCAGAGTAATCGGAGTTGTGCTGAAAGTAGTCTTGTAAATTACAGCACAACACCGACCACCATGATTTAGCAAAGTATTTGGACAAGATAACTATCAAGCAGCAAGTAAGGCACGAAGACCCACCTGCTGCATGACTCGGTGGAAGGACCGTTCCAAGGTGAGAGGCTGTAGCGTTAATTTTTTATTTATAAAATTTTAACACGAATGTGCATGCTGTAAATACATATGTATAGGTAAATACAAGGTAATGTTGACTGTCTCTGTAGTACGGTTTTTTTACTTACTGTAACTCGGAAACGGCACAACCTATTTACATCAATCTAGTCATATAACATATCTTAAAAAAATCTTTAAAAACTAGTTAATAGTACGCTAAGGGGGGGGGGGGGGGGGGGGTTCTGTATCGGAAATGGATCACTTTTGAAGAATAAAGAATTTATTTTTTTTACAAAAAAAAATTGTTTTATGTAAAATGTAAAAAAAAAATTTCTTACTCGTTTCAGTTTCATGTCTTCCAACACATAGCTTTCTTTCAGAAATTGTGAAAACCAACAATTTTAGTTTTATTAGTATGGAATAGAAAGAATTTGATTTTTTTACCAACTTACACGTGTTACATCATAATGGTAATGAAGACTTTTTTGTTACTGTTAAGAAACTGAATCGATTAGGCTATAAAAATCAACCACCTATTTTTTTTATTTAAATTCATAAAAAGAAATTTTATCTACATAAAAAAAAAGGCTCAAGGTCCAAAAAAATTTATAAAGGTTTTACTCCCTATATGATACTGAACCCCCCCTTAGCGTACTATTAACTAATTTTGAAAGACCTTATATATATTTACTTTTTTATGGAAACTGACGCGGTTGGCTACATCACCTACAACATCCGTGATGTCAGCCCATAACACCGGGTGAACTTGGTGTCACGTCAGTGCTTACCTTCGATCGTGCCGGCTGCACTGAACTGGACGGAAAACACAAACTATTTACATAGCCGTTTCGACCGACCTTTCTTTCAGTGCGGTGGTATCAACCCGGGCGGGTTAAACCCTACCACCTAGTAATATAAGAAGGGAGTTATATCCATTAGTCGCCTTTTACGACCTACACGGGGAGAGATGCAGTGGAGCTATTCTTTTAAAGTACGGACCCACACGGTACAAATGATATATCTCACCCTATCGATAACAGAGGGTAAGCAGTGGTGTGGGAACTGATCGCTCTCGGATACAACGTGAATTGGCAGTTAACGCGAGCGGGCGCTCATCCGTCCATAATAACGCCAGATTAATTTTAGTTTGGAGTTCAATTAGCAGGATAGCGAGAGCTCGCGAAATTCTTCTTTTAATATTATTTTATTGGCACACTCTTGACAACCGCATATAGATAGGTACTATAAAATATTTCACGCAAACTAATAGCGTTCGAAATGGGGAAATATGAGTCTTCAGATACTCCTGTTGCCGTCCGTCCGTTTGGCATAGACATAATTTGATTTTAAGACCTTCTACCCGTCGGAAATATCTGGGCACCTCGACAGGATGCGGTCTACGGTCGGACACTATGATCGGCAAGCGATCGCATTCTACCGAGATGCCGAGATATTTCCGACGGGTATAGTGCCCGTCAGACCTCGAAAGAATGCGACCGTTTGCCGACCAGAGCGTGCAGCCGTTAGACCACATTATGTCGAGGTGCCTAGATATTTCCGACGGTTACTACGGGTAAACTACCCGTCAGACCTCGACAGAATGCAACCGTTTGCCGACCGATAGAGTACAGCCGATAGACGGCTTCTGCCGAGGTGCCTAGGTGCCGAGATATTTCCGACGGGCTATACATACATTACTAGGCACGTTGCACTTACTTTATTAGACCGTTGAGGCTGACCGTGGTTCGGATTAATTGTAGGTACCTCTCCTTCTTACATACATTACTAGGTAGGGTTTAACCCTCCCGTGTTGGTATCGCGGCGCTTAATGAAAGGTCGGTCGAAGCGGCTATGCAAACCGTTGGTTTTTTGTCCAGTTCAATGTAGACGGTTCGACCAAAGAGAAACACTGATATGGCACCTAGCTCACAAAGGTGTTATGGGCTGACGTCAAGGATTTTGTAGGTGATGTAGACAACCGTGTCAGTTTCCATAAAAAAGGGCACATGCATGCATAGCATAGCTGCACCGTTACGACATGAACAGGGAGAGATGCAGCGGGGCTATTCTTTTTGAGTACCGGCTCCATACGGTACACTAAACCTATCTCAAACTGAAACTAATAAATATATAAAACTATTAAAATAAATCTGTTTTTAGATAGATAGATAGAAAATTCTTTATTGCTCCAGTAAACATTAAACAGTAACAAATACATAAGAAAATTTACATAAGGTGCAAAGGCGGACTTATCCCTTACAGAGATTTCTTACAGTCAACCTTTGGATGTTTGAGACTCGATAATATAGTGGAATGTAAGTAGGTAGTAGCAAAAGAGTTGAGAGTGAGAATTGAAGATAAAATAATAATTAAAATTTTAAATAGACTTTTTAAAAACATACATACATACATATCACACACGCTGAATCCCGACAATCGGGGTAAGCAGAGTGTTGTGCTGCAAGAACTCTGGTAAATTACAGCACAACACCGACCACCACGTTTCGCAAAGTATTCGAACAAGATTCAATCGATCAAGCAGCAAGTAAGGCACGAAGACCCACCTGCTGCATGACTCGGTGGAAGTACCACGCCAAGGTGAGAGGTGGCGAGCCCGTCGCCCTTTAGCACGGCATCTTGTCCTTATCCCTTAGTCCCCTTTTACGACATGCACGGGGAGAGATGCAGTGGGGCTATTCTTTTTAAGTACCGGGCCCACACGGTACTTAAAAACATGCCCTAAATAAAGCATAATTCCATGCACTGTCCCGATTCGCCTATCATAATTACAGAGCCAGGACATCGGCTGACAGTAACAACACGGAGCAGTGCAGTGCGCCCACAAAGCCAATACAATACTCACAATTAGCGCTCAACAGCCAAGCATTAGTCCACCCCTTGACAGTGGTAAGGGCCGGCGCACACTTGCGACTTGATTTTATTTATTTATTTGATTTTATTTACTTACAATTATTAAAACAATTTTATGTAATCCGGTATGGGTGGCTGAGTCGGAGGGGCCAAAGCGCATGCTCCGACAAGCCAATATCACCTCGAAGAAGGTAGGTGCCATACCGGAGACTTCCCTGGATGGCTGGCTATACTGGACTATAGGACAACACAACCGAGGCTGCTATGCGGTCATCTTACATCCAGTACGGTGGTATCAACCCAGTTAGCTACAATTTGAGCCTACCACCTAGTAAGGGGCAAGGGAAGGGACCTACAGTTTTACAGCGGTTCCGAACGGTGAAGCACCAAGTGTAGGTATGCACGTAAATTTTTTCGTCAGAAAAAACTCATTGGTACACGCCGACCGGATTCGAACCGAGTACTCTCGCATGAGAAGCCGATGCCCAAACCACTCGGCCACCCGCCGCCGCTTACATACGTACGACATTACAGATTTACCCAATACATCATAAAACCTCGTGACATGGTCTTTGCGAACTCCTTATTAAGGGGATACACGAGGGAAAACTTTGATGCGATTTTAGGTAATGGGACGGGGACAGCAAAGACAAAAGACAAAAGACAAAAAAAAAATAAGACAAGAAATAAAGAAAAATATTTAATAAAATTATCATTATCTATCTAGAAGCAGACAAATATTACAAAAGAAAAAACGGCCAAGTGCGAGTCGCACTCGCGCAACGAAGTTTCCGCACCACAAAAAAAAAACATTGAAAAACACGTTTTTGTATCGGGACTTCCCTTATTTTTTTAATATTTTCTAATTTTTATTATTTGTTGTTATATCCGCCATAATAATACATATTCTATGAAAATTCCAACCGGCTAGCTATTATGGTCCCAAAGATACAGCAATTGAACAGACAGACAGACAGACAGACGGCGCGGCGTAGGCCTCCGTACGGGGTACCGAAACATAAAAACGTTAACTAAAGATTATTTTGATGAATTATCGGGAAATATTCGGTGAATAAAATTTTTTCGTAGTATGAAAGTGTGTTCTTATCATTATTTTTTTTAACAAAACAGCTTTACTCACGGTGCTTTCCTAGCTATGTACATACATACATACATACATAACACACGCTGTATCCCGACAATCAGGGTAAGCAGAGTAATCGGTGTTGTCCTATAAGGTCTCTGGTAAATTACAGCACAACACTGACCACCACGTTTAGCAAAGTATACGGACAAGACAACTATCAAGCAGCAAGTAAGACACGAAGAACCCACCTGCTGCATGACTAGGTGGAAGGACTGCGCCAAGGTGAGAAGTGGCTAGCATGTCGCCCTTTAGCGCAGTATCTTGTCCTAGAGTCGCCTCTTACGACATGCACGGGGAGAGATGCAGTGGGGCTATTCTTTTTAAGTACCGGCCCCACACGGTACAGTACCGGCCCCACACGGTACTATGTGTGTGTTCTTATCGACTTTGAACATTGAAAGTAACCACGAGTGTGCATCGGCCCTAATATCCCACATCACGACGACTCCAACCGTATCTCTATTAGATCTCGAATTTTTTATTTGATCGCGCCGCGTAGCTTCGGATGCGTTGCTGGCTGTACATTTAACCCCGATGCAAAATTACAGGGGTTACGCTCCCTACCTGTGTCTTTGTACAATTATTACGCAATTAACAAAGGTTGGTGTTAAGGGATACACAAAAATCCACACTTAATATTATAAAGAGGTAGAGTTTGAGCGTGTGGGGTCGGTACTTAAAAAGAATAGCCCCACTGCATCTCTCCCCATGCATGTCGTAAAAGGCGACTAAGGGATAAGGACAAGATGCCGCGCTAAAGGGCGACAGGATCGCCACCTCTCACCTCGGCACGGTACTTCCACCGAGTTCATCCCCATGCAGCAGGTGGGTCTTTGAGATTGAGAATCTTGTTCGAATACTTTGCGAAACGTGGTGGTCGGCGTTGTACTGTAATTTACCGGAGTTCTGGCAGCACAACACCGATCACTCTGTCTGCTTACCCCGATTGTCGGGATTCAGCGTGTGTGATATGCATGTATGTAGAGTTTGTAAGTTTGGATGTAGGAGGTAATCTCCGAATATACTGATCCGATTTTAAAAATTCTTTGACCAATATTTAGAATGGATCTTCAGGATGGACAATGGACATACGATTTTGTTGTTTATTGTTTATTGTATAATTTCATCCAGAGGTAGGTAACCTACGCTTAGATATGTCGAAAATTCTGCCAGTTCTAAATTCAAATGCGAAGAAGAACTGACAAACAAACTTCGGAAGTCACAATGTTTTGTTAGTACCTTATAAGTATTATATTATAGTATCTTACAAATAATTTAACCCATACTGCCGCTCGCAAGAGCATTAATATTTACAGCATAAACATGAATATTGAAGAATCTGATTGAGACATAAATATATCAAGTCAATTCAACAACAATTAGTAGAAGTTTATTACAAAGAAATGTAATAAGTCATATTAAAAATCTAAAGATACAAAGTGTATCCAATTGTCAAGTTATTTAGTGGGAAAAACAGTAGTCGTATTCTCAGATAAAATTATGATCAGCGACGATATGCGAGCGAAGCCACGGGTAAAAACTATTATATACCTAACACAGAAACAACACCGTGTCGAAATGTAATGGCAAAAAATGCTTGTCAAAAATTACTAAGAAGGTAATAACTCAAAGTTGATGAGAGTACATCTCAAACATTATTTAGTATAAATTTTTGCTCTATCGTATTGTAACACTATTTAGAGTCCAATGCCATACGCTCGCGGAACACCTCTTTGTAGTCGACAGAAGAATTCTTCGAACTGCACGATTCTCTAAATCGTTCGTGTGTCGCACTGCAAAGGTGTGGAACGGGCTTCCGGGGAATATCTTTCCTTACTCCTACAATCAACGGATCTTCGAATCGCGGGTTAATAACCTTTCTCCAGCGACATTAGTACGCCTCCGGATTGGCACCGCCTCGAGGAGTGAAAAAAACTAGTGTTATTATTCAAACATTTACATGTTCGTTTTTGGATACTCAGGGTGAAATGTTTTTAAGGGAGGGAATTTTAAGTTTAGAAAAACGATATCTAAGTCGATAAAAGTTTAGTGGAATATATTCATTCTGACAACTTTATTGACGACGTAGTATATGACTATGCTTGTGACTATCAATCATCAATACTAATAATAAATCTGTAAGGGATGGTCATGGAGTATGTAAGTTACTTTGTTTTATGAGATATTGCGTTTGTAGACTCCATGTATGATACTAAAACTAAAAAAGCCTTTTCTGTATGTATGTATGTATGTTCCTCCATAACTCTTAAACCGACCGTCCGAATTCGATGAAACTTTGTACAAGCACATTCAACTATGTGGGACACATGATAGGCTAAATCAAGATTCAGTTCCGGTTACGCTAAGATGTGGCTCTCATACAAACCGAATTGCTCCGCAAGCCGAAATAAAGGTGCGGTAGCGGGCTTATTTACTTTCTTCTTTTTAAATACGAGTTTCACGCGAGCGAAGCCGCGGGCAAAAGCTAGTATTGAATAAAAAATTCAAACAAAAAATGTATTTAATCGCGATATAATCTGGTGTTTAAGAGTGACATGCCACCGACACATTAACATTTGAGTCTGTCAATTTCGTGTCTAATAGAATATTCTAAACTACATTGCCTCTTGTGTACGTTGTGCAATGATCTACGTGAAAGGGCACATTCAGTGCAACATGCATTTCAACACGCTATGGTGATTAAATAATGTAGCCTATACTAGGCAAATAACTAAAAAAGTATGTAATTTTACTTACACCTGTCTCTCTGATCAATACCATACATACATAGCGTCACGCCGCCTGTTTCCCGGTGGGGTAGGTAGAGACAAGGGATATCCACGTGCCACGCACGTGCGTGGAAGTGGCGGCACACATCTGCCGCCACTTCCACTCTCATAATGTTCATCATGCATGCTCGTCGGTTACGGGTATTACGCACTTGACCCTTTTTGAGCACATACCCGATCTGGTCCAGGTACGTGCGTCTAGGGCGACCTCAGAGGGCGACCCTTCCCGACTCTTCCACTCACACTTGCTTTATAAATTTATTTCGTTAGTCTCCTTTCATCCATTCTTCCAAAATCACCGAACCACCGAAGCATTCCTTTCTAATTTTACATACATACATACATATCACACACGCTGAATCCGACAATCGGGGTAAGCAGAGTAATCGGTGTTGTGCTGCAAGAACTCTGGTAAATTACAGCACAACACCGACCACCACGTTTCGCAAAGTATTCGAACAAGATTCAATCGATCAAGCAGCAAGTAAGCCACGAAGACCCACCTGCTGCATGACTCGGTGGAAGTACCGTGCCAGGGTGAGAGGTGGAGACCCTGTCGCCCTTTAGCACGGCATCTTGTCCTTATCCCTCAGTCGCCTTTTACGACATGCATGGGGGGAGATGCAGTAGGGCTATTCTTTTTAAGTACCGCCCCCACACGGTACAAGTTCATCATATTCACGTCAAAACCGTTCAGATTTAAGTAAACCGTTATGTAAGTTGTCGCATTAGTATACTACTTTTGTTTCATACTTACCTGGATGGACAAGTATGTGTGTATGTATATTTATTTGTATATAATATTGTATATATTTATTAATTTATATGTATTAAACATGTATGGCTTATATTTTACTAGCATGTACTTATATGTATTGTTAATAAGTATTCTTATTATTTTTTACCTACTTACATTCCACTATATTAAAGAATCTCAAACATCCAAAGGTTGACTGTTAGAAATCTCTTTAAGGGATAAGTCTGCCTTTGCACCTTTTGTAAATTTTCCAATGTATTTTTACTGTTTAATGTTTACTGGAGCAATAAAGAATTTTCTATCTATCTATAAAATATAAAAAAGTAATACTAATAACTAAAGAAATAAACCTACCTAACAAACATTAAAATAACTATCAAAAGTTAGTTATTAAAAAAGTAAATTATGAAAATCGTGTAACTAAAAAGCACAAAATAATTATTTCATATATTTGTCTGATACAGCAATTATTTCACCAGATATAAATTACCACAAAAAATGCAACTATACACTAATACACTAAAACTAAAACTAATCTAAAATTAATATTCAGAAAACCTACAAAAAATAAATTTCTGAAAAGTCCGCCGAAGCCCCGTCTCTGCCGACGCCAAGTGTACCCAGTATGCTCGCCGCGTTACCCCTCTGAATCTCAATACCATAATATTTTTTATATTCATTAAATTACAACTAACTCTTTAAATTTTTATAAATTTATTATTTTTTTTAACGTTCTATATAGAGCCGTGGTCGGGCGTTCTTCGTTCAACAAGACAAGTGAGGCCGTGTCGTCGTGCATTATGGCCGTTATCGTTCGGTATCTACTTATAATCATTTTAGATTGGTTCTGACCACAGAGCATGAAATGCGCGCGCCCGCCCCTCCTAGAGGCGCCCTGAGCGCGATTTCCTTACAACGCCGTTGAAGCCTGTGGGCGTGGCCTATGACTTACATATATTTGTTTTGTGCGTGTGCCTAACTTGCTCCTCTTTGTGTGTAGTGTCGATACTAGCACACACACACACATACGAAGCGCTAGCAGCACTGCGTGTAGTTTTTGGGTTTCAAATATTATCGCTTAGGGCGCCTCTAGTAGGGGGCGCGCGCGGTAGGTATTTGATGCTCTGTGGTTGTGACTGATCTTAAAAACATTATATAGCCTCCAAAGTCAAAGTCAATACTTTTATTCTTGCAGAGTATGGTCTTATAATAATTATAGATAACAGTAACTATGCATACTATGAGAAACGTCAATATTATAAAAATATTAATTTATGAACAATACAAAATCTAATCACATTAATATTTAGAATTTTATAACTTTTATCATTTTATCATTCTCCGTAAAGGGGTTCCGATGCCAGTATGACAAAGGCGATGACCATCCAACGTTCTTAGTCTTTAATTCTATGGACACCAAGGAACATTAATAGTTTTCATTACAACGACCATAATGGACGACTTGCCTTGTTGAACGAAGAACGCCCGACCACGGCTCTATATAGAACGTTAAAAAAAATAATAAATTTATAAAAATTTAAAGAGTTAGTTGTAATTTAATGAATATAAAAAATATTATGGTATTGAGATTCAGAGGGGTAACGCGGCGAGCATACTGGGTACACTTGGCGTCGGCAGAGACGGGGCTTCGGCGGACTTTTCAGAAATTTATTTTTTGTAGGTTTTCTGAATATTAATTTTAGATTAGTTTTAGTTTTAGTGTATTAGTGTATAGTTGCATTTTTTGTGGTAATTTATATCTGGTGAAATAATTGCTGTATCAGACAAATATATGAAATAATTATTTTGTGCTTTTTAGTTACACGATTTTCATAATTTACTTTTTTAATAACTAACTTTTTCGTAGTCGGGTTTTAGTTTTAATAACTTTTTTTTTATTTGAGGTTTTTTTAAAGCAGTTTACATGTTTTAATCATTATGTGTAATTCGTGTATTGATAATATCTGTGCGTTTGTCTGTCGCTATATTAATTTGTCGCCAAGAACAAATTATGTATAGTTGGGCGATGTATAAGTCTAATAAAAATTCAATAAGAGCACAAGACCTAAGACTGAGCTGTGTAAGTTATACGATTTTCTTTCGCTATGGAAGTAAACATTTCTGGGTGGAGTGACGCGGACTCGGGAAAGTAAACCAATCGGGGCAAGACCGAAGACCGAGGTTTCAGGTTCGTGTGCATAGTTGAACTATGTACTCACTCGAAGCAGGTAAGCCAGTAAGGACAAGGACGAAGTAAGGCTAAGTTGCATATAATGAAACGTTGTCATTGGTGGGAGAGTAAGTAACGGCTAGGCCCGGAAGAAGATACAGAATAAACTAAAGTTCCGTTTAAAATTATACATTTTATATTTTGACAGTACACATTGTAGAGTGCCACACTAATGTACGAGAGTGTAGGTTGAGCATGGCAGACAAAGTATGAAAACATGATAAATGCTATGGAAATGCGTGCGTAGAGGAGTAGGTATGTGTGGAGTTACAATGAAAGATAGATTGAGAAACAATGTTGTTCGAGAGCGCTGTGGCCTGAAAGAAGATATAGTGACAAGGATTGAGAAAGGAATGCTTTGTTATGCCCACATGAATGAAAGAGAGGAGACTTTAACGATATATATATATATTTTTTTTTATTGAAACTGACACGTTTGGCTACATCACCTACAACGTCCGTGATGTCAGCCCATTCCACCGGGTGAACTAGGTGCCATGTCAGTGCTTCCCCCTTTGATCGTGCCGGCTACACTGAACTGGTCGGAAAACACAAACTATTTACATAGCCGTTTCGACCGACGTTTCATTCAGTGCGGTGGTACCAACCCGGGCGGGTTAAACCCTACCACCAAGTAAGATTAGGAGGGACCTACAGTTTTACGAGGAATCCGAACCTCGGTTAGCCTCCAACGGTCAGCGTACACCCATCCAAGTACTGACCGCACCCAGCGTTGCTTAACATTCAATAGCGACAGTTGACTGTCTGCACCACTGAGCTATCGAGGCTGAGATATTTACGGAGCAAATGTGCGCCGAAGAGTGTGATTTCTGCTCACTAAGTACATTCATGATGCTTGGCCGGTGACAAAATTTTAATTTTGATTATTAAATAATGTAGTTTGAATCACTTCAATTAGAGACTACGAAGTCTCTCCAATTCAGCAAGAGAATTATTGTCGTGTGGATTTTTCATAAGCTTTCTTGTATCCAAATCGCTAATAAATAAACCGTTTAGGGTTTTTACCCTGCTGAGCGCAACATAAACTTGACCCTTTGCAAATATATTTTTACCTATATCTATGACGGCCCTATCCAATGAACAGCCCTGTAACTTATGAACTGTGACCGCCCAACAAAGAATGAGGGGCAGCATCCTCCGGAGAATCTTCCCACTGCCCCTTAGACCATCATATTCCGTGGAGCATAACTCTATTTTAACAGTTCCATCCCCAGTGTTTTCTAATGATGTGATGCTTCCATCGTCGAATTTAACAAAAACGGCCTTGGGAAGTTCTCCGGGCTCAAGTTGGTCGCGCCGTAACGCTGGCCATTCAATCTTTGCGATGGTGCCCATGGCTCCATTCACAAGTCCTCGGTTTATGTTTAAATTTTTCCTTAACATCACTCTCGATCCAATGCCTATTTTGAGGAAATTAAGCATGCCCCCCGTTTTATTAGGGTCATTAGGAACGTGTTCAGTCTGAGGCCGTCGTCCGTAAGTTTTAACCTCTGTTGATATGTCTATAGCTCGAAGTTCATAAATTGTAGTAACTCTCTGCAGTTTTTCAGACATTATGCTATTGTAAGCATCTACTTGCTTAATTGTAGGGAAAATTCTGACAACATCACTCAGGTCGTCGTCTTCGCCATTCATGCGACGACCGTCAAGAACCGCTAATTGCTCGACACTCAGTTGGCCCACTCGCACGCTATTCAATATATCTGCAAAGAACATGTCATCCGCTTGGCGCATATTTTGACTTAGCTCACAAAAATTGAACAGCCTCCATAAATGGGGTTCCGATGCCAGCGTGTCTGGTTGTCTGAAGCAATACGCACCTCCTGCTGTCTTTGCTACTGGAGGTAATTGCATAAGATCGCCGAAAGCTAAAACATTTATTCCACCAAAGAAATGAGAATTTTGTTTCAGCTCTTGAAGCCGGATGTGAATGTTCCTTAGAGTTGTGTACGGAACCATTGAGACCTCATCTATAATTAGCCAGTTAATCGATCGCCATTTTGTTCTTTCTCTCTGCAACCGATCTCCTGATAAAGGACGCAAAAGTGATGGCCGACCCTTTTCTATAGGCAAAGAAAATGTGGAATGGAGTGTGCATCCTCCAATTAGACGAGCCGCAACTCCCGTCGGTGCCGCTATAACAACGCTATGTCGATCTGTAGAAAGTCTCCGTATCTGTTCAACGAGGAGTTTCAGTGTAAAGCTCTTACCGCTTCCTGCACCGCCGGTAATAAATATGCGCAGTGGAGATTCAGCATCGTCACAAGTTACTAGCCTTTGGCTTATTGTGGAAAAAAGTCTTTTCTGTTCGATATTTAAACAGTTAACAGCCCTCAAAAAGTCGTCATCAGGCATAGGAACATTCATCGGTGCATCACGAACATCAAAATCATCTACTGGAATAAAAATTTCAGTACCACGTAAGAGCTGCTCCTCGTTTTCGCGTTCCGCGGATGCACAAATGTTCGCCGCGTTTTCAGCTGTAACTCGGCGGAGAGCATCTTGTATTTCTTCTTCCCATCGACTCAGTAATTCGTTGTCGTATCCTTCTTGCAGTGGTCGCAAATTATGGCGCTTAGCCAGGAAAGCATCTTTAGCAGTTTCGAAACCTTGCAAGAGCTCTTCTTCTGAACGATATGGGCAATGTGTTACCAACATACTATAATAGTATGCTTCTGGGTCCGAAACCGCTGTGAAATATCTCGTTCTGAGTACAGCAGAACGCCCACGTTTTTTCATACGACCCATTCTATTCAGTAATGTTATTGTTAATGCCGTTTCCCCTTCTTCGTTTGCGTATGCATCTGCGTCACCATCATCATCATTGGTGTACGCCGCAGAATTTAATGGTTCATAAGTCACTGCGAACTCCCCGAGACTGATAGATTCCAGGTTGAGAGGTCTGTTTTCATATCGTTCAAATATATTTTTGCAAGGCTCCGGCAACTCTGAGTCAAGTCGTAGCATTCGATATCTTAGTTCCGGTTTACATGTATTCACAAATACCGCCTTTCTCGAGCTATCTCTTAGTTTCAAATGGCACAACCTAAAAGCACATTCAGGTCCTGATACATGGCGGTGATTAAGAAGTGCGTTTTGAATGGCGAATACCTGCTGTCCGAAGTTTCCACCTCTATCTCGAATTCTTGTTAAAGCTTCTGATATTGCTCTCTGTACTTCAACAGGCTCTGATTTAGCTATGTATTTGGCAATGTAATAGGCTACTCCAAGAGCTGACACAATCGGTTGAATGTCGACATTGGCCCGCCACAGCTTTAATAAGGTCTCATTGTAGTTATTGATCATTGTTTCGTTTTCGTCTCTTTTCAGTTCATAAAATCTTCCCCCGTTTCTTGTGGCTTGTTGGTCGTCTAGTATTGTTATGGAGTCCGAGGTCGCTCTGGGAAAACCGAATCTACATGAAGTTGTATCATTTCTTTTGTAACATGTAGTAGTGTGGCGATGAGTTTGTAATCGGCCAACCAATTCTTTTAGTTCATCGTCAGCCGGAATCCTACATGTCACCACCTTTTCTATTAGGTCTGTCCCTGTTAGTGTATTAAAATCGGGCATATTTACGCACCATACAACCATGTGGACGTGTGGGCTCCCGCGCAGCTGAAATTCAATCCGCCACCAGAAATCGACTACTTCACGACCCAGAATAGGTTCATCAGTCCTCGCTTTCAGCACTCTCAGCAATGCGTTAAGGCGAAACATAAACTGTCTCGCTAATGTGACTGGATACAATTCAACCAGTCGAATCTTCTCGTCAAAAGTCAAGTCCTCGACCGAGTAGTTAGGTCTGCCATCGGCCATTAACAATGCATGCAATACATCTGGCCAGTTTAAATCGTTACACGATAAGGTTAAATACCAATGTGGTGGTCCGAGATTGCGCACCATTGCCATAAGTTCGGTGTAGGCTCTATGCCAATATGATGAAGTGCCGCGTATGTTCCTCATGCAGAGATGAATGTTTTGTATTAGGTCAGTCGGTTGAGCTCCATCCTGTCTCAACCTACCACATACGGACACATTTTGTCTGGCTCTTAAGAGCTCTACTACCGATAGGGCATAGAATAAATATTCTAGGGTTTGGAACCTCTTGTCGCTACTCATAACTCTTGTCTGGAAGTAATCCATTGGGGTAATTTTATGTGGTCTCTCTTCATTAAGTCCATTTCTTCCATCGGGAAATAACTTCACCCAAGCCAGTTCTTCAGCTCGTCGTTCGACAAGAATACTAACAGGTGGTGCTGTTTTTCGCTGAATTTGTCGAATGGGAACGGTATCATTGTGTAAGTTCTCGGCGTCTATTATTTCTGACAAATCCGGTACAGAAAACTCATTAGGCATCAGCGCTGTTGTCGTGATTTCTCCAATATCTGTAATTATCTCTTCCGAATTTTGGCTATTGTCATATTGGTGGGGAATTGATGTGGCTTTTATAACTGTCAATGAGAACTGAATGGCGCTTCCTCTAGTTGAGTTGAGGACAATTGGTAAATGCGTTGCCAGCGCATCTAGAGTCCGAAACATCATTACCATTGCACGTCCGCCAATACCTGCGATATGGCCCTTCGCTCCCCTTGAGTGGGAATCAAACAGATAATATGCATCTTGTCTTATAACGGCTACTGATATTTCTGTCTCACACGTTACTATGCAACCACTGTTATCGGAAATTTGGAACACATATTCAAGTGCTTCCTTCAGGGTTGAGAAAAATCCTTCTGGTACCGTGGATCTAGGACGTATTAGACCGATTGCGCAGTCAATCTGAAATTGAAGATTGTATTGGTTATTTGCAATCATCAATCTATTTTCCAGTTCATCAGTTGATAAATACATAGGCCTTGGAGACAATTTTTCAATGCACTGCGTGTAGTACTTGTCACCAAATATTAACACTCGGTCTATGTCGGATGTATCCCAGGTTTGCAGCTCTCTTGAGGAGGAGTATGCGATTGCCGCTGCTGCATTGGCAGTACATTGTTTTCCTCGGCTTTCCGACGAAAACAAGTCACTGCCTTGGTGAAATGTACCTCTCAATATATAAACGTCAGCGCCAATCTCTCGAAAAGACTGTCGAGGTTCGGGATCTGTTTGTATAGGAGCTTCTATCTCGATAACATTGTCGTTGCAACTATGACTAAGGTGGCCGAAGTCAATTCGAACATTTTGATACAAATGGTTGTTTTGTACCAGCCAATGTAGAGCCGCTTTGACATTATCCAAGTTGACACAATACCGCTTAGTCGTGTTAACGTTTTCCAACTTTTCTACAACAATAGTCAATCCGCATTGCTCTATAGTGAGTGGTAACTGTTCCGCAACTTCCTCAACTTGTTGGGCGAATAAAATCGCTTGGCCTTTAAAGCCACGCTGTCCGAAGCGACCACCAAGTCTTATTACTTTTATAAATGGAATTATTCTTGAAATTAACCTCAATTCCATTTCACTTAATACTTTGAGCTCCTGTGGTGCTTCTGGCACACCCATATTGTTCCAGTGTGCAGTTGTCGGAATCTTATTTTTATTGTTTATGCTACCTGCACACCTATTACAGGCTATTACTTCCTCAGGACAGTTATCTGGTAAAATACTTGTTCGTCTCAGTTTTTTTACTTGGTTTTTGTACTTTAGCTGTTGACAAATATAACAGATTTGGTCCGCTACTTGAGAAATGGCATTGTTGAATTCATGTGATTCTGTGATGAACAGATTTCTTCTTCTGGCTGCGTTATCCCTCATACTCTCTAGTCTCAACTCTCTTGAGAGAGAAGGCTCGAGAGTGCGTGTTTCTTCTGCGTGTTCTCTCATACTCTCGAGTCTCAGCTCTCTTGAGGGAGGAGACTCGAGGGTGCGTGCTTCGGCTGCGTGTTCTCTCATACTCCCTAGTCTAAAATCTCTTGAGATAGGAGACTCGAGGGAGCGTATTTCAGCTGCGTGTTCTCTCATGCTCTCTAGTCTCAGATCTCTTGAGAGAGGAGACTCAAGAGAGCGTGTTTCGGCTGCGTGATCCCTGATACTCTCTAGTCTCAACTCTCTTGAGAGAGGAGACTCAAGAGAGCGTGTTTCGGCTGCATGATCCCTCATACTCTCTAGTCTCAACTCTCTTGAGAGAGGATACTCAAGAGAGCGTGTTTCGGCTGCATGATCCCTCATACTCTCTAGTCTCAACTCTCTTGAGAGAGGATACTCAAGAGAGCGTGTTTCGGCTGCGTGATCCCTCATACTCTCTAGTCTCAACTCTCTTGAGAGAGGATACTCAAGAGAGCGTGTTTCGGCTGCATGATCCCTCATACTCTCTAGTCTCAACTCTCTTGAGAGAGGATACTCAAGAGAGCGTGTTTCGGCTGCGTGATCCCTCATACACTCTAGTCTCAACTCTCTTGAGAGAGGAGACTCAAGAGAGCGTTTTTCGGCTGCGTGATCCTTCATACACTCTAGTCTCAACTCTCTTGAGAGAGGAGACTCAAGAGAGCGTGTTTCGGCTGCGTGATCCCTCATACTCTCTAGTCTCAACTCATTTGAGAGAGGAGACTCAAGAGAGCGTGTTTCGGCTGCATGATTTCTCAAGGACTGCAAGCGTTGCTGTCGAGAAATAGCCGATTCTCTCTGCCGAGTACGCCGCATAATGTCCCTATGCTTAGTAATTTTATTTTCCCTCTTTTGTGGTAATTCGGCTCTACGACGAGACTTTTCCCGTGTATTCATTTTATAAAGTCTCTTTTTCCTCTCATCCAATGATTCCAATTCTTTTCGTCGTAAATATTGAACCCTCATTTCTTGTAGTCTTCGTTGTGTAGTTTCAGAAGACTCACATTTACATTTTTGTGCAACTTTAGTTGCTTTCTTACTTTTTCTAGATAGTGGCATTTTATCTGTATTCAGTAATTAAGACAGGCGAACTAATTAAATAAAACTACAATATACTACGAAACACGGTATTATTATTCGTAAGTATTTATAAACATTGTGTATCAGTAAATCAAACCATATTAGAAGTCACACCCAGGCCGTATATATAATCGTCAACCTTACATGTACGGTATCAAGATTAAATAAAACTACAATATTTTACGAAACACGGCATTCGTAAGTCTTTATATACCTAATCTGTGTGTTTCAGTAAATAAAAACCATATTAAAAGTTACACCCAGGCTGTATACATCTAGCGCCTGTTTAATGTAATATTTTGTCGTAAATCTTACAGTACGGTATCAAGATTAAATAAAACTACAATATTTTACGAAACACGGCATTCGTAAGTCTTTATATACCTAATCTGTGTGTATCAGTAAATAAAAACCATATTAAAAGTTACACCCAGGCTGTATACATCTAGCGCCTGTTTAATGTAATATTTTGTCGTAAACCTTACAGTACGGTATCATGATTAAAAAAAACTACAATATTTTACGAAACACGGCATTCGTAAGTCTTTATATACCTAATCTGTGTGTATCAGTAAATAAAAGCCATATTAAAAGTTACACCCAGGCTGTATACATCTAGCGCCTGTATAATGTAATATTTTGTCGTAAACCTAACATGTACGGTATGAAGATTAAATAAAACTACAATATTTTACGAAACACGGTATTCGTAAGTTCTTATCATCAGTTCAGTGTGTATCAGTAAATAATAAAAACATATTAGAAGGCACACCCAGATGTATACCTACATCTAGCGCCTGTTTAATGTCCTATTCTATCGTAAACCTAACATGTATGTACGGTATGAAGATTAAATAAAACTACGATATTTTACGAAACACGGTATTCGTAAATTTATAAACACCTAATCAGTGTGTATCAGTAAATAATAAAAACATATTAGAAGCCACACCCAGCTGTATACCTACATCTAAAGCCTGTTTAATGTCCTATTCTATCGTAAACCTTACATGTACGGTATCAAGATTAAATAAAACTACAATATTTTACGAAACACGGTATTCGTAAGTTTTTATACACATAATCTGTGTATCAGTAAATAAAAACCATATTAGAAGCCACACCCAGGCCTGTTTAATGTCCTATTCTGTCGTAAACCTAACATGTAGTGTATGGTAGGTATCAAGATTAAATAAAACTATAATATTCTACGAAATACCGTATTCGCAAGTCGTACCTGCATAATTTAACGTTACTTAAGTAGTAACGTAACAAACGCAACGGACCAAAATTAATCCAACATAGGTACCTATTTATTAAAATAAACGTCACGTAATAAATAACAAAGCTAATGTTACGCTATATATACCTAAACAACAAAGCCACAACGCTTCATAAATTTTCTCAAAGCCGCAAACCAAACATCATCTAATCGAAGATACAAGTAGGTATCTCAGCACAGCAGTCAAACCATCCCGTGTGGTGTGGTGCGAGTTGCGAGTTGCGTTGCGACACAACGCTCTCCGCTCCACACTCCACACCACACCTAAACCCAACGGCTGTCAGTTCTTAAAGGGAGCGCGCGCGCCGTGTTTCCCAGGCCTGTTTAATGTCCTATTTTGTCGTAAACCTAACATGCATTGTATGGTAGGTATCAAGATGAAATAAAACTATAATATTCTACGAAAAATACGGTATTCGCAAGTCGTACCTACATAATTCAACGTTACCTACTTAAGTAGTAACGTAACAAACGTAACGGACCAAAATTAATCCAACATAGGTACCTATTTATTAAAATAAACGTCATGTAATAAATAACAAAGCTAATGTTACGTTATTTATAAACAACAAAGCCACAACGCTTCATAAATTCTCTCAAAGCCACAACGCTTCATAAATTCTCTCAAAGCCGCAAACCAAACATCATCTAATCGAAGATAGGTATCTCAGCACAGCGCAGTCAAACCATCCCGTGTGGTGCGAGGTGCGAGTTGCGAGTTGCGTGCGGTGCGATGCGACACAAATCTCTCCACTCCACACTCCACACCTAAACCCAACGGCTGTCAGTTGTTCTGTAAAGGGAGCGCGCGCGCCGTGTTTCCGCTATATATAGGCTGGCCCCGCGCTGCACCCCGCAACCCCGCGCGCCCACATTTCGTCGAGCTCTTGTTTGATCGTCATCGTTCTCCTTCTAGATATATATAACAACTAAGTAACTATCTATCTATGATACTACGTCGCTTCGTCGCGTCTTCGTCGTCGTAACCTTGTAATGTCGTCACCGAAATGCGTAGTAACTAGTATCTCATCTACCGAAAGGCTGCCGCGCCGCCTCCTCCGCGCGCCGCCGGCACCGCCCCGCCGCGCCGTTGGCGCACGGCGGAGGGGGCGCGCGCGCGCGGAGCGGTGCGCGGACGACGCGCGCGCACGCAGCATCGCGATTCAACCATGCGCCACACATTTTTGCTCTAATACTCTGTCTGTTCACATAAGTTTAATAGGTAACAAACTAATATTAGTTTTTAGTCCCGCCCGCACCGTCACTCATATTAGATTATGAAACACGGCTTACCGGTGCGATGATGGCGAGCGCATCGCTGCAGCTCGACGTTTCGAGTCCTCTATGTGACGTGTGTATCGAGTGACGTGCTGGCTACCGGAGGAGCTAGCACGTCCTCTTGAGAATGGGTCCCATTAGAGGACTCGAAACGTCGAGCTGCAGCGATGCGCTCCTCGCCATCATCGCACCGGTAAGCCGAGTTCATAATCTAATAAACTCATCGATGTATATTTAATATAAAAAAATTTATATGAAATTAGACATCGATGAATAAACTATATATTTTCGGAATCGTAATTTAATTATCTTTAATTTGATAACCCACTCAATAAATTTTAAAAAGCTAATTTGACATTTTGACATCTATGTACCTACACTACATATTACATGCTTACGTAGTACGTACACTACATGGGCATTTAATACCAATTTGTTTTAGCATAGTACCTACTGTATGTAATAATATTATACATTTTTTTATGTAATCCGGTATGGTTGGCTGAGTCGGAGGGGCCAAAGCACATGCTCCGACCAACCAATATCACATCCGAGAAGGTAGGTGCCATACCAGAGACTTCCCTGGATTGCTGGCTATCCTGGGCTAGAGGAGAACACGACCGAGAACACAACCGAGGCTGCTATGCGGTCATCTTACTTCCAGTGCAGTGGTACCAACCCAGTCGGCTACAATTTGAGCCTACCACCTATAAAGTAAGTAAGGGGCAAGGGAAGGGACCTACAGGTGTAGGTATGCACGTAAATGTTTTCGTTAGGAAAAACTAATTGGTACACGCCGACCGGATTCGAACCTCGGACCTCTCGCATGAGAAGCCGATACCCAAACCACTCGGCCACCCGACGCTTGAATTTTTTTTTATTTTTTTATGGGATCTGACACGGTTGGCTACATCACCTACAACGTCCGTGATGTCAGCCCATAAAACCGGGTGAACTAGGTGCCATGTCATGCTTCCTCCTTTGATCGTGCCGGCTACACTGAACTGGTCGGAAAACACAAACTATTTACATAGCCGTTTCAACCGACGTTTGATTCAGTGCGGTGGTACCAACCCGGGCGGGTTAAACCCTACTATTGCTATATATATCTATATAATATTGCGGCAGATCATTGAGTAAGTATGTAGGTATATTACCAACTATAATATTATGTCGTTTCTTCGCGTCGTCGTCGTCGTCGCGCATTATCGGTGTATGTAACAGTGATACAGTATGTAAGTAACGCACCGATCGAAACCGAGGGGGCGCGCGGCGCGGTGCGCGGGCGACCACGCTTCATCGCGATTCATACATGCGCCACACATTTGGCTCTATTTCTCTGTATACATAAGTTTAGTAGATAGAAAACTATATATTTTCGGAATCGTAATTTAATTATCTTTAATTTGATACCCCACTCAATATATTTTGAAAAACTAATTTGACATTTTGAGGCCGTGCGTCCGCCATTTTGAATTTTGAAAATTATTATATATCCTATGACACTCCCGTGAATGAGACGAATCCAATAGCACAAGAATTATTGAAATCGGTCCAGTACTTTAGGCTGTAGAGTGGAATATAGATAGTCACATACATACATACATACATACATACATACATACATACATACATACATACATACACGCCAAACTCATAACCCTTCCTTTTTTGGCTTCGCCGTAGTCGGGTAAAAAGGGGCATTTTCAAATGTTCCTAGAACACTTGCGGCATTACCCCGCTGGATGGCAAGGATAACCCTTTGAATGAAGTAGGCCCTTGATTGCGGGACGCCAGTTGCGTCCACCAGCAGAGGCTATCTATAATAAATGGGCTATATGGTTCAATATTCAATATTCGAACTGCCATAAGCGTCATATCATAAAAGACACGGGTCATATCGTCATAGCTAATCTGCAGACTTAACAAGCGGGAAATTACGCTGCAATATAGACTGGACTTAATCCAAACATAATCCCGAGATGATCGTTCGCACTTCACTACGTAAGCCCTGCGTTCAGTTCAAACACACCGACCGCATAAAAAAAAAAAAAAAAAAAATATCACTTACTGAACAATACAAATTGTGAGCAGAAATGACGGATTTACCACATGCCGTATTTCAGTTCTTTTTTAGGGTTCCGTATCCGGTACGGGGCCCTATTACTAAGCCTACGCCGTCTGTCTGTCTGTCTATCCGTCCGTCCGTCCGTCTGTCCGATGGCTGTATCTCTTGAACCGTAATAGGTAGCCCGTTGAAATTTTCACAAATAATAAAAATAAGAAAAAGTCAAAAATCCAGGGAGGTTCCCATAGAAGAAACCAAAAAGTTTATGCGCGCGCGCCATCTACCGAATAGATTATGAAGCATGACATTAACTAATATGAAGCATTTCATAACACGCCATCTAGATGGAGTGAGTAGCGCTAGCCTTGACATGGCGATACGGGACCCTCGGTGCGCGAGTTCGACTCGCACTTGGCCGGTTTTTTTTATTTTTGTTCCAAATTTTAGTTCAAATATCTACAGAAGCGCTGCTGGCGCGTTCGTGGCGTTGTCGCCACCCTTCATGTTGAGCACCCATGAATGGCGAATAATTCTATACCATGCCAATCGATTTCGATGATTCTTTGTATGTTGGAAAAGAGTGTCTTCAGGGGTTAAAGTCGGTTTTTCACTAAAATTAAATAGAGTTATTAACATACTAACTTTAGCCCGCGCGCGGCTTCATTCGCGTGAAATTCGTATTTAAAAAGAAGAAAGTTTGTAAGAATGAAGGCCCAGCTGCTTTCACGTAAATGATAAACCTTCTTGAAGAAAGCATGTAACTGAGAGCGAAGCCGAAGGCCGAGCTACGTTCAGGTGAACAATAAACCTTCTCGATGAAGTAATTAATTAAAGGCGAGGCCCGCTACTGTACCTTTATTTCGGCGAGCGGAACAATTCGGTTTTTATGAGAGCCACATCTTAGCGTAACCAAAACTGTAGCCTATCCTGTGTCACGTGTAGTGAAATGTGCTTGTATTAAGTTTCATCGATTCGGATGACCGGTTTAAGAGTTATGGAGGAACATGCATACTTACCTACATACAGAAAATAATTCTAAGAATCGTCAATTTATTTTTAATAACATACATAGAGTCTACAGACACAGTATCTCATAAAACAAAGTAACTTACTCCATGACCATCCCTTACAGATTTATTATTAGTATGTATTGATGATATTGATAATACAATTATTGTTGAGCGCACACAGCCGAGCAACGGCTTGCATATGCGAAACGATCAAGCGATCATTGTGCAATATGGGACGCCGTGAAGTGTGAGTGACGGACAGATAATATGTAATCGATTGGATTGGAGGATACGACGGCTTTAGAAAGGCGGTCCAATCAAAACGTTTTCTTTGTTCGAAAGATAATGTTTTGAACGTTTTGTGTTTTAAACTATCATTGTGAAGCATGTGTGCGCGTAGCACTAAGAGATAAATGGAAATATTTGATTGATTCACAAACATTAGGTTTATTTTCTATCGAAGAACAATATAACAACGATCGGCGGCCGTCCTCCCCAAGCCGGGCGATCTGACCCGAAAGCTGAAGAAGAATGTTAGTATTTTACATACGACTGACTGGATGAAAACACATTCCACCATAAATCTAATTTGTATTTGCTGGTGGACGCAACTGGTGTCCCGCAATCAAGGGCTTACTTCGTTCAAAGGGTAAGCCTTGCCATTCAGCGAAGTAATTCCGCAAGCGTTCTAAAAACATTCGAAAACGCCCCTTTTGATAGTTATTTTAATGTTTGTTAGGTTGGTTTTAATTCTTTAGTTATTAGTATTAATTTTTTTATAGTATTTTCATAGTTATTTCTATCTAATTGCTTGTATTTCCGGAATAAAGTGTGTAACTATAAAATTACATTTAAATTAAACTTTCGACAGAAAATACAATTTGTAAAGAGTGTAAAATATGGCTCGAAATTTCCAAGCCAACTTTGAGTTATGCCACCAGTGGAATTTTAATGTAATACAAAATTAAGAAAGAATTAATGATTCATGTTCAAAATTCATAAATTTTATCTAACCTATATTCCTATGGCTTCCTTCCGGCTCTATCATCAGGACCCTGGAAATCATATATGACTAGAGTACTTGCGACTGGGTTGTCACCACCGTACTGGACGTAAGATGGCCGCATAGCAGCCTCGGTTGTGTTCTTCTCTAGTCCAGTATAGCCAGCAATCCAAAGACATGTTTGCGGTATGGCACCTACCTTCTTGTACTTTGATGTGCTTTGGCCCCTCTGACTCGGCCACCCATACCGGATTACGTAAAAGCAAAACAAAATACAATAAAACTACCCACCCGAAGCAGTTGCTCCTGAAAAAGTCGCATTACCTAAACCGACAGTAGCCTCGCGATACTGACCTATCTACTGATATTTCTACTACTCGTAATATCATGTCCAGTCCATATAGCAATATCCATCGGCACAGTCCGCGCCTTCGTTATTAGCGGTCCCTGCTTCGAGCCCCGGCGATAACAGCGACAGATAAGGGGCAGGTGTCGTCAATTCCCATGACCCGTCTGACACTTGCTCAAGCCATCATTAGGGTTACAAATGACTGCCGAAGGGATGGCGGTTTGCCTTTGATAAGTTTATTGTTGAATGTGTTTGTGTACTTGATTGAGATATGTCATACTGATTGGATGCTTGAACGATTTTTTTTAAGTAATCCTGTGGCCCAATGACCCACCAAGGGGTCCACCAGGTTGACCGGAGGAAATTGCCTAAGACCATAAGCCCGCCCTTGCCACATGAACTGACATGAAGTGTACTATTATTATAATTTTATATCTTTATTTTCACATTTTTATACATATCCATATTAAATTCTATATACAAATTACAATTATAAATATACAAAATCAATACAAAAACAATAAAAAATAAAAAAAATATTATATACATACATACCACACGCTGTATCCCGACAATCGGGGTACGCAGAGCAATCAGAGTTGTGCTGCAGGTACTCTTGTAAATTACAGCACAACTCCGACCACCACGTTTCGCAAAGTATTCGGACAAGATAACTATCAAACAGCAAGTAAGGCACGAAGACCCACCTGCTCTCCATGACTCGGTGGAAGGACCGTTCCAAGGTGAGAGATGGCTAGCCTGTCGCCCTTTAGCGCGGCATCTTGTCCTTATCCCTTAGTAGCTTTTTACGACATGCACGGGAAGCGATGCAGTGGGGCTATTATTTTTAAGTACCGGGGCCGCCACACGGTACCTCCGACCCCATACGTTAAAATAAATATTGTTATTATGGGTGGCTGAGTCAGAGGGGCCAAGCCAAAGAACGCGCTATAACCAGTCAATATCATCTTCGAAAAGGTAGGTGCCATACTGGCTAACCCAGCCGGCTACAATTTGAGCCTATCACCTAATAAGGGGCAAAGGCCTTAAAATTATTGTTCGAATACATTAGTATGGGAGAGAATTATTTCGTCCGAGGAAGCCGATGCTCTGAAGAAATTTTTGAAACTTTGTATCGAGTTTGGATAAATTCCTTTTAACTTTATGACAGCACATGTTGGCGAGTATTTTTTGCGGCAGAAGGCGCACGGGAACCCTTTTGACTTTTAGCACAGATTGTCAGTGAATTAAAATTGTTCCGTCTTTAATTGATCCTGTTATTTTTAAAACTCATTCACTTTTCTTTAATTAGTACAGTCTTTGGGAGAAGTGAGTTTGCAATTTTCTGATTAGTTTACTATGTGAGTTTTTGAGTAGGTAACTATATTTTTTTATAGAAGGAGCCCCATAAGGTGTCTAACAACGCCAACCGACAATCGGTCGCATGCGACGATTGCGAAAGTCATGCCGACCTGACGGGTGACAGAAAATATGTGGGCAGGGAGAGCGTTCCAGAGTTTATATCTTCTGTTGAGGAAAGATCTGCAAAACCGATCGGTACCAGTGTATACGGATGCAATCCCTGCCCAGTGCTCGTTGTGCGGAGATGGAAAGGGGACGGCGGGATCGCGTCAAACGTCTATAATCGTCAAATTATTATCTTTTCAAACCATTTGCCCTTCACAGAATTATTCTTTGCATGGATTTAATTTATTTATATTTATATATAGTACCATCATTTATTTCATATACAGATAATGCATTTATTACAAGACAATGTATTCTTACATATTATGAAGAATCATCGAAATCGGTTGTTTTGAAATGTTTTTGAAGTCGGTTAAAAAAGTTGTTACAGTTTAACGCGCAGCTTCAATGATATTATAAGTTAAAAGGAGGTAGATAGGTTATCTGAGCTCCCAAGCGGCACATTAAATACAAGAGCACAGTCCTGTCTGAAGTTAGTCGCCCACCAACTACGCACGCGTTCGGACCGCTAACCACGAGCTGCTAACACATCGAAAATGCCGTCGTGTGTAATGAGATTCTGCACTAATTCTAATAATTATTGGAATAAGACTATTCGAGTCGGCGCATCACTTTATAGTTCTTACTCTTAACTTTTCAAGGACGTGCCATGTGTGAGCAATGAATGTCATATAGATAACCTATCTTTCCTAAAATATCATTGCGCTGCTTACTTCGTGAATGAATATTTCCTTAGGGAAGTAAAGTAGTTGACATTACTACGTTGCAATCTGGATCGTGTCCTGTGTCCTTGGATCACGTCGGGAAGTCCGCCTCTAGCTGACCTCGTCTTCAAAAGCACTTCTTTGACATCCGTCTTTTTATTAACATAACTCTGGTGAGCGTTTGCTTTAAGACTTTTGAGGAATTTTTGAGTATTTAACTCATAGTCTTATTGAGTGTTTCTTTTTAGGTTTCCGTATCCCGTACGGAAGCCTATTACTAAGCCTCCGCCGTCCGTCCGTCCGTCCGTCTGTCCGAGGGCTGTATCTCTTGAACTTGAATAGGTAGCCCGTTGAAATTTTCACAGAATATGTGTTATTATGGCCGTTATAACAACAAAACAAAAATTAGAAAAAGTAAAAAATTCACGGGGATTCCCATAGAAGAAACCAAAAAGTGTATGCGCGCGCGCCATCTGCCGAATATATTATGAAGCATTTTAAGTTTTTAACTAATCATGAGATTTAACTAATATTAAGCATTTCATAACACGCCATAGATGGCGTGAGTGGCGCTAGCCATGACATGGCGATACGGAACCCTCGGTGCGCGAGTTCGACTCGCACTTGGCCGGTATTTATAGAGATTGATACCTTACAACATCCGTGATGTCAGGCCATAACGCCTTAGTGAACTAGGCGCCATGTCAGTGCATCCCTTCGGCCGTGCCCGCTACACTGAACTGGGCAGAAAACGCACGAACTATTTACATAGCCGATTCAACTGACCTTTTATTCAGTGCGGTGGTACCAATCCGGGTGGATTTTTTTTTACATAGCGGTGCCCCGACGCGTTTAATCAACTAAGCGGAAATTATTCTCATCTTCGGTCGTGCCGGCTACATTGAACTGGATGGAAAATACTAACCATTTACACAGCTGCTTAGACCGACCTTTTATTCAGTGCGTTGGTATCAACCCTAAGGTAGGTAAGGCAGAAATGTAAAGGCAGTAAATGTTTAAGCGGCGGGTGGCCGAGTGGTTTGGTATCGGCTTCTCATGCTGGAGGTCCGAGGTTCGAATCCGATCGGCGGGTACCAATGAGTTTTTTCTGACGAAAACAATTACGTGCGCACCTACACCTGCTGCTTCACCGTTCGGAACCGGTGTAAAACTGTAGCTCCCTTGCTGTGCCCCTTACTAGGTGGTAGGCTCAAATTGTAGCCGAATGGGTTGCTACCACCTTCTCGGAGGTGATATTGGCTGGTCGGAGCATGTGCTTTGGCACCTCCGACTCAGCCCAACATATCGGATTACATATAAAAAAAACCGGCCAAGTGCGAGTCGAACTCGCGCAACGAGGGTTCCTTATCGCCATGTCATGGTTAGCGCCAAGCTAACTCTCGCCATCTATGGCGTGTTATGAAATGCTTCATTAGTTAAAATGCTTCACGCTCTATTCGGATGGCGCGCGCGCATACACTTTTTGGTTTCTTCTATGGGAGCCCCCGTGAATTTTTTACTTTTTCTTATTTTTATTATTTGTTATATCGGCCATAATAACACATATTCTGTGAAAATTTCAACGGGCTACCTATTACGGTTCACGAGATACAGCCCTCGGATAGACAGACGGACAGACGAACGGACGGACGGACGAATTAAATACAAGTATTAGAATTAAACAAATGAAGAAAAAGGAGGGTTGCACCGGTTGAGCGTCGGGGGTGCGGTGAAAGTTACTATATTATAAATAAAAAAACCTAAAAAAAAAAACCTTTAAAAATCTGTTAAAACATCCGATCACCAGCTGGCACTTAAAATTTATCAGCCAATTATTCTAGAAAACCATTTCACAGACCGAAAGGCACTCGAAAAGCATTCAATTGGACCGCATCCTTCTCACCTCACACGTGACGTGGGGCTCTCTAGTGGCATAATTACAGTGCATTCAAGTATTCTGTCGAAAATAATGTGTAAATAGTAGCCTCTACGATTAGCTCAGGTAAGAGTGTGGTTTACGGTTGAGAAGCCGTCAATTTAGGCGCCACACCCGGTGATTAGGCCATTAATGCGCCCCCAGTAACTTATTGAACGCTCTTCGACTTTTTTTAGGGTTCCGGAAAACTATATAGTAGAAAAATTTAGACTATTTTAAATGTCGTAAAAGGCGACTAAGGGACGAGGGCGAGATTTGTGTTTTTGTTTACTTTTTATTTGTCTATGTAAGTTATGTATTTATATTTCATACTGCGCTGTCCATTCTTTTCTTTTTTATGGAAACTGACACGGTTGGCTACATTACCTACAACATCCGTGATGTCAGCCCCGTAACACCGGGTGAACTAGGTGCCAAGTCTGTCAGTGATTCCCTTTGTTTCATTTCGGCTACACTGAACTGGACCGAAAACACGAACTATTTACATAGCCGTTTCGACGGACGTTTCATTCAGTGCGGTGGTAACCCTTACGGCTAGAGTCCTTAAATAATTTACTAGAAATATCTAAAGACCAATACATTTACTAAAACATATTCAGACTTTCGAATTTTCGCACAACAACAACACAAAAAAAAAAACACACAAAACCTCCTTTCCACGACGGAACCATTCACGTAAGAACAAGATTCATGCTTGGCCGTTTAAATTTTTTTTTTCTGAATAGCGTATTGATACGGATCACCGGTGTGTGTGTATAATTATAGGCGTCAGTGGGCAAGCGTTACTTTTACTTGTCAAAATAATATGATCTTCTGAGAGATGGGTATTGTGGGGAGACAATTAGGTGCGAAGTGAATTTTTTTAAAGGATGCAGTTTAGAATAATTATTATTGTTTAGCTATAGTGCGGATAATAATTTAAAATTATTTAAAAAAGTCACTGGTTCGATGCAAGTTCTTTTTAGGTTTCCGTACCCCGTACGGAAGCCTATTACTAAGCCTGCAACGTCTGTCTGTCTGCCCATCTTTCCGATGGCTGTATGTATCTTTGGAACCGTAATGCTCGACGGTTAAAATTTTCACAGAATATGTGTTATTTTGGCGGAACAAATAATAAAAAAAAAAATTTAAGTGAACAATTAAGGAACCCCATACAAGAAACGTGTTTTTTTTCAACGTTT
Organism: Nematopogon swammerdamellus; assembly: GCA_946902875.1. NCBI lineage: Eukaryota > Metazoa > Arthropoda > Insecta > Lepidoptera > Adelidae > Nematopogon > Nematopogon swammerdamellus. The sequence goes on from OX336359.1 coordinate 9,935,762, forward strand.
TTTTTTTGTGGTGCGGAAACCTCGGTGCCCAAGTCCGACTCGCACTTGGCCGTTTTTTTTTTAATTTGAATGGTAAAATTACACGCGCGCGGTAGGTATTTGATGCTCTGTGGTAATATTACTATCGCCTGTGTAAGCCAGAAAAAGAAAATTGCATTTTCGTACTTGTAAATTTCATGCAAAATTCCTCCCAACTAAGCACCGGGTACTAGGAGCGCATAAGCAGGCAAAACATCAATATCGAATTCCAATCATGAAGATAAGGGCGGCACTCCACAACACAAGCGCGACATCTTCATAAACTCTACTCAATAACCTGCCGGCACCTGATGCTTCCCATGGCTCTGATTATCTGCAGAATCACCGTCATATGAACACGAGAGTCCTTCAACTTATCTGGATAATTTAGTGCGAGAAAGAAAGCTTGAACAATTTTACGACCCCGGTGCCGCACGTGGCTTGATAAAAGTGGAATGAATTTTTACCTATTCCCCACGCGTCCGTGTACGAAAAATGTCGAACTAGCTTTTGCCCGCCGCTTCGCTCGCGTGAAATTCGTATTTAAAAAGAAGAAATTAACTAAGCCCGCTACCGTACCTTTGTTTCGGCGAGCGGAATAATTCGGTTTGTATGAGAGCCACATCTTGGCGTAACCATAACAAAATTTTATTTAGCCTATCCTGTGTCCCGTATAGTTAAATGCGCTTGTACTACAGGTCTGTTAAGCAAAGCTGGCGCGTGCACAGTACTCACACCAATGCAATTGTGCAAGCGCGAGTGAGACAGATCGGGCGTATGCAGTGCGACGTCACCCGTGTGCTTACACACAAACACTACGCGATAGTGTTAGTACGTGCCAGCTTTGATTAATTACTTTAATTAACTTAATTAACTTACAGGAAGTTTCATTGAATTCGGTTGATTGGTTTAGAGTTATGGAGGAACATACATCCATACATCCATACATACAGAAAAGATTTCTAAAAATCGTCAATTTAGTTTTAGTATGATACAAATTATAGTTTATTTAATAAATAACAAAAAAGTAATACTAATAACTAAAGAAATAAACCTACCTAACAAACATTAAAATAACTATCAAAAGGGGCATTTTCATGTATGTTGTATGATACATAGAGTCTACAAACTCAATCTCACTTCTCATCTCATCTCACTTCTCACTAATATCATAAATGTGAAAGTATGTTTGTTTGTTTGTTTGTTTGTTTGTTTGTTTGTTCCTCTTTCACGCCTCAACGGCTGGACGGATTTGGACGAAACTTCGTATAGGGGTAGTGTATATCCCGGAGTAACATAATTTTTAAAAAAAGTGGTCAAGTTCGAGACGAGCTCGCGTACAGAGGGTTCCGTACCATCGCGTTTTCTGTGAGAACTAGAATGATTGGGATTTTCGTTTATGTTTTCCTGTAAATTAAGTGTATATCCCATGGTAACAATTTTTTTTAAAAGAGGTCAAATTCGAGTCGAACTCGCGTAAAGAGGGTTCCGTACCATCGCGTTTTCTGTGAGAACTAGAAGGATTGGGATTTTCGTTTACGTTTTCCTGTAAATTAAGTGTATAGAGAGGGAGAGGGAGAGGGAGAGGGAGAGGGAGAGGGAGAGGGAGAGGGAGAGGGAGAGGGAGAGGGAGAGGGAGAGGGAGAGGGAGAGGGAGAGGGAGAGGGAGAGGGAGAGGGAGAGGGAGAGGGAGAGGGAGAGGGAGAGGGAGAGGGAGAGGGAGAGGGAGAGGGAGAGGGAGAGGGAGAGGGAGAGGGAGAGGGAGAGGGAGAGGGAGAGGGAGAAGAAATTCATATTTCAAAAGAAGAAAGTAAGTAACTGAGGCGAGGCCGAAGGTCGAGCTGCGTTCAGGAAGTCCTTCTCGAAGAAAGTAAGTAACTAAGGGCGTGGCCGAAGGCCGAGCTGTATCCAGGAAGACGCTAAACCTTCTCGATGACAGTAGGTAACTATGGGCGATAGTTACTTACTTTCTTCAAGACGGTTTATAGTCTTCCTGAACGCAGCTCGGCCTTCGGCCTCACCCTCAATTACTTAATTTCTTCGAAAAGGTTTATAGTCTTCCTGAACGCAGCTCGGCCTTCGGCCTCGCCGTTAGTTACTTACTTTCATCGAGAAGGTTTATGGTCTTCCTGAACGCAGCTCGGCTTTCGGCCTCGCCCTCTGTTACTTACTTTCTCCGAAAAGGTCATCGTCTTCCTGAACGCAGCTCGGCCTTCGGCCTCGCCCTCAGTTACGTACTTTCATCAAGAATGTTTATGGTCTTCCTGAACGAAGCTCGGCCTTCGGCCTCGCCCTCAGTTACTTACTTTCATCAAGAAGGTTTATAGTCTTCCTGAACGAAGCTCGGCCTTCGGCCTCGCCCTCTGTTACTTACTTTCTTCAAAAAGGTTATCGTCTTCCTGAACGCAGCTCGGCCTTCGGCCTCGCCCTCAGTTACTTACTTTCTTCAAGAAGGTTTATAGTTTTCCTGTACGCAACTCGGCCTTCGGCCTCGCCCTCAATTACTTACTTTCTTTGAGTAGGTTTATCGTCTTCCTGAACGCAGCTCGGCCTTCGGACTCGCCCTTAGTTACTTACTTTAGTTGAGAAGGTTTATCGTTTACCTTAACGCAGATCGGCCTTGGTTACTTACTTTCTTCCTTTGAAATACGAATTTCACGCGAGCGAAGCCGCGGGCAAAAGCTAGTATCTCATAAAACAAAGTAACTTACTCCATGACCATCCCTTACAGATTTATTATTTTTAGTATTGATAGAAGAGGAATCAGAACTTAAATTAGTAAAAATCGTAAGTGGGCGGTAATCATAACACCTGGGCGCGGTTAGTACTTGGATGGGTGACCGCTCGACCGTTGGTGGCTGACCGTGGTTCAGATTTCACGTTAAACTGTAGGTCCCTTCCCTTCTTTCCTTACTAGGTGGTAGGGTTTATCCCGCCCGGGTTGATACCACCGTACTGAATGAATCGATCGGTCGAAACGGCTACGTAAATAGTTCGTGTTTTCCGTCCAGTTCAGTGTAGCCGACATGAAATGAAGGAAAGCACTGAAATGGCACCTAGTTCACCTGATGTTATGGGCTGACCTCACGGATGGTGTAGGAGATAGCCAACCGTGTCAGTTTGCATGAAAAAAAAAAAACCTTTTCGGAGGTGATATCGGATGGCCGGAGCATGTGCTCTGATCCCTCGGACTCTGTCACTCATACCGGATTATATAAAACCTAGTACAGTACAATAATTTATTCAATGATTTATGCAGTAAAGAAGTCAATTTAAAACGTTTTGATATTTTCTTAGGAAAAGACTTCAACGATAGGGTTTCCTTGAGATAATGAAATAAATTTAATTAATGAAATGAATAAATTAATATTATAATAAGTTATCAATTTTTTTATATTTTTTTATGAGTCCTTTTGCCTAGTTCTGCTGCCTGCAGCGCGTATCTCGTATGTGGCGGAAATACTCAAGTTACATTTTGGAGAGTTTTCACTTTTACCTACCCACTACGAGTATGCCCACGAAGTATTAAATTGCATTAACGTATTTTAATCTTTTAATTGCTGTAGTTAGTATTCATAGTGTGAATAATGTTGATGTCATATATGTTTGGGCAGAATCTTCAAAAATCCAAATAAAACAAATAAAAGAAAAGCCCCCTTTTTCTTCATTGCTTTTATTGTAATATGTAGTAAATTTATTGCAGAGAACAACATAAAACTTTAAATAAAGAAAAAATATAGGTAGGTATATATTATTTTCGTAGTACCTATTCTAATATTGTGTGTAATAATTATAAGTGTAATATAATTATTCCAAAGGCAAACAATATATTTTTAGGCAACTAAGTAATCAAACAATTAATAAAGATCTTATTTAATTTATAGTTAATTTTATTATAATGAATTGTTAAGATAATTTAGTTTGTAATATTAATTCTCTTTTATTTCCTAATATTAATAATATATTGGGATTATATCTTTATTGAAACTAAAGTTTAAAATATATATTTAGAAATAAAAGAAAAGCTCGAATGAAAATCATTATTTCATAAAATTCGTTCCATATAATATGTCAACATTTTATTACAGTGAAAGAGACGGCAGAGGTATGTAATTATTGGTCGTCTCTGCCTACCCCACTGAGAAACCGTTATGGCGTTATATATTATATCCTTTATTTTTGTATTAACAGCCCGTTAAACTCCCATATACATACATATATTTCTGTTTTCAGTACATATCTTCCCACGATGTCACCCGTATTTGTTTAACTATGCGAAAATATTTTCCATCAAAGCAGTTAAAACCTCACAGCGCCCATCGAACACAACCTCGTTTCACCTGACTCCGCAGAGCCAGTAGGTAATGATGCGAAAATCACGTCACCATTCTAACAGCACTGCCGAGGCCAGAACCGTTCACCGTTCGCGGTGCTTTTTCCTCTAGACCATCAATCATTGCGGCTGACATATCCAATATGTGTTTTTGCCCGCGGGCAGGCCGGCCGCCTGCCCGCGGTGACGGCGGCGCGGTAGCGAATTGCAGTGACAAAATAGTGGCTGCCTTCTTCCCGCTTCTGACAGGCTGTAGGTCGATGCTTGAGCTGTAGGTCAACACTTGAGCTGTAAGTCGACACTCGGGTGATTCGCTTGTCTACGTTTCCAATTTCAAATAATTCGAAGGTGTTAAATAATGATAATGTGCATGCAGTGCAATTTTGTCAGCCTCGGTAGCTCAGTGGTGCGTTCGGTCGACTGTTGTTAAGCAACCCTCAACGCGGTCAGAATTTTGATGGGTGACCGCTCGATCGTTGGAGGCTGACCGTGGTTTTGATTCCACGTAAAACTGTAGGTCCCTTCCCTTCTTACCTTACTAGGTGGTAGGATTTATCCCGCCCGGGTTGCTACCACCGCACTGAATGAAACGTCTGTAGAAACGGCTATGCAAATAGTTCGTGTTTTCCGTCCAGTTCAGTATACCCGACATGAAATGAAGGGAAACACTGACATAGTACCTAGTTCACCCGGTGTTATGGGCTGACATCACGGATGGTGTAGGTGATGTAGCCAACCGTGTCAGTTTCCACAAAAAATTAATGCACAAAGACCAAATTACAAAATCAAATATATGACTATATCGATTACTCTGTTATAACAATTTTGAACTCGTGTACTTTTATCAGCACTCGCGTTGGAAGTTTGAGTGCCGTCTGATGCATGACGGTTCCTTTACTGGTGACCTTTCGTCTTCGCACAAATTCCCACCTCCTAGGTCTACTATATTCTTGTATTAACAACCCTTCTCCTCTCGAGTACATATTATATTTTCGTTTTCAGTGCCTATCTTCCCACGATGTCACCCGTCGTCGGTCAAGTGATGACAATATTCTAGCTATCTCAACTCATAAAACTGGCTTTTACACAAACTCATTTTCTATTCACTCAGCTAGGCTGTGGAATTTACTACCTCACTCTATTAGGCCACACGCTGTAACACACTATCGTTATTAAAAATACTTAAATTTGTACTATCTCCGTCAGTGTAAAGCCAATAGCTAAAAAAAATATATTTTAAGTCTAATTTATATAGTTCGAATAGAATGAACAAGTGAATGGGGAAAACAGATAGATATATTTGGAGAGTAAACTGAATTGTCTAAATGCCAGTTCGTCAACGTCTTGTGGACATAGCAGCGCGTCGACCTAACAGACTGTCGACCTAACGCCTGAATCCGCAGTACGGTTGTCAGGATTGGCGACGGTGATTGCCGTATTCTATTAAGGAATAGCTTTCTTGTAAGAAAGTGGCGATGCACCGAGCCCAGTGACTGAAGGTGGCTGGACCAGTGACGGCGGCGGAGGTCTGCGCGCGCGAAACTATTGTTTGTTTGAAATTTTATGAGATTTCTGTTCGTATGCGCTTCATGAATTGAAACAATTTTAAATTAGGAAGTACCTATTTATTTTATAGCGGTCGAAACGGCTATGTAAATAGTTCGTGTTTTCCGTCCATTTCAGTGTAGCCGACATCAAATGACAGGAAGCACTGACATGGCATCTAGTTCACCCGGTGTTACGGGCTGACATCACAGATATTGTAGGTGATGTAGCCAACCTTGTCAGTTTCCATAAAAAATAAACTTAGGGAGATGTATAATCACTCTGTTCTTCTCCTAAAGTTACTTTCTTCGAAAACCTATAGGTATGTTTTATTCGAACGCAGCTCGGCACGGAAGGGAAGCTCTTCGGCCGTGCCGGCTACATTGAACTGGACGGAAAACACGTATAAGTCAATTACGACTAGGACTAGGCCTGAGAGAATGCTATTATGATACGGAGCCCTCGGTGCGCGAGACTAAGTCGCACTTGAGCGATTTTCTGAACACACTGTACCATGCCTGCATTAAGATAAGTTAACGAGTAAATATTCGCTTATTAAAATAGCATTAAAATAATGCACCCGTGTGCGCGTGGATGCAATTTTCATAAAATTATAACTCGCTTTATTCAAATTTAATTCTAATACTTGACTGTAAGAGCGGAGACACACGAAGCGGAATTTAAGGTCGCACTTCTCACCGAGCTCCGCGGGTAGCGGAGGGGACGGCGCGCGCTCTGATTGGGTGGTATCGGGGCGGTATCGAGCTCTGGTTGGTTGGTAATGAATGGAATTTGTACGTTTATACAAACATCGTGTTACGCTGGCGCGGGCAAGGTCCGACGTCCTTGCCTATTCAAATGTTCTTGTTTTGTAGGTACAAGATTATCTAGAAGGTTCTATGAGAATATATATCTGAATTATATGTTTTTCGGGCAGCGGAAATAAAAATATATCGATGGAAAAAGGGCTCGTCATAAGGAACACAATTTTTAAATAGTTTTAAAGTGCATAGTTCTGTATAAAATATACAAAAATCGAGCTTTGCGATTCGAGTTAAAGTTTAGAATGCCGGCATGGCATTCGCAACCTCCGCGTACGACCGAATGTCCATGGGTGTCATTAAACACCTTATGGATGATTCGGAGCCACACGTCGCGCTTTCTATAAAAAATAAAAAATAAAGTTTTTTTTTATGTAATCCGGTATGGATGGCTGAGTCAGAGGGGCCAAAGCACATGCTCTGACTAGCCAATATCACCTCCGAGAAGGTAGGTGCCATACCGGAGACTTCCCTGGATTGCTGGCTATACTGGACTAGAGGAGAACAGAACCGAGGTTGCTATGCGGCCATCTTACATCCAGTACGGTGGTACCAACCCAGTCGGCTACAATTTGAGCCTACCACCTAGTAAGGGGCAAGGGAAGTTAGTATCTCAAGTCTTAAGTATCTTAAGTTAGGTCCTCTCTTGTAGTTTACAGGAAAACCTAACGAAAATCCTAAATCTTAAAGCTCTCACAGAAAACGGAATGGTACGGAACCCTCCCCACGCGAGTTCTACTCGCACTTGACCGCTTTTTTTTCATCTCAAAAATATATGCGTTGCATCGGTCAGCTTGAAGAGTTCGCACAATACACATATTATATAAATGATTCACACCAGCACATCTTAGCCGCATTTTCGGTTGAGACGATGGGGGCATGATCAGAGGAGGCAAAGCGACTTACCAAAGATATTGGGCTGGCCCTGTACGCTACTTCAGGAGAACAACGATCGCTCGAGTTCCTGAGGCAGCGTATCAGTGTGGCCACCCAGCGAGGTAATGCCGCTAGCGTCCTCGGAACCGTGCCCATATCGTCTCGTCTGGAGGAGGGTTACTAGTTTTCTTTTATAGGTTTATTAGTAGGTTTTAGAAGTATGTTAGTAGGTTTATTTATTTAGTTTTAGTTAGTTACATTTTAGATTTATTTTAGATTTAGTATAGTTTTTAATTTAATGTTATTATTTGTTAGTTGTGTGCATACTTTATTTGAAATAAACATTCACTAATATCATTAGTAGGTATATGTACAAGACAATTTTTTAACAGTCACTGTTCTCTTATTTGCAGCAAGTGGCGACGCCCACAGTCGTCAAGAAGATACTGCGCCTGAAGCAGGAGAACCCGGGCATGTTCGCGTGGGAGATCCGCGAGCGGCTGCTCAGCGCGCGCGTGTGCGAACCCCACTCCATACCTTCGGTGTCGTCCGTCAACCGCATACTGAGGAACAGCGGCGCGTGGAGCGACGCCGAGCTGGTAGCACCGCACGGCCATAGAGGTAAGAAGATACTCCGCCTGAAGCAGGAGAACCCGGGCATGTTCGCGTGGGAGATCCGCGAGCGGCTGCTCAGCGCGCGCGTGTGCGAACCCCACTCCATACCTTCGGTGTCGTTCGTCAACCGCATACTGAGGAACAGCGGCGCGTGGAGCGACGCCGAGCTGGTAGCACCGCACGGCCATAGAGGTAAGAAGATACTCCGCCTGAAGCAGGAGAACCCGGGCATGTTCGCGTGGGAGATCCGCGAGCGGCTTCTGAGCGCGCGCGTGTGCGAACCCCACTCCATACCTTCGGTGTCGTCTGTCAACCGCATACTGAGGAACAGCGGCGCGTGGAGCGACGCCGAGCTGGTAGCTCCGCACGGCCATAGAGGTAAGAAGATACTCCGCCTGAAGCAGGAGAACCCGGGCATGTTCGCGTGGGAGATCCGCGAGCGGCTGCTCAGCGCGCGCGTGTGCGAACCCCACTCCATACCTTCGGTGTCGTCCGTCAACCGCATACTGAGGAACAGCGGCGCGTGGAGCGACGCCGAGCTGGTAGCACCGCATGGCCATAGAGGTAAGAAGATACTCCGCCTGAAGCAGGAGAACCCGGGCATGTTCGCGTGGGAGATCCGCGAGCGGCTTCTGAGCGCGCGCGTGTGCGAACCCCACTCCATACCTTCGGTGTCGTCTGTCAACCGCATACTGAGGAACAGCGGCGCGTGGAGCGACGCCGAGCTGGTAGCTCCGCACGGCCATAGAGGTAAGAAGATACTCGGCCTGAAGCAGGAGAACCCGGGCATGTTCGCGTGGGAGATCCGCGAGCGGCTTCTGAGCGCGCACGTGTGCGAACCCCACTCCATACCTTCGGTGTCGTCTGTCAACCGCATACTGAGGAACAGCGGCGCGTGGAGCGACGCCGAGCTGGTAGCACCGCACGGCCATAGAGGTAAGAAGATACTCCGCCTGAAGCAGGAGAACCCGAGCATGTTCGCGTGGGACATCCGCGAGCGGCTGCTCAGCGCGCGCGTGTGCGAACCCCACTGCATACCTTCAGAGTCCTCCGTCAACCGGATACTGAGGAACAGCGGCGCGTGGAGTGACGCCGAGCTGGTAGCTCCGCACGGCCATAGAGGTAAGAAGGTGTGAAACTAAGCTTGCGATGGCTTCACCGAACATATCCGGGCCCATCGGCAGTAGAGGAGGGTGTTAATCGAGGTCGGGACTAGCGAGTGACCACTCTGAATTTCCCGCGCATACTTCACGTTTCGGCTCGCACCAAGCCCTCGTCAGCTAGTCTGCGTTGACTAGGACGCGGGGAAACCACCAGTCCCGCTCTCGACCTCACTCTCTCTACCTATCCATATTCTGTAGGATGCTTCCAGTGACGTTTTCGAAGCTCTCTCCATTAGGGTTCTCTCTCTTTTAGCGTCGATCTTGGCAGCTAAGTTCAACAAGTATTACATACTAACCCTTAAGACAAGACAGAAGTTAACTGTCTCCATACAAAATCGTCTTTCGGAATTTATGTTTTTTACCCCCCTACACCTTATCCGATTTTTACAATTCTTTTTTTTTTTTTTGTAATAAGGACATTCGAATCTACGTTCCTGTCTTTTTATTATTTGAATATCTAAACTCTAAGATGGATGACTCAATAAATTTTAATGGACTTCATGACATCAAAAAATTAAAAATTAAAAATTTTCTGTCGAATTACAAATTGTTTGCTCCGGTGTTGTAGGTATATTTCATCTAAACAAAAAAAATGACAGGAACCTAGATTGGATTGTCCTTAAGACCAGAAAAAAAAATTGTCTGCACTGCACTGGACGGAAAACACGAACTATTTACATAGCCGTTTCGACCGACGCGACGTTTCATTCAGTGGCGGTGGTATCAACCCGGGCGGGATAAACCCTACAACCTATAAGGTAAGAAGGGAAGGCACCTACAGTTTTACGTGGAATCCGAACCACCGTCAGCCTCCGACGGTCGAGTGGTCACCCATCCAAGTACTGACCGCGCTCAGGGTTGCTTAACAACCAGTCGACCGACCGCACCACTGAACTACCGAGGCTGACAGGTGAGGATGGTTGGTGCTGTGCTGTAATTTTCAAAAGTCTGCAGAACAACTGCGATCACTCTGCTTTTACCCCGATTGTCGGCATACAGCGTATGTATGTATGTATATTAATTCACAAACCCAAAAGAATCCCTAAAATTGCAAAACATTACAATAAATTTAAAATAACGACAGTAATTAACGAAAAACCTACAACGTTTTGTTAATTACAAAATATTTAGCTTAACGATTAATTTCCACCATGCTACCTACTATTTGAAAGGCGACAGACTCGAGATAGCCTTGTACTGAGGTTGTGTTTATTTATTTTATTTATTTTTAAGTTAGTAAATTAATTACGAGACACCAGGTGACGACACCTGCCGGTGCGTCTCAGGTTTTTGTAAAGGTGTAATTATTTTGGTGACATGTCTCATTCTTGTTTTGTTTGTCGCGCAGTAGGAAGTAGGAAAGAAAGGAATTTGTACGACATTTATTATGGAGTAACAAAAACCGCCCGAGTGCGAGTCCGACTCGCGCACCGAGTGCCCGCCCGTACCACCGCGCATTTTTTTTTTTTATGTAAACTGATACCGTTGGCTACATCACCTACAGCATCCGTGATATCAGCACATAACACCGGGTGAACTAGGTGCATGTCAGTCAGTCAGTCAGTCAGCGTGTAAACGTCCACTGCTGGACATATTTTTTATGGCCTGGCCTCTCCAATTTTCCTCCAGTCCTCCCGGCCTTCAGCGATACGGAACCACTGCTTTCAGCCGACGTACTTGATGTCGTCGTCCCACCTGTCGGGTGCTTCCCACACTCCGTTTTCCTGTCCACGGCCGCCAGTGTAGGACACGGTTACGCCAACGGTCATCATGTCTTCGGCTAATGTGCCCAGCCCACTGCCACTTGAGCTTAGCCACCCGGTGTCCAATATCGACTACTTTGGTGCGTCAGTGTCAGTGCTTCCCTTCATTTCATGTCCGCTATACTGAACTGGACGGAAAACACGAACTCATGGCCGTTTCGACATGTGATTCGATCAATGTGTTATGTATGGCCCCACTGGGTGGTCCGGCTAAAATATTTACGATTTGTTTGTTGAAATGTCACTGTCCCATTAGAAATTTAGTGACCACATTATTAATAGGTTCGTAGTTATCATCAGGCTTGCTCGCAGGCTGGCTTGATTTATTAACATCAATTAAATTGCGATAAATTGGTTGAACATGGTGGAATATTTCAGAATTTCGTTGATGCCATGAGCTTCAAATAAATGGCTACTACGTTAGTACGATTTTTTCGAAAGAAGAATTTCTAAAAATTCTCATCTCCCAGAGTCGAAACCTTCAAAGAAAACCATAAAATATAAGGGTAAGATTTGTACGGAACCCTAAAACTAACCCTAAATTATAAGATTTATTTATTTATATATTTATTAAAGAAACTTAACAGCACATATTTTACGAATCAACAATTACAAATGTACAAAGTTTCGCATGTTAAAATACCTACCAAAATAAGTTCAACTTATTTAATATTTTAAAAAAAATCGCGCATTTTAACATACTCGTACCATGTGATTAATACTACAATCTTAGTGTGTATCTTGTTCTCTCTGCCTATCCTATTGGAAAAGAGATGTAGATTTTATAATAATAATTTTTGAGGTTAATATGGTATCTTGGATAATTTATACAAATATACCTTATTTCTTGTGTTTCTTTTAAGGTATGAACTACTGATTTGTTTTTCTTTTGAACGGATAAATACTCCAAAATATATGTACGTTCTGAATACAGTTACATATCTTCTTAGTTACACAGATAGTTAAAAAATAGTTTATCTAAAAAAATAATATTATTTTCTCTCCTTTTCAGATTCGTACCAACCATCTGAGATGCCTCCAAACTCGGCCGAGTACCCACACCAGCTAAAGAACACTCTACCTGCACCTCAAAACCAGCCGCCTTACTTCCCCCACTCGGCTGTCAGACTGCCGACATCCCCTCAAGATCCCCCTCCTCCAAATTTCTACGAAAGACGCCTGGCGACATCGTGGCTTCTCGCAAACCAAGTGCAAAACGCTCAGGGTCTACTGAAACCCTACCCAGTCAACCCCTGGCATAGAATCATGATGCCGTGCCATCTTCCGGATTCAAAAAACGCATTTGTCCCCTACGCAAACGCGATCAACCTCCACACGGACATTTTCAACAGGCTACACTATCTCAGTGTCAATTCGGAGAGTGATATCAAATCAGAATGCAGATCAGAACTCATTTCTATCGACGCCAGCGACGATAGTGTCGATAAGCGATCGGAAATGGACGAAGACGAGAGAAAAACGCCAAAAACGAACGAGAAGAAGAAAAATCCGTATTCGATAGAGGAGTTGCTGAAAAAACCGGATAAGATAGCTACAAATCCTTGTGTCGGTACGGCTTTTCTGAGGCAACCGAGTGGCAGTATGGTAGAGCCGGGCGACAAAGCGCACAGCAATCGAAGTTCTCCGGATAGTTTTTGCTCGGTTCAGAGCAGTTCATCTAATGATGCTTTTCGCAATACTGATAATTAGGTTTGTAATGAATCTAAAGAACTGAAATGGATAGAACTGATATTTGTACAATTTTCAATTTGCTTCGTCCCAAAGTCCCAATTCTGCGGTTTGGTAGACAAGGTATCACCTTTTCTTCTTCTCGGACCAGTTCTTAAGGAGGTCGAGAGAAGAATTCAAATGGGTTGCGCTGTCTTCGGAAAGTTAAAATTTACCCTGAGGTCTGACCTTCCGCAAAATTTAAAGACCCGTATGTCCTCCAGGTTATGTCCAGGTTATGTAAAATGTGGACTCTTGACGGTCGCTACAGTCCAAAGGTTAAAAGTTGCCCAGCGAGTAATAGAGCGAGCCATGCTGGGAATATTGCTACGTTATATGGTGCGTAACGAGGCAATGGTCGACGCACCAAAGTAGACGAAATTGGACACCGGTTGGCTAAGCTCAAGTGGCAGGGGGCTGGGCGTGTTAGCCGAAGAGACGACTACCGTTGGAGTAACCGTGTCCTACACTGGCGGCCGTGGACAGGAAAACGGCGCGGCGTGTGGGAAGACCACCCGCCAGCTGGGACGACGACATCAAGAAGGTCGACTTTATGCTGTGGTTTCATACCGCTGAAGGCCGAGAGGGCTGAAGGAAAATTGGAGAGGCGTATGTTCAGTAGTGGACGCATACATGCTGACTAGAGACCAATGGTGCAGTCGACAGAGCCAAAATCATCACTCCTCGCGAAACCAGTGAGGCGCCGTGCTAGCAGATTTGCGGACTGTTGCTAGGCTCTGTAGCTTATGTCTGTGCGACGCGTAGATACGTTTGAAGACACCTAGGATTTGGGAAACACACTCACCAGAAGACAGTGCCACACCCTAGAGATGCAACGAAGAAACATTTTGAGAACATAACAGCTGCGCACAATTTGCATACGCATAACACGCGTGTTGATGGGTGGAACATAATCTACAAAGGGGACTCACTTATCAACACGCATGCTACGGGGAAGAACGCTAGATGTATGCACGTGTCGGACCTTCCCCGCGCCAGCGTAAGACGATATTTGTAAAAACGTTTATAAAATAACAAATAACATTCCTTGCCAACCAATCAGAGCGCGATACCGCCCGATAACACCCAATCAGAGCGCGCGCCGTCCCCTCCGTTACCCGCGGAGCTCGGCGACGCTGTTTCTCATATAAGCATTGGACAGTCCGACGTCCAAACTCTTCTAAATGTTCTTGCTACGGGGCATCTGACGCCAATTGTGTGAAATTAGATTTTCTTCATGCAATCCGGAGAGGGGCCACAGTACATGCTCCGACCAGCCAATTTTTTTTTTATGTAATCCGGTATGGGTGGCTGAGTCAGAGGGGCCAAAGCACATGCTCTGACTAGCCAATATCACCTCCGAGAAGGTAGGTGCCATACCGGAGACTTCCCTGGATTGCTGGCTATACTGGACTAGAGGAGAACACAACCGAGGTTGCTATGCGGCCATCACCAACGAAAGGTGCCATACCGGAGACTTACCCTCGTTACAGCTTCCCTTTGCTTGATTATATTGAGGACGAAGAAAATTGTATGCAATATAGGTACGAGAAAATCAGCTCTCTCTAATTTTACATTCTTTGTCTTTAACACAGATCAGGTAATTAACAGCTAGATGGGCCATGAAGCGCCTGTATGGGGACACGGAGTCTCAAAAATACCTACAAATCAACATACAGCAGTGCGCAGATACAATGCTTCGCGACCACTCAACCATTACATGTCGACATCTACAGCCAATGAGAGGCACAAACATTTCGACATACTCTCTGCCATAAGCGGTTACTGGATACTTAATTTAGCGACCCGGTGCTGCGTTTATCGCCAATCTAGCTATAATAATTGCTCTGATCTGTAGTATTTAATGTTATTGTACAGTCTAGTCGAATATAGGAAGAGCCATCTTAGTTTATAGTAAAAATATTCCATTAAATTAATCTTACCTTCATGCAATACATTTCATATTGAACCTTTAACAAAATGCTTGCACTGTGGTTCGTCAATCTAAAAATCCAATACTTGCAATAAATTAATTCATATCATTACATCATGCAAAAATTATTTAACTGTGTAAAAGTCAAAATTGCATTTCGTTGAAAAATTTAAACAGCAAAGTTTTAAAAATTTCTCCTCTTTACAATTATTAATTGTGTAAGTAATTATTGTGAAAAACCTGTGCATTTATTTAAATTTGTTAACTCTGTAGATATTAGAAATACGCAGTTATACATAGGTAAAATTAAAATGTAAATATTATAAAAAATTAGAGCGTTATATTGTAATGTGATTGTATTAAAATCTTAATAGTTTATTTTAGTTTCTGCATTTCGGGCTAAATTAAACGAAATGTTTAATTAAAACACATGTATTTACAGAAGAAAGTAACTCTGGTAGGTAAAAAATTATTAAACTTGCATTTATTTGTAAATAGCTATATTAACAGGTCAAATAAAGATAAATGCAATAGTTTGAATTTAAGAATCTGTAAAAACATTTAGAAAAGACACATATCTAGCGAAATACTAAATTTTTAGCGTCAAATAGATTACAGATTACAAAAATACCTACTTAGACATGAACATTTGTTTGATTTCAACCTTTTCCCTATCCTTAACAGCGAAAAAAATATACATTCGGCACGTTTGTCAGCCTCGATAGCTCAGTGGTGCAGACGGGCGCGGTCAGTACTTGGATGGGTGCCCGCTCGACCGTTGGAGGCTGGCCGTGGTTCGGATTCCGCGTAAAACTGTAGGTCCTATCCCTTCCTACCTTACTAGGCGGTAGGGTTCAACCCGCCCGGGTTGGTACCACCGCACTGAATGAAACGTCGGTCGAAACGGCTATGTAAATAGTTTGTGTTTTCCGTCTAGTTCAGTGTAGCCGGCACGATCGAAGGGAAGCACTGACATGGCACCTAGTTCACCCGGTTTTATGGGCTTACATCACGGATGTTATAGGTGATGTAGCCAACCATGTCAGTTCCCATAAAAAAAACGTAAACTGGTTGCTTGACGTGCTTTGGGCCCTCTGACTCAGCCACTCATACCGGATTACATAAAAAAACCTGTTAAGTGAGAACGATGTTCACATCTTCCACTACTTTAGTTTTGACTTTTACACTTCCGCAGCCATATGTTTCTTCTTACTGCACGTATAGCGAGCATTCCTTCTTGTCACACTCGCACATATCTCGCGTTCGGCATAGCTCATTTTTAACCCCCGACCGACACCACAGAGCATCAAATGCGCGCGCCCGCCCCTCCTAGAGGCGCCCTGAGCGCGATTTCTCTGCAACGCCGTTGAAGCCTGTGGGCGTGGCCTATGACTTACATATGTGTGTTGTGCGTGTGCATTTGTTTTGTGCGTGTGCCTAACTTGCTCTTCTTTGTGTGTAGTGTCGATACTAACACACACACACACATACGAAGCGTTGGCAGCACTGCGTGTAGTTTTTGGGTTTCAAATATTTTCGCTTAAGGCGTCCCTAGTAGGGAGCGCGCGCGGTCGGTATTTGATGCTCTGTGCCCGACACAAAAGGATGTTATAAGTTTTGACGCCACCGTCTGTCTGTCTGTGGCATCGTAGCTCCCAAACGGATGGGCCGATTTGGGTGCGGTTTTTTTTGCATTGATATATTTATTAGTCCTTCTTATCCCTCGCGCCATCTATCGGTCCCGTTTGTAGTTAAAATATTAGTTGAATGATGATTCGGTAGATGTCGCTGTTCTGCCGAATCCGATACAATATACCGATCTATTATAATTTGTATGGGTACCACCTTAATTTTTAACTTTTTTTTTTTTATTATTTACTGGCATATCTGCCATATTGAAACTGACATACATACATATCACACAGGATGAATCCCGACAATCGGGGTAAGCAGAGTAATCGGTGTTGTGCTGCAAGAACTCTGGTAAATTACAGCACATCACCGATCACCGCGTTTCGCAAAGTACTCGAACAAGATTCAATCGATCAAGCAGCAAGTAAGGCACGAAGACTCACCTGCTGCATGACTCGGTGGAAGTACCGTGCCAAGGTGAAAGGTGGCGATCCTGTCGCCCATTAGCACGGCATATTGTCCTTATCCCTTAGTAGGCCTGCACCTCTCCCCATGCGTATTGACACATATTCTGTGAAAATTTCAACCGGCTACCTATTACGGTTCAAAAGAACGTATGAAAACGGAACCCCACAAAGGGGCCCATGTATAAATCAATACATTTTACATAACATGGGGGTGAGGTGAGCGCGGTACGGATAGAATACCTACCTTCGTACAGGCTATTTTTCAAAGTGCATGGTGTTATAATAACACAGAACCTTGCAATTTTCATTTCGCACTAATCGCCGCTTTTCTAAATGTCACTGCTACGGATGGGGCACGACCTAAAATGTGGCAAGTCTAACTTTCAGTAATTTTCCTTTTTGTTTTATAAAGGCAGCTGTGCCCATAAGTACATTGGATGATCAGATCAAGTCAGAGTAAGTTTCAGATATTCCACAGGGTTTGTACCGTGTGGGGCCGGTACTTTAAAAGAAAGCCCCACTGCATCTCTCCCCGTATATGTCATAAAAGGCGACTAAGGGATATGACTCCCTTCTTATATTACTAGGTGGTAGGGTTTAACCCGCCCGGGTTGGTACGACCGCACTGAATGAAAGGTCAGTCGAAACGGCTATGTAAATAGTTTGTGTTTTCCGTCCAGTTCAGTGTAGCCGGTACGACCGAAGAGAAGCACTGACGTGGCACCAAGCTCACCCGGTGTTATGGGCTGACATCACGGATTGATGTAGGTGATGTAGCCAACCGTGTCAGATTCCATAAAAAAAAGGCGGGCAAAAATTTTGTGTTCTAAAATGGGTCAAGTGCGTAGTACCCGTAACCGACGAGCACGCATGAAGAACATTATGGGAGTGGAAGAGGCGGCAGAGGTGTGTCATGATCGTGGCACGTGGAGATCCGTTGTCTCTGCCTACCCCACCAGGAAACAGGCGTGACGCTATGTATGTATGTATAACAACAAGGTAATGATTGTGTAGATACAAAGGACGAAGAACAGTTTTGGCTTTGCCGTATTCTAGTTATGTAAATGTCTACATATTTCCTCATCTTTCCACACGGTTTCCTTTCGACAGGGTCCTTCAAGAGGGGCGTGAATGGGCACCTGTCAGGCCGGCATGGCATTTGTAACCCCTGCATACGACCGAATGTCCATGGGCGTCCTTAGAAACCTTATGGGTGGCTCGGCGCCATAAGTTTCAGATATTCCACAGAAGACGCATGGGGGCGGGTGGTAGAATATAATATTACTTATTATAGAAAGTATATCTTAATACAGGTTTTGTTAAAATTTTTGTTGCATATAATATAATCTAACAAATGAATTTTCGAATAAATTCAACTCTCAATTCATATATTATAATAATTCAAAATTGTAATTATAATTTGGCATTTATACACGTGCAAATCAATAAGATATTCTTCATAGATAAAATTTCATTCATATTATAGTCAGTATCTAGGTAGTTATTGCACAATATTCAAAAACACGCCAAAGCTAACAAGATTAAAATTAATGATTTTCTTTCAATATTTCCTTTATTGAAAAAATCAAGACCTGGGCAGTTTCGTCTTTAGCACTAGAGTAGACGAGAAATGCGTTTATAATAGTGTAACGTGAGCCGTCAGTAACGACTGGTTGCGACTGAATTGATTAAAAGTAACGCGCCTCAGAGATGATTTGTCTGTAATTACGGGATCCGTGCGACATTAAGCGCGGTCGGGAAATTACAAGTGTGACCAGTAGGTAACACATTTATTATGTAGGTAGATTGAGGATGTAATGGTAATATATGCAGATTTGCAATAAAAGTTTGCACGGATTGGAACATCACTAACAGATTTTTTTTATGGCGCGGTTGACCTACAACATCCGCGCTGTCAGTCAGTGCTGCGCTTCCCTTCTTCGGTCGTGCCGGCTGCACTGAACTGGGTGGAAAACGCGAACTACATAGCCGTTTCAAACGACCTTTTATATGCGGTGGTAGCAAACCGGGCGGGTTAAACCCTACCACCAAGTAAGGTATGAAGGGAAGGGATCAAGGGACCTACAGTTTTACGTGGAATTCGAACCACAGTCAGCCTCCAACGGTCTAGCGGTCACCGAAGTTATGACCGCGTCCACGGCAGTCCACCGATCGCAGCACTGAGTTACCGAGGCTGACCTTAATTGATTGAATTGAATTACTAACACCCCCACTTTCAGATAATTTTCTTCCTGGGGCTGCTCAACGATTGATGAGTGCGCGTACAGTACACATAGATAATATGACAATGATATTGAATGAACATTTTATTTTCTCCAGTTGTAGGTACCTATACGCTTCGGGAGGGGCAGCGCACCCCTGAAGAGAGAACCCGAAAGAAACACTGCTTATAGTTCCCGTTAGCAAATAAAGAGTGTCGAGCTTTAGAAAGAGACAATCCGCTTGTAGAGCGTCGTCCCTGTCACACGAACTCGCACGTGTCTGTGCGACAGGGCCGACGCTCTACAACCGAATCGTCTCTTTCTAAAACTCGAAGCACATTATTTGTTGCCGGGAGGGAACTGTAGGTATTTTTTGTAATTTTGTCTTCACGCCACTTCACAACCCTTCGCTGCACGGAGAGTCAATAAATGGTATGCTTCAACAATATTATACGAGAGAGAGGCACATTTTTTCCAAGACCCATGCAGGACATAGTTTTACTAACCCAAATGTGAATATTATGGAAATGAATAGAACGTAGTGTGCGTTTTGATAGTTTTTCCTTGTAATTTTCATGGAATTTGTAATTTTCTGTTAAACATTTACCTAGATTGTTTTTATTGAAAGCGCGACATGTGGCGCCGAGCCACCCATAAGGTGTCTAGCAATACCCATGGAAATTAGGTCGTATGCGGGGGTTGCGAATGACCTATTCTAGTTTAATTATATTGGTTTAAATATAGATATAAATAAATTGTTCTATGTGTTTACAAAAAGCGGAAAAATACAACCCATCTACTGACTTTCTTTTAGCTTAGGTATGTATGAGGAATTAGCTTCTCCACAGAGACGATTGTCTTTCGAGTTTTAGTTCTTAGGTATTAACTTCGATCATAAAAAATACGATTTCTTCCGTCTACGTTACATGTCTTGTTCTACACTTGTACTTTGTGCGATGAATCTCAAATAATAATTGCTATGGACTGGAATATTGTGTAGCAACTACAGGGATCCGAAGGGAATCCATGGCCTTGGAGTGAAAAAAAACGGACGTTAACTAAATTCTAGGCGACGACACTATAATTCATAATTTATTAAAAAAATCGTATAGCCGAACAAGGCCTGTATATTTACAACGTTGACATATTGAAGTATACATAAAACATTTATTATGATAACAATCAGACCGACAAAACAGTTTTGTGACATTTGGCTCATCCAGCATCCGAGGGTGCTGCGAAGTTGTTTATAATGTATAATGTTATTATGAAAGAAAGAGCTGCTCGCTCGAATTAGTTTGGTAAGTTTTTAAGTTGTTGTTGTCTATTATTTTATTGTGCTAAGTTTGTTGTTGTATGAAGAGGGTTGGCATTTTCATTTAATGAAACAAACCCTTTAAATAAATGAAAAAAAAAAAAAAAAACAACTGACAATGACAGAGTGGAAATCATTTACGGTGCATTGTCTGAACGGCATAACTAATAAATATTGTTAACCTGAATTTACGTTTCAAAACTTCAGTGTCAAACAAACGTCAAACTGTGACAGCACCGGCCGTCACGTCACTTCGTCGTTCGATTTTCAATTTCCTTCCATCCTTATTTTCCAATACAAGGCAAGGGCAGTAATATATTCTCTTTGCACAAAAGAGAGTGATCCTTTCTCAGTGTCAATGAGCGAAGGACGAAATTTTCATCAAAGAGAAAATATCTTCCTAAAATTTTAGAATGGAGTCGGACAACTTAACAAAACAGGTAAGTGGACGACTTATTGTGAAAGAAGTAGTTGTTCTTTTCCCGTGTAATTGTTTATTTCCTGCAACCTTGCAGTTTCATTTTACGAAGCATACAAACGATACTGTATACTAACAATTCCCATGTTATAAAATATATATTAAAATTTATAAAATGTAATGACGTGAGACTGTAATTAATTACATATAAATATATGTAATTAATATGTATATATATGTTTTAGTTATTTAATTTCATCTTCTTATTTACAACTAAGTATGTGTCTTCCAGAATTTGTGCATGCAAACTAGTAACTTCAAATGCTTCGTTCCTTTCAAAATTATTTTGTTTATATTATAAAAAGTAATCACAAATTTATACCGTGCAACTCCGTCACTGGATACTGGCAGTAATAAACGAATTTCCTATTCGTTTGGTTGCCACTATTTAACCCTTTCGGCGCCAGGCCCGCCAGGACCCAGTCATGCGCCCAGGCCAAGGCTTTACGAAACCTCCACAGGTACTACTACTGCAATAAACTACAATTAAACCTGTTTATATGAAAGCACTTTTCTAAATCACATATGTGTGCGCCTGGCCTCACAGAATGACTAATAGGCAACAATAATAATATAGGAATAACAAATTTATGTGCGCCTGGCGCCACATATTTATGAAAGCACTTTTTCTAAATCACATATGTGTGTGCCTGGCCTCACAAAATGACTATAGGTGCACACAAATATGTGCGACTGGCGCCGAAAGGGTTAAAAAAAGAAGAAGAAGAAGAACAATGTTATTGTGGTTATTTATGAAACGCATGGGTACAAACATACAATAAACGATGTAAAACAAACGACTTATTTAGAAGCCCGGCCAGATTTTTTTAACTACTGGAAAAACAAACACCCTCGACATTTTTCCGAATTTTTCTAACCTAAAATTGGCAATTCATAATATGTGTAGGTGAAGAACGCCGACACTAATAAGCCTTGTATTTCTTGTTTTTTGTCGTGTACTGTTCTTCCTTCAATTTGTGTGCAATAAAGAGTTTCTATTCTATTCTGCACTCTTATGCAGATTTTTTACTTCTAATGGCTAAATAGTAAATAGCTACCAATATGTACCAATGAAATATACCATGTGGGACCGCTACTTCAAAAGAATAGCCCCACTGCATCTCTCCCCGTCTATGACGTAAAAGGCGACTAAGGGATATAACTCCCTTCATAATATATTACTAGGTGGTAGGGTTTAACCCGCCCGGGTTGGTACCACCGCACTGAATGAAAGGTCGGTCGAAACGGCTATGTAAATAGTTTGTGTTTTCCGTCCAGTTCAGTGTAGCCGGCACGACCGAAGGGAAGCACTGACATGGCACCTAGTTCACCGGTGTTATGGGCTGACATTACGGATGTTGTAGGTGATGTAGCCAAACGTGTCAGTTTCCAAAAAAACAAAAATTATAATAAAAAATAGAAAAAGTAAATAATTAAGGGGGGGGGGGGTTCCAATACAAGAAACATGTTTTTTTTCAATGTTTTCCAATTTGTTGGTATATCCGCCGTAATAACACATATATTCTGTGAAAATTTCAACGAGCTACCTATTACGGTTCAAGAGATACATCCCTCGGACAGACAGACAGATGATGGATGGAAACCTAAAAATAAAAACAACAAACTTGCAGATAGAAGAAATAGAAGCCCTAAGCTCCATCTACTCGGAGGACTGGCGCACAGACAGCGAGGCGTCTCGCTCTTACAGCACGACCGTCTCGGACGGAGGGCGGAGCGTGGAGCTGTCGGTGACGCTGCCCGCGGAGTACCCGGGCGCTGCGCCGCCCGCGTACGAACTCTCAGCGCCGTGGATGCAGCGGAGAGACAAGGAGAACTTGCATAAAGCTCTGGATCAAGTCTACTTGTAAGTATAAACACGGAAATAGGTTTAAAAAAAAAATTGGGAAGTTGAAATTTTTTCTCGGGTATTTTCATCAACTTCCGAACCGTGAAGCAACAGGTGTAAGTATAGTATGCACGTAAATATCAGAAAAAACTCATCGTGTCAGCTGGATTCGAACCTTGGATCTTGAGACCAAGAGTCCGAATGCCGAAAGTCATTTTCGGGCCTTTTTTTATTATGTAAAATTTTGCGAATTTTTCAGCACTCTCGTATGAAGAAATAGGAAAATTTTGAAAAATTTGCCATTAAAAAAAATACAAGTTTAAAAAAAATTGGTTAACACCCAAAATGTAACCCATGTATAAGTGTATAACTTTTTTCAAGAGACAATATCGGGGAAACTGTGATCTTCCAGTGGATTGAGAAGATCAGAGAAACACTACAGAACATCAACCAGACAGAGCAAGCAGAGAAAAGCAAAGAGGAAAAACAAAAAACGCAACCTTTGGACGACGAATTTTCAGAGGTGCGTATTTGCCTTTTTTTTCTTTTTTTTTTTTTAGTATTTGTCTTTGTCAGCAATAAAACCTGTATTTGGTACCTGGCAGTAAATAATGCACAACGGGCTTTAGAAAGAGACAATCCGGTTGTAGAGCGTTGTGTCTGTCGTACGAACTCGCACGTCCTTGTGTGACAGGGACGACGCTCTACAACTAGATTGTCTCTTTCTAAAGCCCGATGTGCATTAATTTACTGCTGGGTACTGCACTTACATCTTTAAATTCTCATGACATTCATTACCTATTAGGTTTTCATACCGTACCCGTATGGAAATATGGATTCTGTAGGTACTGTAATGGACTACGGATTTTTGATATTTTATGTTTATATGTTAGTACTAAGTACGTACTGGCTTTTATATATTATATTTTTAATTAGAAAAATGCAAATCGAAAATCATTGTGGAACCGTGCAAGTTGACTGTTCGCAAAAATTATGCGACATCATGAAGGTGCGATAGAACGAGAATTTGGAGATAATACGTAACGACCCGGTAGTGTAGTTGGTTATCGCGTTGGCGGCTCTATCCAGAGACCCAGGTTCGAATCCTGGTCGGGATGTATTTTTTCCAATGATTTTCAATTTGCATTTTTCTAATTAAAAATATAAGTATGCGAATTTGTGGTTGCTAGAACCAACTAAATTATTTTTGCTTTCAGCTGGACATCAAATGCCCTGAAATAAGTCACGGGGAAGTGATCACCGATAGAAAAAGTTCCTTCCAAGGACACGCCGCAAAAGTTGACTCAATAGAGGAAGTCCAGTAAGTATACAATGTTTTAGGCGCTGTGAAGAAACTTATAGACTTGTGTTGTGGTGTAAGAGATTGACTGGAAGAAATTTATATCTGCAATAACTTCACTTCCTGACTAAGAGAGTATTGTATGTGTAGTGTTTGAGTTATTTTAGCATGATCCATCCTTATCTACAGTTTTGACTTTTGTAACGTAACTTCACTTCCAACAGTCACTTGGTCTTTTTCAATAGTTGTCACAATTTTTTTATTGTTTCAAAAATAAATAATTTAAAACGCTACATCGCACCCTATGTAGGGCTTCGGCCTCTCGCGTTCGCGAGGTGCGGTCTACTCTCCCTGGCTGACCAGGCGTGTCTGGGAAAGGTGTTAAGTAAACCACACATTGCAATACTTTAGTACAGTGTAATTTTAACAGACTAATGCCCACTTGCACCAACACGAGTTTAGAGTTAAGTAGCGAGTTATGGATTTAAACGCGGTTCACACGTACAACGGGTGCTAGTTTAACGAGTTAAACTGGTTTATATATTAAATTTGTGTTGGTGCAAGACGAGCTAAGGCCCACTTGCACCAACACAAATTTAATATATAAACCAGTTTAACTCGCTAAACCAGTTTAAGCTAGCATCCGTTGACTGTGGGAACCGCGTTTAAATCCATAACTCGCTACTTAACTTTAAACTCGTGTTGGTGCAAGTGGGCCTAAGCAAGTGTAGACTGCAAATCTGCTGGTATTGCACCGTTTTGAGCGTGGTTTGCGAGCTGAGGTACACATGGCTATATCGACTGCATTGGTGGTCCCTAGACACAGGCAGGCACCCATTAAAAAAATATGTTTATTAAAAAAAAATTGTAAAAAAAAAACTGTAGGTCCCTTCCCTTCTTACCTTACTAGGTGGTAGGGTTCAACCCGCCCGGGTTGGTACCACCGCACTCACTGAAAGGACGGTCGAAACGGCTATGTAAATAGTTTGTGTTTTCCGTCCAGTTCAGTGTAGCCGGCACGACCGAAGGGAAGCACTTGACATGGCACCTAGTTCACCCGGTGTTATGGGCTGACATCACGGATGGTGTAGGTGATGTAGCCAACCGTGTCAGTTTCAATAAAAAAAAATTTTGTTCAGATACACACAATTTATATTATCTTTTTTCAGTGCAGTACTACACACATTGAAACGGAACAAGAAGATAGCGAACGCATTCCACAACATGTACGCGTACCGTTTGGAGCGAGCGCAGGACTGCTCCGATGACGGAGAAGCGCACGCTGGCGGTCGTCTCCTGCACCTGCTGCAGATCCTGGAGCAGAAGAATGCGGTGGTGGTCGTCTCGCGCTGGTAACTATGGCGCTTTGCTGTTGGCCCAGCAATAAAAACTGGCCAATGGCGAGTCGAACTCGCGCACCGAGGGTCCCGTATCGCCATGTCACGGCTAGCGCTACTCACACCATCTAGATGGCGTGTTATGAAATGCTTCATATTAGTTAATGTCATAATTCATAATCTATTCGGTAGATGGCACGCGCGCATACACTTTTTGGTTTCTTCTATGGGAACCCCGTGAATTTTTTACGTTTTCTTATTTTTATTATTTGTTGTTATATCGGCCATAATAACACATTTTTTGTGAAAATTTCCACGGGTTACCTATTACGGTTCAAGAGATACAGCCCTCGGACAGACGGACGGACGGACAGATGGACGGACGGACAGACAGACAGACGGCGCACAGTGTTTTAAAAGCAAAAATTACGAGGTCATGGCGGTTTTTGATTTAAATAAAAAAAATGCTTGTATATATGTAAGCAAATCATATTGTTAGGTTAGCATATGTAATTAGAGTAAAGTAAAGAATAGTTTAAGGATGCCTATTAAAAAAACACGATTTCAAGAGTAAATTTTAATTTTATAATTAATTTTTTATAATAAACTATTCTTATATCTAATCTTGAATCTGGCTGAATGATGAGTCATCATAAATATTGGTTAATATCAAGGACACA
Organism: Nematopogon swammerdamellus; assembly: GCA_946902875.1. NCBI lineage: Eukaryota > Metazoa > Arthropoda > Insecta > Lepidoptera > Adelidae > Nematopogon > Nematopogon swammerdamellus. The sequence goes on from OX336359.1 coordinate 9,961,834, forward strand.
TCAATACAATTCGTTTAAATCAAACTAATAATTTAAAAAAATATCTATTTAAATAAACCACTCAATCTTAAATTTAACTGAATGATGATGATGATGGATGAGTCATCAAAATTGTCCGACAGATTATCGTCGTCCTCATCGTGTTCTGTTGGCTAGTGGCCTCTGGAATATGCACTAGTTTCAGAACTTCAGGATCTATATTATGTGTCTTTTTCTTGGGAAGGGGCCTCATACTTGATATCACCATATCGGATGAAACTAAGGGTGCATGAAATAGGTCTTCCATGGTCTCTTTTCGGTTGATTTTTCTTGTACCATGCTCCCTATAAAACCTACACTCTTTATGGCGTGCCTCGAGAGCCTACATATTCGCTGAGCAGCCTTCTTTTTTCCAGTTGCTAATTTCAAAACTGCAGCCACATTTATCTTAACGTGTTTTATAAAACTTGATTGGGCTGCAAATACCAGCTCTTCTGGTGAATTTTGGGCCACCAAAGATTTTGTTCACCTCTTCTTGTTGCTGTGCTCGATGTGTTGAATTCTTTGATTAACTGCCATGGTTGCTTTGGTGTGGTGGCTACATGCTGTTCGACTGATGATGAGCTACACACTTCTACTGACAGCCACTTCGATAAAGTTGTGTTTGTTTCTGCCACTTTCTTCCCAATGTTGCAGAAGTTTGTATGAAACTAACTTGACTTTAACACTGACATCATTTTCTCGAATTTCTGGTTTCTTCGAAATGATTAAGTACATCATTCGCTGTTGGCCTTTCACTTTGTTTGCACAAGCCAAAAGTTGTTCACTCGACAAAACATCTAGTTGTAATCTCGTTACTCCAGCGAGAGCGGCACCTAAGGACAAAATATATTTTTTTAAGCTCTTACGCAAATTTCCGCATATTAGCACTAGTATGACTGTTAAGCTAGATAACTAACCAATAATATAAAAAAAAATTTACACGGAAAAAAGGGTACTTTTTTTTCGGCAGTCCATGGAAGTATACAAAACGTAATTAATTTCACCATTTTCCTAAGACTTACTAAATATTTAATAAAAAAACACAGTTATCACATACGCCTATAAAAATTATCTAGTAACTTACCTGAAGTATCAACCTCCATGACGACATCCGCAACACTTCGATAAAACAAACATAAACGAAAGAAACTATTTTACAAAACCTAGCGCCAGCGAAGACAGCGCGTGACTGAGCGGGCGCATCGCGCGACAGTCGCATTGTGGCAGCCGCGTTGGTGATGCAGACTGGCGGGAATTGCGCTCGTTGTCTCTATTCGAGTTCGGCACTTATCTAGCTTCGATAAAAAATTGTTTCTTTGAACTTTTAAGGGGTATAATTTTAAGTGGAGTGAGCTCGTAAATTTTACTTCTAAAACACCGTGCGGCGTAGGCTTAGTAATAGGGTCACGTACCTGATACAGAACCCTAGAAATCTTGCTTAACCGCACACACGTCGCGCCCCACACGACTTCCGACTCTGTCAAACGTCGGAGATATTCACGATCGTGATTTATTAGGCAAGGAGAAAAAAAATATGAACACCTATAGCAAACTTGGCGTTGTGGAATTATTGATACAAAATTTCCTACAAGGTTGTCTATACCTTACACAATATAGGTGAGGTTAAGTTTTTTTTCCATTTCACACACTCGCGAATGCATAAAAACCTTCAATAATAACTCATTCACTTCAGAAAAACACGTTTTTGAGGCAGCGGTGGGCCGAATTCGCGCGCAGACTTGGTGTCCGTCACCAAGTCTCGAAATAAACTGAAATTCGTTTTTTTTTCGCTCTAGGCTGCCGCCAAAGCGAATCAGTTCAAGTAGGGCATATCTTCACCTTTATTTAGAAGTATAATGAGCCTTATCCCAATATTCAAAGGGGATGTATTACAATGCCAAAAGTCGGCCTCAACTATTTCGTCCCGGCGACACCTGAGCAGTTAAAAAACAACTGTCAATGATTTTTTAAAGGTATAGGGTCAGCGTTCTATACAATATTGGAGGGGAATTTGGTATTCAATAAAAAACATTGCCATCTAGCAACTAAACTAATGCAATGCTTTGTGAAGTAGTATCAGCATACTACTTCACAAAGCATTCGCCCAGTCCAGCGGCAAGGACTGCGCCACAGATTGCCTAATAGTTACTTCGTAACAGATAAATCACTCCAAAGAAAAAGTTCCATACCTTCGGCTTTAATAGCCTACTGCTTCATGTCGCCAATCGCTGCGTGCGAAAATGTACCTAAACCACTGACCTAAATGATCGAGTGTAAAGTGCATTATTGCTTTGCAGCTGCGCTCAGTTGCGTGGGCGAGCGTGTACGCATGTTTCGCGCGGCTGACGAATTTCTACTGAATTACACCGCCGGCGGTGCACCGGGCGGTAGGTAGTTAGCGCGCGCAAGTACGTAGAGTGAGTGAGGCCTGACCCCGCTGTTGAAGCGAAGGATAACTAGAATATGACCAATGAACATTCGGCAAACAGTCATCGGCCCGTTCGGCGATTTGTAAATGTTTTGGAAATTATGTGATATAAATGCACTTTTTTTTGTGATATTTGATGCCGTCGTCCTTGTTTCTCTACACGGTACTTTTTACAGTGTCGCAAGGGACACATAGGCATTATATTTGTAGAAAACTATGATCGACGCGCCTGCGCTCGCCGAGCGTGCGACTGACAGACCGTCAACGCGAGATCCACCATATGGCTTACGTCAGTAGGAACCGATCGAGCTTACTTGATGTGAACTCTATTAATATATAAGTCAATGATGTCAATATGTTTTGCTCAATGCAGGTACGGAGGTATACAGCTGGGCCCGGATAGATTTCGCCACATCAATAACGCAGCGAGATCGGCCTTAGTGCAGGCCGGCTTGCTGAAGAAATGACCACCGTCAATACTAATAGGTATAGCGATATTACTTCAATACTCTTTTACAAGATAATGTTTTTGACAGCAGGTCGTGAAAGGCAAAATATTAGGTACGTGAAGACTTATGCAATATAGTCAATTTAATGTTTAAAAGTGGCTTCTTGATATTACAACTGCTGAAAATGCAAGATCAAGCTGAATCCCAAGATTTTCTATGTACCTAATTTTTGGGGGGCCAGATCATTAATAATTTTAATCCTTAGGCTCTCCGCGGTCCCACGCGGGACCCAGAACTACTACGGTGGACGTGCGTGGGACCAGAAATTGCACGTTTTATCATGGTCGCACATTTTCGTCAAAATGCTATTTCAATGAATTTGTCTTACTAGAAAGAACAGCGAACATTCTCTGTTCGATAGAAGGTTAAAACATGTTTCCTTTGATATCAAACACACCTACGAACATACCCCATTCAATCAACCAAAAAATATATTTGACATCATTTTTACTCTATCCTTGTTTTTTTTTGGATGGATTCAAATCGCACTTTAATTTTTTTTTGCTGTATTCAGCAAAATCTTCACGAGGCCAAAGTGGCATGGAAGTCAAGGGTGACAAGCATATAAGGGGGTGGGGGCCAAGCCAAAGGGTTTTAATTTTGTATAATTGAAGACGTGAGTGGACGAAGGTACTATGTAAAATTTTTTTGGAAATGCATTTTTTACCGTAGATGAAGGTGTTATGTGCCTATTATTCAAGTGGCACTGACAGAAAATCCGAAATCACGACGGAAATATGAGTTATTCAAGTGGTGGAGGTGTTATGTACACGAAATTGTAGGTAAACCATAAACTTTGACTTCCTTTTTCTCAGCTTTTTGTTTTTGTTACATCGTACCTTCGTCCACTCACGTCTTCAATTAATTTAGCTGTAATTATGTAAGGGCTAAATCTATTGCTGGAACTATTAGAATGAATTAGCGTTGTGTGTGAGTCTCTAAGTATAGTTGTTCTACATAGGACATACTTAAATTATTCATATTTGTCTGTTATATTAGTAATATAATATTACTAATGTAAATAAGTAATTGTAAATGGATAAAATTAAAGAATATATTTTAAGGTATTTGTTGTTTATTTTCTTAATCTCCATTTTGTAAAGTACCCTCCTATCAGGCCACTTCCAGTAACTAACATTAACTAAACATAATTTCCATACACTAAAACATTGTAAATCTAATAATTTATGCATACACAATTTACAATAAATAATTCCAGAAAAACGAACCGCTACTGGTTAATCTTATTAATTTTCCCCCAAACAACAAAGCATTTACATTGCCATCATCAAATTTTTTTTTTTTGTTATCCGACTGCGTTTTATATAGCAATGTACAGTTCTCAGCATCAAGTAAAGCGTGTCGAGCTTTAGAAAGAGAAAATCCTGTTGTGCAGCGTCGTCCCTGTCGCACGAACTAGCGCGTCTCTGTGCGACAGGGAAAACGCTCTACAAGCGGATTGTTTTTTTTTTTACTGAAACAGACGCTTGACTAAATCACACAACCTCCTTCCTCCACAGAACTGGTAAACTCTGGAACGCTCTCCCTGCCCACATATTTCCCCCCAAGTACAGTCTCGGGTCCTTCAAGAGAGGCGTGAATAGGCACCTGTCAGGCCGGCATGGCATTCGCAACCCCCGCTTACGACCGAATGTCCATGGGCGTCGTTAGACACCTTATGGGTGGCTCGGCGCCACATGTCGCGCTTCCTAAAAAAAAAAAATCACCTAAAACATCCGTGATGTCAGCCCATAACACCGGGTGAACTAGGTGCCATATCAGTGCTTCCCTTCATTTCCTGTTGGCTACACTGAACTGGGCAGAAAACACGAACTATTTAGACAGACGTTTCAACCGACATTTCATTCACCGTTCGGAACCGGTGTAAAACTGTAGGCCCCTTCCCTTGCCCCTTACTAGGTGGTAGGCTCAAATTGTATCCGACTGGGTTGGTACCACCGTACTGGATGTAGGATCCAGGGAAGTCTCCGGTATGGCACCTACCTTCTCGGAGGTGATATTGGCTGGTTAGAGCATGTGCTTTGGCCCCTCCGACTCAGCCACCCATACCGGATTGCATAAAAAAAAAAAAAAAAAAAAAAAAAGATGGCCGCATAGCAGCCTCGGTTGTGTTCTCTAGTCCAGTATAACCAGCAATCCAGGGAAGTCTCCGGTATGGCACCTACCTTCTCGGAGGTGATATTGGCTGGTCGAAGCATGCACTTTGGCCCCTCCGACACAGCCACCTATACCGGATTAAATAAAAAAAAATCAGTGCAGTGGTATCCACCCGGGCGGGATAAACCCTACCACCTTGTAAGGTAAGGAGGGAAGGGACCTACAGTTTTACGTGTCTCTTTCTAAAGCTCAACACGCATTATTTGTTGTGGGGAACTGTACACGTCGCAGATAAAGAATGCTTTGGTGTTGTCGCGCCAGTCTGGTGAACGCGCAAAGCTGCATACCCACTAGAGGCAGACTCGGGGCGAGGCAGCCGCTCGACCCGAGGCCGCACAAGTGGAGACGCTGCCTCAACCTGAGGCACGCCGAGCCATATTTTGTCGGTTTTTTGCCGCGCTCAAAGGAGCCTCAGTCCGAGCCGTGCACTTTTTCCACGCCTCACCTTGATCCGCAACGTGCCTCGAGACTATGCCTCAGAGTGAGCAGCCTCAGTTTGCTTCAAGTCGAGGCTGCTCGGCCTGAGGCTGCTCTAATGGATACGCAGCTTAACACTCGTCGGCCGTCGCCTTGTCCCTCGTAAACCGTGCCCTACCTAAGTCATGCATCTGTACAGTGGCACTAATAATACAAACACGGAGCTTTCTCTATCCTGCGATACCGACGACAGTTAAAACACTCTCCAATGCTTAATCTTGTAATTTTTTGTCAACTTTTTCGCTGAGATCTTTTGATACCGTTCCGACAGTTATTGTCAGCCGTTTTCACCGTTATGCATTTCTTGTCCATAAATTTTAGAAGATCCTGCAAAATTAACATTTATTATTTTGCATGTGGAAAAAACCCTACAATTAGTGAGGAAACGCTAAACGTGTCACAACAAGGTATAAAAACCGGCTCTCACTCCATCCCACCATCCTAGCATCAACACTAACCCAACCCGCAAAGAAGAGGCGCCTGCGGCTAAAACACATCTTGGACCTGCAGAACTAGGAATCTGGGACAGCAGCAAGGGAAGAAATTGGACTCACTGAAGACCGATTCTAAAAGTCAGGAAAAAAAACAAAAAACCAGCTTATAGTTAAAAAACATGATGAAAAAACAAGTGCGGCAAAAGAGGAAAAAACAAGTGCGAGTCGAACTCGCGCACTGAGGGTTCCGTATCGCCATGTCATGGTCAGCGCCACTCACACCATCTATGGCGTGTTTTATGAAATGCTTTATATTAGTTATAATTCATGATTAGTTAAAATGCTTCATACTCTTTGGTAGATGGCACTTAGATACACTTTTTAGTTTCTTCTATGGGAACCCCCGTGAATTTTTTACTTTTTCTCATTTTTATTATTTGTCGTTATATCGGCCATAATAATTAATAACACATATTCTGTGAAAATTTTAACGGGCTACCTATTACGGCTCAAGAGATACAGCCCTCGGACAGACGGACAGACAGACGGCGTAGGCTTAGTGATGGGGTCTCGTACGACGGATACGGAACCCTAAAAAGAAATGTGCAAAAAAATGTATTGATAAAAACCAATATTGTTGTGATATCACTTTGTTTTTGACAGATTACCTTGGGATCATATCTGTGTCCATCCTTCGCCAGTTGTTTATGTACAATGTCTATGGATATTGGTTCGTATCTTAGGATAGCTTCGCGCAGCATGGATCTAGCGTTCACATAATTGTGGAATGCTACGTGCAGTGGCACTTTACAGCTGTGTACCTGAAATTCGATGGTTCATTCAGCTGCAGTTTATATTTATTTTGCTCAGGCAAGTCTACTAATCACCTCTTGGGTATTGGCTGTTTACGCACTGAATATAACAGCACGACAACGACCAGGACGCATATTTCCAAAGTCTAGTATGTGAGTTGCTCTGATTTGGTTGTTCTCAACTTTGGCGGGAAATATAAAATTCGAATTTCGGAAGTATTTCCGAAAATAAAGTTTTCTTAGGTGGTTATAAAAAAAAAATAACCATAACCTAATTTTAACACCCTAACATTGCTTAAAAAAAAGTAAAACAAAACAAATTTTGGCAAAAGGGACATGAACCCATGGCCGAGATCGAAAAAATAAAAACCCTACACTCTACCACTGAGCCACCAAAGTACATAATATGCGACGAAACGAATATCGGATTCAGTAGGTTTGCTCCGATATTTATATTTCCCGCCAAAGTTGAGAACAACCAATCAGAGCAACTCGCATACTAGACTTTGAAAATATACGACCAGGACACAACAATAAGCACAGCACAACGACTACTGGGTGGTGTCACTGGAGACAAAAGTGTATGAAATGACAGGACATTACCGTCGCCGACCAGTTTGAAAGCCAGACTGATAAAAAATTATAAATAAAAAACCTTGAAATGAATTAAATACTACAATTTAGGTTTTCGATTTCTTTTCAAAAAGCTTGTCGCACTAATTGTAAAGAAAATACACACTTCGGTAAGTATTTGATTATCAACCAATCACTGCTCAATGAAATTAATTGGTACCTTTTTATTATGAACAGTTTGCGACTTTTTGAAAACAAATTGAAAACCTAAACTTATTTTATTCGTAATAAAAGCTTGTTAAAGGTTCTTTTATTTTATTTTATTTTGTGCTTTTTAATTTTTTTTACCGTGTGGGGCCAGTACTTAAAAATAATAGCCCCACTGCATCTCTCCCCATGCATGTCGTAAAAGGCGACTAAGGGATAAGGATGAGGATGTCGTCCTAAAGGGCGACAGGCTAGCCACCTCTCACTTTGGAACAATCCTATTCCATCGAGTCATGCAGTGGGTGGGCCTTCGTACATTACTTGCTGGTGAATAGTTGCCTTGTCCGAATACTTGGCTAAACGTGGTTGTGCTGTAATTTACAAGAGTACCTGCAGCGCAACAAATCAATCAAAATCAAAAATCAAAAATCATTTATTAATCAGAACATATACAAACACAACACTAATATAATAACATTAATAAATAGAAGACGTAAGCATTGCATTTTATTACAATTTCTGCTTCCACGCTAGTCCTGGGACTGTGATGTGTGAAGCAGAGCATTAGTTCATAAACAGAATAATATAGACAGCTCTTCAGTTACACATAATTTACCTTGAGTTTAATTTTATTTAAAAGAAATAATCATATGTACTTACTTATGGAATATTGCATAATGAGAAGAAGGTTTTAGTAGTTGAGTTAGTAGGATGGTCAGTGTTTGTGTATATGTGTATATGTAAGTGTGCATTCGTGCGAGAGAGGGTGTGTGTGTGTGTGTGAGTGCAGGTGTGTCGTGTGCATGCACGGTTTTACGCAATTTATATATTTATTTATCGCATGATAGTCAGAATGTTTTCAGTTTCAGTGTAATCTTTCAATAAAAGCCATTCAAATATGTGTTTGTTAAAATCACGTTTTCCCATATCATCGACCTTTATTTCCTTGCTTATTTTATTGTAGACATAAGGTTCAAGAAACCAAGCAAAACGGTTGGAGAACCAGGTTCTAGTTGAAGGCACCACCGGGACGGCACGGCGCCCTTCTCGCGTGTTATGGTGGTGCGCAGGTTGTTCGATTCCTCTTTTGTGGTTTGAGCGGTATTGAGATTGTAATAGTTTTGTTATGAACAACTTGCGCACGCTTAGCACATTGCACTCCTTGAGCAATGTGTGAGTCGGATATCTGAACGGCTTTTTCATCATAACCCTAAGAACGACTCTCTGTGCCCGTTCAAGTTGCAGTAGTCGGGTTTTTACTGCTCCACCCCATGCCATGATGCAGTATGTAATTATCGACTGTACTAGCGCTAGGTAAATTGACCTGAGGTGGGGTTTGTCGGTCACATTTCGTAATCCTTTGAAAACGTATATTAGTCGACGCACACGGGTCGCCAGAGCAGAAATGTGATGTTGCCAGCACAGCCTCTCATCCAGAATCACACCAAGGTAGCGTATGGAATCCACTCGCTCAATTTTTTGGCAATTACACGATGCATTATCTATTTTATTACACTTATGTATTTGCAGTTTACGTGTGTCGTCAATTGGATAAGCGGTACGCATACTGAAACTCAGATATTTAGTTTTCCCCACATTTAATGTTAGAAGGTTTCTATCGAGCCACCCCATCACCACCCTCAATCCATCCTCAGCCCTCCTAAAAGAAAGGTCCCTGTTTTCGGCTGTGAATATTAGTGCGGTATCATCTGCATATGTATAAATTGTACATCCGAGCGTTTTAAGTTTGCAGAGGTCGTTAATATAAACGAGAAAGAGAATGGGGCCCAGAACACTACCCTGCGGTACACCATAGCTAATATCAAGGTCCTTACTTCTAGTATTTCCTATTTTTGTCATTTGCGTTCTTTCTGATAAGTAACTTTCGAACCACTGCAATGGTATCCCCCTGATACCTGTTTGTCTTTCCAGCTTTTTTAAAAGTATTGGGATTGAAACTGTATCGAAAGCTTTGGCTAGGTCCAGGAAGACACCAATGCAGTGTTTTCCGTCATCAAGGTTTTTGGATAGGAAGTTTGTCAAGTTCACTACTGCATTCTCAGTTGATAGTTTTGCGCGAAATCCATACTGATTTGGTGATAGTAAGTTATTTGATTCTAGAAAGTTGTTCAATCTAATTTTGGCGATTTTTTCTAATATTTTTGACATTATGGGCAGAAGCGAAATAGGGCGATAATTAGACGCGGTATTTTTATCACCCGCTTTAAATATTGGGCATATTATTGATTTCTTAAAGGCCCTGGGGAATATGCCAGTAGAGAGACTGAGGTTGCAGATATAGGATATTGGCTCAAGAAGAAACCTTTTCGTATTTTTAATAAACCTTGACGATATTTCATCCCATCCTCCTGCACTCTCTGCCTTTAGCTCATTGATTATTCTATTAACTTCAAAGGTATCAGTAGGGTGCATAAAGAAAGAGTTAGCAGTATATTCATCAACGATATTATGTGTTAGGTCAGCTTCACTTGTATTTAGGTCTGCTAGGGTTTTAGATGCTAATGTTTTTCCAATGGAAGCAAAAAAGGCATTTACTGAGTTTACAGATTCCGTCTCACTGTTTTCAACTTTCAGCAGTTCTAATGGGATAGTCTTTGCTTTTAGTGGAAGGTGCGCTGCTTCTTTTATTATTTGCCAAGTCTTTTTAGGGTTTTTAGCGTGTGTTTCCAGTTTGGCCTTAAAGTGAAGTTCCCTGGCGACCTTTGTGGCTCAATTACAAATATTTCTGTAAGTTTTGTATTTTGTTTGTGTGTAATGGTCGTCGGGGTTCTTTTTTGCGGTTTTGTGCAGGCTATCCCTTTTTCTTATGCATCTCACTAATCCTGGGGTAATCCATGGTTTTTTTATGTGTCGAGAATTTGGTAAAGTCTTTACTGTAGTGTATTTATCTAACAACGTCCGCAGTAAGCCTAAAAACAATTCAGTAGCCACATTTACATCCGTGCAGGTTAGTATCGGTTCCCAGTCGTTGTTCTGTAGTTGTTTCATTACGGAGGTATAGTCCGTGACTTGAATTTGACGCGGATTGCTAGTTCTGTGGCAGTCAGTATTGTGCTTTATTAATGCTATTACAGGAAAGTGATCAGTGATCGCAGTTTCGCAGACTATACTGACCATTTCCCTTTTGCTGCGGATCATAATATGGTCAAGACATGAGTCGTGTCTGGTTGGTTTGGTAACTGTGGGGATTAGGTCATGTTCTGCTGATAGGCACAGGTAGGGTTCTGCTCGCCGATCTTTCGTGTTTTCGCATATGTCTACGTTTAAATCTCCAGTTAAGATTAATTTTCCCAGTGTTTTTGCTTCTATAAGTAATCCATTTAACGAGAGAAGGAAAGGATCTATATTTGCAACGCTAGGTGATCTATAAACACCAATCAACCTAATGCTCCCACCAAAGTCTACTGTTAAGCAATTTGCATCTACGAGAATTGGTTCATTCACTATTACAGAGTGTGTATTTCGTACGTAGATAATGACCCCATCGCTTTTATTATGGTGTCTAGTTGTATTGTAACTCACATATCCATCGAGTTGCATTATTTGGTAAGTATTTGTGTTAATCCAGCATTCTGTGAGAACGATTACATCGAAATCTATGTTGAAGCGTTGTAATAAGACCAATAGATTGTCAAAATTACTGCGAATACTACGAATGTTTAAAGTTAAAATTTTTGTTCCCGGATTGCACATTATTTCTGAACATTGTTCTGGCTGACTCATAACTAGTGACGTCACCGAATCAATAGTATCTATATCATTTTCTATTTCATCAGTAAAATTGAACGTATATTAACCTTTCGAATGCCTAAGCGCGGATCTGCGCCATACTACTCGTATGCCTAAGCGCGGATCCGCGCCAACGTGACTGGTGACTTTCGGCATTTAAATACGCACTCTTTCAATATGGGGATAAGGTTCAATTATACTTCTAAAAAAAGGTGAAGTTATGCCCTTCTCGAAATGATTCACTTTGTCCCCACGCTAGAGCACAAAATTAAAGATCTCTTCAGTTGTTTTCGAGCAGTGGCGACGAACGTACATGTTCGCGCGCGAATTCGCCGCGACCACGCCCCGATTAAAAATGATTTTTGATGTTTTTAGTCATTAGTTTGTTTGTGTTTTTGTATAAATTCGAAAGAATACAACATTTATGAAGTGAATGTGTTATTATTGGAAGTTTTTATCCATTGGCGAGTGTAAAATCGAAACAAAACATAGCCTCACTATATTTGGTAAGTGAAATGTTCGTGCAATGTTCAACTCACAATTTGGAATCAAAACAAAAGTCAGAGCACTACAAGTTATAGATAAATTTGTAGGACATTTTATAAGGATTACAACCATGCTAAATTTCCTATATGTGTTCGATATTTTTCTTCCGAAAAAAAGTTTTTATTCTCCTTGCGTAACGAATCGCCCCTGCGAAAAAGTCGCGGCATTTTAGGGAGGCAGTGCGCGCGTGGCGCCGGCGGGCGAAAGGTTAATAAACTACTGTATTCTTCCAACAAAACATAATCGAAGAAACAAAGGAAAAATCTATTTTAATCAGTCGCCTAAGCGGCAGGCTAGGCGTAGGCATGCCCCCCACTCCCCGCTCAACCCCACCCCTCCCTATTACTTCATGTCGTAGATCACTGTGCGAAGGATCCGCGCCTGAGCAAACAAAATTTGCAGCTAAGCAAAGTGGAGCCTGCCCGGCCGGCAAACCTTGCTGCATGCAGCAGATCAATGTGTTGATATTATCTACAGTTATTGTGTAAAGTTTCGTACTTTTTGTGTGTATATGATATGTGTAATGTGATTGCAATATGAAATGAGAGAGTACAGGTGCAGCGGGTGCAAATGAACATTTATGGGAAGTTAAGCATCCTGAGTTTCGGTTTGTTGTGACTGTTTTATGATTATTGTCCTTATAGTTATGAGTAGGATGTAAATGGTTATACGTGTGAACTTGTAGGGTTGGTTTCGCGATGGAATAAATGATGGCGATGTATGTGTATAAAAGTTTTTTGTACCTTTGGTGATCGTGAAATTGTGAATCTGTGAGTGTTTGTGTACTTGTCAATCTTGACATTGTTAAGTAATTTTGCACTTACAGTAGTATATGCAAGGCAATATAATAATTTGCTAAAAACTTGAGTATAAGTATAAATGGGTTGTATAAATAAATTATTAAGAAAATCATAAATGATGAGGAAAAAGGAGAAACAGTCATAAGTATATATTATATTTACACCGACATAATCATTTACTGTTATAGCATACAATATATTGTTAATGTTTGCGAAAGAAGGAATCTAGGTCTCGTTCATGCTTGAGAATGTACGCGCCATCTCCTGTATCCTTCCTCATAAAGATCTGCCCATTGCGGGCCCACACATATTTAATATTGTTTGTTTTAGCGTAGTTCTTAGCGATTGAGAGTAGCATTTTTTTTCGGTTGGTGAGTAGCTCGTTCACGAATATTTGTCGCTCCTCCTCTGAGTGTAGCCCGACGACGTCGCGACTCGAGAGGCGTCGCTTGGTACGGACACTCTTGAGGAACGCGTCCCGTACTTCCTTGCTGGTGAATGTGACGTGCACAGGTATTTCCCGGTCCTTTGGCTGACCCTGCCGCACCTGCTTCATTGACGGTGCCCTGCGCGCTTGCACGATGTCCGTCGGCTGTATAGTGCATCTAACGGCAGACGCAATGCCAAGGATAGTTTCCACCAGGTTCGCAGCTGAGTCCGGCACGCCCTTTATTTCGACCACGTCGGCAATCGCGCGTTGCTCGGCATCATCACGCTGTGCCTGCAGCAGCGAAATTTCCTTCTTTAGCTTCTGCACTTCAGGAACGAGGTTTTCAAGTATTTTTTCATGACCATTGATCTTTATGTCGTTTTCTTCAAATCTCGCCTCGAAAACGTGAATCTTCTCCATGAAAAAGTCTACAGACTTCTGCATCTCCTCCTGCGTCTTCTCAATCTTCATTAGGCTGAGTTCAATGGTGGTTTGGCTCTGCAACATCTTCTGCACGTCGCGCTGGAGTTTGGTGAGTGAGTTGCCTACGTCAATCGAAGTGCTGAACGGGCCCGTCGCTAATGGAGAGCTGATCGGCGTGGTGTCGGCAGAGCGGCTCACAGCGGCGCCTCCGGCCGCGGCCCCCAAGTTGAAGTTGAGGCGAGTAAGCAGCGGAGGCGGTGGCGCCCGCTCGCCGCACCGCGCACACCTCCACTGCTTGCTATCGGCGCGCGGGACGGTGGTGGACTTCTCGGCTAAATTGTGGCATTTATAGTGAAACCACTTGCCACATTCTCCATCGCAGTTTGTGCCAGTAGTTTTTGTGCGAACAGTCTCGCCACAGATAGCACAGTTTTTTGACATTATTCGTTTACTTACAGTTTGTTTACTTACGAAGAATAACAAGTGAGTAGTGAGTGTGGGTAGTCACAAATTAGACTGACTGTATTTCACCGATGTTTTTTACACTTTTTACCGATTCTGTGTGAGAAACTACACTTTTCACTCGTAATATTAATCTTAAACTTCACACTGAAAAACTTTTTAGGTCCAGATTTACAATATTTACTTTATTTATCTTTTTCATGAAATCTGAGTATGTGTAACCGCTTAGCTGTCAGCTGTCAGACTCGACCAATTACTCTGCTAATCCCGATTGTCACGACTACACACTGTAGTATGTAGTTTTTTTTTTACAATTTTGAGTATGGGTCTTTCTCCGCCGTCGCAATATTTCGATGACTTCGGTGGCACTTTTTTTTTCTTTGAATTTAGACATTCTCACAGGCAAAACATAATTTAGAATTAATTTAAAATCAAATGGTACTGGAGGGAACGAAATTGATTGAACGGTTATGAAGTTATTGAATTTAAAAAATATGATGTCCACCGAAATCAATATTTTAGTCACCGAAATCAAATCGTGTAATTACTTTATAACATAACACTTTAAACACTATGCAACTGTGCAAAAGAACAAACAATGCCGACTACAATTGTCTGCAATTTCGATATGAGTAGGTATTGAGTAGATTTATATTGTAAACATTTTTTTTTGTGATATTGCCGGTTTCTTTCATTGTTAAGTGCATAAAGTATGGGGTCGCTTTTATTTCTAGCTTTTCTAAGTCATTCAGCCACTCTTTTTTTAGCTAAGCGTTCCTCTTTTGAATCCGCTATCACGGCAAAGCTGAAAAGGATAATCACACGTAATACTATAATAATAAATCGACCACCGATACGTCGAGATAATCCAAAACTTGTATCGGTAAACGGCGGTGACTGTGAGGCTCCATGAAAATACCCGCCCCATCCAATGATATTCTGCTACACGGCAACATACAGAACTTGTGGGTTGGCTCAGCTAAATACCAGCTTGCGCCTTTGGATTCGATCCAGAGTCGAGCCCTGCGACTAGTGGCTGCCCCCAACGTGTCCCGCGATCTAGAACCACTGAAACTCCGTAGGAATGTCGGCGAACTAAGTGTGTTCTATCGCTTATTCAATCCATGGTGAATGCTCGGAGGAGCTGTTTAACGCGATCGACTACAAAGGGGTGTTCGGCGAGAGTATCGCGGGTTTGGCGAAGGCGACCAGTAGGAGGAGGGATAAGGGAAGTAAGGTCATCAGAGCAGCGGCCATAGTAGTACCGATAAACCAGGCTCAATGACCCCACGATACGTCTGTGCTTTAAAGGCTGAAGGTCCTTTGTGAGTACAGAGTCACCAATGAGGTGAATGGCTCGTCGCTGAATTGAATCCAAGGCTGAAAGAAGGTACTCAGGGGAACCCTCCTAAAGATGACTGCAATATTCCATCACCGGTCTTACTTGTGCTTTATACAGTGTAATCAGTTGTACCGGCGTGAAAAATCGCCGACTTCGGTAAAGGATCCCTAATTTTCGAGACGCTAGTTTCGCCTTGGACTCTATGAACGATCGAAACCCAACGTCCCTGGACACTTCCATTCCCAGGACGCCCAGACTACCATCTTTGGGGACTTGGCTGCCCTGGAAAGTGGCTTGGAGAGGAAACGGATTAGCCTTAGTAGAGAAGGCACAAGCTTGCGTCTTGGCTACGTTGAAGTTGACAAGTTCTTCCCCCAAGAGGATACTTTTCGAGAACCTGGTCAACCCGAGCAACAGTTTCACGTCTCGCGTTTGCTGCTGAGGCTTCTCTACCCTTCCAGTCCTTGATGAACCCTTCGTGCACCGTGTTGTCGTCCATGTAACAATGTATTTCGCCGAGCGAGAGCATGTCGTTGATGAATAATAGAAACAGCGTAGGCGACATCACGGATCCTTGTGGAACACCAGCATTGATTGAGTAGTCGGCCGAGCAGGCACCATCTAGGGTGACAAAGATCGACCGACCACTCAAAAAGCTGGAGATTGAAGTGCACAGTTTTGTAGGGACACCGTAAGCTTTCTTAACAGTCCCCGGTGCCAGATGCGATCGAATGCTTTGGATATGTCCAGAGCGACCGCCAGCGATTCCCCAAAACCATCGAGCCTTTCAGCCTACAAATGCGTGACGTACGTAAGAAGATCTCCAGTCGACCTTTGCTTGCGGAAGCCGTATTGCTTCTCATCGAGAAGTTTACAGTCTTCAGTCCACGTCAGAGCGCTGAGTTGACAATACGCTCCATAACCTTACTCAAAAGTAAGGTTAGGGATAAAACCAACGTCATGACGATGGAGGTTATGGGTGAGGGGGATATTCTGATCGACGGTGAAGTGATCAAACAAGTGGAGGAAAACGTATATTTCAGACAAATATTTCGGCTAGGTAGGTCGACAAGGCCTACTCAAGGAGGTAGAGAGACACATTCAACTGGGTTGGGCTGCCTTCGGAAAGCTGAAGTTCGTCCTAAAGTCTGATCTACCGCAACGCAAAACATATTTAATAAGAAATATATACTAGTCTCAAAAGTTATTTAGTTATTACAGTGTAAACGGCATAATATAACTTCGATTAAAAGAAAAACTGTTCTTTTTTGTGTACTTCATTCGACGAAAACTCTCAATGACGCAATAGAATACAGTAAGTTAGGTTTTGCTACGTAGAGTTTGCAGTCTGTTTAACAGAAATGTTTTTAACTTTATGTGAATTTAATTTTTTTTTTTAATTTCTAATCCTCAAATACATAAATTATCCTGTTTATAACTTATAATAGGCATGCTATTTAATTATAAAATATGTTTCTTGCTTTCGGTGGTTTTGAAATTGACTTCGGTGCACCTATTTCCACCGAAAACACCGAAGTCATTGACACTGAAATCAAAAAAGTAAGGAAAATCTAAAATATTTGCAAATATAACCTATATATACAGCATTGCTCTCTAAGTTGGAGATCTAGTACTAATAAGACAATCTCTAATTAAAATATAATAGTAATATGTCAAATAAATAACGAGAAAATTGGTTCAGCGAAATCAATTTTATAGGTTACCAAGCCACCGAAAACGATTACATACCTTAATAACACGGCCGCACAGGAACACACAGACATGTTGTCCTCGCCACAGAAGCGGCGCGACTGATATTTTTTTTCGCTTTAACAGCTATGCACGCAGCTACAATAGTATAGGATCTATGAGCGTATTCGTGCGCGCCACCGATATCAAAGGAAACTAGCGGACGCTTATAAAATAATTCGTATTTCGTCTTCTAAAGCGTATTCATGCTTAGTAAAAATATAAGGTAAAGCATAACTAACTAGGTTTTAGAGAACATATACAAAGTAGCGTAATTCCTTATAGATGATAAGAAAAAAAATTTTTTTCTACCGCAAACTGTAGTCCGGACGCGCCAGTGAAGTCAAGATTTCAGCAGTTTGAATTTTTTTTATCGCATTTCTAATTGATTAATTAAAAAAAGGACACAGGCCCCCCCCAGTATTTTAATCATATCTACAATATAAAAAAATATAAAAGTATTATGAATCCATTTTATAAGACTTTTCGATCCGGACTCGCTTATTCTGCCCATCCGGAGAAAGACCCGTATACAGTGGCGGGCCTAGGGTCAGATCGTAGAGCAAGCCGAAGCCAAATATTTCAAACAAAATATAATATAAGATTGTCCAAAAATCTATGCAAACCAACTGCAGTGCAGTGCAGTTACTATGAAGACTCTTGTTGATAATTATCAATAGCACACTGGAGGCATAATATGGTTGACAGAATTATTGTGACTTATCAACACATAACGATATCATATCATACATATCATAGCATGCCAGAGAGAGAACGAAGAGAGAGCCGACGTCCCGCCCGCCGCGCCGCCGCCACCCACCATGGATATAACTAACCAAAGATTATTATTTCTTTAATTAGTAACGAACATCCTCGCGAACGTACGATCCATCACTTCAAACTTCTACGCCTACATTAGACATCAGTAGACACGTCTTTGTCGTTCTTCTATTGAAAAACTGAGATAGCACTAATACTGAGTACGCTTTCGCACTACGGAACGAATTATTCTTAGCATATTTCCTCATACTAATCGCTATACATACTCATATATTATTATACCACTATGGGTGCTTTAGGCTAAAAAATTTATGGTACTCGAGAACGAGAAGGCAATAAAATAATGCTAGAATAACAGCGGGAACAAGCGAGATGACTAATGTACGCTCGTATATTGACTGATTCATCCATCGCATCGAGGCGAGAGTTCACGAGCAATTCCGAATGATACGAACGAACGAACGACGAGTCGCCGCGTCGCGTCGCCGACTCAATGACCTCGGGCGCGCGCGAATGGCGCGTGGCGCGATATTTAAAATTAAATTGAAGTACTATCGACTGTTTTCGTTTTCGATTTGCTTTCGAGCTTTGTTTGATTGACCTAGGGCAAGCCGGGCTTTTTGGCTTGTATGAGGGGCCCGCTACTGCCCGTATACTAGATTGTATTGTCATCGGCACCAAGTGTGCACAATTTCAGCTCATTCGGTTGGGTGGATGGAACTGCTTTAAAATTGACTTGCAAGATGTGACCGGCACATACTAACAGGTGAAATAGGACACTATTCTCGGGGCATATTTTTGGCCTTTTTTTATTGATGGAAAATATGCAGTGACATTGGGTTATTTAATTAAGTTAATTACCGTACCTTTGCCTTTTCCTTCTTTTGGAAAATCCAATCTTCAGGACTACATGGAACATTTTTCAAAAGCGGCGACAGAAGATCCACTTCATAAATCTTAATATTTTCGTAGCTATCATCGCCTTCGGCTTTATTTTCAATTAGATTATTCTCCAATTCTTGGGACAGATTTTCCAAATCAGTCGAGTTGGTATCCTGACTTTCTTTATGTACTTTGGGCCTTTTTGCTGGTGTTTCCAGGTAGTCTAAATAAAATTTTTCGACTACTGGATGCGTTTGATAGTATATGTGCTCCAATAACTGGACCGCTGGAAAATAAGTATTTAATTAGAAAACAAACCAAAACTCCTCAAAAAAGTTTAAACAATGTTTCTGTATATTACTAATCGGCGGGCTTGTAGTAACAGGCTGGCTTCTTTAATGATAGCTCTGGGGTTCAAATTTGGAGTCTGCAATAAATTTTCAAAATAGAAAACTGTTACGGAATAACATAATACCTACCAGCCACTTCAATGAAGGAAGACATTGTGAGAATACACGTAAGTACACAAGCAATACGAGTTTTATAGTGCATACTCCTTCAAAAGTGATTGGTCTGGTCACCGTGGGAGTGTATAACTACTCCTCAAAGTAATGAGGAAAGGAGGCACATGTCCAGTAATGGGACAATGAAATATGTTTTTATTAGATGCAAAGTTGAAAATAAAATGAAAAATGTATCCCCGGCCAGGTTTTGAACCTGGGTTTTTGGTACGAGTCGCCAATGTGTTAACCCGAACTTGGCAAATAATGACTGCAAATCCAAACCTCTTTTCCGTTTAAACGGTTTGATCCCATATTTGTCCAATTCCTTATTCACTTCCGGTGTATCCAGAGCAGCATAATCCAGCATCGGAGTGACATTGCTAGTTTTCACAATGTATTCAGTATTGCCAGGAGTTACAACGTTGCAAACTTCTGATTTTCTAACAGGTGTACTTGAAGTACCGGGAATGTCGGTAGGTTCAGGAGATTTTATTTTAACTTTTGTTCCTTTTATTTCTACTGCAGGCAAAAAACTGTCGTATGAAATATTTTCGCTTTTTCTCGCATTATGTATATTACTTGGATTTGGTGTAAAGCAGCTTGACGATGATGGTCTATTACTGGGTATTAGATCAAAGATTGAGCTTCCGCAAAGGTCAAAATTTTCATTTTCCTGTTGTTTTATTGGTGTACCTTGGTTGGAATATTTGGATGAATTTTGTTTACATTTTCTGAAATATTGCATAGAATAATCTAATTCTTCATCAGATATTTCAAAAACATTTTCCGAACATTGGCTGGCGGCTAGAACATCCCCATTTTGTACAACTTTTGTAGAATTTTCTTTAGAACTATTAGAGGTTCCTTCAGGAATTACATTTACATAAGAAACATTTTCATCTACCGTGAAGTCTAATTCTATTGTCATATTAGCTATTTCTTGTATTCTTTCAGTTCTGTCGTCAAACTTGTGGTTGTTCTTTAGATCAATGTCATCTTTCACAGCTTTTTTGACCAGAACAGTCTCAAATTGTGCACTATCATAATCACCATACTCTATAGTTTTGTCCTCGTTTTCTTTAGTAGAATCATTACTGGAATCTAAGCATATACCATCGCTTACAAGGCCCTTGTTGGTTTTATTTGACTCAAAGTTTTCTTTGTCCACAACTTCAGTGTCAACTTCTTCAGTTAAATCTATTTTATCATTGCATTTTAATTGTTCCTCATGGTTACTTGTTTCTTGATTTAGTTCAATATCGTGCAAATGTGTTAGTTCCTTGCTAGAATTGTTTTCACTCAAAGAAGAATGGTGAAAAGTGAAATCATCGAAAAGTTCACTTTCATTTGTTGATATTTCTATTTTATTTGAAAATGTATGGGTCACCACTTCAGGAGAACTAGACTCTTGTGTCAGATCTATATCACCATCGTTGCTAGCACAAGGATCAATTTCAAAATCACAATCACTGTTGTTTATTTCTGAACATTTACACTCAAATTTAGTCTCCTTTTCAGTATCTTCATGAGATGGTGAAACAATATTCAACGATGACTTACTAACCTTTTCAGATTGATTTGGTAAATGCACATCGGGCAAAGAATCCAAAGTGGACTCTGATGATTGAGTTAAATCATAAGTTTGTAAGTTTTGTACACTTTCTATTTTATCAACTTCTTCATCATCATCTACACAAATTTCGGGAGAAGCTGGCAATAAATTTTGCATAGTTTCATTTTGATCTTGTGTAAGATCGATTTTGCATTCAATATTTTGCAAAATTTCCTTGGTTTCAATTGGATTAGCATCAAAACAATTATTAACACTTATTTTTGTCATATCTGTTAGTGATTCATTGCTCATATGGTCTGACAAAGGTGTTGTTATTGGAGGTACATTTTCATACCCTTTCAATGATTGTAAAGACTCGGATAAAGGTACAGATTGACTAATACTTATATCATCTGCTTCGTCTTCAAACAAGTCTGGAGAACAACTTCTTTCTACCACTGGTACAATCATTTTACAAGCTTGTTTTAGAGTATCTTTGCTTTTTAAGTTATTTGCAGGATTATTATAGAAACTTTCTAGTTTTGTTACAGTGTTTTCAAGATTATCTCTCAAGTCAACATCATCTGCAATGATTATTTCGTCTTTAACATCTTTCTTCGGGCTTTCCAATTCTTTTTCTCTTTTCAAAGCATCAACCAAACTTTTAACAACATTCATAGTACTACTAAGAAGCACGTCTAAATCATCTTGATTGTCAATAAACTCTGTAAAATGTCGATCATCTACAACGACAGGAGGTGGACTGATGGGTCGACCGGGAATTTCAGACCAATCCTTCAGAAGACATCCTACTGTGTTCGGTCCAAATTCCAGCAAGTTTGCCGTGTAAAAACATTTGTCATCTTTTAATAGATCAAATGTTTGACCAGTAAGTTTATAGAAATTGATGTTCGCATCAGTATAATGACTAGTGTGGGCAGTTATAGATATGTTAGCATCAGTACAAGATTCAAATAGAATTTGTGATAATTTATCTGCGATTTTTTGCTTTTTCTCTTCATCAGTCGCTAGCAATAACTTACTGTGCTTTCTATATTTCCTTGCCCGTCTTTTAACCGAAGTTTTCTTTATTTCTGGCACACTAAATCCATATTCAAGAAGTGTACTTCTGATCTTGTTGCTGCGATTTCGTCTCAAACATTCTTCATTCTTTTGTGAGTTAGATGTACTCGGTTCAGGTAGATTTTCCTGTTGCAGCGACTTAGACAGAGCGATCGCAAGATGTAACTGCTCTGAATCTACATCGACACCACTTTCCAAACAGACATTCCGGAACTCTTTAGTGTAGCTTAGTAGATCATCCTTTTTAGATTTTAGCGCTGTTCGAATGTCTTTTTGCCCCTTTTCTTTCTTCGTTGCTTTCTTCTGTTGTTTTTTTGTAGCTGGGTGCTTTTTTACTTCTTTTGCTGCTTTCGAAAATTTCTTACATTCCTGAAAGTCTAGCAGACTTTCGTCCATTTGCGTTTTGTCTTTGAAATATTTACTTATTACTGCAGTCTCCTCGGGCACTCTGCGAAAGAAAGCACTTTAAACAATTAAAACTTTATTTATTTATTAAAAAGTTATTCTTTACATTTCCAGAATGTCTAAGGTTTAACTCACACAACATTCTAAAGACATCAGAAGCACAAAAAAGTCCCAGTCTGTGGAGCGTATGAAATTAGTATGGAAATGCATCATAGCACTCACACGTGCGATATAAATTACCGTTGGGTTTGACAGAGTGGCTCCATAGTAATTCATGTGCGGACGCAGCGCCGCCGCGCGGGATAAGCACACAACACGACTGCCTTGTGGTCACTCACACTATTACTCAAATCCTGCGTCATATACACTGAAATTTTATATGTTTATGCGGGTTTCGAGGAGCGATCAACTAGGCTAGATCAGGCTTGCTTTTTACTAACAACACAACAATGCCTCGTAACGTAGGTGTAGACTGTAGCTGGTCTAGCATCGTTCCCGCGCCGGTACACTTCCGCGTCTGGTACACTTTACAAAGAAGAAGTGTTTGTATTATATTTACAAAAGGAAATGCTCATTGATTTAGTTTACAAATAAGAAAAGTATCTCTCCTTCACTCTAATTATTTCTATTTAATCTTTTTCTGTTTTTCCTGTACGACACTGTATTTGTAGATTGATTCTGTTTAAATCACACAAAAGGCTTTTTTCAAAGCCACCCTGCATCTGTATTTATGACTAGTTATAAATTAAATTAAATCATTTTATGGATATCTGAAGTTGAATTAAAAAAAAAATATCTCCTGGAACATCTTCATGTGGACATGAAGATGTGAGAGATGAAAACCTGGCTGATAATGGAAGGGTAAAGAGGAATACAATTCAACTTGTTTTTAAATTATGAACTTATATATTTTGAATCTTCATTGCTGCCTACCTACCTGGTCTCGAATGTCTGTGCACGCCACTGCGTGTGTTAAGCCTAAGATACTAAACATCTTTACAAACCTACGACTAAAACTACGTGTGTTCATCTATTTGTATGGCAAAGCAGGCGAATCCTGCTCCACTTTCAGTCTTCGCAATTTTTCTGGAGTCCTGTTGACGGCCAGCCATTCGGCGATCATTTCCTTGCGCTCAATTTCTCCTTCCGGTTCATAGGTCATCACAGCCGTCAAGGCTGTTTGGAACTTGTTGCTTACTGGCCAGAAACTGGAAATAAGTTAAGTTAAATTGTTAAATGTAGACTGAATAACATTTACCTGCAATACTGCAATCTGGTCTCTATTGGGACCCGTACAAACAAAAGTGGAGAAAAAGTAATTTTAGTTCTTAGGTTAAGACATTTAATTTGTATTTTCAATATGGCAATATTGGCTGAAATAAAGAGATAAATAAATAAATAAATACACAATCTTGACTAAGGTCTGTGAAATATTTTATTTGTACATGCATCAATTGCATACCTGGCAGTAAGTAATGAACAAAAATCAAGCTGTAATAAGAGACAAACCGGTTGTAGAGCGTCGTCTCTGTCGCACAGACACGTACGAGTTTGTGCGACAAAGACAACACTCTTTCTTCTCTCCCCCGTCTCTTTGCTGTGCATCGGCTGGGCTGTACATCGTCAATAATACTTCATATATATATCTAACTAGGTATTATTCAGTGAGACTGGTCATAGAATATTTCTCTAGGAGCCATTTCGATAGAGCTCGTTTAAACTGTTTTCTCCCTTTTGTCTCTGAACGGCGGAATTTTAGACATGTCCAAACGTAGTTTACCTACCTATGGATGAAATTATACAATAAACAATGTCTCGGCAGTATTGATATTGCGACTGCAACGTATGTAGGTAAATAAAATGTAGTTCTTTATACGTTTAGGGTTAAGTAATGGCTGCCGGTCTGACACTGACACGGTTGGCTACATCATCTACTATATCCGCGATGTCAGCCAATAACACCTCGGTGAACTAGGTGCCATTTCAGTGCTTCCCTTCGGTCGTGCCAGCTACACTGAACTGGACGGAAAACACAAACTATTTACATAGCCATTTCAACCGACCTTTCATTCAGTGCGGTGGTATCAATCCGGTAATAAACCCTACCACATAGTAAGGTAAGACCGAAAGGGACCTACAGTTTTACGGGTAATCCGAACTACGCTCAGCCTCCAACGGTCGAGCGGTCACCTGTCCAAGTTCTGACTGCCCCCAGGTGTACTTATGTGGTAAAAAAAACATTAACTGTCAAAAACGTCACTCTATTGTCACTGCATTTTTAGTTGAATAAAACCTATGAATTAGGTAAAATCTTTCATTACTTCAATTTATTCAACTAAATAAACATAATGTTAACATAACAACGACGATGGATAAGTATCTAAGGCCGGAACGATTCGATATCGACCCAACATCAAGTTTGGACTCTACTGCAACAAATCAATGGCTCCATTGGAAGACCACGTTCCAAAACTTCCTCGTCGCCGCTACACCGGGACTCGCTGATAAAGACCAGCTACTCCAGGAGTCTATCAAGTATCAACTTCTTGTAAACCATCTATCAGCTAACGTGTTTAATCACATCAAAGATGCACGCACTTACGAAACAGCGATGTCTCGATTAGACTCTATATATATAAAACCCAAGAATGAGACGTTCGCACGACACAGTCTTGCTAAACGTAAGCAGCAACCAGGCGAGACAGTAGACCAATACATTCAAGAGTTAAAATTATTAGCTAAGGAATGTGGATTTAGAGCAGTATCTGCTGAAGAAAATGAGCAAGATTGTGTACGTGATGCTTTCATCGCCGGTCTCTCTGCAAGTGCTATGCGCCAAAGACTTTTAGAAAGCACGTACATTTCACTCGAAGATGCTCACCGTCAAGCAAGAGCACTAGAGTTTGTCATCTCCATAATTGCTCTTATGAGCCTGAACAACACATGAACATCTCCGCTAACGCAATGAATGCTGCTCCAGTTAAGCCTACTGCCTCCATAAGCACCGTGAATAAAGTAACAACTCAGTCAAGAAATTCGTGCTATTTTTGTGGCAACAAACGACATCCCCGTACAAGCTGTCCCGCAGCAAATGTGACATGCCTCTCATGTGGGAAGAAAGGACACTTCTCGAAAGTTTGCAGAAGTAAAGGCGAGGCTGCAGCCGTAGTTGATGAAGGACAACCAGGAAGTGAGTCTGAGTTTTTGTCCTGCGTACTCTCAGCTGCCACTGGCTTGGCGGCAACAATGATAGCCACAATACAAATCAATGGACACACTTCTAAAGCTCTAATAGATTCAGGAAGTACGAGCAGCTTCATTGATGACAAATTAGTAAAACGACTCGGACTACGTGTTCAAACTAATCCACTAGACAAGGAAGTCAGATTGGCAGCTTCTTACTTGAAATCGAAGGTGCTCGGAACCTGCAAAGTCAGCATACAACTAAAGGACAATGACTATCAAGCTGAACTGCGCATATTACAAGGCTTATGTACTGATGTCATCATTGGACGAGATATAATGGGACAGCATTCACAAGTCACACTCGACTTCGGCGGACCGAGACCAACACTTTATTTGTGCGCTTTGCCAGCAGCTAACATAGAGCCGCAAAAATTGTTCAGGTACCTGACACCAAATTGTAAGCCAATCATCACTAAAAATCGTAAACATACAGCTGAAGACCTTCAGTTCATCAAAGGAGAGGTAAACAAACTCTTACAAGATGGAATAATCGAAGAAAGTTTTTCCCCTTGGAGAGCTCAAGTTCTTGTATCTAAAAACGAAAATCATAAAAAGCGCATGTGCATCGACTACTCCCAAACCATCAACAGGTTCACTCTCCTGGATGCCTATCCATTACCTCCATTGGAAGATGTTGTTGCTGAAGTGGCACGACATAAGATTTTCAGTAAAATAGATTTAAAGAGCGCCTATCATCAGATACCAATAGCTGAGGATGATAAACCATACACAGCATTTGAGGCATTTGGGAATTTATACCAGTTCAATCGAATTCCTTTTGGTGTCACTAATGGAGTGGCCTGCTTCCAGAGAGCAATCAACCACATCATAGATGAAGAAAAACTAAATGGGGTGAACGCTTATTTAGATGACATTACAATCTCCGGATCAGATCAATTGGATCACGACAAAAATCTCGAAGCTTTCATAAATACCATTCATAAATATAATCTTATTATTAACAAGGACAAAAGCGAATTTTCTTTGACCGAAATACATCTACTTGGCTACCACATCTGCAATGGTGTTATAAAGCCTGACCCGGAACGTCTGCGCCATCTAATGGAACTACCGGCACCCAATGATTCAAGCTCCTTAAAAAGGATTATGGGCATGTTCGCCCATTATGCAAAGTATATTCCAAAATATTCCGAGAAAGTAAGACCGCTTGTCGAAACACTACAATTTCCGCTCGGTAATGAAGCCATGAATGCCTTCAAAATACTAAAACAAAATATTGCAACATCAGCTGTCAATGCAATAGATCCAAAGGCCCCATTCACCGTGGAAACCGATGCCTCTGAGCACGCCATAGCAGCCACCCTGTCACAAAATGGCAGACCGGTGGCATTTTTCACTAGAACTTTATCACAATCCGAACTAAGTCATTCAGCCATTGAAAAGGAGGCATACGCCATTGTCGAGTCTCTGCGCAAGTGGCGACATTTTTTTGATGGGAAAACAATTTAAACTCATCACGGATCAGCGTTCTGTTAGTTTTATGTTTGATCAAAATCATACTTCAAAAATAAAAAACGAGAAGATATTGAGATGGCGCCTAGAATTATCATGCTTCAAATTTGATATCATTTACCGACCTCCAATCAAAAACCCTTCGTATGGTTGTTGATCCAATCAAAAACCCTTCGTATGGTTGTTGACGCACCTTGGTATGTAACCAATAATCAGCTGCATCGGGACCTTGAGATTCCAACTGTAAAGAAGGAAGCAAAAGCCAGAACTGAGGCATACAAAAAAAGAGTCGAAAGGCACCCAAACAAGCTGGCAACCGAGTTGATGGCTTCTAGGAAAGTTTTCAACAGATTGAAAAGAAGAGCACCTCAAGATCTCATCACAGAGTGAAATGACTGAGAATAAAGTATATGGAACTGTCAATGGACACTTACCATACAAGACCTATTTCAAATGCACAACTACTGATGAATGTCGGCTCACAGACAGATTGCAGTAACAAATATTAAAAAAAAAAAAAAAAAAAAAAATTACCGACCTGGCTCACAAAATACCGTTGCCGACACGCTGTCCCGAGTTGCAGCTGTGTCTGATGTAGTACCTCACAGAATCAAGGAACTAATAAGTCTTCACGAAACACTCTGCCACCCTGGGGTTACACGCCTCGCTCACTGGGTTCGATCAAAGAACTTACCGTACTCTATAGAAGATATTCGAAAGATCACATCAGCGTGCAGTGCATGCTTACAACTGAAACCTGTATTCGGAAAAACATCAGGTACTCTCATCAAAGCAACATCAGCATTTGAAAGAATCTCAATCGACTTTAAAGGACCTCTGCCGTCTAATACAAACAATACCTATCTTTTGACAATGATAGATGAATATTCAAGATTTCCATTCGCTTTCCCATGTTCCGACCTCACAGCACACACCGTTATAAAACGTTTAACTGAAGTATTTGCTATCTTTGGCCTGCCGAGCTACATACATTCTGATCGAGGAACAAATTTTTTGTCAGCCGAAGTGAAGCAATTTCTTTCAGAAAGAGGTGTAGCTACAAGCTGTACTACACCGTATAATCCACAAGGCAATGGACAGACCGAGCGCTACAATGGAATAATATTTAAAGCAATACAACTGGCTCTGAAGACCAAAAATCTGGAAACAAAATACTGGGAACAAGTACTAACTCAAGCTTTGCACTCGATCAGATCATTGCTTTGCACAGCCACCAATGAAACTCCTCATGATAGGATGTTTTTACATCCGCGGAGATCAGCCAATGGACAGTCGGTACCGTCTTGGCTGCAACCAGGCCCAATCCTTGTAAAGCGGCATGTAAGACAATCGAAATATGATCCTATTGTTGAAGAAGCTGAATTGCTACATTCAAATCCATTATATTCATTAGTCCGATTGAGTAATGGACGAGAACTAACCATGAACAACAGGCACCTGGCACCGGCTACACGAGGAGAGCCAACAGACTTAGATATTGTGGAACCAGCATATGAAACCCCAAATGCTAGGACTGATGACGAACAACCTGAACTAGAGCGAACCTGCAGCAGACCGGATATATCAGTTACAAATTTAGAACGAGATGGCCAACCTTCAACAAGCTTTGAAGAGCCTCCCACTTGCAGTCAACCCACTAATGACAGTTCTGGCCAACCTTTGCGACGATCTAGCAGAGTTTGCGCCAAACCCAAACGTTTAGATGAATATCTTTAAGGAGAGAAGGATGTGGTAAAAAAAACATTATCTGTCAAAAACGTCACTCTATTGTCACTGCATTTTTAGTTGAATAAAACCTATGAATTAGGTAAAATCTTTCATTACTTCAACTTATGATCGACCGACTTCACCACTGAGCTACTGAGGCTGGCAAAGTAAATGTAACATACAAGTATAATAATTGTGCTCCTAATTTTGTGTTGACAAGATGATTGTATGTGACTTATTACAAAAAAAGTTAGGTTATAATTTACTTTGCATGTAAAACAAGTTTTATTTCAATATCCACTCAATTTAACCTTCGCAAATAGAACATAATCTACGTTAAAATCGACTTGACTAGAGCGAGTAGACTGATGCTCAAATCATAGAAACATTAGTCGAAAACTTGAAATAATTCAGTTGCCAAGAGAATTTCACACTTGTATGGAAAATTATGAAATCATGATACGTACTGCCAAGCGACTCCGCAGAGCGCGCCGAAACCAACCACGGCCAGCGCGCAACGGTTTCTGATGGCATACGATGGAGTTCCTTTTGTGCGCCTCGGTTTCCTCTTTGAAATGTCCACTCCAATCGCCATTTTTATTTTTTTGGGAGGGATCAGTCAGTCAGGGAAGGTGACATTTTGCTCGTAGCCATCACTTTAGCAGGTTATATATTTTTTTTCACCACAGCATAAACGAATTCGTTCGTCTGTGAACGATTTTATTGTGCAATAAATATGTTTGGTGTATTTAGATTCCACAAGGCTATGGCATTATAGAAATACGATTGCTTGCAAGATACTGTGTAACAGAATATGGATTACCAATACAAAATATATATACGTCAGCTTACAGTAAATTAAAATGCTAACCGTATTTTTTACATGATCGTTCTATAGGTTCTCTTCCTTGCTCAGCCGTACTTTTGTGTAACCAATTCCGGATACGCAGAGTACGAACTATTAAAAGTCAACCGTCAATTTGACATCCGTCCGAACTGTCAAAACCAGTGTTGCCATCTTAGGAGATTTTCTCCTAGATTCAGGAGAATTTCAGCGGTGTTAGGAGAAGTTTTTGCCTGTCAGGAGAGTAGGAGAAAATCTAGGAGAAAGAAAATCATTACAGGAGAAGATTTAGGAGTGAGAAACATATATTTACTAGTAACAAACAAAGATATGTCCAGCAGTGGACCGATACAGGCTGATGATGATGATGATGAAACAAAGATATATTACGTACTAGATCAATCACTCGGCTAGCTCACATGTTCCACCTAGTTGCGGTTCACGATCATCAAGTCTCTTAATCGAGCGCGAGAGGCCGTAGCGCGCAGTCGTCGCCTGCCTGCTGCGATCGCGCCTCGCCTACTTTAAACTAATACATTTACACATCTTCGTCGATGCGAAGGTGCGATGGCGAATCTGGAGATGAATTGTTAGAATGAAAAGACAATATGCACACGCACACCGACGACGCACGAGTGCGATCGTTCTCCCTACCCCTTGCCTCTCTCCCGCAAGCTTCCCGCCCCGCGTGAGCCCACAATACCGGCCGCCAGCCCGTCTCCCACACGCTTCCCGCCCCGCGCGCGCTCCCCTCTTCCGCTAGGCTCTGCGCTCCGCCTCCCCGCTACCTTACCCCATACCTCAGCCGCTCGAACATATTTAGCAGCTATATTTCTTCGGAGCGCTGGCTCTATATAATATTTCCTCAAAGGTAACAAACAAATATGTCGATATGTACGGTGACAAACGGTATGTGAATCGACCAACCATCTTCTCAAGTCACACAATATACGATAGGATTTGTCTTTTGATAAGAGCAAGGTTCCCCTTCTTGCTCTTCATATAGGAAAATGTGACACTCTGTGAGTGTGTGCGTGCATTGATCGACCGACCAGCCGACTACCGGGCGGGCTTAGCCGAACGAACATTTTGTTATCAATCAATGTTATTTACATGTATTCTTTGTAATAATCAGTAGTATTACTAAGCCTACGTCGACAGTCTGTCCGTCAGTCCGCACTACTTTAACGGCTGTATCTTTTGTACCGTAATAGGTAGCTGGTTGTGATTTTCACAGATCATGTGTTATTTATTATTGGCGGACATCCTGTCAAATAATAGGAAAAAGAATACAAATTAAGGGCTTCCCCATACAAGAAACGTTAAAAAAAACAAATGGTTTGTTTGGTTTTGCTCTAACGTAAAAACGGTAATACGTACAAGTGTCAAACTTGGTGTGGTTAAAAACTAAAAAAAAAAAAACAAATAATTAAAACAGACGAATTACGTGGTGGTTAGAATGGCAATCGTGGTTATGACGGTAGGACAAATCATTATTGGAGCGGAGAAGTGATGGAACAGATTGAAGGAAGAGTATGTACGTATATTTCGGTTAAATACTGATTGGTAGTCTCTATGGTCTCCTTAAGTTCGAGCTATTTAAGGTCGAGGGAGGAATTTAACAGAGTAGGGCTGCCTCGGAAATTTAAAATTCGCCCCGAGGTCTAACCTGTATATATTATGACCAGTGCGTCCTACCGTTTATGACGTACGGGTGTGAAACGTGAGCTCTGACTATGGTAGTTTTCCAAAGTTGCCCAGCGAGCGTTGGAACTAGCCATGCTGGGCTGGCCTGGGAGTATAGCTAAGCGAAATAGCGCGTAATGACTAATGAATGAGGCAATCTGCCGACGCACCAAAGTCATCGATATTGGAAACCAGGTGGATAAGCTAAAATGGCAGTGGGCTGGGCACGTTAGCCGAAGGGACGACGACCGTTGGAGTAACCATGTACTACATTGGCGGCCGTGGACAGGAAAACGGAGTGTGGAAGACCACCCGTCAGGTGGGACGCCGACATGAAGTATGTCGGTGGAAAGCAGTGGTCCGTACCGCTGAAGGCCGAGAGACTGGAGGAAAATTGAAGGCAGTAGACGCTTACACGCTGACTTACTTGACTGACTGACAGAGAACCCTCGGTGCGCGAGTTCGACTCGCACTTGACCGGTTTTCAGGGTGCAAAAGATACAGATCTTTACAGGTAAGACAAACAGACGGACGGACAGACGGCCTAGGCTTAGTAAGATGGTCCCGTACGTATAAGGAACACTAAAAATGTGGTGAAATTTTTATAATTTGAATAACAGGAGAATTTTTTAGGAGGACGAAAATTTTCTAGGAGATTTTTAGGAGATTTTCGAAGTCAATCTAGGAGAATTTCAAATTTTGAGTTGGCAACACTGGTCAAAACAGTCAAAACTCAAAACAACGAGGAAAAACTTGGGAAAAACCCAAAACAAGGAAGAAAGAAATGAATAATTGGCGTGCTCGGTGCTTGGCCCATTATGCTGAAATGTGAAAAAGGAGTTAGTTATTCTACATGTTTTGTTTGATTTTTACTGAGTAGGAAGTGAGAAAGTTTCGTTGGTCGACGTTAAGATAGATAGATAGATAGAAAATTCTTTATTGCTCCAGTAAACATTAAACAGTAACAAATACATTGGAAAATTTACATAAGACGTTTAAATGGTCTAACTAATGTCAGTGAGGGACGTAATTAGTTTCTTGGAAAAAAGATGACATCGTTGCTACGGTCGCTGCCGTACGCTGAGTACGAAGCGGCGATGAAATTCTCGTGCGAGACGTGTGAGGAGCTAGCCAGCATTGCCAGGTTAAAGTTAGTATCTAACGCACTGCTAAGTTGATATGATAACATAAGGTGGGAATTACATTCCGAATCCTTCTGGGTGTCTTCAAACGTCGTAACACGCTAGACAACCCGGCAACAGTCTGCAAATCTGTTGGCATGGCGACGACGAGCGTGCTTTCGCGAGGAGAGGTGGTTCTGGCTCTGTCGACTGCACCATTGATCTCTCGGCACAGCCACCCATGTTGCTTAACTTTAAAAACGGCTACACTGCACGGCAGCATCACAGTTCATGATTTATGATTTAAAATGTGTGTAGCTCAAAGTGTGTGGTGCCCCCTACCTTGATGTTGATATCTCCGCCCGCAGCCGCACCTTCGATAGCTCAGTACTGGTAGTGGTCGTCGGCACGGAAACATCCGGGGTCTGAGGCCCAGCTTCGCACACACTTCGGAACTACACTCAACTGTCCCTGAGAGCCCGCGCCGCGCTCGATCAGGATGGATATCGTCTTTTTCAGATAAAATGTTTTGAAAAAACCGCTCGCTGCCACTCGTATTTTCGGACGATAACAGTCCGTCGCTAGGCAACTAGACTCTTCTCCTATTCCGCAAGGAGGCGCTGTGATGTTCTTGCACGAAGACCGCTGCAGTTGGAGTCTTGAGGCGAAGAGAATGGAGGCACGTTCGTGTTTTGTGTAAATGTAGAAATGGTCGCAAAATACCGAACAGTGTGAGAGTTAGGGCTCCTGAGCCCTGTTATCACTACGACCTAAGAAAATATATTGTGATCTCTCAAAAGTTTATAGTTCACCCCAAGTCCGATTTCAGCTATTAACTCATATGGGGTTGAGTGCCTTAATAAACTTTCTGTGAAAATTATATGTTAAGCATTGGTCTTTAACACGTTGACTGTCATAGAGTAAACATGAAAAATTACATTAAAACTTTTTGCTGAAAATAGATGTGTTAAGCCGAAATATAGAATAATATACTATTTAGAGTTCAATACGTAGAAGGGTTCCGTAGATATTTCCAAAAAACCTCACAAGGTCACCGGTGACCTACACGGTGCTGTAATGAGAAAAAATTAATATTCGTTACGAGGGCGCCGGAGAGGTCACACCTCCGGTCACCCATAAATTGCTAAAATAAGAGGGTAAAGTCCGCAACACCAGAAGTTTTTGTGTAGAGTGCTACAAAGACTGC
Organism: Nematopogon swammerdamellus; assembly: GCA_946902875.1. Taxonomy (NCBI): domain Eukaryota; kingdom Metazoa; phylum Arthropoda; class Insecta; order Lepidoptera; family Adelidae; genus Nematopogon; species Nematopogon swammerdamellus. The sequence continues at coordinate 9,995,485 of OX336359.1, forward strand.
ACGAAAATGTATGGTCCAAAAGAGGCCAAAAATAAGACAAAGAATAGCAACATACTGTAAAGAATGTCCGGGTGAACCTGCTTACTGCTTACTTGGTTTTAATAAGTGTCATCGTTATTTATAAGTTTCCTTTTGTATTTTTGTGTTTAATGTTGCGTTTTAATCACTTAATAAACTTTATAATAGTCCTGGTCAGAAGATCATACTTTTTTTTGTTCTCATCCCTTACATTTTACCTAATATTTTTCACAATTTCATAGACAGTCGAAAACCACGTGGAAGAAATGTTCTACGGCGCCGCTCCGGTCACCCACCAGTGAGAAATGTACGATAACTGTCCTACGGCGCAAAAATTCGTTTCGAAAACAGGTCTGCCTTGAGGTCACCGGTGACCTACGTGGCGCCTCAATACAGGGCAGGGTCCGGTAGTCCGGTCACCGGTGACCGGCGCGGCAGTCAACGTGTTAACTGGCAAAGGTAGCATTTCAAAACATGGTTATTTTAATAGATGTTAAAGAAATATAAAATTTTTTTGTTTCAGAAAATGCACTTAAAATTCTCTGGAAAATCATGACAAGACTTAAATAGAAATTATAGATAATTTTGTTCTCTATAATCGTAGCTTTTTAATTTTATGTTGTAATTTTTTCAACAGTTGAAAATTAATAAATATGCCTATTTTTCGCACTATCGGCATTGCGACACCTGCCGCCGCGTAACTCTTAATGTAAGGTAAGGGGGCTTTAAACAATATAATATTTTCATTACAGAATCTCCTACCAGCATCTCCAGACGCCAGGAGAGCAGCTAATGCGAGATCTGGACCGTTGCGGTCTAACCGTCTCCCAGTATCACAAACTAATACAAATATACAACGGCCGAGCACCGACGCAAGTCCTCGACTCGGAAGAATTCAAACCGCGTTGCAAGGTTCGTTGCTTTGTTGTATTATAAAGTATATTCTTGTTCAGTGTTGTGCTTCAATCTTTAAGGCTCCGCAGACCACGATGCAGGCAGGAGACCCTTATAAGGTGTCTGTCTGTCTGTCTTTCTGTCACACGTGTTGTCCGAGGTGATTACCTACTCTAGAATGTAGAGCTCATAATTCAATAAAATTAATTTACCGTATGTGTACCGTGTGGGGCCGGTACTTTAAAAGAATAGCCCCACTGCATCTCTCCCCGTGTATGTCGTAAAAGGCGACTAAGAGATATGACTCCCTTCTTATATTACTAGGTGGTAGGGTTTAACCCGCCCGGGTTGGTACCACCGCACTGAATGAAAGGTTGGTCGAAACGGCTATGTAAATGGTTTGTGTTTCCCGCCCAGTTCAGTGTAGCCGGCACGACCGAAGGGAAGCACTGACGTGGCACCAAGTGTTCTCTCGGTGTTATGGGCTGACATCACGGATGTTGTAGGTGATGTAGCCAACCGTGTTAGTTTCCTTAAAAAAAAATGCTGCATGACACGGTGGAAGGCCCGTGCCAAGGTGAGAGGTTGTTAGCTTTTCGCCCTTTAGCACGGCATCTTGTCCTTATCCCTTAGTCGCCTTTTACGACATGCACGGGAAGAGATGCAGTGGGGCTATTATTTTTAAGTACCGGCCCCACACAGCACAGGTTTAATATATGAAGAAAACAAATGCCCCCCCAGCGCGAGCCGGCCAATGACTGAGTAATGTGTAATTATGTAATAATATACGAGTATGTGTAATAAATATTATCATTTCCATTTTCCAAGGTCGCCATCCTCATCGGAAACGAGCTATACAAACAGAATAAGCTCAGAACACCAGGAAAAGACTGCATGGACCTCGGAGAAAAGCTGAAGACCCTAGGTTTCATAGTGGTTATACTGAAGGATGTGACTGCAGATGAAATGAGGAGGTCGCTGGTGGATATCGTGGAGGTTATACCGCTGGAGTCTTACTGTAAGTACGATGGAACAACAAAAGCCGATCTCAGGTAGCGTTTGGGTATCCACTGCTGGACTCTGCAATCCGGAAGGCCTTCAGCGCCGCTGTTTACATCCGACGTACCAAATGTCGTCGTCCCACCTGGCGGGCCGTCTCCACACGCTCGGTTTTTTTTTATTGACAGCGCTACATATGGCGCCGAGCCACCCATAAGGTGTCTAACGACGCCCATGGACATTCGGTCGTATGCGTGGTTTGCGAATGCCATTCCGGCCTGATAGGTGCCCATTCACGCCGCTCTTGAAGGACCCGAGACTGTACTTGGGGGGAAATATATGGGCAGGGAGAGCGTTCCAGAGTTTACCGATTCTGTAGAGGAAAGATCTGCAGAATCGATTTGTACGCATCCGCGGTAAGTCCAGCGTGTAGGGATGCAATCCCTGCCCAGTGTGCGTCGCGCGAAGGTGGAAAGGGGACGGTGGGATCGCATTAAACAGCTCCTCCGAGCACTCCCCATGGAATAAACGATAGAACACACTTAGGGATCCGACATCCCTACGGTGTTGCAGTGGTTCTAGATCGCAGGACACTTCCTGTCCACGGCCGCCAGTGTACAAGGGTCTGAAATGTAGGACCTATACTCTATTAATTTCCAAACTGCTACCAAGTATAGAATGGCGCTTATTGAAAACTTCATAGTATCTGAACAGTGACATCGTGATTCCATCTTTTTTTTTATAGAAAGCACAACATGTGACGTCAAGCCATCCATAAAGTGTCTAACGATGACCATGGACATTCGGTTGTATTGCAAATACCATGCCGGCATGACAGCTGCCTATTCACATCTTTCTTGGATCTGAGACTGTACTTGGAGGGGAAGCATATCTCTATAATTTTTCTCTGTGATTGATTATTCTCGACACGCCCGTGGTGCTTTCCTTTGGTCGCGCCGGCAGTTTTACATGGAATCTAAACCTTGCACCGAGACTCGTTCTTATGAATGAAATGAACTTATCAAACTCGGAAAGAGTGTGGACCACTTTCTTTGGTCCACACCAACAGGCTACGAACCCACAACCCAACACGTACTAAGGTCTGCAAAGTACGTCACAATCACAAGTCAAGTCACAATGTGTTATTTATGTACTACAAGGTTTAATATACTTCGCCGGGCACGGCTTCGAGCTGTGCGGCGTGCGCTACACGCTGGGCGTTGACGCACCGAGCGAGGACATACGCACCGAGCACGGCGTCTCCGTCAACTACATTCTCAGTTGCGCGGAGAAGTGTCGCCCCGAGCTGTGCGTGCTGTTGATGGACATGTGCGCTTATAGCCTCGATCGGTGAGTTATGTACTCAAATATTTCGTAAAATAATAAAGTCAGATCAATAAACTATATTGGCACTTATAGCCAATGAAATTACCCACAACACAGTGTAAAACTGAGGATGAGAAAAATGAGGATTCACTTATTTAGAATTACAAACGGTTTTTTTCCTCTTCCAGGAAAAACAAAACATGCTTTTCCGAATTTTCTAATAATATTCCCCAAATTTCCCTATACATATTGCATATCAATTTGTACGCAAAGAAACATCTCTTCAAATAGTACATTTGAAATAAAGTAAAACTAGAAACCAGTTTAAAATCTGCCGGAAATTATTCTCGAACGTTAATTTTGTTTTGTTCGCAGGGAATCGAACCCCGAGCTGTTTAGGGAAGTGCCCGAGGTGGAGAAGTACAACATAGAAGGTAACCTGGTCATTGGCTACTCGACGTCGTCGGAAGAGGCGGCCTACGAGCAGGCCGATATGTCGTTCTCGACATCAGGTCGGTTTCAACTATTGCGTTAGAAGTGTTCCACAAATTATCTTGTAGGGGTGACTCTCCGCCTACTAACCTCCCTCCCTCCTTTAGAGGATCCTCTCGGTCGAGGATCATGCAAACCCATTCATCTTCAGCTACCCCAGCCAACCTATGTACCTTATGAAGGCCACAAGACGACCAGGATGACTGCGGACCTCATGGAAAGAAAGCACGAACTCAGAAATGGAAAGAGTTTTAAAGGCAGCCTTAAAGGCATAAAAAGAATCTGGATTTTGAAAGAGAACAATACTGACAAAAATGTGAGATGAAGTTCAATTTTTTTTTTAAATTTAATCTGTTGTGCATGGATGAGTCAGAGAGGGCCATAGCACATGCTCGGACCAGCCAATATCACCTCAGAGAAGGTAGGTGCTATACCGGAGACTTCCCTTTGGATTGCGGGCTATACCGGACTAGAGAACACAGCCGAGGCTGCTATGAAGCCATCTTACATCATCCCCGTCGGCTACAATTTGGGCCTACCACCTAGTAACGGACAAGTGATGGAATCTACAGTTTTACAGCGGTTCTGAACGTTGAAGCATCAGGTGTAGGTATGCGTGTAAACTGTTCCGTCAGAAAAAACTACGTGCACGTAGACCGGAATCGAATTTTGGACCAGCATCCTCGCTTATCAGTTGATCCATAACGAAAAATTATGTTCGCACAAAAAAAGGTGGCCTTTAGCTTCTTGCTATTTTCCTTCCTCAGTCTGTAAAATGTAGCTCCATTGGAATGACAGCAGTTAAAAAGTGCCTAGAATAACGCCATTTATTAAAAATTCATCTCCATTTTTTTCTCTTTTATTACATTAGCTAAAGTACATTATCTACATTTTGAAAACACTCAAGTCAAATTTGGCCAATATTATTGTAACTAAATATTTAAGACCACTGTTTGAGGTAGTTTGACAGCTGTATTTTTTTTTTCTTTAATTGGAATAGGACTTTGCCTTGCGACTATGCGAGCCCCGTCGGACCTATTGAATAATTCTCCAAAACATATCTAAGCTCTGACGCTTAGAGATGCTTTTAAAAAAAATTTTTTTTTTATGTTAACTGACACGGTTGGCTACATCACCTACAACATCCGTGATGTCAGCCCATAGCACCGGGTGAACTAGGTGCCATGTCAGTGCTTCCGTTCGGTCGTGCCGGCTACACTGAACTGGACGGAAAACACAAACTATTTACATAGCTGTCTCGACCGACGTTTCATTCAGTGCGGTGGTACCAACCCGGGCGGGTTGAACCCTACCACCTAGTAAAGTAAGAAGGGAAGGGACCTACAGTTTTACGTGGAATCCGAACCACGGTCAGCCTCCAACGGTCGAGCGGCCCATCAATGTAGTGAGTATTTTGCATTTTTCCATCACGGGGTCACCTAATGCCCTCTGGAAGGAAAATAAAACGTAATCTCTCCGTCTTTCTTTGATCAAAGCACTTCTTAAATTATTATTATTAATTATTATTTTATTCTTTTCACAACCCAATAAACCTGACATTGATCTTCGACTTTAGTGTGCAAATGTTGCAATTTGGTGTGAATCAAATTTTTCTTCTCTCGACCAAATCATGTTTCCATGCTTTCCTTTAATGAAGTGTGCCCAGGACGAGCTGTCATTTTAATCATGGTACACTTTACGAACTATACATACATATGCTTACACCAAAAAGGTGACCACGACGGCTTCCCGCTTATGCCCCTCTATTCAAGAACATTTAATAGGTAAGGACATCGGACCTTCCCCGCGCCAGCGTAACACGACGTTTGTATAAACGTACAAATGCCATTCGTTACCAACCAATCAGAGCGCGATACCGCCCGATACCACCCAATCAGAGCGTGCGCAGTCCCCTCCGCTACCCGCGGAGCTCGGCGACGCTGTTTCTCATATAAGCATTGGACAGTCCGACGTCCAATACCTATTAAAATTTTCTTGCCTCTATCCTACACACAAGCACTCACAACTCACACACAGAATATTGTTGCAGAGACCATCCCGAGCTTGGTAGTGCTGAACACTGAGCGGCACGGGCTCGCGGTGCCGACGGCGAGCGTGTACGGAGCGGCGCTGTGTCGACACATACGCAAGCGGCTCTACATCGGGGACATCCTCGACCGCGTCGGCCGAGGTGAGTTGTTGTAGTAGTAGATAGGGGTTGGTTCTAAGCCTGCAAACTAGTCCCTCTTGGTTGGGGACCTTCGTGCAAAGCCCCTTGATCTCCAGTTTTTTTTTTTATGGAAACTGACACGGTTGGCCACATCACCTACAACATCCGTGATGTCAGCCCATAACACCGGATGAACTTGGTGCCACGTCAGTGCCTACCTTCGGTCGTGCCGGCTAAACTGAACTGGACGGAAAACACAAACTATTTACAATTAGCCGTTTCGACCGACCTTTCATTCATTGCGGTGGTATCAACCCGGGCGGGTTAAACCCTACCACCTAGTAATACAAGAAGGGAGTCATATCCCTTAGTCGCCTTTTACGACATGCACGGGGAGAGATGCAGTGGGGCTATTTTTTTTAAAGTACCGGCCCCACACTGTAGTGACCCCTGCCAGCCTATGCCCTCCATGAAGGTGACGAAGCCGCCCGGGTGTCCGCAGACCTGCGCCATGTATGTAGGCGACAGAAGCAGCACACTCCGTCGTTCGCCGAGGACATTGCACTGCAGGAGCACATGTTCAGCGGCTTCGTTATCCTCCATGTAGACTGCACAAAGCACTAGAGTACTTACATACATTTTAAGCACTACCATTCTTTCACAATGCTGTTGTGGGAATGACAGCCTGTCTGACGTACCGTCGCAATACACCACACAACGACAAGCCAAGCCACACCACGATGATGTAGCTGTAGCTTAACTCCAAGAGTGTGTTGGCTAAGTGTTTTTTAGTAAGCCGTGTCCCGTTATTAGACCGCAAATTTTCCCCCTATCCAATCTTGTATAGAAAGTTGAAGGTTTCATTCAAACTTGTCATGTTTTAATGAAACCCTGTAATGCCGGCACTTCACTTGGCTTAGCGTATTCGTGATTGTGGCAAACATTTTAGTTTTATCTCGCTCTAAACAAGCCATTAAAGGGAGACGAAATGGAAATTTTTGCCACAATCACGAATACGCTAACTAAGCCAAGTGAAGTGCCGGCATAACACTGCATGACTATTAGACGTCGCATTGATATTTTTATCGCATTTATATTTTTAACATTGACTGGACACGAGAACGAAGCGTGCAATTACCGGTACGTCTTGGCCATTCTCTGATGGGTGGCAAACCTACGTGTAGTCTTCACAGATAGCATGGGAGAGCTAGATTTGTTTTGTCAACTTTGCATTTTTATTGGCATCACTGTTTGCGTTGATAAACTTGAGTTTGACATTTTTAACAGAACTGCAGAGTGCGCCAAAGGATCAAACTCCCGTCAAAATACAGAGCGGGGCGGGGAAGAGATATCTCTACGATCAAGTGTCGGGTATGTAGAATCTTATCACTTTTTGTTATTTGTTGTTATATCGGGTATAATAAAATAACACATATTCTGTGAAAATTTCAACGGTCTACCTATTACTACGGTTCAAGAGATATAGCCCTCGGGCAGACAGACAGACGGCGTAGGCTTGGTAATAGGGTCCGTGCGACGGATACGGAACCCTAAAAATGAAGGGGATCCCCATACAAGAAAAATGCCTTCCCTTCTAAGTACCAACGTAACCACGGAATCCCACATGCCACCACGCGCCGCGTTCGATCGGCAGTCGCTCGGGTCTCCCCAACTCCCCGCTTCATTTTGCAAACCCTAAATTCTTAGCAGTCGGTCTCAAAATATATATACAGGGTGGCCCAGTTATAGTGGTCCAAAAATTTTTTTTAGATGGAGGACATCATGTTGACTCATTTAAAAAAAACATTAGTTCCGCGAAAATCAATAGTTTAGAAGGTATGATTTTTTTAAACTTTTTTTTAAATTTCTCTATTTTAGTCACATAAACCGCTCTAGTTGGATATTTATTCCACAAAATCGAATAAAATTTGGTATGGATGTAGAGGAGACATGTAGCTATAGTACGTAATGAATAGTGTTTAGATTTACTCCTAGACTGTACTGTTGACTGTACTAGACTGAGTCATGCAGCATAACTTCGTAACTTACTTGCTGCTTGATACCTATCTTGTCCAAAAATAAAAGCAAAGTATTCAGTACTTTGCTAAACGTGGTGGTCGGTTTTGTGCTGTAAAGTACCTGCAGCACAACTCCGATTACTCTGCTTACTTTAACGGGATACAGCGTGTAGTTGTTGTTGCTTTGGTTTGGGGTTGGCTCTAGGCCTGCAAACTAGTCCCGCTTGGTTGGGGACCTTCGTGCAAAACCCCGCGATCTCCTGCTACCCCAGCCAGTCTATGTCTTCCATGAAAGCCACAAGTCGACTACAGCGATGTATGATATTAAGCTGGTCTTCTTTCAGGTGACTACAGCAAAGTTATGCGGAAACTAAGACAAGTTCTCGGTAACAGCGATTTTAATAATTACACTATTTTGGACCTAGTGTGACCAGCGTTCATGCAGTTAATTTTTAAGTTACTTAATTTTAGTAAGCTTTGGCTGTTCGCCTATGTTAAGTTAGATTGTTATAAAATTAAAATTTTTATTTATTTCCAGAAATAAGAATTATATGTTTGGTTATAAGATATTTTTGATTAAAAATTAAACATGATTTTAGATAAAGTTAAGCGGTGCTAAATGTAACTGGGTCAAAGGATTACAATGAAAATAAATACCAATTATTTTGGTACATAATAAAGAATTTTAAGATACATTTTATAATGTAATTTCTCGAAAAATATATTATCATGATGTCATTGTTTTGTAAATTCTATTTTCATATTTTATATGAATAAAATTCATACAAATTTATTCACATGTTTTATTACACAAAACACCACAATGCACTTGCCAGACAGCTAAATAAAACAAAATAAACAGGAAACGATACACTTTATTTTAAATCTAAGTTTTCCATTCAGCATTTTGCGTAGGCCAATAGCTAACATTACAATTATACAATTAGGAGATACTCGATTCACCACTTTTATCACCATAATCTCTTGGGATTTTAAACAAAAGATAAGCAAGGCGTAGACCACACATGGGCAAAGTACGGCCCGCGGGGTCTCTTTGTCCGCCCCGCGATCCTTTCCTGTAAATTATTTGGGTCCGGCCCTGGTTTTCATTTTTATATTTCTGATAGTTATAGTGTGTACCTACTTTCACGATTACTATTATAAATAGGCATCCATGTAAATAGGTAGGTACACATTTTAGAAATCTAGACTTAATGTAGCCCGCGCCGCGACTCCACAGCAAAACAATAACGTGGCCCCTGGACCAAAAAGGTTGCCCATGCCTGGCGTAGACAAACCATTTTGACATTCAACTTACATATTTTAAAATGTACAAACGACAATGGTCAGCGAAACACTCCTAGATGTAAACCTTCGCGAGTCGCACTGGAAGTCTCACACTGAGATTAGATCGGTAGAGAGAGAGGGAAGTTGAGCACCACGGGACTAGCTGCAGACTAGCTGACGAGGGCTTTTTTTTATGAAAACTGACACGGTTGGCTACATCACCTACAACATCTGCATTGTCAGCGCATAACACCTTGGTGAACTAGGTACCACGTCAATGATACCCTTCGGCTACACTGAATTGGATGGAAAACGCGAACTGTTTACATAGCCGTTTCAACCGACCTTACATTCAGTGCGGTGGTACCAACCAAGGCGGGTTAAACCACCTAGTAAGGTAAGAAGGGAAGGGACCTACAGTTTTATGTGGAATCCGAACCGCGGTCAGCCTCCAACGGGCCACATCTGGGCGCGGATGGATGCTGTCCGCGATGCTGACAGCCTCCATCCGCGCCCAGATGTGCTTATGGATGCTGACGACGAGCAGAAACATCTAACGTGTTTTTCCCTCGGCGAGGTTCAAGAGATGTCGCTCCATAGCTCCACTCGCTGCCGCATACTGCGAGGTACTCGCGCTCGATTACGTAATCCCATGTATGATCTCCACCCCCCCCCCCCCCCCCCCCCCTTCTCTGAGATCACGTAATTGTTGAATGATCCCAAAGTAATTCACACATTCTGACACCAAATCGACGCCAACTCTCCATACAACACTGATTTATTGACTATGCGCGTCCTAGTCATCGCAGACTAGCCGACGAGGGCTTGAAGCGAGCAGAAACGTAACGCATCCTGGAGAACTATACAGAGTGGCCGCTCGCTAGTCCCAACCTCAATTGACACCCTTCTCTACTACCGATGGGCCCGGATATGTTCGGTGCAGCCATCGCCAGCCAGTTCGACACCTTCCTTGCTAACATTCACGTGGGACAATTTTGATACCCTAATCCTATTTATTTTTTCCTCAAAGTGTTATATGTCATAAATATTCAGGGCGGAATTGAAACATCCTCAGTTTTTTTTTTTAAGTTAGTTAAAAATAAAGTACCCCAATCTGCGAAACATGACATGAGTAGTCTTTCATTCAGTGAAAACAAAAGTTTGCCAATGATCAAATTAATATCGGCGGTCAGTCTTGGGTTCCCATAATCGAAAGAACACCAAAAAACGATTTGGCACGGTGTTAAAATTTCAATTTGCATGGTTTTTTAAACGGTTTTATTTAGCTTGACTTCGTATATTTGTTTGTTTGTTTGTTACTATCTTTGTTTCAAATCTTGCGACAACTTTTTCAACTACTTCTACTGAACCGATTTTTATGAAACTTTGCACACACATTGAGTTCTCGTGACAATACAATATTATGATAATTTAAACTTGGTAACGAGGGTCTGATGATGGAGTCAGGAGGAGGACAGTGGAACTCTTCAACCGTTACTAGTAACCCCCTCGAGTTTGGGCTCATATGGTTGGTTTGGACGAGTGTTCCATACTTCTACCAATACACTTGGTGACGAGGGTCTGATGATGGAGTCAGGAGGTGGACAGTGGAACTCTTCAACCGTTACTAGTAACCCCCTCGAGTTTGGGCTCATATGGTTGGTTTGGAAGAGTGTCCCATACTTCTACCAATACACTTGGTGACGAGGGTCTGATGATGGAGTCAGGAGGTGTACAGTGGAACTCTTCAACCGTTACTAGTAACCCCCTCGAGTTTGGGCTCATTTGGTTGGTTTGGACGAGTGTCCCATACTTCTACCAATACACTTGGTGACGAGAGTCTGATGATGGAGTCAGGAGGTGTACAGTGGAACTCTTCAACCGTTACTAGTAACCCCCTCGAGTTTGGGCTCATTTGGTTGGTTTGGACGAGTGTCCCATACTTCTAACCAATACACTTGGTGACGAGGGTCTGATGATGGAGGCAGGTGTACAGTGGAACTCTTCAACCGTTACTATTAACCCCCTCGAGTTTGGGCTCATATGGTTGGTTTGGACGAGTGTCCCATACTTCTACCAATACACTTGATGACGAGGGTCTGATGATGGAGTCAGGAGGTGTACAGTGGAACTCTTCAACCGTTACTATTAACCCCCTCGAGTTTGGGCTCATTTGGTTGGTTTGGACGAGTGTCCCATACTTCTACCAATACACTTGGTGACGAGAGTCTGATGATGGAGTCAGGAGGTGTACAGTGGAACTCTTCAACCGTTACTAGTAACCCCCTCGAGTTTGGGCTCATTTGGTTGGTTTGGACGAGTGTCCCATAGTTCTACCAATATACTTGGTGACGAGGGTCTGATAATGAAGTCAGCAGGTGTACAGTGGAACTCTTCAACCGTTACTAATAACCCCCTCGAGTTTGGGCTCATTTGATTGGTTTGGACGAGTGTCCCATACTTCTACCAATACACTTGGTGACGAGGGTCTGATGATGGAATCAGGAGGTGTACAGTGGAACTCTTCAACCGTTACTAGTAACCCCCTCGAGTATGGGCTCATTTGGTTTGTTTGAACGAGTGTCCTATACTTCTACCAATACACTTGGTGACGAGGGTCTGATGTTGGAGTCAGGAGGTGGACAGTGGAACTCTTCAACCGTTACTAGTAACCCCCTCGAGTTTGGGCTCATTTGGTTAGTTTGGACGAGTGTTCTATACTTCTACCAATACACATGGTGACGAGGGTCTGATGATGGAGTCAGGAGGTGTACAGTGGAACTCTTCAACCGTTACTAGTAACCCCCTCGAGTTTGGGCTCATTTGGTTGGTTTGGACGAGGGTCCCATACTTCTACTAATACACTTGGCGAGGGTCTGATGATGGAGTCAGGAGGTGGACAGTGGATCTCTTCAACCGTTACTAGTAACTCCCTCGAGTTTGGGCTCATATGGTTGGTTTGGACGAGTGTCCCATACTTCTACCAATACACTTGGTGACGAGAGTCTGATGATGGAGTCAAGAGGTGGACGGGGAACTCTTCAACCGTTACTAGTAACCCCCTCGAGTTTGGGCTCATTTGGTTGGTTTGGACGAGTGTCCCATACTTCTACCAATACACTTGATGACGAGGGTCTGATGATGGAGTCAGGAGGTGTACAGTGGAACTCTTCAACCGTTACTATTAACCCCCTCGAGTTTGGGCTCATATGGTTGGTTTGGACGAGTGTCCCATACTTCTACCAATACACTTGATGACGAGGGTCTGATGATGGAGTCAGGAGGTGTACAGTGGAACTCTTCAACCGTTACTAGTAACCCCCTCGAGTTTGGGCTCATTTGGTTGGTTTGGACGAGCGTCCCATACTTCTACCAATACACTTGGTGACGAGGGTCTGATGATGGAGTCAGGAGGTGTACAGTGGAACTCTTCAACCGTTACTAGTAACCCCCTCGAGTTTGGGCTCATAGGGTTGGTTTGGACGAGTGTCCCTTACTTTTACCAATACACTTGGTGACGAGGGTCTGATGATGGAGTCAGGAGGTGTACAGTGGAATTCTTCAACCGTTACTAGTAACCCCCTCGAGTTTGGGCTCATTTGGTTTGTTTGTACGAGTGTCCCATACTTGTCGAACGCAAAAGTATGAAACAGACATACCATCTGTTCAAATTGATTTTGAAAGAGACGGCGGACACCTTATCCATCCTAAAGCCATACAGTTTCCAGCAAAGTTTAATTATGGAACAGCTGAGAGACGGATGTTACCGATAACTTTGTCATGGGCCTCCACTGTCCATTAAATGCAGGGCAGTACTGTTGACCGTGCTGTCGTGTATTTGGGCTCCAGACTATTTGAGGAGGGTCAAGCGTATGTTGCATTGAGTCGCGTAAATTCTTTAGAAGGGTTATGTATTGAGGAGCTTAATTGTGAGTAATTGACAGGTAAGAAACCGAGTAACAAAGATGCAATGAGAGAGTTGGAAAGGATGACGAGTTTACGTAATGAATGATACGAGCCAAAAATCAAACTAAAAACGAGTAAATAAAAAAATAGGTAAAAAAACTTTTAAGTTAAACGGTTTTATTAAAAATCAAATACTAGAAAAAAAACAGCTGTACAAAAAACTTGAAAATATTAAGGACACAAGCCTGGGCCTTCTTAAGATTTTACGTCTGGGTAAGAAATCGTGCAATACTAGCGTGCTGTCTTCTCATGTCGGATGCCAAAGGGCAGATTGTGTCACTGCGTCAGCGGAATAAGTAATAAATTGAGACTTTTAACAGACTAATATAAAAACGTGGGGCGTATAATATGCGTAATAAATAACATGCGCCCCACGTTTTTATATTAGTCTGTTAAAAGTCTCAATTTATTACTTATTCCGCTGACGCAGTGACACAATCTGCCCTTTGGCATCCGACATGAGAAGACAGCACGCTAGTATTGCACGATTTCTTACCCAGACGTAAAATCTTAAGAAGGCCCAGGCTTGTGTCCTTATTATTTTCAAGTTTTTTGTACAGCTGTTTTTTTTCTAGTATTTGATTTTTAATAAAACCGTTTATTTCTACTCAATATCTTTGTAAGATTAAATTTAAATATTAAGTTAATTTATTAATCATATTTTTTGTGTGAGAATATTTTGATACAATTGTTACAGAGACACGGATCTTGAGTAGGAAAATCGATAACAAATTAAATATTTACCCTCACGGCCACTGCAGTCTGCCATTTCTAAAATGTTTAAATAGTGTAATTTCCGCGAGAAAGATTTAGTAAAGAGGAGTTGTCCCTAGCTTCCATTTCGAATAAAAAGTTTCGGGGGGTACTGCGGGGAGGTACAACTTCTTACACCACCTATCCATGCACCCACGTGCTGCTGGAGTGCGAGGAGTTGGCAGACATAAGGGCGAAGGAGCTGGGCCCTACTACACTTCAAGGGGCGTGTTAAGACCCAAGGAGAGTGTGCCGCCTCCTGGAAGAACTCGGCTGGTTGGAGTAAGGCCGTGGGACGCGCAAAAGGCCTGCACAAGAGCGGGCTTAGGCGCGGAGAACGAGTCCAAACAACAACAACAACAACAACAACAACAACCACCTATCCATGCACCATTCAACTCCACGTGCGCCGGGTCCCAACGACACGCCGCCTTAATTTTAGTTCTTTTTTATATGAAAACCAGCATGGGTGCCTGTGCCGAGGGACCAATGGTGCACTCGACAGAGCCAAACTCACCTCACCTCGCGAGAGCACGCTCAGTGAGAATTTCTAACTACCCACTATGCAGACTTAGTTTTGGCAGATCCTATTTGGATAGGTGATGCGGTTGAAAGTGGTTGACAATGTTGACCCACCAGCTGTCTTCGACTCCCTTCGTGAACTCGCGGATAAACCGGTAGTTCAGTATGAACAGCTTGTCCTCCAGCTCTGGTTTCATTCTGCAAATTTTGCAAATAATATAATACATTTAGTCAGACAATTGAAAGAGATATCATACAAAGTGCCGGTATGGATCCGCGTGAATCTTCCCCATGTGGTGAGGATTTACGCGGGTGCATACAGATCCCCTAACCTCACCCAACTAACATGGTGTGGCAGGCGTTATAAGAGCTGTTTAATAGTTATTTTGAGAGGCTGAAGTGGTATAACAATTAGTGTTATAGCGTGCTCTAGCTGTCGAAAACTGTAACCCCGAAAGAGGCCTTTCTTATACAGGTTAAGGTTCTCAATAGCGTTGTTGTTGTTTTGGCTTGGGGTTGGCTCTAGGCCTGCAAACTAATCCCGCTTGGTTGGGGACCTTCGTGCAAAACCCCGCAGCCTCCAGCTACCCCAGCCAGCCTATGTCTGACATGAAAGCCACAAGTCGACCGGGGTGTCTGCAGGCCGCTTATCCCTTAGTCGCCTTTTACGACATGCACGGGGAGAGATGCAGTGGGACTATTGTTATTAAGTACCGACCCCACACAGTACTCTCAATAGCGTTAGTAAGTGCTATAAGTGGGACAAGAGCTCTACAGTAGTAGTGACGCTTTTTTTTTTTTTTTTTTTTATGGAAACTGACACGGTTGGCTACATCCCCTACAACATCCGTGATGTCAGCCCATAACACCGGGTGAACTTGGTGCCACGTCAGTGCTTCCCTTCGGTCGTGCCGGCTACACTGAACTGGACGGAAAACACAAACTATTTACATAGCCGTTTCGACCGACCTTTCATTCAGTGCGGTGGTACCAACCCGGGCGGGTTAAACCCTACCACCTAGTAATATAAGAAGGGAGTCATATCCCTTAGTCGCCTTTTACGACATACACGGGGAGAGATGCAGCGGGGCTATTCTTTTAAGGTACCGGCCCCACACGGTACACGGTACACGGCTTAAACCTTGAGTTATATTAATCCAATATTTTAAGATCTAATCTAAAACAACCTGCCGTTAGCACCAATTTGTTTGTTGGGCAGTGCGTCAAGAACAGAGGCATTTTATGAGCATCTCAGCAGTATGGCAGACAAACTGCTTTGCGAGTTCCCTACGGCGGAGTTAGTGATGCTGGGTGATTTCAATGCTAAACACCAAGACTGGTTGGGCTCCCCCATCACAGACCATGCCGGCAGGGAGGTCTGTCAGAAGATATAGCGACGAGGATTGAGAAAGGAATGCTTCGTTGGTTCGGTCATGTTGGAAGAATGGATGATAGGAGGCTAATGAAAGAAATGTATGGAGCCAATTTGAGTGGAAGAGTCGGGAGGGTTCGGCCTAGATGCACGTACCTGGACGAGATCAGTCGTGTGCTGAAAAAAGGGTCATGTGCGTAGTATCTATAACATAGTTCAGTTGAAGTGGCTATGTAAGTAGTTTTTTGTTTTCTATCCAGTTCAGTATTGTTGGCACAACCAAAGGGAAACACTGAGATGCTACCAAATTCACCAAGGTGTTACTGGCTGAGATCACGGACTCAGCAGATGATGTAGCCAAGAAATTGTCAAGTTCCATAAAAAATATGTAACCTTTGCACGATAGAAGTTATACTTCTTTGACGTGATTCTCCCCCTCCCCTCTCACCCCTCCCCTCTCTCCTCCTCACCCTACACCAACACATCCTCTCCCCCCTTTTTAAAATTTTTTTTTATGGAAACTGACACGGTTGGCTACATCACCTACAACATCCGTGATGTCAGCCCATAAAACCGGGTGAACTTGGTGTCACGTCAGTGCTTCCCTTCAGTCATGCCGGCTACACTGAACTGGACGGAAAACACAAAACTATTTACATAGCCGTTTCGACCGACCTTTCATTCAGTGCGGTGGTATCAACCCGGGCGGGTTAAACCCTACCACCTAGTAATATAAGAAGGGAGTCATATCCCTTAGTCGCCTTTTACGACATACACGGGGAGAGATGCAGTGAGGCTATTCTCTTAAAGTACCGGCCCCACAAGATACAAAAACTGTACCCCTAATCCCCCTCTCTGCTTATCTTAATTCTTAATTGTTATGCGGTTACGATGATGATGAAGTTTTTTCTGAGTTTACTCCCCATTTTCATAAGGCGCCTAAAGAAGTATGACTTCAAAAATTTTTGTAGTTTAATATACTAACATAATTATGTTGATACAAATTACGTATCAAAAATTTGACAAAGGCTCTTTACACCTGATTCACTCAATTAATAAGTCTTTGTAGTCAGAACTCTAGAACAGAACTTTAGATAGACTATGGGCCGTGTTATTATGTGTCTAGTCACTAAATACTTGTAAAAATATGTTTAAAAAAATGTCCTGCGAAGTTTCTTATCGGTTCTTCTTCGTGGGTGTAATCGAACCGGATAGAACAAATTGTGACAAGTTCGAGCGCATTCTAACTGCCATATGAATGATCAATAAACAATACAATACAATACAGTAACCCACCCTACGGAGAATCCTGGCAGCTCGTTGTTCTCGCGCATCGCCTCGTAGCCGAGCATGACGTGGTAGCACATCGTGATCTCCACCCACCGCTTGTCCGCCTCGTCGAACATTATGCCCACCTGCACCACACAATACATATCGTCGGTGAGCAAACAACACCGCGCAAGTCGAAATTTGGCGGTTTTGACATTTTGATGCCATTGGATGCAGTTTTCAAGCGCGCTTCGATCTACCAATCAAAATGCCTTATTTCAGCCAATCAGCAGGCGCTATTCAAAGAAATGTAACACCGCGTAAGTCAATTTTCTGTGCAACACTGCACAAGTCGGTATTCTGCCATATTGACTTGACAGATTCAGGAACTGAGAAGTTATAATTTTGGTTTTCATGTTATTGAACAGCTTTAAAGGAGATAAAATTATATGAACTTATTGGATAAAAGGTAATTGATTGATTATAAGTAAAATTTTACCTAACTGAATAAGTATTATACAAACTTTAAATCCTCCTAAAATATGTTGTTTTGTACTTGAGCGGTGTTCTTATGCAACTTCGGAGGTGTTATATTATTGGCGGTGATATTCGATGACGATATTCGCTCTCTATGGCAGGCCTCACGCACTCTATGTACTTGCGCGCGCTAATTACCTACCGCCCAGCGGGCCGCCGGCGGTCTGATTCAGTGGCAATTCATCAGCCGCGCGAAGCATACCTACAAGCTAGCCCACGCTACTGCGCGCAGCTGCAAAGCAATAATCACTTTACACTCGATCGTTTAGGTACATTTTCGCACGTAGCGATTGGCGACGTGAAACAGTAGGCTATTAAAGCCGAAGGTATGAAACTTTTTCTAGTTTGAGTGGAGTGATTTATCTGTTACGAAGTAACTATTAAGTAATCTGTGTCTATAGTCCACGCGAGGAGCCAAGGGTTGGCTGGAAAAAATATGATAAGTCTGCTTTCTGTCTGCGCCCTACTGAAGCAAATCTCCAATGCACACTGGTTCATTAAAACAAGTGCGAGTCGAACTCGCGCACCGAGGGTTCCGTATCGCCATGTCACGGTTAGCACCACTCACTCCATCTATGGTGTGTTATTAAATGCTTCATATTAGTTAAATGTCATGATTAGTTAAAATGCTTCACACTCTATTCGGTAGATGGCGTGTTATGAAATGCTTCATATTAGTTAAATGTCATGATTAGTTAAAATGCTTCACACTCTATACACTACACTCTATACGATACACTTTTTGGTTTCTTCTATGGGAAGCCCGTAATTTTTTTACTTTTTCTTATTTTAATTATTTGTTGTTATATCCGCCATAATAACACATATTCTGTGAAAATTTCAACGGGCTACCTATTACGGTTCAAGAGATACAGCCCTTTTATTGGATTTTACATGATTTTGTACATAAAATATGTCGGGTAATATGTGATCCGTACCTGATATGGCACCGCATAGAATATATCATTTATGCTGACAGCCAGCAGCTGTCGCTGTGACACGGACATCTTGCTGACTGTCGTCTTCAGCTCCCCGATTGCTTCCTTCACCACAAGCCCTTCCAGAGCCTGGTAGTCGCCGCGCTGCAGGGCTCCTGAAACCACCTGACTTCTATGTTAGCGTTGCGATTATTTAATCAACGATAATTGCTGAGGAAGACTTCCTCAATGAAATAAAATATAAAGTAATTTATATTTACAATTTCGTAATTAACAGAAGGTGTGGAACTAAGCTTGCGATGGCTTCGTCGAACATATCCGGGCCCATCGGCAGTAGAGGAGGGTGTTAATCGAGGTCGGGACTAGCGAGTGGCCACTCTAAATTTCCCGCACACGCTTCACATTTCGGCTCGCATCAAGCCCTCGTCAGCTAGTCTGTGTTGACTAGGACGCGGGGAACCACCAGTCCCGCTATCGACCTCCCTCTCTCAACCTATCCATATTCTGTAGGATGCTTCCAGTGACGTTTTCGAAGATATAATTAATAGAAAATGACGAATGTGTAAATTAAAATGTTATTTAGTGAATTTTTTTTTTAATGTAATCCAGTATTTTTTATTTAATCCAGGCTGAGTCAGAAGGGCCAAAGCACATGCTCCGACCAGCCAATATCAACTCCGAGAAGGTAGAGACCGGAGACTGCCCTTTGCATTGCTTACTGGACTAGAGAAGAACACAGCCGAGGCCGCTATGCGGCCATCTTACATCCAGTACGGTTAGAGTGTGTCTAACTGACCGACTGAACCAGAAGTGAACTGACAAGACTGACTGACAGTCAGTCTTGTCGCAATTTAACAATACGCAATACGCAAAGGCCTTATAAGACGCGCAACATTTGTGCATGATTTACTGATGCTTTCTGAGAATCGGGACAAATTGCACATGAAATGGGGACACTGAACACTTCCAATAAATCGGGACAGTCCCAACAAAACATCGGCGTCAGTCGGCGTGCAAGCGTCCACTGCTGGAAATACGCCTCTCCAATTTTCCTCCAGTCCTCCCGGCCTTCAGCGGTACGGAGCCACTGCTTTCCGCCGACGTACTTGATGTCGTTGTCTCACCTGGCGGGTGGTCTTCCCGCACTCCGTTTTCCTGTCCACGGCCGCCAGTGTAGGACACGGTTACTCCAACGGTCGTCGTCTCTTCGGCTAATGTGCCCAGCCCACTGCCACTTGAGCTTAGCCACCCGGTGTTCAATATCGACTACTTCGCTGGGTTATATATATAATGTATTTTATTATCATGTAGTGTAGTGGTCGATCGATGCGCTTAATAAGATTCTCACCTGCACGGCAAATTTGGAGGCCTCCACGAAATCGGGCAGATTGAACTCCTGTTCGAAGTACGGCCTGATAATGAAGTTGGAGAAGATCCAGTTTTTGATAAACTTGATGAACGAAGGCCACACGACCGGCGGAAATTCCATAAGCGGCGGCAACCGGCGCGCCTCCACTCCCAGGCGGTCATCGCTGGAAGCCAAGAGACACATTTTATAGAATTAGGTACTTCAGCAATCTGAATTGGCTGATGGGCAGGCAATCCAGACTAAGCCTGAACAACAAGCTCCTCCTATACAAGGTGATAATCAAACCAGTATGGACCTACGGGATACAACTGTGGGGGACAGCCAGCAACAGTAATGAGGAAATCCTTCAGATATTCCAAAACAAAATTCTAAGAGACATTGCACGAGCTCCCTGGTTTACAAAAAACTCCGAGGTAAACGATTACCTGGAAATGCCAACAGTCAAGGATGAAATCAGACAATTCAACAAAAAGTATAAAAAACTACTGGCGACGTATCCCAACAGACTGGCCTTCGATCTTTTGACCGAGAGCAACTACACCAATCGGCTAAAGGGCTATCACATCCTTGCACTGGAGGATAGGACATAAATAAGCACGTAGAGGACCAGACATACGAGGAGGGTTATCAATGGATGACTCGACTCACACGACCAACCTCACACAGAAAATCTGTTTATGGTCACATTCCGATTGCAGATGGTGCAAGCAAAAAAAAAAAAAAAGATACTTCAGGTAAGCTTTTCCCTGCGGCTTTGTACGTACATACCACATACTGTATCCCCGCAATCGGGGTAAGCAAAGTGATCGATGTTGCGCTGCAAGAACTCTGGTGAATTACAGCACAACACCGTCTGCCATGTTTCGCAAAGTATTCGGACAAGATAACTATCAAGCAGCAAAGTAAGGCACGAAGACCCACCATGACTCAGTGGAAGGACCATGCCAAGGTGAGAGGTGGCTATCCTGTCGACCCCGTGCGCGTCCCTTAGTCGCCTTTTATCACCATGTATGGGGAGTAATGCAATGGAACTATTCTTCTTAACCGCTCAGGCTTCGGACGCCGCACGACTTCCGACTTGTTCGAGCAATTCGTTAGGCAAGGAAGTATAATTTTTTTTCAGAAAACTAAATTATGACCACCTATATCAAATTTAGCATGGTTGTAATCTTTACAAAATTTCCCACAAACTTATCTGTACCTACCTTACAGTACAATCACCTTTGTTTTGATTCACATATATTAGTGAGGTTAAGTTTTTGGCTTCTTGCAAATATTCACCTTTATTTAGAAGTATAATGAGCTATGCCGAAAGTTCAAATTTTGGAACGGCAACAAGTAAGCAGTTAAGTACCAACTCCGCTCCGCATGGTACTGGGGAGGTTTTGAAATTCAATTCAAATTTGCCTGACCTAATACGATAGCGTATTAATTCGACAAATCTAAGCATTTTTTAGCTGATTGAGCTATTCAAACTACCCACATATTCATATTTATTATGTGAAAACTTTAGAAATTAACTTTAAAAAACTTTTATAACATCAATATCACTAGCGGTGTCAACTGTCATGTGCGAGAGATGTAAAAAATGTGATTCTGTAAAATGCATGTATTTATTTACCTGTAAAATCTTCGGGATGAGCTAACAGGGCATGACGAGGTTATGAAACTGCCTCTTGGTATACATTTCGCCGGAATATATCTAGACGATATAAGACCGTCAGAAAACCTCAAGGAGCTCCGTGCTAGAGAGCTCCGGAGTACAAAGTTCATAGTAAGAAAATATAAAGAAAAACTAGCCCTCTGTATACGACTCCGCTGACTTATTATTCCAGTGGTTATATCCTCTTTGTATTATTCTTTGCCGCTGACTGACCAAACAAACAAAACATATCGGTTCGTTCCTTTGTAATGTTACATAGAGTGCATCTCTTTTTTATTATGAGAGATAGGAGATCATACATAGTATAGTAACGCAATACGTCGAAAGCAATCAGGCAAACCAACATCCGGTTTTAATTTTGACAGTTGACTGACATTCATAAAACTGCGTTCTGGTTACTATTTCGTATGCAAAATTTATTCTAAAATTTATTATAAATTTTAGCTGGGTGTAGTAAAAGAGCAAGTAGGCTAGGCTTTACCTCTATTGGTATATAGTGTATCAATCATCCTAATTATGTTCTAATATAGCCACGATTTCCTACATAAATAGCAATAGCTAGTCCTAGCCACCCTCCGCTCCGCCCGCCCGCCCGCATATTTTCAAAGTCTAGTAGTAGGCGAGTTGCTCTGATTGGTCCATGTCAGTTTGGCGGGAAATAAAAATTTCGGAAGTACCTATTTTCGAAAATAAAGTTTTTTTAGGTGGTTATAAAAAAATAACCATAACCCCATAACCTAATTGTGTGTGGACTTTGGCAGGAAATATAAATTCCCGAAGTGCTTCCGAAATTTATAAGTTTTATAACCACAGTGGTCAGCGGTTCTCGAGATATAGGTAACCAAAACAGATGTTCATGTAACGGATGAAAGGTCGGCTGAAACGGCTATCCAGTTCAGTTTAGCCGGCACAACCGAAGGGAAGCACTGACATGTTACCTAATTCACCAAGGTGTTCTTCTTCTTCTTTTTTTAAATAGTGGCAACCAAACGAAATAGAAAATTCGTTTATGGGCTGACATGTAGTAGGTGATGTAGCCAACCGTGTCAGTTTCCTTAAAAAAAAGATCCCATCGAAGCGTTCAATTTGAGCACCAACATAATCACCGAAGTTAATTGTTCTAGGACCACCGGTTCTCGAGATATGACCCAAAACAAAGTAGAAGGATAGACCGTCCGTAGACCCAAAAAGTTTGTCAGCGACGTAACTAATACAAACTCTTTGTAGACCTCATCGAGACAACCAGTTTGAGTACCAACGTGTTGGGTCTAGGATTCGCTGTTCCCGACATATTACCAAAACAAAATATTGATGTGACTCGTGGATCGATTTTTTTTTTTTGCAAAATGTACAGCTCAACAACTAGAAAACGTTGAACAGTAACAAGCACATTAGAATATTAATATAAGGTGTAAAGGCGGACTTATCCCTCATATAGTGATTTCTTACAGTCAACCTTTCGAAGTGAACCGCAGAGAAAATCGCGATAGTAAATTATACCTATGATAGAGTTTTTTTTAATCTATTTTAGGTATATTTTCTATATTTTTATTATCCAAGGTCCTTTATTTTACTTTATCAGATCCTCTAAAATAAAAACAAAGTGCGGGCTGGCAACCCTGTGCGGGACGCATACGTCCCGGCAGGGGGGGGGGGGGGGGGGAGGAGGGCCGCGCGACGCGAAAGACGACGACGACGCGACCGACCGACCGACGCACCCAAAGCACTCAACCAACGGAAAACATTATTTATTCCGACTTATTTTATTTATCTGTGATTCCGACCGGCGGCGCGGCGTGGCGGCAGCGCCCGCGCGCCGCTGCCGCCGCGCCACTCCCCCGCCCCGGACCTCGCCATGTTTCCGAAGCGTAGAAGGTGAGATATTTCTCGTATTTGGTCTTTTCTGGTGTACTTCTTCTTGTTTTCTTCTCGTATATATACTTTTTATTTACGACGACGCGGCAAACAAACTTGTTAGTATTATATTCTTTGCACCATCGTGTTTGCACTGCACTGCACTTTACTGACAAGACTATATTCTTTGGACAAGACAGCGCGTTAGCGCGTGCACACATCGTGACCGTGACGTGATGGATGATGAGATGATAGTGGCACAGCATAGTGGTGACAAGAGTGGTAATAGCAGTTTAAACAGACTCCTTTTATATATACTATACTATGGCGCGTGCATGATAACGTGTGTGTGTGAGGGTGTGCGAGGGTGTGTGTGTGTGACAGACAGATTGTTAAAGGCTTAGGTTTTGTTTGCATTCGTGCTTTATTTTATATTCAACGGAAGGAAACTACCACTAGGTACTGATTTCAAAAACATTAGTATACATTTCTCTAGTTAATAAAGTGAAATGAAAGCAATGACAATCAAATCAAATCAAACGTTTATTTGTTCAGGCACTTGTCCCATCGCACACACAACAAATTCAAATACAATATACAATAAGCAACGATGATAAATAATGTAATTAATAATGTAATATGTAAGGATGTAACGATACCGATACCGACAGGGCCGTCTTAGACCATGCAGGGTCCTTGGGCACATTTGGGGCCCTTTTAGAGAGTAAAAAAAAACTTAAATGAAAACAATAGTATGTACTTTCATTTAGTGACTTCAATATTTAAAAGTTTTTTAAATATTTGTACCTATACATTTTATAGTATTAATTTAGAAATTTTAGGCTAGACATTTATGTTTGTGATTTTTTTTTTACATTTAGTAAAATTTGTTTACTGTTTCAAATTATATAGAAATATCATCTGGTTTCCGATTTACATTCAAATTTAGAAATTTTAACAGAAATTCCTAGTAAAATAAACTAAACATTGAGCTTCTCTTTTTCGGTGTAATAGATAGAACATTGTGAAAATTTGTTTTCTGATAACATCCCAAAGTAGGGGGATCACAATTGGAGAGGAGGTAAATACCCTCCCCTCACCTCCGCCGCCCACGCACCCAATATTGTGAGCTAATCATTAGTCCTAACAATTGTATACAAATACATATGTACAAAATAAACAAAAAAAAGTAAAAAAATTTAAAATATATGTATTGATAATTCAATCTGATTTATTACTTGCATATATATATATATATATTTTATTGCTACCGAACTGGGTGGCTCTGTCCGAGGTCGCAACCTCAGGCGCAGCCAATTTCACCCCCGAGGAGGTGCCAGTCCGGCTTGGAGGTGGACTAATGTTGCTGGGGAAAGGCTATTAACCCGCGATTTGAAGATCCGTGGATTGTAGGAGTGGGGGAAGATATTCCCTGGCAGCCCGTTCCACACCTTTGCAGTGCGACACAAGAACGATTTAGAGAATCGTGCTGTTCGAAGAACTCTTCTGTCGACTACAAACAGGTGTTCCGCGAGAGTATGGCGGGTTTTGCGAAGGCGAACAGGAGGAGGAGGGATAAGGGAAGCAAGTTCGTCAGAGCAGCGGCCATAGCAGTACCGATAAAACAGGCTCAATGACCCAACGATACGTCTGTGCTTTAGAGGTTGAAGGTCCTTTGTGAGTACAGAGTCACCAATGAGGCGAATGGCTCGTCGCTGAATAGAATCCAAGGCTGAAAGAAGGTACTCAATATTATGAAAAATAGTTACAAAAGGCGGACTTATTTATTACTTAGGGTAATCTCTAAAATAATATGTAAAATAAACAATGACGCTCCTTCACCTATTATAAGAACCATTGCATTTGTTATAGACTATCGAAAGTAGAGGGCTCACCCTCTTCCGAGCGGGAGCGGGGCCGGGACTTAGCAAGCGGGCCGAAGGCACCGGGGACCGCGCCAAGGGCGCAATCCAAGCTACTAATACGGTTGACGACCGCATCGCACACGCCGCCACCGTGCACGGCGCCGCCGCTGGACTCCATTCCTGTGACAGGACAGTACGTAGTACAGTTGGTTTCACCTGATTACTGAACTACACCTGATTATTTTTTTACATTTGTGTTTTATCCTTAACGACAACATAAAAGGCTAGAAAATGTCACTTTCGGAAAGTAGATCTTTTGATATATTTTTCTGAATCCAAAAGTGCCCGGGGATAACCTCTAAAATGTTTACATCTAGCTCATTATGAATGAGTGAAATAAATAATATTTTTTTTAGTTTAAAAACCATTTCCTCTGGGTACCGGGTCTCCATCACTCCCGGGGGTTCAACCCGCCCTCTGGAAGACGACCGGCCGCTTTTCAGAGGAACCCCTGGGGGCTCTTTCAGGCAACTCCGAGCAGATCCTCCGTATTCATATTGGTAAGCACTTTATTTATGTAAATTTTGGTGTGACTTCTTTGGCAGAATACACTTTTCTTCGTCATTCTTCAGGTCTGATTTGAAATGAAAACTGGTTGTGACTGGAAAAAAATTATCACTATCCCTACACATTCACGTCTGCGGTCGATGTGTATGTATGTATGTTCGCGTATAACTCAAGAATGGCTTATTCTATTCGCTAGCAGTTTTTTTCTATGTAATGCGACATATTTTCGGCAGGTTTTAGGCTATATAGCATCTCACCATTATTCATATTATCAAAATAGCAGGGTTGGAAGTGAACGCAGTCGACCAATTATAACATGAGAACTGCGTTTTTAGTTATACTTTTTTTAGGCACCCCGATGAAATAAAGGAGGACCTGCCATTGCCTCCGGAGTCTCGGACGGATTCCTCGCTGCCCGGACCGCACTTGTACATAGAAAGAGAAATTATGAGCCGGCAGAATGTCGGTACATCGTGTGCACCGGTGCGGGCGGCATCACCCGTTGCCGGAACATCTACTGAACTGGTGGTGTGGGAGGTACCATTTACACCGATACATGGTGCATCGAGTGAACCGGTGCGTGTGGAATCGCCTGTGCCCGAACCAAGTACATCAATCCTCGCGAGTGCCTCGGCCGCTGCTCCGGTGAACCAGCATAGCGGGAGTGACCTTGACATAGAATATGAAGAGGACGAAACTTCCGACATATTCGCTTCCGCGATCGGATGGCGGGAGTTGATGGAAGACCTCAACGAGGATGGGGAAATTGTGTTGGCAGAGACCGATCGTGTCATTAATGAGGTTCACGAAGGTCTGCCGGGCGTAAATATTGGTTTCGAGTGGTCAGAGGATTTCAGTACGTTTAGAGGGACTAGGGAAACCTTTACTGCGGGTCCCTCTGAACATGCTGCATCCTACGATACGCCCTATGATGCTTTCATCGCAATTTGGGATGAAAGCATCATGAAGCATATTGCCACTGAAACCAATCGATATGCCCTCCAGACCATCGATGGTATGGTTGAAAGGGAGGGATTGACGTCGAATGCCAGGCTAAATGAATGGGCGGAAACGAATGAAAATGAGTTGTATGTCCTCTTCGGGTTGTACATTATGATGGGATACAATCCCAGATTGAGGCTGGTTGATTATTGGGCGACCAGTCGCTATCTCAACGTGCCAGGCTTCAGTGAGACTATGTCATATAACAGACACCTCCTCCTTAATAAGTTCCTCCACTTCATAAATAACGACGACCATGTGTCGCATAATGACACGAAATTGGCCAAGTTGCAGCCAATCATTGACCACTGCTACACCAAGTTCGAGCGCCTGTACGAACTTGGCGAGCATATTTCAATAAATGAGTCTTTGACTTTGTGTAAGGGTCGGCCGAGCTGGGCCCAATGCATAACGCCGAAGATGGCGCGATTTGGGATAAAATCGTTCGAGTTGTGCGACTCAGGGTCCGGGTATTTATGGAGGTTCATGATATACACAGCACAGTCTTCTCATGTACCTATCACAGAGCTTGCAGGAAAGAGCACAGAAATTGTCCTGAAGCTTCTGCAAGGGTTGGAGGGAAAGGGCTATTATATAACAATGGATAAATATTACAATAGCCCTCTCTTTGCGAGATACCTGAAGTCCCGCGGGTTTGACTGCGTCGGGACATTGCGTCCACATCGCAAAAATGTTCCCGACGAAATAAAAATCAAACATTCCACTACGCCAGGGACTATCGTGGCTCGCCATTCAGGGGATGTGTCTGTATTGGCGTGGAAGGACTCACAAGTGGTGACGACTATCTCTACCTTCCATGACGCTCAAACATTTTTGGGCCGAAAAGCTGGCAAGGCGCTTACCAAACCAGTAGTGGTACGGGACTACAACAAGTACATGGATGGTGTTCATCTCAAATACCAAAAACTGGCCATGTACTTGGTGGAGCGTAAGCGCTGTGTTAAATGGTACATGGAAATATTTAAGCGGTTGCTCAACGTTAGCGTCCACAATGCCTACGTTCTCCATCGTCGCACGCTGGAACGTCGAAACCAGGCCATACTTAGCCACAGAGATTTCCGCGAAGCGTTAGCTGAAGCTTTGGTGAATCGACACAAAACCTCCGCCCCCAAAGTTAATCGATCATTTTTCACGGGAAAACGTCTGCAGGTGGACATCACACACGTTCCAAACAAGTCGAGTCGTAGGCGTTGTGCGAGGTGCTCAGCGTTGGGCATTTACAAAAAGGTCTCAACCGCATGCACTACATGCGATGTGGGCTTGTGCTTGGGACTTTGTTGGAAGGAGTACCACTCGGAGCCCGACCTACGTGTAAGGAAGTAACTATTACTTTGGTATGTCACTTATGATATGTTATACGCGTGAACGACGACGTAATTGTTACTTCCAGAGCCGACTGTCATTGTCTCCCTCTACGGAGACAAGCCATGCTGCATCGTCATAGCCCCACTGCGACGTTGCTATCGCTTACTCGCTCTCGCTTGCCTACCGATGACAGGAGCGAGAGAGAAACATGAAATCGCTCACCTTCATCGGGCGACAGACGAAATCTTCTTCTCTCTCGCTCCTGTCATCGGTAGGCAAGCGTGAGCGAGTAAGCGATAGCAACGTCGCAGTGGGGCTATGACGATGCAGCATGGCTTGGTCTCCGTAGAGGGAGACAATGATAGTCGGCTATGTTACTTCCTTTGTCTGCCCTTGCATGTACCACTGAAATGGATGGAAAACACGATCTATTCCGGTATTCCACTTATTGTAATATACAATCTCTATTGGTGATTGATTATGGATTGAATGAATGGAGAGTGAAACGGATGAGCATGAATGAAGAATGTTATTAGTATGGAAGAGACTAGAGAGGTGTGATAGGACCGTTGTTGACGTGGCGATCCTGTCTCTAACCAAAACAATTTAATGGTATGTGCTTTTCATTGTTAGTTTTTTTTCCTCAATTTGTTTGTATTGATTATGTATAAGGTAAATTTTTATTATTATTGCAAATGTTTGTTGTTGTTTTTGTATGCATTTAGGATGTATACTAGTGGAGTTAAAATTTAATGTCATGTGCATTACATTGTATTGTAATTTTGATTTTCGATTTTTTTTGGTATTAATATAGATAAGGATTTTTTTTTATTGCAAATTTTTTTTGTTTTTAGGCTGTATACTTAGTGTAGGTGAGTTGAAATTAAACGAGGAGACACAATTTGTATTTTTATTACCGAAACCTTTCAAAAACCTAGTTGAAACACAATAAGACACATTACTAAATTTACATTTGCAAAATTTAAAGATTTCAATTTTTTCTTTTTCTCCAGTCAATACAGTCTCACACCAGGAACAAAACAGTGTTTTTATCATAATATTAAACTATGGAACTGGTGATCAAATTTTCTATATGACTTGCTCATGTGGCAGACGGTATTAACAGGGATCATTGTACCGTAAGAAACATTAAGGACCGCGTCTGCCACCATGGTAGCGCTGCGTTGTCAATTGATAGCGCTTCAAAGTTGTTAAAAAAAAGGGCTACTTACCTATATGATTTGCTCATACATATCGCATCTGAGGCGTTTTCAGGATAATTTTGTTTTTATACAAATTTGAAGCACTGCAACGCAAAAACGCAGCTACATGGGACATTTAATTTGACTGGACCGATTTGATTCGTATAGATCTAAACGTTAATCCCTATCGATATGAAACATGAGCAAATTGTATACCGAAATGCTCGCCAGCTCCCAAACTATTAAACATTAAAATCGAACCATTGTATAAGAAACAAATATTTCATAGATTGCGCTATCTCGATCGATATTGAATTAATAATTGAATTTTTAATACAAAGCGTAAGAATCTTCACTTCTGTGGGGTGTCCTACGACATCTCACCTTTTTAGGTTTCCGTATCCCGCAATCCCGCACGGAAGCCTATTACTAAGCCTACGCCGTCTGTCTGTCTGTCTGTCTGTCTGTCCGAGGGCTGTATCTCTTGAACCGTAATAGGTAGCCCGTTGAAATTTTCACAGAATATGTGTTATTATGGCGGATATAACAAAAAATAATAAAAAATAAAAAAAAGTAAGAAATTAAGGGGGGTTCCCATACAAGAAACGTGTTTTTTTCAATGTTTTTTTTTGTGGTACGGAAACCTCGGTCCGCGAGTCCGACTCGCACTTGGCCGGTTTTTATATAGGAAGCGCGACCAGACGTCAACCGTACAACGGACACCAGCAGCGGGAGCACAAATGCCTCGATAAGCCTATATCGATCGATAAACATCTATTTGCTTCGTTCGACGAAGTAGAATAGAAGAAGACGAATAGATGTTTATCGATCGATATAGGCTTATCGACGCATTTGTGCTCCCGCTGCAGACGTCGGCTCCAGAAACTCCCGCAGTTCCTGATGAAGCCCGTGACGTAGCGGGCGAAACGTCGACTTATGTAAGTCTTTAAACCTCTGTTAATCCGGAAACATAAAAATGAATATAATTAATAACAGAGTAAACTTAAAAACATTAATATAAAAAGTAAATAAAAATAAAAATTAAATTAAATATAGTGTGGGGTATCATTTGAAATAGCTAACTGTAAGGATTCTAAAAATATTTGTTTTTACAATTTGAAGTTCAGTGGTCCCCTCCCCCCTTTTCTCCTAGGTTTCTAATGCTAAAATTTTGATTTTAATGGGGTTGACAATTAGTTCAATGTCTTCATTTTGAGAGTCAAACTAGAAAGATATCGTGCCATAGAAAACTGCAGGTTTTCAATTTGCGGGAATGTTTTTTCTTGTTTTATTACGAAACCATAATTTTGCGAGCCTGACTCGCTGCTGACCGGTTTTTTTAAGTTATCTATTTCTGATACAGAATCATCCATGTCACACAACATTCAAACAGTCATGGCATGAAATAAAGTTAGTAGTATTTTGTACACAGTCTTAGTATGCTGACCCTACCTTGTTGACTGTAGCATACTGTAGTTTCAGGATCATTTCAGGATTTCGTGCAATGGCCTGCCTGACTGATCGGCCTGCCTGACTGACAGTACCTGTCCGTCCGCCCGCCTCATCGTGTAAACTAATAAACTTAATACAAAGTGCCTTTCCTTTCCAGTAGACACAGTTTACATTTTTCTCGTACAGTACCATTTCTCTATTCCGTCTCTTCAACAAACAACCCGCTTACACTACAGCGAGTAGCGACTTAGCGAGCGAGCGAGGATTGTGACGCGCGGGCGAGTAGCACTAATCACTAAAAGCTGTTTACGTTTAATGCACTTTTTCTCTCCTATATAATGTATATGACTCGGTCCTATATCGCTGCGTTTTTGCGTTAGGCAGTGTTTAATTTGTAAAGCCGCGTCTCCTGCGCATGTTTTTTTCGAAACATTATACATTTGTTTTCATACAAATGTGTAACGATGTGTGTGTTTCGATGTTTCTGTATAATGTTTCGAAAAAACCATTCGCAGGAGACGCGGCTTTATTATCGTGAAAACGAAGAAAATCCGGCATACATCCAGCAAAAAATATAAATCATTTTATTTTTTATTGTGGGCCTCAGCCACAGCACAGTCAGTTATTCTTCCGGTTTGAACTTATGCCGTCGCTCGTACTATTCTCGTGTTACTTCTGTTTGCCGCATATGTCAGAATAGAACAGACAGAATGCAGTTAATATGTCAAGTCAAGCCAAGCAAGCAAGCAAGCACGCACGCACGCACGCCACCCACGTAGCGGTGCGCCACCTGAAAGCTATTGTCGTGCCTGCTGTTCCTGCGATCCTGCCGAACCACTCCTTGAAGTGATAAATAAATGATGTTTTGGTGGTTTAAAAAAAAAATAACCAGGGTTAATATATAGAAGATGCGTCGCTACGCGACGCATCTTCTATATATTAACCCTAACCTAATTTTGAGGCGGTGCATGTCGTTTTTGTTACAAGTTTGTATTTCCGAAAATAATTCTTAGGTGGTTATAAAAAAAACTAAACACCCTAAAACAATTTAAACACGGTAACATTGCTTAAAAAAGAAAAAAAAACAAAAAAAAAGCAAAAAGATTTGGTGGGATTCGAACCCATGGTCCAAAAAATGCAAACCCTACATGCTTACCACTGAGCTAACAAGTTACTTAACCGAGCAAACGAATATCGGCTTCTATTGGTTCGCTCCGGGCGAAGGAGTAGGATCGCAGGAACAGCAGGCACGACAATGGCTTTCAGGTGTCGTACGCCCCACGTCACGTAGCAGCTGCCTTACATATTGGTAATCTGCAGCGTTGCCAGAAGGTTACTTTTGTAACCTTTTAGGTTACTTTTAACGCTGAAAGGTTACTTCTAGGTTACACGAGTCAAAAGGTTACTTTTAGGTGATTTTTCAGAATTAATTTGTATA
Organism: Nematopogon swammerdamellus; assembly: GCA_946902875.1. NCBI lineage: Eukaryota > Metazoa > Arthropoda > Insecta > Lepidoptera > Adelidae > Nematopogon > Nematopogon swammerdamellus. Next base: position 10,027,784 of record OX336359.1, read on the forward strand.
ATACATTTTTAATTTCTTTTCTTACACGAAACCGATTAAACGGCGGAAATATATCTAGGTTTGTGCCACAGACTATTATACTTTACTGTGGATTCAATCCGAGTTCTGTGGGCAGAACTCTTTTATATGTTTTTCATGTTGGCAACGCAAGACTTCGCTCTTAAATCGTCGTGGTTCTGTGTGTATTCTAAAAACATGTTGAAAATACGACTTTCTCTCTCACACTAAAGGGTGTGAATAACCAAATCACAAAAGCGTCTCGCTTCAATCTAATTCGCTCTTTTCGAGTTCGTTTGCACTTTGCTGTCGTTCGTTCGTGTCGCCTCCAGTCGCCGATCGTCGTGTCGTGTTGGTCGATGAATGAAAGAAAGTTTAGTTTTGTTTGTTTGTGTCGGTCGGGCGTATTCACATAGTGGTTTGAATTGAAAAAAAAAACAACTGAAAACTAGGTAAGTGTACAAATAAATACGTACGAGGATGAGGATAACCGATAAACACTACTTAATACTGAAAAAAAAATTAAAGGTTACTTTTCACAATAAATGGTTACTTTTTTTCTAATTTAGGTAACTTTTGACAAGACCCCGCTGGCAACACTGGTAATCTGTGGCAGCTGCTGGCTGGATGTGCATAATGTTGTAAAATTACAATCTGTATCTGTTGTTTTTGTCTGTTTGCTTCTTTCTTTCGATGTATTGAATTGAAGTGAAATACAAAGATTTACTGTGTTCCAACGGTGTTCAGAACGGAACAAAAGCGGAGTTAACACTTTCGGTTGCCATTAAACCGCGACCATGGAGGAGGCAACTTGCCCACGGTGCAAAACCACCAAATACCGAAACCCGTCCCTTCGGCTTCTAGTAAATGTATGCGGGCATGCTCTTTGCGAGTCCTGTGTCGAACTCCTCTTTCTAAAAGGTAAGCCACGTCCAATTTGTCTTAGTAATCTTATAAAATGCTGTGTTTAGAGCATGGACGGCCTAACCTGAGGCCGCACACACATGCATTTCTCTAATACAAATGCTTGACATGCGCTTATACATGGCCTGAGCACTACTACACTCGCAGAATTTTATGATCACCATCATGCGTGAATGTATTTGTACGCCTCAGGTTATAACAACGACCTATACTTATTATTTCCTCAAATTTTATGTCGGCGTTACCGACTTCCTGAATTTGGTAAAGCGTTGGCGGTTATACCAGAATTCCAGATTCGAATCCTAGTCGGGGACGAATTTCTCTTTTATTTGTCGCTTTGCATTTAATAAAAAATAATACTTACCTATTTTCCAGGCTAGTGTTATTCTTATAAGATGAAACCTAGGACGAATCTGGGAAAACCCGGACGGATGGTCACCCTATCTCCAGGGCCATTTACGTGGACACAACTTGTGATTGTTCACTCTTTCTGGATGCATAGTTATGAGCACGATTTTAAAGTAAACAAGCACTGCAGCTGAGTAGACGGGAGAGTGGGAAACAGATTCAAGACTGATTATTTTCTGTTGAAGTCGGAGCAAGAGGACCAGCGAAGTCTCTCTACAGTTACTTCAAGAATCTAAGCTCATAATATATGGAGAGAGGTTTGAAAGCGCCACTGGAGGTATACAAAATATGATAGGTAGACAGACGGAGGTCAAGAGCGGAATCATACATGATTACGTAATCGACCGAAAGCGTTACAATCGTTTGTTTTGTTCTTTTCGCACTTCCGAAGTCCATGCAGTTTGCGGCGGAGAGTGGAGCTACAAAAGGGGTCCAACAAACGATTACGCTGTGATCACATTGGCCAAAAATGGCCAAAAAAGCTCACGTAATTGTTGAATGATCCCCAGTAGTCATAGCAGACTAGCAGACGAGGGCTTGCCGCGAGCCGAAACGTAACACACTCTGGAGAACTACACAGAGTGGCCACTCGCTAGTCCCGACCTCGATTTGACACCCTCCCCTACTGCCAATGAGCCTGGATATGTTCGGTGAAGCCACTGCAAACTACGTTCCACATCTTATATCATAATTAATAAAACATTAAATTTATTTTTATTTTTATGGAAACTTACATGGTTGGCTACATCGCCTACAACATTCGTGATGTCAGCCTATAACACCGGGTGAACTAGGTGCCATGTCAGTGCTTCCCTTCATCTCATGTCGGCTACACTGAACTGGACGGAAAACACGAACTATTTACATAGCCCTTTCGATCGACGTGTCATTCAGTGCTGTGGTATCAACCCGGGCGGGATAAACCCTACCACCTAGTAAGCTAAGAAGGGAAGGGGCCTACAGTTTAATGTGGAATCCGAACCACGGTCAGCCTCCAATGGTCGAGCGGTCAGCCATCCAAGTACTGATCGCGCTCAGCTTTGCTTAACAAGTAACAATAGTCGACCGACCGCACCACTGAGCTAACGAAGTTGACAAATTAAAATTTTCAGGTTCCGGTTCGTGTCCAGAATGCAACGTTCCGCTACGCCGAAGCAACTTCCGCGTGCAAATGTTCGAAGACTCGATGGTCGAGAAAGAGATTGACATCCGAAAGAGAGTACTCAAAGATTACAACAAGAAAGAGGAGGATTTCTCCTCGCTTCGTGAATACAACGACTACTTGGAAGATATCGAGACGATTATATTCAACTTAATGAATAATATTGATGTCGTCGGTACGAATAAAAAGATAGAACAATACAAGAAGGATAATAAGGAGCTTATTTTGAAAAATAAGGCAAAGATTGGTAATTTAAAGGTTTTTATTTTAGTACTACAGCTACAGTAGAACCAACAGATAAGAAAAAAAAAGAAAGCTGTATAGGTAACCAAATTCCTATCAGTACAGCTTAAGACAGTGCATGCATCATCGCGGCCATTCGACGATTGCTCGTCGACCGACATATGCCAATGAAAGTGTGCAAACATTTTGACATCCTGGTGGGCATCTGCGGCCTTATGAATAACTCCAACCAAGTTACACACTAGCTAGATGCTTGATTGCCCATGGACAACTTTAACCGGAGTGACACGCTAGCTAAATGCTTGATTGCCCACGGGCATATCTCTAACTGTAAATTAGTGACACGCTAGCTAGATGCGTGATTGCCCACGGGCAACTCTAACTGTAAGGCAGTGACACGCTAGCTAGATGCTCGATTGCCCACGGGCAACTCTAACTGTAAGGCAGTGACACGCTAGCTAGATGCTTGATTGCCCACGGCCAACTCTAACTGTAAGGCAGTGACATGCTAGCTAGATGCTTGATTGCCCATGGGCAACTCTAACTGTAAGGCAGTGACACGCTAGCTAGATGCTTGATTGCCCACGGGCAACTCTAACTGTAAGGTAATGACACGGTAACTAGATGTCTCGTTCTCACATCTGTGGTAGAAGCCTTGTCACCTGACCCCAGTCACCAGTCCAGTGCAGAACCTCTTGTAATTCGACATGCAAGTTCCGACAAACCTAAGTCAGCGTGATTGGGTAGATAAAAGTTAGAAGTCATGCAACATCATCAATACTAATAATAAATCTGTTAGGGATGGTCATGGAGTAAGTACTTTGTTTTATGAGATACTGAGTTTGTAGACTCTATGTATGATACTAAAACTAAATTGATGATTTTTACAAATCTTTTCTGTGTGTATGTATGTATGTATGTTCCTCCATAACTCTTAAACCGGTCATCCGAATTCTATGAAACTTAGTACAAGCACATTTTACTATATAGTACACAGGATAGGCTAAATAAAATTCAGTTCCGCTTACGCCAGGATGTGGCTCTCATGCAAACCGAATTGTTCCAAGCGCCGAAATAAAGGTACGGTAGCGGCCTTACTTACTTTCTTTTTTTTTTTAATACGAATTTCCCGCGAGCGTTGCCGCCGGTAAAAGCTAGTACATACATAAATACATAATGTCACGCTCGTTTCCCATTGGGGTAGGCAGAGACAAGGCATCTCTTGTAAATAGTTCGTGTTTTCCGTTCAGTTCAGTTTAGCCGGCTCGACCGAAGGGAAACACTGACATGGCACCTAGTTCACCAAGGTGTTATGTGCTGACTTCACGGATGTAGTAGGTGATGTAGCCAGTCAGATTCCATAAAAAAATAAAAAAAAATATCGACCATGACTTATAATGTCGTCACAGACATGTTTCCCTTCACTCATTGGTGCACACCGGTATTTGAACCCTCTTGATTATTCGCATGTAACGCAGTGTTTGTTTTATCTATCAGGTAGAGAAGAGGTTGAATTGGAAGAGATATTGGAGATAGAGAAACAGTATGAAGAGCTACGCAGATCCGAGACTCAGCGCCTCGAACATGTGAGACATTTAATATACTCTAGTTGTCTAATTGAAAGAAAGAAAGATATTTTTATTTTCTCGTAAATATGCACAACGTACCGTGTTGGGTCGGTAGGTACTTAAAAATAAAAGCCCCACTGCATCTCTCCCTGTGCATGTCGTAAAAGGCGACGGGTAAGATGCCGTGCTAAAGGGCGACATGCTAGCCACCTCTCACCTTCCAACGAGTCAAGCAGCAGTTGGGCCTTCGTGCCTTACTTGCTGCTTAATAGTTATCTTGTCCTAATCCTTTGCTAAATGTGGTGGACGGTGTTGTGCTGTAATTTACGAGAGTACTAGCAGCACAACACCGATTACTCTGATAACCTCGGCTGTCGGGATACAGCGTGATGAACGTATGTAAGTGTGTACAGAAATGCAGAGCCTACTGAACTTCCACTGGATGCATCACAAGCTGCATTTCTTTCATGAACTCCGGTGGTCTTACGTTTAAGATTCCATGTAAAACATCCTTCTTAAAACCTTGTAAAACCCTTTAAGGTGGTAGGGTGATGTAGCCTTGTCGGGGTCTAAAGAAAGTCTGGTTCACACAGGAGGCGAAGAAGCAGAAAATCCGCGAGAAGGAAGCCCTGATAGACGAGCTGATGTTCGCGGAGGGCGACGCGAGGGAGATACTCACGACGTTCGCCGAGACGGTCAAGCACGCCAAGCAGGAGGAGGTCATTCCGCCGCTGCCTAAGGTGTTTCATCAAATTCAAAATTTTTTTACATTTTAAAAAATCGTCAACTTTTTGTGAGTACAAATAGACAAGGAAAAAAAAAGTTTTTTTATAAATAAAATTAACACCTTTAGAAAATTTTGCATGCGTGTAATCGTTACAACATTTCCTACAAAGTTATCTACACCTTACAGTCCATATAAGGTAGTGAACTTTTTGCGAGTACAATTAGTTAGGAAAGGGAAAAAATATATGAACACCTTTAGTAAATTTTGCATGCGTGTAATCGTTACAACATTTCCTACAAAGTTATCTACACCTTACAGTCCATATAACGTAGTGAACTTTTTGCGAGTACAATTAGTTAGGAAAGGAAAAAAATATATGAACACCTTTAGTAAATTTTGCATGCGTGTAATCGTTACAACATTTCCTACAAAGTTATCTACACCTTACAGTCCGTATGACGTCGTGAACTTTTTGCGAGTACAATTAGTTAGGAAAGGAAAAAAATATATCAGCACCTTTAGAAAATTTTGCATGCTTGTAATTGTTACACAAAGTTATCTACACCTTACAGTCCACTGACATTTGTTTTGATTCCAAATTGAACATTGCATTTCACTAATAAAGTCGGGTTATGTTTTCGATTTCACACACGCGCGAATGGATAAAAACCTCCAATAATAACACAGTCACTTTAGAAATGTTGTATTTTTTCGAATTTATACACAAACACAACAAACTGAAGTCGGAAAGCCGAAAGTCGGGCGCACGCGGCACCGGTGGCCTACAGCGTTTCGGTGACCTTGCAGTGCCGGGCTACACTGTGACACGGGACGCTTGAGCAAACTATATGCATTTTTTAAATTCTAAATGAGGTACCGTCGTCTTGTTTATGTGAATATGTATGTATTTATTATTGTTATTTTTGTCTTAGTCAATTCCCCTTCAGCCTTACTCACAATCACAGGCATGATTGGTAGAAAATGCTTCTTGGCATTAAGCCGAACTTTTGGATATTTTTTTGTGTGCAATAAAGTATATTTTCATTTCATTTCAAAATCATTAAGATTGGAAGAAAAGTGCTTGCTTAATCTACAAATAAAAAAAAATCTAAAAATCAATAGTCTCCAGTATGCCACCCTCTCTGTGGTGGCCCCTCAGACTCGGCCACCCATACCGGACAACATAACAATGTGTGTAACCGCGCCGGTGTCTCCGCAGGTGACGCAGTTCTCGACGGGCGTGAAGTTCGGCCGCAGCGCGCTGGGCCAGTCGCTGCCGCCGCCGGTGATGGAGGAGGGGCCGCTGTTCAGCTACGAGCCGCCGGAGCTGCCGGACCGCTGTGGCCCCGACCCCCCAGGCGAGGCCGAGCTGCAGGGCGGCGGATATCTCAGTCACATTAGGTACGACTATTCTCACTATGACGACTATACTACTTGTTGTTTTTTGGTTTGGGGTTGGCTGTAGGCCTGCAAACTAATCCCGCTTGGTTGGGGACCAGCCAGCCTATGTCTTCCATGAAAGCCACAAGTCGATCGGGGTGTCTGCAGACCGCCGCAACGGAAGATGGGTAACGGAGTATGTCCCTTCGTTGGTTGTCAAGCACCTGCACTCCAACAAAACATGCTCGGCCGTTTCATCCGTCGCCAAGCATCCTCTGCATAGTGGACTATCCGTAATACCCATCGTGTGTAGATGTTTATTTAGTGAGCAGTGGCCGCTCATCAGACCAACGGCTATTCTTAGCTTGGCCCGGGCCAGGTTGATAAGCTTCCGAGCCAGCCTTCGGTCTGGTTTAGGAAGGGCAGCTCTCGACTGTCTGCACTCTGAGAGGCCCTTCCATCTGTCCCTGTGTTTCCGTGATGTCGACGCGTGCAACCAAGATCTCTGTGTGCTGGCTGACGGCATTATCACGGATTTCGCTCCTATGGGTATAGTTCTGGATCCTCTTCGGGTGAGGTCATCAGCGCTGTCATTTCCGTCATCTTCGTTGAGGCCTTTTATCCACTGGAGGATCACCTTGTTATTATTGACTATACTACTTGTCGCGACGCTCGGCGGTCGCATACGTACACGCTCGCCCACGCAACTGCGCGCAACTGCACGCAGCTGCAAAGCAATAATCACTTTACACTCGATCGTTTAGGTACATTTTCGCACGCAGCAATTGGCAACGTGAAACAGTAGGCTATTAAAGCCGAAGGTATGGAACTTTTTCTATGGAGTGATTTATCTGTTACGAAGTAACTATTAAGTAATCTGTGCTACCGCTCACAAGAACATTTATATTTACAGCATAAACATAAACATATTGTTGTATCTGTTGAATGATGAACGTTGCAGGCGGGAGAGCGACAGCGAGCGCGCCGGTGGCTACAGCGCGCGGCTGCCGTGCCTGCGCGCGCTGCACTCGGCGCTGTCCGGGCTCTACCACGCCAGCTGACACGCGCCGGCCTCGCCCGCCGCGCCGCTCGCCCCGCTCACCCACATCACCAGCGACACGGCGCCCTCGCCCGTGCACGTCATCGTGCTGGACTAGGCGCCTGCGGCTACAGCGCGCGGCTGCCGTGCCTGCTCGCGCTGCACTCGGTGCTGTCCGGGCTCTACCACGCCAGCTGACACGCGCCGGCCTCGCCCGCCGCGCCGCTCGCCCCCCGCGCCGCTCGCCCCCCTCACCCACATCACCAGCGACACGACGGCGCCCTCGCCCGTGCACGTCATCGTGCTGGACTAGGCGCCGGCGGCTACAGCGCGCGGCTGCCGTGCCTGCGCGCGCTGCACTCGGCGCTGTCCGGGCTCTACCACGCCAGCTGACACGCGCCGGCCTCGCCCGCCGCGCCGCTTGCCCCGCTCACCCACATCACCAGCGACACGGCGCCCTCGCCCGTGCACGTCATCGTGCTCGACTAGGCGCCGCCGGTGTTAAGCATCTTAAGGCCGCTGCATACGTAGCGGGGCGCCGGCGGGAGCGGAGCGGAGCGGGGAAATATTCTCCATAAGGATATATTATATCCCGCTCCACTCCCGCTCCGCTCCGCTCCCGCCCCGCCACGTATAAACACATGCTTGCACTAGTTCCTGAGGAAGTTCCTGCAGAAAAGCTCGCCCCGCCCCCGCCCCGCCGGCGCCCCGCTACGTATGCAGCGGCCTTTATTCACCATCCATCTTGCTGTACGTCCCGCCAAGGTCGCCGCGCTGGACGTAGCATACACACCACCGTGCTAGCTTCAACGTGCTAGTTTCAGTCGGAACGAGTGAGAGAGAGAGCACGTCTGTTGTTTTGTTGTCTATAAAATGGCGCCTGTTTTATCCAAACGTCAAAAAATGGGAATTTGCTGTACAGCAAGCCTACACACGATCCAGCACGCACGATGCACGACTGTCCTGACGTACGTCCGGGATATTCATTATCCATCGGCGACGTACGCCACGCTAAGACAGTGGTGGGGGGACCGTTGCTGGATGCAAAATGCGTCCAGCGGGTCCAGCAAGCAATTAATAGTAATTACCGATGTACGTCGAGCCTATTCATTGTAGTTTTTCATTGTGCATCGTGCGTGGCCTTGGCAGGACGTACAGCAGGCTGGATGATGAATAATGCGCTGTAATGTGTCGCTCGTGTGTGTGTGTGTGTGTGTGCATCGCCTACTCTTTTAATGCGAATGTAATAGAAAGAAAAGAAAGAAAGAAAAACGTTTATTCAGCTAAAACTATAACTATAAAATACAAAACAAGATTATAAAAATGTAAAACAACATATTTTAGCTGAAAGGGAGCAGACACAGCACAATGCAAAACCTAACAAGTAGGTAGTTGCGGCTGGTTTTAAGCCTGTGTTTAATAGTGACAGATACAACAATACAGAATTATCTCTATATCTCTACTTCTTATAAAAGGGAGCATCTGTTTGTATGTATGTATGTTTGACGTAAACTCCGAAACCACTCTATTTTGATGAAGTTTGCACCAATAGAAAGAGTAGTTCTCGTCAGTCAGTCAGTCGGTTTTCGTGTACTAAGGTGTATGTAATGAGCTGGTAAGAGATGTTATTTCAGTTCATTGAAGCACATTGAAGAAGTCTGTGTATTTGAATTTGGAACGAGTAGCAACAGTTTCCGAATTTTGTGCTGACGGCTTGAAAATGGAATTCAATAATTTAGCCCTCCATATTGGCAAAACTTATGCATACTTATTTGAATTTGGAGCGAGTAGCAACAGTTTTCGACATATTTTGTGCCAAAGGCGAAAATGGAATTCCAATGTCATAATAATTTTGTCCGCCATGTTGGCAAAACTTCTGTGTATTTGAATTTACAACGAGTAGCAGCAGTTTCCGACTTTTAAGCTGAAGGTTTGAAAATGGAATCCCAATGTCATAATAACACAATGGCGCCACCTTTTATGCAAACGAAGACTGCGTTGCGTCCCTGAAATCAGAGGGAATATCGGGCGCAGTAGTGTAGGGGTTTTTAGTTGTTTGTTTTTAAATCATGGCTTGGATGCCAGGTCCTTCAGCTACTAACACTAACACGGTTGTCAATATAGCAGAAACAAATTGTATGTGCAAATGTTTAATCGGACATCTGTATGTAAATAGGTATACAAAATGGTGTTAAAATTTGCCAAATAAACAAATTAGCCTGTGTTTAGTTGTTAAAATTTGTTAGGTACTTTATGTCTGAAGTAAAAACGGTTCTATAGTTCTGAATAAGATTTTCCAATTTGCATGTTAGAGTTACCCACTGTGTTATGTAATATTTTTATTTTGTTTAGTAGTTTTGTACTTTTGCAGTTAAGTTTGTGAATAAAGGAAGAATCCCTAAGCTGTAAAAACTACTGTACATACTCTACCGGAATATATATTGTGGGCAGTTAGTATTATATAGTGCTCACCCTCAAAAACCAACGAGACGCCATAAAATCATTAATTCATATCTACACCTGCTGCTTAGCCGTTCGGAACCGGTGTAAAATTGTAGGTCCCTTCCCATGCCCCTTCCTAGTTGGTAGGCTCAAATTGTAGCCGACTGGGTTGGTACCACCGTACTGGATGTAAGATGACCGCATAGCAGCCTCGGCTGTGTTCTTTGGTCCAGTATAGCCAGCAATCCGAAGGGAAATCTCCGGTATGGCACCTGCTTTCTCGGAGGCGATATTGGCTGGTTGAAGCTTGTGCTTTGGCCCCTATGACGGAGGTTACACGCTAGGTTTTTCATCAGTTCAGTCCATCAATCTGGTTAAACCATGGCCCAGACTGACCGTTTAATCTACTTTGATGGATGGATGGTTTGGAATGATGGACCAGACTGATGGATTTTAAAATATTTTGATACTAGACTGATGGCAGACTGATAGTGCGAATGCATTTTACGTCTGGCGTCAGTCTGGCGTCAATCTGGTCGTGACCAAGGTCACGGACTGAACTGATGCCCAACCTAGCGTGTAACCTCCGTCTATGACTCAGCCACCCATACCGGATTACATAAAAAAATCATCCTTACTGACACTGATATTAGTCCTTGTGTAGGTATAGTGCAGTAAAGTTCAGCTTAGTACTCAATGTACCAGAGAACAAAATAATACAGTTAATATTTTATGGCTTTTCGCTGAGTTTTGATGGCGAAGACTATAACATAAACATGTCTAAACTAGCTTACCTGTATGATTCTGGTGATTTTTTGCCAAATAAATGTTGTTGAAATGTCCATATTTTTTTTATTTTTTTAACAATGCTTGAATTGAATTTGTCTAAAGGTTGAAAGTTGCCCAGCGAGCAATGGAGCGAGCCATGCTGGGAATATCATTACGTGGTATGGTGCGTAACGAGGCAATCCGCCGACGCACCAAAGTAGTCGATATTGGACACCGGGTGGCTAAGCTCAAGTGGCAGTGGGCTGGGCACGTTAGCCGCAAAACGATGACCGTTGGAGTAAGCGTATCCTACAATGGCGGCCGTGGACAGGAAAACGCAGTGTGGGAAGGAAAGACCACCCGCCAGGAGGGACGGCGGACGGCGACATCAATTTCGTCGGCGGAAAGCAGTGGTTCCGTATCGCTGAAGGCCTCCCGGACTGGAGGAAAATTGGAGAGGCGTATGTCTAGCAGTGGAAGCTTACACGCTGAATGACTGACTGATTGACTGAATGAATTGTACAATAATTTCATGACAGACCCACCATACTCCTGGCCGTACCCCTGGTGGTACGGTGGGTATATTTTTTTCCCCACGGTTTCATGTTATATTCGTATAATGGTAGTTAAGTCATTTGACGCCAAATTTATGCGAAATCGTTTTACTAATTATCTTTTTTTGTTTGCATTGTCCGCCCCCAAGCACCTCTCCCTTATCCTAAAATGTTAGTCTGTAAAGAACGCCATAGCGATTCTCACCACTGATGAACTTGGATAAAATTTTACATTCATGCAATTTTTTTATAGACAACCTTCACGCACGAGTGTGTAGTGTACCCAAAAACTTCAACGGAGATTAGACAGCCAATAACAGCACTCTTCTCGAAAACACGCCCAAAGAGGGGACAGTAGTCTCATTTATTGACACGCCTTTCGAAAATCTTTTTTGCATAGGCAGTAGGGAACCACAGAGCAAGAAACCGCGTAGCATCTCTTTGGGCGGCGCGGCCAGCGGCGGCGGCCGGCCGGGACTCGGGAGGCATATATCCAAAGTCTAGTATGCGAGTTGCTCTGATTGGTCGTCTCAACTTTGGCGGGAAATATAAATTTCGGAAGCGAACCTACTGAATCCGATATTCGTTTGGTCGTTTATGTACTTTGGTGGGTCAGTGGTAGAGTGTAGGGTTTATTTTTTCGATCTCGGCCACGGGTTCGTGTCCCTTTTGAAAATTTTTTTTGTTTTACTTTTTTTAAGCAATGTTAGGGTGTTAAAATTAGGTTATGGTTATTCTTTTTTATAACCACCTAAGAACTTTATTTTCGGAAATAAAGCCTGACCAGGAATATATGAGGGGCCGCCATATTGCGGAATTTCGTTGGAACTAATTTCTTACACTGGCCACAATTATGTTTGATGCTTGATAATCTGTTGTCAATGTCAAAATTGCTTCTGAACTGACATTTAGGTAAAACGTTATGTCATTGTAGTGAGATTGTCATGAATTGGCCGCTGTGATGGACAATTAGGTAATTATTTTTTGTTCTATCTAGGTGTATCTCAAGCATCTATTTACCGAATAGCAAACAAAAGAGGGACGTAAATATTATTCGTTCTGAACTAAAAACTCTTTTTGACGTTACAAAGATACGAAACGTTCGAATAAAAATAGCTTAGGTTAAGTTTTTCTGAACTAGAATTTTTATTAAAAAGTTTAGTGTTTCAGCAAGGTCGATAAATAATTTTTTTAATAATTTATACACTTTGCTTCAGGATTTAACTACAGATACATGGAAAAAATATTGTGCACATGTAAATGTCAAGGCTATTTCTTTTTACATTTACATCAAAATATATATAAAAGATGCATTAAATTAAAATACATTTTGTATATCTTATTGTGTATTTCAGTGCAAAAGTACATTTTGAATAAAAACATCGGCCAATTCAATATGTGCGTACTATACTGAATGTTGCTATATAAATCTAAAAAGTGGCTCCATCTTGACAGCTCTCATATATTCCTGGTCAGGCTTTACTTCCGAAATTTATATTTCCCGCCAAAGTTGAGACGACCAATCAGAGCAACTCGCATACTAGATTTTGGAAATATGCGGCCGGGAGCAATACGGCCGCCATGCGCAGATCGCCGTCGCTCTGTGTAGGGAACGAAAACACTCACCGGAAGACAGTTCCATAAACCACATATTGAATTGTCTAATCAGATTGGTGTCAACTCAGATATCTTTACTTAAACCCGTGTAACATACTTTTCTATTTTCCAAAGCGCCGAAAGCTTGCGACATTTCCTCTGTAAGTTATCCGTTCCCGTGTGGCCATATAGCCACACCTACATACAACTAGAATATGTGGTAATGTGTTAAGTAACTGAAGAAAATAAATTAATGTTTGATGTGTATCACCTAACGAGGTGCGGCTAAGGAAGGCCTAGAGATGGCGCATGTCAAGCGTGCTTTTATAAACGCAAGGTGTGAAATGAATGTTTCACAATCATTGGCGGCTACTGTTACACCGAACCTATTACTAAATTGAACCGATCTCAAACCCTAAAAAAAAACGTAGACGGAAAAAATAGTTCTGGACTCCGCACTTCATACTTCAATTATTACTAAAACGAGACACCGTGGTTATGGTAGTGTGCGTATCGCGTAATACAGGACCGACCATATCAAGAGATCGCAGCGATATTGTGTCATCCTTTTTCCACGCGCAGTAATCCCGTATCGCTTGCCTGCACGCTCCACGCAAACAATTACCTGTTCCAAAACAAGCGATAAATTTCCGCTTGCTTCAACGGCTCAAAACTATGGAGGTGGCTTTTTAATTTTTATTATGAAATTATATAATAAAAACATTAATTGCAAATTTTTTTCGTTTATTTGTGAAAGAAAACCTATGGACGATGAGTGAATTATTTTATAAAAATTTCAAACACATTTGTCAATGTTTGTCGAGTTTAGACGTGTCTTATATCACTTGCAACTAAAATCACCTAAAATTTGACAGATGTGCTTAAATTAAGATTCTTAAATAATTCGTTCATCTCCTGTCTTTCTTTCTCAAAATGACAATCATGACAGGAATATCTCAATTTAAGCTTAATAGTGTGAAGTGTCTACTAGAAATAAAGCCAATATGTTACTAACATTAAAAACACAGACCAACCCACAAACCGAAGGTTCCGCACAAATACGATGGGGGCGTAGCTTTGAAGTGGGGAAGTTTGCTAGCAAATTGCTAGTAAGCTTATTATGTAGACCGAGTAAAAAAAGAAATTTTAGTGAAATAATGTTTTGCCGGCGTAGTTTATTTCGTTTACTGAAAAAAAAGAAACAGATTCCATACAACTTAAAATTTTTAATTGTTCATGCAAAATTAAAACTTTACTTTTTTTTAACTACAAAAACATTTATTTTGAATAGACATGTATGCAAAAACGACACGGGCTGCCTCGACATGGTCCCTATTAGGTTACGGATAATTTATAAAAGATGCGGAGCGTAGTGACGCATCTTTTATAAATTAACCCTGATAAACTTTTTAAACCACCAAACTGGTTATTTTGTGATACATAAATATATTACAAACAAACTTAATTTTGCGGTCAACCTAAATAATAATTTCTCACTAACTACTTAAACGAGACCAGTTTTTCATATTTTCGTATTCCTCCCTTTGAAGTTAACTTTTTTGAACCACTTTGTCATATACCTTTCATAAAGCAAATAAATATTATATTCAAAATCTGTAAGAATCAAACAAAAACCAATCAAGAAAGAAGCACGTAAATTTCTTGTGCACGTAAGGCGTTTTACACAAATCGCAGATCAGGTCATGCTTGGAGTCCTGCTTGCACCTGTGGGATGGCTCTGCCAAATATCAGCTTTTAAAAGGTAAATTGTTTGAAAAGAGGAATTTGTTAAAAAGGATTGCATCCCCACACGGTGGACTTACCGTGGATGCGTACTAACCTCTTCTGCAGATTTTTCCTCTATAGAACCGGTAAACTCTGGGACGCTTTCCTGTCTATATATTTCCTCCCAAGTACAGTCTCGGGTCCTTCAAGAGGGGCGTGAATAGGCACCTGTCGGGCCGGCATGGCATTCGCAACCCCCGCATACGACCAAATGTCCATGGGCGTCTTTAGACATCTTATGGGTGCGTCGGCGCCACATGTCGCGCTTTCAATAAAAAAAACAAAGAAAACACAATAAAAAATCTGTAAATAAAAATCATGTTTAAGAATTCTGGTATTTTTTTGATTTTATTGTAGCTTTTCAAATTGCCATCTAATATACTAAAATATATATATTATAAAATAATTCTTTTGGTAATCCAGTGTTACCGTTTTCAAAGGTGGTGAGGTAAAAAAATATAATTTAAAGAAGCCATCTCCACTTTATCCAAACGCATTAAATGTATGAAGTGAAAATTTTTACTTTTTCTTATAAAATATTATATTTGAAGGGTTTTCACTCTTGAAATATAATGCCAGATGCACTCGTATGCTATGCAGAGGCTTCAAGCCGGCATTTGTGTAATATATTCGACGCTGAAGCAACTCCTCTCGCGCTGGCGGTCGATGGCAGAATGAGCGGGCGATGCATGTATTATTTGAATTGCATGTACTTTTGGTGGGGCACGATTCGGACTGACTTGCGGAATCTTAATATTAAATAATATTTTGATCTTGAGTGGAAGGTGGTACAAAAGCACAAAAGGGTCCATCTATAAATTTTCAGGTGTGCTTCTGTACCGCTTTCCACTCAAGATCAAAATATGGGGGGGGGGGGGGGGGGTTGATTTGACCCCCCCCCCCTTTACGGCCTTGCCTGAGGTAGGGTATACTCATGAAATACGAATTGAGAGCCTCCTCCTTTTTGGAAGTCTCTTGAAAATATTGTACCACGCTGTTTTCTACAGCACAGTTTAATGGAAGCCACACACCTAGGGATTTCTTTGAGCAGGCTTGCATCATCCTTATCCTTCCTTTCCTTCCTTTCCTTACCTATAATAAAATCCAACGTCTGCTTTCTGTCTGTCTGTCTGTCCGCTTATAACTCGAGAACCACTGAACCGATTTTAATAAAACAAAATTCTACGGATAGCTTGATTCTTCCCATCAACTATAGGCTACTTACTATCACGCTAAATGGCTTATGTATGAGGTTAGCAGTGAAGTGAAATATGAGAGCGGGCGGAGCCGCGGGCACAGCTTGTCGACCTATATCCATAAGCATATCGCTGCATACAGTCAGTCTCGATAGCTCAGTGGTGCAGACAGTCGACTGTTGCTATTGATTGTTAAGCCACGCTGGGCGCGGTCAGTACTTGGATGGGTGGCCGTTCGACCGTTGGACGCTGACCGTGGTTCGGATTTCACGTAAAACTGTAGGTCCCTTCCCTTCTTACCTAACTAGGTGGTAGGGTTTATCCCGCCCGGGTTGGTACCACCGCACTGAATGAAAGGTCGGTCGAAACGGCTATGTAAATAGTTTGTGTTTTCCGTCCAGTTCAGTGTAGCCGACACGATCGAAGGGAAGCACTGACATGGCAACTAGTTCACTAGTTTATGGGCTGACATCACGGATGTTGTAGGTGTTAGTTTCCATAAAAAAAACCACACGCTGTATCCCGACAAACGGGGTGAGCAGAGTAATCGGTGTTGTGCTGCAAAGACTCTGATAAATTACAGCGCAACACCGGCCGCCACGTTTCGCAAAGTATTCGAACAAGATATAACTATCAAGCGGCAAGTAAGGCACGAAGACCCACCTGCCGCATGACCCGTTGGAAGTAGCGTGCCAAGGTGAGAGGTGGCTACCCTGTCGCCCTTTAGCGCGACATATTGTCCTTGTCCCTTAGTCTCGATACGATATGCACGGGGACTGGGGAGCGATGCAGTGGGGTTACCAGGCTCAAACGGTATTCTTGGACCTCTTACATAAAATATAAAATACTTTACTGCTCAAATAATTAACGGAAATGAACACAATTTATATGCACGTTATATTATATTATAACATTCACATTGTGTCAGCCTCGGTAGCTCAGTGGTGCGGTCGGTCGACTGTTGTTAAGCAACCTTGAGCGCGGTTAGCACTTGGATGGGTGACCGTTCGACCGTTGGAGGCTGAGCGTGGTTCGGGTTCCACGTAAAACCGTAGGTCCCTTACCTTCTTACCTAACTTAGGTGGTAGGGTTTATCCCGCCCGGGATGATACCACCGCACTGAATGAAACGTCGTCGGTCAAAAACGGCTATGTAAATAGTTCGTGTTTTTCGTCCGTAGCCGACATGAAATGAAGGGAAGCAATGACATGGCACCTAGTTCACCCGGTGTTATGGGCTGAAATCACGGATGTTGTAGGTGATGTAGCCAACCGTGTCAAGTTTCCATAAAAAAGGTTCAAAGGTTGACTTATCCATTACAGATATTTTTTCCAGTCAACCATTAGATGTTTGAGAAATTTACCTATTTTTTTTATTGTTGATGCCTGAGAACACAATAAAAAGATTAATTTTCTTTATTTAGCCCAGCAGGTCTATTCTTGTAAATTCTGACAGCGGAGTCAGCGCTGTTGTGGCGCTGAGAGCTACTTACCAAAGCGGCTCTCAGCGCCACATCAGCGCTGATTCCGCTGTCAGAATTTACAAGAATAGACCTGCTGGTGCCGAGACATTTCAGGCGGGCAATAGATATTGTGTGCCTACTTTAAAATAGCACTCACAATTTAATTTAGACATTAATCCTTTGGCATAAAATCGATTTCGCCTAATACATACAGGCGTTCACCTTTATTCTAAAAGCACTTAGGTGCAATACGCCTACAATCTACATCTGTATGTGTCATCTCATCTTTGCCAAGAGCAAATATTGTTTAAGCGATAACATAAAAGGGCCGACCACGAAGGTACTAAAGTATGACAAATAATGCACGCGCACTAAGGGCGGCGGTACATAGGGCGTTTTCTGTACACAGGCTGTCACTACCGCAGGGGGAGCGGTTATCAAAATCATATCGTAGCGTATAGATTGAATACATACAATCGTAGTGAGTTAGTGTGCACCAAAGACTGTAGACCTTGCTTAAAACTGAACGTCTTTGAATGACGTGAAAAATTTAAAACTCTTAGCAGCTCGGCGTTGGGCCTCGTCGTGATTGGCTTGCTAATTTCTGAGGAGTAATCTTTAGGTAACTAAACTTTGGACCCGGCCTAATACGGGCTTCTTTTATTTATTTCTGGTTAGTCAATTTACTTCTGTCTTCTAGCGAGTTTCGGTAATTTAAACAGTTGAATCTAGCGAGTCCAGGTAATTTGAATAGTTGAAATCGAGGTTGAAATATGAACAGCGCAGCCTTCGGCCTCATATTATTTTGCACATTTTTCTAACTACATACTTAAGTAATTGTTCAACTATAAGCAGCGCAGCACTCAGCAATTTAGATTAGGATTTTAGCAATTTAGATTAGGTTATTGTAAGGGAATATGCAGTCCGGCCTTCGGCCGCACCTTGAACTTCCTTGAGACAACGATAAAATATTTGATGGAACTAGAAGCGCCTCAGCATTCGGCCTCGCGCTGACCTATCTCCGCTATCATCAACTCCGGTTAAGTCTGTTCCAACAGTTATTTGTCGGTTTTAAGTCACATCCTTACCTTTAATAAAATCCAACGTCTGCTTTCTGTCTGTCTGTATGTATGTATGCCTGTCTGTCCGCTTATAACTCGAGAACCACTGAACCGATTTTAATAAAGAAAAATTCTACGGATAGCTTGATTCTTCCCATCAACTATAGGCTACTTACTATCACGCTAAATGGCTTATGAGGTTAGCAGAGAAGTCAAATATGAGAGAGGGCGGAGCCGCGGGCACAGCTAGTTTCTCATACATTTCAGACGAAACTGGTGAAACCGGTTCTACCGGTGGTCTCTTTCAAAAGCTCTATATTCATTACTTCCAAGAAAATTCGTCAGCCTCGGTAGCTCAGTGGCGCGGTTGGTTAGTCAACTGTTATTAAGCAACGCTGAGCGCGGTCAGTGTTTGGATGGGTGACCGCTCGACCGTTGGAGGCTGACCGTGGTTCGGATTCCACGTTAAACTGTAGGTCCCTTCCCTTCTTACCTTACTAGGTGGTAGGGTTTATCCCGGCCAGGTTGGTACCACCGCACTGTACGAAACGTCGGTCGAAACGGCTATGTAAATAGTTCGTGTTTTCCGTCCAGTTCAGTGTAGCCGACATGAAATGAAGGGAAGCACTGACATGGCACCTAGTTCACCCTGTATTATGGGCTGACATCACGGATGTTGTAGGTGATGTAGAAAACCGTGTCAGGTTCCATAAAAAAAAAAACTTACTGCTGATACTGCAGATCCATTGCCTCGCCCCTGTGCACCAGCAGGCTAACGCTTAGTGTAAATAGCGTGAAGACTTGCGCCTGTTTGCTTCGTCGATAATGTACAGGAATGTCGCCGAGTAGGTAAGTGTCAAGACTTAACCAGCCGGTGGGTAGTGGGTTCGAAAGCTTTATGCACGCGTAGAACCTTGTTAAAGTAACTAAATTACTACACGACCTAATGAACACTCGACGCTGCGAGAAAACAGACGCTCGCCAATGATTTTCACTTGGAACAGTGCAGACTGCAGCCTAGCTGATACAAGTAGGTATATGGTAAGTTAGCATTTTAAATTTGTAGAAGACAGTTCTGATTTTGGAGTTTATATGCTCGTGGAAACGCAGGTCTTCATCCTTAGCCTCTCCAATTTTCCTCCTCGCGGCCTTCGGCGGTACGAACGACGTACTTGATGTCGCCGACCCACCTGGCGGATGGTCTTCCCGCCACTCCGTTTTCCTGTCCACGGCCGCCAGAATAGGACACGGTTCCTTCAACGGTCGTCACCTCCTCGTCTGACTGCCTATTTAGCTTATCCAATCGGTGTTCAATATCGACTCCCAGTTTCATCGAAGACAAAAATGACATTACAAGGTATGCTCTTGAACCGAGGTACAGTCGAATCTGTAAAACATAAATATCAACCCCCGCGTACGGCCGAATGTCCATGGGCGTCGTTAGTCACATTATGGGTGGCTCGGCGCCACATGTCGCGCTTTCTTTAATAAAAAAAAACATGAACTTTGGGGTGAAATCACAGAGCATCAAATACCTACCGCGCGCGCCCCCTACTAGAGACGCCCTAAGCGATAATATTTGAAACCCAAAAACTACATGCAGTGCTGCTAGCGCTTCGTATGTGTGTGTGTGTGCTAGTATCGACACTACACACAAAGAGGAGCAAGTTAGGCACACGCACAAAACAAATGCACACGCACAACACACATATGTAAGTCATAGGCCACGCCCACAGGCTTCAACGCCGTTGTAGAGAAATCGCGCTCACGGCGCCTCTAGGAGGGGCGCGCGCATTTGATGCTCTGTGGGTGAAATAGAGACGGGGTCAGGGCAGGGTTGCCAGATGTCCGGTTTTTGACCGGACAGTCCGGTTTTAGAGGCTTGTGTCCGGTCTCCAAAATATTGAAAAACCGGACATGAAGACATCCGTTTTTTTATCATATAAAGCAAATGTTTCCTTTTTTCAGAACATTTTAATACTAATCTTACTGTTTTGTTCGAGGTACTTGAAATCAAATAAATTAAAGGGGGGAAAACCCTTTCATTTCTTATGAAAAAATTTTACCTGAAAAACCAAAGGCCCTTTGATGAATAATGTCCGGTTTTTTCAACTGAACCATCTGGCAACCCTGGGTCAGGGTACTAAATTTGTTCCACGAAAGTTTTACCTAGTTAACATACTTCATATACGAATTCGCTTGCTACGTGTGGGGCCGGTACTTTAAAGAATAGCCCCACTGCACCTCTCCCCGTGTATGGCGCAAAAGGCGACTAAGGGATATGGCTCCCTTCTCATATTACTAGGTAGTAGGGTTTAACCTGCCCGGGTTGGTACCACCGCACTGAATGAAAGGTCGGTCGAAACGGCAATGTGAATAGTGAATACAATAGTGAGGCGATCGCGTGTGATGTCCCGGCTCTTAGATCTTTTTAAACTATATCTATACATATAATAAAATCGTAGAGGTAAGAAAGTCTGTACATTGAATGTATTCGGAAAAAAACTAACCAGGGTGGCTTAAAATGAGATACTGAACATGTTAGAACAGTTTTTAAAATTTTTGTTTGTTTGTTTGTTTGTTTGTTTGTTTGTCTGTACGCGCATCACGCAAAAACCACTGAACGGAATTAGACGAAACTTTGTATAGTGGCAGTTTATATGCCGGGTTAACATAATACGTAAAAAAAATTAACAAAAATAAAAAAAAAATAACAATTATAAACATTATTGCGCGTTTAAAATCACGTAGTCCAAAGTAAAGGTAAAAACAATTTTAAATGTCATGTTGACAACGGAGAACTGTCATCTCGACGTGAGCTGGCCGGTGACAAATTGTTTTATAAATAAAAATAATAATTGAAAGTCGAAGTTATGTCGCTGTCATTGGTGCAATAAAATTTATATATCTGTTGCCCGCGGCTTCGCTCGCGTGAAATTCGTATTTAAAAAAAGAAAGTAAGTAACTAAAGAAGGGCCCGAAGGCGGATCTGCGCTCACGTAAACGATATTCTTTCTCGATGAAAGTAACTAAGGGCGAGGCGAAAGGCGGAGCTGATTTCAGGAAGAAGAAAAACATTCTTGAAGAAAATAAGTAACTAAGGGCGAGGCCGAAGGCCAAGCTCTATTCTGGAAGACCATAAACCTTCTCGAAGAAAGTAAGTAACTATGGGCGAGGCCGCAGGCCGAGCTGCGTTCAGGAAGAAGCTAAACCATCTTGAATAAAGTAAGTAACTAAGGCGAGGCCGAAGGCCGAGCTACGTTCGGATAATTGAAAAACCATCTCGAAGAAAGCAAGTAACTAAGGGCGAGGCCGAAGGCCGAGCTGCGTTCAGGAAGAAGCTAAACCATCTCGAATAAAGTTAATTAATATTAAGATTGAGTTAATTTAATTTAAATTTTATTATAAAGTCCACGCTTCTAACGGCAAATATACCGTGCATCCTAGAACCTCGCGGTTATTCCCGGCTGGATGGCAAGAGGCCCGATGCTAGAGACCTTAGTGCCATGGACTAAGGGTAGTTCTTTGATGTGGGACGCCACTTTTGTTCTCACATTGGCTCCAAGTCACGTTAGGACATCTTCAAGAGCGGCTGGCGCGGCCGAGGCTGGGGCGGAGAGCCTCCAACGCAGCAAATATAGAAATATAATTCAAGATTTCGAATTTGTTGCGTTTGCGGTTGAAACCCTCGGTCCGTGGAGCAGTGAAGCCAAAAGAGGCTTGAGCTGGTTGACGCAACTGGTGTCCCGTCATCAAGGGCTTATGTACTTCATTCAAAGGGTAAGCCTTGCCATCCAGCGGGGTAATGCCGCAAGTGCTCTAAGAACATTTGAAAATGCCCGTTTTGATAGTTATTTTAATGTTTGTTAGGTAGGTTTAATTCTTTAGTTATTAATATTACTTTTTTATTTTTTTATGAAATAAATAGATTGAGTAAACGATATTATATTCTATCGAAGAAAGGAAGTCTTTAAGGGCGAGGCCCGAAGGCGGAAGAGGGTTTTTGGTTTACCTGAACGCAGCTCGGCCTTCGGCCTCGCACTTAGTTCCTTCCTTTCTTCCAGAAGGTTTGTCGTCTTCCTGAACGCAGCTCGGCCTTCGGCCTCGCCCTTACTTACTTCCTTTATTTGAGAAAGGTTTATCGTTTACCTGAAAGCAGCTCGGCCTTCGGCCTCGCCCTTAGTTAGTTACTTTCTTTAAGAAGGTTTATCGATTACCTGAACGCAGCTCGGCCTTCGGCCTCGCCCTTAGTTACTTACATTCTTCTTTGGAATACGAATTTCACGCGAGCGGAGCCGCGGGCTCAGCTAGTAGAAATATAAATCTACCTGTCCTCATACGGCGTATGTATGAGGACAGGTAGATTTGTATCCTGTCCTCGAACCATTACCAGCCCTTAACAAACCCTTAACACGTTCGAACCCTAACATTATACCCCTACACACACCGTTCCTAAATCCAACCTACTGGACAAATCGAGCGAGCTATCAAAACACTGGCCCATTGTGCCTATACACGTCTGAGTAGAAGGCACGTCACCCCCAAATGTATCGTGATACAATTACCATATGAAAACATGACGCCATTGTCTCGCCTGCCGCCCCGGGCAGCGAACCTGGGCCCGCGAGCTAGGCGAACTAATTGGGACTATGTAAACATGTGCCTGTTATCGAATCCCTGCGGCGCGGCGCGGAGGGGAGGTGGCGTTCTGGGAGATTCGCGCGTGTGGAGGGAGAACTACCCCTCTGTTTAGGATGTTTGTTCAAGTCTTTAGATTTTGGTCCTTCGGAGCCAGATATAAAAAGTTTGAGTGCATGCATCCTAGCGCTGCATTTATGTGCCGCGGGACAAGTTGGGGCCGTTACTTTAAAAGAATAGCCCCACTGCATCTCTCCCCGTGTATATAGTACAAGCCGACTATAAGGGATATGACTCCCTTCTTATATTAGTAGGTGGTAGGTGGTAGGTTCAACCCGCCCGGGTTAGTACCAACGCACTGAATGAAAGGTCGGTCGAAACGGCTATGCAAATAGTTTGTGTTTTCTGTCCAGTTCAGTGTAGCCGGCACGACCGAAGGGAAGCACTGACGTGGCACCAAGTTCACCCGGTGTTATGGGCTGACATCACGGATGTTGTATGTGATGTAGCCAAGCGTGTCAGTTTCCATAAAAAAACAAAAAAACTACCCCTATGTTTAGGATGTTTGACATGTTCGTTCCAGTCTTTAGATTTTGGTTCTTCGGAGCCGGATATAAAAAGTTTGCGTGCATGCATCCTAGCGCTGCATTTATGTGCCGCGGGACAAGTGGCGGGCGATACAAAGTCCCGCGGGATTTGTTCTCTGTCCCGCGGGCATGTTCCAAGATGTTCCCCGAACATGCACCGTAGAAATCTAGGGACATGTCGAGGGCGATATCTCTACTGGTTCATTCAGAGAACATGACCCAAGGTTGTCTCTTTAACATACACCGTAGAAATCGAGGGACATATCGTGGGCGATATCTCTACTGGTGCATTCAGAGAACATGTCCCAAGGTTGTCTCTTTAATCTAGCTGTGAAAATCGAGGGACATTTTGTGGGCGATTTCTTTACTGGTATGTTAAAAGAACATATCCCAAGATTGTCTCCATAATATACATCGTAGAAATCGAGGGACATAGTGTGGGCGATTTCTCTACTGGTGCATTCAGAGAGCATGTCCCAAGATTGTCTCTATTGCATACACCGTAGAAGTTGCGGGACACGTTGTGGGCGATATCTCTACTGGTGCATTCAGCGAAAGAACATGTCCCAAGATTGTCTCTATAACATAAACCGTAGAAACCAAGGAGATATCGTGGGTGATATCTCTACTGGTGCATTACGAGAACCTGTCCTTTTTATCTTTAACATACACCGTAGAAATTGAGGAAGATATTGAAGGTGATTTCTTTACTGGTGTGTTCAGAGAAATATCCCCAAGATTGTCTCCATATCATACACCTTAGAAGTCGCCCATAGCGAATCCAAGACCTCTAAAAGCCTCTTCCACACATCTCCCGCGGACCGGCAATACCGACACAGGGTAGAGTTCTGCATCGGTAATGTTGACTCCTTATACTTGCTTCGTCCCATTGTCTCCGGATATCTGTAGCCGCTACCCGTCGCCGGGATTAGAACCCCACACCCTCCGCTCCTGTGTCTGAATAGCTTTCGCAGCAAACTCGGGACGTTTAAGGTAAACTTGGCTACATTTTCTATCGGTATCGCCCGGTATGGTAGGTTTTTATATAGAGTGATACAGCAAGGATTTAAAAAACATTAAGGGTTGATTTTGGAGCTCACACGAACAAACTTTAAACTTTTTAATGTATTTGTTTAATTTAAATTAATAGTAAAAAAAATTATTTCATTTAGATTCGGTCGTGTCAGTTTCTATAAGAAATCTTAATTAACAAAGTCTTCTGTTTAATTTAACTTTTGGTTTTACCTTTAATAATCTTGTTCAATTGATAAAACCAAAAAATAATGATATCATGATCGAACTTCTGAAATTAACTTTGTATTTGAAAAGGCTTTTAAAATCCAAATATTTTAAAAACAAAGGTACGAACTTTCACCGATAGATGGCGATACGTGCGAATGCCACTAATTAAAATAACAAATAATTAAAACCGAAAATTTCCGTGTTGGTACGGAAACCTCGGTGCGCGAGTCCGACTCGCACTTGGCCGGTTTTTGAAGTTAATGGTGACAACATCAGCTAATGTTAAAACAGTAGATATGCATCGTGATATACAATACAAAGTTAGGCAGTCACATTAGGGGAGCTTTTTTTTTAATTTTTATTTATTTTTTGTTATCACGATTTTGTTATGTTTCACACACATTAACGCTGACAGCTGTCATACGCAGGTTCTGGCGAATGCCGCAATTTCTCAGTTGAGCAGTTAAAATCGCCCGAAACGGTGGTTTGTTTACACGACTTGCCAGCGTCCAGGTTTATGAAGATGTATGGCTGACATTGGTTGTAAATCGTGGGTGTGGGCTGACGGCTGGCGGTACTGATTGATCCGAAAACACGGCGATGATCGACGGGATTAAATAAACCGTGCATAAATAAATACTTTGCCAGTACAGGGAGGTGAATGTGTCGATATTATGAACATTGTCGATAATTTTGTTTTTATTAGATAAGATAAGATAAGATAATCGTTTATTTTGCATAATAAATAACTTTAACCTATTTGCATTTTATATACTAAGGTTATGTACTTAATTTATGCAAAATTGGCCAATCGGATCAGCGTGTGCCAGGGCAGGACAGAAGTCCTTTCCTGGCGCTGTTTTTCAGCCGTTACCATGTGTGTGTGTGTGTGTGGGTGAGTGAGAGAGAGGGTGTGTGTATGTGTATGTGACGATAATATTTTTGGACATCTCTGGAACACACCGGGCAGTGTTATCACCAATAATATATGTAGATTTAAGGTGTTAAGATTTTGAACTCGACTAGCGAGTGACCACTCTGTAGTTCTCCAGCATGCGTTACGTTTCGTAATCGTTGTACGAACTAAAATGTCATATGTAAAATAGTTAGGAAACCACATAGCTTCTCGAAATGGTTCCTATGTCGTACGGCGAAAATATGAAACGGTCTTCCGGTGAGTATGTTACCTATATTATAGCTAACCTAACCTGAGATCTTCATAATGTGTGTTAATAAATCTAGATGACAGGACCTAATAGATGGCATGACGCCACAAACCTTGGTTTCCCGAGGAGTGATGTTATTGGTTGTGTCTGATCTTCCAACGAACTATGGGCCTCTCGTGCCGGCCGTCCATAAAAAACCTATACGTTCATACTCGTTATTAGAAAAAAACTTCCCCAGTTCTTGCTTATGGGTTACATTGCTTTATGGACGTAGGTATAACAAATATAAAATAAATATGTGAGTGAGTAAATTGGAACTTTTCCTTTTGTATAAGTAAATAGATTCCATACTGTGGACTGACAGGAACGTTAACTGAAAGAAATCACTTTAAGTTATTTCCGTTATACATTTTTATTGTTATTAATTTTGGATTCATCATGGCGAAATAAACTAATGAAATGTGAACTAAACTAAATATTGAAATTAAAACCAAGAATACCTCCTTAACTTTTTTTTTTTGTGGAAACTGACACGGTTGGCTACATCACCTACAACATCCGAGATGTCAGCCCATAAAACCGGATGGACTAGGTGCCACGTCAGTGCTTCCCTTCGGTCGTGCCGGCTACACTGAACTGAACGGAAAACACAAACTATTTAAATAGCCGATTCGACCGACCTTTCATTCAGTGCGGTGGTACCAACCCGGGCGGGATAAACCCTACCACCTAGTAATATAAGAAGGGAGTCATATCCCTTAGTCGCCTTTTACGACATACACGGGGAGAGATCCAGTGGGGCTATTCTTTTAAAGTACCCGCCCCACACGGTACAAATGAAAATAAATAAATGAACGAAGACTTTTATCGACAAGTCTATAACCACTCACGTCCCCTCCCTACCTCCTAGTATCCCGTAGAGGTGCGCCCGTACTATTTTTATAATATTTAGGCAAGCCAGGTAGAGCGGCACTCGCTCCAGAAAGTCAGCCGTGCTTGCGCGAGAAAACAGACGAATCCATTTAAAACGTATTAAACTTATACGGCTCATTCTGGCCGTGTTTTCAAACCGGTGGAATTTCAGCTATTTTGTCCGCATTGAAGATTTGTAAATAAGTTGAAGGGATTTTCATGATGTAATCCTCATTTTGCAAGTACGTTTATAGGTGTATGTCGTAAAAGGCGACTAAGGGATATGACTCCCTTCTTATATTACTAGATGGTAGGGTTTAACCCGCCCGGGATGGTACCACCGCACTGAATGAAAGGACGGTCGAAACGGCTATGTAAATAGTTTGTGTTTTCCGTCCAGTTGAGTGTAGCCGGCACGACCGAAGGGAAGCGCACTGACGTGGCACCAAGTTCCTCCGGTGTTATGGACTGACATCACGGATGTTGTAGGTGATGTAGCCAACCGTGTCAGTTTCCATAAAAAAAATACCACGCGCTGTATCCCGACTGTCGGGGTAAGCAGAGTAATCGGAGTTGTGCTGCAGGTACTCTTGAAAATTACAACACAACACCGACCACCACGTTTAGCAAAGTATTTGAACAAGATAACTATCAAGCAGCAAGTAAGGCAAGAAGACCCACCCGCTGCATGACTCGGTGGAAGGACCGTTCCAAGGTGAGAGGTGGCTGGCCTGTCGCCCTTTGGCACGGCATCTTGCCCTTATCCCTTAGTCGCCTTTTACGACATGCACGGGGAGAGATGAAGTGGGGCTATTCTTTTTAAGTACCGGCCCCACGCGGTACACGTTTTGTAAGTATTTGGTAAATAATAACTTTCTGTACCAAGAAGAATTATTATCAATGATTAAACAGTTATAGTTGAACCAATTACTATAGATTTTGACTGTGATTTCTATGGATAATTTAAATGCAATTTTCAATGCATTAACTCATTGTTACCGGTGTGATTAGCAATATGATGTGACATTTGACTCGACCAAAAATCATTTTCACCACTTGTGAGTTTGGGGTACTTGGAGTGCAGAATCAATAAATAGGTGTAGGCGTAATATTTAATAAAATAAATAATCCTCACCTTGACGGGAAGAAGTATTGTATTTTTATATATATGTGAAATAACATGACTATAACATGATGAGAGGCACGGAAACATGGGGTTTTAAAAATTTTCGAGAGCATACTTTGTCATTATTTTCCTATCCATTCAAATCATAGAGAAATAATATAAGTACGGGGAGAATATCTTCCTTTATACGTCTATGATTCATATAGATCCCATTTGTGTTCTTTTGTAGGGAGCAGTATATCTTGTAGAAAACCATATTTATATGTTTTTAACCGACTTAATTAACCGACCTAAATAAAAAAAGAAGGTTACAAATTCGACCCGTATTTATGTAATATCGTTGGAATTGCACAATATTTTGTATATGTAAATCTATGTGGGCTTCTAAACAGGTGTGCCAAATTTAATAAGTGTAGTTAGTTATGTATGT
This sequence comes from Nematopogon swammerdamellus, assembly GCA_946902875.1. NCBI lineage: Eukaryota > Metazoa > Arthropoda > Insecta > Lepidoptera > Adelidae > Nematopogon > Nematopogon swammerdamellus. The sequence continues at coordinate 10,056,197 of OX336359.1, forward strand.
ATGTTTGTATGTATGTATGTATGTATGTATGTATGTATGTATGTATGTATGTATGTATGTATGTATGTATGTATGTATGTATGTATGTATGTATGTTTGTCCACGCATTTCTCCGAACCTATTAATCGGATTGTGACCATTGTTTTTTTTTTCGCTTACATTTACTTCAACTTAGGGAACAAGGGTGCAAGTTTCATCAAAATCAGTTGTTTTCAAGATATGGATGTGTGTCAAACGGGCGAATAATTCTATACTACCACAACCGATTTCATTGATTCTTTTTTTATTACTTATAGGCTTACATTTATTCTAACATCAAGCTCACAATGATTTACGAGAATTATCAATCGGGAGAAACCCAAAATACTACTGAGCCTTAAGTTGACTGCAGTGAAGTTCAGAGTGCAGTTTAGCATAAGCAATTGAAATATCACACTGCAAATAGAAATACCAGAGAACAAACAATACAGATTGTTACGAGTAAACAACACATCAAGTAAACACACAAAATCTTCATTTGCTTGTCAGTCACTTTGACAGACTATTATTCAGTCTGATGATAATGTCTGAAGTAAAATTTAAGAACTTCACTTTGTCCACGGATACATTTAAAAGGATCAATTTAATAATTGATCCTTTGTACTCTTAATGGGCACCGATAATAATCTGGAAGTTGGGGATTCTAATATATCCTACCATCTAGAGTTTCTGAAATTTCACCTCCTTCGTTTCATCTATGATTAGTTTAATTATGACGCTTAGGCAATATAGATATTTCTATACTTATAAAATTTTCAAGTTAATTTATTTAGTTCCCTGCTCTCCATCGGGAACTGAAGCGAGTTTTGCTATTCCAGTCTCAACTTATTCTCGAAATTCTGCATTGGAAGCACTGATTCAATTTCAGATATCGCATCTCATTTCGAACGTAATTAAATCATCCAAAAGGCGTATACGACCTTTCCAAACGAACAAACTTAATTAATTTTATCGAGCCAATGAAACAGCTCAATAAAGAACCTTCAATAAGTATTTCCTGGCCCCGTCTCCACGGGTGTCCCGCAGGGCTCACCCCTGGGGTCCGCGTTATTTCGCATATGATAAAGTTGCTGTTTTATAAACATTTGTGTATGTCTGTATTACTGGTGCACATTATTGTTGAAACACGTCACTGCTCTTACATTGTAAAATCTTTGATATTTACAAGACATTTCGATTATTCTGGACTAACAAGTTTTGTGTCTAAGTATAGCTTACTCGATGCGCTGCCTGGACACGGCTGGACATATTGGGAATGTGACGTGGCGCGCCTAGAAAATTGTAAATTGATATACATGCTGATTGCGTAGTGACTGCATCAAATTTGAGGATACACAGTATTGAATTTTAGGTGATACTTTTTTTAAATTTTTTTTTAATTTTTTTTATGGAAACTGACACGGTTGGCTACATCACCTACAAACATCCGTGATGTCAGCCCATAACAAAGGTTGATTTAATGTTGGTATGCCTTAATTTTTAACTTTTACTATTTTTAATTATTTACTTGTTATATCCGCCATAATAACACATATATTCTTTGAAAATTGCATCCGCCTAGGTATTGAGGTTATACAGCAGTAGGACAGACAGACAGACAGACAGACAGACAGACAAACAGGCAGACCGCGTAGGCGCGGCGTAGGCTTAGTAATAGGTTTCCGTACGGGGTACGGAAACCTAAATAAAAGGACCTAATTGTGGTAAACTATTTACACGATTTAGTCTAATTTGATAAATTAGTACTTCATAGGTAAAAAAATTGCATCGACATTTTTGTATAATGTATGAGCGAACTAAAAAGTATAAACATTATTGAACAAAGGTTTTCTGGTCTTACATACAGAATCAGCCACATAATAATAGTTTATAATTTTCCCATTTTCCCAATTTATTATGTAGTAGGTATTGCGGTACCTATTACTAATGTAATTACCAAACTAAGCCACCAAAGGCGAGGCCGAAGGCCGAGCTCCGTTCATGTTAATATATTATATACTCTCAAAGAACATAAATGCAAAACTAATTACGAGCGAAGCCTCAAAAAGCCAAATCGTTCCTCATACCTAACCTCTCGGCTTCACCAACAGAGGGCCACCTGCGATATCAGATTGAAGTGCAATAACTTTTATAGCGTAACATGTTGTTAAAATCTTATTAAGGACTTTATTGAATTAAATTATTCGTATGTGAAAATATTTTTTAATTTCTTCTTTCGATATCGATTTAATACTTTTCGTTAATTATTATATGTGTTTATGGCATTACGTACGTACGGTAAACTTTTATATATCCGTTTCTTGACAAGACTGAAAGTACCGGCGCGGCGGCGGCGGAGTGGCGCCAATGGTGTGATATGATAAGCCAACCGAAGAATTAATCATATAACAAGACCGTTGGAGTAACCGTGTCCTACACTGGCGACCGTGGTCAGGAAGACGGAGTGTGCGAAGACCATGCGAAGACCGCCCGCCAGGTGGGACGACGACTTCAGTGATTCCGTACCGCCACCGAATATATATTGTACCGCTGAAGGCCGTGAGGACTGGAGGGGCGCATGTCCAGCAGTGGATGCATACGCGCTGACTAATTAACCCCCGACGAAAAAAAAGGAGGCGTGTTATAAGTTTGACGCGTGTGTGTGTGTCTGTCTGTCTGTGGCATCGTAGCTCCCAAATGGATGGACCGATTTGGATGCAGTTTTTTTATTAGGAAGCTTGTTTAATCGGGATGGTTCTTAGCTATGTTTGTTATCAAGTAATAAAGTAATTAAGCAATAAAAAAAAATATTATCTTAAAAAGTGGACCGATTTGTATGCGGTTTTTTAAAAAAGCTTGAAATTAAAGTTAAATTACAAATTAAAAAAACCCCCGACTCTTAAAAAGTCAAAAATAATATTTCCGTTTACTTACTTAAAGGAGTCGGGGGACCGCTAAGTAAATTTAATATAATAAAAACTCAGAGCTGCGCGGGAATTTACTTAGCGGTCCACCGACTCCTTTAAGTAAGTAAATGGAAATATTATTTTTGACTTTTTAAGAGTCGGGGTTTTTTGACTGATGTGATTGGCGCTAATTTATTTGAAAGTATAATACCTATATTGTTATGAACGGAGCTCGATCTTCGGCCTCGCCCTTGGTGGCTTAGTTTATTAATTACACTGGTAATGGTAATAGGTATCGCAATACCAACTACATAACAGGTCAGTTTCCTATTCAATGGGTAACACATACAACTCTTGGACACGTAAAAATTATTTATTAGCACGGTGAGAGAGATCAGTCGAGTTCAGTGTAGCCGGAACGACCAAAGATAAGCACTGACATGGCACCTAGCTCACCAAGGTGTGTTTGGTTGACATCGCGGTGTGTAGGTAGGTATTAGGTATAATTTGTATTTTAATTAAAGACAATTTAATTATTTTATGTTCGTTTAGGCTTTTACCGCTGTTACACATTATAGAATGTTTTTTCGGTTATGCGGTATTAAATTAAAGCGACTCACTTTTGTTTGTCGACGTTTCGTCCCTCGCTCCGGGGACATCGTCAGGACTCGCGGAACTGCGACGACCTGGAGGACACCCGACACGTCGTCCAGTCAGATGTCAACTCCGCGAATCCTGACGATGTCCCCGGAGCGAGGGACGAAACGTCGACAAACAAAAGTGAGTCGCTTTAATTTAATACCGCATAACCGAAAAAACATTCTATAATTAATTATTTTATTTTATTATTGTAAGTATTAGTACATAAGTTTAGACAATTTTATGTCGGTATGACTGAAAATGCATTTTTTTTATTTTAATTATTTAATTTGTATTTATATTTATTGTTTACTACATTATTATACTCGTATTTGAATTTGTTGTGTGTGCAAAGTGCCTGCATAAATAAATGATTTGATTTGATTTGATTTGTAGTGGATGATGTAGCCAACCAAGGTTGCATAAAAAAACATGCGAGTAAATATTTGTAATATATGAGTAATCATTTCTTTCAACCAATAATATTGACATAATATCGACTATTTGGCATTAATATTTTTTTTTCAATAATGTAAATTTCTTTAGTGATCAAACGTTTACTCTAGAAGCGGTGGGTGGGTTCGGGGGTGTTCCGAAGTACTCCAGTGCGTATTTTCAGAGCAGTTCTGACGATTGTTAGAGAGAGGGAAAAATAATAAAAACACAAGTAAACAAACGAATAAAGAGGATTCTCTATGAATAAAATAAAAATTGCCATCCTCCGAGAGATGCTATCGAGACTGCGCGAGGCCGGGAGCCGAGCGAAGTTATGCCAATATGATTCACAAGGGTATTAATGAAGCTCGGGTGTATCGTTATACTTGTAAACATTTTATAAGTTCATTAATGAATAATATTTTTTAACTACAATTCAGCTACGCCATAGTATAGGTGCAGATGTTTTTTTTTAACTAAGTTTATTAAGTACCTATCTAAATTGGAAATAAAAAAAAGTTCCCTATAACGCTAGCAGCATTAAAACCTGTTTGCTTCCCAAAATTTACTTTGTTCCCAAATATTCCTAAAATTTTTGGTAAAATAATGAAACTAGATCAATAAACTCTTTTGCACCTTATCGGCAAGGAAATTAGCAACAAAACTATAATAAACACGTGAGAGTTTACTATTTTACAAGTACGGATATTAAAAACAAAAAATGTTTTATTAATTTGTGTAATGTAATAAACTGTAATAAAAACTCGATCAAATCTTCCCAAATCTTCCCATACAGTGAGTCCGGGAAGATTTGGCAAAAGTGTTGCCTAGGTCTAGGGAGTGCAATGACCTAGTCACTTTTCATGTTTGGTGGACGTTAACCGTCCACCAAACCGCGGTTAAACTATATTCACCAAAATAACTATAAAATGACCAAATCTGGGAAAACGTTTCAGACGTTTTCGTGGACTAATAAATATGGACCCCTTTCGCACCCTGAGTTTACGAAATCTTACACTGAAAATTTTTTTTCCTCCATACATTTTGAGAATAGGTATTTAAAATTTGAATGGAAAAAAGATTTTTTTTGTTTTAAAAATTTTTTTTTTTCGCCACAGATGTTGTTTAGTTTCACATATAGAAATAACCCCCTTATGTCAGTTAAAAATATTACGGGGGCAACTGCAACACCGTGTATAAGCTGAGCAGTCACAACGCAATCGGAAAAAATGTACTAATTCCTTTTCGACGAGCGGAACCGCGGAAACAGCTAGCTATATGAATAAACGGAACACTCCATCATACTTTTCGTTTTCCTCCGGCCCCCGGTCCATCACGAAGGGGGCAGCAGTAAGCAGCTTATTCGACCGAATTGTACGAATATGTTGCCTTACCATGTATGTAATGTCCTTATTAATACGAAGCGTATTAGTTCCCTCATGTTTTTATGAACGTCTTTCATATCTCGCCTAAATTGTTCCGATTGGTATTGATTCGTTTCTGAGACAGTTGCCGATCTTGTCTCTCGCTCGTTGTGGTTATGTAGGTATTATTGAATGTACTGAAATCACTTAGGTACATCAGATGTACTGTGTGGGGCCGGTACTTTAAAAGAATAGCCCCACTGCATCTCTCCCCATGTATGTCGTAAAAGGCGACTAAGGGATATTACACCCTTCTTATATTACTAGGGGTAGGGTTTAACCCGCCCTGGTTGGTACAACCGCACTGAATGAAAGGTCGGTCGCAACGGCTATGTAAATAGTTTGTGTTTTCCGTCCAGTTCAGTGTAGCCGGCACGACCGAAGGGAAGCACTGACGTGGCGCCACGTTCACCCGGTGTTATGGGCTGACATCACGGATGTTGTAGGTGATGTAGCCAACCGTGTCAGTTTACATAAAAAAAAAAGATGTATAATTTATAATATTATTTAAGAGGCTACTCCCCGGGACACGGAACACCAACCCGGATCACCTGTACTTTAGAATTGATGCACACCTGTGCGGCTGTACGGCTTTAATAGCCTACTGTTTTACGTCACCAATCGCTGCGTGCGAAAATGTACCTAAACGATCGAGTGTAAAGTGATTATTGTTTTGCAGTTGCGCGCAGTTGCGCGGGCGCGCGTGTAGGTATGCTTCGCGCGGCTGACGAATTTCCACTGAATTAGACCGCCCGGCGGTCCACCGGGCGGTAGGCAGTTAGCGCGCGCAAGTACATAGAGTGCGTGAGACCTGCTGTAGGTCCCTTCCCTTTTCCCTTACTAGATGGTCGGCTTAATTGTAGCCGACTGAGTTGGTACCACCGTACTATATGTAAGATGACCGCATAGCAGCCTCGGCTGTATTCTCGTCTAGTCCAGTATAGCCAGCAATCCAAGGATGTCTCCAGTATGGCACCTACATACCTCTTCGGAGGTGATATTGACTGATCCGAGTATGAGATTTGGCCCCTCAGACTCAGACACCTATACCGGATTACATAAAAAAAAAAACAATAGTTGGATATCCTGTATGGATTTTTGTTAGCAAAACAGACAAAATTTCTTTCAAAATTTATTTTCCGTTCCGTTCGTTCTATACGGGTGTTTGATGACCATATGTCACAAAGCAAACCAGGTACTCCTGAGCCTATTTGGAGCAAAAAAGTTACATGACATTTCAAGAATAAAATTCATCGAAATTCAACGTTTTTCACGCCTATTTTCGCCACGGTGCGCCTCGACGAAGGAGGGCATAATCAGGGACGTCCCTAAAGAAGAAAAGCGCGATTATTTGGCTACGCACCAACAGCACAGAAACACCAGCAAAACGCATCACGGAATTCAAGGTTGGAGAGGCTCCGTCTGCGATCGTGAGTACGCAAAACTCCCATCCTATTCCACATTTTGGTACAAAAGTTCTACGGTGAACTTTTTTTTTTCATACTAAAAAAGTTCACCGTAGAACAAAATGTCATCTAACTTTTTTGCTCCAAATAGGCTCAGCAGGAGTAAGTAAGTACCTGGATTGCTTTATGACCTATGGTCATCATCAAACACCCGGTATATTCTTCCCACTTGGGTAGCCAAATTAGCTGACAATGCTCTATGTATATTTGTAGAAGAGTGATCTCTTCATATCGCACACAGTCGCGGTGGCGGCGCATGCGCGGTGGCCGGCTAAACAAACCGGCTCTCCTCGCCCGATCTTAGCGTAAATAAACGATTGTTTCGTTGGAAACTGAAAGATTACGTTGGCATAGGGTGGATATGCTTTTTGAAGACAAAAAAAACTTTTTTTTATGTAATCCGGTATGGGTGGCTGAATCGGAGGGGCCAAAGCGCATGCTTCGACCAGCCAATGTCACCTCCGAGAAGGTAGGTGCCATACCGGAGACTTTCCTGGATTGGGTGGCTATTATACTGGACTAGAGGAGAACACAACCGAGGCTGCTATGCTGCCATCTTACATCGAGTACGGTGGTACCATCCCAGTCGGCTACAATTTGAGCCCCACCTAGTAAGGGGCAAGGGAAATCTTGAAAATATATCTCTAAAGTGAATGAAATAAATTGAAATAAAAATAAAGTAGGTACATAAGTATCTAGTTTCCGAGAAAACTGAGCTACATACAATATTATTTGAGAAAAGAAATCATTATTGTTAGACAGAGTGTTCTTGTCACCCCACGTTGCCGCATAAAAACCTGAAAAATACCGAAACTATAAGCCGGATAAAAAATATATTAAGAATATTTGTAGCGTATGGGGTGACAAATCGTGTGGTATTATGCGGCGATCTGGGACGACCCGTATAATAATCAGGGAGGATTGAACCCTACCACCTAGTAAAAGTGATCTATAGTTTACATGGCATCTGAACCATGGATCATTTCTCATTTATTAATGAAATTATAAGACGCGTAAAGGAAAGGATTAAAGGAAAGAGGAAACAGAGAGAAAGTAGCGAGGAAACAGTGAGAAAGGAAAGAGGAAAAGAGAGATAGGAAAGAGGAAACTGAGATAAAAGAAAAAGAACACAGAGAGAAAGGAAACAGGAGACAGAGAGAAATTAAAGAAGAAACAGAGGGAAAGAAAATAGGAAACAGAGAGAAAGGAAAGAGGAAACCGAGAGAAAGGAAAAAAGAAACAGAGATTAACGAAAGAGAAAACAGAGAGAAATGCATACTTAAGTATATACTTTACATATATAATGTACTGGATAGAAGAGATGTAAGGGCATCGATGAGTACTTATATTGTTTTACCTACTCACCGACATCGGGTATCAGAAACAGTTTTTGGAATACGTTTTTTGCTCTGCGCTCAGAAACTTACAGAAATGGCTTGGTCAGTGTAACACAGTACGACAGCCACAATGTCCTGTGGTCTAGGATACTCCAGCTAGCATTTGTGAGTGAGCGCGAACAGACAGGCAGGATACCGACAGAAGGGTTCCCTCACCGTCTGTTGAAAGTACATTCCAAGTGTGACCGCGTGGATGCGTGTTTTTGTTCGCTGTCGTGTCTCGTGTGCCGTTTCCGTAGTGAGTGTAAAAGTATTTTTACCACAGAGTGGTTGATTGTCTGGATTTACTAAATACAATTTCACACCTATTGTCCAGATTTAGAAGACAGATTTACATATTTTACATATTACGAAAAAGCAAAAGTAAATGTCCATGGATCATCAATATTACGAACAGACTAAAGTAATTCCCATGGACCATCATTAAAGCTGACTAAAGTCAATGTCCATGGACCATAAATATTACGAACAGATTAAATTTAATGTCCATGGACCATAAATATCAGAAGACTATAGTCAATGTCCCTGGAACACAATATTACGAGCAGACTAAAGTTAATTTCCATGGACCATTATTAAGAGCAGACTAAAGTCAATGTCCATGGACCATAAATATTAGGAACAGACTATAGTCAATGTCCATGGACCATCAATATTACGAACAGACTAAAGTTACGTAATTTCCATGGACCATCATTAAGAGCATCGTGTACTACGAAGCGTTTTCAAATTTAGGATTTCCTTCATCTTATTGCTGTCGCTGTGGGCGGCGCCGCTGGTCACGCACACAAACATACCAGCCGCCCGAGCTCACTTGTCTCTGTGTGCGTGCGTCTACGTGGCGCACGCACACACACGCACTCGGCGGACACTATGACGATCGCAGCGCAGCAGGTTGCGAGGTTTTATGCTTTTTCGCATCATTCATTTTTTGGATTGAGAAGCGTCGCGTATTTTTAAAGAGGAATGCTAATTATTATTATCAAGTTCAAGGACAGATGCATGTGGCTGAAAATAAATTTGCCTATTTCATTCTTTGAACGAAGAAGGGATTACTGTGGAAAAAAAAAAAGAAAGAGACAAGTTTTGGAATGAAAAAATTGAACCGAAATTGGAAATAATTTTTATAATTCTTCTTTTTTGCCAGAGATAGTCGATCCAAGAAAATGAGAACATGTATTGAACATTTTCATGAGCGTTTTCTTTTACACATTTCAAAACATTTAGTACAATCTGAAATGGGAGAATTCTATAGATACCTGTTTGATGGTGAACCTTTTTAGGGTTCCGTATCCGTCGTACGGGACCTATTACTAAGCCTACGCCGTCTGTCTGTCTGTCAGTCTGTCCGAAGGCTGTATCTCTTGAACCGTAATAGGTAACCGGTTGAAATTTTCACAGAATATGTGTTATTATGTCCGATATAACAACAAATAATAAAAATAAGAAAAAGTTAAAAATTAACGGGGTCCCCATACAAGAAACTAAAAAGTGTATGCGCACCATCTGGCGAAAAGAGTATGAAGCATTTTAACTAATACATAGACGGCGTGACTGGCGCACAGTGTGGAATTTGACCTTATTTTCGTACAAGGTCCTTTTACTCCAAAATTAGTTAGTTTTCAGTATTTAAAAAGGTAGAGTAGAACTCCCGTGTGCCAATTATACATAATTTCAAAGTAATAAATAAAAAAAACTGACTTTTCTTTTGGCCAAAAAAAGTACAATACGAGTAATTTTTTTTCACCTAAACCAAGCCTCATTAGCATAAAATTATTATTTAACAAATAACCCCAGACCATGCCTAACGTATGTTAGAAAAACCGAAATATAAACTCGCTTGGTATAGAAGTTTTAACATAAGTACTAATGCATTGGCCAAAAATTTTACAGTCAGGGTTGTCACTTTTCGAATTGTAAATTAATTTTATTTGTTTGGCCGAAAGTGTAATTTCATTTATATCCTTTATTTCACATTAAAAATTTATATTAATTTTACATATTTATACAAAAGTAATAAAAATACACAAAATTTATACAAAAAATAAAAAGGGTAATACCGCCGGAGGCGGGAGACAAGCCTCGAAGATATTATTATTAATTAATTACATTGATAATTTGAAATGAAATGAAAATATACTTTATTGTACACCGTATAAAAAGGTTACAAAAGGCGAGTTTAATGCCTTGCGGCATTCTTTACGAACTAACCTTTGGGATGTGGAAAACACGTAGGGGCGGACAATGCAGTACTAAACAGGGAACAGTTGTATGAAATATAAATACACACATATACAAATTGTACAAAGATACATACAATCAATATAAATCCTTACATATACATAATTACATATATACACTAAGAAATATACATATTATAATATACCTACATCAACTCTTATATACTATACATACATACTTATATACATACTTTACATATATTTCAACTGGATTGAAGACGCAAGGGCATCGATGAGTATTTATTTTACCTACTCATTGCCATGTGGTTTCAGAAATCGTTTGTCGATACGTTCTTTGAACATGTGGATAGTAGTGGAGCGACGTATCTCCTCAGGAAGCTGATTCCACATGCGAGCCGCACTAACTGTAAATGAGTCAGTGTAGAACGAACTCGAGTAATTTCATTATGTAGGTAAATTTTAATAATAAATTCAATGTTATCTTGATCGGTTGAAAAAAATATACATCATTCTTCTTTATTGACTTAGAGGATCTATTGTTACCTTCATCAAGAGTTTTATTGTTATATAGAGTAACCATTACCGATCAATAATAATGGAAACTGACACGGTTCGCTACATCATCTACAACATCCGTGATGTCAGCCCATAACACCGGGTGAACTAGCCTCCATGTCAGTGCTTCCCTTCATTTCATGTCGACTACACTGAACTGGACAGAAAACACGAATTATTTACATGGCCGTTTCGACCAATGTTTTATTCAGTTTTGTGGTATCAACTCGGGCGTGATAAATCCGATGTCGCCAACTCTGCCTATATGCTCGAATTTTGCCCTGGCAATAGCCCTCTTGCAGGATCTGGAGAGGCGGCTGTATTCTTTCTTCAGTTCGGAGATGTCAGGATCACCTCTGGCACGAGCGCACGACCATGCACGATAAGCTGCACCATTAGCTGAGACAGCATCGGCACAGTCACGGCTGTACCAGGGCTGGCTCTTACCACCAAGGCGGACGACGGCACTAGGAATGAACATGTCCATTCTCCCCAGAACCATCTCGGCGACGGAATTAGCGCATTCTGACGGATCACCCGAACTGAAGCATAGCTCTCTGCATGGGTAGGATGCGAAGTGTTCTCGCATTCCATCCCAATCTGCTGACGCGTAGTGCCAAATTCGACGCGTTCCTCCAGTATTGAACGGAGGAGGCGAAAATGGCACCGTAGACCCCACTAGACAGTGGTCTGAGGAGCCAAGAGGAGCGCTCACTGTGACTTTCTATCCAGCAGGGTTCGTTGTCAGCAGAAGATCCAGCAGAGGGGGTTCATGACCGTCTATATCTGGTATTCTTGTCGGGTGGTTTACCAGTTGAGACAGGTCATGGGTCAGGGCGAAGTCGTAGGCGGCTCTCCCCGCCAAGTCAGTTCTCCCGGAGCCTAGCCACACCTCGTGGTGGGCATTAAAATCTCCGAGCAGAGCCATATTCGCGAAGGGAAACCGGACTTGCACTTCGTCTGCCGCTCTACTCAAGTGCTCGAATAATCGATCTGTTAGTGGTGCACCGACACGGCCGCCGGGACCCCTATCGGCAGAGTAGGCTGAACCAGCCCCCAACTGGGAGCCGTGAGTTTTGGTCTCTCGCCAAATCTGTCGAGTCGAATTTCTGCCGCTCCTCATTTCCGCCTCTGCAATGTCCTGGGGGCTCACTTGCTCACTCCGCAAAAGAGAAGGCCGACTTACTGGTGTCTCTCTTTGCCGGGAACTCTAACCTGGACGATGGGGGTGCCATCCATCCATCCATAACTAGGTGTAAGAACTCCATGCCGGAAGTACAGTTCCGACAACGAACTGTGCGGGCAAAGCTTCTCTCCCTAGACACCAGGAAGGCAGGTGGGCCGGACAGAATTCCTGCATTGGTGCTGAAACGGTGTGCTCTGGAGCTGTCTCCAGTGCTGACGCGCCTTTTCCGCCTCTCTTACTCCACTTGCCGTGTGCCGGCAGCCTGGAAATCTGCGTTTGTTCAAGCAGTTCCCAAAAAGGGCGACCGCTCAAACCCGTCGAACTACCGACCTATAGCGATTACCTCTCTACTCTGCAAGGTGATGGAGCGCATTATCAATGCACAGCTCATGGCGTACCTGGACACAAACAACCAAGGCTGTTTTTTTTATAAAACGCAGATTAGGTCCTGCTTGGAGTACTGCTCGCACTTGTGGGATGGCTCAGCTAAATACCAGCTTGCGCCTTTGGATTCGATCCAGCGTCGAGCTTTGCGACTAGTGGGTGACCCCGACGTATCCCGCGATCTAGAACCCCCGCAACTCCGTAGGGATGTCGGCGCCCTAAGTGTGTTCTATCGCTTATTCCATGGGGAATGCTCGGAGGAGCTGTTTAACGCAATCCCGCCGTCCCCTTTCCACCTCCGCACAACGCGCACTGGGCAGAGATTGCATCCCTATACGCTGGACTTACCACGGATGCGTACCAATCGGTGCTGCAAATCTATCCTCCACAGAACTGGTAAACTCTGGAACGCTCTCCCTGCCCACATATTTCCCCCCAAGTGCAGTCTCGGGTCCTTCAAGAGAGGCGTGAATAGGCACCTGTCAGGCCGGCATGGCATTCGCAACCCCCGCGTACGATCGAATGTCCATGGGCGTCGTTAGACACACTATGGGTGGCTCGGCGCCACATGTCGCGCTTTCTATCTATAAAAAAATCCTACCACCTAGTACGGTAAAAAGGGAAGGGACCTACAGTTTTACGTGGAATCCGAACCAGAAAACTGCACATTTTCTTTTTTTATAGTACGCCTGCCTGCGAAGGTCAGGCACAGGCATAGCATAGTACAGGCTTATTTTGTCCAAAATAAATGTAAATAAATATGAAATCTCCGAAATTCGATAATAGTCGTGGTGTGTGAAATGTTCCAACACATTTTATTTTGACATTTAAAATGTCTTTTCAATCGCTTCAGTATAGTCCCCGATTTCCACCGAGAGTGCGAATTCGCCCTGGTGTTGTGAGTTTTACGGATACATAAATATTTAGGATGTCAAATGACGCGTATCGATTAGGGCTACGGATGGTGGAAAAACAATTTAAAAAGTTTGGGAGTTTTTGAGAAAATCGCAAAAAAACCGCTTAAAATTGCCGTTTTTAGGGGGTTTAAAAAGGGCACTTTTTAACATATTTCTAAATACTATATATTTTAAACTTCTATATTTTTATATTGTAGATTGACTCGATATCTGGGGATGTTTTTTTTATTGTTTGAATAAAGTGAAAAATTTGGGAGTTATGATTTTTTTTTATTTTTCTTTACGCGAGTTACGAGTCGTCTTTATCTTGCAGTGTGAATAGTTAAAATGGGTTTCGTGTATGCATATACATACTTGAAAATTTAAAAAAATAATTTTATAATTTAATGTTTTTATTTATTTTTTATTTTTGTAAAAAAATCTAGACTACTAGTGTGATGGTAGTAATGATATATCTAGTCAAGATCTTCATTTCGAATGACAGCTGCCAAAATTAAAACGGCTATACTTGGAAACTAAGCCGCCAGTCAGTTTCGCTCACTCTGGCTACCGCAGACTACTACGTTACAATGTAATTACACAATACATATGCTCATTTAGCTCACTGACCTGAGGCCGACTAATCGCTTCTTATAGCTCACAGTCAGCACGCTCACAGTCGGCGAGTCACTATACGCTTATATTTGAATACGCCCTCAAAGTCATTTTCTTTATCTATTTGAGCTCTTGGTTACTTTAAACATAGATAAATTTGTATAGTCTATCACTTTCACAGTTAATATTAATAACGGATTATATTCCGGCCGGATTAGATTCTTAGATATTATAATATAATATAGTGTACTGATGTATTTCATATTTGTTTTTGTTTGTCAACTCTTGTATAATAATTTGTATGTCCATTAAATTTCTTTTCATTTGATTTAGTTGTTAAAAATGTTCGGCCAAACTTAGCCCGAACATTTGTGACAACCCTAACGAAAAAACTTACACACCTAGCTGTAACTTCTATACCAAACGAGATTACCTTTCGGTGTTTTTGGCATACGTTAGTCTGGGGTTCTTTGTTATATAATAATTGTATGCTAATGCGACTTGGTTTAAGAGAAAAAAAAAATTAAAGCGAAAAAATTAAAATAAATTAATAAGAGCGACTTGTGCCAAACCCGGTCAAACGCCTTGGCAATATCAAGGCCAATTGCCAAGGATTCTTGACCATGATCTTCGAGCGATTCACCCCAAAGACGAGTGATATACGCTAGGAGATCACCAGCTGATCGTTTTGGCCGGAAGCCGTATTGCCGATCGCTGATGAGACCATTCGTCTCCAGGTACTTCATGAGCTGCGAATTGCGTAGTAGCTTTTTCTGAACGACCGTTTTCTGAAGGTTCAAATTTAATACTTTATATTGAAGAACGGAAGACCGCGTGTGGTGGCGTGCCTTGGGAGAGGCCTATGTCCAGCAGTGGACCGATACAGGCTGATGATGATGATGATATTTCAGAAAATAGACCTTTTCAAATTATTAAAAAAGTATCTTATTAAAATTCAGCAAAAAAGCTGAATTTTTCTTTTATATTACAAAAACTAAATTTTGATATGGCCCACCACCTAATTAAATATCTTTTGTTCTTTGACTAGTAGTAAGTAGACTTACATACTCGTAGATGCTTATATTACATCGATAAAATGCATCCCAGCCCTAAAGAAAATATATCGATAATGAAATGAACTTCACTATTACATCACGTAATATGTTTCTGTATTAGTGGGCTGTCCATGGGTAGTTCCCCCCTCACACCCCGAATTGTGTGAAAAGGACATTTGCAGCTCAGAAGCTAACTGCCTACAAAATATTTGTGAATCATCATTCAGGCGAAGTCTGTTTTCATGTCTTTATTCTTCCTCAATTTAAGTGATATATTTTTTTTTGCTATCAACAAAAGCCTACTGGATGCCTCTATGTTTTAATTTTAATTATTTTTTTAATAGTTTTCCATATAAAAAATATGAAAGTTAGGCTATATTTTGACACTTTTATAATCAAATATATTTTATTTAAAATGAAATAACGAAAAAAGGACAACATAGGGGCATAGATATTGATAATATCTTTTACACATAAAAATTTGAAAATGCTAGTGCAAGATTTAAGGGTTGAAAAGAGACTTCCCCTGGTGTATGGAGGAGAGCGGACTTCCCGATTCTCTTAAGAGCAGGAGCAGACTAAAGTCAATGTCCATAGACCATCAATGTTACGAACAGACTAAAGTAAATTTCCATGGACCATCAATATTACGAACAGACTAAAGTTACATAATTTCCATGGACCATCATTAAGAGCAGACTAATGTCCATGGACCATAATTAATATTATGAACAGACTAAAGTTAATGTCCATGGATCATCATTATTACGAGCAGACTAAATCCAATGTCCATGGACCATCGATGTTACGAACAGACTGAAACGTCGCACTTGGAATCGAGCTGCTGATTACGTTCATAGCGAGACGCGGAGCCTAAACAAGTTTCATATTCTAGACACATGTAAAAACTTGGAAGGTCAAACTTCAGTATGTCCGTCCGTCTGTGTGTCGACAGGTGAAAATACATTATAGCCAAAAAACTAACTCTGCACAATAATGGTTTGAAAGCAATTTCTTGTAGCTAAAATTATTTTTTTTTTTTTTTTATGGAATCTGACACGGTTGGCTACATCACCTACAAAATCCGTGATGTCAGCCCATAACACAGGGTGAACTAGGTGCCATGTCAGTGCTTCCCTTCATTTCATGTCGGCTACACTAAACTGGACGGAAAGCACGAACTATTTACATAGCCGTTTCGACCGACGTTTCGTTCAGTGCGGTGGTACCAACCCGGCCGGGATAAACCCTACCACCTAAGTTCTAACCTAAATTCTGTACAATTTATTTAAAACAATAATTGGACTTGACGGAATATGGCCGCATAGCAGCCTACGGCTGTTTCTCCTCTAGTCCAGTATTAGCCAGCAATGTAAAGGGAAGTTTTCGCTATTATGGCACCTTCTCTCTTGTGGAAGTGATATTGGCTGGTAGGTGAATGTGCTTTGACCCCTCTGACTCACGACTAATAACGAATTTAAAAGAAAAAAAAAAAAAAGAATTGGACACCGTTTATGTAGTCGGTGGAAGATTACCACCAATAGTGAATGACCCTCCTTATAACAAGAGAGGCCTATCTCCATTCCAGTAGTGGTAAGATCAAAGAACTGATTATAGTATATGGATGCAACGGAAATAAGTAACACTGTTCCTATTCGTTCGGGATTTTTTTTTTCTTTATTACCTATCCTTTCTAAACCCATGAAATTACACACTTCCCATCTCTTCCCCACTTCGCCATGGAGGTAGGAGGGACGGGAAGAGCCATTACAACGGTAAAATTATCCTTAATAGTTGAGATAAATAAACTGTTTTATTATTATAAGTCGTATTGTGTTAGCGCAAGCTAACTGTGGCAATTTTTACAATATAAATTTAGTAAGAACATAATACCAATGAGTAAAATTGAGCACAAATTAATTAAAACATTTTTGTCATTTATTATCATACTAGCTTTTGCCCGCGGCTTCGCTCGCGTGAAATTCGTATTTCAAAGGAAGAACTAAGGGCGAGCTGGGTTCAGGAAGAGGATAACCTTTTCAAAGAAAGTAAGTAACAGAGGGCAAGGCCGAAGGCCGAGCTGCGTTCAGGAATACCATAAAACTTCTCGAAGAAAGTAAGTAACAAAGGGCGAGGCCGACCCCGCGCATTGCGGGCTTCGCTGCGGCAAAGGCTGAAGCCCACAAACATTCCGTATATAGCGGTTTAAAGGATAGATTTGAGCTCCTCGCCTTTGCCGTGGAGACGCTTGGCCCATGGAGCCAAGAACATTAAAGATCTTTCATGGAGCAATGACGCGTGTAAGTTGGCAAAGAATTAATAGAATGTTCAGGTGACCGGCGAGCTGCAGCATTTTTCCGTCAGCGTGTTTCTATCGCCATTCAGAGGGGGAATGCTGCGTCCGTCCTAGGGGCTATGTGTTTGGCCCCTATAGAGGAAATCTTTTATTTATAAGTTGTGTTTATTAATTTGTTTGTTAGCATTAAAACTGAAAATTATTTTTAGTTACATTTTAGATTTAATATTATAATAATATAATATCATAAGTTACTGAATATCAACTTCCATTACTATGGGATATAATAACTTTTTTTTTTATTTTTTTTATTGAAACTGACACGGTTGGCTACATCACCTACAACGTCCGTGATGTCAGCCCATAACACCGGGTGAACTAGGTGCCATGTCAGTGATTTCCCCTTTGATCGTGCCGGCTACACTGAACTGGTCGGAAAACACAAACTATTTACATAGCCGTTTCGACCGACGTTTCATTCAGTGCGGTGGTACCAACCCGGGCGGGTTAAACCCTACCACCAAGTAAGATTAGGAGGGAAGGGACCTACGCTCGATTACGCTAAATTAACTACAAGAAGTACCGTGTGACAGCGTCAGTAAATAAATAATATATAATCAAATTAGTACATGTCGTAAAAGTAAAGTAAATGTAAAATTAGAGGTAAATATAGCTCTGTCGACTATACCATTGATTCCAGATGTCACACACATGTCGCACAGCCACCCACGTCGGCTGACACTGCGCGTGGTCACGTTGCTACGTGAATAATTTTACTTCTTTGTGTCGGCTGTACCATTGATCCCACGCCATTACCGTGGGTGACCCACGATGGTTTTCATAAAAAAAAAACCGTCCAAGTCGGCCTCAAGTCACGAAAAAACACATTTCTTGTATGGGGACCCGCCTTAATTTTTACTTTTTCTATTATTTATTATATATAAATAATAAAATAATATTACATCCCCCATAATAACACATATTCCGTGAAAATTTCACCCGGCTAGCTATTACCGGTTCCAAAGATACAGCAGTAGGACAGACAGACAGACAGACAGACGGGCAGACAGACAGACAGAAAGACGGTGTAGGCTTAGTATAGGCTTCCGTATGGAATACGGAAACCTAAAAATGCATAGATGCATGCACATGCATGCTCTTGACAGTCCTATATCTATGTTCCTCCCTACCTGTAGGTAGGAAGACCGAGGCGGAGGCGGCGACGCGGCGGGGGTGTTAACGTGAAGTCCGCGGCGAGGCGGCACCCTTTGCCTCCTGTTTTACGATACATCGTAAACTTCGTAATCACCAACTACACAGGGTAGACCTGAGGGGAGCCCTCTACCTACAACAGCCACAAAACTGTGGCGCAAGTTTCCGACTGTTTCTTAAATGGATGACTAAATCTCCGCCAAGATTCGTAGAGTCAGTTCTATAGTGTAGGATCGACCGACATAATGTGCAGAAGAATTTGTGAAGTCAAATATTTAAATTTTAAAAAAGCAACGAATTATTACAGTAGTCTGCAATGATAGTGTAACATCTATTTCACACTGTGTCACAATCACCAATTACACAGGGTAGACCTGAGGGGAGCCCTCTACCTACAACATCCACACAACTGTGGCGCAAGTTTCCGACTGTTTCTTAAATGGATGACTAAATCTCCGCCAAGATTCGTAGTGTCAGCTCTATAGTATTCCTTATTGCGTTCAGGAAGACGATAAATTCTCGAAGACAGTAAGTAACTATGGGCAAGGCCGAAGGCCGAGATGTGTTCAGGAAGAGGATAAACTTTTTCGAAGAATGTAAGTAACAAAGAGGTTACTTTCTTCGAGAAGATTTATGGTCTTCCTGAACGCAGCTCGGCCTTTGGACTCGCCCTCTGTTACATACATTCTTCGAAAAGGTTATCCTCTTCCTGAACGCAGCTCGGCCTTCGGCCTCGCCCTTTGTTACTTACTTCTTAAAGATGCTTTATCCTCTTCCTGAACGCAGCTCGGCCTTCGGCCTCGCCCATAGTTACTTACTGTCTTCGAAAAGGTTTATCGTCTTCCTGAACGCAGCTCGGCCTTCGGCCTCGCCCTCTGTTACTTACTTTCTTAGAAAACGTTATCCTCTTCTTGAACGCAGCTCGGCCTTCGGCCTCGCCCATAGTTACTTTCTGTCTTCGAGAAGGTTCAGTTTTCCTGAACGCAGCTCGGCCTTCGGCCTCGCCCTCTGTTACTTACTTTCTTCGAAAAGTTTACCCTCATCCTGAACGAAGCTCGGCCTTCGGCCTCGCCCATAGTTACATACTTTCTTCGAAAAGGTTATCCTCTTCCTGAACGCAGCTCGGCCTTCGGTCTCGCCCTTTGTTACTTACTTTCTTAAAGATGGTTTATCCTCTTCCTGAACGCAGCTCGGCCTTCGGCCTCGCCCATAGTTACTTACTGTCTTCGAGAAGGTTTATCGTCTTCCTGAACGCAACTCCGCCTTCGGCCTCAAAAAGTTACTCACTTTCTTCGAGACAGTTTATCGTTTACCTGAACCCACCTCGCCCTTAGTTTCTTACTTTCTTCCTTTGAAATACGAATTTCACGCGAGCGAAGCCGCGGGCAAAAGCTAGTACAATATAATAAACATACGATCAAATAACTTAAATCAAATAGGATCTCCAGTTAAGTAAATATCCGCTAACATCGACTTGCAACAACACTTTGCACCTAAAATTAATCAAATAGATACCTAACGAAGTAAACCTACATAATATTATGAATCGAATTAAATAAGATACTCTGCTCGAGACAATGCATACAAACACCGCGCTCCGCCAGACCGCACCCCGTGCCGCGCCCCGCGCCTCCTCCGCCGCCACCAGCCTCCGCAGCGCCGCCACCAACCTCCGCCGCGCCGCGCCGCTTTTATTTCGATTCGATTTGTATGGGAGCCACATCTTAGCGTGGCCGGAAGTGAATTTTAGTTAGCCTATCCTGTGTCCCGTATAGTAAAATGTGCTTGTACTAAGTTTCATCGAATTCGGATGATGGCTTTAAGAGTTATGGCGGAACATACATACATACATACATACATACAGAAAAGATTTCTAAAAATCGTCAATTTAGCTTTAGTATCATACATAGAGGCTACAAACTCAATATTTCCTAAAACAAAGTAACTTACTCCATGACCGTCCCTCTAGTATTGATATTGATAATAACTGAAACGATATTTTATTCGAAAGCTCACAATAATAAAATAATAAAATATTAATATAAACCGCAATAAGTCAAACTTAACCACGATAAAGTAGCACTTACTTAGTCCAAGTAACTATAAAGTTGAGAAGTCAACACGAGTCATAAAAGCCTTAATCAATTTTGCCCGCAAATACCGTCTTATGGTGCATGCTACAGTCAGTTTGAGAGATCTGGTTAAATTAATTTATGTCTAGAATTTTCTACAGTCTGTTTTTTTAAGTCGGACGAATCTGACGTTTGGAGTGTTGCCAGTTTTGAACAAATTTTAAATAGACATGTAGTTGTTATCGATAATTTAACGAAAGAAAAAAAAAAGATTTGTACATACAGTACATTAAATAATTAAATGTGTTATTTTATTTAATAGGTATGCCTTAATGAATTTTTTTTTAATTTTATCCGGTATGGGTGGATGAGTCGGAGGGGCCAAAGCGCATGCTCCGACCAGCCAATATCACCTCCGAGAAGGTAGGTGCCATACCGGAAACTTCCCTGGATTTCTGGCTATACTGGACTAGAGGAGAACACAACCGAGGCTGCTATGCGGCCATCTTACATCCAGTACGGTGGTACCAACCCAGTCGGCTACAATTTGAGCCTACCACCTAGTAAGGGACAAGGGAAGGCACCTTATTACATTTAATACATTCCTAGTGGAACCCTGTTTCCCATTTTGGGATTCCTTGTGCTATGGGAACAGGGTCTCTCGTTCAGTTCAGAATCAACTTGATATGTACCTATATGTATAGTAAAGTGCTAAGTTACAAGTGCACAATTACGTATCAAAGTTTGACAAAGGCTCTTTACACCTGATGATCTTAATTAATTAGTTTTTGTAGTCAGAACTCTCAGTAAAATGGTTAATCTTACTCTCAAGCTTTGTTATCGATAGACTGTAAGCGATGTTATGATGTCATAATATAAGTACTTGTGTAATAATATTCTGTATAAAAAAAATGCCCTGCGAAGTTTCTTACCGGTTCCTTTTAGTGGGTGTAGTCGAGCCGGGTAGAATAAATTGTGACCAGTTCGAGTGCTGTCTTGAGTGCCTTATGTATGAAAGAAAGAAAATAATTTTGTTTCGCTTTATTTAATATCAGGACTTCTAAGTCGCAATAAAACTACACTAATGATTTTTCAATCGATAACAGTCGATAGAATTTTTTATCGTCTTCAACCACTATTCTCAAATCAAAACAAACGTGCAACTCGCACAAAAAAATTTTATGGCTTAGTGAAGGGAGATTCCCTTCACTAAGCCATAAAACTTTATTATGCGAACTGCACGTTTGTTTTGATTTGAGAATAGTTGCGTGCAGCGTACAACCATATAATATCAGTCAAACGCGCTTTCTTCTGTCTTCCAAAAAAGCGAATTGTAAGTAGCGGGGAATTTTTTTTTATTTTAAAAATTAAGTTGAAAACAAGGACCCGTCCCTGTTTTCAACGTTTTTTATGTTGTGCGGAAACCTCGGTGCGCGAGTCCGACTCGCGCTTGGCCGGTTTTTTATTTTATTCTTTGGTGTCTGAGAGAATTCAGTCTTTACGCCAGACTAATACACAAATAAAGCACTATAAAACAATTAAAAAAAATTACAGAGCTGGCAAGAATGAATAAAGTCAGAACTTGCCATGTTAGCTATTACATCAAACCGTAGCGTCCATAAACCCTAAGATTAATAACAATTTAACAAATAAACTCTGCGCCACAAGCGATGTTATTAATTTTACGATTTTTCACAACGCTCTCTCCCGGTGTAATACGCGCTTACACTGGAACGCATGCAAGTACAAGTACAGCCTATTTCACATTTAGGAAAGCTCGTCGTGAAAGCGCATCGAGTTATGTGGATGCGGATGCGGATCCCGCTGACGATGCAGCTCACACGGCGAGAGTTACAAGAATTGCGCATCGGCCAGCGAGCGACATTATTCTCCTTATTGGAAACGAAGATACTTATAATAATTTAGTACTGCAAACACTGAACAGGAAGCACCTATGCAATTATTAATAAAATATAATTAACGCTTTTTAAAAGTTCCAACCGTGTGTCGAGCTACATAGTCCGCGATTATATTTTATATTTCGCTCTTTACATACATACCACACGCTTTATCCCGACAATCGGGATAAGCAGAGTAATCGCAGTTGTGCTGCAGGTAGGTACTCTTGTAAATTACATCACATCACCGACCACCACGTTTAGCAAAGTATTCGGACAAGATAACTATCAAAGAGCACGTAAGGCACGAAGACCCACCCGCTGCATGACTCGGTGGACCGTTACAAGGTGAGAGGTGGCTAGCCTGTCGCCCTGTAGCACGGTATCTTGTCCTTATCCCTTAGTCGCATTTTACGACATGCACGGGGAGAGATGCAATTGGGTTATTCTTTTTAAGTATCGGCCCAACACGGTACGCTCTTTCGTACGGCGAAAATAACTTAGTTTCTGTGACAACGGTACTTAGTGACAGCATGTCATATGATGGGTAATTTTCAAGTAAATTTGATGAAAACCAGGTTCAGTGGTCCAGCATAATGCGAAAAGACCGTTGCGGCGACGTTTTTCATCATGTTTCATAAATAACTTAGTTAAACAGTGCAAAATAGTTCTTCACATGCGACGGTCGTGATTATTGAGTGACACACTTCTGACATCCGTTTGTGATGTGTCCGTGATTCCCGGCATTCATCCCAGAATAAGTGGTATGACATCTGGCAAAATAACACAGATTAAGACCTAATTTTAATGTTGAAAAATTTATGTTGAATCAATTTCTAAGAAGCATCGTTAAGTTATAGCCTAACTCAGTGCCGGGCTTGTACTGTTCTTAAGGATAGGCCAATTAACTTTCGCCGCCCGCTTAAAACATAAATAACATGGGATAGGAGTATTACTTAGTCGTAATGGGGGCTTAAAACCTTTACCCAAATGATGTTTAGCATTTCATAGATCCAAAACTCTATCCACAAGGTGAATTGCTTGAGTATTGCGTCCATAATCGCGCACGAACTTGACGGCTAACACTATACCAAAGCGCAAGTGTTAATTGTAATATTCTTTAGCGCCTTCGGAAATCTGCCGCCCCCTAAAGTTTGCCGCCCCTAGGCGGCGGCCTATACGGCCTAATGTGAAATCCAGGACTGGCCTAACTTCTCTGTCTTTTCCAAATTCATTACAGTTTTTCACACACGCACCTTTCCTAAATGTAAAATGGGTTCACGTGTAAGCGTGCTAGTACTGCTAGTGCGCGCTTGTGAGTACGCGTACTCACTTGCACGTGCGTGTTTGGTGCGTGCACGAACATAGGTGCGAGAGCTATACCGCCGCTGCCGTCGTAGAGTGCATTTAGCCCGGGAGAGGGAAGAGTGTTCAACTGAGTTATTTCGTATCTCTTGTCGTTCACGGGTAACATTTTTATGGTTCCGTATGCATACGTAAGCCTATTACTAAGCCTACGCTGTTTGTCTGTCTGTCCGTTCGAGGACTGTATCTTTTTGTAGGAGGTTGAAATTTTCACAGAATATGTGTTATTATGGCGGATATGACAGACAACAAATAAAATAAAAAGCATATCTGTAGCATCGTAGTTCCCAAATAGATGGACCGATTTGGATGCGGTTTTCTTATTAGAAAGCTGGTTTAATCGGGATGGTTGTTAGCTAGGTTTGTAATTGATTGATTTAATCATCAAATTTTATAAATTTAAAAGACGACTGAATTGCATGCGATTCATAAAAAAAGCTTGAAATTAAAGTTAAATAAAAAATTTTAAAAACCCCCTACCTTTAAAAATTCAAAAATAATTTCCGATTACTTAAAGGAGTCGGGGGACCGCTAAGTAAATAAAATATAACAATTCAGAGCTGCGCGGGAATTTACTTAGCGGTCGGAAATGATTTTTGACTTTTTAAGGGTCGGGGGTTTTTTAAAGCCTTGGTTTGGACTAATTGTGTTTGTGTTTCTATGTACACCACATACATACCATGGCAACGTACCTAATATTGTAGACAGCACGGCAACGTTCACGGCACGAACATGTGCGGCACGGCGGCAGTGTCGTACGGGCCCCTATTACTAAGCCTACGCTGCCGTCCGTCTGCCTGTCTGTCCGTCTGTCCGAGGGCTGGATCTCTTGAACCGTAATAGGTAGCCCGTTGAAATTTTCACAGAACATGTGTTATTATGGCCGATAAAACAACAAATAATAAAAATAAGAAAAAGTAAAAAATTCACAGGGGTCCCCATACAAGAAACTAAAAAATATGCGCGCCATCTACCGAAAAGAGTATGAAGCATTTTAACTAATACATAGATGGCGTGAGTGGCGCTGACCATGACATGGCGATACGGGACCCTCGGTGAGCGAGTGCGACTCGCACTTGGCCGTTTTTTTTTTTAATTAAAGACAATTGAAACCATGTGTAAAACATGTTCGCATTCTTGTTTACCGTGTAGCTGTAGTTCAATGTACTAGCTTTGTAACTTAGGTACTTTGTAAAACGCTGACGATATCGCTGACTCTACATCACCTTGCTCTGCCGAACGCCAAAATCTGCTTCAACATGCAGTACTTGCATTGCACTTTCCACTTTTGCAATTTGACATATCTTTATAAGGTTACCGTGTGGGGCCGGTACTTTAAAAGAATAGCCCCACTGCATCTCTCTCCGTGTATGTCGTAAAAGGCGACTAATGGATATGACTCCCTTCTTATATTACTAGGTGGTAGGGTTTAACCCGCCCGGGTTGGTACCACCACACTGAATGAAAGGTCGGTCGGACAATATGACTGCACAAATTAATTCAATATGTGAGATGAACGTATTTGACATGAGCTCCCGTTCTAAGAACTAACACATACAACTGCCCCAATGCGCCGTCTCGTCTCGGTTCCCTATTGTGTGTGTATTCGCCGAATATACACACAATACAACTCTCCAACACACACACAGAATCACACTCAGCCAGTCAGTCGCTTTTCGAATCTCAAACTTCGAGCACGAGGCCGAGGACCAATCGCGGCGCGCCGACTCACTAATTCGAAATTCGAATCGCATGAAAAGTTGTTTTTGTTTATTCTATTATTTAAAAAGCGCGTATTTTTTCGGTGCAGTGTTTTCTTTTTATTTTGTGCCAGTTGCCAGTTTTGAATAGTACTTTTTTGTTTTAAAAGTTTTTAGTTCTGTGCTTTTTTATTTAATGTTTTGGTTATAGTGATTTGGTTCGATTTGTTTTGGTAACGTCTGTTCGAGGTGTGTTGACTTTGGTTTTGGTGCGCTTTTATGAACCAGGAAAGAGTTTAAACTGAAAACTGAAAGCTTTGAAGATTCGAACGATGGAGCTTTTCCACAGAGTATTCACTTCACTGCTGTTTCTTTTCCACGTGGTTTTCGCAAATTGGTGGTAAGTGAACACCTAAAAATGTTTTACTGTTTTTTCATACATTTCAATTAAATTCTTTTGTGATATTTTTAACCGACCTTAAAATAAGGACGACGTTCACAATTCGACCCGTAGCTGTAGTTAAGTAGTTTTTAGACATGCATTTTACTTAAGTTGATATTTTAATTTATATTCATGAATTCTACTTCAAATTCTGCCGTTTATAATTTATCCCAGTAAACTGTTGGCATTTGCCAGTTTTACCGCGGTGCGGTCTTTTCCTTCACCGAAATTACCTACGTTTACCTACTTAGGAGTATTATGCATTTATATTTTAAAATTCTGATAACTGTGTCTGCTCCCTTTCAGCTAAAAAAAAATATTTTACATTTTGATTACTTTATTTATATTGGTTATTTTATACTTTTAGCTGAATAAACGTTTTTGACTTTTTTATCTTTTCTTCTTTAACTCACTTATGGCCTATTTCACCGCCTCCGATTACGCGATACTTAACCTGAGGGTTAACAGTTGTCTGTCGGTTAAAGTAACATTTATTATACAGTTGGCAGAAGTTAGCTACATTTCAGCTAAAGTTGAAGAAATCGGCTCTTAGTAACGAACCCATACACTTCACGCACGACAAACCGGCGCTTTATCACTTGGCCACCTATAAAAAAAATAAACAAAAAAGCAAAAACAAGTAAACAGTTATACCTATTACCCTTCTCAAGAAACGGAATATGCATTTAAATAGCATAGCGGATGATAATAAAATGTTTACGCAGGATGTTTAAACATGTTTATTTTGCTGAGCTGTTTCACTTAGTGCGCGAAAAGGTTTCGCGTACATTCCGTCGGAGCGTTGAGATCTTTACTATTGCGCGTATGAATTCAAGGACCATAACGGGATGGTACTTTAAATGGTAAGTTATTGGATTTAAAAATGGAAGAGCATTATGCATTGTAGTCAGAATTCTTAGTAAAATTGTTAATCTTGCTCTTAAGCTGTATTTTTGCTAAACTGTAAGCGGTATATTATATTATGTGGTGGTTCAATAGATACTTGTAATTAATAATATAATATACTAATAATAAATCTGTAAGGGATGGTCATGGAGTAAGTTACTTTGTTTTATGAGATACTTAGTTTGTAGACTCTATGTATGATACTAAAACTAAATTGGGGTGGGAGTTAGTATAGCGCGGCATTATTAGAAGATTTCTGGTAGCTGGGACTGGTAGGCGAGGGTCTAAGGAGCTATTAGCAAAAAAAAATTTTGCGCGGAGACTTGTACTTTTGGAGAAAAAAAATTTTGAAAAAAATATTTTTCATACAAAATAAATTTTCGATTTTTTTTTTTTTTTAAATGCACTAAAACATTTATTTTGAATCAGAATTTATGCAAAAACGACATGCGCCGCCTCAACATTAGGTTAGGGTTATAGAAGATGCGTCGCGCGACGCATCTTCTATAAATTAACCCTGGTTATTTTTTTTTTAACCACCAAAACATTCACCCATACCACTTCCCTTGTTTTTACATACATTTATATTCAAAACCAATGTTTCCGTGCTTTAAAAAAAAAAATTTTTTTAAACAATTTAAAAAAAAAAATTCTCCGAAAGTACAAATCTCCGCACAAATTTTTTTTTTGCTAATAGCTCCTTAGACCCTCGCCTACCAGTCCCAGCTACCAGAAATCTTATAAGAATGCCGCGCTATACTAACTCCCAACCCTAAATCGACGATTTTTAGAAATCTTTTCTTTATTAGAAATCTTTTCTTTATGTATTGTATTTATTTGTGTATGTTCCTCCATAACTCTTAATCCGATCATCCGAATTCGATGACGAACAAGCACATTTTAATGTACGGGGCACAGGATAGGCTAAATAAAATTCAGTTCACGTTACGCTAATATGTGGCTCTCGTACAAACCGAATTGTTCCGCGCGCCGAAATGAAGGTACGGTAGCGGGCTTATTTACTTTCTTCTTTTTAAATACGAATTTCACGCGAGCGAAGCTGCAGGCAAAAGCTAGTATTTTTATAACAAGAAACCGTAGATTTTCTTGCCGGGTCTTCTTCGTGGGTGTAATCGAATGGGATAAAAAAAATTGTGACAAATTCATCAGTAGTTTTACTGCCATATGAATACCCAATAAACAATAAACAATTTATTGATGATTGATTTTCTATACACCTTAGTAAGCGAATAATCAAAGACAGTTTTATTTTTACATTAGTAAAATTATTATCCTAAACCTAATTTACACTATTTTGCTTAAAAGGTAAAATAAGGAATACAATCAAATCATGTATTGTTTAAAGTACGTGATGTGAATAATGAAAATGTAGGTAATTACATAATCGCTCAGGAAAATAGAATGCATTGATATAAAATTTCTTAAAATTTTCGTATTTACATAAATGGCTAAAAATAAAATTAACATCGTTGGTAATATCAAGGCAGTTTGCTATTCAATATAATAACAATGGCTGGGACATCTGACCACCACCACCGCTTAACAGGTCAGGCAGCCCAGCAACAGCTGTTGTCATTTAAAAAATAATAATTCAAAAAAACGCGAACTGCTGATTTCCCAGTATAACATTCAGTTCTGTACCACAGAACGCCTTGCTCGGTCATACTCCCACGACCCACCGACACAACATCTTCCGAGAACTTTTCATTGCATTGCCATTTCACTGAGAGAATCTCTCATCTCGTGAATTTTTGCAAAATCATTTCCGAGGAGCCCTTGGCCCAGCGGTAAAGGTTACAGCGAAGTCTAAGATAAGGTTTATTATTATTTTGATATAATTTAAATATATATAATTCTGCATCTCTTCCCATGCATGTCGTAAAAGGCGACTAAGGGATAAGGACAAGAAATTCGTGCTAAAGGGCGACGGGTTCGCCACCTCTCACCTTGGCGCGGTACTTCCACCGGGTCATGCAGCAGGTGGGTCTTCGTGCCTTACTTGCTGCTTGATCGATTGAGTCTTGTTCGAATACTTTGCGAAACGTGGTGGTCGGTTTTGTGCTGTAATTTACAGGATTCTTGCAGCATAACAACGTTTACTCCGCTTACCCCGATTGTCGGGATTCAGCGTGTGTGATATGTATGTATTTAGGTATATACAATTCAATTATTCTATGACTGAACCCTATGTTCTTAGTATTTTCCTATCTTTTATTTTCTTTTTTACTTAGACATAATGTAAATTATATTTAAAAGAAAGCTCTGTAAGGTTTCTTACCCGGTTCTTCCTCATAGATTGCATAGCTGAACGGGACATGACAAAAAAATTGTGACGAACCATACTGAATATGCATTATGTATCGATGAAATATTGTTAAATGTTGTGTGTTCTTTATGGCGAAATAAATATCTGAAACTGAATTATTGTTTTTTTTTTTTTATTGATGCTGACACGGTTGTCTTCATCACCTACAACATCCGTGATGTCAGCCCATAACACCGGATGAACTTGGTGCCACGTCAGTGATTCCCTTCGGTCGTGCCGGCTACACTGAACTGGACGGAAAACACAAACTATTTACCGACCGACCTTTCATTCAGTGCGGTGGTACCAAACCGGGCGGGTTGAACCCTACCACCTAGTAATATAAAAAGGGAGTCATATCCCTTAGTCGCCTTTTACGACGTACACGGGGAGAGATGCAGTGGGGCTATTCTTTTAAAGTACCGGCCCCACGCGGTACATTGTTTTATTTATACCACATGTTTTATTTATAGCTATCAATTCCGAATACGACCAAGTATTTATATCATGGTTGCCACATGAATAAGAGCTATACACGGTGTTGCAGTTGCCCCCGTAATATTTTTAACTGACATAAGGGGGTTATTCTATAATGTGAAACTAAACAACTTCTGTGAAGAAAAAACATTTTTTGAAACAGAAAAAAAATATTTTTTTCCATACAAATTTTAAATACCTATTCTCAAAATGTATGGAGAAAAAAATTTTTTTTTCTTCAAATAAAAAAGTCGTAGAACAAAAGTTGTTCTATTTCACGTACAGAATCAACCCCTTTCGGGTTTTACGGTTGGGGTTGCTGCAACACCGTGTATAATACAATATTTACAATATTACAATACGAATATATATGCGTATTATTGGTTTATGTACCTACAGTATTTTGAATATGTACTGTGAAACGTAGCAACTGCTACTAAATAGGTTGAAGATACCTACGTTCCCCTTTACATCAGTCACGGTCACGCGCAGACCTGAAATAATGACCATTTTGGAATACCTAGGCAACAAAAACTCATCTAACGTTCAATGTTTACAGTATGTAACAGTAACAATATAGGTTTAACCGTTTTCAGCCTACCCCTCGTAAAGAACCGGCAGCGTGAATGTGCAAAGCGGAGTTTATTTTGAAATTTTATTAGTATCCATGATTGTGTGTTGTACAGGGACCATAGAAATGGTTATCTGGAATCGACATTGTCGTGCATTGCACACAACTCCTTGTTACGAGCATTTGGACTGCATGCCCTTCATTCGCACCTGACAGAAGCTACAGGAGTATGACAGAGATAAACATAACATACCACACGCTGTATTTCGACAAAGCGATAGGAAGAGTAATCGGTGTTGTGCTGCAATATAACTCTGTTTAATTATAGCACAACACCGACCACCACGTTTAGCAAAGTATTCGGACAAGATAACTTATACAGCAACAAGTAAGTTACGAAAACACACTTGCTGAATTTATTATAATTTCTTTTTATGCAATCTGACACGGTTTGCGACATCGTCTACCTACACCATCCGTGATGTCAGCCCATAACACCGGGTGAACTAGGTGGAAGGACCGTGTCAAGGTGAGAGGTGGCTATTCTGTCGCCCTTTTTTCAGTGCGGTCCGAACCCTATGGTCCAACTTAATTTCGTCTTTGTGCGCTTTTGTTTCACCTCAACGACGAGTCGAAAGCCCTTCGAAGTGTGTATTTCCTTGCCAATGACCATATTCTTGACCGCATCTTCAGTACTATATTTAGAGACTCATAAAATCTTCCAAGCAATGTCTTCGCTCACTTATCCTATGCTCATTATTATGGTAAGTGGCAAAAAAAATAATATTATAGGTAGTAGAAAATATAATAGTTATAGGTGTTTTGACAATTGTCGAGTTTAGGTCTATGGCCGACCCTTCCCGACAGAAAAATTATTCGTTAGTCTCGGTAGCTCAGTGGTGCGGTCGGTCGACTGTTATTAAGACGTAACCCTTGGCGCGGTCAGTACTTGGATGGGTGACCGTTCGACCGTTGGAGGCGGACTGTGGTTCGGATTCCAAGTAAAACTGTAGGTCCTTTCCCTTCTTACCTTACTAGGTGGTAGGGTTCATCCCACCCGGGTTGGTACCATCGCACTGAATGAAACGTCGGTCGAACCGAAAAGCCTATGTAGATAGTTCGTGTTTTCCGTCCAGTTCAGTGTAGCCGACATGAAATGAAGGGAAGCACTAACATGGCACCTAGTTCACTCGCTGTTATGGGCTGATATCACTGATGTTGTAGGTGGTGTGATGTAGCCAACCGTGTCAGTTTACATAATAAAAACAAAGTCTCGTATCAGCAATTCCTCCAAGCCTCCAACATGACCGAACCACCGAGGCAACAATTTTTCGAAAATTCGTGAAAAGTGTACATTTTTTTTTATGTAAACTGACACGGTTGGCTACATCACCTACAACATCCGTGATGTCAGCCCATAACACCGGGTGAACTAGGTGCCATGTCGGTGCTTCCCTTCGATCGTGCCGGCTACACTGAACTGGACGGAAAACATGGCACCTAGTTCACCAAAGTGTGCAAGGGCTACATTACGGGTGTAGTAGCAACACGATCTAGGTATGTAGCCAACCATATTAGGTCTCTTAAAAAAGTAGTTTTTTGAGGAAAAACAATATAATATACCTATGTACAGGTTGGAAGGTTTTAAAAATATGATAACATTTAAAAAAGTTCACCTCAGAAATTAAGAAAAAAATCTTCAGACAAAATTCGTTCGCTATCTTATACAAAAGGAACCCCTTTGTACAGCAATTAGCAATTACGATTCATTCTATGCAAAACCTCGAAAGTATCAGTTCCTGGAAACTCCCGAGATAAACACCTCCAGACGCGGTCTTCTGTTGCCATTGTGAACAAATAAACCCATGAATGCACGAAGAGTTTCCCTTATTATTAAAAGATGGATAAGAATAGAACCTTCGCTTACCCTGCTACCTAATTTTCGGCCTAAAATTACGGAAAGAACGTGCAATAATAAAACTATTAAACGGTCGAAGAATTTTTACAACTTCGAGACAAAAGGTGAAAGATAACGTTTATAGGTGCTAAAGGAAAGAACCACGTGCGGAGTGGATTGGACGTCGGCGGTTCGAGCCGCGCCTTCGCTCGCGTGAAATTCGTATTTCAAAAGAAGAAGTAAGTAAGCCCGCTACTACTGTACCTTTTATTTCTGCGCGCGGAACAATTTGGTTAGTATGAGAGCCACATCTTAGCGTAACCGGAACTGAGTTTTATATAGCCTATCCTGTGTCACGTATAATGTGCCTGTACTAAGTTTCAACGAATTCGGATGATCGGTTTAAGAGTTATGGAGGAAAGTACGTCCATACATAGCACACATACATACAGAAAATAGTTCTAAAAATCGTCATTTTAGTTTTAGTATCATAAATAGAGTCTACAACAGCCGTATATATCATAAAGCAAAGTAATCCATGACCATCCCTTACAGATTTATTATTAGTTATGATGACGGAATACAGTCATCAGTCATCACTGTGGGTTGGAATGGCCATGATTACAGTTATGTTGGGTGAATTTCAAAATATCCGGCCAATCGCGAGTCGGGTTCGCGCACCGAG
The DNA here is from genome assembly GCA_946902875.1 of Nematopogon swammerdamellus. NCBI lineage: Eukaryota > Metazoa > Arthropoda > Insecta > Lepidoptera > Adelidae > Nematopogon > Nematopogon swammerdamellus. Next base: position 10,089,221 of record OX336359.1, read on the forward strand.
GTTTCCATGCCATCACGCAATTGGAGGGTTTTTAGGGTTCCGTATCCGTCGTACGAGACCCTATTACTGAGCCTACGCCGTCTGTCTGTCAGTCCGAGGGCTGTATCTCTTGAACCGTAATAGGTAGCCCGTTGAAATTTTCACAGAATATGTGTTATTATGGCCGATAAAACAACAAATAATAAAAATAAGAAAAAGTAAAAAAATCACGGGGGTTCCTATAGAAGAAACTAAAAGTGTTTGCGCGCCATCTACCGAAAAGAGCATGAAGCATATTAACTAATCATGAACGTTAACTAATATGAAGCATTTCATAAACACGCCATAGATGGCGTGAGTGGCGCTGGCCATGACATGGCGATACGGAACCCTCGGTGCGCGAGTTCGACTCGCACTTGGCCGGTTCTTTTGAAATCGGTTAAAATTTGTGGTTTTATTGCAAGTTCAATAGTAAGCACGTCCGTTCCATCGTCCCGCCGGCTAAGTACTGTTTGTTTGTTAACCTCGGCACCGGTAAACTGTCGGCCATCTTGGATGTTGACTGAGACATCAATCAGAATTCAGAAGCGACGCTAAACATAGGTTAGCGAGTTCACAAACTGGACAGAACTGTATGCAAGACCCGAGAGCGGCGGGTGGCCGAGTGGTTTGGGCATCGGCTTCTCGTGTGGGAGGTCCGAGGTTCGAATCCGGTCGGCGTGTACCAATGAGTTTTTTTCTGACGAAAAAATTTACGTGCATACCTACACCTGCTGCTTCACCGTTCGGAACCGGTGTAAAACTGTAGGTAGGTCCCTTCCCTTGCCCCTTACTAGGTGGTAGGCTCAAATTGTAGCCGACTGGGTTGATACCACCGTACTGGATGTAAGATGGCCGCATAGCAACCTCGGTTGTGTTCTCCTCTAGTCCAGTATAGCCAGCAATCCAGGGAAGTCTCCGGTATGACACTACATCTACCTTCTCGGAGGTAATATTGGCTAGTCAGAGCATGTGCTTTGGCTCCTCTGACTCAGCCACCCATACCGGATTACATAAAAATAAAAAAAAAGAGAACACGGGAACTAATGGCGAAAAACTATTGAAATATAACGTCTCTAGTTTTACAAATTATAAAGTCTGTAAATATGTATGTATGTAACGGAACTAAACTCGAAAACGGCTGAACCGATTTGCATTCAGCTTTCACTAATTATATCGTACATATTTGGCGCATATTTGCATAATTTGTTTAACCCCCGACACAAACGGAGGGGTGTTAATAAGTTTAACGTATGTGTGTATGTGTGTTTTGTGTACGGGTGTGTCTGTCTGTGCCATCGTAGCTCCCAAACGGATGGACCGATTTGGATGCGTTTTTTTTTAATTCGAAATCTGGTTTAATCAGGATGGTTCTTAGCTATGTTTGTAATCAAGTAATAACGTAAAAAAATATTATTAATTATCTCAAAAAGTGGACCCATTTGCATGCGGTTTAAAAAAAAGCTTGAAATGAAGGTTAAATTAAAATTTTTAATTAAAAACTCCGACCTTTAAAAAGTCAAAAATTATTTCCGAAAAGGAGTCGTGAGACCGCTAAGTAAATAAAATATAAAACCTCAGAGCTGCGCGGGAATTTACTTAACGGTCCCCCGACTCCTTGAAGTAAGTAAACGAAAATATTTTTTTACTTTTTAAGGGTCGGGGTTTTTTTTTATTTGTAATTTAATATTTAATCTGTTAAGGGTGGCTGATTCAGAGGGGCCATAGCACATGCTCCGACCAGCTAATATCACCACCGAGAAGGTAGGTGCCATACCGGAGACTTCCCTTTGGATTGCTGGCTGTACTCGACTTGAAGACAACATAGCCGAGGCTGCTATGCGGTCATCTTATATCAAGTACGGTGGTACTAAAACAGTCGGCTTCAATTTGAGCCTACCACCTGGTAACGGGGAAGTTATGGGATGGGACCAACCATTTTCTCTATGGGACCAACAGTTCTACGCCACCGGTTGTGAAAGGTGAAGCAGCACGTAAATTATTTCCGTAAGAAAAAAACACATTGGTGCATGTCGGCCGGATTTGAACCTCGTACCTTGAGATCAAAAGTCAAAGACAAGATTGCACCGACCACCCGCCACAGTATTAGTATTTTATTTACTCAGCGGTCCCCCGACGCAATTGTGACTAAACGGAAATTATTGTTGACTTTTTAAGTGTTGTTGATGTATCGGAGGTTTTTTAAATTTAAAATTTTCGTTTGCTGTGTTGCAGTCGTATTTAATTATGTTAAAATTTGACATTAAACTAAATAAAAAATAAAATAAAAACTCAGCCAAGTCCAGCTTGGGTGAAAAATATATACATTATCATTTGTCAATCAATAACATTAATAAATCTGTCAGGGATGGCCATGGAGTAAGCTACTTTGTTTTACGAGATATTGCGTTTGTAGACTCTATTGTAGAATCTAAGCATACCGATCACCTGAATTCGATTAAACTTCGTACAAGCACATTTATCTATACGAGACACAGGATAGTACGCTAAATAAAATTCAGTTCCGGTTACGCTAGATGTGGCTCCCATATCACCATATAAACCGATATGTTCCGCGCGCCGAAATAAAGGTACGGTGGCGGGCTTACTTACTTTCTTCTTTTTTTTTAAATACGAATTTCACGCGAGCGAAGCCGCGGGCAAAGCTAGTTATTAATATTCAACGTATTAGTTTCATTGAGCCAAGTCATAAATTGATTTTGAAATAGTGTTCTTGTGGCCTAGATCATTAGATAGATATGTAAATCTCAGAAAAGCCCCCACAGGACGTCACAAGAGGACTCACTGAGTGATATTTTACGTAATTGTATTAGAAAGTTTAATTTAATGATTTGCATAAATAATGACTTTTATTAGGGCGTAGCATGCATGTTTAAGGGGAAGTAAATAGGGGAAAGTTTTAGTAGGACATATGATTTTGTTTGCAACATTAGCACAGGGATTTTTTTTATTTGTAAAATTTTATTTTTATGGAATAACGAACCTCAAAATTACAAGTAAACTGCATAGGTAAATAAAACCAGATTCCTTATGAAAAATAAATAATAACATAATAAATAATACAACATTCCGAGTAATCGATAGTGCACTATATTAGCATACCTTTTAAAAACCCTGTCGCCTCTTCTTCGTGGATGTAATTATATCGGATAAAACAAATTGTGACAGTTCAACAGTAGTTTTTCAACTAATTTTTATATATATTTTAAATTTAAATCTCAAAAATGAGTTATTTTTTTTATTTTTTTTTTATGAAATCCGGTATGGGTGGCTGAGTCGGAGGGGCCAAAGGACATGCTCTAACCAGCCAATATCACCTCCGAGAAGGTAGGTGCCATACCGGAGACTTCCCTGGATTGCTGGCTATACTGGACTAGAGGAGAACACAACCGAGGTTGCTTGCGGCCATCTTACATCCAGTACGGTGGTACCAACCCAGTCGGCCACAATTTGAGCCTACCACCTAGTAAGGGGCAAGGGAAGGGACCTACAGTTTTACACCGGTTCCGAACGGTGAAGCAGCGGGTGTAGGTATGCACGTAAATTTTTTCGTCAGAAAAAACTCATTGGTACACGCCGACCGGATTCGAACCTCGGACCTCCCGCATGAGAAGCCGATGCCCAAACCACTCGGCCACCCGTCGCTTAGTTTACGTTTCGTTACGTTACGAGTTAGTGTACGTTTCGTAATTGAAACCTTCTAACTTTAAAGTTTTTCCGGAAAACCAATTGCAACATACCTTGAAAGCTATTAAAATAATTTATATGTTTTTAAATCAATATCGATGACAGGTCTCATGGAAATATGTAGGTATTTTATGAGATAGTTTTAATGTTTAGATATAAGTCTTATTTCATAATGTACTTACTTACCTACTTTAATTTATCTAGTTTTTAAGTAGTCTAGGTTTAATTTATTTTCTGTTATGTTAATTAAGTTTCTTTGTTTGCCTGAATAAAATAATTGGTTTTATGTCGATAGTCACTAAAATATCTATGTATATACGCTATATACATTTAAAGCGTTTCCCAGTGGGGTAGGCAGAGACATTGGATCTCCACGTGCCACGATCCTGACACACATCTGCCGCCTCTTCCACTCTCATAATGTTCTAAACATCGATGTACATTTTATATTATTATTATACAAGAACATTTAATTCGCCACACTTCATACATCTCAATAATACGTTTATATTTCACGGTGCCGCCGGCCCGTTCTATTCCCCTTAAGATGAGTAGAGTGCGCATACAATTTTCAGGTTCACTAGCCGTGACAGCAGCGCCGAGCGCCGAGCCAACCCCATCCCCTTAACTGAATACACCCGTAGATAATACCCTGCTTACGAAATCCATTGTGAAATTAGTTTTCTGAAAGTCTGCTCCTCTATTACCTTAATATATAAATATATATATACTTACGTAATAATATATTATATATATTACAATCACGTGTATGTATCTACTTTCAAATAAAAGTTGTAGAGCCATACTTTTTTCGTGCGTGGCTCTGTCGTGAGACCAATGGATGGTGCAGTCGACAGAGCCAAAATCACCTCTCCTCGCGAAACCACACTTAGTGAGACGCCATGCCAGCAGATTTGTGGACTATGTTTTTTTTTTATATAATCCGGTATGGGTGGCTGAGTTGGAGGGGCTCAAGCGCATGCTCCGACCAGCCAATATCACCTCCGAGAAGGTAGGGGCCATACCGGAGACTTCCCTGTATTGCTGGCTATACTGGACTAGAGGATAACACAACCGAGGCTGCTATGCGGCCATCTTACATCCAGTACGGTGGTACAAACCCAGTCGGCTACAATTTGAGCCTACCACCTCGTAAAGGGCAAGGGAAGGGACCTACAGTTTTACACCGGTTCCGAACGGTGAAGCACCAGGTGTAGGAATGCACGTAAATTTTTTCGTCAGAAAATACTCATTGGTACACGCCGACGGGATTCGAACCGCGGACCTCTCGCATTAGAAGCCGATGCCCAAACCACTCGGCCACCCGCCGCTTAACTATATATATAAATATCACTAGCTTTTGCCCGCGGCTTCGCTCGCGTGAAATTCGTATTTCAAAGGAAGAAAGTAAGTAACTAAGGCCGATCTGCGTTAAGGTAAACGATAAACCTTCTCAACTAAAGTAAGTAACTAAGGGCGAGGCCGAAGGCCGAGCTGCGTTCAGGAAGACGATAAACCTACGCAAAGAAAGTAAGTAATTGAGGGCGAGGCCGAAGGCCGAGCTGCGTACAGGAAAACTATAAACCTTCTTGAAAAAAGTAAGTAACTGAGGGCAAGGCCGAAGGCCGAGCTGCGTTCAGGAAGACGATGACCTTTTCGAAGAAAGTAAGTAACAGAGGGCGAGGCCGAAGGCCGAGCTGCGTTCAGGAAGACCATAAACCTTCTCGATGAAAGTAAGTAACTAAGGGCGGGCCGAAGGCCGAGCTGCGTTCAGGAAGACTATAAACCTTTTCGAAGAAATTAAGTAATTGAGGGCGAGGCCGAAGGCCGAGCTGCGTTCAGGAAGACGATGACCTTTTCGGAGAAAGTAAGTAACAGAGGGCGAGGCCGAAGGCCGAGCTGCGTTCAGGAAGACCATAAACCTTCTCGACGAAAGTAAGTAACTAACGGCGAGTCCGAAGGCCGAGCTGCGTTCAGGAAGACTATAAACCTTTTCGAAGAAATTAAGTAATTGAGGGCGAGGCCGAAGGCCGAGCTGCGTTCAGGAAGACTATAAACCGTCTTGAAGAAAGTAAGTAACTATCGCCCATAGTTACCTACTGTCATCGAGAAGGTTTAGCGTCTTCCAGGATACAGCTCGGCCTTCGGCCACGCCCTTAGTTACTTACTTTCTTCGAGAAGGACTTCCTGAACGCAGCTCGACCTTCGGCCTCGCCTCAGTTACTTACTTTCTTCTTTTGAAATAAGAATTTCTTCTCCCTCTCCCTCTCCCTCTCCCTCTCCCTCTCCCTCTCCCTCTCCCTCTCCCTCTCCCTCTCCCTCTCCCTCTCCCTCTCCCTCTCCCTCTCCCTCTCCCTCTCCCTCTCCCTCTCCCTCTCCCTCTCCCTCTCCCTCTCCCTCTCCCTCTCCCTCTCCCTCTCCCTCTCCCTCTCCCTCTCCCTCTCCCTCTCCCTCTCCCTCTCCCTCTCCCTCTCCCTCTCCCTCTCCCTCTCCCTCTCGGTACGGATGGTACGGAAACCTCTTTACGCGAGTTCGACTCGTACTTGACCACTTTTAAAAAAAAATTGTTACCATGGGATATACACTTAATTTACAGGAAAACGTAAACGAAAATCCCAATCCTTCTAGTTCTCACAGAAAACGCGATGGTACGGAACCCTCTTTACGCGAGTTGGACTCGAACTTGACCACTTTTAAAAAAAATTGTTACCATGGCATATACACTTAATTTACAGGAAAACGTAAACGAAAATCCCAATCCTTCTAGTTCTCACAGAAAACGCTATGGTACGGAACCCTCTGTACGCGAGCTCGGCTCGAACTTGATCACTTTTAAAAAAAAATTATGTTACTCCGGGATATACACTATCCATATACGAAGTTTCGTCCAAATCCGTCCAGCCGTTCAGGCGTGAAAGAGGAACAAACAAACAAACAAACAAACAAACAAACAAACAAACATACTTTCACATTTATGATATTAGTGAGAAGTGAGATGAGAAGTGAGATGAGATGAGATTACTCTTAGGCCCGATATTACCACCTTCGGTTAAAATGTAGCTGCCAGATAACTCCTGTCAACTGTATGAGAAATGTCATGAACTTCAGTCGACAGATGAATGCTAACCGAGGCTTATGATAAGTCTTAAATCTTAAATTGGCCATAATATATTATTATAAATACCATATATTCATATTTATCCGTGTCTTCTCTCACCCTATATTGGTTGAGGGAGGCGATGGCTGACACCATCGGTGTGATGCTCGTGAACGGGTGCTGTTTGTGGAGACTGGCCTGCTTCATGTGCCAATGTGGTGGGTATATAACTTCATATAATTTCATACTAAAACATTTTTACTTTGTCATAAATTGCTGCATCTGTAATAAATTTTGCAGTATGCAGTCTTTGGATGACGATTAAAGGAGGATAAAAGGAGATGGTAGGTGTTTAGGTAGTCACAAATATTTTTATAACGTAGACTAAAGAGTTCACATTGAAAAAATTGTTCAGTGAAGTTTCTTATCAGTTCTTCTTCGCTGTGATAATCGAACTGGCGGAATGTAACAATGTAAATATGACAAATCTGAGCGCAGTGTACTGCCTATAGATGATAATTAAAGAATAAACAATATTAAATTTTTGTCAAATAAATTTATTCTTCTTCTTGTTTTGTAACCCAGAATTTATAACTAGGTTACATTATGTATTTAAAATTTATATAAAGTAAGGAGTCATTTCTACGGGCCTTCCTTAGGCAAATACTCAGCGTTTGCAAGAAATTCCGCTTTCAAGTCAAAAGTATAAACAAATTTGGCAAATTATTCAAGATCGCTTCGAAGTTTTAAAGCAAACATCTTCCGGAGCCACTACAGTTTACTTTAAAACTCAACTTCGAAGGTGAATTTAAGAAATTGAAGCCACGGCAGCGGCGGCGGCGGCGGGCAGAGTCAACAGAAATCTGAGTTTATCCTGGACTTTCGATGGGGTGATCTCTGGAAATGAAGAATTTATAAGTATAGAAGAGCTATTCTACTCGTCTAGCAGTGGAGAAGTATTTCATATATGCATATTACATACATATTAACGTCAAGCCCCTGTCTCCTAATGGGGTAAGTAGGCAATAATGTACAACTAATAAGTGGGTAAGTAGGAATAATGTACAACTAATAAGACATAGATTAGCTAAAACTACAAAAAGCTTTATTTGTAATAGTGTTAGATTTTATAATAAACTTTCTCCTAACATAAAACAATTAGATGACAATAATTTTAAACGACGGATTAAAATAATGTTAATTGAAAGGAGTTATTACAGTAATAAGGATGCATTAACTGACCGTAATTTTATCTAAGAGTCTGACTACTATTTTTCCCACTAACAAATTTTGACAATTCGATACACTTTGTATCATTTGATTTTTAATATGACTTATTACATTTCTTTGTAATAAACGTAAACTAATTGTTTTATTTGACTTGATATAATATGAAATATCAAAATTGACGATGGCACTATACACCAGATATAGGTAATTTAAATAGGCAGTGTGGTCAGATTCTTCAGTATTCATGTTTATGCTGTAAATATTAATGCTCTTGTGAGCGGTAGTATGGGTTAATTATTTGTAAGTTACTATAATATAATACTTATAAGGTACTAACAAAACATTGTGACTTGCGAAGTTTGTTTGTCAGTTCTTCTTCGCATTGAATTTAGAACTGGCGGAATTTTCGACATGTCCAAGCGTAGGTTACCTACCTGTGGATGAAATTATACAATAAACAATAAACAATGGTAACTTATATCGTCACGTGTCACGGTCTTGGACGTACCCCTTGATGACTTTTAGTTACCAGGCATGGTTTCAGTATTACTGAAGCGAAGCTTTTTTAAGTACGTTTGGGATGGGGGCCTGACTCAGAAACGCCACAAATGTACGAACGGAAGTGGCGACGCTTCTGGGCGCTGGGCAGCGCGTAGCGCCATCTATGAGAGTATTTAGAAGTCGAATCATTGTATAAGTTGAAAGGAATATCGCATGTCAGTCAGCGTGTAAGCGTCCACTGCTGGACATACGCCTCTCCAATTTTCCTCCAGTCCTCCCGGCCTTCAGCGATACGGAACCACTGCTTTCCGCCGACGTACTTGATTTCGTCGTCCCACCTGGCGGGTGGCCGCATAGATGGCGCTAACCCGATCGAAATTAATTTATTTTATTTTAAATAGAAAGCGTAAGAAGCTTCACCTTTTTTAAATGAAATTTCAAACACTTACACGGACATGCAAACGGGCCCAAAGACTCCACTCGAAACACAAGCATATTATTCGGCGACTAGGTAGTTCCATTTTTAAATTTGATATGTTCTCTTGGTTAAACTATATTTCCGTCTCACGAAACTCGTATTTTCATCTCTCCAATTATTTTTTTATTTTTTTATGGAAAGAACGACATATGTGGCATCGTTTCACTTACGAGTAGGTTACTTACGATGCCCATGGATATTCTGTGATGCACGGGGATTGCGAATGCCATGCCGGCGTGACAGGATCCTTTCACGCCCCTTTTGAAAAACCCCAGGCTGTACTTGAGAGGAAATATATGTAGTGAGTGCGTTCCACATTTTCCCGGTTCTGTGAATAAAAGACCTACAGAACCGGTTGGTGCGCATCCTCGTTACAATATTTCGTTGACGATATTTCAGCCGTCAGTAAATTGCAAGTGCATAGCTTTTTTTATTGATTGATAACTTGCGACAATGCATCGCCTAACCCCAAACCACTGACATCGGTCTGTATGACCGAGCGATCCTCCGCCGACCCGCCGCCGCCGCGCCGGCCATGTTGTATTTTAATGCCTGGGGCGAACGCCCTCGGCCAGATTTCAAGGGTTATGAAATATACGACCAATAAACAACGCGGCGAAAGGGGTGAAATTAAATATTCATACGAGGAGGGAAGGGGAGTGTCGATAGTTGGCGTGGTGGAGGTCGGTAGGTCGGTAATCGGTATATTGTGGTACGCTGCAAGTTGCTACCGTGTGGGGCCGGTACTTTAAAAGAATAGCCCCACTGCATCTCTCCCCGTGTATGTCGTAAAAGGCGACTAAGGGATATGACTCCCTTCTTATATTACTAGGTGGTAGGGTTTAACCCGCCCGGGTTGGTACCACCGCACTGAATGAAAGGTGGGTCGAAACGGCTATGTAAATAGTTTGTGTTTTCCGTCCAGTACAGCGTAGCCGGCACGACCGAAGGGAAGCCACCAAGTTCACGCAGTGTTATTGGCTGACATCACGGATGTTGTAGGTGTTGCAGCCAACCGTGTCAGTTTACATAAAAAAAAATCCATTACAAAAAAATTATCGACACGAAAAGCAGCTCTGAGCACATCACCAGAGCAATGTAATATCGTAATAGCCCCATCCTAACGACGAGTGAAAGCGAATTTGAACATGACCAAATTAGCCCCAACATTATGCACTGTTTCGATAGGACCCCCTCTCCTCTTGTAGGGTTGAACGCGCTAGCATACATATCGTTACTCATTACGATAGTATGCGAAATACGTCAGCACTTTTGTGTTTTTCATCGGATGACTGACCTTTAAGCTTGTTTCTCTGGCAGAGCCAATTTAACCCCCGAGGAGGTGCCATGCCAGTTCGACTTGAAGCCAGTTGAAGCCTGACTAATGTCACAGACAAAGTTTTTGACCTATCTCTACTCTATTTTTCTCTACATAACTACATATATGTATAAAATGCTAGTTAACCTAACTTCTCGCCTAACGAACATTATTACAAGTTCAAATTCTCCACTTAGTTAATTAAAGACGTCGGGGAACCGCTAAGTAAAAAAAAACATTAAACTCGGTCCCCCGACGACACGCTTTTAATTAACTAAGTGGAATTTTTTTTAAGGGTTGTTGATCTGTCGGGTTTTTTTTTGTTAATTTGTAATGCAATGTCAAGAAAAGTGAAAAGTATTGGTTCGGATTTCGCATACAATTATGCCTTTCTTCGTCTAGGTGGCATGGCAGTAAATCTCGCATTAATAATTCATACCGTGTGGGGCCGGTACTTTAAAAGAATAGCCCCACTGCATCTCTCCCCGTGTATGTCGTAAAAGGCGACTAAGGGATATGAATCCCTTCTTATATTACTAAGTGGTAGAGTTTAACCCGCCCGGGTTGATACCACCGCACTGAATGAAAGGTCGGTCGAAACGGCTATGTAAATAGTTTGTGTTTTCCGTCCAGTTCAGTGTAGTCGGCACGACCGAAGGGAAGCACTGACGTGGCACCAAGTTCACCCGGTGTTATGGGCTGACATCACGGATGTTGTAGGTGATGTAGCCAACGGTGTCAGTTTCCATAAAAAAAAAAAAAATACCGCTGCTGCACTGAATGATAGAAATTGATGTGAAATGTGTGTTTTATACATTTTATTTACCTACAAAAGTACACGGTTTTTTCATGTACACTTGCAATAAATATAAAACTAATAAGTGACAACCCTAAGCAAATCCAATTTATTTAATTTTGTTTTGTAACGTTTTATAAATGATGCCACCCCGTATGCTGTTTGAAATATTGCAACAGGAAATTCAATTCAACAGTTTTGGCGCACCCTACTTGACCGCCCGCGCTTGGTGCTTTATAGTAGCGGACACCCTGTACTGGTCCAGTGACATGGACGAGTTGGATTTGATATTTTAAAGCGATTCATTTACTACAATTCCTAACTAGTTTTAAGCCGAAATGTTGTTTTGCTGATTTTTTGTCAAAAATAGCTGTCAACGGGATATGTATCGATATAATTATTAATTTTTGATTTAATGTTGTTTAAAATTCATAACAAATTTAATAATAAAATTATATAAATAATAAAATAAATAATTATAAAATATGTTTACCTATACCAGATCGGGCATGTACTCAAAAAGGGTCAAGTGCGTAGTACCCGTAACCGACGAGCGTGTATGAAGAACATTATGAGAGTGGAAGGGGCCTCGGTCAGGATCGTCTCGTGGCACATGGAGATCCGTTATCTCTGCCTATCCCACTGGGAAATAAGTGTGAGTGATGTATGAATGTATGTATGTAAAAGTTTAATAATGAAAGATCAGCAGAGAAAATATTATATTCTTGATCAACGTTTTCATTCCATATTTTATAAATAATTTGACTTTACCATGATTAATGATTAATTAATTAATAATTACACATAGACAGACATATTTTATCGAAAATTATAATTAAACATAACATAACATACATGGTTTTTATGTAAAGTTTACCTGAATAGTAAAGTTCATATAACATACATACATACCACACGCTGTATTCCGACATTCGGGGTAATCAGAGCAGTCGGTGTTGTGCTGCAAGTACTCTTGTGAATTACAGCACAACACCGGCCGCCACATTTAGCAAGGTATTAGGGCAAGATATAGCTATCAAGCAGCAAGTAAGGCACGTAGACCCATCTGCTGCATGACTCGGTGGAAAGACTGTGCCAAGGTGAGAGGTGGCTAACCTGTCGCTCTTTTGTACGGCATATTGTCCTTATCCCTTACTCGCCTTCTACGACATGCACGGGGATTGATGCAGTGGGGCTATTCTTTTTATGTACCGACCCCACACTGTACTAAATAGTATCTATATTGTTAAATAATAAATAATGGATGGGATATAATCATAATAATTTTCCTAAAACTGTATAAACTGAACCAGCTCTGTAGCTGACAGGGTTGTCAGATGGTTCAGGTGAAAAAAACCGGACATTTTTCATCAAAGGGCCTTTAATTTTAAAGTTCAACGCTCTCCCTGCCCATATATTTCCCCCAAAGTACAGTCTCGGGTCCTTCAAGCGGGGCGTGAATGGGCACCTGTCAGGCCGGCATGCCATTCGCAACCCCCACATACTACCGAATGTCCATGGGCGTCGTTAGACACCTTATGGGTGGCTCGGCGCCATATGTCGCGCTGTCAATAAAAAAAAAGTAAGCACAAAATGTTTCATGCATGACCTTTACTTTTGAAAATGAATGGGAGATAGAGTAATAAATAAAAGGGTTGAATTGGTCGAACTGATTGAAAAATCGAAGAACACAGTATGATTTAGTATTAAAATCATCTGGAAAAAGTAATTATGTATTTTTTTATATCACGAAAAAACCGTTTTTATGTCCGATTTTTAGGTTTCCGCATCCCGTACGAAAGCCTATTACTAAGCCTACGCCGTATGTCTGTCTGTCTGTCCATCTGTCCGTCTGTCCGTCCGTCCGTCCGTCTGTCCGTCCGTCTGTCCGTTCGTCTGTCTGTCCGAGGGCTGTATCTCTAGAACCGTAATAGGTAGCCCGTTGAAATTTTCACAGAATATGTGTTATTATGACGGATATAACAACAATAATAAAAAATTTTAAACGTAAAAAATTAAGGGGATTCCCATACAAGAAACGTGTTTTTTTTTCAATGTTTTTTTTTGTGGTGCGGAAACCTCGGTGCGCACGTCCGACTCGCACTTTGCCGGTTTTTTATTATTTTGGAGACGGGACACAAACTCAAAACCGGACAGTCCGGTTCAATACCGGACATCTGGCAACCCTGATGGCTGAGTAAGTACAGACTACAGAGTAAACAATAGCGTGAAATTGGAAACAATCGATGTCACATTCGGTCTCTTGTTACATACGCATCACGCATGCGTATAGGAGTGAAGCGCTGCTAACAACGTTTGTAATATTAAGTATGCACCTCTCTATCTATTAATGATTCTGTTATATTAATAAATCTATGTTTGTATTGTAATAAAACCGGAGAGTCCGGTCCAATACCGGACATCTGGCAACCCTGATGGCTGAGTAAGTACAGACTACAGAGTACCTACATGCAGAGTAAACAATAGCGTGAAATTGGAAACAATCGTTGTCACATTCGGTCTCTTGTTACATACGCATCACGCATGCGTATAGGAGTGAAGCGCCTAACAACGTTTGTCAACGTACCTCTCTATCTATAAATGATTCTGTTAAATTAGTAAATCTATGTTTGTATTGTAATAATTTTAATGTTATAATAAAATTAATTAATTAATTCATTCATTCGTTCATAGCATAACAGCACGTTTTCTACATCGTGATAGCAGGACTGGGTATAGACATTCAGTGCAGTGTAGTCGGCACGACCAAACTAGAATATTTAAAATCGTTTTACATCATATTGCAATTTTATTATACTGTACTATATTGTACTTTAAGTGAACTAAACTTGTACCTATCTCTTCTCTCTAATATCTCTCTAATATCATAAATGCGAAAGTATATTTTGTTTGCTTGTTTGTTTGTTTGTTCCTCTTTCACGCCTGAACGGCTGGACGGATTTTGACGAAACTTCGTATAGTGGTAGTGTAAATCTCGGAGTAACATAATTAAAAAAAAAGTGGTCATGTTCGAGTCGAGCTCGCGTAAAGATGGTTCCGTACCATCCTGTTTTCTGTGAGAACTAGAAGGCTTGGGTTTTTTTGACGAAACTTCGCAAGTGGTAGTGTATATCTCGGAGTTATTTCCTCGATGGAAGCACCGTTCCAAGTTGAGAGGTGGCTAGCCTGTCGCCCTTTAGCACGGCATCTTGTCCTTATCCCTTAGTCACCTTTTACGACGTGCACGGGGAGATATGCAGTGGGGCTATTATTTTTAAGTACCGGCTCCGGTATTTAATACTAAGATCTTATTGATAATAAGACCTATTGAAACATTTAAAATAAAATCACACAGAACGGTCACACGCTCCAACTGGTCCTATCGTGTTGAAGTGAATCATCTCATCTCCTAATGGACAAACAAAAAAACAAAACAAAAAAACTTAAACCAATCTACCACCCAATTTACTGATCCCAAATCGCTGGGCGACCTCCAAACGTTTTGTCCACCAGCGCATAAATTGTCACTAAATTACATTTATCTCCAGATCGCGAGGAGAAAAGGTGATGATACTAGTTTTTTTTTTGTAAATATGTCCCTTGCTAGGAAGTCAAAAGAGCAGAAATGTTATTTGTTACTCTTCGCATAGAATTTACTGCGTCCAGAACACAAATACATAGTTGGATATAATCTTTTAAAAAGTTGTAATAACATTTTACGTAGGCTAGAACCGATATATGATTCTCACGTGATATAGAATCGGCACTACTTATCTACTTGTGTATTTTTACATCACCGTATCGTATCGTTGGGTCATTGAGCCTGTTTTATCGGTACTAATATGGCCGCTGCTCTGACGAACTTGCTTCCCCTATCCCTCCTTCTCCTATTCGCCTTCGCCAAACCCGCCATACTCTCGCGGAACACCCCCTTTGTAGTTGACAGAAGAGTTCTTCGAACTGCACGATCTCCTTGTGCACGATTCTCTAAATCGTTCTTATGCCGCACTGCAAAGGTGTGGAACGGGCTCCCAGGGAATATCTTTCCCCACTCCTACAATCCACGGATATTCAAATCGCGGGTTAATAGCCTTTCTCCAGCGGCATTAGTTCACCTCCAAGCCGGCTGGCATCTCCTCGGCGCGGTGAAATTGGCTGCGCCTGAGGCTTCGACCTCGGGCAGAGCCACCCAGTTTGGAAGCAATAAAAAAAATCACCTACTACATCCGTGATAGATAACATAACATCTTAGTGAACTAGATACCATGTCAGTGCTTCCCTTCGGTCATGTATGTATCATCTTCGTTAGTTATTATCTAAAATGTACACAATTTGCATCATACTGCTCATTATACGCGTGTTGTTCACAACTAGACATATAGAAAGACCACGAATGTGACCTAGATATGCATTATCTATTTGAAAGATTTATAGATATATTTTAGCAGACGGTAATGAAATCCACCCAGTGCACACCATTTATAATAATTTCCCTGCTCATCAAGTGTACATACCCCACTCCTCCTGTTGAACTCCTTGGTCGCTTCGCTTACCTTTCGATGATATATCGCGCGATCACTGAACGCGGACCACCGGTGTCAAGCCCCTGTACCTGGGGCCTAATCGACCAATAAAAACCCTAATATATTCATTCATTTCGTGTCATCGCGGCAGGTGTCGCCAACTGGGGGGGCCCCTGTTTATGTTGTTAATTATTTTGTGCGTATTATTGCTTTCGGGTTGAAGGCTACCAAATAACTGGATTTTATGTTAGTGTATTAGGGTTTCGTAATAAAATGGTAGATGTGTAAATGTTGTAGTACAACTTCGATTTCTTTGCGTCTCTTTGTATTTTACAGGGTTTTCGTTCGCACCGTGTAGTCCTTACACAATTTTACTTAAAAACGATACCCATAGCTGGCTGTTTTGCATAGAAAAAGGTCGTAATTCGGTATTGTTTTTTAATTTTAAAAAATTAATGGTAATAAAATTTAAAAATCTACAACAATAGTGTTTTGTGCTTGTGGTTTAGTTATTTATCAGTGCAATAAAATTTTCCTTTTACTTTTATATTCATTCACTTTTTCGTCAGATGAAAAAAATCGAAATAAAATCATTTTTTTCATTTTTTCAGGGTATCGTCATAATGTGGGTTACACAAGGTAGTTTCACCCTGCGGCGCGCAGATGCCGAAACATCCAAATTAAAACTGTCGTATTTTTTTTTATGGAAACTGACACGGTTGGCTACATCACCTACAACATCCGTGATGTCAGCCCATAACACCGGGTGAACTAGGTGCCGTGTCAGTACTTCCCTTCGGTCGTGCCGGCTACACTGAACTGACCGGAAAACACATACTATTTACATAGCCGTTTCGACCGACGTTTCATTCAGTGCGGTGGTACCAACCCGGGCGGGTTGAACCCTACCACCTAGTAAGGTAGGAAGGGAAGGGACCTACAGTTTTACGTGGAATCCGAACCACGGTCAGCCTCCAACGGTCGAGCGGTCACCCATCCAAGTACTGACCGCGCCCAGCGTTGTATAACAATTAATAGCGACAGTCGACTGTCTGCACCACTGATCTATCGAGGTATTTTTTAGGGTTTCCGTACGGGACCCTATTAGTAAGCCTACGAGTCGTCCCGTCTGTCCGTCTGTCTGTGCGTCCTACCTTTACAGGGCTTTCTGTAATTTTGAAGTCATGCGCAGTAATAGAATAGCCCGTTAAAATTTCCACAAAATATTTTTTTTTTATGTAACCCTGTACTGTACTGTACAGGCTGAGTCGGAGGGGCCAAAGCGCGTGCCCCGACCAGCCAATATCACCTCCGAGAAGGTAGGTGCCATGCCGGAGACTTCCCTGGAGAGGAGAACACAGCCGAGGCTGCTATGCGGCCATCTTACCCAATACCGGATTACATAAAAATAATAATTATAAAAGGCATCTTGTGCAGGAAAGCTTGACATGTCCACATCAATTTTTAATACATAATTAGTCCAGTCATTAGTGCCCTAAACTTGCTACAACTCCACCAGGCCTGACCCAAGAATTTAATTTCCTTCATAACATCTCACGACGACGACCAGAGGGCCTAGTCCGAGTTAACGTGACAGCTACGTAAACGTCAAATACCGATCGAATTGAGTTTTTATGTATGGGAGCACAATACGCTCACCGCGGCGCCGCGCCACTAGAGAGCTCCATACATAAAAACTTAATTCGATCGGTATTTAACGTTTACGTAGCTGTCACCTAAACTCGGACTAGGCCCTCTGGGGGATGCTGGTTGCAGTTTCCAAAGAAGTTATTAAGGAGATAACATCTGTACGTTATTTATTGTTCATGCGCAGGATCGCTTTTACGTGCGAAGCATGTACATATGTAAGAAGTTTTAAATAATACGTTTTGGTGAATAGGTTTGTAAGTATAAGGTGCTTCGTTATTCATGTCAATAACTTCGGGAGGGTTACATACGCACTCAAACAAACACTTTACGCAAAAAAAAAACATATGTTTTTAGGGGCATTTTTCTCCTAACATCTCCTAACAAAATAATTAAATCAAATAGCTGTAAAAACCAATCATGGTATAGACTCTTGCATACACGAAACGTAGGCACACACACCGCACACGTAGGTAGGTAGGTAGGTAGCTAGTTTTAGAGCGGCGCAGCGGCGGCCTAGTGACCTTGTGACTTACTTACAAACAACAACTGTTCTGCGTTTGAACATAGTACGGTCATTGACCTCGTACAATGCAAGCTACCTACTGTTACACACAGGTCTAGTGACCTTCTGACTTACTTACAACAAACAGCTGTTCTGCGTTTGAACATAGTACGGTCATTGACCCCGTACAATGCAAGCTACCTACTGTCAGACAAAGGTTGATCCTTTTAATGTTTAGGTGGCAAACATGTTTTGTTAAATTTCTCGAAAATCAATGCTAAAAACATAGATTTTGCGTAACGTGTTTATTTGAGTGTGTATGTAACCATCCCGAAACATTTGACATGAATAACCTTATGTACAGAATTTTGTACGCAATTCCGTGTTCGGCATTTTCGGCAGTCTCTGAACTTACCGCGGACTATTTTATTAACCCCCACGCAAAAAGAGGAGTGTTAATAAGTAAGGGTGTGTGTATGTGTGTATCCATCATACATACATACATACATAGCGTAACGCCTGTTTCCCGGTGGGTGGGGTAGGCAGAGACAACGGATCTCCACGTGCCACGATCCTGACACACCTCTGCCGCCTCTTCCACTCCCATAATGTTCCTCATGATGCATGCTCGTCGGTTACGGGTACTACGCACTTGACCCTTTTTCAGCACATAACATACTCGATCACGAGATTTAACCTACACCGCGTACTACGCTACGCCGTGTTCTCCGCATCATTTTGTATGGAGAAACGAAGTTCGCAAATCTATCACTAGAGGCGCTGCTCCGTTTCTCCATACAGAATGATGCGGAGAACACGGCGTAGCGTAGTACGCGGTGTAGGTTAAATCTCGTGATAAGCGTACTGGTCCAGGTAAGTACGTCTAGGGCGACCATTCCCTACTCTTCTACTCACATTTGCTTCATAAATTTCTTTCGTTAGTCTCCTATCATCCATTCTTCCAACATACAGGACCGAACCATCGAAGCATTCCTTTGTCAATCCTTGTCACTCTCTTTCAGCCCACAGCGCTCTCGCACTACACTATTTCTCAATCTATCTTTCATTCAATCAATCATCAATCAATACATAATATAAAATGCAAACTGGATAGTAATATATACTCGTAAGTCGCGTAAGCATGAGTAAGTATATAAGGTCGCCACACAAAACGTCTCATTGTCTACTTAAGCTCTAAGTCCATTTCCAAAATTTTTGTATTATGAGGATGGACCACCAAAGGCCTCATCCTCCGGTGTAATCAGAAAAAGAAAATTTAACTTTGAAAATTATGAAAATTCTAAATTCAAAATCTGCGAAAAGACAGATTGTCTTTCCTCAGATTTATGTTTGCAATTGACTAAAAAACTAAACATCAGAATTGCATTAGATTCACCAACTCTTTGAGATAGTTTTAGGATATATACCATCTCGCTACGCTATCTACTTGGAGTACTGTTCCCTTATCACGAGATTTAACCTATACCGCGTACTACGCTACGCCGTGTTCTCCGCATCATTTTGTATGGAGAAACGGAGCAGCGCCTCTAGTGATAAATTTGCGAACTTCGTTTCTCCATACAAAATGATGCGGAGAACACGGCGGCGCAGCGTAGTACGCGGCGTAGGTTAAATCTCGTGATAAGGGTACTGAGCAGCGAATCTCAGTCCATACAAATGTGACACTTACTACCTTTTCGAACATGATGCGCGCGAGGCCGCGGGTAAAGGCTGGTTTTCAAAAGCTAAGTTCCCTTATCGATGTTCATTCTAAACATTTCTGTAAATCGTCGATTCTTTATGTCAAGAGTATTTGCAAAATGTCATTTTAACCAGTGTGGCCTGCTACCGGTGTGGTCTCTTATTAGTGCCTCTCATTAAACTGCTATAAAACTACCTGTACGCGAGTGGGATAGCTCTATAACTTCGTCAACTAATGAGAACGTTCATGCGATATTGTACTTTATGCTAAGGAGATAAAGTACGAAATCAATTGACTTTTAATTATGAATTCGTATGCAATTTTGTGTCATATATCTTGGTAATATACTTGTATTTTGCTTGAATATAGTGCTGATTTCTCGATCGAGATAGTGACCACGCATGAAAGGGACAGGTATGTAAATGAGCAGGACAGATGTATGAATCAACGATAAGTGCGAGCAAGATGGCTGTTTATTGAAATTAAGACGTTAGTTAAACGGGTTCTTTGCATACTCGCCCACTTAAGTAAACCTTTTACCGCGTATGTGAAAACGAACATGAAATGATCTAAGTGGAGTGGTTATCGAATATTTACACGTATAGGTACGTACTCGGATCTAGAAGTATAAAATAAATACATAATGTTGACTTTCTCCAGCTTGCTTCGTCTCGCTCGCCTCATCTCTTCCTTTCAATATTAACACGAGTATAATATCCCCGTCTATTTCAAAATTAAAAACACTAAGTAGCTGAGTAGTTTAAAATTTAGTCAGAAAAAGTCAAAAATAATTTCCGTTTACTTACTTAAAGGAGTCGGGAGACCGCTAAGTAAATATAATATAAATATATTTACTTAGCGCTCCCCCAACTCCTTTAAGTAAGCAAACGGAAATTATTTTTTACTTTTTAGAGTCGGGGTTTTTTTTTTAATTTGTAATTTAACTTTTTCATTGTGCCCTCATTAAGGTAGGTGTATTAAAGACACCCGAATTTTAGATACCATGGCGCCTTAAAGCAATGCAATTCAGACATTGCAACCTAGCACAATCCTCAATTGCACCCCTCCACCCTGCGGGTCTCGCAGACCCTTCTCTCTCTTGCCTCCAAATGATTACGATTCATTAAGAGAGGCGGATGTAGTGCCACGTCTGGGGGGTTAAAACTATTCGCATTGTTTTCGTAAACAAATGCACGCCGGGCTGAGATTGCGGAAGGGGCGCTATTCGAGGGTTGAAAGCAGAGAGCTGGAACAAGTTGTAATAATGTGATGTGGTATTTTAAGCCACAAGCCGAATGAAATTTGTAGTGATGAAAATATTTCAGTTTAGAAAATATTTTATAAATATCTACTCGTTGGTGCATAAGTGCACTTCGGCTCCCATACTAGGAAACTTGCATTACATAGGAAAACCTAGACAGGAAAACTCACATGGGAAAACTTACATAGGAAAACTTACAAAGGAAAACCTACATAGGAAAACTTACATAGGAAAACTTACATAGGATAACTTATATAGGAAAACTTACATAGGAAAACTTACATAGGAAAACCTACATAGGAAGACTTACATAGGATAACTTATATAGGAAAACTTACATAGGAAAACTTACATAGGAAAACTTACTTAGGATAACTTATATAGGAAAACTTACATAGGAAAACTTACATAGGAAAACTTACATTGGAAAACTTACATGGGAAACTTACATAGGAAAACTTATATAGGAAAACTTAGATAGGTAAACTTATATGGGAAAACTTACATAGGAAAACTTACATAGGAAAACTTACATAGGATAACTTATATAGGAAAACTTACATAGGAATACTTACATAGGAAAACTTACATAGGAAAACTTACATAGGAAACTTATATGGGAAAGCTTACATAGGAAAACTAACGTAGGATAACTTATATAGGAAAACTTACATAGGAAAACTTACATAGGAAAACTTACATAGGAAAACTTACATTGGAAAACTTACATGGGAAACTTACATAGGAAAACTTATATAGGAAAACTTAGATAGGTAAACTTATATGGGAAAACTTACATAGGAAAACTTACATAGGAAAACTTACATAGGATAACTTATATAGGAAAACTTACATAGGAATACTTACATAGGAAAACTTACATAGGAAAACTTACATAGGAAACTTATATGGGAAAGCTTACATAGGAAAACTAACGTAGGATAACTTATATAGGAAAACTTACATAGGAAAACTTACATAAGAAAACTTGAGGGTGACGTAGCCGGCCGTGTCAGTTTCAATCTTCCTTTATACGTCTATGGTTTCAATAGAAAATTTATTTTATTAATTGAGATAAAATTATGTTATTAATTTGCACTGTCCTTCCGCCGAGTCATGCAGCAGGTGGGTCTTCGTGCCTTACTTACTGCTTGTAGAGCGGGATCCAAGTGAAATTTAGGTAATTTCCGTGGGACATACCTCGGCCATACCAACTACTGGTATGTACGTGTTCGGGCTGTTCTCCTGAACACCATAAGTGCGGTAGTCACTTTCTAAAATAGTGGAGGGGATAGTTATGACGTCATAAAGATGGCGGCCGGGCCTGTCATTCTAGGCGGTATATCTCGATAGTTACTTGACCGATTTCCTTCATTAAGGTGTCAAAAAAAAGCTAATAGAATGAGAATTATTCGATCTCTTACAATAGTTTATGTTAATCTAATACGAAACTAAATATTTACAAAAAACCAACATTTCGGAAAAAATATTTTTTTTATTTTTAAAATAGCTCGGTAACCATCAGGATTTTGGAAATTTTGGTTATAATAAAACGCATAGCTATATTCGAAACGATTATAATGATCTTTAAATCATAACGATTAAGTTATAAACAACGGAGCTACAGTCATTTAAGTGATCGTTGGTAGCGTCAAGCTGGCTGTAGCGGTCGGGCGCGCGGCGACGCACTATGGACAGCCCCCATACAAGCAACTGACAAAAATGGTTTTGGCAACATACCACCTGGGGTAATGAGTTGGTTCGATAGGCCATGAAATGTACTTGTTTAATACGTACATATTTTTGATTTTAGTTGACTTTCCTCAGTTATATGACGCTTGAAAGTTGAACAAATTCTTTGCGCAAACATCCGCATATTAAGGGAGCCATATATTTTATGTATATTTTTCTCAAAAATACTTAGGTAAACATATAGAAACCCATACATATTCGAAAAGAATTTTAGGTAATGGTAACTGTGTTGGGTTTTTTAAAGATATCATTCCTTATTTAAAGCACTAACGAAAACGCGAAATTTATCTAAAACTACAATTTTCATCTAAGCTTTCAAATGATGATGATGATGACAATTTTCATCTAAGCTTTCAAATGGTATCAGGGTCTGTCCGGGTGAATATTATAATGGTTTTATATAGCCGCCAGTACACGTTTATTTAGAATCAATAAACAACTTTCTGCAAAACTCTGCAAATTGGCACGAAAATAAAAAAAAATATGCGTGCTGTTCGCACGCTCGGAGCGTTCGCGTGAATGATTTTTTTTAAATTTTATTTTATTAATTTTTTATTGAAACTGACACGGTTGGCTACACCTCCTACAACATCCGTGATGTCAGCCCATAACACCGTGTGAACTAGGTGCCATGTCAATTCTTCCCTTCATTTCATGTCGGCTACACTGAACTGGACGGAAAACACGAACTATTTACATAGCGGTTTCGACCGACGTTTCATTCAGTGCGGTGGTACCAACTCGGACGGGATAAGCCCTACCTAATAAAAAAAATTAATAATCGGATAAGGTTTAGGGGGCGAGATAACATAAATGCCGAAAGACGATTTTGTATGGAGTATGGAGAAAGGTAACTTACCGACCGCACCACTGAGCTACCCAGGCTGATTTTAAATGATTTTATTTGAAAAGTTAACATAAGAGTACTGATTTAAGAGACTGAATGTATAAATTATGCAAAGAAAATACACTACAACCTCAGCATTCTCACGGTAGGTATAGCTACTTCGTAACGGAAACAATTGCGGTTAAAACTATGATATGATTATATATGTACTTACACCAGGTGTGTTTTGTGTTATTTATGTTTTGCACACCATTTCTGAACCACAGAGTGCAAGGAGATATTACACACGCCACATTTTTTTCGTACGAATATAAGCCATTCTGTGAGGGGTGGTACATTTACACACTGTACTGCCTGAATATTCGTGCCAGATGAGTGCAGTGTAGTGTTTCTGAAACTATATGGCGTCTTTCAAGTATTCTAAAGGTGAGCTATCCACTGTGTTTTTTGAAAAATGGAACCATATTATCTCAAGTGCCAAAAAATATATAAAGGAGCATTAAATTTTGTCCGATCGACCTTGCAAGGACTACGCAATTTCATCAGAGAGTATCCAAAATCGTAAAGCTGTGAAACTTTTTGGGGAATCGGGTTTGGACAACGTCTATCATTCATACGAGTACATTAAAGGAGTGAATTCAATTGGCGAAAAGATGAAGCCTCTAATGTTAAAATAATACGTGTCGTACGCAACTCAATAAAACAAGAAAAACTGCTATGAAATTATCAAAGGAAATTCTGCAATTTTTTTTCAATTCAACGACGATGAAGCTTTAGTGTCTTCATAGAATTAGATCTGACTAAAGTGCAATAAAAATATTTGTGAAGCTGTTTATTGGAAAGGTACTCCATCGTCTTCCCTTCTTATAATAAAATTCAGGAAGAAAAAAAACAGGTGATATCCTGTAAGCGCTTTTAATGCGTTTAATATTTAATGTTAAATTTTTTATTTATCACAATTATAGGTACGAAAATGTTTTTATTAGTGAATATTATATAAAAGTTGATACTTTATTGGTAAATGAACATAATATTTTTTTATCTTATTTTCATAGTTTAGAAATACATTATTTTATATTTTAGTATTTTTTTTATTAATAATAAATATTATTTGCAATCAAATGTTACTGTTTCTTGAAGATTAACTATTCAAGTAATACCATAAAAAAAATTGTCAAGGAAGGTATTCTAGTTTAGAAGATACAGATTTATGACCGAAAAGTGGCACTTTGGCCAATAGTGCGGCGGCGCGGCGAGCGGGACCGGACCGCGACCAATGTAGTATAGCACAGACATGGCCACGTTTCCAGTCATTATGAAGTAATTGGGGCAGAGTTCCGAACTGTAATATATGTATGTACAGAAACACACAGATTCACACTTTAGACCTTAACACATTACACTCCTCCTAACGTCGCTGTCGGGTAAAAAGACAGAATTGTCGAAAAAAATTATAAAATTTAGTACAGAAAGTCTTTACATACATTAGGTACTCAAAACTTACATACCTAGGTATCTTAACATATTTAAAGATATGTCCTAATTCAGAAACAAAACAATTATATGAAAATCTCAATGGATGGATGGATGGTGATCTTCGGTATTGGTATATTTGCGGTCGGCCGAGTCGTCAACAGTAGGTACTTACGTTACCGCGCCGAGCTTGACGCTACCAACGCTCACTTAAATGACTGTAGCTCCGTTGTTTATTACTCTATCGTTATGATTTAAAGTTCACTATGATCCTCTTGAATACAGCTATGCGCTTTATTATAACCTAAATTTCCAAAATCCTGATGGTTACCGAGCTATTTAAAAAATAAAAAAATATGTTTTTTCGAATTGTCTGTTTTTTGTAAATATTTAGTTTCGTATTAGTTTAACATAAACTATTGTAAGAGATCGAATAATCCTCATTCTATTAGCTTTTTTTTGACACCTTAATGAAGGAAATCGGTCTAGTAACTATCGAGATATACCGCCTAGAATGACAGGCCCGGCCGCCATCTTTATGACGTCATAACTATCCCCTCCACTATTTTAGAAAGTTACTACCGCACTTATGGTTTTCAGGAGAACAGCCCGAACACGTACATACCAGTTGTCGGTATGGCCGAGCTATGTCCCACGGAAACCGTTATTTGAAGGCTTTTCAGAAATGGATCTTGTTCTATTGATAGTTATCTTGCCCTAATAATTTGCTAAACCTGGTGGTCGGCGTTGTACTGTAATTTACAAGAGTACTTGCAGTACAACACCGATTAATCTGCTAACCCCGATTGTCGGGATACAGCGTGTCGTATATGTATGTAAGTTTAGGCACTAGAGCATTCAATTTGCGGTGACATTTCTAAGGAAATACTATCAGCACGAGCGGTTGTGTTTTGTTTCACCCCGCTAACTCTCCCCCCCCCCCCCCCCCCCCGGCGGCATTCTCGAAACCCCGCCCCCACCAGACCCGCTTCCTACAGTTTTCAGTATGAACGCGCGGCTGCAAAGTTCTTCGCTAAAATTAAATGTTGCATACCGGCTGGTGGGATATGCGCGCTAGTCAGACTTGTACGACTAGTAGTAACAATTTCTGACAAAGGCTCAAGGAATACATACATATCACACCACACGCTGAATCCCGACACTCGGGGTAGGCAGAGTAATTGGTGTTGTGCTGCAAGAACTCTGGTCAATTACAGCACAACACCGACCACCACGTTTCGCAAAGGTTCAAGCAGCAAGTAAGGCACGAAGACCCACCTGCTGCATGACTCGGTGGAAGTACCGTTCGAAGGTGACAGGTTGCGAGTCTGTCGCCCTTTAGCACGGCATCTTGTCATTATCCCTTAGTCGTCTTTTACGACATGCACGGGGAGAGATGCAGTGGGGCTATTATTTTTAAGTACCGAACCCACACGCTCTATACACCTGATTTTATATATACTTTTACTTTTGATTTTATGTGGTCAGAATTTATCAAGCTTCATCATCATCATCATCAGCCTGTATCGGTCCACTGCTGGACATAGGGCTCTCCCAAGGCACGCCACCACACGCTTAAATTATAGTTATTCTAGCTCTCAAACTGTATCTTAAAACTGTAAGCGGTGTCTATTTAATTGTGTAGCTGGTCACAATGTATTGTAATCGAAGACGTTAAAAAAACCGTCCGAACTTTCTTGCCGGCTCATTTTTGGGGGTGTAATCGAACCGGATTGTATAAACTAAAAACAGGAAAAATCCAAGCGTTGTGTACTATCATTCGAATGATAAATAAAGAATATAGAATCACGATTCGCGCTTAAAGCATAAGATGCGTGTAAGTAATGATGGACTGGCTGGAAGAGATCACTCCTTGTGGTAAGTCATTGATTCAATCACTTGGCTACACCACAAGGGTGGACGAAAGCATTGGCTTTTCAATATAGCTTTTAAATTTAAAACAATGTTTTTTTTTAACTTGTAAAAATACCTAAAACTTGAATGTGAAACATAATTAATTAAAAACCTAATTACACAATGTTAACTAAAGGCTTAAAAACCTAGAAGATGCGAGTATTAAAGGTCATTGTTAATTTTATTTGTATATTTTTTTAAAAAATGTATTAAATTTTAACTGCGCGGTATAAGTACTTACATTAAACATCCTTTTGATAAATTTTAATAAGACTAAAATTATGTTTTGTTTTGAACATGTAACCGACATGTTACTGTACTAAATATTTAAAAAAAAGATTTTTCCGATTGTGCACTCCTACAATATATCAAATTTTTGCCTCCCCTGCTGAACACACGCCTCTCCACTGTTCACCCAATACGTCAATCCTGTCACGCGTCTGACACATGAGTATCCCGACATTCCAAGGCAGTGCCGCCGCGGTGCGCCTCCTGTAAGACTTCCTGGCTCCTTCCTGGCTCCTTTAGCTCCTTTCGGCAGACTTCGGCTCGAAGGAAAGTGTGTATGTGTTTGTGTTATGTGGTTTAAAAAAAATAACCAGGGTTAATGCCGGCACTTCACTTGGCTTAGCATATTCGCGATTGTTGCAAGCATTTTAGTTTTATCTTGCTCTAAGAAAGTCATTAAAGGGAGACGAAACGGAAATTTTTGCCAAACATTTGTGTGCATACAGCCAAGTGAAGTGCCGGCATAATATAGAGAATAATAAAAGTAACATGTCGTTTTTGTTACGTTTCGTTTCGAGCCGAGTGTTCACGAAAGGAGCCAAAGGAGCCAGGAAGGGGCCGAAGTGTCTTTCAGGTGTCGAACGCGCGCCGCGCCGTCGTCGTCGTCTGGATTGAATTTCCTTACGCCGCCGCCCCGCCATTCTGGATTTCACAGGTACGCGTAGCTCGCAGAGCGGCGGAGTAGGCAACGATCGTGTTATCTCCCGTGTACAGGCCATAAGAACTAGGAGCTTGGAGTGAATAGCTTAGCTACGCTCAACTCTCAAACTGCTAATACTCTAATAGAACTTTGTCACACGCGCGTAGGCTCACAGAGCTATCGAGATATAATGGAGCTGCGCTTAGGAAAGTTTTGCCACTAAATAATTATTTTATTAGTTAGTTCGTTGATACTTGTCGCTTGATGGTAATGTAATTAAATTTTTGTGGGTTTGAGGAACGATTTTGAGAAACGATGGGTTCTCAAAAGCCCAATTTCAACAATACATCACGCGCACCGGGCAGGGGTTGCATCCCTACACGCTGGACTTACCGCGGATGCGTACCAACCGGTTCTGCAGATCTTTCCTCTAGAGAAACGGTAAACTCTGAAACGCTCTCCCTGCCCAATACTGCCCATGTACTTCCCCCAAGTACAACCTGGGGGCCTTCAAGAGGGCCGTGAATAGGCACCGGCCGGCATGGCATTCGCAACCCCCGCATACGACCGAATGTCCATGGGCGTCGTTAAACACCTCATGTCGCACTTTCAATAAAAAAAGTGTAATTTTTGTATAGTTTGTGTATTGTGTATATTTTCCTGTTCATTCTGAAATAAAGTTACTTACCATTCCAAAAAAAAAAAAAAAATTTAAGATTACCTAGTTAGATAGATAGAAAATGCTTTATTGCTCCAGTAAACATTAAACATATACAAAATTAGGTTTAGGTAATTTATTTTCTTCAAGCATAATCAAATTTATAACATTCAGTTATATATAATATTCATAAAATAAAAAAAATAATACTAATAACTAAAGAATTAAGACCTACATAACAAACATTAAAATAGCTATCATAAAAAGGGGCGTTTTAAAATTTTTTTTTTTTATGGAACCTGACACGTTTTGCTACATCACCTACAACATCCGTGATGTCAGCCCATAACACAGGGTGAACTAGGTGTAGAACACAAATGTTCGTAGAACACTTGTGGCATTACCCCGCTGGATGGCAAGGCTTACCATTTGAATGAAGTAGGCAAGTAAGTAGTAACATTGATAAATAACTTGGTTAGATAGAAGGTAAGTTACTATGATGCTGGAGCAATACAATGAGCCATTAAAATGTTATAAAATCGCGAACATTATCCTTGGATATAGGTGCTTAGCTTTATTATTTCCGACTAGCTTTATTATTGAAACGAAACTGTTGCCAGCGGCTTCGCTCGCGTGAAATTTATATTTAAAACAGAAGAAAATGACTAAGCCCGTACCTTTTTAGCTCTCGGCGCGCGAAACAATTCGGTTTGTATGAGAGCCACATCTTAGCGTAACCGGAACTGAATTTTATTTAGTAGGCTAAATAAAATTCAGTTTCCGTTACGCTAAGATGTGGCTCTCATACTAGAGAGGTCTAGTGTCTCGTATAGGTAAATGTGCTTGCACTAAGTTTCATAGAATTCAGATGATCGGTTTAAGAGTTACGGAAGAATTTCTAAAAATCTACAATTTAGTTTTAGTATCATCGGCATCCGAAAGCAAAGTAACTTAATCCATGACCATCCCTTACAGATTTATTATTAGTATGATGATAGTTTGCCTTAAAGAAATCCAAAAGACAGAGCCGGCATCAAAATATATGCCTACCTAAATATATGACCGTGGTTCGGATTCCACGTTAAACTGTAGGTCCTTTCCCTTCTTACCTTACTAGGTGGTAGGGTTTATCCCGCCCGGGTTGATACCAACGTCGCGTCGGTCCAAACGGCTATGTAAATAGTTCGTGTTTTCCGTCCAGCTCAGTGTAGCCGACATGAAATGAAGGGAAGCACTGACATGGCACCTAGTTCACTCGGTGTTATGGGCTGACTTCAAGGATTTTGTAGGTGATGCAGCCAACCGTGTCAGTTTCCATAAAAAAAACCTCTCTCACACTCTTCTGCCCCTTACTAGGCGGTAATCTCAAATTATAGCCGACTGGGTTGATACCACCGTACTGGATGTAAGATGCCACGACTGTGTTCTCCTCTTTTTTTTTAAATAGTAACTTGACACGGTTGGCTGCATCACCTACATTCAGTGCGGTGGTACCAACCCGGGCGGGATAAACCCTACCAACTAGTAAGGTAAGAAGGGAAGGGACCTACAGTTTTACGTGGAATCCGAACCACGGTCAGCCTCCAACGGTCGAGCGGTCACCCATCCAGGTACTGGCCGCGCCCAGGTGTGCTTAATAACAGTTCACCGACCGCACCACTGAGCTACCGAGGCTGACAAAATCCTCTATTCCAGTATTAGCCAGCAACCCAAAGAGAAGGCTCCGGTATGGCACCTTTCTTTTTTCGAAGGTGATATTTTACCATGCTCCTCCATTTTTTTTAATGGAAACTGATACGTTTGGCTACATCACCTACAACATCCGTGCCGTGATGTCAGCCCATAACACCGGGTGAACTTGGTGCCACGTCAGTGCTACCCTTCGGCCGTGGCGGCTACACTGAACTGGACGGAGAACACAAACTATTTACATAGCCGTTTCGACCGACCTTTCATTCAGTGCGGTGGTATCAACCCGGGCGGGTAAACCCTACCACCCAGTAATATAATAAGAGAGTCATATCCCTTAGTCGCCTTTTACGACATACACACGGGGAGAGATGCAGTGGAGCTATTCTTTTAAAGTACCGGCCCCACACGGTACATAGGTACCAGATTTACAAAAATAAATCGCCTATAATGTCCTCCGTTCGGTTGTAGTCCCATCTGGCCAAATAAAAATCGTCGCCTAATTAAATAGGTATTCTTCGTTAGCTCTAGTCACGTCAATTTATGCAAATTTATTGACAGTTTATTACAGCCATAAAAACTGCGTATGCTAACTGCTGTGGTGAAGATTTTCGAGATCATCTTTTATTAAACTCCATAAAATGATTATTACTTCATTTTGCATGTCGTCGCGCGCGGCCGTAAAACTTCAACAGTTTGTAAAAGGTGCTCTAGAAAGATGAAAGTTTTCGAATTCGGAATACGACGTCCTTTGTCTGTACATACATACATGTACAGACAAAGGAAAGAATAATAGCGCGCAAAGGCGGACTTATCACTGGAAGTGATTGATTCCAGTCAACCTTTAGGTAATGTGAGTAAGTAAAGAAGAATAGAAGAAAGGGTGTGGCAGACCATAGGAAAGAATTAGATAAGATACCTATAGTATAGGTATAATAATAATGATATAGGTGGGACGCACTCACCTGCCCATCTATTTACTCCCAAGTACAGCCAGGAGTTTTTTAAAAGGGGCGTGAAAATGCTCCTGTCGGGCCGGCATGGCATCCGCAATTCCCGTGCATCGCAGAATCACAGAATAAAAAAGAGTACTCAGAATGTCCATGGGCATCGTTAGACACCTGCTCGTAGGTGAAACGAAAACAAAACCGGCCAAGTGCGAGCATGTCATGGTCAGCGCTACTTCATACTGTTTTCGGTAGATGGCGCGCATACACTTTTTAGTTTCTTCTATGGGGACTCCCGTGAATGTTTTACTTTTTTTATTTCTATGATTTGTTATATCGGCCATAATAACACATATTCTGTGAAAATTTCAACGGGCTACCTATTACTGTTCAAGAGATACAGCCCTCGGACATACAGACGGACAGACAGACAGACAGACAGACGCGACGGCGTAGGGTTAGTAATAGGGTCCCGTACGACGGATACGGAACCCTACATGTCCCATGTTTGATTTCACCCTGTATTAAAATTGACTATTAAAGCGAATTTATTATAGTACTATTAGAAATTGGAAGTTATTGCATGGCTTCGGCAGTCGGCCGCTCTCTCGGGTTCCGCAGTTCAGTGCGACTTGGCGTTATGTTCCGCATTTTTATTTTTTTTTATTTTTTTTATTTATTGAGAAAATCTACAGCTTAGTATACTTATAAATTAATTAAACTAAAATCTAATATTGTCGCTAATTACAGATTTTCCTTAAAAGCTAATAATTTCATTTACATAAATATTCATCCAGGATCCTTATACCATACATATATTATACTATGAACAATTTAAAGTGCGGATGTGTGTGTGTACGTGTAAGTGAGTGTGAGTGTAGTGTTTGAGGGTGTGTGAGGGTGAGTGTGTGAGTGAGTGGGGCATTGTAAAGAAGAGAAGAGAAAAAAAAAATAAAAAATAAAAAAGAGAGAGGATGTTCATTCGCTCGTAAAAATACTTTGGGTGATTGTTTTTTTATATGCAGACCTGGAGAGTTGAAATATATCAACATCCGCGAATGAGTTGTTGTAGGTGCGTGCTACTCTGGTAAGAACATTGTTCTGAGCGTAATTGGTGAGGTGCATGGGCACATGAAAGAGCGCCGTGTGGCGAGTGCGGCGGAGCGGAACATTCAGCGCCACCTCTCCCAGCAATTCCGCGCTGCCCAAGCGCCCTCGCACCACATCAAATAGGAGCATCAGATCCGCTAACGTCCGTTTTTCTTCCAGGGTCAATAGCTTGAAGCGTCTACAGTTCGTGATGTAGTCACCTGGTGTCGCACAAGTGATAAAGTTAATGTGCCTCAAGAAAATTTTTTGTATGCGTTCGATCCGTTTCTTGTGATTTTCATATCTAGGGGACCAGATACAGCTAGCGTATTCTAAGATACTTCGAACGTAAGCGCAGTAAACTGTTCTTAGACATGTGACACTGTTAATGAACATCACCGTGCATTTTAGTACGAGTACCTACCTAGCTCTCTTAAAAAGGTCGAACTCTAAAATAAAACGTAAAACATCTTAGTGTGAGAGATCGTGTCTTCGATTTCTGTTTAAGTTTTGGTTGATAAACTCTACCATAAATGAAATATTACCAAAAAACTAAATAACTACAATTTTATATCACAAATTAAAATAAACCACACCATATAAAACGATTGAAAAAAATATTAAATATATTACTATTATATTTTCAATCTACCTGTTTTATTGGTAGGTAGGACTTTTTGTTTTAAATTTTAATGGCAGTTTTAGGTAATTTTAATTTTATAGGTAGTTTTAGTTTCTATTTTATTTTGTAATTAGCTTTATGTATTGTGCAATATTTTTATGTATATATTTTACATGAATGTTTTAGACTGAGAGTGACGACAAAAATTAAATTTTTTTTTTTTTTTATGGAACCTGACACGGTT
Source organism: Nematopogon swammerdamellus (assembly GCA_946902875.1). NCBI lineage: Eukaryota > Metazoa > Arthropoda > Insecta > Lepidoptera > Adelidae > Nematopogon > Nematopogon swammerdamellus. The sequence goes on from OX336359.1 coordinate 10,122,168, forward strand.
GGCTACATCACCTACAACATCCGTGATGTCAGCCCATAACACAGGGTGAACTAGGTGCCATGTCAGTGCTTCCCTTCATTTCATGTCGGCTACACTGAACTGGACGGAAAACACGAACTATTTACATAGCCGTTTCGACCGACGTTTCGTTCAGTGCGGTGGTACCAACCCGGCCGGGATAAACCCTACCACCTAGTAAGGTAAGAAGGGAAGGGACCTACAGTTTAACGTGGAATCCGAACCACGGTCAGCCTCCAACGGTCGAGCGGTCACCCATCCAATCACTGACCGCGCTCAGCGTTGCTTAATAACAGTTGACTAACCAACCGCGCCACTGAGCTACCGAGGCTGACGAATTTTCTTATCCCTTAGTCGACTTTTACGACATGCGATGGGGAGAGATGCAGTGGGGCTATTCTTTTTAAGTACCGACCCCACACGGTACGGTTTTTTAATTTACCAATATATTTATAAATTAAAAAAAGGTCTAACGTGTCAGTAAAAATATGTGCTGTATACATTTTTGCGTCCACCTACTAAAGGTTTGAACGTTTCTACAGAGAAAATAAATAATTCCATGTCGATTTACTGTACCCCGTATTATTTTCAAAGTACAGGTAACATAATAGAAACTGTCACAAGATTATGCAGACCTCAGATCAACGCAGACCCTTCAAGATGAAACTCTCGAAAGTAAAAGGATAGATTAGCAGGCAAACAAGAAACATACAAAAAGAATAAAAGAACTGAGTATTTCTCAACAATAGTTGCATGGTCACTAAACAACATTATTTTCGTCTAATAATACGGAGAACTTCCTTCTTTCGAATTCCATTCATAATTTCATCCTGAGAAAAAGGACACAGGACAAAAAATGTGAATCAAATTTTTAAGCTACAGGCTACAGTGGTAGCGACGCGACAACGATGGTAGGAGCGGCGGGCATCGCGTTCAGACGTGTAACTGGAACCACAAATCTTCTGATAAGTGTGACCTCTCATCGTGACTCTCATCGCACCTCTTGTCAGTATTCCCACTCATCGCCACAGAGCCTCGAATTAATAGGTATGTATGGTCTCACAGCCATAATGTCTATCTCATTGTTCCCGTACTGTACCTGTCACATTTGGCCTCATATCTTCGCCTTAACTCAAATCTATCATAATGGCCACAGTACTTCTTATCAGTGTTGCCTCTAATTGTCGTTACAATACTTCTCATAACTATAACCTACTTATAATCGCCGCAATACCTGTCATAAGTTTAACCTCTTATCGTCACGATATCTCTCACAACTGTAGCCTCTAATCAACATAATAACTCTCATAACTATAGCCTCTAATAACTCTAACAACTGTACGCTCTAATCAACATAATACATATCATAACTGTAGCCTCTAATCAATATGGAACTCTCATAACTATAGCCTTTAATCAACATAATAACTCCCATAACTGTAGCCTCTAATCAATATAAAACTCTCATAACTATAGCCTTTAATTAACATAATAACTCATAACAACTGTAACTTCTAATCAACATAATAACTTAATAACTATAACAACTGTAGCCTTTAATCAAAATAATACCTCTCAAACTTGTATAGCCTCTAATCAACATAATAACCCTAACAACTGTAGCCTCTAATCAACATAATACCTCTCATAACCTCTAATCAACATAATACCTCTCATAACCTCTAATCAACATAATACCTCTCATAACTGCAGCCACTAATCGCCAGTATGCCTCTCATAAATGTAACCTTTCATCGTCGCCTGTTCATCTCATCCATAATAGCCGGTCTCGGTTCGCTGGGCGTGGCCGAAGTCTCCACTTAATCACTCCATACGAGGCCTCAAAATAATGTTAATTATAGACCCGGAGCTTAAATGATCTTACCTGGCTCGGTGTACGCTTGTGTTGCAAACGTGGCGCCATTTTTGGTAGAGTGTGATAGAGTATGCAAGATTTTTTTTTTTTTTTTTTTTTTTGTTATTGTTCCATCTGCGTTCAGTTTTTTTTTTTTTTTTTTTTTTTTTTACTTTTAGCAGATTTTCTGATTACTGTTGTGGCTTTCAGAGAATTGACCCCAGTGGGCCAAACTCTACATTGTGATAGCGGACCTTCCTACTTGGATAGGTCCACTATGCATCGTCTTTTGAGTCTCCTTAATATAGGTTCTTCGGTGAGTTGTTCAGCCAGTCTGTTGGGGTGGTGTTGGAGTCGATTCATGTAGCTTTTGCTGATAGATTGGACTTCCTCGCTAACTGTAGGGACGTCGAGAAGCTGGTGGATTTCGTTGTTTCGCATGAACCAGGGGGCTGCACTTATGTTTCTCAATATGACGTTTTGTAGTCGTTGGATTATGTTCATATTGGACATACTAGCACTACCCCAAAGCTGGATCCCGTAGGTCCACACGGGTCTGATGACTGTTTTGAATACCAGTATTTTGTTGTCCAGAGAGAGTTTCGAGTGTCGTCCTATGAGCCACAATAGGTTGCGATATCTGATGTTGGCTTCATCTCTTTTGCACTTTATGTGGTGTTTCCATGTCAGCCTTCTGTCTAGGTGAATCCCCAGGTATCTTACGCTGTTAGCGTGGGGCAAATCGTGTTCACCGAGCTTAACGGGGGGGCAGTTACCATTTCTGAGTGTGTATGTTACTTGCACAGACTTAGAGACACTCGCTGCGATTTTCCACTTCTCCAGCCAGTTGGATATTGCGTTGAGTCTGCACTGCAGTTTTTCAGAGGCTACGGCGGGATCTGCACTGCTAGCAAGCACTGCAGTGTCATCTGCAAATGTTGCGGTCGTGGCTTTCGAGTCGTCCTCTGGGAGGTCAGCTGTGAACAGCGTGTAGAGGACCGGACCGAGGACGGAGCCCTGTGGGACGCCTGCCTTGATGTGATGAAATTCAGACCTTGATTCGCTTTCTTTCACTTGGAATATTCTGTTCGACAGGTATGACTCCATTATGGCGTAGTAAGTGTGAGGGAGATTTATTTTTATCTTGTATAAGAGAGCTTTATGCCAGACCCTGTCGAACGCTTGTTGTATATCCAGGAAAGCCGCAGCACAGTACTGCTTCTCCTCTAGCGATTGTCTAATCCTATTACAGACTCTATGAACCTGTTCAATAGTAGAATGTTTGTGTCTGAACCCGAACTGGTGGTCTGGGATTGTTTTTCTTTCCTGGAGGACGTCGTTCACTCTGCTGAGAATCACTTTCTCGAATATTTTAGAGAGGACAGGCAAGAGGCTTATTGGTCTGTACGAAGATAAGGCGTTTATAGGTTTACCCGCTTTGTGGATCATGATCACTTGCGATACCTTCCACAGGTCCGGAAAGTATGACCGTCTCAGCATAGCGTTAAATAGAGATGTGATGAAGACCAATACCTTCTTTGGGATATTTTTCAATATTTTAGGCGTAATAAGGTCGAAACCAGGTGCTTTTTTGTCATCTAGATGTAACAGGTATCTTTGCACTTCTCTTGGGCTCACTGGCTTGAGGGGGAAATCCATTTGGAATGGTTGGTTTAGGACTAGGTCAACGTTCTCGTAGTCTATATCCGTCCCACCTTCATTGGGTTGGAAAACTTTAGCTAGGTGCGCGCCAAATGCTTCAGCCTTCTCTTGCGAAGTTCGTGCCCATTTGTCGTTTTCTAGTTTTAGTGGGGGTTTCATCCTTTGTGGTTGATTATATGATTTTGTGAATTTCCATAGTGAGTAGTCTGTAGCTGCGGTTGCGGTTAGAGATTCGAGCTGGGCTTCAAGGGTCTTGTTCTTGGCATCTTTAATCATTAGTCTCAGTTCCGAACTGGACCTATTTAGTGCTGCCTTGTCTAGAGGGTGCCTGCTGTTGTGCCACACTCTTCTAAGTCTCCGTTTCTCACTGATTTTGTCTTTAATTTCTAGAGGGATATTGTGTTGTTGGCGGAGTTTTTTTCCATGAGTTGTAGGTGTGCTCAGCCAGCATGCTTCTTGGATCAAGTTTGTAATATATTTAGTGGCACTTTCAATGTCCTCATCAGTTTTGAGCGGAGTCCTGAGATTAACAGTTTCTTTAAGGAAGGCACTAAAAGAGCCCCAGTCTGTGAGATTGTTAGTTAGTGATTCTTTCAGTTCTCCAGCTATAACAACAGTGCTTGCTGTCAACAGGACAGGAGTGTGATCAGAGCTGCTGTCTAGGCTCGATTCGCATTTGAAGTATATACTTGACAGTCCCTTTACGATAAAGAAATCCAGCAGGTCGGGCACCTTCTTTGGGTCAGTTGGCCAGTAGGTCGGCTCGCCGGAAGAGAGTGTGAACATATTGTGTTTGTCCATGCATTTTTTAAGCTCTCTGCCTCTTGTAGTCGAGAGTCTTGATCCCCATTGGGAATGTTTAGCATTCCAGTCGCCACCAGATATAAGCCTTCCTCCCAAGCTTAGTAGATACTCCGAGAACATTTTTTCGTCTATTTTGTATTTAGGGGGGCAGTATGTGGCTGACACATTAAAGTGCCCACTCTTATCTTCAACCGCAACACTTGTTGCCTGGATGTGATTTGTCCGAAATTCTGGAAGAGGATGATGTTTGATAGTCTCTTTGATTATGACTGCTGTGCCACCGTCTGGGTGGTGCGTCATGTAGATATCAAAGCCCTTTATTTTGATGCATGTTTTCGATGTTGAGTGAGATTCAGAAATCAGCACTATATCTAATTTTTGTTCAGTGATTAGCGTTTCGATTTCGAGTATATTAGGGGCTATACCATTTATGTTCCAAGTGGCTAAACGTAGCGCCGTCATTTTGATTGTCTATTCATCATTGTTACTATAAGCCCCATCAGGGAACTTATCTGTTGTAGTAAGTTATCCATCTTTTCAGATTGTTTTTGAAATAGGTCTAGCAAGATTTGTGTGGGGTCCACATTACTGTGTTGCTTCTGTTGCAGTATTTCTGCATAGCTACGCGAGTTGGGGTTGTATTTTTCCTTTCCAGGGTGGGTTTGTGATGTCTCAGGAGGAGCTCCTGGCTTATACGGCTGGTTTTCCTGGCTTGCTTGTTGGTTACTATGATTTTGGACAGATTTTCGGGCGGTGGCTCCATTGGTCAAGGGTGCTTTATTGTAGGGTTGGTTGAATCTCGTATTTCTCTTTCTAAGATATATTTCTTTATATACTTCACATCCCTTGTAGTTTGCGGGGTGACTGCCTAGGCATAGTGCGCATTTGGCTGGAGTGTTTCTGTCCTTCTTAGGACAGTCCGTTGTTCTATGCGACTGGGCACATTTAACGCAGCGGAATGGCCGTAGACAATTATTCTTGGTATGCCCGTATTGTTGGCACCTAGTGCATTGAACTATTGTCTTGCTTCTTCTAGGGTCTTCTATTTTTATCGCTGTGTTGTAGATGTATCTTATGGTTTTCACTTTTTTATTGTGAGTGCTAGGATCCAAGTTCACGAAGAACGTCATCGTGGGGGTTTTTTCTGGACCCATCCGAGCGTTAATTATGCTTTGGACGGTGTTTCCAGTCTTTTCTATCTCTTCCTTTATTGCCTCGTGTGGGGTGGTGTGGTGTAAGTTTTTAATGACTATCCGGAAGCACCTGTCCTCCTTGCGAGTGAATGTATGCCCTATGAGTCCCTTTTCTCGAACTATTTCCATCATCCTTTTGAATGACTCAGTGGTTTTACAGTTCACTCGAAGTTGGTTCTTTGTGATTATTTTTATTGTGAAGTCGTTCTTATTAAGTACTGTTTGCAGTGTTTCTGTAAGTTTGTTTATGTCTTGAATGCCATACAGCACTAGTGGTGGTGGGTTGCTCTCTTTCTTTGGGGTGTCCTCGTCTCCAGTTGCGTTGATTAATAGTCCTGAGAATCGGTTATCAGTGGTCGTTCTATCATGTGGTAGTGAGTTGGAGGCCTTCTTTCTTTTAGCTGCACGTGACATGGGAACTTTCTGCCACTCCGGCTGACTTGTCGTCTTTTTCGTTGATGGTTTTTCTCTAGCTAGGTTCCAGATTGCAGGTTTGAAAATATTGTTCACGTCACCAGTTGAGGCAGATCTCTCTCTCGTGAAGAATAGGCTTCGGTGGAATGTTTGTTGGACCATTCGTTTTTGTGGCTCCTTGTCGATGTCCATCGCTGTTTGGTTGTTTTCTACTGTCACAGGAGGGATGCCATGAACTCCTGCCCAGTCTTCGGTAGTGTATTTTTCACTCTCCAGCCCGGGAACTGGAGAGCGCCGGGTCTCAGCCGGATCGCATTGTATTCCAGAAGCATCTACTGCCGGGGGAGTCTGGTCTCTCACTCCCGCGGAGTCTTCGGTGGTCCATTTCACACCCACAGGCCCGGAAACCTGTGAGCGCCGGGTGCTAGCCGGGTTGCAGCGCAAAGTATCTCTCTCGGGTGTACTTGGCATTGTTTTACGTGGGAGATAGCTACAGCGGGCCCCAAGTCGCTGCACGGTTTAATTTCGGAGTTACCTTCTCCTATCCGAATGTTCCCTCCATGGTGGTGACGAGTCTCGGCTCCCGGGGTGTTTTGGTGGTGATTTAGTACCACCCGGATCCCACACCAGCCTTGCTAGTAAACTAGCAAGGGTGCCAAGTTATTTCCCGCCGCTTGGTGCTCGGCGTTGTCACTCGTTTGGCACCACCCAGGGGACACGTGTAGGGTGGTAAAAGGTATTTCCTACGGACGCGAGTGGCTTCCATCCCCCTCCTACGGACGCGAGTGGCTTCCATCCCCCCGTAGTATATAAGATGGATGACTTTTGTAGGGCGTTATAATATAATATCCTAGTGGTATTTAATATTCTGAGTGCAAATGAAAGTGAAGGGTCATGGTGTCATATTGCGACAGAAATTAAAGTAATGGGTTGATATTATGAATCTAGGTTCTAGTTAGATGGAAGAATGTCAGTTCAGTATTTTTACCGGGATAATGATCGAATTTGTATTCTAGATGTATTTTTTATTACTTAATTGTATTGTTTGATGATGAACTGCTAATATTGCTTAGAATTTACTATAAATGTATACCTATTGACGATTTCTATTAGCACGATAGATTTTCCACATATATGGTTGAAATCGGCGAGTTTTTGATTGAGTTAGAGTGTTGAGAGACTCTGGGTAGACCGGCAGATCGATTTGAAATCAATACATATTTTTGAAATTTAAGACTAGTTCAATTAACAAATTAATATATACATAAGTATATAATATTATCTGTTTGTGTGTCGTATTTTTTTATGATAAACGCGCCATCTTCGTCAGCCTCGATAGCTCAGTGGTGCAGACAGTCAACTGTCGCTATTGAATGTTAAGCAACGCTGGGTGCGGTCAGTACTTGGATGGGTGACCGCTGACCGTTGGAGGCTGACCGAGGTTCGGATTCCTCGTAAAACTGTAGGTCCCTTCCCTCCTAATCTTACTTGGTGGCAGGGTTTAACCCGCCCGGGTTGGTACCACCGCACTGAATGAAACGTCGGTTGAAACGGCTATGTAAATAGTTTGTGTTTTCCGACCAGTCAGTGTAGCCGGCACGATCAAAAGGGGGAAGCACTGACATGGCACCTAGTTCACCCGGTGTTATGGGCTGACATCACGGACGTTGTAGGTGATGTAGCCAACGGTGTCAGTTTCCACAAAAAAAAAATATTCGCCACTGGTTAACCTGAAATTGTACATAGGAATATAGGTCCGGGGGTTCTGGCTGGGGTGAAGCAAGCACTGGACTACCACCTAGTAGGGTAAGTTAAGAGAGGCCTCAACGGCCAGGTACTCGTATGTATACCTGTGTCAGTCTTGTTTATTCGAATGGTGTGCATGCACACCAAATGTCGGTGTCAAGTTGGTGTATCCAATGAATGACAATTCTGTGTCTGGATATTTGTGTCTATGATTGGAATTTGGAACATAACCCTTCCCGGCGGCGGCAGTGCCTCGGTAAGAATGCCGGGATTGAGATTCTGCGAATAGCTAAAAGACTCTCGAGTCTCGGCGCTGAATAACTGTGTCGCACTCACTTATGTTTTGAATTAACGCGCAACAAACCTCTCGACCCAATTATAAACACGAAATTTCGCTTTAAATTCGCCCGCGATTCCTTTGGATAAGCGAGGGCCTACATGAGCATGGTATGGCAGAGACATATCTGCTGCAAGAATAAGTAAGACATTTATAATTAAGACGAGACGCAGATTCACGTTGAAACGTCTATATGATTTTCTAAGATTTTTGCTTTTTAAATTACAGTGCTTAAGAGAACCGGGAAATCCACTTTTCTCATACGCCAACCAGGGGAAGTCTATTTCCAGCCCGTAAATCTTGCACTACCATTTTAAAATGTGTGTGTAAAAGATATTATCAATATCTATGTCCATATGTTGTCCTTTTTTCGTTATTTCATTTTAAATTAAATATATTTGATTATAAAAATGTGAAAATATAGCAATTTTAGGCCTAACTTTCATATTGTTTATATGGAAAACTATAAAAAATATAATTAAAATAAAGACATAGGAATACCCAGTAGGCTTTTTTTAATAGCAAAAAAATATATTGAGGAAGAATAAAGACATGAAAAAAGACTTGGTCTGAATGATGATTCACAGATATTTTGTAGGCAGTTTGCTTCTGAGTTGCAGTTGTCCTTTTCACGTGCGTGGGCAGCGGCGCGGCCCACAGCGACAGCAATACGATGAAGGAAATTCGAAATTTGAAAACAGTTCGCAGCACATGATGCTCTTAATATACTCCTTATTGCAACGGAAATTATTAACGTAGATACGTGACTCAACATTTCTGGTTAAACGTATGGTTTATTTCATGAGCAAGTTTTAGTACGTAATGGTAAAAGTAGATGTTACTAATTAGGTTTAATAATTTACTTTAAAAGGCGGTGTCATGTGAACGCAAGCTATCTGCCGGTATGCGTGGGGAATATGGCTCTCTTTGTAACATTAGTGCACGAGTTCAGTCCGTCCTTTTGGGGGAACATTGTTGAGGAATCAGGGTTATAGCATCGAGACCACTTCTGTGGAATGCCTATATATCGATCGATATAGCTCTTACGTAGGTATATTGAAAGTGAGTAAATTTTAACTAGTAAATCAAGTCAAGATTAAGAAGAAAGTAAGTAAGCCTGCTACAATACGCTTATTTCGGCACGCGGAAAAACTCGGTTTGTATCACCACATCTTAGCGTAACCGAAACTGAATTTTATTAGTCTACAAGCTGTGCCCGCGGCTCCGCCCGCTCTCATATTTCACTTCACTGCTAACCTCATAAGCCATTTAGCGTGATAGTAAGTAGCCTATAGTTGATGGGAAGAATCAAGCTATTCGTAGATTTTTTTTTTTTATTAAAATCGGTTCATTCGTTCTCGAGTTATAAGCGGACAGACAGACATACACTCAGACACTCAGACACTCAGACACTCAGACAGAAAGCAGACGTTGGATTTTATTATAGGTAAGGATATACTATACTGTGTCACGTATAGTTAAATGTGCTTGTACTATGTTTCATCGGATTTCGGATGATCGGTTTAAGAGTTATGGAGGAATATACATACATACAGAAAATATTTCTAAAAATCGTCAATTTAGTTTTAGTATCATACAAACGCAATATATCATAAAACAAAGTAACTTACTCCATGACCATCCCTTACACATTTATTATTAGTATTGATTGATTCATCTCATCATACATAGACAGTACCCTGCACTGCACTCGGATTCGTAATATTTTAATGTTTAACATTTAGCATTTTTCCAGTTCGATTATCACAGCGAAGAAGAACAGCTGACAAGAAACTTCGCTGGATACTTTTTTTTACGTCCACTTAGTCTACATTTACAAAAGTGTTTGCCACTGCTTTCAAAGTACGAGTCATCCTATTTCTAAAAAAAATATACTTATCAATCACAAATACAACATTTCTTTTCCATAGTTTTACTTCATTAATACCTATAATTAGAATTTATTTACATAAAATGCCATTCGCCTTTTCATTCTTAGCAATGCACACCACACGCTTTATCCCGACAACCGGGGTTAGCAGAGTAACCGGTGTTGTGCTGCAAGTACTATAGTAAATTAAAACACAGCAAGATAACTATCAAGCAGCAAGTAAGGCACGATGACACACCTGCTGCATGACTCGGTGGAAGGACCGTGCCGAGGTGGGAGGTCGCTAACCTGTCGCCCTTTAGCGCGGCACCTATTCCTTATCCCTTAGTCGCCTCTTACGACATGCACGGGGATAGATGCAGTGAGGCTATTCTTTTTAGACACTGACCCCAAACTGTACTCCGAAAGAGCTTAAGATAGAGAGCCCCATACATATGTGATAGTGATTATTTTTCAAACAAAATTAAGCGAGCATTCTTTAAAACCGGATTAATCGTATATTGCGAATAACACGCGAATTTCAATGTAGCTATTTCTACATTCGCATAAAAAGCGAATTCCTTACACCTTGCAGATAGTTGCAGCAAATTGCAAGAAATATGCAGTCCAAGATGCACTTTTTATTTTTTCTCCGAACACAACAAGAGTACTATGCACTGCCGCAGCAGAGACAGCTGTTTCGAATATACTTCCTACAGTATGTCTTGCCAAGTCTATTCATAGTGCTAAATATATTTTATGTACATCATAAGGGTTATTTCTGATCATCTGGATGTCAAAGGAATGACGCGGTGGATGTTTTTGTTAAAAGTTCGAATAAACAATTTAGTCAAAATATGGTGCGTAACGAGGCAATCCGCCGACGCACCAAAGTAGTCGATATTGGATACCGGGTGGCTAAGCTGGAGGAAAATTGGAGAGGCGTATGTCCAGCAGTGGACGCTTACACGCTGACTGACTGACTGACAGTTCGGTGGCACACCAGCACATCTTCGCCGCATTTCCGGTGGAGACGATGGGGGCATGGTCTGAGCACGATGTCTGAGGAAGCAAAGCGGCTCGCGAAAGACATCGGGATGTCCCTGTACACTGCTTCAGGAGAACAACGTTCGCTCGAGTTCCTGAGGCAGCGTATCAGTGTTGCCATCAAGCGAAGCAACGCCGCTATATAATTCTATAATTCTATATAATAATTCTGTACCACTTGAACCGATTTCGATTATTCAATTTCGGTTTCGATTATTCTTTTTTATGTAATACTAGCTGAGCCCGCGGCTCCGCTCGCGTGAAATTCGTATTTCAAGGATGAAAGTAAGTCACTAAGGGCGAGGCCGAAGGCCGAGCTGCGTTAAGATAAACGATAAACCTTCTCAAATAAAGTAAGTAACTAACGGCGAGGCTTCAGGCTGAGCTGCATTCTAGAAAGAAAATAAATCTTCTTGAAGAAACTAAGTAACTGAGGCCGAGGCCGAAGGCCGAGCTGCGTTTAGGAAGACCATAAACCATCTCGAAGAAAGTAAGCAACTGAGGGCGAGGCCGAAGGCCGAGTTGCCTTCAGGAAGACTATAAACCTTCTTGAAGAAAGTAAGTAACAAAGGGCGAGGCCGAAGGCCGTGCTGCGTTCAGGAAGACGATAAACCTTCTCGAAGAAAGTAAGTAACTGCGAGGGCGAGGCAGAATGCCGACCTGCGTTCAGAAAGACTATAAACCTTCCCAAAGAAAGTAAGTAACTAAGGGCGAGGCCGTAGACCGAGCTGCGTTCAGGAAGACCATAAACCTTCTCGAAGAAAGTAAGTAACTGAGGGCGAGGCCGAAGGCCGAGCTGCATTCAGGAAGGCTATTAACCTTCTCGAAGAAAGAAAGTAACTCTGGGCGAGGCCGAAGGCCGAGCTGCGTTCAGGAAGACTATAAAACTTCTCGTAGAAAGTAAGTTACTAAGCGCGAGGCCGAAGGCCGAGCTGCGTTCAGGAAGACCATAAACCTTCTCGAAGAAAGTAAGTAACTGAGGGCGAGGCCGAAGGCCGAGCTGCGTTCAGGAAGACTATAAACCTTCTCGAAGAAAGTAAGTAACTCTGGGCGAGGCCGAAGGCCGAGCTGCGTTCAGGAAGACTATAAAACTTCTCGTAGAAAGTAAGTTACTAAGGGCGAGGCCGAAGGCCGAGCTGCGTTCAGGAAGACCATAAACCTTCTCGAAGAAAGGAAGTAACTGAGGGCGAGGCCGAAGGCCGAGCTGCGTTCATGAAGGCTATAAGCCTCCTCGAAGAAAGTAAGTAACTGAGGGCGAGGCCGAAGGCCGAGCTGCGTTCAGTAAGACTATAAACCTTCTCGAAGAAATTAGGTAACTAAGGGCTAGGCCGAAGGCCGAGCTGCGTTCAGGAAGACTATAAACCTTCTCGAATAAAGTAAGAAAACTGAGGGCGAGGCCGAAGGACGAGCTGCGTTCAGGAACACCATAAACCTTCTCGAAGAAAGCAAGTAACTGAGGGCGAGGCCGAAGGCCAAGCTGCGTTCAGAAAGACTATAAATCTTCTCGAAGAAAGTAAGTAACTATGGGCGAGGCCGAAGGCCGAGCCGCGTTCAGTAAGACTATAAACCTTCTCGAAGAAAGTAAGTAGCTAAGGGCGAGGCCGAAGGCCGAGCTGCGTTCATAAACTATGGGCGAGGCTGAAGGCCGAGCTGCGTTCAGGAAGAGGATAAACCTTCTCGATGAAAGTAAGTAACTATGGGCGAGGCTGAAGGGCGAGCTGCGGTTAGGTAAACGATAAAAATAAAGCGTCGGTCAAAACGGCTATGTAAATAGTTTGTGTTTTCCGACCAGTTCAGTGTAGCCGGCACGATCAAAGGGGGAAGCACTGACATGGCACCTAGTTCACCCGGTGTTATGGGCTGACGTCACGGACGTTGTAGGTGATGTAGCCAACCGTGTCAGTTTCCAAAAAAAAAAAAAAGTAACGAACGGCAAGGCTTTAGGCTAAGCTGCATTCTGGAATACAATAAACCTTCTCGAAGAAAGAACGTTACTATGGGCAAGGCCACTGCCACGCCAAATCCCCCCCTTAAAATGTGAAGAACCAAAAAGCCTGAAACGCGTCATCATTTATTTCTTATGAGTAGCTATAATTATGATGATCAAGTTCCTACCTTTAAAAAACCCATACTCTCATACAAACTGTCACCCCACATTTCCCTCCCATAAAATGTGAAAATCCAAAAACCCTGAAACACGCATGATTGATTTATGATGTATGAAAATATGTTAAGTGGTTCCGAGTTTACCTCAAACATACATATAAGAAGTAGAGATAGAGATAGAGAAAAGAAGATAGAGATTAAATTATCCTTCCTTCCTCTCTCCCCGCGGACACCTCGCCCCCTACCTCAACCCCCTCTTCAAGGCCACCCCCAGTATGGTGAAATTATTTAAAATCATTTAACATCCTAAATCAAATTTTGAAATCATCCCCCATTTTAATTTAAGGGTTGATTTAACAAAAACGCTGAAACACTTAACTCTTTAATTCATACCAAAAGCCTAAATATGAATTGTCATATCCCTAACTTGAGAAATGATAGGTTCCCCATACAAACTTTCATCCCCTATTTCACCTCCTTAAGGGTTGTTTTTTGAGACAAAAGGTAGCCTATGTCCTTCCTCAGGATGCAATTCATCTCCGTACAAAATTTAAAAAAATTCTAAAATCTAATTTTGAAATCATCCCCTATTTTAATTTAAGGGTTGATTTAGCAAAAACGCTGAAACACGTACTTCATTATTTCATACCAAAAGCCTAAATATGAATTGTCATATCCCTAACTTGAGAAATGCTGGGTTCCCCCATACAAACTTTCATCCCCTATTTCCATTTCACCCCCTTAAGGGTTGTTTTTTGAGACAAAAGGTAGCCTATGTCCTTCCTCAGGATGCAATTCATGTCCGTGCAATATTTCATCGAAATCTGTTCAGCGGTTTAGGCGTGAAAAGGTAACAGACAGACAACAGAGTTACTTTCGAATTTATAATATTATATATATATATATATAGTATAGTATATATAGTATATAGTATGGATAGTATGGATTACTAAAAAGAATGAATTAAAAACATTGCACCGACTTAAAAGAACAACTAGAACTGAAAAGTGTTAAATAATATTTTGATTCATATTCGGGCCCTTGAGTTGAAGGCTGTACAAAAGCACACCTGAAAATTGATAGATGGACCCCTTTTGTGCTTTTGTACCGCCTTCAACTCAAGGGTTCGAATATGAATCAAAATATTATTTAACACTTTCAGTTCTAGTTGTAGGTTTTCTGGATATTAATTTTAGATTAGTTTTAGTTTTAGTGTATTAGTGTACTTATAGTTGTATTTTGTAGGCTGTTGTGTATTGTGTATATTTTAGTCAAATAAATTTATTTTATGTTATGTTGAAAGTTCGAAATATACATTTTAAGGGTTTTATCATTTATACAGCAAAGCGGAAGGACATTATAACGTTATCTAGAGATCTCTTGAGAGTTATGAATGATTAAATTTTACTTATATGTTGTTTTTTGAAGTCGGTGCAATGTTTTTTAAAACAGTTTTTATTTTATCGTAATGTTTTCGGTTACGAGGTATATTACAAAGCGACTTACATTCATCGAAGTTTCGTCACTCGCTCTAGGGACATCGTCAGGACTCGTGGAACTGCTACGACGGAACTTAATAAATAAACAAAGGAACAAAGTTGGAAGGAGGTCCACGCTTTCCTTTGGCCGTGGCGGCTACACTGAAATGATCGGAAAGTGCAAACTATTTTCATAGCAACTTCGATCCATCTTCACGTATGGTGTCTTCAAACATCGTATTAACAGGCTAGACAGCCTATAGCAACAGCCAGAAAATCTGCTGTCATGGCGCCTACCTAACTGTACGTGGTTTCGCGAGGAGACGTGATTTTGGCATGTCGATGGCACCATATTGGTCTCTCGGCACACCCACCCATGTTGGCTTACATAGTAGTTCAGTGTAGCCGGTACGACCGAGGGGAAGCACTGACCTGGCGCCAAGTTCGCCCGGCGTTATGGGCTGACATCACGGATGTTGTAGATGATGTAGCCAACCGTGTCAAGTTTCCATAAAAAAACATTAAAAAAATGGTATGTTGTGACTTGTGACCATCCGGACGAGTTTTACTAAGTGAAAGGATTAAAAATTTTGCACGAAATCTGAATTAACCTATGAATCATAAAACTCCAAATGAGGAAGAACCTGTGATGCATCTCGGTTTTGAATAAGACTGTGTCCCCAGTTGGACGCGAGCTGATCAAAACGTTTGATGATAACGCCAAAATATTTCGCACAAACCGTACAAGAGAAAAGTCATAAATTAAAGGACTTGTCAACGCAAAACTCGCGAGTGAGCGCGACTTCGGCGGCGGTTAGTCTAAACTAAACTATAAGTTTCTTGCTCTAGAGAGTTTCCCCGAATGCTCGCATTTTGTTCCACATACGAGATTAGGACTTGTACTTGCTTGCACTACACTCTACCTATTTACATTAACCTCTGGCTGGTGTATCTATCACATATCAGTATGGTTATGTATGAAACAAACAAAGATAATAGAGTTGTAATAATTGAAAATGCATCTTAAAGTTACGTAAATGGTATTATTTAGAGAGTGGCTAACTTACCCAGCGACATGCAATCGCTTCTCGGTACTGTCTCAATATACGTTAATATATTGTGCCTTATGCCCTGTCCCCATTCACATATGGGGGAAAGCACGATAGCGTACGTTTCCGATCAACTGACAGGCGTGAAGTTTTTTTTTTATCTAGGTACATTTTTAGCAAAAACTGCTAACTTAACTAACAACGGAAAAAAATTACATGAAACCTGGGTAGGTTTCGTGTGCTGTGTCTATGGCTGGCATTCATAGTCGTTCCAAAGTTCGAAGCTCAGCACTGTCTGAGCTGTTCTTCTTCGTGGGTGTAATCGAACCGGATAGAACAAATTGTGACAAGTTCAAGTGCAGTCTAATTGCCTTATGATTGATCAATAAACAATACAACACCTGAAGTAACTTGCCTGTGACCCGTGCCTGCGAAAATAAGACCTATCTGTGCCCAATATGTGCCGAGAACAGCTTCCTGACAAATCCAGACCGGTCCAGTCAGGCAGGACGCAGCTGCAGAAAGTGGGGACGGGTGAGTGGGTGAGTCGAACCTTCATAAACTACTTGCAAAATCATACAGTCCATTATCTCTCCGAGTCCTCTACATATTGTAAAACGGATCTTCATATCATGCCTATATTTATCAATCAATCAATCATCAATCATCAATATCAATATAAATCTGTAAGGGATGGTCATGGAGTAAGTTACTTTGTTTTATGAGATACTGCGTTTGTAGACTCTATGTACATATGATACTAAAACTAAATTGACGATTTTTAGAAATCTTTTCTGTATGTATGTATGTATGTTCTTCAATAACTCTTAAACCGATCATCCGAATTTGATGAAACTTAGTGCAAGCTAATTTAACTATACGTGATACAGGATAGGCTAAATAAAATTCAGTTCTGGTTACGCTAAGATGTGGCTCTCATACAAATCGAATTGTTCCGCGCGCCGAAATAAAGGTACGGCAGCGGGCTTACTTACTTTCTTCTTTTTAAATAGGAATTTCACGCGAGCGAAGCTGCGGGCAAAAGCTAGTAATTTATAAAAATTCAAAATTGTCAAACAGAAGCCGTTCGTGCTGTCGCCCAAGGTAATGCGACACCTCACCTCCACCGCTCGCGATCGGGACGCAACACGCGTTATCGAAGCCGATAATAATCGCGACAACAATGGTGTACGTTTACGCACGCCGGATTAGCGTTCGTTCTTTCCGCCGCGGATCGAGTGTCGCACTGTTTGTTGTAAACATGACTGGAAAATATGTTGTACAATTTATCACTATTTTAGTTCAAAGGACGAAAAGACATCGGAAAACTGATCGTTGCCTAGCACGGAGCGACGTGAAATTTTGCATAAAGTGTGCTAACGTGTGCAGTGTGGTGTCGGTACTTAAAAAGAGTAGCCCCACTGCATATCTCCCCGTGCATGTCGTAAAAGGCGACTAAGGACAAGATGCAGTGCAAACACGGTTCTTCCATAGAGTCATGCAGCAGGTAGGTCTTCGTACCTGAAATTGCTGCTTGATAGTTATCTTGTCTTAATACTTTGCTAAATGTGGTGGTCGGTGTTGTGCTGTAATTTAAAAAGTGTACTAGCAGCACAACACCGACTACTCTGCCTACCCCGATTATGTCAGTACTAAGAAAATATTTTTGAAAATTCGTACCCTAGTAAGGGTAATAGGGGATTAAAATAGGTTTTGAATTTCGTCAATTTTGTTGTTTGAAATATGGGAGCGTTTTTGAAATTGCATACCCTAAGAGGGATAAATTCCTGAAGGGAGGAGGAGAATGGGATGGAGGGAGGGAGGTAGTCGACTCAAGTTAAGCATTACAAGCTTTATGCCCGCGACCGAAAAGCTAGTACATAATCGGTGGTATATAAGTATAAGTGGTCAGCCTCGATAGCTCAGTGGTGCAGACAGTCAACTGTCGCTATTGAATGTTAAGCAACGCTGGGTGCGGTCAGTACTTGGATGGGTGACCGCTGACCGTTGGAGGCTGACCGAGGTTCGGATTCCTCGTAAAACTGTAGGTCCCTTCCCTCCTAATCTTACTTGGTGGTAGGGTTTAACCCGCCCGGGTTGGTACCACCGCACTGAATGAAACGTCGGTCAAAACGGCTATGTAAATAGTTTGTGTTTTCCGACCAGTTCAGTGTAGCCGGCACTCAAAGGGGGAAGCACTGACATGGCATCTAGTTCACCCGGTGTTATGGGCTGACATCACGGACGTTGTAGGTGATGTAGCCAACCGTGTCAGTTTCCATAAAAAAAAAAAAAAAATAAAGTAAAATCCTCAAGTGGGCTTGCATCAGAACCTAGCTAGAGTTTGATAAACAGTTTTTAAAAAGCGTATGTTTCATTCACTCTTTCATAAAACAAGCATTACAACAAAACCATTAATTCGACATCAAAAGACATTCAACAGACAAAATAAACACTCAAACATTTGTTGCCCGCACACAGGTAAGTACATTGTTTTCAGACAGCTCAAAATTAATTGTCTCAAGATAACAGGGCATTACAAACCCCTCATTAACTAAAGAAGATAACCAAAATTTACTTAAATAAGAGTTAAACGTTGAAATAAAAAGCACAGACGGGGCATCAGCTTGTCCAGGAGGTTTTTTTTATGGAAACTGACACGGTTGGCTACATCACATAGGGTGAAATAAAAAAGAATAACTCACAAAATGCATCCCGACCAAAGTTTATATTGTTACGCCGTAATTAATTTACGTAACAAATTCTGCTATTAAAGACCCCTTGACGGGTTAATATTCACTAAGAACATTTACTAGGAGCAAGATGCCGACTCTACTCTTGTCGCACCGTCTCACTCGTTCCTCTTCGGTAGTATAGTGGTCAGTATCCCCGCCTGTCACGCGGGAGACCGGGGTTCGATTCCCGGCCGATGCACCAATCGCGACGGACAGAGAGCGCACTATGAGCCTTCGACTAGACTCACCCACTCTTAGCGTTCGCAGTCGCGCGCAGGAACGAGTGAGACGGGGCGACAAGAGTAGAGTCGGCATCTTGCTCCTAGTAAATGTTCTTAGTGAATATTAACCCGTCAAGGGGTCTTTAATAGCAGAATTTGTTACGTAAATTAATTACGGCGTAACAATATGCTTGATACTTTTTGATTCGTTTTTATTCCATAGTAATTATTAGATAAGTAAAATATCTGTGATTTGTATTGTATAGATCCTTCTCGAACGAATACGTTGGGAACTGTTTAAAATACGAGTTTCAAAGAGGGATGTCATCCATATAAAAAAAAACTCTTGGTCTTACGTTTGAAATCTTCGGTTGTGTTTCTAATTGTGTTAATAATTTTGCGTGTAATTCGATCCACGGTCAGATTCAACGGTCAAACGGTCACCCATCCTAGTTCAGACCGCGCACAGCTGGTGTGATTAATTTCTCTTTCAGACATCTATTTACAGCACCACCGTGCTAACGAGACTGATTTTTCTATGCTGTGAAAAGAAAAGTGCACAAAGAATCTGTCACACTTGTTCTCTCATGTACCTATATTCTGTCTGCTGCAAATGAGGTGCACGCACACAATATATAGGTAAATTGGTCGTCTGATGGTCTGCAATATGTAACAATGCCAATTCCGTGTATTTATTTCTGCGCAGTAAATAGTAAAGGTTGTATGATTTAAGATCCCACTCCACTTTAAAAATCAACCTTATCTGGGAACGGGCCGATCTTTAAGTTAGAGCAATTTTTCAAAGTTACATTTTCGTGGTCTCTTCTACTAAACGTTATGTGGAAACATGTAAGTATTACATACATACATATCACACACGCTGAATCCCGGCAATCGGGGTAAGCAGAGTAATCGGTGTTGTGCTGCAAGAACTCTGATCAATTACAGCACAAGTCCGACCGCCACGTTTAGCAAAGTATTCGAACAAGATTAAATCGGATCAAGCAGCAAGTAAGGCACGAAGACCCACCTGCTGCATGATTCGCTGGAAGTACCGTGCCAAGGTGAGAGGTGGCGAGCCTGTCGCCCTTTAGCACGGCATATTGTCCTTATCCCTTAGTCGCCTTTTACGAAATGCATGGGGAGAGATGCAGTGGGGATATATTTTTAAGTACCGGCCCCACACGGTACTATTATTATTATTTAATAATTATAATACACTTTATGCCTCTTAATGCGTGGCAAGGGCGGGCTTATTGCCTTAAGCAATTTCCTCCAGTCAACCCGGTGGACCTACATTTTTACTTGGAATCCGAACCACGGTCCGCCCCGAACGGTCGAGCCGTCACCCATCCAAGTACTGACCGCGCCCAGGTGTGCTTACGATCACGACCGACAGTCGACCGGCCGCACCACTGAGCTGTGACTGAGCTACCGAGGCTGACATGGAAAAGTTGTAGGCAAATGCCCACAACTTTTCACTTAAGATTTCACTCAAGTTTTCACTCAAAATCACAAATTATCGAATCAGGAAGCAGATTAATAGTTAAAAAGAGTTATTGGTTAATTTGGCCATTTCTCAGTACGCGATGTGTAAACGGCCAAGCACATTGTTAAAGGCCAAATGACGTAGAATATTTATGGCCAGTCCATCATTTTGTGAGTGGTATTTGTAGGCAGTGCAGTTAAATGTTAAGAGTGTATGTAGCTTCTTGTTAATAGATATTTTGACGTAGATGGGTTGGGCGCATTACTGTGTATGATCTTGTTTGTGAACGATGTGATCAGCACCGATTTATAGTACTAGATGTCTTTATCAGCCTCAATAGCTTAGTGGTGCAGACAGTCGACTGTTGCTACTGATTGTTAAGCAACGCTGGGCGCGGTCACGGTCAGTAATTGGATGGGTGACCGCTCGACCGTTGGAGGCTGACCGTGGTTCGGATTCCACGTAAAACTGTAGGTCCCTTCCCTTCCTACCTTACTCGGTGGTAGGGTTCAACCCGCCCGGGTTGATACCACCGCACTGAATGAAACGTCGGTCGAAACGACTATGGAAATAGTTTGTGTTTTCCGTTCAGTTCAGTGTAGCCGGCACGATTGAAGGGACGCACTGACAACATGGCACCTAGTTCACCCGGTGTTATGGGCTGACATAACGGATGTTGTAGGCGACGTAGCCAACCGTGTCAGTTTCCATAAAAAAAAGATGAGTCTTTCTTATAAATCACTCACGAAAAAACATGTCATCGACCAAAGCTTATAAGCTCATTTCACAATGACAGATGCTGTACTGAGGAGAATTAGCGGCTCATTCATCGAACCGAAATTTCGCACACGTTCTGGTAATTTATTTAATATTCATTTAATTTAGTAATTGTAACTACCTTAGTAATGCTTTCTTCGCCGCTGCTCTTGTGTAGCTTATAATAATAAATTTTCTCATGTTGACATCTTTCACGACAATCTTAAAAAAATTAAATTTTACTCGTAGTGTTTCATTACCTTATGATTAAGTTTATAAATTTATTTTTTCTCCTTTAATATTTGATTTATTTTTGCATAAATATATTAGTTTGGGATATATACTTGGCTGATGCTTGACTTGAGTTTTTGTACTACATCCATTTCGTTTTTTAGTTTTTTATTTTATATACTTACCTATGTAATACACTTAGCATTAAGTATAGCTTTTTTATTGTATAATTTAGTGAGAGCACTGTACTCTTGTACATCACATCATCCCAGATTATATCAAATGTTCCGTTCATGGAAACAATATTGTGGCTCTGTTTAAAGTATAAACTCTTTTGTGTACTCTTTCTTTGTAAATAAGGGCTTTCTGTTTCCTAAATAAATAAATAAATAGCTTTGTAATTATCTTTTGAAATTTTGCTTACAATAAAATTGTGTCTTTTTATGTTAGCATCATACTTTTTTTCTTGTTTAAATATTACTACGTATATGTATGTATATGTAATCTTAGCTGGTTTTTAGTTGGTTAAATATTTTATATTTAATTGTTTAGTTATGCACTGTATGATTACTGTATAAATGATGAGATGTCACCGGCATGAGGTCATCGACTTTATGTTCGTTTATAAGTCGAGAGCTACTCGATCGATTCGCATGGGGTTTACACTGACGTGTTCAGGCACACCTGAGGGTGATTGTAGTGTACTAGCTTTTACCCGCGGCTTCGCTCGCATAGCCTATGTCCATCCTGAAAGTCCATTCTAAATATTCGTCAAAGAATTTTAAAAATGGGATGAGTATTTTCGGAGATTACCTCCTACATCCAAACTTAAAAACTTAAAAAATTTACCTCTTTATAATGAAATCAAATACCTACTAATAATAAATATGTAAGGGATGGTCATGTAGTAAGTTACTTTGCCTTATGAGATAATGCGTTTGTAGACTCTATGTATGATACTAAAACTAAATTCACGATTTTTAGAAATCTTTTCAGTATGTATGCATGTACGTTCCTCCATAACTCTTAAACTGATCATCCGAATTCGATTAAACTTAGTACAGGCACATTTTACTACACGTGACATAGGATAGGCTAAATACAATTTAGTTCCGGTTACGCTAAGATGTGGCTCTCATACAAACCGAATTGTTTCGCGCGCCGAAATAAAGGTACGGTAGCGGGCTTACTTACTTTATTCTTTTTAAATACGAATTTCACGCGAGCGAAGCCGCGGCAAAAGCTAGTATTATATATTATTATTAACGTTCAGACTTAACAGGCTTTGTTTTATTAAATCTTGACATATGCGTTCCTCACTTTAGGCGTCGATTACTGTCGGCGACGACGCTTTATAAAAAAAATAATTTAATCTTTAATCTGTGTATTTTTATGTCAAATTGTCTGCAATAAAAAATGGTGGAATTTGGTTCGATATTTTTCCTTTCCTCGTTAATATTTTGGTTCCTTCGAGCAGGGTTTATACTTTGCTAGTGCATATTTGTGTAACGAGTAATGGAAACGAGATCTCGAACGAAAAGTGCCGCCGTAGCCGCCTCGGCGGCGGATTCTCACATGCGCCCTGCATCGCATTCGGGTGCACCCGACGCGGAGTGTGCACGACCTCGTGTGAGTTCATCTTCAAAATCGGAGGTGAGCTCGGTCGTACATCCAGCTCCTCGAGCGTCGGGTGCTCATCATGCCCTGATTCGCGATGTAGGACACGCGAATCCGTCGTGTCAAATTGTGCCGGCTGCAGACCATTCTGTTTCAGGAGGACACTGCCTCAATAGCTGCACCTCAGCGCGCACCTCAAGGTCAATTGCCACGGTCATCGCGTGCAAGCTAGCTGCAGAGGCCCTCCACGCGCGCCGCCTCCTTGAGCGCGAGCATGCCGTGGCCGATTTAGAACTTCGTGCTGAGCTCGCTGCTATTGACGCTGCTACCTCTGCAAATACGAACAGCGCCAGCGGGCGCACAACATTCAACGTGCGAACAGTGGACTGGGTTAACGGTTCCGATTCTAACCTTACACAGGTTTCAGATAACTTATTATCTTTAGAAAATAATATCTCTCAAGCACATAGAGATACAGTAATGTCGCCACGAGATATTACAGAAGGGCATATACTTGCAAAGCACGGTGACGCATATCGTCATCGAATCGGTGAGCGAGGTGGAGCGACGGTAAGCACACGGCGAGCGCGACTGCAGCCCCCGCCGCTACCGCCGCCTCCGCCGCCACCGGTATCGGCACTACAGCTGTTACCTTCTCCGCCGAGGTTGAGTGAAATTGGTAAAACTGTTCCAACTAATTCAGGAGCACCTCCCTCAGATATCGCTCAACTGGCATCAGCTATAGCAGCTCTCACCGATAAAACGAGCTTACGAACACAGAGCCGAGCTGCTAAGCCATGGTATATAGAACTGGTACCATATTCTGGGCATGCGACCGAGTGGCTCGGTTTTAAACGCACATTTGATGACACTAGAGCGTCATACACATCGACTGAAAACTTAGCGCGGCTGCGGCACGCCCTGCGTGGAGAGGCGCGCGAGGCGGTCGCCTCGCTGCTTGTGTCGGCAAGTGAGCCAGACGACGTAATGCGAGCTCTCGAACTTCGGTTCGCTCGTCCTGAGCAAATTGTCATGCAAGAGCTCGCAGCCATGCGCGCACTTCCTAAGTTGAATGAAAACAAAGATCTGAACGTGTTTGTTTGTAAATTTCGTAACTGTGTTTCAACTATCAAATTATTAAATAAAGATGAATATTTGCATTCCCCAGAATTATTTGATGCCTTACTAGCTAAGCTGTCTCCCTGGATGCGGTCCAAGTGGATAGACTTCGCAGCAGATCACCCAACTAAGGTAAAGATAGAGCTGCTGACTGACTTTCTCACTCGCGAAGCAGAACGTCAGATGCAATTTGGCGTAATCTCTCATCATCATGCTTCTCACACACAAGTCGAGTTTGAGAAAAAGCGAGAAAAAGTTCATGCTACATCTGCCTCACCTTCCGAAAGCGCACCGTGTGTTTATTGTAATGAAATACATAATATTCAAATTTGCAATAGATTTAAGATGCTATCAGTTGATGATCGGTGGAGCTGGATACGACAAGCAAAAGTTTGCTACAGATGCCTGAAAAATGTACCGCATCAATGGAAACTGTGTAGAGCGAGGCCCTGCACTCGCGATGGTTGTCGAATGCGCCATCATGCTCTACTTCATGGAGGGACGTATAGTCCTACCAAACCTGGATTCTCTATCAGGACCGCTCATACTTTAGATAGGCCAGGAGAGAACGTCCAAACTGCTCATACTTTAGATAGGCCAGGAGAGAACGTCCAAACTGACGAGTTATGCAATTCGAGTGAGAGTAATAGCAAGGGAAATATTGTTTTAAACAATACTTCGGTCATGCCTTCTACCGGTACCTCTTGTCAGCCACCACGTCGAGCGTTGTTAAAAGTTATTCCTGTCATTGTAACTGGACCGGTCGCTAGTGTAGAGACGTATGCTTTACTTGACGATGGGTCAAGTGTAACATTGATCGACTCGGACGTGTCGAAACGAATTGGTGTAACGGGTCCCGAGGAGAAGATAGTAATGAATGGTGTTCAAGGGATGACTAGTGAAACTAAGGTCAGTTATGTTGATTTTTATATTCGAGGCCAATACAGTAGCGACATTCACATAATAAGAAATGCGCGCTCCATTCCAACGCTTGGACTGGCGCGACAGACAGTTAGACTCGAGGACGTAGTGCAATACAAGCACATTGTGGATCTAGCAGAAGAACTTGCATATGAGGATGCTACCCCAACGGTTCTTATAGGAAGTGCAGACTGCTTCCTGACTTATTCAAAATCCATTAGGAAGGGTTCGCGCTCCGAACCAATAGCATGCCATACTCCGTTAGGCTGGGTCCTGCATGGTGCAGAGTGCAGTCGAAGTAAAATTGTCGAATACGTAAATCATAGTGTTGTCGAAAATGAAAATGTCGATAATTATACAAGTTTGGAAAATATGATAAAACAACAGTATAAATTGGACAGCATAGGAATAAATAAACGAGATAGCCTTTGTGTAGAAAACAATCGAGCATTACAAATTCTTGACGCCACATCCCAACGTCTTCCTAGTGGTCGGTATGAAGTAGGTCTTCTCTGGCGGTCGGACACTCCCCAGTTTCCTGAAAGCTATTCACAGGCACAGCATAGGTTAGTGATGCTAGAAAAGAAGCTCGATAAAGATCCTCAAATGAAGGATTTATATAGAAAAAACATGAAAAGCATGATTGATAAAGGTTATGCCGAAGAATGCACAGGTGAACCATGGTCAAACGTGTTGTGGTATTTGCCACATTTCGGAGTATCACACCCAGCCAAACCAGGTAAGTTGAGGATCGTGCATGACGCGGCGGCGAAGTCTCAAGGTCTTAGTTTAAATTCTTTACTATTGCCAGGACCTGACATGTTGCAGTCATTACTCGGAATATTGTTTCGCTTTCGTGAAAGTCGAGTAGCCATAACTGCGGACATACAAGAGATGTTTCCACAAATAAAGATACGTGTGGAAGACAGAGATGCTCAGAGATTCCTGTGGCGAGATGGTGATAGAAACTCTGAAATTAAAGAATACAGAATGAGTTCAATGATATTTGGCGCAACGTCGAGTCCGTGTACAGCTCATTATATTAGAAATAAAAATGCAAAGGAATTTGAAAGTACGTATCCAGATGCAGTGCGAGCAATCCTGTGGGACCATTACAGGGATGATTATATAAGCAGCGTTGAGAGTGCAGAATGCGCCATCAGGCTGGCTTCTGAAGTGATAGCCGTCCACCAACAAGCTGGTTTCATAATGAGAGCGTGGGTGTCTAATGACACATCAGTTTTGGATTCGATTCCAGTTGAGCTTCGGCAGGAAGTGCCGACGAGCGTCGAGCTGCTTACGAAAACGGTTCGAACGTTGGGGCTCATGTGGAATCCTTCTTGCGACACCCTAGCTTTTCAAACTGGCTTACAGGATGTATTATCCGAAACTTTGACGAGAAGAATAACACTATCTCATGTAATGCGTGTTTACGACCCACTAGGTTTGCTCGGTCCAGTTGTGATCCGTGGTCGTATTCTTTTCCAACAAACATGGAAAAGCGGTTTAGGATGGGATGAGGAGTTACCACTACCGGAATGTGAACTATGGCGTGAATGGTTTGTAGATCTACGTGCCATCAGCGACTTGCAGCTACCACGTTGGTACCTAGATGTACAAGGTTATGTCGAGAGTGAGCTTCACTTGTTTGCGGATGCTAGCGAACTGGCGTATGCTTGTGTTGCATACTGGCGCTTTATTTATCCAGATGGTAAGGTGAAACTCTCTCTCGTCGGCAGTAAAGCTCGCGTCACACCGCTTAAGCCTATCACGATTCCAAGGCTTGAGCTACAAGGGGCTCTCATCGCAGCTCGACTGGCGAACACAATTCGCGACGAGCATAAGTTCAAACCTGACCGACTTTACTTCTGGACTGACTTAATGACCGTACTTGGATGGCTCCGGAGAGATGCTCGTCAGTTCAAGGCATTTGTAGCCCATCGAGTTGGCGAAATATCTGAAACCACGAAAGTATCGGAATGGAGGTGGGTTCCAAGTGCCCTGAACGTAGCTGACGACGCTACACGTGTGAATTCTGAGCGCCTCACGCCCGAAAGTCGTTGGTTCACAGGTCCTGAATTTTTGTTAGGACCCCAGGAGACTTGGCCTACGGAACAATCCAATTTCAAATCCAACATTAGTGATGATGAAATAA
This sequence comes from Nematopogon swammerdamellus, assembly GCA_946902875.1. Taxonomy (NCBI): domain Eukaryota; kingdom Metazoa; phylum Arthropoda; class Insecta; order Lepidoptera; family Adelidae; genus Nematopogon; species Nematopogon swammerdamellus. Next base: position 10,148,991 of record OX336359.1, read on the forward strand.
AAACAAAACTGTTGAACATAAATTTAACAACTATAATCCAATCTTTATGTACACCAGTTTTGGTAGATCCAACTCGTTTTAGTAGCTGGTCACGCTTACTGCGTACAACTTCATACGTTAGAAAGTTTCTTCAGAAACTGAAAGACCGTGTTTCTGCCAGACGAATAAATGCTATCGAAGCAAAAGTTCCACTCGCGAGGCAACTACAGTCACCATTTCCTTTGTGTCGTGAGGTTTTGTCTGTTCCAGATACATCGACACTTCAAGCTCCTATGCAAGGAGGGCCTTCCAAGATGTCCACTTCATTCAAGCCTGTAAAAGATGCAAGAGATCACCGTTATTTCAAAACCACCTGCATTCCACTAACAATTCCACTAACGGCTGAAGATTTAAATTCAGCTGAGATACAAATCCTACGCTGTAGTCAAGCAGATAGCTTTGGTGAAGAAATCGCCTGTGTTCGAAACGCTCAACCAGTCAAAAAGGGTCGACTGGCAAACCTGTCTCTCATGATAGATAATGACGGAATTCTCTGCTTGTCAGGGCGCATCAGAGCCGCAAGAGGTATAGACAATAACACGAAAAACCCTATATTACTGGACGGCAAACATGCAGCGACTCGGCTATTAGTTAACCAAATGCACAAGGATTTCGCTCATGCGAACAACGAAACAGTGATAAATGAAATTCGACAAAGATTTTGGATCATTCGGCTTCGTGACACAGTTAAAACTGTGGCCAGAAACTGTCAGCTTTGTAAGATACGTCGAGCAGCTCCTCTAAATCCTCCAACTGGAGATCTTCCCATCGATCGTCTGGCGCATCATCGTCGAGTATTTACGTACACCGGCATTGACTACTTCGGCCCCGTTGAAGTCACGATGTTTCGAAGACGAGTGAAGAGATGGGTAGCGTTGTACACATGTATGACCACCAGAGCCATACACCTTGATGTGGTACACAGCTTATCTACTGACTCAGCAATAATGTGTCTACGACGCTTCATTGCGCGGAGAGGAACTCCCTCTAAGATGCTTTCGGACAATGCCACTTGTTTTGTTGGAGCGAAAAGACAGTTGGCGGAACTGTATGGTCAAGCGGTGACGGAATATGCCTCTAACAAGGGCATACAGTGGCGCTTCATTCCACCAGCAGCTCCCTTTATGGGAGGTTCGTGGGAAAGGCTTGTGCGGAGTGTGAAAACCGCATTACTGACGACGCTACATGAAAGAGCTCCTACAGAAGAAGTTTTGATCACTCTCTTGCTTGAAGCCGAAGCCATAGTGAACTCCAGGCCCTTGACACATGTGTCTGTTGACCCAGAAGATCCGCGAGCTTTAACTCCATTTCATTTTATTTTGGGTACCTCGTCCACAGCGGCCTTGCCGATACAACTTAACGACGGAGACCTGGCACGAAGATGTGATTATAAGAGAGCACTTCGCCTGGCCGATCATTTCTGGACCCGGTGGTTGAAGGAATATTTGCCAACTATTTTGCCGCGACGTAATACTGGCCAAGCAACACCGAATATTAACATCGGAGACATTGTGATCATAATGGACGGCCAGCTACCACGAGGAACGTGGCCACGGGGTCGAGTAACAGTGTTATTCCCGGGCAAGGATGGAGTCGTGAGAGTGGTCGATGTCGCCACAAGTAGAGGAATATTGCGCCGACCAGTAAAGAAGTTGTTTCGTCTTCCAGTCGACCCATGACCTATCCATGCCATGACCCATGACATGACATGAGTGGATGTTGAATGCAGGTGTCGCCACCTCTCTCCATTACTGTGATGGATCACCAGGGGGGCGATGTCGGCGACGACGCTTTATAAAAAAATAATTTAATCTTTAATCTGTGTATTTTTATGTCAAATTGTCTGCAATAAAAAATGGTGGAATTTGGTTCGATATTTTTCCTTTCCTCGTTAATAATTACTCTTGAGTTCAACTTTAAAGCGAGCGGAGTTACAGGCGAAATTAGGTCGTTCATAAAGTATGACGAGTATTTTGTTGAATGCCAACCGATGCGGTTAGCGGTGATGGATACTTACTGTTACCTGGCAACACTGATTACTTGACTAATTGTAATGGCTTTTTCGTTTTAAAAACTATTTCACTGTTGCATTTTAAAACACACTAGCTGTGCCCGCGGCTCCGCCAGCTCTCATATTTGACTTCTCTGCTAACCTCATAAGCCATTTAGCGTGATAGTAAGTAGCCTATAGTTGATGGGAAGAATGAAGCTATCCGTAGATTTTTTTAAATTAAAATCGGTTCATTGGTTCTTAAGTTATAAGCGGACAGACAGACCTTCAGACAGACAGAAAGCAGACGTTGGATTTTATTAAAGGTAGGGAAAGGAAGGATACCTGCGTTACGTTGTCCTGTGGGAAAATTAATGTGAATGCTTTGCTTTCTTAGGGCAGTTTAAAAAAAAATTAGGGGAGGTCAGGTACGTGATATATCTCTATCTCTATCTCTATCTCTATCTCTATCTCTATCTCTATCTCTATCTCTATCTCTATCTCTATCTCTATCTCTATCTCGATCTCTATCTCTATCTCTATCTCTATCTCTATCTCTATCTCTATCTCTATCTCTATCTCTATCTCTATCTCTATCTCTATCTCTATCTCTATCTCTATCTCTATCTCTATCTCTATCTCTATCTCTATCTCTATCTCTATCTCTATCTCTATCTCTATCTCTATCTCTATCTCTATCTCTACCTCTATCTCTATCTCTATCTCTATCTCTATCTCTGTCTCTATCTCTATCTCTATATCTATCTTTTTTTTATGGATACGGACACGGTTGGCTACATCACATACCTACAACATCCGTGATGTCAGCCCATAACACCGGGTGAACTAGGTGCCATGTCAGTGTTTCCTTTCATTACATGTCGGCTACACTGAACTGGATGGAAAACACGAACTATTTACATAGCCGTTTCGACCGACGTTTCATTCAATACGGTGCGGTACCAACCCTGGCGGGATAAACCGTACCATCTAGTAAAGTAAGAAGGGAAGGGACCTACAGTTTAACGTGAAATTCGAACTACGGTCAGCCTCCAACGGTCGAGCGGTCACCCATCCAAGTACTGACCGCGCTCAGCGTTGCTTAACAACAGTCGACCGACCGCACCACTGAGCTACCGAGGCTGACTTGATGATATGAATAATATAGATGTTATTTTGCCTAGCTAGCAATGTATGACAATATCAGTTTTAGGCAATGATATTTTAGGAAAGATTCGTTATCTATATGACATTCAGTGCTCACACATGGCACGTCCTTGAAAAGTTAAGAGTAAGAACTATAAAGTGATGCGCCGACTCGTATAGTCTTATTCCAATTATTAGAATTAGCGCAGAATCAGTCAGTCTCATTACATTACACACGACGGCATTTTCGATGTGTTAGCGGCTCGCGGTCCGAACGCGTGCGTAGTTGGTGGGTGACTAATTTCAGACAGGACTGTGGTCTTGTATTTATTGTGCCGCTTGGGAGCTCAGATAACCTATCTACCTCCTTTTAACTTATAATATCATTGGTTTTAGGTCGTAACTTGAACGTCGATTTCTAAACGGTACTGACATTTTGTGAACCGCAGACTCCGCAGCCGCAACCGATTCAGACAATTACTGCACTTTGCTACCGCTGTTGAAGGTGAATTGTAACCTTTAGCGTCTTGTTAGCGAAATTAACTATTTTTACCTTCTAAGTGTTCTATGGGTCAATTGTATGGAAGAATGTATCAGCAATTTGGGGACAAAGTGATTCACGGTTACCTGGTAAGTAGCTATTTGGAATTCAGTAGTTAACCATTTTTGACGCTGCCTTCAAATCAATTTGTAAGGGATGGATGGTCATGGAGTAAGTTACTTTGTTTTTTTATGAGATATTGCGTTTGTAGACTCTATGTATGTATGATACCCCTAGCTAGCCACCTCTTACCTTGGCACAGTCTTTCCACCGAGTCATGCAGCAGGTGGGCCTTCGTGCCTTACTTGCTGCCTGAAGGTTATCTTGTCCGAATACGTTGCTAAATGTGGCGGTCGGAGTTGTGCTGTAATTTATGAGAGTACTTGCAGCACAATACCGATTACTCTGCTTACCCCGATTGTCGGGATACGGCGTGTGGTATTTATGTTTGATGCCAAAACATTTTCTGTATGTATTAATGAATGTTCCTCCATAACTCTTAAACCGATCATCCTAATTCGATGAAACTTAGTACCAGCACATTTAACTACGCAGGACACAGGATAGGCTAAACAAAAATCAGTTCCGGTCACGCTAAAATGTGACTCTCATACAAACCGAATTGTTTCGCGCGCCGAAATAAAGGTACGGTAGCGGGCTTATATTACTTGTTTTCTTCTTTTTAAATACGAATTTCACGCGAGCGAAGCCGCGGGCAAAAGCTAGTAATCTATAAAGTAAAAAAAAAAATAAATTGTAAAGTTAAACCGTCCTGCCTGAGCCTTCTAGCCATAAATAATTCCGACCAGCTCCCATCGAAGACAATGGGTCTGAGCCATAAAACTAGTTTTTTTTGTTGTAGTGACGTTTATTGCGGCAAGGGCCACAATGAAATAATTTTATATAGTATAGGTGCACCCACCCGTTTAATAATAATAATTACATCCTAGAAATCAAGACCCCGCCCGCTCTATGTAGGCAGCCAACAGACATCTTCCGTCCGTGTCGAGGCCTCGAGAGTCTTGAGTATGAAAATATACATGACGGGGCATGCTCCTGCATTAACTAAGTGTATACCTAGGGTAGGCTCTTAAGAGAATGTATAGGTTTGTTAATATTAAGGTAACTAGTTGTATGTGAATTGAGATACATGAAGATGTTAGAATATTTCATCTTAGGCCATCTTAAGATAAAATATAGTATGTATATTGATCGTGTGTGACCCGCTTAAGAGCCGACAGAGGTAAGTCGCGTGACTAATTTTCTCCATACAAAATCGCAATACATAACCATATACAAAACCTTGACTGATTTTTATAATTCATTTTCTTGTAATAAGGACAGCTAATTTTTTTTTAGTTTAGATTAAATATTCTACGCCAGTGTTAAAAAGCGGCCAAGTGCGTGTCGGCCACGCGCAGTGTAGGGTTCCGTAGTTGCGGAACCCTATCAAAGTAAATTATTTGATTATTTGTATAATTTTGTAGGGGAAATAAATGAATGTTAATTTGAAAAAGTTCTTCAACAGTGAAATGATGGCTGTCGTCCGTACATTTTATAAGTTGGTCGACTATTACTCGTCAACCTGTACAGCCAACTTAGCTGTGATAGTTTTCCTTTTAATTTCGATATTTATACTACTGCTGATAACAACCGTTTAGCTGACAGGGGGTTGGGACACTTGACTCTAACAAAGATTAGCACTTAAAAGCTTAATAATTCGCAAACGGATCCCTAAATAAAAAATGCTTTTCCCAAACCCGCAATATTTTGATCAAAGACCTATTCAACGACATCCCACACGATGGGGTAGACGTGAAAAAAAAAATTCATCCCCACTTTACGTGTGGGGGAGGTACCCTAAAAAAATTATTTCAAAATTTTTATTTTACCACTTTGTCGGCGTTATTAATATGTATACCCATACCAACTTACAACTTTCTAAGGGTCTATGAGCTAAGCCGCGGACAGACAGGCAGACGGACGGACATGCCGAAACTATAAGGGTTCCTTGTTGACTGCGGAACCCTAAAAATTGGATTTTTGAACGAAAAAATTGAATTTTTAATTATATTGATGTAACGAAGTTCATTCAGATTTATTGAATCATTACTATGGATATAAAAAAGATAGGTACGCAGATTGTACTGTCCTTATTACAAAACAAAACAATTGTAAAAATCGGAAATTTAGAGGTCGGGAAAACATAAGCCCCGAAAAACAGTTTTCACGTAATTTGTAGGTATATTAGCTGAAAGCATGCAGCTGTCGCTCTTGCGTTGGTGAGGGTACGCGTGGTGAACAGAGACAGCCAGCCAAATACCTAATGCTAGCACCACACATGGCTGTATGCACACAAATATTTGGCAAAAATTTCCGTTTCGTCTCCCTTTAATGACTTTCTTAGAGCGAGATAAAACTAAAATGTTTACAACAATCACGAATACGCTAAGCCAAGTGAAGTGCCGGCATAACATGTTGTCAAGTGTGTCTACTCTTAAATTCCTCTTCAATTCGTTTTCACAATTACAAATACTATGTAAAACGCATGCGTGGTTGTGTGATGAAAAACTATTCCCATGATAAACTAGCGGCTTGTCGGTTCGCTCGTCGATTGCCCACAGACCGACAGAGGCTATCTTAATAATCCTCTCGAGTCCTAACAACGGCTTATAATTTTGTTGTATTCCACAAAAAACGTATTTTCCTTCCACTCACCGCCTCTGTTCATTGTAAAGCTGGCCGGCTACTAAATGTGTGGTGAGGAGTGGGGCATCTTGATCCTTAGAGAAAACTTTCTTCCTTTTAGTGTCATTCTGTATGTTTAAACAGCGTATAATTCACGGATTTAACCACGTTGGGTATTAAATTTCTGGCTGTTGTGAATTTTGATTAATGTGATTTAGAGAAGACAAAAATATAAAAGAAAAGTCTGAGTTCCGGTTTCATGGATATGCGAACCAATGGCGAGCGTTTAAGCGTGGCGCGTTACCAAATCGCAATCCACTTCAGCCCCAAACTCTTCGGGCCTCGGTACAGATGTATAATACATAAACAAATTGGAGTCGCTTCTCCAAAACACAATTTTTCGCTCATGTACTTTACCCGGAGAGTCGAATCGTGGCACTTGAAAATTAGTTGTCTCTGCCTACCTCAACGGAAGACAGACGTTATGTATGTGTAATATGTATGTTTTTTTTATGGAAACTGACACGGTTGGCTACATCACCTACAACATCCGCGATGTCAGCCCATAACACCGGGTGAACTTGGTGCACGTCAGTGCTTCCCTTCGGTATATGTAATAGGCAAAGAGATGGGTTTAGTGTCTTTGGTAATAGGTAATTAAATAATGTCTAATCCAATAAGTGTAATAATTTTATAGTTTTTTAATAAAATAACATCTACTTACTGCGGGTTAATCCAAAACATCACATCTCCATGTTCCGCCTAGCACAGCGGTCATCTTCGGCCGACCGCGCGGACAAAAAAAAAACTCAAAATCCAGAATCGAGCGCAGTCGTCGTCGGCGCGACTCAAAGCCTTCGTTGTGGGCCGGTGAAACCAATACATTCTACAACAACCGGCGGGACCGTCTTCTGCCATTGTGGACGGACGTGTCGACACTTAGAGAATGATAATATCTATTCTACTACTAGCCTTTGCCGGCAGCTCCGCTCGCGTCATGGCCGGCTTTGGGCGATAGTCAGGTACTGGACTATACTTATTCAATAATGGATAATATAATTTTTCGAATACTTTGCGAAACGTGGTGGTCGGTGGTGTGCTGTAATTTACCATAGAGTTCTTGTAGCACAACACCGATTACTCTGCTTACCCAGATCGGCGGGATTCAGCGTTTGTGATATGTATGTATATGTATAATATAATATCCTTATATAATAATATGCTTATTAATATGGGATTCTCGGACGCTGCTTTGTGGAACTAGCATCCCTTATTCCTTGCCACTAGTCCTATCTCGGCAGCGTCTCAGATTCTCTCTGCGAATAGACAGAGAGACTCAGTTCCCTTTTGTTTTTGACAGTGCTTTTGAGAACAAATCGGTTCTCAAAATAGTTTGAAATGTCTTTCTGCGAATGTGTGTGGAAGCTGGGTGCCCTCAAACGTCGTATTAACAGGCTAAGCAGCCTAGCAATAGTCCGCAAATCTGCTGACATGTCACCTCAATGAGCGTGGTTTGGCGAGCGGAGTTGGTTTTGGCTCTGTCGACTGCACCATCATCGGTCCGTTGACAAAGCCACTCAGGTTGGCTTACATAAAAAAAGCTTGATTCCATTGGTGATCATCAGTACATGTAAATGGGCAAGCCGTTTTAGAATTTAGTCCAGCCGTTTTAGAATTTACCCGTTACAGAGACTCCCACTAATAAGCAGAAGACAGACAGACAAACTAACGATGCCTTTTATAGCAGTAGAGAAGAAGAGCTCGTATTATATTCTATTGTGCTTAGCCTTTGAGCGCCAAAGATGCACTTTTTTCGTAACCTTTACTCAGGCCGGTTTGATGTTAAACGTTTTTAAACTTGTGTCAATATTTTTAGGTTGACTTTCTATTTAGAAGTGATAATTCTACGTGAACTCGCTAGTAGTTTGTTGAGTTAAATTCATTTTAGCAGGCGCGCCTTGTGTTGATTTTGAGTTAACTTCTTACCTTTATTGGGTAAATATTAAATAATTTTTAAACTGTTATTTTACATTTCAAACGGTACTTTCTTAACATGGATTTTAACAATACATTACCCAAAAATAATTTACTCTTTGCGCAGTTATAGTCAAAACTCATTATTGTCAATAATTAGCGTATTATTCATAAAATTTCTTGTTTCTACTATATTAATCGGCTCTTAAACATACAAAGATTGATTGGAAGAAATCTCTGTAGGGGATGGGTTCCTCTTTGTCCCTCGTGTAAATATACCTTCCTTGTTTATGTAAAATGTGTTTTTGGAGCAATAAAGTATTTTCTATATATCTATACATACCACACGCACGCTGTATCTCGGCAGTCGGCAATCGGGGTAAGCAGAGCTATCAGAGTTGTGGTGCAGATACTATCAAGCAGTAAGGAAGGCACGAAGACCCACTCGCGTGGGTTCGGTACTTACAAAGAATAGCCCCACTGCATCTCTCCCCGTGTATTTCGTAAAAGGCTACTAGGGAATAAGGACAAAATGCCGTGATAAAGAGTGATGGGAAAGCCACTTTCTCCTTGGCACGGTCCTTCCACCGAGTCGTGCAGCAGGTGCCTTAATTGATGCTTGATAGTTATCATGTTCGAATACTTTGCTAAACCTTACCTGAATCCTTTAACCTGGGTGTCTTCAAGCGTCGTATTAACGGTCTAGACAGCCTAGCAACAGTCCGCAAATCTGCTGGCATGGCACCTAACTGAGCGTGGTTTTGCAAGGAGAGGTGATTTTGGCTCTGTCGACTGCACCATTGGTCTCTCGGCACAGCCGCGCATGCTGGTTTACATAAAAAAAAACGTGGTGGCATATCTATAAATGTGTGTTTATAAAGTGTCTCTAAAAACTCAAAAACGGTTGAACCGATAATCTCATGACACAATGTATAAGACACAAATTGCGGAAGTAGAAAGACTTACGCAAGCTACCTACTCGTAGTTTAATGTATTCATCGATAGTTGCGCGCAATTGCGTTATAATATGTCGACAACATACGAGAGTACTTTATAGTAATTCATTTTAATGTCCTTATTTAGCTTTGACACAGTCACGTTTAAATCTTGTCTCCGTAGTATTCATCCTTTATTATATGCAAGTTACGATCGTGCAAGTTTGCTCAATGAGAATTATGCACAAGAACTTGCGCAAGCTTTAACACTGTGCGTTTTAAGGCATATTATGTAAATACTCTCAAGAAATTAAATGTACTTAATGTGTATTTATTTTTGGGAATAAGAAGCAAATCTAAATCTTCATACTCCCAAATGAGGAAAGGGGATAATCCTCTTTGTCTATGAGGATTATCTCATAGATGCAGAATAATATATTTTACATTTCCGCAAAATCAAAATATTAGCGGAATCAGAGAAAAAAATACTCGTTATAACGAGCAATTTTCATCGACATGTGGATGCACTGAAAAATAAATACTTCTTAAATTTTGACAAACTCTAGCCTTAGAATATTAGGAGGTCCTCTTGAGAGGACATCCGTAATTTCAGGATTCTAGCATAATATGCCACATGCCTTTTTAGATTTCCTTACCCTGTACGGAAGCCTATTACTAAGCCTACCACGTCTGTCTGTCTGTCCTTCCGTCCATCTGATGGCTGTATCTTTTTCTTTGGAACCGTAATAGCTAGCCGATTGAAATTTTCACAGAATATGTCTTATTTTGGCGGATATAACAACATTTTATGTTTATACAAGCTGTGCCCGCGGCTCCGCCCGCTCTCATATTTCACTTCACTGCTAACCTCATAAGCTATTTAGCGTGATAGTAAGTAGCCTATAGTTGATGGGAAGAATCAAGCTATCCGTAGAATTTTGTTTTATTAAAATCGGTTCAGTGGTTCTCGAGTTATAAGCGGACAGACAGACACTCAGACAGAAAGCAGACGTTGGATTTTATTATAGGTACTAGCTGTGCCCGCGGCTCCGCCCGCTCTCATATTTGACTTCTCTGCTAACCTCATAAGCCATTTAGCGTGATAGTAAGTAGCCTATAGTTGATGGGAAGAATCAAGCTATCCGTAGATTTTTTTTATTAAAATCGGTTCAGTGGTTCTCGAGTTATAAGCGGACAGACAGACAGACAGACAGAAAGCAGACGTTGGATTTTATTAAAGGTAAAGGAAGGATAAGGAAGGAAGGATGCACGTACTCGCTTTATATATATTTTTATTAGTCCAGTATGTTATGGATATAACAACAAATAATAAAAACATTCAAAAATGACAAATTAAGGAGGGTTCCCATACAAGAAACGTGTTTTTTCAAGTTTTTTTTTACATACATACATACATATCACACACGCAGAATCCCGACAATCGAGGTAAGCCGAGTAATCGGTGTTGTACTGCAAGAACTCTGGTAAATTACAGCACAACACCGACCACCACGTTTCGCAAAGTATTGGGTTTTTTTTTTGTGGTGCGGAAACCTCGATGCGCTAGCCCGACTCGCACTTGGCAGGTTTTTATTTTTTTTACCTATTTTGCGTCTAACGGTCAAGCATAATTTCTAAAGGCGCTTCAGCCATTTATTGACACTAGGCAAGGTTTATTCATTCTTAGCACCTCCCAGACCCACAGCAAGCCACGCAAGGGTTAAATCTGTTAAGTGCCATCCCAGTTGTCATACACGGAGGTCCCCTGGACCCCTAATTCACACCTTGCATAGTGGTCCTTTGTGACCAGCTTAGAATGTTTTGAAAACGCATTTGTTGTGACCGAGAAGTTCGTAAAGTTGATGTTTTTAATATGAAAAGTTTGCCCAGGAGAATACATACATACCATACTATACATACATACTACACGCTGTATTCCGACAGTCGGGGTGAGCAGACTAATCGGTGTTTTGCTGCAAGGACTTTTGTAAATTACAGTACAACACCGGCCACCTCGTTTAGCAAAGATATACTAAGACCCACCTGCTTCATCGTTCGGTGGAAGGACTGTGCCAAGGCGAGAGGTAGGTAGGGTAGCCTGTCGCCCTTTAGCACGGCATCTTGTTCTTATCCCATAGTAGCTTTTTATGACATACATGCACAGGAAGAGATGCAGTGGGCCTCGCTAGCTAACTAGTGCGATCGGTCGATTGTCGTTCGTGATCGATCACAAGCACACCTGGGCGCGGTCAGTACTTGAATGTGTGACCGTTCGACCGTTGGAGGCTGACTGTGGTTCGGATTCCACGTAAAAGTGTTGGTCGCTTCCCTTCCATTCTTACCTTACTAGGTGGTAGGGTTTAACCCGCCCGCGTTGGTACAACCGTACTGAATGAAAGGTCGGTTGAAACTACTATGTAAATAGTTTTTCGTCCAGTTTAGTGTAACCGGCACTAACGAAGGTTAGCACTGATATGGCACCTAGTTCACCGCGGTGTTACGGGCTGACATTACGAAAGTTGTAAGTGATGTAGCCAACCGTGTCAGTTTCCATAAAAAGAAAACCCCCAGACTTGCACAACACGAAACATCACTCGCACTAAACAACGCTACGCCAGAACATCGACCTATTCATTCCCGCAGAAAGGCAACTCACTAGAGCAGCCCACAAAGGTGAGGGCGGATGAAAAACGACCGGAAAAGCCATTTCCCGAGAGGCGTTCAACGTAACGAGTAGTTCGAGGTAAAATGTCATTCGTCAAAATTTCACACTGATTGCAGCCGGCACGCGAGCCGTGAACTTACTCGACACCCCTTAGTCTCCATACACTGTATACTACTTGTCAGTACTGTCAGCCTCGTTAGCTCAGTGGTGTGGTCGGTCGACTGGTTAAGCAACAATGAGCGCGGTCAGTGCTTGGATGGGTGACCGCTCGACCGTTGTAGGCTGACCGTGTTTCGGATTCCACTTAAACTGTGGGTCCCTTCCCTTCTTACCTTACTAGGTTGGTACCACCGCACTGAGCGAAACGTCGGTCGAAACGGCTATGTAAATAGTTCGTGTTTTCCGTCCAGTTCAGTGTAGCCGACATGAAATGAAGGGAAGCACTGATATGGCACCTAGTTCAGCCTGTGTTATGGGCTGACATCACGGATGTTGTAGGTAGGTGACGTAGCCAACCGTGTCAGCTTCGAACTTGGCGATGGTGGCATAGAAAAAAGTGTGCGCGATTTGATAAACAATATTGAAAAGTATTGGTCTTTACCTATGAAATTGGAGATTTGTATGAAAATTTTAAAATATAAAAAATTTGGTAATTTTTTTATTTTAGCTAATCAAAGTACTGGCCCAAATGATGTTTACAATTTTGCCATTTTGATGGCAGTTTGTTTGTCCCTTTACTATAGAAGTCTGCTGGACCAGAGGCGATGAAGTCAGCGGAAGCGTTTTGTACTGCTTCTCGGGTGTTGAATTTTTTCCCACTGAAAAATTTTTCAAAATTTTGAAAAAAGTTGAAATCTATTGGGGAAGGTCCGGTGAGTACGGTGGGTGACGCGAGAGCTTCCAGCTGTAACTCTTGTAGCTTTGCGATGGTCTGTCGTGAAGTGTGAGCTCGCGCATTGTCTTGGAGAAGCAATGGGGAAGAGCTTCACCAGTATTGGTTGTTGAATTGCGAGCTTCTCCAGCAATAGACATCTGCCGTCACTGTTGTGCCATTCGGTAAGAAGCTGTGATGTACAAGTCCGGCACTGCTCCATCAGACAGTCACCATGGTCTTCCTATGGGTAATATTTTTTTATCGCACTGATTAGGTACTGTACCCGGGTCCACCCACTGCGACGAACGCTTACGGTTGTCGCATAGGATCCACTTTTCATCGCAGGTAACAATTCGATTTAGAATTTCCTCGTTTCTATGCCGATTCAGTAGTGCTATGCATGCTTCGACGCGTAAGTCTCGCTGATGGTCACTTAGTTCGTGTGGCACCCACTTATCTAGCTTTTTTATCTTACCGATTTGACACATGTGCTTCAATGTTGTTTTGACACTAACTCCAAAGCCCGCAGCAAGCTCAGCCGTAGATTGAGTTGGATCCGCTTCCACTATCGCCTTCAATTCGTCGTTGTCGACAATAGTTACCTACCGACCGCGAGGCTCGTTCTTCAACTCAAAATTTCCAGATCTAATACGATTGAACCAATAATGGACCGTGTTTATGCAAGCAGTGTTAGGCCCGTACACGTCGTTAATGTTTCGTGTTGTTTGCGCAGCGGTATTTCCACGTAGGAACTCATATTCGAAAATTGTACGAATTTTCAGTTTATCCATGGCGCCAAAAACTACCACAATTTCACAAAAACAAAACACTATCTAAAAACAAATGACTGAATTTGAAATTAGAATAACATGGCTTTCGAATAAAATTTACTTGAATTTCGAATAGCGCGCCAATCCACAGATAATTAATTTTGAAAAAGCTGGTTTTAAAAATCTCCAATTTCATAGGTAAAGACCTATTATATACATACATGCATATCATCACGCTGTATTTCAGAAATTGGGGTAAGATTCACCTTTCATTTTAAATATTTTATTCAATAACGTTTTTATTGTATGCATGTTCTATTCTACTCGTTCAGCATATAAAGAATAGTGTACAAGAAGCCTCGCTGGAAATTATTTACTCTTTCGAAACAAAAACGTCAGTACACTCAGTACAATTCAGCCTCACATTCATCAAGCAAGACGACAGTGAACTCAGATTTCGTCTCGCCAGATAAATCTGCGCGTCTCGTACAGCTAGTAATTTTCGCACGCCCCATCGCAATATATTTCAATTTAAACGCGAAGAAAACAAGAAAATTATACTCCGACCACACGCGGCCGTCCGCGTCCGCCGGGTAAGTATTTATCCGAGACACATTGTCCAAATTGTGCATAATAATATACGAACTTTGAGTTCGGATTACATTTTGTATACCTACACATTTTGTCAGCCTCGGTAGCTCAGTGGTGCGATCAGTCGACTGATATTAAGCACACCTGAGCGCGGTCAGCACCTGGATGGGTGACCGCTCGTTGAGGCTGACCGTGGTTCGGATACCACGTTAAACTGTAGGTCCCTTCCGTTCTTACCTTACTAGGTGGTATTCATAAACATATACAAATTAGAACTAAAATGCCATAGAATCTAATTTTGCTAAGCGTGGTGGTCGGTGCTGTGCTGTAATTTGAGTTTTTGCGGCACAACACCGACACTTGTAAGTCGAATCCTGTGTGGTATAACAACGTTATAAAAGTTTTAAGCTTTAAAAAAAGGAAATTGTAAACTAGGAAAATAACTTACTAGTCACTCACTACTCGTATTTTCGTTTCTCTTTTTACAAACACAATTCAAAACACAAACGTCAAACAATAAAATGTCATATTTTTTTTATTTAGAATCTTATAGTAATAGTGCGAAAAAAGGTTCACTTTGGAATCTCACACAATGCAGGTTTCCCGGGTTTTGCTACTGTTTTGGATTATCGTATTATGGGAGTAATTAATTTTAACCGTGGCACTACTGGTAGTGCCACGGTCAACGCCCGGTTTTAAATATGAAAATTACAGGAAACATTCATTTATTAGTACTGATAACTTCGTACTTCCAATAATCAACCTTTGTACTTATATTTTGAACTTCACCCCACATAACAACTTCCTTAGTTAAATTTAATTTGCAAGAAGCAAATTTATTTTCTATTCACATATACTTCGTGCGATCTTTATATTTATGATCCGTTACAAAGCTTTCTTCCCTCAACCGAACGAGAACCACCCAAGCGTCAGCAGTATGTCTATTGAGAGCAACCGGCCAGGTACGAATCTTAATTACACGCTTCACCATGTTAGAGCCACCTGGACTTATAAGGATATTGGAGGCGAAGTATGGAGTGGCCTTGGTGTCTCAGAAAATGTGCGGCGATAGTCGTTAATTTGGGCAGTTTTTTTTTAATAATGCAATACGGCCACACACACGCAAGCACGCACCCTGGCAAGCACGCATACACACACACAGACATACGCTTTTTTCACGAACCGGTTTCAGCGATATCTCAGTTACCATATAACACACAATTTGATTATTTCAATCTTACATTCTGACGGTCAGTACTTGGATGGGTGACTGCTCGACCGTGGTTCGGATTCCACGTAAAGCTGTAGGTCCCTTTCCTTCTTGAAGGGAAGCACTGACATGGCACCTTAATAAATTTTTATATTATCTTTAAGAATTTATACAAAATAATATTTTCTAATTTCGCACCAAATTTCCACTTGGTACGATCAAACTCTTATGGCCCTGTGACGGACAGACGGACGGACGAATAAGTAAGACTATTAAGTTTCCTTTTTCACCTCTTTGAGATACGGAACCTAACAATTGTGTCAGATTCATATTTAATTTATTTAAATAAAATAATTAAAAATAATTAAATATAGACCTACAAGTAACTAAATTAACTATAATAATAAATCTACCTAAATAAAAATAATCGTCCATAGGCATGATTTTTTTGTTTTTTGTTTTTTTTTTTATGGAAACTGACACGGCTTGCTACATCACCTACAACATCCGTGATGTCAGCCTATAACACCGGGTGAACTTGGTGCCACGTCAGTGCTTCCCTTCGGTCGTGCCGCCTACGCTGAACTGGACGGAAAACACAAACTATTTACATAGCCGTTTCGAGCGACCTTCCATTCAGTGCGGTGATACCAACCCGGGCGGATTAAACCCTACCACCTAGTAATATAAGAAGGGAGTCATATCCCTTAGTCGCCTTTTACGACCTACACGGGGAGAGATGCAGTGGGGCTATTCTTTTAAGGTACCGGCCCCACACGGTACAAAATGATCCTCAAGACTGAAGCGGCGTTCCCCCTCTGGATCGTCAGACAGATCCGCTGGTTGAAATGCATGGCACGGCGGTCCCCAGAGGCGTCAATGAGTAGTTTTCCCAATTTCTTGGAAAAACTGATCGCGTCCGGGCTCCATGCCCCAAGAGTCTCTACAGCAAAGGCTACAAACTCGTATTTTAAAATAACCGCACTATAAATCGAAGGATTGATCAAATAAATTAATAGTGCAATATATTTCTTTTCATCGTTTCTTTCTCGACAATTTTCGCTGCGAAGGGAATGTCTATTTTTAAAGTATGCCCTAATATTCGTAGCTTTGGGAACACTCATGAAACTCGCAAGAGATTCGCCACACACCGGATACCGTCATTTGCAATACCTTATGCGTGACCGTTCCTTGGTACTCATTCCTAGAATAACCTATGATTTCTAGAAATACTATGACTGTACCAGGTTTCAAGGAATTGTGAAAATAGTTTGTTCGAGAAAATAATCTCTTTGGTTTTTAATATTCTTCTTTAGCATCAAATAATTGACACGAATGGGGCCTTCAAACGTCTTCAAGACGCTACACGCTTCAATAGAGCTTGAATAGTTCGTAAATCTGATAGTATGGTGGCTCACTGAGCGTGGTTTGGTGGAACTGGCTGTGTCGACCACCGTTAGTCTCTCGGCACAGCCACCCATAGTGGTTTTTATAAAAAAACAATGTAAAAATAATACTAAAACTGCAGCTCCGGACCATCTGACCACAAAATCTTACCACTGGTGGTCAGTTGGCACTCCAATTTCAGCTGACTACCAGTGTTCAAATGACACAATGGTATTCCCATACCACACCAGTGGTGAAAATTATCCCATTTCACCGCTGGTGATGAAATGAACCATGAACCAAAATCCCTGCAGACCATCTGGAATGATGTAAAAATTTCCAAGAAATAAAATCACTATCGGCCACTGTCTGGAGATAGTAAGCCCATTTGCTTACTAATGCCGAACGGAATTCCATTTTACCATTAATTTTTAAATAATAAAAATAGATACGAGTAAGTGTACCAACAAATAGATATGTAGTATGTGTACAAAAAAGTGTACAATTTTTAAGAGCATAACGAAGAGCTTGTTTGTTTTTTAGTTCATAAGTAAGCTGTAAAGTTTTGTTTTAGTACAAAGAAAAATTAAACTTACTTCTGACATATTCAAATCTTTCATTTAAAACACGTCAATTGCTGGTACCGTTCAATAAGTCTAATGTTTTTTTTTAACTCCCGACGAAAAAACGGAGGGGTGTTATAAGTTTGACGAGTGTGTGTGTGTGTGTGTCTGTCTGTGGCATCGTAGCTCCCAAACGGATGGACCGATTTGGATGCGTTTTTGTATTATTAGGAAGCTTGTTTAATTATTTTGCGCTATTGTAACTAGGTGGATGATATGGGAATACTATTGTGTTATTTGGTCACTGGTAGGTAGGTATTACTTAAGTCAATTGATCAATTATAGTGCGAGCTGACCACTGGTGGTGAGATTTAGTCGGTGGATTTAGTGGTCAAATGGTCTGAAGGGGCAATTCGCCACCGGTGGCAAGTTGACACGAAAACATTCCCATCTGTCTACTGGAGGTCACTTGGGAGAATGTTTTTCCAATTTAACCACCAGTGATGAAGTGGGAAATATTTCGTCTCAACTGACCACCAGTGGTGAGATTTGGTGGTCAGATTAATGGTCCGGAGCGAAAACTGCTATCGTCAAGCGTCAGGAAGGGTTTTCAAGAAATCATGAGACCTCTACTCTACCTATCTAGAATCTGGAATCGAAAAAGGAAAAAGGTATTATTCGGAAGACTATGATACTGTAACTGTTCCGGATCGACGCTCGGGAAGCGGTGGACTGTATTTTCTGGCTGGGATCGGCAAGACGCCCGGCCACTCGGTCGACGACACGCAGTACGGGAGACAACGAACTAAATGAAACTCCGGTGCTCGGTACGGTATAGGGCGGCCTAATACCGGAGCAACCACGGATGAGACGGCGGGCTTGCGGTTGCTCGGGGCGACGCAAGCGTGAGACGCGCAGCGGAGAGAGAGAGACGGCGATAGACGCTTGCAAGTGGCGAATTCGACCGCGTCGGCGGGAATGTAACCGCTCCTCTTGCTGCTCTTGATGGTGGTCTTCTCTCTCCGGTTGCTCGCTGCGGTCTGCCGAGCCGGGGATTAGCGGCCCCCTTTTATAACCTTCCTAGGGACGCGCCGGGCAACAGAATGTAGCACCGGCGCGGCGCGGCGGACCGCTGCACTATTGCGCTCGGCTCGGCTATGAGTCATCTCGCTGCGCGACTCTAACGCCCCCCGCCTGCCCCACTCGCCTCGTCCGTGTGTACTCCAGTAAAAGGCCGACCAGATATATTTATTTATTGAATAAAACTTACATCTAGCCTAGTCGGTATTCTAAAGCTAGTTAAATCTAACGGGCTAGGTCTTACGGGCTAACTAGTCTACGGTTGTGTAAAATATATATTTCTTAATAACTAACTTACGTATAACTTATATTATCTTAATTATACCTAGCCCGCGCCTATGCTACACTATGCTAACTTATGAAACCTACTTTATATCTACGCCGGCCGCTGCCTCACTACTCTATTTCCTACACTAATTTCCCTAAGCTAAGATGCGCTGGCTGCGGAGCTGTCGTCGTCCGCCACATTCTCCCGCCGTCGTCGCTTGTCGCGATCCTTTTCGGCAGGCAGGACGACGATCTTCTTGACTGGCCTTCGGAAGAGGCGCCTCGCAGTCAGCACATCGACGACACGCGCGGCCCCGTCTTGCCCAGGGTAGGTGGCAGCGACTCGTCCCCGGGCCATGTGTTGCGCGGGAGGTTGGGGTCGGCGATGGTGACGACGTCCTCCATTTCCGGCACCCGTCCACGGCCCTGTGGCTCCCGCCGGTGCGGCAGCTCCGGCAGTACTCCCGTACCCAACGCTGCCAGCAGCCGTCGGTCAGTCTCTGCGCCTTTGCGGCTCCCGCCGGTGCTGTAGCCCGACTTCCGGGTCTCCACTCTAAGCGACTCCGTAGTCGTCCAGCGGCGTCGTCACCGAGTAGGTGGTGCTCGGTCGAGCATGCGGGGTACTCCTTCTCCGCGCTCGCGTCCACCTGGTCCTCGCACTCGGCGGCGCATTCGTGCTCGCTCGGCGGAGCGAGTTGTGTCGCGGCAGTGGTGGCCTCCTGTGTCCTGGCAGCGGTGGCTAGCGGCGTCATGGCAGCGGTGGCGTGCTGCATCGCCGCGGTGGCGGCGACGGGCTGCGGCGCGACGTGCGGCCACGTAGTAGCTGCGGGTGGCAGCGCAGCGCGTATGTCCGCATCGGCTTGCGGTGGCGCAGCGTGCGGGCCCCGCGGTAGCGGCGGCGGCAGCAGCCTGTGGCGCGGAGTACGGCCACGCAGCGGCGGCGAGCGGTGGCGCGGCGTGTGGCCCCGCGGTAACGGCGGGCGGCGGCCTGTGGCGCGACGTGCGGCCACGCAGCTGCGGCGGGTGGTTGCGCGGCGTGCGGCCCCATGGTAGCGACGGCAGCAGCCTGTGGCGCGGACGGTTACGCCGCGGCGGCGGGCGGTGGCGCGGCGTGCGGCCCCGCGATAGCGGCGGGCGGCAGCCTGTGGCGCGGACGGCCACGCAGCGGCGGCGGCGGGCGGCGGCACGGCGGCGGCGTGCGCAGAGGCAAGTGGCCACGCTGCGGCGGCAGCGGGCGGCGGCACGGCAGCGGCGTGCGTAGCGACGGGTGCCGATGTAGGTGGCCACGCGGCGGTGGGTGGCCATGCAGAGGCACCTGGCTGTGCCGCGACGGCGGCGCGCAACCAGGTCTCGGGGGCGGCGGCCTCCTCTGCGTCGGCGGCGGGTGGCCACGCTGCGGCTGCAGCGGGCGGCGGCACGGCGGCGGCGTGCTCAGCTGCAGGCGGCCACGCTGCGGCGGCAGCGGGCGGCGGCACGGCGGCGGTGTGCGAAGAGGCAAGTGGCCACGCGGCAGTGGCTGGCCATGCAGAGGCACCTGGCTGTGCCGCGACGGCGGCGCGCAACCAGGTCTCGGGGGCGGCGGCCTCCTCTGCGTCGGCGGCAGGCGGCCACGCTGCGGCGGCAGCGGGCGGCGGCACGGCGGCGGCGTGCTCAGCTGCAGGCGGCCACGCTGCGGCGGCAGCGGGCGGCGGCACGGCGGCGGCGTGCCCAGATGAGGGCGGCCACGCTGCGGCGGCAGCGGGCAGCCATGCTGCGGCGGCAGCAGGCGGCGGCGGCGGCGTGCCAAGATGCAGTCGGCCACGCTGCGGCGGCACGGCGGCGGCGTGCCCAGATGAGTGCGGCCACGCTGCGGCGGCAGTGGGTGGCGGCACGGCGGATGCGTGCCCACATGCAGGCGGCCACGCTGCGGCGGCAGCGGGCGGCGGCACGGCGGAGGCGTGCTTCACTAATTACCCTAAGCTAAGATGCGCTGGCTGCGGAGCTGTCGTCGTCCGCCACATTCTCCCGCCGTCGTCGCTTGTCGCGATCCTTTTCGGCAGGCAGGACGACGATCTTCTTGACTGGCCTTCGGAAGAGGCGCCTCGCAGTCAGCACATCGACGACACGCGCGGCCCCGTCTTGCCCAGGGTAGGTGGCAGCGACTCGTCCCCGGGCCATGTGTTGCGCGGGAGGTTGGGGTCGGCGATGGTGACGACGTCCTCCATTTCCGGCACCCGTCCACGGCCCTGTGGCTCCCGCCGGTGCGGCAGCTCCGGCAGTACTCCCGTACCCAACGCTGCCAGCAGCCGTCGGTCAGTCTCTGCGCCTTTGCGGCTCCCGCCGGTGCTGTAGCCCGACTTCCGGGTCTCCACTCTAAGCGACTCCGTAGTCGTCCAGCGGCGTCGTCACCGAGTAGGTGGTGCTCGGTCGAGCATGCGGGGTACTCCTTCTCCGCGCTCGCGTCCACCTGGTCCTCGCACTCGGCGGCGCATTCGTGCTCGCTCGGCGGAGCGAGTTGTGTCGCGGCAGTGGTGGCCTCCTGTGTCCTGGCAGCGGTGGCTAGCGGCGTCATGGCAGCGGTGGCGTGCTGCATCGCCGCGGTGGCGGCGACGGGCTGCGGCGCGACGTGCGGCCACGTAGTAGCTGCGGGTGGCAGCGCAGCGCGTATGTCCGCATCGGCTTGCGGTGGCGCAGCGTGCGGGCCCCGCGGTAGCGGCGGCGGCAGCAGCCTGTGGCGCGGAGTACGGCCACGCAGCGGCGGCGGGCGGTGGCGCGGCGTGTGGCCCCGCGGTAACGGCGGGCGGCGGCCTGTGGCGCGACGTGCGGCCACGCAGCTGCGGCGGGTGGTTGCGCGGCGTGCGGCCCCATGGTAGCGACGGCAGCAGCCTGTGGCGCGGACGGTTACGCCGCGGCGGCGGGCGGTGGCGCGGCGTGCGGCCCCGCGATAGCGGCGGGCGGCAGCCTGTGGCGCGGACGGCCATACAGCGGCGGCGGCGGGCGGCGGCACGGCGGCGGCGTGCGCAGAGGCAAGTGGCCACGCTGCGGCGGCAGCGGGCGGCGGCACGGCAGCGGCGTGCGTAGCGACGGGTGCCGATGTAGGTGGCCACGCGGCGGTGGGTGGCCATGCAGAGGCACCTGGCTGTGCCGCGACGGCGGCGCGCAACCAGGTCTCGGGGGCGGCGGCCTCCTCTGCGTCGGCGGCGGGTGGCCACGCTGCGGCTGCAGCGGGCGGCGGCACGGCGGCGGCGTGCTCAGCTGCAGGCGGCCACGCTGCGGCGGCAGCGGGCGGCGGCACGGCGGCGGTGTGCGAAGAAGCAAGTGGCCACGCGGCAGTGGCTGGCCATGCAGAGGCACCTGGCTGTGCCGCGACGGCGGCGCGCAACCAGGTCTCGGGGGCGGCGGCCTCCTCTGCGTCGGCGGCAGGCGGCCACGCTGCGGCGGCAGCGGGCGGCGGCACGGCGGCGGCGTGCTCAGCTGCAGGCGGCCACGCTGCGGCGGCAGCGGGCGGCGGCACGGCGGCGGCGTGCCCAGATGAGGGCGGCCACGCTGCGGCGGCAGCGGGCAGCCATGCTGCGGCGGCAGCAGGCGGCGGCGGCGGCGTGCCAAGATGCAGTCGGCTACGCTGCGGCGGCACGGCGGCGGCGTGCCCAGATGAGTGCGGCCACGCTGCGGCGGCAGTGGGTGGCGGCACGGCGGATGCGTGCCCACATGCAGGCGGCCACGCTGCGGCGGCAGCGGGCGGCGGCACGGCGGAGGCGTGCCCACATGCAGGCGGCCACGCTGCGGCGGCAGCGGGCGGCGGCACGGCGGAGGCGTGCCCAGATGGGTGCGGGCACGCTGCGGAGGCAGCGGGCGGCGGCACGGTGGCGGCGTGCCCAGATGAGTGCGGCCACGCTGCGGCGGCAGCGGGCGGCGGCACGGCGGTTGTGTGCTCAGATGAATGCGGCCACGCTGCGGCGGCAGCGGGCGGCGGCACGGCGGTTGTGTGCGCAGATGCATGCGGCCACGCTGCGGCGGCAGCGGGCGGCGGCACGGCGGTTGTGTGCGCAGATGCATGCGGCCACGCTGCGGCGGCAGCGGGCGGCGGCACGGCGGTTGTGTGCGCAGATGCATGCGGCCACGCTGCGGCGGCAGCGGGCGGCGGCACGGCGGTTGTGTGCGCAGATGCATGCGGCCACGCTGCGGCGGCAGCGGGCGGCGGCGGCGGCGTGCCAAGATGCAGTCGGCCACGCTGCGGCGGCACGGCGGCGGCGTGCCCAGATGAGTGCGGCCACGCTGCGGCGGCAGTGGGTGGCGGCACGGCGGATGCGTGCCCACATGCAGGCGGCCACGCTGCGGCGGCAGCGGGCGGCGGCACGGCGGAGGCGTGCCCACATGCAGGCGGCCACGCTGCGGCGGCAGCGGGCGGCGGCACGGCGGAGGCGTGCCCAGATGGGTGCGGGCACGCTGCGGAGGCAGCGGGCGGCGGCACGGTGGCGGCGTGCCCAGATGAGTGCGGCCACGCTGCGGCGGCAGCGGGCGGCGGCACGGCGGTTGTGTGCTCAGATGAATGCGGCCACGCTGCGGCGGCAGCGGGCGGCGGCACGGCGGTTGTGTGCGCAGATGCATGCGGCCACGCTGCGGCGGCAGCGGGCGGCGGCACGGCGGTTGTGTGCGCAGATGCATGCGGCCACGCTGCGGCGGCAGCGGGCGGCGGCACGGCGGTTGTGTGCGCAGATGCATGCGGCCACGCTGCGGCGGCAGCGGGCGGCGGCACGGCGGTTGTGTGCGCAGATGCATGCGGCCACGCTGCGGCGGCAGCGGGCGGCGGCACGGCGGTTGTGTGCGCAGATGCATGCGGCCACGCTGCGGGGGCAGCGGGCGGCGGCACGGCGGTTGTGTGCGCAGATGCATGCGGCCACGCTGCGGCGGCAGCGGGCGGCGGCACGGCGGTTGTGTGCGCAGATGCATGCGGCCACGCTGCGGCGGCAGCGGGCGGCGGCACGGCGGCCGTGCTGGATTGCTCCGCGGCGGCGGAGCTCGTCCAAGCGTCACAGGCGGTGACGTTTGCCGCGGCGGCGGCGGACGATGAGACAGCGGCAGAGTGCAGCGGTGTAGTTGGCCACGCGGCGGTGGGTGGCCATGCAGACGCACCTGGCTGTGCCGCGACGGCGGCGCGCAGCCAGGTCTCGGGGGCGGCGCCCTCCTCTGTGTCGGCGGCGGGCTGGCATGCCGTGCCTGATTGCTCCGCGGCGGCGGAGCTCGTCCAAGCGTCACAGGCGGTGACGTTTGCCGCGGCGGCGGCGGACGGTGAGACAGCGGCAGCGTGCAGCGGTGTGTCTGGCAACACAGCGGGGGCGGCGAGCAGCGGCGGCGCAGTCTTCTCCGCGGCGGCGGGTGCCGGCGCGGCCGGTGTCGCGGCGGTGGCGGCGCACATATGGGCGAATGACCAGTGTGCGGCGGCGTGCTGCGTCTTCTGCTCCCGCCGGTGTTCGCTGTGCACTCGCACCCAGTTATCGAGGCGACCGCGCTGTAATCCGTTGTCGCATTCATTGTCACTCGACGAAGTCCGCTCGAGTCGCAGGAGCGCGATCCGCTCCTTCATGACATTGGCGCGCGCGGTTGCTTGCTCGGCGCGCGCGGTTGCTTGCTCGACGCGCGCGGTTGCCTGCTCGAGCTCAAGCTGTGCGAGCTCTTCTTGCTGCGCGAGCTCCGCACGTAGCCGCCTCGAGGACGCGGTCGACCGGGCAGATCGCGTTCTGCGCCCGGCGGACGCTTGCGAGCGTGGCGGGGCGACGCGCGGCACCGGACACTGCACTGAGTCACACTGTACACTGACGTCATCGCTTCGCGGGGCGCGTACGGGCGCTGCGCTCGGCGCGATGACGTCATCGCGACGCGAAGCGTCCGCGGGCACGGCGCCCGGTGCTCTGACGTCACTACGGCAAGTGGCGTCGGCGCGCGTCGCGGTACACTGCACTTTCACACTGTCCGTTGCACTCACACACACGTTGTCCGTCGGGGACGACTCGTCCTCCGTCTGCAGTCCGTGAGAAGAGAAAAGAGCAAGGAGTTTAATACAGTCCCTTTACAAATTAAAAATGCAAAATGAATAATACCACTTGGTATATTATTATAAAAGGTTTTCTGCGAAACATACATTTTCTAGTGCAGGAGACTAGTTTATTGCAGTGTAAAATGTTATGTGTAAATAAATATTTCATTTCATTTCAATTACGTTCGTATTGTTTTGTGTACCTGTGGAGTACCATCACGGTACATACTTATTACAGGCAAATCAAATTATCAGAAGTTTTCAAAATAGATGACTAAAATTACAGAAAAAATGTGAGTGAAACCCATTGTCCGTAATCACAAAAAAAATAGGTAAAAAAACTTTTAAGTTAAACGGTTTTATTAAAAAAAAAACAGCTGTACAAAAAATTAGAAAAAAATCAGCTATACAAAAACTAGAAAATAATAAGGACACAAACCTGGGCCTTCTTAAGATTTTACGTCTGGGTAAGAAATCGTCAATACTAGCGTGCTGTCTTCTCATGTCGGATGCCAAAGGGCACTTTGTGTCGCTGCGTCAGCGGAATAAGTAATAAATTGAGACTTTTAACAGACTAATATAAAAACGTGGGGCGCATGTTATTACGTATATTATACGCCCCACGCTTTTATATTAGTCTGTTAAAAGTCTCAATTTATTACATAAACCGCTGACGCAGCGACAAAAAGTGCCCTTTGGCATCCGACATGAGAAGACAGCACGCTAGTATTGACGATTTCTTACCCAGACGTAAAATCTTAAGAAGGCCCAGGTTTGTGTCCTTATTATTTTCTAGTTTTTGTATAGCTGATTTTTTTCTAATTTTTTGTACAGCTGTTTTTTTTTTAATAAAACCGTTTAACTTAAAAGTTTTTTACCTATTTTTTTATTTACTCGTTTTTAGTTGAATTTTTTTATAATTTTTTTCTTTCATGTTGTTCCCACGAGTATTAGACCAATAACAGACAACCCCCTCCCTGAGGTCCATGTAGTGGCGCAAGGCTCTCATACAACAAGATGTGGCCAGCCTTGAAGTTGAAACGCTAACGACGTATAATTTTTATCCACCCTAATGCCACACAGTCCTCGGCACGTTTCAAACGTTGACTTGGGTGGTGTATCGCTAACAACGTATCATTTTTAGCCACCCTAACGCTACACAGTTCTCGGGACAATACAGAAACCTTAACTTGGGTGGATTCAAACAAATATCCTGATCCTTATTTTTGTTTTATTTAAGTTGAACAGTCCACCTCCTGCCTCCATAATCAGATCCTCGTCACCAAGTGTATTGGTAGAAGTATGGGTCACTCGTCCAAACCAACCAAATGAGCCCAAATTCGAGGGGGTTACTAGTAACAGTTGAAGAGTTCCACTGTACACCTTCTGACTCCATCATCAGACCCTCGTCACCAAGTGTATTGGTAGAAGTATGGGACACTCGTCCAAACCAACCAAATGAGCCCAAACTCGAGGGGGTTACTAGTAACAGTTGAAGAGTTCCACTGTGCACCTCCTGACTCCATCATCAGACCCTCGTCACCAAGTGTATTGGTAGAAGTATGGGACATTCATCCAAACAAACCAAATGAGCCCAAACTTGAGGGGGTTACTAGTAACGGTTGAAAAGTTCCACTGTACACCTCCTGACTCCATCATCAGACCCTCGTCACCAAGTGTATTGGTAGAAGTATGGGACACTCGTCCAAACCAACCATATGAGCCCAAACTCGAAGGGGTTACTAGTAACGGTTGAAGAGTTCCACTGTACACCTCCTGACTCCATCATCAGACCCTCGTCACCAAGTGTATTGGTAGAAGTATGGGACACTCGTCCAAACAAACCAAATGAGCCCAAACTCGAGGGGGTTACTAGTAACGGTTGAAGAGTTCCACTGTACACCTTCTGACTCCATCATCAGACCCTCGTCACCAAGTGTATTGGTAGAAGTATGGGACACTCGTCCAAACCAACCAAATGAGCCCAAACTCGAGGGGGTTACTAGTAACGGTTGAAGAGTTCCACTGTACACCTCCTGACTTTATCATCAGACCCTCGTCACCAAGTGTATTGGTAGAAGTATGGGATACTCGTCCAAACCAAACATATGAGCCCAAACTCGAGGGGGTTACTAGTAACGGTTGAAGAGTTCCACTGTACACCTCCTGACTCCATCATCAGACCCTCGTCACCAAGTGTATTGGTAGAAGTATGGGACACTCGTCCAAACCAACCAAATGAGCCCAAACTCGATGGGGTTACTAGTAACGGTTGAAGAGTTCCACTGTCCACCTCCTGACTTCATCATCAGACCCTCGTTACCAAGTTGAAATTATCATAATATTGTATTGTCACGAGAACTCAATGTGTGTGCAAAATTTCATAAACATCGGTTCAGTAGAAGTAGTTGAAAAAGTTGTCGCAAGATTTGAAACAAAGATAGAAACAAATATACGTAGTCAAGCTAAATAAAACCGTTTAATAATAAAAATGAAAACACTTTTTCCTCGTCTGCCCCTTGTGCCCCTCCCAGTAAAAAAATCCTGGATCCGCCCTTGGTGGTACGCGTACCACAGATTGAGAACCGCTGCTCTATAGTATCGACAGCATCCAACAGATGGCGCAAGCTCCCCGTAGGTACGTCGTCCTCAGTCGGTCACGGTTCGTAAACAGCTCCGAGCTTCGCGCCGAATATCTCACGTGTTGCATACAACCGTGACCGGACCGGTCATAAAACGCAGCTGCGTCGCGTTGTCGTCTGGATGTGCTGTTGGCTAATTGGAATCATAGACACACATTAATCATTGTAAGAACAAATTGTACGCAAGAAAGAACTAAGATGTCCAAATGTAGTCATTAGTCTCCTGCATGTGACCTGTGACGTGCTCCACCTGTGATCTGAACCTATCACACTAAATCAAGAGCCCTAAATAATCTTTCTAGGACCATGCGACCATTCTACCGTTTAGAATGGTACAACCCACCACCGCACTAAATGAGGGACGACGGTGGAAACGTCTATGAAAAATTGCGTGTTCTTCTGTCAGTTCTATGCAGACGCCATGGACAAAGGAAAGCACCGACGTGATAAATTAGTTCCGAAAGCAATAAGTTGTGATTGACCGACGTCACGTATGTCGATATCAGGTGATTTAGATAACCTCCAATTGGAGCATGTTCTTGACTCTGAACCTGATGGTTATATTGAACCGCACATTTCCAAAAACAGATTCTTATGTCACTAACACCTATCGCTAAACACTTAGATCTTTTTGAACTCATTACAAAGCAGCTATAGTAACCCTCACAAAATTATCCAGCTCAAACTTTACACCGCAACCTTCGGAACTGAAACTTTAAGCAGTGGCGGTGCTAGACCAAATGTAGACGTCAGCGACATAAGCTTTGCGAGGCCTCTTTCATTTCCCAGTCAGAAAGAAAACGATAAATAGAATGAGACTGATGTATGAGTATATGAGTTTTATTGCTAATCAAAATGTTGACAAAAATTACATGAACAATTACAAATTAAAATAAATATCCCAACAAGCAATAGCCCCAAGTGTGCGACCATACTTTGATGAGAATTTTTGTGATCGCGCGTTCCCAAAGCGAGTCAGTTAGGGTAAACGAATTTTTGCGGGGCCCCCTCAGGCGCGTGGTTCTAGGCGGTCGCCGACGCCTAGCGCCGCCACTGACTTTAAGCGTTGCAATTCTGAAAGGAGGTGTAGTGTGGTACGGTGTGTTTATAATAAATTGTATTTATTGTTACCATATTGCGTGTACGCTTTGATCTGTGGTGCCGAGTGCTGGCCTAGACGATGCAGATATAGGATAGGACGTTGCCATATAATAGTAATTTGATTGTGTCGAAAAATGAGCACAATTATAAACTCTTCTTCATTCGATAGATGCAAAGCCGAAAATGAAGAGAACAAATACGTCCCGACCTGGATTCGAACCTGGAACTCAGCCGCCATCGCGTTACCGGTCGGGACGTATTTTTTCTCTTTAGCTTTGCATCTATCTAAATAAGGCCCACTTGCACCAACACAAATTTAATATATAAACCAGTTTAACTCGCTAAACCAGTTTAAGCTAGCACCCTTTGACTGTGGGAACCGCGTTTAAATCCATAACTCGCTACTTAACTTTAAACTCGTGTTGGTGCAAGTGGGCCTAAGAATGTAAAGCGAATCATGCTTAGTACTAACATATAAATATTTTAAAAGATTATAAACTTTATAATAATTGATTTGTAAATATCCATTTCTCTGTAATTTAGTAAGCGGCGGGTGGTCGAGCGGTTTGGGCATCGGCTTCTCATGCGAGAGGTCTGAGGTTCGAATCCGGTCGGTGTGTACCAATGAGTTTTTTCTGCCGAAAAAATTTACGTGCATACCTCTACCTGCTGCTTCACCGTTGGAAACCGGAGTAAAACTGTTACTAGGTGTTGCCTCTTGGTAGGTGGTAGACTCAAATTGTAGCCGACTGGGTTGGTATCACCGTACTGGATGTAAGATGGCCGCATATCAGCCTCGGTTGTGTTCTCCTCTAGCCCAGTCACAGAAATCTCAAAAATTCCTATTTCTGTTGAGTCCAGTATAGCCAGCGATCCAGGGAAGTCTCCGGTATGGGACCTACCTTCTCGGAGGTGTTATTGGCTGGTCGGAGCATGTGCTTTGGCCACTCCGACTCAGCCACCCATACCGGATTATATAATTTTTTTTTAAATTGTCCGATGTGACACTTGCTCGGAGGTGATAACAATAATTGACGAGTCAGCGTGGTAAGAACCTTCTCTCCTAAGTCCACGGCGGCATATCGTCGGGTGCTCGGCTGTAAACAGTGAATGTTCGTTTGATGTCTGCTCAGTCGCGGCGGCGGAGCGATGAGAGAAAGTCTCTGCCATTCCATTGTTCACAAAAATTGAGCTTTCTGAAGTTTTCGGCAAATTTGATGTTTCCGGTTCTTTGAGACGATAAACGCTTTGCAGCTTTCTAGAAAATTTTAAACAAACCTCGCAGCACTTACGTGTACAAGGAATTATAAACTTTTCTTAGATATATGCAAAGCCAAAAATTAAAAGAAAAAATACGTCGCGACCAGGGATGCGAACCTGATGTCAGTGTCTGTGAATTTAATTTGTTTTTTCTTCTATTGCCCTGTATTTGTTTTTTTTTTATTTGGTTGCATTTTCTTTTTGGTTCTTCACTGCAATCCCGCCGTTTTTTATGGATATCACGACATGTGGCATCGTTTCACCTACAAGTAGGTGTCTAACGATACCCATGGACATTCTGTGATGCACGGGGACTGCGAATGACATGCCGGCCTGACAGAAGCCTTTTCACGCCTCTTTTGCCTCACACCCCAGGCTGTTTTTGGAAGGAAATAGATGGGCAGGGAGCCACATTTTAAGAAAATTCTTATAATTTCCTCAAACTATTCGTCTGAGAATATAACTCTGCTAAAGCTCTGTGGCGTTTCTTTCACCTACTAAACAAACAAAGGACTAACTTCAATGTTCAAGACACATAATATTGTTGTATTATGTATTATATATAATAATACGAAGTAGTTAAATGAAACAACTGTTGTAAGGCAAGTGTGTTATTTAGTTTATGAAGGATCTTAGGATATTCTCGACGTGTTCGCACGGCCGCTCCCGATCCGGAGAACATGGCGCCGTGGAGGGATGATTTGTCGAGGAGTTGCCAGTTTCAAGCATAAATAATTTCATTTTTATTTAAATTATATTGTGTTTCAATGCAATTTGAATTAGACAAAAAAAAAGTAAAAATTAAAATATATACACGGTGTTGCAATTGTCCCCGTAATATTTTTAACCGACATCAGGGGGTGGTTCTATATGTGAAACTAAATAAATTATGCGGGAAAAAAAATGAATCAAAAATATTTTTTTTTCCATACAACATTTTAATACCTATTCACAAAATGTAAGGGGAAAAAAATTTTTTTTTCTTCAAATTAAAAAGTCGTAGAACAAAAGTTGTTCGGTTTCATGTACAGAATAACCCCCTTTCGGATTTAAAACGGTTGGGGTTGCAACACCGTGTATATTATGCAGTTATATTGCGTATGCCATGCTGGTCTGACAGGTGCCTATTCACGCCTCTCTTGAAGGACCCGAGACTATTATACTTGGAGGTAAATATGTGGGCAGGAGCTTACCAGTTCTGTGGAGGAAACATCTGCGGAACCGAAAGTGTTTTTTTTACGAGTATGTAAACTGACACAGTTGGCTACATCATCTACAACATCCGTGATGTCAGCCCATAACACCGGGTGAACTAGGTGCCATGTTAGTGGTTCCCTTTGGAACTATTTCAACTATTTACATAGCCGTTTCGACCGACGTTTCGTTCAGTGCGGTGGTACCAACCCGGCCGGGATAAACCCTGCCACCTAGTAAGGCAAGATGGGAAGGGACGACCTACAGTTCAAAAAATAAAATCCTTTTCGTTTACTTTTAGCATACCTACTTAATGCACCCAGGTGAATAATATTTACGAAAACTATTGTAAATTCACCTAGGTGAATTAAGTAAACTCCACGAAATGTTTGTATCGAAGCGCATCAAAGCTATGCGTACATTTTTTTTTATTTCCTCCGTACTGGGTGGCTGTGCCCGAGGACGCAGCCTTCACCCCCGATAAGGTGACAGTCCGGCTTGGAGGTGGACTAATGTCGCTGGGGAAAGGCCAGATCCGTGGATTGTAGTAGTGGGAAAATATATTCCCCGGAAGCCCGTTCCACACCTTTGCAGTGCGGCACAAGAACGATTTAGAGAATCGTGCAGTTCGAAGAACTCTTCTGTCGACTACAAAAGGGGTGTTCGGCGAGAGTATGGCGGGTTCGGCGGAGGCGAACAGGAGGAGGAGGGATAAGGGAAGCAAGTTCGTGAGAGCAGCGGCCATAGTAGTACCGATAAAAAAAACTGTTTCAAAAAATCATAAGTATTAAATAATATTCTGATCTTGAGTAGAAGGCGGTACAAAAGCGCAAAAGGGTCCACCTACAGGTGTGCTTTTGTAACGCCGTAGTCGGTGCAATGTTTTTTTAAAACAGTTTTTTTATTTCACTCTTTTTAGTGATATGACATAAGATTAAAATCGGTTGGCGGGAAGTGGGTGATTGAAAAATTCCTTAGTGTGAATGTGTTCCCCCCTAATTTCCCACCCTTAGGGGTGGTATTCTTTCAAAAGGACCACCCGTGAGTATACTCTACTCATGAAAAAAAATAATCATTAAAATCGGTTAAGAATTGGCGGAGAAATCAGGTATATATTGTGTATATTAACAAAAAAAAAACCATGCAGACGAATTGAGAACCTCCTCCTTTTTGGAAGTCCGTTGAAAACAGACTCAATGACCCAACCTCAGCCTCGATAGCTCAGTGGTGCAGACAGTCGACTGTTGCTATTGATTGTTAAGCAACGCTGGGCGCGGTCAGTACTTGGATGGGTGACCGCTCGACCGTTGGAGGCTGACCGTGGTTCGGAGTCCACGTAAAACTGTAGGTCCCTTCCCGTCCTACCTTACTCGGTGGTAGGGTTCCACCCGCCCGTGTTGCTACCACCGCACTGAATGAAACGTCGGTCGAAACGGCTATGTAAATAGTTTGTGTTTTCCGTCCAGTGCAGTGCAGCCGGTACGATCGAAGGGAAGCACTGGCATGGCACCTAGTTCACCCGGTGTTATGGGCTGACATCACGAATGTTGTAGGTGATGTAGGCAACAGTGTCAGTTTCCTTAAAAAAAAAAACTATAGGTCTGCGGTTGTCGAGGTTGAAGGTCCTTTGCGACGTGTCGTGCGTGGCTCCATGGTTTGGTTGCGTAGAGAGCGGTGCGTGCATCTGACAGTTTTATCGACACTACATTTGCGGTGGCTTCGCTCGCTAACTTCTGCTTAATATTTAATGAGAGCCGGTGACAAACAATCTCCTTAAATTATACACACTTTGTGCCTTTATAGCTGTTACAATTTCACATTTTGAGGCATCTTAGGTATTTAATAAGGTAACACGGCCCGTACACAGGTATTGAAGCTTCGGTAGCGCGGTGATGTGATAGGTCGACCACCGTTCGTCAAATTAAGCACACCCTGGCGCTGATTGCAGTTCGAATTCCACGCACTGAATGAAAGAATTACGAACATAAATATAAGTCAAGAAATTAAATTATATTGAAAGAATATATTGGAATATACAGGTTGTTTCAGGATAGGCTTGAGAAACTTCAGGAATAGAAAGTACTCATTAACAGAAGAAAAAAATCCTTACCACTCAAAATCGAAATTCCGTACTTTTTTCATACAAAATTTTAAAATTATTATAAAAACTCGATGCACAGTGAGTTTGGGAAAAGTGCGGCTTAGGTCTAGAGATTGCAATGACCTATTTTAGTCCAGTCCCCTTTTTCTTTTGATGTCATTCATATTTAAGTGTTTGGAATTTACCTACATGCAGTTCAATTCTACTAGTTAAGCATGTAAGTTAGTCATTTTATTTTTATTTAGTAAAGATGGACGTTAACCGTCCGCCAAATCTAGATTAAACGATTTTCATCAAAAAATACTATAAAATGACCGCATCTGGGAAAAAGTTTCAGAGCCTTTCCCCTTCAAATATGGACCCCCTTCGAACCCTGCATTTACGAAACCCTACCCTGAAACACCCTGTATACGGTAAACACACGTCTGCCTTCCTTCAATGCATGCTTGCAAGAGCAGAACGTGGTGGTCGGTGTTGTGCTGTAATTTACAAGCACTGCACCGATTACTCGGCTTACCCCGATTTTCGGAATACAGCGTGTGGTGTGTTTTTTTTAAATTTATTTATAATGCATACATTAGGTGTCTAGGCACACTCGGACAAGTCATAGTGTATTTCCAAATAATGTTATGATGTGGTATTTGTGCATCGAGCAAAAAATAGTCTTCACAGAAATAGATAAGATAAAGTTTCAATAATACTGTGGTTTGAAGCGAACAGTAAACTTACACTACAATCAATATCTTATTATTAGCTACCTACTTAAAACTAAACTTTCAATAAAGTTGTGTAAACAATAATAATTATATATATTTTTATTAGAAAAATGCAAAGCCAAAATCATTGGAAAAAATACATCCCGGCCAGGATTTTCCAATGATTTTCGCTTTGCATTTTTCTAATAAAAATATATATAAAGCGAGTACGTGCCTAGTACTAACATATAAACATAGAATACTAATAATAATTATACATTATATTACTAATGTCAAACATACGAAAAATTATAATATCAGTTTGTCAAATTAAATAAAAAATTTCAAAAGTGAAACGTAAAAATATTAAAAATTAACAGTAAATCATATACATGTATTGTATGTATGAAATAGAAATTTTGAGAAATAGTACTAAATTGTGGCAATTATTTCGCAATCCGATTAAATCCGCACTGCCGCCGTATGGTCGCTGAATAGCGGCAGAGTGAAATAAAAGTGGCGGTTATTTAGTGCTTTCACAAGCTATTACTGAATCACCTCAAAAAGAGTAAAACCTTCGCCGGCGCATACCAGCAGGTGCAAGCGTTGACCGCGCGCAAGTCCGTGCACCGCGCCGGATAGGGCTTGACCGTGGATTGTTTTAGGGTACCGTATACATACGCAAGCCTATTGCTAAGCCTGTGCCGTCTGTCTTTCTGTCCGAGGGCTGTATCTTTTGAACCGTGATAGGTAGCCGGTTGAAATTTTCACAGAATACCTATGTATAAAAGATCTTTTATTATCATAATTTTTTTTTATTTTATCTATGTATTATTTTATGGCGGATATACCAATAAATAATAATAACACTTGCACTTGAACACGGTTCACTTGAACGGTGTTCACGTGCAGGGTCCCGTCACAGCTGTTGCTTTGATTGTTATCTATATTGTAAGTTACTTTGTTTTATGAGATATTGCGTTTTTAGGCTCTATGTATGATAATAAAACAATTTTTTTATAAATATTTTCTGTATGTATTTTTTTTGGCATCATCATGAAACATACTTTTTTTAAAGTTAGTAATTTAAAAAAAAAAGGGCCAATCCTAAACAACGCTAGTCGCAAGAGCTTCGTAACAAGAAGTTAAATACAGTAATGTCTGATCGATTGAAGCTTTTTAAAATCGCCGCACAGTTTATCTCGAGTGCGAATTTTAATTGGCCGGTAAAGAGTTTCGTAGAATTTTAGAATTGGTTGTAATTTCGTGCTTTTACGTTCTAATAGCTTTTTAAAATGCCAAATTAGTGCACAAACAAGCCAGAGGCAGAGTACGGGCCACGAATCAAGTGCCAAATTAATGCACATTAAGGTTCTTAAATACCTAACTTTAAATAACAAATATGCCATCTGTTTGGTAGGTTAGGTACCTACAGTTATTCGGGTCCTTTAAGAATCTCTTGAATAGCGAGGTGAATAGGCACCTGTAAGGCCGGAATGGCACTCGCAACGCCCGCATACGTCCGAATGTCCATGAGTGTCGTTAGACACCTTATGGGTGGCTCGGCGCCACAAGTCGCGCTTTCAATAAGAAAGAAAAAAGTTATTGATCTGTGTGTCTAATAGAAGATAAGCCTGTTGCTTGGTGCATATAAACGTGTTATCGGGTGACAGTACCCGAAAGGTGATGATTCTACGATTATCATCAGAAACTGAGATAATTCTTTTCTACGATCTTTTATTAACCCCCGACGAAAAAAGAGGGTGTTATTATAAGTTTACCGTGTGTGTGTGTGTATGTGTGTATGTGTGTAAGGGTGTATCAGGGTGTGGCGTCGGAGTTCCAAACGGATGGACCGATTTGGATGCGGTTTTTTTTATTGGAATGCTGGTCTTGAGAAAGGTTTTTCATTATGTTTCTTTAAGCTTTTACCGCTGTTATATATTATCGTAATGTCTTCGGTTTTTTTTATGTAATCCGGTATGCATGGCTGAGTCGGAGGGGCCAAAGCACATGCTCCGGCCAGTCAATATCACCTCCGAGAAGGTAGGTGCCATACCGGAGACTTCCCTGGATTGCTGACTGTAATGGACTAGAGGAGGACACAACCGAGGCTTCTATGCGGTCATCTTATATCCAGTACGGTGGTACCAACCCAGTCGGCTACAATTTGAGCTTAACACCTAGTAAGGGGCAAAGGACAACGGTTACGCGGTATATGAATCAAAGCTACTTATATTCGTCATCGTTTCGTCCCTCGCTCCGGGGACATCATCAGGACTCGCGGTACTGCGACTACCTGGAGGACACCCGACACGTCGTCCAGTCAGATGTCAACTGCCGGTCGCCGCTGACGTAGATTGTAGCGATGCGAGGGTACTTCGGCCGATGCGGGTAGGTTCGACATCTCTTGCTGGAGAAGGTCGGTGCACACGTCGCTCACTGTGTCTATGGCTGCCAGAGCTTGATGCTGGTTACCACCCGAGCCGTGCTTCGCCAACAGACGTGTCCACGACGATGAGAGTACCATTCTGTCTTCTCTGATGAAAAAAAATCTCACTTTCTGCATACAGAAGTGCAGAAAATATTTCAAATTAAAAAAAAAAAGTTACAGTTCAGCAATAGTTCAGTTTCACATATAGATTAAGTTTTCGACATAAAAGTACTGTGTGAGGCTGGTACTTAAAAAGAATAGCCCCACCGCGTCTCTCCCCGTGCATGTCGTAAAAGGCGACTAAAGGATAAGGACGAGATTCCGTGCTAAAGAGCAACAGGCTAGCCAGGTCTCACCTTGACACGGTCCTTCCATCGAGTCGTGCAGCAGGTGGGTCTTTCTGCCATAATTGCTGGTTAATAGTTTTCTTGTCCGAATACTTTGCTAAACGTGGTGGTCGATGTTGTACTGCCATTTTCCAGAGTTCTTGCAGCACAACACCGATTACTCTGCTTACCCTGATTGTCGGTATAGAGCGTGTGTGGTATGTATGTATGTATATATTACGTTTTCGAATGAAATCCAAAAAAAAATTGTACCTACGTAAGAGTTTTTGCGGCGATTGCCATTTCTGAAAATTATATTTACAAATCTATATCTTTTGTCAATACACGATAGTTCTAGGAGCCGATTCTTTAATCAAATCAAAATAATTATATTGATCGCCCAAAAGATAAACACAGATGAAATATACTGAAGAGATCCGTCCGTCTCGCATCATGCTCGTGGACTTACATACCTAGACGAGGCATAAAAAAAGAAGCTTGAACAAAATACAAAGGCAAATTCTTATGGAATAAAAATCGGTCCTGAAGGCCTTATATCTAGCTAGACTAGAGAACCGGTAAACTCCGAAACTCCCCCTCTCTCTCTCTGCCCATATATATTATATAATTTCCTCCCAAGTACAATCACGGGCCCTTTAAGAGGAGGGTACGTCTCTGCACCTGTCAGGCCATGCATGGCATTCGCAATCCACGCAAACCGAATGTCAATGGGCACCGTTGGAATGGTGAATATGCCAAGTGCGAGTCGAACTCGCGCAACGAGGTTTCCGTACCACTACGTAATTAATTGGTTTTTAATATTTGTTGTTTTACTTCAGAGTACTTGCACTATAATCACACGAGATCACATGAGTTTTTACGATAGAATAAAAACAAAACAAAAATATATTGAAAAAAACACGTTTCTTGTATGCGGATTCCCTTTAAATGATTGCTACTTTAATTAATATGTTAGGATGTCCGCCATAATAACACACAATCTGTGAAAATTTCCAACCGGCTACCTATTACGGTTCAAAAGATACAGCCCTTTAAAAATATTACAGACAGACACACAGACGGCGACGTAGGCTTAGGGTACGTCCTGGGTGCAGCGTTGCGTGCAGCGTTTTGCGGAGCGGAGCGTGCAGCGGGCAATTCAAACATGCGCGCGCGCTACTAGTGTCCTGAGTGCGCAGCGTTGTGAGCGGAGCGGGGAGCGGGCGCTCGAGCGGGCAGCGGAGCGTGCGCGTGCAACTCAAACCAGTTTGTCTTTTCGAGCGTTCTATGGAGCGTTCAGTGCGGTCAAGTCAGCGTGCAACCATGTCGTTTCAAGATTTAAACGTAAAACGCTACCTTGCCCGCTGCACGCTTGCAGTGCACTGAGGCCAGCCAAAGAACGCAGCGTTGACCGCTGGAGCGGACGCGCACGCCCCGCCCGACGCTCCGCGCACCCAGGACGTACACTTAGTAATAGGCGGCCGTACGCGTACGGAAAACTAAAAATTACAAATATATGTATTTACATCTCGATTACACTTATTAACTCACGTATCTTCCTTGCAAATTAAGTGCAACTCGACCATATGATGTGCAAGCCGGCCAATTGTTGGTAACACGCTAAAATGTGCGATACGCATGTACGTCAAATAACGCTTCTCTCAATACATTTCTGTCTTGAAAAACCATCGAGCCCCCGCGCAAAGTTTATAGCGAAAAGAAAATTGGAAACCGTAAACTGCTTCATTTAATATTTATTCGGCGGTAAGGGTAGGTGGGGTGAATCACCGGCGAGTGTTGCACATCATGCCGTGTCGTCGCGAGGTGTGTGTTTGTCCGCAAATTACTAAAGGTGGGTTTTCCTTACCGGTGGGTGACGTGGCGCGCGCCGAAATAATAAAAATCTGTTAAGTGCGAGTTTTACTCGCGCACGGAGGTTTCCGTATCTCGTATTCCGTATCCGCTATCAATAATATCCGCCTATCTTTTGTCTTTCAGCAATGCAATGTATAAAAGCCTGTGGCGCAATCTATTATTCAGTAGTGTGACTATATGTCTACGACCGGCCTGTACTGTGCGGTGCGGGGAATGTTGATCGACTGGGGTTACCAGTGCTCATAAAAGCGTCCGTTTTGTGGTTAATTAGTGAGTTTAGCCCGCCAGTCGGTTTAGTATCAGCTATTCGTGGTTTGTGAGTGTTTTGAGTCAGGGTTGCCATAATTGCAGAAGAAAGATGTGGTTACTTATTTCAGAAGCCAAGTTAAGCTATTTGCTTTGCTTGGATTTTTAGTAATTTTGTAGAATTATTATTTTTTCATTTATATTATTGAAAAAAAGTTAATAATAAAGTACTATTCAAAGTTAATTTGATGCTAGGCAGTGGCTACTTAGAGGTAAGTAAGTCAAAATTTTTGTTTTCTAAATAATACATTATAAATTTATAATTCTCTAAAGTAAATCTTCGAAACCAGCCGATAATAAAGAAATTAGTGCATGCTTAGTACTAATATATAAAAATTAAGTAAGTAATTAAGTAAGTTCTCTGGTATTAATTAGCAAGGGATATGAAGGGTCTGTCTGTCTGTCTGTCCGTCTGTCCGAGGGCTGTATCTCTTGAACCGTAATGGTAGCCCGTTGAAATTTTCACAGAATATGTGTTATTTATTATGGCCGATATAACAACAACTAATAAAAAAAATAAGAAATACCTACTAATAAATAGTAGAAAGAGTGTGCCTACCTAATGCTTTTATGGTGTTTGGCTGGATTCGAAGATTTCTACTATACTAACTAACTTAACCCAACACAACGCATCCAACATTCTATGCAAGATATGATCCGGAATAAAATCGCAGCCCTGAATGCATCCCTATTGGACGGGATATAAAAATGAATCTTTATAATATTGCGGTCGAGAGAGCATCGTAATTGGCGTTACGATCGTGTCATAAAGTTGCCGCTAGTCACCGCTAGATGGCGATGTCGGGGACAAAGACAAGTGCGCCGTTCGGGTGATAACTTTTACAAGTATGCCGTTTGGTTGGACTACCTATATTATGTAGCTAGGATAACGATTTATAGCACTTTCAGGACAAGATTGTTATAGCAAGAGGGAATGGCATATTGCAACACATTATACAGGATGTCCCCGGACTGGTGTAGTTCCTTTAAAAGGAGGCTATTCAACGTAACAAAAGCACTGGTGGAAGAATTTTTTAAATATGTGCTTTCATAATTAAAAAATTAGGATTTCCTAACAAACTAAATGCCTAGGTACTACAATGTGTGGGCGCCTTTAGCGGCGCGGAGGGCGGTACGCGGGCGGAGCAGCCGGCGGCGGCGGTATAGCGCGCGGCACGTAACTTGTCCTCTGTGCGAGAGGGACGACGTTATACGCATACGATCGTTGGTATAACGCTGTCCTGCTCGCACAGCGGCCAAGTTACGTGCCGCGTACTCTACTGCGGGGCGCGGGCGGGCTATCTGTACCCTAATCACGAGATTACGTACGCCTACTACGCTACGCCGTATCCTCCGCATCATTTTGTATGGAGAAACGGAGCAGCGCCTCTAGTGATAGATTTGCGAACTTCGTTTCTCCATACAAAATGATGCGGAGAACACGGCGTAGCCTAGTAATCGTAATCTCGTGATTAGGGTACTGTTTGTGTCACTCGCGTCGCGTCCGTCCGTATTCCCGCTGCAGGTCCGTCCGTATTCCCGCTGCAGGTCCGTCCGTATTCCCGCTGCAGGTCCGTCCGTATTCCCGCTGCAGCGGGCCCCGCCCCGCGCTCCGCGCGCCCGATTAGAGCATTACAACATTACACTACATTAATAACTTAAAAAAATTTATAACTCCGCAACCCTACTTCTTTTAATAATTAGTAGAATAGCCTAGGAAATACACGAGTCCGGCGACATCCTGTATATATGATGCGTATTAGGTACAAACACATCTACAACATCCTTATAATTTAGTTTGTAGGTTTCCACTATTCTGTAATATTTTTTTTTTTATTATTTTTTTTTAGGACTTTTAACAATAATCCCATAGTACTCATCCTCTCCATCCCTTAGGGCCCTAAGGGATAGAGAACGCTCCATGTAATTCTTGCAGATATATTTTTAATCATCGAAACGCAAGGAAAAACATTATTATCCATCCATATCCGCGTAACACAGCCAGTAATTGTAGTATTTTAACAAGCGCGTCCCTAGCAGGTCACGCACTATATTTTCTGCAATTTTGAAGACGAAAGAGAATCGTTTCACCTCCACAGCCGACCCCTCACACCGCGAGGCCATCAATAGTCTGGCTGGGGTGGATCGGGGGCGGTTGAAGGGGGTGAATGGGGCAACACCTGGGGTTGTCTTTACGACCAGTTCTCCCTCGAGAGGAGGGTAGGATGCAATTTAAGCGCAGCTAGTAGGGGTGAGTGCATAAGTCATGTTTTTGGGCGAAGTTTGTGTGTTTTTTTGAAGATTTTTGACCGGGCCGTCCCTGTGGGGTCGTTGTTGTTAGAAAAAGGGGTACAATGCTGAACTTTAGGATAATACTTTTTTATATTCTGAAATTTGAGTACAAACATCCATGAAATGAAATGTAATAAAATATACATACCAAACGCTGTATCCTGCCTGACAATCGGGATAAGCAGAGTAAGTCTGCTGCGGTGTTGTGCTGCAATGACTCTGGTAAATTACAGCACAGCGACGCGCCACAGTAATCCATATTATACTGGTGGCTAAGCTCAAATGGCAGTGGTCTGGGCACGTCAGCGGATGAAAAAATTGGAGAGGCGTATGTCCAGCAGTAGACATATACACGCAAACTTACTGAGGTACTGGTAGGCTATATACGCATAGAATATAATTTATAAACATAACTAACACAGCGAGCAACTTTACACAACTGAAAAGGCCAATTATCTCAAATATAATAAAATAAGGCCCATTTTCACAGTTGTGAAACGCTGAGTGACAGATAGGTGGCGCGTCGGCAGAGTTACAACAAGTCAAGTCAACACAGCTTCCTGTGATAAAGAACCGAGCCGTCACATAATTAAGGTTAATTGCATGTTCTGGACACCGTGGAGCTGGGAATATTTCATTGCGGCGACTTTTATAGTTTTGCCTAATTGAGTCGCTGTGCAGTATTAAAAAGTAAACGAGAATTAGAACATTTTATTTCGGGCAACCAAATTGTGTGAATATTAATTTTGTGAAATTTTTTGAGAGTTTAATTATTGGTTCTTTGGAGGGAAGAACTGGCAGTGTGTGGAATCGATTGGTGCGCGCCGCGATAAGTCCTGCGTGTAGGGTGCAATCCACAAATCATATTTAAGTAAAAGCTTTTACTTACAGATTCTGATATTTATTTCGCCATACAAAATATTTTTTTTTTTTATGGAAACTGACTTGGTTGGCTACATCACCTACAACGTCCGTGATGTCGGCCCATAACACCGGGTGAACTAGGTGCCATGTCAGTGCTTCCCCCTTTGATCGTGCCGGCTACACTGAACTGATCGGAAAACACAAACTATTTACATAGCCGTTTTGACCGACGTTTCATTCAGTGCGGTGGTACCAACCCGGGCGGGTTAAACCCTACCACCAAGTAAGATTAGGAGGGTAGGGACCTACAGTTTTACGAGGAATCCGAACCTCGGTCAGCCTCCAACGGTCAGCGGTCACCCATCCAAGTACTGACAGCACCCAGCGTTGCTTAACATTCAATAGCGACAGTTGACTGTCTGCACCACTGAGCTATCGAGGCTGACGAATCTGACGATTAACAATATTCAAACAACATTTCATTGAGATATATGCATTTCAGTATTTTACAATTTTTTTACAATAAGTCCCACTGCTTACACTTTCTATGACTGGCGTAATGTAATACCGGTGATGGAATATTGCAGTCATCTTTGGAAGGGTCCCCCTGAGTACCTTCTTTTAGCCTTGAATTCTATTCAGCGACGAGCCACTCGTTTCATTGGCGACTCACCTTCTGTTTTACCGGTACTACTATGGCCGCTTCTCTGATGAACTGGCTTCCCTCATCCCTCTTCCTAAAAGAGTCATTTAATTACATTTCAAGAGTCAAATCGTTTTTCTACACTAATGTTATAAAAATGTAAAGTTTGTAAGTTTGGATTTCGGAGGTAATCTCCGAAAATACTCCGTAATCCGATTTTTTTCATTCTTTAGACCAATATTTAGAATGGACATTCAGGATGGACATAGGCTATGCGACCGAAGCCGCGGGCAAAAGCTAGTATAAAATAAAATAGGTACTTACGACGTTAACTTAAGCAGATAATGAAATCGGTCCTAACTTATACATAGCTTCATGAAGAGTGCAGGTGACAACTTCAATTAAATTAATAGGTAACATCTACCGCCGCTATCCAACTCACATTAATTATCTACAACATTTCCATATTATGTTGACGAACAACAATTAATACCGAGATGATTTAAAAGTAAGTACAGGTGTTTTAGTCTCTTCGCAATTTTTTTTTATGGAAACTCATGTCGGCTACACTGAACTGAATGGAAAACACGAACTATTTACATAGCCGTTTCGACCGACGTTTCAGTCAGTGCGGTGGTACCAACCCGGGCGGGATAAACCCTACCACCTAGTAAAGTAAGAAGGGAAGGGGACTACAGTTTTACGTGGAATCCGAACCACGGTCAGCCTCCAACGGTCGAGCGTACACCCATCCAAGTACTGACTGAATAAATCGGTAAGTGTTTAAGTACAGTTCGAGGCAGCAAATCATGCGTGTTGAGCTTTAGAAAGAGACAATCCGGTTGTAGAGCGTCGTCCCTGTCGCACGAACTCGCACGTCCCTGTGAGACAGAGACGACGCTCTACAACAGGATTGCATCTTTCTAAAGCTCGATACGCATTATTTGCTGCCGATAACTGTACTTCCGTACTTGTTTGTAAACAATAAAGATTATTTTAAGTTTACACTAGTGTTGTAACGAATGCCTATTTTTCCACATTCGCGAATACGAATATTCCTAAATGATATTCGCGAATACGAATACGAATACGAATATTGAAAAAAGTTATATGAAATTTTATATCCAAATGAAAAAACCCCTTAAATTTTCTATTATAAATGTAGACCTACATTGAGTCCTAAAATTATATGAATACGGACTTGTTTTAATGTTTTTCTCTGTTTTTGATTACTTACACTGCATTTTGAAAAAAAAAATGAAACGAAATTAATGCGTTACAAAAGATTTATAATTTTGTTTAATAATCAAACTTTAGGATTGGCAAATTATACTTAAGGAATAAAAGCTTAGCAGCTTTTTCGGGATTTAAGTAACTGGTTTCGATGGGGCTCATATATTAAGCTAGCACCGCTGAAGAGACGTTCACTCGGTCGAAGTAACTATTTAGTAATCTGTGACTCGGTAGTCGGTACACTTCCAGCAGGTGCAGACAGGTACTGTCGGGCTATGGGTGCTCAGTGCTAATTGGTTATAATTTTGTTGTAGTTCTCCACCATATTAGTAAAATATTCTATAAATATTCGGTATCTTACAACCGAATACGGATAAGAGTATTAAAAATTAACCGAATAATAAATATTCGGAATTTCGAATTAGAATACGGATATTCGTTACAACCCTAGTTTACACTTTTGCCTAAACGCGCGAACAATTCTAGCAGAAACGTAACAAGTCGGATTACTACTAAAAGGTGTCCGTCCGAATTTCCTTCCGAATCGGCGAACAGAAGATTAGGCCGAAGGGCCAGTGTGAACTCGCCCTAAAGCTTTTAACCTTTCCGTCATTTAGCGGGCTTAGGAATAGCGACTTGACAGTTTGTTTTGTTACAATCATTCGTGGAGTATAAACATACATAAAATATGAATATATGTGAAAACAATTTTTTTTTCTTCCCATATCAAAGTGGCTTAGTGGTCTGGGCGTCGACATCCCTTGTTAAAGGTCCGAGGTTCGAATCCGATCGGTGTGGGCCGATCAGGTTTTTCTGACGGAAAAATTTACTTTCATACCTACACCTGCTGCTTCACTGTTCTGAACCGGTTTAAAACTGTAGGTCCCTTCCCTTGCCCCTTACTAGGTAGTAGGCACAAATCGTAGCCGAGTTGACACCACCGTACTGGATGTATGATGGCCGCATAGCAGCCTCGGCTGTGTTCTCCTCTAGTTCAGTATAGCTAAAGGGAAAGCAAAGGGAAGTGTCCGGTATGACACCTACCTTCACGGAGGTGATATTGGTTGGTCGGAGCATGTGTTTTGGCCCGTTTGACTCAGCCACTCATACCGGATTACAT
Organism: Nematopogon swammerdamellus; assembly: GCA_946902875.1. NCBI lineage: Eukaryota > Metazoa > Arthropoda > Insecta > Lepidoptera > Adelidae > Nematopogon > Nematopogon swammerdamellus. The sequence continues at coordinate 10,193,809 of OX336359.1, forward strand.
TAAAAACAATTCGAATTATTAAAAGTCGACCTACATGGTTTCTGGCGCACCAACTGGTTGTGTAGGTCTATTATTCACAGAACCGGGAAAATGTGGAACGCACTCCCTGCCCATCTATTTCCTTCCAAGTACAACCTTGGGTTTTTCAAAAGGGGCGTGAAGAGTCTCCTGTCAGGCCGGCATGGGATTCGTAATCCCCGTGCATCACATAATGTCTATGGACATCGTTAGACACCTACTCGTAGGTGAAACGATGCCACATGTCACGCTATCAAAATAAAATGATACTACTACACTAGATAGAACACTCCAATCCTCCCGCGCGGATCCACTGTTTACCTCCGACGTAGCAGATGTCGTCGTCCCACCTGGCGGGCAACCCTCCCACACTCCGTTTTCATGTTCACGGCCGCTAGTCTAGGACACGGTTACTCCAACGGTCTTGGCAGTACAGTCCAATATGCGCACGTTTCACAGGATGGTCTTTCACAGCCGGCCCCGGCTAGACGCTCTACATTACGTCGGTTTTACGACGCTACCAAGCACCCTGTACTCACAGCCGATACTAGGGGTGAATAAATTGGAAATGGATAGCCTTGGACACCCTACCCGTAAGGGTTATGAGGTTTTCCAAGAAAATCGTGACTTCGGTAGGAGTGTTACATAAAACAGTAGCTGTGCCCGCGACGCATCAAAGTAGTCGATAATGGACATCGGGTGGCTAAGCACAAGTGGCAGTGGACTGGACACGTCAACCGAAGAGACGACGACCGTTAGAGTAACCGTGTCATATACTGGCGGCCGTGGACAGGAAAACGGAGTGTGTGAAGACGTCAACGAAAGAGAAGGAGAAGATAGGAGAATGAGAAGAAAAGAGAAAGAGAAGAGAAGATAAGAGTAAGAGAAGATACGAGAAAGAGAATAGAAGAGAACATAAAGATAGAGAAGAAGAAGAGATTGAAGTTATGCAATTTATACAACCTGTCATGTTTGGCCTTCGGCTAAACATAAACTCATGTCAATCTACGCTTTCCTGTTCCTGCCACAATTAGTTGCCATGCTCTTTTGAACTATCTACAGTAGATTATTTTTTGTGTCTAAAACTGATGATTTTGGTTAATACTTAACATAAGTTCAAGCTACCAATCATTCTGCTCCATATTTTAATTAAACGAAATCCTAGGTTTGAACTCACAAATTTTTTGTCAAATTCCATAATGCGTATAGTCATGTTTACATGTGACCGGATGGGAGTAGGCTACCAGCGTGCGATGGGTACCATGCCACCTGCCTTTACCTTTCAACGGGGTAAAAAACTTAAATAAATTCACCTTTGACAGTCGCGAGATTGATGTTTGTAGAAGTGTGGTTTAATTTATTTGTTGACCCTTCCTATGGGATTCGTGTGCAATCCAAATATTTATTTCCATATTATTTTAACTCTAAATATTATCCCGACTGTTAAATAATGTGTTATTTAGTTCGAAAGCTAGTTTTTATTGCATTATCAAATATTGTTCTTTTACAATTTAAACATGTTTTCAGATTACTAATATGGTAAATTTTATGGGACGTGATTGTGACACAACACCGCGCACAGAGACTCCACACTATTCAGCTTCGGCCGGAGAATTCTGGTGTGTGTGTGTGTGTGTGTTCGCGCTTATCACAGAGAGCGTTATAGTAGTAGTTTTAAATTAGGCTGGAATAACAAATATTACAAGGAAGTGCTTGCTTATGTGAAATAGGTACCTATTATAAATAAATACCTTGTATCTTAAAGAATATTATTAATTCAGATAAATAATAAAACGTGAATAACTTTTCTATCGACCAAGGTGACTTTTTGTCGACAAATCGCCGCGCGCAGATTCGTTTCCCTATGTCATAAAACGATATTTCCCGAACTGCCAGGTTCCTTTGATACTACTATAGATACCTCTGAATCCTCCCTAGCAGTTACCAATAGGTACTAGGTACTTACTGCACATTGGCGTATCATTAACCAAGTCAAGTTGGGATGACGTATGTATCCCCCTATTATTAATTGCCTCTTAGCTTGACAACTGAATAGGAATTCTACATTCTAACCCTCTGCTTCACGCTACCTCGGAATGTATTGAGATGCCTCCTTATTATTGGGTAATTTTACTTCACAGGGTGTTCGTCTTTTCATTTAAGTACACTTCTCAGCCCCTTGAATAAATACTGTGAATGGCAACACATCTTGCCGCATGAAATTCTTAAATTTTTTTAACTATAAGTCGGAAAAAATATGAAAACTACTTTTGTAGCTTATAAGCTGAGGAATCGCCATTATGTGGTCGAATGGGAGACCCTGTATAGACTATAGTAATTTCGAGATATGCCAGATTAGATTAGTGAAAACTACGTGTAAGTCGACTCAGTCGTTTTCGAGATTACCCGTTACCGACAGACGTTACTTTTAATAATAATATCTAGATATTCATATTTTGTATTTTACATATAAAAATAAAAATTATATTATACATCTGTCTTTGCTAAGAAAATTAGTAAGCTGAAGTGACAGTGGGGTGGACACATCTGTCGCAGACCCGACAACCGCTGGGGTAGATAGACGGGTGCTCGAATGGAGGCCACGTTCAAGCAAAGTTAGCGTGGGACGCCCCCCGGTTTGGTGGATAGGCAACCAAAAAAAGGCAGCCAGGAGTGGATGGATGACAAGAGCGGAAGACCGCATGTGGTGGCGTGCCTTGGGGAGAGCCCTATGTCCAGCAGTGAACCGGTACGGGCCGATAATGAAAAAATTAATACTATACATCTGAACCATTACAAATTTTCAAATTAATAAAACACTTCTAATAAATTTAACAAACCACATACATGGGTGACGTTAGAATTTTAACAATGCAGCATCCTAAATATCCTAAAAATATTAATCGCCCGACTATCTCCAATCATCATGCAAATAAAAATCTACCACAAATCTATACAACCTACCTTAGCATCGTCGAATCCGGAGTCCAACTGTCATAATTTATGATGAATAGCCGCAGCGGAGCGATATCAGATTTCATAATTTCAATAAGATTACCCTCATTCAAGAGTTGTCTGATTTCATTGTTGGCTGAGGGTTTTATTTTACTGATTCCGGGATGGATGGGGTCGGAAAGAAATGCGGTAGCATTCGTCTAGACATAATTGTATGTACATGTTCATGTGCTACGATTCATAAGGCAAATATTGCAGAATGCAATTTTTTCCACTAAACCTTATACAAAACAGAACTTTAGCGTTGTTGGTAAATATATTTTCTGATCGTGTTTGCTCTCCAAAGTTTATTATTATCACCGTAAATTCGTCGAAAACCCTAAAAGTATTGATGCACCAACCCAAGTGGTTTAGAACGGCTATCTTCGGTCTCGGTAGGCTGATGCCATAAAGAAATTAGTTCCCGTAAATTTTGGGAGGTTTGAGAAAAGCATAGTCAAAAATTATTAGGTGTTAGTAGGTGCCAAATATAAACAGTATTTCTTTGTTTCAGTATCCTACAGACTGAGGACAACCAATTCAACGGCAGGTCGTCATTCCGATTCTCGTATAGTTAAACTAGTCATTACCTGGATGTTTTCTTACTTTGAAGGGCTTTAATGATTCGTGCCATCGCCTTTTTATGGCCGCTGTAAAGACGGCAGAGGCAAACGGCATTCGGTCTGAGGGGGAATGTTTTAATTTGACTGTAAACGCACAGCAGGAAATGGGCTTTGGTTTTTAGGAGTCTCAGAACATTGTAAGTGTAAAATGGTGCGAGAAAGACTTAAGAATTTATTAGAATGAAAATAAAATGGTTGAAACCACGAATTTTAGTCGCAGGCATAAATAAGTAATTCTGGCGAGTCTTGAGGCCAGAACAAAGAAGCATGCTTAAATGCTTAGATATAAAAGAAACAGATCAGACTTCGTTATTTCTGAGGTGATTGTAAGTCAGCCTTTCTGAAAAGATCGTAAATTTTTTATTAACACTTTATTTCATAAGCATTCTTCCCTTCTCTATCAATTCTTCGACTCTCAAAGTGTCTTAACTTTGGACCGAGACTTACAAGAAAATATTTTCAAAACTAAAATATTTGGTCACGAACATTTCACACAAAACTTTAACATTTTTATCCGCTAAGTTTGGCAATTTTTGGATAAAGTTATTGTATCCTGAAGGGGCCTTCAACAAACGTCGTCTTAGTTTAATTCAACCCTCGCTCGCCGAGAGGTCTACTTCCCTCATCCGACCTCAGCCAATTAGCTCCTCCAGAACTGTTGTGACTGCTGGCTCGAGGACTCTCCCCTCCGTAGGGACAAATGCCACTCGAGAAAACAAAACACGAGTACGCGACCCAAGCGCGTATTACCCACTACCCCTCAGGACGCTTTTGTTTGGCTTTTTATTATTTTTTCCGGTAGCGAAAAATGTTCGCTTTTCAAAACGGCCAATGCGAGCTAGCATCCCCTCGGGCGAGCTCAGTGATTGGCCATTCTGCGACTTCCGCGGAAAAAATCTCCAACGAGATCTTTTGTCTCATTGCACTGCGTGCATGTTTTTTCTGCTTTAATTACACATATGTGGTCCTTATGTGTGAGTGTGTTAGTATGCCGGCTTGAGATATAATGGAAGCACTCGCTCTTCGCAAGTGTGCAGTCTCTTTTTGATGGGGGAAACGGGAATGGTAGTCTCTGGTTAGTGGGCTATCCGCCATTTTGAAAGATGCACTGCTTTAAGCACTTGTTTTACTATTCTGTAGGTATCTTCTGTCGTTACCCTCTCCTCTTCGACTCTTGCCTCGTTATTATAACGGCATTCGCTTAATTATATGTTTTCTTTTGCCGCATAGAGATACACATTTATGTGAACGTGTATTACGTATCATATATCAAACATGATATAGGCAGATATATTGGATGGCATAAAGTAGATCTACATTCTTTGATTGTCTATCTCATAAAAGATCAACACTATTTATTTATATTGGGGTGGGTTCTATTTTTAAATAATATTAATTTCACGAAGACTTTACAATTATTCCCTCGACAAGGTACCATTCTGACCACTGAGTGGACTAAAGTCTGAGGAAAGATCATTTACCGGCGATTTGAAGATGCGTGGATTGTAGGCGTTAGGGATAGATATTTCCCGGAATTCGCCTTTTATTAACACCCAGGTCTCTTTCTGTTCCAGGAACCTAGCATCAATAGGGCCGCCACCACAGAACAACAACTCAATCGAAAGCTTCGTCAGTCACCGAGAGAGCTGTCACAGGCTTTCCTACCTCGCTGAGAGGCAAAAACAACTCTGTCTTCTCTCAGACAGAATACTGCACGTAAGTATGTCACAATATTGCTTTTTTTAAATGTAATCCAGTATGGGTGGCTGAGTCAGAGGGGCCAAAGCGCACGCTCTGACCAGCCAATATGACCTCCGAGAAGGTAGGTGCCATACCGGAGACTTCCCCGGATTGCTGGCTATACTGGACTAGAGGAGAACACAACCGAGGCTGCTATGCGGCCATCTTACATCCAGTACTGTGTGTGGTACGAACCCAGTCGGCTACAATTTGAGCCTACCACCTAGTAAGGGGCAAGGGAAGGGACCTACAGTTTTACACCGGCTCCGAACGGCGAAGCAGCAGGTGTAGGTATGCACGTAAATTTTTTCGTCAGAAAAAAACCCATTGGTACACGCCGACCGGATTCGAACCGCGGACCTTTCGCATGAGAAGCCGATGCCACCCGCCGCTTACTGCTGCAGTAGTGTTGTCACACATACTGTTTACAGATAGACATTCTTTATTTCCCCACAAACATTTTACATAGCTTACAGTGAAAATAACAAAATACAGCGCCACAACACGTGCGGAGAGTTTTTGCGTACAAATATATACTAATATTTTATTAATAAATATTTGTAAAAGAAACTTCACGTAGGAATTTGAAACAAAAATATTTTTAGGAACTTAGTAAACAATATTAGTTGATTTACTTGTAGGATTTTTTGATAATTATAATTATTTCTTCTCGTCTCCACTACTATATTATAATAATGTTTGTTCCTTGTGTGTAATGGGTAAACTCGAAAACGGCTGAACGGTTTTACATGCAGTTTTCACTTCTAAAAGGAACCTGGTCTGGTATACCTCGAGATTGTTTATTGGCATCACAATATTTGACCACTGGGCTGTAGAACAAGCCAAAACCTTGCACGAGTCTCGGAAAAATACAAGGATGGGAAGAAGAATGTAATTAGTAAAAAAAAAACTGTGTATTCTTTCATCCAGTTTGGGATCATTAGCATACATTTGGCGGGTTTTTATTACTTATTGGTTGTTTTATTTAGAGTTTGCACTATAATCATACAAAGTTTGACGCTTGTATCTATTTTGTTGTCGACATTGGTCTTTTGAGAACCCATCGGTTCTCAAAATCGTTTCTTGGTCGCACCGCTAGGGTGTGGAACTGTCTCCCGGCGAGCGTGTTTCCGGAATCCTTCAACCTGGGTGTCTTCAAACGTCGTATCAACGGGCTAGACAGCCTAGCAACAGTCCGCAAATCTGCTGGCATGGCGCCTCACTGAGCGTGGTTTCGCGAGGAGAGGGGTTTTTGGCTCTGCCGACTGTACCATTGGTCTCTCGACTCGACACAGACACCCCCATGTTGGTTTACATAAAAATACCGTTTTTATGATAGCTCAAAAATAAATCGGGTTCTTCAAAAGGGGCGTGAAAAGGCTCCTGTCAGGCCGGCATGGCATTCGCAATCCCCGTGCATCACAGAATGTCCATGGGCATCGTTAGACACCTACTTGTAGGTGAAACGATGCCACATGTCGCGCTATCCATAAAAAAAAACTAACAAAAAAACACGTTTCTTGTATGGGGACCCCCCTTGATTTCCTAAAATCCGTAAATATTTCTGAAAATTGTCCCAAATAACAATGTTTTATTATTACTTACTTACTACTTACTTTTACTTTTCTAAACTAATTAAATAAAAAAAATTCTTCTCACTAACAAATCGTGCCTTAAACTCAAATTCGACTTGACAAAAAAAAAAAAATAACCAGCCAAAACAAATTCAGTCGCCTGTACGCGCAACCTCTCACTAAGTAACTTTAATAAAAAATACATTTAACTCAATTTACACGGTATATCGCGATAAAATCGGCAATGATATTAGTGGACTAATTTAAAAATTGCTTCGCGATCGTCGTCGGAGCCCCCAATAACGCCGGCCTGGGTGGCCCAATCACATGGGAACCGCTATTATCCCGCTTTGGGATTATCCAATGACAATAATATAAACATTGGATAAACCTGAGAATATATATATATATTTTATGTGATCCGGTATGGTTGGCTGAGTTGGAGGGGCCAAAGCGCAAGCTCCGACCAGCCAATATCACTTCCGAGAAGGTAGGTGCCATACCGGAGACTTCCCTGGATTGCTGGCTATACTGGACTAGAGGAGAACACAACCGAGGCTGCTATGCGGCTATCTTACATCCAGTACGGTGGTACCACCAACCCAGTCGGCTACAATTTGAGCCTACCACCTACCTAGTAAGGGGCAAGGGAAAGGGCCTACAGTTTTACACCGGTTCCGAACGGTGAAGCAGCAGGTGTAGGTATGCACGCAAATTTTTTCGTCAGAAAAAACTCATTGGTACACGCCAACCGGATTCAAACCTCGGACCTCTCGCATGAGAAGCCGATGCCCAAACCACTCGGCCACCCGCCGCCGCCGATTACCGTATTCTATGATTACAGGATGCATCATTACTAGATGCAAATGTAACCCTACTTTACTACGTGGTACCGTGTGGGGTCGGTACTTAAAAGAATAGCCCCACTGCATCTGTCCCCGTGCATGTCGTAAATGCGACTGAGGGATAAGGACAAGATTCCGTGCTAAATGACGACAGGCTAGCCACCTCTCCCCTTGGCACGGTCCTTCCACCAATTCAAGTAGCAGGTGGGTCTTCATGCCTTACTTGCTGCTTGATGTAGTTATATTGTCCGAATACTTTGCTAAACGTGGTGGTCGGTGTTGCGCTGTAATTTACAAGAGTACTTGCAGAACAACATCGATTACTCTGTTTACCCCGATTGTCGGAATATAGCGTGTGATATGTAAGTAGGGTTACACCCGTCCGGATTTGTACCAATGCACAAACCAGCACCAGGATAGGGCTACTTAGTGTTCTACCTGGCACTACCGAGGCCAATCAAAAGTCAATAATTTGAGTACCCATTATCAATTATGCAAAATATAATTTTTATGTTTTATTCTATTCTACTGATCGAAACTCCTATTAAAATAAATAGACCATGTTTTCCAGTCCGCATAGGTGTAGACGACAGAGTACTCCGTACAGTGTAGCCAAAGGAGAACAATAGATGGTACCTACATAGCTCCGGCAGGAACTAGATGTAATCGTCTGACGCGTACAAGAGATTATTTATTTATTTATTTTATTTTATTTTATAAGGAAACATAACAGCTATTTACATTCATTTGGACAACATAATAAAAAATAAACATTCAAATTCTGGTCGGGATGTATTTTTACCAATCATTTTCGATTTGCATTTTTCTAATTAAAAATAAAAATAAACATTGTTTATAGTTTATTGTTCATCCTTAGGTTGGATTGGACTTGGACCTTGGACATGTCGAAAATTCCGCCAGTTCTAATTTCAATGCGAAGAAGAACTGACAAACAAACTCCGCAAGCCAATAAAGAAGTTTCACTTTTTACATTATAATTACTTACAACTAGCTCAAAAATTTTGACATAATATATACCTATAAATAACATTTAAAAAAAACATTTTAAACATGATGTAATTCGGCATGAACAAGTTTATGTTTAACTTTCTTTAAATCTGGCTATTGTATGAATCCCACCGTACCGTTACGAGGAATGAGAAGCGATCCTAATAGCGACTCTAATTAATGTATGTTTATCGGCTGCGAGGGTCAAATTGAAGGACTTAAGTTGTAAAAAGCTATCGTTAGCGTCTTGCGAGTTAATTTTCATTTAGTCTTCTCCTTTAATTTCATTGAAAACTTTGATTTTGAAAGTATCGTGCACATGACTTTGAGATATTTTATTTAATATGTGGTTTGAGTAACAAATCATTTCTTGAATAAATATAAAATATTTTTTTATGGACTCAGACATAACAACACGGATTGCTAAAGGAATGCTTCGGTGGTTCGGTCATATTGGAAGAAATAATGATAGGAGACTAACAAAAGAAATTTATGGAGCGAATGTGAGTGGAACATTCGGGAAGGGTCGCCCTAGACGCACGTACATAGACCAGATCGGGCATGTGCTCAAGAAGGGTCAAGTGCGTAGTACCCGTAACCGACGACGAGCATTTTTTTTTATTGAAAGCGCGACATATGGCGCCGAGCCACCCGTAAGGTGTCTAAAGACGCCCATGGACATTCAGTTGTATGCAGGGGTTGCTAATGCCATGCCGGCCTGACAGGTGCCCATTCACGCCCCTCATAAAGGATCCGAGACTGAACTTGGGGGGGGGAATATATGAGCAGGGAGAGCGTTCCAGAGTTTGCAGAGTTCAAAGATCTGCAGAATCGATTGGTACGCATCCGCGGTAAATCCAGCGTATAGGGATGCAATCCCTGCCTAGTGCATGTGGTGCGGAGGTGGAAAGGGGACGGCGGGATTGCGTTAAACAGTTCCTCCGAGCACTCCCCATGGAATAAGCGATAGAACACACTTAGGGAGCCGTCATCCCTACGGTGAGCATATTATATGAAGAACATTATTGGAGTGGAAGAGGCGGCAGAGATGTGTCAGGATCGTGGCACGTGGAGATCTGTTGTTTCTGCCTACCCCACCGGGAAACAGGCGTAACCACTACTTTTTACCGTACTGCATAGTCCGCCCCTACGCGTCCATCGACGACGCCTCATTAATAATTTAACATGATATTTATTAATCACTGTCCATAATTTTATTTTTCTCTTACGTTTTATTTACCTATTTTGTTTTCTTTGTTTTTTTTTTTTTGTTCTCACTATAACACACACCCGTCAATTTCTTCATTTCTTTCTTTTTTTTCCTTTCCCTTTTTTTATGTATTTTTGGGTTTTGTTCTTTTTGCGATTTTAGCTATTTTCTTTAATAGTAAGTTGTCGAAATTATGTAAACATGTTAGGGTTAGGCAAAGACATTAAACCCAAATCTCTTTGGGGTTAGGCTTAAAATCAGCGTTCTTATGGTTCACCGCCATAGGAATAAGAGCTGTGCCGCATCCTTTTTGCGAACAATGTGTTGTATTTTGTCTTTAATGTTCTTTTTTTGTTATAAGTATTTAATTATTTCTGTTTATAACGTGTATTTTTTTTTTCTTTTATGTTTTCAGTTTTAGGTATTTGTTTGCAAATAAAAATCTTGAATTTGAACTTGAATAATAATGGTTAGTCAATAAAGAATGCCGCAAGGCATTAAAATCGCCTTTTGTGACCCTTTTACATAATGGTGTACAATCCTAACATATTATAAAACAAAGGCCGCGTCTGTCTGTCTGTCTGAACGCGATAAACTCAAAAACTACGGAACATATTTTCTTACGGTTTTCATCAACGGACGGAGTGATTCAAGAGAAAGGTTTACGTGTATAATTAATTAATGTTTTGTGTAAATTGGTTGAAATATGATGATGATTGTTGAAGATGTCAGAAAAAATCGAGCCGACACTGGGAGCTTTCATCGAAAACGCTGCCTAATCCCTTTGAGATATAACAAAACAAATCATATTTGGTTTTTTTTTCTTCTATTAAACAGAGTCTACCGCGAGCGAAGCCTCGATAGCTCAGTGGTGCAGACAGTCGACTGTCGCTATTTATGGTTAAGCAACGCTGGACGCGGTCAGTACTTGGATGGGTGACCGCTCGACCGTTGGAGGCTGACCGTGGTTCGGATTCCACGAAAAATGCTAGGTCCCTTCCCTTCTTACCTTACTAGGTGGTAGGGTTCAACCCGCCCGGGTCGGTACCACCGCACTGAATGAAACGTCGGTCGAAAAGGCTATGTAAATAGTTTGTGTTTTCCGTCAAGTTCAGTGTAGCCGGCACGACCGAAGGGAAGCACTGACATGGCACCTAGTTCATCCGGTGTTATGGGCTGACATTACGGATGTTGTAGGTGATTTAGCCAACCGTGTCAGTTTCCATTAAAAAAAAATAATAAAGCTAATACCTTCATTTCATTTCAAGAAGTATAGCTTAAAAAACATATTAATGTGGTCAACGACATCCTACTTTCTGGACGGGCCCTCGTCATATATTTTACCGGTAGAAAGGTGCGATTGGAGTTCTTCTATATATTGCCAATAATTAAAACAGCGTAAGTGCGCGAGCGCCTCATACATCACGTTACGTTTCCGCTCTGTGACCGTCGATAGAGTAAGACGGTTAATTGGCAATTTGATACTTATAAAGGAGACATCGATTGGAGAGTGTGCTGAATGCTCACAAATAGCGCGCCTCAATTTGTATGCCACTTCCCGATAATTTTTAATCCGTTGAATGTGGTGGTTGCAGATCCTGCAGACCGGCGCGCGGCAGAGCGTGGAGGAGTGCCAGCACCAGTTCCGGCACAGCCGGTGGAACTGCACGTCGGGCGGAGGCGGCAACTCCAGCGACATCTTCGGCGGAGTTCTCGATTACAGTCCGTATCTTCTTGTTTGATTGTACCTTACTTTTTTTTATAAAAGTAAGGTACGAATTTTGATCATGACGCTTCTATCATTTAGGGTTTAGAGTTCTGTTCCGGTACCTCAAAGGAAAAAAAATCGGTCAAGTTCGAGTTTTTTTTATTTTTTATGGGAAGCTCGACATATGGCGCGCGCCAGACCAACGCAGAGGTGTAGTCCGACGGCGGCGGCGCCCACGGGCATTCGAATATTTACGGGGCTGCGAATACCATGTCGGCCGGGTAGGTGCACCTTCACATTATGTTTGAAGGATCCCAGACTGTACATTAGAGGAAAGGATGCAGGTGGGAGTGCTTTCCACATCGTCGCTCCAGTTCGGGAGTTGTCTAAGTCACATTTTTAGCGAAAATGAGCAGTAAATGCATGTTGATTCAGCAGCAGATTTTTCTGCATATTTCTGCATTTAAAGCTCATTTTCGCTAAAAATGTGACTCAGACAACTCCGGAACTGGAGCGACGACATGTTAGCAACCCTGTAAATAAAGGATTTACAGGATTTACCCCTACTCGCGTACGGAGGGTTCCGTAGATACGCAATATCATACGTGTCAAAAAAATTCACAGATCTCGTGTCTGCCACGACCTTCGGGTACATTGAAAATGAATGTACCGTGTGGGTTCGGTACTTAAAAAGAATAGCCCTACTGCATCTCTCCCCGTGCATGTCGTAAAAGGCGACTAAGGGATAAGGACAAGATGCCGTGCTAAAGGGCGACAGGCTCTCCACATCTCATCTTGGCACGGTGCTTTCACCCAGTCATGCAGCAGGTGGGTCTTCGTGCCTTACTTGCTGCTTGATCGATTGAATGTTGTTCGAATACTTTGCGAAACGTGGCGATCGGTGTTGTGCTGTAATTTAGCAGATTTCTTGCAGCACAGCACTGATTACTCTGCTTACCCCGATTGTCGGGATTCAGCGTGTGTGATATGTATGTATGTATGTATGAAAATGAATCTTCCAAATGAACTGAATTAAATTAACATATTAATTAGATTTATTTTTCCAAAAATTATTACTCCCTCCGTTATCCGTTTGAACGATTTGATAGCAACGCACTTGTAGTTTCAAACACAGCGGTCTTCAGGTTCAAGAGCCACTTTCGCACTGGCATTTCCCAAAAAAGTATGTTTATTGACTCGAGATATTTTTAGTCGGGTTCCTTCGTCTATCCGCAGCATCCGCACTGTCAGTGCGTTTGTGTTTACTTACACGGGCGGAGTGCGCGCTGCAAGTTCGCCGGGTCGACGAACTTGCTCACCTGACAGCTTTCATCATTATGTCAGCTGTCAGTCAGTTTACTGAGATGCCGTCATAATCCTGCCAGCTGTCAGTCTATCACTAATTACTTTAGCGTCACGCCTGTTTCCCAGTGGGCTAGGCAGAGACAACGGATCTCCGCGTGACACGATCCTGTCCCACACCTCTGCCGCCTCTTTCACTCCCATAATGTTCTTCATGCATGCTCGTCGGTTACGGGTACTACGCACTTGCCCCTTTTTGAGCACATGCCCGATCTGGTCCAGGTACGTGCGTCTAGTGCGACCCTTCCCGACTCTTCCACTCACGTTTGCTTCATAAATTTCTTTCGTTAGACTCCTATCGTCCATTCTTCCAACATGACCGTACCACCGATCTTTCTCCATCCTTGTCACAATTATAGAAGATATAGTCTATATTATCTTCTTTCAGCCCACATCGCTCTCGTATGTCTACGTGTATGTCCCACACCTCTGTCGCCTCGTGCACTATCATAATGTTCTTCATACTCGTACATGCTCGCACTGCATGCTTGTCGGTTTCGGGTACCATAAAGAGATTTAATAGGTTACAGAGCGGGTACTGCGAAAATTTTCACACAAAAACTGATATCGAACGAACGTCAATAACGCTGTCTATAACTCACATACGGACGGACGGACACACGTGCTCGTCACACTAGTATGAGCGTCGACGGAGTATGAGCGACTTGGTAGATTACCATTTTGTTAGCTTTGTCAGGTCTGTCCAATGATATTATATGTTAATAAAAAGGAGAGGTCTGTCACTTCGATCATTTTTAGGTTTCCGTATTCCGTACGGAAGCCTATTACTAAGCCTCCGCGCGCCGTCCGTCCGTCTGTCCGAGGGCTGTATCTCTTGAACCGTATTAAGTAACCCGTTGAAATGTTCACAGAATAAGTGTTAAAAAAAGAAAATGTTAAAAATTAAGGGGGGCTCCCATACAACAAACGTACCGTAAATCGATTAGTCACACTACTGAATAATAGATGGCGCCACAGGTTTTTATACATTGCATTGCTGAAAGACAAAAGATAGGCGGATAGATACGGAAACCTCCGTGCGCGAGTGAAACTCGCACTTAACAGATTTTTAGGTTTCCGTATCCCGTACGGAAGCCTATTACTAAGCCTCCGCCGTCCGTCCGTCCGTCCGTCTGTGAGAGGGCTGTATCTCTTGAACCGTAATACGTAGTCCGTTGTAATTTTTACAGAATATGTGTTAAAAATTAAGGCGGGCTCCCATACAACAAACGTCCGAAAAATCGATTAGTCACACTATTGAATAATAGATGGCGCCACAGGCTTTTGTACATTGCATTGTTGAAAGACAACAGATAGGCGGATAATAGCGGATAGATACGGAAACCTCGCGGAGTAAAACCATGTGGTAAAACTCGCACTTAACAGATTTTTCCGTCTAACGGTGTGTCCAAAATAATCCAAAGCCATGGTTTGAGTTTGGAGTTTGGGGTACCTATTAACTGAAATTAATGTAAAGTAATGTATGTACATATGTATGTGTATGTGAGGAGTTACAAAGAAAGATAGATTGAGAAATAGTGTAGTGCGAGAGCGCTGTGGCAGGCCTCACGCACTCTATGTACTTGCGCGCGCTAAATACCTACCGCCCGACGGGCCGCCGGCCGTCTATTTCAGTGAAAATTCGTCAGACGCGCGAAGTATACATAGACGCTCGCCCACGCAACTGCGCGCAGCTGCAAAGCAATAACCACTTTACACTCGATGGTTAAGGTACATTTTCGCACACAGCGATTGGCGACGTGAAGCAGTAGGCTATTAAAGCCCGAAGGTAGGAATATTTTCTATGGAGTGACTTATCTGTTACGAAGTAACTATTAAGTAATCTGTGGCTGTGGTCCGAAAGAAGATATAACTAGTGACAAGGATTGAGAAAACAATGCTTCGGTGGTTCTATCATGTTGGAAGAATGGGTGCCTATCATCCATTCTAACGAAATAAATTTATGGAGCGAATGTGACTGGAAGAGTCGGAAAGGGTCGCCCTAGCTAGACGCGCGAACATAGATCGGGCATGTGTTCAAAAAGGGTCAAGTGCGTAGTACCCGACGAGCGTGCATGAAGAACATTAAAAGAATGGAAGAAGTGGCAGAGGTGTGTCACGATCGTGGCACGTGGAGATCCGTTATCTCCGCCTACCCCACTGGGAAACAGGCGTGACGCTATGTATGTATGTAATTTATGCAAAATAAATAACCGATCTGGATCGGGGATAGATACGTCCGTCTTTGGCAATTGAAGAGTCTTTCAAGCAGGCTCACTGATTTCATAATAATATCATCTGTCTGTCATGCACTTATGGCCATTTCATATCTGTCATGCGTATGCATGCATCATTCATAAATAAATCATAGCAATTGCCTTTTGATTGGTCACGTCATCGTTTGAGAGCGGCCAATTTCAGTTGACTCATTCATTACAAATTAAAAAATTTGTTGTCTGTAAAGTCGGTTTACGGACGATAGTTTTACGTGATGACGTGGAATAATCGTAGTACATAGATCAAAGATCAGTAATTTCTATTTCCAGTAGAAAGAATAATCATCTTGTGACTGGCCATCAAAACTTCTGTTGTCTGATCTTGACAGTTTTACTTCTTAAGACGTTTCCATGGTAACTTTGAATATCAACGCTACACACTTTCGTGCGTGCAGCCGGTGCTCATCAATTTATAAGACCTGACGTCATCACGTCAAAAACCAGGTTCATTAGCATCCTTCAATTTTGAGCTCAATAGTTCTAAAACAGAAAGATAATATTCTTAGATTATTAATTGGTCTCCGCGCGCTCCGACTAGATACCGCGGTACCATAAAACAACAGCTCCGTGAATGCGGCAACTCAATATTCTAGTGTGTGTAAGAAAATGTTGTAGTAGGTATGTGTGTGATCCCATAGTCTTTCCTATTGAGACTGGCTCGAGTACGCCGACTTCGGCGTAGTATTTGTTGCCGCATTTTACACGTACACGGGCGGTATCTAGTCGGAGCGCGCGGCGGAGACCTATTATGCCGGGTCCACATCTTTGCCGCAGACCAGAAACCACAAATCACAGACCACAGACCACAAACCAAACGTCGCTATCCCCACGTTTGCGATGGTTTGTGAAGTGCGTTGGTGTATTTTGGAAAGGCAAACGTGATGGACGTCGAGCTAGTGTCGGCAATAACGTTCGGCTTAACCTATTTATATTGCAAAAATAAACAAAATGAAGCCAGAAAAACTGAAAGGAAACGAAAAGTTCGTCAAAGAAGATGGTGGATGTTAAAAATACATAAAAACCGTACCAGGTAATATTTTTATTTCATTTCATCATCATCGGCGATACTAATGCGTTTGGCAAACGTGTGGACGGATCGCAAACGCGTGCCGTGGTTTGCCGCAAACTCCTTATGCCTCATCCACACGTTTGGCAAACCTCCAAATCAAACCACAAATCCAAACGTGTGGAGAGGCGTTTGTGTTGGTTTGGCATGGTTTGCCACCGATCCGGTCGAGTGTCGGTTTTTTGACACAAACCAAAGGAGTTTGCGGCAAACCACGGCACGCGTTTGCGATCCGTCCACACGTTTGCCAAACGCATTAGTATCGCTTGCGCACTGGAGGGAGGTGGACGTATAGACGCGCGTGCATAATTGCGATTGTTTTAACTCTTTTCAGTGATAGTGTTCGTTTTAAAGTAAAAATGAGTAACTGGACCAACGAAGATGTTCTATTTTTCCTAGAATGTTATCAAGCATAGCCTCGTATTTGGGATCCCACTAACAAAGATCACAAAGAAAAGAAAAAAAAGGTTGCAGACGCATGGACTCGCCTGGGGAAAGTCCTAAATAAGCCAATTGAGGAAATAAAAAAAAAGAAAGAAAACCTTATGGTCACATTCCGTAAATATTATTTAATTATATTAATATTATTTAATATTATTATAAGAAACAAGATTCAATTCGTTCAGGCTTCATTTTGTTTATTTTTGCAATATAAATAGGTTAAAGCCGAACGTTATTGCCGACACTAGCTCGACGTCCATCACGTTTGCCTTTCCAAAATACACCAACGCACTTCACAAACCATCGCAAACGTGGGGATAGCGACGTTTGGTTTGTGGTTTGTGGTCTGTGATTTGTGGTTTGTGGTTTGCGGCAAACATGTGGACCCGGCATTAGCCTCATCCACACGTTTGGCAAACCTCCAAATCAAACCACAAATTCAAACGTGTGGAGAGGCGGTTTGGTTTGGTTTGTGTAAGTTTGGCATGGTTTGCCACCGATCCGGTCGAGTGTCGGTTTTTTGTCACAAACCAAAGGAGTTTGCGGCAAACCACGGCACGCGTTTGCGATCCGTCCACACGTTTGCCAAACGCATTAGTATCTATGTATTTTTGTAGTTAGTAGTATTTTGTAGTTTCTATGTATTTTTAACATCCACCATCTTCTTTGACGAACTTTTCGTTTCCTTTCAGTTTTTCTGGCTTCATTTTGTTTATTTTTGCAATATAAATAGGTTAAGCCGAACGTTATTGCCGACACTAGCTCGACGTCCATCACGTTTGCCTTTCCAAAATACACCAACGCACTTCACAAACCATCGCAAACGTGGGGATAGCGACGTTTGGTTTGTGGTCTGTGGTCTGTGATTTGTGGTTTGTGGTCTGCGGCAAACATGTGGACCCGGCATATCAATAATCTAAGATAATATTAATAAAAACATGTCCAAACGAAAAAGTTCAAATTAGACTTTTCTGGCCCTGTGGCGCCATCTGTCACTTCATTGTGAACGTTAAGTTCCCTTGTCCCTCTCTAGATGGCGCGAATAGACAGCCCGTGTAAGTTTACGTGGATCGCCGCACAATAATTTCAGATCTAACTCTTTGTTGCTGGGAATGTTCATGTATTAAGTAGGTACCATTCATATCAATGGTAGGTACGCATTTTTTTTTATATCTCCAGGTCGAGGAAAAAAAATCTCCTTAAAATCTCCTCTTCTTTAAAAAAATCTAAAGGAATTTGTCCGTTTGAAAACATTTTACACGTAGACATACGAGAGCGATGTGGGCTGAAAGAAGATAATAAAGACTATATCTTCTATAATAGTGACAAGGATGGAGAAAGATCGGTGGTTCGGTCATGTTGGAAGAATGGATGATAGGAGACTAACGAAAGAAATTTATGAAGCAAACGTAAGTGGAAGAGTCGGGAAGGGTCGCCCTAGACGCACGTACCTGGACCAGATCGGGCATGTGCTCAAAAAGGGGCAATTGCGTAGTACCCGTAACCGACGAGCATGCATGAAGAACATTATGGGAGTGAAAGAGGCGGCAGAGGTGTGTCAGGATCGTGGCACGTGGAGATCCGTTGTCTCTGCCTACCCCACCGGGAAACAGGCGTGACGCTATGTATGTATGTACGAGTACATACGAGTAACGTAATGTATGCTACTTCCAGACAGCCGCGAATCAGCATTCGTGCACGCGCTCTCCGCAGCAGCGCTCGCTCACGCGGTGGCGCGCGCCTGCAGCCGCGGCGAACTCAACGAATGCTCGTGCGATTCGCGAGTGCGGCGCCGCACGCCGCGTCACTGGCAGTGGGGAGGGTGTTCGGAGGTAACGAAGGATCATTTGGCTGCATGTTTCGTGCAAATCCGGCTCGAAGGATCATTATCTCATACGTCAGTTGTATGATTTTATACATAACTAGCTGTGCCCGCGGCTCCGCCCGCTCTCATATTTGACTTCTCTGCTAACCTCATAAGCCATTTAACGTGATTGATGGGAAGAACCAAGCTATCCGTAGAAGCAAACTGTATTAAAATCGGTTCAGTGG
The DNA here is from genome assembly GCA_946902875.1 of Nematopogon swammerdamellus. Taxonomy (NCBI): domain Eukaryota; kingdom Metazoa; phylum Arthropoda; class Insecta; order Lepidoptera; family Adelidae; genus Nematopogon; species Nematopogon swammerdamellus. Next base: position 10,212,726 of record OX336359.1, read on the forward strand.
TCCTCGAGTTATAAGCGGACAGACAGACAGACAGACAGACAGAAAGCAGACGTCGGATTTTATTAAAGATAAGAATATCACGACTGTTTCATAATGCACTTATACACTAATGCCTTCCTTTGGTTTTGCCGACTACACTGAACTGGGCGGATAACACGAACTATTTTCTAAGCCGTTTCAATCGATCTTTGCTCAGTGTCGTGGTACCAATTCGGACGGGTTTAGCCCTTCCACCTAGTTCTTTCAAGGTAATTTAATGGGTAATGTAAAAGGTAATGGGAACTACAGTTTTACTTGGAATCTGAACAGGCGTCGGGTGGAAGAGTGGTCTGGGCGTAGGCTTCTTTTGCGAGATGACCGAGGTTCGAATCCGGTCGGCGTGTACCAATGAGTTTTTTCTGACGGAAAAATGTACTTGCCGTTTCACCGTTTGGAACAGGTGTAAAATTTTGCATCACTTCGCGGTAGGCTCAAATTTTACCCCGATTGGGTTGGTACCACCGTACTGGAAATAAGATGGCCGCATAGCAGCCTCGGTTGTGTTCTCTTATAGTCCAGTATAGCCAGTCTCTTATAGCCAGCAATCCAAGGGGGGGGGGGGGGGGGGGGGGGTCTCCGGAATGGGACCTACCGCCTCGAAGGTGATATTCGCTGGTCGGCGCATGTGCTCTGGACTCTGGACACTTTGACTCAGCCGTCCATACCGGATTAGATAAAAACCCACTGCCAGCCTGAATGTTCGTACGGTCTTTACTTCGACGATCGATCGCTGAAGGCATGATGACAAAGCTACTAAATTCTAAATTCCAAATTTCAATGTGCTTTCAGGACATACGATACGGCGAGGACTTCAGCCGAAACTTCGTGGACTCCAAAGAGGACCGCTCCACAGACGAAGGCCTCATGAATCTGCACAACAATGAGGCCGGCAGACGGGTACGGACATTTTTATTGTGTTTCATATATGGAGAGAGCTTCGAAAACGTCACTGGAAGCATCCTACAGAATTTGGATAGGTAGAGAGAGGGAGGTCGAGAGCGGGACTGGTGGTTTCCCTGCGTCCTAGTCAACGCAGACTAGCTGACGAGGGCTTGATGCGAGCCGAAACGTGAAGCATGCGCGGGAAATTTAGAGTGGCCACTCGCTAGTCCCGACCTCGATTAACACCCTCCTCTAATGCCGATGGGCCCGGATATGTTCGGTGAAGCCATCGCTTAGTTCCACGCCTTCTTATCTGTGTTTTTGTTTATCCCATTGACCAGCATACATTCAGTGTCGTGGTGCCACACTAGATGGGTGAACACAGAATAAGGGGCTCCGATCGGGAAGACTGTCGCCGATCGTTGTTCTGTGGTGTTACCGTACCACTTGGTATGACGAGAGAAAAGACTTTCTGTAATATATTCGTCCAGAATAGCGAGCTGCCAGTGGTCTTCCCACACTCCGTTTTCCTTCGGCTGACGTGTCCAGCCCACTGCCACTTGAGCTTAGCCACGCGGTATCCAATATCGACTACTTTGGTGCGTCGGCGGATTTTCTCGTTACGCACCATATCACGTAGCGATTCCCAGTATGGCTCGCTCCATTGCTCTCTGGGCAACTTTCAACCTTTGGAGAACACCGACCGTCAGAGTCCACGTTTCACACCCGTACGTCATTACCGGGAGGACACACTGGTCATATATACTGGTATTAAATTTTGCGGAAGGTCAGACCTCAGGGCGATTTTCATAGTAGTGTGTCTAACTGTGTTGCAGGCGGTGCGTGGACGTATGCAGCGCGTGTGCAAGTGTCACGGCATGTCTGGCTCGTGCTCGGTGCGCGTGTGCTGGCGCCGCTTGCCGCTGCTGAGGAGCGTCGGCGATGCGCTGGCGCAGCGCTACGAGGGCGCGTCGCATGTCAAGGTAGGTTTTGTGTGGCTGCCTTGTGTCTGTTGGCTCTGATCTCCAGGCAGGCTGGTGAGGAAGACCAGACTTTTGTTGCTCCTCCATATAAATCCGTGGAAGAATCGCATTTAAGGGTCCTCCTCAAGTTAGTTCGTAACATTTCATAACGGGTAAGGTAAGTATTGATCTGGAGGCTGGAGTCTCGCTGAAAATTTCACTCCCGATGAGATGCGTCCCTTTTTTTAGAAATACTTTAGGCCTCTGGACAAAGGCTACCTTGCGCGATTTGAAATATGAATGGACTGCGGGAGTAAGCAAAGACGGTTGATTGTGGCGTACAAATTTGAGTAATTTTTGCAATCGGCCTTAGTACATCAAAACATAGTTTATGCTTGAAATCGCCACAATCACCAGAGTCATACAATAATCGGTGAATTGGTGAAACATTTCAGGTTGTAGAACGCAAGAAAGGTCGCAACCTGAAGAAGCTGCGCCCGATACACGCAGATATGAAGAAACCCAACAAAACTGATCTTGTTTTCCTGGATGACTCACCTGATTACTGCGAGTCTAATGAAGAGTAAGTTTGTTTTTCTTTACCCATCATACACGGGACACAACTCATGTACTTAATAAAACATCTTGTGGTATAGAAGTAATTTTCCTTCCTGTGTTCAGAAGAACATAATTAACCCGTCAACATCTATGTGCTGCTTTCTTTTAACTTTGAAAGTTGAATGAGTGCATCTTCCGCCATGAATATGAGTTTTCCGATCACGTTTAATTATGCAGGTTTCTTTCCCTACCTCCATTCTTATCTCAGGTAACATATGCCCTGAGTCATCATCATCATCAGAAATCATCTCTAGGTCTCTCCTACCCCAACCAGCCGCCGCAATGTCCTCCGCGAACGTCTTGCAATCAAATTATCAACAAACTGTTTCTCTTCATTCCAGACTAGGCATCCTAGGCACAAAAGGTCGGGTCTGCAACAGAACATCAGCCGGTCTGGACGGTTGCCGTCTGCTCTGCTGCGGTCGAGGATATCAAACGCGCGTCCGCGACCACGAAGACAAGTGCCGCTGCCGCTTCGTCTGGTGTTGTAATGTTAAATGTGAGCTGTGCCGGTCGAAACGGGAAGAGCATGTTTGCAACTAAGCTGTCTTCTGTGTTCTTGAATAGAAGTCACTTACATACTTACATAACGTTACGTCTGTTTCCCGGTGGGACCGGCAGAGATAACGGATCTCCACGTGCCACAGTACTGACACCTCTGACGGCTCTTCCACTCTAATGTGGATTGTGGTTTGATTGAGGGAATCCTAAAGCTTCACAGAATAAAGTGGACCTTTTAAGGCATTAAACCCCTTGTTAGGGCATCAGAAGGTTTTGAAGGTGTAGATCTTGGCTATACATTCAATAGCTTCACCAGCTAGCATTGGATTGGTTTTTTGCACATTACCCACCTTCCGAAAATCATGTATCCCATTTCTACGATCTTATATAATACTTCCAAGGCTGTCTTTGAGCCTTCTTGAGGAAATAGTTCTCTGTTCTACGTTCTAATAATGATTAGGTGCAGTTTACTTATCTTAAATACACCCCGTGAAATTAAAGCTAGTGGCATTTAAGTTTTTAAATTTATGTCAGAAGACGAAAATTTGCAGTTCTTAAACTATGCACTTAATTTTCGGATGTACTTTAAGTATGGCACAATCTAGTGTGTTTGCAAGTAAGTTGTATGAAAAATTATGTTTGTCAATGATAATATGATTGTAAAATTGTATGAATGCGTCTTGTATCAAGCCTTCAGTTCCATGTTTGTAAAAATTGGGCAAAGTTGTAAATTTTACAGCTGTACCTTTTTAGTCTTCAAAACAGCTATGGTAACTTTGATAATAGTCAACTATTACCTGTTAAGATCTCTACGTATTGTAGAGATCCGGCAGTAAATAATGAACATCGAGCTTTAGAAAGGGACAATCCGGTTGTAGAGCGTCGTCCCTGTCGCACGAACTCGCACGTCTCTGTGCGACAGGGACGACGCTCTACAACTGGATTGTCTCAGTCTAAAGCTCGATTTTCATTATTCACTTCTGGATACTGTACGTTTCGGGAAATAATAAGCATAATTTCTAACAAAAACTGCTTAACCCCATTATGCAGTCTTAAATAGCTTTGCCAGATTTAATCATAATTTATTTAGACGTGCGAAAATGTGGTCAGATAAAAAATAGGGCATCAATGGATTTTTGCAAAAAAAATAGCATTTATTAGATATTTTATAGTTTAGCTTAACGTCCATTCTTGCCAAAAGGAGGAGGCCATTTTGGCAACCCTCAGCCAGCGTAGACTGATGTATGTATCTTTTTAGCTCTACATTTACAGATCGGCACACTTTACTAGACACCCGAGCGGTGGCGCTAGCGGCGGTTTCGCGTTTGTCGCTGTCGCTCACTCACTGAGGACAAACTGAGAGCAGAAATGACATTTCAAGATGGCGCGTTTTGATACGGTTTTTTCCGGTAGTAAAGTACGGCGATCTATATTATAGGTACTGCTGCCAAATTGTCTTATAGTAAAAGGATGTGACAATGTTCTATGACAATTTAGAAATATTTCTTGATAAGAAACATTGGGCGTTATTTATACGTATAGTAACAGAGAGAGGAAGGAGAATGTTCCTTCGGCAGCCTTAAACTGAACTTTACTACCGGCTCAATGGGTTGAAAAACAAAAAGGTATCCACAGATGGCGCCACATGCGAGTATACATTGTCACATATTATTATGAAGTATGGTTCTGACAGTTCTCTGCGGTTTATAATCTATCTAATATTGCTCGGAGCATTGTCTGATAAATAAAAATATAATCTTAATTATGTTATTTTGTTTAGTGGTCAAAATCGACCTCAATAAACTGGTTTCCTATTGATTTGACAGTTCCCCTGGTACACTCGCCTATGCGACATCTGGTGGCAGATCACATCTGGTGATTTGGTAGCTTTTTCACCCCATTGCATGCTAGATTACAGGATTATCCTCTGAGTGTGGCTCTACGTATTTTAGGATTATCTCACAGATACAGAAGAAGAGATATACATTTCCTCCTGCTTACGCGCAATTATTAATACCCAAATGTTTCTAATCAAACACTCTAATAGGTATCAGGTACGGTTCCCGGCAGCTAATAATGCGTGTCGAGCTTTAAAAAGAGACAATCCGCTTGTTTGTAGAGCGTCGTCCCTGTCGCACAGAGACGTGCGAGTTCGCGCGACAGGGACGTCGCTCTACAAGCGGATGGTATCTTTCTAAAGCTCGACACGCATTACTTGGCTGCTGGGAACTGTACCTAACTTTATTTGCGTTGCACCAGCAAAGTTTCGGAGCTGTACAGTTGTGTTAAAATGAGTTAATTGGTGCAACCGCGCTTCATGTTAAAGTTGGCGTATAAATATAAGCTTTAATCGTATATTTACAGTATTATTAAATTATTCGTTAATTTATAGCGTCGTCGTGACTGTACAAAGATTTGTAAATATTTATTTTATTTTAGTTGCTTTTACGTTAGATGTGTAAGATTTTTATATGTAAATACGCGAGTAGGTAATATAAAATGTAATTAATTATTTAAAATAAAATTTCATTGTTTTATTTTCTACCTCATATTTAATTTTTTTTGTATTTGTACCAGTCGGTTATTTTAACAGTTTTTTTTTATTCGAAAATACATGTTAATACAATATTCTGTACTTAATTCTTTTAGAAAATAAATCAGTCCAAAAAGTATTTATTAAGATTATTAAATTATTATAGGTATAGGTTCGCACTTACTGTCCTTAGAATTTAAATTAGGTTATTTATTACGTATCTAGATTTTTACTGGTAGTTTATTAATTTCTAATAAGGTTATTTTATGAATACTCAATATTGTACATATTAATAGGTATTTTAGGAATAAACAATTTGTATTTTATGCTCTTGAATTGATTACCTTGAGATAAGAATTTTTAGCGCATTTTAGACCGAACTAAAATTACATAAAAAAAAGCTACGTTTATAATAAACAGTTTTTATTTTAGTTTCTGCCAGGAATGCTGCATTGATTGAAGTCCCTGATTTCACTATGCAATATTTTTTTTATTGTTTCTTTATAACAATTTGTTAGACAGAAATAAATGATTGTTCAAGTCCAAAACTACTTAAGTCCCAAAAATATATGTTGCTCAAAAAAATTTTTGGTTCTATCGCATTTTAAAATTGAAATCTTTCATAATTTGATCGTAGCTACATTGTAAACGTAAATATTATGTATGTACTTAGTCAGAACGAAGACTTAGTTTAGGCTTATTGTATTAGCAAAACTTAGATATTCGACGCAATAGGTATTTGGTGTACATTAAATGACGATTAAAATTTATTAGAGAAAACAGTGTTTAATTTTTTCAGAAAATTTATGAAAACTGTCAATCTGATCATACTTCAAATCCTGGTGCGGTGCGTAAGGTGAGGCTTCACATTTGGACATTGTATTTTTTTACAAGTTGAAATTTTGCATACAATTTGAAATTAAGGGAAGCACTGACATGGCACCTCGTTCACCCGGTGTTATGGGCGGTGGTTGTAGGTGATGTAGCGAAAAGTCTCAGTATTCATAAAAAAAACTTTTTATGTGACAATAAAATCTATTACCTACCTAGATACTTATACTCAAAATTGTAAAAAAAATCCTGTACCGATCGACCAGAAATCTGCAGAATTTTTTTTATATATTTTATATATAACACAAGCTGTGCCCGCGGCTCCGCCCGCTCTCATATTTCACTTCACTGCTAACCTCATAAGCCATTTAGCGTGATAGTAAGTAGCCTATAGTTGATGGGAAGAATCAAGCTATCCGTAGAATTTTGTTTTATTAAAATCGGTTCAGTGGTTCTCGAGTTATAAGCGGACAGACAGACATACACTCAGACACTCAGACACTCAGACAGAAAGCAGACGTTGGATTTTATTATAGGTTATAGGTTAAGGAAGGAAGTCTAAGCAGAGCCGTAACTAGGTTAAGGAAAGTATATGCCATTCTCCACGGTCACCATTAAAGGGGGCGCCAGCGCCACTAAGCCACGAAACTGCATTAACAATTCATGCTCAATGTTAGCCATAATGGAAATTATAATTATGTTCATCGAAATAATTAGAAAACAATACATAATATGTGAAAAAAAGTTCTACCGAGTAGGCCCAGGGAAAAATAAGAAAAAAAAATCTTAGTCATATATATTTTTTAAATTAAACTGAATATTTTTTTGGTAAAACTACAGGCATTCTGGTTTTATTTGGAATAGTTATCAATAGCAGAGTTATTTAGGCTCCCAATAACAAAAAATTAACAATTATATTTGCAAATTTATAGTCGTAGTACCTAAAAATGTACGAGATGTCAATTTTCAACGTTTTTCAAAAAATGCTCATAAATCATAAAAGACAAATGACTCCGATTTTTTTTTCTATTTTTCCCTGGGTAGTCATAAACTGGCCTACTCCTTGGTTCCCGCTTGACGTTGAGTTTTGGGACACCCTGTATACGTAACATTCAAAACCATACTAATAAAAATGGTGTGAAATTTCGCATAGGGTCTGCAATTTTTATATAAACCAAACTCACCATAGCTAAATCAATTTTTTTTTTGTGTAAGTAAACTGATACGGTTCGCTACATCACCTACTACATCCGTGATGTCAGCCCATAACGCCGGGGGAACTGGGTGCCATGTCAGTGCTTCCCTCCATTTCATGTCGGCTACACTGAACTGCAGGTCTATTCTTGTAAATTCTTACAGCGGAATCAGCGCTGATGTGGCGCTGAGAACTACTTTGGTAAGTGGCTCTCAGCGCCACAACAGCGCTGATTCCGCTGTCAGAATTTACAAGAATAGACCTGCTGGACGGATAACACGAACTATTTACGTAGCCGTATCGTCCGACGACGACGTTTCATTCACTGCGATGTGGTACCAACGATGGTACCAACGCGGGCGGAGATTAATTTTAATTTTTGAAGTTGTTGAAAGTTTTGAAATAGTTCATTCATTAAAATCTTACAGATAAACCCTACCACCTACTAAGGTTTTTTTTTTATGGAAACTGACACGGTTGGCTACATCACCTACATACCTACTAACACCCGGTGAACTTGGTGCCACGTCAGTGCTTCCCTTCGCTCGTGCCGGCTACACTGAACTGGACGGAAAACACAAACTATTTACATAGCCGTTTCGACCGACCTCTCATTCAGTGCGGTGGTACCAACCCGGGCGGGTTAAACCCTACCGCCTAGTAATATAAGAAGGGAGTAATATCCCTTAGTCGCCTTTTACGACATAAACGGGGAGAGATGCAGTGGGGCTATTCTTTTAAAGTACCGGCCCCACAGGTAGTGTAAGAAGGGAAGGGACCTACACTTTTACGTGGAATCTGCAGGTCTATTCTTGTAAATTCTGACAGCGGAATCAGCGCTGTTGTGGCGCTGAGAGCCACTTACTAAAGTTACTTTAGTAAGTAGCTCTCAGCGCCACATCAGCGCTGAGTCCGCTGTCAGAATTTACAAGAATAGACCTGCTGAACCACTGCTAAGAATTTGCTAATAATAAATAACACATTGCGTAATTATATAATATTTATTTTACATGAAGTAGCTGTTTACAATCCGAGTGGATTCCCGAGCCACGGGTATGTCCGAGGGCAGGGAGCGCAGATCCCCATCCAGTAATCCAACTGCAAAATGAAAATATATTATTACAAACTGTCTTTATTACTTCACAACAATCATAAGGTTTTCTCCCAAGAACGTTGGTTACATCGAACAAACATCGAATATCATATTTTTTGTTATTTTTTTTATGGAAACCGACACGGTTACATCACCTACTACGTCCGTGATGTCAGCCCATAACACCGGGTGAACTAGGTGCCATGTCAGTGCTTCCCCCTTTGATCGTGCCGGCTACACTGAACTAGTCGGAAAACACAAACTATTTACATAGCCATTTCGACCGACGTTTCATTCAGTGCGGTGGTACCAACCCGGGCGGGTTAAACCCTACCACCAAGTAAGGTTAGGATAGTAATATACGTCTAGTCCAGTATAGCCAGCAATCCAACCAAAGGGATGTCTCCGGTAGAGCAGCAACCTTCTCGTAGGTTTTTTTTTTTTTATAGAAACTGACATGGTTATTTTATTAGCTACATCACCTACTACATCCGTTATGTCAGCCCATAACACTTTGGTGAACTAGGTGCCATGTCATTGCTTCCCTTCGGTCGTGCCGGCTACACTGAACTGAACGGGAAACATTAATTATTTACATAGCCGTTTCGACCGACCTATCATTCAGTGCGATGGTACAAAACCGGGCGGGTAAACCCTACCACCTAGTAAGGTAAGAAGGGAATGGACCTACCCTACAAGTTTTACGTGGAATCATCAGCCTCCAAGTCCAACGGTCGAGTCCACTGACCGCGGCCAGTTGCCGTATTCTCTAACGTCCTACCGTCAACGTCGGTGACGCTGACTAGTTATGTCTCTGTCTAATTATATGAACTAGACAGAGACATAACTAGTCAGCGTCACCGACGTTGACGGTAGGAAGTTAGAGAATACTGCCACATGCAATGATATTTTAGGAAAATTCAGTGCTCACACATAGTACGTCCTTGAAAAGTTGAGAGGAAGAACTATAAAGTGATGCGCCGACTCGAATAGTCTTATTCCAATTATTAGAATTAGTGCAGAATCTCATTACACACGACGGCATTTTCGATGTGTTAGCGGCTCGTGGTTAGCGGTCCGAACGCGTGCGTAGTTGGTGGGCGACTGTGGTCTTGTATTTAATGTGCCGCTTGGGAGCTCAGTCAGATAACCTATCTACCTCCTTTTAACTTATAATATCATTGACCACAGGTGTGCTGATGATCTGACCGACGACAGTCGATCGACCGCACCACATGTTACATCGACTGGTGCTTTGGCCCCTCTGTCTCAGCTGAATTACATAAATAAAGAACTCACATCGTTGTGTTCAGCTCTCAAGGGTCCGCAGCTGGTGGCAGGGCAGGCTGTCGGCTGAGGAGAAGTGCATCGGCCTATATCCGAGCTGTCGTAGTCCGGCAGCGGCACCGGGTTGCGAGTCCACTCGATCACTTTGTGTTCTGACACCTGTGTACGGGGAGAAACTATTATTGTATGCCTTCTCTCATAGATCCGTGAGCTCCTGAGACAGAGACGATCGGGGGGTGTAGAGAGGGACACAGAGGGCGAGGTGGGGCAGAAGGATAGAGGGGAGGAAGAAGAAGAGATGCAGAGAGGGGGAAAAGAGAGAGGGGTGGAAAGAGAGGAGAGAGGGGGAGGGGGAAAAGATAGAGAGGGGGAAAATAGAGAGGTAGGGGGGGAAACGATGGAGGGGGGGGGGGGGAGAGAGAAATATATAATATATAAAAATCACTAGGACAATAATTTCAGTAAAACTAATTTAGTTTTAACTGAATATATTTTGGACCATATACGTTGAAAACTGATAGCGCCCAAATGATTGTTAACGATAATACTTTATTCCTTTTGCAAATATTTGAATCGTCAATCAATTATTAGGTACGTAATGTAATATAAGACGTAAACAGGAGCGTTACACAAAAACGATCATTGCTTTAAAGTTCTAAGTCGATATCCAATTTTTAAAAAAATCAGAAAAAGTAAAAAAAAATTAAGGAGCGTGATTTTTTTCAACTTTTTTTTGCGTCCCTCGCGGACGGTGCGGAAAGCTCGTTTCGCTAGTCCAACTCGCACTTGCCCGGTTTTTTATCTGCGCTTGCGTGTAAATAGGGTTCCCATAAAAATGCCAGTGTTTTTCGTAAAAAGTAAAATAATAGGGGTATAAAGAATATGTCAAAATCAAGATAAAAAAAACTCCATAGTTACCATGTATACATCTTCCATATTGTTGATCATATCAAGGAATTGAATCAACGCCCCCTTGACCGCCGGGTTGACCGCCAGATACCACTCGTGCGCGAAGAAGCCGAACGGCGCCCGGTTGCCGAGGTAGTGGCGTTCGAAGTTTCGTACTATGAAGTTGAACCAGGCGTCTTGGTCTTGCAGGTTGGGTCTGCGGTGAAATATTCATAGAATAATTAGCTAACCCCACTAACCCTCTCATGCCTTAGCTAATTTTAGTACAAACTTATTGACGCACGATATGAAAATATGATAAGATAAAATATTATATGAAAATATGTTCTGAAAATTTGAGGTAAACTCAGAAAAAACGTCATTGTCATCGTCACCGTCACCGAATACAAATTATTTGCGGTGCTGCCCTTATAGGTAAGCGGTGAGGGGGAGGAGAGGGGTGGGGGAAAAGGGATAGGGAGTAGGAGGAGTAGGGAGAAGGCGGGGGTGGTGAGTTGGTGAGGGGTTAAAGTGGGAGGGGATAGGAAGGGAGGGGAGAAGGAGAGAGTGGGAAAGGTGCGGAGTAGGAGGAGAGGGAGGATTATGCCAAAGAAGTATAACTCCTACATAAGTACGCGCACGTTTTCTTTTTAGATCTTAAGCAAGTTATACATACACATCGAAGCAAGCGTCCACCATGGCGCAAGGGAAACCGGAGTTGTCGATCCAGCTGATCATAGGCTTCACCCAGGGACCGGGAATCGAGGCCGTAGGGCACGGAGAAACAGGGCACTCCTGGATGCTCTGGTAGTCAAGCGTGTATGGCCACAGGCCGGGATTCAGAAACGTGAAGGTACTCCAGGAGGAATCGTAGAGTAGACCGCGTGAAGCCATGACTTGGAAGCTCGAATTACCAGTCATTTGGAGGTAGGGTATGCGGACACCTGGAACAGATTTCTGTAATTTACGATCCACTTTAACATACCTCATGCATATCAATACAGTTAGGTACCACCATCAATCCATTTTAGTCATTTCACGTCGATTGGACTTCCTAAGAAACAAAACTACTAGTGTGCCCTCTGCAGTATTGACAAATAGTAGACCAGACGGAAGTCAGCCTCGTGATGTATGTTAGGTATTTGAACAAAGAATCGCTGTCTCCGTTCGTCACGCGCACTCCCCGCCAACGCAAGAGGGAAAGCTGCACACTCTCAGCTAATACACCTACAAATTAAATAAAACATTGTCTTTCCGGGCTTATGTTTTCCCGAAACCTAAACCTTATCCGATTTGTACAATTCATTTTGCTAGTTAAATTTAAGGTTTAACGCAATACCCGTGCAATACGATTTTTTTTATGTAATCCGGTATGGTTGGCTGAGTCGGAGGGGCCATAGCACATGCTCCGATCAGCCAATATCACCTCCGAGAAGGTGGGCGCCATACCGGAAACTTACCTGGATTGCTGACTATACTGGACTAGAGGAGAACAAAACCGAGGCTGCTATGCGGCCATCTTACATCCAGTACGGTGGTACCAACCCTGTCGGCTACAATTTGAGCCTACCACCTAGTAAGGGGCAAGGGAAGGGACCTACACAGTTTTACACCGGTTCTGAACGGTGAAGCAGCAGGTGTAGGTATGCACGTACATTTTTCGTCAGAAAAAACTCATTGGTACACGCCGACCGGATTCGAACCTCGGACCTCTCGCATGAGAAGCCGATGCCCAAACCACTCGGCCACCCGAAAATTTGATTTCAGAAATAATAAAATGGCATTCTCACCCTTGATTGCATCAATCGGAATGTTAGCGAAGTGAGCCATCTGCGGTATTTGATCTCCAAATTCCCTCATCATGTCCTCATAAGTAGCATTCTGCCAATAAGACTGAGGCGTCTGATGCGAGATCGAGTGCAGAGCGATCTCGAAGCCCTGGTTGTAGAGTTCGTTGACCGCTTGGTAGTTGGTGTACTCGTGGCTGACGTAAAAAGTGCCTCCCGCTGGGCAGCCGTTGAAGTTGCGTCGGTTGTAGAAGATTTCGCGATATGTCAATATATTCTGAAGATTAACTGCGTCATCAAATGTAACAGTAACGAACTGAAAAAAAGTGCGGTCAAGCGCGAATTAGACTCTCACACTATGAGGGTTCCGTATCAATCAATCATATTGTACCACACACCACCATAATATTATCTTCGGCCTTCGACTTGGCAGAGTGATTTACATCGGGATTTATTTTATGGAAACTGGCTACATCACCTACAACATCGGTGATGTCAGCCCATAACACCGGGTGAACTTGGTGCCATGTCAGTGTAACAGTTTCGACCAACCTTTCATTCAGTGCGGTGGTACCAACCCGGGCGGGTTGAACCCTACCACCGAGTAAGGTAGGAAGGGAAGGGACGTACAGTTTTACGAGGAATCCGAACCACGGTCAGCCTCCAACGGTCGAGCGGTCACCCATCCAAGTACTGGCAACAGTCGACTGTCTGCACCACTGAGCTATCGATGCTGACCTACCATGGACGGTATTACGCTATAAACTGCTTATGGAGTAGTCCGGGGACGGTCATTCCACCAGAGCATTCCCCAACCATAACATAAGCTTGCTTGGCTATTCAGAGGAGGAAAGCTGCTTCGATCCTTGGGACTGCGGTCACAGTCCCTGTGGGAGAGCTTTTTATTTTAATTTAGTGTATTCGTTTGCTTATAATCTGTTTTATCTTTACGTTTTTAATAATATTATTGTAATTATATTTTAATAAAGACTATAATGAAAAAAAAACAATAAACAATATGTTGTCACTAAAAGTTAATCAACGTGACTATTGCTGCCTCGGATGAACTAGAATACATTTTTTATGTAGAGTTTCATGTTTACTTTTATCGTGTTAGATAGTTATTTTAATTTAGGTTATTCGTTTACTTATAATCTGTTTTTTTTTCCTTTATGTTTTTAATAATATTATTGTAATTATGTTTTAATAAAGACTATAATGAAAAAAAAACAATAAACAATATGTTGTCACTAAAAGTTAATTAACGTGACTATTGCTGCCTCGGCTGAACTAGAATAAATTTTTTATGTAGAGTTTCATGTTTACTTTTATCGTGTTAGATAGTTATTTTAATTTAGGTTATTCGTTTGCTTATAATCTGTTTTTTTTTCCTTTATGTTTTTAATAATATTATTGTAATTATGTTTTAATAAAGACTATAATGAAAAAAAAAAAACAATAAACAATATGTTGTCACTAAAAGTTAATCAACGTGACTATTGCTGCCTCGGCTGAACTAGAATAAATTTTTTATGTAGAGTTTCGTGTTTACTTTTATCGTGTTAGATAGTTATTTTAATTTAGTTTATTCGTTTGCTTATAATCTGTTTTTTTTTCCTTTATGTTTTTAATAATATTATTGTAATTATGTTTTAATAAAGACTATAATGAAAAAAAAAACAATAAACAATATGTTGTCACTAAAAGTTAATCAACGTGACTATTGCTGCCTCGGCTGAACTAGAATAAATTTTTATGTAGAGTTTCATGTTTACTTTTATCGTGTTAGATAGTTATTTTAATTTAGGTTATTCGTTTGCTTATAATCTGTTTTTTTTCCTTTATGTTTTTAATAATATTATTGTAATTATGTTTTAATAAAGACTATAATGAAAAAAAAAACAATAAACAATATGTTGTCACTAAAAGTTAATCAACGTGACTATTGCTGCCTCGGCTGAACTAGAATATTTTTTTTATGTAGAGTTTCATGTTTACTTTTATCGTGTTAGATAGTTATTTTAATTTAGGTTATTCGTTTGCTTATAATCTGTTTTTTTTTTTCCTTTATGTTTTTAATAATATTATTGTAATTATGTTTTAATAAAGACTATAATGAAAAAAAAAAACAATAAACAATATGTTGTCACTAAAAGTTAATCAACGTGACTATTGCTGCCTCGGCTGAACTAGAATAAATTTTTTATGTAGAGTTTCATGTTTAATTTTATCGTCTTAGATAGTTAAGTTTTGTTTTAGGTTAGTTTTAGTTAAGATCTTTCTGATATTTAATGTTTATAATCTTTGTATAAATAGGTGTTCAATAAAGTATTAATAAATTAAACAAAAAATTAAAAAATCAACGTGACAAGACAACCCATCGTTGTGCTATTAATGAAAATCCAGAACTTCTCCTTGGACGCTGCTGAATTGGGTCAAATAAAGTCCAAATTAATTCAATAATAATATGGTCAAAACGGCTAGGCATGTTAGATAAACGAGTAGTTGCATTTACTTAGATTAAAAATTAATCGCAGTAGGTACACTTGTAAAATCTGCACGTTTCACGCGATTGCATATCGCACGATTCTGTGTAATTAATTACTATTATCTATATCACTTTCAGCTGTATAAATATATTTTTTTAATGTAACACATAGGATAAGCTTCACATTTCGGTAGCTGAAAAAGTGAGGCCATAATCATTCACCTAATGCAGCAACTGACTGAACCTTCGCTGGACCCTCGAAGAATTGTAGAGATGTTCTAACTCAAAGTGGCTCGCCCCCTCCACAACGATTTGGTATTAATAATGTTAGTGCAGTTGTGTAGTTACACAAATAAAACGGATACGGAAACCTAAAAAATCCATGTACAGACAAAACATTTCTATTGGGTGTGTGTACCGAAAAAAACCTTAATATTATGTAATAGACTAGCTGTGCCCGCGGCTCCGCCCGCTCTCATATTTCACTTCACTGCTAACCTCATACATAAGCCATTTAGCCTGATAGTAAGTAGTCTATAGTTGATGGGAAGAATCAAGCTATCCGTAGATTTTTTTTTATTAAAATCGGTTCAGTGGTTCTCGAGTTATAAGCGGACAGACAGACACTCAGACAGACAGAAAGCAGACGTTGGATTTTATTATAGGTAAGGAAGGATGAGGTGGAGGGGCGCGCCACTTTGAGTTAGAACATCTCTATTTTATTTCTACTATACCACGGCATAACCTAACCCGCTATCTTGTCTCATTATTTGATAGATAATTTTCTATGTAGGCACAGAAGACTTGAAATCTATAAAATATGTCTTTAGAAACTCTACATTACTCTACGTAATGATATAATTCAAAGCATTGTTTTGGTTTTATTGCTCCTAGTTAGGAAATATAACAGTACCCTATTTAGTTGTATACTTTCTGAGCCAATTATTTGAGAAATATACCGAAGGTAAGCTAAACCCAAACTTCTCTAAGAAACTCTCTTCAAAAGTTAAGAGATCAAAAAATCTATACCAGATTTTTTTAAATATTATTTTTTTTATAATACATACATTAGGTATCTGTGCACATTCGGACAAGTCGTATTTTATGTAAAAAAAATTAGGAATACATTTACGTTGTGGTTTTATACATCAGCATGGTGTCATGCAGAAATTGACAAAAAACATTTCAATAATGCTGTGGTTTGAAGCGATTAAAATTTAGATTAAATTGTACTACAAGAGAGCTATAAAGGGAAATGTCCAACAGAATAATTACATACTTGCATAAATCTCAAAAGAAAGCGGTATAGGAAAATGAAATTGTATTACCTGTAAATGGAACCCAAAACAAACTACAAAGTGCTATTTTATTTCATTTGATAAGTTAGATGAAATAATAACAGCCAGGGTATTTTCAGGCCAATTTCATTCAATTTATGAAATGAAATCAAACAGTAATGTGTAAGTCGTTATTTTGAGATCCATTTACAGGTAGGACCGTTTAGGACTTTTTGTTATGGTAACTGACACGGTTGGCTACATCACCTACAACATCCGTGATGTAAGCCCATAACACCGGGTGAATTAGGGGCCATGTCAGTGTTTCCCTTCATTTCGTGTCGGCTACACTGAACTGGACGGAAAACACGAACTGTATACATAGCCGTTTCGACCGACGACGTTTCATTCTGTGTGGTGGTATCAACCCGGGCGGGATAAACCCTACCCTACCACCTAGTAAGATAAGAATGGAAGGGGCTTATGCAAGTCCGGAATTATTCGGTTGGACATTTCCCTTGATAGTTTTCTTATAGTATGTTTTGATCTGGCACAGATTTTCTGATCTCTGAACTCTTGAAGAGAGTTTCTAAGAGAAGTGTGGGTTCAGCTTGTGGAAGACTTTTGTTTCCGGTATAATGTAAGATCGATTTGAATTGATTTCCTCATGATACTCTTATAAGTACATACTTGAGGAGTATGCCGAGGTAAAAATCCTCCAGGGATCTCCGTGGATGAGCAGCGGCAGTCCGGCAGCTGGCAAGCTTCCGGGTCACATGGTTCGGCCAGGGGGAGCTCCTCGCCAGATTGCCCGGAGACAAGAGTCACCAGGCACAAGACGAACACACTGAGGCACAACTTCATGTTGAATGTATTTTAGACTGGTGCATTTGGCGCGATTGTCTGTTTTTATATAGCGCTGATTATTTGATATCGCATCGATTTCAAAAACAATCTTAGCAGAGCCGCATTTGTTGCATTGTTGGCGACAACTGCATTCATTGACAGATCTGGCCCATAAATACAACTCTAAATCAATTCCCTTATCTTATGTACTGTATGATTGGTAGAGTTTGACCGGAACGAATTGGCACCAACCACCGCACTGAATGAAAGGTCGGTCGAAGCGGCTATGTAAATAATTGTATTTTCCGTCAAGTCCACCAAGATCTTGTGGGGTGACACCGCGGGTGTAGTAGGTCAGGTTTCATAAAAATAAAAAATTGTAAAGATTCTGTCGGAACTAAAACAATAGTAGGTAGGTATGCATACATTTTCTACGAAAGGTCTTCAGTTTTTTGTCGTATCTACAAAAATAATATTAATACGATTAGGACAATATGTCGTGCTACAGGGCAAGAGGTTGGCCACCTCTCACGTTGGCACGGTCCTTCCACCGAGTTGTGCAGCAGGTGGGTCTTCGTCCCTACTGGCTGCTTGATAATGATCTTGTCCGAATACTTTGCGAATAGACAAATTTATTTCTGTACGAATGTTTTTACAAACTAACCCTAATTTAATCCCTGATTGAATTATCCACCAGGGATATACCTGGGATTGCAGCGATGGGTTGTTTAAATTAGGGTTGTAATATAAATGGCTGTTGGTTTTGACGAACGTTCAAAAATAATACAAACTGTTTGAGCCATTTTATCAAGAATTTCAACATTCAAAAATTACGCTTCGTCTGCCAAACGTTTTGGCTCTGACAACATGTTGTCGTCCCCTACAAAAAATGTGACTCACCTGAAGAACCGCCCCAGTTCAAGTTAATATAATACGCCTCTGGATAAAATCTGTTAAGGTGCACACCTGAATAGATTTGAATCAAAACAATTCCAAGTACGTTATCATTATCAACGTTGGAAATGTACGAACAAGCATGTGAATGAACATATTTTTATCTAGTTTGGGAAAACCAGAGCCGGCGTAGAGTTGTTACGAATTAAAATGTTGTGTCGTGGACGTGTTCCTTGTGTATTTTGTTTAACTAAGTTTGCACAAGGGGGTTGTCAGAAATTATATAATCGGTCTTATTTTCCTAAAAGCCTACCAGCTAGCTACTATAAAATACAGCCATACCTTAGTGTGTATGTAAGAGTCAAAAAAGTATCACTGTGAAAATTTCTATCTTTTCCCAACTCCACATGCTTACATACATATCTATAATTATCTTCTTCGTGGGTGTAATCGAACTGGATAAAACAGATTGTAACATGTTCAAGAGCCGTTTATAAATGCTCAATCAATACTAATAATAAATCTGTAAGGGATGGTCATAGAGTATACTGCGTCTGTAGACTCTATGTATGGTACTAAAACTAAATTTACGATTTTTAGAAATTTTTCTGTATGTATGTTCCTGCATAACTCTCAAACCGATTATCCGAATTAGATTTAACTTAGTACAAGCACATTTGATTGTACGGGACACGGGATAGGCTATTATAATTTAGTTCCGGTTACGCTAAACAAACCGAATTGTTCCGCGCGCCGAAATAAAGGTACCTATGGTAGCGGGCTTACTTATTTTCTTCTTTTTAAATACGAATTTCACGCGAGCGAAGCCACGGCAAAAGCTAGTAAACAATAAATACATTATAAATATCGAAAATAAAGATGAATAAATTAATAAGGTAAGTTTTATTACCTATACAATGGAACGAAAAGCAGATTGATAATAAATAAAACATCACGAGACGATCTTAGATTTTTTTACTCTATATAAATAATTGAGCAGGTAGGTGTTCAAAGACCGAGCGGGTTGCCGAGCCAGGGGTAAGTTCTGGGGCACGGAACGCAAATCCCCATCCAGTAGTCCAGCTGAAAGAGAAAATAATATTAAAATAAAATTCACAAGTTTGTTTTTTATTTTTATGGAAACTGACAACGTTGGCTGCATCACCTACTACATCCGTGATGTCAGCCCATAACACCTTGGTGAACTAGGTGCCATGTCCGTGCTTCCCTTCGGTCGTACCGGCTACATGAACTGGACGGAAAATACGAACTATTTACATATAGCCGTTTCAACCGACCTTTCATTCAATTGGGTGGTACCAAACCGGGCGGGTTAAACCCTACCACCTAGTAAGGTAAGAAGGGAAGAGACCCACAGTTTTACGTGGCCCTGGTTTCTCGGAGCCCTGGTTGTAGAGTTCGTTGACTAGTTGGTATTTGGTGTACTCGTGTTGGACGTAGAAAGTGACGCCTGCATTGCAGCCGTTGACGTTGCGTCGGTTATAGTTATAGAAGGTTCGACGGTATTTCTCGATATTTTGAATGTGATTGTGTCAATTGTGTAGCAATGTTTCTTTATTTCTTTCAGATTTTTCTCATACATACATACATATCACACACGCTGAATCCCGATAATCGGGGTAAGCGGAGTAATCGGCGTTGTGCTGCAAGAACTCTGGTAAATTACAGCACAACACCGACCACTACGTTTCACAAATTATTCGAACAAGATTCAATCGATCAAGCAGCAAGTAAGGCACGAAGACCCACCTGCTGCATGACTCGATGGAAGTACTGTGTCAAGGTGAGAGGTGGCGAGCCTGTCGCCCCTTAGCACGGCATCTTGTCCTTATCCCTTAGTCACCTTTTACGACATGCATGGGGAGAGATACAGTGGGGCTATTCTTTTTAAGTACCGGCTCCACACAGTACAATGACAATAAAAAACGAACGGTGAACTCACACTGTTGTGCTCGGAATGTAGGGGTCCGCAGTTGACAGGTGCGCAAGTTCTCGGCGCCGGAAACGTGCAGCGTGACATGGAGCTATACTCCGGCAGTGGCACGGGGTTGCGAGTCCACTCGACCACTTTGTGTGCTTGCACCTGTGTGGATAAAGCGTTCTTTTAATACGGACCCAACATGATTGACTACCTTACATGCTGCCAGCCAGAAACATGCTATTTCTGTAGGAAACACTCGTACGTGTCATGTCAGCCTGTACCACCGTATTGTAGCACTCTTTTAGTCTTTCTATTAGGTAAATAAACTCTTCCTAAGGGATCTTTAGCATCGGGTGGTCGGTACGATGTTGGCGTCGAACTCTAGATTTCAAGGTTCGACGTTCGAATAAGGCTGACGTGCGTAAACCTGTGCCATTTTTCTGACTGGACGCATATATGTATACGTACAACTGCTGCTCCGTGGCTGCTCCACAGTTCCGAACGGGTGTTAAAACTGTAGGTCTCTTAGCGCGAGCCCTGTGGCACCCCCGCTAGTCCATGAAAAATTTAGTAATTGCTACGATTTCTTTACGTTACAATTTATATATGAAGTGTCCGAGCGTAGTGCATTATAACAAATGTCTTACAAATACAAAGTATTTCATTGAATAACTTTAAATTAACATTATCGAAAGCTTTGGTTGTGTAAGTCTGTATTGACTCGATATTTGGTTACAAAGCTCACATATTAGCAAAACAGACAATATGTTCGGAGTACAGAGGCGAAAATAAAAATATTTTAAACAATCATTACCATGAATACATCTTCCATAGTGTTGATCATATCAAGGAATCGAACCAACGCCCTCTGGACCGCCGGGTTGATCGCCAGATACCACTCGTGCGCGTAAAAACCGAACGGCGCCCGGTTGCCGAGGTAGTGGCGTTCGAAGTTTCGTACTATGAAGTTGAACCAGGCGTCTTCGTCTTGCAGGTTGGGTCTGCGGTGAAAGAATCATGAAATAATTTTAGGACTGCTGAAATCGATGACCCTGTTCTATTACCTACTTCATAGAAACCAAAGTGCGAAGTGGGACTGTGAGAAGCCGTGACTGACTGCCACAGTCCACAAGTTTGTATGGTCTTCAAAAATTCGTCACACTAATAGAATTCTTATATTGTAACAAGAAGTGGTAAGTATGTGGATTTATTACTAATACAGGTGGAACTAAAGAACATTAAGTTTAACTAATTCTAAACGGAATTATGTTACTACGTCAATAATTAAAAATGAAACAAAATTTGCCAAACTGTCTTATAATGTTAAACGTCACAATTATTAACTTTGTGCTTATGGTTTATGGGCTTAATTTATCATCATATTCATATGGTCATTTTAATTAAGGTTTGAGGAATATAATTAAAATCAACGCCTAGATAAGACTTTCTCATCAGGCATGCAGTTACTTTGGAATTTATGGATACAGAACATCTGAATTAACCTATTGAAGGTACTTACACATTGAAGCAAGCGTCCACCATGGCACAAGGGAAGCCAGACTCGTCGATCCAGCTGATCATAGGCTTCACCCAGGGACCGGGAATCGAGGCTGTCGGGCACGGAGGAACAGGGCACTCCTGAGTGCTCCGGTAATGAAGCGTGTAAGGCCACAAGCCGGGATCCAGGAACGTGAAAGTACTCCACGAGGAATCGTAGAGCAGACCGACGTCTGCCATGACTTGGAAGCTCGAGTTACCGGTCATTTGGAGGTAGGGTATGCGGACACCTGAAAGGAAAAGTTGGAATAAGGACATAGTTTATGCACAGCGTACCATGTCGTTCTTGCTATAGGTGAATGCCTAATATCAGGTACAGGTACCTAATAATGGTACCTGCTATCAGGTGCTCGCAACTGATTCATCAAATCGAGGAA
Source organism: Nematopogon swammerdamellus (assembly GCA_946902875.1). Taxonomy (NCBI): domain Eukaryota; kingdom Metazoa; phylum Arthropoda; class Insecta; order Lepidoptera; family Adelidae; genus Nematopogon; species Nematopogon swammerdamellus. The sequence continues at coordinate 10,234,723 of OX336359.1, forward strand.
ATCTTTGCATGGTCCCCTTGTCCTCACTAATTCAGCCAGCATACATCGCCATCACGGTTCGACTACCACACGTCTTGCAATGTGCAAGAATGTAACTAGATATTTGTCCCCTCGTCCGTTAGCTTTTGCTTGACATACTTTTGTATGTCTGCAGTTTCTAGCTATTCCAAGCCGATAACGTTTATCACTGCCAATTAATATTTTGGTTACCTATGGGCTCAAAACTTTATTTCAGAAATAATAAAATGGCATTCTCACCCTTAATTTCATCATACGGAATGTTGGCAAAGTAAGACATCTGCAGTCTCTGATCTCCGATTTCCCTCATCATGTCATCATACGTGGCCTCCTGCCAGTAAGTTTGCGGTGTTTGATGCGAGATGGAGTGCAGAGCGATCTCGGAGCCCTGGTTGTACAGTTCGTTGACCAGTTGGTAGTTGGTGTACTCGTGCTGGACGTAGAAAGTGACCTCTGCATTGCAGCCGTTGGCGTTGCGTCGGTTGTAGAAGGTTCGACGGTATGTCTCGATGTTTTGAACGTTGACGCCATCGTCCATAGTGACTAGGACGAACTAGAAAGAGAATAAGATCGATATAGTCATGACGAAAGGAAAAATGTATCCATGGTGTAAACCAAAACCTCTCGAGAGACTGTCACGATATGTTATAAAAACACTTTCAAAATATATTTGAATGTGCTAATTACATATTTGGTCCTAAAATTAAAACCACTCAACAATACATTTGGTGACAGTTTTAAAGCCATTTACAAAGGCATATCAGATAAATCCATTAGTATACTTGCTATATTATAATTCTAAGAATTTTACCCGGCAACATAAGCCTTTCAAAATCAGCATATTTCAATTCCCGTAATCGGGTGTATTGTATATCACAGTCGTTATTGTAATTAATCTTATCTGTGTTGCTTTCCGGTATTCAGCGATTTCAATTGATAGCCTTTAAAGGAGGTAGATAAATTTCGTGTTTTTTTATGACAATAAAGGTAGCTCCCGAATGGATCTTTCAAAGAGTTTGTATTACATCGCTGCGCTCCTTTACGTCATCTCCATATCCACCGAATTACTTTTTCATGCTTATCAAAACTGCATCAAGCAGTTCCGTTGATATTTCTACTCGACTTCCCACAGCTATGAACTCGTCATCATCGTGATCCAAGCTTAGAGGTCCCTTGGTTTACCTTACTAGATGGTAGTGTTGAATCCATCCGTATTATACCATCGCACTGAATTAAGAAAAGTCGAAAGACTGTAAAAACCTGTAAGTGAGAACGCCAGTTCAAAAGATACAGCCCTCGGACGGACAGATAGACAGACGGCGTGGGCTTAGTAATAGCATAGTTAAACCACACAAGTTAGCCGTCTTCATACAAACGCGCCGATTTCGCACTCACACAATCGCGCGCCTGCGCACGCTGTCTGTACACAACCACTACATACATTCTCACTTCCCTCGCGAGTAGTCAGTGATGGTCGCCCAGCACTCGATTTTTGAAGTGAAATGTTTAGCGGCGCTTGGCATTTATTTCAAAATGAATGTAGGGTTCCGTAACAAATGCATGTCTGTCCGTTCTACTAAATTTAACATTTATTTCAAAATGAATGTAGGGTTCCGTAACAAATGCATGTCTGTCCGTTCTACTAAATTTAACATTTATTTCAAAATGAATGTAGGGTTCCGTAACAAATGCATGTCTGTCCGTTCTACTAAATTTAACATTTTTTTTTTCTTTGTTTTTTTTATTTTTGTTATGTTATATTTTAACATGTGGGGCCGGTACTTAAAAAGAATAGCCCCACTGCATCTCTCCCCATACATGTCTTAACAGGCGACTAAGGGATAAGAACGAGATGCCGTGCTAAAGGGCGACAGACTCGCCACCTCTCACCTTGGCACGGTACTTCCACCGAGGTGGGTCTTTGTGCCTTACTTGCTGCTTGATTGGTTGAATCTTGTTGGAATACTTTGCGGAACGTGGTGGTCGTTGTTGTACTGTAATTTACCAGAGACGACCTCTGGTCAGCACAACACCGATTACTCTGCTTACCCCGACTGCCGGGATTCAGCGTGTGTGATATGTATGTAATATTTTTTTATTGACACGATTGACTCCGCTCTCTCTCTCTCTCTCTTTCTATCTCTCTCTCTCTCTTTATATATCTCTCTCTCTCTCTCTTTCTATCTCTCTCTCTTTTTATCTCTTTTTCTATCTCTCTCTCTCTCCGGAATTGCATTTCCACCATAATGGGCTCACTACCTGTCAATTGTGTTAGGGCCGGAACACATAACCGCGTTGCGGCGCCGCGCCGCTAAAATCGGCAGTGGCCTTCATAATAAGTCTAACAAATAAGCAACGCAAACTGCCGATTTTAGCGTTGCGGCGTCGCAACGCGGTTATGTGTCTCGGCCCTTAGTGTTGTGAGTTGTGACATCCCTGGTGGCTCGGCGCAGCGTAGGTAGTTATTTTAAAAATTGGCTCCAGTTATCTTACTCGTCTCATTTTACTATGGTAATAGGCTCCCGAATGGATATGGAACTTTTTAAAGAAGCCGCCACAACCAAAGGGAAGCCCAGACGTGGCGCCTAGTCCCATCACGAACAAAGTGTAATGGGATATCAGGTTTCTTCTCCTTTTATAATCTGCAATCATTCATAAACTAAGAGCATATGTGTGGACTGTTGGTTTGTAGATTGGAGCTGATGACCCTAGGAGAATCTCACCTCTGGTACAATGCTAGGGATATTTTCAACACCCTAGTTCGTTTTAGACGTCTGTCATAGGCCGACATGGTCAGTTGGACAGCATACTGGTTCTAATGGCGTTTTTTTTTAATGGAAACTGACACATCACATCCGTGATGTCAGCCCATAACACCGGGTGAACTAGATGCCATGTTAGTATTTCCCTTCATTTCATGTCGGCTACACTGAACTGAGCGGAAAACACGAACTATTGAAATAGCCGTTTCGACCGACATTCAGTGCGGTGGTACGAACCCGGGCGGGATGCCCTACCACCTAGTAAGGTAAGAAGGGAAGGGAACTACAGTTTTACGTGGAGTCCGAACCACGGTGAGCCTCAAACGGTCGAGCGGTCACCCATCCAAGTTCTGACCGCGCTCAGGGTTGCTCAACAGTCAACTTACCGCACCACTGAGCTACCGAGGCTGACAAATTGAGTTCCAATTGAGACCTGTACTTTATCGACAATTATTTTGTTTTTTCCACAATCATTTTCCGCAGCCATCTTCAATCCCGAGTAGCTGCTAGTCCGATTTGTGTTCTCTCGGGAAGGTCATTTCTGGTAAATCTGGTATTTCATACCCGCGATTTCTGGTGAGTGAAATTTTATAGTTGACTGGGAATCTTCCTGAGCTCAGCTGACCCGTGATATCAGCACATCAGCACTCGGTGATTTAGGTGCTTTGCTTTGGTCGTCGTCAAAGTCGCGTTCTTAAAGCCATCTACTAACCTGAGGAGTGTCCCTAGGTGCTAATCCTCCAGGGATCTCCGTGGATGAGCAGCGGCAGTCCGGCAGCTGGCAAGCTTCCGGGTCACATGGTTCGGCCAGGGGGAGCTCCTCGCCAGATTGCCCGGAGACAAGAGTCACCAGGCACAAGACAAATACGCTGAGCCACAACTTCATTTTAATATATTTTGGACTGGTGGATTTGGCGCGTTGGCATGGTTTTATATAACGCTGATTAGCGATATCACACTGACGTTAGAAACATAGGCGGACAGGGCTGTATTTCTGGGTTTAGTCCACGCTGACATGGATACCCCATCGTTTTTCTTTTCTAATCTTTCCTGCTAAAAAATCTGCCTTGCCATCCAGCCGGGGAACGTAACATTAATAACCAGACAGAAAGCATAACTATGAAAGTCAAGAAATATTTGTTGGAATAACTTTACTGTACTATTTCATTCAGCTTTCTTTTGAATTCACATTTTCTGGAGGTACATTCCTAAAATTTTGTACTTTTTATGGAATAAAGATCGAAGATGGCCACCCAGCAGCCTTGTCTGAGTACTCTGGATTAGATTCAATATAGCGAACAAAAAATATTGGCCCCTCTGACTCAGCCACCCACACTCGATAAAATTTAAAATTAATAACGAACGAAAATGTGACAACTACTTGTGCTTGATGTCAGAGCATGGATTAATTGCCGCTATTAACCAACCTACTCGCTTGAATAATTGTCTAGATCACATCATGATTAAGTCAAGGGGTGCTTACACCGCCGTTATCTGTCATACTGCAATAACTGACCATTTTCCAGTTATGGCAAGTATAACTGACAATCCTATCTTAAACAAAGTAAATAAACATAAAACATTTAATAAAATAAACTATGAAGCATTAGGAAATGATTTAAAAAATACAGACTGGTCACCTCTATACAATATTTTGAACACCAATTCTGCAGCAGACTACTTCTGCGACGTACTCAATGAAAACATAAAAACAAACACTAAACTATGTACAGTACGCAAAAAAATTATAAAAAGCTCGATCACATTGGGTCTACTTAAATGTATTAAAAAAAGAGACAAACTACATAAAAAAACCAGGTCGGACCCATGCAACGTTGAATTACAAAGACAGTACAAAATATATAGGAACACATGCAAAAAAGCTATCAAAACAGCAAGGCAACTGCACTACCAAAAGGAGTTAGAACAGAATAATAAGAACCCCAAGAAAACTTGGGAGATTATTAAAGATATTGCTCATATAAAAAACACAAAAGATTCTAAGGTATTGCAGCTTTTGGCGGAGACCGGTGGTGGCGGCAACCCTTTGGATAGGATAAACGAGCACTTTGTAACAGTAGGTCAAAACCTGGCCAACAAAACCATTAATGACATAAGTACTACTGAAGAAAATCTAACAAATAACATGTCTACAGAACATTGGTTCCAGCGCTCATTCTTCTTCTATCCTACTAACGAGCTTGAAGTAGATAAAATAATTGAACAACTAAATAACAGAAGTGCCCCTGGAGCTGATTCAATAACTCCAATATGTCTAAAGTCCATTAAATCACATATAGTGAAACCTTTATCATACATATGTGTATGATAAAGGTATGTATGAAAAAGTACCGTGTGGGGTTGGTACTTAAAAAGAATAGCCCCACTGCATCTCTCCCCGTCGCATGTCGTAAAAGTCGACTAAGGGATAAGAAAATTCGTGAGCCTCCGTAGCTCAGTGGCGCGGTTGGTTAGTCAACTGTTATTAAGCAACGCTGAGCGCGGTCAGTGATTGGATGGGTGACCGCTCGACCGTTGGAGTCTGACCGTGGTTCGGATTCCACGTTAAACTGTAGGTCCCTTCCCTTCTTACCTTACTAGGTGGTAGGGTTTATCCCGGCCGGGTTGGTACCACCGCACTGAACGAAACGTCGGTCGAAACGGCTATGTAAATAGTTCGTGTTTTCCGTCCAGTTGTATTTCCCAAAGCGTACAAAGAGGCAATAGTATGTCCTATATATAAGGATGGTGACAGCTCTATTCTAACTAATTATAGACCAATATCACTTCTAAGCACTCTTTCTAAAAATTTTGAGAAATTAATTGCAAAGAGGTTAGTATCATACCTTGAAAATAACTCCCTTTACTCTAATAATCAATTCGGCTTCCGGGCATCTAGATCCACAGAAGATGCAGTGTCGGAACTTACACGGCATGTTGCTAAAGTACTTGATAACGGCAACCTATATATAGGAGTATTTCTTGATCTTGCTAAAGCTTTCGACACGGTGTCTATTCCAATATTGTTAAAAAAACTAGAAGTCATTGGTATTCGCGGTGTTGCTCTGTCCTGGTTCCAAGATTATCTTACTAGCAGAGTTCAAAGAGTTAGGGCAAACAGTGAACTGAGTGTTAAAAAAATAAGTTATAAAAAACTAAAACCCGACTACGTAAAAGCTAATTATGAAAATCGTTTAAATAAAAAAAAAATAGTTATAAAAAACTAAAACCCGGCTACGAAAAAGCAAATTATGAAAATAGTTTAACTATAACTAAAAATAACAAAATAATGATTTCCATATAATTTATCAGATACAGCAATTCTCTTTTAATATTGATTTTACCTTAGCACTAACTCTATAAATTTTGATAAATTTATTATTTTTAACGTTCTAAATATTGACCCGTGGTCGGGCGTTCTTCGTTCAACAAGACAAGTGAGGCCGTCGTCGTGCATTATTAGAGCGCGGAACTTAGGACGGCCATCGCCATTGTGTCATACTGGCATCTTTTTGTAAGATCAGTCAGAGCCAATCTAAAATTATTATAAGTAGATACATAGGTACATACCGAACGTCAACGGCTATAATGCACAACGACGGTCTCACTTGTCTTGTTGAACGAAGAACGCCCGACCACGGCTCTATATTTAGAACGTTAAAAATAATAAATTTATCAAAATTTATAGAGTTAGTGCTAAGGTAAAATCAATATTAAAAGAGAATTGCTGTATCTGATAAATTATATGGAAATCATTATTTTGTTATTTTTAGTTATAGTTAAACTATTTTCATAATTTGCTTTTTCGTAGCCGGGTTTTAGTTTTTTATAACTATTTTTTTTTTATTTAAACGATTTTCATAATTAGCTTTTACGTAGTCGGGTTTTAGTTTTTTATAACTTATTTTTTTTTATTTTAGGCTTTTTTAAAAACTGTTTGCATACTTTAAATGTTGTATGTAACTCGTATATTGATTTTTTTTTAATGGAATCTGACACATCACCTACAGGCTAAAACATCCGTGACGTCAGCCCATAACACCGGGTGAACTTGGTGCCACGTTAGTGCTTCCCTTCGGTCGTACCGGCTACACTAAATACATAGCCGTTTCTACCGACCTTTCATTCAGTGCGGTGCGGTGGTACCAACACGGGCGGGTTAAACCCTACCACCCAGTAATAAAAGAAGGAAGTCATATCCCTTAGTCGCCTTTTACGACATACACGGGGAGAGATACAGTGGGGCTATTCTTTTATATAAGTACCGGCCCCAAACGGTACAAAATTGATACTATCCGTCCGTTTATTTGTCGTGATCTTTATTTGAAACTAAAGTTTTCTGCAAATAGCGCACCTACATATATATACAAATTATGTATAGTTGAACGATGTATAGTCTTGAAGTAAAATGAAAAGTCAGTCAGAGCAAGACCGAAGACTGAGCTGTGTAAGTACACGATTTTCTTTGTCTATGTAAGTAAATATATCTGGCTGGGGTGAAGCGGATTCGGGAAGTAAGTAAACCAATCAGTTCAAGGCCGAAGACCGAGCTGGTTTCAGGTTGTACATAGTTGAATAATGTACTCACTCGAAGCAGGTAAGCCACTAAGGCGAGGCCAAAGCTACTGATATTATTTTTATAGTAAGCGCGACATGTGGCGCCGAGCCACCCATAAGGTGTCTAGCGATGCCCATGGACATTCGGTAGCATGCGGAGGCTGCCAATGCCATGCCGGCCTGACAGGTGCCCAGGTTGAAGGACCCGAGACTGTACTTGGGGGAAAATATTTATCTGTGTTTGTATTTGAACAGGCTCTGATTTAGCTATGTATTCCTACGGAGTTGCAGTGCTTTTAGATCGCGGGACATTTGGGAGTCACCTACTATTCGCACGGCTCGACGCTGGATCGAGTCCAGAGGCGCCAGCTGGTATTTGACTGAGCCATCCCATAGGTGCGAGCAGTACCCCAAGCAGGACCGAATCTGCGATTTATACGGCCTTGCCCTCGATGTCACGCCGTAAGTTTAGATCGTGCGAAAATTCGACTCGGAGGACCCCGAGGTGGTCGCAAAATTTAAGTGACGTGCCTTGGTAGGAAGGAGCTGGTGTGAACACCGCTCTCTTCGCACTGAACGCGCAAACTTGTATCTTGGAGGTATTTAACTTGACCAACTTGCTACGGCCCATTCGGAAATAGAGCCGAGTGTTTGCTCAAGTTCAGACACAAGTCTTCGCCTCTTCTCATCCACATCCCGCCTAGTTGAAGGGTAACTGGTGTAGAACCCGTGTTCCGTACTCTCGTATGCATAACAATAATATGTTGCCCCCTGAATGCTACGCCCACGCCTTCAACGTTAGCAAGGCTCAGTGCTGCGCATTATCTGCGAAGGTCGATTTGAAGGTCCTTTTGCTTTCCAAGCCAGTTTCTAAGTCAGCGTCATACCTGTCTGGAAGCACCTGAACCTCCTGGGCACCGCCATTTCCAAAGACGTAGGTTTCCGGCAACTAATCGAGTCTAGGGCTAAAACTGCACCCAGAAAATTGGGAATACTTTTCCGCAATCGGCGGTTCTTCTCTTCCACAATATCCCGCTTAGCTGAAGGGTAACTTGCATCCGAAAATATTTGAGGTATTAGGTATATTTAATGTACCTACCTTTTTTTTTATGGAAGCTTGACACGGTTGGCTTCATCACCTACAACATCCGTGATGTCAGCCCATAACACCGGGTGAACTGGGTGCCATGTCAGTGCTTCCCTTCATTTCGCGCCGGCTACACTGAACTGGACGGAAAACACGAACTATTTACATAGCCGTTTCGACCGACGTTTCGCTCAGTGCGGTGGTACCAACCCGGCCGGGATAAACCCTACCACCTAGTAAGGTAAGAAGGGAAGGGACCTACAGTTTAACGTGGTAACCAAACCACGGTCAGCCTCCAACAGTCGGGCGGTCATCCATCAGTAAACTGACCGCACCATTAAGCTGCCCAGGCTGACGATCCCTTAGTCGACGATCCCTTACGACATGCGACGGGGAGAGATGCAGTGGGGCTATTCTTTTTAAGTACCGACCCCACACGGTACACCTACACTACATATTATGCTTACACTAGGTACCTACATGGACATTTAATACCAATTTATTTTAGCATAGTACTGTATCTAATAATAATATTATATATACATAAAATTTTCGGTAGATCAGTGAATAAGTATGTAGGTATATTACCAACAATACCATGTCGCTTCTTCGCGTCGCAGTCGCGTCGTCGCGTACCGAAACCGCGGGGGCGCGCGGCGCGGTGCGCGGGCGACCACGCTTCATCGCGAATAATCGCGATTCATACATGCGCCACACATTTGGCTCTATTTCTCTGTATACATAAGTTTAATAGATAGCAAAGTATATATTTTCGGAATCGTAATTTAATTATCTTTAATTTGATACCCCACTCAATATATTTTGAAAAACTAATTTGACATTTTGAGGCCGTGCGTCCGCCATTTTGAATTTTGAAAATTGTTATATAGCCTATGACACTCCCGTGAATAAGACAAATCCACTGGCGCAAGAATTATTCAAATCGGCCCAGTACTTTAGGCTGTAGAGTGGAATATAGATAGTCACATACATACATACATACATACATACATACATACACGCCAAACTCATAACCCTTCCTTTTTTGGCTTCGCCGTAGTCGGGTAAAAAGCACTGTTCAGGGATTCATTTCATTTACTCACTGACAAAAGTTCACCCATTTATAAGTTCACCTATTCGCCAGAGTTCACACTTATAAAGGTTCGCCTATTCGCTGTCAGCGTTCACCCTTTGCCGGTTCGGTCTCCTCCGGCGAAACCGTGACTCAATCTACAGTTCGACTGTTCATCGTGGGAGTGTCAATCGTTTCCTGTGCACGCGTCAACTTGACAATGGTTCTTTAAAACCAAATCACTTTTTACTGTTTTACTATTTATGCATTATTTATTAAGCACTGTTCTTTGTTCTCAAACTAATCATGTTTGGGGAAGTTTGTGGAGACAAATGAAACTAGCATACGGGTTGCCCCGCCACCAATCTTAGTCCCAAGGCCAGGTAACAAGTATTCGCTTGAGTTGTCACTTGTCACTAGTTGTCACTATAAATAGTTCGGTGTCACTACCAATTCACGATAGGTATCACAAGTATGTTCTAACGTCGTTTTGCGTTGTCTGCACACAACTGTCACTATGTTTTACTTGGTTCTATTCTCGGTTCTATTCTAATCGTTATTTTCACTGGAGCGTCACTGTCATGTACGTTTCGGGAGTTCGAGAGCTTCTCTACCGTCGTCGGTCCGTTCTGAGGAGCTGTCTGAGTGGGACTGCCTAATTAAACTATGATCGTCTCGGGGCAGCGAATGTTTACATTATGCGTCCGGGCCGGCGCGAGAGTCGTCACCACGCACATGACCTCGCGCCCGCCAATAATGAACCCCATTGTTCTATCGCAGCTCGCGTCTCCTAGTCGAGCGGTCCCTAACCTTGACTTAGTATTTCTTCATAACAAATCTATTTTCGAATACGATGCTCCATATGTTTCTACTCTCGTCATCGTGTGTGCTGATACCTGTATCCTGACCCCAGTTTCAACTTTGATTGGCAGACTAACATATATTTCCTATAATTTACATTCTAACTTACTCTATTTTTCTACCTACCTATATGAATTACCTGGGCCCAGGTCTTAACCGATAATATGAATATGTAACTATAGTTCTAGCCTTATTATTAATTTCGCAGTTTTCTTAATATTATTGTGTCTGTCGCCAACAGTCTCCCCTCCGTATGCCTCGGTCATACTTAAACTTTGGGGCGGCAGACTCATCGCACCGTCTGTCCTCTCCAGTTGGCCAGGTCTCGGTCGGTGATGCAGTGACATGAAAAGAAATGCATTGGTTCAACAATACTGTCATCATAGAACACATATCATTTATTTGGACGAGGCTCTGTTTAAAAAAAAAATAGACCACCATAAAGTCCAATAAAAATAGCCCGACGGGCGTCAGTGCTGCAGGTTAAGATAGAAGATATTGGTTTCTGTCGTAGTGATCTTTGCCCATCAGTAGACAGCATTAGATCGCTGATGTATTCAAACTTCAAAACAAAGAAAAAACTAAACGTTTATTGAAACGATTTACTCACAGCGTAATGCGGAGGAACTGCATAGTTCCATCACGACGTCGGAAATATCTCGCCTGTGAGCAGCTCGTGTAACGGCATTACTAGCCGCAGCATGTCAGTTCTCGAGACGGTACCGTCATTCTCTTCTAGCAATAGTGTAGCGAGCTCGCTTCTTAAGTATCTCTTCGGTGAGGTATCATTATGAAAATTATCTTTCTTAAGCGGACCATTCATAATTCGATTCCATATATTCTTGGCGCGCCGGTGAGATGGCGCTCCACTGGATGGCCAGCTTGCTCAGCCAGTTTAGTCGGGGCGGTTGTCTCCAACTTGCTTCAGTCAATCTGTCAAGATGTTCTGTCAACCGTCGAAATGGGACCAACATAGAGTCAGCGGCCCAGCTTGCGGCTAACTCAGAGATGTGAAGACAGTCGACTCCACTGCTATTTCAATGCAATGTCAAATCGATGTCCGTGGAGCAGACTCCAGCCAGTGTAGGTTAATGCGTCGGACGGAAGGTTGGTGGTGAGCTAAGCGGGTGTTCGGTAGATTACCCGGTAGCGATAAGCACGGCCTTCGTCGTCGTTCTTTACAGTTCTTGCAGTGGCTGCGCTCAACGTATTCGAACTCAACGTATCAATCGCAGTATGTCAGTAACTTAAATTCACGAGATGGTGCAATATTTCTCGTGATGACAACTCTAGTACTCGTATGTAGGTAGAGTGTGGAGGAATTTCCACCCTCGTGTAGATATCGGTGTCGGTCGGCACAGCTTGGCTAGCGAGTCGTAATTTCGTAACACGTCGAATTCGTCAAGGTGCTAAGCGTGTCTCATTGCTTCTGTGAGCTGGTTCAATAGGATTGCCTCGTGGCGGCTCCGACGCTTCCGCCCCACCACCTCACCGCACTCTGTTGCGGCAAGGTTGCGCTCGGGTGGAGGTAACGTCACCATTATTCGCTAGTTTAGGCTATCTCGCTCTAGCATGCTAGTGTGGGGAATTTCCCCCCTTTCGGCCATCACCGTTTCCACCTCACCACCACTCGTTGCAGTGAGGTTGCGCTCGGGTGAGGGATCATCCCGAGCTTGTCCCACTACTCAGGTTGTCTTTCGTCACTCCGCCGCAATCAGACGCGGAAGGGCAGTGCTGTTTCTTCCATGTCTATCTGATTCTTAATGTGATGTAGTGGCGTCAGTATTAGAGTTGCGCACCCTTTTCTTCAAATTGCTTCAGTCTTGGGCACTCTCACTCTCATACACGTGTCTAGGTCACCGCTTGTAGTGCGTGCAAGTACGCCCAAATTGGAGGATCATCGTGTGTCGATAGTACGGTGTGCGGTGTAGCAGCTCGCACAGCAAACTCGTTTCTCGGTTTCGAAATGTAGATCGTGTGGTAGAAAGAGTTTTTCGTAGGCCACTCCTCTCGCTTTTGAGTCTCATCAGAACAAATCTGTCAATGCGTCGTGTCAAAGTTCGCTCTCAAGGATCAATTCGGTAAATTCTTCTATATCTATCGCCATTGATACGGGTGTTCAGGTTTTCGTCTATTCGCTACGCCGTGTACCACGACTGGTTTAGTGGTGCAATGCGTCCAGTTCTAAAACAGTTTCGGCTTTCTCCAGTATATGGTTGCTGCTCGTAGGTTATTCAATGCCAGTCCAGCTTCAATGAATTTGAATAGCATTACTAATATAATTTATTGGAGTTGCAGGCCGTTGGTCTCCCAGCTTTGCGTCATCCAGATCGTCATTGGTAGTAGAAATGGTTACTTGGGTTTTGCTGGATACAAAATGCTGTCTTAGGTGGCATTGACATGTGGTACGTGTGCAACAGTACCTACCCCACAGATGGCTCAGCTTTACTGTACGAGTTGTTCTGATAATTCTGTAGTCACCTCAGGACCCGGTGCAATGTAGGCAACGCAATTGGCATCGAATTCTTGTTAGTGTGGCAGCTAGTCCATGTCGTGTAGAATTCGCGGGTACGCCTCTCGTTCTATGCGAACACATTTCTCCACAAACTTTGTTCCACTATCACTCCCAAATGGATCTCAAAACCCAAGAAAGGCATCAATATGTATTGGCATGATGGACCTCAACTATCATTCGCTGTTGTTGAGCCGGTTTCAGGTTGCCCGATGTAATTTTCAGTGGGACTTGGTGTAAGTCGAAGTTTATCGTCAGCTTGACGCGGTGAGTGCGCTATAGATCAGCTGGTCTATCGCTCGTTCAGCCGCAGATTTCAAATCGTTTGGTGCGTGCGCCGCAGTCAGTCCGAAGACAAAATATATCTCTTTATTATGCTCAATAAGGCTTCCCACATTCAGAATGTATGCTCCATTCAATTGAATTACGGTTCATTTCGTGCTTCGTTTATGAATGTCGGTGGCCATTTGTTACCTTGGTCACGCCAATTGTTCGCTGCAACATTTTCAACGTCCCGATGTCATTTTTTGTCATCACAAACCGACTTAAATCGTCTAAGGTGGTGTTCTGTGATAGAAAACAGCGAGGGCCGCATTGGCGATCGCGCAGAATCAGTGTAGTTACTCCAGCGGCATTTTTCTTCGAGTTCACTGAACCCTTATTTCGGCTACTCTCATAGGCCAGTTGTCGTGAGCCGACATAATGTCAGCCTGCATCCTTCACACAGAATGGTCTCAAGGGCTCAGCGTCACTGCCTCTACGGGGCACTTCACCCTGTCGCCTCAGTTTTGTTTGTCTCTTTCTCAGCAACAATCAGCCAGCCACAATGAGCGGGATGGCTCTGTATATTTATGTTTTACTTCATTTATGGTAAGCCATGCCTTGATTTTGGGCCTTTTATTCCAATTATGTTAGTGGCAGCGATTTCCTTCAGCGTAATAAAGTATGCTTCCTTTATTCGGCATCGCGAAGAGTCACCATCGGGTGACTTTGACTTGACACTCCTCTGGTTCATATGTCTGCTACATCTCCCCACGCAAGTGACCGAAGCAGGGTCAATCTGGTCGATGCGTCGGTGTGATGAATGTCGCAAGATTCTGCTTGGCAGGGGGCAATGACTCCTCCTTCTCAAGCTTGTGTCCATCATATCCTCGCACTATAGGGAGACGAGGCTTCGCTCGTGTGACGAGAGTCTTCATTATTGAATCTTCGTCTTCCTTATCTTAGTCTTCCTTCTTCAGAAACTGTGTCCACCACCTCGCCGCATCATGGCGGAACGAGGTTTCGCTCGGGTGGGGAAGTGAACGTTCTTTAAAAACTCTGCCCACCACCTCGCCGCACTACGCCGGGATGAGGTTTCGCTCGGGTGAGGAGAGAATCCACTTCAGAAACTCCGCCCACCACCTCGCCGCACTACGGCGGGACGAGTTTTCGCTCGGGTGGGCCTTCTTCGGACGCCTCCGCCCACCACCTCATCGCAATCGGTTGTGATGAGGTTGCGCTCGGGTGAGTGGAGGGTCCACCTTCTTTGCCCACCAACTCACTGCGTTCCGCAGAGAGGTTTCGCTCAGGTGGGGGATCTTGTTCAGATCTTGTTATGAAGCATCACGGATGTGTCTTGTTTGATCAGCCTATAGACGTGGCGTGGTGCCACTCTGTCACAGAGGTGCTTAAGACGCTTGTCGGTTGAAGTTTTGGTGACTCGTGATGGCTCCCCTCCGTGTAGCGGCACGGGTCGCACTATGCGAAGCTATGGCATTCCAATGGGTCGAAAAAATCTGGCTGAACCTCGACCTTTGCACAGATACTCTAGATATGCTCCGGTAGCGCCCGCTCACGTTTGAAATGACGTCGTGAAAGGACGTCCAGCTGGATCTCCTGTGTGAGCATCTCACGCGCTGAGCAAGGTATGTGGCCGAATCCTTGGACTGCGCTAGCTCACGCATCCTTCAAAGAAGCTGAGATGGTCTCCGAGTTCCATTTCTCTGAATTAACTTCTGGAACTGTCTTTCCTCTGATTCCTCATAATCTGATAAGAGTCAGTTCTTTCTTCAGTGCATATTTGTTCGTGATAGGTGGTGATATACCGATGTCCTGATTTTGTTAGATGTCTTGTAGATGTTAGACGTGTTGTAGATTAGCGTAGATACATGTATTTAACTTCGTCGCCTTGCTTCTGCGGCCTCGAACTGAGCAAATCAGAGCCGCAGATGCTCGCGCCAAAAGGCTGGGATGCGGGACCTCAAGTTAATGTTGTTGACTCGCTCTGAGGTGAAGTAGAATTTTATATATGTTTTACATATTTGCTCTTGTCGAGGGTCACCAGTTCGGTTTCATATTCGATATGTGAAAGAATGAAATGTCTTTCAGTGTAAGTCCCCAATTTATGCATGCTCGAGACGACAGCAGTGCTACCGAGTGTAAGGCGCGTACTCCTCGCGGCGCTTGTATCGCACTTCTATGTGGAGGCTGCTACAAATTAATTGACTCAAACTCAGCTCTTCCGGTGTCGTTCCGCGCAAGGTGACAGGCGACAGGTGAGGCGCCGCCTCCTACTCGCATACGGGTACGAGCAGGATTCGCTCTGGGCGCGCCGTCACATAACAAAACATCTGATTTCCATTATCTGGTGTGGGCTGTGTGCGTGTGACTGGACTAGGATGAGTCCAGCGAGGCACTGTCTATGACGCTCCATAGTGCTTGGCAAAATTACTGCACATGACATCAGTGTTCATCCCGTGGTGCTCTGTACGATGCGATGGATAAGGCGTCGCCTCCTACTCGCATACAGCTGCAAGCAGGATGTGCTCAGGGCTTGCCGTTGGATAACGGTTGATTTGCATGCCGTGAAGGAGCCGGCTACATTGTGATACGACGACGTGACGGTGGTACTAACAGTTTTCAGCTTGACGTGCATTTCGGTTCCATACGTTGCAACACCGTGCACCGGGGGTCGCTTCACACGATGGGGCGCTGCCTCCCGCTCGCTTATGGATAAGAGCAGAATGTGCTCTGGGCGCGCCGTCACATATGATCGACTTCTGCAGAGTGGTAGTGCGGGCAGCATTGTGCTTCGGCAACGGAAGGTGTTCAACAAGTTCCAGTTCTACTTAGCTATATCGAAGTAATATGTTCTTGCTTCAGCGAACCGGTGTACGTAGTACATACAATTAATGCACGTGGCTCGGGTATGCGGGGTGTGTAGGCTCAGTACTCAGTAGTACACAGGTGTTTACGGTCACGCAGATGCAGTGGCGTTCGCACCCGGGCGCATCAGTTCGGATTTGGCAGCACAGGCAACACTGGCTTGGGCACTCTGGAGTGTAGTACAGGCTGGCGGGTGTGTACGGCCACGCAGGGAAAGTGTCACGCGCGTGTGGGCGCAAGCACAGCGGCGCGCGCAGGCAGGTGTATGCAGATACGTGAGTTTACTTACGCAGCCACGCAGGGGCAGCGGTGCGCGCACGCTTGTTGCAACAGCTCGGTTTTGGCGGGGCAGGTACAGCGGCGGGCGTACGTGGGTGTAGCGGCGAGCAGGTGCAGGTGCGCAGATGTGTGCGGGCACGCAGGTGTAGCGGCGCGCGCATGCGGGCGCAGCGCCTCGGCGCCAACACGTGGGTGTGTGCAGTCGCGCAGGGGTGGCTGCTCGGCTTTGGTAGCACAGGTACAGCGGCGTGCGCACGCAGGTGCAGCGCGGCGCGAGCACGTGGGCGCAGCGGTGGTGCGGGCGCAGCTGTGGCGCAGGCACGCGGGCGCAGCGGCGGTGCGCGCATCGGTGGCGCGGGCACGCAGGTGTGTGTGGGCACGCAGACGTGTGCGTACAGAGGCGCGTGCACGCGGGCGCAAGCGCAGCGGTACGGCGCGGGCACGCGAGTGTGTGCGGGCACTCAGGTGTATGTGGGCACGCAAGTGCAGCAGCGCGCGCACGCGGGCGCAAGGGCTCCGCTTTGGTGTCGTAGGTACAGAGGGGCGCGCACGCGGGCGGCACAAATGCGGGCACGCGGGTGTGTGAGGGCGCGCAGGGGCGGCGGCTCGACTTTGGCGTCGCTGGTACAGCAGCGCGCGCACGTGGGCGCAACCGCGGCGGTGCGGGCGCGGCGACGCGGGCACTCGGATGTACACGGACACACAGGTAAGCGCGCGCGCAGGCAAGCTTCGGACTCCGTCACTGTACTATGCATCGCGGCTATTTTTCACTGCCGAATCGAGTCCACGGCATCGCGGATCCGGCTCGAAGGACCACTGTTAAAAAGCACTGTTCAGGGATTCATTTCATTTACTCACTGACAAAAGTTCACCCATTTATAAGTTCACCTATTCGCCAGAGTTCACACTTTTAAAGGTTCGCCTATTCGCTGTCAGCGTTCACCCTTTGCCGGTTCGGTCTCCTCCGGCGAAACCGTGACTCAATCTACAGTTCGACTGTTCATCGTGGGAGTGTCAATCGTCTCCTGTGCACGCGTCAACTTGACAATGGTTCTTTAAAACCAAATCACTTTTTACTGTTTTACTATTTATGCATTATTTATTAAGCACTGTTCTTTGTTCTCAAACTAATCATGTTTGGGGAAGTTTGTGGAGACAAATGAAACTAGCATACGGGTTGCCCCGCCACCAATCTTAGTCCCAAGGCCAGGTAACAAGTATTCGCTTGAGTTGTCACTTGTCACTAGTTGTCACTATAAATAGTTCGGTGTCACTACCAATTCACGATAGGTATCACAAGTATGTTCTAACGTCGTTTTGCGTTGTCTGCACACAACTGTCACTATGTTTTACTTGGTTCTATTCTCGGTTCTATTCTAATCGTTATTTTCACTGGAGCGTCACTGTCATGTACGTTTCGGGAGTTCGAGAGCTTCTCTACCGTCGTCGGTCCGTTCTGAGGAGCTGTCTGAGTGGGACTGCCTAATTAAACTATGATCGTCTCGGGGCAGCGAATGTTTACATTATGCGTCCGGGCCGGCGCGAGAGTCGTCACCACGCACATGACCTCGCGCCCGCCAATAATGAACCCCATTGTTCTATCGCAGCTCGCGTCTCCTAGTCGAGCGGTCCCTAACCTTGACTTAGTATTTCTTCATAACAAATCTATTTTCGAATACGATGCTCCATATGTTTCTACTCTCGTCATCGTGTGTGCTGATACCTGTATCCTGACCCCAGTTTCAACTTTGATTGGCAGACTAACATATATTTCCTATAATTTACATTCTAACTTACTCTATTTTTCTACCTACCTATATGAATTACCTGGGCCCAGGTCTTAACCGATAATATGAATATGTAACTATAGTTCTAGCCTTATTATTAATTTCGCAGTTTTCTTAATATTATTGTGTCTGTCGCCAACACTGAGCGAACCACGAAAGTGTACATATGGCGTTCCTCAAGGCAGCGTACTAGGGCCCATATTGTTTTTGATATGTATTAATAACCTGTGCAACCTCAGCCTACTAAATGCTAAAATATTAACATTTGCCGATGACACAGCTATAATTTTTACTGGAAGAGATTGGCAGAGTGTTAAAAAGGATGCTGAAAATGGGTTAAGAGTTATAAAGACCTGGCTAGAAAATAACTTACTAACACTCAATGCTTCCAAAACTATTATGTATTTATGCTTGCAAATATATTAAGTACTAGCTGTTGCCCGCGGCTTCGCTCGCGTGAAATTCGTATTTCAAAGAAGCACTTAAGTAACTAAGGGCGAGGCCGACGGTCGAGATAGGTTCCGGTAAACGATAAGCCGTCTCGAAGAGTGTGAGTAACTAAAGGCGAGGCCGAAGGCGGAGTTGCGTTCACGTAAACGATAAACCTTCTCGAAGAAAGTAAGTAATTAAGGGCGAGGCCGAAGGCCGAGCTGCGTTCAGGAAGAGGATAAACATTTTCGAAGAAAGTAAGTAGCAAAGGGCGAGGCCGAAGGCCGAGCTGCGTTCGGGAAGACGATAAGCCATCTCTATGAAAGTAAGTAATTAAGGGCGAGGCCGAAGGCCGAGCTGCGTTCAGGGAGACGATAAACATTTTCGAAGAAAGTAAGTAAAGGGCTCCTAGTATTAGGGGTACTAGTCAATTTCCAAATCCTCCGATTATAATTGGCATAACCATAAAGAAAATTATAATGAAAGCATGAGCTGTTACAATTGTATTATAAATTTGATCATTTCCAATTAATGTTCCGGGTATTCTTAATTCTGTTCGAATTAAAATACTAAGGGCGAGGCCGAAGGCCGAGCTGCGTTCAGGAAGACGATAAACCTTCTCGGAGAAAGTAAGTAACTGAGGGCGAGGCCGAAGCCCGAGTTGCGTTCAGGAAGACGATAAACCATCTCTAAGAACGTAAGTAATTAAGGGCGAGGCCGAAGGCCGAGCTGCGTTAAGGAATAGGATAAACATTTTCGAAGAAAGTAAGTAACAAAGGGCGAGGCCGAAGGCCGAGCTGCGTTCGGGAAGACCATAAACCTTCTCGGAGAAAGTAAGTAACTGAGGGCGAGGCCGAAGGCCGAGCTGCGTTCAGGAAGACGATAAACATTATCGAAGAAAGTAAGTAACAAAGGGCGAGGCCGAAGGCCGAGCTGCGTTCAGGAATAGGATAAAGATTTTCGGAGAAAGTACGTAACAAAGGGCGAGGCCAAAGGCCGAGCTGCGTCCAGGAAGACCATAAACTTTCTTAAAGAAAGTAAGTAACTGAGAGCGAGGCCGAAGGCCGAGCTGCGTTCAGGAAGACGATAAACCATCTCTAAGAAAGTAAGTAATTAAGGGCGACGCCGAAGGCCGAGCTGCGTTCAGGAATAGGATAAACATTTTCGAAGAAAGTAAGTAACAAAGAGCGAGGCCGAAGGTCGAGCTGCGTTCAGGAAGACCATAAACCTTCTTAAAGAAAGTAAGTAACTGAGAGCGAGGCCGAGGGCCGAGCTGCGTTCAGGAAGACGATAAACCATCTCTAAGAAAGTAAGGAATTAAGGGCGAGGCCGAAGGCCGAGCTGCGTTCAGGAAGAGGATAAACATTTTAAAAAATTTCTAAAATGTTTCTATATACCAACGAAGAAAATTTATTGAGTGAGATACCAAGAAGGAAATCTAATCGAATTCAAAACGCAAAATATGCAAGTATTTGTGGGACAACCGCACAGCATCGGGGCGCTCGAGCGTATGCGCTCGGCTGTCATTCACTCCGTAGCATTGCCTCCCCCCCCTCCCCCCGCGCCCAGGCCGCGTACCTGTGAGTTCCGTCCGGCAGCGCCGAGGCGACGACGACGGCGTATAATGCGAGGAGAGAGCCGCGTCATATTTATACCTACTCAATCATGCACATAGGTGAATTTTATAAATAGGTTTTTTAGCTTTATACGAAAAATGATAAATCTTTAATTAAATAATAAAATTTTTGACGTTCCCATTTAAAAGAACCAATACTCCCATACAAACTTTCACCCGCCGTTTCCCCCCCGAAAATGTAAAAATGCAAAAGCCCTGAAACACGTCATTATTTATTTATGACGTCATTATTTATTTATGATGATTAGCTAGAATTATGATTTTCAATTTCCTACCTTTTAAAAAACTGATACTCCTATACAAACTTTTATCCCCCATTTCCCCCCCTTAAAATGTAAAAACCCAAAAAGCCTGAAACACGTCTTTATTTATTTATGATGGTTAGCTAGAATTATGATTTTCAATTTCCTACCTTTAAAAAAACTGATACACCTATACAAATTTTTATCCCCTATTTACACCCCCTTAAAATTTAAAAATCAAAAAACCCGGAAACACGTCATTATTTATTTATGATGAGTAGCTATAATTATAATTTTCAAGTTCCTACCTTTAAAAAAACCGATACTCCCATACAAACTTTAACCCCCCGTTTCCCCCCCTTAAGATGTGAAAATCCAAAAACTCTGAAACACTTCATTATTGATTTATTCACAGTAGACGTTATTCAAATTTTCATGTTTCTAACTTCAAAGAACAAAGACTTTCATACAAAGTAATCCCCCCTATTTCCCCCCCTTATAGTTGAAATTTCCAAAAATCCTTTCTTAGCGGATGCTCACGTTATACAATAAACCTATGTTCAAAATTTCAGCTTCCTAGACTTAGTAGTTTTTGCTGTGCGTTGATAGATCAGTCAGGACAAACAGTTTTTAACCGACTTCCAAAAAAGGAGGAGGTTCTCAATTCGTCTGTATGTTTTTTTTTTTTTTTATTTTTTTTTTTATTTTTTTTTTTTTTTGTATGTTTGTAACACGATTTCTCCGTCAATTGAGGGCCGATTTAGAAAATTCTTTTTTTGTTAGTTAGGTCATACTTCCGAGGTGGTCCCATTTCAATTTTATCGAAATTGGTTCAGTGGTTTTCGAAAAATCAGCATAATACTATGGTGTGTGGTTACCTTCAGCAAAACTTGTGATGTGGTCGTTTTCGGCAATTTTCAGTTTGATAAATTAGTATGGTGTGTGGTTACCTTCAGCAAAACATTTGTGATGTGGACTTATTCAGCAATTTGCAGTCTGACACATATGGCGAATAATTCTGTACCACTTCAATCGATTTCGATTATTCGATTTCGATTATTCTTTTTTATGTAATATTACTAAAAAGAATGAAATAAAAACTGTTTTAAAAAATATTAAACCGATTTCCAAAAAACAAAAAAAAAAAAAACTAAAAAGTATTAAATACCTAATATTTTGAAATTTTCTCTGTCCTGTTGAAATACATGAATCGATATACTAGTGATACATATTCGGACCCTTGTTTCATGAATATTCTAAATTTGAAATTTTTTTATCTTTTCCGACCGGCGCTTAATTTATTATGGTACCTGGCCAGTACCTACTGTACCGAGTACCATCGAGCTGGTTTGATGATGGAGACAGAAGGTGGCCATAGGAACTCCTAAACTACACATGATAAACCCATCGTGTTTGGGCTCGTTGCATTTGTCTTCACGAGAAATTTACTTTAGACCTAAAAGATTCTCAATTCGACGGTATGTTTTCTTTTTTTGGATGTTTGTTACGCGATTACTCCGTCAATTGTGGGCCGATTTTGAAAATTCTTTTTTTTTTATTTGAAAGGGGATAACCCTGAGGTTTTTGAAGTGGTAACTTCTTTAGCGGCTCTTGGCACTTTTTTAGGTGGGTAAAAATGTATAACTCGCGACATCGCGTCAGCGTCATTTTTAAAATGAAACCTTAAGTCATTGCGTTAAGGGTTAAGTTAGAGTGGCACGGGATCTGCCGGCACTCCCGGAGTGCAACTGTTAAGTAGGGTTCCGTAACACGTTTATGTCTGTCCATTCTACTAAGTTCTGCAAAATGAATGTAGGTGTTCAAGTTAGCTGCATACAAAATAGTAATATTGTCGCCCTAAATGCAGGTGACTTTTGAACTGTCATGTCATCTGTCAAAAGTAACCGCCTTTTTTTTCACTTCTTGTCAATCTGTCGTCGATAAAAGTTGCTTTCGCAAATTACAATTGAAAGTTCGTAAAATTCTGAAGAAGCTAATTAGCAGACCCTCGTGCCAGGACTCCTAGTACCTCCTATAGCTGCTGCGAACCAGGTATTAGTGTGGGGGCGAGCCTGGAAGGAACTGGAAGGGTAAGTCTCGACGCTGTGCCTGGAGCCCTGCTGGCTGCGAGGAGGCCAATCCTGGTGAGTCCTGGCATTTTGAAAACTCAAAACTACAGTCCACTCTATTGTATTCGTTCATTAAATGGTCTTCGAACCGAATTTGTTTGAACAGTGACTTGAATAAAAATGTGTCACTTTGAGGGTATTGCAAAATAATGCTAAATATTTATCGGTTTCTTCTTTAGTTTCCTTTAATAATATTATACTTTTAGTAAAGTATAATACATTTTATTGTTTTCCTTACGTAAAGTAGTGGAAATTTTGTCGTTGTCGTAAATTTTCGTAATTTTGTGATGAAAAAAAAAGTTGTCGAAAAATTTTAATTTTCTCAAATAATATTGTAATTTTTGTAATAACTGAAACATTCCGTCATTCCAACAATAAAAAAAAAGTTAAACTATATGGTAATTTTCGCGAATTTGTCAGATATTTAAGTATGAAATTGGTTCATAGTTCTTTCGGTAGCTTCATTTACACTGAATAGTTACATTCAGTTATTATAGTAAATAAAACATTACCGAATAGCAGGGTGTTTTGTTTGTAGTGCCATTTACATTGAATAGTTAGATCCAGTTATTATAGTGAATAAAAATGACTGAGTCTCTGGATAGTAATGCAGCGGCAGCGGTAGACTTAGCACGCGTTGACAGAGATTATGCAGTAATGCGATTAGAACACCTTAGTGAGGCTGGTGATAGTTATACATTAAAAATACAGTGTGAGTCAGACCTAAGTAACATAACAAACAGTTTCCATGAGGCACAGAGACGTGTACTTGCCACTGTTCTTCCACATGAGAGAAAACAAGAGTTTCAGGTTACAAAGGAATTTGAGGAAAAGGTGACGACCATTCGTAAGAGATTATTAAAGTTCACCAATCCAAGCCCAACCTCCCAGGTATCTCAAGATGCTCCCAATGTCTGTGCGAAATTGCCTAGGATAAACTTAAAATCGTTCAACGGAAACCTTGAAAATTGGCTTCCATTCATAGAAATATTTGATTCGTTAATTCATAATAAGTCGAACATGGCAGAGGTTGAAAAACTACACTACCTGCTGTCCTGCCTTGAACAGGAACCACTAGATCTCATAAAATCGTACCCAATTTGTAATGCTAGCTACCTAGACGCGTATAACGCACTTCGTGAACGGTACCACAAAACGAGGCAACTGGCAAATACGTTCTATGAAAAGTTATTACATTGTGAATCGATTAAATCTGCCAGTGCTAACGAACTACAAAGATTAGATAGCATATTCTCTGAAAATTTGTCAATTTTAGAGAAATATGGGTTGCCCGACAAAAACTTCATGCTAGTACATCTACTGTGGTCTAAACTCGATCGTTCGTCTCGTATCCAGTTCGAACTGGAACATCAATCTAATGAAGTACCAAAATTCGAAAAACTTCAGGAGTTTGTTAGAAAACGATGTCGTGCATTGTCTGCGGCCTTACCGCAAGAAAATGATATAAAAAATGAAAAAAGTAATTCTCGAAAGCCGTCGGTCAATAATGGACCAAAGCATAAGTCGTCGTCGTTTGTCGCTACATCGTCAAAGTGCGGACTATGTTCAGACGCGCATAACATTCGTGATTGTCCCAAATTTTTGGAAAATACTGCTCTTGCTCGCTTTGACCTTGCAAAAGCAAATAACTTGTGCATACTGTGTCTACTGCCATCGCATTCAATGAAACAGTGTCGTTCAAATAAGAAATGTAATCGCTGTGGTAATTCACACCACACACTCCTACACTTTGAAAAAAAATCAACCGTTGAAGTAGATAAAAGCAATGAGTCATCTCACACTACACACTCAGACGCCCCCCCTACTGTGAATGTGTTGTCCAGTCAAGTCATCTCGGTTCGTTCAAATAGCCTGCTGTCATCGGCAAAGGCCTACTTAAAAAATGGACAAAACCAGTATGTTCCCATTCGCGTATTATTTGATAGTGGTAGTGAAACCAACTTCATAGCTGAAGATTGTCGCAAAAGGCTGAAACTGGACCTTGTTAAAACAAGTACATTCTCAGTCAAAGGAATCGCCATCGCTCTTGAGCAACCACTCGGGGTTGTCCAGTGCATGTTTGGCCCTAGCGCAGACTCATCGCAACATATCGTCGTTGAAGCTTTAGTGTTGAAAGATCTCAATCATCGTCTGCCATCGAGTCCCTTTGTAGAATCGAAAATAAAGGAATGGAAGCACCTAACTGGACTAAAGCTAGCTGACCCAGACTTCAATGTGTCAAAACCAATCGACATGATCTTGTCATCTCACATCTTCGGAAGGTCCCTGATTCCGGGATTGGTAAAAGGCGAAGTGCACCATCCAGTTGCATTAAACACAATCTTTGGTTGGGTAATCATGGGTGGATCTGAGGAAAGCTTCAATGAGTCACATAATAATTTTCACGTTGCAAATGTTACTTCACTGGACGATTCACTCAAAAGATTCTGGGAATTGGAGGACGTCCCTTGTTCTAAAAAATTATTAACTCTCAAAGAAAAACTTGCAGAAGATAACTTCATTGAGAAACACTGTCGGTCGGAAACGGGCAGATACATAGTTCCGATACCTTTTGCTGAACCTAACACCGTACCAATCTTCTCGGGTACCAGGTCAATGGCTTTAAAAAGGTTTTTTTCGCTTGAAAACAAATTCAAAACAAACCTTGACTTTCATGAAAAATATGTCGCTTTCATGAAAGAGTATAAGAGTAGTCAGCATCTAGAAAAAGTTGAGCCTCCACCTGTCGATTATGGACAATTCTATTACATTCCTCATCATGGAATTTGTAAGGAATCAGTAACCACCCCATTACGTGTCGTGTTTGACGCAAGTGCTAAAGATGCTCAGGGCGTCTCACTAAATAGCACACTATTGGAAGGACAAAAATTACAAACTAGTATCTTCAACCTTCTCGTTCGCTTTCGTTGGCACGCTATTGTATTCACAGCTGATGTGAAACAAATGTATCGGCAAATTTTGGTACCTCCTGCGGAATCTGATTATCAGCGTATTCTCTGGCGTAACTCCCCAAACGAGCCAATACAGGATTTTAAATTGACAACTGTTACATATGGTGTAAAATCTGCTCCGTTTCAAGCTCTACGCACCATATCCCAGCTCGCTAAAGATTCTAAGGAAAACTACCCGAACGCATCAGCAATCATTGAACGTGACATCTATATGGATGATGTCATAACAGGTTCGGAAAATATCGATCACAGTCGTATGCTGCGTACCGAGTTAACAGATATGTTTGCCTCGGCTGGATTCCATCTCAGGAAGTGGACGTCCAATTGTAAGGACTTTCTAAGTGATTTAAAACCATCCGAGTTATACACGGAACATTTTCTGAATTTTGATTCAGACGATCTCTCGCTCAAGGTACTAGGTCTTCGTTGGTTACCAATCACAGATACCTTCACATTTACTGTCGCAGTGCAAAACAATATTTGTACTAAACGTGTGATACTCTCGGAGATCGCAAGAATATTTGATCCGTTAGGTTTTCTGTCGCCTGTGACCTTTCTCAGCAAATATCTAATGCAACTCCTATGGATCTCCGGTGTATCTTGGGATGATGCACCACCAGAGCGAATCTCTCATGAATGGTGTACCATTAAGTCACAACTCCCACACTTGTCGTCACTGAATATCTCCCGCCGTGCTATAACAACAAAGGATGCGTTGCAGTTGCATGGATTTTGCGATGCTTCAGAGAAAGGTTTCTGTGCAGTGATATACATTCGATGTGAAAATGGAAAACTTGGAACTTCGGTTCAACTGGCGTGCGCTAAATCAAAGGTAGCACCGTTAAAAAGGATAACGCTACCACGGTTGGAACTGTTAGGTGCAAAATTATTAGCCGATGTAATGCATTCACTGCAAGAAGCTTTAAAACCGTTCTATCACTTTGACAAAGTATTTGCATGGTCGGACTCTAGTGTTGCTCTAACTTGGATAAAGTCGTGTCCGTCCAAGTGGAAAACTTTTGTTAGCAATAGAGTTAGTGACATCCAAGATAAAATTCCTCCAAGTTGTTGGAGACATGTTCGATCTGCAGATAATCCTGCGGACTGTGGATCACGTGGCCTCACGCCCGATGAGTTGGTGAACCACTCATTGTGGTGGACTGGACCCACCTGGCTTAGTGATTCTGAATCATCGTGGCCACGTTTCGCGTTGATGCTCGATGAAGATGCTCTTCAATACGAGCAAAAGATTTATAGTCTCCTCTCGTACAACAATTCTGATTTCGTATCTGAATTGATAAATAAGTTCTCGTCATTGCGAACACTAAAACGTGTACTTGCTTATTGTCGTCGTTTCATATATAACTTAAAAAATCGTTCCAGTAAAGTGACTGGAGCCTTGTCGTTTTCGGAGACTCATCAATCATTGATGTTTCTCATAAAGCACGTTCAGGAAGTATCGTTTGGTACTGAACTGCAAGCCTTGTCGAAAAGTAAGGAGAATTCTCTCCCTAAAGATTTGAGAAAATTGTCGCCGTTTGTTGATGATGAGGGTTATTTGAGGGTCGGCGGTCGCCTGGCTAATGCCAATATCCATTATGATAAAAGGCATCCCTTATTATTACCTAGACAACATCGTGTGACTACACTAATAATAGATGAGTACCATAGGAAGTTCATGCATCCTGGACTACAGACTCTGCATCACTTATTATCGCAGACGTTTTGGATTTTGTCCCCCAAACGAGCAATTCAGTCAGTAATCTCAGCCTGTCAAAAATGCTTTCGTTGTCGTCCAGTTTTAGCACCCGCGCCGATTATGGGTAACCTTCCCCCTTATCGTATAAATGCGCTAAAACCTTTCTCGTCTGCCTATGTCGACTATGGTGGGCCGTTTATGATTACTCTTGGCCGTTATAGAGGCGCAAAATCGTACAAAGCCTATATCTGTGTGTTTGTATGCACCAGCACCAAAGCCGTTCATATAGAATTAGCCACTGAGCTAACCACGGAAGCCTTTATAGCAGCTCTAAGGCGATTTGTCGCTCGCCGTGGTAGATGTAACCGTCTAGTATCAGATCAAGGAAAAAACTTTGTTGGCGCTAGCAATCAGATGAAGACTGTCATGCAAAATGCAACCGAAGTTGAGGAAATGAAATTTGAATTTAATCCTCCTGGTAGCCCTCACTTCTCTGGTTTAGCTGAAGCAGGAATCAAATCTGTCAAAACTCATTTGGTAAGAGTTATCGGACTTCAAAGTTTAACGTACGAGGAATTATACACATTCTTGACGCAAATCGAAGCATTATTAAATTCTCGGCCTCTTACGCCAGTCAGCTCCGACCCCAAAGATCTATCAGTACTAACACCAGGACACTTCTTGACCCTCGAGGCTATGTCATCCGTCCCAGAAGAAGACCTGAGTAACCAAAAGATTAGTGTCTTAAATCGTTGGAAGCTAATTCAAAAAATGCATAGAGATTTCTGGGATCGTTGGCATAAAGAGTACATTCATTCATTACAACAAAAGCTGAAGTGGAATAAATCTCATCTAAACTTAGCTATCGGTACAATGGTTCTCATACTGGATGAACAGTGTAGTCCATTAAAATGGCGTACTGGTCGCATCACTGAGCTACACCCTGGTGCAGATGGAGTCTGTCGCGTGGTGACTGTGCTCACATCCAGTGGGTCCATGAAAAGGCCCGTAGTAAAATTGTGTCCACTACCAATGCAAACTAGTGAGCAATAAATAGCCCCTTGTCGTTGTCGTTATCGTTAAATCAAAACTTATCGTTACAATTGTCGTTTCAATTTTTCATTTAATTTCTTATATAACTTTATCGTTCCATTCTATCGTTTAAAAAAAAAAAAAATTAAAAAAAAAAAATACAAGTATTTTGGTCGGCGGAATGTTCAAGTTAGCTGCATACAAAATAGTAATATTGTCGCCCTAAATGCAGGTGACTTTTGAACTGTCATGTCATCTGTCAAAAGTAACCGCCTTTTTTTTCACTTCTTGTCAATCTGTCGTCGATAAAAGTTGCTTTCGCAAATTACAATTGAAAGTTCGTAAAATTCTGAAGAAGCTAATTAGCAGACCCTCGTGCCAGGACTCCTAGTACCTCCTATAGCTGCTGCGAACCAGGTATTAGTGTGGGGGCGAGCCTGGAAGGAACTGGAAGGGTAAGTCTCGACGCTGTGCCTGGAGCCCTGCTGGCTGCGAGGAGGCCAATCCTGGTGAGTCCTGGCATTTTGAAAACTCAAAACTACAGTCCACTCTATTGTATTCGTTCAGTAGGGTTCCGTAACATATGCATGTCTATCCGTTCTACTAAATTTTACAATTTTCAACCAAGGTCCTCCGACGGTTATTTTATAATAAAAGTAGGCTTCCGTAACACGTTTATGTCTGTCCATTCTACTAAGTTCTGCAACATCACCTACAACGTCCGTGATTTCAGCCCATAACACCAGTGCCATGTCAGTGCTTCCCCCTTTGATCGTGCTGACTACACTGAACTGGTCGGAAAACACAAACTATTTACATAGCCGTTTCGACCGACGTTTAATTCAGTGCGGTGGTACCAACCCGGGAAGGTTAAACCCTACCACCAAGTAAGATTACGAGGGAAGGGACTTACAGTTTTACGAGGAATCCGAACCTTGGTCAGCCTCCAACGGTCAGCGGTCATCTAAGTACTGACCGCACCCAGCGTTGCTTAAAATTCAATAGCGACAGTTGACTGTCTGCACCACTGAGCTATCGAAGCTGACGTGGTCCTATTTTAATTGGGTCAAGATCGGATTGGAAAGCGAGGCGGAATCGCGAGGCCGAAGGCCGAGCGATTCCGCCGAGTACATTAATAGCAAAAAATTACTAAAAAAAACTGTGAAATAAAAAAAAAGTTTTAAAAAACATAAAACCGACTTCCTAAAAAAAGTAAAACTAAAAAACTATTTAAAATAAAAATATAAAAACCGCCTTCAAAAATATATGAAATAAAAACCTAAAAAAAAAACGAACCCTAGAGTTGAAGGCGGTGCTAAAGCAAGCAAAAATGATGCATGAAAGAAAACATGAGTGGATGATAATATCCTTTGTGATTTGTAAAGCAAGCAAAAATGATGCATGAAAGAAAACATGAGTGGATGATAATATCCTTTGTGATTTGTGTAGCCTTTTTAGCACCGCCTTCAACTCTAGGGTTCGTTTTTTTTTTAGGTTTTTATTTCATATATTTTTGAAGGCGGTTTTTATATTTTTATTTTAAATAGTTTTTTAGTTTTACTTTTTTTAGGAAGTCGGTTTTATGTTTTTTAAAACTTTTTATAAGTATAGATTTATGCTTCACAATAGATAAACGGAAACAACCGGATTGCAATTTCACCATTCAGCTTCACAAGTGTAAACAAAATAATTCATGCAACTACGAGACTCTCGAAAGAGTATCAGTTATTAAATATCTTGGAATTATGGTAGATCAACATCTTTGCTGGAAGCAACACATCAGTGCTCTGACATCACGAATAAGACTATTGATCATTATTATTATTATTAAACGGTTTTATTTAGCTTGACTCCGTATATTTGTTTGTTTGTTTGTTTGTTTGTTACTATCTTTGTTTCAAATCTTGCGACAACTTTTTCAACTACTTCTACTGAACCGATTTTTATGAAACTTTGCACACACATTGAGTTCTCGTGACAATACAATATTATGATAATTTCAACTTGGTAACGAGGGTCTGATGATGGAGTCAGGAGGTGGACAGTGGAACTCTTCAACCGTTACTAGTAACCCCCTCGAGTTTGGGCTCATATGGTTGGTTTGGACGAGTGTTCCATACTTCTACCTATACACTTGGTGACGAGGGTCTGATGATGGAGTCAGGAGGTGGACAGTGGAACTCTTCAACCGTTACTAGTAACCCCCTCGAGTTTGGGCTCATATGGTTGGTTTGGAAGAGTGTTCCATACTTCTACCAATACACTTGGTGACGAGGGTCTGATGATGGAGTCAGGAGGTGTACAGTGGAACTCTTCAACCGTTACTAGTAACTCCCTCGAGTTTGGGCTCATATGGTTGGTTTGGACGAGTGTCCCATACTTCTACCAATACACTTGGTGACGAGGGTCTGATGATGGAGTCAGGAGGTGTACAGTGGAACTCTTCAACCGTTACTAGTAACCCCCTCGAGTTTGGGCTCATTTGGTTGGTTTGGACGAGTGTCCCATAGTTCTACCAATATACTTGGTGACGAGGGTCTGATGATGAAGTCAGGAGGTGTACAGTGGAACTCTTCAACCGTTACTAGTAACCCCCTCGAGTTCGGGCTCATTTGGTTGGTTTGGACGAGTGTCCCATACTTCTACCAATACACTTGGTGACGAGGGTCTGATGATGGAATCAGGAGGTGTACAGTGGAACTCTTCAACCGTTACTAGTAACCCCTTCGAGTATGGGCTCATTTGGTTTGTTTGAACGAGTGTTCCATACTTCTACCAATACACTTGGTGACGAGGGTCTGATGTTGGAGTCAGGAGGTGGACAGTGGAACTCTTCAACCGTTACTAGTAACCCCCTCGAGTTTGGGCTCATTTGGTTGGTTTGGACGAGTGTCCCATAGTTCTACCAATATACTTGGTGACGAGGGTCTGATGATGAAGTCAGGAGGTGTACAGTGGAACTCTTCAACCGTTACTAGTAACCCCCTCGAGATTGGGCTCATTTGGTTGGTTTGGACGAGTGTCCCATACTTCTACCAAGACACTTGGTGACGAGGGTCTGATAATGGAATCAGCAGGTGTACAGTGGAACTCTTCAACCGTTACTAGTAACCCCTTCGAGTATGGGCTCATTTGGTTTGTTTGAACGAGTGTCCTATACTTCTACCAATACACTTGGTGACGAGGGTCTGATGTTGGAGTCAGGAGGTGGACAGTGGAACTCTTCAACCGTTACTAGTAACCCCCTCGAGTTTGGGCTCATTTGGTTAGTTTGGACGAGTGTTCCATACTTCTACCAATACACATGGTGACGAGGGTCTGATGATGGAGTCAGGAGGTGTACAGTGGAACTCTTCAACCGTTACTAGTAACTCCCTCGAGTTTGGGCTCATATGGTTGGTTTGGACGAGTGTCCCATACTTCTACCAATACACTTGGTGACGAGGGTCTGATGATGGAGTCAGGAGGTGTACAGTGGAACTCTTCAACCGTTACTAGTAACCCCCTCGAGTTTGGACTCATTTGGTTGGTTTGGACGAGTGTCCCATAGTTCTACCAATATACTTGGTGACGAGGGTCTGATGATGAAGTCAGGAGGTGTACAGTGGAACTCTTCAACCGTTACTAGTAACCCCCTCGAGTTTGGGCTCATATGGTTGGTTTGGACGAGTGTTCCATACTGCTACCTATACACTTGGTGACGAGGGTCTGATAATGGAGTCAGGAGGTGGACAGTGGAACTCTTCAACCGTTACTAGTAACCCCCTCGAGTTTGCGCTCATATGGTTGGTTTGGAAGAGTGTTCCATACTTCTACCAATATACTTGGTGACGAGGGTCTGATGATGAAGTCAGGAGGTGTACAGTGGAACTCTTCAACCGTTACTAGTAACCCCCTCGAGTTTGGGCTCATTTGGTTGGTTTGGACGAGTGTCCCATACTTCTACCAATACACTTGGTGACGAGGGTCTGATGATGGAATCAGCAGGTGTACAGTGGAACTCTTCAACCGTTACTAGTAACCCCTTCGAGTATGGGCTCATTTGGTTTGTTTGAACGAGTGTCCTATACTTCTACCAATACACTTGGTGACGAGGGTCTGATGTTGGAGTCAGGAGGTGGAAAGTGGAACTCTTCAACCGTTACTAGTAACCCCCTCGAGTTTGGGCTCATTTGGTTAGTTTGGACGAGTGTTCCATACTTCTACCAATACACATGGTGACGAGGGTCTGATGATGGAGTCAGGAGGTGTACAGTGGAACTCTTCAACCGTTACTAGTAACTCCCTCGAGTTTGGGCTCATATGGTTGGTTTGGACGAGTGTCCCATACTTCTACCAATACACTTGGTGACGAGGGTCTGATGATGGAGTCAGGAGGTGTACAGTGGAACTCTTCAACCGTTACTAGTAACCCCCTCGAGTTTGGGCCCATTTGGTTTGTTTTGACGAGTGTCCCATACTTGTCGAACGCAAAAATATGAAACAGACATACCATCTGTTCAAATTGATTTTTAAAGAGACGGCGGACACCTTAATTGACAGGTAAGAAAAAGAGTAACAAAGATGCAATGAGAGAGTTGGAAAGGATGACGAGTTTACGTAATGAATGATACGAGCCAAAAATCAAACTAAAAACGAGTAAATAAAAAAATAGGTAAAAAAACTTAGTTAAACGGTTTTATTAAAAATAAAAAACTAGAAAAAAAACAGCCGTACAAAAAACTAGAAAATAATAAGGACACATGCCTGGGCCTTTTTAAGATTTTACGTCTGGGTAAGAAATCGTGCAATACTAGCGTGCTGTCTTCTCATGTCGGATGCCAAAGGGCACATTGTGTCGCTGCGTCAGCGGAATAAGTACCTAATAAATTGAGACTTTTAACAGACTAATATAAAAACGTGGGGCGTATAATATGCGTAATAAATAACATGCGCCCCACGTTTTTATATTAGTCTGTTAAAAGTCTCAATTTATTAGGTACTTATTCCGCTGACGCAGCGACACAATGTGCCCTTTGGCATCCGACATGAGAAGACAGCACGCTAGTATTGCACGATTTCTTACCCAGACGTAAAATCTTAGGAAGGCCCAGGCTTGTGTCCTTATTATTTTCTAGTTTTTTGTACGGCTGTTTTTTTTCTAGTTTTTTATTTTAAATAAAACCGTTTAACTTAAAAGTTTTTTTACCTATTTTTTTTTTCAAAACAGCTCGTAGTGTCCTTGGACTAAATCTACTTAAATGTGTTTATTATGCTTTGTGTCAATCACTACTATTGTACTGTATAACTATTTGGGGTGGGGCTGCTGAATGCAATATTATAGCTTTAGAAAGAGCTCACAAAGCAGTTCTCAGAGTTATGCTCGGTAAACCCTATCGTTTCCCAACTGAACAATTATATCGGGAATGTAAATTTCTCTCACTTCGGCAATTGTTTATTAAAGCAGTACTAGAAAAGTATCACAAAATTGGAAATCCAATGGAGTATGCAACACACAAACACCAAACGAGAAGTAAAATTCACAAAAATATTAAAGTCCCCACTGTTAGTACTAGCTTTGCCCAAAAATGTCATACATTTATCGGACCCTACTTGACCAATAAATTAGATTATCCTATTAGAAAAATTGCTAAAAAATATCTATTTAAAAAACAAGTATATTCCTGGCTACTAACTATTGGATTTAAAAAATCAAATGAACTATTGAACATAATGGTGTAGTGATGGTGGAAAGTATACTTATAAGACTGAATACTTAGGATAGGTACACAGGTACTGGCTGAGAAAGTTAAATAAAAAATTTGTAAACTTCATTTTCTAAATGTATTTCTTTAAGTATTTTTTTTTTCTTCTCTTTAATCTGTTGACAGCTACCTGCCCCTGCAAGACAGCTCACGCTAGTGCAGAGGGCAGGGGTTGATACTAAACATGTACAATGTAAAAACATTTATACAAATAAACATCTTTATCTTATCTTTATCTTAATAATAATTTATAATAAATATTTTAATGACAGAAAATAATTAAGCATAACTTGTATGTAAGTAAAATTAATTAAATAAAATTAACCTAATAAATAAACAAAAACAAAAAATTACTTTACAAAGAGTTATATTACTTCGCTGCGCTCCTATGCGACATGGCGAATTGTCTTACTGTAAGTAAAAAAATTCGTCCAACTCAGTCGACTCCGCCACAGTACCCAATACACAATACTTACAATACTTGTAAGTTAGGCTTAAATTATCTATCTTCTCTATACTTATAAAACTGTTTGTCCTGACTGATCTATCAACGCACAGCAAAAACTACTAAGTCTAGAAAGCTGAAATTTTGAACATAGGTTTATTGTTTAACGTAAGCATCCGCTAAGAAAGGATTTTTGGAAATTTCAACTTTAAGGGGGGGAAATTTAAGGGATTACTTTGTATGAAAGTCTTTGTTCTTTGAAGTCAGAAACATGAAAAATCGAATTACATCTACTGAGAATAAACTAATAATGAAATGTTTCAGATTTTTCGGATTTTCACATTTTAAGGGGGTGAAACGGGGGGTGAAAGTTTGTATGGGAGTATCGGTTTTTTTAAAGGTAGGAACTTGAAAATTATAATTATAGCTACTCGTCATAAATA
The DNA here is from genome assembly GCA_946902875.1 of Nematopogon swammerdamellus. Classification (NCBI taxonomy): domain Eukaryota; kingdom Metazoa; phylum Arthropoda; class Insecta; order Lepidoptera; family Adelidae; genus Nematopogon; species Nematopogon swammerdamellus. The sequence goes on from OX336359.1 coordinate 10,269,576, forward strand.
AATAATGGGGTGTTTCAGGGTTTTTTAGTTTTTACATTTTAAGGGGGGGGAAATGGGGGATAAAAGTTTGCATAGGAGTATCAGTTTTTTTAAAGGTAGGAAATTGAAAATCATAATTCTAGCTAATCATCATAAATAAATAAAGAGGTGTTTCAGGGTTTTTGGATTTTTACATTTTAAGGTGGGGAAATGGGGGATAAAAGTTTGTATAGGAGTATCAGTTTTTTTAAAGGTAGGAACTTGAAAATCGTAATTCTAGCTAATCATCTTAAATAAATAATGACGTGTTTCAGGGCTTTTGCATTTTAACATTTTCGGGGGGGGGGGGGGGAGAAGTTAAATTTTCTTCGTTGGTATATAGAAAGAATTTTAGAAAATGTTTATCCTCTTCAGCAGCTCGGCCTTCGGCCTCGCCCTTAATTACTTATTTTCTTAGAGATGGTTTATCGTCTTCCTGACCGCAGGTCGGCCTTCGGCCTCGCCCTCAGTTACTTACTTTCTTTAAGGCCATAAAGCTTAGTCTTCCTGAACGCAGCTCGGCCTTCGGCCTCGCCCTTTGTTACTTACTTTCTTCGAAAATATTTATCCTATTCCTGAACGCAGCTCGGCCTTTGGCCTCGCCCTTTGTTACTTACTTTCTTCGAAAATATTTATCGTCTTCCTGAACGCAGCTCGGCCTTCGGCCACGCCCTCAGTTAATTACTTTCTCAGAGAAGGTTTATGGTTTTCCTGAACGCAGCTCGGCCTTCGGCCTCGCCCTTTGTTACGTACTTTCTTCGATAGTGTTTATCCTATTCCTGAACGCAGCTCGGCCTTCAGCCTCGCTCTTAATTACTTACTTTCTTAGAGATGGTTTATCGTCTTTCTGAACGCAGATCGGCCTTCGGCCTCGCTCTCAGTTACTTACTTTCTTTAAGAAGGTTTATAGTCTTCCTGAACGCAGCTCAGCCTTCGGCCTCGCCCTTAATTACTTACTTTCTTAGAGATGGTTTATCGTCTTCCTGAACGCAGCTCGGCCTTCGGCCTCGCTCTCAGTTATATACTTTCTATAAGGAGGTTTATGGTCTTCCTGAACGCAGCTCGGCCTTCGGCCTCGCCCTTAATTACTTACTTTCTTAGAGATGGTTTATCGTCTTCCTGAACGCAGCTCGGCCTTCGGGCTCGCCCTCAGTTACTTTCTTTCTCAGAGAAGGTTTATGGTTTTCCTGAACGCAGCTGGGCCTTCGGCCTCGCTCTTTGTTACTTACTTTTTTCGATAATGTTTACCCTATTCCTGAACGCAGCTCGGTCTTCGGCCTCGCCCTTAATTACTTACTTTCTTAGAGATGGTTTATCGTCTTCCTGAACGCAGCTCGGCCTTCAGCCTCGCTCTCAGTTACTTACTTTCTTTAAGAAGGTTTATGGTCTTCCTGAACGCAGCTCGGCCTTCGAGCTCGCCCTTTGTTGCTTACTTTTTTCGAAAATGTTTGTCCTATTCCTGAATGCAGCTCGGCCTTCGGCCTCGCCCTTTGTTACTTACTTTTTTCGAAAAGGTTTATCCTCTTCCTGAACGCAGCTCGGCCTTCGGCCTCGCCCTTAATTACTTACTTTCATAGAGATGGTTTATCGTCTTCATGAACGCAGCTCGGCCTTCGGCCTCGCCCTTTATCACTTACTTTCTTCGAAAATGTTTATCCTCTTCCTGAACGCAGCTCGGCCTCCGGCCTCGCTCTTTGTTACTTGCTTTCTTCGAAAAGGTTTATCTTCTTTCTGAACGCAGCTAGGCCTTCGGCCTCGCCCTCAGTTACTTACATTCTTCGAGAAGGTTTATCGTTTACGTGAACGCAACTCCGCCTTCGGCCTCGCCTTTAGTTACTCACACTCTTCGAGACGGCTTATCGTTTACCTGAACCCATCTCGGCCGTCGGCCTCGCCCTTAGGTACTTACGTTGTTCTTTGAATACGAATTTCACGCGAGCGAAGCCGCGGGCAACAGCTAGTTTATTATATTAATATATTAATTATTATACATAATATATATATTTTGTAAAATATTAAATGATTAAGGTTTTCTTTCATAAAGGTTGGGCCCCTCCTACCTAACTCGTGGGGGCGCTCTTATAAATACCGAAATGCGGCTCTGAAAAAAACCTATGTAGGTACTTTAGTCGATTCTAATCAATGACGCGTTCTATCTTCAAATTTTTGCTGGTAAAGCAATTTTTTTTTTTTGTGGAAACTGACACGGTTGGCTACATTACCTACAACATCCGTGATGTAAGCCCATAACACCGGATGAACTTGGTGCCACGTCAGTGCTTCCCTTCGTTCGTGCCACGAACTATTTACATAGCCGTTTCAACCGACCCTTCATTCAGTGCGGTGGTACCAAACCGGGCGGGCTAAACCCTACCACCTAGTGATATAAGAAGGGAGTCATATCCCTTAGTCGCCTTTTACGACATACACGGGGAGAGATGCAATGGGGCTATTCTTTTAAAGTACCGGTCCCACACGGTTATAACATAACATTTTATTTATATTGAAGGCGCTACGAGTATATGTGGCGCCTTGGCACCCATAGGCTCTGAGCTGAATCTCTCTGGGACGAGTGCTTTGGTTCGGACACAACACGGGTGGCAGGGGATGAGGGATGCTAATTCCTCAGAGCAGCGCCCGTGATAGTACATGTAAATCAGAGTAAGCATTCTCTCCCCGTGTATGTCGTAAAAGGCGACTAAGGGATATGACTCCCTTCTTATATTACTGTACCGTGTGGGGCCGGTACTTTAAAAGAATAGCCCCACTGCATCTCTCCCCGTGTATGTCGTAAAAGGCGACTAAGGGATATGACTCCCTTCTTATATTACTAGGTGGTAGGGTTCAACCCGCCCGGGTTGGTACCACCGCACTGAATGAAAGGTCGGTCGAAACGGCTATGTAAATAGTTTGTGTTTTCCGTCCAGTTCAGTGTAGCCGGCACGACCGAAGGGAAGCACTGACGTGGCACCAAGTTCACCCGGTGTTATGGGCTGACATCACGGATGTTGTAGGTGATGTAAGCCAACCATGTCAGTTTCCATAAAAAAAAAAAAAAAGCGATCTCACAAAATTAATTATTTATTCTTTTCAAAACCAACTTTGAATAGGTACTAATTGTAAATTTTTTTCGTGCAACGAAAATTCGTTTTTGTTGTCTCTGGTAAGTGCAATCTGTTAATCAATTTGAGGTTACGTGCAGCGTGCCCGAACGTTGAAGTAAGTAGTTAAATTAGTGCTACTTTTATCACCAGAAAAAACGTATGAAACGGTAAGTAAAACATATATAATTTCAAAATATATTCTTAGGGTATTCAAGACCATGCTATCTATGTGATTTTTGTGGGTTTTTTTTTTTTGGTTTTTGGAATTTATTTTGAAATTGCCATATTATGCTTCGTATGCGATCCCGTCAAAACAATATCGGTCAAATATGGATTTGTGTGCATTCAAGGTTGCTTTCTGTTCTTACAGGAATGGCTCCTTCCAGCTTCTATGGTGCTTCCAAGCATGTCAACCCTATTCCTGGTGATGGTTTCTTGAGTGACGATGATCTTGCTTCAGACGCTGGACCAAAATATCAATTAATTTTGTTTGTCCCCTGCAATACCTTCCTTACCTATAATAAAATCCAACGTCTGCTTTCTGTCTGAGTGTCTGAGTGTATGTCTGTCTGTCCGCTTATAGCTCGAGAACCACTGAACCGATTTTAATAAAAAAATTCTACGGATAGCTTGATTCTTCCCATCAACTATAGGCTACTTACTATCACGCTAAATGGCTTATGAGGTTAGCAGTGAAGTGAAATATGAGAGCGGGCGGAGCCGCGGGCACAGCTAGTATATATATAACCATGTATTATAACGACTATATATAATATGATCTGGACTACATTGGTACAGAGGAGCTTATCACCGTGCCAATGTAGCCACTAATCTGATCATACAGACATTTATCAATATTCACAATAATTGCAGGAAATATTATTTTACTGAAATTTTATCTTATGAATTATATTAGCTTAATTTTTACTCATTATAATACCTAATTTTATTACAACTATATACCTACGACATCAATGACCAATTCATAATTTATTTAACATTTAGATCTAACATTTTAATATCTTATTCATTTATTTATTTATTTGTCTTAACTTGTATTATCATATTGTATTTTTAAAATTATAATAATATTAATTAGATGAGCGCAAAAGCCTTACACATGAAGGCCTACTGATCTTGCGTGACAGATGAAAATCTTTTTTTTTTTATGGAAACTGACACGGTTGGCTACATCACCTACAACGTCCGTGATGTCAGCCCATAACACCGGGTGAACTAGGTGCCATGTCAGTGCTTCCCCCTTTGATCGTGCCGACTACACTGAACTGGTCGGAAAACACAAACTATTTACATAGCCGTTTCGACCGACGTTTCATTCAGTGCGGTGGTACCAACACGGGCGGGTTAAACCCTACCACCAAGTAAGATTAGGAGGGAAGGGACCTACATTTTTACGAGGAATCCGAACCTCGGTCAGCCTCCAACGGTCAGCGGTCACCCATCCAAGAACTGACCGCACCCAGAGTTGCTTAACATTCAATAGCGACAGTTGACTGTCTGCACCACTGAGCTATCGAGGCTGACAAATCTAGTGTAAGAGCTAATGTATATTTGAACCGCTTTGCTTGTTTTTATAATAAGTCATTTCATTTCATTTCATTTCATTTCATTTCATTTCATTTCATTTCATTTCATTTCATAACATTCAAGATATATTTATATTACAGTACCTATATTTTATTATTTGGCTAACTAAGTATGTAGGTATCGAACTAAAATACATGCATGGTGCGTTATACAGTGCTGAAAATAGATTCTGTAGATTAGATTAGAGCTTGTTTTTATGTTTTCAGTTAAGTGTTTTTGCAGTCGGGTTTTTTGTTTTTTTTTTATAATTTGTTTTTATCTATCACTATCAGGCACGAACACGACCAGCAGGTTTATTCTTGTAAATTCTGACAACGGAATCAGCGCTGTTGTGGCGCTGAGAGCCACTTACCAAAGTGGCTCTCAGCGCCACGTCAGCGCTGATTCCGCTGTCAGAATTTACAAGAATAGACCTGCTGGCCAGTGACGACGTTAAAAATATTCACATTAGACAAATTATAAATATAAAAACTTCGTTCGTGTTTTCCGTCCAGTTTAGTCTAGCCGACATGAAATGAAGGGAAGCACTGACATGACACCTAGTTCACCCGGTGTTATGGGCTGACATCACGGACGTTGTAGGTGATGTAGCCAGGCGTGTCAGTTTCCATAAAAAAAAAAGGTCCCTTCCCTTGCCCCTTACTAGGTGGTAGGCTCAAATTGTAGCCGACTGGGTTGGTACCACCGTACTGGATGTAAGATGGCCGCATAGCAACCTCGGTTGTGTTCTCCTCTAGTTCAGTATAGCCAGCAATCCAGGGAAGTCTCCGCTATGGCACCTACCTTCTCGGAGGTGATATTGGCTGGTCGGAGCATGCGCTTTGGCCCCTCTGACTCAGCCACCCATACCGGATTACATAAAAAAAACCACACCTACATTTTATTCCATACAAATTCACGTGAGCGATGATCGATGTGATGAAGTCACTCACTCACACTCATGGTAGGAGGCGGTATATTCGATCGGTTACGTCATAGAGAGAAACAAATAACATCTGTGCAGAAATTAAAGAGAGGTCACCAAATTAATGTCAATTGGTATGAACGAGCTCAGTGGTCAGTAGGCCTGCCAGATCCGATGTTAGCCATCCCGGGACATATCTACTATTGCAGTCCTTCATAAATATGGTGGAGAAAGAAAAGCGCCACTGCATCTCTCCCCGTGCAAGTCTTAAAAGGCGACTAAGGGATAAAGACAAGATGCCGGTGTTCTGCTGTAATTTAAATGTACTTGCAGCACAATACTGATTACTCTGCCTACCCAGATTGTCGGGATACAGCGTGTGGTGTGTATGTATGTATTTAAAGAAAAGATCAATATTTTCCTGTTTTAATTTTTACGGCGAACTCTTAGCGATTGTTTTAAAGCGAACCACTTTAATAAGCAACACTTCACTAAAATGAAATAGGAAAATTTATAATTTGAGCATTTCATCAGCATCTGGACTCTCCCCGGGACAAAATGACCCTTCGCCCGGGACACGGGACATTGAAGCCTTGCCCGGGACAATCCTAGAAATTCTGGGCACCTGGCAAGGCTAGTGGTCAGTGAGCTCAGATCTCTTTCGTCCGTCCGATAAAATATGCAGGTTCTGTCGCGACGAACATAAGATTCTCACAAAAAAAAACAGACTTACCACAGAGGAGGGATCCAGTCAAACTTTCGAAATTGTTTAAAACAGGCGAGTCGGACTCGCGCACAGAGGTTTCCGTACCACAAAAAAAAGTTAAAAAAAAACGTTTCTTGTACAGTCTGCGCGTAAGTTCGTGGCCTCCGGCAGGAAAGCGAGAATGGAATGTAATATAATGTTGTGAATCAATCTCTGAAAGTAACGACATTTACGAAACCTCTTTTTTATTTATGGCATTAAATTATTTATCTAATAAGGTTTTATTGGGTGGTTGAAGTACGAAGACAAAACAGGGATAATCGTTTAAAGATCTATCGGCCTCCGCCCGCAGAGGCCACGAACGTGCGCGCTAACAGTAGGTGATGTAGCCAACCGTGTCAGTTTCTATAAAAAAAAATCAATACAAATATGGTTTTATATAATTGCGGCGGGTGGCCGAGTGGTCTGATGCCCAGACCACTCGGCCACCCGCCGCAATTGTCACAATGCAGTGTCAAATATGACCATAAAATCGGACACGTCCTTTTTATTCCAGAAATTTATAGATTTAGTTATTTAAAATGCTAGAGTAAAACTCCCCCGCCTCTGCGACTTTTAGTTTAGGAGAAATAAATTTTTGAAAATTACACTTTTTTAGTTTCGAAAAAACGAAAAATAATTCTACAATTAAAACTAAGCTACTTATTTAAATTTCACTAAGCCTTATCAAAGACCCTTTCGAATATCCACCTGTGCTTTGGCCCCTCCGACTGAACCACGCATACCGGATTACATAAAAAAAAAATACGTTTCCAAAGATACAGCCATCGGACGGACGGACGGACGGACGGACGGACGGACGGACAGACAGACAGACAGACAGACAGACATACGTGGTAGACTTAGTAATAGGCTTCCGTACGGGATACATAACAAATAGGGGATAGAACAAATTTGTGACAAGTTCGAGTGCAGTCTAACTGCCTTATGAATGATCTATAAACAATACAATACGGAAATTTAAAAATTAAGCGAACGCAGCGGCCGGAAAATTCTAAAGTAATAATAACATCTACAGCAAAATATGAATCGATAAAACCTATTAATTGGATAAAATGGTTAATTGACTTCCGGCGTATTTCCACAACGAATAGATAAGGATAAGTGTTTCTAGTGAGAATGACGTAGTTCTCGATAACGGTCGATCTTCTGTACCCTAATCACGAGATTACGCCTACTACGCTACGCACGCTACGCCCTGTTCTCCGCATCATTTTGTATGGAGAAACGAAGTTCGCAAATCTATCACTAGAGGCGCTGCTTCGTTTCTCCAAACAAAATGATGCGGAGAACACGGCGCGGCGGCGTAGCGTAGTATGCGTAATCTCGTGATTAGGGTACTGCATTGTTTCAAAGGTTACATCAATGTCGATCTATCATCGGCAAATATGAAAGGAAAAAAGGAAAATAAAAACAAATTAATAAAAAAAAAATTAAAACACGACTACGGAGCGCTTAATGATTAAATATACGATAAGTTAAATACTTTCTGCCTGTACCTACATTGTTTTTTTTGTTTATGGAAACTGACACGGTTGGTTACATCACCTACTTGGTGAACTAGGTGCCATGTCAGTGCTTCACATCGGTCGTGCCGGATACACTGAACTGGACGGAAATCACGAACTAATTAATATAGCCGTTTCAACCGACCTTTCATTCAGTGCATACCAGCCCGAGTGAGTTAAACCCTACCACCAGTAAGGCGAGAAGGTAAGGGACCTACAGTACCTACCTACGCGGTCAGCCTCCAGCAACGGTCGAATGGTCACCCATCTAAGTACTGACCGCGCCCAGGTGTGCTTATGATCACGACCGACAGTCGACGGACCGTAGCACTGAGCTACCGTAGTACTTGATTAATAAATAAATTATAAAATATATTTTTTTGTAATTCTTTTATTAGAGTTTATAATTATGTCATACATACGAGGGTGGTCCCAGAAGTACCCGGCCTAACAAAGAAAACGAAAAAAAAAATTTTAAAAACTACCTTTATTTCTCGACGTAGTCTCCTTTTAGCTCGATACACTTTTCCCAGTGATGTTCAATAGCTTCGATACCATGTTTATAGCGAGAACCGTCGAGCTCCTCAAAGTAGCCCTCAACTGCCGACTCTACCTCTTTATTGTTTGTAAATCTTTTACCTCCGAGCCATTTTTTCAAGTTTCGAGATCTCAGGTGTGAAATGAAGAACCCATGGTCTCGTCCATTGTTACGAATCGGCGCAAAAATTCCGCTTTATTATTGTAAAACACTCGACTGAAACATCCTCACGAAGTTGTTTTTGTTCCATTGTGAGTAAACGCGGCACCCATCTTGCGCACAGCTTTCTCGTGTCCAAATTTTCAGTCAATTTTTCGTCAACAGCACTTTTTGAAATGCCTACCATATCTGCTAACTCGCGCACTTTCAACCGACGGTCATCTACAGACATCGGAATCCGCGGGGCACGAATACGACCTTGTTAGGGATTGACTACGGCGATCTATAAACAATCGACACTGTTATCGATACTCATATTTATTTGTTTATTGTATTTTATTCATGTCATATTTCAGACCTGAATACTTATATACCTACAGTACTTATATAAACATGTATACTTTATGTTAACGATTAAGTAAATATAATACATATTTATATAAGGTCTTTCAAAATTGGTTCATAGTGCGCATTGGGGGGGGGGGGGGGGGGGGGTTCTGTATCATATAGGGAGTAAAACCTATATAAAATTTTTTTGATCTTGGGCTTTTTTTAAGTAAAAATTTTTTTTATGTAGGTATTTAAATAAAAAAATAGGTGGTTGATTTTTATAACCTAATCGATTCAGTTTCATAACAGTAACAAAAAAGTCTTCATGACCATTATGATGTAACACGTGTAAGTTGGTAAAAAAAAATTAAATTCTTTCTATTCCATACTAATAAAACTAAAATTGTGGTTTTTCACAATTTCTGAAAGAAAGAGATATACGTGTTGGAAGACTTTTTTGTTCCTAGCACGAAACCGAAACGATTAAGAAAAAAAATTTTTTTACATTTAACATTAAAAAAAAAAATTGTGAAAAAAAAAATTCTTTGTTCTTCAAAAGTGATCTATTTCCGATACAGAACCCCCCCCTTAGCTTGCTATGAACTAATTTTGTAAGACCTATTTTTTTGGACCTTGGCTTTTTTTTTATGTAAAATATTTTTTTATGTGTTTAAATAAATAAATAGGTGGTTGATTTTTATAGCCTAATCGATTCAGTTTCATAACAGTAACAAAAAAGTCTTCAATATCATTATGATGTAACACGTGTAAGTTGGCAAAAAAAATCAAATTCTTTCTATTCCATACTAATAAAACTAATATTGTGGTTTGAACAGATTTGTATTGTACATACAAAGTAAATACAACATTTGTTTATTATATCTTATATTCTATAGAAATACTCTTAGTTTTAATAATCGACATTATTTCATATTATTCTAAAATAACGATAGATTTTCGATATTTGTGGATACATTGTCCCATCACTAAACAACCTTGAATCATTCGTGCCCCGCGGATTCCGATGTATGGTCATCTAATACTATTTTATCGATTTTCTTCACCATTTCTGGCGTGGTCACTTCGTTTGGCCGACCACTGCGATGTTCGTCTTGGCAGATCGTACAACCTCGTTTGAACTCTGCCACCCAATATTTTACTATCGTAAACGATGGAGCAGACTCCCCCAGAGTTGAATCCAGCTCATCTTTGATATTAGTTGAATTCAGACCTTTCAGAAGAAAATATTGAATCACATAACGGTGACCAATTTTATCCATTTCTAAAACTTCACTCAGAGCGTTCACTATTGATGGCCGACAAACAAAAACAAAAGCACGTAGCGTGTTCTTTTTTTAAATTTAATTTTAATTCGAATAGTACTTTCGAATGCAGTAAGTTTTTTCAAACAACAACTGCCATCTATACGTCAGGTCGGGTACTTCTGGGACCACCCGGGTAGGTATTTATACTTTCGTATATGAGTTCAGTTTGTTAGAACCCAGAACATTGTTAGAACGTTTATCTTCTTGTCTAATATTCCAAATTCTTCTTAAGATTTTTAATAACAACAAATAAAAAAAAGTGGTCAAGTGAACCGTGTTCACGTGCCGACGGTCCCGTAACCGCTGCTTCACTTTCATCTAATTATATTTTCTACCAGGGTGCGGTCGGACTTTGGATGGGTAGCCGTACGACCATGGTTCGGCTGGATGTGGTTCGGATTCCACTTGAAACTGTAGTTTCATCCCTTTATGTACATATTTAGCTGGAAGGGATCAACCCGTTTTGATTGGTACACGAACACTGAACGAATGTCGGTCGAAGAAAACGGCTATAAAAATTATACATGTTTTCCATCCAGGCCAATGTAGCCGGCACGACCAAAGGAAAGACTGACATGGCATCTCTCTGACACTGACTAACTAACAATTACTCTGGCATACACATTACATGATAAATAGCTCAAGTCTAACTTTATTTGCATGTTTGTGCACTCATCACGTAAACTAGTTTGAATGGAGTTTGAATGAAACACCAATTTGAATGGAGTTTTCACAAAAATATGGTATATGCCACTTTGTTTAATAAAAAAGTTTTTCTGCGAGACAGAAACTGTCCAGTGCAGGAGCCTCCTTTATTGCACTGTATGATTTTATGTGTTAATAAATATTTTCATTTCATTTATTTCATGATATGGATTTCATCCATATCTCCTACTTCCATCTTAATTATTATTTTGCCATATCTATACATAAAATAAAATCGTAAAGGTAAGAAAGTCTGTACATTCAATGTATTCGGAAAAAAACTAACCAGGGTGGCTTAAAATGAGATACTGAACATGTTAGAACAGTTTTTAAAATTTTTGTTTGTTTGTTTGTTTGTCTGTACGCGCATCACGCAAAAACCACTGAACGGAATTAGACGAAACTTTGTATAGTGGCAGTTTATATGCCGGGTTAGGATAATACGTAAAAAAAATATCAACAATAAAAAAAAAATTAAACAATTAGAAACATTATTGCGCGTTTAAAATCACGTAGTCCAAAGTACATAATTATATCTTGAGAACTGGCAGCAAATACAATTTGAATAAAATATTCATTCGAAATTTAAAAATAAGTAGATACAACGAAAATGACAGTTCTTCTTTTTTATAACTTGAACACAATAGTCTATACATATCTATTATTTCTATACCTATAATAAAATCGTAAATGCAAAAATGCCTACTTGTACGCGCATCTCGCAAAAACCACTGAACGGAATTTGACGAAACTTTTTATAGTGACAGTGTATATCCCGGATTAACGTAATAATTAAAAAATATAATAAAAATCACGTAATTCAAAGTAAAGGTAAAAACAATTTTAAATGTCATGTTGACAACGGAGAACTGTCATCTCGACGTGAGCTGGCCGGTGACAAATTGTTTGATAAATAAAAAAAAATAATTGAAAGTCGAAGTTATGTCGCTGTCATTGGTGCAATAAAATTTATATATCTTTTGCCCGCGGCTTCGCTCGCGTGAAATTCGTATTTAAAAAAAAAAAGTAAGTAACTTAAGACGGGCCCGAAGGCGGATCTGCGCTCACGTAAACGATATTCTTTCTCGATGAAAGTAACTAAGGGCGAGGCGGAAGGCGGAGCTGAGTTCAGGAAGAAGAAAAATATTCTTGAAGAAAGTAAGTAATTAAGGGCGAGGCCGAAGGCCGAGCTCTATTCTGGAAGACCATAAACCTTCTCGAAGAAAGCAAGTAACTAAGGGCGAGGCCGAAGGCCGAGCTTCGTTCAGGAAGAAGCTAAACCATCTTGAAGAAAGTAAGTAACTAAGGCGAGGCCGAAGGCCGAGCGACGTTCTGATAATTGAAAAACCATCTCGAAGAAAGCAAGTAACTAAGGGTGAGGCCGAAGGCCGAGCTGGGTTCAGGAAGAAAGTAAACATTTTTGAAGAAAGTAAGTAACTAAGGCGAGGCCGAAGGCCGAGCTACGTTCTGACAAATGATAAACAAACTCGAAGAAAGTTAATTAATATTAAGATTGAGTTAATTTAATTTAAATTTTATTATAAAGTTCACGCTTCTGACGGCAAATATATCGTGCATCCTAGAACCTCGCGGTTATTCCCGGCTGGATGGCAAGTGGGCCGATGCTATCACCTTAGTGCCATGGACTAAGGGTAGTTCTTTGATGTGGGACGCCACTTGTGTTCTCACATTGGCTCCAAGTCACGTTAGGACATCTACAAGAGCGGCTGGCACGGCCGAGGCTGGGGCGGAGAGCCTCAAACGCAACAAATATAGAAATATAATTCAAGATTTCGAATTTGTTGCGTTTGCGGTTGAAACCCTCGGTCCGTGGAGCAGTGAAGCCAAAAGAGGCTTGGGCCTCTGCTGGTTGACGCAACTGGTGTCCCGCCATCAAGTGTACTTCATTCAAAGGGTAAGCCTTGCCATCAAGCGGAGTAATTCCGCAAGTGCTCTAAGAGCATTTGAAAATGCCCGTTTCGATAGTTATTTTAATGTTTGCTAGGTAGGTTTTAATTCTTTAGTTATTAATATTACTTTTTTATTTTTATGAAATAAATAGATTGAGTAAACGATATTATATTCTATCGAAGAAAGGAAGTCCTTAAGGGCGAGGCCCGAAGGCGGAAGAGGGTTTTTGGTTTACCTGAACGCAGCTCGGCCTTCGGCCTCGCACTTAGTTCCTTCCTTTCTTCCAGAAGGCTTATCGTCTTCCTGAAGGCAGCTCGGCCTTCGGCCTCGCCCTTACTTACTTCCTTTATTTGAGATAGGTTTATCGTTTACCTGAAAGCAGCTCGGCCTTCGGCCTCGCCCTTAGTTAGTTACTTTCTTTGAGAAGGTTTATCGATTACCTGAACGAAGCTCGGCCTTCGGCCTCGCCCTTAGTTACTTACATTCTTCTTTGGAATACGAATTTCACGCGAGTGAAGCCGCGGGCAACAGCTAGTAAATAAATAAAGCGAAGTTTCTACGGGCGACCGGCGGCGGCGGCGGCGGCGGCCGTGTAACGTATGTCAATTTATTTAATTTTTTTTATTTTATTTAAAGCGCTTCATGTGGCGCCGTGTAACCCATAAACTGTCTAACGACGCCATGATTTCCCTTGGGATGGCTCTGCCAAATACCAGCCTGCGCCTCTGGACTTGCGTCGAGCCGTGGGACTAGTGTGTGACCTCGAAGTGTCCCGCGATCTAGAACCACTGCAACTCCGTGGGGATGTCGGCTCTCTAAGTTTGTTCTATCGCTAATTCCTGGGGAGTATTCGGAGGAGCTGTTTAACTGCAATCCAGGGAAGTCTCCGGTATGGCACCTACCTTTTCGGAGGTGATATTGGCTGGTCAGAGCATGTGCTTTGGCCCCTCCGACTCAGCCACTCATACCGGATGACATAAAAAAAACCACTGAGCTACCGAGGCTGACAATAAATAAAGCGAAATTTCTACAGGCGACCCATCGTGGCACGTGGAGATCCGTTGTCTCTGCCTACCCCACCGGGAAACAGGCGTGACGCTATGTATGTATGTATGTATGTACCCACCGTGTAACGTACTCGTACGTAATATATATGAAATATTCTTATAACTCGAGAACCACTTTATCGATTTACATGCGGTTTTCTTTGCTACATTTCGTTACTTCTCGGGATGATTTTAAGCTATCAATGACAACGCTAGGTTATCGGTGGCTTGAGCTGTCACCAAAAAATCACGCGAAAAATTGAAATTTTGGCTGTTCAGACATTTAACTTTATCTCCAAATGTAAGACATTTTGATGAAAATGAATAGTTTTGTGCACAACTATATAAGAGTACCTATATTGTTTATTTTTTTCAGAATTTTCAAACAACCCTTAATAGGTCAAAGTTCGGCGACAAAAGTGCCGTTTTTTGTCAACTTTTAAACGAAATATTTGTTAAAGTAAACTCATTGATTATAGCCATTTTATATATTTTTGAAATTGCCTTCAAAGTACCTATAGAATGACATGACATTTGATTTATTTGAAAAAAGAAAAAATATTTTTGGTTTACATTTTGGGGTACCCTGTACTTTCCACAGGACTATTAGATAAACTTATCTGTAATATATCTAGCGGCAAAAATTACACGTAATTTGGCGTCATTTTTATCGAAATCGGTTCAGTAGGTCCGAAGATATCAGCGTGTGACCGACAGACAAGGCGACTAAGGGATATGACTCCCTTCTTATTATATTACTAGGTGGTAGGGTTTAACCCGCCCGGGTTGGTACCACCGCACTGAATGAAAGGTCGGTCGAAACGGCTATGTAAATAGTTTGTGTTTTCCGTCCAGTTCAGTGTAGCCGGCACGACCGAAGGGAAGCACTGACGTGGCACCAAGTTCACCCGGTGTTATGGGCTGACATCACGGATGTTTTAGGTGATGTAGCCAACCGTGTCAGTTTCTATAAAAAAAAAAAAAAAAAAGACAGACAGACAGACAGACAGACAGACATACAGACAGACACCAGAGCGATCCCATAAGGGTCCCTTTTTTCGCATTTTGCGACGGGACCCTAAAAATATCAAAAGATTACATTACACGTTTTACGCGACAACATACACACACTATTAAACGATCCTTTTGGCTCGACTGTAGTCGGGTAAAATTATAAAAATCACCCGAACAACAATAAACAACTGAACAGTCTGTCTGTAATATAGTAACCAAGGCCTCGTGAGCAACAAACTAGGATGAATGAAGGGCGAATCGGCGTCATTATTTTTTTTTTTATATAATCTGGTATGCGTAGCTGTGTCGGAGGGGCCGAAGCGCATGCTCCGACCAGCCAATATCACCTCCGAGAAGGTAGGTGCCATACCGGAGACTTCCCTGGATTGCTGGCTATACTGGACTAGAGCAGAACACAACCGAGGCTGCTATGCGGCCATCTTACATCCAGTACGGTGGTACCAATCCAGTCGGCTACAATTTGAGCCTACCATCTAGTAAGGGGCAAGGGAAGGGACCTACAGGCTGCCCGCCCGCCCACCACAGTGTGTTATGGGAGCCGATTTTCTGACACTATCCTTTTTATTTAAAAAATCGAAAGTTGGTTATATTCCAAGTGCGAGAGTAAAACTCCCGTGTGTCAAAAATGTTTTGTTTTAAAGATACAAATTTTCAAAAATGTGCCTTTTAATGATCCGAAAAAAAGAAAAAAAATTCTGGTTGCAAAACAAAGATGTTTATTGAGAAATTATATTTACGGTTCAAAAGTACTTTCAAAATGCAATTTTTTTCAATAATTACCTAAGTGAAAGCTTTGTCTGGAATCGAAATATTTAATTAAATAGATTTTTTGTTTTCATTTTTTTTCTCAATCATTCCGCTGTAGTAGGTCGAGATATCTACAGGAAAGAAAGATCACCCAGTTATCTATGACCTCTGAAAATATCACAACCTAATACCGTGGAATCTAGAAGTTACATGCAATTTAATTTTTTCGGGTAATTTCCAGTGTTAGGGTTGTCATTGTGATCCGGAAAAAATTATAACAGGGTAAAATCCGGAATCTGAATCTTTCCTATTATTTGACATATATATGGAAAGTATCTTAAATAATATCCTGTAAAACGTCACACGTGCCCCCGCACAGTGGTTTAAACCCCCAAAAAAGTGTAAATTGGCAATTTTTTCCGAATTTAATACTTTTTGTTGCAAATATGAATTGCACTTAATTAACAAGTAAATTTTGTTCTTACACATTTTTTTCTAATTTCACTATCTATGAAGATATTCAACGATATTTGAAATTACTACGTAGGATGAAATAGGTACATTTTGGTAAATTTCTCAAAATGGCTGGGAAATTTCTAGTATTAAAGAAATAACATGCATGCCTAGAAATAGCGTCCCACTTTTTGCTATTTTTCCTTTTATTTCATTTTACCTCCATTTATCATTTTAGCGACAACCCTGCTGAAAAAATTTAATTGCATGTAACTTCTAGATTCCACGGTATTAGGTTGTGATATTTTCAGAGGTCATAGATAACTGGGTGATCTTTCTTTCCTGTAGATATCTCGACCTACTACAGTGGAATGATTGAGAAAAAAAATGAAAACAAAAAATGTATTTAATTAAATATTACGATTCCAGACAAAGCTTTCACTTAGGTAATTATTGAAAAAAATTGCATTTTTAAAGTACTTTGGAACCGTAAATATAATTTCTCAATAACCATCTTTGTTTTGCAACCAGAATTTTTTTTCTTTTTTTCGGATCATTAAAAGGCACATTTTTTTAAATTTGTATCTTTAAAACGAAACATTTTTGACACACGGGAGTTTTTCACTCGCACTTGAAATATAACCAACTTTCGATTTTTTAAATAAAAAGGATAGTGTCAGAAAATCGGCTCCCATAACACACTGTGCCACGGCGAATCGAGATATGTATGAATGACGCGCACCCGGGCCGGCCAGGGCGGCGGGGGGAGGGGGGGAGGGGGCTAGCCAGCTTCTTTCCTCCAACTCCAAGGCCGCCAGCCGCCGCCGCCAACCTGGCGCCGCTAATATCGACCCCCTCACAGCCTCCGACTTTGAGGGCATAAATAACTATTTACTTGTACTACAAATTATGAGTTTGTAGCCTTCGCGGTAGAGAGTAGAGACGCGTGGAGCGTGGCGCTCGGATGCCGTCAGTTTTTCTAAGCAAATAGGAAAACGAATGACGATGATCGCTGCTGCGTCCGTCATGCTGTTGACCCCCATAATGGATGATTATTTTTGTTTATAGGTTATTGTTAATTGACTTTTTACAGGGTGTCCCCGGACAGGTGTGGTTCCTTTAAGGAGGCTATTCTACGCTTTGTAACAAACATAATTAGTAAAAGAAGTAGGGTTCTAGGTACGCCTGTTGCGGAGATATACATTTTAAATGTTATTAATGTAGTGTAATGTGGTAATGCTCTAATCGGGCGCGCGTCGGGCGCGGGGCAGCGGGCAGCGGGAACACGGACGGATGCGACGCGAGTGAACGCAAACAGATAGCCCGTCGGCCCGTCCCACCGCGCCGCCGGCGCCGGCTGCTCCGCCCGCGTACAACCCGCACCCCGCCGCGCCGCTAAAGGCGCCCACACATTGTAGTACGCATTTAGTTAGTTAGGAAATCCTAAAATTTTAATGAAAGCACATATTTAAAAAATTCTTTCACCAGTGCTTATGTTACAAGGCCTGTCCGGGGACACCTGTATACTCGTATTATGTTTTTTGTTTTAATGTTCATACTTCATTCTTAAATAAATAAATAATTAAATAAATAAATAAACATCCCAGCTCACTTGCACCGTGCTGCTAGAAAAAAATCGTTATTATTATTATTATATTATAGTTATAAATAAATAGTCATTCATAGTCATCGGGCGTTTTGTCACATCATCTGTTGTATTTTTTGTCACATCTTTTATTTGCTATTACCACAAAAATATGAATAAATAACTAAACAGCTATTTATTCAGATTTACTTTATTTACACATTTCACACACCTAAAGGTTGGCTGTAAGAAATGTCTTCAAGGGATAAGTCCTCCTTTGCACCTCATGCATAATATGTATAATGCCTGTATTCATTGTGTTGTTTTTATTCTAGTAAAATATTTGTGGAGCAATAAATAATCATCTATCTATCTATCTATCATTTTATGGAGGGAGATTGTTTAATACTATAACCATAATAATATAACCCTAGTATGGACTAGGGTTATAATTATCGATAGGTTTATATTTTATGTTATTTGATATAGGTTTTTTTACTTGTAAATTGTAATATATTTTATAGTTAAGTTATAATGTATTAAATATTTTAATATATTTTTAATTTCTGTTGCCTCATAGACAGCCTCATACTAATGTGTTTTGTTTACCTAGGTATAATGATATTGAATAGATTCATAATATAATTAATAATACACACCAAAGGTTATATATATTATATATAATATAGTCCCTACTACTCTCGACTGGGGTTCTCATATCAATATACAGACGTTTCAGCAATGACTATAAAAATTATAAAGATTGATTCAGGGAGATCAAATGAAAAACTTTTTTATTTGTATTCGTTTAATCTCAAAACAAAGTCATGTGTTTTCATGAAACAAATTCAACAAGTTCATGAGCCCAATGCTATTTTTGTGGCGGTGAATTCGAAGGAGCCTTTTTATACACCTTTTATAATAATCTTTTAATGAACATTGATTCTTTATTAGAATAATAAACAGTAATATGAACATTTAATTTTTTTATTACGATATTTCATAAGCTTGGCCGCTCGACTGAACCCTTCTCCTACCAGTAATTTTTTTAATGTGATCATGTATTGGCGGCTGAGTCAGAGGGGCCAAAGCACATGCTCCGACCAGCCAATGTCACCTCCTAGAACAGTAGTGCCCAAACGGTCGATCGCAAGAGGCTGAAAATATTTAGAGCAAGAAGTGACCCGTAGAAACATCGAAGAATTCATAATATTCGATGTGACTTAACATTTTCCGGGTGGTGTCGCCTTCCACAAGGACCGCAATAGTAACACATATAAAGGTTGTACTTAATGAACATAGTTTTCAATTCAAACAAACATTTGTACAAATAATATAAGAGGATTCATATGGCAAAACAAAAATGCAATTTCGGCGTACTGAGCAATCGAGCGCAGTGCGCGCGTTTATATGGACAATTTTGTAGTTTTTGTTTGTTTAAAAATTATTAGGATTTGTTTTTTTTTTCAAATAATGCTGCTTTAGTGTCTAGAAAATTAAATTCCTTATACAATGACGTACATTTTATTCCAAAATAGTTAACCAGTATGGAGCTAGCTCGACATAAGAAATTAAAAGTGACATTCAGAATTTTTTTTCACCGTGAAAAGATACTGTAAATTTAAAAAGCCTGCCTCAGTGTTTATTACATATTATATTATCTAGTTTAAAAAACATTTTTTTTTTCATATTATGTACCTTCTTCATAGAACCAAATTTTGTTCTTTAGTTTTAAAAAATTTAACAATTTTAGTTTAATGTCCTATAGAATCCTCTTAACAAGGAAAACCTTTGGTACAAGGTGTCGATCTCACAGCCTTAAATTGTTTGTAGGTAGATCGTCATAGAAAAAAGTTTGGGCACCACTGTCCTATAGAAGGTAGATCGGAGACTTCCTTTCGGATTACTGACTATACTGGACTAGTCTAACATCCAGCACGGTGGTATCAACCGGGTCGGCAACAATTTGATCCAACCACTTATTAATAATTGACTTATTACATCCTGCAATGGGCTCGGAGGTTTTCCGTAAAGCCGTGAAGGCTTTCGCGCACAAAAAATTCTCAGTACAACCGATCAACCCAATATAGTTGATAAATGTTTTACTTACAACAATAAATAAATAGATTCTTATTTATTAATCGTATACAATGCAATATAGAAAGGTAGAAGTTTACACTTATAGAGGATTCCTTATTATAATACAGGACCTGTTGTAATCTTACACCTGGTGTAATCTATATAATACTTAATAAATAAAGCAAGCAATTTCGTATACACCGGACGTGCCGGCATCCATTTCATGGTCGCTTTAAAATCGATAACTACTCAATCAATTAACATGGTGTTTCCTTTCTGACACAGCTAAGGATGGTGATAGGACATTGGAGTAGGTGATTTGTAATTTCTGTAAGACTTTACGCGACCTGCCACTAGATGACTGTAAATTGCTAACCTTTAAAGGTAATATTTATTTAATTTATAACAGATAAACATACAAACAAACATACAAGAAAGCGAGTTAATATTGCATTGTCATCCAGTTCTGAGCTATGTTTAACGTTTCAAGTCTACAGCTCATCGGGAAGTTAGTTTAAAAACGATTGCAAAAATTTATACAGAACAGAATTTATAACAGACAAACAAACAGATAAGAAAACGAGTTATAATATTGTATTGTCATCTAGTTCTGAGCTATGTTTAACGTTTCAAGTCTGCAGCTCATCGGGAAGTTAGTTTAAAATCGATTGCAAAAAATTGTACAGAACATAATTTATAACAGACAGACAGGCAAGAAAACGAGTTAATATTGCATTGTCATCCAGTTCTGAGCTATGTTTAACGTTTCAAGTCTGCAGCTCATCGGGAAGTTAGTTTAAAATCGATTGCAAAAAATTGTACAGAACATAATTTATAACAGACAGACAGGCAAGAAAACGAGTTAATATTGCATTGTCATCCAGTTCTGAGCTATGTTTAAAGTTTCAAGTCTGCAGCTCATCGGGAAGTTAGTTTAAAATCGATTGCAAAAATTTGTACAGAACAGAATTTATAACAGACAAACAAACAGATAAGAAAACGAGTTATAATATTGTATTGTCATCTAGTTCTGAGCTATGTTTAACGTGTCAAGTCTGCAGCTCATCGGGAAGTTAGTTTAAAATCGATTGCAAAAAATTGTACAGAACATAATTTATAACAGACAGACAGGCAAGAAAACGAGTTAATATTGCATTGTCATCCAGTTCTGAGCTATGTTTAACGTTTCAAGTCTGCAGCTCATCGGGAAGTTAGTTTAAAATCGATTGCAAAAAATTGTACAGAACATAATTTATAACAGACAGACAGGCAAGAAAACGAGTTAATATTGCATTGTCATCCAGTTCTGAGCTATGTTTAAAGTTTCAAGTCTGCAGCTCATCGGGAAGTTAGTTTAAAATCGATTGCAAAAATTTGTACAGAACATAATTTATAACAGACAAACAAACAGACAGAAAAGAAAGCGAGTTAATATTACATTGTCATCCAGTTCTGCGCTACGTTTCAAGTCTGCAGCTCATCGGGAAGTTAGTTTAAAATCGATTGCAAACATTTGTACAGAACAGAATTTATAACTATAACAGACAAACAAACAGATAAGAAAGCGAGTTAATATTGCATTGTCGTCCAGTTCTGACTTCTGAATAAAGTTACAAGTATGTAGCTTATCGGGAAGTTAATTTTAAATCGATTGGACAATTTGTACCTAGCCTCATAGAGAAGTTCCTTTTATATTTTACAGAAGAGATAAAAAGACAATAACGAACTCGTCCATCGCAGCCAATGTCGGGAAGTTGTCCATGACACTGCGGCCGAATTCCCACTCACAATGGCAGAGAATACTTAATAAGACAGTGCCAAGGTCAATGTTTTGTGCGAGGCAGGAACCGGTCAGACATTCATAAAAAATATATGAAGGTTATACCTAATGTATAATTCATTTGAGGTATTTTAGGTGTCTTATTTAGGTAGTTTTTAAATTAATTTTAATTTGTATTAATTTTAAATGTTTTTAACAATTCCTAACGTGTAGAACAAATTATGACAAGTCCACGTGCAGTCTAACTGCCATAATAATGCATAATCAATAAACAATACAAAATACAATACAGTATACATATGTACCTACTAAACTGTACTGTATTACAATACAATCTATTGAAGTATTCTAAAAATTTATGTTTTGTACATACTTAATCATTATGCACATTATTTTATTACGTATATTTTTCTTCATAAACTCTACAACAATGTACTTAACACTAAACTTTTATATAATTAACATACTAATTACTATGTATTGTTGGTTTAAGCACAAGGCACTAGAGACCGTTTCAACTAAAAGTTCCCTTCGCCGTTATGTTGGCTCCACTGTATATCTGTCAAAACAGCGTTGAGGATTGCTATGTGTACAGATTTACCGGTAATTATCGGTATTTACCGTATTTATTATACGGTAAATACCGATTAATAATTAATGCAGTAATATAATCTTCACAATCTGGCAATACGAATTTAAGCACTGACAGTGACACTGACAGTGGAGCCAACACAACGGCGATGGGAACTTTTAGTTAAATCCACAGATTAAGGGTTAAAACGCTCTCTACCACTGCAAGCGTACAACATATTAAGCATATTGTCATTTTTAGGGTTGTGCAGTGTGCTCCTTAAAACGAACCACATTACTTAATCCGTGCCGGAAACCCTTATAGAATCACTTTTTTGTCCTTCTCTCAGTCCGTCCATCTGTCTGTCCGTCTGTCGAGACCCATTTTTATTGAAGATGGAATTGTATCAAATAATACAGGTCTACCGAGAGGTCTGCGGTACCTTGGAGGTGTAAAAAATTAAAGCTCCTAAGTCAACGCAATAAAAAAAATATACGCCCATTTACGTCACGTAGGTATTTTGACAATCGCAAACTCACTCATCAAAACCCTATAGGGTACTTCTCGTTGACGTAGAATCATGAAAGGCAAGAAGCAAAGTCTCACAGCACAAGTAAAGGAAAAAATCTGAAAATCGTTAATTCGTAGTTACCAATAATATAAATATATGACAAAACATGTTTTTTTGTTTGTTTGCGTTCTTTCGTAAAAACGGTATCTATACAAGCATTAAATGTGATGTTAGTGCAAACTAAAGTAAAATAACAAATTTTACATATTGTGAGGTGGTACGGAACCTTCCGTGCGCGAGTTTAACTCGCACTTGGCCGCTTTTTAATAATGTAAAATTTATCGAAAACACATTCTTTCTTTGCGTCATCATCGTGATCATCATCGGCCCGTATCGGTTCACTGCTGGACATAGGCCTCTCCCGAGGCACGCCACCAGTCACCACACGCGGTTTTCCGCTGCTCTTCTCATTTGATTTCGCCCCACTCTAGATTTGTTTGTACGTGGCCTCGAGCACCCGTCTACCGTTCACATTGCTAATTGTTTTGGTTCTTTGACTTTGAGTATAATTAAGTAAAAAAAAAAAATTAAGTAGGTAAATATTTGTATGGAGGAAAGATGTAGCGTCTCTAGCGTGCCAGTTCGTACTAGAATTGCCGTACACACATTGACTTGAGCATGTACTTGTACGCTACCTACGAAATGTCAAAAAATCTCAAAATCGAGCCTCTGATCACTGTAGCCGACACGACCAAGTGGCATCACCTATCCCCGCAGTAATATAGTGTAATGGGTTCACATCACGGGTGTAGCAGGCAATGTGGCCAACCACTGAACTAATAGATCAGTGTGGCCAATCGTGTCATGTTCCATTCAAAATACTTATACATGACTGGGAGCATTGTTAGTATTAGTACGCCTGTGGGAAGGAACCTGGAGCGGAGAGCGTGCTTCATTTGTTTCCTCCATGGTTGTACGATTGCTGATTGAGTGATCCTCCCGTTTTTTACTAAAGAAACGTCCAAGCCATAAGTTTCTAGTAGATCTTATAGCGAAAATGAACGCGAAAGCCAAAACACCGCCGTGCAACGACGATATCACACTCAATGCGTACAAAAAGATGATAAAAGTACTGAAATTTTTAGTACCTTGCACAAAAACACCCACAAAATGTAGCACAAACGTAAAACCGAATATGAACAGCAAAAATATTCCAGTAGTAATCGTTCTGGTAGCCTCTTTAACCTTTATTCTCTGGTCGTGCGTTCGATTCTTAATACAAATTATAACCCTAACGTAAAAGTAGACATTTGCCAAAGCCATGACGACGACAGGAATAACGGGTATGATTTCATAATTGATCGCCCGATCCTGCTCGGTGTCGACAAATACGTCGATTAACACTGTGATGAGTTCCATGACAAAAGCGCCACCCCAGCACAGAGCAGTCACTTTGGTGTACTTATGAGAGCAGCTTCTGTCGAAGACTAAAACGACCTGCGCATAGCACAGGGCGGCGGCGGCGACAGTCCAACACATGGAAGCCAGCTCGAAATAATCAGCCACGATTAAAATAATCTTTATTGCCTTTTCCTCTGTATCCGTTTCATCCAAATCCTCCATAAGCGACGGAAGAATTCCAATGCATACGGCCGCTTGAGCCCAGGACATCGCGATTGTAGAGAAACATTGATTCCACGATATGTAATTCTTGTAGTGACGCCATTTTGGGAATAAAGCCCAGGTTGCTGTGATCATGACGAGCCCCAACGCTGTGAATGTCAGGCCGACTTTCCATATTACGCTGCATCGGTCGACGGCCTCCAATAAGTCATACAAGTCTCCGAAAAGTTTTATATCGTCATCAGTAAGATTTCCCGAGAAGTCCCAAGAAGTACTTTCTGTTGTCGTGAAGCTGCTTTCTGTTGTCGTGAGGCTGATTTCTGTTGTTTGGTCTATAGCTAACGCCATTTTGAAGAATAGATTTTTTTTGTGACTTAATTATTTTTAAATTGTTAGAATAACTTTCTAATAGATTATTATGTTTGTGTAATCATCTGATTAATCCTTGTTCACAGCTCAAAGCACAATATTCAGTTCAACTTCGTCGATTGTTTTGAAGTAAGCACGTTTTAATTCACATTTTTTTATCACTATGTACTTATGTCCGGGCTTACATAAAACGTTAAATCAGAATTATACCGGCGAACAACTTTTATTAATGGTGCAGTCTTTTATTTTTAGTACAGTATCTTTTTCAATATTCTGACGAATTGAAAATATCACTTTTTTGTTGATTAAAGGTTCAATTTTGCAAAGTTCCTGTAGCACTGGGACACTAAAATTGTATCTGTTAAAAAGATCAGGTTCAAAATAGCTTATTTTAAATAACATCACATTTTCTATTACACAAGTCCAGATTTACAATTGCTTTGAAGCACCGTTCAGTCACAAAACTACTAGATTGCTTGATCACATTTTAGTCATTATTGTTCACCAAATTGAGACTAAACTCACTCACGTCCACTAGGGTCAGACTAACAGGCTAAGTAGCCGGCTGAAGTATTCGAATAGCGGAATAGAACTGAGGCGTGTCGCGTCGTTCGTCGTCGCGTGTCGTCGAGCGTCTCGCTTCGGTTCCCACAACAATGTATAACTATGAACGTGATGTCAGCACACAAGGTTTATTCCAAGTTAAGCACGAGGGAACATAGGTAATAAATCGTATCTACCTAGGTATTAGATCAAGAAATTTTCAGTTTTTACCAATGATAGATTGTTCGTTCGGGATTTGGTGTTCCGATGTTCAGTCAGGAGTCAGGACCAAAGTCTACGGATTTAGAGGATATAAGGAATTTCAGGAATTTACTTCAATAACTTGTTTCTCCCTTACGATAGCGCCATAATAAATACTAATAATAAATCGTAAGGGATGGTCATGCATGGAGTAAGTTACATTGTTTTATGTATGAGATACTGTGTTTGTAGACTCTATGCATGATACTAAAACTAAATTGATTATTTTTAGAAATCTTTTCTGTATTTATGTATGTTCCTCCATAAATTTAAGCCGATCATCAAAATTCGATGAAACATAGTACTCGTAATAATAGCATATTTAACTATACGTGACACAGGATATACTAAATAGAATTTTGATCCGGTTACGCTAAGATGTGGCTCTCATGCAAACCGAATTGTTCCGCGCGCCGAAATGAAGGTAACGCAGGAATGCAGCTCGACCTTCTTTCTTACTTACTTTCTTCTTTTTTTAACTACGAATTTCACGCGAGCGAAGCCCCGGGCAAAAGCTAGTATTTTTTTACAAATTTCCTGTATAAGTGTATTCTCTGCAAAAACGCATTTAATGTTATATTGTTCCAGAGGAAACAATTAAAAATCGTCAAGTCGCTTAAGCGTTCGCGTATTGGTATCACTACCCTACATAATTTTCATACACTTTATGTGAACACGTGTGTTCACATAAAGTGTATGAAAATTATACGTCAATATATTATGTACTTTTCTGCGCTTTGAGTGCGCATGACTTTTGTTCCCTGTTTGGGAAAATATTGTGTCCAAACAGAAATGTTTTTGTAATTCTTGCTTGTTTGTGAGCTTTCATGTCTTGTATTGATTTCACCCTATCATAATCTGATGCATTCCCTGCTCACAAAAAATGAACTCCAATAATATTTAACTTGACAATATTGGAGTTTATTTGGATTGAATTTTGACGTATTTTCGCGAGCTATGTTCAAGATATTTTTAGGTTTTCGTACCCTATAGTATTACTAAGCATACGCCGTCTGTCTGTCTGTCTGGCAGTTCTACTGTACTGTATCTTTGGATCGTAATAGCAAGCCGGTTGAATTTTTCACAGAATATTTGTGTTATTATAGCGGATATAACAAAATAAAAAAAAAAATTCAATAAAAAATTTAGGGAAAAAACCAATATAGGTATAGAATATATAGAAACAAAAACTGTTTTTTTTTCAACTTCATTATTTGTGGTGCGGAAACCTCGTTGCGCGAGTCCGACTCGCACTTGGCCGGTTTTTTAATGTATTGTTAAGTTTCCTAGCTGAAATTGTGTCGTTAATTAATTACCTCCACGATATAAATACATCCCGAGCATTTATATTAAAACCATAGTCGGGAGAATCATTATAGGGAATACTATATAAGGTGTTTCGTTAGTCATTTCAATAACTTCGGGAGGGTTACATACGCACTCAAACAAACACATTACGCAAAAAAAAAAACATATGTTTATAGGAGTATTTTTTCTCCTAACAAAAAAATAAAATCAAATAAGTAGCTGTAAAAACCAATCATAGTGACCTTGTGACTCACTTACAACAAACAGCTGTTCTTCGTTTGAACATAGTACGGTCATTGACCCCGTACAATGCATGTTACCTACTGTTACACACAGGTCAATATTTAGGTAGCAAACATGTTTTGTTAAATTTCTCGAAAAGTAATGCTAAAAACATATAATTTTTTTTTCGTAACCTGTTTATTTGAGTGTGTATGTAACCCTCCTGAAGTTATTGACATGAATAACGAAACACCTTATATATCAATGATCCCGAAATATTCATCATGAAATACATGTTCAAATATCGGTTCTATTCAAAATTACGCGTCATGCGTGCGTGCTAAACTTGGAAGCTTGGAACCGCGGCAAAGCTTTTTCGCACGAAAATAAATTGATTTGGCGAGCTGAAATCTGCGTGAGTTATTTCTAGTAATTTTCAAGGTCTATCGCTTTAGATACACCACTTATTGCGTAACGTAAGATAATAGATCTAGTCTAACTAGTTTATCCGGAATACGGGCAGATGCCCTAGTCCGGCAGCGCAGCCGTGCGTGGTTGTGCTCAGGGTTGTTGCTGATGCACATTTTTTCACATCAGCTGATGCTGATGCTGATATTTTATCATTGACATCAGCGGATGCTGATGCTGATGCTGATATTTTATCATTGACATCAGCTGATGCTGATGCTGATGCTGATTTTAATTATTTTCTTTAAAAACAGGGAAAAATACCGAACTATATCAATATTATGAATGTATATCCAAAGTTTTAGTTGGTATTGAAATAAAAGACGTGTTTTAATAATTTTGTGACATTTAATAAAAAAAAAAAGAATCAATCTGATGCCAGTAACAGTTAATTAATTATCTTAGCAATTAAATTACTAGTATTGGATGTAACTTTGGAACTATTTGGAACTGTATGTGCTGCTTTTTCGGCTTCGAGTCTGTTCCGAGAAGGTTTGTAAATTATATTAGCAATTAAATTATTAGTATTGGAACTGTGTCAACCAACGGTAAGTTGTATTTTCACGACTCGAACATCAGCATTAATAATCAGCATCGATGAATGCCGCGGATGCTGATGCGATGCTGACGTTGAAAATGATGCTGAAGTTCCGCGGATGCTGATGCTGATGCTGATGTTCGCAACAACCCTGGTTGTGATTATTCATCGTCAGTCATACATACCTACATACATACATACAATACATAGGTATATTATGTAAATATACTCACAGATGTTTGTTTAGAATTATACTATAAAATGTATTAATTGTTTTTAGGGTTCCGTACCTAAAAAAGTTAAAACCGGAACTCTTATAAGATCACTCCCGTCTCCGTCCGTATTTAATAGGAAGGTAATTAATCACAAGACTTTACCTATCAAATATTAAATTAAAATTAAAACAAAAAATTATGAATAAAACTTATTGTTATTATACTTTATTATTATATATATTTATTTATCTCAAAATTCAAACTATCGTCATCATCAGCCTGTGTCGGTCCACTGCTGGACATCGCGACCACACGCGGTCTTCCGCTCTTCTCATCCATCCATTCCCGGCTACCTTTTTCAGGTCATCTGTTCACCCACCTAGCCGGGGGGCGTCCCACGCAACGTTTGCTTGTACGTGGCCTCCATTCGAGCACCCGTCTACCCCAATCGGTTGTCGGGTCTGCGACAGAGCTCGGTGGCGACAGATGTGCCCAGCCAGCCCAAACTATCTTACAAATTATTAATTTATTCAAGAGACCTCGCCCCCGGGATGGTTCCCAGGACGACGACGACGGCTGCCGCGATGGCGCGTTCGTCGCCGGAGAAATGAGAGAGATGCAACGCTGGTCTCCTGTAGCGGTCGCCGCCGCCGCCGCCATCCTGAAACCCACCTCAAGGACGAATTCCTTGGCCAAACCGACCGCGTTCCAAACCTCTAGACGCCAGACGGTGAAGGTCACAAACCAGTTCAGTAGTTGCACCTAATAGGTACCTTAGTATTTTTTGTGCTTCCTTTGTGCAACTTATAGACGCAGCCTCCGCGCCGCGCGCTGGCGTGACGCCGCCGCTTATTTGGAAAATATACCTTTACCCAACGCTCGTGACGTCACTGGCCGCGCTAGCATCGGGTATATTTTCAAACACAGAAAGTGAAAATTAAGCCCTTTAAAATGTACCTTCACCTAACATTTGTGACGTCACTGACCGCGCTGGCGTCGGGTATACTTTGAAATGCAGGAAAGCGCGCGCAGGCACTTTAAAATTTAAACCCGACGTCAACGCGACGGTACGGCGATTTTCGGTCTCTCGGAGGAAGGAAAAAGGAAAGAACATTTAATTGACAAACAAAAACGACATGCGCCGCCTCTAATGTTGAGGTTACGCGACGCAACTTCTATATATGGCATTGATTTTATAACCCTGTCGGGACAGATAGACCACTCCATATAAAAAATTTGGTAACGTTGTAAATCGTAAAACCAACAGAGGGCGTTAATAATTTTTCTTGATGTTGTCGTAAAACAAACAGGTGGCGTTAATGTTTGTTAATACTTCTATACTAAGGGCGCTATCTAGTTGAAATACAACATGTATGTAGGTACCTTTAATTGTCACTAGGCTGTAGAATTACTGCTACTAGACAAAAGATGGCGCTTTCATTTATATTTATAAAGAACATTATTTATGTAAATTCCAAAATTTTTAATTATATTTGAATAATAAAATTATGACAATTTACAATAAAACTAAAACTTCTTATCAAATTAAATAAAATAAAAAAATGTTTTGAAAATAATTTGGTATACGGAACAAAATATTATTATGATTGTAATTTCCTGTTTGTGCGCTTTTAATAGATAGATCCACAGAGCACGGAATACCCCCGCGCGCGCGCGGGGGTATTCCGTGCTCTGTGGATAGAACGTATTTATTTAGTTGAACAGTTAAACAAATACTCGTCACTCTTCATTCTAATAATGTCAGCATTGTATGTAAAAAAAAATATGAAAACTGCCTTAAAAAATTTATGAAATTAAAAAAATCGAACCCTAGAGTTGAAGGCGGTGCTAAAGAAGGCTACACAAATCACAAAGGATATCATCCGCGCATGTTTTCTTTCATGTATCATTTTTGCTTGCTTTAGCACCGCCTTCAACTACTCTAGGGTTCGATTTTTTTTAATTTCATACATTTTTGAAGGCCTTTTTTATATATTTTTTTAAATAGTTTTTTATTTCACAGTTTTTTTTTAAATTTTTTGCTATTAATGTACTCGGCGGAATCGCTCGACCTTCGGCCTCGCGATTCCGCCTCGCTTTCCAATCTGATCTCGACCAAATTAAAATGGAACCACCTCATGGTTATCCCCTTTCAAACAAAAAAAAAGAATTTTCAAAATCGGCCCACAATAATTGACGGAGTAATCGCGTAACAAACATCCAAAAAAAGAAAACATACCGTCGAATTGAGAATCTCCTAGGTCTAAAGTAAATTGCTCGTGAAGACAAATTCAACGAGCCCAAACACGATGGGTTTATCATGTGTAGTTTAGGAGTTCCTATGGCCACCTTCCGTCTCCATCATCAGACCAGCTCGATGGTACTCGTACTCGTATAAATTAAGCGCATCTGGCCGGTCGGAAAAGATTTCAAATTTAGAATATTCATGAAACAAGGGTCCGAATATGAATGACAATATCGATTCATGTATTTCAATACAATGACAGAGAAAATTTCAAAATATTAGGTACGTATTTAATACTTTTTAGTTCTAGTTTATTTTTTTTTTAAGTCGGTTTTATATTTTTAAAACAGTTTTTATTTCATTCTTTTTAGTAATATTTAATAAAAAACCATAATCGAAATCGAATAATCGAAATCCGTTTGAAGTGGTACAGAATTATTCGCCATGTGTCAAACTGCAAATTGCTGAAAAAGTCCACATCACAAAAGTTTTGCTGAAGGTAACCACACACCAATAGTATTTTGTTGATTTTTCATAAACCGCTGAATCAATTTCGATAAAATTTCAATGGGAGCACCTCTGAAGTATGACCTACCAAACAAAAAAAGAATTTTCAAAATCAGCCCACAATTAACACGTTGAACGCCATACGACCCACCGGTGGGCCTAGCGTACTTTTCCGTTCGGGCCAAGCCAAACTCATTATATCCGTAATTTTCATCAACTTGAGATTTTCATCACAAAGTTTATAAAATGCGGTAATTTGTAAGGAAAATAAAAATTTGCGACATTTACCGTCTAATTTTCGAGATATAGCAAAAGGCTCACGGGTGGATCGTGTGGCCTCCTATGAAGGATTTGTATTTTTCTGTTGGCTGGGGCCGCGGGGTCACGCCGCGGCCCACCCGTTGCGCGCTCGCCGCGGACGCAGCGATCAATCCCGGTCCGGCTGCGTCGACAATTGAGGATGTTTTACGCTTTTCTCGCCAAAAATGGATTATTTTGAAGATTTCGAGTTAACACAAGAAGCGCTAACGCAGTTAGAAAACATCGAGATAGATCTTCTGAACCGTAGTTTCGGAATAGATTCTATGAAGACGTAGTTCAACCAACGAAAAGAAGATGCTGTCGAATTCTTTTGTCGGAGAGTGAGGATAGCGACGATGAAATGCGTATAGAAAGACGGAAGAGAATGAAACACACTCTGGAAAGGAAAGAGGGATTGGCCAGAAAAGTGAGAAGAACATGTCACCAATGTTATGCAAAGAACGTACCAATAATGGGTAGCAAACAGGCTAAAACCAAGTCGAAAAAAGTATCCACTTATTGCCAAAGCAGCCCAACTAAACCATTCCTTTGTTTGCCTTGTTTTAACAAGACTCACGGATAATTCTTTATTGTTTATGGTTAAGAGCCAAAGGGTTAAGATGATTGATTATTTTAAATAATGAAGTGTCATAACATAATGTTGTGATTGTTCAATTTCATAAATATTTTCTTTTGTTCAATTTCATAAATTATTTTCGTAATAAATAATGTCTTCTTATTTGGTAATGAAGAAAATGTTATGTTCATTTTTATTTTGACGAATATTTTCTTATTATTTTCTGGTTTTATTAATTCTATTAATAAAAATATAATTTTCTACCTTATCGTTAAGAGCAGCCCTAGCATCGTTACAATTAACTTAATAAAAAACTACAAGTTTCTATTGGATTTGAAAACCACGCCGTCCGCTTCGACTACAAGGCCATGCGGCTCACTTCCATATTGGCTTTGTAGCTGCGCTCTGTGGCTTGTAGGAAGCGTTTACGTAGGACCTCTCACGCGGCTCACCGGTGACCCCCATGACCTGAATGGTTCAGTAAGGAAAGGCTCACCGGTGAGCGGTGAGCCCCGTGGCCCAAACGGAAATACTGGATTTTTCATGTGGCGTTGAACGTGTAAGATTGTAATTTCCTGTTTGCGGTTTTACTCCGGTCCAAAGAGTTTACAAACTCTTTGGTTGTACCTAGCTCCGCTTATTTGTTGTTATATCCGCCATAGTAACACATATTCTGTGAAAATTTCAACGGGCTACCTATTACGGTTCAAGAGATACAGCCCTCGGACAGACAGACGGACGGACGGACGGACAGACAGACTTCGGAGGCTTAGTAATAGGCTTCCGTACAGGGATACTGAAACCTAAAAATAAGGGGTGAAATAGGGGTGAAAGTTTTTGTATGGGGAATCCATGATTTCTCAAGGTAAGGATATGAAAATTTAATATCTAGGCTTTTGGCACAGATTACTCAATAGATACTGCTTTTGGTAAGAAATAATGAAAAATGGTCAGGAAGAGGAAGTGGGAGAGAAAAGAGGGGGGAGTGGGTGGGAGGTACGTTTGTTAGCCTCGGTAGCTCAGTGGTGCAGGCAACACTGGGCGCGGTCAACACTTGGATGGGTGACCGCTCGACCATTGTAGGCTGACCGTGGTTCGGATTCCACGTAAAACTGTAGCACCCTTCCCTTCTTACCTTACTAGGGTTGGTACCACCGCACTGAATAAAACGTATTTCGAAACGGCTATGTAAATAGTTATTTTTTTCGTTTTTTTCCGTCCAGTTCAGTATAGCCGGCACGACATGTCCGACATCACGGATGTTGTAGGTGATGTATCCAACCATGTCAGTTTCCATAAAAAAAAGAAGAAGAGGAGGAGAGGTATGGAGGGAGGAAGGGTTAGTGAATGAGGGTAGGTGTGGGGGAGGGAGGTAGTAGAGGGAACGAGGAGGAATGGATATGGAGGGAGTGAGAGGTTGGAAGGGAGAAGGGGCGGGGTAAGAGGGGGTTGCGGACAGGATGAGGGGTAGTAGGGGAGGAATGGAATGCGAGCGGTGAATGCGAGGGTGATGGGAAGGAGGGGCGGCATGAGGGGAGGAAGGGAAGTAGGGAGAGAGGGAGGGAATGGGCGAAAGGGAAGGTGGCAAAGAGGGGTCCGTGAAGGGTGAGGGGAAGGAGGGGAGGAAGGCGGGATCGAGGAGAGAAGACAGGGAGAGAGGTGAGTGAGAGATGGGCGAGGAAGGAAGGGAGAAAAAGATAGAGAATATAAGAGAAGCGATGGTTTATTATCAATTTTGCATTTAAATCAGATTTACTATTTTTTTATTTTATTCGTCGTCGTCGGTAAAATCTACAATTTTATATAAAATATCATTGACTTATATATTCTGTAAAGTATAACACAAATACATTAAACCCACCCTCTTTTAATCTCTTTGGTATAACACAAAGACATTAAACCCACCCTTTTTAATCTCTTTGGTATAACCGTAGACAGAAAAAATAGTTCTGGACTCCGCACTTCATACTTCAATTATTACTAAAACGAGACACCGTGGTTAAGGTAGTGTGCGTATCGCGTAATACAGGACCGACCATCTCAAGAGATCGCAGTGATATTGTGTCATCCTTTTTCCACGCGCAGTAATCCCGTATCGCTTGCCTGCACGCTCCACGCAAACATTTACGTGTTCCAAAACAAGCGAATGTCGCACGTAGTCGATCGATAAATTGCCGCTTGCTTCAACGGCTCAAAACTATGGAGGTGGCTTTTTACTTCTTATTATTAAATTATTTATTAAAAACATTTATTGCAATTTTTTTCGTTTATTTTTTTTTTATGGAAACTGACACGGTTGGCTACATCACCTACAACGTCCGTGAGGTCAGCCCATAACACCGGGTGAACTAGGTGCCATGTCAGTGCTTTCCCCTTCGATCGTGCCGGCTACACTGAACTGGTCGGAAAACACAAACTATTTACATAGCCGTTTCAACCGACGTTTCATTCAGTGCGGTGGTACCAACCCGGGCGGGTTAGACCCTACCACCAAGTAAGATTAGGAGGGAAGGGACCTACAGTTTTACGATTTACATTTATTTGTGAAAGAAAACCTATGGATGATGAGTGAATTATTTTATAAAAATTTCAAACGCATTTGTCAATTTATGTCGACTTTAGACGTGTCTTATATCACTTGCAACTAAAATCACCTAAAATTTGACAGACGTGCTTAAATTAAGATTATTAAATCATTCGTTCATCTCCTGTCTTTCTTTCTCAAAATGACAATAATGACAGGAATATCAAAATTTTAGCTTTAATAGTGTGAAGTGTCTACTAGAAATAAAGCCAATATGTTACTAACATTAAAAACACAGACCAAGTTGACCAACCCACAAACCGAGGGTTCCGCACAAATACGACGGGGGCGTGGCTTTGAAGTGGGGAAGTTTGCTAGCAAATTGCTAGTAAGCTTATTGTGTAGACTGAAGTTAAAAAATAAATTTTAGTGAAATAATGTTTTGCCGGACGCGTAGTTTATTTAGTTTACTTAAAAGAAGAAACAGGTTTCCATACAACTTTTAATTTTTAATCTTTCATGCAAAATTAAAACTTTACTTTTTTTAACTACAAAAACATTGATTTTGAATAGACATGTATGCACAAACGACACGGGCTGCCTCGACATGGTCCCTATTAGGTTACGGTTAATTTATAGAAGATGCGGAGCGTAGTGACGCATCTTCTATAAATTAACCTTGATAATTTTTTTTGAACCACCAAACTGGTTATAAAAAGAAAAACATTTCTCACCTCCACTCATCACCTTTTTGATACATAAATATATTACAAACAAACTTAATTTTGCAGTCAACCTAAATAATAATTTCTCACTAACTATTTAAACGAGACCAGTTTTAATATTTTCGTATTCCTCCCTTTGATGTTAACTTTTTTGAACCACTTGTCATATACGTTTCATAAAGCAAATAAATATGTTATTCAAAATCTGTAAGAATCAAACAAGAACCAACCAAGAAAGAAACACGTAAATTTCTTGTGCACCTAAGTCCTTTTGCACAAATCGCAGATCAGGTCATGCTTGGAGTACTGCTTGCACCTGTGGGATGGCTCTGCCAAATATCAGCTTTTAAAAGGGAAATTGTTTGAAAAGAGGAATTTGTTAAAAAGGATTGCATTCCCACACGCTGGACTTACCGTGGATGCGTACCAACCTCTTCTGCAGATTTTTCCTCTATAGAACCGGTAAACTCTGGGACGCTCTCCTGTCTATATATTTCCTCCCAAGTACAGTCTCGGGTCCTTCAAGAGGGGCATGAACAGGCACCTGTCGGGCCGGCATGGCATTCGCAACCCCCGCATACGACCAAATGTCCATGGGCGTCCTTTGACATCTCATGGGTGCCTCGGCGCCACAGGTCGCGCTTTCAATAAAAAAAAACACAAAGAAAACACAAGCAAAAATCTGTAAATAAAAATCATGTAAGGGTTCTGGTATTTTGTTGATTTTATTGTAGCTTTTAAAATTGCCATCTAATATAGTAAAATATATATAATAAAAAAGAATTCTTTTGGGAATCCAGTGTTACCGTTTTCAAAGGTGGTGACGTAAAAAAATTTAATTTTAAAGAAGCCATCTCCACTTAATCCAAACACATTAAATGTATGAAGTGAAAATTTTTACTTTTTCTTATAAAACATTGTATTTGAAGGGATTTTCACTCTTGAAATATAATGCCAGATGCTCTCGTATACTACGCAGAGGCCTGAAGCCGGCATTTGTGTAATATTGAAGACGCTGAAGCAAGTGCTCTCGCGCTGGCGGTCGATGGCAGAATGAGCGGGCGATGCACGTAATATTTGAATTGCACGTATTTTTGGTGGGGCACGAATCGCCCTGACATGCGGAATCTTAATATTTTTTATGATCGAAGGGTATAACACCACCAGCAGCATCATAGATGGAAAAAATCTGGACTCAACTTTTTTTAATTCGGTGCCTGGACTCCGTACTTCATACTTCAACTATTACTAAAACGAGACACCGCGATTATGGTAGTGTGCGTATCGCGTGAATACAGAACCGACCGTCTCAAGAGATCGCAGCGATATTGTGTCATCCTTTTTCCACGCGCAGTAACCCGTATCGCTTGCCTGCACGCTCCACGCAAACATTTGCGTGTTCCAAAACAAGCGAACGTCGCGCGTCGATCGATAAATTGCCGCAACGGTTAAAAACTATGGAGGTGGCTTTTTACTTTCGAGCGACTGTAAGGAGAAAGGAAGTATTGTGATCGTCCAAAATTTCGAAGTTGAGAATTCGACTGATTTTTTTTTTTATTGAAACTGACACGGTTGGCTACATCACCTACAACATCCATGATGTCAGCCCATAACACCGGGTGAACTTGGTGGCACGTCAGTGCTTCCCTTAAAAAATAAATCCTATCGAGGCCTATCATTTCCTGCAGCGGATGAGTAGTCGTGGATCAGTAGTTTCCGAGATATGCCTTCTTTCCTTTTTCCTTTTTTATTCTGAAACGACTGAACCGATTTTGAAAAAAAACAACTATTTCAAAAATAGCATTTTTTTTCTACGAAAAGAAACAAATTGCAAGTCGATCTGACCAGTAGTTCAGGAGTTATAAGCATTTATTGATTTTCGAAGCCTTTTTTCTAAGTGCCATAAATAGAAGGGCTTGATATGCGACTCTCGGGTATGTCGTCCTAGCAAGTCGGAAGAACTACCTTTAGGACGATATGCCTCACCTTCCTATAACTGTTATAGTTTTTGAGATCTAAGTCGCCAAAAGTACATAATTTTCGTGATTTGGTTTCATAAGGAACACTAAGCGGGGCCTATGGCAGTGCCTCAAGTGATAGTGCCCCTTATGAAACCAAATAATTTTCGTGACGCAACTTTTTGTAAAATACATTCGGCAGCAGGCTAAAGACGTTTCATCAAATTCACGTCAAAAACAAAGAAAACACAAAAAGAAATCTATAAATAAAAATAATGTTTAGGGGTTCTGGTATTTTGTTGAATTTATTCTAGCTTTTCAAATTTCCATCTAATATATTAAAACAATAAAAATATATTATTATAAAATAATTCTTTTGGGAATCCACCGTGTTTGTTTCCGTTTTCAAAGGTGGTGAGGTAAAAAAATATAATTTTAAAGAAGGTATCTCCACTTTATCCTAACCGCACGCGCGTATTTGAATTGCACGCAGGTTTGGTTGGTGGGTATTTGGCAACTATTCAATATAATAAGAAATAGGCATGCCATCTATAGACAAATAGGACAACTTAACTTTGGTCTGACATCTATGATGCAGAAGCGGCGAAATTATACATTTTATCCGCCAAGCTCACTGACTGACAAAACATGAAAATATTTATTGGAAAAATTATGAAAACCTTAAAATACACTATTTTGAAATTTCTACTTAATATAAAATAATCTTTAAATTTAACTATGCTGTTCCCACTTAGCATCGTTCTATAATTAGCAGATTTAAAAATATAATAATTATTTAATTCAAATTCGATACTCCTGGCGCCATCTTAGGACATAATTGAAGACTAATTTCATGTTACCTTTAAAACATCGCTGACGGTACATCTGACTCCCCCTATAAAATCAATGATATATGGTTATTTTTTTTAACCACCAAAAAATCACTCATACCACTTTCTTTCCTTCATACGGAATATTAATAACAGCATCATCGTGTTGGGATCGGGTATACATTAATGAAAGCCAAGCGGAGTTTCGTTACTTGAAAGTATACCCGAGAAAAGTGTTGCGCTCGGGTATATTTTCAAGTGACAAACTTGCTTTGCTAATTCTTGAATGTATACCCGAGCTCAACACTATGGAGCGTTGGGTAAAGGTATATTTTCCAAATACGCGTCGTCGCGCGCCTCCGCACCGCACACGCACGTGCAAGACCGTTTTATAATACTCCCACGGAGAGTGACAACTGACAACACATGTGGCATCATCCGGCACATTATTGTATTTATGTATTTATTAATCATTTCATTAGATAACAAGTTAGATAATAACAAAATTACAAAATAAATTAGAAACTAAAACCAACCTATCAAAATAAAATTACCTACCTTAAACTACAATTCAAATCTAAAACATTAAAGTCCTACCGAGAAATATTAAAAAATAAAACAATAATAAGTAATATAAATAAATAAATAAGTTATAAAAAAATGGAATTTTGCATATGTATAACACTGTCGGCACTTCGTCATTGGTGAAACCGGAAAAGCTTTCGTGAGTTCGTGACCAAAACACCCTATCCAATCACGCACCCTTTTCTCTCTATGCGGTAGTGACCTATTTTCATAGACATTTCTACCACCGCCTCTCCACAACCCTGACATCTGGCCTTTCCCACAACAGCCAAGGTCAAAGAATGACTTACACTCAGTGTTTATTATGTGTACAATATAATTTTGCCTGTGTGAAATAAACTGTAAAACTTTAAGTCCCTTCCCTTCTTACCTTACTAGGTGGTAGGGTTTATCCAGGCCGGATTGGTACCACCGCACTGAGCGAAACGTGGGTCGAAACGGCTATGTAAATAGTTCGTGTTTTCCGTCCCAGTTCAGTGTAGTCGACTGAAATGAAGGGAAGCACTGACATGGCACCTAGTTCACCCGGTGTTATGGGCTGACATCACGGATTCTGTAGGTGATGTAGTCAACCGTGTCAGTTTCATGTTAAGTTTAAGGTAACCGTGCAAGTTTACAGGCTATATCATCACGCTATCTTGAATAGGGGTTGAGCAGTATGTCAAAATGATCGAATTCATAGAACATCAGAGCCTGATTTGCTTCTGAGTCAAACTTTTATGTGAGCAAAGCCTCGGTCACAGCTAATAATCTATAAATTCACACAAATCGCATCTTTTGTCACCTCGCGAGTTGACAAAAGATACGCGTTCAAAATTGGAACAGAGATGCTGCGTAATTTCGTCGCGTAGCTAACTTCACGTCAGTAAAATAAGTCACTCCGAGTATACACCTTGACACTAGCAGCGCACAACCAAATCAATATGACCGAAAATAGAACAAAATATAACAAATTAGGGGTTGAAACGCTCGTTGTATTATGTACATAGGTTGGAAAGAGGGTGACCGGTAGGTGGTTCTGATAGAGCCTAGAGAGCAGCGGTTCCCAAATAGTAACGTGTGGGGCTGGTACTTTAAAAGAATAGCCCCACTGCATCTCTCCCCGTGTATGTCGTAAAAGGCGACTAAGGGATATGACTCCCTTCTTATATTACTAGGTGATAGGGTTTAACCCGCCCGGTTTGCTACCACCGCACTGAATGAAAGGTCGGTCGAAACGGCATATAAATAGTTTGTGTTTTCCGTCCAGTTCAGTGTAGCCGGCACGACCGAAGAGAAGCACTGACGTGGCACCAAGTTCACCAGGTGTTATGGGCTGAAATCACGGATGTTGTAGATGATGTAGCCAACCGTGTCAGTTTCCATAAAAAAAAAATGTGGCTACGGAACCCTCTGTGTGCGAACAAAATAAAACACAACTTTCAATAAATAACACTAGCTATAATATTGTATCAATACAGAACGACTTAGCTAACCTAACTCACGACAGAAAGGCAGGAGACAATACATTGTAGGTAAAAGGCGTAAAAGGTGGCCAAAAATCCATTTTGTTATAGCTTTAATTTTTTTTCTATGCCAAATATTTTTTTTTTTTTTTATGGAAACTGACACGGTTGGCTACATCACCTACAACGTCCGTGATGTCAGCCCATAACACCGGGTGAACTAGGTGCCATGTCAGTGCTTCCCCCTTTGATCGTGCCGGCTACACTGAACTGGTCGGAAAACGGTGCGGTGGTACCAACCCGGGCGGGTTAAACCCTACCACCAAGTAAGATTAGGAGGGAAGGGACCTACAGTTTTACGAGGAATCCGAACCTCGGTCAGCCTCCAACGGTCAGCGGTCACCCATCCAAGTACTGACCGCACCCAGCGTTGCTTAACATTCAATAGCGTCAGTTGACTGTCTGCACCACTGAGCTATCGAGGCTGAATTATATTCTTTTTTGGTATTTTTATTCCCAGCCTTCCAGATTTTTTATTTTGAAATTTTGTCAGCCTCAGTAGTTCAGTGGTGCGGTCGGTCGACTGTTGATAAGCAAACATGAGCGCGGTCAGTATTTAGGATATGGGTGACCGCTCGACCGTTGGACGCTGACTGTGGTGTGCTGTCCCTTCCCTTCTTACCTTACTAGGTGGTAGGGTTTATCCAGCCCGGGTTGGTACCACCGCACTGAATGAAACGTCGATCGAAACAGCTATGTAAATAGTTCGTGTTTTCCGTCCAGTTCAGCGTAGTAGCCGACATGAAATGAAGGGAAGCATTGACATGGCTCCTAGCTGACCCGGTGTTATGGGCTGACATCACGGATGTTGTAGGTGATGTAGCCAACTGAGTCAGTTTCCATAAAAAAATTAAGACAGTA
Organism: Nematopogon swammerdamellus; assembly: GCA_946902875.1. Classification (NCBI taxonomy): domain Eukaryota; kingdom Metazoa; phylum Arthropoda; class Insecta; order Lepidoptera; family Adelidae; genus Nematopogon; species Nematopogon swammerdamellus. The sequence continues at coordinate 10,310,423 of OX336359.1, forward strand.
CAACCGTGCACTAGGTAGGTCTTGCTTCGTGCCTTACTTGCTACTTTATCTTGCCCGAATACTTTGCTAAACGATATTGTTCACCCTTGTGCCATTCACGAGCTATTGCAGCATAACACTGATTACTCTGTTTGACCTAATTGTCCGGGACGGTGTGATTGTATGTATGTATTTATGACGTAGACAAAAGTGAAGAAGCTTTAAAGGCCGAGAGGGTTTCCCAGCCACGGGTACACGCGGGGGCAGACTGTGCAGGAACCCATCCAGAACGGTTGCTGTGAACAAAACAAACATAGATGGCTAAGTTTACAGTTACCAGAAATTAACATATTAAAAATGCAAGCTGTGGCAAAGATGTGCAAATGTCAGTCTTGGCAGCTCGGTTTTTAAACGGTTTTTTTTTTATTGAAACTGACACGGTTGGCTACATCACCTACAACATCCGTGATGTCAGCCCATAACACCGGCTGAACTTGGTGCCACGCCAGTGCTTCCCTTCGGTCGTGCCGCCTACACTGAACTGGACGGAAAGCACAAACTATTTACATAGCCGATTTGACCGACTTTTCATTCAGTGCGGTGGTACCAACCCGGGCGGGTTAAACCCTACCACCTAGTAATATAAGAAGGGAGTCATATCCCTTAGTCGCCTTTTACGACATACACGGGGAGAGATGCAGTGGTGCTATTCTTTTAAAGTACCGGCCCCACACGGTACAAAAACGGTGGTGTGTAATAGGTGTCCGATTGTGAGATTAAGCACAGCTAAGGATCTACCGGCGTTGACTTGATAAACCTTTAGGTTGACCGTGGTTTTGATACCACGTAAAACTGGTAGGTCCTTTCCGTTCTTGCCTTATTAGGTGGTAAGATGTGACTGAAAGTTCGGTCGAATAGGCTAGGTATGTAAATAGTTCGTCCAGTTCAGTGTAGCCGACGCGTCCAAAGGCAAACATTGCCATGGCACCTAGTTCACCAGCCAAGGTGTGATGGTTGACATCACGCGAGTGTGGGGAGTGGATGATGTAGTCAGCCATTTTAGATTCAATAAAAAATGAGAACTTACTTCAGTATGCTCAGAGACGAGAGGTCCACAGTTGAACGCTGGGCAGAAAGTTTGGGGCACGCTGTGACACCCGCCATTTTGAGAAATTTCGTTGTACTCGTTGATTGGGATAGGATTCTTGACCCAATCGATGACATCTGATGACCTCACCTTGAATAGAATAGAATAGAGTATAATAGAGTAGAATAGAGTACAACAGAGAGAATGGAGTAGAATAAAGTATAATAGATGACAACTGAGTAGAACTGAATAGAACTGAGTAGAACAAAGTAGAACAGATTAGAACAGAATAGAATAGAACGCAATGAAACATATAGAACAGAGTAGAACAGAATATAACTACTAGAATATAATAAATTCGAGGCTATTGCACACAATTGAAAGGAAAACAGAACATGAAAATATACAAGACAATAAAGCAGTGCGCAAAGGTGTAGTTAGCACTACAAGTTATTTCTTGCAGTCAAATTTTAAGAATAGAACTTAATGTAATTAAAAATAATATATTGAGAAGAATGTGGGGGATTTAGAATGATGTGTATGTGATTAATTGAACAGACCATAAAATACAGTATAATGAGATAAAACAGAGACGGGAATCGAATACAAGCAGAAGAATGTGGAAGAACAAACTAGAACTCAATATAACACAATAGAATAGAATATAGTAGAATGTGATATATAAGAACAGAAAATTATATTAGAATTAAATAGAGCGAATGGAGTAGAGTGGAATAAACATTGTTTAATTATCCGACATCACAAATAACCAACCATGTCAAAGATTAAAACCATGCACTTTTAATTTGAAAGAAAATCCTCACCATGTAGACATCTTGTAGCGAATTGATCATGTCCATGAATCGAACGACAGCCCTCTCGACGGCAGGGTAGGAGCTCATCACCCATTCGTGTGTGTTCAGACTGAACGGTGCGCGGTTGCCGAAGTAGTGACGCTCGAAATTCTGAACAATGAAGTGGAACCAGGCATCCTCGTCGTTCCAGTTAGGCCTGCAAAGATAGAAACAATCTGGATAAAGAATGAAGACGTATTCGCAGACTTGACGCACGTACCTAGACCAGATGGGGCTTGTGCTCTAGGTCATGCGAAAGGGCCAAGTGCGTTGTAACCGTAGCCGATGAGCATTTATGAAGAACATTATGAGAATGGACGAGGCGTCAGAAGTGTTTCTGGTCTAAACTCTGGATCATGACATGACACGCTCTATCCCGAAAATCGGGGTAAGCAGAGCTATCGGTGTTGTGCTGAGAGGACTCTCATAAATTACGGCCCAACACCGACCACTACGTGATGCATTCGAGTTTGGCCGATGTCCAGTTTTTCCAGCATCCGAGTTTTTCAGATTAAAAAATTGAGACATGTTCGTTCATGCCTAAACCTTCTGTTTCGGTTTCGAATCCGGTGTAAGACTCTAGGTCCCTTCTCTTGTCCATTACTAGGTGGCAGACTCAAATTTTAGCCGACTTGGTCGATACCACCCTGCTGGACGATAGATGCCGGCGTAGCAGCCGTGACTGTTTTCTCATCAGTCCATGCTGGACTCATCAGCCAGCGATCCAAATGGAAACCTCCTCAACACCTTCTGGGAGGTGATATTGGCTGGTCGGAGCATGTGCTATAGCCCCTCTGACTTAGTCAACCATACCGGGTTACATAAAAGAAACAAGAAAAAAATCGGGGTGTGGCCTTGAGCGTATTTTAAGTATGTCTAAGCAGCGGTAAGTGTTTTTCCTTTGGCGCCGTTCGTTGATCCACTCGGACGTCTTCATTCTTTTACGTTCTCGGTACCGCTTCACTCTATCATATGGTGTTTTATGGAGTTCACTGGATTGCTCTTGAGAAGCCCTTTCCAACCGTATATGACCTCTATAATTCGATTTGGATTTTTGACGAGTATAGGCCGAGATTGCATTATTTATTTAAATTTTTTACTTTAACATCATATATATTCACTATAACTATTTCACACTAATGTTTTATACACGCAATCGATAGATCTTGACGAGAGCTAAAGATTGAAACTTAAACGAAAGTCGTAGCTGCTCCGAGTAAAAATTTATAACAAACTGAAATTATGTGACACAGCAAAATTACCTCAAAATGGTGGCGCTTCCACCTCCGCCGCCCGCGATGCGTCAGAGTAACCACTTAATGTAACGAATTCTTTGATCCTTTAGCTATCGAGTGGTTTAATTATATTTTAGATCTACATCATAGATATGAAGCTACAAAACCATACTGTATCCCCCGATTTTGTTATCATCAGTTTTCAGGATTGGCTTCCACTATGGAAGCAAATTTAAAGACATATTCACGTCAAAAACAATATATGGGTTTTCAATTACCGTGGTCGTTAGACATTATTTTTAAATCAAACTACCCGCACTGGCCACCGCTACAATCTTCGTCAACGACGGACGGAGATCTGACAGTCGTCAGTGACAACCGTCGCACAAGGCAGAGTGCTCATGAGGATGGGCCATACGCTTGGCCCGAAACTTCGAGCCACATAGCTCGGGAAGAACCGTTAGTAAAGCTGTTTTGATAAAAAAAAAAGAAAACCAATAAATAAATGTATACTTACAAGTGAAAGCATGCCTCCATGACGATGCAGGGGAAGTTACTCAAATCGAACCAGCTGATCAAGGGCTTGACCCAAATCCCAGGAATGGAAGCGGTAGGGCACGGAGGGACGCTGCAGTCCTGGGTGCTCCCGTAGTCCAGGGTGTAGGGCCAGAGACCAGGGTTAGTCTGGGCAAAGCTCCCCCAGGTCTCATCGTAGACTAGACCGTATTGCGCCATCATCGCAAAGCTGGCGTTGCCTCCGGTTTGATGGAACGGAATACGGATACCTGAAATTGTTGGAAAGACGTTGAAAGAATAAAATATAGAGATAATTAAGGAGGTAGGTTTTCAAGTACTGTGTGGGGCCGGTACTTTAAAAGAATAGCACCACTGCATCTCTCCCGTGTATTTCGTAAAAGGCGACTAAGGGATATGACTCCCTTCTTATATTACTAGGTGGTAGGGTTTAACCCGCCCGGGTTGATACCACCGCACTTAATGAAAGGTCGGTCGAAACGGCATATAAATATTTTGTGTTTTCCGTCCAGTTCAGTGTAGCCGGCACGAACGAAGGGAAGCACTACTGACATAGTACCTAGTTCACCCGGTATTATGGGCTGACATCACGGATGTTTTAGATGATGTAGCCAACCGTGTCAGTTTCCAAAAAAAAAAAAGGTCCCGTCCCTCGCCTCTTACTTGGTGGCAGGTGGTAGGCTCAACATTTTTGATTGGATACCTGTTACATGCGATCATTATGTTTCTATTTTATGTTACGTAGTATATGTAGGTTTCAATTTTCTTTAATAATGTTATAGGCTGTATACTTCATTCAAATAAATGAAAAAGAAATCCCTTAAAAAAGTGAAATGATAGGTTTGATAAAAGTGACAGGAAACTTATTAAGCTTTGCGGAAATAATATTATATAGAGTTATCGCTCCGAAGAAATATACAGAGAAGCGGTGTTCCAGTGGCTGATGTATGGGGTAAGGTAGCGGGGAGGCGGAACGCAGAGTCGAGCGGAAGAGGGGAGCGCGAGCGGGGCGGGAAGCGTGCGGGAGACGGTCTGGCGGCCGGTGTGGGGGGCTCGCGCGGGGCGGGAAGCGTGCGGGAGAGAGGCAAGGGGTAGGGAGAACGATCGCACTCGTGCGTCGGTGTGGATATTGTCTTTTCATTCTAACACTTCATCTCCAGATTCGCCATCGCACCTTTGCATCGACGAAGATATGTAAATGTATTAGTTTAAAGTAGGCGAGGCGCCATTGCAGCAGGCAAGCGACGACTGCGCGCTGCGGCCTCTCGCGCTCGCTCGACTAAGAGACTTGAGGATCGTGAACCGCAACTCGGTGGAACATGTTAGTTGGCCGAGTGAGTTATCTAGTAGACTAGTGCATAATATATCTTTGCTTATTAGTAAGATATTCACAGGGGGCCTGAGGATTCAAAACGCATTGTCCACTAAAACTTGTACGGTACCCAGTTCCAACGGAAGATGTATTGGGCAGACATGTAGCTAGGTTTTTTATGGCTCATACATAACATGGTTGGCTACATACACCACAGGCTACTACACCTGTGACGTCAGCATATCATACCTTTATGAACGATTTTCCATGTCACTGTTTATCTTCGGTCGTGCCGGCTACACTGAACTGGACGGAAAACACAAACTATTTACATAGCTGTTTCGACCGTCCTTTCATTCAGTGCGGTTGTACCACTTACTGGTCGCAAAAACGAAATATTTTCATAGCCGTTTCGACCAACCTATCCTTCAGTACTGTAGGACCAATCCAGACGGGTTAAACCCTACCACCTAGGTAAGATGGGATGTCGGGACCAACACCTTTACGTGAAATCCGAACCACAGCCAGCCTCCACGGACAGTCCCCCATCCAAAAGAACGCCCCTGCATCGCATTATCGAGTTACCGAGGATAAGAGCATGTAACCAACCTTCTCAGCTTCTGAATGAAACATATATTTAGTACACAGTGGCGGGGCATGAACTTAATTTGATTTGGGCAGGATAAATTTTGCGAGGCCCTATCAATTTGGCCAATACTCAATACATTCAACAACATCGTCAAATCGCAATAATACAGCCACTGTATTATTGCAATATTCACTGCCTCTGTCCTGCTTTCCCATCTTGTGTCGGATAAAGGCTTTATAGCAAGGTTTAGTTTGCCTTTTATTTAAGTCTAAACATGTTTACTCTGGGTATCTTTTAATAGATCTAGCTGAATGTTTTTCATGAATCAAAGCTGCATGAACTTTCGAGGCGCGAGGCCCCTCGGGCCGCGAGGTCGTGAGCGGTCGCCCACGTCTCCCACGCCTTGCACCGCCTCTGGTAGTACATTGGAAAGACATAGGTACAAAAAATACTTGCCTTTTATTGCGGAATAAAGAATTTGGCCAAAGTAGGACATCTGCAGCTTTTGATCGCCAAACTCTCTTATCATATCCTCAGTGGTTGCCTGGGCCCAATATGTCTGCGGAACCTGCTTCGTGATCGAGTTGAGACCGATCTCGAAGCCAGCGTTGTATAGTTCGTTGACGAGCTGATAGTTGGTGTACTCGTGGGAGATGAAGAATGTAGCGGATGCTTGGCATCCATTCCAGTTGGTTCGGTCATACAGGATGCGGCGATATGTTATGATGTTGAGAATGTTGATCGCGTCGCCGAAGGTCACAGTGACGAACTGAAAATGAGAAATACTCCATCAGGTATGTATGCAAGTTTTTGTGATGATTTCGCAGAGGTTCCACGGAACAGTTCCATGATGGAACAAATGAGAATTTTTGGTTTGGTCCAAAGACTTTGTAAACAGAACTAACGCGAATTTTATTTTTGTCTCTAATTCCGGACTGTTTATTTATTTTCCCACTAGTTGCACTCTTTTATATTTTTGAGTAGGTATCTGGTATAGGATTCTTACAAGTACCATACATCACAATTGAAGGAGGAAATTGGCCATTTTAATAGCAATTTAAATACAACATGTTGAAAGTAAATGCAAAATCAAGGCCCATGACATAGGCCCATTACATAGGACCGTTGAACTTTCGCCCAATACGGTGGCAGCTATCCAATCAAACAATTTGAGCCTACCACCTGTCACCTAGTAAGAGGCAAGGGACGGGACCTACAGCTTCACAGATGTTCAGAATGGTGAAGCAGCACATAAAGCGATAGCGGGTTAGACATTTTTGCTTTTCTTTGGCTCTGTTTTGGGTTCTGAATTTCTGATACAAGGCAATAATTATGCAGACGCGAATAAATATGTAATTTTTTTTATAGAAAGCGCGAAATCTGACGCCGACCCGGAAAGGTTTACATTAAATACGTATTTATTATAATACTTTCATTTGGCTTCGTCCATAATTTTATTTTGTTTCCTTGTTGGTAGTTTGTTGGTTGTCCTATTTGGTAGTATTAAATATTATGTTTGTAAATAAATACACGTGTTTTTCTTTTTTAACTAGAAAAAGTATACTTTGTTTTGTATTCTTCTTTTTTTGGTTTATGTGTCTTATGTGGATATGATTCTAACCAAATGACAATAACTGGCATTCTTCTAAAAATGCTTCTCTTACGTGTAAGTTGTAGCTGAGTTGGCTTCCTTTTCCTCCTTATTATAATATATTGTTGCATGTTCTGTTTCTCTTACACGTGAATGAAGAAATAAACGATATTATATTCTATATATTCTTCTATTCTATTCTAGTACACATGTACTACAAAATCAACATCGCCCGAAAAGACACCACATAGATTTCATGCAGCTCACTACTCTACAGTAACACTTTCAGAAAAGACGAAAAACAGTCTGCCGATAAACAGAGGCTTATTGTTTCAAGGAACCGTAGACTGGCTGGCTGATATCCTAGCTGGATTCTCAGGCAGAACAAATTACACTCCTGAGAAAGTGCCAGTTGGTTTAGAAAGCGAACTGTTTCAGTGTTATGTGAACTATATGCTTGTAGAAGAGTTTCAGTTCGAAATTAAATTTTTCTTGCAAAAATAATGCATGCTTAGAGATATCCAAAATATGTTTACATAAATCAACATTGGCGCCCACCTAATTTCCTAAACTATGCGCAACGTAGGTAGATACAAATGTAAGTCAGTCAGTCAGTCAGTCGGCGTGTAAGCGTCCACTGCTGGACATACGCCTCTCCAATTTTCCTCCAGTCCTCCCGGCCTTCAGCGATACGGAACCACTGATTTCCGCCGCATAAATGTAAGTAGCTAATTGAAAATACGTTGTGCGTAAAATTAAATGACTTCTACGAAAGCAATCAGGAAGATAACACTACAGATAATAATAAATGTATCGACATACTTGTTCTGTAATGTCGTTAAAATAACAAATTACCCATCTCCAAACTTATTAGGCAACAATCTGGCCTTGCATGCAAGACAATAAAATTTCGTCAAAACTTGAAAATACCGTCATCGTAAAGCAGTTGCTCACTAACAGCAATAACAGGGAAATGAAGTAAAATTAGAAATACCTAATTACGCAAGCAAGCAAAATTATAGAATCGTCCCCCACAAATGAATGCATCTATTTTTGTCGGTTTAGTAATACAATTAAAAAATCTGCGACATTGACAACGGGCGTATCATAAACTTCGGCAATTTCGCACAGATAATGCCCTGGGTGGTGATTACGATTAGTGATACATTATCAAAGTTATATACACGTACGTTTAAGCACACCTGACATCCAATAACATTTTTTTTACGAACACAGCACAGAATACATTATATCAGAAAGGTACGTGAAGACAAGTCATCTTCAAATGTCAATAACCTCATTGGAGAGAAAAGATCTCTCACCTTTTCTATGACATTATCGCATGCCAAGAATGTCCTTGTAGTATGCCTGGATAAGGAGTTTCAAAACATTTTGAAATACTTTCTACACCAGAAACAAGAGATTGTATAGAGCTAACGAAATTAAAACTGGTGGATGCCGTTGATGGAAATCCGGCTAATACTTCTATATGTATGCATCAATGTCTTGACTGAAACATTCTCTCATACTGTGTCCAAATTACGTTGTTAAGCGAGCTTGTTGTTAGCGGACATAAATTAATCTTGCCTGCATTATTTATTATTAAGATCAACAGGCATACGAAGCTCCTGGTCTAGCTAGCTATAAGGGGTTCTATAGAGAACTAACTCTCGTTAGAGAACTAAATTCTACCCAACAGGATTGAAAACGTTTGACACAAAATAGGCTAAAAGCACAAAAAATAAATCCTGACTATCTCTCTTATCCCATTACGGATTTATCGACGCAGTATCAGGCACGATAGTGATAAATAGAAATTAGATAGGTAGTGGCTAGTGACAAATATTTACTAAGTCTTCGAGGGCAAAAGTTATAATTACATTTTTATTCAGTACTAGCTGAGCCCGCGGCTCCGCTCGCGTGAAATTCGTATTTCAAAGAAGACAGTAAGTAACTATGGGCGAGGCCGAAGGCCGAGCTGCGTTCAGGAAGTCGATAAACCATATCTAAGAAAGTAAGTACGAGTAAGGGCGAGGCCGAAGGCAAGCTGCGTTAAGGTAAACGATAAACCTTGTAAAAAGTAAAGTAATTAACTAACGGCGAGGCTTCAGGCTGAACTGTATTCTAGAAAGAAAATAAACCTTCTCGAAGAAGTAAGTAACTGAGGGCGAGGCCGAAGGCCGAGCTGCGTTCAGGAAGACGATAAACCTTCTCGAAAAAGTAAGTTACTGAGGGCGAGGCCGAAGGCCGAGCTGCGTTCAGGAAGACTATAAACCTTATCGAAGAAAGTAAGTAACTAAGGGCGAGGCCGAAGGCCGAGCTGCGTTCAGAAAGACCATGAACCTTCACGAAGACAGTAAGTAACTGAGGGCGAGGCCGAAGGCCGAGCTGCGTTCAGAAAGACTATAAACCTTATCGAAGAAAGTAAGTAACTAAGGGCGAGGCCGAAGGCCGAGCTGCGTTCAGAAAGACCATGAACCTTCACGAAGACAGTAAGTAACTGAAGGCGAGGCCGAAGGCCGAGCTGCGTTCAGGAAGGCGATAAACCTTATCTAAGAAAGTATGTAACTAAGGGCGAGGCCGAAGGCCGAGCTGCGTTCAGAAAAACTACACACCTTCTCGAAGAAAGTAAGTAACTGAAAGCGAGGCCGAAGGCCGAGCTACGTTCAGGAATACCATAAACCTTCTCAAAGAAAGTAAGTAACTAAGGGCAAGGCCGAAGGCTAAGCTGCGTTCAGAAAGACTATAAACTTTCTCAAAGAAAGTAAGTAATTAAGGGCGAGGCCGAAGGCCGAGCTGCGTTCAGGAAGACTATAAACCTTATCGAAGAAAGTTTGTAACTAAGGGCGAGGCCGAAGGCCGAGCTGCATTCAGAAAGACTATAAACCTTCTCGATGAAAGTAAGTAACTGAAAGCGAGGCCGAAGGCCGAGCTGCGTTCAGGAAGGCGCTAAACCTTATCTAAGAAAGTATGTAACTAAGGGCGAGGCCGAAGGCCGAGCTGCGTTCAGAAAAACTATAAACCTTCTCGAAGAAAGTAAGTAACTGAAAGCGAGGCCGAAGGCCGAGCTACGTTCAGGAATACCATAAACTTTCTCAAAGAAAGTAAGTAACTAAGGGCAAGGCCGAAGGCCGAGCTGCGTTCAGGAAGACTATAAACTTTCTCAAAGAAAGTAAGTAATTAAGGGCGAGGCCGAAGGCCGAGCTGCGTTCAGGAAGACTATAAACCTTATCGAAGAAAGTATGTAACTAAGGGCGAGGCCGAAGGCCGAGCTGCATTCAGAAAGACTATAAACCTCGAAGAAAGTAAGTAACTGAAAGCGAGGCGGAAGGCCGAAGGCCGAGCTGCGTTCAGGAAGACGATAAACCTTATCTAAGAAAGTAAGTAATTAAGGGCGAGGCCGAAGGCCGAGCTACGTTCAGGAAGACCATAAACCTTCTCGAAGAAAGTAAGTAACTGAGGGCGAGGCCGAAGGCCGAGCTGCGTTCAGGAAGCTATAAACCTTCTCGAAGAAAGTAAGTAATTAAGGGCGAGGCCGAAGGCCGAGCTGCGTTCAGGAAGGCGATAAACCTTATCTAAGAAAGTATGTAACTAAGGGCGAGGCCGAAGGCCGAGCTGCCTTCAGAAAAACTATACACCTTCTCGAAGAAAGTAAGTAACTGAAAGCGAGGCCGAAGGCCGAGCTTCGTTCAGGAATACCATAAACCTTCTCAAAGAAAGTAAGTAACTAAGGGCAAGGCCGAAGGCCGAGCTGCGTTCAGAAAGACTATAAACTTTCTCAAAGAAAGTAAGTAATTAAGGGCGAGGCCGAAGGCCGAGCTGCGTTCAGGAATACTATAAACCTTATCGAAGAAAGTTTGTAACTAAGGGCGAGGCCGAAGGCCGAGCTGCATTCAGAAAGACTATAAACCTTCTCGATGAAAGTAAGTAACTGAAAGCGAGGCCGAAGGCCGAGCTTCGTTCAGGAAGACCATAAACCTTCTCAAAGAAAGTAAGTAACAAAGGGCGAGGCCGAAGGCCGAGCTACGTTCAGGAAGACCATAAACCTTCTCAAAGAAAGTAAGTAACAAAGGGCGAGGCCGAAGGCCGAGCTGCGTTCAGGAAGACGATAAACCTTATCTAAGAAAGTAAGTAATTAAGGGCGAGGCCGAAGGCCGAGCTACGTTCAGGAAGACCATAAACCTTCTCGAAGAAAGTAAGCAACTGAGGGCGAGGCCGAAGGCCGAGCTGCGTTCAGGAAGACTATAAACCTTCTCGAAGAAACTAAGTAACTAAGGGCGAGGCCGAAGGCCGAGCGGCGTTCAGGAAGACTATAAACGTTCTCGAAGAAAGTAAGTAATTAAGGGCGAGGCCGAAGGCCGAGCTGCATTCAGAAAGACCATGAACCTTCTCGAAGACAGTAAGTAACTGAGGGCGAGGCCGAAGGCCGAGCTGCGTTCAGGAAGGCGATAAATCTTATCTAAGAAAGTAAGTAATTAAGGGCGAGGCCGAAGGCCGAGCTACGTTCAGGAAGACCATAAGACCATAATATTACATAAAAAAAACAAAAACTTTCATACAAAGTCGTCGTCCCCATTTCTCCCCTTAAAGTTGTAATTTCCAAAAAATCCTTAACGGATTTTTACGTTATGAAATAAACCTATGTTCCAAATTTCAGCTTTCTAGACTTAGTAGTTTCGGCTGTGCGTTAATAGATCAGTCAGTCAGGACAAACAATTTTATAAGTATAGATATCTACTCTTTATTCTACTCGTATCTTCTACCAAAAGCATCTATCTACACTACACCAACGCAACGCAACAGAACTGCTAACGCCATATATTACGACCATTCGACACTAAATTCCGTTTTCTTTGATACTGCTCAACCCTAAGGCTATTTAACTTTATGGTATATAGCCTACTATAGTGAGCCTGAAGAACTACTCTTTACATTGGTGTAAACCGCATAAAAATCTGTTAAGTGGTTCCGAGTTTACCTCAAACATACATACATACATGCAAACAGACGTTTGCTTTTATAAGAAGTAGAGATAGAGAAAAGAAGATAGAGATTAAATTATCCTCCCTTCCCCTCTCCCCGCGGACTCCTCCCCCGTAACTCAACCCCACTCTTCAAAACTACCCCCAGTATGGATAAAATTATTTAAAATCATTTAAAATCCTAAAACCTAATTTTGAAATCATCCCCTATTTTAATTTAAGGGTTGATTTAGCAAAAACGCTGAAACACGTAATTCTTTATTTTATACCAAAAGCCTGAATATGAATTTTCATATCCCTAACTTGAGAAATGATGGGTTCCCCATACATTCTTTCATCCCCTATTTCACCCCGTTAAGGGTTGTTTTTTTTTAGGCAAAAGGTAGCCTATGTTCTTCCTCAGGATGCAATTCAGCTCCGTACAAAATTTCATAAAATCCTAAAATCTAATTTTGAAATCAACCCCTATTTTAATTTAAGGGTTGATTTAGCAAAAACGCTGAAACACGTATTTCTTTATTTCTTATCAAAAGCCTAAATATAAATTGTCATATCCCTAACTTAAGAAATGCTGAGTTCCCCATACAAACTTTCATGCCCTATTTCACCCCCTTAAGGGTTGTTTTTTGAGACAAAAAGTAGCCTATGTCCGTCCTCGGGATGCAATTCATCTCCGTGCAATATTTTATCGAAATCTGTTCAGCGGTTTAGGCGTGAAAAGGTAACAGACAGACAGACAGACAGACAGACAGACAGACAGACAACAGAGTTACTTTCGAATTTATAATATTAGTATGGATGTATTGCCGATTTATCCAAACACTCACATTTCTGCTTCTGGTCTGTTTGAACCTGCCGATGGACTTTATCGCGTCCAACTATTGGAAACGAATTATACAGATTGGATTTCGGAACAGAACACACACACAGTAACACATGTAGCCCGAATCTCCCAATTTGCTGTTAAATCTTATTCCTCCTTTAAACCTTTCCAAGTTTAAAGTATGTACTGACCTGCGGTGTATCCCTCGGTGCTAATCCTCCAGGAATATCAGTCCCAGAGCACCGGCAGTCCGGTAGCTGGCAGATCTCGGGATCACAGGTCTCGGCCAAAGGCAGTTCATCTGCTATGGCCAAGGATACTGCCACCAAAACCAAGCACAGAAACAGCTTCATGGTTCACCGGACTATATGTGTCACACGAGAATTTTTCCCGATGTTTTGATTTATATATGAAATCGATTTGCTTTATCTTAAGGTGAGTGTGTAAAGAGGATATTGGGGCTACTTGTTACATTGTTTAAATAAAAAGTAAAGTAAAAAGTCACTGTGCATTGTAAACATGTTCATGGTTTCCCACAACCAGCAAATGAATAGCCTACTCTTACGCGAGTCAGTTTATAAATCATGTCTATTCTCATATTTTTATTCTGCTTCTAGCGCAGGTTAGGTATCATAAGAAAACCTCCTCCTTCGGAACTTGGAGACGGTGGTGGTGCCATAGGGGAATATACATGTGCATTCTGTCAGGCAGGATATGTGGCATCTTCCAAGCCTTCGTCTGCCTTAGGTCTTACTCTCTTAATAAATAAGCTAGATGCCCTAAACTTTAGGGTCTAGAGGATATGCAAGTTAAAAAATTGAGGTAAAGTAAAGAGAGGATTGACGAGAGAGAAAAAAAGGGGTTTCACATTTACACGTTTCTTATATATCAGATCAATTCTAAATTGGTACCAGTGAAATCGTCAAGGACAACCCAATTGGTGCCTCTGCTTCAGCGGTATTCCATTATCCCCGTCTAACCCAAACTAATTGCAATCTTTCCCAAATTATCATCTATTATCATTGTCTTGAGCGATTTCAAGAATCAAGTCAACAAATGTCGATGATCATGACAGGATTTCGGATTGCACGTTTTTGTGACACATCAATTAAAGATAATAATATTCGCCAAGTTACCACCAGTCAATATAATCGACTGGTGGTAACGTCTTAAACCGTGGGATTCACGCAGTCTATTTATAATGTATAGACTATGAGGAGATAGGTAGGCGAATTAATAACACGATGCATAAACGTTGGGGGCCGGTACTTAAAAAGAATAGCCCCACTGCATATCTCCCCGTGCATGTCGTAAAAGGCGACTAAGGGATAAGGACAAGATGTCGCGCTAAAGGGCGAAAGGCTAGCCACCTCTCACCTTGGCGCGGTCCTTCCACCTTGTCATGCAGCAGGTGGGTCTTCGTGCCTCACTTGCTGCTTGATAGTTATCTTGTCCGTATACTGTGCTAAACGTGGTGGTCGGTGTTGTGCTTTAATTTACCAGAGTACTTATGGGAGTGAAAGTTGGGTATAGCAGGCGAAGCATCAGAGCAGGATAAATGATGTCGAAATGCGCGGGTTGAGAGGAGTATGTGTGGAATAGGAGTATTTGTGTCTGTAGAATGGATGATAGGAGGGAGACTAATGAAAGAAATCTATGGAGCGAATGTTAGTGGAAGAGTCGGGATGGGTCGCCCTAGACGCACGTACCTGGACCAGATCGGGCATGTGCTCGAAAAGGGTCAGGTGCGTAGTACCCGTAACCGACGAGCATGTATGAAGAACATTATGAGAGTGGAAGAGGCGGCAAAAGTGTGTCAGGATCGTGGCGCGTGGGGATTGGGTTGGGTTGGGTCCGTTGTCTTTGCCTGCCCCACTGGGAGGCGGGCAAGCGTGACGTTATGTATGTGTATGTATGTATGAACTTATAGCACAACACCGATTACTCTGCTTACCCTGATTGTCGGGATGCAAAAGCGTGAGTTATGTATGTATGTATGTATGTACGTACGTATACATTTCACAAACTTAAAATTTTCTTTAGATGAGGACTGAATCGGTTTTGACATGCCTATAGGAAACATTTTATAGAAAACGTTCATTCATCTTTCTTTTGCATTTCATTTTAAGCTCTATTAGCGAGAAAGTTACCAGAATATCAATCAGGACTTCAGGACTTGGTCCTTCGTACCGCATATGAACCGGCTACCTATGGTTCTATAGACCACTGCTAACAACTGAACTACTGAAGGACCAAATAAAATCTCAAACGAGAAGTCCTGGTTTGATATATCCTCCCTAGAAAGTCCATTCTTCCCAGATTTTCGCCATCTTTTTCGGTATTGGACCTGTTGCCAGTTCGCACCGGGACTCCTTTTCGGGACTCCTTATTGTGTTGTGCCGTCTCGCAGTAGATATGTGCGGCTACCATTTGAGAGCTAATAAGCGCTCTATCCACAACAAGGAGGATCCACAACATCATATTATAAGTACCTGCCTTAGACGACTCTGATCTTACCTATAACATAACGCTCATGATTTCCCCAGCACAGCACGCTTCATTGTTATCTGCTTGGCCATCTTGACTACACGTCAGACTCGATAGCTCAGTGGTGCAGACAGTCGACTGTCGCTATTGATTGTTAAGAACGCTGGGCGTGGTCAGTACTTGGATGGGTGACCGCTCGAACACTGTGGTAGGTCCCTTCCCTTCTTACCTTACTCGGTGGTAGGGTTCAACCCGACCGGGTTGATACCACCGCACTGAATGAAACGTCGAAACGGCTATGTAAATAGTTTGTATTTTCCGTCCAGCAGTTCAGTGTAGCCGGCACGATCGAAGGGAAGCACTGACATGGCACCTAGTTCACCCGGTGTTATGGGCTGACATGACGGATGTTGTAGGTGATGTAGCCAACCGCGTCAGTTTCCATAAAAAAAAAAGTGGATCATTCCAACCGTTGGGGCACGTTATGGTAGCTAAGTAAAAGATTGATCGGCTTCGTACTATTGAAACCACTTTGAATTTGAAACGACAAAAGTGGATATACAAAATTTAAAAGTCAACATTAATTCAGTGGACTTACCTTCTCTATTTATATTGTATAATTTCATCCATATTATGTGGATAACCTACTCTTGGACAGCCGAAAATTGCTCCAGTTCTAATAATTTCAATCAATACGAAGAAGGACCGACAAACAAACTTGGCAACTATGCATATCTACTGTAAATCTGGGTATAATCACCGAATTCGTTGGGTATAATCAAGTATAAATAAAATTTACCTAATCTGTTCTAAACTATTATATAGTTACCTATACAACGTAGGTTTATAAACTACTACTATTTACAAACAACCCAAGGAGGGTTGTTTGTAACTTCGGCTTCGCCGTGGTCGGGTGAAAAGATGGCACAAGCAATCGCGGCATGATCGCTGTACCTACAGGTTAATTCCGAAATACTAGATTATAGTTTGACAGCAAATGTCAACTGTCACTGTCAGATAATTAAAAAATGCCGCCAATGCCGGTCTATTTTTGTTTTTTCAATATTGTTATCTTTGAATTTAACAAATTTTAGTTTCTATACTTAACCGGATGTGCAGTGTACCTACGAAATCGAAGACCTATCTTTGTGTCTGATAGGTCTTCGATGCTTTGTGCCTGACATGAAATTGTATCGTAAGTAGGTGTAATTTTCTGCAGCCATATCGCTAGCGCATGTTCTAAATTTAAAAATCGTACTTTTCACTATTCCGACTATAAAACTTTTGTTTCCAGTCAGTGTTTTAAAAGAAAAAAAGTTTTAATTTCACATGCAGAAACAAATGAAAAATAAAACTTTTATTTCCCTTTTCACTTCATGTTCCCTGTTTTCATGGTGCTTTAGCGGTTAGTTTTGTGACGGTTACAAGTGTAAATTATGTACCTACCTAAACAAAAGTGTAACTTAAATAACGAGTTCACATTGGAATGGAGGCGGTCATAAAAAAACTACCAGATCGAGTGCATTCAGTGTTACAGTCTTCGTCTTACACTAACAGCTTCAGGAAAGCTGTCGAGGAGCTGGTGAATCTTCCTTAGCATTCACAACCACACACATACTTGCATAATGCACGATCTTGACAAGTTTTTTTGTATTGGGTATTCCTTAGAACCAGCGGCTTCTTGTAGCTCGTTAGCTATATTGATTCACATGCTGTGCCGCATCCTTTTTCTGTCATGGGGACCGGGGGTACTATACCTGCTCTCATTACCTATTCTTATATTCCAAAGATGTTATTATAAGCAAAATATGTATCACTGCGCACTGCCTCCTGTATTTTTTTTGTATTTTTTACTTATCATCTATTGACACCTCTTCCACACTCATAAAACATACCATACCACAAAATGCATACCACACGCTGTATCCCAACAACCGACGTGAGCAGAGTAATCAGTGTTGTGCTGCAAGAACTCCGATAAATTGTCAGCCTCGATAGCTCAGTGGTGCAGACAGTCGACTGTAGCTATTGATGGTAAAGCAACGCTGGGTGCGGTCAGTATTTGGATGGGTGACCGCTCGACCATTGGAGGCTGACCGTGGTTCGGATTCCACGTTAAACTGTAGGTCCCTTCCCTTCTTCCCTTACTAGGTGGTAGGCTTCAACCTGCCCGGGTTGATACCACCGCACTGAATGAAACGTCGGTCGAAACGGCTATGTAAATTGTTTGTGTTTTCCGTCCAGTTCAGTGTAGCCCGGCACGATCGAAGGGAAGCACCGACATGGCACCTAGCTCACCCGGTGTTATGGGCTGACATCACGGATGTTGTAGGTGATGTAGCCAACCGTGTCACATTCCATAAAAAAAAAAACACCTACCGCCACATTTAGCAAAGTAATAGGACAAAATAACTATCAAGCAGCAAGTAAGCACGAAAACCCACCTTCTGCATGGTTCGGTGGAAGGACCGTGCCAAGGTGAGAGGTGGCTACCCTGTCGCCTACTCACAGTGATAAGTCCACCTTTGCACACTCCTGTATGTCTGTATGCCTTTGAAATTGTGTTGTGAATTACAATTTGTGTGCAATGGATTTTATTCTATTCTAAATATAATATTCAATGAAAACGAGTACTGTGGGCCCGGTACATAAAAAAATAGCCCCACTGCATCTCTCCCCGCATCGTAAAAGGTGACTAAGGGATAAGGACAAGTTGCTGTGCGAAAGGGCGATACGGTAGCCACTTCTCACCTTGGCACGGTCCTTCCACCGAGTCGTGCAGCGATGGGTATTAATGCCTTAATGCTGCTTGATAGTTATCTTGTCCGAATACTTTGCTAAACGTGGTGGTCGATGTTGTGCTGTAATTTTCCAGAATTCTTGCAGCACAACACCGATTACTCTGCCTACCCTGATTGTCGTGATACGGCATGTGATATGTATGTCTGAAAACGAATTAAGGAAATGGATGGCCGAATTGAATAAAGAATATTATGAAGGATCCTTTAAGGCGGTGACAAACGCCAAATACGCAAAACATGCAAAAAGTGCGACAAAGAAGGTCCAAAACTGACCAATTGACACACATTCAGAAAATTAAAAAAATACCAACCTATATTTTGGTTCCTTACCAACAAAGTGCATTGCTGGTTTTTTTAATAATGAGTAAAAGTAAGTAATAAACATAAAATTAAAAATATATAAAAAAAGCATGAATTTTTGAAAATCTGAGTATGTGTGTATTATTACAATTTTACAATACCACCGATTCAAAGGTCACAAAGCTCTGAGAAAACTCTATTCAATTTTTTTTATTATTTTATCCACGAAAGGAGATAAAAATAAAAAACAAAAAACGCCTACATGAA
Source organism: Nematopogon swammerdamellus (assembly GCA_946902875.1). Classification (NCBI taxonomy): domain Eukaryota; kingdom Metazoa; phylum Arthropoda; class Insecta; order Lepidoptera; family Adelidae; genus Nematopogon; species Nematopogon swammerdamellus. The sequence continues at coordinate 10,329,264 of OX336359.1, forward strand.
ATTATTGACGTAATTCTTCAGTCGGAAGGGTAAAATTTTTGCCTTCGTCAATTTAGCAGGCACTTCAATACTAGATACAATTTTAGTTCCGGGCTCGCTTGCTCGCTCCTGCCCTGCTGCGCCCGCGTGTCGGTCGTCATTTCTGTCTTCTGTGTTTGGATCGAATGGAAAAAAGATAGGTGGTTAGGTATATTTGTACCGTGTGGGATGGTAATTTAAAATAATAGCCCCACTGCATCTCTCCCCGTGCATGTCGTAAAAGGCGACTGAGGGTTTTTTTTATGTAAACTGACACAGTTTGCTATATCACCTATAACATCCGTGATGTCAGCCCATAACACCGGGTGAACTTAGGTGCCATGTCAGTGCTTCCCTTTGGTCGTGCCGGCTACACTAAACTGGACGGAAAATACAAACTATTTCGGGATATGACTCCCTTCTTTTTTTCCGTCCAGTTCAGTGAAGCCGGTACGACCGAAGAAAAGCACTGACATAGCACCTACTTCACCAGTTGTTACGAGCTGACATCTCGGATGTTGTATTGTAGGTGATGTTGCCACCGTGTCATTTTCCGTACCAGTATACAGTACGACCGTATCAGTAATATCTCTCTTCTGTGGTATCTATCAGTATACGCTCCGGTACGTAACTTGACGGGGCGTTATATGCATGGCTTTCGTTGGTATAACCACAGAATAACTAATAGGTACTGTGGTATAACCATAGAATACTTATAATACTGGCGTATAGAAGCGACGCTCCGCCTCGAAGCGAGTTTGCTTCCCCCCGCGCCCCGCAGCCCGCGAGCGCTGTCTGGTCGACTTCTGGCGGACGGCTAGTCAGGCTGGCACCGACTGTCGAGAGGAGAGCGAGCGCACCTTCGAGAGGGAGTAGTAGCTACTTACACGTACGCGCGCGGTTCTTTCGCACTCACAGCACAGAACAACGATCGGGCCGGCCGCGCCCGCGCGCGCGGTGGACTTCAAACCTCCTTGTTCGCACTTACTTAGAGATGCAAGGCGCAATTTTGCACAAAAATTTCACTTGAAATTTTGCAGTGAAATTTTGCACTTTCTGCAAAATTACTGTGAAATTTTCATTCTTATGTGAAATAATGAAATTTATGTTACACAAATCAGATATCAATTTGGTTTCTTATTCTTCTTCTTGAGTCAATTTTAATGTCCTACTACTGAGCGCAAGCCTTTCCCATGAACATGGAAGGGAATTGTTATACATTTCCACGTGACAAGCTGGATTGGAAGCGGTGTCCACAACAATTTTATATGTACTGCTGTGCACAGGTTTCCTCACGGTGTTTTCCTTCACCGGAGCGAATCTTAATCATATGAACATTTAAAAAAAGTGGCCGCCATTTTGAACTTTTTAGTTACTGGACCGATTGCTTTCAAAGTCGATATCTGGGTGTCTGTGTGGGCTCTGAATACGAATCCGTTGTCAAAATTTAAAAAAAGCGGCTGCCATTTTGAACTTATTAGTTACTGGACCGATTGCTTTCAAAGTCGATATCTGGGTGTCTGTGTGGGCTCTGAATACGAATCCGTTGTCAAAATTTAAAAAAAGCGGCTGCCATTTTGAACTTTTTAGTTACTGGACCGATTGCTTTCAAAGTCGATATCTGGGTGTCTGTGTGGGCTCTGAATACGAATCCGTTGTCAAAATTTAAAAAAAGTGGCCGCCATTTTGAACTTTTTAGTTACTGGACCGATTGCTTTCAAAGTCGATATCTGGGTGTCTGTGTGGGCTCTGAATACGAATCCGTTGTCAAAATTTAAAAAAAGCGGCTGCCATTTTGAACTTTTTAGTTACTGGACCGATTGCTTTCAAAGTCGATATCTGGGTGTCTGTGTGGGCTCTGAATACGAATCCGTTGTCAAAATTTAAAAAAAGTGGCCGCCATTTTGAACTTTTTAGTTACTGGACCGATTGCTTTCAAAGTCGATATCTGGGTGTCTGTGTGGGCTCTGAATACGAATCCGTTGTCAAAATTTAAAAAAAGCGGCTGCCATTTTGAACTTTTTAGTTACTGGACCGATTGCTTTCAAAGTCGATATCTGGGTGTCTGTGTGGGCTCTGAATACGAATCCGTTGTCAAAATTTAAAAAAAGTGGCCGCCATTTTGAACTTTTTAGTTACTGGACCGATTGCTTTCAAAGTCGATATCTGGGTGTCTGTGTGGGCTCTGAATACGAATCCGTTGTCAAAATTTAAAAAAAGTGGCCGCCATTTTGAACTTTTTAGTTACTGGACCGATTGCTTTCAAAGTCGATATCTGGGTGTCTGTGTGGACTCTGAATACGAATCCGTTGTCAAAATTTAAAAAAGTGGCCGCCATTTTGAACTTTTTAGTTACTGGACCGATTGCTTTCAAAGTCGATATCTGGGTGTCTGTGTGGACTCTGAATACGAATCCGTTGTCAAAATTTAAAAAAAGTGGCCGCCATTTTGAACTTTTTAGTTACTGGACCGATTGCTTTCAAAGTCGATATCTGGGTGTCTGTGTGGACTCTGAATACGAATCCGTTGTCAAAATTTAAAAAAAGTGGCCGCCATTTTGAACTTTTTAGTTACTGGACCGATTGCTTTCAAAGTCGATATCTGGGTGTCTGTGTGGACTCTGAATACGAATCCGTTGTCAAAATTTAAAAAAGTGGCCGCCATTTTGAACTTTTTAGTTACTGGACCGATTGCTTTCAAAGTCGATATCTGGGTGTCTGTGTGGACTCTGAATACGAATCCGTTGTCAAAATTTAAAAAAAGCGGCTGCCATTTTGAACTTCTTAGTTACTGGACCGATTGCTTTCAAAATCGATATCTGGGTGTCTGTGTGGGCTCTGAATACGAATCTGTAGTGAACATTTAAAAAAAGTTGCCGCCATTTTGAACTTTTTAATTACTGGACCGATTGATTTCAAAATCGATATCTGGGTGTTTGTGTGGACTCTGAATACAAATATGTAGTGAATATTTAAAAAAAGTTGCCGCCATTTTGACCTTTTTAGTTATTCGACCGATTGCTTTCAAAATCAATATCTGGGTGTCTGTGTGGGCTCTGAATACGAATCCGTTGTCAAAATTTAAAAAAAGTGGCCGCCATTTTGAACTTTTTAGTTACTGGACCGATTGCTTTCAAAGTCGATATCTGGGTGTCTGTGTGGACTCTGAATACGAATCCGTTGTCAAAATTTAAAAAAAGTGGCCGCCATTTTGAACTTTTTAGTTACTGGACCGATTGCTTTCAAAGTCGATATCTGGGTGTCTGTGTGGACTCTGAATACGAATCCGTTGTCAAAATTTAAAAAAAGCGGCTGCCATTTTGAACTTTTTAGTTACTGGACCGATTGCTTTCAAAATCGATATCTGGGTGTCTGTGTGGGCTCTGAATACGAATCTGTAGTGAACATTTAAAAAAAGTTGCCGCCATTTTGAACTTTTTAATTACTGGACCGATTGATTTCAAAATCGATATCTGGGTGTTTGTGTGGACTCTGAATACAAATATGTAGTGAATATTTAAAAAAAGTTGCCGCCATTTTGACCTTTTTAGTTATTCGACCGATTGCTTTCAAAATCAATATCTGGGTGTCTGTGTGGGCTCTGAATACGAATCCGTTGTCAAAATAAAAAAAAAACGGCCTCCATTTTGAACTTTTTAGTTACTGGACCGATTGCTTTCAAAATCGATATCTGGGTGTCTGCGTGGGCTCTGAATACGAATCTGTAGTGAACATTAAAAAAAAGTGGCCGCCATTTTGAACTTTTTAGTTACTGGACCGATTGCTTTCAAAATTGATATCTGGGTATCTGTATGGGCTCTGAATACGAATCCGTTTTCAAAATTTAAAAATAGTTGCCGCCATCTTGCACTTTTTAGTTTTGACTACAGATTCATATTTAGAGCCCACACAGACACGCAGATATCTATTTTGAAAGCAATGGGTCCAGTAACTAAAAAGTTTAAAATGGCGGCCACTTAATTTTGACTACAGATTCGTATTCAGAGCATACACAGACACCCAGACATCGATTTTGAAAGCAATTGGTCCAGTAACTGAAAAGTTCAAAATGGCGGCCACTTTTTTTAAATTTTGACTACAGATTCGTATTCAGAGCCTACACAGACACCCAGATATCAATTTTGAAATCAATCGGTCCAGTAACTAAAAAGTTTAAAATGGCGGCCACTTAATTTTGACTACAGATTCGTATTCAGAGCACACACAGACACCCAGACATCGATTTTGAAAGCCATTGGTCCAGTAACTGAAAAGTTCAAAACGGCGGCCACTTTTTTTAAATTTTGACTACAGATTCGTATTCAGAGCCTACACAGACACCCAGATATCAATTTTGAAATCAATCGGTCCAGTAACTAAAAAGTTCAAAATGGCGGCCACTTTTTTTTAATTTTGACTACAGATTCGTATTCCGAGCCCACACAGACACCCAGATATCGATTTTGAAAGCAATCGGTCCAGTAACTGAAAAGTTTAAAATGGCGGCCACTTTTTTTATTTTGATTACAGATTCGTATTCAGAGCCTACACAGACACCCAGATATCAATTTTGAAAGCAATCGGTCCAGTAACTAAAAAGTTCAAAATGGCGGCCACTTTTTTTTATTTTGATTACAGATTCGTATTCAGAGCCTACACAGCCACCCAGATATCAATTTTGAAAGCAATCGGTCCAGTAACTGAAAAGTTCAAAATGGCGGCCACTTTTTTTTATTTTGATTACAGATTCGTATTCAGAGCCTACACAGACACCCAGATATCAATTTTGAAAGCAATCGGTCCAGTAACTAAAAAGTTCAAAATGGCGGCCACTTTTTTTTAATTTTGATTACAGATTCGTATTCAGAGCCTACACAGACACCCAGATATCAATTTTGAAAGCAATCGGTCCAGTAACTAAAAAGTTCAAAATGGCGGCAAGTATACATTGAAAATTTCACTTTAGCTTCACATACGATTCGGCTTAAAAATAATAAAAATGGAATACCTATTGCAAAGTTTCCAAAATTTAGTGAAACTTTCACTGCAAAATTGTCGTTTAGTTAGCGAGTAAAAATAAAACATGTGCATATAAGTTGATGTTTTTCTTTTTTTCTTGCCCTCCAATAATGTTAAGAGGTACATATACATAGATAGTCATAATTAAAAATGTTTCCTTTTAAATTACATCAAATATAATTTATAATATTGTCCACTACAAACTTCTCATAAAGAGTGCCAACCCTGTACCCAAGTTATCGAGGTCGCACCCAGTGGCGGCTGGTGACTTCAGTGACCGGTAGTGCGCTATGTACCTACCTAGGTACTTAAATACCAAATTTCCCAACACATTCCCGTCATGTTATTTTAAGATCGGGACTTCCGAATTTTTTAAACGTCTGCGTTTTATTATGTATGTACGTACCTAGTATGAATATTCTCAAGACACTCAATGAGTTGCAAAAAACAGGAAAAAAAATCCAAACAAGTTTTTTAACTCATTTTTAGTACCTTTATGAACACACCCATAGACCACAACACTACTGCAGCTTTCAAAAAGAAAACAGTAGTAATGTCCCAAAAATACTTAAAAAAATATATAAAAATAAAAGCATTTGAAAAGTAGAAATTGAACCCGGGATCACCTGATTGTAAAGCCTTACCTTTAACCAACGCTTAGGCAAATATCGGCACCAATTAATTAATTAGTGACAGAAAGCACAAAACCTAACCATATCCCATTTTAAATATTCGCGCGCTAACGGGTATGTGACATCACATGACAGCGCGCTGACTCTAGGTAGACGGACTCGTGCAAAACGAATCGCTCGCGACGTGTCGCACGCGCGGCTATTCACGATATAGCGTCCTTGTTTGGCGCTCGTGCGCCGCACGCAGAACTCCATTTCGGCCCATACTGTTTCTATGAAGTATCGTTTGTCTCACGCGCCAGCGGTGTTTTGCCGATCCCAATACATTCAGTATGGGAGACCCGCGTGCGTTACTCGATTCCGCACGGGGCGCGCGTTTAAACGCAAAAAAGTGCCTTGTCGTCTATAAAATAAGGTCGAATTCACATTCGTATTTATTTGGAGTACAATCATTATGGTTTTAATGTAGGTATGTTGTAAGATATTATTTATTTGATGAAGACTTCTCGTGGTATGGTAGTGCGGCACACGAGCGCACTTTAGGACCAGCCGCCAGTGGTCGCACCAATACACGCAAAGGCGCCCGCGTACGTGAGCAGTAGGTACACATTTTCGGCCGCTTCATAGAAAATGTGACTAGTGTCACGGGTGTGGTATAACGCTGTCTGCGCTTGAGATGCAAGGACTATAGAACCGTGCCTAAATAAAAGTAGCCTAGCAACAGCGGCGCGCTGCGGAGCGGGGGCGGCGGCGGCGGCGGCACTGTGGTGGCGCGGAGCGGTGACGACGCGGCGGCGCGGCGCGGCGCGGAGGAGCGGCGGCGCGGCGCGGAGGAGCGGCTTGTTATTGCTTGCTTGCATGCGTGAGTGGCACGCTGCTACTGAGTTACCGCACCGCACCGCACCCCACCGCACCGTGCCATGCTGCCGCCGCGCGCGCCGCGCGCGCCGGCCGGTACCTATGTTGCTATGATATTTGCCATACATACCTAAATGCCTATCTACCTATTACCTACCTACCTATTTTTATTTTAGTTTTCATCGATAGTCTATTTAGAGGTTTATAAAAAGTGGTAAGTACATGAACTAAAATAATTTGGAAGAAATTACAATAAAATGTTATTTAGGTAAAATAATAAAAAATAAAAAAATTAGAATCACGCATCAGTTACATAAGCCACAATCATTTTAATAATTAAAATAATAAAAAAGCAAAAAAAAAAAACATACGAAAGTGGGATTCGAACCCCGAACCATCAACTCTTTAGGCTGATAGCGACAAACTACGCTAAATGTGACTTGAACGTGCGAAGCGAAATTAGCAGTCGCATGGTACATTATGTAGAATTCCCGAATGCTCAAGGTCGTTGGCGTTTGTCACGGCCTTAACCGAAAAAAAAATCTAATATCATTTTCAGGTGTACAACAGTTTGGACAGCCATGCCGCTTCCGTCGCTGTACGTATCAACCACTCGGATTTCTCCATCCAAGTCATCGACAATGGCTCCGGAGTCAACAAGACAGACATGGAAGTCATCGGAACCAAATACACTACCAGCAAAGTCACCAATGTCAAGGACATCGAAGCAATGTCCAGTTTGTATGGATATAGAGGTGTATCGCTAGCAAGCTTGATCGATGTGAGCGAATGTTTGAAAATCACCTCACGGCAAGATGGCAGTGATAAGACATCGGCAAAGGTGTGTCGGAAGGGAAAGTTGGGGGATGTTTATGAGACGGTTTCGAGACCATTGCACGGGACTACGGTTTGTATAGACATTTTGAGTTTTGAGACATGTTGAGTAAATAGTGTTTTCTGTCCAGTTCAGTGGAGCTGGCACGACCGAAGGGAAGCACTGACATGGCACCTAATTCGCCTAGGTGTTATGGGCTGACATAACAGATGTAGTAGGTGATGTAGCCAACCGTGTCAGTTTCTATAAAAAAAATCTATACAAATATGGTTTTTGTTTAATAAGTGACACATAGTTGGAACCGGTCGACTAAGTATCGACTGTGTTGTCGTATCTCGGGGGTGCTATGGATGAACAACCTATCGCAAAATTAAGTTAATTTGAACATTCTCTTTCTGCAGGTAGAAATCAAAGGATTTCTATACAACTTGGAAATACAAAGAAGAAATCTGAATCCGATGAAGGAACTGCAAGAAATTAAGAAATTTATAGAACACATGGCTATCATTCACACCGGGGTTTCATTCAGTCTACGTGATGATGTCAAAAATGCTGTTATTTCAAAAATACCCAAAAACAGAGACATTTTTCAAACAATACAGTCTCTGTATGGGTTCGATATATCGAAAACAATCCAGGAGTTAAAAATTGAGAAAAGCCCATACAAAGTGAAGGCTTTTGTTGGCAAAAAGTGTATGGAAGAGGAATTTCAATTGATATATTTGAACGGAAGACATATTGATAATTCTAAACTGCATAAAATTGTAAATATGAATTTATCTCCTGTCTTCGGTAATGGAAAGGCCGGTGTGAATATAATCAAGAAGGTATGTATATATATGTATGTATATATTCTTATTGAACACCAAATTATAGAAATTAGGTACAATTGGTGAGCTTAATATCGTGAGGCATTCTATTCTAGTAGTATTAGTAGAAGTATATTATGCATGAATTTACAGTAGAGCGCCGATCATGTGAACGACCGTTTATCCCACAGAACATCGAATACCGCGCGCGCCTCTCCTAGAGACGCCCTGAGCACGATATCCCTACAACGCCGTTGAAGCCTGTGGGCGTGGCCTATGACTTACATATGTGTGTTGTGCGTGTGCATTTGTTTTGTGCGTGTGCCTAACTTGTTCCTCTTTGTGTATAGTGTCGATACTAACACACACACACACATACGAAGCGCTAGGAGCACTGCATGCAGTTATTGGGTTTCAAATATTATTGCTTAGGGTGTCTCTAGAAGGGGGCGCGCGCGGTATTCGATGCTCTGTGGTTTATCCCAACAAATAGAAAAGAAACATTACTATTGCTCCAAGAAACATTTAGCAGTAACAAGTTTGTTCAAAGTTTTACTTGAGGTTCAAAGGCCGAACAGCTTGAGTTGAATTTAATTTGTTTTTATTTGTTTACATCTGGCAGTACAAAGTAGAATAAATGACGTTATGTTTCATGTTAAAATATCCAAGTATTATAACATTTACTAGATGTTTGATTGGACAGACATACGAGAGCAATAAATAGGCATTCATATTGCCTTAGCACATGGACAAGGGTTTTTATTCATTAAAGTATATATAGGGGTCATTTATCCAAAAAAATATATTTTCCAAACACGCATGTGGGTCAATTAGTTCGGGTATTCGGCGGTCTATATTATAGTGACATTATAACATAAAAGAGTTTACATCGTTTGCCTAAACTTTACAATGTGCAATGAAGGGCGTTGCCAAGATTTTGTCCAGAGCTTGTGAAGGACTGAAGTGTACCTTTCAAGATTTGTCCTTTTCTTACTCATATTAAAAGGCAGATCAAAACTATGCTACAGTATTGAATTTGTAATAGAATTCAAGTACATTAAAGATGGCAAATCTTCTTGTTCCTCTTCACAGAATGCACAGTTCACAGAAAAATTTGAAGCGAACGAAATAATAAACCCATTTTACATTTTGTTAATCTCCTGCCCGTACAACGCATATGACCTGTCGCAAATAGCAAATAAAACCTTGGTAGAATTTAATAATTGGACCTCCATCACCGGCATTTTGAAGACGTTGGCCAGAGTTTTCGCTGAAGGCTTGGAACCGAAAACTGAAAAAGGCAAAACAAGGACAAATGCTAATGAAATAAGACTGGAGGGTATGGTGGTCAGTAATGAAGAAACAGTCCAAAAGAAGGATGAAGCGGAAAACATTCATGAGAAGGTGACACGCATTGTGGAAAGAACATTGAAAAGTGATTCTAAAACGTTGCAAGTGCAGAATGGAGTAAACGGTATCTATTTGTATAATTTATTTAATTAAGAAACACTTAAGTAATGAGGGCTAACACATATTTGTTGGCCACTAGTTGGCGCCACTGTCGCAAGGTCGAGAGAACTGTCAATGGCCATACAAAGTCGTGTGCTTTTGGGGTTTTCTCGCAGTAATGTCTACATTTCGGCCTATTTTAAAAACTATAATCATGTGTGTGTCATTCATGCTGTCTAGCCTGTTAATAACGACGTTTGAAGACACCCAGGTTAAAGGATTCGGGAAATGCACTCACCGGAAGACAGTTCCACACCCTAGCTGTACGACAAAGAAACAATTTAGAGAACCGATGGATTCTCAAACGCCCAATTTGAACTGCACAACACTGAGGCTGAAACTGAGTCTTAAACATTCTCACATAATGTGAGAATGTTTAAGAACTATGAGGGAAATCTGAAAATGTTCATACACAAACAAGCGAGTTATCGACAGCTACTTATTGATTGACAGTTCGAGCGGTGTAACTTACGTCACAGTGTCGCCACCTAGTGGGCGTTAGAACATTAGCCCTCATTGCATACAATTTCAAGTATAACACTAGATGAAACGAAACAAAGAAAATAGAAGAGTATAACTCCATCACCAACGTTAACTTAACATTATTTAAGTAATTTCTTCCAATCACGTGCATATATACACCTAAAGCTTCACCGTTCAGATACCTGTAGGCCCTTCCCTTGCCCGTTACTAGGTGGTAGGCTTAAACTGTAGCGAACTCTACATGTGGACTCCTCGGCTGTATTCTCTTCTTGTCCAGTCCAGCCAGCCAAATTTGCTAAGAAATGTAAATATTTTGTAACTTTCAGCCACTTGAAGACTATTTGATTCCTGTAGGAATAAGAATAAGAAATGTTAATAATTGGATGTTTTTGTTTTCAGGAAAACCAGCAAAACGCCGCAATAAAACTCACGTTTCAAAAATTTTACAACTGAATACAGCTCACTCAATTAACAAGAAACGTCGAAACGTTAATAAACTTGCACTCGAAAATATTAAGTCAGCAGAAAAAACAATGTTGATAACAAAAGAAAAAAATAATAAATGTGATCCACCTAAACTGAACAAACATAAAAATAAAGATGCTATTAAACAAACACCAGTACATACAAATAAGAAACAAACAATAACATACAAGCCACCTGCAAACTATAAACAAAAGACTATAGTTCGAGCCAAAACTAAAAGTATATACGTGCCTAAAAAGCAAGTTACAAAAGTATTTGAAGCAATCGATGGAAGCGTGAAACAAAGATGTAACAATCTAGCAAAAAATGTGACCAACCTAATGAAAAAATACAGTATAAAGAATGTACAGAGAAAGCATATAACTATTGAAAGAACAACCAAAATGAGCAATGTCCATAATGACAAAATGGAGTCCATTCAGAAAAGATCTAGTAAAATTGTTATCAGAGAATTTGTACCTTTCCCTCAAAATTGTGTTCGGAATAAATTTCTGGAAAAATACTTTAATGAATTCTTAAAACAGCATCGCGGTAATACAACTGAAGTAAAAACACGGTATGATCTGCTGCAAACTATTATCAGAAGTCAAAACGTGGAAATCGTGGGTAATGTTCAGAAACCTAGAAAAAATAACAAGAAAAGGTTAAAAGAAAACATTACGAATGTGAAACAAGTTGAACCATTAAATAATTTTCCCATTTTAACATACCAGAGTCACTGTTACGAAGACAAAGATAAAAATAATTACATTGATATAGATAATAACGAAAACATAGCTAAAATAAATGAGCACGCTAATAAACCAATACTTGCAGTCCAAAGGAAAAAGAAAACCAGAACTGTTTGTTCTGATGAAAATAATGTTCCTACAAAGAAAACGAAGACTGACAATGAACATGCATTTAATCATATGGGTAAGAAATGTGCATTTAAGAAGCCATCATTTTGCCATCATTTCCATCAGCGAAAGAAAGGCGATATTATAAATTTGATAAACAAAATTCAGGATGACCCGAATGTTTTAAATTCGAATATACTGGAGCAAAGCACACAATACGACTTTGATGAAGAAATAAATAGGCATATTCCATTATCTTTAACATATGAAGAAATCCCAGGTATTGACAACAATCTTAATATTTTAAAATCACAGCAAGGCTTAAACGAAAATAATTCAATAAAAAGTTCTAAAGATGGTGTAAGAGATGCAGAATATAACAATTTTAACTATACCTACGTTGTTGATAAACCAGTTGTATTCACAAAGTCTCTCGGAAACCAAAATGTTAATAACAAATGTGTAACATCTACTGATTGCATTAGTGATACGAATAATAATGATGGATCTGTTCAAGAACAAATCTTCAATGAATCCATCACCAAAATTGGGTACACTAACGAAATATATCTTAAAAATTGTGATAAAATCACTGAAAATCATTTCGAAAGCATTTTTGCGTCCAAATCTTACCCGGGTAATGAAAATGTTGATGAAAATATAGTACTGAATCCTATTAATGTATGTCAAGCAATTATGGAAAGCAGTGATCTCTTCAATAGTGATTCGTTGAATTTTGAAAATTCTAACATACAGAAGAAATGTAAACCCTACCTGGATAAATCTGTGAAACCGAAAAATTCTAATGTTACGTGGTCAAGTAATTTATGTGAAACTACTGAAGATAATTTGCCTAACGGACAAATTGAAAATGAAAATTTCGACTGCTTACTTGAAGGACAACAACCCATGCCAGGTTGGTTCTTAAATACATTTGATGTGAATAAAAACCCCAAGTCATTTGAAGTGAACAAAATCATGGAACCTAAAGACAACGATATGCCACTGAGTCCAATTTTATGCATGGTTCATGACAAAAATGTTGAAGCTAAGAAGGAAAAATTAGGCAGTGAGCAAGTTGACCAAGCAATTGTGCAAAATATTGCAAATCCAAATGTTATGGAAGGCATCGACGGTAACGGAAAAGTGTGTTTCTTGCATTTGAACACTGGTATGACAGTTAATGCTAACAGGATTGAAAACGACAATCACTTTAATTTCAAGAGGAGACCAAACTATGTTCCTAAAGGTATGTTCTCATACTGCTATACAGGGTTTTTTTTACAATGCCGGGCCGGTATGGTAAAAAAACTGAAAGGGCTTTCAGAGAGTTAATCTTTATCAGAAACTAAGAATATTCCAAAGAAAAAGAAGAGTTGGAAAATTGGAAAAATATAACTGCATTCTCCATACATTTTAACCGTATTTTTGAAAATGTATGGAGAAATAAATCTTTTTTTAAATTCCAATTCCGGCATTGTCAAAAAACCTTTAGAGATTTTTTATGTATGCGGGTCTGCTACTCCCACTGAATCTCTCCCCATGCATGTCGTAAAAGGTGACTAAAGGATAAGATGCCATTCTAAAAGGCGACAAGCTAGCCACCGCTCACCTTGGCAGGCTACTTCCAAAGAGTCATGCCATAAGTAAGTCATCATGCCTTACTTTTCTGTTTGGTAGTTGACTTAAACGCTAAACGTGGTGGTCGGTGTTGTGTTTTGATCACCCCAGCTGTCGGGATAAAGGGTGCGCTGTGTGTGTACGTTGTTGGAATGAAAACTACTTGCTATAATACTCATGGCCTAGCTTGAATTTAGAATGTGTCAAATGTTATTTTGTTTATAACATGACTGCCATCCTTCTATCAGTGTAATATGATTTAAATAAAATAGCTCTGAATAACAATAAGTTCTAACATACGTAACAATTTATTTTCTTTTAGATGTAAAATCCTATTACTTTAAGTGAGCTAAACTGGTATTATATGTATATACAATTGGTTTCTCGGAAACGGCTCTAACAATTTGGATGAAATTTAGTATTTAGATCATGTTATTTTTTTTAAGTTTATCTAGATAGGCTTAGACGCCCCGGTACTATTAATTACTTACCCAGCTGTGATTTTTTTTCAGGATTATCGCCAATATTTCAAAATGAGAGAATTCACAATAAAAATGCTATAGAACTCCCGTCACAAGATTACTTTACAAAGGTGAGGTGGTTTCGACAGAAATATAGTATGCATTTACAAAATCACTACTGCTTGCCTGTGACATTGTCCAATTTGGCCAACGGTTTCTAAATACCGCCCCCACACGGTATATACAGGCTGTTTCAGGATAGGCTTGAGAAACTTCAGGAAAGTACTCATTATTAGAAGAAAAAAATTCTTATCACTCAAATCGAAATTTCGCACTTTTTTTTCATACAAATATTTTAAATTGTAATAAAAACTCGATGGATGGATTTGTCTAGGTCTAGGGAGTGCAATGACCTAGTCCAGTCCCCTTTTTCTTTTGAGTTCATTAAAATTCAGGTGTTAGTAATTTACCAATTTTTTTTTTATGGATTTTTTTTACATGCAGTTAAATTCTACTGGTTAAGGATGTAAGGTCAGTCATTTTATTTTTATTTAATAAAGGCGGACGTTAACCGTCCACCAAATATCGTTGAAACGATTTTCACTAAAAAGTCATATAAAATGACCGAATCTGGAGAAAAGTTTCAGAGCTTTTCCTCTTCAAATATGAAAACCTTTCGAACCCTGAAGTTACGAAACTCTATCCTGAAACACTCTGTATAATTTTGTATCCGCCAATTCTATTAGCAGGGCGAAAATGAGCGGGCAAGAAAACTCGCCGGCAATCAATATTATGTTTTCTTTTTCTCCAATAAAAACACAGAAATAATCTGTTTCTTACAGAGTATGTACGAAAACTTCGTGAACGACGTTGAAAAGTGTACGGAGGTGTACGAAGCGGGCGCACAGAATTTGGCCGACGCGACCGCAGACAAGGCGCAGATGAGGTTCCGCAAGTTGAACGCCTCTATCGTCTTCGACGGCGCCGCTATCGGGACTGCTAAGGTATTTTTTTCCCCATCCTGTAATCATCCTTTGACATAAGCAGCAGGTGTTCTCTCTGTCGGATGATGCGTAAGGCAGTTTTCCATTGAGAACGTACACACACACATACAAAGCACACTGTATCCCGATAATCAGAGTAAGTAATGGTTTTCGGAAAGGTCTGTCATCCAGTTTGGATGCAATAATAAAATAAATAAAATTTTTTGTGTCGTTTTGTAAAGGTCTGTCACCCATTTTAATTAAGTTTCCGGATTAACAGTAGTAGGTTTAAACCTACCACTGTTAATCCGGAAATTTAAAAATGAATATAATTAATAACAGAGTAAACTTAAAAACATTAGTCTGTCGCCCAGTTTTGATGCAATAAAAAAATTAATAAAATTTGTTGTGTCTTTTCGGAAAGGTCTGTCGCCCAGTTTGGATGCAATAAAAAAATAAATAAAATTTGTTGTGTCTTTTCGGAAAGGTGCTGAATCAAGTGGACGGCAAGTTCATAGCGTGCGCGATGGATGGGCGAAGGTACGCGGCGGGCCCCGCTACTTGCTACCTGGTGATGTTTGACCAACACGCCGCGCACGAAAGAGTGCGACTAGAGAGCCTTTTTCATGGTATGACAATACACTTGCCAGCCTCCTCGGTAGCTCACTGGTGCTATGGATCGATGTCCGATATACATTTATTTACTTACATTACTGCGTAACGCGATTAGTGCATAACAAGGCAAACAACTGACGCACCAAAGTAGTCGATATTGGATGCCGGGTGGCTAAGCTCAAGTGGCAGTGGGCTGGGCAAGTTAGCCGAAGAGACGATGACCTGGCGGCCGTGGACAGGAAAACGGAGTGTGGGAAGACCACTCGCCAGGTGGGACGACGACATCAAGTACGTCGGCGGAAAGCAGTGGTTCCGTATCGCTGAAGGCCGGGAGGACTGGAGGAAAATTGGAGAGGCGTATGTCCAGCAGTGGACGCTTACACGCTGACTGACTGGATGTAAGATGGCCGCATAGCAGCCTCGGCTGTGTTCTCTAGTCCAGTATAGCCGCAATCCAAAAGGAAGTCTCCGATATGGCACCTGCCTACTCGGAGATATTGGCTGGTCGGAGCATGTGCTCCGACTAGCCAATGGCCCCTCTGACTCAGCCACCCATACCGGATTACATAAAACATCATAGTGGAACATCGATAGTTTCCAAGATGCATTTATTTTTATTTTACCCTTTTAATGTAAAGTATCTTATGCCGGAGTTCCGTCTGATGCTTAAACGCGGTCATCGGTCGCACGCAAAACAAGCGTGCACCGCAGTGCACGTGTATTTATCAGGTATTAGACGTTGTAAAATTGCACTAAAACATTAGATTGCTTGTACATTCGATTCGTGAAATTAGTTTGTATGGAACCTGTATTTTTCCATTCCAGCTGCTGAATCAGAAAATTTGTCATACACTTTTTTGTTCATGTTGATCCGCGAATCTGCTACTGCCCTGTATGGACGAGTTTTATTTTCATACATTGTTTAAATGCAGGTTACAAGCTGGGAACGACATGGGAAAGCACAACTTGCGATAAACTCACACTAACTCTTTCTGAAGAGGAGCTCTTCTACATAGAGAACTTTGGTAGTAAGTTCAAAGAGATTGGCCTCGATTGGATCGTGGATTCGACTCGGAAGAGTATTTGCGTTGTAGCCGTTCCGACGGCTCTACTGGGAAAACATAACAGGAAGGTTAGTTTTTTTTTTTTATGGAAACTGACACGGTTGGCTACATCACCTACAACATCCGTGATGTCAGCCCATAACACCGGGTGAACTTGGTGCCACGTCAGTGCTTCCCTTCGGTCGTGCCGGCTACACTGAACTGGACGGAAAACACAAACTATTTACATAGCCGTTTCGACCGACCTTTCATTCAGTGCGGTGGTACCAACCCGGGCGGGTTGAACCCTACCACCTAGTGATATAAGAAGGGAGTTATATCCCTTAGTCGCCTTTTACGACATACACGGGGAGAGATGCAGTGGGGCTATTCTTTTAAAGTACCGGCCCCACACAGTACATTTAAAGTACAGGCCCCACACAGTACAAACACGGGTATTTGATCGCTCGTTAGTATTTTAATATTGTAATCTTTGGAAGTGATCATGCGCTAAAGGTCTCGATTGGTAAGCGAAAAGTTGCAGGTTCGGTCCCCACTGTCGTGCACCTTTCTTCCTTTTATCCTCATTTCGACATTGTTACTAGGTTACCATATTAGGTGGTAGGGTTTAACCCCCGCACTGAATGATAATAGTTTGTGTAAATAGTTCGTGTTTTCCATCCAGTTCAGTGTAGCCGGCACGACAAAGGGAAGCACTGACATGGCTCCTATGTTGTTGTTGCTTTGGTTTGGGATTGGCTATGGGCCTGCAAACTAGTCCCGCTTGGTTGGGGACCTTCGTGCAAAACCCCGCGATGTCCAGCTACCCCAGCCATAATATGTAAAACGTAGTATGTCCCTTCATTGGTTGTCAAGTGCACTGCACTCCAACAGAACATGCTCGGCCGTTTCATCGGTCGCCAAGCATCCCCTGCACAAGTGAGCTATCCGTAATACCTATGGTGTGTAGATGTATATTTAGTGAGCAGTGGCCGCTCATCAGACCAGGCTTTCCACTCCGACCAACTAAACTGTCCAATTGAAACGGATCAACTATTTTTCTTTCCCAATGAAACAACTTTTTGGTTGGTCTGATAAGAATATTCTATTAATTTAAATTTGTTCCCATCTGACCAATTGAAACGGACCAACAATTTTTTTAATGAAATTTTTTTTGCCTTAAATACATTTTTATAGCTAAATTCAGAGGCATATTCATGATTTTTTTCTATCTAGAGAATTTAAAAAATCCCCGCCCGGAAACTGTGGTACAACCGCGTTGTACGATCAGTTTAGTTGGGCGGAGTCGAAAGCCTTTGTCGATTCAGTTGGTCGGAGTACCCGGTTATCGAGTTGATCTGTTGGGAGTAAAATTTTACCAAATTAAATATCTGATGGACTAGTTGGTTTATAGATGTATGGTGAATAGATGCCTTCATTGAGTTCCATTCTGCACAACTAGTTGGTCGGAGTGGAAAGAATTCATCAGACTAACGGCTATTCTCAGCTTACCCCAGGCCAGGTTTATAAGCTTCCGAGTCAGCCTTCGGTCTGGTTTAGGAAGAGCAGCTCTCGACTGTCTGCACTCTGAGAGGCCCTTCCATCTGTCCCTGTGTTTCCGTGATGTCGATGTGTGCAACCTAGATCTCGTGTGTGCTTGCTGACGGCATTATCACGCCTGGCACCAAGTTCACCCGGTGTTATGGGCTGACATCACGGATGTAGTAGGTGATGTAGCCAACCGTGTCAAGTTTCCATAAAAACCCCCCGAAAGCTCTTCCCTTAGTTTAAAGGACGATGTCTTTGCGCTTTGCAGTTGGGCGTGGTGGCAGCGGCCGTCAAGAGGCTGATACGCGAGCACGTGAAGACATTGAAGTGCACAAACAGCACCACCGACTGTCCCAAGACCTTGCTCGACCTGGTCAACATGGAGGTAATACCTACTTATTGATGCTCTTTATTAGAATCCGTACGAGACCCTATTAACAAGGCCAACGCAATTTTCACAGAATATGTTTTATTATGGTGAATATCCTAACAAATAATAAAAAAATCTATAAATAGTTAAGAAGATGTGGAACTAAGCTTGCGATGGCTTCACCGAACATATCCGGGCCCATCAGCAGTAGAGGAGGGTGTTAATCGAGGTCGGGACCAGCGAGTAGCCACTCTAAATTTCCCGCGCATGCTTCACGTTTCGGCTCGCATCAAGCCCTCGTCAGCTAGTCTGCGTTTACTAAGACGCGGGGAAACCACCAGTCCCGCTCTCGACCTCCCTCTCTCTACCTAATTAAGCTGTTCAGATTCCACGTAAAACTGTAGGACCCTTCCCTTCTTACCTTACTAGGTGGTAGGGTTTAATTTAACCCTCCCGGGCTGGTACCACCGCACTGAATGAAAGGTCGGTCGAAGCGGTTATGTAAATAGTTTGTGTTTTCTGTCTAGTTCAGTATAGACGACTAAAGGGAAGCACCTGTACCGTGTGGGGCCGGTACTTTTATTTTTTTTTATTGATACGCGAGACGCTTGGCGTCGTCAGCATGGAATAGAAGAAAACATAAAAGAATAGCCCCACTGCATCTCCCCCCGTGTATGTCGTAAAAGGCGACTAAGGGATATGACTCCCTTCTTATATTACTAGGTGGTAGGGTTTAACCCGCCCGGGTTGGTACCACCGCACTGAATGAAAGGTGGGTCGAAACGACTATGTAAATAGTTTGTGTTTTCCGTCCAGTTCAGTGTAGCTGGCACGACCAAAGGGAAGCACTGAGATAGCACCTAGTTCCACAAGTTATTATGCGCTGACATCACGGATGTTGTAGGTAATATAGCCTACCATGTCAGATTCCATTAAAAAAGTCATCTATGGTAATATCTCTTCCAGGCGTGCAGGTTCGCAGTGAAGTTCGGCGACCGGCTGGGCAGGGAGGCTTGCGAGGAGTTGATCAGATCTCTGGCCGAATGTTCAGCTCCGTTCCAGTGCGCCCACGGGCGACCCGCCATGGCTCTTCTGCTGGCGGTGAGACCAGACGAACGTGCGTACAAGGTGCGTTTAGTTAATAGCCATAATATAGTTCAATACCATAACGACCCGCATTCACACGCGCGCCTGTACGCGCCATTTGAGTGATACAGATTTGTAGCTCGGGGCTCGTCTGGTAATGTGGGGCTTAAGGCTATTAAAATATGACGGGTTTTCAAATAAAAGTGAAAATAGGGTACATATTTCTTGGAACTAAAAAACAATAAATTATTTATTTATATTTATTAAAAATTTTGGAAAACTAAGGTGGCTTGTCAGATTTATTACTACTCGTACTAAGCCTAAACCGTCTGTCTTGTCTGTATGTCTGTCTGTCCGAGGGCTGTATCTCTTGAACCGTAATAGGTAGCCTGTTGAAATTTTCACAGAATATGTGTTATTTATTACTTATTATGGCCGATATTATATAACAGCAAATAATAAAAATAAGAAAAAGTAAAAATTCACGGGGGTCCCCATAGAAGAAACTAAAAAGTGTATGCCATCTACCCGAAAGAGTATGAAGCACTTTAACTAATACATAAATGGCGTGAGTGACGCTGACCATGAAACGGCGATACGGAACCCTCGGTGCGCGAGTTCGACTCGCACTTGGCCAGTTTTTTTTTATTTGAGTCATTCACTGAATGTTCCTCCTCGCGAAAGTTGTACTGTTGCACACGAGTTCGCAGTTGCAATGGCTGCCATCCATGATGCTGACTGAAATATTTGAACTTCCTCCTTATTCATCAGATTCATTAAGATTTGTACCGTGTGGGGCCGGTACTTTAAAAGAATAGCCCCACTGCATCTCTCCCCGTGTATGTCGTAAAAGGCGACTAAGGGATATAACTCCCTTCTTATATCACTAGGTGGTAGGGTTTAACCCGCCCGGGTTGGTACCACCGCACTGAATGAAAGGTCGGTCGAAACGGCTATGTAAATAGTTTGTGTTTTCCGTCCAGTTCAGTGTAGCCGGCACGGCCGAAGGGAAGCACTGACGTGGCACCAAGTTCACCAGAGCTGCGCTTCGTGCGCGCACGAAGCGAAGGAACGCGGTCGTCTCGGCCGCCCGAGCACGCCCGCGTTCCTTCGCTTCGTTCTCTGAAGTTCACCCGGTGTTATGGGCTGACATCAAGGATGTTGTAGGTGATGTAGCCAACCGTGTCAGTTTCCATAAAAAAAAAAAAATCTTGCTCCTAGTGATTTCTGTTTATTTTCGAGACAGTAGGAATATCCGAGAGACGAGAAATTTTAAGATGATGAAGCACTCGTTGCCACGGTGCATACATTTATAGTTTTTAGATGCTCAGGATGAAGAGATTTTTAGGAAGGTAATTCTAAGCTTACAAAAACTATATAGTAATTGTGTTAACCTGAAAGATGAAATATAATTTAATATAAGTTTGCTGAAATATTCTCAATTTTATTTGAACGCAGTTGAACGCAATTTTAAGTGAACACTTACTGTGTTGCCGGCAAGAACAAATGGACGTACTAGCATGGCATTTCGTGCCTCTGGAAAAAGGTGTAATCGTCATGAATAATTTCTGGTGGTTTATTTTATTTTTGATGTAAAAAAAAATGCATCCTTAAAAAACTTTTTTTACTAAATAATTTTATTCACTTCTTTTTCAGATCAGCATGGAGAAACTGAAGGAAATCAAATTTTAAAAGGAGTTTGAAATAATGATATTCTTTTAAATAATGCTTGCATGCATTGATTTATTTTATTGTTCTTATTTTAAGTTATCTTCTATATAAGGTGTTTCGTTAGTCATGTCATTAACTTCGGGAGGGTTACATACACACTCAAATAAACACGTTACGCAAATGTTTATAGTATTACTTTTCAAGAAATGTAACAAAACATGTTTGCTACCTAAACATTAACCTGTGTGTAATAGTAGGTAACTTGCATTGTACGGGGTCAACGACCGTACTATGTTCAAACGCAGAACAGCTGTTTGTTGTAAGTAAGTCACAAGGTCACTATGATTGGTTTTTACAGCTACTTATTTGATTTTATTTTTTTGTTAGGAGAAAAAATGCTCCTATAAACATATGTTTTTTTCTTACGTAAAGTGTTCATTTGAGTGTGTATGTAACCCTCCCGAAGTTAATGACATGACTAACGAAACACCTTATATAGATACTGCGTAGACTAGGTAACTAGGTTGTATAAGTGTAATTAAGCCACAGGACGGTGTCCTAATAATTTAAGTTTTATCAAGGATCTGAATCAAGTCGTTTTATTATTTGCATGCCTGTATTTTGGCCTTGCTTGCTTGCCGGTGTCTTAGAATTAAAATAAATAATATATTTTTAAATAGTTTTTATTTATTAAACTTAACTTTCATTAAAACTACCTTTAACCTTTGGCTTCTGGCTGTTGGGTTTACACATAATATGCTTCCTATTGAATAACAGGCTTGTATCAACATTATGATCAATACACAGAAATACCATAATTATATAAAGCTATAATAACCGTTTTTACTGGATGGTAGGTAGTTACGGTGAATTCACCTTTTTAAAATGTTTTGACAAATTAAATTCACTTTTAAAAGTGAAACCCGATTTCAGTCTCACACACCACTCATTATAACAGACCCACAGCACCCTTTCCATTACAAACATTTGATCCCTATAATGACCCATAGTATATACAATTATGTTCGAAGAATGACCCGTCTGTGGACCCGTCTGACTACAACCGTACTGACTGGGACAAGACATAAAAAAAAAATTGTGACAAACCATACTGAATATGCATATGTCTCAATGAAACATTGATAATGTTGTGTGTTCTTTATGGCGAAATAAATATCTCAATATATATTTGACCGTTAAGGCTGGCCGTGGTTCGGATTCCACATAAAACTGTAGGCCCTACACTGACTGTGTAACCCTTCTTATCTCACTAGGTGGCAGGGTTTTAACCCGTCTGGATTAAAACAACCGCACCGAACATAGGTCGGTCGAAACTGGCTTTAAAAATAATTTGCTATTTCCGCCCAGTTCAGTGTGGCCGGCGCGGCCAAAGGGTAACACTGACCAGGTACGATTGGGTTCACACCGCGAGTGTGGTAGGTGATGTAGCCAAGCATTTACCCAATAGACATCCTCGATACCTACCTGGCTCCAAGAACGTTAGAATAGGTAGGGACGTACAACCTTCCCCGCGCCAGCGTAACACGATATTAGTAAAAACGTACCAATAACATTCGTCGGTCGCCCGCTGGCCACATAGCGTCAACCTTCCCCCACCCGATACCACCCAATCAGAGTTCGCGCCGTCCCCTCCGCTACCCACTGAGCTCGACGACGCTGGTTCTCATAGAAGCATTGGACAGTCCGACGTCCCTACCTCTTCTAACGTTCTTGCCTCGCTCATTGTCACAAACACAACCCACGCACGCACAAGTGCGGTTCAAACATGCGATCCCTTATGCTCGGGCAGTAGGAAGTAGATGGTGACCGGACCGCGGGTCGTGTGAACTATCTCCTGGTGAGTGATGAGTCGAGTCGCGGCCAGGCCGTACATGAGGCACGGGATACCTGCAATTCGACCACACTGAGGTTACGTAAATGGCAATGTGTTTCAATTTGTACCGTGTGGGGTCTGTACTTTAAAAGAATAGCCCCACTGCATCTATCCCCTTGTATGTCGCAAAAGGCGACTAAGGGATATGACTCCCTTCTTATATTACTAGGTGGTAGGGTTTAACCTGCCCGGATTGGTACCACCACACTGAATGAAAGGTCGGTCGAAACGGCTATGTAAATAGTTTGTGTTTTCCGTCCAGTTCAGTGTAGCCGGCACAACCTAAGGGAGGCAGTGACGTGGCACCAAGTTCACCCGGTGTTATAGGCTGACATCACAGATGTTGTAGGTAGGTGATGTAGTCAACCAAGTCAGTTTACATAAAAAAAAAAATATTGAGGCAAGAGAACAAAGAATTACCGCACCCGGACCAGATCGGGCGTGTATTGTATTGTATTGTTTATTGATCATTCATATAGTAGTTAGACTGCACTCGAACACCGCCCATAGTCTATCGAAAACACAGCCTGAGAGCGAGATTAACAATTTTGTTGATAGTTCTGACTACAAAGACTTATTAATTAAGTGAATCAGGTGTAGAGACTTTGTTGTGCTCAAAAAGGGTCAAGTGCGTAGTACCCGTAACCGACGAGCATGTATGAAGAACATTATGAGAGTGGAAGAGGTGGCAGAGGTGTGTCAGGATCGCGGCACGTGGAGATCCATTGTCTCTGCCTACCCCACTGGGAAACAGGCGTGATGATGTATGTATGTTATGTATGTAAATATGTATTAAAAAATATGTATAATGTACGTAGATGAGCTCAATGCCGTAAGGCATTCTATTCTAGTTAACCTTTGGAATGTGGGAGAAGTACATTCATGTGAACAAAAATATATAATACTGATCAATCTTCATACTTCTAAGTAAAGGTGAATATATGCCCTTCTTGATCTGATTCACTTTGGCGCCAGACTAGAGCAAAAAAAACTGATTTTTCATTTGATTTCGAGACTTGGTGACAAAAGCAATGTTCGCGCGAGAATTTGTTGCGGCGCTGCCTCAAACAAAAAATATTTTTTGTGTTTTTGTCAGTAGTTTGTTGCGTTTGTGTATAATTTTAAAGAATTCAAAGGGCAGCGATTGCATTCCTACACGATGAACTTACCGCGGATGTGTACCAACCGGTTCTGCAGATCTTTCCTCTACTATAGTACGAAGACATGTTTACAAACAGCAACCTTTATCAATTAGTAGAGAAGCCTACACGCTTCCGTGATGGTAACCGTCCATCTCTGTTGGACATAATAATGTGCAATGACGAACACCTTATAACACAACTGGAATACCTGCCTCCCATAGGAAAATCTGACCACTGTGTACTCTTAGCAACGGTTCAGTTGGAAGCTATAAAATTGAATGTGAAAAGCACAATACGGAAAAATTACTTTAAAGCGGATTTCAACGCAATTAATACTGACCCAGCCATACAAAATCTCAGCAAAATAATTGATGAAATACCTGATACAGCTGACAAATGGGAAAACTTTAAATCTACCGTGCTTAATGTAGCCTCAAAAAATAGTCCTATTTATAGTAAAATTAGAAAGCCTACAAATAAACCTTGGATTACCAATGATATTATTAAAGTAATACGACTAAAAAAATCTAAATGGGACAAATACAGAGTGACTGGGCATCCAACTGACTATCGTGAGTACAGAAATGTAAATAATAAACTTTTATCATTGACTCGCTCATCTAGACTCGACTTTGAGAAAGGAATCCTGGAATGCGGTAGCAAAGCCTTCTACGGTCACATAAGAAAACAACTATCATCCAAAACGTCCGCACCCCATACACTATCAGATGGCAAAGGAGGATTTATTACAAATGAAATTGACATAGCCAATACCCTGGCCAGGCAATTCGAATTAAATTATGTTAAAGAGCCACTTCCAGACACTTCCATGTATCCACTCCACACGAGTACAAAACTCTGTTGAAGATGTACAGTTTACAGAAACAGATGTCCTAAAATATTTAAGGAACCTACGTGAAGATACAGCGATGGGCCCAGATGGCATTGCAGCAGTTATCTTAAAAAAATGTGAAATCTTGGCGGAACCAATTTGCAAAATAATGAAAAGTTCCTTTGCTGCTGGGAAGCTGCCAGACGACTGGAGACGAGCCCTAGTGACACCAATATACAAGAAAGGAAGCAAACTAGATCCGATAAATTACAGGCCAATCAGTCTCACGTGCATCGTAACTAAATGCATGGAGAAAATAATAAATTCCAGGATAAAGGATTTCTTAGCTCTTTTTTTTTTTTTTTTCTTCGTGTTCTATCTGCAAGCAGCCACCATAGTGGCCTTTATCAGATGTCTGGTATGTTTTATGTCCGAGGGATGCTGCACACTCATTAGCATGCAACATCATAATCATTTCATCACTTTATGTAGCAATGATTGGTTTTATGCGTTTCAACCGCGAAACCTGATTTGCAGTTTCCAACAAATCCAATGCCAGGCAGTTGACATGACTCTGGAGACGACTTTTATATGATAGTGCTCTTTTCTCTATTTCCTCTTTGATGGTCGGCACCTCAAGGTACTCGTGGATCTCCTCGTTCCTGACGAACCAAGGTGCACTGCTGATACACCGCAGGACTTTATTCTGGAACCGTTGCAGAATTTCCACATTGGATGTACTAGCAGTACCCCACAGCTCTATACCATACGTCCAGATTGGTTTTAGTATGCTTTTGTAGACAGTGAGTTTGTTAAATAATGACAGTTTCGATTGTCTTCCAAGCAGCCAATACATTTTGTTGTAGCTTAAGTTCAGTTGATCTTTTTTACTCTTTATGTGGGTTTTCCAGTGCAGTCCTCTATCTAAGTGACAGCCGAGATATTTGACGCTGGTTTTGTGTGGTAACGTTTCACCTTTCATCTGCACTGGAGGGCAGTCTCCACGTCTTAGTGTGAATGTTATGTGAACTGACTTGGATGAGCTAGCCTTTATTCTCCACTTGTCCAGCCATTCATCGATCTTGTGGATGTGTTTTTGGAGATCATCAGATGCTCGTTTCGGGTCGGAGTTACTCGCAAGACATGCTGTATCGTCTGCGTAAGTGGCAACCAGTACGTTGTGTGATGTTGGCAAGTCAGAAGTGTAAATGGTGTAGAGCACAGGGCCAAGTACTGACCCTTGTGGCACTCCCGCTAGACATTCGTGGAAGGTGGAGTGTTCCTCTTCAAACTTTACTTGAAACATTCGGCCCTCTAGATAGGATGCTATCAGCATGTATACTGTGTGAGGAAGTGTTTTTTTTATTTTGAATAGTAGCCCCTTATGCCAGACACGGTCGAATGCTTGTTGGATGTCGAGAAACACTGCAGAGCAGTACTCCTTTTTCTCATATGTATGTCGTATCTGCTGCACGATTCGGTGCACCTGCTCTATGGTCGAATGATGTGAGCGGAAGCCAAATTGGTGATCTGGTATTAAGCTTCTCTCTTCCATCAATGGTTTTAGGCGGAGCAAAAAGACAGTCTCAAACAATTTCGACAACAGGGGAAGAAGACTTATGGGCCGATACGAAGTCACATCATTTATAGGTTTGCCTTCCTTGTGAATCATATTAATTTGGGAGAGTTTCCACAGATGTGGAAAGTACTGTAGTCTTAGTATAGAGTTATATAATATGACAAGAAACACTACTCCCTTTCTTGGAAGCTTTTTGAGTACCTCACCCGTTATCAGATCAAAACCTGGGGCCTTTTTGTTTTCTAAGTTTTTTATTACACGTATTAGTTCTTTGACAGTGACCGGTTTAAGTGGAAGTGAAAGCTGTAGATCACTTTTTAGAAATCGGTCAATCTCATCTTCCTTTGCTTTGTCTGTTCCCTCATTTGGCTTAAAAACATTTTCAAGATGTTTTCCGAAGATCTCCACCTTCTCTTTAGGACTTCTAGCCCATGTGCTATCTGCTTTTCTGAGTGGTGGTATTGTTTGCTGTGGTCTTTTAAATGACTTTGTAATTCTCCAAAGGGAGTGGTTGTCGTTTCTGTTTGGGGACAGTTTTTCAAGTTTGTCTTGAAGTGTTTGATTTTGTACTTCCAGTATCAGTTTCTTCAGCTGCCTTTTAGCTCTGTTTAGTCTAGTTTTGTCCTCTGGTAGTCTATTTAGTTGCCATTGGCGCCTTATTTTCCTTTTCTCTGTGACCTTCTTCCTGATTTCAAGAGTATAGTTGACATTTTGTAAGACTTTTTGGGAGTTAGTAGGTGTTGACTTCCAAGCCGCTTTCTGGATGAGTTTAGTAACGTGTAGGACTGCATTTTCCACATCATCTGAAGTCTTCAGTGGGACACGCAAGTTTATGTTGTCCTCAACACAGTTTTGGAAAGATTCCCAGTCAGTTTTCCTATTGAACAAAGTACACTTTTGGATTTTTTCAACAACATTAGTGCTCAGTGTCAGAATTATGGGACTATGGTCTGAAGAGCTGTCCAAACATGATTCTACAGTGTAATATGCATTAGTAACATTTTTTGTTACGAAGAAGTCCAGGACGTCTGGTATTTTATTCTGGTCAGAGGGCCAATGTGTTGGTTCTCCAGTTGATATAGTTTCCAAGTGATTTGCAGCCATGGATTTTTTAAGTTCTCTTCCACGCGTGAGTATCATTCTGGATCCCCAGTGTGTATGCTTTGCATTCCAGTCCCCACCGCTTATGAACTTGTGTCCAAGAGTTGCAAAAAACTCGGAGAACATGTCCTGTTTTATTCGATGTTTGGGGGGGCAGTATATTCCTGCAATTGCTAATGGACCCTGCCAGTTGTCAATTGATATGGAACTGGCTTGCAAGTAATCACGCCGATATTCGCACAATTCATGGTGTTTTATACAGTTTCTAATCATTACCGCTGTTCCTCCGTGGGCAGTGCCATCTGGATGGTTTGTGAAGTAGCAAGAGTAGTCTTTTAAAGTAAAGCTTCTTTGGTCTGTCAGATGTGTTTCTGACAGTAACAGGATATCAAGCTTGTGTGTCGCCACCAGTAGTTCTACCTCATGTTTGTTGTGTGCTAGACCATTGATGTTCCAAGCGGCAATTCTTAGGTTATTTATGAATTTTACTTACAAGCATTGTAATTAGGCTAACTAGGTTGCCTATTTGATTTACTAGATTATCAATTTTTTCTGATTGGGCTAATAATATTTTCTCTAGAGTGTTTGTTGGTTGAGACATTTCTTCGTCTCTGGGTTTCTTCGCTGCGTCAGCGTAGCTGTTGGTGTTGCTGTTCTTTGTTGGCTTTTTGGGGACATTAGCTTGGCCTGTGCCTTTTAGCGTGTTATGATGATCTGAGGATTCTTGTTGAGCAGTGGTTCTTCGACCTTGTCTTTGAGTCTTTCTGGCAAGTATTTCTTTGTAGACTTGGCAGCCCTTGTAGTTTGCAGGGTGTGCATCGAAGCACAGAGCGCAAGTAGCAGGGGTGCTCCTGTCCTTCTTTGGACACTCTGAAGTCTTATGACCGCCAGCACATTTCACACATCGGTGGGGCCGCATACAGTTGTTTTTAGTGTGGCCATATTGTTGACACCGAGAGCACTGTGCGATAGCAGATTTTCTTTTTGGGTCTTCTATTTTTATTTTTTGGTTGTATATATATTCAAGATGTTTTACTTCCTTGTTGTTTATAGAAGGTTCAAGATTGACAAAGAATGTATCAAGTGGTGCTTTTGTTGTTCGACTCCGCGCGCAGATAATTTGCCCTCTGATTTTATTGCCAGTGCTTTCAATACTTCTTTCAATTTCTTCAATTGGTGTGGTGTGGTGGAGGTTCTTGATTATTATTCTGTAGCATCGTTCCTCTTTTCTCGTAAATGTATGTCCGATTAAGCCTTTACTTCTTATGTGAGATATCAGTTTTTTGTAGGTCTCTACGGAGTCACTTGTTATTCTGAGTTGGTTTTTTGTAATTATTTTATAACTGTAACTGTTTTTTTCAACAGCTTCTTCTATCAAAAGTGAGAGGTCGTTCAGGTTATCGACTCCATATAGAATAATTGGCGGTGGTTTAGACACTTTCAAGCCTTCCGGTTTTTCTCCTTCGGTTTGTGGTTCTTTTCCTTCTACGTCAACATCTAGTCCAGAGAAGCTGTTGCTGGTGGTGACAGTCGGTTTTTCAAATATGCGTTCTGTCCTTCGGTCTAGTCTAGCCAGATGCGAGGACTTTTTGTGTACTTTGGATTTAGGAGTGGGAGCATCTGGAGACCGTTCTCTTTTACGTAGGACTGGAGCTCTTTGCCACGTAAACTTGGATGTAGCTAGATTGTCAGTAGCCTTCTTACTTTCTGTTGTTTTTGGGATTCTGAGCTCGCCAAGTGATGCAGATTTCTGTTTGTTGAAAAACATGCCTTGGTGGAAAGTTTGTTGCACGAATTTCGGGCGTTCTTTTCCTGTATATTTTTTCACACCCTCCAGCACGGATGCTGAAGAGCGCTGGGTCCTAGTCGGGTCCGTTTCGTCAGTTTGTAGCAAGTAGTTTCATATTGGTGTGGCACAAAGTTGCCCCCCCCAGAATACGTGGGGCAGCCTGAGTTTTGCTCAGGGAGGGATTCTCCGGCACGGCCGGTACCCTCCTGGGGTAATTTCTTTTTACTGGTTGTGTCGTCCATTATGTTTTGGGGTTGTAGCTACAGAGAGGCCCCATGTCTCTGCACGGTTTTAATTCGGAGTTACCTTCTCCTAGCCAACAGCTGCCCTCTCTGGCTGACGAGTGCTGGCTCCCGGGTTCGTGTTAAACGGAGTTTTCCTTCGCCGTTCGGGATGTGAAGGTTATTTAGTTCCTTCCAGCTCCCTGCGGCTGCCACCAGCGGGTGCTGGCGGTTGTCGGGTTAATTAACCGCCGCCCGATGCTCGGCGTTGTTACTCTTTTAGCACCACCCGGGGTACACGTGTAGGGTGTTAGATGGTAAATCCTACGGACGCGAGTAACGGCAATACCCCATTTCTTAGCTCTGTACAACATTATTGTAAGACAACAACATGGATTTATGGCCAAACGCTCTACAACAACCAATCTACTGGAATGCCTCAATGTGTGGACGCAAGAGTTGGACAAAGGCTCCCCAGTTGATATCATTTACCTTGACTACGAGAAGGCATTTGATAGAGTGCCACTACGACGACTTGTAGCTGGAGCATTTCGGAATAAGAGGCAAACTCCTAGAATGGATCCAAGCTTATCTAAACAACAGGCAACTACAAGTTAGAATAAGTGAAACACTGTCTGAGCCAAGGCCCGTGTGGAGTGGAGTGCCACAAGGATCAGTAATTACAACAACCCTGTACAACATATATATAACAGATCTACACACAACCACAGAGTGTCAATTCAAGTTCTTCGCAGATGACTCCAAGTATTTCGACAACCCACTCATCAACCACGATAAACTACAAGAAGATCTAAATAGTATTCACCATTGGTCCTCGGAATGGCTCATAAAGCTTAATGCACAAAAATGCACAGTTCTACATTTGGGCAAGAAAAACCCGAAACTTCCCTACTACCTGGACAAGACACAACTGACACCAGTTAATTTACAAAAGGACCTTGGTATCACCATCTCCTCCGATCTCAAATGGGAACCCCACATCACAGATATAGTGAAAAGAGCCAACTCCTTGACATATCTCATAAAAAAGAGCTTCCTCGTGTTGTCGCCACTTATAATGCTTAAAATTTACAAGACTTACGTTCGACCGCTTTTGGAATACGGATTCCAGATATGGCAACCATACTTTGTTAAAGACACCCACCAATTGGAACAAGCTCAAAGAAGATTCACCAAAATTCCCTACGAGCTAAAAAGCTTGAGCTACGAAGAAAGATTAAAAATACTTGAACTGACCACATTGGAAGAACGCCGCGACAGAGGAGACCTCATTGAAGTCTACAAAATACTCACCTCAAAGTATGATTGCCCAGACCTAATTGAAATGTTTGACCTGAACCAGAACTATCACCTTCGTGGTCACAGCAAAAAACTTAACCAGACAGCTTCTAACACAAACATCCGAAAGCACTTCATAACAAATCGAGTGGTGAACGCCTGGAATAAACTCCCACAGGATGTGATTGACTCCTCAAACACAAACACCTTCAAAAACCGATTAGATAAATACATAAAAAGTACATCAACAAACAAATAGCTATAGTGCCCAAGTACGAAAACTAAAAAAAAAAAAAAAAATTAAAACAATCATCCATTATAAAAAAAAAAAATACTGATATGAACACATCAGCTAGAGCTGCTTGTTCATTAAAAAATATATAAATAAATAAATAAATAAACCGGTAAACTCTGGAACGCTCTCCCTGTCCATATATTTCCCCACATGTACAGTCTCAGATGCTTCAAGAGTGGCGTGAATAGGCACCTGTCAGGTCGGCATGGCATTCGCAACCCCTGCATACGACCGAATGTCCTTATGGCGTCGTTAGACACCATAAAGATGGTTCGGTGTAGCGCTTTCTATAAAAAAAAAACGGTGAGTTCGAGAATTACAAAGCAGTAGATGATGAGAATTAACAAGAATAGGTAGGTATACAAATTAAATCATGTTAAATATAAAATATATTACGTAAAAAGACCTCACCTAAGTTCACAACTTTGATACACCGCATGAATTTGTCGGCCGAGTCCAGATCTTCCGCACTTTTCCGTGAGCAGTGGTACTTGATGTACGGCCAGCATCCGGTGCGGAGCACCTGGTAGTTGGAGGCTCCGACCTGCCAGTTGAAGTTGGAGCGCCCTCTCTGGTCGTTGCGCACACTACTGTACTGGAACGGGGGCCGGCGGTTTCAGGATAGACATTGTCTATATTTGATAAGATATTATGTAGTTGTATTGTACATAATGTATAATATATTTATTGCACTCAAATAGAATATGGGCAAAAGGTGTGCCTTTAGGCATTTTCTAACAGAATATGCATAGTTATAAAAGTAGCAAAATATGCATATAAAAGCATAAAAGCCGCACCTTCACGAAATACGATGTCCAGGGTGGTTCGTTACATTGTAGAAGGTACGCAGTGAGAACTTCCGAAGCGGCCGGCTTGCCGAACACATTACGACAGCCAGCGACCAGCGGTGTGGACCGGCGGGCCCACAGCAGTCGCGGGGACATCTTAGGAAGTTATAATATGAGGTGGGGGACACATAATAATAGAAAAAAAACTACTGAACACAAATTACGTAAACAAGGAGGTACAGTGCGACAAGGCTTGACACAGATAAATAAAATAATGTATATAGGGTGACAGACCCAATTGCTAGCACTGCACCAGTTTATCAGCACCTCGGCGAAAAATCAAAAATATAAGATATTGTTTATATTTTGCAAGTTGGCAAGTGCAAAAACATACAAAAGCGTTTTTAATTTTTAATACTAGCAACATTATACAACGCTATATTTCAAATAGGCGTCACAATAAAAACCGAAGTTGTGTGTGTTGCACTTGTAGGAGTTTTTCGGCAACATTGAGACGTCGACCGTAAGTACGTGCTTCAAAATTTTATTCGATTTAAAATGCATTATGGGTGTTGTGAAGAAATAATTGTTTTCAGTGGCTTTATAGACGTTTATTCTAACCTAATTCGAAGTAAATTTTAATATAATCATTTAATTTATTTCAGTATACTGGATGCCGATAAGTGGGTATCGAATCTTTAAGTTTTCCAATTATCAGCACTCCTGCTGATAATTGGTTAAAATAAGCTTAAACAGAATTAATATTTTTTATTTATTTTGGACTATCTGTACTATGAAATAAGTTTGAATATCTATATAAAAAGTGATTACAACCCCGTTTTCCAAATGTCAGCCCCGTGCTGAAAACACTATTTTCCATTTATCGGCATGGTGCTGATAAATGGTTCAACTATATGGCAATAATTGGATCATCTTAGCCCCGCCCCGTGCTGAAAATACAATTTACCATTTAACAAACATGGTCCTAATATTGGTTCAAAAATATGTCAATAATTGGTCTCATACCATGCTTTTTATTTTTAGGTCCTAAAATGAAGCCAAAAGAGACATAGAAAAAATAAAAAAATAAAAATAATAATAAAAAGAAAGCAGCATGGCCAAGAAAACATAATAAATGCTTTAAAAGCAATAGGAAACGGAATGTACAAAAAATTGGCATAAAAAACGGTTGGTGTATCAAGAGGAATTTTACAGTCTAGACTTCAAAAGGACGGTAAAGAACTGCCAGGCCCTAATCCAATATTATTTAAACATAAAGAAGAGAGCATAGTGACCTAGTTTTAGTAATTTAATGGAAATGTAAACTGACTGATTATTACATACATAACTATGTACATAAATAGGTACATAGAGTGTGTACCGAGTGATAATAAAAAATAGTACCTACTACCTACTTGCTTCTTATAAAATCTTTTATTTACAGCCTCTTTCCCTAAATACTTATCGGTGCTGATAATTGGCTAAATAGGTGCCATTAATTGGCGGTGACCGTGCTAACAATTGGTGTTTGGGTCATTTTTTAATAAAATTCAATTTTAAACCAGAATACTTAAGAATTATTAACAAATATGCTTGTAAAGAACAATTAATATCTATTCGAATCTTTATCGATACATTAATAAGTTGTAGAGTTTTGTTTTCAATACAAAATTTCGATTTAAAGTTTGATGATCTACTAAAGTGCTGATAATTGGGTCCGTCACCCTAATATAGGCTTGAAATGAACGTGGATGACGTTTATGGGAGGGCGCTGTTGCAGCATTAATGTTGTCAATTTTGAAAATTTCCATACACTAGGGGAAAATATCTTTGCAAAAGAAAATGTATATATAGTAGTACCTATAAGGTAAGTACGTACTTACTTATTTTTTATTTTATGTATTGAATTTTAGGAAGACTTGCTCTCTAATAAAATAACGGATAATCTTTGGTGTTCTTAGCAGAAATCGAAGTCTAAGAAGTTATACTAACGTACGCGTGGAAATTATTATATAGCAGGCAATATATTCTATTATATATTTACAGCAGTTATAAAGTTAGAAATATTCCACCTTTTCTGCTGTTTGCTGTAATGCTGTTTTGCTATTTATACTCGTACGTACCGCCATCTAGTTGATATAATAAAAAATATTTGTAGTGTAGCCTGTAGGTATGTGAAGCTCTCGCTCGATAGAGGGCAGTGTTAGTAGTATTTTGTAACTTAACCCTTAATACAATGACGAAAGGTTACATTTTAAATAATTAAATAAAACAGCAGACTAGCACATTAGAAATATTATAATATAATTAGACTGCTGTTTGTTAGAAACAGCAACAGCAACAATAAAACAGCAGTAGGTATAGCAGTACGCGCTCGTTGCTTGCTATGAGCAGACTTATACAGCAGCAGCAGACAGCAGTTTATATAGCAACTTAACGTGTCTAGCAATTATTGTGTCTAGCTACTGCCTACTAGATATATTTTAATAGGAATAAAAACATGGCTTATATAATATAGTGATTGAACCATAGGATTAGCAATATTTGTGAAAATGGCGCCGAGCTGAAGATTACAATGACAAGTTGTGCAATCTTAAAATTACTGATTTATTAACCGAATAAAAATATTATAAAACCCTTTACAAATACATAATAAATACCGTCGAAAATATTATATAAATTTTAAAGAAATGGCAGAATGACCGGGCATCCAAACCAATAATAAAAAAAAAATTGACTACAGACAGATTAATGATCTGTCTGCCTGCTGTATTCCCGCGATTGTTATAACACTAATATTTATCTCTTATTTCAATTATGCTAGTTATTCCAACAGCGTTAGGTTCAAATTCCAACATCAGCACCAAAAACAGCAATATAGCACTTTGAAACAGCAGCTATATAAAAACAGCAGATCATTCTAACGTGCTGTTGAAAAACATCCGTTATTCCCACGACTACGCGTGAACGGGGGAAACGCGAGACGGTCATCTGGCAGCACTGTGGCGGCGTTAGTTCAGCTGTCACCCACGTTCATTTGAAGCCTTGTCGCACTGTAACAATAACAGCTGTGAGCTGACCTGACAGTGACAGCTGTCAAAATAAACATCTATATTTTAGTAACCTGTAATTTAATACAATAAACATATCTTGTCTTCTTGTCAACTCTATCTTGTCTTTCTTGATCTTGACCATTGATGCTTCTTTAAAGCCGCGTCTCCTACGAATACATTACATTACACAGAAACATCACACACACACACATTACATTACATCGAAACATTGGGGCGTGGCCATACACATTTTTATGAAAACAAATGCTTTTGTGTAATGTTTCGGAAAAACATGCGCAGGAGGCGCGGCTTTCTTTACATAGGTATCCAATAAAGCACTGTTTTCCTAAATTATGCTCAATGCTAATTATTGAATAGGTAGTATGTCGTTCACTAGAATATATAGTGAATGAAAGTACAATGAGCTTTGAAGGTTTGGTTTGAAAAAGATGGCGGATGAACAAGTTTGTTTGCCGCGTCGTCGTCGTAAATATAACGTATATATTTTTGAGATTCTCGCGATACGAGAAGAAAACAACAGACATTAGAAGTACAACAGAAAAGGTTGTATACTTTAATTACTTTTGCCTGTTCCGAAAAGGGACGAATAAATATTAAAAAAAATAAAAAATAAAACTACTTCTAGTGGGCCGTATTCTTTTCGCTTGTTATTTTATACTGTTTTTTATTTTAAACTCCAGTATTTAAGCTTTCAACATTTTAATTTAATGTTCTTTTTTGTTAAGTATAATAATTAATATCTTTTTTCTTTTATGTTTTCTGTTTTATTTGTTTGCAAATAAAAGTCTTGAAGTTGAATTTGAATTTAGTCGTTCTAAAATTTAGTCAGAACGGAAACGGGAATGTGGATCAATACACAAGCAAGAGGCGGAGCTTCGTCCGGCACACCCCTCCAAGGTTGTAAGCACGCAAGTAGAATGTCGTTGCCCGATACCAGGAAAATAGGATTTTTAATTCCTTCCGATTTTCACGACAGGTGTAGAACGACCTATATTTTTAATATATCCTAGGTATCTACTAACATTTGTACTCAAAATTTACTTATAATATTAGTGTCTAGTAAAACAAAAATATTCATCGAAATTATTATGTTATCCTCAGACAATAACAAGTACCTTTTTCGAGAAATTATTCTACATCACACCTTGTTCTTGACGGAAACTTGCATAGGTACCTACCTAGGTAGGTACTTAGGGTAGGTAGGTACTTAGTACAAGATAGGTAGGTACTTAGTACAAGATAGGTAGGTACTTAGTACAAGACGAGTTCAGAATGACGAAGTTCCTTCATGAGTTAATTATTGTAGTTATCTATCTATACATACATAATGCATAATCAATCACACACGCTGAATCCCGATAATCGGGGTAAGCAGAGTAATCGGTGTTGTGCTGCAAGTACTCTGGTCAATTACAGCACAACACCGACGACCACGTTTCGCAATATTCGAACAAGATTAAATCGATCAAGCAGCAAGTAAGGCACGAAGACCCACCTGCTGCACGACTCGGTGGAAGTACCGTGCCAAGGTGAGAGGTGGCGAACCTGTCGCCCTTTAGCACGGCATCTTGTCCTTATCCCTTAGTCGCCTTTTACGACATGCATGGGGAGAGATGCAGTGGGGATATTCTTTTTAAGTACCGGCCCCACACGGTACAGTATCTATCTACCCTACTAGTGCTACTAACATTGACTTTCACAGTTTCACTCACACCTACGAATACATATTTGCTGAGGTTTCCCTAGTCGAATTATTAGCTACTCTCGTGCTAAAATTTAAAGTTATGTAGGTACATACCTAAATAAAAAACGAACAAAATCTCCGCGCGGCCTCGCCAAGGTGAGATGAGAGGTGTCTATTTCCTTGTCCTTATACCTTAGTCCTTATACCTTAGTGGGCGGTATTTGGGAAACTCCGCCACATCTTTTCATCCTCCATCCCACAGTCATTGAAGACGAAGGTTTTCAATCAGTGCGTTCTACCAGTAATGACGTACGGAGCGGAAACCTGGACCCTGACGATGGGCCTGGTCCACAAATTTAAAGTCGCTCAGCGAGCTATGGAAAGAGCAATGCTCGGCATTTCTTTGACCGATAAAATCCGTAACGACGTGATACGTCAAAGAACTAAGGTAGTCGACATTGCTAAGAAAATAAGCAAGCTGAAGTGGCAGTGGGCTGGGCACATCTGTCGTAGACCCGACAACCGATGGGGTAGACGAGTGCTCGAATGGAGGCCACGTACAAGCAAACGTAGTGTGGGACGCCCCCCGGCTAGGTGGACAGATGACCTAAAAAAGGTAGCCGGGAGTGGATGGATGAGAAGAGCGGAAGACCGCGTGTGGTGGCGTGCCTTGGGAGAGGCCTATGTCCAGCAGTGGACCGATACGGGCTGATGATGATCATGATGATGATATACCTTAGTCCCGCCCGAGTACTCCCGACACTTTGTGAAATAAAAATACCATAAAAACCATTTTACATCTCACAAGACTCCCTTCTCGCCGGTACCAACACGCGCGTGATCTAGCTTAAGTAAATATTATTTAAAATAGCCCCCCTTAATGCGCCCAGATAGGCGCCAAATCCCCTTATCTGTCGCCCCTCAGCGCCCTCTCGTTGTCGGATCGAAAATTAATTCGCTCATCTCGCGCGTGCGAACTCTTGACTTTCCGGAGGGGCCGCGTCCATGCCCGGTTCACACGCCCGCACATGTTTCACTTGGCATTGTCAACAATATCACGAAGAAAATATGATTATGATAAATTATATCATAGGAATAAGACAATAGCGTGGAATCCTTGGACAACTATTACTAGCAAGCAATTACTAGGTGGTAGGGCTTAACCCGCCCGGGTTGGTACCACCCCGCACTGAATGAATGGTCGGTTGAATGAAACGGCTTTTAAATAGGTAGTTCGTGTTTTCTGTCCAGTTCAGTGTAGCCGGCACGACCGAAGGGAAGCACTGACATGTCACCTAGTTCACCAAGGTGTTATGTGTTGACATCACGGATGTATTAGGAGATGTAGCCAACCGCGTCAGTTTCCATAAAAATAAAAAAAAACAGCAGTGGCATGATTTCACAAATATTTTTCTATGTAGACACGAGATGTGTGGTCAATCCTACATTATACCAAAATACCATCAAGCATCACTAGACAGCTCGTTAAGGTGTAGATTAATCGGTATTGTGCTGCGTGAACTCGATTAGGGCGAAGGATAATCGACCCAACTCATACATACAATTTACAAACATTACAGGCTGTAGTTACAGCACAACACTGTCAACAGTTAGAATACCTACCTAAACGTGTCATACACTGGCGGCCGGAGGAAAACGGAGTGTGGGAAGACCGCCTGCCGGGTGGAACGACGACATCAAGTACGTCGGCGGAAAGCAGTGGTTCCGTACAGCTGAAGGCCGGGAGGACTGAAGGAAATTGGAGAAGCGTAACTATGTCCAGCAGTGGACGCTTACACGCTGACTCTTACACGCTGACTGGCGAGTGTGTTTCCCGAACGAAACCGTCTTCAATAGGCC
Organism: Nematopogon swammerdamellus; assembly: GCA_946902875.1. Classification (NCBI taxonomy): domain Eukaryota; kingdom Metazoa; phylum Arthropoda; class Insecta; order Lepidoptera; family Adelidae; genus Nematopogon; species Nematopogon swammerdamellus. The sequence goes on from OX336359.1 coordinate 10,367,706, forward strand.
CAACAACAGTCCGTAAATCTGCTTGTTTAGGACATCATATGCCAGCATACCACTCTCAGTGAGATCTCACTATCCCCACGCGAGGAGAGGTGAATTTAAGTCTGCCGAATGAACCATTGATCCCTCGGCACAGCCACCCATTCTGGTCTTCTTAAAAAAACAACCGGAAATGGTTTTTGTCTTATCCGAAGCGATTATGAAAATTCTAACCAAAGAAATAAAAGAATACAAATTTACAGCTAAGAGTAACTTTAGAGTTAAGTACATATTGAGAAGGTATACATTTTCTGGACTTTCTAACCATTTACTTTTATTTTATGAAAACAACATGGCTGGCTGGGCAGAGGGACCAATGACGCAGTCAACAGAGCCAAAAACACCTCTCCTCGCAAAACCACGCTCAGAGAGGCATGCCAGCAGATGAAATTTGGACGTTTGAAGGCACCCAGGTTAAAAGATTCGGGAAACACCCTCCGGAAAACAGTTCCACAACCTGGCAGTGCGACAAAGAAACGATTTTGAAAACCTATGGTGTGCTTTTCCTTGCGAGTTTCATTTTCCTGAACTCAGTAGGTAGGTAGCTCAGTAATACATACCCAGCTAGGTAGATATTTGTTATATTGTCGGTTCAATGCTATCTCCCGCGCACAGTCGTCTACTGTGCGGCCAGGGGGGCCTGGGTGTATATACCTATTATGGAACCACTGCAACTTCGGAGGGATGTCGGCCCTAAATGTGTTCTATCGCTTATTCCACGGGGAGTGCTCGGAGGAGCTGTTTAACGCGATTCCATCGTTCCCTTTCCACCTTCGTACAACGCGCACGGGGCAGGGATTGCATCCCTACACGCTGGACCTTCCGCGGATGCGTACCAATCGGTTCTGCAGATCCTTCCTCCACAGAACCGGTAAACTCTGGAACGCTCTCCCTGCTCACATATTTCCCCCTAATTATAGTCTCGGGTCCTTCAAGAGAGGCGTGAATGGGCACCTGTCAGGCCGGCATGGCATTCGCAGCCCCCGCATGCGACCGAATGTCCACGGGCGTCGCTAGACACCTTATGAGTGGCTCAGCGCCACATGTCGCGCTTACTATAAAAAATGTATAAATATATACTTAGACTGCATAACCCACGGACTAGGGAAAATAAGAACCTAACTCTTTTGTAAAGCTCTGTCGCATTTCAATATTTTAGCGTGTATTAATTATTGTGAATATGCACATTTAATACATTTTAAATTATACTTTATAATGTTTCTAAATAACTCGAATAAACTCGAAATCAGTGAAGGACAAAACTATTTTGTACCTAGTTAATATTTTTTTACTGTTAAATTCTAATTCCACTTAAAAATATTCTTGTTATTTTTCATACTTATTTTTTTATTTACAATCAAAAATTTTATGCCAGAAGAAATTAAATATAAATATTAACAGGAGAAAGTTATACATATATATAAATTATGTAATTTTTTATTATTATGTTCAATTACTTAAATATATATTTTTACCAGCAGGTGAAAACAAAATTCCGTCAAATTGTCTACCCCGCATGAAAAATATCACGCTAAATGAGGAAAAGCCATTAAAACTTGCAAAACATGTTCCGGTAATTTTCTTGTCCCTTCTTTTTAATCCTTCCCGCCTTTTTCGTTCACCAGATTAATTGGGTCTTGAAACTTTTCAATCTAAACTTTCGTCTACCGATGGGGTAGACGGGTGCTCGAATGGAGGCCACGTACAAGCAAACGTAGCGTGGGACGCCCCCCGGCTAGGTGGACAGATTACCTAAAAAAGGCCCGGGTTGGTACCACCGCACTGAATGAAACGTCGGTCGAAACGGCTATGTAAATAGTTTGTGTTTTCCGTCCAGTTCAGTGTAGCCGGCACGACTAAAGGGAAGCACTGACATTGCACCTAGTTCACCCGGTGTTATGGGCTGACATCACGGATATTGTAGGTGAGTAGCCAACCGTGTCAGTTTTCATAAAAAAAAAAGGTAGCCGGGAGTGGATGGATGAGAAAAGCGGAAGACCGCGTGTGGTGGCGTGCCTTGGGAGAGGCCTATGTCCAGCAGTGGATCGATACGGGCTGATGATGATGATGATGAAACTTTTCATATAAAGACACAGAGGGTCGTCGTGAAAAAAAAAACAAGTGGATTTAAATAAAATTATATTTATTTTATTTTACATTATTGTATATTTCAAAGACTGAAGAAAACTAGCTGCTATGGAAAAAGGTTTTAATAAAGTATTGAAATGAAAATGTACTTTTTTTGTTTTAATACTGAATTATGCATCTTTATTTACACTTTCAGTGTGTGAAATCAATGCACAAATATGTATTTGCACACACAACTTGGCAGTTTCGCACAATTTTATTAAATTTTACAATAAAAACACCGTAAATCCTAATATCACAAAATCATTTATTAACATTACTATTGTGTTACCCATTTAGAAAATATATTCACATTCGTAAGAAACGCCAATAGTTTTTTTTATATACATTTAAATTGAAATATACCTATAGACATAATATAAGCACCATTATTTGTTTATTTATTTATTGCACACACGCGTTTAATTATGATGTAGGATGTATTATGAACATTGAAGTACCTATATATATATATATATATATATATATATATATATATATGACACAACCATTTGAATGTTTATAAATTTGAAGAATCATTTCCTATTCTTACTGAAGTAAATCCTTCCTTACCTTTAATAAAATCCAAAGTCTGCTTCCTGTATGTATGTATGTATGTATGTATGTATGTCTGTCCGCTTATAACTCGAGAACCACTGAAGCGATTTTAATAAAAAAAAATTCTACGGATAGCTTGATTCTTCCCATCAACTATAGGCTAAATTACTATCACGCTAAATGGCTTATGAGGTTAGCAGTGAAGTGAAATATGAGAGCGGGCGGAGCCGCGGGCACAGCTATTTATTTATATTACATACATCTTAGCTCCTATTCTTCTATCTCTTGTCATTCAGTTGATGGTGTTGCACAACAGTACTACTGATTATTGTACATAATATGTAAGTCTATTAAATACATATACGGGGTCTTTCAGGATAGGATTTCGTAACTTCAGAGTTCGAAAGGGGTCCACATTTGAAGACGAAAAACTCTGAAACTTTTTCCCAGATTCGGTCATTTTATAGTACTTTTTGGTGAAAACAGTTTCATCGAGCTTTGATGGACGGTTAACGTCCACCTTTTATTAAATAAATAAAATTACTAACTTACATGCTTTAGTAGAAATTGTACTGCATGTAGGTATCAAAAGAAAAAGGGGACCATGAACAAGGTCTTTGCACTCCCGAGACCTAGAAAGACAGCACTGTTGCGAAATCTCACTGAACATCGAGTTTTTATTACAATTTTAATTTTTTGTATGAAAAAAATATACGGAATTTCGGTTTGAGTGATAGGTAAGGATTATTTTCTTCTAATAATGAGTACTTTCTATTCCTGAAGTTTCTCAAGCCTATCCTGAAACAGCCTGTATATGCGTATTAAAGTATTAATTTACCTAGTATTCGTTTGTATAGTTTATCTTAATATTGTTTTACTGCTTAATACATTGCCATAAACTATTCTTGTTCGCCTGCATATACTTCTCCCACATCCCAAACGTTAGTTAGAATCGAATGCCTCACGGCGTTAAGCTCGCCTATTGTGCCTAATTTGTATAAATTTGGTGTTCATTAAAGAATATATACATACATACATACAGTTTTTTAAATCAGTTTGGCCTTGAGTTTGACCGACCGTAGACCGAAATCAGTACGCAGTTTTCTGCAGTGCAGAACTTTTGCTATGGAGGAATAAATAAACTATTTTTTTTTGCACTGCCTACTGAATGCGGTCTGCCATCGGCCAAGCTTCGGGGCCAAGTTTGATTTTAATGTGGTCTTGCTATAATTACTCATAATTTACATATAATTTATTCTTAAATGTTACTTAGTTCTGTAAATATTCGTTCTCTATGTGACAATACGTTAAACTAAATTATGTATTACATATATTGTTTTTATTTTACTTCGCAGTTAACACATTTAACAGCTTTCAGGGGACCTGACTAACGGAAACATAATATGGAAAGATCTTGTCGTTGGAAACGAGCCTTTCCCAAGTTTTATTCAAGAATAACAAAATTTATCTACAACAGATGCGTTACATATCGTGAATTGCATTATGTGACGACTATAAATGCATATCGAAAATAAGCACCAGTTAAGCAATAAACGCGCAAATCATCCAATATCTCGTCGTCAAAGTTTACAATACTCTTTTATAAACAAATGACGTCATTTTAGAGTTTGATTTCATTATCAAGGTGCCTTGCCTGACAATGGGCCTTCGTGGTTAATACATTTTTTTTTCGTTGTAAATATAAGTGTTATGAAGAAGAAACAATATTTCAAGGGGGAAAAAACCTAAAAACGTAGGCCTATTCTTCATCGTCAGGCAAGACACCTTGATAATGAAATCACGCCCCAAAATCACGCGTTGACTCGAAAATTCCAATTCTTTCTGCCAAAGAAACTACATTATGTTATCTCAGTATTCGAATAAACACCAAATGGTTGATCATCAGGTAAGTAATTCTAAATGACGTAGGTAAGCACAGCAAGACAAAATTACAAATATAAGTGAGTCTATCTCTGTCACACTTGTGGGATCACGAATCTTTGGCAAAACGCTACATTCCAGGCATAGAAATGTTCCAGGTGATGCAATTTTGTGCAATAGAATCTACGAATAGAATAAATTGGTGACGAAAAACATTGCCTGCAATGTATGTATGAGAACAGGAATTCCACCTATCCTTCTGAATAATTTGAGGCAAACAATGCCTGATCGCCATTTAGCAGAAGTACCTACCTGACCTGGAATTAACTTCAATTTCAAACTGAACGTCAAATTATTAAAAATAAAAAACTAAAAAAAAAACAGCTGTACAAAAAACTAGAAAATAATAAGGACACAAGCCTGGGCCTTCTTAAGATTTTACGTATGGGTAAGAAATCGTGCAATACTAGCGTGCTGTCTTCTCATGTCGGATGCCAAAGGGCACATTGTGTCGCTGCGTCAGCGGAATAAGTAATAAATTGAGACTTTTAACAGACTAATATAAAAACGTGGGGCGCATGTTATTTATTACGCATATTATACGCCCCACGTTTTTATATTAGTCTGTTAAAAGTCTCAATTTATTACTTATTCCGCTGACGCAGCGACACAATGTGCCCTTTGGCATCCGACATGAGAAGACAGCACGCTAGTATTGCACGATTTCTTACCCATACGTAAAATCTTAAGAAGGCCCAGGCTTGTGTCCTTATTATTTTCTAGTTTTTTGTACAGCTGTTTTTTTTTTAGTTTTTTATTTTTAATAAAACCGTTTAACTTAAAAGTTTTTTTACCTATTTTTTTATTTACTCGTTTTTAGTTTGATTTTTGGCTCGTATCATTCATTACGTAAACTCGTCATCCTTTCCAACTCTCTCATTGCATCTTTGTTACTCGGTTTCTTACCTGTCAATTACTCACAATCAAGCTCCTCAATACATAACCCTTCTAAAGACTTTACGCGACTCAATGCAACATACGCTTGACCCTCCTCAAATAGTCTGGAGCCCAAATACACGACAGCACGGTCAACAGTACTACCCTGAATTTTATGGACAGTGGAGGCCCATGACAAAATTATCGGTAACATCCGTCTCTCAGCTGTTCCATAATTAAACTTTGCTGGAAACTGTATGGCTTTAGGATGGATAAGGTGTCCGCCGTCTCTTTCAAAATCAATTTGAACAGATGGTATGTCTGTTTCATACTTTTGCGTTCGACAAGTATGGGACACTCGTCCAAACAAACCAAATGAGCCCAAACTCGAGGGGGTTACTAGTAACGGTTGAAGAGTTCCACTGTACACCTCCTGACTCCATCATCAGACCCTCGTCACAAAGTGTATTGGTAAAAGTAAGGGACACTCGTCCAAACCAACCCTATGAGCCCAAACTCGAGGGGGTTACTAGTAACGGTTGAAGAGTTCCACTGTACACCTCCTGACTCCATCATCAGACCCTCGTCACAAAGTTTATTGGTAAAAGTAAGGGACACTCGTCCAAACCAACCCTATGAGCCCAAACTCGAGGGGGTTACTAGTAACGGTTGAAGAGTTCCACTGTACACCTCCTGACTCCATCATCAGACCCTCGTCACCAAGTGTATTGGTAGAAGTATGGGACACTCGTCCAAACCAACCAAATGAGCCCAAACTCGAGGGGGTTACTAGTAACGGTTGAAGAGTTCCACTGTACACCTCCTGACTCCATCATCAGACCCTCGTCATCAAGTGTATTGGTAGAAGTATGGGACACTCGTCCAAACCAACCATATGAGCCCAAACTCGAGGGGGTTAATAGTAACGGTTGAAGAGTTCCACTGTACACCTCCTGCCTCCATCATCAGACCCTCGTCACCATGTGTATTGGTAGAAGTATGGAACACTCGTCCAAAATAACCAAATGAGCCCAAACTCGAGGGGGTTACTAGTAACGGTTGAAGAGTTCCACTGTACACCTCCTGACTCCATCATCAGACCCTCGTCACCAAGTATATTGGTAGAACTATGGGACACTCGTCCAAGCCAATCAAATGAGCCCAAACTCGAGGGGGTTACTAGTAACGGTTGAAGAGTTCCACTGTTCACCTCCTGACTCCATCATCAGACCCTCGTCACCAAGTGTATTGATAGTAGTATGGGACACTCGTCCAAACCAACCAAATGAGCCCAAACTCGAGGGGGTTACTAGTAACGGTTGAAGAGTTCCACTGTACGCCTCCTGATTCCATCATCAGACCCTCGTCACCAAGTGTATTGGTAGAAGTATGGGACACTCGTCCAAACCAACCAAATGAGCCCAAACTCGAGGGGGTTACTAGTAACGGTTGAAGAGTTCCACTGTACACCTCCTGACTTCATCATCAGACCCTCGTCACCAAGTATATTGGTAGAACTATGGGACACTCGTCCAAACCAACCAAATGAGCCTAAACTCGAGGGGGTTACTAGTAACGCTTGAAGAGTTCCACTGTCCACCTCCTGACTCCAACATCAGACCCTCGTTACCAAGTGTATTGGTAGAAGTAAGGGACACTCGTCCAAACCAACCATATGAGCCCATACTCGAGGGGGTTACTAGTAACGGTTGAAGAGTTCCACTGTACACCTCCTGATTCCATCATCAGACCCTCGTCACCAAGTGTATTGGTAGAAGTATGGGACACTCGTCCAAACCAACCAAATGAGCCCAAACTCGAGGGGGTTACTAGTAACGGTTGAAGAGTTCCACTGTACACCTCCTGATTCCATCATCAGACCCTCGTCACCAAGTGTATTGGTAGAAGTATGGGACACTCGTCCAAAACCAACCAAATGAGCCCAAACTCGAGGGGGTTACTAGTAACGGTTGAAGAATTCCACTGTACACCTCCTGACTTCATCATCAGACCCTCGTCACCAAGTATATTGGTAGAACTATGGGACACTCGTCCAAACCAACCAAATGAGCCTAAACTCGAGGGGGTTACTAGTAACGGTTGAAGAGTTCCACTGTCCACCTCCTGACTCCAACATCAGACCCTCGTCACCAAGTGTATCGGTAGAAGTAAGGGACACTCGTCCAAACCAACCATATGAGCCCATACTCGAGGGGGTTACTAGTAACGGTTGAAGAGTTCCACTGTACACCTCCTGATTCCATCATCAGACCCTCGTCACCAAGTGTATTGGTAGAAGTATGGGACACTCGTCCAAACCAACCAAATGAGCCTAAACTCGAGGGGGTTACTAGTAACGGTTGAAGAGTTCCACTGTCCACCTCCTGACTCCAACATCAGACCCTCGTCACCAAGTGTATTGGTAGAAGTAAGGGACACTCGTCCAAACCAACCATATGAGCCCATACTCGAGGGGGTTACTAGTAACGGTTGAAGAGTTCCACTGTACACCTCCTGATTCCATCATCAGACCCTCGTCACCAAGTGTATTGGTAGAAGTATGGGACACTCGTCCAAACCAACCAAATGAGCCCAAACTCGAGGGGGTTACTAGTAACGGTTGAAGAGTTCCACTGTACACCTCCTGACTCCATCATCAGACCCTCGTCACCAAGTGTATTGGTAGAAGTATGGGACACTCTTCCAAACCAACCATATGAGCCCAAACTCGAGGGGGTTACTAGTAACGGTTGAAGAGTTCCACTGTCCACCTCCTGACTCCATCATGAGACCCTCATCACCAAGTGTATTGGTAGAAGTATGGAACACTCGTCCAAACCAACCATATGAGCCCAAACTCGAGGGGGTTACTAGTAACGGTTGAAGAGTTCCACTGTCCTCCTCCTGACTCCATCATCAGACCCTCGTTACCAAGTTGAAATTATCATAATATTGTATTGTCACGAGAACTCAATGTGTGTGCAAAGTTTCATAAAAATCGGTTCAGTAGAAGTAGTTGAAAAAGTTGTCGCAAGATTTGAAACAAAGATAGTAACAAACAAACAAACAAATATACGGAGTCAAGCTAAATAAAACCGTTTAAAAACGCACCATCTTGTTTACCTAGATGTCATTTCACGAGTGTCTCTTTGCAGTATTTCCATGGTTCCGTAAACATGATAATGTAATCAACTTTCTGTCGAGCTATATTTTACGCTGATTACTATGATTACCATGCTACCAAGTATTATTTGCACAAGGCATCTCGAACCCACGACAGTAAGATCGATAAATCAATACGATCTACCATACACCAGCAGAGCAATATGGATGATAATTAAACTAATATTCGATTCAGTCAGCTGACAGGAAATCGATGACGTCATAATGTCAAGAGCCACGCATATTCATATACTGCAAAGAGACACACTCGTGTCATTTCACTCAGTCGCCATCTTAATGCAGCCGCCATTTTGTTCAGCCGCCATTGTCGTCTTCACTGGAACGCGAAGACGACAATGAGGAAGGGCACAGCGATGACACACACCAAGTATATCGACGTTCGTGGGACACATTCGGATGTGACAACAAATTCCTCGTTCCACAGGGAATCGTTGTCGCGGAGCGGGACTTCTAGCACGACCTGTAACGAAGAAACAGGCAATTGTTATTTTTATGTAAATATTATATACTACCTATTATTATCCTTCCTTACGTCTGCTTTCTGTCTGTCTGTATGTATGTATGTCTTTTTTTTTTTTTTATGTAATCCGGTATGGGTGGCTGAGTCGGAGGGGCCAAAGCACATGCTCTAACCAGCCAATATCACCTCCGAGAAGGTAGGTGCCATACCGGAGACTTCCCTGGATTCTGTCTGACATGTCTCTGTCCGCTTATAACTCGAGAACCACTGAACCGATTTTAATAAAAAACAATTCTACGGATAGCTTGATTATTCCCATTAACTATAATATAGGCTACTTACTATCACGCTAAATGGCTTAGGAAGTTATGTTATGAGGTTAGCAGTGAAGTATGAGAAATATGAGAGCACTTGGCAATATTTGTATGTAACGGACATGGAATTATTCACCCGATTAAGAACCAATAACATTACAACATCCTGAAGGGGGAAGGAGGGGGGTGGGGGTAAATAGAGACATAGAGGGAGGGCTTACTGACTCGTGGAGGGAGGTGAGGGAGGGGCGGGAGGGGAGGTGGACGTAGAAAGATGGAAGAGAAGGGAGGGAGGGAAAATGGGCGGTGGGGAGGAGGGGTGGGGGAAGGGAAGGGAGGGAGAGGCAGGGAGAGGGAGAGGGAGGGATAATATTAAAAATCACAAGTCAACTTCCGAAGCCAAAGTGCTCGGTGCCAAATACGACTTTGGTGAGGACAGCATAAGATTCGGGACTTATCCTTTACAGAGATTTCTTCCAACCAACCTTTGGATGTTTGAGAGTCGATTAATGTAGTGATAGCAGCAAAAGCTTTTAGTGGGAGAATTTAAAATAAAATAATTTCGGTAAACTAAGGGTTCATAAGATGTACTTTGTAGACGATATTATTTCTACTTTTGGCCCAGAAAAATACGATAATTTATCAATCACCTCAGCATTTTTCTATCGCTCGCATTCCGAACAACTAGGTTGACTGGGCAAGATAAATTCTCAATAGACAATAAAACGTAAGCTATCATTAAATTACGCACTTAGCACCTATTACCTAGATCATAACTCATAACTGAATTTCATGATAACATGTTAGTCATATCATATCTATTTGTGTCTCTTTCTCGTTATGTCTGTCAAATAATCTTTGCGCATTATCTTCTGACGAGGATACGTCATCAGTAGGCTTATCCCGTCTTAAGACTGTTGTGAAATCATCAATATCATCAATACTAATAATAAATATGTAAGGGATGGTCATGGAGTAAGTTACTTTGTTTTACGTTATACTGCGTTTGTAGACTCTATGATACTAAAAATAAATTGACGATTTATAGAAATATTTTCTGTATGTATGTATGTTCCTCCATAACTCTTAAACCGATGATCCGATTTCAATGAAACTTAGTACAAGCACATTTAACTATACGTGACACAGGATTGGCTATAAAATTAAGTTTCGGTTACGCTAAGATGTGGCTCTCTCATACAAACCGAAATGTACCGCGCGCCGAAATAAAGGTAACGCAGAAACTCGGCCTTCTTTCTTACTTACTTTCGTCTTTTTAAATACGAATTTCACGCGAGCGAAGCAGCGGGAAAAGCTAGTACAATAAATATTGTAAGCAATATTTTATGACAATACAGCTTAAGCCTGCCGTTATTTATTTTGATAAAAACTTAATCTATCTGAATTCTTTCTCATCGAAAATGTTGGCATTGGCAAAGGTGTGTCACTGACGTAGAATAGAAAGTGTATCTTTGATGCTTTGATGGTAATTATTTAATGATTATCTAATCTAAAAACCTTTCATTCAACCGCCAAAATGCTCGTCTAGGTTATGCCATTGATTTTATAACCCTCTCAATGGGTTATGCTAAAGAAATCAAAGTCTAAAAAACTAGAACAACTAGACCGCGCGTTCTCCAAAAGAAGTGTAGCGTGCTAAGAATCGATTAGTAGTTAGTACATTTTCCTCGTACATTTCACGTTATAAAATAAGAGATGGCTCCACAGCTAGTTTGAATTTATATTGGGAATATCGGGATGCGTAACTGAATCGGATTCTTATAGTCCATGACCACAGATTACTTAATAGTCACTTCGTAACAGATAAATCACCCCATAGAAAATGTTCCTACCTGCGGGCTTTAATAGCCTACTGTTTCACGTCGCCACTCGCTGCGTGCGAAAATGTACCTTAACGATCGAGTGTAAAGTAGTTATTGCTTACGTATATGTATACTTCGCGCGGCTGACGAATTTTCACTGAAATAAGACCGCCGCGCCGCCGGCGCCGCCGCGGCGGCGCGGGGCGGCCCGTCGTCGGGTGGTATGTAGTTTGCGCTCGCAAGTACATAGAGTGCGTGAGGCCTGCCCTGCCAATTGCCATGCATGACCCCCGTTAGCCTAGCGGTAGGATGTTTGGAATTTGGATTCGATAGTCTAGGGTTCGAATCCCACCTTTAGCAAATGCTTTTTTTTTCTTTTTCTTTTTTTTTTAGGTATTGTTAGGGTACCTCTTTAAAAAAATAGCTTATCGTTATTTTTTTTTTTTGCTTTAACGTAAAACACCCGTGATGTCAGCCCATAACGCCTCGGTGAACTAGGTGCCGTGGCAGTACTTTCCTTTGGTTGTGCCGGCTACATTGCTATTACCAATTTTTCGGCCTGAAAAATAATACCATTGTAAAATTTAATTTTAAGTTAAACATTATGCAGACTTCGTTTGGCCAGATTCTAGTAGATGGTCAGCCTCGGTAGCTCAGTGGAACGCTGAGCGCGGTCAGTACTTGGATGGGTGACGGCTCGACCGTCGGAGGCTGACCGTGGTTCGGATGCCACGTTAAACTGTAGGTCACTTTCCTTCTTACCTTACTAGGTGGTAGGGTTTATCCCGCCCGGGTTGATATCACCGCACTCAGCGAAACGTCGGTCGAAACGGCTATGTAAATAGTTCGTGTGTTCCGTCCAGGTCACTGTAGCCGACATAAAATGAAGGGAAGCACTGGCATGGCACCTAGTCCACCCAGTGTTATGGGCTGACATCACGGATGTAGCCAACAACCGCGTCAGTTTCCATAAAAAAAAATGGTTTTCACCTACCTTCTCAGCACTGAAGAAGTGCAGCGGTATCTCGCACTTGTCGGTGTAGTTGCGGCACTCGAGAAGCGTACGTCGAACGTCGTAGGTCGTTTTCTGCAGCTCGAACTTGACGCGGATGAAGTTCTCCTGAACCTCGTTCTCAGAGTTGAAGACGAAGAAGTAGTAACCGTTCGCGGGCACTCTGCGAAAAAAAATTAAGCTATTGAACATTATTTTTAAGACAAAACAGCTTTACTCACGGTTCTTCCCGAGCTATGTGGCTCGACCAACACGACGGAGGCGATCAGCCGGAAGTGGACACCGTCACCGCCTTCTGTCTCTCCGCCGAGATCCGGAACGCACCTGAACCCTCGTCTACGGAAACTACCCGCACTGGCCACAGCTACAATCTTCGTCAACGACGGACGGAGATCTGACAGTTCTCTGCCAACTGTCGCACTAGGCAGTGCTCATGAGGATGGGCCATACGCTTGGCCCGAAACGTCGAGCAACATAGCTCGGAACAAACCGTGAGTAAAGCTGTTTTGTCTTAAAAATAATGTCTAACAACCACGGTAATTTAAAAACCCATATAAGCTAATTGAAGTTGTGTTGTATTTAATATAAATAGGTCAGACTGGGATTACATAAATGTTTCGCCCCCATTCCACCTCCGCACTACGCGTACTGGACAGGGGATGCACCCCTATTCAATCGACCTACCACGGATACGCACGAACCGGTTCTGTAGGTCTTTTATTCGCAGAACCGGGAAAATGTGGAACGCACTCCCTGCCAATCTTTTTCCTCCCAAGTACAGCCTGGGGTTTCACAAAAGGGGCGTGAAAAGCTCCTGTCAGGCCGGTATGGTATTCGCAATCCCCGTGCATCACAGAATGTCTATGGGCATCGATAGACACTTACTTATACGATGCCACATATTGCGCTATCCATAAAAAAAATAATTTTACTATAAGTCTTCTTTCTGCTCCACAAGGAAGTATATTGCAAATTATATGCATACCGAGCTCTTTCTTCTCTTTAAAAAGATAATCATAATATACCTACGTCACTCTCAAAATTACGTCACTTCCTTTTTTAGGGTTCCTTATCCGGTACGGGACCCTATTACTAAGCCTACGCCGTCTGTCTGTCTGTCTGTCCGTCCATCCGTCCGTCCGTCCGTCTATCCGAGGGCTGTATCTCTTGAACCGTAATAGGTGGCCCGTTGAATTTTTCACAGAATATGTATTATTATGGCCGATATAAAAACAAATAATAAAAATAAGAAATAGTAAAAAATTCACGGGGGTTCCCATAGAAGAAACCAAAAAGTGTATGCGAGCGCGCCATCTACCGAATAGAGCGTAAAGCATGTTAACTAATCATGACATTTAACTAATATGAAGCATTTCATAACACGCCATCTAGATGGCGTCAGTGGCGCTAGCCATGACATGGCGATAAGGAACTCTCGGTGCGCAAGTTCGACTCGCACTTGGCTGGTTTTTTTCTTTTGCTCATACCGAGAGCTAAGATGTTACATATAAAGACCTACCTATAAGTGACAGCATTGTGCTGCGCCGCCACCCCGTGTTGTTCATCCGAAGCGTTCTTCGAGCAGGCGGGGTGCGGAGTCAGAGGCAGGTTCAGAATCAGGCCCTCGCACTCCAGCAGCGCCTCCTCGCTAGAGGAGAACGAAGACCAGAACTCTGAGTTGCTCATGTCGTTTGCCGTAGTCTCGTTCACCACGTGGTGAACTTCGGCGAAGCCGTCTGCTTCGAGACCCTGTGAATATTGAAACGGTTGACTACATCACCTAATTTTTTTTTTTATGTAATCCGATATGGGTGGCTGAGTTGGAGGGGCCAAAGCGCATGCTCCGACCAGCCAATACCACCTCCGAGAAGGTAGGTGCCATACCGGAGACTTTTTATGTATGTATTCTTTATTGAACACCAATTTATCAAAATTAGGTACAACAGGTGAGCTTAATGCCGCGAGGCATTCTATTCTAACTAACCTTTGGGATGTGGGAGAAGTACATGCAGGCGAACAAGAATAGTTTGTGACAATGTGTTAGATTAAAGAAATATGTATGATAAACTACGTACGAATACTACATAGATACTTTAAATAAGCATATATATGTATATAATAAATTTACATATTATATGTACATTAATCGGTGCTGGACAGGTGCAGACTTCCCTGGAATGCTGGCTATACTGAACTAGAGGAGAACACAACCGAGGCTGCTATGCGGCCATCTTACATCCGGTACGGTGGTGCCAACCCAGTCGGCTACAATTTGAGCCTACCCCCTAGCAAGGGGCAAGGGAAGGGACCTACAGTTTTACACCGGTTCCGAACGGTGAAGCAGCAGGTGTAGGTATGCACGTAAATTTTTTCGTCAGAAAAAACTCATTGGTACACGCCGACGGGATTCGAACCGCGGACCTCTTGCATGAGAAGCCGATGCCCAAACCACTCGGCCACCCGCCGCTACTACACGAGTAATGGCTGCCCAAAAAAAACCCTTCACGCCTTGGTGCAAATACGGATGACCCCAAAATATTACATAACTAGCTGTGCTCCCGACTTCATTCGAGTGGACTACAGGCAGAGGCGGCGCAAGGCGTGGGCGACGTGGGCCACCGCCCACATGGCCTCGCGGCCCGAGGGGCCTCGCGCCTCGAAAGTTCATGCAGTTTTGATTCATGAAAAATATTCAGCTAGATCTATTAAAAGAGACCCCGAGTAGACATGTTTTGACTTAATCAAAGTCAAACTAAAGACTTTATCAGACACAAGATGGGAATGCAGGACAGAGGCAGTGAAGGCTGTATATTGCAATTTGATTATGTTTACTTTTATCGACGAAAGGCATGCTGAGAAAAATGTTCGGTTTGATCAGTATACCGGAAATCCATTTCAACAGTAAAAATCGATGCCACCAGAGAGGGCCTCGCAAAATATATCTTGCCCACATCAAATTTAGGTCTTGCCTCGCCACTGACTACAGGTTTTGTATAGTTTTGACTACCTGTCTGTAAGGTAGGTACCCGTTCATGTCCCGGAATAAGTTTTTTTTTATATGTTAGTTCAATTCAGTTATTCTCAATGTTATCTAGAAACATGCACAATATAATACGTGTAAAAGAAGAGAGTTTTGAAGAAGATTCTCAACGCTACTTGATTCTGGCAATTACAATTTAACGAGCCAACCTCTTCAATAGCAGAATTCCTGTCCTCATCGTCCTCGTTCAAGGACTTCTGAAACTCAGCCTGCTTGATGAGGAGCTCTCTCTTGGTCCTCGCCTTCTCGTCTGCTTCTCGTCTTTTATCTGAAACATCCCGGATTTGAGGCACTGCTTTCAACTCTTTTTGAATTGAATTGATGAGTCGCAATTTTACATAGTACATAAAGTTTAACACCTACGAGAAGATCTGATATCAGAGACTTCCCTTTGAATTTTTGACTATACTGCACTAGAGCATATTCAGTACCATGGTACCAACCCAGTTAGCTACAATTTAAGCCTACACCTAGTACAGGCAAGGGAAGGGATCTACAGTTACATCGGTTAGGAACGGTGAAGCAGCAGGTGTAGATATCCGCTTTTTTCAATTAGAAAATCTCATTGGTGCATGATCCTTAATCTATATTAACATTATTATTATCAACAATATCAACATCACCACCGAAATAATCAACATAATCAACATCATCTTGAATGTCGGAAAACCTCGAACCTATTTCATGAGAAGCCGATGCTCTGAAAGTGAATTTTCTAAATTGTTTGTATAAGAATACTCACTTCTCAGTTCGCCTTTCCTCGTTTCCTCGTCTATAGCCTCCACGAGGATCTTCCTCAGATGATTCAGCCTCAATTCTGCTTTCGCCTCATCCAATTCTTCATTCAATTTCGATCTGAGTGTCGTAGGTGTCTGGAACACGAACCAATCAATTCATTCTCATATCAGCGACATACGAAACTGTAGCGCTTGGTGTATGCCCTATCTTAACCATATCCCTCTACTGCCCTCTAGACTTGCTTCAGGATTTTAACCCTATTCCTTATTATAATCCTTTATTCCTTGTCTTCCACTCCACCTTTTCTCAGCAGCACTCATCGCAGAGAAACTGAACACCTCTTTGTTGTTAACAACCTATCCTTTCGCAAAGTAGTTTCTCTGTCATGGAATTGCCTGCCAGCGAGTGTGTCGTTCCCGATTCCTTCAACCTGTGTATCTTCGAACGTCGTATCAGCATGCTGGACATTCCTAGAATAGTCCGCAAGTCTGCTGGTATGGTAACTCGCTGAGTGAGCTTTTGTGAGGGCTTTGGTCACTCGGCGCAGCTACCCATACTAGTTCTCATAAAAACACCCTTGACTTCTACCATCGCCGCGCAACGCGCGCTGCCATCAGGTCGATCATTAACTTCTAGTACCTACCTAACTTTTACTTTAAAATCACTAGGTAATTAGTAGTTTTTTCTTACGGGACCTCATATAGTTGCTTTCATGACGTACAACGCAATTCATTCGCGAACTATGTGCCAAATTAGTGCTTCTCTTATTATATTAAAAGCTGGAATCAATCAGTGCATCGCTCACCAGTTTAACATAAGTGCTTTCTGTTATATTCCGTGTTTTATTGGACAACCTCTCCAGAACCCTTCGTCCCTTGTCTCCAAGTGACTGCAGCTGTATGAGAATGTATTCGTATACTTCTGCCGAGGATGGTGTCTTTTCTGCATCGATGGAGTTCAGCTGGTCTGCTTTGTTCTGCAAACAGAATTATGATTGTAGGAGTTATGCTCTTTATTATTAGTAGTCATAATTAGGGATCGGAATACGTAGAGACATAACATGGGGTGGTTAAATAAAACCATCTCATAGATACATATATACATAGCGTCACGCCTGTTTCCCGGTGGGGTAGGCAGAGACAACGGATCTCCACGGATCTCAACCATCTCATTCGGAAATTATTCTGAAAATTTCCGGGAAGTCGTCATGTTTTAGAGGACGAACATAATAATGGGTGTGCCTTTATTTCTGGGAGCCGAGGTCGCAAATTGCTGGTAAGCTTGTTGTGTAGGCCGAGTTAAAAGATAAATTTTAGTGACATATTTTTTACTGGAGACGCGGAGGTTTGGAGAGAATTTTTTTTTTTATAAAGGCACATATTTTTAATCGTTTCCGCCCGCCTCACCACCGAGCAGTTGCCAGTTCAGCTTCAAGGGGGACAAAAATCCGTGGATTTTATGAGTAATTTTATTATAAGTAGATAGATAGTTCCCGGAAACGTCGCTTTAAGCAATAACTATTGTGATACGTACATGCTTGTTGATCACAAAATGTGCCTAAATAATATGTTTCATATAAATGTATGTAAATATGTTGGCCTGCGGGGCCACTACGAATGTCTAGCCTTTGCTGTAGAAACACTTGGCGTGTGGTCACCCGACGCAAGGACGTTCGGAAACGATTTAGGAAAGCTCCTCATCGATAAGTCTGGTGACCGACGCGCACAGTCTTTCTTCTTTCAGCGGATAGGGCTGGCGATTCAAAGGGGCAACGCTGCCGGAGCGTACTGGGAACTGTGGGAGAGTCGGCTGAATTGGATGAAATATTTTACTTATAGTAGCGAACCCCCACCCCTTTCTCTATCGTTTCCTCCTTCTTTTCACCTTACACTTAATTAGTTTTAGTTCTTCATTAGGTTTATTTAATTCTAACTAATTAGTTTTATTTTGGTTTCTATTTCATTAAAAATGTACCTACTGTAAACTATTTTGGAGCAATATGAGTATGTAAATGTTCTTGAAACTGTTTCAAGATTCGTCAATAGCTCTCCAAGTGTTATTCAGGCCTATGTTAGATGTTTCAAAAGGATGCTCCATTATGAAAGTGCTCTCAAGCAGTCAGAAGCAGTGGAGATATAGATAAGGTCAATATTACAGTGCCTTGACACGAAATAGTATATGCAAGACAGAATACTTATCAAGCCTTTATCGAGTCATAATGATATCATCCATATCTCAACGAACAGCTGATTGATGTTTATGGCAGGGTGTGTTTCCAGTAGGTAATAGTAGGCTAGGCATGCAAATTAATACGCATAATATTTCATTCCTTGAGATATTAACTAAGACGAAATTCAGGAAATTCGTACTAAAACGGCAAAGTAATCAAACAATTTATCATAAAGAGTGGACTTGCATGCGGTTTTTTTTTTAAACTTGAAATAAAAGTTAAATTAGAAATTTAAAAAACCCCCGACCCTTAAAAAGTCAAAAATAATTTCCGTTTATTATCCGAGTCGGGGGACCTCTAAGTAAACAAAATATAAAAAAAAAGTAAAACTAAAAATCTATTTAAAATAAAAATATAAAAACCGCCTTCAAAAATATATGAAATAAAAACCTAAAAAAAAACCAACCCTAGAGTTGAAGGCGGTGCTAAAAAGGCTACACAAATCACAAAGGATATTATCATCCACTCATGTTTTCTTTCATGCATCATTTTTGCTTGCTTTAGCACCGCCTTCAACTCTAGGGTTCGTTTTTTTTTTTAGGTTTTTATTTCATATATTTTTGAAGGCGATTTTTATATTTTTATTTTAAATAGATTTTTAGTTTTACTTTTTTTAGGAAGTCGGTTTTATGTTTTTTAAAACTTTTTTTTTATTTCTCAGTTTTTTTTAGTAATTTTTTGCTATTAATGTACTCGGCGGAATCGCTCGGCCTTCGGCCTCGCGATTCCGCCTCGCTTTCCAATCCGATCTTGACCCAATTAAAGTAGGACCACGTCAGTTTCGATAGCTCAGTGGTGCAGACAGTCAACTGTCGCTATTGAATGTTAAGCAACGATGGGTGCGGTCAGTACTTGGATGGGTGACCGCTGACCGTTGGAGGCTGACCGAGGTTCGGATTCCTCGTAAAACTGTAGGTCCCTTCCCTCCTAATCTTACTTGGTGGTAGGGTTTAACCTGCCCGGGTTGGTACCACCGCACTGAATTAAACGTCGGTCGAAACGGCTATGTAAATAGTTTGTGTTTTCCGACCAGTTCAGTGTAGTCAGCACGATCAAAGGGGGAAGCACTGACATGGCACTTAGTTTACCCGGTGTTATGGGCTGACATCACGGACGTTGTAGGTGATGTTGCAGAACTTAGTAGAATGGACAGACATTAACGTGTTACGGAACCCTACTTTTATTATAAAATAACCGTCGGAGGACCTTGGTTGAAAATTGTGAAATTTAGTAGAACGGACAGACATACATTTGTTACGGAACCCTACTTTTATTATAAAATAACCGTCGGAGGACCATGGTTGAAAATTGTAAAATTTAGTAGAACGGACAGACATGCATTTGTTACGGAACCCTACATCCATTTTGAAATAAATGTTAAATTTAGTAGAACAGACAGACATGCATTTGTTACGGAACCCTACATTCATTTTGCAGAACTTAGTAGAATGGACAGACATAAACGTGTTACCGAACCCTACTTAACAGTTGCACTCCGGGAGTGCCGGCAGATCCCGTGCCACTCTAACTTAACCCTTAATGCAATGACTTAAGGTTTCATTTTAAAAATGACGCTGACGCGATGTCGCGAGTTATACATTTTTTACCCACTTAAAAAAGTGCCAAGCGCCGCTAAAGAAGTTTTCACTTCAAAAACCTCAGGGTTATCCCCTTTCAAATAAAAAAAAAAAGAATTTTCAAAATCGGCCCACAATTGACGGAGTAATCGCGTAACAAACATCCAAAAAAAGAAAACATACCGTCGAATTGAGAATCTCTTAGGTCTAAAGTAAATTTCTCGTGAAGACAAATGCAACGAGCCCAAACACGATGGGTTTATCATGTGTAGTTTAGGAGTTCCTATGGCCACCTTCTGTCTCAATCATCAGACCAGCTCGATGTTACTCGGTACAGTAGGTACCGGTACCGGTCAGGTACCATAATAAAATAAGCGCACCTGGCCGGTCGGAAAAGATAAAAAATTTCAAATTTAGAATATTCATGAAACAAGGGTCCGAATATGTATCACTAGTATATCGATTCATGTATTTCAACAGGACAGAGAAAATTTCAAAATATTAGGAATTTAATACTTTTTAGTTCTTTTTATTTGTTTTTGGAAATCGGTTTAATATTTTTTAAAACAGTTTTTATTTCATTCTTTTTAGTAATATTACATAAAAAAGAATAATCGAAATCGAATAATCGAAATCGATTGAAGTGGTACAGAATTATTCGCCATATGTGTCAGACTGCAAATTGCTGAATAAGTCCACATCACAAAAGTTTTGCTGAAGGTAACCACACACCATACTAATTTATCAAACTGAAAATTGCCGAAAACGACCACATCACAAGTTTTGCTGAAGGTAACCACACACCATAGTATTATGCTGATTTTTCGAAAACCACTGAACCAATTTCAATAAAATTGAAATGGGACCACCTCGGAAGTATGACCTAACTAAAAAAAAAAGAATTTTCTAAATCGGCCCTCAATTGACGGAGAAATCGCGTAACAAACATACAAAAAAAAAATAAAAAAAAAAAAAAAACATACAGACGAATTGAGAACCTCCTCCTTTTTTGGAAGTCGGTTAAAAACTCAAGCTGCGCGGGTATTTACTTAGCGGTCGCCCGACTCCTTTAATTTATAAAAAATAAACGGAAATTATTTTTTACTTTTTAATGGTAGGGGTTTTTTTAAATTTCGAATTTTACTTTTCACTGAATGTAAATAGTTAAATAGTAGGTAAATATTTTTCAGTAAGGGCCAATTGCGCCAACACGAATTTAACGATATAAATCAGTTTAACTCGTTAAGCTAGTACCCGTTGACTGTGGGAACCGCGTTTAAATCCATAACTCGCTACTTAACTCTAAATTCGTGTTTGCGCAATTGGGCCTAAGTGCCTAATGTTTGTTGTTCCAAAATAATGATAAGTTTCATCAATTATATTTAGATAGAATTTTTTTTCGGTTTCTTGTTTTCTAATGTAGGTTTTATTGAATTTGACTTTTTATAAATTGTTTTTATGGAAACTAACACGGTTGGCTACATCACCTAAAACATCCGTGATGTCAGCCCATAACACCGGGTGAGCTTAGGTGCCATTTCACTCCTCAAAAATGCAGTGGCTATGTTATTTAGTACCTAGTAAGCGTAAGCGGCTCTTGGTTGACCTTTCACGATTTGGAAAATAATAATATCCTAATTTTACTCATTATGTAGAAATCGATTTGCCAAATAACCAAAGTGCCATGTAAAATGAATGCCAAATAACCAAAGTCCATGTAAAATGAATTCCAAATAACCAAAGTGTCATGTAAAATGAATGCCAAATAACCAAAGTGTCATGTAAAATGAATGCCTAATAACCAAAGTGCCATGTAAAATGAATGACAAATAACCAAAGTGCCATGTAAAATGAATGACAAATAACCAAAGTGCCATGTAAAACAAATACCAAATAACCAACGTGTCATGTAAAATGAATGCCAAATAACCAACGTGTCATGTAAAATGAATGCCAAATAGCCAAAGTGCCATGTAAAATGAATGCCAAATAACCAAAGTGTCATGTTAAATTAATGCCTAATAACCAAAGTGCCATGCAAAATGAATGCCAAATAACCAAAGTGCCATGTAAAGTGAATGCCAAATAACCAAAGTGTCATGTAAAATTAATGCCTAATAACCAAAGTGCCATGCAAAATAAATGCCAAATAACCAAAGTGGCATGTAAAATGAATGCCAAATAACCAAAGTGTCATGTAAAATGAATGCCTAATAACCAAAGTGCCATGCAAAATGAATGCCAAATAACCAAAGTGTCATGTAAAGTGAATGTCAAATAACCAAAGTGTCATGTAAAATGAATGCCTAATAACCAAAGTGCCATGTAAAGTGAATGTCAAATAGCCAAAGTGCCATGTAAAATGAATGCCAAATAACCAAAGTGTTATGTAAAATTAATGCCTAATAACCAAAGTGCCATGCAAAATAAATGCCAAATAACCAAAGTGGCATGTAAAATGAATGCCAAATAACCAAAGTGTCATGTAAAATAAATGCCAAATAACCAAAGTGTCATGTAAAATGAATGCCTAATAACCAAAGTGTCATGTAAAATTAATGCCTAATAACCAGAGTGCCATGCAAAATGAATGCCAAATAACCAAAGTGTCATGTAAAGTGAATGTCAAATAACCAAAGTGTCATGTAAAATGAATGCCAAATAACCAAAGTGGCATGTAAAATGAATGCCAAATAACCAAAGTGTCATGTAAAATGAATGCCTAATAACCAAAGTGCCATGCAAAATAAATGCCAAATAACCAAAGTGGCATGTAAAATGAATGCCAAATAACCAAAGTGTCATGTAAAGTGAATGCCAAATAACCAAAGTGTCATGTAAAATGAATGCCAAATAACCAAAGGCCATGTACAATGAATGCCTCATGAAATTGTGACAAGGAGCCTGTAGTAACCTATGTACATAATTACTGCTTACGGACAAAGTTTTTATCTGCTTACATAACGTAAACAAAGAAAACAGACATTTGCAGTAACAATATTTATCTGAATAAAACAATATTATTAAACATATTTAACTTGACATTTGTACACTTCGAGATAAGATAGAACACTTGATAATAATTTAGATATACATAGTCACAGAAGTTGCACTCAGCACCTTTACGACAGATAATAATCAAAGAATTTAAAAGGTTATAATATTCAGTAGATGAGCCCTTCTCATACATCACTCTCGAAAAAACATGTCACCTACCAAATAAGCTTATAAGCTGAGTTCACAATGGCTGATGCCTGCGTTGTATATGGTTATGGCCCACATTATCGCCTATGTTCGAAATACGCGCGTGAGGAGTGTTGGCAAGGGAAGGGACCTACAGTTTTACACCTGTTCCGAACGGTGAAGCAGCAGGGTATAGGTAGGTATGCACGTAAATTTTTTTCTTCAGAAAAACTTATTGGTACGCGCCGACCGGATTCGAACCTCGGACCTTTCGCATGAGAAGCCGATGGATGCCCAAACAACTCGGCCACCCGCCGCTTTAAATTTATTTTGTGGACTCATGGACGCGTCTGGGGACCGCCCGCCCCGTGCCGCCGTGCCCGGGCGCATTTCAAGCAGCGGATCAGCCTAGCGATCCAGAGCTGGGGGAACGCCGCTTCAGTCATGGGGACCATGCTATGGACGATTATTTTGATTTATAGTTAGATTTATTTTTAGTTATTTATATTTGTCTATTTAATTTGATAGGTAGTTATAGTTTATGTAATTTCTTATGTTTAATTCAATAAAGTTTTCTTCTTTTATATAAAAAAATAAAAATAAAAAAAAATTGTTATTGTTAGGTCTAGATTTAATTATTTTTAATTAAGAATTTTATTTCTAATAAAGTACCTATTATGATAATTATATTTATATTATACACATTTAGGAGTGCTCCCTTCCTTACTTTAGTAATAAAATTACGCACGTCAAGCAAGACTTCATTCAGAAAGCGTAGAGTAAACACAAGGATGTGTGTGTTCAAGATAAAGCATTCAGGAATTTTTTAAGCTCAGTTTTAATGGTGACTCCGCCTAAAAGATAGCAATTCATTGCACTAAATAAATTGTTATAATAAATATGATAAATGTTGTAGTGGATAATAAAATAATAATATCCTGAAATGGTAATTTTGTGCAATCTGGTATGGGCGGCTGCGCTAGGGCAGAGGTGCAAGAGCAGAGGTGCCACAGCAGTGGTGGTGCCAGAGCAGAGTTGCCAGAGCAGAGGTGCTAGATCAGAGGTGCCAGCGCAGAGGTTCCAGAGCAGAGGTGCCAGATCAGAGGTGCCAGATCAGAGGTGCCAGAGCAGAGGTGCCAGACCAGAGGTGCCAGCGCAGAGGTTCCAGAGCAGAGTTGCCAGAGCAAAGGTGCCAGAGCAAAGGTGCCAGATCAGGGGTGCCAGAGCAGCTAATAGCGAGAAGGTGGCACCTAATACCTATACCGAAAACTTCTCTTTTGAATTGCTCGCTAGAGACTAGAGAAAATAGTTAAAACTGAAAGATTTAAAGAAGATAGTAAAATAATAGAGAAAGATTGCTTCGGTGGTTCGATCATGTTGGAAGAATGGGTGATGACAGGAGACTAATAAAGAACGAAAGAAATTTATGGAGCGAATTGTGAGTGGAAGAGTCGGGAAGGTCGCCCTAGACGCACGCTCCTGGATCAGATCAGGCATATGTACTCAAAAAGGATCAAGTGCGTAGTACCCTTAACCGACGGGCATGTCTTCATAGTTTCTGAGAGTTGAAGAGGTGACAGAGGTGTCAGGATCGTGGCACGTGGAGGTACGTTGTCTCTGCCTACCCCACTGGGAAACAGGCGTGACGCTATGTATGTATGTAAGACTAGAGAACCGTCATCTTTCATCCAGTATGGTTGTACCAATCCAGTCGGCTGTGCCAGCCTTTCAACTTTTTATGCATCACAGAAATATCTTCAATATGCAATAAATGTACTTACATCAACGATGTCTTCCCGTTCTTCCTCCATAGGAATATCGACTTTATTCACAACTGTAGCAGTGTCCTTATTCCCCTGCGCATCAACTTCGGTAGTCACTTCACTATTGTTCTCTATGACAATATCTTCAATCTCGGGAAATGCTTTACCGCTCTCCTGAAATGTACTATTACCGTCTAAGTCTGTTGGGAGAGAAACAATGGAATTTATTACATTTTTGGTACATACAACACACACGCTGTATCCCGACAATCGGGCGGCAAGCAGAGTTTTTGAGGTTTGGGTCCGGCATTGAGCCTGAAAAATCATGGCAAGCCTACACACGCGCATTGCTTATGTGTGCGTAAGCTCGAGAGTCGAGAGCGCTCAGGCATAGAGAGAAAGAGAGATAGAAAAAGAGAGAGAGAGAGAGAAGCAGTCAATCGTGTCAGTTTCCATAAAAGAAAAGAAAACAAAAAAACCCGAGCGCGGGCCGGCCATCACTGACTACAAGCGAGGGAAGTGAGAATGTAAGTAGTGGTTGTGTACGGACAGCGTGCGCTGGCGCGCGCTTGTGAGTGCGAAATCGGCGCGCTTGTATGAAGATAGCTGAGTATCGGCCGAGCCGCGCGCGCGTCACACACAACACAACTCACAAGTCACAACTACAAGTATGGATCGCCCGCCTTTGTGAGTGAAAACATCTCTACTTGTAGTTAGTATATACCGTTGAAAGAGAGCCACTGTCTCTCTTCTCTGTCGACGTTCGTGTCCCTGTGTCTGTGTAGAGCCGGTAGAGACATCAGGTGAGCCGGCGGCTGGTAGTTCAGATCCTCTTCATCTTTCTTCTCTTCGTGGTTAGAGCCGGCGCGTCTTTGTGAGTGCAGTCGCTCCAGGATCTGCCGCAGTTCCTGTGGGGCGTAATTCCCAGTTAAAAATCGAATGAATCGCCGTAATCGAATTCGAAATTCGAAATGTCAGAGTAATATGTATACACTGCACTGGCGATTTGGCCGCGCACCGACGAGTAAATATGTTCTATTCATATTGAATAGAGGCGATAAACAGATGACGATCGATGTTATTAGATGCACACTTGACCATCGAACTTGCTATTCACTCTCGGCTCTACCATCTAAATTCACAGAATGATTTTTGTAAAATGACTTCTTTTTCTTGAAATTAAAGGATTGGTCTGGCCGAAAGCGTTTTACTTCATGGTGAGGCTTCTCCTGAAGCCCTATTAGCTTCAGACAGATTGTCAAAGTATGGGAAATCAATACTTCTTGGCCATCAATCAAGTTCACTAAGTTTGGGGAGATTTGACAAAAGTGCTGTCTAGGCAAAGACAACAGGTGAATTAACCCAGGTGAACTCCATGCATTAAACTCTTACTCTTGCCTTTTTTTTTAACCTCTTTGTGTCTAGGTCTAGAGAGTGCAATGACCTAGTCCAGCCCCCTTTTTTTTTGAAGTCATTGAACTTTCAGTGTTTGGACTTTACCTACAAAACTTGTAAATTAGTCATTTTATTTTTATTATATAAAGGCGGACGTTAACCGTCTTGGTGGACGGTTAACGTCCGCCTATATAATAGTAATAGTTTTATCTCGATAAAACTATTACTATTACCAAAAAGTACTATAGAATTACTGAAACTGAGAAAAAATTTCAGAGCTTTTCGTCTTCAAAATATATGGACTCCTTTCGAACCCTGAAGTTACGAAACCCTACCCTGTAACACCCTGTATATAAGGTCTTTCTTTAGTAGGTAACGATACGCTAAGGGGTGTATGTGTATCAGATACTGATCACGTTCCCATACAAATTTTTTTACGATATAAAAAACCTACTAACTTCTCAAATTTAATACGTGAAGTGCGCGTATTTCACCTTAATAAGTAGGTTTTTTATAACGTAAAAAAAATTATCTGATACACATACACCCCTTAGTGTATCGTTACCTACTAAAGAAAGACCTTATATACAAATACATATTTTTTAATAATTTTAAAGCACCATAGAAAGATGGTTCGACCTGTGAATCGTGATCAGTAACGTCCGGAGCGTGCAGCGGCGGCGCATCGTGCTGCAGCAGAGTGTTCGGCTCGTGCGCATCTTGCGCTGGATCGTGGAATCGGACGCCACCCTTGTGCCGTTTCATTGCGTCTGTGGAAAAAGTCGTCAGTCAGCCAGTGTCGGTCTCCAGCGCAGAAGCGGTACGGCAGCACAGCTTTCCGCCGACGTACTTAGAAATAGAAATAGAAACAGAAAGATAAACGGAAACAGAAACGGAGACGGAGACGGAAACTGAAACTGAAATAGAAACAGAAAGAGAAACGGAAACGGAAACGGAGACGTAAACTGAAACTGACACTGAAACTGAAATAGAAATAGAAAATATTTATTTCAACATAGTTAATTTGTTTAAACATATAATATTACAAATGAATGGGGTTTGTATTACACTTGGCGTGTGGTCACCCGACGCAGGGACGTTCGGAAACGATCTAGGAAAGCTCCTCATCGATACGTCTGGTGACCGACGCGCCAACTCTTTCTTCTTTCAGCGGATAGGGCTAGCGATTCAAAGGGGCAACACTGTCAGCGTATTGGACGCTGTGGGAGAGTCGGCTGAATTGGATGAAATATTTTACTTACAGTATCGAACCCCCCCTTTCTCTATCCGTCAACGGCACATTGTAGAAACACACATCCCGTTTCCTCCGTCATATTACAAATCATTTCGGTGAAATGGGCCTAGGAGCAGCTCAATGTGCCTATGCCTAAGGACACATTGTTGCTGCTTTTAAGCCTAGCCAATAAGCGCTTAGCTCCTATTACACAGTAGGTATAACATACAAAATATGACAATTAGTGTATAAGTAAATCATAATAGAAGAAAGAGAAGATGTAAAGTGGCTAATGAATATAAGAAAAAAAAATTTATGAACTGAAAGAACCAAAGAATTCGAAAATTGAAAAGAGGTATACAAGAGTAAAATATTAATAAAATAATACAGTTTTTTTAATTCAATGCATACTGTATATAAAGGGTGTTTTAGGATAGGGTTTCGTAACTTCAGGGTTCGAAAGGGGTCCATTTTGAAGACGAAAAGCTCTGAAACTTGATACGGTCATTTTATAGTACTTTTTGGTGAAAATTGATTAAGGGCGGGTGTTGGAAAAAAGTAAGTAGGTAATCCATATTCTGTGTCTTTTAAATCTCTCTGTCAAATTGCCTAAAAATATACCGTTTTTTTTACGAAGTCTTTTTATTGAAACAATCTGGATAAAATCCTAACAAAGTGCATATTGGTAAATTGGTAAACACTTAAATTTGAATGATATCAAAAGAAAAAGGGGACTTGTCTAGGTCATTGCACTCCCTAGACCTAGACGATACTATTGCCAAATCTCCCCATACTCACTGTAAATTGAGTTTTTATTACAATTTTAAATTTTTGTAAAGAAAAAATACGGAATATCGATTTGAGTGATAAGGATTTTTTTCTTCTAATAATGAGTACTTTCTATTACTGAAGTTTCTGAAAGCCTATCCTGAAACACCCCGTATAATGTATAAGTATCAGGGTGTGTTTGTGAGGTGTCAGGGAGTGTGTGCATGCTTGTGAGGGGGTGTGAGGGAATGCGTGTGTGAGTGAGTAGGTGCGTAAGAGGATGTGTTCTTTTTGTATAAATACTTAAATAAATGTGTGCTTACCTCATTGCCTTAAAAAAAGGTTATTTCTATGGCTTACTTACCTAAATACTTTCAACTACCTATATATTTTGTATTGATCTGTGTATAGTATAATTATCGTTCTAGAGTAAAATAGTACTTATTAGTACCTATTTAAAATGTATCTAAAATACTTGATGTCGTCCCACCTTGGCGGGTGGTCAGACATAGGTGCCATACCAACGAAACCTTACCCGGATCATTCGCTGGCGAGTCGTCCTTCAGCAATGTCCTTATCCTCTGCAGCAGGGTTTCGTTGTTGAGAAGCCCCAGCTCATTCGCCTCCAGCAGTTCCTCCAACTCCTCTGATGAGTCGTCGCCGATGTACGCGCAGTCCTGCAGATGCTTGTGCCCTTTTATCATTGTCAGCGATGCCCCGGGCCATCTGTGTCATTTATTATTTTAATTATGAGGATACCCATAACTGGCTGCTTTGCATAGAAAAAGGTCGTAAGTCGGTGTTGTTTTTAATTTAAAAAAATTAATGGTAATAAAATTTAAAAATCTACAACAATAGTGTTCTGTGCTTGTGGTTTAGTTATTTATCAGTGCAATAAAAAATTCGTTTTATTCATTCACTTTTGCTTCATTTCTTCATGCTTTCAATTTAAATCAATATTTTTTTCATCTGACGCAACAGTGAATGAATAAAAGGAAATTTTTATTGCACTGATAAATAACTAAACCACAAGCACAGAACACTATTGTTGTAGATTTTTAAATTTTATTACCATTAATAATTTTTAAAAATTAAAAACAACACCGACTTACGCCCTTTTCTATGTAAAGCAGCCAGCTGCTGTGGGTATCGTCTTAAGGCTGTGCACAAGGTAAAATTCATTCCGCTCTTTCCGAGAGATGTGCCATTTTGACATATTCAGTTCTTTTAACCCCCGACGCAAAAGGAGGGATGTCATAAATTTGACGGCTCCGTCTGTCTATGTGTCTGTCTGTGTGTCTCTCTGTGTGTCTCTCTGTGGCATCGTAGCTCCCTAACGGATGGCCCGATTTGGATGCGGTTTTTTTATTAGAAAGCTGGGTTATAAATGTAAAACTTTTTTTTCACTAGATAGATGCAAAGATGAAAAGGAAGAAAAAAAATACGTCCCGACCATGATCCTAGACTAACCCTTGGATACTTAGATGCAAAGCCGAAAATGAAGAGAAAAGATACGTCCCGACCAGGATCACAGAAAAAATACGTCCCGACCAGGATCCTGTCCTGATCCTTCGATACTTAGATGCAAAGCCGAAAATGAAGAGAAAAATACGTCCCGCCCAGGATCCTGTCCTGATCCTTCGATACTTAGATGCAAAGCCGAAAATGAAGAGAAAAATACGTCCCGACCAGGATCCTGTCCTGATCCTTCGATACTTAGATGCAAAGCCGAAAATGAAGAGAAAAATACGCCCCGCCCAGGATCAGGATCCTGGTCCTGGTTCCTGGTTCATTTTCGGATTTGCATCTATCTAGTGAAAAAATATAAAGCGAGTACATGCTTAGTACTAACATATAAAAAAATATATAATGATGTGAAACTTATCTATTAGGGCCTCGGGGACCTCTTCGGGGAAACGAGGGTTTTGTCTTTGCAATACAAGATGACGTTGTCAAGACGAACTATAGCAAACACATAAGCAGACCAATGAACATCCCAACAGAATCTCATGGTAACTGTTTATGTAGGTAAAAGAGCTAAGTATTAGTTAAACTAAAATTACCGGCTCGTGACCGTGATAGTAAATGTCTTCTTAATCGTTTAAATCCGTTTTCTTAAGCAGCTTTATATCTACTCATTAACTGTACTGATTAGAATATTTGTATCTCATTAACCCAGTTCAGATACACTTTGTGAAGTACCTAATTTAAAGGAATAGGACTATTATTTTTTTTTGTTCTGGAAACGGACACGGCTTTCTACATCACCTACAACATCCGTGATGTCAGCCCATAACACTTTAGTGAACTAGGTGCCATGTCAGTGCTTCCCTTTTATCGTGCCGGCTACACTGAACTGGACGGAAAACACGACCTATTTACATAGCCGCTTCGACCGACCTTTCCTTCAGTGCGGTGGTACCAACCCGGGCGGGTTAAATAAACCCTACCACCTAGTAATAGGTAAGAAAGGAAGGGGCCTACAGTTTTACGTGGAATCCGAACAACGGTCAGCCTCCAACGATCGAGTGTTCACCCATCCAATGGCTGACCGCTCCCAGATGTGCTTATGATCAAGACCGAGAGTCGACCGACTGCACCACTGAGCTACCGAGGCTGACATAGCACCTAACTCCGGCAAGAGCAAGGAATAATGACATCACGGGTGTGTATATGATGTAGCCATTTAGCCAACCGTGTCAGTTTCCTCAAGAAAAGACAAAGAACAGACGAGAATATTGAAACGTTTCGTACCGTGTGGGGCAGCCGGTACTTCAAAAGAATAGCCCCACTGCATCGCTATCCCCGTGTATGTCGTAAAAGGCTACTAAGGTATACGACTCCCTTCTTATATTATGTACTATAGGTGGTAGGGTTTAACCCGCCCGGGTTGGTACCACCGCACTGAATGAAAGGTCGGTCGAAACGGCTATGTAAATAGTTTGTGTTTTCCTCCAGTTCATCGTAGCCGGCACGACCGAAGGGAAGCACTGACGTGGCACCTAGTTCACCCGGTGTTATGGGCTGACATCACGGATGTTGTAGGTGATGTAGCCAACCGAGTCAGTTTCAATAAAAAAAAAAGTTACCAAAGGCGAGTTTAATGCCTTGCGGCATTCTTTACGAACTAACCTTTGGGATGTGGAAAATACGTAGGGGCGGACAATGCGGTACTAAAGAGGGAACAGTAGTAAGAATTATAAATACACACATATACAAATTGTACAAAGATACATACAATCAATATAAATTCTTACATATACATAATTACACATAATAAGAAACATAAATATTATAATATACCTAGGTACTAGGTACATCAACTCTTATATACTATACATACATACTTTACATATATTTGAAGAAAAGACAAAGAGCAGACGAGAATATTGAAACAATTATTCTCAATTTCTCACCTAACGCAAGTGGAGACCGTGACGACAGAGCCTTCGAGAAGGTAGAAGCCCCAATATTCCTTCATGTCGTCCTGCAGGCTCAGGTACCTCGTCATGCTCACGGGCACGAGGTCCGCGGAGATGTGCGGCTGCTCTGACATGAGGTAGGCGTTGAACGTCGCGTTTGAACGCACCACTTGCCTCTGTTGGTCAACATTAAATACAACCATTTTTGTTAGCGCCATTTTTCTTAACGGGTGGCTGTGCTGAAAAGTCCGACGGACCATCAGACAATAAACATTAATTTGGAAAGAGTCATTTCAGTATAGGCATAATGGTACCTAAATTTTTTTTAATTCATTCTTTTTTTTTTTATTGAAATTGCGACATGTTGAGTCTTAAAGTGTCTAACGACGCCCATGGACATTCGGTCGTATTCAAGGGTTGCGAAAGCCATGCCGGCCTGAAACTGAGGTTTTATGTATTATGTAGGTATGTAATATATGTGCCTATGTATATACAAAATAATCAAAAACATAAGTATTGTGTATTGATCATTCATATGGCAGTTAGACTACACTCGAACTTGTCACAATTTGTTCTATCCGCTTCGATTACACCCACATAGAACAATAATATTATTACAATTATTTTACTATCCTCGTAAATATCCTATCCCACATAATAGCATCGCTTACAGTCTATCGAAAATACACAGCTTGATATTATTATAATTTATTTAGAAATTATCAAAAATAATATAGAAATAAGCTGTGAGAGATAGACAGACAGACAGACATACACAAGAGTGATCCTATAAGGGCTCCGTCTTTTTCCTCTTTCGAGGTACGGAAACCTAAAATTAAATAAAGTTAGCAATAAATCAGTCATGTATTTGTAATAGAATATGTCACTGTAATATTGTAAGTACGTCCTCATTGAATTTTTTTGTTATCTATCCTATCATCAATATCAATCAATCAATCCATATCAATACTAATATACTAATACTAATAATAAATCTGTAAGGGATGGTCATGGAGTAAGTTGGAAGGAATCTTTTCTGTATGTATGTATGTATGTTCCTCCATAACTCCTAAACGGATCACCCGAATTCAATGAAACTTAGTACAAGAACATTTTACTATACGGGACACAAAATAGTCTAAATAAAAAAAATAAAAAAATTCCGTTCCGGTTACGCTAAGATGTGGCTCTCATACAAACCGAATTGTTCCGCGCGCCGAAATAAAGGTACGGTAGCGGGCTTACTTACTTCTTCTTTTTAAAATATACGAATTTCACGCGAGCGAAGCCGCGGGCAAAAGCTAGTTCCTAATAATTATGGCGAATTCGCCATAACCACAGTTTGCGACATCTCTAGTTAATACAAGGAGGGGTGAGGTTGACGAACAGGTTGAGAAAATATCGGAAAACCTAAAACTCTACACTATGTACATGCAAATTAACAAGGGCTCACCTGGCACCAAGTGGTTGAGATCTTGTTGTCTATCATCCGCATATCCGTCATACCGACCGGATACATCTGTCCTGAGAACACTCGATACCTGTAACAATACAACCGATGGTCCTATAAGTAGTATTAAATGGTCCTGGCAGTTCGGCCAATAAAGTGTTATGATCTAGGGACGCAAATCTGCCCGCGGCCAAGTAACTATTTAGTAATCTGTGCCGCGGCGCGACGCTTTGTCGATAAAAAGTAACCATGGTCGATAGAAAGTTATACATGGTTTTTTTTTTATTAATCTGAATTAATATTCTTCAAGATACTTACGGTATTTATTTATAATAGGTACCTATTTCAGATACTCGAGGCCTTTCTTGTAATATTTATAATACTAGCATATTTTAAAACATGTACATAATTTTTTGCAGTGTCATAATATAAGGTCTTTCATTAGTAGGTAATTTTTGTAGTACTCTACAAAAATTGCAATAAATGATTTGTCTTTGTCTTGTAACTATTTAGTAATCTGTGCCGCGGCGCGACGCTTTGTCGATAAAAAGTAACCATGGTCGATAGAAAGTTATACATGGTTTTTTTTTTATTAATCTGAATTAATATTCTTCAAGATACTTACGGTATTTATTTATAATAGGTACCTATTTCAGATACTCGAGGCCTTTCTTGTAATATTTATAATACTAGCATATTTTAAAACATGTACATAATTTTTTGCAGTGTCATAATATAAGGTCTTTCATTAGTAGGTAATTTTTGTAGTACTCTACAAAAATTGCAATAAATGATTTGTCTTTGTCTTTGTCTACGCTAGGTACGGGGAGTATGTGTATCAGATAATTTTTTTTTTATGGAAACTGACACGGTTGGCTGCATCACCTACAACATCCGTGATGTCAGCCCATAGCACCGGGTGAACTAGGTGCTATGTCAGTGCTTCCCTTCATTTCGCTCCGGCTACACTGAACTGGACGGAAAACACGAACTATTTACATAGCCGTTTCGACCGACGTTTCGTTCAGTGCGGTGGTATCAACCCGGCCGGGATAAACTCTACGACATAGTAAATTGCTTGGCGCAATCGGATAAAAACCAGAGCGATCACAGGGTCCCTCTTTTTCGTAATTTTTCGCCGAACCCTCAAAAGAGCAAAATTTGAACTCACCTGAGATAGATAGGAATGAAGATGAACAGAGCCGGAACTACGGTGATGAGCAGGACAAGTCTCACAGCTCTCAGGGGTCCCTTGACGCAGGACCGCCGGCCGTAGTAGCTCGTCTGCCGCCCTATTGTAGGTGGTCGCTTTCTTCGCGGATCTAGGAACCCGAACTCGCCTCCTGAGGGGGAAACATTTAAATTCAAATTAAAATTATTCATTTATTTGCAAAACCACATTTAACATATACAAATTAATATTTAGGTACATACTAAATTGACATTTTTTTGAAATCTTTTCTGTATCTATGTATGCATGTTCCTCCATAAATCTTAAACCCTTGCTGAAACTTAGTACAAGCACATATAACTATACGCGACACAGGTTATGCTGAATAAAATTCAGTTCCGGTTACGCTAAGATGTGGCTCTCATAGGTACAAACCGAAATTGTTCCGCGCGCCGAAATAAAGGTTAGGTAGGGGCTACTTACTTTCTTCTTTTTAAATACGAATTTCACGCGAGCGAAGCCGCGGGCAAAAGCTAGTTCATAATAATAAATAAAGCGAAGTTTCTACGGGCAACCGGCGACGACCGTGTAATGTACTTATATATGAATATATCCTCATAACTCGAGAACTGTATATCGTTTTACATACGGTTTTCACTATTAGATGGAGCCAAAAAGCTGCCCAAAGATAGGACTAAACCTTCTTCAATTTTGGGAGCAGCAAAGGATTGGGAATTGTTGATGGACACACAACATGAGAAGCATTACCAATTAATGCTTTCGGAAATATGTACCACTGCTTATCGATGCCCAAACCACTCGGCCACCTGGTTTGGGCATCGGCTTCTGGTGCGGGAGGTCCGAGGTTCGAATCCAACCGGCGTGTACCAATGAGTTTTTTCTGACGAACAAATTTACGTGCATACCTACACCTGCTGCTTCACCGTTCGGAACCGGTGTAAAACTGTAGATCCCTTCCCTTGCCCCTTACTAGGTGGTAGGCTCAAATTGTAGCCGACTGAGTTGGTACCACCGTACAGGATGTAAGATGGCCGCATAGCAACCTCGATTGTGTTCTCCTCTAGTCCAGTATAGCCAGCAATCCAGGGAAGTCTCCGGTATGGCACCTACCTTCTTGGAGGTGATATTGGCAAGTCAGAGCATGTGCTTTGGCCCCTCTGACTCAGCCACCCATACCGGATTACATAAAAAAAAAAGCTTAAGACCGGATATACTCATAATCTCAAAAGCGACAAAGCATTTAGTACTTGTTGAACTTACAGTTCATGGGAAAGTAACATACCGAAGGACCACAACATCAAACTTAACAAGTACTGCAACTTAGTAGACCGGATTGTGAGAAACGGATTCAAGACTGATCTCTTCGCTGTGGAAGTCGGAGCAAGAGGACTACCAGCGAAGTCGCTCTACAGTCTCTTCAAGAATCTAGGGCTGCCAAGATCGACGCTAAGCTCATATATGGAGAGAGCTTCGAAAACGTCACTGGAAGCATCCAGAATATGGATAGGTAGAGAGAGGGAGGTCGAGAGCGGGACTGGTGATTCCCCGCGTCCTAGTCAACGCACACTAACTAGCTGACGAGGGCTTGATGCGAGCCGAAACGTGAAGCATGCGCGGGAAATTTAGAGTGGCCACTCGCTAGTCCCGACCTCGATTAACACCCTCCTCTACTGCCGATTGGCCCGGATATGTTCGGTGAAGCCATCGCAAGCTTAGTTCCACACCTTCCTCCTGCCGCTTCTCAAGATGGTTTTAGAATTAAAACCAAATTCTCGAATTAGGTTTTCTACAAATCATAATGCTACGCCATCAGCGGCCACGCGAAGCGAAGCCGCGGGAAGAAGCTAGTAAAGACTAAATTAGGAACGTGGGATAACAAAACACTGAAATTGAATCTTTTGTCTCATCCAACTTGAACAGCTTTACCGGAGAAAGTGCCCCCCGTCTACAAAACGGCACATAACTGACAGGATGAAATCAATAAATAGAACTTCCCCACAAAATGTGCTCCGCATGAGCGCGGGGTGTTAGCGGCCGCAATAAATATCAAATTAACTGAACGACGCACGCAGGTCACGTGACCGAGCGGCCATTTGCGATCCGATGACACTTGCGCTTTTTAATACGCCCCTTATCGCGGACGCCACGCGCCTCATTGATATTTTGGATGAATGATTCTTTTGGAAACTGATGCTGGTTCAAAAATGCATTAGCCGTTGGGAATTTGAGTTAGATTTGATTTAACTACCACATTATTTCGCCTAAGTACAGTCTCGGGTTCTTCGAGAGAGGCGTGAATAGGCACCTGCAAGGCCGGAATTCGCAACCCCCGCGTGCGACCGAATGTCCATGGGCGTCGTTAGACACCTTATGGCTAGGTCTACAATACTCCATATGTCGCGCTTTCTATAAAAAACCGGCCAAGTGCGAGTCGGACTGGAGCACCGAGGTTTCCGCACCACAAAAAAAAAACATTGAAAGAAAACACATTTCTTGTATGGGAACCTTCCTTAATTTTTTACTTTTTCTATGTTTTACTATTTGTTGTTATATCCGCCATAATAACACATATTCTGTGAAAATTTCAACGTGCAACGTGTTCACGGAATACAGCCCTCGGACAGACGGACGGACGGACAGACAGACAGACAGACGGCGGCGTAGGATTAGTAATACGTACGCGATACGGAAACCTAAAAATTACTTTAACACCATCAAAATGTAGCTGAGCTGACGGTAACACTGACAGGCAAGCAGGAGTCAAATAAATGATAAATGTCACTTTCACCGACAGATAAATGGTAACCGAGACTTATCCGGAGGTAAAGACATCGGCCATATGGCGAAATAAACCACTGAAATTTAAGCTAAGTAATTTACATGGTTTTTTATTATTATAAAAAGAGAAAACTCACCCTCCAAAGGCATCAACTCCGGATGCTCCATGGCTCATGAAAAAGCCGTCACCTTTTTTTGTCACTTTCACTAACTGTCACTCACTGACTCACTCGCACTAATACTGACTATTGAGTTTTACATTCTACTGTTTATCTCATATTTCCATTTCGAATTGATGATAAACTGATAACAATGAGTGCTTAACTCTAATGCAGACGATCCTTGAGTGGACTTTTCTCACACCTAATCAACAGACTGTCTGTACACATACTTAAGACAATTAAATAATGTAGATCAAAGAGCAAACTACGTATAAACTGTAAAATGTAGGATGATTAGAATGTCTATGAATATCTATCATATTGCCTGAAATAGTGCATATTAATTAAAAATAAACGTATATTTTTTAAAAATTGTAATTTAATTAGCATGACATTTTCAGTCAATATCAACACAAGTCAATAAATAGACAAAAAAAATCGATTTGTTCAAATATCATTTATATGCAGAAGGAACAGTGTGGGTGACAACACAGATTCCTGCGGTACGCCGGCATTTATTGACATGACGTCCGACGTGCAGTCGTCTACTAGGATTTGAATCTCAATTTGAATGCTACGTCCATAACTCATACGACCATAGTCGGTAACCCAGTCGCAGAGGCCAGAGGTTGAAGCTTGCCCAAGAGCGACTTGTGCCAAACCCTATCAAATGCCTTGGCAATATCAAAGCCAATTGCCAAGGATTCACCATCAAGCGATTCCCCCCAAAGGTGACTTACGTACGCTAGGAGATCACCTGCGGATCGGTTTGGCCGGAAGCTATATTCCTGGTGTCTGGGGAAAGAAGTTCCGCGCGCACAGTACGCTGTCGGAACTGGTACTTCCGGCA
This sequence comes from Nematopogon swammerdamellus, assembly GCA_946902875.1. Classification (NCBI taxonomy): domain Eukaryota; kingdom Metazoa; phylum Arthropoda; class Insecta; order Lepidoptera; family Adelidae; genus Nematopogon; species Nematopogon swammerdamellus. The sequence continues at coordinate 10,405,817 of OX336359.1, forward strand.
TGATTTTTCTCGCTAGTTATGTATGGAGCATCCTTCCCATCGTCCAGGTTCGAGTTCTCCGTAAAAAGACACCGATGTGTCGACTTTCTGCTTTGCGGAGCGAGCGAGAGACTAAAGATTTGGCGAGAAACCAAAACTCAGCTCCCAGATGGGTGCTCTGCCGATATGTTCGAATTTAGCCCTGCCTGGCGATTGCAGGATCTGGAGAGGCGATTGTATTCTATCTTTATCAGTTCGCGGATATTGGGATCCCGTCTGGCACGAGCGCATGACCGCACTATGATACAAGATGAGCTTCACTTAGCTGCCACAGCATCAGCACAACCGCAGCTGTACCAGGGCTGACTTTATTTCCACGTCTTAAGTCACAACTTTAGTTTCATAATGAGCTATCTATATTTGCTACAGTATTGTGTGTGACTCTTCCCATCACGCTTTTAGCCAATGATCATCTCGGAATATAAATACTGCATTAACCGTATTTTACTACGTAGATATTTTAAGCGCGACATATTACAAAAATACAAAGCATTCAAATATGTACCCAAATGCTAAGGTTATAAAGTATATTTTACTATGGCTGAAGATACTAAACGATATTTGTATGTTAAGTAACACGTGACTGGACTGATGGGTGAGTGACGTTTTCATTAATATTCATTGCAAATTAAACTTAATTAATTGGAATATGCAGTGTCAATGTTTACATGATTACGGTTAAATTGTCTACCGCGCATGAAAAGTTCATAACATAACAGAAAAAATATACAAATAAAATTATAGCTTTGGCACATACACTATGTAGGAAGTCCGAACTCCGAAGTATTTTATTGGTTTTTTTTTTATGGAAATTGACACGGTGGGCCACATCACCCACAACATCCGTGATGTCAGTCCATAACATCGGGTGAACGAGGTGCCGTGTCACTGCTTACCTTCATTTCATGTCGGCTACACTGAACTGGACGGAAAACACGAACTATTTACATAGCCGTTTCGACCGACGACGTTTCATTCAGTGCGGCATGTATGAAGGTATGAAATACTGAAAGGGGTGTGAATCTAAATTATAAAGTAATTAAGTTTCATACTTGAAATTTGATTTTAAAATTTGATTATACTCAACAGGCATTCGCTTTATTTATTGCATAGGTTTCTCACAGTGTTTTCCTGAAGGTGGTGAACCACAGTGACAGATTATGCGCGAAATTCAAGAACGAAATGCACAAAGCTATTCGAACTCTCGCACGAGTGAACTTTGCCAGCCACCACTGACACAACACAAAAATACACTTGACACGGTTAGCATCTTCTACACTTCATTATATCAGTCACTGTGAAAACACGATTCTGTACCTTTTTGTTCCGAACAAGAATGTAAACAATTTTCTAAGAATGATTACAATAAAAATAATGATTGAAATGTAAATAAGGAAACAATTGTATGCAGGAGCAATGCTTGATAAACAAGCGCTCTTATGTAAGCAGTTGGCCAGACTGAACCAAGAATACGAATGGATACAATAAATTCCTTGATAACGGCGACTACATCAACACAATATCTACGTTTGCGGAGAATTTGAAAGGATAGAAAGGAATAATGAATGATACTCTACTCTATTGCTCCAGAAATATTAAAAATAAACTCAAATCTCACTACCTCTGCTAATTTCTGAAATTTTTATGTATTATGCAAATGACCAAAATCGACAAATAGTTGTAGGTGGGTAGTTCGCTGTGGGTAGTTTGTTGGTTTTTTTTTTGTTATGTTACTCTTGCTGTTTCAAATTAAAAATTCAAATTCAAATATTTTATTCATATTTATATTTATATTTTATTGTTTCATAATTGTAAATTTTGTATTGTTAATTTCTGCCACTAAATGAAGTCTGACCGCAAAAGAGATGTCAAATAAGCAGATTATATCACTTAGGAAGGGGGTAAGAGATTGCTCGTATGCAATACCCCTTGCCTTTTGAGTAAGCACCGTTACACCAGTCAGCAACAACATAAATCATGTAAATAAATGTATTAAGTTAGACTAAGTATTACTGCTCTGTATACAAATGTTTATCACACTCAATAAATGGTTTTTTATTTATTATTTATTATATTTATTATCAAGCATCAAGTATAAGGCACGAAGACCCAACCGCTGCATGACTCGCTGGAAGGACCGTGCCAAGGTGAGAGGTGGCAAGCCTGTCGCCCTTATGGACAGCACCTTGTCCTTATATCCCCTAGTCGCCTTTTACGGCATGCACGGAGAAAGATGCTGAGGGGTTATTATTTTTAAGTACCGACCCCATACTTAAAATTACAATACTTATGATGATTCTGTCACACCCGAATGGGTCATTTCTTACTATCATTGACTCACTCGCTCCACCTGTCACACTTGCGAACGCATCCTTTTTAGGGTTCCGTATCCCGTACGGGACGAACTCGGTCCACTTTTTAAGAATTTTTTTTTATTACTCAATTACTTGATTACAAACATAGCTAAGAAACATCCCGATTAAACCAACTTTCTAATAAAAAAAACCGCACCCAAATCGGTCCATCCGTTAGGGAGCTACGATGCCACAGGCAGACACACCCTTACACTCATACACACCCAGACGTTTTTTTTTTTGACGTTAAACTTATAACACCCCTCTTTTTGCGTCGGGGGTTAAAAACCAGTTGGACACCATTGATCTAGACCATAGATTCCCAAAGTGGTCCAGGTGGACCCCCAGGGGTCTACGGGAGACTCGACGGGGGTCTACGTTGTCGTGAAAAAATAATGGGGGTTCACAAGTTGTAAGTTGGGGTCCACGAAAATTTATCTGGTTTCGAAGTAAAGAACAATAAATAATGTTGGCTTGACTAGTAAGAACTTGCATATAAGCAATGCACAACATTTCAGAGCACCTATATTAGGTAACTCAACGTAAAATTAAAGAACTGAAGTCAAATATTGATAATTTGCTCTCAATCCATCAAGTACATCCTTCCCATTAATGTTTAATTTTAATTCTACTAAGGCCCACTTGCACCAACACGAGTTTAGAGTTAAGTAGCGAGTTATGGATTTAAACGCTGTTCCCACAGTCAACGGGTGCTAGCTTAACGAGTTAAACTGGTTTATATCTTAAATTCGTGTTGGTGCAAGTGGGCCTTAGTATGTAAGTAACATATTATTTTAATAATTATAATATAATTATATTCTATTTAATAGAACACAAGAAAATATAATATTTTTCTTTTTCTTTTTACCGCTCCGAATTTAGGGTTGGAACTTAGCCGCGGTGCAAATTTTCATCGTTAGATCTAATCTTCACATTTGTTGACGAGTTTTGGGAATATAGCAGGAGGGGGTTCACAGAAACCAGTAACATTTTGAAAGTGGTCAACGAGAAAAAAAGTTTGGGAACCTCTGATCTAGACTATGTTGGGGACGAAGTAAAATTGTACGCAATCAATGGTAATAATTTATGTATGTGTGTTTTTCTTGCAATGTATGAGAATGTCAACTCTACGCTTTTGAATATTTAGTTCATTTGTATTTATTTATATCGAGATAACCGCATTACTTGTATGTAGGTACTTAAGTACAATTATCTCGAGAAAATATGACGAAAGTTTATTTTGTATTTAATTTTGTTAACATTTGTCGTCGTTCGTTGTTGTATGTTGTAGTATGTACCTGTGATGTTGTATGTATGTACGTACGCAGTATCCCGAAAATTGCGACAACCAGAGTAGACGGTGTTGTGCTTTAAGGGCTCTGTTAAATTACACACAACATCGACCGCCACGTTATGCAAATTATTCGGACAAAGGGAACACCTGCTGCATAACTCGGCGGAAGGAAGAACCGTGCTGCGGTGAGAGGTGGCTAACTTGTCGCCCTTTAGCACGGCATCTTGTCCTTATCCCTTAGTCGACTTTTGCAACATGCACGGGGGGAGATGCAATGGGGCTATTATTTTCTTAGATTATTTTAAGTACGTATTAAATCTGCTCTAACTAAATGCTACATAGACCATAAGCACACTGTCAGTCAGTGTGTATGAGTCTACTGCTGGACATACGCCTCTCCATATTTCCTCCAGTCATCCCGGCCTTCAGCGATACGGAGACACTGCTTTCCGCCGACGTACTTGATGTTGTCGTCTCACCTGGCGGGTGGTCTTCCCACACTCCGTTTTCCTGTCCACGCCCGCCGTCGTCTCTTCGGCTGACGTACCCAGCTCACTGCCACTTGAGCTTAGCCACCCGGTTTACCACCTGATGTTTTATATAAATTTAAATTTATATGTATACTTTTACTTTAGGATGTATTATTATAGTTACTATTTTATATTCTATTCCATTCTATTCTGACTGACTCGAGACCTAAACATTAAATTTCAAAATACCTAGAAATAAAAACTTTGAGAGAAAACTAATAGACACGAACTCTTCCGCTATGAACCAGAAGTTTGGCTTTAATAAAAAACTAAGCATAGAGATATCTATTACAAGTGCGAGCCGAAGAGCTGTTTTCTGTTTCGTACAAGCTGTTTTAAATTTGATTATATATTTTTATTCATTTTAAATTTAATAGGTAAGGGTTAAGAGCAGACAGAGGAGGAGAGTCACGCGACTAATCGTCTTTCGGGGCTTATGTTTTCCCAGCCCCTAAACGTTGACCGCTGTTTTTTTGTACCTATTTTATTGTAATAAGGACAGTCTAATCTACGTACCTGTAATTTTTCCGTTTAGATTAAATAATGCAGTTAGAGAGCCAGAGATTACATAAAAGTAAATATTACAGCCAGAGAGAGAGAGTTAAAAATTGGTTTTTAGAACGAAAAAAAAAAATATTTTTTAATTGTTTGCGTCACGAAGTTCATTTAGCTTTATTGAATAATTACTTTGAATATAAGAACAAATTAAAAAAGTTGGGTAAGTAAGTAGTTTGGACTAACCTTATTTATTACTACCAAAAAATAATTGTAAAAATCGGATAAGGTCGGGAAAATATAAGCACCGAAAAACAATTTTGACGTAATTTGTAGGTATATTAGCTGAGAGCGTGCAGCTGTCCCTCTTGCGTTGGTGGGGAGTGCGCGTGGCGAACAGAGACAGCCAAATATCTAACATGTTGTCACGTGACTACCCTGTAACTGTGCTTAGGAAGTCAAGGGACAGATTGAATGCCGGGAAATGTGTTTAACTATAAGTAATGTTTTTTTTTAGTGTAGGTTATTTTCACCTAACCTAACCTAGCTGTTGCTCGCAGCAAAGCTTGAGCAAAGCTTTCGGTACTATACGCCTAGAGTTAGAATAAACTCTAACAAACATTCAACAGTAGCATGCACGCACATTAGAACATTTACATAAGTTGTAAAGGCAGACTTATCCGTTACAGATATTTATTATAGCCAACCTTTGGATGTTTGAGATTAGATTTATATAGTGGAATGTAAGTAGGTAGCAGCAAAAGAGTTGAACGTGAGAATTGAAGATAAAATAATAATTAGAATACATGCTAGTTAAATAAAAAGCCATATTTGTGTTAATACATATAAATTACTAAATATATAAAATGTACTATACAAATTAATATACATACATACTTGTCCATCCAGGTATGAAGCGAAAGCGCATGTTTTGTTTGACGATATTCTCTACAAAATAAAATGTAACATTTTCATCAAGCTCTTGAACACTCTACATCATATTATCTCTATGTCAGTGAGCATTCGTGCATATCGCAAGCGCGGTCAACGTCGGTCCACATTAGTTTCCGTGAACTTGTCCTCTAGTCTTCCCGTAACTCCGGTGAAGGAAAACACTGAACAAAAAAAGTAAATTGTTGATTTAATAAAAAAATATAAAAAAACTCTCAGAAACAAATTAAGTGTGAAGCTAAGTGCTTAGGTACACTACACAACAGTTTGGCCAACACGTACACACGCTGTATCCCGACAATCGGAATAAGCAGAGTAATCAGTGTTGTGCTGCAAGTACTACTCTTGTAAATTAAAGAGCAACACCGACCACCACATGTAGCAAAGTATTCGGACAAGATCAAGCAGCAAGTAAGGCATGAAGACCCACCAGCACGGCTCGGTGGAAGGATCGTGCCAAGGTGAGTTGTGTCTAGCCTGTCGCCCTTTAGCATTGCATCGTGTCCTTATAGATTAGTCGCCTTTTACTACACGCACGGGGAGAGATGCAGTAGGGCTATTGTTTTAAGTATACCGGCCGGGCCCCACGCGGTTTGGCCAACACGTATAGAGGGAATCGCGCTTTTTCCATACCTGCTAGTAGGATTTTCCCTTACCTAAGCCCTTTCCTTATATTGTATTTTACATTCCCACACTCTTTGCTACTACCTACTTATATCTCACAAGCACAACATACGACTCTCAAACATCCAAAGATTGACTGGGAGAAATCCCTGTAAGGGATAAGTCCGCCTTTGCCCTTCATGTAAATTACTTATCGTTTGTTTCTGTAAAATGTTTTTTTGGAGCAATAAAGTATTTCTATCCATCTCTCAAACCGTTTGGAGAAATATCTTCATGATTTTTTTTTATGGAACGGTCAGCTACATAGATAAATACTATATGGGAGTTCCTTTATACGTCTATCTATGGTTGGCTACATCACCTACTGCATCCGTAATGTTAGCCCATAACACCTTGGTGAAATTGGTGCCGTGTCAGTGCTTCACTTCGGTCGTGACGGCTACACTGAACTGGACGGAAAACACGAACAATTTACATAGGCCTTTAAACCGACCTTTCATTCAGTTCGGTGGTACCAACCCGGGCGGGTTAAACCCTACCACCTAATAAGATAAGAAGATAAGGGACCTAGAGTTTTACGTGGAATCCGAACCACGGTCAGTCTGCAACAGTCGAGCGGTCGCCCATTAAATTACTGACCGCGCCCAGGTGTGCTTATGACCATCACTGACAGTCGACCGACCGCACCACTGAGCTACCGAGGCCAATGATATCCACATAGCGCAAGTACCTATGTCAGATTGCATTTTACAGACCCTTTACAAACATACTCTACTCTGACTATAAACCCATCTAAATTCAATACTAAACCAACCCAACACCGCAAAACAATTTGAACATCGCTTTATTTCCCCCTGAAAATTTCCACCCTCTTCATTGGCTAGCCTCGACCAATGGGGTTGCAGTATCCGCCCCTCGGGAAACTCTTGGGCGGCGCCAATACAGGCTGTGGATGGAACGTTCAGGTTTTATAGAGCAGTCGGTATTGGATGGAGCCACTGAATAGTTGTCAGTTTGTGTGTTAAATATTGTGTTAATGTATTAATTGTGTATTAAATTGTGTTTTACATAGGTATGTTATTGTGTTAAACTAAATTCTGTATCATTCTCATTCGTAGACGGAAAAAAAATTTATGATCGAAGTTCTCATTCAATATGTCAGCATACCGCGTGTGGTGGCGTGCCTTGGGAGAGGCCTATGTCCGTATGATACGGGCTGATGATGATGATGATGATATCGGCGTGCGATCGTGAAATTAAGTACACTCGGGCGCGGTCAGAAATTGGACGGGTGACTGTTGACCAAGTTGGGCGACCGTTGATGCTAACCGTGGTTCAAATTACACGCAATATTGTAGTTCCCTTCCATTCTTACATTACTAGGTGTGGTAGTGTATAACCCGCCCGGATTGGTACAACTGCACTGTACTGTATGAATGGTCCGTCGAATAGGCTGTGTAAATAGTTCGAGTTCTCCGTCCATCTCAGTGTAGCCAGTACGATCAAATGGAAGCACTGATATATGGCAACTAGTTCACCAACGTTTGAAGGGCTGACATTCGGATGTTGTACATAATTGACGTAGCCAATCATGTCGGTTTCTGCCAAAAACCCGCCAAGTGCGAGTCGAACTTGCGCACCGAGGGTTCCGTACTACCACACAAATTATTTGTGTTGTAACTATTATACAAATACTTACCTATAAGTATTTACAAAAAAAACATATTATCTTTCAATTTTACTTCTGAATCCTTGGCGCGACCGAGCCCGTCTGTTATTTTACTTTAGATGTTGCTTTAGAATCAAACCAAGTTTGACGCTTGTATGTCCCTATTACCGTTTTTACTATAGAGTTTAAACAAACAAAAATGTTTTTTTGAAAAAAACATATTTCCTCTGTTCCTCAATTTTATTTCATTTTTTTTTTTTTACTTTTCATTATTTGTTAGGATATCTGCTATAATAAATAATAATAACACATGTTTTGTGAGAATGTCAAGCTACCAACTGTTACGGTTCAAAAGACAGACAGACAGACAGGTAAGGCATCCTAATGTAGGATAGACAGACGGCGGCGTAGGCTTAGTAATAGAGTCCCCGTATGTTACGGAACCATAAAAACATAGAACCTCTTAAGCGGGATTTACACTGCATCACTTTTGTATCTACATCCAAAGTGAATCAATTGATTCATCGTTCATCCTAAGTGCGTTTTCATCGTCTAACTTTTGATGAAACAATATTGAAAGGCATTTTACACTTGTCTAATTATCGCAAATCGCATTGAAAAAACCCCGACCCTTAAAAAGTCAAAAATAATTTCCGTTTACTTACTTAAAGGGGTCGGGGGACCGCTAATTAAATTCCCGCGCAACTCTGAGTTATATATTTTATGTACTTAGCGGTCCCCCGACTCCTTTATTTAAGTAAGTAAAACAAAATTATTTTTACTTTTTAAGGGTCGGGGTTATTTTTGTAATTTAACTTGCAAATCGGTCCACTTTTACTTTTATTTCTTAAATTACTTGATTTCAAAGATAGCTAAGAACCAACCATCCCAATTAAATCAGCTTTCGTCCATTTCGTCCATCGTTTCGTCCATATCCGTTTGGGAGCTGCGATGGCACAGACAGACACACCCTTACACACATACACACGCCCTCTCACACACGTTAAACACCCACCACAAAAATAACACCCCTCTTTCTCCGTCGGGGATTAAAAATGGGTCTTCACACTAGATCTACATTCATCAATACTTTTTCCTGTTAGAATGACAAACTTCAACATGAAGTTCCAAATGGGACATGCATTTATATCATGTTCCACAAACTCTATCGTCCTCGTGGACTTATTCGAAGTGTAGACTCGATTCTATATTTAGAGCGAGCCCGCGGCTCCGCGCGGTTGACCAACATCCTCTTGATATCAGCGTCCTGTCGATACCTACTGCCATGCCAGCCGGCCGACCGCCTACGCGAGCGCTATTTTAGCCATAATGAGTCAATGTTGAGTTATAATGAGCCACAATTTATTGTTCATTGGAATATCGATTCTGGGAAATTTTATTTATTGCAAAAAAATATATAATATGTAAAAATGGTAGCCAATTCCGAAAACAGTTCTAAAGTAAGAAATTTCTCCATGGAATTTGATGAGTGTATTTCCTAGTCAGTCAGTCAGCGTGTAAGCGTCCACTGCTGGACATAGCCTCTCCAATTTTCCTCCAGTTCTCCCGGCCTTCCGGCCGGTACGGAACCACTGCTTTCCGCCGACGCATTTGATGTCGTCGTCCCACCTGGTCCATATTCTAGTCCGACCATATTATTGTTTCCATCTGCGTCGTTTTTAAGGTTCCGTATGCATACGGAAACCTATTACTAAGCCTATACGCCATCTGTCTGTCTGTCTGTCTTCTGTCCGTCAATCCTAGCGCTGTATCGTTTGAACCGTAAATAGGTAGTCCCAAAGAGTTTGTATTACGTCGCTGCGACGTAATACAAACTCTTTGGGTAGTCCTTGGGTAGTCCATTGAAATTTTCACAGATGTGTTATTATGGCGAATGTGCCAACAAATAATAAGTTAAAAATTAAGAGGGTCCCCATACAAGAAACGTGGTAAGAATCGATTAGTATTCACTCTACTGAATAGGTATAATAGATGGCGCCAACGTTATTTGTATTTTGCATTGTAGATAGACAAAATATTGACGCAGCCTTTTGAAAGGTATGATATAGTGAATCTACGGAACCCTCCGTCCGTCGGAACTCACACTTGACCGATTTTTATATTCTCCAGAAGTCTACCTACACACACACAAGATGGCTTCAGACGCTGATTCGTACTCGGACGACGAGGCCGACAGCGAAATGATGAGCGACGACTTCTACATGCAGGACTCCGAAGATGAGGGAGATGCGGCTGTGCCACATCCTGTGCGTAATTTGGTAAGTGAGAGCGAGACAACACTGTGTAAACTCCACAGTCCACACACACGCCATACCTTGAGCACAGAACACAGCCGAGGCCATCCTACATCCGGTACGGTGGTATCAACCCAGTCGGCTACAACTTGAGACTACCACCTAGGAAGAAGCAAGAGAAAGAATCTGTCCGCAAGAGGAATCTGTCCACATGCAACAATGAGTTTTGTCTCTCATTTCAACCGACTTCCAAAAAGGAGGAGGTTCTCAATTCGTCTGTATGTTTTTTTTTTGTGTGTGTGTTCCTCGATTTCTCCGCCAATTCTCAACCGATTTTAATTATTATTTTTTTCGTGAGGAAGGGGTCAGGGGTGGTCCTTTAATAAATCCCCCTAAGGGTGGGAAATGAAGGCATGAACACTTTCACACTAAAGAATTTTTCAATCACCCACTTCCCGTCAACCGATTTTAATAAGTATTACTAAAAAGAGTGAAATAAGAAAACTGTTAAAAAAATATTGAACCGACTTCAACACCTAAAAAGTATTAAAAATTATTTTGATCTTGAGTAGAAGGCGGTACAAAAGCACACCTGATTTATAGGTTTTTTTTATTTTTATGGAAACTGACACGGTTGGCTACATTACCTACAACGTCCGTGATGTCAGCCCATAACACCGGGTGAACTAGGTGCCATGTCAGTGCTTCCCCCTTTGATCGTGCCGGCTACACTGAACTGGCCGGAAAACACAAACTATTTACATAGCCGTTTCAACCGACGTTTCATTCAGTGCGGTGGTACCAACCCGGGCGGGTTAAACCCTACCACCAAGGAAGATTAAATGGACCCTTTCGTGCTTTTGTACCGCCTTCTACTCAAGATCAAAATATTATTTAATACTTTTCAGGTTTCCGTATCCCGTACGCAAGCCTATTACTAAGCCTCCGCCGTCCGTCCGTCTGTCCGTCTGTCCGAGGGCTGTATCTCTTGAACCGTAATAGGTAGCCCGTTGAAATTTTCACAGAATATGTTTTACTATGGCGGATATAACAACAAATAAGAAAAATAAGAAAATGTTAAAAATTAAGGGGGGCTCCCATACAACAAACGTCCGAAAAATCAATTAGTAACACTATTGAATAAGAGATGGCACCACAGGCTTTTATACATTGCATTGTCGAAAGACAAAAGATAGGCGGATAATAGCGGATAGATTTGTCAGCCTCGAAAGCTCAGTGGTGCAGACAGTCAACTGTCGCTATTGAATGTTAAGCAACGCTGGGTGCGGTCAGTACTTGGATGGATGGGTTACCGCTGGCTGACCGTTGGAGGCTGACCGAGGTTCGGATTCCTCGTAAAACTGTAGGTCCCTTCCCTCCTAATCTTACTTGGTGGTAGGGTTTAACCCGCCCGGGTTGGTACCACCGCACTGAATGAAACGTCGGTCTAAACGGCTATGTAAATAGTTTGTGTTTCCAACCAGTTCAGTGTAGCCGGCACGAACAAAGGGGGAAGCACTGACATGGCACCTAGTTCACCCGGTGTTATGGGCTGACATCACGGACGTTGTAGGTGATGTAGTCAACCGTGTCAATTTCCATAAAAAAAAAAAATAATAATAATTGATACGGAAACCTCCGTGCGCGAGCAAAACTCGCACTTAACAGATTTTGGACGTTTTTAGGGGTTGAAGTAGGTTCAATGTTTTTTTAAACAGTTTTATCTCACACAGACTATAACAGACGAGCCGCACCACGGCGTCGGCGGCGCAAAGTCACCCCTGTGTCTACCGCCTCGCCCTACTCGCAAGATATTCACCAACTGCCGGGAGAGATGGCGACAGCAGAATGTCAGCGGGGCCTTCGCCGAGCTGCGTCGGCTGGTGCCCACGCACCCTCCGGACAAGAAGCTGTCCAAGAATGAGATACTGCGCATGTCTATTAGGTAAATAAAACCTGTACCCTATTACGCTACGTTACGCTACGCCGCCGTGTTCTCCGCATCATTTTGTATGGAGAAACGAAGTTCGCAAATCTATCACTAGAGGCGCTGCTCCGTTTCTCCATACAAAATGATGCGGAGAACACGGGGCGTAGCGTAATACTTAGTAGGTTAAATCTCGTGATTAGGGTACTGGCCGTCTTGCAGGTAATTTTATTAACCTCCGATGCAAACGGAGGGGTGTTATAAGTTTAAAGTGTGTAAGGGTGTGTGTATGTGTGTAAGGGTGTGTCTGTCTGTGGCATCGTAGCTCCCAAATGAATGGACCGATTTTGATGCGGTTTTTTTATTAGAAAGTCTGGTTTAATCGGGATGGTTCTTAACTATTTTATGTTTATAATAATCAAGTACGTACCTAATTAAGTAATCAAAAAATTTATTATCTTAAAAAATTGACCGATTTGTATGCGGTTTCTTTAAAAAAGCTTGAAATAAAAATTGAATTACAAAAAAAAATAAAGGGTCGGGGGACCCTTAAATGAGTCGGGGGACCGCTAAGTAAATAAAATATGAAAACTCAGAAGCTGCGCTGGAATTTATATAGCGGTCCCCCGACTCCTTTAAGTAAGTAAACGGAAATCATTTTTGATATTTTAAGGGTCGGGGTTTTTTTTTTCATTTTGTAATTTAACGTTTTTAGGTTTGTATACATACAGTATTAAATCCTGATTTTATTGCTACATGCCGGATAGTAACTAGGGAGATTCAAAAACAGAACTGTGGCAAAACATTAGTTCTCCATGCGTTTCGATTTAGGTATTCATGAAAATGTATGGAGAACTCATTTTCCAGATACATCGGCCTGCTATGCGACGTGCTGGAATGGCAGAAGAGCCACGGCCAAACCAGCACGAACAAGGAGAACCTGTCGCTAGCCATCAAGTGTGAAGTCAGCGGCAAGCTGCTGGCTCTGCCAAGCAGCAGTCCGATCGTCTACTCAGCCGCCGGTTGCAAGCAGGTCGCTGTTTCTGCTAGAAACAGGGCGCGTCTCAAGAGGTGAGCTTGTAGGCAATCCTCACTTGGTTGGCTATAGCAGCGGCGGGTATAAAAACGGCGCAGTCTTGACTTGAACTCTTGGTCTCAAGGTTCGAAGTTCGATTCCAGCCATATTTTATGGAAACTGACACGGTTGGTTACATCACCTACAACATGCGTGATGTCAGCTGTCATGTCAGTGCTATCCTTCATTTCATGTCGGCAAAATTGAACTGGACGCAAAATACGAACTATTTACAACATAGCCTTTTCGACCGAAGTTTTAATCAGTGCGGTGCGGTCCCAGTGGAACAGTGGACCACAGTGTGGTTATTTATAAGTAGGTAATGTTCTACTCTACATTCTTACGAAACGAAATGTTTGAAAAATCTCATATTAATCGAGCCTCTGACTAAACTGTACGGAATAAGCAATGATATGTTAAAAATAGGTAGATGTGTTATCCGAGCTTCGCAAGTGGCACTTTATAATCAGGACAATCTGAAGTCAGTCTTGCACCAACTACACACGTGTTCAAACATGCTCGGACGATGCAGAGCAACATATACGTTTGCTCTCAACAACAGACATGCCGTCCTACTTCTTTTTGTAATATTGTGACATTAAAATTATCTCGTGACATTGTAGTTCATTCGCTCAATATCGTGCCATTGGTAAACACTGAATGTCCTTTGAATCTTTCCTAGATGCTAGTACCTACCACCAATGATATTTTAGGAAAGATAGGTTATCTGTATGACATTCAGTGCTCACACATGGCACGTCCTTGAAAAGTTGAGAGGAAGAACTATAAAGTGATGCGCCGACTCGAATAGTCTTATTCCAATTATTAGAATTCGTGCAGAATCTCATTACACACGACGGCATTTTCGATGTGTTAGCGGCTCGTGGTTAGCGGTCCGAACGCGTGCGTAGTTGGTGGGCGACTAACTTCAGACAGGACTATGGTCTTGATTTAATCTGCCGCTTGGGAGCTCAGATAACCTATCTACCTCCTTTTAACTTATAATATCATTGCCTACCACAGAGAAAGTAGGTGATCACTAAGTTTTCTCATTACGGTGGTGTTGATAAATAAACGTGCCTTGAACTATCCCAACAGGAACTACTCCACCTCAGACGATCCAACTCCACGACCGAAGCTCTTCATCGAAGGCGGACTGGGAAAATTCAACGACGATTCAATCCCAAATTACATTCGTCACAACATAATTACCAGGGACGACGACTACATACAGAGCATCCAGCGCAGAATATACCAGCAGTCCAACACTATCAACGGAAAAATGGACGACCACATGAGGAGCTTCAAATGCAGGACACACTTCGTCTTCCCGCCGACCAAGACGAAGAGTTTCCATGACAAAAATGGTAATAACCTTTTGATGATAGCGCCGAGCGAAAAGGAAACGGTTAAAAGTGACGTCAAAATCGAGAAGGAAGACGACGATTTGAATAAGGAATGCGGAGGTAATTACAAGATGGCCGCCACGTATTACGCCACAGAATATAAGAACGGCAAAGACGGCGCGAATAGGAAACGTTAGCCTGGCTGGACTGGACCACAGAGCAAGAAACGCGGATGGGCTTCCCAGCCCAGCGTTCGGCAACCGCATCTCCCGACGGCTGCCAATCGCTGTTATGTGAAAGATCTTATAGATGCTACACCATTGACAATATAAAACGCCGGCTAGCTATTACTGTTCCAAAGATACAGCAGTAGGACAGAGACAAGAGACAGACAGACAGATACAGACTGTGTAGGCTTACTATAATATATTCATAATAGGCTTCTCCTAAAAATCCTCAAAAACCTAGATAGTATTTTTCTCTGCGATTAGGTACTTTATCTTTTTTCATACAAAAGCAACAATTCCTTCAATATTTGTATTGTTTTCATACAAAATAAAAAAATCAATAACTACTACTCCTGTATTGGGTTTACCTCGGGGTTTACAAACAAACTTTCACGTATAATTTCTCCAAGACCTAGGAACACGCCGTTGAATTGAAATATCTCTTCTCGGTACTTCTATCAATAATAGGTACACCCTTGATTATTAAAACGTATTAAACTATTCTTATAAATAAAATAATTTGTAGTAGGTACTATTTTGTAGTAAAACCCACCGTATAAGTTACTCTATGTGTAGTAAGTACCTGTCGTGTGAATGAGAAAATAGAATATTCTGTATAAATATTAATTATAAACAAAAAACATTGATAACACATTACAACTAAAATGTGTATGTATTCATGTATAGTTTTTAATTTAGTATGTGCCTATATGCAGTAATTATGTACCTATGTATGTTCTTTATTACATTTTATGATCTTGAGCATTCAATATTTTTGTTCGTAAAAATATACAATTTATACCTACATTATCTTCAGAGAGAAACTTTTATTTTATCCATCATCCATCATTCTCTTATTTAACTATAGTACCTATGTACTGATGCATATGTATGCAGTATATAATTTTATTGTTTACTGTTTAGTGTTTATTGTTTATCATTTATTGCTTATTGTTTATTGTTGAGAAATTTAATGTCACCTTTATTTCACGGAGACGAGACTTGTTAGCGTTTTAAATGTATGCACATATATTTCCCCCAAGTACAGTTTCGGATCCTTCAAGAGGGGCGCGAATGGGCCGCACCTGTCAGCCCGGCATGGCATTCGCAACCCCCGCACACGACCGAATGTCCATGGACGTCGCGTCGTTAGACGTATGTCGCTCTCAAAGAGTTTGTATTACGTCGCTGCGCTCAGCGACGTAATACAATCTCTTTGGTCGCTCTGTCAATGGAAAACAAAAATTTAAGACAATAACGTTTTCATAATTTCATTTCATGTAAATTGTATGTCGTGCTTGCTTGTTTCTGTAAAAATATGTTTTTGGGAGCAATAAAGTATTGACTATCTATGTATACCTAGTATATATATATATATATATATATATATATATATATAATTTTATTCTTCCGGATTTTTTCGGAGTCGTCGGCGATTGTACTCGCCGGTCTGCCACCCGTCCTCGCTCGAGTGCCTCCCAAGATAGAAGACGGGCCCACCGATCAGTCTTGAGTTACATAATATTATTGTCTTCACTGTCCGGAGGTAGATTTCCACTCAGAAATTTGGTCATTATTTTTGTGGTTTCAATTGCAGCCTGTTGTTGGAGTATTTCTAATTTTATACCAGCGTCTAAATTTTTTATGTGTTTCTCTGTTGATTTATTTATAATTCCTGTAGTGCCTATAACTATTGGGACGATTTCGACTCTTGTATTCCACAATCTTTGGACCTCAATTTTTAGTGCGTAGTATTTAGTAAGTTTTTCATTTTCCTTCCTAGTGAGGTTATAGTCGGATGGCACTGTGACATCGATAAGGTAAGTTCTGTTTTTATTTTTGTCTACATATATGAGGTCTGGTCGGTTGTTAGGTAACGCATAATCAGTGGTGACAGCAATTTCCCATATTAGTTTAAATTCCTCATTTTCCACCACATGTGGTTCATTTAACGGGCATTTCCACCAAAATTTTGTTGTTTCAGACTTGTGTTTCTTGAGTAAATTCCAATAAACGTATTTGACTAATTGATTATGTCTCTTTAGATATAGTGGCTGTACTAATATTTTACATCCTGAGATGATATGCCTGACTGTTTCATCCTTTTCGTGACATAATCGGCATCGTCCATCTGTATCAAGTTTTAAAATATCACGTTCAAACTGTTTTGTTCTGACCGATTGTTCTTGTATTACAAAAATTTTAGATTCCATTTGGGGAGTAGTAGGTTGTTTTTTTTGCCAAGAGAAAGATTTTTCAGTATCCGTATTTGGGTGCATTAGTACCTCTCTCACAATTTGACCATGTAGTGGCTTTTCTTTCCAATTTTCTTTGGATTGTTCAGTCTGTTTTTTGTGGATTAAGATTTCATCTTCCGTGGGTTGTTCGATATTAAGTTTTTGTCTAAATTTTTTACCTTGTGATATTATGCTATATAGGCCTTTTTCCTTATCATGATCAACAATTACTTTTAGGACATTGTCATTTTTGTCATCTAGATATTTTTCCATTTTAATAGTTAATTTGATATATAGATTTTCTATGTTTAGTAGGCCTCTTCCTCCTTCATTGACTGGTAGATATAGTCTTTCTGTGTTAGATTTTTGTTGGTGCATGTTATATATGTTTAGGAGTTTCCTTGTTTTTCTGTCAATTTTTTTAAAATCATCCATAGTATAATTTATTACATTGAAAGTATATATAAGAACCGGTGTTGCGTATGTATTTATGGCCTTTATAATATTTCTTGAGTTTAATGTAGATTGAATGATTTTTCTTACTCTTCTTATGTATTCATTTTTCTTTTCTTCTATTATTTGTTTGTGGTTGATTTCCCCATTTTCATCAATGCCAAGATATTTGTATTTTTTGTTATTTAAGGCTTCGAATTTGTTTCCATCAAGCAGTATATGGTCTTCACCTTCAGCGTTTATTCTTTTACTACCTTTTATTTCTAGTACTTTACATTTTTCTAACCCAAATTCCATTCCAATTTGTTTGGAGTATATTTCTACGGTATCTATTAGATTTGATAGCTGATATTTATTTGCAGCGTATAGTTTTATATCATCCATGTAGAGGAGGTGATTAATTATTTGGCCACTTCTTAAAATATATCCGGTTTTTTCATATTCACTCAGTAATTTTGATAATGGATTAAGACATAGACAAAATAGTAAAGGGGACAGAGAATCTCCTTGAAATATTCCTCGTTTTATAATTATTGGCTTTGTTGTAATTCTTGAGTCAGTGCTTATTGTATTCATAATCACTTGCCATGTTTTCATAACTTTTGATATACAATTTGTAATTACGTTAGGGCATTTATATAGTTTGAGGATGAGAATAATCCATTCATGTGGTACCGAATCATATGCTTTTTTGTAATCTATCCACGCCATGTTTAGGTTTTTCTTGTATGTGTTTGTATCTTCTAAGATAGATTTATTGACAATTAAATGGTCTTTGCAACCTCTCGCGCCCCATTTACAACCTCTTTGGTAAGGAGTCATTATATCATTGGCATTACAATGTTTGTATATTTCTACATATAGGATATATGTAAATAATTTGTAAGTGGTTGGTAAGCATGCGATCGGCCTCCAATTTTTTGGATCATTTGTATTCGGATTTTTTGGGATTAAAGTGACCACACCTGTTGTAAGCCACGGTTCTATCTGTTCTTCGTCATTAAGAATTTTGTTAAAGTAATGCAGTATGTATGGATGTGCACTGGTAAAATATTTGAGGTAATAGTTTTGTAATTTGTCTATTCCGGGGGTCTTCCAGTTTTTTAGATTTCTTATTGCATCTTTAAATGCTATATCATTTATTGCATTAAAATTGTTATTGTGGATTATTGGTATTTTATCTGCAATTGTTTGTATCATAATATTCGACTTATCAATGTCAACAGGCTGACTGTAAATGTTTGACCAAAATTCTTCTATTTCGTTCTTTGTTGGAATTTCTTTTGGAGTTATATTTTTTTCAAACATTTTCCTGTAGAATTTTCGTTCATTTTGTTTGAATAGCATGTTTTCTTTTTTTTTCTTATTTTCATTTTCATAGCGTTTGATTCTTCCCGCATACATTTTGATTTTTTGTTTTAGTAGTTCAATTATATTGTATAACATTATATCAGTTGTTATATGATACTTTTTATATAGGTTGTCCTTGATATTTCTCATTCTCCTGCTAGTAACACCACGTGAAATTTCGATCAGTTGTCCAAGGTTTTTTCTCAATATTTCAATTTTATCCTGTATTCTCTTTTTCCAAACTGGGACCTGATTACTATTGTTAAATGATTTTTCAAGTATTTTCTGTTTGTTTTCTTTGATAACTGTCATCGCTGCTGAGTAGAGGATTATGTTTAATTCTGTTATGTTCATGTTAAATGTTAGTATATTTGGTAAATATGCATTTATTTCATTTACATTTTTTATGAATTGTTTGTTTATCATGCCTTTCGGCAAGTATTGTCTTTCATTTATATCAGTTATCTTTATTTCTTCTATTGTACTTATTAAATTCTTTATTAAATGACTTCTGTCATTATATAAATTTGACTCCGTATTATAATTGTTATTCATATTATAATTGGTTAAATCTGGTGTTATATTGGTTATATCGAAGGAGACATCTTCATTTATTTCTGTTATATTGCCTGTCCTATGTGCATTAGCAGCTGTATATTCGTTTACATATGTATGGTCAGCATTCGGTTCTTTTCTTGAATTTATTAATTCTCTGGACAATATTGATTCTGCAACTTCATTGTTGTTGAAGGTATCAGTGGGTGTTGTACTGGGTACCTGTTCAGTGTGATTGTTAATCGAATCTGTTATTGGATTTATTAGTTCTCTATCATAGGTTATTTCACTCTCTTCATTGTAGGGGGAGTATAGTGAACCCAAATACCTCGTTGTTGCATTAGTATTATTAGAATTCGTACCTATTTCCTGGCATTCAGATTGGCTGAGGAACTCCATGATATTTTCAGTTGTGCAGGGTGCATTTTCAATATCATGTATGATTTGTTCTGGTAACATTTTGTAGATAATAATTTTTCTAGCTTGGTTGGATAAAGTATGGCCATTGTGTTTGGAGGTTTTAGGGTTATTTGGGTTTCTTTCTTGGAACAAATATTGTAATTTTTTTAAATATCCCCTTCCAGTTTCTCTTGCTTTAAAATAACAAAAAAGCAATTCCATCATTTCTTCGTTTGACCATTTTCTTCTAGAATCATCAATATTTTTTTGTAGCACATTATTTCTGTCATGCATTATTGTCGAAATACAAGGGTCGACATTATTTCCAGCGTTGTTTTTTATTTCATTTAAGAGTTCTTTTGATATCATTTCGTTAGCTATAATTCTTCTCGCTTGAGTCGATAACGTTGTCCCAGTGAATCTTTTACTCTTTTCGTTGTTTGCATTCCTTTCTACAAATAATTTCTCTAGACGTGCTAAGTATCCAGTTCCTTGTGATCTTGTTTTATAGTAACAGTACATAAGTTCGATCATTTCATCTTTTGACCATATTCGCCTTCGATCTTCAAGCATATTACAATTAGGTCTATTATTCCCACATGTACCGGCAGCATTAGTTGGAATACTCCTTTGCTGCAAGGTATCATCGGTAGTCGTCAGTAGTTCAGTGTGCGAATTCATTTTTTATCTTTTCCAATCAATGGTAACTTATAATTTTAATTATGAAGAATAAAAGAAAAGCTTATCTGTGTTGTTGATGTCATTGGTTGATGTTGACATTCAAATTGACATTTTAAATTTACCACTTCAACGTTTTCATCTTCTGAAATTCAGTGGTTTTTCAATGGAATTATGATCTCGTTTCAGATTTGTGTAAAGAAAAGTGGCACCTTTATTCTCGTATGTGTTTTCCTGCAGTTGCTACTTTTTTTTTTTTTCATCGGTTCCAAATTTTTCGCTTCGAATTTTCTTTCCTTGATATCTTCAAAAATATATATATATATATATATATATAATTTTATTCTTCCGGATTTTTTCGGAGTCGTCGGCGATTGTACTCGCCGGTCTGCCACCCGTCCTCGCTTTTCAAAATATAAAAAAAAATTGTTTGTCTGTAAAGTCGGTGTAAAGACGATAGTTTTACGTGATAACGTCATAAGGGCCGATTGTGCCTCTCTATCGCTTGTTACGCGCTCTCGCTTGCACACACAGGCTCAGATGGAACGTGACACTTTTTCGTGCGTGCTGCATTATAAGACGTGACGTTATCTCGTCAAAAATCGAATCCTTTCGATTCTTTCGGCTCGTTCCTCCTCCAGCGCGTCAGTCTGGCCGTGCAGAGGGGGAACTTTCCGCCGTCAGTGCCCAATGCCCATGGATGTGATTGACGTCGTTAGTTCCTGGCAACGCTGCAATTCCGGCTCATCTGTCCCTGAACGGTTTTTATTATTGATTTATTTTTTTAGATTTAGATATAAAAGGTTTAAGTTAGTTTAAGTTTGTTAGTTTAATATAATATGTTTAGTTAGTTTTATTGATATTGTGGCTCAGATTAATTTTTGGCAACTATGATCTTATGTATTAGGTACTTTTTTTTTTTTTTTTTTTATGTAAACTGACACGGTTGGCTACATCACCTACAACGTCAGTGATGTCAGCCCATAACACCGGGTGAACTAGGTGCCATGTCAGTGCTTCCCCCTTTGATCGTGCCGGCTACACTGAACCTAGCACTGAACTGGTCGGAAAACACAAACTATTTACATAGGTAGCCGTTTCGACCGACGTTTCATTCAGTGCGGTGGTACCAACCCGGGCGGGTTAAACCCTACCACCAAGTAAGATTAGGAGGGAAGGGAACTACAGTTTTACGGGAATCCGAACCTCGGTCAGCCTCCAACGGTCAGCGGTCACCCATCCAAGTACTGACCGCACCCAGCGTTGCTTAACATTCAATAGCGACAGTTGACTGTCTGCACCACTGAGCTATCGAGGCTGACAACTCTTTATGATTCCCATTTATAAAGGAGAAATACATGGCGTTTGATTAAAAATCGAAAAGGGTCAAACCAATATGGTTAGCAGCCATACTCAAAGTGTGCTCCGCGGAGCCTCTGTGGGGGCTCCGCGAGAATACGAGAAAAAAAATCAAAAATACACCTCTCCTCTCTGGCTCGATTCAGCTCGGCTGCTCAGACGAACTCAACACTATTCTATCAAACCTGATATCAACCAATTGATGAAAAAAGCTAAAAATAACAAAATAATGTTTTCCATATAATTTATCAGATACAGCAATTCTCTTTTTATATTGATTCTACCTTAGCACTAACTCTATAAATTTTGATAAATTTATTATTTTTAACGTTCTAAATATAGAGCCGTGGTCGGGCGTTCTTCGTTCAACAAGACAAGTGAGGCCGTCGTCGTGCATTATTAGAGCGCGGAACTTAGGACGGCCATCGCCATTGTGTCATACTGGCATCTTTTTGTAAGATCAGTCAGAGCCAATCTAAAATTATTATAAGTAGATACATAGGTAAATACCGAACGTCAACGGCTATAATGCACAACGACGGTCTCACTTGTCTTGTTGAACGAAGAACGCCCGACCACGGCTCTATATTTAGAACGTTAAAAATAATAAATTTATCAAAATTTATAGAGTTAGTGCTAAGGTAGAATCAATATAAAAAGAGAATTGCTGTATCTGATAAATTATATGGAAAACATTATTTTGTTATTTTTAGCTTTTTCGTAGCCGGGTTTTAGTTTTTTATAACTATTTTTTTTTTATTTAAACGATTTTCATAATTAGCTTTTACGTAGTCGGGTTTTAGTTTATTATAACTTATTTTTTTTTATTTTAGGCTTTTTTAAAAACTGTTTGCATACTTTAAATGTTGTATGTAACTCGTATATTGATTTTTTTTTATGGAATCTGACACATCACCTACAGGCTACAACATCCGTGATGTCAGCCCATAACACCGGGTGAACTTGGTGCCACGTCAGTGCTTCCCTTCGGTCGTACCGGCTACACTAAATACATAGCCGTTTCTACCGACCTTTCATTCAGTGCGGTGCGGTGGTACCAACACGGGCGGGTTAAACCCTACCACCTAGTAATATAAGAAGGAAGTCATATCCCTTAGTCGCCTTTTACGACATACACGGGGAGAGATACAGTGGGGCTATTCTTTTATATAAGTACCGGCTTGATACTATCCGTCCGTTTATTTGTCGTGATCTCTATTTGAAACTAAAGTTTTCTGCAAATAGCGCATGAGTGAGTACCTACATATATATACAAATTATGTATAGTTGAACTATGTATAGTCTTGAAGTAAAATGAAAAGTCAGTCAGAGCAAGACCGAAGACTGAGCTGTGTAAGTACACGATTTTCTTTGTCTATGTAAGTAAATATATCTGGCTGGGGTGAAGCGGATTCGGGAAGTAAGTAAACCAATGAGTTCAAGGCCGAAGACCGAGGGCGGTTTCAGGTTGTACATAGTTGAATAATGTACTCACTCGAAGCAGGTAAGCCACTAAGGCGAGGCCAAAGCTACTGATATTATTTTTATAGTAAGCGCGACATGTGGCGCCGAGCCACCCATAAGGTGTCTAGCGATGCCCATGGACATTCGGTAGCATGCGGAGGCTACGAATTCCATGCCGGCCTGACAGGTGCCCAGGTTGAAGGACCCGAAACTGTACTTGGGGGAAAATATTTCTCTCTGTTTGTATTTCAACAGGCTCTGATTTAGTTATGTATTCCTACGGAGTTGCAGTGGTTTTAGATCGCGGGACTTTTGGGAGTCACCTACTATTCGCACGGCTCGACGCTGGATCGAGTCCAGAGGCGCCAGCTGGTATTTGACTGAGCCATCCCATAGGTGCGAGCAGTACCCCAAGCAGGACCGAATCTGCGATTTATACGGCCTTGCCCTCGATGTCACGCCGGAAGTTTAGATCGTGCGAAAATTCGACTCGGAGGACCCCGAGGTGGTCGCAAAATTTAAGTGACGTGCCTTGGTAGGAAGGAGCTGGTGTGAACGCCGCTCTCTTTGCATTGAACGCGCAAACTTGTATCTTGGAGGTATTTAACTTGACCAACTTGCTACGGCCCATTCGGAAATAGAGCCGAGTGTTTGCTCAAGTTCAGACACAAGTCTTCGCCTCTTCTCATCCACATCCCGCCTAGTTGAAGGGTAACTGGTGTAGAACCCGTGTTCCGTACTCTCGTATGCATAACAATGATATGTTACGCCCACGCCTTCAACGTTAGCAAGGCTCAGTGCTGCGCATTATCTGCGAAGGTCGATTTGAAGGTCCTTTTGCTTTCCAAGCCAGTTTCTAAGTCAGCGTCATACCTGTCTGGAAGCACCTGAACCTCCTGGGCACCGCCATTTCCAAAGACGTAGGTTTCCGGTAACTAATCGAGTCTAGGGCTAAAACTGCACCCAGAAAATTGGGAATACTTTTCCGCAATCGGCGGTTCTTCTCTTCCAAAATATCCCGCTTAGCTGAAGGGTAACTTGCATCCGAAAATATTGTAGTTATTAGGTATATTTAATGTACCTACCTTTTTTTTTTTATGGAAACTTGACACGGTTGGTTACATCACCTACAACATCCGTGATGTCAGCCCATAACACCGGGTGCCATGTCAGTGCTTCCCTTCATTTCGCGCCGGCTACACTGAACTGGACGGAAAACACGAACTATTTACATAGCCGTTTCGACCGACGTTTCGCTCAGTGCGGTGGTACCAACCCGGCCGGGATAAACCCTACCACCTAGTAAGGTAAGAAGGGAAGGGACCTACAGTTTAACGTGGTATCCGAACCACGGTCAGCCTCCAACAGTCGGGCGGTCATCCATCCAATAACTGACCGCACCATTAAGCTGCCGAGGCTGACGATCCCTTAGTCGACTTTTACGACATGCGACGGGGAGAGATGCAGTGGGGCTATTCTTTTTAAGTACCGACCCCACACTGTACACCTACGCTACATATTATGCTTACACTAGGTACATGGACATTTAATACCAATTTATTTTAGCATAGTACTGTATCTAATAATAATATTATATATCTATATAAAATTTGCGGTAGATCAGTGAGTAAGTATGTAGGTATATTACCAACAATACCATGTCGCTTCTTCGCGTCGCGTCGTCGCGTGTCGTCGTCGCGCGTCATTGGTGTATGTAACATAGCGAAACCGCGGGGGCGCGCGGCGCGGTGCGCGGGCGACTACGCTTCATCGCGAATAATCGCTATTCATACATGCGCCACACATTTTGCTCTATTTCTCTGTACACATAAGTTTAATAGATAGCAAAGTGTATATTTTCGGAATCGTAATTTAATTATCTTTAATTTGATACCCCACTCAATATATTTTGAAAAACTAATTTGACATTTTGAGGCCGTGCGTCCGCCATTTTGAATTTTGAAAATTGTTATATAGCTTATGACACTCCCGTGAATAAGACAAATCCAATAGCACAAGAATTATTCAAATCGGCCCAGTACTTTAGGCTGTAGAGTGGAATATAGATAGTCACATACATACATACATACATACATACATACATACATACATACACGCCAAACTCATAACCCTTCCTTTTTTGGCTTCGCCGTAGTCGGGTAAAAATAAGAAACAGTTCCATACCTCCCATTAGATATATAATTATTGTTTTTCTCTTTTATTATAATATTATCTATGTAACTGTTACATTGTAATATGATTTTATTAATAAAGAATGCACAAAAACTAAATTTTGTTTATTTTAGGGCTCCGTCAAATATTTCGCTTTCCAAAAGGGTTCCGTCACCAAAAAAGTTTGAGAACCGCTGGGTTAGATACTTCGTATTTTCATGCGACCTTCTGATTTAGTGTGAGCAAGTACATAAGTCGGTACCTAAATGACACCTTGCTTCAGCCACAGAAGTAATAAATACTAGAGGGCCTCAGCAGAAAAACCACTGTCACTGAGACGAATGCGCAAACCCTTGTTAAACGAGAAACAATTTCGTTGCGTGCAATAATTTGTTAGGCGCTTATTGGTAAAGTCATTAATCCATGGCCTCGGTTTCCTTACGAAAACTTACCACAAGTAGGTATATAAAAAACAATAATACGATCGCTCCAAGGTGAGAGGTGGCTAATCGCTCTCCCTTTAGCACGGCATCTTATCCTTATTCCTTAGTCGCCTTTTACGACATGCACGGGAAGAGATGCAGTGGGGCTATTATTTTTAAGTACCGGCCCCACACTGTACTTCTTAAATTTTATTATTCCTCAAAACTACCTCGAAAACTACTTAATACAAAATTACTTATGTACTACCAGTTTCATAATGTTACCTTTATTTAAATAGATACTCTATTACTACGAGCTGAAAGTTGTAGGTAGGTATATCTAATCGTAGAAAACACCGATGGTAGAAAATTGTACATTATAAAATCCCAACGACAACAGAGAACATTAATAGATTAAAATGTCAAAAGAGTAAGTCAAGTTAAAGTAAAAAAAAAATTATTATTGATTTCTAAAACATTATTTACATTACAATTAATTTTCACATTTTTTTTTCACAGTAACTAGTTGTATGGTGATGATGAAGATCTAATCGATACCTATCCTTGCTTGTCCCACCCAGCCCACCACACGAGTAGTTTGGGAGCAGTAGTTTTCGAAAAAATAAATAATATTATCGAGGCCTATCATTTCCTCCAGCGGAATTAAATGTAGGTTAAAAATATTTTACAAGCTTTTATTTAACTTGTCCTGTATGTTGGTTTGTTAGTAAGTATGTGTGGGTGAATTCTTTGAAGCCAAATTAGAACCACTTCCTCTTATCCTACGAAGTTCGAATTTTTAGTGTTGGTTCAATTCCGAAGACAATGCAATGTTAGGTATTTAAAAAAAATATATTAAAAAATCTCGTCGAGGCCTATCATTTTCTCCAGCGGATGAGTAGTCGTGGATCAGTAGTTTCCGGGATATGCCCTCTCAAGCACTTTTTCCTTTTTTTTCCGAAACGGCTGAACTGATTTGAAAAAAAAAACAACTATTTAAAAAAGAGCAATTTTTCTACCTACGAAAAGAAACAAATTGCAAGTCGACCTGACCAGTAGTTCAGGAGTTATAAGCATTTATTGATTTTCGAAGCCTTTTTTCTAATAGAAGGGCTTATGTACGACTCTCGGGTATGTCGTCTTAGCAAGTCGGAAGAACTACCTTTAGGACGATATCACAGATTACTTAATAGTTACTTCGTAACAGATAAATCACTCCATAGAAAATGTTCCTACCTTCGGGCTTTAATAGCCTACTGTTTCACGTCCCCAATCGCTGCGTGCGAAAACGTACCTTAACGATTCAGTGTAAAGTGGTTATTGCTTTGCAGCTGCGCGCAGTTGCGTGGGCGAGCGTCTATGTATACTTCGCGCGGCTGACGAATTTTCACTGAAATAGACCGCCGCCGCCGGCGGCCCGTCGGGCGGTAGGTTATTAGCGCGCGCATGTACATAGAGTGCGCGAGGCCTGACGATATATATGCCTCATCTTCCTGTAACTCTTAAAGTTTTCGAAATCTATGTCGCCAAAAGTACATAATTTTCGTGACGCAACTTTTTGTAAAAAACCTCCGGCAGCAGGATAAAGACGTTTCATCAAATTCACGTCAAAACCATGTGTTAGTTAGTAGTATCTTTGGTAAGTCAATAAATAAATAAATAAATCACCTGCCTAGTTTGCTAATGCGTACCTAACTTGCAACACGCATGCCATGCACGTTTACATACCTACATAGTAACTGCGTCTGGTGACTGCGTGTTGAACGAGGGTTGAGGTGTTGTGAATCATGCCATGCATGACATGACTTTATGACTTTGACTGAGTTGGTTTTGTACGTACGTACGGATTGATTGGTACGTACGTACGTATAATACGTTACGTCTTTCTTACCAAATTACACCTCGACATATTGTTCTTGTCATAGCGAAGAAATGGCATGTAACTAGCCTAAGTGATTAAGACACCACAGGTAAGATAAGTAAGGTTCGAAATCCGAATGTGCAATTTGCACCAATGAGGTTTCCGAATGTTCGAAAAATGTATGTGGATGCATTTTTGATTGTTGTTTTTTTTTTTATTGTATAATTTCATCCATAGGTAGCTAGCCTATGCTTGAACATGTCGGAAATTCCGCCAGTTCTAAATTCAATGCGAAGAAGAACTGACAAACAAACTTCGCAAGTCACAATGTTTTGTTAGTACCATAAAATTCCATCACTCCGGGAATGAAAGACATCTGAGAAAACGTTTACTAATGCGTTGATAAGAAAGTGGAATAGGTAAATTCGTCAAGGCAGAAAACAAAATAGGTATTATAAATGTACATTATTATCGTAATGATCAGCTGATCAGTTGACATCTGGCTGGACGACGTGTCGGGTGTCCTCCAGGTCGTCGAAGTTTCGCGAGTCCTGATTATGTCCCCGGAGCGAGGGACAAAACGTCGTCGACGAATGAAGTCGCTATGAGTAATATACCGCCTAACCCAGCGGTTCCCAAAGTGGATTATATGTGGATGTGGGATGGATTTCTCACGAGCTAATGACGCTGACGTAAGTCTGTCATTCGAGACCGGTGGATCCCCGGTACACATTAGGTGGTGGTCATATGCACTTCCACGCATATACATAGCTGGTGAAAACAAAAGCCTTTAGGCTAGTACAAAACGCTGAGGCCCTGGGCACAGGTTGTGGTTGGATAGGGTGCTGACCCCAGTGGCAGTGAAGGCTTCACCCCCGGCTCTCGACTTCGGTCGGGGGTTCCTTCGGGTGGACGGGTGGTGGCTCGGATCGGCTGGGGAAAGGTCGCAGCCTGTGTTTCCCATGGGATTTTTTCGGAAGAACGGATGTTCAACAGAGCAGCTATGGGGCCTCGATCTGGCATACATGATCACTGTACTCGCAAGAGTGCAGGTTGTAGACGTCTGGATTTTGTAGCCGGAAGGCTGGTATCTCTGGACGTCTATAAACAAAACGTAAATCAATAAATGATAGTTAAAGGTTCCCAAAGTGTGCGCCGCGGGGCGCCGCGCCGCGCCCCGCCGGCGCCGTGAGGTGTCCCTAAGCACTTTAGAATTTTTAAATTGCGCGCACATACCACTTCCGCCTCCACGCCGCGCGCCGCCGAGTGGCGCTTGCAGAACGACGTTGCGGGGTCATATCATATACATAAAATCATTACACAAAATTTTTAAATACCACTTAAAGGCCACGATGCCCTAAGGGCGCCGCGAAAATATTCTGGTACCATATGGGAGCCGCGACATAAAAAAGTTTGGGAACCCCTGGCCTAACCGAAAACATTACGATAATATGTAACATCGGTAAAAGCCTAAACGAATGTACATTATATATAACATACATTCATACATACATACATACATACATACATGCGTACATACTTACATTAAGTAACGTACATTTCCCAATAAGGAAGGCATATGGGAAGGCAGACATAATGATAGATAGATAGATAGAAAATTCTTTATTGCTCCAGTAAACATTAAACAGTAACAAATACATTGGAAAATTTACATAAGGTGCAAAGGTGGATTTATCCCTTACAGAGATTTCTTACAGTCAACCTTTGGATGTTTGAGATTCGATAATATAGTGGAATGTAAGTAGGTAGTAGCAAAAGAGTTGCGTGACAATTGAAGATAAAAATAATAATAAGAATACTTATCAACAATACATATAAGTACATGCTAGTAAAATATAAGCCATACATGTTTAATACATATAAATTACTAAATATATAGAATATCATATACAAATAAATATACATACATACATACTTGTCCATCCAGGTAAGTATGAAACAAAAGTGGTTTTTGTTTTTTAGGTTTTTACTTCACATTGACGGAGGTAATACAGTTGTAGGTGTTTTTTGAATAAGGGAAGCTATTTACAATGTCGGGTAAAGTGTGGTAGTGAATTCCACAGTCGAGCTGCGTGAACAGAAAATGAGTTGGTATAAAAACCAGTTTTATGAGAGGAGATAGCTAAAATATTGTCATGACTAGACCGAAGTGGGACACCGTGAGAAGATAGGTTCTGAAAACGGGAAGATAGATACTCGGGAGCAGAGGGGTTGTTAAGACAAGAGTAAAGAAGACTAAGAATGTGGGAATTCCTGCGGTAACGGATTGGGAGCCATTTGAGACGTCTGCGATATTCTGAAACATGGTCGTACTTGCAAGGGAATTGGTGTTTTGTGCAGCCATCGTGGTTTTCAGCGGACGTTAATTTGTGGCATCAGTTTTCTTTTTGTGAACTGACCGAAAACATTCGACAGCGCGATGATAGCGCGAAAATAATTATTATGGTGTTAACAGGACGCCACTATTTCGGCCACATAGACCGCCATTACATTTCTATTACGTTATTTTTATGGCAACTGACACAGTTGGCTACACAACCTGCAACATCCGTGATGTCAGCCCATAACGCCGGGTGAACTTGGTGCCATGTCAGTGACTACCCTTCATTTCATGTCAGCTACACTGAACACGAACTATTTACGTAGCCGTAGGTAGCCTTCATACTATGACAGGACTATGTTACCGCACGCCAACAGAGTTTTTCCCGTTTTATTATTACCGATTATATTTCCAAATATAGCAACAAAAGTAAACGATGCATCATGTTCCAGGATGACGTCATAAATTATCATTGCATTGGTTGACAATTTATTTCACAGCCCATTTTCATTCCTCGAGTACATCGGCTGGTTTGCGCCGGTACACTACTATAGTTCTTAACTAGTAAATTTATCATTTCGAAATAAACTGAAATAAACTAAAATGGCGACATTGTTTTTGACAATTTTGTGTGTCTTTGTGACTCCGGCGTTGGGATTAATACCTATTTCGGACATGGTAACGAAAGTGAGTACATAATACATATATAGTATGGAGGGGTTTTTTTTTTAGAATCGGCATGTATTTATTGATTATTTATATGGCAGTTAGATTGCACTCTTGTCACAATTTGTTCTATCCGGTTCGATTCACCCACGAAGAAGAACCGAGAAACCTCGCAGGGTATATTTTTTTTTGCCCGGGGTCAATCAAATGAAGACAGTCAGACCACTAAGACCACTCTCCTCGAGAGACAACGCGCATAGGCAGAGCCAACTGTCATAGAGGGAGACGAATGACAGTCGGCTCTGGCATAGGTGATTAGAATATTTGTTCATCATCGACCAGACAGTTATTTTATAACGGCGCATGAAGAGGGCACCTAATTAAATAGAGGCCTTTATCTAATCAACAGTGAGACGACAAATGGGAGTTATTAACGATGATGTTCATTTTTATTACTGTTGGTACCTTTAGTTGGAAAATTGGCCTCACTCCAATGTCTGTTCGTCCGCTAGTCACAAGCTCCAAGAGCCAAACGGTAGAAGCTAGCTAGAGACTGGAAATTTGGCATAGCTAAAGGGGGTGATCCATTGGGGGATTAGTACGCTGCGCTGGTACGCCAGCGAGCCAGACCACCGCGCCAGCCGCCGCCGGTTTCTAAAACCGCAGGTGTGATCAATTGGCATCCTTTGGCTTAGCATGCCTGAAATATTCAAACCGCGGTATAATAACCGCCAGTGAATCCGTTCCAGGCCAGAGCTGACAAGTCTTACACAGATGCGGTGACGAACTGACGGTTTTTTGTACCGCGGTCTATCTAAGCATTTCTTTCAAGCATGCAATGCACACTAACAGCGATACTGCGGCGAGCAAGACTGCCGGTATTTAAAACCGCAGATATGAAGCTCTCCATCCAAGGATCCAATTAATGATCAATGGTGGTTTATTTATACCTTTGGCTCGCCAAGTTGCTGGCGTACCAGCGGACTAATCCGCCAATGGCTATATCGACGTACATGTGTATTTTTTATTTGTTTTTCGAGTGCCTGTATGTATGAATTTATTTTACTTTATTGTTACAATATATTTTTTGTTTCCAATGTGCAGCTCGACTGTTTCTTGGGGTCGGAAGAGGCCTGCGGTTACAGCTTCTACCGGGAACACAGAACTATTATATTGTCGGTGGTCAGCATAGCTATCGTCCTGATTATATTCGGCATAGTTTGGTGTTGCTACAGATTTAAACGCATGTAAGATTTTTTTGCTATGTCATAAAAGTGTTTATCCGAATTTATTCCTTTAATTTGTATTCACGTGTGTGATCTTATGATAATACGACGGGAACACCTAACTCTTATTAAATGCCGGACTGGAATTGACATTATGTAGACTGTGCCAAATATATTGGATAATACATAAGTCATAAGTGCAAATTGTGAAGTAAGAAATATTAAGAACGTTTTTATGAACCAGTAGGTACCCTAATCACGAGATTTAACCTACTACGCTACGCTACGCTACGCCGTGTTCTCCGCATCATTTGCATGGAGAAACGGAGCAGCGCCTCTAGTGATAGATTTGCGAACTTCGTTTCTCCAAATTCGTTCCATACAAAATGATGCGGAGAACACGGCGTAGCGTAGTAGGTTAAATCTCGTGATTAGGGTACTGAAGTGGTCGGCCTACAACACCTGCTACATTCGATGTGTCAGCAGGTACCTACACCTCTTTCAAGTCTGAACTAACGTGGTGCCACATCAGTGCTTCCCTTCCCTTTAGCCGGTCACACTGAACTGGAGGAAAACGTTTTGTTACAAGATTTGAGTTGGACATATCTATATAGTTTGTTTACTTTAAATGTTTTTGGTTTTTATACATCCCTATTTTTTTTAAATTTCATTTTGTCTGCTTTCAAGTGTTTTTTAGTCTTCAGTTGAAACACTATTTCCTCATTCATATTGATTTAATATTTCTCGAAAAATGATTACATTGGCACGTAGGTTTTTTTTTATGGCAACTGACACGGTTGGCTACATCACCCACAACATCCGTGATGTCAGCCCATAACACCGGGTGAACTAAAGGTGCCATGTCAGTGCTTCCCTTCGGTCGTGCCGGCTACACTGAACTCGACGGAAAACACAAACTATTTACATAGCAGTTTCGACCGACGTTTCATTCAGTGCGGTGGTACCAAACCGGGCGGGTTGAACCCTACCACCAAGTAAGGTAAGAAGGGAAGGGACCTACAGTTTTACGTGGAATCCGAACCACGGTTTGCCTCCAACGGCTGAGCGGTCACCCATCCAAGTACTGACCGGGCCCAGCGTTGCTTAACAATCAATAGCAACAGTCGACTGTCTGCACCACTGAGCTATCGAGGCTGAACTATATACTTTGTTTACTTTATGTTTTTGGTTTTTATACATCCCTATTTTTTCTAAAATTTCATTTTATCTGCTTTTAAGTGTTTTTAGTCTTCAGTTCAAACATTATTTCTTCATTCATATACATTTAATATTTCTCGAAAAATCATTACATTGGCACGTAGGTACTGACTTTTTGTCGATTTCGCCACCTTCGTTTAAAATGTAAATGCCGGTTAACTCCTGTAAACTGTTATGAAAAATGTTTGTTTAGCCGACAGGCACACGTTAACCGAGACTTAACCGGCGGTGGTGATATTCAGTGTTACGTACTAATACTGTAGGTAGAAATTGGTCGGGGACGACTCAAGGGGTGTATTAATTTAATTATTAATTAATTAACAGACTACGAAAAAGATCACAATTCAACTTGAAAGAAATAAACTGCTTCAAACATCAGGAAGGATATACAAATGATTGCTGAAAATGTATTACAAAAACTGTCGTCTTTTAATTATTTTTAATTTACGTTGTTTTTTTTTTGCTTCCAGGCAAGACCGTGTTTCTGAAATCAGCAAGCGAAACGGCGACAGGGTTTAAGAATTTTAAAACCGTTTTCAATCAGTGTGTTCAATGATTCGTTGCTATTATTTTTATTTAGGATTTTATTAGGCAGATACCTATCTACAAGTACCTATATATATGTTCGTTTAGAGACGATGGGATTTTTCGCTAATATAAATTAATTTAATTATAGGTACGTATCTGAATATAAATCGAATGTATTTTTTTAGGTTTAGATTTAAATTTTAAGATAGTTTAAGATTATTTGTTAGTTTAATACTCGTATAATAGGTTTATATTTTATGTTATTTAATATAGTTTTTTTATACTTGTAATAAATTACATTACCTAATCTTTATTTGTATTATTATGATAATAATTACCTTCCTATATTTTAAGTTAAAGTCTGACCAGGAATATATGAGAGCTGTCAAGATGGAGCCACTTTTTAGATTTATATAGCAACATTCAGTATAGTACGCACATATTGAATTGGCCGATGTTTTTATTCAAAATGTACTTTTGCACTGAAATACACAATAAGATATACAAAATGTATTTTAATTTAATACATCTTTTATATATATTATGATGTCAATGTAAAAAAAACTAGCCTTGACATTTACATGTTCACAACATTTTTTCCATGTATCTGCAGATAATATGTCCTGAAGCAAAGTGTACAAATTATTAAAAAAAATATTAATAGACCTTGCTGAAACACTAAACTTTTTAATAAAAATTCTAGTTCAGAAAAACTTAACCTAAGCTATTTTTATTCGAACGTTTCGTATTTTTGTAAAGTCAAAAATTGTTTTTCGTTCAGAACGAATAATATTTACGTCCCTCTTTTGTTTGCTATTCGGTAAATAGATGCTTGAGATACACCTAGACAGAAAAAAAAATATTACCTAATTGTACATTACGGCGGCTAATTCATGACAATCTCACTACAATGACATAACGCTTTACCAAAATGTCAGTTCAGATGCAATTTTGACATTGACAACAAGTTATCAAGAATCAAACATAATTGTGGCCAGTGTAAGAAATTAGTTCCAACGAAATTCCGCAATATGGCGGCCCCTCATATATTCCTGGTCAGGCTTTAATACAAGTATAATATTATGTACTTACATCCAATGTCAATTTAAAAAGTTGTCATTCGATTAACTTCGATTTTCGATTAACAAGATATTATGTTATTTTAATTTACCTGACAGCTATCTACATCATGAAGCTAACTAAACTGCGAGCTAAATTGTTATTTAAGACCTTTATTAATGTAGGAACTAGGTGCAATGTCATTGCGTCCTTTTGTTAGTGTCGGCTACATTTAACTGTTCCGAAAAGACAATTTTCAGAGACAGCCCATTGATATTGTAAAGGTCCAACCAAAGAGTTTGTATTACGTCGCTGCGCTCCGCGACGTAATACAAACTCTTTGGGTCCAACAGACATTATACAGGCCCAATGAAACTATATAGCCCTTCAAGGGTCTTACAGTTTTACATGGAATCCGAACTCTAAAACTCTTTTTCTTAATATACTTAATGACATTTTTGCTGTGGATTCCAAAACGGACACCGAACAAGCGACTAGTTGGGGGGCTATTATAATAGTTTATTAGACTCTTTGTGAACACGTGGGTGTAATTTTTGGTTTTGCGCGGACACTACTTTATAAAAAAATTATTATTCAAGATCATACAAAAAAAATATTATTCAAGATGACTTTTCTTGCAAAGCACAGGTGGGGTTTCCAATAAGGGGTGGGGGTGGGAAACCCTATGTGTAAAAACGACACGGGACGCCCCGACATGGTTCCTTTTATTATTAGGTTAGGGTGACGCAACTTCTATCAATTAAACAGTAACTAAAAACTTCAGAATGGATGCCGTTTTTTTTAATTTTGACAACGGATTCGTATTCAGAGTCCACACAGACACCCATGACCCAGATATCGATTTTGAAAGCAATCGGTCCAGTAACTAAAAATTTCAAAATGGCGGCCGCTTTTTTTAAATTTTGAAAACCGATTCGTATTCCGAGCCCACACAGACACCCAGATATCGATTTTGAAAGCAATCGGTCCAGTAACTAAAAAGTTCAAAATGGCGGCCACTTTTTTTAAATGTTCATAATGTCATTAGGGTTCGCTCCGGTGAAGGAAAACACCGTGAGGAAACCTGTGCACAGCAGTATATATGTAAAATTGTTGTGGCCACCGCTTCCAATCCAGCTTGTCACGTGGAAATGTATAACAATTCCCATCCATGTTCATGGGAGAGGCTTGCGCTCAGCAGTAGGACATCAAAATTGGCTGAAGAAGGAGAAAAAAAGAAATTGAATCTGATTTGATATCTGATTGATATCAATATCAAATTGATATCTGATTTGTTTAACATAAATTTCATAATTTCACATAAAAGTGAAAATTTCACTGCAATTTTGCAGAAAGTGCAAAATTTCAAGTGAAATGTATGTGCAAAATTGCGCCTTGCCTCTCTAACTAAACTCGCCGCGCCGCGACGCGGGGAGCGGGGGCTATCCAAAATCTTTGGGCCACCCATATCGGATTACTTAAAAAAAAGTCTTAGTAAAAATGTACCATACTGATATTAATATTGACAAGAATAGTGATAAAAGTATTTTCGCAAAACATCGTAATCGCAACCTACCTACTTACTTACTAGACGCTTTGTATGTGTGGGTGCCATGTGTGGGTACGTTACGAGTGCGAGCGATCAGCGAACCCACACACACACACACACGCACGACACGCACATGGACCGACACCGACTGACACACATACATATACATCATCGCTCGGCTCGTGGTCGCGCCGGCGGCGGCGCGGCGGGGCGCGCGCCGCGCCTCCGCCGCCTCCCGCGCGCGCACGGACGGAACCAAAAACCAAATGACACATTCACAACAACACAATGCAATACAAAAAACCAACCAACCAACCAATAATATCAAAGCAGGATGACGTCATGTATTTTGAATTTTGATTCGTTCGTTGGTAAACGCTCGGTCAGCCGACAGCCAGCGGCCAGTTGCCAGCAGCCAGCCATCTCGTCTCTCGCTCGCTCGATAAACCGCAGCTCAGGGATGGTAGACGTAAGTAAGTGAATTCACAATTAGTACGTCAATATGCATTGTCAAGTGCGTGGTAGCCGAAACCAACGATCATTGCATGAAAAGCATGCGTTGTCAACCTGCTTTACGCAAAGGTGCGTCAGAACCTGTGATCCGTTGTATCTTTTTACTTCACTGGGAAACAGGCTTGAAGTTATGTATACACACACATTACACATGTACAAACAAACAATTTACGACGAGACAAACAGTAATAAAAAATCGCGGCTCGTGGGACGACACAATATAAGACTTATTTATTTATTTATTTATTTATTTATTAGAGAAGCCACAGAGATAACATAAATAAGACAAAATATACTATATAACTAAGTACAACAATATGCCTATGCTACCCCCACAAATGTTCCCCTTGAGACATAACATTATTAACATAAATTATTTATTTAGTTATGCAATATGACTATTTTTAGGCTTCCGTACTGTACAGTTATTGTGGCCGATATCCTAATAAACAATAAAAAAAGTAAAACATTAAGGGGAAAACAAGAAGGAATACAGGGAATACGAGAAACTTATTCAACGTTATACCTCGCAATACCTCACTAAAAGCGACTTGGTAGGCAACATGTGATGAAAGTTGAAATTCGTCCTCAGAAAGATTCAAGACCCGAATAATACGACCCCCGGTTATGACTTCCGGGTCTGTAATGTGGAATCTGAAGCTCGTGAAAGTTTCCCAGAGAGCAATGAAGAGAATCATGCTGGGAATATTGCTCGTTTCGCGATGATGCATAACGAGGCAATCGTCGACGCACCAAAATTGTCATATTGAATACCGGATGGCAAAGCTCAAATGGCAGTGGGCTGGGCACGTCAGCCGTTGAGATGACAACCGTCGAAGTAAACGGCTCCTGCACTGACGGCGGCCGTGGACCGGGAAACGGAGTGTGGTAAGACCACCCGGCAGACGAGACAACGACATCAAGCACGTCGGAGACAATCTGTGTTCACGTACCGCAGAAGGCAGGGAGGGCTGAAGAACAAATGGAGAGGCGTATCCGTATCTAGCAGTGAACACATAAGTAAACGCTGTCTGTCCGCCTTACAGACATGAATATTGTTAGGTCCGTACGCGTACAGTTACTATACGCGTACGATCTGAATGCAGCTCTGAAGAATTTGCTAGTGCTGCGACCTAATCAGTGATATGTCGAAAAATTACTTGTTTTTCTTTAAAAAATTGGTTGTCTGTTTAGTTGGTTTACGGACGATAGTTTTACGTGATGATGTCATAAAGTAAATCAGTTCCGGCGGATATTTACCGTGTAAAATTAATTTAATTACATGATAAAGATGTTATAATAACTAATAAAAAATATGAGAAAATAACGACTATTCATTTTTGTTTAATTTATATTTAAAAAACCTACATAACGCCATCTACATGTTCAACGTTGCAACAATTACCTAACTGCTAAATCAAGTATACCGCTGGCTGAAGTATTTCATTTAATATTGACGCTAGATGTGGGCGCTAGATGTCGCTCCATGAAATTCACATACTGTTGAGAAAATTTGCAGCGATAAGTACACGGTCGATAGCCCGCGTGGATAACACGTTTGGTCAGTGATGGTGGCAGGGACCGCGGGTTCGAGGCTCGCAAAAGACGGAGAAATATATTTTGTATTTTCTAGTATTGTATATGCCTCTCTATCGCGCTCTCGCTTGCAAACACAGGTCTCTATCGCGCTCTCGCTTGCACACACAGGTTTAGATGGAACGTTACACTTCTTCGTGCGTGCAGCCGGTGTTCATCAATTTATAAGACGTGACATCATCACGTCAAAAATATAACTGTTCACATATTGCGTCGATTGCGCGCACTTGTAGGTAGGTAGTAACGCTATCGATGCGCGTGCGAAAGACGTCAAGGTCAGCACTTCACTGCAGGCGCGCGCGGGGAGGTGTGTCGGCTGCGGCGGCGGGTTTAGGTGCTCCCGCGTCTCAATCACCTCACCTCAAACCGCAAATGCACTCAAATCGTACGCGTACAATATCTACCATCCCTGAGCGTAAAACGCACACGCGAGCGAGTGCAGCAACGAGGCAAGCAAAGCAAGGCAAGGTTTGGGACCTGGCAACCTTGAAGGCAGGCAGTCTCGCTCGCTCACACGCACGCGTCGCTTGCACTTTCATGTCCCCCCCGCCCGCGCTCCCCCGCGCCGCGAGTCGCTATAACTCGCTGCGTTGCGTGCGTTGAGTAAGGACGTTTCTTTGCTTTTGTTTGGCGAACCGAAAGTTCCATAATGGCGAAATTGTTTTTGATGGTTTTGTGCGTCGTAGTTGCGGTGGCTCCTGCATTCTGTCACAAGTTTTCGGATTTAATAGACGAGGTTTCAGCAGACGTAAGTGTAACTTATTGAATCACCAAAGTATTGAATTGAACAATAAACTTCCACGCACCGAGAGGGACGGAGCGATTTAAAAAAATGTACATACTTAGATAGTTATCTCTGTCTGTCTCACATGCAGTACGCAGGACAGGAATGATTCAGATCAAGAACTTCAGATACATAATAGCCGCATAAAAAAAGGCAGCCTTCTGGGCGTTTTCCATACTGAGTTTGATTTAATTTTTATTATGTTTCAATTAGTATAAGATAATTAATTAGTTATACTGTAGTAGTTGATATATTTATTATGTATATTCAATTGTATTTAATTACATATAATATTGATTAATTGATTTTTGTTTATGATTTATGATAATATTATTGTACCTACCTACGTCTGTTTATTGCTTTCCAATCCACTCCGTTTAAAATTCACTATCTACTAGAGCAGGGGTTCTCAACATTTTTTCCTCTGCGACACATCTGAAGATTTTTTTTAGACTGGCGACACACTCAACGAAAACAAGTCCTACAAGTAGATAGGCACAAAAATGTATAACAATTAGAGATTTCGGAAGCATATAGGTATACGATTAATATCAAGTAATACAAGTAATAGTTTGAACATTAAACATTAGGCTGAGTAGATTCTAATGTGATACTTGAGCCTGACGACCTTTAGACAGATCTTCTATACGTGGACGAATTTTGGATAAACAGACTCTCATTTCACTGTTCACATTGAGCAGTCTTGATCTGTTTTTACCCGACTATAGCAGAGCCAAAAAGGAAGGGTAATGTGGTTAGCA
The DNA here is from genome assembly GCA_946902875.1 of Nematopogon swammerdamellus. NCBI lineage: Eukaryota > Metazoa > Arthropoda > Insecta > Lepidoptera > Adelidae > Nematopogon > Nematopogon swammerdamellus. The sequence continues at coordinate 10,445,794 of OX336359.1, forward strand.
GTCTATGTTTGCGACTTTGTACGTGTGTTGCACCGTAACTGCTAAACTACTCATTCGATTTTGATGATTGTGGTGTCAATCGATTCGTTATGATGGTCCCCTTGTCCTAGGGGACTATCATAACCAAATTTTTCCATAAATTAAAAATGGCGGCCGTGGGGCGCCATATTGTCACACTTTAAAAAAATATTTTCTTCAAACCCCACCGAGTGGGGTATCATTGTCAAGAGCTTCTAAAGGCGATTTCAAAAATTTCAACCAAAATGAATGAAATAAAAATAAAAAGCCCAACCGTGGTACGGTTTCCACGTAAAGCTGTAGGTCCCTTCAGATTCAGATTCAGATTCAGATATTTATTACGCCATATTTATTCCCTTCTTACCTTACTATTTGCTAGGGTTCATCCCGCCCGGGTTGATACCACCGCACTGAATGAAACGTCGGTCGAAACGGCTATATAAATAGTTCGTGTTTGTTTTCCGTCCAGTTCAGTGTAGCCGACATGAAATGAAGGGAAGTACTGACATGGCACCTAGTTCACCCGGTGTTATGGTCTGACATCACGGATGTTGTAGGTGATGTAGCCAACCGTGTCAGTTTCCATGAAAAAAAAACCCAGTCGCCGGGTGAAATGGGTGGTGACAGTGGCCTCGCCTTTAGTTACTTACTTTCATCGAGAAGGTTTATCGTCTTCCAGAATACAGCTCAGTCTTCGGCATCGCCCATAGTTACCTACTTACTTTCATCTAGAAGTTTTATCGTTTACCTGAACGCAGCTCGGCCTTCGGCCTCTCCCATAGTTAGTTACTTACTTTCATCGAGAAGGTTTATCGTCTTCATGAACGCAGTTCGGCCTTCGGCCTCGCCCATAGTTACTTACTGTCTTCGAGAAGGTTTGTCGTCTTCCTGAAAGTTCCTCGGCCTTCGGCCTCTCCCATAGTTACTTACTTTCATCGAGAAGGTTTATCGTCTTCTTGAACGTAGCTCGGCCTTCGGCCTCGCCCATAGTTACTTATTGTCTTCGAGAAGGTTTATCGTCTTCCTGAACGCTGCTCGGCCTTCGGCCTCGCCCATAGTTACTTACTGTCTTCGAGAAGTTTTATCGTCTTCCTGAACGAAGCTCGGCCTTCGGCCTCGCCCATAGTTACTTATTGTTTTCGAGACGGTTTATCGTCTTCCTGGAAGCAGCTCGGCCTTCGGCCTCGCCCTTTATTACTTACTTTCTTCGAGAAGATTTATAGTCTTCCTGAACGCAGCTCGGCCTTCGGCCTCGCCCATAGTTACTTACTGTCTTCGAGAAGGTTTTTCGTCTTCCTGAACGCAGCTCGGCCTTCGGCCTCGCCGATAGTTACTTATTGTCTTCGAGAAGGTTTATCGTCTTCCTGAACGCAGCTCGGCCTTCGGCCTCGCCCATAGTTACTTACTGTCTTCGAGAAGGTTTTTCGTCTTCCTGAACGCAGCTCGGCCTTCGGCCTCGCCCTTTGTTACTTACTGTCTTCGAGAAGGTTTATCGTCTTCTTGAACGCAGCTCGGCCTTCGGCCTCGCCCATAGTTACTTACTGTCTTCGAGAAGGTTTATCGTCTTCCTGAACGCAGCTCGGCCTTCGGCCTCGCCCATAGTTACTTACTGTCTTCGAGAAGGTTTATCGTCTTCCTGAACGCAGCTCGGCCTTCGGCCTCTCCCATAGTTAGCACTTACTTTCTTCAAGAAGGTTTATCCTCTTCCTGAAAGTAACTCGGCCTTCGGCCTCTCCCATAGTTACTTACTTTCAGCGAGAAGGTTTATCGTCTTTCTGAACGCAGCTCTCACTTACTTTTTCGAGTAGTTTTATTTATGTAATATTACTAAAAAGAATGAAATAAAAAATAAAGTTTAAAAAACTGTAACCCAACTATGGAAAAAAGTAACTATAATTAAAAAAACTGTAAAGAAAGTTTCAAAACCTTTACCATAAATAAAATGAACTAAAAAGTAAGAAACAATATATTTGGGTGCCATGGCAGTGCTTCCCTTCGGACGTAGCTATCATCTTATTATTGAGTAAGAGCAGTCTTTTGATTTTCCTGTTTATTTAGTTTTATTGAAGTGTTCTGGCAGTTTCACATTAATAACGTTATAATTAAACTAGCTGCGCTCGCGTGAAATTCGTATTTCAAAAAAGAACGTAAGTAACTAAGGGCGAGGCCGACGGCCGGTGTTGAAACTTTCACATATTCTGTGAAAGTTTCAACGGGATACCTATTACGGTTCAAGAGACACAGCCCTCGGACGGACGGACGGACGGACAGACGGACGGACGGACGGACGGACGGACAGACAGACAGACAGACAGACAGACAGACAGACAGACAGACAGACATACAGACAGACAGACAAACAGACGGCGTAGGTAGGCTTAGTAATAGGGTCCCGTACCTGATACGGAACCCTAAAAAGCAGCGGTCTGAGGATGGATCCTTGGGGGACGCCACAAGTAACATTTATGGGTTCTGACCTTACTTCACTAGTTGTAGGCTATTGTGATCTACTTTCTAAATATGACTCTATTAGTTTTAGCTGAACTCCCCTTATTCCATAATGATCAAGTTTGGATAATAATATGGAATGATTTACGCAATCAAAGGCCTTAGATAAGTCGCACAAGTCATGTGCATTGCAATACAACTGGGCATACGCGATGCGCTCGCGATCGACTAGTTTCGATGTGCCCCAATTCGTAAATTGTGCCTCAACTCGGCGTAGCAATGCCCGTTGCACGAGGAAGAGCTCTAGTAAAACATAATACCTCGTTGAATCTTGCAGGCTGAGTGCAATTGGTTTGGATCGAATGACGCATGCGCGAGGCTGTTCTACCTGCAACACAAGACGGCGATTATGATATGTGCCGCCGTCTTAGCTGTGCTGGCGCTGATTGGCTGCGCTTGGTGTTGTGGCTGTTGCAATCGGTAAGCACACACTTTCATATATTTTTAAGATTAATACAAATGTTTCTTATTATATTTTCTCAGAAAGGCACCTGGGTGGATCAACTTATTCTTGTATTTGGTATCTGTCTGAAAACAGGATAATATGTACCTATCTTGATAAATCCACCTTAATTTAATAGTGACAGCAACTCTCACATAATTAATGGATTAATAAGAAAGAATGTTGACTTTTTTTTCTTTAAATATTGGTTACCCTGAGAACAGTCCCTTTTTTAATACAAAACTGGGGATAAAATTGTCCCCTGGGTCACCCCTAAAAATTTAGTTAATTTTTTATTTTAAATAGTTCTCTACTTTTTTTTCAATTGCCTATAAGCCTAAGTATTTTATACTCATTGATTTTTAACTAATTAATAAATAATAAACTTTTTTTTTATTTTACTGCAGCTGTTTTTTACGTTACAAGAAAAAGTTGATCCACCCACCTACATACAAACTCCTACACTATATCTATTCCTTTTTCGATACTGCTCGCTCACCATGTTTTTACATGGCCCAGAAAATGTTGCATGAAGTTGACTGACGGCCCAGAATTGCTCAAACGGGTCAATTCCGGCGATGAATCATGGGTGTATGGATATGAAGTTATGTATGACTCCAGAGGAGCCAAGGCCCAAAAAAGCAAGTCAAATTCGATCGAACGTCAAGGTTCTCATAACTGTTTCGATTACAGTGCGATTTTTGTTGCACTGTCCTACCTACTGTATTATCTACCTAGAAGGTTTCGTGTGTGGCCGTCTGCGTGAGGTCATCCGCAGAAAAACTAATATTTTGTAAAATATTTTGGAAATTAAAAACCATTAAAATGTAATAGTGTGTTTCATCCTTTTATTTATATATATTTATCGCCTACCTCTAAAACAGAACAATAATTTATAACTAAACCTAAACTCTACCTTAACTTAATATAATATGTGTGTATACGAACGTATACATTTGGGAAATTAAATACCATTACAATTTAATAGTGTGCTTCATCCTTTTATTTATATTTATCGCCTACCGTCGTATCTTCTAAAACGCAACAATAATTTATATCTAAACTTACACTCTACCGTACGACCGTAGCAGCACAGCCGTACGGGCAGTGACGCAGTGGTACGGACGGGCGGGAAAGAATAAAATTGAGAGTACCTATCCTACTACACATCTATGCAGTATATACGAGTACCAGCTAGGTACCTAAGTACTCCATAGAACGCGCTATTAGAGTGTGTTTGGAAGGAAAGTTGTCTCTCCTTTGTTGAGTTATAAAAATTAGTCCGCGGAAGTCTAAAACTTTTCCGCGGACAAGACTTCAAAAAAGAGGACCGTCCGCGGTAAAAGCGGACACCTGGCAACCCTGGATGTCAGCCCATAACACCGGTGAACTAGGTGCCCCGGATCCCGGGATCATCAATCCCGGAATCCCGGGGGATGTCCATATAAACATCATCATTCATGTTCATTGACCCCAAATGGCACCACCTACGCCGATCACTGGTTATAACTTATATCCACCCTTATAACTTATAAGGGTGGATCAACTTTTTCTGTTTTTGGTATCTGTCCTGAAAAAGGATATTACCTTGATCAATTCACCTTATTTTAATAGTTACAGCAACTCTCAGATAAGTAATTGATCAATAAGAAAGAAGCTACACAAATAATTTTGAATTTTTTTTTTTAATATTGGTTACCCTGAGGACAACCCCTCTTTTCCATACAAAACTGGGGACAAAATTGTCCCCTGGGTCACCCCTAAAAATTTGGTTAATTTTTTATTTTGAATAGTTCTCTACTTTTTTTATATTGTTTATAAACATGTATTTTATACTTATTGATTTTCCACGAATTAATAAATTGCAATAATTTTTTTGTATTAGACTTTGCAGCTGGTTTTTACGTTACAAGAAAAATTTGATCCACCCATAAAACACCGTGTACCCAGTTTCCGACAAACGACATCGCAAATCGATGAGGTACCTACCTAGAAGGCAAAATTACACAGACGAAATAACAATGGATACCTACACACTCCTTGAGCGACTGCATTCACTGGGGTCACGGACTCGGCGCACTCTTTCGTATTTCCGAATGCAATCGTTTCACACGGAGAGGGTTCTGTAGCCATTCAATTCTTGCGCTCATACGCCTTCGTGCTCCGCGCCGCGCGCCGCCGCGCCGCCGCGCCCCGCCGCCGCCGTAGCCGCTGTCTTTGAACAGCGGCCAAAGCGCAGTATGGTATGTTAGGTATTTTCTCTAGGTATAACCGTTTTATTATGTAATCCGGTATGGGTGGCTGATTCAGAGGGGCCAGAGCATATGCTCCGTCCGACTAGCCATTATCACATCCGAGTAGGTGCCATCCGAATACTTCCCTTAGAATTGCTGGCTATTCTGGACTTAGAGAATACAGCCGATCAACCGAGGCTCTCGTGCGCGCCGGCAATTTGTTTCGGGAGTTATCTTATCATCAGGAGTCATCCTCAAACATAATTTAAACTTTTGTGCATCTTCTTCAGCGAGTTCTCTCAAAAAGAGTGCAGACGCTCCGTGCGTTTCTCTTTTTTTGATCCAACCTCGAGTCCATATTCGTTTCCTTTTGTTCTGTTCTTCTTCGAGAGCTAAAATCATTTCCCCCAGCAAACTGCAGAACGACGGCTGGCGATGGTCATTGTAGCGCATTTATCTTACACTGCCTACTCTACTCTATCACCCTACTTTTGTGTGTGGACGGCTACTCTACTGAAAACAGTGAGTAGAGTTAGTAGCGCAAAATAGTAGGTAGTCCACTCTACCGCTAACTCTACTAATGCGAACTAGGCTATATTGTGATTGGATAGTAGAGTTGAGAGCCGGCATTTCCGGGATTATCCCGGACTAGGTTTCAATATCCCGTGTCGTGTCCCGGTGAGTGTAATTTGTCCCGCGAAGAAAAATATGTTTGTACAATACGACTTTGACGCCGCGCCGCGCAAAGAAAGGCACGAAGTGGAATCAGTAGATGCGCCGATACGATAATGCAATGCGATATGTATGTGTACTCAATGAGTGTGTTGGTTGCAGTTTTTAATTCGCTATAAAAACGCTAAAAGTTCACTGTAAAAATTATAAAAGAAAAATATTGGTTTTACATTTCTCCTCCTTATTTATGAAGGTCTGGAGGTAGTAGTATGTCCCGGGAAGGTCAACATCAGATCTGGCAAGCCTAGTTGAGAGAAGTTTTTTTTATGTAATCCGGTTTTATGTAACCGAGGCTGCTATGCGGCCATCTTACATCCTGTACGGTGACACCAACCCAGTCGGCTACAATAAGGGGCAAAGGAAGGGACCTACAGTTTTACACTGGTTCCGAACGGCGATGGTGAAGCAGCAGGTGTAGGTATGCACGTAAATTTTTTCATCAGAAAAAACTGGTAAACGCCAACCGGATTCGAACCTCGGACCTCTCGCATGAGAAGCCGATGCCCAAACCACTTGGCCACCCACCGTCTGAAGTATTGTATTTATCAATCAACACGAGGTCATCCACAATCGACATAGGAAAGAGTGCGTAATGTATACGTACGTACCTAAATAGATATTCTCGATATACATATTTATGTATTTTATTTAGGCCATATTTTTATTACAAGTTTTTTTTTTTTCAGGAAAACGGAGGTCGTGTACCTCCAGATGCCGCGGCCCAACGTATAAGAACTGCAGATACCGCAGATGAATAATATTTCTAAGAACTTCGATTTACTTATCTACATCTTTATAATTATTACTAGCTGAGCCCGCGGCTCCGCTCGCGTGAAATTCGTATTCCAAAGAAGAATGTATGTAACTAAGGGCGAGGCCGAAGGCCGAGCTGCGTTCAGGTAATCGATAAACCTTCTTAAAGAAAGTAACTAACTAAGGGCGAGGCCGAAGGCCGAGCTGCTTTCAGGTAAACGATAAACGTTTCTCAAATGAAGGAAGTAAGTAAGGGCGAGGCCGAAGGCCGAGCTGCGTTCAGGAAGACGATAAACCTTCTGGAAGAAAGGAAGGAACTAAGTGCGAGGCCGAAGGCCGAGCTGCGTTCAGGTAAACCAAAAACCCTCTTCCGCCTTCGGGCCTCGCCCTTAAAGACTTCCTTTCTTCGATAGAATACGATATCGTTTACTCAATCTATTTATTTCATAAAAATAAAAAAGTAATATTAATAACTAAAGAATTAAACCTACCTAACAAACATTAAAATAACTATCCCTTTGAATGAAGTACATAAGCCCTTGATGGCGGGACACCAGTTGCGTCAACCAGCAGAGGCTCAAGGCTCTTTTGGCTTCACTGCTCCACGGACCGAGGGTTTCAACCGCAAACGCAACAAATTCGAAATCTTGAATTATATTTCTATATTTGCTGCGTTTGAGGCTCTCCGCCCCAGCCTCGGCCGCGCCAGCCGCTCTTGAAGATGTCCTAACGTGACTTGGAGCCAATGTGAGAACAAAAGTGGCGTCCCACATCAAAGAACTACCCTTAGTCCATGGCACTAAGGTGATAGCATCGGGCCTCTTGCCATCCAGCCGGGAATAACCGCGAGGTTCTAGGATGCACGGTATATTTTCCGTTAGAAGCGTGGACTTTATAATAAAATTTAAATTAAATTAACTCAATCTTAATATTAATTAACTTTATTCGAGATGGTTTAGCTTCTTCCTGAACGCAGCTCGGCCTTCGGCCTCGCCCTTAGTTACTTGCTTTCTTCGAGATGGTTTATGGTCTTCCCGAATAGAGCACGGCCTTCGGCCTCGCCCTTAGTTACTTACTTTCTTCAATATGGTTTAGCTTCTTCCTGAACGCAGCTCGGCCTTCGGCATCGCCCTTAGTTACTTGCTTTCTTCGAGATGGTTTTTCAATTATCAGAACGTAGCTCGGCCTTCGGCCTCACCTTAGTTACTTACTTTCTTCAAGATGGTTTAGCTTCTTCCTGAACGTAGCTCGGCGCAGGCCGCGCCTCGCCCATAGTTACTTACTTTCTTCGAGAAGGTTTATGGTCTTCCAGAATAGAGCTCGGCCTTCGGCCTCGCCCTTAGTTACTTACTTTCTTCAAGAATGTTTTTCTTCTTCCTGAACTCAGCTCCGCCTTCCGCCTCGCCCTTAGTTACTTTCATCGAGAAAGAATATCGTTTACGTGAGCGCAGATCCGCCTTCGGGCCCGCCTTTAGTTACTTACTTTTTTTTTTAAATACGAATTTCACGCGAGCGAAGCCGCGGGCAACAGATATATAAATTTTATTGCACCAATGACAGCGACATAACTTAAAATTTTTTAATTATTATGTTCATCCGGGATATACACTGTCACTATAAAAAGTTTCGTCAAATTCCGTTCAGTGGATTTCGCGAGATGCGCGTACAAATAGACATTTTTGCATTTATGATTTTATGATATGTATAGAAAGAATAGATATGTATAGACTATTGTGTTCAAGTTATAAAAAAGAAGAACTGTCATTTTCGTTGTATCTACTTATTTTTAAATTTCGAATGAATATTTTATTCAAATTGTATTTGCTGCCAGTTCTCAAGATATAATTATGTACTTTGGACTACGTGATTTTAAACGCGCAATAATGTTTATAATTGTAATTTTTTTTTATTTTTGTAATTTTTTTTACGTATTATGTTAACCCGGCATATAAACTGCCACTATACAAAGTTTCGTCTAATTCCGTTCAGTGGTTTTTGCGTGATGCGCGTACAGACAAACAAACAAACAAACAAAAATTTAAAAAACTGTTCTAACATGTTCAGTATCTCATTTTAAGCCACCCTGGTTAGTTTTTTTCCGAATACATTCAATGTACAGACTTTCTTACCTCTACGATTTTATTATATGTATAGATAATATAAGGTCTTTCAAAATTAGTTAATAGTACGCTAAGGGGAGGTTCTGTATCGGAAATAGATCACTTTTGAAGAACAAAGATTTTTTTTTCCAAAAATTTTTTTTTTTTACTTTTATTGTAAAATGTTAAAAAAAAATTTCTTAATCGTTTCAGTTTCATGCAACACATAGATCTTTTTCTTTCAGAAATTTTGAAAAACCACAATTTTTGTTTTATTTTTATGGAATAGAAAGAATTTGATTTTTTTACCAACTTACACGTGTTACATCATAATGGTAATGAAGACTTTTTTGTTACTGTTGTGAAACTGAATCCATTAGGCTATAAAAATCAACCACCTATTTTTTATTTAAATATGTACATAAAAAAATATTTTACATAAAAAAAAAGCCCAAGGTCCAAAAACATTTATATAAGTTTTACTCCCTATATGATACAGAACTAGCGTAGCGTAGTAATAACTAATTTTGAAAGACCTATCACTTTAAATAATAGCTCTCATGACAAAACACTTAGGCATTCATAGGTATAAGCAAAGCATGCTATTTCAATGTAGCAAAGGCAAAGAATAGATCAGTCAGACAGAATCATAGCGCAGAAACAGTAGTATTTTGGTTTGGAAATTGCAGAGGCGAATGCGCAAACAGGAAAATGGAGAATCTTCACATATAGGCGTATAGCGCATGATTTTGCGGTTTGGATGCGAGTATCTCAGGAAAACTGCATGTTTTCCCTAATAATTCCTAAAAGCTGTAAGAGAGTAAGAAAATGATGTTAAAATTTTAACCTATACAAGGTATTTTTTGTTTAGTTTTTGCGCTTGTCTTTTTAAGACATTTTGGCCAGTGTCAAGTTAGTGACGATTCATGGTAATGTCATTCAAGTAAAAGAGAAAAAAAATTGGTAATTAATTAAGGACTTAGAAACAATTTAGAAATTGTATTTCATTGTATGCAATGCTTTTGACAGTTCCCAAAATTACGCTCTCGATGAAGTTTTTAAACCTGTTCATATTTTCAAATTGTATGTCTTTGTCTGCGATGTGATTTCTGGTAATTGCACATTGACATCAATAGGTAGGCATCTAATAAATTATTAACCAATCTCAGTTCTTCTCTAGTAGTAAGAAGATGTCAAATGGGTCTAAAGATTAATATAACAACAATATAAATTATGATAAATACCTACCTATATCATAGTTTTGATCTCAAAAGACTGCATTCGTCGTTGTTGTCTGAAAGAACTTGAATATCTTTCGAAATTTGTACTACTAAAAATGCTATTATTGTGAATTTGTGACTATCTATGTGAAATAAAGTGTCTAAAGTAAGTCCATATACCTATTGTGATTTTATTTACCCACCAATGTATATCATCATATTCATCATCAATCATTCATCATCAATACTAATAATAAATCTGTAAGGGATGGTCATGGAGTAAGTTATTTTGTTATGAATTACGTTTGTAGACTCAATGTATGATACTAAAACTAAATTGACGATTTTTAAAAATCTTCTGTATGTATGTATGTTCCGCCATAATAACTCTTAAATCGATCATCTGAATTCGATGAAACTTCGTGAAAGCACATTTACCTATACGAGACACAGGATAGGCTAAATAAAATTCAATTCCGGTTACGCTACTAAAGATGTGGCTCCCATACAAACCGAATTGGTCCGAGCGCTGAAATAAAGCTCAGTAGCGGGCTTAGTTAACTACTTACTTTTTTCTTTTTAAATACGAATTTCACGCGAGCGAAGCCGTGGGCAAAAGCTATATATAGTTTATATATAATTCTTTTCTGAGATTTATGACAGCGACTTCTTTATTGTGTACTAGCTGAGCCCGCGGCTCCGCTCGCGTGAAATTCGTATTCCAAAGAAGAATGTATGTAACTAAGGGCGAGGCCGAAGGCCGAGCTGCGTTCAGGTAATCGATAAACCTTCTTAAAGAAAGTAACTAACTAAGGGCGAGGCCGAAGGCCGAGCTGCTTTCAGGTAAACGATAAACGTTTCTCAAATGAAGGAAGTAAGTAAGGGCGAGGCCGAAGGCCGAGCTGCGTTCAGGAAGACGATAAACCTTCTGGAAGAAAGGAAGGAACTAAGTGCGAGGCCGAAGGCCGAGTTGCGTTCAGGTAAACCAAAAACCCTCTTCCGCCTTCGGGCCTCGCCCTTAAAGACTTCCTTTCTTCGATAGAATACGATATCGTTTACTCAATCTATTTATTTCATAAAAATAAAAAAGTAATATTAATAACTAAAGAATTAAACCTACCTAACAAACATTAAAATAACTATCCCTTTGAATGAAGTACATAAGCCCTTGATGGCGGGACACCAGTTGCGTCAACCAGCAGAGGCTCAAGGCTCTTTTGGCTTCACTGCTCCACGGACCGAGGGTTTCAACCGCAAACGCAACAAATTCGAAATCTTGAATTATATTTCTATATTTGCTGCGTTTGAGGCTCTCCGCCCCAGCCTCGGCCGCGCCAGCCGCTCTTGAAGATGTCCTAACGTGACTTGGAGCCAATGTGAGAACAAAAGTGGCGTCCCACATCAAAGAACTACCCTTAGTCCATGGCACTAAGGTGATAGCATCGGGCCTCTTGCCATCCAGCCGGGAATAACCGCGAGGTTCTAGGATGCACGGTATATTTTCCGTTAGAAGCGTGGACTTTATAATAAAATTTAAATTAAATTAACTCAATCTTAATATTAATTAACTTTATTCGAGATGGTTTAGCTTCTTCCTGAACGCAGCTCGGCCTTCGGCCTCGCCCTTAGTTACTTGCTTTCTTCGAGATGGTTTATGGTCTTCCCGAATAGAGCACGGCCTTCGGCCTCGCCCTTAGTTACTTACTTTCTTCAATATGGTTTAGCTTCTTCCTGAACGCAGCTCGGCCTTCGGCATCGCCCTTAGTTACTTGCTTTCTTCGAGATGGTTTTTCAATTATCAGAACGTAGCTCGGCCTTCGGCCTCACCTTAGTTACTTACTTTCTTCAAGATGGTTTAGCTTCTTCCTGAACGTAGCTCGGCGCAGGCCGCGCCTCGCCCATAGTTACTTACTTTCTTCGAGAAGGTTTATGGTCTTCCAGAATAGAGCTCGGCCTTCGGCCTCGCCCTTAGTTACTTACTTTCTTCAAGAATGTTTTTCTTCTTCCTGAACTCAGCTCCGCCTTCCGCCTCGCCCTTAGTTACTTTCATCGAGAAAGAATATCGTTTACGTGAGCGCAGATCCGCCTTCGGGCCCGCCTTTAGTTACTTACTTTTTTTTTTAAATACGAATTTCACGCGAGCGAAGCCGCGGGCAACAGATATATAAATTTTATTGCACCAATGACAGCGACATAACTTAAAATTTTTTAATTATTATGTTCATCCGGGATATACACTGTCACTATAAAAAGTTTCGTCAAATTCCGTTCAGTGGTTTTTGCGAGATGCGCGTACAAATAGACATTTTTGCATTTATGATTTTATGATATGTATAGAAAGAATAGATATGTATAGACTATTGTGTTCAAGTTATAAAAAAGAAGAACTGTCATTTTCGTTGTATCTACTTATTTTTAAATTTCGAATGAATATTTTATTCAAATTGTATTTGCTGCCAGTTCTCAAGATATAATTATGTACTTTGGACTACGTGATTTTAAACGCGCAATAATGTTTATAATTGTAATTTTTTTTTATTTTTGTAATTTTTTTTACGTATTATGTTAACCCGGCATATAAACTGCCACTATACAAAGTTTCGTCTAATTCCGTTCAGTGGTTTTTGCGTGATGCGCGTACAGACAAACAAACAAACAAACAAAAATTTAAAAAACTGTTCTAACATGTTCAGTATCTCATTTTAAGCCACCCTGGTTAGTTTTTTTCCGAATACATTCAATGTACAGACTTTCTTACCTCTACGATTTTATTATATGTATAGATGTAGGTTAGGTATGAGCACCGCGCCGCACATTGGGTCGAGACTGCTATAAAAGGGACATAGGGATTTTTTTTACAAATTTCATTTTGTAACAACACCCATCGATAGGTCTCGTCATTCTGATGAATAGTTGTCATTAAACATTTTCGTCTAAAACTGATAGTTTGCCAGGAAAAAAATATTTTCAAATTTTGATGTATGGAATTAGACATAAAACGCTCCGTTTCGGCCAAGTCTTGACAGGTCTTGCTTTAAACCTATTTAACTATTGTTCTGTGGTTTATTGACTATAATCCTACACTATCAGCGCGCGCCCAATGTTGCCCGTTCACGAGTTATGTGGATCCTAAAAATCAATTAAAAATGTAAGTAAAAATATTTTTTTTAATTTTTAGAATCATAGGGCATTAATAGATTTAATCTAAATAATTGTTTTATATAAAAGTACTAACAAATAGATAAAGTTTTTAATTTTAAAACAATAGTTTATCGTAAAGATACATCAAAATCTAATAAAAAAATTATAAAAGTGTTTATTAATCAGAGAAAGTTACATATATTAAAGATGTTTTTACATAGAATGCATGACGCATGACAAATAGTACCTATACTCAGATGTATCTACACTGTACCCGCTAGTTCGAGCTATTTGATGAACACTGTCGCCTAAACTGGCCCTAAAACTGTTTCATAGGCGACATTGTTTGGTCAAACCACTGGTGATTACATTTGGGTACTTAACTTTGATGTTATATTTAAATTTTTTAAACCTATAGTTATATGTATATATACATACTTATTCTACTTTATCTGTGCGCGGTGAGTGAGAGAGACTCATTAGTGCAGTGTGTGCGTTAAATGTGTGAGTGCATTGCAAGACAACCCACACGATGAAGCTTTAATCGAAAGGTTCCACGTTATTTTGCAGACAGTGGCTTCAAGAGAGCGAGTGGATCTTCCAAAATTCTGGAAATTTCGTGAAGATACAGCAACTTTGCATTTCCAGTTATATCCGTGGTACTACATGCCCTCTAGCGTACATAAGTTGCTTGTGCATGAAACGGATATAATAGAACATTTAGAACTTTACCAATTGAGAAACTGTCGGAAGAAGCATCGGAGGTTAGAAATAAGGATTTCCGTAAATATAGAGGGAACCATTCCAGAAAAGTAAGTAGGACAGCGACAAATGAAGATATCTTGCATAATCGTCTCATGTCATCCGATCCAAAACTTATTTCTCTAAGGCCATGAATGGCCAAACAACGGAGAATGGAAGTCTCACCAAGAGCAATCGAGCTTTTGGTATCTCTTACCCGCCCGATTTAGAATTTATTTGTATAAATGATTGATTAATATTTTTTTATTATATTGTATAAGCTGTAGTTGTTACTTACATAATCTTCTCAAGTCATCCGATCTAAAACTTACTTCTCTAAGACCAATAATGGCCAAACAACGGAGAATGGATCTCTCACCAATAATATAATCTAATCTCTCTCATAAATAAATAAATTCGTAATACATTCTAAGACGTGAGTGGACGAAGGTACTATGTAAATTTTTTTTAGAAATGCATTTTTTACCGTAGATGAAGGTGTTATGTGCCGAGTAATCAAGTGGCACTGACAGAAAATCCGAAATCACGACGGAAATAGGAGTTATTCAAGTGGTGAAGGTGTTATGGTCATAAAACACCTTATTCCAGTTTGATCATCTCCAAAGATCATCTCATAAATTGAATTTTTTGTGCATGATGAGAGAGCTATGTGTACAAAACACCTTCATCCACATGAACGCATGATTTTGTATTAATGCATGGTTTTGTACGCTTTTCATGTTCATACAAAGTAAACTTAGTCAGTTAGTTATCAGGTATAGAAAAAAATGTATTCAAAAGTCAAAACTTTGACCTCATTTTTCTCAGCCTTTTGTTTTTGTTACATAGCACCTTTGTCACCTGATGTCTTCTCTAACTCGGGCGGGTAAGAGACACCAAAAGCTCGATTGCTCCTGGTGAGAAATCCATTCTCCGTTGTTTGGCCATTCTTGGCCTTAGAGAAGTAAGTTTTGAATCGGATGGCATGAGAAGATTATGCAAGATATCTTCATTTGTCGCTGTCCTACTTACTTTTCTGGAATGGTTCCCTCTATATTTACGGAAATCCTTATTTCTAGCCTCCGATGCTTCTTCCGACAGTTTCTCGATTGGTAAAAGTTCAAAATGTTCTATTATATCCGTTCCATGCACAAGCAACTTATGTACGCTAGAGCCTAGATAGAGGGCATGTAGTACCACGGATATAACTGGATATACAAAGTTGCTGTATCTTCACAAAATTTCCAGAATTTTGGAAGATCCACTCGCTCTCTTGAAGCCGCTGTCCGCAAAATAACATGGAACCTTTCGATTAAGGCGTCATCGTGTGGGTTGTCTTGCAATGCACTCACACATTTAACGCACACACTGCACTAATGAGTCTCTCTCACTCACCGTGCACAGATAAATTAGAATAAGTATGTATATATAACTATAGGTTTAAAAAAATTTAATATAAGATCAGAGTTAAGTACCCAAATGTAATCACCAGTGGTTTGACCAGACAATGTCGCCTATGAAACAGTCTTAGGGCCAGTTTAGGCGACAGTGTCCATCAAATAGCTAGAACTAGCGGGTACAGTGTAGATACATCTGAGTATAGGTACTATTTGTCATGCGTCATGCATTCTATGTACAAAACATCTTTAATATTATGTAACTCTGTCTGATTAATAAACACTTTTATAATTTTTTTATTAGATTTTGATGTATCTTTACGATAAAATAATGTTTTAAAATTAAGAACTTTATCTATTTGTTAGTACTTTTATATAAAACAATTATTTAGATTAAATCTATTAATGGCCTATGATTCAAGAAATTAAAAAAAATTTTTTTACTTACATTTTTAATTGGTTTTTAGGATCCACATAACTCGTGAACGGGCAACATTGGGCGCGCGCTGATAGTGTAGGATTATAGTCAATAAACCACAGAACAATGCTTAAATAGTTTTAAAGCAAGACCTGTCAAGACTTGGCCGAAACGGAGCGTTTTATGTCTAATTCCATACATCAAAATTTGAAAATATTTTTTTCCTGGCAAACTATCACTTTTAGACGAAAATGTTTAATGACAACTATTCATCAGAACGATGAGACCTATCGATCGGTGTTATTAAAAAATGAAATTTGTAAAAAAAATCCCTATGTCCCTTATATAGCAGTCTCGACCCACTGTGCGCCGGCGGCGCGCCTCCGCCTCCCCGCCGCCGCCGCCTATAAACGCGGTCGGCGCGGGGCGCGCCGAACCGAGCGCGGTCAGTCAGTCTGATCGCTCCGATAGACTATTTGAAGAAAAAAATATGTGAAATAACAAAACGATATTGTCTTGGTGACCGACTCGGGCTCTACCATTAAAATATCTGCAAATTTAATGAATAATTATGCAGAATCATCTTCGGTCGTGCCGGCTACACTGAACTGGACGGAAAACACACACTATTTACATAGCCGTTTCGATCGACGTTTCATTCAGTGCGGTGGTACCAACCCGGGCGGGTTGAACCCTACCATCTAGTAAGGTAAGAAGGGGAGGGGGGACCTACAGTTTTACGTGGATCTATTTTGGTGTCTTCTATCTCTTTACACAGGAGGTCTACTAAATACCTACTAACGAAATCAAAATGTCAGTATCAATATTTTTTTTTTTTTCAATATCAATAACCATTCCCGAACAGTGAGACACGTTCGTTTCTCGCAAACGACAGCGCCGATCGGCGTTTCTCGGAGCTTGTCGGCGCTTATAGGCGCTGGTTCGGCGCCAAGTATGGAGACTACATCGGCGCCGGCTACCAGCTTTCTACCTGAACGCGCCCATACAATACGCGCCGACAATTTTCAGTCGGCGCGCCGGGCCGACTCAAAAAAAAACTATCACGAAATTTTTGATTGATGACTTGATTGGAACGGTCGCTTTCCTAGACGTGTTACTAATGCAATGACTAGTAAATTTAACGTACATTTCGAAAATATAGGCTTTTCACATAGGTTTCATAGATAAAAGTCTAGAAATACGCGCAGCGGCAGGGCGTGCGCCCGCGCACGCGCAGGTGAAAAATGCCTGGCACTCGTGTCGTGGGGTGTCAGTTGACTTAAAGCTCTTCGAAAGGTTAACGGATTCTTAGTTTTTGGAACTGGCAACCCTAAAGGCAGGCAGTCTCGCTCGCTCACACGCACGCGTCGCTTGCACGTTGATTCTTTTCTCTCTCCTTCTTGCCCTGCGCGCAGAGGCGGCGCAAGGCGTGGGCGACGTGGGCGACCGCCCACGGCCTCGCGGCCCGAGGGGCCTCGCGCCTAGAAAGTTCATGCAGCTTTGATTCATGAAATATATCTAGATCTATTAAAAGAGACCCCGAGTAAACATGTTTAGACTTAATCAAAGGCAAACTAAAGCTTACTATAAAGCCTTTTTTAGACACAATATGGGAAAGCAGGACAAAGGCAGTGAATATTGTAACAATACAGTGGCTGTATTATTGCGATTTCATGATGTGGTTTAATGTATTGAGTATTGGCAAAATTGAGAGGGCCTCGCAAAATTTATCTTGCCCACATCAAATTAAGTTTATGCCCCGCCACTAACTGCGCGTCCCCCGCTCGCTTCCTTTCCTACGTCGTCGTCGTGGCCTGCTTGACTGAATGAATGAAACTCGCTGCGTTGCGTGCGTTGAGTGAGGACGTTTCTTTGCTTTTGTTTGGTGAACCGAAAGTTCTATAATGGTGAAATTGTTTTTAATGGTTTTGTGCGTCGTAGTTGCGGTGGCTCCTGCATTCTGTGTTTCCGAGCTTACGGAATTTATAGACACCGCTTCAGCAGAGGTAAGTGTAACTTATTGAATAATAGACTTCAACGCACCGAGAGGGACGGAGCGATTTTGAAGTATATCGTGATCTCTGTCTGTCTCACTTGCAGTACGCAGGAATGATTCCGATAATAACCGCATAAAAAAGGCAGCCTTCTGGGCGTTTTCCATACTGAGTTTGATTTTATTTTTATTATTTTTCAATTAGTATGAAGATAATAAATTATTTTATATATTTATTATATTCAATTGTATTTAATTACAATTATTAGGATATTATTATTGTTTCCAATCAACTCCGTTTAAAATTCACTACCTATCTACTAGGCTGTGTGTGTGTGTGTGCGCGCGCGCGCGAAGGTATATTCGTATCGAATATACCACCTTAGGGGGGTGGTCCCATATAATTTTGATCAAGTTCTGATGATAGGATCAATGAGAAAATCGTCAAAACGCTTTTATTTGCATAAGTATGTGCATGAAAAATAATGGGCGAAAATTCTACAGGTACCATGCCAACCTGTTTCGATCAATTTTTATGTTGGAAAGGAGGTACCTAGGTACTTCCGGGGTTGGATTCGGTTTTTAACTAAAAAGAGGTTATATTCTTGCGATTAGTTATAGTTCGCCACCCCGGGCCTAAGTAATATTGTTTTTATGGATAGCGCCACATGTGGCATCGTTTCACCTACAAGTAGGTGTGTAATGATGCCCATGGACAATCTGTAATGCACGGAGATTGCGAATCCCATGACGGCCTGACAGGAGCCTTTTCACGCCCCTTTTTGAAAAACCCCAGGCTGTACTTGGAAGGAAATAGATGGGCGTTCCACATTTTCCCGGTTCTGTGAATAAAAGGCCTACAGAATCGGTTAAATTCGTAATTAAATTAGTACCTACAAATCAAAATGGTGAGAAATTCTCCCTGATGGGAACCTAATCTTGCAGGCCGGGTGCAATTGGTTCGGATCGAATGACGCATGCGCGAGGCTGTTCTACCTGCAACACAAGACGGAGATTATGATATGTGCCGCCGTCTTAGCTGTGCTGGCGCTGACTGGCTGCGCCTGGTGTTGTGGCTGTTGCAATCGGTAAGCACACACTTTCATACATTTTTAAGTTTAGTACAAATGTTTCTTATTATATTTTCTCAGAAAGGCACCTGGGTGGATCAACTTATTCTTGTTTTTGATATCTGTCTGCAAACAGGATAATATGTAACTTGATAAATTCACCTTAATTTAATATTACAGCAATTCTCACATAATTAATTGATTAATAAGAAAAAAAATTGATTTTTTTTTAATATTGGTTACCCTGAGGACAGCCCCTTTTTTCATACAAAACTGGGGATAAAATTGTCCCCTGGGTCACCCCTAAAAATTTAGTTAATTTTTTATTTTAAATAGTTCTCTACTTTTTTTCAATTGCCTATAATTTCTAACAAAGGCTCTATACACCTGATTTTATTTATACTTTTACTTTTACTTTTGATTTTATGTGGTCAGAATTATCAAGCTTAAATTATAGTTATTCTAGCTCTCAAACTATATCTTAACACTGTAAGCGGTGTCTATTGTGTAGCTAGTCACAATGTATTGTAATTGAAGACGTTAAAAAAGAACCCTGCGAAGTTTCTTGCCGGCTCTTCTTTGAGGGTGTAATCGAACCGGATTGTAAAAACTAAACAGGACAAATTCAAGCGTAGTGTACTACCATACGAATGATGAATAAAGAATCCTAATTGATTTACAACTAATTAATAAATAATAAACTTTTATTTTATTTGACTGCAGCTGGTTTTTACGTTACAAGAAAAAGTTGATCCACCCAACTACATACAAACTCCTACACTATACCTATTCCTTTTTCGATACTGCTCGCTCACCATGTTTTTACATGGCCCAGTAAATTTTGCATGAACTTGACTGACGGCCCAGAATTTCTCAAACGGGTCAATTCCGGCGATTAATCATGCATGAGTGTATGGATATGAAGTTATGACTCCAGAGGAGCCAAGGCCCAAAAAAGCACGTCAAATTCGATCGAACGTCAAGATCCTCATTACTGTTTTCTTCAATTACAATGGGATTTTTGTTGCACTGTCCTACCTACTGTATTACCTACCTAGAAGGTTTCGTGAGTGGCCGTCTGCGTGAGACCATCCGCAGAAAAACATCAGAATTGTGGAAGAGCAACTCGTTCCAATTGCACCATGATAACGCGTCCGCTTTGATTGAAAAAAAATCCAGACCGCATTGTTGACTCAGCCATGGCTCCGTTTTTCCTGTTCCCAAAGATGAATTGCCACTGGAGTAATGCATCGCTTTAAGGTCTTTGCTTACGGTGACGCTTGGTCCGGGTCGCCTCTCTCCCTAAAATATGGTTGAGGGAAGCGATGGCTGGCCCTGGCGTGATGCTCGTGAACGGGTGCTGTTCGTGGAGACTGGCCTGCTCCAATTGGTAACATTGTATATTTTATATGTTAGGCGTATATTTTTAAAAGGAACTATAGTATCTGTCATGAACTGTTACATTTGTCGCAGATTTATATTTTTCATCACATTACTTTTTGGTCTTTGAGATTTGTACTACCTCGTATTATCACTGGTATAAACTGAAAATGCTACAAACATGTTCACTTGAGATTCTGACTGCATACAAATTTTGAATCTTGACAGGGTACAACCTGTACCTTAATTTATACTGCTGACGCATGCTGAATATTAATTTGACTAATTGATACATTAAGTATCAAGTTTATTTAGCACGCATACTAAAATATTACCTTGACTAATTGATACATTAAGTATCAAATTTATTTATTTTATTTTTTGACATTGTACTACAATGTGGTATGAATATTTATAACTGACATGACTTGATACGATATGTATCAACAATTTCTGACAAAGGCTCTATACACCTGATTTTATCTATACTTTTACTTTAACTTTTGATTTTATGTGGTCAGAATTATCAAGCTTAAATTATAGTTATTCTAGCTCTCAAACTATATCTTAACACTGTAAGCGGTGTCTGTTGTGTAGCTAGTCACAATGTATTGTAATTGAAGACGTTAAAAAAAGAACCCTGCGAAGTTTCTTGCCGGCTCTTCTTTGTGGGTGTAATCGAACCGGATTGTAAAAACTAACAGGACAAATTCCAGCGTAGTGTACTACCTTACGAATGATGAATAAAGAATAAAGAATAAAGAATCTATAACAGGACGACGTTTCGCGCTTCTCCACCTTGTTTGTCAGTCAAGTCAAGTATCAGTGCCATTTCCTTGCCAAACGCGACGATAGAGGAGATACCTAAAGACCGAATCGCCAAAGAAACTGAAGAAACTGAGAATCTACTGAAAACAGTAGAGTAGAGTTAGTAGGACAAAATAGCAGGTAGGTATAGGTATTATACTCTACCGCTAACTCTACTAATGTGAACTAGGCTATATTTTGATTGGATAGTAGAGTTGAGAGCCGGCTTGCCAGGAGCCTGACATTTCCGGGATTGTTGTGTGATAAAAAATTTCATCAGAAAAAACTGGTACACGCCGACCGGATTCGAACCTCGGACCTCTCGCATGAGAAGCCGATGCCCAAACCACTTGGCCATCCACCGTCTGAAGTATTGTATTTATCAATCAACACGAGGTCATCCACAATCGACAAAGGAAAGAGTGCGTAATGTATACGTACGTACCTAAGGGACCGTTCACATACCACGTGGACAAAAAGAGGGGGGGGGGGGTAGGGGGTCGGCAAATGTCCATGATTGTCCACAGGGGGGAGGGGAGGGGGTGCAGGGACCTTCCACGTGGACGTTTGAGTTTAAAAACACATGATGCCGCGAGCTAGCCGGTCGCTCGCCTGAGTGTTGTTTGCTACAGCCACTGGCACAAATTAAAAAAAGAAGTCTTATTACAAACTAGCTGAGCCCGCGGCTCCGCTCGCGTGAAATTCGTATTCCAAAGAAGAATGTATGTAACTAAGGGCGAGGCCGAAGGCCGAGCTGCGTTCAGGTAATCGATAAACCTTCTTAAAGAAAGTAACTAACTAAGGGCGAGGCCGAAGGCCGAGCTGCTTTCAGGTAAACGATAAACGTTTCTCAAATGAAGGAAGTAAGTAAGGGCGAGGCCGAAGGCCGAGCTGCGTTCAGGAAGACGATAAACCTTCTGGAAGAAAGGAAGGAACTAAGTGCGAGGCCGAAGGCCGAGCTGCGTTCAGGTAAACCAAAAACCCTCTTCCGCCTTCGGGCCTCGCCCTTAAAGACTTCCTTTCTTCGATAGAATACGATATCGTTTACTCAATCTATTTATTTCATAAAAATAAAAAAGTAATATTAATAACTAAAGAATTAAACCTACCTAACAAACATTAAAATAACTATCCCTTTGAATGAAGTACATAAGCCCTTGATGGCGGGACACCAGTTGCGTCAACCAGCAGAGGCTCAAGGCTCTTTTGGCTTCACTGCTCCACGGACCGAGGGTTTCAACCGCAAACGCAACAAATTCGAAATCTTGAATTATATTTCTATATTTGCTGCGTTTGAGGCTCTCCGCCCCAGCCTCGGCCGCGCCAGCCGCTCTTGAAGATGTCCTAACGTGACTTGGAGCCAATGTGAGAACAAAAGTGGCGTCCCACATCAAAGAACTACCCTTAGTCCATGGCACTAAGGTGATAGCATCGGGCCTCTTGCCATCCAGCCGGGAATAACCGCGAGGTTCTAGGATGCACGGTATATTTTCCGTTAGAAGCGTGGACTTTATAATAAAATTTAAATTAAATTAACTCAATCTTAATATTAATTAACTTTATTCGAGATGGTTTAGCTTCTTCCTGAACGCAGCTCGGCCTTCGGCCTCGCCCTTAGTTACTTGCTTTCTTCGAGATGGTTTATGGTCTTCCCGAATAGAGCACGGCCTTCGGCCTCGCCCTTAGTTACTTACTTTCTTCAATATGGTTTAGCTTCTTCCTGAACGCAGCTCGGCCTTCGGCATCGCCCTTAGTTACTTGCTTTCTTCGAGATGGTTTTTCAATTATCAGAACGTAGCTCGGCCTTCGGCCTCACCTTAGTTACTTACTTTCTTCAAGATGGTTTAGCTTCTTCCTGAACGTAGCTCGGCGCAGGCCGCGCCTCGCCCATAGTTACTTACTTTCTTCGAGAAGGTTTATGGTCTTCCAGAATAGAGCTCGGCCTTCGGCCTCGCCCTTAGTTACTTACTTTCTTCAAGAATGTTTTTCTTCTTCCTGAACTCAGCTCCGCCTTCCGCCTCGCCCTTAGTTACTTTCATCGAGAAAGAATATCGTTTACGTGAGCGCAGATCCGCCTTCGGGCCCGCCTTTAGTTACTTACTTTTTTTTTTAAATACGAATTTCACGCGAGCGAAGCCGCGGGCAACAGATATATAAATTTTATTGCACCAATGACAGCGACATAACTTAAAATTTTTTAATTATTATGTTCATCCGGGATATACACTGTCACTATAAAAAGTTTCGTCAAATTCCGTTCAGTGGTTTTTGCGAGATGCGCGTACAAATAGACATTTTTGCATTTATGATTTTATGATATGTATAGAAAGAATAGATATGTATAGACTATTGTGTTCAAGTTATAAAAAAGAAGAACTGTCATTTTCGTTGTATCTACTTATTTTTAAATTTCGAATGAATATTTTATTCAAATTGTATTTGCTGCCAGTTCTCAAGATATAATTATGTACTTTGGACTACGTGATTTTAAACGCGCAATAATGTTTATAATTGTAATTTTTTTTTATTTTTGTAATTTTTTTTACGTATTATGTTAACCCGGCATATAAACTGCCACTATACAAAGTTTCGTCTAATTCCGTTCAGTGGTTTTTGCGTGATGCGCGTACAGACAAACAAACAAACAAACAAAAATTTTAAAAACTGTTCTAACATGTTCAGTATCTCATTTTAAGCCACCCTGGTTAGTTTTTTTCCGAATACATTCAATGTACAGACTTTCTTACCTCTACGATTTTATTATATGTATAGATGCTTATTTATTTTACAAATATTCCAGATCTCAGAACCGCCGCAGCTGCGGTTCGTAAACGTACTTTAGAACTTTGAAATGTGATAAAAATAATATTAAAAAAAAACTTCATCTGTTTAAATTTTTTGTAAAGATCTCTGTTTCAGCCTTTTATTAAGAAATATTTGTTTTGTTCCTCTTAATTTTATTGTAATTTTAAATTAAATGTCAAAATTGCAAGTACTACATTTTCATCCATTCAGCTCCCTGCCTCTTCTTGAAGATAATTTTTCTTCGGAAATGTCGCATTTTGCGTCGCATGTACAGGAAAAAAAACGCATTTTCCACGTGGACAGGGGGGGGGGGGGGTATGGAAATGTCCACGATTGTCCACAAGGGAGGACGGGGGGGTCAAAAAGTACCCAAAAAGTGTCCACGTGGTACGTGAACGGTCCGTAAATAGATATTCTCGATATATATCTATTTCATTTAGGCCATATTTTTATTACAAGTAATATTTTTTATTATTTTCAGGAAAACGGAGGTCGTGTACCTCCAAATGCCGCGGCCCAACGTATAAGAACTGCGGATACTGCGGATGAATAATATTTCTAAGAACTTCGATTTACTTATCTACATCTTTATAATTATTATATATCTAGGTATCACTTTAAATAATAGCTCTCATGAGAAAACACTTTAGGCATTCATAGCTACAAGCAAAGCATGCTATTTCCATTGACTTATATTATCAACTAGCTGAGCCCGCGGCTCCGCTCGCGTGAAATTCGTATTCCAAAGAAGAATGTATGTAACTAAGGGCGAGGCCGAAGGCCGAGCTGCGTTCAGGTAATCGATAAACCTTCTTAAAGAAAGTAACTAACTAAGGGCGAGGCCGAAGGCCGAGCTGCTTTCAGGTAAACGATAAACGTTTCTCAAATGAAGGAAGTAAGTAAGGGCGAGGCCGAAGGCCGAGCTGCGTTCAGGAAGACGATAAACCTTCTGGAAGAAAGGAAGGAACTAAGTGCGAGGCCGAAGGCCGAGCTGCGTTCAGGTAAACCAAAAACCCTCTTCCGCCTTCGGGCCTCGCCCTTAAAGACTTCCTTTCTTCGATAGAATACGATATCGTTTACTCAATCTATTTATTTCATAAAAATAAAAAAGTAATATTAATAACTAAAGAATTAAACCTACCTAACAAACATTAAAATAACTATCCCTTTGAATGAAGTACATAAGCCCTTGATGGCGGGACACCAGTTGCGTCAACCAGCAGAGGCTCAAGGCTCTTTTGGCTTCACTGCTCCACGGACCGAGGGTTTCAACCGCAAACGCAACAAATTCGAAATCTTGAATTATATTTCTATATTTGCTGCGTTTGAGGCTCTCCGCCCCAGCCTCGGCCGCGCCAGCCGCTCTTGAAGATGTCCTAACGTGACTTGGAGCCAATGTGAGAACAAAAGTGGCGTCCCACATCAAAGAACTACCCTTAGTCCATGGCACTAAGGTGATAGCATCGGGCCTCTTGCCATCCAGCCGGGAATAACCGCGAGGTTCTAGGATGCACGGTATATTTTCCGTTAGAAGCGTGGACTTTATAATAAAATTTAAATTAAATTAACTCAATCTTAATATTAATTAACTTTATTCGAGATGGTTTAGCTTCTTCCTGAACGCAGCTCGGCCTTCGGCCTCGCCCTTAGTTACTTGCTTTCTTCGAGATGGTTTATGGTCTTCCCGAATAGAGCACGGCCTTCGGCCTCGCCCTTAGTTACTTACTTTCTTCAATATGGTTTAGCTTCTTCCTGAACGCAGCTCGGCCTTCGGCATCGCCCTTAGTTACTTGCTTTCTTCGAGATGGTTTTTCAATTATCAGAACGTAGCTCGGCCTTCGGCCTCACCTTAGTTACTTACTTTCTTCAAGATGGTTTAGCTTCTTCCTGAACGTAGCTCGGCGCAGGCCGCGCCTCGCCCATAGTTACTTACTTTCTTCGAGAAGGTTTATGGTCTTCCAGAATAGAGCTCGGCCTTCGGCCTCGCCCTTAGTTACTTACTTTCTTCAAGAATGTTTTTCTTCTTCCTGAACTCAGCTCCGCCTTCCGCCTCGCCCTTAGTTACTTTCATCGAGAAAGAATATCGTTTACGTGAGCGCAGATCCGCCTTCGGGCCCGCCTTTAGTTACTTACTTTTTTTTTTAAATACGAATTTCACGCGAGCGAAGCCGCGGGCAACAGATATATAAATTTTATTGCACCAATGACAGCGACATAACTTAAATTTTTTTAATTATTATGTTCATCCGGGATATACACTGTCACTATAAAAAGTTTCGTCAAATTCCGTTCAGTGGTTTTTGCGAGATGCGCGTACAAATAGACATTTTTGCATTTATGATTTTATGATATGTATAGAAAGAATAGATATGTATAGACTATTGTGTTCAAGTTATAAAAAAGAAGAACTGTCATTTTCGTTGTATCTACTTATTTTTAAATTTCGAATGAATATTTTATTCAAATTGTATTTGCTGCCAGTTCTCAAGATATAATTATGTACTTTGGACTACGTGATTTTAAACGCGCAATAATGTTTATAATTGTAATTTTTTTTTATTTTTGTAATTTTTTTTACGTATTATGTTAACCCGGCATATAAACTGCCACTATACAAAGTTTCGTCTAATTCCGTTGAGTGGTTTTTGCGTGATGCGCGTACAGACAAACAAACAAACAAACAAACAAAAATTTTAAAAACTGTTCTAACATGTTCAGTATCTCATTTTAAGCCACCCTGGTTAGTTTTTTTCCGAATACATTCAATGTACAGACTTTCTTACCTCTACGATTTTATTATATGTATAGATAGATGGCTATTTCAACGAAGCCAAAGCAAAGAATAGATCAGTCAGTACAGCGCAGAAACAGGTATTTTGGAATTTGCAGAGGCGAATACACGAACAGGAAAATGGAGAATCTTCACATTATGTGTATAGGTATAGCGCATGATTTTTCGGTTTGGCTGCGAGTATGTAAGGAAAATTGCATTTTTTCCTTAAGTATAATTCCTAAAAGCTGTAAGAGAGTAAGAAAATGATGTTAAAATTTTAACCTATACAAGGTATTTTTTGTTTAGTTTTTGCGCTTGTCTTTTTAAGACATTTTGGCCAGTGTCAAGTTAGTGACGATTCATGGTAATGTCATTCAAGTAAAAGAGAAAAAAAATTGGTAATTAATTAAGGACTTAGAAACAATTTAGAAATTGTATTTCATTGTATGCAATGCTTTCGACAGTTCCCAAAATTACGCTCTCGATGAAGTTTAAACCTGCTCATATTTTGAAATTGTATGTCTTTGTCTGCGATGTGATTTCTGGTAATTGCACACTGACATTAATAGGTAGGCATCTAATAAATTATTAACCAATCTCAGTTCTTCTCTAGTAGTAAGAAGATGTCAAATGGGTCTAAAGATTAATATAACAACAATATAAATTATGATAAATACCTATATCATAGTTTTGATCTCAAAAGACTGCATTCGTCGTTGTTGTCTGAAAGAACTTGAATATCTTTCGAAATGTGTAATAAAAATGCTATTATTGTGAATTTGTGACTATATATGTGAAATAAATTGTCTGAAGTAAGTACATATAGGTACCTATTGTGATTTTATTTACCCACCAATGTATATCATCCATCATCCATCATCAATACTAATAATAAATCTGTAAAGGATGGTCATGGAGTAAGTTACTTTGTTTTATGATGAGATGAGATATGTATTACGTTTGTATACTCAATCATACTAAAACTAAATTGGTGATTTTTAGAAATCTTCTGTATGTATGTGTATGTATGTATGTTCCGCCATAACTCTTAAATCGATCATCTGAATTCGATGAAACTTCGTACAAGCACATTTACCTATACGAGACACAGCATAGGCTAATATGTGGCTCTCATACAAACCGAATTGGTCCGAGCGCTGAAATAAAGGTACGGTAACGGGCTTACTTACTTTTTTCTTTTTATGTAAGTACGAACTTCACGCGATCGAAGCCGTGGGCAAAAGCTAATATATGTTTCTAGACCACGTGAAAAACCGATGACGGGGACGGGGGAAGGTGGATGGATCAAAATACTTATTTGCAGTATTTGAAATGGCTTTATTTGAAAAATCGTATATATCTACAATAAATAAGTTAGTTGAAGAACTTGAACATATTGACTAGAACACCTTACGTATGACTATTATTTAAATTCTATCAAATAAGACGAAACATTTTTCCAAATAAATTAGTTCCTTAAATATTCTACCATAATGGAATGGGAATGGAAGCGGCGAATGCATGATAATAAAACTGGGCTAATCATGAACTATGAACACGTAAGTCGGACAGAGATGAATATAGTTTTTAGCGTTCACAGTAGTGTCACTGTGTCACTATTCAGTCACGTCTTGGTATATAAATCTTTAAATCGCTAGATATGGCAAAGCGCTCAAGAGTTCGTCACCGATTATAATTAACGGTGTGTGTGACTTCATGTACAGTGGTCATCAAGAATCACATCAAAAACTGCCTCAAGTTAACAAAACGCTAACGCTCTGCACTCGCGCATCGGCGCGTTCCGTTCCGTTCCGTGAAAGGACCTCTCAACGCGCGTGGTGGCACTGCAACTGATGCGAAGTAGCCGCATGCGGCCCCATTCATTGGTGACATTGTCTGTAGTGCACCAACTTAGACTATTCCCTATCTATCGATTTAAATCTTTGTCTATCGGCGTCTGTTAAGTGTCTACCAGCGTCCGTTGATGGAGCCGAGTACGCCAACATTCGGTCTGCCCATACCGAAAGTCTGTCCGTACGTGCCCTGCAGGGAAGCATCGAAGTTCTTGCCCAGCGGCCATCTGCCACCGCCAGCCGCGTTCAACTGTCGACAAAATATAGACTTATCATAGTTATCATACGATCACATTCAGCTAAATGTTATCTTAGTCATTGACTTATATACCGGGTGTTTGATGATGACCATAGGTCATAATCATAAAGCAAACCACGTACTCCTGAGCCTATTTGGAGCAAAAAAGTTAGATGGCATTTTGTTCTACGGTGAACTTTTTTTTCCATAACTACTACACTAAATAAATTTCCTTTAGTTTAGTATGGAAAAAAAAAGTTCAGCGTAGAACAAAATGTCATCTAACTTTTTTGCTCCAAATAGGCTCAGGAGTACCTGGTTTGTTTTATGACCTATGGTCATCAAACATGCTGTATTATACGAGTACTAACATAAGGACGTAACAAGTACGTCGTGTGGTGGCGTGCCTTGGGAGAGGTCTATGTCCAGCAGTGGACCGATACAGGCTGATGATGATGATGAACATAAGGACATGCCCATACGAACTCAATAAATCTTCACTAAAGTTTTTTTTATGTAATCCGGTCCGGTATGGGTGGCTGAATGGGAGGGGGCCAAAGCACATGCTCCGACCAAGCAATATCACCTCCGAGAAGGTAGGTGCCATACCGGAGACTCCCCTGGATTGCTGGCTATACTGGACAAAGTGGTGGTCAAACCATAGTAAGAACGCCTAAAATGACTAAAAAACTATTTTGGAAA
The DNA here is from genome assembly GCA_946902875.1 of Nematopogon swammerdamellus. Classification (NCBI taxonomy): domain Eukaryota; kingdom Metazoa; phylum Arthropoda; class Insecta; order Lepidoptera; family Adelidae; genus Nematopogon; species Nematopogon swammerdamellus. Next base: position 10,475,118 of record OX336359.1, read on the forward strand.
CTGAATATCGCATACTATACATAATTAAGTACATTATGTCAGTGATTTCGATCATTTTTATTTCGCAAATTAGTTAATTTGAGAGTAGTTTGAGTGAATAATTTTGTAAGCACTTTAGCGACCGAGGACATTATTGAGGTCGTAATACTATCGTAAATTTTTACAAAATTCAATCCTATCGCCAACCAATCGCATGCAATATACGTATAGGATTGAATAAAAAAAATTCATCACATGCCCTAATCACACCTCTCTCCCGGCACTGAAACACTCATGAAGATGTGTCTCTTTCTATCAATGCGAAAACAGTCAAGGACGGTCCTTCGATAGAACGCTAAAACGCTGCTTTGAACGTGGACTGATGGAATGTGAAATGAAGTGGTTCTTGAACGAATTCGCATTTTCTGTCACATAATGAAACTGCTGCAGTTTATCCAAGGGAAGATCCAAATCAAACTATGGCCTGGCTGGAAGACGCCCTATAACTTGACGAAGAAGAAGAATCTGCGCTGTCTTCCGAATGTCTCAAAGATGAAAATGCTTAATGATAGCCAATCTTCGTCAGAAGGTTGCACTTAAAGAAGAAGGATGTTTAGCAGACAATTGGATAAATGTAACCAGTAAGAAAGAAAGAAAGAAAAATTTTATTGTATATACATAATAGAATACTTTCAAATGATCCCTGTTTCCCAAAATAGGATTCCCTGAGCTATGGGAGGGAGGGTATCTCATCCTATCGTTTACATGGTTTCAAATAAATTTTCCATGTCAGGTAAAAAGTGATACCGAGTTCATGAACTGGGAGAGGCACGGGTATCAGGAGTGCAGAAGTGAAAGCCGATGCTAAAGTAATAGCCTGCGATTCATTTGTTAGACCGTAGAAGATGGTTGAAATATTATGGGCTCCTGGTAGTACCTGTACTCACCCAGGTAAGCACTCGTTTTACTTTTGGAATTCAGTTTCACAAACATTTTTATAAATAGACAATGAGTTGTAGTGTATATACAGCTGAAGGCGGCTATTATTAGGCAAGAAGAACTCTAGGATTAACTCACAGTGGTCATGCCGTGGCTGAATCTGTTGACATCGACACTGGCAGCGCCGCGGCTACCAGTCCAGTCGAGTCTACCGCCCAGGCTGCTCGTGTCGCCGGAGGCGCCCAGCGTGCGGCCGTGGTACACCGAGCCGTCCAGCTTGCCGTTGTTGTTGTCGAAGATGTTCCTCTTGTAGCCGAACTGTCCCTGCAATCAGTGAACGCGTATTCATTAGCTTTTGCCCGTAGCTTCACTGGTACAGGCTGTACAAGTCAGCTGTGATCCCTGTTTCCTATGTTCCTAGGTTGGTACAAAGGTCGCGCTTGATGACGTGTTTGTATTGATATTGAAGAGTAATAGACATCTTGGGGTCTACCGGCGTTAACTCACTCGCTAACTACTCGCATATTTCAATCAATAGCCGGGCCATCCGGCCTCACCGAACGCCTTCTGATTGGTTGAGTGAGATCGTTTCTCATACTCACATCGGCGAGTGAGTAACGCCGGTACAGGGGCTGGACTTTAAAATACCTAAGTAGCAGGCAGCAGGAACGATGAAATTCCCTCACGCGATATGGTCAAACGGTGAAGGCCTAGAGATATTGTTGCGGGTAACACTGGTTTCCACTTTCTTGCTCTGCTGTAATTTAAACTAGATGTTCTAATTAACATGTTCTTCATAGGTAAGGTTGCCCATGGTGTGGATCCCTTGTAAGACACCTGTAGATCCGGCTTCCCTTGCTTTAGCTGGCAGTCTAAGCCCTTTCGGTTTGATCCCACGTACTAGCGAGCTGTAAGATCGTCGAATTTACTTGAGTGTTCGGGCCGCAAGACAACGGGAGGCGTACGGATTTTTTTATTTATTTTTTGTCAGCCATGTCAGTACAGTTTCCGGCAGCAGATAATGCGTGTCGAGCTTTAGAAAGAGATCATCCTTTTGTAGAGGGTCGTCCCTTTCCTGCCGCACGAACTCGCGCGTCTCTGCGCGACAGTGACGAAGCTCTACAACCGGATTGTCTCTTTCTAAAGATCGACACGCATGATTTGGTGCCTCGAACTGTTCTTCCCTTTGGTCGTGCCGGCTACACACTGAACATGTCGCGTTACATTAAAGGAATACACTCACCTCAGTGCCCTGCACTCTACCAAAGACGTCCCCTCCGCCGACAGGGTAGTTTCCAGTCACGGTTCCCGTCTGAGGATCTATCTTGACGTCTCGCACGTGCCGTGTGTGATCCACGAACTCAGGGTCCCTGAAACAATAGCTAATTACAGCCCATCTTGCTAGCATCATACATTTGGGCAAAACGTTTGAGCTGTTGGGGCTGGGATAAGTTGCTTCCTTAGTAGGGTGTTTTTTATGGGGCACGACTGCACGACTTAAAACCAGCGACTCCGTGTAGCTCTTTATGGAGTCACATGCTGTGCCACATCCAAAGGTTAATGGTATTTTTTGAAAAAAAAATGAAACCCTTTGCTGAAAAATATCCACCTGTCAACCCTGGTAAGTATATAGGATTAGGAACTAGGAAATACCTTATGTAGTAAGGGCCGTATATCTCCGCCGAAGTCACGGCCAGCACAACAGCGAAAGCAAATATGGCGCGCATTTTGAGTTGATTAGCCTGTGGAGGAAAAACAATATTGCTATTGTTATGTTGAAAAGGAGGCACTTCAGTGAAGTCTTTTTTTCACTAAAAAGCGTTATTATTAAAACAACTGATACAGAAAAAAACAAAAATCAAATTATACATACATATCACACACGCTGAATCCCGTCAATCGGGGTAAGCAGAGTAATCGGTGTTGTGCTTCAAGAACTCTGGTAAATTACAGCACAACACCGACCACCGCGTTTCGCAAAGTATTCGATCAAGATTCAATCGATCAAACAGCAAGTAAGGCACAAAGACCCACCTGCTGCATGACTCGGTGGAGGTACCGTGCCAAGGTGAGAGGTGGCGAGCCTGTCGCCCTTTAGCACGGCATCTTGCCTTTGTCCCTTAGTCGCCTTTTACTACATGCACGGGGAGAGATGCAAAACCAAATTACATACCTTTTACTCCGAGTTAGAAGAATTGTATTTTATTGTGACTCGTTCACAGACTGTTGGAGACTGATGCTTCCTGAATGAACTCACCGCGTTTATATAGAAAACTGTTGATCCAGACAGCATCCATATATCCAAGGGGAATCCACATTTCTCTAAGATAATATACGCGAGGTTCTTTACCCGTAGGCCCCGTAGCGCTTTAGTTCCACGAAGCGATGATGCTATCGTAATTTTGTTATTATTACACTGTTCGCTGCTGGTTTGATGAATGTATAACTGTGGTGTGGTGTATGTGTGGTTATCTTTCAGACAAATTAAAATGTGCTGTATGTATTTATGTAGGTACAGGCATATACAGGTCAGCATTCGTCAGTCAAATAAGAATACCTATCAAATTTTGATGTGATCCTACCTCGTCACTAAATGAATAGGTACATATGTGATGTGATGAATGTAATAACTGCAAAGTACCTTTTTTATGTGTATGTAGGTATCTACATTAGTTATTCTCGTCATCCATCATACATACATACATAACACACACGCTGAATCCCGATAATCAGGGTAAGCAGAGCAATCGGTGCTGTGCTGCAAGAACTCTGGTAAATTACAGCACAACAAACACCGATCACCACATTTAGCAAAGTAGGTATTCAGACAAGAAACTATGAAGAAGGAAGTAAGGCACGAAGACCCATAGGCTGCATACTCTGTGGAAGGACCGTGCCAAGGTGAGAGGTGGCTAGCCTGACGCCCTTATGCACGGCATCTTGTCCTTGTCCCTTAGTCGCCTTTTACGATATGCACGGGAAGAGATGCTATGGCCCCACACGGTACCGGTTTAATTAAAAAGAATAGACCCACTGCATCTCTCCCTGTCAATGCTTAAAAGGCGATTATGGGATAAGGACAAGACAAGACGTCGTCGTGCTAAACTGCCTTCCACCGAGTCATGCAGCAAGTGGGTCTTCGTGCCTTACTTGCTGCTTGATAGTTATATCTTGTCCTGAATACTTTGCGAGAGTTGTGCTGTAATTTACAGATTCCTTGCAGCACAACACCGATTACTCTGCTTACCCTGATTTTCGAGATACAGCGTGTGGTATGTATGTATGTATGTAGGTATAAATTTAAAACTAAACTAAATAACTTTACTCACGGTTCTTCACTCGACGTTTCGGGCCAAGCGTATGGTCCATCATCATGAGCACTCTGCCTGGTGCGACGGTTGGCAGAGATCGAGCCACATAGCTCGTGAAGAACCGGAAGTAAAGCTGTTGTGTTTAAAAATAATGTCTAACAATCACGCTAATTTAAAAACCCATATAAACTAAATAATATCTTAAAACCTACCATTCAAACACAAAAAAGAATCTTCTAAGTCTTCGTTGGGCATGGTGACCACGCTGGCGGCATTCCCCCTCTTGATGGCGACACTCACCCTCTGAGTGAGGAAATTCGCCAGCGCGTGCGTGGGTCACCAGATGCCCCGACCAGCGAGCCGAACAGTTTTGGGCCGACACCGATTTCAGGAATTTTTTGGCCTCGCATCCCCAAGGACCCAACGACTCCACAGCGAGGGCCAGAAATTAGTACTTTGGGCACAAGAACGTTCTTGTTTGGGCAGGTAGGTTAGGTACCTTCGAACTTTCTAAGCTTCTGAACCTGGCGGCACCGGGGCGGCCGCTCCACGCTGACGCGACGTGTCTGGATTCTGGATGTAGGGTTGCCAGATATCAAACCACTTTTTCCGGGACCTTGCTACTACACGGTGCATAGTTTTGAAGTTGGGGCAAAATTAAGAATGAACCCTCAATTTATAATATACTTTTTAATACTTAATAATTTTTTTTTATGTTATCCGGTATTGGTGGCTGAGTCGGAGGGGACAAAGCGCATGCTCCGACCAGCCAATATCACCCCCGAGAAAGTAGGTGCCATACCGGAGACTTCCCTGGATTGCTGGCTATACTGTACTAGAGGAGAACACAGCCGAGGCTGCTATGCGGCCATCTTACATCCAGTACGGTGGTATCAACCCAGTCGGTCACAAATTTGAGCCTACCACCTAGTAAGGGGCTAGGGAAGGGACCTACAACTTTCTTTTCTATCTACAGTTTTACACCGGTTCCGAACGGTGAAGCAGCAGGTGTAGGTATGCACGTAAATTTTTTCGTCAGAAAAAAACTCATTGGTACACGCCGACCGGATTCGAACCTCGGACCTCTCGCATGAGAAGCCGATGCCCAAACCACTTGGCCACCCGCCGCTTTACATTCAAAATAATACATAAAATAATTACACAAAATAATACTTTTTACTTTCCCATTTTCTTTCTGTGTTGGAGTTTTTAAGTGTGGTGAAGGATTGTGAATGAACACAATGGGGTGGAGCCCCCGAAGAGGAATAACCCTTTTGTAGAGCGGTGCTAAAGAGTGATTTCCCGGGACATTTCTGGGGCACATTTATTACATTTCTGGACACAGGACATCACAACTAACACCGGTATCAATCCGCGGAAATGCCGGACGACTGGCAAGGCGATTAATTAAAATAATTAATTAATGATATTAATTAAAATCTCTAGAATATAATCAATCATCGACTTAACTATATATTACAATATAATACCGTTTATTTCCTCCTAGCTAGTTTGAAGAGGAAATAAGTAATTACCACAGATCTTGGTATATGGTTTTGTTCTTTGGTACCTTATTCTTTTAAGACGAGACGTAAGTTAACTTTCTCCATACAAAATCGTCTTTCGGCATTTATGTTTTCTAGTCCCCTAAACCTTAACCGCTTTTTCCAATTTTTTTTCTTGTCTACGTTTCTGTCATTTTTAGGGTTCCGTATCCGGTACGGGACCCTATTACTAAGCCTACGCCGTCTGTCCGTCCGTCCGTCTGTCTGTCTGTCTGTCCGAGGGCTGTATCTCTTGACTTGAACCGAATAAAATAAAACTTTCACAGAATAGGTATGTGTTATTTATTATGGTCGATATATAACAACAAATAATAAAAATAAGAAAAAGTAAAAAGTGCACGCGGGTTCCCATAGAAGAAACCAAAAAGTGTATGCGCGCGCGCCATCTACCGAATAGAGCGTGAAGAATTTTAACTAATCATGACATTCATGAAGCATTTCATAACACGCCATAGATGGCGTGAGTGACGCTAACCAAGACATCTTGTAAATACGAAACCCTCAGTGCGCGAGTTCGACTCGCACTTGGCCGGTTTTTTTTTAATGTAAGAAACTCTTTTTTTTACTTTGTTTGCTTGTTTTTTTCTCTATAGTAAAAACGGTAATACATAGGTACAAGCTTCAAACTTTTTGCGACAAACTGCGATTATAGTGCAAACTCTAAAGTAAAATAATAACAAAATAATAAAAACCGGCCAATTGCGCGGCGATACGGAACCCTCGGTGCGCGAGTCCGACTCGCACTTGGCCGCTTTTTATTGACGCCACAGAAATCTGAATAATATTATTCAGATTTCTGTGATTAACGCGTACGTTCCATCCAAGCTAATAATAAGACCACGTTCCTACCTACTATAGTGCATCTAGTGTACCTACCTACGTCTACGTTATCTGAACTTTAGTTAGGTACCTACTTAGGTAGCGTTCTATCTTCCCCGCACGGGTAAAGAACCGCGAACAAACAAACAAGGACTCCCCTGCTGCTGTACCCAACTGCAGACTAGTGCAGGCAGATAGAGGCTACTGAAATAAGTTTCGCGTGTCCGACCGACGACGTGGGTATATAGGCTACAGAATTCAGGAGAGCAGCATCAGTAGTAAAATTGTCTCCAACCGTTGAAGTTGTTTGTTTAGCAGCTGTCTTTTGGTGAGTACGACAAAAACAAAACAACAATACTTACAACACAGTTCCGGCGGCAAATATGCGTGTCGAGCTTTAGAAAGAGACAATACGGTTGTAGAGCGTCGTCCCTGTCTCACAGAGACGTGCCAGTTAGTGCGACAGGGACGCCGCTCTATAAGCGGATTACCCACAAATTAGAGATAGCTATGTCGATACGCATTATTTGCTGCCTAGAACTGTACATATATACATACATACAACACGCTGTATCCCGACAATCGGGATCAGGAGCAGAGTAATCGGTTTTGTGCTGCAAGGAGTCTGGTAAATTGCAGCACATCACCGATCACCACGTTTCGCAAAGTATTCAGGCAAGATAACTTATCAATTATCAAGCAGCAAGTAAGGCACTAAGACCCACCTGATTGCTGCATGACTCGGTGGAAGGACCATGCCAGAGTGAGAGGTGGCTAGCCTATCGCCCGTCAGCACGGCATATGGTCGCAGATTACTTAATAGTTACTTCGTTTATGGTCCTTATTTATACTTTTTTTTTATTTTTTTTTATTTGGAAAACATACAGTCATCGTAAAAATGATTAAGTACTAACATTAATTACACATAGACCAATAAAGTTTTCTACATAAAGTTATATTAAGTGCGTACATGATTAATAAATTAACCTAAGAGTAAGAAAACATCAAAAAGTAACTAATATCAACACTCCAAAATATGAATACCTACCTAACCATAACCATACTTAGTCGCCTTTTACGACATGCACGAGAAGATATGCAGTGGGGCTATTATTTTTAAGTACCGGCTCCACACGATACTAAAAATTTTATTACTTACACGAGATTGAATTGAGGGACCCGCTGCATTTTTGAAACCGGTTAAAAAATTGTTACATAAAGGGGTGAGTGGATAAGCTAGTAGTAAGTAACTCCTCCCATGATGTGAGAGGCCAGTGTCTTACTGGCCTCTCACATCATGGGAGGAGTTTGGTTCGCAACCCAGTTTTGCAAAATAATGTTTTTTTAGTATTTTTAGAATTTGTTTTCAATTGTTGCATGAGCCAATCATTTTTCTGTGAAGTAAACAATCTGAAAGAAACCTAGACATTAGAAAAGAGCATTACTAGCACTGTCAAAAGTTATACACAAGGTCGGCTAGAGGGCATCGCATGCGACAATAAGTCCACCCCCGGCATTGCAGTGAACTTCCAGATACAACAAACACAGTCCTCTTTACTAATTTTTTTTTTCAGTCACCATGAAGGCCATCTTTGTAAGTTTCGTTGCCGTCGCTGTCGTGGCTTTTGCATCGGCTCAAGTCTCCAGGAGACCAGATGAAGATGATCTGAGGTAAGAGAAGCAGCCCGACCGTGGTAATTTTACTCGATCGACGAGTTCGAGCAAAATGAACGAGTAGGCATAATTGGTACCGTCGTAGCTGTCAAATGTACAAGTGAGTGAGTGCACGAAACGGTCACGTGGTCTACTCGAACTCGAACGTCGATCTAGCACATTTTGACAGTTATTGGTACCGTCGTACGAAATGTGAGCTCGAACTTCGAGTCATTTTGACGTATAAGCTCACCCAAACACTCGATTGATCTTGATCAACTTTTGCGATAGTTTAGTAAATCTCAAAGTTGGTTATATGTTAAATAACCGATTCCTTTCATTTAATTTAGTGGAAAGGTATTTAAATATGTATTATTTTATTTATAAGTTGTTCATTCCTTTATTTTATTTAAGTATTTACTCAAATAATATAGATAAAAAATACAAGTAGGTACCTAAGTACCTATCACTAAAATAAAATAAGAATAAAGTCTGTACCTAGGTACATACATACATACATCACATCATACATATCACACGCTATATCCCGACCATCATCCCGACAATCGGGGTAAGCAGAGTAATCGGTGTTGTGCTACACATACCTAACTACATCAAGCAGCAAGTAAGGCATGAAGACCCACCTCCTGCATGACTCGGTGGAAGGACCGTGACAATGTGACCGTATATTGTACCGTGTGGGGCCGGTACTTTAAAAGAATAGCCCCACTGCATCTCTCCCCGTGCATGTCGTAAAAGGCGACTAAGGGATATGATTCCCTTCTTATATTACTAGGTGGTAGGGTTTAACCCACCCGGGTTGGTACCACCGCACTGAATGAAAGGTCGGTCGAAACGGCTATGTAAATAGTTTGTGTTTTCCGTCCAGTTCAGTGTAGCCGGCACGACCGAAGGGAAGCACTGACGTGGCACCAAGTTCACCCGGTGTTATGGGCTGACATCACAGATGTTGTAGGTGATGTAGCCAACCGTGTCAGTTTCAATAAAAAAAAAATGTGACAGGTGGCTAGCCTGTCGCCCTTTAGCACGGCATCGTGTCCTTATCCCTTAGCCGCCTTTTATGACATGCACGGGGAGAGATGCAGTGGGGCTATTCTTATTAATACCGACCGGCCCACACGCACGGTACCGTAGTTAGTGCGTAATAAAGTCTTGTGTTCTAAGTACACGTCTCATATCAATTTGTCAGTACCTACCTAAGTATGTACCTACCTATGTAACTAATTTATAGGTGACCGGTAGTGGAGCTATAATGTATAACCAAATATGGTAATAATAGGTAGGTACATACAGGAGTTATTTATTTTTAGATAGTTAGGTATCTACAGCAATGTATTACCCGTCGGAATATCTATATAGGCATTACAGGCTAGGCACCTCGCCTCGAATAAATGCGCTTCCCCCGCACTTCACCGCGGTCTCACCTCGTTAGTACCGTTATCGGGGTATTTTTGTGGCTAGGTAATATGGCTGGAGGAAGGGCGGAGGGTTGAGGGGAAGAGATTCAAAATGAATGTCGTCATCTCATCACTCACACAGCTGGCTGACCGACAACCAACATCGTGTGTGTTGCCACGATGTAATTTTTACTAATACTAAATAGCTACTCTTAAATATCGGGGTGTTCAATTTATACTCGTTTTTCAACTTAGTCAATACTCTTTTTCTCTTTTAATTAACATAAAGATTCTGAAAAATAGTATACATACCATATTGACCGTTTGATACCTAGCAAAATGAGCGCTTTGCATTCTAGGTAGCATAATACATTTAGTAAAAAAATTGTAATAGTGGCAAGACTGGTAGATCGACACTCGATCGAGAATTCGTCACTTGGTCGACACTCGCATGCGTACTCACCTGCACGCGCGCCGGTACCAAAATAATTTGCCTCGTGCGACCGATCGAGTCGAGCGCAGCTCGAACTCGTCGTGCGAGTAAAATTAGCACGGTAGGGGTCCAGAGCATATATTATGTGAACCTAAAAATCTGTCAAACGTGAGCAGCGACGTGCGAGTTTTTGCGACAGAGAGAGACGACACTCTACAACCGGATTTTCTCTTTCTTTTCTTTTTTTTTTTTATGAATACTGGCACGGTTGGCTACATCACCTACAACATCCGTGATGTAAGCCCATAACACCGGGCGAACTTGGTGCCACGTCAGTGCTTCCCTTCGGTCGTGCCGGCTACACTGAACTGGACGGAAAACACAAACTATTTACATAGCCGTTTCGACCGACCTTTCATTCAGTGCGGTGGTACCAACCCGGGCGGGTTAAACCCTACCACCTAGTTATATAAGAAAGGAGTCATATCCCTTAGTCGCCTTTTACGACATACACGGGGAGAGATGCAATGGGGCTATTCTTTTAAAGTACCGGCCCCACACGGTACTACTAATTTTCTATATAAGCTCGATCTTCATTACGTTCAACGGTGATTGCTCTGAGGAGCTGTTCGAAACGATTCCGACTTCACCATTTCACCATAGGTCCACGCGTAGCAGACAGGGAATGCATCCCTATACTGTAGTAGAGCTGCCTAAAGTGCGGACTAAGCGCTCCAGTATTTCTTTTAACTTCCGCACTGCGAAGCTCTGGAATGCACTTCCTTCCTCCCGATGTGTTTCCTTCAGTGTACATATGACTTAGGATCTTTCTAGAGAAGCGTAATAAAATAAGGCATTTGTCACGCCGGCACGGCATTCGCAGCCCCCGCTCTAAACCGAATGAATGGCGTCTCGTCGGCTCAACAATCCATGCTATGACGGCGCCAAGTGTCTCGCTCGTGTATCAATAAAAAAAAAATACTGCCGGTTGCTGTACCTACCCTACAATCAGTCTGTGTGTAAGCGTACACTGATGGACACAGCCTCCCCAATTTTCCTCCAGTCCCCCAGGCCTTTGGCGGTACGGAACCACTGCTTTCCGCCGACGCACTTGATGTCCTCGGAAAGTGGAAAGTGGCCTTCCCACACTCACGTTTTCCCGTCCACGTCCGCCAGTGTACTAGTACACGGCTACTTTAAGCAACCGTCGCGTCGTTCGTTGTCTCTTCGGCTGACGTATCCAGTCCACTGCCACTTGAGCTTAGCCACCCGTTGTCCAATATCGACTACTTTGGTGCGTCGCCGGATTGCATCGTTACGCACCATATTTTTTTTTATGGAAACTGACACAGTTGTTGGCTACATCACCTACTGTTAGCGCGCACGTTCGTGGCCTCTGCGGGCGGAGGCCGATAGATCTTTAAACTATTATCCCTGCTTTGTCTTCATACTTAAACCATCCAATAAAACCTTATTAGATAAATAATTTAATGTCATAAATAAAAAAGAGGTTTCGTAAACGTCGTTACTTTCAGTTACGTCGTTGATTCACAACACTATACATTCCATTCTCGCTTTCCTGCCGGAGGGAGGCCACGAACGTACGCGCTGACTGTACAACATCCGTGATGTCAGCCCACAGCACCGGCTGAACTTGGCGCCACGTCAGTGCTTCCCTTCGGTCGCGCCGGCTACACTGAACTGGACGGAAACACAAACTATTTACATACCCGTTTCGAGCGACCTTTCATTCAATGCGGTGGTAAATGGGCAGTACCAACCCGGGCGGGTTAAACCCTACCACCTAGTAATATAAGAATGGAGTCATATCCCTTAGTCGCCTTTTACGACATACACGGGGAGAGATGCAGTGGGGCTATTCTTTTTATCACGTAACGATATTCCCAGCATGGCTCGCTCCATTGCTCGCTGGGCGACTTTCAACCTTTGGGACACAGCGACCTTCAGTTCAGTCAAGAGTCCACTTTAATTAATTACCTACGTTAAAACACTATAAATTTTTCCAGATATCCGTACGCGAAGTTTGCGCACGAGCGACGCGCGCGTGACATCAAGGTGGACCCCCAGACTGGAACGGTGACAGGGGAGTATCCGGTCGCTGGTGGTGACATCTTCGCCAAGGTCGAAGGCGGCACTGATGTGAGTACACCTTAAGGCCCTGTCAACCCCATTCACCCGTACTCCTCTTTCAAGGCGCCGCTATCGCTGGTTGGAGAAGGATGCAACTAAATCAATCAATTTTAGCGCAAGCGAAAATTTGGTTTTTATTTTTTTATTCTAAAACTACGGATTGAAACAAAAAAGTAAAAAGCTACGGATTTAGATATACTATAATATATTCAACAAATAAAATATATTCTTTAAAAAGCCTTTATTTGGTCACGTTGCCTTAAATACGTTTTTATAACTAAATTCTGAGGCATGTTCATAATATTTTTCTATCGAGCGAAGTTAATCAAATCGTGTTTTCCTAAAACCTTCGATCTGCACTGATCGATGAAGTTTTACATCCTTACCTATAATAAAATCCAACGTCTGCTTTCTGTCTGAGTGTCTGAGTGTATGTCTGTCTGTCCGCTTATAACTCGAGAACCACTGAACCGATTTTAATAAAAAAAAAATCTAAGGATAGCTTGATTCTTCCCATCAACTAGAGGCTACTTACTATCACGCTAAATGGCTTATGAGGTTAGCAGTGAAGTGAAATATGAGAGCGGGCGGAGCCGCGGCCACAGCTTGTATATATTAAAACTGAATCTGCCAGGTAAGTAAAATTGGCGGTACACTTCTGACATCACCTTAAGACGATGAGGCCAGTAACAGCCAGTCATATTTCAATGTTTACTGTCTCTCTCTCTCTCTCTCTCTCTTCATTGTCTCTATGGCCTAAAAAGCGGCGAGTGGCCAAGTGGTCTGGGCATCGGCTTCTCATGCGATAGGTCCGAGGTTCGAATCCGGTCAGCGTGTACCAATGAGTTTTTCTGACGGAAAAATTTACGTGCATATTATAAAGGAACTACATACAGAATTTGTTTATAAAAATCGTCAGTTTAGTTTTAGTATCACACATAGATTCTACAAATGCATATCTCATAAAACAAAGTAACTTAGGTGCTCCATGACCATGCCTATTTATAATTATTTTTCATTTATTTGCACGTTTCTCTTTATATAAATTTTACATTTTTTTTTTTATTAAAACCTAAAATTAATATAAAAATAAACGGAGTTTCCACCACCGGCGGCGGCGGGGCGAACCCAAGCTACCGATGGTCAGGCCCTAGCTAGGGAGAGAAACCTCCGGACGATGCGTGCAGTGTCGAGCAGGGCTGCCTTCTGGATCTGGCCCTTGGGCTTGACCCAACCACTCAGCGAGAGCCTCTCAAGGTGATCATCGAGGCTCTTCGCTATCAGCCCATGCGCCGAAACGACTATGGGCACAACGATCGTCGAGTCGACGGGCCACATTTTGGTAACCTCGTGCTGAAGATCCAGATACTTCAGCATCTTCTCTGCTTCCTTACAGACGAGGTTACCATCATGCGGCACGGCGATATCGACGAGCGTTGCGCGCCTCGCCTCCCGGTCCACTATCACAATATCAGGTCTGTTCGCGATAATAGTCCTGTCTGATAATGGACCGGTTCCAGTAGAGTGTGACATGACCGGTCTCGAGAACTGGCGGTGGATTGTACTTATTAGTAAGGCACCTCGGTACCTACAAGGTTGTACTTTAAGGCAAGTTGCTGATGGATGATCCTGGCTACTAGGTTGTGTCTATGCAGATACTCGGTGTTGGCAAGCTGCGAACAACCGGAAATCACATGTCTGAGGGACTCGCCAGGTTGGTGGCAGGCGCGGCAGATGTCATTGGCCCGATTTGGCCCCATCCTTCATTATGTGTTTGTTTAGAATAGAATAGAATAAAATCCTTTATTGCACACAAAAACACGAGATACACAAGACAGAAGATAACATACAGAAGAAGAATGGAAGCTAACAATAATTCACACAGAAACAAGTAGCGTGCAAAGGCGGACTTATCACTTTAAGTGATTTCTTCCAGTCAACCTTTGGGTGATGAGAGTAAATGAGAAAGAAATATGACAAGGGTAGTGCAGACATTTGGACAGGAAAGTAATATATATATATATATACTACATACTTATACAAATATATACATAAACAAATAAAAACATACTTATTTATATATACACCATACATAGATACAAGTATCTAATAAGATAAATAAATACATAATACCTTATTCCACAACAGAGCAACTGCTGAGATAATGTTTCTTCAACAAGATTTTGAATGTGCCAAGAGTCTGACAGTGACGAATGCGGTACGGCAATGAGTTCCATAGACGTGCAGAGTGGACAGTGAAAGAGTCGGTATAGAAACCAGAAGAATGGCGAGGTATCACTAGAACATTATCGTCACTAGAGCGAAGAGGAAGGCCGTGAGAAGAGAGGGGAAGGAATCGAGAACAAAGGTATTCAGGAGCATCAGGATTGTTTAATACACCATATAAAAGACCGAGGATGTGACAGTTTCTACGGAGACGAATCGGTAGCCACTCAAGCTTTGCACGGAACTGAGAGACGTGGTCGTATTTACGCAGACCAAATACGAAACGGATACACAAATTTTGCAATTGTTTCATTATTAGTATTAATTTTATTTTTAAATATAAAATACACTATTTTAGGGACTAGTTTGCAGGCAGACCACCACTACATACAAGGAGGATACAATAGGTATGCTCGGTGACTACATAGGAACAACATCAGCTAGGTAACACATAAAAGTATATTATATTGTCTAACAGGGCGAGTTCGGCTACAAGCGGAACATCTTCGACAACAACAACGGCAAGCTGGACGGCTCGGTGTACCACGGCCGCACGCTCGGCGCCTCCGGCGACACGAGCAGCCTGGGCGGCAGACTCGACTGGACTGACGGCCGAGGCGCCGCCACTGTCGATGTCAACAGATTCAACCATGGATCCACTACGGTTGGTTTTTGGAAATTGCTATGAAAATAGTTCTTTCCGATCATTTCAGTGTAGCCGCCACGGCCAAAGGGAAGCGTGGATCTCCTTCCAACTTTTCTTTGTTTATTTATTAAGTTCAGTCGTCGCAGTACCGCGAGTCCTGATTCCTGATGATGTCCCCAGAGCGAGGAGAGACGAAACGTCCGCCTGGGACACTTATCCCTACCAAGTTATCCCCCCTGGTAGGGATAGGTGGAAAGTGGAAGTGGAGTTTTTTTTATGGAAACTGACACGGTTGGCTACATGACCTACAACATCCGTGATGTCAGCCCATAACACCGGGTGAACTTGGCGCCACGTCAGGTGTTTCCCTTCGGTCGCGCCGGCTACACTGAACTGGACGGAAAACACAAACTATTTACATAGCCGTTTCGACCGACCTTTCATTCAGTGCGGTGGTACCAACCCGGTCGGGTTAAACCCTACCTATTAATATAAGAAGGGAGTCATATCTCTTTGTCGCCTTTTACGGCATACACGGGGAGAGATGCAGTGGGGTTATTCTTTTAAAGTACCGGACTGACCCACACGGTAGCGTCTTTATCTTTCTCCGTTTTTAAGGGGCCTCGGACTCGAGCCAGAACTAAAAAAAAGTCTTCCTGAAGTCTTCATGTGATCGAGGAAACGAATGTTTACTTTCAACGTGTGGTTTGGTTAGGCCAATGTGTGGTTCATTAGGTCAATGTGTGGTTCATTAGGTCAATGTGTGGTTCATTTGTCCAATTGTGGTTCATGAGGCGCACTGAACGATACGTCGTCTGTCGAAACGGCTATGTAAATAGTTGGTGTTTTCCGTTTAGTTCAGTGTAGCCGACATGAAATGAAGGGAAGCACTGACATGGCACCTAGTTCACCCGGTGTTATGGGCTGACGTCACGGATGTTTTAGGTGATGTAGCCAACCGTATCAGTCAGTTTCCATAAAAAAAAAATAGGACGAAAAATACAATTAATTAGGCCAATGTTGTAGGTTCATTAGGAGAATGTGTGGTTCATTAGGCCAATGTGTGGTTCATTAGGCCGATGTGTGGTTCATTCATTATCATTACGCACTGAATGATACGTAAGTCGAAACGGCTAAGTATGTAAATAGTTGGTGTTTTCCGTTTAGTTCAGTGTAGCCGACATGAAATGAAGGGAAGCTCTGACATGGCACCTAACTCACCCGGTGTTATGGGCTGACATGACGGATGTTGTAGGTGATGTAGCCATCCGTCAGTTTCCATAAAAAAAATGAGAACGAAAAATCAAATTAATTAGGCCAATGTGTGGTTCATTAGGATAATAATATGTTATTCATTAGGTCGATGTGTGATTTATTAGGCCAATGTTTGATTTATTAGGCACACAGTTGGACCATAGCCTCTTCAACATTTCCCCTAGTTCTCCGTTTGCAAATATTTTAATGTTAGAGCATACCCCGGTATACACCTGGTGCTTCACCGTACGGAACCGGTGTAAAACTGTAGGTACCTTCCCTTGCCTAGGTGGTAGGCTCAAATTGTAGCCGACTGGATTGGTACCACCGTACTGGATGTAAGATGGCCGCATAGCAACCTCGGCTGTGTTCTCCTCTAGTCCAGTATGGACAGCAATCCAAGCAAGTCTCCGGTATGCCACCTACCTTCTCGGATGTGATATTGGCTGGTCGGAGCATGTGCTTCGGCCCCTCCGACTCAGCCAACCATACCGGATTACATTAAAAAAACCGCAAGAAATGATATTACTTCTAGAAAAATCTAAAGAAAGAAATCTAAAATCTACATAAAAATGTCATTTTTCTATTTGACAGTTGAACGCAGCCGGAGGCGGTACTTGGCCCCTGAACAAGAACTGGGATGTGAGCGCCCAGGGGACCTACAGCCAGACCTTCGGACAGGGCAGACCCGACTTCGGAGTTCTGGGCTCCATTAATGGACGTTTTTAGAGTCTGGATTGACGAAGGTTTATCTAAGTCTTCATTTGTTCGTGGATGTTTTTGCACATACTTAGTTTTGGCTTTTTGTTCGCCCTACATTGTAGGATTGTCTAGTCTTTAATAGTTCATGGATATTCATAGAACTAGTCTAGTCTTATATTTGTTCGTGGATGCACATAATGTTTGTCTTTGGTTTGTATAGTAGACAAGCTGTGCCCGCGGCTTCGCCCGCTCTCATATTTCACTTCACTGCTAACCTCGTAAGCTATTTAGCGTGATAGTAAGTAGCCTATAGTTGATGGGAAGAATCAAGCTATCCGTAGAATTTTGTTTTATTAAAATCGGTTCAGTGGTTCTCGAGTTATAAGCGGACAGACAGACACTCAGACAGACAGAAAGCAGACGTTGGATTTTATTATAGGTAAGGATATATTAATAATTTTAAGAATCATTTTGATGCGATAATGTTTGGTAATTTTGTAAAAAAACCTATTACATACTTACTTTACTAACTTACTACTTTTGGTACTTTTGGTTAATAAATATTGGCTGTGAATTTAAACATGTTTTCATTGTTTACCACACTAGCTTATTTTTTTAATCCTTTCTTTTTGCTTTTGCTCTTCGTCCTCTTGAAGAAATCGCCCATAGCGAAAAGTTCGCCTTCAGGCACTTCTGAGCAAATAAACCTATAAATATACGAGCAGTAGAATTAATAAATTCTACAAGTTATATAAAATTACTACATTTTTATGAGTTTTAACGTTTTAACAGTAAGTAATAGGCCATTTTATTATATATAAATTTATTAAGTAACCAGATAAAGTTCTAAAATATTACTTCGTAGAATAATCATAACTATAACATATTCAACTGAGATACAGTTTTGCCTACGAAATTAAATTTAAGTGGATTATTATTTTACATATTATACTTAATTTTTACTATTAGTTCAGAAATATTCATATTATTTGTCAACAGGCATTGAAAAAGGTCCACTTAAAATTAAAATCGATTTGTGCAAACTGATCATATGTATTAATTACCAACAAATTATTAAATAATGTTGTGTTCAAACAGCGTTGGACACATATGGGTGAATCAACTTTTTCTTGTAACGTAAAAACCAGCTGCAAAGACAGATACAAAAAAAAAAGTTTATTACAATTTATTACTTAGTTGAAAATCAATAAGTACCTATAACATACTTAGGTTGATAAGCAATTGAAATAAAAGAAGAGAACTACAATTTAAAATAAAACATAAACCAAATTTTTAGGGGGGTTTTTTTTTTTATGGAAACTGACACGGTTGGCTACATCACCTACAACATCCGTGATGTCAGCCCATAACACCGGGTGAACTAGGTGCTATGTCAGTGCTTCCCTTCATTTCGCGCCGGCTACACTGAACTGGACGGAAAACACATACTATTTACATAGCCGTTTCGACCGACGTTTCGCTCAGTGCGGTGGTACCAACCCGGCCGGGATAAACCCTACCACCCAGTAAGGTAAGAAGGGAAGGGACCTACAGTTTAACGTGTGGGGGGGGGGGGGGGGGGGGGGGGGGGGGTGTCGTGATTGTCCCCGGGGTAACCAATATATTTTTTTTTTTAAATTACTCAAAATTCTTTGTGCAGCTTCTTTCTTATTAATCAATTACTTATCTGAGAGTTGCTGTAACTATTAAAATAAGGTGAATTTATCAAGATAATATCCTGTTTGCAGACAGATAACAAAAACAAGAAAAAGTTGATTCACCCATATAACAAAATAAACTTACATAAAATTTACAATATTATAAAAATTGTTTAACAAAACTGTCACGTTGATTGTGGCCAGTAGTCCATCGGGCCATTAGACACAGCCAATAACACCATTTCTAGCGAAACCACGCTCAGAGAGGTGCCATGCCAGAAACAAGGCGAACGTCGAGATTTGACACATGGATTTCCAATAGTAGGTATGTGGTTAGGAAGAACTTGGTAGAGAAGTAGAGATGAGAGCAAGAAACGTTAAAAAATAAATAAGGAAATTTTGACACAAAATTCTAATTGCTTTTTCGTGGAACACATTTTAAATGCAAACAAACATTTATAAAAACCAGCCAAGTGCGAGTCGAACTCGCGCACCGAGAGTTCCATATCGCCATGTCATGTTCAGCGCCACTCACGCCATCTATGGATTCCTTAAAATGCTTCATACTGTTTTCGGTAGATGGCTATACATTTTTTAGTTTCTTGTATGGGGACCCTCCTGAATTTTTAAATTTTTCGTATTTTTATTATTTATTGTTATATCGGCCATAATAAATAACACACCTTCTGTAAAAAATTTCAACAGGGTACCTATTACGGTTGAAGAGATACAGCTCTCGGACAAAAGGACAGACAGACAGACAGACGGCGTAGGCGTAGTAATAGTGTCCCGTACAGGATACGGAACCCTAAAAATCAATAAGGAAAATTGAAAAAAATTCTAATCGCTTTTTCGTGGAACACATTTTAAATGCAAACAAAAAATTTTAAAAATCTCAAATGATAAAAAATATTATTTCACATTATAACTTTTACAAATTGTGCGAAATTATATTTCAAACACTGTACAGTACCCGGCAGCTAATAATGCGTGTCGAACTTTAGAAAGAGAGTTGTAGAGCGTCGTCCCTGTCGCACGAACAAGCAAGTCTCTGTGCGACAGGGACGACGCTCTACAACCCGATTGTCTCTTTCTAAAGTTCAACACGCATTATTAGCTGCCGGGACCTGTACGTACATAATCATCAATTACTGAAAAAAAAAACCACACCTATTTAAATGCATGATACTGTTTCATTCATACAACACAACAATTTATTGCACACAAACCACGGGCACTGTAGTAATCTTAAAATTAAAATTGTAGTGTCAAAAATATAAGAATACAGACCTTATTGGGTGGATCAACTTTTTCTTGTAATGTAAAAACCAGCTGCACAGTGAAATAAAACCAAAATAGTTTATTACAATTTATTACTTAGTTGAAAACCAATAAGTATAGAATACTTAGGTTGATAGGCAATTGAAATAAAAGTAGAGAACTATTTAAAATAAAACATTAACCAAATTTTTATGGGTGTCCCAGGGGACAATTTTGTCCCCAGTTTTGTATGGAAAAAAGGGGTTGTAATAAGGGTAACCATTTTTTTTTTAATTACTCAACATTCTTTGTGCAGCTTCTTTCTTATTAATCAATTACATATCTGAGAGTTGCGCTGTAACTATTAAAATAAGGTGAATTTGTCAAGATAATACCCTGTTTTCAGACAGATACCAAAAACACGAAAAAGTTGATTCACCAACCCAAATAATACCTAAGTTACATAATATTGTGCTCACTATGAGTCAACTAATTTATTATTTTTAATTCGACTTACTGCATCAATTCCTTTGAAAGTTTAATAATAATACAATTTATGCTACTTTATGTGTGGCACGGGCGGGCTTATTGCCTTGGGAAGTTCCTCCAGTCAAGCCGGTGGACGTACATTTTTACATGGAATCTGAACCACGGGCAGTAGTGGAAGGTATGCACTTAAACTTTTTCAAATCAGAAAAATACTCATTGGTACACGCCGACCGGATTCGAACCGTGGACTTCTCGCAAGAGAAGCCGACGCCCAGACCACTCGGCCACCCCCTGCTTATATACAGGGTGTTGTAACGGCCAGTACATTAATTTCGCCAGCGCAATCCTCATGTTTTTCCGAGACAAAACATTACATAAAGTTTTTCTCTAAAGTGTCTAGTTTTGGAGATATACATTTTTTATTAAATTTATGTTTTTGTCTAGTGTAATTTGACGCGCGCGGGGGGAGGGTGCTGGCAGGGGAACGCTCGGGGTCGAAGAACTCACACTGCGCCGCCGTCGCGCATCTCCTCTCTCCGCGCACTCGTTCCTGCTCGCTCACTCACCGCGCGCCTTTCATTCCCACGTTCGTGCGGAAAATCAGACTTTTTTGTTAGTATTGATGCCAATAATCATTTCCTAAATTTAATGTAATGGCCGTTACAATATGTATAATATTGATTTTATAACTTTTTATTTTTTAATAAGCAAATATGTCACTTTTTTAGAGAGACATCAGCCCGGTTCGGTTCACTGCTGGAAACAGGCCTCGCCCAAGGCACGTCACCACAAGTGCTTCTTATCCATCCACTCCTGGCTACTTTTAGGTCATCTTTCCACCTAGCCGGGCGGCGACCCGCGCTACGTTTGCTTGTACGTGGCCTAACATTCGAGCACCCGTCTACGCCAGCGGCTGTTGGGTGTGCGACAGATGTGCCCAGCCCACTGACACTTCAGCTTACAAATTGTTTTAGCAATATCGACTATCTTAGTACTTTGTCGTATTTAATCATTACGGATTTTATCGATAAAAAATTCCGAGCAGTGCTCTTTTCAGAGTGCCGTGCGACTTTCCGCCGAGGTCAATCTTTTCAATTTTTTGCCGAAGGTCCATTTACCATCTAGAACCTAGATTAATGTAAAGTTTAGCTTAGCTTAGCAAAAGTTCCTCCGATTGGGATTTGAACCTTGAACTCTGACCTTAGCCGCCAGCGTGTTTGTGGCAAATTTTTCTGTTTATTTTCGTCATTACGAACGCGGGAGACGCTTCACGGGACTGTATGTGGCTTTTTCTGCTTTGCGTCTGTCTAACTAAATTAATAAAAAATTGCATCACCTGTCCTTTCAGGATATTCTCATTTAAAAAACATCAGCATGTATTGCGCATACAATCTGAATAAACAAATAAAAGGCTTAGCCAAATCTACAAAAATATCTAACAGCGTAAATATCATCTACTTAAAATTTAAAATCGATTTATTTTCTAACAAATAAACATTGACATATATATACCTTTTACCACAGAGCACGGAACGCCCCCCGCCCGCGCCCCCTACTAGAGGCGCCCTAAGCGATAATATTTGAAACCCAATAACTGGACGCAGTGCTACTAGCGCTTCGTATGTGTGTGTGTGTGTGTGTTAGTATCGAGACTACACACAAAGAGGAGCAAGTTAGGCACACGCACAAAACAAATGCACACGCACAACACACATATGAAAGTCATAGGCCACGCCTACAGGCTTCAACGCCGTTGTAGAGAAATCGCGCTCAGGGCGCCTCTAGTAGGGGGCGCGTGCGGGGGGCGTTCCGTGCTCTGTGCCTTTTATTAACAACGTAAGGACATGCCCATATAAACTCAATAAAAACATCCTCACTAAAGTTTTTTTTTATGTAATCCGGTGTGTGTGGGCAAGGGAAGTGACCTGCAGTTTTACACCGGTTCCAATCGGTGAAGCAGCAGGTGTAGGTGTGAACGTGCATTTTTTCGTCAGAAAAAAACTCACTGGTACACGCCGACCGGATTCGAACCTCGGACTCGCATGAGAAGCCAATGCCCAAACCACTCGGTCACCCGCCGCTTGCGTCAAAGTGCTGGTCAAACCATAGTAAGGTTGGTTCCTATGGCAGTTAGAAAGCACTCGCACTTGTCACAATTTGTTCTATCCGGTTCGATTACACCCACCAAGAAGAACCGGCAAGTAACATAGCAGGGCATTATTTTTTTTTTTTGCCAATATTGTTACAAGTATTTTAGTGACTATCCCAGCGGCGATTCCTTTAAGTTGGCTAGGTTGGCGCCGCCAAACCAAACAAAATGAATGCCAAGCAAAAACAAATGTGAAAAAATATTGGGGTTATATTATTTTTAATTGATATATAAACCACGATGAATAAGCTAAAACGTCAATCCCGTTACATAATTTGAAATTTCGCGCGCGTCACACGCGGGCGACGAATGACGGACGACACATCAGGCATTCATTGGCCGGTTGGCTACATTTGAAGAGCCTTCGTATTCCATACAAGCGGCCGATGCCCCCCCCCCCCCCCCCCCCCCCGCTCCGCGCGCACCCGCTGATAAGTGTTTCGCGTTGGCGCAGCGGGGAGCGCATTTAGTGACTAGCGAGCCAGGCTAGGTGAGTTGTGTGTGCGTGTGTGTGTGCGCGCTGCTGCGGCAGCGTATGCGTGACTGCTTTGTAAACAAAATCCTGCGTGTTGATAGCTGTATTATATTCCGTTTTGTAGGTTATGGATGTATCTGGTGCCAACGTCTGGTGCGGTGTTTTTTTTTAGTGATTATTTATTGTTAATAATGGCAAATTACAGTGCGAAATCTATAATAGAATATCTTTTCGAAAAACCATTCTCAACGTTGCCCTTGCCCAAGCCTGTCGAATTTGAAGTCTGTGCATAAATACAGCAAAAGAAATATTATGGTCTTTCAGGTTGTGAACTCATTATGGTAGAAATAAATTAACGCGTAAGTTATGAATTTATGAAAAAAAAATCCTTAACCAGACGCCAGTACTCTTTTCTATTCTGTGGCCAGAGCCAACCCAATACTCAGCATCAGGAGTCGCTACTGGACTATCCACATAATAATAATATTGCTTTATAGTCAAAAAACACAGCTTGAAAGCAAGATTAACAATTTTACTGAGAGTTCTGACTAAAGACTTATTAATTAAGTAAAGAGCCTTTGTCAAACTTTGACACGTAATTCGTATCAACTCAATTATGTTAGTACAATTATACATACTACAATGTAGTATAATTTGTCAAAAAAAAGAACTCCTAAAATTATGAAAAAAAAAATTTTGGAAACTGAATATCTTTATGCCATGACTTTATGCCATATTTCGATGACTTTTATTTGTCAAATTTGTTCATTTGAGACTTATTTGAATGAATAATTTTATAAGCAATATTTTTGTCAACACTTTAGTGGGAACATTATTGAGTTGGTATTACTATGGCATGGGCATGTCCATAAGTTAGTAATTATATAAGTATATTCAAATAACATAACAAATAAAATTTACTAAGTGTTAAAAGGCAAGATTACACATTGCTACTTTAACTAGCGCGACAGTAATTTGACAGATTATTCACGGGCTAAAAAGGCAACTTTTGGATTACAATTACTTATTAGAATAAAACTAATAAATACATTTTAAAGAGTATCATAAGAGTTATACGTAGCTTAGTACAGAAATCAGTATTCCAGTCTCCCACATGGGAAATTAACATCACGACTAAGGGAGTCATATCCCTTAGTCGCCTTTTACGACCTGCATGCATACGGTGTGACTTTATGTAATATAAGTATTTACGTACTAGACAGCACTAAAATAAAAGACGGTACGTCTTCATCTATCGCTCAGGAGGATCCTGCAGTACTCGCGCAGCGTGAGGAGGCCGTGCGAGCCGGCGACGCGCAAGTTGCTCGCGCGCAAGTAGCGCGTGTTGACGTGCGCGTTGTGTAGTTCCGCCACCTGGGTCGAGCAGGCGGCGGCCGGGTCGCCAGATGTGTCGAGACTTCCCATCCTGTTTTTAATTATTTAAATTAATTATAATAATTATTAGGGTTTATCCCGGCCGGGTTGGTACCACCGCACTGAGCGAAACGTCGATCGAAACGGCTATGTAAATAGTTCTCGTTTTCCGTCCAGTTCAGTGTAGCTGACATGAAATGAAGGTAAGCACTGACATGGCACCTAGTTCACCCGGTGTTATGGGCTGACATCACGGATGTTGTAGGTGATGTAGCCAACCGTGTCAGTTTCCATAAAAAAACGTATTTTTCTGAAAGGCTTTTTTAGATTTAGTACAATTTTTGTCACTGTTTAAACATATTCAATCTCACCGGGTTTCCGATTTACGTTCAAATTTAGAAATTGTATATGAGTCGTACAGACCCAGAACCCGCCAAATCCATTTCTCTAAAAAAAGTAGTTCGAATAAAGTAACCTGTTTCGAATAAAGTATTAAATTTGTCACTTATCTGTTAAGACATTATGTTCCTAACACAGTCCAATGCAGAGTGAATCGCAAAGAAAAATTAACATTCGTTCCAGCTCCCTTGTAGTTTAGCGGTTATTTATCGAGGTATAGTTTTTTTCGTCTTACTGTAAAATCCTCCTAAACGGAGTTGGCGGGTTCCGGAACTATACGACTCATTTAATCCGTGACTATTAATAGTAATATGTATACGGACAGGGTGATTTTATAAATGTTTTTTTTATGGATACTGAAACGGTTGAATACATCAGCTAGAACATCCGTGATGTCAGCCCACAACACATTGGTTAACTAGGTGCCATGTCAGTGCTTCCCTTTGGTCGTGCCGGCTACAATGAACTGGAAAACGCGTACCAATCAAGCCATGACCATTTGAAGAAGATTCCAAAAAAAAAATTTGAAAATTATGTTGAAAACTCCTATGCTCAAAATGTATCGAAAACAAATTTGTTTTTTTATTTCCCCATAATTATTTTTTGAAATCTGCTTTAGTTTTGATTTATGTTTAATCGTTCCTAGGAAGGTTAGGCAACATCTATAAAATGTTTGGTGGTACTCACCTAGCAAGCTCATACGTTTGAATAAATAAATAAAAAATACAATTAAACATAATAATAAATGCAAAAACTTTCAACCATATTTAAAGTTTCAGAGCCGAGACTGCTTGTCTCAAATAAATAAATAAACACAATAAAATAAAAACAACAAAATACCAAAACTCGTTGCCGGGATGCGCGTTGCCGTCCCACGCGTACGTAGCGACCAGCAGCCCGCCCTCCGCCTCGCCCGCCAGCGCAGACGACGGCTCGCGCCTCACGTGGTGCACTCTCACGCCGCCTGTGCATACATAAGGGTGTTTCAGGATAGGCTTGAGAAACTTCAGGAATAGAAAGTACTCATTATTAGAAGAATATAATCCTTATCACTCAAATCGAAATTCCGTATTTTTTTTTCATACAAAAATTGGAAATAATAATGAAAACTCGATGGACAGTGAGTTGTCGTCGCAGCGGCAGCCGCCGCCGTAGCGCCAGCCAATCGGCGTCTGGCGCCTATCTATGGCGCGCCTCGCGAGTTTGAAACGCGCCAAAAATAATTAGGCTGCAGCAAAGTATAATATGTATGCACACCGTGTCTCGTCTCTTCATTCCGCGCGGCGCGTTTATGCCCTACGCGCCCCGCTGCGCTCTCCGTGGCGTAGGATTAACCGTCCACCAAATCTTGATTAAACGATTTTCACGAAAAAGTTCTATAAAATGACAGAATCTGAGAAAAAGTTTAAGAGCTTTTCATTGACCCCTTTCAAACCCTGAAGTTACGAAACCCTATCTTGAAACATCCTGCATAAATATCCGCACGGTACATACCCTATTACAGGTGCCATATCGGAGAATTCCCTTTCTATTGCTCGCTATACTGGGCTAGAGGAGAACACAGCCGAGGCTGCTATGCGGCCATCTTACATCCAGTACGGTGGTACCAACCCAGTCAACTGCAATTTATTCCTACCACCTTAAGGGGCAAGGGAAGGGTCCTACAGTATTACACCGGTTCTGAACGGTGAAGCAACAGTTGTAGGTTTGAATTTAAATTTTTTTTTCATCATCGGTACACTCCGACTGGAATCACACACCTATGAGCGTATGACAGTCACAATATAATAAATATTTACCGTTTGGATGTTTACTGCTCTCAAAAAGTGGATATTTCTCCAAAATATCTGAAAAAGAAAACCACAACTAATGTATTATCTGAAATTATATGAGTCGTATAGTTCCAGAACCCGGCAACTTCGTTTAGGACGATTTTACAGTAAGACGAAGTACTGTGTGGGGTCGGTACTTAATAAGAATAGTCCCACTGCATCTCTCCCCGTCGCATGTCGTAAAAGTCGACTAAGGGATAAGCGGCCTGCAGACACCCCGGTCGACTTGTGGCTTTCATGGAAGACATAGGCTGGCTGCGGTAGCTGGAGACTGCGGGGTTTTGCACGAAGGTCCCCAACCAAGCGGGATTAGTTTGCAGGCCTAGAGCCAACCCCAAACCAAAACAACAACAACAACAGTAAGACGAAAAAACTATACCTCGATAAATAGCCGCTAAACTACAAGGGAGCTGGAACGAATGTTAATTTTTCTTTGCGATTCACTCTGGATTGGACTGTGTTAGGAACATAAGGTCTTAACAGATAAGTGACAAATTTAATGCTTTATTCGAAGCAGTTTACCTATAACTACTTTTTTTAGAGAAATGAATTTGGCAGGTTCTGGAACATACGCGGGACGGGTAACTACCCTACCACTTTGTAAGGTAAGAAAGGAAGGGACCTACAGTTTTACGTGGAATCCGAACCACGGTGGTCCACCTGCAACGGTCGAGCGGTCACCCATCCGTCCACTTACCGCACCCAGGTAGGTTTATGATCCGACCGAAAGTCGACCGACCGCACCACTGAGCTACCGAGGCTGACATAAAAAAGGAACTTCATCCATTGTTTCACGCAATTTGGTCGCACAATAGTGACACACATACATACCCTTGATATCGTCGCTAGGTGTAATGTAGGCAAAGTTGATATCCGCCACGTTTTGCAGCAAGCCTCTCGCGAGGTATGCCTTCAGCCTCTCCAGGAATGTTAAGACGAAGACGTCCGTTTGATGCCCCGACACCATCCACACTCCCAGACCTGTTGCAAGTACATATGGCTACATCGGTGTTGTCAGCCCATAACACCTTGGTGAATTAGGTGACATGTCGGTGGTTCCCTTCGGTCGTGCCGCTATACTGAACTGGACGGAAAACACGAATTGTTTACAGATGCGTTTCGACCGACCTTTCATTCAGTGCGGTGGTACCAACCCGGGCGAGTTAAACCCTACCACCTAGTAAGGTAAGATGGGAAGGGACCTACAGTTTTACGTGGAATCCGAACCGCGGTCAGCTTCCAACGGTCGAGCGGTCACCCATCTAAGTTGTGATCGCGGTCCGCGGTGATATGATCATTACCGACCGTCGACCAATCGCACCACTGAGCTAACGAGGCTGAGGCGACACTTGGCGCATTTTAGCACCAAAATCGAGGATGTTCGCTTTTAAGAACTTCTCTAGTTGCAGTGTTACTAAATTGGAACCCGCTCTTATAGTCGCAGTGACATCTGTGCTTGACGCCCAGAAAATGTTTACAAGTATACGTTTCCTGCTCCATTGTGTATGATATACGTATATAACCACGCTAGGTCTACATTCGCCCCGGTCGTCTTGTGGCCTTCATGGAGGACATAGGTTGGCTGGGTTGGCTATGGCTAGGAATCAAGGGGTTTTGCATGCAGGTCCCCGACCAAAAGGGACTAGTTTGCAGGCTTATAGAGCCATGGAAGTCTCTAATTTTTCAAGAGGCTTCATAGAAGGTGTGGAACTAAGCTTACGATGGCTTCACCGAACATATCCGGGCCCATCGGCAGTAGAGGAGGGTGTTAATCGAGGTCGGGACTAGCGAGTGGCCACTTTCCCGCGCATGCTTCACGTTTCGGCTCGCATCAAGCACTCGTCAGCCAGTCTGCGTTGACTAGGACGCGGGGAAACCACCAGTCCCGCTCTCGACCTCTCTCTCTCTCTACCTATCCATATTCTGTAGGATGCTTCCAGTGACGTTTTCGAAGCTCTCTCCATGTATGAGCTTAGCGTCAATCTTGGCAGCCCTAGATTCTTGAAGAGACTGTAGAGCGACTTCGCTGGTAGTCCTCTTGCTCCGACTTCCACAGCCAAGAGATCAGTCTGGAATCCGTTTCTCACAATCCGGTCTACTAAGTTGCAGTACTTGTTAAGTTTGATGTTGTGGTCCTTCGGTATGTTACTTTCCCATGGAACTGTAAGTTCAACAAGTACTACATGCTTTGTCCCTTTTGAGAATATGAGTATATCCGGTCTTAATGCTGTGGTACAGATTTCCGAAGACATCTGGTAATGCTTCTCATGTGTATCCATTTAATGCAGGATATCCCGTAACATCTACAATAAATATTTTTAATAATTTCACTGTACAATAAGTGAGAGTAGAGTGTTACCAATGCCTACAACGTTGAGATACGCCATCTTGTCGGCGGCGGCGGCGCGCGAGTCCGCCTCCAGGAGCGCGCAGTCAAACGCGATCGACAGACGCTTGTAGAACACCTGCAACAATTACATTGAGCACCACACGTCATAAGAGAAATTAGATTCCTAAGTGGCAAGCTCTGAATGAAACTGTGAATGACTTTAGGACTCCTAACAGAACATTGCCCACTTGGTATAGACACTTATTTATTCTAGGTGTCACCCAACTCAACACTCCCCAGAATCGAAACTGCAAGTATACAAAAGTCAT
Organism: Nematopogon swammerdamellus; assembly: GCA_946902875.1. Taxonomy (NCBI): domain Eukaryota; kingdom Metazoa; phylum Arthropoda; class Insecta; order Lepidoptera; family Adelidae; genus Nematopogon; species Nematopogon swammerdamellus. The sequence continues at coordinate 10,504,508 of OX336359.1, forward strand.
AAGACATACGGCATATATAGACCGTTCAGTTATTTTACCTCTAGCCATCAAGTTGGCTAACCTGAGCTCTGTGTTGCCATAATTGGTTCGTACTATTTTTCTGCACGAAATATTTGAACATATTTTTAGAATAGAATAGAATAGAAACTCTTTATTGCACACAAATTTAAAGAAGAACAGTACACGACAAGAAACAAGAAATAAAGGAGTGCTCAAAGGTGGACTTATCACTACAAGTACAACAGATACTTATACATAATATCCACTACCACGGGTAAAATATTAATAGCAAGTAACCCTTTTTAGGACCGTAGTACTGGTGACAGCAAGTGGTGCCAACCTAGCGGAAGATACAATGACATTAGAGAGGGGGACAACGGCTGTTTTTCAACAGCACGTTATAATGATCTGCTGTTTTTATATCGCAGCTGTTTTAAAGTGCTGTATCGTTAGAATGCTGTTTTTGGTGGTGTTGGAATTTGAACCTAACGCTGTTGGAATAACTAGCATAATTGAAATAAGAGATAAATATTATATCACGGGAATACAGCAGGCAGAATTATAATATATTTCTAACGTGCCAGTCTGCTGTTTATGGTTGCTGTTTCTAACAAACAGCAGTCTAGTCTATGATATATTTCCAACGTGCGAGTCTGCTGTTTTATTTAATTATTTAAAATGTAACCTTAAGTCATTGCATTAAGGGTTAAGTTACAAAATACTATAAACACTGCCCTCTATCAAGCGAGAGCTTCAAATACCTACAGGCTACAACAAATAATTTTTATTATATCAACTAGATGGCGGCGGTACGTACGAGATAAATAGCCGTGTACCGTGTGGGGTCGGTACTTGTACCGTGTGGGGTCGGTACTTAAAAAGAATAGCCCCACTGCATCTCTCCCCGTCGCATGTCGTAAAAGTCGACTAAGGGATAAGAAAATTCGTCAGCCTCGGTAGCTCAGTGGCGCGGTTGGTTAGTCAACTGTTATTAAGCAACGCTGAGCGCGGTCAGAGATTGGATGGGTGACCGCTCGACCGTTGGAGGCTGACCGTGGTTCGGATTCCACGTTAAACTGTAGGTCCCTTCCCTTCTTACCTTACTAGGTGGTAGGGTTTATCCCGGCCGGTTTGGTACCACCGCACTGAACGAAACGTCGGTCGAAACGGCTATGTAAATAGTTCGTGTTTTCCGTCCAGTTTAGTGTAGCCGACATGAAATGAAGGGAAGCACTGACATGGCACCTAGTTCACCCTGTGTTATGGGCTGACATCACGAATGTTGTAGGTGATGTAGCCAACCGTGTCAGGCTCCATAAAAAAAAAAAAAAAAAAAAAAAATAGCAAAACAGCATTACAGCAAACAGCAGATGTGGTGGAATATTTCTAACGTTATAAATGCTGTAAATTTATAATATAATATGTTGCCTGCTGTATAATATATTCCCCACGACTAAATGGCATGTATCAGAGGTAAAATAACTGTGAACGATCTGTAATTGTGGGGAACATCGTCAAAATCAAATATAATACAAAGATATAAAAGCTATAATGCAAAGATATGAAAGCGCTGGCGGGCCGCACCGCGGCTGCCTTTCGGCAATAATGCTGAAGCACAAGGCAAGATATGTCCTGATCGATATGATTTACTTTGTCCCCAGCTTAGAGAAAAAAAAATTAACGGACTTTCCAGTTGTTTTCGAGACTTGGTGACGAGCGCACGTTGGCGGGCGAATTCAGCGCGGCACCGCCTCGAATAAAGGCCGGAGTGGCACCACACCGAGCGCCAACGTACAATAGTATGTTTATGGTCTCAACGCGAGGAGAAACAGGCCCCTCATCAACGACAACAAAGTGCTATGTTCGTATTTGCTAACTAAGCTAATAAAACTTGATCAAAATAGATCTTCCTAGGTCGCAGTGACAACAGGGCTCAGGGGCCCTAACTACATACATATCACACGCTATATCCCGACAATCGGGGTAAGTAGAGTAATCGGTGTTGTGCTGCAAGTACTCTTGTAAATTACAGCGCGACATCGACCACCACGTTCAGCAAATTATTTGGACAACTACATCAAGCAGCAAATAAGGCACGAAGACCCACCAACTTGCAACTTCGGAGGGATGTCGGCGCCCTAAGTGTGTTCTATCGCTTATTCCACGGGGAGTGCTCGGAGGAGCTGTTTAACGCGATTCCGCCGTCCCCTTTCCACCTCCGTACAACGCGCACTGGGCAGGGATTGCATCCCTATACGCTGGACTTACCGCGGATGCGTACTAATCGGTCCTTCCTGCAGGTCCTTCCTCCACAAAACCGGTAAACTCTGGAACGCTCTCCCTGCCCACATATTTCCCCTCCAAGTATAGTCTCGGGTCCTTCAAGAGAGGCGTGAATGGGCACCTGTCAGGCCGGCATGGCATTCGCAGCCCCTGCATGCGTCCAAACGTCCATGGGCGTCGCTAGATAAGTTATGGGTGGCACGGCGCCACATGTCGCGCGTACTATAAAAAAAAAACCTGCTGCATGACTCGGTGGAAGGACCGTGACAAGGTGAGAGGTGGCTAGCCTGTCACCCTGACTCATACATACATACATACATATCACACACGCTAAATCCCGACAATCGGGGTAAGCAGAGTAATCGGTGTTGTGCTGCAAGAACTCTGGTCAATTACAGCACAACCACGTTTCGCAAAGTCGCCCTAACTCTCACACTTTAAACAAAACAAACATAACAGGACTGCACTCACTTCGTTGTCGAAGATATCGCTGGATCTCGGTCGCATCACGAAGCGCTCCGTGTAGAGTTTGCTGCCGCTCGGAGGCTGCTGCAGTGGTGCCAACTCGGCGTACGTATAGCTCGGCACCTGACACCAAAAACCGAATATTCAAATGCGGTCTGAAGGAAGACACGTCGCAACGAATGAACGCTACAATGTTGAAAAAACACATTTCTTGTATGGGAACCACTCCTAATTTTTTGCTTTTTTTATTATATGCTAGGATATACATACATACATATCACACACGCTGAATCCCGATAATCGAGGTAAGCAGAGTAATCGGTGTTGTGCTGCAAGTACTCTGGTCAATTACAGCACAACACCGACCACCACGTTTCGCAAAGTATTCGAACAAAATTAAATCGATCAAGCAGCAAGTAAGGCACGAAGACCCACCTGCTGCATGACTCGGTGGAAGTACCGTGCCAAGGTGAGAGGTGGCGAGCCTGTCGCCCTTTAGCACGGCATCTTGTCCTTATCCCTTAGTCGCCTTTTACGACATGCATGGGGAGAGATGCATTGGGGATATTCTTTTTAAGTACCGGCCCCCCACGGTACCCTCCACTGCGAATAACGTTATCGTGCTTGTATACCGTTACCATATAATGTTACATCTTTTTGTTACTTCTGAATATCGTTACCTCGGGTATCGTTACTTCTGTATCGGAATTAATAACGTTACCTCCCTGTTTCTTTCCAAGCTTTCCACTGTCTCATTCACGCTCACGCATCCGCCCGCATCTATCTAACAAACAACGACAGATGTGATACGTGCGTGCGTGTGAGTGAGTCTCGCTTGCCAATGTTTTTTTTTTATGGAATCTGACACGGTTGGCTACATCACCTACAACGTCCGTGATGTCAGCCCATAACACCGGGTGAACTAGGTGCCATGTCAGTGCTTGCCCCTTTGATCGTGCCGGCTACGCTGAACTGGTCGGAAAACACAAACTATTTACATAGGTAGCCGTTTCGACCGACGTTTCATTCAGTGCGGTGGTACCAACCCGGGCGGGTTAAACCCTACCACCAAGTAAGATTAGGAGGGAAGGGACCTACAGTTTTACGAATGTACCGGTAAAATAATGTTATTTCGTTCCGATTCCCTATAATGTTATTTTCATTTCGTTACTTGATTTACCGATTCCAAGTTAACGAAATGAAAATACCGGTAAGTATCGATACTTTTAGTGGGAATTTTATAACATTATTAACTCCTGGTAATAGCTTTCCGTATGGATACCGTACCGTAGTACCGTACCTCCACGATAGCAATACCTGATAGAATTCGGACCACATCTGTCGCCACATGAACTTGCTGGACTGGTTGTTGCGCACGTACGTCGTCTTGAGCACGTCGAGACACGTGCGCGACGTGATCTCCTCCCCGTAGCCGTTGCTCAGGCTGTTCTGCTGCTCCGTGATGAGCAACTCCTCGTACTCCATACGGAATCTCCGCTCGAGCCGCGTTCCAATCAGTCCTGATCAAGGAACGATGGATTAAGTGTTGTGTACTAAAATCGAAGATATATTATGTACTACCGTACTAGATGAATCACTCGGCCAACTAACATGTTCCACCGAGTTGCGGTTCACGATCCTCAAGTCTCTTAGTCGAGCGCGAGAGGCCGCAGCGCGCAGTCGTCGCCTGCCTGCTGCGATCGCGCCTCGCCTACTTTAAACTAATGCATTTACACATCTTCGTCGATGCGAAGGTGCGATGGCGAATCTGGAGATGAAGTGTTAGAATGAAAAGACAATATGCACAACGACGCACGAGTGAGATCGTTCTCCCTACCCCTTGCCTCTCTCCCGCACGCTTCCCGCCCCGCGCGAGCCCCCCACACCGGCCACCAGACAGTCTCCCACACGCTTCCCGCCCCGCGCGCGCTCCCCTCTTCCGCTCGACTCTGCGCTCCGCCTCCACGCTACCTTACCCCATACCTCAGCCGCTGGAACACCGCTTCTCTGTATATTTCTTCGGAGCGATAACTCTATATAATTTGAGTTTCCTCAAAGACTAAAATCTGAATTTTTTTTTTCTTGGAATTTTTTTTTTGGCTTTAGCCAATGTTTGACTCGTGATTATAATGCAAGTGATTGTGCAAGGTGAGTGAATGATCGTTTTGAGTCTGTTAAAATTACTATATTTTGGGAGTACCGCGTGGGGCCGGTACTTAAAAGAATAGCCCCAATGAATCTCTCCCCGTGCATGTCGTAAAAGCGACACTAAGGGATAAGGACACGATGCTGTGCTAAAAGGCGACAGGATAGTCATTTTCTTGGCCGGCTCTTTCTTATAGATTGCATTGCTGAACAGGACATGACAAAAAATATTATGATGAACCATACTGAATATGCAATGCATATGTCTCAATGAAATATTGTTAATGTTGTGTTGTGTGATCTTTATGGCGAAATAAATATCTAAATCTGAATCTGAACTAGCTGAAACTGAACTAGGCGCCACGAAAAGCCACGGAGCGCTGTATTCATCACCTGCCCGCCCTGCCGTTGCGTTTTCAGAAGAGTTATTGCTAGAGATAGGATAATAGGATACATATTTGCCTAAATGCTAAAAAATATGGAAGTGGCTTCTTTGAAAAAATTTATTTAATTACATAATTGCCGGGATTCCCGAGAACGTTACTTTACTATAAAACTTAGTAGATCTATTCAAAATATATATTCTTAATACGCTTTTATCATATTAGCGTTCACCCCCGACTTCGTTCGCGAGAATATTAATGCGACTGCGTCACTAAGTATATAGTTACTTTTCGGGATTGAAATTCCAAAAATCATTTTGGCCCACCTTTTACCTATACCTACATAATTAGCAGTTTTTATTGTTATGTATATCAGTTTTAGTGAAGCACCAATATATAATTGGTATATGTGAATCAAATACTAATGTAAGAAAATAATAAATAATAATATAATAATAATGTTAAAATGTTACTTAACACAAAAATATATGGTTACAATTAAAATACATAAATCCGGGGGAAAAATTTAAAAGTGTCTTTCCATATTTATCCAACCTCTCAAGTTTAGGTAGAGTGTTTTCATTTTACGAAGGCACGAGGGGTACGAGGTAGGAAGTGGTGCGAGAGGCGTGCGGAGCTCAGTAGAGAACGAACTCGGTGCCCGGTCGGCACACACGTTCTACACGTCTATGCGTCGCTCCGTCGAACCGAGTCGTTCCCTACTGAGCTCCGCGCGGTCTCACACCACTTCCTACCTCATACCCCTCGTGCCTTCGTAAAATGAAAACACTCTAAATATGTATCCGATTATCCTATCTCTGGCTTATTTCAGAACAAAATAAATATGTACCAATAATAACGCCGTCTCTCTCGATGCCATCCTCCTGCAATTCGGCCGCGTTGCGTCGCTCGCCGTCGTTGATGAACTCGGTGCGGCCGCTCACGAACAGCATGGCCGCGATGCGCATCTCGTCGTAGCTCAGGCACGAGTCCAGCACGAGCGGCGGCTTTTGGTTGACGGTGCCGATCTGCTCCCAGCCGTCCTGTCTGGAATTGGAATTTTGGGGGGGGTTTTATTCTTTATTCTTTATTCATCATTCGTATGGTAGTACACTAAGCTTGAATTTGTCCTGTTTAGTTTTTAGGATTCCGTCTCAGGTACGGGACCCTATTACTAAGCCTACGCCGTCTGTCTGTCTGTCCGTCCGTCTGTCCGAGGCCTGTATCTCTTGAACCGTAATAGGTAGCCCGTTGAAATTTTCACAAAAAATGTGTTAATATGGCCGATATAACAACAAATAATAAAAATAAGAAAAAGTAAAAAATTCACGGGGGTTACCATAGAAGAAACCAAAAAGTGTATACGCGCGCGCCATCTACCGAATAGATTATGAAGCATGACATTAACTAATATGAAGCATTTCATAACACGCCATCTAGATGGCGTGACTAGCGCTAGCCGTGACATGGCGATACGGGACCCTCGGTGCGCGAGTTCGACTCGCACTTGGCCGGTTTTTACAATCCGGTTCGATTACACCCACAAAGAAGAGGCAGCAAGAAACTCCGCAGGGTTTTTTTTTCAACATCTTCGATGACAATACATTGTGACTAGCTACACAATAGACACCGCTTACAGTTTTAAGATACAGTTTGAGAGCTAGAATAACTATAATTTAAGCTTGACAATTCTGGCCACATAAAATGAAAATTAAAAGTAAAAGTTTAATAAAATCAGGTGCATAGAGCCTTTGTCAGAAATAATTGTTGATACATATAGTATCAAGTCATGTCAATCTTCATTTTGCTTAACCCTCTGAGCACACCCGATACACTCAACTGACCAGCCGAAATTTACCGCTGAGCAACAGCGATCTATTAATCGACTTGACGTCCGGAGTTGGTTTTTTATTTCTTACTCTGTCAGCTTTGAACTTAGGGCTATCTCTGTTCCTCTAATGAATACTTGAGTAATGAAAGAACGCAACAAAAAATGTTCGCAGCGATGGTGTCATATGCGTGGTCCATGAAACAAATATTTGCATATTCGCTGGAAGTTCGTACCGTTCTGTGTGCGCGTTAAGTGGGTTCTGGTAAACATTTTTTCAAGAAGATGTTAACAGAATTTGACGCTGTTCTATTAGAAATGTATTATAGTTATATTCTAAAATAAAAAAAAGATATGTTGTCACTTTACTTTTCAAGGTATCTTCGTTCTTTCCTTCGTACACCCATAAAATTTGATATCTAACCTTACCTATTTTTTATTAATTCCAATTGAAAACTAATTAACTCAAACCTATATCATATGAACGATAATTTTATCTAGATTGTAATGAGGTGCAAATTAATATGGGTCCCGAAGTAAATATTAGAGTTATGATTTTATAATTGAAAAGTGCGGAGAAAGTTGCGCGCGGGTACCTTTGGAAGTTTGCTCAGCGGCTTTTAAAAAAAAGTCGGAAATTTGCTCAGAGGGTTAAGTCTTTAGCCATTCCTGACTATGCCGCCAACCCCATAGTAACTATATTCATATTTTAATCTACTTCAGCACGATTCAATGGCTGTGAATTTACAAAAAAACTTAGTATGAATTCAAACTCCTCCCCCTGAGCTCGCCCCAAGGCTTCGTGTACTTTAAAAAACAGGTTGAGTCTGTCAGTTCTTAAGTCTCCCAAGAGCTAGTCAGGATTTCATGTACCGACAAGTACCATTCATGTTTGCCAGTCCGCAAAACAATAGTGACGTCACAGCTTCAGCGGCAAACCTGAGTGTTACATGCTGTAGATTAAATATTAATTATTTAACCTTTTTCCTCCGACACAATTAAATATGCTTACACAATGTACTCCGTATTAATGTTATATATTAGCCCAATGATATTATAAGTTAAAAGGAGGTACCTAGATAGGTTATCTGAGCTCCCAAGCGGCACATTAAATACAAGACCACAATCCTGTCTGAAGTTAGTCGCCCATCAACTACGCACGCGTTCGGTCCGCTAACCACGAGCCGCTAACACATCGAAAACGCCGTCGTGTGTAATGAGATTGTGCACTAATTCTAATAAATGGAATAAGACTATTTGAGTCGGCGCATCACTTTATAGTTCTTGCTCTCAACTTTTCAAGGACGTGCCGTGTGTGAGCACTGAATGTCATATAGATAACCTATCTTTCCTAAAACATCATTGCTTACACCCCTGACTGTCGTGCCATTTTCGCCACGCGAAAATTCGCGTAATATGGGCGTGTAAACTCAAACAGTTCGTAAAGTAATGAAGTCTGATCAATAAACTCTATTGGCACTTATAGCCATTGAAATTACCCACAAAACAAAAAACAATAACAACAACCCGTACAACAAGTGAGGATTCACTTGAGTTCACCAAGAATTTGATTAAAGACAGGGAGATACCACGGACACTGAAAAGGAGGCTGCTGCAGAACAGCCAGGACATTCATTTAAGGAATTGTGACACGTCCCTGTCGCACGAACCGTGCGAGTTCAAGTTCGTGCGACAGGGACGACGCTCTACAACCCGATTGTCTCTTTCTAAAGCTCAACACGCATTATTTGCTGGCGGGAACTGTACATAAATAAATACCACACGCTGAATCCCGACAACTAGTGTAAGCAGAGTAATCGGTGCTGCGCTGCAAGGACTCTTTTAAACTACAGCACAACACCGACGTTTAGCAAAGTATTCGGACAAGACAACTATCAAGCAGCAAGTAAGACACGAAGACCCACCTGCCACATGACTCGGTGCAGGGATCGTGGCAAAGTGAGAGGTGGCTACCCTGTCGCCCTTTAGCGCGGCATCTCGTCCTTATCCCTCAGTCGCCTTTTACGACACGCACGGGGAGAGATGCAGTGTGGTTATTTTTTTAAGGACCGGCGGCCGCACACGGTACTTGTTTACTTGTTGTAACAACCGAAGGAGATGCTCAGTGCTTACCCAGTCTCACCAGTAAGCAGTAGATATGTGTCTCTCGCACCGCAGAACGTAACGGATCTCTTCAGGAGCAAACGGTCGACGAACTGCGGTATGGACATATCCTTGTATAGAGCTTTCTCTATCGGCGAGCCAAATTCTCTGCAACAATATCACTGACAGTGAAGTGTTTTCCATGAGGGCACATGGGGCACGAGCCCGGGGCCCCCGGCTCGATGAGGGGCCCCAAAGTGCCACCTTTTTTTTCTTTTTTGTTTATGGAAACTGACACGGTTGGCTACATCACCTACAACATCCATGATGTCAGCCCATAACACCGGGTGAACTTGGTGCCACGTCAGTGCTACCCTTCGGCCGTGCCGGCTACACTGAACTGGACGGAAAACTCAAACTATTTACATAGCCGTTTCGACCGACTTTTCATTAAGTGCGGTGGTATCAACCCGGGCGGGTTAAACCCTACCACCTAGTAATATAATAAGAAGGGAGTCATTTCCCTTAGTCGCCTTTTACGACATACACGGGGAGAGATGCAGTGGGGATATTCTTTTAAAGTACCGGCCCCACACGGTACAACGACTTCGTCGTTTACATCGGAGAAGAGCTCAATTTTTTGTGTATTTCACTAAGAATTGCCGTTACAATTTCTGTTGACGCGACCAGTAGCCAGCACGGGATGGCGCGGGCGACGGGTGGCTGCAGCCGCTGCTCCCCTCTCCGCCGCCGCCTCCGCAGCCTTCATTTTGTCAGACACAGCGAAGGCCCGAAGGACCCGAGACTGTACTTGGGGGGGAATATATGAGCAGGGAGAGCGTTGCAGAGTTTACGTGTTTGTACAAAATGTTTAATTATTTTAAAATATTGAAGTTACTAATAAAAAGAAGGATGTAAATAGGCACCTGTCAGGCCGTTGCGTTGGCATGGCATGGCATTCGCAACCACCGCATACGACTGAATGTCATAGGCATCATTAGACTTGTGGGTGGCTCAGCGCCACATGTCAAACTTTTAATAAAAAAAATGGCAAAAATTCACATAGCAAAATACACACCTCTTGTACATGATAAAGCTCGCAATGAGCAGGAGAACTCGCTCGTGTATGAGTGGGTACGTCGAGGCGATGTTCCCGCGCAGGTCCGCTTCTGGTCGCAACTGTTTCAGTTTCCGCAGCCTGGAATAACACAGAAGCCGGTGCGTTGCTCTTGTTCACTGTGTTGGTTTACTTAATTTTTTGTTGTACAGTGCTATTAAGGAAACGCACCTATACCACGTGATCGATTTAAAGAGGGTGATGGAGGGGCGATGGGGGGGGGGGGGGGGACGACCTTCCTCCCCCCCTCCATCCCCCCTATGACCATGGATGGTATCTTTACTAAACTCTCCCCCCTCCCCCAGTTTTCACATTTCACAGCTTGCGGTTTTTCAATGTATAATTATGTGGATTAAACCTCTTCCATTCATAGTGACGTCATGCGCTCAGCGGAATGGGGAGCGGGGACAGGGGCGCCGCCCCCTCGTTTCCTCTTTAAGCAGTTTCCTCTTTACTAGAGCGGGATGAAATCACCACAAGGCGCTTACGATAAAACAAAGTGAATGCAAATCGTTTTTATTTTAAGAAGTATGAAAAAGAGCTTCAAGAAAAATTTCAAATCATGCTTCACTAAAGAATATAAAATTGTATTTGGAGAAAAATTATAAAAAATATACATAAATTTTTTATATTTTTACATAGACATAGCGGAATGTTTGGATTTTTTTTTTTTTTGCTATGGAATGAAGTTAAAAAACTTGCTGTTTCAACGTCGAGGTTCACTAAAGATAATCCTGTGGATTTAAAACCTAGAACATTACCTATACTTATCTTTAACTTTTCATTTATTAATATAAATTTCACAGTAATAAATTAAAATTATTAAATTAACTTAAACTACCTATCAAATAAAATAAAAAACTATAACTAAAAACTACTAAAAACTAAAAAACTAACTACAAAATAAAATATAAACCTATAACCAATGCAAAACTTAATAACCCTCCTCCATGTGTGACGGTGTGGGCACGGTACCGAGGACGCTAGCGGCGTTGCCTCGCTGGATGGCCACACTGATACGCTGCCTCAGGAACTCGAGCGAACGTTGTTCTCCTGAAGCAGCGTACAGGGACATCCCGATGTCTTTCGCGAGCCGCTTTGCCTCCTCAGACCATAACTCATAACTTTTCATATGTCTGCATCAATCCTACGGTACAGATGACCCGAGCGGTAGAGGCTTAAGCAGTAACGGTTTTACAGTTAACCTTTCAATGTGACCAGGCGAATATTTTTTGGTGTAATTGAATAGTGTCTTGTCACTTTTGCCTCCATGTTTCTTATTATTTTGTTATTTGTTGTGAGATTCCAGCGTCACACTATAATATGTTGCCTTCATATGTTGCATTATTTTACCTTCACATTGATATATAATTTGTATGGGGGAATTGTCAGTTTTTCCTGGAGTTACAAATAACGGTGTGCTTATAAATAAGTGAATCTTAATTTGTTTTAAATAGTTTTATGGTTATTTCATGTGCTTTATGTGCAAATAGAGTTTACTGATTTGACTCCATAATTTTACGAAATATTTGAGCGTATATACGGCGCCTTGAAGTTATGGATTTCGAGAGTTATGAAACCCTAAAATAAAGTTTTGGAGTATTATACCGTATAGTCTCAGAACAAAGTGTTAATTGATCGGACCGATCAATAGTGTTTATGTATATATTAAAAAAATTATAAATGAAGGAAGATTTCTATTTCGTTCCATAACATTATTCAGTTTATACACTTTTTTATATAGATAAACCAATTTCTGGATCACGGTATTCCAGGATTTAAAAAATATCCATATTATGCTAGAAGACCTATTTTATATTAATAAGCGCGCGAATTTCCGATCATATAAAATACTTTAATTCTTACACGTTTTTCAATAAAGTCAATATTTCGGAATTTTTTTTTAATATTTTTTTTATTCTCCGGTAATATTGAATTATTTAAAAGTGTAAGAATAAAAGTGTCTTCTATTTCGTCTAGAAATAATATTCCGATGGAAATACATCAATATTCTAAAAAATAAGTCCGTTTTCTTTTTCTTTCTCCGGAATTATCGATTTATGTGAAAAACACGTAAGAATAAATGTGTCTTATATGGGGGAAATCTACAAATAGACTATGCCCGTCATGTAAGGAGTTCGTAGGCACGGCCAAACATTTGTTATGCGGATGCAAAATACTACTTGAGCGAGGCCAGTATTCCTACCGTCATGATAAAGTCCTCCAAATCATCAGAGAGGCCATCAACCTGTCAATTGCACGGACCAGGAAAGGGCAAACCAGTAGCGGCTTCCAGAAGGTCAACTTTGTGAAACCTGGAGCCAATAAGCTGCCCAAAGATAGGACTAAACCTTCTTCAATTTTGGGAGCAGCAAAGGATTGGGAATTGTTGATGGACACACATGAGAAGCATTACCAAATGCCTTCGGAAATCTGTACCACAGCATTAAGACCGGATATACTCATATTCTCAAAAGCGACAAAGCATGTAGTACTTGTTGAACTTACAGTTCCATGGGAAAGTAACATACCGAAGGACCACAACATCAAACTTAACAAGTACTGCAACTTAGTAGACCGGATTGTGAGAAACGGATTCAAGACTGATCTCTTCGCTGTGGAAGTCGGAGCAAGAGGACTACCAGCGAAGTCGCTCTACAGTCTCTTCAAGAATCTAGGGCTCCCAAGATCGACGCTAAGCTCATATATATAAGCATATGGAGAGAGCTTCGAAAACGTCACTGGAAGCATCCTACAGAATATGGATAGGTAGAGAGAGGGAGGTCGAGAGCGGGACTGGTGATTTCCCCGCGTCCTAGTCAACGCAGACTAGCTGACGAGGGCTTGAAGCGAGCCGAAACGTGAAGCATGCGCGGGAAATTTAGAGTGGCCACTCGCTAGTCCCGGCCTCGATTAATACCCTCCTCTACTGCCGATGGGCCCGGATATGTTCGGTGAAGCCATCGCAAGCTTAGATCCACACCTTCGAAACAAGACAGCCCGGAGAGACGGGATGACGCTGGAAAGACAGCTGGCGACCGGGAAAGACCGTTGACGAATGGGAAAGTCCATTTGACGACCGGGAAAGACTGGTGACGCTGGAGAGACAGACGGGCGTTAGGCCTAGCAAGCCGCGCCAGGAAATAAAAGCTACGACAGTCAAAAGAGTAAATACCCTCAGAGCGGTCCGAGAGGGAGGGAGGATGAACCGCTCACCGATCGATATCTCTGACAACCTTGGCATGAATATGGACTTGAAATGCTCGAAGTGTGGGAAACAATATAAGCGAAAAATCTGGCTAGAAAAGCACGTGAAGGCGAAACATAGCGACAGTGAAGCAGGGCAGAAAGCGCCTGTAAGTTCTCCACCTGACACTATTGACAGAGTACAACCTCACACGTCACAAAGTGTTGCGCAACCTTCCTCTCACCATGAAGCATTTTCGCCCAGAGACCGACTAAGCTTACCGAGCATATCCGAGATCACTTGGAAGCAACATGATCGATGCCTAGCCGAAAGACTTGACCTCCCAGGCTGCAGGCAGAGCCCCGAAGATCAGCTGTATGACTTCCAGGGAACAATTTACAATTACTTCTCCGAATTGTACCCTGTTCGCTATCACCACAGCCCAATGGAAAGAGAAAACACTTTCAAAGCAAAGCTTAGGAGAAGGAAGAGAGAGTTGATAAAGCAGCTAAGGAAGGCTAAAGCCTCAGGAGACAGAAATCTATGCCACCAATTAGCCAGAGCGATGAGATCTATCCTAAAACTCATCCAGAAAGTATCTGAGCAAATTACGGTTGCTGGCAATGAATTTCGAAAGGCTCAGAATATAGCAGCTTTCGAGAAGAACCCCTTTTATTTCGCCAAAAAAGCTTTTAAGGAACAGCAGGGTACAATTAGGTTAAGTACGGACGAGATGTTCAACTACTTTAAATCCACATATACCACCCCGGAGGCAGATATAACTTACAGGGATCCACCAGCTCCAAAACCCAAAGAACCTCCTCTAGCATTTGATGCTGATTCACCGACGATGGAAGAGCTGGAATACCACATAAAAAGGAAACCAAATAGTTCCGCCCCGGGACCCGATGGCATACCATACATCATATACAAAAAATGTCCATCAGTGCGGAAACACATGTTGAACATCTACAAAAGAATTTGGACGAACAGAGAAGTGCCAGACTGTCTTGGTAAAGCCGTGTTTGTTCTTCTACCAAAAAAGAAAGAAGTTACTGATCCCAAGGATATTAGACCTATAGCCCTTACGAACACAATTTCAAAAATATTCTTCTCCATTATACAGGCCAGACTACTCAAACACATGTGTAGCAACGACTACTTACCGAAGAAGTACCAGAAAGGTTTTCTCCCAAGAGTTGCAGGGTGCCTCGAACATAATTCTTTGCTGACTGAATGTCTTAGAGATGCAAGGAAGAATGAGAGACAATTAACTGCCACGTGGTTAGACTTTGAAAACGCCTTCGGTTCGGTGCGCCATGAGCTACTATTAAAGGCGCTAGAGTGGTATAATGTGCCACCTCTGATCTGTAATATAATAGCCTCCTACTACAAAAAACTTTCCTTTGTAATACAAGTAAAAGGCGAAACGGAGAAGACACCGGAAATTCGTTACGGCATAGGACTTTTCCAGGGTTGCTGCCTCTCTCCTGTCACATTTAACATTGTTATCAACATTCTAATTGATACGCTTGTCGTAAAAGAAAAGAAATGGGGATACAGGTTCAAATATGGAGACACATATATGGCGGCTATCCTGGCATTTGCGGATGATATTACGCTGTTAACCCGCAATCCAAAACAAAATCAGGCGCTTCTTAAGGTGGTGGATGACTATTGTGAATGGACCAAAGGGATGAAGATAAAACCAGCGAAGTGCTACTGTTTGAGCTTAACCAGGAAAGGTTCAAAGTTTACCTCGAGCAATCCAGGTCTGACAGTAGCCGGAAAACCAATCGCAACCGTGGCTGATGAAGCTCCTTTTAAATTCTTGGGCAAAAGGATCACCAGCAGAGGAAAGGAGCATCCTACTGATGATATTGTCCAACTTTTCGAAGAGAGCCTCCGCCAAACTGACAATCTTCCCCTCCTGGGTACACAAAAGGCATGGATTTACGATAACTACCTGACATCAAAACTTTCATGGCCATTTCTCGTCTACGACTTCACAAAGCAAAACCTGACTAAATTAGACTCGTATGTGACCAGATTCCTGAAATCATGGTTTGGACTGGCTCACCCGGCTGACTCGTCAACGCTATACAGATCTCACAATAACTTTGGACTGAACATTAAGAAACCGTCGATATTTTATCAAAAGGCGAGAATAGCCAAACGATGTATACTCAAAGACTCCAATGATAGCGCTATTCAAGCCTTACCCAACACATCACTATCAGATGAACTGGAATCGAGACTCGACTTCTACAAATCATTCCAAGTTGGTACACGCACCAATAGATCTGGATTGGGCATAGAAACAGCAAAGTCTGATAAAGAAATACTGAAAGGTTTTGCTCAGGAGGACATGGAACAAGGCTTCAAACTTCACGCCTTAAACCTAGAAATGCAGAATGATTGGCTAACAGTGGGTGACTTCTGCATCCCTCCTGCATTGAAGTGGAAATCCATAATATACAACTGGTCCCCTGAGCTGCTTAAGTTTTACTTAAATGCATTCCAGCTTACTCTCCCCGACCCGAGTAACCTAGTTAGATGGGGGAAATCTACAAATAGACTATGCCCGTCATGTAAGGAGTTCGTAGGCACGGCCAAACATTTGTTATGCGGATGCAAAATACTACTTGAGCGAGGCCAGTATTCCTACCGTCATGATAAAGTCCTCCAAATCATCAGAGAGGCCATCAACCTGTCAATTGCACGGACCAGGAAAGGGCAAACCAGTAGCGGCTTCCAGAAGGTCAACTTTGTGAAACCTGGAGCCAATAAGCTGCCCAAAGATAGGACTAAACCTTCTTCAATTTTGGGAGCAGCAAAGGATTGGGAATTGTTGATGGACACACATGAGAAGCATTACCAAATGCCTTCGGAAATCTGTACCACAGCATTAAGACCGGATATACTCATATTCTCAAAAGCGACAAAGCATGTAGTACTTGTTGAACTTACAGTTCCATGGGAAAGTAACATACCGAAGGACCACAACATCAAACTTAACAAGTACTGCAACTTAGTAGACCGGATTGTGAGAAACGGATTCAAGACTGATCTCTTCGCTGTGGAAGTCGGAGCAAGAGGACTACCAGCGAAGTCGCTCTACAGTCTCTTCAAGAATCTAGGGCTCCCAAGATCGACGCTAAGCTCATATATGGAGAGAGCTTCGAAAACGTCACTGGAAGCATCCTACAGAATATGGATAGGTAGAGAGAGGGAGGTCGAGAGCGGGACTGGTGATTTCCCCGCGTCCTAGTCAACGCAGACTAGCTGACGAGGGCTTGAAGCGAGCCGAAACGTGAAGCATGCGCGGGAAATTTAGAGTGGCCACTCGCTAGTCCCGGCCTCGATTAATACCCTCCTCTACTGCCGATGGGCCCGGATATGTTCGGTGAAGCCATCGCAAGCTTAGATCCACACCTTCCTAGTCTAGAAATAAGGTTCCGACAATAAAACATCAATATTCTAGAAAATTAAAATAAAAATAAAAAAAAATTCTCAGGAAATATTGACATTAGTGAAAAACGCGCAAGAGTAAAAGTGTCTTATATTTCGTCTAGAAATAAGATTCCGGCAAAAAAACATAAATATTCTAGAAAATTAAAAAAAAATTTAATTTTCTTTTTTTTTTCTCCGGAAATATTGACTTTAGTGAAAAACGCGTAAGAGTAAAAGTGTCTTATATTTGGCCTAGAAATAAGATTCCGGCGTAAAAACATTATTATTCTAGAATACTCGGCAATTCTCGAGAATTCTTCCGAATTCTCGAAAGAGGTGGTTTTAAGCACTCCATATTATGTCTCCTCACCAACTTTAGGCAAATAAGCGCCCGAATTTCCGATCACTGGTCATATCCCATAGCCACCTTTTACGACATACACGGGGAGAGATGCAGTGGGGCTATTCTGTTAAAGTACCGGCCCCACACGGTACAAAATAAATAATATCAAATAATAATAATAATGAAATAAAGTCCACCGAAAATGCCAAGCAACCGTCTCACCTAACATTCTCAACGGGGAACGGAATCGGAAACCATTCGCTGTTCCCGGCCACCTCCTCCACCAGCTGTTCCGGCGCAGCAGTAGACATGGGCGGCAGGTCCAGGCATTGGCGGAGGAGGGAATCCGTCTCCTTCGTGGTACTCGGGAAGCACCAGTCCCCCTTCAACCTGGGGGTGCATCATCAAGTGACCAATGTAACATAGGAAGGAAGGTGTGGAACTAAGCTTGCGATGGCTTCACCGAACATATCCGGGCCCATCGGCAGTAGAGGAGGGTGTTATGTTAATCGAGGTCGGGACTAGCGAGTGGCCACTCTAAATTTCCCGCGCATGCTTCACGTTTCGGCTCACATCAAGCCCTCGCCAGCTAGTCTGCGTTGACTAGGATGCGGGGAACCACCAGTCCCGCTCTCGACCTCCCTCTCTCTATCTATCCATATTCCGCAGGATGCTTCCAGTGACGTTTTCGAAGCTCTCTCCATGTATGACCTTAGCGTCGATCTTGGCAGCCCTAGATTCTTGAAGAGACTGTAGAGCGACTTCGCTGGTAGTCCTCTTGCTCCGACTTCCACAGCGAAGAGATCAGTCTTGAATCCGTTTCTCACAATCCGGTCTACTAACTTGCAGTACTTGTTAAGTTTGATGTTGTGGTCCTTCGGTATGTTGCTTTCCCATGGAACTGTAAGTTCAAGAAGTACTACATACCACACGCTGTATCCTGACAATCGGGGTAAGCAGAGTAATCGGTGTTGTGCTGCAAGAACTCTGGTAAATTACAGCCACAACACCGACCACCATGTTTAGCAAAGTATTAGGACAAGATAATTCTCAAGCAGCATGTAAGGCACAAAGATCCACCTGCTGCCTGACTCGGTGAAAACACCGTGCCAAGGTGAGAGGTGGCTAGCCTGTCGCCCTTTAGCACGGCATCTCGTCCTTATCCCTTAGTCGCCTTTTACGACATGCACAAGAGATGCAGTAGGCCTATTCTTTTTTTAAATACCAATGTAACATTAATAATAAAAATACCCCATAAACACCCATGGGCACCGGGTGGCTAAGCTGAAGTGACAGTGGGCTGGGCACGTCAGCCGAAGACAGGACGACCGTTGGTGTAACCGTGTCCTACACTTGCGGCCGTGGACAGGAAAACGGAGTGTGGGAAACCCATCCGCCAGGTGGGACGACGACATCAAATGCGTCGGCGGAAAACAGTGATTCTGTACCGCCACGATGACTGGAGGAAAATTGGGGAGGCGTGCGTCCAGCAGTAGATGCTTACACGCTGACTGACTGACTAAGTATGTAACCGCTTGAAGGTATATTAAAGCGACTAAGGGATATGACTCCCTTCTGATATTACTAGGTGGTAGGGTTTAACCCGCCCGGGTTGCTACCACCGCACTGAATGAAAGGTCCGTCGAAACGGCTATGTGAATGGTTTGTGTTTTCGGTCCAGTTCAGTGTAGCCGGCACGACCGAAGGGAAGCACTGACGTGGCACCAAGTTCATCCGGTGTTATGGGCTGACATGACGGATGTTGTACGTGATGTAGCCAACTGTGTCAGTTTCCAAAAAAAAAAATAAAATATATTTTGTATACTCACCAGGACAGGTTCAGCAGCTCTGGCGGGGTGGACTCCATCTGCTTTATCTGCTGAAATAAAAATGCAGAGTTACTTCCCGATTAGGGTTAACCTACCATCCGTCCAGACATCTGAACTTTCGGCCTTCCGTCCGGACATTGCCCGGCTTGGCTGGGGTTTCCAATACGTACACCTTTCTTTCAACTAGCTGGTATGATAGGCATGTAGTTTAGGCTTTTACGATTCTAAAGATGTAATTTTTATTCTGCGGAAATGCGTAGTTTCGGAGAAAAATATTTGGAAAAAAATATTTTTCATACTAAATTAATTTTCGAATTTTTTTTATTTTTTTTTAAATATGCACCAAAACATTTATTTTCAATAGGAATTTATGCAAAAACGACATGCACCGCCTCAACATTAGGTTAGGGTTAACGCGACGCATATTCTATGAATTAACCCTGGTTATTAGGGTTCCGTACCTCAAAGGAGGAAAAAACGGAACCCTTATAGGATCACTTTGTTGTCCGTCTGTCTGTCTGTCTGGCTGGCTGGCTGGCTGTCTGTCTGTCAAGACCTTTTTTTTTTTAAACCACCAAAACATTCACCCATACCACTTCCTTTATTTTTACATACATTTATATTCTAAACCAATGCTTTGGTGCAAAAAAACAAAAAAAAAATATTTTGTATGAAATATTTAGTGAAATTTTATTTTGTGGCCCCAATTTTGATTTCCGCAGGCTAAGTCTTTTCTAATAGCAGTATTTTGTGATCCTTTATGCTCCTGTATTTTTTTTTTTTTACGAGGTGTACGTTTTGGAATTAATTATTAATTATTTCCCTTGCCTTATTAGGTGGTAGGCTAAAATTGTAGCCGAATGGGTTGGTACCACCGTACTGGATGTAAGATGGCGGCATAGCAGCCTCGGCTGTGTTCTCCTCTAGTCCAGTATAGCCAGCAATCCAGGGATGTATGGCACACACCTACTCGGAGGTGATATTGGCTGGTCAGAACATGTGCTTTGGCCCCTCTGACGCAGCCACCCATACCAGATTTCATAAGAACAAGGAGACTTCCCTAGATTTCTGGCTAGATTTCTGGCTATACTGGAATAGAGGAGAACACAACTGAGGCTGCTATGCGGCCATCTTACATCCAGTACG
The DNA here is from genome assembly GCA_946902875.1 of Nematopogon swammerdamellus. Lineage (NCBI taxonomy): Eukaryota > Metazoa > Arthropoda > Insecta > Lepidoptera > Adelidae > Nematopogon > Nematopogon swammerdamellus. The sequence goes on from OX336359.1 coordinate 10,524,790, forward strand.
GTGGTAGCAAGCCAGTCGGCTATAATTTGAGCCTGCCACCTAGTAAGGGGCAAGGGCAAGGTACCTACAGTTTTACACCGGTTCCGAACGGTGAAGCAGCAGGTGTATTTTTATGCATGTATATTTTTTTGTCAGAAAAAACTTATTGGTACACGCCGGCCGGATTCGAACCACGATCCTCTCGCACGAGAAGCCGATGCCCAAACCACTGGGCCACCCGCCGCTTCTAAACTTAACGCATTTGCCGACTGAATCAATATGTAATACCTACCTGCTTACTTACATATATAAAAATGATAACACTTAGTAGAATAAAAGGGGTGCGAAAATAACACATCGCGAAAAACGACTGACAAGGCCAACTCAAGCAAGAAGACTGATGAACAACGATCCAATAAAACAAAAAGAAGTTCAAGTTTTTCCTGTTTCGAAGCACCAAGTAATTATCCTTGTTATTTTCAAAGTCAGCATTATACCAACCTGAACAAACCAGCTTGGGCTGCTCCTTCATCAAAATAAACAATAAATTATAGACTATAGACACTTTCCTGTTTCAATAATAAGTATTATGGCACATTCAATACAGATTACAAATGAATTTTAAGCGATGATTCAGATTATTTATAGAGAACAAGTATTTACATGCCTTGCTAAATTAAAAAATGCAAATGCAGCACTCACCTTCAAACTGAGCACTGGAAAACACTTAAAACGGACAGAGAGAGAACTCAAAAATAACATCTCCAGAGCAACATCCTGATTGATCAAAAACCAGATGTAAATTATGAAGAGCAAGCCAGGATTTGGGATGCGAAATGCGATGCAAACGCAAAGCAGAGCAAGCAAAGCAATAGCAAAATTAGCAAATAGCAATGAATGAAATAATACAGATGAAAGAAGTGTGACGAATCGTTACGCGACTATATGGAATCGATTAATCCAAATTCGTATCTATCGAATACTGAGTACACAGTCTGACTGAGTGCATTCATACTGGCCTATTGAGACTATCTGTCTACGAATTCTTCAAAGATTTTACAAATTGACAACAATTTAGCTCCCAAAGCATACTGTCCAGTGTCCGCGCGCGAGCTCCGAGGAATCGGGGGCTGGGGAAGCGGGCGGGTGTGCTGTGCGCCCCTCCCTCCCGACCGTCACTTCACACCCCGCGCGCTCCCAGTACGAGTGTTGGCCTTGACTCGAAAGTACGCTTATCGATGCCGTATTCGTAATATGCGCGCGTATTAGTCAATCTCGTGTTAAGTCGTTACATTTTAAATTATTAACCGACTTCATTTTGTGTGTACAAATAGCGGTTTAACATGGATGAAGAAGAAATTGCGAGCACGAGCAATGATAACAGGGAACATAGACGATTTCGTAATTAATTAAGCATTTTTCAAAAAGTTTGTACCCATCAGAATAAGTGATTAATTTTGATTTTATTTTTTTATTTTAGTGTGTTCGGTAAATATTACTTCTTTAATATTTAAAGTTTGCCCTACAGAAGGAATTATCAAAATAACTTGGCTAAATTTGGAATAATTTTGTGATTTTAAAGTTGATTGGGAAGCTAGTTCGTTCCATTGAGTTACAAAATAATGTTCAGTTTTAACTAAAATAAAAAATAAAGTGAAATCGGATGATAGTCTTTATTTTCAACATAATAAACAATGCTTCCTTAAAAACACAAAAGAACTTACTAAACTACAATAGAACAATGTTTCGAGCGTATTTATATCAGCTGAGTTACTTTTTGAGTAAACCAGCAAGTAATTTTCTTTCTCACTTACAATATATCAGAGCAATTATAATACTGAAATAGATAATATGACATAAACATATTCGTTTACATATTAAACCAAAATATTTCACGTATTTTCTGCTAATCTAAAACAAAAAAAAATATTTTAATTCCAATTTATAGTAGGACAATCTCTCAGAGGAACGATATAATTTCTCAGTGGATTCAGTTAAGGCTTGTTCACTTGAATTAAATATAGTACTAAAATTGACGAAATAGTAATGCTTAAAATTAAAAGGGCAATAAAACAACTCTCAAATAAAAAAAAGGAGTACTGTAACATTCTGTATCAAAAATCGTATTAATACTAGTACGTAAATACTTCTTTGCAAAGTCAAACATAGAAAGTCTACCACAGGAAAACATCATACGACAGATGGATAAATCTCATCGAGACCTCAAGTTTGAGTTCCAACACGATAGGTCTAGGGCGAGCAGTTCTCGAGTTATGACCAAAACAAAAGTTCATGTGACAAATTTATAGATAGATCTCATCGAGACCTCAAGTTTGAGTGCCAAAACGATGGGTCCTACCAGCAGTTCTCGAGTTATGACCAAAACAAATGTTATACAGGGTGTCCCAGAAACCGACGATAATCCTTTGACAGCTGATAGGGCTGCTAATTACCTCTCAGAATATCTAATAATAGGTTTAGTAAAAATGGCTTAGTTTTTGAGATATTGTCATTTTTGTAAAAATCCAAAATTTTCTCCCTCAGCAAATTTTTTTAAATGCCACAAGTACAAGTCCAAATTTTTTTTAAATCTAGTTTTGGTCAAATATTTCTGAAAAGTAAGGCTTTCACATGGTATAATTTATTTTTTCATGTTTCTTCCTGATTAGCTGAAAAACGACTTAAGAGCCACATGTTAAATTTTTTTCAGCCTCATCCCTTGAATTTGGGCCTTCGCGATGAAAAAAAAAATTACTACACTAAAGTGGCATTATGCAACAAAAATATGCCCGTCTAATGTAGTTTTTGAAATGGTACATCACTTACCGATTTGACCAATAATTTATGAGATATTTTTATTTAACTGCAAAAGGACCTCGGAATTTGATAACTGTTCTACCAACTACGAATTGGAATAAAATAAACACTTGAAGTAAATTGGCCTTTATTAACCAGTTAAAGAAGATGTTTTTTTTTATGGAAACTGACACGGTTGGCTTCATCACCTACAACGTCCGTGATGTCGGCCCATAACACCGGGTGAACTAGGTGCCATGTCAGTGCTTCCCCCTTTGATCGTCAAATTGTTTACCACCTGCACGAATGCTAGCTCGACATCTTCTCACAAATGCAAAGGTGTGGAACGGGATCCCAGGGAATATCTTTCCCAACTCCTACAATCCACCGATCTTCAAATCGAGGGTTAATAGCTTTTCCCCAGCCATATTAGTCCACCTCCAAGCCGGACTGACACCTCCTCGGCGGTGAAATTGGCTGCGCCTGTGGTTTCGACCTCGGCCAGAGCCACCCAGCTCGGAACCTATAAAAAGAAAACCCGGTTGATGCGTCGAGCAAGTACTCGATGCATGTGCAGATACGTCCACCTGAGCTACTGCCGTAATTCTTTCTTTGAGCTCTATCAAGTTTTCCACCGGGTCCCGTAAACTTTTTCTTTTAAATACCTAGCCCCAGTAATACAAATCTAACGGATTTAAATCCGGTGATCTAGACGTCCGATACATCTGTGGGGATACAAGTGGCTAGGAGGCTACAAGACGTCCGTTGAATTGCAGAGACTCTAAACGGCGAAATTATCTTGAGTTTCTGCAACAGGAGCTTCAGAGCCTTTTAGAAGATGTACCATTGGCCATACGGAGGGAGATGTGGTTGCAAAATGATGGCTGCCCAGCCCATTACGCTAGAGAAGTGCGTAATTTTTTAGACCAAGCATATGCACGGAGCACAGATGGAACGGACGTCTAGATGACCGGATTTAAATCGGTTAGATTTTTATCATTGGGGCTATTTAAAAGAAAAAGTTTACGGGAAACCGGTGGAAAACTTGATAGAGCTCAAAGAAAGAATTATGGCCTACTTCCATAATTTCAGGTGGACGTATCTGCACTTGCATCGAACATTTGCTCGACGCATCAACCGGGCATTTGTGAGAAGATGTCGAGCTTGCAATCGTGCAGGTGGTAAACAATTTGTACATCTACTTTAACAGGTTAAAAGACCAATTACTTTAAGTGTTTATTTTATTCCAATTCGTAGTTGGTAGAACAGTTATCAAATTCCGAGGTCCTTTTGCAGTTAAATAACAATATCTAATAAATTATTGGGCAAATCGGTAAGTGATGTACCATTTTAAAAACTACATTAGATGAGCATATTTTTGTTGCATAATGCCACTTTAGTGTAGTAATTTTTTTTTTCACCGCGAAGGCCCAAATTCAGGGGATGAGGCTGAAAAAATTTTTACATGTGGCTCTTAAGTCGTTTTTCAGCTAAGCAGGATTAAACATGAAAAAATCAATTATACCATGTGAAAGCCTTACTTTTCAGGAATATTTGACAAAAACTAGATTCAAGAAAATCTTGCATTTGCACTTGTGACATTTAAAAAAATGAGCTGAGGAAGAAAATTTTGGATTTTTACAAAAATGACAATATCTCAAAAACTAAGCCATTTTTACTAAAACTATAATTAGATATTCTGAGAGGTAATTAGCAGCCCTATCAGCTGTCAAAGGATTATCGTCGGTTTCTGGGACACCCGTATAAGTAATTATTTTATATACAACGGTCTTTGACGTCATTGCGGGAGGTGGAGTCGTCGATCAGTCTAAACGTAGCTTTATGCATTACACTGAGTTACAATGTCGTCCCCTGAGCAAACAATTTCTCAGTGAACGTAACGGATTTCAGACCATAGAAATATTTTGTTAATATTATTTAATTATTTTTATAAATTCATAAACAAAAGAAGTATGCATTAATCACATGTAGTGTATTGTACCTAAAAATAATTCTATAGGCCACAAAAGTCGTAAACTTACCTCAGAATCACCGTTAATCAGCGGAAGTTTTTAAGTGCACAATACAACTGCACTTACTTCCTCGACGCACACCGCAGCACTCACGGGGCTATGCAAGATGACGACTGGCCTAGCTAAATCTAAACGGTAGCTAGTTCAAATTCAAATTCAAATTCAAATTCAAGATTTTTATTTGCAAACAAATACGTAAAACAGAAAACATAAAAGAAAACAGAAATACACGATAAAAACAGAAATAATTAAATACTTATAAAGAACATTAAGACAAATACAACACATTGTTCGCAAAAAGGATGCGGCACAGCTCTTATTCCTATGGCGGTGAACCATAAGAACGCTGATTTTAAGCCTAACCCTAACATGTTTACATAATTTAGACAACTTTTACATAATTTCGATAACTTACTATTAAAGAAACTAGCCAAAATCGCAAAAAGAACAAAACCCATAAATACATAAAAAAAGGGAAAGGAAAAAAAAGAAAGAAATGAAGAAAGTGACGGGTGTGTGTTATAGTGAGAACAAAAAAAAAAACAAAAGCAAAAGAAAACAAAATAGGTAAATAAAACGTAAGATAAAAATAGAATTATGGACAGTGATTAATAAATATCATGTTAACCTCCTTTTTGTACTGACAGTAAGTGAGATTTAAGTTTATGTTTAAAATTTAGATCGGACCTTATTAACTTTATGGGTGGTGGAATGTTGTTCCAGCACTTGGAAGCCGCGTATCTAAAGGATCCTTCAAAGGCGGCCCCGTGGTGCTTTGGAACAATGAGTAGAGTGCCAGCACCTCGTGTGCCGTGATCGTGTTTTGCCCACTCAAGCTTCTCCCATAATAGCTCTGGAGCATGAGTATTAATAATTCGGTGAAGCTGGCTGGCAAGATGCAGCACACGTCTATTGTTCATATTTAGCACATTAAATTTATTTAGATAAGGAGTAATATGCTGTCTTCTACCAATGGGTCTGCAGAATCTCATGCAGGCATTTTGTACACGTTGTATTTTTTTCTGTGTTTTCTTGTAAATACAGGGCCCATAGACAGTGTCACAGTAATTAAAATGCGAGAGCACCAACGCATCGGTCAGAGTGTGTCTAACCTCATACGATAAGTGCTCTCGCAGTTTGTAAAGTATTTTTAGAGTTGCAAATGCTATTTGGACTTTTTTACCTATGTGTTCCTCAAATCTTAAGTTGCTGTCTATATGGAGACCAAGATCACGAGTACACTTTACCATGGGCACGGGAATATTGTTAATGTTTATTTGGGGTTTTAGACACGCAACCTTAGACACTTGAAATTTTGTTCCTAGAACCATAAATACTGACTTCTTGGGGTTCAATGCAAGACCGTTTTCCGACGACCATTTCCAAACGCGGCTCAGATCCTCGTTGATCATATCTACAGCGATGTTGATCTGGTCAACGTGCAATGTGAGGAGTAATTGGGTGTCGTCTGCGTACATTTGGCACACCATGAACTTGAGCACCGAACTCATGTCTGCAGTATGTATAGTGTAAAGCAGGGGTGATAATAGTGATCCCTGTGGGCAACCTTGTGTCACTGCAGCAGAGTCGGAGAATAAGCATGTGCCGTCCTCGTTTCGGCATCTAGTCGTCTGAGAACGCCCCGTTAGGTAGCTCTCAAAAAGTCCCACAGCGTCCTGTCCCAGGTTGTAGTATTTTAGTTTTGCTATGAGGAGAGGTATATCAAGATAATCGAACGCTCTTGAGTAATCTAGCAGAACCAAAATAGCTACCCTGCCTTCATCAGACGCTGCTAGAATTTCGTCGGTGATATGTGATAGAGCAGTACTTGTGCTATACCCTTTGCGGAAACCTGCTTGTGTACAAGGAATAACCTCAGATTGTTTAATGTGTAAAGTTAACTGATCTAACATTATTTTTTCTAATAGTTTTGAAAGTACTGGTAGAATACTAATTGGCCTTAGGTCAGCAATTTCTTTGGCATTAGATTTTTTGGGGATAGGATTGACTATTGCTGACTTCCAGTTACTTGGAAATATACTATTCTGAATGCAGCAGTTAAGGATAAATGTAATGGGCTCAAGAATATTTGAGAGCGTCATTTTTAACATTGTTATAGATATATCGTCGACTCCAATGGCATTAGTTTTTATGGAGTTAATATGTTTTAGTACCCTCGTTTCAGTAATATTCTCAAATGAGAATGTTGTTTCCAATTGTTTGAATTTATTTTCACTGAAATGATCTAATAATTTTCTAGGTATTGGTTGTAAGTCTGGAAGTTTAAAAAAATGTTTATTAATGTTATTTGGGTCACATAAATGCTAAGGCATCTGGTTTTTACTTTTAGGGATTATTATGTTCTTTAGCCCATTCCACAAAGCCTTTGAATCTTTCACATTGGCGTTGACGAAATGATCAAAGTACGCCTTCTTCTCCCATCGAATGGTTGAAGTGACTAGATTCCGTAATTCACGATAATATTGTATATGATAATGTTTTTTAGTTCTTGATGCTCGGTTCCCTGCCTTAACTTTCAAACTAATCATAAATTTGATATTATCGGTTATCCAAGGCTTATTATGAGGTTTACATTTACGAGTAACGATTGGTGCATGTTTATTAAAGAGTTCTAAAATTGTGGAATTAAAATAACTTACCATTTTATTGACATCATTCAATCCATATAAATATTCCCATGATATGTTGTTAACGTCGTCTTGAAAATTATCCATATTGATTTTATTTAAACACCGTGACGTAGTCTTCGCAGCTCTGTATTTTGGTCTTGGTAGGGTAAATTTTCCAATCAACATACCATGATCACTTATATCCCTATTGTGTAGAACCTCACAAGAACTGAAATACTCAATGGCATTTGAACATAAAATATCAATAAGTGTGGATGAATCATCCGACACTCTGGTAGGTTCCATTACATGTTGAACCATTTTATAGCTGTCGAGTGCAAGCAGAAGGGACTCAGTAGATTTATCATTTTCGTTCAAAAGATTTATGTTCATGTCACCTACAAAAAATAAATAATCGCATAGCATGTTTAGTTGTGAGAGTGAATCGGAGAGATAATCAATTGCCATTTCTTTTGCAAGAGAGTGTCGTCGGTATGCGGTACCTATGATTACTGAACACTTTGGGAGACTTACTTGGAGCCAGAGTTGCTCCAGTGCATTATGTCCAACCTCAATTATCTTGCAGGGCAGGGCAGTTCGCACGTAAAAGGCCACCCCCTCCTGATCTTTTTGCACTCGGCACGTGAAACAGCGAGTATCCCTCGATTTGGTATTGGTATGCTTCGTCTTGGTGTTTCAGCCATGTCTCGTTTACCCCAAAAATATCAAGTTTACGTTCAAGGATTGTCAGATAAAGGTCTTCAAAACCAGTTCCAAAAGAGCGTACGTTCAGGAAGCCAACTGTTAGAAAATTTACATATTTAGTGTCACTATCCAATATCGTAGGGAGTGTTCATACACACAATTGGTACACATAAGGTCGAAATAATACTATAATAAAAATAAAGTACCGGTTCATGCGGGGAGTCATAAATTTCAACATTTGTTTTTGAATAATTTAAGGCAACAAACACACACTCGTCAGTATCTTTGGCATGGTAATTATTAAAAAATAATATCCGAATATATTCACTGGCATTTTTTAAACATATAAAACAACAAGACATAATAAACTTAGCGATGCAGGACAATATTAAGGTTTCAAAATGATAATAATTCACCGACCTATACATCAACTTCTTACATTTCCAATAGGCAGGATGAGCCAGGCGCACGCCGCCGCGTGCGTGTGTATCGTTATGGAGAAAACTTACATACGTTAAATTTAGGTTTATTGGTTTGTTCACACAGCAATACACACAAAAAACAGATTCACATTCTAAGAAAGTTGTAAACAGATAATAAGAATAGCAAGAGCACATAATGACATTTCCATCACAGATACAAACAATATTTTGCCATAGATAAACAGGTCTGTTCCGTCGCATCCCCGCGCCCGCGCAGCGTACTACGGGGCGCGCCAGACCCGTCTCTTTTATCCACATAGTAGATGAAGGGGGCGGATATATGGCGTCAGTTCTCTCGCCCGCGCTGTTCACGGAAGTAAGCAGACACGAACAGATACTGTAGCTAACTTCACTTAAAAAAACTATTGCAAGTAGTATACAAATTGATGAAATCGTTGATGTATGAGGATTGGGTACCAGTATATGCATAGTGACAAAATATATTTTAATTTAGGAACTGGAGTACTAATTTTTTTAAAGAAATTGTAATCGGTCGCTGTAATTAAGCTGCTATATTTAAAAAATCTTCCTCACATTTGACCACTCTTATACGGGATTGCTCATTCTTTCTCACTAAAATTGAACCATTTTGAACCCACACAAACATAAAGTTACGTTCGACTTTGAAATAATTTTTGGCTTTTGTAAACAGTTTTTTCTTAAAGACAGAGAGATGCTCGTTAACATATATTTGTGAGGGCTCACCCGGCATCTGGAGCGTTTTTGTAGTTAGGGGCCGCTTGTTCTTTGCTAGTATGATAATAATACCACGAAATAGTGGATTTTTTGTAATTTAACTGCAAAAGGGCCATTTCTCAGTGGAATTTTCCACTACGACCAATTTTGAATGTTTTCTTTTTAATTCGTTTATAAATATATATGATTTTTTTTAAAGTATTACAATAGATTTATTGAAAAATAGAAGGCATTATCTTCCTAATGCGATGAAAATATTCAGCAATTTCTGCTTCGAAATACTCGTAATTGCACAATGTTCTTAAGAAAATCAGGGTGGGACATGATGAAAATGGGTGTTTGTATAACTTTTAAAAGCTCTAATTTATTAAATATTGCTTAATTCCTAGGCAAAAATTCAGTAAAACACTGCTGTAATGTTGATAATATTGAAAAAAATACATTGTTCCTTTTAGCGCTAAATTAGTCTTAAAAAAATTTTGAATACATGGGACATGGTAAAAAGGCAGGGTACAAACTTTTTGAAAAATGCCCAATTAATATCGATAACGTAATATCGACTAAATCACTGCACTAGGTCATTACATCAACATTCCTTAAACTTCCTCGGAGCTCGCGCGCGGTCTGTACGTGATACACATTTAATAATTTCAATAAAACAATCCATTATGTATTAATTTAAAAATGTTTATTGCAAGCGATAAAATATTATCTCGATTCGACCCACGTCTTTCCCGAAACGTCAGGTTACATAAACAGCATTGAGCTGCCTGCCTATTTGCCCTGCCATTGGTGCTGCTGACAGGTTTTTTGATTTTATTTTTTATTTTAGCATACCTAATTTCAGCAGGCACACTACTGTTGTCATTTAATTAAGTAAACTCAAATCATAAAATATAGAGTCTAAATATTCTTACAATAAAGAGCATTCTCGGGTAATAGTACCAAATAAAATTGCACTGTAATTTTGCTCTAAATGTATGAAATTATTAAAATCAGCTTGGTTTATGATTTAAAATCAGGTATGTTGTAATTGGATTAGCCAGCTGACGCTGACAGCTGTCACTCAGAGCGAGCAAGGGATTTCAGCGCGAAAAAAGTTTGATTCAGTTCAGTTAGTTATGTAGTAGTTAGTTCATAAATTAATTTTGTGAGTAGGTTTTGATTCGATTATTCACATTATTTTTAGTCATCGTAAGTGTACACCATCAGAAGTAAAACTATTATGTTGCGTGCGGACTTCTACGGTTCACAACAAAACTAACCTAACCATGTCTGCGGCGCCGGAACTTCGTGCAGAAATCAACTCATCATTCAAGTTGGCCGGACTGACGCTGCGTCGCGAAGCGAGCCTTCTTTTAATCGAGGAGCTATCTCCACTACCTCCGCAGAAACGCTTCGCCATTCTAGACAAGCTCACCGCGAATCTTCTTCGCCAGGGCCTCGAGAAACCTGTCCTAGAGAAAGATCACATCGTCCTCGCCCTTCGAGAGTGTTCAAGCTCCGGCCTCGAAGACTCCGAAACTATCCTCAGCGTCATTGGGGCGTTCGACATCCCCAAATTTCGCTACGACAACGAAAGGAAAAAATTCGTAAAACACGATGCTTCGGGACTGCATTTATTTCCAGAGCCTAAATGGAAGGCACAGTACCTCATAGATAGATATACTTTAATATGGCAGCGGACCGTGCGGAACAAGCTCTTTGAACAGGAAACCTTGCCCGGTTTCGAGAATGAGAGTCGCTATAAACTGAGGAAGATAGAAGTATTGCTTAGCTCATCTAGCAGAATGGATGAGGTGATATGTCTCGGTCTATTGACGCAATTGACTGAAGGGACATTTTACTTAGAAGACCCGACTGGAAGCGTTCCGCTCAATATGAGCAAGACCCAATATCACTCGGGTCTCTTCACCGAAAGCAGTTTTGTGTTAGCCGAGGGCTACTATGAAGACGAAGTCTTCTTTGTTCAAGGCCTTGTGCTTCCGCCGTCGGAAGCCAGGGAGGCGTCGGCGCCTTACTTCGGAAACATGAATACATTCGGCGGAAAATCTAAAACGAGCCTTAAGAATTCGAAAAACCTTATGAAAGTCGAACAAGAGAATGAAGACGGCATGATAATATTCCTCTCCGACGTCTGGTTTGACAACCTCAAAGTCATGAACAGCCTAAAAACTCTGTTCACCGGTTACGATGAGTTTCCACCTATAGCGATCGTTTTCATGGGTGAATTCTTATCCTGTCCGTACGGATACGAGCACAGCGTGCAGCTAAAAGCGGCATTTTCCAACCTTGGAGACTTGATACGTCAGTTCGCGAAACTACGAGAGAGCTGCAAGTTCATATTCGTGCCGGGTAGTGGAGACCCAGCTGCTCCGAAAATCTTACCCCGACCGGAGATTCCAAGCTTCATCACCAAAGACATTCAGGATAAATTAGGCGACGCCGTCATATTCGCTACAAATCCGTGTCGAATACAGTACTGTACGCAAGAAATCGTCGTATTTCGACAGGATTTAGTCACAAAAATGTGTCGGAATTCCATACGCTTTCCCGAAACGGGAGATATTCCAAACCATCTTACGAAGACATTGCTGTCCGAATGCACGCTCTCCCCTTTATCGTTGGGGGTACAACCTGTTTATTGGAGACACGCCGATGCCTTGAACCTATACCCGATGCCGGACCTTGTGGTGGTCGCGGACCACTTCCAGCCTTACACGAGGGTGTACCAAAACTGTAATCTCATAAATCCCGGGTCGTTTCCGAGGACGGAATTTTCGTTCAAAGTGTATGTGCCTGCGACTAGGACTGTGGAAGATTCTCAAATACCTAAAGAGGACTAATTCTAGGGTGGAAAACAAATTGTTAGTGATTTTATCGTTCAACAACAGCACATAGAATATAAAATGACAACAAATGAGTCAAAGGATTTAGCCGACAGTTGGTCAATTTCATTGATTGCTAAGGGGCCATCCATATATTACGTCATTTGAAATTAAGGAGGGGGGTCTGATCTCCGAATGATGGTAATAAGACGAAGTAGGGGGGGTCTTGCCAAAATTGCGTCATTGTTGCAATGACCTCAAAATTTCGAACTTCGCACGGATGACAGGTTTTGCAGTTTTGACTACCTGTAAGGACCCCATTCATTTCCTGGAATAAAAAGTAGGTAATTGAAATGACGTCAGTTTTGCGAGGGGGGGGGGGGGGGTGGTTCATTAGTTAACCCTTTCGGCGCCAGTCGCATATTTGTGTGCACCTATAGTCATTTTGTGAGGCCAGGCGCACACATGTGATTTCGAAAAGTGCTTTCAAAAATAGGTTTAATTGTAGTAGTAGTACGGTGGAAGTTTCGTAAAGCCTTGGCCTGGGCGCGTGACTTGGCCCTGGCGGTCCCGGCGACGAAAGGGATAACGACGATAGGATGATTGTGGGGGGGGGGGGGGGGGGGGGGGTTAAAAATTGGGAAAAATCTAAACATGGTGGTTGGTGTTGCGCTGTAATGTACCAGAGTCCTTGCAGCGCAACAACGATTAATTTGCTTACCCCAATTGTCGGGATACATCGTGTGGTGTGTGTGTGCGTCAAGCTTGTTAACTATGGGATATAAATAAACAAGCAAATTGTATTGTGAACTTTTTATTGTATAAAATATATTTGTTTTACAATTAACATGATTATTATTTAGTTCAAGCTGCTTAATCCTAATAATTGTATTATTTCAGTTTTGTTATATTAATAAACTTTGTAAAAAGTACCCTGTTGCATCAAGAGTTACCGTGAAATGGGGTCGAAAGAGGCTGCGTTCCCAATAGAGACAAAACTGGTTTTAATTTTCATTTTCCCCTTTAGACCTCTCGTAAAGCCCAAATCTATATGTGGAATTCAATTTTCGATAGCCGGCCACACACGTTTGTCGCTGGCAACACAGAACCTAATCAGATGTTTGTAAAATTTTATAGACTTTTTTTTGAAGTGAGGTGGTGCGTCCTGCCGAAAAATTCTACTTATTAACTTCGCCATATCATCCGAAAAAGTAAGTGAAATACGGTAAATTTGGATTATTTGGGAAGATAGATTTCATTTAGATGCACAGCTATTTTTTTTTGTTAATTTCTATAAGAAATTAAACATAAAAATGAATTTAATCGTGACCCATCATATTCACACTATTTGGGGTCAATAGAGGTCACCTCTGAGGTGAATAGAGACAACCACGGGCCAATAGAGATAATCATGAGGGGTTTTTGAAAAATTCACATTGTTCTTTATTTTTACTTGGTTGGCTTTAAATGTTCTGTTTTTTTTTTTATTATATATATATAATCAAAGTGACAAAGTTACAGCAATCGTCAATGCATTAGAAGACATTCAGCAGCCTCAACTCACGGAAGTATCACAGGAAATAGTAATGGAGGATTTCCCAATATCAGAGAGAAGAGTCACAAGAAATCGTAATAGAGGACGGCCCCGTTGATTATGAATTCATCGAAGAAAATACAGGCATTCCTGAAGAAGATGCACTACCGAGCACTTCATCAAGTTCACCAAAAAGCACCAATGGCGGCGCTTTACTGAAGATAGGCAAATGTAACATGTGCAGTGCTGAAAAGGGTAAAGAATCCGGTAGGATCAGGTGCATCGCGTGTCGTTATTGAGTTTGTCCCACCTGCCATGAGGGCTCTGGGTATGACTATGACTACATATTGTCTGATTTGTTTTGGGGAATAGGATTAGGTATTTTAGGAATAAAGTGTGAAAATACATGCCTACTTATCTCTTTTGTATTTATAATAGGTATATCAGTTTGCAAGTTAGTGGTGATTTAAAAAATAATAAAGTTTTGGAAATAAAACAATATTTTTTAATACTATGCTGCCTCTGCAGATTACGCACTACACAGTGACTCTATTGACCCCCTTTTTGTTTGTAAGGCTACCAGTTTCTACACGTCTCTATGCAGCCCATTAGCTTATGAATAAAGACTGAGCCTAAAATGGCATTTTTCTCTGAGAATCCTTAGTAAAAATAAAAGTAAAATCGTTAAGGGGCCAATAGAACCAAGTTTTGGACAAGTGCAAACTGCGGTACACGTGATAAGTTGCGAAATATTGAATTTAGAATTGGGAAACCTGTATCTATCGACCCCGTTTTACGGTATAACTGTTTTGAATGCTTTGATATAAGCTCCATACCTAAAGTACATGCAATAATTTGTATCAATATAGGCATTCATTTGATTACGTTATATACAACAGTACACCGATTAATGTACATAATCATATTTATTTACAGTTTAACCCTGATCACAATAGCTTTTTCTAGGTTGCAGTGACAACAGGGCTCAGGTGCCCTAAGTCTCGCATTTTAAATCATACAGTTTAACCTTTTGGTTTCCGAAAGCGCCGGGCTTCCGAAAGGGCCCGCTGGTTCCCAAACCGCTTACATCCATATTGGCTTACGGAAGGGCTGGTCGGCCCAAAAAAAATAAATTTATGAAAAATTTAGCAAAATTGCATATCTATGAATTTTTTCTTATAACAAGTGAGAATGTTGGGCTGTACGGATAAAACACTTTGCCTTTCCTATAAAACGCTCCAAAAATATTCCCAGGTCTTGAGAAAACAATTATTTAGACACCTGTAATTTTTTTTTATATTTACGTTATTTCTGGCAGGATGGTAAACTGATTATTTAGAATGCGTTACCTATTTGAATAGTTGAGTTTATGTTCTACACGTCGATATATAATTCGCATAGGGTAATTGTGTTTTCCTGGAGTTCTAAAAATCCGTTTATGCTTCTAAATCCGTAATTCCTCACTTGTTGTATAACATTTTGTCGGGAATTTCATTCGCTATCAAGAGTCCATTGAGATTATATATGAACTGACTTCATTACTTTACGAAATATTTGTGTTTACGTGCGCGCGGGCACACCAAATTTCGCGAGGTGTAAAGCATATTAAAATTTTGGGAAGCCAAGATGTTAAAATTCATTTATCAGGGCAGACTAGTAGCTTTTTGAAAACAGAATTTGATTAATTTTGCTTGATAGAAAAAAAAAATCATTAAAATGCCTCTAAATGTAGTCATAAAAATGTATTGAACGTAACGTGACCAAAGTAAGGTTTTGGAAAAAATTATATTTTATTCATTGACAAGCTGTGCCCGCGGCTCCGCCCGCTCTCATATTTGACTTCTCTGCTAACCTCAAAGCTATTTAGCGTGATAGTAAGTAGCCTATAGTTGATGGGAAGAATCAAGCTATCCGTAGAATTTTGTTTTATTAAAATCGGTTCAGTGGTTCTCGAGTTATAAGCGGACAGACAGACACTCAGACAGAAAGCAGACGTTGGATTTTATTATAGGTAAGGATTATACTTATTATATCTATAATAATGACAGCTTTTTACTTTTTTTTTTAATTCCTCCGAGAAGGTAGGTGCCATACCGGAGACTTCCCTTGATTGCTGGCTATACTCGACTAGAGAACACAACCGAGGCTGCTATGCGGCCATCTTACATCCAGTACGGTGGTACCAACCCAGTCGGCTACAATTTGAGCCTACCACCTAGTAAGGGGCAAGGGAAGGGACCTACAGTTTTACACCGGTTTTTCACCTTTTTTTATATGCAAACCAACATGGGTGGCTGTGTCGGAGGACCAATGGTGAACTCGACTGAGCCAAAAACCCCTCTCATCGCGAAACCACGCTCAGTGAGGCGCCATGCCAGCAGATTTGCGGACTGTTGCTAGGCTGTCTACGTTTGAAGACACCCAGGTTAAAGGATTCGGGAAACAACACTCGACGGGAGACAGTTCCACACCCTAGCGGTGCGACAAAGAAACGATTTTGAGAACCGATGGGTTCTCTGGTTTTACACGGTGCTTGTTGGACTTGTATAAAGCCTTAATAATCGGTCATTTATCAGCAAATTACAATGTTTTAGAAGAACATAAAACACATCATCAGTTCCTACACTTGTTGACATAGTCGGTAAAGCCGATTAGACCGTGCCGCCTGGAGGCCACGCGGAGGTTCTCCGCGCACACGTTCCTGGTGTTGATGTGAGCGTTGTGCAGCTCCGAAACTTGCGTGGAGCACGCGGTGGACGAGTCTCCGGTGCTCTTCAGCATTTTGCACCTGCAATGAATGTTTTGGAGTGTTATTATTAGTGTTGCAACGGATATCCGGTTACTATGCGGCATCCGACCTATCCGGCCATTTTTTTACTATCCGGTATCCGGCCGGATAGTTGACAGTATCCGGCCGGATACCGGATAGTGAAATAATTGATTAAAAATATTAAAATACTGATTTACAAAAAGAAAACTGTTTATTCATTCATTCTTTCATAGCATTACATTAATTATTTATGTACGAAATTAGGTACAAACAAACAAAACTTATAATTAACTAGTGGCAAATTATGGTGAATGAATACAAGTTTTTTGGCGTTATTAGGTAGTAGGCGATTACGCTTGTCTCGTAGACATTGCCGGCCTCAGGAAACACTCTCTCGCTGTATACGCTGCTACAAGGGGAAGATAAATAAACCTTCGCAAATGTTGACAAAAACGCATATTTGCTTGAGTTCATGGACCACCATGCGTAAGAGTCAGTTTTATTAAATAAACTAGCTGAGCCCGCGGCTCCGCTCGCGTGAAATTCGTATTCCAAAGAAGAATGTATGTAACTAAGGGCGAGGCCGAAGGCCGAGCTGCGTTCAGGTAATCGATAAACCTTCTTAAAGAAAGTAACTAACTAAGGGCGAGGCCGAAGGCCGAGCTGCTTTCAGGTAAACGATAAACGTTTCTCAAATGAAGGAAGTAAGTAAGGGCGAGGCCGAAGGCCGAGCTGCGTTCAGGAAGACGATAAACCTTCTGGAAGAAAGGAAGGAACTAAGTGCGAGGCCGAAGGCCGAGCTGCGTTCAGGTAAACCAAAAACCCTCTTCCGCCTTCGGGCCTCGCCCTTAAAGACTTCCTTTCTTCGATAGAATACGATATCGTTTACTCAATCTATTTATTTCATAAAAATAAAAAAGTAATATTAATAACTAAAGAATTAAACCTACCTAACAAACATTAAAATAACTATCCCTTTGAATGAAGTACATAAGCCCTTGATGGCGGGACACCAGTTGCGTCAACCAGCAGAGGCTCAAGGCTCTTTTGGCTTCACTGCTCCACGGACCGAGGGTTTCAACCGCAAACGCAACAAATTCGAAATCTTGAATTATATTTCTATATTTGCTGCGTTTGAGGCTCTCCGCCCCAGCCTCGGCCGCGCCAGCCGCTCTTGAAGATGTCCTAACGTGACTTGGAGCCAATGTGAGAACAAAAGTGGCGTCCCACATCAAAGAACTACCCTTAGTCCATGGCACTAAGGTGATAGCATCGGGCCTCTTGCCATCCAGCCGGGAATAACCGCGAGGTTCTAGGATGCACGGTATATTTTCCGTTAGAAGCGTGGACTTTATAATAAAATTTAAATTAAATTAACTCAATCTTAATATTAATTAACTTTATTCGAGATGGTTTAGCTTCTTCCTGAACGCAGCTCGGCCTTCGGCCTCGCCCTTAGTTACTTGCTTTCTTCGAGATGGTTTATGGTCTTCCCGAATAGAGCACGGCCTTCGGCCTCGCCCTTAGTTACTTACTTTCTTCAATATGGTTTAGCTTCTTCCTGAACGCAGCTCGGCCTTCGGCATCGCCCTTAGTTACTTGCTTTCTTCGAGATGGTTTTTCAATTATCAGAACGTAGCTCGGCCTTCGGCCTCACCTTAGTTACTTACTTTCTTCAAGATGGTTTAGCTTCTTCCTGAACGTAGCTCGGCGCAGGCCGCGCCTCGCCCATAGTTACTTACTTTCTTCGAGAAGGTTTATGGTCTTCCAGAATAGAGCTCGGCCTTCGGCCTCGCCCTTAGTTACTTACTTTCTTCAAGAATGTTTTTCTTCTTCCTGAACTCAGCTCCGTTCCAGCTCAGCTGAATTTCACGCGAGCGAAGCCGCGGGCAACAGATATATAAATTTTATTGCACCAATGACAGCGACATAACTTAAAATTTTTTAATTATTATGTTCATCCGGGATATACACTGTCACTATAAAAAGTTTCGTCAAATTCCGTTCAGTGGTTTTTGCGAGATGCGCGTACAAATAGACATTTTTGCATTTATGATTTTATGATATGTATAGAAAGAATAGATATGTATAGACTATTGTGTTCAAGTTATAAAAAACCCGACTACGAAAAAGCAAATTATGAAAAACGTTTAACTAAAAAAGCAAATTATGAAAATCGTTTAACTAAAAATAACAAAATAATGTTTTCCATATAATTTATCAGATACAGCAATTCTCTTTTTATATTGATTTTACCTTAGCACTAACTTTATAAATTTTGATAAATTTATTATTTTTAACGTTCTAAATATAGAGCCGTGGTCTGGCGTTCTTCGTTCAACAAGACAAGTGAGGCCGTCGTCGTGCCTTATTAGAGCGAGGAACTTAGGACGGCCATCGCCATTGTGTCATACTGGCATGGCATCAGACGGAAGTCGGAACCCCTTTGCGGACGCTATAATTTTTGTAAGATCAGTCAGAGCCAATCTAAAATTATTATAAGTAGATACATAGGTACATACCGAACGTCAACGGCTATATAATGCACAACGACGGTCGGACTTGTTTGTCTTGTTGAACGAAGAACGCCCGACCACGGCTCTATATTTAGAACGTTAAAAATAATAAATTTATCAAAATTTATAAAGTTAGTGCTAAGGTAAAATCAATATAAAAAGAGAATTGCTGTATCTGATAAATTATATGGAAAACATTATTTTGTTATTTTTAGTTAAACGATTTTCATAATTTGCTTTTTTAGTTAAACGTTTTTCATAATTTGCTTTTTCGTAGTCGGGTTTTAGTTTTTTATAAGTAATTTTTTTTATTTTAGGCTTTTTTAAAAACTGTTTGCATACTTTAAATGTTATTTATTATGTAACTCGTATATTGATTTTATTTTTTATGGAATCTGACACAGTTGGCTACATCACCTACAACATCCGTGATGTCAGCCCATAACACCGGGTGAACTTGGTGCCACGTCAGTGCTTCCCTTCGGTCGTGCCGGCTACACTGAACTGGACGGGAAACACAAACTATTTACATAGCCGTTTCGACCGACCTTTCATTCAGTGCGATGCGGTGGTATCAACCCGGGCGGGTTAAACCCTACCACCTGGTAATATAAGAAGGGAGTCATATCCCTTAGTCGCCTTTTACGACATACACGGGGAGAGATGCAGTGGGGCTATTCTTTTAAGGTACCGGCCCCACACGGTACAAAATTGATACTATCCGTCCGTTTATTTGTCGTCATATGTATTTGAAACTAAAGTCACAGATCTATAAACAAATGATGTATAGTTGAACGATGTATAGTCTTGAAGTAAAATGAAAAGTCAGTCAGAGCAAGACCGAAGACTGAGCTGTGTAAGTACACGATTTTCTTTCTCTATGTAAGTAAACATATCGGGCTGGAGTGAAGCGGATTCGGGAAGTGAGTAAACCAATCAATTCAAGGCCGAAGACCGAGGTTTCAGGTTCGTGTACATAGTTGAATAATGTACTCACTCGAAGCAGGTAAGCCACTAAGGCGAGGCCAAAGCTACTGATATTATTTTTATAGTAAGCGCGACATGTGGCGCCGAGCCACCCATAAGGTGTCTAGCGACGCCCATGGACATTCGGTAGCATGCGGAGGCTGCGAATGCCATGCCGGCCTGACAGGTGGCCAGGTTGAAGGACCCAAGACTGTACTTTGGGGAAAATATTTCTCTCTGTTTGTATTTCAACAGGCTCTGATTTAGCTATGTATCCCTACGGAGTTGCAGTGGTTTTAGATCGCGGGACATTTGGGAGTCGACGGTCGCACGGCTCGACGCTGGATCGAGTCCAGACTCCAGAGGCGCTAGCTCGTATTTGACTGAGCCATCCCATAGGCATGCCTATAGGTGCGAGCAGTACCCCAAGCAGGACCGAATCTGCGATTTATACGGCCCTGCCCTCGATGTCACGCCGGAAGTTTAGATCGTGCGAAAATTCGACTCGGAGGATCCCGAGGTGGTCGCAAAATTTAAGTAACATGCCTTGTTAGGTAGGAGCTGGTGTGAACGCTGCTCTCTTCGCATTGAACGCGCAAACTTGTATCTCGGAGGTATTGAACTTGACCAACTTGCTACGGCCCATTCGGAAATAGAGCCAAGTGTTTGCTCAAGTTCAGACACAAGTCTTCGGCACTTCTCATCCACATCCCGCCTAGTTGAAGGGTAACTGGTGTAGAACCCGTGTTCCGTACTCTCGTATGCTTAGCAATGTTATGTACCCCCTGAATGCTACGCCAACGCCTTCAACGTTAGCAAGGCTCAGTGCTGCGCATTATCTGCGAAGGTCGATTTGAAGGTCCTTTTGCTTTCCAAGCCAGTTTCTAAGTCAGCGTCATACCTGTCTGGAAGCACCTGGACCTCCTGGGCACCACCATTTCCAAAGACGTAGGTTTCCGGCAACTAATCGAGTCTAGGGCTAAAACTGCACCCAAAAAATTGGGAATACTTTTCCGCAATCGGCGGTTCGGTTGCATCCGAAAATATTGTAGGTATTAGGTATATTTAATGTACCTACACTACATATGCTTACACTAGGTACATGGACATTTAATACCAATTTATTTTAGCATAGTACTGTATATCTAATAATAATATTATATAGGTACCTATCTATATAAAATTTGCGGTAGATCAGTGAGTAAGTATGTAGGTATATTATATTACCAACAAAACAATACCATGTCGCTTCTTCGCGTCGTCGTCGTCGCGCGTTATCGGTGTATATAACGTACGTACGTACCGAAACCGTGGGTGGGGGGGCGCGCGGCGCGGTGCGCGGGCGACCACCGACCACGCTTCATCGCGAATAATCGTTACACATTTTGCTCTATTTCTCTGTACACATAAGTTTAATAGATAGCAAAGTATATATTTTCGGAATCGTAATTTAGTTATCTTTAATTTGATACCCCACTCAATATATTTTGAAAAACTAATTTGACATTTTGACGCCGTGCGTCCGCCATTTTGAATTTTGAAAATTATTATATAGCCTATGACACTCCAGTGAATAAGACAAATCCAATAGCACAAGAATTATTCAAATCGGTCCAGTACTTTAGGCTGTAGAGTGGAATATAGATAGTCACATACATACATACATACATACATACACGCCAAACTCATAACCCTTCCTTTTTGGCTTCGCCGTAGTCGGGTAAAAAAGAAGAACTGTCATTTTCGTTGTATCTACTTATTTTTAAATTTCGAATGAATATTTTATTCAAATTGTATTTGCTGCCAGTTCTCAAGATATAATTATGTACTTTGGACTACGTGATTTTAAACGCGCAATAATGTTTATAATTGTAATTTTTTTTTATTTTTGTAATTTTTTTTACGTATTATGTTAACCCGGCATATAAACTGCCACTATACAAAGTTTCGTCTAATTCCGTTCAGTGGTTTTTGCGTGATGCGCGTACAGACAAACAAACAAACAAACAAAAATTTTAAAAACTGTTCTAACATGTTCAGTATCTCATTTTAAGCCACCCTGGTTAGTTTTTTTCCGAATACATTCAATGTACAGACTTTCTTACCTCTACGATTTTATTATATGTATAGATAAAACAGTGGCAGGGTGCGCTGTAGAAAGAGAACTGTTTAGTATAAGATAGCTGGTATGCTTATTGTGTAGGCCGAGTTAAAAGATGAATTATAGTGAAAGAATTGTTTGCCGGAAATGCGTAGTTTCGGAGAAAAAAAATATTTTTCATATAAAATTAATTTTACATTTTTTATTTATTTTTTTAATGCACCAAAACATTTATTTTGAATAGGAATTTATGCAAAAACGACATGCGCCGCCTCAACATTAGGTTAGGGTTAATTATAGAAGATGCTTAACCCTGGTTATTTTTTTTTTTAACCACCAAAACATTCACCCATACCACTTCTCTTGTTTTTACATACATTTATATTCAAAACCAATGTGTTTTGCTGCCTTAAAAAAAATTTTTTTTTATTTTGTATGAAAAATTAATTTTGTATGGGATTTTTTTTTTCTCCGAAACTACGCATTTCCGGCAAACAATTCTTTCACTATAATTCATCTTTTAACTCGGCCCACACAATAAGCATACTAGCTATCTTCTACTAAACAGGCCTCTTTCTACAGCACACCCCAGTGGCATTCTTCAAGATCAAAGGACTGCAACTTCTGTACGCTAGCTATGACGCTAGTCAGTCAGTATTATTTCAAATTCTGTGACCTTGTTAATGTTTATTTATATTCTAATTCTAATCTAACTAAACCTAGACCTACGTCTGGCCGGATATCCGGTATCCGGCCAATCCACTATCCGTTGCAACACTAGTTATTATTAGTAGTTTATTTAAATTTTTACCATAGCCTATTTTTTGCTTAAAACCTAAATTCTGACGAATCTAAGCGTATTCTGTGTACCTAGAGATAATAAAGGATATAAATAAATAAGCTCGTATTTTGCAGCCTCTATGTGACTTTCGAGGATTTTTTTTTATGGAAACTGACACGTTTGGCTACATCACCTACAACATCAGTGATGTCAGCCCATACCACCTTGGTGAATTAGACGCCATGTCAGTGATTCCTACACTGGTCGTGCCGGCTGCACTGACTGAAAACTGAACTGAAAACATAAACTATTTACATAGCCGTTTCGACTGTTTGTTCAGTGCAGTGGTACCAAGCCAAGCGGATTCAACCTACCACCTAGTAAGTTAAGAAGGGAAGGTACCTACAGTTTTAGGTGAAATCCGAACCACAATCGCGAAGTTTCTTACCGGTTCTTCTTCGTGGGCGTAATCGAACCGGATAGAACAAATTGTAACAAATTCGAGTACAGTCATGCTGTCTAATGAATGCTTAATAAACAATAAACAACAATCAGCCTCTCCTAACGGTAAAACGTTCAACCATCCAAGTTCTGACTGTGCCGAGGTGTGCTTACGATCTCGAACGACAGTCGACCGTTCGTACCACCGAGCTACCGAGGCTGACAAATGTTATAATTAACAGTTTTAAAATTGTATTTAACAGTGTAGTTAATTGAACTTAGCAACAAGTATGTGAATGCGACAATTTTCACCAGATCAACTTTACAACAGTAAGCATTCAAGTGTTAAAAGGAAATGTCAATATTGGAAGAACTGGTGGGTGAGTACGTTAAACGGTGAAATACCCAATGTTGCACCACATTAGTCCATTTAAAAACACATTGCGTGGCATTGCACAACATTTGAAATTATTCAATAGAGCTAGATCCAATATTTTACATCTATTATGTACTTATATAATATTATTGTAAATAAAATTTTATATTTACTTAATAGTTTTTCAAAAGAAGGCTTCGCAAACCTAGTACTGCGGTTGGATGTGTTATTATTTTTAACCGACTTCAAAAAAAGGAGGAGGTTCTCAATTGGACTATTTTTTTATGTTTGTTACCTCAGATCTTTCGACTGGGTGAACCGATTTTGATGATTTTTATTTAAAAGCTGGTGCTTCCCGTGTGGTCCCATTTCAATTTGGTTTTGATCGGATTGGAAAGCGAGGCAGAATCGCGAGGCGATTCCGCCGAAAAACTATTTAAAAAAATATAAAAACCGCCTTCAAAAATGAATGAAACAAAAAAAAACACGGAACCCTAGAGTTGAAGGCGGTGCTAAAGCAAGCAAAAATTATGCATGAAAGAAAACATAAGTGGATGATTTCCTTTGTGATTTGTGTAGCCTTCTTTAGCACCGCCTTCAACTCTAGGGTTCGATTATTTTTTATTTCATACATTTTTGAAGGTGGTTTTCATATTTTTTTTATTTGTTGTTTTGTTGTGTTAGGTATGTGTTATTATTTTCCCTTCGGTCGCGCTAGCTACGCTGAACTGGGCGGAAAACACGAACTATTTACATAGCCGTTTCGACCGACCTTTCATTCAATGCGATGGTATTAACCCGGGCGGGTTAAACACTAACACCTAGTAAGGTGAGAAGGGAAGAGACCTACAGCTTTACGTGAAATCCGAACCGCAGTCAGCCTCCAACGGTCGAGCGGTCACCCATCTAAGTACTGACCGCGCCCAGGTGTGCTTACGATCACGACCGACAGTCGACCGGTCGCACCACCGAGTCTTGCATGGCAACTAATTCAGGCAGAAACACTGCACAAAATCATAATACAGATTTGAAACATCCTGTGTTTTATCTCTGAAACCGTAACATTACACAAAGTTGTGAAATCAGTGCAGTTTACTCTTATTGCGCAATATTATTGTTGTATGTTGTTATTGCATAACACTTTGTAACTTTTAATTATATAACCACTGCCAGTGCCACTTTGAGCATCAGTCTTTGTCAACCATTCATCAAGTTAACATCTTGTTGGATAAAATTATTATCGAGTATATTTGTGAGTGATACCTAGATAGCAAAGTGTGATCTACCAAAACGATCAGTGTGTCTGTTTCAGATCCCGTTCCGGTTTCGCTGTTCCCGCTGCGATAAGCGAGTTCGGTCCCGTGTGTGACATTCCGTTACGCGCAACCTCGGTCTCCCGTTCGTGACATCTACACTCGTGTTAAATGCGACACCGTTTCCGCAAGTAGCAGAACGAGAGAAGCAAGAAGCGCAAGAAGCGCAAGAAGATGGACGAATCAACGGCTGAAGATATCAACAAGAGCGTCGGAAATGAACAAAATGTCATGGATAATTCAGGCAAGGAGGTAGAAGAGACCGTTCGCACAGAACGCGAGAAATCACGTGACCGTTGCCGTTCGCGTGATGCTTCACGGTCCCGTTCACGGGATCGCACAAGGTCTAATTCACGAGAATGTGGCGGATCTAAAGAGAAGGAAAGCACAAGCAAGCAGTCCCAACTAACAGCTAAAGAGGTCCCTTCAACGGAAGTTCTATGCGTTCAAGATCTCAGCCAGGACACGAGTGATGAAGAAAATCCCACTGAGAAAACAGGTAAGCAGTTAGAAGCGAATGATCGAGAGAATTCTCGTACGAAGGAGCGAGATCGTTCTCGATCGCGTTCTCGAGACCGCAAGCGCTCGCGGTCTCGATCTCGTGGCTGTACACGCTCACGCACGCGCTCTCGTTCGCGCTCTGCTTCCAAACAGACTCACTCTCGCTCCAAGTGCGATCGATCACGTGAGAAAGAATTCAGAAGCAAGAAGTCCAAGACAACAAGCAAGGATTTGAACCCATCAGTTGAGGAACGGAATAATGAAGACAATTCCAATGTGGAACTGGAAGCCAACAATCATAAGCGCTCTTACACCAGAGAGAGGGAGAGATCTCGCGATCGGTCACGGTCGCGCAAGCGCTCACGTTCTCGAGACCGCAAGCGTTCCCGATCTCGCACACGGTCCCGCGATAGAAAGCGCTCAAGGTCTCGCACGCGATCTCGCGACAGGAAGCGCTCGCGATCCCGTGATAGAAAGCACTCACGGTCCCGTGACAGACAGCACTTTAATTCCCGCGAAGGAACGCGCTCTAGCGATGGAGAGCCACCCGTTGAAGGTCTCAGCAAGTTCACCATCAACGAAGAGAGATCTAAGGAAAACGCCGGCATGGAAATGGAAGCGACCAATAGCCGGAACTCTCGCATCGGCGAGAAGAGCCATTCACGTGACCGCTCGCACTCTCGCAAGCGCTCCCGTTCTCGAGATTGTAAGCATTCTAAATCTAAAGGCCGCAAGCATTCTCACTCTAAAGGACGCAAGCGATCTCGAGACCGCAAGCGTTCCCGATCCCGCACGCGCTCCTGTGATAGAAAACGTTCGCCCTCCCGCGACCGCAAACGCTCCCGATCTAAGGATAGAAAGCGATCTAGATCGCGCGGCCGCAAGCATTCCTGTTCGGGCAGAAGTCGATCTGCATCAACATAAAATCTAACCAACTCAAAAAGCTGAACAAAGGAAGCACAAACTGTTTCACTGCAAGGGACTTCAATAGAAGAACATTTCAACCCTCATTCAAGACCACAGAAGATAAAAACGACTATAGTCGTTTTTATCTTCTGTGGTCGTAGTTTTTTGAAGACGGAGTAAATTGACGTTTGACTGACATTAGAGTGCTGCACGCTTTGCACCACTAGTGATTGTAGTCAATGAAAATAGTATCGACTTTTACACGACACGACACACCTTCACACATATTATGCGCTACCTGTGGCGCTGCCTTAAAGTTAACATTTTTCTAGCTAGATTTAACTTAATATGTTGTCAATTAAATCCACAATTAGGTAAATATTAGAGTTTACAGCATTTCATTAGTTAATCAATCGATAAAAGTAATTTGCCAGAAACTGGCAACACTCTAAATGTCACTTTCCTCCGTCTTCCAAAAAAACAGACTATAGAAGTGGCGCGATGACTCGTTGTGCGTACCACAAGTGAGCGTATCTCCGCGTACTTGATCTCCGCCAGTATCATTCGCCCATCACTATAGTCACGGAAAGGATCAAGCTAAAAAATACGTAAATGCCTAATTTTATATTACAGTACAAAAACATAGATGCACAAAGAATTTCTATAAAAAATTCGATAAAAAGCATGGCACCTAGTTCACAAAGACGTTATGGACTGACATCTCGGATGTTGTATTTTAGGTAATGTAGCCAACCGTGTCAGTTTCCACAAAAAAGAAACAAACCCAAAAAAGCTTTGTATGGGAATTTGGTTTCACTATGGTCTTTATTCTAATAAGTAATTGTACTACTTCTACTAGCGTTTTATATTCTGTGTTCAAGACTGTGAGCAGAGCTCTCTGTATTAATGCAATATTTAAGGTTGTAATTAAATTATATTATTTATTTTGTACACACATATTACTACAATGTATACTAAATATTGTGTATGGTCTGCTTAGTGTTTCAGATAACGATTCCTGTCGGAGGGACCGATTCGTGTGTGAAGTGAATTGTGCAATAAGTAATGAAAGTGAATAGGGTGTACCAGGTCGACAGCATACTACCATGTGATTACTCAGCTCATAAGCTACAATAATTGTTATTATAGTTTTTTTATCCGACTTGTAGTGTAGTTTCCACGTATTTCAGGATTTTTCCGGCAGGATGGCGCGACGAGAGCACTTTTTCGTATAATGAAGATACCTTTTTCCTCAAATATTATTGCAATGAAACTCAAATGATTTAATAGCAAAATATATGCAAATACCTGTGGTGCCAACAATTATAAAGTAGCGTGAATATGTACTAATCGATTCTTGGCATGTTTCATGGACCCCTTAATTTTTTAACATATTTTTGCTTTTTTTATAATTTTTTTACATCTGCCATTAAAACATATTCTGTGAACATTTGAACAGGCTACCTATGACGGTTCAAACGATACAGACCTAGGACGGACAGACAGACAGAAAGACAGACAGACAAAAAGACAGACAGACGGCGTAGGCTTAGTAATCGGCTTCCGTATGGATACGGAACCGTAATTATAAAATCATTTTTGTAGCTTATGCATGAGCGAAGGAACCACGTGTTGGTAATATTATGCGTTCGATCTGGGACACCCTGCATAAAAGTAAAGAAAATCGAGGAGTTCGGGAGCCGTTTGAGGTGAATGTAGGTAAACTGTAAGGATTATATAGTCGCAGTTATAATCGTAAGTGCCTAAATTTATATTTATCTAAACAAAAAATCCAAATAAATGTAAAATCGAAGCGGCTACGTAAATGGTTCATGTTTTCCATTCAGTTCAGCGTAGCCGGCACGATTAAAGGGGAGCACTGACATGGCTTCTAGTCCACCAAGTTGCTATGGGCTGACATCGCCGGTGATGTAAGTGATGTGGCCAACCGTGTCAGTGTCGATAAAAAAAAAATACAAAAATATATTTTCAAGTGTTTTTTCAGTTTTTTCTTCAAATCTATAGTGATGTAGGAACTAAGTATATTACTGATGATCTATCAATAAACAAATAAAATTATTAATAATTGTTTTGAATTACCTAACCAACTTCCTACTTCCTATAGTTTGGCATGACATCCTAGAGTAAATTCTGCGGAGTTAAATGTTTTTATATTATTTCTCTATGGTTTAACCCTCAACTACAGGCTACAGAAATTTTCTATAACAGGCTCTAAAGGCTGGTTCTAAAGTGGCTGGCATTTTTTCTTTTCTCCTTCTACAGGTCGGTTATATAAAGCTGGCACGTACAAACACTTTCTCGTATTGCGCTTATGTGTGTAGTGTGTGTGAATAAGCGCACTGGGTGACGTTGCACTAAATACGCATCACGAAAAAACAATCTGTCTCTCTCACACGCGGCCAAGCTTATGAACGTGACAGAGATTGTTATTGTTTTGTTTTTACTACTATTACGAAATATAGAGTCATGGTTTTGTTTGAACTAGTCCCTCAGTCAAACAAAGTCAATTAATGTAACTGGTTTATTTAGACATCATGTATAATAAATTGCATTGGTGTGAGTACTGTGAAAGTGCCAGCTTTAGCTAACCGACCTGTACAAACCTTAGTAGTTGATTTGGAAAATAGTACCTTACTTAATAGGCCGGTACTTAATAAGAACAGCCCTGCTGCATCTCTCCCCATGCATGTCGTAAAAGGCGACTAAGGGATAAGGATAAGATGCCGTGCATAAGGGCGACAGGCTAGCCACCTATCACCTTGGCGCGGTCTTTTCACCGAGTCAGGTGGGCCTTCGTCCCCTACTTGCTGCCTAATAGTTATCTTGTCCGAATACTTTGCTAAACGTGGTGGTCGGTGTTGTGCTGTAATTTACCAGAATACTTGCAGCACAAAACCGATTACTCTGCTTACCCTGATTGTCGGGATACGGCGTGTGGTGTGTGTGTGTGTGTGTGTACCTTAATATAATTTCTAGATGCCCACAGAGCATCGAATACCGCGCGCGCCTCTCCTAGAGGCGCAAGTAATAATAATATTTGAAACCAAATAACTGCACGCAGCGCTGCTAGCGCTTCGTATGTGTGTGTGTGTGTTAGTATCGACACTACACACAAAGAGGAGCAAGTTAGGCACACGCACAAAACAAATGCACACGCACAACACACATTGTCCTACAATCATTGTCAACACACAGTCATAGGCCACGCCCACAGGCTTAAACGCCGTTGTAGGGAAATCGCGCTCAGGGCGTCTCTAGGAGGGGGCGCGCGCGGTATTCGATGCTCTGTGTAGATGCCCCATTATGCAAACCTAGCATAGTCAGATTTATCAATGAATTTCAATGAACATACATTGATTCAGAGGCGGTCTTAGGGCGGGCGAGACCCGCTCACAAGGGGACAGCACGGCGCTCGCCCGTGCCACGATTCTCACACACATTCATAATTCGCTTTGGCCCGCGGCTTCGCTCCGCGTGACTTTTTGCTCGCAGCTCATGCCGCCAATGACGTAGCGTTATGATTTATAGCCTAAAACCAACTTGAGAGGTGACAGAATGCAACAGTCGTACAGCTGAAGGCCGGAGGAAAATTGGAGAGGCGTATGTCTAGCAGTGGACGCATACACGCTGCCTGACTGACATACAATGATTTTTTTTATGGAAACTGACACGGTTTTTGCTGCCTTGCTGAACTAGGTGCCATATCAGTACTTCTCTTCGGCCGTGCCGGCTACACTGAACTGGACGGAAAACACAAACTATTTGCATAGCCGTTTCAACCGACCTTTCATTCAGTGCGGTGGTACCAACCCGGGCGGGTAAAACCCTACCACATAGCAAGGTAAGAATGGAAGGGACCTACAGTTTTACGTGGAATCCGAACCACGGTCAGCTTCCAAACGTTCGACAAACCGCACAACTTAGCTACCAAGGCCAGGCCTCATGCACTCTATGTACTTGCGCGCGCTAACTACCTACCGCCCAGCGGGCCGCCGGCGGTCTAATCGCTCGCCCACGCAACTGCGCACAGCTGCAAAGCAATAATGCACTTTACACTCGATCGTTTAGGTACATTTTCGCACGCAGCGATTGGCGACGTGAAACAGTAGGCTATTAAAGCCGAAGGTATGGAACTTTTTCTAAGGAGTGATTTATCTGTTACGAAGTAACTATTAAGTAATCTGTGCCGAGGCTGGAAAACATACCAGTATTCATTCCCTGGTTGAGCGTTGCCGTCCCATGCGTACGTGGAGATGAGCAGTTTCCCCTCGTGCTCCCCCGTAAGCTTCGAGGCCGGCTCGCGTTTAGATACGTGGATCTTCACGCCGCCGCTCGGATGCTTCGAGTCCGAGATTTGAGTCCCGTCTTTCACCTGTCGAATGCATGAGGTTATGGCCCAATTGCGATGATTATATAGAAAGAACAGATATTATCGAAACTTTTAAAATATTAAATGACCATTATGACTATTTATGACGCACCCAGGGCCGTTTTTACACGGCGGCTAATGGCTATGTAGGTTGTGTACAGAATATGGATAGGTAGAGAGAGGGAGGTCGAGAGCGGGACTGGTGGTTTCCCCGCGTCCTAGTCAACGCAGACTAGCTGACGAGCGCTTGATGCGAGCCGAAACGTGAAGCATGCGCGGGAAATTTAGAGTGGCCATTGGCCAGTCCCGACCTCAATTAACACCCTCTTCTACTGCCGATGGGCCCGGATATGTTTCGTCGAAGCCATCGCAAGCTTAGTCTTCTAATAAAAAGAAAGCATAAACACCATATGGTGTTTATGCAGCACAACAGCACCTGCAGCCGTACTTGCAGCACAACACCGATTACTCTGTCTACCCCGATTGTCGGGATACAGTGAAGGAAGGTGTGGATCTAAGCTTACGATGGCTTCACCGAACATATCCGGGCCCATCGGCAGTAGAGGAGGGTATCAATCGAGGCCGGGACTAGCGAGTGGCCACTCTAAATTTCCCGCGCATGCTTCACGTTTCGGCTCGCATCAAGCCCTCGTCAGCTAGTCTGCGTTGACTAGGACGCGGGGAAACCACCAGTCCCGCTCTCGACCTCCCTCTCTCTACCTATCCATATTCTGTAGGATGCTTCCAGTGACGTTTTCGAAGCTCTCTCCATATATGAGCTTAGCGTCGATCTTGGGAGCCCTAGATTCTTGAAGAGACTGTAGAGCGACTTCGCTGGTAGTCCTCTTGCTCCGACTTCCACAGCGAAGAGATCAGTCTTGAATCCGTTTCTCACAATCCGGTCTACTAAGTTGCAGTACTTGTTAAGCTTGATGTTGTGGTCCTTCGGTATGTTACTTTCCCATGGAACTGTAAGTTCAACAAGTACTACATGCTTTGTCGCTTTTGAGAATATGAGTATATCCGGCCTTAATGCTGTGGTACAGATTTCCGGAGGCATTTGGTAATGCTTCTCATGTGTGTCCATCAACAATTCCCAATCCTTTGCTGCTCCCAAAATTGAAGAAGGTTTAGTCCTATCTTTGGG
This sequence comes from Nematopogon swammerdamellus, assembly GCA_946902875.1. NCBI lineage: Eukaryota > Metazoa > Arthropoda > Insecta > Lepidoptera > Adelidae > Nematopogon > Nematopogon swammerdamellus. Next base: position 10,556,681 of record OX336359.1, read on the forward strand.
CAGCTTATTGGCTCCAGGTTTCACAAAGTTGACCTTCTGGAAGCCGCTGCTGGTTTGCCCTTTCCTGGTCCGTGCAATTGCGGTATGTATGTAAATAGTCCGTACTTCTCGAAGGATATTCAACAACTAGAACGAGTCCAAAGAAAATTCACAAAAATACCACGGGAGCTACGACATCTTAGCTACGAAGAGAGACTCAAAGCGCTATAGCTGCCCTCCCTGCAAGCTCAACGACAGAGAGGGGATCTAATAGAGGTGTACAAAATTCTGACGTGTAAATACGATTGCCCTGAGCTGATCCAAATGTTCACATTGAACCAAAACGTTCGTCTTCGAGGCCATGAAGCTAACATGAATGAAATTAACATGAAGCTAAGTCGAACAATCTTTAACAGCAAATACTCGCAAACATTTCATAACAAACAGAGTGGTGGACGACTGGAACCAACTTCCAGAGGAAGTAATAAGCACACTTAGTACCAACCAATTCAAAAATATTTAATAACTAGACTAGATAAATATTTAACAAATAAAACATAATCTAAAAAAAAAAAGAGTGCTCAAGAACGATAATTAAATAAAAAAAAAAAACCAAGATAATGACAAAAACAACAAAGTTTAACTGGATTTAGACGTATCAGCCTAGGCTGCCTGTCTAAAATAAATAAATAAATAAATATAAACACCTGGTCCGTGGGCCGCGTGTGGAAATACGCAAAATGTACGTCGGCGATGTTGTGCGTGTGATTGCTGAGCGCCTTCAGCCTCTGCGCGAACACCTCCAGGAACGCAGGCTCCTGGTGCTCCGCGTTCCTCCACACTCCCAGACCGATGCCCACCTGCAATAGCATCACATTGTACGGTGGTTCCCAGGGTGGGTGTTACCCCCCTGGGAACTGTCCTTGTTTTGGTTAACTAAGTTATTTTTTTTTTATGGAAAGTGGTTGGCTATTTCACCTACAAATTCCGTGATGTCAGCCATGACATAGGTGCCATGTGAAATAGGTGCCATTTCAGCACTTCCCTTATTTCATGTCGGCTACACTGAACTGGATGGAAAACACAAACTATTTACCTACCTACAGTTTAATGTGGAATCCGAACCACGGTCAGCCTCCAACGGTCGAGCGGTCGCCCATGCAAGTACTGACCGCGCTCAAGGTTGCTTTCGACCGACCGCACCACTGGCTACCGAGGCCGACAAAGTAATGTAGGGATATTAAAGTTTTTTTTTTTTTTTTTAATGGAAACTGACTCTGTTTGCTACATCACCTACAACGTCCGTGACGTCAGCCCATAACACCGGGTGAACTAGGTGCCATGTCAGTGCTTCCCCCTTTGATCGTGCCGGCTACACTGAACTGGTCGGAAAACACAAACTATTTACAATAGCCGTTTCAACCGACGTTTCATTCAGTGCGGTGGTACCAACCCGGGCGGGTTAAACCCTACCACCAAGTAAGATTAGGAGGGAAGAGACCTACAGTTTTACGAGGAATCCGAACCTCGGTCAGCCTCCAACGGTCAGCGGTCACCCATCCAAGTACTGACCGCACCCAGCGTTGCTTAACATTCAATAGCGACAGTTGACTGTCTGCACCACTGAGCTATCGAGGCTGACAAAAGTCTTGTTGTTGTTGTTGTTGTTTTGTTTGGGGTTGGCTCTAAGGCCTGCAAACTAATCCCGCTTGGTTGGGGACCTTCGTGCAAAACCCCGCAGTCTCCAGCTACCCCAGCCAGCCTATGTCTTCCATGAAAGCCACAAGTCGACCGGGGTGTCTGCAGGCCGCTTATCCCTTAGTCGCCTTTTACGACATGCACGGGGAGAGATGCAGTGGGACTATTCTTATTAAGTACCGACCCCACACAGTACATATATTCAAGTCTTACCATGTGTATAAAGGCCATCTTTGAAGCTTTCTTAGCGCGATAGTTCGCCTCGAATATCAACGCGTCGAATGCGATAGAGAGCCTCTTTTTATAGTACATATTGTCGAAATACGCATTTTTCGCTCTCGCCGGAAAGTAGTGACGTATCTCTTTGTCGTTACTCTTGACGGCTTTTTCTACTTCGGCGTACGTGTTGATTTCTTCATCGTAAAAGTCGGCCCATAGTTGTCGCCATTTTTGCTTGGCGATTGCCGCTTCTTCGGTTGGAGTCACTTTGGTGAACCTGTGTAGACCAAATAGGATTTGGTTAGTGAAAGGTTTTTTTTCTGTGTCTTCTGTTGGTGTAGCAAAAATCTATTCTAAGTAGATTTCAGTTGAGTGATGAATAAGAGAGTTTTCTTCGAATACCTAATTTTATTATTAATTGTTAATGAACTAGCAGCTTTATGCTGATGTGTCTATGATGATCACTGGTGTTGCTATTTGTTAGGTATATTTCTTCGATTTTTAAGTACTTGTCAAGCCTGTTTTTGAATGTGTTTATTGAGGGTGCTTCAATAAATTCCTCGGGCAGTTTATTCCAGCTGTTTACGATTCTGTTAGTCAGGAAGTGTTTTCTTGCTTCGGTTGAGAAGCTTGTTACATTGAGTTTCAAGCTGTGAGTGTTTGAATTTAACACAAACATGCTTTCTAGCTCTGGGCAGTAATTAGAGGTAATTAGGTACATACTTCTACTACTAGGTAGGTCCCTTCCCTCCTAACTTACTTGGTGGTAGGGTTTAACCCGCCCGGGTTGGTACCACCGCACTGAATGAAACGTCGGTCTAAACGGCTATGTAAATAGTTTGTGTTTTCCGACCAGTTCAGTGTAGCCGGCACGATCAAAGGGGGAAGCACTGACATGGCACCTAGTTCACCCGGTGTTATGGGCTGACATCACGGACGTTGTAGGTGATGTAGCCAACCGTGTCAGTCTCCATAAAAAAAAAATACTTTACTGTGTGAGGCCGGTGCGTCTCTCCCCGTGCATGTCGTAAAAGGCGACTAAGGGATAAAGACGAGATGCCATGCTAAAGGGCGACAGGCTTGCCACCTCTCACCTTGGCACGGTCCTTCCACTGAGTCGTGCAGCAGGTTGGTCTTTGTGCCTCACTTGCTGCTTGATAGTTATCTTGTCCGAATACTTTGCTAAATGTTGTGTTCCAATTTTCCAGAGTTCTTGCGGCACAACATCGATTACTCTGCTTACCCTGATTGTCGGGATACAGCGTGTGTGGTATGTAGGTACATACATAGCACACGCTGTATTCCGACAATCAGGATAAGCAGAGTAGTAAGTACACTTATAAATTACAGCACAACACCGACCACCACATTCATGAACTGAAAAAAGTGAGGTGTCGTGGGACACCCGACAGAGGGGAAGCTTCTAACTTAGTATTTAAAATCAAATTATTAATTTTATTTAAATGGGGATAGCGCCATCTATTCGTCATTCCTTTCAACTTATACAACGGTTCGACTTCAAAAGACTTTCATAGATGGCGCTGGGCAGCGCAGCCAAGTACTTTCTACCGTTCTAACGTTCGTGACGTTTCACTTTTTCTGAGTTAGGTCCCCATCCCAAATTTTTTTTTTTATGGAAACTGACACGGTTGGCTACATCACCTGCAACATCCGTGTTGTCAGCCCATAACACCGGGTGAACTAGGTGTCATGTCAGTGCTTCCCTTCATTTCATGTCGGCTACACTGAACTGGACGGAAAACACGAACTATTTACGTAGCCGTTGTGTGTTAAAAGCGGGACGCCTGTCGTGTCGAGAGCGGGATTGGTGGTTTCCCCGCGTCCTAGTCAACGCAGACTAGCTGACGAGGGCTTGATGCGAGTCGAAACGTGAAGCATGCGTGGGAAATTTAGAGTGGCCACTTGCTAGTCCCGACCTCGATTAACACCCTCCTCTACTGCCGATGGGCCCGGATATGTTCGGTGAAGCCATCGCAAGCTTAGTTCCACACCTTCTCTTTAAAAAAAAACATTCTAACTCACCCATTGTTAGGAGCATTCTGCTCCTTGGTAACTATAATGTCCTGGTACTCCATCACGTGTTTCCTCTTCAATCTGGCGCCGATCAGACCTATTATGATTCCCTCCTTCTCCACGCTGTCGCGGTTGCTCTGCGTCACACCGCAGTTCTGCCTGTTCCCGTTGTTCACGAAGTACGTGTAACCGCTCACGTAGAGGAAAGCGGATATCTTTATTTCGTCGTAGCTTATGACATCGCTGACGAGAAGCGGTGACTTTTCATTGTCGGTACCGACGGTGTCCCAGCCGGCGATGCCGGAATGTTTCGACATCAATTGCCATTTGTCCTGCCAACAATCCTTACCTTTAATAAAATCCAACGTCTGCTTTCTGTCTGTCTGTATGTCTGTCTGTCCGCTTATAACTCGAGAACCACTGAACCGATTTTAATAAAAGAAAAATTCTACGGATAGCTTGATTCTTCCCACCAACTATAGGCTACATACTATTACGCTAAATGGCTTATGAGGTTAGCAGACAACTCAAATATGAGAGCGGGCGGAGCCGCGGGCACAGCTAGTACCTTTAATAAAATCCAATGTCTGCTTTCTGTCTGTCTGTATGTCTGTCTGTCCGCTTATAACTCGAGAAACAATGAACCGATTTTAATAAAAAAAAATTCTACGGATAGCTTGATTCTTCCCATCAACTTATAGGCTACTTACTATCACGCTAAATGGCTTATGAGGTTAGCAGAGAAGTCAAATATGAGAGCGGGTGGAACCGCGAAACGTCGGACGAAACGGCTATGTAGATAGTTTGTGTTTTCCGTCCAGTTCAGTGTAGCCGGCATGATATGAAGGGAAGCACTGACGTGGCGCGAAGTTCCATAAAAATAAAACCCTCCCCTCTCTAAGCGTATCTATCGAGCAGCACCGCACAATAGCTACATACATAGTTTCAATGGATAAAAGGACACAGTGGATGTTTAGGCAACGACGCAGCAGACGAACTGGCAAGGAGAGGAGCAGGGTGGGTGGTCGATGGACCTGAGCCGATAGTGCCCCTCCCGTTTAATCAACTAAGGTCATGGATCAGAGGACACGCAAAAGACCAACACCAACAGCTATGGTCACAAATAAACGACTGCAAGCAGACAAGAGCGGCGGTGCCAACCATCAACAGGAAGCTCACAAAGGGTATACTACAACTAAACAAAGGTAAAATCAGATTGGTGGTGGGAATCTTAACAGGACACTATCCACTAAATAAGCACTTATTCATTATAGGTAAAACAGATAGCCCTCTGTGCAGGGGTTGCATGGGGGCTGAAGAAACGCCATCCCACGTGCTGCTACAGTGCGAGGGGGTGGCAAATGAGCGGGCAATCATCCTCAAAAACCCGAGGACACTCCAAGAGGCCTGCAAGGACGTCGGACGCCTGCAGGACTTCTGGAAGGAGCTGGGCTGGATGGAGTAGCGGCCGGGGTGATACGCACAACGGGTCCAAGCAGTGAGACCTACATGCGGAAAATGCCCACCAAGAAGAATAGCTACATACAAATAATTTGTATGCGGGGTCAGGCCTCACGCACTCTATGTACTTGCGCGCGCTAACTACCTACCGCCCGGTAACTACCTGCCGGCGGTCTAATTCAGTGGAAATTCGACAGCCGCGCGAAGCATACCTACAGGCTCGCCCACGCAACTGCGCGCAGCTGCAAAGCAATAATCACTTTACACTCGATCGTTTAGGTACATTTTCGCACACAGATATTGGCGACGTAAAACAGTAGGCTATTAAAGCCGAAGGTATGGAACTTTTTCTATGGAGTGATTTATCTGTTACGAAGGAAGGTGTGGATCTAAGCTTGCGATGGCTTCACCGAACATATCCGGGCCCATCGGCAGTAGAGGAGGGTATTAATCGAGGCCGGGACTAGCGAGTGGCCACTCTAAATTTCCCGCGCATGCTTCACGTTTCGGCTCGCTTCAAGCCCTCGTCAGTTAATCTGCGTTGACTAGGACGCGGGGAAACCACCAGTCCCGCTCTCGACCTCCCTCTCTCTACCTATCCATATTCTGTAGGATGCTTCCAGTGACGTTTTCGAAGCTCTCTCCATATATGAGCTTAGCGTCGATCTTGGGAGCCCTAGATTCTTGAAGAGACTGTGGAGCAACTTCGCTGGTAGTCCTCTTGCTCCGACTTCCACAGCGAAGAGATCAGTCTTGCATCCGTTTCTCACAATCCGGTCTACTAAGTTGCAGTACTTGTTAAGTTTGATGTTGTGGTCCTTCGGTATGTTACTTTCCCATGGAACTGTAAGTTCAACAAGTACTACATGCTTTGTCGCTTTTGAGAATATAAGTATATCTGGTCTTAATGCTGTGGTACAGATTTCCGAAGGCATTTGGTAATGCTTCTCATGTGTGTCCATCAACAATTCCCAATCCTTTGCTGCTCCCAAAATTGAAGAAGGTTTAGTCCTATCTTTGGGCAGCTTATTGGCTCCAGGTTTCACAAAGTTGACCTTCTGGAAGCCGCTACTGCTTTGCCCTTTCCTGGTCCGTGCAATTGACAGGTTGATGGCCTCACTGATGATTTGGAGGACTTTATCATGACGGTAGGAATACTGGCCTCGCTCAAGTAGTATTTTGCATCCGCATAACAAATGTTTGGCCGTGCCTACGAACTCCTTACATGACGGGCATAGTCTATTTGTAGATTTCCCCCATCTAACTAGGTTACTCGGGTCGGGGAGAGTAAGCTGGAATGCATTTAAGTAGAACTTAAGCAGCTCAGGGGACCAGTTGTATATTATGGATTTCCACTTCAATGCAGGAGGGATGCAGAAGTCACCCACTGATAGCCAATCATTCTGCATTTCTAGGTTTAAGGCGTGAAGTTTGAAGCCTTGTTCCATGTCCTCCTGAGCAAAACCTTTCAGTATTTCTTTATCAGACTTTGCTGTTTCTATGCCCAATCCAGATCTATTGGTGCGTGTACCAAGTTGGAATGATTTGTCGAAGTCGAGTCTCGATTCCAGTTCATCTGATAGTGATGTGTTGGGTAAGGCTTGAATAGCGCTATCATTGGAGTCTTTGAGTATACATCGTTTGGCTATTCTCGCCTTTTGATAAAATATCGACGGTTTCTTAATGTTCAGTCCAAAGTTATTGTGAGATCTGTATAGCGTTGACGAGTCAGCCAGGTGAGCCAGTCCAAACCATGATTTCAGGAATCTGGTCACATACGAGTCTAATTTAGTCAGGTTTTGCTTTGTGAAGTCGTAGACGAGAAATGGCCATGAAAGTTTTGATGTCAGGTAGTTGTCGTATATATATATATGCCTTTTGTGTACCCAGGAGGGGAAGATTGTCAGTTTGGCGGAGGCTCTCTTCGAAAAGTTGGACAATATCATCAGTAGGATGCTCCTTTCCTCTGCTGGTGATCCTTTTGCCCAAGAATTTAAAAGGAGCTTCATCAGCCACGGTTGCGATTGGTTTTCCGGCTACTGTCAGACCTGGATTGCTCGAGGTAAACTTTGAACCTTTCCTGGTTAAGCTCAAACAGTAGCACTTCGCTGGTTTTATCTTCATCCCTTTGGTCCATTCACAATAGTCATCCACCACCTTAAGAAGCGCCTGATTTTGTTTTGGATTGCGGGTTAACAGCGTAATATCATCCGCAAATGCCAGGATGGCCGCCATATATGTGTCTCCATATTTGAACCTGTATCCCCATTTGTTTTCTTTTACGACAAGCGTATCAATTAGAATGTTGATAACAATGTTAAATGTGACAGGAGAAAGGCAGCAACCCTGGAAAAGTCCTATGCCGTAACGAATTTCCGGTGTCTTCTCCGTTTCGCCTTTTACTTGTATTACAAAGGAAAGTTTTTTGTAGTAGGAGGCTATTATATTACAGATCAGAGGTGGCACATTATACCACTCTAGCGCCTTTAGTAACTCATGGCGCACCGAACCGAAGGCGTTTTCAAAGTCTAACCACGTAGCAGTTAATTGTCTCTCATTCTTCCTTGCATCTCTAAGACATTCAGTCAGCAAAGAATTATGTTCGAGGCACCCTGCAACTCTTGGGAGAACTATTAAGTAATCTGTGGCGGGGTGACGGTGGTGTTTACTCCCCATTTTTCATAACTAAAAAAGTAAGTATTAATTCAAAATACTAACGTTTGCGGCCCAAAAGCTGACAGCCCTATTCCTCAAAAGCCTGTTAATCAGTCCTACGACGTCCATATCTTTGTACACCTCCTTCTCCGCCAGCGTGCCGTACTCACGCTTGTACTTCAAGAAGTTGGAGTACAGCTCTAGCACTCTCTCGTGGAGGACGGGGTACGTTGAGTTTATGTTCCTCTCCAGCTCTTCCGTAGAAACTTTGGCTTTTAGGAATCGACATCTGAAACAATGTAAAGGTCATCAGCGACTTCCTATTTTGGTTTCAAAATAAAACATACCATTTGGACGAAAATACTGTTGATCTTTATTGATATACTAGCTTTTGCACGTCGCTTCGCTCGCATAGCCTATGTCAGAGCCGACTGTTATTGTCTCCCTCTACGGAGACAAGCCATGCTGCATCGTCATAGCCCCACTGCGACGTTGCTATCGCTTACTCGCTCTCGCTTGCCTACGAGATGACAGGAGCGAGAGAGAAACATGAAATCGCTCACCCTTCATCGGGCGACCGTCGCAATCTTCGTGTTTCTCTCTCGCTCCTGTCATCGGTAGGCAGGCGAGAGCGAGTAAGCGATAGCAATGTCGCAGTGGGGCTATGACGATGCAGCATGGCTTGTCTCCGTAGAGGGAGACAATGACAGTCGGCTCTGCCTATGTCCATCCTCAAGGTTCATTCGAAATATTGGTGAAAGAATTTTTAAAATCGGATGAGTATTTTCGGAGATTACCTCCTACATCCAAACTTACAAAATTTACATCTATAAGTGTAGATAAAGTGGAAGGTCTGGCATTTATGAATGATAAATAAAAAAAACTTCAAATGCCCACAACCACCATGCTTGCAGACAGATTCTTTATCGCACGCTGTATCCCGACAATCTTGCTTGCTTGCTTACCCTAAGCAAGCAATCGGTGTTGTGCTGCTTCGCTGGACGTGCCGGTCGGTGTTATGCTGTATTTACCAGAGTCCTTGCAGCCCAATACTGATTACTCTGCTTACCCCGTTTGTCAGAATATAGCGTGTGGTATATATGTGTGCATGAATAAATTTTTGTTTTGTTGTTTTATTATTAATAATAAATACCTCAATAAATAAATTATATTCACCTGCCCGTGTCAATAGGAAATGGAATGGGAAACTGTGCACTTTGTTTCATCAATTTTTCCAAATCCATCAATTTCGGTTTACTAGCAATTTCAACTGTGTCGTCTATCCAATTGGGTTTAAAATCCCTCGTAGGCCAATCTTCTTGAAATCTAGCACCGTATATGGAATCCATTTTGAGCCTTTTCGGTTTGTTCCCTTCACTACTACCGGCTTCTGGAACCTCCTCCGGTTCCAGCTTTCTTTTGTCCTCTTTTTTCTTTTTCTGGGTGGTTTTTTCTTCTTTTTTCTTTTTTTGTGGTATCACCAGCGTAGGGACCATCTGGAAAATAAATGTTTGTGTTTTTTTTTTTTTTTTATAAAAGTTGTATAAATCAAAAATAGTGAAAAATCATACTGAAGGAATATTATTCAAATAATGTGTGGTGAAATAAACTTTTGAAACTGATTTATTTTATTTTATAAATTATAATAATACAAGTTTGTAATACAGAAATACTGACATACTGAACAGACTTCATAGAAAGAAATACCTAAGTAAAGAATATTTCAAAACTAGAATGAAATAGGTATACTAGGTATATGTAGTTTAATCATACCTACTTATTACATTCTTCGTAGGTAGGTGTGCTTCAACTACTCACACTGCAAGATAAAGATGACTCGTAACTCGTGCAATAGGTATTAACTTCACTTATTCAAATTTAAAATATATTGCGCAACGAGCGTGAAGAACTTTATTAAGAATGTGTTTATTAAATGTATTATTTTAGTAGTTACCTTTATAAATTTTTTAATTTATTTTTCTTTAATAAAATTGTCTGGTTAACTGTTTCATGCAGAACATTAGTAGGTACTTATAGGCAAGTAACTTTGATAAGTGGTAGGTACCTAGGTATTACATTTGGCCTTGGGAAACTTGGATGAACCCATCGATCAATAAAATTGATGAATGATAAAAAAATTACTTTTATTTTTCACTGATGTTTCTTCATTTTTACATTATTTATCTGCAGTCTACAGTTTCAATTAGACGTATCTGTCCTGAACAAAGAGAAACACCGAAGTGGCACCTTGTTCACTCTGGAAACTTGCAAAGATTATTGGGTCATCAACTCAACTGTGTGTGATACATAAAATAAGAGATAAGTAGGTGATAAATATTTACCTAACCTAAGTAAAGCAGGTACAATACCTACCGGTAACCTGTACCGGTAGGTATTGTACCCAGTGTTGCCAGCGGGGTCTTGTCAAAAGTTACCTAAAATAGAAAAAAAGTAACCTTTTAGTGTGAAAAGTAACCTTTCATTTTTTTTTCAGTATTAAGTAGTGTTTATCGGTTATCCTTATCCTCGTACGTATTTATTTGTACACTTACCTAGTTTTTCAGTCGTTATTTTTTTCAATTCAAACCACTATGTAAGTAGGCCCGACCGACACAAACAAACAAAACTAAACTTTCTTTAATTCATCGACCAACATGACACGACGATCGACGACTGGAGGCGACACGAACGAACGACAGCAAACGAACTCGAAAAGAGCCAATTAGATTGAAGCGAGACGCTTTTGTGATTTGGTTATTCACATCCTTTAGTTAGTGTGAGAGAGAAAGTCGTATTTTTAACATGTTTTTAGAATAGACACAGAACAACGACGAATTACGAGCGAAGTGTTGCGTTGCCAACATGAAAAAAATATAAAAGAGTTCTGCCCACAGAACTAGCATTGAATCCACCCACAGTAAAGTATAATAGTCTGTGGCACACACCTAAATCTATTTCCGCCGTTTAATCGGTTTCGTGTAAGAAAATAAATTAATAATGTATTATACAAATTAATTCTGAAAAATTACCTAAAAGTAACCTTTTGAGTCGTGTAACCTAGAAGTAACCTTTCAGCGTCAAAAGTAACCTAAAAGGTTACAAAAGTAACCTTCTGGCAACGCTGATTGTACCTGCTTTACCTACAGAGGACAAAACTTGAAATACAATTTTATTTTTGTATTCAAATGCAAGAAGTTTATCCACACACACTCACAATAGATTCTGTCTGAACCACAGATTACCAATATATATATATGTCTGGTCTGAACTCTGAACACGTTGTTGGGCTTTACCACGTTCTTTATACACTTTCGCCCCCAAATAAATATGATTCACACCAATTCACTGACGCACGAAGTTACTTCTTGTGTGTGGTGAAATGAAATATTTTTTCCCTGTAAAGTCTGTGAATGAGAATGAAATGATAACCCAATTTTTATAGAACTGTGCATTTAGAGCTGTCAAAGGCGTTAGGTTGGCAAGACTGAATTCACCCCCCGCTTACTTCCTCACCTCACCGCCGACAACGCCTATCAGTACACACACACACACACAGCAAGGGCGTGTACTGATTGGCTTCGGCGGAGAGGTGAGGAAGTAAGCGGGGGTGAATTCAGTCCTGCCAACTTAACGACTTTGACAGCTCGAAGTGCACAGTTATAAAAATTGGGTTAATAAAATTGAATACAATCGCGCTGAGCCTTTGTGCCAAAAAAACATCTATAAAAATATAAATATGTGGCCGTACCGTAATCTGACGAGGGAAAAAATATTGTTTCTTTGTAGTAATTGTTGTTGTTGTTTTCGCCATAAATAGGCAGGCAAAGATCATTTGACCATACAGCCAATTCGTAATTTTCTTCTTTTATAGATAATTTCGTAATATTTTACCAATGGTTTTTCCTAAATATGTATAAATGGCTGGGTAGTTGTGTGTATTTGAAAGAATTCTTTCCAAAGATGTAGGGATCGTTTCGGGATATTTGTAATTTTCCATAAGTTGGTCTATCATGTCATGACATGAGTAATCTTTGGATTGTGAAAGCGGGACAGTTCAAAAATATGTGGTCCAGAGTTTGCTCTTCATCTTTTTGCAGTGCTGACATATCTTTGTAATATGCACACCTGACAGTTAATATTATTATTTTTTCTTACGGAAAGGCAAGGATAGTGTAACCGTATAGCCATATATCTTATTTTTGTTTCTTTTTCTCATTTGCATTTGTTGCACCTCGTTAGAAAAGACTTAAGCCTGCGGAAATCAAAACTGGGGCCAAAAATAAAAAAAATAAAATCTCACGAAAAAAATTTCATACAAAATGGCGACTTCCGCGATTTTATTTTCAATAGCGACTTAGGATTGCCTCTTCTCCGGTGCTGCGGGAAGTGCAGCCCCGCCATCCTTGCGTAACACAGCGCAGGCACCCATGCTCGCCTCCGCAGCTTGGCTTTTTGGTCGCCTTCGGCGACCAGCCTCAGCCGCTCCGGCTCACACTGCGCTGCGCTGCACTCCTGCGCTGTGTTACGGCGGACGGGGGCTGCACTTTCTCCGCGCCTCCGGCTTATAAAAACACTCTAGGGAATAGCCACACTAACAGTTTATGTCGGGGCGGTGGATTTAGTTTTTCCGTAAAGTATGTTAATTACCTCCATTGTCCATTCAAATGTTGTCAACACACACCACGCCACTGTAGCACCTCGTATCTGTAAGTTATCTTTTTTCGCACATGCAATTTTTATTGCATCCCTAAAGTATTCTTGCTCTTTGGTTGATTGTCAAACGGAAAAAAAAGGATATGGTTTGATAATATGCAGTCACTCTCTCTATCTCACTCTCACTGTCTGAGTGACTCTTCCCTACCCTCCCTATGACAATATATTTTAGATACTTTCAATTTCGTATTCTACTTATAAATGAGAGGTCACTAATATATTAAAAGTTTGACTTCTTTGACAGTTGTTTGTTGGGTGATACTCGATTTTGGCGCGAAACTGCCATTCTTGCGCCCGTCCCGTCATGTTCATGGAGCGTACGTGCTCATAGACCTAAACGTGCGGGTTTCACGCGCTGTTTTTATGTGTGACGCGACTGTAGCTTGGTTGACATTATTTCAAACGTTTATCTGGTGAAGTGACGTACAAGCAGAGTGAAGAATGCACGTACGCGTTCGCGCGGCGGACGGCGAGGAGCGCGTGGTCGTTCTCGTGTCCCGTCTGAGCGCCGTCCAGGAGCTACGCCGGGCGGTGCGGGACAAATTCTCCGTCCCGCCGGACAATCAACGGCTTTTCTACGGCGGCAAATTGGTCAGTATTCAACCTCGGATGGTCTATGTCAATTCCTGGATGATCTGGAGCAGTTCTCCCTGTCCCAAGGTCAAACATTGTGTTCTAAAATCAAACCGGTAACACCGAATCGGTATGTAATCGAACATGTACCAGTATGTTATATAATTGGATCCAAATGCTACAGATATCATTCCGATTTTCATAATTATCAATACTAAAATATCGTAGTATGTATCTATTAGAAGCAAGTCGATTGGCTTGTGACGCTGATAACGTATCTGTTGAACATTTCCGCGTTTATCAGTCCGCCATTTTGTATGCGTGTATGTTTATTTTACTGTACGAATTAGTTTCGAGGATGTTCCATTTGCAATTAAATCATGAGCCGACGGAAATACTGTGGTCTCTTTCACTCTTTAATACTTTTCAAATAGTCTACTCTGTCTAACTTGCGAATGGAAGTCTGCCAAGTATCTGTGGATTTGAATATGGGTTATCGGAAAACAAACTTTATAGGCGCAAACGGTGTACCTAATTAACTTGTTGACATTACGACAAATCTGAACAGTGGTTCTATGAAATGTTTTCTTAGTAAGGTTTGTAGGCTTACCAAATTTTTAAATATATGGAAATACGGAATAATTTTTAAAGATACGGAAGCCAAGGGTGCTAAACACCCCCCTCGGCTTCCGTGCCATTTTCTCAGCGTAGAAATTCACATAATTTGGGCTCGCTCTTATTTAGAAGCACACACAGATTTTTTTAAGTTCAGGAAAAACAAAGCACGCTCGAGATTTTTCACGAACTTTCTAATCTAATAAATAAATAATTTTATAATTTATAAATTGTTTAAATGTATGTGAATAATCTGTTATGTTTCTGAATAAAATAAAAGTACTATTTAAAGTAACATAAAAAATATTTTTATTGACAATTCCCCCATACAAATGATATATCGATGTGTAGCTAAAGAAATAATCTCTTCAAATAATGCATTTGAAATAAAGTAAGGATAGAAACCGTTTATCATCTGGCCGGAAATGACGTAGGTTGAAATTGACAGTCGTCAGATTCACTCAATTCGAAGTGTTACTATGCTGCGTTTGATGAAAATCGCTAGGATTTTTTACCATAATTTGCGCTACTAGTGCGTTTTACTAAGAAACATTGATTGAAATCGCCATTGGCGATATTTTCGATCTCCGTGCCAGCGGATAACTTGGAACGTCAAGGGTTAAGGACCGTATGGTATGTTTTTATTTTTAATTTTTTTTTATTGTTAGTTCGACATATGGCGCCGAGGCACCCATGAGGTGTCTAACGGCGCCCATGGACATTCGGTCATATGTAGACAGTCTAGCAACAGTCCGCAAATCTGCTGGCATGGCACCTAACTGAGCGTGGTTTCGCGAGGAGAGGTGATTTTGGCTCTGTCGACTGCACCATTGGTCTCTCAGCACAGCCACCCATGCTGGTTTACATAAAAAAAAAAACGAGTGTTGCGAATGCCATGCCGGCCTGACAGGTGCCCATTCACGCTCCTCTTGAAGGACCCGAGACTGTAATGTGTTGAAATTTCTCTATTATCATCATCGGACATAGCCACTTCACGCACTATACTTTCAGCTCGAGAACGGCTACAATCTTCATGACTACAGCATCAAGCTGAACGATGTGATACAGCTGATGGTCAGAGCGGAACCCCAGGCACAGCAGCGCGACCGAGAAGAAGACGGGAAGAACTCGAAGAAGGAGGGAGGAATTGTCTATGAGGGTATTTGACTTAATTACATTTTATGGCTCCTTCAATTTCATTTCTTTAAATACTTTCCAAGCAGAAAAATTTACAAATCTGCAACAAAAGAATTATAACAAAACATTTATAAACTTATTGGCTCTGTCGACTGTACTATTGGTCCCTCGGCACATCTACATACCCATGTTGGTTTACATAAAAAATAAACTATATGAACGTCACTCTGATAAATTAGGCATAAAAATAAATCATAAAAACCAGTCAAGTGCGAGCCTGACTCGAGCCCTGAGGGTTCAGCACCACAAAAAAAATACACGTTAAAAACATGTTTCTTGTATTGGGACCCATTATTCTTATTTTTTCTATTTTTTATTATTTGTTTTTATATCTGCCATAAAAAATAAATAACACATATTCTGTGGAAATTTCAACCTGCTAGCTATAATGGTTCCAAAGATACAGCAATAGGACAGACAGACAGACAGACTTACAGCGTAATGTATGTCGTTGTTGCTGGGGTAGCTGGAGATCAAGGGCTTTTGCACGAAGGTCCCCGACCAAGAGGGACCAGTTTGCAGGCTTAGAATCAACCCCTAAAAAAGCAATAACCTCATATTAATTAATTGAGTGGTTCTCGATTTAGAAGCGAATATAAAATCAATGACGGGGCACCCGTCTAGCGGTCGGTGCGAAGTTATACATTTTCCAATGCATTTATAAGAATTTAAAACAGGTCCCTTCCTTTCTTACCTTACTAAGTGGTAGGGTTTAACCCGCCCGGGTTCGTACCTCCACAAAGGTCGGTTTAAACGGCTATGTAAATAGTTCGTGTTTTCCGTACAGTTCAGTTTAGCCGGCACGACCGAAGGGAAGCCCTGACATGGCACCTAGTTCACCAAGGTGTTATGGGCTGACATCACATCAGTAGGTGATTTCCTTAAAAAAATATTTATTTCTTTCAGACGCCAAAAGCAACCTCTATGCAGTCGGGGACCTCATCGACATGCGTGACAAAGAACTAGGTGCTTGGTTTGAAGGAACAATCCTTCGAATTGTCAGGGACCCAGAATACAGGCCGCCCGTCAAAATTCCCGCAAGTGCCACACTAAACGGAGGTCCTACGACACAAAATGGAGGTCGTGCGACACTTAATGGAGGGCCAACGTCACCAAAATCTAAAAAGATGACCAATGGAATGACAGATAGCGCAAATGATTCTAAACCTTCAACACCGAAGGAAGGTAAAAAAGACAAAACTGACACAGACAAGGTGAGATCTGAAACTCGCGGGACTCCTAGGAAAAATGGCATAATTGATTCGAAACAATCAACACCAAAGAGTGGAAAGAAAGACAATAATGACACAGAGAGGACATCTTGTGATACTCAAGTGTCTTCTCCAAAGACAAATGGCAAAGCTGACTCGAAACTACCAACACCAAAGAGTGGTAAAAAAGGCAAAAATGAGACAGAAAAGACCAGTTGTAAAACCCAAGTGTCTTCGAAAAACAACGGCAAAATAGATTCAAAACTACCAACCCCTAAGAGTGGTAAAAAAGGCAAAAAGGACACAAATGGTGAAAATAGTGTATCATCTCCAAAAATAAATGGTGAAATGCCAAAATCTCCAGATAAAAACGAAAAATCGCCAAACGCTAGCACGTCTTCGCCAAAAACGCCCAATCGAAAGAGAGGCATAACCGACTACTTTAGTAAAACGCCAAAAAGTTCAAAAAAGCCTGAAGAGAAACCAAATTTAACTGAAAATGATGTTAACGATGCAGAAAATGGACTAAGTGTAGAAAATGACGAAGATGTTGATTCTGACACAGACGTTGGAGTGTTGTATAAGATTAATTTAGTTTATGAGTAAGTATTCACAGTTTAATGTAGTTTACCTTAATTTTGTTAAAATTTTTTTTTTTATCAAATTGTTAAAAAAAATTCACATTTAAAATACATAGTTAATAAATAATTTCCACTGTTTTTCTGCTGAAAGGTAGCTAAATCTATAGTTTAAAATAAAAAAAAAAACTGTAAATGTTTTAAAATTTTAACAGCCCATAAAAGCATAAATTTTTTTTATTGTCATCAAATTTTTTAATTGTAATAGAAAACAGTTCCTACTTTCCATGCATTTCAGTGTAGACGAACAGGAATTTAAAGGAAGTACTGACGTGGCTTTTTTCCACTGTATTTGCGGCAACTCGAATTTGAACCCTCACAAACCCCTCTTGTCTGTCCCTTAGCGATATAAATGAAGCGACAAGCCACTACTGCAAGCCCAACGAGATCCGGCCGCGAGCTCGGAGGGGTATCCCTGTTGAGCAGCTGACGGTCGGAAGTACTGTCATGGTGAACTATAACACGGAGAACGCTTACGAGAAGGGATACTGGTAAAAGCGTTTTCTAAAATATAATAAGATATTATATAAATACATAGGTATCACACATACATACCACACGCTGTATCCCAACAAATTTTGGTAAACAAAGTGATCGGTGTTGTGCTGTAAGGACACTGGTAAATTACCTACATCATAAATCATATCATAACACCGACCACTAAATTTAGCAAAGAGGACAAGATAACTATCAAGCAGCAAGTAAGGCACGAAGACCCACCAGCTTCATAACTCGGTGGAAGGACCGTGACAAGGTGAGAGGTGGCTTGCCTGTCGCACTTTAGAACGGCATCTTGCCATTATCGCTTAGTTTACGAATATGCAGTGGGGCTATTTTAAGTGCAAGCCCCACATGGTACTGTAATATCTACTATATACTAATACAAATTTGAAAATGACAGCGTGTATGCGTACACTGCTGGATATTACGTCTCTTCAATTTTCCTCCAGACCTCCCTGCCTTCAGCGGTACTGAACCACTCTTTTCTGCCGCCGAACTTGTTGTTGTCGTCTAACCTGGCGGATGGTCTTTCCACACTCCGTTTTCCCGTCCGCGGCCGCCAGTATAGGACACGGTTGCTCCAACGGTCGTCGCCTCGCCGGCTGTCGTGCCGAGCCCACTTCCACTGGAGCTTAGCCATTTTGGGGAGTCACTGGCGGTCACTGGGAGTCAAGGCTTTCGACTGCGTTTGGCACCGAGGCCTTCTAGGCAAGCTTCCGTCCTTCGGCATTCCACCCAAACTCTGCACTTGGATCGCCAGCTTTTTGGCAGGTCTTTCCATCTTCGTTACCATCGATGGCTCGAAATCGGAAGACTTTCCAATCAACGCTGGTGTTCCGCAGGGCTCTGTGCTGTCGCCTACGCTTTTCTTAATCTTTATGAACGATCTACTGTCCATGGGCATGATACACAGCTATGCAGACGACATCACGGAGCACGAGGGCTATATTAGGGACTGGAAGAGTAGAGATTCGGGGCACAGGGAGGCCCAACATTCAGTTGTTGATAAGGTTGATCTCTCGGAAAAGTAGCTCTATGGGGCCAGGAGACCCTTGTCGCCTTCAACGTTGGCAAGACTCAGTGCTGCGCATTATCTGCTAAGGTCGATCCCTTTCCTTTCCAAGCTAGTTTCCAAGGCAGTGTCGTACCTGTCTCGGAGCACCTGGACCTCCTGGGCACCAATATTTCCAAAGACGTGGGTTTCCGGCAACTAATTGAGTCTAAGGACAAAACTGCATCCAGAAAATTGGGAATACTTTTCCGCAATCGGCGGTTCTTCTCACCGGCACAACTATTCCTGTTTTACAAAACACAGATTAGGCCGGTGATGGAGTACTGCAGTCACATCTGGGAGGGTAGTCCCCATTATCTGCTTACGTCCTTGGACTCGATACAGCGCGAACCATCCATCTGGTTGGTGACCCGAAACTTACAGATGACCTTGAGTCTCTGAGTCACAGACGATTTGTGGGTTCGCTTAATCTGTTTTACAGATACTATCACGGACGCTGCTCTATGGAACTAGCATTCCTTAGTCCCTGCCACCCGTCCTATCTCTGCATGACTCGTCGCAGAGAGACTCAGCACCCTTTTGTTGTTGACATTGGGCTTTTGAGAACCCATCGGTTCTCTAAATCGTTTCTTTTTCGCACCGCTAGATTGTGGAACTGTATACCGGCGAGTGTATTTCCTGAATCCTTTAACATGGGTGTCTTCAAGCCTCGTATTAACGGGCTAGACAGCCTAGCAACAGTCCGCAAATCTGCTGGCATGGCACCTAACTGAGCGTGGTTTCGCGAGGAGAGGTGATTTTGGCTCTGTCGACTGCACCATTGGTCTCTCGGCACAGCCACCCATGCTGGTTAAAAAAAAAGCAAAGTTTCTACGGGCGACCGACCGTGTGAAGTACGTCAGTACGCCTTTTGTCACTTTTTGTGCAATAAAGTATATTTTCATTTCATTTCAATTAATTTGCAGGTACGACTTCATCGTACAAGAGGTACTAAAGCAGAGGAAGTCCTACGAGCTCATCGGCACCCTGTTCCTCGGCTCGGAGTGCATTCCGCAGGACGACACCAAGATTAAGCTGCTGGACAAGATATACGCGATCGAAGAGGTCGTGCCCATTAAGAAGAGAACCGAGGAGTATAGCAAGCTGATCACCACCCCTACTGAACAACGTGAGTATAATCACGATGATAATATACAGGTTGTTTGATGAGCATACATCGGAATCCGCGGGGCACGAATACGACCTTGTTAGGGATTGACTACGGCGATCAATAAACAATCGACACTGTTATCGATACTCATATTTATTTGTTTATTGTATTTTATTCATGTCATATTTCAGACCTGAATACTTATATACCTACAGTACTTATATAAACATGTATACTTAATATACTTATGTAACGATTAAAGTAAGTATAATACATATTTATATAAGGTCTTTCAAAATTAGTTCATAGTACGCTAAGGGGGGGTTCTGTATCATATAGGGAGTAAAACCTATATAAAAATTTTTGGACCTTGGGCTTTTTTTAAGTAAAAAATTTTTTTATGTAGCTATTTAAATAAAAAAATAGGTGGTTGATTTTTATAACCTAATCGATTCAGTTTCATAACAGTAACAAAAAAGTCTTCATGACCATTATGATGTAACACGTGTAGGTTGGTAAAAAAAATTAAATTCTTTCTATTCTATACTAATAAAACTAAAATTGTGGTTTTTCACAATTTCTGAAAGAAAGAGATATACGTGTTGGAAGACTTTTTTGTTCCTAGCACGAAACCGAAACGATTAAGAAATTTTTTTTTTTACATTTAACAGTAAAAAAAAATTTTTTGTGAAAAAAAAAATTCTTTGTTCTTCAAAAGTGATCTATTTCCGATACAGAACCCCCCCTTAGCTTACTATGAATTAATTTTGTAAGACCTATTTTTTTGGACCTTGGCCTTTTTTTTATGTAAAATATTTTTTTATGTGTTTAAATAAAAAAATAGGTGGTTGATTTTTATAACCTAATCGATTCAGTTTCATAACAGTAACAAAAAAGTCTTCATGACCATTATGATGTAACACGTGTAAGTTGGTAAAAAAAATAAAATTCTTTCTATTCCATACTAATAAAACTAATATTGTGGTTTGAACAGATTTGTATTGTACCTACAAAGTAAATACAACATTTGTTTATTATATCTTATTTTCTATAGAAATACTCTTAGTTTTAATAATCGACATTATTTCATATTATTCTAAAATAACGATCGATTTTCGATATTTGTGGATACATTGTCCCATCACTAAACAACCTTGAATCATTCGTGCCCCGCGGATTCCGATGTATGTTGATGAGTCATAGGTCATAAAGCAAACCAGGTACTCCTGAGCCAATTTGGAGCAAAAAAGTTACATGACATTTTGCTCTAAGGTGAACTTTTTTTTTCCCCCATACTAAACTAAATAAATTTATTTAGTTTAGTATGGGTAAGGTCGGTCGAAACGGCTATGTAAATAGTTTGTGTTTACCGTCCAGTTCAGTGTAGCCGGCACGACCGAAGGGAAGCACTGACATGGCACCTAGTTCACCCGGTGTTATGGGCTGGCATCACGGATGTTGTAGGTGATGTAGTGAACCGTGTCAGTTTCGACAAAAAAAAATATTACTTATAGTATTTTTTATTTTTTTATTTTACATTTTTTATCGCTAAAGAGCGACACGTTAGCCACCTTGATGAACCTTGGCACAGTCCTTCCACCGAATCATGCAACAATTGGGTCTTCGTGCCTTACTTGCTGTTTGATAGTTATCTTGTCGGAATAATTTGCGAAATGTGGTGTTTGGTGTTGAGTCCTTGCAGAACTACACCGATTACTCTGCTTACCCCGATTGTCGGGATAAAATGTGTGGTATGTATTTTTTTATGGAATTTGACATCTTTGGCTACATCACATAATACACCCGTTATGTTAGCCCACCTTGGTGAACTAGCTGCAATGTCGGTACTTCCCTCTGATCGTGCTGGCTACACTGAAGCTACTCTGAGGAACTACTAGCTTCCCTTATTCCCTGCCATCCGCCCTATTTCCGCAACACTCACAACCCTTTTGTTGTTGATATTGGGCTTTTGAGAACAAATTGTTTCTCAAGATCGTTCCTTTGTCGCACCGCTAGTGCGTGGAACTGTCTTCCGGCGAGTGTGTTTTTTTTTAATGTAAACCAAAATGGGTGGCTGTGCTGAGAGACCAATGGTACAGTCGACACAGAGCCAAAAACCCCTCTCCTCGCGAAACCACGCTCAGTGTGGCGCCATGCCAGCAGATTTGCGGACTGTTGCTAGACTGTCTAGGCCGTTGATAAGACGTTTGAAGACACCCAGGTTAAAGGATTCGGGAAACACACTCGCCGGGAGACAGTTCCACCCACACCCTAGCGGTGCGACAAAAAAACGATTTTGAGAACCGATGGGTTCTCAAAAGCCTAATGTCAACAACAAAAGGGTGCTCAGTTTCTCTGCGGCGAGTGCTGCGAAAATAGGAGATAGGTTGGATGGCAAGGAATAAGGGAAGCAAGTTCCTCCAAGCAGCGTCAGCAGTTGCCTGAATCCTTTAATCTGGGGGTGTTCAAACATAAAATAAATAGGCTAGACGGCCCAGCCACAGTCCGCAAATCTGCTAGTATACCATTTCTTGATCGGGTCCATGATTCTAAATTGAAAGAAACGTGCTGGTTCCATTTCAATGAAGAGAAAAAAATATGTCCCGACCAGGATTCGAACCTGCAACTCCGGCTTGAGTCGCCAGCGCGTTATCGTTTCGCCACCGGGTCAATGACGTATTCTCTCAAAATTGTGAACAGTTGAATCTTCTATAGTCGGTATGACGCAATCTCAAGCCAAGTCAGAGTTCGAGGTTCGAATCCTGGTCGGGACGTATTTTTTCTCTTCATTTTCAGCTTTGCGTCTATCTTGTATTTGTACCGTGTGGGGCCGGTACTTTAAAAGAATAGCCCCACTGCATCTCTCCCCGTGTATGTCGTAAAAGGCGACTAAGGGATAAGACTCCCTTCTTATATTACTAGGTGGTAGGGTTTAACTCGCCCAGGTTGGTACCGCTGCACTGAATGAAAGGTCGGTCGAAACGGCTATGTAAATAGTTTGTGTTTTCCGTCCAGTTCAGTGTAGCCGGCACGACCGAAGGGAAGCGCTGACGTGGCACCAAGTTCACCCGGTGTTATGGGCTGACATCACGGATGTTGTAGGTGCTGTAGCCAACCGTGCCAGTTTCCATAAAAAAATCTAATTTAACAATAACACAGTCTACAGCTTTATAATGGCACCTACTGCTTTTGACAGGTGCCCTCCCAATTATCTGCACGACCTGCCGAGACAACGAGAAACGGCCGTGTCGCGACTGCGGTTGCTACACTTGCGCCGGAAAGAATGACCCGGAAAAAGTGAGTTTTCAGCAACACTTACAATAAGCTCCGTATGTTAGAACATGTAACTTAACCGCTTAACTGCGATGTCACAAATATTCATGAGGTCAATCAGTAGAGAAAAAATAAATTTCAAAACACCTATGGCATATTTTGCATGGTTGTAATCTTCACAAAATTTTCTGCAAATAAATGTATACCTTAAGTGCGCTTGTTGAACATTGCATGAACATTGCACTCCAAAAATATAGTCAGGTTAAGTTTTTTTTTTCGATTTCATATACTCGCAAATGAAGAAAAACCTCCAATAATAACACATTCACATCGGAAATGTTATATTCTTTCAAATTCATACACAAACACTGACTCAAAACACAAAAAATCGTGTTTATTTGAGGCGGTGTCGCGCCAAATTTGCGCACGAACATGCACCAAGTCTGGAAATCAACTGAGAATCTATTCGTTTTTTGCTGGCGCCAAAGTGAATCAGATCAAGTGGGGCATATCTTCACCTTTATTGAGAGGTATAATGCGCCTTATCGCCATATTCAAAGAGTGTGTGTTTCAATGCCGAATGTTGGCCGCTCCGCCGTTCCAAAATTGGAACGCTACACCTTTCGGTGCCGTTCCAATTTTGGAACGGCGACGCCTGACTACGGAGTGATTTATCTGTTACGAAGTAACTATTAAGTAATCTGTGCCCTTGCCCCTTAGTCGGTAGAAAAAAAAAACAATCGCTGCTCTCATGCTCGATAGAAAATGGGTCCGGATGGTGACGCCATTGAGTTCGTCACCTGACAAACTTGCCATCCATTTCCAGATCGTGCTGTGCGATGAATGCAACAACGGCTTCCACATGAGCTGCCTGGAGCCGCCCATGTCGGAGCTGCCCGAGGAGGACTGGTACTGCGTCGCGTGCAAGCGGGACCCCAACGGCGTGGTGGCGCCCGGCGCCGCACGCCAGGCCAGGAAGGCCGACAAGGCCAAGGGCCAGAGGGATTGGGGTCGCGGCATGGCCTGTGTCGGTGCGTACTTTCTCTATATACTATTTTATTTATTTTATTATTTAAATTATACATTTATTTACACATTCCTTTTTATATAAATTTTACACTTTTTAAAAATTAAAACCTAAAATGTATATAAAAATAAACGGAGTTTCCACCACCGGCGGCGGGGCGAACCCAAGCTACCGATGGTCGGGCCCTAGGGAGAGAAACCTCCGGACAATGCGTGCAGTGTCGAGCACGGCTGCCTTCTAGATGTGGCCCTTGACCCAAGCACTCAGCAAGAGCCTCTTAAGGTGGTCGTCGAGGCTCTTCGCTATCAGCCCATGCGCTGATACGACTATGGGCACAACGATCGTCGAGTCGACGGGCCACATTCTGGTAACCTCGTGCTGCAGATCCAGATACTTCAGCATCTTCTCTGCTTCCTTACTGACTATTTATTATTATTTATATTATAGCCACAGATATAACATAAATAAAACAAAACATACTATATACTAGGTACAACAATAGACCTATGCACGCCCACAAATGTTCCCCTTGAGACAACATTATGAACATAAAAAATGGCTAACTATAAGTAGCTGAATGTAATCCGGTAAGGGTGGCTGAATGAATACATTTTTTCATGCCAACACTAGTAACACTCTCTTGACAGTTTTTGTTTAACCAGAAGAATCATCCAATGGGAACCTTGGTTTTTAAGGCTAAATTTCTTAGTAAAAACCTCTTAATTGTGAGAAATAATCTACAAGAAATAATCTAGAATAACAAGGGACTGTTTGCCTTTTTTTTATGTATCCCGACATGGTTCGCTACACCACTTTCTAGTCTGTTTCAGCACAGTATGTTGCTGCCGAAACTGGATTCCATGCCAGTGCTTCTCGTTTTGGTTGCGCCGGCTAAAATAAACTAAACGGATTTGTTGCAGGCAAGTCGCAAACGTGCGCTATGCCAGCAAACCATTTTGGGCCGATACCAGGAGTCGAAGTCGGAATGGCCTGGAGGTTTAGAATACAGGTATGTATTGCCATAGTCAAATTGCCTTTCTAGACGTCTACGTCATTTTAATTCCTAAGTAAAACCATACCCTTTGAACTCACATGCGTCTCGACGTTAGCCGAACCATCTAGCGAGCTGTAAGGTAGCAAGAGTGGCCACTCACTGGCCTCTCGCTCGATTCGAAACCCTCTCCTACTTGCAATGCGCCCGGATGTGTTCTGTGAAGCCATTGAGTGCTGAGTCCGTCACCTGCGATGTGACGAGTACACAAATCCTAATGTCCTGGAATTGTTTACGGCTTTACAGTTATATGTTCAACTGCACATCAGATCACCTATATTGCTGTTGCAGCTCTCAGAATCGGGCGTCCATCGGCCTCCGGTGTCCGGGATACACGGCCGGGACATTGATGGTGCTTACAGCCTTGTTCTCTCTGGTAACTATCTTTTCTTATATAGCCTTGCGTTCTCTGGTAACTATCTTTTCTAATACAGCCTTGCTTTCTATGGTAACTCTCTTTTCTAATATAGCATTGCTTTCTCTTGTCACTTTATTTTCTAATACAGACTTGCTTTCTATGGTATCTATATTTTCTAATACAGCCTTGCTTTCTCTGGTAACTACAGCCTTGCTTTTTCTGGTAACTATATTTTTTAATACAGCCTTGCTTTCTATGGTAACTCTCTTTTCTAATACAGCATTGCTTTCTCTGGTCACTATATTTTCTAATACAGCCTTGCTTTCTCTGGTAACTATATTTTCTAATACAGCCTTGCTTTCTCTAGTAACTACAACCTTGCTTTCTCTGGTAACTATATTTTCTAATACAGCCTTTCTTTCTATGGTAACTCTCTTTTCTAATACAGCATTGCTTTCTCTGGTCACTATATTTTCTAATACAGCCTTGCTTTCTCTGGTAACTATATTTTCTAATACAGCCTTGCTTTCTCTGGTAACTACAGTCTTGCTTTCTCTGGTAACTATATTTGCTAATACAGACTTACTTTCTCTGGTAACTAAAGCCTTGCTTTCTCTGGTAACTACAGCCTTGCTTTCTCTGGTAACTATATTTTCTAATACAGCCTTGCTTTCTATGGTAACTCTCTTTTCTAATACAGCATTGCTTTCTCTGGTCACTATATTTTCTAATACAGACTTGCTTTCTCTGGTAACTATATTTTCTAATACAGCCTTGCTATCTCTGGTAACTATCTTTTCTAATGCAGCCTTGCTTTCTCTGGTAACAAAATTTTCTAATACAGCCTTGCTTTCTATGGTAACTCTGTTTTCTAATACAGCCTTGCTTTCTCTGGTAACTATATTTTCTAATACAGCCTTGCTTTCTTTTGCACCAGTAGATCTGGAGTGGGTATAGAAACAGCAAACCAAGTTTGATAAAGAAATACTGAAACGTTTTGCTCAGGAGGACATGGAGCAAGGTTTCAAACTGCACGTCTTGAACCTAGTAAAGACCCCCTGGGATGGGCCCTAATAGATTTGAAAAGCATTGTTTTCCGACTTACAGGAGGTTACGAGGACGACGTGGACAACGGCACAGAGTTCACGTACACGGGCAGCGGCGGCCGCGACCTCTCCGGCAACAAGCGCACCGCCGACCAGTCCTCCGACCAGACCCTCACCCGCGAGAACAAGTGAGTGCGCAAACTGTTTGTTACGTCTATCAACAGTTCACGTACACGGGCAGCGGCGGCCGTGACCTCTCCGGCAACAAGCGCACCGCCGACCAGTCCTCCGACCAGACCCTCACCCGCGAGAACAAGTGAGTGCGCAAACTGTTTGTTACGTCTATCAACAGTTCACGTACACGGGCAGCGGCGGCCGCGACCCCTCCGGCAACAAGCGCACCGCCGACCAGTCCTCCGACCAGACCCTCACCCGCGAGAACAAGTGAGTGCGCAAACTGTTTGTTACGTCTATCAACAGTTCACGTACACAGGCAGCGGCGGCCGCGACCTCTCCGGCAACAAGCGCACCGCCGACCAGTCCTCCGACCAGACCCTCACCCGCGAGAACAAGTGAGTGCGCAAACTGTTTGTTACGTCTATCAACAGTTCACGTACACGGGCAGCGGCGGCCGCGACCTCTCCGGCAACAAGCGCACCGCCGACCAGTCCTCCGACCAGACTCTCACCCGCGAGAACAAGTGAGTGCGCAAACTGTTTGTTACGTCTATCAACAGTTCACGTACACGGGCAGCGGCGGCCGCGACCTCTCCGGCAACAAGCGCACCGCCGACCAGTCCTCCGACCAGACCCTCACCCGCGAGAACAAGTGAGTGCGCAAACTGTTTGTTACGTCTATCAACAGTTCACGTACACGGGCAGCGGCGGCCGCGACCTCTCCGGCAACAAGCGCACCGCCGACCAGTCCTCCGACCAGACCCTCACCCGCGAGAACAAGTGAGTGTGCAAACTGTTTGTTACATCGATCAACAGTTCACGTACACGGGCAGCGGCGGCCGCGACCTCTCCGCCAACAAGCGCACCGCCGACCAGTCCTCCGACCAGACCCTCACCCGCGAGAACAAGTGAGTGTGCAAACTGTTTGTTACATCGATCAACAGTTCACGTACACGGGCAGCGGCGGCCGCGACCTCTCCGGCAACAAGCGCACCGCCGACCAGTCCTCCGACCAGACCCTCACCCGCGAGAACAAGTGAGTGCGCAAACTGTTTGTTACATTGATCAATCGTGAACAGCTCTGAGAGGTAAAGGACTTTTTAGTAAGCGAAAGGTTGTGACTTCAATAATAATTCCAGGTATTTCTATTTTATATAATTTTTGAAATTATATTCCCTCATCATGGCATCTGACGGCATGCTCACGGTAGATTCTTATAAAGGTCCCTAGTTATTTTAGAGTGCCATTTGTTCCTACCACCGACAACTGCCCGTAGCATGGCCATCCTTGCCTCCATTTGCACATGAATGTACAAAGAATGCAAGTCAAGCATAGCTCTGTCAGCCTCGGTAGCTCAGTGGTGCAGTCGGTCGACTGTTAAGCAACCCTGAGCGCGGTCAGTACTTGGATGGGTCACCGCTCGACCGTTGGACGCTGACTGTGATTCGGATTCCACGTAAAACTGTAGGTTCTTACCTTACTAGGTAGTAGGTGGTAGGGTTTATCCCGCCCGGACTGGCACCACCGCACTGAATGAAACGTCGGTCGAAACGGCTATGTAAGTAGTTCGTGTTTTCCATCTAGTTCAGTGTAGCCGACATGAAATTAAGGGAAGCACTGGCATGGAACCTAGTTCACCCGGCTTCCATCGCCGCTGTCGGTGTTGAGGACATAGCTCCAGTAATTGATAGGGAAGATAGTCTTTGCAGACTATCAAGGTTTTCCCTACATGTTCTCGGTTGGGTGTCTTTTTGTGCCTCTTTTTGAATATTTAAAATAAAAAGGTGAAGATATGCCGTACTTGATCTGATTCACTTTGTCGCCAACCATAAACAAAAAATTTACGATCAGTATTGTTGTGCAATGTTCGTGCAATAATCAAGTCAAAATTTGAAATCAAAACAAAGGCGCTGAAGTTCCTACAAAGTTATTTATATGTTAACTTTGTAGGAAATGTTGTGATGATTACAACCATGCTAAATTTGCTATAGGTGGTCATATATATTTTTTCCGAAAAAGCATATTTCCCGTAACCCTTGCCTAACAAATTGCGCGCGCGAGCACCTCCGACGCCTTTCGGAGATGAGGTCGCGGAGGGGGGGGGGGGGGGGGGGGGGATTCGACGCCCGAGCGGTTAATAATACAAAGCATATGTCCACAGAGCGCTGGCACGCAACTGCGCCGTGAAGCAAGTATCTGAGGAGGGCGGCGACGCTGGGGCGGCGTGGCGGGACGGCAAGCCCGTGCGCGTAGTACGCTCGTACAAAATGATCAAGCACTTCCCCGAGTACGCACCGGACCAGGGCGTTAGGTAAGAGATATATATTTTTTTTTATGGATACTGACACGGTTGGTTACATCACCTACAACATCCGTGATGTCAGCCCATAACACCAGGTGAACTTGGTGCCACGTCAGTGCTTCCCTTCGGTCGTGCCGGCTACACTGAACTGGACGGAAAACACAAACTATTTACATAGCCGTTTCGACCGACCTTTCATGCAGTGCGGTGGTAGCAACCCGGGCGGGTTAAACCCTACCACCTAGTAATATAAGAAGGGAGTCATATCCCCTAGTCGCCTTTTACGATATACACGGGGAGAGATGCAGTGGGGCTATTCTTTTAAAGTACCGGCTCCACACGGTACACGGCACAGATATTGCTGTTTATAATGATGATGTGATGATGTGGTTGGATGATGTTGATGTTGTTGGTGATTATGATATGACGAAGTGGTGAATGGTGATGATGAATGAAGATGTTGTATTGTGTTTTGGGGATCATGTTGATGACGATGATGATGTTGAACATGATATTGCGTTGTCGTTTGGCGATGACGAAGATGATGTTGTTGAGATTGGTGCTGTGTTGTGGTCTGGGGATTATTTTTTTGATTATGTTGTTGTATTGTGGTTTGGGGATGTTAAGAGATTTTTAAGGGACTCCCACTCCAAAACGGCATTTTTTTCACCTCAATCTACAGAAACCAGACCACTTTTGTGGGAACGTAGCCCCTGATCCTCAAAATACTGACTGATCATTTTAAAAAAAAAACTGACTTACTGACCTTAGCCAAAAAAAACTGACTTACTGACTTTACTGACCATTTTCCACCCCTGTGATTATGATGTTGAGCATGGTTTTATGTTGTGGTTTGGGGATCACGATGATGTTGATGTTGTTGAGCATGGTGTTATGTTGTGGTGATGATGATGATGTTGTGGTTTGGTGATGATGATGATGATGATGATCATGTTGATTATGTTGATTTCTGCTGTATTAATAATACTGACCACATGAAACTGCCAACAGATACGACGGCATATACAAAGTGGTGAAGTATTACCCGGAGACTGGCAAGTCCGGGTTCCGCGTGTGGAAGTATCAGCTGAGACGGGATGATCCGAACCCAGCACCCTGGGAGGCTACCGCTAAGAAGTATCCTATTATTGTGAGTATCGTCATAAGCTAAGCGCAAACTGGCACTGTGGTGGCGGTCATAGCGGTGGCGGCCAAAGTAGCGGTGGCGGTGGCGGCAGATCAGAGCGTTCAGATTCGACGGCTGTGGTGCCGCGGTAATTGCGTAATTTCGTATTTTTCGTACTTTTAACTACAAAATGGAAGAAATTTTACTTTTTTTTTACTTTTAAAAATTTTACTTTTTTTGAATTCCGTGTGAGCAGTATTGTATAGAATTGAGTGATTGTAGACCTCGTTTAAATTATTTCCTCCATTCTTTTGTCAGTTCCTATGATATCACGCGATCAGATGCTGCAGGCGCGATCTGATCGCCACCGCCGCCACCGCCGCGATCGGACCGCGCACTGACCGCACGCGTGCAGCGATCGACCGCGCCAGTGTGCGCATGCACACACATTTGCATATAACCTATCTGATCGCCACCGCCACCGCCACCGCCGTGATCGCCTTGATCGCTGCAGTTTGCGCTTAGCTTTAGTCTTTCCGCTTAAGATTATTTTCCACATTGAACGCTGAACCGATTTTTTTTTTTTTATGGAAACTGACACTATTGGTTACATCACCTACAACATCCGTGATGTCAGCCCATAACACCGGGTGTACTAGGTGCCATGTCAGTACTTCCCTTCGGTCGTGCCGACTACACTGAACGGGACGGAAAACACAAACTATTTACATAGCCGTTTCGACCGAACTTTCATTCAGTGCGGTGGTACCAACCCGGGCGGGTTAAACCCTACCACCTAGTAATATACGAAGGGAGTCATATCCCTTAGTCGCCTTTTACGACATACACGGGGAGAGATGCAGTGGGGCTATTCTTTTAAAGTACCGACCCCATACGGTACAAACATTTTTGAACTCTAAATGTAGCACGCCGAAATTTACTATTGATTTTTAGGAGTCCATAGTTTGAAAACTTCAAATAAAGGAGGATACGACCAAATCTCCCCACCGACCAATAACGACCAGACATAAGGCCGTTGAAAAGCTCTTTTCGCAACTGTCATTAGTTACTATGGCGGTCAGTCTCAAATCATTGTAGGAAAAAAGTTATAGATAAAAAAACAATTTGTATTCACAATTTTTCTGCAATACAACTGTTTTAGCGATGTTTTATTGTATTGTATTGTATTGTATTGTTGTATTGTTTATTGATCATTCTTATGGCAGTTAGACTGCGCTCGAACTTGTCACAATTTGTTGTATCCGGTTCGATTACACCCACGAAGAAGAACCGACAAGAAACTTCGCAGGGTATTTTTTTTAACCCTTCGGCCCTCAGCATAAATATTCGCATGACCCCAAAATCTCAGCCCTTTTCGCCGCGCGCAAAAACGCAAAATTTTGGCGCGCGCGCTCCCACACAAATTCGAATATCCCGCCTCAATCGAACGATCCATCAGTAATCTGTAATCTGTAATCTGCGTACTGAAATTGCGCATTCAGTGATACCAAACACTTCAGGATTCACTTATTTAGAAGCACAGACCGATTTTTTGAACTCCAGGCAAAACAAAACACACTCGACATTTTTTTTCGATTTTTTCTGACCAAAACTGTATAATTTCCTTATACGAGTCATACCTCTAAATAAAGATAATGAGACGTACTCTCGAATACGGGTACACGAAATACGGTACACGGGTACACGAAGTACTGCAACCTAGTAGACCGGATTGTGAGAAACGGATTGTGAGAAACAGATTCAAGACTGATCTCTTCGCTGTGGAAGTCGGAGCAACAGGACTACCAGCGAATTCGTCCACAGTCTCTCCAAGAATCTAGGGCTGCCAAGATCGACGCTAAGCTCATACATGGAGAGAGCTTCGAAAACGTCACTGGAAGCATCCTACAGAATATGGATAGGTAAAGAGAGGGAGGTCGAGAGCGGGACTGGTGTTTCCCCGCGTCCTAGTCAACGCAGACTAGCTGACGAGGGCTTGAAGCGAGCCGAAACGTGAAGCATGCGCGGGAAATTTAGAGTGGCCACTCGCTAGTCCCGGCCTCGATTAATACCCTCCTCTACTGCCGATGGGCCCGGATATGTTCGGTGAAGCCATCGTAAGCTTAGATCCACACCTTCCTTTCTTCCTTCTCAATATATTTCAGTGTGAGCTGAAATGTCCATTGTCAAAAGTGACATTATTTCATTTGACATTTTAAAAAATTATTTTCTGTGTGAAGGTGAAGTGTTGCCCTGCCATGTGTTTGATAATAGTTCTAGTACTTTTAACCAAGAAGTGATACCAGGAATCAGTTCTTTGGTCGAAAATTGGTAGAATTAGTGATTAATTTAATAGTGAGCCGCGCGCCGCCGCGCCGCGCCGAACCCCGCGCGGGGTTTGCGGGAGCCAGCCGTTGAACGATAAATGAACCCCGCGCGGGGTTTGCGGGAGCCGAAGGGTTAAACATATTTTTACAAGTATTTAGTGACTAGCCACATAATAACACCGCCCATAGTCCATCTAAAACACAGCTTGAGAGCAAGATTAACAATTTTGCTGAGAGTTCTGACTACAAAGACTTATTAATTAAGTGAATCAGGTGTAAAGAGCATTATTGTAATAAATGAGCATATTTGTAATAAATAAACAATTTTTTTGATACAATAAATGACACATTTATTCCCACAATGATTTGAGACTGACCGTCATAGTAACAAATGACAGCCGGGAAAAGTGCTTTCCTACCTATGTCCGGTCGTTATTGCTCGGTGGGGACGCGTCCCATACATTTATGCTCATCCTCCCTCGAGAAGACAAGTTGTAATTCATATTTTCTGACACCACGCGGGGCGCTTTGATTCAATAGAAACCTGAGTCCCGCAGTGAGGGTAAATTCATTAGTGGTCTCAGAAGTGAGTCGCCGGTGCGTGGACCGACACCACAACTTGAATGGAACAACCGCACACGGTCACGTTGGCATTCGACGTGTTGCGAAGATTTTCGCGCTCGACCTGCTGATAATTGAGAGAGTTTAACTGTTTCACACTTTCCAGTTCCCCGAAGGCTACCTCGAAGCAGAGGCCGAGAAGAAAGCCAACAAAGGTAAGGGCAAGCCCAAGAAGCGTGTGCTCCGCGAGAGCAACCACTCGGATACTGAGTCCCAAGCCAGCAGCGGGAAGCAGGAGGACAGCGGCTGCGAGTCCCCTCCGATGAAGCGGAGGAACACGAGACAATCGAAGGGGGAGGAGGATACGCCGCCGACGAAAAGAGGCAGGGGGCGACGTGAGTAACAATTTGTTTTAGTAAGGACAATGTGTGTAACTATTTGGTTTTAGTAAGAACTTGTGTAACTATTTGGTTTTAGTAAGGACAATGTGTGTAACTATTTTGTTTTAGTAAGGACTTGTGTGACTATTTGGTTTTAGTAAGGACAATGCGTGTAACTATTTGGTTTTCGTTAGGACAGTGTGTGTAACTATTTTGTTTTAGTAAGGACAACGTGTGTTACTATTTATTTTGAATAGGACCATATTTGTGGTACATGTCATCTTCCAGAGACAATATTAGATTGCATATGTCAATACCATATTATTATGTAAATCGGCGGATGGTTGGTGCGGACTTGGCTTGGACTCTTAATCTCGAAGTTCTAGGTTCGATTCCGGCCGACATGCACCAATGAGTTTTTTCTGACTGAAAAATTTATGTGCATACCTAACTACAATTCCTGCTTCACCGTTCGGAACAGGTGTAAAACTGTAGTTCTCTTCCCTGGTCCCTTACTTGGTGGAAGGTTCGAAATTGTAGCCTACTGGGTTGGTACCACCGTACTGGATGTAAGATGGCCGCATAGCAGCCTCGACTGAGTTCTCTTCTAGTCCAGTATAGCCACCAATCCAAAGGGAGGTCTCCGATATGGCACCTACCTTTTCGAAGCGTATATTGGCTGGTCGGAACATGTGCTTTGGCCCCCTTGACTCATTGAGCCATCCTGGATTACATATAAATAGAACGGTTGAACCGTTCTCGAGTTAAACAAGCAATTATGTACATTACATAATTTATTTTATTTCCAGCCCGAAAAATCCAATCCGTCAGTCCCAAGAGTCCCTTCTCAATAGCATCCAAACTGAAGCCCAAATCCAGCCCCAAATCGCCCAAACAATCCAAGACTTCCCCCCAAAAGTCACCGATGAAGTCTCCCAAGAGCAAGCTGGAGGCCCTCCTCGCTCCGGAGGAGCTGGAGTCAATCAGAGCGGACGACTTGAACTCGAAACTGTGGGAGGAGTGTCTGGACGTGTGCAAGAATAAAGGGAAGCAGGTAAGTTGCATCCTTTCCTCCACTGTCCAGTTTGGGGTACTTCAAACATATTTTTTTTTATTGCTACCGAACTGGGTGGCTCTGCCCGAGGTCGCAACCTCAGCCGCAGCCAATTTCACCCCCGAGGAGGTGCCAGCCCGGCTTGGAGGTGGAATAATGTTACTGGGGAAAGGCTATTAACCCGCGATTTGAAGATCCGTGGATTGTAGGTGTGGGGGAAGATATTCCCTGGGAGACCGATCCACACCTTTGCAGTGCGGCACAAGAACGTGAAAGTGCACCTAGCAGGCCGACATGGTGTTCGCAGCTCCCGTAAATATTCGAATGCCCGTGGGCGCCGTCGGACTACACCTCTGCGTTAGTCTGGCGCGCGCCATATGTCGTGCTTCCCATAAAAAAATGCCTTTTGAAAACTTTAGCATATGTAGTGCTTAAAGCTTCAAGGAGGGGTATAGAATCAAAGACAGCTCTATCAAATTTTGCAAATTTTTGGTAAACAAAAAACAATTTTTATTCAGATCTAATGGCCTAAATGGCCCGTTAATTTGTTAGGATTAATGGAGCTCTCCTATTGGACAGTTGTGCTAGTTTTCAAACTAAACGTATGGATAGTGCTGTTTTTGATTGTTACTGTTAAGTTCTGAACTATGTTTTAATGGAAAGAGCTGCTTTTAAAGCAGTTTTTTATGACAATAGCCAATTGTATGAAGAAAAATTGTGCATTCATATGTCGTTTCGCCAAAAAGTGGTAAAGAGCTACCTTTGATTCTATACCCCTCGGTACAAAATTCTTAATTTCAATAATATGGTTTTCCAGCACCTGATAAACCACGTGCGGCAGCTGTTCCTCTGCATCATCTGCCAGGATGTGCCGGCCAGTCCTGTCACCACTAGGTGCCAGCACAACTTCTGCATGGTAACCATTCTCACTATCACTATTACAAATACGTGCAGGGTATTGCTTATTTATTATTAATGTGGCGGCCCACGACCGCGTTGGAACGCACCCCCATCTACGCTCCCCAGGCCTCACGCCGCCGCGGGAGAGCAGCTTATTATTTCAGTTCAGTTCAGTTCAATTTATTGGTTCAATTGAGTATTTTTTACAGTGTAACAGACAATGTAGCACTTAATACTATAGAATATGTAATTTTTTCTATTTTAAAGTTGTTTATAATTTGTATACAATTAAATTACGTGAGAGAGATATTTTGTTAAATTTTTAAAATTTAATTGCGCCTTCTACAGTTGTCATAAAATTTCTTAAATAATACTTTAAAACATACTCACAATAAACATAAAATCAATTAAAATACATGAACTAAAAATTCATTAATACTATAAAATATGTCTTCAAATAAAATAGATTTTACAGATGTTCTAAATCGTGGCAGAGCGGTAGGGTTCTCAGTTCATGTGGCAAATGATTATAAAGTTTAATCTTCAACTAGTCGGCCAGTTGTTGAGCTCGGGCCAGATGAGTTTTTGGCAGTACATAATGTTGCCTTGACCTAGTCGGATATTACATCGGTTATCAACAGATTATCAACATAGTTATCAATAAGTCACTACCGCGCAGCCCCCATGAGAGCACACATCGTCACACACGAAGGTCGGTCGAAATGACTATGAAAATAGTTCATGTTTTCCATCCAGTTCAGTGTAGCCAGCATGACTAAAGGAAAGCACTGCCCTTTCACCACACTGTCATACTGAATGTAAGATGGACGCGTAACAGCCTGTGCTCTCCTCTAGTCCAGCTATCCAAAGTCTCCGGTATGGCACCCACCTTCTCAGAGTTTATATTTGCTGGTCGGAGCATCTCCTCTGTCTGGCTCCTCTGACTCAGCCCACCAAACCGGATTACACTAAAATAAGAGTATAATGTCTTCAGGTGCTTGAATTAAATTGTTTTGAATTTGTTTTGTTTTGATTTTCTACACGTCAACAGAGAACCAGTTTTATAATTCTTTATTCATCATTCGTATGGTAGTACACTACACTTGAATTTGTCCTGTTTAGTTTTTACAATCCGGTTTGATTACACCCACAAAAAAGAGCAGGCAAGAAACTTCGCAGGGGTTTTTATTAACATATTTGATTTCATTGTGACTAGCTACACAACTTACAGTGTTAAAATACAGTTTGAGAGTGGCTAGAATAACTATAATAATTTAAGCTTGATAATTCTGACCACATGAAATCAAAATTAAAAGTAAAATCAGGTATATAGCCTTTGTCAGAAATTGTTGATACGTATGTCATTCTTATTTCTTCCAGAGTTGCCTAAAGCTAGCCTTCCGCTCCACCGAGAGCCACAGCTGTCCGTACTGCCGGCAGGACCTGTCGAAAGAGGAACTCGTTCACAACGAACCGCTCAAGACTGCTTTGAAAACTCTCATGCCCGGCTACGACGTTGGGAAGAAATGACATTATACAACTGCGTAGATAGATCCATTGTTTATAGACGGTGTTTGTTACATTAATAGTGTACAGTACGAAGATTTTGTTAGATATGTCAGCTGGAAGAGTTTTTCCTATATCCGAAGCCGACGGCTCTACAGCACTGCCCATTAAAGGCAACTGAGGTGTATGCACACACAAGCTCACCCTCGAACTATGGGAGTTAAGCACTGTTAGGGATCGACCGAAGCGCCCCGAGATCCTAGAACTCCTTAACAAGCCTGTCAAGGGGCTAAACAGTGAAGGAGCAGTCGTCGCTGTCCTTGAAGATGACAGATGACATTTGTTGTCTTCATAAAGTAATGTAAAACTTTACAGCAATGTCACTTTAGCGTGAAGCTGTCCTTGAAGATGACAGATGACATTTGTTGTCTTCATAAAGTAATGTAAAACTTTACAGCAATGTCACTTTGGCGTGAAGCTGTCCTTGAAGATGGCAGAAAACTTTACAGTAATGTCACTTTGGCGTGAAGCTGTCCTTGAAGATGACAGATGACATTTGTTGTCTTCATAAAGTAATGTAAAACTTTACAGCAATGTCACTTTAGCGTGAAGCTGTCCTTGAAGATGACAGATGACATTTGTTGTCTTCATAAAGTAATGTAAAACTTTACAGCAATGTCACTTTGGCGTGAAGCTGTCCTTGAAGATGACAGATGACATTTGTTGTCTTCATAAAGTAATGTAAAACTTTACAGCAATGTCACTTTAGCGTGAAGCTGTCCTTAAAGATGGCAGATGACATTTGTTGTCTTCATAAAGTAATGTAAAACTTTACAGCAATGTCACTTTGGCGTGAAGCTGTCCTTGAAGATGGCAGAAAACTTTACAGTAATGTCACTTTGGCGTGAAGCTGTCCTTGAAGATGACAGATGACATATTTTGTTGTCTTCATAAAGTAATGTAAAACTTTACAGCAATGTCACTTTGGCGTGAAGCTGTCCTTGAAGATGACAGATGACATTTGTTGTCTTCATAAAGTAATGTAAAACTTTACAGCAATGTCACTTTAGCGTGAAGCTGTCCTTGAAGATGACAGATGACATTTGTTGTCTTCATAAAGTAATGTAAAACTTTACAGCAATGTCACTTTGGCGTGAAGCTGTCCTTGAAGATGGCAGAAAACTTTACAGTAATGTCAATTTGGCGTGAAGCTGTCCTTGAAGATGACAGATGACATATTTTGTTGTCTTCATAAAGTAATGTAAAACTTTACAGCAATGTCACTTTAGCGTGAAGCTGTCCTTGAAGATGACAGATGACATTTGTTGTCTTCATAAAGTAATGTAAAACTTAACAGCAATGTCACTTTAGCGTGAAGCTGTCCTTGAAGATGACAGATGACATTTGTTGTCTTCATAAAGTAATGTAAAACTTTACAGCAATGTCACTTTGGCGTGAAGCTGTCCTTGAAGATGGCAGAAAACTTTACAGTAATGTCACTTTGGCGTGAAGCTGTCCTTGAAGATGACAGATGACATATTTTGTTGTCTTCATAAAGTAATGTAAAACTTTACAGCAATGTCACTTTGGCGTGAAGCTGTCCTTGAAGATGACAGATGACATTTGTTGTCTTCACAAAGTAATGTAAAACTTTACAGCGATGTCACTTTGCCGTGCGCCACGCAATAAGCCCTCCGGACCTATTCTGTAAAGCAAGCCAGTTTTAACTTGCGTGCAAGCGACTAGCGCGTTAGAATCTCGAGGTTTAAATCTTCCATACTAGTGTTTGGAGCCCTTGTGCCATACAAATTCATTGTAGCATTTTTATTAATTTATGTTTTTGATTTCATAACTATTTGAGATGTTCCGTTTATTAATTGAAGAGTGATTTTGAATAGTCCGTATAAGGCCTAAGGAAGGAGGATTGTCTTCTGACTTTGCTAATCTTATGTTATCTTTTGGAAATGTATAGTATCTTCTTCTGCATCTGCGGGATAATCGTAAGATTATTGGCAACATAGACAACCAGAGGATAACCGTCCTTCCTGCAATTAGGCATTAGAGTTTGGCGAAGTTTGGAGCTCCGTCATCCCTCACACCAAGAACTTTAAATTATTGGCGAAGTAAAAAGTCTCCAGAGCGATACATGTTTCACCCTCAAAAACAGGCTATAGCAATGTTTGAAAGCAGTAAACTGCGGGGCTGCTGTTCCCTATTAGAAATTCATCGCTACTATAGTCTGTTTTTTTGGAAGACGGAGGAAACTGACGTTTGGAGTGTTGCCAGTTTCTGGCAAATTTTAAATAGGCATGTAGTTGCTATCAATACTTTTATCAATTGAAAATGCTGTAAACTCTAACATTTACCTAATTGTGAATTTAATTGACAACATTGGCTAAGTCTAGCTAGAAAAATGTTAAGTTTAAGGCAGCGCCACAGGTAGCGCATAATATGTGTGAAGGTGTGTCGTGTCGTATTCATGTCGTGTAAAAGTCGATACTATTTTCATAGACATTATTTTCATGCAATCACTAGTGGTGCAAAGCGTGCAACACTCTAATGTCAGTCAAACGTCAATTTACTCCGTCTTACAAAAAAACAGACTATAGCAATTTCTTATGATCCATCTCACTCGCTCCAACGGGCTTCTTAATACGTCTAGTGAGACAGAGCTGCGGCTATCGCATTGTGATAATCGCTAATAGAAACGGGTCGTAACTGGTGTCTGTTGAACTTTCTGTTTTGGGAAATAATACCATTGTGTAATTACCCCCATTGTCTATTTAGCCCCATTATGCAGAATTACTATGCCCGGCCCATTGCCATGGTGTCGCGTGGGCTTGTGACTATCTATACCTTGTTCACTGTAAGAAGACCCGCGTGGCAGCATGTAATGCCTATTTATCTATATCTGTCTGAACATCTTCACAGCAAAATTCGATAAAAGGCCGTTTGTCCTAATTTCCAGGAAAAAATGGTCAGTTCTTTGAAAAGACTGAAAATACCCACTTCATTTATATACAATTTTGTTCTAAATCGTTTTCGTATCCTACCAGTACACTGTGCGGTCAAATAAATGTTTGTTTTTGTTTTGTTTTAACGCGGGTTAGTAGTTTTCGCTAGAACCGAACTCTACAAATTTTTTGCGGAAGTATTGGATGTATCATGATGTGTATTACGGTTTTCCTAAGTGCCTTCTTTCTTTTATGCATCCCCACTGTGCTTTATTAGCATAATAAGAATTCATTGATTTTTTTCTTTATAAGCATCTGGCACGGGTGGCTGAGCCTAAAAGTCAAAAGCTAATAACACCACTCTGAGAGGCACGACAGCTATATTTCATTATTATATTTTCGCCGTACGACGTAATTGAAAAGAAATGCATTCGCAGACGTTCGGTGTTAACAACACATTTTACATGCAACTAAGTTTGCCAGGCATCTGGGATGTTCGGGATTGTCCCAGAATTTGTTGTGATGTCATGTGTCCAGAAGTTTAATAAATGCGTCCCAGAAATGTCCCAGGCAATCGCTCTTGAGCACAATAGGTGCGACTATGTACACACAGCCCTACAAAAGGGTTAGTCGTCTGTGGGGGGACCCACCGTCCCAAACTCTGAACACACATAGAAAACGGGAATTTAAAAAGTATTGATTATGTTACCGAATGAAATTCATTCTTAACTTTACCCCAAATTCAAAACTAAGCACCGTGTAATAGAAAGATCCTGGAAAAAGTGATTTGGCATCTGGCAAGCTTACCTGCAACACCGCTGCACATGGGCCTCAGTCAGGGTTCCCACCGTTTCATTGGTTAATTCTCAGATGAGAAAACAGCGACCCTGATTGTATAACGTCAGCAGACTAATATGACGCATACGGGTCTCTATTGGGACCCGTACAGACACAAGTGGAGAAAAAGTAATTTTAGTTCTTAGGTTAAGACATTTAATATGTATTTTCAATATGGCCCTAGTTGGCTGAAATAAAGAGATAAATAAAAAATAAATAAATAAAAAAATAAAAGTTATAAAAACTAAAACCCGACTACGTAAAAGCTAATTATGAAAATCGCTTAAATAAAAAAAAATTTTTATAAAAAACTAAAACCCGGCTACGAAAAAGCAAATTATGAAAATAGTTTAACTATAACTAAAAATAACAAAATAATGTTTTCCATATAATTTATCAGATACAGCAATTCTCTTTTTATATTGATTCTACCTTAGCACTAACTCTATAAATTTTGATAAATTTATTATTTTTAACGTTCTAAATATAGAGCCGTGGTCGGGCGTTCTTCGTTCAACAAGACAAGTGAGGCCGTCGTCGTGCATTATTAGAGCGCGGAACTTAGGACGGCCATCGCCATTGTGTCATACTGGCATCTTTTTGTAAGATCAGTCAGAGCCAATCTAAAATTATTATAAGTAGATACATAGGTAAATACCGAACGTCAACGGCTGTAATGCACAACGACGGTCTCACTTGTCTTGTTGAACGAAGAACGCCCGACCACGGCTCTATATTTAGAACGTTAAAAATAATAAATTTATCAAAATTTATAGAGTTAGTGCTAAGGTAGAATCAATATAAAAAGAGAATTGCTGTATCTGATAAATTATATGGAAAACATTATTTTGTTATTTTTAGTTATAGTTAAACTATTTTCATAATTTGCTTTTTCGTAGCCGGGTTTTAGTTTTTTATAAAAATTTTTTTTTATTTAAGCGATTTTCATAATTAGCTTTTATATTGATTCTACCTTAGCACTAACTCTATCAATTTTGATAAATTTATTATTTTTAACGTTCTAAATATAGA
Source organism: Nematopogon swammerdamellus (assembly GCA_946902875.1). Lineage (NCBI taxonomy): Eukaryota > Metazoa > Arthropoda > Insecta > Lepidoptera > Adelidae > Nematopogon > Nematopogon swammerdamellus. Next base: position 10,598,247 of record OX336359.1, read on the forward strand.
GCCGTGGTCGGGCGTTCTTCGTTCAACAAGACAAGTGAGACCGTCGTTGTGCATTACAGCCGTTGACGTTCGGTATTTACCTATGTATCTACTTATAATAATTTTAGATTGGCTCTGACTGATCTTACAAAAAGATGCCAGTATGACACAATGGCGATGGCCGTCCTAAGTTCCGCGCTCTAATAATGCACGACGACGGCCTCACTTGTCTTGTTGAACGAAGAACGCCCGACCACGGCTCTATATTTAGAACGTTAAAAATAATAAATTTATCAAAATTTATAGAGTTAGTGCTAAGGTAGAATCAATATAAAAAGAGAATTGCTGTATCTGATAAATTATATGGAAAACATTATTTTGTTATTTTTAGTTATAGTTAAACTATTTTCATAATTTGCTTTTTCGTAGCCGGGTTTTAGTTTTTTATAAAAATTTTTTTTTATTTAAGCGATTTTCATAATTAGCTTTTACGTAGTCGGGTTTTAGTTTTTATAACTTTTATTTTTATTTTAGGATTTTTTTAAAACTGTTTGCACACTTTAAATTTTGTATGTAACTCGTATATTGATTTTTTTATGGAATCTGACACATCACCTACAGGCTACAACATCCGTGATGTCAGCCCATAACACCGGGTGAACTTGGTGCCACGTCAGTGCTTCCTTTCGGTCGTACCGGCTACACTAAATACATAGCCGTTTCTACCGACCTTTCATTCAGTGCGGTGCGGTGGTACCAACACGAGCGGGTTAAACCCTACCACCTAGTAATATAAGAAGGAAGTCATATCCCTTAGTCGCCTTTTACGACATACACGGGGAGTGATACAGTGGGGCTATTCTTTTATATAAGTACCGACCCCACACGGTACAAAATTGATACTATCCGTCCGTTTATTTGTCGTCATCTCTATTTGAAACTAAAGTTTTCTGCAAATAGCGCATGAGTGAGTACCTACATATATATACAAATTATGTATAGTTGAACGATGTATATTCTTGAAGTAAAATGAAAAGTCAGTCAGAGCAAGACCGAAGACTGAGCTGTGTAAGTACACGATTGTCTTTGTCTATGTAAGTAAATATATCTGGCTGGGGTGAAGCGGATTCGGGAAGTAAGTAAACCAATCAGTTCAAGGCCGAAGACCGAGGGCGGTTTCAGGTTGTACATAGTTGAATAATGTACTCACTCGAAGCAGGTAAGCCACTAAGGCGAGGCCAAAGCTACTGATATTATTTTTATAGTAAGCGCGACATGTGGCGCCGAGCCACCCATAAGGTGTCCAGCGATACCCATGGGCATTCGGTAGCATGCGGAGGCTACGAATGCCATGCCGGCCTGATAGCTGCCCAGGTTGAAGGACCCGAAACTGTACTTGGGGGAAAATATTTCTCTCTGTTTGTATTTCAACAGGCTCTGATTTAGTTATGTATTCCTACGGAGTTGCAGTGGTTTTAAATCGCGGGACATTTGGGAGTCACCTACTATTCGCACGGCTCGACGCTGGATCGAGTCCAGAGGCGCCAGCTGGTATTTGACTGAGCCATCCCATAGGTGCGAGCAGTACCCCAAGCCAGGACCGAATCTGCGATTTATACGGCCTTGCCCTCGATGTCACCCCGGAAGTTTAGATCGTGCGAAAATTCGACTCGGAGGACCCCGAGGTGGTCGCAAAATTTAAGTGACGTACCTTGGTAGGAAGGAGCTGGTGTGAACGCCGCTCTCTTTGCACTGATCGCGCAAACTTGTATCTTGGAGGTATTTAACTTGACCAACTTGCTACGGCCCATTCGGAAATAGAGCCGAGTGTTTGCTCAAGTTCAGACACAAGTCTTCGCCTCTTCTCATCCACATCCCGCCTAGTTGAAGGGTAACTGGTGTAGAACCCGTGTTCCGTACTCTCGTATGCATAACAATGATATGTTGCCCCCTGAATGCTACGCCCACGCCTTCAACGTTAGCAAGGCTCAGTGCTGCGCATTATCTGCGAAGGTCGATTTGAAGGTCCTTTTGATTTCCAAGCCAGTTTCTAAGTCAGCGTCATACCTGTCTGGAAGCACCTGAACCTCCTGGGCACCGCCATTTCCAAAGACGTAGGTTTCCGGCAACTAATCGAGTCTAGGGCTAAAACTGCACCCAGAAAATTGGGAATACTTTTCCGCAATCGGCGGTTCTTCTCTTCCAAAATATCCCGCTTAGCTGAAGGGTAACTTGCATCCGAAAATATTGTAGGTATTAGGTATATTTAATGTACCTACCTTTTTTTTTTTTTTTTTTTATGGAAACTTTACACGGTTGGTTACATCACCTACAACATCCGTGATGTCAGCCCATAACACCGGGTGCCATGTCAGTGCTTCCCTTCATTTCGCGCCGGCTACACTGAACTGGACGGAAAACACGAACTATTTACATAGCCGTTTCGACCGACGTTTCGCTCAGTGCGGTGGTACCAACCCGGCCGGGATAAACCCTACCACCTAGTAAGGTAAGAAGGGAAGGGACCTACAGTTTAACGTGGTATCCGAACAACGGTCAGCCTCCAACAGTCGGGCGGTCATCCATCCAATAACTGACCGCACCATTAAGCTGCCGAGGCTGACGATCCCTTAGTCGACTTTTACGACATGCGACGGGGAGAGATGCAGTGGGGCTATTCTTTTTAAGTACCGACCCCACACTGTACACCTACGCTACATATTATGCTTACACTAGGTACATGGACATTTAATACCAATTTATTTTAGCATAGTACTGTATCTAATAATAATATTATATATCTATATAAAATTTGCGGTAGATCAGTGAGTAAGTATGTAGGTATATTACCAACAATACCATGTCGCTTCTTCGCGTCGCGTCGTCGCATGTCGTCGCGCGTAACGTAACGCGTGTACGCGGGGGGGGGGGGGGGGGGGGGGGGGGGGGGGCGCGGCGCGGTGCGCGGGCGACTACGCTTCATCGCGAATAATCGCTATTAATACATGCGCCACACATTTTGCTCTATTTCTCTGTACACATAAGTTTAATAGATAGCAAAGTATATATTTTCGGAATCGTAATTTAATTACCTTTAATTTGATACCCCACTCAAAATATTTTGAAAAACTAATTTGACATTTTGAGGCCGTGCGTCCGCCATTTTGAATTTTGAAAATTGTTATATAGCCTATGACACTCCCGTGAATAAGACAAATCCACTGGCGCAAGAAGTATTCAAATCGGCCCAGTACTTTAGGCTGTAGAGTGGAATATAGATAGTCACATACATACATACATACATACATACATACATACACGCCAAACTCATAACCCTTCCTTTTTTGGCTTCGCCGTAGTCGGGTAAAAAAAATAAAATAACCTATTTTAGTAGGTAATTTAAAAGAGTATTTTTTTTATTGGATTTTGCGGCTGCCAACATGTCACTTCTCTTTCTCTCCAGTAAAGCACCAACAAAAAAAGGGCATTCCTAGAATTTTTTATCTCTGCACTCCCAGACAAGATATGTAACTCCCGGATTATCCAGGGGCATTCCTGGACGGGTCTTAACTAAATCTGGCCTCGGTAATTCCTAGCATTCCGTAGAGGCTTTGAAAGTCAAGTTCTACGCCAATTAGCATAGTGGGGATGCAAGCTTTAAGGAAACCCCTAAAATTAAGTACTTTGTAACTTTTCAAAGTCAAATATTGACTTGTTTTTTAGAGTTTTGATTTTTTGCTTTTTTTAAATATTTACTAGCTAGCTAATAACAGTATTAAGTTTAATTTTTGATTCAATAAAATTGAATGTCATTCATTCCAGTTGTGAATTTGGAAGTTTTTATTGTTACCCAATATGTGATTTTATGTAATTCGTGGCTCATACGTTTGGTGTTCTAGTTACTAGCGCACATTACAATCTCGTTAGAGTTTTAAGTTTTATCCTGGACCTATTATGTTAAGCCATGCCATTTTGGTTATGAATAAATGTATTGTGGTACCTAACAGTGTTTTATTTGAATTTGATCAAAATTTTCCTTCTATTGGTAACTTCAAAGTGTCTTGAAAGTCTTGCGGCAGTTTGACCACCTTTTGCTACAGTGCTGTCAGTAAACTCCTGTGAAATGTACCTACAGATCGTTCACAGTTATTTTACCTCTGACACACACATGTCATATCTTCCGCTAGGTTGGCACCACTTGCTGTCACTAGTACTAAGGTCATAGAAAGGGTTACTTGCTATTAATATTTTACCCGTGGTAGTGGAAATTATGTATATGTACCTGTTGTACTTGTAGTGATAAGTTCACCTTTGCGCACTCCTGCATTTCTTGTTTCTTGCCGTGTACTGTTCTTCTTTCAATTTGTTTGCAATAAAGAGTTTCTATTCTATTCTAAACATATATTTAAATATTTCGTACAGGGAAATAGTACGAACCAATTATGGCAACACAGAGCTCAGGTTAGCCAACTTGATGGCTAGAGGTAGAGAGTGTTCCAACTAAATCTTCCCTTCGCCGTTATGTTGGCTCCACTGCCAGTGTCACTGTCAGTGCTTAAATTCCTGTATGTAATAGATATTTACCGTATAATAAATACGGTAAATACTGATAATTACGGGTAAATCTGTACGCATAGCAATCCTCAACGCTGTTTTGACAGATAGACAGTGGAACTAACATTACGGCGAAAGGAAGATTTTTAAGGAACACCTACACCGATTACTCTGCTTACCCTGATGGTCGGGATACAGCGTGTGTTGTGTATGTATGTATGTACTCTCTAAAATAACTTTCTTTAAGAGAAATTTCACTTTAACCGTCAAATAACTAGACTAGTTATATTTAGTACTAGCAGTAATTTATCGACATATTACTGATTAGGTCGCAGCACTAGCGCATTCCTAAGCTGCATTCAGATCGTAGGTACGCATACGTACTAAGTACTATGTAGTAGCAAATAAAATACAATCTAAGAATACAACATGTTAAATTTTATTTACGCATCTTAGCCTTCTGTATCTTCTCGCTCTCTTCCCGCTTGCGCTTGTTGAGTGGGTTGCGCGGATCGTAGATGTCGAACCAGTCGTCACCCTTCGTGGACGCATCCTTCGCTAAGACTGGCGTCTTCGATTCGAAATGCAACTTGTGGCTTAGCCTGCGGACGTTAAGTCAAACATGTATACCTACATCAGGGTTAAATTAAATAGAACAAAATGAATTTATGATAATATTTTTATATTAAAAGAAAATATATATATATCACTTTGCAGTGTTTCTAAATATTTATTTAAAAATAACACATGTTTTTTATTTTATTAAATATTTCGGCATGTATTATGAATAAATATAATTTATTTACAATAGTTTGTCATGGTAATAATATTTATTCATAATATTAGATAATTACTGAAGACGGCTTTATTCGCCGAAATATTTAATAAAATAAAAAACATGTGTTATTGTTAAATAAATAATTAAATAGAACACGGATTTTCCGTCCCGTTCAGTGTGGCCGACACGACGAAGGCGAAGCGCTGACACGGCAGCTAGTTTATCAAGGTGTTATTGGCTGCCATCACTGGTGTAATAGGTTGTGTAGACAGCCATGTCAGGTTACATAAAAAAAATGGGTGCTTGTACTTATGCAGGTGCCTTAGAAGTTATATTAGTTATATACTCCCCCTACTCCCTTCTCTCCCCCCCTCTCCCCCTGACTCTTCATAATGGGTAAAGGAAAGTTTTGAACTTCTCCAGTAGTGCCAGTGAGTGGTCTTGCCTGTTTGAGTTGCACTGTAACCAATCAGGTAATAAAAAATAATTCACCAATCATCTCCGTCGACGTCGTCGTCGTCGTCCCTCGTGGTCTCCCCGGCCTCACTCTCGGCGCTCGACTTCTCTCGCATTGCAGACAGTTTAGTTTTGAACTTCTCCAGTAGTGCCAGCGTGTAGTCTTGCCTGTTTCAATTGTGTTGTTGTATACAAACTTACTGTATATGTGCATACAAACATACTGTATGTATACTTGTATACAAGCACACTGTATATGTGTATACAAGCATACTGTATATGTGTATACAAACACACTGTATATGTGTATGCCATACTGTATATGGGTGAATAAACTTTTTCTTGTTTTTGTTATCTGTCTGAAAACAGTATATCTTGATAAATTCACCTTAAATTTTAATAGTTACAGCAACTTTCACATAAATAATTGATTAATAAGAAAGAAGCTGCACAAAGCTTTTTGAGTAATTTAAAAAATAATAATTGGTTACCCTGGGGACAACCCCTTTTTTCCATACAAAACTGGGGACAAAATTGTCCCCTGGGCCACCCCTTAAAATTTGGTTAATGTTTTATTTTAAATAGTTCTCTTCTTTTATTTAAATTGCCTATCAACCTAAGTATCTTATACTTATTGATTTTCAACTAAGTAATAAATTGTAATAAACTGTTTTTTGTATTTGACTTTGCAGCCGGTTTTACGTTAGGTACGAGGAGTTGATTCACCCATATGTGTATACAAACATACTTTATACTTGTATCCAAGGATACTCTATATGTGTGGTGGTGAGACTCTCAAACATACAAAGGTTGACTGGAAGAAATATCTGATGTACATTTTATATTGTCCTTCTTTCTGTAAAATGCTTTAGGAGGAATGAAGTATTTTCTATCTATCTATCTATTTATCAAGATAGACTATCCACAAACACACTGTGTGCTTGTATACAAACATACGTACTGTATGGTTGTTTACAAACATACTGTAGACAAAAGTACTGGACATAAGTTAGCCAACTAGTTAGACAATAGAAGCATCGGCTGTATCTTAGTCCAGAACAGCCAGTGATCCAATGGCCTTGATAATGGCAACCATTTAATTGATAACATAAAATTTCTTTTCAGAAAATGTATGTTATGAAAAAAGTATCAGAAATTTTATTTAATTCCAATTGCACAGGAATACAGATAAATAATAAAAACAAATATTATATTCATTTTTTTAATTATAAATAATACAAAAGTTATAGTTCAATTGGTAACATATCTGAACGAAACCAAATGTTTCCGCAGTAAATCAATATAAACATTTTGCTGATAAATGAAGCTTAATTTGATGTAAAAATAACATAATCCTTATATAATTATCATTAAATATTATCACAAACTTAGTAAAGCTTATGGCATAGTAACCTTTGACCCCATGGCAGTGATTAATAATATTTTAATTAAGATTTGCGGAGGCGGCGAACAAAACCGGACTTGCCCACCCATATCGTTTTTTTGTTGTTCTCTGAGCTCATATATGTGTCATCCCTGAAGTATTTTCATTCAAAACCGCTTCTAACCTGTACAAAATAATTCTCAAAATTGCCTTTTCAGTCAAAAACGGACTTGTCCCATTAAAATTTGAAGAAATTATGATTACACTTTCATTTTCAATTAAAACCGGATGAAACTAATAGAATATTTTTTCGTTTGATATGTTTTCAAATAAAACTGTAATTGCCCAATAAAATATAATTTTTTTTTTAACTGGTATACTTTTATGAATTTTTGTTGTTTTTCAAGGCTTTTAAAAATAAAACCGGACCTGTCCATTTTTATATAAAAAAAATAAGACAACCAGTCAGTGTTCTGATAAAATAATCGACGGTTACACATTTGTATTTTGATGAAGCTTTTATGTCCAAAAATGTAGAGCTATAGCCAGCCCCTATAGCTGCTTCATCTAGTTTTTGAGCTCTCCTGTAAAATTATATTTGTGGGACAAGTTCGCTTTTGTTCGCCGCCTCCTCATTTATTATATTGGCAAACAAGCTTTTACCCGCGGCTTCGCTTCACGTGACTTTTTGCTCACAGCTCAAACTCCCTAAAAATCTTATTTGGACTATTACGAACATTTAACTACTAAAAACCTGAGAGGGCACTCGAAAAAGCTCTATCACAATCGGTTTAAGCAGAACCCTCGACCTCACTTTCTCATCAACAGAGTAGTAGAATCATGGAACAGTCTACCCAGTGAAGTTGTAAATGCTGTCTCGGTGAATAATTTTAAAAACAAACTGGACAATCATAAAAAAATAAATGAATAAATAAAAAATATACAAAAACAAAAAATATATATAATATAACTAAATAAGTGTTGTGATATAGGCCCATCAGCTGTTAGTTGTATCACCAAATAGCTGTTAGCCTATTAATAATAATAAGTATTATAATATAAATAAAAAATAAAAATTAGCAAATTCTACCATTGTTCCACGCGCAACAGGTTGGGAATGCATCCACACACTGTCGATATTCCCCCACTTAGGACAAATCGATCCTGTAACTCCTTTATTTACAGGGTTGCCAACATGTGGAATGCACTCCCACCTGCATCCTTTCCTCTAATGTACAGTCTGGGATCCTTCAAACATAACGTGAAGGTGCACCTAGCCGGCCGACATGGTATTCGCAGCCCCCGTAAATATCCGAATGCCCGTGGGCGCCGTCGGACTACACCTCTGCGTTAGTCTGGCGCGCCATATGTCGAGCTTCCAATAAAATAAAATAAACGCCAAATCGGTCCAGCCGTTCTCAAGTGATGTGCTGACCAACGAACACCATTTAATTTTTATTTATATAGAAGACATATTAACCCTTTGACTTTAAAAAAAAATTTATATGCCCTTTTTGTCGGCCTCCGTAGCTCAGTGGTGCGGTAGGTCGACTGTTATTAAGCACACCACGGCGCGGTCAGTACTTGGATGGGTGACCGCTCGACCGTTGGAGGCTGACCGTGGTTCGGATTCCACGTAAACCTGTAGGTCCCTTCCCTTCTCACCTTACTAGGTGGTAGGCTTATCCCGCCTGGGTTGGTACCACCGCACACAATGGAACCGCTATGTAAGTAGTTCGTGTTTTCCGTCCAGTTCAGCATAGCCGACATGAAATGAAGGGAAGCACTGGCATGGCACCTACTTCACCCGGTGTTATGGGCTGACATCACGGAAGTTGTAGGTGATGTAGCCAATCGTGTCAGTTTAATATATATAAGACTGATTATTACATTTTGTATAATTAAACTAGCAACATTTTAATATAAATCCAAATCGTTTAAATCGTCAGAATCGCGAACAATCGCTTCATCCCACGGCCCATGGATGTTATCTTTGTACCTCTGCCAACGCACAAACAGAATCGGGCAACATACATTAATAAACACTACAGCAACTAGAAAATAACACGAGAGAGTCCTCGAAATGCTAAACAAAGTCACTGTCGTTAGGCCTAGAATTAGCATAACGATAACGTTAAAAACTACAGTTCCAATCATACACTTGAACAACGGCTGCGTGAGTACAAACACTAAAACGGACACAGTTAGCAAAACAAACGCGTCGAACGGCCCCGACAATCTTGATACTAAACAAACCGAACTAAATATGGCAGCGTTCACCGATAGCGAATTCGATACGATCGCCGCCGGCACTCCGTAGTCGAAAAATATTAAATGCACCAGCATCATGAGAACTGTCAGAGCGTATATTGTATCCGTGCTAACAGTGTCTGTCAAAGTGTGCAGAATTGGCGATACGATATAACCTATGACCAAATACGCGAGCACCGTGCGACAGTCTTCTAAAAAACTGTAACTTCTCACGTCATCACTCACCGCGTCACTTTTTCGCATCACTAGAAATGTCGCGTAGCCTAAAACTGTCGTAAATGCAGACGCGATTATCACTGCGTCCGTCGTAACCCAATCGTTGTGCATAATCACGAACAGGAGAGCGTACAGAACGCAGAGACACATACGCAGCGTCACTCGGAACGCGCCGACAAAAGCTTCGTCAAATGTCACTTTTTGAACGTAGATATTCTTCCTGAGTTCCTCTAGAAACTTCACGTCGGTGTAGTTATCTGGGTAGTCCCGGTTTTCATAGAGGTTTTTGACCCACGGCTTTCTTTGCACGGGATTGGTCCTTGTCCGTTTCGACCTCTTGCTTCTGCAATAGACGATGAAGTATCACTTATGTATACACTTGGCTTTCACACCGACACTTACAGAATTATCACAGCACTATTAAAACAATTTGATCTTGTAGCACATCACATAAGGAGACCATAAGCGTAAAGAATTCTTGTGATATTTTCCAAAACCGAAATATAAATCCACTAACGGTGGTACAAATACGAATAATAGCCTTCCGTATGGATACTTTTTTTATGTAATCCTGTATGGGTGACTTAGTCGGAGGAGCCAAAGCGCATGCTCCGACCAGCCAATATCACCTCCGAGAAGGTAGGTGCAATACCGGAGACTTCCCTGGATTGCTGGCTATAATGAACTAGAGGAGAACACAACCGAGGCTGCTATGCGGCCATCTTACATCCAGTACGGTGGTACCAACCCAGTCGGCTACAATTTGAGCCTACCACCTAGGGGCAAGGGAAGGGACCCACAGTTTTAGACCGGTTCTGAACGGTGAAGCAGCAGGTGTAGGTATGCACGTAAATTTTTTCGTCAGAAAAAACTCATTGGTACACGCCGACCGGATTCGAACCGCCGACCTCTCGCATGAGAAGCCGATGCCCAAACCACTCGGCCACCCGCCGCTTGAACTGCACTGAACCATAAAAATCGTGTCTATCCAACTAGTCCCATTGATCTTGTCCCATGATGGGACTAGTGGGACAAGTATATCTCACTAGTTCCATGGGACAACTCATACTAATATTTTTTACAGTAAAATAAAAAAGCTGCCACATCATACATAACTTATGGCCAATTTTTTATTGTGAGATTTTTTTATTTATTTATTTATTTCAGACCGGCATCCTAGGCTGATACGTTTAAATCCAGTTAAAATTTGTTCTTTTTGTCATTATTTTGAATTTAGATGCATAGTCAGATAAGGCATGTAAGGCCAAAACGGTCAAATACGTACTACCCGTAACCGACGAGCATGCATGAAGAACATTATGAGAGTGAAAGTGACGGCAGACTCAACTACTTTTCGAATAAACAAATTTCTTGCTCTGGGGGTTGGATATAGACCGTCCACAGTTATTTTACCTCTAGTTACTAAGTTGGATAACCTGGAGTCTACCACACTGTACGAAATATATCAATTTATTAACCTTATGGCTTCCCAAATATTTAATATGCTTACATAAAAATTGTTCTAACCATTACTCAGTCTTTCTGTAGTACAAACGGTTGGAGCAAAAATGCAAAATGAAGGTTTTATTCAGCAATAAAATAATCAAATAAATTACAACATGTGAATGAAGAAGATCACAGTTCAGCAACTCTAATTTAGAATCTAATATATGACATAACCATTTCTATATTAGGTAGCTCATAGACTCTAGGCATTGGATCGGAATGTCTGCTCTCGATAGTACAAGGTGGGCCAAAAGTAATCACCTGATGTTCTTTGGCTGTAATTTTTTTTTAAAAAGGAAAACATTGGTTCTACTTATGGATTATGTTTATTTAATGAATTAGAATATTTTTCATTAAATCGAGAAAATGATATCGGTCAAGTGTCTGCCGTCAGAATTAATGACCATGGCTCGTTTTATGGCATTTTTCATCACTTGTGTCAGAACTTCCGGCGATAGGTTCCTTAAGTGCTTCAAGAGTCCGAGGATTGTTTACATAAACCCGGGACTTTAAGTAACCCCACAAAAAATAGTCTGGAGCGGTCAAATCGGGTGATCTGGCCGAAGTCGAAAATCTTCGACGAAATTCACGCTGCGTCAATACCACAGACGAATTATTGCGCAAAAAAATGGATTCAATTATTCCGCGTTCTTGAGGAGAATAGCGTTCCATGGCTTATTGACGTGTATTCTGCATCTGTTACTTCACAAATGTCAAAACAGAATTTACATTTGCCGCCATTTTGAAAAGTTATAGCGTCATCCAATAGTGTGATTACTTTTGGCCCACCTTGTACAACAGTGACCTATAAATTCAAATTCAAATTCAAAGTTATTTATTTTTCAATTCCCAATTAATAACAAATACAATATACAAACATTTCATGTGTCATATAGACGTCGTGAATGGAAAAAAAGGTGTAAGCGCAGCATGGGGCACTGGCATTTCAGTGCCGCTGATTTTAAGCCTAACCTTGTAGGTATCTAACTAAAAACGAAAAGTGACAACAATGTAAGTGAAAGGTAGGTAGAAAAGAAAGAAATGATAGGCGATGTGTTACCTATACTATGTATATAATTTTATTTTCCACTACTACGGGGAAAATATAAATAGCAGGTAACACTTTTTACAATTTAGCACGAATGTCAACCTAGAGGGAAGATAAAGTGACACATGTCAGAGGTAAAATAACTGTAAACTGACTATAGTGAGTTATCTGTCTGGGCAGGCATTCTCTAACGTCCTACCGTCAACGTCGGTGACGCTGACTAGTTATGACATTTGCGGATGATATTACGCTGTTAACCCGCACGACTCGACTGATATTACGCTGATGACAAACCGAACCGTAGAAAAAACAAGTGCGAGTTGGACTCGCGCACCGAGGGTTCCGTATCATCAGCATCACTCAATATATTTGTAGGTATTATCATTGATTTTATAGGGGGAGTCAGATGTACCGTCAGCGATGTTTTAAAGGTAACATGAAATTAGTCTTCAATTATGTCCTAAGATGGCGCCAGGAGTATCGAATTTGAATTAAATAATTATTATATTTTTAAATCTGCTAATTATAGAACGATGCTAAGTGGGAACAGCATAGTTAAATTTAAAGATTATTTTATATTAAGTAGAAATTTCAAAATAGTGTATTTTAAGGTTTTCATAATTTTTCCAATAAATATTTTCATGTTTTGTCAGTCCGTGAGCTTGGCGGATAAAATGTATAATTTCGCCGCTTCTGCATCATAGATGTCAGACCAAAGTTAAGTTGTCCTATTTGTCTATAGATGGCATGCCTATTTCTTATTATATTTTTAGTTGCCAAATACCAAGAGGGTGAGTTTAATGTCTTTGCCAAATACCCACCAACCAAACCTGCGTGCAATTCAAATACGCGCGTGCGGTTAGGATAAAGTGGAGATACCTTCTTTAAAATTATATTTTTTTACCTCACCACCTTTGAAAACGGAAACAAACACGATGGATTAAATATAATAATAATAATAAAAATCGTTAGCCATTTATAAGAAAATCGACCTCAACGAAATAATTTGTATGACAGCTACCCTTATTTTTTTTAATTAAAAAAAACTAAAAAAGGTACCCCTAGATTATCATTTCAAACTACTAAATACGAATTTTGAACGAAATCGGTTGAGCAGTTTAGGCACAAGGTCGCTGGACGGACACACACACACACACACACACACATACATGTTTCTCAAAACCACTTTTTTGGGATCGTTGACAGATATATAGCCCAAATCTGTACTGTGTGGGGCCGGTACTTTAAAAGAATAGCCCCACTGCATCTCTCCCCGTGTATGTCGTAAAAGGCGACTAAGGGATATGACCCCCTTCTTATATTACTAGGTGGTAGGGTTTAACCCGCCCGGGTTGGTACCACCGCACTGAATGAAAGGTCGGTCCAAACGGCTATGTAAATAGTTTGTGTTTTCCGTCCAGTTCAGTGTAGTCGGCACGACCGAAGGGAAGCACTGACGTGGCACCAAGTTCACCCGGTGTTATGGGCTGACATCACGGATGTTGTAGGGGATGTAGCCAACCGTGTCAGTTTCAATAAAAAAAAAAAAAATCAGTCGCATTCTCAACTTCGACATTTTGGACGATCACAATACTTCCTTTCTCCTTACAGTCGCTCGAAAGTAAAAAGCCACCTCCATAGTTTTTAGCCGTTGCGGTAATTTATCGATCGACGCGCGACGTTCGCTTGTTTTGGAACACGCAAATGTTTGCGTGGAGCGTGCAGGCAAGCGATACGGGTTACTGCGCGTGGAAAAAGGATGACACAATATCGATGCGATCTCTTGAGACGGTCGGTTCTGTATTCACGCGATACGCACACTACCATAATCGCGGTGTCTCGTTTTAGTAATAGTTGAAGTATGAACAAAATGTCTTTGAGTATGAAGTCCGGGCACCGAATTAAAAAAAGTTGAGTCCAGGGCTATTTTTTCCATCTACGATGCTGCTGGTGGTGTTATACCAAAGAGATTAAAAGAGGGTGGGTTTAATGTATTTGTGATAAGCTTTACAGAATATATAAGTCAATGATATTTTATATAAAATTGTAAAATTGTAGATTTTACCGACGACGACACGACAACGAATAAAATAAAAAAATAGTAAATCTGATTTAAATGCAAAATTGATAATAAACCATCGCTTCTCTTATATTCTCTATCTTTTTCGGGAGGAAGGAAGGGATTCCTTCCTCGCCCATCTCTCACTCACCTCTCTCCCGGTCTTCTCTCCTCGATCCCGCCTTCCTCCCCTCCTTCCCCTCACCCTTCACGGACCCCCTCTTTGCCACCTTCCCTTTCGCCCATTCCCTCCCTCTCTCCCTACTTCCCTTCCTCCCCTCATGTCGCCCCTCCTTCCCATCACCCTCGCATTCCATTCCTCCCCTACTACCCCTCATCCTGTCCGCAACCCCCTCTTACCCCGCCCCTTCCCCCTTTCAACCTCTCACTCCCTCGATATCCATTCCTCCTCGTTCCCTCTACTACCTCCCTCCCCCACACCTACCCTCATTCACTAACCCTTCCTCCCTCCATACCTCTCCTCCTCTTCTTCTTTTTTTTATGGAAACTGACATGGTTGGATACATCACCTACAACATCCGTGATGTCGGACATGTCGTGCCGGCTATACTGAACTGGACGAAAAAAAACGAAAAAACTATTTACATCAAATCTCTTTGATTTACATAGCCGTTTCGACGTACGTTTTATTCAGTGCGGTGGTACCAACCCTAGTAAGGTAAGAAGGGAAGGGTGCTACAGTTTTACGTGGAATCCGAACCACGGTCAGCCTCAAATGGTCGAGCGGTCACCCATCCAAGTGTTGACCGCGCCCAGGGTTGCCTGCACCACTGAGCTACCCAGGCTGACAAACGTACCTCCCACCCACTCCCCCTTCTTTTCTCTCCCCCTTCCTCTTCCTGACCATTATTCATTATTTCTTACCAAAAGCAGTAACTATTGAGTAATCTGTGCCAAAAGCCTAGATAATAAATTTTCATATCCTTACCTAGAGAAATCATGGATTCCCCATACAAAAACTTTCACCCCTATTTCACCCCTTATTTTTAGGTTTCCGTATCCCTGTACGGAAGCCTATTACTAAGCCTCCGCAGTCTGTCTGTCCGTCCGTCCGTTTGTCTATCCGAGGGCTGTATCTCTTGAACCGTAATAGGAAGCCCGTTGAAATTTTCACAGAATATGTGTTACTATAGCGGATATAACAACAAATAAGCGGAGCTAGGTACAACCCAAGTACAACCAAAGAGTTTGTAAATTCTTTGGACCGGAGTAAAACCGCAAACAGGAAATTACAATCTTACACGTTCAACGCCACATGAAAAATCCAGTATTTCCGTTTGGGCCACGGGGCTCACCGCTCACCGGTGAGCCTTTCCTTACTGAACCATTCAGGGCATGGGGGTCACCGGTGAGCCGCGTGAGAGGGCCTACGTAAACGCTTCCTACAAGCCACAGAGCGCAGCTACAAAGCCAATATGGAAGTGAGCCGCATGGCCTTGTAGTCGAAGCGGACGGCGTGGTTTTCAAATCCAATAGAAACTTGTAGTTTTTTATTAAGTTAATTGTAACGATGCTAGGGCTGCTCTTAACGATAAGGTAGAAAATAATATTTGTATTAATAGAATTAATAAAACCAGAAAATAATAAGAAAATATTCGTCAAAATAAAAATGAACATAAAATTTTCTTCATTGCCAAATAAGAAGACATTATTTATTACGAAAATAATTTATGAAATTGAACAAAACAAAATATTTATGAAATTGAACAATCACAACATTATCACACTTCTTCAAAGGGTTTAACCATAAACAATAAAGAATTATCCGTGAGTCATGTTAAAACAAGGCAAACAAAGGAATGGTTTAGTTGGGCTGCTTTGGCAATAAGTGGATACTTTTTTCGACTTGGTTTTAGCCTGTTTGCTACCCATTATTGGTACGTTCTTTGCATAACATTGGTGACATGTTCTTCTCACTTTTCTGGCCAATCCCTCTTTCCTTTCCAGAGTGTGTTTCATTCTCTTCCGCCTTTCTATATGCATTTCATAGTCGCTATCCTCACTCTCCGACAAAAGAATTCGACAGCATCTTCTTTTCGTTGGTTGAACTACGTCTTCATAGAATCTATTCCGAAACTACGGTTCAGAAGATCTATCTCGATGTTTTCTAACTGCGTTAGCGCTTCTTGTGTTAACTCGAAATCTTCAAAATAATCATTTTTGGCGAGAAAAGCGTAAAACATCCTCAATTGTCGACGCAGCCGGACCGGGATTGATCGCTGCGTCCGCGGCGCGCGCGTAACGGGTGGGCCGCGGCGTGACCCCGCGGCTCCAGCCAACAGAAAAATACAAATCCTTCATAGGAGGCCACACGATCCACCCGTGAGCCTTCTGCTATATCTCGAAAATTAGACGGTAAAAGTCGCAAATTTTTATTTTCCTTACAAATTACCGCATTTTATAAACTTTGTGATGAAAATCTCAAGTTGATGAAAATTACGGATATAATGAGTTTGGCTTGGCCCGAACCGAAAAGTACGCTAGGCCCACCGGTGGGTCGTATGGCGTTCAACGTGTTAATTGTGGGCTGATTTTGAAAATTCTTTTTTTGTTTGGTAGGTCATACTTCAGAGGTGCTCCCATTGAAATTTTATTGAAATTGATTGAGCGGTTTATGAAAAAGCAACAAAATACTATTGGTGTGTGGTTACCTTCAGCAAAACTTTTGTGATGTGGGCTTTTTCAGCAATTTGCAGTTTGACACATGGCGAATAATTCTGTACCACTTCAACCGATTTCGATTATTCGATTTCGATTATTGTTTTTTATGAAATATTGTTTTAAAAATATAAAACCGACTTAAAAAAAATAAACTAGAACTAAAAAGTATTAAATAGGTAGAATAGGTACCTAATATTTTGAAATTTTCTCTGTCATTGTATTGAAATACATGAATCGATATTGTCATTCATATTCGGACCCTTGTTTCATGAATATTCTAAATTTGAAATCTTTTCCGACCGGCCAGATGCGTTTAATATATTATAATACGAGTACGAGTACCATCGAGCTGGTCTGATGATGGAGACGGAAGGTGGCCATAGGAACTCCTAAACTACACATGATAAACCCATCGTGTTTGGGCTCGTTGAATTTGTCATCACGAGCAATTTACTTTAGACCTAGGAGATTCTCAATTCGACGGTATGTTTTCTTTTTTTGGATGTTTGTTACGCGATTACTCCGTCAATTATTGTGGGCCGATTTTGAAAATTCTTTTTTTTTGTTTGAAAGGGGATAACCATGACGTGGTTCCATTTTAATTTGGTCGAGATCAGATTGGAAAGCGAGGCGGAATCGCGAGGCCGAAGGTCGAGCGATTCCGCCGAGTACATTAATAGCAAAAAATTCAAAAAAAAACTGTGAAATAAAAAACTATTTAAAAAAATATATAAAAACCGCCTTCAAAAATGTATGAAATAAAAAAAATCGAACCCTAGAGTTGAAGGCGGTGCTAAAGCAAGCAAAAATGATACATGAAAGAAAACATGCGTGGATGATATCCTTTGTGATTTGTGTAGCCTTCTTTAGCACCGCCTTCAACTCTAGGGTTCGATTTTTTTAATTTCATAAATTTTTTAAGGCAGTTTTCATATTTTTTTTTACATACAATGCTGACATTATTAGAATGAAGAGTGACGAGTATTTGTTTAACTGTTCAACTAAATAAATACGTTCTATCCACAGAGCACGGAATACCGCGCGCGCGCGCGCGGGGGTATTCCGTGCTCTGTGTGGATCTATCTATTAAAAGCGCACAAACAGGAAATTACAATCATAATAATATTTTGTTCCGTATACCAAATAATTTTCAAAACATTTTTTTATTTTATTTAATTTGATTATGACAATTAAACTAACACTTCTTGTGTTAGTTTAATTGTAAATTGTCATAATTTTATTATTCAAATATAATTAAAAATTTTGGAATTTACATAAATAATGTTCTTTATAAATATAAATGAAAGCGCCATCTTTTGTCTAGTAGCAGTAATTCTACAGCCTAGTGACAATTAAAGGTACCTAGATACATGTTGTATTTCAACTAGATAGCGCCCTTAGTATAGAAGTATTAACAAACATTAACGCCACCTGTTTGTTTTACGACAACATCAAGAAAAATTATTAACGCCCTCTGTTGGTTTTACGATTTACAACGTTACCAAATTTGTTATATGGAGTGGTCTATCTGTCCCGACAGGGTTATAAAATCAATGGTATTATGTATGTACAAAAACAATTGTTATGGAAAATCTCGAACCGCCTAAATAAACACTACAGCAATGGTTTTTGACTGTGCGGCATTCGTGAAGTTGAAATATACAAAAATATAATTCTTATATGACATAACGACATATTCTTTTCGGATTTTATCTTTACTTGTGAGACCTTGCTTCTTGCCAAATTTCAATAGTCTAGCTAGGTCAACGGTAAGTACCCTATAGGTTTTGATTTCATTTGAGTGAGTTTGCAATTATTAAAATTTCCCATATATAGCCGTATCTTTTGATTATATTGATTTAGAAGCTTTCATTTTCTATACCTCGAAGGGATCGCAGACGTTAGTATTTCATATTAATTTCAATTTGATAGCTTGACTCGTTACTGAGAAAAAGGGTCTTGACACACAAAACAAGATTTTTTTTTAATATCATATAACTACAAGTTTAAAATTTTAGGATTTTTTCCTTTACGTGTGCTATGAGACCTTGCTTCTTACCAAATTTTATGATTCTAGGTTGACTTGATTGGAGTGAGTTTGCGAGTATGAAATCTGACATAGATGGCCGTATCTTTTGATTGCGTTGCTTTAGAAGCTTTAATATTCTACACCTTAAAGAGATCGTAGATCTTAGTATTTCATATTAATTTCAATTTGTTATCTTTATCCGTTCCTGAGAAAAAGGGACCTTGACATACAAAACAAACATTTTTTTTTATGTCAATAACTACAATTTTACAATTTTCGGATTTTTTCCTTTGCTTGTGCTATAAGACCTTGCTTCTTACCAAATTTTATGATTCTATGTTAACAGGAAATACCCTATAGGTTTTGATTTGTTTTGAGTGAGTTTGCGAGTATGAAATCTGACATAGATGGCCGTATCTTTTGATTGCGTTGATTTAGAAGCTTGAATATTCTAAACCTTAAAGAGATCGTAGATCTTAGTATTTCATATTAATTTCAATTTTTATCTTGATCCGTTCCTGAGAAAAAGGGACCTTGACATACAAACCAAACTAAAATTTTTTTTTATGTCCCATTACTATAAATTTACAATTTTCGATTTTTTCCTTTACTTGTGCTATGAGACCTTGCTTCTTACCAAATTTCATTATTCTAGGTTAAAGGGAAGTACTCTATAGGTTTTGATTTGTTTTGCCGGTAGCAAAATATGTGTCTTAAATGGCCGTATCTAGTGATTGCGTTGACTTAGAAGCTTAAATTTTTTACACCTCTGAGGAAACGTAGAGCTTAGTATTTGATATTAATTTCAACTTGATACCTCTACCCGTTCCTGAGAAAAAGGGGCTTGACGGACAGACACCCAGCCAGACGGACAACAAAGTGATCCTATAAGGGTTCCGTTTTTTCCTCTTTTGAGGTACGGAACCCTAAAAATAGTACCTAAACTATTTTATCAATATCCGTCAAATAAACTATGGAATAACTTTAAAGTGACTTTACCTAGCGGCACCCTTCTTTGGTATTCTCTCCTTCAGCTTCCTGTATTTCTCTTGTTCCTCCTCGTACTGTTTCTTGAGTTCATTGTCCGCGTCGGTGCTGGGTATGGAGCTCTCCTCGCTGGCATCCGTAGCTGTTTCAGCTTTCGGCTTTTTCATGTCTTTCTTCAGCTGACTTATTTCATTTCTTATCCTGTCTCTGAAACGTAAGGATGCTATTTTAAAGATAATTAAGCGCGACGAACGATATTTTGAATAACGATTACGATTGATAACGATTGAATATTTTTTAATGGACTTGAAAAAAAAAAAACCCCCGCCAACTGCTAGTCGAACTCGTGCACCGAGGGTTCCGTATCGCCATGTCATGGTTAGCGCCACTCACGACATCTATGGCGTGTTATGAAATGGTTCATATTAGTTAAATGTCATGATTAGTCAAAATGCTTCACACTCTATTCGGTAGTATACTTTTTGGTTTCTTCTATGGGAACCCTGTGTTCTTTTTTACTTTTTCTTATTTTTATTATTTATTGTTATATCGGCCATAATAACACATATTCTCTGAAAATTTCAACGGGCAAGCTATTACGGTTCAAGAGATACAGCCCTCGGACAGACGGACGGACAGACAGACAGACAGACGGCGTAGGCTTAGTAATAGGATCCAGTATCGGATACGGAACCCTAAAAAAAAGGAGGTTGTCAATTCGACACATATGTATGTAATATAATTGGAACTGGAAATTCACATATGATGATCTATTAGGGTTTCCAAACAATTATACAAAATTTTATAGGTGTTTGTATGTTTTTGTAGGGTATAGACGACTAGGTGTTCTCGAGACTTCGAAGAAAAACATCCTATAACCGTTCTCAGGTGTTGATTTTTTTTTATTGAAAGCGCGACATATGGCTCTCATCCACCCATAAGGTGTCTAACGAGGCCCATGGACATTCGGAGGGTAACATCTCATCTCATCTCACTAATATCATAAATGCGAAAGTATATTTGTTTGTTCCCGTACCAACTCCTGATAACTGCGCGTGTTAAAATAAAAGGACATAGAGCGAGGGAGGGGGAGCTATGAAGGGGGGAACGAAGCGGAGGGGGGTTAAATAGAGGCATAGAGGGAGGGAGGTGAGGGAGGGGCGGGAGGGGACGTGGACGTAGAGATATGGAAGGGAGGCGATGGAAGGAAAACGGGCGGTGGAAAGGAGGGGTGGGGGAAGGAACGGAGGGAGATGGAGGGAGGGAGGGAGGGAGGGAGAGGGAGAGGGAGAGGGAGAGGGCCGCACCTGGGTGTGCTTGTCTTCAGGATCGAAGGGCTATCTATCCCAACACCGAGCTATCGAAGCTGACGACGATGACACCTACCTCTCTTTCCTCCTAGCGATCTCTTTATCCTTCCCGAGATAGTACTCCCCATCGGATTCCGAGTCTTCTTTCTTCTCTTCTGTTTTATCTTCTTTTTTCTCTGCTTTCTTCTTGGACTTGAGTTTCTCCCGCACGCTGGTGACCGCGGCCGATGGCTCTGAACTTCCCGCTTCTTCCTCTACTCTTGGAGCTTCGTCTGGTAAGTCCATTTCTAGAAGAAGAAAAAAAATCGCTGCATATTATATTACAAAATGGCGACTGCACGACCGATGGCCACATCCTCCGCTGCATTCTCCTCTAGTCCAGAATAGCCGGCAATCCAAAGGCAAGTCTCCGGTATGGCACCTACCTTCCCGGAGGTGATAATGGCTGGTCGAAACATTTGCTCTGATTAAGGGCTGTCCTCTGACTGAGCCACCCATGTTGGTTTACATAAAAGTTAAATAAAAAAATATTATTAATTTTTTTTTATTGGAACAACATATTGTGCCAAGTCAGGCCGGCGACACGGTTGAATGTATTGTGTAAGCAACCGCATGTGTGTGTTCCGGGGTGGGTGCAGGTCGACGGGAGCGGTCGGACTAACTCACGGGAGGTGACTCGTCGCACGGGCTGCTGCTAGCTAGCACTTATTGTTCTTTCGTTTAGCAAGCGATGCGGTGTCGCGGCGCGCGTTCGCCCGCTGTTCATCTTTCTCTTTCTCGAACCGAACTCTCTCGCTCGCTCATTCCACCCGTACTCTGCGTTTACCAACCCTATCGTTCAAAGCGGGCTCAAGCTACATACGGCTTCTCCGTGCGTATCTATAGATCAACTAAACTCACACGCACAGGCTCGTGTCGCTTCTGGGCGTATATCTCTCTCTTCTGTGGCCAAGTTTTATTAAAATCGGTTGACGGGAAGTGGTGAAATTCAAATAAGCGGTATTCATCCCTTGATTTTCCACCACTAGAGGTGGAATATATTCCCCAAATTTAAATGTTACCGACACCTTGTGTATAACCAATTCAATTAAAAAAAGAATCATTGAAATCTGTTCACAATTAGCAAAGATATCACGTAACATACACACAAAAAAAATTCAGTCGAATTGAGAACCTCCTCCTTTTTTGAAGTCGGTTATAAAGTTTCATTCTATCATATTTCAAATATACATTTTCAAATTTATATATATTATCTCGGTATATAAGGTGTTACGTTAGTCATATCATTAATTTCAGCAGGGTTACATACACACTCAAATAAACACTTTACGTAAAAAAACATAGGATGATGATGTTTATAGGAGCATTTTTTCTCCTAACATCTCCTAACAAAAAATTAAAATCAAATAACTCTAAAAACCAATCATGCTGTAGACCCTTCTTGCCAAACACGAAACGTAGGTACTTACCTAGCGCGACGTCTCTAGATTTATGGCGGCGGCGCGGCGCAAAGGCGTTACTTTGTCGGTAGCCGTAGCCGCCGCCCGACAGCGCTCGCTACGCCACGCCGACTATTGCGCTGCATGCGGCTGCGCATGTGTCGCGCGCGGCGCCCGGCGGTGCGTCTCAGTGTCTTCGCGGCGGTCCGCGAGAGAGCACATTATTTCGCAAATTCAAAATGCCACCACGCCGCCGTATCGCTACACCGACGCGTACTTTGATATGTTACCGAGCTCAAATAGGCCGCGGCGGACCGATACGCATTCGGTGTAATAAGAGGTGACAGTGACACTCTAGTTCGTGTGAATCAGAGCATTGTGAGGAGGGCTACTCTGTGCATCCAAGTGCAAGGTGGCCATTTTCAGCAATTTTTGTAAATGTGGGCAAGTACCTAGTATGTAAGTTCCTAACTACTAGACTAGTGTAAGTGAAGAGTATCCATACATAAACACACACACATATCCTCTCACACATTCAAAAACACAACAAACAGCTCTTCTGAGTTTTGAACATAGTACGGTCATTGACCCCGTACAATGCGACTTACCTACTGTTACACACAGGTCTAGTGACCTTGTGAGTTGTGACTTACTTACAACAAACAGCTGTTCTGTGTTTGATTGAACATAGTACGGTCATTGATCTCGTCCGTACACTGCAAGTTACCTACTGCTATTGGTACATACACACAGATTGATCTGTTTAATGTTTAGGTAGCAAACATGTTTTGTTAAATTTCTCGAAAAGTAATGCTAAAAACATTTCTTTTTGCGTAACGTGTTTATTTGATTGTGTATGTAAACCTCCCGAAATTGACATGACTAACGTAACACCTTATATAATAACTGTACGATCGTCATGTCTCACCGGCGGCTGTCATCCTGCTGAGCTTGGGGTCGTCGAGGAGGTCGTGCGTGGACTTGGCCTTGCCGCGGTACTCCGACCCCTCGCCCTCCTCCTCCTCCGCCTCCGCGCCGAACGACAGCAGGCCGAAGTTCCTGCGCGCGCACACACACACACACACACATGCACGTATTGTAATAAACGTAAACTAATTGTTTTTTATTTGACTTGATATATGAAGTATCAAAATTGACGATGGCACTATACACCAGATATAGGTAATTTAAATAGGCAGTGTGGTCAGACTTTAGGTATTCATTCGCTGTAAGTATTAATGTTCTTTTGAGCGGTAGTATGGGTTAATTAGTGGAAATTACTTTAATATAATACTTATATATAAGGTACTAACAAAACATTGTGACTTGCGAAGTTTGTTTGTCAGTTCTTCTTCGCATTGAATTTAGAACTGGCGGAATTTTCGACATGTCCAAGCGTAGGTTACCTACCTTTTTTTTTTTTTATGGAAACTGACACGGTTGGCTACATCACCTACAACATCCGTGATGTCAGCCCATAACACCGGGTGAACTTGGTGCCACGTCAGTGCTTCCCTTCGGTCGTGCCGGCTACACTGAACTGGACGGAAAACACAAACTATTTACATAGCCGTTTCGACCGACCTTTCATTCAGTGCGGTGGTACCAACCCGGGCGGGTTAAACCCTACCACCTAGTAATATAAGAAGGGAGTCATTGTCCCTTAGTCGCCTTTTACGACACAAACGGGGAGAGATGCAGTGGGGCTATTCTTTTAAAGTACCGGCCCCACACAGTACAATAAACAATATTATACACAAACAAACTAAACTCTCGCGGAACACCTCTTTGTAGTCGACAGAAGAGTTCTTCGAACTGCACGATTCACTAAATCGTCCTTGTGTCGCACTGCAAAGGTGTGGAACGGGCTCCCAGGGAATATCTTTCCCTACTCCTACAGTCCACGGATCTTCAAATGGCATGTTAATAGCATTATCCCAGCAACATTAGTCCACCTCCAAGCTGGACTGGCACCTCCTCGGGGGTAGAATTGGCTGCGGTTCAACCTCGGGCACAGCCACCCAGTTCGGAAGGGAAAGGGCATTCTGGGACATTTTTTGTCAGGACAACTGTCAGCCTCGATAGCTCAGTGGTGCAGACAGTCAACTGTCGCTATTGAATGTTAAGCAACGCTGGGCGCGGTCAGTACTTGGATGGGTGACCGCTGACCGTTGGAGGCTGACCGTGGTTCGGATTCCACGTAAAACTGTAGGTCCCTTCCCTTCCTACCTTACTCGGTGGTAGGGTTCAACCCGCCCGGGCTGGTACCACCGCACTGAATGAAACGTCGGTCGAAACGGCTATGTAAATAGTTTCTGTTTTCCGTCCATTTCAGTGTAGCCGGCACGATCTAAGGGAATCACTGATATGGCACCTAGTTCACCCGGTGTTATGGGCTGACATCACAGATGTTATAGGTGATGTAGCCAACCGCGTCAGCTAGAACGATAAAAAAGGTATGGACGCCGGACTGTCAAATGCTTGTATGAGAACTAGCGTCGCCGAGTTGCGGGGAGCGGAGTGTACTTACCGATGATAAGATATTCCACTATTGTGCACACTAAGCTTGGCTGTAGTGTTTTTACACGTAAACACAGAGCATGCGGGCATTTTAAACGGGTTTTTGCGAACGCAGCCGATGACAGACAGACGGGTCAGCGCCCGACCGTCCAATGAAACAAGTATGCTTTATCGTGTTACGCTGGCGAGGATAGGGTTCGGGGTCCATACCTTTTTTATCGTTCTATTGTGTCAGATTCCATAAAAAAAATACTTACTTCGTTCCCTTTCGCTCCTTCTTGCTAGTCTTCGCAGGTTTGCTGACGTCCTCGGCGACGACACGAGGTACGATATCTTCGAACGGGTTGATCAGTATGACGGCTCCCGTTATCTTGTGCGGATACGTCGGCCGCTCGTCCGCTCCGATGTCGCCTTCGGCTAGTTTCAGCATGTTGAACACAGTTTCACCTGCACAGAGCCATACATACACACAGAGGTTAGGCACACCATTTTATTTATCATCAATCAATCAATCAATCAATCAATACTAATAATAAATCTGTAAGGGATGGTCATGGAGTAAGTTACTTTGTTTTATGCGTTTGTAGACTCTATGTATGATACTAAAATACATACATACATATCACACACGCTGAATCCCGACAATCGGGGTGAGCAGAGTCATCGGTGTCGTGATGCAAGAACTCTGGTAAATTACAGCACAACACCGACCACCACCTTTCGCAAAGTATTCGAACAAGATTCAATCGATCGAGCAGCAAGTAAGGCACAAAGACTCACCTGCTGCATGACTCGGTGGAAGTATTGGGCCAAGGTGAGAGGTAATTAAAAAAGCGGTCAAGTGAACCATGTTCACGTGCCGAGGGTCCCGTACTTTCATCTAATTATATTTTCTACCAGGGTGCGGTCAGGCTTTGGATGGGTTGGATGGGACGACCGTGGTTTGGCTGGCTGTGGTTCGGATTCCACTTGAAACTGTAGTTTCATCCCTTTATGTACATATTTAGCTGGTAGGGATCAACCCGTTTGGATTGGTACACCAGCACTGAACGAATGTCGGTCCAAGAAAACTGCTATAGAAATTATACATGTTTTCCATCCAGTTCAATGTAGCCGGCACGACCAAAGGAAAGACTGACATGGAACCTCTCTGACACTGACTGACTTACTAAAAATTACTCGGGCATACACTTTACATTATAAATAGCATCAAGACGAAGTTTATTTGCATGTTTGTGCAGTCATCGCGTAAAATACTAAACCAATTTGAATGCAGTTTCACAAAAATGTGGGATATATGCCACTTTGTTTAATTCTGCGAGACAGGAACTGTTGAGTGCAGGAGACTCGTTTATTGCACTGTATGATTTTATGTGTTAATAAATATTTTCATTTCATTTATTTCCATTTCATTTCATCCATATCTCCTAATTCCATCTTATTATTTTTTTTTATTTTTTTTTTTATTTTTTTTTTTTTTATGGATACTGACACGGTTGGCGACATCACCTTCAACATCCATGATGTCAGCCCATAACACCGGGTGAACTTGGTGCCACGTCAGTGCTTCCCTTCGGTCGTGCCGGCTACACTGAATTGGACGGAAAACACAAACTATTTACATAGCCGTTTCGACCTACCTTTCATTCAGTGCGGTGGTACCAACCCGGGCGGGTTAAACCCTACCACCTAGTAATATAAGAAGGGGGAGTCATATCCCTTAGTCGCCTTTTACGACATACACGGGGAGAGATGCAGTGGGGCTATTCTTTTAAAGTACCGGCCCCACACGGTATGTTTTAATAAATATTTTCTTCTTAACTTTTATGTGTTAATAAATATTTTCATTTCATTTATTTCCATTTCATTTCATCCATATCTCCTAATTCCATCTTATTAATTATTATTTTGCCATATAAATAAATAAAACGAAGTTTCTACGGGCGACCGGCCGGTGGCGTGGCGGCCGTGTAACGTATGTAAATTTATTTCAATTTTTTGATTTTATTGAAAGCGCAACATGTGGCGCCGTGCTACCCATAAAGTGTCTAACGACGCCCGTGATTTCACATGGCATGTCTCTGCCAAATATCAGCTTGCGCCTCTGGACTTGTGTCGAGCCGTGCGACTAGTAAGTGACCTCGAAGCGTCCCGCGATCTAGAACCACTGCAACTCCGTGGGCATGTCGGCTCTCTAAGTGTGTTCCATCGCGAATTCCTGGGGGAGTACTCGGAGGAGCTGTTTAACGCGATCCCACCGTCCACTTTTCACCTCCGCACCACGCGCACTGGGCAGGGATTGCATTATAGCGGATGCGTGCCAATCGGTTCTCCTCATCCTTCCTCTACAGAACCGGTAGTCTCTGGAACGCTCTTCCTACCAATATATTTCCCCTTTATACTGTACAGTCTCAGATTCTCCAAGGGCGTAAATAGGCGCCTGTAAGGCCGACATGGCATTCGCAACCCTCGTATACGACCGAATGTCCATGGGCATATATATGAATGTCCTTATAACTCGAGAACCACTTTATCGATTGACATATTTATGGTTTCCATTCTGGTACATAAATCGTTCTTTTTTCCGCCCAGTTCAGTGTAGCCGGCACAACCAAAGCATATTTTTTCTGTCGTACCTAGGTCACATGTAAATGACTTCGTTTGGTAGATAATCCTAATAAATAAAGCGAAATTTCCACGGGCGACCGAACAGTGTAACATACGGATATATAATATATGAAATATTCTAATAACTCGAGAACCACTTTATAGATTTACATACGGTTTTCACTGTTACATTTCGTTACTTCTCAGGATCAATCACAACGCTACGTTATCAGTGGCTTTAGCTGTGACGTCACGCGAAAAATTGAAATTTTGGCTGTTCAGACATTTAACTTTATCTCCAAATGTATGACATTTTGAGGAAAATGAATAGTTTTGTGCACAACTACATAATAGTACCTATATAGTTTATTTTTTTCAGAATTTTCGAACAACCCTTAATAGGTCAAAGTTCGGTGACAAAAGTGCAGTTTTTTGTCAACTTTTAAACGAAATATTTGTTAAAGTAAACTTATTGATTATAGCAAAGTTATATATTTTTGAAATTGCCTTAACAATACCTATAGAATGACGTGACATTTTATTTATTTAAAAAATAAAAAAATATTTTTGGGTTACATTTTGGGGTACCCTGTACTTTTCACAGGACTATTAGACAAACTTATCTATAATATATCTAGCGGCAAAAATTATACGTAATTTGGCGTCAGTTTCATCGAAATCGGTTCAGTAGGTCCGGAGATATCTGCGTGTGACCGACAGACAGACAGACACCAGATCGATCCCATAAGGGTCCTTTTTTCGCATTTTGCGACGGGACCCTAAAAATTATTAAAGAGATTTTAATTACATCAATACTAATAACAAATCTGTAAGGGATGGTCATGGAATACATAAGTTACTTTGTTTTATGAGATACTGCGTTTGTAGACTCTATGTATGATACTAAAACTAAATTTATGATTTTTAGAAATATTTTCTGTCTGTATGTATGTTCCTCCATAACTCTTAAACCGATTATCCGAATTCAATGAAACTTAGCACAAGCACATTTAACTATACGAGGAGGCACTATGATTTATGTAAAGGAATCCTTACGAGCTAAGAACCGATCAGATATCGTTAACATGTCAATTGAAAAAGATTTTGAAGTAAGCTGTACTGAACTGATGTCATTCTTTATTTTGTCCGCATATCGGTCCCCCTCAGGGAACATCTCTGTATTCACAGAAAGACTTGAACAATGCCTATATACACTAAGTTCTAATAACAATAAGTCAATAATATTATGTGGAGATTTTAATATTAAATTCCCAACGCACAAAGATGACAAACATTTTGTTGTCAGACCTAATGGATAGTTTTTTACTATGGGGGGGTATCGCTGTTCGCGTCCGTGACACCTTAAGGTCCTTAAGTCACACGTGCCTCCTGGGTGGTGCTAAATGAACAGCAAAAGCGTGTGGGAGATCTTCGGATCGCCTGGGTTCGCCACCACACCCCGGAAACAATTACACCGCCATAACAGTTCTCTGCGTTCCGGTGTACATCCCGGGGACCCAGTAGCAGGAGGGGCTGGCTGTGACGAGGAGTGGGCCAGTGGCTCTAAAGCCGAATCACTGCCCAGGGGTAGTGCATCGACACGATGGCCAGGGAGACCCGGTGAAACGGCTGTCCCGCTGGCCGCCCGCCGGGTAGTATAGGGGCCCAATCGCGCCTAACCAGCGCGAGAGGCTGCCCTGGTCAACCGGCGCATAATCTCGGAGTGGCCCGTCGTGCCGGTTGGTGACCGGTTGTAGGGGTCCCGGCGGCCACTTCCGAGGGGGACCGGGGGCCCTTCCGTCTATCGTGTCGGCGCTCCACTATCCTGAGCAGATAGTGATGAAGCCACGATCCACGCTTTGCCCGTAAATCGTCGCAGCCGCCTTTCAATGCTTTCTCTCCCCCCTTCAATAATGGCAGCACAAAATAAAAGAAAAAACTTATGCTCAGCGGTGCACAACCCCACACATTTCAGCGTGGACGTAACAAATGTGCGGGGATTGCACTCCAATTTGGATGCCGTCCACCACCATTTGGAGACAGCAAAGCCGGCTTTGTTATTTCTGACGGAGACGCAAATATCTCGCCCAGCCGACACGTCGTACTTGCACTACCCCGGGTACACCCTGGAAGAAGCCTTCCGTTCCCGTGCCGGGGTATGCTTGTTTGCTAGGGCGGATATTTGCTGTCGTCGCCTGCGCTGTCAAGAAGACCTCGCGTTTTCTGTACTCTGGGTCCACGTGGATCTGGGGTCGGAATCGCGCGTGTACGCCTGCGTCTACAGGTCGCACTCAGGTGATGCGGAGACAGCTCGCCTATTTGAGTACCTGAGTAGAGCGGCAGACGAAGTCCAAGAGCGGTTCCCTACAGCGGATATGGTACTCGTTGGAGACTTTAATGCCCACCACGAGGTGTGGCTTGGCTCCAACAGAACCGATTTCGCGGGGAGAGCCGCTTACGACTTCGCCCTGACGTATGATCTGTCTCAACTGGTAGATCAACCTACCAGAATACCAGATATAGACGGTCATACACCCTCCTTGCTGGATCTTCTGCTGACGTCTAATCCTGCTGGGTATAAGGTAACAGTGAGCGCTCCTCTTGGCTCCTCCGACCATTGCCTAGTGGGATCTACAGTGCCTTCGTCGCCCCCTCAGACACGTACTGAGGGAGCACGTCGAATTTGGCACTACGCGTCGGCAGATTGGGATGGAATGCGAGAGCATTTTGCATCCTTCCCTTGGAGAGAGCTATGCTTCAATTCGGACGATCCGTCGGAATGCGCCAATACCGTAGCCGAGGTGATTTTGGGTGGAATGGAAATGTTTATACCCAATGCCACCCTTCGCCTCGGAGGTAAGAGCCAACCTTGGTACAGCCGGGAGTGTGCCGATGCTGCCGCGGCTAAAGCTGCGGCATATCGAGCATGGTCACGTGCTCGTACCAGACGAGATCCAAATATCTCCGAATTGAAGAAGAACTACAACCGCCTCTCCAGATCCTGCAAGAGGACTATCGTCAGGGCTAAATTCGAGCACATCGGCAGAATTGGCGATAGGCTGAACCGGCACCCAACTGGGAGCCGTGAGTTCTGGTCTCTCGCCAAATCTGTCGAGTCGAATTTCTGCCGCTCCTCACTTCCACCTCTGCAGCGCACTGGAGGATCACTCGCTCACTCCGCAAAAGATAAAGCCGACCTCCTGGTATCTCTTTTTGCGGGGAATTCCCACCTGGATGATGGGGGAGCTTCTCCTCCATCCATACCTAGGTGTGAGAACTCCATGCCAGAAGTACAGTTCCGACAGAGAACTGTGCGGAAGGAGCTTCTTGCCCTAGACCCCAGGAAAGCGAGTGGGCCGGACAGAGTGCCTGCATTGGTGTTGAAGAGGTGTGCTCCCGAGCTGGCTCCAGTACTGACGCGCCTCTTTCGCCTCTCGTACACAACTGGCCGCGTGCCGGCAGCTTGGAAATCAGCTTTCGTTCAGCCTGTCCCAAAAAAGGGCGATCGCTCTGACCCGTCAAACTACCGACCCATAGCAATCACCTCCCTCCTCTGCAAGGTGATGGAGCGCGTTATCAATACGCAGCTCATGACGTACCTAGAGACAAATAATCTCATCAGCGATCGGCAATACGGCTTCCGGCCAAACCGATCAGCTGGTGATCTCCTAGCGTACGTCACTCACCTTTGGGGGAAAGCGCTTGAAGGGTACGGTGAATCCTTGGCAATTGGACTCGATATTGCCAAGGCATTTGACCGGGTCTGGCATAAAGCGCTTCTGGGCAAGCTGCCGGCGTACGGAATCCCCTCTGGCCTTTGTGACTGGGTCACCGACTTCCTACATGGGCGTAGCATTCAGGTCCTCGTGGACGGCTGCTCGTCGGACGCCATGTCAGTGAATGCCGGTGTACCGCAGGGTTCTGTGTTGTCTCCCACGCTGTTTCTTCTGCATATCAATGATATGCTGTCACTTGGCAACATACATTGTTATGCAGACGACAGTACGGCACACGGATCCTACACCAGTCACCCTTCAGCCGGACGGAACGTTGTGGACGAGAAGAGGCTAGCACTTGTGTCTGAACTCGAGCAAACCCTCCGGTATATTGCCGAATGGGGCCGGAGCAACTTGGTCGTGTTCAACGCATCGAAGACACAAGTGTGTGCGTTCAGCGCCAAGAGAACGGCGTTCACGCCAGCTCCTTCCTTCCAAAACACGTCGCTGAAATTAAGCGACCACCTCGGGGTCCTCGGTGTCGAACTGTCGCACGACTTGAACTTCCGGCGCCATATTGAGGGCAAAGCCAAGCTGGCCTCAAAAAAGCTGGGCGTACTGAACAAGGTGCGACGGTACTTCACGCCGGGCCAAAAACTGACGTTGTACAAAACACAGGTTAGGTCCTGCTTGGAGTACTGCTCGCACTTGTGGGATGGCTCAGCTAAATACCAGCTTGCGCCGCTAGACTCAATCCAGCGTCGTGCCGTGCGACTGGTGGGTGACCCCGTGGTGTCCCGCGACTTAGAACCACTGCAACTCCGTAGGGACGTCGGCTCCCTGAGTGTGTTCTATCGTTTATTTCATGGGGAGTGTTCGGAGGAGCTGTTTAACGCGATTCCGTCGTCCCCATTCCACCTCCGCACTACGCGTACTGGGCAGGGGATGCACCCCTATTCAATCGACCTACCACGCATGCGCACCAACCGGTTCTGTAGGTCTTTTATTCACAGAACCGGGAAAATGTGGAACGCACTCCCTGCCCATCTATTTCCTCCCAAGTACAGCCTGGGGTTTTTCAAAAGGGGCGTGAAAAGGCTCCTGTCAGGCCGGCATGACATTCGCAATCCCCGTGCATCACAGAATGTCCATGGGCATCGTTAGACTCCTACTTGTAGGTGTAACGATGCCACATGTCGCGCTATCGATAAAAAAAAAAAAAAAAAAATAAAAAAAATGTCAGACTATATTTGAACATACGAGGATTGTAGAATCATGCTCTTCATGCATTGATAATATTTTTACAGACAGTACAACTTTTGAAACGAAACGAACGAACGAAAGGGAATGGCTTAAATTCAGCATCCTGATTAGGGATTAGAGCTGCGCCATATCCCTCTTTGTAAACCATCGATTATTTAAGTATTATAGATATGTATTTCTTACCTTATTTTTTGTTTTTAGCTATTATGTTCAAAATTTCTCGTTCGTATTTCTTTTCTTTTGTTTGTGTTAAAGTAGATACATACCTAATGTTTTTTTATTTGTTCTATTGATTTGTTAGGTTTACAAATAAACTATTTAAATTTGAATTTAGTATGTGGTATTCAATCAGACCACCTAGCTCAATTAATCTCTATTTATATTCCACTGATTAAAAATAACAATATTGCCATCAGGACATCGAGATTAATAAATGAGGACAGAATAAATGCCTTAAATATAGATTTACAAATCGAATATTCACAAATAGCTAGCGACACCAGTTTCAAATCCTTCTTTAACACTTTTGTCACCTATATTGATAAACATATCCACTTAAGGCGAAAGTCTGTACTTAAAAAGAAAAAGTTTGTAGAATGGGCGACACCAGGCATTGTAGTATCTAAAGAAAAACTTTTTTTATTGTATGAATTATTGAAAGATAAAAAATGTAGTGCCTTTAGAGCATACGTCTCTTCATATAGTAAAATATTTAAAAAAGTATCCATAAGTACCAAACAGTTATTTCTGAAAAATAAATTATTAAGCTCCGACAATAAAATAAAAATGGCCTGGAATATTAAAGACGAAACACGCAGATCTATCAGGGATGAGAATGTACAAGTAGAATTAAAAATTGGAGAAAGTCTTATAACTGAGTGCAGCAGTGTTGCAAATCATTTCAATAAATATTTCTCAACCATTGCACATAACAGCACAAAAAATATTACACCTTGTAAAGACATTGCTTTGAAACATTTGGAAGCTTTCACACCTCGCAACACTGTATCAATTGTTTTTGAGCCTGTAACACATTCAGAAATTAAAAGAATACTTCGCGACCACAAATCAAAACGATCACAGGACCTATGGAACATGTCACCAAAGCTGTTAAAATCGTTAATTAGTATCGTGGACCCTTTGTTAGTTGTTATGAATCAGTGTATTGCAAGTGGAACATTTCCTGATGCTCTAAAAATTGCCAGAGTCATCCCATTGTACAAAAAAGGTTGTCATAAAGACATCGGCAACTACCACCCAGTTTCTCTATTACCAGTGTTCAGCAAGGTATTTGAAAAATGTATTGAAAAAAGATTAATCACATTTTTTAATAGGCATAATATTTAATTTTAAACAATTTGGTTTTCAAAAGGGTAAGTCTACCGGAGATGCGATTGCATCAATGATCAGATCAGTTTTAACTTCGCTAGACCAATCAAAGCAAACATACGGAATTAATTAGTTATGCGATAACGACATGTGGTGGTTTGTGACAGAAACCAGTAGTCCATACAATTTCATAGTAAAAATGTTTTAACTTTGTGATGAATTGCTGCATGTCACAAATCAGCACATATGCGTGTCGAGGCAGTGGCAAACATTTTTGTATAGACTAAGTGGACATTGAAAAATTTTCCAGTGAAGTTTCTTGTCAGTTCTTCTTCGCTGTGATAATCGAACTGGCGGAATGTTACAATGTAAATATGACAAATCTGAGCCAGTGTACTGACAATAGATGCTAAATAAACAATAAACAATAAACAATAAACTATACGTGACTCAAGATAGGCTAAATAAAATTCAGTTCTGGTTACGTTAAGATGTCGCTCTCATGCAATTCGAATTGTTCTGCGCGCCGAAATAAAGGTATAACGCAGGCATGCAGCTTTGGCTTTCTTACTTACTTCTTTTTAAATACGAATTTCACGCGAGCGAACCTGGGGGCAAAAGCTAGTATAAAATAATAATATTATAAAACCCGACTACGAAAAAAATTCACAATTAAAATTGATACAAAGTGCTGTTTAGTCGGGCTGCCTGTCTAATCAAATCCTTCTATATGCCCGACTACAGTAATTTCAATCAACTTTGTTTGTTATCACTTTTCATAGTCAGGTATTATAATATTATTTTTATTACATTTTTTATTTACTTTTATTTCTAAACCATAAAGTGTGGTATATTGTTTAAATGACCATTTCAAACTTCTGACGACACCCACTCAACGGGGTTTTAAAACACAAATTTGAAAGTGTGACAATAATATGGCGCCCTGCGCCCGCCATTACGAATTTTTCCCCACAACTTTTTTTTTTTATTGAAAGGAAGAAGAAAGAAAAAAAGAAAATATATTTATTCACCATGAGATGCAGTACAACACAATAATTTTATACAATTATACGCGAGGATGGTGAAACGGAAACCGCTCAGCTGAGGCGCAGTTGGACTGCGCGCTGATTTTCAGCGGCTCCCGTTTTAAAATAATAAATACCTAATATCGGAGTCAGAACATAAAATGAAAAATAAAAACTATACAAAACAAAACAGGAAACTGACACGGTTGGATACATCACCAACAACATCCGTGATGTGAGCCCATACCACAGTGAGACCAACCAATACCAACCTGTGACCTTTCCGAAGATAGTATGCTTGTTCTGAAGCTCCGGGGTCGCCCCGAGCGTGAAGAAGAACTGAGATGAGTTGTCGTCCTTGCCCGCGTTCGCCATCGCTACGAGACCGCGCCGGTTGAACCTTAGCCGCGAGTGGAACTCGTCCTGCGACCAGATACATCCACCATCTTGTTGTAAAACCACAGAACATTAAAAAACAATCTGTTAAGTGCGAGTTTTACTCGCGTGCGGAGGTTTCCGTATCTATCCGCTATCAATAATATCCGCCTATCCGCTCAGGTGGCATGGTCTTCGAATTTTAATTTCGAAGATATGTAGGATGATCGGAGAGAATGTATAAAAGCCTGTGGCGCCATCTATTATTCAATAGTGTGACTAATCGATTTTAGTATACATTTCTTGTATGGGAGCCCCTTAATTTTCAACATTTTCTTATTTTTCTTATTTGTTGTTATATCCGCCATAGTAACACATATTCTGTGAAAATTTCAACGGTCTACCTATTACGGTTCAAGAGATACAGCCCTCGGACAGACGGGCGGACGGACGGACAGACGGCGGAGGCTTAGTAATAGGCTTCCGTACGGGATACGGAAACGTAAAAACGGCCAAGTCCGAGTCGTATTCGCGCACCGAGGTTTTCGTATGACCACGTAATTGGCCAGTTTTTATTATTTGTTGTTCTACTTAAAGTTTGCACTATTTATTTATTTATTTATATTAGAAAACATACAGCCATTCACAATATTGATACACTTATTATTTTTTTTATGCCTATAGTGTGGCCAATTACATGTTTCCCTGATTGGTTTTTTTATTTATATATAATAACACCAAGTTTGACGCTTGTATGTAAAACCGTTTATATGATAGAAAACATAAACAATAATAAAAGAAGTAAGAAAAGGACCAAGTGCGAGTCGAACCCGTGCACCGAGGGTTCCGTATCGCCATGTCACGGTCAGCGCCACTCACGCCATCTATGGATTAGTTAAAATGCTTCATACTCTTTTCCGTACACAATTGATACACTTTTTAGTTTCTTGTATGGGGACCCCGTGAATTTTTTACTTTTTCTTATTTTTATTATTTGTTGTTATATCGGCCATAATAAATAACACATATTCTGAGAAAATTTCAACAGGCTCCCGTGAGAAAATTTCAACAGGCTACCTATTACGGTTCAAGAGATACAGCCTTCGGACAGACAGTCAGACAGACGGCGTAGGCTTAGTAATAGGGTCCCGTACGACGGCGGATACGGAACCATAAAAAACATGTTTCTTGTATGGAGACCTGCAATTGGCCAGACCTTTTCTCTTACAGCACGTTAGACGTTTCGTCTCGCGTCAAGCCCTCGTCAGCTAGCCTGCGTTGACTAGGATCTGGAGCAGAACTAATCCCGTGCTCTACCGATCCAAATTCTGTATGAGACTACCAGTGCAGCCCGCAAAGCCCTCTCCATGCAGCTTATGGCTAACCAAGGCAAGCCTATTTTTTTCTTGAAGAAACTGTGGACTGAATTAGGTATCTTAATATTTTAATTTTAAGAATGCTCAATAACCATACATACATACATATCACATACGCTGAATCCCGACAATCGAGGTAAGCAGAGTAATCGGTGTTGTGGTGCAAGAACTCTGGTAAATTACAGCACAACACCGACCACCACGTTTCGCAAAGTATTCGAATAAGATTCAATCGATCGAGCAGCAAGTAAGGCACGAAGACCCAGCTGCTGCAAGACTCGGTGGAAATACCGTGCCAATGTGAGAGGCGGCGAGCCTGTCGCCCTTTAGCACGGCATCTTGTGCTTATCCCGTAGTCGAATTTTACAAATGACGTATCAAAAATTTGACAAAGGCTCTTTACACCTGATCCACTTAATTAAGTCCTTGCAGTCAGAACTTAAAAAACAAAACAAAAATCTGTTTTTGATCTTGCTCTCAAGCTGTATTTTCAATCGACTGTAGGCGGTGTTATTATGTGGATAGTCACTAAATGATTGTAAAAATGACTAAAAAAAAAGCCCTGCGAAGTTTCTTACCGGTTCTTCTTCGTGGGTGTAATCGAATCGGATAGAACAAATTGTAACAAATTCGAGTACAGTCATGCTGTCTAATGAATGCTTAATAAACAATATACAATATACAACGTGCATGGGGAGAGATGCAGTGGGGCTATATTTTTTAAGTACCGGCCCCACACAGTACCGATAAACAATAAACAATAATTTAGCAGAAGTACCTTGAAGGGTGCTCCGTAAATGGAATCACCGCCGGTGCCGTCGCCGCCGGGGTCTCCGCCTTGCACGATGAAATCCGGCACCACTCGATGAAATATTGTACCTGGAAGCATTTACCCATCCGTTCTCAAAATCGTTTCTTTGTCGCACCGCTAGGGTGTGTGTGTCTCCCGGCGAGTGTGTTTCCCGAATCCTTTAACCTGGGTGTCTTCAAACGTCTTATCAACGGGCTAGACAGCCTAGCAACAGTACGCAAATCTGCTGGCATGGCGCCTCACTGAGCGTGGTTTCGCGAGGAGAGCGGTTTTTGGCTCTTTCGACTGTACC
Organism: Nematopogon swammerdamellus; assembly: GCA_946902875.1. Classification (NCBI taxonomy): domain Eukaryota; kingdom Metazoa; phylum Arthropoda; class Insecta; order Lepidoptera; family Adelidae; genus Nematopogon; species Nematopogon swammerdamellus. The sequence continues at coordinate 10,636,259 of OX336359.1, forward strand.
ATTGGTCCCTCGGCACAGCCACCCATGTTGGTTTACATAAAAAAAAATTTGGTCACTTCTGTATTATCTTCAACACATTGGTAACGTGAAATAGGGGCAACATTTTATTTTTTATGTAATCCTGTATGGGTGGCTGTGTCTGAGGGGCCAAAGCACATGCTCCGACCAGAAACTATCACCTCCGGGAAGGTAGGTGCCATACTGGAGACTTCCTTTTGGATTGCTGGCTATACTGGACTAGAGGAGAACACAACCGAGGCTGCTATGCGGCCATCTTACATCCAGTACGGTGGTATCAACCCAGTCGGCTACAATTTGAGCCTACCCGCTAGTAAGGGGCAAGGGAAGGGACCTACAGTTTTACACCGGTTCCGAACGGTGAAGCAGCAGGTGTAGGTCTGCACGTACATTTTTTTCGTCAGAAAAAACTCATTGGCACACGCCGACCGGATTCGAACCTCGGACCTCTCGCATGAGAAGCTGATGCCCAAACCACTCGGCCACCCGCCACATTGTACGCGTCCGTGACACCTGAAGATCCTCAAGTGACTTGTGCCTCCTGGGTGGTGCCAAATGAACGACAAACTATCTGAAGCTGCCCCGGTCATCTTGTCGCCTTCATGGAGGACATAGGCCGGCCGGGGTGTATGGGGAATCGAGGGGTTTTGAACGAAGGTCGCCGATCAAGAGGGACTAGTTTGCAGGCTCAGAGCCAACCCCTTTTCCTATTCCTACTACTAATACTACTACAACAACAACAACAACAACAAAAACAACAACAACTACTACTACCTTCACACAACAGCATTTTCAACACTATTCACTCATATTTTTAACACATCGCCTATCCTTTCTTCTTTTCTACCTACCTTTCACTTACATTATTGTCACTTTTGGGTTTTTAGTTAGGTACCTACAAGGTTAGGCTTAAAATCAGCGGCACTGAAATGCCAGTGCCACATGCTGCGCCTACACCTTTTTTTCAATTCACTACATGTATATTGTATAAAGATTTTATATTGTTATTTATTAATAAGGGAATTGAAAAATAAATAATTTTGAATTTGAATTTGAATTTACTACAACAACAACTACTAAGTACAACAACAATGGTGCCTAACGAGGCAATCTGCAGACTTAAATAATCTATCGACCGTTCTCTCTTGATCTAATGAGAAAAATTAACTGAGGAAGGTGTGGAACTAAGCTTGCGATGGCTTCACCGAACATATCCGGGCCCATCAGCAGTAGAGGAGGGTTTTAATCGAGGTCGGGCGGGACTATCGAGTGGCCACTCTAAATTTCCCGCGCATGCTTCACGTTTCGGCTCACATCAAGCCCTCGTCAGCTAGTCTGCGTTGACTAGGACGCGGGGAAACCACCAGACCCGCTCTCGACCTCCCTGTCTCTACCTATCCATATTCTGTAGGATGCTTCCAGTGACGTTTTCGAAGCTCTCTCCATATATGAGCTTAGCGTCGATCTTGGCAGCCCTAGATTCTTGAAGAGACTGTAGAGCGACTTCGCTGTTAGTCCTCTTGCTCCGACTTCCACAGCGAAGAGATCAGTCATGAATCCGTTTCTCACAATCGCACAGTAGCAATTCTCACAATAGCATGATCGCAAAATGTGCGAACATTTCTGGTATCCGCACGGATACCTGGGAAGGTGCGGGTGTAAGAGATGTGGTATCTGGTACAAAAAAAAAATGTATACAAAATAAGAAAATAAAAAGTTACTCACCATTGTAATATCCTTCCATACAGAGCTGTATGAAGTTGCGACAAGCCTTTGGGGCTTCCTTGGTCCATAACTCCAGGTCTATGTCACCCACAGAAGTCTTCAGGAGTACCTGAGTAAATAGATTACTATTTATAAGGCCTAACATTACTTGGGACTAATGAATTTGGGGATTTAACTAGGGTGTGGTGAGGCTTTATACTGGGCAGCCGAGGTAGGGAGGTTGGGGGGTGGGGGGGGGGGGGGGGGGGGGGGACGAGGGCTGACGCGGGAGGGTCTTGATTTACCCCCTCTAAGTTCTTTATAAATAGGTAATCCTATTACTTTATTACTTTAAATGAGCTAAACTTGTATATATATATATATACAATTGGTTTCTCGGAAACGGCTTTAACAATTTGGATTTTAGTATTTAGATAATGTTATTTTTTTTTAAGTTTATCTAGATAGGCGTAGACGCCGAGCGAAGCTCGGTCGCCCAGGTACTAGCATACAAATCGAACGGCAACGCGCAACCATGTTTTACGATCCGGATTTGAATACAACTAAGACGTGCGATATCTAAATCGATAACGTAGGATTATGCACTCGAAACAATAATATGAATTCCTGTTAACATTTTAGGACCAATGTGGAGATAGAAAGACGGACAAACAACAGATCAAACAACGGAGAAAACAGATTTTGGAGTCAGAACTAACCTTTCCGAGCGCCGGTGGCTCTTGAATATAAACGTTACTCATCTCGTTGATTCAGCAAACACACAGTTTCACGCAAACATTATTAGATTGCTAACATTTCTGTAATATAAATCGTAGAAAATTTATAAATATTCACGCTTTTGCAACAACCGAACCGAACGCCTGTTTGACAGTACAAAACGTTGATTGACGTTGACAGCGATAGCTGTCAGAAATTATCTGTCCGTATTTTCTTACACCGTAATTAGGCTACATGTATTTCATGTTTTTAAGGACATCGTTGTCTCGCTGACGACGATGCGCAAGTCCTTACCGTGTCTGGCTATGGTTCTATAAAAAAAATCCTCATATTACCTACCTACCTGTTTCTACTCGATCACAGCGAAGCCAAGAGGAGGACTATGATCTTAGAATATTATGATTTTGGCAACGTGGGTACGTACGTACGTATGTAGGTTACGTTTGTGGCGCGTGTGGCCATATTATTGGTGTAAAATTGAAAATGGCTGGCTCCATGTTGTCTAAGTTCGAATTCAAGCAAAACTCAAAACTCCAAAAGGCTATTTCAAAAATATACCTACAACTTAACTAAAGGTTTAGAACTAACCAATAAAAATAAAATTTTTGTAAAACCATTATTACGATAAACAAATAAAAAAAACGGACGGGTTGCACTCCGGGAGTGCCGTCAGAGGGCCTAGTCCGAGTTTACGTGACAGCTACGTAAACGTCAAATACCGATCGAATTAAGTTTTTATGTATGGAGCTCTCTAGTGGCGCCGCGGTGAGCGTATTGTGCTCCCATACATAAAAACTCAATTCGATCGGTATTTGACGTTTACGTTGCTGTAACGTTAACTCGGACTAGGCCCTCAGAAGTGAAAACTATAAACATCAACGTTGTGCATTTTTGAATATTTTGGAATGGTTAGGGAATAATTTCGCACGAATTGTTTTATTTATCAGTTTAAAAAAAGTACTATCATTTATGTGGTAAAATACAATATTCATTTATTGCGCTATCGTAAACAATCATGACAATTTATATTACATAAAAAATGTAACACTACAGAACTATTATAATTATTTTACATCAAAACGTTTATTTATCTCAGAAAAATGAACTTTCATCCATAATTTCAACGAATCTTACGCTTTTTCCATCAGGCTACGGATCTGACGCGAGTTTAACATTTTTTACCCATCTAAAAGTGCCAAGCGCCGCTAAAGAAGTTTCGAATCTTACGCTTTTTCGATCAGAAATTGCCAAGCGTCGCTAAAGAAGTTTTCACTTCAAAAACAAGGAATGTTGATCGAATAGTTTTCTAGTCGGACGTGTCGGTCGACTATAATTATTTGCATATCAATTAGGTAGGTATATATAAGGATAGTAACGAGAATTCTCGATGAAGAATGGTTTTATCCCGATTGTTTATCCCCAGGTTTTATCATGATGTGAAAGAACGATTTCAAGATTTCATAGGTGTACCTACCTACATTATAACGTTCTTGGTTTACATATTGTAACTACTTCCGTTCCGTGCTGTGCTATTATGTAAATATTGCTATTTTTCTTTCTCAACTACTCATTTCAGGGTCATTTGCATCTGTTGCACTAGTAGATTGTTGCATTACAAATGTTTCTCCATTTTATTGTGCAGTGACAGTGATACGATAAGCTATCACGCACGCAAGCAAGCTTGCGCTCACTATCTCAAGGAAACAGCTGTTACCACACCAACACCGCTAGTAATATATATTCGGTGCCAACACCGCTACCGTCCACCACCCACGAATAAAATTCACAGTAGGTAGATACTAAGGCCCACTTGCACCAACACGAATTTAGAGTTAAGTAGCGAGTTATGGATTTAAACACGGTTCCCACAGTCAAACTAAACTGGTTTATATCGTTAAATTCTTGTTGGTGCAAGTGGGCCTAATAATCTGACAACGCAGTCTGAGGGACCTTATGGGTAAGGGGAAGGCCGTTTAACTTGAGCCAGCGAGTACCTATCTAGATTGAATAGGTAATTAGATTATTTCAAATACTGACCACGAAAATGTATGTTCCTATTTTTTAGGTTTCCATATCCGGTACGGGACTCGATTACTAAGCCTACGCCGTCAGTCTGTCTGTCTGTCTGTCTGTCTATACGAGGGCTGTATCTCTTGAAGCGTAATAGGTGCCCGTTGAAATTTTTACAGAATACGTGTTATTATTATGGCCGATAAAACAACAAATAATAAAACAAGAAAAAGTAAAAAATTAAGGGGGTTCCCATACAAGAAGCGTGTTTTTTTAAATGTTTTTTTTTGTGGTGCGGGAACCTCGGTGCCCGAGTCCGACTCGCACTTTGCCGCTTTGTTTTTCAGCCAGACACCCATAGCTTCAGATAACTTTATCGATTTGATTGAATAAAAAAACATACCTACGGCGACAACGAGATGGCATAATCGACGAAAAACAAGCTTTATTATCTCGCAAAAAAAAGTAATGTATCTAGTAGGTACTCATATGCATGATTTCTTTCATCACGCGATTCACGACACGACACGAGTATTTCGCGTGAAATTTCCTCTTATCTTACCGTTTTGCGAGTGCATAGCACGTGAGTTTTCAAATCCGCTAATCTTGCTCTTAAACCTGTATTATTTGATAAACTGTAAGCGTTACCTATTATTTGAATACCTACATACATACATGAATGCGTACATACCATTATTAAGCTAGAAACTCATTGGGCCCACGTACGCTACGCACGCGTACGTGGGCGCGTCCGTCTCCATACATTTTATATGGAAGAGTGCAGCACGCAGTGTGTCGCGTAGCGTAGGGTGGCGTGGGGTGGGCGCAATGAAACTGCGTGCTGCACTCTTCCATATAAAATGTATGGAGACCGACGCGCCCAGATTCGGGTGTGTGGCGTACGTGGGCCCAATGAGTTTCTAGCTTTATTTCTCTATGGTACATACAATAATGCACATCGAGCTTTAGAAAGAGACAATCCGGTTGTAGAGCGTCGTGCCTGTCGCACAGAGACGTGCGAGTTCGTGCGTCAGAGACAACGCTCTACAAGCGGTTTGTCTTTTTCTAAAGCCCGAAGTGCATTATTTACTAGCGCGTACTGTACCAGACGCCTCACGCACTCTATATAGAAATAAATACATTTTTACTACTTTTACTTTTACTTTACATATACTTGCGCGTGCTAACTACCTATACCGCCCGGCGAGCCGCCATTCGACAGCCGCGCGGAGCATAGCTACACGCGCGCCCACGGTACTGCGCGCAGCTGCAAAGCAATAATCACTTTACACTCGATCGTTTAGGTACATTTTCGCACGCAGCGATTGGCGACGTGAAACATTAGGCTATTAAAGCCGTAGGTATGGAACTTTTTACCCGACTGCGCGACGCAAAGGAGGGTAATGTGTTTTTCTATGGAGAGGTTTATCTGTTACGAAGTAACTATTAAGTAATATGTGAGTATTCTACCTGTACATACCTATAAACAGTGATATGCAAAAGTAAAGATATGGCCTTACATACAAAATTATCTCGCCCTATGCGGCGCCGATAAGAAGCTAAACCATCTCGAATAAAGTTAATTAATGTTAAGATTGAGTTAATTTAATTTAAATTTTATTATAAAGTCCACGCTTCTGACGGCAATATACCGTGCATCCTAGAACCTCGCGGTTATTCCCGGCTGGATGGCAAGAGGCCCGATGCTATCACCTTAGTGCCATGGACTAAGGGTAGTTCTTTGATGTGGGACGCCACTTGTGTTCTCACATTAGCTCCAAGTCACGTTAGGCCATCTTCAAGAGCGGCTGGCGCGGCCGAGGCTGGGGCGGAGAGCCTCAAACGCAACAATTAAAGAAATATAATTCAAGATTTCGAATTTGTTGCGTTTGCGGTTGAAACCCTCGGTCCGTGGATCAGTGAAGCCAAAATAGTCTTGGGCCTCTGCTGGTTGACGCAACTGGTGTCCCGCCATCAAGGGCTTATGTACTTCATTCAAAGGGTAAGCCTTGCCATCCAGCGGGGTAATGCCGCAAGTGCTCTAAGAACATTTGAAAATGCCCGTTTTGATAGTTATTTTAATGTTTGTTAGGTAGGTTTTAATTCTTTAGTTATTAATATTACTTTTTTATTTTTATGAAATAAATAGATTGAGTAAACGATATTATATTCTATCGAAGAATGGAAGTCTTTAAGGGCGAGGCCCGAAGGCGGAAGAGGGTTTTTGGTTTATCAGAACGCAGCTCGGCCTTCGGCCTCGCACTTAGTTCCTTCCTTTCTTCCAGAAGGTTTATCGTCTTCCTGAACGCAGCTCGGCCTTCGGCCTCGCCTTTACTTACTTCCTTTATTTGAGAAAGGTTTATCGTTTACCTGAAAGCAGCTCGGCCTTCGGCCTCGCCCTTAGTTAGTTACTTTCTTTGAGAAGGTTCATCGATTACCTGAACGCAGCTCGGCCTTCGGCCTCGCCCTTAGTTACTTACATTCTTCTTTGGAATACGAATTTCACGCGAGCGAAGCCGCGGGCAACAGCTAGTATTTCATAAAATTTAAAAACGCATAGTTTAAAACATATTAAAGAAACTATACGAACAACGAGCCTTCTCCACCTCTCCCCTCAACCCCCTTATCCGAGTCTAAAATTTACAGTTTACAGAAAAAAACTTACTGAACCCTCTCCAAGCAATTTCGACTCACACTTGACCGCTTTTTTTTACGTTTTAGTTAAGATTTGTCGTAAAAAGCGGTTATTTACTTCTGTACTCTAGATAACTACTATTTATACAGCGGCGGGTGGCCGAGTGGTTTGGACATCGCATCGGCTTCTCGCGCGAGAGGTCCGGGGTTCGAATCCGGTCGGCGTGTACCAATGAGTTTTTTCTTCCCTTGCCCTTTACTAGGAGGTAGGCTCAAATTGTGGCCAACTGGGTTGATACCACGGTACTGGATGTAAGATGGCCGCATAGCAGCCTCGGTTGTGTTCACCTCTAAGTAGTCCAGTATTGCCAGCAATCCAGGGAAGTCTCCGGTATGGCACCTACCTTCTCGCAGGTGATATTGGCAGGTCGGACGGAGCATGTGCTTTGTTTGACCCCTTCGACTCAGTCACACATATCGGATTACATGAAAAAACTGAATTAGACTCGGGCAAATGCTAATATGTGTACATACATTTACTATGTATTATTCGTTATTTATTTATTTATTTACTCAAAGAATTGGATATATTATCTGTAAACATGAGGCGTCTCTCCCCATGCATGTCGTAAAAGGCGACTAAAGGATAAGGACAAGATTCCGTGCTAAAGGGCGACAGGCTCGCCACCTCTCACCTTGGCACGGTACTTCCACCGAGTCAATGCAGTAGGTGGGTCTTCGTGCCTTACTTGCTGCTTGATCGATTGAATCTTGTTCGAATACTTTGCGAAACGTGGTGGTCGGTGTTGTGCTGTAATTTACCAGAGTTCTTGCAGCACAACACCGATTACTCTGCTTACCCCGACTGTCGGGATTCGGCGTGTGTGATATGTATATGTATGTAAACAGGAGTTTACAGATAATATATCCAATTCTTAGGTTAGGTTAATAATATGATAATAATCAGATAATATAATCCAATTCTTAGGTTAGATTAATAATAAATGGATAATGATAATAATAAATAAGATATAGAGAACATAATATTTACAGTACCTAATTTATAAATTAGTCTGTTTAAAGTATTCTGTGGCTAGTTTTATAAACTGCCTACGGTTACAGTTGAACGTATCCAGCTCTGGCAGTTTAGCCACCAAAAATAATATAAAGCCATGCCTGCTTCCCAATGAGGTAGACTGATAAGACGAATCTCCAGGCGCCATGGACACACCTCTGACGTCACTTCCAAAGTCATAATATTTTTCATACATGTTTGTGTGTTTCGGTTCGTGTCAGTAAACACTTGGAGCCTTGGATCACGCATGCCCGATTTGGTCTAGTCTAGATAGCTTATCTAGTCTAAGTGGGTGCTCGCTTGCGCACTGTTAATAAATCGCTACGAAATATTATGAGAAAAAACCGGCCAAGTGCGAGTCGGACTCGCGCATCGAGGTTTCCGCACCACAAAAAAAAACATTGAAAAAAAAAACACTTTTCTTGTATGGGAACCCCCCTTAATTTTTTACTTTTTCTATTTTTTATTATTTGTTGTTATATCCGCCATAATTGCACATAATCTGTGAAAAATTCAACGGGCTACCTATTACGGTTCTAGAGATACAGCCCTCGGACAGACAGACGGACGGACGGACGGACAGACGGACGGACGGACAGACAGACAGACAGACAGACAGCGGAGGCTTAGTAATAGGCTTCCGTACGGGATACGGAAACCTAAAAACTATGTCCAACAGTGTACGCATACACGCCGACCGAATGCGGAATGACTGCCAACGTCACCGAGCATACCTACGGGAGTGGCAACCGTCGAGCGCTAATATATAGGAAAATTAGCCGCGTGTTAGAGCATTTGCACTAACATATAGCGCTGCTGCGGGATCGACCGTCAGTGCGCTCGCGACTTGGGAACGAAGAACACGTATATGTGCACTACGCAAAATGGCGATTTGTGCAGTTCGTGCGTGTCGAAAGAGCTCAAGATCATCAGGAATGACAAAAGATGGCGTAACCTTTCATAATTAGGTCATTTTAATGATAATACAATGCTTAAAGCGTGTAAAATACAAAAATTCCGCGAGTTAGGAGCACGACTGCGCGCCATACCGAGCGCGTACACATGATAGGCAAATTTGACAGACTGGAAAGAAATTTGAAATCAATTATTGTATATGGGTGTTGTTAGTTTTTTATGGCAATGACATGGATGAATTCAATTTATAATATGTATTGTTATTATTTCTTTAATATTACGTTTTCTATTTTTTATAATTATAAAACAAATATACCTATACAAAACTAATATATTGTATATTATGTATTATTATAATAAGTATTATTATTATCAGTGATAGTAATAGGTAGGACTTATTTACCTAAACTTCGAGGAACAGAGTAAAAAATTGGAGACTTCCTTACGACAATATTTTTTTCCGGTTTAATAATATTCATGGTGTTATAATTTCGCGATTTAAAAAAAGTGGCCGCCATTTTGAACTTTTTAGTAACTGGACAGATTGCTTTCAAAATCGACATCTGGGTGTCAGTGTGGACTCTGAATACGAATCTGTAGTCAAATTTAAAAAAAGTAGCCGCCATTTTGAACTTTTTAGTTACTGGACCGATTGCTTTCAAAATCGATATCTGGGTGTCTATGCAGGCTCTGAATACGAATCCGTTGTCAAAATTTAAAAAAGTGACCGCCATTTTGAACTTTTTAGTTACTGGACCGATTACTTTCAAAATCGATATCTGGGTGTCTGTGTGGGCTCTGAATACGAATCTGTAGTCAAAATAAAAAAAAAGTGGCCGCCATTTTGAACTTTTTAGTTACTGGACCGATTGCTTTCAAAATCGATATCTGGGTGTATGTGTGGGCTCTGAATACGAATCTGTAGTAAAAATTAAAAAAAGTGGCCGCCATTTTGAACTTTTTAGTTACTGAACCGATTGCTTTCAAAATCGATATCTGGGTGTCTGTGTGGGCTCTGAATACGAATCTGTAATCAAAATAAAAAAAAAGTGGCCGCCATTTTGAACTTTTTAGTTACTGGACCGATTGCTTTAAAAATCGATATCTGGGTGTATGTGGGGGCTCTGAATACGAATCTGTAGTAAAAATTTAAAAAAAGTGGCCGCCATTTTGAACTTTTTAGTTACTGGACCGATTGCTTTCAAAATCGATATATGGGTGTCTGTGTGGGCTCTGAATACTAATCTGTAGTCAAAATTTAAAAAAAGTGGCCGCCATTTTGAACTTTTTAGTTACTGGACCGATTGCTTTCAAAATCGATATCTGGGTGTCTGTGTGGGCTCTAAATACGAAGCCGTTGTCAAAATTTAAAAAAAGTGGCCGCCATTTTGAACTTTTTAGTTACTGGACCGATTGCTTTCAAAATCGATATCATATTTTTTATCTTAACTACATATTGTTATTCAGAGACCACACAGACATGTAGATATGAGTTTTGAAAGTAATCAGTCCAGTAACTAAAAAGTTCAAAATGGCGACCACTTTTTTAAGATTTTGACAACGGATTCGTATTCAGAGCCCACACAGACAAAGAAATGTCGATTTTAAAAGCAATCGGTCCATTAACTAAAAAGTTCAAAATGGCGGTCACGTTTTTTAAATTTTGACAACGGATTCGTATTCAGAGCCCACACAGACACCCAGATATCGATTTTGAAAGCAATCGGTCCAGTAACTAAAAAGTTCAAAATGGCGGCCAGTTTTTTTAAATGTTTACTACAGATTCGTATTCAGAGCCCACACATACACCCAGATATCGATTTTGAAAGCAATCGGTCCAGTAACTAAAAAGTTCAAAATGGCGGCCACTTTTTTTAAATTTTTACAACGGATTCGTATTCAGAGCCCACACAGACACCCAGATATCGATTTTGAAAGCAATCGGCCCAGTAACTAATAAGTTCAAAATGGCGGCCACTTTTTTTAAATTTTGACAACGGATTCGTATTCAGAGCCCACACAGACACCCAGATATCGATTTTGAAAGCAATCGGTCCAGTAACTAAAAAGTTCAAAATGGCGGCCAGTTTTTTTAAATGTTTACTACAGATTCGTATTCAGAGCCCACACATACACCCAGATATCGATTTTGAAAGCAATCGGTCCAGTAACTAAAAAGTTCAAAATGGCGGCCACTTTTTTTTAATTTTTACAACGGATTCGTATTCAGAGCCCACACAGACACCCAGATATCGATTTTGAAAGCAATCGGTCCAGTAACTAAAAAGTTCAAAATGGCGGCCACTTTTTTTAAATGTTTACTACAGATTCGTATTCAGAGCCCACACATACACCCAGATATCGATTTTGAAAGCAATCGGTCCAGTAACTAAAAAGTTCAAAATGGCGGCCACTTTTTTTTTATTTTGACAACGGATTCGTATTCTGAGTCCACACAGACGCCTAGATATCGATTTTGCAAGCAATTGATCCAGTAACTAAAAAGTTCAAAATGGCGGCTACTTTTTTTTTTATTTTGACTATAGATTCGTAATCAGAGCCCACACATACACCCAGATATCGATTTTGAAAGCAATCGGTCCAGTAACTAAAAAGTTCAAAATGGCGGCCACTTTTTAAAATTTTTACTACAGATTCGTATTCAGAGCCCACACTGACACCCAGATATCGATTTTGAAAGCAATCGGTCCAGTAACTAAAAAGTTCAAAATGGTGGCCACTTTTTTCAAATCGCGAAATTAAAACACCATGAATATTATTAAACCGGAAAAAAATATTGTCTTAAGGAAGTCTCCAATCTTTTACTCTGTTCCTCGAAATTTAGGTAAATAAGCCCTACTTATTCCTATCACTGATTATTAGTACAACTATTTAAAAATTATTAATACAACAGTCTTGTTTAATTTTTCAATATTTTTTTTGGATTCAAACAATAATATTCGTTCAGTAAAAACTATTTGAAATAATATTACAAATAACAATTTCAAAATTCACAAATATACCGCACCATCATTGTCCGTCAGACTGGCATTCGTAGTGATCCCGTCAAGTTGCCGTCAAGCAAGGCTTCTGATTGGTCGGACGGTCGGCTCTTACTACCAGATACCCGAGCCAAGCCAGCGATAACAAACCTGTCGCTCGCCTTGCTCACTCTGTCTCTCTCCATATCGCGGGGCGCGATATGGGTAACGGAGATAGACAAGTCACGTCATAAAAGATTAAATTGCGATTTAGATTTTCGTAGTAGTAGGGATTTTTGGCTAGCCGTGCTCCGATACAAACGCAGTAGCGTTGCGTCTCCCGTAGGTATTCTCCTTGGCCAACGTTGATGATGATTGATGACATGCAAACTGCTCGAAGTACGAGTACGTTGTTTGTTTATAGGTAGGTATTAATTTTATTTTTTTCGAACTGTATGTACTTGCATTGGCTGATTAATTTTGCGAATGGAGCGAATGATTATTAAATTACGTGGTTACCACGTGCGTATCACGCATGCAGCGACTGTTGCATGCGTGGAAATATATATTCAGAATCGGCATTGCCGTATGTGTTACGTCACACACAATCCGGCAAATTTAAGTCGGCGTAATGCGTAATGCGCCTACCGGCGACTAAGGGATATGTATCTCCCTTCTTATATTACTAGGTGGTAGGGTTTAACCCGCCCGGGTTGATACCACCGCACTGAATGAAAGGTCAGTCGAAACGGCTATGTAAATAGTTTGTGTTTTCCGTCCAGTTCAGTCTAGCCGGCACGACCGAAGGTAAGCACTGACGTGACACCAAGTTCACCCGGTGTTATGGGCTGACATCACGGATGCTGTAGGTCATGTAGCCTACCGCGTCAGTTTCCATAAAAGAAAAAAAAATGGGTTCGGGCAGTGGTTCTCAAATAGTGGTACGCGTACCCCCACGTACGCAAGCTCAAAAGAAGGGGTAGACATGGGGGTGCCACGTATACCTCTACAATATATGCAAATTAAAACACGAGTTGCTTCTACACTCTCTAATAAATAACAAACAGTGAGCTACTACTGTGTATTGGGCTATTGCTGTGTGTGCACTATTTGTTGTACATATATACATGTAAAAATATATATATAATTATGATATGCCACTTTCTGTTACTTTGTTAAGGTTCGTCTTCTCCCTGTATATGATTATTATATAAGTTATGTGTCGTATTTCCTCTGTATTTCATCTTCATTAAATGTACTGTTTGCCACGTTATATATCTATAAGTATAATAGGTGCCTAACGACGCTGGAGGCCAACTTAATTATTGTTTGTATATTTCTGTATTTTCTTGTTTGTTTGTTTCTGTTTGTTTTGGCCAAATAAATAAAATAAAATAAAATAAAATGTAAAAACAAAATTGGACAAATTCAAGCGTAGTGTACTACTTACGAATGATGAATAAAGAATCAGTGAACTTATTAGTGCAAATTAATCTCCACTGATGAATGGTTTAATGGGACCTATTTCGTATTACATACTAGCTGTGCCCGCGGCTCCGCCCGCTCTCATATTTCACTTCACTGCTAACCTCATAAGCCATTTAGCGTGATAGTAAGTAGCCTATAGTTGATGGGAAGAATCAAGCTATCCGTAGAATTTTGTTTTATTAAAATCGGTTCAGTGGTTCTCGAGTTATAAGCGGACAGACAGACATACACTCAGACACTCAGACAGAAAGCAGACGTTGGATTTTATTATAGGTAAGGAAGGATAAGGATATTGTGATTACAAAATATTAGAACCTAATAAATGACTGATAGATGGATAAACAACATTAATTACCTATGTAAAAAAAATGTTTTATTTGAATATTTTACTCAGGGCTACTTGGATTTAAAAAAAATCGCTAAAGATTACCCATTAAAATATAATTGAGAACCCCTGGGTTAGGGGGAATAGCTAATAAATCATATTATTTTTCAAATTGTAGAAAAATAATATCGTAGAAGCCCTAGACGCACGTACCTAGACCAGCAGGGCTATCACGAGATTCGCTACGCCGGCTACGCCGAGGTGTACAGGTACCCTAATCACGAGATTTAACCTACACCGCGTACTACGCTACGCCGTGTTCTCCGCGTCATTTTGTATTGAGAAACGAAGTTAGCAAATCTATCACTAGAGGCGCTGCTTCGTTTCTCCATATAAAAAAAATTGGTTGTCTGTGAAGTCGCTTTACGGACGATAGTTTTTCGTAATAACGTCATAAAGAAACACAGCTATAAGAATTGTACAATCGTACATTTGTCGATTTCTAGCCTCGATTACCGTACGATACGGCAATTACCGTACGTTTGGCAACACTGCCGCTTGGGCCGAGGACGTTTCCATGGTAACTTTGAATATCAAGGTGAATATCAACGTGACTATCAACGTGACACTCTTTCGTACGTGCTGCCCGTGTTCATCAATTTATAAGACGTCATCACGTCAAAAGATGCGGAGAATACGGCGGCGGCGTAGCGTAGTACGCGGTGTAGCTGCGCTCGAAGAAAGTAAGTAAGCCCGCTACCTAACCTTTATTTAAGCGCGCGGAACAATTCGTTTGTATGAAAGCCACATCTTAGCTTAGCAGGAACTGAATTTTATTTAGCCTATCCTGTGTCCCGTATAGCTAAATGTGCTTGCACTAAGTTTTATAGAATTCGGATGATCGGTTTGAGAGTTATGGAGAAACATACATACATATGCCCGTGTGTACTTTCTTGCACCCAGCACCTCGACAAATCGATGACCGTTCTAAAGTTCCATTGCATTCCAATTCTACATAGACATGAATCACGCGTGTGCAGTGTGAGTGACCTGAAAGTGGGCTCCAATGACAATCTGTATTAACTTTTCCATAGCATTATCAAAATTATCGTTATGTCAAAAAACTGTGGTTTCTTTCCGGTAACAAGATAAGGTGGTACTTTCTATATAAGGTCTTTCTAAATTAGTTAATAGTACGCTAAGAGGGTGTTCTGTATCGGAAATAGATCACTTTTGAAGAAAAAAGTTTTTTTTTTCCAAAAAAAAAAAATTTTAATGTAAAATGTAAAAACAAAATATTTCTTAATCGTTTCAGTTTCATGACGGGAACAAAAAAGTCTTCCAACACATAGATCTCTTTCTTTCAGAAATTGTGAAAAACCACAATTTTAGTTTTATTAGTATGGAATAGAAAGAATTTGGTTTTTTTTACCAACTTACACGCGGTGATATATATAAGTCAATGCTTACACGTGTTACATCTGAAGACTTTTTTGTTACTGTTATGAAACTGAATCGATTAGGCTATAAAAATCGACCACATATGTTTTTATTTAAATGTATAAAAAAATATTTTATATAAAAAAAACGGTCCAAAATTGTTATATTATAGTGTGGTTAATGCGACCCACCTTGCAAATCTTCAACAAAGGATGCCACTTGGCACAGGTGTACCTAGGGGTGTTCTGAGCTGATTTAGCCCTGGAGCCACGAGGAGCCACCGTGCAGGGGGGCAGGGGGGGGGGGGGGGGTAAAAATGCATCCGCCGCCCCTCACTCCGAACTTGATATCTGCATACATTAAGCAACTTGACCAAGTTTGGTGGCGTTTTCGTATAATTCGAGGACGGGGAATCACTTTGTGGAACAAAATTTTCCCATGTTCCCACCAATCCTGATCAAATCCCGAAAATAAAATATAATGTTCCAATATCTTTATGATTTGTTGAAAAAAATCATTTTTGCTTAATTATAAAAATGATAATAATGAAATGGCTGAGTTTAAGCAATAAATTGTAAAATTATCTTTCTAATATAAATAAATAAATAAATAAATAAATAAATAAATAAATAAATAAAAGATTTGCAAGGTTCCCATGAAATTATTGCATTAACATCCCCACTAATTTATAGGTTTTACTCCCTATATGATACAGAACCCCCCCTTAGCGTACTATTAACTAATTTTGAAAGACCTTATATATACACACACACACACTGTATTTCGCCAATCGGGGTAAGCAGGTTAATCGGTGTTGTGCTGCCAGAACTCGGGTAAATTACAGCACAGCACAACAAACGCGTTTAGCAGAGCATTACCAAAGAGCGCAGCGACGTAATACAAACTCTTTGAGCATTACTTAGGGCAAGTTGTCTATGAATTGAATGAATATCTATGAATGAATATCCATTAGTTACCTACCTTTTACGACTTGCACGGAGGAGACACAATGGGGCTTTTGTTTATGTAATTCGGTATGGGTGCCTGAGTCGGAGGGGCCAAAGCACATGCTCCGACCAGCCAATATCACGTCCGAGAAGGTAGGTGCCATACCGGCGGTTTCCCTGGATTTCTGGGTACACTGGACTAGAGGAGAACACAGCCGAGGCTGCTATGCGGCCATCTTACATCCAGTACGGTGGTACCAACCCAGTCGGATACAATTTGAGCATACCACCTAGTAAGGGGCAAGGGAATGGGCAAGAACATTGGGAATGGGCTATCCTTTTTAGGGTTCCGTATCCGGTACGGGACCCTATTACTAAGCCTACACCGTCTGTATGTCTGTCTGTCTGTCTGTCCGTCAGTCCGTCCGTCCTTCTGTCTGTCCGAGGGCTGTATCTCTTGAACCGTAATAGGTAACCCGTTGAAATTTTCACAGAATATGTGTTATTATGGCCGATATAGCAACAAATAATAAAAATAAAAAAAGTAAAAAAATCACGGGGGTTCCCATAGAAGAAACCAAAAAGTGTATACGCGCGCGCCGTCTACCGAATAGAGCGTGAAGCATTTTAACTAATCATGACATTTTACTAATATGAAGCATTCAAACCACGCCATAGATGGCGTGAGTGGCGCTAACCATGACATAGCGATACGGAACCCTCGGTGCGCGAGTTTGACTCGCACTTGGCCCGTTTTTGAAGTCCCACACGGTACGATATTATTTTCTAAGTTTAGCTGGATCATACTTACATAACATAACACACAAATAAGTTATCCAGCTAAACTTCATTTGCAGAAAGAAACTATGATTATTTTATGGCATAGGTGAATTTTTTTTATGAAACACATATTGGTGTCTGCGCCGAGGGACCAATGCTGCAGTCGACAGAGCCAAAATCACCTCTCCTCTCCTCGTGAAACCACGGTCTGTGAGCACGAGTCAGCAAGCCTGGATACGAAATACGGCATCGTTTGTATGAGAACCGAGGTAGCCGCCAAAGGGGTGTGAAGTCTGAGGCGGGAGCGGCGCATGGAACGCCGTGATTGGCCGAGCGAGTAGGTAGCCAAGTGACGCCAGTCTTCCATACGTTTGAACGGGATTCATACAATAAGTCGCTCATTGTGTCGATTCGCGATGAAAAGATGAAACGGATTTAACAATATTTAACCCTTCTTTACATCAAGGGAATAATATAACTTTCTCTTAAATGAACAAAGGCAACGCCCCTTTCACAATTTTGCGAATTTGCAGATTTTCGCATAAACACGATAATAGTTCTAAGTTCTGAGATACCTCGGATACTTTATTATAAATCTACATAAAATTTCCTAAACAATGATATGTAAGACCTCGTACATTGGTATTATCTTATTTGGAGTATTTGTTATTGGAATTTTCCAAAATTAAAAAAATAATGTTAGAAAGTCGAAAAGTTTTGTAACCAAAAAAAAAAAATTATATTATTAACAACTATTTGCTAATTACTTAGCCAACGATATGACAAATTATATTGCAATATGACTTCGCGAAAAATTCGCGAAAATCTACCCTACCATAAAAAATTTATGAGTACCCACCTCGATATTTAATTTTTTTACGGTAAAATGAGGTTTTCCAGGCTTTGCCTTTTTTAACAAACTAACCAGCCATACCCACCTGGATATTTAATTTTTTTACGGTAAAATGAGGTTTTCCAGGTATGACCAAAACAAATTATCACGTGATAGATGGGTAGATCTCATCGAGACGTTCAGTTTGAGTACCAACACGATGGGTCTAAGTTCAGTGGTTCTCGAGATATGACCAAAACAAATTAACACGTGACAGATGGGTAGATCTCACCGAGACGTTCAGTTTGAGTACCAACACGATGGGTCTAAGTCCAGTGGTTCTGTAGATATGACCAAAACTAATGATCACGTGACAGATGATAATTCCGACCCCTCACTCGCATGATCGCATCGCATTTCGCATTTAGATGCTAGCTAGCTAGCTAGCAGCGGAGCGCAGGCGCTATATAGCATTTAGCATTTAACAGTACCACAGATAAATAGCACATACTTCATTGCTTTGTGCGTTCCAAAACAAACGAACCAACAAAGTTTTACGAACGAAACAGCAATGCTAACTAAAATTAAATGTGATTATTGCTTAGCATTTAGCATTAATTTTTATTCATCAGGGCGCTTAGCAGTGCTAAATGCTAACGGGGTATTCATTATGAATTAATTTTGTTAATGCTAAGCATAACAAGACTAATTCCCGGTAGACGCATGACCTAAAGAAATTAATTCCTTTAGAGTCGCTCAAAAGTAAAAACCGGTAGGTACTGGTTGAATGAAATTAGTTATAAAAAACTAAAACCCGACTACGTAAAAGCTAATTATGAAAATCGTTTAAATAAAAAAAAATAGTTATAAAAAACTAAAACCCGGCTACGAAAAAGCAAATTATGAAAATAGTTTAACTATAACTAAAAATAACAAAATAATGTTTTCCATATAATTTATCAGATACTGCAATTCTCTTTTTATATTGATTTTACCTTAGCACTAACTCTATAAGTTTTGATAAATTTATTATTTTTAACGTTCTAAATATAGAGCCGTGGTCGGGCGTTCTTCGTTCAACAAGACAAGTGAGGCCGTCGTCGTGCATTATTAGAGCGCGGAACTTAGGACGGCCATCGCCATTGTGTCATACTGGCATCTTTTTGTAAGATCAGTCAGAGCCAATCTAAAATTATTATAAGTAGATACATAGGTACATACCGAACGTCAACGGCTATAATGCACAACGACGGTCTCACTTGTCTTGTTGAACGAAGAACGCCCGACCACGGCTCTATATTTAGAACGTTAAAAATAATAAATTTATCAAAACTTATAGAGTTAGTGCTAAGGTAAAATCAATATAAAAAGAGAATTGCAGTATCTGATAAATTATATGGAAAACATTATTTTGTTATTTTTAGTTATAGTTAAACTATTTTCATAATTTGCTTTTTCGTAGCCGGGTTTTAGTTTTTTATAACTATTTTTTTTTATTTAAACGATTTTCATAATTAGCTTTTACGTAGTCGGGTTTTAGTTTTTTATAACTAATTTTTTTTTATTTTAGGCTTTTTTAAAAACTGTTTGCATACTTTAAATGTTGTATGTAACTCGTATATTGATTTTTTTTTATGGAATCTGACACATCACCTACAGGCTACAACATCCGTGACGTCAGCCCATAACACCGGGTGAACTTGGTGCCACGTTAGTGCTTCCCTTCGGTCGTACCGGCTACACTAAATACATAGCCGTTTCTACCGACCTTTCATTCAGTGCGGTGCGGTGGTACCAACACGGGCGGGTTAAACCCTACCACCCAGTAATAAAAGAAGGAAGTCATATCCCTTAGTCGCCTTTTACGACATACACGGGGAGAGATACAGTGGGGCTATTCTTTTTAAGTACCGACCCCGCACTGTACGTTTAACGTGGAATCCGAACCACGGTCAGCCTCCAAGAATACCTGCCCCACACGGTACAAAATTGATACTATCCGTCCGTTTATTTGTCGTGATCTCTATTTGAAACTAAAGTTTTCTGCAAATAGCGCATGAGTGAGTACCTACATATATATACAAATTATGTATAGTTGAACGATGTATAGTCTTGAAGTAAAATTAAAAGTCAGTCAGAGCAAGACCAAAGACTGAGCTGTGTAAGTACACGATTTTCTTTGTCTATGTAAGTAAATATATCTGGCTGGGGTGAAGCGGATTCGGGAAGTAAGTAAACCAACCAGTTCAAGGCCGAAGACCGAGGGAGGTTTCAGGTTGTACATAGTTGAATAATGTACTCACTCGAAGCAGGTAAGCCACTAAGGCGAGGCCAAAGCTACTGATATTATTTTTATAGTAAGCGCGACATGTGGCGCCGAGCCACCCATAAGGTGTCTAGCGATGCCCATGGACAATCGGTAGCATGCGGAGGCTGCCAATGCCATGCCGGCCTGACAGGTGCCCAGGTTGAAGGACCCGAGACTGTACTTGGGGGAAAATATTTATCTCTGTATTTCAACAGGCTCTGATTTAGCTATGTATTCCTACGGAGTTGCAGTGCTTTTAGATCGCGGGACATTTGGGAGTCACCTACTATTCGCACGGCTCGACGCTGGATCGAGTCCAGAGGCGCCAGCTGGTTTTTGACTGAGCCATCCCATAGGTGCGAGCAGTACCCCAAGCAGGACCGAATCTGCGATTTATACGGCCTTGCCCTCGATGTCACGCCGTAAGTTTAGATCGTGCGAAAATTCGACTCGGAGGACCCCGAGGTGGTCGCAAAATTTAAGTGACGTGCCTTGGTAGGAAGGAGCTGGTGTGAACACCGCTCTCTTCGCACTGAACGCGCAAACTTGTATCTTGGAGGTATTTAACTTGACCAACTTGCTACGGCCCATTCGGAAATAGAGCCGAGCGTTTGCTCAAGTTCAGACACAAGTCTTCGCCTCTTCTATCCACATCCCGCCTAGTTGAAGGGTAACTGGTGTAGAACCCGTGTTCCGTACTCTCGTATGCATAACAATGATATGTTGCCCCCTGAATGCTACGCCCACGCCTTCAACGTTAGCAAGGCTCAGTGCTGCGCATTATCTGCGAAGGTCGATTTGAAGGTCCTTTTGCTTTCCAAGCCAGTTTCTAAGTCAGCGTCATACCTGTCTGGAAGCACCTGAACCTCCTGGGCACCGCCATTTCCAAAGACGTAGGTTTCCGGCAACTAATCGAGTCTAGGGCTAAAACTGCACCCAGAAAATTGGGAATACTTTTCCGCAATCGGCGGTTCTTCTCTTCCACAATATCCCGCTTAGCTGAAGGGTAACTTGCATCCGAAAATATTGTAGGTATTAGGTATATTTAATGTACCTACCTTTTTTTTTTTATGGAAACTTGACACGGTTGGCTACATCACCTACAACATCCGTGATGTCAGCCCATAACACCGGGTGAACTAGGTGCCATGTCAGTGCTTCCCTTCATTTCGCGCCGGCTACACTGAACTGGACGGAAAACACGAACTATTTACATAGCCGTTTCGACCGACGTTTCGCTCAGTGCGGTGGTACCAACCCGGCCGGGATAAACCCTACCACCTAGTAAGGTAAGAAGGGAAGGGACCTACAGTTTAACGTGGTATCCGAACCACGGTCAGCCTCCAACAGTCGGGCGGTCATCCATCAGTAAACTGACCGCACCATTAAGCTGCCCAGGCTGACGATCCCTTAGTCGACTTTTACGACATGCGACGGCGAGAGATGCAGTGGGGCTTTTCTTTTTAAGTACCGACCCCACACGGTACACCTACACTACATATTATGCTTACACTAGGTACCTACGTGGACATTTAATACCAATTTATTTTAGCATAGTACTGTATCTAATAATAATATTATATATCAATATAAAATTTGCGGTAGATCAGTTAGTAAGTATGTAGGTATATTACCAACAATACCATGTCGCTTCTTCGCGTCGCAGTCGCGTCGTCGCGTCGTCGCGTATCGAAACCGCGGGGGCGCGCGGCGCGGTGCGCGGGCGACCACGCTTCATCGCGAATAATTGCGATTCATACATGCGCCACACATTTGGCTCTATTTCTCTGTATACATAAGTTTAATAGATAGCAAAGTATATATTTTCGGAATCGTAATTTAATTATCTTTAATTTGATACCCCACTCAATATATTTTGAAAAACTAATTTGACATTTTGAGGCCGTGCGTCCGCCATTTTGAATTTTGAAAATTGTTATATAGCCTATGACACTCCCGTGAATAAGACAAATCCACTGGCGCAAGAATTATTCAAATCGGCCCAGTACTTTAGGCTGTAGAGTGGAATATAGATAGTCACATACATACATACATACATACATACATACATACACGCCAAACTCATAACCCTTCCTTTTTTGGCTTCGCCGTAGTCGGGTAAAAAGCGCGATAAACGAATATTGAACGAGGAAACCTGCTGAGGTTGACTAGAAGAAATGTCCTTTGGCAATAAGGCAGAATGCATGAAATATCTGTATACATTTAACATACATATTTATCAATAAACAAAAAAAATTACAAGAGCTAACTGCATCCAACACGATAGTCGACCTATGGTGGGTAAGCAGAAAAGAGCTCTCCATACATATTTACGCCGATGTTTGTTACTGAAATTCAAGCGAAAAATGCTATCAAATTGAATGAAAGTACTTACTCGTGAAAGGTGACTCCATCTGTGTTCAAGTTTGAATTTTTCGACGACTTTTTGCACCAAAGCACTGCACAATGAGGCATTTTGTGACAGACGCGCACGTTCGCTCCGCCTGAGCGGCGGACGGAGACTAAGATCGGTCGCCGGCGCTAGACTGACGCGCTGGCGCGTGTGCGCCGACGCGCGGCTACCCCTGTCCTCCTATGTATAGCGTATCCAGGCTTACTGACTCGTGTCTGTGAGGCGCCGTGCCAGCAGATTTGCGGTCTGTTGCTAGGCTGCTCGCTCAGCCTAGCTACGACGTTTGAAGTTCACCAAAAATTTATTCTATATGAGAAACTGATTTTTTTTACTTGTAATGGTTTTATTTTTGTCAAACCGGTTACCCTAAATTGTCGGAATACAGAGTGTGGTATGTATACATACACCTACATAGATAACTCTTCATACATAAAGAAAGTAGTTCTGAAATGGATATAGCTCTTTATAGACGATTTCGGCATAGTATCACGATTCACGTCAGGCGGTTGGCGCGGTCATTGAGCTACTGAGAGCGAATGAACGCATACTCCACATTGATGTATATTAGAATACAAGCTGTGCCCGCGGCTCCGCCCGCTCTCATATTTCACTTCACTGCTAACCTCATAAGCTATTTAGCGTGATAGTAAGTAGCCTATAGTTGATGGGAAGAATCAAGCTATCCGTAGAATTTTGTTTTATTAAAATCGGTTAAGTGGTTCTCGAGTTATAAGCGGACAGACAGACAGACAGAAAGCAGACGTTGGATTTTATTATAGGTATTAGACATCGATGATACTGCATAGGTACATTTCGTCAGCCTCGATAGCTCAGTGGTGCAGACAGTCAACTGTCGCTATTGAATGTTAAGCAACGCTGGGTGCGGTCAGTACTTGGATGGATGACCGCTGACCGTTGGAGGCTGACCGAGGTTCGGATTCCTCGTAAAACTGTAGGTCCCTTCCCTCCTAATCTTACTTGGTGGTAGGGTTTAACCCGCCCGGGTTGGTACCACCGCACTGAATGAAACGTCGGTCTAAACGGCTATGTAAATAGTTTGTGTTTTCCGACCAGTTCAGTGTAGCCGGCACGATCAAAGGGGGAAGCACCGACATGGCACCTAGTTCACCCTGTGTTATGGGCTGACATCACGGACGTTGTAGGTGATGTAGCCAACCGTGTCAGTTTCCATAAAAAAAAAAAAACATCAGCTATTTCCTCCCATGTACAGCCTGGGATTTTTCAAAAGGGGCGTGAAAAGGCTCATATCAGGCCGGTATGTCATTCGCAATCCCCGAGCATCACAGAATGTCCATGGGCATCGTTAGACACCTACTTGTAGGTGAAACGATGCCACTTGTCGCGATTTACATAAAAAAACTATTGGCTCCATTTTTGGAGCGGAGATTGGGGATCTATCTACTATTTTTAACCGACTTCAAAAAAAGGAGGAGGTTCTCAATTCGACTGTATTTTTTTTATGTTTGTTACCTCAGAACTTTCGACTGGCTGAACCGATTTTGATGATTCTTTTTTTATTTGAAAGCTGGTGCTTCCCGTGTGGTCCAATTTCAACTCGGTCAAGATCGGATTGGAATGCGAGGCGGAATCGCGATTCATTACTAAAAAAAAGTGTGAAATAAAAGCTACCTATTTAAAAAATATATAAAAACCGCCTTCAAAAATGTATGACATAAAAAAAATCGAACCCTAGAGTTGAAGGCGGTGCTAAAGCAAGCAAAAATGATGCATGAAAGAAAACATGAGTGGATGATATCCTTTGTGATTTGTGTAGACTTCTTTAGCACCGCCTTAGGGTTAACTCTAGGGTTAGATTTTTTTTATTTCATACATTTTTGAAGGGGTTTTTATATATTTTTTAATAGTTTTTAATCCAACGTATCGTATGTATATTGGTTATCATAAAATAAAATTATGGAAAAATGTACTCACAAATAGATAATGTACGTCCTTCCTTACCTATAATAAAATCCAACGTCTGCTTTCTGTCTGAGTGTCTGAGTGTATGTCTGTCTGTCCGCTTATAACACGAGAACCACTGAACCGATTTTAATAAAACAAAATTCTACGGATAGCTTGATTCTTCCCATCGACTATAGGCTACTTACTATCACGCTAAATAGCTTATGTATGAGGTTAGCAGTGAAGTGAAATATGAGAGCGGGCGGAGCCGCGGGCACAGCTTGTTTATTTATAAATTCAAATTGTTGTGTTTATAATGGTTTCGTTTAAATACGCACTGAGTAATCTGCGCTTGGTTGGATATTATTAGAAGTTTGATGAAACTATGTACAATAACATGTTTATTGTTATGAAACATCAAAAGAATATTTATATCTACATATTCGTGATATAAAATACAACGTTTGCTGTCTGTATTTATGTATTTATGTATGTATGTATGTGCGTTAGCTGATAACTCGAGAACTACTTAACCGAACCAGTAATGGTGATGTATTGTATTAATGTACGTAAGTATAGGGTCTTTCATTAAGGGCTTCCTATCTTCAAATTTAAATAAAACAAAATTTGTGTTAGATATCATCAAACATTTTTATTCGTTTGAAAGGCCTATCGATGCCATTATGTGTGGAATTTAACATCGTTCAAATGTCCGCCCCGGCTTCTCTGGGTGGCGCGCATCCGAAATGTCCAATTTCGTCGTTTTCACAGAAAATTTCTTATTAATATGGACCGATGATGCCGCCAGCCCAAAATCCACACCAAACAGTGACTTTTTCGGGATGCATTGGACGCTCTTGGATCTCATGTGGATTTGTATCGGCCCAAATTCGACTATTTTGTTTGTTCACGTACCCATTCATCCAGAAATGGGCCTCATCGCTGAAGATGATTTTTTCGAATTATTCGTTGCCCGAACAGAACACCCATTTTGATAAAACAATTTTATCATTTGCACGTATTGTTGAACGCTTTATTCATCCATGGTGATTTGGCAAAACAGACTGAATAAATGACAGCCAATTTGACAGATGTAGCTTCAACAAGATGGCCGCTATCAACTGTCAAAGTTCGGAAGTCCCTATTGAAAGACCTTAAATATTCAAACTACCTACTATTACTACGTACACATACATAATACATATCACACGCTATATCCCGACAATCGGGGTAAGCAGAGTAGTCGGTGTTGTGCTGCAAATACTCTTGCAAATTACAGTGCAACATCGACCACCACGTTTAGCGAATTATTCGGACAAGATAACTACATCAAGCAGCAAGTAAGGCATGAAGACCCACCTGCTGCATGAATCGGTGGAAGGACCGTGACAAGGTGAGAGGTGGCTATCCCGTCGCCCTTTAGCACGGCATCGTGTCCTTATCCCTTTGTCGCCTTTTACGCCATGCACGGGGAGAGATGCAGTGGGGCTATTCTAATTAAGTAGCGGCCCCACACGGTACCAGTATTACTTTAACACGTTGAACGCCACGCGGTTACTGGTGGCCGACACCCTGATGTTCCGTTCAGGCCGTGTCGGGCACCAGTGACCGCGGATGATAGCTGACTTACAAGCAACCTACGGCGCCGATAGATGCATTTACAATCGATTTTCTTATGTACCGTGACCCGCGTGGCCCACAAGAACAGTGTAATACAGTTAGCAACCTAGGTTTTGTCAATACTTCGAAAAATATTAACATTTTATAAAAATTATCTTGGAACAAAAACAACCATGAATTAGAAAAAAACATTTATTTAAAAATAAACACTTTTTACTACTTACAATATCAATGACTTAGCAAAAAATCTATAGAAAAATCAGACATCTTCATACTTTTTGATGAATTTGAAGAAACAAGTCAAACAATAATGAGATTGCTCGAAAAAATTTTTGCATAAAAATTTTTTTATTGAAAAACAAAACACTTTTTACTTCTTATTTTCATATAATATCGATCACTTAGAACAAAATCAAAGAAAAATCAACAGAAAAACAGTACATCTTCATACTTTTTGATGAATAAAGAAACAAGTCAAACAATAATGAGGTTACTCGAGACAATTTTTGCGTTACATTTTTATTGAAAAACAAAACACTTTTTTACTTCTCATTTTCATACAATATCAATCACTTAGAGCAAAATCAAAGAAGAATCAATAGAAAAACCGTACATCTTCACATATTTTGATGAATTTTGTTGAAACAAGCCAAACAATAATGGGGTTGCCCTAGATAGTTCTCACAGTACGTGTTCACCTTTTTTGTTTTATTTCTAGCAACTAATCTGCCAGAGGCTGTTACTAATGCTTTGTAGCAGCCTTGGCAAGCTCGCCGACTGCTTCTAACAGGTCCATCCTTTTCTTTGAGGTTGTGTTTAGACCGTTTTCGAAGTGGTGCGGGCGCAACGTTTTCCTTGTCGAAGCACAAGCTTTCCAAGATTTGTTCCCGGAATGTCGTAATTTGTATTTTTTTCTTTGTCACCTCTTTGAACAACACAAATGCGTTCACCATTGCTGTATTTAGTAGGAGATCGATTGCTAGTTTTTTTGTGCCACTTGATGGTTTTTCGTAGTGGTGAGGAGTACGCAGACATTTGGTCCGATAAGTCGACGGCACCTTTGGCTGTGTTATAATCAATAACTATGCTTGGTTTTTTTGTGATTATGCCTCTCCTAGAACTAGTATTTTGAAATCGAGTGGAATGCTTCGTCGATAGGACGTATACGTCTCTCTTAGACTTCCATTTCATAAATGTTATTCCATCATAACTTTCCTGGGCCACAAACTGGCCTGTCTTCAGTTTCGTCTTTGCTATCTCCTTGGGAAGACCTTTTCTGTTTTTTCTTATTGTTCCAACTAAATGGGTGTCTGCAGCCAGTAGTTCTCGAGCTAGTTCTAGGCTCGTATACCAATTGTCAGTATACATAGTGTGCCCTTTATTGAGGAGTGTCTGAGAAAGGTTCATAACAACTTTGGCTGGTGTTGTGTTTACTTGTTCGAGATTTTTTCCACAGTAAATATCAATATTGTAGGTGTAGCCTGGAATAGTGCATAGTTTGAATTATTTTATCCCATACTTATGTCTTTTTTGTTTCAGGTACTGACGAAATATTATTCGCCCACGAAAAGGAATGACACTTTCGTCAATGCACAGCTGCTCCCGTGGGGTATAGTGTTTCTGAAAGTTTTGATTCAGAGCATTTTTCAAATCCCGAACTCTGTGCAAGCGGTCTGCTTTGTTTTCGACGTCTCTGTTTGAAAAGTGTAGCATTTGCAACAATATTTCAAATCGGTTTCGGCTCATTACATTTTTAGCAAATTCCTGTTTGTATATTGGATTTTTTGACCAATAAAGAGACATTTTTGGGAGTCTTACAAGACCCATATAAATGATGAGTCCAAATATTTTTTTTATTTCTTCGGCATCAGTTTGAAACCATTTCCGTATTCGCGCATGTGGCTTTGCTTCTTTCTCAGCAATCATTTTCACGGCGTAGGCATTCGTGTCATTAGCAATTTGTTGGAATATTTCATTAGGGACTAACAGTGAATAAAAATCGATTGGTGCAGCATCAGCCATAGAATATCTGAGTTGATGTGGTTTTATGCCTGGTATTTCAGTGAACGCAATAATCTGACGTTGATTACCTTTCGGCAAGGTCCAGTCCGCTGCAGGAGGAACATTCGATATGTTGAAATCAGGTTCTTCGTCACTATAGTCACTCACAGATGTAATACGGCGTCGTACGCGTCCTCTTCGTGGTTGTATGTAGTTAACTTCGTCGGAGGCGTCGACGGCATCTGAGTTGCCCGCGGCGTTGACCGCATCTGGATTGTCCGTGCTTGCATCGTCCATCTTGCACGATCCTGTATCACCATCGTGTCCGTCCGTGGCGAGTGCACCTGGGTCATCAATGGTGAAACTTTTCTCTAACAAAGTCGTTTCTATGTTGTCCAGTTCAGCCAAGTCATCCTGGGTTATTTCGAAGTCAGAAAAAGATTCCATCGTGTGTTAGAAGACTCACATTCCTGGCAAACGTGGTAAACGTGGCAGTCTACATTGACCACGATGGCGGCTCAGTAGCGGCAGTGTAAACCGTGGACGACAGTAGAGTTGTAGTGTGACCCGCGTGGCGCACGCAGAGGGAACCATACGACTTGGTACGAAGGGGCCACAGCAGTCACCCGTGACCGCGATTTTAAGGTAACTGCGACACGTCGTGCTCGATGGAATGCTCACTGCATACTACAGCGCCACCCGCGTTCTTCCGCGGGGCTAGGCGCGCGGGGTGGCGCGAGGCAGGATGGGGAGGGACCCGCGCGGCGCACGCGACGGGATCGTTGGGTTTTGTTACGGGAGCGCCTTGACGCACACCAGTGCCCGCAACCATTTTTTTTCGTGTGTTTTACATGAAAAATGTATTTTTTTGGATTCTATCATTAATGCTAGCCATTTAAATGCATTTACTATAAAAATACAATTTATAATTTTCAAGTAATTTTATGATTTTCTCAAAGCGTTCAACGTGTTAACTAAGTACCTATTCAATTTAAATAGGCGCTAAACTTTGAAAACCAATTTTTGAATTGTGTTGATGTCTCGGAGGAATTTCCTCCGAGGTTGATGAGCTATATAAAAAATTAAAGGTATTCACCTGAAAAATAAATGAGGCAGAAACGACAAGTAAATCCGAAATGAAAAATCTAATTTTGTGTTTTTTTTTTTAGTAAGCCCTTATTGTTATCACTACTTATCAAGTTTTTCGATAATCACGATAAGGCGAAGTCGATTCGGAATTTGAACCTCGGTCCCAGGTCCAAAGAACTCTCACTACACCACACCGAGCCTAACAGAAAGAATGAATGTGTTTGTGCACAATACCTAAAAAAAGTGATTTGTTTTGATAATAAACGACATTGCTTTACGTCCGTAAATCTGGCAGAACTATGTGTAGATGGAGTCTGTCTGTCCGTCCGTCCGTGCGTCCGTCCGTCTGTCTGTCCGAGGGCTGTATCTCTTTAACCGTAATACGAGCAGGTAGCCCGTTGAAATTTTCACAGAATATGTGTTATTATGGCCGATATAACAACAAATAATAAAAATAAGAAAAAGTAAAAAATGCACGGGGGTTCCCATAGAAGAAACCAAAACGTGTATGCGCGCGCGCCATCTACCGAATAGAGTGTGAAACATTTTAACTAATCATGAATTTTAATATGAAGCATTTTTTTATATGGATTTGCGAGACACTTGGCGGCGGCGTCGTCAGCGTGGATTGTTGAGCGTGGTCGGTGTTGTGTTGTAATTTACATGTCATTGTAGTACAACACCGATTACTCTGCTCACCCAGATTGTCGGGATACAGCGTGTATAGATATGTATGTATGAACAGTAGTAATAAGAAACGATTAAACACAGAGGCAGATATGGTCCTGCGAGAATGACGCCGCCGACTCGCGTGTTCTGTCGCATGGCCGGACCGGTCTTCAGTACTTCAGCTGACTTCAGTGAGATATGAAGTGACTGTTCATACGATCTGAAAAAAATATTTCACTAATAAGTATAGGTAGAATGTAATTTTGAACATATTTTTAATGCATACCTAAATAATATAATCTTTTTAATTTTAAATTGAAATGTGAACTAGAAGTGAAAATGTCTACCTATTACCTAAATGAAATAATAAAGAAGTGGATTTATTTGTTTACATTTTTAATTTAATTTGATGGTTAAAAATAGTTTACGGTGACAAGAAAAAATCAAGATGTACTTCCTGAAATTTTTTCTCCTGCTACTTTGCTTTCATATAACTTTTTCATTTGAGGTGAGTGAATTTTTCTATCGATGAAAACGTACAATTTATTTTATCTATATTTTTTTAATTAATATTTTAAGAAATAAGAAATAGATAAAAGGACAAAACATTTAAAATGATGATGATATTTTTTTTAAGGTTGATTTTGTATATGTTTTTAATGTTAGGTTTTTAATATGTCCAAGATTAGTTTTAAGAAGATAAAGAAATAATAATAATTAAAACGTAAATACTGAGTACGCCTATTGACCTTTTTGTGCCAACAACAGAAGTGCCGACTTTAGTTTTTATGCCCCCGTTTTAAATTACGTCTCATAAAAAGGTTGAAACAAAAGTTAAGTTATAAATTTAAAAATACCCGGACACAACTATCCTTAAAAAGTAAAAAAAAACGTTTAATTACTTAAAAAGGCTTCGGGGGACCGCTAAGCTAAGTGTCTATTATTTAGTTGTTTTTAAATTAATGCAGTTTTATAAGAGTAAAATTTAATTTATTTTAATTTTTTTGACGTGATAACGTCACGTCTTATAAATTGATGAACACCGGCTGCACGCACGAAAAAATTTCACGTTCCATCTGAGCCTGTGCGTGCAAGCGAGAGCGCGTAACAAGCGATAGAGAGGCACAATCGGCCCAAGCCGAAAGCGAACCAAGGGAATCCGATATTCGTTTGGTCGTTTATGTGATTTCGTGGCTCAGTGGTAAGAGCGTAGGATTTGTATTTTTTGACCATGGGTTCGAATCCCTCAAAATGTTTTTTGGTTTTTTTTCTTTTTTAAGCAATGTTGCGGTGTTTAAATTTTTTAGGGTGTTCTAGTTTTTTTTATAACCACCTAAGAATTATTTTCGGAAATACAAACGTAACAAAAACGACATGCGTAGTCTTACCACTTTATGACGTTATCACGTAAAACTATCGTCCGTAAACCGACTTTACAGACAACCAATTTTTTTTCTGCTCATAAAATAAACTTATTAGTTTTAGTTAAGTTTTATATTTGTTTTTAAGTTTACCTTTTAAAAGGAAGATGCGAAACAAAGTAATTTCTATAGGAAATATTATTGGATAACGCGGACAAAAATTTTCTAACAATATAATATACCGATTTCCTAGTAAAACGACTACGTTTTCTTTTCCTTAAGAATGAAAATACATGGAATTCCTATATTCAGAAAATCAGCTTAAAACTACCTGTGTAAGTGTGTGTCTGTCTGTGGTATCGTAGCTCCCAAACGGATGGACCGATTTGAATGCGGTTTTTTTATTAGAAAGCTGGTTTGATCGGGATGGTTCTTGGCTATGTTTGTTATCAAGTAATTAAGTCTTAAAAATTAAAAATGAAATGAAATGAAAATATTATGTATTATTATATTACACATAAAATCGTACAGTACGATAACCGAGTCTTCTCTACTAGAAAAAATTATGTCTTGCAGAAAGACTTTTTAGTAAACATAACTAAATTTTATTCATATCATAACGCATTTTATTCAGCGCTAACTAGTAGTAAATTTTATTTATTTATTTATAATATAATAAATTTAAGCGAAATTGTAAATATATAAACACAAGCTAGTTATATATAATCTACATATAATATATTAAATAAATACATTATTAAATAAAATATGAATATTTTATGAATACCTACGTAGGTAATCTAAAAAAATATGCATGACAATATCACATGACATTCATCCCATGTTGATAAAATTATCTTTGTTTACATTGTTCAAATAGTTATGTACCGGCAATCAGTATTTTGTACATAAACGGTAATAATGAAAGTAATCTGTGGTATTATGCATGTTGCATCATCAAACACTCGATCATATCATAATAATACCGATTCTTTACCGTGGTACCATTAGACAGAACATAATCAAAATCATAAGTACCGTGTGGGGCCGGTACTTGAAAATAATAGCCCAACTGCATCTCTCCCCGTGCATGTCGTAAAAGGCGACTAAGGAATAAGGACAAGATGCCGCGCTAAAGGGCGACAGGCTAGCCACCTCTCACCTTGTACGCTTCGGTTCTTCCATCGAGTCACGCAGCAGGTGGGTCTTCGTGCGTTACTTGCTGCTTGATAGTTAAATCTTGCTCTAATAATTAGCTCAACGTGGTGGCCGGTGTTGTGCTGTGGTTTACCAGAGTTCTTGCAACACAACACCGATTACTCTGCTTACCCCGATTGTCGGGAAACAGCGTGTGGTATGTGTGTGCCAAAATCATATAATAACTACGAACATTGATCTGTGCATCAGATGCGTCAGTCAGTCAGTCAGTCAGTCAGCGTGTATGCGTCCAATGCTGGGCCCAGCCTCTCCAATTTTGCCTCCCGGTCTTCGGCGGTACGGAATCACAGCTTTCCGTCGACTTTTTAACCGACTTCCAAAAAAGGAGGAGGTTCTCAATTCGTCTGTATGTTTTTTTTTTTTTTATTTTTTTTTTTATTTTTATTTTTTTGTATGTTTGTAACACGATTTCTCCGTCAATTGAGGGCCGATTTAGAAAATTCTTTTTTTGTTAGTTAGGTCATACTTCCGAGGTGGTCCCATTTCAATTTTATCGAAATTGGTTCAGTGGTTTTCGAAAAATCAGCATAATACTATGGTGTGTGGTTACCTTCAGCAAAACTTGTGATGTGGTCGTTTTCGGCAATTTTCAGTTTGATAAATTAGTATGGTGTGTGGTTACCTTCAGCAAAACATTTGTGATGTGGACTTATTCAGCAATTTGCAGTCTGACACATATGGCGAATAATTCTGTACCACTTCAATCGATTTCGATTATTCGATTTCGATTATTCTTTTTTATGTAATATTACTAAAAAGAATGAAATAAAAACTGTTTTAAAAAATATTAAACCGATTTCCAAAAAACAAAAAAAAAAAAACTAAAAAGTATTAAATACCTAATATTTTGAAATTTTCTCTGTCCTGTTGAAATACATGAATCGATATACTAGTGATACATATTCGGACCCTTGTTTCATGAATATTCTAAATTTGAAATTTTTTTATCTTTTCCGACCGGCGTTTAATTTATTATGGTACCTGGCCAGTACCTACTGTACCGAGTACCATCGAGCTGGTTTGATGATGGAGACAGAAGGTGGCCATAGGAACTCCTAAACTACACATGATAAACCCATCGTGTTTGGGCTCGTTGCATTTGTCTTCACGAGAAATTTACTTTAGACCTAAAAGATTCTCAATTCGACGGTATGTTTTCTTTTTTTGGATGTTTGTTACGCGATTACTCCGTCAATTGTGGGCCGATTTTGAAAATTCTTTTTTTTTTTATTTGAAAGGGGATAACCCTGAGGTTTTTGAAGTGAAAACTTCTTTAGCGGCTCTTGGCACTTTTTTAGGTGGGTAAAAATGTATAACTCGCGACATCGCGTCAGCGTCATTTTTAAAATGAAACCTTAAGTCATTGCGTTAAGGGTTAAGTT
Organism: Nematopogon swammerdamellus; assembly: GCA_946902875.1. NCBI lineage: Eukaryota > Metazoa > Arthropoda > Insecta > Lepidoptera > Adelidae > Nematopogon > Nematopogon swammerdamellus. Next base: position 10,670,130 of record OX336359.1, read on the forward strand.
AGAGTGGCACGGGATCTGCCGGCACTCCCGGAGTGCAACTGTTAAGTAGGGTTCCGTAACACGTTTATGTCTGTCCATTCTACTAAGTTCTGCAAAATGAATGTAGGGTTCCGTAACATATGCATGTCTATCCGTTCTACTAAATTTTACAATTTTCAACCAAGGTCCTCCGACGGTTATTTTATAATAAAAGTAGGCTTCCGTAACACGTTTATGTCTGTCCATTCTACTAAGTTCTGCAACATCACCTACAACGTCCGTGATGTCAGCCCATAACACCAGTGCCATGTCAGTGCTTCCCCCTTTGATCGTGCTGACTACACTGAACTGGTCGGAAAACACAAACTATTTACATAGCCGTTTCGACCGACGTTTAATTCAGTGCGGTGGTACCAACCCGGGAAGGTTAAACCCTACCACCAAGTAAAATTACGAGGGAAGGGACTTACAGTTTTACGAGGAATCCGAACCTTGGTCAGCCTCCAACGGTCAGCGGTCACCCATCTAAGCACTGACCGCACCCAGCGTTGCTTAAAATTCAATAGCGACAGTTGACTGTCTGCACCACTGAGCTATCGAAGCTGACGTGGTCCTATTTTAATTGGGTCAAGATCGGATTGGAAAGCGAGGCGGAATCGCGAGGCCGAAGGCCGAGCGATTCCGCCGAGTACATTAATAGCAAAAAATTACTAAAAAAAACTGTGAAATAAAAAAAAAGTTTTAAAAAACATAAAACCGACTTCCTAAAAAAAGTAAAACTAAAAAACTATTTAAAATAAAAATATAAAAACCGCCTTCAAAAATATATGAAATAAAAACCTAAAAAAAAAACGAACCCTAGAGTTGAAGGCGGTGCTAAAGCAAGCAAAATGATGCATGAAAGAAAACATGAGCGGATGATAATATCCTTTGTGATTTGTGTAGCCTTTTTAGCACCGCCTTCAACTCTAGGGTTCGTTTTTTTTTTAGGTTTTTATTTCATATATTTTTGAAGGCGGTTTTTATATTTTTATTTTAAATAGTTTTTTAGTTTTACTTTTTTTAGGAAGTCGGTTTTATGTTTTTCTTAGTAGTGACTTCTACTAAACGATGGAACACATCCAAGGAGGATACAGACATCCCTACGGAGCGCTCCGGACCGTCTGACTGCCAAATCCCAAATCTCACCACTGGTGGTCCGTTGAGACGAAATATTTTCCACTTCATCACTGGTGGTGAAAATGGAAAAAAATTCTCCCAAGTGACCTCCAGTAGACAGATGGGATTTTTTTCGTGTCAACTTGCCACCGGTGGCGAATTGCCCCTTTAGACCATTTGACCACTAAATCTCACCACCATTGGTCAGTTCGCACTATAATTCATCAATTGACTTAATTGACTACCAGTGACCAAATAACACAATAGTATTCCCATATCATCCACCTAGTTACAATAGCGCAAAATAATAAAAAAACATGTAGACTTATTGAACGGTACCAGGAGTTGACGCGTTTTAAATGAAAGATTTGAATATGTCTGAAATAAGTTTAATTTTTCTTTGTACTTAAAACAAAACTTTACAGCTTACCTATGAACTAAAAAATAGTTATAAAAAACTAAAACCCGGCTACGAAAAAGCAAATTATGAAAATAGTTTAACTATAACTAAAAATAACAAAATAATGTTTTCCATATAATTTATCAGATACTGCAATTCTCTTTTTATATTGATTTTACCTTAGCACTAACTCTATAAGTTTTGATAAATTTATTATTTTTAACGTTCTAAATATAGAGCCGTGGTCGGGCGTTCTTCGTTCAACAAGACAAGTGAGGCCGTCGTCGTGCATTATTAGAGCGCGGAACTTAGGACGGCCATCGCCATTGTGTCATACTGGCATCTTTTTGTAAGATCAGTCAGAGCCAATCTAAAATTATTATAAGTAGATACATAGGTACATACCGAACGTCAACGGCTATAATGCACAACGACGGTCTCACTTGTCTTGTTGAACGAAGAACGCCCGACCACGGCTCTATATTTAGAACGTTAAAAATAATAAATTTATCAAAACTTATAGAGTTAGTGCTAAGGTAAAATCAATATAAAAAGAGAATTGCAGTATCTGATAAATTATATGGAAAACATTATTTTGTTATTTTTAGTTATAGTTAAACTATTTTCATAATTTGCTTTTTCGTAGCCGGGTTTTAGTTTTTTATAACTATTTTTTTTTATTTAAACGATTTTCATAATTAGCTTTTACGTAGTCGGGTTTTAGTTTTTTATAACTAATTTTTTTTTATTTTAGGCTTTTTTAAAAACTGTTTGCATACTTTAAATGTTGTATGTAACTCGTATATTGATTTTTTTTTATGGAATCTGACACATCACCTACAGGCTACAACATCCGTGACGTCAGCCCATAACACCGGGTGAACTTGGTGCCACGTTAGTGCTTCCCTTCGGTCGTACCGGCTACACTAAATACATAGCCGTTTCTACCGACCTTTCATTCAGTGCGGTGCGGTGGTACCAACACGGGCGGGTTAAACCCTACCACCCAGTAATAAAAGAAGGAAGTCATATCCCTTAGTCGCCTTTTACGACATACACGGGGAGAGATACAGTGGGGCTATTCTTTTTAAGTACCGACCCCGCACTGTACGTTTAACGTGGAATCCGAACCACGGTCAGCCTCCAAGAATACCTGCCCCACACGGTACAAAATTGATACTATCCGTCCGTTTATTTGTCGTGATCTCTATTTGAAACTAAAGTTTTCTGCAAATAGCGCATGAGTGAGTACCTACATATATATACAAATTATGTATAGTTGAACGATGTATAGTCTTGAAGTAAAATTAAAAGTCAGTCAGAGCAAGACCAAAGACTGAGCTGTGTAAGTACACGATTTTCTTTGTCTATGTAAGTAAATATATCTGGCTGGGGTGAAGCGGATTCGGGAAGTAAGTAAACCAACCAGTTCAAGGCCGAAGACCGAGGGAGGTTTCAGGTTGTACATAGTTGAATAATGTACTCACTCGAAGCAGGTAAGCCACTAAGGCGAGGCCAAAGCTACTGATATTATTTTTATAGTAAGCGCGACATGTGGCGCCGAGCCACCCATAAGGTGTCTAGCGATGCCCATGGACAATCGGTAGCATGCGGAGGCTGCCAATGCCATGCCGGCCTGACAGGTGCCCAGGTTGAAGGACCCGAGACTGTACTTGGGGGAAAATATTTATCTCTGTATTTCAACAGGCTCTGATTTAGCTATGTATTCCTACGGAGTTGCAGTGCTTTTAGATCGCGGGACATTTGGGAGTCACCTACTATTCGCACGGCTCGACGCTGGATCGAGTCCAGAGGCGCCAGCTGGTTTTTGACTGAGCCATCCCATAGGTGCGAGCAGTACCCCAAGCAGGACCGAATCTGCGATTTATACGGCCTTGCCCTCGATGTCACGCCGTAAGTTTAGATCGTGCGAAAATTCGACTCGGAGGACCCCGAGGTGGTCGCAAAATTTAAGTGACGTGCCTTGGTAGGAAGGAGCTGGTGTGAACACCGCTCTCTTCGCACTGAACGCGCAAACTTGTATCTTGGAGGTATTTAACTTGACCAACTTGCTACGGCCCATTCGGAAATAGAGCCGAGCGTTTGCTCAAGTTCAGACACAAGTCTTCGCCTCTTCTATCCACATCCCGCCTAGTTGAAGGGTAACTGGTGTAGAACCCGTGTTCCGTACTCTCGTATGCATAACAATGATATGTTGCCCCCTGAATGCTACGCCCACGCCTTCAACGTTAGCAAGGCTCAGTGCTGCGCATTATCTGCGAAGGTCGATTTGAAGGTCCTTTTGCTTTCCAAGCCAGTTTCTAAGTCAGCGTCATACCTGTCTGGAAGCACCTGAACCTCCTGGGCACCGCCATTTCCAAAGACGTAGGTTTCCGGCAACTAATCGAGTCTAGGGCTAAAACTGCACCCAGAAAATTGGGAATACTTTTCCGCAATCGGCGGTTCTTCTCTTCCACAATATCCCGCTTAGCTGAAGGGTAACTTGCATCCGAAAATATTGTAGGTATTAGGTATATTTAATGTACCTACCTTTTTTTTTTTATGGAAACTTGACACGGTTGGCTACATCACCTACAACATCCGTGATGTCAGCCCATAACACCGGGTGAACTAGGTGCCATGTCAGTGCTTCCCTTCATTTCGCGCCGGCTACACTGAACTGGACGGAAAACACGAACTATTTACATAGCCGTTTCGACCGACGTTTCGCTCAGTGCGGTGGTACCAACCCGGCCGGGATAAACCCTACCACCTAGTAAGGTAAGAAGGGAAGGGACCTACAGTTTAACGTGGTATCCGAACCACGGTCAGCCTCCAACAGTCGGGCGGTCATCCATCAGTAAACTGACCGCACCATTAAGCTGCCCAGGCTGACGATCCCTTAGTCGACTTTTACGACATGCGACGGCGAGAGATGCAGTGGGGCTTTTCTTTTTAAGTACCGACCCCACACGGTACACCTACACTACATATTATGCTTACACTAGGTACCTACGTGGACATTTAATACCAATTTATTTTAGCATAGTACTGTATCTAATAATAATATTATATATCAATATAAAATTTGCGGTAGATCAGTTAGTAAGTATGTAGGTATATTACCAACAATACCATGTCGCTTCTTCGCGTCGCAGTCGCGTCGTCGCGTCGTCGCGTATCGAAACCGCGGGGGCGCGCGGCGCGGTGCGCGGGCGACCACGCTTCATCGCGAATAATTGCGATTCATACATGCGCCACACATTTGGCTCTATTTCTCTGTATACATAAGTTTAATAGATAGCAAAGTATATATTTTCGGAATCGTAATTTAATTATCTTTAATTTGATACCCCACTCAATATATTTTGAAAAACTAATTTGACATTTTGAGGCCGTGCGTCCGCCATTTTGAATTTTGAAAATTGTTATATAGCCTATGACACTCCCGTGAATAAGACAAATCCACTGGCGCAAGAATTATTCAAATCGGCCCAGTACTTTAGGCTGTAGAGTGGAATATAGATAGTCACATACATACATACATACATACATACATACATACACGCCAAACTCATAACCCTTCCTTTTTTGGCTTCGCCGTAGTCGGGTAAAAAACTAACAAGCTCTTAAAAATTGTACACTTTTTTTGTACACTTACTACATATCTATTTGTTGGTACACTTACTTCATGGTTCATTTCATCACCAGTGGTGAAATGGGATAATTTTCACCACAGCTGGTTACCATTGTGCCAATTGATCACTGGTAGTCAGCTGAGAAATTGGAGGGCCAACTGACCACCGGTGGTAAGATTTGGTGGTCAGATGGTCCGGAGCCCTACGGAGTTGCAGTTCTAGGTCGCGGAACACCTCAGGGTCACCCACTAGTCGCACTGTTCCACGCTGGATCGAGTCCATCGGAGCAATCTGGTATTTAGCTGCGCCATCCCATAATCGCTGAGTCTTGTTAATAATATTGTAATATTCGAAATGTTTCAGAAGAGACCACCGACGTATCGTGCGGGCGTAGTGGAGTTTGGAGTCAATTTCACCAGCGACGTAAGACTATACTTCGAGAAGAACACGCAGCGCTACCTAGACCTCATACAAGAAGCTGCCTCCAAGGTATGTGCTCCTGGTACTTTTCACTCTCCTCTGAAGGAGTGTGTACACGTAATTTACGATACAGAAGGCGGGCTTTTTGCAGGAAACAATGTCTTCCAGTCAATTTTGATTCTTGATCACACACAAGATCTTTTTTTTTATTGAAAGTGTGACATATTATGTCGCCGAGCGTCTCTGTGCCTTACTTCCTGCTCCATAGTCTATTGAAAACATGACCAAATGGTGACCTCTGCGAGATGTAAATAAATAAATACGTACTACACACACTGTATTCTGATAAATCAGAGTAGCAGAGTAATCGGTCCTGTGCTGCTATAACTCAGCTGGTTATTAGCTCAACAACGACCACAACACTCAGCAAAGTATAGAACATGATAACTATCAAGCAGAAAGTAAGGTACAGAGACTTACTTCCTGCACGACTCGGTGGAAAGACCGTGCCAAGGTGAGAGGTAGCCAGTCTGTCGCACGACCCTACCACATAGTGAATTAAGGGAAGGGATCTACAGTGTGTTACATGGAATCCTCGAATCGAGCCGTGCGACTAGTGGGTGACCCCGAAGTGTCCTGCGATCTAGAACCACTGCAACACCGTAGGGATGTCGGCTCCCTAAGTGTGTTCTATCGCTTATTCCATGGGGAGTGCTCGGAGGAGCTGTTTAATGCGATCCCGCCGTCCCCTTTCCACCGTCGCACCACGCGCACTGGGCAGGGATTGCATCCCTACACGCTGGACTTACTGCGGATGCGTACCAATCGATTCTGCAGATCTTTCCTCTACAGAACCGGTAAACTCTGGAACGCTCTCCCTGCCCATATATTTCCCCCCAAGTACAGTCTCGGGTCCTTCAAGAGGGGCGTGAATGGGCACCTGTCAGGCCGGCATGGCATTCGCAACCCCCGCATACGACCGAATGTCCATGGGCGTCGTTAGACACCTTATGGGTGGCTCGGCGCCATATGTCGCGCTGTCAATAAAAAAAAAAATCCGAATCAGGGAGTATCTTAGTGAGTATTTATAATTTCTACGAGATTTTCCAAGATATTGCATGCCTACGTCAATAGATTTACACCTGCAGCCAGCATGTCATGCTTGTTTGATAAACGACAAAGAGTGTTTCGACCTTGACGATATTTTTATGACTTGAAGGTTATCTGACTATGACGTCATATCACCCGATATTACAATAATCTTTGATCTTGACACAATTCCTATCAGGGCTTCCCTGCGTGATTAATGGTGACATTTGTGAAAATCTGCTTAAATGTTGACTGGAAGAAATAATCAATGCGATATTAAGCCCCCCTTTGTTCATTTATCATTAAAATATTGTAAGCTAGAGCGGAAGTTGTGTGTCTTTCAATTGTTAATCTTTAAATTGTTCAAGGCATCGATGTTCAAGGGCTGGACTTAAATACAGCGCCGAGTCTAGTGAAATCTTGACTAGACTCAGCATAGGCTGTGTTCAGTCCTTCCAAAAGGAAAAGGAGGGGGCCCCTTTTCCTTCTGTAATTGTTTAAATGTGTGTGTTAATTAATATTCCTTGTTATTTCTTGATTTTTTAAATGTGTCTTAATATGTAAATGTAATAATGTAATGCTGTAGGGGAAAAAATAAATATTTCTTATTTCTTATTTCTTTCTTTGCCCCTGGTGCTATATTGTAAACGTTATATTGTTCTATTGTGTTTTAGAGCAGGGGTTCTCAAACTTTTGTTTCCCGGTACCACTAAAACCAATATTATGTTAGGCGGCGTACCACCTTTACCTTCAAGAAGCTAATAATAATACTATCTTCTATATCTACATTCTTCTTTTTGGAGGTTAGCATCACACCAAAGTTCAATTAATGATTCTCTTTCCTCGAATGTAAGTGATCTCGGAAACTATAAAAAAAAAATATTTCTTATTGAATTTAGTTCTGAAAAATTTTGTTTAAAATATTCTTCGGAACTCACTATGAGCATTTGATAGTGGGTTTTTATATCGCTAAGAACATCACAATTCAAATTATATTTATGTTCATCAACAAAACATTCTGAATTAGGGTTATTTATGACACGGATTATTGCCGCTTATTAAATTTTGTAGAGCGTAAATGTTTATATTTTTTCGCGTACCACCTCCAAACATTCCGCGTACCACTGGTGGTACGCGTACCATAGATTGAGAACCACTGTTTTAGAGGAATAGAATATACCGAAATATTGTTGAATGAATGACCCGGTAACATCGCTCACTACGCCCGCGGTGTTAAGACCATCACGGCTTGTTGTTACTGCCGAAACCAGGTTCTACGTATCAATTCAGGTCTAGCAAACCGGTTCTAGCAACCAGATTCTATCAATCAGTTTCTAGCAACCAGATTCTAGCAATCAGTTTCTAGCAACCCGGTTCTAGCTACCAGATTCTAGCAACCCGGTTCTAGCTACCGGTTCTAGCTACCAGATTCTAGCAACCACATTCTAGCAATCAGTTTCTAGCAGCCCGGTTCTAGCAGCCAAGTTCTAGCGACCACGTTCCTGCATACCCTGGTCTAGCAACCCGGTTATTTTTCCTCTTGCTTACTTTATCTTTGGCCGTGCCGGCTAGTTACTCCATGGTCCGGTTTTCACGAAGAACTTAAAGTTCAATCCTTGCTGAATGACGGATCGGTTAGAACAGTATTACGCCTGTAAGTTTAATGCAGCCGATACGAACAAAGGAAAGCTCTAGCATGATGGTTCTACCTAGATACAGCAGAAACACACTGCAATAGACTGACATATCGACTGGTCTAATGGGCTGACACATAATATCGAATGTCCTAACTAAGTATATATGTCTTTTTTTTAATGTAAACCGGTATCAGTGGTATGGCGGGTCGTGTCCATGAGTCAGAGGGGCCTGAGTACATGTTCCGAACAGCCAATATCACCTCCGAGAAGGCGCCATACCAAATACTTCCCTTTGGATTGCTGGCCATACTGGACTAGAGGAGAACACAACTGAGACTGCTATGCGGCCATCTTACGTTACGATGGTAGCCACCCAGTCGGCTACAAATTTAAGCCTACCAACTAGATAGTAAGGGGAAAGGGAAGCGACCTACAGTTTTACGCAGGTTCCGAACGGTGAAGCAGGTGTTAATTTTTCCGCAAAAAAAAAACTCATTGGTGTATGTCGGCCGGATTCGAACCCCGGACCCTAATATCAAGAGTTCAAGTCAAGGCCGCGCCGACCACCCGACTCTGTACCATGTAAGTTTCCATAAAAACTGATAGGCATGAGGGATGGTTTTCAATTAAAATTATAATTCCACTAATAGGTACAAACTTTTCTATTTCAGAATGTGGATATCCTGGTGTTTCCCGAATCAACACTGAACTACGCATTCACTGCAGACAGGGCAAGGATTCTGGACTACGCCTTGTATATTCCTGATGTTGAAGATATTATTTCTCCGTGTGAAACTGACGATACTCATAAGGTGGGAGGGAATCCTTTAGAATGTATTCATATAGTCAGACCAAGTCAGACAGATTCGTAGTCAGACAAACATATAAACAGACAGACAAACATACAAACTGGCAGACAGACAAACAGACAATAGAAAAGCGGGCAGACAATCGGAGGAACCGACAAAAAGATACGCATTCAGACAAACGAAAAGGAAAAACATACATACAGACATGCGAGCGAACAGATAGACAAACATGCTCGTTCTTGAAATGAAAGGGAAGTGCATTACAAATTCTTTTCTTTTTATTACGTTGCACTTATGTCCTGTGGATAGATTTATCTTTTTTTGTTTTGTGAAAACCAGTATTTGTAGCTTTGCCAATAGACTAGACTAGAGGTATCAGAAACTGCCAAATCCACCACCAAACCATGCGCAGTGAGACACCATACCAGCAGATTTGCGGACCCGCTGTTCATCTTGTTAATACGACGTTTGAAGACTGCCAGGTTGAAAGTATTGGGAAAAACACTCGCCGGTAGATAATTTCACATCTAGCGATGCGACAGAAGAACGATTTTGATAAACGATGTGTCCTCAAAAGTCCAGTATCAACAACAAAAGGGTGTTCAATCTCTCTGCGTCGAGTGCTGCGGAGATAAGTCGAATGGCAAGGATATGCAAGTTCCTCGGAGCGGCGTCCATGATAGCAACAGTAGAACAGACTGAGTGACCTTGATAAACTTGATTAAAATTTGTATCTTCAGATCCTGAAATCCATGTCATGCGCGGCTCGAGACGCACATCTATACATCGTGATCAACATCTCGGAGAAACTGCGATGCGACGTGACCACCCAGGAAGACATGCAGGACTCCAGACCCTGCCATCCTGACGGATACTATCTTTTCAACACCAATGTCGTCTTCGACAGATATGGCACCATTATCTCCAGGTATACCGACATCGTAGTGTCTTCCTCCAATACATTCTTTCTCAGTATCAGTTGCTGCGTTTTTTAGGGTTCCGTAGTCGACAAGGAACCCTTATAGTTTCGCCATGTCCGTCCGTCTGTCATGAAAAAACGTAAAAAAAACCCTGCGAAGTTTCTTTCCGGTTCTTCTTTGTGGGTGTAAACGAACCGGATTGTAAAAGCTAAACAGGACAAATTCAAGTGTAGTTCTACTACCATACGAATGATGAATAAAGAATAAAGAATAAAGACGGACCTTTCATTCAGTGCGGTGGTGCACTCTAAGCTCTACCAAGTTGTAAAATAAGGGAAGAGGGAAGTGATCTGCAGTTTTACGTGAAATCCGAACCACGGTCTGTCTCAACAACGGTCAAACGGCGGTGGATCGCGTCCGGATGTCGCACGTCGATCCATCGCACCACCGAGCTAACAAAGCAGACACTGCCTTCATCATTTGGCCATGAGGGTATAACAGAGAATTTCTTCCAATATGTTCGTTTAGGTTTTTACCGCTATTACACATTGTATAAATTTTTCGGTTATGCGGTATAGGTATAGCGATTCACTTTTATTAGTCGACGTTTCGTCCCTCGCTCCGGGGACATCGTCAGGACTCGCAGAACTGCGACGACCTGGACGACACGAAGTACCCTCGCATCGCTACAATCTACGTCAGCGGCGACCGGCAGTTGACATCTGACTGGACGACGTGTCGGGTGTCCTCCAGGTCGTCGCAGTACCGCGAGTCCTGATGATGTCCCCGGAGCGAGGGACGAAACGTCGACTAATATTAAAAAACATAAAACCGACTTCCTAAAAAAAGTAAAACTAAAAAACTATTTAAAATAAAAATATAAAAACCGCCTTCAAAAATATATGAAATAAAAACCTAAAAAAAAAAAAACGAACCCTAGAATTGAAGGCGGTGCTAAAGCAAGCAAAAATGATGCATGAAAGAAAACATGAGTGGATGATAATATCGTTTGTGATTTGTGTAGCCTTTTTAGCACTAAAAGTAATTTTTTTTTAGTAATTTTTTGCTATTAATGTACTCGGCGGAATCGCTCGGCCTTCGGCCTCGCGATTCCGCCTCGCTTTCCAATCCGATCTTGACCCAATTAAAATAGTACCACGTCAGCTTCGATAGCTCAGTGGTGCAGACAGTCAACTGTCGCTATTGAATGTTAAGCAACGCTGGGTGCGGTCAGTACTTGGATGGGTGACCGCTGACCGTTGGAGGCTGACCGAGGTTCGGATTCCTCGTAAAACTGTAGGTCCCTTCCCTCCTAATCTTACTTGGTGGTAGGGTTTAACATGCCCGGGTTGGTACCACCGCACTGAATTAAACGTCGGTCGAAACGGCTATGTAAATAGTTTGTGTTTTCCGACCAGTTCAGTGTAGTCAGCACGATCAAAGGGGGAAGCACTGACATGGCACTTAGTTTACCTGGTGTTATGGGCTGACATCACGGACGTTGTAGGTGATGTTGCAGAACTTAGTAGAATGGAAAGACATAAACGTGTTACGGAAGCCTACTTTTATTATAAAATAACCGTCGGAGGACCTTGGTTGAAAATTGTGAAATTTAGTAGAACGGACAGACATACATTTGTTACGGAACTCTACTTTTATTATAAAATAACCGTCGGAGGGCCTCGGTTGAAAATTGTAAAATTTAGTAGAACGGACAGACATACATTTGTTACGGAACCCTACATTCCATTTTGAAATAAATGTTAAATTTTGTAGAACGGGCAGACATGCATTTGTTACGGAACCCTACATTCATCTTGCAGAACTTAGTAGAATGGACAGACATAAACGTGTTACGGAACCCTACTTTTATTATAAAATAACCTACGGGGGACCTTGGTTGAAAATTGTAAAATTTAGTAGAACGGATAGACATGCATATGTTACGGAACCCTACATTCATTTCGAAATAAATGTTAAATTTATTAGAACAGACAGACATGCATTTGTTACGGAACCCTACATTCATTTTGCAGAACTTAGTAGAATGGACAGACATAAACGTGTTACCGAACCCTACTTAACAGTTGCACTCCGGGAGTGCCGGCAGATCCCGTGCCACTCTAACTTAACCCTTAATGCAATGACTTAAGGTTTCATTTTAAAAATGACGCTGACGCGATGTCGCGAGTTATACATTTTTTACCCACCTAAAAAAGTGCCAAGCGCCGCTAAAGAAGTTTTCACTTCAAAAACCTCAGGGTTATCCCCTTTCAAATAAAAAAAAAAAGAATTTTCAAAATCGGCCCACAATTGACGGAGTAATCGCGTAACAAACATCCAAAAAAAGAAAACATACCGTCGAATTGAGAATCTCTTAGGTCTAAAGTAAATTTCTCGTGAAGACAAATGCAACGAGCCCAAACACAATGGGTTTATCATGTGTAGTTTAGGAGTTCCTATGGCCACCTTCTGTCTCAATCATCAGACAAGCTCGATGGTACTCGGTACAGTAGGTACCGGTCAGGTACCATAATAAATTAAGCGCACCTGGCCGGTCGGAAAAGATAAAAAATTTCAAATTTAGAATATTCATGAAACAAGGGTCCGAATATGTATCACTAGTATATCGATTCATGTATTTCAACAGGACAGAGAAAATTTCAAAATATTAGGTATTTAATACTTTTTAGTTCTTTTTTTTTGTTTTTTGGAAATCGGTTTAATATTTTTTAAAACAGTTTTTATTTCATTCTTTTTAGTAATATTACATAAAAAAGAATAATCGAAATCGAATAATCGAAATCGATTGAAGTGGTACAGAATTATTCGCCATATGTGTCAGACTGCAAATTGCTGAATAAGTCCACATCACAAAAGTTTTGCTGAAGGTAACCACACACCATACTAATTTATCAAACTGAAAATTGCCGAAAGCGACCACATCACAAGTTTTGCTGAAGGTAACCACACACCATAGTATTATGCTGATTTTTCGAAAACCACTGAACCAATTTCGATAAAATTGAAATGGGACCACCTCGGAAGTATGACCTAACTAACAAAAAAAGAATTTTCTAAATCGGCCCTCAATTGACGGAGAAATCGCGTAACAAACATACAAAAAAAAATAAAAAAAATTAAAATAAAAAAAAAATAAAAAAAAAAACATACAGACGAATTGAGAACCTCCTCCTTTTTTGGAAGTCGGTTAAAAAGTGAGTCGCTATACCTATACCGCATAACCGAAAAATTGATACAATTTCTTCCAGATACCGAAAGACACATCTCTTCGGCGAAGTTGCTTTCAATACGACGGCTAGACCGGAGCTGGGTACTTTTACGACGGATTTCGGCGTAGATTTCGGCCATCTCATTTGTTTCGACCTACAGTACGAGACCCCTGCGCAGGCGCTGCTACATAGGGATGTGAAGAATTTCGTGCTGCCTCTAATGTGGTATTCGGAACTGCCGTTTTTAACTGGTGAGAATTTTTCAAAGTTGAAGCACCGAAACACCGATTACTCCGCTTACCTCGATTTTCGCATATATTTTTTTTAATGTAAACTGACACGGTTGGCTACATCACGTACAACATCCGTGATGACAGCCCATAACACCGGGTGAACTAGGTGCCATGTCAGTGCTTAGCTTCCCTTCGATCGTGCCGGCTACACTGAACTGGACGGAAGGTTTCATTCAGTGCAGTGGTATAAACCCGGGCGGGTTGAACCCTACCACCGAGTAAGGTAGGAAGGGAAGGGTTTTACGCGGAATCCGAACCACGGTCAGCCTCCCAACGGTCGAGCGGTCACCCATCAAAGTACTGACCGCGCCCAGCGTTGCTTAAGAATCAATAGCAACAGTCAACTGTCTGCACCACTGGGCTATCGAGACTGACAATGTATGTACGTAGGTATGTATGTTTCGAAGTAGTTTTGGTAAATATCCCACTGAATTTTTGCCCTTGCATGTCGTAAAAGCCGCCTAAGGGATAAGGACAAGATGCCGTGCTAAAGGGCGACTGGTTAGCCACCTTTCACCTTGGCACGGTCCTTTCACCGAGTCAATCAGTAGATAGGTCTTCGTGCGTGACTTACTTGCTGTTTGATAGTTATCTTCTACTAATCTATCTTCTATTAATTCTTTGCTAAACGTGGTGGTGGGTGTTGAGCTGTTATTGACAAGAGTTCTTGCAGCACAAACCCGATTACTGTGCTTACCCCGATTGTCGTGATACAGCGTGTGGTGCGTATGTGTGTATCCTTTCCTTTCCTTATTCCTTATTCCTTATTTCCTTATTTCCTTATTTCCTTACCTATAATAAAATCCAACGTCTGCTTTCTGTCTGAGTGTCTGAGTGTCTGAGTGTCTGAGTGTATGTCTGTCTGTCCGCTTATAACTCGAAAACCACTGAACCGATTTTAATAAAACAAAATTCTACGGATAGCTTGATTCTTCCCATCAACTATAGGCTACTTACTATCACGCTAAATGGCTTATGAGGTTAGCAGTGAATTGAAATATGAGAGCGGGCGGAGCCGCGGGCACAGCTTGTGTATAATAAATATCATATTCTTTTGTCGAACCCACAATCTGTTGCATATCAGTGCTCGATCAAAACATGACAGATAAGCATTAATATATCATTACTAGAGATACATAGGATAATGGGATACATATTTGCCTAAACGCTAAAAATATGGAAGTGGCTTCTTTGAAAAATTTATTTAATGAAATAATTCTCGGGATTCCCGGGACCGTTACTATACTATAAAACTGAGTGGATCAATTCAAAACAAATGTTGTTAATACGCTTTTATCATACGATTCACCCCCGATTTCGTTCGAGAGAATATTTATACGACTGCTTCACTAAGTATATAGTGACTTTTCGGGATTGAAATTACAAACATTATTTTGGCCAACCTTTTACTAGGAACCTTATACCTACATAATTAGCAGTTTTTATTATTATGTATATCAGTTTTAGTGAAGCACCAACATAATTTGTATATGTAATTTGTATATGATTTTTCACGCCGGTCCAACTGCTTACACTCTACAAAGCACAAGTAAGACCGGTGATGGAATATTGCAGTCATCTTTGGGAGGGTTCCCCTGAGTACCTTCTTTCAGCCTTGGATTCTATTCAGCGACGAGCCATTCGCCTCATTGGTGACTCCGTACTCACAAAGGACCTTCAACCTCTAAAGCACAGACGTATCGTTGGGTCATTGAGCCTGTTTTATCGGTACTACTATGGCCGCTGCTCTGACGAACTTGCTTCCCTTATCCCTCCTCCTCTTG
The DNA here is from genome assembly GCA_946902875.1 of Nematopogon swammerdamellus. Lineage (NCBI taxonomy): Eukaryota > Metazoa > Arthropoda > Insecta > Lepidoptera > Adelidae > Nematopogon > Nematopogon swammerdamellus. The sequence goes on from OX336359.1 coordinate 10,685,490, forward strand.
TTCGCCTTCGCCAAACCCGCCATACTTTCGCGGAACACCCGTTTGTAGTCGACAGAAGAGTTCTTCGAACTGCACGATTCTCTAAATCGTTCTTGTGCCGCACTGCAAAGGTGTGGAACGGGCTCCCAGGAAATATCTTCCCCCACTCCTACAATCCACAGATCTTCAAATCGCGGGTTAATAGCCTTTCCCCAGCAACATTAGTCCACCGCCAAGCCGGACTGGCACCTCCTCGGGGGTGAAATTGGCTGCGCCTGAGGTTGCGACCTCGGACAGAGCCACCCAGTTCGGTAGCAATAAAAAAAAAAAAAAAATATACGTGAATCAAACTCTTTATTCTTTATTCATAATTCGTATGGTAGTACACTACGTTTGAATTTGTCCTGTTTAGTTTTTACAGTTCGGTTCGATTACACCCACAAAGAAGAGCCGGCATGAAACTCCGCAGGGGTTTGCTACACAAAATATAGACAGCACATTAATGTAAGAAAATAATAAATAATATAATAATAATGTTAAAACGTCACAAAAACAAATAATGTCAAACCGTATAGGTTAAAATTAAAATACGGCAATCCCGGGGAAAAAATTAAAAAGTGCCTTTCCATACTTCAAATCAAATCAAATCAAAAAACGTTTATTGCACATAATTGTTGTACAGAAGGTAGCACTTAATGCCTATGGCATTTTCCACCAGCCTACCCTTACTTACATATAGAACCAGGATAGGTGCAACAAGACAAGGTAAACAAAACAAAGTCTTATAAAATAGAAAATAGAAGGACAAATAGTATATATCTATATATATAATGCATATAATACACATATATTATTCATAATAAATAATAAACATATTTAAACATATACAAAATAAAACTCAGACATTACACAACACATTATGAATTTGCTCAGAAACTAGGGATACGGAAGTAGGAGATGAGATTTAGGAATTGAGGAGATAGTCTTTCAAGAGCACTCTGAACGTGTGGATCGATGCACACTGTAGTAAACGAAGAGGAAGTTCGTTCCACATGCGTGCAGCGTGCACTGTGAAAGAATCAGTATAATAATACTTATCCAACCACTCAAGTTTAGGTAAATATTTATCCGATTATATCCTATTTCTATATTACCCCATACACGGCAGTAAACTACAGTTTGAAATAGTCACACACAATACAACATTACAGCAATTATTATAATATTTCCGTCATAGTATTTTCCTCATTTCGAAACAGCTCGGAGGGTTTTTTGTACGCAATCCGGTATGGGTGGCTGAGTCAGAGGGGCCAAAGCACATGCTCTGACTAGCCAATATAACCTCCGAGGAGGTAGGTGCCATAACGGAGACTTCCCTTAGGATTGCCGGCTATACTGGACTAGAGCAGAGCACAGCCGAGTCTGCTATGCGGCAATCTCTTAAATCCAGTACGGTGGTATCAACACAGTCGGCTACAATTTTGAGCCTCCGAGCCGTATGGGTGACCGCTCGACTGTTGGAGGCTGACCGTGCTTCGGATTCTAATTTAAACTGTAGGTCCCTTCCCTTCTTACCTCACTAGGTAGGTGGTAGGGTTTATCTCGGCCGGGTTGGTGCCACCGCACTGAACGAAAAGTCGGTCGAAACGGTTATGTATAGTTCGTGTTTTCCGTCCAGTTCAGTGTGGCCGAAATGAAGGGAAGCACTGACATGGCACCTAGTTCTCCCGGTGTTTTTGGCTGACATCACGGATGTTGTAGGTGATGTAGCCAACCGTATCAGTTTCCATAAAAAAAAATAAGGGGAAGGGACCTACAGTTTTACACCGGTTCCGAACGGTGAAGCAGTAGGTGCAGGTATGCAAGTAGATTTTTCCGTCTGAAAAAACTAATTGGTGCATGTCAGCTGGAATCGAACCTGAGATCAAGAGTTCAAGCCAAGGTTGCGCCGACCACAAATTAATTATTATTCAGTCTCGCCCGTCGCGCCGCCGCACCGCCGGCGCCGCCCGGCCGGTGCAAAAGGTTATTTTATTATTACAGTAATTGTGAATTATGCAACATGCAACGAGGATACAAATAGTTTTTAACCGACTTCAAAAAAAGGAGGAGATTCTCGATTCGACTGTATTTTTTTTATGTTTTTTTTTATTTGTTGTTTTACTTTACGGTTTGCACTATAATCACACCAAGTTTGACGCTTGCATGTACCTATCCGTAAATTTTTTACTTTTTCAGGTTTCCGTACCCCGTACGGAAGCCTATTACTAAGCCTACAACTTCTGTCTGTCTGTCCGTCCGTCCGATGGCTGTATCTGTGTAACCGAGCCGTAATAGCTAGCCGGTTAAAATTATCACAGAATATATTGTGTTAGGCGGATATAACACCAAAAAAATAAAAAAATTCAAACGTGAAAAATTAAGGGCGTGCCCATACAAGAAACGTGTTTTTTCAACGTTTCTGAATTGTGGTGCGGAGCGGAAACCTCGGTGCGCGAGTTCGACTCGCACTTGGCCGGTTTTTTTTAATTATTTGTTAGGATATCATCAATCATACATATTTGGTGAAAATTTCGATTGGCTACCAAATATGGTTTGAAAGAGACAGGACTTTAAAAGTATGACAGACGGACGGACAGACGGCGTCGTCGCCTTAGTAATAGGATCCCGCACGGAACCCAACAAAAATCAAGTGTAATATTTGACAAAGTAAAAACATTCTAAATATTATCTTCCAGCGGTACAGTACGAAGAGGCATGGGCCTACTCCGGCAATGTGAATCTCCTCGCGGCCGGAGCCTCGTCACCCCTATCCGGGAGCGGAGGTTCCGGCGTGTTCGCTGGACGGCAAGGTGCCAGGGTGTCGCTGATGTCTGGGTATACTGCCACGAGGCTGCTGTTTGCTGATGTGCATAAACGCCCAACCGATGCTACCTATGAAGGTACGATAACCCACACTTATAAACGCCCACCCGATGCTACCTACGCAGGCATGATAATGATAACTCACACATATAAACGCCTAGCCGATGCTCTGCAGGTACGATAAGCCACACTTATAAACGCCCATTCGTTGCTACCTATGCAGGTACGATAACCCACACATATAAACGCCCCCCCCCCCCGATGCTACCTACGTAGGCATGATAACCTGCCCATATAAACACCCACCCGATGCTACCTATGCAGGTACGATAAGCCATACTTATTAACGCCCAGCCAATGCTACCTACGCAGACATTATAACCCACACATATAAACGACCAGGCGATGCTACCTATGCAGACATTATAACCCACACATAAACGCTCAGCCGATGCTACCTATGCAGGTACGATAAGCCATACTTATAAACGCCCAGCCAATGCTACCTACGCAGACATTATAACCCACACATATAAACGACCAGGCGATGCTACCTATGCAGGCATAATAACTTTCACATCAAAACGTCCATCCGTTGCTACCTATGCAGGTACGATAGCCCACACATATAAACGCCCAACCGATGCTACCTATGCAGGTACGATAGCCCACACATATAAACGCCCAACCGATGCTACCTATGCAGGTACGATAAGCCACACTTATAAACGCCCATCCGATGCTACCTATGCAGGTATGATAAACTACACATATAAACTCCCATCCCATGCTACCTATGGAGGTATGATAACGTTCACATATAAACGCCCCGCCGATGCTACCCAGACATGATAACCCACACTTATAAACGCCCACCCGATGCTGCCTATGCAGGCATGATAACCCACACATAAGCGCCCACCCGATGCTACCTATGCAGGTATGGTAACCCACACATATACCCAGCCGATGCTACCTATGCATACATTAAAACCCACACATATAAACGCCCAGCCGATGCTACCTATGCAGGCAAGACAACTCACACTTATAAACACCCAGCCGATGCTACCTACATATTATGCAGATATGATAACTATAACCTACACATATAAACGCCCAACCGATGCTACCTATGCAGGTACGATAACCCACACTTATAAACGCCCATCGGATCGAAGTTGTTTCTCATTAGCGTATTTCTCGTTTCAGACCTTGGACGGACGTTCAGTGAGAGCCCTCGACGGATGAACTTGATGCGGGACCACCTAACACTCTACGCCATTCTGTTTCTGGACGTCAAGTTCTTCGTCCAAGGAGGAACGGAGAGCATCTGCTATGAAAACTTCTGCTGCAATTTTAACATCACCGTTAGTTTTAATGGTAAACCAAGATTCAGTACATTTGTATTACATACATATCTTAACTCCCCTTTTCTTTCTCTCTTGTCATTCATTTGATTGTGTTGCACAACAGTATACCACAGATTAGTTTACATAATATGTAAGTTTATTATATAAATATATATATGCGAATTAAAGTATTATTGTATTATATTGTATTATAAAGTATTAACGCATTTATGTATTTTTCTTTTGTAGTTTATCATACATATTTCTTTACAGTCTAACACAATGCCACAAACTATTCTTGCTCGCCTGCATGTACTTCTCTCACATCCCAAAGGTTAGTTAGAGCCTCGCGGCATTAAGCTCGCCTGTTGTGCCTAATTTGTATAAATAGATTTTTTTTTTATGGAAACTGACACGGTTGGCTACATCACCTACAACATCCGTGATGTCAGCCCATAACACCACCGGGTGAACTTGGTGCCACGTCAGTGCTTCCCTTCAGTCGTGCCGGCTACACTGAACTGGACGGAAAACACAAACTATTTACATAGCCGTTTCGACCGACCTTTCATTCAATGCGGTGGTACCAACCCGGGCGGATTAAACCCTACCACCTAGTAATATAAAAAGGGAGTCATATCCCTCAGTCGCCTTTTACGACATACACGGGGAGAGATGCAGTGGGGCTATTCTTTTAAAGTACCGGCCCCACACATTTTCAATAAATAATATATACATTTTATTTCATTTATTCAGCATAAATAGCCCTTAGGAGCCACATTTGGAAAGGAGGCACATTTTATAACATTTGGTTGAATCAAAATACAAGCACCTTAAAAGTAAAAAACTTTACTTGACAAAATTATTCTGAATAATCGGATAAAAGTCATATAATTATTATTCTACAGTACAACTTTGAAATTAATTTAAATTAATAAAATTTATGTCATGCATATCATGTGAAATTAATAAAACTATAAGAAAATCTATGAAACCATAAAATAATAACAATCTCATGAGTATAAATAGTCTTAGTAAAATACTTAAATCTGAAAAAAAAATTATAAAAAATATTAAAATTAACAGCGTCAACATATCGTATACATGACCGGGAGGACAACCAACATGTAGGATGTCGCCAACCACAGAATTGCACGAATCGATAAAACGCCTTTCTGTCGCAGACAATGCTGCAGAAAACTCAACTGGACCCGTTTACAATTACGCCCTGGTGGCTTTCCGCGGTGTCAGGACTTACTCGGGAGTCGCCAGCGGGGGTGTGGAGAACTGTGGTCTTGTCGCCTGCACCGGGACGAACGAGGCTAGTTGCGGCCATAGGTAAGTTGTATTGTTATGATCTTCCTTAAGAACCTTGGCGAGTTTTGGCATTTTTAGCATTCAGAGAGGCTTATCACTGAGAACCTTGGCGAGTATTGGCTTTTTAGCACTCAGAGAGGCTTAGTACTAAGAACCTTGGCGAGTTTTGCAAATTTAAGCATTCAGAGTGGCTTAGCACTAAGAACCTTGGCGAGTTTTGGCATTTTTAGCACTCAGAGAGGCTTAGCACTAAGAACCTTGGCGAGTTTTGGCATTTTTAGCCCTTAGGCAAATGATTATTGCTTAAAATAACTATGGCTATGGTGATATTCGCTACCCTCATCCATTGAACCTGTTTTATCGATACTACTATGGCCGCTGCTTAGACGAACTTGCTGCCCTCATTCCTCCGCCGCCGCCTGTTCGCCTTCGCCAAACCCGCCATACTCTTGCGGAACACCCCTCTATAGTCGTCAGAAGAGTTTTTTTTTATGTTATCCGGTATGGGTGCCTGAGTCGGAGGGGCCAAAGCGCATGCTCCGACCAGCCAATATCACCTCCGAGGAGGTAGGTGCCATACCGGAGACTTCCCAAAAAATTGGAAAAATGCTAAATGTTAAATGTTAAAATATCACGAGTGCAGTATGCTGTCTATGGATGAATAAAGAATAAAGAAAATTTTCGTATTTGGTTAGAGGCTGCGTCAAGGTAAAACTATCTGAGAAGCTTCTAAACTCCTCCGTTAAAACTGGCGGATTTTCCTCTACATGTGTGGCCGACTTGGAGGAAAGTTTTTTTTTATGTAAACCAGCATGGGTGGCTGTGCCGAGAGACCAATGGTGCAGTCGACAGAGCCAAAATCACCTCTCCTCGCGAAACCACGCTCAGTTAGGTGCCATACCAGCAGATTTGCGGACTGTTGCTAGGCTGTGTAGCCCGTTCATACGACGCTTGAAGACACCCAGGTTAAAGGATTCAGGAAATACACTCGCCGGAAGACAGTTCCACACTCTAGCGGTGCGACAGAGAAACGATTTAGAGAACCGATGGGTTCTCAAAAGCCCAATGTCAACAACAAAAGGGTGCTGAGTCTCTCTGCGAAGAAGTGGCCGGCATAAGTAAAGCCAACAATTATTTACTTGAAACATTCATTCGCTCTGGAAGGCTTGGACAAAGTACAAAGTGTACTTAGCTGTGTTTTGGTAAAAAAAAAGGTCAACCATCATTAACCTTTTGAACATAAAAACGTCTTGAATAATATATGTCATTGACTATGACGATAATAGTTTTAAACAGTATAATCATTTGTTATGTAAAAATGCACAATTGCTTTTTCGTTACAACCTTCATTATATTCACATACAGGACAATGACCACAGGCACGTAGGTTATAATAATATAGGTAGGTACATTAGTTAAATAGGTATTTTATTATCTGTAGGAGGATAATCGCTACATCCCTTCTTATCCTACTAGGTGGTAGGGTTTAACCCTTCCGGGCTGACACCATTGCACTGAATGAAAGGTCGGTTGAAAAGGCTATTTAAATAGTTCGTATTTTCCGTCCAGTTCAGTGTAGCAGGCACGACCGAAGGGAAGCACTGACACGGCACCTACTTCACCAAGGTGTTATGGGCTGACATCAAGGATGTAGTAGGTGATGTAGCCAACCGTGTCAGTTTCCATAAAAAAAATTTTAAGGGTGTATGCGAATAATTTATTCAATAAAACATACAATATAACATACATATTATAGATTAAACATACAATAACAATATTAAATACACTTTATGCCACTTAATGCGTGGCAAGGGCGGGCTTATTGCCTTAGGCAATTTCCTCCAGTCAACACGGTTTTACCTAAATTTTTACATGGTATCCGTACCATGGACACCAGCGATTTGTTATATGGACACAGATTAATGTAGAAGTAGGTAACGGTATGCACGTAAACTTTTTCAAATTAGAAAATACTCATTTGTACACGCCCGGTTAGATTTGAACCTCGGACCCCTAGCAAGAGAACCGATCCCCAGACGCTAGTAGAGAGCGTTTCAACTAAATCTTCCCTTCGCCGTTATGTTGGCTCCACTGTCTATCTGTCAAAACAGCGTTGAGGCACAGAATAGAAAAGAGTACGTTGAGGGTTGCTATGTGTACAGATTTACCTGTAATTATCGGTATGTACCGTATTTATTATAGGTTTATTATAGATTATCATTAATTTATATTTTTCCTTTCTCTTCTTCCAGGTTCTCCCAATCGACAAATTACACTCCTTATGTAATTTTCGAAAAAATCACCCTAGAAGGCGACTTCACACAGGACCGAGCGGTGCAGTATCCGACCACCTTGACTGGCGCCATGTTACCATTGACAATAGACCAGTTCTCGTTTGACAGCTCGACCATAGACAACAGACGTCACTTAACTGTCAAACTGGAAGAGCGGCAAGCTGACCTTTTGACATTTGGAGTATTCGGTCGTATATTTAGCATTGACGGCGATCCCGTAACAAAAAAGAAAGTATATTATGGTTTGAATATCCTGGATATATCTAGAAGTGATACTGAATATGCTAGGAATTCGGGTGAAGAGCTTTTTGACTATATTTGGTCGAAGCTGAGGATTCCACTTGTTTTTGTTATTATTTATTTTTTGGAAATGATGTAAATTATTAGGGCTTAGACAATGAGGTATTATGTATAGAGTTCTCGCTCGGGCGACGGGCATTGCTCCGCCGAGTTGAGGCACAATTTACGAATTGGGGCACATCGAAACTAGTCGATCGCGAGCGGCCGAACTAGTCGCACGCGTCACCGCCTGCGCGCATCGCGCATGCCCGCTTGTATTTCAATGCACATGTTGTGACATGTTGGGTTGGCCTTGGATGGCGTTGTCGCTTACCGCCCGCTAGCCCCTCTCCCGGTCGCTTCCCACCCCGTGCGAGCTCCCTTCTACCGCTCGGCTCTGCGCTCCGCCTCCCCGCTACCTTACCTCATACGTCAGCTGGTGGGACGCCGTTTCTCTGTATCTTTCCTCGTAGCGATAGCTCTAGTACATAATACCTCGTTGGGCTTAGAAGATTTTCTTTTTTGTTTTTTTTTATGAGGTGCGAATGATAGTTTATAATTTAGTTAAGTAAGTTTTTTTAATAGATTGAATGTAAATTTGTAAATAATTAGGATTTAAACATTTTGTTTGGTAAACGCGTTAATTGTGAAACATTTAATCTGGCAGCGGTTTTTTAAATTACATACATACATACCACACGCTGTATCATGACAATCGGGATGAGCAAAGTAATCGGTGTTGTGCTGCAAGGACTCTGGTAAATTACAGCACAACACCGATCACCACGCTTAGCAAAGTATTCGGACAATATAACTATCAAGCAGCCAGTAAGACACGAAGACTCAACTGCTGCATGATCGTTGCAACGACCGTGCCAAGGTGAGAGGAGGCTAGCCTGTCGCTCTTTAGCACGGCATCTTGTCTTTATCGCTTAGCCGTCTTTTACTTATATTAATTTTTATTTGAATTTATAAATTATATAAGTAATTTTCGTAAACCTATTTAATAGATTCAGAGTGCCTTAGTTAAATTATTTTGGTTCAAAAGATTTAAAAAATGTTATTTTTAAACATAAATTTTTTTTTGTATAGGTACTTCTAAATGTCTAAAGTTTATATGTTGCATAGTTTGTTCCAAGAACATTTAGAGTTATTTTTTCGTATCTATCTGTATGTAATAATCATCACGTTTTAGCAACAAACTACTTATTACTTAAAATCTGTGATATTAGTGAAACCACTAGAGTGGAAAATGCATTTTCTTGTGCAATAAAATACAAATAAGTAATGGAAATGTTGTTTCATTTGAAATGAAAGCAATAGGTACCTTACTATCGTGAAAATATATCGTGTCAGCCTCGGTAGCTCAGTGGTGCGGTCAGTCGACTGTTCGAGCAACGCTGAGCGCGGTCAATACTTGGATGGGTGACCGCTCGGCCGTTGGAGGCTGAGCGTGGTTCGGATTCCACGTAAAACCTCGCGTAAAACTGTGGGTCCCTTCCCTTCTTACCTTACTTAGGGTTTATCCCGCCCGGGTTGATCCACATCACACTGAATGAAACGTGGTCGGTCGAAACGGCTATGTAAATAGTTCGTGTTTTACGTCCAGTTCAGTGTAGCCGACATGAAATGAAGGGAAGCACTGACATGGCACGTAGTTCACCCGGTATTATGGGCTGACATCACGGGTGTTGTAGGTAATGTAGCCAAACGTGTCAGTTTACATAAAAAATATATCATATTGTTACATAAACATTTTTAGAATAAAGTGTCTGTTCAGAAATGCCTAATGGACATTGCCTTTACCTTCAAATATTCTCAAACTCGAGCTCAAACTTGTCTTCTGCGAACGACGAATGAGTGGTATGGTAACTACCCGCAATTCGTTGGCGCGGTTTTTTCTAAGCGCTCGAAGCGAGGGCATTCTGATTCGAGCAATCGTTCGTGGCTCGTCGATTTTCGAAAAGAATCCTTGCGCTCTCGCTTCCGCTACCGCCGCAGTCGAGCCGTCTATCCTAGCCTCTCCATCTGGTGATCAAGTGCGTGGCGTGCTTCGTGAGTGTGAAGCCCAGGATCCTGGTGAAGAGCTGTGCCGCACGCATCCTGCGCCCGCCCGCGGAGAACCAGGTACGTGGCCCCCTTTCGTTCGGTCGCATCATCTATCCATTTTCACTCACGTCATTTCGTTCTACATACAGTCCATTATTGAAATTCCAGCTACTGAGTTCTGCTGGGTCACCAAGGCAGAACTCTCCTTCATTGTCCAAAAGTCATTGAAGTCAAAAATTTATAAATATAATTTCGTCTCGCCAAAACTATCGGTAGCGCCTGGTCAAAAAAGTATAGCAACATAATAAATAGCCAATAAAACAGGCGCTGCATACCTACATACATTCTACACGCTGTATCCCGACAATCGGGGCAAGCTGAGTAATCAGTGTTGTGCTGCAAGGACTCTGGTAAATTACAGCACAACACCGACCACCACGCTTAGCAAAGTATTCGAACAAGATAACTAATCAAGCAGCAAGTGAGGCACGAAGACCCAACTGCTGCACGGTTCGTTGGAACGAGCGCGCCAAGGTGAGAGGTGGCTGTCCTATCGCCCTTTAGCACGGCAACTTTTCCTTATCCCTTAGCCGCCTTTTTCGACATGCACAGGGAGAGATGCAGTGGCGCTATTCTTTTCAATTACATACTATCTACTACTAATTACACATTGCTAAATGCAATATTATTAAACAAATTTTCCAAAACCAAACAAAACCAAAGTTCCAAAATCATAAGCACAACTGGGCGCGGTCAGTAGATGGATGGGTGACCGCTCGACCGTTGGAGGCTGACCGTCGTTCGGATTCCACGTAAAACTGTAGGTCCCTCCCTTCCCTTCTTACCTTACTGCTGGTAGGGTTTAACCCGCCCGGGTTGGTACCAATGCAGCCGGCACGACCGAAGGGAAGCACTGACATGGCACCTAGTTCACCACGGTGTTATGGGCTGACATCGCGGATGTAGTAGGTGATGTAGCCAACTGGGTCAGTTTTCATAAAAATAAATGTTAGTCTTCGCCGGGTCTCAGCAAAATCTCAGTTCCAGAATGAGACGTTTAAAAATAACACAGTCACAGAGTCACAGACGATTTGTAGGTTCGCTTAGTCTGTTTTACAGATACTATCATGGGGGCTGCTCTGTGGAACTGGCATCCCTTATTCCCTGCCAACCGTCCTATCTCCGCATGACTCGTCGCAGAGAGACTCAGCACTCTTTTGTTGTTGACATTGGGCTTTTGAGAACCCATCGGTTCTCTAAATCGTTTCTTTGTCGCACCGCTAGGGTGTGGAACTGTCTTCCGACGAGTGTGTTTCCCGAATCCTTTAACCTGGGTGTCTTCAAACGTCGTATTAACAGGCTAGACAGCCTCAGTTCGCAAATCTGCTGGCATGGCACCTAACTGAACGTGGTTTCTCGGCACAGCCACCCATGTTGGTTTACATAAAAAAAACAGACATACAGATACCATCATTGCGTATTTTTTTATAATAGTAAGGATTTAGTTCGTGACAAAATACTCAAAATCCCCTTCAATCCTTACTAAATCCTACATACACGAATACGGTATTATCAAATTATATTCCAATACGTAACAAAACATAAGTGTCGGTATAAAGAACGCTGAAATGTTTTATAATGATCCCGCTCGACGCGGTCTCGGACAAGTTAATTCTGAGCGAGTTTAAATATTAAACAAAGCAAGTGTTGGTTGAACACCTGAGCCGCGTGACAGCCTTCCGGCGTTATACAGAGCTGTAAGCCCACCTGTTTGTATAAAAAATTTAAGCTAAATATTTTTGACGTGATGACGCCACGTCTTATAAATTGATGAACACCGGCTGCACACACGAAAAAGTGTCACGTTCCATCTGAACCTGTGTGTGCAAGCGAGAGCGCGTAACAAGCGATAGAGAGGCACAAACGGTATAGTCAAAGTTACCATGGAAACGTCTTAAGAAGTAAAACTGTCAAGATCAGACAACAGAAGTTTATTGATGGCCAGTCACAAGATGATTAATCTTTCTACTGGAAATAGAATTACTGATCTTTGCTCTATGTACTACGATTATTCCACGTCATCACGTAAAACTATCGTCCGTAAACCAACTTTACAGACAACCAATTTTTTTTTTATGCAGTATGGGTGACTGAGTCAAAGGGGCCAAAGCGTCGACCAGCCAATATCACCTCCGAGAAGGTAGGTGCCATACCGGAGACTTCACTGGATTGCTGGCTATACTGGACTAGAGGAGAACACAACCGAGGCTGCTATGCGGCCATCTTACATCCAGTACGGTGGTAACAACCCTGTCGGCTACAATTTGAGCCTACCACTTAGTAAGGGGCAAGGGAGTCAAAAATAAATTCCGTTTACTTACTGAAAGGAGTCGGGGGATATTTTACTATTTCAACTTTTATATTCAGGCGTAAGCTCTTGCACATACATACATACCGCACGCTATCGGGGTAAGCTGAGTAATCGGTGTAGTGCTGCTGCAAGAATTCTTGTAAATTACAGCACAACACCGACCACCACGCTTATCAAAATATTCGGACAAGATAACTATCAAGCAGCCAGTAAGGCACGAAGACCTGACTGAATTGGCGGAAGGACCGTGCCAAGGTGAGAGGTGGCTTGCCTGTCGCCCTTTAGCGCGGCATCTTGTCCGTATCCCTTAGTCGCACGACATGCACGGGAAGAGATGCAATGGGGCTATTATTTTTAAGTACCGACCCCACACGGTAATAAACTGCTCTTAATATATATTAAAATCTCCTGTCCCTTATATCAAAGAAAGCCGCCATATTTTTTCTTTATTAAGACGGTCCCATTTCTCCAGGTTTTTTTAAAAAAATTTTTTAAACTTTTTATTTTCGTCTCGCGCCCCTCAAATTATCATGCAATGATCTCGTGGGTGTTCCGCGTGTTGATGGACAGAAATAATGATGTGGAAATGCATGTGCGTGTCAGAATATAATTGTTTATGTGTTTTGAGGTTAAGGGGGGAGGGGGGGGGGGGGGGGGGGGAGGGATTTAAAAAGGGAACCTCTCTGTTTTTGAGAGTCCTCGGCTATGTAAAAAATAGATCTAGTGCGGGTTTCACTCACGCAGGGAGGGTTCCGTAGCTCAAAAACATTATGCATTTTTTTATGGAATCTGACACCGTTGGCTACATTACCTACAACATCCGTGATGTCAGCCCATAACACCGGGTGAACTAGGTGCCATGTCAGTGCTTCCCTTCGGTCGTGCCGGCTACACTGAGCTGGACGGAAAACACAAACTATTTACATAGCCGTTTCGACCGACCTTTCATTCAATGCGGTGGTACCAACCCGGACGGGTTAAACCCTACCACCTAGTAAGGTAAGAAGGGAAGGGACCTACAGTTTAACGTGGAATCCGAACCACGGTCAGCCTCCAACGGTCGGGCGGTCACCTATCCAATAACTGACCGCACCACTGAGCTGCCGAGGCTGACGATCCCTTAGTCGACTTTTACGACATGCGACGGGGAGAGATGCAGTGGGGCTATTCTTTTTAAGTACCGACCCCACACGGTACGAGTAAGTAAAAAAATATAGTGCGGGTTTCACTCACGCAGGGAGGTTTCCGTAGATCCGCTATACTAGGCTTGCAATATTTTTTCAGGCTCAATGCCGGACGCAACACGAAACCTCTAAAACATTATGCATTTTTTTATGGAATCTGACACGGTTGGCTACATTACCTACAACATCCGTGATGTCAGCCCATGAACACCGGGTGAACTTGGTGCCACGTCAGTGCTTCCCTTCGGTCGTGCCGGCTACACTGAGCTGGACGGAAAACACAAACTATTTACATAGCCGTTTCGACCGACCTTTCATTCAGTGCGGTGGTACCAACCCGGGCGGGTTAAACCCTACCACCTAGTAATATAAGAAGGGAGTCATATCCCTTACCTATCAGTGGCGCCATCTATTTGTTAGTAGCGCGAATATGTACTAATTTATTCTTAGCACCTTTCTTGTACGCTGTTTTGTTTTAAAAATAATGCCCCCGTAATTTTTTACTTTTTGCGTTGTTTTTATTATTTGTTGGCATATCCGCCATATTAATAACACATATTCATGGGATTATATGTAAAAAGGGTAGGCTGGCGGAAAACGCCATAGGCATTAAGTGTTACCTTCTGTACGACTTTAATTACAATAAAAGTTTTTTTATTTGGTTTGATATTCTGTGAAAATTTCAACCGGCTGCCTATTACGGTTCAAATGATAGTCCTTTGGCACATATACGTCGATGCCTAGGACGGACAGACAGACAGACGGACAGACAGACGTTGTAGGCTTACTAACAGGCTTCAGTATGGATACGGAACTGAACCCTAAACAGTCTGTAAATGAAGCTCTAAATCCCAGAATCATCTCTACAGATCTCAACGAGTGGCTATTGCGCAAGAAGCCGTATCGACTGATCAGAAATTAAGTCGTGACCGGTTGGATTCTGGTTGGCTGATGTGAGTGTGAGATACCTACTTGGTTATGGTAAAACCGAAGAACTCAAATAGAGAGAGTGGGCATCACTATATTTATCAATATAAATTTATAATGAACAAGCTGGGCCCGCGGCTCCGCCCGCTCTAATATTTCACTTCACTGCTAACCTCATAAGCCATTTAGCGTGATAGTAAGTAGCCTATAGTTGATGGGAAGAATCAAGCTATCTGTAGAATTTTGTTTTATTAAAATCGGTTCAGTGGTTCTCGAGTTATAAGCGGACAGACAGACACTCAGACAGACAGAAAGCAGACGTTGGATTTTATTATAGGTAAGGAAGGAAGGATGTTTCAGATGTGTGCGTTATTTATTATATGTAAACAATTTTGTATGTATGTGAGTATATTGTACTGTATTTATCTGTATCCCTATCGCAATTGTATTTGTTACCTTCTTTTTACCCGACTACGGCGAAGCAAAAAGGAGGGTTATGTGTTTGACCGGTATGTATGTATGTATGTATGTATGTATGTATGTATGTATGTATGTATGTATGTATGTATGTTCATCTGTTCCCTCATAACTTCTAAACTACTTATCACAATTTGACAAATGAGGTATCGTTGAAAGCGTCTTGATCGTCCGCTGGTTATAGGCTATGTGACGTCACACAAAATTGACTATGGCGCACTCTAGATGACAAAAAGTCATGATCTAAAAAAAAATTTTTTTTTAATGATGCCGTGTTGGGTATCAAATGAAAGGGCTTAATTAGCACATTTCAAAAATATATATATTGTTAGCTATTGCTTTCGGATTTGCTTGCATGCACCCGATAATTGGTAATAATTTCTAAATAAAATAAAATCAGGCCTCATTCCATACATATATACATACATATCACACACGCTGAATCCCGACAATCGGGGTAAGCAGAGTAATCGGTGTTGTGCTGCAAGAACTCTTGTCAATTACAGCACAACACCGACCACCACGTTTCGCAAAGGATTCGAACAAGATTAAATCGATCAAGCAGCAAGTATGGCACGAAGACCCACCTGCTGCATGACTCGGTGGAAGTACCGTGCCAAGGTGAGAGGTGGCGAGCCTGTCGCCCTTTAGCACGGCATCTTGTCCTTATCCCTTAGTCGCCTTTTACGACATGCATGGGGAGAGATGCAGTGGGGATATTCTTTTTAAGTATCGACCCCACACGGTACTCGGCCTCATTCCAAACCTACCCAAATACATCCTACTTAAAACCATCTTAATATTATAAACGCGAAAGTTTGTAAATGAGTTGCGTTCAGGAAGACGATAAACCTACTCAAAGAAAATAAGTAACTAAGGGCGAGGCAGAAGGCCGAGCTGCGTTCAGGAAGTAGATAAACCTTCTTAAAGACAGTTAGTCACTGAGGGCGAGGCCGAAGGCCGAGCTGCGTTCGGGAAGACTATAAACCTTCTCTGGCGAAAGTTTCTCTCTCGAGAAAGTTTATCGTCTTCCCGAACGAAGCTCGGTCTTCGGCCTCGCCCTTTTTTAATTACTTTCTTAAAGATGGTTTATCCTCTTCATGAACGCAGCTCGGCCTTCGGCCTCTCCCATATACTTACTGTCTTCGAGAAAGTTTATCATCTTCCTGAACGCAGCTCGGCCTTCGGCCTCGTCCTTTCTTACTTACTTTCTTCGAGAAGGTTTATAGTCTTTCCGAACGCAGGTCGGCCTTCGGCCTCGCCCTCAGTTACTTACTTTCTTAAAGATGGTTTATCCTCTTCCTGAACGCAGCTCGGCCTTCAGCCTCGCCCATAGTTACTTACTGTCTTCGGGAAAGTTTATCGTCTTCCTGAACACAGCTCGGCCTTCGGCCTCGCCCTTTGTTACTTACTTTCTTCGAGAAGGTTTATAGTCTTCCCGAACGCAGCTCGGCCTTCGGCCTGGCCCACAGTTACTTACTTTCTTAAAGATGGTTTATCCTCTTCCTGAACGCAGCTCGGCCTTCGGCCTCGCCCATGGTTACTTACTGTCTTCGGGAAGGTTTATAGTCTTCCCGAACGCAGCTCGGCCTTCGGCCTCGCCCTCAGTTACTTACTTTCTTAAAGATGGTTCATCCTCTTCCTGAGCGCCGCTCGGCCTTCGGCCTCGCCCATAGTTGCTTACTTTCTTCGAGAAAGTTTGTCGTCTTCCTGAACGCAGCTCGGCCTTCGGCCTCGCCCTTTGTTACTTACTTTCTTCGAGTCGGTTTATCGTTTACCTGAACCCAGCTTGCCCATAAGGACTATGGTAAGTACACATGTTAAAATTATAAAACAGTAAAACCTAAACAAACAAAACATGTAAAACGGCTCTGCAAATACTTTATCACGAAGTTATATCCCCAAAATAATTAAAATAAAAAATAAGTTCAAAAAAAAATAAGTTCAAAAACTAAGACCCGACTACTGAAAAATCACGCTCTAAAAAGTATGAAACAAGAAAATGTTCTCATCTGAAATTGTTATGTACAAACTATTCAATATTTTATCGTCTATTAAATAAACAACTTACACGTAATGTATTTTAATGTATTTAATAAATATTCATAGTGTTGTTCAGAGGATAGCCGTGGTCGTATGCCACCTACCCTATAGGGCAAAGTGGCATACGACCATGGCTATCCTCTGAACAACACTATGAATATTTATTAAATACATTAAAATATATTACGTGTAAGTTGTTTATTTAATAGACGATAAAATATTGAATAGTTTGTACATAACAATTTCAGATGAGAACATTTTCTTGTTTCATACTTTTTAGAGCGTGATTTTTCAGTAGTCGGGTCTTAGTTTTTGAACTTATTTTTTAATAATATATAAGGAAAAGAGGGCTCTGTCTGAAAATCAGTGCTGCGGCAGAAGGCTCGCCCGCTGTCGCAGCAATAAGCTGAGACAGACACCCATTTATGTTATTGTTTTTTTTTAAGCTAAGTTAAGTTATTCATTCAATTGTATAATCGTGTAAATAAGATAAATAAACATATTTCATTTCATTTAATTTCATTTTTTTTTTTATGGAAACTGACACGCGTGGCTACATCACCTACAACATCCGTGATGTCAGCCCATAACACCGGATGAACTTGGTGCCACGTCAGCGCTTCCCTTCGGTCGTGCCGGCTACACTGAACTGGACGGAAAACACAAACTATTTACATAGCCGTTTCGACCGACCTTTCATTCAGTGCGATGGTACCAACCCGGGCGGGTTAAACCCTACCACCTAGTAATATAAGAAGGGAGTCATATCCCTTAGTCGCCTTTTACGACATACACGGGAAGAGATGCAGTGGGACTATTCTTTTAAAGTACCGGCCCCACACGGTACAATTTCATTTCATTTCATTTCATTTCATTTCATTTCATTTCATTTCATTTCATTTCATTTCATTTCATTTCATTTCATTTCATTTCATTTCATTTCATTTCATTTCACCCAAGGAGCTTTCAGCCGGGCCAGTCTCGCGCAGCGTGCGGGCGGTGCGCCCCGATCGTTCTTCTGTGGCATCACCGCATCAACTATAGGCGAGCAGAGTGGACGGAAATATGAAAAAAATACTTTAATAAGTGTCTGATATGTATGATCTGATATGGTCTGGTCTTATTCTGGACCTGATATGGCCTACTTATTCCCAGCCACCAGTCCTATCTCCGCATGACTCGTCGCAGAGAGACTCAGCAGCCTTTTGTTGTTGACATTGGGCTTTTGAGTAACCATCGGTTCTCTAAATCGTTTCTTTGTCGCACCGCTAGAGTGTGGAACTGTCTTCCGGCGAGTGTGTTTCCGGAATCCTTTAACCTGGGTGTCTTCAAACGTCGTATTAACAGGACAGACAGCCTATAGCAACAGTCCGCAAATCTGCTGGCATGGCACCTACCTGAGCGTGGTTTCGAGCGAGGAGAGGTGTTTCTGTGCCCGACTCGCAACCGACTCGGTTTTTTTTCCAAAATTTCAGCTTTTCACTTTGTATGATTTTCGATTTCAAGCAATTTGCGTCTTGAATACGAAACGCACCAGCGGATTCGAGTCCTCGCCTCACCTTACTAGGCAGGCGGCGCGGCGGCGGCGGCGGCGGCGCGGCGCGCGGCGGTAAGATAAAAGGGGGCAGGCAGCTCTGATTCTATGTAAGCCGATATCTTCTTCTCGAACGAAGGCGGCGGCGCGGCGGCGCGGTGCGGTGCGGAGGAGGCGCGGGTGCGGCGCGCGAGTGCTTACCAGATCAGACAAGAGCGCGGTAGAGCGTGAGGGATTGCTCGTACGCCCATTTCACTACACTATAATATCCTGTTAGTAGGTAGTACTTGCATGAGGACATTATAGTACTTGTTATACAGGATGTTTCAGGATAGGTTTGAGAAACTTCAGGAATAGAAAGTGTACCGTGTGGGGCCGGTACTTTAGGAGAAAAGAAAGAAGAAAGAAGAAACCCGCCCGGGCTGATACCACCGCACTTAATGAAAGGTCGGTCGAAACGGCTATGTAAATAGTTTGTGTTTTCCGTCAAGTTCAGTGTAGCCGGCATGACCGAAGGGAAGCACTGACGTGGCACCAAGTTCACCCGGTGTTATGGGCTGACGTCACGGATGTTGTAGGTGATGTAGCCAACCGTGTAAAAAAAAAAAAAATTAAGCCTATAATCACTACTACATAGGCTGTTTCAGGATAAGGTTTCGTAACTTCAGGGTTCGAAAGGGGTCCATATTTGAAAACGAAAAGCTCTGAAACTTTTTCCCAGATACCTTTTGACCTGTGGCGCCGAGCCACCCATTAGCTGTCTAGCGACGCCCTCCATTCGGTCGCATGCGGCGGCTGCGAATGCCATGACGGCCTGACAGGTGCCCGTTCACGCCTCTCTTGAAGGACCCGAGACTATACTTGGGGGAAAATATGTGGGCAGGGAGAGCGTTCCAGAGTTTACCGGTTCTGTGGAGGAAGGATCTGCAGAACCGATTGTTACGCATCCGCGGTAATTCCAGCGTATAGAATAGAATAAGAATATTTTTTGACATGTCTAAGTGTATCAAATGTACCAAAGAGACCAATAAAGAATTGAATTGAATTGAACTCCGTAAAAACATTACAGGTTCGTTATAGAAATGTGGGCCGATCCGCGGCGGGGCGGCGCCGCCGAGACAGATAGCGAGCTAACTGTAAATGTTGACCTCCTAGGACGGGGCAGGCTAAATCAGCGATTCATCTCTCGAATTTGCCCGCCATCTTTAATAACAAGACGGCGCATGCGCGGCGCCGCACTTCCTCGCGACACTAGCGCCATGTGACACTCTCGCAGTGCCAACGAAGACATCCGTCCGTTTCAATACTTACTTTATACTGGAAGAAATCATTATACATACCATACATACATACATATACATACATCGCTTGCACTACCCATATTTCTTTCTCTGTATTTTATTCCTCATCACCCAAAGGTTGACTGGAAGAAATCACTTGTATAGTGATAAGTCCGCCTTTGCGCACTCCTGTATTTCTTGTTTCTTGTCGTGTACTGTTTTTCCTTCAATTTGTGTGCAATAAAGAGTTTCTATTCTATTCTATACCACACACGCTGTATCCCGACAATCAGGGTGTGCAGAGTAGTCGGTGTTATGCTGCAAGAACTCTGGAAAATTACAACACAACATCGACCGCCACGTTTAGCAAAGTATTCGGACAAGATAACTATCAAGCAGCAAGTAAGCCTACTTGCTGCTTGATAGTTATCTTGATAGCACCTACTGCGCTGTACTCGGTGGAAGGACCGTGCCAAGGTGAGAGTTGGCAAGCCTGTCGCCCTTTAGCGCGGCATCTCGTCTTACCTCTTAGCGAATTTTACGACATGCACGGTGAGAAATGCAGTGGGGCTATTGCTGTAAAAATGGCTTTCGCATAATAGGCACTGATTCTAACGCTCGCTCAGCGTATTTGCGACACATTCGATGAAATATGTTTGCTGCAAATTTGATTTCTTATGGTAACTATCGGTTACTCAAAGTTCCTACTAAGATGAACGAACACAGCAATGCTATCTTCCTTGGAAGGGATATTATTATGAAGTAATGCCGACACACGCCTCAAATTATACGAGACGAAATGTCACATCCGAACCATACAGCGCCACCCTCCACTAAAGCTGGTCACACACCGGAAGATATGATTGCGAGCAAAGAATCGAAAAATATGGCAGGCAGGAGTATCTACTGTCTCTGAATAACTTCGAAACGGTTAGGAATTTGGTAATAATTTTCATAGGGGTTTTGGTTGGAAATAACCTCGCCTTTCTGTCATGTTTATTTGATTCACGACTTAAGGCAGAAATAAGACTCAAACCGTGCTACCCACAGAGCATCAAATACCTACCGCGCGGGCGGGGGCGTTCCGTGCTCTGTGGTGCTACCCGAGCACTGATGATTGAAACACGAACCGTATGCAGATGTAATAGGTGCGAGATTCGTTCTACTCGCGCGGTGGCTGATACGTCGCGCCGACGAAGAACGTTTGCGCGAAAATCACTCTATGTATATATTAAGTTTCACGTGTTGGAAAGATGGAAAACAATATTTTTTTTTGCTACGATTGTAGGGAAAAATATTATCTATATTTCTATGAGGGTGCTGTATTGAAACAATTGATGTTTCTCAAGATAATTTAACTCGAAAGTACAATTTTCGTACTTTTCGTTATTTTTTGGAGATTTATTTAACACCTTTCCAAAGTAGTAAAATGTATATTTTTTTGCTATGTTTGTTAATTAAAGAGCAATACCATAATACATATTTTTTACAGATTTTTATCTTTACCAATAGCTCAATAATTTCGTTTAAATTTGACCTTTTGAGTCTTATTTGCGCCTTAAGTGACATTCTGTAGACTTATTTTTATTTTGTTACTTGTTCGCTGTTCTACAAAAAGATACCTACACGATACAGTGAACTTACCCACAATGCCAGACATGACTGGTAGAACATGCCTGCAGGCATTAAGTTCAACTTTTGTACACTTTTTTATGTGCAATTTTCATTTAATTTAATTCTAACATCCGCAATTTGTAGTGAGCCACTGAGGTGATAGGACGGGTGTGAAGCGACAACGAATAAACTCGTACTAAGGTGAATTGTTTTTTCTTTCATTTCTAAATATTCCCCGTTTTGAGCAACAATCTGCCCTATTTGCTATCCACTCCAGTGCACTAAAGAAGTAAAATAAAACAGAAAAAGTTTATTAGGCCCGCTACACTACAGTTATAAATAATACATATCTTTAAAATATTTTTATTTCACACAATTTATAACACACGAATGGTTTCTGTCTATTGTCTATCTATTTGTTGCTCTTAAAGGCATCATTCGGCCATTTATAATGCTGAAATTTCATACGCGGTCAGCCTCGGTAGCTCAGTGGTGCGGTCGGTCGTTGCGCGATCAGTACTTGGATCATCGATGGCTGACCGCTCGACTGTTGGAGGCTGACCGTGGTTCGGATTCCACGTAAAACTGTAGGTGCCTTCCCTTCTTACCTTACTAGGTGGTTGGGTTCATCCCGCCCGGGTTGATACCACCGCACTGAATGAAGCGTCGGTCAAAACGGCTGTGTAAATAGTTCGTGTTTTCCTGACATGCTGATATGACATGTAGCTGACATGAAATGAAGGGAAGCACTGACATGGCACCTCGTTCACCCGGTGTTATGTGCTGACATCACGGATGTTGTAGGTGATGTAACCAACCATGTCAGTTTGCATAAAAAAAAACTGGGTAGCATTCGGATATCCTCAAGTGAATACCAAGCTTTTTCTCTCAACATTCGCCGCGCGTATGGGGTCATATTAGCCCGTATTATTGGCGACATAGAGTATCTGAATTCGAACTCAAATCACGTAGACTTATTCAAGTGTGAGTCGAGTACATTCTATCTAACACAGGTCTGCGGCGTACTTCGCCCTATGGCATGAGGAAGTCATAACACTAATCATGATTGCGCTTTCTTCTTTAATGTTATTTATATACCTATACAGTACCCCGGAGGTCTGGCGAACAAAGGCGCTAAAATATAATGCTACTTTTCAGTCAGTCAGGGTCAGTAAAATGAATTATTTATTACAGAAAGCTTCGATATCTCCTGAACAAGGTCGAAAATCGAAAAACTGAGAGACATGTCTAGAGATATTGAAACGGGGAACATTTTATGTCATTAAAATTTTTCGATATTGGTGACGGTTGAGGCTGTAGAGGTGCCCTTAGCCGCGAGTTTTGCGCGGCGCGAGGTGCGATATCACGCGGCGGGCGGCTCGCGTGCGGCCACGAGGACGTATTAGAGCTCAAAAGACGCGGAATTCGAAGGGATTTAAGATGATGAAAAAATATTTTGGAAAAGTTGGTTTTGAAAAAAAAAAATTGGTTCTGAAAAAATTTTTTTTTTGGAAATCGAAAAAAAAAATATCATTTTCGACCGAAAAATTACGCGTTCAGTTGAATCAAGGAAATGTCAGAACTGTGCGCGTTGACACTGTTAGATTTCACTAATTTAATGTTACAATTTTGCTCGATCGCTTCAGAAGGGCCCCATGTTAGATTTCACTAATTTAATGTTACAATTTTTTCGATCGCTTCAGTAGGGCCCTATTTTCGCTGAAAGTGTTACAGTCCCCTGGAACTTCGCAGGTTTGAGATACGAGGATCTATTAGGACTGAAAAGACGCGGAATTCTAAGGGCTTTAAGATGGTACGACGCCTTGTAGAGGTACCTAGGCGGCGCACATGCGCCGCCTAGGTACCTCTACAACCTATGGCGTCGCAGGTTCGAGGTACGAGGGCTCACCAGGGCTCAAAAGACGGTGGAATTCGAAGGGCTACAAGATGCCGTAAAAATATTACAAACATTTTTTTTAATCATTTATTCGTAGCGGATAATCAATAATAGCTAGGTTCATTTTCAATGTCCCTTCAAGTCGTGGTTGCACGGGATCTGTGAATTTTTGATGCCGGTAACTGTACAAGTTTCCTTTAATCTCTAATTTCACTAATCTGGGTATGCGAACATTCTATAAAATCACGGTATCGTCGAAAAAGGTTGTCGAAACTCAAAACAGGTAATACATTTTTTTTGCTAATGAGGGCATTACACAGTAGCTGTTAATCTCGAGGGCTTCGAAATGAACGGGCGTAAGTACTACAAGAACACTACATGGTAGTTACACCGTTATACAAGGTGCTTCGTTATTTATGTCGAAAATTTTGGGAGGGTTACATAGACACTGAAATAAACACGTTACGTAAAAAAAATGTTTTTAGCATTACCTGTCGAGAAATTTAACAAATAATGTTTGCCACCTAAACATTAACCTGTGTGCAACAGTAGGTAACTTGCATTGTACGGGGTCAATGACCGTACTATGTTCAAACGCAGAACAGCTGTTTGTTGTAAGTAAGTCACAAGGTCACTATGATTGGTTTTTACAGCTACTTATTTAATTATATTTTTTTTTTGGAGAAAAAAGCTCCCATAAACATATGTTTTTTTCTTACGTAAAGTGTTTATTTGAGTGCATATGTAATATCCCGAAATATTTGACATAAAAAACGAAGCACATTAAAGAACCATGCCAGGTGGAGGTTCGTTGGGACTGCCTACCCCATTCGGAAACAAAACGTGACGTTTGGTGTGTACTTACAACGAACAAATCGATATGGGTGTTGCAGTTCGAATGAAGACATTACTCACGCGCGGATGCGGGCGTAGTGTTGTACCACGCTCGACAACCACCAATTATCGATACTATAATTCATCGGACAAATTGTGCCATCTCGACCGTACATGGCGAGAGCCAGAGCGTTAGGAATGTGCTGAATACAACAATTTGAAAATATTATTTTAAGGAAATTTCTGAGGAAAGAACTTCATTGAATGATGAACGTGCAATTTTCAAATTTGGCAATAATAAAAACTATACTCAATTAATATAACAAGTAAATTGTTAATGTGGATAGATGTAGTAGTAACAAATATACTATAGATACAATCTACCTGTTTATTTCATGATAAAATACAAAATTTGAAAAGTTATCATTATTATTGTTATATAAATATTTATTTATTTACATAGATTTAGTTTTGTTCCGCTTTACATTTACCTCTAGAATTTTTTTGTTTTATGAAAACTGACGCGTTTGGCTACATAACCTACAACATCCGTGATGTCAGCCCGACCTTCGTGAACTAGGTGTCATGTAAGTGCTTCCCTTTTTTGGTCATGCCGGCTAGAACGCGCTAAACTGGACAGAAAACACGAACTATTTAAATAGCCGTTTCGACCGACCTTTCATTCAGTGCGGTGGTATCAACACGGGCGGGTTAAACTCTACCACCTAGTGTTAAATTAAAATTTCTTAAATAAATCAAAAACTATTAAGCTAGTGCCTACACCAAAGAAAATATTGGAACAGATGACATTCTACAATAAACCAGCCTCGTGCGCTCTAGAAAAAAATTAATACCTGCATTTTCGTCACCTTCTTGCAATAAATACGCACATACATAGCGTCACACCTATTCTCAAATGGGGTAGACAGAGACAACGGATCTCCACTTTTTTTATGGAAACTGACACGGTTGGCTACATCACCTACAACATCCGTGATGTCAGCCCATAACACCGGGTGAACTTGGTGCCACGTCAGTGTTTCCCTTCGGTCGTGCCGGCTACACTGAACTGGACGGAAAACACAAAATATTTACATAGCCGTTTCGACCGACCTTTCATTCAGTGCGGTGGTACCAACATGGGCGGGTTGAACCCTACCACCTAGTAATATAAGAAGGGAATCATATCCCTTAGTCGCCTATTACGACATACACGGGGAGAGATGCAGTGGGGCTATTCTTTTAAAGTACCGGCCCCACACGGTACCACTACCACTGTTCTGACACATCACTCAAAATTTTTACGCACTTAGGTACAAAATATAAAACTGAGCAACAAAGGGACTGAACAATTTTCATGGCTCTATGGTAGAGACCGCGAAGGTATTGCAATTCAAACTAATGCATATTCATTTGTCGGCAGTACGCCCATTCGCTATAGCGTATCGTGATATATCGATACCCCTCCCTCCCTACTAGGCACATCCCTAGCTAGTTTACTATGGAATTCTTTGGATTTTTCTACACATTCCTTCGTTGCAAATTTCGTTATGTAGAAAGCTTTGAAATTATTTGATTTACATTTTAAAAAATTAAGGACGTATACGTGCCGTTATTGGAAATCTGTTTATATTAGAAGAGGACTTAATACAAAAATTATGCAGATTTAAGTTTTTTTTTCTATACTGTTTGACATTTTTAAGATAAATACAATTATAGATTTGATTTACGGTGTTCATGAGTTGGGCGGCTGCCCGCTCGACCGTTCAGGCTGACCGTGGTCCGAATTGCACGTAAAACTGTAGGTCCCTTTCCTTTTATGTGCCTAGTTCGGTGCCCAGTGCTAACATCACTGGTGTCAGTTTGTACCGTGTGGGGTCGGTACTTTAAAAGAATAGCCCCACTGCATCTCTCCCCGTGTATGTCGTAAAAGGCGACTAAGGGATATGACTCCCTTCTTATATTACTAGGTGGTAGGGTTCAACCCGCCCGGGTTGGTACCACCGCACTGAATGAAAGGTCGGTCGAAACGACTATGTAAATAGTTCGTGTTTTCCGTCCAGTTCAGTGTAGCCGGCACGACCGAAGGGAATCACTGACGTGGCACCAAGTTCATCCGGTGTTATGGGCTGACATCACGGATGTTGTAGGTGATGAAGCCAACCGTGTCAGCATCAATAAAAAAAAAAAATAAAATGTAGACAATTAGGTTTCATATAAAAAAGTACGTGTACCTAATTATGTACGTGCGTTAGAAGTTAAACTTCTCATCACCCTTCTCGGCCCTCGACCCCTCGACACCTCGACCCCTTCAAAGGCAGCCCTCCACGAAACTCAAATGCAAACAATATTTATGCGACGGTGACGAGAACGCGCCTGAAGAAGTTCCATTTATTTCATAACTTCAAAAAATATAAATTTAACTCAAGCACCACCTACTAGCGAACCCGAAAATAGCACGAGCGGAGCTGCGCGCAACAACTTGTTATTCATATGTTTAAATGGAACGACTCACACATTTAAATTACAATGTAACATAATGAAGGGTTTGCGATAAAATAAAAGCCTGTTAAGGTGACGTGAGGCTGCGTCTAACGCGAATTTCAAGAAGTTTATCACCAATATTACTCACCTGACAGATTCAGTTTTAATATATGTAATACTTCATCTCTCAGCGCAGATCGATAGCTTTTTGAAAACACGATTTGATTAAATTCGTTCGATAGAAAAAAAAGCATGAACATGCCTTTGAATTTACTTATAAAAACGTATAACGTGACCAAATCAAGGCTTGGGAAAAAATAAATTTTATTTGTTGAATATATATCTAAATCCGTAGCTTTTTACTTTTTTGTTTCGATCCGTAGTTTTGGAATAAAAAAATAAAAACCGAATTTTTTTATTGATTGATTGTGTTGCATCCTACTCCAACCAGCGAAAGCGGAGCCTTGAAAAAGGAGTACGGGTGAATACGGATTGACAGGGCCTTAAGTGCGAACTTCGAACGTGCGAACGTTCACACACAGACGGTTCCGTAGCAATTTTCTCCTTGCTCTTTGCACGCATAGCGAGTGTGCGCAGCAGCGATCACGTGGTCATAACGCCACGCAGTCCATTAGAATGCTATTTTTAAATAATTGTTTTTTAGGTTATAAATTTTAAAACTGTTTTCATGCCATAAGGGCTAAATTTACTACTTCATATTATAGTACCCGGGCGACCGAGCTTCGCTCGGCGTCTACCCCTGTCTAGATAAACTAAAAAAAAACATTTTCTAAATACATAATTTCATCCAAATCGTTAGAGCCGTTTCCGAGAAACTAATAATATTTATATATATTATGCAAGTTTAGTTCATAATTATGCAAGTAAAGTAATGGGATATTTTAAATAGGATATTAACAGCGCGTGTGACAAACAGACGGACGGACAGACATACACCTGTCCGATTTTATAAGTGTCCCTGCCAGAGTCGCTGACTACGGAACCCTAAAAAGTATATTAAATAAACCAGAGCAGCCTCGTTTAAAAGTCGCGAGAACTAATTGATCCAACCACAGAGCATGAAATGCGCGCGCCCGCCCCTACTAGAGGCGCCGTGAGCGCGATTTCTCTACAAGGCCGTTGAAGCCTGTGGGCGTGGCCTATGACTTACTTAAGTGTGTTGTGCGTGTGCATTTGTTTTTTTGCGTGTGCCTAACTTGCTCCTCTTTGTGTGTAGTGTCGATACTAGCACACACACACACACACATACGAAGCGCTAGCAGCTCAGCGTACGGTTATTGGGTTTCAAATATCATCGCTTAGGGCGCCTCTAGTAGGGGGCGCGGGCGGTAGGTATTTGATGCTCTGTGGATCCAACACATTCGCAGACAGTTCGAAAACCATAACTAAAGACGTAACCGGATAACCATAACTAAAGATATAACCGGTAACGAAATGGTTTAGTAATGTTCAGTTTTTTTTAACTCATCATATCTCTACTTTTGTGCACCTATTTATGAGCTGACAAGATTGGTTACTCAATTGCTGGGCTTCATTATAATTAACTGATTGCACCTGCGTCTGACTCGAATTTCAAGAAGTTTACCACCAATGTTATTCAATTGACAGATTCAGTTTTAATATATGTAATACTTGATCTATCAGCGCAGATCGATAGCTTTTTGAAAACACGATTTGATTAATTAACTGCGCTCGATAGAAAAAAATCATAAACATGCCACTGAATTTGGTTATAAAAACGTATTTAAGGCAACGTGACCAAATCAAGGTCCGTGCAACGTACAATCGTCTCCGTTTCCATAAAAATATTTTAAAAGTATAATATTGTTTTAGTGAAGTTGCTCGGCCTTCGGCCTTTAAATACTTCGAGAAAGTATATCGCTTACCTGAATGCAGCTCGGCTTTCGGCCTCACCCTTGGTGACCTACTTTCTTTGAAAGATAATATTGTTTATTTGAACGCAGCTCGGTCTTCGGCTTGGGAAACTACGAGTAAGGCGGCAGCCGGTGTAGGTTAAACAGAAGCGATCGTTTATTATTACTTATTACATAATTATATTTGCATTTAAATCCGATTTGCTATTAAACCGACTTAACCGCGAGCGGGGCCGCGCTCACAGCTAGTATAAAAATGAACCTAACGCCAGTACTCTTTTCTATTCTGTGGTAGCACACTAAATACAAGTTCCTACTGACACATTTCACATAGCTTACACGTGGTGCAGGGTTCACATCTCACAAGCATCGACCTATAAATAAATAGTGTGAAGTTGTGGTTGTGACACCAAACTTTCATTTTACTTAAGGCGACTGTAGCACTATCTATTTTGACAGCAAAAATATTTTTCCACAGTATAGTAAAGTTACATTCTAAGGTAAAGAAAAGGACCTACAGTTAAGGTAAGCGTCCACATTTCCGCATCGTACGCATCGCAGGCATCGGACGAATCCAATCAACCTGATTGTTGCAAGTACTGCGCCCACTGCATCCGCTATAATCAACAATTTACAATAAAAATTTTCATGACGTCATCTGCACGTGAGCATTGCCGAGTGCTGATGCGTGTGGTGCGATGAGTGAACGCACTTCTATGGCAAATCCATTGATATTATATGTTTAAGTAAAATAGGGGTAGACATGTTGTCTACTACCTGACTTTACAAGAGGAAGTAGGACGGCATGTCTGTTGTTGAGAGCAAAAATGAGACAAGTATATGTTCGGGCGGGGCATTCACCCTGGTTTAAAGTGCCACTTGCGGAGTTCGGGCAACACATCTATACATTTTTTAAACATATAATATCATTGGGCAAATCATTAAAAAAAACTTAAATGCGATTAATTGAAGTAATTGTCGTCAAGTTGTGCTTAAATCAAAATGTGATTCTGATCATATAATAACCTTAAGCATATTGTAAAGTTAATATTTCAGTCGCCTTAACTCATAAAGCGTTTAGTTTATTGTCATAGTTAAACTCCATTTCGCAGTTATGGCCTTTTAATTTATAGTTTAGATCTGTGACCTGAATATTTGGGTTTATTGTTCTGCTGAAGACGGTTGCAATTAACGCCATCCTTTTTAGGATTGCGTAACCATTATTTTATTGATATATGGAACCATTTTTATCTTAAGACTATTCGAAATGTCGTTCCTGTATAGAGATACGGAACCCTAAAAACTATGGGGTATGAGAAAATGGGCATATACGACATGTGGAATTATTTACATTTCGGCATTTTGAGATTTTTTTTTTAAACTGACACGGTTGGCTATATAGCCTACAACATCCGTGATATCAGCCCATAACATCTTGGTGAACTATAGGCGTCATGTCAGTGCTCCTCAGTTTGGTCGTACCGGCTACACTGAACAGCAGGTCTATTCTTGTAAATTCTGACAGCGGAATCAGCGCTGTTGTGGCGCTGAGAGCCACTTAAACGCGAACTATTTACCCGCTCCGACCTAACTTTCATTCAGAGCGGTGGTATCAATCAACCCGGGCGTAAATCCTACCACCTAACAAGGTATAAGAAGGGAAGGGACCTACAGTTTTACGTGGAATCCGAACCACGGTCAGCCTCTAACCTTTTTAGATACCCATTATAAAGACTAGGAAGTAGTGTTGGAAGTGATCGAGATGGAAAAATCAGAGTAAAATTTAATGCGAGTCCGATAGATGGGCTTTCATTATATTTCAGGAAAGCATGTGAAAAGGTGAATCTACAGTGTTGCAACCCCAATCGTAAAACCCGAAAGGGGGTGATTCTGTACGTGAAATAGAACAACTTTTGTCTACTTTATTTGAAGAAAAAAAAATATTTTTTCTCCATACATTTTGAGAATAGGTATTTAAAATTTGTATGGAAATTTTGGTTTCAAAAAATGTTTTTTCTTCACAGAAGTTGTTTAGTTTCACATATAGATTAACCCCCTTATTTCAGTTAAAAATATTACGGCGGCAACTGCAACACCGTGTATATTCCCGTGTTTTGAAGCCCGGAATTCTCGCACGATATTCCAGCAAACCACTACACGTACATTTACTTCTACAATCAGGTAATAATTTAACAATTGACGCAAAATTTTATCAAGTCCTAAATACTTGAATAATAACTGCCCAGATATGAATATATTAGGTTAATATATGCGCGTTCGCTTCTGAATATAATGCTGGCGAATTTGAATTTGTAATAGTTTCAGTTGCGGAGTTGTGAGGGCAGACGGGGAAATGGTGTTACTTGGTTCTGCGGTTTGGGTGGCATTAGCGCTTTCGTTTGTGGATATTGGTGAGGCTCAAAGAATTTGAAATTTTAGAACTGTTATATTATGTGGCTTGGTAGACACCCGAGAAACAAATTGGTGCTAACGGAAGGTTGTTTTAGATCTTAAAGTGGTATATTGAATTAATAGTACCGTGTGGGGCCGGTACTTAAAAAGAATAACCCCACTGCATCTCTCCCCGTGTATGTCGTAAAAGGCGACTAAGGGATATGATTCCCTTCTTATATTACTAGGTGGTAGTTTATTTTTTTTTATTGTAACTGACACGGTTGGCTACATCACCTACAACATCCGTGATGTCAGCCCATAACACCGGGTGAACTTGGTGCCACGTCAGTGCTTCCCTTCGGTCGTGCCGGCTACACTGAACTGGACGGAAAACACAAACTATTTACATAGCCGTGTCGACCGACCTTTCATTCAGTGCGGTGGTACCAACCCGGGCGGGTTAAACCCTACCATCTAGTAATATAAGGGAGTCATATCCCTTAGTCGCCTTTTACGACATACACGGGGAGAGATGCAGTGGGGCTATTCTTTTATAGTACCGGCCCCACACGGTACAAAAAAGGAAGCTTAAATTATAAGCTTAAATAATCGGAAAGTTTAAATTAATTTAAATTCGCCCTGAAGTCTGACATTGCGCAAAATTTTAAGACCCGTATATATGACCAGTGTGTCCTCCCGGTTATGACGTACGGGTGTGAAACGTGGACTCTGACGGTCGCTGTTGTTCAAAGGTTGAAAGTTGCCCAGCGAGCAATGGAGCGAACCATGCTGGGAATACCGCTACGTGATATGGTGCGTAACGAGGCAATCTGCCGACGGACCAAAGTAGTCGATATTGGACACCGGGTAGCTAGGCTCAAGTGGCAGTGGGCTGGGCACGTTGGCCGAAGAGACGACGACCCTTAGAGTAACCGTGTCCCACGTGTCTATCTTGAAGGACTCGGACGTCTTTATTTAACTTGCTTTTTGTGGTGCGGAACCCTCGTTGCTCTAGTCCGACTCGCACTTGACCGGTTTTTATTTATTTATTTATTTATTACTCGTAAAAATCATTTGAAGTGTAAAAAAATAACTGTTTACAATATATTTTACAATACTATTTGAATGAATACAGTTGAATATTATGCATGATATTATGGTGTAATAACCATATACGCTGGCCATTCTTTTCAAAACAATATAATATTTTATTTTAGCCCTTTGCGATATTTTTGAATGGATTTTAATGGCTTTACTACTACACTGACACTACTCTGTTCTTTACTTGACGCTTTTGAATGGGTATGATTCCACGTTTCTATTTTCACAGGCTCTCGCATGTTTTCGTCAAATTTATATTTTAAAGCTGTGCCCGCGGCTCCGCCCGCTCTCATATTTCACTTCACTGCTAACCTCATAAGCTATTTAGCGTGATAGTAAGTAACCTATAGTTGATGGGAAGAATCAAGCTATCCGTAGAATTTTGTTTTATTAAAATCGGTTCAGTGGTTTTCGAGTTATAAGCGGACAGACAGACACTCAGACATACAGAAAGCAGACGTTGGATTTTATTATAGGTAAGGAAGGATTGCGGGTCCGTAATATTTTTCAAAACGACGACGACAAACAGTACTTTGATATGAGCCGCTTTTTGAAATCGAGCATTCCTCATGGAATAAGCGATAGGACACACTTAGGGCGCCGACATCCCTACGGAGTTGCAGCGGTTCTAGATCGCGGGACCCGTCGGGGTCACCCACTAGTCGCACGGCTCGACGCTGGATCGAATCCAAAGGCGCAAGCTGGTATTTAGCTGAGCCATCCCACAAGTGCGAGCAGTACTCCAAGCAGGACCTAATCTGCGTTTTATACTAAAGCAGCCTTTGGCCCGGCGTGAAGTACGCCCAGCTTTTTGGAAGCCAGCTTGGCCTTGCCCTCGATATGGCGCCGAAAGTTTAGGTCGTGCGACAGTTCAACTCCAAGCACCACGAGGTGGTCGCTTCTCGAGTTATAAGGATATTCATATATTGACGTACGTTGCACGGTCGCAAACTTCGCTTCATTTATTAGGATTGCGGGTCGCCTACAAATATTATAATTACTATTTCACATATTTTTTTGAGCTATTTGGTCGACTGGAAGAAATCTCCACCTTTGAACAGCATGTAATTATTTTAAATTTGTCAATGTTTGTTCAGTAATAATTTATTTTTATAATACCGGCATTTAACCAAAACTACCACGATCTAAGTCGGCATGAAAGCTCAAAGTTCCACAAAGCGGGAATATTGACAACTCCCTACTGAAAGCTTAGAAGTTTAGTTGTAAAGTTATCTAACGTGTCCGTCTGTCTGCTCGCTATCTTTGTGTGGGAGTTGACGAGATGGCGTGCACGGTGCCCGGAAATGAAAATAATGTGTTTATTTTTCTTGTATGTGTGAAGTTTTGTGCTGCATAATAAAGCGCAGAATCGTAACCACACGCCAACGCCGCCGTCCCCGATTCTGTGTTCGCTTATAACTCGAGAGCGACTCAAACAATTCACATGGTGGTTTTCCCTCGCTGTTTCTGGCACATACAAGTAGGTATAGTTAAGTGTTATGGTTAATAACAATAAGTACCTACACTCGACTCGACTGTTATTATTCGACAAATTCTGCTCATGTGAAGATGGTAAATAGCAAAGAAGTAAGAAAAGAAAAAAAGAAAGAAATTAAAAAACAGTTTGAAAGCATCTAGTAGAAATTATGATTTTTTTACAATCGTTTCCAAAGTATCTAGTCTAGGTATGGTCTAGCTAGGTGAATTACTCTCTTCGAGAGAGTATACCGTCTAAATTAACGGAGTTCAACCTTCGGCCTCGCCCTTAGTCATTTACTGTTTTTGAGAAAGCATATCGTTAACCAGAACGCAGCTCGGCCTTCAGCCTCACCCTTAGTGAGCGGTTTAATTACTTTGAGAAAGTATACCGTTTACCTGAGCGCAGTTCGGCCTCCGGCCTCGCCCTTAGTGACTTTCTTTCTTTTAGAGAGTATAACTTTTGAATAGAGCAAATTTGGCATACCTAAATTTTACATACATAGGTACGCATAGCTCACGTTTCGTATAAGCAAATGTCTGCATTTTTATTCATAATTTATTTGATAAATTAACTAGAATTTATGTTAAAATAAAAAAGAATATCTAAATTAAATCTACGAGTATGTACGGGTCACGGTGTATGTCAAAGGTAATATAAGTTTATCAGTCTGTCTGTCTGTCAGCGCCGCAGCACCCGCATGGCTTATCCTACGACGTGCTTTTAGTTTTAAACTTTAAGGAACGCTTAAAGTTACATAGGATGCTCTTTGCAGTAACATAAAGTTTATTGCCTAATATTTTGAAAGTTTTTGCGTGAATATTTTTATTAGAAAAATGCAAAGCGAAAATCATTGGAAAAAATACATCCCGGCCAGTATTCGAACCTGGGTCTTTGGCTTGAGCCAAAGACCCAGGCTTTTTGCGTGAACTTTTGAGTCTACTTACCATATCTGCTAGCCCATCTAGGAACTCATAATTTCAGGTTATCGAGTAACCTAAAGTAAACGAAAACAGGCGAAGCGAGATAAATACGCCATTTCAATATTGCTTATTTAGTAGTGACCGTGTTGGGCCGGTACTTAAAAAGAATAGCCCCACTGCATCTCTCCCCATGTATGTCGTAGAAGGCGACTAAGGGATAAGGACAACATGCCGTGCTAAAGGGCGACAGGCTCGCCACCTCTCACCTTGGCACGGTACTTCCACCGAGCCATGCAGCGCAGGTGGGTCTTCGCGCCTTACTGGCTGCTTGATCGATATCTTGTTCGAATACTTTGCGAAACGTGGTGGTCGGTGTTGTGCTGTAATTTACGAGAGTTCTTGCAGCACAACACCGATTACTCTGCTTACCCCGATTGTCGGGATACGGCGTGTGGTGTATGTATGTATGTAGTAGTGACTAGTGATTAAATTCAAAATAACAAACTTAGGCCCGATTGCGCCGACACATATTTAAATTTCTTTAAAGGCCTGTTAACTACCGACAGCTTGAATCCGATGTCTTCTCTATCGAAGTGACAGAGATGTCACTACATTGTATGAAAAAAACCATTGAACAGACAGCTGACGCTATGGTTGACGCTATTCATTCGCTTTGCATGGCAGACGTAATTTTGACTTTTCTTTCTTACAATAATTATTAACACTAATTTAACTTTCTAATGGGCATGTAAGACTAATGAAGTCTAATGACAACAACCTTTTTGTCCGCCTTGTAGCTGGCATGGCGCCTCTCTGAGCGTGGCTTCGCGAGGAGTGGTGTTATTGGCTGTGTCTGAACTTTTGGGCACAGCCACCAGTGTCGGTTGTCAATTAAAATAGTCAATTCAAAAAATGCTCGAACACCCAGACTTAAATTTAAGTCAGCTTAGGATTTTAATTAACTACCTACATACAGCATTTCACCTTTGGCGCAACTGACTGACTTATATTCAAAAGGTATTTAACAACCAAATGTTCTTGGTATTTAAGATGAGCACATAAGTGGACTTATTTTTTTTTTTTTTTTTTTTTTTTTTTTTATGGAAACTGACACGGTTGGCTACATCACCTACAACATCCGTGATATCAGCCCATAACACCGGGTGAACTTGGTGCCACGTCAGTGCTTCCCTTCGGTCGTGCCGGCTACACTGAACTGGACGGAAAACACAAACTATTTACATAGCCGTTTCGACCGACCTTTCATTCAGTGCGGTGGTACCAACCCGGGCGGGTTAAACCCTACCACCTAGTAATATAAGAAGGGAGTCATATCCCTTAGTCGCCTTTTACGACATGCACGGGGAGAGATGCAGTGGGACTATTCTTTTAAAGTACCGGCCCCACACGGTACATATTAACTTATTGGTTACTTAATATTATCTACTTGTTAAGTCTGCGTTAGCGCTATCGGCGGATATACATACATACATATCACACACCCTGAATCCCGACAATCGGGGTAATCAGAGTAATCGGTGTTGTGCTGCACGCAAGCACTCTGGTAAATTACAGCCACAACAGCGACCACCACGTTTCGCAAAGTATTCGAACCAGATTCAATCGATCAAGCAGCAAGTAAGGCACGAAGACCCAATTGCTGCATGACTCGGTGGAAGTAGTGCCAGCCAAGGTAAGAGGTGGCGAGCCTGTCGCCCTTTAGCACGGCATCTTGCGGATGCATCTTGCATCTTCAATCGGCGGATATAACCTGAGCAAATCTAATCCATAATGTAAACTGTCAACGTAATCATAAACATTAAATAAACCAAACACAAATAACGATTATTATCGATTGACACTCGAATCATTACAACCAATAAATACACATTTCTCTAAGCAATATACAATGAAAATCAGACCAGTGGTTTATTAAATTAGTTTATAGTCCCGCACCGTCACTCATATTATTAACTTATGAACTCGGCCTACCGGCAGGCCTCACGCACTCTATGTACTTGCGCGCGCTAACTACCTACCGCCCGACGGGCCGCCGGCGGTCTTTTTCAGTAGAAATTCGTCTGCCGCGCGAAGTATACATAGACGCTCGCCCACGCAAGTGCGCGCAGCTGCAAAGCAATAACCACTTTACACTCGATCGTTAAGGTACATTTTCGCACGCAGCGATTGGCGTTGTGAAAGAGTAGGCTATTAAAGCCCGAAGGTAGGAACATTTTCTATGGAGTGATTTATCTGTTACGAAGTAACTATTAAGTAATCTGTGCTACCGGTGCGATGATGGCGAGCGCATCGCTGCAGCTCGACGTTTCGAGTCCTCTACGATTCCTTCATCGCAGGAGAGCTTTGTCGCAGCTGCTGAGCTGCTATGGTAGCAGCCAAACTGCACTATGGGAGTTTAACAAAAACGACATGCACCGCCTCAACATTAGGTTGCGTAGCGACGCATCTTCTTTAATTTAACCCTGGTTACTTTTTTTTAAACCACCAAAACAGGTCTCTGTTTGGGGAGAAAACTCGCATAGTGCCGTCCGTCGCAGCTGTAGCAAAACTCTCCTGCGATGAAGGACTCGTGTTCTCAAGAGGACGTGCTAGCTCCTCCGGCAGCCAGCACGTCACTGACAGGAGCCCGCCTGCTTCGCAAATTGAAGTGGTGGTTAGGTATCACTTCAGGATTCGCTGCGTTCCTTGCCTCTTCGGACATACAGAAGTTGCTGACGGTATCTTTTGAGTCTTGAGAACGGGTCCCATAGAGAACTCGAAACGTCGAGCTGCAGCGATGCGCTCGCCATCATCGCACCGGTAAGCCGAGTTCATGATTTAACAGTGGTTTATTAGTTATTGTGAAACATACTTAGACACACATAATAGGGGTAGTATGGGTTAATTATTATAAGTTACTTTAGTATAATACTTTTGTTATAAGGTAGATACTAACAAAACATTGAAGTTTGTTTGTCAGTTCTTCTTCGTTCTTCGCATTGAATTTAGAACTGGCGGAATTTTGGATATGTTCAAGCGTTGGGTAGGTTAGGTTACCTGCCTATGGATGAAATTATATCATAAACAATAATATTCATAGGCTAACAAACACGAAATACCAAGAATTCTTTGTCTGAGATCATGACACTTCTTTTGGGAGAAAGCAGGTTTTTTTTATTATATTTCCAACAGCCTGTAGATAAACTCTCTATCAAAACGAGCCAGTCTGGATACACAAGCGTGTTCAGCTCCTTAGATAAATACTGTCTGAGAATCCCTTATCTAATTATGCCCCTGTCGTCGTCTGTGGCAGGAAGTATTATTTAACTATGATTCTTCAAAAATATGTTGTCAGAAATATAAGCAGTCACTGATCGACCACAGTGTACGATAGATAGAAAATATTTTATTGATCCAAGAAACATTACATAGATATACATACACCCGCTGCTTCACCGTTCGGAACTAGTGTAAAACTGTAGGTCCCTTCCCTTGCCCCTTACTAGGTGGTAGGCTCAAATTGTAGCCGGGTTGGTGCCACCGTACTGGATGTAAGACGGCCGCAAAGCAGCCTCGGCTGTGTTCTCCTCTAGTCCAGTATAGCCAAAAATCCAGGGAATTCTCCGGTATGGCACCTACCTTCTCGCAGGTGATATTGGCTGGTCGGAGCATGTGCTTTGGCCGCTCCGACTCAGCCAACCATGCCGGATTACATAAAAAAGAGTTTACATTAATAAGCACATTCGAACATTTACATGGGGAAATGCAGACTTATCCCTGACAGAGATTTCTTCCAGTCAACAATTCGATGTCATAGAATCGAATACGGGTTTATATAAAACAACATTTTTACTTTTGTCTCCTATAAAGGCTGTGTTTTATATTTTGCCAATTTTCAAAGTACAGTCTCATTGAATTGTATTCCCTTAAAGATCCACGTAGGTACGTCTTCATGCATCCAATCTGTGTACCTATTTTAAGAATTATAATTTTTTTGTACCGTGAGGGACCGGTGCTTAAAAAGAATAGCCCCACTCCATCTCTCCCCGTGCATGTCGTAAAAGGCGACTAAGGGATAAGGATAAGATGCGGTGCATAAGGGCGACAGACTAGCCACCTCTCACATTGGCACGATCCTTCGACCGAGTCATGCAGCAGGTGGGCTTCGTGCCTTACTTGATGCTTGATAGTTGTCTTGTCCGAATACTTTTCTAAATGTGGTGGTCAGTTTTGTGCTGTAATTTACAAGAGTACTTGCAGCACAACACCGACTACTCTGCATACCCCGATTGTCGGGATGCAGCGTGTGGTATGTATGTATGTATCTATTCATGTATTGAATTAAAAAAAATCATGAAATATACCTAAAGTAATTACTTACATGACTAATGATTTTTTTTAAATACCTAGTTTTTTCTTTATTGAAAGCGCGACATATTGCGCCGAGCCATCCATTAGGTGTCTAACGACGCCGATGGACATTAGGTCGTATACGGGGGTTGCGAATGCCATGCCGGCCTGACAGGTGCCCATTCACGCCCCTCTTGAAGGATCCGCGACTGAACTTAACAAAATCTTCTCCTTTTCTGCCGAAGCTACAATGGTACCCACCCAGCACGCTTATAGCGTTGCGTTCGATCGAGTAAATCATGGAATTTTTCTTGTCTACATGGAACATGGATACATGGAAACAAAAGTAACAATATCATATCATCATATCACATACGCTGCATCCCGACAATCGGGTAAGCAGAGTAATCGGTGTTGTGCTGCAAGAACTCTGGTCAATGACAGCACAACACCGACCACCACGTTTCGCAAAGTATTCGAACAAGTTTCAATCGATCGAGCAGCAAGTAAGGCACGAAGACCCACCAGCTACACGACTCGGTGCAAGGACCGTGCCAAGGTGAGAGGTGGCTAGCCTGTCGCCCTTATGTACGGCATCTTGTTCTTAACCCTAAGTGACAATATTTGTATGAAATTCAGTTCCAGCATTGCCGAATGACGTCGCCGTAAAGGATGCGCTCCCAGCACAGATCCCTCTCTCTCCCGCACCCGTCGAAGAAGATCAGGAAGAAAGGGACGCGTGGGAGAGGATCGTAGGCGGCACTAAAGCCGCCAACGGATCCATCCCCTATCAAGTCTCGCTGAGGGTGTGGGGTGTGTGGCACTTCTGCGGTGCATCTATAGTCACCCCGAGGATCATACTTACTGCCGCCCACTGCGTTACAAGGTATACTTTTTATTTAATTTTAGG
This sequence comes from Nematopogon swammerdamellus, assembly GCA_946902875.1. Classification (NCBI taxonomy): domain Eukaryota; kingdom Metazoa; phylum Arthropoda; class Insecta; order Lepidoptera; family Adelidae; genus Nematopogon; species Nematopogon swammerdamellus. Next base: position 10,725,320 of record OX336359.1, read on the forward strand.
GTTCCGTACCTTAAAATATTTTTTTTTTTTATGAAAACTGACACGGTTGGCTACATCACTTACAACATCACACCGTCAGCCCATAACACCGGGTGAACTAGGTGCCATGTCAGTGCTTCCCTTCTTAAGTATTCTTTATATACATTTGTATTTTTATATATAGGTAATACAAGAAGCAATAGTTTGCCTCATTGTCAAACTATTGCTGTAGTTTTTATTTAGGCGTTTCATTATTTTCGAAAACAACAATTTTGGTAAACATAACAAAAATATATTGTGTGGTGGGACGGGACCCTGGGTGCGCGAGTCTGACTCGCACTTGGCGTTTTTTTTATTGAAAGCACGACATATGGCTTCGAGCCACCCATAAGATGCCTAACGACGCCCATGGACATTCGGTCGTATGGGGTTGCGAATGCTATGTCGGCCTGACGGCTGCAAGGCGCTTATTTACGACCCTCTCGAAGGACTCGAGACTGTACTTGTACAAAACTAAATTCTATATTTCCTTCACGCTGCGCGGCTGGTGGCAGACACGGACTATTCATCTCTAGGTCCGCGGTTCGAATCCGGTCGAAGTGCACCAATGAGTTTTTTTCCTTGAAAAATGTATGACCTTTCATTCTGTGAGGTGGAACTAACCAGGACGGGCTAAATCTTACCACCTAGTAAGGTATGGGTCGTGGCCTACACTTTTACGTGGAATCCGAACCACGGCCAGTTCGCCTGAATTTAGATTTAATTATATGCCCGTCTGCGCCGCCGTCGGACTACACCTCTGCGTTAGTATGGCGGGCGCCATTATATCATGCTTCTCATAAAAATCTACGAGCAGTCACCGCGAATAGTAGAGTATCATTTAAAATCTACAATCGAATTCGTTGCGGCAAATTGAAATATGCAATTACGCTCATATTCACCTGAAAAGCGTTTCAAGTGACACACATAATCCAATACTGAAATGAAACGCGTGACATGTAATCGTATCAACGAATTACTGGCCGCAACGCCCGCAGCAGAGTCAGGCGCACATGTGTAACTAAACATTGCCATCTGTTGCCATTTCTTTCTGGTTTCGAAATTTAGCTGCCAATCGATGAAAATGATCTAATTTACAAATTGTTACAATTTTACTTGCGAAACCAGGTAATAAAGAAAAATATAAAAGATAAAATAGCCATCTGAGTACTATAATATAATTTTGCATATTCTGTATGGTTCGTCATAATGTTTGTTTTGTCTTGTCCCGTTTAGCAATGTAAGAAGCGGGCAAGAAACCTTTATTTTTTTTAAATATAGCTTACATACTAAACTTTACTTACGTTAACTATATAATTGAACATTTGACATTTGAACAAAAAATTTAATAAACAATTTTTATTCCGAAAAATGGAACCGGAGTGAAACTAAGTCTATTCTACTGTCCTAGGTGGTAGGCTAAATTTTTCGCCAATTGGGTTGTTAGGTCCTTGAATCAGCTGCGTTTTGTTGTCCAGCAAAGTCAGCAATCTAAAAGAAAGCCTCCGTCATGGCAACTTCTCGAAGATTACATCATCTGACTCATACAGGATTACCTAAAAAATATTGTAACTAAGTAGGTAAGCGTACATTGCATACCACACGCTGTATCCCGACAATCGGGGTAAGCCGAGTAATCGGTGCTGTGCTGCCAGAATTGTTGTAAATTACAGCACACCGTACATGCACTCGGTGGAAGGACCGTGCCAAGGTGAGAGCTGGCTCGCCTGTCGCCCTTTAGCACGGTCCCTTGTCCTTATCACTCAGGCGCCTTTTATGACATGCGCGAGGAGAGATGCAGTGGGGCTATTATTATTAAGTACCGACCCCACACGGTACATTTCGTACTATTCATTTATGGGTGTATAAACTGAGTTGATCGATCAATTGAATTAAACCACAGAGCAGAGTTCGTCGGCCGTCTTCCCTCAGGCGGCCGTTATTTCTCGCTCTGTGAATTTAATCTATTTCAAACAGGCGTGTTACCGCGTGTCGTCAGATTGCACGCTACATGTGTGCGCCTGTACGAACAGAACAAAGTATCAGTCAGCACTAAGCGAATTAAAGCAGAGATAAATGAATTGAGCCGGCAGACGGTGTGCCCATCGCATACTAATCGCATCCTATTTAATTCCCTTCGCACAGAGAAATAGAACATTTAAAGACAGAAATAAGAAAAAATTAAAGGTGACTAAGGGATATGACTCCCTTCTTATATTACTAGGTGGTAGGGTTTAACCCGCCCGGGTTGGTACCACCGCACTGAATGAAAGGTCGGTCAAAACGGCTATGTAAATAGTTTGTGTTTTCCGTCCAGTTCAGTGTAGCCGGCACGACCGAACGACCGCACTGACGGGGCACCAAGTCATAGTTAAACCACACAAGTTAGCCGTCTTCATACAAACGCGCCGATTTCGCACTCACACAAGCGCGCGCCTGCGCACGCTGTCTGTACACAACCACTACATGCATTCTCACTGTCTCTCGCGCGTAGTCAGTGATGGTCGCCCCGCCGCCGCCCCCGCGCTCGGTGACGTACACCACGTGACGGCCGCTGCCTGCCGCCTGCCGCTTCCCGATAGAAAGTATTATTATTCGAATTTTATTTTATTGCACTAACATAATGGCTCCGCGTTTCTGCAGTGTGTATGGCAGCCATACTATGGCTGCATGAATAAATCAGGCTCGAATCGCGAGTTAACATTATTCTCATTACCTGCTGCCATCGAAAAGTAAGTAACATAAAAAATATTATTAAAGTATGTAGTTAAATTCTGTAAGTTATTAATACGAGTAGGTACTAAGCGAAGGAATTGACTTGAGACCTGGCTCGGTAACGTCAGAGCAAAGTACCTATTAGTATTTAATTATAGTATTAATTAGTTATTAATAGGTAGGTACTAGCTGCAAAAACCATTCGCGAACCCCGGCATCGGGCGCGGCCGCGCGGCGCACGCTAAGGCCGCGCCGTGCGCGGGCCCGCGGTTGTCGACTTGTTCAGACTTGTTAGAGATACCACGCACAACGCAATTTCGCGCGGTTTTGTCTTCTATAAATGGCCACAGCTCCTACCGCGGACACTTTCATGACTGCTAGCGACCAACATAGTTATTAAGTAATTCATTAAAATAACAAAAATAAAAATATAAGTTATTAAGTAATAATAAAACAAAATTAATAAATACATTTTAAAATTATTTATTTGATAATTTTTTTATTAAGATTAATAATTATATTAATCTATAATTCTAAATATATTTTCTATAATTTTTATAGTTATAAATTTTTTGCCCACTTATTAATTCTCTTCATCGTCCGCGACTACGAAATGGTTGTCCAAAGACGGACGTGAGTTAAAGTTGAATTTTGACATTGCATAAATTTTTGGGAGGTTAAAGTTAAAAAAAATTTACCCGACTGCGCGAAGCAAAAATGAAGAGTTACCTATCTTTTTAGCAATTTATGTGTGTGTATGTTTGTTTTTACGTATGTTCCACCGTAGCGCCAGAACTAAGCATCCGATTATTGAGTGGGGTATCGTTGTCAAGGGCTCAAACATCAAAATAACATCGTTCACTGTCTATCGAATATACAGCTTTCGAAAATATACCTTAACGCCAGTATATAATAAATCTATGAATTCTCATATATTCTGTTAGAGTAAAATTTTGGGAGCTGGCTCTTGGTCTATAAATAAAAAATACATAAATGTACATAATAATTTTAAAGAATTGCATTTCCACCATGATGGGCTCACTGCCTGTCAATTGTGTTAGTGTTGTGAGTTGTGACATCCCTGGAGGCTCGGCGCAGCGTAGGTAGTTATTTTAAAAATGGCCTCCAGTTATCTTACTCGTCTTCTTTTACTATGACCAAGTTCACCCGGTGTTATGGGCTGACATCGCAGATGTTGTAGGTAATGTGGCCAACCGTGTCAGTCTCCACAAAAACAAAAATAATAATAATAAAAAATAAAACAGCCAAGTGCGAGTCGGACTCGCGCACAGGTTTTTATTATTTTTTGTTTTACTTCAGAGTTTCCACCATAATCACACCAAGTTGGCGCTTGTATGAAAACAAAACCTATTTCTTCTCCCCCTATTGTTTTACTTTTTGTTTTATTTTTTTTTTTTTTTTCACCTTGGTGAACTAGGTGTCATGTCAGTGCTTCATTTCGGTCGTGCCGGCTACAATGAACTGCACGGAAAACACGAACTATTTACATAGCCGTTTGAACCGAACTTTAATTCAGTGCGGTGTTACCAACCCGGGCGGTTGACAACACCTAGTAGTCAAGCGGTGGAGCGGTCACCCATTCATCCACCGACCGCGCCCAGGTGTGCTTATGATCCGACCGACAGTCGATCGACCGCTCCACCGAGCTACCGAGGCTGACAAATTACCGCTTATCTAACCGGCAGCACCGGTTTGTATTCGAAAAAGTTAACGGTGACGGCGCTGACGATTTTTCTCATTTCACTCCCCGGCGACCGTAAAGAAGCTTCTCTTCAAAATCTCATTGGTCCATGTCGGCCGGATTCGAACCTCGGATCCTGAGATCAAGTAAAAACCAAGACCGCACCGACCAACCGCCCCGAGTAATATAGTCAGTTTCCATAAAAAAAAAAACCCGGCCAAGTGCGAGCGGAACTCGCGCACCGAAGGTTCCTTATCGCCGTGTCATGGTTAGCGCCACTCATGCCATCTATGGCGTGTTATGAATTGCTTCAAATTAGTTAAATGGCATGATTAGTTAAAATGCTTCACGCTCTATTCGGTAGATGGCGCGCGCACATAGGTACACTTTTTTGATTTCTTCTATGGGAACCCCGGTGATTTTTTTACTTTTTCTTATTTTTATTATTTGTTGATAAATCGGCCATAATAACACATATTCTGTGAAAATTTGAACGGGCTACCCATTACGGTTCAAGAGATACAGCCTTCGGACAGACAGACGGACGAACAGACAGACAGACAGACAGACAGACAGACGGCGTAGGCCCGTACCGGATACGGAAACCTAAAAATATGGTGTGTGTGACCAAAGCTCAATGGTGAGACACCATCTTTTGTGTTTCACTGCTCTGTGTACACTACTTGCCCAAGGCCCAATCTACGACTATCTTTAATTACCTCTCGGCATCTACTGTAATCATTTCGGAATTAAATACAGTCTGTTGAATTGTACCTTTCTAGAATCAAATTGATGTTGTAGCCTTTCTCTCCACTGCTGAACTGAATATACTTTATGTTGTAATTTGTCTAGACCAAAATGTAAGCACTTTACGACATGCACGGGGAGAGATGCAATGGGGCTATTCTTTTTAAGTAGCGAGCGCGCACGATACAGCAGAAGCTCAGCATTCTATTGAATCAGTACACGGCATACATAATTTTGTCAAGCCTATCCTGTCACGTATAGTTGAATGTGCTTGTATTAAGTTTCATCGATTATGGAGGAACATACAGAATACAGAAAAGATTCTAAAAATCGTCAATTTAGTTTTAGTATCATACATAGAGTCTACAAACGCAGTATCTCATAAAACAAAGTAACTTACGCCATGACCATCCCTTACAGATTTATTAACGTTTCAAAATATTGTTAAAAAAATATGTACTTTTCCAGAGCGACGCCCGAACTTATCCAAGCAATTGTAGGTACGAATCAGCTCAGAGGCGGAGGCAAGCAATACAGGATCCGCAAGATCGTCTACCACGAGGCCTACGACCCCAACATAATCAAGAACGACATCGCACTGCTGTTCACTGAAGAGGAGATGGAGTTTGGAGACACGGTGGACGCTGTGGAGTTGAACGATGAGCCCATTGAGAAGAACGCTGAGCTTCTGCTGACTGGCTGGGGAAGAACCTCGGTAAGGTCTTATATATTTCATATGTATTATTATACAATACTAGCTTTTGCCCGCGGCTTCGCTCGAGTGAAATTCGTACTTAAAAATAATTTCGACGCGCAGAACAATTCGGTTTGATTGAATGAGAGCTACATCTTGGTGTAACCGGAACTGAATTTTGTCAAGCGTATCCTAATATCACGTATAGTTGAATGTGCTTGCACTAAGTTTCATCGAATTCAGATGATCGGTTTTAGAGTTATGTATGATGGAAGATACATACAGAAAAGATTTTCTAAAAATAATCATACAAAGAGTCTACAAATGCAATATCTCATAAAACAAAGTAATTTACTCCATAACTATCCCTCACAGATTTATTATTAGTATTGATTGATGCATACTCTTAATAGTCAGTCAGTCAGCGTGTAAGCGTCCACTGCTGGACATACACCTCTCCAATTCTCCTCCAGTACTTCTGGCCTTCAGCGGTACGGAACCACTGCTTTCCGCCAACGTACTTGATGTCGTCGTCCCACCTGGCGGGTGGTCTTCCCACACTCCTTTTTCCTGTCCACGGCCGCCAGTGAAGGACGCGGTTATTCCAACGGTCGTCCTCTCTCCAGCTAACGCGCCCAGCCCACTGTCGACTACTTTGGTGCGTCTCGCGTCGTCGGCGGATTGACTCTTTACGCACCATATCACATAGCGATATTGCAAGCATGGCTCGCTCCATTGCTCGCTGGGCAACTTTCAACCTTTGGACAACAGCAACGACCAGAGTCCACGTTTCACACCCGTAAACACTGTTGTGTATATATAATAAATAATGTACAAATATTGTTCTCAGTACCCAGGCCGCCTTCCCAATGACCTAATGCAGATCGACCTCGTGGCCATCACCTATGAAGAATGCAAGGAGGCTCACAAACACATCAATGCCGTCTTCGAGTCGCAGATCTGCTCCCTCACGAAGCGGGGTGAGGGGGCCTGCCATGTAAGCTGAAGATATTTTTGTTTTGTGAAAAATCCTCAATAGCTGAGGTAACAATTCCTTTAAGGACCAGATGCCGTGCTAAAGGGTGACAGAACAGTCACCTCTCACCTTGGAAAGATCCTTCTACCGAGCCATGCAGCAGGTGGGTCTTCGTGCCTTAAATGCTGCTTGATAGTTATCTTGTCCGAATACTTTGCGAAACGTGGCCGTCGGTGTTGTGCTGTAATTTACCAGAGAATTTCCAGCACAACGCCGATTATTCTTGCTTACCACGACTGTATGGATACAGCGTGTGAAATGTACGTACCTACAAATCTATACCATATGGCCCCCAAACCCCACTGTACAAAACGGACTTTACTGAACACATTTCCGGTACTTAAAAATAAATTTAATCCTAATGCATATCTAACTGTGATGTAGTAAAATGTGTCTAACGGACAAGGGCAAGCAAGATGCTGTACTAAAGGATGACAGAGTAGCCACTTCTCACCTTGGCGTATTTCTACAACCCATGCAGTGGTAACTTCCTGACGGCTGCTTAAAGATGGCGCCACAGTTTTTATTCAGCTTACAATGTATTTTATTTCTCTAAAGGGCAGTTCTTATTTCATACATTTTCGTATGTTTTAATGTGCAGGGTGACAGCGGGGGACCCCTGGTGCACGAGGGTCGGCAGGTCGGCATTGTTTCCTGGGGTATACCCTGTGCGCGCGGCAAGCCTGATGTCTTCACTAAGGTATTATTCTACTTTATATTGACCTATCGAACTAGGAACTAGGAACCTAGGGAGGATATAATGTGTGATGATAGTAGTCCGGGGCCGCAAACACGTGGCCACTCGGTTACTGGACAAGCAACCGACAGAATGAACCCTCTGAATATTCAAGCAACCGGCATAATGAATCCTCTGAAATTAAAAGAAATGCAAGAAACCGACAAAATAAACCCTCTGAACATACAAGCAACCGGCAGAATAAACCCTCTTTCATGAATTGTCGTTATTGATAAAACATGAATTATGGACAATTGTATCTACACCACTGGCCCTAGTGCACCATATGCAATCACATCACCCCCTGTTCATCTGTTGGATTTTTACCAAATTTTACTGAATTTCAAAACCCATTTTGAAATTCAGAACAAAAGAAGCGTGTCGCCTTATCTCGTTGTTCACTCAAATTTAAACCCCTATACATAAAGTGGATCTCATTTTGTTCACAGGTCGAAGCCTTCAGAGACTGGATAGAGAAACAACTGATGGACGATGACATGGACCATCTCAAATACATCCAGAGGCGGAAAACCAACAGACACTAACCGCAAGGATCTTTCACATGTTGGCATATTAGTAGAAATGCAACGAAATAAATGATATTTCAACCCTAACGTATCATTTAGTAGGTACTATTTGATCATTGCATGTGTGTTCTTTTTAATGCTATAATATCCCTTGATAATATCAATGTTCTTGTTGACATTTTACTCTTGACCACGAACGCATTAAACCAGTGCCGAAGAATGATGGTGATTTCATTTCGTACACAAAGTATTGAAGAGCTTTTGGAAGAAGCCACTTTGGATTCTAGTACATTATGTGCAAAGTCTACAGACACAATATTGTAAGTTTGGATGTCGGAGTTAATCTCTGAAAATATTCATCCGATTTTAAAAAATTCTTAATTATCTTTGGTATTTAATATGAACAGGGTAAAAAAAAAAAACTAAACTTAACCTATAAATCAGCCATAGTCCCTAGGACCATTATAGTGTTCCCTCTTTGAATTTCTAGGCTTATGCGGCGTGTGAAGAAAGCCTTGGCACGCATATCACCGGACTTATCTACTAGAAATTTGCCGATGGTGTCGGCAAAAGCCAGTGGGTTCGGTGACCACGCACAATATATTATATATTTGAACAATATTTAGATATATCAGATATATCAGGATGGACATAGGCTATGCGAGCAAAGCCGCGGGTAAAAGAATGTGGTATTTAATATTTTGGGGTCCGTGCTTGGGGCTTCACTGCCACTGCCTGCACTCGATTGTGACTACTACTCGTATACCTTACTACGTGACTACTAATAACTTCAAAATACAAATGCAATAAGGCGATCCAGAGGGGGAACGCGCTTCCGTCATGGGGACCATGCTTATGGTCCCTATGGACGACTATTTTTATTTATAGTTAGATTTATTTTTATAGCTAATTTAGTTATTTTTAGGTCTAGATTTAATTATTTTTGTTAATGTTGTGTGTTCAATTAATGGTACTCTCTTGACATAGTAACTTACTTATTAAATTTGACACAGAGCAAATGCTTTGCATAAAGCATTTTATGAAGCAGACATCATGTTTTATTTTGTTTCTATAATGTAGGTATGATCATATTAGGTCTTGGTATGATAATATCAGATTATTTATGTAATTTATTCTAGACAACTGACCGAAAATCTAGGTTAAATGTGTTTGCACATTTCTTTCGACAAAACGTAAATTTTTCTGAAGATGTAGAAATGTTTTAGAATTTATAGATTTCGCCAATTATGGCTTAACGGCTTGCATTCAAACCAGCTAAATCCGCATCGCCTCTCGAAATCACACTGAGCTAAGTTCCATGCTAGCAGATGACGAAAGAGCGATCCGTCCGGTCTATTGATTCGAGTTGTTCGAAGAGTTCCGGGAAAAACACACTCGCCGCTAAGTAACAATATTTTGAGAAAAAAGGATTTGCGAAAAGCCCCGTGTCTACTCTAAAAGTGTTAAAATCGTATTAGAGAACTTCAAATTAAATCCATGATAATATCGCTATGCCCATACAACCCCGCACGATTTTCGAAACCGTTCTTGTATCGCACTGCAATGGGCTTCCTTCAGGAGGACATCTTTTGCTGCTCCTTCAAGCTATGCCTCATATAATCGAGGGTACCGTGTGGGGCCGGTACTTTAAAAGAATAGCCCCACTGCATCTCTCCCCGTGTATGTCGTAAAAGGCGACTAAGGGATATGACTCCCTTCTTATATTACTAGGTGGTAGGGTTTAAACCGCCCGGGTTGGTACCACCGCACTGAATGAAAGGTCGGTCGAAACGGCTATGTAAATAGTTTGTGTTTTCCGTCCAGTTCAGTGTAGCCGGCACAACCGAAGGGAAGCACTGACGTGGCACCAAGTTCACCCGGTGTTATGGGCTGACATCACGGATGTTGTAGGTGATGTAGCCAACCGTGTCAGTTTCCATAAAAAAAAGGTAGATAAGGCACTTAAGTGGGGGTGAAAATGGCTGCGCCTATCAATGCAGCCCTTTAGCACTATTTTCTAATCTGTTCAGCCACCTAGTCTGGCTAGATTAATATACATAAATAATGAATATGAAAATGAAAATGAAATTAAAATATACTTATTTTATTGTTCACCAGTAAGTAAAATGATTACAACAGGCGTGTTCAATGCATTGCGGCATTCTTTACAAACGAATCCAAGGATTAAATCACAGAGCATCGAATACCGCGCGCCGCGCGCGGTAATCAATGCTCTGTGGATTAAATCCTAAAGTTTAGGTGCTGATGACGCAGTGCTGTAATCTGTAACCCTGTCCAATACAATACGATAAAATATGCACTGTATACAATACAACATAGCCGTCCGGTACAATATATCCCGTCCAGACGTAGGGCAAGCGAGCCCTTGAGAAAGTAAAGAGATTTGAACAACAATAATCTTGACCTCCCAAAGCGATTTGATCTGATAATGGCCGTAACGGCCGACACCACGGTTAGGGTCAAGAACCATTAACTGAATCGCCTGGACGAGTGGTACGTGACACCAATGTCATGAACAATCGGCAACAAGGTCCTTCCTGGTAACAACATTTGACTTGACAACGGGCTGTCTTTCTCGAGTCAACTCATTTCACACATGTACCCGTATCCTTTTTCCCGCCTTATAGGATCATTCTCGTGTCTGTGTGTCTTTCTGTATGTTCGTCTGTTATAGCATAGTAAAAGGAGTCATAGCATAGTAGTCTGATTTAACTATGGTTATAGCCTATTTTCTCCGAATCTACCGGACGAATAAAGTTGAAATTTGGTACATATATCCCAATTTTTTTAACTGTGCACTTCGAGCTGTCAAATTTGTTAGGTTCTCAGCACACTGAATCCACACCCCCGCTTACTTCCTCTCTACTCTCCACCGACTCCTATCAGTACGGTCTGCACTCCGTACTGATTAGGCATCGGCGGAAAGGTGAGAAAGTAAGCGGGAGGGTGGATTCAGTGCTGAAAACCTAACGAATTTGACAGCTCGAAGTGCACAGTTAGAAAAATTGGGTTATACATAATGTAGAGTTTGATGACCCCGATTTTGGGGGTAAATTTTTGGGGACAAATTAGACAGTAAAAAAATGCTTTTTAAAGTGACTTCTCAATGGAAAGCGCTCGTTATATGAAATACAAATTTGTTTATTCTTATATTTATTTTATTCTTATTTTTTTTTTTTTTTTTTTTTATTGTTATCTCGACATATGGCGCCGAGGCACCCATAAGGTGTCTAACGGCGCCCATGGACATTCGGTCGTATTCGGGGGTTGCGAATGCCATGCCGGCCTGACAGGTGCCCATTCACGCCCCTCTTGAAGGACCCGAGACTGTACTTGGGGGGAAATATATGAGCAGGGAGAGCGTTCCAGAGTTTACCGGTTCTGTACAGGAAAGATCTGCAGAATCGATTGGTACGCATGCGCGGTAAGTCCAGCGTATATGGATGCAATCCCTGCCCAGTGCGCGTGGTGCGGAGGTGGAAAGGGGACGGCGGGATCGCGATAAACAGCTCCTCCGAGCACTCCCCATGGAATAAGCGATAGAACACACTTAGGGAGCCGACATCCCTACGGTGTTGCAGTGGTTCTAGATCACGGGACACTTCGGGGTCACTCACTAGTCGCACGGCTCGACGCTGGATCGAGTCCAGAGGCGCAAGCTGGTATTTGGCAGAGCCATCCCACAGGTGCGAGCAGTACTCCAAGCAAGACCTGATCTGCGATTTATACAGCAGCAGCTTTTGGTCCGCCGTGAAGTACCGTCGCACCTTATTGAGTACGCCCAGCTTTTTAGAAGCCAGCTTGGCCTTCCCCTCGATGTGGCGACGAAAGTTCAAGTCGTGCGACAGTTCGACTCCGAGGACCCCGAGGTGTTCGCTTAATTTGAGCGACGTGCCTTGGAATGAAGGAGCCGGTGTGAACGCCACTCTCTTCGCACTGAACGCGCAAACTTGTGTCTTGGAAGCGTTGAACTCGACCAAATTACTACGGCCCCATTCGGAAATAGAACCGAGTGTATGTTCGAGCTCAGACACAAGTCTTCGTCTCTTCTCATCCACAACATCCCGACTGGCTGAAGGGTGACTGGTGTAGGATCCGTGTGCCGTACTGTCATCTGCATAACAATGTATGTTGCCCAGAGACAGCATATCATTGATGTGCAGAAGAAACAGCGTGGGTGACAACACAGATCCTTGTGGTACGCCGGCGTTCACTGACATGGCGTCCGACGAGCAACCGTCCACTAGGACCTGAATGCTACGCCCATGTAGGAAGTCGGCGACCCAGTCACGCAGGCCAGAAGGAAGTCCGTAAGCCGGCAATTTGCCCAAGAGCGACTTGTGCCAAACCCGGTCAAATGCCTTGGCAATATCAAGGCCAATTGCCAAGGATTCGCCATGACCTTCAAGCGATTCCCCCCAAAGGTGAGTGACGTACGCTAGGAGATCACCAGCAGATCGTTTTGGCCGGAAGCCGTATTGCCGATCGCTGATGAGATCATTTGTCTCTAGGTACTTCATGAGCTGCGCATTGATGATGCGCTCCATCACCTTACAGAGAAGGGAGGTAATCGCTATAGGTCGGTAGTTTGACGGGTTTGAGCGGTCACCCTTTTTGGGGACCGCTTGCACAAACGCAGATTTCCAGGCCGCCGGCACACGACCATTAGAGTAGGAGAGACGGAATAGGCGCGTCAGCACTGGAGCCAACTCGGGAGCACACCTTTTTAACACCAATGCAGGAATCCTGTCCGGCCCACTCGCTTTCCTGACGTCTAGGGAGAGAAGCTCCGCCCGTACAGTTCGTTGTCGAAACTGCACTTCCGGCATGGAGTTCTCACACCTAGATATGGATGGGGGAGTGGCACCTCCATCGTCCAGGTTAGAGTTCCCCGCAAAGAGAGATACCAGTAAGTCGGCTTTCTCCTTTGCGGAGTGAGCAAGTGAGCCTCCAGGACACTGCAGAGGTGGAAGAGAGGAGCGGCAGAAATTCGACTCGACAGATTTGGCGAGAGACCAGAACTCACGGCTCCCAGTTGGATGCTCGTTCAGTCTATCGCCGATTCTGCCGATGTGGTCAAATTTGGCCCTGGCAATAACCCTTTTGCAGGATCTGGAGAGGTGGTTGTATTTCTTCTTCAGTTCGGGTACATTTGGGTCACGTCCGGCACGAGCACGCGACTATGCACGATAAGCTGCGCATTTAGCTGCGACAGCAACAGCACAGTCGCGGCTGTACCACGGTTGGCATTTACCACCGAGGTGGACAGAGGCGCTGGGAATAAACATTTCCATTGCCCCGAGGACCACTTCGGCAACGGTATTAGCGCAATCCGACGGATCGTCCGAACTGAAGCAGATCTCTCTCCAAGGGTAGGATGCGAAGTGCTCTCGCATCCCATCCCAATCTGCTGACGCGTAGTGCCAAATTCGACGCGTTCCTCTAGTACGGGACTGAGGAGGCGAAGATGGCACCGTGGACCCCACTAAACAATGATCAGAAGAACCCAGCGGGGCTCTCACTACGACCTTATATCCAGTGGGGTTCGTCGTCAGCAGAAGATCCAGCAATCCAGCAACGAGGTTTCATGACCGTCTATATCTGGTAGTCTGGTGGGTTGGTCCACCAGTTGAGACAGATCATGCGTCAGGGCGAAGTCGTAGGCGGCTCTCCCCGCAAAGTCAGTTCTCCTGGAGCCTAGCCATGCCTCGTGATGGGCATTGAAATCTCCAAGAAGAACCAAGTCCGCGGTGGGGAACCGCTCTTGGACTTTGTCTGCCGCTCCACTCAGGTACTCAAATAACCGAGCTGTCCCAGCATCTCCGGAGTGCGACCTGTAGAGACAGGCGAACACCCGCGAGACTGTCCCCAGATCCACATGGACCCAAAGTACTGAGAGTTCGGGGTCCTCAAGACAGCGCAGGCGACGACAGCAAATATCCGCCCTGACGAATAGGCAAACCCCGGCTCGCGAGCGGAAGGCTTCTTCCAGAGTGTAGCCGGGGTAATGCAGGTAAGAGGTGTCGGCAGGGCAAGATATTTGCGTCTCCGTCAGAAAAAGCAAGGCCGGTTTTGTCGTTTCTAGATGGTGGTGGACGGCATTCAAATTTGAGTGCAACCCCCGCACGTTGGTCGAATCGACGCTAAAGAGGGTTGTAGGGATGTGCACCGCTGATTTAACCTTACTTATTCTTTGTTGCGCTGTCATGATTGTTGTGAGGGGGGAAAAAGCGTGAAGGGTGGCCATGGTGATTCACGGGCAAAGCGTGGACCCTAGCTTCAAAGCTTACTGTTCAGGTTGGTGGTGCGCCGACACGGAAGACGGAAGGGCCCCCGGTCCCCCCCGGAAGTGGCCGCCGGGACCCTTACACCGGTCACCATCCGGCACGACGGACCACTCCGGGATTATGCGCCGGCTGACCGGGGCAGCCTCTCGCGTTGGTTAGACGCGATTGGGCCCCTGTACTATCCGGCGGGCGGCCAGCGGAATAACCGTTTAACCGGGTCTCCCTGGCAACCGTGTCGATGCAACACCTCTGAACAGCGAATCCGCGTTGGGACCACTGACCTACTCCTCACCATAGCCAACCCCACCTGCTACTGGGTCCCCGGGAAGTACACCGGAACACAGCGAACTGTTATGGCGGTGTAATGTTCCCCCGGGGTGTGGTGGCGAACCCAGCCGATCCGAAGATCTCCCACACGCTAATTGCTGTTCATTTGGCACCACCCAGGAGGCACGTGTGACTTAAGGACCTTAAGGTGTCACGGACGCGAACAGCTCTACCCCCCAAAATATATATACTTCTTATATATATATTTTTTATTTCTTCCACCGAATCATGCAGCAGGTGGACTTTACTTGCTGCTTGATTGTTATCTTGTCCGAATACTTCGCTAAACGTGGTGGTCGGTGTTGTGCTGTATTTCAACCAGAGTATTGGCAGCACAACACCGATTACTATACTTACCCCGATTGTCGGGACACAGCGTGTGCTATGTATGAAACATTTCATAAAAATTTTAACTGAGGATGGAGCGGATTTTTGCAATCTTTAATTTTTTTATTTTTTTATTTCTTACGAACATAACACATTCTGTATATTAAATATATATTCATATCATTGGCTATTTCACCTTTTACATTCGGCCTTTTAATGTCAGGTCATTAACTCTCTTCCTGTCTTACCTCGGAGCTATGCCAGGATATACAATTAAATTAAAAACAAATGCCACAAGTAAACACTATCAATGCTGCCGGATAATATGTTCAATTGGCTACAGTGAAAATTGAATTTAAATTCTGAAGGGATATATACCGACCGCAATGCTCGATATAAATTTGCATTTTATGCGCTGTCTCGAAATGGAACTGTCACCGAGTTGTAGTGATGTGCGCATTTTATAGTTTTGGAATCAGGTACTTATCGATATTTGGCATTTTTAGGTTTCACGTACCCCGTACGAAAGCCTATTACTAAGAGTACGCCGCCGTCTGTCCGTCTGTCTGTCTGTCCGTCCGTCCGATGGCTGTATTTGAAATTTTCACAGAATTTGTGTTTTTATGGCAGTATGTCCGCCATGAACAAATAATGAAAAATAGAAAAAGTAAAAAAACGTGTTTTTTATGGTGTGGAAACCTCGGTGCGCGCAATTGGCCGGTTATTATTATTTATATAGATTGTGGTGTGCATTTAAATTTGACTGTTTAAAAAAAAGTCTTGGAATTTGTGTAGATAAATTTCTGAATGTGTACTTAAAATAAAATAAATACCTACCTCGTGTAAGGTACATACCATGTAAAAATTATTCCCATATTAACTCATTTTAAATAGCGCAATGCACACGTGACAAATGAATGAAAACTCGACCCTCCGACCGTTGGAGGCTAACCGTGGTTCGGATTCCACGTAAAACTTTAGCCTGTAGGTCTCTCCCTTCTTACCTTACTAGGTGGTGGGGTTTAACACGCCTGGGTTGATACCACCGCACTGAATGAAAGGTCGGTTGAAACAGCTATTTGAATACTTCGTGTTTTCAGTCCAGTTTAGTGTAGCCTGCACGACCGAAAGGAAAGCACTGACATGGCACGCAGTTCATCAAGGTGTTATAGGCTGGCATCATGGATGTTGTAAGTGATGGAGCCAATCAGACTCAATAAAAAAAAAGGTATCGATATTTTTTGACAACACTAATTTCACACATCGTTGCTGTACCTACTCGCGGTCACAAAGAGTTTGTGATAATTCTATGCTTAGATTTACAGTCAAAATGCAAAGTGGATATAAAACGTATCGATAAATTTACTTAACTTATTGACCACTCTAACGAGAACTACGATGAAACGGCGGTGTGAAGTTACGACTCATGGCTAAGACATGTCAACGATTCTATTGGTGCGAGTGGAAAATAAATAGAATGATCAGCTTTCCAGTTTCGCCGTGTTGCGGGATGAACGAACGGCGAATGAAGCGCGAATTCGTTGCGTGTCTGTATTTTAGGCAATTCGCAATAGATTTCAAGACCCTTAAGTTGAGATATGTTGTTGTGTAATTCTGTATATATCGATGATTTTGTTCAAACTTTCGAAGGCCAGTTTGGTTATAAAAAAATTGGTTGTTAGTAAAGTCGGTTTACGGACGATAGTTTTACGTGATAACGTCATAAAGTGGTAAGACTACTAGGTAGAGAGATAAATGTGTACAAGCCGACGCTTGGGCCGATTGTGCCTCTCTATCGCTTGTTACGCGCTCTCGCTTGCACACACAGGCTCAGATGGAACGTGACACTTTATCGTGCGTGCAGCCGGTGTTCATAAATCATCAATCAATCAATATCAATCATCAATACTAATAATAAATCTGTAAGGGATGGTCATGGAGTAAGTTACTTTGTTTTAGGAAATATTGAGTTTGTAGCCTCTATGTATGATACTAACGCTAAATTGACGATTTTTAGAAATCTTTTCTGTATGTATGTATGTATGTATGTATGTTCCGCCATAACTCTTAAAGCCATCATCCGAATTAGATGAAACTTAGTACAAGCACATTTTACTATACGGGACACAGGATAGGCTAACTAAAATTCACTTCCGGCCACGCTAAGGTGTGGCTCCCATACAAATCGAATCGAAATAAAAGCGGCGCGGCGCGGCGGCGGTTGGTGGCGGCTAGCTGCGGAGGCTGGTGGCGGCGGCGGAGGCGCGGGGCGGGGCACGGGATGCGGTCTGGCGGAGCGCGGTGTGTGTATGCATTGTCTCGAGCAGAGTATCTTATTTAATTCGATTCATAATATTATGTAGGTTTACTTCGTTAGGTATCTATTTGATTAACTTTAGGTGCAAAGTGTTGTTGCAAGTCGATGTTAGCGGATATTTACTTAACTGGAGTTCCTATTTGATTTAAGTTATTTGATCGTATGTTTATTATATTGTACGTACGTAGTGTAGTACCTATGCGGGCAATATTAACGAAAAGATTCTTATTTTTACCCGACTACGGCGAAGCGAAAAGGAGAGTTATGTGTTTGACCGGTATGTATGTATGTATGTATGTACTAGCTTTTGCCCGCGGCTTCGCTCGCGTGAAATTCGTATTTCAAAGGAAGAACTAAGGGCGAGCTGGGTTCAGGTAAACGATAAACCGTCTCGAAGAAAGTGAGTTACTTTTTGAGGCCGAAGGCGGAGTTGCGTTCAGGAAGACGATAAACCTTCTCGAAGACAGTAAGTAACTATGGGCGAGGCCGAAGGCCGAGCTGCGTTCAGGAAGATGATAAACCTTCTCGAAGATAGTAAGTAACTATGGGCGATGCCGAAGGCCGAGCTGCGTTCAGGATGAGGGTAACCTTTTCGAAGAAAGTAAGTAACAGAGGGCGAGGCTGAAGGCCGAGCTGCGTTAAGGAAGACGATAAACCTTCTCGAAGACAGTAAGGAACTATGGGCGAGGCCGAAGGCCGAGCTGCGTTCAGGAAGAGGATAAACCATCTTTAAGAAAGAAAGTAACACAGGGCGAGGCCGAAGGCCGAGCTGCGTTCAGGATGAGGGTAACCTTTTCGAAGAAAGTAAGTAACAGAGGGCGAGGCCGAAGGCCGAGCTGCGTTCAGGAAAACGATAAACCTTCTCGAAGACAGTAAGTAATTATGGGCGAGGCCGAAGGCCGAGCTGCGTTCAGGAAGAGGATAACCTTTTCAAAGAAAGTAAGTAACAGAGGGCGAGGCCGAAGGCCGAGCTGCGTTCAGGAATACGATAAAACTTCTCGAAGACAGTAAGTAACTATGGGCGAGGCCGAAGGCCGAGCTGCGTTCAGGAAGAGAATAAACCATATTTAAGAAAATAAGTAACAAAGGGCGAGGCCGAAGGCCGAGCTGCGTTCAGGAAGAGGATAACCTTTTCGAAGAATGTAAGTAACAGAGGGCGAGTCCGCAGGCCGAGCTGCGTTCAGGAAGACCATAATTACCTAAATTACTGTCTTCTAGAAGGTTTATCGTCTTCCTGAACGCAGCTCGGCCTTCGGCCTCGCCCTTTGTTACTTACTTTCTTCGAGAAGTTTTATGGTATTCCTGAACGCAGCTCGGCCTTCGGCCTCGCCCTCTGTTACTTACTTTCTTTGAAAAGGTTATCCTCTTCCTGAACGCAGCTCGGCCTTCGGCCTCGCCCATAGTTACTTACTGTCTTCGATAAGGTTTATCGTTTTCCTGAACGCAGCTCGGCCTTCGGCCTCACCCTCTGTTACTTACTATCTTCGAAAAGGTTACCCTCATCCTGAACGCAGCTCGGCGTTCGGCCTCGCCCATAGTTACTTACTATCTTCGAGAAGGTTTATCATCTTCCTGAACGCAGCTCGGCCTTCGGCCTCGCCCATAGTTACTTACTGTCTTCGAGAAGGTTTATCGTCTTCCTGAACGCAACTCCGCCTTCGGCCTCAAAAAGTAACTCACTTTCTTCGAGACGGTTTATCGTTTACCTGAACCCAGCTCGCCCTTAGTTCTTCCTTTGAAATACGAATTTCACGCGAGCGAAGCCGCGAGCAAAAGCTAGTCAATTTATAAGACGTGACGTTATCACGTCAAAAGTTTAAAATACACTACATTAAAAAATTATAGCATTAAATAGAGAACTCAATCTTGGACCTAATTGTTTGAATTTTCAGGGTTCCGTATCTGTCATACGGAAACCTATTACTAAGCCTGCGCCGTCTGTCTGTTTGTCTGTCCGTCTGTCCGAGGGCTGTATCCCTTGAGCCGTAATAGGTAGCCCGTTGAAATTTTCACAGAATATGTGTTTATTATGGCCGATATAACAACAAATAAGAAAAATAAGAAAATGTAAAAAAATCAAGGGGTCCCCATACAAGAACTAAAAGTGTATGAGCGCCATCTCACCGAAAACAGTATGAAGCAGCGCTGACCATGACATGGCGACACAGAACCCTCGGTGCGCGTGTTCGACTCGCATTTGGCCGGTTTTTTAAAATCTTAAAAACATTCATAGACGTAGAGGACGTGTCGTGCTAGGGTTATGCAGGGCGTGTAAAATTTTTATTTATATTTATTGATATTATCGTCCACGTAACAGGACGCTAGGAAGCCGGAACGTAGTGCTTCCTCGGCGACTTGACCTAGATCCAGCTCGCAATGACCCTAATGTGATTGTGCCTGTCAATTGGCAAATTGTTCTGTGTGTGCAAATCGGGCACGCATGTCCGTGACAATGAAGTTTGGCATCGGATGTATGTAACATGTGTTAACAGGTGAATTTAAAATGCGAGTCGGACTCGCGCACCGAGGTTTCCGCACCACAAAAAAAAACATAGAAAAAAAACCACGTTTCTCTTATGGGAACCCCCTTCATTTTAAAATTTTTCTATTTTTTATTATTTGTTTTTATATCCGCCATAATAAATAACACATATTCTGTGAAAATTTCAACGGGCTGCCTATTACGGTTCAAGAGATAGAGCCCTCGGACAGACGGACAGACAGACAGACAGACAGACGGGGCGTAGGCTTAGTAATAGACTTCCGTACGGGATGCGGAAACCTAAAAATACACACCTAAGTAGTAGAAAATATAGTATAGAAAATAAGCAGATACGCTTAAAAATTGTGTCAAAATTGAAAAAAAATCCAACGTGGAAATAATTTCTTAAAATTTATTTTTTCGCCCTTTTTAAACCCCGACGAAAAAAGAGGGGTGTTATAAGTTTAACACGTGTGTGTGTGTGTATGTCTGTGGCGTCGTTGCTCCCAAACGGATGGACCGATTTGGAGGCGATTTATTAGAAAGCAGGTTTAATCGGGATGGTTGTTAGGTATGTTTGTAATCAAGTAATCAAGTAATTAAGAAATCAAATAATTAATTAGGTATCTTAAAAAGTGGGCCGATTTGCATGCGGTTTTTTTTAAAAAGCTTGAAATAAAAGTTAAATGAGAAATTTAAAATACCCCCGACCCTTAAAAAGTCAAAAATAATTTCCGTTTACTTAATTAAAGGAGTCGGGGGACCGCTAAGTGAATAAAATATAAAAACTCAAGCTACGCCGGTATTTACTTCGCGGTCCACCGACTCCTTTAAGTAAGTAAACGAAAATTATTGTGGACTTTTTAAGGGTCGGGGTTTATAAATTTTGTTTTTTTTTTTTACCGAATCGACTTAGTTTACAATACTGATGACTCTCTTTGCTGCTGTCAGTATATTAAAATTCAACCGATAAAATACATACATATATCATCATCACACATCAAACTTGCAAAGATTGACTGCAAGAAATCTCTGTAAGTCCGCCATTGTACCTCGTGTAAATGTTGTATTGTGTTGTGTGAATATATTAATTCTGTAAATTGTTTTTTGAAGCTATAAAGTATTTTCTATTGATCTATCAACAACTGTTTGTATTTTTGGATACGGTTGGCTACACTGCGCGATGACGCGTCCATGGGACTATCGAGGGATACGATCAGCCGTTTGCCGGCTACAGACGCTTGGCAACGTCGCTATCTCCGGACTCGTCTCCGGATAAAAATGTTATCGAACGCATCTCGTGATAGCGTTCAGATCATTCATATCCTGAAAAATGTAAAGAAACCGCGAAGCGAAGTAAGGCACGAAGACCCACGTGCTGCATGACAAGATGGAAGGACCGTGCCAAGGTGAGAGGTGGCTATCCTGTCGCCTCTACCTCTACATCTACCTGGCCAGGCCTGGCAGAGGTACTTACAAAATCTGTCAATTGTCTGTCTGTCTGTCTCTCCGTGTCTGTCGATCGCAGCCTGTAGGCGCCGTCGACGTATTTTTTTTCGACCGACCAAAATGAATGAACTGGCATGACATCTATTTACCACAGGAACGTGGTTCATATGAATTCAACCAGCCAATCACATCGGTTTACAAAAATTATGTATAACCTATTAGCCCAAATGTAAATCAAACACACCCAGATTTGCAGCAGATGTACATACATGAGCTAGTTAGAGCATTGGTAGGGGAGATTGGGGTAATTTGAACCAGGCTGACACATTTGCGAGTTGACTCTTAATGGAGTGACAGTTCTGGCACGTCGCGTATTTGAGATATGCGGGTTGATAACCGTACTAGATGCTTCAAATTATATCAAATCATATATACTTTAGTGTAGTGTAGTAGGTACACCATAAAACAAGGAATATACCATTATTTACAAACCCTTGGGATTTGGAGAAGCGAACGAGGCGGGAAACGCTGCCAAAAGTTAAGTGTTAAGCTGAAAAACGATTAAATAAATGAACATAAACATATACATACATAATAACTATATATGCTATAATATTGGAACATATTATATATATGTATACATTAGATGTAATAGATTTTATATTAATAAGCAACTGAATAAAAGGTTCAAGACAGTTTTAAAATTGAGTAAAATTACTCGTACATTGTGTTCCTCATACTTTAGAACCATCGACTTATATGTGATGTGAGGTACATATAAATCGATGTTCAGAACTAATTTTAATTTAGAGAAACCGGGCGCATGTGATGGCAAACGATCAAACGCATCAAGCATTGAAAATGTTTGTGTCCAAGCGCATTTTTTTTATTGAATTATTTTTTTTTGTTTTCATCCAGTTTCACCAGCTCCTTCTCGGGTTAGAGCAAGATTCTGTAAATTTCGTATTATCGTTAAAAAGGTGCCATGACAACTACTTCCTTCGATTATTAATCGACTCAAACATCCAAAGGTTGACAGGAAGAAATCTCTGTAAGTGATAAGTCCGCCTTTGCACCTCATTTAAATTCCGAATATGCTTGTTACTGTTAAATAATTCTTGGAACAATAAAGTATTTTCTTTATATTATCCATTTTTATATTAGCTGGCTATGATATTATTTTATGCCTTTGTAACTTATATTCATAATATTTATTGTCATAATTTAAATTCAATCACTAATTAATCGTCAAAAAAGCAGTCATGCTAAGTTAACACGTTTCAACCACAATAACTTCTGACAAATGACTATCGCAGCATGTAACAATTAGTTTCACTTATTCCTTCGTCAGCAGATCTGCGCAAGAGCACTCGAAACGTCAGACACGATCTGCGCACGCTTCGGTTACACGGAACTGCGAACTGTGGGGTAATCACAGGGGTTGGTTGGGATTTACATACGATCCGGACGGAAAATCTGGCCTATACTTTTTCCATTGAATCTCGATAATGATCGAATAAATTCTTATGTAATTAAGTTCGGTTCAGTGTAGCCGGTACGACCAAAGTGTAATTAAGTGTAGGGCTAACAGCACGGATATAGCAGAAAATGTTTCACCATTGACTTGTCCAACTGTTATTTATGTCAGAATTGATATTTCTCATAGCTGATAGCTGGTGAATTCGACATTTCAGGTACTTATAATAAAAAATAAACTTTATAAAAAAAAAAAAAAAAAATCATGGCAAAGCTCAGTGAAAGAGAATCAACAAATTCAAATTTCATTTATTTCAGAAAAACATTAAACGCTTTATATTTAGTCTCTCAGTCAGTCAGTCAGATAGCGTGTATGTGTCCACTGCTGGACATACACCTCTACAATTTTCCTCCAGTCCTCCCTTCAACGACAGCTTCGGTTATACTTATTTTATTTTTAAAATTCAAATTTTCTCTTTTTTAACGCGTGTGAGTTCAGAAAAGATTGCGTTTGCGTGTTTATCACGTTGTCATATATATCGGTAGGACGGCAACATTAAGTATGTCGTAAGCAATCACACTGGGTCCATATCGCCGAAGGCCGGAAGGACTGGGGTAAAATTGGAGAGGCGTATGTCAATTGGCCAGTAGTCCAATCATAAACGTTAACTTGACTGACTGACCAAATATGGAACAAAGATACCTACTCTTTGGAGAGACTTCGTACTTCGTCTTGCATGTCTGTTTTACATGTGTCTGCGCTTCTCTTATTTAAATAAATAAATGATTTTGTGTACTGTGTAGGGTCGGTACTTAAATAGGATAGCCCCACTGTATCTCTTCCCGTGCATATCGTAAGAGGCGAGTAAGGAATAAGGGTAAGGTGCCGTGCTAAAGGGCGATAGGATAGCCATATATCACCTTGGAACGGTTCTTGTCACCGATTCTTACTTGCTGCTTGATAGTTATCTTGTCCCAATACATTTCTAAACGTGATGGTTGGTGTTATGCTATAACTAACAATAGTACTTGTGGCGTAACATCGATTACTCTGCTTACCCTGATTGTCGGGATACAGCGTGTTATATGTATTTATGTAAATACATTTTCTGGATTTCATGCGTACCTAGTCCCACTAAACAATTGTATTACAATGACCCCCTATAGAAAAAAATACAATATTCCCCACTCTCCGCTTATTAGTCGATTGTTACCTCAATGGCCTTGTGTTAGGGTGGGTTAGGGTAGTTTGGCAAAAAGCAGATGTTCGGTTCACTGGCCTGACGATTTTTTGTTCGATCTCAAATCATCCCTAATTTGTTACTATCGAATGAATAGGTTTTTTAACCAATATTGAAATAGTACGAAACAATGTAATGAATGAATCTTAGGGTTCCGCTCCGGTACCAATAAAAATATTTTTTATAAGAATATTCATTACCTGAGTTATTATCACAAAGACTAAGAAAGGATGCTTCGGGGGTGCGGTCATGTATGGAGAACGGATGACGGAAGACTATCGAAAGAGATTGATGAAGCGAAAATGTGAGTGGAAGAGTTTATTGCTAATTATATAAGTTCATCCATAGATAGGTAGGTAGCCTACTATTGGACACGTCGTTAAGGATCGTCGAAAAGGAAGGAAGGAAGGATGTAAGGAAGGAAGGAAGGAAGGAAGCAAGGAAGAAAGGAAGAAAAAAAGGAAGGAAGGAAGGAACGAAGGGAGAAGTTCGGAAGGATCACCCCAGCTAGACGCACGTACTTAGACCTGATCTGGCACATGCTCAATAAATAATAATTACAAGTGCGTAGTACCGGTAACCGACGAGCATGTATGAAAAACATTATGAGAGTGGAAGAAGCTGCAGAGTTGTGTCAGGATCGTGGCACGTGGAGATCCGTTGTCTCTGCCTACCCCCGCAAGAAAAGCCGAAGCGACACCCAGACCACTTGACTACCCGCCGCTTACAAAATGGACGTTCTGAGCGTGACCTACAAATTATACTACGACCACAGAAATCCTAAGTTCTTCTCTGATCTGTCACTACGACTGTAAACATAAAATGTTTACATATTATTATTTCTCAAAATTCTAGCTGTTCAAACTCAAAACCCAACATCGCATACGAAGCCACAAGGGTGCTATCTATAAATAACAAAATACTTATTAGAGCGAAACATGTTCCCCCCTCGAGCATAGTTGCCCCTGTCCTATGTCAACATTCTGTGTTTACTTTTGTACACCTAAATCAGAGGATGTCAAAAATATTTTATTTCGGCGGTTAGAAGTTTATATTCAGAACCATTGACTTGTACGCTCGCTTGTACCATAGTTTAAACAGACTAGTTAACCATCTTCATACAAGCGCGCAGATTTCGCACTCACACAAGCGCGCGCCAGCGCACTCTGTCCGTACACAGATATTCCTATCGGGCCAACCAAAAAGTTGTATCATTGAGAAAGAAAAATAGTTGATCCGTTTCAATTGGTCAGTTCAGTTGGTCGGAGTGGAAAGCCTGACAACCACTACTTACATTCTCACTTTCCTCGCTTGTAATCAGTGATGGCCGCCATGCGCTCGGTGGCGCACTCATGTGCGTCACCGAGCTCTCTCTCTCTCTCTCTCTCTATCTCTCTTTCTCTCTCTCTCTCTGGAATTGTATTTCCACCATGATGGGCTCACTACCTGTCAATTGTGTTATTGTTGTGAGTTGTGGCAGCCCTGGTGGCTCAGCGCATCGTAGGTAAATATTCAAAAATCGGGCTCAGGTTGCCCTCCTAGTCACCTTTTACTGTGCTTGTACGTTACTGACGTAAGGTAAAATTATTTTATTCTTAAAAACACAAAAACTTTACATACAGTCAAAAAATAATAAAATAACTTAGTAATCTTAGTTTTTTTTTACGGAAACTGACACCGTTTGCTACATCACCTACAACATCCGTGATGTCAGCCCATAATACCGGGTGAACTAGGTGCCGTGTCAGTGCTTCCCTTCATTTCATGTCGGCTACGATGAACTGGACGAAAAACACGAACTATTTACATAGCCGTTTCGACCGACGTTTCATTCAGTGCGGTGGTATCAACCCGTGCGGGATAAACCCAAACAACTAGTAAGGTAAGAAGGGAAGCACTGACATGACACCTAGCTCACCCGGTGTATGATCTGACATCACGGATGTTATAGGAGATGTAGCCAAAAGAGTCAGTTTCCATAAAAAAAAAGGAAGGGACCTACAGTTCGAACTAACCACGGTACGATAGTACCTATTTCTTTTAAGTGTTTTATTTATTAATTTTTTAAAGACACCCCATTGCCCATGGATACGAACTCAATAGTCCTCACCAAAGAGTTTGGATAGCCCCCGCTCCCCGCGTCGCGCGTCGCGGCGGATTACGATCTCTGTGGTCCTCACTAAAGTGGTGGCCCAAAGAGTTTGCATTACGTCGCTGCGCTCCACAGAGCATGAAATGCGCGCGCCCGGGCGCGGGCGGTAGGTATTTGATGCTCTGTGCTGCGCTCCCAGCGACGTAATACAAACTCTTTGTGGTGGTCAAACCAGGGCCAGTATTCTCTAACGTCCTACCGTCAACGTCTCGGTGACGCTGACTAGTTATGTCTCTGTCTAATTATATGAACTAGACAGAGACATAACTAGTCAGCGTCACCGACGTTGACGGTAGGACGTTAGAGAATACTGGCCCAGATCGATATAGTATAGAAAATATTTTATTGCCCTAAGAAATATTTACCTAGCAGTAATAATCACATTAGAATTTTTATATGAGGTGCAAAGGCGGAATTAATTCTTATAGAGATTTCTTCCAAGCGCTGGCATCAATGATATTATAAGTTAAGAGTAGGTAGATAGGTTATCTGAGCTCCCAAGTGGCACATCAAATACAAGACCACAGTCCTGTCTGAAGTTAGTCGCCCACCAACCACGCACGCGTTCGGACCGCTAAGCTAACCACGAACCGCTAACACATCGAAAATGCCATCGTGTGTAAATGAGATTCTGCACTAATTCTAATAATTGGAATAAGACTATTCGAGTCGGCGCATCACTTATAGTTCTTCCTCTCAACTTTTCAAGGACGTGCCATGTGTGAGCACTGAATGTCATATAGATAACCTATCTTTCCTAAAATATCATTGGCTGGCATGGTAAAAAAATAATTCTGTAGAATGCAAATGCAAAATTTCCGTTTTACATAATTTTACCACTATCGAGCGAAATATTAACTATCATCCATCAATATTTTATGCAAAATTCTTTACAGTCTTTGCAGTCAGAACTCTCAGTAATATGGTTGATCTTGATCTCAAGCTGTACTCTCGATGGACTGTAGGCAATGTTATTCACATATTATAGCTGTGTATGTTGTTCTAGCTAGGCATCAATCAGGTCGACTATCTCAAATCGACGATTAAAATTCCAAGAAGCTTCTATTGAATGAGCGCGTGGACTTCTAATAGCATCAGAAGCTTGATTTATTGTATCGTATCGTATGCCTTGTTAAATTTCTAATTTATTTCTATCAGCAAACAAAACACTTGTTACGCAGAACTGCTGTGCGGAACAATTCCTAGTACTGACAGCAAAAACAGGAGTAGACGTTTCTAGAAGCCCTGTTTTTATTTTAAGTTACTTTATTAAAGCAATCATGTTTATGAAACGGTTGCCTCAAAATCCAGGCAAGTAAAATATTGTACAATCGACCTAATTAGTAGATAAAACTGCAAAATAGAAAAACGTATAAGAAAAACTAATAATAACATTTCATAATATGTTAGCCCTGAAATAGTAAACCAAATAAAACATGTTTATAAGTAAATCAACAGATTGTATTTAAAAGATACAGACACACTTAAATTACATAAATTATAACAAATATTTCGACAAAACGACGTATTCAAACATGAATATTCATAAAAATAATTTTAACTGTTATACAAAAACAAAAACTTAACAAATGTAGCCCGGCACTTATTACAATTGAATATATCATATGCATATAGTTTTTAATTTATCTTTTATTATCACGCTTGTACCTAATTGAATTTTAACACATAATTAAGCTTAATATTAAATGTTACCTAACTTTACCTAACTATTCAAAACTGCAAATTTATACGCTTTAAAGAAATTATTCTAAGAAATACTAATATATTTCTACCCGTCTACCATAGTATTTGCTGACTCTATCTACACTACAACACGTGGCAAATGTTCCTTGTTAGTTTTGGCTAAAACCAATGTACCTACTCGTATCCGGAACTTCCTACCAGGGAGAGTTAATAAATCAATGCAATATGTCTATCTTCGAGGATTTAAGCGTATTTGTTGCAACAAAGCAGCAGCGGTTCCCAAATATTGCGCGGTTCCAAAATAATAATAGCCCCACTGCATCCCTACCCGTGTATGTCGTAAAAGGCAACCTAAGGGATATGACTCCCTTATATTACTAGGTGGTAGGGTTTAACCCGCCCGGGTTGGTACCACCGCACTGAATGAAAGGTCGGTCGAAACGGCTATGTAAATAGTTTGTGTTTTCCGTCCAGTTCAGTGTAGCCGGCACGACCGAACTTTCTTGTTGACTTAATCCACGGCGAAAATCATTTTAAATATCATGGCGCAAATATTTTCTAGAGTTTAAAGCATTAGGAGATAATCATAAGGACAAATATCTGTTCTTTTTGAAATAAGTAACAATGAGGGTATGACTTCTACAATCCGTTTTAAAGATAAGACGGGTCCACTTTTAATATTAGCGAAAATTATTTTCACTGATGAATGATTGATTACTTGATTAGTGAACCATTTCGGATTATATAGTGATTACTAAGTAGATAATGATACGATGAACAGATAGGAAAATGAAAAAAATTGCTAAGGGGTAACACTGAAAATATAATTTGAGAGCCGCTGCGCTGCAACAAAGCAAAGATAAACCAGCATGTAGAAGCGAACGCTTCCGTATTTAGAATTATTATAAAGACTGGCCCCTTGTGGCACCCTTGTGGCACCCTTGTGGCACCCGCTGGGCGAAACAATGCATACGTACAGTCTGTCCTAAGCCGAATCTATTTTCTAAAAATTGGTAATTTAGTTTTAGTTTCATACATACGTATAGTCTATCTATACAAACGCAATATCTCATCATAAAACAAAGTAACTTACTCCATGACCAATGACCATCCCATAAAGATTATTTTATTATTAGTATTGATTGGTCGCGAACCGAGGCCGCGGAAGCAGATAATTAATTAAATATCTAAATTTATTTCTAGCGAGGTGCTATTTACATAAAAATAATACAACGAAATGTAATATAGGAAAGGAGAACATAAGTAAGTTCCCCCCCCTGTTCTCCTAGGTTTCTAAAGCTAAAATCTTGACTTTCACAGGAAAACTGCAGATTTTGTCGACAATGTTATATATTCGGAGAAAAAACATATTTTTTTGTTTTAGTACGGATCCATAATTTGTGCGAACCTGACTCGCTCTTGACCGCTTTTCTATGACAACTAAACAGTTTAGTTGGATAAGAATGTGTCGTCTGCCCGAGCTATAATAGAAATAATAAATAA
Organism: Nematopogon swammerdamellus; assembly: GCA_946902875.1. Taxonomy (NCBI): domain Eukaryota; kingdom Metazoa; phylum Arthropoda; class Insecta; order Lepidoptera; family Adelidae; genus Nematopogon; species Nematopogon swammerdamellus. The sequence continues at coordinate 10,754,781 of OX336359.1, forward strand.
CCAAAAAACGTCCTTGGGGATCAAAGCCAACACCACTGAATTGGTAAATACTTACAAAATAACGCGCTCCAAACGAAACCGCAGACCAAACAGAGTCAGCTTGGCTGGGTGCTTCGATTAGCAATTTCGGAAAGGATTTTGCAAACGTCTGTATTCAGAGTGACTTACAAAACAACATGCATCGTTATAATAAAGATCAACTCAAATCGAATATAAATATTAAACTAATCGAGATAAATTTAAAACTAGCGAAAGTAAACTTACTTAAACATCTTGTGTGTTCAAACACAACGACTTCAAAGTCGAAAAAAACTAAAATTATATCGTCGTTCATGCGAATGATAGCCTAAAAAGATGTTTGGATGTTTTTAGAAGTAAAACCAACAATAAAGCGAAAAATTTGTTTCCATCCACAAATACACACACACAAAACATAAGTTATTTATTACTTATAAAATTATGTTTATTGCCTAAAGTAAAATTTACAAAATATGTTTTTAAACAAATATGTTTTAATTTTGTTTTTAAATGAAATGCGTATATAATATTATTCTCATCATGTTTTAATTAGTCTCATCACGTTTTAATGTTTTAAGTGTTGTTTTTGTTGTTTTTAATTGAATATGCTGAGCTTTTTACTGTACTTATAATTTATACACGTTCTTAATGTTAATGTTTTTTGTTTTGTTTTATGTTTTATTTTTATTTTCTAATATTGTACTCAGTAATATTTATTACTGTGTGTGTTGTATGTAACACGGGAGCCGCTGAAAATCAGCGCGCAGTTTAACTGCGCCTCAGCTGAGCGGTTTCCGGTTCACCGTCCTCATGTGTAATTCGGTACCTATGTAAAAATTATTGTGTTTTACTGTTAAATGGATTGTGAATAAATATATTTCTTTCTTTCTTTCTTACATTTCTTTCTTTTTTTTTTCATTCAGATTCATGGTCATACTCGTTTTAATTTGATTAATTATTATCATTAGAGTTTCATATTTAAATGTGCAAATAAAATGGTAATTAATTAATTTTGTTCAATAACCGATTTCTTCTAGAAGAGCATTAATTCAATAACGGAATAAATTTTAAGCATTTTACCACAGATAGGTAACGAACGCAGATAGTAAGTACATTGGCAAACAAAATGTTTTGGCTGCCAGACAAAACTAAAACCAGAGGACAGACAAACTTATTGACCTTGTTTTATATTATAATTTATTATTGTGTAGGTAAATAAATACATTTTGAATTTGAATTTGCAACTGTGGTATTAGTACATGTGGTATCGGACTATCTCTAAAGCAGCAAAACAGTACAATACCAATCACCACCAGCCACCCAAGTCGTTATCATAAAAAATACAAAAAATCAGAGCAGTCAGTCAAAAGTAACGTGAGGTTCTTTAACTCCAAAAATTACACGCTAATTTTCTGCAAATTGAGACCTCACACGATCTTAAATGCGCTTGCGGCCCACACTGAGACTTTCGCGGGATTTGAACCCGGCACGTTTTAAGTTCGTTTATAATGAAGACATTTTGCCAGATTGCGAGGTGGAAACTGGAAATTAAGCAATTTAGTGTTAAAAAAAAACAAACAGTATGATAAGAAAATACTCGCTTTGGTTTCGAAGAATAAATACTGCAACATTATTGATAAGTAATATAGCCCTCTAAATCCAGCCAAAAGATAAAATATTGTTACAGGTAAGATTAGCCTGAGTATTAGCCATATGGGATGTGTCCTTTTAAGTCTACAGCGATAAAGTTCGGTTTAGCATAATTGAAAAATAATCACATTGCAAATCAACAATACTTACCAGAGAACAAAACGATAGAGTTGATTCTTTTATGGCTTTTCACTGGGTTTCGAGGGCGAAAATTATACTAGGTCGTAGCTTTGCTCCTGGCAACGCTAGCATTTGAATTTAATAGTAACAAAGAAAAATACCTTTAATTATCACTTCGTCGATAGTTTCCGATTGTGATCACTTCCATGATTCAGACAAGGATAATTATTGAAATTGGTGGAGCTGTTCTCGAATTATCGGTAACCTTATATAAAGGCAGACAAAGCTACATACACATAGATACAAATACAGAAAGACGCAGACAGTGCGTTTATATAAGTAGGAACAGTATTTAAATACTTTTACAATATATGAAAAGTTCTAACAGTAGTTTACACCATGGCAGTAGTAATTACAAACAAGATTTATATAAGTGGAAGGAAAACTTCATATAAAACTGAAGCAATAATAATTTAACACTGTAAACACTATTCACACTTGATTACGAGAAATCACAATATCACTTTTTGTATAATTACCTAATATTTTCACAATCCTATCACCCACTAGTACTGGCGCTTCTTTTGCCCAGATGTGATCAACATGGTTCCATTTCTCCCTCGGCACGATATAGTGTTCCACCAAATTCGGCAGTTTTCCTATCAAAGTCTCCACATCCTGGAGCGAAGACAACCAGTCGTTCCTCCCGCTGAAGATAGCAACAGGAGTTGTCACCAAAGATGGATCATATTCAGGCGGCGTCAACGTACCGTACGCCTTTAAATTTCCTCTAACACCCCTATCGTACCTCTGGAACTTCGGGCTGTGAAATCCTTGGCCCATATGCGCAATAGTCTGCGTAGAAGTGCCACACCACAAATGCCCGAATATGACGGGTATCAATTCGGCTTTCAGCTGTTCTCGATCTGGTCCGTAAGTGCTTCCAAGTATTTGTGCACAGAAACGTTCATTGAGACTACGGTTGAAACGATCTACACGTGAACACAGCAGTTGCGGAATCAAATTCCCTAACAAGGAATGAGTACCGAGGATCTCCTGGACTCCTATAGTGTGGAGGATTGCCTCGAGTTCAGAAGTCACCACCGATGCCCTCCGAAGAAGCGGGTTGAACATGTGAGTAGCCCACGGCGATGGGGCCAGAGAAATCATGACGTTCACCATATTGAAAATATCTGGCCTGTAAGCTCCCATCTGATAGAATAATCTGCATGCCAGTGAGTGTCCGATGTAGGCCAACTGTGGAGCTTTCCTTTTCTCCAAAATGTATTTAATAAGCACTGGTAGATCATACTGCGAGATCTCATCCGGGCCAAACTTCCAGAATTTTACATCTGTGTTTGGGTCAAAAGTTACGTGACTTCTGGTGTAGCGACCGCCTCGAAAGGTGGAACACCAGACATCGTATCCATTGTCCACCATGATATACGGCAGACTCTTTCTTGGCCCTGGAAGGACCCAGGAGTCAGGGCTATCTGTAAGTCCGTGCATCAACATTACAGGCGGTCCGAGGTTCTTTCCGATTCTGAATAGCTTCGTGATATATCCGTCTTCTGTTATAAGGGCGTGTTCTTCAACAGGATAACCATGTTTGGTGACCAGTTCAGTGAAGTTTAAATAGGCGTCTTCTGGGAATCCGAGGGCTTTTTTGGCATCTCTGCTTATATCCAGGTTGAGTGATAGGATGTTTTCTCTAGAAGGTATGATGGCAGCCCACGATGCATCCACAAGGAGCACGAGGATGTATATTGGCAGCATCACTGCGGCCGGTTGAAGAAACACTGAGAGCGCTGCTACATTTGTGCATTTTAATCAGACCTCTAAAGTAATAATTCGAGGTTAAGAGTTACGTGAACAAATATGGCTTTGGAGTAAAATGCGGTAAGGCAACATTCATGTCTATATGAATGAACATAGTAATTTTTGGTATTATCTATCAGCCACAATCAATTCTAATCTATATTATTATAGGATATGTATTTCTGTGACTCTGATTCGTCCGGATCAGGGTTCAAGGTAGTTTTTACTATAGTTTTAACCATATAATTATAAATAACATACAGTTGGTTCACAACTGGTGTTATCCACCGTTTTCGGAATTGTTTTTTCGTCTGTTTACTTCAGCAGACTGCACACGGCACATTTAATACTGCCAACTGAAGAAATACTTTTCCTCTATACGATTTTAATGAAAATTTATAAGTACACGTACACAATATACATGCCGTCAAAACTTGTAACTTTGACAGCATAATATCCGGCTTCGCACGCGTATAAAGTAGAGTTCCCAACCAAATGTTTTTCATGCAAATCCACCTATTAATTTGGTCAGTTCCATTTTAACTCGAACAGAGCCGAGGGCGAAAGCTAGTTAAAGATAAATAAAATCACAAAAGTATAAAAACAATAATTTTATCAAAGGCGTTTAAAATGAAATGAAAATAATTTATTTAGGAAAATGTCTAAACCTATTTTACATTATAGCCTTGTCTCCTGCTCTAGAGAATCTTTGTCTTGCAGGAAGACTTGTTTTATTAACATACTCGTAATAATGACTTCATAACCGTACAAAGAATGGACTGTGTTAAAAATTCCGATCCAATAAAAATATTATAACTAGACTTGTTCCACTTGTTATCGAAACGGTACTACCAGACTACCTTGGCTTGAGTAATAATACAAAATTAACATGGTGTTAAGAGGTAGGCACGGATTTATGATAAACCCCTGCCTGGAACTTTGTCAAATACATACGATCTCTTCACTTCTCATGTGTTCATATAGAGGTGAGGTAATTTGGTGATTATGACAAGGTTCTAATTGTAATAAACTGGTTTATAAATAAATTCTACACGGCTTCATGACGGCAGCAACCGGTTATTTGAAATGATATTGAATGATGCGTTAGAGATTTAAGATTAACCTTGACCAGTTAATTTTTAAGGTTCGGTATTAGTACGGAAGACTATTACCAAGCCTACGCCGCGCCGCCGTCTGTCTGTCTGGCTGTCTGTCTGTCCATCTGTCCGAGGGCTGCATCTTTTGAACCGTAATAGGTAGCCGGTTGAGATGTTCACTGAATTTGTGTTATTATAGCGGATATTTTAACAAATAATAAATAAAACAAAAATTAAAGAATCCCCATACGCGAAACGAGTTTTTTCAAAGCGTTTTTAATTATTTTTTTTATTTATTTATTGGAAACTTAACAGCTATCACACTGCCTAGTTACAAATACATATTAAAAAAAAAAACTGTAAAGCTAATTAAAAAGTTTCGATTTTTTTTATTTATTTTCTATCATACATAAGCTGCAAAAATAAAGTAAGTAATTACATGCGGAGCCTGTGAGAGTATTTTGCTTTGTTTTTGCTTTATCCTAAAAACGGTATTGCACACAAGCGTCAAACTTGGCGTGATTGTAGTACAAAGTCTGAAGTAAAACATACATATCACACACGCTGAATCCCGACAATCGGGGTAAGCAGAGTAATCGGTGTTGTGCTGCAAGAACTCTGGTAAATTACAGCACAACACCGACCACCACATTTCGCTAATTATTCGAACAAGATTAAATCGATCAAGCAGCAAGTAAGGCACGAAGACCCACCTGCCGCATGACTCGGTGGAAGTACCGTGCCAAGGTGAGAGGTGACGAGCCTGTCGCCCTTTAGCACGGCATCTTGTCCTTATCCCTTAGTCGCCTTTTACGACTTGCATGGGGAGAGATGCAGTGGGGTTATTCTTTTTAAGAACGGCCCCACACGGCACCTGGAAGTAAAACAATAAATAATAAGTACGGAACATGTCTCTGTTGCGTGTACGGAACCCTCGATGCGCGAGTCCGGCTCGCACTTGGCCGGTTTTTATTTGGATTCGGTTCTGTCGTCGCGTTTTGTCTTTCCGAAGAGGTTTCGACAGTAACGAACAGTAGGAAAGAGAACGAAAGTGATGCAAGTCATTGAGTATAGCTTACGAGAGTTGCGTCTGCGAGGTGATGTATAATACGAACGTCTGTATAACCTACCCCTTAATAAAAACGCTGTTTTTTTTTATTGACAGCGCGACATATGGAGCCGAGCCGCCCATAAGGTGTCTAACGACGCCCATGGACATTCGGTCGTATGCGGGGGTTACGAATGCCATGCCGGCCTGACAGGTGCCCATTCACGCCCCTCTTGAAGAACCCGAGACTGTACTTGGGGGGAAATATAAGGGCAGGGAGAGCGTTCCAGAGTTTACCGGTTCTGTAGAGGAAAGATCTGCAGAATCGATTGATACGCATTCGCGGTAAGTCCAGCGTATAGGGATGCAATCCCTGCCCAGTGCGCGTGGTGCGAAGGTGGAAAGGGGACGCCGGGATCGCATTAAACAGCTCCTCCGAGCACTCCCCATGGAATAAGCGACAGAACACACTTAGGGCCCATACAAAGTAATCAAGCACTGTGTGAATTCGGCGGGCGCAAGCAGGATTTGTTTTTTATTTATTCTTAATGGAACCTGACACGGTTGGCTACATCACGTACAACATCCGTGATGTCAACCCATACACCCATGCACCCATGAACTAGGTGTCATGTCAGTGCTTCCCTTCATTTCATGTCGGCTACACTGAAGTGGACGGAAAACACGAACGATTTACATCGACGTTTCATTCAGTGCGGTGGTATCAACCCGGGCGGGATAAACCTTACGACCTAGTAAGGTAAGAAAGGAAGGGACCTACAGTTTTACGTGAAATCAGAACCACGGTCAGCCTCCAACTGGATCTGAATCTGAATTTAAAAAGAAGAAAGTAAGTAAGCTACTTTACTGTACCTTTATTTCGGTGCGCGGAACAATTTCGGTTTGTATGAGAGCCACATCTTAGCGTAACCGGAACTAAATTGTATTTAGCCTACCCTGTGTAGTTAAATGTGCATGTTCTAAGTATAATCGAATACATACATACAGAAAATATTTATAAAAATCGTCAATTTAGTTTTACTATCATACATAGAGCCAATAAACGCAGTATCTCATAAAACAAAGTAACTTACTCCATGACCATCCCTTACGTAATTGATGAGAATCGTTCTATAGCCACATATAAATTGGTCGAATCGTCCGGTAGAACCATCTGATGTTCAGTGGGTGGGATGATGCCATATGTCGCGCTAATATAAACAAACATGTTGGGTTACATAAAAGTGTGTCTGATGCCGCGTACACACTGGTGCAATGTAACATACAATAAACTATGTAATGCAAGAATGTGCCAGTACACATTTCTGCAATGTAACATGCGAGGTAACACGCGCTGTAACAAATTCCCATAGTCTGAACGTCTTGCGCGCACGAACTATGCCTCTGCCGCGCACGCTACGAGCGTTCCAAGCCGTGCGCGGAGCGATCCATGAGCGCTCGGTTTTTGAAACAAAGAAACAAAGAAAGGAGGAAATTTTAATTCCAGCCAAAAAATATTAATATATGTAATAAAAAAAAATTACACTTTTATAATAAAAATATTATTTCTCTGTCCTTTGACAAACAGGGAAAGGTGTGTGGATCTGACTCCATACAGCTAATGAGCTCGATGGTGTCGCTGGTTAGTAAAACAAAGTGTTTTACTTAGTCATCGTATTTTAGTATATTTTTATGGCCACACCTAATAAAATGAAAACAGTTCTCACCAAAACATACCCTATAACCCAAACAATATACCCGTAGTGATTGAGGTAGATTGTAGGCGATGTTATTATGTGGCTAGTCACTAAAATACTTGTAATAATATGTATAAAAAATACCCTGCGAAGTTTCTTGCCCGTTCTTCGTGGGTGTAATCGAACAGACTAGAACAAATTGTAACAAGTTCGAGTGCAGTCTAACTGCCATATGAATGATCAATAAACAATACAACAATACAATACAATACAATTGAAATCATAATTTCATAATACATGAAATTTGTAAAAATATATAATTCCTACGAAGTACCGACTCACTCAACAGAAAATATATCAATCCATGGGTGTTTGATGACCATAGGTTATAAAGCAAACCAGGATTAGGAGTACCTGGTTTGCTTTATGACTATGACCTATGGTCATCAAACACCCAATACAGACAGATAATTTTTTTTTCGGACGAAAACAAATTTGTCCTGACTGGTGTAACACGTGTAGAATGTTACATCGCATGTTACAACGTGCCAGTCTGTACGCGGCATAGGCAAGGCGAGGCGGCAAACTATTAGTATTCATCCGATGACACCCAACCTCATGCGGTCAACCGAAATATTATCATAAAGAATGACGGTCCAAATATTAGTACCGAGAACTGACGGCTGTCGGCAGAGAACTCGAAAGAGTGGGCCGTCAACTAGCCAAGCAGATGAAGTCATTATAAATGGTGCGACATAAAGGCGAAATGACAAATACTTAAGATCATGCTGTATGCCTCGGTTTCTTCAGACCAATTAACCCGCTCCAATATAACTTTAGCGAATGATCAATTTTTTTATAGAAACTGACACGGTTGGCTACATCACCTACAACATCCGTGATGTCAGCCCATAACACCGGGTGAACTAGGCGCCAAGTCAGTGCTTCCCTTCATTTCATGTCGGCTAAACTGAACTGGACGGAAAACACTAACTATTTACATAGCCGTTTCGACCGACGACGTTCAGATTCAGTGCGGTGGTATCAACCCGGGCGGGATAAACCCTACCTATAACCTAGTAAGGTAAGAAAGGAAGGGACCTACAGTTTTACGTGGAATCCGAACCACGGTCAGCCTCCAACAACGGTCCGTTGACCGGTACGAAGACCATTTGATTTTGACATCTCGGTTAAAAATGATACTTGGTGTTTATTTTCTACACAATATCTATACCGCTGGTACTTAAAAAAAATAGCCCCACTGCATCTCTCTCCATGAATGTCGTAAAAGGCGACTAAGGAATAAGGACAAGATTCTAATGGGCGACAGGCTAAAAAAAAAATTGGTATGGAAGTGATTATAATTTGAAAATATTTTTTGGGATTTTTAATAAAGTAATCATACATTACAGCATGTTACGAGATCACTATCAGGATATATTTTTCAAATTTCGGAATTTCCGTAAGAGGTGGTTTTAACCACTCAATTTTATGTCTTCTCGTCAATATTCGGTATTTTTATATTCTACCTATTCCGATCCCTGGTTACATATAACACATACAACTACGAGTATAATATAATGCCTTTTGGGCTTCAATCGGTCGGGTCGTCGCGTCGGTAAAAAATAAATTGTGTGCAAGCCGATAGCGGTTTTACAGTTTTGAATTCCTTGTCTGTCGGTTTCTTCTGAACTCTGCCGAATCGTCACTTTGTTCACGCTTCTAATTACTCATTTACAAACAATAGACTTACAGTATGTTGTGAGAATATTTGGTGTACTTAAAGGATTTAATACTTAAATACAGTAAATACATAGGTGACCGTATTAATAATGAGAGCTTTACACTCAGCACCTGCAGCTGATAATATAATACATACAGATGTTTTATCTCACGAGCGCGGGTGAGCCATACTTGTAGTTGTAATACATATAGACACGCGCTCCTGTGTGTGTGTGAGTTTGCTAACGCTACCTGTACTTACGCACACAGGAGCGCGTGTCTATACGCATTCATTACAACTACAAGTATGGCTCACCCGCGCTCGTGAGATAAAACATCTGTACTGCATACGCATTGCCATATCGGTTATGGAGTAACATACAAACATACAGAAAATATTTCTAAAAATCGTCAATTTAATTTTAGTATCATACATAGAGTCTACAAACGTAGTATCTCATAAAACAAAGTAACTTACTCCATGACCATCCCTTACAGATTTGTTATTAGTATTGATGAATTTATTCTTTATATTTATTATTTAAATTTAATATTTATTCAATAGTATAAAGCAAAAAAAACACCAACTTTATTTATTGTTTCAATAAAAACTAAATAAATATTATTATATTATAATAACATTAATATACGTCTATTTTGGTTTCAATGAAATATTAGGTAATTTACAAGGTGAAAGAATGTACTCTTTTATTTACGTCGAAATTGGCTGCCTGAGGCTTCGACCTCGAGCACAGCCACCCAGTTCGGAAGCAATAAAAAAAAGTTTAGTTTTAATGTTCACGAATACACATTTTCACATGTTTACATATAACCGTGTGTGGTCGGTATCGAGGTCGGTACTTAAAAAGAATAGCCCCACTGCATCTCTCCCCATGCAATGTCGTAAAAGGCGACTAAGGCATAACGTACCATGTGGGGCCGGTAGGTACTTAAAAAGAATAGCCCCACTGCATCTCTCCCCGTGCATGTCGTAAAAGGCGACTAAGGGATAAGCGCAAGATGCCGTGCTAAAGGGCGACAGGCTCGCCACCTCTCACCTTGGCACGGTACTTCCACCGAGTCATGCAGCAGGGGGGTCTTCGTGCCTTACTTGCTGCTTGATCGATTTAATCTTGTTCGAATACTTTGCGAAACGTGGTGGTCGGTGTCGTGATGTAATTTACCAGAGTTCTTGCAGCACAACACCGATTACTCTGCTTACCCCGATTGTCGGGATTCAGCGTGTGTGATATGTATGTATGTGTGTATATAATTCTGTACCCACAACGATCCGTATGTCTAATTATGTAATAGGCGGGTACCTAAAAAAATTATCAAACAAAAGAAATAACTTCATTAGCCTGATACAAAAACCTGTAATTATATAATTAAACATGTAACTCTCGCTTCTTCAAAAGAAACATTTCGTAAATGTTAGGGTTGGGCTTATGAGGAAAAAACTAAGGGGTTCACATACATTATACATTCCTGTAAATTATGTACAAATCCTTACTCATTGTATGTACGAGTACATTTGGCTACATTATTTCAAATTGTAAAAAATATTACTTATCATATTATTAGCAATTTAAATAAAACTGAAAACAAAGGCAACGCTGAAAGCAAATGCTGAACTCTCTCTAGAAGTCAGTGTAGACAGAATAGTCCCACCCACTGCATCTCTCCTCGTACATATCGTAAAAGGCAACGAAGGGATAAGGATAAGATGTCCATGGGCGTCGTTAGACACCTTACGGGTGGCTAGGCGCCATATTTTGAGCTTACAATAAAAAAATTTATAAAAAAAGATGCCTCACTAAAGCGCGACAGGATAGCCATCTCTCACCTCACCCTGGCATGGCTCCCTGCAGTCTTCGTAACTTACTTACTGGTCGATAGTTATCTGGTGCACCTATTAGTAATATTGCTGAAGGTGGGTTGTAGGTGTTGCGTAGTATTTTACCGGAGTTCTTTCAGCACAACACCGATTCCTCTGCTTATCCCGATTTTTGGATACAGCGTGAGTGGTAGGTAACAAAATTTATCTAGTACAAAATTTGAATTATAGATAAGCAAAAAAACATAATAATATTAATCTAACTATAAATTAAAAAGTAAACTTAGTAAACCTAAATAAATACCTTAAAAATATACCTATTAAAAAAACGATTCGAACGCCAAAAAAAAGGTTTTCTAATACTTCGTTGGGCATGGTGTCCAACAACACTACTGGTGGTACTCCCCTTCTGGATGGCAATAAGTTGAGTGAGGAATGCGCCAGCGCTTGGAGCACCAGATGCCCCGATCAGTTTTGGGCCTACCAGTTTCTGCCTTTGGATCCCCACGTGCCCGAGTGGGGATACGATTTGTCTAGTAGACGAATATTTCCATTACGTATATAAGTCGCATTTTCTCTAACTGTACTCATTAAAAGGGCCTAAGTCTGTCGCACGCCCAGCCCAACTCATTCGCAGTCAGAAGTTCGTCTCGACAGCAGCATGCAGCCCGACAGAGTGCTGACCTGGTTCAACATTATCCTCATGTCCATCGGAGTGACCAGCCTCTCCTGTCGCAAGCACGAACATGTCGCCCTCCGATACTGGTGGCAAGTCGCCAATGTCCTCTTCGTCACCTACATTGTCACCACTGAAGCTATGTTCATGTTCATACATCGAGACAACATGCTGTTGGTCACCGTTGTCTTCACCACTGAGCTGACTTGTTTCATGGATATGATTAAGATGATCTTTCAGTTCGTTTATCGCGATGAGATCAAAGATATCATTGATGCTATGATATATGAGGAGTATGCATTAAGGGTACCGTTTATAAAGAATATTATGAGTAAAGAAGAAGTAGGACCGAAGGCACAAGAATTGAAAGAGCTGATGAAGACGTCCAAGGCATATTTGCTGAAGATGGTCAATATTTGCCTGAAGGTTTACGCATTTCTGGCCTACGCGACTATTACTTCCATGATATCGCTCCCGATTCTCCTGGGGATTTTATATCCAGAGGAACATTACAGGGAACTGCGTAAGTTTATCAGATGAAAAATAGCTTTCTCCCGTGACTCCGTTCATGTGAAACTTTGAAAGAACTCGGTGGTTATGGAACTTATTTATTTATTTGCACATTTCTTTTTATATAAATTTTAAATAACTTATTAATTATTAAGAATTTGTAAAATGATATCAATAATAACTTTGACCAAAGAAGTAAATTTCGAAGACCAAGAAATTTAAATCTCTACTATTATAAACGCAAGTCGCGAAATCTGTCTGTAAAGGGGAAATGGCTGAAAGTATTCACATATTTTTCACTAATGGAATCTGCCATATCCCGGAATGGCGAAATGGCTATAGACTATGGATTACTTGATCATGATATTTCTTGAAGAGGCTGAACAGTAAACGGTAATATAATTTTGAGTTATTTCTGCAGCTTTCTGCATGCTGTTCCCGTGGAATACGAAGACGAATCCCAACTACCAACTCACCTACCTCATCAACATCAACGCTGGCTTATTCTGCGTTTCTGGTTAGTATATTTTACTGAAAACGATACCACGATGGTCTTCTAATATCATTCTCATCAAGGTCCAGAATATTATCACCGCACTGATGGAGTTCTTTAGAAACTAAAAAACCTGAAACTCGTTCAGCTTATACGGGGAAGCGCTAGTAAAGTTCCCTCCTTCAGGAACATGGTGCATTGGACTGCCATAATCTATATCCTATGCAATCCATCTAGCACTAGCTATGCCAGGTTATATAAAACATTACTTCTCGCACGAGGTCCTCCCTTCTAAAAACCTCTGAACATGATACACCTTTAAATGTTTGTTCTTTCTTTTAAATTTTCTTCTGAACACCTCCAAAACAGCATACGTGTCGTTGGACTCGCTGTTCGCTTTCCTTGTGGGACACGTCATCCGACAGCTGCGGCTGGTGGGCTTCATCCTCACTAACCTAAACGAGCTGGTGGCAGAGACCTGCGAAATGCACAGCGAACAGTGGGAGCAGGAATGCATCGCCCTCCTCTCCAGCTGTGCGGCGCACTTTGAATCCTTGAGGAGGTATACATAACGTGACGTCTATTTACCAATGTAATTTGCAGAGACAACGGACCCTCAAGTGCCACGGTCCTGAAGCACCTCTGATGTCTCTTTGTACTCGTAATTCTTTTCCTACATATTCATCAAAGCGCATTCAGAATAAAAGATAATAATATTTTTTCGCTCTACGAAAGAAGACTTCGAAATGTCGGACTTATTGAGCGATAGAAGACTAGGATGTATGTAACAAGTGTGAGCAGCAGGTTTGAGAAACGAAACCCCAGTGGGGTAGACAGAGACAACGGATCTCCACGTGCCACGATCGTGCTGATACACCTCAGCCACCTCATCCACTCTCATAATGGTCTTCATACATGTTCGTACTACGGGTACTACGCACTTGACCCTTTTTGAGCACATGCCCCATCTGGTTCAGGTATGTGCGTCTAGTAGGGCGATCCTTCCCGACTATTCTACTCACATTCGCTACATAAATTTCTTTCGCTAGTCTCCTATCATCCAGAACCCGAAAACTAAAGAGTTACAAAATCTTTATTAATGTGGCGTTAGAAATCTCAGGCCAGTAATCAGCAGATATCTGCTGTGCCTTCCGTAAATCGAGAGAGGCTGCCACAGAAGATATTCTTTATGAGTAATTTGTCACTATAAACCACAATAACTGTGCTATAAACTTAACCTTATTGTGATCTTTGGTAGTAAATCCTTCGATGATCGACGACGATGATCGCAATAGTCGACGATCGCAACAATTCATGATAACTTGGATAATAATTCAGGATTGTCATTTTCAGTATCTGCAAGAGATTAAACATCATCAACAAAGTATTCTTCGTCATCCAAGCCGTCTGTTCCTCCATCCTCATATGCATGTGCATATTCAAGATCGTATTCGCTGAAGTAAGAGACAGTCAGTCCCCACCAGTATTCCTCTAGTCCCGACCTACTTGACGTCGTCTTCGTCTTCTCCCGACGTACTTGATGTCGTCGCCCCACACATTATTTGTAGTATTTAGTTAAAATTAGATTTCTTTCATCAGCTTTTGTAGGATCTTATTTTATTCACTGGTAGTTACCGGACATGTTTATTATCTAGAATCTTTACGTTACTTACCGGTATACTATATCTTGGTTCCGTAATTTATCCTTCTTATTTCTTAATGAAAAAAATTCAAGGAATGTATAATGGTTTCAGAATATGATGTCCTTAGAAGTGACACAGTATTACTTCTACGTGATGTTGGCTACGATCCAGATCGGTATTTATTGCTGCGCTGGACAATTACTTGTCAATGAGGTAAGTACTTTATAACTTTCTGCATCCAACCCCAAATTCTTATATTAGTTAAAATTCATGATTAGTTAAAATGCTTCATACTCTTTTCGGTAGATGGCGCGCATACACTTTTCAGCTTCTTATATGGGGACCGCCGTGAATTTTTTCACGTTTTCTTATTTTTATTATTTGTTATTATATCGACCATAATAAATAACACACATATTCTGTGAAAATTTCAACGGGCTACCTATTACGGTTCAAGAGATACAGCCCTCGGACAGACGCGGCGTAGGCATTAGTAATAGGGTCCCGTACGACGGATACGGAACCCTAAAATCCAAATTATCTATTATAGTCTTTGAGGAAATATTATATAGAGTTATCGCTCCGAAGAAATATACAGAGAAGCGGTGTTCCAGCGGCTGATGTATGGCGTAAGGTAGCGGGGAGGCAGAGCGCAGAGTAGAGCGGAAGAGGGGAGCGCGCGCGGGGCGGGAAGCGTGCGGGAGACGGGCTGGCGGCCGATGCGGGGGGCTAGCGCGAGGCAGGAAGCGTGCGGGAGAGAGGCAAGGGGTAGGGAGAACGATCGCACTCGTGCGTCGGTGTGTATATTGTCTTTTCATTCTAACACTTCAGCTCCAGATTCGCCATCGCACCTTCGCATCAACGAAGATGTGTAAATGTATTAGTTTAAAGTAGGCGAGGCGCGATCGCAGCAGGCAGGCGACGACTGCGCGCTGCGGCCTCTCGCGCTCGACTAAGAGACTTGAGGATCGTGAACCGCAACTCGGTGGAACATGTTAGTTGGCCGAGTGATTTATCTAGTACGCTAGTACATAATATATCTTTGGTTACAGTCTGGGCAGCTGCACAACTGCCTGATGTCGGGATGGTGGAGCCACGGGCGACGCTACAGATCCAACATGCGCATACTGCAGGCGGCGTTGCATCAACCCCTCACGATGCACATCTGGGGAACCATTGAGGTTTCTCATGCTACATTTGGAGCGGTAATTTGATATATTTTAACCGTGATTTTAACCGTAGATGTAGGTTTTTTTTTATGTAATCCGGTATGGGTGGCTGAGTCAGAGGGGCCAAAGCACATGCTCTGAATAGCCAATATCACCTCCGAGAAGGTAGGTGCCATACCGGAGACTTCCCTGGATTGCTGGCTATACTGGACTAGTGGAGAACACAACCGAGGCTGCTATGCGGCCATCTTACATCCAGTATGGTGGTACCAACCCAGTGGGCTACAATTTGAGCCTACCACCTAGTAAGGGGCAAGGGAAGGGACTTACAGTTTTACACCGGTTCCGAACGGTGAAGCAGCAAGTGTAGGTATGCACGCAATTTTCTTCGTCAGAAAAAACTCATTGGTACACGCCGACCGGATTCGAACCGAGGACCTCTCGCATAAGAAGCCGATGCCCAAACCACTCGGCCACCCGCCGCTTAATCCCGCCGCGGCGCCGCCGCTTAAAATTAAAGTTTGTCCCCCTCCGAAGGAAGACTGATCAAAGCTTCAATCAAGACGAACAGACGAACCTGTGTAAATTTTTTAAAATTATTTTTTGTCAGAAAACCACCAGCATTTCGGTTACTCTTCGTTTAGGCCTCAAAATTTGTGAAAATTATAATTGTGTGTGTGGGTCGATATTTATGGACATGGTCTATGGTGCATCAAAAGTGCAGGTAGTAATACTACTGCACTGAATTATTCCAAGCATCAAAATTAAAATTGTATTATAAAGTCCACGCTTCTGACGGCAAACATACCGTGCATGCTAGAACCTTGCCATGGGCTAAGGGTAGGTCCCTTTTGATAGTTATTTTAATGTTTATTAGGTAGGTTTTAATTATTTAGTTATTAAGTTATTAGTATTACTTTCTTGTAAATTAAATTTGCAGTTAATCATTGAACTCAGTTAATACAAAAATATTCTTTTGCTTCAGGTGGTGAAAACTTCGGTATCATATTTGGCCCTACTGAAATCAGTTGTGGAGAAATAGACAACAAAAATATGTATTTAGAAATGTTAATATTTATTTTAATAATTTCTAACTGCTCCCGGTGTTTCAGTTATCTTCTACAAGAAAATATGAATACATTTAAATTTGTTTATTTTTTTAATTTATGATCAACAAATTAAAATAATTATCTAAATGTTCTTTGCTAAATCTTGATAAACAAATTGACTGCCATTGATTTAATTAGATTGATCTATAGTACTAGATGAGCCTTCCCGAAAAAAAAACACAAAAACATATGTCACCGACCAAATCAGCTTATAATTTATTTTTTATTTTATTTATTTATATTAAACAACTACATCTTCAATACAAAACTAAAAGGATAAAAAAAATACAAATAGAACTCAAAAACGGAGTTAAAGACAATACAATTATTTTAACTAAAGAAAAAAACATGTATACTATAATATGTATGTAGGAAAAAAAACCTAAATAAACACTAAAGCAAAATACACATTAAAAGAAGAATCGATCCTACAGTATTTTATAAATATAAACTTTAAAGACGCTCTGGTATCGTGGAATAAATCCACATTGCACTTCCTGTTGAACACTGTTTTATATAAGCTGAGTTGACTGTTGCTTTTGTTGTATGGCTCACCTTGTCCTCTTATTTCCTCAAAGACGCGAGTGAGTAGTGTTAGCGCATTCATATCATGAGATGGCTTTTAATGAGATCCTGAATGTGTTCATGATGACAAATTGTATGCACGCACACTTATTTACCGAAGGTAACATATTTCACCGCACTTTGTCTCGTCTAGTACTTACTTATGTGTTTGATTGAATATTTAAAACCATTCCCAGTAATGTTTATAGTTAAACCCGTCCGAATGTATGAATGTGCGCATAATTTAATTGAGATTGTTTAATTTAATTGTAAATAGATTTATTTTCACACATTCACCGTCAACATGTTGTGTCAGAAAATTAATAATAATTTTAACACGTTGTATTTTTTATTCCACACTTTTGTATTTGTGGAGGTTATTCTTCTGGTTTTTATTCTGTTTGTTTTATGTACTTACTTGTAATTAATTTCTACCCAATGAAATTTTTGAAACAAATAAATAAAAGTGACAGTGATGGCGGACGACTGATTTTGAAACAATTATAGAAAAGTTACATTAATGACAGGCGACTGATTCTGAAACAAATAAAGAAAAGTTACATTAAATGACAGGCGACTGATTCCGAAACAAATAAAGAAAAGTTACAGTGATGACGGACGACTGATTCCGAAACAAATAAAGAAAAGTTACAGTGATGACGGACGACTGATTTCGAAACAAATAAAGAAAAGTTACATTAATGACAGGCGACTGATTCTGAAACAAATAAAGAAAAGTTACAGTGATGACGGACGACTGATTTCGAAACAAATATAGAAGGTGGCGGCGCACATTGGGCTGGATTTCGAGTTTCATAGACATTCAACAACTTTTTTTTTACGTCCTGTTTTTTTATTGAAAATGTTTGGAAAGACCTACAGTATGCCTAAATATATATAACGAGACCACATAAAAGGTCTACTACAAAGTTATGATTTTTTGTCGAAAAAATTGTATGGAAATTACATAAAAAAATTCAATATCTCCTAAATCGCTCGGTTGCGCGTTATTTCTTTGCACAGTGTGATTCCGCTATTATTTTTACTTATTTTGGCATACTTAGAATTTCGCGCACAACTGCGTTTTTTTTTTAAATAATTCAAGAAATTTTTTTTACTCCGCATATCAACCGCTTGCTAAGAAACTGAATATTTTGATAACTATACTGTGCGTGAGTGTATTAAAGAAGCATGCAGTTTACAGTTCATTAGGTATTTGCTATGTGTGTACCTATAGGTGCAGTGTAGCTCGCACGCGTTCACGCTCACGCTAAACTCATGCGTCCCACCCGCACGCGGGCGCAGCGCGGCCGCAAGCGTCCCTCCCTCCCTACCTACCTACCCTTGCCTGCGCAGTGCGCAGTCTGGCATTGGGCCTCGCTCGGGCAGGACGTGTCATTCTTTGTACACTCCACACATCGAGCGTGCTAGTTTCGAATAGAGCTTAGACGTGCCATTCTTTGTACACTCCACACATCGCTCGTGCTAGTTTCGAATAGAGTTTAGACGTGCCATTCTTTGTACACTCCACACATCGCTCGTGCTAGTTTCGAATAGAGTTTAGACGTGCCATTCTTTGTACACTCCACACATCAGCGTGCTAGTTTCGAATAGAGTTTAGACGTGCCATTCTTTGTACACTCCACACATCGCTCGTGCTAGTTTCGAATAGAGTTTAGACGTGCCATTCTTTGTACACTCCACACATCGAGCGTGCTAGTTTCGAATAGAGTTTAGACGTGTCATTCTTTATACACTCCACACATCGAGCTTGCTAGTTTCGAACAGAGTTTAGACGTGTCATTCTTTGTACACTCCACACATCGCTCGTGCTAGTTTCGAATAGAGTAGCGTAAACATTAAACGTGCGTTAAAAACACTAAGTTGCATGCTCTGTGTCATATTACTTAAAAACCAAAGGAGCGAAGTATGAGTCGTGCCGAACTGTACTGTCTTTATTAATTTCCCTGCTCTTTAGTGAAACTTTAATTACGAAAAATGGAAAGCTTGACTACTAACCTGCATTTGTTCATAATTATGAAAAATGCTGATTCGTTAATGCCCCTAGCATTAACGAATCAGCTCGAATGCAGTATGACCAAAGAATATCTGCCTCAAGCCAGCCTCCATAATCCTTTTTGAAGATTTCAAATTTTCGATGAGAATTTTGCCATCTCTTCATTGCAGTAGCCAGTGAAACGTCGACAAAATTCTCTTAAGGTCGAACTTTCTCCATTAGAAAGGGTGTAGTTCAATCGGGATACGACTGCCTCAAATAATTTTAGATTAACATGTTTCTTATCTGCATTTTTTATATTTATGAACAAATCCAGTTTAGTAGTCAAGCTTTCCATTTTTCAACCGACTTCAAAAGGAGGGACGTTTGACGAAAGTTTGTAACGCGATTACTACGTCAATTGTGGGCCGATTTTGAAAATTCTTTTTTTGTTCGGTAGGCCATACTTCAGAGGTGGTCCCATGTAAATTTTATCGAAATTCATTCAGCGGTTTTAAAAAAAAATCATCAAAAAACTATGGTTTGTGGTTACGTTCAGCAAAACTTTTGATGTGGACTTTTTTAGCAATAAAAACATAAGCAAGTCGATACCTCAGAACGTCGATATACTGCAACACGCTCAACATTTTGCAGTTTGACACATGGCGAATATTTCTGTACCACTTCAACCGATTTCGGTTATTCTTTTTATGTAATATTACTAAAAAGAATGAAATAAACGCGATTCCGCCGAGTACACTAATAGCAAAGAATTACTAAAAAAACTGTGAAATAAAAAAATATTTATAAAAAATATAAAAACCGACTTGAAAAATGTATGAAATAAAAAAAATCGAACCCCAGAGTTGAAGGCGGTGTTAGCAAGCAAAAATGATGTATGAAAGAAAACATAAGTGGATGATATCCTTTTGTGATTTTGTGTAGCCTTCTTTTGCACCGCCTTCAACTTTAGGGTTAAATTTTCTTTTATTTCATAAATTTTTGAAGTCGGTTTTTATATTTTAGAGTCAACATGCTTCTTCTTATTATGCTCTGTGGTTTTATCCCTACACAGAATCCGCGCCATAGTAAGCCAAGTCCCCTACGTACTTGGAACATTTATGGCTTGTACCTATAACGCGAACATTAGGACTGTTTATGTTCTCATACAGTTTCCAGCCTGTAATAAAACCGAGTCGTTAGGATTCTATCTGACACTGTCTCGCATGTTTGTAGATTGCTTCAATTAAGCCATCAAATATTTCTCTGTAGTGTGCAAAGTGAAATGGCATGAATGTATTAGGAATTATTTTAACGACTCAATAAATGCATGCGCCCAAGTTATGGCTCAAAATTGTGCTCTAAGAATTAAGAGTAAAAAAAGTCGTGTGAAAAGGTTGTAATCCCAAATCACGACTCCAAAAAGGTCGTAACACCGAAACTGCG
Organism: Nematopogon swammerdamellus; assembly: GCA_946902875.1. Lineage (NCBI taxonomy): Eukaryota > Metazoa > Arthropoda > Insecta > Lepidoptera > Adelidae > Nematopogon > Nematopogon swammerdamellus. Next base: position 10,775,394 of record OX336359.1, read on the forward strand.
ACTCAAATAAGGTCGTGCTCCCAAATTAAGACTGCAAAAAGGTCGTACTCCCAAAATGCGACTCAAATAAGGTCATGCGCCCAAATTAAGAGTCAAAATTGTGCTCTAAGAATTACGAGTCTATAACAAACTACGACACCAAAAAGGTCGTACTCCCAAAATGCGACTCAAATACGGTCGTGCGCGAAAATTGCTACAAAAAATTTAGAGGTCTCAAATTACGACTCAAAAAAGGTCATGCGTCCAAATTTCGAAAGCGTCAAAAAATCTAAAAGAGTACTCAACATTCAAAGTAGAACGTATTTACACGTATCAACTTCATATATCCACTGCTGTACATACGCCTCTCCAATTGTCCTCCAGTCCTCCCGGCCTTCAGTAAGATTATACACACATTTGATTGTTATGCTGACATTTCACTTTAGCGGATAGGCTCAACGTCGAGCGAAGCCGCGGGTATCGGCTAGTCAGTCAGCTATAGCAGCGGTTTCCAATTATATTTTAATCGATACGTCTTAGCGAATTTTCTGAGACCCAAGTACACCTTTTTTTTATGGGAAGCACGATATTAACGCAGAGGTGTAGTCCGATGGCGCCATCGATGTATATGTACCTAAAGGTACTAGATGGCAGGTTTCATACATTAGAACGCCGCATAACAATCGTCCACGGCGTTGATTGGTGGACGATTGAACGACAGTCGCTTGTTCACTGTCAGCGAGTGTGGTTGTTGTGTGTGTTGTACAGTGTGAGTGAGTGAGACGGTGCGGTGCGCAACAAAATGCCGTGTTGTGCATTTAAAAACTGCAATCACAACCACCGAAACTCCAAAAAGACGGATGGCATAACATATCACATGTAAGTACATCATATTTTTTTTTATTTCTTTCTTATTTATTTAGTTTAATTGATTTTTTAAGCCAGTATTAAATTTATCGATATCCGCAACGACGATTAGTCACTTCATCTCTTTCTAACTTATTGCATTGCTGCGTATCAATAGATTTGCTATTTCGTTCAGCCTACGTTCAAGTGCACGCACGTGTTAATAGCGCCGCCGTGAGTTCGAAAGGGATAAACGCGCGCGTTAGAAGATAGAAGCGCGAGCGTGCGTGCGTGCGTCATGCCAATTTCAACGGACTAGCCAGGGCCGCATTTAAAAGAATAATGAATATATGAAAGAGATGTATGTAGGTACTATAATGAAAAATAAGGTGCGATAAAAGTTTTAGAGGTGGAGAAAAGTCCTTGAGTGGTTCTCATTATACAAGTGTCTTTATCTAATTTCTTTATACTTGGTCTAACACATCGTGTCTTATTGTACCATTAAAATATTTTTTTTATGTTTTCTTTTTCAGGTTTCCAAGTGACGTCACTACAAAGGAAAAGTGGTAAAATATCATATATGGTAAAATATTACTTGTCTGCTTCGAGTTTGCCCAGAGTTTGCAGCTACCTCCACCCGCGCTTCAGCACGCCGCGCCTCACGCTCACGCTGCAACCGCTAACGCCCAGCTCAGCACCGTTCGCATCGCTGCCGAGTAGCCACGTCCGTAATTTCGATTTCAATTTCGTCCGCAAAATCATTTTATTTGAGATCAATTAACTCCGATGACCACCGACGATGGACCTTATATTTAAGTAAGATTTTATTCTAGTAAGTACTCAGTCCTTTTAAGATATTCGATTCATGGGTCTAGCCCGCCCGGGTTTGCACCACCGCACTGAATGAAACGACAGTCGAAACGGCTATGTAAATAGTTTGTGTTTTCTGTCCAGTTCAGTGTAGCCGGCACGATCAAAGGGGGAAGCACTGACATGGCACCTAGTTCACCCGGTGTTATGGGCTAACATCACGGATGCTGTGGGTGACGTAGCCAACCGTGTCAGAGTCCATAAAAAAAAAATGCCGCCGGCGTATTTAGGTAATAAATAAGTTTTGTATTTTTCTTAACTAGTATTTGTATTAAATGTAAGTTATATTAGGTAAGTAAGGGAGCGTTCATAAACCACGTGACCAGACGTGATCCGGACTTCTTCCCCCTAAATCTGTCGCGTGGTTTATGAATGCTCCCCCCTCAGGCCACCGAAAAAGCCTTTTTTTATCCTGAACTTAATTAATTAGTTAATTTAATCATAAACTTAATAGTAATTAGTCACTTAGTTAATTTAATAATAAACAATATAACACTCCTTTAAATTTTTTTATTCCTGCATTTATTGCATAAGATCGCATTTACGAAAAATAGCTGAATTAATAATCAAACGTAAATAACGTAATATTACGTATCTAAACATAAATAACATTAAAATAAACGTTTGGTTAATCTTTTATATATAGCACGCAATTCATTTTATACAATTTAATATTGCTGTTACAAAAAGTTGTTACTAAATTTGATTAAATTTTAGTAAATGCGTCCATTTCTAAATACGGCTCTGGTTGGGATAACGCACGTGTGTAGTATGATTGAAATCATAGTACCCAACAATTGTAATAACTAGAAATAAATAAGAGACATGAAAACATATTTCTTTAAATGTATGTTTGGTATTATTAGAAATTAATTTAATTATGACTACTTAAACTTAATAAGGGATTGTTTATTATATTTTCAATGGGTTCTAGTGACACAAAATTATGAAAACGTTTTAATGTGCGCTAGATGTTATTAGAACGAAATTTGACTATGACTTAGTAAATTTCATAGAATGTTTCGTTTTATTTAAAAAATAATTAGCATGAATTTGAAAAATAAACAAAATTTCGTTCTTAGGATTTGTAGTGAACTATACACGATAGCTGGAATTAGGGAACAAGTGACGCGTAGGGAGACTGCTATTTGTCTCTCTCGCACCTGGAAGGTCTTAGCTGTGTTAACAGAGAGGCACATTTATACATTTGCGCTAGAGTCGCGAATGTTGTGTTCTTCTATATTCTATTGTATGGAATAGAATAGTTTAGCACTATAATATTTGCGACACTGGCGCGAATGTTACACTGGCGGTCCGTGCGCCGCAGGATTCACTAGGCCTCATCCACACGTTTGGCAAACCTCCAAATCAAACCACAAATCCAAACGTGTGGAGAGGCGTTTGTGTTGGTTTGGCATGGTTTGCCACCGATCCGGTCGAGTGTCGGTTTTTTGACACAAACCAAAGGAGTTTGCGGCAAACCACGGCACGCGTTTGCGATCCGTCCACACGTTTGCCAAACGCATTAGTATCGCTTGCGCACTGGAGGGAGGTGGACGTATAGACGCGCGTGCATAATTGCGATTGTTTTAACTCTTTTCAGTGATAGTGTTCGTTTTAAAGTAAAAATGAGTAACTGGACCAACGAAGATGTTCTATTTTTCCTAGAATGTTATCAAGCATAGCCTTGTATTTGGGATCCCACTAACAAAGATCACAAAGAAAAGAAAAAAAAGGTTGCAGACGCATGGACTCGCCTGGGGAAAGTCCTAAATAAGCCAATTGAGGAAATAAAAAAAAAAGAAAGAAAACCTTATGGTCACATTCCGTAAATATTATTTAATTATATTAATATTATTTAATATTATTATAAGAAACAAGATTCAATTCGTTCAGGCTTCATTTTGTTTATTTTTGCAATATAAATAGGTTAAAGCCGAACGTTATTGCCGACACTAGCTCGACGTCCATCACGTTTGCCTTTCCAAAATACACCAACGCACTTCACAAACCATCGCAAACGTGGGGATAGCGACGTTTGGTTTGTGGTTTGTGGTCTGTGATTTGTGGTTTGTGGTTTGCGGCAAACATGTGGACCCGGCACTACGATCTGCCAGTCTAGGAACATATACGTCGATGGATGGCGCCCACGGCCAGTCGGATATTTAAATCGTTTCTTTGTCGCACCGCTAGAGTGTGGAACTGTCTCCCGGCGAGTGTATTTCCTGAATCTTTTAACCTGGGTGTCTTCAAGCGTCGTATTAACGGGCTAGACAGCCTAGCAACAGTCCGCAAATCTGCTGGCATGGCACCTAACTGAGCGTGGTTTCGCGAGGAGAGATGATTTTGGCTCTGTCGACTGCACCATTGGTCTCTCGGCACAGCCACCCATGCTGGTTTAAATAAAAAAAAGCCACAGTTGCACTCCGGGAGTGCCGGCAGAAGTGAAAACAACACCGTAACATTGCTTAAAAAAAATTTAATAAAATTAATGTTAAATTTAGTAGAACGGACCGACATGCATTTGTTACAGAACCCTACATTCATTTTGCAGAACTTAGTAGAATGGACAGACATAAACGTGTTACGGAACCCTACTTTTATTATAAAATAACCTTCGGAGGACCTTGGTTGAAAATTGTAAAATTTAGTAGAACGGACAGACACGCATTTGTTACGGAACCCTACATTCATTTTGAAATAAATGTTAAATTTAGTAGAACGGACAGACATGCATTTGTTACGGAACCCTACACTCTCTTTGCAGAACTTAGTAGAATGGACAGACATAAACGTGTTACGGAACCCTACTTAACAGTTGCACTCCGGGAGTACCGGCAGATCCCGTGCCAATCGTAACTTAACCCTTAATGTAATGACTTAATGTTACATTTTAAATAATAATGACGCTGTCGCGATGTCGCGAACATAATTGATCCCGTGCCACTGTAACTTAACCCTTAAAGCAATGACTTAAGGTTACATTTCGATTTTCGAGATCTGACGAGGACGCGATGACGCGAGTTTAAATTTTTATACCCAAGCGCCGCTAAATAAGTTTTCACTTCAAAAATGCCATGTCGGCCGGCTAGGTGCACCTTCACATTATGTTTGTAGGACCCCAGACTGAACATTAGAGGAAAGGATGAAGTTGGGAGTGCATTCCACATGTTGGCAACCCTGTAATTATGGAATAAATAAATAATAAATAATAAAGGATTTACAGGATCGTTTTGTCCTAAGTGGGGGGATATCGACAGTGTGTGGATGCATTCCCAACCTGTTGCGCGTGAAACGATGGTAGAACGGGGATGGAGGGATCGCATCGTGCAGCTCCTTGGAACACTCTCCGTGGTACAGGTGATAGAACATACACAAAGATCCAACGTCGCTGCGGAGTTGTAAGGTCTCTAAGTTCCGAGATACCTGAGTGAAATGTTTAAATAAAACAATAAAAAATTTTTTCATCATAAGTTTGTTATTTTTGCATATGTAATAAGGTTGTTTATACATCGTATCAGTCATTTAGTTCTAATGTCTACTTAGTAATTACAATTAAAAGCGAAATAGGTCCCAATAAACCATTCAGATTGCTCAATTTAAGCGGCGGGTGGCCGAGTGGTTTGGGCATCGGCTTCTCATGCGAGAGGTCCGCGGTTCGAATCCCGACGGCGTGTACCAATGAGTTTTTTCTGACGAAAAAATTTACGTGCATACCTACACCTGCTGCTTCACCGTTCGGAACCGGTGTAAAACTGTAGGTCCCTTCCCTTGCCACTTACTAGGTGGAAGGCTCAAATTGTAGCCGACTGGGTTGGTACCACCGTACTGGATGTAAGATGGCCGCATAGCAGCCTCGGCTGTGTTCTCCTCTAGTCCAGTATAGCCAGCAACCCAGGGAAGTCTCCGGTATGGCACCTACCTTCTCGGAGGTGATATTGGCTGGTCGGAGCATGCGCTTTGGCCCCTCCGACTTAGCCACCCATACCGGATTACATAAAAAAATAAAATGTCTACTTAGTAGTTACAATTAAAAGCGAAATAGGTCCCAATAAACCATTCAGATAATTTTCACTAATGAGATGAGATAAGTGGGGTCACTTTATCTTTACAATATTGTTGAGGTAAACATGGCCATTAAGTACGACCACGTGTACCCCTTCTCTTGACCCTTCGTACTCCTCGGGGTACGCGCACCACTATTTGGGAACCACTGGCTGAGCTATAGGATTCAATAAAACCGGCATCAAGCAAGGAAGCGTAGAGTCGTGAATTTTTATTACAGTCTCCAGTTAAACTCGATCGCAACTTAAGTGGGCAGTTAAAGCAGGCTTAACTCGAATTTCTGAGATCTGCTTGGATTCATGATCTGCATTTTATGATCTAGTCTAGACTCTAGAACTGTAACTTCGAAGATATAGGGAGTCTCGCATCATCTGGGCGCACGCTAGTTCCCCCGTCAAGTTCGAGCCCACGGCGCACTCACATCACTCTACTGGAACAAACTCGGCACACATATTTTGATATATGTAGGTAAGTAGGAGAAAGGAATGCTTCGGTGGTTCGGTCATCTTGGAAGAATGGATGATAGGAATGAAAGAAATTTATGAAGCGAATGTGAGTGGAAGAGTCGAGAAGGGTCGCTCTAGCTAGATGCACGTACCTGGACCAGATCGGGCATGTGCTCGAAAAGGGTCAAGTTCGTAGTACCCGTAACCGACGAGCATGTATGAAGAGCATTTTGAGAATGGAAGAGGCGGTAGAGGTGTGTCAGGATGGTGGCACGTGTAGATCCGCTGTCCCTGCCTACCCCACCGGGAAACAGGCGTGACGCTATGTATGTGTGTATGTAGGTATGTATGTACTTAGGAGATTTTCACTGTAAAATTGTAATAAGATTCGTAGAATAACAATCCGAAGAAGTATGGAATAATTTAAGACATAGTAAAGGTGAACTTGAAAAGTATCTATCTTGGTACTTTCGAGAAAAAAAAATCCAAATTATTTGCAACTACCACACAGCATGGCAGACAAGGTCTGCATAAGTAGGTTGAGAGCCGAATTCAAATGGGTTGGGTTGACTTCGGAAAGTTAAAATTCGTCCTGAGCAAAGTTTAAAGACCCGTATATATGACCAGTGTGTCCTCCCGGTTATGACGTACGGGTGTGAATCGTGGACTCTGACGGTCGCTGTTGTCCAAAGGTTGAAAGTTGCCCAGCGAGCAATGGAGCGAGCCATGCTGGGATTATCGCTAAGTGATATGGTGCGTAACGAGGCAATCCGCCGACGCGCCAAAGTAGTCGATATTGGACACCATGTGGCTAAGCTCAAGTGGCAGTGGGCTGAGCACGTTATCCGAAGAGACTATGACCGCTGGAGCAATAGTGTCCTACACTGGCGGCCGTGGACAGGAAAACGGAGTGTGGGAAGACCACTCGCCAGGTGGGATGACATCAAGTTCGTCGGCGGAAAGCAGTGGTTCCGTATCGCTGAAGGCCGGGAGGACTGGAGGAAAATTGGAGAGGCGTATGTCCAGCAGTAGACGCTTACACGCTGACTGACTGACTGACCACAGAGCATCGTTCGGTGGCTGTCTACGGTGGGCGAAAGCCATCAATGCTCTGTGGCAACTATCTAATACTATTTTAATTTCCAATCATTTCACTCATCAACAGCGCTTCCCTTCTTTTATGCCAACCCCTTTCTGCTGGTGTTTTCTTCCCACGCTACGCGGTCAAGTAAGCAAATACCTAAACACTCAAAAATAACTATTAATACTATAGCATTAAAGTCCACAATTCTTTAACACACTTGAGTAATTTTCTGTTTTAGTATTGTTTTGTTCGAGTTACACTTGGTATTTTATCGCATTTACTAAATCGTCTTCAGTGGAGTGACTGTATTATAAAGGCGTGTAGTGTTTCGTTATTGCACAAAGGTTCCATGTGATTCTATTGAAGGGTAGGAACTGTAGGAAGGGAGGAAGGACATGCGAAAGGAATCGACAGGTGCTTTCGACTTTAGGTGCAGCGTTGCGTATAATTACTATACGCACGTAAATTTGGAGGTCCCTTCCCCCCCATCGAATCACACCTTCCTCCTTACACTGATCGCATTTACAGTGTTTGTCCTAATAACTAATAATACCTAATAAATCCGTGTGGGGTCGATACTTAAAAATAATAGCCCCACTGCATCTCTCCCCGTGCATGTCGTAAGAGGCGACTAAGGGATAAGGACATGATGCTGCGCTAAAGGGCGACAGGCTGGCCACTTCTCACTTTGGCGTAGTCCTTCCACCTAGTCGTGCAGCAGGTGGGTTCTTCGTGCTTGCTGCTTGATAGTTGTCTTGTCCGTGTGCTGTGCTGAACGTGGTGGTCGGTGTTGTGCTGTAGTTTGCCAGAGTCCTTGTAGCACGGCACCGATTGCTCTGCTTACCCTGATTGTCGGGATACAGCGTGTGTTATGTACTTATGTATGTATGTATGTAAATCTATAAATGAGCACTATAAACTGACACATAATTTATTCTGCATTGACGCTAAATTACGGTAGACTGAGACCGTGGGTGTTCAAAATGACATCACCTCAGTCACTCCATGAATGAGTACTGTCCCGTGCTACCATTATAAAAAGGGAAGGTAGATTTCGAGAAACGATGGGTTTCCCAATGTCAACAATAAAAGGGTGCTCAGTTTCTCTGCGACGAGTGCTGAGATAGGTTTTTAATTAAATGAAATGCAATTAAACATGAAATGAAATATGTATTGAAAGGAAATATATTATTGATTGTCTGACAGGGAAACAGTAGGTTAAGTAACTTTATAAGTACACGCTAAAAAACTAAAACTAATAAAAACGAAATAAAAAAAACACGGTGTACCTACCTACTAATCAAACTTTAAAAAAAATGGTTTTAAAAAACATACAGACGAATTGAGAACCTCCTAATTTTTACCCGACTACGGCGAAGCCAAAAAAGGAAGGGTTATGAGTTTGGCGTGTATGTATGTATGTATGTATGTATGTATGTATGTGACTATCTATATTCCACTCTACAGCCTAAAGTACTGGGCCGATTTGAATAATTCTTGCGCCAGTGGATTTGTCTTATTCACGGGAGTGTCATAGGCTATATAACAATTTTCAAAATTCAAAATGGCGGACGCACGGCCTCAAAATGTCAAATTAGTTTTTCAAAATATATTGAGTGGGGTATCAAATTAAAGATAATTAAATTACGATTCCGAAAATATATACTTTGCTATCTATTAAACTTATGTATACAGAGAAATAGAGCCAAATGTGTGGCGCATGTATGAATCGCGATTATTCGCGATGAAGCGTGGTCGCCCGCGCACCGCGCCGCGCGCCCCCGCGGTTTCGGTACGCGACGACGCGACTGCGACGCGAAGAAGCGACATGGTATTGTTGGTAATATACCTACATACTTATTCACTGATCTACCGAAAATTTTATGTATATATAATATTATTATTAGATACAGTACTATGCTAAAATAAATTGGTATTAAATGTCCATGTAGGTACCTAGTGTAAGCATAATATGTAGTGTAGGTGTACCGTGTGGGGTCGGTACTTAAAAAGAATAGCCCCACTGCATCTCTCCCCGTCGCATGTCGTAAGGGATCGTCGACTAAGGGATCGTCAGCCTGGGCAGCTTAATGGTGCGGTCAGTTTACTGATGGATGACCGCCCGACTGTTGGAGGCTGACCGTGGTTTGGTTACCACGTTAAACTGTAGGTCCCTTCCCTTCTTACCTTACTAGGTGGTAGGGTTTATCCCGGCCGGGTTGGTACCACCGCACTGAGCGAAACGTCGGTCGAAACGGCTATGTAAATAGTTCGTGTTTTCCGTCCAGTTCAGTGTAGCCGGCGCGAAATGAAGGGAAGCACTGACATGGCACCCAGTTCACCCGGTGTTATGGGCTGACATCACGGATGTTGTAGGTGATGAAGCCAACCGTGTCAAGCTTCCATAAAAAAAAAGGTAGGTACATTAAATATACCTAATACCTCAAATATTTTCGGATGCAAGTTACCCTTCAGCTAAGCGGGATATTGTGGAAGAGAAGAACCGCCGATTGCGGAAAAGTATTCCCAATTTTCTGGGTGCAGTTTTAGCCCTAGACTCGATTAGTTGCCGGAAACCTACGTCTTTGGAAATGGCGGTGCCCAGGAGGTTCAGGTGCTTCCAGACAGGTATGACGCTGACTTAGAAACTGGCTTGGAAAGCAAAAGGACCTTCAAATCGACCTTCGCAGATAATGCGCAGCACTGAGCCTTGCTAACGTTGAAGGCGTGGGCGTAGCATTCAGGGGGCAACATATTATTGTTATGCATACGAGAGTACGGAACACGGGTTCTACACCAGTTACCCTTCAACTAGGCGGGATGTGGATGAGAAGAGGCGAAGACTTGTGTCTGAACTTGAGCAAACACTCGGCTCTATTTCCGAATGGGCCGTAGCAAGTTGGTCAAGTTAAATACCTCCAAGATACAAGTTTGCGCGTTCAGTGCGAAGAGAGCGGTGTTCACACCAGCTCCTTCCTACCAAGGCACGTCACTTAAATTTTGCGACCACCTCGGGGTCCTCCGAGTCGAATTTTCGCACGATCTAAACTTACGGCGTGACATCGAGGGCAAGGCCGTATAAATCGCAGATTCGGTCCTGCTTGGGGTACTGCTCGCACCTATGGGATGGCTCAGTCAAATACCAGCTGGCGCCTCTGGACTCGATCCAGCGTCGAGCCGTGCGAATAGTAGGTGACTCCCAAATGTCCCGCGATCTAAAAGCACTGCAACTCCGTAGGAATACATAGCTAAATCAGAGCCTGTTCAAATACAAACACAGATAAATATTTTCCCCCAAGTACAGTCTCGGGTCCTTCAACCTGGGCACCTGTCAGGCCGGCATGGCATTGGCAGCCTCCGCATGCTACCGAATGTCCATGGGCATCGCTAGACACCTTATGGGTGGCTCGGCGCCACATGTCGCGCTTACTATAAAAATAATATCAGTAGCTTTGGCCTCGCCTTAGTGGCTTACCTGCTTCGAGTGAGTACATTATTCAACTATGTACAACCTGAAACCAGCTCGGTCTTCGGCCTTGAACTGATTGGTTTACTTACTTCCCGAATCCGCTTCACCCCAGCCAGATATATTTACTTACATAGACAAAGAAAATCGTGTACTTACACAGCTCAGTCTTCGGTCTTGCTCTGACTGACTTTTCATTTTACTTCAAGACTATACATCGTTCAACTATACATAATTTGTATATATATGTAGGTGCGCTATTTGCAGAAAACTTTAGTTTCAAATAAAGATCACGACAAATAAACGGACGGATAGTATCAATTTTGTACCGTTTGGGGCCGGTACTTATATAAAAGAATAGCCCCACTGTATCTCTCCCCGTGTATGTCGTAAAAGGCGACTAAGGGATATGACTTCCTTCTTTTATTACTGGGTGGTAGGGTTTAACCCGCCCGTGTTGGTACCACCGCACCGCACTGAATGAAAGGTCGGTAGAAACGGCTATGTATTTAGTGTAGCCGGTACGACCGAAGGGAAGCACTAACGTGGCACCAAGTTCACCCGGTGTTATGGGCTGACGTCACGGATGTTTTAGCCTGTAGGTGATGTGTCAGATTCCATTAAAAAAAAATCAATATACGAGTTACATACAACATTTAAAGTATGCAAACAGTTTTTAAAAAAGCCTAAAATAAAAAAAAATAAGTTATAAAAAACTAAAACCCGACTACGTAAAAGCTAATTATGAAAATCGTTTAAATAAAAAAAAAATAGTTATAAAAAACTAAAACCCGGCTACGAAAAAGCAAATTATGAAAATAGTTTAACTATAACTAAAAATAACAAAATAATGATTTCCATATAATTTATCAGATACAGCAATTCTCTTTTAATATTGATTTTACCTTAGCACTAACTCTATAAATTTTGATAAATTTATTATTTTTAACGTTCTAAATATAGAGCCGTGGTCGGGCGTTCTTCGTTCAACAAGACAAGTGAGACCGTCGTTGTGCATTATAGCCGTTGACGTTCGGTATGTACCTATGTATCTACTTATAATAATTTTAGATTGGCTCTGACTGATCTTACAAAAAGATGCCAGTATGACACAATGGCGATGGCCGTCCTAAGTTCCGCGCTCTAATAATGCACGAGACGGCCTCACTTGTCTTGTTGAACGAAGAACGCCCGACCACGGGTCAATATTTAGAACGTTAAAAATAATAAATTTATCAAAATTTATAGAGTTAGTGCTAAGGTAAAATCAATATTAAAAGAGAATTGCTGTATCTGATAAATTATATGGAAATCATTATTTTGTTATTTTTAGTTATAGTTAAACTATTTTCATAATTTGCTTTTTCGTAGCCGGGTTTTAGTTTTTTATAACTATTTTTTTTTTTTTAAGTCGGTTGAAATAACATTGAACCGACTTCCAACCCTAAAAAGTATTACTTAAATAATATTTTGATCTTGAGAAGAAGGCGGTAGTACTTTCTGCGTAGAGAGTAGAAGGAGTACCTTAGGGCGTATTTATGAAACAATTGAATTAAACAATGATTTTCATAAATACATTTCAGCATTTAAAACCCTCATCACGGAACATAACAAATGCCAAAAGCTGCTGGCGACGTATAAATTGGCAAGAAACGAAATTGTTACTTCAAAAATTCAACCTTTTCATAACAAAGAGATAAGACTTATTTAAATAACTGATAACGAAAGACTCGCTATTCATCTAAATAAACAATGCAATAGGAAAACCTCCAATTTTATAACAGCTGTCGACTTGCCTTCCAACGAAGTAATTAATAATTTTACAATGATACTCCCTAGAACGATAAACGACCGTTCTAGGATACTCGTAACGTAACACATACTACACACGCTCAGTATTTTCATCAGTAATCAGCATTCAATATTGATGCAAATGTTGATAGCGATAATTGCCATTATTAAATCAGTAGGTACCGTGTGGGCTCTCTACTTAAAAATAATAGCCCCACTGCACCTCTCCCCGCGCATGTCGTAAAAGGCGACTAAGCGATAAGTACAGTCACCTTGTCACGGACCTTCCACAGAGTCATGCAGCAGGTGGGTCTTCGTGCCTTACTTGCTGCTTGATAGGTTATATTGTCGTCGTAATACATTGCTATACGTGCTGGTCGGTGTTACAAGAGTAGTTGCAGCACAACACCGATTACTTTGCTCACCCCAATTGTCGGGATAAAAAAAATGTTCTAAATCCTAATCTTTTCTTCTTCTTCTCTACTTCTCATAAAAGGGAACGTCTGTCTGTCTGTATGTATGTTTGAGGTAAACTCCGGAACCACTGAACAGATTTTGATGCGGTTTGCACCAATGTAAAGAGTAGTTCTTGAGGCTCACTATAGGCTATATACCATCACGCTAAATAGCCTTTAGGGTTGAGCAGTATCAAATAAAGGATGATATGAAGGAATTTACTTAGTTTCGCATGGTCGTAATAGATGGCGTTAGCAGTTCTACCGCGAGCAAAGCCGCGGGCAAAAGCTAGTTATTTATATATTTGCATTCAATCCATTAGAAATAAACCTACTTACCGAAATTATATCCCGTCCATTCGTTTCAGACCTGAAAAAAAAACAAAACAAAATCTTCTAAGCCCTAATAATTTATGTCTTTTCCAAAACATAAATCAGAACAAGTGGAATCCTCGACCAAATATAGTCAAAAAGCTCTTCACCCGAATTCCTGAGTGTGGGTGCCAATCCTACAATGTGGGATTCACACTATCAATGCCACCCAAAGGTTGACTGGAAGAAATCACTTGCAGTGATAAGTTCGCCTTTGCGCATTTCTGTATTTCTTGTTTCTTTTCGTTTTTCTTTCAATTGTGTGCCATAAAGAGCTTCTATTCTATTCGATTCAATATTGAATACTGACGATTACTGACGAAAATATTGAACGTGTGAAGTCCACGCAATAAAGTAATTTTACGGAATTTTAAATCAAATGATAATAAAATAGCATCTGTGTAAATAAATACAGGTGCCTATCTACACATTATGTTGAACATTTTAGGTTTTCTTGTCAGATGCGTTGGTGGTGTAATGGTCAGCATAGTTGCCTTCCAAGCAGTTGATCCGAGTTCGATTCTCGGCCAACGCACATTTTTTTTACTTTTTATGGTTCCGTACTGTACTATACTATATCACTAAGCTGACGCGCCGTTCGTCTGTCTTTTTTTTTTTTTTATGGAAAGCTCGACATTATGGCGCGCGCCAGACTAACGCAGAGGTGTAGTCCGACGGCGCCCACGGGCATTCGAATATTTACGGGGGCTGCGAATACCATGTCGGCCGGCTATGTGCACCTTCACATTATGTTTGAAGGATCCCAGACTGTACATTTGCAGGTGGGAGTGCGTTCCACATTTTTTTTTTTTTTATGGAAACTGACACGGTTGGCTACATCACCTACAACGTCCGTGATGTCAGCCCATAACACCGGGTGAACTAGGTGCCATGTCAGTGCTTCCCCCTTTGATCGTGCCGGCTACACTGAACTGGTCGGAAAACACAAACTATTTACATAGCCGTTTAGACCGACGTTTCATTCAGTGCGGTGGTACCAACCCGGGCGGGTTAAACCCTACCACCAAGTAAGATTAGGAGGGAAGGGACCTACAGTTTTACGAGGAATCCGAACCTCGGTCAGCGGTCACCCATCCAAGTACTGACCGCACCCAGCGTTGCTTAACATTCAATAGCGACAGTTGAATGTCTGCACCACTGAGCTATCGAGGCTGACAAAATGCCACATGTTGGCAACCCTGTAAATAAAGGATTTACGGGATCGATTTGTCCTAAGTGGGGCTATATCGACAGTGTGTGGATGCATTCCCAACCTGTTGCGCGTGGAACGATGGTAGAATGTCTTATCTTTAAAGGTCTGTCGTTATCTTTTGAACCGTATTAGGTAGCCGTTCAACATTTTCATAAAATATAGAATATCATAACAAATATTTAAAAAAAAACTAAGTAAAAAATTAATAAGTACAATACACGATCTCGCGAGCACAGTATTGGTATCAACTTCATGCATTGTTTTTATTATTTACATGTGCCTGACTAATAAACACTTTTTTGATTTGATTTTGATTTGATATTTTTCATAGTTTTTTTTTGCTAGATCGTAAAATCAGTGATACATACAAGCGTCAAACTTGGTGTGATTATAGTGCAAACTATAAAGTAAATCATATATAAAATTGTGAAATCAAATATTGAAAAAAAAACAACCAAATATTGTTATGTATACAAATATTTAATTCATAAAACAACAAATAATCGGCCTTGCAATAATGAAAGTAAACACAATGTTTTGTTTATTTATTCTTTATTTATTGTTATTTAGTTTTTTTTATGTAATCCGGTATGGGTGGCTGAGTTGGAGGGGCTAAAGCGCATGCTCCGACCAGCCAATATCACCTCCGAGAAGGTAGGTGCCATATCGGAGGCTACCCTCGATTGCTGGCTATGCTGGACTAGAGGAGAACACAACCGAGGCTGCTATGCGGCCATCTTACATCCAGCACGGTGGTACAAATCCAGTCGGCTACAATTTGAGCCTACCACCTAGTCAGGGGCAAAGGGAAGTAGATGCTTTAAAAGCTTGTATCTTTTTTGACATTGAAAATGTGTTTTCGATCGCTTCAGTATATTCCCCGATTCCCAGCGAGAGTGCGAATTCGCCCTAGTGTCGTGAGTTTTTAAGGCTACGTGAATATTTAGGATGTCAAATGACGCACATCGACGAGGGCTACAAGATCTCATGCATCACAGGACCTTCGGGTACATTGAAAATTACTTTTAGGGCGTATTCAGATATAAGAAGTATGTAAATTTTGAACTTGGCTGTGGCACTGCCGTGTCCCCATCCATATCTCTTTTACAGTCCCTTTGACAATTTCCAAGAAGTCGGTAATCAGGACAACATTACATCTGGTTGCTAAGTGCAGGGGTCGTAAGGTTTACCGGGGAATGGGGAAAAAACTGGTGTCGATTTAGACGTGACGAAGACCTAGAGATCTACTAGACGGGCCTTTGTCTGTCCTATTTACTAGGGTAGAGATAAACTACGATAAAAGGCGACTAAGGGATATGACTGCCTTCTACTAGGTGGTAGGGTTTAACCCGCCCGGGTTGGTACCACCGCACTGAATGAAAAGTTTTGTCGAAGCGGCTATGGAAATAGTTTGTGGCTGTATCTCTTGAACCGTAATAGGTAGGTCGTTGAAATTTTCACAGAATATGTGTTATTATGGCCGATATAACAACAAATAAGAAAAATAAGAAAAAGTAAAAAATTCACGGGGTTCCCACAGAAGAAACCAAAAAGTGTATGCTTCGCCATCTACGCATGTACGCGCGCCATCTACCGAATAGAGTGGGAAGCATTTTAACTAATCATGACATTTAACTAATATTAAGCATTTCATAACACGCCATAGATGGCTTGAGTGGCGCTAACCATGACATGGCAATAAGGAACCCTCGGTGCGCGAGTGCGACTCGCACTTGGCCGTTTTTTTTCTATTAATAATTAATAAGTAATTTGTTTCTCTATGTAGTTAATAATATTATACTTTATATTTGTCAAAGGCGAACATACTGCTTTAGGTAATTTCTCCTAGTCAATTTGAGGCCTACAGTATAACATGATATTTTTAAGTCTCCGTATCCCGTCCGTACGGAAGCGTTTTGCTAAGCCTACGCCGCCGCCGTCTGTCTGTCTGTCTGTCCTACTGATGTATCTTTAGAACCGTAGTACTGGTTGAAATTTTCAAAGAATATATGTTATTACGGCGGATATAACAACAAATAATAAAAAGCAGATAAAGTGAAAAATTAAGGGGGATCCCCTGATTAACGGGCTTACCCTGACCCTGACGGGTCTGACGTGTGGTATGCCATTTGATTAGAAGCAAGCTGTGCATGAATATGGAATATGATACTGAATATTTAAGGTGCTTCGTCAATCTTGTCAAAAATTTCGGGAGGGTTACATACGCACTTAAATAAACACTTTACGTAAGAAAAAAAAATTTGCTTAAGAGCATTGTTTCTCCTAACAAAAAAATAGAATCAAATGTGTAGCTGTAATAACCAGTCATAGTGACCTTGTGACTTACTTACAACAAACAGCTGTTCTGCGTTTGAACGTAGTACGGTCATTGACCCCGTACAATGCAAGTTACCTACTGTTACACACAGGTTACATTGAATTTGAATTTAGACCTCTTGAAGCCGTATTTCGAAATAACACGTAAGCGGCGTCTACGAAGTTGATAGCTCTATGGCGCGGTAACGCGAGCGATGTAACGACGACGACGGAGGCGCAGGGTCTGGCAGATAATGATGCCGCTATCTGCTCCAAACACCCCTCTACTAAACACGGTAGCAGGCCTCCTCTACTGTACCTATATACACCTCTAACTAACATAGGTACCTAAGCGGTATATTATACCACTGCTTTAAAGTACTAGAGCAAGTGTACATGCAAAAGTATATCAATAGCGTAAAAGTTAAATTACAAATAAAAAAAAAAACCCCGAAACATCAACAGCCTTAAAAATAAAAACATATTAAATTTTCCTTTAGTTTCTAAAGGCGTCGGGGGACAACGTTTTAAGTTTTATTTTATTTACTTTACGGTGCCCCTGCGCATTTATGTAACTGAACGGAAATTAATAATTATTTTCCTTTTTTTTTTGGATTTTTGACGTGTCGGAATTTTTTAAATATAATTTTTTTTATTTCAAGCTTTTTAAGAGACCTAATTAGTAATCTAATTAGGTCTCTTAAAAAGCTTTAAAGGCGACGAGCGAAAGTTAATTCTGTATTTCATATTTGAATCCTTTCACTAATTAATAAAAGTGCTGATGATCTTCCAATCGGCTGACCTGATATTCATCAAACATTGCTGAGAACCATCCCGGTTAAACCAGCTAACCAGATTTCTAATTTAAAAACACCGCATCCAAATCGGTCCATCCGTTTGGCAGCTACGATGCCACAGACAGACACACAGATACACACCACACAAACGGATCATTTTTAACCCCCGAAAATGAATGATTAGTACAAGTAATCATATTTGTACTTTAGTGAGCCCCTCCTGAATGAAGTTCAAGTGCTAAAGTGCGACAGGATAGCCAACTCTCACTGTCACGGTCTTTCCACGGTCGCGGTCGTGCCCTACTTGCTGCTTGAAATTGTCTAATATTTTGGTAAACGCGGCGGTCTGTTTTGTCTGACGCATTTACACAAAACCGATTATACGCTTACCCCGATTGTCGGGACACAGCAGCAAAGTGGTGATGGAATGTTTGTCAAACATAAATTAGTTTAGCTGTCAACGACATCCATCAACAAGAAATCAGGATTCCAGGAAGTGAGACATTAGCTTCCTGTGTTACTGCGTACAAGATAAAATTAGGCACTGAGAAGTTGAGAGTTGTACCATCAATATTACTCACCTCACATAACGTCATTGCTCACATATTCAGTTTTTAACCGACTTCAAAAAAACCGTTTAAAAAAACCGGCCAAGTGCAAGTCGAGCTCGCGCACCGAGGGTCCCGTATCGCCATGTCACGGCCAGCGCTACTCACGCCATCTAGATGGCGTGTTATGAAATACTTCATATTAGTTAATGTCATGCTTCATAATCTATTCGGTAGATGGCGCGCGCGCATACACCTTTTGGTTTCTTCTATGGGAACCACCGTGAATTTTTTATTTTTTCTTATTTTTATTATTTATTGTTATATCGGCCATAATAACACATTTTTTGTGAAAATTTCAACGGGCTACCTATTACGGTTCAAGAGATACAGCCCTCGGACAGACGGACGGACGGACAGACAGACAGACAGACAGACAGACAGACAGACAGACAGACGACGTAGGCTTAGTAATAGGGTCCTGTATGTACCTGATTCGGAACCCTAAAAAGGAGGAGGTTCTACTCAATTCGACTGTATTTTTTATGTTTGTCGCCTCAGAACTTTCGACTGGGTGAACCGATTTTGAAAATTCTTTTTTTATTTGAAAGCTGGTGCTTCCCGTGTCGTCCCATTTCAATTTGGTCAAGATCAGATTGGAAAGCGAGGCGGAATCGCGAGGCCAAAGGCCGAGCGATTTCGCCGAGTACATAAAAGCAAAAAATTACTAAAAAAAACTGTGAAATAAAAAACTTTTTAAAAAAATATAAAAACCGTCTTCAAAAATGTATGAAATAAAAAAAATCAACCCTAGAGTTGAAGGCGGTGCTAAAGAAGGCTACACAACTCACAAAGGATATCACCGCCTTTTCGATTCGATTTTTTTTTATTTCGTACATTTTTGAAGGCGGTTTTTATATTTTTTAAATAGTTTTTAATATATGAAAAATTGCATCTATCAGGCCAGATCGAAAGATTTTTGAAAACACGATTTGATTAACTTCGTTCGATAGAAAAAAATTATGTCACGGTTGGCTACATCACCTACAACATCCGTGTCAGCCCACAACACCGGGTGAACGAGGTGCCATGTCAGTGCTTCCCGTCATTTCATGTCGACTACACTGAACTGAACGGAAAACACGAACTATTGATTGGCATAGCCGTTTCGACCGACTTTTCATTCACTGAATGAACCAACCCGGGCGGGATAAACCCTACCACCTAGTAAGGTAAGTAGGACATACAGTTTTACTTAGAATCTGAGTCCTATTATACCGAGTCTACCGCGAGCGAAGCCGCGGGCAAAATCTGGTTTACTTATAAAAACATATTCAACGTAACGTGACAAAAGCAAGATTTTAGAAAACCTACATTTTATTCGTTGAATATCTATATCGGCAGCTTTTTACTTGTTTCGGTTTCAATTCGTAGTATCACCGTTCGGAATCGGTGTAAAACTGTAGGTCCCTTCCCTTGCCCCTTACTAGGTGGTACGCTCAAATTGTAGCCGACTGGGTTGGTACCACCGTACTGGATGTAAGATGGCCGCATAGCAGCCTCGGTTGTGTTCTCCTCTAGTCCAGTATAGTCAGCAAGCCAGGGAAGTCTCCGGTATGGCACCTACCTTCTCGGAGGTGATATTGGCTAGTCAGAGCATGTGCTTTGGCCCCTCTGACTCAGCCACCCATACCGGATTACTTACCTACATAAAAAAAAATTGCATTAAAAAAAATGTAAGCTAAAAAAAGCCTCAACAGATAAGGTTAGGGTAAGGACCGAGCCGCTAGATAAAAAGATCTTAGTCATGAAGAACACGGCGGCGGCGGGGCGGAGTAATGTTTCAGGGAAATGACAATCGCGTAACCCGATATTCCGGTAGGCCATTGTTGTTATCTCATCACATCACTTCCTGTCTACGAAACTGTTGTTATCCAAATCTGTCACAGACACAACTTATGGATGTTCAGAGTTAGTAAATATTTATGTAAATAGTAACTAGGTATATTTAGTCTATCTTTACTTATGTACGTTGTGTACGTATAGGTAATATTTACATTGTACTATTATTATTGTAAATATCGTAATATTTAATTTTATCTTAATTTTATTTGATTTAAACGCAAATATGATTATAACCTTTTTTTTTTTTTATTGATAGCGCGACATGTGGCATCGTTTCACCTACAAGTAGGTGTCTAACGATGCCCATGGACATTCTGTGATGCACGGGGATTGCGAATGCCATGCCGGCCTGACAGGAGCCTTTTCACACCCCTTTTGAAGAACCCCAGGTTGTACTTGGGAGGAAATAGATGGGCAGGGAGTGCGTTCCACATTTTCCCGGTCCTGTGAATAAAAGATCTACAGAACCGGTTGGTGCGCATCCGTGGTAGGTCGATTGAGTAGGGGTGCATCCCCTGCCCAGTACGCGTGGTGCGGAGGTGGAATGGGGACGGCGGAATCGCGTTAAACAGCTCCTCCGAACACTCCCCATGAAATAGACGATAGAACACACTTAGAGAGCCGACGTCCCTACGGAGTTGCATCACTATCACTTCTCTTATATTCTCTCTCTCACTCCCTCCCTCCCTCCCTCCCTCCGTCGCTCCTACCTCCCTCCCTCCCTCCCTCGCTCCTCCCTCCCTCCCTCCCTCCCTCGCTCCTGCCTCCCCTCCGTCCTTCTCAGCCCACTCCATCCGGTGCTAACATTCGATACTAAATTCCGTTGATACTATACTTTCTTTCATACTACTCAGCTCTATTGTTATTTAGCGTGATGGTATATTATAGCCTATAAAGATCCTCAAGAACTACCTACTTTTTACAATGGTGCAAGCCGCATCAAAATCTGTACAGTGGTTCCGGAGTTTACCTCAAACATACATACTCGTACTTATAGAAGTACACGCTCCCTTTTACAAGAAGTAGAGATAGAGAAGAGATAGAGATAGAGATAGAGATAGAGATAGAGATAGAGATAGAGATAGAGATAGAGATAGAGATATAGATATAGATAGAGATATATGTAGATGTAGATATAGATATAGATATATAGATATAGATATAGATATAGATATAGATAGAGATAGAGATAGAGATAGAGATAGATATAGAGATAGAGATAGAGATAGAGATAGACAGATAGAGATAAAAATGTCATGTTGCCGCTGGGGTACTTTGCTTACGGTGACGCTTGGTCCGGGTCGCATTTCACCCTCAAAAATATGGTTGAGGGAGGCGATGGCTGACCCTGGCGTGATACTCGTGAACGTGTACTGTTTGCGGAGACGGCCGGCAACCGCTGTTCTGTGGCTACGTCAATTGAACTAATTCTAAAAATGAAAGACGGAATTGTGTCAGTACAACCGATCGCACATTTTACGAGGAATATACGTCGAACCGAGACGCTCCTGTCAGCTATCAAACAAACGAAAATGTCATCCCGCCTCCGTGGCGGGATACATCCCCGTCCAGCCGCGTCCGAGGCTCTAGCTAGATCGTCATCATCAGATATGACCATACATCGGAATCCGCGAAGCACGAATACGACCTTGCTAGGAATTGGACTAAGGGATATGACTCCCTTCTTATATCTATTACTAGGTGGTAGGGTTCAACCCGCCCGGGTGGGTAGCACCACACTGAATGAAAGGTCGGTCGAAACGGCTATGTAAATAGTTTGGTTTTTTCCGTCCAGTTCAGTGTAGCCGGCACGACCGAAGGTAAACACTGACGTGGCACCAAGTTCACCTGGTGTTATGGGCTGACATCAAGGATGTAGGTGATGTAGCCAACCGTGTCAGTTTCCATAAAAAAAAAAATCTAAATTATTCCATATTATTCCAAAATATCGATACATTTTCGATTTTTGTGAATACATGTCATTGTCCCACCACTAAACGCCCTTCATGCAAGCATTCGTGCTCGGCGGATTCCGGTGTATGGATATGACAAGCTGTGCCCGCGGTTCCGCCCGCTCTCATATTTCACTTCACTGCTAACCTCATAAGCCGTTTAGCGTGATAGTAAGTAGCCTATAGTTGATGGGAAGAATCAAGCTATCCGTAGAATTTTGTTTTATTAAAATCGGTTCAGTGGTTCTCGAGTTATAAGCGGACTGGCAGACACTCAGACAGACAGAAAGCAGACGTTGGATTTTATTATAGGTAAAGGATATAACGACTTCACCTATAGATTCTTATTGCCAAATGTTCAACAAATGCGAATGACGAATGGGGAACTGCTATTCACTTTACGCGCGCATGATTCATCAATTTACAATCTCATCTACGAAATTACTGCCAATTAAAGAACTACCACACGTGACGTCAGCATGAAACTGGGAGAACCCACGATGTCCCACCATCTGTACAAATATGACAATGTACCGTACCGGTTACCAGTCCCATCCTTACCTATAATAAAATCCAACGTCTGCTTTCTGTCTGAGTGTCTGAGTGTCTGAGTGTATGTCTGTCTGTCCGCTTATAACTCGAGAACCACTGAACCGATTTTAATAAAACTACTAATTCTACGGATAGCTTGATTCTTCCCATCAACTATAGGCTACTTACTATCACGCTAAATAGCTTATAAGGTTAGCAGTGAAGTGAAATATGAGAGCGGGCGGAGCCGCGGGCACAGATTGTTACTGTATATTATCATTATCATCAATCAATACTAATTACTAATAATGAATCTGTAAGGTAGTAAGTTACTTTGTTTTATGAGATATTGCGTCTGTAGACTCTATGTATGAAACTAAAACTAAATTGATGATTTTTAGAAATTTTTTCTGTATGTATGTATGTACCTCCATAACTCTTAAACTAATCATCGATTCGAATTTGATGAAACTTAGTACAGGCACATTTAGCTATTCGTGACACAGGATAGGCTAAGATAAAATTCAGTTCCGGATACTGTAAGATCTTATACAAACCGAATTGTTCCGCGCACCGAAATAAAGGTACGGTAGCGGGCTTACTTACTTTCTTCTTTTCAAATGCGAATTTCACGCGAGCGAAGCCGCGGGCAACGGCTAGTACAGTAATAAATAGCGTGCTTTGTACTGTGTGGAGCCTACACTTAAAAATAATACCCCCACTGCATCTCTCCCCGTGCATGTGATAAAGGGCGACTAAGGGATAAGGACAAGATGCCGTGCTAAAGGGTGGATAGCCACCTATAACCTTGGCATGGTCCTTCCACCGAGTCATGCAGCAGGTGCGGTGGGTCTTCGTGCCTCTTGTCCCAATACTTTGCCAAACGTGGTGGTAGTAGGTGTTGTGCTGTAAATTATAAGAGTCCTTGCAGTACAACACCGATTACTCTGCTCACCCCGATTTTCGGGATACAGAGTGTGGTATGTATGTAACGTACCTTGTGCCTGGTTGACACGATGCGAGTTCACGCACCAGAAATGCTTCTCGAACGCATTTACGCACCGTGTAGAACAGTTCTCGCAAGCTCGCAAACTGTTCTAACGACAACGCTTCGCGATAGCGAGTTTTCTCGTTCGAGAAGGCGGCAAGCTCCTCGTGCGTGAAACTTCGCATCGTGTCAACGTACCTTATGTTGAATATTATAATTTTATTTGTATCGTCAGATGCGTTGGTGGTGTAATGGTCAGCATAGTTGCCTTCCAAGCAGTTGATCCGAGTTCGATTCTCGGCCAAGGCAGACTTTTTTATTTTATTTAGTTTCACTTCATGTTTAATTAGGGTCAAATATTGGTACCTATTCAGTGTAAACGCATTCCCCATTAGCGGTCGGTGCACACCGGAATTTTTTTTTTGGAAAACGTTCTAAAAATAAAACTAATTATGTACGTAGGTACGAGTACCTACTTTGAATAATTTATTGATATTTCTTACACGAAACAAAACCATCAAGTACGTAATATAATATTAATAATGTTCATAAAACTAAACTAATATAAATTAAAACTAAAAAAAACATAATGCTACAGTAAAAAATTTAAAAAAGTCCTCCAATTCGACCATCATCGACGCCCCAGCGCTGTACCCAGCACACTGGCTGCGTTGCCCCTTTGAATTTCGAGGCTAATTCGCCGTAAATGATTTATTTTCTATTTCCATAATATGAAACAATTTAATAAAATTAAATCTAACGGAAACAAAACTATAATTTTCCTTACCGAAGTAAATGCAATTTATATTATCTACATACCTACATATGTTTACTCCCCTTCTCTTACTCTCCTGTCATTCAGTTGATTGTGTTGCACAACGGTACCACCGATTAATGTACATAATATGTAAGTTTATTATATACATATATATGCTTATTAAAGTATTTATGTAGTATTCATATGTAGGTTATCATATCATACATATTTCTTTACAGTCTAACACATTGCCACAAACTATTCTTGTTCGCCTGCGTGTACTTCTCCCACATCCCACATGTTAGTTAGAATAGAATGCCTCGCGGCATTAAGCTCGCCTGTTGTACCTAATTTTATAAATTGGTGTTCAATAAAGTATATAGACATATATAATATAAGTATATTATTCGTTTTAATTAAATTTTTGGTTGGATTGGAGCGGAATGTACGCAATAAACTCGCCTAATTCCTTTCCACGCTTTATAGCCGGACCCAACGCATCCACGTTGTCCTAGGATACTTCCCAAATTACAAATTATTTCTGGGTACCCTTAGAAATCATTTGTAATTTGGAACCTAAACCAATAATTAATTGGTATAACTATTTGGAAAAAAAAAGAAGACAATTCGTTTAGAAAAGTTAATTTATTTTCTGGAAACTGACACGGTTGGCTACATCACCTACTAAATCCATGATGACAGCCCAATAACACCTTGACGAACTAGGTGCCATTCCAGTGCTTCCCTTCGGTCGTGCCGGCTTCACTGAACTGGACTGGAAACACGAACTATTTACATAGCCGTTTCAATCGTCCTTTCATTCAGTGCAACCCGGACGGGTTAAACCTTACCATCTGGTAAGGTAAGAAGGGAAGGGACCTATGGAAGGGACCTACAGTTTTACGTGGAATCCGAATCACGGTCAGCGTACAACGGTCGAGCGGTCACCCATCCAATAACTGACCGCGCCCAGGTGTGCTTATGATCACGACCGACAGGCGGACAAGCAGAGCAGCAGCACATATTCAAGACTGGGTTCAGAAAAAATATTATAAATTAAATAAACTACAATTTATTGTAAACTAGCTGTGCCCGCGGCTCCGCCCGCTCTCATATTTGATTTCTCTGCTAACCTCATAAATCAATTAACGTGGTGAAAAGTAGCCTAAAATTGATGGGAAGAACCAAGTTATCCGTAGAAGCAAACTGTGTTAAAATCGGTTCAGTGGTTCTCGAGTTATAAGCGAACAGACAGACAGACATACAGAAAGCAGACGTTGGATTTTATTAAAGGTATCCGTAGAAGCAAACTGTATTAAAATCGGTTCAGTGGTTTTCGAGTTATAAGCGGACAGACAGACAGACAGACAGAAAGCAGACGTTGGATTTTATTAAAGGTAAAGGAAGGATGCGAGAGAATGTGGAGTAGACAGGAGCGTGGGATTCCAGAGTCAACTGACACAGTCGGCTCTGGCTGGGGTGGGGTATCTATCCTTCCGAGTATAGCTTGAGTTTTTTTCAAAAGGGTAAAGGCTTCTTTCAGGCCGGCACGACATTCACAATCCCCGTGCATCACAGAATTTCCATGGGCATCGTTAGACACCTACCTACTCGTACGTAGATAATTGTACATTAGCTTAAATAAATAATATTTTTGCATATTTTTCAAAATATATTATTCTATATACAAGTCTATTCCTCCTCCACGACTGACTTCAGCAAGGCGAGATAAGACACGGAAGTTTTCACCACCTGAAAAAAAAAGTTGGGTATTATTTCAACTAGTTTATTTTAGCAGAACTCACAGCAATTACGTCCATCCGATCGTTAAATGGTTTTATGGAACCTGAGCCCGAGATGTTATATATATTTTTTTTTATGGAAACTGACACCGTTGGCTACATCACCTACAACGTCCGTGATGTCAGCCAATAACACCGGGTGAACTAGGTGCCATGTCAGTGCTTCCCCCTTTGATCGTGCCGGCTACACTGAACTGGTCGGAAAACACAAACTATTTACATAGCCGTTTAGACCGACGTTTCATTCAGTGCGGTGGTACCAACCCGGGCGGGTTAAACCCTACCACCAAGTAAGATTAGGAGGGAAGGGACCTACAGTTTTACGAGGAATCCGAACCACAATCAGCCTCCCAACGGTCAGCGGTCACCCATCCAAGTACTGACCGCACCCAGCGTTGCTTAACATTCAATAGCGACAGTTGACTGTCTGCACCACTGAGCTATCGAGGCTGACAAAATATGGTATATGGTATATGGTATAGTCTATTACACCTCATTACTGACGGAGCTAGGTCACGTCTGCGCATCCCTTTGCTCGTATTGTTCGGCTACACTGAACTGGCCGGCACACCGGCACACACGAACTACCTATTCATTAGGCCGTTCCAACCAACCTTCATTCTATATGGTTAATGGTACTTTAACGAGTGGGTTTAACCCCACCACCTAGTAATGTAAATACATACATACATAATACCACACGCTGTATAGCGACAATCGAGGTAAGCGGAGTAATTTGTGTTGTGCTGCAAGAACTCTGGTAAATTACAGCACAACACCGACCAACACCATTAGCAAATCACTGGGACAAGATAACTGTCAAGCAGCAAGTAAGCACGAAAACCCACCTGCTCCATGACCCGGTGGATGGACCGTGCCAAGGTGAGAGATTGATATCCTGTTTCCCTTTAACATGGGACCTTGTCCTTAACCTTTTACGACATGCACGGGGAGAGATGCTGTGGGGCTATCTTTTTTTTAAGTACCGACCCCACAACGGTACGTAAGAATACATTTCCTATAAGATACTCGTAATATTGTGATTATTAGTACATATATTGTGTAAAATAAGTAAAATCGATTAAACATCAAACTTTAGATAGATAAAAAAAAAGTTATTAATAAATAACAAATATAATAATATAATTAAATAAAATTAATTTATGTATTTATGTAAATTTAATTATAACATAATTAATTTAATTAATTTATTAATTTTGACTCGACGATCGTTGTGCCCATAGTCGTTTCGGCGCATGGGCTGATAGCGAAGAGCCTCGACGACCACCTTGAGAGGCTCTCGCTGAGTGGTTGGGTCAAGGGCCAGATCCAGAAGGCAGCCCTGCTCGACACTGCACGCATCGTCCGGAGGTTCCTCTCTTTGGGACCCGACCATCGGTAGCTTGGGCTCGCCCCGCCGCCGGTGGTGGAAACTCCATTTGTTTTTGTATTAATTTTAGATTTTAAGTTTGTAAATATAATGTAAAATTAATATAAAAAAAATGTGAAAATAAATGGATAAAATAATAATAAATTAAACTAAATTAAAACAATTTTAACTTTGTTTATGTTTTACTTGCCCACCCTACTGCAAGTAAAATATTTCGTCCAACTCCCCTTTGAATGGCTGGCCCTATTCGCTGAAAGAAGAAAGACTTGGCGCGTCGGTGACCAGACGTATCGATGATGAGCTTTCCTAAGTCGTTTCCGAACGTCCTTGCGTCGGGTGCCACACGCCAAGTGTTTCCAAGCAAAGCGCAAGCCAAAGTAGTTTAAACAAAATAGCAAATTAAATAAATGTGCAGAATTACCGCTCCAAATGTAGCGAGAGAAACCTCAATAGACCCCCAGATGTGCATTGTGAGGGGTCTGTGCAGTGCAGCCTGGAGTATACGCATGTTGGACCTGTAGCGCGATCCGTGCTCCCACCATCCCGACATCAGGCAGTTGTGTAGCCGCTCTGCCTGGAACCAGTTACCGTCGATCCTGGGTCAATCACCATACGCCTATGTCATTCCAGAGTACACATTACAGCTGAATACCTGCTTGCGTCTTTTTTCTCGTCAGCCTCGATAGCTCAGTGGTGCAGACAGTCGAACGCTGGGCCGGTCAGTACTTGGATGGGTGACCGCTCGACCGATGGAGGCTGACCGTGGTTCGGATTCCACGTAAAACTGTAGGTCCCTTCCCTTCTTTCCTTACTAGGTGGTAGGGTTCAACCCGCCCGGGTTGGTACCACCGCACTGAATGAAACGTCGGTCGAAACGCTATGTAAATAGTTTGTGTTTTCCGTCCAGGCCAGTGTAGCCGGCACGACCGAAGGGAAGCACTGACATGGCACTTAGTTCACCCGGTGTTATGCGCTGACATCACGGATGTTGTAGGTGATGTAGCCTACCGTGTCAGTTTAAATATTAAAAAAAAACAACATGGGTGGCTGTGCGGAGAGACGAATGGCGCAGTCGACAGAGCCAAAATCCTCGCGAAACCACGATTAGTACCTCTCCAAACCACGCTCAGTTAGGTTAGGTTAGGTACCATGCCAGATAATTCACTATACGCCTACGACATTCTACAATGCAAATATTTCCAAAATACTTGCCCAGCAGATTTGCGGACTGTTGCTAGGCTGTCTAGCCTGTTAATACGACGTTTGAAGACACTCAGGTTAAAGGATTCGGGAAATACACTCGCTGGAAGACAGTTCCACACTCTGGCGGTGCGACAAAGAAACGATTTAGAGAACCGATGGGTTCTCAAAATCCCAATGTGAACAAGATAAGGGTACTGGCTGAGTCTCTCTGCGACGAGTCATGCGGAGATAGGACGGGTGGCAGGGAATAAGTTATGCTAGTTCCACAGAGCAGCGCCCGTGATAGTATCTGTAAAACCTTTGGACTCGATCTAGAGTCGAGCCGTGCGACTACTGGGTAACCCCGACGGGTCCCGCGATCTAGAACCACTGCAACTTCTTAGGGATGTCGCCGCCCTAAGTGTGTTATATCGCTTATTCCATGTGGAATGTTCGGCGGAGCTGTTTGACGTGATCTCATCGTCCCTTTTCCACCTCCGCACAACGCGTACTGGGCAGGAATTTCATCCCTATACGCTGGACTTATCGCGGATGCGTACCAATCGTCTCTTTCCTCCACAGAACTGGTAAACTCTGGAGCGCTCTCCCTGCCCAAATATTTCCCCCCAAGTGTTAGTCACGGGTCCTTCAAGAGAGGCGTGAATAGGCACCTGTCAGGCCGGCATTGCGTTCGCTACCCCCGCGTACGACCGAATATTCATGTCGTTAGACATCTTATGGGTGGCTCTGGGCCACAACACAAAACTAGTGTTTAGGCAAGTGTTTTGGAAATATTTGCATTGTAGAATGTCGTAGGCGCATAGTGAATTATCCTTAGTGAGAATCATCCTTAAACCCACATATTTCCACAGCATTTATCCTGCTTTCACGCTTCGTCTGCCATTTAAAACTTGGAATACAATAGAATCGAATAGAAATTACCTCATTCATAAGCAACTGCCCGGCGCAGCAATATATTGCGATCTGGATAGTGGCCAATATTACGTAGAAATAATACTGTGTCACTTCTAGTGACATCATGCTCTGGAAATAATTCCGACAAAAAATCATAAATGAAGTGGAGTAACTCAATTTGTAGTATTATGAAGAAGAAGAGGAAATGTATGATAATAAAATAATGTGATTATTATTTTATTGTGTACGCACGCGACTCTCAAACAACCAAATGTTTAGTGAGAGAAATCTTTGTAATGCATATGTGTGCCTTTGCATCTGCAGCAAACAATTTGCGCTTGTTTCTGTAAAATCATTCTGGAGGAATTAAGTGTTTATAATTTTATCTATCAGAAATAGTTGGTTTTTCATGAACTGAATAAAAACATGTTTTTGCTGATACATTTACGGAAGACACAACGTTAGCGCCACGGAAAAGCAAAGATCTGAAGGGAGATGCATATGCAGAGCGAGTCAGGACGTATCAGGAGGAATGAAAATAATAATTATATAAAGAAAGAATTCGGATAGATGATTTAGAAATACGAGAACCATAAAGAAGCTGATGATACAAGGAAACTATAAGCATAACATAGAAGCCAGAATAGAAGAGATGGGAAGCAAATAGGTCTACTGTATGAAATAGAGCTAAAGGAAAACATAAAGATACAGGTAATTAAAATAAGGCGAAAATAAATATGATAAGAAAAATAAAAAATATTAATAAGAAATATGACAAAAATTTAATACTTGAGTGAATTTGTAAAGTACATTCACAAATTCAATTAACATCAAGGTCTTCAAGCTCTAAATAAATTAATAACAAAATAAATCTTTGAAACGGTGGAATACAGTATATACTTGTATAATATAAACTTACTTCAGCAACAACGATCTTGAATATGCACATGCATATTAGAATAGAGGAGCATATGGTTTGTATTAAGAAAAATACTGAGTTGATCACGTTTAGTCTCTTGCAATAACTGAAAATAACATTACTGATTAATATTCGATACAGTCAAACATGCGCGAAAATCATCATAAATCCTGATGCTGAGTCAGAGGTGTATGAGGGCCGCGTCACGTAGCGTAGAGATCCATTGAGAGACCACAGGCGTAATCAAATGCACTTTTGATACTAATTAGCAATAGGGAGGACAAACACACGATCAATGTTAGATCAAGGAAATATCAAGTACTTAGAGAAAAAATTAATGAATCATTTACTTTTTGTTAGCCTATAGCGCGCCGGAGCACAGATTACTCGTACTTTATTACTTCGTATGTCCGGAGGGCCTATATCCTGGTTTATCCGTGGGCTATATCGGCCCAAAAACGGTGCAAGGCGGTTATAGTAAACCCATTGTCGCTGATAAGAACCATGCCGCCGTGCAGCGACCACTTATGACTATTATGGATTGTTTTAGCACGTAACAGAGGACAAACTGAAACATACTTGTAGGTACGTTGATAGAGTAGTCAAGCTGTGGTTTTGAAAAGGACCGGAACCAAGGACGAAAGATTGCCTCTGCTGTGTTCTCTTCTAGTCCAGTATATGCAGACTGACCGTGGTTCGGATTCCACGTAAAACTGTAGGTCCCTTCCCTTCTTACCTTACTAGGTGGTAGGGTTCAACCCGCCCGGGTTGGTAGCACCGCACTGAATGAAACCTCGGTCGAAACGGCTATGTAAATAGTTTGGGTTTTCCGTCCAGTTCAGTGTAGCCGGTACGACCGAAGGCAAGCACTAACATGGCACCTAGCTCACCCGGTGTTATAGAATGACATCACGGATGTTGTAGGGGATGTAGCCAACCGTGTCAGTTTCGATAAAGAAAAAATACATAATAAAATATATATAATATTCCATAAGGAAAATCTCCGGTATGTCACCTGCTCGAAGGTGATATTATTGGCTCGTAGGAGCATGTGATCTGGTCCCTCTGACTCAGCCATTAAAAACGAGAGAAAAATCGAACGTGTACTTAAAATAAGAGGTCACCTCCTCAAGGAATCAAAGTGCGCCGCACAGCTGGAGAGGAGGGTGATGCATTCCTGCTCCCAACCTCCTGCTCACACTTGTTACATAGCTCCTAGTCTTCTATCGCTCAATAAGTAAGTCCGACATTTCGAAGTATTATTTCGCAATCTTCTTTCGTAGAGCGAAAAAATAATATTATCTTTTATTCTGAATGTGCTTTGATGAATATGTAGGAAAAGCATTACGAGTACAGAGAGACATCAGAGGTGCTTCAGAACCGTGGCACTTTAAGGTCCGTTGTTGGTTATGTATGTGCGTATACCTCCTCAAGGATTCAAAGTGCGCCGCACAGCTGGAGAGGAGGGTGATACATTCCTGCTCCCACTGTTCGCTGTGCATCTCGCAGGTCTCCGCCACCAGCTGGTTGAGGTTAGTGAGGATGAAGCCCACCAGCCGCAGCTGTCGGATGATGTGTCCAACAAGGAAAGCGAACAGCGAGTCCAGTGCCACGTACGCTGCGGTCAGAGATTTATAGGTATTTAGGAAATATATAGGTGCTTCGTTATTTATGTCAAAAATTTCGGAAGGGTTCCATAGACACTGAAAATGCAAAAAAATATGTTTTTAGCATTACTTTTCGAGAATTTTAACAAAACATGTTTGCTACCTAAACATTAAAATGTGTGTAACAGTAGGTAACTTGCATTGTACGGGGTCAATGACCGTGCTATGTTCAAACGCAGAACAGATGTTTGTTGTAAGTAAGTCACAAGGTCACTATGATTGGTTTTTACAGCTACTTATTTGATTTAATTTTGTTGTTAGGAGAAAAAATTCTCCTATAGACATTATGTTGTTTTCTTACGTAAAGTGTTTATTTAAGTGCGTATGTAACCCTCCCGAAATTTTTGACATAAATAACGATTCACCTTATAGATATATCAAAATCATACATACATACAAACATAT
Source organism: Nematopogon swammerdamellus (assembly GCA_946902875.1). Classification (NCBI taxonomy): domain Eukaryota; kingdom Metazoa; phylum Arthropoda; class Insecta; order Lepidoptera; family Adelidae; genus Nematopogon; species Nematopogon swammerdamellus. Next base: position 10,808,055 of record OX336359.1, read on the forward strand.
CACACACACACTGAATCCCGACAATCGGGGTAAGCAGAGTAATCGGTGTTGTTCTGCAAGAACTCTGGTCAATTGCAGCACAACACCGACGACCACGTTTCGCAAAGTATTCCAACAAGATTAAATCGTTCAAGCAGCAAGTAAGGCATGAAGACCCATCTGCTGCATGCCTCGGTGGAAGTACCTTGCCAAGTTGAGAGGTGGCGAGCCTGTCGCCCTTTAGCACGGCATCTTGTCCTTATCCCTTAGTCGCCTTTTACGACATGCATGGTGAGAGATGCAGTGGGGATATTATTTTTAAGTACCAGCCCCACACGGTATATCAAAATCATTGTGGTCATTAATGTCACCATTATCATTTTACAATTCATCATATTTTGAATATGTAATTACCATTTTTTATCTTTTTTTTGCCCGACTATCGGAGCCAAAAGCAGGGTAATGTGTTTGGCCTGAATATTTGTATGTGTTGGATGACTGTAACTCATAAACGACGCGTCCCAGTTTGATAATTCTTTCGGTAATTTGGTTTGTCTCAATTACACCATCGGTACCACTGCGTATCATATTTTTTAGAAAATTAAAAAGTTCAAATTCATTGTCCAATTGTAAAAATAAAATTTATCTAAAAACCATCGAGTGGATCACTGTCTATAGCTTAAAACGTAGATTCCAAAAATAAATCACATTAAAATGAATTATGAGAGTATAGCCATCATGTCATCAACAAGGCGGGCAAAAAAAAAGTTCGTCGTCGAATTTATTAACACTTTTTAACACCCGTTTATAGGTAGCAGGGAACACCCTCTTTTGCACACACAAACAATATGGGGCGATGATTGGATATATTGTATGTATGTAAAGGCGACTAAGGGATATGATATGACTCCCTTCTTACATTACTAAGTGGTAGGGTTTAACCCTCCCGGATTGATACCACCGCACTGAATGAAAGGTCGGTCCAAACGGCTATGTAAATAGTTTGTGTTTTCCGTCCAGTTCAGTGTAGCCGGCACGACCGAAGGGGAGCACTGACGTGGCACCAAGTTCATCCGGTGTTATGGGCTGACATCACGGATGTTGTCGGTGATATAGCCAAACGTGTCAGATTCCATAAAAAAAAAAAATTATGCATATATTCTTTACTGAACACCAATTTATACAAATTAGGCACAATAGGCGAGCTTAATGCCGCGAGGCATTCTATTCTAACTAACCTTTGCGTTGTGGGAGAAGTACATGCAGGCGAACAAGAATACACTGTATATAATAGACTGTTGTGCAACGCAATCAACTGAATGACAAGAGAGAGAGAGAGAAAAGGGAATCTTCATGATATTCGTGACTTTTCGGAAAAAAAAAATACTAACCAGAAACGCAGAATATACCAGCGTTGATGTTGATGAGGTAGGTGAGCTGGTAGTTGGGAGTCGTCTTCGTGTTCCACGGGAACAGCATGCAGAAAGCTGCGAATAACATAATGAAGTGTACGGCTTTGCTCCCGTGAAGTTCGATTTTCGAAATTTAATCTAATCCATCCCGTAAGCTCGGTGGTGCAATGCATTGGCGTTCGAACATCGAAGTTAATCGTACCTGCCGCGGTCGAATTTTGTACGCGCGAGCCTTGAGCGTCGGACCGTTGAGACGCTTGGTCCGGATTCTACGTAAATCTGTAGGTCCTTCTCTCGTCCTTCTCCTACCAGATGGGTTTAACCCATCCGGGTTGGTGCCATCGTACTGAACGAAGATTGATCGAAGTGGCTATGAAAGTTCCTTGTGTATTTCATCCAGTTCAATGTAGCAGGCACTGCCAAAAGGAAGTACTGCCTTGTCACTAAGTTCATCAAGGTATGATGGGCTGACATCAGAATGCAGTAGGTGATGTAGCCAACCATGTCAGGATAGATAATAAAAACCTGTTAAGTAGGAAAGTTTAAATGTTACTTAAAAGTTTAAATAACAGCCCTCGGACGGACAGACAGACATACAGACGGCGTAGGCTTAGTAATAGGCTTCCGTTAATATCCATATTCGGCTCCATATACGGAACCCTAAAAATAATACGTTTAAACTAAAACTAAAACTTACGCAACTCCCTATAATATTTCTCTGGATATACAATCCCCAGCAAAATCGGTAGCGATATCATTGAAGTAATAGTCGCATACGCCAGAAATCCATACAACTTGAAGCAAACGTTGACCATCTTCATCAAATAACCTCTCGAGGTCTTCATCAGCTCTTTCAACTCTTTAGCTTTTGGACCAACCGCTTCCTCGCTCACAATATACTGAATGAAAGGCATTCTCAATGCAAACTCTTCGTATATCAAAGCATCAATGATATCTTTGATCTCATCGCGATAAACGAACTGAAAGATCATCTTAATCATATCCATGAAGCAGGTCAGCTCAGTGGTGAAGACAACGGTGACCAACAGCATGTTGTCTCGATGTATGAACATGAACATAGCTTCAGTGGTGACAATGTAGGTCACGAAGAGGACATTGGCGACTTGCCACCAGTATCGGAGGGCGACATGTTCGTGCTTGCGACAGGAGAGGCTGGTCACTCCGATGGATATGAGGATAATGTTGAACCAGGTCAGCACTCTGTCGGGCTGCATGCTGCTGTCGATACGAACTACTGATTGCGAATAAGCTGAACTGGGAACTGGCGGCAGCCTTAGGGTATTTTAATGAGTACAGTTAGGAAAATAATATAAAGGAACAAACAATGGACAGGCGTGCTAGAGAATGGATAAGATACAAATACTTAAAAATGAACTTCTGCATGAGTTACCCAACTTTTTGTATGTAATCCGGTATGGTTGGCTGAATTAGAGCGGCCAAAGTACACGCTCCAACCAGCCAATATCGCCTCCGAGAAGGTAGGTGCCATACCGAAGACTTCCCTTTAAATTGCTGGATATATTGGATTAGAAGAGAACACAGCCGAGGCTGCTATGCGGCCGTCTTACCATCCAGTACGGTGGTACCAAGTCAGTGGTTTACAATTGGGAAAGGGATATGAGTATTCGTGCGCTGTTTTGGACCATCTTTACCCGTCTAGTACAGATTGTGTCTATAACAATGTTGTGTGTTTTTAGGTTTCCCTACCAGTACACCCGGTAGCGTATTTCCAAAGTCTACTACAGGAGTACCTCTGCTTGGTGGAGAGACGAGTCCTGTCTCCGGCGCCCCGGCACCCCCAGCGAACCTAGCGGAGAAAACGTTCAACATCTGACTGTTCACTGAATTGGATATTCCTTTCGTTGTATATGTATTTTGATATATTTGGTAGTTTAGTGGTAGAGTGAAGGGATATTCATTTTTCGATCTCGATCCTGGGTTCGAGCCCCCTTTTTTCAATGTTTTTTTGTTTGAATGTTTTTTCTTGTTAGGGATTGTTAGGGTTCTAAAATTAGGTTTTTCTTTTTATGGAAACTGACACGGTTGGCTACATCACCTACCACATCCGTGATGTCAGCCCATAACACCGGATGAACTTGGTGCCACGTCAGTGATTCGCTTCGGTCGTGCCGGCTACACTGAACTGGACGGAAAACACAAACTATTTACATAGCCGTTTCGACCGACCTTTCATTCAGTGCGGTGGTACCAACCCGGGCGGGTTAAACCCTACCACCTAGTAATATAAGAAATGAGTCATATCCCTTAGTCGCCTTTTACGACATACACGGGGAGAGATGCAGTGGGGCTATTCTTTTAAAGTACCGGCCCCACACGGTACAAAGTACTTACTTCCGAAATTGATTTTTCCCGCCAAATTTCCTTCGTCAATGAGACCGATCAATCAGAGGCTCTACCGTAGTAGACTGTGTAAATATGCCACCTGGCTCCTATTTAATAAACGCGACAATCCGACAATTTTGTCACTTTTTGACAAATAAGTCGAATTGTCGCGACAAGTGCCGTTTAATAAAGATGATAATTATGTCCAAATGCGACAGATAAATACTGACAAAATTATCAGACTAAAAACCTGTTTAATAAAGGCGACAATTATTATTTTTTACCTGCCGAGTCTCTAAGAAAATATTCTGACTTATTTGTCATGGTAATTGACAAATTTGTCACTTTTTCTGACATAGCCGAATTGGCTTGACATTGGATGATTGGCCTGTCGAAAATCTCTGACAATTCGACAAATATGTCCACCTGTCTTGACAATTTAGTGCTTAATATAGCAAATTTGACAAGTTTTTCCGGACAAATTGTCACCTGTCGCCTGTCAAGAGAAATTGTTTATTAAACAGAAATATGCCAAATTGTCATGACAAATCGACATATTTGTAGATTTTCCACCGTGACAAATTTGTCAATGATAATCTTTATTAAACAAAAAATTGTCAAATTGTCGGATTGTCACCTGTCGCCTGTCACCTGTCATTGTCACGTTTATTAAATAGGCCCCTGTATGAGTGGCGCAGTCACATAGGACGTTTTATAGTGTTTATACATATTTGAGAGAGTAGAATGGTTTGTTCTTCAAGAACAGTGTAATGTGAAAACTAAATTTGTACTTGATAAATAGACAACCTGTTTTTTTCTCAATTTTTTTATTAATTTTTTTAGCTAAATGTACTTAGTGTTCTTGCATAATTAACCATAATCACTCTTTCACTTTTTCCTCGGTGAGCGCTACATTTTAATGGCATAATTATAACTTTAGTAGTATTTAAGTTAGTGAAGTCGTTCTCCAAATTGAATTATCAGTTTTTCTCCTAGACAAACTGCTGGGTAATTAATTATTATTAATGAGGATTAATGAAGTGAAAAATTTATTTTGTTTAGGTTTCCGTATTTTTTTTACTCTAAGGGACCTATAGTTTTACGTGGAATCGGAACCACGATCTTTTTTTTTATGGAAACTGACACGGTTGGCTACATCACCTACAACATCCGTGATGTCAGCCCATAACACCGGGTGAACTTGGTGCCACGTCAGAGCTTCCCTTCGGTCATGCCGGCTACGCTGAACGGAAAACACAAACTATTTACGTAGCCGTTTCGACCGACCTTTCATTCAGTGCGGTGGTACCAATCCGGGCGGGTTAAACCCTACCACCTAGTAATATAAGAAGGGAGTCATATCCCTTAGTCGCCTTTTACGACATACACGGGGAGAGATGCAGTGGGGCTATTCTTTTCAAGTACCGGTCCCACAAGTTACAATCTGTCTCCGCGGTTAACGTCCGAGCTGGCTTTGCTTTGCAGTAAAGATTGTACTTCTATGAAAAGAAAATGCTACACGTTCAAAACATTTTGCAAACTACTTTACAAGGTTACATCTCCGTTTTTAGGGTTCCGTATCCGTCGTACGGGACCCTATTACTAAGTCTACGCCGCCGTCTGTCTGCCTGTCTGTCCGTCTGTCCGATGGCTGTATCTCTTGAACCGTAATAAGTAGCCCGTTGAAATTTTCACAGAATATGTGTTATTATTATGGCCGATATAACAACAAATAATAAAAATAAGAAAAAGTAAAATATTCACGGTGGTCCCCATACAAGAAACTAAAAAGTGTATGCGCGCCATCTACCTAAAAGAGTATGAAACATTTTAACTAATACATGGATGGCGTGAGTGGCGCTGACCATGACATGGCGATACGGAACCCTCGGTGCGCGAGTTCGACTCGCACTTGGCCGGTTTTTTTTGGTTTTACTCTTGCGATTATTATAGGCGGTAACATTTAGCAACGCATTCTTGCACAGCATTTTGAATTTAATTTCAACGAATGAATACCCCGCTTTTGTATCTTCGAAAATACATCAAAATCAGCGTAACGTGATCATTGCGCAGTGGGTAATCCGACGTCTGCGCGTTACCGCACGTGTGGGGTTCAAATTCCTTTTGCCAGCGCATACCTGCATACCGCTAATTTAATACATCAAATTTATGTCATTTATAAATCGGCGTTTCTAGAGTTGTGTTCCCAAATATTATTGCATTTTGTGGCCGTTCTTGCAATACCAATCTCTATCTTCTCTACTTCTTCTTCCTCTCTCTCTATCTCTTCTCTATCTTATCTATCTTCTTCTTCTTCTATATCTTCTCTATCTTCTTATCTATCTTTATCTCTATCTCTTCTCTTCTTCTCTACTCTATACCTCTATCTTCTTCTTCTCTTCTCTACTTCTTATAAAAAGGAACGTCTGTCTGTATGTATGTATGTTTAAGGTAAACTCCGGAACTATAGTAGTTTTTGGGGCTCACTATAGGCTAAATAGCAAACCATCACGCTAAATAGCAATAGAGCCGAACAGAATCAAAGAAAGTATAGTATGAACGGAATTTAGTGTCGAAAGGTAGCGCCGGATGGAGGGGGGAGAGAAGGATGGAGAGGAAGGGTAGGGAGGGAGGAGGTGAGTGAGGGAGGAGAAGGGAGGGGGAGAGAGGGAGAAAGAGAGACAGAGAATACAATAGAAGCGATCTTTTATTATAATATATTTGCGCTTAAATCGGATTTGCTATTAAACTGAGTCTACCACGAGCGAAGCCGCGGGCAAAAGCTAAACATACAATACAAACTAATTTTTGTACAAATATTGCCTACGCTGTCTGTCTGTCTGTCTGTCTGTCCATCTGTCCGAGGGCTGTATCTCTTGAACCGTAATAGGTAGCCCGTTGTAATTTTCACAGAATATGTGTTATGCCGATATAAATATAACAACAAATAATAAAAAAATAGGAAAAAGTAAAAAATTCACGCGGGTTCCCATAGAACAAACTAAAAAGTGTATGCGCGCCATCTACCGAAAAGAGTATGAACCATTTAAACTAATACATAGATGGCGTGAGTGGCGCGAGTGACCATTTCTTCTCTTCTTCTTCTTCTTCTTCTTGATGGGCATTTTCCGCATGTAGGTCGCTCTGCTTGGACCCGTTGTGTGTATCACCCCGGCTGCTACTCCATCCAGCCCAGCTCCTTCCAGAAGTCCTGCAGGCGGCCGACGTCCTTGCAGGCCTCTTGGAGTGTCCTCGGGTGTTTGAGGATGTTTGCCCGCTCATTTGCCACCCCCTCGCACTGTAGCAGCACGTCCGATGGCGTTTCTTCAGCCCCCATGCAACCCCTGCACAGGGGGCTGTCTGTTTTACCTATAATGAATAAGCGCTTATTTTTAATGGGTGGTGTCCAGTCAAATTTCCCACCACCAATCTGATGACCATGACATGGCGATACGGAACCCTCGGTGCGCGAGTTCGGCTCGCACTTGGCCGGTTTTTATAATCCGGTTCGATTACACGGTTCGATTTAAGTCAATGATTGCTATTTATTTCTCACTTGATCGAAGCAGGTAGTCACTAAAATCATTGTAGGAGTGCCTGTAGCGCATCCTACAACTTGTCCAGCGAGGAGAAAGCCTACAGAGAACACGCGGACTAATGATAAAAACTTGGAAAATCTGCCGACAGTTTCCGTTTTGGTTCTTATATGGACTGAAACGTGTATCTAAGTGGGCTTCCGCGACGTTTCTTGTCCCTATGTGGGTCTCTGTCATCATATTAATAGATCAGAGACATCATTGCTAGATGGGGATCTAGCATCTCTCTTATCGCCGCTTTTGATATTAATTTATTACATGCACTCAATAATCAATTAATTTCTAACACCAAACTGAACTTATTAATATTCATATTTGAATTAAATTCAATTTGATTCAAACTAGAGAATAAGTACAAACTAGAGAAATAAATTTTAATAATTTTCGGATTTAAAATATTTTTTAGTAAAATATTTTTTTCTATAAATTTATTATTTGCGATTTTAATAAATAATACATTTCAAATTATGATAATATGCAACATATCAATCTTAAAAAAAAAACTTGTCCCAGGCTGATCTGTAAGGTTTCTTACCCGGTTATTCCTAGATTGCTCTGCTGAACGGGACTAGACAAAAAAAATGATAACGAACCATACTGACCATACTGAATATGCATATGTCTCAATGTAATATTGTTATTGTTGTGTGTTCTTTATGGCGAAATAAATATCTGAATCTGAATCTGAATCTGACCGCTTTTCATGGACTTTGATCGATCACTAATGCATGAAATCTTCAAATATAAATAATAATTTAATTTAACACACGTCCATTACACATCTTTCGTCTATAGTAAGGTATTTCAAACATACGACTCCCTGTTATAGTTTCCGAGTTATAGCAATTCATAAACAAGTTGCCGAAATTCGAAAAAAAGTTCGAAACTTTGATGACTCATACATAACATCAACATAACACACGTCCCTAAATTGTCGTAATCTTTCTTCTATCGTGTGGTATTTCAAACTCTTGCTTTTGTACTTTCCGGGATATACCATTTTTCCCGGAACACATTTGGGGTACCTTTTTGTGGCGGTTTTTGCGTTACTCCCGTTCCGTGAATACCCCGCCATATTTGACATGTCAAACAGCCTGTTAAGTGGGAACCTTTTTCATACAGAGAGGATTCCGTAGTCACTTTTTTTATGTATTCCGGTATGGGTGGCTGAGTCGGAGGGGCCAAAGCGCACGCTCCGACCAGCCAATATCACCTCCGAGAAGGTAGGTGCCATACCGGAGAGTTCCCTGGATTGCTGGCTGTACTGGACTGGAGAACACAGCCGAGGCTGCTATGCGGCCATCTTACATCCAGTACGGTGGTATCAACCCAGTTGGCTACAATTTGAGCCTACCACCCAGTAAGAGGCAAGGGAAGGGACCTACAGATTTACACCGGTTCCGAACGGTGAAGCAGCATGTGTAGGTAGGTATGCACGTAAATTTTTTCGTCAGAAAAAACTCATTGGTACACGCCGACCGGATTCGAACCGCGGACCTCTCGCACGAGAAGCCGATGCCCAAACCACTCGGCCACCCGCCGCTTGGCACTCGCCGCCTCTCGCATGGCTAGAATGCTCAGCTAGAATGCAATTTTCTCAATAACCGTAAGGTAAAAACTTTGAGTAAAAGAATTACTCTATAAATTTTTGTTTAGATTTGTTGAGCTTCACATTCTGGAGTCCTTCACAGACAGACAGACGGACGGACGGGGGGACAGACACTAGACCAACTTCATAAGAGTTCCTGCCATGCCGGCGGCCTGTCGCTGGCTACGAAATACGGGGTGCGAGCGTTGGGGGAAGGGAGAATGCACCCATTTTTTTGGTTCACATTTTGGGGTATCACTCCGTACTTTCCACCGGTCATTTAGATGCAATCCAGCCGGGAATCCCAGGACTTAAACTCCGCTCTAGTGATGATAACATCCTAGGGATTCACGTCCCGCTTCTGGTTTCTACACTGATTCATCTGCTTGTCTATGGAACTCGCTGTCGGACTACGCCCGTCACTCCCAAACTTTAAATTCTTTTAAAAAGTCATTGAAGAAATTCTACCTTCATTAATTTTGCCAATTTTTAACCGACTTCAAAAAAAGGAGGAGGTTCTCAATTCCACTGTATTTTATTTTTATGTTTGTCCCCTCAGAACTTTCGACTGGGTGAACCGATTTTGAAAATTCTTTTTTTATTTGAAAGCTGGTGGCTTCCCGTGTGGTCCCATTTCAATTTGGTCAAGATCGGATTGGAAAGCGAGGCGGAATCGCCGAAGGCCGAGCGAATCCGCCGCGTACATTAATAGCAAAAAAATACTAATTAAAAAACTGTGAAATAAAAAACTATTTAAAAAAATATAAAAACCGCCTTCAAAAGTGTATGAAATAAAAAAAAATCGAACCCTAGAGTTGAAGGCGCGGCTAAAGCAAGCACAAATAACCGACCGCCTTCAACTCTAGGGTTCGTTTTTTTTTTCATACATTTATGTATTCACTTGTGGATTAGTATAGTATAGTATGTATTATTTGTATTTAGTATCTACGTTCTATACATGTGTACGTATGCATATGCTGTTTGTATTTTATTTATTGTATAAATAGGTATGTATGTTACATGTAGGTATATTCATAAAAATAATTCCTCCTCCCTTTCGCTTGCACTACCCATATTTCTTTCTCTGTATTTTATTCCTCATCCATCACCCAAAGGTTGACTGGAAGAAATCACTTGTAGTGATAAATCCGCCTTTGCGCACTCCTGTATTTCTGGTTTCTTGTCTTGTACTGTTCTTCCTTCAATTTGTGTGGACAAGTGAATCATCAGAGGGCACCAACGAACCAGACACAAGCAGCGAGCCGATTAGACGATAGTGCACCAGACCAGAAAACAGAAGAAAAGAAGAGAGAAGTCAATATTGCAGCAACGCTCATTCCAACAAATCCCAATATCCCGTATTTCCAAATACTCCCATATTGGCTTCAGGCTGAAACATAAGCCGGTCGGTCCATTATTTTACTTTCTCACCCAACCTCGAGCGTGTCTTCCTAAAATCCTGAAAAATAAACGCACCTCCTGGTGTCTTCGGTCTTACACCGTTGTGGGAGAACACCTGGCTGGGAGGTGCTGCAAGTTCAAGTTCAAGTTAAATAAAGAGTTTCTATTCTATTCTATTCTATTCTATTCTATTCTATTCTATTCTATTCTATTCTATTCTATTCTATTGTATTCTATTCTATTCTATTCTATTCTATTCTATTCTATTCTATTCTATTCTATTCTATTCTATTCTATTCTATTCTATTCTATTCCGGTCTCCTCTCGCCACAAGGGAAGGCCAAAAACATCTCTACATCTTGTACATTGATCGGGATAGGCTCAGTGACCTGTGCTGACTCGAAACGGTCAAGTTGCTGGAGTCAAGATGCTATTTCCCACTTGATGGGTTTCTGCGTCTTGAGATTGGGATGACATCCAATGCTATGGATCCGTTTGTTTAAGAGTGTGCCTGTGTCTTTAATAATTACACTTTATGCTACTTGCAAACGTTTTGTTTTTTTTTTTTTTTTGGAAACTGACACAATTGTCTACATCACCTTCTACATCCGTGATGACAACCCATAACACTTTGGTGAACTAGGTGCCACGTCAGTGCTTCACTTCGGTCGTGCTGGCTACACAAAACTGGACGGACAACACGAACTATTTACATAGCCGTTTCGACCGACCTCGACCTTTCATTCAGTGCGGTGGTACCAACCCGGGCGGGTTAAACCCTACCACCTAGTAATATAAGAAGGGAGTCATATCCCTTAGTCGCCTTTTACGACATACACGGGGAGAGATGCAGTGGGGCTATTCTTTTAAAGTACCGGCCCCACACGGTAGTGAAGCAAAAGATAACAAAAAATAGAGTAAGAACATTTTCACGCGAAAGTAAACCTCCAGTTAGGGTTGCCATCTCCATCTTGGTAAAACTAGGACAAGAAAATCTAAAACCACTGACATTTTGGACAAAAACCCGGACACAATATAAAAATGTAATAATTTTCTTAGCATTGTATGGAAGAGAAACTAGCATGGGTTCGCCGAGCCGAGACCCGAGAATCGGACATTTGGCGCGGTATTTAAAAACCTAGGACGATTAAAAAAACCCGCCCGGACTTCCCCGGACACCTTAAAAACCCTGACCCTGTTCCGGGAAACCCGGACGGATGGCAACCCTACCTCCAGTGAATCCTATGGCATCACAGACTCCTTCCTGAGTTACTGTGTCAATAAGTCAACAGCCTGAATCATAAACACAGAAAATAAAGCACGGTCAAGTGTGAATTGATTTATCCTCGTCGTTTATCCGAGGTAGACGCCTTCTTAATCATATACCTAGGTAGACAAACTTTATTTTTTGTTTTTTTTTTTCTGACGGAAAAAAATACGTGCATACCTACACCTGCTGCTTCACCGTTCGGAACCGGTGTAAAACCCTTCCCTTGTCCCTTACTAGGTGGTAGGCTCAAATTGTAGCCGACTGGGTTGAACCGTACTGTATGTAAGATGGCCGCATTGCAGCCTCAGTTGTGTTCTCCTCTAGTCCAGTATAGCCAGCAATCCAGGGAAGTCTCCGGTATGGCACCTACCTTCTCCGAGGTGATATTGGCTGGTCGGAGCATGTGCTTTGGCCCCTCCGACTCAGCCACTCATACCGGATTACATAAAAAGAAACAAAAGAAAAAAATCGCTGTGCCTTTACTTTGGCAGACGAGCTTTACGTTATTTATGGGAATTTCTTTTTTGAAATTTATATTTGTATTTATTGTTTACTAGTTTTTTCCCGCTGCTTCGCTCGCGTGAAGTTCGTATTTAAAAAGAAGAACGTAAGTAAGTAAGAAAGAAGGCCAAAAACGTTCAAAATTTGCTTTCATGAACTTGTCGATTGAAATAGCACATATAAATTTAATAAAAATACTGCAAATAAAATAGTTATAGTTTTAATAGTTCGAAACAACCCTAATGAAGGACACCTATGCTTTCGCTACCTGAGATAGGCAAATTCTTTGTGTACAGTTCATCCCGTCTTGGGTTGGGGAGGGGGGAGGGACTGACTCACAGATAACGAATTATTGGTCGCTAAAGAATGCAGCCCCTTTCTTGGGCAAAGCCGTCGAATAGATAAAGTTCTCGTTACTAATCTATGCGCGTTTAAAATTTTTAAAACTGAATTAAAAAAAAAAACATATTGTTAGGTAGGTACTTGACAGGGCAAAATTATGAGGAAAGTTTAACTTTATTTGTAAATTTTTATTTTGATAATTTTAGATGGGTTAGTTAGATAGAGGTGATTTGTAAATGAATGTGTGTTACCTATCTCACACACGTCACACACACGCTCGCACGCACGCACAAACACAAACACACACCAACACACCCTTACATACTTAATTTCTACACGAGGAACATGGCTGAAGCTTGAGTTACGTATTTCATTAATTTTGTTTTTCGATCGATTTTTCCTTACCTATAATAAAATCCAACGTCTGCTTTCTGTCTGAGTGCCTGAGTGTATGTATGTCTGTCTGTCCGCTTATAACTCGAGAACAACTGAACCGATTTTAATAAAAAAATCTACGGATAGCTTGATTCTTCCCATCAACTATAGGCTACTTACTATCACGCTAAATGGCTTATGAGGTTAGCAGTGAAGTGAAATATGAAAGCGGGCGGAGCCGCGGGCAAACCTAGTTGTATTATATAATTTAGAGAGATAATTGTACTTACTGTCTTCATCTCAAGTATTTTCAAATAATGATGTTCATTCATGGAAACGCATGGCTGTTTGTGGCTCTGATTAATCAATTTTATTAATTTAATTTTTTAAGTAGGTACTTACGGCTGTCTGTTTCCTAAATAAATAAAATATAAAAAAATAATTATGTATAGGTAAGTTTTTTACTTTTTTATTTGTAAGTATATGTTCTTATTAATATTTACTCGTCCCCCGACGCCTGCGAGCGAAGCCGCGGGCAACAGCTAGTCATCAATATACTAGTCAAAAACTAAATATTTCTGTTCGCACTTTTCTTTCAGATTTTCACTTCTATCGCGTGAAGCTTGATTATCTACTGTAGCAAGGTCAATGTTCTCAGGTTTGAAGCACTGACATGGCACCAAGTTCACCCGGTGTTATGGGCCGACATCACGGATGTTGTAGGTGATGTACCCAACCGTGTCAGTTTCCATAAAACAAATAAAAAAACGAAATGGAAATTTATATTCCACTTTTAAAGGTTCGTTGACGTGTCGGCGGTTTTAAAATTTGTAATTTAGCTTTTCTCGATTAAATGTGATCATTAAACTATAAACAGTTCTAATATTTGTAATAATGTTCGTCAGGCTCGGTAGCTCAATGGTCCGGTAGGCCGACTGTCGGCCGTGATCATAAGCACACCTGGGCGCGGTCAGTACTTGGCCGACCGTTGGAAGCTGACCGTAGTTCGTATTCCACGTAAAACTGTAGGTCTATCTATTCTATTCTTAACTTGCTAGATAGATGGTAGGGTTTAACCTGACCGGGTTGATACTTGATACCCCGCACTAAATGAAAAGTCCGTCGAAACGCATGTAAATGGTTCGTTTTTTCCGTTCAGTTATTCAGTAGTCGAAACGACCAAAGGGAAGCACTTAAATGACACCTATCACCAAGGTCTAAGGTGTTATTTATGGACTGACATCACGGATGTTAGTGATGTAGCCAACCGTGACAGTTTCCATAAAAAAAATACTAAATATTAATAGCAGACATAAGGCAAAACTAAGTAGGTATATTTATTTAGTCATTTATTGAACACGACTTGAACGTGAAATTATTTCAAGTTTTTTAACCTGTAGAACGTAGCCAAACTGTTCTTATAGATATCTAACTACTCTACTATGTACTAATGAACATTGGAATAGCGACTGACAAAATGCGCGTGCGTACAACAATACCATTTATTCTCATTCATGGAGTGCTGCATTGTATACACGCATTTTTTCATATTCATCTCATGTCTCCATGCTATTTTAAACTCTCGTCTCTACGCTGAAGAGCTAAATTCGAATATTAACATGAATGCAGTGAGTCATACTATGTTTGTGGTTTTGAATGTTTCCACTTAGGAAATAGAGTTGAATTTAGACTGCGAGAGTATGTGAGTGCATGTGGTCCATACGGTAGATGATGGTGAAATAAGATCGTCAGTTTATGTAGACGTTTGGGTAACCTAAAATATACTTTGTATTATAATGTTTTTTATTTACTGGTTATACAATAAAAATGTGAATATTTTTACGATACAAATAGTAGGTAGTTGCGTATTATTAATTCAGTTTTGAAATGTTTTAGCAGTCCAAAGTATTAAAAAAAATAAAAAAATAAACATTATGCTATTTATATTCATTTTTAAGTTTCCGGATTAACAGTAGGTGTACTAAAGACTTACATAAGTCTGACGTAGAGTGAGTGCGATCTTTCAAAATTATGATGTTTACGCATTTGGGAGTACTTGATAGATATTTTTCAATAAATAAAATTACATAAAACGTATATACAGGGTGTAAAAACGGCGAGTACATTAAATTTAGGAATTGATTATTGGGATCAAGAGTAACAAAAAAGTCAAACAACTTTTTACTGAATGCCCTTTAAATAAAAAGTTACAGTTTTCATACAAACTAATTGATTATTTTAGTGTAAAAATTATCTAATGACAACAGAGCGGCGCGGAGGGGCGAAGAGCGGGTGAGACGTGAGCGCCTCGGACGGAGGTGTTGGCGGGAGGGGCGGGGATTAGCTTTGTGAGTGGAGGACTGGAGGTCGGCAGGCGGAGGGTGCGGAGCGGCAACAACGCGTTAAATTACACTAGACGAAAACATACATTTCAAAAATTCATATCTCGAAAACTAGACACTTTAGAGAAAAACTTTAATATCTTTTTTGTCTAGGAAAAATGTGAAGATTGCGCTGGCGAAATTAATGTACTCGCCGTTTTAACACCCTGTATAATGTATAAAATTACGTTCGAGCTTTTTTTATTTGCTTTCCGATCTCTATGTTTTTTTTATTTGCTCTATGTGTTTGATTCATAATAATTAGTTACTGTGTTCTTCTGTTCTATGCATAACAACTTGTTTTACACTTTTTTTAAAGTTTAGTTACTACTGCTTTAACTACTAGTTAAAAGTTATATATTTTAGTTTGATATACATTATTATGCTTAATCGTTGCCACTGAACATAATTTCTATTTCATCTTTGAAATATTTTAAACACACACCGCAAACTAATTAATTAAATAATTAATTTCCATTAAAGGTCCTTTCATAACTATGTACTTTTATGATTTTCTCGCATCTTACTGGCAAAATGACAACAGCAACAACAGCACAATTACTATTCCCATGCTTCCTTACTTGACGGGTGGGGCAAACGGTTGGTGTTTTTTTTTAACTTCAACCATACCTGTGTGTGCCTATAAATAGTCTCAAGGCAAATTCAACCAGGTTTGAAAGAAAAAGCTACCTGGGTGGCTTAAGCAAAGTACACACTTGACAGCAACTTTCACGCCGCCGCTCCTGCGCTTCTTTATCAACGGTTCAGAATGTAAACATGATATCTCGCTTGGGTGCGTGCGCGGGCGCCGACCGACACACTCAGTCAATTCAGTCCAGTCAGTTCAGTTCAGTATCTCGAGACCGGCGGTCGACGATCGATACTCGCTGTGCGAGCACCGAGCGTTCCTATTTCGAATATTATTGACGTTTTCGAATTGTTTGAATTTCGAATGTGCATTTAGAACGATTCTGCTTGAAGTTTTGGTGAACGATTTGTAGTGTAGTGAACTAACTAGTAACTATGTTCTGTGTTCATTTTCGATATGAATGGTAAGCATTCTTACTCGCATGATATATTTTCTTAAATAAAGATTGGAATAAAAAGTTGCGAATGAAAACGAAAATCGGAAAATGTGTATCTATGTATGGTATGACTGAATACTTGTGTGTGCTATACCTTTATTATTTTTTACTCTACTAACAGAGTTTATATAAATTAGTAGTTTAATTTTACGGCCCATTATAATCGTAGGTATAAAACAAGGTTACCTATATTTAGCTATAGTTAGTACACATTTCAGCCTATTAATATTATTACAGGAAGATAGACATAACTGAAGTTAATGCCACCGTAAATGTTTTATGGTCATACATAACATAATACTTATTACAACAGTCAGTCAGTCAGTCAGCGCGTATGCGTCCACTGCTGGACATAGGCTCGCAAATTTTCCTCAAGTCCTCCCGGCCTTTAGTAGTACGGAACCACTTCTTTCCGCCGACGACGCTCATGATGTCGTCGTCCCACCGATGAGCAGTTTAATTTTAATTTAGAAATTGAATTCGTACTATATGGGTAGCATACTAGGGTCTTAAAAGGCTGTAGTTATGACTTTTCTTAAATTAGGTACTAGCTTTTTCCTGCGGCTTCGTTCGCGGAGACTTAGACTTTCTTTGATACTGCTCAGCCCTAAGGGTATTAGCGTGATGCTATATAGCCTATAGTGAACCTCAAGAACTACTCTTTCCATTAGTGCAAACCGCATCAAAATCTGTTCAGTGGTACCGGAGTTTACCTCAAACGTAAATACTTACAGACAGACGTTACCTTTTATAAGAAGTAGAGATAGAGATTATGTCTTTCAACAAAAAGTAGGGTGTGTGTGTAGGTACCGGTACCCCGTACCGCCGCCACCGCCACAGAATAAAATTGCTATAACCACAGATGTACCTACTATCGCAAAGTTGTGTCCATCTAAAACGCCCCTATAGAGAGATTACATTCTGATATTTATTGTTTAACTAAACTTTTGCCCGGGACTTCGCTCGCGTGAAATTCGTATTTAAAAAGAAGAAAGTAAGTAAGAAAGAAGGCCGAGCTGCGATCAGGTAAACAATAAACCTTCTCCATGAAAGTAATAAGTAACTAAGGGCCAGGTCCGCTACCGTACTCTACCTTTATTTCGGCGCGCGGAACAATTCGGTTTGTATGAGATTGAGAGCCGTATCTTAGCGTAACCGGAACTGGATTTTATTTAGCCTATTCTGTGTCTCTTATAGGTAAATGTGATTTTACGAAGTTTCATCGAATTTGGATGATCGTATTAAGAGTTATGGATGAACATACATACATAAAAAAAAGATTTCTAAAAGTCATCATTTTAGTTTTAGTCATCGATGGTTTTAGTATCATACCTACAAAGATTCTACAAACTCAGTATCACATAAAACAAGCGAACTTACTCCATGACCATCTCTTACAGATTTATATTAGTGTTGAGTATTGATGATATTGATACTTATATAAATAAGGAATTAGCATTAATAGCATAAAGCAGCATCCACACGTTGGCCAAGTAAGGCAAACATTTTAGCTCTACAACATTCTAATTAAGCAATTAAAGAGAGATAAAACTAAAACGTTTGACTTGCTTAGCCAACGTGTAGATCCTGCTTTAAGATAATGTTTCTTAGATTTAAAATGAAGTAAATAAATAAAATAAATAAATAAAAGATACAGCCCTAAGATAGCACAGACAGACGAGCGGCGCGGCATCGTAGAGCTTCGTTCCTTTCGTTCGGGTACGAAAACGTAAGAAGGAAAAATTGATAAAAAAAAACTTGAAATAATAGCCAGCACGAACACGCGCGCACACGCGTGCGTGACAAAGTTCTCCATAAATGTATTTGCATTCTGTATCCGAACGTAGACATAAAATGTTTTGTGTTTACAAAATAGACGAGGTATTCTGTAAACAGCGCGCTCCTATAAAATTGTGATTAGATTCTTCATCTCATCATCATACGATATTAGTAAACATTATCTACGAGGAATTTGTTTTTGTTTCTATTTTATTGTTTACTGGCTTTTGCCCGCGGCTTCGCTCGCGTGAAATTCGTATTTAAAAAGAAGAACGTAAGTAAGCCCGCTACCGTACCTTTATTTCGGCGCGCGGAACAATTCGGTTTGTATGGGAGCCACATTTTAGCGTAACCGGAACTTGATTTTATTTGGCATATCGTCCTGTGTCTCGTATAGGTAAATTTGCTTGTGCTAAGTTAAAGCTAAAGAAAGAAAAGATTTCTAAAAACCATCAATTTAGTTTTAGTATCATACATAGAGTTTACAAACGCAGTATCATAAAACAAAGTAACTTACTCCATGACCATCCCTTACAGATTTATTATTAGTATTGATGATTTATTATTATTGTTCTTTTAATGTACCTACTGGGGCCGCCCGGTACTTAAAAAGAATAGCCCCACTGTATCTCTCCCCGTGCATATCGTAAAAGGCGACTAAGGGATAATGACGAGATACCGTACTAAAGGGCCACATGATAGCCACCTCTCACCTCGGCACGGTCCATCTACCGAGTCATGCAGCAGGTGGGTAACGTGCATACCTACTTGCTGCTTGATAGTGATCTTGTCCGAATACTTTGCTAAACGTGGTGGTGGTCAGTGTTGTGGTGTTATTTAGCGCTTGCAGCACAACAACGATTACTCTGCTAACCTCTATTTTCCTGATACAGCGTGCGGTGTGTATGTATGTATGTGTACATGAAACTACCTAACAACAAAACAACTTAGTGAACAAAGTAAAGATCGAGTGAGTTGACGGATTCTGTTATAAATATTCTTATCATTTCGATTGTATTATGATGACAAGGCAGTGTGATAAAACTGTGATAAAAGTCTTCAAACACTACACGCGAATTGATAAAATATAACTCGGTTTTTTCCTGTGAGAAAAATCACGGCACGTGTCAAAAATTGATATACCAGGGACGTTACAGTGTTACATATATTATACTACGAGTACCACCACCTATAGTGCTTCAGGATAGGGTTTCGTAACTTCGGGGTTCGAATGGGGTCCACATTTGAAGGCGAAAAGCTCTGAAACGTTTTCCCAGATTCGGTCATTTCATAGTACTTTTTGGTGAAAATCTTTTCATCAAGATTTGGTGGACGGTTAACGTCCGTCTTTATTAAATAAAAATAAAATGACTAACTTGCATGCTCTAGTAGAATAATTCAAGGTAGGTAAATTCAAAACACTTAAAGTTGAATGACATGAAAAGAAAAAAAAATGGGACTGGCTGGACTAGGTCATTGCACTACCTAGACTTAGCACTGTTGCCAAATCTCCCCATACTCAATGACCATCGATTTTTTATTTAAATTTTCTTAGTGGAAGAGGCGATAGGAGACTAACGAAAGAAATTTATGAAGCAAATGTGAGTGGAAGAGTCGGGAAGGGTCGCCCTAGACGCACGTACCTGGACCAGATCGGGCACGTGCTCAAAAAGGGGCGCGTGCGTAGTACCCGTAACCGACGAGCATGCATGAAGAACATTATGGGAGTGGAAGAGGCGGCAGAGGTGTGTCAGGATCGTGGCACGTGGAGATCCGTTGTCTCTGCCTACCCCATCGGGAAACAGGCGTGACGCTATGTATGTATGTATGTATGGAAGAGGCGGCAGACAGACCGCAGATGTGTGTCAGGCAGGAGCATAGCAAGCGGAAATCCGCTGTCTGTGCCTACCCCACCGGGAAACAGGCGTGACGCTATGTATGTAATGTATAAACTATTTTTGTTCGAAGAAATTCAACATAATATTGAGTCATCATATTTTCTCTCGAACTTTTACTAATGACGTTCAAAATATCGTTTGTTTAGGTGGTCAGTACACAATGACACGTCTAATTTGTTTGTTTTGTATTTACCTTGATTGTCTAACTAGTGTTCTAAGTTTGAAAGGAAAATGTCATTAGTGGTGTTAGCGGGTCCTTAGTGCGGCTTAAGCGGCTATATCTATGTTTAACAAGGCTGCATGGTACAATACCTTTGCCTATCCCAAAAAAGGGATAAAACAAAACAAAAAAATCTATGTTTAAGGCGCAAATAAGACTCAAAAGGTCAACTTTAAACGAAATTGTTGAGCTATTGATAAAAAAAATCGTTAAAAATATATGTAGGACGAACTCGCATAGTGGTAAATTGAGAAGTTGACGAACTACGAAGTTGGCAAACTATAGTTATGACTAATTAAGAAGTTGACTGTCATCGCTGACACCGTATTTATTGATATTTTAATATAGTCCTGCGGTCTTAAGCAGCGTTGTTAAGCAAAGCTGAGCGCGGTCAGTACTTGGATGGGTGACCGCTCGTCCGTTGGAGGCTGATCGTAGTGACCGTGGTTCTGATTCCACGTTAAGCTGTAGGTCCCTTCCCTTCTTACCTTTCTAGGTGGTAGGGTTTGTCCCGCCCGGGTTGGTACCACCGCACTGAATGAAACGTCGGCGGTCGAAACGGCTATGCAAATAGTTCGTGTTTTCCGTCCAGTTCAGTGTAGCCGGCCCGACCGAAGGGAAGCACTGACATGGCACCTAGTTCACCCGGTGTTATGGGCTGGCATCACGGATGTTGTAGGTGATGTAAGGTTTCTTACCCGGTTCTTCCTTAATAGATTGCATTGCTGAACGGGTCATGACAAAAAAAAATGATAACGAACCATACTGAATATATGCATATGTCTCAATGAAATATTGTTATTGTTGTGTGTTCTTTATGGCGAAATAAATATCTGAATCTGAAACTGAATCTGTAGCCAACCGTGTCAGTTCCCATAAAAAAAAAACCGACGAGTATGTACGAATTAAATTATGAAAAGAAACATAACAGTTATTTTTATTCAAAAAACACCTAACAGTTATGTATTAATAATCGCTATAGAGCAAAAACAATTAAAAACTACTCAGCCTATGCTGGTGTCTTAAAATTATTGTTCATGTCGGAACTAACTGCCATGCAGCTCGAGACAGCACGTGGAGCCCAAATATGCACCGAGTGTGACGTCACGTGCCTTTGTAGCATTCCCAAATTGTTTGGTTCCGGTCTATTGTGCACTTTCTATTTCCAACATTCCATATTTGAAAAGTGCATTTCTTGCGACCACACTGTAAAAACGGTTAGTCAGTTAGTGACAAAATTTTGTGTAATATGTTACAAAACAGTTTAGTTGCTGTGGTGACTACAAAACTAGCTGTTACCACAACTAAACCGAGTTTAGTAAATCAGTTTGGTTGCTTCCTACAAAGAGCAGCAAATAAATTGTAAATAGTAGGTATTACTTCGGTAGTTGGTTACAGTTAGTTGCCGCAACTGAACCGGTTTAGGTAACTTTATTTAGTGCGTACCAAATTTGATTAAAAAAACGACTTTACTAAACAGTTTAGTAAAAAAAAAATATTCTCAGTGCATTGATCCGTTGAGGCTGACCGTTCGGATTCCACGTTCCACCCCTTCGCTTCTTATACCTTTATATTATTATTATATACCTTACTAGGTGGTGGAGTTTAACCCGGCGCGGGTTGGTACCACCGCACTGAATGCTAGGTCGGTCGAAGCGGCTATGTAATTTTTTTTAAATGGAGCGACAAAGCGATTCTGCGGATCATTTCTCCCCATGTACAGCCTCGGGTCCTTCAAGAGGAGCGCGAATGGGCACCTGTCCGGTCGGCATGGCATTCGCAACGCTCGCACGCGACCGAATGCCCATGGGCGTAGTTAGACGCCTTATGTTATGAGTGGCTTGACGCCACATGTCGCGTTTTCTACAAGAAGAAAAACACACTTAACTATATACATATTTATAATAATAAATATGTATTTATTATCATAACTTACGTATGACTTTTATTCTATAAACTTATTTTAACTTTTAAACTGTGATATGTATGATAGATAGATAACTGATAAATCAATTTGTGATATTTTAGGCATAAGATAAAATAAAATAATAGTAGGTAACTGAATAAAATTCATAAAACATTAACACAAAACAACACAGCGGTTTCATTTATTCATACATACATACATACATACATATCACACACGCTGAATCCCGACTATCGGGGTAAGCAGAGTAATCGGTGTGGTGCTGCAAGAACTCTGGTCAATTACAGCACAACACCGACTACCACGTTTCGCAAAGAGTAAGGCACGAAGACCCACCTGCTGCATGAGTCGGTGGAAGTACCGTGCCAAGGTGAGAGGTGGCGAGCCTGTCGTCCTTATGCACGGCATCTTGTCCTTATCCCTTAGTCGCCTTTTACGACATGCATGGGGAGAGATGCAGTGGGGATATTCTTTTTAAGTACCGGCCCCACACGGTACAATTCAATCGACAAAAAATATACCTTTCACATGCAGGATACGGCAGTCAGCAGGTAAACATTACTTGGTAAATGGATGAATCAGGAATCAGGATGATTGAGAGTGTACCGTCAGCATAACAGATTAGTATTTGTTTTGCCCGCGCGGAGATAACAAACTACTATTGTGTTTTGTTATCTGGAGAATGTCAGCATGCTTATTGCGAAATGCCTATGCATCCGCTCGTCATAAACTCGGACTTATTCAAGAAATATTTTTTATGTGCCACTTCCAAAGGTCTGACATGCCGATGTAATATATCACCGAGAGCACCGATTATTTTTTGGGGCTGGGATGAATTGCGATTTGCCGTCGCCCGTCACCAGTTTATGTACCTACTCCCTTGTTTCCTTGTTTCTTTCGTTTTTGGGGGTTTCGTACCTCAAAAGATGAAAAAGAAACGAAAAAAAAGGGATAAAATATATTATAGAAAATATTCAAAAATTGAAGAGCATTCATTCCCCTCCTTCTTAGTTTTATATAAACTATAAGATATGTATACTTCTTGTATCTTCAAGTTCTGGGTAAATGAAAACTTGCGAAGAAAATGTTTTTTTTTTCAATTGTATAATGTGCAACCTAGCGTCCGCCATTTTGTTTGTTGTGTTTTTTTGCGGTAGGTACTATGACAAATCATTAGACACATCATTCATGAAAATCCATTCAACCGTTTTGGAGCAATAAAAAACGGTGTAATAAATAAACGAACCACTCACTCAGTCACATAATATATTATACATCAAACTTACCTAAACAAACACTATTATGTTATGTTTTGTTTGTGTAGGAATAACGTATTTTTACCATCTACCTACCTTTTATTCTCCTTTGCGTTCGCAGTCGGGTAAAAACTCGCCCACTTTGTGACCCTTCTTGAAGTGGCGTTAAATTGTAAAATTCCGATCTGTCCCTGCATTAGGCACGCTCGTCAACACTCCTTACTTGACGTGACATCCACTAAAGCGCCCTGAAATTACACCGATATCTGCTTCTATTTGGAAGACAAACATTTTTGTTCCTATTCAGCTTGTCTACTTAATGTTATAGCGTTTATTTTGATAAAATATAAAAAAGTAATACTAATAAATAAATAATTAAAACCTACCTAACAAACATTAAAAAAATAACTATCAATAAAAAAGGGGCGTTTTCAAATGTTCCTAGAACACTTGCGGCATTACCCCGCTGGATGGCAAGGCTTACACCCTTTGAATGAAGTATGCCCTTGATTGCGGGACGCCAGTTGCGTCCACCAGCAGAGGGCCAGCCTCTTCAAGAAGTTTTTGGCTTAATATTTCATTACGTGTACATTGTGTACAGTAAATATTTTAATAAGCAAGTTAATTCAAGAAGAACCGTTTCTATAGCGATCCGTATGGGCTGTCTCGTAAAAACTCTAGATATCGTAAAAACGGTAAACACAGAGCATCTAATACTTCACCCTCAGATCAGGATCCTGATCTGAGACTTCACCGATCTGTAAGCGTCAAACTTGGTGTGATTATAGTGCAAATTCCAAATTAAAACAAAAAAATAAAAACAGGGTCAATTGCGTGATGGTACGGAACCCTCTCGGTGCGCTAGACCGAGTCGCACTTGGCCGGTTCTTAGGGTTCCGTACCTCAAAAGAGAGAAAAAAAAAACGGAAATAAGGCCTTAATGAAATGACTATAATCAAGATATCTTGTCAAAATGAACAGTTCAATTCTCTCTCATCTATACATATAATAAAATCGTAGAGGTAAGAAAGTCTGTACATTGAATGTATTCGGAAAAAAACTAACCAGGGTGGCTTAAAATGAGATACTGAACATGTTAGAACAGTTTTTAAAATTTTTGTTTGTTTGTTTGTTTGTCTGTACGCGCATCACGCAAAAACCACTGAACGGAATTAGACGAAACTTTGTATAGTGGCAGTTTATATGCCGGGTTAACATAATACGTAAAAAAAATTACAAAAATAAAAAAAAATTACAATTATAAACATTATTGCGCGTTTAAAATCACGTAGTCCAAAGTACATAATTATATCTTGAGAACTGGCAGCAAATACAATTTGAATAAAATATTCATTCGAAATTTAAAAATAAGTAGATACAACGAAAATGACAGTTCTTCTTTTTTATAACTTGAACACAATAGTCTATACATATCTATTCTTTCTATACATATCATAAAATCATAAATGCAAAAATGTGTATTTGTACGCGCATCTCGCAAAAACCACTGAACGGAATTTGACGAAACTTTTTATAGTGACAGTGTATATCCCGGATGAACATAATAATTAAAAAATTTTAAGTTATGTCGCTGTCATTGGTGCAATAAAATTTATATATCTGTTGCCCGCGGCTTCGCTCGCGTGAAATTCGTATTTAAAAAAAAAAGTAAGTAACTAAAGGCGGGCCCGAAGGCGGAGCTGAGTTCAGGAAGAAGAAAAACATTCTTGAAGAAAGTAAGTAACTAAGGGCGAGGCCGAAGGCCGAGCTCTATTCTGGAAGACCATAAACCTTCTCGAAGAAAGTAAGTAACTATGGGCGAGGCGCGGCCTGCGCCGAGCTACGTTCAGGAAGAAGCTAAACCATCTTGAAGAAAGTAAGTAACTAAGGTGAGGCCGAAGGCCGAGCTACGTTCTGATAATTGAAAAACCATCTCGAAGAAAGCAAGTAACTAAGGGCGATGCCGAAGGCCGAGCTGCGTTCAGGAAGAAGCTAAACCATATTGAAGAAAGTAAGTAACTAAGGGCGAGGCCGAAGGCCGTGCTCTATTCGGGAAGACCATAAACCATCTCGAAGAAAGCAAGTAACTAAGGGCGAGGCCGAAGGCCGAGCTGCGTTCAGGAAGAAGCTAAACCATCTCGAATAAAGTTAATTAATATTAAGATTGAGTTAATTTAATTTAAATTTTATTATAAAGTCCACGCTTCTAACGGAAAATATACCGTGCATCCTAGAACCTCGCGGTTATTCCCGGCTGGATGGCAAGAGGCCCGATGCTATCACCTTAGTGCCATGGACTAAGGGTAGTTCTTTGATGTGGGACGCCACTTTTGTTCTCACATTGGCTCCAAGTCACGTTAGGACATCTTCAAGAGCGGCTGGCGCGGCCGAGGCTGGGGCGGAGAGCCTCAAACGCAGCAAATATAGAAATATAATTCAAGATTTCGAATTTGTTGCGTTTGCGGTTGAAACCCTCGGTCCGTGGAGCAGTGAAGCCAAAAGAGCCTTGAGCCTCTGCTGGTTGACGCAACTGGTGTCCCGCCATCAAGGGCTTATGTACTTCATTCAAAGGGATAGTTATTTTAATGTTTGTTAGGTAGGTTTAATTCTTTAGTTATTAATATTACTTTTTTATTTTTATGAAATAAATAGATTGAGTAAACGATATCGTATTCTATCGAAGAAAGGAAGTCTTTAAGGGCGAGGCCCGAAGGCGGAAGAGGGTTTTTGGTTTACCTGAACGCAGCTCGGCCTTCGGCCTCGCACTTAGTTCCTTCCTTTCTTCCAGAAGGTTTATCGTCTTCCTGAACGCAGCTCGGCCTTCGGCCTCGCCCTTACTTACTTCCTTCATTTGAGAAACGTTTATCGTTTACCTGAAAGCAGCTCGGCCTTCGGCCTCGCCCTTAGTTAGTTACTTTCTTTAAGAAGGTTTATCGATTACCTGAACGCAGCTCGGCCTTCGGCCTCGCCCTTAGTTACATACATTCTTCTTTGGAATACGAATTTCACGCGAGCGGAGCCGCGGGCTCAGCTAGTTTTTAATAAAACATGACATGACATTCGCTGCAGTAGTGTTCCCGTTCGACTGCTGATTTCGTTCATTTATTTTTATTACACTAACCCGAGGGGTCAGTCACTTAGGGAACCTGGTGTACAAATTGTTTGGTAATCTCAGGTAACCTTAGGTGGTAGTCCAAGGAATCTGGAAATCTTAGGCGGTCCCGAGTAATCGCAGGAAATCTAGGAATCCCAAGGGAATCATTGGTAATCCGATCAAAATCTTGGTAATCTCAGGTAACCTTAGGTGGATTGGAAGTCTCTAGGAATCCTTAATGGTCTCTAGGAATCTTTTAAAGTCCCGGAATCTTCGGAAGCCTCAAAAATTTTTTGGTAATCCCTTAACAATCCTGGTAATCTCTAGAAGTATTTGGTAGTCTCTAGGAATCTTTGGTAATCCCTATGAATCTTTGGTAGTCCTTAGAAATCTTACGAAATCCTAGAAATCTTTAGTAATCCCTTAGAAATCTTTGGTCGTCCTTAAATAATCTTGGAAATCCCCAGGAATCTTTGGAATGCTTCGGAATCTGGAAATCACAAGGTAATCTTGGTAATCTTGCTTACCGGTAATCTGGTGTACACTTTTTTACTCTAGTAACTAACCCCTCGCACTAACCTTTTGCCCACGGCATCGCTTCGCTCGACTTTTTGCTCACATTCTCGGGTCCTTCAAGAGGGGCGTGAATGGGCACCTGTCAGGCCGGCATGGCATTCGCAACACCCGCATACGACCAAATGTCCATGTGCGTCGTTAGACACCTTATGGTTGGCTCCGCGCAATATGTCGCGCTGTCAATAAAAAAAAAATGAGCCTGCCTACAGATTTACGTGGAATCCTAACCGCGCATCAAACTCAACGGCCGGACGGTCACCAATTAAGTTTCTAACCGCGCCAGCCAGTCAATGCATCGCACAACCACCGAAATACCGAGCGAGGTTGTTGTCGCATACAATCGCGTGCAGAGATAAAGTGAAGGCCACTGCAGTCGAAAAGCTACAACAACAAAGACGGAATCCACACCGCCGCCGGTGGTCCCGAAACGTTTTAGAAAAAAATCAAAACGATCTACCTACCTCTACGCCAGTGGTTCCCAAAGTTGTATGCATCGCGACCCATCTAAAAAAAATCCAAATTCTGACCCACCCCTTATCTAACATGAAAAAAAAACAGCGTTATATTGCTGCTGCAGCATTTTTTCGTTAATACAATATTATTGTAACTACGTGAAGGACTGTTCGAGTAAGAAAAAAATAAAAACATCCAGTTGTTATTGAAGTTTTTAGGGTTCCGTATCCGGTACGGGACCCTATTATTAAGCCTACACCGTCTGTCTGTCTGTCGGTCCGTTCGTTTGTCTGTCCGAGGGCTGTATCTCTTGAACCGTAATAGGTAGCCCGTTGAAATTTTCACAGAATATGTGTTATTTATTATAGCCGATATAACAACAAATAATAAAAATAAGAAAAAGTAAAAAATTCACGGGGGTTTCCAACCAAAAAGTGTATGCGCGCGCGCCATCTACCGAATAGATTATGAAGGATTTTAACTAATCATGACATTTAACTAATATGAAGCATTTCATAACACGCCATATGGCGCGAGTGCCGCTAGCCATGACATGGCGATTCGGAACCCTCGGTGCGCGAGTTCGACTCGCACTTTTCGATTTGTACCGTGTGGGGCCGGTACTTTAAAAGAATAGCCCCACTGCATCTCTCCCCGTGTATGTTGTAAAAGGGGACTAAGGGATATGACTCCCTTCTTATATTACTAGGTGGTAGGTTTAACCCGCCCGGGTTCTTCGGTCGAAACGGCTATGTAAATAGTTTGTGTTTTCCGTCCAGTTCAGTGTAGCCGGCACGACCGAAGGGAAGCATTGACGTGGCACCAAGCTCACCCGGTGTTATGGGCTGACATCACGGATGTTGCAGGGGATGTAGCCAACCGTGTCAGTATCCATAAAAAAAAAAAAAAAAAACTTGACCGGTTTTTTTAATTTACTTACTTACGTCCCGTCCGACAACGTGTTGCGTTGCGATTGCGACTGTCGTTCTATAAGTTTCAGGGCCCACCCAATATCCGCTCGCCACCCACCAGTGGGTCGCGACTCGCGACCCATACTTTGGGAAAGGCTGCTACGCAAATAGTGAACCCACCCGCTTGTGTATTGAAATTAATGAAGTCATTATGATGTTTGAGAACATTTTTATAACTCTGTGTTGAATTTTTGAATTGTTTTCGATAACGGCTGCCATAATCTTCAATTTATCTTAATGAGCTATTATGCTTCTTATAAAATGATTGTATTATCTTAATTTATAAAATTATTGTGTAATAAAAACAATTAAGATCTATATATAGCGTGTAATAATAATTTACGTAATAAAAGAATACGTATTTACGTTCGCGAAAAAGAATAGATTTTAACTTTAATCAACTTGATCTTTATACATACATACATACATACATAGCGTCACGCCTGTTTCCCGGTGGGGTAGGCAGAGACATCGGATCTCCACGTGCCACGATCCCGCCTGCCGCCTGCCTGACACACCGCTGCTGTCGCCGCTCCCATAATGTTCTTCATGCATGCTCGTCGGTTACGGGTACTTACTACGCACTTGTCCCTTTTTGAAAACATGCCCGATCTGGTCCAGGTACGTGCGTCTAGGGCGACCCTTCCCGACTGTTAAATCTTTTTATTATTTTGTAAAATACATAACTAACGAAAGAATTTGTCAGCCAATTTATAAAAATTAGGTTCAACAGGGGAGCTTAATGCCGCGAGGCATTCTATTCTAACTAGCCTTTGGGATGTGGGAGAAGTACATGCAGGCGAACAAGAATAGTTTGTGGCAATGTGTTAGACTGTAAAGAAATATGTATCATAAACTACATACGAATACTACATAAATACTTTAAGAAGCATATATATATATATATATAATGAACTGATGTTGTAGGTGATGTAGCCAAACCTGTCAGTTACCATAAAAAAAAAGTGAGGTATTACAGACTCTTAAACAATCCTTATATTGACAAGACAGTCGCGTGCGTGTGATTTTGGTCTCGGATCTCATCAAGATCTACACATTTTACAAGTAAAGCAAACAATTTAGTTATCTCCTATACTGTCATCCTTACTTGGCGAACTTGTGAATCCGACTTCAGTTTAGCACGCCTTTCACGAATGTTATTCGATTTGGGCTTACCCTTGCGTACAAGTGGCCGTGCTATCTACGAGAAACCGGATATTTCGTTGATAATGTGAGGTATATTGATTGATGATGATTTGCTTATCAAACTGAAACACCGTTTGATATCGTCCAGGATTTCGATAAAAGTAGTCTGGATTTTTGTTGAGAATTCGATATATTTTGTGGGAAAATTCACAATTGCCGAGGTAATGGCAAGTTGAATGGGAAGTTGAAAGTGTAAACAGGTTTTAAAATTATTACATAGGGCCAAACTGTACTATTTACTATTTATATTCTAAGGCCCAATTGCGCCAACACGAATTTAGAGTTAAGTAACGAGTTATGGATTTAAACGCGGTTCCCACAGTCAACGGGTACTAGCTTAATGAGTTAAACTGATTTATTAAATTCGTGTTGGCGCAATTGGCCCTAAGTGTAATGTTGCCTGTGACTTTATTTTCTGTGCATTATTATTACTTATTTTTACACAATTAAAAATTTAGATTTGTATACACAATACGACCTTATTAAACAACTAGCTTTTGCCCGCGGCTTCGCGGGCAAAAGCGTATATTCAAAATACGTATTTAAAAAGAAGTAAGTAAGTAAGCACGCTACCGCGTAATTTTATTTCGGCGCGGGGAACAATTCGGGTTCTATGAGAGCCACATCTTAGCGTAACCGGAACTGATTAGCCTATCCTGTGTCCCGTATAGTAAAATGTGCTTGTACTAAGTTTCATAGAATTTGGATGATCGGTTTAAGAGTTATGGAGGAACATACATACAGACAGAAAATATACATACATACATATCACACACGCTGAATCCCGACAATCGGGGTAAGCAGAGTAATCGGTGTTGTGCTGCAAGAACTCTGTTAAATTACAGCACAACACCGACCACCACGTTTCGCAAAGTATTCGAACAAGATTCAATCGATCAAGCAGCAAGTAAGGCACGAAGACCCACCTGCTGCATAGACAGAAAATATTTCTAAAAATCGTCAATTTAGTTTTAGTATCATACATTGTAGAGTCTACAAACGCAATATCTCATAAAACAAAGTAACTTACTCCATGGACATCCCTTACAGATTTATTATTAGTATTGATTGATATTGATTGATTGATACACAGCGTCATATTTGGTAGTAATTGATTTTCAAACACGGCTTTTAGGAAACGAAAACATTTCGTGAATTCGTGATTCATTTCTATCAGTGTGGAACCAAAATTTGCATAAAGTTTTACATAATCATACAATTTTGTATGCAAAAATCTACCTCATTCGTCCATCATCCAAGTTCACACAGCTTTATTTGGAAACTTTTCAATGTTCTGTGTCGACATCCAACCAGCAAGGCGTGGTGATGCCATCTGATTCCTTTTTAGGGTTCAGTATCCGGTATGGGACCCTATTACTAAGCCTACGCCGCCGTCTGTCTGTCTGTCTGTCCGTCTGTCTGTCCGTCCGTCCGTCTGTCCGAGGGCTGGATCTCTTGAACCGTAATAGGTAGCCCGTTGAAATTTTCACAAAGAATGTGTTATTATGGCCGATATAACAAATAATAAAAATAAGAAAAAGTAAAAAATTCACGGGCGTGAATTTTTAATATAGAAGAAACCGAAAAGTGTATGCGCGCGCGCCATCTACCGAATAGATTATGTATGAAGCATGACATTAACTAAAATGAAGCATTTCATAACACGCCATCTAGTTTATTATTTTTTACTCTCAAAGCGTTTTCGACATCGCGAAGATTGTCAGCCCGTGTGAGGCTGTCTGGCGTCTGCGCAGGCGCCGAGCGTCGCGACAGCACGGGAACCGCAGACAGACGGTCGGACAGACAGCTGGTCTAGAAATAGAATGTACTAGAATTAGTCGGTCGAAGACGACTGGTTAGGAAACAAAAGGCGGGCGAATGAACTGTCACCCAGATTTTAAGAATGTATATTTATTGATGGATACAAATAATGAGTCCCACGAAAATTAGACCGCTGGACAGAAGACACGTGGCTGCGTAGACTACTTTTATCGTTGTACGGACTAAAATGTTTTTTTTATGGAAACTGACACAGTTGGATACATCACCTACAACATCCGCGATGTTAGCCCATAACACCGGGTGAACTTGGTGAAATGCCAGTGCTTCCCTTCATTTCATGTCGGCTACACTGAACTAGACGGAAAATACGAACTATTTACATAACCGTTTCGACCAACGTTTTATTCAGTGCGGTGGTATCAT
This sequence comes from Nematopogon swammerdamellus, assembly GCA_946902875.1. Classification (NCBI taxonomy): domain Eukaryota; kingdom Metazoa; phylum Arthropoda; class Insecta; order Lepidoptera; family Adelidae; genus Nematopogon; species Nematopogon swammerdamellus. The sequence goes on from OX336359.1 coordinate 10,839,934, forward strand.
CCCGGGCGGGATAAACCCTACCAGCTAGTAAGGTAAGAAGGGAAGGGACCTACAGTTTTACGTGGAAACTGAACCACAGTCGCTTCGAGCGGTCGAGCGGTCACCCATCCAAGTACAGACCGCGCTCAGCGTTGCTTAACAACAGTCGACCGACCGCACCACTGAGCTACCGAGGCTGTCAAGTAAAATGTCGTAAGTAATATAGTCATATTTGAGTAGGTACATCCAAGTTCAATACTACGCCCGTTCCATGGCCCTTCCAGTTACTCCTTAATCCGTGGGCGTAAGTAATATTTTAGTAATCTGTGGTAATATAATCATATTTGAGTAGGTACATCCAAGTTCAATACTACGCCCGTTCCATGGCCCTTCCAGTTACTCCTTAATCCGTGGGCGTAAGTAATATTGTCATATTTGAGTAGGTACATCCAAGTTCAATACTACGCCCGTTCCATGGCCCTTCCAGTTACTCCTTAATCCGTGGGCGTAAGTAATATAGTCATATTTGAGTAGGTACATCCAAGTTCAATACTACGCCCGTTTCATGGCCCTTCCAGTTACTCCTTAATCCGTGGGCGTAAGTAATATTGTCATATTTGAGTAGGTACATCCAAGTTCAATACTACGCCCGTTCCATGGCCCTTCCAGTTACTCCTTAATCCGTGGGTTTTTTTTTATTTTTTTATGGAACCTGATACGGTTGGCTACATCACCTACAACATCGGTGATGTCAGCCCATAACACAGGGTGAACTAGGTGCCATGTCAGTGCTTCCCTTCATTTCATGTCGGCTACACTAAACTGGACGGAAAACACGAACTATTTACATAGCCGTTTCGACCGACGTTTCGTTCAGTGCGGTGGTACCAACCCGGCCGGGATAAACCCTACCACCTAGTAAGGTAAGAAGGGAAGGGACCTACAGTTTAACGTGGAATCCGAACCACGGTCAGCCTCCAACGGTCGAGCGGTCACCCATCCAATCACTGACCGCGCTCAGCGTTGCTTAATAATAATAACAGTTGACTAACCAACCGCGCCACTGAGCTACCGAGGCTGACGAATTTTCTTATCCCTTAGTCGACTTTTACGACATGCGATGGGGAGAGATGCAGTGGGGCCATTCTTTTTAAGTACCGACCCCACACGGTACGTAATACGCTTAAGTAATATTGTCATATTTGAGTAGGTACATACAAGTTCAATAATTCGCCCGTTCCATGGCCCTTCCAGCTACTCCTTAATCCGTGGGCGTAAGTAATATAGTCATATTTGAGTAGGTACAAACAAGTTCAATACTTCGCCCGTTCCATGGCCCTTCCAGCTACTCCTTAATCCGTGGGCGTAAGTAATATTGTCATATTTGAGTAGGTACATACAAGTTCAATACTACACCCGTTCCATGGCCCTTCCAGTTACTCCTTAATCCGTGGGCGTAAGTAATATTGTCATATTTGAGTAGGTACATACAAGTTCAATACTACACCCGTTCCATGGCCCTTCCAGTTACTCCTTAATCCGTGGGCGTAAGTAATATTGTCATATTTGAGTAGGTACATACAAGTTCAATACTACACCCGTTCCATGGCCCTTCCAGCTACTCCTTAATCCGTGGGCGTAAGTAATATTGTCATATTTGAGTAGGTACATACAAGTTCAATACTACACCCGTTCCATGGCCCTTCCAGTTACTCCTTAATCCGTGGGCGTAAGTAATATTGCCATATTTGAGTAGGTACATACAAGTTCAATACTACGCCCGTTCCCTGGCCCTTCCACTTACTCCTTAATTCGTGGGCGTAAAAGTGAATACTTTTCCCATTGGCTGTAGTACTGTTGTTGTTGTTGTTGTTTTGGTTTGGGGTTGGCTCTAGGCCTGCAAACTAATCCCGCTTGGTTGGGGACCTTCGTGCAAAACCCCGCAGTCTCCAGCTACCCCAGCCACCCTATGTCTTCCATGAAAGCCACAAGTCGACCGGGGTGTCTGAAGGCCGCTTATCCCTTAGTCGCCTTTTACGACATGCACGGGGAGAGATGCAGTGGGACTATTCTTATTAAGTACCGACCCCACACAGTACCGGCTGTAGTACTTCCCTGAAAGTCAATGTTTCTTATTTTAGATAAGTGTCACCGACAATACTTAGAAACGAAACTATGTATGACATAACCACATAGAGCATACTCTGCATGGAAATACATTTACTTCATTCCGGAACAAAGGTCGACCACAGTTTTAACCGCATGGTGATAGAAAAAGAAAAGGAAAAATATACCTCACACCAGGACAATACATTCTAGAAACGGTATTTTCATACATTGCACAGAATTGATCTTCTTACCATTTGTTCTGCATGTACTTAATTTGCAACTGACATAAGATACATGAGTACACAAGAGTGAGAAAGATGCTCTTTATAAATGTGTAAATGTGTCTCAAAACCGGATTTCTTTTTTAATTTGGAATCATTTTCGTTGTTTCAATCAAGCCTGAATTTCACCACCGCCGATTAAGCCTCGGTTAGATTTTATCTGTTGTCTAAAGTGATATTTTTCGTACAGTTGACAGACGATGACCGGCAAACGCATTTTAGTCGAAGTTGGTAAAATAGACCTTAAGGCTAAATTTCACAATCTCCGCCTTGGATAATATTTATTTGTCTGTTAAATATCATGCAGTTAGCATAAGTTGACAGGCAGATCTTAGTATTCATTTTAGTCCAAGAATGTCGAGCAACGCATATAAATTACGTAAAATCACATTTTCTATGCGCTGTTCCATTGTTTATTGATTATTTATATAGCAGTAAGACTGCACTCGAACTTGTCATAATTTGTTCCATGATAATTGATAACTTGAAATTTTTCCTATAACAACTATGAATGACAGCGTTCCTTATTTGACACAAAGAAAATTATTTAAATGAAAGCCGGTTTTGGGACACCCGTTTCTTGCTATTTCGTCTTTTTGGCATTTTGTTTCACCTCCGCCACTTGATGGTATTTCTAGCTATTGATTTCTATGTCTGGCAGTAGCTCAGTAATAAAACGGCAATTGTATCGGTACGTTTACATGCCTTCTGAGAAAATAAGCCATTAATATTTCTACGATTTCCTTGTAAATGACGATATATTGTAACATTTCTCTAACTAAATACGTGTGGAAGTTGAGTTTTTTTGGTAGATATACGTTTTTAGGGTTCCGTATTTTATTTTATTATTATAATTTTATTTTTATGGAAACTGACACGGTTGGCTACATCACCTGCAACATCCATGATGTCAGCCCACCGGGTCAACTTGGTGCCACGTCAGTGCTTCCCTTCGGTCGTGCCGGCTACACTGAACTAGACGGAAAACACAAACTATTTACATAGCCATTTCGACCGACCTTTCATTCAGTGCGGTGGTACCAACCCGGGCAGGTTAAACCCTACCACCTAGTAATATAAGAAGGGGGAGTCATATCCCTTAGTCGCCTTTTACGACATACACGGGGAGAGATGCAGCGGGCACTGGCGGCTGGTCCTAAAGTGCGCTCGTGCGCCGCACTACCATACCACGAGAAGTCTTCACTTCACTCAAAATAAATAATATCTTACAACATACCTTCATTAAAACCATAATGATCGTACTCCAAATAAACACGAATGTGAATTAGACCTTATTTTATAGATCACAAGGCACTTTTTAGCGTTTAAACGTGCGCCCCGTGCGGAATCGAGTAACGCACGCGGGTCCCCATACTGAATGTATGGGGATCGGCAAAACACCGCTGGCGCGTGAGACAAAAGATACTTCATAGACACAGTATGGGCCGAAATGGAGTTCTGCGTGCGGCGCACGAGCGCCACACAAGGACGCTATAACGTGAATAGCCGCGCGTGTGACACGTCGCGAGCGATTCGTTTTGCACGAGTCCGTCTGCCTAGCTATAGTCAGCGCGTTGTCATGTGATGTCACATACCCGTTAGCGCGCGAATGGTTAGGTTTTGTGCTTTCTTTCACGTGATACTGGAATTAAGTGGTGCCGATATTTGCCTAAGCGTTGGTTAAAGGTAAGGCTTTACAATCAGGTGATCCCGGGTTCAATTCCTACTTTTGAAATGCTTTTATTTTTAAATATTTTTTTAAGTATTTTTGGGACATTACTGCTGTTTTCTTTTTGAAAGCTGCAGTTAGTGTTGTGGTCTATGCGTGTGTTCATAAAGATACTAAAAATTAGTTAAAAAACTTGTTTGGATTTTGTCTTTCGTTTTTTGCAACTCATTGAGTGTCTTGAGAATATTCATACTAGGTATATACGTACATAATAAAATGCAGGCGTTTAAAAAATTCGGAAGTCCCTATCTTAAAATAACATGACGGGAATTTGTTGGGAAATTTGGTATTTAAGTACCTAGGTAGGTACTTAGCGCACTACCGGTCACTGAAGTCACCAGCCGCCACTGGCAGCGGGGCTATTCTTTTAAAGTACCGGCCCCACACGGTACAGATGGGGATACGGTTTATGGGGCTCTATTGCTAATCCTATGCGGACTGTTTGTCCTACATTTAATGGGCTGTATCTTTTGAATCGTAATGGGTTGCTGGTTGAAATTTACACATTATAATGTCAGCCTCAGTAGCTCAGTGGTGCGGTCGGTCGACTGTTGTAAGCAACGCTGAGCGCGGTCAGTACTTGGATGGGCGACCGCTCGACAGTCGGAGGCTGACCGTGGTCCGGATTCCACGTTAAACTGAAGGTCCCTTCCCTTCTTACCTCACTAGGTTGAAGGGTTTATCCCGCCCGGGTTGGTAGTACCACCGCACTGAATGAAACGTCGGTTGAAACGGCTATGTAATAAATAGTTCGTGTTTTTCGTTCAGTTCAGCCGACATGAAATGAGGGGAAGCACTGACAAGTGACACGGCACCTAGTTCACCCGGTGTTATGGCACAGATTAATTTAAATAAACAAACAAATAAACAAAACGCCAATAAAAAAAAGAACAACAGTAGTGCAATCCTTGATTCCACGCTCCTTAGTTTGACCTTCCTGTCTGTTGGACGACACAAATAAGCGATTAAATATTAGTTATGGGCTGACATCACGGATGTTGTAGGTGATATAGACAACCGTGTCATTCCATAAAAAAAAACACATTGAGTGAACTAAACTAAATACAACATTTAATGGCAACCATATTATATTTTACGCATCAACAAGGCGCGACGACGGACGGTAATAGCGTATATGCATGCATTTACAACCTACCCAAGGCATAACGACCGATATTGAAATAACCGGAATTAACTACATGAAAACTAGTATTCTTAGTGAATCTGTCAGTAAAGAACTGGTTATCCACTTCGCTGGCCTAGAACTTTCCCCGGCTAAACCTGGCAACAATTAGGCACTTTCTAGTACTAGGCTCGGATAGAAGTTTACCAGGGTTGCCATGCCCGATAGGGAGATACATACTTACCACACACGCGGCTGTATCCCGACAATCAGGGCAAGCAGAGTAATCGGTGTTGTGCTGCAGTAACTCTGGAAAATTGCAACACAGCATCGACCACCGCGTTTAGCAAAGTATTCGGACAAGATAACTATCAAGCAGCAAGTAAGGCACAAAGACCCACCTGCTGCACGACTCGGTAGAAGGAGCGTCTCAAGGTGAGAAGTGGCAAGCCTGTCAACCTTTAGCACGCCATCTCGTACTTATCCCTTAGTCGCCTTTTACGACATGCACGGGGAGAGACGCAGCGGGGCTATTCTTTTTAAGTAGCGGCCTCACACAGTACATAGATAGTACACAGTACATATACATTATATCTCAATCGCAAATTTTCTCAGACAAAAGCCCTGGAAAGCTCAGCGGTGCATTTCGTAGCGTATAAGACCTCGTTACCTAACTAGCAAAATTGTATATAGGTACACATAAGCCCATGTACCTATAATTTTATTTATTGCTTGAGTACCTAGGTGGTAACATCGTTTTAAAACTACTTGTCAGCCTCGATAGCTCAGTGGTGCAGACAGGCTACTGTCGCTATTTGATTGTTAAGCAACGCTGGGCCGGTCAGTTCTTAGATGGGTGACCGCCGACCCTTGAACGCTGACCGTGGTTTGGATTCCACGTAAAACTTTTAGGTCCCTTCCATTCTTACCTTACGAGGTGGTAGGGTTCAACCCGCCCGGGTTGGTACCACCGCATTGAATGAAACGTCTTCGGTCGAAACGGCTACCTATGTAAATAGTTTGTGTTTTCCGTCCAGTTCAGTGTAGCCGGCACGGCCGAAGGGAAGCGCTGACATGGCACCTAGTTCACCCGGTGTTGTGGGCTGACATCACGGATGTTGTAGGTGATGTAGCCAACCGTGTCAGTTCCCATAAAAAAACTTGCTGCTTGATAGTTATCTTGGTCTTAATATTTTGCTAAGCTGCTGTGGTGGTCGGTGTTGTGCTGCAACTTAGCAGAGTTCTTGCAGCACAACACCGATTACTCTGCTTACCCTGATTGTTTGTGGTATGTAATTTGCGATAGTAATTTTGATTTAAAGTAGAGCATATTAAATACGTAATTGGGTGAATCAACTTTTTCTTGTTTTTGGTATTTGTCTGAAAACAGGATATTATCTTGACACATTCACCTTATTTTAATAGTTACAGCAATTCTCAGATAAGTAATTGATTAATAAGAAAGAAGCTGCACAAAGAATTTTGAGTAATTAAAAAAAATATATTGGTTACCCTGGAGACAACCCCTTTTTCCATACAAAACTGGGGACAAAATCGTCCCCTGGGTCACCCCTGAAAATTTGGTTAATGTTTTATTTTAAATAGTTCTCTACTTTTATTTCAATTGCCTATCAACCTAAGTATTTTATACTTATTGATTTTCAACTAAGTAATACATTTTAATAAACTTTTTTTTTATTTGACTTTGCAGCTGGTTTTTAGTTTTTACGTTACAAGAAAAAGTTGATCCACCCAATTAGTACAATGTTAAATACGGTTGAGATTAGATTAAATTAATTTTCTTTTTCCTCCCGAATTTTCGTACCCAAGAGTTGGTAACCCTAACTTCTGGTTGGAATATTCCGCTGTTTGTGTTCTCACCCCTGTAATTGAATGAATAGAGTCGTAGATAGTAACCCGGACAGACAAATCACGAATATATTTCCCCCCAAGTACAGTCTCGGGTCCGTCGAGAGGGCGTCAATGGGTACCTGTCAGGCCGGCATGGCATTCGTAACCCCCGCATACGACCGAATTTCCATGGGCGCCGTTAGACACCTCATGGGTGCCTCGGCGCCATAATAAATGTCGGGCTTACAATAAAAAATAAAAAAATCATAAAAAAAAGCAAGTGCCTAGGGACGGATGCGAGATATTTTCCAAGTAAAATAAAAAGAGACAATTATTTTTTTAAAGTTTTAATGGAAAGTTACACCATCATGAATAATTCTATGACGTAACTCATAATTTTGACACTTGTGACATCAAAATAAATGGGTACTTTTTATTTTTCTTAAAAAAAAAGGGTCTTGTTTTTATTGAAAGCCCGACATAATATGGCGCCGAGCCATCACTAAGGTGTCTAACGACGCCCATGGACATTCGGTCGTATGCGGGGGTTGCGAATGCCATGCCGGCCTGACAGGTGCCCATTCACGGGGCCGTGAACCTGCCTATATATATTTCCCCCCAAGTACCAGTCTCGGGTCCTTCAAGAGGGATTTTGAGGGGTTTACCGGTTCTGTGGAGGAAACGATCTGCAGAACAGATTGGTACGCCTAGACAATTTTGATGTGTAGGTATATTGCAGATTTGGTGGACAAGTAAAGCTGCTTCGCCGTTGGGAAGTCGAAACCGGTTCAAAACTGTAAGTCGAAGAAGGACGAAAAACACGCTATAAACTATTTACATTACATAGTCGCTTCGATCGACCTTTAATTCAGTTCGGTGGTGCCAATCCGGTCAGGTTTAACACTACAGCGCACGCGCCCCTTTTTTTTTTACAAGTTTGCTCGCGCGCTCTACCATGGTAGAAAAAGTAAAATTATGTTTTTTTCGAACCGAAGGGTATTTTGATAAAAAACAGGTTTAGTTATAGAGTCTGTTTATCATCAAAGGCAATAAAAAGAAGCTGAACAAGTGTTTTTTTTTTTTTTTTATGGGGAGCACGACAAATGGCGCGCGCCAGACTAACGCAGAGGTGTAGTCCGACGGCGCCCACGGGCATTCGAATATTTACGGGGGCTGCGAATACCTTGTCGGCCGGCTAGGTGCACCTTCACATTATGTTTGAAGGACTCCAGACTGTACATTAGAGGAAAGGATGCAGGTGGGAGTGAATTCCACATGTTAGCAACCCTGTAAATAAAGGATTTACAGGATCGATTTGTCCTAAGTGGGGGAATATCGACAGTGTGTGGATGCATTCCCAACCTGTTGCGGGTGGAACGATGGTAGAATGGGGATGGAGGGATCGCATCGTGCAGCTCCTTGGAACACTCTCCGTGGTACAGGCGATAGAACACACACAAAGATCCAACGTCCCTGCGGAGTTGTAAGGTCTCTAAGTTTCGGGATACCTCGGGGTCGTTAACGAGGCGGACAGCGCGACGCTGAATCGAGTCTAAGGAGCTGAGCAGGTATTTTGCGGATCCGTCCCACAGATGCGAACAGTACTCCACGCATGAGCGAATCTGCGCTTTATAAAGCAGCAGTTTTTGGCTCGGCGTAAAGTACTGACGCACCTTGTTGAGGACTCCCAGCTTCCTTGAGGCTACCTTAGCTTTTTTAGTTTAGTAACTAAATACTATTTTTGGAATATATTAGTAATATCTATGATAAAATCAATATTTATGGCAAATTTGAGATTAGCTCGTATAATAAAATTAAGAAAATTTTGTATTTCTCTTCTTCCTCATATTCAATGGATGGGACGGCATGATGATCAGGGCAGATTCATCTGAGGCAACCTCATAATCATGGTACCTCAGGATGTTACTTTCCATGCGAGGATCCATATAAAAAAAATAAAAATAACTTAATAAACAACAAAATATACTGTTAATAATATATCGCATACACCTTAATCAAAATGTTATAATTAAACACAATATTAGAATCATAAAAAGTAAAAAACTTTGTATAATAAATTGCTTACCTTCTTTAGTTTTTAACCCCCGACGAAAAAAACGGAGGGGTGTTATAAGTTTGACGTGTGTGTGTGAGGGTGTGTATGTGTGTGTGTGTGTGTGTGTGTGGGTGTGTGTGTGTGTGTGTGTCTGTCTGTGGCATCGTAGCTCCCAAACGGATGGACCGATTTGGATGCGGTTTTTTTTATTAGGAAGCTTGTTTAATCTGGATGGTTCTTAGCTATGTTTGTAATCAAGTAATCAAGTAATTAAGTAATAAAACAATTAATTATCTTAAAAAGTGGATGGATTTTCATGCGGTTTTTTTAAAAAAGCTTGAAATAAAAGTTAAATTACAAATTAAAAAAACCCCCGACCCTTAAAAAGTCAAAAATAATTTCCGTTTACTTAAAGGAGTCGGGGGACCGCTAAGTAAATAAAATATAAAAACTCAGAGCTGCGCGGGAATTTACTTAGCGGTCTCCCGACTCCTTTAAGTAAACGGAAATTATTTTTGACTTTTTAAGGGTCGGGGGTTTTTTAAATTTGTAATTTAACTTTTTGTTACGCAGATACTCGCACGTACTACTATGGTAGAATATTGACTTTGGCGGGAAATTGCGGAAGTATGCGCTCACGCTGTCGCTTGGCGCCACAATAACCCGTTGCGTAATTTAGTTTTCGAGGCTTATCTAGAGGCGCGGGGTGAAATGTCCAGAAATGAGAGAGGGGTGCGCAAAATTGCAAGTGTGTTCTACTATAGTAGAGCGCGCGTGCGCTGTAGTGTTAATCCTACTTACTACGTATACTTAGGTAACGGAAGAGGTCGTACAGTTACCGCCAGCAAATAATGCTTGTCGAGCTTTAGAAAGAGACAATCCGGTTGTAGAGCGTCGTCTCTGTCGCACTAACTAGGACGTCACTGTGCGACAGGGACGACGCTCTACAACCGGCTTGTCTCTTTCTGTACAGCCTCAACGGTCGAAAGATCAACCATCCCCGACAGCACCCGGGTGTGCTTAATTTCATGACCGCACGTCGATCCATTGCACCACCGCGCTACTGAGGCTGACAAAATATATGAATATGATTATTTATTTTTTTATTTTTATGGAAACTGACACGGTTGGATACATCACCTGCAACATCCGTGATGTGAGCCCATAACACCGGGTGAACTAGGTGCCATGTCAGTGCTTCCCTTCATTTCATGTCGGCTATACTGAACTGGACGGAAAACACGAACGTCATGAACTCGAATTGTCCATGGTTCGAATTCCATGCGAATGGTCCTTCCCTTACCGTGCTAGGTAGTAGGGTAAAGCCCGCCGGATTTGCACCACCACACTGAGCGAAGATCGGTCGGCGAAGGCCTTTGATGTGCCGCCAAGCGGAACATTTGCAGCGAGGGAAAAAGGAAATAAAATTCGCAACCGAAGGTTGGCAATTTATTTTCAGGTAAATTTATTTTACAATGAGAGAGATCCAGTGGGAACTTTTAAGTACCGACCCCACATGGTAATTTTTTTGTTTGTTTTACCTGCATTTGCGTACAGCCGCAAATGCGGGTAATGGTTAACTGAGTCCGATGGGCCAGAGTACACGGTCCGACCAGCCAATGTTACCTCTTCCGGTGGGTGCCGCCACACCCCAGAGACTACCTTTTGAACCCTCGTGAGCGCGACGTCTAAAACGCAATATACATAAATACCACACGCTGTATCCCGATTCCCGACAAGCGGAGTAATCGGTGTTGCGGTGCAAGATCTCTCGTAAATTACAGCACAACACCGACCGCCACGTTTAGCAATCATCAATTGGACATGATAACTTTCACACAGCAAGGAAGGCACGAAGACCCACCTGCTGCACGACTTGGTGGAAGGATCACGCCAAGTTAAGGCTAGTCTATCGCTCTTATAGCCCTTATAGCATCTTGTACTTATCCCTTGTTCCTTATCTTGTCCTTATCTCTTATTTATTAGTCCTTATATTGTCCTTATCCCTTATTAGTCCTTATCCCTTATTAGTCCTTATCCCTTATTAGTCCGTATATTGTCCTTATCCCTTATTAGTCCTTATATTGTCCTTATCCCTTATTACTTCCTTATCTTGTCCTTATCCCTTATTACTTCCTTATCTTGTCCTTATCCCTTATTAGTCCTTATATTGTCCTTATCCCTTATTAGCCCTTTTACGACATGCACAGGGAGAGATGCAGTGGGGCTATTCTTTTTAAGTACCGGCCCCACCCAGCACCGTACTTCATTGCCGTTCCTTTTGGATTGCTGGTTATGATAGACTAGAGGAGATGGCTGCAATGTGGCCATCTTACGTCCGGTGGTATCAACCCAGTCGGCTACAATGATTTGAGCCTACAGCCACAGAATACTTACAGCCGCCTAGTAATGGTAATGCTACTACTATGAATACTAGGAAATCTGGATGGCTCGCACGCACCAACAGCTTTCTATGTTCACACATCCATCACATTCCGCGCGGTCACTATACTATATCTCGTAATACTTGTCTCGCCCTACAAACAACGCAGCCATTGATCCACGCGCGACGATGCGCACGCGCCGGTCAAGTTGGGCATTTAAAAGTGGCAGAGTGCTGAAGATGTTAAAAGCGTTTTTTTAATATAAAATTAAATTAAAATAAATCTATTTTTAAAACAAAACAGCTTTACTCACGGTTTTATCCGAGCTATGTGGCTCGACGTTTCGGGCCAAGCGATCCGGAACGCACCTGAACCACAGCCTGAACCCTCGTCTACGGAAACTACCCGCACTGGTCACCGCTACAATCTTCGTCAACGACGGTCTGACAGTAAAGTTCTCTGCCAACCGTCGCACTAGGCAGAGTGCTCATGAAGATGGGGGGCCATAAGGCCCGAAACGTCGAGCCATATAGCTCGGATAAAACCGCGAGTAAAGCTGTTTTGTTTTAAAAATAATGTCTAACAACCACGGTAATTAAAAAAACCATATAAAATAAATCTAACTAAACCTATTATATTAAACTAACAAACTAAACTAACTTAAAAAATTTAAAACTAAACCTAAAAAAAACAATTATTTTTTAAATTGCTTCCGAACTGGGTGGCTGTGCTCGAGGTCGAAGCCTGAGGCGCAGCCAATATCACCCCGAGGAGCAAGTGCCAGTCCAACTTGAAGGCGGACTAATGTCGTAAATTTTGTCCGTGAAATTGCCATATTATTTTCTTCAATAAAACCGGTCACATGTGAACTAGGCCGTATCAATCAATTATATCATGCCTCACAATCACAATAAAACAATAACTCTATTCGGCCTTCGACCTGGCCCTAATTGATTTACTTCGGGAGATTAGTTTATCGAAATATGTTTCGGCTTTCGGCCTCGCCTTCAGCGGCTAATGTATTTTCTTCGAATAAAGTAAGTAAAAATATCGTTTTTATTTACCGTGTATTATGAAAAAATGGAAATCGAAGGAATTCTATTCTAAGGCCCAATTGCGCCAACACGAATTTAGAGTTAAGTAGCGAGTTATGGATTTAAACGCGGTTCCCACAGTCAACGGGTACTAGCTTAACGAGTTAAACTGGTTTATATCGTTAAATTCGTGTTGGTGCACGTGGGCCTAAGCTATTAAGCTTTTATATTCTTGATTTTTAAATTTGTTATTGTCATTAAGCTGTGTAATTCTCTAATATATAAATAAATAAATAAGCCAGCCGTAGAAACTTCGCTTCATTTATGAATGACTCGTCGAATAAAAGTGGTAAGAGTTCTGAAGTTGGTCAGCAGTTTCGTCCGCGAGCGTACCTTTGTTTGCTTACGTTTCGTTACATAACGGTCCAACTCGGTGTCTGCGGCCCTTTCAAAAGTAAACTCGTTAAAATAAACCGGCCAAGTGCGAGTCGGACTTGCGCACCGATGGGTTCAGTACCACCACGCAATTGGACGGTGTTTATTAAACGGTTTTTTATTTGTTGTTTTACTAAAGAGTCAGCACTATAATCACACCAAGTTTGACGGCTGTATGTTCCGTTCTTACGATAGAGCCGTATCTATTTCCTCCCAAGTACAGCCTGGGCTTTTTCAAAAGGGGCGTAAAAAGGCTCCTGTCAGGCAAGCATGTACATTTGTACATTGTACCGTGTGGGGTCGGTACTTAAAAAGAATAGCCCCACTGCATCTCTCCCCGTCGCATGTCGTAAAAGTCGACTAAGGGATAAGAAAATTCGTCAGCCTCGGTAGCTCAGTGGCGCGGTTGGTTAGTCAACTGTTATTAAGCAACGCTGAGCGCGGTCAGTGATTGGATGGGTGACCGCTCGACCGTTGGAGGCTGACCGTGGTTCGGATTCCACGTTAAACTGTAGGTCCCTTCCCTTCTTACCTTACTAGGTGGTAGGGTTTTTTTTTTTTTTTTTTTTTTTTTTTTTTTTATACTAAGCGCGACATGTGGCGCCGAGTCACCCATAAGGTGTCTAGCGACGCCCATGGACATTCGGACGCAGGCGGGGGCTGCGAATGCCATGCCGGCCTGACAGGTGCCCATTCACGCCTCTCTTGAAGGACCCGAGACTATACTTGGGGGGAAATATGTGGGCAGGTAGAGCGTTCCAGAGTTTGCCGGTTCTGTGGAGAAAGGATCTGCAGAACCGATTTGTACGCATCCGCGGTAAATCCAGCGTATAGGGATGCAATCCCTGCCCTGGTTGCCCTGGTTTATCCCGGCCGGGTTGGTACCACCGCACTGAACGAAACGTCGGTCGAAACGGCTATGTAAATAGTTCGTGTTTTCCGTCCAGTTTAGTGTAGCCGACATGAAATGAAGGGAAGCACTGACATGGCACCTAGTTCACCCTGTGTTATGGGCTGACATCACGGATGTTGTAGGTGATGTAGCCAACCGTGTCAGGTTCCATAAAAAAAAAAATAGGTGAAGCGATGCTACATGCCGCGCTATCCATTAAAAATAAACTTCGAAAAACAAAACACGTTTCTTGTATGGGGACCCCCTTAATTTTTTACTTTTAGTTTTTTTTTAATTTATTACGATTTGTTATATTCGCCATAATTCTGTGAAAATGCCAACGGGCTATCTATTACGGTTCAAAAGATACAGTCCTTTAAAGGTAGGACTAAAGAGTTTCCCCGCTCCCCGGTTACGATCTCTGTGGGTATGACAGACGGACGGACGGACATACAGACGGATGGACAGACGGCGTAGGCTTAGTAATAGAGTCCCGTACGGATGCGAAACCCTAAAAAAGTCAACATTTTATTGCCGTCCAGTCAATACTGAACACGAGGCATTGTACAAGTTTAAATGCCCCGCCGAGTGTGTCCCTACTCCCTACATTCGAAAAACTATGTATAGAGCACAAAACACCTAATATGATCTGTGGTATAGAGCGTTTCATCAAAGAATTCCCTTCGCCGTTATGTTGGTAGTGCTTAAATTATTAGTGTTGCCAGATTGTGAAGATTATATTACATAATAATGAGGTGTTTTTCTCATGTCATTTTTGATTAAAAATTTTGGATTTATTTTTACACGAGTAAGAATGTGTGTTCATAAAATTAAACTCAGTTATGGTTAAAAATATTTATGGTTAAAAGAACGATTTAGAGAATCGTGGAGTTCGAAGAACTCTTCTGTCGACTACAAAGGGGTGTTTCGCGAGAGTATGCCGGGTTTGGCGAAGGCGAACAGGAGGAGGAGGGATAAGGGAATTGGGCAACCGAGATAGACAGTGGAGCCAACATATGCCAGCGAAGGGAATTCTTTGATGAAACGCTCTATACGAGTATTTCGGAGTTTTTTATGGAGCACAGTACATCACCCGGTAGAAGTTAGAACACGCGTGATGTGATGTCAGCCTCGGTTTCTGCAGTGGCGGTTGTCTGGAGTCTGGAGTGGTCTGGCTGGGCGTCCTCGGCTTCTCTTGCGAGAGGTCTGAGGTTCGAGTCCGGTCAGCGTGTACCAATGAGTTTTTTCTGACGGAAAAATTTACGTGCCTGCTGCTTCACAAAACTGTAGGTCCTGACCCTGAGCGCGGTCAGTACTTGGATGGGTGACCGCTCGACCGTTGGAGGCTGACCGTGGTTCGGATTCCACGTAAAACTGTACATCCCTTCCTACCTAACTCGGTGGTAGGGTTTATCCCGCCCGGGTTGGTGCCACCGCACTGAATGAAATGTCGATCGAAACGGCTGTGTAAATAGTTCGTGTTTTCCGTCCAGTTCAGTGTAGCCGACGTGAAATGAAGGGAAGCACTGGCATTGCACCTAGTTCACCCGGTGTTATGGGCTGACATCACGGATGTTGTAGGTGATGTAGCCAACCGTGTAAGTTTCCATAAAAAAAGGGACTAGGGAAGAATCTTAGCTTAACGTGAGCGGAGCCCACAGTGTACGGTACAGGTAATGTGCTAAACAATTTATGATAAACAATAAACAATCTGAACTGCCGCCGGCTTCGCTGTAGTAAATTTCGTATAAAGCCATTCTCAAAACAAACTCTGAAAACGCCTACAAACGTAGTTTACATAAATATCGTTAATGTCCCATAATTTAAAACTAAAGTTCCAGTTACAATAAATCGGTTCAGTCGTTTTCGAGCTAATCCGCTACGGTATTTTATAGTATAGAAGAAGAAGAGAACTGCATCTCTCCCCGTGCAGGTCGTAAAAGGCGACTAAGGGTTAAGGGCAAGATGCCGTGCTAAAGGGCGACAGGATAGCCACCCATCTTGGCGCGGCAAATATCACATGACAAATCTCGCTGATAACAACGTGTAAATGCTTTTGTGGCTTTTCCCTGGGTTTAGAGGACGAAGAATATAACGTGCTGTAACATCACAATATTTCGATCGAAACTGAACGTCTTGCTGAACGCAGTTGCACGCTGCAGTTGTCCTAACATCTATGATGGGAACTCCTTCCATTCCTCATTTAAAATTCCACAAAACAGTTAGTAATTCGAAATTTGAAATTCAGCAACGCGTTTTTTTTTCTTAGAACTGCGTGCAGTTCCAAATTTAAAACCACAAAGTGAAAGAATGGCGGCTATTCTTCATTCTGTATTCTCCAAAGGTGTGGAACGGGCTCCCAGGGAATATCTTTCCCCACTCCTACAATCCACGGATCTTCAAATCGCGGGTTAATAGCCTTTCCCCAGCAACATTATTCCACCTCCAAGCCGGACTGGCACCTCCTCGGCGGTGAAATTGGCTGGGCCTGAGGTTGCGACCTCGGGCAGAGCCACCCAGTTTGGTAGCAATAAAAATAAAAATCATTCCCCATTCCCTATTCTATATTCGCCATTGCCCATGATCTTCTCTTTTTTTTTATTGGAAGCGCTATATATGGCGCCGAGGCACCCATAAAGTGTCTAACGACACCCACGGATATTCGGTCGTATGCGGGCGTTGCGAATGTCATGCCGGCCTGATAGGTGCCCATTCACGCCCCTCTCGAAGGACCCGAGACTGCACTTGGGGGGAAATATATGGGAGAGTGTTCCAGAGTTTACCGGTTCTGTAGAGGAAAGATCTGCAGAACCGATTTAATGCACGTATGACTAATTATAATATCGACTTATTACTTCGGAAGTATAAAAATGCATAAATTATTCATCTAGAATGCACGCACATACCTAATATCTAGGTTAGCTGCACTGCAACGCACACTAGCAGAGAATTGAGAACACGCTGCACTGCACATAATCCTTACCTATAATAAAATCCAACGTCTGCTTTCTGTCTGTCTGAGTGTCTGTCTGTCCGCTTATAACTCGAGAACCACTGAACCGATTTTAATAAAACAAAATTCTACGGATAGCTTGATTCTTCCCATCAACTATAGGCTACTTACTATTACGCTAAATGGCTTATGAGGTTAGCAGTGAAGTGAAATATGAGAGCGGGCGGAGCCGCGGGCACAGCTTTCACTAAATAAGATCTGTAACTGAGAAATAAATGTAATAGTTTTACAGTGTTAAAACTTCCGTGTAGTTTGGGTAGTTCAAAGTTGGTAGGTTATAAAATTGTAGGTCTCTTCCCTTCTTACATTACTAGGTCGTAGGGTTTATTCCGCCCGTGTTGGTACCACCGCACTGAATGAAAGTAAATAGTTCGTGTTTTCCGTCCAGTTCAGTGTAGCCGAGATGAAATGAATGGAAGCACTGACATGGCACCTACTTCACCCGGTGTTATGGGCTGACATCACGGATGTTGTAGATGACGTAGCCAACTGTGTCAGTTTCCACAAAAAAAAAACATAGAAAAATCTAAATTTGTCCCCAAATAGAATTATTCAATTTAATTCAATTAAAATACTTTATTAAATACGATTATTTTATTTTTTCGTCAGGAATAACCATTACATGAGCTCACCGTGCAATAATACAAAATAATTAATTACCCAAAAAGAATGAATCAGTTAAAATAGTTTCCTATATTTTGGTTTACCGAAATACATTTTCAGAGTAACGTGATGCTAAATACATTTTAATGTAATGTAAAAATATCCTGATGTTATTTTATTGTCTGTAATAAATAATTCGGAAATAAGTCGGATTGCAGATTTAAAAAAAAACAGCATTCTATTGAGTCGTTGTTGAGTTACAAGGCTGCAGACGTTTCATTGCATGGCACGAACTTGTCATTGTTTGTAGGTACACCCATGTAGCTTTATAACTTTTTAACGGTTACTTGAGAATTTTTTACCGTTAAGTTTTTTGCTAAACGATTTTTTTTTCTTTGCCCTCACGAAAGAATCATGGGGTTTTATTGGCGTTATTCCTTACCTTTCTATATTTTTAAGGCTTATAAAACTTACACAACAGGCTACGAAAGAGCTAAATTGAAATGCCTTTGTGGATAAAAAATAAAAATGTTTTTATGGAAACTGACACGGTTGGCTACATCACCTACTACATCTGTGATGTCAGCCCATAACACCTCGGTGAACTAGGTGCCATGTCAGTGAATCCCTTCGGTCGTGCCGGCTACGCTGAAGTGGACGGAAAACACGAACTATTTACATATCCGTTACTACCGACATTTCATTCAGTGCGGCGGTATCAACCCGGGCGGGTTAAACCCTACCACATAAGGGGTTTTTTTTTTCTTAAATTGTGATCCTTCGCATTAGAACTTCGAAAAGGGTGTTATCGATAGATATAACAAATGGCGTCATTTTGCTATAAAAATTCCATTCAAATTCTTTTTAGTTTCTGAAATTAAGTCTTCAAAGTTCACGCGGAAGAAAACACCGACATTTGGTTAAGTACCATTAGAAAATAGCATAGCATAGAAAATAGAAATATATTGCAGTAGTTTTTAGCCTTTAGATTGGTCTATACTATTATCAAAACAAACGTGCAGCTCGCACAACAAAATTTTATGGCTTAGTGAACGGAGATTCCCTTTACCAAGCCATAAAACTTTATTATGCGAACTGCACGTTTGTTTTGATTTGAGTATAGTCGTGCGTGACGGGCTACTTCTTCAAATATCCACATGTGGCGTTACTAGGCACCTTAAACAACATTATATTATTATTACTTTACGAAAACGAAATAGAGAATAGAATGACTCAGTAACGCGACACCGAAGGAATATCCACAGATAATGCATTCTGTAGGATAAACAAATAAAATGTAAAAAAAAATACAAGTTTTCGTTTCCTCATGCGACGTGATAGCTGTCGGTCGGAATGTGAAGGGAAAGATAAGATAGAATTTCTTTGATAGCTTTTAGGATTCCATAGTTGAACTATTTTTAATTTTTTGTATAGTTACTGTATGTTTATTATATGTATATTTTATATTGTATATGTATTTGTAACTAGTCAGTACGTTAAGTTTTCAATAAATAAATAAATGTATCGTGTGGGGCCGGTACATAAAAAGAATAGCACCACTACATCTCTCCCCGTGCATGTCGTAGAAGGCGAGTAAGGGATAAGGACAATATGCCGCCCTAAAATGCCTCTATACAATGTTTATTATTGTAATTTTTATCGTGAATGTCAGCTTGTCTGTCTGTTCGTCTGAAAGAAACGTTGATGTTTGTAATAGTAGCAACAAATATATTTTTTCAAAAGTGCACACTGTGGACGCACATCATGTTGCTTAAAAAAAATCTTTGTTTCCGTGTTTTGAAGGGGGAATTTCAAAAATATACATAGTGATTACCTACTAAACATAAATGGATGAAAATGAAACAAAATGCGGCCAAGTGCGAGTCGCACTCGCGCACCGAAGCTTCCGTTTATTGTTTATTGAGCATTCTTATGGCGCTTAGACTGCACTCGAACTTGTCACACCACGTAATTGACCAGTTTTTATTATTTATTCTTTTACTAAAGTAAAAGAATAACAAGTAAAGTCACACCAAGTTTGACGCTTGTACTTTTTACTGTTTTGACGATAGAGCAAAAAAAAAAACTAAATTTTAATTGTTTTGTTTTATTTTGTCTTATTCTTTATGATATCTGACATAATAATACATATTATGTGAAAATGTCAACCGGCTACCTATACATACGGCTCAAAATAGACAGACCTTTAAGGGTAGGACGGACGGACAGATCTCCGTGTCCATACAGTACGGAACCCTGAGTATTTACAACAATATGACCTTTGTTTTTTTTTTGTAGTCGTGTTTTTGCGTATGTTATACCTACCATGTTACTCAATCCGCTTCCACACATATAGCGAAGCACGTACCAAAATTAATTAAGGTTTAGCCTAGACCCACAAAAATATTATATAATACATATATACATATAGCACAGCTGTTATGTCGCCGGTGACACCGACAGACAGATTGGACCTTGGGCATAGAGTTCAGAAGTATAGAAAGTGCATCAACTCATTGAGTAGGTAGATGAAAAAATATATCTAAAAATAAATATACGATTTAGGATCTTTCAAGAGAAGCGTAAAAAGGCATCTGTCACGCCGCACTCTGGTTCGATACCTACCAAACGTGGACACGTACACTTTTTTTCGAATTTCGAATTTTTTTTTGCAGAATCTTATATGTCGGCTAAATACAAGCTGCTTTTATTCTTTCGTGATTTTCTATAAAGTTGACGGTTACGGAGATAATCGACCGAATCTGATTTCGTTGTATGAAGATAGACACTTTTTATTATATTTCTCGAAATGTTAAAATTTGTTAGAGTAGTGAGTTACATAAACGTATTCTACACATGAGCCCCGACACGACTGTAAAAAAAACTCATCCCGCTACGTCCCGCTTTTCGTTTTATTTACATTAAATTTTTTTTTTCTTGCTTATTTTAAAAATAAAAATAAAACACCATAGTGTGCCTACGTTACCAAACGAGTAATCCATTTGCAAGAGTCAATGCTTAACTTTAAAGTTTAATAAACAAAATTAGTAAATTTTGAGTCAAACTATAAAAATAAAGCATTCTGTAAACCCAATTTTTCGAGTAAAAAAGTGGTAATAATGTGCATATTACTTGTATTTTGTATTCTATTGTAACAAAATCTACTAGAAATATTGAAACGTACAACATAATGTACTTTCCATGGATTTTTATAACGAAACATTACCTACTACACGAAAACAAATCGTATAAAACGTAAAAACTTTTAAAAATAATTAATCATCCAGAATCATTCGTTTATTTCGTATCTATCCTTAAAATTGCTGCATGCCTGAGTATGCCGATACACGAAATGAATACACAGACGCGTAATAATGTATGTAGTTACATCTATCCTTAAAACTGTGGCATGCCTGAGTATGTCGATACTCTATAAAATTCTGATATTACATTATATTTACTCATTACGTTTGTATTAAATTTCTTAATTCATTATATCAAAACAGCTACAGGTCCGGGGCCTTCACTGGAGGAATTATTGACGAAAATATACTGTACATTTATTTATTCTTATGTTGTCTTGCATTTAAGAGTATCGTCATTTGTCATTTGTATAGAAATTTATAAACTCATCACTCAGTTGTAAAATTACACTTCTTGAGCAGAGCGAAGCGGCAACATTGCATGAACGGTACAGTTAATCTATGATACAACTAGTTCGTTAATTATATTATGTAACTCGCTCGTTAAATTTTTGGGGAATATCACATTAGTTATGAATTATAGTAGTCAATTAAATTAAATTTATGAAAACGAGTTTCTTTCTTTAGAATGCATGCAGTGTAGCAATCAGTTTCTCAGTTTATATAACTTACAACTGCTACTCACGGGGAGGGCTAGAGTATGAACGTATACTCTTCGGGAAAGCTTGCTACTTCCTCCCCATCAGGATGAATGGATTGATAAAGGGAAATGATGTTGCAAAGAGAGCAATCATTGCAGGAATAAGGCGGCTCCTGAGACAAAGGAAAAAGGAATAGGTGAGATACCAAATTATACAAACTCAAAACAATCTAGCACATCAGGTTGTGAACTTACATCAATAAATTCTACTTCTTGAATTTATTTTTCCCCAAGTGGTGAGATCAAGAGAGATCGAACCTCTTCTGGCAGTACTTTCGCAGTGTTTGTAATAATTTTTGGACCAATTGTTGTTAAGAATGGATCACATGAAAGCAATAAGTTATTCAAGATATCGTGATTTGATGCGCGTCTACTGATTTTTTGAGAATGAAACTCTCTATAGTTTAGGAAATCCTTATTACGGGCCTCAGATGCCTCTTCCGATAGGTGTCCTATTCCTATTCCTATAGGAATAACATTCAAATGTTTAATTATTTCGCTGCCATGAATGAGAAGTTTGTGAACGCTAAGTGGCATGCGATACCTACCACCCATACAAAGCTACGAATAGCTTGGCAGTTTCTAAGGCATATTCGTGGAATTTTTCGATATGTATATTCAGACCACTAGAAATACTAATCAGAATAGTAGATAGTCTTTGAATACCTGTAATGTCTGAACTTAATGTGGGATTATCGAAAAAGCGCCGAGACGTATTTCCGTCGTTTGTCGTCCCTTATCCCTGTTTCACAAAGTCAATCAAAAAGTAAAAAAGTCAAAAACAAACACTGCGAAAGTACTGCCAGAAGAGGTTCGATCCCTCTTGATCTCACCACTTGGGGAAAAAGAAATTCAAGAAGTAAAATTTATTGATGTAAGTTCACAACCTGATGTGCTAGATTGTTTTGAGTTTGTATAATTTGGTATCTCACCTATTCGTTTTTCCTTTATCTCAGGAGCCGCCTTATTCCTGCAATGATTGCTCTCTTTGCAACATCCTTTCCCTTTATCAATCCCTTCATCCTGATGGGGAGGAAGTAGCAAGCTTTCCCGAAGAGTATATGTTCATACTCGAGCCCTCCCAGTGAGTAGCAGTTGTAAGTTATATAAACTGCGAAACTGATTGCTACACTGCATGCATTCTAAAGAAAGAAACTCATACATACATACATACATACACACATACATAACACACGCTGTATCCCGACAATCAGGGTAAGCAGAGTAATCGGTGTTGTGCTATAAGGACTCTGGTAAATTACAGCACAACACCGACCACCACGCTTAGCACAGTATACGGACAAGATAGAACAAATTGTGACAAGTTCGAGCGCAATCTAACTGCCGTATGAATGATCAATAAACAATACAATACAATACAATACAACTATCAAGCAGCAAGTAAGGCACGAAGAACCCACATGCTGAATGACTAGGTGGAAGGACTGCGCCAAGGTGAGAAGTGGCTAACCTGTCGCCCTTTAGCGCAGTATCTTGTCCAGTATGTTATTACTTAGTCGCCTCTTACGACATGCACGGGGAGAGATGCAGTTGGGCTATTCTTTTTAAGTACCGGCCCCACACGGTACTCGTTTTCATTAATATAATTTAATTGACTACTGTAATTCATAACTAATGTGATCTTCCCCAAAAATTGAACGAGCGAGTTACATAATATAATTAACGAACTAGTTGTATCATAGATTAACTGTACCGTTCATGCAACGTTGCCGCTTCGCTCTGCTCAAGAAGTGTAATTTTACAACTGAGTGATGAATTTATAAATTTCTTTACAAATGACAAATGACGATACTCTTAAATGCAAGACAACATAAGAATAAATAAATGTACAGTATATTTTCGTCAATAATTCCTCAAGTCAAGGCCCCGGACCTGTAGCTGTTTTGATATAATGAATTATGAAATTTGATACAAACGTAATGAGTAAATATAATGTAATATCAGAATTTTATAGAGTATCGACATACTCAGGCATGCCACAGTTTTGAGGATAGATGTAACTACATACATTATTACGCGTCTGTGTATTCATTTCGTGTATCGGCCGGCATACTCAGGCATGCCGCAGTTTTAAGGATAGATACGAAATAAACGAATGATTCTGGATGATTAATTATTTTTAAAAGTTTTTACATTTTATACGATCTGTTTTCGTGTAGTAGGTAATGTTTCGTTATAAAAATCCATGGAAAGTACATTATGTTGTACGTTTCAATATTTCTAGTAGATTTTGTTACAATAGAATACAAAATACAAGTAATATGCACATTAATACCACTTTTTTACTCGAGAAATTGGGTTTACAGAATGCTTTATTTTTATAGTTTGACTCAAAATTTACATATTTTGTTTATTAAACTTTAAAGCTAAGCATTAACTCTTGCAAATGGATTACTCGTTTGGTAACGTAGGCACACTATGGTGTTTTATTTTTATTTTTAAAATAAGCAAGAAAAAAAAATTTAATGTAAATAAAACGAAAAGCGGGACGTAGCGGGATGAGTTTTTTTTACAGTCGTGTCGGGGCTCATGTGCAGAATACGTTTATGTAACTCACTACTCTAACAAATTTTAACATTTCGAGAAATATAATAAAAAGTGTCTATCTCCATACAACGAAATCAGATTCGGTCGATTATCTCCGTAACCGTCAACTTTATAGAAAATCACGAAAGAATAAAAGCAGCTTGTATTTAGCCGACATATAAGATTCCGTAAAAAAAAATCGAAATTCGAAAAAAAGTGTGCATGTCCACGTTTGGTAGGTATCGAACCAGAGTGCGCCGGCACGGCATTCGCAGCCCCCGTTCTGATCCGAATGCTTTTGGGCGTCGTCGTCGGCTCAACAATCCATTTTGACGGCGCCAAGGTGTCTCGCGTATCCATAAAAAAAATATATACATACATCCACACCACACGCCATATCCCGAAAATCGGGGTAAGCAGAGTAAGTGGTGTTGTGCTGCAAGTACTCTGGTAAATTACAGCACAACACCGACCGCCACGTTTAGCAAAGTATTCGGACAAGATAACTATCAGGCAGCAAGTAAGGCACGAAGGTCCACCTGCTGCATGACTCGGCGGAAAGACCGCGCAAAGGTGAGAGGTGGCTAGCCTGTCGCCCTTATGCGCGGCATCTTGTCCTTATCCCTTAGTCGCCTTTTACGACATGCACGGGGAGAGATTCGTTGGGGCTATTCTTATTAAGTACCGGCCCCACACAGTAAATATATATAAAAATCTAAAATAAAATAGCATTCTAGTGGACAGCGGTGCGGAGGCGACGACGCGACACTATGCGTGCATGAAGGAAATGGTTACGGAACCCTCTGTTTTTTGGAACCTGATACATTTGCATTTTGTCAGCCTCGGTAGCTCAGTGGTGCGCTCGGTCGACTGTTGTTAAGCAACGCTGAGCACGGTCAGTACTTGGATGGGTGACCGCTCGACCGTTGGAGACTGACCGTGGTTCGGATTCCACGCTAAACTGTAGGTCCCTTCCCTTCTTACCTTACTAGGTGGTAGGGTTATCCCGGCCGGGTTGGTACCACCGCAATGAGCGAAACGTCGGTCGAAACGGCTATGTAAATAGTTCGTGTTTCCTTCCAGAGTGTAGCCGACATGACTTGAAGGGAAGCACTGACGTGGTACCTAGTTCACCCAGTGTTATGGGCTGACATCACGAATGTTGTAGGTGATGTAGACAACCGTCTCAGTTTCGATAAAAAAAAAAAACTTTGGAACATGGCGCGGTTGGTTATATCACCTTCTTCGCTCGTGATGTCAGCCCATGACACCTGGGTGAACTAGGTGTCATGTCAGTGCATCCCTTCGATCGTAAATGCATTATGGTAGAAGTAAATTGTATGTATTGCGCAAAAATAGTAGTTCCACTCTTTTGAATTCTTCGACCTTGTTGTTTCTGAGAAGTGAGGTGCTCCACTCCGTTTCATTTAACTGGATTCATTTTTAGGGTTCCGTATCCGTCGTACGGGACCGTATTACTAAACCTACGCCGTCTGTCTGTCTGTCTGTCCGTCTGTCCGAGGGCTGTATCTCTTGAACCGTAATAGGTAGCCCGTTGAAATTTTCACAGAATATGTGTTATTATGGCCGATATTCACGAGGCTCCCCATAGAAGTAACTAAAAAGTGTATGCGCGCCATCTACCGAAAAGCGTATGAAGCATTTTAACTAATACATAGATGGCGTGATTGGCGCTGACCATGACATGACGATGCGGAACTCTCGGTGCGCGAGTTCGACTCAAACTTGGCCGGTTTTTAAGGTTCCGTACGGTACGGGCCGGTTTTCAGGTTTCCGTACCCCGCACGGAAGCCTATTACCTTCGGATGGTTCTATATTTGGAACAGTAATAGCTAGATTGAACTTATATTTTTCCTCATAATAACAAATATTCACAGAACATGTGTTATTTATTACGGCGGACGTAACAACAAATAATAAATTAAAAATAGAAATAGTTAAAAATTAAAGGTTCCCATACGTGTTTTTGTTTTCAACTCGATGCGCGAGTTCGACTCGCACTTGGTATTTTTTTATTGATTATTGTTTTACTCTAGCTAGAGTTTGCACTATAATCACACCAAGTTTGACGCTTGTATCTATTACCGTTTTTACGATAAACAGAAAAGAAACACTATTCTTGTATGAAGACACCTTTAAAAGTAGGACAGACGGACGGACAGACGGCGCAGGCTTAGTAATAGGGTCCAGTACGGTACTGACCTCTAATAAAAATGAACGTAAATGATTTCTATCCACTATTCAATCTGTGAACTCAACCTTTTAACCACTAAATTGTCAAAGATATATGACTTTTCTATGATGCTCAATTCCCATAATCCTCTACCAGCCAACAATATAGAAATATTAACTCCCTGCTTACACTTTGCGTCGGTAATGATAATGAACCATTTATCACTCACTACTGACTGCGCTCGTAGCTCCACTCGCGTTAAAGTTGGAATTAACGGCAAAACTAACTACAATTTGTCTCCTCTTCGATACTTTTTAACCGGTACTGTTAAGTATTTAATTTTTATATCACTACTGACTGCGCTCGTAGCTCCACTCGCGTTATAGTTGGAATTAACGGCAAAACTAACTACAATTTGTCTCCTCTTCGATACTTTTTAACCGGTACTGTTAAGTATTTAATTTTTATATGTTAATACCATAGACGTATAAAGGAAGATATTATTATTATTATTCTCCCCATATATTATTACGTACTTATATGTAGTGTATTTTATAGTTTTGAATATATCTTTATGAGGAGTTTGGATATAACTTGCGAAATAAAGATAATATTCGGCCACCAGGTCCTAAATGATCGAATTATTTACCGATCAAATTATGTAATAATCTAAATGATAATATTAAGAATTGCAATACAATTGTAAAATTTCAAAAAGAATTGAAAAGTTATTTACTCAGTCGGCCTTTTTATAATTTAGAAGAATTTTTTAATAATTATAGTTTGTATTAAGAATGAAAGAAATGTTTAAATAATTATATTGTTAAAATTTAAAAAAATCAATGTACTTACCTGTTAATAATGTATTTGTATTGTTATAACACTTTAATTAAATTTGTGTAAAGAGTCACAATGTACAGCTCCTGTTTGCTCTTAAACATTTAAATAAATAAATAAATAAACATAAACGAACATACGTACAGACGGACGGTGGAAATTGATTTTGTATGCTATGTAGAGAATATAACACCCAAGCAACCGACTTAACATTTGATCCAAGATCCCAAGATGCACACCACACCACACAGCTTTCTACGAAGCTACAAAAACTAGCTACAGCGTGAGAATTAAATAGCTATAAACGGCATTGTCATACGTTTCACGCGTACATTGTTACCAGCATTTGGTCTGCATGCACACCATTTGAACGATGATACGCGATGACGAGATTCTCTGTCAAAGAACGCCGTTAATCATGTCGATACCAAATTATTATACTTGATTTTGATTTATTAATTTTTATTGACGTGATGACGTCACGTCTTATAAATGGATGAACACCGGCTGCACACACGAAAAAGTGTCACGTTCCATCTGAGGCTGTGTGTGCAAGCGAGAGCGCGTAACAAGCGATAGAGAGGCACAATCGGTATAGTCAAAGTTACCATGGAAACGTAAGAAGTAAAACTGTCAAGATCAGACAACAGAAGTTTATTGATGGCCAGTCACAAGATGATTAATCTTTCTACTGGAAATACAATTACTGATCTTTGCTCTATATACTACGATATTCCACGTCATCACGTAAAACTATCGTTCGTAAACCGACTTTACAGACAACCAATTTTTTTTATTTCATATTTTAAACATGCATTTTTTTATTTAATTTAAAATCATTACAGCAGTAAGACAATACAATTTATGCATATTACTAACAAATCACAGGTACATGGCCATTCGGTGGTTCCCCGGTCAGGGTCTGTAATTACAGCGATACAATAACAAGTATATATAATTATAATTTATGTCTATCGTTAAAGAAAGAAAACAATAAAATACAATTTATCTAATCTAGATCGTTCTTGTGTCGCACTGCAAAGGTGTGGAACGGGGTTTCTGGGGAATATTTTTCCCTTCGCGGGTTAATAGCCTTTCCCCAGCGACATTAGTCCGCATTCAAGCCAGACTGTCACCTCCTCGGGGGTGAAATTGGCTACGCCTGAGCCGTCGGGCACAGCCACCCAGTTCGGAAGCAAAAAAACCAAATAATTCCTAATAAAAATAATTATAATAATTTAATTTAAGTAATTAATAAGATTTAGACATTAGAAATTTACATATTATCCTTGTTAAAATATTTGATATGGTTATTAAATTACATGATTGTTCATTGAAAAAAAAACAGGCCAAAAAATTTATTATATAAAAATAAAAGCGGAATAACTAAATGAAAGAAACATTTTTGATTGGATTTATAGACATTGTGTTTGTAATTTCATATTTTCTGTTTTCTTTTCCGTTTCGTATCCTGCTTCTAGATATTTATTTCATTGGCTACAACTATAGAGCTCAACGGCTAAAGTAAACTAAAACACATTCCCCAACCGTGATAAGCGCAAGCTAGCCCCGTTAGCAAATACAATGCACGGGTTAGGTTAGGTCAGTAGTTAAGATTATACCTTGCTAGGCTGACTGAGTCGTTGTATGCAACACGCTTAATTAAGGGGGATTCCAGTGGTAATGGTTGTTAATTAACTACAGTAGATGTCGTTAAATATTGTATGTACGAGACACAAATCACACCAACTGAGGTATTTTGCAACACTTAAGGTGTGTTTAAAAATTGATTTATTAAAAGAAAACATAACAATAGATACGACACAACATAAAATAAAATAATTATTTCTTAGTCTTGTCTCGTAACTAAAACATAACTTATCTACGATTAATTGGAATCTAACTCTTCAAGGGACAAGTCAGCATTTGCATCGTGTTTAATAGTCACTGTATTCTATTTAGTAATTGATATGTTGACCCAAGTTGGCCATGAATCCAGGGAAGTCTCCGGTATGGCACCTACCTTCTCGGAGGTGATGTTGGCTGGTCGGAGCATGCGCTTTGGCCCCTCCGACTCAGCCACACATACCGGATTACATAAAAAAAAATGAAGAAACGGCTTTGTAAATAGTTCGTATTTTCCGTCCAGTTCAGTGTAGCCGGCACGATCGAAGAACACCGGGTGAACTTGGTGCCATGTCAGTGCTTCCCCCTTTGATCGTGCCGGCTACACTGAACTGGTCGGAAAACACAGACTAATTATAGCCGTTTGGACCGACGTTTCATTCAGTGCGGTGGTACCAACCCGGGCGGGTTAAACCCTACCACCGAGTAAGATTAGGAGGGAAGGGACCTACAGTTTTACGAGGAATCCGAACCTCGGTCAGCCTCCAACGGTCAGCGGTCACCCATCCAAGTACTGACCGCACCCAGCGTTGCTTAACATTCAATAGCGACAGTTGACTGTCTGCACCACTGAGCTATCGAGGCTGACGAAAGACGAGGCTCATCTACGTCTATGAATATATTTAAGATTTAAGATAATTTTAAACAAACTTTTCTTTTCCTTATCGAAGTAAAAACATTTACATTTCTTCATTAGATAAATGCAAAGCCGAAAATGAAGAGAAAAAAATACGTCCCGACCAGGATTCGAACCTGGAACTCCGGCTTGAGCCGCCAGCGCGTTACCAATTCCGCCATTGGCTTAATGACTTATTTTTTTTGGTTACCTCAGAACTTTCGACTGGGTGAACCGATTTTGAAAATTCTTTTTTTATTTGAAAGCTGGTGCTTCCCCTGTGGTCCCATTTCAATTTGGTCTAGATCGGATTGGAAAGCGAGGCGATTACTAAAAAAAAATATTTAAAAAAATATATAAACCGCTTTCAAAAATGTATGAAATAAAAAAATCTAACCCTAGAGTTGAAGGCTGTGCTAAAGCAAGTAAATGTAACCGACCGCATTCTACTCTAGGGTTCGATTTTTTTTATTTCATACATTTTTGAAGGCGGTTTTTATATTTTTTTAAATAGTTTTTAATATTATATTTTTATATGTTAGGATTAAGCATGTAGTCGCTATTTTACATTTCTTCATTAGATAAATGCAAAGCCGAAAAAAAGAGAAAAAAAAACGTCCCGACCAGGATTCGAACCTGGAACTCCGGCTTGAGTCGCCAGCGCGTTACCAATTTCGTCATCATATTTTTTCTCTTCATTTTCGGCATACGGAACGCTACTAAGGTCCCGTACAGAACTCTAAAAACAACTGTTAGGTATTACTTCCCAAAATATAAACACGGAGTATTTAGTTAGGTAATTATGTATGTACATTACAATTTGTATGTAATGAAAGTACTTATTCGTATAATTTCTCCCTTGTTATACACTAGCGCTGTTCCCCTCAGGATTTGGCACCAAAACCCTTAGCGAGAGTTGCTTATCTCTTGCCGTTTCAGTATAGTACGTACTTAGGCGAATTTAATTCCAACAAACAGGTATAAACCGGAGCTAACCACAGAGTGAACAATCCAACCACGAGGTATCGATAGCACTTCCTACACATATTGTGACCACTAGTCGTGGCAACAAAATACATATTTAGAAGAGTCCTCAACTCAACTCGTCCTTAAAAGTTAATATAGACAAAATGACAAATATATTTCTATCTCTGTCAGACTTGTTTGATCACGTATCTTCTGTCTGGCCAAAGGTCGGTAACCACTGACGACGTCTCGGTAAGGATGTAAAATGTATACAATGTGAGGCTATATCATATCTGGGTATTGATTTCTTTGTATCGGACCCTTTTTCTTATAGTTTATTGCTGCGCTGAGAAAGTATCGCCAGTGTCAAGTTCGTAATGCAGCCAGTGTAGTCACTCGTTGGTAATTTATCGATATCGATATTATATAAAAACATTTGATATTAAATTGTTGGTGCCTATTTTTTATGTGTAATTTTAGTAGTTCTACCATTTAGTAGTGTTTGACAGTTTTAGTTAAAACATATTGTACTTAATTAATTTTCTAAATAGATTTAACGTCTTCGACACCCTTTTTCATATCCCAAAGTTGAATATAATGCAGATCTGTATTGAGCCGATCTTTTTGTACCTTATTATTTTATAGCAAAATGGTGTACAATAAACAATAAATAAAACCGTAAAATATTTCTATGCTTATATAGTTACAATATATTTCAAAACTTTCATCGATCTTTCACTTAAAACATGATTTTTTTGACATTGAAAATGTCTTTTCGATCGCTTCAGTATAGTCATTCGTCAGCTTTAAACATATTTCTAAATGTATATTTTAAACTTTTATATTTTTATATTGTAGATTGACTCAATAAATCTGGCGTTGCTTTTTTGATTTTTTGAAAAAAAAAAGTGAAAAATTTGGGAGATAATTCCGTTACGCGAGTTACGAGTCGTCTTTATCTTGCAGTGTGAGTAGTTAAATGGTTTTCGTGTATGCATATACTTGAAAATTCAGAATTAAATTTTTATTATTATTATTTTTTACAATTTTAGTAAATTTTTCAAAATTTACATATTTTTTTCTTATTGTATTTGAATACGCCCTAGTCATTTTCAATGTACCCGAAGGTCATGTAATGTATGAGATCTGTGATTTTTTTTACATAGTTACTTTACTGTTTAAAGTAGTGCTGCGTATAATATTTAAAATTCGTCCTAATGCTCTTATTCCAGGTTACTTTAGTAGGTAGGTCGTGCACACGTTTGTCAATATACCTAATTTATATCCATTCAAAATCATTATAATAATATGTACTACATCGATACCTACTCACGTAATAGAATAGATCGGCCACTATCTACCGGTTCCGGGCTATAGCACAAGACGGGTACCACCACTGTACTGGTGGTACGGAATGAGAACAGTTACCAACATGCTTTATTGAACCAGTCCAGCTCTTCAGATCTGGTCTAGGATACCTCGTTATTCTTTATGTTGGCATAGGTCCGAGATTACTGTACCAAAAAAAAAAAAAGTTATTATTATTAGTTATTATTTTACTCTACCGTTTTTACGATAGAATAAAAAAAAACCAAAAAAAAAACCGGGTCGAACTCGCGCACCGAGGGTTCCGTATCGCCATGTAATGGTCAGCGCCATTCACGCCATCTATGGCGTGTTTATGAAATGCATAATATTAGTCAGTTAAAATTCATGATTAGTCAAAATGCTTCATACTCTTTTCGGTAGATGGCGCGCGCGCATACACTTTCTAGTTCCTTCTATGGGAACCCCCTCGATTTTTTTATTTTTCCTATTTTTCTTATTTGTTGTTATATCGGCCATAATAAATAACACATATTCTGTAAAAAATTCAAGGGGCTACCTATTACGGTTTAAGAGATACAGCCCTCGGACAGACAGACGGCGTAGGCTTAGTAATAGGGTCCCGTACCGTATACGGAACCCTAAAAAGCGATCAAGGTTTTTTTATGGATAGCGCGGCATGTGGCATCGTGTCACCTACACTACAAGTAGGTGTCTAACGATGCCAATGGACATTCTGTGATGCACGGGGATTGCGAATGCCATGCCGGCCTGACAGGAGCCTTTTCACGCCCCTTTTGAAAAACCGCAGGCTGTACTTGGGAGGAAATAGACGGGCAGGGAGTGCGTTCCATATTTTCCCGGTTCTGTGAATAAAATAATAACTACAGAATCGGTTGGTACGCAACCGTGGTAGGTCGAGGTCGATTGAATAGGGGTGCATCCCTTGCCCAGTACCTACCCTCAAATTTATTATACATAAAGTGGCGGTTCCTCGGGTGAAGCAAGTGAGGCGCCGCCTCACTTGCGCCTCTTGAAGGTAAAGAAAAAAAAATCAACATGGATGTTTATTTATTGCTGGACTTTGGGCATGTCCTGTCCTCGAAATGAAAACTGCAATACAACATTAATTCAATGCTATTATGTAGGTGGTGCCTCACTAAAATTCATTGGCCAGAGCCGCCACTATAAATATAGAATCTATATTTTACAAGCTGTGCCCGCGGCTCCGCCCGCTCTCATATTTCACTTCACTGCTAACCTCATAAGCCATTTAGCGTGATAGTAAGTAGCCTATAGTTGATGGGAAGAATCAAGCTATCCGTAGAATTTTGTTTTATTAAAATCGGTTCAGTGGTTCTCGAGTTATAAGCGGACAGACAGACACTCAGACAGACAGAAAGCAGACGTTGGATTTTATTATAGGTAAGGAAGGAAGGAAGGATAAGGAAGGATAATACCTTGTTTTGTTTTTTTCAGGTATGTACCGCCGTTATTTTAAACATCTTCACATCTGCGAATAATATAAAGGTAAATCGAATAATTTAGTTTGTAAGTCTAACAAATGTGTTCCTTATTAAATTGTTACATACATAGATAGATAGAAAATACTTTATATAGTATAACTCCAAAAACATTGAATAGAATAGAATAGAAACTCTTTATTGCACACAAATTGAAGGAAGAACAGTAAACGACAAGAAACAAAAAATACAGGAGTGCGCAAAGGCGGACTTCTCACTGCAAGTGATTTCTTCCATTTCCACCTTTGGGTGACGGACGAGGAATACAATACAGAGAAATATTTATGGGTAGTGCAAGCGGTGGGGTGGAGGAACACATCTTTTATTATTAAGAATATACTACATGTACCTCGGCACGGTAGTTCCACCGAGTCATGCAGCAGGTGGGTCTTCGTGCCTTACTTGCTGCTTGATCCTATAAGAGTTCCGTTTTTCCGTTTTCGTAAAAAAAGCGATGCGGTTACCAACGAACAGCATTAAGTTTTTATTTCTATAGAACATAGATATACATATATAAATCAATATATCATTCCTTCCTTATCCTTCCTTCCTTCCTTACCTATAATAAAATCCAACGTCTGCTTTCTGTATGTCTGAGTGTCTGTCTGTCCGCTTATAACTCGAGAACCACTGAACCGATTTTAATAAAACAAAATTCTACGGATAGCTTGATTCTTCCCATCAACTATAGGCTACTTACTATCACGCTAAATGGCTTATGAGGTTAGCAGTGAAGTGAAATATGAGAGCACTTGGCAATATTTGTATGTAACGGACACGGAATCATACACCCGAGTAAGAACCGATGACATTACAATATCCTGAAGGGGGGGGGGGGGGGGGGGGGGGGGGATAAGTAGAGGCATATAGGGAGGGGGGTGAGGGAGGGGCGGGAGGGGAGGTGGAGGTAGAGCGATGGAATCCCCCTTATCCTTATCCTTTCCTTTCTTCCTTACCTCTAATAAAATCCAACGTCTGCTTTCTGTCTGTCTGTATGTATGTCTGTCTGTTTACCATCTTTGGGGTTGCCATATTTACTCGAAGTATCGATGATGGCGAGACTCAACGGAAGGGAGGGAGAGGCAGGGAGATGGAGGGAGAGGGAGAGGGAGAGGGAGAGGGAGAGGGAGAGGGAGAGGGAGAGGGAGAGGAAGAGGGAGAGGGAGAGGGAGAGGGAGAGGGAGAGGGAGAGGGAGAGGGAGAGGGAGAGGGAGAGGGAGAGGGAGAGGGAGAGGGAGAGGGAGAGGGAGAGGGAGAGGGAGAGGGAGAGGGAGAGGGAGAGGGAGAGGGAGAGGGAGAGGGAGAGGGAGAGGGAGATTAAAATAGGGAATGATTTCAAAATTAGATTTTAGGAGTTTATAAAATTTTGTACAGAGATGAATTGCATCCTGAGGAAGGACATAGTCTCAAAAAACAACCCTTAAGGGGGTGAAATAGGTGATGCGAAAGTTTGTATGGGAGTATCGGTTTCTTAAAGGTAGGAACTTGAAACTCTGAAAGCTATTTATCATATATAAAATAACGAAGTGGTTCAGGATTGTTGGATTTTCACATATAAGGGGAGGAAACGGAGTGTTAAAGATTGTATGGGAATATCGTTTTTTTTTAAGGAAAATCATAATTATAGCTACTCAAAACAAATAAATGGGGGGGGGGGGGGGGGGGGGAGGGGGGATGGGTGTGACGGTGGCCTCGCCTTTAGTTACTTACTTTCTTCGTGGAGGTTTATTGTATTCCAGAATGCAGCTTAGCCTGAAGCCTCGCCGTTAGTTACTTACTTTATTTAAGAAGTTTTATCGTTTATCTACACGCCATTACTTTCATCGAGAAATCGAGAAGGTTTATCGTCTTCCAGAATACAGCTCGGCCTTCGGCCTCGCCCATAGTTACTTACTTACATCAAGAAGGTTAATCCTCTTCCTTAACGCAGCTCGGCCTTCGGCCTGACCCATGGTTTATCCTCTTCCTAAACGGAGCTCGGCCTTCGGCCTCGCCCTCAGTTACTTACTTTCTTCGAGAAGGTTTATAGTCTTCTTAAAGGCAGCTCGGCCTTCGGCCTCGCTCTTTGTTACGTACTTTCATCGAAAAGTTTATCCTCTTCCTGAACGCAGCTCGGCCTTCGGCCTCGCCCTTAATTACTTTCTTTCTTAGAGATGGTTTATCGTCTTCCTGAACACAGCTCGGCCTTCGGCCTCGCCCTTAATTACTTACTTTCTTCGAGAAGGTTTATAGTCTTCCTGAACGCAGCTCGGCCTTCGGCCTCGCCCTTAGTTACTTACTTTCTTCGAGAAGGTTTATAGTCTTCCTGAACGCAGCTCGGCCTTCGGCCTCGCCCTTAATTACTTACTTTCTTCGAGAAGGTTTATAGTCTTCCTGAACGCAGCTCGGCCTTCGGCCTCGCCCTTAGTTACTTACTTTCTTCGAGAAGGTTTATAGTCTTCCTGAACGCAGCTCGGCCTTCGGCCTCGCCCTTAATTACTTACTTTCTTCGAGAAGGTTTATAGTCTTCCTGAACGCAGCTCGGCCTTCGGCCTCGCCCTCAGTTACTTACTTTCTTCGAGAAGGTTTATAGTCTTCTTAAAGGCAGCTCGGCCTTCGGCCTCGCTCTTTGTTACGTACTTTCATCGAAAAGTTTATCCTCTTCCTGAACGCAGCTCGGCCTTCGGCCTCGCCCTTAATTACTTTCTTTCTTAGAGATGGTTTATCGTCTTCCTGAACACAGCTCGGCCTTCGGCCTCGCCCTTAATTACTTACTTTCTTCGAGAAGGTTTATAGTCTTCCTGAACGCAGCTCGGCCTTCGGCCTCGCCCTTAGTTACTTACTTTCTTCGAGAAGGTTTATAGTCTTCCTGAACGCAGCTCGGCCTTCGGCCTCGCCCTTAATTACTTACTTTCTTCGAGAAGGTTTATAGTCTTCCTGAACGCAGCTCGGCCTTCGGCCTCGCCCTTAATTACTTACTTTCTTCGAGAAGGTTTATAGTCTTCCTGAACGCAGCTCGGCCTTCGGCCTCGCCCTTAGTTACTTACTTTCTTCGAGAAGGTTTATAGTCTTCCTGAACGCAGCTCGGCCTTCGGCCTCGCCCTTAATTACTTACTTTCTTCGAGAAGGTTTATAGTCTTCCTGAACGCAGCTCGGCCTTCGGCCTCGCCCTCAGTTACTTTATGTCTTCTTTGAAATACGAATTTCACGCGAGCGGAGCCGCGGGCTCAGCTAGTCTTTAATAAAATCCAAAGTCTGCTTTCTGTCTGTCTGTCTGTTTTTTATTTTTTTTTATGGAAACTGACACGGTTGGCTACATCACCTACAACATCCGTGATGTCAGCCCATAACACCGGGTGAACTTGGTGCCACGTCTCAGTGCTTCCCTTCGGTCGTGCCGGCTACACTGAACTGGACGGAAAACACAAACTATTTACATAGCCGTTTCGACCGACATTTCATTCAGTGCGGTGGTACCAACCCGGGCGGGTTAAACCCTACCACCTAGTAATATAAGAAGGGAGTCATATCCCTTAGTCGCCTGTCTGTCTGTCCCCTTATAACTGAAGAACCACTGAACCGATTTTAATATAAAAAAATTCTACGCATAGCTTCATTCTTCCCATCAACTATAGGCTACTTACTATCACGCTAAATGGCTTATGAGGTTAGCAGATAAGTCGAATATGAGAGCGGGCGGAGCCGCAGGCACAGCTAGTGCATACATAATCCTCCTTCTATTCTTTATGATTCTACGTGGAAGAATTACAGGCGGATTGAGCAAGTGAAAGTTATAAGTGACTTTCCCGAGCGGATCGCTTGTCTTAACTATGTGTAATGCCACGGTTTTGTATAGGGATTTTCTATTCTTAACTCTCTTCTTGCGCCCGCACATACTGCGGTGCAATTATCTAGCCAGTTCATTGCTTTATTGCAGTCGCAGATTGGATGTGCGCTGCATAGCAGAGATAGAGAGAGTACCTACTTACAGTCCGCGCGCGAGCTCCGAGGAATCGGTATTTGTGGAAATTAATTTATTATAGAATTTTTATGGAGATTCACATTTTGTGATGATTATACTATACTAGGCGAGTTATATTATACAAATGTATAATATTAAAATTCTATACAAATTCTATAATAAATTAATTTCCACAAACACCGATTCCTCGGAGCTCGCGCGCGGACTGTACGTGTGGTTGGATTTCGGTATTCATGAAACGAAAATAAATTAATGATAGATAGAATATACTTTATTTATTGCTCCAAAATATTTTACAAAAACCGGCCAAGCGCGAGTCGAACTCGCGTACCGAGGGTTCCGTAACGCCATGTCATGGTCAGCGCCACCCACGCCATCTATGTATTAGTTAAAATGCTTCATACTGTTTTCGGTAGATGGCGCGCATACACTTTTTATTTTCTTCTATGGGGACCCCCGTGAATTTTTAACTTTTTCTTATTTTTATTATTTGTTATGTTGGCCATAATAATAACACATATTCTGTGAAAATTTCAACGGGCTACCTATTACGGTTCAAGAGATACAGCCCTCGGATAGACAGACAGACAGACGGCGTAGGCTTAGTATCCCGCACGACGAATACGGAACCCTAAAAAGTATTATATTTTTTCTGAACGCAGCGCGGCCTTTGGCCTCGCAAACAATTTACAGCCGCAACGTTCTGCTCCATATTAAACTCTTTGCCTAGTCTACTCCTACCATCATCAACAGTGGAGCAGTTTATTTAGCTGTTGAAACATGGGCCTTCTTGCTTCCTTGCAATTTGCTTTGTATGTGTTTTAACGATGGTGAGTGCACCATTGTTTCTGCCCACATAACAGTCAGATTAGCATGCCGTAACTGTCTTGGCTTGAATGTATTGCTTAGAACTCATAATGGTTTGAGAAGTGTATAAAAGAGAAACTTAAGAATTTATAATAATTGGTGATTGAAACTTACTGAACTCTGATTTAGGACTACTTTATTATGACGTATTTAACTTTATTTTTTTTTATGGAAACTGACACGGTTGGCTACATCACTTACAACATCCGTGATGTCAGCCCATAACACCGGGTGAACTAGGTGCCACGTCAGTGCTTCCCTTCGATCGTGCCGGCTATACTGAACTGGACGGAAAACACGAACTATTTACATAGCCGTTTAGACCGACGTTTCATTCAGTGCGGTGGTAGGTACCAACCCGGGCAGGATAAACCCTACCACCTAGTAATATAAGAAGGGAAGGGAGGGACCTACAGTTTTACGTGGAATCCGAACCACGGTGAACCTCCAACGGCCGAGCGGTCCATCCAAGTACTGACCGCGCTCGCAGGGTTTCTTAACAACAGTCGACCGACCGCACCACGGAGCTACCGAGGCTGACGACTTTGTGTCTGCCTACCCCACTGGGAAACAGGCGTGACGCTATGTATATACAACTGTCCCAAAACTCGATGTCAAGCGGGAACCAGGGAGTAGGCCAGTTTATGACTACCCAAGGAAAAATAAAAAAAAATCTGAGTCATTCATTATTTTCGAAAAAAATTGAACTGAATATTTGTTTTGGTAAAACTACAGGCATTCTGGTTTTATTTGGGATACTGATCAATAGCAGAATCATTTAGGCTACCAATAAAAAACAAATTTAACGATTTATATTTGCAAATTTGTAGTCGTAGTACCTAAAAATGTTGTACGAGAAATTTTCAACGTTTTTCAAAAAATGCTCATATCATAAAAAACAAATGGCTCCGATTTTTTTTCTTATTTTTCCCTGGGTAGTCATAAACTGGCCTACTCCCTGGTTCCCGCTTGACGTTGAGTTTTGGGACACTCTGTATACGAATTAACGTAACAGTTAGACACTTCTGTTCTAAAGCTCACCGCACCGCACACGCTGTACAGCCAGGTCAATTACCTATAGATAGACTAGGAAGCAAAGCTTGTCTTGTCTGCTGATGAATGCACTATTGTAACCTAACCTAACTAGCCCGTGCGCCGGCGCAGTTAAAAACTTAATGCCGACGCGACGGCGGCGTGTGGTAATTGGCGGGAGCTTTTTTTTTTAATGAACAAACAATTTTATTCATCGATTTTTTTCAAAAACCTTTCCTGGATAAAACACATCCTGGACCTGGAGAACTAGAAATCTGGGACGACAACAAGGGAAGAAATTCACTGGAGGAAACTCACTGGAGACCGATTGTGAAAGTCAGGAAAACAAAAAAAAAAACAAAAAACCTGCTTATAGATAAAAAAAACTGTTTGCAGGCAGCAAAAAAAAATTTTTTTTAATTGTCAATACCATTATTAGAGAGCACAAAATAAGTAATAAATAACTAACCTAACATATTTTGGTTGTATATTATTTACGTATTTATTTAATCATATATGTATGCCTACCTATCTATGTATACATTATATTATTTTTAACCGACTTCAAATAAAAAGGAGGAGGTTTTTTTTTTATGTATGTTCAGCAATATCTTCCCCAATTGTGAACCGATTTCGATGATTCTTTTTGTGTGCGGTTCAGTCTAGCTCCAAGGTGGTCCCATTTTTTTTTGGTCAAGATCGGATTGAAAAGCGAGGCGGAATCGCGAGGCCGAAGGCCGAGCAATTCCGCCGAGTACATTAATAGCAAATTAAAAAAAATACTAAAAAAACTGTGAAATAAAAAACTATTTAAAAAAAATATAAAAACCGCCTTCAAAAATGTATGAAATAAAAAAATAAAAATCGAACCCTAGAGTTGAAGGCGGTGGTGCTAAAGCAAGCAAAAATAACCGACCACCTTCAACTCTAGGGTTCGATTTTTATTTTTTTATTACTTTTACATTTATACTTTTTCGCCTGTTTCATATTATTATGACTACCAGTCTCGGCACGTACAGCTAAGCCAAACGGAAACTAAACATACGATAAAAAAATCTATCACAAATTTAAAAAAAACCCGTACCGGATACGGAACCCCAAAAACGTCCGACACATCAACACAACCCTTAAAAAGTAAACAATATTTTCCGCTTAAGTAGTTAATTAAATGCGTCGGGGAACCGCTATGTAAAAAAAAATCCCGCCCGGATTGGTACCGCCGCACTGAATAAAATGTCGGTTCAATCGGCTATGTAAATAGTTCGTGTTTTCTGTCCAGTTCAGTCTAGTCGGCACGGCCGAAGGGGTGCACTGACATGGCACCTAGTTCACCAAGTTGTTATGGGCTGACATCACGGATGTTGTAGGTGATGTAGCCAACCGTGTCAGTTTAAAAAAATATATCTTTACTCTACCACCCATTCCATAACATACCTTATCATAAAAATGCGCAATAAACATATAAGTTCATTTTCCTTCGTAGCCTCGTTCATGTCTTCACGACACACTTATTTTATTTGCGTTGACGTGCAAATACGCCTAATGGAAGAACAAACAGTCGGAAATGCTAATGTAAACCTTATCTCTTACGTCATTGGGTTTATTTTCACTTGCACTCGTCGCATTACAATGTTACAAGTGCAAATAAACAATATCCAATAACTCATTTACTCGCGCTCTATCCACATTGTCGCGTTGATATTTTTCTACTTCTTGTAGACGAACAGCCACAAATATTTGACACCGAGTGGCTAAGCTCAACTGGCAGTGGGCTAGGCACGTTAGCCAAAGAGACGAAGACCGTTGGAGTAACCGTGTCTTACACTTACCGCCGTGGAAAGGAAAACGGAGTGTTGGAAGACCACCCGGCCAAGTGGGACGACGACATCAAGTACGTCGCCGGAAGGCAGTAGTAGTAGTAGTAGGAGAGGCGTATATCCAGCAGTGGACGCATACGCGCTGACTGGAAACTCGCTTCCCTCATCCCATCTCCACCTGTTGGTATTCGCAAAGCCCGCCGCACTCTTTTTTATATGTAATCCGGTATGGGTGGCTGAATCAGAGGGGACAAAGCGCATGCTCCGACCAGCCAATATGACCTCTGAGAAGGTAGGTGCCATACCGGAAACTTCCCTGGATTACTGGCTATACTGGACTAGAGGAGAACACCACCATCTTGCCACCTAGTAAGGGGTAAGGGAAGGAACCTACAGTTTTACACCGGTTCCGAACGGTGAAGCAGCAGGTGTAGGTATGTACGTAAATTTTTCCGTCAGAAAAAACTCATTGGTACACGGCAAACGGATTTGAAACTCGGACCTCTCGCATGAGAAGCCGATGCCCAAACCACTAAGCCACCCGCCGCTTCTCTCCCGGATTTTTGAGTACCTATAGCTAAGTCGACCACCACAGTGGAAGGTCTTCCCACGTCTATCCTTACTTGGAAACCACGTTCAATTCCAAGGCACAACTTGCAAGCAGACTGAAATGACTGTCTTCATTAGCACACAGTGAGACAGACAGACAGATGGGGCTGGATCGGATTTATAATGCTCGCCCAGGGACCGCTTTCACCAAGCATTATTGCTTTTTGCTAAGGCGGGAACCAAATTATGGTGACCAGTATGCAAAACCAACTTAGTACTAGCCGTTTGCGTTGGGTTTGCCATTTAATCTAATCTCTAGCGGCGGGTGGTCGGCGCAGTCTTGGCTTGAACTCTTGATATCAGGGTCCGAGGTTCGAATCCGGTCGGCGTGTACCAATGAGTTTTTTTCTGACGAAAAAATTTACGAGCATACCCACACCTGCTACTTCACCGTTCGGAACCGGTGTAAAACTGTAGGTCCCTTGCCCTTCCCCCTTAGTAGGCGGTAGGCTCAAATTGTAGCCGACTGGGTTGGCTGACTGGGTTGGCTGACTGGGTTGGCTGACTGGGTTGGCTAACTGGGTGGCTCGGCGCGGGACTCGTGTAGTGAATGTGAACCAACGTGACCACAAATTGGATAATGCCATTTCGGTGAAACTGAAGTCACGAGCACTGAAGTGAAATTACGCTTGCTCGTTGTCATCGAGGTAGGCTAATATAATATACCTCCATTACTATACAGGGTGTTGTAACGGCCACTACATTAAATTTAGGAAATGGTTATTGAGATCATTAGTAACAAAAAGTAAAAAAACTCTTTTTTCTGAATTCCCTTTAAATAAAAAGTTACAGTTTTCATACAAACTAATTGTGATTTATTTAGTGTAAAAAGGATCTAATGTTCCGCACGAATGTGGGAATGAAAGGCGCGCGGTGAGTGAGCGAGTAGGGATTATAGAAGAGATGCGCAGCGGCGCGTTTTTCGACCCTGACCGTTCCCGTGCCAGCACCCTCCCCCCGCGCGCCTGAAATTACACTTGACGAAAACATAAATTTCAAAAGTTAATATCTCGAAAACTAGACACTTTAGAGAAAAACTTGATTTACTTTTTTTTTATAACAACAAATATATAATAAAATTAAGATAAAAAAGTTAAAAATTCACTAAAGTAAAAAATAAACTAAAAAGTGTATGCGCGCCATCTACAGAAAACATTATGAAGCATTTTAACTAATCACAAATTTTAACTAATATGAAGAATAAAGTTAATGGATGGATGGAAGCATTTCATAAAACACGCCATAGATGGCGTGAGTGGCGCTGACCATGCCATGGCGATACGGAACCCTCGGTGCGCGAGTTCGACTCGCACTTGGCCGGTTTTTTCGAACACGATGTATATAGATGTCATTTATTATATTGTATAGATTATAGATGATTGATGTCTCAACTGCACTATGTATGACACAGGGGTCCAAATTACTATACCTAGATTGATTGATATGATTCAAATGACGGGCAATATTGGCACTGGCAAGATATTTATATCTGTATGTTACCCGAGATGTTAGCTGGCAAGACATCTTAGCGTAACCGGAACTGCGTAGCCTATCCTGTGTCACGTCGAATTCGCATGATCGGTTTAAGAGTTATGGAGCAATACAGAACAAAGTTCGCACTTAACAGGTTTTGACATTGAAAATGTCTTTTCGATCGCTTCAGTATAGTCCCCGATTTCCAGCGAGAGTGCGAATTCGCCCTGGTGTCGTGAGTTTTAAGGCTACGCGAATGTTTAGGGTGTCAAATGACTCGTATCGACGAGGGCTACAAGATGGTGAAAAACAAAATTTTAAAAGTTTGAGAGTTTTTGAGAAAATCGCAAAAAACGCTTCAAATAGCCGTATTAGGGAGTATAAAAT
The DNA here is from genome assembly GCA_946902875.1 of Nematopogon swammerdamellus. Taxonomy (NCBI): domain Eukaryota; kingdom Metazoa; phylum Arthropoda; class Insecta; order Lepidoptera; family Adelidae; genus Nematopogon; species Nematopogon swammerdamellus. The sequence continues at coordinate 10,883,386 of OX336359.1, forward strand.
GGGCACTTTTATACATTTCCAAATATATATTTCAAACTTTTTATATTTTAGATTGACTAAATATCTGGCGATGATTATTTGATTGTTTAAAAAAAGTGAAAAATTTGGTAGTTATATTTTTTTTTTATTTTCCGTTACGAGTCGTCTTTATCTTGCAGTGTGAGTAATTAAAATTGTTTTCGTGTATGCATATACTTGAAAATTTAGAATTTAAATTTTCTAATTTAATTCTTTAAATTTTTGAAAATTGTTGTAAATTTTTCAAAATTTACATATTTCTTATACTCATATTTGAATACGCACTAAAAGTCATTTTCAATGTACTTACCCGAGAGTCATGTAATGCATGAGATCTGTGAATTGTTGTCCTTGTAGATTGTGATATATTGTCTCTGTGAACGGCTGCGTCTCCACATGGAGTGTTTCAACGTTTGCCTGTACTTGATCTTTCATTTTTTCCCATTCTCATTTATTTATCTACGTCGAATGATGTTGTACCTACATTTTCCTCGTATGCTGGCAGCGTCTTTTCCCCGTCTGTTTTTTTTTTTAATGGAAACTGTCACGGTTGGCTACTTCACCTACCACATCCGTAGAAACTTCGAATTATTGATTAGGATTATTAATAACTAGCTTTTGCCTGCGGATTCACTCGCATAGCCTATGCCCGTCCTGAAGATCAATTCTAAATATTGGTCAAAGAATTTTTAAAATCGGATGAGTATTTTCGGTGATTACCTCCTGCATCCAAACTTACAAACTTAATAATATTAGTGCACAGAAGTCACACCACGATCTCAAATGTTTTAATCTCACTCACTGCCTCTATAGCTAACTAGATAGTTAGACCCCTTCTACCACAGATTAAAATAATAGTTACTTCGCCTCCACCTACACGTTCTAAAGGAAAAGGAAAGTGAAATCAGCGGATGCAATAATTGCCTAGTATGTTGAAGCGAACAAGGAATTAGAAATGCTAGTTCCTGATTTGAGAAAACTTTAAACATAAATAATAAAACGTAAGTGTTCATAGAGCTATTATAGAAATGGAAGGAAGTTGTGAGTTGTGCAGTAAAATTGAAATGTAATTTTATTGTTTCCGGCAAGTTTCCCCGTCCCACGTGCATGTTTGCAAATGAAAGAAAATAATGGTTTGTTACGTGTTCTGCACGTTAGTTAAGCGAAAATAGATAGCAAAAATATGAATTTTCTTTTCCCTAAGCCAATTCGTAAGATTTTATAGCATAGCAGATATATCAGACTAGCTTTTGCTCGCAGCTTCACTCGCGTAAACTTTCTCGAAGAAACCATGTAATTAATGGCGAGACCGAAGGCCGATAAGCGATAAAAATACTCGGAGAAAGTAAGTTACTTAGGGCGAGACCGAAGGCCGAGCTGCGTTTAATTATACGATAAACTTCCTCGAAGATAGCAAGTAACTAAGGGCGAGATCGAAGGCCGAGCTGCGTTCAGGTAAACGATAAGCTTTCTCGAAGATAGCAAGTAACTAAGGCCGAGAACGAAGGCCGAACTGCGTTCATGTAAAACGATAAACTTCCTCGAAGTATCTAAGGTCGACACTGAATGCCGAGCTGTGTTCATGTAAAACGATAAACTTCCTCGAAGTATCTAAGGTCGACACTGAATGCCGAGCTGCGTTCATGTAAAACGATAAACTTCCTCAAAGTAACTAAGGTCGAGACCGAATGCCGAGATGCATTCATGTAAAACGATAAACTTCCTCGAAGTAACTAAGGTCGAGACCGAATGCCGAGATGCATTCATGTAAAACGATAAACTTCCTCGAAGTAACTAAGGTCGAGACCGAATGCCGAGATGCATTCATGTAAAACGATAAACTTCCTCGAAGTAACTAAGGTCGAGACCGAATGTCGAGCTGCGTTCATGTAAAACGAAGCTCGAGACCGAATGCCGATCTGCGTTCAGGTAAACGATAAGCTTTCTCTAAGAGGTAACTAAGGACAAGACCGAAAGTTCGCTTTATTTATAAGGATGCAGTACTATCAAATACTGTTTATTTGCTGCTTTTCAAGACTACCTAGTTACAGTACGCGGGAGTAAATAATGAACATCGAGCTTTAGAAAGAGACAATCCGATTGTAGATCGCCGTCCCTGTCGCACAGAGACGTGCGAGTTAGTGCGACAGGGACGGCGCTCTACAACCGGATTGTCTCTTTCTAAAGCCAGATGTACATTGTTTACTGCCCCGTACTGTACGTTATTTTAAATTCTTTCTTTTACCACTTGGAACGATTTCGATGATTTCTTTATTATTATAAAGTGGGTACCTTAGGAATAGTTCCATATAAATTTGGCCAAGTTCTGATGATAGGATCCATGAGAAAATCATCAAACTCTTAAATTGCATCTCTCCCCGTGTATGTCGTAAAAGGCGACTAAGGGCTATATGTATGAAATATGATTCCCTTCTTATATTACTAGGTGGTAGGGTTTAACCCGCCGGGATTGGTACCACCGCGCTGAATGAAAGGTCGGTCGAAACGGCTATGTAAATAGTTTATGTTTTCCGTCCAGTTCAGTGTAGCCGGCACGACCGAAGGGAAGCACTGACGTGGCACCAAGTTCACCCGGCGTTATGGGCTGACATCACGGATGTTGTAGGTGATGTAGCCAAACGTGGCAGTTTCCATAAAAAAAAAACATGCCCATGACAAATGGGCGATTAATTCTATACAACGCCAACCGATTTCGATGATTCTTTTAATATTGGAAAGGAGGTAGTTCAGCGGTCGGAGTCGGTTTTTAATTAAAAATAGTTATACTAAGAAGAAGTTGACAACCCTAAGCCGACCCGTTGTATCTTTAAGTAGGGAATTTTTTGCATCTTATATGAATAACATGAGTGTGGAAGAGGTCGGTGGGAAGAGGCGTTAGACGTATGTACGGACCGTGTCACGTAATGATCCGTTGTTTCTGTCTACATCGGTAAATACTGTACTTAATGTAAGATGGCCGCATAGCAACCTCGGTTGTGTTCTCCTCTAGTTCAGTATAGCCAGCAGTCCAAAGGGAAGTCTCCGGTATGGCACCTACCTTCTCGGACGTGATATTGGCTGGTCAGAGCACGTGTTTTGGGCCCTCCGATTCAACCACCCATACCGGATTACATAAAGAAAAAAAAACCGGCCAAGTGCGAGTCGAACTCGCGCACCGAGGGTTCCGTATCGCCATGTCATGGTCAGCGCCACTCACGCCATCTATGGCGTGTTTATGAAATGCTTCATTTTAGTTAAAATTCATGGTTAGTTAAAATGCTTCGTAGTCTTTTCGGTAGATGGCGCGCGCGCATACAGTTTTTAGTTTTTTCTATGGAAACTCCCGTGAATTTTTTACTTTTTCTTATTTTTATTATTTGTTGTTTGTTATATCGGGAATAATAACACTTATTCTGTGAAAATTTCAACGGGCTACCTATTACGGTTCAAGAGATACAGCCCTCGGACAGACAGACAGACAGACGGCGCGGCGGCGGCGTATGCTTAGTAATAGCGGCGGGTGGCCGAGTGGTTTGGGCATCGGCTTCTCATGCGAGAGGTCTGAGGTTTGAATCCGTTCGGCCTGTACCAATGAGTTTTATCTGGCGAAAAAAATTACGTGCATACCTACACCTGCTGATTCACCGTTCGGAATCGGTGTAAAACTGTAGGTCCCTTCCCTTGCCCCTTACTAGGTGGTAGGCTCAAATTGTAGCCGACTAGGTTGGTACCACCTTACTGGATGTAAGATCGCCGCATAGCAGCCTCGGCTGTGCTCTCCACTAATCCAGTATAGCCAGCAATTCAGGGAAGTCTCCGGTATGGCACCTACCTTCTGGGAGGTGATAATGGCTGGTCGGAGCATGCGCTTTGGCCCCTCCGACTCAGCAGCCCATACCGGATTACATAAAAAAATGGGTCCCGTACCGGATACGGAACCCTAAAAAACAGGCGTGACGTAACGTATGCATGCGTTCACTTCTATAGGGATCGAACACGTCCGTGCAAAAGGAAGCTCTACACAAAGCTATTTAATGACATTTAAATAAATACATTTCTCAACGCATCTGCTTAGCATTCGACGTCTCCATTCCGCGTGCGGTTACGACATCCAAGCGACGGGATTATGTGCGATAGGTTGACAGAATCGTAGGTCGAAAGATCGACTGGGTACTTTAGGGTTAAGACTTTTTACTTTCTTTTTTTTATAAAAAGCGCGACATGTGGCGCCGATACACCCGTAAGGTGACTAACGACGCCCATGGACATTTGATCGTACGCGGGGTTTGCGAATGCCATGCCAGCCTGACAGATGCTCATTCAAATCCCTCTTGAAGAACCTACATACTTTACACTTTCTTTCAAAATTAGTTCAGAATGTGTTAAAGTTTAATCTGCTTATAATAATATGCAATGCAGTACTTAATTGTTTTATTACGGGAATAACTTATTTAATAAACCACCTACACAATTTGTAATGAGCACAGCGTTTGAGCTGAGTTCTTTCGAATACGAGTTTAAAATTATTTTTTTAGAATAGAATAGAATAGAAACTCTTTATTGCACACAATGGAAAGAAGAACAGTACACGAGTAGAACAAACCAATACAGAAGTGCGCAAAGGCGGACTTATCACTGCAAGTGATTTCTTCCAGTCAACCTTTGGGTGATGGATGACTATGAGGAATAAAATACAGAGAAACAAGTATGGGTAGTGCAAACGAAAGGAGGAGGAATATGTGTTTTATTTTTATGATGAATATACCTACATGTAACATACATACCTATTATTACAATACATAAAATACAAACAGCATAAACATACATACAATGTATAGAACATAGATACTACATACAAATAATACATACTATACTATACTAATCCACAGGTTCATAATAAAAAATAAAATTTAAGGTAAGTTAAGGTAGAATTTCTTCAATGATTTTATAAAAGAATTTGAAGTGAAGAATTTTTTAGAATGTTTACTTTTCGTCAAGACAGAAAAAATACCTACAAGTCTATACTAATATTATAAAGAGGTAAAATTTGTAAGTTTGGATGTACGAAGTAATCTCCGAAAAGACTCATCCGATTTTAAAAATTCTTTGACCAATATTTAGAATGGATCTTCGGGATGGACATAGGCTATGCGAGCGAATCCGCGTGCAAAAGCTAGTATATTATAAACAGCAATTATGGAGTTATGCCAGTATGTATTGATAAAGAACTTGCGTTATGTGAAAACGTTTTAAAATACACGGTGTTGCAGTTGCCCCCGTAATATTTTTAACTGACATAACGAGGGTTATTCTATATGTGAAACTAAACAACTTATGTGAACAAAAAATTGTTTTTGAAACAAAAACAACTTTATTTTTTCCATACAAATTTAAAATACCTATTCTCAAAATGTATGTAGAAAAAAAATTTTTTTTTCTTCAAATAAAAAAGTCGTTGAACAAAAGTTGTTCTATTTCACGTACAGAATCACCCCCTTTCGGGTTTTACGGTTGGGGTTGCAACAACGTGTATAATTATTTTCTATAAAATGACGTAATGAATCACGTAATGTTTTCTTATAAATAATCGTAAATGCATTCGATATACACTACGAATCCCCCCGTGCCACGCCTACACACGCGAGGTTGAGAAAGGCCCGTCACTCATGATGAGAGCTATACTATACATCAAAACGGTATAAAATGTACGAGATGACACTTATGCAGATATGCCGTGACTTAATAGCGTCGTATGTTCCGCTATATTGAAAACTATTAAAATTATTGGCGCATGTACATAAATGAAGAGAGAAATAAAACTATTGGGAATAATGACACATTTCTTTATTATTTCTAGGACTATCTGATGGAGACTGTTTATTTATACGGACTCATTCGCGGTCATTGCGGCACGGATGTGGAATTAGCTGCCCAAACCAAACACTACTCTACAGTGGCCGAGTGGTTTGGGCATCGGCTTCTCATGCGAGAGGTCCGAGGTTCGAATCCGGTCGGCGGCGTGTACCTACCACTGAGTTTTTTTCTGACGAAAAAATTAACGTGCATACCTACACCTGCTGCTTCACCGTTCAGAACCGGCGTAAAACTGTAGGTCCCTTCCCTTGCCCCTTACTAGGCTCAAATTGTCGCCGACTGGGTTGGTACTAACGTCCATAAGTCAATGTTCGTGACTGTTTTAAATATCTGACTGTGATGAAGTCATTTAATTTTTCTATAATTGACTACCTATTTCCACCTATTTCTCCTAGCTTTGTTTAAGTACAAATACACATATAATGTATAGGTATATTTATAAATATTTTTATATTTCTGCTATATATTCGTGTACACATTTTGTGAATTGTAAAACAAAATAAAATAACACAAAATGCATGACTACGCAGTGACTACAACTGACTATAAACCTGTTAAACCTATCACGTCCTGTCTATCAGAAAGCGGCGCCGTAATGAAGGTTCGACGGTTCAATTTTAAAAGCATTATAAAGATGTTGTATTGCGATATTGACGCCAATTTCTTATAAACGAGCCTTAATCGACAATTATCTTACATGCTGCAGGCTGTGAATAAAACCTGATGTTAAAAATATGCATGTGAAGTATAAAGGGATCCGCTCTGAAATGACAAGCGGAATTGAGTTCATGTGTTGAAGAATCAGTCAAGTATTTGAAGTGTTTTTTTCGTGCTATTTATTTTATTTCAGCAATCGAACTGTACAATGTGTATACGTTATTAAAATAATAATATATAACTTAAACAAGCGAATGTATAGTCCAGAGTGAAGATAAATAGTTTTGTATGTTTTTAGGTTATCTAGTTCAAATTAAATTAATATATATATGTTGTAGAAATTTTGAAAAATTTGTAAATATTTTATCGACGTTTAGTTAGCTTAACGTGAGAAAATACATACATACTTAAACATTATACACGTCATGCAAAATACACAAAAACAACACTCAATCCTACACACCCTCACCACCACACACACACACCCTCACCCTATTTAAATTAATGCAGTCATATACAAATATATATATTGTACATTATATATAACATATAATGTACAATGTATATTATATATTATATTTTATGTTTTTTTCATGTTATAATTAATACCTATTTCTTTATTAAAAAAAAAATGTTTTTTTCTAGTTATGAATTTTGGAAAATGTGAAACTTTTTTACTGGTTGAACAGTTTGTTATTTTTAGTTTTAGTTGTAAATATACTTGAATAGCTGTTAAGTTTCCGAATAAAATAAAATAAATAAAAAGAAAAAACTTTTTATCCATAGAAATAAAAATAAATATCAAATGCAGCGCGATAAATAAAAAATATTGACACGATATTCTTATTTTAGAATAGGTTGGAAGAGGGCCAGTGACCCATTTGAACGACGATATCCAACATGACGAACTACTAACTAGACATTTTTTACAAATGTTTTATAGTATAATTTATTAGTAATAAATATAATTTACAGTACATATTTTCTTCATGATAATTTTTTTTTTATCTAGCTAGATAATAATAAATTCTTTCTTTCATTTTCTTCATATTGTAACGACAAGTTCGGTAAATTCCACATTTTAGTACTTGTCACTGATAGATCATTTGCTCGACTCACTAATAGTCATCCATTCAAACAGCTGTGTTTCTGCCAAATGAATGTAGCATGCCTGGGTAATTCCCTCTTCCTTCCATTCTTAGAAGCGTCCATAAAACGCCGTACTTAGCGAACAGAAGACGTGAGTCATCCCATTTCCATTGAAGACGGCTTCAGGAGATGAAACCATTTCTGAAATATTGCGGTCGATGGAGATTCTGCTTTTAGAATGAAAACTGCATTTGACTTGTGGCTTACTATCTTCTCTATCTATTTCTTTCTTTTCTTGTCTTGTTACTTTAAGTGATTCTCGGAAGCCGCTCTAACGATTTGGATGAAATTTTGTATTTAGATAACGTTATTTTTTTTTTAAGTTTATCTAGATAGGTCTGGATGCCGAGCGAAGCTCGGTCGCCCAGGTACTTTTTAGGTTTCCGTATCCCGTACGGAAGCCTATTACTAAGCCTTCGCCGCCGTCTGTCTGTCCGTCCGTCCGGACTCTTGAACCGTAATAGATAGCCCGTTGAAATTTTCACAGAATATGTGTTACTATAGCGGATATTATAACAAATAAAAAAAGAAAATGTTAAAAATTAAGGGGGGCTCCCATACAACAAACGTACGAAAAATCTATTAGTCACGCTACTGAATAATAGATGGCGCCACATGTTTTTATACATTGCATTGTTGAAAGACAAAAGATTTTTTTTTTTTTTTTTTTTTTTTTTTTTTTTTTATGGAACCTGACACGGTTGGCTACATCACCTACAACATCCGTGATGTCAGCCCATAACACAGGGTGAACTAGGTGCCATGTCAGTGCTTCCCTTCATTTCATGTCGGCTACACTAAACTGGACGGAAAACACGAACTATTTACATAGCCGTTTCGACCGACGTTTCGTTCAGTGCGGTGGTACCAACCCGGCCGGGATAAACCCTACCACCTAGTAAGGTAAGAAGGGAAGGGACCTACAGTTTAACGTGGAATCCGAACCACGGTCAGCCTCCAACGGTCGAGCGGTCACCCATCCAATCACTGACCGCGCTCAGCGTTGCTTAATAACAGTTGACTAACCAACCGCGCCACTGAGCTACCGAGGCTGACGAATTTTCTTATCCCTTAGTCGACTTTTACGACATGCGACGGGGAGAGATGCAGTGGGGCTATTCTTTTTAAGTACCGACCCCACACGGTACAAATAGGATAGGCGGATATTATTGTTAGCGGATAGATACGGAAACCTCCCTGCGCGAAATGTAAATTTGCACCTTATGTAAATTTTCTAATGTACTTACATATTACTGTTAAATGTTTTGGAGGCAATGAAGGATTTTCTATCTCTCCATCTATTTCTAAAAATTATATGAGTACTTACGTGTAAGTATAATAGTGTTAAGTTGATTTTTTAGTTTAATACGTTTCGTTTTAGGTTTTCGTTTTTCGTGTTAGGCGCACAACGAAATCACACTAAGTATATTTGTGTATGTATAATATAAGGTATTTTTGTGTCATCTTGGTACGGACCGCTGAGAAATAAGGAATAAAAACATATCTTCACCCAATTGCCAAAAAACTTCTATTTAATAGGTTATTAATACCGTTCCGCTTTAAGCTCCAACATCTGAATTAAACTTAGCCGTAGTTAAAGAAACTTTCAACATGAAGACTATAAGCAATGCCAAAGCGTTTTGGCACGAGACCAAATTCTGAAGACACCGTTCCGCCTAGTGCAGGTGTAACGAGGTATGCATACATACATACATACCACACGCTGTATCCCGACAATTGGAATGAGAAGAGTAATCGGTGTTGTTCTGCAAGAACTCTAGTAAAATACAGCACAACACCGACCACCACGTTTAGCAAAGTATTAGGAGAAGTTAACTATGAAGCAGCAAGTAAGGCACGAAGATCCATCTGCTGCATGACTCGGTGGAAGGACCGTGCCAAGGCCTGTCGCCCTGTCGCATGGTAGCTCGTCCTTATCCCACATGTACGGGGAGAGATGCAGTGGGGTTATTCTTTTTAAGTACTAGTCGCTACCGGCTAGGCTAGGTAGGCCTTGAATTTTGCGAGTTTTCGAAGAATTTCGATATTCGTCACTGCGGTAAAGGAAAATACCTTGCGGACCTGGTACTAATACGTGCATATTTTTAAACATAATTTGTTTACCAAAATGTATCAAAAACTTCCATTTTTTAAAGATACAATATGAAAATTTATAAATTTTCTTGTGTTCCGAACTTCCGACTAACAAATTTAACCGACAATAATTTAACTCGACCGAAGCGGTGCAAACAAACTAACCATGAAGCCAGTTTAGGCGATAGTGTTTAACAAATACACGATCTCGCGGGCACAGTATTCGTACCATCTTCATGCATTGTTTATACTATGTATAACTGTAACCTATTTACATGTGCCTGACTAATAAACACTTTTTTGATTTGATTTGATTTGATGAAAATAAATATTATAACAAAAAAATATTTTTTTTGTATGCTTTATTTTCATGCCTCAACAAATTGGAAATTCGTAAAAATATTATAATAAATTGATATGTATACATAGAAAGTCAGTCAGTCAGTCAGTCAGTTGCTTCAAAACATTTTACAGTAACAAATGATAAGTAATTTACATGAGGGGCAAATGCGGACTTATCCCTTGCAGGGATTTCTTCCAGTCAACCTTTGTATTTAAATTCATTTTCATCTTGTTACAGATTCATGAAAATGCGGAACCGAAGGACAAAATCGACAAGATCGCCAACTCGGGATACCTACGAAACGTCAACGCTAGCGATGTGAAAGTGAACGAGTGTTCAGTGCTTCGATTGAGTTCTATTAAGTGCGGTAAAGCTAAAAGTGACAAAATGACGAACATGACTCCAGAGGCCACTATCATCAAGATGAGAACATCCAATGGACGTCACAACTACAGAAGACAGGTATGTCGTCTTACGTCTATGAAGTTTATTTAAGAAAAATTAAAAAAAAACTGGACAAGTGCGAGTCGAACTCGCGCACCGAGGGTTCCGTATCGCCATTTCATGGTCAGCGCCACTCACGCCATCTATGGCGTGTTTATGAAATGCTTCAGTTTAGTTAAAATTCATGATTAGTTAAAATGCTTCATACTCTTTTCGGTAGATGGCGCGCATACACTTTTTAGATTCTTCTGTGGGACCCCTCGTGATTTTTTTAACTTTTTCTTATTTGTTGTTATATCGACCATAATAACACATATTCTGCGAAAATTTCAACGGACTACCTATTACGGTTCAAGAGATACAGCCCTCGGACAGACAGACAGACCGACATACAGGCAGACAGACAGACGGCGGCGTAGGCTTAGTAATAGGGTCCCGCACTGGATACGGAACCATAAAAATCAGAAATACAGAAAAAAATCAACACACCCAACCTGGGACCTAGCGCAGGAATCCCCCCCTCAGGAAGAAGTCTCTATTTGTCCCAAAATGAATCGGGCACACGAAATCCGGACGCAAAACGATCCCGCCCGATTTTATTGGGCCACGGACTCATCGTCGCAATTCGACTGAGTCGCCCGATTTCGTTTTTATGAATGTGGGTTACGGGTAAATGGGTCAGGGGTCCCGTTTCCCGTCGATAGGCTGAATTTGTCGTGATATCTATGTATTATTATTGTTTCAGAAGATAGTAGGTCTTTTTACAATAGATTTAATACAAATATATTTTTTAAATAATTTTTAAATGATAGTTAAATAATTAAAATTAAAATGCATACATAAAAGATTATGTGTGGGGCCGGTACTTAATAAGAATAGCCCCACTGCATATCTCCCCGTGCATGTCGTAAAAGGCGACTAAGGAATAAGGACAAAATGCCGTGCATGTAAGGGCGACAGGATAGCCACCTCTCACCTTGACACGGTGTTTCCACCGAGTCTTGCAGCAGGCGGGCGCCCTACTTGGTGCCTGATCTGAGTTACTTATCTTGTCCGAATACTTAACGTGTTGGTCGGTGCTGTGCTGTAATTTACCAGAATGCTTGTAGCACAACACCGATTACTCTGCTTACCCCGATTGTCGGGATACGGCGTGTGGTGTGTAAAAGATATTCAAGAGTATACGAAAGCCGAGCGTTACACCACATCTCCGAAAATATTAAGTCTAAAAATTTTGAAAAAAAAAATTGCGAATAATCTCTTATAATAATTTACTGGAAAACCTGAAACGAAAATCCTAAGTATTAAAGATCTCATGGAAAACGGAATGGTACGTATCCAAATTCAAATTCAAAATTGAAAAGGTATTTATTTTTCAATTTATTCAGAGTACACAACATTTCGACTTGATCATAAAAGTGTTTGCCAGAGTCATTGTTTACAAACAAAAAATTAAATTAATACTAAACTAAACTACATAAAAGATAAAACTGACTAATACAATATAACAAACATACCTAAATAAAACAAAACAAACTTACTAAGAATAATAATAAATCCCCTCTAGCCCTGAGCACGAAGGGGGCACGGCAAAAAAATGTTCACCTTGTTACCAGCGTTTGGTCGGCGTTCACTTTAATTTGAGATCATCAAAGGCATTTTTCAATTCACTTAGATATACAATATACAAAAATTTTTTTTATACATGTGAATTGAATAAAAGTTGTAGGCGCAGCATGTGGCACTGGCTATTCAGTGCCGCTGATTTTAAGCCTAACCTTGTAGGTAACTATGTAACTAAAAACCAAAAGTGACGACAATGTAAGTGAAGGGTAGGTAGTGAAGAAAGACGTAACCTTATATGCGTAAAAATGTCGATCAAAGTACCGCCACAAGTCACTAGGTCGAACGGTTCAGCGACCGCCCAGCCGCGAGGCATAAAAACAAAACGAAACAAATCAACAGCAGGATAGATTGTCGGCCACGCTTATCAACTGTGCTAAGTAATATTGCTGCTAGGGACGACCGACAGGATAATGTAGTTTTTCCTTCTGTCGATAGTTCTTATTTCCATGCTCCTGGTAGTTTATTGTATTACAGTATTATTTTCCGTAACCATTATGTGATTGGATACAACACTTGCTAATTTTATTATATTTATAATATCTATTTTTTACACAATAAATTAAAAAAAAATCACAGATTTCGTGCCTCACACGACTATCGAGCACATTGGAAATGAATCTACGGAATTGGAAAAAAATTTCGTTCTGACTTTTTGACTTTTTTCAAAAAAGTTAGGCTACAGGGCAAACCCTTAACCCGATCGTCCTTGTTTTAGGCTCAAATTTTTGAAAGATAAACAAGATTTTCTCAAATTTTGTATATAATTCTTCGTTTCCAAAATATCGAGCGCCAAAAGCAAAAATTCGGAAATTTTTTTTTTCACTATTTCGGCCATAACTTTTTTAGTTTTTTACTTTCTCGAATAATTTCTTTTTGCACCTTACAGCTCTCATGAATACGCGTCTTTTGTAATATCATATCTTCACAACTCTCCGAGATATAAGGGGATCGCACTTTTTCGTGAAATCGCAGCCTACACTGGAGCGAACGAAGAGACATGTCCAATGTCAAAACACATATTTTACACAAATTTTACATCTTATATTTCGACTTTTATTAGTCCTAGTCAGAGGCTAAATTGTTCTCCATTTATATTATTGTAGAATTGTACGTGTTCTCCAGAATAAAATAAATTACAATCGACAAGAAACCTAGCACATCCATAACAACACCCACAGCTAGTTAGCCGTCTGACCGAAGAGAGAGAGGGGTATCTCTTTCATTAGACGATCGTGCATTAGTCACTATATGTCGTCGGCTCTAGCATGTGGGAATCTTTGGTGGGAATGGCATTCTCATAGCACAGCATTGTCGCCTTGTTACCAGCATTTGGGCGGCATTCACTCTATCTGTAGAACATAAGAGAAAGGACATTTGAACAAGACCTAATAATAATGCACAAATTGTATTGATATAATGGAATAAAAAATGTATTGGTTTCTTGGTTTATTATCATTCGTAGGTAAATACATTTTGCACTTGAATTCGTGATGTTCCGAATAGAAACTAGAGTATACAGCGACAACAATGACAAACAATTAAAAACAATGAAAAACAATGACAAACAATGACAGAACCAAGAGAAAAGACAAAAATAATTAAACTGTCTTATGCTTATAGATCCTATTATTTACCTAATACTACTTATATTATTTATTATTGTAAATTAAATGTGTACAATGTTTAATTTAAGACAACTAGGCATATTGAAAGAACAATTTAGAAATAAAACAAATTAATAAACACAACTTATAAATAAAAGATTTCCTCTATAGGGGCCAAACACATTGTCCCTAGGACGGACGCAGCATTCCCCCTCAAATGAAATTGAAATTGAAATTTCTGAACTCTTGTTCTCTAAAAGATTGTTCAGATTTTTTATCAGATATTCAATTTCGGAATTGTTGTTTTCGTTTTTGGATAATTTCGTGTAACCTTTTTTCACCTCGACAAGTTGATGCGTTTTCTAGGTGTCTAACATCCGCTGTGAGAACGATTCTAGCTGTACAAGGATAATAGAAAGCAATGATCGATGGGACTGGCGTGTGGCTTTTTAATGTTCGAACGGTTCTTGGGAAAAGGCTTTTTTTTGGACATACCTATACAAGCACCTTAATGGGTAAAGTATGTAACTTTAGTATGTTTTGGTTATCAGTATTTCTTTATTATCCTTTGGGACATATGGATGGAGCTCTTGGACTAGTCCTTCGGCTAGCTCTAATATTTATTAAACCAACTTGCGGTCAATCTGTCTGTTAAGAGTAAATGACTAAAAACAAAAACAAAATCAAACAGTTTTCATCAATGGAATCTGGGATGCCTTGGAATGGTTACAGCAAATTCTATTATACATATATGTTACGATGTTCTATTACTATATCCTTACCTATAATAAAATCCAACGTCTGCTTTCTGTCTGTCTGAGTGTCTGTCTGTCCGCTTATAACTCGAGAACCACTAAACCGATTTTAATAAAACAAAATTCTACGGATAGCTTGATTCTTCCCATCAACTATAGGCTACTTACTATCACGCTAAATAGCTTATGATGTTAGCAGTGAAGTGAAATATGAGAGCGGGCGGAGCCGCGGGCACAGCTTGTCTATTATGTTTTCCAAGGGGCTGGACATTTTTTTTTTATTTTTTTTTTATGGAACCTGACGCGGTTGGCTACATCACCTACATCATACGTGAGTTCAGCCCATAACACCGGGTGGGCTAGGTGCCATGTCAGTGCTTCCCTTCGGTCGACTAAATAAATTTTATTTAGTTTAGTATGGAAAAAAAAGTTCACCGTAGAACAAAATGTTATCTAACTTTTTTGCTCCAAATAGGCTCAGGAGTACCTGGTTTGCTTTATGACCTATGGTCATCAAACACCCTGTATAGAAGCTATATCAATAAATATTCTATTCATAAACTTTTTCCTGTAGCTTCAGCGAAGAAGGCATAATATGATCCTGTCGGACGTTTAAAATGTCTTGATGTTCTTCAGATCCTAGCGGCGCTGGCTGTGTCGCTGGGTCCGTTCGCATCAGGACTCAGCAAAGGTTACGCGTCACCAGCGATAGCGTCGCTCCAGGACCGCAACTCAACAGACGGCTTCACAGTCAGCGATCAGCAGGCATCATGGATTGCCAGCCTTAGTTTACTTGGTGAGTGCTTTCTCTTATTATCTACTTCGAACGTTTGGTTTTAATATTTTCATCGTTGTGTTCATCACCTACTCCACCAGCGATGAAAGCCCGCGATATGCTGGTGAACTAGTGTCGTGCCGGCTACACTGAACTGGACGGAAAACACGAACTATTTACATAGCCGCTGCTACTGATATTTCATTCGGCACGCTTGTGCCAATCCGGGCGGATTAAAAAATACCACCTCAACCTCAAGATGAGAATGAGATGGACCCTTTTTTATATAATCCGGTATGGGTGGCTGAGTCGGAGGGGCCACATTGCAATTGCACATGCTCCGACCAGCCAATATCACCTCCGAGAAGGTAGGTGCTATACCGGAGACTTCCCTGGATTGCTGGCTATACTGGACTAGAGGAGAACACAACGGTGGCTGCTGTGCGGCCATCTTACATCCAGTACGGTGGTACCATCCCAGTTGGCTACAATTTGAGCCTACCGTCTAGGAAGGGGCAAGGGCAAGTTTTACACCGGTTCCGAACGGTGAAGCAGTAAGTGTAGGTATGCACGTAAATTTTTTCGTTAGAAAAAAGTCATTGGTACAACACGTCGACCGGATTCGAACCTCTGACCTCTCGCATGAGAAGCCGATGCCCAAACCACTCGGCCACCCGCCGTTTAAGTACAAGTAAACCTACCGTTTTCAAGAGGCATATGTCCAACAGTGGAGGAAGGAATACACGCTGACTGACAGACTGAATATCATGCGAGCGAAGGAGCAGAAAAACCTAGTATACACAGCCACTACATTATGTATTAACCCTATGGGGTAATTTTATATCCCAAAAAGTTTAAAAAAATTCCACTGTATGTATTTCATACCCAATCTCTATGAAATTTAAGCCATTCCGTAGTTCATGAACAATGCTATCATATTGGAGTGTTGGTAGCATGATCTGCACCTAACTTTACACATCATTCGGCCATCAAAGTGACTAAGGACGCATTTTTCGTGAAGTTTTTCGTAAATTTAATTAATTTAATTTATCTAATTTTACTTCTGTGTGTCATTTTGCCTTTTATTTATAGATTACCCAACACAAAAAAATTATAATCATAGTGTTAAAATAATTATT
Source organism: Nematopogon swammerdamellus (assembly GCA_946902875.1). Taxonomy (NCBI): domain Eukaryota; kingdom Metazoa; phylum Arthropoda; class Insecta; order Lepidoptera; family Adelidae; genus Nematopogon; species Nematopogon swammerdamellus. The sequence goes on from OX336359.1 coordinate 10,899,864, forward strand.
TTATTCATAAACTACTTACTGCTGGCATATAGAAATCCAACCCATAAACCACTACTGGGATCTATGTCATCCCAAATGAAAAACCTGAAATCTATGAAAATAGAAGACTGCAAAAAATCAAGTACATCTATTTTTATGTCTACAAAAAGTGTACAAAATTTCATAAAGGTTGCTCTGCTAGTTCCCGAGATCAAATGCAGGGGTCTAAGGGTTAAGGCGCCTAGTAACGCCACATGTGGATTTTTGAAGAAGTAGCCCGTGATAACTAGACCAATCTAAAGGCTAAAAACTACCGCAAAATATAGAACGATTCTTTGGTTTTTGTTTGTAAAATTTTATCATTTTCTACACAAACTATACGGTAACCAAATATCGATTTTTTTCTTCGGCGTGAACTTTGAAGAATTGATCTCGGAAACGAAATAGAATTTGAATGGAATTTTTATAGCAAAATGTCGCAATTTGTTATATCTATCGATCAACGCTTTTCAAAGTTCTAATGCGAAGGATCGCAATTTATGAATAAACCACTTATTGTATTGTATTGTTTATTAATCATTCATAATATGGCAGTTAGAGTGCGCTCGAACTTGTCACAATTTGTTCTATCCGGTTCGATTACACCCACGAAGAAGAACCGACAAAAAACTTCGCAGCTTTTTTTTTAAACATATTTTTACAAGTATTTAGTGACTAGCCACATAATAACACCGCCCATAGTCTATCGAAAACACAGCTTGAGAGCTACTATGAAAACTACTACGCGCTACGCCGCCGTTGGCGTTACTATAGGCGCCTTAACAAATCGAATTATCATCAGCAAGAACTCCTTACGCCTGTTGGCTTTAATTATATTTTCCACACATTACGATTTTCAAATTACTACGTCTATTTAAATTAATTAAAACTCTATAAAGCGTAGATTAAATTGTACAAAAGGCTAAAATTGAACAGCGAATTATATTCGAAATTACAAAATACTATAGACATTTCAAAAAGGCGACAGCCGTGAAATGAGATTGTCTCGCCTTGCAGGAACTTCAATCTACACGAGCGAACATTGTTTTAGCGTTTCAAACACTCGTGAGTTATGTCGGGAGGACTCAGAGACGTACGCACGATAGATCGCCATTGCGCAATAAACGATCGCATAGTTTATCTTTGGTTCATACCTTTTCGTCACATGTTATGTGTTCATTTGTGATTTTAATTATTTGTTGTTGTGTGACGAAAAAATTCAATCATTTTGTAGAGCTATGAGGTAAAAGGTGAAGCGGTGTCGTGTCCTCTGGCTCAACGTGTAGCTGCAGCTGATGTTGTATGGGCTAGTGCCCTGTTGTTCTTGCCAAGCGATCTGTATTTATGCGAGGCCTATTTGATATTTTCAACAATGTGTTATGTGGCGTATGGAATTCTTAATTACCCGTTATTCGCCACCTGTTGGTGTGCTAGCGAATCTTTCTGTCTCTTCGCCGCGAAGCGATCTAGGTTGTTATCGATCTTTATTATTCAGTTGTGGAAGAGGTATAGCTATCATCACAATTTCATTTCATTTAATTTCAATTCATTTCATTTCATTTCATTTCATTTCATTTCATTTCATTTCATTTCATTAGGTTACATTGTTTGTGGTTATTTTAGATCTAATTGAAGTTTCTAATTTAAAGTTTACTAACAAATATGATGTTAGTTTTTAGTCCCGCACCGTCACTCATTATGAACTCGGCTTACCGGTGCGATCATGGCGAGCGCATCGCTGCAGCTCGACGTTTCGAGTCCTCTATGGGACCCGTTCTCAAGAGGACGTGCTCCTACAATTTGAGAAGCAGGCGGGCTCCTGTCGGTGACGTGCTGGCTGCCGGAGGAGCTAGCACGTCCTCTTGAGAACGGGTCCCATAGAGGACTCGAAACGTCGAGCTGCAGCGATGCGCTCGCCATCATCGCACTGGTAAGCCGAGTTCATAAATTAAATATGATGTGTTGAGGGGACAAGAAGGTAGAAAAACATGAAGATAAAATTACCGTGTGGGTTCGGTACTTAAAAAGAATTACCCCACTGCACCTTACCCCATGCATGTCGTAAAAGGCGACTAAGGGATAAGAACAAGATGCCATGCTAAAGGGCGACAGGTTCGCCACCTCTCACCTTGGCACGGTACTTCCACCGAGTCATGCAGCAGGTGGGTCTTCGTGCCTTACTTGCTGCTTGATCGATTTAATCTTGTTCGAATACTTTGCGAAACGTGGTGGTCGGTGTTGTGCTGTAAATTAACAGAGTTCTTGCAGCACAACACCGATAACTCTGCTTACCCCGATTGTCGGGATTCAGCGTGTGTGATATGTATATGTATAAAATTACACTGCCCAGGTTCATAGTACTCATAATATTCATTTACATACGCACTGCCAACTTTTTATGAAATTACTTTTGAGAATGCCTACAAACAATATGTTCGGAGGCATCTTGCATCGTCCTGTTCCAACTCGAAAGCCTCTGTAATAAATATATCTTATAAAAAATTTCGTTAACACCACAATGACCACTATTTCACTGATATCAGGTTGGTTGCACAGTGGTTGTTGGTCAACACCAAAGAGGTTGACCAACAAATAAAGGTCGACCTATCGCATTGATCCCCTTGACATCGGCGCGCCACTGAATTGCAAATTGTTTACAGAATTATTATTATTCAACACCCAAGTTCACACGCTACGCCACGCCGCAACACGCAACAACACGTGGCCGGACATCGCGGGAAATCGCTTTCGGAAGTCGCGGGAAAATTCTAGCGGCTAAAGAGTTTCCTGTGCCTTTGGAGGAAATTATGCTTGGCTTGGCTAGCTTTTTTAAATTCTATTGTGACTTATATTAAGTTTTTTTTTTATGGAAACTGACATGGCCCATAACACCGGGTGAACTAGGTGCCATGTCAGTGCTTCCCTTCATTTCATGTCGGCTACACTAAACTGGATGGAAAACACGTACTATTTACATAGCCGTTTCGACCGACGTTTCATTCAGTGCGGTGGTATCAACCCGGGCGGGATAAAACCTACCACCTACCACCTGGACCGTGCCAAGGTGAGAGGTGGTTAGCCTGTCGCTCTTATGAACAGCATCTTATCTTTACCACTTAGTCGCCTTTTACTACATACACGGGGAGAGATGCAGTGGGGCTATTCTTTATATGTACCGACCCCACACGGTACCCCGAGGAATATAGGTTATTTTCATCATTGGCTCTATTTTTATCTTTTTATAATTTTATAAAGTAAATGCCATGTCAGTACTCAGTGCTTCTCTTTGGTTGTTTCGGCTACGAAATTTTATACAGTATAGTATACAGAGAATGAGTGATGAACGGTTAAAAGTGAATCACTGTTCATTCGTGAGTGTTACCTCATGATTACACCAGCCAACAGCGCGGGGGGAATCGGCCGGTCTTTGTGCCAATTTCGGCACATCAAGGGCCTCTGACCGCTTTTTAGGGTTTCGTAGGAAACACCAGGAACTGAGGATGAAAAACAAAAATGTTACAAAACCCTACAATAAACAGAAACCGAAAAAAAGTAGTAGAAAATGCTATAATCGGGCTTCCCGTAGCAAGTAGCTTTCCGGTTTAATACCCTGCACACATCAACGTATTTGAAATTGCTAGTTAATTAATTCCGATTTTTTTTTTATCGATTAAACCCGTAATGACTAAATACGTCAAAGAACTACGTATCCCTATTCTAGCGGCGGGTGGCCGAGTGGTTTGGGCATCGGCTTCTCATGCGAGAGGTCCGAGGTTCGAATACGGTCGGCGTGTACCAATGAGTTTTTTCTGACGAAAAAATTTACGTGCATACCTACACCTGCTGATTCACCGTACGGAACCGGTGTAAAAGTGTAGGCCCCTTCCCTTGCCCCTTACTAGGTGGTAGGCTCAAATTGTAGCCGACTGGGCTGGTACCACCGTACTGGATGTAAGATGGCCGCATAGCAGCCTCGCTTGTGTTCCACCTGCTGATTCACCATTCGGAACCGGTGTAAAAGTGTAGGCCCCTTCCCTTGCCCCTTACTAGGTGGTAGGCTCAAGTTGTAGCCGACTGGGCTGGTACCACCGTACTGGATGTAAGATGGCCGCATAGCAGCCTCGCTTGTGTTCTCTAATCCAGTATAGCCAGCAATCCAGGAAAGTCTCCGGTATGGCACCTACCTTCTCGGAGGTGATATTGGCTGGTCGGAGCATATTCTTTGGGCCCTCCGACACAGGCAACCACACCAGATTACTAAAGAAAGGTCACTAAGCTAGGTAATCGACATTGCTAAGAAAATTGGCAAGCTGAAGTGGCAGTGGGCACATTTCTGTCGCCAAACCCGACAACTCTTTTCTCTACAGAAACGGTAAACTCTAGAACGCTCTCCCTGCCCATATATTTCTCCCCAATCGCAACTCCCGCATACGACCGAATATCCATGCGTGTTATCGAGGCTGAAAAAGACTGTTAAACTACGTTCAAGTCGTGTTTTGCCACACACAGTGAAACGAACAGACAGATAGGCGACGTTGTCAAATCAAATCAAATCAAATCGTTTATTTTGTTCAGGCGCTTGTCCCATCGCACACACAACAAATTCAATACAGCATTCAGTAAACAGTAAATTAAAAATATTAAAATAAACACAAATAAAATTAATTGAAATAAAAAATAAATAAAAAATGCGTCTTCAGTCATAGGTACCTACATAAAAATTCAAATTAATATTGTCTACACTTACAAAAATGAAATAAAATAATAAAATTGTCTTTAATAGAAATATAAATTTATACCTAATACTTAATAATTTATTTTAACTTGTACTTTATTTAGATTATTGACACAGATAGAAATAGTTAGAAGTCCATAACTGAATGAAAGGTCGGTCGAAGCGGCTATGTAAATAGTTTGTGTTTTCCGTCCAGTTCAGTGTAGCCGGCACGACCTAAGGGAGGCACTAACGTGGCACCAAGTTCACCCGGTGTTATGGGCTGACATCACGAATGTTGTAAGTGATGTAGCCAACCGTGTCAGTTTACATAAAAATAAAAACACTACTTTCCTGTCTCATCAGCTCTGTGCTAACCCTATCTCACGCAGTCCTCGACGCAGTCACATCAGGTTCATTCACTTGCTGCGGACATAATCGACTAAGTGTGACAGATTGTCTCACTTGGTGATGTCACATTATTATATTTATTTTGCATTAGCAGTGTATTTAAGTTTAAAATAACTAAATAGCATTTAAATTAATGCTTAAAGCCATCAATATTTCAATTCTGTGTGTCTGTCCGTCTGTTTACTGAATATTTTTGTTTTATTAATTATCTTCACCAATCATACGTCTAGGACACAAATTTGTTGTTCATTATCATATGTTATTTTTAAATTTAATTTTACGTGGGTACCTATTTGCTTTGTAACAATAATTTGTAATCTCTATAAGCGGATGTTCACACGTTCTTTGAGGCAATAATGATTCTTTAAACCGAAACCGAAGCCTGTCCGGGATTTCTCACTTTCGAGTTTCAAGACCAGATAATAAGAAAGGTAGTTGTACCAATTAGGCATTCAAATCCATTCTCTCTAGATTTTGGTTCGGGGTGGGGGTGGGGGGGTAGTTTCAAATTTGATCAAAGGAGCATTCTAATACTGGAACTAGTCTAGAATATGTTCTAGGTGGTCGAACAATTGCAAGCCTAGTCAGTGTGTGTGTTTACAATTAATATGGTAAAAAAATTACACTTGCCAAGCAAGTTTGTTAGTTTGGGGGGGGGGGGGGGGGGGAGGGGAGGGGTTTGAACCACGAGTCAATAAGCCTGGATACGCTATACATAGGAGGACAGGGGTAGCCGCGCGCCAGCGCAAACGCGCCAGCGCGTCAGTCTAGCGCCGGCGACCGATTTTAGTCTCCGTCCGCCGCTCAGGCGGAGCGAACGTGCGCGTCTGTCACAAATGCCTCATTGTGCAGTGCTTTGGTGCAAAAAGTCGTCGAAAAATTCAAACTTGAACACAGATGGAGTCACCTTTCACGAGTAAGTACTTTCATTCAATTTATCGCATTTTTCGCTTGAATTTCAGTAACAAACGTCGGCGTAAATATGTATGGAGAGCTCTATTCTGCTTACCCACCATAGGTCGACTATCGTGTTGGATGCAGTTAGATCTTGTAATTTTTTTTGTTTATTGATAATAAATATGTATGTTAAATGTATACAGATATTTCATGCATTCTGCCTTATTGCCAAAGGACATTTCTTCTAGTCAACCTCAGCAGGTTTCCTCGTTCAATATTCGTTTATCGCGCTTTTTTCATTCAACCAGTAGCTACCGGTTTTTACTTTTGAGCGACTCTAAGGAGAAAGGAATTAATTTCTTTAGGTCATGCGTCTACCGGGAATATCAGATTTTTTTATTTTTTTTTATGGAAACTGACACGGTTGACTACATCACCTACAACATCCGTGATGTCAGCCCATAACACCGGGTGAACTAGGTGCTATGTCAGTGCTTCCCTTCATTTCGCGTCGGCTACACTGAACTGGACGGAAAACACGAACTATTTACATAGCCGTTTCGACCGACGTTTCGCTCAGTGCGGTGGTACCAACCCGGCCGGGATAAACCCTACCACCCAGTAAGGTAAGAAGGGAAGGGACCTACAGTTTAACGTGGAATCCGAACCACGGTCAGCCTCCAATGGTCGGGCGGTCACCCATCCAATAACTGACCGCACCACTGAGCTGCCGAGGCTGACGATCCCTTAGTCGACTTTTACGACATGCGACGGGGAGAGATGCAGTGGGGCTATTCTTTTTAAGTACCGACCCCACACGGTACAAAGATCGCGGATATTTAGGAGAATTAAAAATAATTGACGTAATAGTTTAAACGTTTGCCTTTAATGTCAGAGATTCAGAATGTATAGAACGTATATAAATGTACAGGATGTATATGTAGATGGTAGGGTTCAACCCGCCCGTGTTGGTACCACTGCACTAAATAAACGTCGGTCGAAGTCACTATGAAAAGTAGTAACTACGTGTTTTCCATCCAATTCAGTATAGCCGGATCGATTAGGGGGAATCGGTGACAAGGCACGTACCTAATTCACCTAGGTATATTTATTTATTTTAGACAGGCAGCCTTGGCTGATGTGTCTAAATCCGGTTTTTCTTCATATTTTTTATTTTATTTGGTTTGTTTTTTTATTTTTTTTTTATGTATTTATCGATCTTGATGATTTTTATTATTTTAGTTTATTGTAGTTTTATTTTATTATTTATATATTGGGCTCCCATCATCGCTGGTACCAAACTGAAGCATTATTACGATGATGGAGCCATCCGTATCAGTTTCCTAAAAAAAGTTAATCTTTATGCTTAACTATTTTCGCATACATTTTGATAATTTTTATTATGGAATACACAATTGTAGATTTATAATAAAGTATCCGAGGTATCTCAGAACTTAGAACTATGATCGTGTTTATGCGAAAATCTGCAAATTCGCAAAATTGTGAAAGGGGCGTTGCCTTTGTTCATTTAAGAGAAAGTTATATTATTCCCTTGATGTAAAGAAAGGTTAAATATTGTTAAATCCGTTTCATCTTTTCATCGCGAATCGACACAATGAGCGACTTATTGTATGAATCCCGTTCAAATGTATGGAAGACTGGCGTCACTTGGCTACCTACTCGCTCGGCCAATCACGGCGTTCCATGCGCCGCTCCCGCCTCAGACTCCACACCCCTTTGGCGGCTACCTCGGTTCTCATACAAACGATGCCGTATTTCGTATCCAGGCTTACTGACTCGTGGGTTTGAACCCACAAAGCCTCGGGACGCCTATGCACCTTTTTTATAGTTATTTTCATGTTTTTTAGGTAGTTTTTACTTATTTGATATTTGTATTGCTTTTTAGTTTTTAAATTATAAAATAAAACTTTCGATAAGTAATAAAAATGAATAAATCATTTTCTCATTACCTTTACATTACTCCTTACCCTATATTGTTGATGCTGATGTGCAAACGTTTTGTTTAATAAAAAAATAAATAAATACAATACCTAGGTATTTTTATTTTAAATAATATTATAATCTATTGTCAGTCAAATATGAGTACATATACCTTGATTCGTACAACTTTTTATAATTCTATTGTACTTTTTATGGTTATTAACCTTCTTAACTAACTTTAAAAATAAATTTTATGACACGTTTTCAAATTAAATACTTCAGTTCTGTACTGAAGTATTTAATTTGTATTTAAGTATAAAATTTAATTTGACCAGAATAAATCGCAGAACTAGCCTGGGCGGCTAGCCCACCCGACCGATTCAGTGCACTGTCGTCCAAAATGATTGACCCAATTTTTGTTAGAAACGCTGCAGCTATTAACTACCGCACGTCAGCGGGTTCAATACACTCGCCAGCACAATTACATTGGATTGTTAGCTTTATTGTGTAACAAGAGTTACCTATTTGAACGTTATTAAATTCGTTTTTGATACAAGCTCGGCATGTGGAACCATAGAAAAATCTAGCTTGTGTCCTGCAGCTCTGTTCGCACGACCAAAGGTAAGCGCTGACACGGCACCTAGTTTCGAACGGATCATAGTATGATGGCAAAATCACAGGAGTAGGTAGTAAGTAAGTCCTGTCCTGTGGTCAACCATCTCAAGTTCCATAAAAAAGTTTTGCATTCAACACTGTCGAAATTTTTAATCTATGCTTATTATATTATGCTTATGCTTATGTGCTCATTTCTATACAAGCTTTTGTCCGCAGCTTCCCTCGCGGTAGATTCGGTTTAATAGCAAATCCGATTTAAACATAAATATAATCCGCTTCTCTTACATATATTATATTCTCTCTCTCCCTCTCTCCCCTCGTCAACTCCTCAGTCCTCTCTCCTCTCCATCCGGCACTACCATTCGATACTAAATTCCGTTCATACTAAACTTTCTTTGATGCTGCTCAGCCATATTGCTATTTATCGTGATGGTATTTAGCCTATATAGATCTGTAGCGCTAGGGTTTTTGGTTTCAAAAATATTAAAGTTGTTTATTTTTCGTATATAGTTTCCGAACCATTTGCCCAACCTAATACATTAGTTTGTGTCATCCATCATAGAATTTTTTTTTTGCTTTTATTTGGCCAACGTGTGTATTTTTTTTTGGCCAACTGTTTTTTAGTCTTTATTTGGCCAACCTGTGTATTTGGTAGTAGAGAATAACAGAAAGACGAGAAGAGAAGTAAATATAATATAAGTATCGGTCTTGTCTCCTTTCCAACTTTTTTTTTTTTTTTCGCTAAATCGTTTATCACTTACGTACGTTTCGCTCTACCTCAGCACAAAGCCTTTCTCAATAGGCTTTCATTCTCCAACAGCCGTATTTTCTCAATAAATCACACGCGGCTCGAGGCCGTCTGTAAATATCCTGTGTGCTCACGAAACCGATCATTTGCTCAATAAAATATTATATCAATTGGGAAAATTATGACCCGGCGGCGCCTAATTGTTCGCTGGGGAATGCTTGGAGAGGATACAATATTTTCTGTGGTAGCAGTTGTGTCTGCATTTGTATAAATAACAATATGATTGTATTATATTATATACAAGCTGTGCCCGCGGCTCCGCCCGCTCTCATATTTCACTTCACTGCTAACCTCATAAGCCATTTAGCGTGATAGTAAGTAGCCTATAGTTGATGGGAAGAATCAAGCTATCCGTAGAATTTTGTTTTATTAAAATCGGTTCAGTGGTTCTCGAGTTATAAGCGGACAGACAGACATACACTCAGACACTCAGACAGAAAGCAGACGTTGGATTTTATTATAGGTAAGGAAGGTCTTTCAATAGTAGGTAACGATACGCTAAGGGGTGTGTGTATGTATGTGTATCAGATACTGATCACGTTCCCATACCAATTTTTTTTTATAATATAAAAACGTAGTTATTAAGGTGACATACGCGCACTTCACGTATTAAATTTGAGGAGGGAGTAGGTTTTTTATATCGTAAAAAAAATATTGGTATGGGAACGCGATCAGTATCTGATACACATACCTACAACCCTTAGCGTATCGTTACCCACTAATGAAAGACCTTATATTTATCGAGTGCTTTGTTTCATTCGCTCGGGTTTAGATAACCTGACATGAAAATATTTGTGATATGAGCCGATTGTAGAATATTTTTGCCGAAACAAAGTGCATATTTGTTTTCTGCATATACGAATTTATATTCGTCAATAAATTTAAATTGTATAAAAATGCAGCATTTAAAATCACGTTTTCTGTAAAAGTGAAAAAAAATAAATCAATGTTTTTGTTGTATATCTGTTTCCTCTCACTCACACTACACAAAACTCTCAACCGCTTATCCACAGTATTACGTTATATAGAGATACGCGCTGTGCCACATCCTTTTCCTGTCATTGGGCTGGGAACTACATTTATACTTACACTATAATTTTTATTACAAGCTGAGCAATCGCTATACTCCTGGTTGTGAAATAAAAGTGTTATTTATTGTGCCAGTGATATTTTAATGATTATTTCTACCTTCATTATTTTAGCCTATTTGTATTCACTTGTGGATTAGTATAGTATAGTATGTATTATTTGTATGTAATATCTAAGTTCTATACATGTGTACGTATGCATATGCTGTTTGTATTTTATTTATTGTATAAATAGGTATGTATGTTACATGTAGGTATATTCATAGAATAATTCCTCCTCACTTTCGCTTGCACTACCCATATTTATTTCTCTGTATTTTATTCCTCATCACCCAAAGGTTGACTGGAAGAAATCACTTGTAGTGATAAGTCCGCCTTTGCGCACTCCTGTATTTCTTGTTTTTTGTCGTGTACTTGTCTTCCTTCAATTTGTGTGCAATAAAGAGTTTCTATTTTTCTATTCTATTCTATTTCAAATCAATAAAAACATTATAATTATTATCATGAGGGCATGTTAACAATTATCACAAAATCATAATGAAGAAACTGCACTTTCCGCTTGAATGCAACATCTCCAATGTTTCTTAGTTCTAATATCACTGATGGGCTATAAATCTTTACAATAATGCACCTATTAATTTTAAACGGCAGTGTACACTGCAACGCACGCTATCTCTCCAATATCCAAACCGTTTTTCTTGCTGAATAAACTAATTATTTTACTAACATTTAAATAATTTTGTTTATAATATAATTTTCACTATATTTTATCTATTATTAAAGAAAAAAATATGTATTATTCTGCAAAATAAGACAAATACGAAAATTTAAACTTCACTGGAAGAAATTACTTCTAGTAGTAAGTTTTCCTATGCACGCTATTATTTTCTTTGTGTTGTGTACTTAATTCTATTATTGGTAGCAATAATGAATGTTTGTATTTTTTAAGCGACTTAAAAAAGGGGAACATTATCAATAATTCGACGCGTAGGAATAACTTTTCCTGGGTTTAATACAATTTAATAAAAACCAATTTAGTGTATTATGGAGCCAAAATTATGTAAATGCCATAAGGATAAAAATGTATGCTTATATGCTTGTATGCATGCAATCTTCTAAAGGCTCAGACCGGCATGGCATTCACAATCCTCGTGCATCAGAGTATGGGCATCGTTAGACACCTACTCGTAGGTGAAACGAGGCCACATGTCGCGCTTTCCATAAAAAAGGATAGAAATTTCAATTTGGTCCGACCGAGGGTTGAAATTGAAAAAAATAATTAATATAATTTTCGTAATGTTTTTCGTTCATGCGTGGTCCTGTATCTGGCGAATACATTTAAATTTCGAACAGCGAAGCTTCGCAGACAAAAAAATGTTGCATCGAAAGCATCAAGACGTGTAAAAAATTATGCGCAGTTTTCGCTGCCTCCAAGCTAACCCACTTATCGTACGTAATTTTCAATGAACGGCCAAACGTGATGTTTAAAATAATTCGCTAAAATGTTTATAATATCATCATAATTCGAAAAACCATGCGTTTACTTTAAAATTAACGCTCGCATTAGAAAGAGACAATCCGGTTGTAGAGCGTCGTCCCTGTCGCACGAACTGGCACGTCTCTGTGCGACAGGGACAACGCTCTACCACCGGATTGTCTCTTTCTAATGCTCGACACGCATAATTTCCTGCCGGGAACTGTACATCTTATTTTCTCTCTATGTCGGTACTTTCTTTCACCTCGTCGACAAGTATCAAGTCCGCTCTACATATAATATATATAGGTATATTAGTAATTTAACAACCGTCTCTTGTTCTCTGTGTGTATAGTATAGGTTACAGACAGACAGACAGACGGACGGACGAGGCATCCTATGCACGCGTGACTTTAAAATTAGACCGGACCTGCTTGTGGGATGGGTTGAGAGCGATTAAATACACCGTAATGTCTGGAAATAGTATGGACAGATCAGATATACTATTTAGATCGGTCTACCGGCGAGTATTTCCCGATACCTTCTTTTTTAATTTTTAACATTGAAAATGTTTATGTTTTCGTGATCGAGTATAGTGCCCCGATTTATGAAATTGTGACATTTGCCTGCAGTTTCGCAGATATGAGAGGTTCGCGGATGGGCCATATGTCAAAATTGCATTGTCAAAAGTGCAATGTGAATTCCCAAAACCGGTCGGTAACTTTTTGAGATTTTCCAAAATTTTTCAAAAATTCCAAATTTTTTTCGCCGACTTGGATCGAGGATTTCCCAATAACTTTTTTTAAGATCGGTTTTCAAGAAACGGAAAAAATTGGATCTCGGGATTGAATTAAGCTACAGTTTGAGCCATCTTAGGAGGCGGGCGGACAAAAACTGTAGGCGGTAGCGGGTCCCTTACGCGCGAAGTCAGTCTGTGCTCCGTTCACTTTATCGTCAGTACGATAAAGAATGAATTCTTATTAACTTTCCGTAAATCTATTTAATTTAAATTAACGCGTACAAAGGCTGTATTGGCAGACCAATATAATGCTGCACACACTCGCGATCGTCGCTCGCAGTGTATGTAGGGGCGTGCGCGCACAGAGGCCCCTTGTTCTCGCTGCACTCTTGGCGCTTCTTTTGCAGTGCGCATCCAAGCGGCTCCGGAAGGCTACACATAGCAGCGATTCCAAACGCGATGCGGCAGGTCGTGTGAGGAAATGTATCGTGTAAAAATTTCTACGATCTTATACGCTGTCAAAGAGTCGAACAATTTAAAATACCCACCCCTTTATGGAGCAAGCTTAGATGGCTTGGTGAAGGTAACCGCTACGGATCCAGGTCAGTGGGAAAACTTTTGGCTGTTCCAGTGCATCGGGGTGCTGCACTTGAAGGAAGTTTCAGATGATAATACATTACTTATACACATACATTTCACAAAATACAGTTTAAATAATTTGGTTAAGATCTTTTTTTTTCTCTCTTCCTTCTTTCAATTTGTTGTTACTTGTATAATGTTGTTCATTGGTTATCGTTATTATTGGTTACGTTTATATTAGGATTTTTTTTCTACTTTATATATTGTTGTTCTTCGACTGTTAATTAAATTTTGTGTACTATAGGGTAGGCTTAAAATCAGAAACAATGTTATGACCCGTGGTCATAACATTGTAAAATCTGTGCCTACATCCTTTTTCACTCATTTTTTCTTATCATAGTTAAATTGTTGTGACATGTAATTAATGTTTGAAATAAATGGTTTATTTATTTATTTATTTATTTATAACATAGATGTTATTTGGAAGGGGTTTACTAACTAAAATCAACCTAATTATAATTCAATTGTTTGTTTAAATGTACATATACACAAGACGTCCGTCCTTTCTCGTCGTGCTAAAGCCGCGTCTCCTGCGCATGTGTTTTTTTTTTCGAAACATTACATAGAAACGTCGAAACATTGGGGCGTGGCCATACACATTTGTATGAAAACAAATGTTTTTCTCAATCAATAATATGTTTCAATATGTTTCTTGTGTAATGTTTCCAAAAAACATGAGCAGGAGAATGGACGGTTACAAAATTAATTTACTTGTTTTTAAGTGTAGTGTAATATCGACTGAATTCAATAAATAAACTTAACCTGAAACTGAAACTGAAATGGTGACCACTCTCGGTAATAACGATACAAATTGTTCTCTTTCTTGACAACATACGAAATTGAATTTTTTTTGTAAATATCATACATAGATACAGATATATCGACACGCTTGTTTCCTTAAGGTGCAGGCAGAGACAACGTATCTTCATGTCTTGACGCACTTCTAAAGCTTATCGCTTAGTAATATTCGTTTGAAAAAAAAAATTGGTTGTCTGTAAAGTCGGTTTACGGACTATAGTTTTACGTGATGACGTGGAATAATCGTAGTACATAGAGCAAAATCTGTAATTCTATTTCCAGTAGAAAGATTAATCATCTTGTGACTGGCCATCAATAAACTTCTGTTGTCTGATCTTGACAGTTTTACTTCTTAAGACTTCTGTTGTCTGATCTTGACAGTTTTACTTCTTAAGACGTTTCCATGGTAACTTTAACTATACCTACCGATTGTGCCTCTCTATCGCTTGTTACGCGCTCTCGCTTGCACACACAGGCTCAGACGGAACGTGACACTTTTTCGTCTGTGCAGCCGGTGTTCATCAATTTAAAAGACGTGACGTCATCACGTCAAAAAATCACAATTCTTAAACAGGCACAATCCGCTCTCTGCCACGTCGCTTCAAGCATCGCTCGTCGCGTTGCTCGTCGCTGCCCCGTGTGTCCTGTCCTGGGCAGGAGATTTATAATGTCTACCGGGAATAGTTTAAGGAGGTGCTGTAGAAAGTATTCATTCAAAAGAGACAGGTTTAAAAATACCCTTCGAGGAAGTATTATCCTCATGAAAAATCCGAAAATTCTTTAAGAACCAAGATTGTATATATTCGTAGATATGTATATAGAAGGGTTTTGTTACACTTTTTGTATGTCGGCATTTCGTGTTTTCCATTTTTAGGGTTCCGTATCAACACGGAGTATTACTAAGCCTACGCCATCTGTATGTCTGTCTGTCCGTCCGTCTGAGGGTTGTATCTTTTAAACCGTAATAGATAACCGGTTGAAATCTATAAAAATCAAAGTTCGTATAACTACATACATGTTATCTTTGTTTGTGACAAAATATTTCTTATCTCAATATGTAATTATATAATTACTTATCCAAATAAGCATAAAACATCATAAACTTCAAAATTCCGTTTAATTATGCAGATAGCTCCGGCGATTTATCATAATGACTCTTATCTTAATTGTAAGTTGACTTATCTTTTAAGATAAAATTCTGTTTAGATCTTTTTATCCAGTTATTAAAATTATGTTTAAAGGTGTACTCATCTGAAGTGTGAACATGGACCACACAGGAAGATAAAAGTTTTTTTTTGGGCTTTATACTTGGTTGGATAGATGGGCAGGGAGTGCGGACACCTCGGTGAACTAGGTGCCATGTCAGTGCTTGCCTTTGATCTTGCCGGTTGCACTGAAGTGGACGGAAAACTTCACGCAAAAAAAACATGTTTATAGGAGCATTTTTTCTCCTAACAAAAAAATAAAATCAAATAAGTAACTGTAAAAACCAATCATAGTGACCTTGTGACTTACTTACAACAAACAGCTGTTCTGCGTTTTAACATAGTACGGTCATTGACCCCGTACAATGCAAGTTACCTACTGTTACACACAGGTCAATGTTTAGGTAGCAAACATGTTTTGTTATAATCTCGAAAAGTAATGCTAAAAACATATAATTTTTTTTTGCGTAACCTGTTTATTTGAGTGCGTATGTAACCCTCCCGAAATTTTTTTTTTATTTTTTATGTAATCCGGTATGGGTGGCTGAGTCGGAGGGGCCAAAGCTCATGCTCCGACCAGCCAATATCACCTCCGAGAAGGTAGGTGCCATACCGGAGACTTCCCTGGATTGCTGGCTATACTGGACTAGAGGAGAACACAGCCGAGGCTGCTATGCGGCCATCTTACATCCAGTACGGTGGGACCAACGCAGTCGGCTACAATTTGAGCCTACCACCTTGTAAGGGGCAAGGGAAGGGACCTACAGTTTTACACCGGTTCCGAACGGTGAAGCAGCAGGTGTAGGTATGCACAAGGTATGCATTTGACATGAATAACGAAGCACCTTATATATTCTGTTGTCCTTTTGCAGGAGCTCTGTTCGGAGGCATCCTCGGCGGAGCGTCCATGAAGCTGGGTCGTAGGAGAGTCCTGCTCCCAGCAGCGCCGCTCTACAGCGCGGCTTGGCTGCTCACGGCCTTCTCGACCGGTGTCCACATGATCTACGCCACTTCCTTCTTCGCCGGACTGCTGTGCTCCGTCATATCCATGCTCACACAGGTGAGGAATTACTCTTGAGGTATTCGTGCGAGCAAGCTTTTGAAAAAAAGAGCCACAGTTGCACTCCGGGAGTGTGCCGGCAGAAGTGAAAACTTTTTGTATTTCCGAAAAAAATTCTTAGGTGGTTATAAAAAAAACTAAACACAAAACAAAAGAAAAAAAATAAAAAAAAAATTTGAGGGATTCGAACCCATGGTCAAAAAATACAAATCCTACATTCTAACCATTGAGCCACGAAATCACATTTTTTACCCACCTAAAAAAGTGCCAAGCGCCGCTAAAGAAGTTTTCACTTCAATAATCTTTTATTTAAACCATGTACTAAAGTTTTTTTATGGAAACTGACACGGTTGGCTACATAACCTACAACATCCGTGTGATGTCAGCCCATAACACCGGGTGAACTGGGTGCCATGTCAGTGCTTCCCTTCATTTCATGTCGGCTGACGGAAAACACGAACTATTTACATAGCCGTTTCGACCGACGTTTCGCTCAGTACGTTGGTACCAACCCGGCCGGGATAAATACTATCACCTAGTAAGGTAAGAAGGGAAGGGACCTATCCGAACCACGGTCAGCCTCCGACGGTTGAGCGGTCCCCCAACCAAGTACTGACCGCGCCCAGAGTTGCCGACCGCACCACTGAGCTACCGAGGCTGGCAAGTACTTGCTTATTAACCAATCAATGTCCAATGAAATTATTGGTAGAATTAATTATAGGATCACTTTTTTCCCCTACTTATTTATGACCATTTCTGGACAAGCTTTTTGAAAACAAATCGAAAGCCTAAACCAATTTTTTTTTTCTCGTTTTAGTCGTGTTTTAGTACATGGCTAAAATAAAAGCTTTTTTTTAAAAAGTGTTTTATTAATTATTTTATTTTGTGCTTTTTAGTATTTTTTTTACAATTTATTAGGTACCTACCTTGTATTGTCACCAGCACCAAAAGTTCAGATGATGCCAAAAGAACGCTAATAATATGATAATAGACGATCGCTTCCCTAATATTATCTCTCTCTCTCCCTTCACTCCCTCCCTTCCTCTCTCTCCCCCCCCCCCCCCCCCCCCCCCCCTCTTAAGGGATTAATTTTCCTCCTTTCCTCCCTGTACATAGATGAAAATGAAATTGTATTATTTCAGAAACCTTCGCATGTGTATAACATACAACTCAAAAAAGTTTAATCCTCTCCCTCCTAAACACCTACCTCCACTCTTTCTCTCTCCATCCTCCACCCCCTTTACCTCTCCCTCCATACAATCTTTCTCTCTCCCCCGCCTTTCCCTCCCTCCCATATCCCTCCCTTCCCCTTTTCCCCTTACCCCTCGCTCCCTCCCCTCCCGCCCTCTATTTCCCCCTCCCCCCATTATTAAACGTTAGTTGGAAAGATGATCAAGTTAGGGGTACTTCACTACTTGTCAATTATTATCTATTCTCTACCATTCGAAAACGATTTCTACAACGAATCAAAAAAATTGAGTTACAAGTATTTCTCCCAACAAAAGTGCCTCGCTATATTGAGATAGCTATTATGGGTTAATAAGGTATTTTCCTTGAAGGGAACTTCGTCGAGATCGGGGATCAAAGGCAATCCCTTCCAATTACGAGGGTATCGGGTATCCTCCTTCGCTCTACCAACCATTAATATGTAGGTTGGTACGAAGACATAACTAGGATTTCTCTGCTACATTTCCGGCGAAAAATCGGGTTTTGAGAATACACTGGAAGTGCATAACATTATGGTGATGTTTAAATATATATACGCTATATCCCGACAATCGGGATGAGCAGAGTGATCGGTGTTGTGCTGCAAGTGTTGTAAATTACAGCACAACACCGACCACCACGTGTAGCAAAGTATTCGGACAAGATAACTATCAAGCAGCCAGTGAGGCACGACGACCCACCTGCTGCATGACTCGGTGGAAGGACCGTGCCAACGTGACAGGTGGTTAGACTGTCGCCCTTTAGCACGTCATGGCACCTTTTCCTTATCCCTGAGTCGCCTTTTAGGACATGCACGGGGAGAGATGCAGTGGGGTTATTATTTTTAAGGTCCGGTTCTACACGGTAGTTTTTAAAAATTGCGTTTAGTTGATGTAATTCTTCTTTAGTTAGTAGGTGGTTAGCCTGTCGCCCTTTAGCACGTCATGGCACCTTTTCCTTATCCCTGAGTCGCCTTTTAGGACATGCGCGGGGAGAGATGCAGTGGGGCTATTATTTTTAAGGTCCGGTTCTACACGGTAGTTTTTAAAAATTGCGTTTAGTTGATGTAATTCTTCTTTATTCTTTAGTTAGTAGGTAATTTATTATTTTTAGGTAAATTTTATTCATTTTTCATTTTCTATGTAAATAAATATCTAATAATGCAAGCCATAATATCTTCTACCTTCGGCTTCGCGAGCGTGAAATTCGACAAGGACAACGTGTTCAGTTCAGCCTTCGGCCTCGCCCTGATTTAGTTCAAGTTCCAGAATGAAAGCTGGTGTAGTAACAGAATAGGTATACATGCAAGTTGTTTAACCTTGGTTCCACGGATATTAAAGTTTAATTACCAGTACCCAGTGAACACATTCGAATGGTTTCGTAGCTCCAGCAATTTCGTGAATGACCACCAGCTGATTTGTGACTACACGTTAATTGTTACACGCTTCGGTTATTCTACTCAATTGAGCTAACTAGGAGCCCTTTCAATTCATTCACAAGTATGTACACAGATGTACGTACATACGCTTAGCAGTCACATATACCTATTCTTTTTTTTTATAGAAACTGACATGGTTGGCAACATCACCTACAACATCCGTGATGTCAGCCCATAACACCGGGTGAACAAGGTGCCATGTCAGTACTTTCCTTCGGTCGTGCCGGCTACACTGAACTGGACGGAAAACACAAACTATTTACATAGCCGTTTCGACCGACCTTTCATTCAGTGCGGTGGTATCAACCCGGGCGGGTTAAACCCTACCACCTAGTAATATAAGAAGGGAGTCATATCCCTTAGCCTTTTACGACATACACGGGGAGAGATGCAGTGGGGCTATTCTTTTAAAGTACCGGCCCCACACGGTATTCCCACATGTACCTATTCTATTCTTGTTCGCCGGCATGACTTCTCCCATATCCCAGAGCTTTTTTTATGGATAGCGTGACATATGGCGTCGTTTCAACTACAATTAGGTGTCTAACAATGCCCATGGATATTCTGTGATGCACGGGGATGGCGAATGCCATGCCGGCCTGACAGCAGCCTTTTCACGCCCCTTTTGAAAAACCCCAGGCTGTACTTGGGAGGAAATGGATGGGCTAGATCCCGACAATCAGGGTAAGCAGAGTAATCGGTGTTGTGCTGCAAGAACTCTGGAAAATTGCAACACAACATCGACCACCACGTTTAGCAAAATATTCGGACAAGTTAACTATCAAGCAGCAAGTAAGGCACAAAGACCCACCTGCTGCACGACTCGGTGGGAGGACCGTGCCAAGGTGAGAGGTGGTAACCCTGTCGCCCTTTAGCACGGCATCTCGCCCTTATCCCTTAGTCGCCTTTCGTGCCTTACTTGCGATAGTTATCTTGTCCGAATACTTTGCTAAACGTGGTGGTCGGTGTTGTGCTGTAATTTATGAGAGTACTTGCATCACAACACCGATTACTCTGCTTACCCCGATTAGGGATACGGCGTGTGGTATGTATGTTAACTGAATATAACATAATCTAAATTGGAATAATGAATTACCTACTAAATTATCCTTCCTTCCTTACCTTTAATAAAATCCAACGTCTGCTTTCTGTCTGGGTGTCGGAGTGTCTGAGTGTATGTCTGTCTGTCCGCTTATAACGCGAGAACCACTGAACCGATTTTAATAAAAAAAATTAGCATTGAAGTGAAATATGAGAGCGGGCGGAGCCGCGGGCACAGCTTGTACCTTTAATAAAATCCAACGTCTGCTTTCCGTATATGTATGCATGTCTGTCTGTCCGCTTATAACTCGAGAACCACCGAACCGATTTTAATACAGTTTGCTTCTACGTATAGCTTGGTTCTTCCTATCAATTATAGGCTACTTTTCATCACGTTAAATGGCTTATGAGGTTAGCAGATAAGTTAAATATGAGAGCGGGCGGAGCCGCGGGCACAGCTTGTGTACTTATAAATTTAAAAAAATCTTCCAGTTCAGCCGAGGCTGCCTGCATTGTTAATTGTACTTCATTTATTGTACTCATTCGAGCGGAGATGTCACAATATAGTCTTAGAAATGCAAATGAGTTGAAAAGACAATGCCACACGCTTGACTTCGTGCCAAAACATTTAGAGCATTATGCTTGAATGTATAAATAGAGAGAATGTAATGTGTGGAAACCATGAACTCCGCACGAATTTGGAAAAAATACTGGCCCAATTTACATTTTACACAATTTTAATATTTTGGCTCATTCTTATTATACTAATACTAACTTTTGTTTCATACCTACTCACCTGGATGGACAAGTATGTATGTATGTATATTTATTTATATATAATACAAGCTGTGCCCGCGGCTCCGCCCGCTCTCATATTTCACTTCACTGCTAACCTCATAAGCTATTTAGCGTGATAGTAAGTAGCCTATAGTTGATGGGAAGAATCAAGCTATCCGTAAAATTTTGTTTTATTAAAAACGGTTCAGTAGTTCTCGAGTTATAAGCGGACAGACAGACACTCAGACAGAAAGCAGACGTTGGATTTTATTATAGGTAAGGATATATTTATTAATTTATATGTATTAAACATGTATGGCTTATATTTTACTAGCATGTACTTATATGTATTGTTAATAAGTATTCTTATTATTATTTTATCTTCAATTCTCACGCTCAACTCTTTCGCTACTACCTACTTACATTCCACTATATTATCGAATCTCAAACATCCAGAGGTTGACCGTAAGAAATCTCTGTAAGGGATAAGTCCGCCTTTGCACCTTATGTAAATTTTCCAATGTATTTGTTACTGTTTAATGTTTACTGGAGCAATAAAGAATTTTCTATCTATCTATCTATTATATTACCTTTGCGTTTCTTCTTCTTCTAACCGGCCAAGTGCGAGTCGAACTCGCGCACCGAGGGTTCCGTATCGCCATGTCATAGTAAGGGTCAGTCACGCCATCTATGGCGTGTTTTATGAAATGCTTCATATTAGTTAAAATTCATGATTAGTTAAAATGCTTCATACTCTTTTCGGTAGAAGGCTTTTTACACTTTTTAGTTTCTTCTATGGGAACCCCCGTGAATTCTTACATTTACTTATTTTTATTATTATTTGTTGTTTTATCGCCCATAATAACACATATTCTGTGAAAATTTCAACGGGCTACCTATTACCATTCAAGAGATACAGCCCTCGGACACACGGACAAATAGACAGACAGACAGACAGACAGACGGCATAGGCTTAGTAATACTTAGGGTCCCGTACGACGGATACCGAACCCTAAAAACCGTGTTATAGAACTTATGGCCTATTTGACTACCTCCAGCAAAGTCTCGGATAAGGTAAAGGGCGACGGGCCAGCCACCTCTCACCTTGGCACGGTCCTTCCCACGAGTCATGCAGCAGGTGGGTCTTCGTGCCTTACTTGCTGCTCGATAGTTATCTTGTCCTAATACTTTGCTAAGCGTGGTAGTCGGTTTGTAATTTACAAGAGTACTTGCAGCACACCACCGACTACTCTGCTTACCCCGATTGTCGGGATATAGCGTGTGGTATGTATGTATGTATGTAAGAAAATAACATGAAAATTACATCTTTAAACATGTACATAAACTCATCGATGCATAAACTTACTTATTATGTACATCAATCAGTGTTACTATTGTTCAACACCATCAACTGAATGACAAGAGAGAGAGAGAAAGAGGAAGCATGAGGAAGGGAGTTAAAAATATCTATGTTTTATGGTAAGAGGGTCAGTCAGAACCTTCCTTAAAATAAAATGTAATTGGGTCCAAACCAGCAATATTTTTTTTAATTGAAAATGGGTCCTAAAAAAATATAAAAACCGCCTTCAAAAATGTATGAAATAAAAAAATAAAAATCGAACCCTAGAGTTGAAGGCGGTCGGTTATTTTTGCTTGCTTTAGCACCACCGCCTTCAACTCTAGGGTTCGATTTTTATTTTTTTATTTCATACATTTTTGAAGGCGGTTTTTATATTTTTTTAAATAGTTTTTTATTTCACAGTTTTTTTAGTAATTTTTATTTGCTATTAATGTACTCGGCGGAATCGCTCTCCAATCCGATCTTGACCAAAAAAAAAATGGGACCACCTTGGAGCTAGACTGAACCGAACACAAAAAGATTCATCGAAATCGGTTCACAATTGGGGAAGATATTGCTGAACATACATAAAAAAAAATACATACAGCCGAACATAGAACCTCCTCCTTTTTTGAAGTCGGTTAAAAAGGGGTCCCAACTTCAGATATCCAATAAACATCAAACTAACAACCCGAGGGATAACAAAGAACATTTAATTTTAGTTAGAAAGCATCGTGTCGCACATTGGAAAGTTCGCGTTTACTGTCCAAAAAAAAAATTATTAAACACAATCCACATACGTAGGCTCATCTACGTCAAAGAATTCAAAAATATAGAACTAACATTTTAATTTATATATTTTTCTTATAGAAAGCGCGACATGTGGTGACGAGCCACCCATGTCCGTGAGGGATATACAGTTTTACTTGAATCCGAACCACGGCCAGCCTCCAACGTTCGAGCGGTCACCCATCCATCCACTGACCGCGCCCAGGTGTGCTTATGATCCGACCGACAGTCGACCGACCGCACTACTGAGCTAACGAAGCTGAATAAAATCTGTTTTAAAACCAATCTTCCTAACAACACAAGATCTATCGATGTCGATGACGCTATGCCACAAGTGACGTCGCTTCCTTCACGCATTTCCGCTTCATTCACAAAATTACTGGCCACACCGCGGTCTGAGATGTTTGTTACATATCAAAAGTCTGTACGTCATGGCCCGCCCGTTGATAAACAATAGCTAAGTTAGCGAGTGTGACAGAGATATACAAATATTTGTAAGCATATATCAATATAGTAATCAGTGGAAATACAAATAATATAATACTGATACAATTATGTAATAAGTAAGTGATTAAATAATCTCTACTTCTTACAAAACGGAACATCTGTCTGTATGCATGTTCTAATTCTTGATGCTCACTATAGGCTATATACCGTCACGCTAAATAGCCTTAGTGCTGAGCAGTATCAAAGAAAGTAAAGTATGGACGGAAGAGACAGAGAGAAACCATCTATTTCCTCTCAATTACGACCTTGAGGTTTCAAAAGGGCCGTTAAAAGGCTCCTGCCAGGCCGGCATGGCATTCGCAATCCCCGTGCATCACAGAATGCCAATGGGCATCGTTAGCCAACTGCGAGTAGGCGGAGCAGCGGTCCTATATATCATAATTCCCAAAAAGACCATTTTGTTTTGGATACAATGGTGTGCACAAATGGTGTGCACACACCAATGTGTGCACCAAAACAATTTTTTCATTTTATCAATTTTACAGAAGGTAGCAGAAATGTAGATACAATTTATTATTATAAATGGTATAAAGTTTATACCATTATACCATTTATAATAAATAAATAACGTTTCACCTATTCAGCGCATGTTGACCTATCTCTATTCTTTGATCTCTCTGGTCTCAGCAAAAAGCGTTCACAATTTCTCCATTAAATTAAAATTTAATGGGAAAATTTCTCGCACCCGACTCACGCGCCGCTCGCAAAAACTTGCTATTTGTCATTTTGACAGCTCGTCAGGTTCTTGCGCACGCGTACAGCCAGCCAACTACTTATTAAAGTATTTGTGCACAGGACATTACATTATACGAGTAAAATAATTATTGTGAACGTTCACACGCGGAGGGTTCCGTACACTTTCTTTTTTGCATGCATAGCGAGCGAGTGAGGCCGGCCGCGGCGGCGGCGCGGGCGTGTCGACGACGGCAGTGCGGCGTCCACGAGACAATATTCATGTCGTAAGGACAAGACAAATACTTCTTAGTTTTTTGACGTGATGACGTCACGTCTTATAAATTGATGAACACCGGCTGCACACCCGAAAAAGTGTCACGTTCCATCTGAGCCTGTGTGTGCAAGCGAGAGCGCGTAACAAGCGATAGAGAGGCACAATCGGTAAAGTCAAAGTTACCATGGAAACCTCTTAAGAAGCAAAACTGTCAAGATCAGACAACAGAAGTTTATTGATGGCCAGTCACAAGATGATTAATCTTTCTACTGGAAATAGAATTACTGATCTTTGCTCTATGTACTACGATTATTCCACGTCATCACGTAAAACTATCGTCCGTAAACCGACTTTACAGACAACCAATTTTTTTATTGAGTTTTTGTATGTTTTTTTTTATGATAGCGCGACAATATGTTTAATTATGTATATATTCTTTATATTGAACACCAATTTATAAAATTAGGTACTTCTAGTCTAACTAAACTAACCTTTGGGATGTGGGAGAAGTACACGCAGCCGAGCAAGAATATTTTGTGGCAATGTGTTAGACTGTAAAGAAATATGTATGATAAACTACATACGAATCGTGGCATCGTTTCACCTACAAGTAGGTGTCTAACGATGCCCATGGACATTCTGTGATGCACGGGGATTGCGCACCTTGTACTTGTACTGTACCGCTTGGGGCCGGTACTTTAAAAGAATAGCCCCACTGCATCTCTCCCCGTGTATGTCGTAAAAAGCGACTAAGGGATATGACTCCCTTCTTATATTACTAGGTGGTAGGGTTCAACCCGCCCGGGTTGATACCACCGCACTGAATGAAGCGTCGGTCGAAACGGCTATGTAAATAGTTTGTGTTTTCCGTTCAGTTCAGTGTAGCCGGCACGACCTAAGGGAGGCACTGACGTGGCACCAAGTTCACCCGGTGTTATGGGCTGACATCACGGATGTTGTAGGTGATGTAGCCAGCCGTGTCAGTTTACATAAAAAAAACCTGTAGTGTGGCAAGGTTGCGTAGTTGTATATCTATTTTGCTTAGTGACTGTACCTTCATTCGTGCATATCGCAGACAGAGACGCCAAAAGTCAGTTTTATACGAACCCTTTCATGGTCAATGCGGCACTGGTGTGGAATCAGCTGCCCAAAGAAAGAGGCAATCTCGTCTTCTACTATAGGGATCTACAGTAGGCTCTGGTAGGCTCAAATTGTAGCCGACTGGGTTGGTGCCACCACCGTACTGGATGTAAGATGGCCGCTTAGCAGCCTCGGTTGTGTTCTCCTCTAGTCCAGTATAGCCTGCAGACGGCCTCCGCCGTCTGTCTGTCCGTCCGTCCGTCTGTCCGAAGGCTGTATCTCTTGAACCATAATAGGTAGCCCGTTGAAATTTTCACAGAATGTGTGTTACTATAACAACAAATAACAAACAAAAAAAAAGAAAATGTTAAAAATTTTAAATTAAATTAATTATTACATACAACGTAATAATTAATTTACGAAAAATCGATTAGTCACGCTACCGAATAATAGATGGCGCCACAGGCTTTTATACATTGCATTGTTGAAAGACAAAAGATAATATTGATAGCGGATAGATACGGAAGCCTCCGTGCGCGAGTAAAACTCGCACTTGACAGATTTTTTATATATAATACAGTCTTGCCGTCGTCGATGTCTTCTGTTGTCTATTTGAACGAGGACACATAAATGTCGGTTGATGCTGTAAGCCTCAGAACATTCACTTTTAAAAGATCAAGACATATCTAATTTGGAATGTAGGTTAACTGTTGTTGGAGATTCGTTGTTTCTGCCTACTCAATTTGGAAACAGGCATGATGTATGTGCATGTTTAAGTAGATTTTTAGAAAAAGTTGAAATAATGTAAAAAAAAAATATTTATATGTATATTAATAAAAACAAGACCAATATGTTTGTTGGTATCTACATCAATATCCCTATTGCGATTACTTAGTCAAACGAAAACAAAACAAAAATCAAAATAAAAAAATACAGTCGAATTGAGAACCTCCTCCTTTTTTTTGAAGTCTGTTAAAAATAGTTAGAGATGAGGTAAAAGTGTGGAGAGATGTCAGCTTCCTGTCTCCACTGTGTTGGCTGCGCAGCTTGCTGTTGTGTGGGCTACCCGATGCTTTCTGTGTTGCTAATTGTATATACACTGAGCGTCGAGAGAATTGTGTTAAGTGGTTGTAGGAAAGTATAGCATCTGACATTTGTACGTTAAGCGCCATCTCACGGCGTTGGTATGAACCTTTGTTGTCCCTGCAGCGCGAAGCGTGTTGTAAGCTCTGTTTATAGATTTCATGCTGTGGCTTATGGTCGACACTAGAAAGCTCCTTACGTTCTTTAGTAATGAATGAATGACGACATTTCCCATAATATTTATTATTTTAGTCAAGTGAAATCGTTGTGTCAATATATATTTATTCCTTTCCAACTTGTCCATTTTCAGCTCTTCTGACAACCAAGCTCCTTTCTACTTTATTTAGTACTCGTACGCATTTAACCAATTCTCTCTTGTTACAGGTGTACATCAGCGAAATAGCAGTGCCTGAAGTCCGCGGTTGTCTCAGTGCAGTCCTCAAGATTCTCGGTCAGGTCGGAGTCCTGGTCGCGTTCTCCGTAGGAGCATACTTGAACTGGCATCAGCTTGCCCTGGTCACTGCAGTGGCTCCAATAGCCCTATTCCTAACACTACTCTACATACCCGAAACACCATCTTATCTCCTGCTAAAGGGTAAAGAAGACGAAGCTGCAAGATCTCTGCAATGGCTACGAGGTCCAGATGCTGACATTAGGCAAGAATTAGTCACGATCCGAACCAATATCCTGGCTAGCAAGCAGTATAGCGACGGTGAACGATATAGCTGGAGGACCCTCTTCTCTTCGAGGCTCACCAGACCTGTTCTCATTACTTGTGGATTGATGATGTTCCAGAGATTCTCTGGGGCGCATACGTTTAACTTCTACGCTGTCCCGATGTTTAGAAAAACTTTCCGAACAATTGACCCACACAAAGGAGCTATTGCCGTTAGCGGGGTGCAACTGCTTGCATCTTGTCTATCAGGAATGCTGATCGACTACGTTGGAAGACTACCACTTCTGATCACCAGTGGAGTTCTAATGTCCATGGCTTTGGCTGGGTTTGGATCATATGTTTACTACGTTCAAGTGTTTTTGCACGAAAATATAACACTCTCAGAAAGCTCCAAACAGTTGTTGGAAAACGCCGATCTTGGGTCCTATGATTGGATCCCTTTGGTCTGCGTTCTGATATTCACAGTTGCATTTTCTCTCGGCATTAGTCCTATATCTTGGCTTTTGATTGGAGAACTCTTTCCTTTAGAGTATAGAAGTATTGGCAGCGCATTGGCGACAACTTTCAGTTATTTATGTGCGTTTATAGGCGTGAAAACTTTCGTAGACTTTGAGATTCTCCTGGGGTTGTATGGGGTGTTTTGGCTGTACGCCGGGATAGCTGTATGCGGTTTGATGTTCGTAATATTCTGTGTACCAGAAACGAAGGGTAGAGAAATGGATGAAATGGATCCGAAATATGTGGAGTCCTTGTGTATAAATACCCAGAGATAGTAGCTGATTAATGATTATGTACTGAGAATTGAGATCAGTATTATTGTCTGTTAATAATATTTATAGTTAGATGTACGATTTGAAATTCGGTGTGTGTTTAATAGAAGATTTCACTGCAAGAACAATTTTCGAAAGTGTTCTTAAACATTAATGTGTGTCAGGATCAGGTGATAGTTGAAGATCCTTTATTTTTGCCTATCCCATACGGAGACAGACGTTGTTGTTATCTATGTAGTATGAGATATTAATCAAGCCATTTTAGAATAAACAAATTTTGTCACGTTTAATGAAAATGTCTTTATGAATATGCCTCTCCTATTGCATACTTCGTTTTGAAATATAGTTTTCTTGCTTTGGACATTCAGAATTTTTGCAGTGAATTCTTCTATTTAGAAACTCTTTATACATTCGTGAAGGATGTATTTTTGTTAGAAAAATTTCGTGATATAAGTGTCTTATTGTGCCGTACGGAATCGTTTGATGTTGAAGGTGTATATGCGAAAGCATTTAAGAGGTCTTCCATAGGTGGAGGCGAATTCAAGGCCTGAAAATTCTCTAACTTATCGTGCAAATTTAATACATTGCTATTGCGTGGCGATATTTACATAGAGAAATGGAACTATTTCTATTTGCCTATGCATTTTATTATAACCCAAAACTAAAGTCCGCGCGCGAGCTCCGAGGAGTCGGTGGCTGTGGAAATTAATTTATTATAGAATTTGTATAAAATTTTTATATAGTTTCACATTTTGTGATGATTATACTATTCTAGGCGAGTTATATTATACTAATTTATAATGTAAAAATTCTATAATAAATTAATTTCCACAGCTACCGATTCGTTGGAGCTCGCGCGCGAACTATAATGTTGTTTGATGCTATCTTTGTTATAGTCCTTGACTGCCCATACAATTACGTCAGTATGGAAAGAAAAGCGCACATCATGGTCTTAAAATATCGCTACGAAATCGCAATTTAAGTATTACTTAAGTACAGTTCACGGCAGCAAATAATCAAAGTCGAGCTTTAGAAAGAGACACTCCGTTTTAGAGCGTCGTCCCTGTCGCACGAAGACGTGCGAGTTCGTGCGACAGGGACGACGCTCTACAACCTGATGGTCTCTTTCCAAAGTGCATTATTTGCTCCCGAGAACTGTATCACAGAACGATTTGATGTTAGTGATTTAGCCTCCAGTTCCTCAAATGTAGTATTTTGAATATAACTATTATGGATGACCGTAAAGCGTAGGCTCCTCAAGCTTTAACAATAATTGTATAGTTTAGATACGTATATACCGTAGTTTTGTAAATATAGACAAATTAGAATAAATACATATCACTAGATCCCAGTTATATCAGAAATGTCCAAAATGAATTGGGAATTAACTAGGAAAGGGCATAATATACGGGTATTGATCACAAATGAATGAAAAATAAATTATGATATATAAACTATGCATATGTACAAATATTTCCTACATCCAGTGTTAAAATTGTTTATTGTTAAATACTATGAAAATGTGTCAAATTGTATTTGATAGCAGGCCCGATTGCGCTATCGCAGACTTAAATATATCTAAACACCTGTTAAATAACGACAGCTTAAATCCGTAACTCGTTAAGTTTTCTCTATCGAAGTGTCTTCTCTATCTTCCAACGTTAGAAAGATAGAGATGGCACTACATTGTATAAAATAGCGCCATATTAGTCCCTAAAACAAACCATTTGACAGGCAGCTAACTTTAATGTTAATGAATCGCAATGCTGGCCACCGACGTCAATTTTGACTTTTCTTATGTGCCTGTTAGAAAGTTAAATGGCCTAACACCTAGACTTAACTGTAAGTCAGCTTAGGAATGACAGCATACCTTTGGCACAAACCAGAATTTGTGCAAGCAAACTAGTAGCTTAAAATGTTTCGTTCTTTTCAAAATTATTTTGTTTTATTGTGAGTAATTATACCGTGTATACCGTGCAGCGCCGTCACTGGAGACTGACAGTAATAAATGAAGTCCCTATTCGTTTGCTTGCTACCTTTTTAAAAAAAGAAGAAGATTATCATAAGTGGACTTACTGGTTACTTATTTACTTGTTTTAAGTGTGCGTTGGCGGAATCGGCCCAAATGTCGCACTGAATAAATTGGTGCTCAAATATTAGATAAATTTTAAACAAATATTTTACAAACATTTAGAAAGATTTTTAAACTTGGTGCTTTAGGACTGCGTGGTGCCTTATTGACAGTGCTTTTAGTTAAGAAAACTTTGGCAACTCTTTAATGTATGACTTTTTAATTTTAATTATAGATATATATAGATAGATAGATATATATAGATCCTTTATTGCTCCGCAAACATTTACAAAGGTGGCATGCATACAGTATCTTATGCATTATAGAGTTTTCTTAAAGTAATCCTTTGTGTATGTCGCAAAAAAGTTAATTGTTTACATTCTAAAGATAGCTTCCTGAACAGGTATCTCAAACAAGTCACTTTTATTATACGACTTATTATGGTGACAGTTTTGTGACAATGGTGACAATGTATTCACGTTTAAAATGTTTTTAAAAGAGTAGAAAATTTTGTAACAAATTGGTGGTGAAATGACCAAAAATATTTCTTATTCAATTCCTCGCATGTTTATTTGATACATTCAATATTATGTAAGATAGAAAATAATTATGTATGTACTTAAAGCGAGTGTTTTTGAACGCTGGAGTCGAATTTAAGGTGCCCTCTTGCATGTTGTACATTGTTTTTTTCTATAGTTAACAAAATAAAAACATGAACAAGAACCATTTATATTTCTTTCACTGATACCTCTTCCAAAAACACATTTCCAACAATACTCATGCTATATCGGGGGGGGGGGGGGGGGGGGGGTTTAGGTGTTCGGACCCCCCCCCCCCCCTCCCCTTCGACACGCAGTTTTTGTAAGATATAATTAAATTTTCCAACTCCATTCTATACTACATATTATATAATAGTCGAATTCAAACCTGCCTACCACACAATTATAGAACTTTCGGTATCGGTACCCCTCTAGGCCGAAATACAGAACGACTCAACAGAAATACTAGAATCTTATTGAGTTGGGCTTGGGCCGATCCCTATTTCGCCAGAAAACCCCCCATGTGGAAGCTATAAATACGTCCCTGTGCTATATATTATGAGTTTATGAGCATCAGTTAGATTCGCACTTACTATGAACGTTACCCAAAATCCCAGGCGTGGCTGGTAAAGAATGCCTTAAGACATAAAGTTTGCCTTGTCGTCGACTGTTTTGTGTTGTACAACAATGTCTATTTACTTTTATTATTATGAAATATGAGAAAAATGCATTCCGGGCAAACGAAACGCTCAAAAGCACACTGCAACTTTTGTCAAACCGGCCCTTATATTGCATGCGTCTCGATCCTCTCGTCTACAAAAACTGAATAGAAACGCAAACGGACTTATTTATAAACTTTAAAATGATTGATTCTGTCCCACATACACATAGCATCAAAGGTGCACTCGAAACATTTCAGTCTGAAGTAGGCCACTTGAGAATATGAATTATGGATTCTGAATGCGTTCCTGCAGAGTCAAATGCATTTACGACTTTGGGAAAGAACGCTTGAGTTTGATGGTAATATAAGCCGCGCGGAGGGCACTAGATGTAGATGTAGAGTACTAGATGAGCATTTCTCATA
The DNA here is from genome assembly GCA_946902875.1 of Nematopogon swammerdamellus. Classification (NCBI taxonomy): domain Eukaryota; kingdom Metazoa; phylum Arthropoda; class Insecta; order Lepidoptera; family Adelidae; genus Nematopogon; species Nematopogon swammerdamellus. The sequence goes on from OX336359.1 coordinate 10,931,620, forward strand.
CATCACTCCCGAAAAAACAAGTTCAACATCTGACTGTTAACTGAATTCCATATTCGTTTAGTCGCTTAAGTACTTTGGTGGCTCAGTGGTAGAGTATAGGCTTATTTATAAATTTTTCGATATCGGTCGTGTGCTTTGCTTTGCACTGCTTTTTTGTTTTACTTTTTTTTTTGATAAGCATTGATAAGTTTTTCAATTTTGGTTATAGTTATTTTTGATACCCACATAAAACACTTTATTTTCGAAAGTGCTTACTTTCGAAATTTATATTTCACGCCAAAGTTCCTTCGTCACTGAGACCGACCAATCAGATGCAGTCCCGTTATAGACTTTGGAAATAAGCGTCCGGGATCGGACGTAGTCACAGAATTCATTACATGCTTACATGCATTTCAATTCTATTAAGCATCTTAGCTAGTTATATCTCGATTAAACGATTTTTACCAAAAAGTACCTACTATAAAATGACCGAATCTGGGAAAACGTTTCAGAGCTTTTCGTCTTAAAAGATGGACAAGTTTTTTTTATTACGACTCAACAGTTAGTTGCTTAAAAATCGGTCGTCTGTCCGAGCCCTAAAACGATACTGAATCAACCTGAACCAACTTGTCAGCCTCGGTAGCTCAGTGGTACGGTACGGTCGGCGGTCAGTACTTGGATGGGTGACCGCTCGACCGTTGGATGCTGACCGTGGTTCGGATTCCACGTTAAACTGTAGGTCCCTTCCCTTCTTACCTTAGGTGGTATGGTTTATCCCGCCCAGGTTGATACCAGCAGCGGTATTTCCTTACCTATAATAAAATCCAACGTCTGCTTTCTGTCTGTCTGAGTGTCTGTCTGTCCGCTTATAACTCGAGAACCACTGAACCGATTTTAATAAAACAAAATTCTACGGATACCTTCATTCTTCCCATCAACTATAGGCTACTTACTATTACGCTAAATAGCTTATGAGGTTAGCAGTGAAGTGAAATATGAGAGCGGGCGGAGCCGCGGGCACAGCTTGTATTATATATATACCAATTTTTTTATTTATAATTATACTAGGAGATTTTTTTAAATTTATAAGTACACAAGCTGTGCCCGCGGCTCCGCCCGCTCTCATATTTGACTTCTCTGCTAACCTCATAAGCCATTTAACGTGATGAAAAGTAGCCTATAATTGATGGGAAGAACCAAGCTATACGTAGAAGCAAACTGTATTAAAATCGGTTCAGTGGTTCTCGAGTTATAAGCGGACAGACAGACATGCATACATATACGGAAAGCAGACGTTGGATTTTATTAAAGGTACAAGCTGTGCCCGCGGCTCCGCCCGCTCTCATATTTCACTTCACTGCTAACCTCATAAGCCATTTAGCGTGATAGTAAGTAGCCTATAGTTGATGGGAAGAATCAAGCTATCCGTAGAATTTTTTTTTATTAAAATCGGTTCAGTGGTTCTCGAGTTATAAGCGGACAGACAGAAAGCAGACGTTGGATTTTATTATAGGTATATATATATATATATATAATTTTATTCTTCCGGATTTTTTCGGAGTCGTCGGCGATTGTACTCGCCGGTCTGCCACCCGTCCTCGCTCGAGTGCCTCCCAAGATAGAGGACGGGCCCACCGATCAGTCTTGAGTTACATAATATTATTGTCTTCACTGTCCGGAGGTAGATTTCCACTCAGAAATTTGGTCATTATTTTTGTGGTTTCAATTGCAGCCTGTTGTTGGAGTATTTCTAATTTTATACCAGCGTCTAAATTTTTTATGTGTTTCTCTATTGATTATTTATAATTCCTGTAGTGCCTATAACTATTGGGACGATTTCGACTCTTGTATTCCACAATCTTTGGACCTCAATTTTTAGTGCGTAGTATTTAGTAAGTTTTTCATTTTCCTTCCTAGTGAGGTTATAGTCGGATGGCACTGTGACATCGATAAGGTAAGTTCTGTTTTTATTTTTGTCTACATATATGAGGTCTGGTCGGTTGTTAGGTAACGCATAATCAGTGGTGACAGCAATTTCCCATATTAGTTTAAATTCTTCATTTTCCACCACATGTGGTTCATTTAACGGGCATTTCCACCAAAATTTTGTTGTTTCAGACTTGTGTTTCTTGAGTAAATTCCAATAAACGTATTTGACTAATTGATTATGTCTCTTTAGATATAGTGGCTGTACTAATATTTTACATCCTGAGATGATATGCCTGACTGTTTCATCCTTTTCGTGACATAATCGGCATATATATATATATATATATATATATATATATATATATAAATTTTATTCTTCCGGATATCTTCGGAGTCGTCGGCGATTGCACTCGCCGGTCGGCCACCCGTCCTCGCTCGAGTGCCTCCCAAGATAGAGGACGGGCCCACCGATCAGTCTTGAGTTACATAATATGATTGTCTTCACTGTCACGAGGCACATTTCCACTCAGAAATTTGGTCATTATTTTTGTGGTTTCAATTGCAGCCTGTTGTTGGAGTATTTCTAATTTTATACCAGCGTCTAAATTTTTTATGTGTTCCTCTGTTGATTTATTTATAATTCCTGTAGTGCCTATAACTATTGGGACGATTTCGACTCTTGTATTCCACAATCTTTGGACCTCAATTTTTAGTGCGTAGTATTTAGTAAGTTTTTCATTTTCCTTCCTAGTGAGGTTATAGTCGGATGGCACTGTGACATCGATAAGGTAAGTTCTGTTTTTATTTTTGTCTACATATATGAGGTCTGGTCGGTTGTTAGGTAACGCATAATCAGTGGTGACAGCAATTTCCCATATTAGTTTAAATTCTTCATTTTCCACCACATGTGGTTTATTTAACGGGCATTTCCACCAAAATTTTGTTGTTTCGGACTTGTGTTTCTTGAGTAAATTCCAATAAACGTATTTGACTAGTTGGTTATGTCTCTTTAGATATAGTGGCTGTACTAATATTTTACATCCTGAGATGATATGCCTGACTGTTTCATCCTTTTCGTGACATAATCGGCATCGTCCATCTGTATCAAGTTTTAAAATATCACGTTCAAACTGTTTTGTTCTGACCGATTGTTCTTGTATTACAAAAATTTTAGATTCCATTTGGGGAGTAGTAGGTTGTTTTTTTTGCCAAGAGAAGGATTTTTCAGTATCCGTATTTTGGGTGCATTAGTACCTCTCTCACAATTTGACCATGTAGTGGCTTTTCTTTCCAATTTTCTTTGGATTGTTCAGTCTGTTTTTTGTGGATTAAGATTTCATCTTCCGTGGGTTGTTCGATATTAAGTTTTTGTCTAAATTTTTTACCTTGTGATATTATGCTATATAGGCCTTTTTCCTTATCATGATCAACAATTACTTTTAGGACATTGTCATTTTTGTCATCTAGATATTTTTCCATTTTAATAGTTAATTTTATATATAGATTTTCTATGTTTAGTAGGCCTCTTCCTCCTTCATTGACTGGTAGATATAGTCTTTCTGTGTTAGATTTTTGTTGGTGCATGTTATATATGTTTAGGAGTTTCCTTGTTTTTCTGTCAATTTTTTTAAAGTCATCCATAGTATAATTTATTACATTGAAAGTATATATAAGAACCGGTGTTGCGTATGTATTTATGGCCTTTATAATATTTCTTGAGTTTAATGTAGATTGAATGATTTTTCTTACTCTTCTTAAGTATTCATTTTTCTTTTCTTCTATTATTTGTTTGTGGTTGATTTCCCCATTTTCATCAATGCCAAGATATTTGTATTTTTTGTTATTTAAGGCTTCGAATTTGTTTCCATCAAGCAGTATATGGTCTTCACCTTCAGCGTTTATTCTTTTACCACCTTTTATTTCTAGTACTTTACATTTTTCTAAGCCAAATTCCATTCCAATTTGTTTGGAGTATATTTCTACGGTATCTATTAGATTTGATAGCTGATATTTATTTGCAGCGTATAGTTTTATATCATCCATGTAGAGGAGGTGATTAATTATTTGGCCACTTCTTAAAATATATCCGGTTTTTTCATATTCACTCAGTAATTTTGATAATGGATTAAGACATAGACAAAATAGTAAAGGGGACAGATATATATATATATATATATATATATATATATATATATATATATATATATATACCTACATCTCCCCAAATGGAATCTAAAATCTTTGTAATACAAGAACAATCGATTAGAACAAAACAGTTTGAACGAGATATTTTAAAACTTGATACAGACGGACGATGCCGATTATGTCATGAAAAAGATGAAACAGTCAGGCATATTATCTCAGGATGCAAAATATTAGTACAGCCACTATACCTAAAAAGACATAATCAACTAGTCAAATACGTTTACTGGAATTTACTCAAGAAACACAAGTTCGAAACAACTAAATTTTGGTGGAAATGCCCGTTAAGTGAGCCTCATGTGGTGGAAAATGAAGAATTTAAACTAATATGGGAGATTGCTGTCACCACAGATTATGCGTTACCTAACAATCGACCAGACCTCATTTAAGTAGACAAAAATAAAAACAGAACTTACCTTATCGATATCACAGTGCCGTCCGATTATAACCTCACTAGGAAGGAAAATGAAAAACTTACTAAATACTACGCACTAAAAATTGAGGTCCAAAGATTGTGGAATACAAGAGTCGAAATCGTCCCAATAGTTATAGGCACTACAGGAATTATAAATAAATCAACAGAGAAACACATAAAAAATTTAGACGCTGGCATTAAATTAGAAATACTCCAACAACAAGCTGCAATTGAAACCACAAAAATAATGACCAAATTTCTGAGTGGAAATCTGCCTCCTGACAGTGAAGACAATAATATTATGTAACTCAAGCAAGACTGATCGGTGGGCCCGTCCTCTATCTTGGGAGGCACTCGAGCGAGGACGGGTGGCAGACCGGCGAGTACAATCGCCGACGACTCCGAAGAAATCCGGAAGAATAAAATTATATATATAAGGATAAGGAGGATAAGGATAAGGATAAGGATAATTCCTTTATGTTTTATAAAAAATATATTTTGAATGATTCAGGTATTTATATTTTTAATAATGTTTATGTTTATAAATTATAATATTACTAATAATTTTTTTTTATGAGCGAAACGTCGGTCGAAACGGCTATGTAAATAGTTCGTGTTTTCGTCCAGTTCAGTGTAGCCGACATGAAATGAAGGGAAGCACTGACATGGCACCTAATTCATCCGGTGTTATGGGCTGACATCACGGATGTTGTAGGTGATGTAGCCAACCGTGTCAGTTTCCATAAAAAAAAACCTGCAATGAAACAAACCGTACAACAATAATAATGAAACACCATTTAACTGGACACTGCATCTCATCAAATCTCCTATAACTCTGTAAGTCCCTAAAGATAATTTTAGTCAGTTAAGCGTCCGTTTCCTGAGCGATCAAATTCCAACATAAATAGGTATGTACTTAGTTAGTGGCTCAGTTGTTAGTGGTATGAATGAACGGGTCTTCTATTTATGGCTTACGTGCCATCGCCCGCCGAACTGCACTTGGGTGAAATATAATATACGGAGTGTTCCAGATCGACCGAATAATATAAACACCACGCGATTCCTCACCTCATAAGCTACTAAAGTGGTTATTGTAATTTTTAGGGTCCCGTATCCGGTACGGGACCCTATTACTAAGCCTACGCCTTCTGTCTGTCTGTCTGTCCGTCCGTCTGTCTGTCTGTCCGAGGGCTGTAACTCTTGAACCGTAATAGGTAGCCCGTTGAAATTTTCACAGAGTATGTGTTATTTATTATGGCCGATATAACAACAAATAAGAAAAAGTAAAAAATTCCCACAAAATTCCCATAGAAGAAACCAAAAAGTGTATGCGCGCGCCATCTACCGAACAGAGAATGAAGCATTTTAACTAATCACTAATTACACGCCATAGATGGCGTGAGTGGCGCTAACCATGACATGGCGATACGGAACCTTCGGTGCGCGAGTTCGACTCGCACTTGGCCGGTTTTTTTAATACGGATTATAATTTTCACGATTTACGGGATTTTATGCGGCAAGCCAGAGTATGTTAATAATCGTTTATTCATATGTTAAGGCGGAAATAAGACTCAAAAGGTCAACTTTAAACAAAATTATTGAGCTATTGGTAAAGATAAAAAATCTGTAAGAAATATTTGTTATGTATTGATCTTTAATTAACAAACATAGCGAAAAAAATTACATTTTACTACTTTGAAAAAGTGTTAAATAAATCTCCAAAAAATAACGAAAAGTACAAAAATTGTACTTTCACGTTAAATTATCTTGAGAAGCATAAATTGTTTCAATACAAGACCCTCATAGAAATATAGATAATATTTTTCCCTACAATCGTAGCGAAATAAATATTTGTTTGCATCTTTCCAACACGTGAAATTTAATATATAGTGTGATTTTCGCGCAAACGTTCATCGTCGGCGCGACGTATCAGCCACCGCACGAGTAGAATGAATCTCGCACCTATTTACATCGGCATACGGTTCGTGTTTCAATCATCAGTGCTCGGGTAGCACGGTTTGAGTCTTATTTCCGCCTTAAGTAAGATGATACCAATAATGGCTACGGCAAATTCAAAATTCTCAGTCGCGATTTTTGTAAATTTATATAAAATAGTAGCTTTTGCCCGCGGCTTTACTCGCATAGCCTATGTCCATTCTGAAGGTCCATTCTAAATATTGTTCAAAGATTTTTTTTTAAATCGGATCAGTATTTTCGGAGATTACCTCCTACATCCAACTTACAAAATTTACCTCTTTATAATATTAATGTAGATTTGGGTGTTTTGTTAGAGCATAATGAACATTTAGAAAAATTACAACAATACTGTCATTATTTTGGTTGTTTTCGTACTTAAAAATAATGCTTGTGTAAATAGAAAAGCGAATGAAACGTCAAAATTAGGCGACACTTTAAGATTTTTTTTTCCGATATATTTTATTCACACTAATTCGAAAAAGTTCTCTATGCTATGATTTTTAAGGTAGTGTATTTTTAAATTCTTATAACAAAACTGGCCTTCGAAAGACAATAATTTGTCTGAAATTATTTATATTGTTGCCACTACGAAATTAACGTACATTTTCTAGCCTTCTGTAAATGTGCAGGCACAAACTTATATCTTGGTATTTCTATCTCACTATATTTATATGCTTTATGTAAGTACCTATTCCTTTTACGATGACTGTATGTTTTCCAAATATTACAAAATAAAATAAAAATACATAAAATAAAACCGGTTGAACTAGGTGCCTAGTCAGTGCTTCCCTTCATTTCATGTCGGCTACACAGAACTGGACCGAAAAAACGAACTATTTACATAGCCGTTTCGATCGACGTTTCGTTCAGTGCGATGGTACCAATCCGGGCGGGATAAACCCTACCACCTAGTAAGGTAAGAAGGGAAGGGACCTACAATTTAACGTGGAATCCGAACCACGGTCAGCCTCCAACGGTCGAGCGGTCACCCATCCAAGTACTGACCGGCCTAGCGTTGCTTAACAATCAATAGCGACAGTCGACTGTCTGCACCACTAAGCTATCGAGGCTGACGCTTTACCGTACCAAGGTTAAAGTGCCCCACACATATTACCAGGAAGGTTCGTGAAACGTGTTTAATATCACAGCCGGGTAGCGGCCGGTGGCGCTGAAAACGTGCAACACAGGAAATTGACTGGCGACCATCCCTCCATTCCAACCATATAGGTATACACATATAATTTTGTAGCTACATACGGTTATCGAATAGATAACACAGGATTAAAAACTATAGACCTGTGTGCTACAGTTTCGCGAAGTTTGTGTTTTACGTCCAGTTTAGTGTAGTCGGCACGATCGAAGGGAAGCACTGACGTGGCACCAAGTTCATCCGGTGTTATGGGCTGACATCCAACGAATTAAAAAAAAAAGTATCGGGAAGTGGCATACAACGCACCGACTTGAGGCGCGCTATTTGTGAGCATACAGCGCACCCTCTTTCTTTCGCGAGCAGTCAGTCCTCCGCACTGCGCCGCTCAGGCAGGTCACGTTTTTGTATCCGTCCGTCCGTAAAAGAGAGAGGTAGAATATCATGCATTCGCATACACAAAATATGAGCGTGAAAAGGATAGCTATACATTACTCGATTCGAGACGAGAGCATACGAGTGTCAGTCACTGAGAACATGCAGTGGCGACATGCAGGGTTCTAAACCTATCTTGTAACGCATGGCACAAGTATTTATATGAATATAAAGGGACACGCGCAAGCCGCGACGTACAAAGTTGAAGTATACGGATTCTAATTTGGAATGTACAATCGTTGTCTCCCTTATACGTATCAAATTGCCATTTAACCGTCTTTATCTATCGACGTTCACAGAGCGGAAACGTAACGTGATGTATGAGGCGCTCGCGCACCTACGCTGTTTTAAATATTGGCAATACAGAAGAACTCCAACCGTACTATCCCTTTTCCGTTCACGGAGTTTGCTTCTGCACGTCTTATTCTAGCCTATGTTACGTGTGTGTGTAACATTTTAGCTTAGTGTGCATCTGTGAGAGAGATTTTCTTTCTACCGGTAAAATGTATGACGAGGGCCTGTCTAGAAAATAGAATGTCGTTGCTGACATCACGAATGTTGTAGGTTATGTAGCCAACTGTGTCAGTTTCATTAAAAAAAATATTGTACGGCTCAACTTATCTTATGTTCGCTAATAGGCCAGTGAGGAGCGTTAGGGCATTCACAGCATGCTATCTCATGCACATGAAACGTAGTAGTTTTTACTATGGTAGTTTGGTCACTGGGATGAGTGGTAACCCTAGTTGCGCACTAGGGTTACCATCCGTCCGGAATTGTACGAACTTTCCGCCTTCCGTCCAGACATTGCCCGGTGTTTTTAATTCGTCCGGATTTTTTACAGATGAAAAATGTTTGAATGAAAGTTAAATTTTCGCGCGTTGCATTTGTTATTTCATTTTGTCACTAAAATGTCAGGACTTTTTTTTTATGTTCCACTTTTTGTCAGGACTATTTAATTTCGTAATGGTAACCCTAGTTGCGCACTAGGGTTACCATCCGTCCGGAATTGTCCGAACTTTCCGCCTTCCGTCCAGACATTGTCCGGCGTTTTTAATTCGTCCGGATTTTTTTACTTCGATGGAAAATTTTTTAATGAAAGTTAAATCTTCGCGCGTTGCATTTGTTATTTCATTTTGTAACTAAAATTTCCGGACTTTTTTTTTATGTTCCACTTTTTGTCAGGACTTTTGAAATTTCGTAATGGTAACCCTAACGCAGCGCAATATAAAACACTTTCATATCACAAAATGATAACATGTTTCATCACGCGTTGGCTATTCTAGTGTGTTTACTTCGGTGACTATGGCATTGATTGATAGTAAGCTGGCCACCACTGCTGTCTGTTGACATTTAATTTCTATCCATGATATCCATTATATATATTATATAATTTACATGACCTAACTTCTTATCTTTATCTTAACATAATTAATGTCTCCTAATTCCTATTTATTCTTACGTAGTATTACTTATATATATGTATATATATATAATTATATTTTTCAGGCTTTCATAAATCCTTATATTTTTAAATAAAAAATTGTCATATCTTTGCTACTACCTACATTCCATTTTTTACACATTTCACACACCTAAAGGTTGGCTGTAAGAAATCTCTTTAAGGGATAAGTCCGCCTTTGCACCTCATGTAACTGTATACATTGTATTATTCTTGTGAAATATTTGTGGAGCAATAAAGAATTTTCTATTCTATTCTATTCTAATTTCTACCGAGATTTCTACGAATTAGAAAATAAACCAGAGTTTATTGGGCTGGTTTTTTTAGGGTTCTGTATGTGACTCTAACAAAGCTTAATAGAGGACCTTACATTAGGGTTCTTCTTTTAAAGGGATGCATTTTTTAAACTTGTCAGCCTTGGCAGCTCAGTGGTGCGGTCGGTCGACTGTTGTTAAGCCAACCTAGGCGTGGTCAGTACTTGGATGGGTCACCGCTCGACCGTTGGAGGTTGACCGTGGTTCGGATTCCACGTTAAACTGTAGGGCCCTTCTCTTCTTACTTTACTAGGTGGTAGGGTATATCCCGTCCGGGTTGGTACCACCGCACTGAATGAAGCGTCGTCGGCCGAAACGGCTATGTGAACAGTTCGTGTTTTCCGTTCAGTTCAGCGTAGCCGACATGAAATGAAGAAAAGCACTGACATGGCACCTAGTTCACCCGGTGTTATGGGCTGACATCACGGATCTTGTAGGTGATGTAGCCAACCGTGTCAGTTTCCATAAAAAAAAAAAAAAAAGGACAGACAGACGGCGGTGGAGGCTTAGTAAAAAGCTTCCGTACGGGATACGGAAACCTAAAAAACAATTCCAATCCTTTCCAAAATCTCTCCGTATTGAGAAGCGTTTCATTGTTCTAAAATGTTCATACTAAATGTGAAAATTCACAAAAGGAATCAGCGTAAAGTAATTTATTCTTGTCTTTTATTTGTTGACACAAACCAGCATTTGTTATGATAACATGCTTACTTTTCTCTGAAGTATTCATTTGTTTGTGCGATAAATTCACGGAGGGAAACTCACACAAATACCTTTAGTAAATACTCACAATTAATCTGTTAGCGAGACAGTGCAGACGGCGAAATCTATTGATTTAATAATGGGATTTGAAAACAAAGAAACGTTGAAAATGATGCTTTTAATAGTGATAACTTTTGAAAATATACTATCGTGTCATGGTAGATACAAGCCAGTAGGAATGTCTTACGAGCCGACAAACACTAACAATGAAAAAACACATTGGGGCAAAGAGTTTGAAAGCAAATGGAAAGATTCCATATATCCCACAGTGAACACAAGTGCATACAGTGACGTAGAAGCTATGATTAAAAAAATCTTAGAAAAAGTTACAAATAACGAAAATTATCTGAAAAAAATATCAATGGAATATAGAAAAAGTGATCTTGGAGCCAATATCAGTGAAGCAATGTCGAAACATTTTGAGAACATAAAAACACAATTACACCACCAGGATTTTCAAGAGGAGGATATTATTGTGAGATTGAAGAAGATAAGCCTCGAAATGTTGCAAATAATGGAGATTATCAAAACTGATAAACCTATAAAAGGAAGTCATTCAAGTTTCGATCAACACTGTGAATCAAAATTAACTAAAATTGAGTATGGGTTAAAAACGCTCACAAATTCCGTTAACGAAATCTTGTCATCAACCATTGGTATTAAAGGTCGCAAATTTCCTAGAAGTAATAGGAAAGCGCATTCAAAGAGGGAGAAATTTTCACAGGACAATCAGTCTGAATTTATTTATGAACTGAAACGTGCATTACGCGAAAGAACCAGCAAATGTGACTGCAAAAGTATTAGATCTTACGAATCATTTCCGAGTGATTGCCTCGAAATACTAAATCTAGGATTTAACGTAACAGGAATCTACAGAATAAGACCAGAAGATTTTGACCCTTTCTACGTCCTTTGCGATATGGATACAGTTGGTGGAGGATGGACTGTGTTCCAGAACAGATTTGATGGATCTCAGGGTTTCTATAAACCTTGGAATGAATATAAGCATGGTTTTGGAAACTGGGCTGGGGAATTTTGGCTCGGTTTGGAAAAACTACACTACCTCACGAACCAAAAACTCTACGAACTCAGAATAGAAATGGAATCGCATACGGGAGAGAAAGCATTCGCTGCGTATTCAGTGTTCAACATAGGATCTGAAGTAGAAGGTTATAGGATAAGCGCTATTGGATCTTGCTATGGAAACGCTTCATATATAAATACGGATTCATTGACGTATCACTCTGGACAAAAGTTCTCAACATATGACGTGGACAATGACGACTGGAAAGACGGCAACTGTGCTCAAGAACACGGCGGCGCCTGGTGGTACAAGGAATGCGACAAGAGTAATTTAAATGGAAGATATACAATCAATAGTAATGACGAGACGAGATGGCAAGCGATTTACTGGAATACTTTCAAAGGACCCTCGAACTATCTAGTAAAGACAAAGATGATGTTAAGGCCACTGCCAGTGAGTCATATGGAAACAAATGCTAGACAGGGTTTGGCACCGGCGCCGCCGGCGTCGACATATGTGGATTTGACTAGACGGAATAACCACAGACTTTCGCCACACTCACACATTCAGGAAAGTCACAGGAATTCTATACCCTTCGTTCCATGGGACGAGCCTGAAGATGAAGCAATGGACCCCAGGATGCGTGATAACGAATATAAGAACTTAATATTAAAATGAGCTGTTCGGTCGAAGTTAGTAAACATAATGGCTTAACATTAATTACTTGTAATTGCTTCGATAATGATAATAGTGGAAGAGAGTAGTCAAAAGTTGTATGACAATAATTCCCAAGAAAGAACCGTTCATTATACCAAACATATGTACCATTTCCTGTAATGTGTTATTAATTACTGAATCTTCGTTGAAAAAAAAACTCTTTTTGCATCACTAACGAAATTCCTTGAACATTCAAATTAATTAGTATTATTTAGGTTTCATTGTACATTCATTGTAAATATCGGAAATTATTAAAATAATCAGATAAGTAAATGTTTAGTTTGTAAGAAGAAGATTAGCATAAGCTGTCGTTTGTGCATAGAATAAATTAATTAGTGGTATTCATTCATTAGCTGCTATTTGTATAACTAAATTATAATGGGGCGTGAAAAGGTTCCTGTCAGGCCGGCATGGCATTCGCAAACACCGTGCAACACATAAAGTCCATGGGCATCGTTAGACACCTACTTGTAGGTAAAACGATGGTACATGTCGCGCTATCTATAAAAAAATTACATTGATAATAAAAAAAAAATAATTTTGTAAATTATTTTAAATTATTTATAGATTCGTAAAACTGTAGGTCCCTTCCCTCCTAATCTTACTTGGTGGTAGGGTTTAACCCGCCCGGGTTGGTACCACCGCACTGAATGAAACGTCGGTCAAAACGGCTATGTAAATAGTTTGTGTTTTCCGACCAGTTCAGTGTAGCCGGCACGATCAAAGGGGGAAGCACTGACATGGCACCTAGTTCACCCGGTGTTATGGGCTGACATCACGGACGTTGTAGGTGATGTAGCCAACCGTGTCAGTTTTCATAAAAAAAAAAAAAAAAAAAAAGAGTTATTTATGCATCCATTTAATTTCTCTACTGATAAAATCATCTATTGAAGCTCTATGCTCATTGTCCACACAAATCTATTCTAACTTTTGAACGTTTTCGTTACACGTTTACGCTACATTGGTGTCCACATCTTTAGAGGGTCTTTCAGGATAGGCTTGAGAAAATTCAGGAAAATTAATCATTATTAGAAGAAAAAATCCTTATCACTCAATCGAAAATCCGTATTATTATTTTTTTCATACAACAATTTAAAATAATAATGTATAAAGCGGCCGATATCGGCCGCTCCATCGGCAAAAGGAGTAAAAACTCTATGTACAGTGAGTATGAAGAGATTTGGCAACAGCGCTGTTCTAGGTCTAGGGAGTGCAATGACTTAGTCCAGTCCCATTTTTCTTTAGATCTCATTAAAATTTAACTGTTTGGAATTTACCTACATGCAGTTAAGCAAGTAAGTTAGTAATTTTGTTTTTATTTTATAAAGGCGGATGTTAACCGTCCACCAAATCTCGATGAAACGATTTGCACCAAAAAGTACTATAAAATGACGGAATCTGGTAAAAAGTGGCAGAGCTTTTCGTCTTCAAATATGTACCCCTTTCGAACCCTGAAGTTACGAAACCCTATCCTGAAACACCCTGCATATAAATACGTGAAGAAAAAACTTTTACCCCTTTTGAAGCACATTGTGCGCAGCACGGAGGAGTGTGAGATTTGGCATAGTTAAAGTTCATATGGAGAAGAAGTGCAGAAATATATAATTTATGTATAACTAGCTTTTGCTATCCTTCGCGGCTTCGCTCGCGTGACATTCGTATTTAAAAAGAAGAAAGTAAGTAATCCCGCTACCGTACCTTTATTTCGGCGCGCGGAACAATTCGGTTTGTACGAGAACCACATGTTAGCGTAAACAGAACTGAATTTTATTTAGCCTATCTTAGGTCCCGTATAATCAAACGTTCTTGTATTAAGTTTCATCGAATTTGGATGATCGGTTTAAGAGTTATGGAGAAACAGAAAAAATTTCTGTAAATCGTAAATTTAGTTTTAGTATCATATTTAGAGTCTACAGACGCACTATGTCATAAAACAAGGTAACTTACTCCATGACCATCCCTAACAGATTTATTTTTAGTATTGATGATATGTGTTGCAAATCCATTAAATTAATAATATGGCTTAGCAAAGCTATATATGCATAATGATTATAGAGGCATACTCTTTGACAAAAGAACCTCAACACATTCAAAGTAATTTTGACGTGATGACGTCACGTCTTATAAATTGATGAACACCAGCTGCACACACGAAAAAGTGTCACGTTCCATCTGAGCCTGTGTGTGCAAGCGAGAGCGCGTAACAAGCGATAAAGAGGCACAATCGGTATAGTCAAAGTTACCATGGAAACGGCTTAAGAAGTAAAACTGTCAAGATCAGACAACAGAAGTTTATTGATGGCCAGTCACAAGATGATTAATCTTTCTACTGGAAATTAATACATAAACTATCTATATTTATTTCTTGACAGCAAAAAATAAAATAAAGTAGCAAAATTATGTTGTTTATTAATATAATTAATAGAGAGAACTTTAATTAATTATTATAATAAGCAAATCAAATTCCCTTGCGAAGATTATTAACTTCGTTCAAAGAAATTTTTAATAATTAGAAAATAAGAAAGATATTATAATTATAACACATTTGACACTTGACAGAGATTAAAAATAATTAGAGTAAAAGTTTTTTTTGTATGAAACACTCTATTTTAGCACTTTTTTTTTAGATAAAATTAGTATTTACACAATATAATTTAAACAGATATTATTTATGACGTCATCACGTAAAACTATCGTCCGTAAACCGACTTTACAGACAAAAAAAAATTTTTTTCTATGCATTACGGTCGAATTTCGACCACTGAGCGACCACTAGTATTAGTAAATATATACAAGTTCATAATCCTCATAACATGTTTTGAATTTACGGCGAAAATCAATCAAGTGAATTCGTCGTACGTGAATTCTTATTAAGTTAATAAAAAATATATAAACATTACAAAGTTTAGTAAGTGCGGCAAATTCGGCTCCGAAATCACCCCTGGCTTACAATTTTGATAGTTATTGCTAAATAACAAAATAGTTTTAAACATATAAATACTATTTATATTTTGTGCAAATTGTATTTTTTTATGAGACCAAAAAAATTTATATCGTTACTTTTACTTCTTCGCAAAATACATTTTCTGAAGACGTAGGAAAGCCGATTTGCAACACAAAATGCTGCAAGACCGTGTAGGTATCACACACAGTACGGACAACATAGTATCAGGCCGCTGGTTGTGTGTCAAGCAGATTGGAAATGTTCCAATGCTGCTGGGGCCGTTATGTAGTGGGCCATGCTCGTATGTGCGAGCCATGTATGCAGATGGTGGCTTGCGCAGACGGGATATGGGGCGATAGACAGACAGGCAGGAGGACAGATAGATAGACAAGGGGTCGGACACACATACACACAGGCAGACAGACAGGCAGGAGGACAGATAGGTAGGACGAAAGACATATCGACAGACAGGGTTCGCTTAGTCTGTTTTAAAGATACTATCACGAACGCTGCTCTGTGGAACTAGCATCCATTATTCCCTCCACCCGTCCTATCTCCGCATGACTCGTCGCAGAGAGACTCAGCACCCTTTTGTTGTTGACATTGGGCTTTTGAGAACCAATCGATTCTCTAAATCGTTTCTTTGTCGCACCGCTAGAGTGTGGAACTGTCTTCCGCCAAGTGTATTTCCTGAATTCTTAATAACCTGGGTGTCTTCAAGCGTCGTATTAACGGGCTAGACAGCTTAGTAATAGTCCGCAAATCCGCTGGTATGGCACCTAACTGAGCGTGGTTTCGCGAGGAGAGGTGATTTTGGCTCTGTCGACTGCACCATTGGTCTCTCGGCACAGCCACCCATGCTGGTTTACATAGAAAAAAAAAGACAGACAGACAGGCAGGAGGACAGATAGACACACAGACAGACAGATAGAAGGACATATAGACAGACGAGAGGTCGGACACACATACACACAGGCAGGCAGACAGGCAGGAGGACAGATAGACATGCATATCGGCAGACAGACAGACAGGAGGAAGGATATATAGGAATACCGACTGACAGAAAGACCGTTGACAGAGGACCGAGACAGAAAGACAGTTAGACACACATACAGACAGAAAGGAGGACAGATATACAGACATACCGACAGACAAAAATAAATACCGACAGAAAGACAGAGGACAGATAGACAGACAGACAGACATACAGACAGATAGACAGACAGACAGAGGACAGATAGACAGACAGATAGAAGGAAAGATAGACAGACACACCGACGAGACTATACTTGCATACCGACAGACATACCGACGAGACTATACTATACTGTGGAGGAAAGATCTGTAGAACCGATTGGTACGCATCCGCGGTAAGTATATCGCACCTGTTGCCTTTTGCCAATGGAGCGGCCGATATCGGCCGCTTTATAGATTATACCTTTACGAATGGAGCGGCCGATATCGGCCGCTTTCTTTTTTTTCCGTGTTTCGTTGGGAGGCCCCAACAAAATTATTTTATTCTTGTATCTCACTTAGCCGTGAGATGCTGGCAGTAATTAATTCAAATAGTAGATCCTTTAGCCTTTAGGCGACAAACATTCTCCCATAGAGAAATGTCAGATTTACCGCCCTGTCAGTGTCATCAAGACAGCGGTTATATTAGGAGGGCGTTGTACGTTGCTCTTCTGTTTTCGGGTTTGCTGAGTGTTTTTTTGTGCAGATGAACCCATAAGTGATGTGTTTTCTCTTTTTCATTATATTCCGGATGTATTGAGTGCATTTGTTTGTGCTGAGTTGATCTGAATTTTTCGTAAAAATACTAAGAAAATGCCTCCTTTTCGTTACCAATTTCGGCTGTTTTTAGAGGCTTGTTTCTCGATATAAATCTGTTTTCTGGATAAAGTGAGGTGATAGAAGTGTCATTTAGTTCCTGTAGTTGAAATAATATATGCCGTATAGTGTTTGTATGCAGTACATTTACGAGAAATAAGCAATTTTTGTGACCTAGTTTTCTCCATACAAATAATACAAACCATAGAAATTTCCACATACAAATTTTATTGTGAACGACACGGGGGGCTGCTGATACACAAGAAAGGTATGATTAGGTCCGTTATTTATTAGTGTTTATAATAAAAATACTATATGACCGATTCGCGGTCTAATAAATTTATAAAAAAAAAAAACCTGAGAGAGGTCGCGATTTTCACATAGAACAACTTTACAAAATAATTTTGTCACCTAGAATACGTAATGTAAATAAAAAAATGCCATTTATAGCTAGAATATTTATCTGTAAATACAATCCATATGTTAGTTCATGAAGTTTTATGGAAAAATCTTCCAAAATGATTTTTTTTCGAGAGTAATGCGCCGGCGCCGATCGCGGCCGCCACCTGGTGTAGGCGAAGGAAGATTTATAAATAATGCTTCCAGAGCCAAAGGGAACGTAATTTTACTAGTATATTTGCAATCTGTGTCTGCAATATTATAAAAAAAAATTTACGCCGGATTATTCATAGCGTGACTTAAAAATTTATTTATTTGAACTCCCTTTTCATGTCATTAACGAACAGTCTGGACATCATATGTACGCAGAACGATGCGGGTTTGATGCTGATCTCGCTTGTACCAACCCCTTTCCGCTCTCCCCACTGCCTGCCCCACCCCTCTCTCCACCCTCCAGCGGGGTAGCCTTCGCAGGCTATGCTGTTAGCGTTTTTGATAGCCAGCGTCATATTTGCGGCATATTAGCGGACTTCACTCGTGCCTGCCAGACTTTTCAAAAATGGAACGCCTCAAAAATGCTGCGCGATAGCAACGGTCGTCTGGCAGCCAGACGACCGTTGCTGTTGCGCAGCATTTTTGCGGCGTTCCATTTTTGAAAATTTTGCAAACGATCCGTCAACATGTAGCTAAAATTCCTATAATATGATTTGAGTAAGTTAAAAATAAAAAATAAAAATTGTGGCCAATGGCTTTTTTTACCACCTGTTTAACGGCACGCCTGTTTCCCAGCGGGGTTGGCAGAGACAGCGTATCTCCTCATGCCACGATCCTGACACACCTCTGCCACCTCTGATTTAATTATTTTCCTTGCGTAATTGTATATCTTGAATAATCGAAAAACGAAAACAAAGAAAATAAAAAAACAAGGAAGTCCCACAGCTGTTGTTTGGTAGGCAAACACTTTGTTAGCAGTAACAGTGTTAGATATCAAACAGGCAATTAACCTATATATTAAAGCAAACACACGAATTGTTTTTCAAGATGTCAAGAAACATTTTTCTTGCGAAAAGTTGCAACTGAAAAAACATTTATTATGAAAAAGTTGAAAGAAATAAAAATTTAAAGACACAAAGACTACTAATGAAAACCGGCCAAGTGCGAGTCGGAATCGCGCACGGAGGGTTCCGTACCACCACGCAATATATTTTATGTTTTTATTAATTTTATTTCCCAAAAAAAAATAGTTTTCCTTTAATTCAGTTCGGGTTCCTTAGCTCGAGCCCAACTCACATTCGGCCGGTTTTTTATTATTATGTAGTTGTTTTACTTTAGATTTTGCACTATAATAATCACACAAAGTTTGACGCCTGTATGTATTATTATTAAATAAATAAATAAATAAATTACCATTTTTACGATAGAGCAAAAAGATAAAAACTTTGAAAAAAAAATTTTTTTCTTTTATTTTGCGTGCGGTACTAAGACGAGTCGTTTGACAGTTTATTCCAATGATATTTTAGGAAAGATAGGTTATCTATATGACATTCAGTGATCACACATGGCACGTCCTTGAAAAGTTGAGAGGAAGAACTATAAAGTGATGCGCCGACTCGAATAGTCTTATTCCAATTATTAGAATTAGTGCAGAATCTCATTACACACGACGGCATTTTCGATGTGTCAGCGGCTCGTGGTTAGCGGTCCGAGCGCGTGCGTGGGTGCGGGGTTAGGTGCGCGACTAACTTCAGACAGGACTGTGGTCTTGTATTTAATGTGCCGCTTGGGAGCTCAGATGACCTATCTACCTCCTTTTAACTTATAATATCATTGGTTTATTCACCAAAATCGATTTAGCCGTTTCTAAGTTACGAGGCAACAAAGAAATTCAACCACATACATACATAATATTATAGATACATCGCAGTGTTTGTTCGATTGTATGTATGTACTTTGGGGTTGGTATAGCAACGCTTGTACGCAAAGCCTAAAATACAAAAAACCGGCCAAGTGCGAGTCGAACTCGCGCACCGAGGGTTCCGTATCGCCATGTCATGGTCAGCGCCACTCACGCTATCTATGGCGTGTTTATGAAATGCTTCATATTAGTTAAAATTCATGATTAGATAAAATGCTTCATACTCATTTCGGTAGATGGCGCGCATACACTTTTTAGTTTCTTCTATGGGAACCCCCGTGAATCTTTTGCTATTTCTTATTTTTATTATTTGTTGTTATATCGGCATAATACATATTCTGTGAATATTTCAACGGGCTACCTATTACGGTTCAAGAGATACAGCCCTCGGACAGACAGACAGACAGAGAGAGACAGACAGACGGCGTAGGCTTAGTAATAGGGTCCCGTACCGGATACGGAACCCTAAAAATACAAAAAGTTAAACCCATTAAACTCCATTGCGCTCGTAGTCGGGTATTAACAGTTTCCATTTTGAATTGCTCCTATAGCAGTCAGTGTTTACCGGCTAACGGGGCAACAGCTTGTAAACATTACTTGAAGAAAGAATGTCAGTGCTGCTACAACAATACTGTGACCACTAGCTGCCGTAACGGAGACACCAGATGCATTCAATGGTCTTCAAGATGGGTGGATCTTTCGAGACATCTGAGATCCTCTGCAATTTTATAAAAGCTATAAAGTCAGTCAAGTTCGAGATAGACTCGCGCGACGAGGTTCCGTGTCAATCAATTTTTTTTCTACATCACCTACAACATCCGTGATGTCAGCCCATAACACCGGGTGAACTTGGTGCCACGTCAGCCTTCCCTTCGGTCGTGCCGGCTACACTGAACTGGACGGAAAACGCAAACTATTTACATAGCCGTTTCGAACGACCTTTCATTCAGTGCGGTGGTATCATCGCGGGCGGGTTAAACCCTACCACTTAGTAATATAAGAAGGGAGTCATATCCCTAAGTCGCCTTTTACGACATACACGGGGAGAGATGCAGTGGGGCTTATCTTTTCAAAGTACCGGCCCAACACGGTACCTATGTTAAAACAAAACCTAGTGTTATTCGGACATGAGCACCGAGGTTCCCGGAACACAAAAAAAATCACACGTTACACAAAAACACGTTTATTGTATGGGGATCCGCTTAATTTTTTCTAACGTTCTCTTTTTTTTATTATTTGTTGCTATATACGCCATAATAACACATACCTATTCTGTGAAAATTTCAACCGACTAGCTATGACGGTTCCAAAGATAAAGCAGTAGGACAGACAGACAGACAGACAGACAGACAGACAGACGGCGGCGTAGGCTTAGTAATAGGCTTCCGTACGACGTAAGAAAACCTAAAAACGGTTGAATGTTTGTTACGGAAACCTCATAATGGGGCCTATTTTTATGCAATAAATGAAATTTAAGTATGTAATCGAAATTATAAAATAATATTGAAAGTAAAATTGTTTTTTAATGAAGAAAAAAAAAGGTCTGCGTTGGCCGAGAATCGAACTCGGATCAACTGCTTGGAAGGCAACTATGCTGACCATTACACCACCAACGCATGTATGTAACACGCGATTAATTATCATTGTATTATACAAACCAATAACTTAGTTCTAATTTACATATTTCCACCTGTATAAACAACAATTCGATATATGTATTTATTGTAGGTACGCAATACAATCTATGAACCTATAAACCATTACTCACCAAAACCTCACTGTATACGGCACTGCAAGTCGCTTCCGTTATTCAATAAAAAACTAAAACCCGACTACGTAAAAGCTAATTATGAAAATCGTTTAAATAAAAAAAAAATAGTTATAAAAAACTAAAACCCGGCTACGAAAAAGCAAATTATGAAAATAGTTTAACTATAACTAAAAATAACAAAATAATGATTTCCATATAATTTATCAGATACAGCAATTCTCTTTTAATATTGATTTTACCTTAGCACTAACTCTATAAATTTTGATAAATTTATTATTTTTAACGTTCTAAATATTGACCCGTGGTCGGGCGTTCTTCGTTCAACAAGACAAGTGAGGCCGTCGTCGTGCATTATTAGAGCGCGGAACTTAGGACGGCCATCGCCATTGTGTCATACTGGCATCTTTTTGTAAGATCAGTCAGAGCCAATCTAAAATTATTATAAGTAGATACATAGGTACATACCGAACGTCAACGGCTATAATGCACAACGACGGTCTCACTTGTCTTGTTGAACGAAGAACGCCCGACCACGGCTCTATATTTAGAACGTTAAAAATAATAAATTTATCAAAATTTATAGAGTTAGTGCTAAGGTAAAATCAATATTAAAAGAGAATTGCTGTATCTGATAAATTATATGGAAATCATTATTTTGTTATTTTTAGTTATAGTTAAACTATTTTCATAATTTGCTTTTTCGTAGCCGGGTTTTAGTTTTTTATAACTATTTTTTTTTTATTTAAACGATTTTCATAATTAGCTTTTACGTAGTCGGGTTTTAGTTTTTTATAACTTATTTTTTTTTATTTTAGGCTTTTTTAAAAACTGTTTGCATACTTTAAATGTTGTATGTAACTCGTATATTGATTTTTTTTTAATGGAATCTGACACATCACCTACAGGCTAAAACATCCGTGACGTCAGCCCATAACACCGGGTGAACTTGGTGCCACGTTAGTGCTTCCCTTCGGTCGTACCGGCTACACTAAATACATAGCCGTTTCTACCGACCTTTCATTCAGTGCGGTGCGGTGGTACCAACACGGGCGGGTTAAACCCTACCACCCAGTAATAAAAGAAGGAAGTCATATCCCTTAGTCGCCTTTTACGACATACACGGGGAGAGATACAGTGGGGCTATTCTTTTATATAAGTACCGGCCCCAAACGGTACAAAATTGATACTATCCGTCCGTTTATTTGTCGTGATCTTTATTTGAAACTAAAGTTTTCTGCAAATAGCGCACCTACATATATATACAAATTATGTATAGTTGAACGATGTATAGTCTTGAAGTAAAATGAAAAGTCAGTCAGAGCAAGACCGAAGACTGAGCTGTGTAAGTACACGATTTTCTTTGTCTATGTAAGTAAATATATCTGGCTGGGGTGAAGCGGATTCGGGAAGTAAGTAAACCAATCAGTTCAAGGCCGAAGACCGAGCTGGTTTCAGGTTGTACATAGTTGAATAATGTACTCACTCGAAGCAGGTAAGCCACTAAGGCGAGGCCAAAGCTACTGATATTATTTTTATAGTAAGCGCGACATGTGGCGCCGAGCCACCCATAAGGTGTCTAGCGATGCCCATGGACATTCGGTAGCATGCGGAGGCTGCCAATGCCATGCCGGCCTGACAGGTGCCCAGGTTGAAGGACCCGAGACTGTACTTGGGGGAAAATATTTATCTGTGTTTGTATTTGAACAGGCTCTGATTTAGCTATGTATTCCTACGGAGTTGCAGTGCTTTTAGATCGCGGGACATTTGGGAGTCACCTACTATTCGCACGGCTCGACGCTGGATCGAGTCCAGAGGCGCCAGCTGGTATTTGACTGAGCCATCCCATAGGTGCGAGCAGTACCCCAAGCAGGACCGAATCTGCGATTTATACGGCCTTGCCCTCGATGTCACGCCGTAAGTTTAGATCGTGCGAAAATTCGACTCGGAGGACCCCGAGGTGGTCGCAAAATTTAAGTGACGTGCCTTGGTAGGAAGGAGCTGGTGTGAACACCGCTCTCTTCGCACTGAACGCGCAAACTTGTATCTTGGAGGTATTTAACTTGACCAACTTGCTACGGCCCATTCGGAAATAGAGCCGAGTGTTTGCTCAAGTTCAGACACAAGTCTTCGCCTCTTCTCATCCACATCCCGCCTAGTTGAAGGGTAACTGGTGTAGAACCCGTGTTCCGTACTCTCGTATGCATAACAATAATATGTTGCCCCCTGAATGCTACGCCCACGCCTTCAACGTTAGCAAGGCTCAGTGCTGCGCATTATCTGCGAAGGTCGATTTGAAGGTCCTTTTGCTTTCCAAGCCAGTTTCTAAGTCAGCGTCATACCTGTCTGGAAGCACCTGAACCTCCTGGGCACCGCCATTTCCAAAGACGTAGGTTTCCGGCAACTAATCGAGTCTAGGGCTAAAACTGCACCCAGAAAATTGGGAATACTTTTCCGCAATCGGCGGTTCTTCTCTTCCACAATATCCCGCTTAGCTGAAGGGTAACTTGCATCCGAAAATATTTGAGGTATTAGGTATATTTAATGTACCTACCTTTTTTTTTATGGAAGCTTGACACGGTTGGCTTCATCACCTACAACATCCGTGATGTCAGCCCATAACACCGGGTGAACTGGGTGCCATGTCAGTGCTTCCCTTCATTTCGCGCCGGCTACACTGAACTGGACGGAAAACACGAACTATTTACATAGCCGTTTCGACCGACGTTTCGCTCAGTGCGGTGGTACCAACCCGGCCGGGATAAACCCTACCACCTAGTAAGGTAAGAAGGGAAGGGACCTACAGTTTAACGTGGTAACCAAACCACGGTCAGCCTCCAACAGTCGGGCGGTCATCCATCAGTAAACTGACCGCACCATTAAGCTGCCCAGGCTGACGATCCCTTAGTCGACGATCCCTTACGACATGCGACGGGGAGAGATGCAGTGGGGCTATTCTTTTTAAGTACCGACCCCACACGGTACACCTACACTACATATTATGCTTACACTAGGTACCTACATGGACATTTAATACCAATTTATTTTAGCATAGTACTGTATCTAATAATAATATTATATATACATAAAATTTTCGGTAGATCAGTGAATAAGTATGTAGGTATATTACCAACAATACCATGTCGCTTCTTCGCGTCGCAGTCGCGTCGTCGCGTACCGAAACCGCGGGGGCGCGCGGCGCGGTGCGCGGGCGACCACGCTTCATCGCGAATAATCGCGATTCATACATGCGCCACACATTTGGCTCTATTTCTCTGTATACATAAGTTTAATAGATAGCAAAGTATATATTTTCGGAATCGTAATTTAATTATCTTTAATTTGATACCCCACTCAATATATTTTGAAAAACTAATTTGACATTTTGAGGCCGTGCGTCCGCCATTTTGAATTTTGAAAATTGTTATATAGCCTATGACACTCCCGTGAATAAGACAAATCCACTGGCGCAAGAATTATTCAAATCGGCCCAGTACTTTAGGCTGTAGAGTGGAATATAGATAGTCACATACATACATACATACATACATACATACATACACGCCAAACTCATAACCCTTCCTTTTTTGGCTTCGCCGTAGTCGGGTAAAAAACACTTAAAGTTGTACTATCTCCGTCAGTGTGAAGTCAAAAGCTAAAAAATCCTTTAATTCTGAATGGACAAGTATGTATGTATATATTTAGGTATTATGTATTATATAAATTGTAATTCATATGTATTTAATTTAATCTATAAATAGTAATTTATACGTTTAATTAACTAGTATGTACTTATATGTAGTGTATATTATAGTATACAAGCTGTGCCCGCGGCTCCGCCCGCTCTCATATTTCACTTCACTGCTAACCTCATAAGCTATTTAGCGTGATGGTAAGTAGCCTATAGTTGATGAGAAGAATCAAGCTATCCGTAGAATTTTGTTTTATTAAAATCGGTTCAGTGGTTCTCGAGTTATAAGCGGACAGACAGACAGACAGAAAGCAGACGTTGGATTTTATTATAGGTAAGGAAGGAAGGAAGGAAGGAAGGAAGGAAGGATATTATAGTTATTTTCCTTATATTATATTTTACATTCCCACACTCAAGTCTTTTGCTACTACCTACTTATATCTCGCAACATACGACTCTCAAACATCCAAAGGTTGACTGGGAGAAATCCCTGTGCCTGTAAGGGATAAGTCCGCCTTTGCCCCTCATGTAAATTTCTTATTGTGTGTTTATGTTAAATGTTTTTTGGAGCAATAAAGTATTTCTATCTATCTATCCATTACAGTCTCGGGTCCTTCAAGAGGGGCGTGAATGTGGCACCTGTCAGGCCGGCATGGCATTCGCAGCCCCCGCATACGGCCGAATGTCCATGGGCGTCGTTAGACGACTTATGGGTGTCTCGGCGCCACATGTCGCGCTTTCTATAAAAAAAAATACTACCATGCGGGGCCGGCACTTACAAATAATAGCCCCACTGTATCTCTCTCTGTGCATGTCGTAAAAGGCGACTGAGGGATAAGGACAAGATGCCGTGCATAAGAGCGACAGGATAACCACCTATCACCTAGGCACGGTCCTTCCACCACTCGTAAAAACGGTAATACATACAATCGTCAACATTAGTCTGTTTATAGTTGAAACTGTCAGTCAGTCAGCGTGTAAGCGTCCACTGCTGGGCATACGCCTCTCCAATTTGCCTCCAGTTCTCCCGGCCTTCAGCGGTACGGAACCACTGCTTTCCGCCGACGTACTTGATGTCGTCGTCCCACCTGGCGGGTGGTCTTCCCACACTCCGTTTTCCTGTCCACGGCCGCGAGTGTAGGACACGGTTACTCCAACAGTCGTCTTCTCTTCGGCTGACGTGCCCAGCCCACTGCCTGTTCAAACTGTAAAGTAGAACAATAAAAGTAATAATAAAACCCAGCCATTTACGCGGTGTTACGGAAACCTCGGTGCGCGAGTCCGACTCGCACTTGGCCGGTTTTTTATCAATCAATCACTCAATCAATCTAAGCGAGTAACGAACTGGAAGCCCAACCAACTCCGGTCGCACTATACAAGCCGCGCCGATGATAGCCGCGTGATGGACCAGATATGACAGGCTTTATGAGTTGTTTTCAACTTTCATAAACCGTAATCTCTCACGACCTTCGTACTAACTGATGGTGGTGGAAAATCCTACTAATATTATAAACGGGAAAGTTTGTGAGGATGGATGTATGGATGTATGGATGGATGTATGGATCTTTGTTCCTCTTTCACGCAAAAACTACTGAACGGATTTTGCAATACTATAGCACATCAGAATAACATATAGGCTATATACCATCACGCTAAATAGCCTTAGGGCTCAGCAGTATCAAATAAAGTATAGTATGGACGGGAGAGAGCGAATCTTCCAAGAAAAACAAGAGCCTGTCAACGTCACATAAAAACTTCAATTTCGAATTCTGTTATTTTTTTTTTATTTGCTGAAAACAAATACGGCCAGTACGGAAAGGCGCGGGGCGGCGCGGAACGGCGCGGGGCACCGCGGAGCGGCGCGGAAAGTCGCGGGGCGGCGTGGAGCGGCGCGGGGCGGCACGGGACGGCGTGGAGCGGCGCGGAAAGGCGCGGAGAGGCGGGGGGCGGCGCGCTGCGGTGAAGAACGGCGCAGGACGGCGCGGTGCGGCGCGGAGCGGCGCGGGACGGCGTGGAGCGGCGCGAAAAGGCGCGGAGAGGCGCGGAAAGGCGCGGAAATGCGCGGGGCGACGAGCGATAATTCGGGCCAAAGCTAATAAGGAATACCTATAGCTAGCTAGGTACTATGTATATTTATTTAAGTACCTACGTAGACGCAAAAGTAATCGTCGATAATGTTGGTATAAGTATTTTTTTTATTGAAACTGACACGGTTGGCTACTTCACCTACAACATCCGTGATGTCAGCCCATAACACCGGGTGAACTAGGTGCCGTTACAGTGCTCCCTTCGGTTGTGCCGGCTACACTGAACTGGACGGAAAACACAAACTATTTATATGGCCGTTTCGACCGACGTTTCATTCAGTGCGGCGGTACCAACCCGGGCGGGTTGAACCCTACCACCTAGTAAGGTAAGAAGAGCTGATACCTACAGTTTTACGTGGAATCCGAACCAGGGTCAGCCTCCAACCATCGAGCGGTCACCCATCCAAGTACTTACCGCGCCCAGGGTTGCTTATCAACAGTCGACCGCTCGCACCACTGAGCTACCGAGGCTGACAAACCGCCTCCAACAGTTATAACTTTTTCCTTTCTATATTTAACTAATTATGATTTCCTTTTTGACGTGATAACGTCACGTCTTATAAATTGATGAACGCCGGCTGCACGCACGAAAAAGTGTCACATTCCATCTGAACCTGTGTGTGCAAGCGAGAGCGCGTAACAAGCGATAGAGAGGCACAATAGGCCCAAGCCGAAAGCGAACCAAGGGAATCCGATATTCGTTTGGTCGTTTATGTGATTTCGTGGCTCAGTGGTAGGAGTGTAGGATTTGTATTTTCTGACCATGGGTTCGAATCCCTCAATTTTTTTTTTGGTTTTTTTTTTAAGCCGAGTTACGGTGTTTACATTTTTTACGGTGTTTAGTTTTTTTTATAACCACCTAAAAATTATTTTCGGAAATACAAACGTAACAAAAACGACATGCGTAGTCTTACCACTTTATGACGTTATCACGTAAAACTATCGTTCGTAAACCGACTTTACAGACAACCAATTTTTTTTTATTGATTTAATGACATGATATTGTTCAAGTGGTGACCTCCAACCTCCAGCATTGATGCGAATTTTTGAGGTGTTTTATTTTCCGTTGTGACGATTTGAATTGGCCCGCAAGGTCTCATTATCTGAACATTTCAGACTTATTTCTTTAGGTTTAATTCAAGTCAATGGTCTATGTGAATAAGCTACTGACTCTTGAAGCCCTGAATGACAACTTTCGACAGGTAATTGTGAATATTGTTAAGAAAATTGTTGAGAAAAGTGAAGAATGATAAGTTGATGCCATTTCTATTGTTCTTATCCCTTTGGACAGGGATGTTGTTATTATGAAAATAGGTTTTTTTCATTAACTCTTGTGTAGAACATATTATGTACTGTTATGTAGTTATACTCGTATTCATATCTACCACCTAAGGGCCACTTTCATAAACTGGAGATTCCAGGAAACTTAAAAGTGACTTTTTTATTTATAGTGATTAGTGATTATGATTCATAGAGTAATAATGTAAACTAATCTGAAGCATAGAGACCTATGTTTCAGATTTCATAAGCAAGCAAAATGAACATAATTCTTTAGTCTAGAAAAAAAAGTACTGAAACAATTTTTTTTTCATACTTACGTCAAAAAGTTGTGTTTGTGTGTTTTTTTATTTATCTTCGAAATAGTGTTGAGAAGTAATTATCATAGTGCATTTTATATTGAAATGTTATACGAAACAAAATTGTTCATAAATGTTAAACGTAATTTAAGTAAGTATTATTTTAATTGTTTTTAATTCAGTCTATATGTATGCGATATGTATGTATGTATGTATTAATTCAGTCTCACCAACCTGACCACAGAACAGAATAGCGATCTGGGGCGGCTATCATCTTTCCTCGGCCAGCCGACTCACGGCGCATCTTTCTTAGTCCGTTTTCCGACCAGCAGTGAATTGTAGGGGACGTGAATGAATAGGTACAGGTGTATAACCGCGCATAGAGACCCATAAGTAGTACTTAGCTGCGGTCTGGGGATTCCGGCCGGAAACTCTGGTGAGTGTGTGATCTGGCGTACTCTGCAAACATGACCTACGCCAGTCTAAAATTAACTGACCCTTAACGATAACTGGTGTTCAAACAGAATAGGGACTATGTAAATCATGTGTAAGTGCCACTTAACCCCAACTGTGCATTCTGTCACAACGCGAAATGAAGCGGCTTAAGACACGAAGCGCGGGGGTGAGGAGGTGGTTGGGGAGAGGTGGTTGGGGAGAGGTGGATGGGCTCTGGTATTAGTTTTTGTGGAAATTCCGCACGAAATATTATGAAAAACTCCCCTTTTTAAGCGGACTTCAAAATGAACGAACCAAATTTAGGGGTGCGTAGCAAACAGGAAAGATGGACAGGTTTTTCTGTCTGTCGGTCATGGGACGGAGATATTTTGTATAAGCACATTCGCATTTCATGCTGTATAGGCTGCCCCTGAGGCTCCTACCTCGAGCACAGCCACCCACTTGCGAAGCAATAAATAAAACATTTCGACGCATTCACTTAGTTAGTGCGAAAAGTACCGTCGTACACATTCAAAGTTCCCTTCTTACCTTACTTGGTGGTAGGGTTCAACCCGCCCGGGTTGATACCACCGCACTGAATGAAACGGGAGTCGAAACGGCTATGTAGTTTGTGTTTTCCGTCCAGTTCAGTGTAGCCGGCACGACCGAAGGGAAGCACTGACATGGCACCTAGCTCACCCGGTGTTATGGGCTGACATCACGGATGTGGTGGTGATGTAGCCAACCGCGTCAGTTTCCATAAATAAATTATTTTTTTTAAAGTGGGAAATTAGTCACGAAACCCTGCCCGAGAAGACGGAATTCGTGCTTGACCGGTTTCATATAAAGCCGTCAGTTGAGTCAACTATATATGAGGATGTGCATATATTGTGCGGGACTACGAGATGTGGTTTAGTTGTATTATATAGGTTATGTTGAAGCTATCTATATGAGCGTGGCTGATTGCTTCGTGTTAGGCTTGCCAGATCTGATGTTAGCCTTCCCGGGACATATCTACTACTTGCGCATTGATATCTATTTTATAGATTGGCCCATCCCATATATCACTCCCGAACAAATATGTTCTCGACGAGAACCGCATATAATGCAGATTTCACGGACAGCCGCTTCATACGGCGTGTGCGGCGCGTGTTGAACGCACGCATGTCTGTATCGAGCCGGTGACGCGTGTGTGCAGCATGCCCGGTTGCTGTTATAAAGAGTGACAGTGACAAACGTTGTTGTTTGTTTCGCCTGAGCATGTTACGGCGTGTTAAGAAGCCATGCTGTCACGGATAGGATCGTGTGACGGTGCGGTGGTATCGCGTTCTCGTTCTCGCTTGCCTGCTGGTGATGAGAGTGGGCGGAAAGACGGCAAACGCGCCGCATGACGTCTTTCTCGCTCGTTCTTGTCATCTGTGGGCGGGTGGGTGTGAGCGCGCGATAGTATCGTCGTAGGGATCGTGTCACGTATCACAATACTGCGTGTGTGTGCACGCACACTTGTACCGACGTCTAGCACAGGTTGCATCGTACGACGTTCGATCTATAAAATAGATGTCGATGTACTTGCGGTCCTTCATAAATAAGGTGCACAAAGGAAATATCAATATTATTATTTTATTCCTTTATTTTCACATTTTTACCATGTATTTATATTAATTTTCCATATTTTATATTCTACAAAAACTTATAAAAATACACAAAATTAATAAAAATCTTAATAAAAATGGTAATTTTTTTTTATTTTGTAATTTTTACGGCGAACATTTAGGGTTTTTTTTTTGTATGGAACAATTATTTCAGTAAGTTATTATGAGTCATTTCATTTCATTTCATTTCATTAGTATTTGGCTTACCGTGGTTGGCATTCGCGGTCACATTGTCCGACGTTTCGGACTGACGCGTGCAGTTCATCCTCAGGGCGAGTGCCTGGCTGCGGTCGGGTTCGCGGTTGAGTCCATCCTCAGGGCGGGCCCGCAGTTGAGTTCATCCTCAGGGCGAGTGCCTGGCTGGGTCGGGCCTGCGGTTGAGTCCATCCTCAGGGCGGGCCCGCAGTTGAGTTCATCCTCAGGGCGAGTGCCTGGCTGCGGTCGGGCCCGCGGTTGAGTCCATCCTCAGGAAGAGCCCGCAGTTGAGTTCATCCTCAGGGCGAGTGCCTGGCTGCGGTCGGGCCCGCGGTTGACTCCATCCTCAGGGCGGGCCCGCAGTTGAATTCATCCTCAGGGCGAGTGCCTGGCTGCGGTCGGGCCCGCGGTTGAGTCCATCCTCAGGGCGGGCCCGCAGTTGAGTTCATCCTCAGGGCGAGTGCCTGGCTGCGGTCGGGCCCGCGGTTGAGTCCATCCTCAGGGCGGGCCCGCAGTTGAGTTCATCCTCAGGGCGAGTGTCTGGCTGCGGTCGGGCCCGCGGTTGAGTCCATCGTCAGGGCGGGCTCGCAGTTGAGTTCATCCTCAGGGCGAGTGCCTGGCTGCGGTCGGGCCCGCGGTTGAGTCCATCCTCAGGGCGGGCCCGCAGTTGAGTTCATCCTCAGGGCGAGTGCCTGGCTGCGGTCGGGCCCGCGGTTGAGTCCATCCTCAGGGCGGACCCGCAGTTGACTTTATCCTCAGGGCGAGTGTCTGGCTGCGGTCGGGCCCGCGGTTGAGTCCATCCTCAGGGCGGGCCTTCAGTTGAGTTCATCCTCAGGGCGAGTGCCTGGCTGCGGTCGGGCCCGCGGCTGAGTCCATCCTCAGGGCGGGCCCGCAGTTGAGTTCATCCTCAGGGCAAGTGCCTGGCTGCGGTCGGGCCCGCGGCTGAGTCCATCCTCAGGGCGGGCCCGCAGTTGAGTTCATCCTCAGGGCAAGTGCCTAGGCACTCGCCCTGAGGACGGACTGAACGCGCCAGTCCGTTAATACGTCCGGTTAATACTTTAGTTAATTTGTTGCAAAATGCACATATCGAACTGCTGTTGAATAAATCAAGTGTGCTAAACGATTTGTTATAAGAAGCCATGCACCTATTGAAAACACCTCTGGCCGCCACACCCAACTACACTTGGCTACTTACAATATACGGACAATGAGAACGCACGAGAAACTGGTCGAGCTGGAACAGGAGCTGGCTTATATAAAATGGGACATCCTGGGTCTTTGTGAGGTCCGAAGAAAGGGCGAAGAGACTGAAGTGTTACGTTCCGGCAACCTGTTTTACTTCAGAGGGAATCCTCAAAAATCGGAAGGTGGAGTGGGATTTATGGTGAGGCGCAGCCTCGTGAACAGCATCATTGAAATCGACAGCGTGTCGGACAGAGTGGCCTACATCATCATCAGGCTGAACAAGCGGTATCAGCTAAAGGTGGTGCAGGTATACGCTCCCACGAGTTCGCACGCTGACGACGAGGTGGAGCAGTTCTACGAGGATGTATCGAAAGCCTTAGAAACCAACAAATCCCACTTCCAGTACGTGATGGGAGATTTTAATGCCAAACTGGGCAAGCCTCTGAAGGGAGACAGAGCAGTAGGTCCGTACGGTATCGGTGTCAGAAATCGACGCGGCCAGATGTTAGTCAACTATCTCGAGGCCAACCAGCTCCACGCCATGAATACCTTTTTCCTGAAAAAGGATAAAAGGAAATGGACGTGGGCCAGCCCCGACGGTTGTACGCGAAACGAGATCGACTACATACTGGCGGACAGTAAATCGTCGTGTATAGACGTTACTGTCCTTAACCGCTTCGATACTGGCAGCGATCACCGACTAGTGCGAGGTACGCTGAAGCTAAACCTCAAGATGGAACGGCGCAAACTCATCCACAAACCGCTGGCCAAGCTGAACATACCGGACGAGACGCTCGAAAATTTCGAAGCCAAACTCGAGGATGCTTTTAGCTTGACGCCGCGAGATGAGGATGCCGACATCGACAAGGTGTATACGGGCTTCGTATCCGCACTAACGGACACTGCAGAGCAGCACTTCGTTAAAAGTCGACAGGCACCCCGCAGCAAGTTATCCGCAGAGACGTTGAGGCTCCTGGAAACACGACGGAATATGAAACCGGAGACCCGGAGCAGTGTCGTGCACAGGAACCTCAACAAGACCATAAGCAAGTCCATTCGCCGCGATATTGCTGCGAATTGCTATTCTCACCTGATTACGGAGTTTTTGATATAATTAGTATGACCTTTGGCACATTATGGCACTACTACTATATTGTCGTAGAATAAACCGTAGAATGTACCGTGTGGGGGCGGTACTTAAAAAGAATAGCCCCACTGCATCTCTCCCCGTGCATGTCGTAAGAGGTGACTAAGGGATAAGGACAAGATACTGCGCTAAAGGGCGACAGGCTAGCCACTTCTCACCTTGGCGCAGTCCTTCCACCTAGTCATGCAGCAGGTGGGTTCTTCGTGCCTTACTTGCTGCTTTATAGTTGCCTTGTCCGTATACTGTGCTAAACGTGGTGGTCGGTGTTGTGCTGTAATTTACCAGAGTCCTTATAGCAGAACACCGATTACTCTGCTTCCCCGATTGCCGGGATACAGCGTGTGTTATGTTATGTATGTATGTATGTTAACTAAAATGAGTGGGACCGACGATGTCCAATCGAGCCTTCGTTCTAACAAACGTCGTCGTGAGAAAACTTTGTCAATTACCCGGGTGGAAAATCGGTTCCTACAAATTTTACCACAAATTAATCATAGGTTCTAACTTGCAAAGGAGACGCTTGGAGCCACCAGATACGTGATGTTGCCATCACAGCACGTGTAATGAAATAAAACATGTTTTATTTATCTGCCGCCTAATTGGTGATACCAAGCTCACGAAGGGACTGGAATCATTTTCTAGGTACATTTTCTAGTTATCTGTTTTATAGGTTTTTTTTTATTTAAACTAGCATGGGTGGCTGTGCCGAGAGACCAATGGTGCAATCGACACAGCCAAAATCACCTCTCCTCGCGTAACCACGCTCAGTTAGGTGCCATGCCAGCAGATTTGCGGACTGTTGCTGGGCTAGTCCGTTAATACGATGCTTGAAGATATACAGATTAAATTATTCAGGAATTACACTCGCCGGAAGACAGTTCCACACTCTAGCGGTGCGACAAAGGAACGATTTAGAGAACCGATGGGTTCTCAAAAGCCCAATGTCAACAACAAAATGGTGCTGAGTCTCTCTGCGGCGAGTCATGCGGAGATAGGACGGGTGACAGGGAATAAGGGATGCTAGTAGGAAAGTATTAACATTGCCGATGCTACGATGACCTGGCTTCCCTCATCCCTCCTCCTCCGATCAGTTTTTGTTTTGTTAAATTTC
This sequence comes from Nematopogon swammerdamellus, assembly GCA_946902875.1. Taxonomy (NCBI): domain Eukaryota; kingdom Metazoa; phylum Arthropoda; class Insecta; order Lepidoptera; family Adelidae; genus Nematopogon; species Nematopogon swammerdamellus. The sequence continues at coordinate 10,965,916 of OX336359.1, forward strand.
TCGAAAAGTAAAAACATATTTTTTTTGCGTAACGTGTTTATTTGAGTATTTATGTAACCCTCCCGAAACACTTGACATGAATAACGAAGCACCTTATATATATATGTTGCCGACACCCACCTTCTAAGAATGCACCTCTTTTCGAAATTGTTCCTGTGTCTTACGGCGAAAATATGAAACGTTGTATGAACGAAATATGATTGTGTTCCCTGCTACGAGTACCTATAACCTGGGCGCTTTGTAGCTGGCATGGCGCCTCCCGCAACGTCCGAAATGATGTACACTTGAAAAAAAATATCACCCAAAATTTACCCCAAAAATCTAAATTCACTCATTTACGCTATACATCCTAGATTGAGTCTACAAATTCTATATATGTAATAAATTTAAACTTTTTTCGGCCAATAGATTCGGAGAAAGTAAGCTGTTACAGACGGAAAGACAGACAGATACGAGAGTGATCCTATAAGGGGTCCGATTTTTCCTCTTTCAAAGCGTACGGAATCCTAAAAATTGTGCTTAAATAGAGAAAAACTAATATTAAGTATACGAAAACCTTTTCAAATGAGCTAGATGAATACCACATATTTAAAGTTTTTTCGAAAAAGTCTGCCTTTGCCCCTCATTGAAATGAAATATCGAAATTGTAACATATTGCAGAGCAATGCAATATTTATATTTACCTATCTTTTTCAGTCAGTAAGATTCCTTCAGCCTGAAATTACAAATTAACATTTTACCCCTGAATTAATTTCATTCTCCTATGAAAGCCGAATTAATTAATCAAAAAGTTTTTCCACAATAATTGAGTTTCCTGCAAAACTGACAATCGGACGACTTACCCCAGTCCGTAATAGACAATGGTGGAAGCATAGAATTGAAAAGAACAGAACAGCAGTTGTAGAAATGCTTAGAGCGCAGTCAGAATGGCGATCAGAACTTAGTTGAATGACACGTACGTCATACGCGGTACGTAACACTGCTTTCCGCCAACGTACCTGATGTCGTCGTCCCACCTGGCGGGTGGTCTTCCCACACTGCGTTTTCCTCTCCACGGCCGCCAGTGTAGGATATGGTTACTTCAATCGTCTTTGTCGAAGTCAGAAGTCAGGTGTGCCAAATTTCGTAAGTGTATGTATGTTTGTATGTATGTTTGTATGTATGCATGTTTGTCTACGCATTTCTCCGAAACTATTAATCGGATTGTGATAATTTTTTATTGGCTTACATTTACTTCAACTTAGGGAACAGTGCAAGTCTAATTTAAATTGGTTCAGTAGTTTTTAAGATATGAACTATTAAGTTTGTACAAATCACTGGAAAAACACGTCGTCGGTTTAACGCCCAATTCTTTATGTGCAGAATTTGTTATGTGATATAACTAAAAATAGTGAAATAAAAAACTGTTTTAAATAAAAACATTGCATCGACTTAAAAAACAACTAGAACTTAAAAATGTTAATTAATATTTTGATTTATATTCGGATCCTTGAGTTGAAGGCTGTACAAAAGCTCACCTAAAAAATTGATAGATGGGCTTCTGTGCTTTTGTACCGCCTTCAACTCAAGGGTCCGAATATGAATAAAAATATTTAACACTTTTCAGTTCTAGTTGCTTTTTGAAGTCGGTACAATGTTTGTCGTTTCTACGGGCGCCCGGCGGCCTTGTAACGTACGTTATATATTAATATCCTTACAACTCGAGAACCACTTTATCGATTTACATACGGTTTTCACTGTTACATTCTGCCACTTCTCAAGACGGTTTTAGGTTATAAATCATAACACTACGTCATCGGCGGCATGAGCTGTGAGCGTGTGTGTGATGGTGAGTGTGAGGTTTCCGTACGTGGTATACGGAAACCTAAAAATTAAAGTTACATGAGAGCAAATCAGCGGTGACGACGGGACCCTGGAAGTGAACACGGTTCACACTTAACCGGTTTCTCTTATAAATCTTCGACAATTTGCACCTTTTCCATGTATATATTTCCATGGGATTGGGTTTGGGCTGAATTGAGGAAGGGAGGAAGCTTTTGAAAACTTACTCACTTCAGATATGCAAAGCTTCCTTTATACTGGGGCTTTTGTGGAATTCTGGAATATGGCTTCATGTGGATTTTAAATAGATAGATAAAAAATTATTTAGCTATATAAAAATTGTTCACATAGAAAATTACAATAACATGAGGTCCAACAACTCCAACAACAACAACAAATATCTTAATATACTATATGACGAAGTAAATAGCTGCCAATTTACATGTAGATATTTTTTTTTTGTAATCCGGTATGGGTGGCTGATTTGGAGGGGCTAAAGCGCATGCTCCGACCAGCCAATATCACCTCCGAGAAGGTAGGTGCCATACCTGAGGCTATACTGGACTAGTGGAGAACACAACCGAGGCTGCTATGCGGCCATCTTACATCCAGTACGGTGGTACCAACCCAGTCGGCTACAATTTGAGCCTACCACCTAGTAACGGGCAAGGGAAGGGACCTACAGTTGTACACCGGTTCCGAACGGTGAAGCAGCAGGTGGAGGTATGCACGTAAATTTTTTCGTCAGAAAAAACTCATTGGTACACGCCGACCTGATTCGAACCTCGGACGAATGAGAAGCCGATGCCCAAACCACTCGGCCACCGGCCGCTAGGTGTGCTTAAGATCGACCGATCGCACCACTGAGCTACCGAGGCTGACAAATTTTCCGTACAAAACAATTGGGAAGGGAAAGGTTTCGCCTGCGGTCTCGCTCGAGTAGCGACAGTCGTCTTGTCATTTAGCTAAAATTTACGGTGAGCATCCATCTTCTTCCCGCCATTCCTTCGAGTATAGATTTTATTTTAGAAAACAATTTTAGATATACAAAAATACTTAATTATTTTAGTATCAATAAAAAATATTAGAATAATGAACAGACATTTAATCGAAATGACGTATTCTTAATAAGACAAATGCATAACATTGTTAAAATAAACCTAATAAATAAATAAAAAACTAAATACTAACATTTAAGATTACTGTAAGTAAAAAACTTCGATTAGATAAATATAATCAAACAAACATAATAACTAACATTAAAACTATAAATTAAATTAATACTAAACTAATATAAGAATAAACTGACTAATACAATATCAAAAATATATCTAAATAAAACAAAACAAAATTACTAAGAATAATAATAAATCCTCCTCAAGCCCTGAGCTCGAAGGGGGCATGGTGGCAAGGACGGAGGCGGCGTTACCTCGTTGGACGGCCATGCTGATGCGTTGCCGCAGGTATTCTGTAGAGAATTTTTAACACGAAGCAGCGCGCATGGCCGACCCGATGTCCGATTAGATTAATTGTATTTTTAAAATAAATATTCTTTCAATTCTGTTGATTTTTAAATTTGTTTTTTATGGAAACTGACACGTAGGCTACATCACCTACGGCATCCGTGATGTCAGCCCATAACACCGGGTGAACTTGGTGCCACGTCAGTGCTTCCCTTCATTTTCATGTTGGCTACACTGAACTGGACGGAAAACACGAACTATTTACCTACATAGCCGTTTCTACAGACGACGTTTCATTCAGTGCGGTGGTATCAACCCGGGCGGGATAAACACTACCACCTAATATGGTAAAAAGGGAAGGTCCTACAGTTTTACGTGGAATCGGAACCACGGTCAGCCTACAACGGTCGAGCGGTCACTCGTCCAAGTACTGACCGCGCTCAGGGTTGCTTAACAACAGTCGACCGACCGCACTATTGAGCTAGCGAGGCTGACAGATAGTAATCATTTTTTAATTTTAATTTAAAGACGAGGTAGTAATTTTTCTCAGTGAAAGCATTGAAACTCAGTTAAAACGAGCCAGGGAAAGGGCGATAGAAGGTAGCCCGGCATGGTACACGAAATCGTTACAAATATCTTCAGGCCCGCATCTGTAGATCTATGGATGTGGATCTACAGCGCTCGTGGAACCCGCTGCCAGAATGGATACAGTGCAGCGCTATAAGTACTGTGACCCGGCCACAGAGTAATGGACACTCAGAGAAACTCTGCGGACATGGAGCATGTCAGCCAGTCAGTCAGTCAGTCAGCGTGTAAGCGTCCACTGCTGGACATACGCCTCTCCAATTTTCCTCCAGTCCTCCCGACCTTCAGCGATACGGAACCACTGCTTTCCGCCGACGTACTTGATGTGGTCGTTCCACCTGGCGGGTGGTCTTCCCACACTGCGTTCGCCATATCCGTACCCATTGAACTCCACAGTGTCTCCACACCGTCAGGTTCAAAGAGTCTTTCAAAATAATCTTTCCATCGTTCAAACATATTATTTTGTATCCTTTAATACAAATCCGTCGTTGTCCCTGATATCAGCCACTCTAGATGTCTCTGATATTCCCGGGGTCGTTTTCACAATTTTCCAAAATTCTTTTATATTAAGCCCGGAAGTTGTCAGAGAATCTCCTATAACTCTTCAACTGATTCTTTAAAATAATTTTATCCTCACTATACTTTTGCTGCTTTCGTCTCTCTACTTCATTATCTGCTCCGTTTACTCTAGGTGACACGTCAGTGCCTCCCTTTAGTCGTGCCAGCTACATTGAACTGGACGGAAAGCTTGAACTATTTACATAGCCGTTTCAAGAGATTTTTCATTCAGTGCGGTGGCACTTAATAACGGTGCTACTCAGCACACTCATATTTCCCGCCTTTTGCCTTCCTACAAACCTTTCACAAGCCTTGCGGGTAGGTTAGAAAGTGGAAACGTGGGCGAAGGGAAATATTCTCGCGGGTAGTCGCGTAATCGCGTGGCCCGGTGACGAAGAAAGACGTGCGCGCGAGAAGACGAGAGTGTTCCTGGAGGAAGAGACGACAGAGACGTTGGAATGTGTAAGGTGAATTGATTGCGACAGAGACGTTTGTTTAGTTTTTAAGTTAGTGCGTGAGCGAGAAGGTGACTCGGTCGGGGCCAGAGGTCATTCCGAACGCTGTCGTGGAAGCTGGAGGTCTGCACGTTTTGGTGAGTGAGGCCTACCTATTACCTACATCCAATGATATTATAAGTTAAAAAGAGGTAGATAGGTTATCTGGGCTCCCAAGCGGCACATTAAATACAAGATCACAGTCCTGTCTGAAGTTAGTCGCCCACCAACTACGCACGCGTTCGGACCGCTAACCACGAGCCGCTAGCACATCGAAAATGCCGTCGTGTTTAGTGAGATTCTGCACTAATTCTAATAATTTGAATAAGACTATTCGAGTCGGCGCATCACTTTATAGTTCTTCCTCTCAACTTTTCAAGGACGTGCCATGTGTGAGCACTGAATGTCATATAGATAACCTATCTTTCCTAAAATATCATTGCCTACATCTATCTTCCCATCTGTCCGTGCTGAGTACCCGTTATTAAGTGCAGCACCAACCCGGGCGGGTTAAACCCTACCACCTAGTAAGGTAAGAAGGGAAGGAACCTACAGCTTTACGTGAAATCAGAACCACAGCGGTTTTTTTTTTTGTTAAAATTTTGTTTTATTTTTTATAGAAAGTGCGACATGTGGCGTCGTTTCACTTACGAGTAGGTGACTTACGATGCCCATGGACATTCTGTGATGCACGGGGATTGCGAATGCCATGCCGGCCTGACAGGAGCCCCTTTTAAAAAACCCCAAGCTGTACTTGGGAGGAAATAGATGAGCAGGGAGTGCGTTCCACATTTTCCCGGTTCTGTGAATAAAATACCTACAGAACCGGTTGGTGCGCATCCTCGGTAGGTCGATTGTATAGGGGTGCATCCCCTGCCCAGTACGCGTAGTGCGGAGTTGGATTGGGGACGACGGAATCGCGTTAAACAGCTCTTCCGAACACTCTCCGTGAAATAGACACACTTAGGGAGCCGACTATCCTGCTATCCTGGACCGCTATCCTGAAATCCTATTTCGCTGTAACGTCTGCTGTCTGTCAAAGCCTTTCAGTTCATCGCCCGCTGCCTCTGCCAAGGGTAGTTGCTCTGAAAGCCTCCCCATTTAAGATGTAAGGATGTATACGTATAGCTGCACCCCCCAGCCGCCTCCAACCCCCACAGACGGCCGCCAGTAGCTGGCGCGCCGCGGGCCACGTCGGCCGCGCGCGTGACGTCACATCGCGAACCGCCGCCATCTTTGTTCACATGTTCGAATATTGTTATTTCATTCCATATTTGAATTGAAAGGTGTCCGCTCAACACGGCGCACTGTGGTCAGCGTAATTCGAGAAACACGTAGGAGTTCAAAGTGGGGAGGTTAAAATGGACAAAATTGTGCTGATAACAATAATTTGCCTGCGGGAAATTGTCTCCGATATTTTTCGCGATTTTACTATCCGATTTGATGTTACATCTTATTATGCAGGCTCAAGGCAGACGCAATTTTTTCTCGATACTTACCCCTACATTTTTATCACATATTTATTTTATAATTTTTTGTACGAATTTAATTCAATAAGCATGAATGTTTATATTTATGTAGTTTTTATACTCCATTATTCCCATGAATTAAAATTTTGCTCCCCTCCCCCCTTTATCTTAATTATTTTTTAATAAGTCTTTATATTAGATTTATTTGGTTTAATTCAATTATTTCATTTTAATACCTTCTTAAACTATGAAGTTTTTAATTCGATTGAAATAAAAACAAATTGTGTTATTTATTATTAATCCGCCTAAATGCGCTTCTGCCAAAGGTAGAATAAATGTTGACAATAAACTCGCTTTTTTTAGTCTCATGTAAATAATGTGGTTTCCGTATCCCGTACGAAAACCTATTACTAAGCCTCCGCCGTCTGTCTGTCCGCCCGTCTGTCCGAGGGCTGTATCTCTTGAACCGAAATAAGTACCCCGTTGAAATTTTCACAGAATATGTGTTACTATGGCGGATATAACAACAAATAATAAACAAAAAAAATGTAAAAATTAAGGGGGGCTCTCATACAACAAACGTGCGAAAAATCTATTAGTCACGCTACTGAATAATAGATGGCGCCACAGGCTTTTATACATTGCATTGTTGAAAGACAAAAGATAGCCGCTCAATTGCTAACGACCTCATTGAGGTGCTGTCATTTTCCCACTGTCAATTGCCATCGACCTCATTGAGGCTTCTCTCCGATCGTCCTACATATTTCCGAAGTATAAATTCGAAGACCATGCCACCTGAACGGATAGGCGGATATTATTTATAGCGGATAGATACGGAAACCTCCGTGCGCGAGTAAGACTCGCACTTGACAGATTTTTGATTTCAGTATCTGCTGCATTACAAATAATTAATAAATTGTATTCCGTTTTAATTTCGTTTTATTTTATAACAGACCATTTATTATGCTCGTGATTATTTAAAAAAATATGAATTTTCATACATTTATAATTTTTTAAATTTCAGGCACATTTGGCAATGAAAATGTTGCCTTTATTTTTCGCTTCAAAAACATAATTCTAACGTGGTAGGTTTAAACAAATTATTGTGAAGTGACGAAAAATCTTCGGTCTGCACAATAGTACCTACGATGCTGTCAACAGCGGTCCGCAAGTAAGTGAATTTTCTTATGGCGACACTGCATCGGGTTAAGTATGAGAAGTCGAAAGAAATATTTTTTTTTAATTTCTGAAACACTGAACGTGTCAATGTCGTGTAGGGTTCCGTATCCGGTACGGGACCCTATTACTAAGCCTACGCCGTCTGTCTGTCTGTCTGTCCGTCCGTCCGTCTGTCTGTCTGAGGGATGTATCTCTTGAACCGTAATAGGTACCCCGTTGAAATTTTCACAGAATATGTCTTATTATGGCCGATATAACAACAAATAATAAAAATAAGAAAAAGTAAAAAAACTCAGGGGGGCTCCCATAGAAGAAACTAAAAAGTGTATGCGCGCGCGCCTACTACCGACCGAATAGAGTATGAAGCATTTTAACTAATCATGAATTTTAACTAATATGAAGCTTTTCATAAACACGCCATAGATGGCGTGAGGGGCGCTAACCATGACATGGCGATACGGAACCCTCGGTGCGCGAGTTCGACTCGCACTTGGCCGGTGTTTTTCTGGAACATTACACGGTTGGCTACATCAACTACAACACCCGTGATGTTAGCCCATAAGACCTTGCTAAACTAGTTGCCATGTCAGTGGTTCCCTTTTATCGTGCCGGCTACACTGAACTGAACAAAAAATATCAATTATTTACATACATAGCCGCTTCGACCGACCCTCATTCAGTGCCGTGCGGTGGTAACAATCCGTGTTATACACTGCCACTTAATAAGTAATATGGGATGGGGCTTACAGTTTTACGTGGAATCCGAACCACGGTCAGAGTAAACGGTCGAACGTTCACCCATCCAAGTTGTGAGCGCGGCCAGGTGTGCAAAAAAGGTGGTCGAGATATATGGTCGGTATACACGATATTGACAGCTATTGCCGCTTCGACCAACAGTAGCGATCCCCCCCGACGGCGCGCGGCAACGTCGGGAACAGGCAACGAAATAACAAATGAAGATTTCTGCCCATTGTAAGAATTTAATCGAGCTTTTCATGAAAGACTCGGCCTTTTTATGACTCTCCGTTTTTTTCGTATCCTCCCAAATATTTATACAGTTACGTTTAGGGACAATAAGTTTACATAAATGGACTTACTTGATTTATTCCAATTTATGTAATAAAAAAAATATGATTTAGATAGGTAGTAGGCGAGGTACTACCGCCGGCAAGAACTTTAGAAGAGGTAGGGACGTCGGATCTTCCTCGCGCCAGCGTAACATGACATTAGTACAAACGTACCAATAGCATTCGTTACCACCCAATCAGAGCGTGCGCCGTCCCCTCCGCTACCCGCGGAGCTCGGCGACGCTGGTTCTCATATAAGCATTGGACAGTCCGACGTCCCAACCACTTCTAACGTTCTTGACCGCCGGGTTGGTTTGGTTTCGTGAATTCAATGAACGTTCCCCGTGTTCTTTCATGTTCGAAAAATTTATATATTTTTGGGCCGAAATGTAATTATGTTAACCCCGAATCTGTCCGTGTGAGTTTGGTAAAAATCGGACGAGTACTTTTTACGCTATCACTAGTTGTACTGAGCACGAGAGCACACATGGAGAGATGGTGGTGCCGTCATCGGTGGTGGGGGGAAGGTCGAGTGCACGGTTTTGTGTAGTCGCCGGGTCTTTAAGGCCTGGTAGCGTTCACGTTTGTAGGTTGTATAGTTTGGCAGCACGAAGCCGTCGCAAGTACAATACTTTATGTCGCCAACTTTCTGGAATGCCCTCCTTGTTGCGAAGCGTAAGACGATCATCAAATTCGCGTTAAAACGGAGAAAGAGTATCGAGGTATTCCAGCTCCTCGAAAACAATTCTGTTGCCCTTGCCCCTTACTGGGTGGTAGGCTCAAATTGTATTGTAGCCGACTGGGTTGGTACCACCGTACTGGATGTAAGATGGCCGCATAGCAGCCTCGGTTGTGTTCTCCTCTAGTCCAGTATAGCCGACAATCCAGGGAAGTCTCCGGTATGGCACCTACCTTCTTGGAGGTGTTATTGGCTGGTCGGGCATGTGCTTTGGCCACTCCGATTCAGTCACCCATACCGAATGACATAAAAAAAAGTAAGTGCTATTAAGTCTACGCACATTACGTACACTCTAAGAAGAGGCAATTGCCCTAATGCCCAACTGGGAAGAAGAACTTTACCACACCAAAATACAGTAAAGTATCTTGGTGTTCACTTAGGCAGAAACCAAACTTGGAGAGAGCCAAAATATCCAAGCCAAAAAGAAACAATTGAACATGAGACTAAACAGCCTTGAATGGCTCATCCAACGTAGGTCTAGTTTGAGTTTGGAGAACAAGCTTCTTGTCTATAAGGTCGTAGTAAAGCCAAAATGGGCATACGGTATTCATCTGTGCGGAACCGCTATTAACTCGAACATCGAAATATTGCAACCATATTGCAACGCTTCCAGAATAAAGACCTGTGCATGGTATCAGGAGCACCACGGTTCGCTCGTAACGCAGAAATCCACGAATACCCCGAGATGGCAACAGTGAAAGAAGAAGCATAAAACTACTGCAAAACGTACCACTCCTGATTAATCAATCGTGTAAACAAGCGACAGCGTAAAATTCGAGGTCTGTGGTGTAAACACACTTACCGTTGCTTTGACCGACACCGAACATGACATAAGGAGACTGAAACGTTAAACAATAGCAGACCTGCGCAATGGCAAAGAGTTTGTATTACGTCGCCGCAGCGACGTAATACAAACTCTTTGCGCAATGGTTACAAAAAAGCCATATTCGGTAAAACCCTAAAAAGGGGAAAACCCAAGGGACCCCACCCTACATTTTTTTTTTATGGAAACTGACACGGTTGGCTACATCACCTACAACGTCCGTGATGTCAGCCCATAACACCGGGTGAACTAGGTGCCATGTCAGTGCTTCCCCCTTTGATCGTGCCGGCTACACTGAACTGGTCGGAAAACACAAACTATTTACATAGCCGTTTTGACCGACGTTTCATTCAGTGCGGTGGTACCAACCCGGGCGGGTTAAACCCTACCACCAAGTAAGATTAGGAGGGAAGGGACCTACAGTTTTACGAGGAATCCGAACCTCGGTCAGCCTCCAACGGTCAGCGGTCACCCATCCAAGTACTGACCGCACCCAGCGTTGCTGAACATTCAATAGCCACCAAATGATAATATCACCGAACCTGCGTCTTGTGTTTTCCGTCCAGTTCAGTGTAGCCGGCACGACCGAAGGGAAGCACTGACGTGGCACCAAGTTCACCCGGTGTTATGGGCTGACATCATGGATGTTGTAGGTGATGCAGCCAACCATGTCAGTTTCAATAAAAAAAAAAAAAAAAAACTGCTAGAGGTGCAAGCACCGTCGCATGGTGGACACTAAATAATAAAAAAAAATTAAGATTCTGGTAGACCTATACGCCTAACTGGTTTACTATGTTTATTGTTTAGTATGTATAACAGTGAAACCAGCGAAGCATACTCGCAGCTTCCGGAGACTGAAAAGGGTTTCACCGCTGCGAAATGTCGCTTCGTTCGTTGAATTGTACGCCTAATTTGAAGCTTAGGGGTAGTTAAACGGAACAACGATTTTGAATGAGCTAATACACAAAATGTTTTCTTCTAATATTTTAAAATTTACTTCATTGTACAATTTGAAGTAAGTACATTTATATTGCACTAGCTTTTGCCCGCGGCTTCGCTCGCGTGAAATTAGTATTTCAAAGGAAGAACTATGGGCGAGCTGGGTTCAGGCTAGTAACTAAGGGCGAGTTGGATTCAGGTAAACGATAAACCGTCTCGAAGAAAGTGAGTAACATTTTGAGGCCGAAGGCGGAGTTGCGTTCAGGAAGACGATAAACCTTCTCGAAGACAGTAAGTAACTATGGGCGAGGCCGAAGGCCGAGCTGCGTTCAGGATGAGGGTAACCTTTTCGAAGAAAGTAAGTAACAGAGGGCGAGGCCGAAGGCCGAGCTGCGTTCAGGAAAACGATAAACCTTTTCGAAGACAGTAAGTAACTATGGGCGAGGCCGAAGGCCGAGCTGCGTTCAGGATGAGGGTAACCTTTTCAAAGAAAGTAAGTAACAGAGGGCGAGGCCGAAGGCCGAGCTGCGTTCAGGAAAACGATAAACCTTCTCGAAGACAGTAAGTAACTATGGGCGAGGCCGAAGGCCGAGCTGCGTTCAGGAAGAGGATAACCTTTTCAAAGAAAGTAAGTAACAGAGGGCGAGGCCGAAGGCCGAGCTGCGTTCAGGAAGACGATAAACCTTCTCGAAGACAGTAAGTAACTATGGGCGAGCCCGAAGGCCGAGCTGCGTTCAGGAAAAGGATAACCTTTTTTTTTTTTTTTTTTTTTTTTTATTGGGAAAACATACAGTCATCGTAAAAAGGAGTAAGTACTAACATTAATTACACAGAGACCAATAAAGTTTTCTACATAAAGTTATCCGTATTAAGTGCGTTCATGATTAATAAACTAACCTAAAAGAAAGAAAACATCAAAAACTAACTAATTCCAACACACGAAAATCAACCAATTACTTAACCATAGGAGATACATTGATAAGAAGTACATACATACCATGTACCTAGCAAGAAAACCAACCCAACCTACCCTCACACAATTCTCATCTGCCCGCTTTAACACCTGTTTCATCATTTACTGTTTCGATCGCTGACCTTTTGAGATGGCTGAGTGATACATGAAATATATCAAGACAGGAGAAGAAGTTGTCATAAGTAGCACAACTCCGGTTAGTAAAAGAATTTTTACTATAATTGGTACTCACTTTGGCGATATGAAAAGTGTTAAGACATCTCGTTGCCTTAGTAGGGCAACGAAAACTTAACTTACTTAACAAATAAGGAGAATCTATGTAATGATGGATCAACTTGTATATGAAAGTAATATCCTTGATCTGCCTTCTTTTCTCGAGAGACATTATTTCAAATGTGTTATCGTCGCTCTCACTTCCCCTACGAGTTCTATAGCCAACATATTTTAAAAACTTTTTTTGAATTTTTTCTATTTCAGTTATATAGACTGCATACTGCGGGTTCCATACTATGGAGGCATATTCAATAATAGGTCTGACAAACGAGGAGTATAGGGTTATGAAAGTGGAGACATTTTTGAAAACATTGCAAGTCCTAAATATAAAACCGAGTAGTTTATATGCTTTCAATGTTATTGTATCAATATGTGATTTAAAAATTAATTTACTGTCAAGCAGAACTCCTAGGTCTCTGACTTCGGTAACTCTATTGATTAATCTATTAGAGAGATTATAATTGAAGTGAACGGTATTTTGCTTACGAGAGAAGGAAATGGTAGTGCATTTGTCAACATTTAAATGGAGGTAATTGTTTTTACAATAAGTTACCAAGTTATTCAAATCTTTTTGCAAATCATGACAATCAAGAAGTGATTTTATTACCTTAATAATCTTTTTGTCATCCGCGTATAGTAATAAAATTGAGTTTTTGACAAAATTTGTTACGTCATTAATGAAGATGTTAAACATCAGAGGTCCGAGGTGGGAACCCTGAGGGACCCCAGAAGTAACAGGAACGAAAGAGGAGCAAAAACCGCTAACTGTGACCGCTTGGGATCTATTGTGTAGGTAGGAAGTCAGCCACCGAAGTAGGTCGCCGTGTATACCAATTGATTCAATTTTTTGTAATAATAGGTTATGTGGAATTTTGTCGAAACATTTCGAATAATCAGTATACACGACATCTACCTGATACCCGTGATCCATTGCCCCAAGAGCTATATCGATAAATTCGGCAAGGTTAGTCTCAGTCGACTTCTTACTGACAAAACCATGTTGGTTTTCTATTAGATGTGGCTTTATGATTGGAAAAATAACGTCAAAGATAATTTTTTCAAAAGTTTTACCTAAAGTGCATAGTTTGCTGATAGGTCGATAATTAGATATATCGTGCTTATCGCCTTTTTTGAAAACGGGTTGTTCCGGATCGACTACTCAGGGCAGTGGACTGTAGGTGGTTGGTGATGCTTTGCCCGTCACCGCAGAGCGGTTATAGCGGGCGCGGAGACCGTGATGTTCTTTCTCTTTCTTTCGCGGCGAATTGGGCGACCGTCTCGCTCTCGCACAGCCGACGCGTGGCGTGCGGCGCGGAGATATCACTCGCGTGGCTCGCGGGTGGTGCGATGGGTCGACCGTTTTGTCCTCAACCGTCACGCCGCGTGGCGTAGGGAGGTAATCCTCAACCGTAACGCCACGGGGCGTAGGGAGGGTGTCGTAGCGAAGCGTTAGCAGAGAAAAGTCGTACGTGGTTTGAGCGTAACCACGCACTGAGTTGCACCCGGGACGTACGTGGGTGGAGCACTCGCCGAGAGAAGAGAACCGTCCGATCGAGCCGAGGCAGTCGTTCCGTACTGAAGTGGCTCTTCTTGACTGTAGTGCGTTCCTCGGTCGATCGGTGCGTCGAGCTCAGGCTACGAGACGTCTTCTCTTGGTGGCGGTTCGGCGAATACTAAATGAACGGTCCGAAACGTGCTATGTTTGTATACGCGCGGGCGCGCCGAGCGCGGCGGATGTTGCGATCTCATCTCGACAGAGCTCGCAGCCTCCGCTGGACCAATCACAGCGCTCTGCGCCCGCGCCGCACGCCTCGGCCCGGTTCATTCTACTAACTAATTTGGCGAGTGCACACCTCCCGCTCATCCCGAATGAAACCCAGTACGCAGCAACATATTTATTTTGTGAAACTTATTTCTATCTTACATATCTTAAACTATGCCTATCTATCTTATTATAACTTATATATCTTAATCCTACTTATCAATCTTATCTAAACTCCTACATATCTTAGCTACGTCGGCCGCTCGCCTGGGCCCTACGCTACTGGCTCGGTGGAACGACGTGCGCGTCGTGTCGTCTGCCCGTCGCTGCCGCTCGGGCTGGCCGTCGTCCTCAACATTCTCCCGCCGTCGCTCCCTCGGCGATCTTTGACGACAGGAGGACGACGATCTTCTTAGTCGGCCGTCGCAGCAGCTTGCCTCCGGTGTAGACGTCCACGACTCGTACCACGCCGTCTCGCCCTGGGTGGATGGCTTCCACCTTGCCTCGCGGCCAGGTGTTCCGCGGCAGGCTGGGGTCAGCGATGAGGACGACGTCGCCGACCGCCGGCGCCTGCCCGCTTCCGCGAGGCTCCCGCCGGTGTTGGAGTAGGGGTAGGTACTCCCGTACCCACCGGCGCCAGAATACGTCAGCCAGCCACTGCGCCCGTCTCCATAGCGCCCTGGCGCTCTCGTCGTCGGCGGTGAACTCCCCGGGTGGCGGCGTGTGGCACCCTGCGCCAAGCAGAATGTGATTCGGCGTCAGGGCTTCCGCGTCGTCCGGCGAGACGCTGACGTGCGTCAGGGGCCGCGAGTTGACGGTGTTCTCCGCCTCCGCGAGCAGCGTGGCCAGGGTCTCCTCCCGCGGGTAACGTTCATGCAGGGTCACCCGCAGGGCCTCCTTCGTCGAGCGGACCAGACGCTCCCACGCGCCGCCCATGAACGGCGCCACCGGTGGGATGAAGCGCCACTGGATGGCGCGGTTGGTGGCGGCCTCTTGCATGGCTGCCAGCGCCCCTCGGAGCTCCACTTCGGCGCCTCGGAAGTTGGTCCCGTTGTCACTCCAGATCTCCTTCGGGCACCCCCTCCGCGCGATGAACCGGCGGAGGGCCGAGATGGCCGAGTCCGTGCTTAAAGATGCGGCGATCTCGAGGTGGAGCGCTCGCACGGTGAGGCACGTGAATAGCGCCACGTAGCGTCGCTCGCGGCGCCGGCCCACCGTGATCTCCACGGGCCCGAAGTAATCCACCCCGGTGTAGGTGAACGGGCGCTGGTGATGCGCCAGTCGGGACGCTGGGTGGTCCCCGGTCGGGGGGTGCGTCGGCTGGGTCCGCCGGATGCGGCAGACAAGGCAGCGGCTGAGCACGGTGCGCACGGTCGGGCGGATGCGCACGACCCAGCAACGTTGACGCAGCTCGTTGACGACGGTCTCGACGCCGCCGTGGTGCAGCTGGCGGTGCACGTGGTCCACATACAACCGCGTGTATACGTGGTCGCCGTGTAGCACCGCCGGGCTCAGCTGGCCGTGGTTCACATTCTCGGCTGCACTCACGCGGCTCTTGATACGCAGCACGCCGCCGTCGTCGATTACCAGCGCGAGTTGCGCCAAACGGTCGTCGCCGGTGGGCCGTCGGTCTGACCGCACCCGGTCCATCTCTGCGGCGAAGGCCTCTTGTTGCGAAACTTTTATGAGGAGTACCTCCGCCGCCTCAATGTGTCGCGCCTCAATTGGCAGTAAGGCGCGACCCTCTTGTTGTTGTTGTTGTTTTTGTTGTTGTTGTTGTTTTTGTTGTTGTTGTTTCGTCGGCCGGCGCGGTCGGGGCGGGCTCCTCGTTCTCGCCGTGCGTTGGCGGCGACCGGCCGCGGTCACGTGTGCCTTCGCTCGACACAGCTCGACGAAGTGAAGCACACGTGCCGTCGCGCGGACCAGTCGCATCCACGACGAGAATCGTTCTGCTTGCGGTGCCGCGCTCTGTAGTGTTGCGGCGCAGCGCTGGATCGGCGGTCGTTCTTCGCCGGTCGGTTCGACGGCTTGCCGTTGTTCGCGCGGCCACGAGCCCTCTTCGTTGTACAAAAAGGCGGGCCCGGTGAACCACCGATGCTCGGACGTGAAATCGAGCGGCGTGTCGCGGGTGGCGTCGTCGGCCACGTTCTCTTTGCTCGGGACCCACCGCCATTCCGATACTTTCGTTAGCTCTTCTATTTCTGCGAGCCGATGCGCCACAAACGTTTTAAATGTGCGCGGGCTCGCTCGCACCCATGCTAGCGCCGTCCGTGAGTCGCTCCAAAAGATGCGTTGGGCCGCCTTCCATTCGTGGCCCTCTTCCACCGCGCGCGCCAGGCGGCTGCCCAGTAGCGCGGCTTGCAGTTCGAGGCGCGGGACTGACACTGGCTTCAGCGGCGTGACTCTCGTCTTCGCGCAGGCGAGCGCGACCTTGATCGAGCCGTCGGACCGTTCGGTCCGCCAGTATGCGGCGGCGGCGTAGGCGGCCTCACTCGCGTCTACGAACGTGTGCAGCTCGCGTGACGTGCATCTGCACACGTCGTAGCACCGTGGCACTCGTAGCGAGCTCAGTCCGCGCAGGTTGGCCACCCAGTCTAGCCACGCGCCGCGCAGCTCGTTCGGCAGTTGCTCGTCCCAGTTCACGCCCAGGCGCCAAGTGTCTTGTAAGATTCGTTTCGCCGGCGTCGTGACGGGCGAGACGAGGCCCAGTGGATCGAACAGCGACATGATCACACTGAGCGCCTCGCGTTTAGTCGGCGTGCGTCGGGCGTCGAGAATCTCTGGCGGCGTCCGGCTGAATGCGAGTGCGTAGCCGATGCGGTCGCTGTCGGTGTCCCACCGCATTCCGAGCGTTTTTTCGAAGGCCGCCTGTCCCCCGATGTTCACTTGCCGGCCGCCTCGGTCGTGCTGCGCAGCGTGTCGTACGGCTTGAGCGTCGTTGGACGCCCAACCGCGTAGCTCGAAGCCGGCCGCCGCGTGGATCGTCGCGACGTCGCGCGAGACGCGGAACGCTTCCGCCGGGCCGGCGAAACTTTGGAGATAATCGTCCATATAGTGGCACTTTATTATCGCGCGCGCTGCGTCCGGTTTGCTGGTTTCATAGTCTTTCGCGTTTCTATTTTTCACATAGATTGCTGCGCAGGGCGAACAGGCGGCGCCGAACACAACCGACGTCATTCGGTACTCTGTCGGCGCTAGGTCAGGACTCTCTCGCCAGAGGAATCGTAGCGCGTCCCGGTCGGCGTCACGGATGCGTATTTGCAGAAACATCTCCTTTATATCTGCTGTGACGGCGACCGGGTGCTGTCTGAACCGCATAAGTACGCCGGGCAGAGACTGTAGTAGGTCGGGGCCCGGGAGCAGCAGGTCGTTGAGACTGACGCCGCGGGTCCGTGCGGCGGCGTCGTGCACAATGCGAATCTTCGCCTTCGAGGGATTAACGACGGCGAAGTGAGGCAGATACCACGTGCGACCCGGCGTCGGCGGGGTCGCGGCACGCTCGGCGTATCCGCTCTTGATAGTATGCGCCATCTGCGCGTGATATTTTTCTTTTAGATCACTGTTTCGCGCCAATTTTCTTTCTAAATTGGCTAGCCTTTTCGCGGCTGTTTCGCGGCTGTCTGGCATAGCGAAGTCGTCGCTACGCCAGATCAGGCCGGTTTCAAATCGGACGTCGGGCAGGCGGCGCGTTTTCTCATGGAGTGCTCGGAGGGCCCGTTCCTCCGGGTCGCTCTGTGGCTTGCGCGGCTCCACGCACAGCGACTCGAGCCGAAAGTGTTCGCGGGCGAGTTCATTGAAGCTGTTGTCTGGCTCGACGGCGTGTGCGCAGCGTTGCTCGCCGGGCGCGGTCGACGACGTGCGGCAGCCGTGTAGCACCCAGCCCAGCTGCGTCTGCGAGGCGACCGGCTGGTCGCGGCGGCCGCTCTTGATCGCCCGCGACACTATTAACGGCCAGTTGTCTTGACCGATAAGTAGCCGCGGGCGAGCGTCGGTGTAGGCGAGCGTCTCGGCGAGCTCGGCGAGATGCTCGCAGCCGTCGATGCACCTTCTGTTGATCGTCTGCGGCGAGAAGCGCAGGCTGTCCACCGTCCTCGCGCCGACGAGGTCGTACTCCGCCGACTCGTTCTTGCCGCGGACGCGCAAGTTGAGGCGGCGCGACGAGTTGGTAGCGACCCGTCCGCCGCCGATGCCCACGACGTGCAGTGGCTCCGTCGTGCCTCGCGCACCCAGCAGGTCGGCTACTGCGACGTCCACCATTGTCACGGTGGACCCCTCGTCGAGCAGCGCGAAGACGTCGACGCAGCCGCTCGGTCCGCTTAGCTTGACAGGTACAATTTTTAGCAGGACCGAGTCCGAGCGGGCGGCAGCTACGATCGCAGTGGCGGACTTCTCCTCGTTGGCCGGCGTGTGATGCAGGAGTCGGTTGTGGCCGTAGGTACAGCCGGGCGCCCCACACGGTTTAGCCTTGCACTTCGTGCGGCGGTGCTTGCTTTTTAGGCAACGAAAGCACATTTTTCCCGCCTTCGCTTGCCGCCAGCGTTCGTCAACGTCCGCCCCTATGAATTGGGGGCAGACGACGAGGTGGTGCGCCTTAGTGCACGTCGGGCACTGCGGCGTCTCGTCGGCACCACCTTCTTCACCGGCGGCGTAGCTCTTCTCGTTCGTGCGGCGGTCTTTGTTCTGCCGACGGTCCCTAGACGGCGCCTCCGTGCTCGCGGCGACGTCCGGGCGGGCGTACGCCCCGCACTTGCGTGCCTCCTCGTTCAGGAAGCTGGCGATTCTCTGCAGCGCGGGACGGTCGTCGGTCGCCCGGTCTTCAACGTCGCACCACCGGGTCTGACGCAGCGGCGTCAGTTTGTCGATGATGATGCGCACCGTCTCTGGGTTGTGTAGGTACTGCGGCCGACCGAGCGCTTCGATGGTGGCCACAATATTGTTAACTTTGTTGGCGAACTCGTTCAGTTCGCCGGGCCAGTCCTTGATCTTGGGGAGGCTCCTCAATTTTTCTAGTTCCCCCAAGACAAGGAAGTCCGGTCGCCCGAAGCGCTGTTCTAGCGCCGCCATGACGCGACCGGGGTCCGGCGCCGCCAACATTAAACTGTAGACGGCTTCTTTCGCCTTGCCTCTCAGACATTTTCGCAGGCGGGCCGCGTTCTCGCCCGGCGAGAAGTAGCTCTCTGTGTCGCGAAAGGCAGTCGCTAACAGGAGCCACTCCCCGGCCGACCCGTCGAAAGTAGGCAAGTCTTGCAGAAATTTAGGTGCGGCGTGCGGTCGGCTGTGTTCCGCTCGCCCCAATGCTGCGGCGAGCATCTCCACTGTTATCGAAGCGGAGGCGAGCGGAGCGTGCGAACTTGGTGCGGCGACGGCGGCAGGCGGATAGTGAAGCTCGGTAGCCGCGGCGGCGGCAGGCGGCGCGCAAAGGCGCGCGGCCGGCTGCTCCCATAAGTGTGTGGCGGTCGGCGCCGCGCGGAGGGGCGTGGCTTCGTCGGCTGCGGAGGGGGAAGCGTAGAGGGGGGCGGCGGCGGCAGCGGCGGGCGGCGCGCGGAGGGGCGCGGCGTCGGTAGCTGCGGCGTGGGGCGCGTGGAGGGGAGCGGAGACGGTAGCAGTGGTGGGGGCCGCGTAGTGGGATGCGGCGGCCGGGGCGGCGGTGTGAGGCGCGTGGTGGGGGGCGGCCGGGTCTGCGTGCGCGTCGGTGCTCGCGGCGGCGAGCCCCGTGCGCGGTGCAGGAGCGGAAATCTCCCGCCGATGCAGATCGGCTTGCGTCTCCACCCATGACGCCACTAACTCACTGCGTGCTGTGTCCTCTTTCTCGTCTTCGTCCGACGAGTCCTCCTCGTCGCACTCGCGGAGCTCAGCTTCTATGATTTCTCGTGCGAGTCTCGCCTCCTCTGCCTTAGCGCGCAGCAGCTCTCTTTCAATTGCACGGCGACGCATCGACTTAGACGAGCGGGCAGAGTGGTTGCTTCGCCCGTCCTTGTCGCTGCGCGCGGTCGCTACTGTATCTAGCGCGGTTGCGTGAGAGCTGCGGCTCGGCGCGCGCGCGTCGCTGTGAGTGTGCGCGCGGGCCGGTGCGCGCGCGTCGCTGGCTGCGCGCGCGCGCTCGCGAACGGTTGAGTCCGTCGCGATCGGCGTGGCCGTCGTGTCATGTGACGACCACGTCCTCAATTCTGTTTCTGTCGTCGGCGCACTTGTTGTTGGCTCCGCCGTCGGGTTTTCGCTCGGTTGCGGCTGCGGTTCGGTCGCGGCCGCGCTCGGGGGCAGCGCTCGCTGCTCCGACGTCGGTACCGGCACTGGCGTAGTGCGCCCTCGCCCGTTGCTCTGGCTCCGCGTGACGGGCATCTTCAATCCGGCTTGCGAATGACCAATGTTCCGGATCGACTACTCAGGGCAGTGGACTGTAGGTGGTTGGTGATGCTTTGCCCGTCACCGCAGAGCGGTTATAGCGGGCGCGGAGACCGTGATGTTCTTTCTCTTTCTTTCGCGGTGAATTGGGCGACCGTCTCGCTCTCGCACAGCCGACGCGTGGCGTGCGGCGCGGAGATATCACTCGCGTGGCTCGCGGGTGGTGCGATGGGTCGACCGTTTTGTCCTCAACCGTCACGCCGCGTGGCGTAGGGAGGTAATCCTCAACCGTAACGCCACGGGGCGTAGGGAGGGTGTCGTAGCGAAGCGTTAGCAGAGAAAAGTCGTACGTGGTTTGAGCGTAACCACGCACTGAGTTGCACCCGGGACGTACGTGGGTGGAGCACTCGCCGAGAGAAGAGAACCGTCCGATCGAGCCGAGGCAGTCGTTCCGTACTGAAGTGGCTCTTCTTGACTGTAGTGCGTTCCTCGGTCGATCGGTGCGTCGAGCTCAGGCTACGAGACGTCTTCTCTTGGTGGCGGTTCGGCGAATACTAAATGAACGGTCCGAAACGTGCTATGTTTGTATACGCGCGGGCGCGCCGAGCGCGGCGGATGTTGCGATCTCATCTCGACAGAGCTCGCAGCCTCCGCTGGACCAATCACAGCGCTCTGCGCCCGCGCCGCACGCCTCGGCCCGGTTCATTCTACTAACTAATTTGGCGAGTGCACACCTCCCGCTCATCCCGAATGAAACCCAGTACGCAGCAACATATTTATTTTGTGAAACTTATTTCTATCTTACATATCTTAAACTATGCCTATCTATCTTATTATAACTTATATATCTTAATCCTACTTATCAATCTTATCTAAACTCCTACATATCTTAGCTACGTCGGCCGCTCGCCTGGGCCCTACGCTACTGGCTCGGTGGAACGACGTGCGCGTCGTGTCGTCTGCCCGTCGCTGCCGCTCGGGCTGGCCGTCGTCCTCAACACGGGTGTTATGTAAGTACGCTTCCATTGACTCGGGAAAACTCCAGAATTAAGGGACTTTTTAAATAACACGCTAACAGGGAGAGATAATGATTTAGCACAACGCTGGATAAATAGTGGATGTAGGCCGTCCGGGCCAGTACCTTTATTAGGATTTATACACTTCAGATAGCGCTCAGTCTTCTCTACAGATATGTATATACTACCAAGGTTGACGCTGTTGCAGTTACTGGAAATAAGTCGAGAAGGTATATTAACTGGCGGTTCAAAGACCGACTGAAAATAGTTGTTAAAAATGTCTGATATTTCTTGTCCACTTGAAGCGTGCCGTGTGCCATGAAACATATTGGTAGGAATGCCTGTTGTATTTTGCTTAGATTTAACAAATGACCAAAAATTTTTACAATTTGATTTAATATGGCGCTCCGCTTTAGAGATAAAGTTGTCATAACAATCCTTTTGGACTCTTTTTTGTCGCGTTCTTAATAGTGCAAATGTATTTTAATCCTTCAGATGACCGAATTTTTTCCACCTTTTGTGGAATTTCAATTTTTCTTTTGTAACTTTTATCAATGAGGAACTAAACCTTTCCGAATAAAGTAACCCGTTCAGGAAGACCATAAACCTTCTCGGAGAAAGTAAGTAACAGAGGGCGAGGCCGAAGGCCGAGCTGCGTTCAGGAAGACGATAAACCTTTTCGAAGACAGTAAGTAACTATGGGCGAGGCCGAAGGCCGAGCTGCGTTCAGGAAGAGGATAAACCATCTTTAAGAAAGTAAGTAACAAAGGGCGAGGCCGAAGGCCGAGCTGCGTTCAGGAAGAGGATAACCTTTTCCAAGAATGTAAGTACCAGAGAGCGAGTCTGAAGGCCGTGCTGCGTTCAGGAAGGCCATAAATCTTCTAGAAGAAAGTAACTTCTTTTTTACTTACTTTCTTCGAAAATGTTTATCTTCTTCCTGAACACATCTCGGCCTTCGGTCTCGCCCATAGTTACTTTCTGTCTTCGAGAAGGTTTATCCTCTTCCTGAACGCAGCTCGGCCTTCGGCCTCGCCCTTTGTTACTTGCTTTCTTTGAGAAGGTTTAGGGTCTTCCTGAACGAAGCTCGGCCTTCGGCCTCGCCTTTTGTTACTTACTTTCTTCGAGAAGGTTTACAGTCTTCCCGAACGCAGCTCGGCCTTCGGCCTCGCCATTACTTACTTACTTTCTTTGAGTAGGTTTATCGTCTTCTTGAACGCAACTCATTCACAAACTTTCGCGTTTATAATATTAGTAGGATGTATTTTGGGTAGGTTCGGAGTGAGGCCTGATTTTAGAAATTATTCCCAATTATCGGATGCATGCAAGCAAATCCGAAAGCAACAGCTAACAATATATAAATTTTTGAAATGTGTTAATTAAGCCCTTTCATTTGATCCCCAACATGGCATCATTCAAAAAAATTTGGTCATGACTTTATGTCCTTTATAGGGCGCCATATACAATTTTATGGGACGTCACATAGCCTCTATCCAGCGTCAAGACGCATCCAACCACAGAAATCCTTCCAACGATACTTCATTTGTCAAATTATGATAAGTAGTTTCGAAGTTATGAGGGAACAGATGATACATACATACATACATATATACATGCATACATACATACATACATACATACATACATACATACATACATACATACATACATACATACATACATACATACATATACATACATACATACATACATATATACATACATACATACCGGTCAAACACATAACTCTCCTTTTCGCTTCGCCGTAGTCGGGTAAAAATAAGAATCTTTTCGCTAATAGTGCGCGCATACTACACTACGTACAATATAATAAACATACGATCAAAATAACTTAAATCAAATAGGAACTCCATTAAGTATATATCCGCTAACATCGACTTGCAACAACACTTTACATAGGTTTGCACATAAAATTTATCAAATAGATACCTACCTAACGAAGTAAACCTACATAATATTATGAATCGAATTAAATAAGATACTCTGGCTCGAGACAATGTGGCACCACGTGGCATACCCACACCGCGCTCCGCCAGACCGCACCCCGCGCATCCGCCCCCGCCGCCAGCCCCGGCAGCTAGCCGCCATAAACCGCCGTCGCCGCGCCGCTTTTATTTCGATTCGATTTGTATGGGAGCCACATCTTAGCGTAGCCGGAAGTGAATTTTAGTTAGCCTATCCTGTGTCCCGTATAGTAAAATGGGCTTGTAGTAAGTTTCATCAAATTCGGATGATGGCTTTAAGAGTTATGGAGGAACATACATACATACATACAGAAAAGATTTCTAAAAATCGTCAATTTAGCTTTAGTATCATATATAGAGGCTACAAACTGAATATTTCCTAAAACAAATTAACTTACTCCATGACCATCCCTTACAGATTTATTATTAGTATTGATGATTGATGATGATTGATGATATGAATGATGATACATGCATATCTTCACTCCCCTCTTCTCTTTCTCGTCATTCAGTTGATGGTGTTGAACAACAAATTATATAGGTACCTACATCGTTACAAGCTACTCTTGTTCGCCTGAATATACTTCTCCAACATTCCAAAGGTTAATTAGAATAGAATTCCTCACGGCATTAAGCTCGCCTATTGTGTCTGATTTGTATAAATTGGTGTTCAATTTTTAATTTTTTTTATGGAAACTGACACGGTTAGCTACATCACCTACATCATCCGTGATGTCAGCCCATAACACCGGGTGAACTTAGGGCCACGTCATCCTTCCCTTCGGTCGTGCCGGCTACACTGAACTGGACGGAAAACACAAACTATTTACATTTACTTCTACATACGTTTCGAACGACCTTTCATTCAGTGCGGTGGTACCAACCCGGGCGGGTTAAACCCTAACACCTAGTAATATAAGAAGGGAGTTATATCCCTTAGTCGCCTTTTACGACATACACGGGGAGAGATGCAGTGGGGCTATTCTTTTACCGTAAAGTACCGGCCCCACACGGTACAAAATAAAGAATATATACGTGGGCTGTTCCGAAAATTGTTAGCCACAGAATAAATAAAAAATTTTGTTTCCTGAAACTATTTTGATTTGACGGCTAATTTAAATACAAATCTCCTTGATGAAAATTATTGGCCACCTATGTGTAGTTCTTTTTTTAAATATTTTTAACGGTTATCCGTCACTCATATTTTATTTGCAACAATGGACGTCTCGCTAGAAGCTTTTCGTGTTATGATTTTCTATGCTTATAAACTAGGGTTAACCTTCAAGGAATCCCACGAAAATTTGCAAGCTGCTTTTGGGGAGTCTGCTCCTGCGTTAGCAACAGTTACTTATTGGTTTCGTGAATTTAAACGTGGTCGCGAGAACATTACACATCGGGAGATTCAGGCTGAACTGAAGATTGGTATTGCGAAGTTTGTCTGCCTCAAGCTTTCGGGGAGTTGAATAGCGAGTGCCCAAGGAGCGGCGTCCGTGGCATTCTTTTTCACCAAGATAACGCCCCCGCTCACACACCGGTAGAAACATGGACTATTTGGCGAAATTTCAACACTGCAGACGAGGCCGTCGAAGAATTTCGGCGGTTATTTTTCGACCTCCAGCAAAATACGTTTTTTAAATGTTTTGGAACCTGGTTCACCCGAATGCATAAGTGCATAGGGATTGGAGAGAAATATTTTGAAAAGCTGTAAATAATTTTTTTTCATTTCACTAACAATTTTCGGAACAGCCTATGTACATGTAAGTACATACAATTAATTTCTCTGTTTATTATTTCTTAAAGTTTCATAGCAAAATCTAATTCCTGTGGCCGTGCCGGCTACACTGACCTGGACGGAAGAGATGAACTATTTGCACAGCTTCGACCGACTTTTCATTCAATGCGGTGTTAGGAAAGAAGGAAAATACGGTCAGTCTCGACGGTCGAACGGTCACCCGGATTCACAATCTGATCGCGCCCAGATGTGGTTTAGAAATACATACATATGCCACACGCTGTATCCCGACAATTGGGGTAAGTAGAGTAGTCGGTGTTGTGCTGCAAGTACTCTTGTAAATTACAGCATAACACCGAACATCACATTATTAGGACAAAATAACTATCAAGCAGCAAGTAAGGCACGAAGACCCACCTGCTTCATGACCCGGTGGAAGGGCCGTGTCATCTTATTCTTATCCCTTTCGCCTTTTACGACATGCACAGGGAGAGATGCAGTGGGGCTATTATTTTTAAGTGCCGACTCAACACGGTACAATACCAACCCCATACGGTTTGCGAACTATAGAAGTAGAATTTATATAAAAATATTCTAAAACAAGACTAATCCATATTTAGTTACTTACCTGTGTTTAAATGTGAAAATATAAACACAGTAAAGGTTGTAGGTATGTTTACAAAAGGTTCAGGAAGGTGACCTCATGAAAAATTATAACTTTCCCTCTCGGGGACCGCTCCCGTTTCCGCCCCTTTTGTACATACAAAGCTATACAGCCTGGTCCCCGGTATACCGTTTCCTTGCTTAGCTATATATTAACTAGCTGTGACTATGGCTCTGGTTATGTTGTTTTAATTTTTTATTTTTATGGAAACTGACACGGTTTGCTACATCACCTACAACATCCGTGATGTCAGCCCATAACACCGGGCGAACTAGGTGCCATGTCAGTGCTTCCCTTCATTTCATTATTTGAGGATTTCCCCGAATTGACCTCGACGGAAAACACGAACTATTTACATAGCCGTTTCGACCGACCTTTCATTCAGTGCGGTGGTACCAAACCGGCCGAGATAAACCCTACCACCTAGTAAGGTAAGAAGGGTAGGGGCCTACAGTTTACCGTGGAATCCGAATCACGGTCAGCCTCAAACGGCCGAGCGGTCACCCATCCAAGTACTGACCGCGCCAAGGGTTGCTTAATAACAGCCGACCGACCGCACCACTGAGCTACCGAGGCTTTGCTAATAAAACTATTTTTCATGTAGTTGTTATTTTTCCATAGGTAATAAAGTTGTTTATCCATTTGTATTCATTTGCTTGATTCTAATATGTACTTTAGTAATCAAAATATAATAGGAAATAGGTCCCAATCAAGCATTCACCACTGGAGATAATTTTCACTAATGAGATAAGTTATTTTTACTTTGTAGAGGTAAACGGTAAACGTAAACGGTAAAACTGGAGCGCGCGCTCCACTTGGGACTAGAAGGGTGTGCGCCCACGTGTACCCCTTCTCTTGGACCACGACCACTGGGGGTACGCTTACCACTATTTGGTAACCACTGTCCGACATAGTGTACTTTTCTAGTCTAGACACATGATTTCCCACCATTTTTTGACGTTTTCTCAACAATCACTTTTTGGGCTTAACCACTTTTGAGTTGGTGGACGGCAGAATAGGCGTCCGTACGGGTTACGGAAACCTAAAAAGGCATTGTCCTTTCACAACTATGGAAACACTTCACAACTCCAGTAAGTGATGTCAACAAGAAAAAATACATCGCTTGTCTTATGAAATGAAGGGTCTTGCTTATTTAGTTAGGAGTGTTACATGCAATAGTGCACCAGTGCACTTTTACTTTAGTCAAAGTTTCGGTCTAAACCTAGGGGGCAATATAGCAAAGTGAAAAGTATTTTATTTCGGCGAGCATTTTATGTGGAAAATCCATCGTGCTATAGAAATCGTCTAACTAGATTCCATACTAATAATAAAAAATTAGGCAGTTATAAATAATTGCATACAAGCTCAATAGAAAAAAACCGGCCAAGTGCGAGTCGGACTCGCGCACCGAGGTTTCCTCACCACAAAAAAAAACATTGAAAAAAAAACACATTTCTTGTATGGGAACCACCCTTAATTTTTTACTTTTTCTATTTTTTATTCTTTGTTGGTATATCCGCCATAATAACACATATTCTGTGAAAATTTCAACGGGCTACCTATTACGGTTCAAGAGATACAGCCCTCGGACAGACGAACGGACGGACAGACAGACGGCGTAGGCTTAGTAATAGGCTTCCGTACGGAATACGGAAACCTAAAAAAACAGTCAATAAAATAAATAGTAATCACATTAAGTATCATTTTCATTCAAATCATTTCATTTCAGCTACCTACAAGGTATAATATAGATATTGAAACTCAGAGCGTAAAAAATCTAGGATATGCAGAATGAAGCGGGAAGAGTCGGGGAGGGAGTGAGTGACCCGAGCGACGGCCAATAGAACGCGGCGTTCAGCGGCGGCGATTATCGGATGCCCTGATTTTATAGCGTTGTATGCGCTTCCAGCTCATAAAACTTTACATTTCTTATTTACTTATATCATCATAATATGTATATTTTGAAATTTTATATTTAATAAAAACATTTGCATGTTCATTAATTAAAATCTTTAATATAATTATTTATTAAAATGGAAAATTGTATACTGATGACATACATACATACAAGCGGCGGGTGGCCGAATGGTTTGGGTATTGGCTTCGTATGCGAGAGGTCCGAGGTTCGAATCCGGTCGGCGTGTACCAATGAGTTTTTATGACGAAAATATTTACGTGCATACCTACACCTGCTGCTTCATCGTTCGGAATCGGTGTAAAACTGTAGGTCCCTTCCCTTGCCCCTTACTAGGTGGTAGGCTCAAATTGTAGCCGACTGGTTTGGTACCACCGTACTGGATGTAAGATGGCCGCATAGCAACCTCGGTTGTGTTCTCCTCTAGTCCAGAATAGCCAGCAATCCAGGGAAGTCTTCCGGTATGACACCTACCTT
Organism: Nematopogon swammerdamellus; assembly: GCA_946902875.1. Classification (NCBI taxonomy): domain Eukaryota; kingdom Metazoa; phylum Arthropoda; class Insecta; order Lepidoptera; family Adelidae; genus Nematopogon; species Nematopogon swammerdamellus. The sequence goes on from OX336359.1 coordinate 10,994,189, forward strand.
CTCGAAGGTGAAATTGGCTGGTCGGAGCATGCGCTTTGGCCCCTCCGACTCAGCCACCCATACCGGATTACATAAAAAAAACTTACACACATAGGTACCACAATCGGGGTAAGGACAATCGCTGTATCCCGACAATCGGTGTAAGCAGAGTAGTCGGTGTTGTGCTGCAAATTACAGCACAACACCGACCAAAGTATTAGGACAAGATATAATTTATCAAACAGAAAGTAACGCACGAAGACGCTGCAACATGACTCGGTGAAAGGACCGTGTCATGGTAAGAGATGGCTTGCCTGTCGCCCTTATGCACGGCATCATGTCCTTATCCCTTAGTCGCCTTTCACACGTCCGTGAACCTGGAGTAGATCATCATGATAATTAGTTGAAAATGGTCTTAAAATTTTGTATTCATTTAGTATAGTTTTGCATAGTTGAAAAAAAATTCTGTATAGGTCTAGTTTAGCCGTAATATCAAAATGAAATTAGCTACTCCAGGTTCACTCTGGAGTAGTACTTACACTCTCAGAGCTGGGAGTGGTGTCAAATTTTGTATAAAATTGTGTATAGTTCTGTGTACCAAATAACTTTTTTTGCATAAGCACAGTTTTCCCGTAAAACCTGAAAAACACTTAGAACCATATAATTCTAGTTGTGAGATTATAATACACACGTTCCGGTGAAGTTTCATAGATTTGTAACTGCGACAGGGTTCTACAAGCCGAGCAATATCAAGCTTGGTCGTCGGGTTAATTAATTTTCAACCTTATGCCTAATATATAAGATGAAGTCGTGGAAGACTACCAAATGCACATGAGGTCCTTTACTTACACGTCCCGAGAGAGTAAGATAACACATTCAAACGTGAGTTGGAAAGAATGAGCAATACTCTTCAAAGAAATAAGGGATAGGCATGTTGGGCTATTATTTTAAAATAAAAGAAAGGGCATTTTTTTACAGCGGCGGCGGCGGCGCGGCGGCGCGCGGCGCCGATTACGATTTTACGATTTGTGTGTTTTGGAAGAAAGAACAAAAAAGAAGATTTATTCTTCACACATATATGTATTTTAGAAAACAAATAATCCTATAAACATGCAATTATTATTAGTGACGAAAATGTTGGGTTTAATTTAGTGGATTACTGTTTAGGTTCGTATCTCTGTAAGGTATCGTTTATAATGCAAAATTTGTTACTTTTAGCAATTTTACTTTTACCTTTACCGAAATATCTCAAAATTTGATGATACCAACAACACAGATACAATATATTTAGTTATAAGGAGTGCGGTTCAATCGCTTACATTTCAAATAGTTCACGCATTTTTATGTGTAATTATTAAATCAAGTTAAGTATGTATAAGTATAAAACTAACCTAACCTAACCCTAATCGACTAAAAACATGCTAACTGATGATGATACAAAAACGAGATTATTTTTTATGGAAATTGACACGGTTGGCTACATCACCTACAATATCCGTGATGTCAGCCCATAACTCCGAGTGAACTAGGTGCCATGTCAGTGTTTCCCTTCATTCCATGTCGGCTACACTGAACTGGACGGAAAACACGAACTATTTACATAGCCGTTTCGACCGACGTTTCATTCAGTGCGGTGGTAGCAACCCGGGCGGCATAAACCCTAAAAGTTAACACCTAGTAAGGTAAAGAAGCGAAGGGACCTACAGTTTAACGTTGAATCCGAATCACGGTCAGCCTCCAACGGTCGGGCGGTCACCCATCTAAACTATATAAAGGACCTAATGTGCATTTGGTAGTCTTCCACGACTTCATCTCTAATATATTAGACATAAGGTTGAAAATTAATTAACCCGACGACCAAGCTTGATATTGCTCGGCTTGTAGAACCCTGTCGCAGTTACAAATCTATGAAACTTCACCGGAACGTGTGTATTATAATCTCACAACTAGAATTACATGGTTCTAAGTGTTTTTCAGGTGTTACGGGAAAACTGTGCTTATGCAAAAAAAGTTATTTGGTACACAGAACTATACACAATTTTATACAAAATTTGACACCACTCCCAGCTCTGAGAGTGTAAGTACTACTCCAGAGTGAACCTGGAGTCGCTAATTTCATTTTGATATTACGGCTAAACTAGACCTATACAGAATTTTTTTTCAACTATACAAAACTATACTAAATGAATACAAAATTTTAAGACCATTTTCAACTAATTATCATGATGATCTACTCCAGGTTCACGGACGTGCCTTTCACGACTTGAATAGTTTTCAATGTCCCTTCTATGTTCGTAATAAAAAAAATTAAATATTTGGTTCTATTCTGCATGAACCTTCAGAAGGTTCAAACGCGTCAATATTTGATTGTTTTAAAAAACGTGTTAAAAGCAAGTTGAGCAATAGTTCGGCTTGTTAGGTGTACGAATATCTTTAAGTTAAACATGTTTGTTTGAACAATTTAATACGAGTACATTGTGAAATGTATTCTGAAGCGAAAAATGTTTTCACTTTTCATAGCTATATTTAAAAAGTATTCACATACACCCGCAGTGTCACCACAGTCTGAGTAAGCAGATTAATGTTGTGCTGCAAGAACTCGAGTGTATTATCAATCGCACAACACCGACCATCACGCTTAGCAATGTATTAGTAATATAGCTATCAAGCAGCAAGTGCCCACATATCTCCCCCCAAGTACAGTCTTGGATACTTCAAGAGAGGCGTGAATAGGCACCTGTCAGGCCAGCATGGCATTCGTAACCCCCGAACGACCGAATATCCATGGGCATCGTGAGACACCTTATAATAAATAATATTATAAAAACAATATAAAAAAAAATTAAACACGAAGACCCACCTGCTGCAAGACACGATGGAAGGGCCGTGCCATGGCGAGGTGACTACGAGAGGTGGCTAGCCTCTCGACATTTAACACGGCATCTTGTCCTTATTCCTTAGTAACCTTTTCCGATATGCACGGGAAGAGATGTGGTGGGCGTATCCTTTTGAAGTAGCAGACCCATACTTTTACTATGCCCATATGGTACAACGAAGACTTAAAATGTTGGTTACTATGCCCATATAGTACAACGAAGAGATCAACACGTTTGTTTGTTACTATGCCCATATGTTATATACAACGAAGAGATCAAAATGTTTGTTACTATGCCCATATGGTACAACGAAGTGACCAACATGTTTGTTACAATGTCCATATGGTACAACGAAGACATAAAAATGTTTGTTACTATGCCCATATGGTACAACGAAGGGATAAACATGTTTGTTACTATGCCCATATGGTACAACGAAGGGATCAACATGTTTGTTACTATGCCCATATGGTACAACGAAGGGATCAACATGTTTGTTACTATGCCCATATGGTACAACGAAGGGATCAACATGTTTGTTACTATGCCCATATGGTACAACGAAGACATAAAAATGTTTGTTACTATGCCCATACGGTACAACGAAGGGATCAACATGTTTGTTACTATGCCCATATGGTATAACGAAGAGATCAACATGATTGTTACTATGCCCATATGGTACAAGGAAGAGATCAAAATGTTTGTTACTATGCCCATATGGTACAACGAAGTGACCAACATGTTTGTTACAATGCCCATATGGTACAACGAAGACATAAAAATGTTTGTTACTATGCCCATATGGTACAACGAAGGGATCAACATGTTTGTTACTATGCCCATATGGTACAACGAAGAGATCAAAATGTTTGTTACTATGCCCATATGGTACAACGAAGACTTAAAAATGTCTGTTTCTATGCCCATATGGTACCTCGAAGAGATCAACATATTTGTTACTATGCCCATATGGTACAACGAAGAGATCAACACGTTTGTTTGTTACTATGCCCATATGATGGTACAACGAAGAGATCAAAATGTTTGTTTTTATTTCGTGGTTGTTTCGAGTTTTCCACATTTCCCGACTAAGTGACACAAAACATGGGTCCGTGAGTATTCCGGGAGAGGGTCACGGAGGTCCGTCGATTAGGAGGCAGCAGCGGTGGAAGGGTCTCGGGCACAAATTAAATATTTTAACAGTTTCGGAGCCCTAAGTGCTGTACCGTGTTACGGCTTATATAGGGTAGAGAGCGTTTTTTATTTCATACAAAATTAATGTCTAACAAAATAATACATAATCCTATAACATAAGTATTAAGTAGCTAATATTACGTGAAACATCAACGATCGACCAAAGTGTAGCACTGACATGGCATCGTACACAGTACTTATTAACTCTATCCACATGAATACAAATACTGTTTTTAGGCTTCCGTATCCGTCGTACCGGACCCAAATGTGGAGTCCCAAAAGTAAGAGTGGTACATCGCTTCGTGGTGAATTAGTTACCATCTACAAAAAAAAAAGTTTCGAAAAAAAAATACGACTCAAACATTGACTGGGAGAAATCCCTGCCAGGGATAAGTCCGCCTTTTCCCCTCATGTAAATTACGTATCGTTTGTTTCTGTAAAATGCTTTTGGACCAATAAAATATTTATATTTACTAAACTATCAAAATTTTTTTTTTATGGAAACTGACACATACAACATCCGTGATGTCAGCCCATAACACCGGGCGAACTAGGTGCCATGTCGGTGCTTCCCTTCATTTCATGTCGGCTACACTGAACTGGACGGAAAACACGAACTATTTACATAGCCGTTTCGACCGACATTTCGCTCAGTGCGGTGGTACCAACCCGGCCGGGATAAACCCTACCACCTAGTAAGTTAAGAAGGTAAGGAACCTGCAGTTTAACGTGAATTCCGAACCACGATCAGCATCTAACGGCCGAGTGGTCACCCATCCAAGTACTGACCGCGCTCAGCGTTAGTTAACAACAGTCGACCGACCGCACCACTGAGCTACCGAGGCTGACTTACTTAAAGGCTTATAGTACAGTGTGGGGCCGGTACTTAAAAATAATAGCCCCGCCTGCACGTTGCAGAAGACGACTAAAGTGATAAGGACAAAATGCCGTGCATAAGAGCGACAGGTTAGCCACCTCTCACTTTGGCACCGTCCTTACACCGAGCCATGCAGCAGGTGGGTCTTCGTGCCTTACTTGCTGCTTGATAGTTATCTCGTCCGAGTACATTGCTAAACGTGGTGGTCGGTGTTGTGCTTTAATTTACAAGGGTACTCGCAGTACAACACCGATTACTCTGCTAACCCCAATTGTCGGTATGCAGCGTGTGGTATGTATGTATGTTTGTATATATTTAAAAAAAATCACGGATTTCGTGCCTCACACGACTATCGAGCACATTAGAAATGAATATACAGATTTCGAAAAAAAAATCGTTTTGACTATCAAAAAGGTTAGGATACAGGGCAAACCCTTAACCCGATCGCCTTTGTTTTGGGCTCAAATTGTAGCTGACTAAATTGTCTAGAGGAATTTTTCTCAAATTTTTGATATCATTCTTAGTTTCCAAAATATCGAGCGCTAAAATAAAAAAATCGGAAAAAATATTTTTTTTTTTCACTATTTCGGCCATAGCTTTTTTGGTTTTTTACTTTTTCGAATAATTATATTTGTACCTTATATCTCTCATCAATACGCGTCTTTTGAGTCTTTTTAATATCATATCTTCACAACTTTCCGAGATATAAGGGGATCGCACTTTTTCGTGAAATCGGAGCCTACACTGGAGCGGAAAAGACATTTCCAATGTCAAAATACTTACCTATGAGTTGGTTTGGTATAAGCTGCCTAATTTGAGGTTCTTGTCTGATAAATTCAGATCACGTTTTGGGCTGAGGCTTGCAGCCTCCTAGCCGTCTGTTTTATCGAAAAGCATTATCGTAGAGTGCAAAATAAATAAAAAAAATTCCGCTGCTGGCGCAATTTTCGGCGGCAAACAACTCTCGAGCTTGTTTGAACAACACGCCAATTCACTGGCAGGTAAATCTGAGATTAAGTACAGTATAAGTTTATCTAACGACACCCATGGACCTTCGGTCTTATGTGGCGGTTGTGAATGCCATGCCGGCCTAGGTGTTTAGCATGTTGTCTGTTGGAGTGAGGGCACGGAACGAACTTTTTTATTTCGGCAATTATGTTTTGTTTATTAATTATGACGCCCGTATAGTTGGATCTTACGTCATAAAACTATTTTGAAGTTTATGTCTTAGATCTAGGGTTAATGAGAATATAGCATTATATCTAGTGTACTCTATCTATCTCTATCCGTGCAAGAAAGAAATCGCTACGGAACCTTCTGTTCGTGAACAAGGTTGCAAACATTTTTATGCATTTATTTTTACTATAACCGTATTACATAGAGAAAAAAAAAAGGTGCTACCTGATCGAAAATTTACTGAGAGACGACCACAGCGATTACGGGTTTGACACCTGAAAGACTTCCTGGCTCCTTCCTTGGGTCCTTTGGCTCCTTTCGTGAACACTCGGCTCGAAACGAAACCTAACAAAAACGACATGCACCGCCTCAACATTAGAGAGAAGATGCGTCGCGTAGCGACTCATCTTCTTTATATTAACCCTGGTTATTTTTTTTAAACCACCAAAACATCACTCATACCACACTTTCCTTCGAGCCGAAGTCTGCCGAAAGGAGCTAAAGGAGCCAGGAAGGAGCCAGGAAGTCTTTCAGGTGGCGCACCGCAGCGATGACACAGCCGGCCGAGAGATAACAGAAGGGATACGGAACCTAATTCCAACAGGAACAAGGACAATGTATGGCCGGATGTAATGGATGGACAAGGTGTAATAGGACAACATCACGTGACGTGCGTAGCCGCCGATGTAGCCAACCATGTCGGGTTCCATACAAATTATCGCTACTGAATTTAAATGTATTTAGTACAGTGTAGTCGGCACGTTCAAAATTTTGCACTAATATGGTACCTAGCTAACCACGATATGTTATGGGCTGAGATCACGGATGTTGTAGGCGATGTAACCAACCATGTCGGTTCCCTTAAAAAAAGAAGGATTTTATTCGTTCTCTTTTGGGCATTTGCTTGTTAGTGAATTGGCGACAGCTGCTCACGTTCTATCACGATATCTACTCGCGAACTTCAATACTCTTTCTGCTGATGGATACCTTGCAGGAAACGTAATATCCTTTTTGAGAAACAGTATTTCTTTGCTTTCTTCGTTAAACGGCTATCAGCCACCGAATATTATGTTATATACTGTTAGCCTCGATAGCTCAGTGGTGCGACGGTCGACTGTCGATCGTGATCTTAGCACACCTAGGCACGGTTATAGAACTTTGATGGGTGACAGTTCGAGCGTTGAGCCTGACCGTGGTTCGGATTCCACGTAAAACCGTAGGTCCCTTCCCTTCTTACCTTACTAGATGGTAGAGTTTAACCCGCCTGGGTTGCTATGCTACCACCGCACTGAATGAAAAGTCGGTCGAAGCGGCTATGCCAATAGTTCGTGTTTTCCGTAGCGAAGCACTAACATGGCACCTAGTTCACCAAGGTGTTATGGGCTGACATCACCGATGTAGTAGGTGATGTAGCCAAAAAAACTTTGACTTTTTAAGGGTTTTTTAAATTTGTAATTTAACTTTTATTTCAAGCATTTAAAAAAAAAACTGCATGCAAATCAGTTTACTTTTTAAGATAATAAATGTTTTGTTTACTTAATTACTTGATTACTTGATTACAAACATAGCTAAGAACAATCCCGATTGAACCAGCTTTCTAATAAAAAAAACCCCATCCAAATCAGTCCATCCGTTTGGAAGCTACGATGCCACAGACAGATACACCCATACACACATACATACACGCGTTAAACTTATAACACCCCTCTTTTTGCGTTGGGGTTAAAAAAATATATATATACTCTATCTCGTCACAGGGTGAAAAGGGTGGGGGTGGCGGTGGTTAAAAATTTGCCTAAAATGGGTCACGTAGGGTAGTCACGTAAAATGGGGTAGGTTTCCTCGTAATAAATTCACTAACCTATGTTCATTTGTGACACCAAAATTGTAACAATAAATATTCGTGTAGTGTTGAGTGCTGTTGAGTGTTAAGTCTAAGCGACAAATTCCGCGCGAGCCTTCGCTAGCGAAGTGTCACATTTAACATAGTTTAACAATTTCAGTGCACCCTACTACTCTGGGGCGGGCGGCTCGAAATTTGAAGAAAATTAGTTGTTTGTCGCGTTTCACGTAAAACTGTAGGTCCCTTCCCTTCTTATTTTACTAGGTACCTAGTAGGGTTTAGCCCGCCCGGGTTAGTACCACCGCACTGAATGAAAGATTCAACAAATCCGTCCACAAACTCTTTGGTAATCATTAGATTACGTTCGTATGGGAAGACGAGGTGAACATTATGATCACAGAAGCCAAAAGCAAAACACAGCGCAAAATTAGCGCACTGCCCTAAAAAGTAATTTGGGCATTGCACCGGCTCAGTACGGAGCGCCTGGAGGTTTGGACTCCGCAATGCGACGACCGCGCGCGAATTTGTCTGCAGTGAACGTTGGCAGGCGTTCTCTCCACCTCGACAATTCCGCTTGTTCGGGTCGGGTTATTTTAGATGTGTTTGGGAATTTGCTGTTGTGAATTATATTCTTTATTCTTTATTCTTTATTCATCATTCGTATGGTAGTACACTACGCTTGAATTTGTCCTGTTTAGTTTTTACAATCCGGTTCGATTACACCCACAAAGAAGAGCCGGCAAGAAACTTCGCAGGGTATACTTAAACGTGATGCTGATAAAGTGGAATATCGCTTATAATGCATGTCGAATTTTTACACAAATTTGAGAAGAAAGCAGATAAATAAAGTTATTATAATGTATACTGAAGTATGAAAGATGTGTGAATGAAATAGCGAGTGACTAGTTGAACATGATTAAAGGCTGCTTCTATTAAGCAGAACGTAGGTCGTGGATTCGATTCCCGTTGATGTGCACCACCATGGTTCGGATTGTAGGTCCTTTCCTGACCTTACTAGCTGGTAGAGCAATATCTACCCGAATTGGTACCACCGCACTAAATTAAAGTCGGTGGAAAAAACAATGAAAAAACAGTTCTCGTTTCCGTCCATACGATTATGAGATTTTTTCGAGATCTTGTCGCGCCTCTAGAGCAGCGGTTCCCAAATTATTTTTGTCTGCGGAACCCTAAATCATCGTCCTTCTGTTGACGGAACACCAAGTCAATTAAAAAAGTTAATTAGCTATTGTGAACATAAAAACTAAATTAATGTGACCTATACCTAATTTTGTATACTATGTAAATTGTTGGCGGATTAACATGTTTGAACATTAACAGGTTTGAAATTGAAAACATATTACACGTTTTTGATTTTCAAAACGCTCTCCGTTTTGTGCTTTTTCCGGCTGCCACCCAAGGAAACACGTAGAGTTGTTCGCGACACCTTATGATCCTAAGTCACACGTGCCTCCTGGGTGGAGCCAAATGAACAGCAAAATACTTTGTGGTAGACAGGTCTTCCACCGTGTCGTCAGGGTGTCGGCGTAAACACTCCTGATGCAGCTTACTACACTTGGAGGTCAGCTGACACCTAGCCGGTTAGGTGGACTTGTGTAAAGGATCGACGGGTCCGAGTCGTGGATGCTGTGCTGCTGGCATGGCGCCTCACTGAGCGTGGTTTCGCGAGGAGAGGGGTTTTTGGCTCTATCGACTGTACCATTGATCCCTCGACACAGCCTTTTTTAACCCTAAAAATCGTTTTATGAATTTCTGATATATCCTGCGTGCACGTTCCAACTGTAAATCTGTGTAAACTCCTGAAACACGAAGGCTGTGTTGTGTATAGCTGCCATAAAAACACACGTTGTGAGCATCTTCTAAATCGAATAACATGAGAACAAGACAACTTCTCTCTAGACAAGCGGCAGACGAATGACGCGCTAGGGATGCGACACTTGCGAAATTCTATCGATTGTTTCTCAACCCTTATGAGCCTCACCTAGTATGGAGAGGGCTAAGGGGGCACGGTGAAAATTCCAAGGGTGCAAACAAGATAGCGATACACCGTTTTGTTGGGTTGGAGTAAGATGCATTGCACGGAAAGCAGCGTAAGCGTAAAACCGGTATTGTTTTTTTTTATATTGCAAAGCGTAGTTTTGGCAACAATGGCAATGGCAACAAAAAATTTAAAAGCTATAGATATATGTGTAATAAACGAATAATATATTTTTTTCCATAACCCTACTTTATTCACGTTACGTTCAATGCGTTTTTTTATGTAATTTCAGAGACATTTTTATGTTTTTTTTTCATCGAGCGAACTTGATCAAATCGTGTTTTCAAAAGCTACCAATCTGCCCTGATGATGATTTTTTACATTTTATATTAAAACTTAATATGTGAGATAAGTGATATAGATGGTACATCTCTCAGAAAGAGCGGAATTTTACCTCAGACTTCCGGTAGCAATCACGACAGCCGTACCGTCCGCTCGGAAGTCCTTTTCTAGTTCATTAAATGAAAAAGAGACATTTAAATAGAAGTAAAGTAAAAAAGTAAAAAGTAAAAAAGTAATTTAAATAAACCGCTCAAATAATATATGGTCATATATTATGAAATTTTTATGCGAAAAACAGCTTTGGCGTGTATTTAAAAAATTTTGGAAAGGGATTATAAAATTCCAAATTCAGCGAACTTGGTTTAAAACTCTTGACAAGCTATTGAGTGACATCATCATCAATCAATACTAATAATAAATCTGTAAGGGATGGTCATGGAGTAAGTTACTTTGTTTTAGGAAATATTGAGTTTGTAGCCTCTATATGTATGATACTAAAGCTAAATTGACGATTTTTAGAAATCTTTTCTGTATGTATGTATGTATGTATGTATGTATGTTCCTCCATAACTCTTAAAGCCATCATCCGAATTTGATGAAACTTAGTACAAACCAATTTTACTATACGGGACATAGGATAGGCTTACTAAAATTCACTTCCGGCTACGCTAAGATGTGGCTCCCATACAAATCGAATTGTTCCAAGCGCCGAAATATAGGGCGGCGCGGCGCGGCGGGGGTTAGTAGCGCGGCTGCTGGCGGAGACTAGCGGCGCGGCGGCGACGGAGCGCGGTGTGTGTATGCATTGTCTTGAGCAGAGTTTCTTATTTAATTCGATTCATAATATTTATTATGTAGGTTAAATTCGTTAGGTACCTATCTATTTGATTAATTTTAGGTGCAAACCTATCGGCTGCTCCAGAGCGAAACACTGTATTAACCAAAATGCTAAATTGTTCAGGAGAGCGAAAATAGTGGAAAATTGAAATATAACAATTTCTGTTCTATTTAAAGGAAAAGTAAATATGCAGTTAATTTAAAAAAAAATACATCTTTGTAGTGATATGTACCATATGTTTTTATTGTTATAACTAGCTTTTGCCCGCGGCTTCGCTCGCGTGAAATTCGTATTTCAAAGGAAGAAAGTAAGTAACTAAGGGCGAGCTGGGTTCAGGTAAACGATAAACCGTCTCGAAGAAAGTGAGTAACTTTTTGAGGCCGAAGGCAGAGTTGCTTTCAGGAAGACGATAAACCTTTTCGAAGACAGTAAGTAACTATGGGCGAGGCCGAAGGCCGAGCTGCGTTCAGGAAGAGGATAAACCATCTTTAAGAAAGTAAGTAACAAAGGGCGAGGCCGAAGGCCGAGCTGCGTTCAGGAAGAGGATAACCTTTTCGAAGAAAGTAAGTAACTATGGGCGAGGCCGAAGGCCGAGCTGCGTTCAGGATAAGGGTAAACTTTTCGAAGAAAGTAAGTAAGAGAGGGCGAGGCCGAAGGCCGAGCTGCGTTCAGGAAGACGATAAACCTTTTCGAAGACAGTAAGTAACTATGGGCGAGGCCCAAGGCCGAGCTGCGTTCAGGATGAGGGTAAACTTTTCGAAGAAAGTAAGTAACAGAGGGCGAGGCCGAAGGCCGAACTGCGTTCAGGAAGGCGATAAACCTTTTCGAAGACAGTAAGTAACTATGGGCGAGGCCGAAGGCCGAGCTGCCTCGCCCTTTGTTACTTACTTTCTTAAAGATGGTTTATCCTCTTCCTGAACGCAGCTCGGCCTTCGGCCTCGCCCATAGTTACTTACTGTCTTCGAGAAGGTTTATCGTCTTCCTGAACGCAATTCCGCCTTTGGCCTCAAAAAGTTACTCACTTTCTTCGAGACGGTTTATCGTTTACCTGAACCCAGCTCGCCCTTAGTTACTTACTTTCTTTCTTTGAAATACGAATTTCACGCGAGCGAAGCCGCGGGCAAAAGCTAGTATAATAATAAATGCTCACATCACGCTCTACTGGTGTGATGAATCACAACCTACCTCAATGAAAATAGCTAGCAATAGGACGTATGAAGGCTGGCTGGTAAAATGTTATAAGGCGTAGGAGTTAGTTTAGCGCCTGGGTAGTGAGTATAGCAAAGAGACCGCGTTGCGTATAAATTGTAGCGGGTGGCATGTAGTCAGGCGCAGATAATACAACTTGCATACATTTTGAACAGGAATAGCTAGCAACACCGTATAAGCGATAAATGATGATAGATAAGTATTATAGGTCGGCATGCAGTAAGATATAGGACGAATTGACTGTATTACATCTACTTTTGTGAATTCGTAGCATTTTCAGAGATTAGCTACTGAAAGTTTTAGGGAAATATGGAACGCATTTTTAAGGAAAATTGCTTCAGGCGTTGTGATTGGTTGACCAATGGGAAACGCGGAAACGATGTTTGGGATGATTCCTTATTGGTCGTGGGGTGAGGATGGGAGTAAGAAAGCGAGGCTATTTAAGGGCGTGTAACACGGTAGGAGCACCTTTTTCTGCAGCTGCGAGCCTCGGAGGAACAACTTGCCTGAGCCCCGGTCACCGCTAAGTCGCATCGAGCGCCATTGCTTTTCGGCATCAACGTTTCGGTGAGTCTCGGACGCCGCGCGCTATTTTGGAGTTTTCTAGTTGCAATCCGACCAGTTCTATTAAATTGCATTGTCTTGAAGTCTTCTTTTGGTGGCTGGGCTAGTTTTGGAAACAATACTGGCTTTTCAGAAATTATTTGCTAGTATTAGGGATGTGAAATATTTTTATATGGACCATCATTGGAGCACTGTGTGGGATGCTAGCTATGCTGAAATATGCATACATGCATACTATTACAGGGCTCTTTTTCCCTTTGGAGCACTGGGTGAGGGAGCAGGTACGCTGAAATATGCATGCACGCCCACTCACGCAGAGTTCTTTCACGGAATGTTGTGAGGGAAGCGGGTTTTGCTGAAATATGCATACACGCACGATCTCACAGGGTTCTTCCCTGGAACGTTGTATGTGGGTTCGGGTACGCTGAAATATGCATACGCGCGCACTCATGCGAGGTTCTTTTCCTTTCGATGGAATGTTGGGTGGCAATGCTAGCTATGCTGAATAAGCATACACGCTTGTTCGCACAAGATTCAGTTCATTCTCTATGATATCACGAGAAAATGCCTCGTGGTAAGAAGACGTAACATAAGGTCGAAGAGCAACTGGAATTCTGGCTAAACTATCAAATTATAACGTGGGTAGTTAGGTTCTTCAAACACTAAATTCATATTGGTAGGTTAGCCATGTAGCTGTGTGAATTAATTCTCCTTAGTTCTGCAAGGGAGAGAGGGTTCGCTTCGTGGGAGTGAGTACTACCATAGTGTGTAGTATTTATTGAGGTTAGGTACTAGGAAGGCCAGGTAAATACCCCACAGTGGTTCTCCTTAGTCCTGCTAGGGGGAGAGGTCCAAAGTGTTATGATCTGTTAGAGCGATACCTATTCTATCTGGCGAAGGGGTGGCGGTACTCTAAGGACCGGTGCAAGCTGAGCTGACCGTCTGAGGAGGAAACCTGTGGTAGCCTTCTTTCGATAGGCGGAGCCCGTCGGACGAAGTACTACGAGGTTAGGATAGGGACCACACACACACTTACACACACACGCACGCCTTTAGGATTTGGGGTCCGTAGAGGCCCTAAATCACCCACATTACACCACGAGTTTCATTTTAAATCTCTTCCTAAGAGAAACAGTTTCTTCACAGGATAGGAATCAAAGGGGGCCATTAGGTATACAAAATAGAGCTGCTGGTAGTAAAGCAGCCCTATATGGATGATGGCCACTGTGAGGAGCGTGGAGAGCCCGGGTGAGGAAACCCGGACTCGTGGAGCTCCTTACTTCCCCCTCCGGGGGGGAAATTGTTTGAATAATATGAAAATTACTGGTTAACACAATTTCTGGGAGGAGAGAACACAGACAATTAAAATGTGAGGGAAGGGACACAGTAATATAGGAGAGGCGGACTTAGGCAGAAAATTACATATGTAGTTAGAATATTATTCGAAGAACAAAGGTTAGGATAGAAAGCTAGGGATTGAGTTAGTACTCTGGGTTATACGGTTACACAACGCTTCCTCGAAGAGAGGAAGATACAGGGTCCATCTACACTTAATTCAGTGTAATACGTATGTATACATTGCTTGAGTTTACCTAGAGATCACTTGAATGCTAAACGCAGGCCATGTTTTATTTTAGAGGTTACTCGCGGAAGCGTGGAATTTCGGAATAATTATTCGACAACACCTATCAGGTGAAGTATAAATACAAAATATACTTTGGTGGGAGACGAGTTCGTCGCAGTGGTGCCTAAGTCCAGGATAGTTCCTACCTAAATCTAGGATACCTAGGGTTCAGAAAAAAAGAGAGGGAAAAATGGAAGAAAAATGTAGTTCGTTGCGGTAGTTCAGGACAATAATAGGGGTCTTATATACTCAAAAGCGATAGGAAAAAATCCAACTCATAGGGAGTAGCGATATAAGTAAATAGCGTTATAGGAAGTGATACCGGGAAAGTGATTAAGTGTGGAATTCGGTGAGGAAATGCGTGAAAAGTGGTTCGTGGAACGCGATGCTGACTGGCAGTTTCGCGAGAGAAGAGATTTGGACTCCCGCCTACGAGGCGGGAGGTTTCGCCGCTTGAAGCTGAGAGTGAGTACATATTTCATTTTCCGGCGCGAGTGCAGTCTGTGTACAATTAGTTAATTTACAGGAATATTGTCTACAATTTGCCGACAATGTTGCTAGAAAACCGATTTTAACGTGAACGAATTGTCACCAGAAAGTCGACTAGAGATTCATCTTTGAGTTCGTAAAAGAAAATTGCTTACATTTCCTTCTAGGAAGTTCATTATCATTGTTCTGCGGACATCTAGAAATATTTAAGTGAAAACCAATTTTGACCAATGGGATGTGAGCGCCGGTGCGGTATGGCGTTCGCTATTGGCTAGAATGAGCAGCGCCGTGATAGAAAAAAAAACTGTTTGCACGAAGAATGTAGTCGGGTTGAGAGGTGATAGACTAAACAAAGTGGAAGTTAGGGGAATGGTATGTATGAATGGTGTGAGGCATATTTTTAAGCGGAATGTTAGCAACTTCGTAGAAGTAAGGTGGGGCCAAAGGGAAATATTTTATCCAGAGATTGTGAAACTAAAATGAATAATTTATTCCGGGTACACCGAGATATAGCAGGAAGAGGAAACATTTTTTTATATGGGTTATCGGAAAAATTGTGCTATAAGCCCAAAAGCCAATTAATTTAGAATCCTAGAATGTACTAAAATCAACAATATTGTAGTAAGAATATTCTATGAAAACCTTAGTTGTAAAATTGGATAGCCATTCTATTTAAGTTAAGGCACGCCAACTGAGCGCGGAGGGCTTCATACCTAAAACACTGAAGTTATGTTCGAAAATAATCTTGTCATCAATACTAATAATAAATCTGTAAGGGATGGTCATGGAGTAAGTTACTTTGTTTTAGGAAATATTGAGTTTGTAGCCTCTATGTATGATACTAAAGCTAAATTGACGATTTTTAGAAATCTTTTCTGTATGTATGTATGTATGTATGTATGTATGTTCCGCCATAACTCTTAAAGCTATCATCCGAATTCGATGAAACTTAGTACAAGCACATTTTACTATACGGGACACAGGATAGGCTAACTAAAATTCACTTCCGGCCACGCTAAGATGTGGCTCCCATACAAATCGAATCGAAATAAAAGCGGCGCGGCGCGGCGGCGGTTGGTGGCGGCTAGCTGCGGAGGCTGGTGGCGGCGGGGGAGGCGCGGGGCGCGGCACGGGGTGCGGTCTGGCGGAGCGCGGTGTGTGTATGCATTGTCTTGAGCAGAGTATCTTATTTAATTCGATTCATAATATTATGTAGGTTTACTTCGTTAGGTATCTATTTGATTAACTTTAGGTGCAAAGTGTTGTTGCAAGTCGATGTTAGCGGATATTTACTTAACTGGAGTTCCTATTTGATTTAAGTTATTTGATCGTATGTTTATTATATTGTACGTACGTAGTGTAGTACCTATGCGCGCAATATTAACGAAAAGATTCTTATTTTTACCCGACTACGGCGAAGCGAAAAGGAGAGTTATGTGTTTGATCGGTATGTATGTACTAGCTTTTGCCCGCGGCTTCGCTCGCGTGAAATTCGTATTTCAAAGGAAGAACTAAGGGCGAGCTGGGTTCAGGTAAACGATAAACCGTCTCGAAGAAAGTGAGTTACTTTTTGAGGCCGAAGGCGGAGTTGCGTTCAGGAAGACGATAAACCTTCTCGAAGACAGTAAGTAACTATGGGCGAGGCCGAAGGCCGAGCTGCGTTCAGGAAGATGATAAACCTTCTCGAAGATAGTAAGTAACTATGGGCGAGGCCGAAGGCCGAGCTGCGTTCAGGATGAGGGTAACCTTTTCGAAGAAAGTAAGTAACAGAGGGCGAGGCTGAAGGCCGAGCTGCGTTCAGGAAAACGATAAACCTTATCGAAGACAGTAAGTAACTATGGGCTAGGCCGAAGGCCGAGCTTCGTTCAGGAAGAGGATAACCTTTTCAAAGAAAGTAAGTAACAGAGGGCGAGGCCGAAGGCCGAGCTGCGTTCAGGAATACCATAAAACTTCTCGAAGAAAGTAAGTAAGAAAGGGCGAGGCCGAAGGCCGAGCTGCGTTCAGGAAGACGATAAACCTTCTCGAAGACAGTAAGTAACTATGGGCGAGGCCGAAGGCCGAGCTGCGTTCAGGAAGAGGATAAACCATCTTTAAGAAAGAAAGTAACAAAGGGCGAGGCCGAAGGCCGAGCTGCGTTCAGGATGAGGGTAACCTTTTCGAAGAAAGTAAGTAACAGAGGGCGAGGCCGAAGGCCGAAGGCCGAGCTGCGTTCAGGAAGAGGATAACCTTTTCAAAGAAAGTAAGTAACAGAGGGCGAGGCCGAAGGCCGAGCTGCGTTCAGGAATACGATAAAACTTCTCGAAGACAGTAAGTAACTATGGGCGAGGCCGAAGGCCGAGCTGCGTTCAGGAAGAGAATAAACCATATTTAAGAAAATAAGTAACAAAGGGCGAGGCCGAAGGCCGAGCTGCGTTCAGGAAGAGGATAACCTTTTCGAAGAATGTAAGTAACAGAGGGCGAGTCCGCAGGCCGAGCTGCGTTCAGGAAGACCATAATTACCTAAATTACTGTCTTCGAGAAGGTTTATCGTCTTCCTGAACGCAGCTCGGCCTTCGGCCTCGCCCTTTGTTACTTACTTTCTTCGAGATGTTTTATGGTATTCCTGAACGCAGCTCGGCCTTCGGCCTCGCCCTCTGTTACTTATTTTCTTTGAAAAGGTTATCCTCTTCCTGAACCCAGCTCGCCCTTAGTTCTTCCTTTGAAATACGAATTTCACGCGAGCGAAGCCGCGGGCAAAAGCTAGTGTGTAATAATTAGGTACACTCGCGCGCGAAATAGTTTATCGGGGCCAGTTTGAGGTCAATAAAGGGAATTTTCTAGTTGTTTTTGTGGAAAAGAAGTTAGTTGGGGTGTAAGCTTCCTTTGTAAAATAAAAAAACCGTAAAATATGTGTGTTTGAAAAGAGTGGTTATGTTTGACCGGGTTCCAACAGACTCATTTAATTTTGGTTGAGATTGTCGCCGAGGAATAAAAAGATTCGAATCTTTATTTCATTTTAGAGGAATGCGAGAAGAACGAAACATAGCATTTTGAAAATGTATAATGGATGTTTAGTAAATAATTTGTGTAGTAGTGATAAGGTGTGAATTTTAGGCTCCATAGTAGGTATTTCGCGAATTAGTAGCGAGCGAAGGTATGGCACTTACTAGTAGGTGATGGTAGGTTAAGGTTAGGGGATCCCAGTTAATTGATGTGACTAATTAGGTGCCATGTACAAGTGAAGGTTAGTTGTAAAGTTGTGTCTAGGTCTGACTTTGCGTGTGTGGGCGATATGGTACTTACTAGATTAGGTTAGTGGTAAACAAAGGTCATGGTGTACAAGTTGACCAGTGGAAGTAATTAGGTGCCATGTACAATGTTGGTTAGGTCGTGAGGTTGAGTCTTGGTCAGATTTTGTGTGTGTGTGTGGCGAATAGAGGCTCTTAGGGAACATGCCGATTACGTGGCTCATTTCGAGTGAGTGGTTTTGGGCTTGAATGTAGTGTTTGTTTATTGATAGGGAATGGATTATTAAGTTTGTTTATTTTGGAGCTGATTGGCTGGTATGAGGAATGGGGGTTCCAGTTGCTTGCGGTATGGGGAATGTATGAGTCAAAGGGTTAGAAAGGGGAGTAAGTGCCATGTCGGAGAACGTACCGGACGAGATATTGAATTTTGATCGGTCATGCATGATTGTTGTCCGTGCGGAATGTGGAAGGAATGGATTATAAAGAGTATAGGAATTAGGTGCCATGACAGAGGTCCAGGTTTCGATTTTAGTTTGCGGTCGTATGTATAGGTGTCAAAAGGTGAGAAGGCCAGTTGGTGAGTGTTGGTGCGATTGGAGGTCGAATTAAGCCTGTCGATTTGTGATCCATATCGAGTGAGTGGTTTTAGATTTGCCCATAAATGTGTTTGTTTAATTAATTAGACTAATTTATAAATAATATTTGATACATGTGTACATGTTGCACGCGTTGAAAGAAAACAGTCGGGGTGGGCGGAGTGATTGATGTTGTGCGGTGGGAGCTCTGGTGAATTGCAGCACAACGCCGATCACCACGTTTTGCAAATTATTTTATAACTAACTTTGGTTATTGTGCGGGCTACAAGGTGGTGTCAGGGGTTTCTAACTTTTCTAAAGGGAAGTGTCAGGGGTTACAAACCTTTTTCCAAATTTATAGGTCAGGGATTTTAAACTTTTTCAGATACATATATATAAGCAGTTTCCAAACTTTTAGGCTTGGTAAGTGTCATGCCTTTCGAATTCATGATATGTAGGGGGTTTTAAACATTTTACAAGGGCACGATAAGTCAGGGGTTTTTCCAAACCTTTCAACTTTGGAAAAGAGTAGTGGTTCTTAGAACATTTTTGAATTTCGCAATGATTCAGAGGTCTAGACTTTCGATATATTTTCGAATTGGTATTATATCAGGGGTTCTCAACCTTTTCCAAATTTAGGTTGTGTTAGGGATTGTAAGCCTTTTCAAATTCATGATAAGTCAGGGGTGCTCAAGCTTTTCCAAAATTATATTGTCAGGGATTTCGAACTTTTTCAAATTCATGATAAGTCAGGGGTGCTCAAACTTTACCAAATTTAGATTGTCAGGGATTTCGAACTTTCAAATTCATGATAAGCCAGGGGTGCTCAAACTTTTCCAAATTTATATTGTCAGGGATTTCGAACTTTTCCAAATTCATGATAAGTCAGGGGTGCTCAAACTTTACCAAATTTAGATTGTCAGGGATTTCGAACTTTTCAGATTCATGATAAGCCAGGGGTGCTCAAACTTTTCCAAATTTATATTGTCAGGGATTTCGAACTTTTCCAAATTCATGATAAGTCAGGGGTGCTCAAACTTTACCAAATTTAGATTGTCAGGGATTTCGAACTTTTTCAAATTCATGATAAGTCAGGGGTTCTCAAAAGTTTCCAAATTAAGTTTGTGTCAGGGATTTCGAACCATTTCAAAATCGTGACATGTCAGGGGTTTACAACTTTATTTACAAAAATATTTTTTATTTAAGGGAGGTCTCAACATCCAAAAAAATATTTTGGAGTCAGTGGTTCTCAGCTTTGGAAAATGTTTTTAAAAATTTGAATTTTTAGGGTCTCAACTTTAGAAAAATATTTTATTTTTCCTTAGGATATTTAAGGGAGGTCTTAACTTTCAAACATATTTGCACTTAGCGGTTCTTAATTTTCAAAAATATTTTCAAATTTTGAAATTCTAGGGTCTCAACTTTAGAAAAATATTTTATTTTTCCTTAGGATATTTAAGGGAGGTCTTAACTTCCAAACATATTTGAACTTAGCGGTTCTTATTTTTGAAAAATATTTTTAAATTTTAAACATCTTAGGGTTCTCAATTTTCAAAAATATTTTATTTTTCCTCAGGATATTTAAGGGAGGTCTTAACTTCCAAAATGTTTTGAACTTAGCGGTTCTTAATTTTCAAAAGTATTTCCAAATTTTTATTATTTTGGGTTTTCAATTTTGAAAAATATTTATTTTCCTCAGGATATTTAAGGGAGGACTTAACTTTCAAACATGTTTGAACTTAGCGGTTCTTAATTTTCAAAAATATTTTCAAATTTTGAAAGTCTAGGGTTCTCAACTTTAGAAAAATATTTTATTTTTCCTTAGGATATTTAAGGGAGGTCTTAACTTTCAAACATATTTGAACTTAGCGGTTCTTAATTTTCAAAAATATTTTCAAATTTTGGAAGTCTAGGGTTCTCAACTTTAGAAAAATATTTTATTTTCCTCAGGATATTTAAGGGAGGTCTTAACTTCAAAAAAAAAAAAAAAAAAATTTGAACTTACCGGTTCTTATTTTTGAAAAATATTTTCAAATTTTAAACATCTTAGGGTTCTCAATTTTTAAAAAATATTTTATTCTTCCAGGATATTTAAAGGAGGTCTCAACTTCCAAAAATATTTTGAGGTCAGACATTCTAAACTTTCAAAATTATTTTCAAATCTTGAATGTTTAGGGTTCTCAAATTTAGAAAATTACTTTCATTTTCCAGATTATTAAGGGAGGTTTCAAATTCCAAATATTTTGGATTAAGCGGTCCTCAGACTTTCGAGAATAGTGCCAAATTTGGAATGGTTTAGGGTTCTCGACTTTAGAAATATTTTAATTTTAGGAATGTTTAGGGAGGAGCCGGACTTCTCAACTATCAAAGTGTTTTTGATTTTGAATATTTCAGGGATCTGTACGTTAGAGATGCTTTTATTCTTTTGGAATGTAAGGGAAGTGTGTTATGAAGATTGCACTTAACGCGAATCAAGAACACGGTAATGGGCTATTAGAGATATTGTAAGTAATTATAAATGTATACCGTGCAGCGCTGTCACTCGATGCTGGCAGGAGTGAACGAATTCGCTATTCGTTTAATTTCCACGATTAAAAAGGGAAGAAAAAAAAGGGAGAAACTTTATTCTAATGAACACCAATACACACGGTCAAACAAAATATCAAATATTGTGTGTTTATAGGGTGTATACAGGTTCAACTCGAGGTCTGATTATTGGATAGACTATCATGAATTGGATGTGATTTATTGTGCTAATTATTAGTTCTTTTTAGTAATTTACTTTCTTATCTTTGAACTTCTGCCCTTGCTTAAAGGACATTTTTCCTCACAAGCGCAGGCAAGTCTGTTCGCGTGCACGAATGATACTTGCGTACTTATGGATATGTTTGTTTGTGTAGACCAGCTTTTTGCAATCGTGAATACATTGGTATTTGGGTGCGTGGGCGCATATTTAATTGTTTACTTACATATCTACTTGCGTGTCTATAGATACCTTATTGCGTGCGTACATGCGTGGATGCGTGCAGGCGTTCGTGCGCATATGTAATTGTGTGCGTACTTGCTGATTGGTATGACTATGCTTGCGTATCCGTGCGTACATGCATATTACGTGGTTACCTGCGTCGGTAGGGATTGATGTGGATGCGCGGGGAAAAGCTTCGAACCCCGGACTTCGGGTGGTTCGTCACTCTTCGGTTTATGATCTGGCTACGTATTTGAGAGTGAGCTGAGTACATCTTAATATTATCCTACTGAAAAAAGAGAGTAAGAAGAGAAAAGAAAAAAAAGGTTACCAAAAGAATAACAAAAGGTAAGTGTATCTCGCAATATTATATTTTAAAATGATAGAACAGGGACTTATAGTTAAATAAGATGCTGATGAAATATTTTGCTACTACTCTCAACCATCCAGGGATTGACAGGAAGAAATTCCTATAAGGGGATAAGTCCGCCTTTACGCCTCAGATAAATTATGTACCGTGCATGTTTCTGTGAGATGTGTCCGAACGGTTGGGAATTATTATTTATCTATTTATGTTAAATAATTTATTTTCATGGATGAATACTAAACCACATATTTACATAGATTAATCACGTGTTTATAGGGTGTGTACTTGCATGG
This sequence comes from Nematopogon swammerdamellus, assembly GCA_946902875.1. Lineage (NCBI taxonomy): Eukaryota > Metazoa > Arthropoda > Insecta > Lepidoptera > Adelidae > Nematopogon > Nematopogon swammerdamellus. Next base: position 11,016,626 of record OX336359.1, read on the forward strand.
GCTTAACTATATATATATTTTTTTAAATATCAATTCTATAATTAATTATTAGACCAAATAAGAGGTAGAGGATTTGAATATTGTTTTAATTATGATTTTTCCTTTTCAGGAAGATACTTATTCGTCTTTGAATAAATAGCTACTTGAGTGCGGTCAATGTTAAGTTTTATCTATAGTGGGGTTCACATAAGTCTACACATACCAAAACCAACGAATATTCTTGGATGCTCATACGGATTGCAATATTGCGAAGCAATATTGCATTATTATTAATTTATAATCAAGATTGAAAAAAATATATATATACGAATTAAACTTGGCGTTTTATTAGGTACACTGGAACATTTAAACGGTGCCCTGTATCTATTCTTATTAGAAGGTCCTATTGTCTCATATTATGATCGAACAGGTGGTAAAATGTTTCAAGTTATATATAAAATTACTTATAAAATAAGAATCTGGTTTTATTGTTCGGGTTGTGTGAAGCAGAATACTGTTACACACATCGCCCTGACACTGCGGGGTCTTTTATAAGTATCTTAAACTGTTTAAAGTATTGTACGTCGGGCTGATAAATGCTGTATGAGTTGACGAGTGTTGTGTAAAATAGTTTTATCATCGTGCTAGCTGAAGGCGGGTAATGTTGAGCGGATCTTTATGCATTTGTTTTGGGTGGTGAGTTATTTAGGAGAGGTTGGGGAAGATACATTAATTTTTCTGGGAGGATGAGCAATGGAGGATACGACGAATCTGGCGGGCGAACGGTGAGCGTTCAACAATCGTACTAACCTTTATGTTATGCATGAATACTATTATTTAGAACGCGGAATTTGGAGGGCGAAGAATTGGGAGAAGTTGTATGAGTTGACGAGTGTTGTGTAAAAAAGTTTTATCATCGTGCTAGCTGAAGGCGGGTAATGTTGAGCGGATCTTTATGCATTTGTTTTGGGTGGTGAGTTATTTAGGAGAGGTTGGGGAAGATACATTAATTTTATGGGAGGATGAGCAATGGAGGATACGACGAATCTGGCGGGCGAACGGTGAGCGTTCAACAATCGTACTAACCTTTATGTTATGCATGAATACTATTATTTAGAACGCGGAATTTGGAGGGCGAAGAATTGGGAGAAGTTTGGTTTGACGTACAGTAGAGATTTCCTATTTATCTGGTAACTGAAAGGACGACTCCTTTACGGCGTACGCGCATCATATTGTGCCGTAACAAGAGCATACTTGTTGTCTTTAGGGTTTCGGAATGCATATGTTTAAGCGGGCGAGAAAATGGAATAGGTTAAAATTAGATAGAAAATAAAATAAATGTTATAGAACAAAATAGGTATGGTAATGATCAAAGATAAAAACTACCTTCTTATCGCAGTCTTAAGGGGGAATACGAATCTGTACGTGTAGAACATAGGTTTAGGGGCCGTGATCGTCTAGTTGGTAGGACCCTACGTTGTTAGGTTAGTATTGCTACAGTGCGATACTGTTTAACTTAGAGCAGTAGTAGAATAATGATTTACTACAGAAATTTCAGAATTGAAAGTGAATTGGTTTGGTAAAATACGGTAATTTGGTACGATTTGAATTGGTTTGGTAAAATACGGTAAAGTGGGTGCGAATTGACTCCGTTTGGTAAAATCCGGTAAAGTGGGTACGAATTGAATCGGTTTGGTAAAATACGGTATAAGTGGTACGATTTGACTCGGTTTGGTAAAATACGGTAAGGTGGTACGATTTGACTCGGTTTGGTCAAATTCGGTAAGTAAACCACGTAGTTATCATAGAATAGGATAGAGTCCGGCGGGCGAGGTAAGATACTAGGTAGGTTGTTTTTCGTATGTGCAATATAGGAAGGGAACACATTAGAGAACGATAAATATTTTTTTGGACGAGCTATAGAGTAAACATAGTTTGGCGGGCGTACTACTTGGGTTGTTACGCAGATAGAATATAGTAAAATAGGATAAGAGAGGAGTTTGGAATAAAGGTTATAGTAAAATATTACTATTGATGGGGTTCCGTCCAAAGGGTACTATAGGAAGGGGTAAGGTGAGGAAATTTTAACGGTAGGGTTCCGTCCACCTGGTACAAGAGGAGTAGGTAGAAGGGAGTCTTGAGCGACAGACTAGGGATTGGGGTCATGGTTTATATAGGGATAGATAGAGCGTGTACGAAGGATATTTCGGATAAAATATCGGTTAAAGCGGTCAGTTAATACGGTGCGTTCATAGGTTAATCACGGATTATACACAGTCGGGCGGGCGGATATATCAGAATAAAATAAAAATTGGTAATTAGGGCGTCGAACGTAGCCGCGGATCGTGTGTAGGTTGGCGAGTGAAATTATGCTGTCCTGAAGTAAGAACGAGTTAGGAGGTACAATTGTAGATATAGATTCTGGGGTTAATTAAAGGACGGAAACAGTAGAGACTACAGCATATAGCTAGGAAATAGAAAGCTCTAACGAATAATACCCACTACGGATAAATAGGAATAAAATCCTGTTCGGCGTGGGGGAGTTGAGTTATTGATAATTATGAACGAAAGGTTTTAAGACTTAGAATAGACTTGTTGGTAGATGCTGGGTTTGGATGATTGTGTAAATACAGAAATACGCGAGTAAACCATTGGGTATCATAGTGTTTGTACTCTGTAGTGAAACTTCCTTCTAATGAGAGCAGAGCTCTGACCTGAAGGGACTTTTACAATGAATCAGGACACTTTGGTTTCGATTTTGATTGCATTTCCCATACATTGCTCCGAAAAGAATGTGAACGTAAACTCAGTGTGTTGAACACACGAATGGGACTTGAAAAATGTGAGGTGAACAAAGCCATAGTGCAGAACTTTACATTTCATCGAGACCTTAATTTGTTCTCACTCGGGAGGGAAAATGTTATCATATACCGAGGGCGTTCTACACTAAGCAAAAAGGAGCGTTTAAAGTTAGTGGTGACATTTTCCGGTCTATGAAAAGTGATAGAACATAGCAATTTGAACCATTGACCGGAGCAATGTTGGATGAGATTAAAGTAGAGTCGTGTACAATCAGACTGGGCCCATCCATTTGTCAACGGGTGAGTTAGTTAGCAAAGGTTATGATTCGGAAGAAGCAAAGTCAATTTAAAATTTTCTCAGTAATAATTTCCCAGTTTTCCTGTCTATAACTAGAAAGGTTAAGGTGTTGGAATGTGCGGCGTGTCTAAACCGGAGGTGGCAAGGTATGTTGTGCGCTCTTCCTGGAGAGAAGTACTGATCCTGCCCTACCAGCGAGGGGTAAGACTACAGGTTTCCTGAACTGGTGGGAAATCTTTCTATGGCATGAAACAGGGTATTAAGTGTTTAGTAATTTCATTTTGAGCTTCTGATGAGTCTAACCTGACTATACTAGGACGAATGCCCATATGTTGTGTTGTGTGGTCGGGACTGCTTAGCACCCAAAATAAAATGCCACAATCATTCTGGTAAGGGAACAAACACCCTATTAGAAGAAGTTGTTGGTACTACGGACCTTCTGGAGAGGGAACGAACACCCTAACAGAGGCACATCTACGAAAAGCAGTACTGCAGCCATAGCATTAATATATGTTGGCGACAGACAGACATAGACTATAGTGTGGTGTAGAGACGCTAGTCGCGATCATGGAAGCAGAAAATAAATTCTTTCCCATGCCGCGAAAATCGCCTCTAGGCGGGCGACTGTGATGAATCACAACCTACCTCAATGAAAATAGCTAGCAATAGGACGTATGAAGGCTGGCTGGTAAAATGTTATAAGGCGTAGGAGTTAGTTTAGCGCCTGGGTAGTGAGTATAGCAAAGAGACCGCGTTGCGTATAAATTGTAGCGGGTGGCATGTAGTCAGGCGCAGATAATACAACTTGCATACATTTTGAACAGGAATAGCTAGCAACACCGTATAAGCGATAAATGATGATAGATAAGTATTATAGGTCGGCATGCAGTAAGATATAGGACGAATTGACTGTATTACATCTACTTTTGTGAATTCGTAGCATTTTCAGAGATTAGCTACTGAAAGTTTTAGGGAAATATGGAACGCATTTTTAAGGAAAATTGCTTCAGGCGTTGTGATTGGTTGACCAATGGGAAACGCGGAAACGATGTTTGGGATGATTCCTTATTGGTCGTGGGGTGAGGATGGGAGTAAGAAAGCGAGGCTATTTAAGGGCGTGTAACACGGTAGGAGCACCTTTTTCTGCAGCTGCGAGCCTCGGAGGAACAACTTGCCTGAGCCCCGGTCACCGCTAAGTCGCATCGAGCGCCATTGCTTTTCGGCATCAACGTTTCGGTGAGTCTCGGACGCCGCGCGCTATTTTGGAGTTTTCTAGTTGCAATCCGACCAGTTCTATTAAATTGCATTGTCTTGAAGTCTTCTTTTGGTGGCTGGGCTAGTTTTGGAAACAATACTGGCTTTTCAGAAATTATTTGCTAGTATTAGGGATGTGAAATATTTTTATATGGACCATCATTGGAGCACTGTGTGGGATGCTAGCTATGCTGAAATATGCATACATGCATACTATTACAGGGCTCTTTTTCCCTTTGGAGCACTGGGTGAGGGAGCAGGTACGCTGAAATATGCATGCACGCCCACTCACGCAGAGTTCTTTCACGGAATGTTGTGAGGGAAGCGGGTTTTGCTGAAATATGCATACACGCACGATCTCACAGGGTTCTTCCCTGGAACGTTGTATGTGGGTTCGGGTACGCTGAAATATGCATACGCGCGCACTCATGCGAGGTTCTTTTCCTTTCGATGGAATGTTGGGTGGCAATGCTAGCTATGCTGAATAAGCATACACGCTTGTTCGCACAAGATTCAGTTCATTCTCTATGATATCACGAGAAAATGCCTCGTGGTAAGAAGACGTAACATAAGGTCGAAGAGCAACTGGAATTCTGGCTAAACTATCAAATTATAACGTGGGTAGTTAGGTTCTTCAAACACTAAATTCATATTGGTAGGTTAGCCATGTAGCTGTGTGAATTAATTCTCCTTAGTTCTGCAAGGGAGAGAGGGTTCGCTTCGTGGGAGTGAGTAGTACCATAGTGTGTAGTATTTATTGAGGTTAGGTACTAGGAAGGCCAGGTAAATACCCCACAGTGGTTCTCCTTAGTCCTGCTAGGGGGAGAGGTCCAAAGTGTTATGATCTGTTAGAGCGATACCTATTCTATCTGGCGAAGGGGTGGCGGTACTCTAAGGACCGGTGCAAGCTGAGCTGACCGTCTGAGGAGGAAACCTGTGGTAGCCTTCTTTCGATAGGCGGAGCCCGTCGGACGAAGTACTACGAGGTTAGGATAGGGACCACACACACACTTACACACACACGCACGCCTTTAGGATTTGGGGTCCGTAGAGGCCCTAAATCACCCACATTACACCACGAGTTTCATTTTAAATCTCTTCCTAAGAGAAACAGTTTCTTCACAGGATAGGAATCAAAGGGGGCCATTAGGTATACAAAATAGAGCTGCTGGTAGTAAAGCAGCCCTATATGGATGATGGCCACTGTGAGGAGCGTGGAGAGCCCGGGTGAGGAAACCCGGACTCGTGGAGCTCCTTACTTCCCCCTCCGGGGGGGAAATTGTTTGAATAATATGAAAATTACTGGTTAACACAATTTCTGGGAGGAGAGAACACAGACAATTACAATGTGAGGGAAGGGACACAGTAATATAGGAGAGGCGGACTTAGGCAGAAAATTACATATGTAGTTAGAATATTATTCGAAGAACAAAGGTTAGGATAGAAAGCTAGGGATTGAGTTAGTACTCTGGGTTATACGGTTACACAACGCTTCCTCGAAGAGAGGAAGATACAGGGTCCATCTACACTTAATTCAGTGTAATACGTATGTATACATTGCTTGAGTTTACCTAGAGATCACTTGAATGCTAAACGCAGGCCATGTTTTATTTTAGAGGTTACTCGCGGAAGCGTGGAATTTCGGAATAATTATTCGACAACACCTATCAGGTGAAGTATAAATACAAAATATACTTTGGTGGGAGGCGAGTTCGTCGCACTGGGACCGGTCGATTATCACTGATAGGACTATTATGGCTAATAGACCTGACATATTGATACTGATAATCGACCGGGAGGCGCGGCGCTCAGCGCTCGTCGACATCACGGTGCCGCATGACGAGAATCTTGTGAAGGCAGAAAAAGACAAGATGTTAAAATACATCGATCTGTCTCATGAGGTTACCGACATGTGGCCGGTGGACTCGACGATCGTTGTGCCCATAGTCGTGTCTGCGCATGGGCTGATAGCGAAGAGCCTCACTCAACCATCATCTCAAGAGGCTCTCACTAGAGCCACTTGCTTGGATCAAGGGTTAGATGCAGAAGGCGGTCTTGCTCGACACCGCTCGAATTGTCCGGAGGTTTCTCTCTCTCGGGTCCGACCATCGGTAGTCTGGGTTCGCCCCGCCGCCGCCGGAAATTCCATTTTGTTATTTTATATTTAAGTTTTTTTTTATGTAAAATTAATATAAAAAAAATTGGATGTCTGTAAAGTCGGTTTACGGACGATAGTTTTACGTGATAACGTCATAAAGTGGTAAGACTACTGGGAATTTCGAAAATAATTCTTAGGTGGTTAAAAAAAAAAACTAAACACCCTAAAAAAATTTAAACACCGTAACATTGCTTATAAAATAAAAAAAAAATTTAAAAAAATGGGGGAATCGAACCCAAAAAATACAAATCCTACATTCTTACCACTGAGCCACGAAATCACATAAACGACCAAATGAATATCGGATTCCCTTGGTTCGCTTTCGGCTCTCTTAGGAGGACAACTGTCACTGAGAGACGGAGAATTGGGCCCGAGACACTCATCTTTATCAATAATCAAAATTTTTTTTTTATGGAAACTGCCACGGTTGGCTACATCACCTACAACGTCCGTGATGTCAGCCCATAACACCGGGTGAACTAGGTGCCATGTCAGTGCTTCCCCCTTTGATCGTGCCGGCTACACTGAACTGGTCGGAAAACACAAACTATTTTCATAGCCGTTTCCACCGACGTTTCATTCAGTGCGGTGGTATCAACCCGGGCGGTTTAAACGCTACCACCAAGTAAGATTAGGAGGGAAGGGACCTACAGTTTTACGAGGAATCCGAACCTCGGTCAGCCTCCAACGGTCAGCCTCCAACGGTCAGCGGTCACCCATCCAAGTACTGACCGCACCCAGCGTTGCTTAACATTCAATAGCGACAGTTGATAATCAACCGGGAGGCGCGGCGCGCAGCGCTCGTCGACATAACGGTGCCGCATAACGAGAATCTTGTGAAGGCAGAAAAAGACAAGATGTTATGCTACATAACGCCATCTACATATCAAAGCGCATACTACAACGTTGCAACACCTACCTAACTGCGAACGCCATGAAATCTTCACCCACTGTTGCCCGAATTCGCTTCGTTAGTACATATCGATTTAGCCGGGTGGTTAAGACGTCTGGTCGGTCACACAATATTGATGGCAGGGACCGCGGGTTCGAGGCTCGCAAAAGACGGACAAATATATTTTGTATTTCCTACTCTCCTTATATGCCTTTCTATCGCTTGTTACGCGCTCTCGCTTGCACACACAGGTTCAGATGGAACGTGACACTTTTTCGTGTGTGCAGCAGGTGTTCATCAATTTATAAGACGTGACGTTATCACGTCAAAAAAGAAAATGTGTTAATAAACGAATAATAATATATTAAAATAATAATATTATTATTATAAACATATTATATCCCCAGTGATCGACAACCTGTTCATAATCGACAAACGCGCACATCACTAGCCGCGGTCCACAGATGGCGCAGTGCGGCACTGAAACCCTGTGCCGAAGGCAGACGTAGGGAGGGGAAGAGAAAAAGTACCGAAAGAAACATTCACTCGATAAATTGTCGGATAGCCATGGGTATCAATACCCATAAATGCCATTCTCACACATTGTGTACATTTGTTAGTTGTTATCGACGTTTGATCGGCTTACAGACCACTCGCAGAAGACAGAACACACGTGAGAAAAGTGTGACAAATATTGAAATAATATCATTGTCATTGTCACACATTGTGCACATTTACATTGTCACACATTGTGTACATTTACCTGTTGGTTGTTATCGACGTTTGATCGGCTTGCAGACCACTCGCAGCAGACAGAACACACGTGAACAAAGTGTGACAAAGACTGAAATAATATCATTGTAATTTCGTATAAGTGTACTTTTTCACCTTGCTTTCAATCGCGGCAGCTCGGTGGCGCTACGGGAATTTGGGAATTGAGATTGCACTTTGAAGCCCACCGGCAGACGCACATTTTGACATATGGCCCATCCGCGTACCTCTCATATCTGCGAAACTACAGGCAAATGTCACAATTTCATAAATCGGGGAACTATACTCGATCACGAAAACATAAACATTTTCAATGTCAAAAAGCTTTCTCGTCGAGCGATCGCTTTTCCAGATATATTTGAGTGCGGACACCCTGTTCTTGGCTTTATGACAATGGACCCGAGGGGAGTGATTTCACTGCGTTTCAATACATTGACGTATAGGTTGGCGTGCGTGCGCACGAGGTCTGATTCCTTTGTATGTTTTGAAGGCTTTGTTCTTTAGTAGATACTTTGTTTTTTTTTCAGAACATATTTTCACTGTATACCACAGTGTACAGGTTTAGTTTTAGGGAGTATTTAGTAGAAAGTTTGTCAGCCTCGGTAGCTCAGCGGCGCTGTCGGTCAACTGTTGGTCGTGATCATAAGCACACCTGGGAGCGGTCAAGTACTTAGACGCACGACCGCTGGAGGCTGACCGTGGTTCCGATTCCTCGTAAAACTGTAGGGGACTTCCCTTCTTACATTACTAGGCGGTAGGGTTTAATCCGCCCGGGTTGATACCACCGCACTGAATGAAAGGTCGGTGGAAACGGCTATGTAAGTAGTTTGTATTTTCCGGCTGTTTTCTGTGTAGCCGGCACGACCGAAGGTAAGCACTGACGTGGCACCAAGTTCACCCGGTGTTATGGGCTGACATCACGGATGTATTAGGTGATGTAGCCAATCGTGTCAGTTTTCATAAAAAAAAAAGATGCCATAAGAACAGATTTAAAATTCGCCCTTACGTTCGCTCGCCCCTTACCGTCAACACATTTGATGTGGAACGTGAAAGTGGCCCTTATCGCAGCTTCCCCCGTTGTCCCGACTGTCACTCCGTCGTTCTGAATCTTATCTAATGTAATCTACTACGCCGCGAGAAGTCAATCCGTCGGGTCTATGGCTATACAGGGTGTTAAAACGGCGAGTACATTAATTTCGCCAGCGCAATCCTCATGTTTTTCCTAGACAAAAAAGCAAATAAAGTTTTTCTTTAAGGTGTCTAGTTTTCGAGATATGAATTTTTGAAATGTATGTCTTCGTCTAGTGTAATTTAACGCGTTGTTGCCACTCAGCACCCTCCGTCTGCCGAACACCAGTCCTCCACTCACAAAGCTCACGCCCGCCCCTCCCGCCAACACCTCCGTCCGAGGCGCTCACGTCTCACCCGCTCTTGCCCCCTCTGCGCCGCCCTGTTGTCATTAGATCATTTTTACACTAAAATAATCAATTAGTTTGTATGAAAACTGTAACTTTTTATTCAAAGGGAATTCAGAAAAAAGTTATTAGACTTTTTTGGTACTATTGATCCCGATAACCATTTCCTAAATTTAATGTACTCGCCGTTTTTACACCCTGTATACTCACCGCCATTTTGTTCGTCGTAGCGTGACGTCGAAGCATTGTACGCTTTATCGAAGTAATGGTCGAAAGAAAGTTAGATCAGACTTTTTTTATGTATCCTGTATTTTTTTTTATGGAAACTGACACAGTTGGATACATCACCTACAACATCCGCGATGTCAGCCCATAACACCGGGTGAACTAGGTGCCATGTCAGTGCTTCCCTTCATTTCATGTCGGCTACGCTCAACTGGACGGAAAACACGAACTATTTACATAGCCGTTTCGAACGACGTTTCGCTCTGTGCCGTGGTACCAACCCGGTCGGGATAAACCCTAACACCTTGTAAGGTAAGAAGGGAAGGGAACCCAGTTTAACGTGGAATCCGAACCACGGTCAGCCTCCAACGGTCGAGCGGTCTCCCATCCAAAAGTCGACTGACCGCACCACTGAGCGAGCTGAAATGAAATGAAATGAAATGAAATGAAATGAAATGAAATGAAATGAAATGAAATGAAATGAAATGAAATGAAATGAAATGAAATGAAATGAAATGAAATGAAATGAAATGAAATGAAATGAAAATATACTTTATTGCACAAAAAGTGACAAAAGGCGGACTTAAAGCCTAAAGGCATTATCTGCCAGTCATACCTGGGATTGTGAGTGGGGTAGATAGGTAGTGCGCAAAATTAATTGAGAGATTAGATGACGAGCTACCGAGGCCGACAAAATATTTTATTGTAGACATTGTATTGTAAAACAGTTTTAAAATGTTTTAAAACGTGTGCAACAAAGAGCTTCTATTCTATGTATACTGCTATTTGAGAATACGCTCCGTCCTCTTAAAGGATAAACGATGGAGTTTCTTTGAAAGTGGTTCAGCAATCGTCCCCCGGAGAGCCAGCGGCGGATGTTAGTTTTCACAGACTTATCTATTCAGTTCCTCGAAGTTGTGGAAGTAGGGAGAAAATATAAAGGAGAAATACCAAGTAGAAAGGAAATATATGGTAGAGACAAATATATACGGGCTTTTAACCGACTACGGGGAAAATAAGAGGAGTGTAAAATTTCTCCCAGTTAACCTTAATCGCTTCTTCTTTAGAAAATAATACTGAGTCAAATGTAATCTTTTTATACCAGTGCTACTCAAAGTGTGGTACGCGAACCCCCAGGGGTTCGCCATTTGATGGTAGGGGGTTCGTGACTACATTACTACAAAAAGATGTCTTTAATTGATTTTTTGGCAGTTAGTAGACAGGAAGAATATTCCGAGCTCTGACGCAAAGCCGTGAATTTCCTTTTACCCTTCGCAACAACATACCTTTGTGAGAGTTGGTTTTAACACCTGGTAATGATAAAAACTAAATATAGAAATCGACTTGTTAAACCTTTTTTATTAAATTAAAAAACCTTGCTAGAATGTATTTTTCCTCTTTTCCTTTCCTTTCGGGGAGGGGAGGAGTTGCGTTAGGGCAGGGGTTCGCAGTCGTTTCGAAACCTTACTAAGGGTACGTGTGCGACGAACTAGCCTCCCACCAAAGTATATTTTGTATTTATACTTCACCCGATAGGTGTTGTCGAATAATTATTCCGAAATTCCACGCTTCCGCGAGTAACCTCTAAAATAAAACATGGCCTGCGTTTAGCATTCAAGTGATCTCTAGGTAAACTCAAGCAATGTATACATACGTATTACACTGAATTAAGTGTAGATGGACCCTGTATCTTCCTCTCTTCGAGGAAGCGTTGTGTAACCGTATAACCCAGAGTACTAACTCAATCCCTAGCTTTCTATCCTAACCTTTGTTCTTCGAATAATATCCTAACTACATATGTAATTTTCTGCCTAAGTCCGCCTCCCCTATATCACTGTGTCTCTTCCATCACATTGTAATTGTCTGTATTCTCTCCTCCCAGAAATTGTGTCAACCAGTAATTTTCATATTATTCAAACAATTTCCCCCCGGAGGGGGAAGTAAGGAGCTCCACGAGTCCGGGTTTCCTCACCCGGGCTCTCCACGCTCCTCACAGTGGCCATCATCCATATAGGGCTGCTTTACTACCAGCAGCTCTATTTTGTATACCTAATGGCCCCCTTTGATTCCTATCCTGTGAAGAAACTGTTTCTCTTAGGAAGAGATTTAAAATGAAACTCGTGGTGTAATGTGGGTGATTTAGGGCCCCTACGGACCCCAAATCCTAAAGGCGTGCGTGTGTGTGTAAGTGTGTGTGTGGTCCCTATCCTAACCTCGTAGTACTTCGTCCGACGGGCTCCTCCTATCGAAAGAAGGCTACCACAGGTTTCCTCCTCAGACGGTCAGCTCAGCTTGCACCGGTCCTTAGAGTACCGCCACCCCTTCGCCAGATAGAATAGGTATCGCTCTAACAGATCATAACACTTTGGACCTCTCCCCCTAGCAGGACTAAGGAGAACCACTGTGGGGTATTTACCTGGCCTTCCTAGTACCTAACCTCAATAAATACTACACACTATGGTACTACTCACTCCCACGAAGCGAACCCTCTCTCCCTTGCAGAACTAAGGAGAATTAATTCACACAGCTACATGGCTAACCTACCAATATGAATTTAGTGTTTGAAGAACCTAACTACCCACGTTATAATTTGATAGTTTAGCCAGAATTCCAGTTGCTCTTCGACCTTATGTTACGTCTTCTTACCACGAGGCATTTTCTCGTGATATCATAGAGAATGAACTGAATCTTGTGCGAACAAGCGTGTATGCTTATTCAGCATAGCTAGCATTGCCACCCAACATTCCATCGAAAGGAAAAGAACCTCGCATGAGTGCGCGCGTATGCATATTTCAGCGTACCCGAACCCACATACAACGTTCCAGGGAAGAACCCTGTGAGATCGTGCGTGTATGCATATTTCAGCAAAACCCGCTTCCCTCACAACATTCCGTGAAAGAACTCTGCGTGAGTGGGCGTGCATGCATATTTCAGCGTACCTGCTCCCTCACCCAGTGCTCCAAAGGGAAAAAGAGCCCTGTAATAGTATGCATGTATGCATATTTCAGCATAGCTAGCATCCCACACAGTGCTCCAATGATGGTCCATATAAAAATATTTCACATCCCTAATACTAGCAAATAATTTCTGAAAAGCCAGTATTGTTTCCAAAACTAGCCCAGTCACCAAAAGAAGACTTCAAGACAATGCAATTTAATAGAACTGGTCGAATTGCAACTAGAAAACTCCAAAATAGCGCGCGGCGTCCGAGACTCACAGAAACGTTGATGCCGAAAAACAATGGCGCTCGATGCGACTTAGCGGTGACCGGGGCTCAGGCAAGTTGTTCCTCCGAGGCTCGCAGTTGCAGAAAAAGTGCTCCTGCCGTGTTACACGCCCTTAAATAGCCTCGCTTTCTTACTCCCACCCTTACCCCCACGACCAATCGGAAATCATTCCCAACATCATTTCCGCGTCTCCCATTGGTCGACCAATCACAATGCCTGAAGCAATTTTCCTTAAAAATGCGTTCCATATTTCCCTAAAACCTTCAGTAACTAATCTCTGAAAAATGCTACGAATTCACAAAAGTAGACGTAATACAGTCAATTCGTCCTATATCTTACTGCATGCCGACCTATAATACTTATCTATCATCATTTCTCGCTTATACGGTGTTGCTAGTCATTCCTGTTCAGAATGTATGCACGTTGTATTTTCTGCGCCTGACTACACGCCACCCGCAATAATTTATACGCACCGCGGTCTCTTTGCTATACTCCCTACCCAGGCGCTAAACTAACTCCTACGCCCTATAACATTTTACCAGCCAGCCTTCATACGTCCTATTGCTAGCTATTTTCATTGAGGTAGGTTGTGATTCATCACAGTCGCCCGCCTAGAGGCGATTTTCGCGGCATGGGAAAGAATTTATTTTCTGCTGCCATGATCGCGACTAGCGTCTCTACACCACACTATAGTCTATGTCTGTCTGTCGCCAACATATATTAATGCTATGGCTGCAGTACTGCTTTTCGTAGATGTGCCTCTGTTAGGGTGTTCGTTCCCTCTCCAGAAGGTCCGTAGTACCAACAACTTCTTCTAATAGGGTGTTTGTTCCCTTACCAGAATGATTGTGGCATTTTATTTTGGGTGCTAAGCAGTCCCGACCACACAACACAACATATGGGCATTCGTCCTAGTATAGTCAGGTTAGACTCATCAGAAGCTCAAAATGAAATTACTAAACACTTAATACCCTGTTTCATGCCATAGAAAGATTTCCCACCAGTTCAGGAAACCTGTAGTCTTACCCCTCGCTGGTAGGGCAGGATCAGTACTTCTCTCCAGGGAGAGCGCACAACATACCTTGCCACCTCCGGTTTAGACACGCCGCACATTCCAACACCTTAACCTTTCTAGTTATAGACAGGAAAACTGGGAAATTATTACTGAGAAAATTTTAAATTGACTTTGCTTCTTCCGAATCATAACCTTTGCTAACTAACTCACCCGTTGACAAATGGATGGGCCCAGTCTGATTGTACACGACTCTACTTTAATCTCATCCAACATTGCTCCGGTCAATGGTTCAAATTGCTATGTTCTATCACTTTCCATAGACCGGAAAATGTCACCACTAACTTTAAACGCTCCTTTTTGCTTAGTGTAGAACGCCCTCGGTACATGATAACATTTTCCCTCCCGAGTGAGAACAAATTAAGGTCTCGATGAAATGTAAAGTTCTGCACTATGGCTTTGTTCACCTCACATTTTTCAAGTCCCATTCGTGTGTTCAACACACTGAGTTTACGTTCACATTCTTTTCGGAGCAATGTATGGGAAATGCAATCAAAATCGAAACCAAAGTGTCCTGATTCATTGTAAAAGTCCCTTCAGGTCAGAGCTCTGCTCTCATTAGAAGGAAGTTTCACTACAGAGTACAAACACTATGATACCCAATGGTTTACTCGCGTATTTCTGTATTTACACAATCATCCAAACCCAGCATCTACCAACAAGTCTATTCTAAGTCTTAAAACCTTTCGTTCATAATTATCAATAACTCAACTCCCCCACGCCGAACAGGATTTTATTCCTATTTATCCGTAGTGGGTATTATTCGTTAGAGCTTTCTATTTCCTAGCTATAAGCTATAGTCTCTACTGTTTCCGTCCTTTAATTAACCCCAGAATCTATATCTACAATTGTACCTCCTAACTCGTCCTTACTTCAGGACAGCATAATTTCACTCGCCAACCTACACACGATCCGCGGCTACGTTCGACGCCCTAATTACCAATTTTACTCTATTCGCCCGCCTGACTATGTAAAATCCGTGATTAATCTATGAACACCGTATTAACTGACTGTTTTAACTGATATTTTATCCGAAATATACCCTTTGTACACGCTCTATTTATCCCTATATAAACCATGACCCCAATCCCTAGTCTGTCGCTCAAGACTCCCTTCTACCTACTCCTCTTGTACCAGGTGGACGGAACCCTGTCGTTAGTAATACTTCACCGTCCCCTTCCTATAGTACCTTTTGAACGGAACCCCATCAATAGTAATATTTTTCTATAACCTTTATTCCAAACTCCTCTCTTATCCTATTTTACTATATTCTATCTACGTAACAGCCCAAGCAATACGCCCGCCAGACTATGTTTACTCTATAGCTCGTCCAACAAATGTCGATCGTTCCTTAATGTGTTCCCTGCCTATATTGCATATAAGAAATATAAATAACCTACCTAGTGACCTACCTCGCCCGCCGGACTCTATCCTATCCTATGACAACTACGTGGCTTTGTAATCTCATGGGGCTAACCTCTAACCTAACCTTACTGCTCTATTATCGCTCACTCCTTCGTTATCACCCGGCATTCCTTACTCAGGTTCCTGCTCCCTTTGTTCCTGCTTATTTATCCTTGTTATGTTGCTCTACTCTCACCAAATTCCTAAGCCATTACCTATGACCAATCGGTTCAGTAGACCAAACGTTACCTTCTCCACATCTATCTTCATGTACCCGATTTTACTAAATTGTGGCATCTCATACCAAACTTACCGAATTTTACCAAACGGAGTCAAATCGTACCACCTTACCGGATTTTACCAAACTGAATCAGTTTCAATTCTGAAATTTCAGTAGTGAACAGTGAATAAATCATTATTCTACTACTGCTCTAAGTTAAACAGTATCGCACTGTAGCAATACTAACTTAACAACGTAGGGTCCTACCAACTAGACGATCACGGCCCTCCCTAAACCTATGTTCTACACGTACAGATTCGCATTCCTTTAAGACTGCGATAAGAAGGTAGTTTTTATCTTTGATCATTACCATACCTATTTTATTCTATAACATTTATTTTATTTTCTATCTAATTTTAACCTATTCCATTTTCTCGCCCGCCTAAACATATGCATTCCGTAACCCTAAAGACAACAAGTATGCTCTTGTTACGGCACAATATGATGCGCGTACGCCGTAAAGGAGTCGTCCTTTCAGTTACCAGATAAATAGGAAATCTCTACTGTACGTCAAACCAAACTTCTCCCAATTCTTCGCCTTCCAAATTCCGCGTTCTAAATAATAGTATACATGCATAACATAAAGGTTAGTACGATTGTTGAACGCTCACCGTTCGCCCGCCAGATTCGTCGTATCCTCCATTGCTCATCCTCCCATAAAATTAATGTATCTTCCCCAACCCCAACCTCTCCTAAATAACTCACCACCCAAAACAAATGCATAAAGATCCGCTCAACATTACCCGCCTTCAGCTAGCACGATGATAAAACTTTTTTACACAACACTCGTCAACTCATACAGCATTTATCAACCCGACGTACAATACTTTAAACAGTTTAAGATACTTATAAAATACCCCGCAATGTCAAGGCGATGTGTGTAACAGTATTCTGCTTCACACAACCCGAACAATAAAACCAGATTCTTATTTCATAAGTAATTTTATATATAACTTGAAACATTTTACCACCTGTTCGATCATAATATGAGACAATAGGACCTTCTAATAAGAATAGATACAGGGCACCGTTTAAATGGTCCAGTGTACCTAATAAAACGCCAAGTTTAATTCGTATATATATATTTTTTTCAATCTTGATTATAAATTAATAATAATTCAATATTGCCCTGCAATATTGAAATCCGTATGTGCATCGAAGAATATTCGTTGATTTTGGTATGCGTAGACTTATGTAAACTCCACTATAAATAAAACGTTAACATTAACCGCACTCAAGTACCTATTTATTCAAAGACGAATAAGTATTTTCCTGAAAAGCAAAAATCATAATTAAAACAATATTCAAATCCTCTACCTCTTATTTGGTCTAATAATTAATTATAGAATTGATATTTAAAAAATATATATATATTTAAGTCCATGTAAGTATACACCCTATAAACACGTGATTAGTCTATGTAAATATGTGGTTTAGTATTCATTCATGAAAATAAATTATTTAACATAAATAGATAAATAATAATTCCCAACCGTTCGGACACATCTCACAGAAACATGCACGGTACATAATTTATCTGAGGCGTAAAGGCGGACTTATCCCATTATAGGAATTTCTTCCTGTCAATCCCTTGATGGTTGAGAGTAGGAGCAAAATATTTCATCAGCATCTTATTTAACTATAAGTCCCTGTTCTATCATTTTAAAATATAATATTGCGAGATACACTTACCTTTTGTTATTCTTTTGGTAATTTTTTTCTTTTCTATTCTTACTCTTTTTTTTCAGTAGGATAATATTAAGATGTACTCAGCTCACTCACAAATACGTAGCCAGATCATAAACCGACGAGTGACGAACCACCCGCAGTCCGGGGTTCGAAGCCTGTCCCCGCGCATCCACATCAATCTCTACCGACGCAGGTAACCACGTAATATGCATGTACGCACGGATACGCAAGCATAGTCATACCAATCAGCAAGTACGCACACAATTACATATGCGCACGAACGCCTGCACGCATACACGCATGTACGCACGCAATTAGGTATCTATAGACACACAAGTAGATATGTAAGTAAACAATTAAATATACGCCCACGCACCCAAATACCAATGTATTCACGATTGCAAAAAGCTGGTCTACACAAAAAAACATATCCCTAAGTACGCAAGTATCATTCGTGCACGCGAGCAGACATGCCTGCGCTTGTGAGGAAAATGTCCTCTATGCAAGAGCAGAAGTTCAAAGATAAGAAAGTAAATTACTAAAAATAACTAATAATTAGCACAATAAATTACATCCAATTCATGATAGTCTATCCAATAATCAAAGCTCGAGTTGAACCTGTATACACACACAATATTTGATATTTTGTTTGACCGTGTGTATTGGTGTTTATTAGGATAAAGTTTCTCCTTTTTTCTTCCCTTTTTAATCGTGGGAATCAAACGAATAGCGAATTCGTTCACTACTGCCAGCATCGAGTGACAGCGCTGCACGGTATAAATTTATAATTACTTACAATATCTCCAATAGCCCATTACCGTGTTCTTGATTCGCGTTAAGTGCAATATACATAACACACTTCCCTTACATTCCAAGAGAATAAAAATATTTCTAAAGTATAGACCCCTGAAATATTCAAAATCCGAAACACTTTGAAAGTTGGGAACTCCTGAACTCAAAACATATTGAAAGTCGGACTCCTCCCTAAACATTCCTAAAATTAAAATATTTCTAAAGTCGAGAACCCTAAACCATTCCAAATTTGGCAATATTCTCGAAAGTCTGAGGACCACTTAATCCAAAAAAAATTGGAATTTGAACCCTCCCTTAATAATCTGGAAAATGAAAGTATTTTTCTAAATTTGAGAACCTTAAACATTCAAAATTTTAAAATATTTTTGAAAGCTGAGAGTGTCTAACTTCAAAATATTTTTGGAAGTTAAGACCTCCCTTAAATATCCTGAGAAAATAAAATATTTTTCTAAAGTTGAAACACTAAACATTCAAAATTTTAAAATATTTTTGAAAATTAAGAACCGTTAAGTTAAAATATTTTTTGAAGTTAAGACTTCCTTTAAATATCCTGAGGAAAAATAAAATATTTTTCTAAAGTTGGACCCTAGACATTCAAAATTTGAAAATATTTTTGAAAATTAAGAACCGTTAAGTTCAAATGTTTCTGGAAGTTCAGACCTCCCTTAAATATCCTGAGGAAAAATAAAATATTTTTCAAAAATTGAGAACCCTAAGATGTTTAAAATTTGAAAATATTTTTCAAAATTAAGAACCGCTAAGTTCAATTTTTTTTTTGAAGTTAAGACCTCCCTTAAATATCCTGAGGAAAAATAAAATAATTTTCAAAATTGAGAACCCTAAGATGTTTAAAATTTGAAACTATTTTTCAAAATAAGAACCGTTAAGTTAAAATATTTTTGGAAGTTAAGACCTCCTTTAAATATCCTGAGGAAAAATAAAATATTTTTCTAAAGTTGAGACCCTAAAAATTCAAAATTTGAAAACATTTTCGAAAATTAAGAACCGCTAAGTTCAGAATATTTTTGGAAGTTAAAACCTCCTTTAAATATCCTAAGGACAAATAAAATATTTTTCTAAAGTTGAGACCCTAAAAATTCAAAATTTGAAAATATTTTTGAAAATTAAGAACCGCTAAGTTCAGAATATTTTTGGAAGTTAAAACCTCCTTTAAATATCCTGAGGAAAAATAAAATATTTTTCTAAAGTTGAGACCCTAAAAATTCAAAATTTGAAAATATTTTTGAAAATTAAGAACCGCTAAGTTCAGAATATTTTTGGAAGTTAAAACCTCCTTTAAATATCCTGAGGAAAAATAAAATAATTTTCTAAAGTTGAGACCCTAAAAATTCAAAATTTGAAAATATTTTTGAAAATTAAGAGCCGCTAAGTTCAGAACATTTTTGGAAGTTAAAACCTCCTTTAAATATCCTAAGGAAAAATAAAATATTTTTCTAAAGTTGAGACCCTAAAAATTCAAAATTTTAAAATATTTTTGAAAATTAAGAACCGCTAAGTTCAGAATATTTTTGGAAGTTAAAACCTCCTTTAAATATCCTGAGGAAAAATAAAATATTTTTCTAAAGTTGAGACCCTAAAAATTCAAATTTTAAAAACATTTTTCAAAGCTGAGAACCACTGACTCCAAAATATTTTTTGGATGTTGAGACCTCCCTTAAATAAAAAATATTTTTGTAAATAAAGTTGTAAACCCCTGACATGTCACGATTTTGAAATGGTTCGAAATCCCTGACACAAACTTAATTTGGAAACTTTTGAGAACCCCTGACTTATCATGAATTTGAAAAAGTTCGAAATCCCTGACAATCTAAATTTGGTAAAGTTTGAGCACCCCTGACTTATCATGAATTTGAAAAAGTTCGAAATCCCTGACAATATAAATTTGGAAAAGTTTGAGCACCCCTGGCTTATCATGAATCTGAAATGTTCGAAATCCCTGACAATCTAAATTTGGTAAAGTTTGAGCACCCCTGACTTATCATGAATTTGAAAAAGTTCGAAATCCCTGACAATATAAATTTGGAAAAGTTTGAGCACCCCTGGCTTATCATGAATTTGAAAAAGTTCGAAATCCCTGACAATATAATTTTGGAAAAGCTTGAGCACCCCTGACTTATCATGAATTTGAAAAAGTTCGAAATCCCTGACAATATAAATTCGGAAAAGTTTGAGCACCCCTGATTTATCATGAATTTGAAAAGGCTTACAATCCCTAACACAACCTAAATTTGGAAAAGGTTGAGAACCCCTGATATAATACCAATTCGAAAATATATCGAAAGTCTAGACCTCTGAATCATTGCGAAATTCAAAAATGTTCTAAGAACCACTACTCTTTTCCAAAGTTGAAAGGTTTGGAAACCCCTGACTTATCGTGCCCTTGTAAAATGTTTAAAACCCCCTACATATCATGAATTCGAAAGGCATGACACTTACCAAGCCTAAAAGTTTGGAAACTGCTTATATATATATGTATCTGAAAAAGTTTAAAATCCCTGACCTATAAATTTGGAAAAAGGTTTGTAACCCCTGACACTTCCCTTTAGAAAAGTTAGAAACCCCTGACACCACCTTGTAGCCCGCACAATAACC
This sequence comes from Nematopogon swammerdamellus, assembly GCA_946902875.1. Classification (NCBI taxonomy): domain Eukaryota; kingdom Metazoa; phylum Arthropoda; class Insecta; order Lepidoptera; family Adelidae; genus Nematopogon; species Nematopogon swammerdamellus. Next base: position 11,037,517 of record OX336359.1, read on the forward strand.
AAACTTAGTTATAAAATAATTTGCAAAACGTGGTGATCGGCGTTGTGCTGCAATTCACCAGAGCTCCCGCCGCACAACACCAATCACCCCGCCCACCCCGACTGTCTTCCCTCAACGCGCGCAACATGTACACATGTATCAAATATTATTTATAAATTAATCTAATTAATTAAACAAACACATTTATGGGCAAATCCAAAACCACTCACTCGATATGGATCACAAATCGACAGGCTCAATTCGACCTCCAACCGCACCAACACTCACCAACTGGCCCTCTCACCTTTTGACACCTATACATACGACCGCAACCTAAAATCGAAACCTGGACCTCTGTCATGGCACCTAATTGCCATACTCCTTATAATCCATACGTCCCACATTCCGGACGGACCGACCAAAACACTCATGCATGACCGACCAAAATTCAATATCTCGTCCGGTACGTTCTCCGACATGGCACTTACTCCCCCTTCTAACCCTTTGACTCATACATTCCCCATACCGCAAGCAACTGGAACCCCCATTCCTCATACCAGCCAAACAGCTCCAAAATAAACAAACTTAATAATCCATTCCCTATCAATAAACAAACACTACATTCAAGCCCAAAACCACTCACTCGAAATGAACCACGTATTCGGCATGTTCACTAAGAGCCTCTATTCGCCACACACGCAAAATCTGACCAAGACTCAACCTCACGACCTAAGCAACATTGTACATGGCACCTAATTACTTCCACTGGTCAACTTGTACACCATGACCTTTGTTTACCACTAACCTAATCTAGTAAGTACCATATCGCCCACACACGCAAAGTCAGACCTAAACACAACTTTACAACTAACCTTCACTTGTACATGGCACCTAATTAGTCACATCAATTAACTGGGATCCCCTAATTTTTAATCTACCATCTCCCCACTAGTAGGTGCCATACCGTCGCTCGCTACTAATTCGCGAAATACCTACTTTGGAGCCTAAAATTCACACCTTATTACTACTACACAAATTATTTACTAAACATCCATTATACATTTTCAAAATGACATTTTTTTCATTCTTCTCGCATTCCATCAAAATGAAATAAAGATTCGAATCTTTTTATTCCTCGGCGACAATCTCAACCAAAATTAAATGAGTCTGTTGGAACCCGGTCAAACGTAACCACTCTTTTCAAACACACATATTTTACGGCTTTTTTATTTTACAAAGGAAGCTTACACCCCAACTAACTTCTTTTCCACAAAAACAACTAGAAAATTCCCTTTATTGACCTCAAACTGGCCCCGATAAACTATTTCGCGCGCGAGTGTACCTAATTATTACACATGACAAGATTATTTTCGAACATAACTTCAGTGTTTTAGGTATGAAGCCCTCCGCGCTCAGTTGGCGTGCCTTAACTTAAATAGAATGGCTATCCAATTTTACAACTAAGGTTTTCATAGAATATTCTTACTACAATATTGTTGATTTTAGTACATTCTAGGATTCTAAATTAATTGGCTTTTGGGCTTATAGCACAATTTTTCCGATAACTCATATAAAAAAAATTTTTTCTCTTCCTGCTATATCTCGGTGTACCCGGAATAAATTATTGATTTTAGTTTCACAATCTCTGGATAAAATATTTCCCTTTGGCCCCACCTTACTTCTACGAAGTTGCTAACATTCCGCTTAGAAATATGCCTCACACCATCCATACATACCATTCTCCTAACGTCCACTTTGTTTAGTCTATCACCTCTCAACCCGACTACATTCTTCGTGCAACCAGTTTTTTTTTCTATCACGGCGCTGCTCATTCTAGCCAATAGCGAACGCCATACCGCACCGGCGCTCACATCCCATTGGTCAAAATTGGTTTTCACTTAAATATTTCTAGTTGTCCGCAGAACAATGATAATGAACTTCCTAGAAGGAAATGTAAGCAATTTTCTTTTACGAACTCAAAGATGAATCTCTAGTCGACTTTCTGGTGACAATTTGTTCACGTTAAAATCGGTTTTCTAGCAACATTGTCGGCAAATTGTAGACAATATTTCTGTAAATTAACTAATTGTACACAGACTGCACTCGCGCCGGAAAATGAAATATGTACTCACTCTCAGCTTCAAGCGGCGAAACCTCCCGCCTCGTAAGCGGGAGTCCAAATCTCTTCTCTCGCAAAACTGCCAGTCAGCATCGCGTTCCACGAACCACTTTTCACGCATTTCCTCACCGAATTCCACACTTAATCACTTTCCCGGTATCACTTCCTATAACGCTATTTACTTATATCGCTACTCCCTATGAGTTGGATTTTTTCCTATCGCTTTTGAGTATATAAGACCCCTATTATTGTCCTGAACTACCGCAACGAACTACATTTTTCTTCCATTTTCCCCTCTCTTTTTTCTCTGAACCCTAGGTATCCTAGATTTAGGTAGGAACTATCCTGGACTTAGGCACCACTGCGACGAACTAGATTGTTATTCAATTTTCCCTTTTTTTTAATAAAAAAAAATTTCCAATCTTTTTTTTTTTTTTTTGAACCCTAGGTATCCTAGATTTAGGTAGGAACTATCCTGGTCACGGCACCACTGCGACGAACTAGCCTCCCACCAAAGTATATTTTGTATTTATACTTCACCCGATAGGTGTTGTCGAATAATTATTCCGAAATTCCACGCTTCCGCGAGTAACCTCTAAAATAAAACATGGCCTGCGTTTAGCATTCAAGTGATCTCTAGGTAAACTCAAGCAATGTATACATACGTATTACACTGAATTAAGTGTAGATGGACCCTGTATCTTCCTCTCTTCGAGGAAGCGTTGTGTAACCGTATAACCCAGAGTACTAACTCAATCCCTAGCTTTCTATCCTAACCTTTGTTCTTCGAATAATATCCTAACTACATATGTAATTTTTTGCCTAAGTCCGCCTCCCCTATATCACTGTGTCTCTTCCATCACATTGTAATTGTCTGTATTCTCTCCTCCCAGAAATTGTGTCAACCAGTAATTTTCATATTATTCAAACAATTTCCCCCCGGAGGGGGAAGTAAGGAGCTCCACGAGTCCGGGTTTCCTCACCCGGGCTCTCCACGCTCCTCACAGTGGCCATCATCCATATAGGGCTGCTTTACTACCAGCAGCTCTATTTTGTATACCTAATGGCCCCCTTTGATTCCTATCCTGTGAAGAAACTGTTTCTCTTAGGAAGAGATTTAAAATGAAACTCGTGGTGTAATGTGGGTGATTTAGGGCCCCTACGGACCCCAAATCCTAAAGGCGTGCGTGTGTGTGTAAGTGTGTGTGTGGTCCCTATCCTAACCTCGTAGTACTTCGTCCGACGGGCTCCTCCTATCGAAAGAAGGCTACCACAGGTTTCCTCCTCAGACGGTCAGCTCAGCTTGCACCGGTCCTTAGAGTACCGCCACCCCTTCGCCAGATAGAATAGGTATCGCTCTAACAGATCATAACACTTTGGACCTCTCCCCCTAGCAGGACTAAGGAGAACCACTGTGGGGTATTTACCTGGCCTTCCTAGTACCTAACCTCAATAAATACTACACACTATGGTACTACTCACTCCCACGAAGCGAACCCTCTCTCCCTTGCAGAACTAAGGAGAATTAATTCACACAGCTACATGGCTAACCTACCAATATGAATTTAGTGTTTGAAGAACCTAACTACCCACGTTATAATTTGATAGTTTAGCCAGAATTCCAGTTGCTCTTCGACCTTATGTTACGTCTTCTTACCACGAGGCATTTTCTCGTGATATCATAGAGAATGAACTGAATCTTGTGCGAACAAGCGTGTATGCTTATTCAGCATAGCTAGCATTGCCACCCAACATTCCATCGAAAGGAAAAGAACCTCGCATGAGTGCGCGCGTATGCATATTTCAGCGTACCCGAACCCACATACAACGTTCCAGGGAAGAACCCTGTGAGATCGTGCGTGTATGCATATTTCAGCAAAACCCGCTTCCCTCACAACATTCCGTGAAAGAACTCTGCGTGAGTGGGCGTGCATGCATATTTCAGCGTACCTGCTCCCTCACCCAGTGCTCCAAAGGGAAAAAGAGCCCTGTAATAGTATGCATGTATGCATATTTCAGCATAGCTAGCATCCCACACAGTGCTCCAATGATGGTCCATATAAAAATATTTCACATCCCTAATACTAGCAAATAATTTCTGAAAAGCCAGTATTGTTTCCAAAACTAGCCCAGTCACCAAAAGAAGACTTCAAGACAATGCAATTTAATAGAACTGGTCGAATTGCAACTAGAAAACTCCAAAATAGCGCGCGGCGTCCGAGACTCACCGAAACGTTGATGCCGAAAAACAATGGCGCTCGATGCGACTTAGCGGTGACCGGGGCTCAGGCAAGTTGTTCCTCCGAGGCTCGCAGTTGCAGAAAAGTGCTCCTGCCGTGTTACACGCCCTTAAATAGCCTCGCTTTCTTACTCCCACCCTTACCCCCACGACCAATCGGAAATCATTCCCAACATCATTTCCGCGTCTCCCATTGGTCGACCAATCACAATGCCTGAAGCAATTTTCCTTAAAAATGCGTTCCATATTTCCCTAAAACCTTCAGTAACTAATCTCTGAAAAATGCTACGAATTCACAAAAGTAGACGTAATACAGTCAATTCGTCCTATATCTTACTGCATGCCGACCTATAATACTTATCTATCATCATTTCTCGCTTATACGGTGTTGCTAGTCATTCCTGTTCAGAATGTATGCACGTTGTATTTTCTGCGCCTGACTACACGCCACCCGCAATAATTTATACGCACCGCGGTCTCTTTGCTATACTCCCTACCCAGGCGCTAAACTAACTCCTACGCCCTATAACATTTTACCAGCCAGCCTTCATACGTCCTATTGCTAGCTATTTTCATTGAGGTAGGTTGTGATTCATCACACGTGGCATCATAAGTTTGAGAAACCCTGTTTTATACTATGCTTTTAAAAGAAAGACGAAGATTCTCCTCAACGTCTAACATTGTCTCCCAAATCTCCTTCGTCTTAATATCCAGAAGGCAAGCATTATGTTCGGTTTAATACAAGGTTTATTATGCATACATATTCTCGAGGTCAATTCACTAGCCGGAGCATCGAATACGATATCAAATTCCTTTTTGATAAAGCGCAAAATCTGTAACAACCGACCAACCGAAGGCGACTCGCGCCGAGTCGCGCCACAATTCTGTATGGATGTATGTGTACCGTGTGGGGCCGGTATTAAAAAAAAATTGCCCCACTGATTCTCTCCCTTGCATGTCATAAACAGACCGGCTAGCCACCTCTCCTCTCTCTCATCTATTGGCACGGTCCTTTTTTTTTTTTTATGGAAACTGACCCGGTTGGCTACATCACCTACAACATCCGTGATGTCAGCCCATAACACCGGGTGAACTTGGTGCCACGTCAGTGTTTCCCTTCGTTCGTGCCGGCTACACTCAACTGGACGGAAAACACAAACTATTTACATAGCCGTTTCGACCGACGACCTTTCATTCAGTGCGGTGGTACCAACCCGGGCGGGTGAAACCCTACCACCTAGTAATATAAGAAGGGAGTCATATCCCTTAGTCGCCTTTTACGACATACACGGGGAGAGATGCAGTGGGGCTATTCTTTTAAAGTACCGGACCCACACGGTACAAAAGCTTGATTTCATCTTGTCAAAACTGTTGAGAAATCACAATCTAGGTCTCAGTGATAATAAGGCTCGGGGCCCTAATCTGTGCTCAGGGGCCCTAACTCTCACATTTTAAATCATAAATCATGTATGTATGTGCTACACATAAGTGTATCACGATAAGCATGTACAAGTTCATTCAAAAATATATATATGAAGGCATATGAAATTGGCATCGTTTGACAATGTTTATTTCTTTTATTTAATTTAATTTTAATCTTTATTATTTACAATATTTGAAGCACTGACGTGGCACCTAGTTCACCCGGTGTTATGGGCTGACATCACGGATGTTGTAGGTGATGTAGCCAACCGTGTCAGTATCCATAAAAAAAATACCAACATTTTATTATTAAAATTCAGGATTTTACAATTTTGATTTTATTTGACAACTATTTAAATATTATTATTGAATTTTTATTCTGGCAATTAATTTAATACGTTTTTTAATTATCATTTAAATGGCAATTTTATAAACTTGATCATCGTAATTGTGTTATCTCCTGAATGTATCTAGTTTAATTAGATGGACGATGGCCTATTTGCTTGGACCATAATGTCGAACCATAGAACTATAAACATTTACTTTATTGCAGTATTTTTACGAACCTAAGTGTAACTTGTTACTTAAAGAGAATAAAGGAACTGATCGAATTGAAATAAAAATCTGTTTATATAAAATTCGTAAGTAAATTGTTATGTTTATTAAACTGAAAAAAATTTATAAAAATATATTTTTACGATAGTACTGCCAAAATTTTAAGGGGTAATTCTGGCTCTAAGTATGAACAACTTTGACCTTTATAACATTTTGAAAATCTAAAAAAAACCTTCACGATCCCCATACATTTACAAATCTGAAAAATGTGTGGGGATGAAAACATTCATCATCTCCATACATTTGTATTAGTAAATATTAAAATAATTATAAAAGCCAAAGTTGTTGATTTTAGCTTCAGAATCAACCCTTAAAATACATACATATGTACATATCACACACTCTGAATCCCGACAATCGGGGTAAGCAGAGTAATCGGTGTTGTGCTGCAAGAACTCTGGTAAATTACAGCACAACACCGACCACCACGTTTCGCAAAGTATTCGAACAAGATTCAATCGATCAAGCAGCAAGTAAGGCACGGAGACCTACCTGCTGCATGACTCGGTGGAAGTACCGTGCCAAGGTGAGAGGTGGCGAACCTGTCGCCCTTTAGCACTGCATCTTGTCCTTATCCCTTAGTCACCTTTTACGACATGCATGGGGAGAGATTCAGTGGGGCTATTCTTTTTAAGTACCGGCCCCGCACGGTACCTTAAAATGTTGGTAGTAATTGCTGAATCCATGGTGATGGATGGATGGAGTGATGATTTAGTGATTACACAACAAAAATTATTTGTATCCATATTCGATTTTACACTATTCCGCTGCTGAATTGACCCCTGTACTCTCAAGTCGGTGAAGCCTCATGTGCACGCGGCCCGCGGGTACATAATGAGACCGCTCTACACGACTGTTCACTTGGAGGACAAAGAATTGAAAAGTGCAGAAGGGGCGTCAACTCGCCGAACAGTATAAACATTATCGACATATACAAAGACAAAATTACTAATGTCTCTGATTCTGTAATGTTTGAGACAAACTGGAAAATGACTCTTTAAGTTTTCTTGTTATGGACACTGACACGGTTGGCTACAACCTCCGTGATGTCAGCCCGTAACACCGGGTGGACTAGGTGTCAGTGCTTTCCTTCATTTCATGTCGGCTACACTGAACTAGCTAGACGGAAAACACGAACTATTTACATAGCCGTTTCGACCGACGTGTTCGAGCGCAGTTTTACTGGCATAAGAATGCTCAAAATTATTATAAACAATTAACAATAAACAACAATAGCAGTTCTGTCCTTTTGGAATGTTTTGCTTACGGATGAAACATTTGGTACAAATTGCTGAGTGCTCGGTTGTAAACCTTTACGAGCGACGTACTTCGCTTGTTCGCGGCTACGCTCGCGTTAAATCCGGTGAAGTGCTCACACAGAGTATCTTGAGTGATAGTGAAATAATTTCATTTATTTTTTATTATTTACTGGACCATATTTTCTTGCTGTATATTTGGCTGTATAGGCGTATTTTTAATATGTTATTTTAGTTTTATTTTTTAGGGTTCAGTAACGGACGGGACCCTATTTAATTTTTTATTTTTAAGGAAAGCACGCCTTATTGCGCGCGCCAGACTCATGCAGAGGTATGTAGTCCAAGGGCGCCCACGGGCATTCGGATGTTCTGTCTGTCTGTCTGTCTGTCTGTCTGTCTATCTGTCTGTCTGTCTGTCTGTCTGTCTGTCTGTCTGTCTGTCTGTCTGTCTGTCTGTCTGTCTGTCTGTCTGTCTGTTCGAGGCCTGTATCTCTTGAACCGTAATAATTGAAATTTGCACAGAATATGTGTTATTATGGCCGATATAACAACAAATAATAAAAATAAGAAAAAGTAAAAAAATTACGGGGGTTCCCATAGAAGAACATTGATGTATATTTAGAGATATGCCCATCCCATACATTACTCCCGAAAAAATATGTTCTCGACGAGAACTGCATAAATTGCAGATTTCACGGACAGCCGCTTCATACGGCGTGTGCGGCGCGTGTTGAACGCACGCATGTCTGTAGCGAGTCGGTGACGCGTGTGTGCAGCATGCCCGGTTGCTGTTATAAAGAGTGACAGTGACGAACGTTGTTGTTTGTTTCGCCTGAGCATGTTACGGCGTGTTAAGAAGCCATGCTGTCACGGATAGGATCGTGTGACGGTGCGGTGGTATCGCGTTCTCGTTCCCGCTTGCCTGCTGGTGATGGGAGTGGGCGGAAAGACGGCAAACGCGCCGCATGACGTCTTTCTCGCTCGTTCTTGTCATCTGTGGGCGGGTGGGGGCGAGCGCGCGATAGTATCGTATTAGGGATCGTGTCACGTATCACTATACTGCGTGTGTGTGCACGCACACTTGTACCGACGTCTAGCACAGGTTGCATCGTACGACGTTCGATCTATAAAATAGATGTCAATGTAGAAGAAACGAAAAAGTGTAGCGCGCGCGCCATCTACCGTATAAATTATGAAGCATTTTAACTAATCATGACATTTAACTAATATGATGCATTTCATATCTAGATGGCGTGAGTGGCGCTAGCCATGACATGGCGATACGGAACCCTCGGTGCGCGAGTTCGACTCGCACTTGTTACTAATATCGTGTTACGCTGGCGCGGGGAATGTCCGACGTCCCAACCTCTTCTAACGTTCTTGCTTTAAAGGGCTTTAAAAGAAATTGGATCAATAGTGTTTACGTGATGCGCAAAAGCGTGAACGAAGCGTTACGTGAGCCGAAGAGACGACGACCGTTGGAGTAACCGTGCCCTACACTGGCGGACGTGGACAGGAAAACGGAGTGTGGGAAGACCACCCGCCAGGTGGGACGACGACAACAAGGACGCCGGCAGAAAGCAGTGGTTCCGTACCGCTGAAGGCCGGGAGGACTGGAGGAAAATTGGAGAGGCATATGTCCAGCAGTGGACGCTTACACGCTGACTGACTGATGCGCAAATAGACAAAAATTGCAAAAGAGAATTTAACGCATTCTATCACTTTTTTTTTTATGGAAACTGACACGGTTGGCTACGTCACCTACAACATCCCTGATGTCAGCACATAACACCGGGTGAACTTGATGCCACGTCAGTGCTTCCCTTCGGTCGTGCCGGCTACACTGAACTGCACGGAAAACACAAACTATTTACATAGCCGTTTCGACCGACCTTTCAATCGGTACGGTGGTAGCAACCCGGGCGGGTGAAACCCTACCACCTAGTAATAATATGAAGGGAGTCGTATCCCTTAGTCGCCTTTTACGACATACACGGGGAGAGATGCAGTGGGGTTATTCTTTTAAAGTACCGGCCCCACACGGTACTTATTTTCATCCACCCAATTTATATATTTTCAATGTACATACACGCAAAATTACACTTTTATAATTATATGCGTATGATAGTTGACAGTAGCTAGCTCATTAAGTCTCGTAATGTTCACAACATGGGGATGGAATTGCTTACGTGTAAGTATTTACCTAGGCTCGCTCTTAGCCTCTAAGTCCTAAATACCAGTGTCAAATACTGTTCTGGATTCTCTAACTAATATACCTACGGCCTGGCTTTAAGATCTACTGACAACTTACTCTTGGCAATACCGGCTCACTCAAACTCGTTCTACACGGACTCTTTCACAGTATAAACAGCTCGCCTCTGGAATAATCTGCCTGTGCATTTACGCTCCTCTACGTCTATGAATGTATTTAAGATAAATTTAAACAAACTTCCCCTTTCCTTACCGAAGTAAATGCAATTTATATTACATAAGTACATATCTTTACTCCCCTTCTCTTACTCTCCTGTCATTCAGTTGATTGTGTTGCACAACGGTACCACCGATTAATGTACATATAATATGTAAGTTTATTATATACATATATATGCTTATTAAAGTATCTATGTAGTATTCGTACGTAGTTTATCATACATATTTCTTTAATCTAACACATTGTCACAAAATATTCTTGTTCGCCTGCATGTACTACTCCCACATCCCAAAGGTTAGTTAGAATAGAATGCCTCGCGGCATTAACCTCGCCTGTTGTACCTAATTTTGATAAATTGGTGTTCAATAAAGAATATACAGGGTTTCCCAGAAACCGACGATAATCCTTTAACAGGAGATAGGGCTGCTAATTACCTCTCAGAATATCTAATTTTAGGTTTAGTAAAAATGGCTTAGTTTTTGAGATATTGTCATTTTTGTAAAAATCCAAAATTTTCTCCCTCAGCTCATTTTTTTGAATGTCACAAGTACAAATGTAAGATTTTCTTAAATCTAGTTTTTGTCAAATATTCCTGGAAAGTAAGGCTTTCACACGGTATAATTTATTTTTTCGTGTTTAATCCTGTTTAGCTGAAAAACGACTTAAGAGCCACATGTTAAAAAAATTTCAGCCTCATCCCTTGATTTTGGCCCTTCGCGGTGAAAAAAAAAATTACTACACTAAAGTGGCATTATGCAACAAAAATACGCCCATCTAATGTAGTTTTTAAAATGGTACATCACGTACCGATTTGCCCAATAATTTATGAGATATTGTTATTTAAGTGCAAAAGGACCTCGGAATTTGATAACTGTTCTACCAACTACGAATTGGAATAAAATAAACTCTTGAAGTAATTGGTCTTTATGAACCCGTTAAAGTAGATGTTCAAATTGTTTACAACCTGCACAAATGCTAGCTCGACATCTTCTCATAAATGCCCGGTTGATGCGTCGAGCAAGTACTCGATGCAAGTGCAGATACGTCCACCTATGCTATGTAAATAGTTTGTGTTTTCCGTCCAGTTGACTATAGTCGGCACGACCGAAGGGAAGCACTGACGTGGCACCAAGTTCACCCGGTGTTATGGGCTGACATCACGGATGTTGTAGGTGATGTTTTTTTTTATGTAATTCGGTATGGGTGGCTGAGTCAGAGGGGCCAAAGCACAAGCTCTGACTAGCCATATGACTGACTAGATGTAGCCAGCTGACTGACTAGATGTAGCCACCTACTACAGTGCTTTGGCCCCTCTGACTCAGCCACCCATACCGAATTACATAAAAAAAAACATCACCTACAACATCCGTGATGTCAGCCCATAACACCGGGTGAACTTGGTGCCACGTCAGTGCTTCCCTTCGGTCGTGCCGACTATAGTCAACTGGACGGAAAACACAAACTATTTACATAGCATAGGTGGACGTATCTGCACTTGCATCGAGTACTTGCTCGACGCATCAACCGGGCATTTATGAGAAGATGTCGAGCTAGCATTTGTGCAGGTTGTAAACAATTTGAACATCTACTTTAACGGGTTCATAAAGACCAATTACTTCAAGAGTTTATTTTATTCCAATTCGTAGTTGGAAGAACAGTTATCAAATTCCGAGGTCTTTTTGCAGTTAAATAACAATATCTCATAAATTGTTAAGCAAATTAGTAAGTGATGTACCATTTTAAAAACTACATTAGATGGACGTATTTTTGTTGCATAATACCACTTTAGTGTAGTAATTTTTTTTTTCACCGCGAAGGGCCAAACTCAAGGGATGAGGCTGAAAAATTTTTAACATGTGGCTCTTAAGTCGTTTTTCAGCTAAACAGGATTAAAAATGAAAAAATAAATTATACCGTGTGAAAGCCTTACTTTTCAGGAATATTTGACAAAAACTAGATTTAGGAAAATTTTACATTTGTACTTGTGGCATTTAAAAAAATGAGCTGAGGAAGAAAATTTTGGATTTTTACAAAAATGACAATATCTCAAAAACTAAGCCATTTTTACTAAACCTAAAGTTAGATATTCTGAGAGGTAATTAGCAGCCCTATCTCCTGTTAAAGGATTATCGTCGGTTTCTGGGACACCCTGTATACATACATACATACATACTATTAATGTGATATGAATTAAATCAGTTTATATGCTGGCACAACTCACCAGATATCGTAACATCCATACTAACTTATTATTATACTAACTTTTACCTGCGGCTTCGCTCGCTGTAGACCCGATTTTAGACGATACCCATAGCTGGCTGTTTTGCATAGAAAAAGCTCGTAAGTCGGTGCTGTTTTATAATGTAAAAAAATTTATGTTAATAAAATTTAAAAATCTGCAACAATAGAGTTCTTTTCTGGTGGTTAAGTTATTTATCAGTGCAATATCGGTAAGGCACGACCGAAGGGAAGCACTGACGTGGCACCAAGTTCACCCGGTGTTATGGGCTGACATCACGGATGTTGTAGGTGATGTAGCCAACCGTGTCAGTTTCCATAAAAAAAAAAAACATTTTGTTTTATTCATTCACTTTTGCGTCAGATGAAAAAAAATATATTTAATTTCGATTTACTACAGTGTGAGGCCGGTACTTAAAAAGAATAGCCCCACTGCATCTCTCCCCATGCATGTCGTAAAAGGCGTCTAAGGGATAAGGACAAGATGCCGTGCTAAAGGGCGACAGGCTCGCCACCTCTCACCTTGGCACGGTACTTCCACCGAGTCATGCAGCAGGTGGGTCTTCGTGCCCTACTTGCTTCTTGATCGATTGAATCTTGTTCGAATACTTTGCGAAACGTGGCGGTCGGCGTTGTGCTGTAATTTACTAGAGTTCTTGCAGCACAACACCGCTTACTCTGCTTACCCCGATTGTCGGGATTCAGCGTGTGTGATATGTATGATAAGCTATCGTTTCTCTTATATTCTCTCTCTCTCTCCCTACCTCCCTCTCTATCTCTCTCCCTCCCTCGCCCTCCCTCTCCCTCCCTTCTTTAACCCCACCCCTCCTCCCACCGCCAGTTTTCCCTCCCTCCCCTCCCTTCCTACCCACTCCTTCCCCAACCACTGATATCTAGGGAAAATAAGCAAAAATCTGGAAATAGCTTTACATCGAATTCTTGAAGTTATTTGTAAACGCTTACACAATTTTGGACAAGTGACATTGGTTTGATTTTGCAAAATCACTATCCTAAAATCGAAACTACTCGTCCAAACAATATTGTGTAAAAGGAATTTTTTATAAACATAACTTTTTCTGACAATAAACAAACTCACTCCCCCTCCCCACTATTTCTCCCCCTTCATTCTTCATACTCATTACTTTTACAATTTATAAAATGTGAAATCTGTCTGTCTGTACCAAGAAACTCGAAAACAGCTGAGCCGATTTAAAAGCAGCTTTAACCCGTTGACTGTGGAGCGGTCGATATAGACCGCTAGAGCACTATGCAAGTATTGATAAATGATATTTTGAATGTTTCCTAAACTTTCAAAAGGGGCGCGGTAGAGTCTCCAAAATTATTTCCCCGTCTATACGAGAGAAGTATTAAAAAAATGTTTCTTGCCTCCGCCAACTCATGTTAAAATACAGCCACTGATGCCAAAATTAATTGAAAATTAATCTCCCAGAGCCGTCCTTCCAACAGTGGCGCGGGAGATGGGGTGGGGGGAGAGAGGGTGGAAGGGGGGGGGGGGGTGAAAAAGTGGTGGCGAGCTGGTTCGCTTGTAGTTATTCCGAAACTTAGGTGTCTGATACGCTAACTGAAAGGCATCGTCTAGTCATAAAGAACCCCCTTTTGTTTCATACCTGGATGGACAATGTATTTTTATATTTATATAATATTTTATATATTTTGTATCCATCCAAAGGTTGACTGTAAGAAATCTCTGTAAGAGATAAGTCCGCCTTTGCACCTTATGTAAAAGTTCTAATGTGCTTGTTACTGTTGAATGTTTCTTGGAGCAATAAAGCATTTTCTATTCAAATTATATTGTTTTTTAACAAAGAAAACTACCTTCTATGTATTGTTGTTCTACGATGTATAATGATATGAAGGACAGGTGCCTTGTCAGACTTTTTTCTTTGTTTTTGTTCTATCGTAAAAACCGTTATACATACAAGCGTCGAACATGTTGTGATCGTAGTAAATGTTGTTCGGTAAATATAGTAAATTTGTTTATTTAAGCTCATCCTTCCTGGTCACGGCACCACTGGGACGATTCAACGTCTTTGTAGAACTCTCAGTAATATCATTGCTCTTGCTCTCAAGTTGTATTTTCAATAGACTGTAGGCGATGTTATTATGTGGTTAATCACTAAGTCAGTCAGCGTGTAAGCGTCCACTGCTGGACAAACGCCTCTCCAATTTTCCTCCAGTCCTCCCGGCCTTCAGCGATACGGAACCACTGATTTCCGCCGGCGTACTTGATGTCGTCGTCCCACCTGGCGGGTGGTCTTCCCACACTCCGTTTTCCTGTCCACTGAGCTCATGCAGCAGCATGCAGCATTAATCACTAAAATACTTGTAATAATATGTATGAAAAAAAAAAAATCCTGCAAAGTTTCCTGTCGGTTGTTCTTTTTTTTTTTTTTTTTATGTAATCCGGTATGGGTGGCTGAGTCGGAGGGGCCAAATCGCATGCTCCGACCAGCCGATATCACCTCCGAGAAGGTAGGTGCCATACCGGAGACTTCCCTGGATTGCTGGCTATACTGGACTAGAGGAGAACACAGCCGAGGCTGCTATGCGGCCATCTTACATCCAGTACGGTAGTACCAACCCAGTCGGCTACAATTTGAGCCTACCACCTAGTAAGGGGCAAGGGAAGGGACCTACAGTTTTACACCAGTTCCGAACGGTGAAGCAGCAGGTGCAGGTATGTACTTAAATTTTTTCGTCAGAAAAAAATCATTGGTGCACGCCGACCGGATTCGAACCTCGGACCTCTCGCATGAGAAACCGATGCCCAAACCACTCGGCCACCCGCGACTCAAAAATAAAAACCAACCAATTACTTGGTGGTACGAAAACCTCGGTGCGCGAGTCCGACTCGTACTTGGCCGGTTCTTTTTCACACCTACAAATATGAGTACATGTCACACGTATACGCATATTTACGCCTAATATATTTTTCTTTCCATATTGAACGAATACACGTAAGCCAGGCTTTTGCCACTTCCCTTCCACGTTTTCAGTTCAATTTATTAGAATTGCCCACCAGAAAATCTGCCTCCATTCCCCCCGCGGCTCAAACCGTCAAAACGAACATCCGAAACCCTCCCGCCCCCCATGAATACTGAACGCGCGAGTCCTATTAATATATTCCATGTCTTTGATTCCAGGCGGTGATACTTGAGAAAAAAAAAAATCCAATAACACCCTCATTACTATGGCGGGATCCCAGCGGCTCCTTTTGTATGCAGACGAGGCTCGGGCGAGCCGAGCCCCACCCCAGCCTGCCCCCCATCGGCGCCCCCTACACCCTCACCCGCCGAGACTCGAGCCCAAACGGAGCGACAAGCGACAGAGGAAAAACGGATACGTCTACGACGATATATACTCTGATCTCAGCTTCGATGACATACAAGGTCGACTTTCGCTGTTTCGGCCGATCAAATCCGAGTACCTCTCTCTGCCCCCGGACTACGCCAAGTATTCCACGCTCCCGAGATCCGCCCCGAGGTATTATGAAGACGATTTCCGCCTGCCCGAGCGTAGAAGGAAGGATTTTTACGACTTTCGAATCGAGGATAGCCCTCATGAAACGCGCAGACCCGTTAGAAGGGTCGAGCCTTACAGGCATCCGGAGCCTAGGGCGAAGCCGAAACAGGCCGACGAAACTCCGCCGAAGCAGGTCAACGTATGCAAACCGTTGCGGCTAACGGAATCGCAAAAGCTGCGATACTGGACGACGGATGCTCCGGTGAGGACGGAAACGCGGCCGGCGAAACCGGAAGGCGAGGCGAAGAAGAACGTAACGTTTTCCGAGGTATCGGGAAATAGGAAAACTATCATAGACGATCCTATCTGCGGCAGAAAAGTCGTGCCGGTGCGAGAGTTAGAAGTTTCTCTAGACCAGATGATCCAAAACGGATATTTCGAGAGACACAACATTAGGATTCAAAAGAACGATGTTGAAAAAATAATGCGATCGTCTCTGGTGGCGACGAATGATCCTATTTCTAATGGATACTGCGGGGGAAAGAGAGCGAACATTGGGAATGGCAAGTGTGAAACAGGAATGGGTAGTAAGGAATCAGCAGAGCCAGCGTCCAGGAGGCCGAAACATCTTTCGCAGGTGAGGATAAAGTTTGACCTGGTTTGATATTCACTTCCATTATTTTTTTAAAGAGTTTATCCGGTTTCGCCAAGAAGTCTTAGAGTATGTATAATGGTATTTACAGTCTTCTGCCCTTCCTAGCTAGTAATTATTTCCGTCATAAGACTCGATTTACAGCAAAATAAAAAAATAAAAAAACACCATCTATTTATCTGTCTGTGCTATTCAAAACTACGTATCTCTAAATAAAATGTGTGAGTGTGATACTTTCATGCTGAAATTTGACTGCAAAAACTATATGAGTATTTACGACATTCATTTTGGCTTCAGCTCTACCAGGGTCCACCAGGGTCTATGTAATATGGCAAAGCTATATCAAAGCCTAATAAATAACTAATTAATAAAAAAACTATAACAAAAAACCACTAAAACTAACTTATAAATTATATATTTCCTCAAGGGACGTCGTCCCCGGTATGGTTCCCAGGATGATATAATAATTTAAATTTATAAATTGTGAATAATATTATAACATGAAAATAAAAAAAAAAAAAATATCAAAGCTAAGTATTCATATTCTATTAATATTATTTACGAAATTCGAGAAATGTCAACTGACAGGCAGTAACTCTCGGAATACTCTGTGACAATAACAGCTCATAGTTAGCTCATGTGTGCACGACCCAAGGGAAGTATTGACATGTCACCTAAATGTCAACAGAGAGCGGTGAAAGCTAGATATCAAACAATTTATCAAACATTGTCATGTCTTGTTTTTAGGGGTAAAATTTTTTCGGGTTCCGTATCCGGTACGGGAACCTATTACTAAGCCTACGCCGTCTGTCTGTCTGTTTGTCTGTCTGTCTGTCTATCTATCTGTCCGTCCGTCCGTCCGTCTCTCCGAGGGCTGTATCTATTGAACCGTAATAGGTAACCCGTTGAAATTTTCACAGAATATGTGTTAATATGGCCCATATAACAACAAATAATAAAAATAAGAAAAAGTGAAAAATTCATGGGGTTCCCATACCATAGAAGAAACCAAAAAGTGTATGCGCGCGCCATCTCCCGAATAGAATATGAAGCATTTTAACTAATCATGAATTTTAACTAATATGAAGCATTTCATAACACGCCATAGATGGCGTGAGTGGCGCTAACCATGACATGTCGATACGGAACCCTCGGTGCGCGAGTTCGACTCGCACTTGGCCAGTTTTTTTTTTCACTACAGACTTATGTGAAAATCTGCTCGTTCTCTCCCCACAGCCTTAAGAGAGGGTGAACGTGGAAGGAGGCCTAATCCCAGCCATCTTGCCGGGTAATTACACGTAAGAATCGGCCGATCTCACCCCCGCCTCGTTAGGGAATGATTGACGACGTCAGAAGCGCAATCAGCTAGGGGGTTGAGGAGGAAGAAACTGGAGTAGGCTCAAACTACAAGCTGACCGTTGTCGAGCGCATGAACACGCAATCAATCATACTGTTTACAAGCGGCGGGTGGCCGAGTGGTTTGAGCATCGGCTTCTCATGCGGGAGGTCCGAGGTTCGAATCAGGTCGGCGTGTACCAATCAGTTTTTTTCGGACGGAAAAATTTACATGCATACCTACACCTGCTGCTTCACCGTTCGGAACCACTGTAAAACTGTAGGTCCCTTCCCTTGCCCCTTACTAGGTGGTAGTCTCAAATTGTAGCCGACTGGGTCGATACCACCGTACTGGATGTACCTAGGATGGCCGCATAGCAGACTCGGTTGTGTTCTCCTCTAGTCCAGTATAGGCAACAATCCAGGGAAGTCTCCGGTATGGCACCTACCTTTTCGGAAGTGATATTGGCTAGTCACAGCATGTGCTTTGGCCCCTCCGACACAGCCACCCATACCGGATTGCATAAAAATAAAATAAAATAAATATGGATACACTAGTGGTAGAATACTTCATTGGGGAAAATCATGGGTTCAAAATTCAACATACAAGTCGACATCACCAAAGGAAGGTTCTGACATGGCACTGCCTCACGTAATGTGCGTTACGCGTTGAATAAGTGGTTGTATTTATTTATTGCCCCGTTACTCTAAAACGGCTGAATGTATTTTATTAATGAGACAAGCTGTGCCCGCGGCTCCGCCCGCTCTCATATTTCACTTCACTGCTAACCTCATAAGCCATTTAGCGTGATAGTAAGTAGCCTATAGTTGATGGGAAGAATCAAGCTATCCGTAGAATTTTGTTTTATTAAAATCGGTTCAGTGGTTCTCGAGTTATAAGCGGACAGACAGACACTCAGACAGACAGAAAGCAGACGTTGGATTTTATTATAGGTAAGGATGTCCAACGATTTAACACAGTACCGCGACATATAACATTTTGTCATATAACATAGGTTATATGACAAAAATAAAATGAAACAAAATGGTGGACACTGGACGCCATATTTTGAAATTTTGAAAATAGGTTATTCTTCAAAAACCATCGCTTGGAGGTCGTTGTTTAAAGCTGGTTTGATTCGAAAAAAGGTTGATTTCAAGATAAAAAAATAAAAAAAACATAAGGCGCCGAGCCAAGGAGTCGGGGGTCGCGAATGTCATGCAGCCCTGACAGGTGCCCATTCACGTTCCCCTTGAAGGACCCGAGACTGTACACGGGGGGAAATATATGGGCAGGGAGAGTGATCCAGAGTTTACAAATTGTATTGTTGTATTGTTCATTAAGATATATGCATAGAGCCTGGCCAAATTCACACTTTTATAATGTACGATTCCGACCTCACCATTTCACAGCAGGTTCACGCGTAGCAGACAGGGAATGCATCCCTTTACTGTAGAGTTGCCTAAAGTGCGGACTAAGCGCCAGTCCAGTATTTATTTTATTTTCCGCACTGCGAAACTCTGGAATGCACTTTCTACCGATGTGTTTCCTTCAGTGTATGAATTAGGATCTTTCTAGAGAAGCGTAAAAAGGCATCTGTCACGCCGGCACGGCTTTCGCAGAATGCTTTTGGGCATCGCCGGCTCAAAAATCCACGCTGACGGCGCCAAGTGTCTCGCGTATCCATAAAACAAAATAAAGAAACAAAAAACTTTTTTATCCGTCAAATCTCGTCTCGTCTCAAAGTTTATCTAGATGTTCTCACATCATCGGCGAAAGCGCCGAATTTCGGTCGGGTCTGCCTGCGCACTAATCTGTTCCCGGCATTAGTAACTCTTGCGCCGGGTCTGGATAGAGGGTGGAGGCCGCGATGGGGGGCGGGGGACGGGTTGGTGATCTAGACCAGCGTTTCTCAATCTATGGTACGCGTACCACCAGTGGTATAGAGCGTTTTAACTAAAAGTTCCCTTCGCCGTTATGTTGGCTCCACTGTCAGTGTCACTGTCAGTGCTTAAATTCGTGTTGCCAGATTGTGAAGATTATATTACCTATTAATGTAATCGGTATTTACTGTATAATAAATACGGTAAATACCGATAGTTACGGGTAAATATGTACACATAGCAACCCTCAACGCTGTTTTGACAGATAGACAGTGGAGCCATCATAACGACGAAGGGAACTTTTAGTTGAAACGTTCTTTACGCGGAATGCTTCATGGTGGTACGCGAAAAAATGAAACATTCTGCTGTACAAAATTTAATAATCGATACTAAAAAGTGCCATCATCCTGATTTAGAAAGTTTTGTTAATGAACATAAATAGAATTAGAATTCTGATGTTCTTAGCGATATAAAAACCTACTGTCAAATGCACATAGTGAGTTCCCAGAAATATTTTAAACATGATTTCTCAGAACTACATTCGGAAATACATTTTTAGATTCGTTTCCGAGATCACTTACATTCGAGGAAAGAATATCATTAATTGAACTTTCATGTGATGCTATCCTCCAAGAGAATTTAAGAATCAGTTCCGGATCTTCCATATAGGCGGAGTAGGCGGCAGCCTAGGGGCCCCGTGGCATCTAGGGGGCCCGCGACAATATGGGGCAGTCAACGTTCCCAAACGTAATGACTGCATTAAGTGTGTCTGATGATAACAAAACAAATGCCACTGGTGAAAGATCCTTTTCGAAGTTAAAACTTCTAAAAAATTGCCATCGATCGACAATGACACAAAAGCGTCTAATCTCACTGGCCATAATGGCCACGGAATACGATATGTTCATTAGTTTAATAATTATTTTTATGGAATCTGACATGGTTCGCTACATCACCTATAACATCCATCAGTCCATAACACCGGGTGAACTTGGTGCCACGTCAGTGCTTCCCTTCGGCCGCGCCGGCTACACTGAACTGGGCGGAAAACACAAACTATTTACTTAGCCGTTTCGACCGACCTTTCATTCAGTGCGGTGGTACCAACCCGGGCGGGTTAACCCTACAACCTAGTAATATAAGAAGGAAGTCATATTCCTTAATCGCCTTTTACGACATACACGGGGAGAGATGCAGAGGGGCTATTATTTTAAACTATCGGCCCCACACGGTACAAAAGTGTGTAATAAAGTTAGTTTATTAGAGTCAACTCAAGTTAAAAAATTTAAATACATTTAGGAGCTAATTTGCGAGGGGGCCTCGAATTTCTGCAGCCTAGGGGCCTCCACGAGGTTTAATCCGGCACTGTTAAGAATGTAGATATAGAAGATAAATATCGCAATTTAAATATTTTATTACACTCAAACAAACACAACTTATAAATAAAATATCTTCTCTATAGGGGCCAAACACAATGTCTCTAGGACGGACGCAGCATTCCCCCTCTGAATCGCGATAGAAACACAGTCAGTCAGTCAGCGTGTAAGCGTCCACTGCTGGACATACGCCTCTCCAATTTTCCTGCAGTCCTCCCGGCCTTCAGCGGTACGGAACCACTGCTTTCCGCCGACGCACTTAATGTCGTCGTCCCACCTGGCGGGTGGTCTTCCCACGCTCCGTTTTCCTGTCCACGGCCGCCAGTGTAGGTAGGAGGATAGAAACACGCTGACGGAAAAATGCTGCAGCTCGCCGGTAACCTGAACAATCTATTAATTCTTTGCCAATTTTGCGGGCGAACTTACACGCGTCATATATTACTACTAGCTTTTGCCGGCAACTTCGTCCGCGAGGAATTCAAAAAAAGAACAGAATTCGAAATTGAAGTTTTTGTGTGACGTTGATAGGCTTTTGTTTTTCTTGTCTTTTATATTCTCTCCCCCCCGTCCATACTATACTTTATTTGATACTGCTGAGGCCTAAGGCTATTTAGCGTGATGGTAATATGTTATTCTGATGTATAAGCTATAGTACTGTAAAGTTTTATCAAAATCCGTTTTGTAGTTTTTGCGTGAAAGAGGAACAAAGATCCATACATCCATCCATCCTCACAAACTTTCGCGTTTATAATATTAGTAGGATTATTAGCTTCTTGTACAATGATATTATAAGTTAAAATGAGGTAGATAGGTTATCTGAGCTCCCGAGCGGCACATTAAATACAAGACCACAGTCCTGTCTGAAGTTAGTCGCCCACCAACTACGCACGCGTTCGGACCGCTAACCACGAGCCGCTAACACATCGAAAATGCCGTCGTGTGTAATGAGATTCTGCACTAATTCTAATAATTGGAATAATAAAAATAATTGGACCTGCACCCGCCGGCGTGCTTGGGGCTTGTCTCCCGCCGTCGGCGGAACTTTACCGTTTTCTATTTTTTTTTTGTCTGTTTGTATTAATTTTGTATGTATTTTTAAAATTGTATAGAATTAATATAAATATGTACACTAGTATAAGAAAACGTGAAAATAAATACATGGAATAAGACTATTTGAGTCGGCGCAGCGTTTATGGAAACCCTTCCAGTATTCAGAACCTCAGTATTCTGAACTGCGGGAGGGTTTAAGCGATTGAACGCGCAGTTTGATGGATTAAATGCTACCCTGCTTTTAGTTCTGTAATGCGGGAGGTTTTACAAACGCAATACTAGCGTTATGTATATGAATTCCTACCGCTACTCAGATTAGCCTACCTTGTTTTAGTTCTGTAATGCGGGAGGTTTTACAAACGCAATACTAGCGTTATGTATATGAATTCCTACCGCTACTCAGATTAGCCTACCTTGTTTTAGTTCTGTAATGCGGGAGGTTTTACAAACGCAATACTAGCGTTATGTATATGAATTCCTACCGCTACTCAGATTAGCCTACCTTGTTTTAGTTCTGTAATGCGGGAGGTTTTACAAACGCAATACTAGCGTTATGTATATGAATTCCTACCGCTACTCAGATTAGCCTACCTTGTTTTAGTTCTGTAATGCGGGAGGTTTTACAAACGCAATACTAGCGTTATGTATATGAATTCCTACCGCTACTCAGATTAGCCTACCTTGTTTTAGTTCTGTAATGCGGGAGGTTTTACAAACGCAATACTAGCGTTATGTATATGAATTCCTACCGCTACTCAGATTAGCCTACCTTGTTTTAGTTCTGTAATGCGGGAGGTTTTACAAACGCAATACTAGCGTTATGTATATGAATTCCTACCGCTACTCAGATTAGCCTACCTTGTTTTAGTTCTGTAATGCGGGAGGTTTTACAAACGCAATACTAGCGTTATGTATATGAATTCCTACCGCTACTCAGATTAGCCTACCTTGTTTTAGTTCTGTAATGCGGGAGGTTTTACAAACGCAATACTAGCGTTATGTATATGAATTCCTACCGCTACTCAGATTAGCCTACCTTGTTTTAGTTCTGTAATGCGGGAGGTTTTACAAACGCAATACTAGCGTTATGTATATGAATTCCTACCGCTACTCAGATTAGCCTACCTTGTTTTAGTTCTGTAATGCGGGAGGTTTTACAAACGCAATACTAGCGTTATGTATATGAATTCCTACCGCTACTCAGATTAGCCTACCTTGTTTTAGTTCTGTAATGCGGGAGGTTTTACAAACGCAATACTAGCGTTATGTATATGAATTCCTACCGCTACTCAGATTAGCCTACCTTGTTTTAGTTCTGTAATGCGGGAGGTTTTACAAACGCAATACTAGCGTTATGTATATGAATTCCTACTGCTACTCAGATTAGCCTACCTTGTTTTAGTTCTGTAATGCGGGAGGTTTTACAAACGCAATACTAGCGTTATGTATATGAATTCCTACCGCTACTCAGATTAGCCTACCTTGTTTTAGTTCTGTAATGCGGGAGGTTTTACAAACGCAATACTAGCGTTATGTATATGAATTCCTACCGCTACTCAGATTAGCCTACCTTGTTTTAGTTCTGTAATGCGGGAGGTTTTACAAACGCAATACTAGCGTTATGTATATGAATTCCTACCGCTACTCAGACTGAAATTGTTCGGTAAGGACTTCTATGTAAACGAGCGAAGATTAAAAGAAAGGTTGAATATCATGCTATTAGGAAATAAAAATAATTTGAATTGCAAAGTAAAGATAATGTAATTTAAAAAAAAATACGACAATGTAATCAACAAACTTTTACATTAGGCGAATCAAATATTTTTTTTTTATTATGGAAACTGACACGCTTGGCTCCATCACCTACAACACCCGTGATGTCAGCCCATAACACCGGGTGAACTTGGTGCCACCTCAGTGCTTCCCTTCGGTCGTGCCGGCTACACTGAACTGGACGGAAAACACAAACTATTTACATAGCCGTTTCGACCGACCTTTCATTCAGTGCGGTGGTACCAACCCGGGCGGGTTAAACCCTTCCACCTAGTGATATAAGAAGGGAGTCATATCCCTTAGTCGCCTTTTACGACATACACGGGGAGAGATGCAGTGGCGCTATTCTTTTAAAGTACCGGCCCCACACGGTACAAGTTATCAATAACAAAATTATCGAGCGTTAGGTACATTCTTCCTGATATTTTTAGATAATGAATGTATGTTTTTAGGAGGTTTTCCTGCAGAGATGCGGTTTTTGGACTTTCTGCCCAAGCCTTTATGTTTACGTCTGCTCACAGAAGTAGGTTGTGACTTTATTTTTCTAGCTACTCGTCGAGGAAATTTATTTAAGACCAACTCGTACGCTTGCTCTGAATTTTGTGCACTCTCGAATAATTTCGTCATCACGTGCCGCTTGCGATCTGCGATCGGGGAGCATAGCGCAGAAATCCCTCCCGCATGTCAGATCGCACGGTGTGTCCTTGAAGACGAAGCGAGTACTTTTATGCTTTCTAGGGATCTGAGTAGTGGAAGCGTTTTAATTATAAAGTCTTGAATACTACACCGGAAACCATACCCGAATCCAGATCGTCCGCAGCTCTGAATAGCGGAATGGTTTAAGGTAACTTTCTGTGAATTAATGCTAGTAAACCCTCCCGCAGCTCAGAATTACTGAGGTTCTGAATACTGGAAGGGTTTCCATAAACGCGTCAGCGCATCACTTTATAGTTCTTCCTCTCAACTTTTCAAGGGCGTGCCGTGTATGAGCACTGAATGTCATATAGATAACCTATCTTTCCTAAAATATCATTGTTCTTGTAGGTAAATATGGCACGCTGCCAAACATATTGGTTGTAGTGGTACCTGAAAAAATAAGTTTGAGAACCCCTGATCTAGACGTTCGACAGTGTGTCGGCAACTCTCGCGTTATTCGTTAGGACCTCCAGCGGGCTTAGCTCGGGGGGAGGGACTTTCTGAGTGATTACATTGACGTGGGGACACTGAAATGGATGGCATATGGACGAAGTGTTTATACGATATTTCGAGCGATTCGCGGTCAATCAGTAAAGAAAGACCTTGTCTAGTATGAGAAAGGTCGTGGGTTCGATACCCGATGGCTTGCACGATTCCATGTAAATATATAGATCCCTTATCTTTCCATACTAGTCGGTAGGGTAAACAGTTTCGGAGAAAAAACATCTACCTGTATTACGCCACCAAGCAATTCGATAGGTAGACTTTTTAGATCTGCTATTATTAGATCTAATATTATAATCTAGTAATATTATTATTTTGTAGAATGGAATGTACATAGTACGTACACACAGGTCGGAATTAGAGGATGTAGGGGAACGGCCGAAGCCCTCCATAGCCCTACGGTTTCGGAATATTAATGTGAAAGGACACTACTGTAATATATCGATTGCACCGTAGCACACACAGGGTGGTCGGTGAGACATCGCGTAGAAGTAAATCAGTAATTTTGTGCAAATTTACCTCACTGAGGTGAAGTTGGGTGAAGTTAATTTGTTTCTACTACTGTTCATTGTCATCCATTCTGTTCTGTCTGACTGATGTTTTTAATTTTAATTATTATTGGTTTTAATGGTTTGTAATTTGTCTTTTATGTTTTTAAATGAAATGCGATTTAAAATATATGCAATATATATATTTTTTTTTTCTCGTCTTCTTTATTTTAGTTTCCAATGTTTTAATGGTTTAATGAGTGTTTTTTCAACCTTTTTCTATATGTCAAAAATGCGCTGTCTTATTTCCACATAATTGTTATTGTTTTGTTTTGTTTTGTAGTTATTGTTTTTATTTTGTAACATAAGTATTATTAGGTGACATTTATATATCCTGAAAACCAGCTTCGTAGTAACTTGTCAGCCTGTGCTGTCAGCAGAGCGGCTTCCGTTTCACTATCCTCGCCATGTGATAGTGTTAAATTTTATTCTAAGGTCAACAGATGGTCTCTTTAAGGACCCGAGACTGTACTTTGGGGGAAATATATGGGCAGGGAGAGCGTTCCAGAGGTTACCGGAAATACTTTTGTGTGAGAAATTTAATACCCCAACCCCGCTTAGCATAAAGTTTTGTACATATTACTTTCACAAAGGAACGAACAGGGGACACCATGTCACGTTGTATGCAATCTCACGTAGGCTTGTTGGCTCAAGAAGTTTGTCGAATAAATTTTCATTTTGCGGGGATATTTCACTTGAATTATGGAGGCCTGTGGCTGAGCCGTCGGAACGAGAATATATATAGGTATATAGTGGTCTTGGTTTATTAACGACATGGTAGACTGGGATTTATGGGTTGTACCATAGATAAGGCACTATTCGATCTACGGTCTTCTATATATAAAATGTCTTTAGAGGAATTAATTGAAGAGGAAATTCCGTGTACCGTGTGGGGCCTCCTGCAATTTTTATGGTTCCGTATCCGTTACGGGACCCTATTACTAAGCCTACGCCGTCTGTCTGTCTGTCTGTCTGCCCGAGGGCTGTATCTCTTGAACCGTAATAGGTAGCCCGTTGAAATTTTCACAGAATATGTGTTATTATGGCCGATATAAAAACAAATAATAAAAATAGGAAAAAGTAAAAAATTAACGGGGTTCCCATAGAAGAAGCCAAAAAGTGTATGCGCGCGCCATCTACCGAATAGATTATGAAGCATTTTAACTAATCATGAAATTTAACTAATATGAAGCATTTCATAACACGCCACTGAAGGCGTGAGTGGCGCTAGCCATGACATGGCGATACGGAACCCTCGGTGCGCGATTTCGACTCGCACTTGGCCGGTTTTTTTTTTATTTTTTTTAAATTCGATAGCTACGATGGTTTTAATAAAAAAAAACTAGTCGTAATATGAGTGAACTGTCAATTTGCAGGTGATAGCAGCGCTGGCCGTGTCACTAGCGCCGTTCTCCGCCGGCCTGGGCAAGGGTTACAGCTCCCCCGCCATCGCCTCCCTGCAGGGCGCCAGGAGCCCTAACTCTACTCGAAGAGAGTTCAGCGTGAGTGACCAGCAGGCTTCATGGGTAGCCAGTCTGTCTTTGCTGGGTGAGTAGCCAGTCTGTCTTCACTGAGTGAGTAGCCAGTCTGTCTTTACTGGTTGAGTAGCCAGTCTGTCTTTGCTGGGTGAGTAGCCAGTCTGTCTTCACTGAGTGAGTAGCCAGTCTGTCTTTACTGGTTGAGTAGCCAGTCTGTCTTTGCTGGGTGAGTAGCCAGTCTGTCTTTGCTGGGTGAGTAGCCAGTCTGTCTTCACTGAGTGAGTAGCCAGTGTGTCTTTACTAGGTGAGTAGCCAGTCTGTCTTTGCTGGGTGAGTAGCCAGTCTGTCTTCACTGAGTGAGTAGCCAGTCTGTCTTTACTGGGTGAGTAGCCAGTCTGTCTTTACTGGGTGAGTAACCAGTCTGTCTTTGCTGGGTGAGTAGCCAGTCTGTCTTCACTGAGTGAGTAGCCAGTCTGTCTTTACTGGGTGAGTAGCCAGTCTGTCTTCACTGAGTGAGTAGCCAGTCTGTCTTTACTGGGTGAGTAGCCAGTCTGCCTTCACTGAGTGAGTAGCCAGTCTGTCTTTACTGGGTGAGTAGCCAGTCTGTCTTCACTGAGTGAGTAGCCAGTCTGTCTTTACTGGGTGAGTAGCCAGTCTGTCTTCACTGAGTGAGTAGCCAGTCTGTCTTTACTGGGTGAGTAGCCAGTCTGTCTTCGCTGAGTGAGTAGCCAGTCTGTCTTTACTGGGTGAGTAGCCAGTCTGTCTTCACTGAGTGAGTAGCCAGTCTGTCTTTACTGGGTGAGTATAGCCAGTCTGTCTGCACTGAGTGAGTAGCCAGTCTGTCTCTGCTGGGTGAGTAGCCAGTCTGTCTTTGCTGGTTGAGTAGCCAGTCTGTCTTCACTGAGTGAGTAGCCAGTCTGTCTTTACTGGGTGAGTAGCCAGTTTGTCTTTACTGGGTGAGTAGCCAGTCTGTCTTCACTGAGTGAGTAGCCAGTCTGCCTTTGCTGCGTGAGTAGCCAGTCTGTCTTCACTGAGTGAGTAGCCAGTCTGTCTTTACTGGTTGAGTAGCCAGTTTGTCTTTACTGGGTGAGTAGCCAGTCTGTCTTTACTGCGTGAGTAGACATACTTTGCTGTATGTATGAAAGGAAAGGAATAACATTTAACTAATTAGTTTGATAAATAAATCTACGATGCATAATGAGTTTTCTAACTCCATTCCGGAGCTCAGAAATCTTCTAACGCTAGAAAAGCTCCATAGAGTGATCGGGAATCAGCAGCAAGGAACGAAAGGAATAGACGTACTAGATGTTTTCATTCAACCTTACATAATCTAGCTAGCACCATTGAACAGACCCAACAATGATGTAGAAATATTTAGTTTCTTTTTAAAATGTAGGACTATACATTTAGGTGCCATGACAAAACCTTTCACGCTGCTGGCATAGCCACTGAGGGAAATTTCCATTACATTCGGAATCTATACCAAGTTCCAAACACTCCAAAAGAATAGAGAGGTCATCGACTGACCGAGGTTCGGATTCCTCGTAAAACTGTAGGTCCCTTCCCTCCTAATCTTACTTGGTGGTAGGGTTTAACCCGCCCGGGTTGGTACCACCGCACTGAATGAAACGTCGGTCCAAACGGCTATGTAAATAGTTTGTGTTTTCCGACCAGTTCAGTGTAGCCGGCACGATCAAAGGGGGAAGCACTGACATGGCACCTAGTTCACCCGGTGTTATGGGCTGACATCACGGACGTTGTGGGTGATGTAGCCAACCGTGTCAGTTTCCATAAAAAAAATAAAAAAAATAAAAAAAAAATCAATTCCCCAAGTCAAAAATGTGTCACTCTTGTGGGCTTGCGTATCTCGTTTTTAGGGTTCCGTATCCGGTACGGGACCCTCTTACTAAGCCTACGCCGTCTGTCTGTCTGTCTGTCTGTCTGTCTGTCTGTCTGTCCGTCCGTCCGTCCGTCCGTCTGTCCGAGGGCTGTATCTCTTGAACCGTAATAGGTAGCCCGTTGAAATTTTCAGAAAAAAAATTTTATTATGGCCGATGTAACAAATAATAAAAATAAGAAAAAGTAAAAAATTCACGGGGGTTCCCATTGAAGAAACCAAAAATTTCATGCGCGCGCGCCATCTACCGATTAGATTATGAAGCATTTTAACTATCATGACATTTATTTATGGATACTGACACGGTTGGCTACATCACCCACTACATCCGCGATGTCAGCCCATAACAACATGGTGAACTAGGTGCCATGCCAGTGCTTCCCTTCGGTCTTGCCGGCTACACTGAACTGGACGGAAAACACAAACTATTCGACAAAGCCGTTTCGACCGACCTTTCATCTCCCCGTGCATGTCGTAAAAGGCGACTAAGGGATAAGGGCAAGATGCCGTTACTAAAAGGCGACAGGCTGGCCACGCTCGTATTAGCACGGTCTTTCAGTTATTGCAGGAGGTGGGTCTTCACGCCTTACTTGCTGCTTGATAGTTATCTTGTCCGAATACTTTGCTAAACGCGGTGGTCGGTGTTGTGCTGTAATTTACCGGAGCATCTGCAGCACAACACCGTTTACTCTGCTTACCTCGTTTGTCAGGATACAGCGTCTGTGTGTGTGTTTGTTTCTACCCTTTCAAGCTCTGCGTCTAGTTCCATTAGCCCAATTACCAGGCAGCGCTTTTGAGAAACTTGAAAGCGACTTTCATTTTCCATTTTCCATTACAGATGAAAGCATCGATAATGTAATGAAATATGTCCATTTTCGTCGTAAAGATGTATTTAATGTAAAATGTATGGCCGTGGTAGCGCCGATATTATACATACATACCACACACGCTGTATCCCGACAATTGGGGTAAGCATAGTAATCGGTGTTGTGCTGCAAAAACTCTGGAAAATTGCAACACAAAATCGACCACCACGTTGAGCAATGTATTCGGACAAGATTCAATCGATCAAACAGCAAGTAAGGCACGAAGACCCACCTGCTGCATGACTCGGTGGAAGTAACGTGACAAAGTGAGAGGTGGCGGGTCTGTCGCCCTTAAGCACGGCATCTTGCCCTTATCCCTTAGTCGCCTTTTACGACATGCACGGGTAGAGATGCAGTGGGGCTATTCTTTTTAATTACCGGCCCCACACGGTATTCGTAAATCGTTATAAATTATGATAACAAATTCGGAATTTGCAAACTAAAGACATACCAATGCCCCTAGGTGCTCTGTTCGGCGGAATGGTGGGCGGTGCGGCCATGAGACATGGCAGACGGAGAGTCCTGCTCCTAGCAGCGCTGCCCTTCAGCCTCTCCTGGCTGATGACCGTGATGGCAACCTCGGTTGAGATGATGTTCCTCACCTCCTTTGTGGGAGGGTTCTGCTGCTCCATAGTCACGATGGTCTCACAGGTTGGTTTCGATGCTTTATGTATTTTTAGGGTTCCGTAGTCAACAAGGAACCCTTATAGTTTCGCCATGTCCGTCCGTCTGTCCGTCTGTCTGTCCGCGGCTTAGCTCAGAGACCCTTAGTACTAGACAGTTGTAAGTTGGTATGGCTATACATATTAATATCGCCGACAAAGTGGTAAAATAAAATTTTTTAAATATTTTTTTAGGCTAACTACACGTAATGTTAGGATGAATGTTTTTTTTCACGTCTACCCCATCGTGTGGCATGTCGTTGGATAGGTCTTTGGAAAATATTGCGGATTTGTGAAAATCATTTTTCGATTTAGGGATCCGTTTGCGAATTATTAAGCTTTTAAGTGCTAGTTTTTGATAGAGTCAAGTGTCCCCGACCCCCTGCCAGCTAAACGGTTGTTATTAGATATGTGAAAAAATTCACAGCAGTGTAGTATAAATATCGAAATTAAAAGGAAAACTATCACAGCTAAGTAGGCTGTACAGGTTGACGAGTAATAGTCGACCACCTTATAAAATGTACGGAGGACAGCCATCATTTCACTGTTAAATAATTTATTTTGATAGGGTTCCGCAACTACGGAACCCTACACTGCGCGTGGCCCGACACGCACTTGGCCGCTTTTAGCTTCCCGCCCGCTTAGCCAATTTTTTTTATGTACCGGATGTATGGGTGGCTGAATCGGTGGGGCCAAAGCACATGCTCCGACCAGCCAATATCACCTTTTTTTTTTTTTTTATGGAAACTGACACGGTTGGCTTACATCACCTACAACATCCGTGATGTCAGCCCATAACACCGGGTGAACATGGTGCCACGTCAGTGCTTCCCTTCGGTCGTGCCGGCTACACTGAACTGGACGGAAAACACAAACTATTTACATAGCCGTTTCGACCGACCTTTCATTCAGTGCGGTGGTACCAACCCGGACGGGTTAAACCCTACCACCTAGTGATATAAGAAGGGAGTCATATCCCTTAGTCGCCTTTTACGACATACACGGGGAGAGATGCAGTGGGTCTATTCTTTTAAACCGAGAAGGTAGGTGCCATACCGGAGACTTCCCTTTGAATTGAAATGAAATGAAATGAAATGAAATGAAATGAAATGAAATGAATAAGTTTTATTTTTCTTGTTTAACACACACGACGATACCTATAACACATATTATAACAATAATAGACAAGAAAAATTGGACCTGACACAGCCTTGGTCCCTCCCCACCGAGCCCTGGAGCTGATGAGAGGGACGCTGATTTTAAGTCAGGCCCAGGTACGCAATACACTAACTAAACTAAACCGACTAACAATAAATAACAACAAACTATAACAATAAACTAACCACAGTAAGCAGAAGAAAGGATAATAAATAAGTACAGTAATAAATAACAACAGTTATAAACGCAGTTATAAAACGCACACAACACAACATACACAATACATTCGTCCGTCCGTCTGTCTGTCTGCATGTCCAATTAACAATTTTAGGGGCATAAGGCCATAATTTCGAATAACATTTTATATACCTAGATTACATGTTTAACTGCTGGGCAAATATATATTTTCTCACTTTACGTTTGAACGTACCATAGTTGGTAATCTCTTTGAGAGGAGGCGGGAGGTCGTTCCAACACCGAGATGCCGCATATTTGAAGGAACCTTCAAATGCGGCACCTCTGTGCTTAGGAGCTGCCAGCAGTTTACCCACAGATCTCGTGCCATAGCAATGCGAGTCTCCCAGCCAGGTGAGTTTTTCGTACAAGGTTTTAGGTTGTTTTTTTTTTATAACAGCATGTACTAGGCACGAGAAGTGTAGGCGCCTCCGGTTTCGCATATTCAGCGCGCCCAGCCTGTTTAGAATGGGAGTAATGCGAGCCCGTCTCTTTGGCCGCTCGCAATACCTCACACACGAGTTCTGGACACGCTGAATATGTTTGGCCGTCCTCTCGAGAATACAAGGACCGAATACCACGTCACAGTAGTTAAAGTTTGACAGGACGAGAGATTCAGCCAACTGTCGCCGGACCTCCACACTGACGCTGTTCCGAAATTTGTATAAGCTCTGTAATTGCTGGCTATACTGAATTAGAGGAGTACACAACCGAGGTTGTTATGCGGCCATCTTACATTCAGTACGGTGGTATCAACCCAGTCGGCTACAATTTGAGCCTACCACCTAGTCTATTTTTCTGTCTGTCTATCTGTCTGTATGTCTGTCCTACTTCTGTATCTTTGGAATCGTAATAGCTAGCCGGTTGAAATTCACAGAATATGTGTTAAATATTATGGCTCAGCGAGCTATGGAAAGAGCAATGCTCGGCATTTCTTTGACCGATAAAATCCGTAACGACGTGATACGTCAAAGAACTAAGGTAGTCGACATTGCTAAGAAAATAAGCAAGCTGAAGTGGCAGTGGGCTGGGCACATCTGTCGTAGACCCGACAACCGATGGGGTAGACGGGTGCTCGAATGGAGGCCACGTACAAGCAAACGTAGCGTGGGACGCCCCCCCCGGCTAGGTGGACAGATGACCTAAAAAAGGTAGCCGGGAGTGGATGGATGAGAAGAGCGGAAGACCGCGTGTGGTGGCGTGCCTTGGGAGAGGCCTATGTCCAGCAGTGGACCGATACAGGCTGTTGATGATGATTATGGCGGATATATAAACATACATAAATATACATATCACTCACGCTGAATCCCGACAATCAGGGTAAGCAGAGTAATCGGTGTTGTGCTGCAAGAACTCTGGTAAATCACAGCACAACGCCGACCACCACGTTTCGCAAAGTATGCGAACAACATTCAATCGATCAAGCAGCAAGTAAGGAACAAAGACCCACCTGCTGTACGACTCGGTGGAAGGACCGTGCCAAGGTGAGAGGTGGCAACCCTGTCGCCCTTTAGCACGGCATTTTGTCCTTATCCCTTAGACGCCTTTTATGACATGGGGAGAGATGCAGTGGGTCTATTCTTTTTAAGTGCCGGCCCCACAATAACAACAAATAATAAAAACATTTAAAAATAAAAAAATAAGGAAGGTGGTCTCATGCAAATATCTTAATTTCAGAAGCTCACCATCTAGCGAATTATCCTAACATTTTAACAACAAAAGTGTGAACTTTTACCGATAGATGGTGATAAGATAGATGGTGAAGAAATAATAATAACCAACCATTTACTTGGTCGCCACGGAAACCTCTGTGCGCGAGTTTGACTCGCACTTGGCCACTTTTCCGTGCTAGCTAAGCAATGATGTCGTATAAATTTGTTTTTATTAAGATAGATGCAACGTACCGTGTGGGGCCGGTACTTAAAAAGAATAGCCCCACTGCACCTCTCCCCACGCATGTCGTAAAAGGCGACTAAGGGATAAGGACAAGATGCCGTGCTAAAGGGCGACAGACTCGCTCTCACCTTGGCACGGTACTTCCACCGAGTCATGCAGCAGGTGGGTCTTC
Source organism: Nematopogon swammerdamellus (assembly GCA_946902875.1). NCBI lineage: Eukaryota > Metazoa > Arthropoda > Insecta > Lepidoptera > Adelidae > Nematopogon > Nematopogon swammerdamellus. The sequence goes on from OX336359.1 coordinate 11,071,480, forward strand.
GTAGCAAGTAAGGCTACTTGCTGCTTGATCGATTGAATCTTGTTCGAATACTTTGCGAAACGTGGTGTTCGATGTTGTGCTGTAATTTACCAGAGTTCTTGCAGAACAACACCGATTACACTGCTTACCCCGATTGTCGGGATTCAGCGTGTGTGATGTGTATGATATGTATTTAGATGCAACGTTGAAATAACTCTAAACTCTAGAAGCCGCTAGCCATTAGTAAGAAAAGAATCCGATTTCAGTTTGCGCTGCGCATGCGTCTGCAAACTGGTGATTTCAAATCAATGATCCTCACTGTGCCAGTATACTTGGATAGTAAATATATTTCATAATAATTAGGAAGAGTTTTTTTTATGTAATCCGGTATGTGTGGCTGAGTCGGAGGGGCCAAAGCGCATGCTTCGACTAGCCAATATCACCTCCGAGAAGGTAGGTGCCATACCGGAGACTTCCCTGGATTGCTGGCTATACTGGACTACAGGATAACACAAACGAGGCTGCTATGCGGCCATCTTAAACTAATAATAAAAAGTTTGGTTGTAGCGATTTTGCAAATGCGAGAAAAACATATAAGGCTTTATTGATCTCCAAATGCACGTCTTTCTGTTTAATCCAATAAAGGGGCATAATTTCCTTGGTAAAATTTTGATAGTGAATGATCTTAGACATAAGGATATCGTTTGACAAATGTTTTTGGGGTACAAAGATATACTTAACTTATATTTGGTAAGTTATACATAAAGTCTCATTCTGCCACCAAACCACACCTAATAATATACCATTGTTATACTTTCAGGTGTACATCAGCGAGATATCAGTTCCCGACATTCGGGGCTGCCTCAGCGCCGTTCTCAAAATCGTCGGGCATCTTGGAGTCCTCATGAGCTTCACTATCGGCGCCTACCTCGACTGGCAACAGCTCGCCATGTTCATCTCCGTCGCACCCGTCATACTCTTCTGCACCGTCATCTACATACCCGAAACCCCCAGCTACCTTGTCCTCAGCGGCAAAGATGAAGAAGCCTACAAATCTCTCCTTTGGCTCCGAGGACCAGGTTGCGACGTCGTCCAGGAACTGGCAACCCTTCGAACCAACGTCCTAGCTAGTAAAAACTTCAGCAACCGTCAAAGTCAACTCTCTGGGGGTCAGATGTTAAACGCCATCACCGTCAATAGATTGATCGGACCCATCCTCGTTACTTGCGGACTGATGATGTTCCAGAGATTCTCAGGAGTCCACGCGTTCCATTTCTATGCCGTTCCAATCTTTAGAAAGACCTTCGGAGGCATGAATCCTCATGGCGGCGCGATCGCTGTCAGTTTCGTCCAGTTACTGGCGTCGTGTTTGTCCGGCTTGCTCATAGACACAGTGGGTAGGCTGCCTCTGCTCATTATTAGTTCAGTATTCATGTCGATGGCTCTAGCGGGGTTCGGAAGTTACGCGTACTACGAAGAGGTGCACCGGAATCAGAGAATACAAAACGTGATGTTTCATCAGAGCCTTGGACAGAACGACTGGATCCCACTTCTGTGCGTCCTGGTGTTCACGATTGCTTTCTCCTTGGGTATGAGTCCAATATCTTGGCTGCTGATAGGTGAGTTGTTCCCTCTGGAGTACAGAGGTATGGGCAGCGCGATGGCGACCGCTTTCAGCTACCTCTGCGCTTTTGTAAGCGTGAAAACTTTCGTCGACTTCCAGCAGGCTTTAGGTTTACACGGTGCTTTTTGGCTCTACGCCTCGATCAGTGTCGGGGGCTTATGTTTTGTCGTCTGTTGCGTTCCGGAGACTAAAGGGAAGGATCTAGACGAGATGGATCCGAGATATGTTGAGACGTTCTCCCAGAAGAGGTAGACGCGATATGCTTTAATAGTTCGTAAGGGGATGAGGGTACGACGTTTGAACGGAGTTGTGCGATGGGCGCGGTGGTGCTGAGCAGATTTCGATTTTAGTGAACTTCAGGAAGTATTTCATTCCCAAAGAAAGTATAATGTTGTTGGCTGAGTGTGTGCATTTTATTTGGCCGATTAGAAAAATATCCTACGAGGACTCATGACTCCACACAGATGACATCATAAAATTGTTATAACGTACCTAAATTATTCAGGCAAATCGAATAATGTAGAAACCATATATTTTCTCCACTTAAAAGTAGTTAAGACGACCCTACAACATTTTGGCTGTGCACAATAACATAATTTTTTTATTGTGAAAATTTACAAATTTGTCACATTGAAACGGGGTGTTAAAATCGACTTCTATATCTCGCTTAGATTCCAACACTTTCTTATAATAAAAAAAACTTTAATAGAATCCTCCGGCATATCTTTGACCATATCGATTGGCGCACTTCTTTATAGTATTAAAATCACTTACCTCGTAAATTTAAAATCGTCTTCTATTATGAAATTTTAACGTTTAATAAAACATATTTAATCCTCCGTCGATCTCGGATAGAAAACTATTTTTCAAAAAGTATCTAGATCAAATTCGTTTACTTCGTTTCTTCGTGGTCCATAAAGTACCTTCTTAACTTAGATCTTGAAATCAGTCTAGTTTCTCTATTTAACTTAGCTAGTCTTAAATTATGTAAAACTGAATAATATTCTATGAAGACGAGCTTCCCTACAATTATAATATGAAGACAATAAGATGGACAATAAAAGGACCTAACTGTAATTAAGATTGCAAATACTAATAATTTGTTTATTTGGCACGCTGCTTTTAAGTAACTACTATGTTTATAGGCCTGTTTGCTGAGCTGTCGTTTATGAAATATTTGCAGATTTAGAAATTAGATACTGAATCATATCAACTATTATCCCTATCTACTTGAATGGACTTCTCTTCCATATTCATTATGTACTTCCTATATTTTAGCAATAGAGAGATATTTTACATAACTTAGTGTTATTACCATGTTTATTTATACATTTATTCACACATTTCTTTTTATATAAATTTTATATTTTTACAAAATTAAAACCTAAAATTGATATAAAAACAAATGAAGTTTCCACCACCACCGGCGGCGGGACGAGCCAAGGCTACCGATGATGGTCGGGTTCCAAAGAAAGAAACCTTCGGACTACACGCGCAGTGTGGAGCAGGACTGCCTTCTGGATCTGGCCCTTGACCCAACCACTCAGCGAGAGCCTCTTTAGGTGGTCTTCGAGGCTCTTCGCTATCAGTCCATGCGCCGATACGACAATGGGCACAACGATCGTCTAGTCGAAGGGCCACATATTGGTAAGCTCGTGCTGCAGATTCAGATACTTCCTTACTGACGAGGTTACCATCGTGCGCCACGGCGATATCGACGAGCGTTGCGCGCCTCACCTCCCGGTCCACTATCACAATATCTATCTAATATATTATATTATTATTATTATTTCACATTTTTATAATTAGTGTTATTAGCATATTATCATTTCTTTCATTCTTTTGTTAATAATTAAATGAAACAATTTAAGATAGGTTTTTTTTCAGTGAAAACAGAAAATGAGTATAACTGCATTCAAGAACACAATTGTTCCCTACACATTATAAGATTCAATATGCCGTAGTACCACTGCGTACTCATTTAATTTATTTTTGTGGGATTGGTAACTAAGGAATGGCAATTAAAAGAAAGTGTATGTTGTGTAGAAAGTTTGGGGAACAAAATTATCAAATAGCCCTATTTTAAATTTATTTCGTAATAATAGGTTACAAGTGTATGTATAGCGTGACAAGTTGGGTGAAATGATTTTAAAGTCGATACTTAAATTCACGAACCTAATATCTAATAAAACATATAATTAAATTTATGCGGATTTAAAAAAAATCTGAAAGATTATTCTAAATGTTTTTGAAGAAACAAAAGAGAGTCAATGACCTCAAATCAGCTGTTTAGGTACTTAAGTGGTACGTTTTGATTATTAGAACATAGAGATGCTTGGTTAAATTTCACGAAAACCAATGCTAAAAATATATTATATGTTTTGATCAGTGTTTGTTATGCCGGGTATGTATCCCTCCAAAATTATTTGCATTTAATATAAAAACACCTTATACAGGGTGTCCCAAAACTCAACGTCAAGCGGGAACCAGGGAGTAGGCCAGTTTATACCCAGTGTACCCAGGGAAAAATAAGAAAACAGATCGGAGTCATTTGTTTTTTATGATATGAGCATTTTTTGAGAAACGTTGAAAATTGACATTTTTAGGTACCTACTACGACTACAAATTTGTAAATATAATTGTTAAAAAAAAATTATTGGTAGCCTAAATAACTCTTCTATTGATCAGTATCCCAAACAAAACCAGAATACCTGTAGTTTTACCAAAAAAAAAAAAATACAGTTCATTTTTTTTCTATAATAAATGACTCCGATTTTTTTTTCTTATTTTTCCTGGGCAGTCATAAACTGGGTAGTCATGAACTCATAAACTCATAAACTAGTCATAAACATACTCCCTGGTTCCCGCTTGACGTTGAGTTTTGTGACACGGTGTATATACAAGGTGTTGTAACGCCCAGTACATTAATTTCGCCAGCGCAATCCTCATTATTTTCCGAGACAAAAAAGTCAATAAAGTTTTTCTCTGGTGTCTACTTTTGGAGATATTAATTTTTGAAATTTATATTTTCGTCAAGTGAAATTTTACGCGCGCGGTCAGGGTGCTGGCGCGGGAACGGTTGGGGCCGAAAAACTCACGCCGCGCCGCCGCCCGAGCACTCGTCCTTGCTCGCTCACTCACCGCCCGCTTTTCATTCCCACGTTCGTGCGGAACATTAGATCCTTTTTACACTAAATTAATTAATTAGTTTGTATGAAAACTGTAACTTTTTATTTAAAGGGAATTTAGAAAAAAAATATTTAACTTTTTTGTTACTATTGAGCCCAATAATAATTTCTAAATTTAATGCCATCCTGTATAATTCGAGTAATTAGGTTCGTGAACTAAGTAAAGGATATTATTATGTGGTCGTCTATGAAAACCGAAATCGTTATTTCCTATTATTAAAAAGCGAATAACTAAAAAAAAACTAATAATTTATAGATTTTTTAATAATTAAATAGGTAATGAATGACGTAGGAGATGTCCAAATTACAATTTGCATGTTGCCTTTCTAGCTTATGCCTGCCAGAAGTTTGTTAGCTCACCTTTGTTCACACTTTTATATTGTATAAAATTCAAGTGTTAATTAAATAGATGTAATTTTTCACAGATTTTAGTGGCCTAAGTGAATGATGTGAAGGTTATTTAAATAATGTACCAAAATTTTATATTTATTATAATTTGTAATTTGTTCATATATAACAATAAATAACAAGATCATATTATTATTTAATTATTAATAATTATATAAATTTTTGAGTGTTTAATTTTTACTTACTTTAAATCTCACCTGAATTTATATGTACGTAGTTATAACAGCAACAATTATGTAATTATATTAATTTGTTTAGTTATATAATTCTATAATAATTTATATTATTCTATTACTTCACAAAATTATGATTCTACTTTAAATTAATTAATTCGCTTACACCATTTAAATTATAATCGTGTGATTAGATTTAAAATTAACTAAAGTTATAGACAAATTAATAGGTTGTGAATTTATGAAACAATAAATATTTAATTTAATACATAATATAAATTAGAAAACTGCTCTGTAATTTTGTAATAATAAATCAAATTAAATGAATATAAAAAAAAGTATCAAATCGTTAAAGTTAACATTATCATCTTTATTTTCCGAAAATAAACTAAGTATTTAATATATTCGACGCATTTAATTAATATTTATACATTCATATAGCAGGATTTTTAGCAAAGAAAACCTATATAATTATTTATTCTAACCATGATTCAAAAAAAAATCACTATTTATTTTAACGAAAACAGAAAAAAATAAAAAATAATGAGATATACATAGCTAGATGTGGAGTGAAAATTGATGGGCTAGATCTAGAAGAACTAGGTTCTAGACGGAGTTAGGAGTTAGGTACAGTTTGTCCTTAGTTAGGTGTCGGTCGCATTAGTCGGCTCCAAGCCTGTTGGCATTTTCTATTTAGTTGATGCAACCGATACCTAAAGGTAGGTTTACATAGGAACTGCTTTAACTAGTTGTAGCATTGTTTCATCGGAAGACTGTAGTAAATTATAAAATATAATTACGGATATTATTTTTTACTTTTCAGGTAACAAATGGCCTTTTTCAGCTTCTAGGCAAATTTAATAAATTTTTTGCAAGATTTTTCATAAATTTATTTAATGTGCGAACTTGATGTAATGGTTTATTAATAAACGTAGAAAACGTAAAAATGCCCTCCTATGCAATGATATTATACGTTAAAGTAGATACATTGTCTTAACGACATTCGGTGTTTACAAATGGCACGAACTTATTTATTTTATTTTTTTATGGAAACTGACACGGTTGTCTACATAACCTACAACATCCGTGATGTCAGCCCATTACACCGGGTGAACTAGGTGCCGTGTCAATGCTTCCCTTCATTTCATGTCGGCTACTCTGAACTGGACGGAAAACACGAACTATTTACATAGCCGTTTCGACCGACGTTTCGCTCAGTGCGGTGGTTACCACCTAGTAAGGTAAGAAGGGAAGGGGCCTACAGTTTAACGTAGAATCCGAACCACGGTCAGCCTCCAACGGTCGAGCGATCACCCATTCAATACTGACCGCGCTCGGCGTTGCTTAACAACAGTCGACCTACCGCACCACTAAGCTACCGAGGCTGACCTTGAGCGAATAAACTACAATTCCACGAGATAATTTTAATGTTACAATATTACAAGAGGAAGTAAGACGGAATGTCTGTTGTTGAGAGCAAACTTATATGTCGCTCTGCATAGTCTGAACATGTCTGAACACGTGTGTAGTTGGTGCGAGACTAACTTCAGGTAGGACAAGTGTCCTGATTTTAAAGTGCCACTTGCGGAGTTCGCATAACACATCTACCTATTTTTTATCATATAATATCATTGCTCCTATGATATAGTTAATACCTACATTATGAAAAAATGTCAGCTTAGTTTTGAGATGAGCGCAAATGTATTATTTAACAGTACAATATATAATTTAATTTATTTATGCCTCGCATAATACAATATGACAAATTATGCCTTTTATGACGTTATTATATTGATCTAGCTATTATTGAATGGTTTTGGTATAGAATTTCTATGGCTGAATTGTTATTATATATTATCACCTATTAATGAAAATCTATGGGGGCTTAAGGATGGCAATTTATGAATGGCAGATGTGAAAGATAATTTAAATATTTATGAAAAGAAAAGTTGATGTACAAATAAAATCGACTGCGCTTCCTAGATGTATCATTAAAAAAATGATGACAATAAAACGAAATTTCGACAATAAATACATGAAATAGTTCTGCATAAATTAATAATTCTTATAATTTAAGACTAGAGGATGTAATGCGGATTAAAAATGCCTGAAATAAATTACTTTTCGAAAATTATCAGTGTGTTTTTATTTTTAAACATAATTTTTTTTATCGTATTTCGAATTTTAGCCCTTATTTCACTATAATAACAGCCCAACTGCCCAACGACAAGCGAAACGATTTTACTTCATTTCTTACGAAAATACGAGGGTTTCATTATCATCACTTTATAAAATGATAACATTAAAAGACAACTTTCCCACACATTCTAAGCGTCAATTATTATTTTTTAAATTCATATTATATTTTTCTAGCTGTGCCGGTTCCTACCTCATATAAAAAATTGGCCTTGCTATTGTGAGGGGGTGTGATGGGCAGTGGGCACCTTTCCTGCGATGGAAGAGATTTTTTATTAACATATTTTAGCGCTGCCGGCAATGTACTCATGTCTCGTCTTTAGGGGTTTCCCGTAAAAGTAGAGATTAATTTAATATATTTATTTATTTATCCATTCAAAAGGGCAACGCTGCCGGCGTATTGGGCACTGCGGCGGAGTCGGCTGAGTTGGACAAAATATTTTACTTGCAGTAGGTAGGCTGCACTAAGTAAAATATTGAAATAATTATTGTAAGTTTTATATTATCTAGGTTTAATTATTTTAATTTAGTTTAATTTATATTAATCGCTGTTTGAACTCAAATATATGTCATATAATTGACATTTTATTTAAAATCTGATCGATTTACTTGTAAATGTGTTTTTTTTTTTTTTTAATTGAAACTGTCAGTTGTCAGGTTGGCTACATCACCTACAACATCCGTGATGTCAGCCCATAACACCGGGTGTACTTGGTGCCACGTCAGTGCTTCCCTTCGGTCGTGCCGGCTACACTGAACTGGACGGAAAACACAAACTATTTACATAGCCGTTTCGACCGACCTTTCATTCAGTGCGGTGGTATCAACCCGGGCGGGTTAAACCCTACCACCTAGTGATATAAGAAGGGAGTCATATCCCTTGTAATAACTTGAACGTTTATAAATAGTTCAGTTTGAATTTTTATAAATGAATTTAAGTAACTTAATTATAATAATTTTTATTTTATTAATAAATGTACGTATTTATATATTTATATTCATTATTTGATATTTCTTGGTAAACATTTTTGTTTTATATTTTCATTGTTTCATTTTAAATTGATAGAGTTTTAGTATTAAATTTATAAAATCTACTTTTTATCACGCCTCTTGCCTTTTCACAAAATATAAAAAGCGAGATTTCACACAACCGCTTTCGTCAAATGAAACTCTCGGAATTTCTTCACCGCGCTAAACACCTCCTCGGCCAAGAGCGCGGGCAGTTCGAGGGCAGCGAAGTGTCCTCCGTAGTCTATGGTGGTAGAGCCGAGGAGGTTGACGAACTTAGTCCGGATGAAGCTGTCCGGTTGATAGAACACTTCGTACTTGGTCTTCAATGCCCAGGTGGGCACGGGGGTTGTGATTCTGAAAAATAAAATAAAAATATTCAATGCACATCATTTTGAAAGTGCAAACACTTGACCAGCGAATTTGACCTGTGGGTGTCAACATAAACCATGATGAAAGATACTTGAATATATCTGTGCTGTATAGGACCTGTACATACCGCACGCTGTATCCCGACAATCAGAGTAAGCAGAGTAATCGGTGCCATGCTGCAAGGACTCTAGTAAATTACAGCCACGTTTCGCAAAGTATTCGGACAAGATAACTATCAAGCAGCAAGTAAGGCACGAAGACCCACCTGCTGCATGTTTCGGTGGAATGACCTTGCCAAGATGAGAGGTGGCTATCGAGTCGTCCTTTGGCACGGTGTCTTATCGTTATCGCTTAGTCGCCTTTTACGACATGTACAGGGAGAGATGCAGTGAGGCTACCCTTTATAAGGACATGCCCCACACGATGCATGTTAACAAAGCATCAAAATAACAATCTTACTCATCCATCTTTTGGTCTCGGCACCTATATCTCATAACCTCCGCGTATAGCCTCACAGAAGTAGTGATGGAGTTGGTGCACCAGTAGATCATGAGGTTGTCCAACAGATCGACAAGCTGGTAGTTCTTGGTGAGGCCACCGTCGGGCAAGTCTCTGAAGTTTGCGTTGGTCCAGGTCGAGAACTTCTCCAGAATGTAAGCGGCTAGACCAGCGGGAGAATCGGACAGAGCGACACCTGGAAATATTAGTCAAACCTATATTATTATAAAATAAAATATTGTTTTAATAATATGATTTACACGGAGAGCGACCTACATGCGGAAAATGCACATCAAGAAGAAGAAGAAGAAGAAGACGATGATGATTTACACTTTCATTTTATTTAATTAAATATAAAGAGCTAATACAAATAACTAAATAAGTAAAAACTTATGACTATCAAAAGGGATGCTTTCAGTGATGAAATAGAATCCTTACTGTTGTGAAATCCCTGGTAAGAGTCAAAAGTGATTTCAATAAATTGTATTGTTCAAGTTTCTAGAAATCTGATATTAGCAAGGTAACTGATGTACCTACTTACATATTCTACAGTATTACAAACGTTCTTTGTAAATTTTACAAAATTGCTACTTCGTGAATAATGCGAAATAACGATAATTTTTTTCAGAAATGTGCTTTTTGTGGGGCTAAGCGCGTGCGCTTGAAATTGGTGAATCCATTTCTTCAATCTTCTAGAAGTTCAATTTAGCTAGTATCTCAGCCTCCAATCTCTCTAAATATAATACAGAACGTATTATTTTATTATCACAATGCTTTATTTTTTAAAGCATTATTTTCTTTCATAAGCGGGTATCATGATTATGTTTTGTTGACCTACCTTGGTATATGTTAAAAAGGGTGCACCTGCAAATAAGTGCAATACACAACGTCGTTATGATCTCGGAAGGTTTCGACCCCTTTGTAGGACCCATTTTTAATAATACTAAAAAATTAGCTGGTTTGGACCCAATGACATTTTACTTTAAGGAAGGTTCTGACCCTCTTACCATAAAACCAGTAAGTGAACTTCCTTTTGTCTCCTACTGTATATGCTGAGTTGGGCCCATTTGTCGCCATTTTGTTATTTGTTTCTTGTCAAACTGGCGACAAATAACACTGATTTCATTTAATTTCATTACACTGGCCGAAAATGCCATATTCATTCAGAATTACCTTCTGTACGTTTTTAAGTGCAATAAACTTATATTTTTTATTTTTTATATGTTTAACTTACCCACGGTATCAGGTTTCGTTGCCTGTATGTGGACGTATCCAAACTCTTCCATTATGAAAGTGAATATCTTCGAAATCGGATACAATCTGTCCTTGAATCTATTTTCGACGACACACGAAGTATGCAGTGATCCCAGCAGCCACTTCCAACTGTTACTTGGAGAGTCCACCCTCATCATGTTAGAATGAAAGCCCAGGACCTCATCAGGGAATAGAGTGGTCAGGTTCGAGCCAATAACGGCCCCGACGTCTCCGCCTTGGATGTAGAATAGCTTGAACCCGATTCTGTGCATCAGGTTTCGAATCACAACAGCTATTTCAGCTGGTCCAAGGTCCGGTCTGACTGCTGCCTGGAATGTACATATTTATTTTGATTTTTTTTATAGAAAACGAGACATTTGGCGCCGAGCCACCCATAAGGTGTCTAACGACGCCCATGGACATTCGTGCGTACGCGGGGGTTGCGAATGCCATGCCGGCCTTACAGGTACCTATTCACGCCTCTCTTGAAGGACCCGAGACTATACTTGGGGGGAAATATGTGGGCATATTACTTTATTTGAACTTTTGCACTATGGAATGCAACTAAAACAAAACAAATTGTAATGGGGTAAAGGCTCAGTCATGCCTATTTATTTTAAAATTTATCCAAACTTAGGTATAAGAAAATGATAGAACAAAATTTCGATAAAAAAATTAATGTCGACTCTGGTGATATGTATGTTGTCTCTCTGTGCACGGAAAATGCTGGCCACGGAAATAGAGTCCCCAAAGCCTAACCGAAGAGAAACCTAGTTCTGGAAGACTTGGCACTATGACCTCAAAGATGAAGTCCCTGTCCTTGGAGGGTATACAGCTATGGAGCCTCGATCTGGCATACATGATCACTGTACTCGCAAGAGTGCAGGTGTAGACATCTGAATTTTGTAATCGGAAGGTTGGTATCTCTGGACGTCTATAAACAAAACGTAAATCAATAAATGATAGTAAGAAGGTGTCCTTGGAGGGTGTGGTGAGGAGAGGTACGTCATAGAACATATCACGCAGGCATCTCATGCATGGTTGTCTTCCAGTGTATTTAAGCATTATAGTATAACTGTGGAAGTCAATGGGTTAAATTGCAACTGGCTATGGAAAAGATGGTACTAAAATACTAACCGAAGAGAATCCATAACCAGGAATACTAGGCACTATGACCTCGAAGACGAAGTCCCTGTCCTTAGCGGGAGTAGTGAGCAGAGGTATGACATCGTAGAACTCGCGCACGGAGCCCGGCCAGCCGTGCAGCAGCAGCAGCGGCAGCACGGCCAGCTTGCTGTGCACAGACGGCTTCACGTGGATGTAGTGCATGTCCAGCCCCTGCACGTTGGTCTTGAAGTGCGGGAAGCGGTTGAGGAAGGCCTCGCGCTCCTGGAAGTTGTACGAGTCGCGCCAGAAGTCGAGCACGCGCGCGAGGTAGTCCGAGTTGAAGCCGTAGCGGAAGCCGACGCCTTCCAGCGGAGTTGTAAGCGCGCGCCGCTGGCTCAGCCGCAGGCGCAGGTCCTTCACCATCTACCAAGCGGCAACTTCTGTCAATCTTATTTCTCATTCTGCATCAAGTTGTCTCGGAGTCAGGAGTCTACGAATAGGTATATTCATTCTTAGGTTGGTACTAAATGATGGGAGAAACATAAAGTGTAAAAATATTGCTAGAAGTTGAAGTATTTTCTTTATTGAAGACCAATTTATACGAATTAGATACTACATATATACGACCTTAATGCCGTGAAGCATTCTATTCAAACTAACCTTTGGGATGTGGGAGAAGTACATACAGGCGAACAAATAGTTCGTGGGAATGTATTAAACTGTAATACGATATGAGAAACTACGAAAGAATACTACATACATACCTAAATATTTTTAAGTTATACTTGTAAAGTTATTTAAAAGTGCATATGAGGTCACAGTGGTGTAGCGAATTATTTAGAGACTGATTGGCGTACTACTCGTACATGTATTACTGATACGGTACTGTGAAGTTTATTTATTAGGTTCAATGTAGAAAAATATGAAGCGAAGTTGATACCTCTTCACCAAACTCCACTTTGAATGATCGAATGCTTTTGTCCTGCGCGTTCTTCGTCTCTTCAGGTCCCCACCAGTGGTCGAGGTTCAACTGAGGCAGAGCCGGCGCTTGTAACTTCCTACACACCCTGTAGCAGAGGTACGCCGCGGCCCCTAGTGATATAGTTGTCACTATCACTTTTTTATTCAACCTGAAAATTTACACCCGTAATTTAAGATGTACAGTGCACACGTCATTCACAATTCACATGTTTTTATCACATAACGCGCGGTCATAGCTATATCATCATTGTCAATTGTTTTGTTTTACGCTTAGTAGCTTAGTTTATTTTATATATTTTTAATTAATGCAATACAAAATAATTTTTGGTTCAATTGTATATTTCTTGTTAATATTTTTACCATTTGGTATAATATTATATAATATTCTGTATAAATAATATCACCTGTCCCTCAATCCTTCTTCCCATAACACCGAAGAATAGTGCTTGATGTATTCAACGTGATTTCTCAGCACATCCATAGCGTAGCTTGAGTCAGGCATGCTTCAATCTTTAAAAATTCTAAAATGTTCATGTAAACCAATGATCAATTGAAACAGAGAACTGCTATGAATATCACAAATTTATCACTATATTTAAGATATCAATATTATATCAGCTGCACTTACCTATCAGGATGATTAGATACTTGTCGACTGAGGAAAGAAGAACGAAGTCGTCAATCATTTTATTTTCGGTTTAAAACTTAACGCTTAATTAAAAGTACTAAACGAGAAATTCAAAACAATATTAATTACAATGGCATACGATTTACTTAGTCCCAAACATAATCTCAGAATGGATAGAAATTTCGTAGAAACAAAACAAATAATGTGGTACAAATAAATTTAAAACGCAATAAAATTAGTCTTGTTAAATTAAAGTAAGTAAATTAACCGAAATCAAATTGCATAATAATTAGAAATTGCATCACTAAGGGTCGTAAATAATAAGCTTGTTGATATGATAACACATGCGTATGTATTTGTGAAATATGTGTAATTTCGACTTTGAACACATACATTTTTATAATGACTTTTCACCTTTGATACGATCATATTATGTTGTTGAATTATTTATTGTTTATTGTTCATTGGGCATTCTTAAGGCAGTAAGATTGCACTCAAACTTTATAATTTGTCTACCGGGTTAGAATACACCCACGAAGAAGAACCGGCAAGGAACATAGCAGGGTATTTATTTTTTTCTTAAATGTTATTACAAGTTTTTGAGTGACGCAAGATTTGAGAGCAAGATTAACCATTTCACTGAGAGTCGCAGTGGTTATATTCTCTTTGCTGAGAGTTCTGACTACAAAGACTTTGTGCATAATATGTATAAGTTGTAAAGAGCTTTTGTCAAATTTTGGTGCGTAATTTGTATCAGCTCAATAATCTTAGTATATTATTCATACTACAATGTAGGTACTTGTAGGTGAAACGATGTCACATTCCGCGCTTTCCATAAAAAAGAGCATTAATGTTAAAATGGTCTTCTATTCCAAAATAAATATTCACTAAAAACTTGTTAATTCTCTCATAAATCTTCTCATTCAATATAGAAACTGGTCCTTTTTTTTGGTATTACGTATATGCCAAACCATTATTTGCAGGTTAGATCAGGAATACAAAAAAACGTTAAGTTTGAACCATATTCACGTGCAACTGATTGATAATATTGTATATTTTTAAATTGCCTCAAGTTTTTGAGGCAATTTAAAATTACAAGATATTCGATATTTAAATAAAAAGAACTAAAACAGTTTTTGGTTCACATTTTGAGGTATCCTGTACTTTCCATTATTAAACTAATTTATCTATGGTATTTCTTTTAGAAATTTCGCGACGGGACCCAAAAAAAGCAGGATTCAAAATAAAAATCCTCATGGATGCATCGATAGTTTATTTGCAAAAAATATTGATTTTCAAATTTGAGTTAAGTGCTCTGATTGATGGATGCCTATAGAAAAGTTATGTTTTGAAAAGATGGGTGTGCATTTTTATATTTTAAAAAGTAGGTACCTACTTTGGTTTAATTAATTAAATAACATTAAAATATATTTTAAACAAAACATTACATAATCTAACATTTGGCCAAACTTATGATCGCCCCTAAGAATCGGTTGTCCTGAATAAAACACATTACAAAATAATATTTTTTTGTTTGTTTACAGTCCATGTTATAAAAATTACAATTACAAGTCTATGCTATCTTCTTTCTTTTGCACGAATTCTTCTTCTTCGACTGGAACTCTCTGAACTTCTGTACGGCGCTGATGACGTCCTCGGCGACCAGTTCAGGCAGTTCGAAGGCCACGAAATGTCCTCCATCATTAATGACAGTGGAACCGAGCAGGTTCACGAACTTGGTACGGATGAAGCTGTCCGGTTGGAAAAAGATTTCATACTTGGTCTTCAGGGCCCAGGTGGGCACGGGAGTCGGTATTCTGAAAACAAAATGACATTTCAGACATTATTTATATAAATATTATAATCATTAGAGCCAAAGCCAAATAGGCATGTATAGGATAGAGGAAACAAAACTACATTGTCACAAACACAATCATAACTACCGATAAAGATGCCTACTAGTGGAGGCTAGAACATCTAACTCTGGATCAGCGCACGAGTTATAGGTGACTGACGCAGATGATACGAGTTTTAGGTGACAAATCCGCGATTTCGATATCACAAACAGAGCGTGACCTGTCGCTCGGAGATGTTATTTGAGTCTAACTACGCTACAGAACCGAACACGGAGGCGTTGTTATTCGACCCGTTAATAGTTTGAAAATATAAAATAGAAGGAAGAACGATCGTCTAGCTTCTAGAGTGTTGTAAATGTAATGAACCATAACCAGGACATAATAGGGATGGGTAAAGAAATTGATAGTATTCGTTATGTTTCTTGAACAGAAACCAAAGAAAAGGTTTCTGGACTTTCTCCGCCATGAGAGCATAATATGTAGTTTCATGTGGAGACCAGACAATTGCAAGGGACTCTGTTTTCTCCAGAACTACTGCATTGTACAGAAGCTTAATTACTTCAATACTTTGAAGATTGTACGCCTGTTTGAGGACAAACCCAACATTCCGAAATGACCCTTTGCAAAGCTGTTATATATGTGAATGGTAGTTAAGTCTCGAGTTGATAATTACTCCCAGGTTTTTATCTGTGAGATGCGGATCAAGTGTACATTTAGACAACATGTAGTTATGTAATGTAGGAACAGGCGACCTAGGTCATCCCGGCACACGTTAGCTTTTTAAAAAGCAGATGGCTCTCCACGCTCCAACTGTGGCTGCTATTTATATCGGCTTGGAGGATATCGCAGTCAGAAATTTGGAAAATTAAATACCACTTTCGTCGTGAGCAAACAAAAGACACGATGCTACGCGAAGTACGTCTGGCAAGTCTTTAATGAAAACAAGAACACCCGAACCCGTGTAGTATGAATCTGATCGCTATGCTCCGTACTGAACAAACTGCTTAATAAATACACGATCTCGCGGGCACAGTATTGGTACTATCTTCATGCATTTTTATTTATGTATCTACCTGTAACCTATTTATATGTGCCTGACTAATAAACACTTTTTTGATTTGATTTGATTTGCTCTCTGTCACGAAAGTATTTAGAAAAAAAGGAAGGAGGAGACATGGTTGACAACATCGAATGTTAGGTTGATTATGTCAGCCTGATGTTCATGCTGTTAATAGATGACTCGCTAGTACTTTCTATTTTCTTTCAATGGAACACGGCTACAATGGGCTTGCGGTCATTCAATCTACCACTAGGTGGTGTTTCAAGAACCCGTCTACCCCAGCGGTTATCGGGTCTGCAACAGATGTGTCCAGCCCACTGCTACTTGCTCTTTTTCTTAGCAATGTCGACTATTACCAGTTATGAATGTATAAAAGAAATTCTCACTCGTCCATCATCAGCTTTCGACTCTTGTCGGTCATGGTTTCCGCATAGAGCCTCATGGAGGTGGTGATGGAGTTGGTTGACCAGTATATCATCAAGTTGTCCAACAGATCTTCCAGCTTGTAATTCTTCGTAAGCCCACCGTCGGACAGCTCCCGGAAATTCGTGTTGGTCCAGGTCGAGAACTTCTCCAGAATGTAGGCAGCCAAACCGGCGGGGGAATCAGTAAGTCCCACACCTAGAATAAGCGGCATTGTGAAAATTTTACATTGCAATGAGAAGTTAAGGATGAAGTTATAGCAATGGCGAGTTTCTGTGAGATACATAACTTATCATTCTTTCCATCTTTCAGTTATTACCACCAACTACGGCCTCGCGGGCCAAAGGGCCACGCGACTCAGGCCACCAGGGAGCGACATTAAATTTAGATATTGCCCCGTCTCTGCCACCACTTATTAGTCAGGTGTATTTCATTACATTAAAGAGACGCCTTTGCTTTCCTTGTATATTGGTGAAATATCTTTTTGAAATGTTTTGCTAAAGTATTATCCTTCAGACAGTCAGTCAGAAAGCGTATATCCAAAAGTACCTGCGTCCACTATTGGACCTATGCCTCTCCAATTTTCAGCCTTCAACTGGACTTCAGCGGTACGGACCCACTGCTATCAGCCGACGTACTTCGAATTAAATAAATTAATTCTAGAACAAATAAATTAGAAAACTAACCCACAGTATCAGGCTTCGTGGCCTGCAAGTGGAAGTATCCAAATTCCTCCATCGCGAATGCGAATATCTTCGAAATTGGATAAAATCTCTCCCTCAGTTCAGCTTCTACGACACACGAGGGACGCAGGGATCCCAAAACCCATCTCAGATTGTTTCTTTTAGAAGCTACTCTCATCATGTTGGAGTGTAAGCCTAGGACTTCAGTGGGGAACAGAGTGGCCAAGTTGGAACCTATAGCGGCGCCCCAATCACCGCCTTGAACATAGAATTGTCTGTGACCGATTCTGCGCATCAAGTTTCGCATCACAACTGCTACTTCTACAGATCCCAGGCCTGGTCTGACTGCCGCCTGCAACATAAACAATTACTTGATATATCAATCATAGTTTGACAAGGAAAACAACGCACAGTAAATGGTGAGACGGATCGAGGTATAGTTCGACGTATACGATGACGTATATCGAGGTACATACATACATATCTTCGTGATCTTTTCTCTTTTCTCAGTTCAGTTAATAATCTAAGCAGATCACAGTGCATTTGAAGAGAGTAGCAGTTCTTTTGAAAGACATTAACTTACAGAAGAGAAGCCGTATCCAGGCAGACTGGGCACTATGACCTCGAAGACGAAGTCCCTGTCCTTGGTGGGAGTGGTGAGCAGCGGTATGACATCATAGAACTCGCGCACGGAGCCCGGCCAGCCGTGCAGCAGCAGCAGCGGCAGCACGGTCACCCCGCTGTCCACAGACGGCTTCACGTGGATGTAGTGCATGTCCAGCCCCTGCACGTTGGTCTTGAAGTGTGGGAAGCGGTTGAGGAAGGCCTCGCGCTCATGGAAGTTGTACGAGTCGCGCCAGAAGTCGAGCACGCGCGCGAGGTAGTCCGAGTTGAAGCCGTAGCGGAAGCCGACGCCTTCCAGCGGAGGTGGAAGCGCGCGCCGCTGGCTCAACCGCAGTCTCAAGTCCCTCACCACCTGTGAACCAAAACATATAATATGATAGCAGCATGGACATACCAGTCTGATTGATATACAAAAACCGTGGTGGCTTCGGCGCAGACTTCAGTTGAATTATGATGACTACGTACTAAATTCAAGAACGATAAAAAGAAATTCTAAAGTATTTTACTCCAAAAAACTTACTTCTGACTCTGTATGTAGTTGTGTACTGAATTTCCGAGAAGTAGTTAAGATGGTTGCGGTTTGTAAGGGTTCTGTATTCATACGGACGCCTATTACTAATCCTACGCCGTCTCTCTTTTTTTTTATGGAAACTGACACGGTTGTCTACATCACCTACAACCTCCGTGATGTCAGCCCATAACACCGGGTGAACTAGGTGCCATGTCACTGCTTCCCTTCAGTCGTGCCGGCTACACTGAACTGGACGGAAAACACAAACTATTTACATAACCGTTTCGACACACGTTTTATTCAGTGCGGTGGTACCAACCCGGGCGGGTTAAACCCTACCACGTAGTAAGGTAAGAAGGGAAGGAACCTACAGTTTTACGTGGAATCCGAACCACGGTCAGCCTCCAACGGTCGAGCGGTCTAGCTGTCTATCTGCCTGTCTGTCTGTCCGTCCGAGGGGTGTATCTTTTGAACCGTAATAGCCGTGGTAGCCTGAGTAGGTAGCCGGTTTAATTTTTCACAGAATATGTGCTATTAGGACGAATATGCCAACAAATAATAAAAAAAAAAGTCCGGTCAATTCACCGCTGCTTTGCTCTTCTGTAATTATAATTTCTAAGAGGACGCGGTCTAACTTTGGACTTGTGGGCGTCCGACAGCTCAGATTTAGATAGTTGGGTAGTTACTAAATAGAAACCATCAAATGTCCATTAATGGCTGTTGGCGGGTGATATCGACCGGTTGCCTGTTCGTAGTTTTTTTTAATGGATAGCGCGACATGTGGCATATTTACACCTACAAGTAGGTGTCTAACGATGCCCATGGGTAATCTGTGGTGCACGGGGATTGCGAATGCCATGCCGGCCTGACAGGGGCCTTTTCACGCCTCTTTTGAAAAACCTAGGCTGTACTTGGGAGGAAATAGAATAGAGGAATATTTAGATTAATATGTAAAATTTGTAGACAACCAAACTATACAGGGACCTCAAAGCACAATTATTGATTAACAATATGGTTAGATACCTCTTCACCAAACTCCACTTTGAATGATCGAATGCTTTTGTCCTGCGCGTTCTTCGCCTCTTCGGGCCCCCACCAGTGGTCCCACCTGAGCAGAGGCCGCGGCGGGGTCGACTTCCTACACACGCGGCTGTAGAAGAAGTACACCACTCCTCCAATGGTTAGGGTGGTCACTACTACTCTCTTCGTCAATCTGTGAAAGGGAAAATTGACCATTAGAAAGAGAGTGGACGGTTTCTCAAAAATAAGGTCTGGAACATTTCCTGTTAGGAGATCTGCTCGAAGGCGAAGCTCGCGTCCAAAATTGGCCAAAGCTGGCGTTTCATTGGTGGTCTCATGCACGGCAGACCTACACGATAACAGAAACAAGGGAATGTATTGGTCCCAGTCCCTCTGATGATTTTCTACCAGCTTGGCTAAATGATTCTCTATCGTCTGGTTAAACTTCTCCACCATGCCGTCCGACTGCGGTCGGTATGCAGTTGTCCTGGTCTTGTGGATTCCCATGATGCGGCACGCTTCCAGGAACACTCCAGCTCCGAAGTTAGTCCCTTGGTCAGTGTGTAACTCTAGCGGCACTCCAAAGCGATAAAAGACCTCATGAATAAATGTTTGTTTCATTGTGCAACTTTTTGTGCAACTGTCGTGGCTTCTTGATTCGGAATGGCAAAAACTTCTGGCCACTTTGTGAAATAATCCATAACGAACATGAAGTATCTATTTTCGTTGTCTGTTACTGGGAATGGTCCAGCTATGTAAACTGCGATTCTCTCCCAGGGAACACCAACATTATAGAGCTTCATAGCTCCCTTACAAGATCACTTTACTGTTCTATCAGCGATGAAGGGTGGATGTAGGAGAGTGTTTCAATATTGGTCCTACGATCCCACAAACACTCGTAGTTATACATTGTCAGTAAAAAAAATGTTTGTTTTCGTTTGTTGTTTTTTTGTGTATGTATAATCCTATTACTTTAAGTGAGCTAAACTTGTCTAAATATACATAATTGGTTTCTCGGAAACGGCTATAACGATTTGGATGAAACCTTGTATTTAGATAATGTAATTTTTTTCACATTTATCTAGACAGGTGTAGACGCCGAGCGAAGCTCGGTCGCCCAGGTACTATTATTGTATGTACTTAGGTATACTGTACCGATGGCCAACATTATTTACAAACTAACCTTTGGTATGTAGAATCGCACGGGGCGCATAATGCAGTCAAAATTAAGCATACAAAATTAAATAAATGGACGTAAATATATACATAGATACATACATATCTATACATATAATAAAGTCTGTACATTGAATATATTCGGAAAAAAACAACCAGGGCGACTTATAATGAGAAACTGAACATGTTAGAACAGTTTTAATAATTCTTGTATACAATAAATACTATAATAAGGTGTGGAACTAAGCTTGCGATGGCTTCACCGAACATATCCGGGCCCATCGGCAGTAGAGGAGTGTGTTAATCGAGGTCGGGACTAGCGAGTGGCCACTCTTAATTTCCCGCGCATGCTTCACGTTTCAGCTCGCATCAAGCCCTCGTCAGCTAGTCTGCGTTGACTAGGACGCAGGGAACCACCAGTCCCGCTCTCGACCTCCCTCTCT
Organism: Nematopogon swammerdamellus; assembly: GCA_946902875.1. Lineage (NCBI taxonomy): Eukaryota > Metazoa > Arthropoda > Insecta > Lepidoptera > Adelidae > Nematopogon > Nematopogon swammerdamellus. The sequence goes on from OX336359.1 coordinate 11,092,692, forward strand.
CTACCTATCCATATTCTGTAGGATGCTTCCAGTGACGTTTTCGAAGCTCTCTCCATATATGAGCTTAGCGTCAATCTTGGCAGCCCTAGATTCTTGAAGAGACTGTAGAGCGACTTCGCTGGTAGTCCTCTTGCTCCGACTTCCACAGCGAAGAGATCAGTCTTGAATCCGTGTCTCACAATCCGGGTATGTTACTTTCCCATGGAACTGTAAGTTCAACAAGTACTACATGCTTATCATAATATATAATATGACCTGTCTCACCGTTCTTTTAAAGTTTCTTCCCAAAATGAAGTCGAATAATACTTCAAATATTCAACATGAGTCTTCAGTACGTCCATGGCGTTGCTTGTATCAAACATCCTTCACCAGAAACCTGAAAATAAATAAAAAACATTTTTTTTTCTTATAAGTTCAAAACAGTTCTGAAGCCAGCCTTACTGCTATTACATACATATTGACAATACGCACACAAAACTCAACATAGGCATTAATTGATTGATACGCATATATCTAGGTACATAGGTGATTTAGGGTGACTATGTATAATAATAAAAAAGTTCGTTATGCCGTCTGTCCGTCTATCTGTCCCTATACCTCAAAGGGCTGTATATTTTGGACCGTAATAAAAAATTCAAATTAAAAAAAAATTATTATTTTGAATTGAATTATGATGGATGACGGAAGATAAGAAATTATAAAAAAACAAAAGCAAAAATTAATTGGTCCCCATGTAGGAAACGTGTTTTTTCAACGTTTTTTTTGTTCTATCTCGTAAGAACTGTTTTACAAACAACCGTCAAACTTGTGGTTATAGTACAAACTCTAAAGTAAAACAACAAATAATTAAATCGACCAATTCCTCGAAACGGAAACCTCGGTGCGCGAGTCCGACTCGCACTTGGCCAGTTTTTTCTATAAAATTATCAATATTATCTTTTGGGTTCGCACACATTGCAATATCAACATTTCCAGTAGGTAGTTTATCAGCTTAGAGTATAGTTGTTATCAGATATTAAACAATTTGTAAGTGCCTGCACTTTTATAGAAAGAAGAATAGGTATTAAAGCATTTCTCTAATCACGAAATAATTGGACTTCGCCCTTCTACGATGTTTAATTAGCCAAAATTGCGTCATTATTATTAATCACGTAATCATTTATTTATATTTTAACATATTATTTTTTCAAAAGTGGCGTGAAAAGGCTCCTGTCAGACCGGCATGGCATTAGCAATCCCCGTGCATCACAGAATATCCATGGGCATCGGTAGACACCTACTTGTAGGTGAAACGACCCACATGTCGAGCTATCCATGTAATAATTGGATCCAAATGTAGGGGGTACGAAAGTTTATTATTTTTATTTCGTAAAGAAGAAAAGTCAGTTGAAATAAATAGAAGATATTAATTCCTACCTGTAAATAACAAGTAAAAATAAATAAATAAAACCAACAATAATAATATGCGGCACTGTACACGTATACACTTCTCGAGGTTAAATTATCTACTAAATATAAGCAGTCAACAACATTACATCCAGTGTTGGCAGATCTAGTTAACAGAAAGTATTGTCAGTGTACCCACAATTGTGTTATATTATGGTACCTACCAATCTGTCTGCATATTACGACTCAAAAAGTCGTGCATGCTCAGGGTCTTGAAATGATGGGGCTGGTGTACTTAAATTATGGCTGAAGTCACCAAACAGAAATTAGTAAAAATACTAAATATTTACGGAAGATCTTTCAAATAATTTCCTATTTTATTTTATTTTGCCAACAGGTGAACATAAATCAAACAATTTTTCTTTAAAATAAACAGCGTGTAGGTAGACCCAATAACAGGCAAACGTAACCTGTGCGTTGCGAACGGAACAATAAGTAAATTGAATAGACGCGCGGTAGCGTGGGTGCCGTCGCCGCGTCGAGCCGGACGCGTGCGCCGATAATATATTCTATTGTTTTCAACTCACAGCTATTTTGTAGGACTATAAGTGTGCTGGTTTCATAGCGGTGTTTCGCTTAACCGAAGTGACGGATGCAATACACACGTGAGATTTTCTAAAATTCGGGATCACTTCGATTTCTCATATGCGATACAGGTAAGGTATATATGGTAAATATGGTATGAATACCATAAATAATACTACGTCTCTCAACGCTGCTGGCAAGGGCATTACATACAACGCACTGACATAACGACTAGTGTGGAAAAATGCAAAGTCATCTAGGTACTTTAGTATCTTGTATAGAGATAAAACATGAGTCAAAATAAATACTGCAAGAACATTCCTATCTGTATGGAATATCAGCAACTATAAAAATACCCCGAAAAGGGTCTTATTATTTTTTTTTTTATGGATATAACGACATGTGGCATCGTTTCACCTACAAATAGGTGTCTAACGATGCCCATGGACATTCTGTGATGCAAGGGGATTTCAAATGCCATGCCGGCCTGACAGGAGCCTTTTCACGCCCCTTTTGAAGAACCCCAGGCTGTACTTGGGAGGAAATAGATGGGCAGGGAGTGCGTTCCACATTTTCCCAGTTCTGTGAAAAAAAGATCTACAGAACCGGTTGGTTCGCATCCGTGGTAGATCGATTGAATATGGGTGCATCCCCTGCCCAGTACGCGTAGTGCGGAGGTGAAATGGGGACGGCGGAATCGCGTTAAGCAGCTGCTCCGAACACTCCCCATGAGATAGACGATAGAACACACTTAGAGAGCCGACGTCCCTACGGAGTTGCAGTGGTTCTAAGCGCATGCAATCCATTTGCATGAGATAGAAGATACGCGAGTAACGAGTGTGACAGAGATAGTTATACCGTTGCAATTTTGTTTTTGTATCACATTCATTATTCATAAAAAGTTCACTTGCTCAACTAGTTGATGCCCGTTCTAGTATCTTTAATTCTTTCATTTAAGCAATCTTTTAGTAATTTACCTACTATCTTCCTATCCTATCTCTATGGTTGTATACAGATTATTTCTGTTCTGTACATTTGTACAATGTCCATTGAAGATTAAGTCATGATGACATACAATTTTTATTTTTATGTTATTGCTCATTAATTAATTTATCGTTACTAAGTAATTAACAGATACCTACGTAAGAGTGTCGCAATTTTTGAGAAAATTAAATAAATGTTTCTTATTATTGTTAAGTATATAATTTAAAAAAAACACTACTAAACTTATATAATAACAATTAAAAGCCCTAATGATATAGGTGACTAACCCAAATTAATAATTTTATACTGTATTAGAATAGGAATTAGGTGAAAAGGGTTTCTATTTAATAAAACATATTATAATTAATAAAAATCTATTTTGTTAATCAAAATCATTATAATATGCTGTACTTCTATTAAACTTCTATTTAAATAAACTGTCTGCTAAAAAGTACAATAAAAAGGCCCAAAACAGTGTTTATAAAACAATGGAAGCTAAAAAAAATTCTATACAGGATGTTTCAGGATAGGGTTTCGTAACTTCAGAAGTCGAAAGGGGTCCATATTTGAAGAGGAAAGGCTCTGAAACTTTTTCCCAGATTGGGTCATTTTATAGTACTTTTTAGTGAAAATCGTTTCATCGAGACTTGGTGGACGGTTAACGCCCGCCTTTAATAAAAAAAATGATCACCTTACACGCTTAACTAGTACAATTGAACTGCATGTAGGTAAATTCCAAACACTTAAATTTGAATGACATCTAAATAAAAAGGGGACTGGACTAGGTCATTGCACTCCCTAGACAACACTGTTGCCCAATCTCCCCATGTTCACTGTCCATCGAGTTTTAATTACAATTTTCATTTTTTGTATGAAAAAAGTACGGAATTTCGATTTGAGTAATAAGGATATTCTTCTTCTAATAATGAGTACTTTCTATGTGTGAAGTTTCTCAAGCCTATCCTGAAACACCCTGTATGCAGTCGGTATCAATAGAAAATTATTTTAGTATGCATTTTTAGCCGGGAGTGGATGGATGAGAAGTGCGGAAGACCGCGTGTGGTGGCGTGCCTTGGGAGAGGGCTATGTCCAGCAGTGGACCGATACAGGCTGATGATGATGGTGCATTTTTTTTAATACTATACTATATTCATGATCCAGAAACATAACCACGCTAATCCAAACAGAAAACAAATTGTAATATTAAAATGTATTGTAAATTTTCAATTTTAATAAAATGTCACCATGACTTGCGCAACCATTGATCTGGCTATCGTGCGTATCCCCCGCACCCGCGCACGAACGAGCGAACATAGCAACAGTAAAGGAGGGGCCGGCATTGAAACCGGTTGCGTTTTCGTCTTCGTTTGTTATTTAATACTTTAAAAAGTGTTTTCTAAAGTATTTGTGTGAAATTGTTGGCAGGTGAGCTGAATAACATATTTCTTCAACTATATTCTCGTAGTTATAAGTGAAATTATATTGTATTTTAATTTATGTACATAAAAAATACCTAGTTTGTTATGAGTAAGTTGTAAATAAATGTAGTTTCACTGTGACCTTATGTTTTTCCTCAATAATTAACTTGTTTTTTTATATAATTTAGTTTAATTGCATACAGGCGTGCGAGAAAAATAAAAATTTTTAAATTTACTTTTATAATGAAATTAAGTTACTTAAAGTTAATAATTTTATAAATGGATGCACATACGATTTTTGTATTATATATAACATAAATAGGTAGTTTAAGTTATTTGAATAATTCTAGACAAGATGTTTTTGATATACCTACTCGAATATACCTACTCGAATAACTATAAGATTATTAATTGTTAATACCTGTCTGGCCGGCATGGTATTCGCAACCCCCACATACAACTGAATGTCCATGGGCGTCGTTAGACACCTTATGGGTGGCTCGGCGCCATATGTCGCGTTTTCAGTTAAAAAACAACTATGTAATTTAATATAAATTTCAGTTCTGAATACTTAGTTATTTATACGAATCTACTATCTCAGTGTAGCCGACATGAAATGAAGGGAAGCACTGACATGGCACCTAGTTCACCAAGGTGTTATGGGCTGATATCACGGATGTTGTAGGTGATGTAGCCAACCGTGTCAGTTTCCGTAAAAATAAAAAATAAAAAATATAACCTCCAAACGATATTTCAGATCCAAAAAATCTACATATTTTGCATGTAAATAAAAATATAAAGTATGTATTTTGTATGTGGTGTTTACCGAACATAGACCGGTTTGGTTATTTATAAGCCGGTCCGTCTGTTCGCCGCCATCCGGCATACATACATAAAATCACAGATAAAAAATTACTATACATAATGTGAATGCCAATAAAGATAACAATACAAATAGCGGCTTAAGCGGCGCTAGTGTCTGTGAATATTTGCAAAGAGCTCACATTCTCCGTTGAGTATCTTTATGGGCATGGATAGTGGAGATACAACATCGATGTCTCCGTATCCCCTACGGAAACCTATTACTAAGCCTACGCCGTCTGTCTGTCTGCCTGTCTGTCTGTATGTTTTACTGCTGTATCTTTGGAACCACAATAGGTAGAAACTTTCACAGAATATGTGTTATTATGGCGGATATATCAACAAATAATAAAAAATAGAAAATTAAATAAAACAATAAAGGGGTTCCCATACAAGAAAAAGTGTTTTATTTCAATGTTTTTTTTGTAGTACGGAAACCACGGTGCGCGAGTCCGACTCGCACTTGGTCGGTTTTTTATTGCTTTCAAATCAATACTAATAATAAATATGTAAGGGATGGTCATGGAGTAAGTTACTTGCGTACGGGGTAGGTAACCTAAAAACTTATTTTTTTATAGAAAGTGCGACGTGTTGGGCCGAGCCGCCCATAAGGTGTGTAACGACGCCCGTGGACATTAGGTCGTATGCGGGAATTGCGAATACCATGCCAGCCTGGCATGTGCCTATTCACGCCTCTCTTGAAGGACCCGAGTCTGTACTTGCGGGGAAATGCGTAGTTCTCTTTTCGTCCAATGACCTAGAGTATTCTGCGTCAAAGGTATCTTTCGATTCAAAAGGGCTTATGCAAGTAGGATCTTAGTTTATCCAGTAGATATGTAACTATTAAGTAATAGTTCTCCAGCGTTTACAATAGGTGATAGTAGTAACAATACTATCATATTTTGCTCTAACGGCAAACTCGAAAACGGTTTACACGATTTGCATGTAGTTTTAACTAATGGTATTTGGTATATCTCGGGAGGGTTATAGGCTAAAAATAGCATCACCCTAATTTAAATAGGGACTTAGCAATAGAATAGGAAGTGGTATATAAGGTGCTTTGTTATTTATGTCAAAAATTTCGGGAGGGTTACATACGCACTCAAATAAACACTTTACGTAAGAAAAAAACATATGTTTATAGGATTTTTTCTCCAAACAAAAAATTTTTATCAAATAAGTAGCTGTAAAAACCAATCATACTGACCTTGTGACTTACTTAAAACAAACAGCTCTTCTGCGTTTGAACATAGTACGGTCATTGACCCCGTACAATGCAAGTTACCTACTGTTACACACAGGTTAGTGTTTAGGTAGCAAACATGTTTTGTTAAATTTCTCGAAAAGTAATGCTAAAAACATTAAATTTTTTTGCGTAACGTGTTTATTTGAGTGTCTATGTAACCCTCCCAAAATTGTTGACATAAATAAGTAAGCACATTATATTTCGAAGAAAATGCCATATGAACAAAATAAAGTTATGTAACCAGCACGGTTATCAATTTTCGTGGAAAACTTTAATATTGTTAATTAATAGTCGCTTGTTTATCACAATCAATTAAAATGATTGCCGCTTCACCCAGTCCACCCAAAGTTTGTTGATAAACTTGTTTGTACCTAGCCCGGCCCCTAGAATGTTAATATAATATGTAAGTTTGAAACTATTCTAGAGATTTAGTGGTCCAGTGGAACTATATACACGGTGTATTTTTGGTGATAAACCCCATCTTCTTTCACCAAAAACTTTGTCTGTATGTCAAACTGTTTTTTTTTGCCTTTTATATATTTTTTTCAACATATGAAAATTTTGAATTCGGCACATTAGTATAATGAAAGTGAAATAACAATACATATGTATTTGAAGAAGAGAACAATTAATTTACGACAAAATAAAAACGAAATTACAACCATCTATCAAACTATCAACTTAACATTACGTTAAACTACAATATTAAAATCTACAACAAAAAGTCCTACCAAGAAATATTAAAAATAAAATAATAATAATATTGAAATAAACAATTAAAAAATTCTAAAATTCGAAAATTCATCCGTTTCAAATTCACTTTAAGGTGACAAAGGTTGGCGGGAGGGTGGGTTACCACGTAACAGTGATTAAAACTGTTGCATGTATTTTCCGTGAATTGAAAGATAAACAGGAAATAATTACTATCAAGCCAACCAACTTGGAGCTGTTGGAGCGTGAACGTTCGGCCGGAGAAAGGCCGGCCTCCTGACTAGCGTGAACGCGCGGCATAGCGTGAGCTCTTGGAGTGATAAATTGTTGTACAAGCGGCGGGTGGCCGAGTGGTCATACGAGAGGTCCGCGGTTCGAATCCCGTCGGTGTGTACCTATGAGTTTTTTCTGAAGAAAAAATTTACGTGCATACCTACACCTGTTGCTTCACCGTTCGGAACCGGTGTAAAACTGTTATAGCCAGCAATCCAGGGAAGTCTCCGGTATGGCACCTACCTTCTCGGAGATGATATTGGCTGGTCGGAGCATGCGCTTTAGCCCCTCCAACTCAGCAACCCATACCGGATTACACAAAAAAAAATATATATACAGGATGTTTCAGGATAGGCTTGAGAAACTTCAGGAATAGAAAGTACTCATTTATAGAAGAAAAAAAAACTTTTAAGTTAAACGGTTTTATTAAAAATAAAAAACTAGAAAAAAACAGCTGTACAAAAAACTAGAAAATAATAAGGACACAAGCCGGGGCCTTCTTAAGATTTTACGTCTGGGTAAGAAATCGTGCAATACTAGCGTGCTGTCTTCTTATGTCGGATGCCAAAGGGCACATTGTGTCGCTGCGTCAGCGGAATAAGTAATAAATTGAGACTTTTAACAGAATAATATAAAAACGTGGGGCGCATGTTATTTATTACGCATATTATACGCCCCACGTTTTTATATTAGTCTGTTAAAAGTCTCAATTTATTACTTATTCCGCTGACGCAGCGACACAATGTGCCCTTTGGCATCCGACATAAGAAGACAGCACGCTAGTATTGCACGATTTCTTACCCAGACGTAAAATCTTAAGAAGGCCCAGGCTTGTGTCCTTATTATTTTCTAGTTTTTTGTACAGCTGTTTTTTTCTAGTTTTTTATTTTTAATAAAACCGTTTAACTTAAAAGTTTTTTTACCTATTTTTTTATTTACTCGTTTTTAGTTTGATTTTTGGCTCGTATCATTCATTACGTAAACTGGTCATCCTTTCCAACTCTCTCATTGCATCTTTGTTACTCGGTTTCTTACCTGTCAATTACTCACAATCAAGCTCCTCAATACATAACTCTTCTAAAGACTTTACGCGACTCAATGCAACATACGCTTGACCCTGCTCAAATAGTCTGGAGCCCAAATACACGACAGCACGGTCAACAGTACTGCCCTGCATTTTATGGACAGTAGAGGCCCATGACAAAATTATCGGTAACATCCGTCTCTCAGCTGTTCCATAATTAAACTTTGCTGGAAACTGTATGGCTTTAGGATGGATAAGGTGTCCGCCGTCTTTTTCAAAATCAATTTGAACAGATGGTATGTCTGTTTCATACTTTTGCGTTCGACAAGTATGGGACACTCGTCCAAACAAACCAAATGAGCCCAAACTCGAGGGGGTTACTAGTAACGGTTGAAGAGTTCCACTGTACATCTCCTGACTCCATCATCAGACCCTCGTCACCAAGTGTATTGGTAAAAGTAAGGGACACTCGTCCAAACCAACCCTATGAGCCCAAACTCGAGGGGGTTACTAGTAACGGTTGAAGAGTTCCACTGTACACCTCCTGACTTCATCATCAGACCCTCGTCACCAAGTGTATTGGTAGAAGTAAGGGACACTCGTCCAAACCAACCATATGAGCCCAAACTCGAGGGGGTTACTAGTAACCGTTGAAGAGTTCTACTGTACACCTCCTGACTCCATCATCAGACCCTCGTCACCAAGTGTATTAGTTAGAAGTATGGGACACTCGTCCAAACCAACCAAATGAGCACAAACTCGAGGGGGTTACTAGTAACGGTTGAAGAGTTCCACTGTACACCTCCTGACTCCATCATCAGACCCTCGTCACCAAGTATATTGGTAGAACTATGGGACACTCGTCCAAACCAATCAAATGAGCCCAAACTCGAGGGGGTTACTAGTAACGGTTGAAGAGTTCCACTCTACACCTCCTGACTCCATCATCAGACCCTCGTCACCAAGTGTATTGGTAGTAGTATGGGACACTCGTCCAAACCAACCATATGAGCCCAAACTCGAGGGGGTTACTAGTAACGGTTGAAGAGTTCCCCGTCCACCTCCTGACTCCATCATCAGACTCTCGTCACCAAGTGTAATGGTAGAAGTATAGGACACTCGTCCAAACCAACCATATGAGCCGAAACTCCAGGGAGTTACTAGTAACGGTTGAAGAGTTCCACTGTCCACCTCTTGACTCCATCATCAGACCCTCGCCAAGTGTATTGGTAGAAGTATGGAACACTCGTCCAAACCAACCAAATGAGCCCAAACTTGAGGGGGTTACTAGTAACGGTTGAAGAGTTCCACTGTACACCTCCTGACTCCATCATCAGACCCCCGTCACCATGTGTATTGGTAGAAGTATGGAACACTCGTCCAAACTAACCAAATGAGCCCAAACTCGAGGGGGTTACTAGTAACGGTTCAAGAGTTCCACTGTCCACCTCCTGACTCCAACATCAGACCCTCGTCACCAAGTGTATTGGTAGAAGTATAGAACACTCGTTCAAACAAACCAAATGAGCCCATACTCGAGGGGGTTACTAGTAACGGTTGAAGAGTTCCACTGTACACCTCCTGATTCCATCATCAGACCCTCGTCACCAGGTGTATTGGTAGAAGTATGGGACACTCGTCGAAACCAACCAAATGAGCCCAAACTCGAGGGGGTTACTAGTAACGGTTGAAGAGTTCCACTGTACACCTCCTGACTCCATCATCAGACTCTCGTCATCAAGTGTATTGGTATAAGTATGGAACACTCGTCCAAATCAACCAAAAGAGCCCAAACTCGAGGGGGTTACTAGTAACGGTTGAAGAGTTCCACTGTACACTTCCTGACTCCATCATCAGACCCTCGTCACCAAGTGTATTGGTAGAAGTATGGGACACTCTTCCAAACCAACCATATGAGCCCAAACTCGAGGGGGTTACTAGTAACGGTTGAAGAATTCCACTGTCCACCTCCTGACTCCATCATCAGACCCTCGTCACCAAGTGTATTGGTAGAAGTATGGAACACTCGTCCAAACCAACCATATGAGCCCAAACTCGAGGGGGTTACTAGTAACGGTTGAAGAGTTTCACTGTACACCTCCTGACTCCATCATGAGACCCTCGTCACCAAGTGTATTGGTAGAAGTATGGGACACTCGTCCAAACCAACCATATGAGCCCAAACTCCAGGGAGTTACTAGTAACGGTTGAAGAGTTCCACTGCCCACCTCCTGACTCCATTATCAGACCCTCGCCAAGTGTATTGGTAGAAGTATGGGGCACTCGTCCAAACCAACCAAATGAGCACAAACTCGAGGGGGTTACTAGTAACGGTTTAAGAGTTCCACTGTTCACCTCCTGACTCCATCATCAGACCCTCGTCACCATGTGTATTGGTAGAAGTATGGAACACTCGTCCAAACTAACCAAATGAACCCAAACTCGAGGGGGTTACTAGTAACGGTTGAAAAGTTCCACTGTCCACCTCCTGACTCCAACATCAGACCCTCGTCACCGAGTGTATTGGTAGAAGTATAGGACACTCGTTCAAACAAACCAAATGAGCCCATACTCGAGGGGGTTACTAGTAACGGTTGAAGAGTTCCACTGTATACCTCCTGATTCCATCATCAGACCCTCGTCACCAAGTGTATTGGTAGAAGTATGGGACACTGGTCGAAACCAACCAAATGAGCCCAAACTCGAGGGGGTTACTAGTAACGGTTGAAGAGTTCCACTGTATACCTCCTGACTCCATCATCAGACTCTTGTCACCAAGTGTATTGCTAGAAGTATGGGACACTCGTCCAAACCAACCAAATGAGCCCAAACTCGAGGGGGTTACTAGATTCAGATTCAGATTCAGATATTTATTTCGCCATAAAGAACACACAACAATAACAATATTACATTGAGACATATGCATATTCAGTATGGTTCGTCATCATTTTTTATGATGTCCCGTTCAGTAGTGCAATCTATAAGGAAGAACCGGGTAAGAAACCTTACAGAGCTTTTTTTAAATATAACTTACATACTAAGTTTTCTTTATGTTAAATATAACATACTATATCTAAGCAAAAAATTTAAAATACTTAGTCAAAAATATACCCATTAAAAAAGACAATAAAATACAAAACAAAGAACATAGGGTTCAGTCAAGTAATTATTAAAATTTGTGTTTATGCATATAAACAATTTGAATTATCAAAGTCAGCAGAATTTTTATTTACAGTATGAAAAAAATTCACTTAACTTATAAAATGGATTGTCTAAGAGAAATATTTTCAGCTGACTCTGGAACACATTGTCACTAGTAACGGTTGAAGAGTTCCACTGTACACCTCCTGACTCCATCATCAGACCCTCGTCACCAAGTGTATTGGTAGAAGTATGGAACACTCGTCCAAACCAACCATATGAGCCCAAACTCGAGGGGGTTACTAGTAACGGTTGAAGAGTTTCACTGTACACCTCCTGACTCCATCATGAGACCCTCGTCACCAACTGTATTGGTAGAAGTATGGGACACTCGTCCAAACCAACCATATGAGCCCAAACTCCAGGGAATTACTAGTAACGGTTGAAGAGTTCCACTGCCCACCTCCTGACTCCATCATCAGACCCTCGCCAAGTGTATTGGTAGAAGTATGGGGCACTCGTCCAAACCAACCAAATGAGCACAAACTCGAGGGGGTTACTAGTAACGGTTTAAGAGTTCCACTGTTCACCTCCTGACTCCATCATCAGACCCTCGTCACCATGTGTATTGGTAGAAGTATGGAACACTCGTCCAAACTAACCAAATGAACCCAAACTCGAGGGGGTTACTAGTAACGGTTGAAAAGTTCCACTGTCCACCTCCTGACTCCAACATCAGACCCTCGTCACCGAGTGTATTGGTAGAAGTATAGGACACTCGTTCAAACAAACCAAATGAGCCCATACTCGAGGGGGTTACTAGTAACGGTTGAAGAGTTCCACTGTATACCTCCTGATTCCATCATCAGACCCTCGTCACCAAGTGTATTGGTAGAAGTATGGGACACTGGTCGAAACCAACCAAATGAGCCCAAACTCGAGGGGGTTACTAGTAACGGTTGAAGAGTTCCACTGTATACCTCCTGACTCCATCATCAGACTCTTGTCACCAAGTGTATTGCTAGAAGTATGGGACACTCGTCCAAACCAACCAAATGAGCCCAAACTCGAGGGGGTTACTAGTAACGGTTGAAGAGTTCCACTGTACACCTCCTGACTCCATCATCAGACCCTCGTCACCAAGTGTATTGGTAGAAGTATGGGACACTCTTCCAAACCAACCATATGAGCCCAAACTCGAGAGGGTTACTAGTAACGGTTGAAGAGTTCCACTGTCCACCTCCTGACTCCATCATCAGACCCTTGTCACCAAGTGTATTGGTAGAAGTATGGAACACTCGTCCAAACCAACCATATGAGCCCAAACTCGAGGGGGTTACTAGTAACGGTTGAAGAGTTCCACTGTCCTCCTCCTGACTCCATCATCAGACCCTCGTTACCAAGTTGAAATTATCATAATATTGTATTGTCACGAGAACTCAATGTGTGTGCAAAGTTTCATAAAAATCGGTTCAGTAGAAGTAGTTGAAAAAGTTGTCACAAGATTTGAAACAAAGATAGTAACAAACAAACAAACAAATATACGGAGTCAAGCTAAATAAAACCGTTTAATAAAAAACTCAAATCGAAATTCCGTATTTTTTTTTTCATACAAAAATAATTGTAATAAAAATTCGATAGACAGTGATAATGGGAATATTTTGGCAATAGGGCTGTCTAGGTCTATGGAGTGCAATATTACCTAGTCCAGTCCCGTTTTTCTTTTGATGTCATTAATATTTTAGTGTTTGGAATTTACCTACCTACTGTAAGTTAGTCATTTTACTTTTATTATTTAAGGTGTTAACCGTCCACCAAATCTCGATGAAACAATTTTCACTAAAAAGTACTATAAAATGACCGAATCTGGGAAAAAGTTTCAGAGCTTTTCGTCTTCAAATATGGACCCCTTTCGAACCCTGAAGTTACGAAACCCTATCCTGAAACACCCTGTATAAAATTACATATTCTCTAAATAGAAGTAACTATTTGTTTAGATAAAGTGCTATGGAAACAAATTATAAATTTAAATTAATTTCAATTATTATTTTTTCTTTCCTAATAAATAAAGCGAAGTTTCTACCGGCGACCGTGTAAAGTTCGTCAATATAATGAATATCCTTATAACTCGAGAACCACTTTATCTATTTACATACGGTTTTCACTGTTACGTTCTGTCACTTCTCAAGATTTTTTTAGGCTATAAATTATAACACTACGTTATCGGCGGCCTGAGCTGTGAGCAAAAAGTCACGCGAAGCCAAGACGCGGGCAAAAGCTAGTATGAATATAAAGCGAAATATATTAAAATAATAGATTTATTTATGTATGCGACATCATTATTCTATGTTCGCTCGTAAGTCGGGAACTAATCGTATTATTCGCATCTGGTTTACACTGACGTGTTCAGTCCGGCATATATAAGGATGGTTATAGGAAATTTTCCGCGAAGATCTTAATTTTAATAGTTCGTATTTTCCGTCCAGTTCAGTGTAGCTGACACGACCGAATGGACGCACTGACATGACACCTGCGGTTATAGGATATTTGCCGCGAAGATTTGATTTTAATAGTTCTTGTTTTCCGTCCAGTTCAGTGTAGCCGGCACGACCGAAGGGACGCACTGACATGGCACCTATTTGACCAAGGTGTAATGGGCTGACATCACGGATGTAGTAGGTGATGATTGATGATGTAGCCAACCGTGTCAGTTTCCATAAAAAAATATTAAAATATACATAAATTTCAATAAGTGTAAATACAAAATTAGGTGTCTTCTTTTTTAAACTCAGTTAAAAATGAAAATAGTCTGGTCAAAACATAGGAGTGAAAAGCATCAATTTTAGAACCTTACGACCACGATGGCATATTGATAACAATTGTTGCTATGGGCTGTAGATTTATTTTCCAAGTCATCAGGATAAGGTCAAGGGTAGATAAGATATATCAGTAGGTACCGAATGCGCAAGTTAAGTGGCAATCGCTAGTCAGTTCTTTCAATGCATTTCTATTCGTTTATAGATAAACATTTTTAGGTTTCCGTATCCCATACGGAAGCCTATTACTAAGCCTCCGCCGTCCGTCCGTCCGTCTATCCGAGGGCTGTATCTCTTGAACCGTAATAGGTAGCCCGTTGAAATTTTCACAGAATATGTGTTATTATGGCCGTTATAACAACAAAACAAAAATTAGAAAAAGTTAAAAATTAAGGGGGGCTCCCATACAACAAACGTCCGAAAAATCGATTATTTACACTATTGAATAATAGATGGCGCCACAGGATTTTATACATTGCATTGTTGAAAGAAAAAAGATAGCCGGATATTATTGTTAGCGGATAGATACGTAAACCTCCGTGCGCGAGTAATACTCGCACTTGACAGATTTTTTCATAGGCAGACGGATGAATGAACAGACAAATATCAGAAACATGGCAAAAACACACGCCACTCTAAACCACACACCCTGGATTAGATTTAGTATTTCTACAAAACAACTTCTTTATAAACAGACTTAGAAAAACTTTTTGAATTTTTTATGGAAATGACACGGTTGGCTACATCACCTACAACATCCGTGATGTCAGCCCATAACACCGGGTGAACTAGGTGCCATGTCAGTGATTCCCTTCATTTAATGTCGGCTACACTGAAGTGGACGGAAAACACGAACTATTTAACTATTTCCCTTTCGAGCGACTTTTCATTCAGTGTGGTGATATCAACCCGGGCGGAATAAACACTACCACCTAGTAAGGTAAGAAGGTAAGGGACCTACAGTTTTACGTGGAATCCGAACCACGGTCAGCCTGCAATGGTCGCGCGGTCACCCATCCAATTACTGACCGCGCTCAGGGTTGCTTAACAACAGTCGATCGACCGCACCACTGAGCTACCGAGGCTGACAAAACTACAACAAACTATTTCTAGAGTAAAGCGTGTGAGGCGCTGAGGCGTCTGCCTCTTCCCTCCTACTCAATACCGAACAAACACATTTGCTATCTACCGATTATTCAAATTTATGCATTACCACAGAGCATGAAATGCGCGCGCCCGCCCCTACTAGAGGCGCCGTGAGCGCGATTTCTCTACAACGCCGTTGAAGCCTGTGGGCGTGGCCTATGACTTACATATGTGTGTTGTGCGTGTGCATTTGTTTTGTGCGTGTGCCTAACTTGCTCCTCATTGTGTGTAGTGTCGATACTAGCACACACACACACATACGAAGCGCTAGCAGCTCAGCGTACGGTTATTGGGTTTCAAATATCATCGCTTAGGGCGCCTCTAGTAGGGGGCGCGGTCGGTAGGTATTTGATGCTCTGTGTGCATTACCTATCATTGATGTAGATCTGTCCTGCTCGCGCAACTCAATCACGTATTTTTTTATCTCAACAGTAGCCCGAGGTAGGTGTATTAAAAATTTCAAAACCTCACGCAACCAGAGCGAGTTGAGCGAAGTTCAGGGTCGTCGAGTAATTGGACCTCTGTTATGCGAGGTTCGTCATCAGAGCCGCGGAGTAGACAAAATGATTGCTGTATCGTTAGGTACGCTTGTCAGACAGACGACGGCGAGGAATGCATTTATTTATGTACCTAGCCAATGATACAAACACTGTCTGCTTTCATTTGAACGTAAACATGTGGAGCAGGCAGAGACAGGCTTAGCATAAATAGAATAGAACAGAACAGAACAGAACAGAACAGAACAGAACAGAACAGAACAGAACAGGACAGGACAGGGCAGGGCAGGGCAGGGCAGGGCAGGGCAGGGCAGGGCAGGGCAGGGCAGGGCAGGGCAGGGCAGGGCAGGGCAGGGCAGGGCAGGGCAGGGCAGGGCAGGGCAGGGCAGGGCAGGGCAGGGCAGGGCAGGGCAGGGCAGGGCAGGGCAGGGCAGGGCAGGGCAGGGCAGGGCAGGGCAGGGCAGGGCAGGGCAGGGCAGGGCAGGGCAGGGCAGGGCAGGGCAGGGCAGGGCAGGGCAGGGCAGGGCAGGGCAGGGCAGGGCAGGGCAGGGCAGGGCAGGGCAGGGCAGGGCAGGGCAGGGCAGGGCAGGGCAGGGCCGGGCAGGGCAGGGCAGGGCAGGGCAGGGCAGGACAAGACAGGACAGAATAGAGTAAAATAGAATAGAGTAGAACATAACATAACAGAACAGAACAGGAACACGAACAGAACAGAAGAGAACAGAACAGAAATCCAAAAAAATTGCCTGCTACTTAGCAAGCAATTTTTTTTAACAAAAATATTCATTACAAATTTTTTGCCCACTAACTAACTAGGCATGCAATATGGTTCGAACACTAGAATTTTGTTTAGAATTTCCTTTCATCAAATTTGAACCACAAGACCCCCCGAACCTGGGCACACCCGTGCTGGTCACGGTTAAGCAGCATTTATAAACCATCTAGCAATTTTAGTATTCCATTGGCTGTATGCGGGTCGTGCGTGAAACAACGCCGTGAACAGCGATGAACAGAGTCCTGATTATTGATTTCAGAATGGCCAGAAAATTACTCATAGCACTAGTCGTGCTGGCAGCGGCAGCAACGGTCTACATTATAAGGAACTGCAAATGCTGTAACCCTCCCAAGCCGCCTCATGTGGACCTAGAGGAGTGGTGGGGACCCAAAGAGCTGAAAACGAAACAAGATACCAGCATACGACCCTTCAAAGTGCAGTTCAGTGAAGCGGTAAGCAAGATTGATAGAAAAGTACTTTCTGTAGGAATATATTGAAAAGTTAGTCCCCGGTACAGTCAGATCTTGGATATGTTTATGATAAAAATTTCGAAGATTTCCTTCTTCCACCAATTGTATGATCGAATGTTGGTTTGCGAATGCCATGCCGGCCTGACGTGTGCCTATACACGCTCCTCTTGAAGGAGCCGAGACTGTACTTGGGGGGAAATATATGGACAGTGAGAGCGCTCCAAAGTTTACCGGTTCTGTAGAGGAAAGATCTGCAGAATCAGTTGGTACGCATCGCTGTAAGTCCAGCGTGTAGGTTTTCTGTTGTCCCGCAATGACATCAGTATTTGATGTTCTTCTTGAATTTTAATTTCTTCTATGATGGTTTATGATTACTAAAACTTAACCAGTCAAATTCTAATTGTGCAAATATTGTGCTTGGCAGATGGTAAAAGACCTGCGGCTGCGGCTGAGCCAGCGGCGCGCGCTGCCACCTCCGCTGGAGGGCGTCGGCTTCCGCTACGGCTTCAACTCGGACTACCTCGCGCGCGTGCTCGACTTCTGGCGCGACTCGTACAACTTCCAGGAGCGCGAGGCCTTCCTCAACCGCTTCCCGCACTTCAAGACCAACGTGCAGGGGTTGGACATGCACTACATCCACGTGAAGCCGTCTGTGAGCAGCAAGGTCACCGTGCTGCCGCTGCTGCTGCTGCACGGCTGGCCGGGCTCCGTGCGCGAGTTCTATGACATCATACCTCTGCTCACCACTCCCGCTAAGGGCAGAGACTTCGTCTTTGAAGTCATCATTCCCAGTCTGCCGGGATACGGTTTCTCTTCCGTTAGTATTTTAGGGCCATCTTTTCCATAGCTAAAATTTTAGATACACTGGAAGACAACCATGCATGAGGTGCTCTTCATTATTGCCAAATTTAACTTAATTAAAAACCTTATGGAGTATTTACGTTCGCCGTGTTATCATAAATAATTAGTTATTAATTACATTATTTACATAATATACGTCAGGTCAGCATGGCATTCGAAACTCCCGCATACGACCGAATGTCCATGGGCGTCGTTAGACACCTTATGGGTGGCTCGGCGCCACATGTCGCCTTTCAATAAAAAGCAAAAATTAAATGATACATTAATTTATTAATTTTAATAATTAATTAGTATTTATGAAGTTTTACCAGTTTTGCATAATCTGTAGATGAATTCTGTGTTGTAGAAGCACTATTGATTGCCCCAACTAACATAAATACTATAACGTATCAAAATTGAAACTCCATCAAAATGTTTCCAGGCTGCAGTACGGCCGGGTCTCGGAGCCTTCGAAATGGGTACCGTCATGAGGAACCTGATGCACAGGCTAGGCCACAAACAGTACTACCTCCAGGGCGGAGACTGGGGATCCATCATTTCTGCGAACATGGCCACCGTCTTCCCCAATGAAGTGCTCGGATATCACTCGAATATGCTCAGCTCCATGTCCAAATGCTCCACTATGAAACTGGTCTTGGGATCAATCTACCCACCTTTAGTTGTGGAACAGAAGTTTGTGGACAGAGTTTATCCCCTTTCTAACTTCGTGCAGACTTTACTGGAGGAAATGGGATACATGCATATCCAAGCCACCAAGCCCGACACTGTTGGTAAGTGAACGTGGCTTAAATCATAGTAACAACTGTTTTGTAGCCCTATTTGTTTACGATCAAAGGGGGAAGCACTGACATGGCACCTAGTTCACCCGGTGTTATGGGCTGACATCACGGACGTTGTAGGTGATGTAGCCAACCGTACCAGTTTCCATAAAAAAAAAGACCTTATAATTGAATACCGTAACTAAATATGCCTGATTAATGCTGCAATTCTTGAATGTAATTGTGTTCGTCTTCTATTTAGATTTCACTTGCCAATGAAGTAAATAAGTTGACTTCTATAACATAAAACCTTATAGACAAGTAATAAGAAGTTTCTTAATTATAAATTACAAGCTGTGCCCGCGGCTCCGCCCGCTCTCATATTTCACTTCACTGCTAACCTCATAAGCTATTTAGCGTGATAGTAAGTAGCCTATAGTTGATGGGAAGAATCAAGCTATCCGTAGAATTTTGTTTTATTAAAATCGGTTCAGTGGTTCTCGAGTTATAAGCGGACAGACAGACAGACACTCAGACAGAAAGCAGACGTTGGATTTTATTATAGGTAAGGATCATCATCATCAATTACTCCGTTCCTGGGTGAATTATAAATGCCACCTGTTCTCAACATATTTTTTATTGTTTCCAGGAGTGGGTCTCTCAGATTCTCCAGCTGGCCTAGCGGCATATATTCTGGAGAAGTTCTCGACCTGGACTCACCCTGACTTCAGAGGAGACGCTGACGGCAGCCTGACCAAGAAGTTCAAGTTGGTCGACCTTTTGGACAACATCATGATCTACTGGTCGACCAACTCCATCACTACGTCTATGCGGCTTTATTCGGAAACGTTCAACAAGAAGCAGTTCAGCTTGAGTCTGGACGAGTAAGTCACATTTCGTTCTAAACGTTTCACAAGTCCTAAACGTTTCCCCGTGGCACTTTTAGTCCACCATAATAGGTTTCATATTTATAGGAAGACAAGAAAGAGTGCCGAAGAAAGCTCCCCTGCAATCGTATTGAGCGGCCGTCGGTCGACTTAGTTTTGGCTTTGGACTCTTGATCTCAAGGTCCTGGGTTCGATTCCAGCCGACATGCACCAATGAGTGACCCAAAAATGTACGTGCGTATGCACACACTTGCTGCTTACGATTCGGAACCGGTGTAAATCTGTAGGTCCTTTCCTTGGGAGGCTCAAATAGTATGATCAAATTGTAGTCAACTGGGTTGGTACCACTGCACTAGATGTAAGATGGCCGCGTATCAGCCTCAGTTGTGTTCTCCTCTAGTCTAGTATAGCCAGCAATCCAATAGATCTATCCATTACGGCACATACCTTCTCAGAGGTCATATTGGTCGATGGTCGGAGCTTTGGTTCCTCAGATTCAGCCACTTACACCGGATTACAAAAAAAAAAATATGGCATGAAATTTTCAGCGACAAAATATGACTATGTTAGCTGAAGTTTTTTATGGAATCTGACATGGATGACTACGTCACCCCCAGTGTTTGGGCGTCGGAACTGCATCAGAACCTTGATGTGGTGATCTGTGGTTACTGTCCACTACATTGGAAAACAGGTATGATCTTGTGCAACTCTGTGTGTAATGAACCAACTGTGACTTTCAGAATCCCAACTGGCGTGCCCACTTGGGCCCTGAAGACGAGATACGAGCTGGCGTTCCAGCCCGATAACTTCCTCCGTGACAAGTTCACGAATCTCCTAGGCTCCACCGTCCTGGAGGACGGAGGGCATTTCGCAGCCTTCGAGCTGCCTTCGGCGGTGGCCGAAGACGTGTTCCATGCTGTCGCCAAGTTCAGGCAGTTCAACAAGGAAAAGGACGAGAAGAAGATTGAGTTGTGAATGTTTGCGATAGGTATTTTATATAAATAAAGTGTTTGTAAAACCAAAATAAAATTCCATTTTTATTGAGATAAACATTCTACCCGTTTCGATGCTTTCGATGTTTTAAACAGAATCTTCGACGATATTTTGACCAATGAAGAAAACCCCGAGTGTATGAATACAAATTACAGCAAAATCGGAAGTGCGAACTTTATTCACACCAGGTGGGTTCCGTAGCTATTTCCTTCTTGCGCATGCTCAACGCTTAAAATGCGATCTTTCTTTATAACCAGCAAAAGTATACTCTTCTTAATTCTTAAAAGAATAATTGGCTTGATCAATGTTTCAATCGACATAACTACAGCTTTATTTACATAAATATTTTAATTAAATTACTTTTAAGTGACTTGTTTTCACGAGGTATAGTTGAGGGCTCGAAAATTTGTTGGAGTGGACTTAGAATTTGATTGAAAAGTCGTTGCCTCTCCAGAATATGTAAACATTTAGAGATTCAAGAAGATATATTAATTAAACCGTTAATCGTAATCGATTTTATAATGATGTCACGGAACCTACTTGTATACGTATTAATAGAAGATTTAATTGTATTTTTAATATAGACAATAAAAGCAAGATGGCTAAATATATTCTTATCATCGCACAGCGTTTCTTTTTAACACGATGGCTATCAACGTCTCACTGTATGTATGTATATATATTATATAGTGAAGACTAATTTACAAGAAGTTGATGCAGGCGAGGTAATGTCCATGGTTAATGCCATAAGACTTGTGACTTAACATTATAGGTACATATAGGCTCATTCTAAAATAATGACGATATTCCATTAAAAATGTGAGACATTTAAAGTTGATTACTCACTCTTAGGATAATATATACATGCGTATATAGTGGAATTATTTGTATGAATTATTCCTTTTAAATTAATACAACTATCTTATAAAATATGGTTTTATTAATTTTATTATTGAGACAAGTGAACAGGAATAATATAATATGAATTTGTCACCAGAAAAACAAAATATAAACATAAACTACAAAAAAATTACGACATATTGCTGTAGCTGTGGTTCAATGCGCTCAATGAAGTGCCATCTTTGTTGGAACGGATTGTATACACCTACATGTATACTTTATGATATGTGCGATGACTCATCGCACATATCATAAAGTATACATGTAGGTGTATACAATCCGTTCCAACAAAGATGGCCGATGAGTAAGCAATAAATAATACACAAACAAGATAATATGGAATTGAAGTTTTCATCACACGAAAGCCAGACATCGAGTAAATTACCTTGAACTCTGAAGTATTTACTTTTGCTGCAGTACTGATGTTTTGCGTCTACATTCGAATGTAAGCAAAACCGGCCAAGTTCGAGTTGGAGACGCGCACTGAGGATTCCGCACCACAAAAAAAAAACAAGTTTCATGTATGGGGAATCTCCTTAATTTTTCACTTTTTCATTATTTTTTATTTTGTTATATCCGCATGAAAATTTCAACGGCTAGCTATTACGGTTCCAAAGATACAACCATCCAAAGATACAGACAGGCGGATGGACAGACAGGCAGATGGACAGAGAGACGTTGCAGGCTTAGTATGATAAAAGTACCAGGACTTGCTCACAAAAACCCGTTCGTATCTCCGATACCCGAAAGAACCATTTATTATTGTATCCTTCCTTCCTTTCCTTCCTTTCCTTATTCCTTATTCCTTATTCCTTCCTTCCTTATCCTTATCCTTACCTATAATAAAATCCAACGTCTGCTTTCTGTCTGAGTGTCTGAGTGTCTGTCTGTCCGCTTATAACTCGAGAACCACTGAACCGATTTTAATAAAACAAAATTCTACGGATAGCTTGATTCTTCCCATCAACTATAGGCTACTTACTATCACGCTAAATAGCTTATGAGGTTAGCAGTGAAGTGAAATATGAGAGCGGGCGGAGCCGCGGGCACAGCTTGTACCTATAATAAAATCCAACGTCTGCTTTCTGTCTGAGTGTCTGTCTGTCCGCTTATAACTCGAGAACCACTGAACCGATTTTAATAAAACAAAATTCTGCGGATAGCTTGATTTTTCCCATCAACTATAGGCTACTTACTATCACGCTAAATAGCTTATGAGGTTAGCAGTGAAGTGAAATATGAGAGCGGGCGGAGCCGCGGGCACAGCTTGTTATATAATTTACTTCATACTTATTCCTAAAAGTTAGGCCTGTGTACGTTGGTTGAAATGGCGCGGTCGTATTTTGTAGACATAGGTATCGAGATGTGATGAAACTAAGCATATTATAACTATTTGGAGGTAAACCAAATTAAATTAGCTAAAACTACATATAAATTTGTGGAGCCGTTTTGGAGCTTGCCGGTTACCCACATACAAACAGACTCGAATTTTATAATTTCTGAGAACATTTGTTTCCATTCATTTCTTGTAGCCGGAAAGGATCATTATTTTATGATAATGTTAATCTCTATCTCTATCTCTACTTCTTATAAAAGGGAAAGTCTGTCTGCATGTATGTTTGAGGTAAACTCCGGAGCCACTAAACAGACTTTGATGCGGCTCGCACCAATGGAAAGAGTAGTTCTTGAGGTTCACTATAGCTATATACCATCACGATTAATATCCTTAGGGCTGAGCAGTATCAAAGAAAGTACAGTATGGACGGGAGAGAGAGAGAAATTTATATTCTCTGTTATTAGATACGATCGTTTATTATCATACAATCAAAATCTGTCCACTGCAGCCCTTATTATAGCTCAATTTCAATAGAGACATATCCAATTCAGACACTGTCAGCCTCTACAGGTGCGGTCGGTCGACTGTTGTTAAGCAACGCTGAGCGCGGTCAGTACTTGGATGGGTGACCGCTCGACCGTTGGAGGCTGACTGTGGGGTGGGGATTTCACGTAAAACTGTAGGTCCCTACCCTTCTTACCTTACTAGGTGGTAGGGTTTATCGCGGCCGGGTTGATACCACCGCACTGAATGCAACGTCGGTCGAAACGGCTATGTAAATAGTTCGTCCAGTTCATTGTAGCCGACATGAAATGAAGGGAAGCACTGACTTGGCACCTAGATCACCAGGTGTTATAGGCTGACATCGCGGATGTTGTAGTGTAGGTGATGTATCCAACCGTGTCAGTTTCCCTAAAATAAAATAAATCATGATGACTTGCACATGAATGATATGATATACACCTATCGGGCGGGCTTCCGGCTATTGTAGGTATCCCCATCATTATTATTTGTTCATTTTATACAGTGTATGTGGTACTGTCGTTGCGACTTGACGCTATCGATGTATATAATTTGGACTCACAATTTCTTAAGTGGTCAATAATTTTAGAGTTATTGTGTAGTTATTGCACCAAAAAAGGTGAGTAGATGTATATTTTTATCAATATTATCTAAGTGTATGAAAGCGAAATGATATCATTATTTTATCTCTATCAGCGTAAAGGAGCAACGAAAGGAAAAGTATTTTAATACGCCTACCTAGCAGGCATATGTATGTATGAAACTAAAACTCTGTTGGATGTGTTAGAAAGAATATGATAAGCAAGAAAGAAGTAGAAAAAGATAGAATTATTTTATCCATATTACATAGTTTTTACAAGTGAAACTTTTGTTGAACTGTGTGGGGCTGGTACTAAAAAATAATAGCCCCACTGTATCTTTCCCCGTGCATGTCGTAAAAAGGCGACTAAGGGATAAGGGCATGTGCCGTGCTAAAGGGCGACAGGTCAGCCACCTCCTACTTTGGCGCGATCCTCCCACCGAGTCATGCAATGCAGCAGGTGGGTTTTCGTGCCTTACTTGCTGCTTGATAGTTATCTGGTCCTAATACATTGCTAAACGTGGTGGTCGATGTTGTGCTGTAATTTACAAGAGTAGATAAGTACTTGCAAGCACAACACCGATTACTCTGCTTTCCCCGAATGTCGGGATACATCGTGTGGTAACTTTTTTAGGATGTACTGATACTCATTTCGTTGTACTTTTGGAATATGAAGGTATAATAATGTTTCTTATATATAAATAAACGAATAAGTGTTTATTGTTGTTTTAAAATGCTTGAAACTACTTCAAATAGATTGAATATTTACAAGTGAAAACCAATAACTAACAAAAAAAATGTTTTGTATCCATATCAGAGATAGATTTATATTCATTGGTATTGTTTAATTTTCTAAATTCAAGACCAATTATTTACTTTACGAGAATCTGTGTACTAATCTTATCTGTGTAATTATGGTACCTACTCATATCTAACAGGTAGGTTTCACCTAGGATTTAATGAAAAAGATAAGCAAACTTTTGGCAGACGGGAAGATTAGCCGTGTGTGGTCGATTTGTGACATCATAAACTGTCGGAATGTATTTTCCTCTTTACAGAAACAGCACCAACACAAACTTAATGTATTAAGGCATCTTCATCCAGTCTGCCTTATTTATAAACAGACTATAGGGAATATAGATCAAGTATTCCAAAACTAGTACATAAATGCAAACTTGGGAGCCAGCTCAACTATTTTGTTGCTGGTCGCACTCGATGAGATTGCAAAGCGAATGGCAAAGCTGGCGGGTCTCTCACTGATCCAACACACTCCCTAACATGAGAAACTTAGCAACGATTATTATCATTTTCAGAATGGGCAAGAAAGCCATTATACTTAGCCTGCTGGCAGTAGCAGTGGCTTTCTTCGTTTGGAAGTGCTGCAAATGCTGCCACCAGCCAAAGCTGCATAATGTCGACGTCGAGCAGTGGTGGGGACCCAACGAACTAAAAACCAAACAGGACACCAGTATACGACCTTTCAAAGTGGAGTTTAGTGAAGCGGTAAGTCTGATAAACATTTGTCTACTAGACTTGAGGTTCACAACTAATTAATTAGTTGTGAACCTGCTCGAGATGCATCTAGATTATTTAGAGATTTACGTTCACACTAGCCGTGAAATTTGAAGACAGGAAATGAAAGGGACTCACTAGGGACTCACTAGGGCTCCTCCGGCTAACAAAAAAACAACGAATAACTTCAATAGAATGGCTCATTGTGTTTACACAGACCGCCAAGTAACAAAAAACACAGAAAAAAAACTGTGAAACAGACGACTGTTCATCATGAAACCGAAGCAACCTTGACCGATTCGTTTCCAATAATAATGCAATTATGCTGAATCCAGTGAAATTCAATAAAAAATCAGAATTACATCATAACGATTATGTTTCGCAGATGGTGAAGGACCTGCGACTGCGGCTGGGCCAGCGACGCGCTCTGCCACCTCCGCTGGAAGGCGTCGGCTTCCGCTACGGCTTCAACTCGGAATACCTCGCGCGCGTGATCGACTTCTGGCGCGACTCGTACAACTTCCAAGAGCGCGAGGCCTTCCTCAACCGCTTCCCTCACTTCAAGACCAACGTGCAGGGGCTGGACATGCACTACATCCACGTGAAGCCGTCTGTGGACAGCAAGGTGACCGTGCTGCCGCTGCTGCTGCTGCACGGCTGGCCGGGCTCCGTGCGCGAGTTCTACGATGTCATACCGCTGCTCACCACTCCCGCTAAGGGCAGGGACTTCGTCTTTGAAGTCATCGTTCCCAGTCTGCCGGGATACGGGTTCTCTTCCGTTAGTATTTTTTTGAATGCATGTGTCTTCAACAGTATTATGTAACAGTCACTCTTCCCGAACCTAATCTATCCTCTCCACGGGGCACTGAAATTGGCTGACTCTGCCCAACCTTGAGCTTATTATTAAATGTTCCTCTTACTTCTTGGAGGTATTTACCCATCTCTGTTTGTGGAGGACCTGTATCCGATTCGTATTTACCCACTTCAGCAAAAGTATGAATGTTTGCTGGCAGAATCTGGATACTTGTCTATTCAGGCTATGAAGCCTGATACTACAGCTTACAATCTTAAAAAGATTGAATTATTTTTCAGGCAGCCGTACGACCTGGACTCGGAGCGTTCCAGGTAGCTGTCGTCATGAGGAATCTGATGCATAGAATCGGCCATAAGCAATACTACGTTCAAGGCGGAGACTGGGGCTCTGTGATTGGCTCCAACATGGCAACTGCCTTCCCCAACGAAGTTCTCGGCTACCACTCCAATGCCCTCATCACGTTCTCTAAATGTGCCACTTACAAGGAACTGCTTGGAGCTATTTACCCACCTCTTGTTGTGGAGGATCAGTACGCGGATCGTATGTACCCGCTTCAGAAAAAGTTTGAACGTTTGCTGGAGGAATCTGGATACTTGCATATTCAGGCGACGAAGCCTGATACTGTTGGTAAGTGCAGATGTTCACATCTATAAACTTATTCAACTTAGGTACGGTATGGATACGATCTGGCATTCTCAAGTTACTTGTATTCAATTGTAATACGATCCGCGAAATATTGGCTGCAGGCGAGTTTTCTTGCCCGTTTCTTTCTCGCCATGCTAATCAAATGGGCGGATACAAAATAATATTTTTAATACTTATCCAAGTTGATGTATCACAAATTCGATCAATAAATAAACTGAAATTGAGCTTAATAGTTATTGCTCGATATATCGACAAAATGTGACCGCATCAATCAAATGGAAAAGATGGAAGGCTTCCGCTGATTTAAAGGGGAGAATTGGAGTTTTGTATAACGTTGTACAAACGAAGATATATAAAACTCCTACAGAAGCTATTCTCATCGCGTTTACAAATTTTCCAGGAGTGGGTATTTCGGATTCTCCCGCCGGCCTGGCCGCGTACATTCTGGAGAAGTTCTCGGCCTGGACCGTTGCTGAATACATAAACGAGGCCGACGGCAACCTGACGAAGAAGTACAAGTTGGTCGACCTTTTAGACAATGTCATGATCTACTGGTCGACCAACTCCATCACGACATCCATGCGACTCTACTCAGAGACATTTAACAAAAGTCAACAGGAACTCAAACTGGAAGAGTGAGTTACATTTATTTCGTTTCATATCGAAATGGTCCATGCTTGCAGTCTAATTCAGTGTAGCTTACACGACCAAAGGGAAACACTGGCATGGCACCTCGTTCCGATAGAAAGAAGGTGTACTGGATGTAGAATATGATGTCGGCTTTATCTGCTAGAGAGTAGAGTTGATGTTCGATTTTTAATGGAATCACCTAGCTACATCACCCGCTTCTTCACCTCAAATGTTTTCTATCTATATTTCTGCTATTTGATCTTAAGAACGACTTTTAAATTGTGCTAGTTCAAACGCACGTGTCAGATTTACTTGAAGTATGACACAAGTCGAAGGGTTCATCGTTCCTTTCCGTCAAAGCCGATCAAGACTGAACGAACGCGTGCTATTCGCTGTCGCACAAGGTCAACTGAGATTCGATTATGAAACTTTTTAGGGTTCCGTATCCATGCGGAAGCTTATTACTAAGCCCACATCGTCTGTCTCGCTGCATGTGCCGAGTGCTGTATCTGTTGAACCGCAATAGGTAGCAGGTTAAAATTTTCAAAAACATACATACATAGGCTGAAAATAGGGTTGAATAGGGCTCCCCATACAAAAAATGTGCTAAGAACAGATTACTCCATATTTATTTCGCATTTCCTTGCGTGTAACCAGTTCAAATAAATGTATGTATGGAGAAAAGATGCTGAGCATATAGCGGGTCAGTTGGTACCTAAAAATGCCGCAACTTGTACGCAACGAAAAGTAACCATTGGAAGCTGACCGTGGTTCGGATTCCACGTAAAACTGTAGGTCTATTCCCTTCTTACCTTACTAGGTGGTAGGGTTTAACCCACCCGTTTTGGTACCACCACACTGAATGAAACGTCGGTCGAAACGGCTATGTAAATAGTTCGTGTTTTTCGTCCAGTTCAGTGTAGCCGACATGAAATGAAGGGAAGCACTGACATGTCACCTAGTTCACCCGGTGTTATGGACTGACATCACGGATGTTTTAGGTGATGTAGCCAACCGTGTCAGTTACCATAAAAAATAAAATAAAAAGGAAAACAAATCCCATTATCAAACACTGGTGGCGGCTAATACGTTTTGAAGGCGGGAAGAAAGTCGAATCCTATATAGGCCAAGACATAAGGTGCAGCGGTGTAACTTTTTAGTTATGTCGCACTATACCAAAAATATTCCTTTCAGAATCGCAACGCCCGTGCCTGTATGGGGTCTGAAAACAAAGGACGAGGTCATGTACCAGCCGGACAGTTTCCTCAAAGGCAAGTACCCGAACCTTCTGGGCTCAACTGTCCTGGAAGACGGAGGACACTTCGCCGCGCTCGAGCTGCCTTCTGTCCTGGCTGATGATGTCTTCCAGGCTGTCGCCAAGTTCAGGCAGTTCAACAATGAGCAGGCTGAGAAGAAGACTGAGTTGTGATTTATGTGAGTGTAGTTAATAAACAAAAGCTTTAGAAAACTGTGTTTTATTTAAAAATGGTGTAAATTGTTTTTTTAATAATGTTAGAAAACATTTAACAATATTTTTAGAAGATACTAAATACAATTTTTGTCAGCCTCGGTAGCTCAGTGGTGCGGTCGGTCGACTGTCGATCGTGATCATGAGCACACCTGGGCGCGGACAGTACTTGGATAGGTGATCGCTCGACCGTTGGAGGCTGGCCGTGGTTCGGGTTCCACATAAAACTGTAGGTCTGTATCTCTCTTACATTACTAGGTGGTAGGGTTTCACCCGCCCGGGTTGCTACCATCGCACTGAATGGAAAGTCGGTCGAAACGGCTATGTAAATAGTTCGTCTTCTGGGCTCAACTGTCCTGGAAGACGGAGGACACTTCGCCGCGCTCGAGCTGCCTGCTGTCCTGGCTGATGATGTCTTCCAGGCTGTCGCCAAGTTCAGGCAGTTCAACAATGAGCAGGCTGAGAAGAAGACTGAGTTGTGAATTATGTGAGTGTAGTTAATAAACAAAAACTTTAGAAAACTGTGTTTTATTGAAAAATTGTGTAAATATAGTTTTTTAATAATGTTAGAAAACATTTAACAATATTTTTAGAAGATACTAAATACAATTTTTGTCAGCTTCTGTAGCTCAGTGGTGCGGTCGGTCGACTATCGATCGTGGTGATAAGCACACCTGGGCGCGGACAGTACTTGGATAGGTGATCGCTCCACCGTTGGAGGCTGACCGTGGTTCGGGTTCCACGTAAAACTGTAGGTCCCTTCCCTTCTTACCTTACTTACCTTACTATGTAGGTGTTACTTACTTACTAGGTGTTCCTAGGTGTTTCTTACCTTACTAGGTGTTACGGTGTTAGGTTTAACTCGCCCGGATTGGTACCACCGCACTGAATGAATTTAGAGAAGAGTAACAACATAAAAAGCAACTCCCATTTATAAGTCGTAATCACTGGTCGTAATAGATTTCTTTTTATGCAACTGGCACGGGTGGCTATATCACCTACAACATCCGTGATGTTAGCCCATAACACCTTAGCGAATTAGGTGCCATGTCAGTGCTTCCCTTCGGTCGTGCCGGCTACATTGAACTAGACGGAAAATGTTAACGATTTACATAGCCGTTTCGACCGACTTTTCATTCAGTGCGGTGGTACGAATCCGGACGGGTAAGGTTTATTTAACAACAAGTAAGGTAAGAAGGGAAGGGACCTACAGTTTTACATAACTCCGCTGTAGCACATTACATAACGAGCTAGATATGAGATTCAAGGTCTTAACACATACAAAATCCAGATTATAAATGTGCCCAATTATTATACCGCATATAATCGATTATAATTTTGTGCAAAATTATTTATAGACAACAAATAAATTAATTTATACACATTAACAATTCCCAATTATGTGATAACAAACAAATGACAATTAAAAATGTATTCTACCATTTTGAATCAATCATATTGTTTTATTTCATTTTACTTGAAGAACCGTATTATTATTCAAGAAAATATAAAACATGTAAAAACAATACATTAAAGGGAATATTATCAAAATTAAGGCTCACCTTAATCTAAACTATAATAATATACAAAATGTGCTTTCATTTTTCATACTGCTTATCAATTATATAACTTCTGAATAAATAATTTTAACAAGTAACTCACACTAATTACAATCAATTTAATAAATCTAGACGTCAGAAAAAGGTGTAATAAATAAAATGTTATGAACATAATATGTACATAACATTTTATATTATTATTATTTACATATTATATAATACATTTTAACATGTAATACATTGTATTTACATGTAATTACATGTCGTTGGGTAAATTTCCTAAAGGGGACATCTTTAAAAAAAGTACTTTTAAAATAATCAATATTGTGTGTTTTTGTGACCAATTATGTCTCATTTTCTCAATAATTATGTCCATGTAAATAGTTCGTGTTTTCCGGTCATTTCAGTGTACCCGGCCCGACTGAAAGGAAGTACTGACATGGCACCTAGTTCACTAAGGTGTAGGGTGTAGTTCACGAGGGCTGACATCAGGGATGTATTAGGTGAAGTAACCAACTGTGTCAGTTTCCATAAAAAAAAGTGAGAACACCTACTTTTAGGTGAAACGATGCCACATGTTTTTTTTTTCTCTTCTATTCATAGCTATTGTTATCTAGTATTGGTATTGTACTTATTTGAAGTGAAAAATAAATATTTCTTATTCTTATTCTTATTCTTATACATGTCGCGCTATCCATAAAAAAATAAAACAACGCCTGGACATGCTGATATTAATACATTGTCGCCTATCTTCAACAAACTCAGTTCCAACAAAAACATACTCACCCACCATGACTTGCAACAGGAATAAAATGACGTAATTAAATTATCATTTTATCTGGCTATGGTAGGTATCCCCTTACATTAGGTCAATTTGACAACAGCAGTGTAGTGGAGGGAGATATCGTCGAGTGTACTCACGTGTACTCGGTCGGTCGGCTTGTTCAAATAAAATATTAATTAAGTATACAAATAGAATCTTAACTTTTGGGTAAGTGATCTCTTGTGTTTAAATTAAAGGTCGTGTGTAATAATTAATAAATAATATACTTTGACTGATTTATAAGTGCACCCGTTTCTTTATCTTTCCGAATTAGATTTATGTTATGTTGATAAATTATTATTGTTTTTGGGTGTACAAACTGTAGGTCCCTTCCCTTGCCCCTAGGTGGTAGGCTTAAATTTTAGCCGACTGTGTCGGTACCACCGTACTGGATATAAGATGCCTCGACTGTGTTCTCCTTTAGTCCATTATAGCCAGCAATCCAAAGGGAAGCCTCCGTTATGGCACCTACCTTCTCGGAGGTGATATTGGCTGGTCGGAGCATGTGCTTTGGCCCCTCTGACTCAACCATCCATACCAGATTACATAAAAAAAAAAAATCAACAATGCCTTTTTTACTATGGGCCTTTAACCGTTTCTGACTTCAATGAACATCAATGTAGTTACAGAAGTATTGCGCACCTGGGCGACCAAGCTTCGCTCGGCGTCTAAATACAAAATTTCATCCAAATCGTTATAGCTGTTTCCGAGAATTCAAATAATAATAATATAAGTTTAGCTCACTTAAAGTAGGTTAGGATATAATAACTTGATCAGTTTTGCTCACTTTCGGGAAAACGCCCCGTTGAGAGATTATCAAAATTTATGTTTCGATGTTTTTCTACATTTTATATTTCCGCGACTGTGTGCGGGTAAGCCTTCGATCATAAAAAATTATGTACTATTTGTCCTCGGCATCGCTTGTGCGCCCCGGTCGCTTGTTGCCGAATACTCGATTCCTCGATCTTACCCACATACTGAGGGAAGGAGCGGTTAGATATATTTTGAACATCTGCCGCATCCGGTACGCAAACAATCGCAGATAACATTACTTATACACCAATACATTACACCAGCTCTTCCCAATTTATAATTTTTTGAAACTCTGACTAAAATGTTTAAATAATTTTATGGTTGC
The DNA here is from genome assembly GCA_946902875.1 of Nematopogon swammerdamellus. NCBI lineage: Eukaryota > Metazoa > Arthropoda > Insecta > Lepidoptera > Adelidae > Nematopogon > Nematopogon swammerdamellus. The sequence goes on from OX336359.1 coordinate 11,125,448, forward strand.
TATTTTTACATTGGTAAAATGTTGTTTATCCATCGTATCAGTCATTTATTAGGTTCTAATATTATCTACTTAGTAATCACAATACAGGGTGTTTCAGGATAGGCTTGAGAAACTCCAAGAATACAAAGTACTCATTATTAGAAGATAAATAATCCTTACTACTGCAATCGAAATTGCGTAATTTCTTTTTCATACAAAAATTTAAAATTGTAATAAAAACTTGACGGAAAGTGAGATTTGGCAACAGTTCCGTTTAAGTCTAGGGAGTGCAATGACCTAGTCCAGTCCCCTTTTTCTTTTGATATCATTCAAATTTAAGTTCTTGGAACTTACCTACGTGCAGTACAATTCTAGTAGTTAAGCATGTAAGGCCCACTTGCACCAACACGCTCGAGCCGTGCGACTAGTGGATGACCCCGACGTGTCCCGCGATCTAGAACCGCTGCAACTTCGTAGGGATGTCGGCGCCCTAAGCGTGTTCTATCGCTTATTCCACGGGGAGTGCTCGGAGGAGCTGTTTAACGCGATTCCGCCGTCCCCTTTCCACCTCCGTACAACGCGCACTGGGCAGGGATTGCATCCCTATACGCTGGACTTACCGCGGATGCGTACAAATCGGTTCTGCAGATCCTTCCTCCACAGAACCGGTAAACTCTGGAACGCTCTACCTGCCCACATATTTCCCCCCAAGTATAGTCTCGGGTCCTTCAAGAGAGGCGTGAATGGGCACCTGTCAGGCCGGCATGGCATTCGCAACCCCCGCATACGTCCGAATGTTCATGGGCGTCGCTAGACACCTTATGGGTGACTCGGCGCCACATGTCGCGATTAGTATAAAAAAAAAACACGAATTTAAGATATAAACCAGTTTAACTCGTTAGCTAGCACCCGTTGACTGTGGGAACCGCGTTTAAATCCATAACTCGCTACTTAACTCTAAACTCGTGTTGGTGCAAGTGGGCCTTAAGTTAGTCAATTTATTTGTGTTTAATAAAGGCGGACTTTAACCGTCTGTTGCTCGATTAAACTATTTTCACCAAATGACGAATCTTGGAAAAAGTTTTTCGTCTTCAAATATAAGTCCCTTTCGGACCCTGAAGTTACGAAACCCTATCCTGAAACATCCTGTGTAATACGAAATAGGTCCCGATCAACCATTCATCAGGGGAGAATAGTAAACTCTTTATTGTACACGACAAGAAACAAGAAATACAGGAGTGCGAAAAGGCGGACTTTTTTTTTTTTTTTTTTATGGAAACTGAAACGTTTTGGCTACATCACCTACAACGTCCGTGATGTCAGCCCATAACACCGGGTGAACTAGGTGCCATGTCAGTGCTTCCCCCTTTGATCGTGCCGGCTACACTGAACTGGTCGGAAAACACTTATCACTACATGTGATTTCTTCCAGTCAACCTTTGGATGATGAGGAAAATAAAGAGAACAAAATACCTATGTGTGGAGATACTTTTCATTAATGAGATAAGTGGGCCACTTTCTCTTTTCTTGAGATTGTGGAGGTAAACGCGTACCCCTTGTCTTGAGTCTGCGTACACCTGGGGGTACGCGTACGCGTACATATATTTGGGAACCGCTGCATTACACATACCTGAAGAAATACAAAAAATTCCGGCTTCAACGACGAACGACGACGCTGCTAGTGTCCGTGAAACTTCACCATGTGCGCTCATCGCCCAACTTATATCTTAATTGACATGGCCAGTAGGTAGTGATAAAAAGCGATAATAAGAAAATAATAACGGAAACCAAACAGTTTTGTTGCTTACGTAACCGCATGGCATATACTTAGTATAGTACTAGGTTTTGCCCGTGGCTTCGCTCGCGTGAAATTCGTATTTTAAAAGAAGTAAGGTGAATAAGCCCGCTACAGTATCTTTATTTCGGCCCGCGGAACAACTCGGTTTGCATGAGAGCCACATCTTAGCGTAACCGGAACTGAATTTTATTTACATACATACAGAAAAGATTTCTAAAAATCATCAATTTCGTTATAATATCATACATAGAGTCTACAAACGCAATATCTCATAAAACAAAGTAACTTACTCCATGACCATCCCTTACAGATTTATTATTAGTATTGATGATGATTGATTCATCATACTTTGGTTTATGAAAGATTCTCACATTGGTAGCCGGGTGGTGCAATGGATCGACGTGCGATCATGAACATAAGCTCACCCGGGCGCGCTCAGAGCTTGGATGGGTGACCGTTCGACCGTTGGAGCTGACGGCGGCGTTTCGGATTACACCGTAAAAGAGCAGATCCCTCCCTTTACCTTGCTAGGTGGTAGGTTTAATTTAACCCATCCGGATCAGTACCGCACCGAAGGTACTTACGTCGATCTGAACGACTTTGAAAATGTACGTTAGGTCCAAACACTGAAAGTTCAATGACCTCAAAAGAAAAAGAGGACTGAATTAGTTCACTGCACTCTCCAGTCTCACTGTCCATCGAGTTTTTATTACAATTTCCAACTTTTGTATGTAAAAAAAAAACAACGGATTTTCGATTTCAGTGATAAGGATTTTTTTCTTCTAATAATGAGTACTTGCTAATCCTGAAGTTTCTCAAACCTATCCTGATACACCTTGTATATGATTACTTAAGCGGACGTACCTACCACATACATAATGGAATTCGAGGCTTTGCTATGTCCAGTGAAATACTATTTTTTTTTCAGCACACACAATATTTGTTTACTCAAAAACGTCCTCACACCGCCATATTCATTTGTCTATACATATACTAGGTATTCTATACAAGTACATATAATATTCTATTATAGATTTCTATACATATGTAGATATAGATAACTAATTTTATTCATAGACACATAATTCCACAGACTAACAAGTTACACGTTACACTAATAGATGGCGCTCTTCCTAAGCATACAACTTTACACTACTAGATGTCGCTATCAGTATCAAATTCAAACATATTTTGGTAGTTTAATAACAATATGAGAGTGGAAGAGGCGCCGAAGGCATAGAGTAACTTATATGGGCCAAAGGTGTGTCAGGATCGTGGCATGTGAAGATCGTTGTTTCGGCCTACCCCACCGGGAAACAGGCGTGAAACTATGTTTGTATTATGTGTATATTATGTTTTGTAAAGGAAATACATACTTCGGCTAGTACTAGCTTATCAACCAATCACTGTCCAATGATGGTTTGAATTGGTACACTTACTTTTAGTGAACCTTTCGCGGCGATCTTTTTGAAAACAAGCTTTTTTTATGGAAACCGACACGGTTGGCTACATCACCTACAACATCTATGATGTGAGCCCATAACACCAGCCGAACTAGGTGCCATGTCAGTGCTTCCCTTCGGTCGTGCCGGCTACACTGAACTGGACGGAAAACACAAACTATTTACATAGCCGTTTCGAGCGACGTTTCATTCAGTGCGGTGGTACCGACCGGCGCGGTTTGAACCCTACCACCTAGGTTGTTGATGACTTTCAGAATGGGTAAGAAGATCATCGTAGCGATTGTACTGGCGGCAGTAGCTGTCTACATATGGACGAGCTGCAAATGTGGTCAGCACCCCAAACTGCCCGATGTGGATCTGGAGTACTGGTGGGGGCCCAGCGAGCTGAAGGGCAAGCAGGACGTCAGTATACGACCCTTCAAAGTGGAGTTCAGTGATGCGGTAAGACTGCTAACATAAATTTTTCCATCCCCTCTTCTTTAATGTGCTGTCATGTCAAGATTTTAGGAGCTTTTCCTTAAAGTGATGTGAGCCTACGTCTGACTCGAATTGCAAGAAGTGTACCGCCAATATTACTTACTTGACAGATTCAGTTTTAATATATGTAGAGCCTCATCTATCAGCGCAGATCGATAGCTTTTTGAAAACACGATTTCATTAACTTTGCTCGATAGAAAAAAATCATGAAGATGATGAACATGTCTCTGAATTTTGTTATATATACGTTTTTTTATGGAAACTGACACAGTTGGCTCCATCACCTACAACTACACTAACTACGGACTGCTGTGTCAGCAGATCTATAAGTAATACGCCGCGCTGTTACCTCGTCTTCGTAGAAGAAAAAGTACGACTTTTCGAGATGTTCCAATTCTCCGAACAGTGACTGCCCCAGATTACAAAGTCAATTTGACATTTGCGTTTCACAGATGGTGAAGGACCTGCGACTGCGGCTGAGCCAGCGGCGCGCGCTGCCACCTCCGCTGGAAGGCGTCGGCTTCCGCTACGGCTTCAACTCGGACTACCTCGCGCGCGTGCTCGACTTCTGGCGCGACTCGTACAACTTCCAGGAGCGCGAGGCCTTCCTCAACCGCTTCCCGCACTTCAAGGCTAACGTGCAGGGGCTGGACATGCACTACATCCACGTGAAGCCGTCTGTGGACAGCAAAGTGACCGTGCTGCCGCTGCTGCTGCTGCACGGCTGGCCGGGTTCTGTGCGGGAGTTCTACGATATCATACCTCTACTCACCACTCCCGCTAAGGGCAGGGACTTCGTCTTCGAGGTCATAGTGCCTAGTCTTCCTGGTTATGGATTTTCTTCGGTTAGTATTTGTGGGAATTGCTTTTCCTTTATAATGTTTAAAAGGTTTCTGAAGCCTCATCAATTTACAGCAGCGGATTTTATAGCCAAGCGCAAATTTTATCGCGCACCGAGGGTTCCGTTGATCCGTTTTATCAAAAGAAGTATTTCATTTGTTTCCACGGAATTATGAATACATCATACATAATATATAACTCTATGAGCAATGTCAATTTATCCAAAAATCGTAAAAGTTGCTGGGGAAAATTTAATTATAACTTCGGAATGTGGGGCGCACTTGTGTCGACACATTGGCAATTGGCATCTAGTCTCGTTCGGATCTCTTCAAGAGCGGCTGGTGGTGGCAAATGCAACAAACAAGAAATATCAGTGAAGATTTCGAATTTGTTGCGTTTGCGGTCGAAACATTCGGTCCACGAAGCAGTGAAGCCAAAAGCTTCTTGAAGAGGCTTGACCTACTGTTGGTGGACGCAACAGCCGTCCCGCAATCAAGGGCATATTTTATTCAAAGGGTAAGCCTTGCCATCCTACGGGGTACTGCCGCAAGAGTTCTAGGAGCTTTCGAAACTTTTGATTGATATTTTAATGTTTGTTTAGTAGTTTTTAGTTATTTTTATTTCTTTTATATTTAAATAAAATTACACGCCAATAACTGCGGAGCCCTGTCACCAATCAAAATATTTAATATTTCTTGTATCTATAGAATAATCACAAATATTCTGAAATACGCCAGGGGACAAAAGTGGTCTAAAGTCATAATTTTTTAGGAAGCCCAACGTCTTAATTTAAAATTCAATTAAATATTCCAGGCAGCAGTACGGCCCGGTCTGGGAGCGTTCGAGGTTTCTATCATCATGAGGAATCTGATGCACAGACTAGGACACAAGCAATACTACCTACAAGGCGGAGACTGGGGTTCCGCCATCGCCACAAACATGGCCACTATCTTCCCCAGCGAAGTCCTCGGATACCACTCGAATATGCTCGTTTCTATGTCGATGTCTTCCACTATCAAAGAGCTGCTGGGATCTTTCTACCCCTCATTGGTTGTAGAGGATGAATACGCTGATCGAATGTACCCGCTTGGTGAAAAATATCCGTATTTGCTGGAGGAATCTGGATACATGCATCTGCAGGCGACCAAGCCTGATACTGTCGGTGAGTTTTTTAATATAATTTGTTTTTATGTAATCTGGGCGGGGTTGCTATGGCTGGGCCACAGGGGCCAAAGTTCATGCTTCGACCAGCCATAATCCGAGAAGGTGCCCTAACGGAGACTTCCCTTTGGATTGATGCCTATGTTTTTTTGATGTGATATACATAATTACACATTAACCATTTTCGCCAAATTTCATTTTTTTTTGGTAACTTACACGGTTGGCTACATCACCTACCGTAATACATGTTATCCTAGGTCAACATGAAAACCGCCGCTATAGGTGATCTGATGATAAGTGAGTTTGCGAGTATCAAAATATGTGACATAAATGCATGTATATTTTTATTGTGTTGCCTGAGAAACCTTTGAAGAAAAAGAATTTTCACCTGGCATTTGATATTAATTTCAACTTAATACCTCTACCCGTTTCTGAGAAAAAGGGTCTCAACAGACAGACGAATGGACATAAAGTAATCCTATAAGGGTTCTGCTTTTTCCTTTTGAGGCACGGAAACCCTATAATTATTGTTTGATCAATCGAAAAGTCGATTATATATATATATTATAAACCACCTTTTTGGTTATATTTTCCTAAACTAAAAATTATCTCACTCTTGGCTGAATCTGCAAGGCGACCAATTCTCACCTTATCTGTTTGCGTTCCAGGAGCTGCTCTGTCCGATTCCCCCGCCGGCCTGGCCGCCTACATTCTGGAGAAGTTCTCGACGTGGACCAATCCTGCCTTCAGGGGCGACGTCGACGGCAGCCTGACCAAGAAGTTCAAGTTGGTCGACCTATTGGACAACATCATGATCTACTGGTCGACCAACTCCATCACCACGTCCATGCGGCTCTACTCGGAGACAGCCAACAAGAAGCAACTCGGTCTTAAACTAGAGGAGTAAGCTTTATTATTAAATCTTATATTTTCTAATACCGTGTGGGGCCGGTACTTAAAAACAATAGCCTCACTGCATCTCTCCCCATGCATGTCGTAAAAGGTGACTAAGGGATAAGGACAAGATGCCGTGCTAAAGGGCTTGTTCTCATACTCCATACGTGCTTTAATAAATTAGGCGACAACCTCTTTAGCTGACATGTCACCTGCCTGGCCATCGGTCATGGACGCTGTTCTGAGGAACTAGCATCCCTTATTCCCTGCCACCCGTCCTATCTCCGGAAAACTCGTCGCATAGAGGCTCAGTGCCCTTATGTTGTTGACATTGAACCTTTTAGAATCCATCGCGATCGGTTTCCAAAATCGCCTCATTGTCGCACTAACTCCTTTGTTGCACAATTCCACCCTAGCTATATGGAACTATCTTCCGGCTAGTGTGTTTCCCCACTTCTTTAACCTGGGTATCTTCCAATGTCGTATTAACGGGCTAGACAGTTAGCCACAGTCCGCAAATCTGCTGCTCACTGAGCGTGGTTACCCGAGGAGAAGTGGTTTTGACTCTGTCGACTGCACCCACTGGTCCCTCGGTCCAGCCACAAGGCAAAGAAGTGACAGTCCTTCCTTTTGTACCTAATGTTATGAGAACACTTAACTAACCGGAAAATTCGTAGGTACTACGCAAGGAAATGTCTGAGATTTTTAATCGAGTCTTGGGAACCTACAGATTAGAATCCGTTTTGAAGGTCCAACGTCAAGACCGCTGCAACCAATTGACGTTTTTTTTTAAGTATTTAAATTAATTGTTATCTTACAGCATACCGACTGCAGTGCCGATCTGGGCTCTGAAAACCAAGCACGAGCTGACGTTCCAGCCAGATAGCATGCTTCGCTGCAAGTTCACGAACCTGCTCGGATCGACTGTCCTGGAGGATGGAGGACACTTCGCAGCCTTCGAGCTGCCTTCCGTCGTGGCTGAAGATATATTCCAAGCTGTTGCCAAGTTTATACGGTTCAACACAGTTCAGGCAGAGAAGAAGACTGAGTTGTGATTTGGTTAATTAAATTAATGTGACCTTCGTGGAAAAAGTTAATAAAGACGCTGTCTCATATAATTCACTCTATATTCTCGATAATTAGGTTATTAGGTCATACAATTATCGAAAAACTTTCGACCGACAGTTCACGTCCTTTCTTAGGAATGCAGACAAATGCACATATATCCCACGTATCATAACTTCCTGGTGGCAGTATACAATTATATCCCGCCTTTTTGAGTCAAAACATCTGTAAGTACCAATATCATCGTCATATAGAATTTCCAACGACCCATTTCCCATAAGATCTGTAGCATGAACCAGTGACTCAAAACGCTCATAAAAATTCATACGTATACCTCCTTAGATACTTCCACGTAGTACGCATAGCCAATTCGTCATCAGCGTGAGACCAAAAGAAGGACAGGTTGCCTCACGGTGCCTTGAAACAATGCGTGACGTAAGGTATTCAATAGTCTAGAAAAGGCATCAAACTGTCGTCGAACAGGTGAAGAGTCATACTGCGGCACACATCACAGAATAATGAATAGATTTTGCATCATGTAGTCGCCTCAAACCCGGTCGTTTTCGGCTTGGGAAAATTGGAGACGATCTTTGGGTGACAGGGATGAATACATGAATGGGGAAAAATTGGTAGATAGAAAATACTTTATTGCTCCAACACATATAACGTTTACATGAGGTACAAAGGCGAACTTATCCCTCACGGAGATTTCTTACAGTCAACCTTTGGATGTTTGAGAGTCGACTAATATATGTAAGTAGGTAGTAGGAACAGACTTGAGTGTGAGAATTTAAGTTAAAATAATTAATAATAACAATAAGTACTTATTAAGAACTAGCTTTTACCGAGCCGCGTTCTAATAAGTGACTAAGGGCAAATTCGAAGGCCGAGCTGCGTTCAGGTAAACTATATAACCACTTTCTCGAAGAAAGTACGTAACTAAGGGCGAGGCCGAAGGCCGAGTTGAGTTCAGGTAAATGAAAATACTTTCTCGAGAGCAACTCGCCAAAGGCGAGGCCGAAGGAATGAGGAAACTGGTGCAGTAGCTGTGGCCAGGAGTCCATCGAAGAATCAGGCACAGCCGATAACAACGCTCCTCGCGAATGCCATGCCAGCGAAAAGGCGGACCAAAAAGGTCGTCGTCGATTTTATTGACGTGCGGACTCATCGGAAGAAAATTCAGGAGTCATTTGGAATAACAACCACTGTAAATTTTTGGCCGATCAGTTTTTTTTTCGCTCTATGAATTCCTTATCTGTCGGACTATCGGTTGGTAAAACGAAACTAAGTAAAAGCAACCAGTGTCATGGTTAAAATAGCCAGAGAAATCCGGGTAGTATTCGAAGAAGAACCAATGTCGAAGTGGATTATGGGAAAAACAACCAATCTCCACTGACACAAATATAGCTATTTTCCTATAAAATTTATTGGTCATTGTGTAACTTGTGCTGAAAGAGCTTTAATTGCTCTTATCGAAATAAATATAGTAATTTAAAAAATGTCATGTATGCCCATTTTACAATGTTTTTTTCTCTCTCCTGGAAAGTTTGTCGAAAATGACATTGGTTGTTTTTCCAAATGGCTCCTCAATTCCATAACTATCTGTGCCATTTGATCGCAGATCTATCCGTTTTAATGCTTTGGTGAATGGCAATAGCGCGTTAGTCTTTGGCGACTGGCCTCGATGCGACTCAAGAGATTGCACGAATATTTGCATGCCCACTGCACAGCTGATATCAGACTCCTTAGATATCAGCTGAGTAGTGGGGCCGAAAGCGAACTCAATCAACTGGCCTATGGAGTCGTCCGGAGACCGCCGCGCGCCGCCGCCGTGCCAGAGCGTTCCTAATTCAAAAGAATAAACATTCAACGGGGGAACATGGGGGGAACACTGCTTCGGTTCTTGGGACCGCTTTAACTTTCCCGATGGAGGAGTTATGTATTTTAATTTATTTTTATTTTTATTTATTTTTTATTTAATTTCCCTTGTATGTGAATAAAGTTTATTCCATCGGAGAAAATTTGATGATTTCGATTTAAATCCGATTTCATAGTTACATTATATTACTTAGTACCGTTAGTACCGTGTGGGGCCGGTACTTAAAAAGAATATCCCCACTGCATCTCTCCCCATGCATGTCGTACAAGGCGACTAAGGGATAAGGACAAGATGTCGTGCTAAAGGGCGACAGGCTCGCCACCTCTCACCTTGGCACGGTACTTCCACCGAGTCATGCAGCAGGTGGGTCTTCGTGCTTTACTTGCTGCTTGATCGATTTAATCTTGTTCGAATACTTTGCGAAACGTGGTGGTCGGTGTTGTGCTGTAATTGACCAGAGTACTAGCAGCACAACACCGATTACTCTGCTTACCCCGATTATCGGGATTCAGCGTGTGTGATATGTATATCAAATTCAAATCAAATTCAAATCTTCTATGTATCTTCGGAGTATGTTATCTTCTGTCTTCTGTATCTTCGTTAGTGTTTTTGTGTGCAACAAAGTATTTATGTTCTTTTCTATTATATACATTGACTTTACCGCGACCGGAGTCGTGGGCGCAGCTGGTCTTATTATATAATCCGACTTGACCGGTGCTTTGAGTGAACCAGTCTGCTGACAAGTGTGCTAAATTGTTTTTTTAAGTAAGCCGCCCGACATAAGTGCCTACGTCAGTGATGTCAGCCGATTAGATGTTTCTGCAGGAATCAGTATCCTAATCACTAGATTTACTACGCTACGCCGTGTTCTCCGCGTCATTTTGTATGGAGAAACGGAGCAGCGCCTCTAGTGATAGATTTGCGAACTTCGTTTCTCCATACAAAATGATGCAAAGAACACGGCGTAGCGTAGTACGCGGTATAGGTTAAATCTCGTGATTAGGGTACTATACCCTACGCTACGCCGTGTTCTCCGCATCATTTTGTATGGAGAAACGAAGTTCGCAAATCTATCACTAGAGGCGCTGCTGCTCCGTTTCTCCATACGAAATGATGCAGAGAACACGGCTACGGCGCGTAGCGTAGCGTAGTACGCGGTATAGGTTAAATCTCGTGATTAGGGTACTGTACCCTACGCTACGCGCCGTGTTCTCCGCATCATTTTGTATGGAGAAACGAAGTTCGCAAATCTACCACTAGAGGCGCTGCTGCTCCGTTTCTCCATACGAAATGATGCGGAGAACACGGCGTAGCGTAGTACGCAGTGTAGGTTAAATCTCGTGATTAGGGTACAGATTAAGCGACATTTTGGGCTGGTATTAAGCCCTCCGGTGCGCGATAGGTTAAAAGCCAGTGTTTCCTTTAAGTACGTGCCGGTTACACTGTTATGTAGTTTATTATTAAAGCGAAGCTTTTAGACTCACGTTTGGGATGGGTGAAAATATCGCCACATGATATGGTGTGTAACGAGGCAATCCGCCGAGACGCACCAAAGTAGTCGATATTGCACATCGGGTGGGTGGCTAAGCTCAAGTGGCAGTGGGCTGGGCACGTTAGCCGAAGAGACGACGACCGCTAGAGTAACCGTGTCCTACACTGGCGGCTGTGGACAGAAAAACGGAGTGTCTGGAAGACCACCCGTGAGATGGGACGACGACATAAAGTACGTCGGCGGAAAGCAGTGGTTCCACACCGCTGAAGGCCGGGAGGACTGGAGAAAAATTGGAGAGGCGTATGTCCAGCAGTGGACGCTTACACTCTGACTGACTGACTTGGGATGGGCACCTAACTCTGAAAAAGTTAAACGTCACGAAAGTACGATAGGAAGTTGGAACACTTCTCTGCCTGAGCGCCATCTATCAGAGAACCTTTTGAAGTCGAACCATTGTATTGGTTTTTACCTAGCTCGGTTGTGAAAGAGAAAGTTGAAATTATTTTCGCATAGATGGCGCTGTCCCGATCGAAATTAAATTCCAAAGAGTTACGTCGCTGCGCTCGTAATACAAACTCTTTGTTAAATTCTATCGTCTGTCGTCTATTTTTCACGGGGAGTGTTCGGAGGAGCTGTTTAACGCGATTCCATCGTCCCTATTCCACCTCCGCCCTACGCGTACTGGGCAGGGGATGCACCCCTATACAATCGACCTACCGGGGATGCGCACCAACCGGTTCTGTGTAGGCCTTTTATTTATTCACAGAACCGGGAAAATGTGGAACGCACTCCTAGTTTTTTTTTTTTATGGAAACTGACACGGTTGGCTACATCACCTACAACGTCCGTGATGTCAGCCCATAACACCGGGTGAACTAGGTGCCATGTCAGTGCTTCCCCCTTTGATCGTGCCGGCTACACTGAACTGGACGGAAAACACAATCTATTTACATAGCCGTTTCGACCGACCTTTCATTCAGTGCGGTGGTACCAGCCCGGGCGGGTAAACCCTACCACCTAGTAATATAAGAAGGGAGTCATATCCCTTTCCCTTTCCCAGTTCATCCATTTCCTTCCAAGTACAGCCTGGGGTTTTTGAAAAGGCGCGTGAAAAGGCTCCTGTCGGGCCGGCATCGCATTCGCAATCTCCTCGCATCACAGAATGTCCATGGGCATCGTAAGTCACCTACTCGTAAATGAAATGATCCAACATGTCGCGCTTTCCGTAAAAAAAAGAAGTCATTCATTAGTAGGTAACTTTACGCTGAGGGGTGTATGTGTATCAGATATACTGATCACGTTCCCATACGCATTTTTGATACACATACACCTCTTAGCGTAAAGTTACGTACTAATGAAAGACCTTATTTATATATAAGGACTTTCAAAATTAGTTCATAGTACGCTAAGGGGTGGTTCTGTATCGGAAATAGATCACTTTTGAAGAACAAAGATTTTTTTTTTACATAAAAATTTTTTTTTCAACAACGGTTGATTCGGTTTGCACCAATAGAAAGAGTAGTTCTTGGGGCTCACTATTCGCTATATACCATCACGGTAAATAGCCTTAGGGCTGAGCAGTATCAACGAAAGTATAGTATATAGTATAGTAAGCGATCGTTTATTAGCCAGTAATTATTACACAATTGCCCTGAACTGATCCAAATGTTCACATTGAACAAAAAGTTCATCTTCGAGAGCACCGTATGAAAATACCTATTCGCAAACATTTCCTAACAAACACTGGTGGAACTATGGAACTAAATTCCAGAGGAACTAATAAACGCACTTAGTACCTACCAACCTTCTACCAACCTATTCAAAAATAAAGCGAATAAAATAGACAAATACCTAACAATGCTAATGTAAAAGGATGCTTAAAATGGGTACTAGGCAAAAGCACTTCGTATTTCCCTAACCATACCCATATTTCAAGTGATTTAACTATAATATATATGCCTATAGTTAGGTAAAGATTCAAGGTATAATGTGAATACATTATTTTTCATTTAATTTTATAAATTCCTTTTAAAATATTTGGTTGAAAAGTGGTAAAATCGTTAAAAAATGCCTTTGCTATTTCCCTCGCCATTTTTTACAAATGCATCTAATACGAAAAATGCTTCATTGAGCTTAGAGTCAATAAGACTAAGAATCATCTAAATAAACTCAAACGCTTACAGAATAAATGGTTTTTCACTGAACTATCTTTGAACATTCTAAATTTTGGGCCGTTGCCGTGCGCGAGCGTTTTTTGTATGGACGTATTTGTGACGAAATAGCAAATGCATTTTCGAACGTTTTTACCACTTTTCACCCACTTATTTTTCAGAGAATTTACAAGATTAAATTACAATAATCTATCACACATTATACCTTGAACCTTTACCTAACTATAAGCATATAAATTATAGTTATATCTATTGAAATATGGCTATAGTTAGGATAATATGATGTGATGTTTTGCCTAGTACCCCCCCTTAAGAGCGAATGTAAATAAATAAAAAATCTAAAACAGAACATTAACAATATTGATAAAGCCAAGAACTTTTAACGGGATTTCCTTGAATATCTAAAATAAATAAATAAATAACTTGTTTTATAAATCATGCCGAGTTAGGTATTACCTACGTGAGCAATCATCAATACGACATTTCTGACTAATAATTTGTAAAACTATAAAATTATTGTGTAATTCTGTGTATGCTTATCTTTCCTAGTGATTAACCCCACAGCCAGCCTCAGAATGGCATGATGGGCGTGAAGGTATGTACAGTTGAGTCACATATCTAGTGCGTCTTTTGATGTGGTCAGTGAGTAACGGTAGTATTTTATACGTGTGACTCACAGGTATGTCAAAGGCAAGGTTATACAGATAGGTGACTTATTGGTGGAGTTAATTTAGAATTAAATGCTTCAAAAGTTTAATTAAAAATTTTGAAAAACTTCCAACCCCTTTCACAGTCAAAAACGATTTCCGTTTAAAGGCGTCGGGGACCGCTAAGTAAATAACCGCGCAGCTCTGAGTTTTTATTCTTTTTTATATTTAATTTACTTAAAGATCCCCGACCCCGACGCGACGCCCTTAAAGTAACTAAATGGTAATTATTTTTTACTTTTAATGTAATTTGTAATTTAACTTTTATTTTAAGTTTTTAAGAGATGTAAGGGATATGACTCCCTTCTTATATTACTAGAGGGTTTAACCCGCCCGGGTTGATACCACCGCACTGAATGAAAGGTCGGTCTAAACGTATATGTAAATAGTTCGTGTTTTCCGTCCAGTTCAGTGTAGCCGGCACGACCGAAGGGAAGCACTGACGTGGCACCAAGTTCACCCGGTGTTATGGGCTGACATCATGGATGTTGTAAGTAGCAAACCGTGTCAGTTCCATAAAAAAATTTTTAATATTTAATCAGAACAAGGTTCCGAAGTCAAACTTTCTGCTTTCGAGCTTTCCGGCTACAATCATTCCATTCCGGGACTATTAAGAATTTGGAAAGAGCCGATCACAACACATGGACGCTTTTGGACGTCCGAGCCGACTTTTCTTTGTATGAAAAGTAAATGTCATGTAAACTTAGCTCGTAGTTAGTACCTAAACTAACCTAACTCAAAATGGTTATTGTGTTTTGCAAACTCTTGCAAACTCAAAACAAAGTTACCTCTTGGCGTTCCGGTTTAATTCTTGCGATTAGTATAACTACTTGTGTGTTAGTGAATTGACACCTTTCTAGCCGAACATTCGGCAATACACTTTCTAGAGACATTTGCATTTAGCACTTCCGTACTTTAGTCAACACAAAACCAAAACTCTCTTCGTCGCTACTGTGGCAGCAGAGGTCGTGGACATAATACTCGCGTGACAAAGTTCTTCGAGCACTCATGCATGACATGATGTAACTCCAAGAAGTTGGCAGCCGAAAGAAAATTTAAGTAATATTTGAAAATGTTTCTAAATCTACCATCAATCTGACGCTTGTACTTCGGAACGTCGAAACGATATCGAAAGATACCAAGCGATGTGGAAATAGGTATATCATAAGTGCATCATTTGGCGTATCAATGGAAAGATTTCGTTATAAAAAACACAAATGTTAAAATTTATAGTTTAAAGATATAAAAAAATATATACGAAAATCGAACACATCCAAATATAGAGGGTGTTTTAAGTTAGGGTTTCGTAACTTCAGGGTTCGAAAGGGGTCCATATTTGAAGACGAAAAGCTCTGAAACTTTTTCCCAGATTCGGTCATTTTATAGTATTTTTTGGTGAAAATCGTTTAATCGAGATTTGGTGGATGGTTAACGTCCATTTTTATTAAATAAAAATAAAATGACTAACTTACATCCTTAACTAGTAGAATTGAACTGTATGTAGGTAAATGCCAAACACTTAAATTTGAATGGCATCAAAAGAAAAAAAAAGGGACTGAACTAGGTCATTGCAATCTTTAGACCTAAGCCGCACTTTTCCATCGAATTTTTACAATAATTTTCTATTTTTGTATAAAAAAAAATACGGAATTTCGATTTGAGATAAGGATTTCTTACATCCAATAATGAGTACTTTCTATTCCTGAAGGCCAAGCCTATCCAGAAACACCCTGTAGAATATATGGCCTCTCTTATAGTGTGCAGGGAAATCTTAACGAAAATCTTAAATCACCTTAGTCTTAAAGTTCTCGCGGAAAACGGAACCCTCTCCACGCGAGTTCGACTCGCACTTGGCCGCTTTTTTTTAGTGTTATATCTGAAATTGCATTTCGGGCGACAATTTCACGCTGCTCCACGTTGTAGAAAACCAATGTAAGAGAGAGACGCCGAAGCTATATAAAAGTGAGACGGCAAATGGCCAAATATAGTGGTTGGCCAAGTTTGGAGGTGGCAGGTAACTACGTCATAGACGCAAACGAGACCTCGAGCTGGACCAATGATTGTTTGACCTCGGAAAAAAAATTGACACGAAGAATATTTGTTCGAAGATCGCTTATACGAGTATATAAGTAAGACCTAGCTACTCGTATTTTGAAAACATATTAGCATTTACAAACCCACTCGGTTCTCAAAACGTTTCTTTGTAGCACCGCTGGGGAGTGGAACTGTCTTCTGGCGAGTGTATTTCCCGAATTCTTTAACCTGGGTGTCTTCAAACGTTCAAGCTAGACAGTCTAGTAACAGTCCGCAAATCTGCTAGCATGGCGCCTCACTGAGTTTCGCGAGGAGAGGTGTTTTTTGGCTCTGTCGCCTGTACTATTGGTCCCTCGGCACAGCCACCCGTGTTGGTTTACATAAAAAATATTAATAATCCAAAGGTGAATTCTAAAGTTACGCAATGATTCAAAAAGTCTAAATGGGTACCTATCTCGTAAAGAGGGTAGATTCATTAAAAACGCCTAGATACCTTGTAAAGTGCATAGACACTTTGTAATGCGTCTAGAGATACATTGTAAAGCGCCTGAATAGTTTTTAAAGTGCCCAGAAACTTTGTAAAATGCCTTCGTACTTTGTAAAGTGCTTAGGTATTTTGTAAATCGCATCAATAGTTTAGGTATAGAGTAGCTAAGGTTGAACTGAAAGAAAAAAAAAGTTGACTGCAAGAAACCTCTGTAACGGATAAGTCCGCCTTTCCGCTTCTTATGTAAATTTTCTAATGTGCCTCGTAATGTACTATTACTGTTGAATATTTCTTGGAGCAATTATAAAACATTTTTTATCTGTCTAACGTAGGTAGCTTTACGTAAGGACATTAAGAGAATGTAATACATTTTTATTTTGTCATTCCATCCCTTCTGGCCCAAATCAGCCCTTCAAGTTGGCATGTTTTGAAAAATGCGAAAACACGCAAACTTGAAACACAATCTCGTGCTTTAGTCGTTAACGCTGCATAATCGAGACAAACTCTAACGAACAGACAGAGATTTAACTTTATTCGATCCTTCAAACAAAACCTTGTATGAAGCCTAGGTGGGGCAACATGGGCTACCAAAGTTGAAATTGTTTGTTATGAAAAAATTGTTTCGAACTGCGCAAACATCAAATTCTCGAACTAAGTTTGACGGCTGCATGTGTACATGCAGACTCCCTCGATTTTTTTTCTATTTTCCCAGTTATTACGGCCGCGCATTGTTTTGAGTCTTCCACATTGCTGAAAGGCGAAATTATTGCATAATATGAATTTGTACCAGTCAACCTTATACACAACACAATTCCTCAAGATGTTCCACCGCAGCCGGTATAATCACACAATGGGAAGTAGACAGCGTTTTTAAGATACCCTTCACCGTCAATCAAATTGCTCACGAACAAACTATCTCTCTCACTCTATGGCCCTGTGCTAGACTAAGATAGAGTCACACTATGAGTTCCGTAATGTATTGACTATGTGCAATTATAAATTTATGGATGTTTGATAAAAAATCCTAGCTGTTATTCAAGTTTTTTCGCCAGAGAACATCCTACTGTTATATAATTGTGTTAATATATATGCATGTTTGTCAGTCTTATGCAAAAACCACTTTGTCTATTGAGGTCAAACTTGCTTCGTTGCAATGGTACTATGTGGTTGTAGGTAGTACATGTGGGTTGTTTAAAACTGTACCGTGCACGTTATGTCAATAGATGTGTGTATGTCACGTCTTGGTTCTCTTAAAGGACATGGCGTTCAGCTCGCAATATTATTGAAACGAAATTAAGTGAAAAAAAATAATACCTATGTACTTTACTGCACACAAAAAAGTTTACAAAACGTAGTTTCTTCAAGTTTTTCTTAAACTCTATGTACCTAGAACTGTGCAATGAAGTAGTACTAGGTAGTACACATGTTCTAACTACAGACTTAGGGTTGCCAACCGTACTTTAAAATAAATTATCTTACTTTATTTTAGGTCTTCGTAATTTAAACTTTTGAATAGCAATAAACTACGCGAGAATACTTTATTTCAAACTTAAGTTTTGACTTAAGGTTTTATGCATTGCGCGAAATGTAACGTAAACTGATAGCAACAACGCAGTAATCGAATGCAGTGCATCATTAATAAAATATCATTAAAGTCGGTGATTATAGTGTGTTTAAAAATATCACTGCTAAAATGTGCAAAGAAGACTAAAATATATAGTATATTTTATTTATTATTTATTTATTAGTATAGTATATGTACCTATATTTGTCAAAATAAATCTTTTTATTTCTCATCCTTCAACTCAGAAATACGTTATTTATTCTAATAAAATTGTTGGCAACCCTACTTACAGTACAGGAGACTTTTGATTTGAAAATCCAAGATGGCTGATCATCCGTCAGAAAGAATGAGCACCAATATGGCACCAATAATGCAATAAAAAGTATGGCGTTTCATTGTCGTTTTCGTCGTCGTCACGTGATTAGTTCGTTCTCCATTCGAAATTCGAATGTTGAGCTCTCGCGCCCTTGATAAAGTATCATACCAAAGAGTTTGTATTACACAAACTCTTTGTATCATACAAGCCAACGGTCTTCATAAAAGTATTACATTCTACATACATACACATACATACATACATACCACACGCTGTATCCCGACAATCGGGGTAAGAAGTGTAATAGGCGTTGTGCTGCAAGTACTCTTGTAAATTTCACGCCAACACCGACAACCACATTTAGCGAAGTATTAGGACGAGATAACTATCAAGCAGCAAGTATGGCACGAAGACCCACCTGCTGCACGATTCGGTGAAAAGACCGATTACATTCTATATACTAGCTTTTGCCCGCGGCTTCGCTCGCGTTAAATTCGTATTTAAAAAGAAGATGTAAGTAAGCCCGCTACCGTACCTTTATTTCGGCGCGCGGAACAATTCGATTTGTATCAGAAGTAGTGTATAATTGGGCAAGCTATATCTCATTTCATTCGATATAGCTAGCCCAATATACACTTTTTTAAATTAACTATAACGAACAACGACTAAAGCTTAAACTAACTTTAATATATTTAATTAATACATGGTATAACCAAACATGATCTAACGAGAGTTTTAATTCTCCTATCTAAGTGGAAAAAACAAACGAATACTTTACATTTACTCAATCATATGCAACCCCATCTGTTTTTTTTTTTATATTTTAAAAACTAGCTAGAACAGATTCAATGATTGATGAATAGTGCAAAAAAAACTTGTGACATTTATGTCAACTCTACTTATATTGTAATTATTCCCAAACCCCTAACCTTTTATAATGTTATCTATTTTATATTTAATATTCAAACTAAGGTATTCTTTATACATATAAATGAAACACCGGAATTACTTGTTCTTATTATTTTTATTTAGACAACTACAAATAATAAAAAATACAAAATTACCCATAAATCTAACTTACGTTAAATATTATACAAAATTATATTTTAAAACATTGTCGAGCATTTCCATTTATACCTTTTTAATTTACCGTATCTCTATCAAAATCAACTTCGTAACACCATTCCGCTAAACACATGACATTTTTTAGAGCACAATGGTTCTTATGACTAATACAATTATATTTATCCGAATCCTTACAATAAGTTTCAGCTAATTTCTTAAAATTAGGACAATCAAACGATTCCAGGTTTACAACATTATCATTATTACACAATCTCTTTATCCAGGCTGCTTTTTCAATGCCTTTACAGTATAAAGTCTTGTCTTGTAAGTATGGTTTAACGTAATTGTTGAATTCATTCGTGTTCAAAAATCCTTCCCTCCATGATATTCCGAGATTCTTTTCTATCCAGCGCACTTGTCTCTTTTCTTCATTGGTTAGTTTCCAATAAGGAAACGGTGGCTTCAAAATAAAAACTTCGGTTTTTCCGTATGAAGCTATAGCCAATTCTTTCAAAATAAACTCGTTGCCAGACGTTTTGAAACCTTGCACGTCTACGATAATATGAGCAGACATGATTACTAGCAGTAATTAGTTTCAGCGTCCGGCTCGACTGCAACTTTTCGCAAGACTGTTAATATTTTAATGTAACTCGGTTATAAAAGGTAGAAATTAATTCATCACACATTTAGTGTCAACATCATATATTTTGTTGAGCTATGTATATGACTAAAATGTTAAGTTGTGTGTATGATGATTATTTCTGAAATACCTATTTCATGCACGTGTACAAATATAATTTATGACTCATCAGTAATTTCAAGAATTTTAAACTTGTATTACGTTTGATGATAAATTCTCAGTATTCATAAAAATGGAAAGTGTGAAAAACAAATCATAGTCTATGTTGTGTGGAGCTTAATGGTCAGTTATAGATTAAAGTCTTGCTTGTACACACGTTTCTCTACATCATCATGACATCGGTAAGATAAATATTTTTCTTTTTTAAAATATTACCTATAAATAAAAAAATTCTAGAGGTATAATTATTTTTAGCACTTTAGAAATTTAATAAAATTAACTGAATTAATGTTATTATTTTTTATTTTCAGATCAAGCAAACAGAATGCATCGATTTGTGTAAGAAACAGAAACAAAAAAGAACTAGGAAAGATCAACTGCAAGCTTTGTCGTCGTATGTAATGGCACCGGCACAGACTAGGGGGCAGCAGTTAATCAAGATACAAATTTTTGATGTTCTGCCCGATGGGCTCGATACTTGTGAAGTGCCATCAATTCAAGGACAATATGTTGTGCAAGGAGCAGGTTTTGATGAAATTCTGGATACTACTGAAAGAGTTTTAAAGTTAATTTCCAAAAAAGTGATTAATTGTAATTTTGCATACTGATGTTTAAAATAAAAGGGTATTTACAACTCAAAGCGTTTTATTTAAATAAAAAACACGCAATGACAAAGAAAGGGTTAAAAGCACTAAAGGTACACATAAAATAAACACAGTATATTAATATTACAGAACATAATTTCTGAGACTTAATAATTAATTACAAATATTACCCTTTAAATAATAACATGTATTGGTAAACAAAGGGTTGCAATCATGAAAGATACACATAAAATAAACACAGTAGGTATATTAATATTACAGAACATAATTTCTGAGACGTAAATTAGAACGATGTTTGAATCAAAACATAGTTCGGTAATGCCCCCAGGGTAATGTACTATACTTATTTTTGAACAATTGTCGTTTATCATCAGATCTATTGAGAACTGTTTTGTTTATCTCTTGAGTGTATAACACGTGTTTCATTGATCGAATTGTTAACATTTTACGTTGTAGAGACTCGTCGCTATCGAGAGCCTTCCTATATTCTTTTCGGTTTATTAATTTTGTTGCAGATGGGGTGACCCCTTTAGCTTTTTTAATAGAGAATTCAGGTGTTTTAATGCAGTATAATTTTGCTCTCAACCCTATAAATTCCTCTACGGGAAGACCACCCAATTCATCTTTGAATAGTCCTGGTATTTTGTCGTGTACGCGTGGGATATTATAAATATTGTCTTTTGAGAAATTGCTTGTATCAAAAAATGATATATTTTTTTTCATGTCTTTGTAAAAATCATCGGTATGTACATGATATAAAAGACTGTCAGTATCAGTGTAACACAACTTGATATTACTATCATACAGAGGCTTCATTACAGAATAATGAAAATTATATAAATGAGTCTTGGCCAATTCTAAGACGGTGAACCCGATATAAATAGGTCTGTCCAAAACAATTTCAGTCGGGTTCAGCTGAATAGCGACCAAATTTTCAGAAAATACAGAGATATTTTTGAAGTTAGGTCGAGAAATCAATTTACCTGCCCCGAGAACTTTGTTCGTCAGATTTGTATGGTCTCTCCATACATTTGCTAACTTCACATCGACTTGATTGCGTTTATTTTCAATGGTCTTTCCAAATATTGCATTATTATATAATTTGAAGTTGTCCTTTTCAAATTCTGACTTAGCTTGTTTGCGTAGAGAAGTATTAAGCTCGATATATTTCTTTAAAAAATGTGTTTGTGTAAATGTAAGCACCCTGTGAATTTTTTTTTAAATTAAACCGTTATGTATACAAGCTTTCAAATGAATATAATGAATAACGTATTTGTTCTTGTTGTATAGACTTGCAATGAGTTTATTATTTGTACCATTAATGGGGGTGAATTTCTCAGGAGCAAATGGTAAATCTGCATGAGCGTCGTGGAGATATTCAGGATAATCCATGTCGACTTCCAGAATATATCCCACGTCTGAGTCATCGTCCACATCGCAAACATTAAATTTCTCAACTTCATTCACGCTCAGAAATCGAAAGTTGGCTATAGGCAATTTCCTCATCATTACAAAACCGTACAAGTTATTACAATCTAGATACACCAGGAAAGACGTTCTTTCGTTTTTATCATAATCTGATAAATATCTATTATTTGCTTTAGCATATCGCAGTATACTTTGGGCGAGACCTCCGCGAACGCCTTTTTCTAAAAATTCATATATTTCCAAATCTGAAACTAGTTCCAGTTTTACCTTTGTGTACAACAACATTGCGTCCCAACTTAAACCTGGTGATGTAATATAATAAGCTGGATCAAGTTTGTAAAATTCTAAACTCATCTCTCGAAAATTTTCAAATACGTCACACAGCAAAAGTATGTCAGATTTTAGGTAGAGGTCTGTATATTCTCCAAAGTTTCTTACACCAAAAATGTGCCAGACATTCTGGGCATGATCATATTCACTTTGCGTAATATGTGTTCCAGTAAGTCTGTTATAAAAATCTGAAATATTCGGTAACGTAGTCTCTTCATATTTGTCGAGCGAATCCATATAATCATATGGATAGACACCTTTTTGACGCAATAGGTTGAAAAGATCTCAATCATTAAATATCCGTTTTAAATGTTTGAAATCATCACTTTTTAAGCTTTTACTGAGTTTCTCAAGGCTTGAACTAAGAAATCTAAAAGAATCTATAAATTTCATTTGAGCAAACCGACCATCACCTAGTGGTAAAAACTTCGTAAAACTGATATAATTTTCTTTGTTCTTCGGTATGACTTTTATACGTCCTTTCGTATTTGCTAATTCAGTTATAAACAAGTGACAATCGTAACCCGATAAGTTATGAAAAAATATCGGTATGAAGGGGCATTTGCGAAGAACTAAATTACATTGAGAATGGGCCGGCCCGCGAAATTTACCTGTTAAATGATCATGATCGCTAACACAGTCACCGAACAGCAGTTCCTTACAGATGTAACATTTCTCAGCTTCATTCAATATATTTTTTTGCTCAACTGTTAATGGTTTCATTGGTGCATTATAGCTTAAAATATTCTGCAATCTCAACACATCTTTAGTTAGTTTATGAATAAATGTTTTAACACAATCAGGTCCACGGTAGGTTACCAACTTATTCAATTCTGGTTTGACAGAGGAGCAAATATAATACCCGAAGCATGTAGGTATGTGAATGTTAACACATCGAGTTCGTTCAGTTTTATTGGTTTCTTTTTCTGAACAAGCGCGTAACATACTTTCAAAATCAGCGTATATAACGAAAGGCACCCTTTGTGTCCTTTCATAGTGTTCGAACTGAAGACATTTATTTTCCTGCGCTAAGATAACTCGAACTCGCGAACAGTCATGATTTTCAAACTTGCTCTCGTTAGAAAAAGGAAGCAAGCATTCTTCACATAAGAATATTTTACCATGGTGATGGGTTATTTGTGAACGCACCAACCGTTGAAGATTTTTTATTAAGCAATAGTGACTTTTTTCACCCTTTTCGATGAAAAGTAAATTTATGTGATGTAGTTTTCGCTTCTCAGTAACGTATAGGGGGCCATTTATTTCAGTTTTGTTTGACACACCATATATATTGACACTGATGCGAGGATTATTGCGTTCAAATGTTTTAATATCATCAAACGACGGTGGTAAGGACATACCGTCAGTGTTTAAAACTGTCGAGTAGTGTGGATATGTACTAACTCTGTTCGCGTTCCGCGTTGTGGGATATAAATATGCAATAATACTCCATAAAAAGCAACAATTGTCATTATTTTTCACGTTAATGCAACACTTTTTATGTTGAATAACTTGAGGTAGAGGGATATACGTTCCACCTCTTAAAGGAGTATATTTATTTATGTTTACTTCAAGGTGACTTATTCGTTCGAAACTCCACCCGGACTCGCGTTGTTCGAATTCGGTCGATTTAAGGTCAAGCTTCTCTACGGTGGATATAAACAAATCTAATACATTAGTGCTTTGCAAGACAGGTTGATATCTAGTACTAAATGATTTCAATGTCTGTTCCCCATTTTTTATCAACGAAAAATAGCAGTACAATTCAAAGTTAACCTTTAAAGAAATATATTTGAGGAGAGTTGTTTTAATCAAACATTCTACTTGAGCGCTGATATCGATAAGGAATTCTTTAGAGTCGGCGTATTCGCGAACGGGATTTATGCGATAGCTTCTTACTCTATTTTTGAAGGCTGACGTAATCACGTGTACATTTTCTAGATCTGTGCTCAATAAAGCATTAGCTTTGTGCAAATTAGTTCTTTGATGATATCCAAACTTATTTTTGTGTATATTTTTATTGCAAATTTCACAATACATTTTCTCTAAAAATAATTTAAACATTACCTATATGCGTCATAATGTAAAACCGTAATTTTTAAACAAAAACGAAAACTACACCTTAGACGTTTCAAATGTTTTACGTTCACAAGTTACAAAGCGAGTGAGGTACTTCCAAGCTTCCTCGTCTTCGTCCAACCTTGATTTTATCGCAATGACCGCGTGTCGCCATCTATCGATGGGCTTTATCTTTTCGATATCTTTTGCCACATAAACTTTCAGTTCGGCAAAATACTCCCCTTTTTTGTCGAGGACACTCCTATAGTAACCATTTCCCTGCCTGCGGGCGAGCGAGCAGATTAACGAAGATGATGACTGTTTACTCCTCACCGGCGATGCAGGCACATCATCGGGTTCCACGTCGGAAGCGAAGGGGTCAACGGCGACACGTTTCTTGGAGGGTTGTGCAGAACGTTTAATGTTGCTGGTGGCCCGGCGATTAGGCTTCACACCACGGGTGGTGGAAGGAAGCACCTCACGCTCGCTGTCAGAGCTCAAGTTGTCGGGAACGTGAGGTCGTTTCGTTGACTTCTCGCTCTTCAAGCTGCCTGTACTGCCGTTGACGCGTTTCTTGCTGATAACTTGACCGGACGGAGGGATTTCGTTCTCGCTGTCCGTGCCAAACAACTCGTACATTCGAGCGGTAGTTGAATGCTTCTCTGCTGAAGCGTTGGATTGCTTAACACCTGTGTTCTTCTTCTTTTTCTGAGCGATGAAACCAGCTTCCGCCTCATCGCCCGAATTGAACGGGTTCTTGTACGATGACCTGCAAATCAGTTAAAATATGGTTTTTATTTCCCCCAAAAAGAATATAATGTGCCCACTCCATTTGCGTATAGCATCCCGTTTAATGATTGATCTATTTATCACTCAGATGCTTATTTTTGTTCGCT
Organism: Nematopogon swammerdamellus; assembly: GCA_946902875.1. Classification (NCBI taxonomy): domain Eukaryota; kingdom Metazoa; phylum Arthropoda; class Insecta; order Lepidoptera; family Adelidae; genus Nematopogon; species Nematopogon swammerdamellus. Next base: position 11,150,956 of record OX336359.1, read on the forward strand.
ACTAAGTCATAGAACAAGGACTACTCAATATATTTTTTAAATACCTACATACTGTAAAATTCCAAATAGCACCAGTGGTCGCAAAGTTTAACATAATTAGAGTAGGGGTAGGTAAATATTATTTGTAAGATTTCCTTAAATAATAGTGAAGTGGAATTATTTTATTATTTTTTATTTAAAATAATAACACTTACATACTTTGTCCTTGGCTTTGGATTGAGCGATGGTCTGATGATGTTCTTATCAAGTATCCGCTCTGCAGCGCTCCTGCTTCTCCAAGTATCTGGTGAGTGAAATATTAATAAGTACAGTGTTTGGGTAATGAGTTTTGTTTGTAGGAACGAAGTGGAATTTTTTTTTTAAGTTTCAGCTAACTGAAAGAATGTATTTCCTTTTTTAAAGCAAACGGATAAAAATAACAGTAGTGAAAATATGTAAGTGGGAAATAAGTTATTTATTAAATAGATGTAAAGCAAAAATTAAGAGAAAAAACACATCAGAATTCCAGCCTAGACCGTGAATGAATCGATCCCTCCATTACCAATTTCGCGAGAAAACATAATGTAAGTATCTAAGCACTGACACGGCCACAGCCCCATTTAACCAAAAAATAAAAAAAAAACCCGGTTAAGTACGAGTCGGAATCGCGCCCCGAGGTTTCCGCATCATAAAAAAACATTTAAAAAAAAAACACGTTTCTTGTATGGGAACCCTCATAATTTTTTACTTTTAATTTTTTTTATTATTTGTTGTTATATCCACCATAATAACACATATTCTGTGAAAATTTCAACGAGATCCCTCGGGCAGACAGACAGACGGACGGACGGACGGATGGGCATACAAGCGGCCCAGGCTTAGTAATAGGCTTCCGTGGGGGATACGGACGGAAACCTATAAATAAAAGAACTTACCAACGGACGGGCAGACAGATGACACAGGCTTAGTAACGGGCTTCCGTACGGGATACGGAAACCTAAAAATAAAAGAACTCACGTTTTAAATCGTCGGTACTGGCACTGATACACTTTTCACTTTTATTCACAAACTGTTTTAATTTAATTTTAATTGTTCACTGTTCACTGTAGGTACTGCTTTACTGGAGGTTTCGTTCGGACAGACAGACAGACAGACAGACGGACGGACGGACGCACGGACGGGTAGACAGGCGGTACAGGCTTAGTAGGCTTCCGTGGGGGTTACGGAAACCTAAAAATAAAAGAACTTACCAACGGACGGGCAGACAGACGGTGTAGGCTTAGTAATAGGCTTCCATGCGGGATACGGAAACCTAAAAATAAAAGAACTTACCTTGCAATCGTTGGCACGGATACACTTTACACTTTTATTCACAAACTTTTTTAATTTAATTTTAATTGTTCACTGTTCACTGTAGGTCTCTTTACTTTACTGGAGATCTCGTTCAGGAATACTGATGCTGTTTCACGGCCCCTGTATGGTTTATATAGGGGTTTAATTGCTAATTTGCACACGACACTACACTGCACTCGATGATGTCACGGTAGTTCTCATGCGATAAAGTTACTGAAGCTTTTTATGGTCAAGCTACGTGATGTTTTCACTTTTGATATGAGGAGCAACGGAACAAAATCACACATATCCACTTTTTCCGCAAGTGTTTTTTTATCGATTCGACATCTTTAGCCTGAAACCCACCGAATAGCAGTTTTATAGTATTCAAAATCACACTAATCGCTCTTGTATAATCGCTAGAAATCAAACGTTTGCATAAGAATCACACATATCCTGGTACAAAGTCGTATTTTGATGTAAAACTCTAAACTTGCGATCATAACAGTTTTATAGTATTCAAAATCACACTAATCGCTCTTGTATAATCGCTAGAAATCCAAGGTTTGCATCAGAATCACCCATATCCTGGTACAAAGTCGTATTTTGATGTCAAACTCTAAACTTGCGATCATAATCACACAAATGAAATAGAATAATCATTGGATTGGAAAAAATTGCACCAAAATCACGCATATATTAGTTTATTAGTTATTTGACTCTCCTGTAAAAAAGTTAATGTGGACATGTTTGACTTTGTTTCGTTGCTCCTCATATACTGTGTCTACGAAATAATGACGTGCACGTTGCATTATCTACTAACTTCAGAAGGGGGTGGTCAATTATATCATGGACAACGTGTACTGCTTGTACACTCAAACAAATAAAAGTATAAAACTTGAGCATGATTTATAATCCACTTATAAATTGATAAGTAGTCCGTAGTGGAAGGCGTATGAACGTGTAAACTGAATGTAAACCATGAAATTTGAAAAGCAGTCACAGTCTCTAAATTTAAATACGGTATATTGTGAACTAGATCTCCAAAAGAAAAATAATCCCCGGCACAGCTCCCTGCTGCCTGATACAATAAGATGTCTGGTTTGTGGGCCCTCTAACTGTGGGAAAACCAATATTATGTTAGGCTTGCTTCTTCACGAAAACGGTTTGAAATATAGAAATGTCTACCTTTATTGTAAAACCACATTTCAACCAAAATATCTTTTTTTAAGCAGAGTCTTAGAAAATGTGCCCGATGTATCTTTCTCAAAGTTTAAAGAAAATGAAGACGTATTGCCAGCCTCCGAAGCATTACCAAATTCAGTGTTCATTTTTGATGATGTTGCTTGTGAAAAGCAAAATAATATTCGTGATTACTTTTCCATGGGAAGACATAAGTTGATCGATTGTTTTTATTTAAATCAGACTTACACCAAAATTCCAAAACAGCTCGTACGCGATAATGCTAATTTAATTATTCTGTTCAAACAAGACGATATTAACTTAAAACATATTTATAATGAACACATAACCACCGATATGACGTGGAATCAATTTCAAAATCTTTGCGCTGTTATTTGGAGTGTTCCGTACAACTACTTAGTAATTAATAAAGACTGTGAAAGAAATAAGGGTCAGTATCGTCTTAATTTTGATACTTTTATCGTACTTGATTAACACAATAAAAATAAAAGATTTTACTTGTTTACTTCATTCACTATCGAATGTTAAACTCACACGGATGTCTGTGTATTGTTTTTTTGATCATGAAGAAAACCTTAAAGAAAGAAATTATTAAATCAGTACAGGCTGTAAAAAAGAAGCTAAATCAGATAAGAGAAAATAAATTCGACAATGAAATGATCTTAGAGCAGACTCTGAGACCTATTACAGACCCGCTGCATAAAATTGTTATAAATTCTGCCTTATCAAACAATTCACCCTCAAATTACAACATAAAAAAATCTACTCTTTCACCTGAATTTGAAAAAGTTGTAAATATGCATCCCGATAAAAATTTTGGAATAAATGATAACGAAACTAGTGAAGACACTAGCACTCAAACGGATGAGGAAAAAGAGTTTGAAATACTTGCGTCTCCTAGTACTAGTTTTATTCGCCATCCATCTGTTTCCTCTTTAGAATCGCAAGACGATGACATAGAAACCAAAATACCACTTTTTCCTGGCATGGCTAATTTACGAATAGATATTCCTTTTGGCATAAGACATAAAAATGGAAAAACTATGATTGGAAATAAACAAGCTATAATTGGAGATGATCAACTTTCCGTGGGCGATATAAGAGTGCATTTATCACCTGGTTTGAAAGAATTGTTATATAAAAGAAATCCCGATTTGATTAAAATTACAACGAATGATAAAAATATATACAAACAAATATTGTTAGAAACTAATGTGCATAGAAGAGATTTCGATGCGAGAAAGGCTATAAAAAGTAACAAGGGGGCGAAATATCGCTATGTAATAAAACCTCTGTTCCATTTAGATAAAAACATATCTGGAGAGGGGTATGTATCAGGAAATGGGCTGCCATTTAAGAAAAAGGTAATGAAAGATTTAGACTATGTGTACTGGAATGATCCTAATGAGCTAGTTGAACGTCTTCATTTGTTAATTGCATCTCGTGATGCTGGAAATACGGGTGTTGATAATGAAGTCATATCTATTTTGGAAGAATTGAGAGAAAGCGGGGTGATTTAAAAACATTTATAAATCCCCCAAAATTCTACATATGCACAGTAATACTTGAGCTTTCTACGAGCACGATCCTATCCATATCTATGCAACCATGAATGTTGATAAGTTCGGTCAACATGTTCACAAGAGACTTAGATTAACTGAATTAATACATGCGGTAGATACGGGAATCTATAAAACTAAAGACGGGCATATTGATGCGAGATCATCTAGATTAAAAAGACTCCTTCCGCCGCAAGAAGCTGACGATGCTGTCACTAAGTCGTATGTAGACAAATTAAGTAACGAATTTTGTTCAAAAAAAGAACTTAAAAAGATCATCGAAACCTTGAGTATAGATATAAAAAGAAATTATAAATTGTTAAAAACACAGTATGATCAAACATTCTACACGAAAACAGACGTTGATCACATTATCGCTGATTTAAAAAAATCTACCAGATAATGAGTAAAGAGGATATCGTTGAAGAAATACACAAGCCTGCGCGCAAGAACTTTCCTCGCCGTCATGTAGAATTGAAAAATATTGACGACTTGTGGCAGGCAGATTTAGCGGAGATGAGAACCTTTGCCGATAAAAACCAAGGTTACAACTTAATATTGGTCGTTATCGACGCGCTCTCAAAATACGCATGGGCAATTCCTTTAAAGACTAAAAATCAAACAGACGTTGCTAAGGCTATGCAGTTAGTTTTAGAGAAGAAAAGAAAACCCATGAATTTACAAACTGATCACGGGAAAGAATTTTATAATGAATTGTTCAAAAATCTTATGAAAAAATATTCTATTAATCATTACTCGACATATTCTGTTAAGAAAGCTTCTATAGTAGAGCGCTTTATAAGAACTTTGAAAAATAGACTGTACAAACACTTTAGTTTAAGTGGTAATTACAAATGGGTAGGAAAACCTTTAACGGGTATTATAAATAATTATAATAATACTTTACATAGCACAACACAGTTTAAGCCTGTAGATGTAAATCGCTTCAATATGCACACTGTTCTTTCCAATATAAAAGCAAAACTCAATAAACATAAAATTCAACGAATGCCTAAATGTAAAGTGGGTGACTATGTCCGCGTGAGTAAATATAAAGGAGCTTTTGGGAAGGGTTATGGACCTAATTGGTCAGCAGAATTGTTCAAAATTATTGCTATCAAAACTAGGAATCCTGCAACATACATATTAAAAGATATGAAAAATCAAATAATTTCAGGATGCTTTTATGAGCAAGAATTGTTAAAAACTAAATATCCTGATATCTATCTAGTTGAAAAAGTACTTAAACGAAGAGGTAATAAATCATTTGTTAAATGGCTCGGCTTACCTTCAACAGAGAACAGTTGGATTTATAATGACAATAAATTATAAAAATGTAAAACAATGTAATTGTAAGTCATTTAGTGTTTACTTATGAAAGGAAGAGGACTAGTCGATAAGTTAATAAATAAATTACCTTTTGAAATTCATCTACCCGGTTACAATTATTGCGGGCCTGGAACTAAGTTAGAGAAGAGATTACTTCAAGGTGATAGAGGGGTGAATAAATTGGACGAGTATTGTAAAGAGCACGACATTGCTTATATGAAATTTAAAGATATGAGTAACCGCCATATAGCCGATGTGAAGTTAATGGAAAACGCAGCTAAACGATTAAAATCGAACAAAGCTGGGAAAGGTGAAAAAATTGCATCATGGCTTGTTAAAAATATTATGAATGCCAAGATTGCAGCTGGAGCAGGTGTCAAGAAAAAATCCAGAGCTTTCAAAAAAATTGTTTCAAAAATTCGGTCAAACTTGAATAAACTTAAACCAAAAAATAAGAAAACTGCTATTAAGCACGCCTTTGCTTGTGCAAAACAATTTTTAAAAGGGGGTAAAGACGTTATTAAATTACCTCGAATTATACCAATACCAAAAACGGGGGGATTCCTTCCTCTTATACCTATTTTCGCCGGTTTATCTGCTTTGGGAAGCTTGGCTGGTGGGGCTGCGGGTATAGCGAAAGCTGTTAACGATGCTAAAGCTGCGCAACAACAACTTAAAGAAGCCCAAAGACATAACCAAGCAATGGAATCGGTTGTTATAGGTCACGGCTTACATATTAAACCGTATAAGAATGGTCGTAAAATATATTTAAATTTGCAAAAAAACTAATAAAGCGGCTGCCTAGACGAGCACTTACCAATATTGACATCGTAAAATACGCGCAAGATATCCCCTATTTCAGAGGTGTATATATGAGGGATACTTTGCCGAGGAAAGTTCGTGATGTTGAATGTGGCATAGTAAATTTGGACAGCATCCTGAATCAAGGAACTCACTGGGTAGCCTACACTAAAATAAATAATTATGCTGAATATTTTGACAGCTTTGGAGATTTGATACCTCCTTTAGAAATAATCAACTATTTGAAGTGCGAAAATATTTTTTACAACTATAAAAGATATCAAACATTTAATGAAAAAAACTGTGGTCATCTTTGCATCGAGTTTCTTAATTTTTTTTGGCAACTTCATTTATAAGTAATGCTCAATTTTAAAATTCATCATTTTTCGAAATGTCATTCACACTGTCGGTCACTGGCAACGCCTCTAGCTTAACAACAAATTATTTACCAGCCCTTCAATTAAACGGCGAGTATGAATGCGGGTTACTATATTTTGCGACATTTAATTCTATCCCCAATGTGGACTATAAGAACAATAAATTTCACTATGATGATAATTATGTTATCGAAATTCCAGAGGGATCATACGAGCTAGAAGACATTTCCGAATATTTAAAAAATCATATTCATGATAGTAATATTAATATATCATCGAATAACAACACTCTAACATGTAATATTATTTGCTCAAAAGATATACACTTTGAAAAATCTAACTCCATTGTTACATTGCTGGGCTTTCCTAAAGAAGTTCTTAAAGCAAATAAAATGCACGAATCAACCTATCCTGTCAACATTCTACCGACAACCGTCATTAGGATCGAATGTGATATTTTGAGTGGCTCATTTGCAAACGGAAAACCATCACATATAATTCACGAGTTCATACCGAACGTACCGCCGGGTTACAGGATTTTAGAAAAACCAGAAAACATTGTTTACTTTCCCGTTAATCAAAAGTCTATATCTTCAATCAACATTAGAATACTCGATACTGGCAACAATTTAATTAATCTTCGGGAAGAAGATATATATTTGTGTTTACACTTAAGAAAAACATTATGATTTTGTTCAATAAAATAGGTATGGTTCAGAACAATCGTGTTAGTAAAGAGCGGTGTATTCGACGAGAAAGACGTGAAATTAAATTAACCGACAAAAATAAACAATTTCTTAAACTTATCGGGTTATTAAAATGAGCATCTTAAACATAACGGAACCTCCAGCCTACGATGAATCTATTGAAAGCATCGAAGTACATTCCTATAAACCCTACGTTAACAGTTTTAATAATAATGACGAGATCAGAATCCCTATAAACCAACAAGATTTGTATGTTCTTCCTTCAGAAAGTTCGATATACATTGAAGGTGCTTTCTATGTATACAAAACTGGCGCAGATAACAAACCTGAAAGAGTTCCCAACGTCACTTTCATAAACAATCCAATTTTATTTCTATTCCAAGACATCAGGTATGAACTGAATGGTGTTGAAATAGATAAAATTAAAAATGCAGGCATTACTACAACGATAAAGTCATACATTTCAATGAATGAAATTGACTCGAAAATGGCAGCAGCTTGGGGTTGGAACCCCTCTGAAATTCAGAATAGTGACGGTCGTTTTAGCGTGAACATACCGCTAAATAAAATATTCGGGTTCGCAGAGGATTACAAGAAAATTATAATAAATTGTAAACATGAACTTGTACTTTTAAGAAGCAGCACTAATGTGAACAGTTTGAAATTAAATCAGGGGGAATTTGTATTCGAAGTAAAAATCTCTAAAATTGTATGGAGAGTCCCCCATGTAAAAGTTTCAGATCGAGAACGCTTGCATTTGCTTAAATATTTGGAAAAAGATAAAAGTTTACAAATTGCCTTCAGGAACTGGGATTTATACGAATATCCGCTTTTACCTAAAACAACCAAACACACGTGGTCTATTAAGACATCGAGTCAAATAGAGAAACCTAGATTTGTCATCTTAGGGCTTCAGACCAATCGAAAGAATTCTAAGATTTCTAACATGTCTCATTTTGATCATTGCAATTTACGTGAGGTTAAAGTACTTTTAAACTCCAATTATTATCCGTATGATTCGCTCTCTATAAAATTTGATGAAGATAAGTATGCTTTGTTGTATGAGTTATATACAAAATTTCAACAATCTTATTACGGGCGTCAGGCGAGCCCTTTGCTAAGTTTATCCAACTTTAAAAATAAAGCACCACTTTTTATCATTGACTGCTCTCGTCAGAACGAATCCATTAAATCAGGCCCCATAGATGTTCGCGTCGAAATTGAGAGCGATAAGGAGATTCCTGATAATACAGCAGCTTATTGTCTCATACTGAATGATTGTATAATAGAATATAAACCCCTAAGTAATATCGTAAAAAAAATGTCGTAATTGTTCAAATGCATACATTATAAGTTATCAAATTTATTGTAATAATTATGCCTTCATTTACTTAATTTTTTATTTTTAGTAGTATAGTAATTATACTTATAAATAAATTACTATGAAGAAATACCTGGCTTTTCACTGTAATCCTAATTTATAAAGTACTTTCCAGATATTGATAAACAAAGTTAGTAATATTTTTGATTTGACTGTACCTTAATGTTATGAGGGGATCACATTACAGACACGGTTCGACACTATCTCAGAGTTGATGAAAAAGGAGTTGTTCATTATATGATGCACGGATCACTCTAATAATAATACAATGAGCGTGCAATTCACTGTAAATCTAAATTAGGAATAAGAAAAATAAAACATCCTAATACGGTCAGATTAGTTCATCTTAACCGATTTATGTATGTGTTACTATTCCATGCGAATATGAGGGTGTATTTGATTGAGAGTCAGGTATAAGTTCAGAGGTTCAGAGTAATGAAATCACAGTGCAGCATTGATCGCAAACCACTGAACGCAAAGCAAAGCCTCTGATCGTAAAGGAAGTCATACATAATCAGAAAATGTTGTACCTTATGTTCTACCAGAAAGTGTTGTAATGTTGAAAATTTTACTGAGTGAGTATTTTTTGCTTTTAATTTGCTAAATTTATACTGTAATAAGACGTATACATGAACGGATAGATGGGTTGGATACGATTGAGCCAAATGTATTGTTAGAATGAATTATTGGGTTGTTTTTACGTTCGATGAAAATAAAAAAGCGTTTTATCCGTCGTTCGATAGTTAATTTAAAAAAGTGTATATTGGGAAAGCTAGATCGAATGAAATGAGATATAGCTTGCCCAATTATACACTACTATCAGAGCCACATCTTAGCGTAACCAGAACTGAATTTTATTTAGCCAATCCTGTGTCCCGTATAGTAAAATGCTCTTGTACCTACTAAGTTTCATTGAATTCGGATGATCGGTTTAAGAGTTATGGAGGAACATACATACATACATACACAAAAAGATTTCTAAAAATCGTCAACATAGTTTTAGTATCATACGTATAGTCTAAAAACTCAGTATCTCATAAAACAAAGTAACTTACTCCATGACCATCCCTTACAGATTTATTATTAGTATGATGATGATGATTGACGATTATACTAAACTTCCCACAAAAATGTCGCTTCTTCTTTGCATACCTACGGTAGTAGAATCGGAGCGAGCATTTCGAAAACATCCACAACCTGTGGTTTTACCACCTCGACGTGAATAAAATTTCTACTTCTTATAAAAGGGAACGTCTGTCTGTATGTACGTTTGAGGTAAACTCCCACTGAACAGATTTTGATTCGGTTTGCACCAATGGGATGGGAAGAGTAGTTATAGAGGCTCACTAATAGGCTATATACCATCACGCTAAATAGTCTTAGGGTTGAGCAGTATCAAAGAAGAATAGTATGGACGGGAGAGAGCGAGAGAGTGAATATAATAGAAGCGATCGTTTACTATCGTTTTTCGTGGTTCGGATTCCCTTCTTACCTTACTAGGTGGTAGGGTTTATCCCGCCCGGGTTGATACCACCGCACTGAATGAAACGTCGGTCGAACCGGCTATGTAAATAGTTCGTGTTTTCCGTCCAGTTCAGTGTAGCCGACATGCAACGAAGGGAAGCACTGACATGGCACCTAGTTCACCCGGTGTTAAGGGCTGACATTACGGATGTTGTAGGTGATGTAGCTAACCGTGTTAGCTTGCGTGTCAGTTTCAATAAAAAAAATTGCGTTTAAATCGGATTTGCAATCAAACCAAGTCTACCGCGAGCGAAGCCGCGGTCCAAAGCTAGTACAATATAACAATGACAATTTTACGCCGAGGGAATCCATGAAAGTGTGTCACACACAGCCACAGCACAACTCAGGCAGAGTACGTAGTTACGAGACACGTAAACACATTTTATGGTCGGTGCATGGCGTGGGCTGATATTAGTATTCCATAGAGTCGCCATTGGAAAACATCTTTGGATGCATACTTAAAGATAGATAGTTATCATGGCGCGATAAATCCTTTTATTGATAAAATAGCTTTTCCTCGCGGCTACGCTCACGGTAGACTCGGTTTAATAGCAAATTCGATTTTAACGCATAAAAAAAAAATAAGTTATAAAAAACTAAAACCCGACTACGTAAAAGCTAATTATGAAAATCGTTTAAATAAAAAAAAATAGTTATAAAAAACTAAAACCCGGCTACGAAAAAGCAAATTATGAAAATAGTTTAACTATAACTAAAAATAACAAAATAATGTTTTCCATATAATTTATCAGATACAGCAATTCTCTTTTTATATTGATTTTACCTTAGCACTAACTCTATAAATTTTGATAAATTTATTATTTTTAACGTTCTAAATATAGAGCCGTGGTCGGGCGTTCTTCGTTCAACAAGACAAGTGAGGCCCTCGTCGTGCATTATTAGAGCGCGGAACTTAGGACGGCCATCGCCATTGTGTCATACTGGCATCTTTTTGTAAGATCAGTCAGAGCCAATCTAAAATTATTATAAGTAGATACATAGGTACATACCGAACGTCAACGGCTATAATGCACAACGACGGTCTCACTTGTCTTGTTGAACGAAAAACGCCCGACCACGGCTCTATATTTAGAACGTTAAAAATAATAAATTTATCAAAATTTATAGAGTTAGTGCTAAGGTAAAATCAATATAAAAAGAGAATTGCTGTATCTGATAAATTATATGGAAAACATTATTTTGTTATTTTTAGTTATAGTTAAACTATTTTCATAATTTGCTTTTTCGTAGCCGGGTTTTAGTTTTTTATAACTATTTTTTTTTATTTAAACGATTTTCATAATTAGCTTTTACGTAGTCGGGTTTTAGTTTTTTATAACTTATTTTTTTTTATTTTAGGCTTTTTTAAAAACTGTTTGCATACTTTAAATGTTGTATGTAACTCGTATATTGATTTTTTTTTATGGAATCTGACACATCACCTACAGGCTACAACATCCGTGACGTCAGCCCATAACACCGGGTGAACTTGGTGCCAAGTTAGTGTTCCCTTCGGTCGTACCGGCTACACTAAATACATAGCCGTTTCTACCGACCTTTCATTCAGTGTGGTGCGGTGGTACCAACACGGGCGGGTTAAACCCTACCACCCAGTAATAAAAGAAGGAAGTCATATCCCTTAGTCGCCTTTTACGACATACACGGGGAGAGATACAGTGGGGCTATTCTTTTATATAAGTACCGGCCCCACACGGTACAAAATTGATACTATCCGTCCGTTTATTTGTCGTGATCTTTATTTGAAACTAAAGTTTTCTGCAAATAGCGCATGAGTGAGTACCTACATATATATACAAATTATGTATAGTTGAACGATGTATAGTCTTGAAGTAAAATGAAAAGTCAGTCAGAGCAAGACCGAAGACTGAGCTGTGTAAGTACACGATTTTCTTTGTCTATGTAAGTAAATATATCTGGCTGGGGTGAAGCGGATTCGGGAAGTAAGTAAACCAATCAGTTCAAGGCCGAAGACCGAGGGAGGTTTCAGGTTGTACATAGTTGAATAATGTACTCACTCGAAGCAGGTAAGCCACTAAGGCGAGGCCAAAGCTACTGATATTATTTTTATAGTAAGCGCGACATGTGGCGCCGAGCCACCCATAAGGTGTCTAGCGATGCCCATGGACATTCGGTAGCATGCGGAGGCTGCCAATGCCATGCCGGCCTGACAGGTGCCCAGGTTGAAGGACCCGAGACTGTACTTGGGGGAAAATATTTATCTCTGTTTGTATTTCAACAGGCTCTGATTTAGCTATGTATTCCTACGGAGTTGCAGTGCTTTTAGATCGCGGGACATTTGGGAGTCACCACAGATCAGAGAAGTTTAGGATTTCTGTGGGAGTCACCTACTATTCGCACGGCTCGACGCTGGATCGAGTCCAGAGGCGCCAGCTGGTATTTGACTGAGCCATCCCATAGGTGCGAGCAGTACCCCAAGCAGGACCGAATCTGCGATTTATACGGCCTTGCCCTCGATGTCACGCCGTAAGTTTAGATCGTGCGAAAATTCGACTCGGAGGACCCCGAGGTGGTCGCAAAATTTAAGTGACGTGCCTTGGTAGGAAGGAGCTGGTGTGAACACCGCTCTCTTCGCACTGAACGCGCAAACTTGTATCTTGGAGGTATTTAACTTGACCAACTTGCTACGGCCCATTCGGAAATAGAGCCGAGTGTTTGCTCAAGTTCAGACACAAGTCTTCGCCTCTTCTCATCCACATCCCGCCTAGTTGAAGGGTAACTGGTGTAGAACCCGTGTTCCGTACTCTCGTATGCATAACAATAATATGTTGCCCCTGAATGCTACGCCCACGCCTTCAACGTTAGCAAGGCTCAGTGCTGCGCATTATCTGCGAAGGTCGATTTGAAGGTCCTTTTGCTTTCCAAGCCAGTTTCTAAGTCAGCGTCATACCTGTCTGGAAGCACCTGAACCTCCTGGGCACCGCCATTTCCAAAGACGTAGGTTTCCGGCAACTTATAGCGGAGCGCCATAAACTATTGTACCATAGACACATTTTCAAAATTTAGAACTCTAAGAATTTATCTGTCAATGTTTTTATTATGATTGTCATCTTATCTCGATGTAAAATCTCAAACAAACTGATCTGCAAAATTAATATATTAGAGAGTTCATAAAACGAATCGTGTTTTAGTCAATTTAGTTCACCCTCTAAAAACTAATCGAGTCTAGGGCTAAAACTGCACCCAGAAAATTGGGAATACTTTTTCGCAATCGGCGGTTCTTCTCTTCCACAATATCCCGCTTAGCTGAAGGGTAACTTGCATCCGAAAATATTTGAGGTATTAGGTATATTTAATGTACCTACCTTTTTTTTTATGGAAACTTGACACGGTTGGCTTCATCACCTACAACATCCGTGATGTCAGCCCATAACACCGGGTGAACTAGGTGCCATGTCAGTGCTTCCCTTCATTTCGCGCCGGCTACACTGAACTGGACGGAAAACACGAACTATTTACATAGCCGTTTCGACCGACGTTTCGCTCAGTGCGGTGGTACCAACCCGGCCGGGATAAACCCTACCACCTATTAAGGTAAGAAGGAAAGGGACCTACAGTTTAACATGGTATCCGAACCACGGTCAGCCTCCAACAGTCGGGCGGTCATCCATCAGTAAACTGACCGCACCATTAAGCTGCCCAGGCTGACGATCCCTTAGTCGACTTTTACGACATGCGACGGGGAGAGATGCAGTGGGGCTATTCTTTTTAAGTACCGACCCCAGACGGTACACCTACACTACATATTATGCTTACACTAGGTACCTACATGGACATTTAATACCAATTTATTTTAGCATAGTACTGTATCTAATAATAATATTATACATACATAAAATTTGCGGTAGATCAGTGAGTAAGTATGTAGGTATATTACCAACAATACCATGTCGCTTCTTCGCGTCGCAGTCGCGTCTTCGCGTACCGAAACCGCGGGGGCGCGCGGCGCGGTGCGCGGGCGACCACGCTTCATCGCGAATAATCGCGATTCATACATGCGCCACACATTTGGCTCTATTTCTCTGTATACATAAGTTTAATAGATAGCAAAGTATATATTTTCGGAATCGTAATTTAATTATCTTTAATTTGATACCCCACTCAATATATTTTGAAAAACTAATTTGACATTTTGAGGCCGTGCGTCCGCCATTTTGAATTTTGAAAATTGTTATATAGCCTATGACACTCCCGTGAATAAGACAAATCCACTGGCGCAAGAATTATTCAAATCGGCCCAGTACTTTAGGCTGTAGAGTGGAATATAGATAGTCACATACATACATACATACATACACGCCAAACTCATAACCCTTCCTTTTTTGGCTTCGCCGTAGTCGGGTAAAAAACCAGGCCAAGTGCGTGTCGGGCCACGCGCAGTGTAGGGTTCCGTAGTTGCGGAACCCTATCAAAATAAATTATTTGATTATTTGTATAATTATGTAGCGGAAATAAATGAATGTTAATTTGAAAAAGTTCTTCAACAGTGTAATGATGGCTGTCGTCCGTACATTTTATAAGTTGGTCGACTATTACTCGTCAACCTGTACAGCCTACTTAGCTGTGATAGTTTTCCTTTTAATTCACATATCTAATAACAACAGTTTAGCTGGCAGGGGATGGGGACACTTAACTCTAACAAAAATTAGCACTTAAAAGCTTAATAATTCGCAAACGGATCCTTAAATCAAAAAATGCTTTTCACAAACCACCAATATTTTCCAAAGACCTGTCCAACGACATCACACACGATGGGGTAGACGTGAAAAAAAAAATTCATCCCCACTTTACGTGTAGGGGAGGAACCCTAAAAAAAAGTTATTTCAACATTTTTATTATACCACTTTGTCAGCGTTATTTATTAATATGTATACCCATACCAACTTACAACTTTCTAGTACTAAGGGTCTCTGAGCTAAGCCGCGGACAGGCAGACAGACAGACGGACGGACATGACGAAACTATAAGGTTCCTTGTTGACTACGGAACCCTAAAAACGATCGCTTCTTTTATATTCTCTCTCTCTCGCTCTCCCGTTCATACTTTTTTTTTATGGATATATCGTACTATACATTATTTGATACTGGTCAGCCCTAATATATTTTTAAAAATTTCTAAAGAACCTATAAAAATAATTTAATTTTTTTTACAATTTATGTTATTTTATATCTACCCTAAACATATTATTACTTATTGTGTTTGTTTTTTTCTTTATAAAAAGTTACCTATTCAGAGCTATATAGCTATACCTACAAACAATTCGCTAAACTATTCGACATACCGCAAATAGGAACTCAATGTGCACACAAGCGTCTTCAAAAGTGAAAATCCTCGTATAGGACTCTGTCACTGTCAATACTTAGCTAGGCGCTCCTTTCGAATGACGAATGGGGATTTAGCGTGCGTTGACAAGGTTCTACAGGTGATGTTTCCAGTTTTATCTGCGGCTGTCTGTGACCTGTGTGTCTACTCCATGTTTGTTCTACTTATTTGACTGTAGTTTGCTTTGCGTATATTTTCAACTCAATATCATACCTTTTTACCCGACTACGGCGAAGCCAAAAAAGGAAGGGTTATGAGTTTGGCGTGTATGTATGTATGTATGTATGTGACTATCTATATTCCACTCTACAGCCTAAAGTACTGGGCCGATTTGAATAATTCTTGCGCCAGTGGATTTGTCTTATTCACGGGAGTGTCATAGGCTATATAACAATTTTCAAAATTCAAAATGGCGGACGCACGGCCTCAAAATGTCAAATTAGTTTTTCAAAATATATTGAGTGGGGTATCAAATTAAAGATAATTAAATTACGATTCCGAAAATATATACTTTGCTATCTATTAAACTTATGTATACAGAGAAATAGAGCCAAATGTGTGGCGCATGTATGAATCGCGATTATTCGCGATGAAGCGTGGTCGCCCGCGCACCGCGCCGCGCGCCCCCGCGGTTTCGGTACGCGAAGACGCGACTGCGACGCGAAGAAGCGACATGGTATTGTTGGTAATATACCTACATACTTACTCACTGATCTACCGCAAATTTTATGTATGTATAATATTATTATTAGATACAGTACTATGCTAAAATAAATTGGTATTAAATGTCCATGTAGGTACCTAGTGTAAGCATAATATGTAGTGTAGGTGTACCGTCTGGGGTCGGTACTTAAAAAGAATAGCCCCACTGCATCTCTCCCCGTCGCATGTCGTAAAAGTCGACTAAGGGATCGTCAGCCTGGGCAGCTTAATGGTGCGGTCAGTTTACTGATGGATGACCGCCCGACTGTTGGAGGCTGACCGTGGTTCGGATACCATGTTAAACTGTAGGTCCCTTTCCTTCTTACCTTAATAGGTGGTAGGGTTTATCCCGGCCGGGTTGGTACCACCGCACTGAGCGAAACGTCGGTCGAAACGGCTATGTAAATAGTTCGTGTTTTCCGTCCAGTTCAGTGTAGCCGGCGCGAAATGAAGGGAAGCACTGACATGGCACCTAGTTCACCCGGTGTTATGGGCTGACATCACGGATGTTGTAGGTGATGAAGCCAACCGTGTCAAGTTTCCATAAAAAAAAAGGTAGGTACATTAAATATACCTAATACCTCAAATATTTTCGGATGCAAGTTACCCTTCAGCTAAGCGGGATATTGTGGAAGAGAAGAACCGCCGATTGCGAAAAAGTATTCCCAATTTTCTGGGTGCAGTTTTAGCCCTAGACTCGATTAGTTTTTAGAGGGTGAACTAAATTGACTAAAACACGATTCGTTTTATGAACTCTCTAATATATTAATTTTGCAGATCAGTTTGTTTGAGATTTTACATCGAGATAAGATGACAATCATAATAAAAACATTGACAGATAAATTCTTAGAGTTCTAAATTTTGAAAATGTGTCTATGGTACAATAGTTTATGGCGCTCCGCTATAAGTTGCCGGAAACCTACGTCTTTGGAAATGGCGGTGCCCAGGAGGTTCAGTTGCTTCCAGACAGGTATGACGCTGACTTAGAAACTGGCTTGGAAAGCAAAAGGACCTTCAAATCGACCTTCGCAGATAATGCGCAGCACTGAGCCTTGCTAACGTTGAAGGCGTGGGCGTAGCATTCAGGGGCAACATATTATTGTTATGCATACGAGAGTACGGAACACGGGTTCTACACCAGTTACCCTTCAACTAGGCGGGATGTGGATGAGAAGAGGCGAAGACTTGTGTCTGAACTTGAGCAAACACTCGGCTCTATTTCCGAATGGGCCGTAGCAAGTTGGTCAAGTTAAATACCTCCAAGATACAAGTTTGCGCGTTCAGTGCGAAGAGAGCGGTGTTCACACCAGCTCCTTCCTACCAAGGCACGTCACTTAAATTTTGCGACCACCTCGGGGTCCTCCGAGTCGAATTTTCGCACGATCTAAACTTACGGCGTGACATCGAGGGCAAGGCCGTATAAATCGCAGATTCGGTCCTGCTTGGGGTACTGCTCGCACCTATGGGATGGCTCAGTCAAATACCAGCTGGCGCCTCTGGACTCGATCCAGCGTCGAGCCGTGCGAATAGTAGGTGACTCCCACAGAAATCCTAAACTTCTCTGATCTGTGGTGACTCCCAAATGTCCCGCGATCTAAAAGCACTGCAACTCCGTAGGAATACATAGCTAAATCAGAGCCTGTTGAAATACAAACAGAGATAAATATTTTCCCCCAAGTACAGTCTCGGGTCCTTCAACCTGGGCACCTGTCAGGCCGGCATGGCATTGGCAGCCTCCGCATGCTACCGAATGTCCATGGGCATCGCTAGACACCTTATGGGTGGCTCGGCGCCACATGTCGCGCTTACTATAAAAATAATATCAGTAGCTTTGGCCTCGCCTTAGTGGCTTACCTGCTTCGAGTGAGTACATTATTCAACTATGTACAACCTGAAACCTCCCTCGGTCTTCGGCCTTGAACTGATTGGTTTACTTACTTCCCGAATCCGCTTCACCCCAGCCAGATATATTTACTTACATAGACAAAGAAAATCGTGTACTTACACAGCTCAGTCTTCGGTCTTGCTCTGACTGACTTTTCATTTTACTTCAAGACTATACATCGTTCAACTATACATAATTTGTATATATATGTAGGTACTCACTCATGCGCTATTTGCAGAAAACTTTAGTTTCAAATAAAGATCACGACAAATAAACGGACGGATAGTATCAATTTTGTACCGTGTGGGGCCGGTACTTATATAAAAGAATAGCCCCACTGTATCTCTCCCCGTGTATGTCGTAAAAGGCGACTAAGGGATATGACTTCCTTCTTTTATTACTGGGTGGTAGGGTTTAACCCGCCCGTGTTGGTACCACCGCACCACACTGAATGAAAGGTCGGTAGAAACGGCTATGTATTTAGTGTAGCCGGTACGACCGAAGGGAACACTAACTTGGCACCAAGTTCACCCGGTGTTATGGGCTGACGTCACGGATGTTGTAGCCTGTAGGTGATGTGTCAGATTCCATAAAAAAAAATCAATATACGAGTTACATACAACATTTAAAGTATGCAAACAGTTTTTAAAAAAGCCTAAAATAAAAAAAAATAAGTTATAAAAAACTAAAACCCGACTACGTAAAAGCTAATTATGAAAATCGTTTAAATAAAAAAAAATAGTTATAAAAAACTAAAACCCGGCTACGAAAAAGCAAATTATGAAAATAGTTTAACTATAACTAAAAATAACAAAATAATGTTTTCCATATAATTTATCAGATACAGCAATTCTCTTTTTATATTGATTTTACCTTAGCACTAACTCTATAAATTTTGATAAATTTATTATTTTTAACGTTCTAAATATAGAGCCGTGGTCGGGCGTTTTTCGTTCAACAAGACAAGTGAGACCGTCGTTGTGCATTATAGCCGTTGACGTTCGGTATGTACCTATGTATCTACTTATAATAATTTTAGATTGGCTCTGACTGATCTTACAAAAAGATGCCAGTATGACACAATGGCGATGGCCGTCCTAAGTTCCGCGCTCTAATAATGCACGACGAGGGCCTCACTTGTCTTGTTGAACGAAGAACGCCCGACCACGGCTCTATATTTAGAACGTTAAAAATAATAAATTTATCAAAATTTATAGAGTTAGTGCTAAGGTAAAATCAATATAAAAAGAGAATTGCTGTATCTGATAAATTATATGGAAAACATTATTTTGTTATTTTTAGTTATAGTTAAACTATTTTCATAATTTGCTTTTTCGTAGCCGGGTTTTAGTTTTTTATAACTATTTTTTTTTATTTAAACGATTTTCATAATTAGCTTTTACGTAGTCGGGTTTTAGTTTTTTATGGTTCCGTATCCTTCGTAGGGGGACCCTATTACTAAGCATACGCCGTCTGTCTGTCTGTCAGTCTGTCCGAGGGCTGTATCTCTTGAACTGTAATAGGTAGCCCCTCGAAATTTTCACAGAATATGTGTTATTTATTATGGCCGATATAACAACAAATAATAAAAATAAGAAAAAGTAATCAATTCACGGGGGTCCCCATACCCATACAAGAAACTAAAGAGTGTATGCGCGACATTTACCGAAAAGAGTAGAAAGCATTTTAACTAATACATAGATGGTGTGAGTGGCGCTGACCATGACATGGCGATACGGGCCTTCGCGTGCGAAAGTTCGACTCGCACTTGGCCGGTTTTTTTTAAAGCGGGACATGTGGCGCCTAGCCACCCATAAAGTGTCTAACGACGTCCATGGACATTCAGTCGTACGCGTGCGTGGGTTGCGTATGCCATGCCGGCCTGACAGGTGCCTATTCACGCCTTTCTTGAAGGACCCGAGACTATACTTGGGGGGAAATATTATGTGCTGGGAGAGCGTTTCAGAGTTTACCAGTTCTGTAGAGGAAAGATCTGCAGAATCAATTGGTACGAATTCGTCGTAAGTCCAGCGTATAGGGATGCAATCCCTGCCAAGCGCACGTTGTGCGGAGGTGGAAAGGGGACGGAGTTATCGCGTTAAACAGCTCCTCCGAGCACTCCCCATGGAATAAGCGATAGTTGTACGGAGTTGTAATCTATGTTCGTTTGTAAAATGTGGGCACACAGCTTGGCGGCTTTCTAGGGTTCCGTACCTCAAAAGAGGTACGGAACCCTAGGACTGTGCCGTGGAACCAAGAGCCAAATTCGCCTCTCCTCGCGATCAATTTCTGTATTGGTATTGGACGAAGGTTATTTTTGCTCGATGCACCATACCACATCATAACATAATTTTGTAATACACTATGACTCGTCAGAGTGTACACAGACACCTAATGGATACATTTAAAAAAATAAATTAAAATAAGATAAAAATAAAACCATCAATCCAATCTTTAAAAAATATAAAAACCGCCTTCAAAAATGTATGAAATAAAAAAAAAATTAACCCTAGAGTTGAAGGCGGTCGGTTATTTTTGCTTGCTTCAGCACCGCCTTCATTCGGTTCGATTTTTGTTATTTCATACATTTTTGAGAGCGGTTTTTATATTTTTTTATATAGTTTTTATTTCACAGTTTTTTTTTGTAATTTTTTGCTATTAATGTACTCGGTTTCCAATCCGATTTTGACCAAATTGAAATGGGACCACACGGGAAGCACCAGCTAACTCAAAAATAATCATCAAAATCGGTTCACCCAGTCGAAAGTTCTGAGGGGACAAACATAAAAAAAAATACAGTCGAATTGAGAACCTCCTCCTTTTTTTGAAGTCGGTTAAAAAACTGGTGTCTACGTCAAGAGGAAAAAATGTCCAGTACGGGTACTTACCTCATACGTCAAAGCACGATGTCACAGGACGTCACATTATGTACGCTGTTGTGGATTTTAAAGGATTAACCTGTGGGTAATTTTAGGCTGGGCCATTGTTTGTGTTGTATTAATAAATACAATATATTAGCATGCACATGCGCACTTTAGTTTAGTTTATAACGTGACGTGTTGAAGTAAAGATCCACGAAGTCTCCCGCGATCTAGACCACTGTGCAACTTCGTAGGGATTTCGGCTGCCCAAGTGTGTTGTATGGTATATTCCATGGGGAGTACTCGGAGGAGCTATTTGACGCGCGGATCCCCTTGCCATCTCCGAAAAACGCGTGCTTCGCAAGGATTGCTTTCCTGCATGCTGGATGTACCGCGGATGCGTACCAATTTTTTCTGCAGATGTTTCCTCCACAGAACCGGTCAACTGTGGAACGCCCTCCCTGCCGACATATTCCCCCTCGAGCACAGTCTCGGGTCCTTCAAGGGAGGCGTGGACAGTCATGGCATTCACAAACCCCGCTAGCGACCGAATGTCCATGGGCGTCGTTAGACATCTTAAGGGTGGCTCGGCGTCACATGTCCCGCTTTCTATAAACATAAAAGCCCTGGACCTAGGTCTTTGGACCTTGGAAATAAGACGGGATGAAATATGACAAGAACTCATAACGATAAAACTTCTCAGGAACGGATAGACAAATCGTTTTTTCTATTTTCCATAGATAATCCCTTTCAATTTCTACCACGTTGTCAAGAAAGAGTTACCACAGCTGAAAACGAAGAAGGAAATCTCAAAATCGTGGTTAATAATAAATTGAATGTCATTGAATATAAGAACAAACATAGAAAGATGTTATAAAAGTTATCAACAAAGAGATGAAAACAATCTTCGAGGAGTTAAAGATCACTGAACGAATTAAAGATGACTTAACTACTAATCAAATAAACAAAGAAGGGAATTAAACATCTGAAGGCAACAGAAAATTAGAAAGAGCAACATTATATTCATTGAACAGAAGGTATAAACGATTGTTCACAAAGTGATTATGACAGGACGAAAGAGAAACACAACAAGATGAAGAAAACAGTATCAAAATTTACTTTATTGTGCATTGAATAAAACATTAAAACAACAGGAAGTTAAATGAATTCTAGCCACAGAAGTCATCAGCATTTGAAGTCAACATTACAGCAAACAGCTTTGATAACAGTCGAATAGGAAAACCGCGATTTTTTAATAATTTAATTTGTGACTCAGATTCCAGCTGGATTTTGTGTAAGTACCGATATATTTTATCCAGCCTGCCTTCGTGCATCCAAGTGCATGCGACGGTAATTGAGTAAAACACAATTTGCCTACATTTCTGTGGAATGTTAGCGGTGCGACATTTTTTTGTCTCATAGTCGTCAGCGTACCCTGATTGCGTAATAAGCAATTTCACTGTATTTTTACTATTACGTTGTTTCCATATTTCTCAGATTCTATAAATTATTAATTATCATTCTTTGACAGCGCCGTCTTAACTTTTAAAGTCATATTTTTATATTTACAATATTACTTTTAGCTTTATCTTCTATATATTACCCAAAGACTTTGTATTACGTCGCTGCGCTCCTTTATAGGAGCACAGCGACGTAATACAAACTCATTGATACTACCTTTCAAATTTTCATTTATTCAAGTGCTTCCTATAGGTATCGCAGATTCTATAGGTACTGCTTGTTGCCATCAAATGATACATATATTATGTTTATCGTTTTATTCATTATTGTCATCATTATCAACTCTATCGTCATCATGTTCATGTTAACGTTCATGTTTCTATCTATTCCATAAGTAAGCTTCACATATTCCGTAGATTGCATTACAATGTCAATCTTTATCGTCTCTATCGTCATCATTTTCAATTCACCATCATTAGTTTCATATCCATCCTCATTGACGTCCATAATCCTATCTACTACACGGTTTACGTGGTCCGAAGCTTCTGTACGATCAAAACAAACCATTTCCTTCCTGCTAGAACCGCAGCGTTCTTCATTCATCTAATATTATTATTCACTATACAGTTTGACATCAGCAATGACCGTTGACCGCAAGGATGACTAATGCAATGACTGGTTCCCAGGATTAATTTCATAATGCTCTTTGCTTCAATTTGTTCAATTAAGCACTTAAATAATTGACCCTTCTCGGCCACATTTAACCACGTAAGTGAAATTGGTGAAGATGTACCTTGGCGACTTTCGCAATTTCTGTTTAGGGCTTTGTGCATGAAAGCTACTTTATTTAACCTAACTTACGGTTGGATCGACACACTATTTCCGTTGTTATTTGTCTCCTATTTCTCATTATTATCCGTGTAATTTATCATATGAATCATCTAGTACTTTGGAAAATGTTTGAATGACATATTGAAAGAGCAGCTTCTTTTTCTTCTTCTTATCTTTATTTATTTATGTAAGAAAACATACAGCCATTCGCTTAATTTAGATATGATATAAGTTAAATACACTTTTATTATGCCTAAAGTATGGACATTCACATGTTTCCCTGATTATATATTTTTTTACATTTACGCTGGGCATTTTGTGGTGTGTTGTTGTGTGGTGTGGTGCGTAGTGTGCTCGTATGTGAGTGTTATTTTATATTTTATTAAAAGAAATTCTTTAGAAAGCAAATACAACAAGCCAACATAAAGGTCAATACTTTGTTAATATTTTAGGACGGGCTGGTAAATCATTATATTTTAGAGTATAATGTTAACTTCCCTGTTTATCTTATTTGCATCCATGTATATATATATAATATTATTATATATGTATATTTCTCGATTTATTTGTATTGTATTTTTATTTTATTATCTGTTAAAACTATATATCTACATCATCTCTCTATTCGTTCTCTGCTACTCCACACTCTTTCATGATAACCCAAAGGTTGGATGGAGGAGAACGCCTACGGCGTTAAACTGTACCTTTTGCAAAACATTTCAAGTTTAATAAACCCTTTTTTTAATTTTATTTTATTTGAGAAAAACTTTACAAATCTGTCTATTTTGTGTGATGATTGGTAACTTACTTTCTTACTAGTTTTTACAATAAAATCTATACAATAATAATAATTAATCGAGAATATATATGTAGTTCTTGGTGAGAGGACTGACGGGATCATCAGTCCAGCGATCAGGTCCACAGGTTGGGACTATATCTTCTACCCCGGTTGGGGTGGGGGGACCTGATGCCGTCGTCTACTCCCTGCTCATGGTTGTCCAGTCTGCCCGTCTTCACTGCATATCTAATATTTTCTTCCAGTCGATTCCTTAAGTTCCTCCTCAATGTAGTGGTCCTTTCCCAGTGTCTACACCAGTCCCTTTCTTCTATCTCGGTCCTGCATACATGGTGCACTGACTGACGAAATTAGCACTGGTTTCTGCCTTCCAACATTGAGCGCATGGTGGATCGTCACTAAGGCCCATTATGTGGAGATGTCTTTTGAGACAATTGTGCCCAGTAAATATACCTGTGATTATGCCTACATTTTGTCGGCTCAATCCCAGCAGCCCTATTGTTCTTTTACCGTTTTTTTTTTTTATGTCATCCGGTATGAAAGGCTGTGTCGGAGGGGCCAAAGCGCATGCTCCAACGAGACAATATCACCTTCGAGAAGGTAGGTGCCATACCGGAGACTTGCCTGGATTCCTGGCTCTTCTGGACTAGAGGAGAACACAAGCGAGGCTGATATGCGGCCATTACGGTGGTACCAATCCAGTCGGCTATAATTTGAGCCTATCACCTAGTAAGGGGCAAGGGAAGGGACCTACAGGGACCTACAAGGACCACAGTTCCGAACGGTGAAGCAGCAGGTAGATAGATAGATAGATAGAAATTCTTTATTGCTCCAAAAAACATTTAACATAAACCATAGACGTATAAAGGATATTATTATTTCTCTATGACATAAACAAACAATAAGAAATTTACATGAGGGGCAAAGGCGGACTTATCCCTTACATATAAGTACATACTAGTTAATTAAACGTATAAATCTAAACTATTTATAGATTAAATTAAATACATATGAATTACAATTTATATAATACATAATACCTAAATATATACATACATACTTGTCCATTCAGAAAGGATTTTTTAGCTTTTGACTTCACACTGACGGAGATGTCGCAGGTGTAGGTATGCACGTAATTGTTTTCGTCAGAAAAAACTCATTGGTACATGCTCACCGGATTCGATCCTCGGACCTCTCGCATGAGAAGCCGATGCCCAAACCACTCGGCCACCCGCCGCCTAAATCCTTCTCTCATCATCTTTTCCTTCATCATCTAAGTACACAATACACTCCATTAATTCAGTCATCACGTCGTCATTTAAGTTTTAATAAAAAAATAGGCTTGGATCGTTTACATCCCTCTTGGGAACTCCATCTGATAATGATAAAGTGTTCACCTCTAATTTAGTAAAACGATGTTTGAATTGGTTTATTGTTTGAATGAAGGAAGGTCGACGGCACCGCGACGGTCCGACAACGGAAGTTTTACGTCCTCAAGTTATTGATAGTCCTTGACCATAGAGTATTTACCTTGATAGGTATAAACATGCAACAATACAAGGAAGTACCTTTTTAAAAGTTAATACAAGGAAAGTAGGTACCCTTTTCTTGTACGGTTTATTTGTCTATATTTTTAAGTTTCTGTAGTCAAAACATGACAATGATTTATCCTTAATAGACAAATATAGGAGAACAACTTCTGTCATAAATTTCATACAAAAATAATCACAAATGCACACAATTTGCACGGGACGGCTTATACATATGACACGGCTCATAAACATGAGATCATGAATACGACAGAGATAAACATTTAACTAAATAAGGGGTAATGTCCTAGGGATTCCTCGCCAATCTTCTGGTTTCTATACCGACTCTTTCACTTTCCACAATGCACGTCTATGGAACTCAAAATCTAAATCCTGTTGAAGAAATATTATATCAGCACTTGCTCTGTCGTGGAATAAGGTATTATGTATGTATTTTACGTTGTTTTATTTATTATATACTCATATTTATGTACTGACATTCAACAATATACATAATTATAATATTAAATTGTAAGTTATGTATTACTTTCCTGCCCTAATGTCTTCACTACCCTTGCCTCTATTATTCTTCACTTCTCTTACTCTCAACACCCAAAGGTTGATTGGAAGAAATCACTTATAGTGATAAGTCCGCCTTTGCGCGCTATTATTCATTTGCTTCTCTGTGTATTATTGCATATGTCTATTGTTCTTATGTATGTGTTCGTCATGTATCATTGTTGATTATTACCCGACTACGGCGAAGCAAAAAGGAGGGTTATGTGTTTGATTGACCGGTATGTATGTATGTATGTATGTATGTATGTATGTATGTATGTATGTATGTATGTATGTATGTATGTATGTATGTATGTATGTATGTATGTATGTATGTATGTATGTATGTATGTATGTATGTATGTATGTATGTATGTATGTTCATCTGTTCCCTCATAACTTCTAAACTACTTATCATAATTTGACAAATGGGGTATCGTTGAAAGCGTCTTGATCGTCCGCTGGTTATATGCTATGTGAATTCACATAAAATTGACTATGGCGCCCTCCATATCAGGGGTTCTCAAACTTTTTTTTCAGGTACCACAAAAACCAATGTTTAGTGGCGTAGGTTTACCTACAAGAAGCTAATAATAATACTTATATTCTATATCTACATTCTAAAATTTTCTTTAGCATCAAACCAAAGTTAAATTAATGATTCTCTTTCCTCGAATATAATTGATCTCGGAATCGAATCTAAAAATTGATTTCTAATCGAATTTAGTTCTGAAAAATCTTGTTTAAAATATTCTTCGGAACTCACTATGAGCATTTGACAGTGGGGTTTTAAATCACTAAGAACATTAGAATTCAAATTATCTTCATGTTCATCAACACTTTCTAAATTAGGATTAGGGCACTTTTTATAGCCGCTTATTAAATTTTGTAGAGCATAATGTTTCATTTTTTCGCGTACCACCTCGAAGCAGTCCGCGTACCACTGTTGGTACGCGTACCATAGATTGAGAACAGCTGCTCTAGATGACAATAAGACATGATCTAAAAAAAAAAATGTTAATGATGCCGTATATCAGGGTATCAATTGAATGAGCTTCATTAGCACATTTCAAAAATATATATATTGTTAGCTGTTGCTTTCGGATTTGCTTGCATGAACCCGATAATTGGGAATAATTTCTAAAATCAGGCCTGAAATGAAAATAAAATGAAATTAAATGTTTTATTGTACAACAAAAGCAAATGAATTAGACAAAGAACCTGATATTTGTTTACATACGTAGTTACAAATAACAAAGATATTTTTAACATATAAAATTATTAAACAAATTACGTACAACAAAAAGAATTAGACAAAAAAAAAACAAAAAACACAAAAACAAAAACAAAAACAAAATTAAGTACTTAGGCAACATTCTACACTATATAATCAATAGAATAAACTATCATTAGCTGATGTCCCCGTCTAACTGTTTACAAACACTGCCCCCTAAACTAGTCCGAAGACTGTATTATATTATAAGTGGCAGTACTTCCACAGGAAACATACTGAGCGGTTAAAAAGTAAATATGAAAATCAAAATCAAAAGAAAAGAAAAACAATAAACAAACTAGAGATACAACATAACTATTATTTTCATGAATTACATGATTTTACACCTAAGTTTACATAACTATACAAAGTATTTATCTATGAGTGTGCGAGCGTGTGTGAGAGAGTGTGGTGTGTTCATGTGTGATTTGTGTATGTGTTGTGTGCTAAGCGAGAGGGTGTGTTAAGTGAGGGTGAGTTGTGTGTGTTCATTTGTGTGATTTTATAAGTTGCGTTTGCATATAATCTCTTCATAAAACTTCTTACTCATTTTAATATTTTTAATATTTTCTCCGTTTCATTGTAGTCTTTTTTATTCAGCCAGTTGTTTAGGGAAATTTTCTTAGAACGCCTAGTGTGAAGTGACAAGTGTAACTCCTTTTCCACTTTGCTTATGAGATAAGGTGCCAGAAAGTATGTGAATTTCTGTGCAAAGCTCGTCTTTGTTAGCGGGACCTTCTGTAGGTAATGTCCTTGCGTCCAATTTTTGCTTTTCTGCGAGCTACTTACATTTGTTAAATATAGGTTGAGTGTGACATTAGCTATATATAATTGTCTTACAGTAAGTAGCTCCCATTCTGTATAAAGCATGTGTGAAGGGTATCTATAGGGTTTTCTTAAAGTCACCTTCAGGAGAGCCCTCTGTGCCCGTTCGACAGGAAGCATATGTGTTGCCGCCGCTCCTCCCCTCGCCGAAATGCAGTATGTGAGTATTGACTGAGCTAAGGCAAGGTAGATAGTCTTCAGCAATTTTTTATTGGATATGCTGCGCAGGCTCTTGAATATATAGATGAGCTTTCGTACACGCCCTGCTAACTGTGATATCTGTGTCATCTAGCGTTACCTCTCCAGGTTTGGACAAGAACAGTTTGCTTGTATCACATCAGTGCAGGTGTGGATGCACAGTTTACGCTGCACATCCGGATGTGACGCTTTCGTTATGCCATAACACATATACTTGGTTTTGCATATGTTTAACGTTAGTAGATTTGAGTCTAGCCAAGTCTTTATGTGTGCTAAATGTGCTTGCGCATTAGCGAAAGCCTCATCCCACGTGTCACCTGTAATTAAGATTACTGTGTCATCTGCATAAGTCACTATCCTGCCCTTCCTGCCTGCTGCTCAGCCTGGTTTCACATAGAGCATTTATGTAGATAATGAAGAGAAGCGGCCCCAACACACTACCTTGCGGTACTCCAAATGTGACTTCAGCTTGGTCACTTATGACTTCTTCCACCCGAATGCGCTGAGACCTGCCACTAAGCCTTACTCCAAACCTACCCAAAATACATCCTACTAATATTATAAACGCGAAAGTTTGTGAATGAGTTGCGTTCAGGAAGACGATAAACCTACTCAAAGAAAGTAAGTAACTAAGAGCGAGGCCGAAGGCTGAGCTGCGTTCAGGAAGAAGATAAACCTTCTTAAAGACAGTAAGCAACTGAGGGCGAGGCCGAAGGCCGAGCTGCGTTCGGGAAGACTATAAACCTTCTCGAAGAAAGTAAGTAACAAAGGGCGAGACCGAAGGCGGAGCTGCGTTCAGGAAGACGATAAACCTTCTCGAAGACAGTAAGTAACTATGGGCGAGGCCGAAGGCCGAGCTGCGTTCACGAAGAGGATAACCTTTTCGAAGAAAGTTAGTAATAGAGGGCGAGTCCGAAGGCCGAGCTGCGTTCAGGAAGACCATAAACCTTCTCGAAGAAAGAAAGTAACTAAGGGCGAGGCCGAAGGCCGAGCTGCGTTCGGGAAGACTATAAACCTTCTCGAAGAAAGTATGTACCAAAGGGCGAGGCCGAAGGCCGGGCTGCGTTCAGGAAGACGATAAACCTTCTCGAAGACAGTAAGTAACTATGGGCGATGCCGAAGGCTGAGCTGCGTTCAGGAAGAGGATAACCTTTTCGAAGAAAGTTAATAACAGAGGGCGAGTCCGAAGGCCGAGCTGCGTACAGGAAGACCATAAACCTTCTCGAAAAAAGTAAGTAACTAAGGGCGAGGCCGAAGGCCGAGCTGCGTTCGGGAACACTATAAACCTTCTCGAAGAAAGCAAGTAACTATAGGCGAGGCCGAAGGACGAGATGCGTTCAGCAACAGGATAAACCTTTTCGAAAAAAGTAAGTAGCAAAGAAGTTACTTTCTTCGAGAAGATTTATGGTCTTCCTGAACGCAGCTCGGCCTTCGGACTCGCCCTCTGTTACTTACATTCTTCGAAAAGGTTATCCTCTTCCTGAACGCAGCTCGGCCTTCGGCCTCGCTCTTTGTTACTTACTTTCTTGAAGATGGTTTATCCTCTTCCTGAACGCAGCTCGGCCTTTGGCCTCGCCCATAGTTACTTACTGTTTTCGAGAAAGTTTATCGTCTTCCTGAACGCAGCTCGGCCTTCGGCCTCGCCCTTTGTTACTTACTTTCTTCGGGAAGGTTGAGTCTTCCCGAACGCAGCTCGAGCTTCGGCCTCGCCCTTTGTTACTTACTTTGTTAAAGATGGTTTATCCTCTTCCTGAACGCAGCTCGGCCTTCGGCCTCGCCCATAGTTACTTACTGTCTTCGAGAAAGTTTATCGTCTTCCTGAACGCAGCTCGGCCTTAGGCCTCGCCCTTCTTATGTATGTGTTCGTCATGTGTCATTGTTGATTATTGTTTAGGTTGCAATAAAGAAGTTCTAACTGCCTATCTAAATAATTATAGGTAGGTACTTATAAACTACGATAAGGAACGATTTTGAGAAACGATGGGTCGTCAGAAGCCTAACGTCAACAACACAAGTGAATAGTTTGTGTTTTTCGTCCAGTTCAGTGTAGCGGGCACGATCGAAGGGAAGCACTGACATGGCACCTAGTTCACCCGGTGTTATGGGCTGACATCACGGATGTTGTAGGTGATGTAGCCAACCGTGTCAGTTTCCATAAAAAAAAATAACGGTACCTGGTCAACAAGTGTTAATTTTCCTTATATACCTTACACAGAAATAATAAACATAATTTTAATTAATGTGACCCTCTACGCGACATTACTAGAAGTATTAAAAATCTCGATTGGTCACGCGTGATGTCTGTGGGTTGGCTGGGCTGGATGGTGGATTATGCGATGCGACCAAGACGTGGCATGACGTACACACACTTACCACTTTATTATATAGTCGTTTATTAACACTTTCCTGTTGACCAGGAGTGAATCACACATCATCAACTCGGAAAAGTCATCTAATGCGACATACCTACCGTGTATGTAGATTCGTAACAAAATGTATAGATTGTATTGATTTTGAATCATTAAGGTACACACTAGTGTTGTGTATGGTTCATTGACCAAATTTGAAGGTTATACTGATTCATCGATTGCGTGAGATGCTAAGTACGCCAGAACATGGTCTACGCCCATATAAGTTATGTAAATATTTTCCAGGTAAAAATTTTGTTTTTCTTGTTAATTCGGCTTCCGTACCCCGCACGGAAATCTATTACTAAGCCTAAAACGTCTGTCTGTCTGTCTGTTCGTCCGTCCGTCCATCCTGTGGCTTTGTCTTTGGGACCGTAAGTAGCTAGCCGGTTGAAATTTACAAAAAATGTTTTCACAAATAATAAAAATTTTAAAAGTTAAGGAAGGTGTGGAACTAAGCTTGCGATGGCTTCACCGAACATATCCGGGCCCATCGGCAGTAGAGGAGGGTATTAATCGAGGTCCCCCTGTCCCCTCGTGACAGGGCGGTCCCAAAACAAGAAACGTGTTTGTGTTGACAGACAGACAGACAGACAGACGGACAGACAGACTTCGTAGGCTTAGTAATATCCGTATAGATACTGAACCTTAAAAATACATTTTGCAGCACCTATGTAAGTGTCATCCAAAGACGTTTCATAACAAAGTCCCGCGCGAGTCACGGAAGTCACTTGTTTTTTGCCGTAACGATTTTTATTTTACGGTCCGCTGAGATACATTATCTATGTATAATCAATTCCATTGTTACACGGTAGGTTGTCTTGCAGCCAGGCTCTACAGCTGATTATAGAGGCTACATTTAAGACCTATGGAG
Organism: Nematopogon swammerdamellus; assembly: GCA_946902875.1. Taxonomy (NCBI): domain Eukaryota; kingdom Metazoa; phylum Arthropoda; class Insecta; order Lepidoptera; family Adelidae; genus Nematopogon; species Nematopogon swammerdamellus. The sequence continues at coordinate 11,182,710 of OX336359.1, forward strand.
GCTAACGCGGACATGAAAAATCAATACTAATAATAAATCTGTAAGGGATGGTCATGGAGTAAGTTATTTTTCGTCTGGAGACTCTATGTATGATACTAAAACTAAATTGGAGATTTTTTAGAAATCTTTTCTGTATGTATGTATGTTCCTCCATAACTCTTAAACCGATCATCCGAATTCGATGGAACTTAGTACAAGCACATTTAGCTATACTGGTCTGGCTAAATAAAATTCAGTAACGGTTACACTAAGATTTGGCTCCCTTATAAACTGAATTGTTCCGCGCGCCGAAATATAGGTACGGTAGCGGGCTTACTTACTTAATTTCACGCGAGCGAAGCCGTGGGCAAAAGCTAGTTATAAATAAGTATTTTGCCTTCACATTCTTTGATCAAATTGCACTGCATACATTTTTAGGATTGCATAGCCAGCGACGTAGGCAGGTACGCTTTTTAAATACGTCAGCTGTCTGTCCGTCCATCTTCTGTCACACGCGCCGTCCGGGGTGATAAATCTAAAAAAAATGGTCAAATGCGAGTTTTAATCGCGCACGGAGGATTCCGTAGATATATAGCATACCTGTTAAAACGCATATCCATCTTTTGTCTTTTTTGTTTTTTGTGTTTTATGGAAACTGACACGGTTGGCTGCAACACCTACAGCATCCGTGATGTCAGCCCATAACAACGGGTGAACTAGGTGCCATGTCAGTGCTTTCCTTAATGTCATGTCGGCTACATTGAACTGGACGGAAAACATGAACTAGGTATTTACATAGCCGTTTCGACCGACGACGCGACGTTTCGTTTAGTGCGCTGATGATACCAGCCCGACCGGGATAAACTCTACCTACCACCTAGTAAGTAAGGCAAAAGCTAGTTTATTGTACCGTGTGGGGCCGGTACTTTAAACGAATAGCCCCACTGCATATCTCCCCGAGTATGTCGTAAAAGGCGACTAAGGGGTATGACTAGGCTAGGGTTTAATCCGCCCGGGTTGATACCACCGCACTGAATGAAAGGTCGGTCGAAACGGCTAGGTATGCAAATAGTTTGTGTTTTTCGTCCAGTTCAGTGTAGCCGGCACGACCGAAGGGAAGCACTGACGTGGCACCAAGTTCACCCGGTGTTATGGGCTGACATCACGGATGTTGTAGGTGATGTAGCCAACCGTGTCAGTTTCCATAAAAAAATATATATATATACTAGCTTTTGCCCGTGGCTCCGCTCACGTGAAAGCCTGCTACCTTACCTTTATTTCGGCGCGCGGAACAATTCGGTTTGTATGAGAGAGATCCAGATCTAGCGTAACCGGAACTGAATTTTATTTAGCCTATCCTGTGTCCCGTATAGTAAAATTTGATTGTAGAAAGTTTCATCGAATTCGCATGATCGGTTTAAGAGTTATGTTAGAGCATACATACATACATATATACATACATACATACATACATACAGAAAATATTTCTAAAAATCGTCAATGTGGTTTTAATATCATACATAGAGTCTACAAACTTTTTTCGCTAAGTTTCTTTGTTTTATGAGATCAGTATCTCATAAAACAAAGAAACTTACTCCATGACCATACCTTACAGATTTTATATTAGTATTGATATTCATAAGCAAGTAAAAAAAAATTAGACATCAGGGGAATTCCCAGCGGATGACAATCCATATTTTGCCATATTTAGCGGAATCCTTTTTTTCGTTGTAAACGACGACATCGGCACTTTGGGCCCCTCATCGATCCGGGAGCCCTGGGCACCCTTCCCCATGGGCCCTCATGGAAAAGACTCCCCTGCCTGTAACTCGAGAACGGCTGAATGAACTTTGATCCAGTTTGCCGCGTAATAGGCTCGATGACTTAGCATTACCAGTATTACACTTTCCCCGTACGTTGGGGAAAATTGGGGTGATTTTCTGCGGTCGGGATTTTATATTTTGTTTGATCTGACCTGATTATTATTACAGGTAACACTCTACAGTGTACAGCACGGAGCTTCGCTCGCGTAAATTTTGGACACATCAGTAAAATTACAGTGATTTTATTCGACTTCCGTGATTTTCGACCCCACTGCTCAAGCCATATTTACGAAAGCGTGCTGGTATATTTTAACCAATAACGTCTGGATTGACACCACTGCACTGAACCAAATGCCGTTCGAAGTGACTATACTGTGTGAATATATTAGTTTGGCGTATTTTCAGTGTAGCAAGCACGACCAAAGGGAAGCACTGACATGACACCTAGTTCACCAATGATGTATGCTGATCTAACATCACGGGTGTAGTAAAAAAAATATAATTCTTATAAAAATAAATATAAAGCTTCTGTATAAATCACAGATCAGGTCCTGCTTTTGTGAGTATACTGCTCGCACCTGTGGGATGGCTCTGCTAAATACCAGCTTGCGCCTCTGGACTCGCACCAGCGTCGAGCCGTGCGACTAGTGGGTGACCCCGAAGTGTGAACCTTAGGGATTTCGGCTCCCTAAGTGTGTTGTATCGCTTATTCCATGGGGAGTGCTCGTAGGAGATGTTTAATGCGATCCCGCCGCCGTCTCCTTTCCACCTCTGCACCACGCGCATTGGGCAGGGATTGCATCCCTACACGCTGGATTTACCGCGGATGCGTACCAATCGATTCTGCAGATCTTTCCTCTAAAGAACCGGTAAACTCTGGAACGCTCTCCCTGCCCATATATTCCCCCAAGTACATTCTCGGGTCCTTCAAGAGGGGCGTGAATAAGCACCTGTCAGGCCGGCATGGCATTCGCAACCCCCGCGTACGACCGAATGTCCATGGGCGTCGTTAGACACCTTATGGGTGGCTCGGCACCATATGTCGCGTTATCAATAAAAAAAATATATATATATAACCTTCCAGAGATTGATAGGGTTTAACCCACCCGGGTTGATAACACCGCACTGAATGAAAAGTCGGTAGAAATGGCTATGCAAATAGTTCGTGTTTTCTGTCCAGTTCAGTGTAGCCGGCACGACCGAAGAGAAGCAGTGACATGGCGCCTATGATAACGATTGACAGTCGACCGACCGCACCAATGAGCTACCGAGGCTGACAATTTGTTTAAAGTTTATTCCATAGCTTGCTATTACAACGCAATGACATTTATCATAGTCTAATTTCTTCAAATATTCGATCATTTTTAGGGTTCCGTATCCGGTACGGGACCCTATTACTAAGCCTACGCCGTCTGTCTGTCTGTCTGTCTGTCTGTCCGTCTGTCCGAGTGCTGTATCTCTTGAACCCTAGTAGGTATCCCATATTGAAATTTGCACAGAATATGTGTTATTGTGGCTGATATAACAACAAATAATAAAAATAAGAAAAAGTAAAAAATTCACGGGGTTTCCCATAGAATAAACTAAAAAGTGTATGCGTGCCATATACCGAAAAGAGAATGAAGCATTTTAACTAATCATGAATTTTAACTAATATGAAGCATTTCATGAACACGCCATAGATGGCGTGGGTGGCGCTGACCATGACATGGCTACACGGAACCGTGCTCGGTGCGCGAGTTCGACTCGCACTTGGCCGTTTTTTTTTGCATTACATAGCGCTCTTATCATTCACACTCTTGTTTCATCTGTGCGAATGTACACATTCAATTATTAAAATTAACACAATTTGTAGAGCACTAAAATCATAGCCAATTTCATTGAGTTCGTTCTTCCGCGTTATTGAAGTTCGTTAAGTTTCAAAATAACAACTCAAGGTTTGCTCGCGCGTCGATTACGAGTTTCTTCTTCCGTCGTCGTTTGAGATATAATTCAGATGTAAATGAAAGTAGCAGAATTTAAGTAAAAAACCGCGGATAACGGATACAAGATTGGAGCCATGGCGGGTAGATCTTCCAAGACCACTCCAACACAGGACTTTCAGCGACGGAAGGCGTACCTTCCTAACACAAAAGGAGTCATGGATCGTATGGGGAGAATACTGAATAAATATAGTATCAGAACAGTGTTCCAACCACCGAAGAAGGTTGCACAACTCCTACGATCAGCGAAGGACGCCTTACATCCTCTAACAGTGTAGCTGTGGGAAATCAATAATCATACATCGGCCAAACTAAGCGCAGCGTCACAGAACGGATTTCCGAACACATCAGAGCAGTCAAGAACATGGACAAAACCAAGTCTGCCAAAGTTGAGCATGTCGACTCCGGAATGCAGCACTGGATAAGATTCGATCAGGTGAAAATTCTGGCCACTGAAAAACTACTCTTTCCACGCATCATCCGTGAGTCCATCGAGATCTCGAAACATGCCAACTTCAACAGAGAAGACTCATACAGGCTGTCTCCGATATGGAATCCCGTGCTTGCCCCCCTGAAGAGCGGCAGATCTGGCAGTGTGCACCAGCAGCAGCTGGAGGACACTGTCAGTCCATTCTGCTCCTCGGCGGAGGTGCGGAACGCAGCCCAAGCCGAATTGGTGCCTACCCACAGCTGCAACTACAATCTTCGCAGCCGCTCGCGTTTGACAGGCAGTGTTCTGTTAACCGCGAGCCCGACCGCAGCCAGGCACTCGCCCTGATGATAGACTGCACGTGCCAGTCCGAAACGTCGGCCACAGTGACCGCGAATTTCAACCATGGTAAGCCAAATACCAACGATAATATGAATATCCATGGTAGACTAAACGTATTTAAAACCGCATCCAAATAGGTCTATCCGTTTGGCAGCTACGATGCCACAGATAGACACACACACAAACAGACAGACAGACAGACCGAGGCGTCAAACTGATAACACCCCTCCTTTTGCGTCGGGAGTTAATAAAACAAGGTAATCTGAGCATTGGTTCGTTTTGTCTGTTTTACAGATACTATCACGGAAGCTGCTCTGTGGAACTAGCATCCCTTATTCCCTGCCACCCGTCCTATCTCCGCATGACTCGTCGCAGAGAGACTCAGCACCCTTTTGTTGTTGACATCGAACTTTTGAGAACCCATCGGTTCTCTAAATCGTTTCTTTGTCGCACCGCTAGGGTGTGGAACTGTCTTCCGGCGAGTGTATTTCCTGAATCGTTTAACCTGGGTGTCTTCAAACGTCGTCGTATTAACAGGCTAGGCACGCAAATCTGCTGGCAAGGCACCTAATTGAGCGTGGTGGTTTCGCGAGGAGGGGTGATTTTGGCTCTGTCGACTGCACCATTGGTCTCTCATGTTGGTTTACTTTACATAGAATTTTGTCAGCCTCGTTAGCACAGTGGTGCAGACAGTCAACTGTCGCTATTGAATGTTAAGCAGCGCTGGGTGCGGTCAGTTCTTGGATGGGTGACCGCTGACCGTTGGAGGCTGACCGAGGTTCGGATTCCTCGTAAAACTGTAGGTCCCTTCCCTCCTAATCTTACTTGGTGGTAGGGTTTAACCCGCCCGGGTTGGTACCACTGCACTGAATGAAACGTCGGTCTAAACGGCTATGTAAATAGTTTGTGTTTTCCGACCAGTTCAGTGTAGCCGGCACGATCAAAGGGGGAAGCACTGACATGGCACCTAGTTCACCCGGTGCTATGGGCTGACATCACGGACGTTGTAGGTGATGTAGCCAATCGTGTCAGTTTCCATAAAAAAAAAACATTAAAAAAAATTAAAATAAAATTGGCGATTGATAGAGGCAATTTCGGAAGACGAGCATTCGGCCTGTTCGTTCGCTGCTCGTTCGCAGACGTCAGTCTACAAGCAGAACCCTGAAAAATGTAGGATTCTTGTTTAGTGCATTATGAATATTGATAGTAACTAACATGTCTTAGACGGACTGCGTCACAGTCTTGATTACAATCTGCGTCAAACTTCGCCAATCAAACATAATTGATTTATTAAACTCAGCTCAATTGATTTACATTCCATTTCATACACTTGCTTGCCCTTTCATCCTTCCAGGCATATCTCGGGGCGACACATAGAACAACTACACAAAGGTCACTTTGGTCGCATTTTACATTCCGATAAGCAAAAAACATTTGTGTGTGTCAAAGACCGTACCAACTTGTTGGTACGGTCTTTGGTGTGTGTGTGTGTTTTTTTTTGGTTCCGTACTTGAGAAGAGAGGAAGAACCCTTCTTGTTTATTGTATTGTATAATTTCATCCATAGGTAGGTAACCTACGCTTGGACATGTCGAAAATTCCGCCAGTTCTAAATTCAAATGCGAAGAAGAACTGACGAACTTCGCACAACTTTTTGTTATTACCTTATATAAGTATTATATTATACACAAGAATCTGACCACTCTGCCTATTTACATTATCTATATCTCTGGTGTATAGTGCCATCGTCTTATACAATCACTCTTGTGTCTGTCTGTCTGTCTGTCTGTCCGTCTGTCACAGCTTATTTTCTCCGAATCTACTGGACGGAAGAAGTTTTGGTAAATTTATAGAACTTGATGACCCAAATACGGGTGTATAGCGATGCATAGTTCAAAAGAAATTAAAGAAAATATGGGGCGGGTTTCCAACACCTTATCCTCTTAAAAAAAAAATACAAAATACAGGAGCATAAAGGATCACAAAATACTGCTATTAGAAAAGACTTAGCCTGCGGAAATCAAAATTGGGGCCAAAAAGAAAATTTCACGAAATATTTCATACAAAATAATTATTTTTTGTTTTTTTTTTAAGTCACCAAAACATTGGCTTAGAATATATATGTATGTAAAAACAAAGGAAGTGGTATGGGTGAATGTTTTGGTGGTTTAAAAAAAAAAATAACCAGGGTTAATTCATAGAATATGCGTCGCTACGCGACGCATATTCTATAAATTAACCCTAACCTAATGTTGAGGCGGCGCATGTCGTTTTTGCATAAATTCCTATTGAAAATAAATGTTTTGGTGCATTTAAAAAATAAATAAAAAAATTCGAAAATTAATTTTGTATGAAAAATATTTTTTTCCAAATTTTTTTTCTCCGAAACTACGCATTTCCGCAGAAAAAAAATTACATCACCAGAATCGCAAAAGCCTACACTACAGACCTATTGTACCAGTTAGTTGAAATAAAGGATCAGGTATTGTAAACCCCAGCCGAAAATATAAATATATATATATATATTAGGGGGCCTAATATAAATATTTCTTCTACCTTATCTCCGAAACTACTGAGTCTACAATTTCGAAAAACATAGGAAATACAGGGCCTCTCTTATAGTTTTTAGGAAAATCTAAAGGAAAATCCTAAGTCTTAAAGTTCTCACGGAAAACGGAATGGTAAGAAATCCTGTCTTCACCGCTTTTTTTTTTCATATAGCCAGTTACAAATCGTTGGACACCTCATTCATCAAAATCCATTCAGCCGTTTTGGAGTTATCAGGGCATAAATAAAATCAACCACTCATCACTTACAAACATACATCAAAGCGAAACACCTTCTTTGCGTTCACAGTCGGGTAATAAGTTCGAAATAACTTACAAAAAGATGCCACCCTAAATATTAAATTCAACATCCACGTCTGTATGTAAGTAAGCTCTATTAACTCGAGAACGTCTCAACCGATTTATGTGCTATTCTCACCTGTACGATGTGACATATCCAATGAAGGTTAATGTTTATATAACATCACATCACGCTATCGCATATAGAGACTGAGTTGGACACAGAAAATTCTAAAAGGCATTTTTTTGTTAAGGCCGACCTATCTAAAAGCATGTGACCTATATAACACTGATACACTCACGGGTTTTGAACAGCACACCTCTCGCATGAGAAATGGGTGCCTTTACCGCTGGGCCACCCACTCGATTGCTGGAAATGGGCCTTCCCCATTACTGTAGTACATGTGTCACAAATCCTATGATGACCGGCCAACTTGAAAGATAGAATACAAATTATTTTTTCCTCACAAGTTTTTCCCTTTAATTTTTCCTGCTTTTAAAATTTGTCTTTCTTATGTGTTGTTATTTTGTAAGGTGTAGCTTTGAAACAGATTCAAAAACATAAAATAATACCACCTCAGTCGGCGAATTAGCCCCGAAATTCAGAGGGGCAACGCAGCCAGTGTGAACCGCGGACCACTGGAGATGAGACACAGACGCCTTGCAGTCAGGCTTGGCAGCTGCCCGGGATTTCCGGGATTGTCCCGGGGTAGGCTACAATGTCCCTAGTCCCGGGAAAAGGGTCATTTTGTTCCGGGTAGTGCAAGTTGTCCCGGGAAGAAAAATATGTGGGTACGCACGTCTTCGACGTCGCGTAAAGAATTCGGCACTTACTTTAGGGCCAATTGCGCAAACACGAATTTAACGATATAAATCAGTTTAACTCGTTAAGCTAGTACCCGTTGACTGTGGGAACCGCGTTTAAATCCATAACTCGCTACTTAACTCTAAATTCGTGTTGGCGCAATTGGGCCTTAGTAAGCAATTCGAATGAGTTACTTACTAAAGTTGTTCGGTATAAGACAAAAGCGCTAAAAGTTCGCCGTAAAAATTATAACAGAAAAATATTGGTCATTCAATTCTCCACTTTATATGAAGGACTGCAGGCACAGATTACTTAATAGTTACTTCGTAACAGATAAATCACTCCATAGAAAATGTTCCTACCTGCGGGCTTTAATAGCCTACTATTTCACAACGCCAATCGCTGCGTGCGAAAATGTACCTTAACGATCGAGTGTAAAGTGGTTATTGCTTTGCAGCTGCGCGCACTTGCGTGGGCGAGCGTCTATGTATACTTCGCGCGGCTGACGAATATTTACTGAAAAAGACCGCCGGGGCGGCCCGTCGGGCGGTAGGTAGTTAGCGCACGCAAGTACATAGAGTGCGTGAGGCCTGCTGCAGGTAGTAGATATGTCCCGGGAAGGCTAAAATCAGATCTGGCAAGCCTACTAGCAGTGCAGCTTGTTCGTCCACACAAGTATATGATTAACCTCAAAGTTCACTAGAGTCAACGGATCATAAACAATAATTAATTGTGTAACCTGCTGCATGTCACGTGTCGCATGCCGAATACTCATACCGCCGGAAGAATGAATGTTTAATAGAAGCGGCATGAACCCATATAACTAACACATTTAGGCTAAGTTATTTGTTCATAGGCTAAGTTGTATCATGTTCAAAAATGACTGTGTGGGGCAGGCTTAAATTCAGCGCCGCACACTCCCGTGTGTAGCGGAAAAGGCTTCGCCTGTCCATTTTTCTCTTTTAGTTGTTTTGTGCCGTTGTTATTTTTAAGGATTAAGTAAGAGAAAATAAAAATCATTTCTTTCTTTCTTTCTTTCTAACCCTTCGAGCAGGTGAAGAGTAATAAATGAGAAAAAGCGGCGGGTGGCCGAGTGGTCTGGGGCCGGCTTCTCTTGCGGGAGGTCCGAGGTTTAAATCCGGCCGGGCGTGTACGAATAAAACAAGACAAGTTGATGTTAAAAAGCAGTATAAATTGCTATAGGTAGTTGGGCTAGTACCGTGTGGGGCTGGTAAGAATAGCCCCACTGCATCTCTCCCCGTGCATGTCGTAAAAGGCGACTAAGGGATAACGACAAGATGCCGTGCTAAAGGGCGCCAGGTTAGCCACCGAGTCATGCAGCAGGTGGACCTTCGTGCCTTACTTGCTGCTTGATTGTTTGATGATTGATTGATGGTTATCTTGTCCGAATACTTGGCTAAATGTGGTGGTTAGAGTTTTGTTAAAATTTACCAAAATACGTGCAGCACAACACCGTTTACTCTGCTTACCCCGATTGTCGGGATACAGCGGCGTGTGGTATGTAGTTGGGCTTCGTTTTTCGTTTTTCGAAAAGCTTATTTTGTATGACAAAAGCCTGTCCATCCTATTAAACTCTTCGGTTCTCCCGTCCTGCCCGCGCCTGACCTGACATAATTTTTGCTTGCAGCTGTCAGTGCGTCATGCGTAGCGTACAGCGTAGTCGGTAGTTCTAGCATCATATTATTGGACTTTCTATTGGACGTAATAATTTCTCGTTTCCTACCACACGCAAACTTTCCTATGGTGTAATAATTAATTGCTTTCCCATTGACGAGGTTTAAACAGTAGTAAAGTAAACTTTTCAGGAAATGTGACCAATCGATCTTAGGGCCCTATTACGTCTATGAACCTTTTTTTTTTGTGGAAACTGGCTACATCACCTACAACATCCGTGATGTCAGCCCATAACACCGGGTGAACTTGGTGCCACGTCAGCTTGCTTCCCTTCGATCGTGCCGGCTACACTGAAGTGCAGTGGGAGCACAAATGCGTCGATAAGCCTATCGATCGACGATAAACATCTGTTTGCTTCGTTCGACGAAGTAGAATAGAAGAAGACGAATAGATGTTTATCGATCGATATAGGCTTATCGACGCATTTGTGCTCCCGCTGCTGGACGGAAAACACAAACTATTTACATAGCCGTTTCGACCGACCTTTCATTCAGTGCGGTGGTACCAGCCCGGCCGGGTTAAACCCTACCACCTAGTAATAAAAGAAGGCAGTCATATCCCTTAGTCGCCTTTTACGACATACACGGGGAGAGATGCAGTGGGCCTATTATTTTAAAGTACCGGCCCCACACGGTAAATTATGACCACACGGTCCTTATCCCTTAGTCTCTTTTTATTACGACATGCCTTTTCGATTACCACAGTTCTTCTATATAACAACTAAAGTTACTGTCTCATGAAGAAATCATAATAAGGAAATTGTGCTTACAAGCTGCAAACACTTTAAAAAAAAAAGCTATGTGTCTTACTTTCCGCAGATGTTTGTTAGCGAAATCCTCGAAAACTACTAATCAAAATCCCATGTAACTAATTCCATTGGATTCAGCAACCCTTTAAGGTGGCCTTCTATACATACCATCACGCTATTTACTCGGCATGCTGAGCAGTGGCCAAAATACGGAACATATGTATAGGACATTTTTGCACATACACACACACGCTTGGAGAAACTTCACAGTTAAAGCTAGCGTGCTTAGAAGAAACACCTATAGCAACATTGTGACATACATATTTTGTAACAAGATTACATAATATTGTAGCACGATTTGCTAACATTCACCGCGCGAAGTAAGTATGTAGTTCAAACTTGACCGGTTTTGCTGCGTCAAGCTTTTATCTGGCCTCCGAACAACCGTGATTTCGCTCACATAAGCCACGTTTTAAGTACTTAGATATAAGTTCAAAAGGGTGTAAGCGCCAGAAGGTCTGTTTTAGATTTTGAACTTAAAGTGTTTGGAGTTAAGTTTAAATCCGAAAATCTTGGTGCTTACAGCGTTTTGCCTTTCCACGCACGGATGACGCTTGAATGGCAATGCGCCAGTGTTCTTGAGTTTGTTGTCGCAAATTTCGCGTTTCTACAAGATGCTGAATATGAAGATTTAATTCGTAATCTTGTACCGTGTGGGGCCGGTACTTTAAAAGAATAGCCCCACTGCATCTCTCACCGTGTATGTCGTAAAAGGCGACTAAGGGATATGACTCCCTTCTTATATTACTAGGTGGTAGGGTTTAACCCGCCCGGGTTGGTACCACCGCACTGAATGAAAGGTCGCTCGAAACGGCTATGTAAATAGATCGTTTTTAAATTACCGTGGTTGTTAGACATGATTTTTAAAACACAACAGCTTTATTCACGGTTCTTCGCGAGCTATGTGGCTCGACGTTTCGGGCCAAGCGTATGGCCCATCCTCATGAGCACTCTGCCTAGTGCAACGGTTGGCAGAGAACTGTCAGATCTCCGTGCGTCGTTGACGAAGCTGTGGCCAGTGCGGGTAGTCTCCGTAGACAAGGGTTCAGGTGCGTTCCGGATCTCGGCGGAGAGACAGAAGGCGCTGACGGTGTCCACTTCCGGCTGGTCGCCTCCGTCGTGTCTTCTTCTCTTGAGCGGCGCTATGACTTGGTTCCACATCGGCGACAACTTGAAGGCGTCCTCCCGGTTGAAGTTGTCGTGCTTCTTGATTTCGATGGACTCTCGGACGAGACGTGGGACGTGTCGTGTTTCAGTCGCAAGAATTTTGACCTGGAACCTGATCCAGTGATTCGTTCCGGAGTCCATGTGATCGCACACTGCCGATTTGTTGAAGTCCAGTCACAGAATAGAAAAGAGTACTCCGTACAGAAGCTGCTCTGTACAAACACTCACAAAGAAATAGCTACTCTGCGACGACGCGATAAAGTACAAATTGACTCGCACAGAGCTGCATGCCTAACCACGATAACCGCCTACATTTCGCTTCTCTTTCTGTCGTGTAACTCTATCTCGAAAGCGCGTCGTTCAGCGCGTTAAGGGCTGTGACTTTGTGCTGTCTTATTGTGAGGAATAAAATGAAGATGATACCTACCAACTTTTATCGTTCTAGCTACCAACGATATGATATTTAGCTACGGCAAATTCATGCGAACAAATTCATGCATGCGTTAGCGTCACAATTAGTTTCTCACATCAAAGCGTGCATTGCGTGCAACCTTCCAGTGATAGTTTTTTTTTTTTTTTTTATGGAACCTGACACGTTTGGCTACATCACCTTATGTCAGCCCATTACACAGGGTGAACTAGGTGCCATGTCAGTGCGTCCCTTCATTTCATGTCGGCTACACTAAACTGGACGGAAAACACGAACTATTTACATAGCCGTTTCGACCGACGTTTCGTTCAGTGCGGTGGTACCAACCCGGCCGGGATAAACCCTACCTTGTTTTGTTTGATCAATAAATTTAATGATCAATGATCGATCATCTACAATGTACCTATTATCCTTATACGAATTAGGCCATACACACCACGATGTTCGGCGTTATCTAACTAATGTTATTGGCAATATAATAATATTTGATTTTAAATCAATGACCTCCTACTATGTGAATAAATAAATTACTAGAAATAAATCAAAATGCTACTAAACAAAACACTTACCTTTCTTCGTCTCGCGGCAATGAAAAAAAAGACAAGTTTTCATTTGTCTGTTGACTTTTGCACCCGTCCACTGCACAATATTTACGTGATTTCGACATTTTCTAAATTCGAAAGCGCCACTCGCCCGGTCTGGCTGGATAGCGGCAGCCCACTGTTAATTGTAGATTAGCCGCTACGCCAAGCGGTAGGCATTTAACTCGCGACCTTGAGCGAGTGACGAAGGCCTGGTCCAGTTGTCTCGCCGCTCGTATGTGCTCCGAGACCCGCGTCGCTACGCTCCTCTTTATCCGCCCGATGTATGACTTTCCACAGCCACATTGGGATTTGGTACACGCCGGCAGACTGGAGAGGTAACTTGTGTTTTACCGAACGTAGCATCTGGGATACTTTTTTGTAGGGAGTAAACACAGTGCCGATGCTGAGTTTCTTCAGTCTATAGGGAGGCTATTTTACCCGTCACACGTCGTCCACGGACGTACGGTAAAAATGTTCTCTGTCTGTCGGCGCGTTGCACGGGTTGAGATCTCTTTTTGTGAGGTATCAGTGCTTTTCTGCTGTAACTGTTTTGCTTTAGTGCGCTCGTGATCGTCTTTCTTTCATTGTCAATGCTGTTTTCATCACAAATGCGTTCTGCTCTCTGCGGTCCCTGGTACAGAGAGCAGAACGCATCTGTGATGAAAACAGCATTGACAACGAAAGAAAGGTGGTAGGTTCAAATTGTAGCCGACTGAGTTAGCACCACCGTACTGGATGTCGGTTGTGTTCTCCTCTAGTCCAGTATAGCCAGCAATCCAGGGAAGTCTCCGCTGTGGCACCTACCTTCTCGGAGGTGATATTTGCTTATCGGAGCATGTGCTTTGGCCCCTCTGACTCAGCCACTCATACCGGATTAAAAACATAATTAAATAAAAAATCTACCGCATCGTGCGCCGACGCCATGTCTCTTTCACGCGCGTGTGACGCTTACGCGGGTTTGACACCTGAAAGACTTCCTGGCTCCTTCCTGGCTCCTTTGGCTCCTTTCGTGAACACTCGGCACGAAACGAAACGTAACAAAAACTACATGCACCGCCTCAACATTAGGTTAGGGTTAAAATAGAGAAGATGCGTCGCGTAGCGACGCATCTTCTTTATATTAACCCTTGTTATTTTTTTTAAACCACCAAAACATAACTCATACCACACTTTCCTTCGAGCCGAAGTCTGCCGAAAGGAGCTAAAGGAGCCAGGAAGTCTTTCAGGTGGCGCACCGCGCTTACGCACAGCGCAGTCGCAAGGTAAAAAGATCAAATGGAAATTCCAGAGCTATTTATATAATTACATTGTTTTCACTGATCATTACAGAATTAAACAACGCATAGAAATGTTTGCCAATCGTTCATTCATTACCGGTATGCAAAACAATATCGTCATAAATATTATAAAACACTAGGCCTGTCTGTCTGTAACGAGTAAACTTAAAAACCGCAGAGGTTTTTACATGCTTGCAGCACCCATAGCACAGTTTTTAAGGCTCCGTACTTAACTGTATTACTAAGTTGACTTAGTAAGTCAACGCTGTTTTTCCATCTGTCTTTCCTTTTTTTTTTTATGGAAACTGACACGGTTGGCTACATCACCTACAACATCCTATTTTTAAAGGGCTGTATCTTTTAATCATAATAATAGGTAGCACAGGTTGGGGTTTTATATCATCACGAGTAATTAATGTTCATTTCATTATAATTGATGGTTTTTGTTTTTACTCTTTCGTAAAAACGGTAACGCATACAAGCGTTAAACTTTATGTGAATACAGTGCAAACCCCAAATTAAAACAACCAATCATAAAAACCGGACATTGTGAGGGCGCGAGTCCGAATCGCACTTGGCCGGTTTTTTTATTCAGATTCAGATTCAGATATTTTTGAGTTTAGATGATAATACTTATCGATTTCTTTAATAAAGGTTCAAATTAACTATATAAACATACATACCATCGTACGTGAAAATTATTACCGCACCATACAAATCAATACAAGGTGTGTCAGGATCGTGGCACGTGGAGATCCGCTGTCTCTGCCTACCCCACTGGGAAACAGACGTGACGCTGTGTATATATGTATGTATGTAAAAATCGACGTACGCCTAACTGCTAAGCTTAGTTGAGAATCCTCTGCGCAAACCCGACAATTCCGCGAGCGAAGCGGCATTAAAAACAATGTGGTCACAAAATTACAATGATTGGTTAAACCGCAGTGCTTTCTAACCATCCAATACGTCAATAAAACGTCAGAAGCGGGTACGTGCACTTTTATCACTTTTACTCTGTATACATAAGTATGTATTGTGTTGTGTACATTGGAATTTCCTTTATAATTTTACCTCGATACGAGACCGCCGGAAACAAACAACAAACAATTATATTTTGCATCCTACATTTTTTTACTTATGACGTTAATTCGATGAACGACTTTCGATCGTTCGGAAAAATCGTGTGACGAAAATAATGTTTTTTTATGGAAACTGACACGGTTTGCTACATCACCAACAACATCCGTGATGTCAGTCCATAACACAGGGCGAACAAGGCCCCATGTCAGTGCTTCCCTTCATTTCATGTCGGCTACTCTGAACTGGGCGGAAACACGAACTATTTACATAGACGTTTCGACCGACGTTTCGTTCAGTGCGGTGGTACCAACCCGGCCGGGATAAACCGAACCACCTAGTAAGGTAAGAAGGGACGGTCTCGGTCAGCCTCCAATGGTCGAGCAGTCACCCATCCAAGTACTGACTTTGGGTGTGGGATTTTTTCGGAAGAATTGAACAGCTATGGGGCCTCGATCTGGCATACATGATCACTGTACTCGCAAGAGTGCAGGTATAGACGTCTGGATTTTATAGCCGCAAGGCTGGTATTTCTGGACGTCTATAAACAAAACGTAAATGAAAATTACCTGATAGTATAACCATGACCGCGCCCAGGGTTGTTTAATAAATAACAGTCGAACGACCGCACCACGAACTACCGAAGCTGACCGAAGTACTTTCTTCGTCTTTGTACGGTTAAACTATAGTAGATAGAAAAATAATAATTTAATTTTCTGTAATTTTCTTGAGTTCTTGCAGCGCAACACCGATGACTCTGCTCACCCTGATTGTCGGGATACAGCGTGTGGTGTGAATGAATGAACATAAGAAGGGATTAAATCATCTTTAAAGTAAGGTTGACACCTCCTCGGCTTCGAGATATACCGGAAGGAGACACTTACACCAATTTCCTGGCATGATATGTCCCTTGATCTTAGCATACGATGTCGGTGACGCATTCTCTCGCATCACATATTAGCAGTTAGCGAGATGTCGACTCAAGATCGCTGGAAGGCTATGTGTGACTCATATAAACGCAAGTAATAATGTAACTGTCACATCATGACACATAAATGAATATTAATTTTTTTTTTATCATCAGTATTTTATTAGAACTTATATTATATTTAATTTAATTACAAAATAAAATAGAAACTAAAACTACCTATCTAATTCAAATTACCTAAAACTACAATTAAAATGTAAAACAAAAAGTGTTACCAATAAATAGAAAATAAAAAATAATATATAAATATATTACATACAGGGTGTTTCAGGATAGGGTTTCGTAACTTCAGGGTTCGAAAGGGGTCCATGTTTGAAGACGAAAAGCTCTACTACTTTTTCCCAGATTCGGTCGTTTTATTGTACTTTGTGGTGAAAATCGATATCGATCCATAAAAAAAAAAAAAGAATAAAATTACTAACTTGCATGTTTAACTAGTAGAATTGAACTACATGTAGGTAAATTCCAAACAGTTAAATTTGAATGACATAAAAAAATGGGACTGGACTAGGTCATTGCACTCCCTAGACCTAGCAGCACTGTTGCTAAATCTCACTGTCCATCGAGTTTTTATTACTTAAAATTTTTGTATGAAAAAAAAATTCGAAATTTCGATTAGAGTGATAAGGATTTTTTTCTTCTAATAATGAGTACTTTCTATTCCTGAAGTTTCTCAAGCAAGTTTCTGAAGTTTCTATCCTGAAACATCCTGCATATATATATGAATAAATCTATAAATAAATTAATGAAAACTTTTACGGGAAACCCCCGAAGACGCCACAAGAGCATCTCGGCGAGGAGGCGGGGCGACGCAACTAAAAAACTCTCGTCCATCGCAGTCGCTGTCCCTGAAAGATGCCCACGACGGCACTGTCAATTTTTCACATCTTCGAAAATGTTCCGTAGAAGTTTGCCTCGGCACACCAGCGTCGCATTGTTTCCACTGCAAAAGCGGTAAATAAATATTTTTTTAATTTTGATTTGCCTGTATTTATTTTAAATTACATACATACACACCACACGCTTTATTCCGAAAATCGGGGTAAGCAGAGTAACTGGTGTTGTGCTGCAAAGGCTCTGGTAGATAAAGTACAATATCGACCGCCACGTCTAGCAAAGCATTCGGAAAAGACAACTATCAAGCAGCAAGTAAGGCACGAAAACCCACCTGATGCATGACTCGGTGGAAGGACCGCGCCAAGGTGAGAAGTGGCTATCCTTTCGCCCAAAACGGCGAAAGGATAGCCACCTCTCACCTCGTCCCTTAGTCGCCTTTTACGACGTGCACGGGGCAGTTACAGACTAGTAACTAGCTAACTGCAACTAGACTAGTAACAGACTAGTAACAGACTAGTTGCAGTTACATACTAATAAGATAGTTTAGTTTTAATATAAATTTTTCTTTTGTCTAATTTTAATAATGTAATAAAATTATATTTCATCTATACTAAAGCGGCGTGTGGCCGAGTGGTTTGGGCATCGGTTTCTCATACGGGAGGTCCGAGGTTCGAATCCGGTCGGCGTGTACCAATGAGTTTTTTCTGACGAAAAAATTTACGTGCATACCTACACCCGCTGCTTCACCGTTCGGAACCGGTGTAAAACTGTAGGTCCCTTCCCTTGCCCCTTACTAGGTGGTAGGCTCAAATTGTAGCCGACTGGGTTGGTACCACCGTACTGGATGTAAGATGGCCGCAAGCAACCTCGGTTGTGTTCTCCTCTAGTCCAGTATAGCCAGCAATCCAGGGAAGTCTCCGGTATGGCACCTACCTTCTCGGAGGTGATATTGGCTGGTTAGAGCATGTGCTTTGGCCCCTCCGACTCAGCCACCCATACCGGATTACATAAAAAAAAAAAATACTAATTGTATTTATTCGAAAATGTTTATCCTATCTTTTCACTTTTGTTTCAGGAGGTTTGGTGGATTTAGATGTTTCGAGTACCTCTTTTGGTCCCATAATACATTTATAATTTGTAGACAAAATTCAAAATTGTATAAAATTTTCTGAAAGAGATGTCGAACCTACCCGCTTCGGCCGAAGTACCCTCGCATCGCTTTGGTTACCATAAAAAAATATATAAATAAAAAAAATTGAAAATAAAATATGTGCATCGGTTACGTTTACTACGCACTTGAACCGGCTGCGACTATACGGCTTCGTTTATATTTATTAATGTTCTGTGGTATAGTTTTATAGTACTCGTACCTACGTAATTTTATGGTTCGAGTTTATAGCTCCCATTTCAGGTTCATGATTTTCCAAACTACACCTCTGCGTAACCTTGGCCCAATTTTGTGTACCTACATCTATCTGACAACTTCAGTAAATGTTATATAGTGTGTAAAATTGCTGATACATTCATACAACCTTCTCACACTCACAAACGTTCTGCCTTCCCAATTAATACACCTACTACGTACTTATGTTTTCCCACATGCGATTTTTTTTTTAAATGGAAACTGACACGGTTGGCTACATCACCTACAACATCCGTGATGTCAGCCCATAACACCGGGTGAACTTGGTGCCAAGTCAGTGCTTCCCTTCGGTCGTGCCGGCTACACTGAACTGGACGGAAAACACAAACTATTTACATAGCCGTTTCGACCGACCTTTCATTCAGTGCGGTGGTACCAACCCGGGCGGGTTAAACCCTACCACCTAGTGATATAAGATGGGAGTCATATCCCTTAGTCGCCTTTTACGACATACACGGGGAGAGATGCAGTGGGGCTATTCTTTTAAAGTACCGGCCCCACACGGTACGAATTCTTAAACATCCAAAGGTTGACGTTGAAGGAAGAAATATCTTATCAATACTAATAATAAATGTGTAAGAGCTGGTCACGTAGTAAGTTACTTTGTTTTATGAGAGACTCTATGTATCAATACTAATAATAAATCTGTAAGGGATGGTCATGGAGTAAGTTACTTTGTTTTAGGAAATATTGAGTTTGTAGCCTCTATGTATGATACTAAAGCTAAATTGACGATTTTTAGAAATCTTTTCTGTATGTATGTATGTATGTATGTATGTTCCTCCATAACTCTTAAAGCCATCATCCGAATTTGATGAAACTTACTACAAGCCCATTTTACTATACGGGACACAGGATAGGCTTACTAAAATTCACTTCCGGCTACGCTAAGATGTGGCTCCCATACAAATCGAATTGTTCCAAGCGCCGAAATAAAGAGCGGTGCGGCGCGGCGGGGGTTAGTGGCGCGGGGTGCGGTCTGGCGGAGCGCGGTGTGTGTATGCATTGTCTTGAGCAGACTTTCTTATTTAATTCGATTCATAATATTATGTAGGTTAACTTCGTTAGGTATCTATTTGATTCATTTTAGGTGCAAACCTATCGGCTGCTCCAGAGTGAAACACTGTATTAACCAAATACTAAATTGTCCAGGAGAGCGAAAATAGTGGAAAATTGAAATATAACAATTTCTGTTCTATTTAAAGTAAAAGTAAATATGCAGTTAATTTAAAAAAAAATACATCTTTGTAGTGATATGTACCATATGTTTTTATTGTTATAACTAGCTTTTGCCCGCGGCTTCGCTCGCGTGAAATTCGTATTTCAAAGAAAGAAAGTAAGTAACTAAGAGCGAGCTGGGTTCAGGTAAACGATAAACCGTCTCGAAGAAAGTGAGTAACTTTTTGAGGCCGAAGGCGGAGTTGCGTTCAGGAAGACGATAAACCTTCTCGAAGACAGTAACTATGGGCGAGGCCGAAGGCCGAGCCGCGTTCAGGAAGAGGATAAACCATCTTTAAGAAAGTAAGTAACAAAGGGCGAGGCCGAAGGCCGAGCTGCGTTCAGGAAGAGGGTAACCTTTTCGAAGAAAGTAAGTAACTATGGGCAAGGCCGAAGGGCGAGCTGCGTTCAGGATGAGGGTAAACTTTTCGAAGAAAGTAAGTAACAGAGGGCGAGGCCGAAGGCCGAGCTGCGTCAGGAAGACGATAAACCTTTTCGAAGACAGTAAGTAACTATGGGCGAGGCCGAAGGCCGAGCTGCGTTCAGGATGAGGGTAAACTTTTCGAAGAAAGTAAGTAACAGAGGGCGAGGCCGAAGGCCGAGCTGCGTTCAGGAAGACGATAAACCTTTTCGAAGACAGTAAGTAACTATGGGCGAGGCCGAAGGCCGAGCTGCGTTCAGGATGAGGGTAAACTTTTCGAAGAAAGTAAGTAACAGAGGGCGAGGCCGAAGGCCGAGCTGCGTTCAGGATGAGGGTAAACTTTTCGAAGAAAGTAAGTAACAGAGGGCGAGGCCGAAGGCCGAGCTGCGTTCAGGAAGAGGATAACCTTTTCGAAGAAAGTAAGTAACAGAGGGCGAGGCCGAAGGCCTAGCTGCGTTCAGGAAGACGATAAACCTTTTCGAAGACAGTAAGTAACTATGGGCGAGGCCGAAGGCCGAGCTGCGTTCAGGAAGACGAAAAATTCTCCAAGACAGTAAGTAACTATGGGCGAGGCCGAAGGCCGAGATGTGTTCAGGAAGAGGATAAACCTTTTCGAAGAAAGTAAGTAACAAAGAAGTTACTTTCTTCGAGAAGATTTATGGTCTTCCTGAACGCAGCTCCGCCTTCGCACTCGCCCTCTGTTACTTACTGTCTTCGAAAAGGTTTATCGTCTTCCTGAACGCAGCTCGGCCTTCGGCCTCGCCCATAGTTACTTACTGTCTTCGAGAAGGTTTATCGTTTTCCTGAACGCAGCTCGGCCTTCGGCCTCGCTCTCTGTTACTTACTTTCTTCGAAAAGTTTACCCTCATCCTGAACGCAGCTCGGCCTTCGGTCTCGCCCATAGTTACTTACTTTCTTCGAAAAGGTTATCCTCTTCCTGAACGCAGCTCGGCCTTCGGCCTCGCCCTTTGTTACTTACTTTCTTAAAGATGGTTTATCCTCTTCCTGAACGCAGCTCGGCCTTCGGCCTCGCCCATAGTTACTTACTGTCTTCGAGAAGGTTTATCGTCTTCCTGAACGCAACTCCGCCTTCGGCCTCAAAAAGTTACTCACTTTCTTCGAGACGGTTTATCGTTTACCTGAACCCAGCTCGCCCTTAGTTACTTACTTTCTTCCTTTGAAATAAGAATTTCACGCGAGCGAAGCCGCGGGCAAAAGCTAGTGTGATAATAAAACTAAATGGACGATTTTAGAAATCTTTTCTGTATGTATGCATGTTCCTCCATAATTCTTAAACCGATCACCCGAATTCGATTAAACTTAGTACAAGCATATTTAACTATACGTGACATAAGCTAAGCCAAATAAAATTCACTTCCGGTTACACAAAGATGCGACTCTCATACATAAAAACCGAATTTTTCCACGCGCCGCAATAAAGGTACGGTAGCGGGCATACTTACATTCTTCTTTTTAAATACGAATTTCACGCGAGCGAAGGGCAAACGCTAGTAACGATTATAAGTATGTCTTTGAACCTCATGTGCAATTCTCGTATTTTCGATTTTCGAGCTTCGAAGAAACGTCTTTTAATTATGGAATCTGGCACGATTACTCTTCCCAGGACATTCAGACATAGCCAATATCACCACCCCTCGCGAAACCACGCTCAGTACCCGTGTACGACAGCGACAAGACGAACAAAAAGGCTATCGTCGATTTTATTGACACGCACGTATTCCGCAGTACCGTTTGGGGCTGGTACTTTAAAAGAATAGCCCCACTGCATCTCTCCCCTTGCATGTCTTAAAAGGCGACTAAGGGATAAGGACAAGGTGCCGTGCTAAATGGCGACAGGACAGCCACCTCTTGGGACGGTCCGTCCACCGAGTCATGCATCAGGCGGGTATTCGTGCCTTACTTGCTGCTTGATAGTTATCTTGTTCGAATGTTTTGTTAAACGTGGTGGTCGGTCTTGTGTTGTAATTTACAATAGTGCCTGCAGCACAACTCTGATATTCAACATTTTCGCCAGCCTGCGTTAGACAGAGTTCCATAGATGCGTAAATGTTTGGTATACGTCTGAAAACCGCGAGAGATCCGCCAGTTTCGTCTCGAGCGAAGGACGAGCTGAAAAACACGATTTATCTTGATCGCAACCGCAAACATACTGCGGTCTTTATGTGTACATAGCGATCGTTGTTTCGGCTATGGGAAACTTAGTTATTTTAATCAATTACGTTTAAAAAAATCCGAGACGTAAAAATGTGAAAAAAACGTTGGGAAATCCATTAACATTACTGAAAGGTGCAATGAGAAGAAAGAAAGGAAGGAAGAAAGAAAGGAAGGAAAAAAGAAAGAAAGTAAGGAAGAAAGAAAGGAAGGAAGGAAGAAAGAAAGGAAGGAAGAAAGAAAGGAAGGAAGAAAGGAAGGAAGGAAGGAAGGAAGGAAGGAAGAAAGAAAGAAAGGAAGAAAGAAAGGAAGGAAGAAAGAAAGGAAGGAAGCAAGGAAGAAAGGAAGGAAGCAAGAAAGAAAGGAAGGAAGAAAGAAAGGAAGGAAGAATGAAAGAAAGGAAGGAAGAAAGTAAGAAAAATTGCATTTATACCCATCGATTAACTAAAAAGTTATTTGTAATAACGATGTATTTTAATTGGCTGTATGTTTCAATAAAAGAAGAATTGTATCAAAAATGTGTAATGTGTAAACTGTTGCAATAATTAAGTAAATATACGAAAACAGAACATACATTTAAATATGACATAACAACGAAGGAATGAACGAATGATGACAATATGCACCCATTTCAGGTTGCACGTGGACAGGAAAACGGAGTGAGGGAAGACCACTCGCCAGGTGGGACGACGACATCAAGTACGTCGGCGTAAAGAGTGGTTCCGCACCGCTGAAGACCGGGAGGAATGGATGAAAATTGGAGAGACGTATGTCCAGCAGTAGACGCTTAGACGCTGACTGACAGGGTGCACAAGGTGACCAAATGGGTCCAGATTTGTACAAAACATTAACTAGGTACTTAGATAAGAAATGTTCTATTCTATAAACAGAGATTAACAACTAAACTTAACAACTTAAATAATACCTTAACTTTAAACACAAAGAATTATAAAGTTAAAAAAAAACAAACAAACAAAATTAAAAGATACACATATTTTTTAAAGCAAAATATAAAATAATATCTATATTATAAATAGAAAATATAATTCATTATTATGAGCTGATATAAAAATGGTATCTTGTCCATTAACATTTGGAAGGTTTAAAAGAAAACATTTTGGAACCAGAAACAGATTACAATTATAAAATCTAACTATATTCAATAATTCAAGTAAAGACAATAACATTCAGAACTACAACAAAAATAACAAAGCAAAAAACCTAACAACAATGGACAATAGTGGGGTAAAAATTTGAGCGGGAAACCTAAAATTATTGAAGAAATACAGCCTCCTATTTATCCCTGTCTCCTAAGGGATGTTAATAAGGAATATTACTTCTTTCTTGAAAGAACAGCTGAAACGGTCCTCTCGAGTCTTATTTTCCACAATAATTGCGGTCTATTATCTCACGTGACACAGCGATTCCAGAAAACCCCCATTCATAAAATTACTCATACACCTTACAAACATAATAGTATGAAAAGGATTCGTCACAATCAATGTTTATAAAGTAGGAACGCGCGCCATTCCAGTCAGTATCGAGACTGGTTCTGTGATTTCAACATCATTGGCTGTTCGTTGCGTCGACACACTCGTTTCGCCTTGACTGTTCGCCGCTGTTGGCCACTCATTCGACGCAACCGCTACCAAACGGACTGCGGGAGAGTTCTGCGCTTTTGTGTTTAAAAAGTTACCGCGAAAGTTTAGTAAACCGCTTCAAGTTCAGCTGCATACATTCGCACAGTGAAATAAAACAGAACATTTAACAAAATGTGTGGAAAAATCCTAGTGGTACTACTCGCGGTGGTGTGCGCGGTCCATGCGGACTACAGGCCTGGTGACATATCCCAAAGAGCGGCCGACAGGACGAGATACGAAACAGAATTAAAGGTAAGATTTCGAAAATATATTTCATAGATTGCGCAGCACTTTTGAGGGTAAACTTTTTTTATGATAAATACGGTTGTTCGAAAGTTAGAGCTAGTGAAAAACCTGGAGAAAGATAGTGCTCACTAGTATCTTAAATTAATCCAAAAAATTATAAGCTATATGAATCGCGTCGGAAAACTATGAAAATGTGTGCCAAAATGATGTGCAATAGTGTCAGTGCAATTAATAAATATATAAGTGTTGAAAACCAGTCTGGGCAGTCGAAGGACCTTGAGGATCGAAGTGATAGTTGACCGTTGACGTATTTTATAGTACAGAATATAGTATTCTGCATAGTTTCATATTATAATTAAATACGGTGTATAATCTTCTTTACCTAATTAATTTAAAGCTCGAATAATTTTAAATTTCGAACATAAACAAAGGAACTTTAACTGTTGGAAGTCTACGTTTAGTATAAAGGTGAATTTCCACTAACTGGCCTGGCACTGGTTTACTAAGAAAATAAATTGGAAAACTTTGAATAGGTAAACACAAGTGTTGCGTTGAATCGTATACAGGGGAAAGTTTGTAGTGTTTCCTCTGTTCGTTCTACATATAAGGAAGAAGTGAAAGTTTTAAAAGTGTGTCAAGTGGTTTTCTATTACGTGGCAACTGCAGACATACGTATGTATGTATGTAATGTACTTGAAGGAAATATTTGTAAAATATTTAACGGGATTTAAATATTTATGTAAAACAACTTAAGTATTCTTAATAAATCTGCCGAAACTGCCAAAACTTAGATATCTATATGCCAAATGAATTACTAAAGTAAACAATAAATACCTTGAAGATAAAAAGTAAATAAAAATAGGTACTATCTACCATAGTAGATAGGTTATCTCAATTTGATATTTACAATTATAATAAAATAAAATCAATACTTCAACTTACTACTTCTCTTCAAAACTAAGAACGGATTAATTTTTTATTTTTTTTTTACTCAATTAAATTTTATTTTTTGTTTGTTTTAAGATTGAATAAAGTATTATGTCATTGTGTCTCTCTACCTACCACAGATACTAGAAGTGAAAATTATATCATCAAGAAACAAAGAAATGAGACTATAGAATTTTTTAAATAAACATAACAGCCAACTCACAAACAAACCCATCCTCGTGGTCCCAAAAGGTGTTGCCAGTTCGAAATAAACCTTTTGTCATTGTAAATAGCTGCAAGCACTTAATACTTGTATACTTGTATAACCAAGGCCGTGCTGCATACATTAGATCAGGCAAGAGGCTTTCAAGGTTTTGCAACACAAAATCAGGTTGCACAAAGCAATTTGACATTATAGTTTTATACTTACATACCTATTGTACCATAGTATTGTTTCAATAACATTCTGCTGGATTTAAATATCTTACTAATTATACTTTCTGCTGGGCAAAATGCGAACTTATTGCAGAATTTAATTTATTTCAGTCAACCTTGTACGCAACCACATATTACTATTGTTGGCGTGCATATTTTCTCGTGTTGTTTTCCTTCACCGGAGTAATAACTTTTTAAGTTTATTTTATCCTTGTAATGGGTATACACTGGTAATGAGTTCTACGTTTATAACAAAGCAACTTGAGGATAAGAGTTACCTCAATATAATAAAATTACTGGTATGCCAAAAGTTATTTATTAAAATGCTAAATAATTAATTTACTATTACATTCAATTTTAAACTTTGTATAAATCCCTTTATACAGTTTTACATAGCATAATATTTTTGACATTGAAGAGATACAAAAGAGTATTCCTAACGACACGCACAAGAGCTGAGGACAAATGAATGACTTTAAAGTTTTTTTCTCAAATTGATCTCGGACGTGACTCCAGCGCTTGTTCACTTTAAGTGCCTCTATCTTACATGCTGGTTCTATATTACAGGGTCCTATCTTACATGCTGATTTGCTTTCATAAAGCTCTATGTTGTATGTAACACATGCGGCATAGAACTCTGTCATAGTGAGCCCAATGTGTGACGTAGAACCGCGTAATACCAGCCAGTGACAGAACAAATTGTGAATCACTTTTGATGACTCATGGCCTGTTGGTAGATTTTCCTTCTCGTGCATTTTTGCACAATGAATATCCATAGCCACGATTACCTAGCTCAAATATTTTGGAAGGAGAGACCTATATAGACCTTAGCAAAGCCGTTCTTGAATAAACAATTAAAAAATCGGTCTATTCGGTAATATTTTTAATTTTTAAGAGTTATTTTTGTTTTTTTGTACAGAAACTAAATCTAATGACAAATAAACTTGACAATAAACACTAAACCTTAAATTATTTTTATAATTCTTTAAAAATAAAAAATTAAGGTAACTTAAACGGTTGCAGCAGCCATCATCTACACCCTTGATGTCATCCCATAACTCCTTGGTAAACTAGGTGCCATGTCAGTACTTCACTTAGTTCTTGTACATTAAACCCATGACAATGCTATCTATCATTCGTGACATGCATTTCACACAGTAGATTTGGAACATCTTCAAAAATGCAAACGTGTAACAAAAAGATTTCAACGCACACATTTCAGTACTTCAAACTGAACTAAAAGAATCTCTGGTGTAGTTTCGGCGGCAAAGTCGTTTCGGCGGGAAAATTATTTGATCTAGCTGGTAATACAAGTATCAATAAATTAAACTATTACAAAATGGAACAAAAATATAACTACAGAATCTATTACATACCTCTAAAAAATATTATTCTGTGTCTAAACAGGAAACAGCTTTAAACAGAAAACATGAATTAGTTTTTTTTTTACTAAATAACAGATTTTCTAAAACATAAACAGTCAAGATGCCTCTAAAATAAGCAGTGCTAATTCCCTTGTAATCCCCGCAAAAGTTCCCAAGTTTACGCGGAACAAACATTAGATGATTCCACCATTACTCATTCTATGAGTCAGATGGTTAACCACCGTGTCCTTGGCGAATGCTTCTCGGAATAAGGTTCAGTTTTCTTGAGAAATCACACCAGAACATATGATTCAATCGTATAATGATTGGGGCGTGGCGTGGAAATAAACATCTGGAAGAGGCATCAACATGCACTTTCATGTCATTTAGCTGCGATCACGTAAACGAACGCAGATGCTAAATCACTCAGTGCACCGAATATACACATACACTGTCCTTTTAGGTGGAACTTTTTTTATTTCACCGAAAAGTCATTCTGTATGCGAAACTTAACAATATTTGATATGCGACTTTTATTTTAAATCTACGAATAAAGTTCTTAAAATAAGAAGCCGTAGAACAAAAGTGGTTATGTTACGACTTTTTTTTTTTAATTGAAACTGACACGGTTGGCTACATCACCTACAACATCCGTCAGGTCAGCCCATAACACCGGGTGAACTTGGTGCCACGTCAGTGCTTCCTTTCGGTCGTGCCGGCTACACTGAACTGGACGGAAAACACAAACTATTTACATAGCCGTTTCGACCGACCTTTCATTCGGTGCGGTGGTACTAACCCGGGCGGGTTAAACCCTACCACCTAGTAATATAATAAGGGAGTTATGACTCCCTTAGTCGCCTTTTACGACGACTGTAGAATAATCCCCTTGGAGGGAAAAAAGTAAACTTGTGAATGAAATGTATACAAAGACGAAAATGTCAAAATTTCTATCTGTGTCACACTTAATTAGTCACGTATGTTCTGTCTACTTCAAATTGTGTGCATGCACACCAAATGTTAGTCACAGGGCAAAGTGCCCGCGATGTCTGACAATGCCCTTTCTGCTGGTTTTCGTTTCATTGGGGCGTGGCTCGTGTTCACCTGTATTACGACAAAACTCTGAGAAAATTACCTTCATTAACAGATGGCTGTGGGTTTTTATACATTTCTGTCCTTAATTACATTGTCTTCCTGCTATAACTACATATCATACTATGCTCGTGGTGTAGGTACTTTGAAGTCGTGGTATTTGATTTGGAATTATTATAACTAGAATACTGTTCAAGAATTTTTCAAAATGTGGAAATAATAAAAGATAATTTATGCGTAAAAAAAAATCCTATATTTAGTAGGTATGTTAGATTTTCGAGTGAAAGCGTTAACTGTTTTAGTAATGCCGAATGTCATCGAAAACTTGACGAATGGAAGTACGTTGACAAGGTGAAAGGTCCAATTATTATGTTTTAAAATGATTTCTAAGTTTATTAAGAGTTTGGTATTACGTCAGTTTTATTATATTCATCTTTTAGTCATTACTTTTGAATTATTATGTAAGAACCAGTTTCTTCTTGAACCTCACCGTTTATTATAATTTAATCAATTTATTTATTGGACATAAAATATTAAATAAAACTACCAATCAAATAACTAAACTAATATAAATGCAAATTTAAAAAAAAACATAACGTTACAGTAAAAAAAATCCTCCAATTCGTCCGTCGTCGTCGCCCCAGCGGTACCCAGCACACTGGCTGCGTTGTCCCATCTTTTAGTTGTATTTATATTAAATTTTAGCATTTTTTTTTCTACAAAAAAAAAAATCACCCGCGACTACAACGGTTGTTTCCTTGGCCGCCAGGTATCATGCGACACCGGTGACGACCGAGCCTGCTTCGAGCTGTTCCTGTCGCTGAACCGGGTGTGGCTGAGCATAGCGGCCGGCGTGGTCGGCGCCCTCATCCTGGTTGCCATCTGCATCTGCTGCTGCTGCTGTTGCTGCAGGAAAAAGTAAGTACGCACACCTATTACCCAAGTGTTTTTCTTTTGAAGTTATACTTCTTCAGGTGCGTTAGGAAAATGGGGAGTAAACTGAGAAAAAAAGTCACGCCATCGTCGCGGCCATCGCATACAAATTAGGTAGTGTGCGATGCTGCCATATAGATAAGCGGAGGGAAGGGAGAGAGAGAGGGGGGAGATAGGGGGGAGAGAGGTGGGATAGAGAGAGTAGAGAGGGGGGAGAGCAGGGGAGAGAGAGAGAGGGGGGGAGACCAGTGGAGAGAGGGCGGAGAGCAGGGGAGAGAGAGAGGGGGGGAAAGGGGAGAGAGGAGGGAGAGAGGGGGAGGGGAGAAGTATAAAGTATAACTTCTAACGCGCGTTGCACGCACGCATCAGTTGGTTTTACATTTTTTTTTAATGTAAAACTAATATGAGTGGCTTTGCCGAGAGGCCAATGGTACAGTCGACAGAGCCAAATTCACCACTCCTCGCGAAACCACGCTCAATGAGATGCCTTTCCAGCAGATCTGCGGACTGCTGAGACACTTACAAGTACTTTAACTTGGTTAAAGTACTTGACCCTTTTTAAGCGCGCATATCCGATCGGGTCTAGGTACGTGCGCCTAGGGCGACCCTTGCCGACTCCTCCGCTCGCATTCACGTTATTTATGTTATGTTTTATTTGTTCACAGGCACACGAGGCTATCGAGCAGGGCGTAATGAGAGGGTTCCTCCAGTCGTAGCTCGGCGCAGTTAGTTCAAGATCCCTTCCGAATGCAGTCAGCAGCGTGTCAATGTGAAGCTCATTACCTCATTCAGTGACCTTCGATTCAGGGTTGGCAAAATAAAAATTATTGAAACGTGTGAAAAATAATTGAAGACAACAATATATATTTATTTACAAAAAAAATACTGATGGTATAAAAATGGTTTACTTACGAGTCATCTCTCTATTTTGACTCGTCTTTTTATGTTATGTGGGTAATAGCGTAAAACGTGTTTAAAAAATAGTCAACCCTGCCCGCGATCACTGAATTTTTGACACGTTTTGGAAAATTCATGTTGACGCATTTTTTTTTTCGAAAGAAATTAGTAATTAAGGGCAGTGTTATTTTTTAATTAAAATAAGATGACCTTTTTTTACATATTTCGAAGTGATTCCGAAAAGCAATCTCATTTGTCCGTGCGTGGTTGTGTGTATGTGTGAGCACGTGGTGTATGTATGTGTAAAAAGTTGAATGAAATTCGTGTGTGTATGGGTGCCATTGATATAATTTATGTGTTAGTATTACAAACTATGATAAGTTTAATTAGTAGGTTTATTTGAATCTCAATAAATCGAATTGTGTGTATGGGTTTTTTTTGACTAAATTAAGAATTGTTTATAAAAATAACTCTCTAAAGGCCAAAGGAAGTACTAGCATGGCAACTATTTCCGACAGGAACCAAATTGGCTCTAGCAGTTGACGTAGCCAATCATGTCAGATGTCCATAAAAAGGCCAATCTTTGATAAAAACGCAAACGTATTTCTGCAACAGTTTTTTTATGTATTTCACGTAACCACAGATGAATGAGAATTTAGATCGAGGTTAAGTGCATGCAAGATTACTTCATGGCCATACAACTCAATACTGTTAAAAAGATTAGAAATTTGCACATTGAATATTTTCATAATGAAATATGTACCTAAGTATTTCAGTATAGTGAATCTGAATATAAAAGGATTATCCTGTTAAAGCACCTTGGTTCGACAGGAAGTTGACCAATTTTTATCTGTCGTTGCAACAGCTAGGGTTTTGCCATAGGAAACAATTTATATAAAAAAATTAGCAACCGTTTTGTATCAACCGAAGCAACCCACCCAAAAATGTAAGTCTGCCAAACTGCTTAGTTGTTTATTGTGTGCAAAATGTCCGATTTTTGTAATATAATAAATAAGTGTAGAAATTCGATGTATTATTAGTTCGAATGTGTATTTATGAGAGATTTAACGTTGTTAATAAAAAATACTGTTGTACCTACCTATATGTTTGTTTTGTTTATCCCTAATTCCCTAGTGAAACAATTCACTGACCTAATTATTTTAGTTACATAAAAAGGAGCATTAAAAAAACAGAAGTGCGCCAAGGCGAACTTATCACTACAAGTGATTTTTTCCAGTGAAACTGGTTTGAATATGTCATTGTCTTTCAGTGCAAAGAATTATAGTGAAAGAAAACTTGACTAGGCAAAATATTACTATACGAAATCTAAATTCTGAAGAGGTGGTAAAAAAAATATTTTAATAATGTGTGAATCTTTCCCCAATTTTTTTATGCACTTTTAATATGTAAAACTTAAAAGTAGAAATAAATAACCTGGAAAAAAAATTGTTTTCTAAAATTAAAATTATGTTGAAATTTAAAATGACCTTCTCTCAAGCGGTCATCTAAACGATTGTTTATGGTTAATCATAGGATTATAAAATATAATAAAACGAAAAAAAAATTGCTTTAAATATTATTTATTTCTTATTTCCTCTTTTCTGCAATTCAGCGAGATAATCTTAAAATTTGCAATATCTCAGAATAATCCTGCTACCCACCAAAACGGGCATCAAAACTCTTTCTAGAATTCCAGTGCACAACACCGATTACTCTGCTTACGCAGATTGTCGGGTTGCATCTTGTGGTATGTACCTATGTCTGAATTCAAGTAACTTCGAGCAAAAAAAACTACACTTTAAAGTGCACTGAAATTAATCAACAAACTTCTGTGCTGTATATAACCTACCTACATAATAGTTATATACAATTTAATAAATACGTAAAAGTAAGTCGCATCTAAAAGTGCAAGATGCATGTATGTCATACGCAGTAAATTTATATGTAACTCATTAAAATACACTACGCGATGTGCAAGAACGCGTATGACAAGGTTCCATCACTAAACAGATCTTCTCATAGCATTACTCATTAAGTAGGTCTCATAAAATATAGATATAGATATTACGTGATATAATTACTCTCGAGGAATTGCTTCGAAGGTCTCTAGCGCAATATTTATACAAACATTTTATTAATTTAAAAAATGCATACAAAATCACAATATAAGTATATACATACATACCACACGCTGTATCCCGACAATCGGGGTGACCAGAGTATTCGGTGTTGTGCTGCAAGTACTTTTGTAATTTACAGCACAACACTGACCACCACATTTAGCTAAGTACATATTAGGACAAGACAAACTATCAAGCGGCAAGTAAAGCACGAAGACGCACCTGCTGCATGACTCGGTGGAAGGACCGTGTCGAGGTGAGAGGTGACCATCCTATCGCCCTTTAGCACGGCATCTTGTCCTTATCCCTTAGTCGACTTTTGCGACGTGCACGAGGAGAGATACAGTGGGGCTATTCTTTTTAAGTACCGACCACACATATAAGTATATAATTATTTAATTAATATACAATGGTAAAATGCCGCGGTTTCGCGAGGAATGGTGTTATTGGCTGTGTCTGATCTTCCGTTGAAGTATTGGGCACAGGTAACCGCGCCGCCGGCTGTCTATAAAAACCGGCCAAGTGCGAGTCGAACTTGCGCACCGAGGGTTCCGTATCGCCATGTCATGGCCAGCGCTGCTTCATACTGCTTTCGGTAGATAAAATTTTTACTTTCTTGTATGGGGACCCAGTGAATTTTTTACTTTTTCTTATTTTTATTATTTGTTGTTATATCGGCCATAATAACACATATTCTGTGAAAATTTCAACGGGCTACCTATTACGGTTCAAGAGATACAGCCCTCGGACAGACAGACAGACAGACGGCGTAGGCTTAGTAATAGGGTCCCGTACGACGGATACGGAACCCTAAAGATCACCTCGATTATCTAGGTGCACACAGTCAAGCAACAAATTAAAATGCAGGCGACCTGTGAGGCTATGACGGTCCCTGTCATCCAAACTGACCCATCTGCCTGTAACACATGGGCGGCCATGTTGCCCCATCTATCGAACAGGGTTTACCTGGGAACAAGATGGCGGGCAATTTGACCAATTTGCATGAACAGGGAAAGCGGTACCAAAGTTATAAAGGTTCCTACCGACTACGCAGCCGCCAGTATCGCAACTGATTTCAACAATTCAACATCTCCGATCCGACCAGTCAAGGATCCACGAGCCGCACCTCGCGAGACTGCTGCGTCAAGGTTCTCCGCGATGCCGTGAAGTCACGGCACGACTCACACTTGACAATTGTTGTTGATTAAAACCAGTCGGTTGTCACGCACCAAGCTGCGCTGACATGTCTTAGAACCTTTTAGAGCCGAAACGAAGTGAAGTGTTGACACGATGTGTTCGTTTAAAGTGCTTGTGTTAGTGGCGGTCGCAGTTGGCACTGCGAATGCGGACTACTATGATAATTACAAC
Organism: Nematopogon swammerdamellus; assembly: GCA_946902875.1. Taxonomy (NCBI): domain Eukaryota; kingdom Metazoa; phylum Arthropoda; class Insecta; order Lepidoptera; family Adelidae; genus Nematopogon; species Nematopogon swammerdamellus. The sequence goes on from OX336359.1 coordinate 11,216,035, forward strand.
TATAACTACAACACCTACAACAGGAGGGGTATGGATGAGATCTTGCAGCGAGCTGCCGATAGGACAAGATATGAAACTGAATTGAAGGTAAGTTCCGCATTCCATATTCAAATTATTGTAATGAGGGCGTTTTAGTATTTCTTATTTATCAACTTGCACCGATCCAAGTCTCCAGGAAAGGTAGGATAGCACAAAATGATCTAGGCATTAAGTCTTACCTTTTTTAAACATTTAAATGTGGCTAAACGTTTTTCTTATTTTTCGATTGGTCAAGCGAGCAAAAAAAAAATATTTTTGTTTACCTAAGTATTAAAAAAAAGTTCCTTTTGTAAGAAATTGCACATATAATATTTCAGGCAATTTGCAGGTTACCTACGTAAAAGTAAAATATTAAATCACATCGTTTAAATGATGTAGTTTGATTAGAATTAAACTTGAATTTTAATAGATTTTTGTATTATTAATTTAAATAAGCATTTTAGCATTTAGATTACTTTTATAAAAATTTCATGCATACAGTAATATAGTTGTACAATAAATACGGTATTAACTAAACAAAACACACGTCCTTTCGCATTATTTTGAAAAAAAAAATGTTTTTTTCCTTATTTTTTTGTACATTGCATAAAAGGTAGCACAACAATAATTCTAAATTAAATCTAAAATAAACCTCTACTTATAAATTTTAAACAAAAATTCTACAATAGGTTCAACCTGTAGGCCACGACGCAATAGAGATATACGCAATAGCACAAACAACCATGTCAGACTTTTCCTTGTAAGAAATACTTATAGCGGTGACTAAAATTCTAGAAGAGGCATCCAATTATAAAGGAGGTGAAATAAAAGTACATAAAGATGGAATTACAAACATACATCTATCTCTGTCATATTTGTTGACACACGTATCTTCTGTTTTTTGGTAATGGTGTGGCGTTCCAAAATCAAAAAGCTTTTAGGCAACCGCTTTCTGAACTGCAAGAAGATTCCAATTCCAAAAGATTCCAAAAATTCCATGACGACCGTGCATGTTTTTTTTATGTAAACTGACACGGTTGGCTACAATATCACCTACAACATCCGTGATGTCAGCCCATAACACCATAACATTTTCTAATATTACTTAAATTTGGTAGTACGTGCATCTTTTACTATTATACGTATCAGACCTCCAAAGATTGACTGGAAATCTTTTCAAGGGATAAGCCCGCCCTTGCACCTTATGTTTACATACTGTGTTTTCTATATGTAACATTTTGTCGAACAATTTAGAATGCAATAGAATAGAATAGAATAGTAATTCTTTATTGCAAGAATAGGAAAAAAAATCGGCGGAGTTAACAATATCTACTAGTGATTTCGAGATAGACTACACCCTCTCTCTCTTTTTCTTCCCCCTCTCCCCCCCCCCCCCCCTCTCGCTCATTCTCTCTCTCTCTTTCTTCCTCTCTCCCTCCCTCCCTCCTCCCCCCTCTCTGCAACCGGTTTCGGCTGTGCGTTTCTGTCAGCCAGTCAGTGTTCAGAATTTTATGAAATAGATCCAAAATGCGCGCAATGTTATCCATAGCGTTTCTGGATGTTTATGTCCCTGCATAGAGAGATCTACGAGTATGTATGTCAAGGCGGACCGCTCTCAAATAAAGCTTTAGGATGCAATAGTTTTATTTTCTTCCACGCAGCAGCTTTGCGTAATATTCCCATGCTTCGAGCAGAGCTACTTTTGATTATGAGCAAGGTATAACTTAGTCTGAGATCAACACAAATGATTCTATCTAACAACTACCTGATCTTTTAGTCGGAGATACCTACTTTACGCAATTTTTTGTAGAAAATACATACTTACGTGCGTACATTTTTAAGTGATGCAATTTTAGAGTTACGAATGTTTTTTTTTTATTTGTATTTTTTTTTAATACTAAGCTGCGGAGGCTGGTGGCGGCGGGGGAGGCGCGGGGCGCGGCACGGGATGCGGTCTGGCGGAGCGCGGTGTGTGTATAAGCATTGTCTCGAGCAGAGTATCTTATTTAATTCGATTCATAATATTATGTAGGTTTACTTCGTTAGGTATCTATTTGATTAATTTTAGGTGCAAAGTGTTGTTGCAAGTCGATGTTAGCGGATATTTACTTAACTGGAGTTCCTATTTGATTTAAGTTATTTGATGGTATGTTTATTATATTGTACGTACGTAGTGTAGTACCTATGCGCGCAATATTAACGAAAAGATTCTTATTTTTACCCGACTACGGCGAAGCGAAAAGGAGAGTTATGTGTTTGAACGGTATGTATGTATGTATGTATGTATGTATGTATGTATGTATGTATGTATGTATGTATGTATGTATGTATGTATGTATGTATGTATGGATGTATGTATGTATGTATGTATGTATGTATGTATGTATGTATGTATGTATGGATGTATGTTCATCTGTTCCCTCATAACTTCGAAACTACTTATCATAATTTGACAAATGAGGTATCCTTGGATGCGTCTTGACGCTGGTTATAGGCTATGTGATGTCCCATAAAATTGGATATGGCGCCCTCTAAAGGACATAAAGTCATGACCTAAAAAAAATTTTTATTAATGATGCCGTGTTTGGTATCAAATGAAAGGGCTTAATTAACACATTTCAAAAATTTATATATTGTTAGCTGTTGCTTTCGGATTTGCTTGCATGCATCCGATAAATTGGTAATAATTTCTAAAATCAGGCCTCACTCCAAACCTACCCAAAATACATCATACTAATATTATAAACGTGAAAGTTTGTGAATGAGTGGCGTTCAGGAAGACGATATACCTACTCAAAGAAAGTAAGTAACTAATGGCGAGGCCGAAGGCCGAGCTGCGTTCGGGAAAACTATAAACCTTCTCGAAGAAAGTAAGTAACAAAAGGCGAGGCCGAAGGCCGAGCTGCGTTCAGGAAGACCCTAAACCTTCTCGAAGAAAGCAAGTAACAAAGAGCGAGGCCGAAGGCCGAGCTGCGTTCAGGGAGAGGATAAACCTTCTCGAAGACAGTAAGTAACTATGGGCGAGGCCGACGGCCTAGATGTGTTCAGGAAGAGGATAAACCTTTTCGAAGAAAGTAAGAAACAAAGAAGTTACTTTCTTCGAGAAGATTTATGGTCTTCCTGAACGCAGCTCGGCCTGCGGACTCGCCCTCTGTTACTTACATTCTTCGAAAAGGTTATCCTCTTCCTGAACGCAGCTCGGCCTTGGGCCTCGCCCTTTGTTACTTACTTTCTTAAATATGGTTTATTCTCCTGAACGCAGCTCGGCCTTCGGCCTCGCCCATAGTTACTTACTGTCTTCGAGAAGTTTTATCGTATTCCTGAACGCAGCTCGGCCTTCGGCCTAGCCCTTTATTACTTACTTTCTTCGAGAAGTTTTATGGTATTCCTGAACGCAGCTCGGCCTTCGGCCTCGCCCTCTGTTACTTACTTTCCTTGAAAAGGTTATCCTCTTCCTGAACGCAGCTCGGCCTTCGGCCTAGCCCATAATTACTTACTGTCTTCGAGAAGGTTTATCGTTTTCCTGAACGCAGCTCGGCCTTCGGCCTCGCCCTCTGTTACTTACTTTCTTCGAAAAGGTTACCCTCATCCTGAACGCAGCTCGGCCTTCGGCCTCGCCCTTTGTTACTTTCTTTCTTAAAGATGGTTTATCCTCTTCCAGAACGCAGCTCGGCCTTCGGCCTCGCCCATAGTTACTTACTGTCTTCGAAAAGGTTTATCGTCTTCCTGAACGCAGCTCGGCCTTCGGCCTCGCCCTTTGTTACTTACTTTCTTCGAGAAGTTTTATGGTATTCCTGAACGCAGCTCGGCCTTCGGCCTCGCACTCTGTTACTTACTTTCTTTGAAAAGGTTATCCTCTTCCTGAACGCAGCTCGGCCTTCGGCCTCGCCCATAGTTACTTACTGTCTTCGATAAGGTTTATCGTTTTCCTGAACGCAGCTCGTCCTTCGGCCTCGCCCTCTGTTACTTACTTTCTTCGAAAGGGTTACCCTCATCCTGAACGCAGCTCGGCCTTCGGCCTCGCCCATACTTACTTTCTTCGAAAAGGTTATCCTCTTCCTGAACGCAGCTCGGCCTTCGGCCTCGCCCATAGTTACTTACTGTCTTCGAGAAGGTTTATCGTCTTCCTGAACGCAACTCCGCCTTCGGCCTCAAAAAGTAACTCACTTTCTTCGAGACGGTTTATCGTTTACCTGAACCCAGCTCGCCCTTAGTTACTAGCCTAAACCCAGCTCGCCCTTAGTTCTTCCTTTGAAATACGAATTTCACGCGAGCGAAGCCGCGGGCAAAAGCTAGTATGTAATATAACATCCACATAATGGGTATAAAATCATTCATATTCATGTGTTTAAACACCGGTAAATAGCTAGTCGCTATATTTCCTTTCTCTACATAATATTTTGTATTCAAACTTCAACACCTGCTGCCTCACCGTTCGGAATCTGTGTTAAACTATTAGGTCACTTCCCTTGCCCCTTACTAGGTGGTAGGCTCAAATTGTAGCCGACTGGGTTGGTATCACCGTACTGAATGTAAGATGGCCGCATAGCAGCCTCGGTTGTGTTCTCCTCTAGTCCTGTATAGACAGCAATCCAGGGAAGTCTCCAGTATGGCACCTACCTTCTCGGCTACTATATTGGCTGTTCGGAGCATGTGCTTTGGCCCTTCCGACTCAGCCAGCCATATCGGATTACATAAAAAAATTAATCAATCTTACTATAAGCATGCATACTCTATCCATTTTTCTGTCTTCAGTCGTTACATACTCGTAGAAACGGAAAGTGGTTTTAGATCCGGTATCACTACTAGCGAGTGGGCAACTTGTTTACTATTTCGTGTTTTTATAAAACATATTTTGTTGTTGCGAAACTATTGAATTCTAAGTCGAAGATTTAAAATTATATTTTTTAATCTTTTTTAGGTTTCTGTACCCCGTACGGAAGCCTATTGCTAAGCTTACAACGTCTGTCTGTCCGTCTGTCCGTACGTCCGTCCGTCCGTCCGATGGTTGTATCTTTGGAAACGTAACAGCTAGCCGGTTGTAATTTTAAGAGAATATGTGTTATTTTGGCGGATATAACAACAATTAATAAAAATAATTAAAAGTGAAAAATTTTGCTGCGTCCCCATAGAAGAAATGTGTTTTTTCTCAATATTTTTTTTTGGTGCGGAAATCTCGATGTGCCAGTCCAACTCGCACTTGGCTGCAAGTATTTTGCTACTACCAACTTATATTCACAACACGGCTCACAAACATCCAAAGGTTTACTGGAATAAATCCCTGTAACGTCTGGTATAAGTCTTCCTTTGCCCCTTATATAAATTATATATAATCATCTTGTTTATGTAAAATGTTTTTGGAGTTACAAAGTATATATTTATAATTTTAATTTTTATATATTATAATTTTATTCTATTCTAGATTTAATACCAAGTTCCTGCTGGAAGCAGGTGCCATGCTAGTTCTTCTATGGGTTCTTATCTGACTATATTATTTAATCCGATATAAAAATTCATAAAGCATAGTGACATCTGTTCTTATAACACGATAGCTACAAAATTGCACACAGCTACAAAATTGAATTTTTGAGTTCCTTAAAAAGGCCCCTTTTAGGTCTAGAATCAATAATTACACAATTTTAATTTATCATCAAACATTATATCAGCACACTAGAATAGTGCTTACGTAACCCGAAAGCCTCGGAGTGAAGAATCGTGATAAACTAACAACATGAGGCTGGTGGTATTATATTTTTTTATAATATATCGAATGATTCGTTGTTATTGGCTAGGCAGGTTTGAATTAATTAAACATTACTTCCACTTCACAGGGTCATCAGCTCTTCTTTAACATTAAATACATATGTCTGTCTGTCTGTCAGTCTGTGGCGAGTAGACTCGAAATCGGCTCGAAAGGGGCAGGAAACCATTTATATACTCTTCTTCGGTAATATTGTGCATGCACTTGTCTTCGTCTGTCTGTCTGTCTGTTTAAAATTTATATGTAAAATCAAGAACGACTGAACCGATTCTAATTAAACTTTACTACCAATGGAATCAATCTATAATCTGGCATATGTTGGAATGCTTCTCTCTCTCTCTCTCATGCACTCTCTCTACTTTTATAAAAGACAGTCTATTTGTCATATATCTGGCTATAGGCTATATTCATAGCTATGGCAATATCACTATAATTCCACATATTTATATGAGGTGTTCCCCATAGACCATTGTTGTGACCATAGGGAATTCATTTGCCAATTTATTCCCCATGACATATCCTCCCAAGTAAAATCTCAGGTCCTTCAAGAGGGGCGTAAAGAGGCACCTATCAGACCGGCACGGCATTCGAAAACCCCGCATACGGTCGAATGTCTATGGGGGTCGTTAAACATCTTATGGGTGGCACCGCGCAATAGTCTCGGTTTCAATAAAGACAAGTCTGAGAGTGAACGAAAACCAAGCGCAGAAAAATACGACCACGCCTTATAAACTAACCTGCTTGTCGCGTTGAACTCTTAGAAATGTATGATAATTGTGTAAGTATTTATAGTCAGTTATGTAAAAAAAATTATATCTAACTTCGAGCGTATAGAAACCTTCGCTAACCAAAGCTGACAATGCCGCGAGCGGAGCTCCTAGAAAAGGCTACTCCATAGTATTTTGCAATATTACAACATTTTATCCATATAATATTATTAATATATACAGAGCTTTTCTTGTTTTTCGTCAGTTTTTGCGTGTGTTTGTTTCTTCTTTACGTTTTAGCGGGGGGGTTTGGTTTCTTCCTTATTGCTAATTTTTAATGAATATCAAATCAGAATTGAAGTCATTCTACAAATTTAACTTTAAAATTTAACTTTTTTCAAGGATTTTAGTTAGGTATATATTTTTATGGAATGAAATATAGATCAATGAAAATTTGTTTTATTACTTTTTTCAGATATAGTGGAAAATCAAAAATAAAAATTATGCACTTTTTATTTTAATTTATAATCATTTGAAATTTTCGACAAACTACTATATGATTAGTGTAGGGGGCGGAGTTAACATGATATTTACACCGTGTATTTTAGGTTTTTATTTTAATTTTCGTTTTGCATGTATTTATTTAACTCTCTTGTATTATTTTTAATTAAATTTTGTATTTTTGTTCAGTTAAATGTCAATAATTTTTACCTTTTATACGGTGTCTAATCATCATCATCATCATCATCAGCCTGTATCGGTCCACTGCTGGACATAGCCCTCTCCCAAGGCACGCCACCACACGCGGTCTCATGTATTTGGTTAATAAATAATTTATCAGTTTTCAATTTTCACACCGAACAAGGGATGTTTGTATATCCTCTTTAGACCAACGACATTCTACTTTCTGGACGGGCCCTCGTCATACATTTTACCGGTAGAAAGGTGCGATTGGAGTTGTTCTATATATTGCCAATATTTAAAACAGCGTAAGTGCGCGAGCGCCTCATACATCACGTTACGTTTCCGCTCTGTGAACGTCGATAGAGTAAGACGGTTAAATGGCAATTTGATACGTATAAAGGAGAGACAACGATTGGAGAGGGTGCCGAATGCTCACCAATAGAGCGCCTCAATTCGGACCGTTGTATGCCACTTCCCGATAATTTAATTCGTTGCTTTAGACCGGATCTTGTCCTATAAATACACTTTTTTTCTTTTCTTTTAATTTAATTTAGTTTACAAAATAAATTCTACTAGGGCACAACTTATGTTTTTAGGTTTCCGGATCCCGTACGGAAGCCTATTACTAAGCCTACAACGTCCGATGGCTGTCTGTCTGTCTGTCTGTCGGTCTGTCTGTCTGTCTGTCTGTCTGTCCGTCTGTCTGTTTGTCCTGTCTGTCTGTCCGTCCGTCCGACCGTCCGATGGCTGTATCTTTGGAAAGGTAATACCTAACCGGTTGAAATAACAGAATATGTGTTATTTTGGCGGGTATAACAACAAATAATTAAAAATTGAAAACAAGTTAAAAATAAGGGGGTCCCCATACAGGACTCTCTTTTTTTCAGCATTTCCTTTTCTATATGTCTACTAAAACAATTACCTAAATAAAACAACATTCATCAACCAATATTTACCATTCGAAAAGGCAACAATTGTAAGTATTGTACTGTATGTAATGTAGAGTAGAGTTTGAATATATGCCAAGTTTCTGGATCATCTGTGCTTTATTGAATAGAAGAAGAAGGAATGGTCAAGTCGTGAGAGCAAAATACTCACTACAGTATGTATATGTTGTTTTAGTTATCATTGCTCATAGCTGGTCAAGTTGTAACATTCAAATTACCATATTATCGTGCCCTTACTGATTCATAGCGCATACTATAGTGACACACATACTCCAGTCCAGTCCAGTCACATACTCGCTAAAAATAGCTTCTAGTACTTTCTTAAAAGCAAACTACCAAATATGCCATATCCAAAGAGTTCGGAAGTGCAGAGCTGTCATTTTTAACCGACTTCAAAAAAGGAGGAGGTTCTCAATTCGACTGTATTTTATTTTGAATTTTTTTGTTTGTTACCTCAGAACTTTCGACTGGGTGAACCGATTTTGAAAATTCTTTTTTTATTTGAAAGCTTCCCGGGTGGTCCCATTTCAATTTGGTCAAGATCGGATTGGAAAGCGAGGCGGAATCGCGAGGCCGAAGGCCGAGCGATTCCGCCGAGTACATTAATAGCAAAAAATTACTAAAAAAAACTGTGAAATAAAAAACTACCTATTTAAAAAAATATAAAAACCGCCTTCAAAAATGTATGAAATAAAAAAAATCGAACCCTAGAGTTGAAGGCGGTGCTAAAGCAACCAAAAATAATCGACCACCTTCAACTCTAGGGTTCGATTTTTTTCATTGCATACAATCAAATTCCTTCCCATATATATAATGTTTTCCCGCGGCTTCGCTCGCGGTAGACTCGGTTTAATAGCAAATCCGATTTAAACGCAAATCGATCGCTTCTCTTATATTCTCTCTGTCTCTCACGTCCATACTACACATTATTTGATACTGCTCAGCCCTAAGACTATTTAGCGTGATGATATATAGCCTATAGTGAGCCTCATGAACTACCATTTCCATTGAATGAAAGATGCACCACCGCACTGAATGAAAGATCGGTCGAAACGGCTATGTAAGTAGTTTGTGTTTTCCGCCCAGTTTAGTGTAGCCGGCACGACCGAAGGGAAGCACTGACGTGGCACCAAGTTCATCCGGTGTTATGTGCTGACATCACAGATGTTGTAGGTGATATAGCCATCCGTGTCAGTTTCCATAAAAAAAGAGTAATCGGTGTTGTGCTGCAAGAGCTCTGGAAAATTACAACACAACATCGACCGCCACGTTTAGCAAAGTATTCGGACAAGATAACTATCAAGCAGCAAGTAAGGCACAAAAACCCACCTGCCGCATGTCTCGGTGGAAGGACCGTGCCAAGTTGAGAAGTGGCAAGCCTGTCACCCTTTAGCACGGCATCTCGTCCTTATCCCTTGGTAGCCTTTTACGACATGCACGGGGAGAGACGCAGTGGGGCTATTCTTTTTAAGTGCCGGCCTCACACAGTACTCTAAGCGGCGGGTGGCCGAGTGGTTTGGGCATCGGCTTCTCATGCGAGAGGTCCGCGGTTCGAATCCGGTCGGCGTGTACCAATGAGTTTTTTCTGACGAAAATTACGAAATTTACGTGCATACCTACACCTGCTGCTTCACCGTTCGGAACCGGTGTAAAACGTAGGTCCCTTCCCTTGCCCCTTACTAGGTGGTAGGCTCAAATTGTAGCCGACTGGGTTGGTACCACCGTACTGGATGTAAGATGGCCGCATAGCAGCCTCGGTTGTGTTCTCCTCTAGTCCAGTACAGCCAGCAATCCAGGGATGTCTCCGGTATGGCATCTACCTTCTCGGAGTGATATCGGCTGGTCGGGGCATGCGCTTTGGTCCCTCCGAATCAGCCACCCATATGGGATTACATAAAAAAAAAGTACTGAATTGTGTGTGATCGGAAACTGATGACAGCGGTTTCGATACGAGTGGGCGTTCATGGAAGATGTGCCTCTACTTCCAAAATCTTTGTGCTCGACGAATTGTACGTGTGGGGCCGGTACTTTAAAAGAATAGCCCCACTGCATCTCTCCCCGTGTATGTCGTAAAATGCGACTAAGGGATATGACTCCCATCTTATATTACTAGGTGGTAGGGTTCAACCCGCCCGGGTTTGTACCACCGCACTGAATGAAAGGTCGGTCGAAACGGCTATGTAAATAGTTTTCCGTCCAGTTCAGTGTAGCCGGCACGACCGAAGGGTAGCGCTGACGTGGCACCAAGTTCACCCGGGGTTATGGGCTGACATCACGGATGTTGTAGGTGATGTAGCCATCGGTGGCAGTTTCCATAAAAAAAAAATTATCCGCCTTCTATATTGAGCTCTTTGTCTATGCTGATTATGCCATAGATACTGTTGTGACCTTATTAGCATTCAACGGAGTGGGCTTACGAAGTTTCTCTTTCAATGTAATAGAACCGACCCTAAACCAAATTGGACCTTATGCAAACCGGATAAGGTTTGGAGTATTTGTGTTTATCGACTCGTCACGTATTTCGGTTGGTAGGTGCCATAGGCGAAAGCTTGAATGTTCTCACAGCGCGGGTGAGGTGTAAACACAATTATCGCTAGACCAGACACAGTAGCCAATTTAAGTACGCACATGCGCAATGTGAGCATTCTTCACAGACAAGTTGCGCGGGCTATAACAATGAGAATTTACAAAAGATTACATTTTAATATGCAAGCCATCTATTTTCAAAGTAATTTATTTGTAGAAAATCGAGAACACAATACGATATTTCGAGTAAACTTTAAACATGGATAGAACAAATTGTGACAAGTTCGAGCGCATTCTTACTGCCATAAGAATTTATCAGTAAATAATAAACAACAATATGTACATAAGTAGCGATTGCGTATATAAATAAATATATTCTTAATAATATATTTTTATATACTAACATATATACAATATATATATATATATACATACATACACAAAAAATACGTACTAAGCATGTACTCCCTTTTTATATTTTTTCTTGATTTAATTTTTCTCTTCATTTTTTTTTTATGTAAACCAGCCGAGAGGCCAATGGTGCAGTCGACAGAGCCAAAATCACCTCTCCTCGCGAAACCACGTTCAGTTAGGTGCCATGCCAGCAGATTTGCGGACTGTTGCTAGGCTATCTAGCCCGTTAATGTGACGCTTTAAGACACCCAGGTTAAAGGATTCAGGAAATACACTCACCGGAAGACAGTTCCACACTCTAGCGGTGCGACAAAGAAACGATTTAGAGAATCGATTGGTTCTCAAAAGCCCAATGTCAACAACAAAAGGGTGCTGAGTCTCTCTGCGACGAGTCATGCGGAGATAGGACGGGTGGCAGGGAATAAGGGATGCTAGTTCCACAGAGTTAGTTAATCATTTTCGGCTTTTCATTTATCGAATTAATAAAAATATACGAGTACTTATTCTAAACTGTTAAAGCTAAAAGTCCATAGTTCCCTTTAATTTAAATTATGTATATATTTTTGGGACAACTAGTATCTGAAAAAATTATCAGATTTTTATTTGCATTTTCCACCCCACCAGAGCATTTTTTGAATTTTCTCTTTAGGATTCCCAAGTTTCCAAGATGCCATAAAATCAAGATTCAGTCGACAATTCTTTATACGAGTATCTTGACCTTCAAACTTGAGTATAAATGGAATTCCACATCATTTTCCTCATAATACATAAATGTATACATACATGTAATATATAAGTATATGAGTATTTTATGTAAACAACCACGCTGCCGCCTCAAATATCTTTTACTATTTACAAATCTATAACGCCATTGAGCTCGCTGTATTTGTGTTTGAGCGAGTCGAACTTGGCCGGTTTTCGGTACTCATACTCTTTTCGGTAGATGGCGCACATACACTTTTTAGTTTGTTTTCTTTTAGTTTCCCCGTGATTTTTTCACTTTTTCTTATTTTTCTTATTTGTTGTTTTATCGGCCATAATAACACATATTCTGTGAAAATTTCAACGGGCTACCTATTACGGTTCAAAAGATACAGCCCTCGGACAGACGGACGGCGTAAGCTTAGTAATAGGGTCCTGTACGACGGATACGGAACCCTAAAAAACCGGTCAGGTGCGAGTCGGATTCGCGCTCTGAGGTTTCAGCATCAAAAAAAGAAAACGCAGAGACGTGCGAGTTCGTACGACAGGGACGGCGCTCTATAACTGGATTGCCTCTTTCTAGATATTACATAGTTTTTATGTAACTACAAGCTGTGCCCGCGGCTCCGCCCTCTCTCATATTTTACTTCACTGCTAACCTCATAAGCTATTTAGCGTGATAGTAAGTAGCCTATAGTTCATGGGAAGAATCAAGCTATCCGTAGAATTTTGTTTTATTAAAATCGGTTCAGTGGTTCTCGAGTTATAAGCGGACAGACAGACAGACAGACAGAAAGCAGACGTTGGATTTTATTAAAGGTACTAGCTGTGCCCGCGGCTCCGCCCGCTCTCATATTTCACTTCACTGCTAACCTCATAAGCCATTTAGCGTGATAGTAAGTAGCCTATAGTTGATGGGAAGAATCAAGCTATCCGTAGAATTTTGTTTTATTAAAATCGGTTCAGTGGTTCTCGAGTTATAAGCGGACAGACAGACATACAGAAAGCAGACGTTGAATTTTATTATAGGTAAGGAAGGAAAGGAAAGGAATAAGGATATAAGGAAATGCTAATTATTTCAAAATGTTATTAAAAGAAAACGGGCAAATGCGAGTCGGACTCGCGCAGCGAGGTTTTCGCACCACAAAAAAAACGTCGAAAAAACACGTTTCTTGTATGGGTACCCCCCCCGCCCCCCTCCCTCCTTCTTAATTGTTTACTTTTTGAATTTTATATTATTTGTTGTTATATCCGCCAAAATAACATAATCTGTGAAAATTTCTACCGGCTAGCTATTACGTTTCCAAAGATACAGCCATCGGACGGACGGACGGACGGACGGACAGACAGACGTTGTTGTAAGCTTAGTAATAGGCTTCCGGACACAACCCCTTTATTTTGTATATTATTATAACTATTTATAAAATTTTGATACATTGTACGCTGATTTCAGCAGGGCGGTCGTTTTATTTTCGCGTCGCGCGTAACGTTTTCGTTCTTCGTTTATAGTTACAGACAGACAGACGATAGACGTTGCGAATTATATTAATAGAGAAGAGATGATATATAATCATCATATTATAAGGTAGCTGTGCTTCTTGCTTGACCGTGCTAAAATGTTATTCATATTTAAATTACATTATGTAAACGATGCAATGACGTGAATTGCCGGACGGGCGAAATAATATATTTTATTATTTTACATGTATTAAGCGGCGGGTGGCCGAGTGGTTTGGGCATCGGCTTCTCATGCGGGAGGTCCGAGGTTCGAATCCGGTCGGCGTGTACCAATGAGTTTTTTCTGACGAAAAAAATTACGTACATACCTACACCCGCTGCTTCACCGTTCGGAACCGGTGTAAAACTGTAGGTCCCTTCCCTTGCCCCTTACTAGGTGGCAGGCTCAAATTGTAGCCGACTGGGTTGGTACCACCGTACTGGATGTAAGATGGCCGCAAGCAACCTCGGTTGTGTTCTCCTCTAGTCCAGTATAGCCAGCAATCCAGGGAAGTCTCCGGTATGGCACCTACCTTCTCGGAGGTGATATTGGGTGGTTAGAGCATGTGCTTTGGCCCCTCCGACTCAGCCACCCATACCGGATTACATAAAAAAAAAAAGTATTTATTAGAAGATTGGTTTATTTTCGTTGCCTCTGTCAGTTCACAACCTTTCGTGATAAGTATCATTTTAAGGTTAGATAGAAGATACGAATAATGGTTTTATGCTCCATAAGTTATCTATAAGTTAAGCCTATCATTTAATCTATAATTTATCTATAAACTCTATCAATAATAGGTCAGTAGTTTTTACTTGATTCTTGCACAAAGAAATTGACAAACAGTATAAAACATTACAAGAATTACTTAATGTGTTCTATTACTGGACCGTCATCCCCAAATTAATTTCAACATAAAAGCAGGTCCAACTTTTTCACCGTAAAAAAACCATTACCTAAACTTTGAAGACTTACGACGAAATTATCTTTTCCCGCCCTTTTTCTTGAGCCATACGCAGCCTTTTAGTAACATTCTGTATATTCTCTAATGTCTTCATGAATGTCTAAGTATAAGTTCTGTTATATTATAGTTTACTGGCGTCTAAGTTTTCGGTTTGTTCCATATTGAAAATGAGTGAGTCGCTTTCAGTTATACTACGTGACCGAAAACATTATTTTAATTGAAAATATTGTTAAGTGGCTTTTGCCCCCGTGGCTTTTTACTCACAGCTCAGGCCGCCGATGACGTAGCGTTATGATTTATGCCTAAAAACATCTTGACAAGTGGCAGAATATAACAGTGAAAACCGTATGTAAATCGATAGTGATACTCGAGTTATAAGGATATTCATATATTGACGTACGTTACACCGGCCGTAGAGACTTCGCTTAATTTATTTATTAGGATGTAACAGTTACATCAGTTTCTTTTTCTGTTCCTTTTTTGTTACATTTGTAAATACTAACATTTTAGGTTGTCCGGCAGTGACTGCATTGGGCTGTCAGTTCGCCTTTTGTAACTTTTGTTAAATTTAAGAGCAATAAAGAGTATTTTGTGGCTCGGTCCTTCCCTTCCACCGAGTCATGCAGCAGGTGGGTCTTCGTGCCTTACATACATGCTTCTTGGTATTTACCTTGTCGAATACTATGCTAAACGTTGTGCTCGGTGTTGTGCTGTAATTTACAAGAGTACTTGCAGCACAACACCGATTACTCTGCTTACCCCGATTGTCGGGATACAGCGTGTGGTGTGTATTTATGTAAATAATATTATATTTGTCATTAATTTTATCGTTATCTTTAAAGGGTAAGCCTTGCAATCCACCGGGGTAATGCCGCAAGTGTTCTAGGAACATTTGAAATCGCCCCTTTTGATAGTTATTTTAATGTTTGTTAGTCAGGTTTTAATTCCTTAGTTATTAGTATTACTTTTTTATATTTTATGAAAATAAAATGATTAAAAACTTCACCTATATTAATGAAATACCTTCCGAATTGGATTTTTTATTTTAAAATTATTTATTTATTCCATTTCTTCTACCTCTTGCCTATATGTACCGATATAATATACATTTAATAAGTTAAATTGTTAAAAATGTTCTTAAACTCAATTTATTTTATGTACTAACTTATACACTAATACCAAATTAATTTAAATATTGAAATAATGATATATATGAAAATGAATACAATAATAAATATAACTATTTCTATAAATAAATCAAATATATTTTTAATATTTTATTCAATAATGTTTTATTTATTTATTTATTGTTCTAACTAATTTGCACGTGTTAAATTACCAATTCCATTCATTAAAATGTTGCAAACATTTAGTCGATATTACTAGTGAGCGCAAAATGAATGAATATTATACAAAGTGACATATTATGTCACTTTGTATATTATAGAAGTCTTTCTGCGAGACAGAAATTTTCTAGTGCAGGAGACTAGTATAAACTAGTCTCCTGCACTAGAAAATTTCTGTCTCGCAGAAAGACGTGCGTGAACGCACGTGGATGCAACGCTTTGGATTGGCCAAAAACCGCCGCGTTCGTATGTGTGAATTGTGATTGTGTGCGATCGGAACACTGCAATAATGCAGTGTAATGCTTTAATGTGTAAATAAATATATCATTTCATCTAATTTCAATTATAAACTTGCTAGCGATTTTATCTTTATCTTTATATGTATCGTTAAAAGAATAATGTAACGCTGCAGGTATCATGCGACACCGGGGACGACCGCGCGTGCTTCGAGCTCTTCCTGTCCCTCCACCGCATGGTGCTGTACTTCACGGTGGCCACACTCATCGCTCTCGTACTGCTGGGCATATGCATCGGCGTCTGCTGCTATTGCAGGAGAAAACGGTACATTTATTTATTTTTAACCGACTTAAAAAAAAAGGAAGAGGTTCCCAATTCTACTGTATTTTTTTTTTATGTTTGTTACCTCAGAACTTTGGACTGGGTGAACCGATTTTGATGATTCTTTTTTTATTTGAAAGCTAGTGCTTCCCGTGTGGTCCCATTTCAATTTGGTCAAGATCGGATTGGAAAGCGAGGCGATTTCGAGCGATTCCGCCGAGTACATTAATAGCAAAAAATTACTAAAAAAAACTGTGAAATAAAAAACTATTTAAAAAAAATATCAAAACCGCCTTCAAAAATGTATGAAATAAAAAACATCGAACCCTAGATTTGAAGGTGGTGCTAAATCAAGCAAAAATAACCGACCGCCTTCAACTCTAGGGTTAGATTTTTTTTATTTAATACATTTTTGAAGGCGGTTTTTATATTTTTTTAAATAGTTTTTTTTATCTAAACTGGCACGATTGGCTACATCACCTACAACATCCGTGATGTCAACCCACAACACCGGGTGAACTAGGTGCCATTTCAGTGCTTCCCTTCATGCACTCACCCTTTCTATGTATCCCGATTCGTCGCCCCGCCACCTGTCTCTAACAGCGACTTATCACCACAGAATACATTAATAGTACTAACGTGCAGAACAACGATTTTGGAAGGAGAGTAGATATGCGAAGGAGGCGCGTCCGCGACCCAGTAATATGGGGAGATTTGCCTATATTGACTATCGACGTGTGCGTGAACGCACGTGGATGCAACGCTTTGGATTGGCCAAAATCCGCCGGTGCGAATGTGTACGTGCGTTCGTGTGTGTGAATTGTGATTGTGTGCGATCGGAAACTGGCGACAGCGGTTCAGATACAAGTGGGCGTTCATGGCACACCTTCTCTCCTTCCAAAATCTTTGGTACAGAAGGATCACTATACAAAGACATACTCGTATAAATAAATAGCTACTCTTGCGACGACGCAATAAAGTGCAATTCAGTTCAGCTCGCACAGCGCTGCTTGCCTAAAATTATATGCACCTACAGCACGCTTCTCTTTCTATCGCGTAACTCTATCTCTTCTGACGCGGCACGTTTCACTGAATCGGCCCGCCAGGCCGGGCCCGCCGATATACTTGTAGCTTCATACCTAAAGTGCGGAGTGCACCTGGCTTGCTATCACAAAATAAAACTTAAAATACAAATTTAAAAAAACCCTATAACCGGGCGGAGATATGCCGCATTGCATAGGTAAAAACCGCAAGTAAATAGGTTGAGTCTATCTTTTATAAGGTAATAAAGAAAAAAAATTAACGGGCCAAGTGCGAGTCGGACTCGCGCACGGAGGGTTTCGTACCATCACGTAATTATTTTTGCACTATAATCACACCTAGTTTATCACTTGTATGATCACCGTTTCTAGGATAGAGCACAAAAAAAAATAAGTTTATTTTATTTATGACTTAGCATATCCGCCATAATAATTAATAACACATATTAAGAAGTAGATATATGTATACTTTCTAATTAACTAGTGTGTACTTACATGCAGTATATATTATATAATATATTATATTTATATTAATTATAAATATAATATGATCAATCTTACATTCCCACACTCTTGCTTAAACACACCTACTTATATTTCACAAAATTTGTTTGTCCATCAGTTTTATGTTTTTTTCCTCATCTGTAACAACCTTCACCGGTGGATGTTCTTAAACATAAGTATTACTGTCATTTAACAATTTCACTGTTGGTTGTTCATAATAAATAAATAAAATAAATAAATAAACATACTAATCTCAAACATTCTAAGGTTAACTGGAAAAAACCCCTGTAAGGGATATCTTATCTTATCCCTATTAGGTGGAATCCCTGTAAGGGATAACCCTTACAGGGTTATTTATTACATTACATTTGTTTGTCCATCTGTTTTATGTTTTTTCCTTAACTGTCATCTAACAATTTCACTGTTGCTTGTTCATAAAAAATAAATAAAATAAATAAATAAACATACTACTCTCAAACATTCTAAGGTTAACTGGGAAAAATCCCTGTAAGGGTTATCCCTATCAGGATATCTGATCTCTATTAGGTGGAATCCCTGTAAGGTATCACCCTTACAGGGATTCCACCTTTGCTCCTCATGCAAATTACAAAGTATAGTTTTCTTTCTGAGAAAGTATTTATAAAAATTATTATTATTATAAATACTTATATAATACTATTACTACTTACTATTATAATGTCTAACAACCACGGTAATTAAAAAACCCTTATATTGCTATTATTGTTTTTTTATTTTTAGTGTTAATGTTATTTTTTTAATAATAATATTATATTTAACTTTTGTTTCTATAAATTTATTTATATTTTATTTATTTTTTGAGAGAAGATTAATCCGTACTTTAATATCTGTAAAAATGTTTTTTTTGAGCAATAAAAGTATTTCTACCTTTTTGCAGTCGCCGGCATCGTGCGAACAGTCTGAATCGATCCCGCCCGGGCTCCACCATTGAAAAAGACCAAACGTACGTGAAATGTTAAGATATTCTTGAAGCTCTGGTCTATTGTTCATGAACATGTTCTTTTGGCTGATTAAGTTCTTCCAAATATTCACTCATAAATGTATTCATAATTAGTATTGACTAGCTTTTGCCCGCGGCTTCGCTCGCGTGAAATTCGTATTTGAAAGAAGAAAGTAAGTAAGCCCGCTACCACCATTGCTTTATTTCGGCGCGCGGAAAGATTCGGTTTGTATGAGAGCCACATCGCGTAACCGGAACTGAATTTTATTTTACCTATCCTGCCTGTGTCACGTAAAGCTAAATGTGCTTGCACTAAGTTTCATCGAATTCGGATGATCGGTTTAAGAGTTATGGAGGAACATACATAAATACAGAAAATATTTCTAAAAATCGTCAATTCAGTTTTAGTATCATACATAAAGTCTACAAACGCAATATCTCATAAAACAAAGTAACTTACTTAAGACCATCCTTTAAAGATTTATTATTAGTAGTGATTTTCTGAATGTGTAGAGCCGCTTGTTTTTTTTGTAAAATTTCCATTTTTTTATCAACCTTGAAAATGTCAAAATATACGTTTGGGCAGTTACTAATGGTGCCAAAAACAACGAATGATTATGTATTTATATAACATTGACATAAATTTATATTATACAAATTAATATAAATGAGGCGTCATGGCGAATATTGCCTAGGCATTTGACCGGGTTTGGTATAAATCGTTTTAGGCAATCTGTCGGCATACGCACTTCCCTCTGGCTTAGGTGACTGGGTCGCCAAATTCCTACATGGGCGTAGCATTCAGGGCCTAGTGGACGGTTGCTCGTCGGATGACGTGTCAATGAATGCAGGTGTACCACAGGGATCTGTGTTGTCGCCCACACTTTTTCTCCTGCATATCAATTATGCGTTGCCACTTAGTAACATCATTGTTATGCGGACGACAGCCGTATTGTCCAAATTCTACACCAGTCACTATTCAGCCAGACGGGATGTTGTGCATGAAAAGAGGCGAAGACTTTTGTCTGAACTCGAGAAAACCCTCCGGTCTATTTCAGGATGGGGCCGGAGCAACTTGGTCGAGATCAACGCTTCCAAGATACGAGTATACGCGTTCAGAGCGAAGAGGGCAGCGTTCACAGCGGCTATTTCGTTCCAAGGGCTCCAAGGCACGTCACCTAAATTAAGAGACCACCTCGGGGTCCACGCATCCGGACTGTCTATTACATAGTCTGAACTTTCGGCGCCATATTGAGTGCAAGGCCAAGCTGACTTCCAAGAAGCTGAGCGAACTCAACAAGATGCGACGGTACTTTACGCCGCCGGGCCAAAAGCTGCGTTTGTATAAAATGCAGATTATTAGGTCCTGCTTTAAGTACTGATGTTACTCGTGGGAAGGCTCAGCTACATAGGTATCAGCTTGCGCCTCGGAACTTAATCCGGCGTCGAGCGGTGGACCTGATAGGTTACCCTGGAGTGTCCCGGGATATACAACCACTGCAACTCCGTCTACCCACTATCGCTTATTCCATGGAGTTGTTTGACGCGACGATCAAACCGTCCCCTTTTTACCTCCGCACCAAGCGAACTGAACACTAGATAGGGATTGCGTATGCGAACCAAGAATCGGTTCTTTCTTCTACTGAGCCGGTAAGCTCTGGAATGCTCTCCCTGCCAATGTACCTATACCCCCTCAAGTACAGTTTCGGGCCTTCAAGGGGGGACTAAATAGACGCCTGTCAGGCCCCCCACAATCCAAATGTTCACGTGCTTCGTTATCTACACTTCTACACTAATATTATAAAGAGGTAAAATTTGTACCTAAGTTTTTGTTTGGATATAGGAGATACAGTCCGAAAATACTCATTCGATTTCAAAAATTCTTTGACCAATATTTAGAATAAACCTTCAGGATGGGCATAGGCTATGCAAGCGAAGCCGCCGGGAAAAGCTAGTACATCATAAATGGGTGGAATTTAATTTAAACAGTTATTTTCTTCAGTTAATATTCATTCTTTTTTTCATACATTCATCTATCATTCCTTCTTTATTCTTTGTGAGTGTAAAATTACTTATGTGTTAATTTGTTGTATAGCGTTGTTTGAAATCCTAAATGAATAAAATAAAATGTATAAATTGAAACTAGACCCTCCATTTCTACAAGAGAAAATACCTTTTACCGGGCGTTTAATACATTTCTAGCTTCACAATGAGAGGAGTCATCTCTCTCGCAGCATCAATTTGTACAACGGCCCCGGGTCAATTAGATAACTCAGTAGAGGTCCACTCACGTCTCCTTGCGCAAGCGCAGAGGCACAAGTTGGCATAAGCTATGTATACCTTCACTGTATTCAGTGTCGTAACCCAGAGGCCTTCAATCTAGAATCCGCGAACCGCCAAGTTGCGCGGTAGTTTTGTCATGTAACCAAACAGCTTTTGTCGGCGAATTCGGTTCACGGTGCGGCTACATACCACACGCTGTATCCCGACAATCGGAGTAAGAAGAGCAATCGGTGTTGTGCTGCAAGAACTCTGGTAAATTACAGAACAACTCTGACCTAGCCACGTCACATCACGTTTCGCAAATTATTCGTTCATGATAACTATCAAGCGGCAAGTAAGGCACGAAAACTCACCTGCTGCTCATCCCTTAGTTGACCTTTAAGACAATGCATGTTGAGAGATGCATTGTTCTAGGTGCATAAACCTATAGCCTGCAACAATCGGGAGATGGCTTACATCACCTACAACATTCGTGATGTCAGCCCATAACACCGAGTGAACTAGGTGGACGTGTAACGTGGAATCCGAACCACGGTCAGCCTCCAACGGTCGAGCGGTCACCCATCCAAGTACTGACCGCGCCCAGGGTTGCTTAATAACAGTCGACCGACCGTACCACTGAGCTACCGAGGCCGAAAACGGGTAATAAGGAGTAAAATTTAACATTAAGAATACAGATGTGTTCTTTTCTTGAGTAGATAGCCTCATTCACGTTGTGTCGTCCCGACCACTAGATGTCCCGATGTTATTTTATGTAACCCGTTATGGTCTGATTCAGAGCAGCCAAAGCACTTGCTCCGACCAGCCAATATCATCTCCAAAAAGGTAGATGCCATATCGTAGACTTCCCATTGGATTGGATTTTAGTTCTTAGGTTAAGGTCATTTAATATGTATTTTTAATGTGGCCCTAGTTGGCTGAAATAAAGAGAGAAATAAAAAAAAATCGCTGGCTTTACTGGACTAGAGGCGAATACAGCCGAGGATGATGTGCGGTCTTCTTACGCCCAGTACGGTGGTTCCGAGCCAGTTGGCTAAAATTTGAGCAGACGTATACACGAGTTACTGCGCCCCTATGGAAAATTTGTTTTTTCCAAACCCGGAAATGTCTTGAAGCGTGATGTGGTCCTTGTGTTAAAAAGTTTGATTAGCCCTGTGTAACCTCGTAGCGTCACGTTATTTCCATAGCGTGACCTTTTATTAAGGTGAACGTGGTCCGAATAGACAGAGTACAAGACGAAATAGTTTTTATCGTTTAGTTGGATCATTGAGCATTCGTTTTTGGGGTTCCGCAGCCAACCACACTATCTTTCGCACTTCAAAATTGAACATAAACACATTCTGTTCATTTCGTCGAAAAAAAGGCAAATGATTTGGCACGATTTTTAACATCTAATTTTCTACTTCTTAGTAGGAATAAGAAAAAAGTAAATACAGTTTGATAGCTCGTTTGCCACTTCTCAGTAGGAATAAGATAAAATTAACACAGTTTGATAGCTCCTTTGCCACTTCTCAGTAGTAATAAGACAAAATTAACACAGTTTGATAGCTCGTTTGCCACTTCTTAGTAGGAATAAGACATCCGTCACATAGCTCCTTTGCCACTTCTCAGTAGGAATAAGAGAAAATTAACACCGTTTGATAGCTCGTTTGCCACTTCTTAGTAGTAATAAGACAAAATTAACACAGTTTGATAGCTCGTTTGCCACTTCTTAGTAGGAATAAGACATCCTTCACATAGCTCCTTTGCCACTTCTCAGTAGGAATAAGAGAAAATTAACACCGTTTGATAGCTCGTTTGCCACTTCTTAGTAGCAATAAGATAAACGTTACATAGCTCCTTTGCCACTTCTCAGTAGGAATAAGAGAAAATTAACACCGTTTGATAGCTCGTTTGCCACTTCTTAGTAGTAATAAGACAAAATTAACACAGTTTGATAGCTCGTTTGCCACTTCTTAGTAGGAATAAGACATCCGTCACATAGCTCCTTTGCCACTTCTCAGTAGGAATAAGAGAAAATTAACACCGTTTGATAGCTCGTTTGCCACTTCTTAGTAGCAATAAGACAAACGTTACATAGCTCGTTTGCAACGTCTCAGTAGGAATAAGAGAAAATTAACACCGTTTGATAGCTCGTTTGCCACTTCTTAGTAGCAATAAGACAAACGTTACATAGCTCGTTTGCAACGTCTCAGTAGGAATAAGAGAAAATTAACAGCGTTTGATAGCTCTTTTGCCATTTCTCAGTAGGAATAAGAGAAAATTAACACAGTTTGATAGCTCGTTTGCCACTTCTTAGTAGGAATAAGACAAACGTTACATACTCATAGCTCGTTTGCCACTTCTCAGCAGTAATACGAGAAAATTAAACACCATTAGATAGCTCGTTTGCCACTTCTTAGTAGGAATAAGAGAAAAGTTACACACTTTGATGGCTCGTTTGCCTTATTAAGAAATGGCAAAGATTGACAAGCATTATTTGCTAAATCTGTATATAAAAACTTGCTATCAGTTGTCTTACGTTTCTGTGAGGTTTACAATTTGTTTTTCTTCATTTCAGGCGTAGCAGAAGTACAGTCATCGACTAAGGCGACGAAACGACGACTTAAACATGCCAGGACATTCCACTCCTTCAGCCAAAGGACGAGAAAACTCCGAGAAAACAAATGATTTGACAGAAATAAATACCTAGAAGACATCTACTTGTGTAGGAAGTGATAGAAGCACAAAGATGATTTATTATAAGGAGTTCATCGTAATCTCAATCATAATCTCTGTCACACTTCTATACTCAAGTATCTTCTGTCCACCGCAAAATGGTCCAAACGTCGGTGACAAAGTAAAAATGTGCGACAAAATATCTGGGTATTTATTTCCATAAATTATTTCACAGAAAGAGAACGAAAACCATAGAGACGAGAGATGAACTTTTATTTTAGTCACCATCTGGTCGCCAGAATAAAATAAGTTTGCATTTATTGGTAGACGATGATTGTCCTAGGCTCCATTTCAAAAGTTTTTGTTTTTTTTTTTTTTTCAAACACGCTCAGCGCAAATTCGCAATGCGCAAAAAAACAGCTGCGTTATGTGAATTGATAACAACGAAATAATAAAAAATATATATTTTATTTGTAATATTAAATTTAATATTTATAGCACTAGTTTTCGAATGGGCCCACCTTAGTATGT
The DNA here is from genome assembly GCA_946902875.1 of Nematopogon swammerdamellus. Lineage (NCBI taxonomy): Eukaryota > Metazoa > Arthropoda > Insecta > Lepidoptera > Adelidae > Nematopogon > Nematopogon swammerdamellus. Next base: position 11,240,152 of record OX336359.1, read on the forward strand.
TTAGACAAAAGACGAGCTGACGAATAAAACCTTGTCAAATAATTTTATTCGCCATCTCCTCATAATTATGTTGTTCAAGAGACTGATTTAAAACAAACATATTCCGTCCATTTTCTGCACATATTTGAAAACCTTTGTATACATTTAATCTGCTAGTTAACATTAAAATTAAGATCAAGAAAAAAAAATTTAATAAAAAAAATCTGCTAGTTATTAGGTACGTATCCGTCTCTATGATTTTCATTCTCTTTGACCATGTTTTAGTCCAAAAAGTTAAGGGCTCGCGGTAAGGAGGATTATCCTCTCATTGTCTATAGTTCCGTTAATCCTAGGATTAACTCGCGGATACAGAAAGAGAGACTATACGTTTCCGCGAGTTAATCTCAATATTAGCGGAATCAGAGGACGATCCTACTTGGCGCAATTGGGCCTAGCCTGAAAATCACTACCTCCGATTATGTCTCGGTTAGCATTTATCTGTTGGCTAATGTGACATTCCTCATAGAGTCGACAGGAGTTAACCGGCCAAATACACTAAGTTTGGCCACGGATTTAATTATAATTTGACTAAAGTCACCACTGAGTTTTAAATTATGTATTTAAAAGCTCACGCTGGCTACAGTATGCGAACGAAAGTCAAAAAATATAAGTACGTCCAACTCTAGCACTGCCAATAAATGTTTTATTTAAAAAATATACAACGTGTCCCAAAACTCAACGTCAAGCGATAACCAGGGAGTAGGCCAGTTCATGACTACCCTGGGAAAAATAAGAAAAAAAGTCATTTATATTTTTAGAAAAAAATTTAACTGGACCTTTTTTTTGGTAAAACTACAGGCATTCAAGTTTTATTTGGGATAGTTATCAATGGCAGTTATTTAGGCTTCCAATATAAAAATTTGAACAATTATATTTGCAAATTTGTAGTCAAAAAAGTAAAATGTCCATTTTCAACGTTTTTAAAAAAATTCTCATATCATAAAAACAAATAACTCCGATTTTTTTTCTTATTTTTCCCTGGGTAGTCGTAAACTGGCCTACTCCCTGGTTCCCGCTTGACGTTCAGTTTTGGGACACGTTGTTTATATAATTTCTTTTTAATAAAAATTAAAGACAGTTGTTTACGTTTAATTGTATGTTTGTGTCTGTCTGTATATAAGAAGCTGTGTATGTAAGTGGAGCTGAAATAAGCAAGGTGCGTCGCCTGTGCCCTTCGAGTTAAAAATAATTAGAGGCGACGATAAGGTGTCAAATTTGTCACACGAGAGTTTTACCAAAATTGTTGTACTACATACGTCAGCAGTATGTAGGTTTTTTTTTTTATGAAAACTGACACGGTTGGCTACATCACCTACAACATCCGTGATGTCAGCCCATAACACCGGGTGAACTTGGTGCCACGTCAGTACTTCCCTTCGGTCGTGCCGGCTAGACTGAACTGGACGGAAAACACAAACTATTTACATAGCCGTTTCGGCCGACCTTCCATTCAGTGCGGTGGTATCAACCCGGGCGGGTTAAACCCTACCACCTAGTAATATAAGATGGGAGTACACAGGGAGAGATTCAGTGGGGATATTCTTTTAAAGTACCGGCCCCACACGGCACAAGGTAGCTTGTTTGCGGTGTGGCATAATTTGTGAATTATTTTATATTACCTCGCTTCTATTCATTTTTTTCTCGAAGCCTGTGCCATTCAAATTAGTTATTTGATTACGTTTTTAAAGTGTAATATTTCGTTATGTACCTACCAATATTTAAGTAAGTCATTAAGATTTTTATTTTAAATTCAAATTTTAATATTTAAATATCTTTAGTTTAAGTTGTATTTGTATGTGGCTACATAGATATACATATTATTAAAATATAGTTCTATGTAAATCTCTTTGTTGGCCTAATTTTTTTACCTTTAGTTGTAAAAAGTGACCAACTAGTACGAGGTGAAGGTATTCAAGCGAGACGTCCTCGTGGCCGAGAGCCAATAGAAAATGCCCTAATAACATCTTTAATCCAACAGAACAGAGAGTTAAATAAAAGATGGAATGGTCATTGAAGTGCCTTGGTACAGGAAAAGCATGCATTGTTCTTTTATGCCCTTCCAGTGCATAAAGGAACAATGAAGACGGGAGGTCTGTAGGCTCAGAGGTCTGTCGGTTGGTGCGTAGTAGCGTTGCCAGACGTCCCGTATTTCCCGGGACTTTTGTTTTATTATTTCAGGCATAATTTTAAATGTCCCGCCGCCGCCGCCGGGATACGGTCTGTCCCGAACTTCAACCTTTAATCCTATATAGCTACTTAATCGCCACAAATGGTATTAAAATACAATGATGTATGTAAAAAAAATGTACCCCGAAATTGATAACAAGTAAATTAATGACCATTTTCAACTATGATTGATAACTACATTAATTTGTTTAAATTACATGTTCTGCATTAATTTAAAGAGCAACAAATGACAAAAACTTTTTTTCTTCATTTGTCCCGGGTAAAAAAATTGTATACAATTTTTTTTTGGCCAATTGAGCATTTGTCCCTTATAGGTTAAAAAAAATCTGGCAACGCTGTAGCAAGTGTGTAGGAAGCCTAAAGTAAACCCAACGCCGCGCCGCACCTCTGCGTCGACTGTGCCATAACATTGTTTATTGTTTTGACCTTCTCTGTAACATCGCAACTGAATGACATCATCTTTGAATACATCAGTTGTAACAATAACCAGTTTAAGATCCCACTCTTCATTCTTTTTTTTTTATTTTGAAACATAGCTAAGAACCATGCCGGTTAAACCAGCTTTCTAATAAAAAAGAAAACCGCATCCAAATCGGTCCATCCCTTTGGGAGCTACGATGCCACAGACACACAGTCAGACACACCCTAACAGGCGGAGGCGTCAAACTTTTAACACCCGTCCTTTTGCGTCGGGGGTTAAAAATATCATTCCAGTGCAATGCGCCGCACCGCGGCGCCCTCCCGCACTCGCTGCGCGTGCAAGAAGGAACCGGCTACCGAACCCTCTGTGTGTGAGTGAACAACGCTCGCACTTTTTATAATATTTTTTTTACTTACTACTTACTATACTTTTTTTACGAAGTACAGCATTATAACTCGGTACCGGCGTTATAGCGTTCTAAATTCGAATATTTCGAATAATTCGAAAAACTAACTGTCCCTCCTTCTCTCCACACTATCATCACTCTAGCACTGAAGGCAATTTTCACTGAGTAAGGTATTATTTTATGTTGGCAAGTACCAAGTCTTTTTTAAAGCATGTCGTGGGAGGTTATTATATCATTTTGAAATCTTGATTAGTCGCGCCAACTTTTGTGAAAACTTGCCATAGTAGTGTACACACATTTTTTTATACTATGAAGTGGTAAAGTAAACTAAAAAAAATGACTTTGAAAATTTTAAGAAAACAATTTTACTTAATATTTTTTTGTGATAAAACTATTGGCATTTTGCTTTATTTGGGATACTGATCAATAGCTGAGTTATTTAGGCTACAAATTTTGTAGCTGTAGTACAAAATGTTGTAAGAGATGTCAATTTTCAACGTTTTTAAAAAAATGCTCACATCATAAAAAACAAATGACGCTGATTTTTTTTTCTTATTTTTCCCTGGTAGCCATAAACTGGCCTACTCCCTGGTTCCCGCTTGACGTTGAGTTTTGGGACACGTTGTTATATCCGGTATGGGTGGCAAGTCGGAGGGCCAAAGCACATGCTCCGACCAGCCAATATCACCAAAAGGTAGGTGCCATACCGGAGACTTCCCTGGATTGCTGGCTATACTAGACTATACGAGAACACAACCGAGGCTGCTATGCGGCCATCTTACATCCAGTACGGTGGTGCCAACCCATTCGGCCACAATTTGAGCCTACCACCTAGTAAGGGGCATGGGAAGGTACCTACAGTTTTACACCGGTTCCGAACGGTGAAGCAGCAGGTGTAGGTATGCACGTAATTTTTTTCGTCAGAAAAAACTCATTGTTGCTCGCCGACCGGATTCGAACCTCGGACCTCTCGCATGAGAATCCGATGCCCAAACCACTCGGCCACTCGCCGCTTGACAGGCGTCGCACTTAAAACACTTCTTTGTGCGTCACTACGCCGCTGGCCGGTCGGTTCGGTCTAAGCAAAGTCGGTCATCTTGTGTCAACGATTGCGTAAGGTAAAAAAGTGAGCGGTTACGAAAAAGTGAAAGCGAGCAAAACCTATAACACTCCTTTCGGCTATCTATTATTTAAAGAGTTGAGTTAGGAGGCAGTTTGAACCGTATTTTTGTTTTATGGAACTCGACGTGGTAGTGGTGGCTACGTCACGTGTTTCTTCCGCGGTGTCATCTCATTGTTTATGTCGGAAATGGGTGCCACGCCAGGCACTTCCCTTTGTTTGTGTAAATATTGCCATGTGGCGAATATTTTTTTGTTTTTTTATGGAAACTGCAAAGTTTCTCCATAAAAAATTATGCGGAAGACACGGCGTAGCGTAGTACGCGGTGTAGGTTAAATCTCGTGATTAGGGTACTGCTCCTTCACCGTTCGGAATCGGTGTAAAGTAGGTGCCTTCCCTTACTAATAGGTGGTGGGCTCAGTTGTGACCGACTGGGTTAGTACCACCGTACTGATTCCGGATTACATAAAAAAAACTACACAGTCAAAACTCATTTAATGAAACTATACATTCAATGAGAATACAACATAAACTAATATAATAAATAAAAATATAATAAAATTTATAAAAAATACCCTTACAATATAGTCCTGTCAGTCAAGTCAGCCAGCTTGTATGCGTGCACTGCTGGACATACGCCTCTCCAATTTTCCTCCAGCCCTCCCGGCCTTCAGCGGTACGGAACCACTGCTTTCCGCCGAAGTTTGATGTCGCTGTCCCACCTGGCGGGTGGTCTTCCCGCACTCCGTTTTCCTGTCTACGGTCGCCAGTGTAGGACACGATTACTCCAACGTTCTTCGTCTCTTCGGTGTACGTGCCCAGCCCACTGCCACTTGAGCTTAGCAATATCGTGAAGTAGAAGAATTATATTTTGTTTGAACATAAAATTTACAATATACAATTTTAATACTATGACTTAAATATTCAATGCTCGTAGTAGGAGATAATGTGTAACGTGCGAAATGCCTATTTTTATTATTTAAATGTACGTATGTAGTTTATTTTTGTTTCGGTGAAGTGCGAAATCATCGACATTTGATGATGGGTAAATAATTAGATTTTACATTGTACTGATCTCCTTCGGTGAAACCTGAAAAAGAAAAATATTTTTTTAGGCGCACGCATTTTTTCCAGCGGCGGGTGGCCGAGCGGTTTGGGCATCGGCTTCTCATGCGAGAGGTCCGCGGTTCAAATCCGGTCGGCGTTCACCAATGAGTTTTTTCTGGCGAAAAAAATTTACGTACCTACACCTGCTGCTTCGCCGTTCGGAACCGGTGTAAAACTGTAGGTCCCTTCGCTTGCCCCTTCCTAGGTGGTAGGCTCAAATTATAGCCGACTGGGTTGGTACCACCGTACCGGATGTGAGATGGCCGCATAGCAGCCTCGGTTGTGTTCTCCTCTAGTCCAGTATAGCCAGCAATCCAGGGAAGTTCCGTTATCGCACCTACCTTCTCGGAGGCGATATTGGGTGGTCGAAGCATGTGCTTTGGGCCCTCTGACTCAGCAACCCAGACCGGATTACAAACGGAATGCAAACGATGAGAAGGTGCGAGGGTGCGTTTTGTCTGGGGACACGACAGTGCCCCCGCCAAGTCTCGAACCAACTCGGGGTACATTTGGCCTCCCTACATCTTTGTTATGACGAGATAAAATCGTGAAATCTGACATCTAATCATTATAATAATAATATTAACGTAGTTTGTTAGTAAACTGAAAATAAATCTTTACGAATCGATTTGTTTGTGCTTTGTGATTGCCAAGTCAAGATATTTTTTATAGAAATGAAGATTTTAAAGATGTATAGAGTAACTGTAACCTGGACCAGATCGGGCAAGTGCTCGAAAAGGGTCAGGTGCGTAGGACCCGCAACCGACGAGCATGTATGAAGAACATTATGAGAGTGCGAAGAGGCGGCAAAAGTGAGTCAGGATCGTGGCGCTTGGAGGTTGGGTTGTTTGCGTGGGTTGGGTCTGTTGTCTTTGCCTGCCCCACTGGGAGGCAGGCAGGCGTGACTTTATGTATGTGTATGTATGTATGAACTTATAGCACAACACCGATTACTCTGCTTACCCTGATTGTCGGGATACAAAAGCGTGAGTTATGTATGTATGTATGTAGAGTAACTAAATATTTATTATTAATTAGAAAATCTAATTTATTGCAACATTGTTGAAGTGGGGCTTCAATGATTATGAAAAGATTTTGCTCTGCGTGGAATCTTACAACTTTTTACGGTGGAAAGGTTGCGTTCTAGACTTGGCATATTTTTTACGACGTATGTTTTTGATGTGATAAATAAAGCATGATAGAGAACGTAGCTTTTAAAAAATGCTGTACTGCGAGCGGTTTACCTTGATGCAGTCGCCGTATTGGTCGTGGCCGAAATGACAGTGCTGCGCTTGCTGGAACAAACAAAGCTACGTTATACATATACGTAATATAACTTTTTTTTATGGAAACTTTTTTTTTATTGATAGCGCGACATATGGCGCTGAGCCACCCATAAGGTGTCTAACGACGCCCATGGACATTCGGTCGTATGCGGGGGTTGCGAATCCCATGCCGGCCTGACAGGTGCCCATTCACGCCACTCTTGAAGGACCCGAGACTGTACTTGGGGGGAAATATATGAGCAGGGAGAGCGTTCCAGAGTTTACCGGTTCTGTAGAGGAAAGATCTGCAGAATCGATTAGTACGCATCCGCGGTAAGTCCAGCGTATAGGGATGCAATCCCTGCCCAGTGCGTGTGGTGCGGAGGTGGAAAGGGGACGGCGGGATTGCGTTAAACAGCTCCTCCGAGCACTCCCCATGGAATAAACTGATACGGTTGGCTACATCACATACAACATCCGCGATGTCAGCCCATAAAACCGGGCGAACTAGGCTACACTGAACTGGGCGGAAAACACGAACTATATACATAGCCTTTTCGATCGACGTTTCATTCAGTGCGGTGGTACCGACCCGGGCGGGATAAACCCTACCACCCAGTAAGGTAAGAAGGGAACGGTCGAGCGTTCACCCTTGCAAGTACTGACCGCGAATAGTCGACCGACCGCACCACTGAGCTACCGAGGCTGACAAACGTCACACGTCTTTCCAAATGGCGTAGGCAGTGACAACGGATCTCCACGTGCCACAAATTCTGTCACACCTAACCTAACCTCTAAGGCAGTCTAAGGCTTTTCCACATTCAATGTTGTTTTGCTAAATGCTTGTGCCCGATAGATACGTACGTCAACCATGTGTGTGGTTATTTACTAACAAACGTTAGTAAATAACTTTCCTTTTTCCTTTTTTTAACCGACTTCAAAAAAAGGAGGAGGTTCTCAATTCGACTGTATTTTTTTTAATGTTTGTTACCTCAGAACTTTCGACTGGGTGAACCGATTTTGATAATTTTTTTTTTTTTTAAAGGTGGTGCTTCCCGTGTGGTCCCATTTCAATTTGGTCAAGATCAGATTGGAAAGCGAGGCGGAATTCCGCCGAGTACTAGCAAACTAGTAATAGCAAAAAATTACAAAAAAAAAACTGTGAAATAAAAAACTATTTAAAAAAATATAAAAACCGCCTTCAAAAATTTATGAAATAAAAAAAACCGAACCCTAGAGTTGAAGCCGGTGCAAAAGCAAGCAAAAATGATGCATGAAAGAAAACATTAGCACCGCGCCTTCAACTCTAGGGTTGGATTTTTTTTTATTTCATAAATTTTTGAAAGCGGTTTTTGTAGTCGTGTAAATATTAATAAAAAGTATTGAACTAACTGTATATTGATTGCGTTGGCTTACTTTTAAAATATGATCTCCAGAATTCTCGAAGGTTTATGACACACAAGGAAAGTACAAAAAAGCTCTATTCGGGCTTCCTGTATATTGGAACCCTTCTACACGCCCCTTGATTTGTTAGTTTTTCGTAGTCGAGTTTTCATCATCATCATCATCATCAGCCTGTATCGGTCCACTGCTGGACATAGGCCTCTCCCAAGGCACGCCACCACACGCGGTCTTCCGCTCTTCTCATCCATCCACTCCCGGCTACCTTTTTTAGGTCATCTATCCACCTAGCCGGGGGGCGTCCCACGCTACGTTTGCTTGTACGTGGCCTCCATTCGAGCACCCGTCTACCCCATCGGTTGTCGGGTCTACGACAGATGTGCCCAGCCCACTGCCACTTCAGCTTGCTTATTTTCTTAGCAATGTCGACTACCTTAGTTCTTTGACGTATCACGTCGTTACGGATTTTATCGGTCAAAGAAATGCCGAGCATTGCTCTTTCCATAGCTCGCTGAGCGACGAGGTTTATAAAAAAATTATTTAATTCTTTTTAATTCGTAACCATTATGTAAGTGTGATATATTTTTTTAAATTTGCTTTTTCAACTCACTCAGTGGGATGTGAATAAACTTGACAATATGCCGCGCAGCTCCCGCCATTTTAAATATTCAAAAAAAATGTGGTACTCTAATTATACCTATTAGGTATTACCTAATGAGTGAGACGAACCGAATGACACTTTACTTATTAAAATGGGCCCTGGTACTTTAGGCTGTAGAGTTGAACATAGATAGTCGCATACATACATTATTTATATACATAAACGTTAATCTCATACATAACCATTTGCTTTGCGTAGGTAGGTAAAAATAATTTGGAATACAAATGACAAAATTAAAAGATAATTACCGGATGACATTTTCCATGTTGATCCTCTCCATAAGCACAAAATCTCGGTGCTTCCTAAAAAATAAAGACATTTATTTACACTTATATATATAAAAAAAAAGTATAGGTACTTGCTGATACTCGTATATTAACGGAATAAGTATGGTAAAGTGAGCTCGGTTAGGTGTTTAAAATTTTATATTTTGATATAAATTAAAAACATTACATTTGTGTACTTTTTTACTGTTTTAATGTTTATTTATGTGTTAATGTTTATTTATGTAATGGATAATGTCATGTAATAAAACTAAAATAAACAAAAAAAAATTAACAATCAAACTTTTTTCGTAAATCTTGCCAGCTTATATTTTTACTATGTAATTTTCTAAATAACTTTATCAGTTATATAATTTTCTCTATGACTTTCTATATTCATAATATGTATATAATGGTTGAAGTTAAATAATTAGATAATTTAATGTAGTTTTTAATTACCTGTCTACAAAGTCCACGTCTGTTTATACCATATGCACATTGGGTTTTGTCTCTCTGAAAATAGTATACTTCTTTAAATTAAACATAATCAAGTGTTTTTTCATAAATTAATATTTATAGGACAATACAAGCAATATAATAAATAAGAAAATAATAAAATCTCAATTACCATACGACAATTTCCGTATATATCCTGTCCAAAAGCACAGAACGGATCCATCTGAAAATTATATAAGATATTGTAAGTTGTATAAAAATATATTTTAATAGAAACTTTATTAACAAAAAATAAATGCTCGTCGATTACTGATGGCGGTACACGTGACCTTTTTCGAGCACATACTCGATCTGGTCTAGGAACGTGCGTCTAGTAGGGCGGCCCTTCCCGACTCTCCCGACATTCGCTTCGTTCGTAGAGTTGTTTCGTAAATATTTTACTAAGGACAATAATTAATACGGTTAATTCTTACTGTTCGACAGTTTCCAAATCGATCCAGCCCGTACGTGCAAAGTTTCACTGGTTCGTGCTGAAAATGATAAATCAAAACAATGATTTGTATTAAATAAATTAAATCGTAATTTTAAAATGTCGTTGCTTCTAAGTGAGTCTTTTTAAAAACCACACGTTAATCCGTAAAGATTAGATTTTTCAGCGAATGCCAATAAATTCGAAATTCGAAAAGAATTAAATAATTTAAAATAGACTAACCGGTCTGCAGTTTCCATATTGATCATATCCATACTTGCAATAAGCGTTGTATCGCTGAAAAGGTCAAACACAAACAACTATTAATAAGTGCTCGACGTATTACGACAACGGGTGGTCTAGGCTGTGATGGCAGTGGGCTGGGCACGTCAGTCGACGTGCCAACGAAACGTGTCCTGCACTGGCGGCTGGAAGACCACCGGCCAGGTGAGACGAGACATCAAGTACGTCGGAAGCAATAGTGGTACGGCACAGCTGAACGCCGCCGGGAGGACTGGAGAAAAACTGTAGGGGTGTAATAATGGACATAAAGCTGACAGACTGACTAGAACCAATATATAAATGTTTTTATTGTAAGCTCGACATATGGTGCCGAAGCACACATTAGGTGTCTAACGACGCCCATGGACATTCGGCCGTATGCGGGGCTTACGAATGCCATGCCGGCCTGAAAGATGCCCATTAACAGCCCTCTTGAAGGACCCGAGCGAGACTGTACTTGGGCGGAAATATATGGGCAGGGAGAGCGTTACAGAGATTACCGGTTCTGTAGAGGAAAGATCTGTAGAATCGATTGGTACACATTCGCGGTAAGTCCAGCCTGTAGGGATGCAATCCCTGCCCAGTGCGCGTGTTGCAGAGGTGGAAAGGGGACGGCCGAGTACTCCCCATGGAATAAGCGATAGAACATACTTAGGGAGCCGAAGGAGTTACAATATTTAACAACTACAAGTTTTTACATCCATACGTCACGCCGGTTTCCCAGTAGGGTAGGCACAGGCAACGGATCTCCTAGTGCCACGATCCTGCCTGACACACCTCTGCCGCCTCTTCCACTCTCATAATGTTCTTCATACATGTTTGTCGATTACGGTTACAACGCATTTGACACTTTTTGAGCACATGCCCGATCTGGTCCAGGTGCGTGCGTCTAGGGCGACCCTTCCCAACTCTTCAACTCACATTCGCTCCATAAATTTATTTCGTTAGCTCCTATCATACAGTCTACCAACATGACCGAACAAGTTTTATATTATCAAACATGGCTGGCTACATCCCCATTTACACCCGCGAAGTCGGACCTAGTTGCTATGTCGGTGTTTCGCTTTGGTCGTGTCTGCTGCACTGACGAAAATCATGGACTATCTTCCATAGCTGTTTCAACCGTTCTCCATTTTAATGTTATGTAATCTCAAGTTTGCCAGATTGTACCTACTCAATTACCTGCGCATATTGGAGCGGTTGACCGTAGTCGTAAGCGAAGGGGTCAGGCAGTTGTAGGTAGACGACAAGGGGTGGCGCAGGCTCCGCATAGCTGAAGGATCCAGGATCTACGGGCGGTAACTCCTGCGCGGACGCTGTTGCCACCAGTACCGCTACGAGATAGCTGATGATGAATGAAATATCATGAACTAGCCAGTCACATGGTGGGCTCGTCTCGGGTGGCCGGTTTTGCATTTTTTTTTATGTAATCCGGTATGGATGGCTGAGTCGGAGGGGCCAAAGCGCATGCTCCGACCAGCCAATATCACCTCCGAGAAGGTCGGTGCCATACCGGAGACTTCCTTGGATTGCAGGCTATACTGGGCTAGAGGAGAACACAACCGAGGCTGTTATGCAGCCATCTTACATCCAGTACGGTGGTACCAACCCAGTCGGCTACAATTTGAGCCTACCACCTAGTAAGGGGCAAGGGAAGGGACCTACAGTTTTACACCGGTTCCGAACGGTGAAGCAGCAGGCGTAGGTATGCACGTAAATTTTTTCGTCAGATAAAAACTCATTCGTACACGCCGATCGGATTCGAACCGCGGACCTCTCGCATGAGAAGCCGATGCCCAAACCACTCGGCCACCCGCCGCTTATTGCGCCGATTGGGCCTTTGCTGCAGGAAAGGCCCAATCGGTTAAACATGCCAAATACAACCAACTCAAGAACACGAGTTTGTGGCCTTTGCTGTAGAGACTCTTGGGGCATGGAGCCCGGACGCGATCAGTTTTTCCAAGAAATTGGGAAAACCACTCATTGACACGTCTGGGGACCGCCGTGCCCGTTCGTATTTCAACCAGCGGATCAGCCTGGCGATCCAGAGGGGGAACGCCGCTTCCGTCATGGGGACCATGCCTATGGTCCCTATGGACGACTATTTTTATTTAGAGTTAGATTTATTTTTATAGTTAATTTAGTTATTTTTAGGTCTAGATTTAATTAATTTTCTAAATTACTAATACTAGTACGTTACTAGTACCACCAGATACCGATCACCGAAGAAGATAGGCTTTACACAGCATTCGAGGCAGCCGGAAATTTATACGAATTTAAGAGGATCCCTTTCGGTGTCACTAATGGCGTAGCTGCCTTTCAACGGGTAATCGATAATGCCATCGGAGAGAATGCGTTAGAATCTGTGTATTCTTATCTTGACGATATTGTAGTGTGTGGCTGCGATAAAGCTGATCATGACCGGAAATTAAGGAAATTCATGCAAGCCATCGAGGAGTGCAATAAATGAAGCAAAAAGTTTCTTCGGACTATCAAAGATAAAACTTATCGGATATTTCCCTCGGAGCGTCCCTTCATTCTTATTATGACTCACCAAAGGGGGGGGTATTGATAGGTTACACCCTCAGTTAGGTTAAGTTAAAACACACAAATAAAAAAGAGGTTAGGTTAAAGAAAGATAGAAATAAAAGGTTAGGTTAGGTTAGGTTAGGTTAGGTTAGGTTAGGTTAGGTTAGGTTAGGTTAGGTTAGGTTAGGTTAGGTTAGGTTAATTTTTTTTATTCCTACTACACTACTACACGACAATATCGACATAAATATCGAGTATCAGTCTTTTCTCGGACAGTCTCAACGAGTTGCGACATGTCCTCACGTCAGAGACTACGTCAGCACGCGTCATCACATGGGAGACACGTCAAACGCGTCATCACGATGAGAGCCTACCCACCATACAGGACCCGATTCCTACTACACTACTACACGACTGTATCGACATAAATATCGAGTATCAGTCTTTTCTCGGACAGTCTCAACGAGTTGCGACATGTCCTCACGTCGTAAGACTACGTCAGCACGCGTCATCACATGGGAGACACGTCAAACGCGTCATCACGATGAGAGCCTACCCACCATACAGGACCCGACCGAATTCTACCCACGTTGGGAGACTACGTCATCACGCGTCATCAGGTTATGAGAGCCTACCCACCATACAGGACCCGACCGAATTCTACACACGTTGGGAGACTACGTCAGCACGCGTCATCACGATGAGAGCCTACCAACCATGTGAGCCTACCCACCATGCATAACCCGACCGAATTCTACACACGTTGGGAGACTACGTCAGCACGCGTCATCACGATGAGAGCCTACCAACCATGTGAGCCTACCCACCATGCATAACCCGACCGAATTCTACACACGTTGGGAGACTACGTCATCACGCGTCATCACGATGAGAGCCTACCAACCATGTGAGCCTACCCACCATGCATAACCCGACCGAATTCTACACACGTTGGGAGACTACGTCAGCACGCGTCATCACGATGAGAGCCTACCAACCATGTGAGCCTACCCACCATGCATAACCCGACCGAATTCTACACACGTTGGGAGACTACGTCAGCACGCGTCATCACGATGAGAGCCTACCAACCATGTGAGCCTACCACATACGGCCTATTAGGTACGGCTAATTTCTAAATTAAGTTCTATTTTTTGGCAGCCTGACTGAACTATGATTTCTAAATGTTTTGTTATAGCGGCTAAATTAAATCCAAATATTCTTTATTGAACACCTATATGTACAAAAGTTATCTACTAAAAACCCGACTGCGAAAAACGAAGGAAATATTGTTATTTATTTATTCGATTAACTTTCCTTGTGGAATAACACAACACAAACACAATTATTAAAAATAAATTATACAAATTTATCTTAAAGAAACGTTAGAACAGGTTTAAATCGGGCGCTAGAATTATTCGAATAGATGGATAGGAAAAACCTGTACAAACTAATTTAAAATTTAATTTTTATTGAATTCTTTAGACGGTTACAATATAGTAGGAAATAGGAAAACATTTACTTACATCATTCCAATAAATATATTTTTTATGATTTTATTAAAACAAAACACTACACTTCAACCCGTTCCCAAGGCCGCCAAGCAAGTAAATACGATTAATTTCTCCTTTATACCACAACAGAGTAAATAACTCGCACATACTCGTAACTCTTCATTTGTTATTCAAATCATCAAGTTTAATTACACCAGATCATGCAACTCAGAGTGAAAGAATATTGTGAACAAGTCGATCAAGCGTGAAGTCTCTTCAGACAGTGAGGGATCCGTGCACGAATAAACAACGTCACGTCTGTATCTCAATGGGGTAGGCTGAGACATAGGATCTCCGCGTGCCATGATCCGGATTCCTGACTACCCGACCGACCAGTGTTTCTTTCAGGTACTTCTCTTGGGGTGCGTTTACCTCCGAAGCATGTTCACTGCCCTTCCGACGAAAATGCTTGAGAACTTGAGAATTCACTCTCAAATCCTTGCGAAATTGAGAATGCACTTCCGAATCCTTGCGAGCTTGAGAGTTCACTCTCGAATCCTTGCGAAATTGAGAATGCACTCCCGAATCGGTGAGAACTTGAGAATGTACTCCCGATTCCTTGAAAACTTGAGAATTCACTCTCGAATTTTTTTTTTTTTTTTTTTTATTGCTACCGAACTGGGTGGCTCTGTCCGAGGTCGCAACCTCAGGCGCAGCCAATTTCACCCCCGAGGAGGTGCCAGTCCGGCTTGGAGGTGGACTAATGTTGCTGGGGAAAGGCTATTAACCCGCGATTTGAAGATCTGTGGATTGTAGGAGTGGGGGAAGATATTTCCTGGGAGCCCGTTCCACACCTTTGCAGTGCGGCACAAGAACGATTTAGAGAATCGTGCAGTTCGAAGAACTCTTCTGTCGACTACAAACGGGTGTTCCGCGAGAGTATGGCGGGTTTGGCGAAGGCGAACAGGAGGAGGAGGGATAAGGGAAGCAAGTTCGTCAGAGCAGCGGCCATAGTAGTACCGATAAAACAGGCTCAATGACCCAACGATACGTCTGTGCTTTAGAGG
Source organism: Nematopogon swammerdamellus (assembly GCA_946902875.1). NCBI lineage: Eukaryota > Metazoa > Arthropoda > Insecta > Lepidoptera > Adelidae > Nematopogon > Nematopogon swammerdamellus. The sequence continues at coordinate 11,255,318 of OX336359.1, forward strand.
TTGAAGGTCCTTTGTGAGTACGGAGTCACCAATGAGGCGAATGGCTCGTCGCTGAATAGAATCCAAGGCTGAAAGAAGGTACTCAGGGGAACCCTCCCAAAGATGACTGCAATATTCCATCACCGGTCTTACTTGTGCTTTGTAGAGTACTTTCAAAATTGAGAATGCACTCCCGAATCCGTGAGAACTTGAGAATGCACTCCCGAATCCTTGAGAAATTGACAATTCACTCTCGAATCCTTGCGAAATTGAGAATGCACTCCCGAATCCATGAGAACTTTAGAATGCACTCCCGAATCCGTGAGAACTTGAGAATTCACGTACGTTTGTCTTCTAGAGTCGTAGACGGAAAAAATATTTTTTATGATCGAAGTCTAGAGTCTACTAGACCATCGATATGTTTATGTCATTTGCAATTTTTCGGCACTTTTGTTTATGCAGAAAGATGTGAAAGAAAAAACTATTTTCCCATTAAAAAATAGAACAAAAATGGTTCATTCACTTGTCAATCATGGCGTTGGTGGTACAAACACCACTTAGATGTTATAAATATGATTGATTGATACAGAACCCTGGTCGTGAGGTTGCGAGGTCTACACAACCATATTCCATTCTACATACAGCTGGCGTGGCGACATAATTATTCAGCAGTTGGAAATCATGCATCACGCTATAATATTGTCTTTAGTCCATCGAGATATATTAATAGAGGTTGCGCTATGAAAACAGTTTGAAAGAAAATCAACTCGCAATTAAGGCCCTGTCAACCCGTATTCACCCGTACTCCTCTTTCAAGGCGCCGCTTTCGCTGGTTGGAGTAGGATGTAAAACACTCAGTCAATCAAAAATTTGGTTTTTATTTTATTATTTCAAAACTACGGATCGAAACTAAAAAGTAAAAAGCTACGGATTTAGATATATTGTATATTCAACAAATAAAATCTATTTTTTCCAAAGTCTTCATTTGGTCACGTTGCCTTAAATACGTTTTTATAACTAATTTCAGAGGCATGTTCATGATTGTTTTTTTATCGAGCGAAGTTATCTACCCTACTCACAATCCCAGGTATGACTGTCAGATAATGCCCTTAGGCTTTAAGTCCGCCTTTTATCACTTTTTGTGCAATAAAGTATATTTTCATTTCATTTCATTTCAAGTTAATCAAATCGTGTTTTCAAAAAGTTACCGATCTGCGCCTATTTCCTCCGAGATCTACGCTGATAGATGAAGTTTTTCATATATTAAAACTGAATCTGTCAGGAAAGTAATGTTGGCGGTCAACTTCTTGAAATTCGAGTCAGACGCAGTCTGACATAAGGAAGCGGGGTGGCACGGCGGTGCGGAGAGTCGAGCGGTAGGAGTGGAAGCGGAGTTTGATGCGGCTGCTGCTGGTGGTGGTGTATCGACCACCTGTCAGGCCGCCATGGCATTCACAACCCCCGAATACGACCAAATGTTCGGTGCAATATGTCGCGCCATCAATTAAAAAAAAGTAAATCGTGCTTATAGCTGAAGGTAGCTCGGCCTTCGGCATCGCCTTTGGGCGTGGTAGTCGTGGCTTCGAGAAAGCACATAAGAACTGTTACTTCTGTACAATATCGAAAATTATCTTCTTTCATCTAATCTGAGGTAAAAAAGCTTTTGACGTGATGACGTCACGTCTTATAAATTGATGAACACCGGCTGCACGCTCGAAAAAGTGTCACGTTCCATCTGAGCCTGTGTGTGCAAGCGAGAGCGCGTAACAAGCGATAGAGAGGCACAATCGGTATAGTCAAAGTTACCATGGAAACGTCTTAAGAAGTAAAACTGTCAAGATCAGGCAACAGAAGTTTATTCATGGCCAGTCACAAGATGATTAATCTTTCTACTGGAAATATAATTACTGATCCTTGCTCTATGTACTACGATTTTTCCACGTCATCACGTAAAACTTTCGTCCGTAAACCGCCTTTACAGACAACCAATTTTTTTAATCTGAATTTCAAGTGAGCGAAGTCATGGAAAAAAGGAAATGTGGTAACTCAACAAAACAACAGTGTTGTAAAAAAGTTTATTTAATTATTTACATTCTTACATCGCCTATTGTTAAAGTTAAAATTTGTTTATACATAATTTTCAATAAGTCTAGAAAAAAAATTTACTGTGGTTTGAAATTAAGTGTCAGTCTAGGATGGGGTTACAAAATATTGATAGATGCACTGATCTATATTATCTAGGTGCGCCTTTCTCATACATCACTCCAAAAAAACATGTCGCCGACCAAATCCGCTTATAAGCTGAGTTCACAATGACTGATGCTCGTGTTGTATGGCTCACCTTATCGTCATATGCTCTGCAAATACGCGAGTGAGGAGCGTTAGGTGCATTCATGGCAGCCTAGAACGATAAAAAAGGTATGGACGCCGGACTGTCAAATGCTTGTATGAGAACTAGCGTCGCCGAGTTGCGAGGAGCGGAGTGTACTTACCGATGATAAGATATTCCACTATTGTGCACACTAAACTTGGCTGTAGTGATTTTACACGTAAACACAGAGCATGCGGGCATTTTAAACAGGTTTTTGCGAACGCAGCCGATGACAGACTGACGACGGCCCAGCGCGCGACCGTCCAATGAAACAAGTATGCTTTTACTTATATCGTGTTATGCTGGCAAGGATAGGGTTCGGGGTCCATACCTTTTTTATCGTTCTAGATAGCAGCATTAGATGGCTTCTGATGCGATCTTTTGAATGTATTCGTGATGACAATTGCATGTGAAGGAACGCACACTTGTTTATCGAGAGGTAACATGCTTTGTCGCGCTTTGCCTATTCTAGAGATATAGTATATATGTAAATATATGCTGAAAATATTAATGTATCTACTATTTTCAAATAAATATTCCTGTGATGCCTGCTTGTTTAACAAACTTGTGTTTTTCTATCAAATTCAAACGATTCAATGTTTTTATAAGTATAGATAAGGTAGTGAACTCAATTTAATGAGATACAACCACTTCACATAATAAAAACACAATCTTATAACATTATTATTGGATTATTTGGATATAATGTTCGATTCAGCACTTCAACTATATACTAAAACCAATTTAGTACCTAATATAGATAGATAGATTATAAATACTTTATTGCTCCAAAACATTTTACAACAACAAACATTTAACAAACGATAAGTAATTTATATGAGCGGTGATGGCGGACTTATTCCTTACAGGGATTTCTACCAGTCCACCTGTGGATGATTGAAAGTCGTAGGTTGTGAGATAGGTATAAGTAGGTAATGTATTAGTTCTGAAAGTTTTAATTTGTCTTTCAAGTAACTACTACAGCATCAAAATGGCGCACCGCGCGGCACTGATTGAATAGCGAAGCGTTCGCTTGTTTTATAGTATTTGTTCATAGTTTGTTAATTTACATTACACGAATATCCAAATCTGTCAAAAGAAGTAAAATTTTATCTTACATCATCTGCAATTAGTATAAACTCAAAATAATGTTTTAGAAAGGTACAATTTCGAAACAAAGAGAGCATTTCGGAGTATTTAGGACCATTTAGTAGTACGTTTGTGATTTTTTTTTCACATATTAATTGACATAAATAAAAATAAAAATCTGTCACCAACTTTTAAATATAGTCAACTTTTAGACAGGATTTTTTAATATAAGTATATATTTTTGAAATTCGTTGAAAAAAAAAAACGAAACGAAAATGTGGCAAATTTTGTAAATTGCGCCTCACGCTGTAGTACCGCAATCTTAAGTATTTTATTTACATTCAAGTAAAATCATACAGAAAGATTCAGAAATATTTAATATTATTTCTAAAATGTATTTTAAAAATTATGCTAAACGCAAACATATTTTAGTACATATTACTAGAACGTTATTAAAAATAATTATAGACATATATAAGTATTACGGGAGTATTTATTCACAGTACTCAACTTTGCACGCATTTTGGTCTTTTCTGAAAATACCTATGTTATTTTTGCGCAAAGAATTGCCAATATATGCTTTTGTGAAAGGTCAACATAGACATTGCAATCTAAAAAAATTAAATCTATTACCTAAAATCACGTTAAAATTTTTGCTAATATTATTAGGGTTGTGCCACACCAGAAAAAACTCGTTCGATCAATACTCCACCTAGCGTGATACAAACCTTTCATTATTATTCTATATTCATTAATACTATACAAAGATTAAATCAGTTAAATACTCGTATGTTCCTTATTTCTACATTTTATACAGTTAAAAAAGTTTATAGATTAAATAATGATTACGAAATATAAACATTTTTGTACAAAAATAAAAGTTTAAGACAATCAAGTTAAAACCGTGACTTCAGACTAGACCTGTTGTAGATTTATAATTAATAAATTAAATTGAAATTAGTAGCAGATAAATAAATAAATTTGTGCACAAAATTATAACAAATAAATCGAAAATTATACATCATATTATCGCACCTTTAGAACTTAGTAAACAAAGAAAGCTTTAATCAAGAAACAAATAACTAAAGAATTAAAATAACTATCAAAAGGGGCGTTTTAAAAAGCTCCCAGAACACTTTAATTATATACATCCTCTAGTCCAATATAGCCAGCAATCCAGGGAAGTCTCCGGCATGGCACCTACCTTCTCGGAGGTAATATCTTTGGCCCCTCCATCTCAGCCACCCATACCGGATTACATAATAAAAAAAATATATACATATATTTTTTAAACATTTTATAAATTTATCTACATCATTAAAAATGTAACGCCTGCATAATATAATATATTCGTTGATAACTCGAGAACGACTCGACAGAATTAGATGCGGTTTTCTGATATCTCCGCATGGCAATAGCCATGGATAAAGCAATAGCCAATATACTAAATGAGGATATTCGAAACGGGAGCAAAATAAAATACAATAAAACATTTTGGAGCTATAGTAATTAATTAATTTAATTATTAATTAGTTTAGTTAATTATTAATAGAATCATAAAGTTCTTAAGGTGCGATATACCTACATTAGAACAAATTATTACTAAGGTATAATCATAAGGTTTTGATTTAGGTTTATTTAGTTTAGTTTTTAATTTAATATTATATTTTATTATATTACTCGTGTAATTCTTTAGGTTTTATTTTATTCATTTATTTTGAAATTAAATTCAGACATATTTACAACTGCATCAACTCAATATGCCGTAGAAGAACATTATTTTGTTCACATTGTTTTTGGTATTCATTCATTTTTTTTCTGTATTTTATAAAAACCACAAGGAGTTCTGATGTGGCGGTGACTCATTGGGCACATTACACATTTCATGACAGTGCAGCAAGGTGGGGCACTTTCCCCCACGCGCCCGCGGACTTACGTGCCCTACTAGTACCACCACGTCTCCCCAGCTCCACAGTCTTCGGCTAAGCAACTTAACGTGTATACATGCACTGCGTCTGAGCATCCGGCTCGCGCTTACGTTGTACTCGTGGGCAATATAAAGTATTAACCTAAACTGTTGCGTTTACTTTAGCGCCCACACACCGAGACTCAAGTTAAGTGGACACGGACATATATTACTTATATCACTCCAACACTTACATTGGTGACCCCGACGTGATATGAACACGCAACCTTCTGATTACCTACTTTATATTATGAGCGCTCCTTATTTTCACAAGTCAAGACAACATAAACTACAAATTCTTATTTTATTGAAATAACAATTATTTATGTATCTATACCATATATTCTTTATGGAACACCAATTTATAGAAATTAGGTACAATAGGCGATCTTAATGCCGTGAGGCATTCTATTCGAACTAACCTTTGGAGTGTCGGAGAAGTACATGCAGGCGAACAAAAATATTTTGTAAATAACAATTATTTATCTTAAATTAGTTTTCATATACATTCTGTCAAAAAAGTACCGGAAATTGATCATTTACTTCTAATTCCAAATTCAATTCAAACAATTCTTTTTGTCGCTAAGTTGGCACAACTGTTTTCTATTGGCGCGGAGTTTGAGCATCATCTGTCATTTCGTTTGAGTGCTCGAATTTGTTGTTCATCTCAACTTTTGCGATTTCTATGATGGGTAAAAATATCGAACAAAGAGTTTGTCTCAAATTTTGCATCGCAAATGAAATTTCATATTCCGAGTCGCTGAAAATGTTACAGAAAGCTTACAGTGAATCGATTTTATCAAAAACACGTCTATATGGGTGGTACAGTGCATTCAAAAGCGGTCGAGATGTGGTGGAAGATTTGCCTCGCTCTGGTCGGCCATCAACGTCTCCAACTGAAGTTAATATCGCTAAAATGAAGGAAATGGTGACTGAAAATCCTCATTCAAGTTTGAGAGAGATAGCCGCTCAACTTTCTGTGTCTGACGAATCGATTCGTACCATTTTAAACGATCGCTTGGGCATGAAACACGTTGCCGCTCGACTAGTCCCGATAGATTAGAGTTTTCTTCAAAAACTCAATCGCGTAAAGCCATCATTGTGAACGAATTTTTTTGCCAACAACTCAATAAATACCATCGAACAACCACCGTATTCACCGGATATGACTCCGGCCGACTTTTTTCTATTTCCAAAACACAAATTACCACTTCGAGTCACCCGTTTTCACTCTATAGAAGACATAAAAGAGAATTCGCGGCGAGAACTGAAGTCGATTCCGGAAATTGTGTTTAAAAAATGTTTTGATAATTTGGATTATTCGTTGGCGTACAGGTCTGTTAATCAAAGCTGGCACGTACTAACACTATCGCGTCGTGTCTGTGTGTAAGCGCACGCGTGACGTCGCACTGCATACGCCCGATCTGTCTCACTCGCACTTGCACAATTGCATTGGTGTGAGTACTGTGCACGCGCCAGCTTTGGTTAACAGAACTGTAAGTGTATTATTCCGGGAGGGGCCTACATTGAAGGCGATAGCATTGGAAGAATAATTAACATTTTGTGTATTATTGACCTTTTCCCGGTACTTTCTTGACAGAGTAGTAAATGGAAATGGAATGCATTAATAAGGTACTCGAAAATATTCCTTAATTATAATAATTTATTTTCTATAAGGTACATTAATATTTTATTTTAATTTAAACGCGAACTCGCTCTCCGATTCTGCTTTCAGTATTCTGTAAATCAAAATACAATAATTAATTGTTTTGAAATCTTTAGCTGTGTCAATTGTACGTGCAAATTATGTGCATAAATTCATGCATGCAGTGCATAATATTAGTGCAAATTATAATAAAAAAAATCTATTTTAATACTTACCCCACCATAATAATTCTTCAAGCAAATATCGAATTACAATTTGTTATTATAATTAATTGTTGGTCCATTGAAACATCCACCCATGAGTACTACTAAAAGAACGATATATTAGGAACAATTCCTATATATATTAGGAATAATTCGTTATATATATTAGGAATAAATTATTCTTAACGTATCGTTTGAGGACTACACAATAAAAAGTTAACTACGGTAAACTACAGCACTTTGATTGGAAAATAATTTATTATTATTTTATGTTTTGATCATCTCTAAAGGAAAAATTTCATAGACCAATAGACAGAATATGATATTAAGTTGAATTAAACAAAAAGCTTTTTATGAGGGAGGTTCCAACTCCAACAGATGCAGTTGGCACCATTTTTTGCTGTTCAGAAGGTAAAATTATTGCAGTATGCAATTTCTTCCGATCTTCTATGTAACAACACTTTGTTAGTAATATTGGTTTCATTTATATTTTCCTTCACCGGAGCTGTGGTATTTATTATTATATGGTACTTACTTATCCGTTTTTTTATAATTTTAAATATGTTTTTATTTTATTTTATAATAAATGAAACTATCGATTATTGTCTGTAACGTACAATAGGATGAATTAAAATAATAAAATTGATCATAAAAATATGCATTTTATTCTTTATAATATTTCCATGATGACTTGATACAATTTACAGAAATTTTTAAATTAATTCTATTAAGGCTATCAGTATCAGTATAATATATCAACATATTCTCAGTTTAAGTACATTATTAACCCTTCGAAAGTGAGCGTGGTCTCTGAGACCTTAAGCTATTTTTAAATACGAGTCATTATAAACTTTCCCAACCTAACACCACCCTTAATAATACTTCAAAAGAATACATAATTTTACATTTGTGACAACAAAACGACAATCTACTTACTAATTTGTGCTTTCTACTTCAATAAGGTGCGATAAAGACATGCTTTTTGTCAAAATACACATATTCAAAAACATGTTACTTAGTGCGTTATACTATACTTAACTATCAAATATTTATAAGACATATTAGAACAAGTTGCGCATAATTAAAGTCCCAGAATCCTATCAATCAGTTATACTCAATGGTTTTTTATACCCTTGTCCGTTTCGCGCTCGGAAATTTCGCAGGCCACACCTGACCAACATTTAAATGTGGAGAAACCTCAAATGCGCATCTTTAAAACCACATTAACGTATGGGCATCTTTTCCACGCGCGATATGTGTTTTTTCTTCGCGTAGATCAAGGTGGATACTTAAAAATTTGCGCTACTGTACCACAATTTAAGGGTATCTGTTCTTATTAATATATTAAAATCTTGTTTAAATATGTCTTTCAAATTAACTGGACGTCCAAAGCTTAATAAATGTTCATACCACAACCCGTATTTCAATTTTGACCATCCCATTCCAAAAAGTTAGCAGTTAGAGATGAAAAGTGTCAGCGCAATGTGCAAATTATAAATAGTGTGACAAAGCTCAATTCAGTGAAGCAAATGTTTTAAGCGGATTATTAAGCTCTGAGTGTCCCAACCATTTTATAATAATCAAAATTATTATAAAATATCTATATGAAAAATAAACATTTAGACTATTTTACTGCCTGTACTTTTATCAATGGTAAAATTTTTATACAGATGATAAAAGCTCAGAGCATATTACATTTTCATTTTTACTGGCTTTAACAGTTATTAATTAATTAATTAAATTAATAATGGACGGAATTCAATATCCTTGTATTAACTTCTTCTGTTTTAAGTATATAAATAAAATCTAAATGGTTTTACATATTAAAATTGTGACCATCTGTCTTAAAAAATATTATATTATGAAATAAATTTGGTATAATATTCCCTTAATAATCCATAGCAATGTATCCCCTTAACTTATTACAAAATATGACACTTCTATAATATATTTAAGCACCAATTTATTCATCAAAAAATTATAATTGGTCATCGCGACCCGATTGCACAACCTCAAGGGTTATTTTATTTTCATTGGAAATATTTTGCATACGTTATGCTTTTTTTGCCTTTCCAGTTAAGTAGAATTCACTTGAAATTGATAATTTTACTTATTTTAACCCTACAGTGATAAAGGCACAAGCGCTTAAGAGCAGAGGTTAGTCACGTGACAAAATGTTAAAAGTATTTGGCTGTCTCTGTTCGCCACGCACACTTCTCACCTAAGCAAGAGGGACAGCTGCACGCTCTCAGCTAATATACCTACAAATTACGTCAAAATTATCGTTACAACCTTATCAGATTTTTACAATTATTTTTTATTTTATTTTTGTTTTAATAAGGACTATGCAATCTCCGTACCTATCTTTTTTATTGTTTTTTTTTTTAATATTCAAAGTAATGATTCAATAAAGCTTAAGGGTCTATCTCCCTAAATTGTGCCTCTCACTCTAACAATGCGCGTTTTATTTTATTATGAAGAAATTATACAACTTATAAAAAAAACCTCATTATTAATGTTTTTCAATAAAAATATTTGGTACTCCACATATAATAATTTAAAAAAAAACTAAAATTGAACTTTTAGTTTTTTTTTCAATTATTATATGTGGAGTACCAAATTTTTTTATTGAAAAACATTAATAATTTTATCATGCATGTTTCTGCCAGAGGATTTTTTTATAAGTTGTATAATTTCTTCATAGTAAAATAAAATGTATGAAAAACGCGCGAGTGAGAGGCACAATTTAGGGAGGAGACACTTCGTGACATTAAGAAATAATTTTTTTTTTTGTTCAAAAAACCAAATTTTAACTCTGGCGTCGTATATTTAATCTAAACACAAAAATTACAGGTACGTAGATTAGACTGTCCTCATTACAAGAAAATAGGTACAATAGAATTATAAAAATCGGCCAAGGTTTAGGTCTGGGAAAACATAAGCCTCGAAAGACGTTTTATTTAATATGTAATTCGGTATGGGTGGCTGAGTCGGAGGGGCCAAAGCACATGCTCAGACTAGCCAATATCACCTCCGAGAAGGTAGGTGCAATACCGGTGACTTCCCTGGATTGCTGGCTATACTGGACTAGAGGAGAACACAACCGAGGCTGCTATGCGGCCATCTTACATCCAGTACGGTGGTACCAACCCAGTCGGCTACAATTTGAGCCTACCACCTAGTAATGGGCAAGGGAAGGGACCTACAGTTTTACACCGGTTCCGAACGGTGACGCAGCAGGTGTAGGTATGCACGTAATTTTTTTCGTCAGAAAAAACTCATTGGTACACGCCGACCGGATTTGAACCTCGGACCTCTCGCATAAGAAGCCGATGCCCAAACCACTCGGTCACCCGCCGCTTTGGAGAATTGGAGAAAAATGTTCACGTGACTGACCTCTGTCTCTATTTTTAACTTAATTCATAAAGTATTTAAACTTCAAATCGAACGTCACATTTTTGGCGCTTAAGCCCTTCTGCCCTTTGACCTTCATTGAACGGAAACGACTGAAAGAAGTGAATCTGTGCCCTTGAATAAACTATAATAGTGTAATTTAAATTAAATAGGTGCTTTGGTTAATTCAAAATGACTATATTTTACCGATTTTACGTGAATAAAATTTACTGATGCAATGCAACATGTGAATTTATCTCAAACTCAAACTCAAACTCAAATTTCATTTATTAATTTTCACACTTTTACACAACAACAGATTGTCCCTATTTCATACATAACAGACTTTGCAATAATTGTTCTGTGTTGTGTGCAAACACCATCTCCCAAACTGGCCTAACCGGCTGTATCATGAGAGACGGTGGGTGCATACAATACCCATATTACAGTGTTATATATATAACACTTTGTGTAACACCACATGTAACACCTTAAAACGTGAGAGAATTATTAAATATTAGAGAAATTTTGCGGGTATCTAAAAAAAAATAAATATAAATCAGAAAACCAAAATAGTTTACCACCTAATAAGGAGTGTAAATGTGCTTGATTGAGTTCTGAGTGCGATTGTGTCTCTGTGAGTGTGTGTGTGTGTGTGTGTGTGTGAAATTTATAGTCTTTCTAGTGAAATTTATAATCTATAGTCTACGTGACATATTTCTAGACATACAAATTATTAGCGCAAATGCCATTACCGCAAACGTTGTTCTCATGATTTTCCTGTTGAATATAATGCATTAAAAACCACAAGCTATTATATTCATCCATCGTAACAAACGAACTTACTCACATGGACGCGCGTTAGAAGTTATACTTCTCCCCCCCCCCCCCCCCCCCCCCCCCCTCTTTGCACTTCCCCCTCTCGTCCCCCTCTCCCCTACCACCCCTCACACTCTCGCCCCTAGTTGAGCTTTTCCTCCCCTCCCCCCTCACGCCGCCCCTTTTTTTTTTATGTAATCCGGTATGGGTGTCTGAGTTGGAGGGGCCAAAGCGCATGCTCCGACCAGCCAATATAACCTCCGAGAAGGTAGGTGCCATACCGGAGCCTTCCCTGGATTGCTGGCTATACTGCACTAGAGGAGAACACAACCGAGGTTGCTATGCGGCCATCTTACATCCAGTACGGTGGTACCAACCCAGTCGGCTTCAAATTGAGCCTACCACCTAGTAAGGGGCAAGGGAAAGCCCCTCTGCCCCTCCCACCCCTCTCCCCTCCCTCGTCACCCTCTCGTCTCCCATCCTGTCGCCCCCCTGCCCCTCCCTACCTTTCTCCGCTTCACTATCGGGCAGCTTCGCACAATACCTAAGTACATACAAATAATTTGTATGCAATGGACCGGTGACCGGTTTTTTCTCAATTTAGGCCCGGACTTCATGCATCCGTTTCTCCCCGGAGTTGACTAAAATAGGCCACACCCCACCCCCACCTCCGAGACGGATGGATACCGCGTTCCAAACAAAATGTATGATATCCGCGCTCGTCGACTACACGCAAGCGGAAACATTCAGAAGCCTCCCCTCCCCTGACAAAAACCTGGCCGCCCCGGACGCGCGGAGCGTTTTTAGCGACTCGAGCGGAAACGGAGGAGATGCGCGCAAGCGAGACGTCCACCCACCGGTGCGAGCGACAGAGAGGAAAATTTTATTCCGGATACTTGTAGTCGAGCGCTGTAGGCGTGACCCAGTTCCCGCCGGCTCGCCGGTTCCGGGGCGAAACGATCAGAAACGCATGCATGAAGTCCGGGCCTTTCTCCCCATTTTCATAACGCGCCTAAAAAAGTAAAGCTTCAAAAAAATCTCAAGCTGAATTTTAGAGGTCCACGAAACGTTTGCGGCAACGGCGGCGGCGCTCGCCCCTCACCTCACATGTAAAGGGGTTTTCAATAGGAACGCTTGAACTTTGACAGCGTATAGCGGCCATCTTGGAAAAGTGACAGCTGTAAAATTTGGCGGGAATACATATTTAGTCGTGACATTTCACCATGGAATGCTACAAGCTTGAACAACGCGTAGAAATTGTTAAAATTTATTATCAAAATCAGTTCTCTGTTCGCTTAACATTATGGTGTTCCCAGCCGTCCTACAGAGCCCACAATCCGTGGTTTATTGAATAAATTTGAGAGAACCGGGTCTTAACACCGCTCGACTACTTTTTGTGGGGCCACGTGTAATCTCTGGTCTATGCATACACACCACAGAAAATTGCCGCCCTGAAGGCCAACATAACTCGCGTTCTTTGTGAAATTGAGCCCATATATGCGAAGATGTCGTCCAAAATTGGTCCACCAGGATACACCACCTAAAAGGGAGTCGCCGTAGCCATTTGGCTGAAATTCTATTCCATGCATAATGTCATCGAATGTCCTTTAAAATAAAATAAAAAAATCTGTCAAGTGCGAGGTTTACTCGCGCGCGGAGGTTTCCGTATCTATCCGCTATCAATAATATCCGCCTATCCGCTCAGGTGGCATGGTCTTCGAATTTTAATTTTGAAGATATGTAGGACGATCGGAGAGAAGCCTCAATGAGGTCGATAGCAATTTACGGTGGGAAAATGACAGCACCTCAATGAGGTCGTTGGCAATTTAGCGGCTATAACAATGCAATGTATAAAAGCTTGTGGCGCCACCTATTATTCAATAGTGTGACTAATATATTTTAATGAAACGTTTCTTGTATGGGGGCCTCCCTTAATTTTTAACTTTTTCTTATTTTTTCTTATTTGTTGTTTCATCCGCCATAGTAACACCTATTCTGTGAAAGTTTCAACCGGCTACCTATTACGGTTCAAGAGATACAGCCCTCGGACGGACGGACGGACAGACGACGGAGGCTTAGTAATAGGCTTCCGTCTGGGATACGGAAACCTAAAAATTGTGGCAATATCACATAAACAGGTTGTTTTATTTAATTTCAAAGTTTGAGCGCTCTTAATGAAAAACCCCTTTACATATCGTTATAGTCAACGTAGACCCTGACCACTTCACCTTCGTACTTCCTCTGCGACGGCATGAAGTAGAAGTCTGGCTGGTGGGCCGGGGGGTGCGCAGACGACGCCGAGTGCGCGTGCGCGGGCGGCGCGTCGTGAGCACGCGGGCCGCGCGGCAGCGAGTACGTCGCGCGCTCCGGTCGACCGGTATATCTGCCGGACAAACATTACAATTACATATAAAATATGTTGGGTGTGAATCAGAGAGTTGGGAGATGGAGTCCCACTTTTGTTGGATATTTTTTTTTCTTTTTTGGAGACTTCAGTTTAAAGAATACTTATTTCCCAAAAGAACATTACATTCACTTTTATGAGAAAATTTTTCATTTGTTTTCTTTTGTTGCGGTTACATCATTGTACAAGAATTTGGACATGGAGGTCCACCACGTAAACCATTACCGACCGAAACACTCCACTCGGTATATCGACACGCAACGAGGACATAGGTATTAATTTTATATGTACTTTCAGTCGATACTAGCCTACGTAGTGGACCACCGGACAAGGTAACATTATTATTTTGGGAGGGTCGCGGACTTCCTCGACAGGTCCCTCACTGCGGAGCAAGTCATCTCGCTCACACACCATCTTAGCTTTGATAGCATGAAGAGCAATCCTTCTGTCAACTATAATGAAAGCGCCCAGAGCAAAAGAGCATCAAACACAGCATTGGTTCTGAAGGATTCTTTATGAGATCCGGTCAGAGCGGCGTGTTTCTTAAGGATTTCACTGAAGAACAGATTGATACGATCAATAACTGGTGTAAAAAGCATCTAGAGGGCACTGATTATGTTCTACCTGAATACTCGTCTAAGCCCAGAGCCAATAATAATTAGAATATTGTTAATGAAACATTTGTTCTATGTGCGCCTATTAAATAAAATGTTTTTTATAATATCTATAGTTAATTTAATAAAATGGTTTCTACTTAAATATTCTTTTTTCTTCCAACAACTAGCTTTTGCCTGCGGCTTCGCTCGCGGTAGACCCGGTTTAATAGCAAATACGATTTAAACGCAAATATGATAATAAACGATCGTTTCTTTTATATTCTCTCCCTCTCTCTCCCGTCCATACTATACTTTCTTTGATACTGTTCTAAGGCTATTTAGCTTGATAGTTATTTAGCTATAGGCTATTTAGCCTATAGTGAGCCTGAAGAATTACTCTTTCTATTGGTGCAAACCGCATAAAAATATCTTGAGTAATTTCGGGAGTTTACGTCAAACACACATACATTCATACAGAAAAACGTTCCCTTTTATAAGAAGTAGAGAGATAGAGATAGAGATATAGATAGAGATAGAGATAGAGATAGATATAGAGATAGAGATAGAAATAGAGATACAGATATAGATAGAGATAGAAATAGAGATACAGATACAGATAGAGATAGAGATAGAGATAGAGATAAAGATTCAGATACAGATAGAGATAGAGATAGAGACAGAGATAAAGATACAGATACAGATAGATAGAGATATAAATTAGATAGATAGATAGAAAATTCTTTATTGCCCCAGTAAACATTAAACAGTAACAAATACATTAGAAAATTTACATAAGGTACAAAGGCGGACTTATCCCTTACAGAGATTTCTTACAGTCAACCTTTGGATGTTTGAGATTCGATAATATAGTGGAATGTAAGTAGGTAGTAGCAAAAGAGTTGAGCAGTGAGAATTGAAGATAAAATAATAATAATAAGAATACTTATTATATTAACAACTAGCTGTTGCCCGCGGCTTCGCTCGCGTGAAATTCGTATTCCAAAGAAGAATGTAAGTAACTAAGGGCGAGGCCGAAGGCCGAGCTGCGTTAAGGTAATCGATAAACCTTCTCAAAGAAAGTAACTAACTAAGGGCGAGGCCGAAGGCCGAGCTGCTTTCAGGTAAACGATAAACCTTTCTCAAATAAATGAAGTAAGTAAGGGCGAGGCCGAAGGCCGAGCTGCGTTCAGGAAGACGATAAATCTTCTGGAAGAAGGGAAGGAACTAAGTGCGAGGCCGAAGGCCGAGCTGCGTTCAGGTAAACCAAAAACCCTCTTCCGCCTTCGGGCCTCGCCCTTAAAGACTTCCTTTCTTCGATAGAATATAATATCGTTTACTCAATCTATTTATTTCATAAAAATAAAAAAGTAATATTAATTACTAAAGAATTAAAACCTACCTAACAAACATTAAAATAACTATCAAAACGGGCATTTTCAAATGTTCTTAGAGCACTTGCGGCATTACCCCGCTGGATGGCAAGGCTTACCCTTTGAATGAAGTACATAAGCCCTTGATGGCGGGACACCAGTTGCGTCAACCAGCAGAGGTCCAAGCCTCTTTTGGCTTCACTGTTCACGGACCGAGGGTTTCAACCGCAAACGCAACAAATTCGAAATCTTGAATTATATTTCTATATTTGTTGCGTTTGAGGCTCTCCGCCCCAGCCTCGGCCGCGCCAGCCGCTATTGAAGATGTCCTAACATGACTTGGAGCCAATGTGAAAATAGTCCATGGCAGTGGCGGCTGGTGACTTCAGTGACCGGTAGTGCGCTAAGTACCTACCTAGGTACTTAAATACCAAATTTCCCAACAAATTCCCGTCATGTTATTTTAAGATAGGGACTTCCGAATTTTTTAAACGCCTGCATTTTATTATGTACGTATATACCTAGTATGAATATTCTCAAGACACTCAATGAGTTGCAAAAAACGAAAGACAAAATCCAAACAAGTTTTTTAACTAATTTTTAGTATCTTTATGAACACACGCATAGACCACAACACTAACTGCAGCTTTCAAAAAGAAAACAGCAGTAATGTCCCAAAAATACTTAAAAAAATATTTAAAAATAAAAGCATTTCAAAAGTAGGAATTGAACCCGGGATCACCTGATTGTAAAGCCTTACCTTTAACCAACGCTTAGGCAAATATCGGCACCACTTAATTCCAGTATCACGTGAAAGAAAGCACAAAACCTAACCATTCGCGCGCTAACGGGTATGTGACATCACATGACAACGCGCTGACTATAGCTAGGCAGACGGACTCGTGCAAAACGAATCGCTCGCGACGTGTCACACGCGCGGCTATTCACGTTATAGCGTCCTTGTGTGGCGCTCGTGCGCCGCACGCAGAACTCCATTTCGGCCCATACTGTGTCTATGAAGTATCTTTTGTCTCACGCGCCAGCGGTGTTTTGCCGATCCCCATACATTCAGTATGGGGACCCGCGTGCGTTACTCGATTCCGCACGGGGCGCACGTTTAAACGCTAAAAAGTGCCTTGTGATCTATAAAATAAGGTCTAATTCACATTCGTGTTTATTTGGAGTACGATCATTATGGTTTTAATGAAGGTATGTTGTAAGATATTATTTATTTTGAGTGAAGTGAAGACTTCTCGTGGTATGGTAGTGCGGCGCACGAGCGCACTTTAGGACCAGCCGCCAGTGGTCCATGGCACTAAGGTGATAGCATCGGGCCTCTTGCCATCCAGCCGGGAATAACCGCGAGGTTCTAGGATGCACGGTATATTTGCCGTCAGAAGCGTGGACTTTATAATAAAATTTAAATTAAATTAACTCAATCTTAATATTAATTAACTTTATTCGAGATGGTTTAGCTTCTTCCTGAACGCAGCTCGGCCTTCGGCCTCGCCCTTAGTTACTTGCTTTCTTCGAAATGGTTTATCATTTGTCAGAACGTAGCTCGGCCTTCGGCCTCGCCTTAGTTACTTACTTTCTTCAAAAATGTTTACCTTTTTCCTGAACGCAGCTCGGCCTGCGGCCTCGCCCTTAGTTACTTGCTTTCTTCGAGATGGTTTATGGGCTTCCCGAATAGAGCACGGCCTTCGGCCTCGCCCTTAGTCACTTACTTTCTTCAAGATGGTTTAGCTTCTTCCTGAACGCAGCTCGGCCTTCGGCCTGGCCCTTAGTTACTTGCTTTCTTCGAGATGGTTTTTCAATTATCAGAACGTAGCTCGGCCTTCGGCCTCGCCTTAATTACTTACTTTCTTCAAGATGGTAAGCTTCTTCCTGAACGCAGCTCGGCCTTCGGCCTCGCCCTTAGTTACTTGCTTTCTTCGAGATGGTTTTTCAATTATCCGAACGTAGCTCGGCCTTCGGCCTCGCCTTAGTTACTTACTTTCTTCAAGATGGTTTAGCTTTTTCCTGAACGCAGCTCGGCCTGCGGCCTCGCCCATAGTTACTTTCATCGAGAAAGAATATCGTTTACGTGAGCGCAGATCCGCCTTCGGGCCCGCCTTTAGTTACTTACTTTATTTTTTTGAAATACGAATTTCACGCGATCGAAGCCGTTATTGCACCAATGACAGCGACATACAATTTGTCACCGGCCAGCTCACGTCGAGATGACAGTTCTCCGTTGTCAACATGACATTTAAAATTGTTTTTTACCATTACTTTGGATTACGTGATTTTTATTATATTTTTTAATTATTATGTTAATCCGGGATATACAATGTCACTATAAAAAGTTTCGTCAAATTCCGTTCAGTGGTTTTTGCGAGATGCGCGTACAAATAGACATTTTTGCATTTACGATTTTATTATATGTATAGAAAGAATAAAGAATAGATATGTATAGACTATTGTGTTCAAGTTATAAAAAAGAAGAACTTGTCATTTACGTTGTATCTACTTATTTTTAAATTTCGAATGAATATTTTATTCAAATTGTATTTGCTGCCAGTTCTCAAGACATAATTATGCACTTTGGACTACGTGATTTTAAACGCGCAATAATGTTTTTATTATTGTTTAATTTTGTTTTTATTTTTGTTATTTTTTTTTACGTATTATGTTAACCCGGCATATAAACTGCCACTATACAAAGTTTCGTCTAATTCCGTTCGGTGGTTTTTGCGTGATGCGCGTACAGACAAACAAACAAACAAACAAACAAACAAACAAACAAACAAAAATTTTAAAAACTGTTCTAAAATGTTCAGTATCTCATTTTAAGCCACCCTGGTTAGTTTTTTTCCGAATACATTCAATGTACAGACTTTCTTACCTTTACGATTTTATTATATGTATATAGATATATCAACAAATTAGATCGATCAAAATGGCAATTTTAATGGATATTTGAGTTCATAAATAATTGTTTAGCTTTGGATTTTTTTATCATTATTATTTGTTGGATATTCGCCATAATAACGCATTTATAATGTGAAAATTTGACCCGGCTACCTACTGCGGTTAAAAAAATACATACCCATAGACGGACGGACGGACGGACAGCGTAGACTTAAAAATAGGGGACCCGTATGGTGCGGAACTATAAAAACTAAACAACAAAATCCACTCACCCATACTGCCCCCTAGGCCTCTGCAAGGATCTCGTCTCGTGATAATACTGCGCCGCACTGTTGGGGAACACCTTAGCAGTGTGCCCGTTCCCGTTGGTCGCCTTCCCGTTCCGCGTTCCGTTAGTGGCGCTCTTGGTGGAGGGCGTCGTGCTGGTGCGATCGCGAACGGGTGCCGTGGAAGTGGTTCCGTTATATTTCTCGTCGTTCTCGAACGCTTCGAACGCGTAGTTCGTGTTGGTTGAGTAGTCCTTCCACGCAGAGTTGGGTATTAGTTGGTCCTGAGGAACATTTTAAACTGTTCAGACATTTCTAAGCTTCGTCAGGTCGGTGGTGGACATGCGATCGTGAAAAATATGCACACGAGGGCGCGACGCGGTCAGAGCTTGAATGGGTGACCATTCGTATGTTGAGGCTGACCATGGTTCGGATTGCACTTAGTTTCCTCACTGCGAGTTTGCAGCGAGTTTGCACTAGCAGCCTGGGTTGTGTTCTCCTCTAGTTCAGTATAGCCAGCAATCCAGGGAAGTCTTCGGTATGGCACCTACCTTCTAGGTCCGAAGCATGTGCTTTGGCCCCTCCGACACAACCACCCATATGGGATTACATAAAAAAAAATTAACAAATAAATTATACCAAATTTTCTTTCATTCGTATTATGTATCTAAATATATTGAGTGCTATTAACAGTATAGGAATGCCTTTTTGCAAAAGTAAAAGAAGAAAAACACACACAGAGAACTATAGAAATACGTATACTATAGTACAGAAAGAAACAAACAGTGGAAAGCGCGCAAAGGCGGACTTATCACCGGTAGTAGTTTCTCCCAGTCAACCTCTGGTCGAACAGTCGAGCTAGTTTCTCACCTTGGTGAGGTTAGACTTGGAGGCGACTCCCCTGTATATCGTACAGCCCGCTTGCACGAGAGCGACGAACACGAGTGCGCACACGCAGCCCAGCACGATGTACAGCTTCGTCTCGGACAGCCCGAAGAACGTGCGCGAGTTACCGGAAGCCTGCTCGACCGGAAGCGTTGAGAGCACTGCAACAGATCATTTTAGAAATTTTAGTCGTTGTAGAAATCATGCCCATTGTGGACCCGAGACTGTACTTGGGGGGAAATACGTGGGCAGGGAGAGCGTTCCAGAGTTTACCGGTTCTGTAGAGGAAAGATCTGCAGAATCGATTGGTACGCATCCGCGGTAAGTCCAGCGTATAGGGATGCAATCCCTGCCCAGTGCGTGTGGTGCGGAGGTGGAAAGGGGACGGCGGGATTGCGTTAAACAGCTCCTCCGAGCACTACCCATGGGATAAGCGGTAGAACACACTTAGGGAGCCGACATCCCTACGGTGTTGCGGACTGGAGGAAAATTGGAGAAGCGTATGTCCAGCAGTGGACACTTAGACGCGGACAGACTGAAAAAACTCACAGCTTTGCGGCTCAAAGACGTAGAAGGTCGGGTCGACGTTTAGATTGCCGACTTTGCCGGTTGCGAGTGTCTCCTTCACGGCGCGCTCCCAGCGCTGCTTGGTCGAGTCCTCCCCGCTCGGCGGCGCGTCCAGCGAGCGGGCGCCCTCGATGCTGTTGGAGTCGATCGCCTTTAGCGTCATTTCCGCTATCATGTCGTTCGTAGAGTTTCTGTGGGGGAGACAAAACTTGTGAGGTTCATAGTGAGGTTTAGTGTAAAGAAAATTCTAGGAAAAAAACTGTTACGAGCGAGTTGACTGCGATTTTTCACATACATAGCACAAGCTGTATCCTAACAAACGGGTTAAGCAGAGCAATCAGTGTTGTACTGCGAGTACTCTTGTAAATTACAGCACAACACCGACCACCGACCACAAGCTAGCCACCTCTCACTTTGGCACGGTCCTTCCACCGAGCCATGCAGCAGGTGGGTATTCGTGCATTACGTGCTGCTTGATAGATAACTTGCCCTAATACTTTGCTAAATGTGGTGGTCGGTGTTGTGCTGTAATTTACAAGATTACTTGCAGCGCAACACCGACTACTCTGCTCATCCCGATTGTCAGGATACAGCGTGGCTTTTAGGGTCCCGTCGCAAAATGCGAAAAAAGGGACCGTTATGGGATCGCTCTGGTGTCTGTCTGTCTGTCTGTCTGTCTGTCTGTCTGTCTGTCTGTCGGTCACACGCAGATATCTCCGGATCTACTGAACCGATTTCGATGAAACTAACGCCAAATTATGTATAATTTTTAATTTTTTTGCCGCTAGATATTTTATATATAAATTTGTCTAATAGTCTTGTGGAAAGTATAGGGTACCCCAAAATGTGAACGAAAAATAAATTTGGTTTTTTTAAATAAATCAAGTTTCATGTCATTCTGCAGGTATTGTTAAGGTAATTCCAAAAATATATAACATGGTTATAATCAATAAGTTTGCTTTAACAAATATTTCGTTTAAAAGTTGACAAAAAACTGCAGTTTTGTCGCCGAACTTTGACCTATTAAGGGTTGTTTGAAAATTATGAAAAAAATAAACAATATAGGCATTCTTATGTAGTTGTGCACAAAACTATTCATTTTGCTCAAAAAGTTATACATTTTGAGATAAAGTTAAATGTCTGATCAGCCAAAATTTCAATTTTGCGTGTTACTTTTTACTCACCAGCTCAGGCCACCGATAACGTAGCGTTGTGATTAATAGCCTAAAACCACCATTAGAAGTGAAAAAATGTAACAGTGAAAATTTTATGTAAATCGATAAAGTGGTTCTCGAGTTATAAGAATATTCATATATTGACGTACGTTACACGGTGAGTTTACTGTAGAAACTAGCTTTATTTAAAGAATTATCTACCAAACGAAATCACTTACTGGCATTGATTGCTTACTGGCACCTAATTACGACAGAAAAAAAATTATTTGCTCGTACCGGCTACACTGAACCAGACGGAAACAAGAACGATTTACATACTAGAATGTAACAGTAAAATGGTTATGTAAATCAGGGAAATGTATAAGCGCGGCTCTCTCTATGGCCACTTGAAAAATCGGTGATCAAAAATAGCGCTTGAGATGTGGCGCCCTTGGACGGCCGTGGAGGGAGTCGCCCTAGTTATAGAAGCGGAAGACGGCTCGTGATAGTAGCGATGATCTCGTCGAATCTACGCCGTGAAGATTAGGTGAAAAGACTTTTGGTCTTCGACTAGATCGTCAGTCATTCGTCAGCCTCGGTAACTCAGTGGTGCAGTCGCTCGACTGTTATTAAGCCCAACTGGGCGCGGTCAGTACTTAGATGGGTGACCGCTCGACCGTTGGGGCTGACCGTGGTTCGGATTCCACGTAAAACTGTAAGTCCTTCTTACCTTACTAGGTGGTACGGTTTATCCCGCTCGGGTTGGTACCACCAACACACTGAATGAAACGTCGGTCGAAACGGCTACGTGCATAGTTCGTGTTTTCCGTCCAGTTCAGTGTAGCCGACATGAAATGAAGGGAAGCACTGACACGGCACCAAGTTCACCCGGTGTTATGGGCTGACATCACGGATGTTGTAGTTATGCAGTCAACCGTGTCAGTTACCATGAAAAACATGGACTTTGGTCGTGCCGGCTACATTTAACTGGACAGAAAACACGTCTATGGTGTTGAATTATAAAGCCAGTAGACAAGATGTGGACTAAGACTGTACGTTTTTTTCTTTAATTTTCAGCAGAGTTTTCAACAGTTTTCAGTAGATTTTTCAGCAGAGTTCAGCAGTCTTGAGGCTTCTTGTTGGTAATAAAGAGCGATTAATTGAAGTGAACTGCACGAATGAATGAATGTACCTCGATAGGTTTCCGTAAAGTATTCCGGACACCGTTTCGCGCGCAGCGCGTATCGCTTGCACTCACCGCGATTTGATACTGTCTAGACACATTTTTTTTTAATTCCACTCCACGCACTTCATATGTTCATGTAGAAAGTCCGCATAGCCCAGCACATAACACTGTCGTCCGTTACAACACAACACGTATAATTTTTATAGCCGTTTTCTTCGACCGACCTTCGTTCAGTGCTGGTGTACCAATCTGAACGAGTTAACCCACAGAGCAAAAAAGTCCGGTCTTGGGGCGCGGGCGGTGTGGCCCGATCGTTGTTCTGTGGAGTTAGCCCCTACCAGCTAAATATGTACACACAACAGTTTCGAGTGGAATCCGAACCACTGTCAACTTCAACGGTCGTACGGCCACCCATCCAAAGTCTGACCGCACCCTAGTAGAAAATTTAATTAGATGAAAGTGAAACAGCGTATACGGGACCCTCGGCACGTGAACATGTTTCACTTGACCACTTTTTTTTTTATGGAAACTGACACGGTTGGCTTCATAACCTACAACATCCGTGATGTCAGCCCATAACACCGGGTGAACTTGGTGCCACGCCAGTGCTTCCCTTCGGTCGTGCCGGCTACACTGAACTGGACGGAAAACACAAACTATTTACATAGGTAGCCGTTTCGACCTACCTTTTATTCAGTGCGGTGGTACCAACCCGGGCGGGCTAAACCCTACCACCTAGTAATATAAGAAGGGAGTCATATCCCTATGAAGGTATGTGAAGACAACTTACTGCATCAAATGATCCAGCTCTATGTCATAATAGCCCGGCTGCTTCTGCAGCGAACCGCCGAAGTTCTTCTTGATCTGTTTCGACAGATCCTCGTACTCCTGCGAGCCCGGTAGCGGCGGCTTGAAGTTGTCCGCGAGTCCGACTATCTTCACGAGCATCGAGTATGACTTCAAGCCGGGGATCACCTTCTCAGTGGTGATTTCGTCTTCCATTTCTGAGAAAGGAGATCTTAGGTGAAACAGGCTAGGAGATTCAGTGCGAAAATCTGTCTTACAAAAGCTCCGACCAGCCAACATCACCTTCGAAAAGGTATCTATCCTATCGGAGAGGTCTCGCTCGCAAGTAATCGCAAATTGCAAAACGTTCAGATCTATTTAAGACATAAGGATATCTTGAACTCGTGCCATGCGTTATTGTATATTGTATATTGTTTATTAAGCATTCATTAGACAGCATGACTGTACTCGAATTTGTTACAATTTGTTCTATCCGGTTCGATTACACCCACGAAGAAGAACCGGTAAGAAACTTCGCAGGGCTTTTTTTTCATAATCATTTTTACAAGCATTTAGTGACTATCCACATAATAACACCGCCTACAGTCGATTAAAAATACAGCTTGAGAGCAAGATCAAAAACAGATTTTTTTTTTAAGTTCTGACTGCAAAGACTTAATTAAGTGGATCAGGTGTAGAGAGCATTTGTCAAATTTTTGATAAGTCATTTTTATCATTTCATTATTGGTCAACGCATTATTTAACTTATCATTTGTTAGTGCGGGTTTTCGTATGCTTATAATCCGGACTATTCAAAAAATCTACCCGGACGCCCCCGGACGCGTTCGAAACTAGGACGAATCCGGGGAAACCCGGACGGATGGCAGCCCTCAACAGCAACAAAAATGAGTTTCTGAACTGTCAATCTCACCTGGGCCGCAGGACTTGATGCAGACACGATTTCCGGTGACGATAGGAGTCAAGTGATGCCGGTTCATCCTCTTGTTCACTGGTTCGTACTGACCTCCGTGCACGGGGAACATCATGTAGAGGCACTGGTCGTCGGTGAAGGACAGGTCCTGTGGGCATACCAGGCATGAGGTTTTATTTTATGGTAAATAGTTTGTGTTTTCCGACCAGTTCAGTGTAGCCGGAACGATCAAAGGGGGAAGCACTGACATGGCACCTAGTTCACCCGGTGTTATGGGCTGACATCACGGACGTTGTAGGTGATGTAGTCAACCGTGACAATTTCCATAAAAAAAAATATAAAAAAAACTGACAAGGTTGTCTACATCACCTATAACATCCGTGATGTCAGCCCATAACACCGGGTGAACTAGGCGCCATGCCAGTGCTTCCCTTCGATCGTGCCGGCTACACTGGACTGGACAGAATACACAAACTATTTACATAGCCGTTTCGTCCGACGTTTCATTCAGTGCGGTGGTACCAACCCGGGCCGGATAAACCCTACCACCGAGTAAGGTAAGAAGGGAAGGGACCTACAGTTTTACGTGGAATCCGAGCCACGGTCAGCCTCCAACGGTCGAGCGGTCACCCATCCAAGTACTGACCGCGCCCAGCGTTGCCTGCACCAGTCACCACTGAGCTATCGAGGCTGACTGGTGTGAATAAACCCTTGACAGGGTTGGGATTCGTAAAGAAAGATTGATTCACACGACTTTATTTCGAGCGAAGTTCTTTTCTCTCTCGCTTCACTCCCAAGCTCGCTCGCTCTGAAGCTTCTGTCTCGCGTGAGTTCACCTTCGTCAGTGACTCACTGCCCTAAGATACCCCTGGTTAAAATTGGGAAGAAGTAAATAAATACCTTAGTGTCCTTAGTCTGTCGTTTCCTAACAAAGGACAGTGTGGTCACACCATCCTGAAGACCGCCGCTGTCCTGACTAATGTCCTGGGAGTTATCGAGCTTCGGCGCTGAGTATCCTGATATCCAGGTGTCCATCAGGAACGGACGGCCAGACCGCGCGTCTATCCAGCCGATGATGGCGTCGGTTTGCGACTGAGAATGAGAAAGCGTTTGGCATGTCATGAACTGTTTTATTTCCATATGTTAGTAATAAGCATGTACCCGCTTAATAGTATATTTTCTTCATTAGAGATTAGTACCGTGTGGGGCCGGTACTTTAAAAGAATATCCCCACTGCATCTCTCCCCATGCATGTCGTAAAAGGCGACTAAGGGATAAGGACAAGGTTCCGTGCTAAAGGGCGACAGGCTCGCCACCTCTCACCTTGGCGCGGTACTTTCACCGAGTCATGCAGCAGGTGGGTCTTCGTGCCTTACTTGGTGCTTGATCCATTGAATCTTTTTCGAATACTTTGCGAAACGTGGTGGTCGGTGTTGTGGTGTAATTTACCAGAGTTCCTGCAGCACAACACCGATTACTCTGCTTACCCCGATTGTCGGGATTCAGCGTGTGTGATATGTATGTATTTCTTCATTAGATAGATGCCATGCCGAAAATGAAGAGAAAACATACGTCCCGACCAGTAATCAAACCTGAAATTCCAGCTTGAGCCTCCAGCGCGTTACAATTTCGCCATCGGTTCGATGACGTCTTCTCTCTAAAGTTCGCACATTTGCATCCTCTATTAGTAGGCATGGCGCAATCTTCGGCGTTCAGACAACTTTCGCCATTCGACTTCAATGTTATGTTAAATATCAAATCGGCCATTACCATTTTCTTATCATTGCTGAATCCGATGCCAGTCCAAGCGTCGCTGTGCTTGGTCGTGATTGTGAATCGAATCGAGTCCTTCCCCCGCTTGAAACCGAGGTATTCCCAACTCGCCGAGTATTCACAGTCGATGCCCGGAGTGCAATTCGAAGGAGTCATCCACTGTCCACCGCATCGATCTGGCAGGGGAGTTATCTCACCGCCAGTTCGGCTCGATACTTCTTCTGGAAAGTGGAAAAATTGCTCTTTACTCTTTAAGCTTTCATCCGTACATCAGCTTGGGACATTGTCGGTTTTTTTATGAAACCAGCATGGTTGACTGTGCCTAGGGACCAAAATCGTGGAGTCAACCGAGCCTATTCATCCCACATCGTGAACACACTCAGTGAAGTACCATGCCACCTCAGTTGGGGGACCATTACAAGGTTGCCTAGTCTGTTAACACCTACAACCCATTAAGATTCCCAGGTTTTTGGTTTGGAACACTCACCAGCAGACTGTTGCACACCATGAGTGCAGAAAAAAAGAAAGACTATGAATAATGGATGCTCAAAAACTCGATATCGACAAGAAAATGGTCCTCAATAAGCCTGTGCCATGGGAACTTTTGGTTCAAAGTTATTTTAAATTAATTTTTTTGCATGAATTAATCCCAATTAAACCAAGCAAATCAGTTGAATAGCTCGGTTTAATGGTCATTACGCCGTTTCAGTCAGTCAGCGTGTAAGCATCCACTGCTGGACATACGCCTCTCCAATTTTCCTCCAGTCCTCCCGACCTTCACGTTTCACACCCGTACGTCAAACCGCGAGAACACACTGGTCATATTTACGGGTCTTGACCTGAGGGAGAATTTTAACTTTCCGAAGGCAGCCCACCCCAGTTGAATCCGTCTTTCGACCCCGTACCCCGTTTGGTTACCAGGA
Source organism: Nematopogon swammerdamellus (assembly GCA_946902875.1). Lineage (NCBI taxonomy): Eukaryota > Metazoa > Arthropoda > Insecta > Lepidoptera > Adelidae > Nematopogon > Nematopogon swammerdamellus. Next base: position 11,282,558 of record OX336359.1, read on the forward strand.
ATGAAAAAGTTTGTTCACATTATCTTCAAAATTCCATTGCCACGAAAGAGCACAGTTTTTAATCATGCCAACCGTGAGTTTGCCTGAAGACAAAGGCTATTTTGGACAATCTGCCTGAGTTGGAAGCCTAGTTGAGGGCCCAATTTTAACTTACCAAAGAAGTTAATAGCAGTGACACCCCTCTGATCCGAATGTCCGTGGTATTTGATCTCGTCTTGCCTGTAGAAGTCTCCGACACTGGCCTTGTCGCGTTCGAGCCCAGACTTGGGGTTGTGCACGTAGTGGTTGGGCTCTTGCCCGCGGGCCCAGATCACGTGCATCAGCTCATCGACGATAGAGTGGTCGGTCGGTTCTTTTGCCTGGAAGGGAAAAGCGGAAGTTTAGCTTTGTTCCCCTTTAGAGTTCTCTAACCAAAATACTACAAAGGTGGTAAAATACTACCGTGTGGTACTGATACTTAAATTGAATAGCCCCACTGTATCTCTCCCTGTGCATGTCGTAAAAGGCGACTAAGGTTTATACCTAGCGCGGTATAGAGCGACAGGGTAGTCACACTCACCTTGGCGCATCATGCAGCAGGTGGGTCTTCGTGGCTTAAATTGCTGCTCGATAGTTATCTTGCCCGAATACTTTGCGAAACGTGATGGTTGGAGTTGTGCTGTAACTTACCAGAGTCCTTGCAGCACAACACAGATTACTCTGATCACCCCGATTGTCGGAATACAGCGTGTAGTATGTATGTACGTATTGACCGTTGGTTGGTTCGTTGATGGTTGAGCGAATTACCTCCATGTACCTAAAACTGTAGGTCGCTTTCCTTACCTCTTACCTTACAGGACAGTAGTGCTACTACCCAACATTGTATAAAGATTAAGTAGAAGCTATGAAAATAGTTCTTGTTTGCCGTCCAGTTCAGTGTGGGTAGCTAGTCGGCAAGTCTAAATGGAAGAACTTTAAAGATTTGGAGAATGTATGCATCAGAGACATCATAATTGTACGGTACTGCCTTCCGGTGAGTGTGTTTCCCGAATCCTTTTTAACATGGGCGTCTTCAAACGTAGGCTAGACGGCCCAGCAACATTCGGAAAATCTGCTGGCATGGCATCTCACTGAGAGTGGTTTCGCGAGGAGTGGTGAATTTGGCTCTGTCGACTGCACCATTGGTCGTTCGGCATAGCCACAAATGCTGGTTTTCATAAAAGAACGGGTACCTTTAGCTTCTTGCGGAACATAATAGTTGTGACTCCATTCTCCTCAAAGCCTGATGCAGCTGTCAAATCGTCCCGACCCTCCCAGAATGTGTCCACGCGCGGCGTCGACCTGAATTAACATGAATATTGCTAGAATGTTCTATAACTAAGTCTTTTCGACCTGAATAGTTATGAATATTGCTAGAATGTTCTAAAACTAAGTCTCTTCGACCTGAATAAATATGAATATTGCTAGAATGTTCTACACGCGCGGCGTCGACCTGAATTAACATGAATATTGCTAGAATGTTCTATAACTAAGTCTTTTCGACCTGAATAGTTATGAATATTGCTAGAATGTTCTAAAACTAAGTCTCTTCGACCTGAATAAATATGAATATTGCTAGTAGAATGTTCTAAAACTAAGTCTTTTCGACCTGAATCAACATGAATATTGCTAGGATACCCTGATTGTTCCAAAGATACAGCAGTAGGACGGATGGACGGACGGACGGACAGACGTTGTAGGCTTCCGTACGGGATACGGAAGCCTACAAACGAGTACACCGACTCACCGATCTCTCGTATAGTAGTCGAGAACCCTGTGGTAGTTCCCTCTCGCAGTCCCGATCACAATATCCGTACAGTCCATTCCGTTGAAGTCGTGCTTTGGACTGTAGGCGTGCTCCGGGAAATATCCTGCGAACAAATCGGGCGACATTTTTAAACGGTTTTATTTATTGTTGTTTTCTTACCTCCTGACAGCAAATAATTCAGCGTGTCGAGCTTTAGAAAGAGACAATTCGGCTGTAGAGCGTCGTCCCTGTCGCACGAAGACGTGTGAGTTCGTGCGACAGGGACGACAATGCGGATGGTCTCTTTCTAAAGCTCGAAAAGCATTATTTCCTGCCGGGGACTGTACAGCAAACAGTACGACCCGCTACATTATACGAGCAGGTGCGTTCTGGCGACCAACAAATAGCTGTTTGAGTGCTTCAAGCGCTGCGCCTGACAGCTTTCTTCAGTTCAGACGCTACGGTTTACCGCACTCAAAGCTCTGTGGCCCCCCTCCCCCCGCACCCCCCAACGCTTAGAGTGCGCAATACTATCGAGTCTGATGATGACTAAGTGTGCACTTTTTATAAGGCCCTTTTTTTGTAAAAATGAGTTAAGTGCACAGTGGGTCATTTTAAAGCGAGTTCTATGCGATGTCCAATTATTATAAGCTAATTTCAAAGCGTGCGCTGTGTAAACGAAAGGGCAAAGTGTAAAATTCACATAATTGTATCAAAAGAGCTTACTACAAATTCTTTCTCAAAAACATATTTTTTGTGAACAAATTATATAAATGTGCAGTTAATACCTATAAGTTAAATAGGTACGTATGTTTTTCTTAATTTGTAATGCCAGCTGATTTCTCATTTGTGATAGGAGCACTTAATACAAAATGTTTTAAAAATATTTTAAAATTTCAGTACAAATGTTTTAAGTGCGCACTTAAGCATATGTTCGGTTAACAAATACATTCTTGAGATACACATTTGTATTATGTAAATACCTACTAAGTTATCTCTGTCATTATATAAAATAAATATTACTAAACTTTTGCAAAAGTTTTCATTTATATTTTGTGCAATCTCAAACTTTACAAAAACTTTAGAGTGCTCTCTCGTGATTGGACACTTATATAACAAGTGTGCACTTAGCCATCGCCTGTACAGTGGTCAGTACAGTAGATGCGTTGAACTGTCAAATTCAAAATTTAACCGTCCAATTTAGAATGAAGGTCGCTGGAACGACCTCTGCGACCGCCGCTATCACAAATCGCTAGAACGCGGCAATTCCAGCCGTTGCACCTTAGTTTCGTTCGACAGAAACAGGTGCAATGGAGTGACTACAAGTCTACATTACCAATAAGGCTAGGCGGTGTTTATCTTATCAATTTATCATTAATCAATGGTGCAAATGTTCCTAATTAATATTTTCGTTTACGCGGTATATGCATCAAAGCGACTTACATTCGTCGACGTTTCGTCCCTCGCTCCGGGGACATCGTCAGGATTCGTGGAACTGCGACGACCTGGAGGACACGCGACACGTCGTCCAGTCAGATGTCAACCAATTTCAACAGAGAACACAGCATTACACTCTCTTCGTTGCGGGCTCCTCTGCTGGCGAAGCACGGGTCCGGTGGTAACCAGCATCAAGCTCTGGCAGCCATAGACACAGTGAGCTACGTGTGCACCGACCTTTTCCAGCAAGAGATGTCGAACCTACCGGCATCGGTCGAAGTACCCTCGCATCGCTACAATCTAGGTTTTTTTTATGGAAACTGACACGGTTGTCTACATCACCTACAACATCCGTGATGTCAGCCCATAACACCGGGTGAACTTGGTGCCACGTCAGTGCTTCCCTTCGGTCGTGCCGGCTACACTGTACTGGACGGAAAACACAAACTATTTACATAGCCGTTTCGACCGACCTTTCATTCAGTGCGGTGGTACCAACCCGGGCGGGTTAAACCCTACCACCTAGTAATATAAGAAGGGAGTCGTTGAAGGGAAACGTCGGTTGAAACGGCTATGTAAATAGTTTGTGTTTTCCGACCAGTTCAGTGTAGCCGGCACGATCAAAGGGGGAAGCGCTGACATGGCACCTAGTTCACCCGGTGTTATGGGCTGACATCACGGACGTTGTAGGTGATGTAGCCAACCGTGTCAGTTTCCATAAAAAAAAAAAAAGTCATATCCCTTAGTTGCTTTTACGACATACACGGGGAGAGATGCAGTGGGGCTATTCTTTTAAAGTACCGTCCCCACACGGTACAACAGCAGTTGACATCTGACTGGACGACGTGTCGGTTGTCCTCCTGGTCGTCGCAGTTCCGCGAGTCCTGCCTGACGATCTCTACAGAGCGAAGAACGAAACGTTGACGTATGTAAGTCGCTCTGAGTCATATACCGCGTAGCCAAAAACATTACGATAATAGTTCCTAATTAATTATAATTATCTAACTAATAATTTTAAGTGCACGAAGCATTAAGTTGCTGTACATTGAAATGTGTATGCAAGCGTAGTGCTTTACCTGTGTCATTGTTTAGCCCCTTCACTAGCAAGCTGACTGGCTCAGGCTCTGATTTGGGTTCTGGGTGTGGTTCGGGTTCTGGATGAGGTTTGGGTTCAGATTTAAGTTCAGAATGAGGTTCTGACTTTGGCTCTGGATGGGGTTCGGGTTCAGACTTCGGTTCAGGGTGGGGTTCAGGCTCAGCTTTTGGTTCGGAAGTAGGTTCCGGCTTCGGTTCCGATCTGGGCTCAGGTTCCGATTTAGGTTCCGAACTGGGTTCAGGTTTAGATGTAGGTTCTGAACTGGGTTCAGGTTCAGATTTAGGTTCTGAACTGGGTTTAGGTTCGGATGTAGGTTCAGAAGTGGGTTCCGGTTCGGATTTAGGCTCGGAAGTAGGTTCTGGTTCAGCTTTAGGTTCGGAAGTAGGTTCAGGTTCAGCTTTAGGTTCAGGTTCAGATTTGGGTTCGGGCGTAGGTTTAGGTTCAGACTTAGGTTCGGGACTAGGCGTGGAATGTGCAATGGTTAGTGGTGTTGAAGTTTCGTAATCTGTGGACAACAGAAAAGAAACATGCAAAAGGTATGTACATTATTATAGGTTAGTTCATTGCAAAAATATTGTGCTACATCTTCAATTTGTGCGTGTAAATAATATTTATGTTAAATATATCGATAGTTCTGCGATTGCATCTGAAATTGAGAAGCGTTGAATGGAGTAAATTTTAGCAGACTTACTGGTACCTTCTTCCAACAATGCTCTCTTTCCACGCTCTGGAAAAATATTACCATTGATTAAACATATTTGGTCGTTCTTATAAAGGCAACATTCTCGAATATTTTTAGATATTGAAAACATTACAGAATTGTCGTTACCTTTAGAAACCTGATAAGAGATGCTAGTTTTAACAGTTACATCGTCTCCTAACGATTTGAAGTCGATTCCATCCAATGAATGCATAGCAACCCTTTTATATTTCTTGTTTGAGTCGGCTTCTGTAGATGAGGATTGCTCGGTGTTAGGTTCAGACGTAGGTTCAGGTTCCGCATGAGGTTCTGATGTTGGTTCAGGCTCAGCTTTAGGTTCTGAGGTAGGCTTCGGTTCGGAGCTAAGTTCTGGCTTTGGTTCCGACCTTAGTTCAGACCTCAAGCTTGCCTTCAATGTCGGTTCGGGCTCGGCTTTAGGTTCCGAGGTAGGTTCCGGTTCAGATTTAGGTTCTGAACTGGGCTCCGGTTCGGATTTCGGTTCTGAACTGGGTTCCGGTTCGGATTTCGGCTCAGAGGTGGGTTCCGGTTCGGGCTTGGAATTTGGTTCGGGATGTGGCTCTGCTTTCGCGTTAGGTTCCGATTTCGGTTCCGGTTCGGCCACTGGTTCCTGTTTGACTTGTGTTTCTGGAAAAGTAATTACATTAACACTTATAGGAGCAGCAGAAGTAACTGTGGACTAAGGATTGTGTTCTATGGATTAAAGTTTAAAATTGACGCATGCATTGTTACCAAATGTTGGCTGGTAAAACGCTAAAATCTATGCAATATCTATTGTATATTGTTTATTGAGAATTCTTATGATTGTAAAGACTATTCTTGAATTTGTCACAATGTTTTATCCGGTTCGATTACACCCAAAGAAACTTTGCCGGGACTTTTTTTAATATAAATATTATTACAAGTAGATAAATTGACAATCGACGAACTATTGTGTATGAGCCAAAGTGACTGTCTAAAAGAAATAAAATACATTTATAAATAGGAATATCAACTTACTTTTGGCCGGAGCATTGATGGGCGGTCCCAGTACGGGGAAGTTTCTGCACATTGCTGTCAAACCCTTTGGTCTCCAGCCCACGCCTGCGCACATACAAATAAAAACCTTTTAGAGAACTATACCCTTATCACGAGATTTAACCTACACCGCGTACTACGCTACGCCGTGTTCTCCGCATCTTTTGGAGAAACGGAGCAGCGCCTCTAGTGATTTGCGAACAAAATGGTGCGCCGCTACACCGCGTAGCGTACGTAGTACGCGGCATACGCGGTGTAGGTTAAATCTCGTGATAAGGGTTCTGAACGAAACTCCGGTCGAAGCGGCTATTTAAATAGTTCGTGTTTTCCTTCCAGTTCAGTGTAGCCGACATGAAATGAAGGGAAGCTATGACATGGCACCTAGTTCACCCGGTGTTATGGGCTGACATCACAGATGTTGTAGGTGATGGAGCCAACCTGTGGAGCCAACCGTGTCAGTTTCTATAAAAAAAATAGTGTATTCAGAAATTGCATTTATGGTACGCTGATTCAAACTTTTCCCCATAAAAAAGTTTTCATGTAGATGTCAATTATTTTTTAAACAAGAAAGATCATTGTCATAAGTTTTTGGCTAGCAATAGGCATATTAAATTGGCTACGATTATTCATTGTCAAAGGGGGTGGAAATAATTTAAGTGTAAACAATAATTTTGTTTTAAAGAAAATATACCCTTACATAACTATATACGAAAATTCACTAAAATTTTGACTAGGACTGGAGCGGAGTTTTCTGAGGACTTCTGCGCTGTATTGCAATGCAATCGCAATTTTAAATTGCTTGCAATTGGACGTAGTTATGCAAAAGACATCCAACCCACCACAAGTCCGAAATTGAGTTAAATATACCAAACTCCACTAAATCCACCGCTTCATTTTTTGGTAAAAAGATCCAGAGCCTTCAGCTACTATTTTTCGCAAAATGCACAGTAGTTGAACATTATTTGCAAAAATATATTGAATACCATTTTACTATCGACAAAATTGCAAACGAGACGCATCCTGCTTGGATTAGTTAGATAAAGGAAATTTTGAAATAAATTAATTTATATTATTAATTTAATGAAGATCCAAACCAACTTACTATTAAGTATAGTAAAAAGGATCCAAATATCCATTCATACAGATCCAAACCTCATTTTGATTGTTGGTAAAAAGATCCATATGAAAATTTAGAAAAAAAAACCTGCTCAGAACTCATTATTTGCTTTTGTTTATTTAGAACTAAAAAGGTTAATAAACGTATTACATTAAAAGTTAACTTTCAAATGTCCACGAACATAGGTGGCTTTCTGAGGAAAGATCTCATAAAACCTTGCATATCTTTTTTTTTTGTGTTTTGTGGGTTGAATCTCTTTTGCATAACTACGTTCAATTGTTGTTAAATTGAAATGAGTTAATGTTAATAGTGTTCTTTTTTATTTCAAGATTTCTCTATTTACATAATTATTAATGTTATAAGAATCCCAGGGGTCGGAATATAATTTTTAAACGAGTTTTTCATTTTGAATTTAAAATAAAATATCTAACCGACAAAGGACGTGCTGTTCGCTACCATCACCATCTCGACTTCGCCCTCGTCCTTGAGGATGCGCCAGTAGAGGCTGAAGTCCTTGGACAGCTCCCGGTGGCTGTACACGCCGAAGTCTATCTTCTTGTCCTTCAGGGGAGCCTCTGAAAGCCATGACACGATGTGTGTTAGTGGAATCGAGGAAATTTTACGATTGTTAGCCTCGGTAGCTCAGTGGTGCGGTCGGTCGACTGTTATTAAGCAACCCTGGACGAAATCAGTACTTAGATGGGCGACCGCTCGACCGTTGGGCTGACCGTGGTTCGGATTCCACGGTAAACTGTAGATTCATTCCCTTCTTACCTTAATTGTTATTATATCTATTTGTTTTTATTGAAAACGCGACATGTTGCGCCCAACCACCCCTAAGGTGTCTAACGATGCCCATGGATATTCGGTAGTACATAGGTACATTTTTATGATCGAAGACATGGGTACAGATGTTTGAACTCACGAGCGCGGGTGATACTTTGAGCGGCGGGTGGCCGAGTGGTTTGGGCATCGGCTTCTCATGCGAGAGGTCCGCGGTTCGAATCCGGTCGGCGTGTACCAATGAGTTTTTATAACGAAAAAATTTAAGTACATACTTACACCTGCTGCTTCACCGTTCGGAACCGGTGTAAAACTGTAAATCCCTTCCCTTGCCCCTTACTAGGCGGTAGGCTCAAATTGTAGCCGACTGGGTTGGTACCACCGTACTGGATGTAAGATGGCCGCATAGCAGCTCGGTTGTGTAACACAACTTGTGTTCTCCTCTAGTCCAGTATAGCCAGCAATCCAGGGAAGTCTGCGGTATGGCAACTACCTTCTCGGAGGTGATATTGGCTGGTCGGAGCATGCGCTTTGGCCCCTCTGACTCAGCCACCCATACCGGATTACATAACAACAACAAAAAAGCGCGGGTGAGCCACACTTGTAGTTGTAATGCGTATAGACCACGCGCTCCTGTGTGTGTGTGTGTGTGAGTTTGCTAACGCTACCTGTACTTACGCACACAGGAGCGCGTGTCTATACGCATTACAACTACAACTATGGCTCACCCGCGCTCGTGAGATAAAACATCTGTATACCAGATTACATTAAAAAAAACAATCACGTCAGGTTTCATATAAAATACAAGGTATACCAGACGGAATATAACTTGGACCAGGTGCAGTAGCCGATTTTAGGGCATCTTTGGTGGAGGGAGCCATCGATGTCCATTTTATAGATCGCACATCGTGCGATGCAACTTGTGCTCGGTACAAGTGTGCGTGCATTCATACGCAGTATTGTGATACGTGACACGATCCCTACGACGGTGCTATCGCGTTCTCGTTCTCACTTGCCTACAGATGATAAGAGTGAGCAAGAAAGATGTCATCGCTTGCCCACCGGCGCGATTGCCGTCTTTCCGCTCACTCTTATCATCAGTAGGCAAGTGAGAACGAGAAACCGATACCACCGTCACACGATCCTATCCGTGACAGCACGGCTTCTAAATGGACTTATAAAATGGGCATCGATGGAGGGAGCGGGATGCCACGGCCGAGAGAGCGTCTGCAGGCAGACCGCGTGATTCATTGGCCAGTCGCCCGCGCCGCCCTCCGCACCGCGCGTGCGCGCCGTTCTGTCCCAAATACACTTCCTTACCTGGGTCCTTCAAGAGGGGTGTGAATGTGCACCTGTTAGGCCGGCATGGCATTCGCAACCCCCGAATACGACCGAATGTCCATGGGCGCCGTTAGACACCTCATGGGTGCCTCGGCGCCATATGTCGAGCTTACAATAAAAATAAATCTGTCGCTTTTCGAGATCTGTCGCGAGTCTAACATTTTTTACCCACCTAAAAAAGTGCCAAGCGCCGCTAAAGAAGTTTTCACTTCACTTTCAAATAAAATAAAAAAACCTGCGCAAACTGTACCCTTATTACGAGATTTAACCTACACCGCGTAGGTAAAACCTACGCTACGCCGTGTTCTCCGCATCATTTTGTATGGAGAAACGGAGCAGCGCCTCTAGTGATAGATTTGCGAACTTCGTTTCTCCATACAAAATGATGCGGAGAACACGGCGCGGCGGCGCGGCGTAGCGTAGTACGCGGTGTAGGTTAAATCTCGTGATAAGGGTACTGGTCCAAGTTATATGCTGTCTGGTATATCTACTCTGGTTTTCTAAGAAGTCAATGATAAACCTCGTGATAAACTCACTCTTATTGCACCCCTTGCCGAAGAAACCCAACGAACAATAGCAATTCTTTGTCGGCGATTCGGTCGCGTGTATGTCGACGCACTTGCCGCGGAGGCCGCAGTCGCTGTCCTCCTGGCACTCCTCGTAGAACTGGCAGCGGGGCCCCCAGCGCAGTCGGCTGCACTTGCAGCGGCCGAGGATGTATGTTCCGTGGCCGGAGCAAGTCTCGTGGTAGTTTGGCTCTGTGAACGACGACGTCATCATTGCAATTTCATTGCGTTAAAAAGGACACCATCTTCACTTTAAAAAGAAAATGTATTTCTATAATTTATGATGATCAAGAAAATATAAAAAAGTTATACAAATTAAAACCTACCTCACAAACATTAAAATAACTATCAAAAACGTCCCTTATAAAAAGTTTCCTTATATTGAGAAACTGAAACACTAGATGACGCAGGTATAATGCGCGGGACGGATCTCGGCGTGTCGTCCCCGCAGCGGGCGACCCACCACGCGCATACACTATACAAGTACGGTGCGGGTGCGAGGGAGAACACTGACGAACCGCTGCGGCGGCGACACGCCGAGATCCGCCCCGCTCATTATAGCAAAAAAAATTTCAGTAATTTTTTTAAGTGTATTAAAAATTTCAAAATAATACCGAGATCTCCTAGTAAATGTTGTAAGTAGCTATGTATGTTATGCCAAGAACATGATTAATTTTAGCGAAAAAAGGCGTTTAATAAATTTAGTTTATTCAGCATAAACACACCTAAAGCGGGCGTGTCACACACACTAGACTGAACGACTTGTTATCTAGGTAAAAAGTCGTAAAATACGATTTTGCTCGCTTTGTCCCGTCTATCGCTAGTTTGAATGCCCTTGCCTAAAAGGTGTTTAAAATTTTGTAAAATATTTATTCGCGCCATCTTTGGTCGAGTAGTAGTACTCGGTTGCAACAGATGTGATGCACACATGCCAAAAATGGTTCCTTTTTTTAGTAGATGTCGCTGTTTACACCTCTCAGTTTTACCCGAGTGCGTCAGAAGGACGGTAATGTTTTTTTAAATTATTTCTTACTATGGTGTTTAGTTAGTGAGAGGTTTTAGAAATACTCACTGGGCAAAATGTCGATATCAGCACAGGAATGGAAGCGGTATTCGCTGGCCCACTCTCCTGCCTCCCTCTGAAGTTGCAGCGTACAGTTCTCGCACGTGAAGTCTGCGGGTAACTTCACTTCGTACTGTTGTGCACTGGAAAATTAACAAATAAATGAGCATATAAGTAAGTAAATAAATAGATAATACCTTGTGGAGCCGATACTTAAAATGAATGGCCCCACGCCATCTCTCCCCGTGCATGTCGTAAAAGGCGACTAAGGGATATAAGGACAAGTTGCCGTGCTAAAGGGCGACAGGATAGCCACCTGTGGGGCCGAAAGTGGAGAACACAGAGAGGAAACACAGTCGGAGAAAATTCTATGATTTTCGATTGAATTGGTATGAAACGGACTTTACTGAGCGGAGTCTATAAACAAATACAGATACTAACGTGACATCGTCTCGGACGAATTGTGATCCAGCGACAGAGGGCGTTAGGTCCAAAAGCGAGCGCTCCAGGTTGTCTAAAATTTTCAAACTGAATCCTCCCTGAAAAAAAAAATCATAAATTCATAAATAATTCTGCAAACAGCATTTCAGAACACAATAGTTGTGGAGGCTTCTTATGAAACCAAAGAGTAGGTAGTAGGTTGAACCCTCTTGGATTGATACCACCGAACTAAGGCATGAAGGTTGATTGAAGCAGATATAAAAAAAAATGTTGTGTGTCCAATCTACCTGGCACGACAGCATGGCACTTAGATTCAATTCAATTCCTATTGGTCTATTTGATCCATATAAATTTTAATGTAGGTATTAATAGCCTAATGTATAGAATTAATTAGATTTAGTCAATACCTAGCTTCATTTTGATGTAAGTAAACAATAACCTTTCCATTGACGAACCATGATATTAACTTCTTTGAATATTTGAATGACTTGCTTCATGACACCGTTATCCAGTAAGTTCCTACCCAGTTCTTATCCAGTAAATACCTACTGTATACAATTTACTTAATCTACCAAGCAAAAATAGATCAACAATTTACAATTTACAGTAGGTAACAAGCACAAGCAAGCATTTAGCTTAAGGCGGTGACAAACGCCAAATACGCAAAACATGCAAAAAGTGCGACAAAGAAGGTCCAAAACTGACCAATTGACACACATTCAGAAAATTAAAAAAATACCAACCTATATTTTGGTTCCTTACCAACAAAGTGCATTGCTGGTTTTTTTAATAATGAGTAAAAGTAAGTAATAAACATAAAATTAAAAATATATAAAAAAAGCATGAATTTTTGAAAATCTGAGTATGTGTGTATTATTACAATTTTACAATACCACCGATTCAAAGGTCACAAAGCTCTGAGAAAACTCTATTCAATTTGTTTTATTATTTTATCCACGAAAGGAGATAAAAATAAAAAACAAAAAACGCCTACATGAAATTATTGACGTAATTCTTCAGTCGGAAGGGTAAAATTTTTGCCTTCGTCAATTTAGCAGGCACTTCAATACTAGATACAATTTTAGTTCCGGGCTCGCTTGCTCGCTCCTGCCCTGCTGCGCCCGCGTGTCGGTCGTCATTTCTGTCTTCTGTGTTTGGATCGAATGGAAAAAAGATAGGTAGGTTAGGTATATTTGTACCGTGTGGGATGGTAATTTAAAATAATAGCCCCACTGCATCTCTCCCCGTGCATGTCGTAAAAGGCGACTGAGGGATTTTTTTATGTAAACTGACACAGTTTGCTATATCACCTATAACATCCGTGATGTCAGCCCATAACACCGGGTGAACTTAGGTGCCATGTCAGTGCTTCCCTTTGGTCGTGCCGGCTACACTAAACTGGACGGAAAATATAAACTATTTCGGGATATGACTCCCTTCTTTTTTTCCGTCCAGTTCAGTGAAGCCGGTACGACCGAAGAAAAGCACTGACATAGCACCTACTTCACCAGTTGTTACGAGCTGACATCTCGGATGTTGTATTGTAGGTGATGTTGCCACCGTGTCATTTTCCGTACCAGTATACAGTACGACCGTATCAGTAATATCTCTCTTCTGTGGTATCTATCAGTATACGCTCCGGTACGTAACTTGACGGGGCGTTATACGCATGGCTTTCGTTGGTATAACCACAGAATAACTAATAGGTACTGTGGTATAACGCTGTCTGCGCCTCCCGCGCCTCCACCGCGCCGCCGCCGCCGCCTCCGCCGCCGCCGTGCCGCCTCCGCACCGCACGCTGCTACTGAGTTACCGCACCGCACCGCACCCCACCGCACCGTGCCATGCTGCCGCCGCCGCGCGCGCCGCGCGCGCCGGCCGGTACCTATGTTGCTATGATATTTGCCATACATACCTAAATGCCTATCTACCTATTACCTACCTACCTATTTTTATTTTAGTTTTCATCGATAGTCTATTTAGAGGTTTATAAAAAGTGGTAAGTACATGAACTAAAATAATTTGGAAGAAATTACAATAAAATGTTATTTAGGTAAAATAATAAAAAATAAAAAATTAGAATCACGCATCAGTTACATAAGCCACAATCATTTTAATAATTAAAATAATAAAAAAGGAAAAAAAAAAACATACGAAAGTGGGATTCGAACCCCGAACCATCAACTCTTTAGGCTGATAGCGACAAACTACGCTAAATGTGACTTGAACGTGCGAAGCGAAATTAGCAGTCGCATGGTACATTATGTAGAATTCCCGAATGCCGGTACCTATGTTGCTATGATATTTGCCATACATACCTAAATGCCTATCTACCTATTACCTACCTACCTATTTTTATTTTAGTTTTCATCGATAGTCTATTTAGAGGTTTATAAAAAGTAGTAAGTACATGAACTAAAATAATTTGGAAGAAATTACAATAAAATGTTATTTAGGTAAAATAATAAAAAATAAAAAATTAGAATCACGCATCAGTTACATAAGCCACAATCATTTTAATAATTAAAATAATAAAAAAGCAAAAAAAAAAACATACGAAAGTGGGATTCGAACCCCGAACCATCAACTCTTTAGGCTGATAGCGACAAACTACGCTAAATGTGACTTGAACGTGCGAAGCGAAATTAGCAGTCGCATGGTACATTATGTAGAATTCCCGAATGCTCAAGGTCGTTGGCGTTTGTCACGGCCTTAATGTCTTTGTTCAAAACATTTTAGCAAGCATTTAGGTAGTTTTAGCCTATGACAAATGTTATTTATTTATTTGTAATATGTTTTCAATAAAAATTTTATGAGGTAACAAGCACAATTTAAAATCATTATGGTCAAATAGAACAATAAAATCCTAAAAAAAATCGAAATTCGGAAGAAGACGATGTACCTTGGACGGTGTACTATGTCGCTTTAAGGAAAAAAAAACAAAAAAAAATTGCGCCCAACGTGGGGCTCCGCTTTAAGGAAAAAAAAAGAAAAAAAATTGCGCCCAACGTGGGGCTCGAACCCACGACCCTGAGATTAAGAGTCTCATGCTCTACCGACTGAGCTAGCCGGGCATACGGTGTAACATGCAAATACAGTGTATACTTACTCGATGCGCGTAAGCCAAATGCCAATGAACGTTGAAGGTCGAACCGGCCAGAAGTGATGTTCGTATTGACCCTGAAATCAAAGAATAACTGAATAACAAGTAAATGATGGAATGTGATCTGATCACCAGTGTATGTAACACTATTATTTTGTTCAATAAATTAGTAACGAAGATGAAGTGCCGGTAGCGCCATCTATCGGTCCATGATGACTTTATGTGTTTCTTTCTATGCAATGTTTCATTAAAGCGCTTCAGACTATTTCTACTAGATGGCGCTATTGAGAATCGCAGTGGTTCAAAACATTTTACAACGCCATGTTCTGCTTTCTTTTTTTAGGTTTTAGCGAAAAGTGATTGAAAAAATGAAATGTAAAAAACTATTTGGATTAACTTGTATTAATTAAGCAAAATAATACGGTTCAAGTTCGCATCATCAAGACGTTGACAACAATAATAATTTCTCTGTGTAGGTATACGATTGATGAGAGTGGAGGTCAGATCGTGGCACGTGGAGATCCGTTGTCTCTGCCTACCCCACCGGGAAACAGGCGTGACGCTATGTATGTATGTATGTATGAGTACCACCTACGCTCGTACGAGTAAGATTGGAAGAAGTTCGAACGCTATAATATGTATATCAGACTAATCGTTAGAAAGAGTCGGCCTGAAAAACCTTAAATCAAAATTAATACCTTACCGAACAAATAAAAAACAAAAAACATATTTTATGGGTTTTTAAATTACCGTGGTTGTTAAGACATTGTTTTAAATCAAGCAGCTTTACTCACGGTTTCACTCCGAGCTATGTGGCTCGACGTTTCGGGCCAACAAGGCAGAGTGCTCATGAAGATGGGCCATACGCTTGGCCCGAAACGTCGAGCCACATAGCTCGGAGTGAAACCGTGAGTAAAGCTGCTTGATTTAAAATTAAAAAAAAACATATTTGATCGACCGTGACAGGACTCGAACCTGCAATCTTCGGATCCGAAGTCCGACGCCTTATCCATTAGGCCACACGGTCCTTATGACGCTACACCCCAGATTGGCGTACCCAAGCCACCTCCGCCTATGCGCGCGCATCACTAGCGAACGTGCACAGAGTAATCAATAAATGCATTATCCTACTTTCCGGAATCAATACTAATAATAAATCTGTAAGGGATGGTCATAGAGTAAGTTACTTTGTTTTATGTATGAGATATTGTGTTTGTAGACTCTATGTGTGATACTAAAACTAAATTAGCGACTTTTAGAAATCTTTTCTGTATGTATGTATGTATGTTCCTCCATAACTCTTAAACCGTTCATCCCAATTCGATGAAACTTAGTAGGTACACGCAAATTTATTTGTACGTGACACAGGATAGGTTAGGAATTCAGTTCCGGCTACGCTAAGATGTAGCTCTCATACAAACCGAATTGTGCCTCGCGGCGAAATAAAGGTATAGTAGCGGGCTTACTTACTTTCTTCTTTTTAAATACGAATTTCTCGCGAGCGAAGCCACGAAATAAGCTAGTACGAAATAAATAAATACTAAGACGGGCTCTCTGGACGGGCTACCCACTCGTCCCTAAAATCAGAGGCCAGGGATCTTTCGCACTAGAATGGCACCAGACGATCACGTCACGTCACGGTGAAGGTGACGTCACGCACGATTACGTCACGCTCACGGTGCGGAGGCGGACGGAAGCAGAGAGACAAGTGTGATTCGGACTCGCGGACGCGGACCGAGAGTTCCGTTCCGTACCACCGCGTACCTAATTATCTATTTTAGGTTTCCGTATCCCGTACGGAAGCCTATTACTAAGCCTACGCCGCCGCGCCGCGCCGCGCCGCGCCGCCGCCGCCGTCTGTCTGTCTGTCTGTCTGTCTGTCTGTCCTACTGCTGTATCTTTGGAACCGTAATAGGTAGCCGGTTGAAATTTTCACAGAATATGTGTTATTAAGGTGGATATAACAACAAATAATAAAAAATAGAAAAAATAAAAAATTAAGAGGGGTTCGCTCGCATAAAAGAAACGTGTTTTTTTTTCAATATTTCTTTTTGTGGTGCGAAACTGCGGACACATCGGTGCGCTAGTCCGACTCGCACTTGGCCAGTTTTTTTTCATATAGTTTTACTTTAGATTTTGCACTACAATCACCTATAAGTAATCACACGAAATTTGAGGCTTGCATGTAGGTATTACCAGTGGTCGTGCGTGACTCGTGCGTGAGTGATTTGATTATTAAATAAAAATAAAACATATTCTGTGAAAATTTCAACGGGCTACCTATTACCGTTTAAGAGATACAGCCCTCGGACAGACAGCCGGACAGACGGACGGACAGACAGACAGACAAACGGACGGACGGACGGACGGATGGACAGACAGAAGGCGTTGGCTTATTAATAGAGAGGGTCCCGTACCGGATACGGAACCCTAAAAATTACATTATCTAAATACCTACAAATTTTCATCCAAATCGTTAGAGCAGTTTCCGAGAAACCAATTATGTGTATATTACAAGTTAACTCAAAGTAATAGGATAAACGCATAGTTTAAAATATAATATGTCAATGAGTGTAGGTATATGAGAATACCTATTGGCTAATTGTTAGGTAAATAGTCGATAAGAAAGCTTTAGTATGAAAGTACTATTTGTACCGTGTGGGGCCGGTACTTTAAAAGAATAGCCCCACTGCATCTCTCCCCGTGTATGTCGTAAAAGGCGACTAAGGGATATGACTCCCTTCTTATATCACTAGGTGGTAGGGTTTAACCCGCCCGGGTTGATACCACCGCACTGAATGAAAGGTCGGTCGAAACGGCTATGTAAATAGTTCATGTTTTCCGTCCAGTTCAGTGTAGCCGGCACGACCGAAGGGAAGCACTGACGTGGCACCAAGTTCACCCGGTGTTATGGGCTGACATCACGGATGTTGTAGTAGATGTAGCCAACGGTGTCAGTTTCCATTAAAAAAAAAAAGGGATTCTACTGTAGAATTTCTACACCTAAAATTGTGACTAGGGTCATCCTAAGAAGAAGATCTAATAATATAATAAAACTAAATAATAATAAATTAATTTTCATACCTACTTCTCTGAGTGGATGTGATTGATTTGATTACGCTATTGACGAAAACGACACGGTAACGGCAACTGCTCGTGACGTTACCGGTCGCTGTGAAGCGGTCGTGTAGTGCGTAGCAACCGGCTCTGTGTATTCTCATTTTCGGCCGTGTGCTATTTTGAATTGAAATGAAAGTATGCAAACAGATTCTCACGTAATGAGTTTTACTCTCACCCACCGCAAAACCTATTCGCGCCTTTAGGTGAAAGCGATAAAAAGTTTAAAACCGCATTATATAAAAACGAAAAAAGACAAAACAATGAAAGCAAACAAAAAAAGATTCGCAGCCGGTAGGATTCGAACCTACGCTCCCAGAGGGAATCTGATTTCGAGTCAGACGCCTTAACCACTCGGCCACGACTGCTTGATGCAGACTCGTCGAAATAAACAAACACGTGGATACTCCGACTCGAGAAACCAGTTTTCCTACTCACGTATAGATGGCGCTGCTGGGAGAATATTTATATGTGCAATAGAATGCGTGCAGGCAAAGGTCGTACTATGCAAGTACAGTCAGTCAACCTCAAGAGAAGGTTATCACGCCTCATATACTTACTGAGACGGGATGGACGATGCGATGGTAGCTGTTTTATATTCCGTTTTGTATCTCGTAGGATCTCAAGTTAATTGGTTCGCATAGCTAGACAATGCACGGATGTTTCGCAATTCACAAAGCTATTTGAAGCGAAAACACAGGCATGTCTCGTGGCATTGCGTGAGATAGAATATCGCTACTGTTGGATATAGAAAATTATTGCTGTACACATAGGTACAAAAGTTGTTATAAATTAGATTTCTAAAGCAAATGGCATTATTTAATTCGTTTAATCAATGTTTTAATTAAAATTTTAATGAATCAGTCACTACATGTTGTGGAACGTAAGTGTATAGGTACGCACGTACTGGTACGTAGGTATGTATCGTATCAAGTTTATTTCAATATCAACTGCACTTGCTTTGAGAGAGCAATTTGATAGCTGTTACAAAATGATGTTAGCTACAGAGATGTGTTTCATTTATTTTGAATCGAAACATTTTAAATAGGTATATTACGTAATAAAATCCAAGGTTGTAAAGTTGTGGTCTTATTACTATGAAAACAAACAATATAATGTTTCATCTAGATGTAATTTTTCGAGTTTTATAGTATAAGTAAAAAATCATACAAATAGAAAAATACATTTAAGTACCGTGTGGGTTCGGTACTTAAAAAGAATAGCCCCACTGCATCTCTCCCCGTGCACGTCGTAAAAGGCGACTAAGGGATAAGGACAAGATGCCGTGCTAAAGGGCGACAGGCTCGCCACCTCTCACCTTGGCACGGTACTTCCACCGAGTCATGCAGCAGGTGGGTCTTCGTGCCTTACTTGCTGCTTGATCGATTTAATCTTGTTTGAATACTTTGCGAAACGTGGTGGTCGGCGTTGTGCTGCAATTTACCAGAGTTATTTCAGCACAACACCGATTACTCTGCTCACCCCGATTGTCGGGATTCAGCGTGTGTGATATGTATATATGTATGTACATTTAATAAATAGTTTTTATTTGTATTATCGAAGATAAGGTAAGAATATGTTGGACGTATTATCAAATTATTATTTAAATTAAATTATAAGTAGATTATTTTTCGATTGTGGTAAATATTCGAAAAATATTTTCGGTTAATTTGTTTTCATTTTCAACATCACTAGGCAGAAATGTCAAAAACAGGAAACGCAGGAAATGTCAATTAGTTCTCTCTGATAAAAAAATGCGCGTGACAGAGATGACGCTCTACAACCAGATTGTCTCTTTCTAAAGCTTGGTGTTCATTACTTACTGCCGGGTACACAAAAAGATGACAGCACATAGTTACATATTATCCGCTTTATTTATATGTTTGTATTGCGGTTTGTACCGTGTGGGGCCGGTACTTTAAAAGAATAGCCCCACTGCATCTCTCCCCGTGTATGTCGTAAAAGGCGACTAAGGGATATGAATCCCTTCTTATATTACTAGGTGGTAGGGTTTAACCCGCCCGGGTTGGGTTAGGTTAGGTTAGGTTAGGCACTTCAATATTTAAAGTCTGAATGAAAGGTCGGTCGAAACGGCTATGCAAATAGTTTGTGTTTTCCGTCCAGTTCAGTGTAGCCGGCACGACCGAAGGGAAGCACTGACGTGGCACCAAGTTCACCCGGTGTTATGGGCTGACATCACGGACGTTGTAGGTGATGTAGCCAACCGTGTCAGTTTCCATAAAAAAAAATGCATATAAGTTCATATCTTATTTGGAAATTATACGCTGAATCAAATTCCTTTTGTCCAGGCTCGCATCTTCTACCAAAAAACCGAATACAACATTTAAAAAAATTCTAGAACATTATTTCAGCCAAATCGTTTGTGCCTTTTCCTCATTTATATAACTGTTTACTTTAATTTCGAAAGTGGCAAGGCAACTTTTAAAAGGCTGCCGACCAGACATCACACCTAGTAGGTACTTAAAGCCAGTAAAAGTTTAGCATATCACTTTCTTCACAAACTCATAAGCTTTATTAGCGGTAAGTCAATTATTTACTTAAGAAATAAATGCGTAGAAACTGCATTGTCATACATATACACTTTTTCTCGTTACCAACGTTTGGTATGCATGCACACAATTTAGGCTTACCAAGCTTCCCGGGATTCGGGGAGTGTCCCGGGTGGTCGGTGCTTAGAATAATCTATCTTTCAAAAATCTCCCGTCTCCCGAAATCTTGCATAAAAGTCCCCGAATTATTGAAAAATGCGTATAATAACTTCGGTATGAGTAAGTAATAAAGATGCATTAGTAATTAATTACATAACACCTAATTTTTTTTTTTATTGACAGCGCGACCTATGGCCCCGAGCCACCCATAAGGTGTCTGACGACGCCCATGGACATTCGGTCGTATGCTGAGGTCGCGAATGTCATGCCGGCCTGACAGGTGCCCATTCACGGCTCTCTTGAAGGACCCGAGACTATACTTGGGGGGAAATATGTGGGCAGGTAAGCGTTCCAGAGTTTACCGGTTCTGTGGAGGAAGGATCTGCAGGAACGATTGGTACGCATCCGCGGTAAGTCCAGCGTATAGGGATGCAATCCCTGTCCAGTGCGCGTTGTACGGAGGTGGAAAGGGGACGGCGGAATCACGTTAAACAGCTCTTTCCGAGCACTCCCCGTGGAATAAGCGATAGAACACGCTTAGGGAGCCGACATCCCTACGGTGTTGCAGAGGTTCTAGATCGCGGGACACGACGGGGTCATCCACTAGTCGCACGGCTCGACGCTGGATCGAGTCTAGGTGCCCCGGGGCTCAGAATCTATCTTTTAAAAATCTCCAGGCTCGCGGAATCTTGCATAAAATAAAAGTCCCGAAATTATTCAAAAATACATATAACCTCGGTACAAGTAAGTAATAAAGATACCTTAATAATTACTAAATACCTTTGTTTTACCTTTTAAGCTATTACTGACCTAGCTTAATTTTATATTTATGGAAGTCTATATTTTATATTACGTAGGTTAGTACTTAGTTTAAAAACTATGTACATATTTAATTACGTAATTAACTTTAGTGATGACTATGATCGAGAGTAGAGCATACACTTGTAGAAGTATAGACAGTTACTCTTTCGAAATTTACTTAAAAATTGTCGATTCAACTTGTTTTTATTTATGTCCCGGATTTTCTTACCCGTGGGTTGGTAACCCTAACCCCATTACTGCTGCTGCTATTCACTCGTACTTACAACTTTTTTATGTAAACAATGTAATCGTGCCTACATAATCGAAACTAGCATATTGGCACAGCAACCAATATTATTATGTAACTAAAATCGTGTACACTTTTTTCTACAGTACAGCCACAGATAATAATGTAGGGGACAGAGCCACCTAATATATAAACTGCAGAACCTAATTTGCGTATGTACATTTAAATTGTTAAACTATTTTTTGTTTTATTTGTTTGAAAAATAAGATACGTGTGTAAAACAAGCGTGACAAAGATGACGTATAAATTTAATCTCTCTTCGACACGGTGATGCCCCTCTTAAGTATATATTTCTTTGCTCTTTCGTATTTAAGCGTATAAGTATCGTAATTTGCCCCGCCTTACGTTCCCAACTACGCAGTTGTTGAAATCTCAGTAGCACGACTCATATTTTGCCAGCGGCTTTCGTGGAAAGAGTTTCTTTTCTTATTTAAGGCCGTGACAAACGCCAACGACCTTGAGCATTCGGGAATTCTACATAATGTACCATGCGACTGCTAATTTCGCTTCGCACGTTCAAGTCACATTTAGCGTAGTTTGTCGCTATCAGCCTAAAGAGTTGATGGTTCGGGGTTCGAATCCCACTTTCGTATGTTTTTTTTTTTTTGCTTTTTTATTATTTTAATTATTAAAATGATTGTGGCTTATGTAACTGATGCGTGATTCTAATTTTTTATTTTTTATTATTTTACCTAAATAACATTTTATTGTAATTTCTTCCAAATTATTTTAGTTCATGTACTTACCACTTTTTATAAACCTCTAAATAGACTATCGATGAAAACTAAAATAAAAATAGGTAGGTAGGTAATAGGTAGATAGGCATTTAGGTATGTGTGGCAAATATCATAGCAACATAGGTACCGGCCGGCGCGCGCGGCGCGCGCGGCGGCAGCATGGCACGGTGCGGTGGGGTGCGGTGCGGTGCGGTAACTCAGTAGCAGCGTGCGGTGCGGTGGCGGCACGGCGCGGCGGCGGCGGCGGAGGCGGCGGCGGCGGCGGCGCGGTGGAGGCGCGGGAGGCGCAGACAGCGTTATACCACAGTACCTATTAGTTATTCTGTGGTTATACCAACGAAAGCCATGCGTATAACGCCCCGTCAAGTTACGTACCGGAGCGTATACTGATAGATACCACAGAAGAGAGATATTACTGATACGGTCGTACTGTATACTGGTACGGAAAATGACACGGTGGCAACATCACCTACAATACAACATCCGAGATGTCAGCTCGTAACAACTGGTGAAGTAGGTGCTATGTCAGTGCTTTTCTTCGGTCGTACCGGCTTCACTGAACTGGACGGAAAAAAAGAAGGGAGTCATATCCCGAAATAGTTTGTATTTTCCGTCCAGTTTAGTGTAGCCGGCACGACCAAAGGGAAGCACTGACATGGCACCTAAGTTCACCCGGTGTTATGGGCTGACATCACGGATGTTATAGGTGATATAGCAAACTGTGTCAGTTTACATAAAAAAATCCCTCAGTCGCCTTTTACGACATGCACGGGGAGAGATGCAGTGGGGCTATTATTTTAAATTACCATCCCACACGGTACAAATATGCCTAACCTACCTATCTTTTTTCCATTCGATCCAAACACAGAAGACAGAAATGACGACCGACACGCGGGCGCAGCAGGGCAGGAGCGAGCAAGCGAGCCCGGAACTAAAATTGTATCTAGTATTGAAGTGCCTGCTAAATTGACGAAGGCAAAAATTTTACCCTTCCGACTGAAGAATTACGTCAATAATTTCATGTAGGCGTTTTTTGTTTTTTATTTTTATCTCCTTTCGTGGATAAAATAATAAAACAAATTGAATAGAGTTTTCTCAGAGCTTTGTGACCTTTGAATCGGTGGTATTGTAAAATTGTAATAATACACACATACTCAGATTTTCAAAAATTCATGCTTTTTTTATATATTTTTAATTTTATGTTTATTACTTACTTTTACTCATTATTAAAAAAACCAGCAATGCACTTTGTTGGTAAGGAACCAAAATATAGGTTGGTATTTTTTTAATTTTCTGAATGTGTGTCAATTGGTCAGTTTTGGACCTTCTTTGTCGCACTTTTTGCATGTTTTGCGTATTTGGCGTTTGTCACCGCCTTAAGGGGGGTACTAGGCAAAAGCACTTCGTATTTCCCTAACCATACCCATATTTCAAGTTATTTAACTATAATGTATATGCCTATAGTTAGGTAAAGATTCATGGTATAATGTGAATACATCATTTTTAATTTAATCTTATAAATTATTTTAAAAATATGTGGTTGAAAATGTTGCTATTTCCCTCGCCATTTTTTACAAATACATCTAATACGAAAAATGCTTCATTGAGCTTAGAGTCAATAAGACTAATCATCTAAATAAATTCAAACGCTTACAGAATAAAATATTTTATGCTTTTTCATTTGAACATTCTAAATGTTGGGCCGTTGCCGTGCGCGACGTATTTGTAACGAAATAGCAAATGCATTTTCGAACGTTTTTTCCACTTTTCGCCCACTTATTTTTCAGAGAATTTACAAGATTATATTACAATAATCTATCACACATTATACCTTGAATCTTTACCTAACTATAAGCATATAAATTACAGTTATATCTATTGAAATATGGCTATAGTTAGGATAATATGATGTGATGTTTTGCCTAGTACACCTCCTTAACGTTGGAAATCTAACTATTTGTGAACTAACAATAAGAGGGATTTGTTGTTATTAATTTAAAAATTCATATAATATAAGGCAAACGATCTGCATACCTTTTTTGGTATTTATTAATTGTTTAAATTGAATGTATGCTTTACTTGACTGTTTATAAAAATCTTCAAACCTCATCGAGTGGGGTAACGCGTGTAAACAGTACTTTAAACTGGACTTAAAATTTTTGAAAACAAATTTAAGTCTAGAATTAGCAGAGAAAATTACACAGAAAACCAAATCAACAGTATACGCATGCATAAGAAATAATAAAGTTTATATTGCAAAACTAAAATACCTCCTTGATTGGCGGTCTTGTGTTTTAAACGTGAACACCTACCTGCTGCTTTACCGTTCGGAGTCGATTTATAACTCCCTTCCTTACTAGGTGGCAGGCTCAAGTTGTAGCCGACTGTATTGGTACCACCGCACTGGATGAAAGATGGCCGCATAGCAGTCTCGGCTGTGTTTTTCTATAGTCCAGTATAGCCAGTAATTGGAAGGGAAATCTCCGGTGTGGGGAGGTGATATTGGCCGGGCGGAGCATGTGCTCTGGTGACTCCGCCATCCATACCGGATTACATTTAAAAAAGACTTATTATATTAATACAACGATATACCACTGGCTCAGTATATAACAAACAAATCAATTAAATGCAAAATTTATTAAACAAATTTAATCATTGATTTTTTTATTGCTTCCGAACTGTGCCTGTGCCCGAGGTCGAAGCCTCAGGCGCAGCCAATTTCACCCCCATGGAGGTGCCAGTCCGGCTTGGAGGTGCATTAATATGATTTATTATTAAGACTATATTTTATTGAAAATTCGAAGTACCTACTTCGAAATAATCACGGAGAACTTTATTTATATATTTTTTTAACTGTCACCTTTAAACGTCTGATTTTAAGTCACGGAACGTCAAAATATTACCCCCAAACTTCTCGGCTGAACCTCTACATCCAAGGTGCAGAGTACAAAAGTTTATCTAAGAGGCCGCGCCATTACGTTACTGACTCACTGTGAGGTAATTGGTGTAATCAAGACAGCTCGTCTCGTAAAAGGCGAAAAGCCTTCGCCTCGGAGGCTCGTCCTAAATACCGCCTACCTAAATAGCGTTCTCGGCTTAACCCACGTGCGTACATGGTATACAGCCTCCGGTAGAGTAAATGTCTGCGGTGGGTTGTAAGCATTTTGTAAATTACCTAGTATACCTAAGGTCCGTTTTTTTAAAGTCGGAGGAAAGTGATGTTTGACTGAAATTAGAGGGTTCCACACAACTAGTGGTTGAAGTCGATAAAAATACTAATACCTTTTATCGATTGAATAACCTTTAGTTTTAGTCTTTTTAGATTGTGAAAATAAATTATTTTCTTTCTGGTTTCACTATGTACACCATAGATTACTAGTGTACACACACACACAAAAAATCCTAACCTTAATCTTATTAAAACGATATGTCCGCTGTATTGTAAAGCGCCTAAGTATACAATCGTTCTATATAGCCTAGCCATTTCTTAAAGCGACCAAATTTGCAACCAGCCGGTGATAGAAATACAGCTACCAGCAGAATGTAAATAGTGCCTGCAGCGAACTGCTTTTATGTATAACGAGGATTATAAAATGCGCTTTTGCAGCAATGTCACTACTTACATAGAGGCTTATTCAGAGCTTATTCTATGTTAGTTCATGACTATGTCTGTAGACTAAATCTCGGCTCTTGCATTTTCTTTTCGAAGTTTTTCTTAGGATTCCGTGTGCGAAATACAGACATCAGAAGTGTATTCGAGGCATGCGACACATTTGTTCAAGTAAAATAAAAGATTCCCAATAATTTTTTAAAGTACGAATGTAGGATTTTTTATGTCACAATTATGTCAAAATTATGACGAGCCACAAATTCCAAATACAAAATTTAAAAAAAATTTACTTATTATTTTACTGTACAAAAATATATCGCATACCTCTTCTGATGTGTTTACAATGATAAAAGTGTATGGTCGTCGTCGTTTATCAAGTAAATCTAAAAATCAATTCAAAATCGTAAGCTGTTACAAAGTGTATCTAATTTAAAAAAAAGTAGAGTTTTTTATTTTATATTCTTGTAGACTATACCATCAAATTTTAAAAAACTAATTGATCGAAATATGAAGAAAACTTTTCACATTCTAAACCCTTTCCTGTTAATACAATTTATAAAAATAAAAATATTATCTAAGGATCCCTTATGCAAACAAACTCAGTGCTCCTTTTAGATGAATTTGTCTGCGCAAATTTCTACCTATTTAAAATGCGGTTTGTATATGGCGAAATTCTTTAGCAGCTCTTGGCTTGGGCCAGTGCAGTGACATGCCAATCCAAACGAGAGTGCTTGCGTAAGATAATTAAGAGCCACTCGTGGTAAATAGGCGGTAATAGGAATTCTTTATTGCAACTAATGGCCATTGCACAGCTACACACGTGCTTTAGATGTGTCGTTTTAAACTGACGTACCTACCAACACTGTCTATGAGGTCAACTTAACGAATAAAATTATATTTTTAATTTTTAGGGCACTGAACAATATTTTAGGAAAATATTTAACAGAGCAGCATTCCACAAAAAGTTGCTTTAAAATTTCACTAAAAATCTTTCGTCTGAGGAGACCTTCATACGTCCAACATTAGACAAAAACAGCAGTCGATGACGATGATGATCAAAAATATGTAAAATAATCAAATATATTAAAATAAGAAAAACCATTTCTCCTCTAGGAACTGATTTTCATCGGCCGTTTACAGGTCCTTAGCAAAACCACTTTGCTAATGACCTGTAAAATGCAATAATTTGCTGATTATTGAAGATGTTGTACTTGTAATAGACAGACAGCGAGGTAAAGAAAAGTTAATATGGTTCTCACCTTTAGGCATTCCACATGGTCCTTTCGTCCTGGCATTGTCCAAAAAGTCCAAATCGTATCGTCGGGCAGGAGGAAACGTCAAGGCTACATGCCCGTACACCTCTGATAATACTAAACTTAACACTACACTGACTAGGATCGCACTATTTACACACTTCGCCGCCATCTTGGTTATTTGGTATTCACTTTACACTTTTATAACGTTCTCAGTCTTTTGAACATATTTTTACACGCCTCCCCTTATTTCACATTTGAATTTAGAACGTAAGCTCGAGCACTGTCGGTATTCACATTTGAATTTGGCTGGAACACTGGCTTTCACACCATTTTGACGTTGCAGAAGTTACGATTTTCGAATTTTTAGTATATATTTTTTTTATTTTAATTAAAACTCACAACGTCTTTTATTGGTCTCCGTCAGCTGTGTCCACACCGGCTTCTGTAACAAGAATGAATGACATTTGATTAGTCGTGTTGTAATCGAAACAAAACTCTTGTTTTGCCAGACTATAAATTTAATGAGATATTTATTATAATTTCGTGCTGGTTTTAAGAATCATTTCGACTGTGGCAATGAAAGTGGGTTTTAGTGTATTCGATTTTACCATAAAAATACATAAATGTTATGCAGATACACACTTATAAACTGATTTAAAATAACTCGAATGTTTATTTTGCATTTTACGACTGTCAAGTCCTAATTCTTATAGTCAAGTGTACAATGTTTAGAATGTGTTCGCTAAAACTAGGTATGTATATTCGTCTCAGTCTAACTTATTCCAAACATAGATATTGCTGTCGTTTTAGCTGTATCACATCAAGGTCAGAATTTGTTTGACACACTTTACAAATTATTGTAGTCGTGAATTATTCGTGACATTTTTCATACAAATGTACACGTATGTAGCACTTAATTAGTTTAGTTTTAACTTAGATTAATAAAAGTTAAATTACAAATTTAAAGAACCCCGAACCTTAAAAATCAAAAATAATTTCCGTTTACCTACTTAAACGAGTCGGTGGACCTCTAAGTAAATTCCCGTGCAGCTCTGAGTTTTTATATTTTATTTACTTAGCGATCGTTTGACTCCTTTACGTAAGTAAACAGAAATTATTTTTGAATTTTTAAGGGTCGGGTTTTTTAAAGGAGGATGGGCAAAAATGTATGGACTCTGGTACCCCCCACCAACCACCACCAACAGCAATGAGTCATATGTCGTTGGAAAGGTCTTTTAATATGTATCAATACTTACTATGACGGCTCATCCCAAAGAGTTGTGCTTTCGGAGATATATCGAGCATACAGGTAGGTAGTCGTTCGATTGTATCCTTCCTTCCTTATCCTTCCTTCTTACCTTTAATAAAATCCAACGTCTGCGTTCTGTCTGTATGTATGTATGTATGCATGTATGTATGTTTGTCCGCTTATAACGCGAGAACCACTGAACCGATTTTAATAAAAAAAAAATTCTACGGAAAGCTTGATTCTTCCCATCAACTAATAGGCTACTTACTATCACGCTAAATGGCTTATGAGGTTAGCAGAGAAGTCAAATATGAGAGCGCGCGGAGCCGCGGGCACAGCTAGTTTTTTTATATAATCCGGTATGGGTGGCGTAGTCGGAGGGGCCAAAGTGCATGCTCCGACAAGCCAATGTCACCTCCGAGAAGGTAGGTGCCATACCGGAGACTTCCCTGGATTGCTGGCTATACTGAACTAGAGGAGAACACAGCCGAGGCTGCTATGCGGCCATCTTACATCCAGTACGGTGGTACCAACCCAGTCGGCTACAATTTGAGCCTACCGCCTAGTATTATACATACATAGTATTGTGTGAGGGAAGACGTTTCACTTCTATTACTTTACTTTTCGACGACTATTACCGTGATCTGTGTTTATCGTGGACCTCTGCTTTTTACCCGACTACGGCGAAGCCAAAAAAGGAAGGGTTATGAGTTTGGCGTGTATGTATGTATGTATGTATGTGACTATCTATATTCCACTCTACAGCCTAAAGTACTGGGCCGATTTGAATAATTCTTGCGCCAGTGGATTTGTCTTATTCACGGGAGTGTCATAGGCTATATAACAATTTTCAAAATTCAAAATGGCGGACGCACGGCCTCAAAATGTCAAATTAGTTTTTCAAAATATATTGAGTGGGGTATCAAATTAAAGATAATTAAATTACGATTCCGAAAATATATACTTTGCTATCTATTAAACTTATGTATACAGAGAAATAGAGCCAAATGTGTGGCGCATGTATGAATCGCGATTATTCGCGATGAAGCGTGGTCGCCCGCGCACCGCGCCGCGCGCCCCCGCGGTTTCGGTACGCGAAGACGCGACTGCGACGCGAAGAAGCGACATGGTATTGTTGGTAATATACCTACATACTTACTCACTGATCTACCGCAAATTTTATGTATGTATAATATTATTATTAGATACAGTACTATGCTAAAATAAATTGGTATTAAATGTCCATGTAGGTACCTAGTGTAAGCATAATATGTAGTGTAGGTGTACCGTGTGGGGTCGGTACTTAAAAAGAATAGCCCCACTGCATCTCTCCCCGTCGCATGTCGTAAAAGTCGACTAAGGGATCGTCAGCCTGGGCAGCTTAATGGTGCGGTCAGTTTACTGATGGATGACCGCCCGACTGTTGGAGGCTGACCGTGGTTCGGATACCATGTTAAACTGTAGGTCCCTTTCCTTCTTACCTTAATAGGTGGTAGGGTTTATCCCGGCCGGGTTGGTACCACCGCACTGAGCGAAACGTCGGTCGAAACGGCTATGTAAATAGTTCGTGTTTTCCGTCCAGTTCAGTGTAGCCGGCGCGAAATGAAGGGAAGCACTGACATGGCACCTAGTTCACCCGGTGTTATGGGCTGACATCACGGATGTTGTAGGTGATGAAGCCAATCGTGTCAAGTTTCCATAAAAAAAAAAGGTAGGTACATTAAATATACCTAATACCTCAAATATTTTCGGATGCAAGTTACCCTTCAGCTAAGCGGGATATTGTGGAAGAGAAGAACCGCCGATTGCGAAAAAGTATTCCCAATTTTCTGGGTGCAGTTTTAGCCCTAGACTCGATTAGTTTTTAGAGGGTGAACTAAATTGACTAAAACACGATTCGTTTTATGAACTCTCTAATATATTAATTTTGCAGATCAGTTTGTTTGAGATTTTACATCGAGATAAGATGACAATCATAATAAAAACATTGACAAATAAATTCTTAGAGTTCTAAATTTTGAAAATGTGTCTATGGTACAATAGTTTATGGCGCTCCGCTATAAGTTGCCGGAAACCTACGTCTTTGGAAATGGCGGTGCCCAGGAGGTTCAGGTGCTTCCAGACAGGTATGACGCTGACTTAGAAACTGGCTTGGAAAGCAAAAGGACCTTCAAATCGACCTTCGCAGATAATGCGCAGCACTGAGCCTTGCTAACGTTGAAGGCGTGGGCGTAGCATTCAGGGGGCAACATATTATTGTTATGCATACGAGAGTACGGAACACGGGTTCTACACCAGTTACCCTTCAACTAGGCGGGATGTGGATGAGAAGAGGCGAAGACTTGTGTCTGAACTTGAGCAAACACTCGGCTCTATTTCCGAATGGGCCGTAGCAAGTTGGTCAAGTTAAATACCTCCAAGATACAAGTTTGCGCGTTCAGTGCGAAGAGAGCGGTGTTCACACCAGCTCCTTCCTACCAAGGCACGTCACTTAAATTTTGCGACCACCTCGGGGTCCTCCGAGTCGAATTTTCGCACGATCTAAACTTACGGCGTGACATCGAGGGCAAGGCCGTATAAATCGCAGATTCGGTCCTGCTTGGGGTACTGCTCGCACCTATGGGATGGCTCAGTCAAATACCAGCTGGCGCCTCTGGACTCGATCCAGCGTCGAGCCGTGCGAATAGTAGGTGACTCCCACAGAAATCCTAAACTTCTCTGATCTGTGGTGACTCCCAAATGTCCCGCGATCTAAAAGCACTGCAACTCCGTAGGAATACATAGCTAAATCAGAGCCTGTTGAAATACAAACCTCTGTTTGTATTTATAATATGGCAATAAATATTTTCCCCCAAGTACAGTCTCGGGTCCTTCAACCTGGGCACCTGTCAGGCCGGCATGGCATTGGCAGCCTCCGCATGCTACCGAATGTCCATGGGCATCGCTAGACACCTTATGGGTGGCTCGGCGCCACATGTCGCGCTTACTATAAAAATAATATCAGTAGCTTTGGCCTCGCCTTAGTGGCTTACCTGCTTCGAGTGAGTACATTATTCAACTATGTACAACCTGAAACCTCCCTCGGTCTTCGGCCTTGAACTGATTGGTTTACTTACTTCCCGAATCCGCTTCACCCCAGCCAGATATATTTACTTACATAGACAAAGAAAATCGTGTACTTACACAGCTCAGTCTTCGGTCTTGCTCTGACTGACTTTTCATTTTACTTCAAGACTATACATCGTTCAACTATACATAATTTGTATATATATATGTAGGTACTCACTCATGCGCTATTTGCAGAAAACTTTAGTTTCAAATAAAGATCACGACAAATAAACGGACGGATAGTATCAATTTTGTACCGTGTGGGGCCGGTACTTATATAAAAGAATAGCCCCACTGTATCTCTCCCCGTGTATGTCGTAAAAGGCGACTAAGGGATATGACTTCCTTCTTTTATTACTGGGTGGTAGGGTTTAACCCGCCCGTGTTGGTACCACCGCACCGCACTGAATGAAAGGTCGGTAGAAACGGCTATGTATTTAGTGTAGCCGGTACGACCGAAGGGAACACTAACTTGGCACCAAGTTCACCCGGTGTTATGGGCTGACGTCACGGATGTTGTAGCCTGTAGGTGATGTGTCAGATTCCATAAAAAAAAATCAATATACGAGTTACATACAACATTTAAAGTATGCAAACAGTTTTTAAAAAAGCCTAAAATAAAAAAAAATTAGTTATAAAAAACTAAAACCCGACTACGTAAAAGCTAATTACGTAAAAGCTAATTATGAAAATCGTTTAAATAAAAAAAAATAGTTATAAAAAACTAAAACCCGGCTACGAAAAAGCAAATTATGAAAATAGTTTAACTATAACTAAAAATAACAAAATAATGTTTTCCATATAATTTATCAGATACAGAAATTCTCTTTTTATATTGATTTTACCTTAGCACTAACTCTATAAATTTTGATAAATTTATTATTTTTAACGTTCTAAATATAGAGCCGTGGTCGGGCGTTTTTCGTTCAACAAGACAAGTGAGACCGTCGTTGTGCATTATAGCCGTTGACGTTCGGTATGTACCTATGTATCTACTTATAATAATTTTAGATTGGCTCTGACTGATCTTACAAAAAGATGCCAGTATGACACAATGGCGATGGCCGTCCTAAGTTCCGCGCTCTAATAATGCACGACGAGGGCCTCACTTGTCTTGTTGAACGAAGAACGCCCGACCACGGCTCTATATTTAGAACGGTAAAAATAATAAATTTATCAAAATTTATAGAGTTAGTGCTAAGGTAAAATCAATATAAAAAGAGAATTTCTGTATCTGATAAATTATATGGAAAACATTATTTTGTTATTTTTAGTTATAGTTAAACTATTTTCATAATTTGCTTTTTCGTAGCCGGGTTTTAGTTTTTTATAACTATTTTTTTTCCTGGA
Source organism: Nematopogon swammerdamellus (assembly GCA_946902875.1). Classification (NCBI taxonomy): domain Eukaryota; kingdom Metazoa; phylum Arthropoda; class Insecta; order Lepidoptera; family Adelidae; genus Nematopogon; species Nematopogon swammerdamellus. The sequence continues at coordinate 11,315,209 of OX336359.1, forward strand.
ACTGTTACCTGTTATTATCGTTGACCTCTGCTTTCTCCTGGACTTGTTATCTGATACTATCGATGACTTTGGCGTCAATTGTGGATTTATGAAACTACTTAAAAGTTACTTCCACTTAATTATCATTATGAACGAGTTTTATTTATATTATACTCAATATATTACACCCAAAATGTTCAAAGTGTTCGGGGAGGGGGTAATGTAGCCCGCGGTTTGTCACAGTCGATGTTCTGTCTGAGTTAATAAATAATACAACACCATTCACATGTTATAACATATTTTTTGTATAATGAAGACTATTAATAGCATATATAAAAAAATCGATATATCTCCGAAAGCACAACTATTTGGGATGAGCCGTCATAGTAAGTATTGATACATATTAAAAGACCTTCCCAACGACATATGACTCACTGCTGTTGGTGGTAGTTGGTGGGGGGTACCAAAACGCCCATTGTCCTTTGTAATTTAACTTTTATTTCAAGCTTTTTTTTTAAACCGCATCCAAATCGGTCCGTCCGTTTGGGAGCTACGATGCCACAGACAGACACACTCATTCACACATGCACACGCACGTTTAAACTTATAATAACATCCCTCCGTTTGCGTCGTCGGGGGTTCAAAATCTGTGTCGTCGCAAAGTGGTCGAAATGCCACCAGAGAAACCGTAGTAGTCAATCAAAAGCGTGCTTGTGTAGGTACGGTCGTCGGGGATTCAAAATCTGTGTCGTCGCAAAGTGGTCGAAATGCTTGTGTAGGTGCGTTTAACAATGACCAAAGTTATGACTTATGTACGACAAACCCAATGACAAAGGAGTCGATAAGACGGAGCCAACCAACGGAATACAATGAATCACCACGTCATGATGGATCCGCGTGACCAAATGTATTATTGATTATGTCAACGGTTAAAGTAACGTTTCGGTCACGGTTTAGTGAACAATTGACAGGTGATATTATACAAAAATGTATTACGGAGAGATATGACGTGCAATCAAATAGGTTTAGATTTGTTCACGTATTTTACCATTATAGCAAATCTGATAAACTAAATAGATTTTTTTACATCACCGAATACGTTTTATTTTCGAATACTTGTAGGTACGTTGACTTGACTCATGTTACTTTTGTCGCTAAACTATAATTGTTTTCTTTTACGAATCTTTCTTTCTGTACCATTTTCGAAATGTACTCACTATAAGGTCAGTAGGCATAAATAATTCTCAGTCTTAGCTAGCCAATAACTAGGCCTCAAGTTGTAATTTGGCATACATAGACAATGCTCGAGACTCGAGACTAGACTCACAACTTCCACTGACAATAATCTCGGCTCAGCTGATCGAACCCAAGCTATTTACTGAGTTGATCTTAAAAAACAATGTGAGTACGCTCTATGTATACGTGCCTAAAACTATAATACTTCAAGCCTACCTATCTGATTCCCCGTAGCATTTCTTATGCCCTAATATAAATTTCGTATTTCATTGTTTAAAGAAAGACAATATATTAATTACGTTGTTAAACCACAGATAACTTTAAATTCAGTTCAATTAAATGTATTTATTTATAACATAGATAACATTACTCTTAGACCAGTAAAAAAAAATTATGACACACTCTGCTCAATCGACGAAAACGCGTGGTCAATAAAATTCGCCTGGCAGTGATCATATTTATTACTTCTTAATTACAGTAACAAGTTAAATTAATTAAAATATTAACAGTCGCTCATCCGTCGCTCGTGAAAATGATCAAACATTGACACACATTTTCAGCGTTCCCAATTCAATTGCATTAAATATTTATAAAACCAAATCTAGACCAAAACGACATATTCTCCACCACATACCTACACGTATATAAACCGAACTGGGTCAACGATCGATGACTTGGATAATAACACTTTTTTAGGGTAATATTCGGTGCCGTATTGTTGATTAATAAAGTTTTAGTTAGTTTACAGTTTGACGAATACATTAATTTAAAAAATTTAATAGAAAGTACCGTGTGAGGCCGGTACTTAAAAAACATAGCCCCACTGCATCTCTTCCCGTGCACGTCTTAAAAGGCGACTAAGGGTTAAGGACAAGATGCCAAGTGGCTAGAAATGACTTCCTGTGAAAATAAAAATAAGTATCAAAATCCAATTATGTCAATCTACGACTCAACTCAAAGTTAAATACGTCTGTAATTACAATTTATATTTACAAAGCGAAAAAATGGACAGGTGAAATTTTCAATCAGTGCGTGTCTTGTTGGATCTGATAACGTTACAAGTATTGATTGAAAAACGACACCAACATACCATTCGACGAAACTAATGTGGTTTATCTCTATCTTATACACATTACATAAGACTAGCTTTTGCCCGTGGCTCCGCTCGCGTTTTTCCCTTCCATGGCGCGTGCACAACAACCTACCAAAGTTTCACCGTAATTGGATGAACGGTTTACGAACGCGTTGAAGACGAATGAACGAATAAACATCTTCTCCTCTCTTTTCCTGTCTTGCATTAAATTAAGTAAATTTAAGTTAAGTATTATTTATTTTAGGTAGATTTCATTTATTGTTTACTTACTTTTATTTTTAGACAAAGCATTATTGAATTATTTCAATGTATGAAGAAAAAAGTGCTAGTGGGTTTTTTTACTGAGAAAAATAATGTTTTAAAAATAATAAGTTTGTCAGCCTCGATAGCTCAGTGGTGCAGACAATCAACTGTCGCTATTGAATGTTAAGCAACGCTGGGCGCGGTCAGTACTTGGATGGGTGACCGCTGACCGTTGGAGGCTGACCGAGGTTCGGATTCGTCGTAAAACTGTAGGTCCCTTCCCTCCTAATCTTACTTCGTGGTAGGGTTTGACCCGCCCGACGAATGAACGAATAAACATATTCTGCTCACTTTTCCTGTCTTGCAATTAATGACGTAAATTTAAGTTAATAAGTATTATTTACATATTATATTAAGTGTATTTTAGGTACATTTAAGTTATTGTTTACTTTTATTTTTAGAAAAAAACATTACTATTGAATTATTTCAATGTTTGAAGAAAAAAGTGCTAGTGGGTTTAACTGAAAAAAATAATCTTGTAAAAATAATAATGTTATAAAAGAAAAGTTCCACGGTTGGTTTTCGGAACTCATAATTTCACAAATTATGTTATTTATTACTATCCTCGAATTCACTCTAAGTGTCCATACAAAGCTAAATACATACATAGTTACAAACATAACATAATACGTATAGATTTGAGCATAAAAACAAATATGTTTTATAATATTTTCCGTTCACTGTACTTCTACGAGAAACAATTTAAACTCACACGCGCTACTCACCGCTAGGTGTCGCAAGTTGTGCTGGTAAAACAAGTGTGTTGCAATACCTGCTTTAATTATTAGGAGATAAGTACCAATATGCATTTTGTACTGTAATAACAATTTCACATGACAATGCCACACTGTTGACTGTGAGAAATCTCTGCAAGGGATAAGTTTGCGTTTGCAGCTTATGTAAATGTTCTAAGTGCTTGTTACTGCTGAATGTTTCTTGGAGGAATAAAGCATTTCTATTCTATTCTATTCTATTCTAAGTATATACCTAGGTTATCCTATTTTAAAACATCATTGTTATATACAATTTGTTGTGGTAATACCTACATATGGTGTGAAAACCACATACCTTTCATTTCAAGCTTTTTAAAAAAAACCGCATGCAAATCGATCCACTTTTTGAGATAATAATTTTTTTTATTACTTAATTACTTGATTATTTGGTTACAAACCTAGCTAATAACCATCCCGATTAAACCAGCTTTCCAATAAAAAAAACCCACATCCAAATCGGTCCATCCGTTTGGAAGCTACGATGCCACAGACAGACCACAGACGATTCCACAGTCAGAAACACCCGCACACACCCTTCTTTGTTTTAAGTACCATGCGAGGACCCCCGTTTTACTCATTCAGACCGAGGACCTCTCCGTATCTGGACTATACGTAGTCGTACGATGACCTCGACAAGACAGATGTGCGCCAAATTTATTCCTGGAAACGCTCAAGCGCTTAGTGTTTCGATATCTCCTACTCTTTCTAACTTGAATTGTGACAAACAAAGCGAGGACACAATATACACTCGCAAACCTGTCTGGCGACGTCCATTCGAGGACTTTGTGTTAGGCTAAACGAGGACCTTCGCGACCTGTCCAGCCATGCCATTTCGAGGACCTAATAGCACACCAATTCCTGAAACGTTGTATTATGCGAGGACCTTGTGTTGTATTTTCTACTATCAAACAGGGGACATTTTATTCTGATTTCTTCTGTACAAAACGAGGACCGGGAGAAGGGGAAGGTGAAGGGGAAGGGGAAGGTGAAGGGGAAGGGAAGAACGCCGCTGCCGCGCCGCCGCGCCGGTAGAGGAATAGAACAAATCGTGCTCCCATCACAGTCAGTCGGTCGTCAGTCGCTTCGCCCGACATCTCGGTTGTTATTACAGTACCACTGCATTCAATAAAATATGTTTGAAGCTGCAAATGTACGTGTTTTTCCATCGATGTGTTTTCCATCTTCTAGTTCAATACAGCCGTGCTCAGATAAAGGAAGGTTCTGAAATGGCACCTAGGGTTCCTTCGGCATAGTTGTGTGTTGGGCTAATATCACCACAGCAGGTGTAATATTCGCACAATCATGTCCAGCTCTCAAATATTGCTAATGATAATAATATTAGCTATCTGATTATTAGAATGATTAATATTTTTCAATAAGTTTTAATCCCCATTGTTTTCGTTCTAAAATTCATTATTATTTATAAGGCATAACAAAAATATTAATAGTGGTTTCATATTGATGGGTTGGGCCAAACTTGGTAAATTATCTAATGTTGTTTTTTTTTTATGTAATCCGGTATGGGTGGCTGAGTCGGAGGGGCCAAAGCGCATGCTCCGACCAGCCAATATCACCACCGAGAAGGTAGGTGCCATACCGGAGACTTCCCTAGATTGCTGGCTTTACTGGACTAGAGGAGAACACAACCGAGGCTGCTATGCGGCCATCTTACATCCAGTACGGTGGTACCAACCCAGTCGGCTATAATTTGAGCCTACCACCTAGTAAGGGGCAAGGGAAGGGACCTATAGTTTTACACTGGTACCGAACGGTGAAGCAGCAGGTGTAGGTATGCACGTAAATTTTTTCGTCAGAAACTCATTGGTACACGCCGACCGGATTCGAACCGCCGACCTCCGCCGCCGACCGCTGCCGCATGAGAAGCCGATGCCCAAACCACTCGGCCACCCGCCGCTTTTGAATTTTTGAAAATTTGTTTAGAAAAAAAAACAATACACACTCAGCAAAACGTGTCCAAACCGAGGACCCATGTGTGAACTTCACACATGGGTCCTCGGATTGGTTAAGAAAGTGGACTTGAGTGTAAATCGAAGTGTGTAAAATACGACGGTGGCGCCGCCCTGGTGGTCACAAATTTTCACACTCTGACTAAAATTATGGCGACCAAATCGAGGACCGTTTCCGATTTCCGTATTTCTTAGACAGAAAGGTTCAGAATCGCACGGAGAATACGACAATGGTGACCATTCAATCCGAGGACCCAGGAAAAAGTCCTCGGTTTGAAAATTTCCTCGTATGTGCCTTGTGTATTCAGGTGCACGTCCTCGGATAGTACTTAAAACAAACACACACACACAGATACACACACACGTTAAACTTATAACACCCCTATCCCTTACATATTTATTATTATTTTTAGTATTGATATTGATGCGGTTATTCGTTTCTATGTGTTTTTAAATATTTCCCCGCGCGAAGGGAGAATAGTGCTGTCAGTCAGGGCCGTACCCAGGATTTTGTTTCGGGGGGGGTCAAGGTTCGAAAAAATATTTGTAAACTCATGTACCTACGTTATATAAGGTCTTTCAAAATTAGTTAATAGTACGCTAAGGAGGGGGGGGGGGGGGGGGGGGGAGCGAAGGGGTGGGGGAGGGGGGGGCAAGGGTGCGGTGCTGTATCGGAAATAGATCACTTTGGAAGAACAAAGATTTTTTTACACAAATTTTTTTTTTTTGATAAAATTTAAAAAAATAAAGTTTTAAGCCAGGAACAAAAAAGTCTTCCAATATATAGATTTATTTCTTTAAGAAATTTTGAAAAACCACAATTTTAGTTTTATTAGTATGGGTATTGGATAGAAAGAATTTGATTTTTTTTAACCAACTTACACGTGTTACATCATAATGGTAATGAAGACTTTTTTGTTACTGTTATGAAACTGAATCGGTTAGGCTATAAAAATCAACCACGTATTTTTTTATTTAAATACATAAAAAAAAATTTACATAAAAAAAAGCCCAAGGTCCAAAAAACATTATATAGGTTTTACTCCCTATATGATACAGGGGGGCCCGTAGCGTACTATTAACTAATTTTGAAAGACCTATATATGAACAGTGTGCATGTAATGTAGTACTTATTTCATTAAACGCCCTCTTTCAAAAATGGGTGTTAGCATGAAGGCTGGGCGTGTAGTATTTCATATTCTGAACATCTTTTGTTCCACCACTTGGGGCAAAAAAAAAGATCTTCACCCTTATATTTCAGGAATAGGTAATTAAAAATGCATGGAGAAAGTAAAAATGTTTTTTCTTTTAAATAAAACATTTTCAGCGAAAGCTATTTAGTTTCGGATATAAATCAATCAATAATGTTAGCTAAAAAAATTCGAATTCTTTTGTTACACGATTTTTTAGGGTTCCGTATCCGGTACGGGACCCTATTACTAAGCCTACGTCGTCTGTCTGTCTGTCTGTCTGTCTGTCTGTCTGTCTGTCTGTCCGTCCGTCCGTCCGAGGTCCGAGGGCTGTATCTCTTGAAACGTAATAGGTAGCACGCTGAAATTTTCACAGAATATGTGTTATTATGGCCGATATACCAACAAATAATAATAAAAATAAGAAAAAGTAAAAAATTCACAGGGGTTCCCATAGAAGAAACCAAAAAGTCATCTACCGAATAGATGATGAAGCATTTTAACTAATCATGACATTTAACTAATATGAAGCATTTCATAACACGCCATAGATGGCGTGAGTGGCGCTAGCCATGACATGGCGATACGGAACCCTCGGTGCGCGAGTTCGACTCGCACTTGGCCGTTTTTTTTTATCTTAACTGCTGTTAGCTACATCACCTGCAACATCCTTAATTTTACCTTGGTGATCTAGGTGCCATGTCAGTGCTTCCCTTCGGTCGTGCCGAAGGGAACACTGACATAGCACCTAGACCAGTGGCGGCTGGTGACTTCAGTGACCGGTAGTGCGCTAAGAACCTACCTCCTTAAATACCTACCAAATTTCCCAACACATTCCCAATGTTATTTTAAGATCGCGACTTCCGAATTTTGTAAACGCCTGCGTTGTATTATGTACGTACCTAGTATGAATATTTTCAAGACACTCAATGAGTTGCAAAAAACAAGAAAATAAATCCAAACAAGTTTTTTAACTCATTTATATTACCTTTATGAACTCACCCATAGACCACAACACTACTGCAGCTTTAAAAAAGGAAACAATAGCAATGTCACAAAAATACTTAAAAAATGTATAAAAAAACATTTGAAAAGTAAGAATTGAACCCAGTATCACCTGATTGTAAAGCCTTACCTTTAACCAACTCTTAGGCAAATATCGGCACCACTTAATTCACAGTATCACGTGACAGAAAGCACAAAACCTAACCATATCCCATTTTAAATATTCGCGCGCTATCGGGTATGTGACATCACATGACAGCGCGCTGACTCTAGGTAGACGGACTCGTGCAAAAGGAATAGCTCGCGACGTGTCGCACGCGCTGCTATTCACGATATAGCGTCCTTGTTTGGCGCTCGTGCGCCGCACGCAGAACTCCATTTCGGCCCATACTGTTTCTTTGAAGTATCTTTTGTCTCACGCGCCAGCGGTGTTTTGCCGATCCCCATACATTCAGATGGGAGACCCGCGTGCGTTTTTCGATTCCGCACGGGGCGCTGGTTTTCTCGCAAAAACGTGCCTTGTGATCTATAAAATAAGGTCGAATTCACATTCGCATTTATTTGGAGTACAATCTTTATGGTTTTAATGTAGGTATGTTGTATTGTAAGATATGTTTATGAAGATGTATTTTGAGTGAAGTGAAGACTTCTCGTGGTATGGTAGTGCGGCGCACGGGCGCACTTTAGGACCAGCCGCCAGTGACCTAGACCGTGCATAATAGTTAGAAATATAAAACACCCCGGTGAAGGAAAACACCTTGAGAGAACCTCGTACATTCTCTTGGATGTGAATCACGTGAATAAAGCTTTGGCTTAAGTTTTTAATTTTAGCTTACTTAAGTATCTTAATTTGTTCATGTTGTGTTTAGCCTTAAGTACAGATAGTTCTAGCCATGTAATATATATTTTTAAGATTTGTATGTACAGAACGATTCTGTGTGGTTAAACGTAATAAAAAAAAAAGCTTGACTAGAAGAAATGCTCTTCGGCCTTCCACATCGCAGTAAAATTCATACTTATTTATTTATTTAATCAAATCGGAACTCCTAGCAGACCCCTCTCAAAAAATTTCAAAGAGATAAGTATTGTAAATTAATACTACTTAACACCTGTCTCCCATTGGGCTAAGCCAACGGGCCTCAGTTTGACTTGTATATCGCTATACTAAATCAAACAGTTTGTATAAAATTTATGAAAATTAATAAGTATGTAATTCTGATTTATGTACTCACCAAATAGATTCCAAATTGACTAGTGTACAACGTCAGTAGGTACATTCACACACTATGAACGTAACGGAATTAAGAATTACGGTGGATAACTAAACCAATCTCTCGCTTTCTTATCTACTACACCTGGTCTGGTCTGCTTGCGGGGTAGCTAGGAAGTAGGTAGCATTAGCCAGATGTTTTGTCTTGAAACAATAGGCGCCTCCGAAATAGCCTGATGTTTATTGCCCCAATCCAATGCAGTACGCGTGGTCCTTTGTGTTGTGATTTAGTTGGAAGTTCCCACGGAATTTTAAAATTGTTTGTCTGCTCAAAAATATATATTTTCTGAACACCGGCCATAGTGGATACCTATTTCGGGGGGGGTTACAACCCCTCTAACCCCCCCCCCCCCCCCCCCCCCCCTCTGGGTACGGCCTTGCCGTCAGTCATCGATGTTGATGGTGTATGGGATGGGTCAATCTATAAAATGGACATCGATGCCGTCAGTGCAGTGCATTGCCGACATCAGAGTTACTTTCATCTCGTCGTCACGGCCGGTAGATGGCGCGTGCGGCGACGACATAATCAGCTGTTTTACTTTCTCCGGACACGAAGCGCGAGCGAGGTGGTCACATTGACACCTACTTCACTTACCGCTTCGTGTCGTAATCACCATCAATATCATCAATACTAATAATAAAAAAGACCATACGGGAAGAACATTGCAAAAGCCAAAAACATTATTTCGAGAAAACCGATTTTTAAAATGAAAAACGCTATAACTAACATCATAATTTTTTATGTCATCATCAACCCTGTAAAAAATTTCATAAAAATCTAGACTTATTGCCCGAACTACCTAACCATGGTTCAAGCAAGACACTCGAGGAACTCCAGGTCCAATGTCAAATGAAGTCACCAACTCCTTCATAAACAGGGGAACAACAATTCAAGTCCACATTTACACTGGAAGAACAATGTAAGTCCAACAGTAGTTAGGACCGCAGCGCTCTTTGTCACTCAATAAAGAAATAGACAAGGACGCATTTAAGCTCTTCGTCGAAGCATTACAGTTTAACAACTAGCTCGAATGCTGCGTGGCTTTAAATAAACATTTTGGTGGACTTGCTTGAATTGATGTTCCCGTGTTTCCCGTGTTTTCCGTGAACTTGAAATGTTACTACCGTGCACGCTAATTCTTTTTTCGTCGATAGCGTCTGACTTACAAATTATTATCCCAAGTTTAATATTGCCATTCGATTCTACTACTATTGTAGGTACTATGGATTACCATCAAAAAGTCGAATACGCAAAAAAATGGACTTGCAATGTTCTTCGCGTGTGGTCATCATCTGTAAGGGATGGTCATGGAATGGAGTAAGTTACTGTGTTTTATATATAGGTAATATAAGATATTAGCTTTTGCCCGCGGCTTCGCTCGCGTGAAATTCGTATTTGAAGAGAAGAAATTAAGTAAGCTCGCTACTGTACCTTTATTTCGGCGCGCGGAACAATTCGGTTTGTATGAGAGCCACGGTCATGGAGTAAATCACTTTGTTTTATGAGATAGGTACTGCGTTTGTAGGCTCTATGTAGGTACGATAGTAAAACGAAATTGACGATTTTTAGAAATATTTTCTGTATATTGTATATTGTATATTGTTTATTAAGCATTCATTAGACAGCATGACTATACTCGAATTTGTCACAATTTGTTCTATCCGATTCGATTACACCCACGAAGAAGAACCGGTAAGAAACTTCGCAGGGTTTTTTTTTTCATAATAATTTTTACAAGCATTTAGTGACTATCCACATAATAACACCGCCTACAGTCGATTGAAAATACAGCTTGAGAGCAAGATCAAAAACAGATTTTTGTTTTGTTTTTGAAGTTCTGACTGCAAGGACTTAATTTAGTGGATCAGGTGTAAAGAGCCTTTGTCAAATTTTTTGATACGTCATTTGTATCAACTCAATAATGTTAGTAATAAGTATACATACTACAACGTAGTATTGTCAAATAATAATAAAAAAAAAATTATAATAAAAATATTAAGATACTTGAAGTATCAAGTTGTCAATCGGTTAGTAAATAAATTTGAGTACAAATAGTACCTAGTCATAATAAGTATACATACTACAACGTAGTATTGTCAAATAATAAAAAAAATTATATTATAATAAAAATATTAAGATACTTGAAGTATCAAGTTGTCAATCGGTTAGTAAATAAATTTGAGTACAAATAGTACCTAGTCATGCGCTAACTAATTATGCAGTCAGAACCTCAAGATATAGTCCTGTTGACTAATGCCTCTTTTACAGTATAGTAGGCTTTCTTTACAAGAGTTGATTTTATATGTTTCTTAAACAAAGTATCATTTAGATTTTTTACCTCTTCTGGTATTTTATTATACAATCTAACACTGTTGCAAACAAAACTTTTCGACATTTTAGATGACCTGTGCTTCGTAATTAGAACATTATTTTTATGCCTAGTATCATGCTGGTGCATATCAGAGTGAAGCGTAACATCCTGTATATATTTCCTAGCATAGCAGATATTTTGATAAATATAAGCACTGTGTAATGTCATAATTCCTATTTTATCAAATACATTTCTACAAGAGTCCCTCGCCCTCATACTGAGTATACAACGCAGTGCTCTTTTTTGAAGAATAAATATTCTATTAGATTCCGCCGCGTTTCCCCAAAATAATAATCCATAAGACATAAGACTATCGAAGTAAGCATAATACACAGTTTTAGCAGCTTGTATGCCACATAATTCTTTAATTTTTTTTATGGCATAACAAGCTGAACTTAGCTTACCAGCAAGCGTATCTATATGAGGTTTCCAAGTTAGAGTGCGATCAAATATTACTCCTAAAAAGGTTATTTCTTTGGAAATGTGTAATGTCAGATCTTCTGCTGTTTTAACAATTTCCTGATTAACAATACGTCTGTGAGTTCCAAGTGCAAAGTGCATTACATTTGTTTTATTGACATTGAGTAAGAGGTTATTGGAATCAAACCAACACTTTAATGACTGAATTACATTGATGAAGGACTCACGTAATTCTGCAATGTTTTTATTTTTTAAAACTACAGATATATCGTCGGCAAACATTACTAACTCAATATCATCTTTAATACAACTAGAAATGTCATTTACATAGATTAAGAAGAGCAATGGTCCCAGTATGGAACCTTGAGGAACTCCCATAGAAATGGATTCTACACCCGACTTATTACCATTAACATCACACACCTGCTTTCTGGTACTCAAATATGATTTACAAAGACGCAACTCTTTGTCCCTTACACCATAATGTTCTAATTTCATTAAAATTATGTCATGACTAACACAGTCGAATGCCTTGCATAGATCACAGAAGATGCCATAAGTGTGATTAGAATTATCTAATGATTGAATTATAGCTTTTATCATTGACGCAATGGCATCTCCTGTAGACTTGCCCTTGCGGAATCCAAATTGTTTATAGTTTAAGATGTTGTTATCATTAAAATAATTAATTAATCTTTTTTCCACAGCTTTTTCAAACACTTTACTAAATACAGGAAGCAAAGATACAGGACGATAGTTTCCAATATTGTTATGACATCCCTTTTTAAACAATGGAACTAACCTAGCTATTTTGAGTGAATCTGGGAATATGCCGTCCTCAAAGCATTGATTTATAACACTAATTAATGGTTCTATAAGACTAAAACTTAGTGACTTCAGTAGTTTAGGTGAGACATTCCACAAGTCCTGGGAGTTTTTTGATTTAAGGTCTCTAATAATTGTTTTAATTTCGGAGAACGATACAGGATTGAAAGTGATGGTTTCATTTCCTCGTGGTGCGTATCTTCCCAGATATTCTAATGCTGCTTCAGTACTTGCTTTGACATGTTTTGTTGTTTCTTGAGCAATAGTTGAAAAATATTTATTAAAGTGATTTGCAACACTTGAGCTATTTTTTATAATGTCGTCTCCTATTTTTAATTCTATATTTGTGTCATTATTTTTAGGAGACTTGCCTGTTTCCTCTTTAATAATAGCCCAGGCCATTTTGATTTTGTTGTCAGATTTTAACAGTTTATCTTTTAAGAACAATTGCTTGGCTTTAATTGTAACTTGCTTAAAAATTTTACTGTACAACGAAACATACGCTCTAAGATTTGCATTGTGGTTTTGTTTTAACAAATCATACAAAAGAAATAATTTTTCTTTGGCTCTTACAATGCTAGGTGTGGCCCACTGTGCGAAATGTTTTTTTTTAACTACTCGTTTAGATTTCAGAGGCATGTGCATATTTAAATATCTAACAAAAGTGTTAAAGAAGTATTTAAAGTCAATTTTATTTTCATATTTTCCAAATTCTACAACTAGATCCTTATTTAACGCATTTATTGTGTCACTATTAACGGTTCTACTCAATTTATATACAGATTTATTAATACATTTTGTATCCCATTTAATTGAGATTATTTGAGCATAATGGTCAGAATGAATACCGTGAGATAAATTACATTGAATCGTTTCTGCATCAGTAAAAATATTATCTATGCATGATGCGCATGAATCCGTTACTCTAGTGTATTCATATATAGTTTGGTTAAGTAAGAAACTATCCATTAGGTCAGATAAATCGTGTTTTTCATTTTCAATTAAAGGAAACCGAACATTGAAGTCACCACATAGTACTATTGATTTATTGTTATTACTATTAATTTTATATAAAACTTCTTCTAATTTATCTGAAAACGACAATACACTCATTGAGGGTGACCTATATACAGACAATATGATAACAGATTCCATCTCAATACAGCTAACTTCAAATTCTTTCTCAACTGACATATTAACTATATCTGGCCTATTCTTTGCTCTCAAGCCGTTTCTAACAAAAATTATTGTCCCGCCTCTAATAAATTTTTTTCTATGATAACTACTTATTACAGAATAATGTGGTACTTGTTGAGTGAGTAATTCACACGAGTCTGTCCAAGATTCTGAAATACAAAATATGTCTACATGGTTGTCTTTTAAAAATAACTCTAGTAACTGGCATTTTCCTCGTAAGCCTTGAACATTTTGATGCCCAATTGTTAGCTTATTATTAAGATGTTTTTCATTCTTATTACAAGTTTTAGTTTTATTAATTTTTACAGTACTGTTTGCTAACTTAGGCGAATAACTAGATTTTTTTAATTGTACAGTACTGTTGTTATTGGACTTTGGCATAAAAAAGAGGTCTTTTTTTGCTCAGTCACACTTTTGTCTAGAGACAGGAACTTTAAATTAGACGTCTTGACACTGTAATTACATTTGTGAATTTGACTAACAAGCATGTTCAGACCTGTACTATTTATTAAACCCTTTTTCGAGTAGCACAGTCTTGGTAGGCAATTTAAATCTAGGTAAATAGTATTGGGGACAGACTCTGTGAAGTTCTCTGTATGTATGTATGTTCCTCCATAACTCTTAAACCGATCCTCCGAATTCGATGAAACTTAGTACAATAACATTTGATTATACGGGACATAGGATAGGCTAAATAAAATGTTTTTCTGTTTACGCTAAGATGTGGTAAATAAAGGTGGCGGCGCGGAGGCGCAGGCGGTGCGACGGGCGGGCGTTTTGTTTGATTGAATTCAACAACTATTAGTAAAAGTTTATTACAAAGAAATTTAATAAATAAGTCATGTTCCGTAAATATAAACAATAATAACTTTAGCCCCCCCACCCCCCTACTCAATTTCTTAATGCGCCACTGACTCCGCCAGCAGGGCGTGGCTGGTACAGGTGTGGTCACCACGTGCGGTAAAAAAAAACTTTCTCTCGAGCGAGCGACTCGTACATACATAACGTTGACTTCATTCAACCTGTCGAGACGCAAAGAATTCAAATGCGTAGACGAGTCATCAACAGATCGAACAAGTGAAAAGTTACAAAATGTGTGTGACGTAAAGACGGAAATTATTTCGAACTATTTTTAGTTTTTAGGGTTTCGTATTCATACCTATTACTAAGCCAACGTCGTCTGTATGTTTGTCTGTCTGTCTGTCGTCCGTCCCAGTGCTGCATCTTTTGAACCTAGATATCCGGTTGAAATTTTCACAGAATATGGTGTTATTAGTGCGGATGTGGCAACAAATTATAATAAATAATAAAAAAAGTAAAGAATTAAAAATGGGTCCCCATACAAGACACGTGCTAAGAATCGATTAGTCACGCTACTGAATAATAGACGGCGCCAAAGGCTATTATATTTTGCAAAGATATACAGATATAGTTTTTTGACATGTATGGTATAAGGCGGACAGTCGTTGTCTAATTTATTCCAGATTTCCAGGTTCAGTAGGGAACACACTGACCGGAAGACCGTTCCATATTTTTGTAGGAACGGTTTTTCGAAAAGCGATGCGTTCTCAGAAGTTGGGTGTCAACAACATATTATGGATGTTCCGAGCGGTCTCTGCCACCGAATTAAATACTAGAAGCGACGAACCGCGATTTAATTTGTTACTTGTCGGTAATGTGCGTGCCTTCACACGCAATTGTCATCATCATTCATACTTTAAAACAATCGGAAAAAACAATTCACTTTGTCATAATTTACTGCATCTGTCATACATACATCAATCAGTACATCGTGTGAGGAAGTTAGGAAGTTGCAAACATTTTTGTGTGCACATTGAAAACCGGCCAAGTGCGAGTCGGACTCGCGCACCGAGGTTTCCGCACCACACAAAAAACATTGAAAAAAAACACGTTTCTTGTATGGGAACCCCCTTAATTTTTTACTTTTTCTATTTTTTATTATTTGTTATATCCGCCATAATAAATAACACATATTCTGTGAAAATTTCAACGGGCTACCTTTTACGGTTCTAGAGACACAGCCCTCGGACGGACGAACAGAAATAGGCTTCCGTACGGGATACGGAAACCTAAAAACAATTCCAGTGAAGTTTCTTGTCAAATGTGAGCGCAGTGTACTGCCAAGAGATGTTAAATTAACAATAAGGAACAACTGAATGAATGACATTGAGAATACTGTACGTCCCTTCCGTTCTTACCTTACTAGGTGGTAGGGTTTTACCCGCCCGAGTTAGTACCACCGCACTGAATGAAATGTCTATCGAAACGGCTATGTAAATAGTTCGTGCTTTCCGTCCAGTTCAGTGTAGCCAGCAGCCGGCACGACCAAATAGAAGCACTGATACGGCACCTACTTCACCAAGGTGTTATGGGCACACATCATACGGATGTTGTATGCGATGTAGCCAACCGTGTCCGTTTCCATTATTTTGATTTCTTTCTTTGCTCAGGTGAGGGAGTGGTGTTGGGAGTTGGGTTGGGACCACACACCGTCAGTCAGTGCCGCCGGTCAGTAAGACGCTCTTGCGACCTCGTTCGAAGACGTTGGCCAAAAAATGGCAACTATTTTGAAAAAATGCGATGGAAATTGGTTGACATAAATATGTAATTTCGTGACAAGCGACATATCGATAATAGTGTCTATTCTATACCTAATACATACATACATATCACACACGCTGAATCCCGAAAAACGGGGTAAGCAGAGTAATCAGTGTTGTGCTGCAAGAACTCTGGTAAATTACAGCACAACACCGACCACCACGTTTCACACAGTATTCGAACAAGATTCAATCGATCAAGCAGCAAGTAAGGCACGAAAACCCACCAGCTGCATGACTCGGTGGAAGTACCGTGCCAAGGTGAGAGGTGGCGAGCCTGTCGCCCTTTAGCACGGCATCTTGTTCTTATACCTAATCTAAATTACTAATCTAGGTAAGATGGCTGCATAGCAGCCTCAGAAGTGATCTCTAGTCCAGTATAGCCAGCAATCCAAAGGGAAGTCTTCGGTATGGCACCTACCTTCTCGGAGGTGACATTGGCTGGTCGGAGCATGTACTTTGGCCCCTCTGACTCAGCCAACCGTCATACCTGATTATTACTGATTACTGTGATTACATAAAAATGTTAGATTAAAAGTAAGGCAATGAAGCGAGGCTGAAGGCCGAGCTGCGCATAGTTCAACGACATGCTCTGTTCACAGACACGGGCGTAGTATACACACATAATCAATCCTCAGCCACGGACAAAAGCGCATGAATGATAATATCATTCATACAACTGCTTGAATGATAATAAATAATAATATGATAATATTATGATGATAAATTGATTGATTAGTTGATTACATACCAGCAGATACCTCATACGAGTCTTGCGGTCTTGCCGCCTTTCTTTCTCGCACTTGTCTCGTTATCTTCTTTAGTCTCTATCTCTATCTCTATCTCTACTTCTTATAAAAGGGAACGTCTGTCTGTATGTGTGTATGTATGTATGTATGTTTGAGGTAAGCTCCGGAACCACCGAACAGATTTTGATGCGGTTTACACCAATGTACAGAGTAGTTCTTGAGGCTCACTATAGGCTATATACCGTCACGCTAAATGGCAATAGGGCCGAGCAGTATCAAAGAAAGTATAGTATGAACGTAATTTAGCGTCGAATGGTATAGCGCCTGATCAATATCATTGCGCCTGATGAACATGTGAGAAGAAGGACGAAGGAGGGGAGGGTAGAGGAGGGGAGGAGGCGAGGGAGGTAAGGAGGGAAAGGGAGGGGGAGGGGGAGGAAGGGAGGGAGAGAGCGAGAGTGAATGATATCGTTTATCATCATGTTTGCGTTTAAATCGGATTAACTATTAAAACAGAGTCTACCCTACCACGAGCGAAGCCGTGGGCAAAAGCTAGTTTTATTATAAGTAGTTTATTTTATTTTATTATATTTTTTTTTTATTTTTTTTTTTTTTTGGAACAACAAACAGTTTTACAATGATACTACCAGTGAAGTGTCCACATATGGAATTTGGACACATACCTACCTGTATTATTTATCAGTATATTATGTACTAGCTTTTGTCCGCGGCTTCGCTCGCGTGAAATTCATGTTTACTATCAAGTAAGCCCGCTACCGTACCTTTATTTCGGCGCGCGGAACAATTCGGTTTGTATGAGATCCACATCGTAGCGTAACTGGAACTTAATTTTATTTAGCCTATCCTGTGTCTCGTATAGGTAAATGTGCTTGTACTAAGTTTCATCAAATTAATTAATTAATCAGCTGTTACAAGAAGGTTAAACATGTCAAACTGACCACACTCTCTCACATCAACATCATGCACACACTCTCTCACAATCACACCCTCTCACACATGCACACACCCCCCAATAAACACACCCTCACACAAATCCTCCTTCTTTCATCCCAGCGAAACCCTAAGTGGAGTGAAATTTTAAAATTTAAAAATTTTATATTTTTCAGAATTTTTAAAATGTTTAAATGTTTCAAATTATTTATTTAGTTTAATCTTTTAATTTTAAAGTGTTTTTATGATGAATAGAATTTAATATTTTTTAATTGAAATTTTATTAATGAATTGTTTATTAAATTAGTATATTTGTTGTAGGTAGTTATGTATAGGTTATTATTTTAATTTTAATTTTATTTTTCTTTTATAATTTTTGGCAAGATGGTAGTCGATAAGAAAATTTGAAAATTCTAACTATGAAATCTATTATTAGCCAATTTGACATGACAATGTTCCATAATTTTATAATTTGATATTATGTTGCTGTTGATTTCTTATACAAAAAAATAAATAAATAAATAAAGAAATAAATAAAAAATTCTGATGATCGGTTTAAGAGTTATGGAGGAACATACATACATACATACAGAAAATATTTCTAAAAATCATCAATTTAGTTTTAGTATCATACATAGGGTCTACAAACGCAATATCTCATAAAACAAAGTAACTTACCCCATCACCATTCCTTACACATTTATTATTAGTTCTAAAAATCATCAATTTAGTTTTAGTATCATACATAGGGTCTACAAACGCAATATCTCATAAAACAAAGTAACTTACCCCATCACCATTCCTTACAGATTTATTATTAGTAGTATTGATGATATGATGTGTACCTGTCTAATTGACCTCGTGTAAAGACCACCAACAGGGTTGTGATTTTGACGAGGATTTTGATCTGTCAAGATTAACATTGACAGCGTGAGTTGACAGGTGGCTAGGCACTCAAATCCGACTGTATCAGATGCGGTCGACTGTCGTACGTAACGCTGCGCTGCTGGTTGTACACTATAGAACCATGTCACAATAATGAAATTGTTGTTCTCCATAATGATAACATCGCGTGTCGAGCGACAAATAGTTTGACAAGGTACTACACACCTTGCAAATTATTTATTACCGTGTTAGATAGTAGGCCGATCGTTCGTTGCCTCATAGTGGTCATACCGGATTAATAAGATATAGGACGGATTCACTATAATGTATAATGTTTTTCACTATAGCTAGGTAGGTACTTATGCACGTATTGTAAAAAGTGAGATCGGTGTATTCTTGCAACCGGGAAAATGAGGAACGCACTCCCTGCTCATCTATTTCCTCCCAATACAGCTGGGGGTTTTTCCGAGGGGTTTTCAAAAGGGGCGTGAAAAGGCTCCTGTCAGGCCGGCATGGCATTCGCAATCCCCGTGCATCACAGAATGTCCATGGATATCGTTATACAACTACTTGTAGGGGAAACGATGCCACATGTCACGCTATCCATAAAAATAATAATAAAAAAAACATCATTAGAGCTGAAGAACTAAATATTTTTTGTTTGTAAGTTTATATTATTGTGTATACTTAAATGTTTACCTAATTTATAACATTATTTTAAGTTTATTACGAGCAGAGCGCTTATTGGTAAAGCTGAAAAAAATTATTATAAAACCGACTGCTAAAGAAATTAAGGAAGCAAAGAAAGATCTGTAGAAAATGAAAATCTGTAGTCGGGATATCTGTCTAGTGACTGACTCGTGGTCTAGTGGAATCCAACTACACGCCCAATATGCACCTCATTTTTTTTTATCGCCTTTTCGAGCTCTTGACAATGACACCACACTCGATGGGGTATGAAGAAAGACTATTTTCAAAGTTTGACAAGATGCCGGCTGACGGCCGCCATTTTGAATTTTCACTATTAAAAAAAAATTATAGCCTCTAACGACACCTCATAATAATATGTTAAAATCAATCAAGCAAGCTACAAGGCGTGCCATAGAAATAGACATACCTACGTACATACATATACATACATGTTAGGTATATACCCTCGAAAAACATGACCCTATTACCTAGCTAGGCACATTGAGCTGCGCATAGGCCATTTTCACTAAAGTAAATTGAAATATATTAGATTTATTTAAATAAATTCACTAAGTTGAAATAAAGGTGTTCTATTATCTGTTCTATAGGATTTTCGTTCACTACTCAGCCCCTTGAAGAAATATCTTGATGATACATAGACCATACCATAACCATTCTGAGATAATACCAGATCATAATAGTGAAAACTGTTTATAAATCGGTTTAGTAGTTTCCGTATTTTTTTTAGTGGATTTATCATCCACATTTTATGCATGTAAGTACACGTATTAGTGATCTAACTACAAGGAAGATACCTAATTAGATAAATGCAAGATATTTGGCAATGGGATGGGAATGTGTACCTATGTAACAATATTGAGCGAATTCTTAAAAGCACTCCAAGTTATCTAAGGCCGGTCTAATCAAGTGTAATTATATCTTAGTAGGTACAGTCACTCAAAATGTTTTTAACAAAACATATTTTTTTAGGAATCTGACACAGTTAACGTTGTCGTCGTCGTATTAACACATTCATTACCCACACAATGTTCTAGAACAAGCCCTTTGTTGTTTCGGCTACACTGAACGGACGGAAAACCCGTTTTATAAAGCTGTACTTATTTTCGCTCTCCTATAAGATCACATTTTTAGATTTCCTTATACCCGATACGCCTACGCCGTCTGTCTGTCTGTCTGTCTGTCTGTCTGTCCGTCTGTCCGTCTGTCCGTCTGTCTGTCTGTCTGTCCTACTGCTGTATCTTTAGAACCGTAATAGCTAGCCGGTTGAAATTTTCACAAAATATGAGTTATTATGGCGGATATAACAACAAAGAATAAAACATTTAAAAATGAAATAATTATGGGGATTCTATACAAATATCTTAATTTTCAGAAGAGCGCCATCTGCCGAATTATTCAAACATTTTAACAAAAAAAGTATGAACTTCCACCGATAGATGGCGATACTTGCGAGTGCCAATCTAAAGTAAAACAACAAATAATTAAAAACAGACAGACATGTGACCGAGTTCATAAGGGTCCCTGCCAGTATCGATCGCTAGTCGCTGTCGCTACGTAGGTAACTATTCTGTTCCATATATTTATATTCTTTTTCCTCTATATTTCCTCTCTTTACTGTCTCTCTGTATGTCGTCTCTATTTAACTTATTTCAAATTATTGTTTCTTTTTTTGTATGCAAACTGACACGGTTGGCTACATCACCTACAACATCATCCGTGATGTCAGCTCATAACACCGGGTGAACTAGATGCCATGTCAGTGCTTCCCTTCATTTCATGTCGGCTACACTGAACTGGACGGAAAACACGAACTATTTACATAGCCGTTTCGACCGAAGTTTCATTCAAGTGCGGTGGTATCAACCCGGGCGGGATAAACCCTACCACCTAGTAAGGTAAGAAGGGAAGGAACCTACAGTTCTACGTGGAATCCGAACCGCAGTCAGCCTCCAACGGTCGAGCGGTTACCCATCCAAGTACTGTACCCTAATCACTAGATTTTACCTACTAAGCTACGCACGCTACCACAGATTACTTAATAGTTACTTCGTAACAGATAAATCACTCCATAGAAAATGTTCCTACCTTCGGGCTTTAATAGCCTACTGTTTCACATCGCCAATCGCTGCGTGCGAAAATGTACCTTAACGATCGAGTGTAAAGTGGTTATTGCTATGCAGCTGCGCGCAGTTGCGTGGGCGAGCGTCTATGTATACTTCGCGCGGCTGACGAACTTTCACTGAAAAAGACCGCCGGCGGCCCGTCGGGCGGTAGGTAGTTAGCGCGCGCAAGTACATAGAGTGCGTGAGGCCTGACGCTACGGCCGCCGTGTTCTCCGCATCATTTTGTATGGAGAAACGAAGCTCGCAAATCTATCACTAGAGGCGCTGCTCCGTTTCTTCATATAAAATGATGCGGAGAACACGGCGTAGCGTAGTAATCGTAATCTCGTGATTAGGGTACTGACCGCGCCCAAGTGTGCCGACCGCACCACTGAGCTATCGAGGCAGACGAATTTATTCTTCCAACTGTACAAGCATTACCTCAGATTGCATAGGAAAGGTTTCTCTACTACTTGGCGTGGCGACGCGACGAGACGTTACAAAACGTAGAAGTTGGCAAAACAATGCGAACGAAACCAGTTCCCACATAATGTTTATCGTGGAACGCATTTTTTTTCGTATTTTCTGTGTCACTATTACTTGGCAGGTTTCCGAAACTTATAAATGTAGCAATCCAGCAAAATACAGAATGAGTATCAGTTGAGTGTAGGTAGTTATGCAAAAAATACCAACCAACAAAAATATTAAAAAAACAAGTGCGAGTCGAACTCGCGCACCGAGGGTTCCGTATCGCCATGGCATGGTCAACGCCACTCACGCTATCTACGGCATGTTTGATGAAATGCTTCATTTCATTAAAAATGCAATTAAAATTCATGATTTGTTAAAATGCTTCATACTGTTTTCGGTAGATGACGCGCATACACTTTTCAGTTTCTTGTATGGGGCCCTACGTGAATTTTTTACTTTTTCTTGTTTTTGTTATTTGTTGTTATATCGGCCATAATAAATAACACATATTCTGTGAAAACAAGAGATACAGCCCTCGGACAGACAGACAGACAGACAGACAGACGGCGGCGGCGAGAGCGGCGCGGCGTAGGCTTAGTAATAGGGTCCCGTACGACGGATACGGAAACCTAAAACAAGTACCGCGTGGGGTCGGTACTTAAAACGAATAGCCCCACTGCATCTTTCCCCGTGCATGTCGTAAAAGGCGACTAAGGGATAAGGTAAGCACACCATGCCGTACTAAAGGGCGACAGGTTAGCCACCTCTCACCTTGGCACGGTACTTCCACTGAGTCATGCAGAAGGTGGGTCTTGCTTTGTAGTCCGAATACTTTGTAAACGTGTTGGGCTGTAATTTACAAGAGTACTTGCAGCACAACACCGATTACTCTGCTCACACCGATTGGCGGGGTAAAGCGTGTGGTATGTAGGTATGTATGGTAATACAAACAAGCGTCAAACTTAGTGTGATTGTAATCAGTCAGTCAGTCAGTCAGTCAGTCAGCGTGTAAGCGTCCACTGCTAGACATATTCTACCTGGCTGGCCTCTCCAATTTTCCTCCAGTCCTCCCGGCCTTCAGCGATACGGAACCACTGCTTTCCGCCGACGTACTTGATGTCGTCGTCCCACCTGGCGGGTAGTCTTTCCACACTCCGTTTTCCTGTCCACGGCCGCCAGTGTAGGACACGGTTACTCCAACGGTCATCGTCTCTTCGGCTAACGTGCCCAGCCCACTGCCACTTGAGCTTTAACTCTAAATTCTAACAACTAATAATACCTACAAACCGGCATCACCGGCACAAAATGTGAGTCGGTCTCGCGATCTCGAACTGAATGGAAAATAAAAACACAATTTATTTTTTTATAACGAAAACATATTGTGTGGTGGCACGGAACCCTCGATGCGCCAGTCCGACTCGCACTTGGCCGGTTTTTTAAGCCGTTTCGACCGGGCCTTCCTCCAGCATTGACACGGTTGCGAACGTCTTTATTGAGTCAGTGTTCAACATCCGATATGGTCTAGTGGCTAGGATACCTGGCTCTCACCCAGGAGGCTCGGGTTCGATTCCCGGTATCGGAATACTTTTTTTTTTTCTTTTCCTTATTTCGACACATTTTTTTTTATTTTATTTGTTATTAATACTATAGTCATTCATAGTAAATGCTTCAGACTTTTATTACAGAAAATTCTTTGGTTTAAACTTAGAATCTTTTCGAGAATCTTTTAATTCTATGGGTTTAAAATGGTATTGATAAAAAAGTTTAGGTAGGTAGGTATATCAATTGAATGTTGCTATACATCTTTCCCCAATGTAAGTGCTAGATATGTACCGATGTTCGGTACATATCTAGCACTTACCTAAATTACATCAATACATTTTTGTTGCAAAGTGCAACGATTGCAAAGTGATATCAAATTGGCAATGTTTAATCACATTATCTGCTTAATCAAGCTTCAATGGTAGACAATAATCTAATAGGTATTTAACGGAAGCGGTAGCTGATGGTGATGATCATCCTAACTATTCATAACGTCATTTGTGTAGCTTAGATTACCGGTGGTGGTCTGGTCGTCCATTATCTGTGGCCTTACAGTTAGTTGGTTTAGTATTGGTACGCTAGTCGCATCCGATTATGCAACCGCGCCATCTGTTACCCGGCGGCGAAACTACGTTAGTTGACGCGACGTAGCTTGTGAATTTATTGATGTCATGCACTCTGCACTCATTGCTATATTTATAAGGAAGTACAACAGTTTAAGGTTTTTTTTTTATTTATTACTTACTTCAGTCATAATAATTTAATAACATTATTTACAATGAAACAGCAGTAATAAAGTTATGTCAAGTGTTGTCTCTCGATCGAAGTGTAGTTAATTGCTCGGTTAATTGCACAAACTTACCTACCTACCTCTTTTGGTAAATATATAAATTGGCACCTATATTTATGTCCTCTGACGACGCTCCACCAAGCAAATCCGATTTAAAAGTAAATATTATAATAAACTGATCACACACGCTGAATCCCATCATGCTGAATCCCGTTTCGCAAAGTATTCGAACAAGATTCAATCGATCAAGCAGCAAGTAAGGCACGAAGACCCACCTGCTGCATGACACGGTGGAAGTAACGTCCCAAGGTGAGAGGTTGCCAGCCTGTCGCCCTTTAGCACGGCATCTTGTCCTTATCCCTGCTTAGACGCCTTTTACGACATGCATGGGGAGAGATTCAGTGGGGCTATTCTTTTTAAGTACCGGCCCCACACGGTAAATATTAACACTGTAGTTAGGTACCACTCCCCATATAAAATCAATGCACTGTACTTAAATTTAAGCGTCTTTGTTCTTAAATAATGTATTTCAGACATTGGTGGAGTAGCATCTATTTCTATTTGACAGCTGTCACATCAATTACTGGTAGTGGCGAGTACATATCCGAGCACAGGAGGCATTCTATCTGACCGAAGTTCTGTAATACAATACAATACAAAACTTTACTCTTACACCAAAACCGTGAGAAAGACTGACTCAATATTTATGACAAGTTTTTCGCAGAATTGGAAGTTATCATTACATAACCGTTGGATAACCGTTGCTAATAAGTTTGATAAAAATCGGTTATATCTTTGAAGATTTGAGTGCGACCGTTTAGTGACTTGCGCAACGTTAAGCGCACGCATAATGTGTGGTAGGTAGGTACCTACGAGTGGTAACAATTTCGAAATCAGCACGCACAATTTGATACGAAGACGGAGGAAGGTGAATCTTAAGGTACTTAGAGGAAATGACCGCGCTTTTCACATAAAAAAATGTTTTTTCACTTTTTTTCGATATACTTAATCATTTAAAAAAAATTCCGATAAACAGTGGATGTGACTCATATAAGTCACATTTTAGGGTTCCGTACCCCGTACGGAAGCCTATTACTAAGCCTACCCCGTCTGTCTGTCTGTCTGTCTGTCCTACTGCTGTATTTTTGGAACCATAATAGCCGGTTGAAAGTTTAAAAAAATATGTTTTTTTTTTGTTTTTTTTTTTTATGGAAACTGACACGGTTGGCTATATCACCTACAACATCAGTGATGTCAGCCTATAACAACCGGGTGAACCTGGTGCCACGTCAGTGCTTCCCTTCGGTCGTGCCGGCTACACTGAACTGTACGGGAAACACAAACTATTTACATAGCCGTTTCGTGGTGCGGAAACCTCAGTGCGCGAGTCCAACTCGCACTTGGCCGTTTTTTTTAAAGAACGCGCTAGTCGTGCGTGACATGTGGCATTAACCTACAAGTAGGTGTCTAACGATGCCAATGGAAATTCTGTGATGCACGGGGATTGAGAATGCCATGCCGTCCAGCCAGGGGCCTTTTCACGCCCCTTTTGAAAAAGCCCAGGCTGTTCTCGGGAGAAAATAGATGGGCACTGAGCAGGTAGGCGTTCCAAATTTTCCCGGCTGTATTATGTGGTAGGTGGTTAGGGGCAACGAATTAAAAGTAGAATGTCGTTGGTTAGGGGTGCATCCCCTTCCCAGTACTCGTAGTGCTGGTGGAATGCTAAATGTTTGCAGACGAACGCTAAAAGTTCTACGATTGGCAATGCGCTGGTGCAGCTTAAAAAAGTGGATAATAATATACTTTAAAATAATGTAATTATTTCAGTATGTGAGAAATTTAGTTAAAAGTTAAATAGCAACACTACTTTGAATAGAATAGAATAGAAACTCTTTATTGCACACAAATTGAAAGAAGAACAGTACACGACAAGAAACAAGAAATACAGGAGTGCGCAAAGGCGGACTTATCACTGCAAGTGATTTCTTCCAGGCAAACTTTGGGTGATGGTGATGGATGAGGAATAAAATATAGAGAAAGAAATACTTTGAAAATGTAGGAAATATTTTTTTGAATAATCCGTGAATGATAATAAATAATGCATTTTATGGAATCAATAATAATAATAATCTAGTTTTATATTTAATTTGTATGTGTTTTTATATTTTATATTTTAATGTATAGAAAATAAGTTTAAAAAAATGTGTGAATAAATGTATAATTAATAAGTAAAAAAATAATAATTGTATTATTTATAAAATTATGAAAACCTTTTAGAAAGAGGTAGAGCGTCATCCCTGTCGCACAGAGACATGCGAGTTCATGCGACAGGAGCGAGCCTCTACAGCCGGATCGTATCTTACTGCCGGGTACTGTACATTACTTACTGCTGAGACGACGCTGCTCTACAACCGGATTGTCTCTTTCTAAAGCACATCTTTTTATTTTTTTTTTTTTTTTTTTATGGAATCTGACTCGGTTCGCTACATCACCTACAACATCCGTGATGTCAGCCCATAACACAGGGTGAACTAGGTGCCATGTCAGTGCTTCCCTTCATTTCATGTCGGCTACGCTGAACTGGACGGAAAACACGAACTATTTATGTACATAGCCGTTTCGACCGACGTTTCGTTCAGTGCGGTGGTACCAACCCGGCCGAGATAAACCCTACCACCTAGTAAGGTAAGAAGGGAAGGGACCTACAGTTTAACGTGGAATCCGAACCACGGTCAGCCTCCAACGGTCGAGCGGTCACCCATCCAATCACTGACCGCGAACAGTTGACTAACCACCGCGCCACTGAGCTACCGAGGCTGACGAATTTTCTTTTCTACGTGTTAATAACGAACTCGTGAGCATCATCGCCGCCTGCTGCGTGACGAAGTTGCGCAAGAGTCGGTTGATAATTTCTGCGTCTTCGAGACGTGTGCGTGACACACTTTCAACGCTCTTGCATATTCACACACAACACTCCCTTTGGTGCCTCTCGGTCTATGATTTACAAGTTAGCTAGTCCAAAGCTGGTCTTCCAGGCAGTAAGACTAATAGTAATTTCCAATATACACGGTCTTGCAACTGCCCCCGTAATATTTTTAACTGAGATCAGGGGGTGGTTCCTATATGTGAAACTAAATAACTTATGCGGCAAAAAAAAAATGTTAAACAGAAATACAATTTATTTTTTCCATACAAAATTTTAATACTTACCTATTCTCAAAATTTATGGGGAAAAATTTTTTTTTCTTCAAATTAAATAGTCGTAGAACAAAAGTTGTTCGGTTTCATGTACAGAATAACCCCCTTTCGGGTTTAACGATTCGGGTTGCAACACCGTGTATATTTGAGAAAATTATTCAGTCAAAACGCCATGACAAGAGTGAGTGAGTGAGATGAGTAGGTAACAGATATATTCTTTTTATACAAATCATCTTTATACATGTCACAAGTCTTGCTTAGGGCATTTTCGTGTGATTTTGTGTGTCTTGGGATAATTTGTTTGAATTTAAAATAAGTCATTCATTATACTATAAGCAACGACATTCTACTTAAGCATGTTTATAACTTATGCCCCAGATCCTGACTGTGTCCTGAATCCTGATCCAGAAAAGCGCGAGGCGGACTCGCGCACCGAGGTTTCCGCACCACAAAAACAAACAAAAAACTTGAAAAAACACTGTTCCTGTATTTCCTGTGTTCCTGCCCATGACAACCCTTAATTTTGTACTTTTAAAATTTTGAATTAATTGTTGTTATTCCGCCATATTAATACATATTCTGTGAAAATTTAAACCAGCTTTATATAACATAAAATGTAAACATATTTCTTGGACTATCTTAAAAATTTAAACCTAAACCCAAAAACAATAAAATTATTGATTAGTGAAAATCCATAAGTTTGATGAGAATTATCGCTAGGGGGCAGTCAACACCCCGAGTCAGTAGCTTCATGATTCTGAACTGGAAGAAATCACTCGCAGAGACAAGTCTCCTGTACATATTCAGTTTATCAAAAATAATAAATCATCTTCTCGCAGTCATCTGACACTTTTTGTTTGCCACACAATTTCAACTGGCGCGACAATTCACACGCAGCAACTTGCAACTGGCGCTACAGTTCACACGCAGCGACTTGCAACAGCGCGGTAGTGACATGACGAATGGGCTTATCCGACGTGGGATCCAGTAGGTACGCATTATGTGAAAATTCCCAACTACGCCTACTAAAGATGAAAACATACTTGCGAAATCAAGTACCTATCGGATTAAGTAATTATTGCGGTTGCCTTCGTGTGAATAATAGTTATAATTGCTTACTATGGAGATGTTAGTCAATCTGAGATTATCTTAAGGCCGACAGAACATTTCGACTACAGAAATCCAAGAAATCTTCCTCTGGTCGAAGAGTACGTTACTGTTGTACATTATTGACTGCAAGAAATCGCATTATACAATAGATAGGCGTTCTGTGCAGCTGAAAAGTGTAATACATACTAGTGAGGAAATCTTACCAGTGTGAAATTAGCTACACACACACCGAACTGAGCTAGCGCATAAAATGCACTAAATGGAACGTTCCAAATACAAATATTGTAAAAAAATTGGCCCCCGGCCATATAAAAGATTTCCCTAAAAGATGTCTCGGACCCTTTAAAATGGCCGTGAAAAGGCCCATGACAAGAGGGCATATATTTCTAAACTGGCAACTCACGTGCATCACCAAATTATCAGCAGAAAACGAATCAATGTTTTTTTTATGTAATCCGGAATCCGGAATGGGTGGCTGAGTCGGAGAGGCCAAAGCGCATGCTCCGACCAGCCAATATCACCTCCGAGAAGGTAGGTGCCATACCGGAGACTTCCCTGGATTGCTGGCTATACTGGTCTAGAGGAGAACACAGCCGAGGCTGCTATGCGGCCATCTTACATCCGGTTTCCAATGAGAAGAGTTGCCATGCCACATCGATGAAGAATTCGTCATCGAAGCCATGACCAGTTAGAAATTCGTTTTGTGAACGATCTCTTATCTAAAGTCGTTCATCTTTCTTGGCCGTGGTCTCAAAGATCTACCAGACTTGTTGTTCGGCATGCTTTGTTTTCTACGGTAAATAATTTCTCATCCTTCCCTTTCTGCAATCTCTCAGCTACGAAAACGCCATCGGTCGGTGTCATAAATACGAAAAGAAGCTGCTCTGACGAATTAGCTTCCCTTATCCCTCCTCCTCCTGTTCGCCTTGGCCAAATCCTCGCGGAACACCCTTTGTAGTCGACAGACGAGTTCTTCGAACTGCACGATTCTCTAATCTAAATCGTTCCGCGCTGCCGCACCGCAAAGGTGTGGAACGGGCTTCCGGGGAATATCGTTCCCCAATCCACGGATCGTCAAATAGCCTTTCCCCAGCGACATTAGTCCACCTCCAAGCCGGAATTGGCTGTGCCTGAGGCTTCGACCTCGGGCACAGCCACCTGGTTGGGACGCAATAAAATAAAAGCGGCCTATAGGGACTAGGCAGTAAGGTGGGTGTCAACTGTCAAGTTAGCGGTGACAGCATTTTTGACAGTCTGTACTTAGTTACCACAAAACACCATTCCTAGCCTAGTTTAATTAGTTTGTATGCGACTGGTTGTGCTACCCTCTATACTTTCAGCTATAGACGCTGCGCTGCTGGAAGGATTTTAAGCAAGATTTAAGTAGGGCAAAAATGCTGCTCAATCGCTTAAAGTAGATCGCCATGAGCAAGGTGTCCACCAGTGTCCGCTCAGTAAATTGTTCGAGGTAGTCACTCTGCCTAACGCAATCTCCTTATCAGCGCCATCTCTCGACATACGTAGACGTTGCTGGCGACATCTGGTTGTGCAGAACAAGTGGCTTTTGAAATTAAGCTGACAGTGACAGGAATGTTGGACGATTAATCTTATATTTTGGTCACCTCACCGTCGACATTTTGAAATATAGTCTCAGAATTTAGACAATGCGTAGACAGAAAAAATAGTTCTGGACTCCGCACTTCATACTTCAATTATTACTAAAACGAGACACCGTGGTTATGGTAGTGTGCGTATCGCGTAATACAGGACCGACCATCTCAAGAGATCGCAGTGATATTGTGTCATCCTTTTTCCACGCGCAGTAATCCCGTATCGCTTGCCTGCACGCTCCACGCAAACATTTACGTGTTCCAAAACAAGCGAATGTCGCACGTAGTCGATCGATAAATTGCCGCTTGCTTCAACGGCTCAAAACTATGGAGGTGGCTTTTTACTTCTTATTATTAAATTATTTATTAAAAACATTTATTGCAATTTTTTTCGTTTATTTTTTTTTTATGGAAACTGACACGGTTGGCTACATCACCTACAACGTCCGTGAGGTCAGCCCATAACACCGGGTGAACTAGGTGCCATGTCAGTGCTTTCCCCTTCGATCGTGCCGGCTACACTGAACTGGTCGGAAAACACAAACTATTTACATAGCCGTTTCAACCGACGTTTCATTCAGTGCGGTGGTACCAACCCGGGCGGGTTAGACCCTACCACCAAGTAAGATTAGGAGGGAAGGGACCTACAGTTTTACGATTTACATTTATTTATGTAAGAAAACCTATGGATGATGAGTGAATTATTTTATAAAAATTTCAAACGCATTTGTCAATTTATGTCGACTTTAGACGTGTCTTATATCACTTGCAACTAAAATCACCTAAAATTTGACAGACCTGCTTAAATTAAGATTATTAAATCATTCGTTCATCTCCTGTCTTTCTTTCTCAAAATGACAATAATGACAGGAATATCAAAATTTCAGCTTTAATAGTGTGAAGTGTCTACTAGAAATAAAGCCAATATGTTACTAACATTAAAAACACAGACCAAGTTGACCAACCCACAAACCGAGGGTTCCGCACAAATACGACGGGGGCGTGGCTTTGAAGTGGGGAAGTTTGCTAGCAAATTGCTAGTAAGCTTATTGTGTAGACTGAAGTTAAAAAATAAATTTTAGTGAAATAATGTTTTGCCGGACGCGTAGTTTATTTAGTTTACTTAAAAGAAGAAACAGGTTTCCATACAACTTTTAATTTTTAATCTTTCATGCAAAATTAAAACTTTACTTTTTTTAACTACAAAAACATTGATTTTGAATAGACATGTATGCACAAACGACACGGGCTGCCTCGACATGGTCCCTATTAGGTTGCGGTTAATTTATAGAAGATGCGGAGCGTAGTGACGCATCTTCTATAAATTAACCTTGATAATTTTTTTTGAACCACCAAACTGGTTATAAAAAGAAAAACATTTCTCACCTCCACTCATCACCTTTTTGATACATAAATATATTACAAACAAACTTAATTTTGCAGTCAACCTAAATAATAATTTCTCACTAACTATTTAAACGGGACCAGTTTTAATATTTTCGTATTCCTCCCTTTGATGTTAACTTTTTTGAACCACTTGTCATATACGTTTCATAAAGCAAATAAATATGTTATTCAAAATCTGTAAGAATCAAACAAGAACCAACCAAGAAAGAAACACGTAAATTTCTTGTGCACCTAAGTCCTTTTGCACAAATCGCAGATCAGGTCATGCTTGGAGTACTGCTTGCACCTGTGGGATGGCTCTGCCAAATATCAGCTTTTAAAAGGGAAATTGTTTGAAAAGAGGAATTTGTTAAAAAGGATTGCATTCCCACACGCTGGACTTACCGTGGATGCGTACCAACCTCTTCTGCAGATTTTTCCTCTATAGAACCGGTAAACTCTGGGACGCTCTCCTGTCTATATATTTCCTCCCAAGTACAGTCTCGGGTCCTTCAAGAGGGGCATGAACAGGCACCTGTCGGGCCGGCATGGCATTCGCAACCCCCGCATACGACCAAATGTCCATGGGCGTCCTTAGACATCTCATGGGTGCCTCGGCGCCACAGGTCGCGCTTTCAATAAAAAAAAAACACAAAGAAAACACAAGCAAAAATCTGTAAATAAAAATCATGTAAGGGTTCTGGTATTTTGTTGATTTTATTGTAGCTTTTCAAATTGCCATCTAATATAGTAAAATATATATATTATAAAAGAATTCTTTTGGGAATCCAGTGTTACCGTTTTCAAAGGTGGTGACGTAAAAAAATTTAATTTTAAAGAAGCCATCTCCACTTAATCCAAACACATTAAATGTATGAAGTGAAAATTTTTACTTTTTCTTATAAAACATTGTATTTGAAGGGATTTTCACTCTTGAAATATAATGCCAGATGCTCTCGTATACTACGCAGAGGCCCGAAGCCGGCATTTGTGTAATATTGAAGACGCTGAAGCAAGTGCTCTCGCGCTGGCGGTCGATGGCAGAATGAGCGGGCGATGCACGTAATATTTGAATTGCACGTATTTTTGGTGGGGCACGAATCGCCCTGACATGCGGAATCTTAATATTTTTTATGATCGAAGAGACAATGGCATTGGTAACTCTAGCTAGGGGTTATAATAGTATCGATGTACAATCAAAGAGGAATTATGTACGCTAGTCAATGACGTATCATGTATTCTACTAGACCTCTTACCCGGGCAACAGCCTTCGCTCCACCGCGGTGGAGTAACCATTACGCGGAGGGACCCTCTTGAGACTAGTAGCTCGCGAGCGACCGAACGCGGCGGACGCGCCGTCCGCGCGCTCGCTGCCGTCCGTCTGCGGCTCGCATCGCGCCAGTCATTATGCCCGGTTGTGTGTTGCGATATTGCAAAAATCATACCAAAAATATTGGTAAAACTGATGGCATCTCATTTCATAGGTAAGTATCACTTCATTGTGATCTTAATATATAAGGTCTTTCAAAATTAGTTAATAGTACGCTAAGGGGGGGTTCTGCATCATATAGGGAGTAAAACCTATATAAATTTTTTTGGACCTTGGGCTTTTTTTATGTAAAATGTTTTTTATGTATTTAAATAAAAAAATATGTGGTTGATTTTTATAGCCTAATCGATTCATTTTCATAACAGTAACAAAAAAGTCTTCATTACCATTTTGATGTAACACGTGTAAGTTGGTAAAAAAAATCAAATTCTTTCTATTCCATACTAATAAAACTAAAATTGTGGTTTTCACAATTTCTGAAAGAAAGAGATCTATGTGTTGGAAGACTTTTTTGTTCCTGGCATGAAACTGAAACGATTAAGAAAATATTTTTTTTTTTACATTTTACATTATTATAAATTTTGTTTTGTAAAAAAAAATCTTTGTTCCTCAAAAGTGATTTATTTACGATACAGAATCCCCCCTTAGCGTACTATTAACTAATTTTGAAAGACCTTATATATAATATCTTGTTTTCCATGTGCTTACAAATATTTGGTTCAACTGGCCAATTAGGGCTGTCACAACGCTACTTCAATTTGAAAATTTTGTACATTTTATGTATTGACCTCGCATTGCAATAACATAAGCATTATTTAATTAAACAAATAAATTGAACGCGCTCATTAGGACTGCCACATATGAATGATTAGAAATAGAGTTCTGGGATATCATGTGTGAAAGTAAATAAATATGTATTAAACCACGTTAAAATATGAGAGTGAATTGACCGCTAATTAGGGTTGTCGCTATTCTTTTATTTTTTTTTATTAGTAAGTAATTGAGAAATTTTCAAGAAAAAATTTTTTTTTACTAGGTTTCCACATCCTACTAAGGGATCAATACGAGAAAGATGGATAAAAATAGTCCAAGATGATACATTGTTTAAGGGAAAGTGAAAATTTAAATTTGTGTAAAGTGAAATTTAAATTATTTTGTTTAAGTACGGAGGAAGAGTTATTTTAGTTGTGTTTGTGTGTGTAGTCCAAAGTATACCTACCTAATGGTTTTTTTTAGTTATATATATATATATTTTTTTTTTTAAATAAAAGCTGCACTCTTTATGTATGTTTGGTTTAGAGATTTTAAGTTTAGTCCAAGGCCAAGACCGCAGTTATTAATTCTTTATTATTAAGTTTAGTTTTTTAGATATTATTCTAGTTATTAAGTGTAGGTATTATAAGAATACAAAACGGCTTTACTCGCGGTCGAAATACGAGCTGTGTGGCTCGACGTTTCGGGCCAAACGTATGGCCCATCATCATGAGCACTCTGGCCGAAATGTCCAGCCACACAGCTCGTATTTCGATAGTGAGTAAAGCCGTTGTTACTTCTTAGAATGTCAAATAACCACGGTAATTTAAAAACCCATATAAGTTTAGGTATGTATTTCAAGTTATTATAGTTCTGTATTTTAAGTTTAATAAATACATAAAAACGTTTTTTTCGATTAAATTCACTATCTGTTTTCTTCTATAATCCTTTAAAACGTCCCACTGCTAGGCACGGACTCTGCCCACTGACATAGGAGGTATTGTTTTTATTGTTGTTGTTTTATTGTTTATTGAGTATTCTTATGGCAGTCATATTGCACTCGAACTTGTCACAATTTGTTATATCCGGTTCGATTACTCGTACATGG
Source organism: Nematopogon swammerdamellus (assembly GCA_946902875.1). Classification (NCBI taxonomy): domain Eukaryota; kingdom Metazoa; phylum Arthropoda; class Insecta; order Lepidoptera; family Adelidae; genus Nematopogon; species Nematopogon swammerdamellus. The sequence goes on from OX336359.1 coordinate 11,350,156, forward strand.
TGACCAGTGGAAATCAGAAGCAGTTTACACAAAAATACCTTTCATAGACCAGTGTGCACTAGTTACCTAACTTTATTTTTCTTCACCGGAGCGATCGTACCTATTCGTTATGAAATGCACGTATATCAATCCTTATCAAGGAAATAAATAAGTACATTAGTTAGTGCCCGGGATTTGAACCCGCAACTTCTGCATTGAGAAGCGTTACCACTAGACTACGGGCACAATTAACCATAATACCTACTCGTAAAATAATAAATCGAAAAATATATTTTTGGTAGTCTAAGTGACAACCCTACGTATTCCAATGCACGTGTTGACTGACCGGCCGGGCCGGCCGGGCCGCTAGCCGCTAGTCGCTCGCTAGCTAGCCCCTCTCCCGCTCGCTTTCCGCCCCGCGCGGCTCAGCGTTCCGCCACCCCGCTACCATACCTCATACCTCAGTTATTGGCCGTCATTTCTCTGTATTCTTTCTTCGTAGTGCTCACTCTATACATAAAATCTCTTTGACGCTAGTACATAAATTCCTCTTTGTGTACAATGGTATAAAATTGATAAGCACAGAGACAATTTAATAATTTCCGTTTACTTAGTTATAGGCAGAGGCGGACTAGCAGCCTTAGCCGCCCTAGGCCGTTTAGTACCAGCCGCCCCAATTCAATGCAGCCGCCCCTTTCAAGTTTACAGCATAGATACAAATGTGAAGTTGTATGAAAATCAGTATTGCGTTCGGTTCAACCTGCCAAAAATATATTAGGTATTTCTCGGCTTATTTTACATATAGTAAAAGTATTTTTTACAAGTTTTACGGCAATATTGACCTTATAGTCATAGCAAAATTATTTTTTCCGCGTAAATAGTGCGTCATCACCTCCGCCGCGCTCACCACTCCCGCACGTCGTCGCACGCACTTGCTCCGGCCGGCACCCTTTCTATTCTGTACCTGCGCTCACTGCTTCCAGCAGCAGGTACAGATTGGCCGCCCCTAATATCTGGCCGCCCTAGGCCCGGGCCTAGTCGGCCTATATGGAAAGTCCGCCTCTACTTATAGGAGTTCCGGGGAACCGTAGAGGGAAAAATAAAAGTTAAATTACAAATTTTAAAAAACTAATGATTTCCGTTTACTTACTTAAAGGAGTCGGGGGACCGCTAAGTAAATACCCGCGTAGCTTTGAGTTTATTTTTTTATTTACTTGGCGGTCCACTGACTCCTGTTTAGGAAAGGAAATTATTTTTGACTTTACTGGTCGGGGCTTTTTTAAATTTGTAATTTAACTTTTATTTCGAGCTTTTTAAAAAAAGAACACATCCAAATCGTTGAGACGTAATTTTTTCTTCACTTCAGTGCGGTGGTACCAACCCGGGCGGGATAAACCCTACCACCTAGTAAGGAAGGGAAGGGACCTACAGTTTTACGTGGAATTCGAACCACGGTCAGCCTCCAACGGTCGAGCGGTCACCCATCCAAGAACTGACCGCGCTCAGGGTTGCTAACAACAGTCGACCGATCGCACCACTGTGCTACCGAGGAGGCTGACACGTTGAAACGGCTATGTAAATAGTTCGTGTTTTCCGTCCAGTTCAGTGAAGCCGGCACGACCGAAGGGAAGCACTGACATGGCACTTAAGTTCATCAAGGCGTTATGGGCTGATATCACGATGTAGTAGTAGGTTATATAGCCAACCGTGTCAGTTTCCATAAAAAAGGTAGGTATTATTATGTACTAGCAGCTGTGCCCGCCCGCTCTCATATTTCACTTCACTGCTAACCTCATAAGCCATTTAGCGTAGCGTAGCGTATTTAGCGATAGTAAGTAGCCTATAGTTGATGGGAAGAATCAAGCCATCCGTAGATTTTTTTTTAAATTAAAATCGGTTCAGGTGTTCTCGAGTTATAAGCGGACAGACAGACATACATACACTCAGACAGAAAGCAGACGTTGGATTTTATTATAGGTAAGGAAAAGGAAATAAGGAAATAAGGAAAAGGAAGGAAGGAAGGATAGATAGATGCATACCGCTATTCACACTATCACAGACATTATATTTTCCCCCAGCATACAGTGACCATTACAGTACAAGCAGGCCTCACGCACTCTATGTATTTGCGCGCGCTAACTACCTACCGTCCGGCGACGACGGGCCGCCGCGCCGGCGCGGCGCGGCGGCGGCGGCGGTCTATTTGAGTGGAGATTCGTCAGGCGCGCGAAGTATACATAGACGCTCGCCCACGCAACTGCGCGCAGCTGCAAAGCAATAACCACTTTACACTCGATCGTTAAGGTACATTTTCGCACGCAGTGATTGGCGACGTGAAGCAGTAGGCTATTAAAGCCCGAAGGTAGGAACATTTTCTATGGAGTGATATATCTGTTACGAAGTAACTATTAAGTAATCTGTGGTACAAGTATCATCAACAGTTATTTCTTTAATGCATTCCTCATTTCTTTAATAACGTTGCCATGTTATTATAGCCCGTAAAATGATATAGAGACGCGAATAATACCTAACGTGATAGATCTAATCATGATGTATCAGCGAAAGTGTACGCGAGCATACTTATAACGACAAACTGATTTACTCTGACCGCTGACTGAAAGATTTATAGCAAGAAACTATATTTTTCCCGCGGCTTCGCTCGCGGTAGACTCGGTTTAATAGCAAATCCGATTTAAACGCAAATATAATAAATGATAATTGATAATATAGACCTCGTATTAACGATCACTTCTTTTATATTCACTCCCCCTCTCTCCCTCCCTCCCCCTCCTTCCTTCTCTCGCCTTCTCCCCTCCCACCCCCTCCCCTCCATTCTTCTCTCCCCTCTCGATCCAGCGCTACCATTCGACACTAAATTCCGTTCATACTATACTTTATTTGATACTAATTGATACAGCTCAGCCCAAAGGCTATTAAGCGCGATGGTATATAGCCTATATATAGTGAGCCTCAAGAAATACTCTTTACATTGGTGCAAACCGCATCAAAATCTATTCAGTTGTTCCGGAGTTAAAACCTTAAACACACAAACATACATACAGACAGACGTTCCCCTGTTATAAGAAGTAGAGATAGAGATAATGTAATCAGTATACAGTACATACATATCGCACGCTTTATCCCGACAATCGGGGCAAGCAGAGTAGTCGGTGTAGTGCTGCAACTGCTCTTGTAAATTACACCACAACACCGACCACCACATTTAGCTAAGTATTTCAACAAGATCAAGCAGCAAGCAAAACAGGTGGACCCATCGTGCTGCATGCATGACTCGGTGGAAGGCCATGCCAAAGTGAGATGTAGCTAGCTTATTGCCCTTATGCGCGGCATGTTGTTCTTATCGCTTAGTCGCCTTTAACGACATGCGCGGGGAGAGATGCAGTGGGGCTATTCCTTTTAATTACCGACACCACAGTATGGATTTTTTGCTATACTGAACTAGAGGAGAACACAGCTGAGGCTGCTCATGCGGATCCAGTACGGTGGTACCAACCCAGTCGGCTACTGAGCCTTTTGGGCCTACCAGTTACCACCTAGTAAGGGGCAAGGTAAGGGACCTAACAGTTTTACACTGGTTCCGAAGGGTGATGCACCAGATACGTAGGTATGCACGTAAATATAACGGTAAACATTTTCCTTCAGTTCTGTGTAGTAAATACAACCTAACACAAGCACTAGCATAGCATGGCACTTAGATAAAGAGACAAGGTGTAACAGGCTGACATCACGAGTGCAGCAGGTGACGCAGCCAACCATGTCAGGCACAATCCGCACAATACCATAAATAAATAAAAAATAACCGGTCAAGTGTGAGTCGGACTCGCGCACTGAGGGTTCCGTAAGTTCCGTACCACCACACAATATATTTGTGTTATGCACAGAGCACGGAATACCCCCGCCCGCGCCCCCTCCTAGAGGCGCCCTGAGCGCGATTTCCCTACAACGGCGGCGTTGAAGCCTGTAGGCGTGGCCTATGACTTACATATGTGTGTTGTGCGTGTGCATTTGTTTTGTGCGTGTGCCTGACTTGCTCCTCTTTGTGTGTAGTGTCGATACTAACACACACACACACATACGAAGCGCTAGTAGCACTGCGTCCAGTTATTGGGTTTCAAATATTATCGCTTAGGGCGCCTCTAGAAGGGGGCGCGGGCGGGGGTATTCCGTGCTCTGTGGTGTTATGTATTTAGCAATAACTCTTTTCAGTTAAAAAATCGACTTCAAACCCTGAAGTACAGACAGCTGCTCTCATTTCTCACACTTTAGGAACCTTGTCAAAATTAAATATTTGATTATTTGTATAATGTTGTAGGGGTAATAATGAATGAGTGAATGTTAATTTGACAAGGTTCCTAAAATAGAGCAGCTGTCTGTACCTCCTTTCCAACATAAAAAGATCATCAAAATCGGTCAGTGTGGTACAGAATTATTCGCCCATTTGTCATGCACATGCTTATGCAAATATAAACGTTTGATGATTTTCTCATGGATCCTATCATCAGAACTTGGCCAAATTTATACAGGACGATCCCTAAGGTAAGGTACTACGTTCTAATAAAAAAGAATAATCAAAAACACACATAAAAAAATGTGCTGACAAATTGAGAACCTCTTCCTTTTTTTTAAGTCGGTTAAAAAAAATATTTTCTTTCACTCAGTTCGGGATCCTTAGCGCAAGCCCTACTCACATTTGGCAGTTTTTTAATGTTTGTTGTTTTACTTCAAAGTCTGCACTATAACCACACCAAGTTTGACGCTTGTATGTATTACCGTTTTTACAAAAAGAGAGCAAAACGAAAAAAAAACTTTGAAAACATATTTTTTTTGTATGGGGCGCCCACTTCATTGTGGATTTTTGTATTTTTATTTGTTGGGATATCCGCCATAACTTTAATAACACATATTTAATTATTTAAACCGGCTAACAATTACGGTTAAAAAAAACCTTTAAAAGTAGGACAGACGAACGGACAAACAACAGCGTAGGCTTTATTAATAGCGTCCCGCACGGAATCCTAAAAATACATTTTTCACAGTCATACATAAAGCAGACAAACGGCTAAGAGTTTATAAGAGCTGCTATGCTATAAAAATTCTAGATCCGTGACGGCCGATTGGCCGTGGCCAAACTCATTTAATATTGGTTCGACTGTTGTTATACAAGAACGACTGCGTGAAATTTTGTGGAATTCAATAATCAAGTAGGTATTTTATGCAATAAGTAAGTACTGGAGTTTTATTTTAAATTTTTTTATGGAGATGTGGAACTGGTGGCTTCACCCAAAAGTTCCAAATAAGATCAGACACCACTACTCGCGAAACTACGGTCAGAGAGGTGCCATGTCAGCTACAAGGCGGGCAAAAGGTCGTTGTCTAATTTATTAACACACCTTTTGAAGAACCCCAGGTTATAGGTGGTAGGGAACAAACTCAACGGAAGACCATTCCATATTTTCGCCGTACGACAGAGGAACAATTTCGGAAAAGCGAAGCGTTCTCAGAAGTTGTATATCAACAACATATGAATGTTCTGAGCGAGTCCAGACCCAGAGGGTGTGGCGGATACGGATAGAGGCCAGAGGGATGAGGAAAACCAGTTCATCATAGCATCGGCAATGGTTTGAAAATGAGATTTTACAGAAAGCGCGACATGTGACATTGTTACACCTACAAGCAGGTGGAAAATGTGGATTGCATTCCCTGTCCATCTATTTCCTCCAAAGTACAGCCTGGGGTTTTTCAAAAGGTGCGTTAAAAGGCTCCTGTCAGGCCGGCATGGCATTAGAATGTCCATGGGCTTCCTTAGACAAATACTTGTAAAATTTACACTTACAAGTATGTCAGGCCACATGTCGCGCTATCCATAAAAATGTGTTTAACGATTCTGATTAACATTAAGTGATGCACGAGGATTGCGAATGCCATACCGGCTGGACAGGAGTCTTTTCACTGCCCTTTTGAAAAACCCCAGGTTGTACTTGGGAGGAAATTAATGGGGAGAGAGTGCGTTCCACATTTTCCCGTTTTTTTTTATAAATGGCAAACAGAACCGGTTACGATACAGTTACGGTATTATTACGATTGCGTAAAAAAATATCGCGTTTTTATATCAGATAATGAAGAAGCCAGCCATATTCAGACTATAAAAAAAGAGAAGTTCATATAGATTCTAACATGACTTTTTAAATTAATTAAAACATTCATAATTAAGCAGACATATTAAATTAATAATATGGGTATGAATATTCCAGCAATTTCGCCGAAACTGTCTTTCGTACGGAACTTTCATTTCACGAACGTCGTTGGGGTCTGCGATAGAATTAAACATTATAGAAGCATCTACACACCAAAGACATGAAAATTAATTACAAATGTTGGCAAAAAGGCGTAATTTTAAACGTATGTCCATAGTACATCTGACCCTCTGTGAATCTGAGGCTGCCACACCTGCAGTGGCTGGCAAGTGGTTTGGATTCAACGATAAACTGTAGATCCAAGGATCAAGCAGGAAGGACCAAGCAACACAACATAATTTTTTTTTTAATGTAAATAAACATGGGTGGCTGTGTCGACGGACCAATGGAGCAGTCGACAGAGCCAAAAACCCCTCTCCTCGCGAAACCACGCTCAGTGAGGCGCCATGCCAGCATATTTGCGGATTGTTGCTGGGCTGTCTAGCCCGTTGATACGACGTTTGAAGACACCCAAAGGATTCGGGAAACACACTCGCCGGGAGGCAGTTCCACACCCTAGCGGTGCGACACAGAAACGATTTTGAGAACCGATGGGTTCTCAAAAGCCCAATGTCAATTACTCTGCATACCCAATTGCCGGGATGCTGTGTGATGATATGTTAAGAGAAAAGACGAGGGGGTGCCGATTAGCGCTTTTGTAGTCCGCAAATCGGCTGGTATGATGGTGTCTCACTGAGCGCTGGTTTCGCAAGGATTGGGCCCATTCCGCGTACTTCTGGTCCCTCAGCGCAGCCAGCCATACTGGTTTTCATAAAATAAAATCTCGCTAGGTAGTAGGCGAGCTACTATCGCCCGGGTTGGTTTGGTTACGTGATTTCGATGAAAGTTCTTCGTGTGCTTTCGTGTACGAAAAATTATTACATTTTTGTGCCAAAATGTATGTTGAGCCTAAATCTATCCGGGAGAGTTTTTTTTTTTTTTTTTATGGAACCTGACACGGTTGGCTACATCACCTACAAGATCCGTGATGTCAGCCCATAACACAGGGTGAACTAGGTGCCATGTCAGTGCTTCCCTTCATTTCATGTCGGCTACACTAAACTGGACGGAAAACACGAACTATTTACATAGCCGTTTCGACCGACGTTTCGTTCAGTGCGGTGGCACCAACCCGGCCGGGATAAACCCTACCACCTAGTAAGGTAAGAAGGGAAGGGACCTACAGTTTAACGTGGAATCCGAACCACGGTCAGCCTCCAACGGTCGAGCGGTCACCCATCCAATCACTGACCGCGCTCAGCGTTGCTTAATAACAGTTGACTAACCAACCGCGCCACTGAGCTACCGAGGCTGACGAATTTTCTTATCCCTTAGTCGACTTTTACGACATGCGACGGGGAGAGATGCAGTGGGGCTATTCTTTTTAAGTACCGACCCCACACGGTAGAAAATCGGTGAAAATCGGACGAGTACTTTTGACGCTATAGTAAGTTGTACTGAGCGCGAGAGTACACTTGGGGAGATGGTGGCGACGTCATCGGTGGTGGGCAGGAGGTCGAGTACACGGTTTTATGTAGTCGCCGGATGGGTCTTTAAGGCGTGGTAGCGTTCACCTTTGTAGGTTGTATAGTTTGGCAGCACGAAGCCGTCGAAAGTACATACTTTATGTCGCCAACTTTCTGGAATGCCTCCCTTGCTGCGAAGCTTAAGACGTTCATGGAATTCACGTCAAAATTCAATTGAAGTTCAGTCCTATCCTACAGCAGTTCTGGACTCTTGAATTCTTTCGTTTCTGCAGTTTTTGACAGCACTATATTCACGGCTGTGGTCAACGAACCAGCGCGTGTCGCGGCGTTTCTAAAATACCATAAGCGGGTCTTGGATTTCCGGTTTTATGGATTTTTTTTCGTGAATAGCTTTTGAGGTTCGGCTGGGTGACGAACAGTCGGCGATTCCCCTGGGCTTTGGAAACCTACATCCATATAAAATATCTACATACATGTTGTACTGTGTGGGGCCGTTACCTAATAAGAACAGCCCCACTGCATCTCTCCCCGTGCATGTCGTAAAAGGCGACTAAGGGATAAGGACAAGATGCCGTGCATAGGGGCGACAGGCTAGCCACCTATCACCTTGGTGCGGTGTTTCCACCGAGTCATGCAGCTGGTGGTCCTTCGTGCCTTACTTGCTGCCTGGCAGTTATCTTGTCCGACTACTTTGCTAAACGTGGCGGTTGGTGTTGTGCTGTAATTTACCAGAGTGCTTGCAGAACAACACCGATTACTCTGCTTACCCCGATTGTCGGGATACGAGCTTTAGAAAGAGACAATCCGGTTGTAGAGCGTCGTCTCTGTCGCACTAACTCGCACGGTTCTGTGCGACAGGGACGACGCTCTACAATCGGATTATCCCTTTCTAAAACCCGATGTGCATTATTTAATTCCGGATACTTTACCGTGGATCATTGAGCGATGAATTGAAAATTGAGAATTGTTTTTACGACCAGAGGGGCCTCTGGTCGTAAAAACAGGAAGTTTCCATACATACATCACACACGCTGTATCCCGACAATCAGGGTAAGCAGAGTAACCGGTGTTGTGCTATAAGGACTCTGGTAAATTACAGCACAACACCGACCACCACGTTTAGCACAGTATACGGACAAGACAACTATCAAGCAGCAAGTAAGACACAAAGAACCCACCTGCTGCATGACTAGGTGGAAGGACTGCGCCAAGGTGAGAAGTGGCTAGCCTGTCGCCCTTTAGCGCAGTATCTTGTCCTTATCCCTTAGTCGCCTCTTACGACATGCACGGGGAGAGATGCAGTGGGGCTATTCTTTTTAAGTACCGGCCCCACACGGTACACGGTACAGTAGTTTCCAATGCTTGCTTTAATCAGTAAAAGGAGAGGTGAAAATCGTCATGATCGTAATCGTACAAAAGCAATTCGATCTCAAACTCGCCGCGTGTGTCGCCTAGCTAACTCGCTTTCCTTCTCCGCGTGAGGTCCGAGTACAATCGAAACGTATTCGATATCATTTTCACTATCATTCTCACTGTCCCGATCAACCAACCGTGCCGTACAGTTAGCCAACATCGTCTTGTCACTGATTCCAACCTCTACTACACGATCAAATTGTATACAAGACTGGCTTTAACATAATATGTTACGCTAAGATGTGGCTCTTATCGAGGCTCTCATACAAACCGAATTGTTCCGCGCGCCGAAACAAAGGTAAGGTTAAGTAAGACGGGCTTACTTTCTTTCTTCTTTTTAAATACGAATTTCACGCGAGCGAAGCCGCGGGCAAAAGCTAGTAAATATATAAAACTTTAGCCTGCAGCGCCGCAAGCGGAACTTTTTATAAAGAACTGGATCCTCCGCCGGCCGCCGTCAAAAAGTTTAATTTAGTCAATTAAGTTTTAGTATCATACATAGAGTCTACAAACTCAGTATCTCATAAAACAGAGTAACTTACTTCATGAGTTCATGACCATCCCTTACGGATTTATTATTAGTATTGATTGAATTGATTACGTAAGTTGTACACATGTATGTATGTAGGTACACTGATATTTTATAAAGAAGTGTTTCCGTACCGCTGAAGGCCGGGAGGACTGCAGGAAAATTGGGCAGGCGCGTGTCCTGGACGCATAACACGCTGACTGACTGTCTGTGTAGTGCAAATATTCGGTTTAAAGAATCTTTATTGATCTCAAAGAAACATTCACTTATAGAGATTGGTACATTTATGCGGTTACAAATAACTATAAGTATAAAATAGAAAGGTTAAACTATTAAGTAGTAAAATAAAATTATTGTAGGTACATAGACAAGGTTAGGTAATCTTATAAATATTTTGAAGACAGACAGACAGACAGACCAATAGCCAGATAGAACTGAAGACAAGTAAGTAATTTTATCAATGTTATACATTTGTTAGTTAGGTTTTAATTATTTAGTTATTAGTATCTTCATTTACAGTAAGTTTCTCTGTAATGCATTGATTTTATATGCCAAGTCTTATCGTAGAGTTGCATTGAGTGGGATTATTTTGTCGGATATATTTTCACCAAAGATATTTAAATATTTAATATTTTTAATTATTTTTATTTTTTATTTTATTTTATTGTATTCAGTAAGTAGGTAAATAATTCTAAAATATTGACAAGTTCTAATTATTCAGGAATTACATTCTGGCAGCCGCGACATAGCATTACAGACAGACAGAAGCTGCACTTTATAATAGGAAAGAAGATTATAGGAAGAACGCTAACGCCAGTATAAATTGGAAGAGGCGTACACACGCACATACCTTCACGTCGTCCTAAGCACTTTCACAAGCAAAAATAATTTCTCTTCGACTGCCTACTTGTTTTTGCCTGGTGGCATCTTGGGTGCTTTGCTGTCAATACTTGGGTTCTTCCTAGGCTTTGAGAGTCTCGCTCTCGGCGCTGCCATTCAGTGTTTATTATGGTATAAATTTTTGTTTTTTCTTATTAAAAATTTTACGGGCGTTCGTTCTCCGAGCTATACGGCTCGACGTTTCGGGCTATACATATACGCAGTATATATACGTATTGAGTGAGTAAAGCCGTTACATTTTTAAATAATATTTAAAAGCCAATGTAAAAACCTATAAAATTTTATTTATTTTATTTTAATACGTTCTATTAGAGTTTACAGTAATTTTCTAGTTTCAAAGTTAAATATTTTAATGGAATAATTGTGAATTTTATATTACCTTAAATAAGCCATAATAATTAAATAAGTAATTTTTTTCGAAATGTAAAAGCCGAACTTATTGCAAAATGCAACATCTTCCAGTCAATATTTTAGTAGGTATATGAAACTTATTTAGTAATATTCTGTATGTATTTTCGTTCGGCTGTGTAGCTCTGACCATGTCCATTTTTGCGGTGTATAATAATTATTATTTTAAATGTTTTCTTCGAATGCAATTTATTATTTATTCAAGCAAAATGGTCAAAAATCTAATTATAAAATTTATAATATCTAATTTAGAAGCATGCATAATACACATTTATTAATGCAGGCAATGCCGTGTGATGCGAGTACTTAAAAAGAATAGCCCCACTGCATCTCTCCCCGTGCATGACGTAAAAGGTGACTAAAGAGTGAGGTCAAGATGCCGCGTATAAGGGCGACAGGTTAGCCACCTCTCACCTTAGCACGGTCCTTCCACCGAGTCATGTAGCAGGTGGGTTTTCGTGCCTTACTTGCGGCTTGACAGTTTATCTCGTCCTAATACTTTGATAAAAATATGGTGGTCGGTGTTGTGCTGTAATTTACAAGAGTACAAGTACAGCACAACACCTACCACTCTGCTCACCCCCGATTGTTGGGATCACAGAAATCCTAAAATACTTCTCTGATCTGTGGTTGGGATACAGCGTGTTATACAGGATGTATTTGAATTAACTGCGTTCTTTTAGGGGGCTGTTCTGTATCTTAAACTGAGCAACTTTTGTTTATACAACTTTTGGAATTTCCAAAAACGTTCCCCATACATTTGGAGGTTAGGTCTGCCCTATGTATGGAGAAAGTGAATTTTTTTTTCAATTTACAAAAGCTGTAGAACAAAAGTTACACAGTTTAGGATACAGAACAACCCCCTGAAAGGAACGCAGTTAATTAAAATACACTCTGTATGTATGTACACAGGCAGTGCATTAACCTTCACTCCGCCGGTGTAAGAAAACACCTTGTGAAAACCTTCTGTACACTATGATGACAATGTTGTTGAGTACAAAACTGACTTTTATACAGGGTGTATCAGGATAGGTTTTCGAAACTTCAAGGTTCGAAAGGGGCCCATATTTGAAGACGAAAAGCTCTGAAACTTTTTCCCAGATTCGATCATTTTACAGTACTTTTTGGTGAAAATCTATTCTTCAAGTTTTGGTGGATGGTTAACGTCCGCCTTTATAAATAAAAAATAAATTCAAACTTATGAATAAAAATGGGTAGGTTGCATACATAACTAGTACAATTGAACTGCGTGTAGGTAAATTCCAAACACCGAAAGTTCAATGACCTCAAAAGAAAAAGAGGACTGAATTAGTTCACTGCACTCTCCAGTCTCACTGTCCATCGAGTTTTTATAACAATTTCCAACTTTTGTATGACAAAAAAACAACGGAATTTCGATTTGAGTGATAAGGATTTTCTTCTTCTAATAATGAGTACTTTCTATTCCTGAAGTTTCTCAAACCTATCCTGATACACCTGTACATTCCATTATGCAATAAATTCACCTTCTGTAACGCTGGAAAGTTTGATAACAATATGTAATAATAAAATAACACATTGCTGGCTCAGTATGTATGTATATCATTAAAACGCGCCATTTGTTGTACGTTACGTACGAGTACGACGTACGACACATTTTGTTTATTGAAATTAATTATACGTCTTATTGTATTCAACAGAATAATAGTGTGTGTGTATGTCACCGTGAGCTACCTATCGATTCAACGTTGCCAAACAAACAATGAGAGAATAACTCTATAGGAGCCGGCCACTATTTAGCATACAAGCGAAAGTAAATATTTCGGTTTCTTTTTCTCAGGAGAAATTCAGTAGATGGCGTGGGTGGAGAAATATTTGTTTTTAAGAGTTGTTTTAAGTGCTTTAAGAGATATGTAAATATTGATCTAGAATTCAATTTTGTTAAAGTATAATAGTACAAACAATGACAGATGACATTTTTACGTTTTACGCGTACCTACTAAATATATATTTTTATATAAGAATGGATGATATCCCTATCATCCATTCTTATAGATTACTAGCTGTTGCCCGCGGCTTCGCTCGCGTGAAATTCGTATTCCAAAGAAGAATGTAAGTAACTAAGGGCGAGGCCGAAGGCCAAGCTGCGTTCAGGTAATCGATAAACCTCCTCAAAGAAAGTAACTAACTAAGGGCGAGGCCGAAGGCCGAGCTGCTTTCAGGTAAACGATAAACCTTTCTCAAATAAAAGAAGTAAGTAAGGGCGAGGCCGAAGGCCGAGCTGCGTTCAGGAAGACGATAAACCTTCCGGAAGAAAGGAAGGAACTAAGTGCGACGCCGAAGGCCGAGCTGCGTTCAGGTAAACCAAAAACCCTCTTCCGCCTTCGGCCCTCGCCCTTAAAGACTTCCTTTCTTCTATAGAATATAATAACGTTTACTCAATATATTTATTTCATAAAAATAAAAAAGTAATATTAATAACTAAAGAATTAAAACCTACCTAACAAACATTAAAATAACTATCAAAACGGGCATTTTCAAATGTTCTTAGAGCACTTGCGGCATTACCCCGCTGGATGGCAAGGCTTACCCTTTGAATGAAGTACATAAGCCCTTGATGGCGGGACACCAGTTGCGTCAACCAGCAGAGGCCCAAGCCTCTTTTGGCTTCACTGCTCCACGGACCGGGGGTTTCAACCGCAAACGCAACAAATTCGAAATATTGAATTATATTTCTATATTTGTTGCGTTTGAGGCTCTCCGCCCTAGCCTCGGCCGCGCCAGCCTCTCTTAAAGATGTCCTAACGTGACTTGGAGCCAATGTGAGAACACAAGCGGCGTCCCACATCAAAGAACTACCCTTAGTCCATGGCACTAAGGTGATAGCATGGGGCCTCTTGCCATCCAGCCGGGAATAACCGCGAGGTTCTAGGATGCACGGTATATTTGCCGTCAGAAGCGTGGACTTTATAATAAAATTTAAATTAAATTAACTCAATCTTAATGTTAATTAACTTTATTCGAGATGGTTTAGCTTCTTCCTGAACGAAGCTCGGCCTTCGGCCTCGCCCTTAGTTACTTGCTTTCTTCGAGATGGTTTATCATTTGTCAGAACGTAGCTCGGCCTTCGGCCTCGCCTTAGTTACTTACTTTCTTCAAAAATGTTTACCTTCTTCCTCAACGCAGCTCGGCCTACGGCCTCGCCCTTAGTTACTTGCTTTCTTCAAGATGTTTTATGGTCTTCCCGAATAGAGCACGGCCTTCGGCCTCGCCCTTAGTTACTTACTTTCTTCAAGATGGTTTAGCTTCTTTCTGAACGCAGCTCGGCCTTCGTTCTCGCCCTTAGTTACTTGCTTTCTTCGAGATGGTTTTTCAATTATCAGAACGTAGCTCGGCCTTCGGCCTCGCCTTAGTTACTTACTTTCTTCAAGATGGTTTAGCTTCTTTCTGAACGCAGCTCGGCCTTCGGCTTCCCCCTTAGTTGCTTGCTTTCTTCGAGATGGTTTTTCAATTATTCGAACGTAGCTCGGCCTTCGGCCTCGCCTTAGTTACTTACATTCTTCAAGATGGTTTAGCTTCTTCCTGAACGCAGCTCGGCCTGCGGCCTCGCCCATAGTTACTTACTTTCTTCGAGAAGGTTTATGGTCTTCCAGAATAGAGCTCGGCCTTCGGCCTCGCCCTTAGTTACTTACTTTCTTCAAGAATGTTTTTCTTCTTCCTGAACTCAGCTCCGCCTTCCGCCTCGCCCTTAGTTACTATCATCGAGAAAGAATATCGTTTACGTGAGCGCAGATCCGCCATCGGGCCCCCCTTTAGTTACTTACTTTCTTTTTTTGAAATACGACTTTCACGCGAGCGAAGCCGCGGGCAACAGATATATAAATTTTTATTGCACCAATGACAGCGACATAACTTCGACTTTCAATTTTTTTTTTTATTTATCAAACAATTTGTCACCGGCCAGCTCACGTCGAGATGACAGTTCTCCGTTGTCAACATGACATTTAAAATTGTTTTTTACCATTACTTTGGATTGCGTGATTTTTATTATATTTTTTAATTATTATGTTATACACTGTCACTATAAAAAGTTTCGTCAAATTCCGTTCAGTGGTTTTTGCGAGATGCGCGTACAAATAGACATTTTTGCATTTACGATTTTATTATATGTATAGAAAGAATAGATATGTTATAGACTATTGTGTTCAAGTTATAAAAAAGAAGAACTTGTCATTTTCGTTGTATCTGCTTATTTTTAAATTTCGAATGAATATTTTATTCAAATTGTATTTGCTGCCAGTTCTCAAGATATAATTATGTACTTTGGACTACGTGATTTTAAACGCGCAATAATGTTTAAAATTGTTTTTATTTTTTTTATTTTTGTTAATTTTTTTTACGTATTATGTTAACCCGGCATATAAACTGCCACTATACAAAGTTTCGTCTAATTCTGTTCAGTAGTTTTTGCGTGATGCGCGTACAGACAAACAAACAAACAAACAAACAAAAATTTTAAAAACTGTTCTAAAATGTTCAGTATCTCATTTTAAGCCACCCTGGTTAGTTTTTTTCCGAATACATTCAATGTACAGACTTTCTTACCTTTACGATTTTATTATATGTAATAGATAATAGATAGACTAACGAAAAAAAATTATGGATCAAAATTATGTGAGTGGAAGAGTCGGGAAGGGTCGCCCTAGCCCCTAATATAATTGTTTTATTGTGATAACTTTGGTTTTAATAAAGTTTTTTTATCTCTATCGTTAGTGGATTTTTATATAATTAAGTACTTTAGTTTCTGCCTATTACGAGTTCAGCTCAGAAATGAACTACAAATTACAGCCGTCTGTCTGTTTGTCTGTCCTACTGCTGTATCTTTGGAACCGTAATATTTAGCCGGTTGAAATTTTCACAGAGTGTGTTATTTATTATGGTGGATATAACAACAAATAATAAAATATAGAAAATGTCAAAAATTAATGGCGGTCCCCATACAAGAAGAGTGGTTTTTTTTTAAATTTTTTTTTTGTGGTACGGAAACCTAGGTACGCGAGTCCGCCTCGCACTTGGCCGGTTTTTCTGTCCACAGACGCCGCGCCGCCGCCAGTGTAGAACAAGATTACTCCAACGGTCGTCGATGCGTAACTCTATCATAATAATAAAACTATTAACTGTTCAAGTTCACGAAATGCGTGTCGAACTAAAAACAATTTTAACTTACGCAACGTAGTGATGTAAAAAAAGGTTCAGTACATCTGACGCAGTGCCATTGCGTAAAAAATTTTGGCGCACCGCAAACGAGTCCTAATGACCTTTCGTTTTGTTGAGTGGTCGCGCGAAAGGTTTCAATCACAGACTAGGGAAAAATAAGCTTATTTTTCCCTAGTCTGTGGTTTCAATTCAATAGTTCAATACCACCTGGATAGTGTTAGAGGAATGCATACTAGGGGCTGGCGCTGGGGTGTCGTTGGCTGGGGTAGGGATTATGGAGTAGGGAGGGAGGGACTAGTGTTTTTGTTGTTGTAGTTTAAAAGAAATTTACCAGGGTTAATTTATAGATTGCGTTAGTTAGGGACCATGTCCATGAGGCGCATGTAGTTTTTGCAATATTTTAGAGATCTAATTTTACTACAATTTAATTTCCAAAATGGCTGCCACTGGGCTGAAAATACCCATATGATAAGGATGGATATGTAATAATAATAATATGTAGGTATGTATCCCAGTGAGTAATAAAAAATGGTAGGTAATAATAAATAATAATAAAAATGTTTTTCCAAAGTTTTGACAATAAGGCGACTGGCGCCATTCATTTTGAATTTTTTTTATTAGAATCCAACAATATAATTAATGCCTCAAACGAACACACATACACCGGTCTAGGACTATTCCGCACCGCCGATACGTCGCCAGACAAGCCGCCTTCGGCGAGTCACCGCGGAGCCAGTTCCCCGCCTTGACGATTCACTTCGAACAAATTCGACGCCGGGTACTATTTGTCGCAGGGTCCAAGCCGCCACCGCCGACCCGAAGCGAGCCAACTCGACGCGAAAAGTTCATAAATCAAACAATTGTGTAAATTGTTGGTTATTTCTCGGAGAGGGGCCGAAGTAGGTACTTGGATTGTGTGTGAGGGTTTTAGAAAAAAAATCGGATGTACCCTATTATGTGGTGTACACATTTAGATAACGTTTGCTGTTGATATTCGTCTTACGAGTTACTTGAGGATGCGAGGGAGGATGCAATGTTCACCGCAGTTTTGTGTTAGAACATTATAATATTATACCTGTAAATATATATTTATGGTCTAAGTACGCGTCATTTGTTGTCATTGTAGATTCTAGTAGGTAGGTATGATATGGTTATTAACAATATGGTTCTTCTTCGGGAGATAATAATATGATCGCAGGGATTGACTACATTTCCAAGTACTTAGTACTTAGATAGGTACTAAACTATTTATTTGGTATGGGTTTTAAGTATATTCTCGTGAGAAAGGACCATCCGGTTGGCCTGAAACATCGAGCCAAATAGGAAAAGTACCGTGAATAAAGTGGTAGAATTTTGAACCAAATTTATTTAATATTAAGTAACTGGTGAAGTTTTTACGAGTATTCGATTATTGTATTATTTTATTGGTATTAACGACACGACGATTTATTGTAGTCCTAGACTCGCGGCGCGCTTAGGCTTTTGTATCTTTAGTATTTTTAGTATCTATCTATTAGTAGTATCGAGAGCTTTGGTTTAATACTTAGATATTTATAGTCAACATATTTTTTTTTAGTTAGCACATCCAACATTTTGTGTATCTATGTACTATTCAAATAATTATTTTAAAGAGTTGACCGCTCTTAAAATGTGGTAGCAAAGTCGTTTGTCGCCTTGTCGTGAACTCATGTTCAAGAAATTCACTTATCAAACTCGGAAAGAAAAATAAAGCGGTTCACGCCAATGGGCACTGAACGCGCGACCTTCCGGTTAATAAGCAAGGCCGTTACCACTTATCCACGAGCTACTCATAATAACATTGCAACCCGAACCTCATAAATTAAACTTGGGCTCATGCAAAAAATAAAGCCCCTATTGTGCGTGCGACTCGCTGCATACAGCTCGCACCCCAGGGGGTGTCGCGCTCAGTAGTACTGGGGTCCAGTTGACTTGCTTTAAGATGTCCTCGCGTCGAGTTGTACTTCGCGGTGAAGAGTCCCCAAAGTAAATTGGGCCAAATTTGAAAGGACCGCATGGCGACTCGGCGGGAGTCAGTCGGCGGGGTCGAGACGGCCGCGGGGAAAGGGCCCATTCCGCACATACACATACCTACTTACATACATACGCTGCGAAAATCATACATAACTACATAAAATAACCCTCATACATAACTACATAAAATAACCCTCATACATAAACGGGGACAAACTGAAACGTACTATAGTAGTTACCGCTGTACTTATAATAAATAATATATTGCTTACATTTTGTGAATAGAAAACTTACTTTGAAGCAGGTAGATTTTCTTGAAGGTTTATGAATATCTGAAACAAAAACAAAAATATGCATTAAAAAAAACTTATTTTATTTTATAAAAAAGCCCATCGAAAAAGCCAACATCACGCGGTGTTCCCAGGCGGTCACCCATCCAAGGTACTGACCGCGCCCGACGTTGCTTAACTTCGATGATCGGACGAGAACCGGTGTATTCAACGTAGTATGGACGTTGGCGACAGCTGAGGTAAAAATATCCATCAGCTATTACTTATTTAATTGTGTTGTGAAGAAACAAAACAAATTGAAGGATGCAGCAAAAAGCCAACATCACGCGGTGTTCCCAGGCGGTCACCCATCCAAGTACTGACCGCGCCCGACGTTGCTTAACTTCGGTGATCGGACGAGAACCGGTGTATTCAACGTAGTATGGACGTTGGCGACGACTGAAGTGAAAATATCCATCAGCTATTACTTATTTAATTGTGACGTAACAGAACAAATTGAAGGATGCAGCAAAAAGCCAACATCACGCGGTGTTCCCAGGCGGTCACCCACCCATCCAAGTACTGACTGACCGCGCCCGACGTTGCTTAACTTCGGTGATCGGACGAGAACCTGTGTATTCAATGTAGTATGGACGTTGGCGACAGCTGAGGTAAAAATATCGATCAGCTATTACTTATTTAATTGTGTTGTGAAGTAACAAAACAAATGGAAGGATGCAGCAAAAAGCCAACATCACGCGGTGTTCCCAGGCGGTCACCCATCCAAGTACTGACCGCGCCCGACGTTGCTTAACTTCGGTGATCGGACGAGAACCGGTGTATTCAACGTAGTATGGACGTTGGCGACGACTGAAGTGAAAATATCCATCAGCTATTACTTATTTAATTGTGACGTAACAGAACAAATTGAAGGATGCAGCCATTGACTTAAAAAGCCAACATCACGCGTTGTTCCCAGGCGGTCACCCATCCAAGTACTGACCGCGCCCGACGTTGCTTAACTTCGGTGATCGGACGAGAACCGGTGTATTCAACGTAGTATGGACGTTGGCGACGACTGAAGTGAAAATATCCATCAGCTATTAGTTATTACTTATTTAATTGTGAAGTAGCAAAACAAATTGAAGGATGCAGCAAAAAGCCAACATCACGCGGTGTTCCCAGGCGGTCACCCATCCAAGTACTATATAAAAACCGAATATTATCCTAACTAACTATAGCCATATTTCAATAGATATAACTATAATTTATATGCTTTTAGTTAGGTAAAGATTCAAGGTATTATGTGTGATTGATAGTTTATTGTAATATAATCTTGTAAGTAAATTATCTGAAAAATAAGTGGGTGAAAAGTGGTAAAAACGTTCGAAAATGCATTTGCTATTTCGTTACAAATACGTCTATACAAAATACCTGAAAAAGGTAGCCGGGAGTGGATGGATGAGAAGAGCGGAAGACCGCGTGTGGTGGCGTGCCTTGGGAGAGGCCTATGTCCAGCAGTGGACCGATACAGGCTGATGATGAGACATGCCTACCTACAGGCATTCTACAGGTAGAAAATGTCGGTATGATTGTGTACCTACGTCACTCGTTTCTTCGTGGATTCGCTTGCGAAAATGGCGCATATTATCGAAATAAGCGACGGAGGTCGCTTGTAAGTATGTCGGTCAACTGTTTGGTTTTAAAATTCTCGAATTCAACCTTCGACGTCCGGTGTTGACGCGCTGTTAAGTAAACCGACGCGTGTGGAATAACAAGACGTTTAACGACCGACTCGGACCGACAACATTCTGACGGTCATACATAGCATGTCGCAGTAAACCTAGCAGTAAACCGAGAAGAGAAGATAGCTGGTCCAAGCAGACTGGGTACAGCTACAGGCTCACCAACTGGGGGCAAACGTCATCAATGTTTTTTAACCCATCAGTCGCTCGCACACATCGACGGGGTGACCATAGCGCGACCCAGCGCACACGTGTGAAAATGATGCGTGGTGGTGACTGGGAAGGTGTGCCTAACTAAACCACAGAATACTTTTAAGTAGGTACTACGGACTGCCTAAACCACAGAATATTTAAGAGGTACTATCGTAACGATAAAAAATCGTTCTAGGCCTAAACACAGCATAATATTTTTTTTTTTATTTGAATTAGGTACTTTTTTATACAAATATTTGGTTCTAGTTATTTTCATTATTTATAATATGTTGGTAAAGTAACTACATTAGAAATAAAAAAAACACATACCTATTATTTATGATAAAATTTCGACTTATTGTCGTCGTCAGATAATTTTTTTTATAATTTTTTTAGATACCAATATAAAAAAAATTATCTGACGACCACTGAAGATGTTGATCAAGTACTACAAGTTTCATTACGAATTTTATTTTCTACCCAAACCCTTGAAACACGTACAAAACAAAACAGAAATACATTAAAAAAAAATAGGAAAATCACAAGATTGTTTAATGTGTAAGAGAGATAAGAAAGTGCAGCGCGCGTTGTACCTATGAGTCATTAATCATTATTTTATTATACTAGCTGTTGCCCGCGGCTTCGCTCGCGTGAAATTCGTATTCCAAAGAAGAATGTAAGTAACTAAGGGCGAGGCCGAAGGCCAAGCTGCGTTCAGGTAATCGATAAACCTCCTCAAAGAAAGTAACTAACTAAGGGCGAGGCCGAAGGCCGAGCTGCTTTCAGGTAAACGATAAACCTTTCTCAAATAAAAGAAGTAAGTAAGGGCGAGGCCGAAGGCCGAGCTGCGTTCAGGAAGACGATAAACCTTCCGGAAGAAAGGAAGGAACTAAGTGCGACGCCGAAGGCCGAGCTGCGTTCAGGTAAACCAAAAACCCTCTTCCGCCTTCGGCCCTCGCCCTTAAAGACTTCCTTTCTTCTATAGAATATAATAACGTTTACTCAATCTATTTATTTCATAAAAATAAAAAAGTAATATTAATAACTAAAGAATTAAAACCTACCTAACAAACATTAAAATAACTATCAAAACGGGCATTTTCAAATGTTCTTAGAGCACTTGCGGCATTACCCCGCTGGATGGCAAGGCTTACCCTTTGAATGAAGTACATAAGCCCTTGATGGCGGGACACCAGTTGCGTCAACCAGCAGAGGCCCAAGCCTCTTTTGGCTGCACTGCTCCACGGACCGGGGGTTTCAACCGCAAACGCAACAAATTCGAAATATTGAATTATATTTCTATATTTGTTGCGTTTGAGGCTCTCCGCCCTAGCCTCGGCCGCGCCAGCCTCTCTTAAAGATGTCCTAACGTGACTTGGAGCCAATGTGAGAACACAAGCGGCGTCCCACATCAAAGAACTACCCTTAGTCCATGGCACTAAGGTGATAGCATGGGGCCTCTTGCCATCCAGCCGGGAATAACCGCGAGGTTCTAGGATGCACGGTATATTTGCCGTCAGAAGCGTGGACTTTATAATAAAATTTAAATTAAATTAACTCAATCTTAATGTTAATTAACTTTATTCGAGATGGTTTAGCTTCTTCCTGAACGAAGCTCGGCCTTCGGCCTCGCCCTTAGTTACTTGCTTTCTTCGAGATGGTTTATCATTTGTCAGAACGTAGCTCGGCCTTCGGCCTCGCCTTAGTTACTTACTTTCTTCAAAAATGTTTACCTTCTTCCTCAACGCAGCTCGGCCTACGGCCTCGCCCTTAGTTACTTGCTTTCTTCAAGATGTTTTATGGTCTTCCCGAATAGAGCACGGCCTTCGGCCTCGCCCTTAGTTACTTACTTTCTTCAAGATGGTTTAGCTTCTTTCTGAACGCAGCTCGGCCTTCGTTCTCGCCCTTAGTTACTTGCTTTCTTCGAGATGGTTTTTCAATTATCAGAACGTAGCTCGGCCTTCGGCCTCGCCTTAGTTACTTACTTTCTTCAAGATGGTTTAGCTTCTTTCTGAACGCAGCTCGGCCTTCGGCTTCCCCCTTAGTTGCTTGCTTTCTTCGAGATGGTTTTTCAATTATTCGAACGTAGCTCGGCCTTCGGCCTCGCCTTAGTTACTTACATTCTTCAAGATGGTTTAGCTTCTTCCTGAACGCAGCTCGGCCTGCGGCCTCGCCCATAGTTACTTACTTTCTTCGAGAAGGTTTATGGTCTTCCAGAATAGAGCTCGGCCTTCGGCCTCGCCCTTAGTTACTTACTTTCTTCAAGAATGTTTTTCTTCTTCCTGAACTCAGCTCCGCCTTCCGCCTCGCCCTTAGTTACTATCATCGAGAAAGAATATCGTTTACGTGAGCGCAGATCCGCCATCGGGCCCCCCTTTAGTTACTTACTTTCTTTTTTTGAAATACGACTTTCACGCGAGCGAAGCCGCGGGCAACAGATATATAAATTTTTATTGCACCAATGACAGCGACATAACTTCGACTTTCAATATTTTTTTTTATTTATCAAACAATTTGTCACCGGCCAGCTCACGTCGAGATGACAGTTCTCCGTTGTCAACATGACATTTAAAATTGTTTTTTACCATTACTTTGGATTGCGTGATTTTTATTATATTTTTTAATTATTATGTTATACACTGTCACTATAAAAAGTTTCGTCAAATTCCGTTCAGTGGTTTTTGCGAGATGCGCGTACAAATAGACATTTTTGCATTTACGATTTTATTATATGTATAGAAAGAATAGATATGTTATAGACTATTGTGTTCAAGTTATAAAAAAGAAGAACTTGTCATTTTCGTTGTATCTGCTTATTTTTAAATTTCGAATGAATATTTTATTCAAATTGTATTTGCTGCCAGTTCTCAAGATATAATTATGTACTTTGGACTACGTGATTTTAAACGCGCAATAATGTTTAAAATTGTTTTTATTTTTTTTATTTTTGTTAATTTTTTTTACGTATTATGTTAACCCGGCATATAAACTGCCACTATACAAAGTTTCATCTAATTCTGTTCAGTAGTTTTTGCGTGATGCGCGTACAGACAAACAAACAAACAAACAAACAAAAATTTTAAAAACTGTTCTAAAATGTTCAGTATCTCATTTTAAGCCACCCTGGTTAGTTTTTTTCCGAATACATTCAATGTACAGACTTTCTTACCTTTACGATTTTATTATATGTAATAGATTACTTAAAACCTCATTAGAGTTTCTGTTGTCATATCCAAATCTTTCATATCCGTTTTCGATGCGCGGTGAAGAGGACATGGTTTCGTTTTGCATCGATATATCAGCAGCGTGACCACCGTTTCGCATCCCTACCGAAAGTGACCGACGAGCATGCATGAAGAACATTATGAGAGTGGAAGAGGTGGCAGAGGTGTGTCAGGCAGGATCGCGGCACTTGGAGATCCGTTGTCTCTACCCACCGTACTGGGAAACAGGCGTGACATAATATTTTACAAGGATCCCTGCGACCTATGTTTCAGGGTAGGGTTTTGTAATTTCAGGGTTCGAAAGGGGTCCATATTTGAAAACGAAAAGCTCTAAAACGTCTTCCCAAATTCCGCCATTTTATAGTACTTTTTGGTGAAAATCGTTTAATCGAGATTTGGTGGACGGTTAACGTCCACCTTAATTAAATAAAAATAAAATGACTAGTAGAATTGAACTGCATGAAGATAAATTGCAAACACTTAAATTTGAATTACATCAAAAGTCCAAGTCCAAGTTCTGTCCATCGAGATTTTATAATAATTTTTAAAAAATACGGAATTTTGATTGGAGTGATAAGGATTTTTTTCTTCTAATAATGAGTACTATTCTATTCCTGAAGTTTCTCAAGCCTATCCTGAAACACCTAAACTCGTATAGCTCGTTACGAAAGCCTGAACATTATGTGAAGACGTTTAAGCAAGAGTCAGCCGGAATTACTGCATAAAAACGACACCAGAATCTCAACTATCGAAATTCGAATGCCACGCACGACAGTCGCGAATAGTCGCGATATCATGAATGATTCACGACAACTAATGACAACACTCTGACAGCACGGAGATCCATCGGCCTTGCTATACCGATACTGCACACACATAGGTACCATTATTATATTATACTACACATAATGGTTTACCTTCACACACATCTTATCGACATTCCAAGACAACCTGTGCGACCGAGAAACGAATACCTACCGCCATCCATTCACTATTTGAGCTGAATATAAACTGACATTATATTTACGGAAATAGGTGCCAGCCATGGCAACAATATTAATGAAGTTGACGAAAATGTACTAAAAGACGCCCACAGCAACGGAAGAAATAAGACAATATATTATATAACAGACAGAAACTGGAAAAAGAGACTGGCATCTCAATTCTCACCCAAAAGATTGGACTCCGATCTTCTTGACGACAGTGAAAATTATGTATATTGTTTATCTAAAAAAATGGTTCAGTCATCATCATCATTATTAGTAAGGGAAGGGAACTACAATAGTTCTACATGAAATCCCGAACCATGGAGTAACTGTCTCCATGGTCCCTAGGTCATACTTGGCAGGAAATACATTGGAAGAATTCTACATGTTTGCGATAGATAACAACGGTGTATTCGTGCAGTAAAGTGGAAAATTATAAAGCCCGAATAACCAGTTGAACCTACAGCCCATTGGTATTCCTGAATTGCACAGGAAGGAATAGAACACGTTGCCATTACATCGAGAACCTAGTCGCGTAATTTTCAAGATGGCGCCGAGTTGTAAGCTAGCGTTAAATAGCTACAATGCATTCTCGCTTCTGTTGCATACATAATTAGGTTTAAAATATTATGTGCGCCTATAAAGGCTCGTCCATTATGCCATTTTGTCATTACATGAAATTGCGAAGGAAAGAGAAAGCTCTAAGGAAGATAATTAGATGTGCGTGTGCATAATGGCAGGATAGTTTACTGACTCTTGGGTTTAAGGGCAAAACGTGCCCTCTTGGAAAATTAATTAACTACCCGTGTAGGAGAAATTAAAGGAATAGAACTGTCATACATTTATGCACCGATTCGTGCAGCAGGTGGGTCTTCTTCTCCGAATAGTTTGCGAAATGCGCTGGTCTTTGCTGTGCTGTAATTTACCAGAGTCCTTTCAGCGCAACACCGATTACTCTGATCACTAGTGTGTATGTATGTATGTAAGTTCAAGTGCACGACAAGGCAGATGATGATACCTCCTACCGAATTCATAAGCTGCGATAGATTCCACTCTTGAAGGTAGCTCCTAAGGTCTCGGAGTGGGTGAGGGATGTCGAAATATGAGTACCGCATGGCTGACTATGCAAATTCAATGCATTTGTGCTACCTCCAAGACAACAGCGCACAACCCACTTGTATACCTATTCAAATTGTTACATCATTTGTAGATGTGATGTGAATTGTTCTGTGTGGATGTGATAATTAGATTTCTGTTGATAGTGAATTCTAGTGTTTGAGTGGTGTTTTTGACAGGTGCGCAAGGGCAGTGATGCACTTGGAGCATCAGTGAAATATGGTTTTAAAAATAGAAATATAAATAGAAAATCTTTATTTCAACTTGTGAAAATGGTCTAGGCGCAGCTCAATGTGCCTAGGGACACATTGGTGCTGTTTTTAAGCCTAGCCAATAAGCGTTTAGCTCCTAATACACAGTAGGTATAACATGTAAAATATTACAATTAGTGTAGCTTACTACCTTATGAAAAAGAGAATGTAAGGTAACTAATGAATGAGATAACATAAATTAAATGAAGTGAAAGCATCGATGTATATTTATTATTAAAATAAAAATTACTAAAAAAACTGTGAAATAAAAAACTATTTAAAAAAATATAAAAACCGCCTTCAAAAATGTATGAAATAAAAAAATTAAAATCGAACCCTAGAGTTGAAGGCGGTCGTTTAGCACCACCGCCTTAAACTCTAGGGTTCGATTTTTATTTTTTTATTTCATACATTTTTGAAGGCGGTTTTTATATTTTTTTAAATAGTTTTTTATTTCACAGTTTTTTTAGTAATTTTTATTTGCTATTAATGTACTCGGCGGAATCGCTCGGCCTTCGGCCTCGCGATTCCGCCTCGCTTTCCAATCCGATCTTGACCAAAAAAAAAATGGGTCCACCTTGGAGCTAGACTGAACCGAACACAAAAAGATTCATCGAAATCGGTTCACAATTGGGGAAGATATTGCTGAACATACATACCTCCTCCTTTTTTGAAGTCGGTTAAAAATTAGACATCGATGAGTGAAAGAACCAACGTTTTGTTATCTGTTGTCTATACTTTTCTTCTCCTTCTCTTCTAAACATATTGTGATACCTTAAGAAATGTATGTGTTGTGTAACTGTGTACCGACCGTGTGGGTCCGGTACTGAAAAAGAATAGCGCAAATGCATCTTTCACCGTGCATGTCGTAAAAAGTGACTCTGACTAGCGATAAGGACAAGATGCCGTGCTAAGGGCGACAGGGTAACCACCTTGGCACGGCCCTTCCATCTAGTCATGCAACAGGTGGATCTTCGTGCCTTACTTGCTGCTTGATAGGTTATCTAATCTATCATCTTCTCCGAATACTTTGCGAAACGTGATGGTCGGTGTAGTGCTGTCATGTACCAGAGTCCTTGCAGCACAACACCGATTACTTTGCTCACCCCGTTTGTATACCTACAGCGTGTGGTATGCATTGATATCTATGTGATATGGATGCTTAAGAAAATGAAATTTTGTTGAATTAACTAACCTTCTTCACAGTATTATTTATTATGTAGGAATGTCTGGCTGGCCCAAGGTCTGGCCGATCAAATGTTGTTAACGAACGAGATAATAGCTGTGGTAAGAGGTATGCAATTTTCTTATTTATTTATAATCGAATTTTAACCTTTAACTTTAGACTTTTAATTTTGTAATTAATTTCAAATATAAACGTATCGTAAATATTTTATTTAATTTTAATTTTATTTAATCTTTTAATTTTGTAATTTTCTATCGTTTTTATTTACCGTGTATTATGAAAATGTAAACCGGAGGAATTCTATTCTAGGCTATTAAGTTTTTATATTGTTGATTTTTTAACCGACTTCCAAAAAAGGAGGAGGTTCTCAATTCGTCTGTATGTTTTTTTTTTTTTTTATTTTTTTTTTATTTTTTTTTTTATTTTTTTTTTTATTTTTTTGTATGTTTGTAACACGATTTCTCCGTCAATTGAGGGCCGATTTAGAAAATTCTTTTTTTGTTAGTTAGGTCATACTTCCGAGGTGGTCCCATTTCAATTTTATCGAAATTGGTTCAGTGGTTTTCGAAAAATCAGCATAATACTATTGTGTGTGGTTACCTTCAGCAAAACTTGTGATGTGGTCGTTTTCGGCAATTTTCAGTTTGATAAATTAGTATGGTGTGTGGTTACCTTCAGCAAAACATTTGTGATGTGGACTTATTCAGCAATTTGCAGTCTGACACATATGGCGAATAATTCTGTACCACTTCAATCGATTTCGATTATTCGATTTCGATTATTCTTTTTTATGTAATATTACTAAAAAGAATGAAATAAAAACTGTTTTAAAAAATATTAAACCGATTTCCAAAAAACAAAAAAAAAAAAACTAAAAAGTATTAAATATTTTGAAATTTTCTCTGTCCTGTTGAAATACATGAATCGATATACTAGTGATACATATTCGGACCCTTGTTTCATGAATATTCTAAATTTGAAATTTTTTATCTTTTCCGACCGGCGCTTAATTTATTATGGTACCTGGCCAGTACCTACTGTACCGAGTACCATCGAGCTGGTTTGATGATGGAGACAGAAGGTGGCCATAGGAACTCCTAAACTACACATGATAAACCCATCGTGTTTGGGCTCGTTGCATTTGTCTTCACGAGAAATTTACTTTAGACCTAAAAGATTCTCAATTCGACGGTATGTTTTCTTTTTTTGGATGTTTGTTACGCGATTACTCCGTCAATTGTGGGCCGATTTTGAAAATTCTTTTTTTTTTTATTTGAAAGGGGATAACCCTGAGGTTTTTGAAGTGAAAACTTCTTTAGCGGCTCTTGGCACTTTTTTAGGTGGGTAAAAATGTATAACTCGCGACATCGCGTCAGCGTCATTTTTAAAATGAAACCTTAAGTCATTGCGTTAAGGGTTAAGTTAGAGTGGCACGGGATCTGCCGGCACTCCCGGAGTGCAACTGTTAAGTAGGGTTCCGTAACACGTTTATGTCTGTCCATTCTACTAAGTTCTGCAAAATGAATGTAGGGTTCCGTAACATATGCATGTCTATCTGTTCTACTAAATTTTACAATTTTCAACCAAGGTCCTCCGACGGTTATTTTATAATAAAAGTAGGCTTCCGTAACACGTTTATGTCTGTCCATTCTACTAAGTTCTGCAACATCACCTACAACGTCCGTGATGTCAGCCCATAACACCAGTGCCATGTCAGTGCTTCCCCCTTTGATCGTGCTGACTACACTGAACTGGTCGGAAAACACAAACTATTTACATAGCCGTTTCGACCGACGTTTAATTCAGTGCGGTGGTACCAACCCGGGAAGGTTAAACCCTACCACCAAGTAAGATTACGAGGGAAGGGACTTACAGTTTTACGAGGAATCCGAACCTTGGTCAGCCTCCAACGGTCAGCGGTCACCCATCTAAGTACTGACCGCACCCAGCGTTGCTTAAAATTCAATAGCGACAGTTGACTGTCTGCACCACTGAGCTATCGAAGCTGACGTGGTCCTATTTTAATTGGGTCAAGATCGGATTGGAAAGCGAGGCGGAATCGCGAGGCCGAAGGCCGAGCGATTCCGCCGAGTACATTAATAGCAAAAAATTACTAAAAAAAACTGTGAAATAAAAAAAAAGTTTTAAAAAACATAAAACCGACTTCCTAAAAAAAGTAAAACTAAAAAACTATTTAAAATAAAAATATAAAAACCGCCTTCAAAAATATATGAAATAAAAACCTAAAAAAAAAAACGAACCCTAGAGTTGAAGGCGGTGCTAAAGCAAGCAAAAATGATGCATGAAAGAAAACATGAGCGGATGATAATATCCTTTGTGATTTGTGTAGCCTTTTTAGCACCGCCTTCAACTCTAGGGTTCGTTTTTTTTTTTAGGTTTTTATTTCATATATTTTTGAAGGCGGTTTTTATATTTTTATTTTAAATAGTTTTTTAGTTTTACTTTTTTTAGGAAGTCGGTTTTATGTTTTTTTATTCTCATTTAAGCTGTGGAATTCTCTAATAAACGCTAATAAATAAATAAATAAGTATGTCCTGCCTGATGTTCAATGCTTTAGCTGGTAAAAAATATGACAATAATGATGCTTAATTTGTCTGTAAGCAGCGCAGGTAACATCATCGTGTAGGCAGGCAGGGGCACTATGTCAATGTTCTATTGTTGATGGTGCGTGGATGGTTTTATTGCATGTAGGTAGCTGACATGGTAAAATTATGTTTTTGACTTTGTTGAGAACACATGCATAATTAATTACGTCAAGCCTGTGTCACAATGGGGTAGGCAGACACAACGAATCCGGAAATGTTACATGGGCTTGGTCGTGTAATAAAAAACTGCTGAATTGTTGCAAATTGTGTCCTAATCCTACCTAACCTAACGCGTCCATGTTTGCCGCAAAAACAGACACTCAGGCACACATTGAGCTATGCAGGCACACCACACAATGAAAACACGTACTCTCACCTCACTAACAGTAATACATACATACATGCATACATATCACACACGCTGAATCTCGACAATCGGGGTAAGCAGAGTAATCGGTGTTATGCAAGTACTCTGGTAAATTACAGCACAAGACCGACGCGACGGCCACGTTTCGCAAAGTATTCGAACAAGATTCAATCGAACAAGCAGGAAGTAAGGAGTACGAAGACCCAGCTGCTGCATGAGTCGGTGGAAGTACCGTGCCAAGGTGAGAGGTGGCGAACCTGTGGCCCTTTAGCACGGCATCTTTTCCTTATTCCAGTCGTTGTCCTTGTCAGTGGGCCACACAGATTTAAAAGTAAAGTAAGGAAAGATAAATTAGTAAGTAAACATGTTTCAAAATAGCCTTCCACAGCGACATTGACACCTCCTCGGGGGTGAAATTGGCTCCTGAGGCTTCGACCTCGGGTACACATAAAAAAAACACAAATTCAAAATTCAAATTATAACCGTATTATAATATAGGGAGCAGGTACCTAATAAAAAATCTCTATTCTATAATCAATCAAAATTTTCTAGTATGTAATCAATTTTATTTGCTGTTTAAAGTGGGAAAAAAATTTAAAAGTCCAGGTAATATAGTATAGAAAAAAATTTAAAAGATAAATCAGGGGAAAAAAAGTATGCCCCGGGTGAGGATCGAACTCACGACCTTAAGATTATGAGACTTACGCGCTGCCTACTGCGCTACCGAGGCTGGTGACGCAATACGCCAAATAGCTTTTCTGTATCATCCCGCTGCTCGTCGCATCCACGCACGACCTTGCATAAACTACAACTCATCTATGTTGGCGAACCTCTCATACATTTTGATTACGCCAAAATTAGGGTTGCCACTGATGCTATTTTAGGTCCCCGTACCTACTTTTGAATAGCATTATAGTAGCTACCGCGAAAATACTTTATTTCAACGTAAACTGACAGCACCACAGTAATCGAATGCAGTGCATCACTATAATGTATTCAAAAATACCTCATTACTGCGGAAATGTACAAAAAGCACTAAAAATATAGTGACATGTTTCAAAATTACCTATTATTTTTTTTATGAGTTGTACTTTTAATTTATCATCCCTGAAATCAGAAATACGTTATTTCTTCCAAAAAACTTAACCCGGTTTTGTTGATTTGTGTTAGGTGCTATTTTCAGTTTTTTAACCCCCGACGAAAAAAACGGAGGGGTGTTATAAGTTTGACGTGTGTGTGTGTGTGTGTGTGTGTGTGTGTGTGTGTCTGTCTGTGGCATCGTAGCTCCCAAACGGATGGACCGATTTGGATGCGGTTTTTTTTATTAGGAAGCTTGTTTAATCGGGATGGTTCTTAGCTATGTTTTTAATCAAGTAATAAAGTAATTAAGTAATAAAAAAAATAATTATCTTAAAAAGTGGACCGATTTGCATGCGGTTTTTTTTAAAAAGCTTCAAATAAAAGTTAAATTACAAATTTAAAAAACCCCCGACTCTTAAAAAGTCAAAAATAATTTCCGTTTACTTACTTAAAGGAGTCGGGGGACCGCTAAGTAAATTAAATATAAAGACTCAAAAGTTGCGCGGGAATTCACTTAGCGGTCTACCGACTCCTTTAAGTAAGTAAACGGAAATTATTTTTGACTTTTTAAGAGTCGGGGGTTTTTTAAATTTGTAATTTAACTTTTTTTACACACATGTTAAACAGAATAACTATGAAATTAAAACTAAAACTCACCTAAAACAAAATTAACCTAACGTAACCTAACCTAAAAAATTTAGTTATTTTGCCCCCCGGACAGTACCGAGGATGTCGGCAGCACTATAATTTTCAATTATACTAAACAGAACTTTACTACAGTCGGCATAAGGGCAAATATCGCATGGCTAAATAGTGTGAAGTTCGAGTGAAGTTTTAACAACGAATTAAGGCTTTTATGGTTTTTTTTCGGCAAATTTGTTTCGGGAAACACACTGAACGGTAGACAGTAATCCTAGTGCTGCACAAAGAAATTATTTCGAGATTATAATAATGGATTAAATTTGGACGATTATAGAAAACAAAAACTAAAATTATAACCTTATGTCGTTGGTTGCATTGCACTGGAGTGGTGGACAAAAATTCAATATCATTTGTCGGCCAATTGGAAGCAGAAGTAAAAATTATTCAGAAGCAAGCTGCCATAAACACATCCCTAATTGTATCAAAATGTAGTTATGATAGGATACCTATACTATAGGGTGCCTCTTTAATAGCTGCAAATATTATGTTGGGAGGGTTACACAATATTCACCATAATAAAATGTTAAGCAAAAAAAAAACAAATTGCACGTTGGGGAACACAGTTTTGAAAGTGAAGAAAATATTTTGGTAAAAAAATGTTTTTCTTAACCTTTTTATTATGTTGGATATGTAACCCGTCCATATTTGCAGCTATAAAGTGACAGGCAACTACATTACATACTTTTATACCTAAAGTATAAAAGACTAAACTTACATTAGAAGATCGTTAATCTGCTCCCTCTCCTGGGTGGCTCCTGGGAGGGAGCAGGATAGGAGAATTCCAAAGCGATGGATGAAGATAATTTATAAAGGTGAGAGAGAAACAAACTTTCTATTGTAACGAAGAGTCTTGCGTGAGTTGCTGTATCATTATGACGACTAATCGTTCGCGCAGGCGCGCTCGCGCATACATCAACTTCTAATGTCACATACATGTAATTAACGTCATTAAATCATGCTTTATTTATTAAACAATCAAACTAAACATGAACTTTATACGAAGTCCACGAAGTGACAGAATCTTAACACATGGATGTTGTGAATCTTAACCCAATGAGTAGCAGACGTGACTTGATGGAAGTATGTATTCAAAAATTAAACTGATTTTTTCTACACTTACATAAAAAAAACTCAAATAACCGTTATAAAAAAATTCTACTTCAAACGTTCTTGGAAAATGCTTGCTTTTTTTCTTTTTCTTTTTTTTTTTAAGAATGCGCGACATTTGGCGCCGTGCCACCCATGAGGTGTCTAACGAACGACGCCCATGGACGTTCGGTCGTATGCGGTGCGGGGGTTGCGAATGCCATGCCTGCCTAACAGGTGCCTATGCACGCCTCTCTTGAAGGACCCGAGACTATACTTGGGGAGAAATATGTTGGGGAGAGAGAGCGTGCCAGAGTTTACCAGTTCTGTGGAGGAAAGATCTGCAGAACCGATTGGTACGCATCCGTGGTAAGTCAAGCGTATAAGGATGCAACATTTGGATGCAATCCTGCCCAGTGCGCGTTGTGCGGAGGTGGAAAGGGGACGCCGTCCCGCGGGATCGCGTTAAACAGCTCCTCCGAGCATTCCCCATGGAACAAGCGATACCTAGAACACACTTAGGGCGCCGACATCCCTACGGAGTTGCAGTGGTTCTAGATCGCGGGACACGTCGGGGTCACCCACTTACTGTGCACGCAGATAAGTATATTCAGCTTGTTCGATGCCAACGTCCATTCCGTACTAGGTACCACGTTGAATACACCGGTTATCGGGCGCGGTCAGTACTTGGATGGGTGACCGCCTGGGAACACCGCGTGATGTTGGCTTTTTGCTGCGTCCTTCAATTTGTTTTGTTACGTCACAATTAAATAAGTAATAACTGATGGATATTTTCACCTCAGCTGTCGCAAA
Source organism: Nematopogon swammerdamellus (assembly GCA_946902875.1). NCBI lineage: Eukaryota > Metazoa > Arthropoda > Insecta > Lepidoptera > Adelidae > Nematopogon > Nematopogon swammerdamellus. Next base: position 11,383,937 of record OX336359.1, read on the forward strand.
CGTCCATACTACGTTGAATACACCGGTTCTCGTCCGATCACCGAAGTTAAGCAACGTCGGGCGCGGTCAGTACTTGGATGGGTGACCGCCTGGGAACACCGCGTGATGTTGGCTTTTTGCTGCATCCTTCAATTTGTTTTGTTACTTCACAACACAATTAAATAAGTTATAGCTGATGGATATTTTCACAACAGCTATCGCCAAGTCCATACTACGTTGAATACACCGGTTCTCGTCCGATCACCGAAGTTAAGCAACGTCGGGCGCGGTCAGTACTTGGATGGGTGACCGCCTGGGAACACCGGGTGATGTTGGCTTTTTATTGTTTATTTTTTTTCTTACATTTTATTTACCTCTTGTAATATTAAATATTATTAATATTTATCTCATGTAATTTTTTTTTATTTTCATATTTTTTTCATTTTAAACCTAAAAAATATTTTAATTTAGTTGAAATTAGCTAACAGTTTTGACGAGAATTTATTTGTTTATCTCAATGGAATAAAAAAAACCGATGATCCACTGACAAAACAATCGGCTGATAAATACTCCGAAAAAATCTCGGTTCGTAAGTTTTTGTTCTATTCTGACGTGAGTAACATTTTTTGGCAATGATGTCACGTGGCGTGGACGGGATCCGATCGTGTGGTTTTTCTAAATGTTTTATTTTCATGGTAACCCTGTAATCTTTTAACCGGTTTGTTTAGGTTAGGTTAGGCCCCGCAGCTCCCGAAGGCATGTGCCGTGGTCCCGTCCCGCCCGACTCCCGCCCGATCCCGAGTCCCGATCCCGACCGACTCCCGCCATTTACATGGTGCACGCAATGGGATATTTTCATTTTTCGTTCAGTAAAATATGTTTGTGAATATAATATTGATTTTTACTAGCTTTTGCCCGCGACTTCGATCCTGAAGTTCATCTAAATATTGGACAAAAATTTTTTTGACGTGATAACGTCACGTCTTATAAATTGATGAACACCGGCTGCACGCACGAAAAAGTGTCACGTTCCATCTGAGCCTGTGTGTGCAAGCGAGAGCCCGTAACAAGCGATAGAGAGGCACAATCGGCCCAAGCGTCGGCTTGTACACATTTATCTCTCTGGTTCTAAAGTACCAGGGCAGCAGAAATTATGACGTTATCACGTAAAACTATCGTCCGTAAACCGACTTTACAGACAACCAATTTTTTTAAAATCGGGTGAGTATTTTCGGAGATTACCTCCTACAAATCCAAACTTCAAACTTTATCTGTAAATAATATTAGTGTAGATTCTTTGCATGACCATTACCTATAACCATCCAGAGTAGGATTACAATCCGTCCGGATTTTTCCGGACATGGCCGAACTTTCAACCTTCCGTCCGCATTTCGTCCGGCTTTTTAATTTGTCCGGATTTATTATTTGAATGGAAACATTTTGAATGAATGTTTAATTTTCGCATTGAATAAACTTAAAAACAAAACATAAGTAATTTTTCAATCATTTTGTGACTAAAATGACCCGGACTTTTTTTTAAATGTTCGGCTTTTTGTCAGGACTTTTCACATTTCGAAATGGTAACCCAAACCCCGAGATATGTCACGTAAATCGGTTTAGCTGTTTTCCAGTTAACCCTTTACTAAACAACAGACAGACGTTGTATTAAATAATAGAGAAGTTGAACGTACAATCGGGCCCTACAATTACTCACACACAGGCCATAGTGCAAGTCGAGCGAGCCATACATAATCCCCATGCATAAGCCCCACATTCACTACACGAGCGCCGCGCCCATCCTCGCGCCGTCCCCCGCGCCGAACCTCGCGCCGAGCCCCGCGCCGAGCCGTACCGTGCTACAGATAGCGGAACCGATTTTGGCGGGTCGCCGCGCCGCGTCGTCGCCGCAGCGCAGCGGCAGATCGCGGAAAAGGCTGCGCAAAAACCGAGGCTAAAACCAAAATTAATAGGTCGGATTGGGGGTAAAGTATGAGGCAAAGGGGGGACGGGCTACCCCCGTAAGTCTCACCGCGGCCTGTGCACCTTCCCCCCGCACCTTAGTCGTCATAATATCTCTCACGCGCCCGCTCTGTGCTCATATTGTCTGTTCCTCGCACAGCGCTCGTCAGTGGTCTCCCTCGCACCTGCACCGTATTCGTATAGTGTATCCTTCGCACCGACATGCTCGTCAGTATGTGCAGTGTACATGCGCGTGACGATCCGCCGCGGCTAGGTCCCGCTATTTGTACAATCACAGCAGATTTGTCCGCGGATTTGTCGTCAGCGACAAGTCCGGCGTACGGGCGCGCGTGTGAATAGTAGGCTGTATCGCTAAAGGTCGTGCTGGCAGCGTCGTCGTCGTGATTGCGGCTTCCTGTCTCAGCAGGATGTGACAAACCTTCGTCGTGAGTGCCCGTGACACACGACCCTGCCATCAAACACCTTCATACAGCCATACGTGGAGCTATAATAGTCGTCATCGTGATTACAGTTAGGTACAGTGACCGTCAGTAAATAATATAACTGGTAAACTCTGGAACGCTCGCCATGCCACAGATTGCCATGCCCACATATATTTCCTCGCAAGTATAGTCTCGGGTCCTTCAAGAGAGGCGTAAAGAGGCACCTGTGAGGCCGGCATGGCATTCGTAACCCCCGCATACGGCCGGTTTTTTTTTTTTTTATGGAAACTGACACGGTTGGCTACATCACCTACAACATCCGTGATGTCAGCCCATAACACCGGGTGAACTAGGTGCTATGTCAGTGCTTCCCTTCATTTCGCGCCGGCTACACTGAACTGGACGGAAAACATGAACTATTTACATAGCCGTTTCGACCGACGTATCGCTCAGTGCGGTGGTACCAACCCGGCCGGGATGAACCCTACCACGCAGTAAGGTAATAAGGGAAGGGACCTACAGTTTAACGTGGAATCCGAACCACGGTCAGCCTCCAACGGTAGGGCGGTCACCCATCCAATAACTGACCGCACCACTGAGTTGCCGAGGCTGACGATCCCTTAGTCGACTTTTACGACATGCGACGGGGAGAGATGCAGTGGGGCTATTCTTTTTAAGTACCGACCCCACACGTCCATGGGCGTCGTTAGACACCTTATGGGTGCCTCGCCGCCACATGTCGCGCTTTATATAAAAAAAAAAGTACAGTTCTCGGCATCAAGTAATGCGTGTCGAGCTTTAGAAAGAGACAATCCGGTTGGTTGTCGAGCGTGGTCCCTGTCGCACAGAGACGTGCGAGTGTGGTGCGATAGAGACGGGGCGGCGCTCTACAGCAGAACAATCTAGTAATACTAATTAAATAAAATTATTAAATAAACTAAAACTACCTATCAAATAAAATTTACCTACAAATATAACTAATTAAAAAGCGGCCAAGTGCGTGTCGGGCCACGCGCAGTGTAGGGATCCGTAGTTGCGGAACCCTATCAAAATAAATGATTTGATTATTTGTATAATTTCGTAGGGGTAATAAATTAATGTTAATTTGAAAAAGTTCTTCAACAGTGAAATGATGGCTGTCGTCCGTACATTTTATAAGTTGGTCGACTATTACTCGTCAACCTGTACAGCCTACTTAGCTGTGATAGTTTTCCTTTTAATTTCGATATATGTACTACTGCTGTGAATTTTTTCACATATCTAATAACAACCGTTTAGCTGGCAGGGGGGGGGGGGGGGACACTTGACTCTAGCAAAAAATTGCACTTAAAAGCTTAATAATTCGCGAACGGATCCCTAAATCGAAAAATGTTTTTCACAAACCCGCAATATTTTCCGGAGACCTATCCAACGACACCCCACACGATGGGGTAGACGTGAAAAAAAAAATTCATCCCCACTTTAAGTGTAGGGGAGGCAAAGACATTAAACCCACCCAAAAAATTATTTAAAAATTTTTATTTTACCACTTTGTCGGCGTTATTAATATTAATACCCATACCAACTTACAACTTTCTAGTACTAAGGGTCTCTGAGCTAAGCCGCGGACAGACAGACGGACGGACAGACGGACGGACAGACGAACAGACGGACGGACATGGCGAAACTATAAGGGTTCCTTGTTGACTACGGAACCCTAAAAACTATAACTAAAAACATGATATGTGTCCATTGTTATTATGATGTATGATAAATGTCATAAGTGGTCATGAGCGCTGTGTCTGAGCCTCCATCCAACCTAGCATTCATCCAACACTGGATTGGATTAGACACCTTATGGGTATCGGCCCCACATGTCGCATTTTATATAAAAAAAAATTACAATTCCCCGCATCAAATAATGCGTGACGAGCTTTAGAAAGAGACAATCCGGTTGTAGAGCACCGTCCCTGCCGCACAGAAACGTACAAGTTAGTGCGACAGGGACGGCGCTCTTCAATCGGATGGTCTCTTTCTAAAGCTCGACACTCATTATTTGCTGGCGGGCACTGTACCTCGGACCTTTAGAAAGAGTCAATCCGGTTGGAGGTAGGTAGAGCAGCGTCGTCTCTGTCGCACAGTAGACATGCGAGAGTACCTACCACTATTTGATCTTGAAATTAATTTTAACATGAGTAGACCGCGTGCAATGCCATAAAAAACCGGCCAAGTGCGAGTCGAACTCGCGCACCGAGGTATCGCCATGTCATGGTTAGCGCCACTCACGCCATCTCTGGCGTGTTATGAAATGCTTCCTATTAGTTAAAATTCATGATTAATTAAAATGCTTCATACTCTTTTCGGTAGATGGCGCGCATACACTTTTTAGTTTCTTCTATGGGAACCCCCGTGGTTTTTAGGGTTCCGTACCTCAAAGGAGGAAAAAACGGAACCCTTATAGGATCACTTTGTTGTCCGTCTGTCTGGCTGGCTGGGTGTCTGTCTGTCTGTCTGTCAAGACCTTTTTTCTCAGGAACGGGTAGAGGTATAAAGTTAAAATTAATATCAAATACTAAGGTCTACGTTTCCTCGGAGGTGTAAAAAAATTAAGCTTATAGGTCCACGCAATCACTAGATACGCCCATTTAAGTCACATATTTTGCTACCGGCAAACCAAATCAAAACCTATAGAGTACTTCCCGTTAACCTAGAATAATGAAATTTGGTAAGAAGCAAGGTCTCATAGCACAAGTAAAGGAAAAAATCGAAAATTGTAATTTTATAGTTATGTGACATTAAAAAAAAATTTTGTTTGTTTTCTATGTCAAGGTCCCTTTTTCTCAGGAACGAATCAAGATAACAAATTGAAATTACTTAATACGAAATACTAAGTAATGCAAGCTTCTAAATCAACGCAATCAAAAGATACGGCCGTCTATGTCAGATTTCATACTCGCAAACTCACTCCACTCAAATCAAAACCTATAGGGTATTTCTCGTCAACCTAGAATCATAAAATTTGGTAAGAAGCAAGGTCTCATAGCACACGTCAAGGAAAAAATCCTAAAACCTTAAACTTGTAGTTATATGATATTAAAAAAAAAATCGAAAAGGATAATATGTCGTTATGTCATATAAGAAATATATTTTTGTATATTTCAACTTCACGAATGCCGCACAGTCAAAAACCATTGCTGTAGTGTTTATTTAGGCGGTTCGTGATTTTCCAAAACAATTGTTTTTGTACATACATAATACCTACAAATATATTGAGTGATGCTGATGATACGGAACCCTCGGTGCGCGAGTCCAACTCGCACTTGCCGACTTTTTTTTACTTTTTTCTTATTTTTATTATTTGTTGTTATATCGGCCATAATAACTTTAATAACACATATTCTGTGAAAATTTCAACGGGCTACCTATTACGGTTCAAGAGATACAGCCCTCGGACAGACAGACAGACAGACAGACGGCGCGGCGTAAACTTAGTAATAGGTTTTGTATGTAAAAACAAACAGGACAAATTCAAGCGTAGTGTACTAACGAATGATGAATAAAGAAATAAGTACCGGATACGGAACGCTAAAAATTCAGTATAGTACCTACGTAGTAAATAAACTCGTAAATAAACCTATAATAGTATAATACTTCCTTATAAACGTCACGATCAGTAGTCATCTTCTCGTAACGCCAGACGATTAATAGTAACGGAAATTTTATTGTAAATTAAAATCGATTATCGTATAGCAAATCACTTCGAAACAGATAGTTCACTCTTACCTCATTCTGAGTTTGATAAAGTGCATTTACCTCATCAAACGAGTCGCTCCATAGTTCGCATTTATGACGAGACGGAAGTTAACTTTCTCCATACAAAATCGTCTTTCGGCATTTATGTTTTTTACCCCCCTAAACCTTACACGATTTTTACAATTTTTTTTTTAATAAGGACAGTCGAATCTATGTTCCTGTCTTTTTTATTTTTTTTATATCTAAAGTGATGATGTTGATGATGGATGACACTTCATGACATGACTTCATGTCTGAGCCTCCATCCAACCTAGCATTCATCCAACTCAAGTCATTCTATCCGGCTAAGACCGAAGTAATGTAGATGCACACTGTCATCTGTGTTAATCGTACTATCCACACGGTACGATCGATAGATCGCGCAGTAAAATTAATCAAAATGTCGAAATATCTTTCTTTTCTTTATTATAAAACAATTTAAAAGAATTAGTGCATGTATTTTTGCAATAGCCTATAGTTATAGTTGGTAATTAAAGTAATACATAGGGCACACTAAAAGTTTCCGGAATTGGCCACTTACATAAACAATATTTAAAAAGTAATTACAACATTTGAAAATGGAACTCTTTGGCTGTAGAATGCAGTTTGTTTCATCTGACTGTCAATTGTTTTTCCATTGTGGCGCCATTTTAAAAATTGCGTGTCTACATTAACATAAATTTAACCCGGGAAAATTTTCGTGGTATGATTTTCTACGATTTTAAGTGTAATTTTACAGCTCATCAGAGCCTCGCTCGGCTTCAATCTGCTTTTGGCGATGAAGCACCATGCAAGACGACTATTTATTGCTGGTTTGCAGAATTCAAGCGCGGTCGTGTCAATCTCAGTGACGAATCTCGGGATGGTCGCCCGTTCACCGCTGTGAACAACAAAAACATCGATGCTGTGCGCCGTATGATCGAAACAGACAGGCATGTGACCTACCATGAGATTCGGGCATCCTTAGACATAGGCATGAGTCAAATACAATCAATCCTACACAAACATTTGGGTGTGAGAAAGCTGTGCTCGCGGTGGATCCCACACAATTTGACCGAGGCTCAAAAAACGCACCGCGTCACTTGGTGCAATGCCATGCTTACCAGATTCAACAAAGGCGCCTCAAATTTGGTGTGGGACATAGTAACAGGTGACGGCACCTTGTGACTTTTTTCTGTTCCCAAAAATTAAGAACCAATTACGCGGTCAACGATTTTCATCACCAGAAGAGGCTGTCGAAGAATATGAAAAACACGTTTCTGAGGTCACCACGGAGGAGTGGCACAAAAGTTTTCAAAATTGGTTTAATCGTATGAAAAAGTGCATTTACGCAAAGGGAGAATATTTTGAGAAACAATATATTCATTTTTGACCTTTAATAGTATTTTATTCTTATTAATTCCGGAAACTTTCAGTGTGCCCGTCTTTCATCATTGTCTGAGTTTTATTTTTGTATATGCTTATATATATATTTATGTATTATATGTATATGTATATATATATATATATCTTTGTTTTTCTATTCTTCTTAATTGCTCGTGCTCATAAAATTATTTTTGTATGTAAGTAGTTCAGCTTCAATTTAAAACTATTTGATTATTACGAAATAAAATAATTATAAACATTCATTATATTATGATAAAATAATAAAAATACATAGATATATGTGAAAAGGTGTGCTTAATAAAAATGACAGTCGACCGACCGGACCAGTGAGCAACCGAGGCTGTTAAAAACGCGACCAAGTGCGAGTTTTTATTTCTTTTTCGGAATTATTAGGTACATTGTCGAAAAAAACCTGCAGTTTCCTGTAAGCTATAGCTAAATCTCTACTAAAATTTTAGCTTTAGAAACTTAGCAGAACAGTGGGGAAGGATCATTGAAGTTAAAATTGAAAAATAAATTTAGTATTTCCATTGACACCCACACGATATGTTAATTTAAACTTTTTTTTTATTGATACCAAACTGACCCCCATATTAATTAACATAAAATAAATGTATCTAGTTATTGACGATATATGTGCGCGTCATCAAGATCTATCATTAATTTGGAGACAGGATAATCGAATACATATTTGCTAAATGCTAAAAAATATGAAAGTGGCTTCTTTAAAAAAAATATTTTATTGAATAATTTCCGGGATTGCCGAAAACGTTACTATACTATAAAACTAAGAAGATCTATTTAAAATAAATGTTCTTAATACGCTTTTATCATACTAGCGTTCACCCCCGACTTCGTTCGTGAGAATATTTATGCGACTGCGTCACTAAGTAAGTATATAGTTACTTTTCGGGATTGAAATTTAAAAAATCATTTTGGCCAACCTTTTACCTATACATAATTAGCAGTTTTTATTATTATGTACATCAGTTTTAGTGAAGCACTGACATAATTTGTATATGTATACGTGAATCAAATACTAATGTAAGAAAATAATAATATCAAAACGTTACATAACACAAAAATATGCGTCAATCCCGGGAAAAATTAAAAAGTGTCTTTCCATGCTTATCCAACCCCTCAAGATTAGGTAAATATGTAACCGATTATCATATCTCTGATCATTATGCTTCCACGTTACTTAGTTTTCGAGAAAAACCTCTTCGGCAGACGGACAGACACGGTAGTGATCTTATAAGAGTTCCGGTACAGAACCCTAGAACTAGAAACTAATCAAAATACAATCTTGATATCCGATGCTACAAAAGAACAGACAATTAAGTGACAGGTTAAATACAACAATATGTGTAGGAAGGTCTAGAATATAAAACGCATTCTTAGGCAGACAAAATCATAAATTAAACACATATTAGAATAAACTGATCAACATTATGAATCTAAATTGAATGCACATACGAGTATATACGGCGGCGGCGCGTGAGCAGCAGTAAACACCGTCCATGACGTAACCTCGTCAGGTTGGTATGCGTGTTCGTAGTTCGTACCGAAACAGGTTTGCAACTTGACGCAGTGTTACCAGATCTTTAAGTTTCCCTCCAAAACTGGAGGTTTTTTTCGATGATCTGCGGGTTTCTGGAGGGAAGGATATTTTTCGTAAAAATCTAAGAGGTTTTCTGAAGGTTTTCATTTTATATCAAAAACATGTCGTGAATTTGTGAAGTTATATTTAGATGATAATAAATAACAATAGTTTAGCTTCACTCGTCAGTCCTTATCCTTCCTTTTAAATGGTATTACCAGGTACCTAATCCTTCCTTTTAAATGGTAATACCAGGTACCTTATCCTTCCTTAAATGGTAATCACCAGGTACCTAATCATTTTTGAGAATGTCTAATTAGCATAATCTATTATATTATATTGTTACGACAAGTATTTTAATCGCAGTAGAAAATTATTTAAATACTTGCAATACATAAAATAAATTATATAAATAATTGAAAATAGACGTAAGTAATTCAACCGAATTAATGTAAGAGGTTTATATTATATATTCTAGAAAACATGGAAAACTGAAGTTTTTTTTTTTAATTGTTTGGAAGGATTTGTTATAAATGATCTAGCAACACTGACTTGACGGTAAATTCTAATTCCAACATGGCGGACATGTGAGCCGATATACGAGCCGATTATATAAAGCGAAGAAACTGGGACGAAAGAAATCGTGAATTAGCATTGTAATGGGTACAATATTGGATTTGAGAAATAGCTTCAAGTACACCACACCTGACTGAGTACATGTAGGTATTAGTGCAGCAAAGCTGACGAATTTGGAAATAGGTTTGCATTAACCTAACGTAGATTAGATAATGAATGACTAATGACGATATTAGTAAGTACAAAATGTAAGTAGGTACATATTTCAAAATTATTTCACTTTCTTTTATTATTTTTTTATAGGTAGCGCGACATTGGCGCCTTGCAACCCATAAATAAGGTGTCTAACGACATCCATAAACATTCGGTCGTGTGCGGGGGTTGCGAATGCCGTTTCGGCCTGACAGGTGCCTATTCACGCCTCTCTTGAAGGACCCGAGACTATACTTGGGTGGAAATATTTTATAAAACCAACATTTTGCAGCTATTATAAAAATCCATATTATATTTCGTTTATATGCACATTACTATTATTATGTTTTCTGTAATTTGAAAAAGAGATATCTAAATTTCCTACTTTAGCACAAGTGGAATAGTGAAACGGCCACCAAAATCTGGTAATATAAACAAAAAGATCTCATTGAATCTCATTGAGGTGAGTCTTACTGATATATTAGACCATTTCTTGAAACCATGAAGATTATAAAGCATACCAGACAGTAACCAATAATAGACCAATTCTGAAACAATCTTAATATCAATAGCTACCGAATCAATCTCGAGTCCATCATATCATAAAATAATGAATAGGCAACCCAAATAACTCTTCCATGTTAAAATACAATCAAAAGACAATGATAAAGCGTTTTTTATAGTGATTCAGCGGTAAAAAAAACCGGCCAAGTGCGAGTCGAACTCGCGCACCGAGGGTTCCGTATCGCCATGTCATGTTCAGCGCCGCGCCACTCACACCATCTATGTATTAGTTAAAATGCTTCATACTCTTTTCGGTAGATATTTCTTGTATGGGGACCCCGTGAATTTTTTACTTTTTCCAATTTTTTTATTTGTTGTTATATCGGCCATAATAACACATATTCTGTGAAAATATCAACGGGCTACCTATTACGGTTCAAGCAAGAGATACGGCTGCCTCGGACAGACGGACAGACAGACAGACAGACGGCGTAGTCTTAGTAATAGGGTCCCGTACAACGGATACGGAACCCTAAAAAGCTACTATCGTGCATGGTCGATTCCAATCAAGTCGAGTGGAATTATGTCTTAAAATTCATCAACTCATCGGATTTAGTATCGAGAACAGCTATTAAAACAAGTTTGTAGTAACTGCTGATTGCTGATTAACTTGAACAAAAAGGCAATGTGGTCCACATTTGAGATGTAGCAAACACTATTGTGTTGTAACTAGTTGTAAGGTGTTCTCTGGGACTAATTATGTTACCTACATTGCTTCATTTTCACGTTCATAAGATCAATTTGTTTGTGTCAAGTCAAGAATAATGTTTTATCAAAAGTTTTAACGATGTTGAAAATTGTAGTTTTACTTGAAGCTTTTTAATGTAAACTAATTTAGTGTGGTTGGACTATGTCCGAAACTAGGATTTTAGGAAGAATTTCTTTGTGTGGTTTCATAGCAAACTTACTTAGAATTTCCTTACCTTTCTTCAAATTTCATGAAAATCTATCTATCTGTCATACATAGCAGATGGATAGACATTTTAAAACTCCACGAACATTTATAATTCGGATTTAATGCATTCGTGACATTTGTTCCAGCCATCCTCAATAGAGTAGTTAGACATTTAAAAAATAGTCTAACCAATATTTTGTCATTCTTTCAATATTATGTAATAAAGCTGTGCCCGCGGCTCCACCCGCTCTCATATTTCACTTCACTGCTAACCTCATAAGCTATTTAGCGTGATAGTAAGTAGCCTATAGTTAATGGGAAGAATCAAGCTATCCGTAGAATTTTGTTTTATTAAAATCGGTTCAGTGGTTCTCGAGTTATAAGCGGACAGACAGACACTCGGACAGAAAGCAGACGTTGGATTTTATTATAGGTAAGGATAAGGATGTAAAGTTAGACACGTTTTGTTCGTTTTTAGGGTTATGTGTCCGGTACGGGACCCTATTATTACTAAGCCTACGCCGTCTGTCTGTTTGTCTGTTTGTCTGTCCGTCCGTTTGTCAGTCCGAGGGCTGTATCTCTTGAACCGTAATAGGTAGCCCGTTGAAATGTTCACAGAATATGTGTTATTTTATTATGGCCGATATAACAAAAAAAAATAATAAAAATAAGGAAAAGTAAAAAATTCACGGGGGTTCCCATAGAAGAAACCAAAAAGTGTATGCGCGTGCACCATCTACCGAATAGAGTGTCAAGCATTTTAACTAATCATGACATTTACTAATATGAAGCATTTCATAACACGCCATAGCTGACGTGAGTGGCGCTAACCATGACATGGTAATAAGGAACCCTCGCTGCGCGAGTTCGACTCGCACTTGGCCGGTGTTTAAAAAGAGAGGAAAATGAAAGAGATCAAGGTGAATGCGAAAATGAATTAATGAGACCTTTTAAAATGAGGCTTGTTTGAAGATCGGAACTGATAAAGTCAAGGAGACTGGCATTTTTAGAGGTCGAAATGTACGTTTGGAACGAAAACTACAAATGTATTACCTAGGTATCTAAAATTAGAGCTGTTGTTCATTGCGTAGTTAATTAATTTAGCGAAACATGAAATTGGTTTTCTCTGAAATTTATATAATGGCCTAAAGTTAAGAAAACTGAAATGAATACAGATTTACCTACTTTCATTCTATAGTTAAATATACTAAAAATTTAAACAAGCTGTATCCTTTTATACCTTGAAGAGATTTTATACACACCACACGCTGTATCCCTACAACCAGGGTAAGCAGAGTAAGCGGTTTTGTTTAGCAAGTAGGTACTCTGGTAAATTACAGCGCAACACCGACAACCACGTTTAGCAAAGTATTCGGACAAGATAATTATCAAGCAGCAAGTAAGGCGTGAAGTGAAGGAAGACCCACCTGCTGCGAGACTCGGTGGTTGAAAGACCGCGCCAAGGCAGCGAGCCTATCGCCCTTTAGCACGGCATCTTGTCCTTAATCCTTAGTAGCCTTTTACGACATGCACGAGGAGATATGTAGTGGGATTATTCTTTTTAAGTACCTACCGGCCCCACACAGTACTTACTACTTTTATGAAAGTAATCAAAACTCAGAGAGATCCGAAGATATTTTTAACGCGTTGTGTTTAGGGTTAGAGTGCGTAGGTACCTTCTGTCTCATAACTTTTGTATCGGTTGTCAGATTTCAGTGCCGTCTTTAGAGGGTTCTGTACCAAACATTTGCAAAGGAAACTGAATCCAAATCCAAAAGTTTATTGTCAAAATATATAGCACGATACATAACAAAAATATATTAATATTGGGCACCAAAGACATTCTATCTATGTGTGTATCAATTTCTATCTATGCTCGAGCAAGACACTAGACTCCCGCCTGTGGATATTTCTGTGTTTGCATACATAAGGTTTTTGCATTTGTATCTCCTAACATCTAGCCATCCTCCAAAGATACTGTAATTGCATCTATAACAGTAATTCATGAGGAAGCACATAAGGTTTTTGTATCTTCTTCTATCTTCTATCTTTACCCATCCTCCAAATTTACTGTAATTACATCTATAACAGTAATTCATGAGGAAGCACATAAGGTTTTTGCATCTTCTTCTATCTTCTATCTTTAGCCATCCTCCAAAGTTACTGTAATTACATCTATAGCAGTAATTCATGAGGAAGCGGTGTTCTGTTTATATTTTATAGAGGTCGTCATTAGCATTTTATCGCCATCATAATATTATCTAGTTATAACGTTCCTATAGCTAACAACGCAGTTATGCAACGCGGTAAGTATCTCTACAATGATCTCTGGCGGCAAGTGCCTTTCCATAACCTTGAAGCTTTTAACATGAGCAATGTGGGCGCATTTGAGATACGTGCCATAGCGTCATCGTGTGCTATCATCCGGCAAGCTCTCGGAATAGGCATAGACAAGACATGCTCTGTGCTAGCTTTTGCTCGCGGCTTAATGCGGGAATTGAGAAATAGGTCAACTTTAAAAAAAATTAAAATGCTTGAATTAAAAGTTAAATTAGAAATTTAAAAACCCCCGACCCTTAAAGAGTCTTTCTAATTTAACTTTTTTGGCAGTGCGCTCTCGTACTAGGAACATATCTAGCAGAGATTAGGCGCTCTATGGACAGGCAATTTTGATGAGCATCATCGCTTGATGATCATTGATGATCACGTGAGCAGTTTTTGTCTTATTTCGTATGCGGTAGATGTTCTGTTTCGATCGTAAGGTGAGGTCAAGGTTGGTTCGAGGAGGTATTAAATACTCGCTAAGAGGCCATCAATTTATAAGCACCAGCAAGTGGAAAAACTTTATATACCTAGCTAGACCAGCTGCATAAAGATGTTGGCAAGAAATATTGTTTGAACGACTATTTGTTACAAAACTTTGCACCAGATGGAGGCACTGACATGGCACCTAGAATAGAATATTTATTGGTATAAGTATCACATAAATACAAATCACAAACACACAATCACACATTTAAAAATTTTTCTACAAACTTTAGACAACAGAATACAATTTAATGATATTAAAAAATTCACGGGGGCTCCCATTGAAGAAACTAAAAAGTGTATGCGCGCGCTCCATCTACCGAAAAGAGTATGAAGCATTTTTACTAATCATGAATCTTAACTAATATGAAGCATTTCATCAACACGCCATAGATGGCGTGAGTGGCGCTGGCCATGACATGGCGAAACGGAAACCTCGGTGCGCGAGTTCGACTCGCACTTGGCCGGTTTTTATGTAATTCGTGTAAATAGTTTGACTTAATTTTCACGTTTAGAATATAGTGTTAAAATAAATGTTACCGATATTATACGTCATAAATATAAAAAAAAAACAAAATTAATACAAAAACTACACAAAAACGGTATTTATAGTTTTTTTTTTCTCATAAAAACGCTCATTTTGTTAATTTATCAATTTAGTTTATTGCTGCAAACCAATTCCAGGAAAACCACAAACCAGGATATTCACCTATAAAATAATTCTAGTCATCGGTTTTCACATCTATTTTAAATTCTAAGCGGATACGAAAACGAATATGTTTGCAGTGGTATTACCTATATACACTATTACATATAGTAAGTATACACTTTTATTGTCAACCTATTGTATATTATGTACCTAAACAATTCAAAAGCATGGAACTATCACTGTCAATACCTAGATGCGCCTTTCTTATACATCAGAAAAAAAAACATGTCGTCTTCCAAATCAGCTTATAAGCTGAGTTCACAATGACTGATGCTTAAGAGCGTGTCGTGCAAAATGACAGGCGACGGTGCTGCCACTCAAGTAAATAATATATATCTCTTAAACAAAGCCATAACTGGAAAAACAAGCCATGAAGCTGTAGTTGATTTTGATTATGATATTCTAAGATACTGGAAACAGTTTTATATTGCTCAGTTTATGCACTATCATAATAACGGATTTCGATGGCCACCGTAATCCGTTATTATGTTTATGGATAATCAGAGCAATACAAAACTGTTTCCAGTATCTTAGAATATCATAATCAAAATCAACTACAGCTTCATGGCTTGTTTTTTCCAGTTATGGCTTTGTTTAAGAGATATAATATTATTTACTTGAGTGGCAGCACCGTCGCCTGTCATTTTGTACGGAACGCTCTTAATAAATAATACTCGTATGTTGTTTTAAAAGTAAAAATTGCATATGAAGGCACATCCACTTGTTTATAGACAGGTTTCTTTTATGGGTAGCGCGACATGTGGCATCGTTTCACCTACAAGTAGATGTCTAACGATGCCCATGGACATTCTGTGATGCACGGGGATTGCGAATGCCATGCCGGCCTAACAGGAGCCTTTTAAAAAACCCCAGGCTGTACTTGGGAGGAAATATATGGGCCAGGAGTGCGTTCCACATTTTCCCGGTTCTGTGAATAAAAGACCTACAGAACCGGTTGGTACAGATCCGTGGTAGGTAAAAAGAAAATATTATTGTTCATACATAATAGAGTAGGTACTTTCAAATGATCCCTGTTTCCCAAAATAGGATTCCCTGAGCTATGGGAGACAGGGTCTCTCATCCGGTCAACATGTTTCATCGACCTTTACCTTATTCTAGAGTATTTAGTTCAGTGCACGAACACGCATAATTTACACGAGTCGATGCCCGTTTATAAAGAAAGATATATACGAGTACACATATTGTGTGACACATATCTATAATTGTGTACTACGCTACGCGTAATGGGCAGGGGATGCATGCCCTTATCTATACAATCGACCTACCAACCGGTTCTGTAGGTCATTTATTCACAAAACCGGGAAAATGTGAAACGCACTCACTGCCCATATATTTCCTCCCAAGTACAGCCTGGGGTTTTTCAAATTAGGCTCGAAAAGAAAGGCTCCTGTCAGGCCGGCATGGCATTCGCAATCCCTGCACATAAAAGGGGCGTGGGCGGCCTGTCAACACAGAATGTCCATGGGCATCGTTAGACATCTATTTGTAGGTGAAACGATGGTCACATGTCGCGCTACCGATAAAACAAAAAATTATAAAAAAATATTTTTCACAATCTTCTAGCTATCGTCGATACGCGTCTTTTGAGACCCCAAATATTCACGTAACCTTAAAACTCACGACACCAGGGCTAATTCGCACTTTTTCTGAAATCGGGGCCTATACTGAAGCGATCGAAAAGACATTTCCAATGTCAATAAGTATATAATATTACTAGCTGAGCCCGCGGCTCCGCTCGCGTGAAATTCGTATTCCAAAGAAGAATGTAAGTAACTAAGGGCGAGGCCGAAGGCCGAGCTGCGTTCAGGTAATCGATAAACCTTCTTAAAGAAAGTAACTAACTAAGGGCGAGGCCGAAGGCCGAGCTGCTTTCAGGTAAACGATAAACCTTTCTCAAATAAAGGAAGTAAGTAAGGGCGAGGCCGAAGGCCGAGCTGCGTTCAGGAAGACGACAAACCTTCTGGAAGAAAGGAAGGAACTAAGTGCGAGGCCGAAGGCCGAGCTGTGTTCAGGTAAACCAAAAACCCTCTTCCGCCTTCGGGCCTCGCCCTTAAAGACTTCCTTTCTTCGATAGAATATAATATCGTTTACTCAATCTATTTATTTCATATAAATAAAAAAGTAATATTAATAACTAAAGAATTAAACCTACCTAACAAACATTAAAATAACTATCAAAACGGGCATTTTCAAATGTTCTTAGAGCGGCATTACCCCGCTGGATGGCAAGGCTTACCCTTTGAATGAAGTACATAAGCCCTTGATGACGGGACACCAGTTGCGTCAACCAGCTCAAGCCTCTTCTATATTTGCTGCGTTGGAGGCTCTCCGCCCCAGCCTCGCCTCGGCCGCGCCAGCCACTCTTGAAGATGTCCTAACGTGACTTGGAGCCAATGTGAGAACAAAAGTGGCGTCCCACATCAAAGAACTACCCTTAGTCCATGGCACTAAGGTCTCTAGCATCGGGCCTCTTGCCATCCAGCCGGGAATAACCGCGAGGTTCTAGGATGTACGGTATATTTGCCGTTAGAAGCGTGGACTTTATAATAAAATTTAAATTAAATTAACTCAATCTTAATATTAATTAACTTTATTCGAGATGGTTTAGCTTCTTCCTGAACGCAGCTCGGCCTTCGGCCTCGCCCTTAGTTACTTGCTTTCTTCGAGATGGTTTATCATTTGTCAGAACGTAGCTCGGCCTTCGGCCTCGCCTTAGTTGCTTACTTTCTTCAAGATGGTTTAGCTTCTTCCTGAACGCAGCTCGGCCTTCGGCCTCGCCCTTAGTTACTTGCTTTCTTCGAGATGGTTTTTCAATTATCCGAACGTAGCTCGGCCTTCGGCCTCGCCTTAGTTGCTTACTTTCTTCAAGATGGTTTAGCTTCTTCCTGAACGCAGCTCGGCCTGCGGCCTCGCCCATAGTTACTGATTTTCTTCAAGAATGTTTTTCTTCTTCCTGAAATCAGCTCCGCCTTTCGCCTCGCCCTTAGTTACTTTCATCGAGAAAGAATATCGTTTACGTGAGCGCAGATCCGCCTTCGGGCCCGCCTTTAGTTACTTACTTTCTTTTTTTTAAATACGAATTTCACGCGAGCGAAGCCGCGGGCAACAGATATATAAATTTTATTGCACCAATGACAGCGACATAACTTCGACTTTCAATTATTATTTTTATTTATCAAACAATTTGTCACCGGCCAGCTCACGTCGAGATGACAGTTCTCCGTTGTCAACATGACATTTAAAATTGTTTTTACCTTTACTTTGGACTACGTGATTTTAAACGCGCAATAATGTTTATAATTGTTAATTTTTTTTTATTTTTGTTAATTTTTTTTACGTATTATGTTAACCCTGCATATAAACGGCCACTATACAAAGTTTCGTCTAATTCCGTTCAGTGGTTTTTGCGTGATGCGCGTACAGAAAAACAAACAAACAAACAAAAATTTTAAAAACTGTTCTAACATGTTCACTATCTCATTTTAAGGCACCCTGGTTAGTTTTTTTCCGAATACATTCAATGTACAGACTTTCTTACCTCTACGATTTTATTATATGTATAGATAATACGCACACCATTTATAACCTTTCTGCAGAGTTAATGGCATTATATTATTTTGAATTCTTTGCACCTATATTATTTGCACTGCACGCTTACATACCTAGCTAGCCTAGGTATATAAAACAACTCGCGAAGTGGCATTGTGGTAAGAATGTTAATGAGATAATACCAGTAAAATTGCGAAGCCGACTCCATGCTTCCTTGACTTTCGAATTCCAATATTTTGAATAATTCGAAACTTTGGGAGTCGTCCATGTCGTCTCGCACTAACACGTGCACGCACGTCTCTGTGCGACAGGGACGACGCTCTACAATCGGGTTGTCTCTTTCTAAAGTCAGTTTTTTTGTTTTTTTTCTATGTAATCCGGTATGGGTGGCTAAGTCAAAAGGGCCTGCCTAAGCACTTGCTCCGACCAGCCAATATGATCTCCGAGAAGGTGGGTGGTACCAACCCAGTCGGCTACAATTTGAGCCTACCACCTAGTAAGGGGCAAGGGAAGGGATCTACAGTTTTACACTGGTTCCGAACGGTGAAGCAGCAGGTGTAGGTAGGGTAATTTTTCCGTCAGAAAAACTCATTGGTACACGCCGACCGGATTCGAACCTCGGCCCTCTCGCAAGAGAAGCCGACGAAGACGACGTCCGGACCACTCGGCCACCCGCCGCTTGTACATTATTTACTGCCGCATACTGTACAACTCGGCTTCTCATGCGAGAGGTCCGCGGTTCGAATCCGGTCGGCGTGTACCAATGAATTTTTTCTGACGAAAAAATTTACATGCATACCTACTGAACTTACTGAACCTACTGGTTCCGAACGGTGAAGCAGCAGGTGTAACACCTGCTGCTTCACCGTTCGGAACCGGTGTAAAACTGTAGGTCCCTTCCCTTGCCCCTTACAGTAGGCTCAAATTGTAGCCGACTGGGTTGGTGGTAGGTACCACCGTACTTGATTTAAGATGACCGCATAGCAGCCTCGGTTGTGTTCTCCTCTAGTCCAGTATAGCTAGAAATCCAGGGAAGTCTCCGGTATGGCACCTACCTTCTCGGAGGTGATATTGGCTAGTCGAAGCATGCGCTTTGGCCCCTCCGATTCAGCCACCCATACTGAATTACATAAAAAAAACATAACTAACTGATTAGTGATTATGATTATGGATAAATTTGGCCTTCAGCTTCGCCCGCGTGAACTTCGGTATGAAATACAATTTGGCCTATTCGCTAAGCTCTGATGTAAAAACTTGTACGGTCTGGCGGAAAATGAGACTGACTTTATGAAATTGATGATGGATTAGATATAATTTTTATTACACACTAAATAATTGTTAAACAATCGTGCATGAAGAAAACTTACCTACAGAAGAACAATAGAAAAATGAAACAATATACATAAGTAAACAAAAAGAACAATAGTGCGCACAGACGGACTTATCACTGGAAGTTATTTCTTGCAGTCAATGTTTGGGTACTAGTACTGACTGATACTGATTGTTTATGTTATACAAAATTGTTATGATTTTAGTTGTCTGTCACCTGCGAAATGTAGGTATGCTGGCTCATCGCAAACGAAATAAGACTCAAACCGTGCTACGCGAGCACTGATGATTGAAACATGAACCGTATGCAGATGTAATAGGTGCGAGATTCGTTCTACTCGTGCGGTGGCTGATACGTCGCGGCGACGATGAACGTTTGCGCGAAAATCACACTAATTATATTAAATTTCACGTGTTGGAAAGATGGAAAACAATATTTTTTTCGCTACGATTGTAGGGAAAAATATTATCTATATTTCTATGAGGGTCTTGTATTGAAACAATTGATGTTTCTCAAGATAATTTAACTTGAAAGTACAATTTTCGTACTTTTCGTTATTTTTTGGAGATTTATTTAACACCTTTCCAAAGTAGTAAAATATATTTTTTTCGCTATGTTTGTTAATTAAAGATCAATACATAGTTAACACATATTTTTTACAGATATCATTTATATTTTCTCAGATATATTTTTATCTTTACCAATAGCTCAATAATTTTGTTTAAAGTTGACCTTTTGAGTGTTATTTCCGCCTTGTAAAAGACATAAGTCGACGTTTCGCCCGCTACGTCATGGGCTTCTTCAGGGACTGCGGAAGTTCCTGAAGCCGACGTCTGGTGTCCGTTGTACCAGACGTCAATGTAAGTCTTTTACACCTACTGTTAATCCGAAAACTTAAAAATGAATATAATTAATAAATAACAGAGTTAACTTAAAAACATTAATGGTACCTCATGCCGTGCTTCACATGTAATCTTGAGCGCGGGTCGGTTTTCACGTCATGCTGGGATAAACGACCTGCTGAAGCGCTCTCTTGCAGCCGCGAAAATTCCATCTATTCTTGAACCGCCCGGCATCTTTAGAGATGATGGTAAAAGACCGGACGGTATCACCCTCTTACCGTGGTCGCCGGGGAGAGCTTTAGCGTGGGACTTTACATGCACGGACACGCTCGCTGCCAGCTATGTTGGGGGGTCTTCGCGCATTGCGGGCTTCTCTGCGGCAAAGGCTGAGGCCCACAAACATTCCGTCTACATATAGCGGTTTAAAGGATAGATTTGAGTTCCTCGGTTCAGGTGACCGGCGGCAAGCTGCAGCATTTTTCCGTCAGCGTGTTTCTATCGCCATTCAGAGGGAGAATGCTGCGTCCGTCCTAGGGACAATGTGTTTGGCCCCTATAGAGGAAATCTTTTATTTAAATGTTGTGTTTATTAATTTGTTCTGTTTTTTTTTTTTCATTCTTTCTTTCAATTTTATCTTGTACCTACATCTACATGAAACATCTCTACAGCATCACTACTTACAAAATGTATGACCATTGACCACAGAACACATATTTGTGTATGACTGTGTTTCTGGTACCGCAGATATGTAGGTAGTGGTACCTGCTTACTTACCAATAGTTTAATTATAAAAAAAAAAAACATTTTTCCAGTGTCCTTCTTGAGAACTCCAAAATATAGGAAGCAATTTAATTAGGTATACTTATTCGGTAAGCTAAGTACCTACCTACCTACATGTTTAAGTCAATGGTTAAACAAAAGCAGGTAGGTAAGTATTTAAAGTTATTAATAGGTAAAATGCGTACCTGTTAGTTCCAAATTAGTAACCAATTAACCAGGGTGATTGTCGCAATGTTTTTGCTCCAACTTTCACACAAAACCACGAATAATAATGTAAAACAGACTGTCGTCGCAGCAAAAAAATTATTCGCCAGACAACACGGCGATTGTCAAGAGATACGTTCCACGTAGCCTATCGGCGAAATATTTTCAAAAAACCCACACAAAAACACCACTAGAACAGTCCCAACAATCTTCCTCGACGAAGATGGAGGGGAAGTTTTCGCCGACAGAGTTCCAAACTCGGCGAAAACGCGGAAAATAATAAAAGTTTGTTCGGAAACGTCACAGCACGCAGCACACACAAGATGGCGCGCGAGTCGCGCAGGAGTCGAAACTGACTGACTTCAAGTCGTTGCGCCCGCGCACGGAACCGCCCGCTTCGTTGGGAGTCGGGGATTAATACGATAAATCGTAATGTGAAGCGTTTTTCGAAATGCAATCATCATATCGAGGAGAGACTAGATTCGTAATACTCGTATATTCGAGACTAGATAATCGTAATCAGATATAGTTCGTCGAGTATCGAAACCAACGTCTCGTATACCCTATAGTACCTTCGACATTGAATTTTTTTGATCAGAATAAATTGCATTGTGGTTTTAGTGACTTCAATCAATCAAAATATCGCATGTGCATGCACCTTTATCAACAAACTCCTTTTACTATGTTGATACCAACTGGGGTCATACGTCATCGAAGTGGTCGTGTCACTGCGTGCATCGCGTCCACGGAGTGGTCGCGATCGCGACCCAGCGTACTTGGAGCTATTGATAGAAATAGGGAGGCGTGCCTCCCCCACTACTGGCCGTACTGGCGACATGTATTTTAATAGAAATTAGAGCTAGAAACAAATTAATCTCTACTGTCTTCTTCGTGATGGGACCTGAAAAGTTAGCGAGATAAGAAGATTATTATGTAATATTGTGTACACAAGCTAAGCAGAGTCGACAAAACCAAACACACCTATAGTTATAATATGTACCTACTGTTTAATGCTGTTAGTTACATAATTAAAAATTTTACAAAATGTTTACCTTAAACTTGAGCTACCGCCGTGTGAAGTGTCAGGTTCAGAAGATTCAAAAATTTCGTTGCTGGATTGGCATCTGGCAAAATTATCTTTTATGATATCCATGTTTGTTTATTTCTGTAACAAGAGCTTTACACGCCTAATATTTTGAATTAACATTACAGATTGAATTCTATTTTACTGCATAACAATTATATCCAAATTGGAGATTCATAGATGACGTATTTATCAGTAACAATTAACAAACAGACATACTTACGACAACTTCACTGTTATACTGTTTTACTTTTACTTTTGATTTTATGTGGTCAGAATTATCAAGCTTAAATTATAGTTATTCTAGCTCTCAAACTATATCTTAACACTGTAAGCGGTGTCTATTGTGTAGCTAGTCACAATGTATTGTAATTGAATACGTTAAAAAAAGAACCCTGCGAAGTTTCTTGCCGGCTCTTCTTTGTGGTTGTAATCGAACCGGATTGTAAAAACTAAACTGGACAAATTCAAGCGTAGTGTACTACCATACGAATGATGAATAAAGAATAAAGAATAAAGAATATAATAGTGAAAGTTACATAGCATCGTTACAGAATTGACTCTACAATTTAATTTATGTCTGTAACAAACAACTTAACGCACGAATCCCAACAAATCTTGTCATTGACAAATGCAAGAAAAGCCATTTGCGTTCTAATTTTAAACCTTATTCCATTACAATACGGTTAATTTTCCATACATTATTTTTAGTACTTTGCATCTTTGAAAAGTTGTCTTGCTACGGCCTTAGTTATTGTAACGCTTATTGCAGTGCGTTAAGGTTCAATTTACGGTGACAAGTTAAAGTTGCTTGCCTAGAAAGAAATGCGTCGACGGCCTCGACAGGTATGCGTAGTATGATCAAAGAATCTAGAATCTAGCTGGTTGTTTTGATCAAACTACCTACACCTTATCCCACCCGGGTTAGTACCACCGCACTGAATGAAACGTCGGTCGAAACGGCTATGTAAATAGTTCGTGTTTTCCGTCCAGTTCAGTGTAGCCGACAAATGAAGGGAAGCACTGACATGGCACCAAGTTCACCCGGTGTTATGGGCTGACATCACGGATTTTGTAGGTGATGTAGCCAACCGTGTCAGTGAAGGTGAAAATCAAAGGTGTAGAAACAATCTTCTCTATCCTATCCTAATACACATACCGCACACAGTACCCCGACAATCGGGGTAAGCAAAGTAATCGGTGTTTTGCTGCGAGTACTCGAGTAAATTGCAGCAGAACACCGACCACCACGTTTAGCAATGTATTGGGACAAGACGAGAAGTAAGGCACGAAGACCCACCTGTTGCATGAATCGGTGGAAGGACCGTGGCAAGGTGAGAGGTAGCTAACCTGTCGCCCTTTAGCATGACACGTTGTGGTGGAACAGTTTAACAAGCTTTTGCCCGCGGCTTCGCTCGCGGTAGATTCGGTTTTATAACCGATTTAAACGTAATGTGACGAAGCAGATTATTGCTTCAGGCCATATTAGTTTTAAATGTTAGAAAATGAAAAAGTTAGGTTGTCAAAAATTTTTGACAGGTAGACAGGAATTTTTGTGTTGGAAAGAAAAAGGAGTGGTGGTGAAGAAAAGGATTGGAATAATTTGCTCTATATGTAGAGTATACTGCAATCTATTAGAGCAGCTCCGCTCGCTGCATGCAGGCTAGACGTTTATGCTAGTTGGGTGCCCCGACGTCGGTATCCACTGTTGGACCGAAAACATTGTGTGGTTGAGCCAGTCAGCCGACGATTTGGTGAGCGTTTGCCGCAGCAACCACGAGTATCAGCTGCGCACCAGATTTTGCAACAGGACCGCCACAATATACTAGTCCCTTACGTCTTCTCCACCTCGCTCGAATAGACCCAGCCTTTATGTCAGTTGCGGGGAAACAGCGCATGCACTCCGATAGCAGTTCCTTCATCGTCCACAACACCGGCCGGATTCGTTATTATGAATTTAGCTAAGTTAAATTAAGACTAATCATACTGTAACACGTGCGTGGAGATGTTTGTGTGTAAACTTTATTTGTGTTGTTAAGTTGATGTGGCGATCGTGGCAGCAAGCAAGCAACGTCGCGCTTAGCTTGCTTACCGCGCATGTTCATGCATTAATATTTGTTGTTTTACCTTAGCTTACTAAGATTATTGTGGTAGCAGTTGAATTAATTTAAGCTGAATTAGCGCCAATTTTCCATCACGACTGAGGCCACGAAGGTATCAATTAAATTCTATTAACAATTTAATCTAGTTTTTTTATTTGACCATCCTTCCCGGTTTTATTTTTTTTGTCACTCAAGCTACCACCGATTCTCAAACTTTTATTGGCCGGATGGCAGCTGACCCGGGCCGTCCGTGTCAGTTGGCATCCCTGGTGGGGAAATTTAGTTGGAAATAATTTTGCGGGTTTTTTTTTTTAATTTAGTTTCTTATCGGTGTTTGTAGTGAGTCGTGGAAGGAGGTCAAACATAGGAAATTTTGTAATAGGAAATAATTGTATTGCCTTATGTTCTGATATAGTACGGCCGGTTAGGTTTTTTTTTTCAATGTTTTGTTCGGCGAAGGAACTTGGTCGTGCAACCGTTTGAGATAATTTTTTTTTTTTTTCTTTTTTTTCCCTTCCTTTTCGCCATTTTTGATTTAACCTACGTTATTATTATACACGTATTGCAGTCACAATGGCGTTAAGAAAGGTATTATTTAACTTCTTGCATAAAGACGAATTGATATATGAGGTTCGTATTCGTGGAGACGAACCCGCTGATAAAGTGTCACTTTTAAGGAAGCAGGTAGCTACACTGGCCAAGGAGCAGCCATCCGAGGAAATATTGGAGACTGATGAGGACCCAACAGCGGAGTTAAACATAGTTCGCGATAAGATCGAAGAGCTTGCTTCCGTTGCTACCGGTAATGGGGTTCCGCCGCGCGTTCGTGCCCTCTCGAGCCACCTATATAACCGCGTCGAGCGCGTTATGGACTCCACGCCCGAAGTGGCAGCCCTAAGGGCAACTGTGAGGAATTTACTCCGCACTGTTGAGGACAAGCTCAATAAAGTGGATTCTCTCGACGACAGCTTGCATTCTCTAACACTCTCTGAGGCAGAAACGTGCCCCACGTCCTGCACTTTGTCTCGCTGTACTGACGCAGTGGCGAAGCTAAAACTGACGTATGATGGTAAGAGTTGCGTCCGTGCGTTCTTAGAACGCCTTGAGGAACTTTGCAGATCGCGATCGATCACTTCTCTCCAACTGCTCGCTGCCGCGCCGGAGTTGTTCGAAGGACCTGCGTTATTCTGGTACCGCAGCGTTCGAAGCCAGTTGACTTCATGGCAGATACTCCGGCAGTTGTTGTTGGAAGAATTCGATAAGGTGGATATGGATTACCGTTTGATGGGCGAGATTCGCGCCAGGAGTCAGGGACGTGATGAGGGCGTGTCTATGTATTTTGCTATAATGCACGGCTTATTCAACCGTTTGCGCACACCACTGTCCGAGGCTGTGAAATTGGAAATATTCTTACACAATGTTAGACCGATCTATTTGGCGCCTCTCTCTTTGGTAGAGATTACTACTGTCGAACAATTAAAAAAACTATGCATTAGGATTGAGGCCACAAAAATGCGGTCTCACTTGTTCCGCGAGCCAGTCGCCGCGGGACCCGACACATTGGGCGAGGAATTCGCTTACAAGGGGGAGCGAACTCCCAAGCCAACGGGGCTTAGGACTCACAGATTGTGTGCAGCAGAGACCTCGTCTAGCCATGACCCACCTCGGCCCAACAGTGGGCCTCCAAGGTACTGCCCTAGGTGTAAAACTTCGGAGCATTCTTTCTATCGGTGCCCTGCCCCACGCGATATTAAATGTTTCAGTTGCGGAAAACCAGGAGTAAGGCTGACTGAATGCCCGGATTGTTGCACCCCTAAGCAAAAAAAACGATTAGCGCCGCGTTGTAAAATTCAAGGGGGTCATTTTGACCATAGTGAATGGAATGATTGGCTATTGTATTTAAGATCATATTTCTCCTCATGTCACAACGCGGCATCTCATATTGATTCTTTGCATGACAATCGACCATACGTTAACATTACCGTCGGCACATTGAAGGTTTGCGGATTATTGGATTCTGGTGCTTCCCTGTCCTTTGCCAATCGCTCGTGTGTGGGTCGTCTTTTGGCTCACGGCCATATTTTGCACAGGGACCGCAGTTTTGGAGTGGTTGTCGCAAATGGTGCCAAAACAGCAACTGAAGGCTATTTCCGGGTTCCAATATTCTACAACGGAAAAACTTTTAATTTGGACCTACACGTCGCTCCGGGCATCAATGCGGAGCTCATATTAGGAATCGATTTTTGGAGGGCTTTTGACCTTATGCCATCTAACGCACCCCTCGTCGATTCCTCCGGGGTACCAGACTCCCACATTGCTTCGACGATTGTCAGTCACCTTGTTGATTATGAAGGCCTCACCGAAACTCAGCGCTCGTCGGCCAATGAGGTGATAGCTGAATTTGACTCTATTTCATCTGCTCGGCTAGGTTTAGGTAAGACATTGATAATTACCCATGCCATCGATACTGGTGATGCATCTCCGGTTAAACAGCGCACATATCGGCTGTCACCGCACAAGTTGGAGATCATTAACAAGGAGGTCGATAGCATGTTGGATCAAGATGTCATTGAGCCCACATCTAGCGCTTGGAATTCACCCGTTCTTCTGACGCTCAAGAAAAATGGGAAATATCGTTTTTGCTTGGACTGCCGGGAACTTAACCGATTGACCAAGAAGGATTCCTATCTGGTGCCCTTCATATCAGATATCCTCGACAACCTTCGCGATGCGAAATATATGTCTTCTATCGACCTGAGCTCAGCCTTTTGGCAAATACCTTTGGAGAAGGATTCGCGTGAGAAAACTGCGTTTAGTATTCCAGGTCGTGGGACCTTTTGTTACAAGCGTATGTGCTTCGGCCTCACTAACGCGCCCGCAACCCAGCAGCGCTTGATGGATAAGCTTTTTGGGTCTAGTTTTTTTGGAAAAGTTTTTGTCTACCTCGATGACATTATTATTATTAGTTCTACTTTTGAGGAACATTTAGACATTTTGTTGAAGGTTTTGGAGATTTTGAAAAAGGCCAACCTAACTATTAACAGTGACAAGTCTGTGTTTTTTCGCAGCAGCCTGAAATATCTTGGTTATGTTGTCGATCGTGACGGATTGAGACCCGATCCCGAGAAGACTAAGGCTATAATGGAGTGGCCTAGGCCTTCAAATTCCACAGAGGTAAGGCGATTCCTCGCCACTGCTTCATGGAACAGACGTTTTATTTCAAACTTCGCTTCGCGTGCGGGGCCATTAAATAAATTAACTAGTACGAAGCGAGGTTCACCTCCGTTTCGATGGTCGGAGGAGGCAGAGGAGTCGTTTAACGATTTGAAATTAGCTCTCAGCAGTGCACCGGTTCTGTGCTGTCCGGATTGGAGTATTCCATTCCAGATACATACTGACGCATCTGCTTGTGGGTTAGGAGCCCGGTTGACCCAGCTGGTCGAGGGGAAAGAGCGAACTGTTGCATATGCGAGTCGCACCTTAACACCTTGCGAGGTTAATTACTCGGCGACTGAGCGCGAGGCTCTCGCCGTCATTTTTGCGGTTGAACACTGGAGGTGTTATTTGGAGTGCGGACCCAAGTTCACAGTGTTTACTGACCATTCATCGCTTAGATGGTTTTTGACGTTAGAAAATCCCTCCGGCAGATTAGCGCGTTGGGGTATTCGCCTTTCGCCTTTCAATTTTGAAGTACAACACCGAAAGGGGCGAGATAACGTCATTCCCGACGCGCTCAGTCGGGCGCCTTTGCTCTCTAATATAACCATCACCCGGGACGATTGGTATGATAGGATGGTAAAAGTTTGCTCGGACAGCCCGCAATCTATACCGAATTTTGATTATAGGAATGGTCGGCTATACCGGTATACCAAGAGCAAATTTGATCTGGAGCGCGAGTTCGAGTGGAAGTTAGTGATTCCAGTTCCGGAGCGAATCGCCGTCGTACGTTCGTGTCACGACGAGCCTAGCGCAGGGCATCTTGGGGTTTATAAAACTTATCGCCGCGTCTCCTTACAATACTTTTGGCCCGGAATGTACCGCACAGTGGTAAACTACGTTCGGAACTGCGAACTTTGTTTGGCTCATAAGCACGCCCAACATCCAACCTTGGGACAAATGGGGGAGCCGAAACATTGTTCGAGACCATTTGAATACATATCAATAGATATTACCGGACCTTTTCCACCCACACGCGCAAGAAACGTGTACATTTTGGTAGTTACATGTGCGTTCAGTAAATATTGTTTGTTTTTTCCCTTAAGGCGTGCCACTGCTGGGGCCATTGCTGAGAAATTAGAAAATTTCGTGTTCCTTGTTCACGGCGTACCCCGCGTAGTGCTTTCGGATAACGGTACTGAATTTATTGGTTCAGACCTGCGTGAGTTGTTGCACCGTTACCGTATCCCCAGCACCTTTTACGCCCCTAAGTATACGCCGGAGGTGAATTTAGTCGAAAGGTACAATCGTACATTAATTACAATGTTGGCGATATTTGTCAAAGAGGACCATCGGGCTTGGGACGTCCTCCTTCCGAAGCTCCAATTTGCCGTCAACACTGCTGTCAATGAGAGCACAGGTTTTTCGCCGGCCTTCCTCACATACGGTCGTGAACTCGTATCTACGGGATAGTTCTACGACCGATTACATGGAGAGACCCCGTCGGAGAACCTTCTGACCCCAGCGGAAACCAGAGCCGACGATCTAAGCGAACTTCAGGGAATTTTTGACCGTGTTAGGGTAGCCCTGGATCGGGCTCATGCGGTGAACAAAAGGCGTTACGACCTACGCCGAAAGCCCGAAGAATTCTGCGTCGGTCAGTGTGTCTGGCGGAAGACTTTTGCTCGTAGCGACGCCGGGAAGTATTTCTCGGCGAAGTTAGCTCCGCGCTACGTTCAGTGTAAAATCCTACGCAAAAAAAGCTCCACGGTTTATGAACTAGCGAACATGGATGGTAAACCTATAGGCGACTGGAGTGTGAAAGATTTTAAGCTGACCTCGGCCTACGGCGAGGCCGATACGGTATGAGTCGATGCCGTTATCAAGACTCCAATATCCGTTTGTTTTTCGCCAATCTTTTTGCCAAATCGATTGCGTACTCATACTGCAGTGGTTAATTTTAACTGACTCACGCTATGAGGAAGTTTTTGACGTTCTCTCGTTGGTATTGCTCGCTACCGACGTAGGGCCTAACTAGACTAATGACTGCTTGGTTTTGCCCAAGTTTATCTGGCAGACCCGAGTACCTGCCTTATAATATTTTTTTTTTACGTTATGTGTAGATAATGGCTGCTGGTTTCGTTCACGTTTTATCTGACGAACCCGGGTGTTTTCCAGGTTGGATAATATTTTGTTTTCATCTTTATTTCAATTTGTTGGTATTGCTTAGTAGCGTTCCTCGTTTTTTTTTCCCTCTTTGGGTTCTACTTAAGTTCTGTTGAGTGATCCTCTAACGATAACTGACGGGGACGACAGGTCGGACGGAGCTTGTCCTCTACCTCAAGGGGAGAGGCACTGTGACGAAGCAGATTATTGCTTCAGGCCATATTAGTTTTAAATGTTAGAAAATGAAAAAGTTAGGTTGTCAAAAATTTTTGACAGGTAGACAGGAATTTTTGTGTTGGAAAGAAAAAGGAGTGGTGGTGAAGAAAAGGATTGGAATAATTTGCTCTATATGTAGAGTATACTGCAATCTATTAGAGCAGCTCCGCTCGCTGCATGCAGGCTAGACGTTTATGCTAGTTGGGTGCCCCGACGTCGGTATCCACTGTTGGACCGAAAACATTGTGTGGTTGAGCCAGTCAGCCGACGATTTGGTGAGCGTTTGCCGCAGCAACCACGAGTATCAGCTGCGCACCAGATTTTGCAACAGGACCGCCACAATATACTAGTCCCTTACGTCTTCTCCACCTCGCTCGAATAGACCCAGCCTTTATGTCAGTTGCGGGGAAACAGCGCATGCACTCCGATAGCAGTTCCTTCATCGTCCACAACACCGGCCGGATTCGTTATTATGAATTTAGCTAAGTTAAATTAAGACTAATCATACTGTAACACGTGCGTGGAGATGTTTGTGTGTAAACTTTATTTGTGTTGCTAAGTTGATGTGGCGATCGTGGCAGCAAGCAAGCAACGTCGCGCTTAGCTTGCTTACCGCGCATGTTCATGCATTAATATTTGTTGTTTTACCTTAGCTTACTAAGATTATTGTGGTAGCAGTTGAATTAATTTAAGCTGAATTAGCGCCAATTTTCCATCACGACTGAGGCCACGAAGGTATCAATTAAATTCTATTAACAATTTAATCTAGTTTTTTTATTTGACCATCCTTCCCGGTTTTATTTTTTTTGTCACTCAAGCTACCACCGATTCTCAAACTTTTATTGGCCGGATGGCAGCTGACCCGGGCCGTCCGTGTCAGTAATTATGATAATAAATCGCTCCGCAACGTCTCTCCCTCCCTGGCTCGATCCCCCTCCCTTCCCCTCTGTCCCTCCCACCCATCCTTTCCTCCCTCCTCTCCTCCCCCACCCCTACCCTTCGTCCTTCTCTCCCATCTCCATTGCCTTATTTGTTTCTTTGTTATTAAATCATTTTTATCAATTTTATTTAGCCTATTCTGCGTCACATATAAGTAGTTAAATGTGCTTGTAGGTACTAAGTTTCATCGAATTCGGATGATCGGTTTAAGAGTTATGGAGGAACATACATACAGAAAATATTTCTAAAAATGGTCAATTTAGTCTTAGTATCATACATATGTAGAGTCTACAAACGCAATCAATCAATATATACTTATTATATATATATATATATTATTATTATATTATACTTTATTATTTTTTTTTTTATATTATTATACTAAACTAATAATAAATCTGTAAGGGATGGTCATGGAGTAAGTTACTTGGTTTTATGAGATACTGAGTTTGTAGACTCTATGTATGATACTAAAGCTAAATTGACGATTTTTAGAAATCTTTTCTGTATGTATGTATGTTCCACCATAACTCTTAAACCGATCATCTGAATTCAATGAAACTTCGTACAAGCACATTTACCTATACGAGACACAGGATAGGCTAAATAAAATTTAGTTCCGGTTACGCTAGGATGTGGCTCCCATACAAACCGAATTGTTCCGCGCGCCGAAATAAAGGTACGGTAGCCGGCTTACTAACTTTCTTCTTTTTAAATACGAATTTCACGCGAGCGAAGCCGCGGGGAAAAGCTAGTATCTTATAAAACAAAGTAACTTACTCCATGACCATACCTTACAGATTTATTATTAGTATTGAATTGAATTGATTGATTGATAGATAGATAACAGAGGATCATGGTAAGTTAGTATCAAGACTGTAGGGTCGACGTGCAGATGAGAATGTGCCTGGTTGGTTGGTAGGTGTACAAGCCGGTACGCGGAATACCGAGTCGCGCAACTAACGAGATTCCTCATGTTCACAATTGACCAGACGCACACACATAAACACACCCTCCCATCACACACACACACGCACGCACACCTTGACGGAGACGAGAGGCTGTAGAGGCGTTGAGAATTCAAAATAATTGTTCTTACATACAAATTATTAACACTTTCCGCAGAACACGACCTATCCTACGATGTTTACTGTGGTGCAATGAACTAATACCGTAATGTAATGCAATGCAACGAACCCCGTGCGTGCTGCTTAACGGGTTAGCTTAGTTTCAGCCAGCGACTTGTATATCCTTGGTTTCAGCGGGGGAATATAATACAGGGTGTCCTCGGACAGGTGTAGTTCCTTTAAGGAGGCTATTCTACGCCTTGTAACAGAAGCACTGGTAATATAATTTTTTAAATATGTGCTTTCATTAAAATTTTTGGATTTCCTACCAACTAAATGCATACTACAATGTGTGGGCGCCTTTAGACCGTGCGACTGTGAAACGCAAGGCGGAATGGCGCGGTTCGGGGCGCGAGCGGTACGCGGGCGGGGCGGGCTCTCTGTTTTCGTTCACTCGCGTCGCGTCCCGTCCGTACTCCCGCTGCCCGCTGCCCCGCGCCGCGCCCCGCGCACGCCCGATTAGACCATTACACATTACACTACATTAATAACTTTAAAAATGTATATCTCCGCAACAGGCGTACTTAGAAAGTTAGAACCCTACTTCTCTTACTAATTATGTTTGTTACAAGGCGTGGAATAGCCTCCTTTAAGAAACTACACCAGTCCGAGGACACCCTGTATTATCTCCTAATAAATAAAGCTACATATACCTATGTATTTTTATTTTTTTTATGGAAACTGACTCGGATGGCTACATCACCTACAACATCTGTGATGTCAGCCCTTAACACCGGGTGGACTTGGTGCCACGTCAGTGCTTCCCTTCGGTCGTGCCGGCTACACTGAACTGGACGGAAAACACAAACTATTTACATAGCCGTTTAGACCGACGTTTCATTCAGTGCGGTGGTATCAACCCGGGCGCGTTAAACCCTACCACCAAGTAAGATTAGGAGGGAGGCGTAACGGGTAGATTACTTTCCGGGGGGGGGGGGGGGGGGGGGGGGGGGGAGGGGGGGGGGGAGGGAGGGTGGAATATTATTATCTCCTAATAAATAAAGCTATATTTCTACGGCCGTTTAACGTATGTACGTCATACAAACATACATACATACCACACGCACAATCGGGGCGAGCAGAGTAGTCGCTGAACATCACCGACTAGGACAAGCCAACTATCAAGCAGCAAGTAAGGCACGAAGACCCTTGTTATACGATAAGTGTATTTACGTACTTTAAGAATAGCCCCACTGCATCTCACCCCATGCATGTCGGAAAAGGTGACTAAGGGATAAGGACAAGTGCCGTGCTAAAGAGCGACAGGCAAGTCACCTTGGCGCGGTCCTTCCACCGGGTCATGCAGCGGGTGGGTCTTCGTGCCTAATACTTGCTGCTTGATCGTTATCTTTTTCGTATACTTTGCGATACGTGCGGTGGTCGGTGTTGTGCTGTAATTTACCAGAGTCCTTGGAGCACAACACCGATTACTCAGCTTATCCAGATTGTCCGGATGCAGCGTGCGGTATGTATGCATGTAATGTAAAGATCAATGTTCAGGGATCAAAGACTTGAAAGTAATTCTCGGTTTCTGAACTCTACCTGCAGTGCCTGCAGTACCTTACTTGGCCAGTTCCCACGCGGTCGACGAGGGCGGATAGAAAGATATACAGTTTCTTTCAGTCACCCGTGACGATAACCGTCGGTCAATGCATTTAAACTGTGGTTAAATCTGCAGTTATGTTATGGTTAACACGAACCTGTAGTTAACGCCATTGAAATATGTAGGTACAAGAAGAAGACCGTGATAGAATGAAGACACGGTGGTACCGTGTGGTGCCGGTACTTAAAAAGAATAGCCCCACTGCATCTCTCCCCGTGTATGTCGTAAAAGGCGACTAAGGGATAAGGACAAGATGCCGTGCTAATGGGAGAAGAAGATCTATCAAGGTAAGCGTGAAAAAAGTGTTCTAGGTGGCTTGAGTCAGAGGGGCCAAAGCACATGGTCCGACAATCCAATATCAACTGCCATAACGGAGACTTGCCTTTGGATTGTTGGCTATACTGGACTAGAGGAAAACACAGCCTCGGTAGCGCAGTGGTGCGGTCGGTCGACTGTCAGTCGTGATCATAAGCACACCTTGGCGCGGCCAGTACTTGGATGTAGGCTGGCCGTGGTAGGGTTTAACCCGCCCGGGTTGGTACCACCTCACCAAATGAAACGGCTATGTAAATAACATGTGACGAATTAACCATCAATCAAGCAGCAAGTAAACCACGACAACCCACCTGCTTCATGACTCGGTGGCTGCAAGGACCGTGCCAAGGTGATAGGTGGCTAACCTGTAGCCCTTTAGCACGGCATCACGTCCTTATTCTTATACCAATCGTGGAAACATTGAAACAACAATTGACCACAATTTATGCGTAATTTTTTATCTATATTAAGTGAATGGCTGTATGTTTTCTTATACAAGTAAATAAAAATAAATAAATCCCTTAGTCGCCTTTTACGACATGCACGGAGAGAGATGCAGTGGGGCTATTATTTTTTTAAGTACCAGCCGCTCTACACGGTACTGATGTCAATAAAAAGATGCTTCTTATTAGTTAAAATTCATGATTAGTTAAAATGCTTCATACTATTTTCGGTAGATGGCGCGCATACACTTTTTAATTTCTTGTGTGGGGACCCCCGTGAATTTTTACTTTTTATTATTTGTTGTTATATCGGCCATAATAACGCATTGTCTATGAAAATTTCAGCGGGCTACGTACATCGATATCTATTACGTATTACGGATTACTACCTATTATGTCAAGAGATACAGCATGCAGCCCTCGGACAGACAAACTGACAGACAGGCAGACAGACAGACAGACGGCGTAGGCTTAGTAATAGGGTCCCGTACGACGGATACGGAACCCTAAAAATGAAAAGCTTGACCTAATCATACACATAGCCAGACTTACAGACAGACAGAAAGTCGACGTTGCATTTTATACTATGTAGAGAAAACAGAAGTTCGTTTTGTATTGTCACTTTTCTTGTCCGTTCTACCTCGATGGTTGACGCTCTCCATGAACGTTTGACGCCAACCGCGACCGCACGTAAGTTGGCGGAAATGGTGGCGCATGTGATGTGTGGCGTGACGTGACCAATGGAGAGAAAACTATTAGTAGTTGAGTGAGTAGTAAGGCTAGTACATATTATTGTGTTTAACGCACACAACAGCAAGGATGTCCGCCGCGGCCGCGGCCGCGCCAGCCGCTCTTGAGAGAGAAGGACCATAATTATATATTTCCCCCCAAGTACAGTCTCGGGGTCAGGCCGGCATGGAATTAGCAACCCCCGCATAGAACCAGCCTCGATAGCTCAGTGGTGCAGACAGTCAACTGTCGCTATTGAATGTTAAGCAACGCTGGGTGCGGTCAGTACTTGGATG
Source organism: Nematopogon swammerdamellus (assembly GCA_946902875.1). Classification (NCBI taxonomy): domain Eukaryota; kingdom Metazoa; phylum Arthropoda; class Insecta; order Lepidoptera; family Adelidae; genus Nematopogon; species Nematopogon swammerdamellus. The sequence goes on from OX336359.1 coordinate 11,419,721, forward strand.
GGTGACCGCTGACCGTTGGAGGCTGACCGAGGTTCGGATTCCTCGTAAAACTGTAGGTCCCTTCCCTCCTAATCTTACTTGGTGGTAGGGTTTAACCCGCCCGGGTTGGTACCACCGCACTGAATGAAACGTCGGTCTAAACGGCTATGTAAATAGTTTGTGTTTTCCGACCAGTTCAGTGTAGCCGGCACGATCAAAGGGGGAAGCACTGACATGGCACCTAGTTCACCCGGTGTCATGGGCTGACATCACGGACGTTGTAGGTGATGTAGCCAACCGTGTCAGTTTCCATAAAAAAAAAAAAAAAAAAAAAAAACCGAATGTCCATGGGCGTAGTTAGACACCCTATGGGTGTCTCGGCGCCATATTATGTCGCGCTTTCAATAAAAAAATGGTACCACAGTAACCTTTAAAAAAATCATTCACAAGGTTATAAATGACATTTTAGTAAATGGACGCACTGCTGGTGGGCGCAATAACTGGCGTCCCGTAATCAAGGGCCTACTATATTCAAAGGGTAAGTCTTGCCATCCAGCGGGGTAATGCTGCAAGTGATTTTGTTGAATGTTTGTATTAGGTACTAGGTGTAGGTACCGTGGGGGGCCGGTACTTAAAAAGAATATCCCCACTGCATCTCTCCCCATGCATGTCGTAAAAGGCGACTAAGGGATAAGGACAAGATGCCGTGCTAAAGGGCGACAGGCTCGCCACCTCTCACCTTGGCACGGTACTTCCACCGAGTCATGCAGCAGGTGGGTCTTCGTGCCTTACGCTGCTTGATCGATTTAATGTTGTTCGAATACTTTGCGAAACGTGGTGGTCGGTGTTGTGCTGTAATTGACCAGAGTACTTGCAGCACAACACCTATTACTCTGCTTACCCCGATTATCGGGATTCAGTGTGTGTGATATGTATATGTATGTATGTATTAGGTACTTTTTTATATTTTCTTGAATAAAACATGTCATATCATTTAACAGGTGTTGCAATGTTATATTTTCTTCGTGCTATCACATTCTGGTATATATACCTATAATAACAATAATAATTTTCAGCTCTTAGACTTGAAAAATCCATCATAATTTTTCGGCCATTCTATTAGACCGGCGAGAAAGAGCGCTGTGTAGAGTAGAGGAGTAGCGTAACTACTTTTAGCGTAGCGATAGAGTGTGAACCGGTAATACATCCACTTCCCAAAGGAAAGGAAAGCCGGTGTCGTCTACAGAATACCAAGGAGATGAGCTGCTGTCACTTCCGGTAAACAAAGCATTACTCAATGAATGACACGTGAAAACTGAGCTATTAGCTCGCTACCTAAGCGTATAAATATTTTGAATATTCGAATTCAGATATTTATTTCACCGATTTCAACATAAATTATTATTATTATTATTTTTTTTATGTATACTGACACGGTTGGCTACATCACCTACAACATCCGTGATGTCAGCCCATAACACTGGATGAACTTGGTGCCACGTCAGTGCTTCCCTTCGGTCGTGCCGGCTACACTGAACTGGACGGAAAACACAAACTATTTACATAGCCGTTTCGACCGACCTTTCATTCAGTGCGGTGGTACCAACCCGAGCGGGTTAAACCCTACCACCTAGTAATATAAGAAGGGAGTCATATCCCTTAGTCGCCTTTTACGACATACACGGGGAGAGATGCAGTGGGGCTATTCTTTTACAGTCCCGGCCCCACACAGTACACAACATCTTCACACAACATCTCCTAATAAATAAAGCGAAGTTTCTTACTGCCGCCGTGTAACGTACATCCATTTTTTTTATGTACTTAGACGATTATGGGTGGCTGTGCCGAGAGACCAATGGTGCAGTCGACAGAGCCAAAATCACCTCTCCTCGCGAAACCACGCTCAGTTAGGTGCCATGCCAGCAGATTTGCGGACTATTGCAAGGTTGTCTAGCCTCGCTTCTACGGAATCATATAATAAAACGAGCCAATCGCACGCGCTTGAAATTCTTTTCGATCTTCGAGCGGCCGCGCCTCTCGCAGACGTGGCGGTTTTCGCAATTTTTTATTTGTACTAAATCTCGTCGCGTTCGCGAACACGCAAGATCGGTGTTGAAATGACAACATGCGTGGAATTGATATGTTTGTATAGTTGGACAAACTATACGTGAGCGTAGATGTATAAAACGAAATTAAATAAGATAATGTTTGCGATAGATAACTGTGTGAAATCGGTCGGTACTTTAAAAAGAATAGCCCCACTGCGTCTCGCCCCGTGCATGTTGTAAAAGGCGACTAAGGGATAAGAACGAGATGCCGTGCTAAAGGGCGACAGGCTCGCCACCTCTCACCTTCACACGGTCCTTCAAGCGAGTCGTGCAGCAGGTGTGTCTTTGTGCCTTACTTGCTGCTTGATAGTTATCTTGTCCGAATAGGTAGGTAGGTACTTTGCTAAACGTGGTGGTCTATGTTGTGTTGCAATTTTCCAGAGTTCTTGCAGCACAACACCGATTACTCTGCTTACCCTGATTGTCGGGAAACAGCGAGTGTGGTATGTATGTATGTACTATAATTGCCAGGCAAGTACAATTAATAAAAAATAAAAAAACATTGTGTCATCATAATAATAAGATAATATGGCTCACACGGTTGGAGGCACCGTGCCGGCATCACCACCGCCGCGCCGGCGCTCGGCGTCCTCGGACGGAACAGACATGTCTGGTGACAGAAGCGGCTGCAGACCACTCGGGACGCGACACGCGTGATGGAGAGGGCTCTGCGGCGAAGATCGGCCGCCGCCGCCGCGCTCGATTTCGACGCCGCCGCCGCCGCCAACGCATCCGCTCGCCCACAGCAGCACTGCCTCCGCCCACCGTGTCGCCCGGCCTCCCCGCACCTGGGTCGTCCAACACAAGGGCCGCCGTTCTTCGTACCACATGCACACCCCACCACCCAGCTCCACGCCGCCGGTGTATTCCATCGACGATGAAATGGAGCGTTGACGTCGCCCGAGCCACAACAACTACGGCGAGGGCGACGTCCACCATCGGTCAGCTTGGGGTCATCGGGACCTCGCGTCCCGTCTAGTGCCCCCGCTACCGGTGGTGTAGTGCACCCAAAAGGCGACGCGCGCGCGAAGAAGGAGACGTTTAAGAGAGCTGCGCGACGACGTCGCCGTGCAGTCCGGCGGATACGGAGCTCTCCGAGATGGGGGTGGTGGTGGCCTACGTGTCTAGTACCACCACCTATCGCTCGTAGCTTGCCTCGCGTCGTCTCAGAGAGCTCCGTAGCCACGGCCTGCACCCGCCGGTGTGCTTGGAGGCTTGCCTCCCGCCGCCGCGCCGGCGGTATTACCATTTTTATTTGTTTGTATTAATTTTGTGTATTTTTATTACTTTTTATAGTTATAATATATGTAAAATTAATGTAAATGTATTTAAAAATATGAAATAAAGGAGATAATATGAAAACAACAAAACAAACATAGTATGAAACAAAAATAGAGTTTGCACTATAATTACACCAAGTTTGACGCTTTATTTTTTTTATTTTTTTTTATGTAATCCGGTATGGGTGGCTTAGACAGAGGGGCCAAAGCACATGCTCTGACTAGCCAATATCACCTTCGAGAAGGTAGGTGCCATACCGGAGACTTCCCTGGATTGACGTTTGTATTATTAGTATTACCGTTTTTACGATAGAGCAAAATTAAATACAAAAAGTTGAAAAAACATTTTTCTTGTACGGGGATCGCCTCTGATTTTTTTAGTTACTTTAAAGATTTTAAAGACCACATTTTTTTTTTATATTCTACGTTTTGAAAATGATTCAAAATTGTGATTTTGTAACTTCCAGATTTTTCACTTCATGGAGAACAAGCTTAAAACGGGTAAAAATGTTCCCGCGGCATTGCTCGCAATGCTACGCTACATATCCTATAACCATCCTTAGATGTATCGGAAAACGTCAATGAAAACCCCATGTGAATTGATTCAGTAGTTCTCGACATATATGCGAACATAGAATCGACGACGACGCAGCGCGTCGTCGGTTGAACTGGCGCCATCTACCAATGAAATAAGAATTCGGCATAAAGATTCACTGAACGATAAGCCAGAAGTACTACGCATGTACAATAGATGGCGCTATTTATTTATAAATTCGTTATCCTTTTCGATAGCAGATGGCGTTATTCGATATTATGGTGGTGGCCCTAGTGGATAATAGATGGCGCAGTTCCTTAGTTTACCTATAGAAAATAGATGGCGGTGTTAATTTTGTTCATAGTGAAAAGTGACTACGATTGAAACATAATTTGAATTTATCTAAACTCTTTGATCATAGATGGCGCCATTAATTATATACACCAAAATGTATAAAACCACGGCATAACGTATTTCAAAGTAAAACACAGTTGTCAGGATGGCCGAGCGGTCTAAGGCGCCAGACTCAAGGTATTCCTTGCCTACAAAGTAGGTATGAGCGTTTCTGGTCCTCTCTGAGGGCGTGGGTTCGAATCCCACTTCTGACAAATATTTTGAAAACCATTACCATTTTTTTTTATTTAAAATAAATTTAGTTTATTTTCATTTGCATTAAGAAAGAAGAAACAAACAAGTAAGTATTACAGTTGTAACATTATATTTTGAATTGATATTACTTTACATATAATTGCATATAAAAACTTATAGTAATATTATAATAAAATACAATGATTAATGAAATAACTCTGTATACTACTTCTAAAACCATATTGCAATAAAGTTTAAAGTATATAAAATACAACATAAAATATTTCCCGTACCGGGAATCGAACCCGAGCCTCCTGGGTGAAAGCCAGGTATCCTAGCCACTAGACCATACGGGATGTGAGTCGCACTTCCAAATCATAATAAAAATTCTTTTGGTCGCGATTCGATGACGACAAAAATGCAATGAAAGTGTAGGTACACCCACTACGTCTACATTAATAAAAAAATACCCTAAAAATGCCTATAATCTTTCTCCTGTGATACAGAATGCATTCCCGTGGTATTAAATAGGTACTTATTTAGGTACCTACAATCTACATGCCACTATTTCATTCAACATCCTACAAAGTTACGTACGACGAGTAAAGAAGGGACGCTTGCTTGCTTGTCTTTATTCTTGCGGCTTGAGCACGCTTGCACGAATAACTTGGTCGCTCTTGTTGGTCGCCTAGCCCAAGATGTTAGTTCTTTGGCTGTTGCCTAGATGGCGTTTGGAGAGGCGGGTGGGGTGACGGGTGAGCCGTGAGCCATTCACTTTCCAGTAGTTTTCAGTGGCGGTTTTCAGCTCGTTCGTCTATCTAGTTCGCGTATTTGAGTATTCTGCAAATTGATTCATTTGTATTAAAATTCTTATGAGTAAAGGAAAGAAGTAGTAAAGTTATTGATAAAATAAGGATGACTCTACCTACACTACATCGTAATAAAATATTATTTAATATCAATGTGCCTATCTCCGTCCGTTGCTCAACAAACGAACGGCTAACCTTACTGCGTGTGGAAATTTGGAACAAAAGAGTGGTAGCATAATTTCGCCTCATTTCTCAACGCCTCCGTGGCGCAATTGGCTAGCGCGTTCGGCTGTTAACCGAAAGGTTGGTGGTTCGAGCCCACCCGGGGGCGGTATTTTTTAATTTTTTTTTGACAACAACTCAATTTAGTACGTTTATTTTTGCTTTGTACCAGATGTACCGTCAGCGATGTTTTAAAGGTAACATGAAATTAGTCTTCAATTATGTCCTAAGATGGCGCCAGGAGTATCGAATTTGAATTAAATAATTATTATATTTTTAAATCTGCTAATTATAGAACGATGCTAAGTGGGAACAGCATAGTTAAATTTAAAGATTATTTTATATTAAGTAGAAATTTCAAAATAGTGTATTTTAAGGTTTTCATAATTTTTCCAATAAATATTTTCATGTTTTGTCAGTCCGTGAGCTTGGCGGATAAAATGTATAATTTCGCCGCTTCTGCATCATAGATGTCAGACCAAAGTTAAGTTGTCCTATTTGTCTATAGATGGCATGCCTATTTCTTATTATATTTTTAGTTGCCAATACCCACCAACCAAACCTGCGTGCAATTCAAATACGCGTGTGCGGTTAGGATAAAGTGGAGATACCTTCTTTAAAATTATATTTTTTTACCTCACGACCTTTGAAAACGGAAACAAACACGATGGATTAAATATAATAATAATAATAAAAATCGTTAGCCATTTATAAGAAAATCGACCTCATCGAAATAATTTGCATGACAGCTACCCTTATTTTTTTGAATTAAAAAAAACTAAAAAAGGTACCCCTAGATAATCGTTTCAAACTACTAAATATGAATTTTCAACGAAATCGGTTGAGCGGTTGAGGCGCAACGTCGCTGGACACATTGCCATAGACAAATTTGTATGACGGCTACCCTTATTTTTTCGAATTTTGAAAAACTAAAAAAAGGTGCCCCTAGATTATCATTTCAAACTACTAAATACGAATTTTGAACGAAATCGGTTGAGCAGTTTAGGCACAAGGTCGCTGGACGGTAACACACACGCACACATACACACACACACACACATACATGTTTCTCAAAACCACTTTTTTGGGATCGTTGACAGATATATAGCCCAAATCTGTACTGTGTGGGGCCGCCGGTACTTTAAAAGAATAGCCCCACTGCATCTCTCCCCGTGTATGTCGTAAAAGGCGACTAAGGGATATGACCCCCTTCTTATATTACTAGGTGGTAGGGTTTAACCCGCCCGGGTTGGTGCCACCGCACTGAATGAAAGGTCGGTCCAAACGGCTATGTAAATAGTTTGTGTTTTCCGTCCAGTTCAGTGTAGCCGGCACGACCGAAGGGAAGCACTGACGTGGCACCAATTTCACCCGGTGTTATGGGCTGACATCACGGATGTTGTAGGTGATGTAGCCAACCGTGTCAGTTTCAATAAAAAAAAAAAAAAAATCAGTCGCATTCTCAACTTCGAAATTTTGGACGATCACAATATTTCCTTTCTCCTTACAGTCGCTCGAAAGTAAAAAGCCACCTCCATAGTTTTTAGCCGTTGCGGCAATTTATCAATCGACGCGCGACGTTCGCTTAAAAATAATAAAAAAATAAAATAATAAAATAATAAGAAAATATTCGTCTAAATAAAAATGAACATAAAATTTTCTTCATTACCAAATAAGAAGACATTATTTATTACGAAAATAATTTATGAAATTGAACAAAAGAAAATATTTATGAAATTGAACAATCACAACATTATGACACTTCATTATTTAAAATAATCAATCATCTTAACCCTTTGGCTCTTAACCATAAAATATAAAGAATTATCCGTGAGTCTTGTTAAACAAGGCAAACAAAGGAATGGTTTAGTTGGGCTGCTTTGGCAATAAGTGGATACTTTTTTCGACTTGGTTTTAGCCTGTTTGCTACCCATTATTGATACGTTCTTTGCATAACATTGGTGACATGTTCTTCTCACTTTTCTGGCCAATCCCTCTTTCCTTTCCAGAGTGTGTTTCATTCTCTTCCGTCTTTCTATACGCATTTCATCGTCGCTATCCTCACTCTCCGACAAAAGAATTCGACAGCATCTTCTTTTCGTTGGTTGAACTACGTCTTCATAGATTCTATTCCAAAACTACGGTTCAGAAGATCTATCTCGATGTTTTCTAACTGCGTTAGCGCTTCTTGTGTTAACTCGAAATCTTCAAAATAATCCATTTTTGGCGAGAAAAGCGTAAAACATCCTCAATTGTCGACGCAGCCGGACCGGGATTGATCGCTGCGTCCGCGGCGCGCGAGCAACGGGTGGGCCGCGGCGTGACCCCGCGGCCCCAGCCAACAGAAAAATACAAATCCTTCATAGGGGGCCACACGATCCACCCGTGAGCCTTTTGCTATATCTCGAAAATTAGACGGTAAAAGTTGCAAATTTTTTAGTTTCCTTACAAATTACTGCATTTTGCATGTGATGAAAATCTCAAGTTGATGAAAATTACGGATATAATGAGTTTGGCTTGGCCCGAACGGAAAAGTACGCTAGGCCCACCGGTGGGTCGTATGGCGTTCAACGTGTTAATTGTGGGCTGATTGTGAAAATTCTTTTTTTGTTTGGTAGGTCATACTTCAGAGGTGCTCCCATTGAAATTTTATCGAAATTGATTCAGCGGTTTATGAAAAATCAACAAAATACTATTGGTGTGTGGTTACCTTCAGCAAAACTTTTGTGATGTGGACTTTTTCAGCTATTTGCAGTTTGACACACGGCGAATAATTCTGTACCACTTCAACCGATTTCGATTATTCGATTTCGATTATTGTTTTTTATGTAATATTACTAAAAAGAATGAAATAAAAACTGTTTTAAAAATATAAAACCGGCTTAAAAAAAAAAAAATAAACTAGAACTAAAAAGTATTAAATAGGTAGGTACCTAATATTTTGAAATTTTCTCTGTCATTGTATTGAAATACATGAATCGATATTGTCATTCATATTCGGACCCTTGTTTCATGAATATTCTAAATTTGAAATCTTTTCCGACCGGCCAGATGAGCTTAATATATTATAATACGAGTACGAGTACCATCGATCTGGTCTGATGATGGAGACGGAAGGTGGCCATAGGAACTCCTAAACTACACATGATAAACCCATCGTGTTTGGGCTCGTTGAATTTGTCTTCACGAGCAATTTACTTTAGACCTAGGAGATTCTCAATTCGACGGTATGTTTTCTTTTTTTTGATGTTTGGTACGCGATTACTCCGTCAATTATTGTGGGCCGATTTTGAAAATTCTTTTTTTTGTTTGAAAGGGGATAACCATGAGGTGGTTCCATTTTAATTTGATCGAGATCAGATTGGAAAGCGAGGCGGAATCGCGAGGCCGAAGGTCGAGCGATTGCGCCGAGTACATTAACAGCAAAAAATTCAAAAAAAAAAATGTGAAATAAAAAACTATTTAAAAAAATATATAAAAAAGGCCTTCAAAAATGTATGAAATAAAGAAAAATCGAACCCTAGAGTTGAAGGCGGTGCTAAAGCAAGCAAAAATGATACATGAAAGAAAACATGCGTGGATGATATCCTTTGTGATTTGTGTAGCCTTCTTTAGCACCGCCTTCAACTCTAGGGTTTTTTTCCATTTTTTTAATTTCATAAATTTTTTAAGGCAGTTTTCATATTTTTTTTTACATAAAATGCTGACATTATTAGAATGAAGAGTGACGAGTATTTGTTTAACTGTTCAACTAAATAAATACGTTCTATCCACAGAGCACGGAATACCGCGCGCGCGCGGGGGTATTCCGTGCTCTGTGGATCTATCTATTAAAAGCGCACAAACAGGAAAGTCCAGGAAACGAGGAAATTCCTTGTATGGGCTCTTCGGACTAATTCCTCTGTCGCTGAAACTTTGCAGTGTGATAGAGTAGGGTTTAAAATATACGTTTGACAAATTATCTAGGATATTTGATGTTTGGAAGTTAGGTATTAAAATGAATGAATGCCTAAAAATGAAAATCGCTTATAACTGCTGATGAAAAATTGCTCCGTCCGAAATTCCTTCGGTATATGATATTATATATTAATAAGAGTATATATTAACATTATCTAGGAAAATTTCGATTTCGAATAGGCAGAAATTTAAAAATATCTATTTTGTATCACAACTTCTTCAGAAAAATTGCTCTGTCAATTTTAATTTTTTTATATGTCTTAATTTATTTAAATATATCGGTTTTGACAATTATCTAGGAAATTTTCCATATCGATCACACCTTTACAGATTTTCGGCAATAATTCGCTGTGAAAAATTGCTCCGTCCGAAATTCTTTCGGAATATGATATTATATATTAATAAGAGTATACATACAACATTATCTAGGAAAATTTCGATTTCGAATAGGCAGAAATTGAAAATACCTATTTTGTATCACAAATTCTTCAGAAAAATTGACCATATAAATGCCAAAAGGCACCAACCCACAAATTGGTTAAAAATGAGTTAAATATACCAATCGAGAGCTAATCACCCCTCTATTTTTTGCAGAAAAGACCCAGGCAGGCTACTTGGTATGATACTAATAGGTTTCTACACATTCGTCTAAGAACCATCCTCCAAATTGAGGTATATCGCAACACCAGAAAAGACTCATGCTACTTGATACTAGCTAACTGGTCAGATTTTTTTTGCGTAAAAGATCCAAGCGAGATGGACTTTTTTGTTTTTAATGAAGTACGCTAAAAGTATTTATCAAAACAGAGCCAAGATATCTGGTTCTTTTTGGCATTATATAATAAAAACAAACTGTATATCGCAAAGTGGAACCAATTTATGTGGTTCTTTTTGGCATTTATAATAAAAACAAACGGTATATTGCAAAAATGGAATCAATTTATGTGGTTGGTTTGCCTTTGGGGACCTATAGTGAGTCTTATTTCATTGGAAATAAGAGTTCTTTTTCTAAAAATAAAATCAAACATGTCTACGTTCTATGAAACAGAACGCCTAATAATAAATAAGTTCAGTTCAGTTCACTACCGCGACGAATGTGTCAGTTCACGACCGCGAAGTAAAGTAAATTGCTGTTTTCGACGTGGTTCAATGTACCTACTACGTAGTGATCGCGACATATCGTCAGAGTGTAGTTCGACGTCGTCGTCCAAGCAGGTGCCTACGCCGCGCCGCCTAACGTAACCATTGAAGATAGAATAGAATAGAATAGAATATTTATTTGTATAACATATACAAGTCACAAACTAACATTCACACATTTTAAAATGTTTCTATTTAGAATAGAAAATAATATGAAACATAATAAATGAATTCTATTAAAATTAAAATTATTAATAATAGAAATCCAATATAAAAGTCACACGTGCCTCCTCGGTGGTGCCAAATGAACAGCAATCAGCGTGTGGGAGATCTTCGGATCGGCTGGGTTCGCCACCACACCCCGGGAGAAACAATTACACCGGCATAACAGTTCGCTGTGTTCCGGTTGTCACCCACGCTGTTTCTTCTACATATCAATGATATGCTGTCTCTGGGCAACATACATTGTTATGCGGATGACAGTACGGCACACGGATCCTACACCAGTCACCCTTCAGCCAGTCGGGATATTGTGGATGAGAAGAGGCGAAGACTTGTGTCTGAGCTCGAACACACACTCGGCTCTATTTCCGAATGGGGCCGTAGTAATTTGGTCGAGTTCAACGCTTCCAAGACACAAGTTTGCGCGTTCAGTGTGAAGAGAGCGGCGTTCACACCGGCTCCTTCATTCCAAGGCACGTCGCTTAAATTAAGCGAACACCTCGGGGTCCTCGGAGTCGAACTGTCGCACGACTTGAACTTTCGTCGCCATATCGAGGGGAAGGCCAAGCTGGCTTCTAAAAAGCTGGGCGTACTCAATAAGGTGCGACGGTACTTCACGCCGGACCAAAGGCTGCTTTTGTATAAATCGTAGATCAGGTCCTGCTTGGAGTACTGCTCGCACCTGTGGGATGGCTCTGCCAAATACCAGCTTGCGCCTCTGGACTCGATCCAGCGTCGAGCCGTGCGACTAGTGGGTGACCCCGAAGTGTCCCGCGATCTAGAACCACTGCAACACCGTAGGGATGTCGGCTCCCTAAGTGTGTTCTATCGCTTATTCCATGGGGAGTACTCGGAGGAGCTGTTTAACGCAATCCCGCCGTCCCCTTTCCATCTCCGCACCACACGCACTGGGCAGGGATTGCATCCCTATACGCTGGACTTACCGCGAATGCGTACTAATCGATTCTGCAGATCATTCCTCTACAGAACCGGTAAACTCTGGAAAGCTCTCCCTGCTCATATATTTCCCCCCAAGTACAGTCTCGGGTCCTTCAAGAGGGGCGTGAATGGGCACCTGTCAGGCCGGCATGGCATTCGCAACCCCCGCATACGACCGAATGTCCATGGGCGTCGTGAGACACCTTATGGGTGGCTCGGCGCCATATGTCGCGCTTTCAATAAAAAAAAAACGTGCCTCCATTCTCTTCGCCTCAAGACTCTACCTGCAGCGGTCTTCATGCAAGAAGCATACAGCGCCTCCTGGCGGAAAGGAGAAGAGTCCGGTTGCCTAGGCGACGGGCTGTTGTGATCTGACACGTCCGAAAATACAAGCGGGAGCGGGCGGTTTTGTTCAAACATTTTGCTCTGGAAAAGATAAAATCCACCCTGATCGAGCGCGGCGCGGGTTCTGAGGGCTTGTTGCGACCTAATACGGTATAAGTATAGTGAGTGTAGTTCCCGAAGTGTGTGCGTAGCTGGGCCCAGCAGATCCTCGGACAACGGGACGTTTCCGTGCCGATCGACGACCACCACCTGAAGGACTGAGCTATCGAAGGTGCGGCTGCGGGCGGTGACATCAACATCCAGGTAGGAGGCACCACACCACCACACACTTTGCGCTACACCTCGAAGCTAGTCCGACGAATCCCGACGCTGCTCAGAAGGAGTCCGACACTGCCCTGCGTTCTCCCTGACGCCACCCAGACGCAGTCCGACATCTAAGCGAGCTCCGAAACCAGTCCGACGAATCCCGACGCTGCTCAGAAGGAGTCCGACACTGCCCTGCGTTCACCCGACGCCATCCAGACGCGGTCTGACATCTAAGCGAGCCTCGAAGCCAGTCCGACGAATCCCGACGCAGCTCGGAAGGAGCCCGACACTGCCCTACGTCCCCCGACGCCATCCTGACAGAGCCCGATACTGCCCTGCGTTCCCCGACGCCATCCAGACGGAGCCCGACACCTAAGCGAATTTCCGAAGTCAGCCAGACGGATCCAGACGCTACGCCAAACTAATCCTATCACGAAGCGCAAAATAAGAACTGAACTGACTGATAGATAACAGTAGAGAACACCCGTCGCCGCCGCGTAAATCAGCCTCGGGGAAACTTGTAAAAGTCCCAATCGTCTCTTATTTACCCTATTTCACCCCTTATGAAACTATCAAACCCAGAATATAAGTACCGCTGCGGTGACGGCGTGATATTGCACATGCACAGTCGCACCCCCACCCAACTACAGTCCACCCACTAACACCACGGGGTGAGAACGACTGTCGCGTACAGCGGCCGCATTTTGAGTTTGTTTGAGATCAGACACAAGTCTTCGCCTCTTCATCCACAACATCCCGTCTGACTGAAGGGTCACTGGTATAGGATCCATGTGCTGTACTGTCATCCGTATAACAATTTAAGTTGCCGAGTGGCAGCATGTCATTGATATGCAGAAGAAACAGTGTTGGTGACAAGACAACACAGATCCTTGCGGTACGCCGGCATTCACTGACATGGCGTCCGACGAGCAACCGTCCACTAGGACCTGAATGCTACGCCCATGTAGGAAGTCGGCGACCCAGTCGCAGAGGCCAGAAGGAAGTCCGTACGACGGAAGCTTGCCCAGAAACGATTTGTGCCAAACCCTGTCGAATGCCTTGGCAATATCGAGACCAATTACCAAGAATTCACCATGTCCTTCAAGCGATTCCTCCCAAAGGTGAGTGACGTACGCTAGGAGATCACCTGCGGATCATTTTGGCCGGAAGCCATATTGCCGATCGCTGATGTTATTTGTCTCTAGGGTACGCCATGAGCTGGGCATTGATAATGCGCTCCATCACCTTGCAGAGTACGGAGGTAATCGCTATAGGTCGGTAGTTCGAACGGTTTGAGCGGTCAACCTTTTTGGGGACCGCTTGGACAAATGCAGATTTCCAGGCAGCCGGCAGACGGTAAGTGAAATTAGAGAGGCGGAAAAGGCGCGTTAGCACTGGAGCTAGCTCGGGAGCACACCGTTTCAGCACCAATGCAGGAATCCTATCCGGCCCATCGCCTTCCTGGTGTCTAGGGAGATAAGCTCAGCCCGCACAGTTCGTTGTCGGAACTGTACTTCCGGCATGGAGTTCTCACACCTAGTTATGGATGGGGGGATGGCACCCCCATCGTCTAGGTTGGAGTTCTCTGCAAAGAGAGACACCAATAAGTCGGCTTTCTCCTTTGCGGAGTGGGCAAGTGAGCCCCCAGGACACTGTAGAGGTGGAAGGGAGGAGCGGTAGAAATTCGATACGACAGATTTGGCGAGAGACCAAAACTCACGGCTCCCAGTTGGGTGCTGGTTCAGCCTATCACCAACTCTGCCGATATGCTCGAATTTGGCCCTGGCGATAGCCCTCTTGCAGGATCTGGAGAGGCGGTTGTATTATTTCTTCAGTTCGGATACATTAGGATCGCGTCTGTCACGAGCGCACGACCATGCACGATAAGCTGCGCCATTAGCTGCGACAGCTTCAGCACAGTCGCGGCTGTACCAGGCCTGGCTTTTACCACCGAGGCGCACGAGGGCGCTGGGAATGAACATCTCCATTCCCCCCCAGAACCACCTCGGCTACGGCATTGGCGCATTCCGGCGGATCATCCGAACTGAAGCATAGCTCTCTCCATGGGTAGGATGTGATGTATTCTCGCATCCCGTCCCAATCCGCTGACACGTAGTGCCAAATTGGACGCATTCCTCCAGTACGAGACTGAGGAGGCAAAAATGGCACCGTGGACCCCACTAAACAGTGGTCAGAAAAGCCAAGAGGAGTGCTCATTGTGACTTTGTATCCAGCAGGGTTCGTTGTCAGCAGAAGATCCAGCACAGAGGGTGCATGACCGTCCATGTCTGGCACTTTGGTAGGTTGGTCTACCAGTTGAGGCAGTTCATTCGTCAGGGCGAAGTCGTAGGCGGCTCTACCCTCGAAGTCAGTTCTCCCGGAGCCCAGCCACTTCTCGTGATGGGCATTAAAATCCCCAAGCAGAACCATATCCGCGGATATATATATATATAGGGAAACTACATGCACTTCATCTGCCGCTCTACTCAAGTGCTCGAATAATCGAGCTGTCCCCGCGTCGCACAGTGGTCTGGGAATCGAGCTCCATAGACATAGAACCTTAATGTCAGGAATAAAAATGAAAACAAATTTAATGTCTCTGGTATACCTCCCTTTATTTCATATTATAGTATGAAGGGTATAAGTAGCTCCACGAGTGAGAAAAAAAAAGTTTTGTTTTTTTTGTATGGATGAAAACACTTAAAGTAATTTTTTTTTTAACTGAATGAAACTGAAGGGTTGGTGCTCACATCTTCTATTGCACCTTACACGGCGATCAAGATGACATACAATTCCTTCACCTTTGGGTGCCTATTTGCGCGTAGCAAACGTTTGAAATTTGGAATTTTCGATAAATTATTTTTCAAACCTTAGTCGTAATTTAATGAAGTTGCCTATCGCTTTGAATATGAAAATACTTTCATGTTCTTATTGTACTGAGTAGTACTGACAGTACAGTAATTAACCATATTTTATAGTAAACACAGCGTAGCACTGTTAAAATAATAACAATAACATACAACACACACAAGCGAGCGACAACTAATTAACGAGTTAGCGAAAACCGGTTTTTTCCACTCGCAGCGCGTACTAATCCTCAACACATAACCAGTCCCATGCCTTCTTAGTTTCAGCGATATTCTTTCAGTAGCTTTTAGCACTTGTGCGCGCTAACAACTATACTTATTACGTTCTATTTGTTTTCGTGCTATGATGGAAGGTTTTGATACCAATTTGGACATTTTCGTGTTTGTGGCAAACAACAGTTGTTTCCCACAGCCCAGTGCGTTGTTTGAAGTTTTTAGGAGTGCCCCTGATCTGTCAGAAAGTGAAAAGAAAGAACTGAAACAATTCTGTCAGACTTATGTGTGTTCGTTGAGGAACAAATGGATCTCGTGTAATCGCACGAGACATGCATTCACGAAGAAGTACGAGACGTGGCTACAAGAAAACATAAAATGGCCTGAGTTCATGAGGGAAAAGATGACACCTTCTTTAGTGTCAGTAGAGCGGCAACCATGTTCCAGTGACTTCGATGTAAATGAGGGTGCATCAACGTCCTCAAAACCAGAGACGTGCACTGTTGGAATATCACCAAGAGTTGTGAGTGAAAGGAAACCGTTCTCGGAACTAAGCCCTAAACAGAAGAGAAGGAGAGTGGAAGAGCTCCTAACGCATAGCACTGAAAGCCTCGCTCATGCAACTGTTTTAAGTGTGAACAACAAGGATGTGGCAGAAATAATAAAATTGGTCACAGAGCATCCCGAAGAGGCTACAAAGATAAAACAATTGTTGAAGCCCAAGAAAGCTGTGCCCGTATATTCCGTTGATAAAGCTTTAGGTATTTTGACGCAGAGACGTAGAGGCACAAAGGAGCACATAAAAATACTGGAATCATCTTTGTCCGCCATACTTTGCTTGTACAAACTTTGCCCTGAAGCACCATCAAAGCCCCACTTGGATATTAGTTTTAGTTCTTTGCCATCCAGCGAACATCCCAAACGTAGGAACTTTCCTAGCCTAGCAACAGTTTTGTCCAAAATTGCTTGAAGCTTTACTCTTACCGATCTTTCCGTGATTTCTATTGTATCTTTTGGTGGGTAACACTCCTTCTTTGCCTCTAAGATGGCAGTATACGAAGGATAGAGTTGTACTCCTTCTTGTTTTGCACAAGCTCTTAATGTTGTATACTGCCACTTCGAAAGCTTCAACGACGTCAAAATACCTAAAGCTTTATCAACGGAATATACGGACACAGCTTTCTTGGGCTTCAACAATTGTTTTATCTTTGTAGCCTCTTCGGGATGCTCTGTGACCAATTTTATAATTTCTGCCACATCCTTGTTGTTCACACTTAAAACAGTTGCATGAGCGAGGCTTTCAGTGCTATGCGTTAGGAGCTCTTCCACTCCCCTTATCTTCTGTTTAGGGCTTAGTTCCGAGAACGGTTTCCTTTCACTCACAACTCTTGGTGATATTCCAACAGTGCACGTCTCTGGTTTTGAGGACGTTGAGGCTCATTTACACCGAAGTCACTGGAACATGGTTGCCGCTCTACTGACACTAAAGAAGGTGTCATCTTTTCCCTCATGAACTCAGGCCATTTTATGTTTTCTTGCAGCCACGTCTCGTACTTCTTCGTGAATGCATGTCTCGTGCGATTACACGAGATCCATTTGTTCCTCAAGGAACACACATAAGTCTGACAGAATTGTTTCAGTTCTTTCTTTCCACTTTCTGACAGATCAAGGGCACTTCTAAAAACTTCAAACAACGCCCTGGGCTGTGAGAAACAACTATTATTTGCCACAAACACGAAAATTTCCAAATTAGTACCAAAACCTTCCATCATAGCACGAAAACAAATAGAACGTAATAAGTATAGTTGTTAGCGCACAAGTGCTAAAAGCTACTGAAAGAATTTCGCTGAAACTAAGAAGGCATGGGACTGGTTATTTGTTGGGGATTAGTACGCGATGCGAGTGGAAAAAACCGGTTTTCACTAACTCGTTAATTAGTTGTCGCTCGCTTGTGTGTGTTGTATGTTATTCTTATAATTTTAACAGTGCTACGCTGTGTTTACTATAAAATATGGTTAGTTACTGTACTGTCAGTACTACTCAGTACAAAAACAACATGAGAAAAGTATTTTCATATTCAAAGCGATAGGCAACTTCATTAAATTACGATTAAGGTTTAAAAAATAATTTATCGAAAATTCCAAATTTCAAACGTTTGCTACGCGCAAATAGGCACCCAAAGGTGAAGGAATTGTATGTCATCTTGATCGCTGTGTAAGGTGCAATAGAAGATGTGAGCACCAGCCCTTCAGTTTCATTCAGTTAAAAAAAAAATTACTTTAAGTGTTTTCTTCCATACAAAAAAAAACTAAACTTTTTTTTTCTCACTCGTGGAGCTACTTATACCCTTCACACTATAATATGAAATAAAGGGAGGTATACCAGAGACATTAAATTTGTTTTCATTTTTATTCCTGACATTAAGGTTCTATGTCTATGGAGCTCGATTCCCAGACCACTGTGCGTCGCCTGAGTGCGACCTGTAGATACTTACAGGCGGACACACGCGACTCCGTCCCCAAGTGAACCGATTTTGATGATTCTTTTTTTATTTGAAAGCTGGTGCTTCCCGTGTGGTCCCATTTCAATTTCGTCAAGATCGGATTGAAAAGCGAGGCGGAATCGCGAGGCCAAAGGCCGAGCGATTCCGCCGAGTACATTAATAGCAAAAAATTACTAAAAAAACTGAAATAAAAAAATATAAAAAAAAATATAAAAACCGCCTTCAAAAATGTATGAAATAAAAAAAATCGAACCCTAGAGTTGAAGGCGGTGCTAAAGCAAGCAAAAATAACCGACCGCCTTCAACTCTAGGGCTCGATTTTTTTTATTTCATACATTTTTGAAGGCGGTTTTTAATTTTTAAATAGTTTTTTTACAAAAATGTATACACTTTATTTACATACAGACTGTACGTGTATGAAATATGTTTAATAAGTTGTTTCGACATACTGTCATACAAATTAAATTACAGAACGAAAGTTAAATTTTAAAAGTTCCTAATACTATATATATAGGCCCTACATTTTCGTTCCATAGGCGGCAGGACGGCGCGGCGGAACGGCGTTGTAGTGGGACGACAGAGGTGGCGGGCGGAATAGCGAGCCGCGAGCATCGACGACGCTCGCGTGTCGTCTCGTCGGTCGCGGTGCGGGACGATGAGCTGCTGGCGCGCGGGCGGGCGCGCTTATTCTTCCCCACTCCCCGCAGCCCCCCGCACCTTGCGTTCAGTGTAATGCGAGCGCGCGCTTTTTAAACGTTGTTTTATTATATTGCGATACTCGAAACTACTCGAAAGTTTATGTTTAAGGGAGAAATTTTATTGGATAATATACAATTATATTATATTTTGATGTTCTGTGTCTAATAAGTTAATAAAAACAGACGAAGCAATTTTTCACAGTGCTTGGTTTATTGCCAAAAATATGTAAAGGTGTGATCGATAAGGAAAATTTCCTAGATAATTGTGAAAAGCGATATATTTAAAGAAATTAGGAGATACAAAAAAAAAAAATATTGACAGAGTAATTTTTATAGGTATTTTCAAATTTCTGCCTGTTCGAAATCGAAATTTTCCTAGATAATGTTATATATATACTCTTATTAATACATAATATCATATTCCGAAGGAATTTTGGACGGAGCAATTTTTCACAGCGAATTATTGCCGAAAATCTGTAAAGGTGTGATCGATAAGGAAAATTTCCTAGATAATTGTCAAAAGCGATATATTTAAATAAATTAAGACATATAATAAAATAAAAATTGACAGAGCAATTTTTCTGAAGAAGTTGTGATACAAAATAGGTATTTTCAAATTTCTGCCTATTCTAAATCGAAATTTTCATAGATAATGTTATATATATAATCTTATTAATATATAATATCATATACCGAAGAAATTTCGGGCGGAGCAATTTTTCACCAGCAGTTATAAGCGATTTTCATGTTTAGGTATAAATACCTAACTTCCAAATATAAAAAATCCTAGATAATTTGTCAAACGTGTATTTTAAACCCTACGTTATCACACTGCAAAGTTTCAGCGACAGAGGAATTACGTCGAGTGGAAATGCTTCATTGATTGGAGTAAAAGAGATAGGGTGGGTTTAATGTCTTTGGGAAATTACAATCATAATAATATTTTGTTCCGTATACCAAATTATTTTCAAAACATTTTTTTATTTTATTTAATTTGATAAGAAGTTTTAGTTTAATTGTAAATTGTCATAATTTTATTATTCAAATATAATTAAAAATTTTGGAATTTACATAAATAATGTTCTTTATAAATATAAATGAAAGCGCCATCTTTTGTCTAGTAGCAGTAATTCTACAGCCTAGTGACAATTAAAGGTACCTACATACATGTTGTATTTCAACTAGATAGCGCCCTTAGTATAGAAGTATTAACAAACATTAACGCCACCTGTTTGTTTTACGACAACATCAAGAAAAATTATTAACGCCCTCTGTTGGTTTTACGATTTACAACGTTACCAAATTTTTTATATGGAGTGGTCTATCTGTCCCGACAGGGTTATAAAATCAATGCTTTGTACACATTTTTCTCACGGTGTTTTCCTTCACCAGAACTTCCATAAGCTATTGCATGAGCTATCCGTAACCGTATTATTGGATTTTTTTTATTGAAAGCACATGTGCATGTGGCCCCGAGCAGCCCATAAGGTGTCTAACGACGCCCATGGACATTCGGGCGTATGTGGGGGTTACGAATGCAATTACTACAAGATTTCAGTCGAGTGAATGGGACGTTGCCAGCTAATAATGATCACGATCAGCCAAAGTATGTATGTCCACTAGGGCGCGTTTGGCTGTCCATGGAGGATAGCCGGCCACTACACAACGACATTCTGCTTTTTAATTCGTTGCCCCTACACTGATGACGGGACTTTACTGGAGTGAAAGTTGGGCATGGCAGACAAAGCATGAAAGCAGGATAAATGCCGTGGAAACGCGCGTGTTGAGGAGTTAGTGTGGAGTTACAATGAAAAATATATTGAGAAATACTGTAGTGTGTAGTAAGAATTTTATTGATAAGGATTGAGAAAGGAATGCTTTGGTGAGTAGGTCATGTTGGAAGAATGGATGATATGGGTCTGATATAATGTGTTGAGTGATATTTGGTAGAAATAGCTAATCAACAATTTCGTTACAACCGTCAATGGGGATATAGCTCAGTGGTAGAGCATTCGACTGCAGATCGAGAGGTCCCCGGTTCAAACCCGGGTGTCCCCTTAACTTTTTAATTTTTTTTAGTTTTATTTCATTTTCTAATATTTTTGATATTAATGGCGTTTTTAATTCGTCATGCATGACACGAGAAAGACTTAATGTATCGGTGTATTCCTTCATCGAATTTATTTATGCTTTTATGCTTTGTCGCACCGCTAAGGTGCAATGGGGTACTGGCTTACTGCCTAGACTACTAGGAAGCTGCCTAGGGGTGCCTAGGGCCTCTGTGGTATTATACCCCACCACCATATAAGTTACTCTATGGTGGTATTTGAAAAGTTCTGACAAAAAGCCGGGCATTTAATACAATTTTGTCACAAAACGAAATTATAATTTTTTTTTTTAAAAGAAGAAACTTTATTGAATTAAACATACAGAAATTACATAAACTATTACTACCTATCAAATTAAATAGACAAATATAACTAATAAAAAAAAAATACTATAACTAAAAACCACTAAAAACTAACTTATAAATTATATATTATAAATCCCACGAAGTGGTTGTTTTTTTATCTTACATCCAGTACGGTGGTATCAACCCGTCGCGTTGACTACAATTTACCAACTAGTAAAGCCTACCACCTAGTAAGGGGCGACGACCGACTCGAACTCGAACCGACCGGACTGGAACCTCGGACCTCTATTTTCCTGTCCTAATTTAATGTGAACAATTAATTGAAAATTGTTCTATGTAGGTATCTAAGTAGAAAAATTCGGACAATTTAAGGCAATACCTTAGTTCAGTGTTTTTCAATCTGTGGGTCGCGGCCCCTGGGGGGTCGCGAAGCCTTACTCGGGGGGTCGCGCGGTCGCCGGCAAAAGGAAATAGGCAAGGTTTTACACTACAATAAAACACAATTTACATAATTTCAGTGAGAAGGATGGGCCTGTTTGTTTTTCAAAAAATTGTCAAATAGTGGTGCTATTCTTGAAATGTTGACAATGAAATAATTTTCTAATAGATGTCTATTTCTCTTTTTAGTTTAATGTTGAATTGAAGAGAACGTCAGTTCACATAGTAATAATGAATATAGGTACCAAAATAGAGAAAATCATAAACGAAGTATTTTAAATTACTAACTTTTTTCTGTCTATGGCCCAAGGGGGTCGCGAGAATTTCTCAACCTGTAAAGGGGTCGCGTATTCAAAAAGATTGAAAAACACTGCCTTAGTTGATATAGCCGCAAAACTTACTTTGACGTTTTATTCGCTTTACATAAGCATTATTTTGATTTAGGAAACCAACCAAAAATATGCCTTATTTATTATTATTTAACAAAAAATTACAACAATGCTGTATGCTGTGACAGCATTGTTGTAATTTTTTTCAATTTTAATTTTGCTTTAACAATACTTGAACTTCTGTACCTCCTAGCCAGGAGTTCTCCAACAACGGTGCAATACCGAAGTCACCAGGAAGTGCGTTAATTTTTCAGGATTTAAAGAAGGCACGCTCCAGGATGTATGGTAAAGTGACATAATCGACCGGCTTACGCGTATTGTTTCAGCCTG
Source organism: Nematopogon swammerdamellus (assembly GCA_946902875.1). Lineage (NCBI taxonomy): Eukaryota > Metazoa > Arthropoda > Insecta > Lepidoptera > Adelidae > Nematopogon > Nematopogon swammerdamellus. Next base: position 11,442,002 of record OX336359.1, read on the forward strand.
AAGCCAATATTGCTCTTCTGTACCTCCCAGCCAGTTCTCTCTCCCACAACGGTGCAAGACCGAAGACAACAGGAGGTGCGTTAATTTTTCAGGATTTAAAGAAGGCACGCTCCAGGATGGGTGGGAAAGTAACATAATCGACCGGCTTACTCATATGTTTCAGCCTGAAGCCAATATTGATCTTCTGTACCTCCCAGCCATGAGTTCTCCAACAACGGTGCAATACCGAAGTCATCAGGAGGTGCGTTAATTTTTCAGGATTTAAAGAAGGCACGCTCCAGGATGGGTGGGAAAGTGACATAATCGACCGGCTTACTCATATGTTTCAGCCTGAAGCCTATATTGAACTTCTGCATTTCCCAGCCAGGAGATCTCCCACAGCGGTGCAAGACCGAAGACACCAGGAGGCTGTAATTTACAAGAGTTCTTTGCAGCACAACACCAATTACACTGCGCACCCCGATTGTCGGGATACAGCGTGTGTTATGTATGTGTATGTGTATTACAAAGTTTGCTCTCTCGCCTCTCTTCTCCGTGGATGGTCAATGACCACACACCGGGTGTGGGTGGAATTATGACCCAAAGGAAGTGATGTGCTATTTCGCACAATCGACCGTGGCAGTCGTGGCCGAGTGGTTAAGGCGTCTGACTCGAAATCAGATTCCCTCTGGGAGCGTAGGTTCGAATCCTACCGGCTGCGAATCATTTTTATTGTTTTTTTTCGTTTTTTTAGGTTTGCGTATCCATACGTAAGCCTAAGCCGTCTGTCTGTCTGTCCGTCCGTCCGAGGGCTGTATCTTTTGAACCGTGCAGCAGAACAGAGACAGTGCACGTGGAAAAATTTGTTTGGTCAGGCCGACCAAGGAAGGACATCGCGAAAGAGTGGCAGAGTGTATTCGTGAGGATCCTACGTCCTACCTAATCGTAAGCGCCGCCTCGTAACTCGTAACGGTTTACATTTAGATGGCATAATTAAAAAAAAAATACATTTGTTATAATTAAATATACATTGAAATAAACATATTGGTTTTATTCATATTTAGGTTTTGATTTATTCAATATTTACATTTCTAAGGACGTATGGGCCACTCTGTACTTACATAGGCGAGTTTACTTACATAAATACAACGCCGGTACGGGGCTGGCTGGTTATCGTATTTTTAACCCCCGACCATAGATTTAATCGATGCCCCCGACGAAAAAAGAGGGGTATTATAAGTTTAACGTGTGAATGTGTGTATGGGTGTGTCTGCTGTGGCATCGTAGCTCCCAAACGAATGGACCGATTTGAATGTGGTTTTTTTTATTAGAAAGCTGGTTTAATCGGGATGGTTGTTAGCTATGTTTGTAATCAAGTAATCAAGTAATTATGTAATAAAATAATGAATTAATTTAAAAAGTGGACCGATTTGCATTGCGGTTTATTTTAAATAGCTTGAAATAAAAGTTACATTACAAATTTAAAAAAAACCCCCGACCCTTAAAAAGTAAAAAATTATTTCCGTTTACTTACATAAGCAGTCGGGGCCCTGCTAAGTAAATAAAATATAAAAACTCAGAGCTGCGAAACTAGAACCTTTTTTTTAATTTGTAATTTAGTCATGCAGTGGCATTCAGAGGTCGTCGCCACAGTAGTGCCAATGAAACTCGTAGCACAACAACCCTACCAATAGTATATAGATAGTCACGTATTTTTCGTAGAGGGGAACTTGAGGGGAACGAACTGTACAAACATAGGGTAACTGTGTAACAAACATGGTACAAACAAACACACGTTGTACCTACTACGGGTCAAGAAAGATATTTTTTTTTTCTGTAGTCAAATATTATTATAATTTTTTTTTTTTTTTATGGAAACTGACACGGTTGGCTACATCACCTACAACATCCGTGATGTCAGCCCATAACACCGGGTGAACTTGGTGCCACGTCAGTGCTTCCCTTCGGTCGTGCCGGCTACACTGAACTGGACGGAAAACACAAACTATTTACATAGCCGTTTCGACCGACCTTTCATTCAGTGCGGTGGTACCAACCCGGGCGGGTTAAACCCTACCACCTAGTATTATAAGAAGGGAGTCATATCCCTTAGCCGCCTTTTACGACATACACGGGGAGAGATGCAGTGGGGCTATTCTTTTAAAGTACCGGCCCCACACGGTACACTTGCTCCTAAAAAGGCCACAAAGGACAAATTACGGCACATCCTTTAAATATAAGTAGATATATAAATGGGTGAATCAACTTTTTCTTGTAACGTAAAAACCGGCTGCAAAAAAAAGTGTATTACAATTTATTACTTAGTTGAAAACCAATAAGTATAAGATACTTAGGTTGATAGGCAATTGAAATAAAAGAAAAGAACTATTTAAAATAAAACATTAACCAAATTTTTAGGGGTTACCCAGGGGACAATTTTGTCCCCAGCTTTGTATGGAAAAAAGGGGTTGTCCCCAGGGTAACCAATATTTTTGACGTGATAACGTCTTATAAATTGATGAACACGGGCAGCACGTACGAAAGAGTGTCACGTTGATAGTCACGTTGATATTCACGTTAATATTCAAAGTTACCATGGAAACGTCCTCGGCCCAAGCGGCAGTGTTGCCAAACGTACGGTAATTGCCGTATCGTACGGTAATCGAGGCTAGAAATCGACAAATGTACGATTGTACAATTCTTATAGCTGTGTTTCTTTATGACGTTATCACGTAAAACTATCGTCCGTAAACCGACTTTACAGACAACCAATTTTTTTTTAATTACTTAAAATTCATTGTCCAGCTTCTTTCTTATTAATCAATTACTTATCTGAGAGTTGCTGTAACTATTAAAATAAGGTGAATATATCAAGATAATATCCTGTTTTCAGACAGATAACAAAAACAAGAAAAAGTTAATTCACCCAAATACACATAACTTGTAAAACCGCTCGATCGTTGGAGGCTGACCGTTGTTCGGATTTCACGTAAAACCGTAGTTCCCTTCCTTCCCTTCTTAGCTTACTAGGTGGTAGGGTTTATCCCGCCCGGGTTGGTACAACCGCACTGAATGAAACGTCGGGATGCACTGACATGGCACCTAGTTCACCCGGTATTGTGGGCGGAGGTTGTAGGTGATGCAGCCAACAATAAAAAAAATAAAAAATAAAAATATATGCATTATTAATTTTATTATGTTATGTACGTACATTGTTATGTATAACATAAATTACAACGATAGAAAAACAGAATGAGAAAGCGAACGATGCCCGCACACTTTTGTAAAGCGTCTTTAGCATCCGCGAGATGTGCCTGTTCAAAAACCTGCCAAGTGCGAGTCGAGCTCGCGCACCGAGTTTTCCGCATGGGGACACCCTATAATTTACAGTAAAAATTTCTTTTATTATTTCTACTTAAATCCGCCATAACAACAAATATTCTGTAAAAATTTCATCCGGCTACCTATTACGGTTCCAATGATACAGCAGTAGGACGGACAGACAGACAGACGTACGGGGTACAGAAAACTAAGAACTAAAGAAATCCTTCCTTACCTATAATAAAATCCAACGTCTGCTTTCTGTCTGTCTGAGTGTCTGTCTGTCCGCTTATAACTCAAGAACCACTAAACCGATTTTAATAAAACAAAATTCTACGGATAGCTTGATTCTTCTCATCAACTATAGGCTACTTACTATCACGCTAAATAGCTTATGAGGTTAGCAGTGAAGTGAAATATGAGAGCGGGCGGAGCCGTGGGCACAGCTAGTGTACACATACATAACATTTCTCACTTATAGGTATTTCGAATTTTAATGCATAACAGGTTTACGGAAGGTGTTTGTGTACAATTTACATATTTTGAAAAGATGTTTGGCAGTTCTAAGACGATCTATAGGACGTGTGCATACATTCTAAGTCCGCCGGCCGACCTCGCTACGTTGTTCGTGACGTCAAAGATGGAAGGAAACCCGTTTGTCCGTTTCGCTATCCTCTCTTGCCGTTTGAGTTTGACGCACTTTATTCCAGTACGACGACGACGCGACGAGTGTGAACATGGTGGCCACTGGGTTAGCCATATCAACAATTTTGGAAATACACTTCATACATATCCTACCAAGTACCAAAAGCCCTGACCCTGAAGAAGGCAAAATTAATTTCCGTTTACTTACTTATGGTCTTAGGAGTCTAGGGGGACCGCTAAGTCCCCTGAGCAACTCTTGAGTTTTTATATTTTATTAATTTAGCGGGGGACTACTTAATAAGTAAAAGGAAACATTTTTTTGACTGTGCCAAGGGACCAATAATGGTGCAGTTGGTTCACAGAGCGAGCACGGAACGCCCCCCGCCCGCGCCCCCTACTAGAGGCGCCCTGAGCGCGATTTCCCTACAACGGCGTTGAAGCCTGTAGGCGTGGCCTATGACTTTCATATGTGTGTTGTGCGTGTGCATTTGTTTTGTGCGTGTGCCTAACTTGCTCCTCTTTGTGTGTAGTGTCGATACTAACACACACACACACACATATACGAAGCGCTAGTAGCACTGCGTCCAGTTATTGGGTTTCAAATATTATCGCTTAGGGCGCCTGTAGTAGGGGGCGCGGGCGGGGGGCGTTCCGTGCTCTGTGAGTTGGTTCAAAGGGGCTGCATCTTTTGAACCGTAATATAGGTAGCCGGTTGAAATTTTCATAGAATATGTGCTATTATGGCGGGCGGAACAAACAGTAAAAAATTAAGTGGGGTCACCACAGAACACCTTTGGGGGTCACACTCACAATACAATAAACATGTTTTTTTTCTTAAATTTTTTTGTTTTTTTTTGCTCTGTCGTAAAAACGGTTATATTATGTACGTAGAAGCGTCAAACTTGGTGTGATTATAATACAAACTGTAAAGTGAAACAACAAATAATAAAAACCGAACAATGGCGCGTCAGTGTTGGTGCGCGAGTTCGACTCGCACTTTGTCAGTTTTTTTATTTTATTTTATTTTTTATGTTATCCGGGTATGGGTGGCTGGGTCGAAGAGGTCGAAGCACAATCATGCTCCGACGAGCCAACCTCCGAGCTGTCTCCGAGAAGGTAGGTTCATATACCGGAGACTTCCCAGGATTGCTGGCTAAGTATACCGGACTAGAGGAGAACACAACCGAGGCTGCAATGCGGCCATCTTACATGCAGTACGGTGATACCAACCCAGTCGGCTAAAATTTGAGCCTACCACCCCTAGTAAGGGGCAAGGGAAGGGACCTACAGTTTTACACCGGTTCCGAACAGTGAAGCAGCAGGTGTAGGTATGCACGTAAATTTTTTCGTCAGAAAAAACTCATTTCAACTCTCGCATGAGAAGCCGATGCCCAAACCACTCGGCCACCGGCCGCCTAATTAGATAGGTTTAATTTTTTGACGTGTTAACGTCACGTCTTATAAATTGATGAACACCGGCTGCACGCACGAAAAAGTGTCACGTTCTATCTGAGCCTGTGTGTGCAAGCGAGAGCGCGTAACAAGCGATAGAGAGGCACAATCGGCCCAAGCGTCGGCTTGTACACATTTATCTCTCTGGTTCTAAAGTACCAGGGCAGCAGACGACGGGCAGTATGACGTTATCACGTAAAACTATCGTCCGTAAACCGACTTTACAGACAACCAATTTTTTTATGGAAATCTACATTCGCTGCATGTATCACATGTCGCACGCAGGTGCCATGTCAATGCTCCCCTTTGTATTGTAGGTACGAACTGAGAATGGTCACGTCGATGAAATAAGCCCCGTTTGTTATGTTATCTATCAGTCGAGTCGTCCTGCGCCTGCGCATTGTTGCGGAGATCACAATCTATTTGTAAGGTGATTCCCAGATAATACACTTTACTCTGCAGTTCACTCACATGGGTACACTTAGAGGGCATCTTTTCTATCATATTAGTTTTTATTTATGAAAACCAGTTTGGGTGGCTGTGCCGAGGGGCCTGAGGCTAAACACACTCGCCGAAAGACAGTTCGGCACCCTAGCGGTGCGATAGAGGAACACTTTTGAGAAATGATGGGTCCTCCTACGCTCCTCTTCGTCTGCCCGATGTATGACTTTCCACAGCTACATGGGATTTGGTAGGTACGCGCCGCCAGTCAGACAGTTACCTCTCCAGTCTGCCGGCGTGTACCAAATCCCATGTAGCTGTGGAAAGTCATACATCGGGCAGACGAAGAGGAACGTAGCGACGCGGGTCTCGGAGCACATACGAGCGGCGAGACAACTGGACTCCAACAAATCGGCAGTGTGCGATCACATGGACTCCGGAACGAACCACTGGATTAGGTTCGATCAGGTCAAAATTCTTGCGACTTAAACACGACACGTCCCACGTCTCGTCCGAGAGTCCATCGAAATCAAGAAGCACGACAACTTCACAACCCAGTCATAGCGTCCTTCCGTATGTTACTTTCCCATGGAACTGTAAGTTCAACAAGTACTACATGCTTTGTCGCTTTTGAGAATATGAGTATATCCGGTCTTCATGCTGTGGTACAGATTTACGAAGGCATTTGGTAATGCTTCTCATGTGTGTCCTTCAAGCCCAACGTAAACAAGTTTCTCTGAGACGAACGAGTGCTGCGGAGATAGGTTGAATGACAAAGAATAAAGGATGCTAGTAAGTTGTACTGAAAACATGATCATCTTTTGTCCCATGCGGTGGTATCAACCCATCCGGCTACAATTCAAGCGTAAACCTTCCCTTCTTACCTTACTTAGGTGGTATGGTTTAACCCGCCCTGGATGATACCACCGCACTGAGTGAAAGGTCGGTTGAAACGGTTATGTAAATTGTTCGTGTTTTCCGTCCATTTCAGTGTAGCCGGCACGAGCGAAGATCACCTAGCACATCACGGATGTAGTATGTGATGTAGCCAACCGTGTCAGTAGCCATAAAACAATTTAAGGGACAAGCGAAGAGTTGTTAATTGTTATCTTTCAAAGGAGTGATGGATGATTGATAGTACATTTTGCGTAAAAAGTATCTGTTTTGTCCAGTGACTAATGTTCCTTGGTCTATCACTTGGACTCGAGCGAGCGAGGCTCGCTCGACTACATAAGTATTGCAGCAGCAGCACGTATGTATATGAGTTACTTACGCACGTACTTAATCAGGGTTTCCAGGTGTCCGCTTTTACCACGGACAGTCCTCTTTTTTTGAAGTCTTGTCCGCGGAAAAGCTTTTTCGTAAAATGGATGGATAAATTTTTCGTAAAAGTTTTACCCGAAAAATCAAAGGGTGAAAAATGTCCTCTTTTTTTATCTGGACCATCTGGCAACCCTGAATATAAGTTTACAGTATACTTTAGAAAACCAATGCAGTACCAAAGAAGATACATTGTATTTTCATAAACCTACGAGTACTATCTACAAATGTTTCAAACATGATTGCAAAGCATCGTAATAGATAAAGTTTGTACGCGCGACCTACCATGTAACGTAAGTACGTCAATAAATGAATATCCTTATAATTCGAGAACCACTTAATCGATTTACATAAGATCTTCACTGTTACATTTTTTCACTTCTCAAGATGATTTTAGACTGTAAATCATACATAACGCAACGTCATCGGTGGCCTGAGCTGTGAGCAAAAAGTCACGCGAAGCGAAGTAGCGGGCAAAATCTAGTTTAGGATAAAACAGTCAATCGATACTAATTTACCCGACTACGACACGACATAAAAAGAAGAGGTTACGTTCGTGAAGCTTTTGAAAAGCTTCAGGTTTCTATAAGTTGACATTATGTTTTTAACACCCGACGAAAAAGGAGGGGTGTTATCAAAAAAAAAAAAACCCCTGACACAACAACCCCAAAAAGTAAAAATGTTTTCCGCTTATTTAATTAAAGGCGTCGTGGGACCGCTAAGTAAAAAAATATAAACTCGGTCCCCCGACGACGCCTTTAATTAAATAAGCGGAAATTATGTTTTAATTTTTAGGGTTGTTGTTGTGCCGGGGTTTTTTTTGGTTATTGGGTGAATCAACTTTTTCTTGTAACATAAAAACCAGCTGCAAAGTCAAATAAAAAAAAAGTGTATTACAATTTATTACTTAGTTGAAAATCAATAAGTATAAAATACTTAGCGCGTCTTGCACCAACACGAGTTTAGAGTTAAATAGCGAGTTATGGATTTAAACGCGGTTCAAACGCGGTTCCCACATACAACGGGTGCTAGTTTAACGAGTTAAACTGGTTTATAGTTAAATTCGTGTTGGTGCAAGTGGGCCTTAGGTTGGTAGGCAATTGAAATAAAAGAAGAGAACTATTTAAAATAAAACATGAACAAAATTTTTAGGGGTGACCCAGGGGACAATTTTGTCCCCAGTTTTGTATGGAAAAAAGGGGTTGTCCCCAGGGTAACCAATATATTTTTTTAATTACCTACTCAAAATTCTTTGTGCAGCTTCTTTCTTATTAATCAATTACTTATCTGAGAGTTCCTGTAACTATTAAAATAAGGTGAATTTATCAAGATAATATCCTGTTTTCAGACAGATAACAAAAACAAGAAAAAGTTGATTCACCCAATTAACTGTCGTTAAATTTTACGATAGATCAATGACTTATATTCTCTAGTATAGACAGTCGTCAGCAATCCAGCAATCAGCATATCCAGTCCAGTATCACTAACTACAGATAGTCAATGTCACTCATCATCAGATCCAGTATCAGGTGGTTGGTATCAGTATGTTGGGCGAGTGAGTAACCGGAAGGACGAATGTTCTAAGGGAATACCCTTCTTTCTGTATGTCAACTTACTTACAAATTCAGTGTGCATGCACTCGGTTATTCCGTTTGTCGCATAGAAATTATTACGCAGAAACGTCATACTCATGCATTACACGTTCTCCTTATTACCAACAATTGGACTGCATGCACAACATTTGTAGGAAACAGAATAAGCGAATAGAGAATTATTGTGACAGAGATATAAGTACATTTAATTTTTATGTCTTTTTTAATGTTTTATTTTTTTACAACTATCTGCCGCCATCTGGGGACATTTTGTTGGAAGTTTGTATGGCTCTTGAAGTCTTGACTCATGATGCCAGAGCGACGGGTTGCCGACTAGTCTGAACGTCGACGGCTTCTCTTGCCAGAGGTCGAAGGTTCGAATCCGATTAGCGTGTACCAAACCAATGCGTATTTTCTGATTTGAAAAAAAAAATCATTTTTACTTGACCTTGTACTTTACCTTCACGCGCTGCGCTGCACGGTTCGGATCGGTGTAAAAATGTAGGTTCACCGGGTTGAATGGAGAAAATTGCCTAAGGCAATAAGTCCACCCTTGCCACAAATTAAGCGTATTATTATCACTACTTGTTGAGTGGGGACCAGTGTCCTTCACTATTTCTTATGGAGCATTACTTGTGCCATGTAGTCTTGGGGTAACTTGTAGCGTCCTTTTCTTAGCACGGCATCTTCTTCTTATTAGACTGACCACAAGTATAAAACCGGAGAACGAAGAGGTAACCAAAGAGTTTGTATTACGTCGCTGCGCTCCTTTATAGAGAGAATGTGAGCGTTGGTGAGGTGAAGCTTCGTTGGTGAGCGCCACGAAGCGCGGTCGGGTCCGATCGGCAGTCATCGGCCGTGCTTCGTCGCGCGATGCAGAGGGAGCAATTTCTTAGTTTTATTCCTAAAGTTCAGCCAAAATGGTCAACTGTTGCGTTTTAATTTGCACATCTGACTCAAAGAAGTAGACTAGAATCGTGAATGGTCTAAGATTCCACAGGAAATTGGTATTTTGGTGATATTTTAACCGGGAGCGACGGCGGTGGCGGATTTCCTATAGAACGTGCTAAGTCTAAATCATATTTTTTCCTGAATATTTATATAATAATCCATGTGATTACGTATTTAATTTAAGTAGTACTAGCTGTTGCCTGCGGCTTCGCTCGCGTGAAATTCGGATTTAAAAAGAAGAAAGTAAGTAAGCCCGCCCACGTAAGGTACGTGGGCGGGCTTACTTACTTTCTTTCGGTTTGTATGACAGCCACATCATAGCGTAACCGGAACTGAATTTTATTTAGCCTATCCTATGTCTCGTATAGGTAAATGTGCTTGTACTAAGTTTCATTGAATTCGGATGATCGGTTTAAGAGCTATCGTGGAACATAGATAGTTACATACATACAGAAAATAGTTCTAAAGATCGTCAATTTAGTTTTAGTATCATACATAGAGTCTACAAACTCAATATCTCATAAAACAAAGTAACTTACTCCATGGCCATCCCTTACAGATTTATTATTAGTATTGATGATAAAGTTCCAAAATAGGAGGCAGATATGATCTTTCGTGTTTTTTTTTTAAACCAAGTAAAAGTCAATACTCTATGGAAGGACTTTAGAGCTCGGTTACTTTATTAAACGACGCATGTTCGTTCACGTAGGTATCATTATGATATGAAGCATTTTATTTTTTCAAAAAATGGCCGTCATTTCGATACGAATGAAATGAGCTTAACGTAAATCACGCATATACCTACCTTCGTTCTTAAGCAACCCTAAGCGCGGTCAGTACTTGGATGGGTAACCGCTCGACCGTTGGAGCTGACCGTGGTTCGGATTCCACGTTAACCTGTAGGCCCCTTCTCTTCATACCTTACTAGGTGGTAGGGTTTATCCCGGCCCGGTTGGATCCACCGCTCTGACGAAACGTCTGTCGAAACGGCTATGTAAATAGTTCCAAATAAGGTCCCGCTTTTGGGTTTTTCGCTGCGATCTCAAAAACAGTGCCCCGTAGATAAAAATTGTGTTTTACCGAATGAAAGCTCATAAAATTCTCCACAACTTTTATTCTATTCACTTTTTTCGAATTCCGAACCGTTTTCGAGCTACACGCTTAGGAAAAGTGAAAATTTTCGAAAAATCCGGTCAACAGTTGCACCAATTTTAAGATTTTTTGTAAAATTTCATCATTTTCAGAGAAAGTTCTTTTGGTCATTCCTGAGGCACAACTATCGTTTGTTACAGCTATGTACCATCTAATAATATGTCACACTTGAAAGCGGGTTAAATGAAGTAAATGGAAATCATGTCACTGGAAGAAATGGAAAATTGTATTTTATAGATAATAAATAAAAGTGTATTATATATAAGGTAAGTAATTTTATTTTATTTTAATAAATCATTGTTTTACTTCCAAGAAGTTTCATCCTCTTTGGACGTGAGGGCCCTGGTAAGGGTTCTTCCTCCATGGCATCTTCATCCTCAGTGGTGGGTGGTTCTTGATGAAGGGCCTCTGCGTGCTGTTTAGCTGCGCTCTCAGTTGGTGGGCGCGAACTAATTTCAGGCTATATACTAGCCACTAACCTCATAAACGACTGGAAGCGGTACTGGTTGAGAGAGGTCTGTCTTGCTGGTGCCGATTCCTTTCACCCAAGACATCCCGCTACTGAAACCCGGCCTAGGAAAAACCAAAACAATAGTACTGTCCACCCAAGAGATGCAGCAGCGTAGATTTGAATACATCCTGTTCTTACATTCATCTACCGGCTGCGACACAACATCTGCAACTTTCAGGAGAAGTAAAGTGGGCTTCTTGAAATTGTACTTGAAGTCGGAAGTCATCAAGGAAGCGGCAGTGATCTTTTGCAACCCCGCCTCCACTCACGGCGAGGTTGAACAGGCTGGGAAGATGTGCTTCCTCAAATGGTATGGGGCACCAGCAAGACAGACCTCCCTCAACATCTTCCAGTCGTTTATGAGGTCAGTGGCTAATATAAAGCCTGAAATTAGCTCGCTCCCACAGACTGAGAGCGCAAGTAAACAGCACGCAGAGGCCCTTCATCAAGAACCACCCACCACTGAGAATGAAGATGCCATGGACGAAGAACCCTTACCAGGGCACTCACGTCCAAAGAGGATGAAAACTTCTTGGAAGTAAAACAATGAATTATTATTAAAATAAAATAAATTTACTTACCTTATAACAAACTTTTATTTATCATCTATAAAATACTATTTTCCATTTTTTCAAGTGAGATGATTTTCATTTACTGCATTTAACCCGCTTTCAAGTGTGACATATTATTAGATGATTCATAGGTGTAACAAAAGATAGTTGTGACTCAGGAATGACCAAAACAACTTTTTCTGAAAATTATGAAATTTTACAAAAAATCTTAAAATTGGTGCAACTGTTAACTGTCGACGCCAGGACTTTTAGTATGCTTACTCCCTAAGACCCCGAACAGAGGTTTCTGAAGAAATCGCTTTTGACCCTGCTCACGCACTCTACACCTCCTTTATTGCCTGAACTACAAGGTTATCAGAAGAAAAAAAATTCTCTCTTTACAAAAGAGAAGAAAAAGAGTGCATGGAATTTTAAAGCCTTTATCTGAACCACATTAAAGTCCTAAACGAGTGATATTCAATATAAACTTGACTTTTTGGAACAATTTACGAACACCATCATCCTTTGCGTTTTCGTAGTATAGTAATGTAGTAGTGATAGATAACTCATAATCCGCAACTTTTTGTGTGAGGTTTAGTTAAATTCCAAATAAAGACCCAATCATGTTTTCGTTCGAAAGTTGAATTTTGAAAATTCATAAATTTTTATTTAAAAAACTTTTGTTATGTTATGTTTTTTTTTTCACTCATTTGTCGTAAATACGAATCTTTCATAATGGCAAGTACCTGAGCGATCGAGCTTTGCTTGGTGTCTACACCTATCTATGTAGATGAATAAACTTGAAAAAGTAACATTATCTAAATACAATTAAATTTCGTCGAAATTGCTAGAGCCGTTTCCGAGAAACAAATATATACATACAAGTTTAGCTCACTTAAAGTAATAGGATAAAGTAATAAAAGTAAGCACCGTAAGAATTCAATATAATATTAAGGTACCTACACCTCACTTACAATAAAGATTAAATTTTGCAAAATAAGAGATACATTGTTTCTACGCTTGGACGCTTTCCGTTCGCGCATGCCCGAGTAGGAGCCGAACGTCATTCCCCTGCCCGCACTACACCGCGCAGCGGGCTTCATTCTTTCTCGTAGCTGTGTGCCCATAGAGTCGCTCTATAAAGGAGCGCAGCGACGTAATACAATCTCTTTGGAGGTAACCTTGTAGAGTAATTTCCAAAAGTTTTGAACCTAGGGCATTTTCTTTTCATAGAAGTACAAACGCGCAAGTACAAACTGCAAGGCATAGTCAGCTCGGACGTCCAAAAGCGTCTATGTGTTGTGTTGTGATTGGCTCCCCGCTACAACCACCGCCGGCTGTGATTGGCTCATTGCATTCTTAGGCACCCGACCCGCACCCGCTGCCCTTGTCTCAGCCTACCCGCTTCTTTTTAACCCCCGACGCAGAAGAAGGGGTGTTATAAGTTTTTATATTCGTGCGGATAGATAGTCGCCTTTCGCGAGATGCGCGGGGAGAGACGATGCTTCTTCTAAATATTTTTTTAAATTTTAAAATAATTTTTATTAAAATTAAACTTTATTAAATTTATAATTTCAAATTAATTGATTTTTAATCAATATCTTTTCAATGTAAATGAAATACTTAATTAAGGTTTAATGGCTCATTGCATTCTTAGGCACCCGACCCGCACCCGCTGCCCTTGTCTCAGCCTCCCCGCTTCTTTTTAACCCCCGACGCAGAAGAAGGGGTGTTATAAGTTTGTATATTCGTGCGGATAGATAGTCGCCTTTCGCGAGATGCGCGGGGAGAGACGATGCTTCTTCTAAATATATAGCTCCACGGTTTTCCATGGGTACTACTCCGCAGGTAGGGTTACCAGATGTAAAATTAAAAAGTCCTGACAAAACAGTCCAATTTTCATAGAAAAGTCTTGAGATTTTGTCGCAAACGTAATAAAGGTTAGGTTAGGTTAGGTGAGGTTAGGTTAGGTTAGGTTAGGATAGGTTAGGTTAGGTTAGGTTAGGTTAGGTTAGGTTAGGTTAGGTTTGGTTAGGTTAGGTTAGGTTAGGTTAGGTTAGGTTAGGTTAGGTTAGGTTAGGTTAGGTTTTTTTTTTTTTTTTTTTTTATTAGTTCCAAATAAATAACACCTCAGCTATACATGCCGAGTTCTTGTTTTCGTCCTGTCACTCAATCCCACCATCACGCACCCCCTTGCACCCTGGTTCCAGCAGGAGTGCAAGTTCCTTCTCTTTCTTACATTTTTATTTATTATTATTATTTTTATATATATATTTACAGCTTGTCCTAGTTAATGTTTATGAGTACATTGCTAATGAGTATGCTTGAACACACTCAAGTTACAACATAACAAGTTCGTAAGTAACGAAATTTACAATTTACAATTAGGCCGAGAATGCAACCCATAAGTTTGCCATTCTTTAAATTAACAATATTCAAATGTTTAATTACAATTTTATTTACTAACAATTTAATAATATTGAGATTATTTAGTACATGTCTAAAATAATAGGTGTTGTGCTATTTTCCCTAGACACGGCCGCCATTATGTCCTCGCAATAGTTGACAAAGGCCTCTCCCACTTTCTCGTCGTCGATTAAAAGTGCAGGGTAGTTTTTAGGCTTTATATCCATCCTGGCAAAGTGCTCGAGATTGTAGCGCTTGGCAGAGAATCTCGGGCACTCTGACAGGATGTGAACCATAGTCTGTGGGGACGTACCGTCGCACGAGCACGAGGGAGAGTCCCTCAATTTGAAGCGGTGCAGGTAGGCTGCTATCCCTCCATGCCCGCTCCAGATCTGACTCCTCGTGCTCGTTTGACGGACGGAGGTTAGGCTAGGTTAGGTTAGGTTAGGTTAGGTTAGGTTAGGTTAGGTTAGGTTAGGTTAGGTTAGGTTAGGTTAGGTTAGGTTAGGTTAGGTTAGGTTAGGTTTTTTTTTTTTTTTTTTTTTTTTTTATTATGAATAGCTTTATTTTCCATAGACACAGAGTCCATGCTCTTTTCTGCTTAAGTTAACATATTATTACTTCTTATTTAGAATACACGCTACAAGGTTTGCTGATACTGTTACTGTTATGCTGTGGGGTTTCTTTCTTTCTTGATTTTTTTTTTTTTTTTTTTTTTTTTATCGTAAATATTTATTTTATTCCATATTATTTATTTATTTATGTATATATAAATAATATACGTTAGGTTAGGTTAGGTTAGGTTAGGTTAGTTTAGGTTAGGTTAGGTTAGGTTGGGTTGGGTTGGGTTGGGTTGGGTTGGGTTAGGTTAGGTTAGGTTAGGTTAGGTTAGGTTAGGTTAGGTTAGGTTTCACAGCTTTGTGGAAAAAAAATTATTGGTTTTGTGCACTGATTTTTTGTTAATTAGTACGTTGTTGATTTGTAATATTATCAAAACAAGATATGTTTCTGTTTATGTTGATTGTAACTTTCTAATAAAAAAATTTGAAAAATCTACTGTGCTTTATTTTAAAATCGAAAAATCCTGAGATTTCGAAAGTCCGGCCGCAATCTTGTCGGGAGCCTAAAAATCCTGAAATTTTAGGGCAAATCCTGAGATATGGTAACCCTATCCGCAGGGTACTACGACAAGTCGAGTCTGTTGCGTTCTCGCGCGTCCGCTCAAGATGAAGCCTTGAGGAAAACCCGGTACGGGGATATCGCCTTGCACAGTCTAGGTTGTCAAACAGGTATTGCTTGATAAGCTTGCACACTTGCATGGCCAGATGCTATTTGTTGTTTTGTGAAGAAATCCATTGCATTATCCTGTTAGATTTTGTAATTGTTTTTAGTGGATAATTTATTGTTTTATTAGATTTTTTTTATGTAATCCAGTATCGGTGGCTGAGTCGGAGGGGCCAAAGCACATGCTCCGACCAGCCAATATCACCTCCGAGAAGGTAGGTGCCATACCGAAGACTTTCATTGGTTGCTGGCTATGCTGGACTAGAGGAGAATACAACCGAGATACGCGGCCATCTTGCATCCAGTACGGTGGTACCAACACAGTCGGCTACAATTTGAGCCTACCACCTAGTAAGGAGCAAGGGAAGGGGTCTACTTACACCGGTGCATCCAAAGATATATTACGTACTAGATAACTCGGCCAACTAACATGTTCCACCGAGTTGCGGTTCACGATCCTCAAGTCTCTTAGTCGAGCGCGAGAGGCCGCAGCGCGCAGTCGTCGCCTACCTGCTGCGATCGCGCCTCGCCTTTTAATACATTTGTCGATGCGAAGGTGCGATGGCGAATCTGGAGATGAAGTGTTATATAATTATAAGACAATATGCACACCGACGCACGAGTGCGATCGTTCTCCCACCCCTTGCCTCTCTCCAGCACGCTTCCCGCCCCGCGCGAGCCCCCCACACCGGCCGCCAGACCGTCTCCCTCCCACACGCTTCCCGCCCCGCGCGCGCTCCCCTCGACTGCTCGACTCTGCGCTCCGCTTCCCCGCTACCTTACCCCATACCTCAGCCGCTGGAACACCGCTTCTCTGTATAATATTTCTTCGTAGCGATAAATCTATATAATATTTCATCTAAGGGTGCAGCAGGTATGCGAGTAATTTTTTTCGTCAGAAAAAACTCATTGCCCCAGCCGATTGTCGCGGGATACATACAGCAGCGTGTGGTATGCATGTAAGTTTGTACAACAAAGTACAATACCTACGCAAGATACAATCAGCCAAAAATTTCGCATTGTCCTGTTTGTGAACTTACTTACTGAAGGGAAGAACCGCAACCGAACAGCAAGGCGCATATTTCGAAGCATATTTTCCTCTTTGTGCGATAAACAGAATTCCCTTGACGGGGGATATCACACCATTTATTGCTGCAGCGTTTGGAGTCAGTGAAGAGGCTTTGTTTATTTTTTAGGGTTCCGTATCCATCGTACCGGACCCTATTACTAAGCCTACGCCGTCTGTCTGTCTGTCTGTCTGTATGTCTGTCTCTGTCCGTCTGTCCGAGGGCTGTATCTCTTGAACCGTAATAGGTAGCGTAGCCCGTGGAAATTTTCACAGAATATGTGTTATTTATTATTATGGCCAATATACTATATACCAATAAATAATAAAAATAAGAAAAAGTAAAAAATTCACGGGGTCCCCATACAAGAAACTAAAAAGTGTATACGCGCCATCTACCGAAAAGAGTATGAAGCATTCTGTCAGCCTCGATAGCTCAGTGGTGCAGACAGTCAACTGTCGCTATTGAATGTTAAGCAACGCTGGGTGCGGTCAGTACTTGGATGGGTGACCGATGACCGTTGGAGGCTGACCGAGGTTCGGATTCCTCGTAAAACTGTAGGTCCCTTCCCCACCGCACTGAATGAAACGTCGGTCTAAACGGCTATGTAAATAGTTTGTGTTTTCCGACCAGTTCAGTGTAGCCGGCACGATCAAAGGGGGAAGCACTGACATGGCACCGAGTTCACCCGGTGTTATGGGCTGACATCACGGACGTTGTAGGTGATGTAGCCAACCGTGTCAGTTTCCATAAAAAAAAAAACTAGGTAATTAATACATAGATTGCGTGAATGGCGCTGACCATGACATGACGATACGGAACCCTCGGTGCGCGAGTTCGACTCGCACTTGGCCGTTTTTTTATTTGTTTAGTTTTAAAAAATCTAGCGGTTTAGTTTTAAATTAACTTAACCGCTAGGTATGTACTATTAGAAAAATAATATTTTAATCTTCTAAACCTTACCATGTCAACATAGTGAATATAATATAATCGATAAAGAACTGGTTTTACGAACGTAGGTACTACGATGGGCGCTGCTGCTCTGAGGAAGTAACACCCTTTTATTCCCTGCGAACACTCTCCGCAACACTCGTGCGTCACATAGTGGAGGATTTAGTGCGATAAACCCTGCATTTTTACTTAGAAGGCTCATACTTGCAACAGTTGTTCCTTAGGTGCTCCTGAGTGGATTTCCACCGGTAGACATCGGGGGTCACCGCGGGGGTGGCGGGGGGAGGGGGTGGAAGTTTGCTTCTGCCGCGCTTCACTTTGTACCCTATTCCTTCAAAACTATAGGTATTAGGGCAAGTGTGATGTCATTTTCGGATAACTCAAGGACGACTGATTCATTTCTGGAAGAAACATTTTGCCTTTCTATACAAAAAAATATAAATATTAGGCAAAACTCACAAAACGTGAAAATATTTTTTTTAAATAAACGCCGTTTACTTTTGAACTACTAAAGATAAAGATAAATAAAAAATATGGGCTAAAAGCTGCATTTACAAGGATTACAAATATATAAATTTTATTGGGATGGCGTAATAATAAGTGAGTGAAAAAAATTTCAAAACAGTGCCGTGTATTTACATTTTGAGGCGAACATCGTGCTAAGATGCGTAGTGAATTGAAAACAGTACCTAGGTGATACGTGATAATTATTATTATTATACATTTGTAAAATTATTGCTAATTAAACATTAAATTATTCACATACACACACACCCACCCTCACATACACACACACATACCTACCTTACCCATGTTTGTGATTGCTACCTAAAGTAAATGCTTTATATTATTACCATGTCGTCATTTTAGATTTTTGGAAACTGACACGGTTGGCTACATCACCTACAACATCCGTGATGTAAGCCCATAACACCGGGTGAACTAGGCGCCATGTCAATGCTTCCCTTCATTTCGCGCCGGCTACACTGAACTGGACGGAAAACACGAACTATTCACATAGCCGTTTCGACCGAAGTTCTATTAATTTCATAAAGTTTTAACAGTTTATATTAGTTATATTAGTTAAAAAAGTCGTTCCGGAAGTGACGTAGAAGTTCTGAAAAGGGGGGCCCATATGGCGAACAAAGAAGTATCCACTTCAAAAAAATATTAGTAAATCTACATGTCATAAAAAATAACGACGTATTTTTCAATCGTCGTCATTGCCTTTTCGAGCCGCCCTTCAGTCGCTGACACCAAACTCTCAGTTAAAGCGGGAAAGGCCTCCCATGCTTCAAAAGCACTTTTCTTGCCTTTTCCGCTGAAGCAAGAGACAGCGTCACACCCAGAAAACGCATGAAACAGAGGCAAGGCCCTCGCTCGCTGTGGTACTGTAAAAAAATTACATTATAATATAAAGCATCTATTGTGTCTATACTTAATATAGGTATAGGTAATGCAAACATTTAAGTCTTTACTTATGGAAGTCGCAATATCATGGCAGCAAAGTTACTGGCGGAAAGCAGTGGTTCCGTACCGCTGAAGGCCGCCGGGAGGACTGGAGGAAAACTGGAGAGGCGTATGTCCAGCAGTGGACGCCTACACGCTGACTGACTGACTGAAAGGTACTGGTGGTGTTTTCCAGTACCTATGTGCACCCACAGCTCTTCAAGCTGAGGTAATTTTTGCACCTGTGCAACTGCTAGCACTACGACATCGGTATCTACAGTACGTTGCATAATTTTTGTTAAGCCCATCATGCGAGTATCCGCCTCTTCATGATTACACGGGGCTAATCGCTGTGTGTCACGGGCACGGGTGATGTTGGTGAAAATATTTGGCCCATCCGTGATGCAAACTTCTTTCCCATTCTCAATTTCGTTTGCGAAGGATTGGCAGAGTATTGAAAGCAAGTGAAACAGTCCTTCTTTGTTTGAATTGTCCCTTAGGAAATTCCCCCAGCCTTGAGGTATTTTCGCCGTAGCAGACACCAGTGTTTTTTGTCCAGTGCCACGTTTTTCTTTGGTTATATTTTTTAGACTCTTATACGCTCGCTTATATACGCTCTTAAACGCGGCGGCGGCGGCGCACGTACGGTGCGGCGCGGGGGCCGACTAAAATCATACTCACCCCGCAGCTGCTATCCCCCGCCCGCTCGGCTGTAATGGATATAGGTAAGTAGGCATAGGTACGTACTTACTACGTACCTACCTAATAAATAATCTACAAATTAATAGAGTAGTTAATTAGTAATTAATAGGCGAGTCGGCGACTGTCCTCCTGTGAAACTTGGAAGCGAAACCCTACCACACACTAGCTCCGTGCGTTATGTAGGAATGCACTTAGATAGGAGGCAGACATTCAAAGAGCACATCAGGCGCAAAAGACAGAAACTGAACCTACGGCTCAACAAACTGCACTGGCTGATGGGCAGAGCCTCTAAACTGAGCACATCCAACAAACTCCTCATCTACAAAGCGGTCATCAAGCCGGTGTGGACATATGGCATACAGTTGTGGGGCACTGCAGGCAACAGTAACATTGAGATCTTGCAGAGATTCCAAAACAAAGTGCTTCGAAACATATCAAACGCACCATGGTTCTCTAAAAACGATGACATACACGAGCATCTCAAAGTGCCGAGCATAAAAGCTGAGATCCAGTCGAATTGTACCAGATACAAGACGAGTCTAAAAAATCACCCAAATATTCTGGCCACGGCACCGCTGGACCACACCGGCCCTGGAAGGCTGAAACGACACCAAGTGTTGACCCTAGATCTTCGACACTAACAACCAAAAGGGAGAGCCGTCAATGGATGGCTCACCTCAAACGCCATACCCCAAACAACAAATAATCTGCTTATGGTAGAGTTCCGATGGCAGATGGCTAAATCAGAAAAAAAAAATTATAGAACTAATATAAACTGTTAATAGAACTTTATGAAATTAATAGAACTTCGGTCGAAACGGCTATGCGAATAGTTCGTGTTTTCCGTCCAGTTCAGTGTAGCCGGCGCGAAATGAAGGGAAGCAATGACATGGCACCTAGTTCACCCGGTGTTATGGGCTGACATCACGGATGTTGTAGGTGATGTAGCCAACCTTGTCAGTTTCCATAAAAAAATGACGACATGGTAATAAATATAAAGCATTTACTTTAGGTAGCAATCACAAACATGGGTAAGGTAGGTATGTGTGTGTGTATTTGAGGGTGTGTGTGTGTGTGTATGTGAATAATTTAATGTTTAATTAGCAATAATTTTACAAATGTATAATAATAATAATTATCACGTATCACCTAGGTACTGTTTTCGCTATGTTAGCCTCAAAATGTAAATACACCGCACTGTTTTGAATTTTTTTTTCACTCACTTATTATTACTCCATCCCAATAAAATTTATATATTTGTAATCCTGGTAAATGCAGCTTTTAGGAAATATTTTGTATTTATCTTTATCTTTAGTAGTTCAAAAGTAAACGACGTTTATTTAAAAAAAATATTTTCACGTTTTGTGAGTTTTGCCTAATATTTATATTTTTTTGTATAGAAAGGCAAAATGTTTCTTCCAGAAATGAATCCGTCATCCTTGAGTTATCCGAAAATGACATCACACTTGCCCCAATACCTATAGTTTTGAAGGAATAGGGTACAAAGTGAAGCGCGGCAGAAGCAAACTTCCACCCCCTCCCCCCGCCACCCCCGCGGTGACCCCCGATGTCTACCGGTGGAAATCCACTCAGGAGCACCTAAGGAACAACTGTTGCAAGTATGAGCCTTCTAAGTAAAAATGCAGGGTGTCCATACAAATTATCGCACTAAATCCCCCACTAACAGAGTTATGCCACATGAATAGAGAAGCGACCAGAAACTAAGCTTCATAGAACCGCGCTGTGATAGGTACACTACTACAAGCTTGAGGCGCGTGTGTGCGTGTCCCACTGGCGCGGCGGCTCGTCACGTACGAGCGGAAACCGGTTTATACCGGCTCCACCAGTGGGCAAACTCAGGGCGTGCACAACGCACGTCAGTCGTTTTCGTTCCATGTATTAAATCACTATTATTATATTAATAAATAATATTGTTTTAATATAAAAAAGTGTAAATATGGTTATTAAATGTACAGTGTGTATGAACAATTATAGAAAGAATAAAAACATATCATATTTTAATTATCCGAAGGAGTCCACTAGATAAGTACCTACATAAAAACTTTATTATAATTTTTACGGTTCCGTGTCCGGTACGGGACCCTATTACTAAGCCTACGCCGTCTGTCCGTCCATCCGTCCGTCTTCATTTGGTCATATCTCGAGAACCACTGGCCTTAGACACATCGTGTTAGTACTCAAACTTGACGTCTCGATGAGATCTACCCATCTGTCATTCGAACATTTGTTTTGATCATATCTCGAGAACCACTGGTCTTAGACCCATCGTGTTGGTACACAAACTAGACGTCTCGGTGAGATCTACCTACCTATCTGTCATGCGAACATTTGTTTTGATCATATCTCGAGAACCACTGGTCTTAGACCCATCGTGTTGTACTCAACTAGACGTCTCGATGAGATCTACCCATCTGTCACATAAACATTTGTTTTGATCATATCTCGAGAACCACTGGTCTTAGACCCATCGTGTTGGCACTCAAACTAGACGTCTCGATGAGATCTACCCATCTGTCACATGAACATTTGTTTTGGTCATATTTCGAGAACCACTGGTCATAGACCTATCGTGTTGGTATCGAAAACGGAGTGTGGAAAGACCACCCACTAGGTGGGACGACAATATTATCAAGTAGGTACGTAGGCGGAAAGCAGTGATTCCGTTCGCAGTGGTTGCATACACGTTCACTGACTGCCTAAATGAATGTTCCACGTTTAGTTCATCTTTTATTAGCTTTGTTCCGAAGGTTGGCTTATTTTCTTTTTGTAAACTCATTTGTCCCACATGATAAATCGGAAAGTCACCCTATGTATAAGAAAGGGACTGATCCCCCTCCCTGCATGCTCGCTCACCAGCGATCCTTTTGATTCCCAAGTAAGTATATGGTGTTTATGTATAATTGACAGTTGTCTAGTCTATGGTGTTAATGCACGGTTGACAGCTGTCTAACGCATTTCCGTCGCATGACGTCACTTCTTTAAAAAAATATCAAGGGTATTTAATAAAAAACTGATACATATTTTGATTATTTAATGTTATCCTCCTGTGCCAACCCTACCAAAATAGGTAAATATTTTGAACGCTCCTTAGCACCTTTCTCTCTGGTCCCTTCTTTACTCGGTGGTTATGCCCCCTTTTGTTTGTTGTGGGCTTTTGAGAACCCATCGGTTCCCAAAGTCAGTTCCAAGGTCAGTTCTTTGTCGCATCGCTAGGATGTGGAACTGTCTCCGAGTGTGTTTTCCGAATCATCCAACAGGCTAGACAGCCTAGCAACAGTCCGCAAATCTGCCGGCATGGCGCCTCACTGAGCGCGGTTTCGTTCTTGGTGGTTTCGCGGGGAGAGGTGATTTTGGCTCCGTCAACTGCACCATTGGTTTACTGCTTCCCCACATTGGGGGAAAATGTGAATTCATACATAAAGTAAAAAAATATTTGCATTTCTCAAAGCATGTTCTAAATTCATTTATTCACAAAAGTAATTTTAGATGCCTTTAGAAAGAAAAATTTAATTAGTGTCTTATTTGTTTTAACTTTCTTAATTCTTATAGAGAAAAATATAAATATTTGTCAGCCTCGATAGCTCAGTGGTGCAGACAGGCAACTGTCGCTATTGAATGTTAAGCAACGCTGGGTGCGGTCAGTACTTGGATGGGTGACCGCTGACCGTTGGAGGCTGACCGAGGTTCGGATTCCTCGTAAAACTGTAGGTCCCTTCCCTCCTAACCTTACTTGGTGGTAGGGTTTAACCCGCCCGGGTTGGTACCACCGCACTGAATGAAACGTCGGTCAAAACGGCTATGTAAATAGTTTGTGTTTTCCGACCAGTTCAGTGTAGCCGGCACGATCAAAGGGGGAAGCACTGACATGGCACCTAGTTCATCCGGTGTTATGGGCTGACATCACGGACGTCGTAGGTGATGTAGCCAACCGCGTCAGTTTCCATAAAAAATATATAAACCACGTTTATTTCCGTTACAGAAATGTTGCAGTACGTATACAGGGTGTATCAGGATAGGTTTTCGAAACTTCGGGGTTCGAAAGGGGCCCATATTTGAAGACGAAAAGCTCTGAAACTTTTTCCCAGATTCGATCATTTTACAGTACTTTTTGGTGAAAATCTATTCTTCAAGATTTGGTGGATGGTTAACGTCCGCCTTTATTAAATAAAAAATAAATTCGAACTCATGAATAAAAGTGGGTAGGTTGCATACATAACTAGTACAATTTAACTGCGTGTAGGTAAACTCCAAACACTGAAATTTCAATGACCTCAAAAGAATAAGAGGACTGAATTAGTTCACTGCACTCTCTAGTCTCACTGTCCATCGAGTTTTCATAACAATTTCCAACTTTTGTATGACCAAAAAAAAACAACGGAGTTTCGATTTGAGTGATAAGGATTTTTTTCTTCTAATAATGAGTACTTTCTATTCCCGAAGTTTCTCAAACCTATCCTGATACACCCTGTATAAAAAGTTCCAAACTACCGTCAAACATTACACAAAGCTTGTGCTAACTGCTATATTCTTTTGAATGATTGAATAAACCCGTCGAAAAATCCAAAGCATTCAGAAATGCAAAAACTCCGATTTTTTTACACTTTCCGTAACTAAAGTGCACAACATTGTTTGGCCTCGACAGTGGGCAAAAAACCGAGAATTTCCTTTTAGTTTTTCTATCAGCAGCAAGCAATCCACTGGTCCGTATCTCCGACAAATGTAAGGACTCTGATAAACTAAACAAAGAACTTAAAAACATAGACATTGCTTACCTATGTACATACAAGATACTACTCGTCTGCATCTGGTTTTTTTTTTATTATTATGGAAACTGACACGGTTGGCTACATCACCTACAACGTCCGTGATGTCAGCCCATAACACCGGGTGAACTAGGTGCCACGTCAGTGCTTCCCCCTTTGATCGTGCCGGCTACACTGAACTGGTCGGAAAACACAAACTATTTACATAGCCGTTTGGACCGACGCACAGTGCAGCGAATGTATGGAAGAATGGGACAAAAATCGAAACTCCGGCTGTATTTAAATACATTTTTTATTTTATTCATATTTCAATATATAACATTATTTTTTATATATAATAGCTATATATATAGAATATAGATCATATATATATATAATTAAACTTATAATTAATATTAAATTACAACGTTAAAACTAATTAGAATCTGAATAATCGTCTTCTCTTAAATCTAAATTCGGTAGGTATATCTAGATCTACATTGCGAGACTGGAGCCATTTTTTTTAAATAATCATTAACATCGCCGTCTATTCTCACATATTTGTGTGTAGATACCTTCCTCTGCGAGGATATAACCTACTCACATTTTTTATACTTTTTCATCGTTCAAATATACTCAAACGAGAACATATTTCGTTGAATACAACTTGTTTGCGGTCATTTTTGCTGCTGTTTATGCCGCAAGCTCCAATTTTTGTATGACGATCCCCTCTCTGAAAAAAAAATCTATATATTACCTATTGGCAGATATTGGCAGACAAACTTTACTAAATCTGAAAGTACATTAATATAGCTACAAGAAAAAGTAAAAACCTCGAGACACTTTGCGCACTTTTTTTTTAAAGCTTCGTCAAAGTTTGGAATTGCATTAATTATAGATAATTTTCAAGGGTATGTTTAAGACCTAATAGAAAAATAAATCTTAAACAAAAAGACAACATTTATATAACGTATTAAACTACGTACCTTGGGCTACAGAATCCATTTTCAATCACTTCAAAACACTTGCTAATACTTTTGTTAGGACACTCGATGCAACGGACAACATACAACTGATAAGAGGGATTAACTACTCGCCGCGATATTGTTCCAGTTGGAGGGGTGATCATGAGCCAATGAGCGCAGTTCACGGAGTATAACTATAATTCCTAGAAGTAATGCCTTATCTACTTTACAACGGCAGGATGAAAGTCCATGGAATTTATAGCTCATTTTTCGATTTTTGGTAAAGGCTCACTGCACTGTGCGACGTTTCATTCAGTGCGGTGGTACCAACCCGGGCGGGTTAAACCCTACCACCAAGTAAGATTAGGAGGGAAGGGACCTACAGTTTTACGAGGAATCCGAACCTCGGTCAGCCTCCAACGGTCAGCGGTCACCCATCTAAGAACTGACCGCACCCAGCGTTGCTTAACATTCAATAGCGAAAGTTGACTGTCTGCACCACTGAGCTATCGAGGCTGACGGTTCGCCTCAAAATTTGCTTACTAATTTTAATGTCATGCATTTAATTTCAATATGTTTTTAGTTTTTTTAATTAATTGTATAATTCGTTCTTAAGATAAATTTTAATAAAGTCTTTTGATATCAGTCAACACAACATGTTATGTATGACATATTAAAGAGTTAAGTAAAATACAAATTTAAAAACCCCTTAAAAAGTTAAAAATAATTTCCGGAACGCTCCAACCCGGGCGGGTATCTTCCTTCCTTACTACCAAAAGAAGGGAAGGGACCTACAGTTTTACGTGGAATCCGAAACACGGTCAGCCTCCAACGGTCGAGCGGTCCAAGAGCAGTCTACCGATCGCACCACTGACTTGAGCTACCGACGCTGAAAAAGTATTGTTTATTGTTTATTGTTTATTGTTTATTTAGCATCTATTGGCAGTACACTGCGCTCAGATTTGTCATATTTACATTGTAACATTCCGCCAGTTCGATTATCACAGCGAAGAAGAACTGACAAGAAACTTCACTGGAAATTTTTTCAATGTCCACTTAGTCTATACAAAAAATGTTTGCCACTGCCTAGACACGCATGTGCTGATTTGTGACATGCAGCAATTCATGACAAAGTGAAAACATTTTTACTATGAAATTGTATGGACTACTGGTTGAAGTAGGTAATCGTTCGATTAGTAAATGCCCTCTCTATTGCTATGAAGTGTTCGGCGAAAAGTTTTTCTGAATCAACGCTTGGTTGGAATCCCAAATGTCTTGTTCGATAACCGGTTAGCTATCATTACCACGTAGATATTACCTACTTACTATGTAAAAATAATTTAGTTCTCTCCATTAGCCAAATTTTATGTGTTTTTTTTTTCGTGACACGGTGAACGAACCTGTAAACTGTGACGCATGTTTGCACTAAATACATGTTTTGTTTTTTTTTTTTTTTTTATCGATAGCGCGACATGTGGCATCGTTGTTATTTTGTTATTTTTTGTTTGTTTATTATGTTTTGCTTTTAATTCATATTTTTTTGCAACGACATTCGATTTTGTGTTCAATTTTTGTTTACGTTTATATCGGTCACTGTAGGACATTTTGTTGATCTGTGATATTATCATTTTGCCTAATTTCCTTACATAGAAACATAATAAAACCGGCCAAGTGCGAGTCGAACTCGCGCACCGAGGGTTCCGTATCGCCATGTCATGGCTAGCGCCATTTCATAACACCATTTCATAACACGCCATCCAGATGGCGTGTTATGAAATGGTTCATATTATTTATGTAAATGTCATGATTAGTTAAAATTTTAAAATGCTTCATAATCTATTTGGCAGATACACTTACTTATACGCGCGCGCATACACTTTTTGGTTTCTTCTATGGGAACCCCGGTGATTTTTTTTTTTATTTTTCTTATTTTTATTATAATTGTTGTTATATCGGCCATAATAAAATAACACATATTCTGTGAAAATTTCAACGGGCTACCTATTACGGTTCAAGAGACACAGCCCTCGGACAGACGGACAGACAGACGGACGGACGGACAGACAGACAGACTGCATAGGCTTCGTAATAGGGCCCTGTACCGGATATGGAACCATAAAAATGGAACGATGTTCCCTCCTTCAAAATTAATCAAAATTAAAACAAATATCGTTACTCCAAACCAGGGATGTTGCGGATATTCGCATCCGCATCCGTAAATGCGGAGCATCCGCATTGATTTTGACATCCGCATCTGCATTCGCATCCGCATTAAATCGATGCGGAACTCATGCGGATGCGGATGTAGTGCAGGTTGAGACTTGAATGAAACTGGGCGAAGTCCGCGAATGGCGCGCGCTGCAATTGACCAATAGGAAGGGAATATGCTGTGCGACGGTGCAGTACAGTGCTGACGACTTTGTTTTCCATTATTATTGCGTCATTTCATTCCGTCACGTTTCGTGTATGCATGCGTGTCTAACTAAACACGCGCGACGACGCGTCTTCTAAGTTGAATTTCCGACTCGAGTATTCCACTTCCACTGTATATAGTGCGGCGAAGTATAGTGTCCCAGAAGTGAATGTTATTCATAAAGTGTAACAAGTTACTTTTCATTAAATACAATAGCCCAATCTTGAAATTTTCTTACTAAAACTTGATTGATCAATAAAAGATATTAAAAGCATAATCTCTTTTATTCAAGGACTCAAACTAACCGGCTCTTCAAGCAATCTTGTTAACATCCGCATCCGCATCCGCATCCGCGGATCTGAGCGTCCAAAAATCCGCATCCGCATCCGTATCCGCGGATGTCAAATAAATCGCATCCGCAACATCCCTGCTCCAAACCAAACCATACCTACATAGACAATAAATAAACAAATGGCAAGTTACGATGAGGCTCGGTAATTATATTTTACATACATACATATCACACACGCTGAATCCCGACAATCGGGGTAAGCAGAGCAATCGGTGTTGTGCTGCAAGTACTCTAGTAAATTACTGTATACATATATACAATTACAAGTATATACAGTATATACAATTACAAGTATTCGAACAAGATTAAATCGATCAAGCAGCAAGTAAGGCACGAAGACCCACCTGCTGCATGACTCGGTGGAAGTACCGTGCCAAGGTGAGAGGTGGCGAGCCCGTCGCCCTTTAGCACGATATCTTGTCCTTATCCCTTAGTCGCCTTTTACGACATGCACGGGGAGAGATGCAGTGGGGCTATTCTTTTTAAGTACCGGCACCACACGGTACCACAGTACCGTGTGGTGTCGGTACTATTATATTTTCTGAGTAAATAATACCAAAATGATCTATTTTGATCATGACGAGCAGTAATTAAATAATGTAGGTAAGTACTATTAATGTGTTCTGTATGTGGTCTCATCATCAGCCTGTATCGGTCCACCGCTGGACATAGGCCTCTCCCAAGGCACGCCCACCACACGCGGTCTTCCGCTCTTCTCATCCATCCACTCCCGGCTACCTTTTTTAGGTCATCCACCTAGCCGGGGGTCGACCCACGCTACGTTTGTTTGTACGTGGCCTCCATTCGAGCACCCGTCTACCCCATCGGTTGTCGGGTCTGCGACAGATGTGCCCAGCCCACTGCCACTTCAGTTTTTTTTTTTATGGAAACTGACATGGTTGGCTACATCCCCTGCAACATCCGTGATGTCAGCCCATAACACCGGGTGAACTTGGTGCTACGTCAGTGCTTCCCTTCGGTCGTGCCGGCTACACTGAACTGGACGGAAAACACAAACTATTTACATAGCCGTTTCGACCGACCTTTCATTCAGTGCGGTGGTACCAACCCGGGCGGGTTAAACCCTACCACCTAGTAATATAAGAAGGGAGTCATATCCCTTAGTCGCCTTTTACAACATACACGGGGAGAGATGCAGTGGGGCTATTTTTTTAAAGTACCAGTACTAACAGTAGTAACAGTAGTAAAGTAACAGTACAGCTTGCTTATTTTCTTAGCAATGTCGACTACCTTAGTTCTTTGACGTATCACGTAGTTACGTATTTTATCGGTCAAAGAGATGCCGAGCATTGCTCTTTCCATAGCTCGCTGAGCGACTTTAAATTTGTGGACCAGGCCTATCGTCAGGGTCCAGGGTCTGTGTGTGGTCTAGCTAGCTAAAAATGGTAGCACCGTACGACACTCACAAATTCCAACTTGTGATGCACTTCACATACTGCACATGGCCGTCATAAAGGCCTAACACGGCACAAACGTGTTTAGTATGTTTGGCAAATATTTGTATGCAGAGCACCCACCACCAGGGTAGTCTTTTCCATAAGGGCGCAGGGGGCACGAGCCCAGGGCCCCCGGTTCGATGAGGGGCCCAAAGCGTCGACGTCTCGTCGTCGCTTACACCGAAAAAGAGGAACAAAATTTTTAGTGTATTTTACTCATATCACTGATTTTACTAAGAATTGCAGTTAAAATTCTAAATTTAAATGTAAATCAGAAACCTGATTGATAACATTTCTAAATATTTTTAAATAATCAACAAAATTTTACTAAATCTAAAAAAAAAATTGAAAAATACATAGCGTAAAATTCTTTAAACTATATACAAATATGTATTTCAATAACTTTAAAATAATCAAGTCGGTGGTTTTTGCTATTAGTTTTAGAGAGTATTAGAAGTGTAAGTAATTGAATTACATAAACTAAAAGTCAATCAAGTATTATCTGAATTGTGTGAGTGAATCGAGTACCGAACCGAACCTCCTCGTCTCCGGCAGTAGGTCAGGGGCACACGACACGGATGTGGGTCAGTCAGACGGAATTTCATCTGTCACTCACTAGTACACGTTGTTCACCGCACAACGCTGGAATGTGTTGCATCATTTAATAGTTCATACAAAATAATATAATAAGTATACCGTGTGGGGCCGGTACTTAAAAATAATACCCCACTGCATCTCTCCCCATGCATATCATGAACCAAATAAGTGGCGAGCTTTCATGAAAAAAAAAGAAAGGACCTTGGCGCGGTCCTTTCACCGAGTCGCATGGTGGGTCTTCGTGCCTTACTTGCTGCTTGATATTAGTTATCTTGTCCGAATACTTTGCTAAACGTGGTGGTCATTGTTGTGCTGTAATTTACAAGAGTACTTCCAGCACAAAATATAATTATTCTGCTTACCCCGACTGTCGGGATAAAGCGCCTGGTATGTCAGTACAAAAATTATTCGGCGGGTGGCCGAGTGGTTTGGGCATCGGCTTCCCATGCGAGAGGTCCGCGGTTCGTATCCGGTCGGCGTGTACCAATGAGTTTTTTCTGACGAAAAAATTTACGTGCATACCTACACCTGCTGCTTCACCGTTCGGAACCGGTGTAAAACTGTAGGTCCCTTCCCTTGCCCCTTACTAGGTGGTAGGCTCAAATTGTAGCCGACTGGGTTGGTACCACCGGACTGGATGTAAGATGGCCGCATAGCAGCCTCGGTTGTGTTCTCCTCTAGTACAGTATAGCCAGCAATCCAGGGAAGTCTCCGGTATGGCACCTACCTTCTCGGAGGTGATTGGCTAGTCGAAGCATGCGCTTTGGCCCCTCCGACTCAGTCAGCCATACCGGATTACATAAAAAAAAATATGGCGACGAGACACGTACCTCGAACTATTTATTCCTTTGCCCCTTACTAGCCTCTTTGCCCCTTACTAGCCTCTTTGCCCCTTACTGCACCTTTTAGGTGGGACCAAGCACTCTTGTAAATTACAGTACAACACCTTTTACTCTGCTTAGGTACCCCGATTGTCGGGATAGAGCGTGTGGTATGTCAGTACAAAATATATGGCGACGAGACACGTGTCTCGAACTATTTATTCCTTTGCCCCTTACTAGCCTCTTTGCCCCTTACCTTTTAGGTGGGAGCAAGTACTCTTGTAAATTACAGCACAACACCGATTACTCTGCTTACCCCGACTGTCGGGATAAAGCGTGTGGTATTTCAGTACAAAATATATGACGACGAGACACTTGTTCGTTCACTTTGGTCGTTCAAATAATATTTTTTTTGTACTTTTTATAGGAAAATAAAACAATCGTGGCCATGCCTTAATCTCGATTCATAAAAACATAAATGATACAAATTAAAAATCTAATTACTACATACAAATAATTCCTATTCATTATGCCCCCAAGATCTGTGGCCAAGAATGGCAGAAGTGTCTCAGACAGGCTGAACCGTGGCACTTGAACATTTGTTATCTCTGCCTACCCCACTGGAAGACAGGCGCGTCGTCATGCATATGTATGTAATTACTAATTAATTACTAATTACTAAATTAATTAGGTATATTGAACTTTAAATCGTGGTCTAAAGACCACTTGCATCAGTCGATTCCGTTATCGACTTTGTAGTTTTATTGACCTCAATGTTCAAATTCCTCGTTGTTGTTTGTATGTAATCATAATAATATAATCAATTTAAACAATCGTTCAAGATAGTGCATGTGTCGAATCATCGTTACTGGCAATTAAAATGTTCTTGTTATTGTAGTAGGACACAACTCAAAATTCAATTAAAAACCCATCAAATTATTATTTCTAATCAAAATGATATTCAAATTGATATTTACTTCGATTGATGTTGTGTAAATAAATAGGTTATGTGATCTTAAGAGATTTTGGATTAAATAAATGTAAAAAAACACACATTCAGAGTACCAGAATCATTTATTGCTAATCGTACAATAGAAAATTACAAAATATGCCCTCATTCAGTACACATCAGAATAAGTATTTTCTGTAACAGCGCAATCTCATTTTAGAAACATAGTTTTAGACTGTCCTAACGCTTCTAAAGTACTGAAGTTTACAAAAAAACACTGAAGGCAGAACTACTAAAGATCCCAAAAATCCTAGAGTTTTAGAGTTCACAGTTTAAGCCCTCAGGGCACTGAATTTCACAATGTTCCAAAGTACTGAAGTTATGGTTAATCGTTAAAGCCCTCAGGGCACTCAATCTCAACAAGTTCACAAAGAGTTCACCAAACATATCTCCGAAAAAAACAACGGTCTTAAGACCTTCTAGTCACTTCACAAATTTCTCCTGCTCTCTACATCGTAATTGATACCAAAATTTGGATATACACAAAACCGTAATCCTAAAGTTAGAACATATTCTAATTTAAGAATAGGTTTATCCACTAAACGGTATCAAATTTGGTCGCAAATGGCGCAAAATCGCCAGAATGACGACCAAAAATCGAGACTAAGTCTCGTGCGGTCGGTATAACCGATCCAAGAGGTCCGGAATAAGCTAATTTCGCAGCTCTGGTCGGTTTAGGTTTCACTTCTCCGGAAGCTTGATGACAGATGTTGAGACGACACCCCAGGTGGATTCGCAGTGGTCCACCAGGTCTTGCTCGGCATTGGAGAGAATGTCGCACTCTTGGCTGTCGGTGAAGGGGTCTGCATACGGTGAATGGACGAGGATGCAGCTAAAATCCATACTTGGATCCGGGCATCCGAGAAGACGCCGCATTTTGTCAATTGAATCGACCTGTGAACAAAGAAAAGATTTTATTAATATATGTTGAACAAGAAAACTGTGCTGAAATCAATGGTATGAAATCAGAGGTAGGTAAGGAATTAATAAATAATAGCAATTGATCTATCTTTAATAAACTTATGGTTTAAGGAATCAATGCGGTCATAGACTCCTTGTCAACAAACTTATGCGATCATCAGATTATATGATAATAATACTTCACTAGTATCCTTCGAAGGAACAAGTTCCTTGATAATCCTTATAATATCGATTGGACCTAAGAAGTTGCTAGTTGCCATGGTAAAATATATGGAATTGTCAAAAAATTAATAAATCCGCTTTAGTAACACAAGGATTAGATTATCCTGATAGATAAGTGAATAGCATCAAAGCCTTTCTCAGAATTGATGAAATGGCGCCCACATTCTGTGATAATCAACTTATCTGATGATAAAAAGTCATTATGCATTATTTGATCGCGTGGCAATGTAGGTACATATGGGTTCTTATCAAACACGGAGGTAAAATATTCTAATCATCAGTCTGCTTTATCTTAAATTCTTTTGCTGTCTGGCGCCACAACTATATTACTTTGATTACTTGTTTTAATTGTTTGATCAGCTTCATTGACCGCCACTTTATGGAAATATTATTCAATATGTGACAATGACAAAGCAATTTGGAAATATTATAGAAATATAACCAGTGTAACATTGCACGTGATTCTCTTATCTGTTGAGTGAGAACTTACCACATAATGTACAAACAATTATATAACTATTAGGTACCATCCTAATTAGGTTCGGTTCTGCCCTTAATTACTAATTACCCTTGATTGAATACAAAATTGTTTGACGGATAGAATTTTAAGTAAAGCTGAGAGTGTTTCAAACATGCACCGACAGATGGCGCTTTGAAATGAAATTGTAAATTTAGATAAAAAATAATACATACCTTGACAATATAGATGTCGTGTTCAGCACAGAAGGCCTGCAGAAGCACTTCCTGCATGTGGGTGGCACTGTCGCCAGGTGTGGCCTCGGTGGTGAAGCAGAAGAGGGCGCCTTGGCAGTTGTTGGATAGGTACTGCAGAGTCGGCATCAGGCCGATTGTCAACCTCTTCTCCACGACCGCTCGCCGCAGCACCGAGCGGATGCATTGGCCGATTGGGCTGAGGAAGAAGGAGAAATCCATGGTCAAAAATCAGCTCGAAAAAGAAAAAAAAGATTTCTCTCCGGCGGGGAATCGAACCCCGGTCTCCCGCGTGACAGGCGGGGATACTGACCACTATACTACCGAAGACTGTACGTTTCGGTCTCAAATTGTTTTAGACTTTCTTTACAACAGTTACACAAGTATCACACGGTCCTTTGCTTGGCAAAGTTTCACCACAATTGCACAATATTTCAATTGTAAATTTTCGAAGAAGAGTTGTTTTGATTGCACTAATGTTGCACAATAGGATAATCACCTTTTCGCGGCCATTCCGCTGAAGCTCTCCGCTTTGACAGGCACTAACTCCTTGTACATCTTCTTGAAGTTTAGGCTTTTAAATTGGTAAACACTTTCGACACTTTCGTCTCCGGTGAAACGAATTTTTGTTGGCACTTCGCACCGCCCGCTCACGCTGCACAACAATTTATCACTGGCTCCGATCCTATCGAAGGCCGATGCTCCTGCCCTGCAGAGATGTTCACTGATTCACGCACTTTCCACTGGCTGACCTTGCGATGCTCTTTTATGACGCGTAGTTGATCCGATTTGCGATAACAAGATTACTCAATAATCAAAAGCCGTCCACGCTCCGTGCACTAGACGTCTGTTCGCTCCGAGTTCTGTTAGGATTTTGATAGCTTGATGAGTCGGCCAGCCTTTTTATACATTCCCCCACCTCTGAGTGTGTGCGCGCGTCCGTGAATGGAGCTAAGCGTGTGGAGGTGTGTCTGTGTCAATTTGTCGCGCGTGCGTGTGGGTTTATTTAATAGTGTGGGTATGTCGGGGGGAGGGAACGCGGATAGTCCACGCGGGAATTCCGAGAAAAGAGGTTAATTTTGCGTTTGTGTTCGTGAAAAGGGAGGCAGTTCCGTTTGTATTTAATCTGTGGTTCCGCTGAATATACGCCTGTGTTGGTGATCCTGATTATACTGTTGTTGTATATGGTTTGTTATTTATTATATTACACAATTATATCTGGGCTTGCTTGTTGCGGCGCGGCCGGCATAGCAGCCACAAGTTCGTACAAGTTCGCCTGCAGGCAGAGGTGTGTGTGTGTGTGTGTGTGTTTGTTTGTGTTGGTAGCGCGGGCTGCTGTGCTCTTGCTGTTTTTCAATGGATGGAATTCCCAGTTCGGATTTTCTTGATATTGCGCGCGACGACGACGTTTGTTGCGATATCGGTATTGCTGCATTTCGTAGAACGCGAATACCCATTGGACATTCAAGCTAGATTTGTTGATTGTTGAAATTGTTTCAAACACGCTTATAGATAATGTTATGTATGGATAAACAGATAACAGTAAATTTGTTATCGTCAATGTTTCGGTCTGTTGATGGGCTGGCGGTGCCGAGCACGATGCGACAGGTCATGTTAGATAATGATGAGTTTGATGAGTTTTATAATAGGTAGTGATAAAGGCACGTGATTATCATGCCTTTATTAAACTACTTCTGGTTCGGTGTGCAGTTTGTGATTCATGAAATTAATTACAATGTTACCGATCTCTGAAGATGTTTAGCTTCATTTGCTGTGTGTGATTTTTGATTACCGATTAATGCAATTGTGAACTAGGAAGGTACCTATAGTATAGGTATTTAGTTTTCAAATGTTTAGAATATTAAAATGATTGATTGCGTATGACTTATGATGAGTTACTTATATTATGTACTTCAATTAAATAAGTCTTAGGTAATGCAGGGGAATTTTGGGCCGCTTTTAGAACGTAAAAAAGGCTTATTAAATCATCAGAATGTAGGTATTTTTATTTAATAATTTATAATAAGTAATCAAGGGAAAAACATTAATTATTGAAGTCCCAGCGGATAAAAATTTAGAAATCTTCTCGGCAATTCTTATTAAAATACCTACGATAAAAATTTAGCTCCTCTCCTCTTTTCCGGTGTAAACAACGACGACGACGTCGACGACTTTGGTGGAGCCCTCTACGAGCCGGGGGCCCTGGGCCGTGCGTGCCCCATGTCAACCTAAATTTGAGAAAAAGTGAAATTATTGGTAAATTACGTTAAATTTCTTTATGAAAATCCGCCAACGGCAGTTGCTACGGCGCGCGCGGCGTATCTATACTTTTGACTAAAAAAGTCGCCAAAGGTGTTTACCAATTTAATAGGCTCCCCTGTATACGTTTTAGGTATACTTACCTCTATTTATGTAGATATTTACAGACTTATTATATAGGTACCTACCTACGTGCTTTAAAAACAATAGAAATGAGTTAGGTACTTGCTTACAATTTAAAGCCAAAACGAATGATGATGACGGTAGCTGATGTGGACGGTAAAATCTGCGAAACATTGTTCCTGTAAACATCTACGTGGTCACAGTAGGTACAACTACGTAGTTGTACGTTGCGTTTCGGAAACTGTGTAGGTAGATACCCGAAATATTGTTTCTGTAAATGTAAACATCTACGTGGTTGTAAGCGACGACGGGAGCAAAGAAATAATACCGGACTGGACTAACCGCGGATGCATACCAATCGGTCTGCAGATCTTTCCTCCGCAGAACTGGTAAATTCTGGAACGCTCGCCATGCCCACATATTTCCCCCCAAGTATAGTCTCGGGTCCTTCAAGAGAGGCGTGAATAGGCACCTGTCAGGCCGGTATGGCATTTGCAACCGCCGCGTACGACCAAATGTCCAAGGGCGTCGTTAGACACGTTATGGGTGGCTCGGCGAAAAAAAAAAACAATGTCAAAGAAAGAATAGCCCCACTGCATCTCTCCCCATGCATGTCGTAAAAGGCGACTAAGGGATGGTGCCGTGCTAAAGGGCGACGAGAAGCCACCTTTCACCTTGACACGGTCCTTGTAGGAGGCATCCAGCATCCTACTTTCATAAAAGAGTCCCACCATAGATTCCACATTTAGAAATCAACAGATTCCATCATTCAGCATTTCAATAAACATTTTTCTTTTTTCTTGTGGGATAGACTGAAAAATAACTAGCGTAACAA
The DNA here is from genome assembly GCA_946902875.1 of Nematopogon swammerdamellus. Classification (NCBI taxonomy): domain Eukaryota; kingdom Metazoa; phylum Arthropoda; class Insecta; order Lepidoptera; family Adelidae; genus Nematopogon; species Nematopogon swammerdamellus. The sequence goes on from OX336359.1 coordinate 11,479,224, forward strand.
ACAAAGTATGAATATAACTACCAATGTAAGTAGGTATATTTATGTGTGACACGACACGGTTGAATAAACTCAGTTTTTATTAAAGATTCCATTTGGTTTCTCAGAAAACAAAGAAAGATTAAACTTATGCGATAGAATTAGTTCGAGCAGGAGATCCTGGATTTACTTAGAAAACTTCTCTGTGGAAAAAGGCAAATCTCAATGGAATTTCAATACGGAAAAATCGATGACCTCTTTCCTCTCAAATTAGAATCAAATGAAAATGAACCCAATGTTTATCAACGCTTGAGTTTGTTTTCTCTTTTATTGAGGAGAGATGAAAATAAATTTACTTCTATACCAAATTGTTTCCAAGAAGCGAAATGTATGTGGATTCCAATAGTTAGGTTGAAAATAAAATAGAGGAATTTGTATATTTCTTCGAAAGCAAGGCCGTTGTTCTAAGTAGACATTTCTGTTTTTAGGGTTCCGTACGGACTACGGAACAAGTTTTTTTTTTATGGAAACTTACACGCTTGTCTACTTCACCTACAACGTCCGTGATGTCAGCCCATAATACCGGGTGAACTAGGTGCCATGTCAGTGCTTCCCCCTTTGATCGTGCCGGCTACACTGAACTGGTCGGAAAACACAAACTATTTACATAGCTATATATTACATAGCATAGGATCTTCAAATCGCGGGTTAATAGCCTTTCCCCAGCAACATTAGTCCACCTCCAAGCCGGACTGGCACCTCCTCGGGCGTGAAATTGGCTGCGCCTGAGGTTGCGACCTCGGACAGAGCCACCCAGTTCGGTAGCAATAAAAAAAAAAAAGTCGTTTCGACCGACGTTTCATTCAGACCAAGTAAGATTAGGAGGGAAGGGACCTACAGTTTTACGAGGAATCCGAACCACGAGGAATCCAGCCTCCAACGGTCAGCGGTGACCCATCCAAGTACTGACCGCAACAGTTGACTGTCTGCACCACTGAGCTATCGGGGCGGACGGACAGACGGCATAGGCTTAGTTAGTACATTATTATTAAGCCTATGCCGTCTGTCCGTCCGTCCGACTGTGTATCTTTTGAACCCTCATAGATTTTTTTTTATGGAAACTGACTGGCTACATCACCTACAACATCCTCGATGTCAGCCCATAACACCGGGTGAACTAGGTGCCATGTCAGTGCTTCCCTTCATTTCATGTCGGCTACACTGAACTGGACGGAAAACACGAACTATTTACATAGTCGTTTCGAGTTTCGACCGAAGACGTTTCATTCAGTGCGGTGGTAGGTAGGTACCAACCTGGGCGCGATAAATAGGGTTTATCCCGTCGAGTAAGTAATGTTAGAACCTAGTTACATATTTAGGGGCCTACCTACAGTTTTACGTAGATACCGAAGCACGACCAGCCTGCAACGGTCGAGCGGTCACCCATCCAAGAACTGACCGATCGACCGCACCACTGAGCTACCGAGGCTGACAGAAATAGGTATCTTTATAAAACACGAGATAAAAAATTTATTGCCCCTTCCTCTCACTTGCAATGCCCATACTTATTTACCTATTTACAATTATATTCCTCATCATCACCCAAACGTTGACTGGAAGAAATAACTTGCAGTGATAAGTTCGCCTTTGCGCACTCCTGTATTTCTTGTTTATATATATTGTAACGCCGCAATACGCACTAGCTATTATAGTTGAAAGCCCACAAGATCGGTACGTCGCGTCATAGCATAGCATCTTTGTTCATGCACGAGATCTTAGAACTATGTAATGTATAAATAGATAGTCACTCAGCGAATCTATTTCTATCTTGCCGTGACTTCAATAGGCTCGTCTCGTCTCGTAGATATCGCTCATAGACACACACCACTGAACTAGACACTAGATGCGGCAAGGCCCAACGAAACATGTTACATGTCGATAAACAATTGTGCGTGTCTTCCTTCACGTGCAATTTGTCATCACGAATATATTCAAAGGATCGCATCAAAAGCCATCTCATGCTGTGGATGCGACAACGCTCCTCGTTCGCGTATTTGCGGACTTAAAGACGCTAAGGTGACTGGTGAGACGGACAAGTTGTACGTCTCACCTTAGCGTTGATAACGTTATAAAATTCCCACTAAAAGTATCGATACTTGCCGGTATTTTCATTTCGTTCCCTTCGAATCGGTAAATCAAGTAACGAAATGAAAATAACGTTATAGGGTAACGGAACGAAATGAAAATAACGTTATAGGGTATCGGAACGAAATGAAAATAACGTTATAGGGTATCGGAACGAAATGAAAATAACGTTATAGGGTATCGGAACGAAATGAAAATAACGTTATAGGGCACGAGTCAGTAAGCCTGGAGGCGCTATACATAGGAGGACAGGGGTAGCCGCGCGTCGGCGCACACGCGCCAGCGCGTCAGTCTAGCGCCGGCGACCGATCTTAGTCTCCGTCCGCCGCTCAGGCGGAGCGAACGTGCGCGTCTGTCACAAAATGCCTCATTGTGCAGTGCTTTGGTGCAAAAAGTCGTCGAAAAATTCAAACTTGAACACAGATGGAGTCACCTTTCACGAGTAAGTACTTTCATTCAATTTGATAGCATTTTTCGCTTGAATTTCAGTAACAAACATCGGCGTAAATATGTATGGAGAGCTCTTTTCTGCTTACCCACCATAGGTCGACTATCGTGTTGGATGCAGTTAGCTCTTGTAATTTTTTTTATTTATTGATAAATATGTATGTTAAATGTATACAGATATTTCATGCATTCTGCCTTATTGCCAAAGGACATTTCTTCTAGTCAACCTCAGCAGGTTTCCTCGTTCAATATTCGTTTATCGCGCTTTTTTCATTCAACCAGTACCTACCGGTTTTTACTTTTGAGCGACTCTAAAGGAATTAATTTCTTTAGGTCATGCGTCTACCGGGAATTAGTCTTGTTATGCTTAGCATTAACAAAATTAATTCATAATGAATACCCCGTTAGCATTTAGCACTGCTAAGCGCCCTGATGAATAAAAATTAATGCTAAATGCTAAGCAATAATCACATTTAATTTTAATTAGCATTGCTGTTTCGTTCGTAAAACTTTGTTGGTTCGTTTGTTTTGGAACGCACAAAGCAATGAAGTATGTGCTATTTATCTGTGGTACTGCTAAATGCTAAATGCTATATAGCGCCTGCGCTCCGCTGCTAGCTAGCTAGCTAGCATCTAAATGCGAAATGCGATGCGATCATGCGAGTGAGGGGTCGGAATTATCATCTGTCACGTGATCATTAGTTTTGGTCATATCTACAGAACCACTGGACTTAGACCCATTGTGTTGGTACTCAATCTGAACGTCTCGATGAGATCTATCCATCTGTCACATTAACTATTGTTTTGGTCATAACTCGAGAACCACTGGTGCTAGACCCATCGTGTTGGTACTCAAACTTCAGGTCTCGGTGAGATCTATCCATCTGTCACATGAACTTTTGTTTTGGTCATAACTCGAGAACCACTGGTGCTAGATCCATCGTGTTGGTACTCAAACTTTAGGTCTCGGTGAGATCTATCCATCTGTCACATGAACTTTTGTTTTGGTCATAACTCGAGAACCACTGGTGCTAGACCCATCGTGTTGGTACTCAAACTTCAGGTCTCGGTGAGATCTATCCATCTGTCACATGAACTTTTGTTTTGGTCATAACTCGAGAACCACTGGTGCTAGACCCATCGTGTTGGTACTCAAACTTTAGGTCTCGGTGAGATCTATCCATCTGTTGCGCGACCATCTCTCGAGACACATGTTAGTTCTTTAGTTCTTTAGTTCAACAATAACAATGTAAATGTCAACAATGTAAACAGTAACAATGTAAATGTCGTAAATTGTGCTTTTAAATTTAATTCAATTGTTCAAAAGTTACCAAATGAAAATTTTAATATAGATACCGATCTATAAATAAATAATTAAGTAAATTATTGTTCTGTTTCAAATATATGTTTCTATTACAGACTACACAGCCTTTCATTTGTTATTTTATTAACCCTTATATAACGAATTCACACCGTCAAACTGACAGAGAGACGCATGGTACATTTTATAAGGCTCTAGCTGCATGGCTGGTTAGTTTGTTAAAAAAGGCAAAGCCTGGAAAACCTCATTTTACCCTAAAAAAATTAAATATCCAGGTGGGTATGGCTGGTTAGTTTGTTAAAAAAGGCAAAGCCTGGAAAACCTCATTTTACCGTAAAAAAATTAAATATCGAGGTGGGTACTCATAAATTTTTTATGGTAGGGTAGATTTTCGCGAATTTTTCGCGAAGTCATATTGCAATATAATTTGTCATATCGTTGGCTAAGTAATTAGCAAATAGTTGTTAATAATATAATAATTATTTTTTTTGGTTACAAAACTTTTCGACTTTCTAACATTATTTTTTTAATTTTGGAAAATTCCAATAACAAATACTCCAATAAGATAATACCAATGTACGAGGTCTTACATATCATTGTTTTGGAAATTTGATGTAGATTTATAATAAAGTATCCGAGGTATCTCAGAACTTAGAACTATTATCGTGTTTATGCGAAAATCTGCAAATTCGCAAAATTGTGAAAGGGGCGTTGCCTTTGTTCATTTAAGAGAAAGTTATATTATTCCCTTGATGTAAAGAAGGGTTAAATATTGCTAAATCCGTTTCATCTTTTCATCGCGAATCGACACAATGAGCGACTTATTGTATGAATCCCGTTCAAACGTATGGAAGACTGGCGTCACGTGGCTACCTACTCGCTCGGCCAATCACGGCGTTCCATGCGCCGCTCCCGCCTCAGACTTCACACCCCTTTGGCGGCTACCTCGGTTCTCATACAAACGATGCCGTATTTCGTATCCAGGTTTACTGACTCGTGTTATAGGGTATCGGAACGAAATGAAAATAACGTTATAGGGTATCGGAACGAAATAACATTATTTTACCGGTACATTAGCAAGTGAGACTCACTCACACGCACGCACTCACACGCACGCACGTACCACGTCTGTCGTTGTTTGTAGATAGATGCGGTCGGATCGGATGCGTGAGCGTGAATGAGACAGTGGAAAGCTTGGAAAGAGACAGGGAGGTAAAGTTATTAATTCCGATACCAAGTAACAATACCCGAGGTATCGATATTCAGAAGTAGGTCCCTTCCCTTCTTACCTTACTAGGTGGTATGGTAGGGTTTATCTCGACCGGGTTTGTACCACCGCACTAAATGATACGTCCGTCGAAACGGCCATGTAAATAGCTGTTCGTGTTTTCCGTCCCAGTGTAGCCGTCATGAAATGAAGGTTATCACTGCCACGGCACCTAGTTCACACGGTGTTATTGGCTGACATCACGGATGTTGTAGGTGATGTAGCCAACCGTGTCAGTTTCCATAAAAAAAAATTCTGAACTCAGCTTATAAGCTGATATGGTCGGTGACATGTTTTTTCGAGAGTGATGTATGTGAAGGCTCGTCTACTGCTATAGATCAGTGGACACACCCACCTCTCTCGCTCGACTCTCGTGACTAGTCTTGCTTGTCTTGCTTGCTTGCTTGGGTAAACAAGAGGAAATGTACACGTAGAAGGCCTTCAACTTGTCCAGGAGCTGAAAGAATAACGAAGCGACTCCACAAATAGGTTAAATAAATATATGTAATAGGTACTTTTTGATCGAGCATCGAGCTTTGGTGGACGGTTAAAAAACGTCCACCTTTATTAAATAAAAATAAAATTACTGAACTGCATGTAGATAAATTCCAAACACTTAAATTTGAATGACATCGAAAGAAAAAGGAGACTGGACTAGGTCATCAACATCATTGCCCTCCGTAGACCTAGACAGCACTGTTGGCAAATCTTACTGTCCATCGAGTTTTTATTACTTTAAATTTTGGTATGAAAAGAAAAATACGGAATTTCGATTTGAGTGATAAGGATTATTTTCTTCTAATAATGAATACTTTATATTCCTGAAGTTTCTAAAGCCTATACTGAAACAACCTTTATAAAAAATAATATATTTTAAAATAATGTATGCATACTATAACGGCACGACGTTTTCCAATGATATGGGCAGAAAGAACGACCTCTTCCACTCTCAAATTCATGTTATCATCACAATGGTATTTCTTGATATTTACTTCCTCGGGCAAACATAAGATCGACGGCAGCGGCGGCGGCGCGGCGCGGCGCTAAATAGAGGCCGTTGTTGGTTTGACCTAGAGTATTTCCATCTCAATTTCCATTGACTCACTGTGTCAATGCAACTGTGAAATCTTCTACATGTCTCGACTGGTCAATCATCCAACAGGTAAATGCTCAGTGGATCGGTGGATCGGCAGTCAAAATAAACTCGGCAGCACTGACGTATTCACTTCTATTGAAATGCTTTTCAATGCCAACAAATTCTTATAATCATTCGCGTCAATGGCGCATTTCAGGGGAATCTAAATTGCCGCTTTTTTCTGCTAATTTGTCAGCCTCGGTAGCTCAGTGGTGCGATCGGTCGTCCTCGTCGGTTGGTCGTAATCGTGATCATAAGCGGGCGCGGTCTGTACTTGGATGGATGACCGCTCGACCGTTGGAGGCTGACCGTGGTTCGGATTCCACGTAAAATTGTAGGCCCCTGGCTCCTTCCCTTCTTACCTTTACTAGGTGGTAGGATGTAACCCGCCCGGGGTGGCACCACCGCACTGAATGAAAGGACGGTTGAAACGGCTAAGTATGTAAATAGTTCATGCTTTCAGTCCAGTTCAGTGTAGCCGGCACTTCCGAAGGGAAGCACTGACATGGCAACTAGTTCACCAAGGTGTTATGGGCTGACATCACGGGTGTTGTAGGTTACACCACATACACCAACCGTGTCAGCTTTCATAAAAAAAACCTATTTTCGCGCAAAATAAGCTAACAATAAGTAATTTTTTATGTAATCCGTTTGAGTCAGAGGGGCCAAAGCACATGCTCCGACTAGCCAATATCACCTCCGAGAAGGTAGGTGCCATACCGGACACTACCCATTGGTGTGGGGAAAAACGTGGTGTGGGGATTTTTAAAAATGTGTGAATGCTGAATATTTGGTTCGGATGCACGTTTTGCGGTAAGGTAAGGAAGGTTATAATTTTTTAAATATTTGTATTAATTTTGTGTATTTTTATTACTTTTTATTTTTATAGTATAATATGTGTAAAATTAATATAAATTATTATAAAGATGTGAAATAAAGGAAATAAAAAGAATAGAGGCACGGTCACATAGAAAGGTTATTAGTACACATACATACGACTTTTTACGTGTGAGCAAATTTTTTTTTTTTTCATATTAAAATGCATTTATTTATAACTAGCTGAGCCCGCGGCTCCGCTCGCGTGAAATTCGTATTCCAAAGAAGAATGTAAGTAACTTAGGGCGAGGCCGAAGGCCGAGCTGCGTTCAGGTAATCGATAAACCTTCTTAAAGAAAGTAACTAACTAAGGGCGAGGGCGAAGGCCGAGCTGCTTTCAGGTAAACGATAAACCTTTCTCAAATAAAGGAAGTAAGTAAGGGCGAGGCCGAAGGCCGAGCTGCGTTCAGGAAGACGACAAACCTTCTGGAAGAAAGGAAGGAACTAAGTGCGAGGCCGAAGGCCGAGCTGCGTTCAGGTAAACCAAAAACCCTCATCCGCCTTCGGGCCTCGCCCTTAAAGACTTCCTTTCTTCGATAGAATATAATATCGTTTACTCAATCTATTTATTTCATATAAATAAAAAAGTAATATTAATAACTAAAGAATTAAACCTACCTAACAAACATTAAAATAACTATCAAAACGGGCATTTTCAAATGTTCTTAGAGCACTTGCGGCATTACCCCGCTGGATGGCAAGGCTTACCCTTTGAATGAAGTACATAAGCCCTTGATGACGGGACACCAGTTGCGTCAACCAGCTCAAGCCTCTTTTGGCTTCACTGCTCCACGGACCGAGGGTTTCAACCGCAAACGCAGCAAATTCGAAATCTTGAATTATATTTCTATATTTGCTGCGTTGGAGGCTCTCCGCCCCAGCATCGGCCGCGCCAGCCGCTCTTGAAGATGTCCTAACGTGACTTGGAGCCAATGTGAGAACAAAAGTGGCGTCCCACATCAAAGAACTACCCTTAGTCCATGGCACTAAGGTCTCTAGCATCGGGCCTCTTGCCATCCAGCCGGGAATAACCGCGAGGTTCTAGGATGCACGGTATATTTGCCGTTAGAAGCGTGGACTTTATAATAAAATTTAAATTAAATTAACTCAATCTTAATATTAATTAACTTTATTCGAGATGGTTTAGCTTCTTCCTGAACGCAGCTCGACCTTCGGCCTCGCCCTTAGTTACTTGCTTTCTTCGAGATGGTTTATCATTTGTCAGAACGTAGCTCGGCCTTCGGCCTCGCCTTAGTTGCTTACTTTCTTCAAGATGGTTTAGCTTCTTCCTGAACGCAGCTCGGCCTTCGGCCTCGCCCTTAGTTACTTGCTTTCTTCGAGATGGTTTTTCAATTATCCGAACGTAGCTCGGCCTTCGGCCTCGCCTTAGTTACTTACTTTCTTCAAGATGGTTTAGCTTCTTCCTGAACGCAGCTCGGCCTGCGGCCTCGCCCATAGTTACTTACTTTCTTCGAGAAGGTTTATGGTCTTCCAGAATAGAGCTTGGCCTTCGGCCTCGCCCTTAGTTACTTATTTTCTTCAAGAATGTTTTTCTTCTTCCTGAAATCAGCTCCGCCTTTCGCCTCGCCCTTAGTTACTTTCATCGAGAAAGAATATCGTTTACGTGAGCGCAGATCCGCCTTCGGGCCCGTCTTTAGTTACTTACTTTCTTTTTTTTAAATACGAATTTCACGCGAGCGAAGCCGCGGGCAACAGATATATAAATTTTATTGCACCAATGACAGCGACATAACTTCGACTTTCAATTATTATTTTTATTTATCAAACAATTTGTCACCGGCCAGCTCACGTCGAGATGACAGTTCTCCGTTGTCAACATGACATTTAAAATTGTTTTTACCTTTACTTTGGACTACGTGATTTTAAACGCGCAATAATGTTTATAATTGTTAATTTTTTTTTTTTTTTTGTTAATTTTTTTTACGTATTATGTTAACTCGGCATATAAACTGCCACTATACAAAGTTTCGTCTAATTCCGTTCAGTGGTTTTTTCGTGATGCGCGTACAGACAAACAAACAAACAAACAAAAATTTTAAAAACTGTTCTAACATGTTCAGTATCTCATTTTAAGCCACCCTGGTTAGTTTTTTTCCGAATACATTCAATGTACAGACTTTCTTACCTCTACGATTTTATTATAATATATAATAATATATAATATAATAAATAAATATAGTGAAATATAGTGAAATATATGAAATATCTATACATATTATGTATAGATATTTCATATATTTCACTTACGATTTAGATACATATTAAGTGAATATTTTTAGGTGGCAAAAAAACATTAATGAACAAATAAAATAATTAAATTAAGAAAAGTCGAAGATGGCTGAATATCTCTATAAAAAAATAAATACATAAAACCGTCGCATCGTATTGTAACCAGACGTTCCTTTCGTTCCAAATTTAAATGTAGAGTTCGAAAGCTGACTGTCCGAACACACTTAGGTAGACTGTGGAAACTTGGAGAAAATGAACACACTCCTATACAACAGACAACATTTGTACATACTATATCAACCAAAAATATTGTATTTTAATTATTATCATTAAAACATTCATTTGAAACCTCATGTACTCAGACATAATTTAAGGACTGCCCATACTGCCCAAATGTTTCACCGAAAATTAAAGTAGGTAAATTAAATATATATTTTATTTTAAATACCAATGTATGGTGATTAGTATAAAATGCGAGAAAGATTTAAATAAACGTAGCATGCAAAAATTTCTGCTACCGAAAATTTACAAAGTCGATTCATTTAAATATTTTAATTTGATAGCCTTCTTCGTGATTCATGAGAAAGAACGTGAAAGAATTTTTAAAATCTATCATCTTCCTCAAATATGTGAAGAATGCTAGTTTGCTGACGTAGGAAAGAGTAATAACCGAACCCATGCGTGAAAGAGAGGAACATATCGCTCTGGTTAAGTGTGACAGAGACCGCATTATAGTGACGTACGAAGACAAGCGCCTCCGGAGTTGTGAACCAAATTGGTGCAATTTTTAAGTCGGTCGATAATCTCGAATAATATAATCTCACACGAAAGGCTGGTGAACTTAAAACGGTGCTATTAGGTGCAACAAACTAGAAGTAATTTTGTTGGCTACAAGGAGCTTTGAACCAGACCCAGTGTAGCCGAGCGCGGCGTGTGGGGGGTGCGGCGGGCGGTATTCACTAGCTGTCTGTCTGTCCGTCCGTCTGATGTCTGTATCTTTGGAACCGTAATAACTAGCCGGTTGAAATGTTTACAGATTATGTGTTATTTTGGCGGATATAGCAACAAATAATAAAAAAAAAATAAAGTTAACGGGGTCCCCAATCCCCATACAAGAAACTTGGCCGGTTTTTTATGTTTCCGTACCTAGGGCTGCCACCTTTAAAAAATTGCAGACCCGGAGTATTCAGGAAATTCAAAATTTGGGTGAGTATTTGATTAGCGGGAAATAGATCGAACATTGCTGGTATGCTTATTGTGTCGGCCTAGATAAAAGATGAATTATAGTGAAAGAATTGTTTGCCGGAAACGCGATTTCTCCGTCAATTGAGGGCCGATTTAGAAAATTCTTTTTTTGTTAGTTAGGTCATACTTCCGAGGCGGTCTCATTTCAATTTTATCGAAATTGATTCAGCGGTTTTCGAAAAATTAACATAATACTATGGTGTGTGGTTGCCTTTAGCAAAACTTGTGATGTGGTCGTTTTCAGCAATTTTCAGTTCGATAAATTACTATGGTGTGTGGTTACCTTCAGAAAAACTTTTTTGATGTGGACTTATTCAGCAATTTGCAGTTTGACACATATGGCGAATAATTCTGTACCACTTCAACCGATTTCGATTATTCGATTTCGATTATTCTTTTAATCTTAATAATCTTAATCTTATGTAATATTACTGATAATTTCACTAAAAATAATGAAATAAAATAAGTTTTAAAAATATAAAACCAAATTCCAAAAAAAAAAAATATTTAAATGAACTAAAAAGTATTAAATACCTAATATTTAGAAATGTTCTCTGTCATTTTATTGATATACGTGAATCGATATTTTGATACATATTCGGACCCTTGTTTCATGAATATTCTAAATTTGAAATCTTTTCCGACCGGCCAGATGCGCTTAATATGTTATGGTATGAGTACCATCGAGCTGGTCTGATGATGGAGACGTAAGGTGGCCATAGGAACTCCTAAACTACACCCATATATGATAAACCCATCGTGTTTGGGCTCGTTCCATTTGTCTTCACGAGCAATTTACTTCAGACCTAAGAGATTCTCAATTCGACGGTATGTTTTCTTTTTTTGGATGTTTGTTACGCGATTACTCCGTCAATGGTGGGACGATTTTAAAAATTCTTTTTTTTGTTTGAAAGGGGATAACCCTGAGGTGGTCCCATTTTAACTTGGTCAAGATCGGATTGGAAAGCGAGGCGGAATCGCGAGGCCAAAGGCCGAGCGATTCCGCCGAGTACATTAATAGCAAAAAATACATAAAACCGACTTCCAAAAAAAAGTAGAACTGAAAAACTATTTTAAAATAAAAATATGAAAACCGCCTTCAAAAATGTAAGAAATAAAAACCTAAAAAAAAAGAACCCTAGAGTTGAAGGCAGTGCTAAAGCAAGAAAAAATGATGCATGAAAGAAAACATGAGTGGATGATATCCTTTGTGATTTGTGTAGCCTTTTTAGCACCGCCTTCAACTCTAGGTTTCGTTTTTTTTAGCTTTTTATTTCTTACATTTTTGAAGGCGGTTTTTATATTTTTATTTTAAGGGGGGGTACTAGGCAAAAGCACTTCGTATTTCCCTAACCATACCCATATTTCAAGTGATTTAACTATAATATATATGCCTATAGTTAGGTAAAGATTCAAGGTATAATGTGAATACATTATTTTTCATTTAATTTTATAAATTCCTTTTAAAAAATGTGCTTGAAAAGTGGTAAAATCGTTAAAAAATGCCTTTGCTATTTCCCTCGCCATTTTTTACAAATGCATCTAATACGAAAAATGCTTCATTGAGCTTAGAGTCAATAAGACTAAGAATCATCTAAATAAACTCAAACGCTTACAGAATAAATGCTTTTTCACTGTACTATCTTTGAACATTCTAAATTTTGGGCCGTTGCCGTGCGCGAGCGTTTTTTGTATGGACGTATTTGTGACGAAATAGCAAATGCATTTTCGAACGTTTTTACCACTTTTCACCCACTTATTTTTCAGAGAATTTACAAGATTAAATTACAATAATCTATCACACATTATACCTTGAACCTTTACCTAACTATAAGCATATAAATTATAGTTATATCTATTGAAATATGGCTATAGTTAGGATAATATGATGTGATGTTTTGCCTAGTACCGCCCCTTAGTTTTTCAGTGCTACTTTTTTTTGGAAGTCGGTTTTATGTTTTTTAAAACAGTTTTTTAAACCACCAAAACATTCACCCATACCACTTCCCTTGTTTTTACATACATTTATATTCAAAACCAATGATTTGGTGCTTAAAAAAAAATCTTTTGTATGAAAAATTTATTTTGTATGGGATTTTTTTTTTCTCTCCGAAACTACGCAAAAAACTTTAAATTTTCAGAGGTTTCGTTAATTAATGCATGGCGCGTCCGATTCGTGCGATGTCCACCCACTCCGCTCCGATCATTCAGTCCAGTGATTCAGTCAGTCAAGCCGAATTCACCGCTCGGTTCGACTCGAGTGGCGGGCGAAAGCCGGCTTTCATTGACGCTCGCGACGACGACGACGTGCGTGCGTTCCACGCACCGCCCGCCTGGTCTGACTGACCCGGAGAAATACAAGGTTAACCCGTAGCCCGGATATACACCATTCAAACCCGTAGACTCCGGGTCAAACCCGGAGGGGTGGCAGGCCTATCCGTACCCCGTACGGAAGCCTATACTAAGCCTACGCCGCCGTCTGATGCCCATCGGTTCTCAAAAGCCCAATGTCAACAAGCCGCCAGGTACCTATTAAATATTCTGTGCCGCCAGTCTGATGCCCATCGGTTCTCAAAAGCCCAATGTCAACAAGCCGCCAGGTACCTATTAAATATTCTGTGCCGCCAGTCTGATGCCCATCGGTTCTCAAAAGCCCAATGTCAACAAGCCGCCTGTCTGATGCCCATCGGTTCTCAAAAGCCCAATGTCAACAAGCCGCCAGGTACCTATTAAATATTCTGTGCCGCCAGTCTGATGCCCATCGGTTCTCAAAAGCCCAATGTCAACAAGCCGCCAGGTACCTATTAAATATTCTGTGCCGCCAGTCTGATGCCCATCGGTTCTCAAAAGCCCAATGTCAACAAGCCGCCAGTCTGATGCCCATCGGTTCTCAAAAGCCCAATGTCAACAAGCCGCCAGGTACCTATTAAATATTCTGTGCCGCCAGTCTGATGCCCATCGGTTCTCAAAAGCCCAATGTCAACAAGCCGCCAGGTACCTATTAAATATTCTGTGCCGCCAGTCTGATGCCCATCGGTTCTCAAAAGCCCAATGTCAACAAGCCGCCTGTCTGATGCCCATCGGTTCTCAAAAGCCCAATGTAAACAAGCCGTCTGTCTGATGCCCATCGGTTCTCAAAAGCCCAATATCAACAAGCCGTCTGTCTGATGCCCATCGGTTCTAAAAAGCCCAATATCAACAAGCCGTCTGTCTGATGCCCATCGGTTCTCAAAAGCCCAATGTAAACAAGCCGTCTGTCTGATGCCCATCGGTTCTCAAAAGCCCAATATCAACAAGCCGTCTGTCTGATGCCCATCGGTTCTCAAAAGCCCAATGTAAACAAGCCGCCTGTCTGATGCCCATCGGTTCTCAAAAGTCCAATGTCAACAACAAGCCGTCTGCCTAATGTCCATCGGTTCTCAAAAGCCCAATGTCAACAAGCCGTCTGTCTGATGCCCATCGGTTCTCAAAAGCCCAATGTCAACAAGCCGTCTGTCTGATGCCCATCGGTTCTCAAAAGCCCAATGTCAACAGCAAAGGGGTAATAATAAATCGATGGTAATAAATAATGTAGTATGCCAGTTCTTGCATCATCCTAAATTACGAACGTTTTGCGTCTTTTCTAAAGTGGTTTATATAGGCATTAAAAATTTCCATTCGTTATACAAATGATCACCTTTACTCTCATTGTCGTCACACGTTTATCTATCACTTTGCACTCGAGACTAATTTTGATAAATCTTCTGTTTGCATAGCTGGCAGTTGATAAAACAGTACCTAATATCAATACGTGCAAACATGCATAAAATACATTACTATACTATATATTTTTTAGTTTCTAGGAGTATATATGTATATAAGGTCTTTCAATAGTAGGTAACGAACGATACGCTAAGGGGTGTAGTGTATGTGTATCAGATACTGATCTGATCAGTGATCACTGATCGTGATCACGTTCCCATACCAATTTTTTTTTACGATATTAAAAACCTACTCACTCTTCAAATTTAATACGTGAAGTGCGAATAAGTATGTTTTTTATAACGTAAAAAAAATTTGTATGGGATCGTGATCAGATCAGTATCAACGACATTCTACTTTCTGGACGGGCCCTCGTCATACATTTTACCGGTAGATAGGTGCGATTGGAGTACTTCTATATATTGCCAATATTTAAAACAGCGTAAGTGCGCGAGCGCCTCATACATCACGTTACGTTTCCGCTCTGTGAACGTCGATAGAGTAAGACGGTTAAATGGCAATTTTATACGTATAAAGGGGAGACAACGATTGGAGAGGGTGCTGAATGCTCACCAATAGCGCGCCTCAATTCGGTGCGTTGTATGCCACTTCCCGATAATTTAATTCGTTGATCAGTATCTGATACACATACACCCCTTAGCGTGTATCGTAATGGGGTATTTACACGGGTCGATTTTCGCCGTGCGGCTGGTCGCTCCACAAATCGCCTCACTAAGCCGCATCGCCACCCCATTTACACAGGTGAATGCATAGAAATCGCCAGCGACTAGGTCATTATCTTCGAAAATATTGAGCAGAACAGGTGCTTTACGTGCCGTTAACGAAATGATTAGTAAATTAATTATTCAAGATTTGCTTGGAGAACAAAGAAACACGAAGAAAAACAAGAAGGAAAGAAGAAAAAACACCTCCACACACGTTCGCGCGGCGGGCGATCGCCTGCGACTAGGGCTTGCATTATCCGTGAAATTTTCGTATCCGAATAATTCGAATAGTAGTGAGCCTTACTATTCGGATATTCGGATATTTCGGATAATTCGGATAATTTTGAAAGGAAAGGAACTAAAATTAAAACAACGGAATGCTGTTTAAAAGTATCATTCATTATGTATTAATAATTAAGCAAAAATTAAGTTCTTCTTCTAAAATTAACAAACAAAACATTCATGATTATAATATGTATCAGGTCAAACAATATCAAATGAAACAAACCTAAAAACAATGAAAAGTTTAAACTTTTAACTTCTTTTCTTAATTTATAATATAATTAGGAACTCTTCTCTTCTTAAATTAACCCATCTACATACTATTTTCTTCTTAAATCAACGTTTATTTCAGTCTCATCCCATTCATTTTTTATTTTTTATTTTGATAATGAGATCTTAAAAAGCTTAAGGAATCCAGGGAGTCGTCTTTCATAGTTGTCCGTAAATGGTTACATAGGTAGCCAGAGGCAGAAAATACCCTTTCTGCCTCTACACTTGTGGGTGTTATTGGCAGCAAAACATTGTAGGCCCTCTCTAAGTTCTTGCTTCTTTGGCCTCCCTGGTCATAAAGCGCCATTTCTACCTGAATTGTAATTAGCAAATCGTTTTGGCGGGATGGAGATCGTTGCTCAGGTTGCGCTTGCGAAATTCGCGAAGATGAAGGTCTCCTCAATACTTTATTAATCTCTTCTTGTAATTGTTCTTTTATTGAACGTTTTACAATGTGAGCGACTGCAGTTACTTGAGGCTCGTTAGGGATAGTTTCATGTTCCTGTACTCCAAAATAAGTAGAATTAATATGGACGATCGTCTGTTGAATGGCTGCATTTGAATGATTCCTAAAAGTTAAATCAGATGTGTCGCGTTCGGCTTCATCATAAAAGCTTTTCGGATTGTGAAGATATTTAATTGTACCACTAAGTTCTGGTACTCGGCGCTTTGCAATTCTTGTTTTCAGTGACTCCACAAAATCGGCACTTATTTGGCTTTCACAGTTAGAAAGTTTTTGCACCATGAACTTCAAAGCTATCTCCACAGTCAACAGGTTTGCTTTTTCTTCACAGATGGATTCCACTGTAGCCTTTACAATGCTGAGAGCGTCTGATATTTCTACAAGTTGATTCAACTCTGCTGCACTAAAAGTAGTTTTAATTTTTAAATCAATAAGGGTTTTAAGCACAGAGTCTTTTAGTTTTACAAATCGGCTGATCATGTTGGCAAGACTGCTCCATCTTGTCTTACGTCCATTATAAGGTGAACACCTGTTTTTTCTCCTTCTATGTCGTATTTATATAGGACTTCAGACTTGGTTGGAGAACGCTTAAACATCTTTACGACTGTTCGTACTTTGTTAATTACATCTTTGTAGTACTCCCGTATATCTGTTCCAGATCCAGATCCACTTCTTGTTCCTGTAGCGACAATAAATCCTTCTTCATTATCCGAGCCGGTGTCTTCACTGTCCATATCTTCATATTCTGTAGCGGACTTCTCGGTACTTTGAGTTTCAATGAGTTCGTGTTCCTCATCGGTAGATTTTTTTTTCTTATACAGAACATCCTGAACTGCTAATTGGATTCCGTGTGCATAACACAACTGGTGGTAGGTTGAAGTCTTTTTCCCTAGAGCAGTCATTACAGTCGTCGCCGCAAAATTGCCACTGGTACGATGTAAGATGTACGATGCACTGCACACAATGCATATTATTATGTTTTACCTAGTTAATTCGAAAAAATCAACTATCCGTATTATCCGAAATATCCGGATTTCTGATCTTTCATTATTCGGATATAAAAATTGGGCGGATATCCGGATAATTCGGATATCCGGATATCCGGATTGCAAGCCCTACCTGCGACTGACCGTTTACACGGTCGATTTTAGTCACCAGCCGCATGCGGCCGGTCGCAGCGCGGCCAAAAGTCGGGTGCTAGTCTACTTTGGGGCTTGCGACTTTAGTCACCTGCGGCCTAGTCGAATTGCCATTTAGACGATCGATTTTCGCCGTGCGGCGGTAATCGTGTGGCTTTAGTCACCCGTGTAAACCCCGCATTACCTACTATTGAAAGACCTTATAATATGTTTGTACCTCATTCTCACTTTTAATCGAACGCCTCAGTATATAGAAAAAGTATTGGGTTTTAACAATTAAATATTATATTATTATGCCGTGCATAAGGGCGGCAGGCTAGCCTCTCACCTTGCCACGTACCTTCCACCGAGTCATGCAGCTGGTGGGTCCTCGTGCCTTTAATTGCTGCTTGATAGTTATCTTGTCCTAAAACGGCGGACGCGGATGCAGATGCGGATTTTTGGACGCTCGCATCCGCGGATGCGGATGCGGATGTCAACAAGATTGCTTGAAGAAACGGTTAGTTTAAGTACCTACTTGAATAAAAGATCTTTTATTGATCAATCAATAATTTAGTAAGAAAATTTTAAGATTGGGCTATTGTATTTAATGATGATGCGGATGTCAAAATCAATGCGGATGCTCCGCATTTGCGGATGCGGATTTGAACATCCGCAACATCCCTGATGCAGAGCAACATATACACCATGCCGTCCTACGTCCTCTTTTTAATATCTCGTGACATTGTGGTTCATTCATGTAGACAACATTGGAACCCTTTTTTTATCGGGGTAAGCAAAGTAATCGGTTTTGTGCTACAAGCTAAATAATATTTTAATATTTTGAACATACTTGTGTTTATGGTTTTATAAAGTTAAATTATTAATTAAATACTTTCATTACACCAATATTTAGTTTTAGTTATTGTTATATACACGGTGAACAAAAAACCTGTCGAACACCCGAAGGCAGGAAGTACAGTTTCAGATACTGAATCGGATAGGCTAGTTTTTTTTCCGAAATGTATATGAAAATATGCCCTTTTTCAATTATTCCTAAGTATCAAGATGTCTTTAAATAACTAAATTATGTCTGCATGCCATCATAACAGTGATGTGAAGTTAAACCCTACTACCAAAATATGTCTTAAGCACGTGATATCAGTAAAATTTTGACCGAATTAAAAAAAAACTAGCCTATCCGATTCAGTATCTGAAACTGTACTTCCTGCCTTCGGGTGTTCGACAGGTTTTTTGTTCACCGTGTATATTTTATTTTATAAAATACCTAAAAATATATTATTTATTCGTCTCCAAAGAGGTTGTGGAACATGCTGGTGAAGGTGCATGGCATGGCCCACCCAAATTCTGTATCGATTACAAAATGTTATGTAATTTAAAAAAAAAAACAGTATTGATAAATAAATATTACATAATTAAAAGTCCTGGAGATAATATTATTTTAACGTTAATGAATGAATGACACATGCCTGTTATCATTACCTATATAATATGTGATTAATAAAAGTTCTAAGAATACAATTTTCCATACATCGAGGGCCGTATCACATGTTTCACTATCTTAAGATAAAAAGTTATTATTAGCACGCGAGGTAGATAGGTAACAATTTACATGTAGCAATCTTCTTTTGCTATCAAATCAATAAGTTTATAGAAATAGATATACACGATGTTGCAACCCCAAACGTAAAACCCGAAAGGGGGTGATTCTGTACGTGAAATAGAACAACTTTTGTTCTACGACTTTTTAATTTGAAGAAAAAAAATTTTTTTCTCCATACATTTTGAGAATAGGTATATAAAATTTGTATGGAAAAAAAATTTTTTTTTGTTTCAAAAAATTTTTTTTGGCTACAGAAGTTGTTTAGTTTCACATATAGAATAACCCCCTTATATCAGTTAAAAATATTACGGGGGCAACTGCAACACCGTGTATATATATATTTTATGTAAACCAACATGGGTGGCTGTGCCGAGAGACCAATGGTGCAGTCGACAGAGCCAAAATCACCTCTCCTCGCGATTTGCGGACTGTTGCTAGGCTGTTTGAAGACACTTCATATACAGGATGTTTCAGGATAGGCTTGAGAAACTTCAGGAATAGAAAGTACTCATTATTAGAAGAAAAAAAAATCCTTATCGCTCAAGTCGTTTCGTATTTTTTTTTTCATACAAAAAATTGCAAAATGTGGACAGTGAGTTTGGGGAGATTTGGCAACAGTGGTGTCTAAGTTGCAATAGGAGTGCAATGACCTAGTCCAGTCCCCTTTTTCTTTTGATGTCATACAACCTTAAGTGATCTGAATTTACCTACATATAGTTCAATTCAACTAGTTAAGTATGCAAGTTAGTCATTTTATTTTCATTTAATAAAGGCGGACATTAACCGTCCACCAAATATCGATGAAACTATTTTCACTAAAAAGTACTATAAAAAATAAAAAAACCAAAAAAAATACCGTCGAATTGAGAACCTCCTCCTTTTTTTGAAGTCAGTTAAAAATGACCGAATCTGGAAAAAAGTTTCAGAGCTTTTCGTCTTCAAATATGAGCCCCTTTCGAACCCTGAAGTTACGAAACCCTATCCTGAAACATCCTGTATATAATGCTTATCATTATACTTTTTTAGGTTTCCGTACCCCGTACGGAAGCCTATTAAAAATTATGGGGTCCCCATACAAGAAGCGTGTTTTTTCACAGGTTTTTTTTTTGTGGTGCGGAAACCTCGGTGCGCGACTTCGACTCGCACTTGGCCCGTTTTACGTACTTTAATTATATACTCGCTAATATGTATGTAGCTATCATCAGTCAGTCAGTCAGCGTGTATGAGTACTTTGCTGGACATACGCTTCTCCAATTTTCCTCCAGTCCTCCCGGCCTTCAGCGGTACGCATAGATCGTGGCGATACGGAACCACTGCTTTCCGCCGCGCGCGCCCGCCGCGCGCCGCGCCGCCGCCGCCGCCGCCCCGCCGCGCGCCGTGTCTTCGTCCCACCTTCCGTTTTCCTGGCCACGACCGTCGCGTGTCGTCAGTGTAGGACACGGATACTCCAACGGTCGTCTTCTCTTCGGCTGACGTGCCCAGCCCACTGCCACTTGAGCTTAGCCACCCGGTCGGTGTTCAATATCGACTACATTGATCGACTACTAAAAAAATTGGTTGTCTGTAAAGTCGGTTTACGGACGATAGTTTTACGTGATAACGTCATACAACCCTTGTTTCATGAATATTCTAAATTTGAAATATTTTCCGACCGGCCAGATATTATGGTACGAGTAACCTCGTTTTAATTTCTGCGGCCCTGGTACTTTTACAAACCGACGCTTGGGCCGATTATGCCTCTCTATCGCTTGTTACGCGCTCTCGCTTGCACACACAGGCTCAGATGGAACGTGACGTGATATTCGTGCGTGCAGCCGGTGTTCATCAATTTATAAGACGTTATCACGTCAAAAAACAAAATAAAATAAAATGTATGGGCAAGTGAAAATCTTTGTTCACTTATCTACATGGCTTTTTTCGTCAAGTTGTTTCTAGTAAAGATCACCCTTCACTAATGGCGGTATTTAAAAACTCAACCTGTATGTATGTGTTTATAGATAGATATAAAACTTATAATAAGTAGGTACTTGAAAATGTTGCTTGGAAACAATAAGTATTTCACAATATTACGAATTTTACCAAATTCTTTCACATCCATATAAGGTGTAATGGCGTATCTCGAATCTCGATATTGGAGAGACAAGATAGGCACCTACTTAGCACAAACATTGATAAAAACTACGTGTTATAAGATATTGCAGTATTGTTTTTCCAGTGATTGTCTTAATAGCGTGATAATAATAAATAACAGAGGTTACGAAGAAATATATATTTTTTCCGTTATCTGTAGTTTTCCGTTCGTTATGTATCATTTGACCTCTTTCTGATGATGTACTATGAATATTACTCACCTGACATATTCCGTTTTAATATTACGTAAAACTTTATCTATCAGGTCATATCGGTAACTTTTATGCATTTAGAAAAAATCTTAAGAATGCTTCTGAATTCTCTTCAGTTCGTAGTTTTGCAATACAAAATATCCGAACCGAACTTTCACTTACGTTAAACATTTTCGAGCGTTGCATCCTTCTCCGCCAACTCTAAACAAACATATTTAAAACATTTACATGAAATAATTAAAATATAATAAAAATTCTTTATTGCCACCACCGCAAAACAAGAAGAATTACCAACACAAGAAAAGAAACACACGCAGATAGAAGCGCAAAGGCGGACTTATCGCTAGTAGTGATTTCTTCCTCCGTTGTATATTATGTATAATACAAAGTTAAAAGAATATATACCAACTGAGGAGAGCATGTTCAAAAGGAACAATTTCCATTTCGACGAGTTGCGCGTTTTTGACGGATTCTAAGTCTTTGTATTCAAATACATCTCGCTGTAAAATTTTAATTGTCAAAACGAACTATTTCCTATAGAAAATTACGATTGAAAACAACAATTTTGGTCAAAAAGGCCTATTATCAATATCCTAAGTTTAATTAGCTATCAGTTTTTTGGCTCTACTGAAAATTCTGTTACAACGGAAATAGTTCCTTTTGAACAGACTCTCCTCAACTTATGTATAAAATTATGTACTATAATACAAACTATTTAGATAACAATGTGACCCAATTTTGCTACGAAGTACATGTATTAAAATATTGATTGAATTAAATATTGCTAAAATGGCACAATACGGAGGAAAATGTTACTTATACCAAACACTAATTATATTAACTGTGCGGGACTAAAAACTAACTAATTATATTAATTAAACATTGTGATTAAAATCCTTTTGTCCTTTTAAGATTATAGGTAACGTAAAATTCCTGAACCTGTGGTTTTCCTACCATAAATATGCATCTAATTACCTATAATATACTAAAGTATTAATATATTGACATAATTAACGTGTTCCTCGAAGCATCTAACTTATCTCAGCAAATTCCCGTTCGGTTTCGCGGGGTAAAATATTGTTGTTTATTGTTATCATCAGTTACGTTATAGTTAAAATACTGGGAAAACCTTTGCGGTTTGCAAATACATACAATAATATGGAAACGGGAAACATCAAGGGGAGAAAAATTCTAATAAGTAAGTACTTGTAATTTGCATTCCTTTTTAGGTTTCCGTATCCATACGGAAGCCTATTACTAAGCCTACGCCGTCTACCTGTACGTCTGTCCGTCTGTCCGTCCGTCCGTCCGTCCGTCCGTCCGTCTGTTTTTGACCGGTATGATATAGCGGATCTCTGTTTTTAGGTTTCCGTATCCGTCGTACGGGACCCTATTACTAAGCCTACGCCGTCTGTCTGTCGCCTGTCTGTTCGTCTGTCTGTCCGAGAGCTGTATCTCTTGAACCGTAATAGGTAGCCCGTTGAAATTTTCACAGAATATCTGTTATTATGGCCGATATAACGATATAAATAATAAAAATAAGAAAAAGTAAAAAATTTACGGGAGTTAATTTATAGAAGAACCTAAAAAGTGTATGCGCGCCGTCTACTGAAAACAGTATTAAGCATTTTAACTAATAATGAATTTTAACTAATATGAAGCATTTCATAAAACACGCCATAGATGGCGTGAGTGGCGCTGACAATGACATGGCGATACGGAACCCTCGGTGCGCGAGTTCGACTCGTATTTGGTCGGTTTTTTTTAATAGGTCCGCCTTTAGACAAGTTTAGACATGCACGTAAACTTAGTTCTAGGATTAATAAATATAACATTAGTATTTTTTTAATTTATTTGTTTGTTCATAATGTTAATTTTAGTTTTTAGTATTAGTTTTTTATCAATTGGATTTTATTGTATAGTATAGGTTTAAATTTTTTTTTTATATTATTATAGGCTGTGTATTTCATTCGAATAAAAAATAAATAAATAGACAGAACCATAGACCAACATAGTAATAAATTTCAATTTAAAATTCCATTCAAATAAACAAAAAAGTAAAGACTCCAAGAATGGAAAACAAAACAAAAAAATCAAGACATAAGTACAAAGAAGTCTCCTAAATGAAACCGTGACTGAATTGAAAATAGCGAATCGTCTAGTCGCATTTTACGACATGCACAAGGAGAGATGCAGTGGCACTGTTCTTTTTAATTAACGGAACCCACGCTCTACAAGTAATAAATTAATTAAATTCAAACAAAATGTTATCTACTGATACTGCACAGACAAATATTGTAATGTGTACAAAGCAATTATAAAACTATGTGTGAATAAAGGTATAAAATTATATAAACAATAAGGATAATCAACTCAAGAAGGATTACGTTTATTTAAAAGCACAAAAATAGAAATAACAGCCGAAAACAAACATTCAACTTGAAGAAACACAAGACGCAGATGTCATAGAAGATATTGATACACAATAACAAGAAAAACACAAGATAACGTTGTATTGGCATGAATGAACCGGATAATATAGAACGAAAATTGATAAATGTGATAAGCCAAGGTGATTCATGCGTTATGGAGTTTTTGAAGCCCCGGATGTGATCGCATGTAATCACAACGGAACTAACATATCATTTTCGGTATTGCCAGAGAGGCAATGAGGTTTTTAACACCAAACATTTGCTGGCTTTGGCCCGGATTCCCTCCAACTAGCTGGACTTGTACCTCCTCGGGGGTGAAATCGGTTGTGCCTGAGACTCCGGCCTCGAATCCAGCCACCCTAACAGGTTACAACAAAAGTTCCGCTTCTGCCATCAGGAAGGTTAGACGAATATTTCTGAACGAAGCGGCGTTAAAAATAAACCCTACCAAAGTTCTCTCGACAATACGACGACTGTGGGAGTAAATGAGTGCTTCACTCGGGGCCGTGGACAGGAAAACGGAGTGTGGGAAGACCATCCGCCAGGTGGGACGACGACATCAAGTAATCAAGTACGTCGGAGGCAATGAGTGGTTCCATAATCAATCGCTGAAGGTCGAGAGCACTGATGTAAAATTCTAGAGCCGTACGCGGACAGTGTGGACGCATAAACACTGACTGAATGAAAAAGTACCAATTGAGTGCTCAGCCCTTTGGCAAAATATCGTGATCCCGTGAGTTATGTATGTATGCCAGACTCCATTACAGAAAAGGCATAAGAATAGGTTCAGCAGTTCAATAGATTATATATAACATATGTATGGAATGGAGAAACGAATATTGAAATCAGTGTAGATTATCTTTTGGCTAAAGTTCGTGTAGACACTCATAATAATGATAAGGTACGATAATTGGGGTAAGCAGAATAATCAGTGTCGTACTGCAAGGACTCTGATAAATTACAGAACAACCACCGATAGCCACGTTTCGCAAAGTATTCGGACAAGATAAATATCAAACAGAAAGTAATGCCCGAAGAATCGGTGGAAGGAATGTACTGAGGTAATAGGTGGCTGGCACCGTATCATATTCTTATCCTTTAGTCGCCTTTTACAACATGCACGGGAAGAGATACAGTGGGGCTATCCTTTACAGCATGCACGTGAAGAGATACAGTGGGGCTATCCTTTTTAAGTACCGACTCCACATGGTAATTTTCATAACAATAACAACAACAAAAACGGTTTCTTCAAAATTGTTATCAATCAGTTAGTAGGCGTTACTGAAATCGACCTTTACCCCAGATCTGCGCACCATACTGTCGCGCCGCGCATGCCTGCGGCTTATCTGGCGATGTCCCCGGACGCGCATGCACGCTGGTTGTGGACTGCCGGGCTATCTAGAGACGTCGTCGCCTGCGCATTGCCTGTGCGCAAATCGAGCTCGGAACAGACTGAAAAGTTCTGAGAAATGGTCACGCAAAATCCAGATGTTTGTTTGTTTGTTTTGGTTGAAATACTCGTTGAAATGTTGGCCTAATTACGACATTTATGTTGAATCGAATGCAGACGAAGCAAAACATGTTTTTGCTGTTCAACAATAATGTACAAAAACAACCGTAATGTCTTTAAGAGCGGATACATCTTATATTCAAAGAGTTTGTATAACGTCGCTGCGCTCCTTCAAACTCTTTGCTTAAATTCCCACAGTGTGACCTTTGTATTTACGTCTGTCCTGTTGTGTTCTATCCTGTCTGTTGTAGGTGTGTCTGTCTGCCTGCCTGTAGGTACTGGTACTACCATGGTTTTGTCAGCCTCGGTAGCTCAGTGGTGCGGTCGGCCGACTGTTGTTAAGCAACACTGAGCGCGGTCAGTTCTTGGATGGGTGATCGGCGATCGCTCGACCGTTGGAGGCTGACCGTGGTTCGGATTCCACGTAAAACACTGTAGGTCCCTTCCCTTCTTACCTTACCTTTCAACCCGCCCGGGTTGGTACCACCGCACTAAATAAAACGTCGGTCGAAACGGCTATGTAAACAGTTTGCGTTTTCCGTCCAGTTCAGTGTAGCCGGCACGACCGAAGGGAAGCACTGACATGGCACCAAGTTCACCCGGTGTTATGGGCTGACATCACGGATGTTGTAGGTGATATAGCCAACCGTGTCAGTTTCCGTAAAAAAAAACAATTCCCACAAACTAGCTTCTGACATATGCACCGACGTCTGTCCTGTTGTGTTTTACAGGTAGGTACTGGTACTACCATGGTAGCACCAGCGGCGCTGCTCTGAGGAACTACGTAGCATCCCTTATCCCAATCACTCATTTAAAGCACAGACGTATCGTTGGGTCTTTGAGTCTGTTTTATCGGTACTACTATGGCCGCTGCTCTGACGAACTTGCTTCTCTTATCCCTCCTCCTCCTGTTCACCTTCGCCAAACCCGCCATACTCTCGCGGAACATCCCTTTGTAGTCAGAGGCGGACTAGCAGCCTTAGCCGCCCTAGGCCGTTTAGTACCAGCCGCCCCAATTCAATGCAGCCGCCCCTTTCAAGTTTACAGCATAGATACAAATGTGAAGTTGTATGAAAATCAGTATTGCGTTCGGTTCAACCTGCCAAAAATATATTAGGTACATAGGCTGTTCCGAAAATTGTTAGTGAAATGAAAAATAGTTAGAATATGAAAAAAAAATTATTTACAGCTTTTCAAAATATTTCCCTCCAATCCCTATGCACTTATGCATTCGGGTGAACCAGGTTTCAAAACATTTAAAAAACTTATCTTGAGGGAGGTCGAAAAATTACCGCCGCAATTCTTCGACGGCTTCGTCTGCAGTGTTGAATTTTCGCCCGCGAAGCATTTTTTTTACCGTGGGAAATAAAAAAAAATCGCATGGAGCTAAATCTGGGCTGTACGGAGGATGGGATAACATTTGTACCCCCGAAGTTGTCAAATAGTCCATGTTTCTACCGGTGTGTCAGCGGGCGCATTATCTTGGTGAAAAAGAATGCCACGGACGCCGCTCCTTGGGCGCTCGCTATTCAACTCCCCGAAAGCTTGAGGCAGACAAACTTCGCAATACCAATCTTCAGTTCAGCCTGAATCTCCCGATGTGTAATGTTCTATTCTCCCGCAATAGCCACTCTACCCTGATGACGTTTTCATGAGTGACTGCAGTTGATGGTCGGCCTGGTCTGGGGTCATCGTTTAGATTTTCTCGACCACGTTTAAATTCACGAAACCAATAAGTAACTGTTGCTAACGAAGGAGCAGACTCCCCAAAAGCAGCTTGCAAATTTTCGTGAGATTCCTTGAAGGTTAACCCTAGTTTATAAGCATAGAAAATCATAACAAGAAAAGCTTCTCGCGAGACGTCCATTGTTGCAAATAAAATATGAGTGACGGATAACCGTTAAAAATATTTAAAAAAAGAACTACACATAGGTGGCCAATAATTTTCATCAAGGAGATTTGTATTTAAATTAGCCGTCAAATCAAAATAGTTTCAAGAAAAAAAACAATTTATTTATTCTGTGGCTAACAATTTTCGGAACAGCCCACGTATTTCTCGGCTTATTTTACATATAGTAAAAGTATTTTTTACAAGTTTTACGGCAATATTGACCTTATAGTCATAGCAAAATTTTTTTTTCCGCGTAAATAGTGCGTCATCACATCACCTCCGCCGCGCTCACCACTCCCGCACGTCGCACGCACTTGCTCCGGCCGGCACCCTTTCTATTCTGTACCTGCGCTCACTGCTTCCAGCAGCAGGTACAGATTGGCCGCCCCTAATATCTGGCCGCCCTAGGCCCGGGCCTAGTCGGCCTATATGGAAAGTCCGCCTCTGTTTGTAGTCGACAGAAGAGTTCGTCGAACTGTACGATTCTCTAAATCGTTCCTGTGCAGCACTGTAAAGGTGTGGAACGGACTCCCTGGGAATATCTTTCCCCACTCCTACAACCACGGATTTCCCCAGCAACATTAGTCCACCTGAAAGCCGGACTGGCACCTCCGCGGCGGTGAAATTGGCTGCACCTGAGGCTTCAACCTCGGGCAAAGCCAACCAGTTCGGAAGCATAAAAAAAAAACTACCTTTGTCTGTCACCCTCAATTTTCTTATTGACATCGTGCTTTTTTTATTTATTACAGTAATTTAAATGTTGCACTGTGAGGAAGTGGAAGTGGGATATAGAATATACCTGTTACTTCGTTGTTTATAGTATCCTCAGCTCAAAAGGCGGCTGGGCAGATGGTCACCGTTGAAGTAAACAGACCCTACACTGACGGCCGTGGACAGGTAACAGAGCGTGGGAAAACCACAAATGCTGAGTGATGAATTGATGACTGAGTGACTTGTAGTATCCAGGCTGCCGGCGACTGCTGGCGAGTGTTTCTTTTTTTTCATCCCGGTGGTCCTATCCATTCCAATACGTAGTTATTCAACCGCCTATATTTCTTCATCGTTGCGTAGACAAGGCAATTGATGACGTTGCCAATATAATTCTACCGTCATAGTAAATTCCGAATCAATCAGAAACGAAAACAAAAACATTGCGTTTCATTGACACCGAGTCCACATGTCCAACAGCGAATTGTAACGGGCACAAACCAGTTTGACGCCGATACAATAAGTGTGACGCAGATTTTTTACTCTTATCAGCGTACTCTTCGTACTCGTATTCCTCAATTTATCGCATATAAAATGACGCTTTAACCTGGACGTCACATAGAGGAGCGTCTGTCTGTAGGTTAGACGTCATAGTATCTGGTATCTGTAGTTTCTTTAGGTTAACTTAACTTAACTTAAGGTTAACTCTGCTATACGTCACAGTTTCGTCTGGTGTTTCTTTAGTTTATTCAGACGTCATCATTTTGTCTGCTATGTCTGTCTGTAGTACGTTAAACATCTGTGTATTGTAGTTTCTCCGAGGTCTTTCTTCTGAGTTATATTGTTAATACGTCATGGTTTCGTTCAACGTTTCTATAGTTCATTCTAACGTCATAGTTTCGTCTGCAGTTTCTGTGTTTCGGTTCCTGAAGTTTTTCATATGCTTTCTGTAATATATAAATAATATATAGTTATCCCTACTACGCCTCAATTGTTGAAGTTTGTTCATATTAGTTGTCACAGTTTCCTGGGCAGTTTGTTCTAAGCACAGATCATCGGTTCGAAGTGTTGTTTGACGCCTCCTGGAAAATAAACAGAGTTCTGAGCAGCTCCTGAGTTTCTGAGTTAGTCGTCACACACAACAGGTCTGTGTTTATGTTTCAGCACTTAGGCCCACTTGCACCGTCAACGGGTGCTAGCTTAACGAGTTAAACTGGTTTATATATTAAATTTGTGTTGGTGCAAGTGGGCCTTACTAGTGAGTTTAGTTTGCGGAATCCAAATTAAGTTTTTTTTTGTCTATGGTGTGTAAAATATTTAGTGAAGAATGTCTCCTATTGGGACGTGGGAACGTCAACTAGGTACCTCCATGCGCAATTTGGAGGAAAAAGAATAATGTTTTGTGTATTTAAATTTTATGTAATTTAATAAATCATTATTTACGACTTTAAATAAGTACCTATAACCCTTATTCATTTATCAACCTTTATCAGTTAGTTTTATTTATGTACTAGCTTTTGCCCGCGGCTTCGCTCGCGTGAAATTCGTATTTCAAAGAAAGCAAGTAAGTAACTAAGGCCGATCTGCGTTAAGTAAGGTAAACGATAAACCTTCTCAACTAAAGTAAGTAACTAACGGCGAGGCTTCAGGCTGAGCTGCGTTCAGGAAGACGATAAACCCACTCAAAGAAAGTAAGTAATTGAGAGCGAGGCCGAAGGCCGAGCTGCGTACAGCAACCTTCTTGAAGAAAGTAAGTCACTGAGGGCGAGGCCGAAGGCCGAGCTGCGTTCAGGAAGACGATAACCTTTTCGAAGAAGTAAGTAACAGAGGGCGAGGCCGAAGCCCGAGCTGCGTTCAGGAAGACCATAAACCTTCTCGAAGAAAGTTAGTAACTAAGGGCGAGGCCGAAGGCCGAGCTGCGTTCAGGAAGACTATAAACCTTCTCGAGGAAATTAAGTAATTGAGGGCGGGGCCGAAGGCCGAGCTGCGTTCAGGAAGACGATAAACCTACTCAAAGAAAGTAAGTAAATGAGGGCGAGGCCTAAGGCCGAGCTGCGTACAGCAAGACTATAAACCTTCTTGAAGAAAGTAAGTCACTGAGGGCGAGGCCGAAGGCCGAGCTTCGTTCAGGAAGACGATAAACTTTTCGAAGAAGTAAGTAACAGAGGGCGAGGCCGAAGGCCGAGCTGCGTTCAGGAAGACCATAAACCTTCTCGAAGAAAGTAAGTCACTAATGGCGAGGCCGAAGGCCGAGCTGCGTTCAGGAAGACGATAACCTTTTCGAAGAAAGTATGTAACACAGGGCAAGGCCGAAGGCCGAGCTGCGTTCAGGAAGACCATAAACCTTCTCGAAGAAAGTAAGTAACTAAGGGCGA
This sequence comes from Nematopogon swammerdamellus, assembly GCA_946902875.1. Classification (NCBI taxonomy): domain Eukaryota; kingdom Metazoa; phylum Arthropoda; class Insecta; order Lepidoptera; family Adelidae; genus Nematopogon; species Nematopogon swammerdamellus. Next base: position 11,509,367 of record OX336359.1, read on the forward strand.
GGCCGAAGGCCGAGCTGCGTTCAGGAAGACCATAAACCTTCTCGAAGAAATTAAGTAATTGAGGGCGAGGCCGAAGGCCGAGCTTCGTTCAGGAAGACTATAAACCGTCTTGAAGAAAGTAAGTAACTATCGCCCATAGTTACTTACTGTCATCGAGAAGGTTTAGTGTCTTCCAGAATACAGCTTGGCCTTCGGCCACGCCCTTAGTTACTTACTTTCTTCGAGAAGGATTATAGTCTTCCTGAACGCAGCTCGACCTTAGGCCTCGCCCTCAGTTACATACTTTCTTCGAGAACTTGTTCGAGAAGGTTGAAGGTCTTCCTGAACGCAGCTCGGCCTTCGGCCTCGCCCTTTGTTGCTTATTTTCTTCGAAAAGGTTTAACCTCTTCCTCAACGCAGCTCGGCCTTTGGCCTCGCCTTTAGTATGTTACTTACTTTCTTTGAGAATGTTTATTGTTTTTATCTGAATCCAGTTCGACCTCCGGTCCCGGCCTAAGTTACTTAGTTTCTTCTTTTGAAATACGAATTTCACGCGAGCGAATCCGCGAATAAGCTATCGATATTAAAATAAGAAAATTCAATTACAATAAATCAAATACTTTAGATACCTACCTAACTAAGTAAAATACTCCACATATTAGCGTAACCGGAACTGAATTTTATTTAGCCTATCCTGTGTCTCGTAATATAGCTAAATGTGCGTGTAGTAATTTTTATCTAATTTAGATGATCGGCTTAAATTTTATGGTGGAAATTCATACAAACACATGATTTGATTTGATTTGATTCGATTTTTTCCGATTTACTTGACATTTATCGATATTTGGGCAAATTTACACAATGTCTTTATAAATTATAGCCTTTTTGATGTATAAGCTATAGTACTGTAAAGGCTCATCAAAATCTGTTCAGTAGTTTTTGCGTGAAAGAGGAATATAGTACGGCTGCTCGGTTCGCTGTTGAGTTTATAGGCCGCGCCTCCCCCCGCGCCGCCCGCCGCCACGCCGGCAACTGCCGCTCGCTCGGTAAATACCTATGTATAGTACTAAGGCGCGCGGATTGAACATATCGGTTTGTATGGGAGCCACATCTTAGCGTAACCGGAACTGAATTTTATGTAGCCTATCCTGTGTCCCATATAGTTAAATGTGCTTGTACAAAGTTTCATCGAAATCGGATGATCGGTTTAAGAGTTATGGCGGAACATACATACATACAGAAAAGATTTCTAAAAATCGTCAATTTAGCTGTAGTATAATACATATAGGCTACAAACTCAATATTTCCTAAAACAAAGTAACTTACTCCATGACCACCCCTTACAGATTTATTATTAGTATTGATTGATTGATGATTCAATACTGTTACGGTAACCGCATTTATATGCAAGTGAATACATCAAATGCTCTTTTGAGAAAATAAAAACGCTCTAAACTAGCTAATTAGCGTGGTTTGGGCATCGGCTTCTCATGTGAGAGGTCCGAGGTTCGAATCCGGTCGGCGTGTACCAATGAGTTTTTTCTGAGGAAAAAATTTACGTGCATACCTACACCTGCTGCTTCACCGTTCGGAACCGGCGTAACTGTAGGTCCCTTCCCTTGCCCCTTACTAGGTGGTAGGCTCAAATTGTAGCCGACTGGGTTGGTACCACCGTACTGGATGTAAGATGGCCGCATAGCAGCCTCGGCTGTGTTCTCCTCTAGTCCAGTATAGCCAGCAATCCAGGGAAGTCTCCGGTATGGCACCTACCTTCTCGGAGGTGATATTGGCTGGTCGGAGCATGCGCTTTCGCCCCTCCGACTCAGCCACCCATATCGGATAACATAAAAAAAATAATAATAATTAGCAGGATGAAATTTAACTGTATTTAATATTAATTTAAATTTAAATTTTAGAAATTGAACAAAAGATAAAACTGAAAACAAACATTAGTAGATACAGGCTATACATAGAATATAAGTACCTGGAAAGTCTGTATTAAGTAGAAAGGTTTGATGCTTGTTGAGAGGTTTTCAGAAATGGTTAACGGCACTTTATGCGCAATTAGCAATCGCCGTTACTTCTTTGTTACGTGCCCTAATTAATTTACTATTTCTCAAAATTGATAACGATATTCGCGCATGCGTTGACCTTTCGTTTAATAGGTCAATAATACATTATTGTACTGCGTAAGTACCTAGATAGAAAGTCTGTATTAAGTAGAAAGGTTTGATGCTTGTTGAGAGGTTTCAGAAATGGTTAACGGCACTTTATGCGCAATTAGCAATCGCCGTTACTTCTTTGTTACGTGCCCTAATTCATTTACTATTTCTCAAAATTGATAACGATATTCGCGCATGCGTTGACCTTTCGTTTAATAGGTCAATAATACATTATTGTACTGCGTAAGTACCTAGATAGAAAGTCTGTAGTAAGTAGAAAGGTTTGATGCTTGTGGAGAGGTTTTCAGAAATGGTTATCGGCACTTTATGCAATTAGCAATCGCCGTTACTTCTTTGTTACGTGCCCTAATTAATTTACTATTTCTCAAAATTGATAACGATATTCGCGCATGCGTTGACCTTTCGTTTAATAGGTCAATAATACATTATTGTACTGCGTAAGTACCTAGATAGAAAGTCTGTAGTAAGTAGAAAGGTTTGATGCTTGTGGAGAGGTTTTCAGAAATGGTTATCGGCACTTTATGCAATTAGCAATCGCCGTTACTTCTTTGTTACGTGCCCTAATTAATTTACTATTTCTCAAAATTGATAACGATATTCGCGCATGCGTTGACCTTTCGTTAATAGGTCAATAATACATTATCGTACTGCGTAGGCCATGAATTTCGTACCGCAGATGATAAAAATAACGAACGTGTGCGCTCTTATCTAAGGTAATCAAAAGCCAGACTATAGTAGGGTTGCCATAAAGGTGCAGGTACTGACCGGGACACTATATCAAAACCTAAGAAAAGTTGGTTGTCTTTGAGCGGGGAAATGCAGCACCTGTTCTATGAAAAAAAAATTTTAGACGATAGGTATCTTTTTATTTTTTTTTATGGATACTGACACGGTTGACTACAACATCCCTACAACCTACAACATCCGTGATGTCAGCCCATAACACCGGGTGAACTTGGTGCCACGTCAGTGCTTCCCTTCTGTCGTGCCGGCTACACTGAACTGGACGGAAAACACAAACATAGCAGTTTCGACCGACCTTTCATTCAGTGCGGTGGTACCAACCCGGGCGGGCTAAACCCTACCACCTAGTAATATAAGAAGGGAGTCATATCCCTTAGTCGCCTTTTACGACATACACGGGGAGAGATGCAGTGGGGCTATTCTTTTAAAGTACCGGCACCACACGATACGTACCGGCACCACACGATACGATATAAGGATAGATAATGCATAAATTCTATTAGATAATTGGGTAGGCAATGGTTTTAAATGTCCATAGCCAATAAATTATAAGCCCCAGAAAAATGTCTGATTCAGAACGATCCACGCAGCTCTGTAATCTCAGTATCTCACAGAAAATTCTGCACTGAACGTTCGTTGTCTATTAATACACATAATTGATTTCTGCGACCGAAATCTGCGGACTTATGATGCCTGAAACGCTCTGTAAGGAGTGTTAGGAAATAATAAGAAACACTAAACCCTTTAAAGATTGTTTTTTGATAATATTAGTATGGATAAAACTAACTGGCTTTTGGTTCCCGACCGGGACATCTGGTGGTCAGGCGGGACGACCGGGATTCTAAACCGGTGACAAGTCCCGGTGTACCGGGACGAATGGCAACCCTAGACGGTGGTCAATGACCAAAGTAATTAATTCCTAGAAGGGGCCAACAGCTTGTCGAGGTGAAATAAAGTGCATAAGGACGAAACTACAAATACAGAGGGGACTTTTTAACGATTCTCACCGCGTTAGAATGGTGATTGGCAAAACGAATTCATCATCTTTATACTGATTTTTTTAAAATTCAAATAAATTATTTTTCCAATTCTGCCACCGTTTATATTCGCTCAAGTGTTACAGAATCACCGCAAAAGCGGAATGGGTTAAAAAAAAATGGCATTTGCATGTATACTTTACCCGCCTTATTATATTACCAATTAAAAACAAAGCCTATGTCTGACACACAAATGAAATGAAATGAAATGCAGTACCTATCTATCTATACTATGAGAAATAGACCACCACGTTTAGCAATGTATTAGGACAAGAACCTGCCGCACGATGACTCGGTGGAAGGACCGCGCCAAGGTGAGAGGTGGCTAGCCTATCACCCTTTAGCACGGCATCTTGTTCTTATTCCTTAGTCGGCTTTTACGACATACACGGGGAGATTTTTTTTTTTTATGGAAACAGACACGGCTGGCTACATCACCTACAACATCCGTGATGTCAGCCCATAACACCTGATGAACTTGGTGCCACGTCAGTGCTTCCCTTCGGTCGTGCCGGCTACACTGAACTGGACGGAAAACACAAACTATTTACATAGCCGTTTCGACCGACCTTTCATTCAGTGCGGTGGTACCAACCCGGGCGGGTTAAACCCTACCACCTAGTAATATAAGAAGGGAGTCATACCCCTTAGTCATATCCCTTAGAGATATACAGTGGGGCTGTTCTTTTTGTTTACTCCCGTTGGAGTAGAATGGAGTGCATGCAGATCAAACATGTTGGTAACAAGGCAGCATGTATGCAAGGTGCCAATGTATGCCGATGGCGTTTCTAGATTTTTGTTCCGTGTAGGTAGGTACGTGAGCTAATCAAAAGCCAAACAACAAACAATGTCACTGACTGGCTGGATAACGGAAAAGTTTACTCTGTTACCCCGCGACCACGATAACAGTCGCTCCACAAATCAAGACCTGGGTTTTCTCAGTCTGTGTCCAATCCAAACTGGCTTTTGCTTGATTGTACGGGACCACGAGTCAGTAAGCCTGGATACGAAATACGGCATCGTTTGTATGAGAACCGAGGTAGCCGCCAAAGGGGTGTGAAGTCTGAGGCGGGAGCGGCGCATGGAACGCCGTGATTGGCCGAGCGAGTAGGTAGCCACGTGACGCCAGTCTTCCATACGTTTGAACGGGATTCATACAATAAGTCACTCATTGTGTCGATTCGCGATGAAAAGATGAAACGGATTTAACAATATTTAACCCTTCTTTACATCAAGGGAATAATATAACTTTCTCTTAAATGAACAAAGGCAACGCCCCTTTCACAATTTTGCGAATTTGCAGATTTTCGCATAAACACGATAATAGTTCTAAGTTCTGAGATACCTCGGATACTTTATTATAAATCTACATGAAATTTCCAAAACAATGATATGTAAGACCTCGTACATTGGTATTATCTTATTGGAGTATTTGTTATTGGAATTTTCCAAAATTAAAAAAATAATGTTAGAAAGTCGAAAAGTTTTGTAACCAAAAAAAAAAATTATTATATTATTAACAACTATTTGCTAATTACTTAGCCAACGATATGACAAATTATATTGCAATATGACTTCGCGAAAAATTCGCGAAAATCTACCCTACCATAAAAAATGTATGAGTACCCACCTCGATATTTAATTTTTTTACGGTAAAATGAGGTTTTCCAGGCTTTGCCTTTTTTAACAAACTAACCAGCCATACCCACCTGGATATTTAATTTTTTTAGGGTAAAATGAGGTTTTCCAGGCTTTGCCTTTTTTAACAAACTAACCAGCCATGCAGCTAGAGCCTTATAAAATGTACCATGCGTCTCTCTGTCAGTTTGACGGTGTGAATTCGTTATATAAGGGTTAATAAAATAACAAATGAAAGGCTGTGTAGTCTGTAATAGAAACATATATTTGAAACAGAACAATAATTTACTTAATTATTTATTTATAGATCGGTATCTATATTAAAATTTTCATTTGGTAACTTTTGAACAATTGAATTAAATTTAAAAGCACAATTTACGACATTTACATTGTTATTGTTTACATTGTTGACATTTACATTGTTATTGTTGAACTAAAGAACTAAAGAACTAACATGTGTCTCGAGAGATGGTCGCGCAACAGATGGATAGATCTCACCGAGACCTAAAGTTTGAGTACCAACACGATGGGTCTAGCACCAGTGGTTCTCGAGTTATGACCAAAACAAAAGTTCATGTGACAGATGGATAGATCTCACCGAGACCTAAAGTGTGAGTACCAACACGATGGATCTAGCACCAGTGGTTCTCGAGTTATGACCAAAACAAAAGTTCATGTGACAGATGGATAGATCTCACCGAGACCTGAAGTTTGAGTACCAACACGATGGGTCTAGCACCAGTGGTTCTCGAGTTATGACCAAAACAATAGTTAATGTGACAGATGGATAGATCTCATCGAGACGTTCAGATTGAGTACCAACACGATGGGTCTAAGTCCAGTGGTTCTGTAGATATGACCAAAACTAATGATCACGTGACAGATGATAATTCCGACCCCTCACTCGCATGATCGCATCGCATTTCGCATTTATATGCTAGCTAGCTAGCTAGCAGCGGAGCGCAGGCGCTATATAGCATTTAGCATTTAGCAGTACCACAGATAAATAGCACATACTTCATTGCTTTGTGCGTTCCAAAACAAACGAACCAACAAAGTTTTACGAACGAAACAGCAATGCTAATTAAAATTAAATGTGATTATTGCTTAGCATTTAGCATTAATTTTTATTCATCAGGGCGCTTAGCAGTGCTAAATGCTAACGGGGTATTCATTATGAATTAATTTTGTTAATGCTAAGCATAACAAGACTAATTCCCGGTAGACGCATGACCTAAAGAAATTAATTCCTTTAGAGTCGCTCAAAAGTAAAAACCGGTAGGTACTGGTTGAATGAAAAAAGCGCGATAAACGAATATTGAACGAGGAAACCTGATGAGGTTGACTAGAAGAAATGTCCTTTGGCAATAAGGCAGAATGCATGAAATATCTGTATACATTTAACATACATATTTATCAATAAACAAAAAAAATTACAAGAGCTAACTGCATCCAACACGATAGTCGACCTATGGTGGGTAAGCAGAAAAGAGCTCTCCATACATATTTACGCCGATGTTTGTTACTGAAATTCAAGCGAAAAATGCTATCAAATTGAATGAAAGTACTTACTCGTGAAAGGTGACTCCATCTGTGTTCAAGTTTGAATTTTTCGACGACTTTTTGCACCAAAGCACTGCACAATGAGGCATTTTGTGACAGACGCGCACGTTCGCTCCGCCTGAGCGGCGGACGGAGACTAAGATCGGTCGCCGGCGCTAGACTGACGCGCTGGCGCGTGTGCGCCGACGCGCGGCTACCCCTGTCCTCCTATGTATAGCGCCTCCAGGCTTACTGACTCGTGTACGGGACAATTAAATATGGACTGACTGGCTGAAATGTGAAAAGAAGGGATGGATATCCATAGTATCTGGCCAGAGTTATTTATTATAGTTCGAGACACGTAAATAGAGCTCTCGCTGACATACAAAAACATGGCGACGACGGCATACCAGCTAACATTTTGAACTTTCAATTAGGTACAAGATAAAGCAAAATAAATGGCCAAGAATGAAAATAGAGTTTACAATTTCATCTCTATCTCTATCTCTACTCTCTCTCTCTCTCTCTATCTCTTCTTCTTCTTTATCTCTTCTCTCTCTACTTCTTAAAAAAGGGAACGTCTGTCTGTATGTATGTATGTATGTTTGAGGTAAAATCCGGAACCACTGAACAGATTTTGATGCGGTTTGCACCAGTGTAAAGGGTAGTTCTTGAGGCTCACTATAGGCTTATATACCATCGAGCTAAATGACAATAGGGCCGAGCAGTATCAAAGAAAGTAGGTATAGTGTGAACGGAATTTAGTATCGAATGGTAGCGTCTGATGGAGTGGGGAAAGAAGGAAGGAGGAGGAGGCGAGAGAGGGAAAGTTGAGGAGGGAGAAGAAGGGAGGGGGAGGGAGAGAGAGATAGAGAATATAAGAGAAGCGATCGTTTATTATCATATTTGCGTTTAGATACATACATATGATATGCATATCACACACGCCGAATCCCATCAATCGGGGTAAGCAGCGTAATCGGCGTTGTACTGCAAGAACTCTGGTAAATTACAGCACAACACCGACCACCACGTTTCGCAAAGTTAAATTTTAAATTAATTAATTAAAATTTGATTTGCTATTGAAACCGAGTTTACGGCGAGCGAAGCCGCGGGTAAAGTTTTAAATACAACTCTGGCTTTTGCATTACTAACTTAATAATATCGGCACTAAATAAGAATAAAATAAAATACATTTTTTTCTTTTTGCACTTTTAATTTTTCCTTTTTTTTTCTAATCCAATTGTTAATACATTTGGTCCAGATGTAATTTAAAAGGACGAATATTATTCTCCAATTAATGTTATGTTCCTGCATGTTCAGTTCATGTTATGTTATCCTTGTTTAAAAAACATGGAGGACAAGGCGATCCATTTCTGAAATTCTCATCTCATCAAGGCAAGGACACAGATTACTTAATAGTTACTTCGTAACAGATAAATCACTCCATAGAAAATGTTCCTACCGTCGGCGTCGGGCTTTAATAGCCTACTGTTTCACTTCGCCAATCGCTGCGTGCGAAAATGTACCTAAATGATCGAGTGTAAAGTGGTTATTGCTTTGCAGCTGCGCGCAGTTGCGTGGGCGAGCGTCTATGTATACTTCGCGCGGCTGACGAATTTTCACTGAAATGGACCGCCGGCGCGGCGGCCCGTCGGGCGGTAGGTAGTTAGCGCGCGCAAGTACATAGAGTGCGTGAGGCCTGGCAAGGAGTCGAGGAGGCTGGAGGATACACACATAAATAAAACATAATATAATAAAGTATGGGCAGCACTAAACTTGCCGATGTGAATGAAATTGATAAAATTATAAATTATGTTATGTGTTTACCCGCGGATCCGCCCGCTCTCATATTTCACTTCACTGCTAACCTCATAAGCTATTTAGCGTGATAGTAAGTAGCCTATAGTTGATGGGAAGAATCAAGCTATCCGTAGAATTTTGTTTTATTAAAATCGGTTCAGTGGTTCTCGAGTTATAAGCGGACAGACAGACACTCAGACAGACAGAAAGCAGACGTTGGATTTTATTATAGGTAAGGAAGGATATAGGTTGTTTATCCGCGATCGTTTTATTCGACTCTCTTCTGGTTTGTCATTTCATTATACCTATAGCAAAAAAAAAAGGAAAATGGTAAAAAAAACAATATTTATTCTTTGATTATGATAGATAACTGATAAGATAAGATAAAAACTAATAACTTTTTAAAGATTAAACAATGGAACTGAGAAAAAAAATTACAAGATTGTGACGTAACAAAACAAATTGAAGGATGCATGCAGCAAAAAGCCAACATCACGCGGTGTTCCCAGGCGGTCACCCATCCAAGTACTGACCGCGCCCGACGTTGCTTAACTTCGGTGATCGGACGAGAACCGGTGTATTCAACGTAGTATGGACGTTGGCAACAACCGGGGTGAAAATATCCATCAGTTATTTATTACTTATTTAATTGTGACGTAACAAAACAAATTGAAGGATGCAGCAAAAAGCCAACATCACGCGGTGTTCCCAGGCGGTCACCCATCCAAGTACTGACCGCGCCCGACGTTGCTTAACTTCGGTGATCGGACGAGAACCGGTGTATTCAACGTAGTATGGACGTTGGCAACAACCGGGGTGAAAATATCCATCAGTTATTTATTACTTATTTAATTGTGACGTAACAAAACAAATTGAAGGATGCAGCAAAAAGCCAACATCACGCGGTGTTCCCAGGCGGTCACCCATCCAAGAACTGACCGCGCCCGACGTTGCTTAACTTCGGTGAACGGACGAGAACCGGTGTATTCAACGTAGTATGGACGTTGGCGACAGCAGAGGTGAAAATATCCATCAGTTATTTATTTATTACTTATTAATTGTGACGTAACCAAATAAATTGAAGTATGCAGCAAAAAGCCAACATCACGCGGTGTTCCCAGGCGGTCACCCATCCAAGTACTGACCGCGCCCGACGTTGCTTAACTTCGGTGATCGGACGAGAACCGGTGTATTCAACGTAGTATGGACGTTGGCGACAGCTGAGGTGAAAATATCCACCAGTTATTTAATTGTGGCGTAACAAAACAAATTGAAGGATGCAGCAAAAAGCCAACATCACGCGGTGTTCCCAGGCGTACGGTAATCGAGGCTAGAAATCGACAAATGTACGATTGTACAATTCTTATAGCTGTGTTTCTTTATGACGTTATCTATCACGTAAAACTATCGTGCGTAAACTGACTTTACAGACAACCAATTTTTTTTAAAAATTGAAAGCGCGTCGTTTCACTCACGAGTAGGTGACTTACGATGCCCATGGGCATTCTGTGATGCACGGGTATTGCGAATGCCATGCCGGCCTGACATGAGTCTTTTCACGCCCCTTTTGAAAACTCCAGGCTGTACTTGGGAGGAAATAGAAAAAAAACTATGTATTGTTTTTTGTTGTTTATTTAACCTCTATTGGTTGGTAGCTCAGATTTGTCATATTTATTTACATTGTAACATTCCGCCAGTTCGATTATCACAGCGAAGAAGAACTGACAAGAAAATAAAAAAATACAGTCGAATTGAGAACCTCCTCCTTTTTTTGAAGTCGGTTAATAACTGGAAAAATTTCAATCTACGTTACAAAAATGTTTGCCACTGCCGGCCGGGCCTAGCTAGCTAGACACGCATGTGCTGATTAATGCATGACAGATGCAGCAATTCATGGCAAAGTGATTTTTTTATATGAAATTATATACCCACCACACCACACTGCCACATGAAGCAGGCCAGTGTCCACAAACAGCACCCGTTCAGGAGCATCACACCAGGGCCAGCCATCGCCTCCCTCAACCATATTCGCAAAACGCAACCTCCGTGAACTATAGAATGTTCATGGTCACTCTTGGTCATCTATGAACAGTGCATCTTAGAATGTTTTTATTATAAAAACTTAACATATTATAAGCTCGATCTCCTGTTGGCTGTTACACCAGTAGTGGCAGCCCATTACGCAATGTTTCTTGGGGAATAGTTAGTTACCATGCCATGCCAGTGAATACCGTTGTCGATAAACGCATTTCCACTTCCATCCTGTTGAAAATCCGTATTGTTCTAGATGTGAAACTGGACATATCTGCATTTATGTAACACCACAAAGTTTCTCCAATCCGGTTTGGAGGGCAGACTGGTGGCCATTTTGCCACGAGCGCGTGTACCGATAGCCTATTGACCCAAAACACGAGGTACTTTGTATCATGAAATAATTATCACATGTCACGCTAAAACATGTGCGATCAAATTGTATATGTCGCTATCACTAGACACCATTGGTTGGGATGGTCATCTCATTCCACCGAGCCACGCAGTAGTCATCTGTCTTTGTGCTTTGGTTACACTTGGTATTATCTAGTCCTTACTTAACTCAAGGCGGTGGTCGGTGTTGTGGTATAATTCATCCGAGGTCTTTTAGCACCGATTATTCTGCTTACCCCGATGGCTGAGGCAGACCACACAGCGCTGACAGTTCACATCAGACGACACACGCTGGTGAGCAGGCGCCCTCTGACGCCGAAGCCAGTGCTGAGGTTGATCACACCACACTGTAGGCTGTGGAGAGCTAGACTGAGTAAATTCTTTGTTGCAGTAGCATGACCGGCGCGCTGACCGCCCTCGTCCGACGTCACACGCTGGTGAGCAGGCGTCATCTGACCATAGGAGCTAGCGCCGAGGTTGATCACACCGCATTGTGAGCTGTGGAGCGCTAGACTGAGTAGATTATTTGTTGCAGCAACATGACCGGTGCGCTGACGGCCCTCATCAGACGTCACACGCTGGTGAGCAGGCGCCATCTGACCCCGGAACTAGGGCTGAGGTTGATCACACCGCATTGTGAACTGTGGAGCGCTAGACTGAGTAGATTATTTGTTGCAGCAACATGACCGGTGCGCTGACGGCCCTCATCAGACGTCACACGCTGGTGAGCAGGCGCCGTCTGACGCCGGAGCTAGCGCTCAGGTTGACCACACCACACTGTGAGGTGTGTAGCGCTAGACTGAGTAGATTATTTGTTGCAGCAACATGACCGGTGCGCTGACGGCCCTCATCAGACGTCACACGCTGGTGAGCAGGCGCCGTCTGACGCCGGAGCTAACGCTCAGGTTGACCACACCACACTGTGAGGTGTGTAGCGCTAGACTGAGTAGATTATTTGTTGCAGCAACATGACCGGTGCGCTGACGGCCCTCATCAGACGTCACACGCTGGTGAGCAGGCGCCATCTAACGGCGGGGCTAGCGCTGAGGCTGATCACAACGCAATGTTAGCTGTGGAGCGCTAGACTGAGTAAATTCTTTGTTGCAGCAACATGACCGGCGCGCTCACAGCCCTCATCAGACGTCACAGGCTGGTGAGCAGGCGCCATCTAACGCCGGAGCTAGCGCTGAGGCTGATCACACCGCAATGTTAGCTGTGGAGCGCTAGACTGAGCAAATTCTTTGTTGCAGCAACATGACCGGCGCGCTTACAGCCCTCATCAAACGTCACACGCTGGTGAGCAGGCGCCATCTGACGCCGGAGCTAGCGCTGAGGCTGATCACACCACATTGTGAGCTGTGGAGCGCTAGAACTTCACATCCATTTAACTCCGACCCATTTTGGGCGTTCTACTGGCCTGGGGGACAGGCGCTTACTAGGTATGCTATCATTTATTGCTATATACAACGTGTCCAAAAACTCAACGTCAAGCGGGAACCAGGAAGTAGGCCAGTTTATGACTACCCAGGGAAAAATAAGAAAAATAATCTGAGTCATTTGTTTTTTATGATATGAGCATTTTTGAAAATTTCTCGTACAACATTTTTAGGTACTACGATTAAAAATTTGCAAATATAATTGTAAAGTTTTTTTTTATTGCTAGCCTAAATAACTCTGCTATTGATCAGTGTCCCAAATAAAACCAGAATGCCTGTAGTATTACCAAAAAAATATTCATTTAAATTTTTTCTAAAAAAAATAAATGACTCAGATTTTTTTTTCTTATTATTTCCCTGGCTAGTCAAAAACTGGCCCACTCCCGGGTTCCCGCTTGACGTTGAGTTTTGGGACACCCTGTATGATTATTACTACCTACCTGTCCAGCTGCTGTGTACAATAAAACATTCCTGCAATCATTCGGAGATTGTATTGTATTTTTATTTATTGTTTATTGTATACCATTTTCCTATAAAATAAGGCACAAAAGATCGGCTTAATGCAGATCAGCATTATATTCAAGCAAACCTTTCGGATGTGGTAAAGGCTGTCAAAAGTTTCATCACAAAGGAAAAACATACAAACATAATTTTTTATTTATATATAGCTTATCTATAAGTAGATCAAATACCTAAATATGTATCTTATAAAATATTTAACTTATGCCACTAAAAGAACATATCATTCTTACGAATTAGGCTGTTTTGAACACAATATGTTGAGTCTAGAGAACAGACGGGTATTACTAGATATGATGCTGCTGCGCGACGTGATGTGCGGACGACTCGACTGCGGCGAACTGTTGGGGGAGGTGATGCTGAACACGCCATTGCGGCGAACACGACACACAACACTCTTCCATGAACCAGCACACACCACCAACTACGCGCGTAATGCACTCGTGCCTCGTCTTACCCGCACATACAATAATATGTTCCCCCATATTGATATCTTCCACCTCAGCAGACGAACTTTTCAAAGGGAAATAGTCAACACACTTAACCAATCACTGGCTAGTATGAATGAGGAGTTGCATAAAAATAAAAATAAAAATAAACATTAATATACTTAACACCATATTATACATTTTAAATATTAAATAAATTAAATACATAGAGACACAAACACACACACACACACACACACACACCCTCACCCTCTCACACACCCTCACCCTCTCACACACCCTCACACACCCTCACATACACACTACGCACCACACAATAACACACCACAAAACATCACACCTCACACACCTTTAGACACCTAAGTTTATGCCCTACGCAAACATAAATAAAAAAACCAATCAGGGAAACATGTAATTGGCCATACTTTAGGCATAAAAAAAATAATAAGTGTATCAATATTGTGAATGGCTGTATGTTTTCTAATATAAATAAATAAAAATAAAAAATCTATACAATAAAATAAGTAGTAAATATGACTTAATACGTAGGTACATATAAATACATCAACAGATACATAAACATAACATAACTACATTACATAATGTGCAGCCATGTGCAGCAAATGTTACACTGAGGTCAAGTAATAATTGTAAATATTCCAAATTAATTGTAGATATGACAGATGTAGGGGTGAAATTATTCGTGATCTATGTTCGATTCCAATCTATGCTAATTTGATTTAAAAAAATCGTCGAATCGCAGCAAGAGAAAAGGTAGGTATAACAACTTACTCAAAGGGTAATATTCGCAAACTTTAATTTTATTTACACAGGTTTGTTTAGTCCTCGTGTGAATTGCGATTTGGTAACAGTCATAAATCATAATGAATGACTCTCGCACTGTACCTATATCAGTGTGTGAAATTGGCATTTCAATCGGTTTAGTCGGTCTCGAGTTATAAAAGAACATAAGTACCTACTACATAGACACATACTAAGGCCCACTTGCACCAACAGGAATTTAAGATATAAACCAGTTTAACTCGTTAAGCTAGCACCCGTTGACTGTGGGAACCGCGTTTAAATCCATAACTCGCTACTTAACTCTAAACTCGTGTTGGTGCAAGTGGGCCTAAATGGCAGATATCGTATTTAACGGCAAAAGCTCTATAGAGAACTTTAAAATAATCACAATATATTAAAATTACCAAAGGATAATTTAAGTATAGAACGTTGGAAAAACACAGGTTTTTGCCAAGCGTTTTCCTCCATTGCCTTATCGCCACAGCCTTTGGTCACAGGCAATAACCAGTCGCATACACTGGAATTGGAAACACTTAATTTATTCAAGCGTGTAGTGTAAACTTTGTTAGATATTTGCTGTAGCTGGTTTTCCTAAAGACTGTTTTCCCTGTGTAGTAAGTAACCTGTGAAATACCCATATCAATACTAATAATAAATCTATAAGGGATGGTCGTGGATTAAGTTACTTTGTTTTATGAGATACTGCGTTTGTAGACTCTATGTATGATACTAAAACTAAATTGACGATTTTCTGAAATATTTTCCAAATGTATGTATGTATGTATGTTCCTCCATAACTCTTAAACCGATCATCCGAATTCGAACTATGAGTGACACAGGATAGGCTAAATAAAATTCAGTTCCGGTTACGCAAACATGTGGTTCTCATCTCATACAAACCTTGTTCCGCGCGCCGAAATAAAAGTACAGTAGCGGGCTTACTTACTTTCTTCTTTTTAAATACGAATTTCACGCGAGCGAAGCCGCGGTCAAAAGCTAGTAGGCTATATTAATATATTCTTGTAACGGTTCCTCCTACTATGATTTTTTTTAAATTATGTATCATTCATTATATGTTTTTCTTTTTTTATGAAAACTGACACGGTTGGCTACATCACCTAACTACTTTCGTGCTGTCAGCCTATAACACCTTGGTGCCATGTCAGTGCTTCCCTGTGGTCGTGCCGGCTACACTGAACTCGACGGAAAACACGAACTATTTACATAGCCATCTCAACCTAACTTTCATTCAGTATGGTGGTGGTGGTATAAAACCCAGGCGGGTTAAACCCTACCACCTAGTAAGATAAGAAGGGAAGGGGCCGACAGTTTTAGCTGGAATTCGAACCACGGTTAGCCTCCAACGGCCGAGCGGCCACCCATCCAAGTACAGGTGTGCTTATGGTCACGACACGAACGACCGGCAGTCGAGCGTCTGTCTGTCTGGTCACTAGGCCTGCCACCTCTCCGGGTTTGACCCGGAGTCTACGGGTTTGAATGGTGTATATCCGGGCTACGGGTTAACATCGTTTATCTCCGGGTCTGACCGGGCGGGCGGTGCGTCGAGCCGAGCCGTGAATTCGGCTCGACTGACTGAATCACTGGATGATCGGAGCGGAGTGGGTGGACATCGGACGAATTAGATGCACCGTTCGCGTGCGCGCGCGATTATGGGTTCAATGATTATTAAAAGTAAAACATTTCACAGAATTGCCGAAAATAATTGGATTTTTTTGACATTGAAAATGTCTTTTGGTTCGTTTCAGTATAGGCCCCGATTTCACGATAAAGTGCGATCCCCTTATATCTCAGAGAGTTGTGAAGATATGATATTCATAAAAGGCTCAAAAGACGCGTATTCATGAGAGCTGTAAGTTGAAAAAATAATTATTCGAGAAAGTAAAAAAAGAAAAAAGTTATGGCCGAAATAGTGAATAAAAAATTAAATTTTTTCCGAATTTTTAATTTGGGCGCTCGATATTTTGGAAACCAAGAATGATATCAAAAATTTGAGAAAAACCCCTCTGGACAGTTTAGTCAGCTACAATTTGAGCCTAAAACAAAGACGATCGGGTTAAGAGTTTGCCCTGTAGCTCAACCTTTCTGAAAAAAGAAATTCACAGATTTCGTGCCTCACACGACTATCGAGCACATTGCAAATGCATCTACGGAATTCGAAAAAATATTTTCGCTGAGCGACACGAGAAAGTCGGAATAAGGAAAAGGTTAGTTGGGGTCTGATGATGGAGCCGGAAGGAAGCCATAGGAACTCCTAAACTATACATGATAAGCCCATCGTGTTTGGGCTCGTTGGATTTGTCTTCGCAAGTACTCTTGTCATATATGATGTCCAGGGTCCTGATGATGGAGCCGGAACGAAGCCATAGGAACTCCTAAACCACACATCGAAAATCGACCGTGTTTGGGCTCGTTGGATTTGTTTTCGCAAGTACTCTAGTCATATGTTATTTCCAGGGTCCTGATGATGGAGGCGGAAGGAAGCCATAGGAACTCCTAAACTACACATGATAAATCCACCATATTTGGGCTCGTTGGATATATATATAGGAATATAGATTAGGTTAGAAGATGCGTCGCATTGAAAATGAATTCAACAAAATAAAAAAAAATATTACATTTATATATTTTTTATTATTTTTCAAAAACACAAGCAGCTTTAAAAATGTAAACTAAAATTTAGACAGAAAAAGAGATAAGTTTGACATTACTGAAGTTAATAAATATCAATTATAAAAATATAATATAAGCATATAGAAGATAAGAATATAGGTTAGGTTAGAAGATGCGTCGCGTATAGCGACGCATCTTCTAACCTATCCTATAATCCTATATCCAACGAGCCCAAAAATAGGAGTTCCTATGGCTTCCTTCCGGCTCCATGATCAGGACCCTGGAAATAACATAATGACTAGAGTACTTGCGAAGACAAATCCAACGAGCCCAAACACGATGGGTTTATCATGTGTAGTTTAGGAGTTCCTATGGCTTCCTTCCGGCTCCATCATCAGAACCCAACTAACCTTTTCCTTATCCCGACTTTCTCGTGTCGCTCAGCGACAATATTTTTTCGAATTCCGTAGATTCATTTTCAATGTGCTCGATAGTCGTGTAAGGCACGAAATCTGTGAATTTTTTTCAATACCGATTATTAATGCTTTTGTGGAGTGCGATTTTTCCTTAATGAAAAATTTATGGACAGAAGAGAGAAACTGCTTATCAGTCGACATGGTGAAGTCGGAGTTAATTAATTGTAAAGATTAATATTATAATATGACCTGTCGAGAATTTTTAAAGTATTTGAAAAAACCTGAGAAAGAAAAGTTGATAAAAAAATCACAATTATCTGTTTTTAAATTACAATTTGTAATACTAATTCGTATGGAATGATACCTACCTCTGAAAATTTACATTTTATTTTATAAACATTTCGAATTTTCTGAATACTCCGGGTCTATCATTTTTTAAAGGTGGCAGCCCTACTGGTCACCTAGGACACTTCTTATTATCCCATGACCTCCCACATATTATAATGTCAGATACCTATAACAAATATTGACTCGACCGACACAGGAGAACGAAGTGAATCACTTTGTTTAGTGAAATTAGCGAGGAAATTAGTGAGTGAGTGTACTACAGGCTAATGGTACTGGTTCAATAACCCTACGTAACCTTGTGCGAGTCACATACACACAACATTGCGTAACACTCCGGGCACGTGTTGTAGGTCGGGCAGTTTATAAAACAGTGACACGTTTTAGAACCTTGTCACGCTCACGATCGCTGGTCCCATGCAGTTTACTGAGTCTTGTAGCAATAGTATTAGTATTACAAGGTTCCATATGCGCCCTGCACATAGCAACAGTAAGTGTGAGTCATACGAAAGATGAACGAATTCCAAGAATTTCTGGAATGCCGCACTAGCGCCACACACGCGCATACTTTCGACAGTATTGGAGCATTTTGTATGTGTGTCGCGTATGTGTGTGAAAGAGAAGCGCTTATCGAGTTGCTGAAGTGAGAAAGAAATGCCAATAGGGAGGTGGGAGTTAGCGATTGTGGTGTGCGGGCGAGCCTGTGCATGCGTTTGTAGACAGTTGAGTTAGTGTATAGGCGTCTGGAATTATAAGTGTGAAAGAGAGAAAGATAAATGTGTATAGAACTGTAAGTGCGAAAGAGAGAGAAATAGGGAACAGGTAGGCTTTTGAGGGGAATGGTAAAGGTAGTAGTGAGTCATTCTGCTTCCAGGAACTGAATGAAATTCAGGAGAAAGTCGGCTGAGTCACCTTGAGGTGCCTTGAGGTCTACATACAACTGAAGGAATATTTCATGATGAGAAAGAGCGTGGGAGTTTATTTTTCTTGGAAAAATACGAATGAATGTACTGGACCGCTCGGCAGTGTTTTCCAAGTAAATATCGGTCGTTCGTTATTTAATTAACATTGAACCTAGGTACGACTGAAGTCTGGCTGTCTGGCCCGTAAAACAAAGAGTTTTACTTAGAATTGAATAATAATTAGGTGACCGCTCGAACGTTGGAGGCTGACCGTGGTTCGGATTCCACGTTAAACTGTAGGTCCCTTCCCTCCTTACCTTCTAGGTGTTAGGGTTTATGCCGGCCGGGTTAGTACCACCGCACTGAGCGAAAGGTCGGTCGAAACGGCGGCGGCGGCGGCGTCGGCGGCGGCTATGTAAATAGTTCGTGTTTTCCGTCCAGTTCAGTGTAGCCGACATGAAATTAAGGGAAGCACTGACATGTCACCTAGTTCACCCGGTGTTATGGGCTGACATCACGGATGATATTGGTGATGTAGCCAGCCGTGTCAGTTTCCATAAAAATAAAATATTAAGTAAAATAAACTCTTCAATGCACAAAATCGAAGAAAAACAGTATGTAGGTAGGTACCTACGTGTAAATATACAAGAAAACACAGGAGAACACAAAGGCGTACTTATCCTCAGACTTATCACTACAAGTATTTTATTTCAGCTCCCCCTTTACGTAAATGAGTTAAATTTGTTTTATTAATTTTAAAAGTTATTTAACCGTCCCAACTACGTAGGTACCTACCTACATCGAGTAGGTACCTACCTACATTATTTACAGCCGTTTACTGCACCTAATCACAGATTACTTGACCTAGTTCCCCTGAGTTCTTGTTAAGCTAAACAGTCTGCAACGAACGACTTTTGGGTGAATCAACTTTTTCTTGTTTTTGGTACTGTCTGAAAACAGGATATTATCTTGACAAATTCACCTTATTTTAATAGTTACAGCAACTCTCAGATAAGTAATTGGATTAATAAGAAAGAAGCTGCACAAAGAATTTTGAGTAATTTTCTTGAAATAACCAATAAACCTGAGGACAACCCCTTTTTTCATACAAAACTGGGGACAAAATTGTCCCCTGGGGCACCCCTAAAATTGCATTTCAATTGCCTATCAACCTAAGTATTTATACGTATTGATTTTCAACTAAATAATAAATTGTAATAAACTTTTTTTTTTTTTTACTTTGCAGCTGGTTTTTACGTTAAAAGAAAAAGTTGATCCACCCATTTCACATAATATTCCTTCTGAACGACCTTCATTCAGACCTCAATTCAGACGTTGTGTTGTCAATATCAAAATATCATACCTAACTACATACGTATTTATGCTATCAAATTTGTATTACCTATGAAACACACGTTTTCTCTTATCTATGAGATCCTATTATCATAATCACACTGTACCCAGACGTGCCCACACACCGGCCAATCACGTCGCGTGTTCAAAAGATAAGAATGATGGCGCTGCTCGGCCCACAGACGACAACAGGCACAGCGGCGCGGCCGTCCTTGCATGTCCAAACAAGAAATACTTTTATTTATTCTGTGCTTTTATCTACAGCCTCGGCTGCCCTCTCCTCTTGTCCATTATTATAGCTACAGTGATAAGTATAGCTATCAATCCAAAGGGGAGTCTCCGATATGGCACCTACCTGCTCCTTGGCTGGTCCGGTCATGTGCTTCGGTTTGGCCCCTCTGACTCAGCCACCCATACTGCATTTTTATAAAAAAGGTCGTCTGCAGGCGTGGCCCGGTATTTTAAGAGAATAGGCCCACGTGGAGATCAAAGAGGAATTATATAGGTAGGTACCTACCTACTAGCGTGGAGATCCGTTGTCACTGCCTGCCTAGACTATATAAGTCAATGAGCCTACCCCACTGGGAAACAGGCGTGACGCTATGTATATAGGTATATAGGCCCACTGCATCTCACTTCGTGTAAAGTCGACTAAGGAAGGGGTGAGGGAGGACAGACGCCATGCTAAGGGCGACGGGGCAGCCACCTCTCACCTTGACACGATTCTTACACAGTCATGCAGTAGGCATGCATAGGTAGATAACTAACTAGGTACCCACTCGCTGCTTGATAGATAAGTTATCTTGTCAGAATATTTTGCTAAATGTGGTGTTTGGTGTTGTGCTGTAATTTACCTTAGTCCTGTAAGCACAACACCGATTACTCTGCTTAACCCGTTTTCGAGATACCTACAGCGCAGCGTGATGGTATGTGTGTATGTAAGTAAGTACCTATGTGTACGTTCAATTTGTTTTGTTACGTCATTGAGGAAATAAGTAAATAGCTGGGATAACTGATGGATATTTTCACATCAGCTGTCGCCAACGTCCATACTACGTTGAATACACCGGTTCTCGTCCGATCACCGAAGTTAAGCAACGTCGGGCGCGGTCAGTACTTGGATGGGTGACCGCCTGGGAACACCGCGTGATGTTGGCTTTTTGCTGCATACTTCAATTTATTTTGTTACGTCACAAATATGTAATAAAATAAATAACTGATGGATATTTTCACATCAGCTGTCGCCAACGTCCATACTACGTTGAATACACCGGTTCTCGTCCGATCACCGAAGTTAAGCAACGTCGGGCGCGGTCAGTACTTGGATGGGTGACCGCCTGGGAACACCGCGTGATGTTGGCTTTTTGCTGCATCCTTAAATTTGTTTTGTTACGTCACAATTAAATAAGTAATAGCTGATGGATATTTTCACCTCAGCTGTCGCCAACGTCCATACTACGTTGAATAGACCGGTTCTCGTCCGATCACCGAAGTTAAACAACGTCGGGCGCGGTCAGTACTTGGATGGGTGACCGCCTGGGAACACCGCGTGATGTTGGCTTTTTGCTGCATCATTCAATTTATTTTGTTACGTCACAAATAAATAAGTAATAGCTGGTGGATATTTTCACCTCAGCTGTCGCCAACGTCCATACTACGTTGAATACACCGGTTCTCGTCCGATCACCGAAGTTAAGCAACGTCGGGCGCGGTCAGTACTTGGATGGGTGACCGCCTGGGAACACCGCGTGATGTTGGCTTTTTGCTGCATACTTTAATTTATTTTGTTACGTCACAAATATGTAATAAAATAAATAACTGATGGATATTTTCACCTCAGCTGTCGCCAACGTCCATACTACGTTGAATACACCGGTTCTCGTCCGATCACCGAAGTTAAGCAACGTCGGGCGCGGTCAGTACTTGGATGGGTGACCGCCTGGGAACACCGCGTGATGTTGGCTTTTTGCTGCATCCTTCAATTTATTTTATTGTTTTTTTATAATAATATGCTAATGTCTATATAGTAATCAAATCACTGTTGTTATTCTTCATTTTATTTAATATACATAAGTACAATAAAATAAAGTTTCTTTCACACTAACTAACCGTCAATCCGAAAAGAAAATCTTTACA
Organism: Nematopogon swammerdamellus; assembly: GCA_946902875.1. NCBI lineage: Eukaryota > Metazoa > Arthropoda > Insecta > Lepidoptera > Adelidae > Nematopogon > Nematopogon swammerdamellus. Next base: position 11,531,708 of record OX336359.1, read on the forward strand.
TACTAACAATGCATGTCGATCAAGGTTGCCTGGAAGAAATTACATTCCGTAATGAATGAGATTGCCACTCGCACCGCAGAAAAATGTAATCTATTATTATCTATACATTTTTCTGGAACCAGTGACCTCATTTCAATACGGTTACCAAGCCTAACACACGCCAAGAAAAAAAAATAATAGGTAAAAAAACCCAAAATGTCCTTGAACCTCAGACAGAGCTGACGGGGACCCAGTGTGGGGTAACCGGGTAAGTAAGAATTGAAGAAATAGGGTTACCATATTTCATATTTTCTTTTCTACCATCAATACTGCTAATAATAAAACTGTCATGGAATAAAGTTACTTTGTTTTATGAGATTTTGCGTTTGTAGACTCTATGTATGATACGAAAACTAAATTGACGATTTTTAGAAATATTTTCTGTATATACCTATATTACAAGCTGTGCCCGCGGCTCCGCCCGCTCTCATATTTCACTTCACTGCTAACCTCATAAGCTATTTAGCGTGATAGTAAGTAGCCTATAGTTGATGGGAAGAATCAAGGTATCCGTAGAATTTTGTTTAAAATCGTTGTTAAAATCGGTTCAGTGGTTCTCGAGTTATAAGCGGACAGACAGACACTCAGACAGAAAGCAGACGTTGGATTTTATTATAGGTAAGGATGTTCCACCATACATAACATAACTCACCGATCATTCAAATTCCATGAAACTTAGTACAAGCACATTTAACTATCTATAGGTTGTTTTTTTTTTTTAATGGAAACTGACACGGTTGGCTACATCACCTACCACATCCGTGATGTCAGCCCATAACACCGGGTGAACTAGGTACCACGTCAGTGCTTCCCTTCGGTCGTGCCGGCTACACTGAACTGGACGGAAAACACAAACTATTTACATAGCCGTTTCGACCGACCTTTCATTCAGTGCGGTGGTACCAAACCAACCCGGGCGGGTTAAACCCTACCACCTAGTAATATAAGAAAGGAGTCATAACCCTTTGCCCGTCGCTTTTTACGACATACACGGGGAGAGATGCAGTGGGGCTATTCTTTTAAAGTACCGGCCCCACACGGTACAAACATGTACGTAACACGGTACGTAACATGCTTCTACCGCTCGGGTCTGCGCTCCGCCTCCCCGCACCTCATACCTCAGCAGCTGATGGGACGCCGCCGTTTCTTTGTATCTTTCTTCGTAGCGATAGCTCTAGTAAAATATAATACCTCATTGCAATGACTCGATAAAATTCTAGGACACTTCATGGGCACTTCCCGAGGCACTTCCTCTGGTCGTAGAATGCTGAAATTGGGCATATGATAGGTTCACGAAGAACACAAATGAATGAATTGGAAAAACAATTTAGGATCCAAGGAAAAACAAAACTTTCCGTCGTTCAACCACGGAGGAGGAGAAATCGTTCAACCCTTGATTGATTCAGCTTATCAAAACATGACCGCCCACGGAGGATCAGGGCGGCTAGTTCTGTCCGACCGCGTCACGCGACCGCTCATACATATTAGTGAACCGTATTTTACTTATACATCATACATATCACACGCTGAATCCCGACAATCGGGGTAAACAGAGTAATCGGTGTTGCGCTGCAATAACTCTGGTAAATTACAGCACAACACCGACCATCACCTTTCGAAAAGTATTCGAACAAGATTCAATCGATCAAGCAGCAAGTTTAGTAAGGCACGAACATCAATGGGCACGAAGACCCACCTGCTGCATGCATGACTCGGTGGAAGTACCGTGCTAAGGTGATAGCATACGGCTTCTTGTCCTTATCCCTTAGTCGTCTTTAACGACATGCATGGGGAGAGATTCAGTGGGGGCTATTCTTTTGATGAAGCCCCTTTGATAGTTATTTTGATGTTTGTTAGTTGGGTTTTAATTGGTTAGTTATTTATACATATTACTTTTTTGTACATATAACTTGTTATCAATATAATTAATCCCCACAGAGCATCAAATGCGCGCGCGCGCCCCTCCTAGAGGCGCCCTGAGCGCGATTTCCCTACAACACCGTTGAAGCCTGTGGGCGTGGCCATATGTGTGTTGTGCGTGTGCATTTGTTTTGTGCGTGTGCCTAACTTGCTCCTCTTTGTGTGTAGTGTCGATACTAGCACACACACACACACATACGAAGCGCTAGCAGCACTGCGTGTAGTTTATGGGTTTCAAATATTATCGCTTAGGGCGCCTCTAGTAGGGGGCGCGCGCGGTAGGTATTTGATGCTCTGTGCTAATCCCAAAGTGTTTGTATTACGTCGCTGGCGACGTAATACAAACTATTTGGTAATCCTTATTACTGAAATGGTATTTGAGATAATAAAGTTTTTACTTTCATATGTGGTAATAAAAACAACCATAACCTATTTTAATACCGAATGCCTAACAATAAAATATTAAGACAATATGTTTGGACAAGGGGGACTCCAACCCACGACCGTTAGATCAAACATTTACGCTCTGCCCCTACACTTTACAACAGTAGAGTAGAGCTTATGTAAAATCAAACGAATATCAGATAATAAGAGATGTTTAAGAGATTTTTGTAGAAGGTACTACGGGGCTGGCATAGTCGCAAGGTGGCTAAAAGCCTATTCAAATAAAGACACACAAAAAATACGAATTTCCGATTCAGTTAACAGGCAGGAAAATAAAAAATGCAGTGGTCACGTGACATGGTCAGAACTAGCCGCCCTGATGCTCCCTTGAAGGGGTCATCTATCAAACATTATATCTATCAATTAGCTTGAGTTTTCTTTTTGCACTACACACGAAAGGAACACAATTCCCCTACTTCCCGACTATCGCGACTGTCCTCAGTCAGTCCAACGTATGGTAACCCTACTATGGGGTCACCGTTCGTTCGGGGCCGGCCGGGGTGGTGGTAGTCGATGTGGGTCGATACAATGACCTTGGCCCCGTGAAGGCCAAACGTCTCGTACGTAACACCAGCGTAAAATATTATCGACACGATAATATTTGTACATTGGTTTTGGCTATTCACTTTCACTACACTTTAGTTCGGTTTTTTGGAAGACGGAGGAAAATAAAGTTTGACACTGACATTAAGTAGAGGGTTGCACTCTTAACACAACTAGTGAATTCAGTCGATAAAAATTTTATCGACATTTATTTATCGATTGAACAATCTTGTATAAAAGTGTTAGTTAAAATGCGACATAAAAGTCCAAACATTAAAATAAAGTGAACACATGAAAGTGAAGGCTACTCACAGATAAGGATATATATCGTGCAAAAGGGCGACGAACCCACCTCTCACCTTGGCACGGTCTTCGGTTCAATGCGGTACTATCAAACCAGCGAGCTGCAGTTTCTCATTCATGAATGAGTTCATAACGTAAATTTACTTCAGTATAAACGAAATATGGATCTTGCCACTTATGTTATGTTTATGTATGATGGATATGATGAGCTGTTCAAAGTAGGTATGCTTCATATTCATTATAGCGATGAGTCGTTTATCCAATATTTTACAAAGAGATTTTATGTATAGAGTGAGCACTACGAAGAAAGAATACAGAGAAATGACGGCCAATAACTGAGGTATGAGGTAAGGTAGCGGGGTGGCGGAACGCTGAGCCGCGCGGGGCGGGAAGCGAGCGGGAGAGGGGCTAGCTAGCGAGCGACTAGCGGCTAGCGGCCCGGCCGGCCCGGCCGGTCAGTCAACACGTGCATTGGAATACGTAGGGTTGTCACTTAGTCTACCAAAAATATATTTTTCGATTTATTATTTTACGAGTAGGTATTATGGTTAATTGTGCCCGTAGTCTAGTGGTAACGCTTCTCAATGCAGAAGTTACGGGTTCAAATCCCGGGCACTAACTAATGTACTTATTTATTTCCTTGATAAAGATTGATATACGTGCATTTCATAACGAATAGGTACGATCGCTCCGGTGAAGAAAAATAAAGTTAGGTAACTAGTGCACACTGGTCTATGAAAGGTATTTTTGTGTAAACTGCTTCTGATTTCCACTGGTCACCATGTACGAGTAATCGAACCGGATATAACAAATTGTGACAAGTTCGAGTGCAATATGACTGCCATAAGAATACTCAATAAACAATAAAACAACAACAATAAAAACAATACCTCCTATGTCAGTGAGCAGAGTCCGTGCCTAGCAGTGGGACGTTTTAAAGGATTATAGAAGAAAACAGATAGTGAATTTCATCGAAAAAAATGTTTTTATGTATTTAAACTTAAAATACAGAACTATAATAACTTGAAATACATACCTAAACTTATATGGGTTTTTAAATTACCGTGGTTATTTGACATTTTAAGAAGTAACAACGGCTTTACTCACTATCGAAATACCAGCTGTGTGGCTCGACATTTCGGCCAGAGTGCTCATGATGATGGGCCATACGTTTGGCCCGAAACGTCGAGCCACACAGCTCATATTTCGACCGCGAATAAAGCCGTTTTGTATTCTTATAATACCTACACTTAATAACTAGAATAATATCTAAAAAACTAAACGTAATAATAAAGAATTCATAACTGCGGTCTTGGCCTTGGACTAAACTTAAAATCTCCAAACCAAACATACATAAAATAAAGAGTGCAGCATTTATAAAAAAAAATATATATATATATATAACTAAAAAAACCATTAGGTATACTTTGGACTACACACACAAACACAACTAAAATAACTCTTCCTCCGTACAAACAAAATAATTTAAATTTCACTTTACACAAATTTAAATTTTCACTTTCCCTTAAACAATGTATCATCTTGGACTATTTTTATCCATCTTTCTCGTATTGATCCATTAGAAGGATGTGGAAACCTTGTAAAAAAAATTTTTTCTTGAAAATTTCTCAATTATTTACTAATAAAAAAAAAATAAAAGAATAGCGACAACCCTAATTAGCGGTCAATTCACTCTCATATTTTAACGTGGTTTAATACATATTTATTTACTTTCATACATGATATCCCAGAACTATATTTCTAATCATTCATATGTGGCAGCCCTAATGAGCGCGTTCAATTTATTTGTTTAATTAAATAATGCTTATGTTATTGCAATGCGAGGTCAATACATAAAATGTACAAAATTTTGAAATTGAAGTAGCGTTGTGACAGCCCTAATTGGCCAGTTGAACCAAATATTTCTAAGCACATGGAAAACAAGATATTATATATAAGGTCTTTCAAAATTAGTTAATAGTACGCTAAGGGGGGGGGGGGGGGGGTTCTGTATCGTAAATAAATCACTTTTGAGGAACAAAGATTTTTTTTACAAAAAAAAAATTATAATAATGTAAAATGTAAAAAAAAATTATTTTCTTAATTGTTTCAGTTTCATGCCAGGAACAAAAAAGTCTTCCAACACATAGATCTCTTTCTTTCAGAAATTGTGAAAACCACAATTTTAGTTTTATTAGTATGGAATAGAAAGAATTTGATTTTTTTTACCAACTTACACGTGTTACATCAAAATGGTAATGAAGACTTTTTTGTTACTGTTATGAAAATGAATCGATTGGGCTATAAAAATCAACCACATATTTTTTTATTTAAATACATACAAAACATTTTACATAAAAAAAGCCCAAGGTCCAAAAAATTTTATATAGGTTTTACTCCCTATATGATGCAGAACCCCCCCTTAGCGTACTATTAACTAATTTTGAAAGACCTTATATATTAAGATCATAATGAAGTGATACTTACCTATGAAATGAGATGCCATCAGTTTTCCCAATATTTTTGGTATGATTTTTGCAATATCGCAATTCGCAACACACAACCGGGCATAATGTAATGACTGGCGCGATGCGAGCCGCAGATGGACGGCAGCGAGCGCGCGGAGGGCGCGTCCGCCGCGTTCGGTCGCTCGCGAGCTACTAGTCTCAAGAGGGTCCCTCCGCGTAATGGTTACTCCACCGCGGTGGAGCGAAGGCTGTTGCCCGGGTAAGAGGTCTAGTAGAATACATGATACGTCATTGATATTTTATCAATTTATCTCGTCGTCCTCTCAAAGCGCGGTATGAATCAAACAGTATACAAGCATTGACTTAGATATTATACAATACAAGTATGAGCAACCTTCTGAAAACAGTCAACTTACATTGTGTGAGTCACTCACTTCCTCTGAATCAGAAATATATGTAGGTATGCAAGTAGGTACAAGTACAACGCTTACTACACTAAACCCACACATAGTCGAGTATAAAGAGTTCAATATCATAGAAGTGTCGAGCAGGTGAAAAGTGATAAAAATACATAAATTGTGTGTATTTTTAATGGAACCTGACATGTCCCTATATTATCTACTGATGTATAGTTCAATTTTAGCATAATTGAAAAATATAACACTTACAATCAACAATGGGGGTCTACCGGCGTTAACTCACTCGCTAACTACTCGCATATTTCAACCAATAGCCGGGCCGGATGCCTCCTCGAACGCCTTCTGATTGGTTGCGTGAGATCGTTTCTCATACTCACATGGGCGAGTGAGTAACGCCGGTACAGGGGAAAACATTGTGCCGAAGTGTTCCGCGATCACTTACCACTGCAACTTCGCAGGGATGTCGGCTCTCTAAGCGTGTTCTATCGCTTATTCCATGGGTAGTACTCGGAGTAGCTGTTTAACGCGATCCCGCCGTCCCCTTTCCACCTCCCCACCACGCGCATCGGGCAGGGTATGCATCCCTATACTACTCGTGTGCCTATACGCTGGCTTTACTTACCGCGGTCGCTTACTAACCGGTTCTGCAGATCTTTCCTCTACAGAACCGATAAACTCTGGGAACGCTCTCCCTGCCCAATTCGATATTTCCCCCAAGTACAGTCTCGGGTGCTTCAAGAGGGCACGAGCATATTTCGTGAATGGGCACCTGCCAGGCCGGCATGGCATTCGCAACCCCCGCATACGACCGAATGTTCATGGGCGTCGTTAGACTCCTTATGGGTGGCTCGGCGCCACATGTCGCGATTTCTATAAAAAAAAAAAACAAAACAATACAGTTGATCCTTTTTCGTTGGGTTTCAATGGCGAAGACGCCTATGGAGTAGGCAGAGACAATGGAACTCCACCGTGTCCGGTGTCACCATCCTGACACACCTCTGCCATGCCGCTTCTTCCACGCCTTGTTGACGATGACACTGTGACATCGCGGTTCTACACTATTGAACTCTTTGCTCGAATATACTGAAAGCGATGACGAGACGACATAGCAGCAGCGAGCGTGGGAAACACTAGCGGGAAAACAATAATATTTTGTCGACTTCGAGAGAAAGCGATTATTTCATGAAAGGTCGCGACTTTATAAGCGTTTCATGTGTAAAATAAATAAACTTCGATTATCGAAGCAAATAAATAACTAACTAAATTAATTGACATCTAGGAATTAATATCGCATTTCAAAACAATGCGTTGAAAAACAATCAACTTTGTTTTTTAAATAAATGTAAATTTTTTTTCAGTGTTTTTTTTTATTATGGTTTCGTAGCTTATGGCTTACGGCACGGAAAGGGTTTTAAATTCTTTGGTGAACGTAGAACAGGCTTGCCACGTGTTCGATTTTTTTTTACCGAACTGTTCGATATTTCAGGCCCGTGTTCGGTGTTCGGTATGACGAAAATACCGAAGTATGAGTGGTTCGGTATTTGCTAAAGTACATACGTTCATATCACATATTTATTTACTGTTTCGCAAAATCTAATCAATACAGATTTGTCGCGCTGCGCTGTTGCTAGCCGGGGCGGGCGGTGCGAGCTTTATATTGACACGTCTTGCGTGAACACACTCTTCGGAAGACAGTTCCATATTTTCGCCGTAACTAATATTTTTTTTTAGGTTTCCGTATCCCGTACGGAAGCCTATTACTAAGCCTACGCCGCGCCGTCCGTCTGTCTGTCTGTCTGTCTGTCTGTCTGTCTGTCTGTCTGTCCGTCCGTCTGTCTGTCCGTCCGTCGGTCCGTCTGCCTGTCGGAGGGCTGTATCTCTTGAACCGTAATAAGTAGCCCGTTGAAATTTTCACAGAATATGTGTTATTTTATTATTATGGTGGATATTACAACAAATAATAAAAAATAGAAAAAGTAAAAAAATAAGGGGGTTCCCATACAAGAAACTTGTTTTTTCAATGTTTTTTTTCCTCCTCGGTCGAAACCTCGGTGCGCGAGTCCGACTCGCACTTGACCGGTTTTCATAGAAAGCACGACATGTGGCGCCAAGCCACCCTGTATAACGGACGACGTTCATACACGTTCGGTCGCATATTTCATGAAAATTTTGTACCTACTTGAAAAATTTAAGGATCTTGATGTAAATTATTTGTTTTTTTTTTAATCTTGACACATCTGGCAACCCCTGGCGTAGATAGAATGTTTGTTTTCATAAGGTGATCCAAAACCACGCACCTACCTAGTATCTTTTCCAAGTTCTACTTGTGGCAGTACCTACAAGTATTTTAATAATGTTTTTGCTCAAAAGGCTGTTTCGAAGTTCATCATCATCATCATCAGCCTGTATCGGTCCACTGCTGGACATAGGCCTCTCCCAAGGCACGCCACCACACGCGGTCTTCCGATCTTCTCATCCATCCACTCCCGGCTACCTTTTTTAGGTCATCTGTCCACCTAGCCGGGGGGCGTATTTCGAAGTTAGTAGTTAGATTTGTAAGATAGTACCAACTTGTAGGTACTAACTAACGAAACATTGTGAAGTTTGTAAGTTCTTGATCGATATGTGCCCCTTCCTACTTCCTAAGTTCAGATTCCCTAGCATTGAAACAAAACAACGTTACGTAACTTTCAAATACTATTGCAGGAATTACACATGGTTGCTAGCACAGAAAATACCTCTCTGATCTGTGGTTGCTAGCTATTAGCTAGGTCGCAAAAAACACCTTATCTCACCGTTGTTCGTTCTGTCATTATTGTACGCGTGGCGTCGCGTTGCGTCGCGTCGCGTCGCGTCGCGTGTCGGACGGAAGGCTGACGCAATTTGTATTATTCTCATTGATATTTTGAGCAAACAAGAAAACATCGCGTATTGTTTGCAAATATTTCCTTGGAAATGATTCATTGTTGCTTCCCATGTAATGAAATGCAATGTTTTTAATTTTATTTCTCTCATCCAATACACACACATATAGATACAAAAACACACAATACTGATAAGAAAAATGTAACCTGCGATGCGACACAGCCTTTGTCATAGGTAGGTACCTACCCTGTACCACTTCTAGTCCAGTAACATTTTACACCGTTAGTAGTTTTTAGTCCCCAAGAAGTGAAAAAAAACAAACAAAAAGAATTTAAGTCGACACGTGTCGGCTACCCTAGTTAATAATTTTAAGTTTCGAAAGGTGGTTAAATTACATGATAAATAGAAAGAAAAAAACAGAAAAACAGACACCATTTGAATATTATTTATTACAGTTAGAGTAGGTAGCTACTATTGAAATTTGGTTCGATAAAAATAAAATTATGCACGGAGATGGATTGCATCCTGAGAAAGATACCTATCATCTAAATTTAATTTAATATTAAAGATTAAATGGAAAAGATACACCTATTATCAAAATTTAATTTAATATTCATAGAACAGGTGCTACATTTTCCCGCTCAAAGACAACCAACTTTTCTTAGGTTTTGATATAGTGTCCCGGTCAGTACCGGCACCTTTATGGTAACCCTAACTTAAGTAAATTTGAAACAAGAGTTAAGTGCGTTTGTAAGTTTGTAACAAATCTTCACATCACAACCTACTAAAATAATATACAGTTGGTTGCCAATGTTGCCACGCACGCAAGCACATTATACTCTGCCACCTGTTTAATTAGTACAATTATTGATAAGGAATAGATGACTAATTAAATTATACATTCCTATTTGTGCCACAATCAACCTTTGCAATCATACTTTGCAATCATACTTGATAGAGAAAGCTAAAAATACGTTTTATCTATGCTGCCGGGGAATCACCTATGAAATCATCCAATTCATCTTCACGATAATGTCATCGATGCCGGTAGGTAGGGTCAGGTTTGCAGCATTTTCATTTTCCCTTATAAAAAAAAAATAAGATAGCGTTAAAAATGTCTTTTGCATCAATTTTCTATTATTTGATAGTGCAGCGCCATCTAGTAATCAGATTTTCTAAATGTAAGAGAATAAACACGTAAAAGAATATCTGACAACCTAGTTCCGATGTAAAGAAATAGATGGCTCTGCATCGGCGGCTGACGGCACGGCGGTATCGTGGCGCGGCGGCAGTGGCGGCGGTATCCAATATGTTTTGCACTCGTTACTTACTCGATACTACGATATGCCATAGATTATTTTGAATTTTAGGCCCCCTAAAACAAAATAATAAAGTCAATGATTATGGGAGTAAATTATTAATATAGTCTGTCATTTATGCCACTCACTCAACTATTTTATTTCAGCTACTAAATTCCTCATATTTTCTTTCTTCACCAGATACATACTAGATGGCGCTGAGCACATCAAGTACAAGAGAATCCTTGATGTCGGTAGCGGATGTGGAGCATGTTCCATAGCTTCAGTCAAAAGTGGCGCAAAATTCACTTTAGCTAATGACATTGACGAATGTGAGTAACGATTTTTTGTTTGTTATAATTTATAAATAAAAAAAAAATCTGGAGATGCCGGGGATCGAACCCGGGGCCTTTCACATGCAAAGCGAACGCTCTACCACTGAGCTACATCCCCATTCTCTGTCTCTTTAGAATACAACATTTTCTTTTCAGACGCAATAGCGGCAATACATTTGAATGCAAAGTTGAATGAAGTGACGCTGAAAACGAGCAAAGAAGATTTTATTGGAACGGGCTGCGACGATTTTGATACAATTTTGATTGGGGACATGTTTTATGATGAAGATTTTGCAAGAATATTGTTCACGTGGCTTGAAGAACTTGCACTCAACGATAAAACGGTAAGAAATGTTCACGCAATGTTTTCGTTCTCTGTCCAGCCAGCCACTTTGAGAAATACCGTGGCGTGTGTGCGAAGCAAGTTGGTAGTGACTAGGTTCTTAAATAACAATTTATAACAATAGAGAAGAAGCGAAAAAGATAAATAATAGAAGAGATCCTGCCTAATATAACAAAATTAAATGTTTTAGGTCTTAATTGGAGATCCTGGAAGACACGGACTAACGGACAAGAGGAGGAAACATTTAAAGCTGCTAACCAAATATAGACTTCCAAAAGACAGTTTGATGGAAAATAATGGTTTTAGGCATGTTTTAGGGACGCATGTGTATGGAAATTGGAAATCCCCTAAACAAGCGACCTTCAATGCTACTAACGCCATCTATAATTTTATTGTTTAAAATAATAAAAAAATAAACTTTGAACATTGACTGCCATCTATGGTCGAGTACAATAATCACGTGAAATGTGAAAATTGTAATAAAACTATTTGCTAGAATTTTAAGTTGAAACTGCTCCGCTCGTCGCAATGATTTATTATTATTCCATATAAAGCTTTTTAAATAAAAGTTTTGAATACAATATTTTTAAACGTTATAATCTTATCTATCAAGTTATCATATATCACATCATTTTCGATTTTGTCATCTGTTATTGAGTTAGGCAACTAATTTCTATGATTCCTTTAACGTTACTTACTTCGTACCAAATGATGCTATGATAGCTATGATATGCTACGTGTCGTGCACGTGCATGATGCTACCAAACAAAGGCGTTCGAAAATATGGTTTAGCCATCAGAGTTTAATTAGCGCCATCTATTGAGCGGGTATCAAAGTCGACACTTTTTTGCTGGCGCTATTTCGGCTGATCGCATCGCAGTTCAATAAACGTAGCAGCCGAGATCGGAGAGAAAGCAGAAAACATCAAAATGTATTCTATGTAACTTGATAAATGTCAGTGGGATCAGGCCTCGTTGCCAATAAATTTCGGAGGTCTGGGTGTGCGTCGTGTGGCCGATATAGGTCTTCCTGCCTTCCTTGGTTCTGCTAATGGGGTTTCTGGGCTGGTTGCTAACATATTACCCCAAATAGGTAGCAGCTCAGAGATCACCCATTTGGTGGAGGCAAGGAGTTCATGGTCCACAATTTCCCCAGATTCAAACTGTATTGACATCTTCTCACAAAAAGAATGGGACATGATCTTGGTGAAAAAGTCGCACGATGCACTTCTTGCAAATTCGTCCTCACGGACTGAAAGTGCAAGGCTACGCGCTGTTTCTTGCGTAGAGTCTGGCCTCTGGCTTAAGGTCATACCGTCCTCCAACATCGGGACGCTTTTAGATGATAACACGCTTCGCATTGCCACAGCTCTACGACTTGGATGCGACATCTGCCGGCCTCACGTGTGCATTTGCGGGTCGTCTGTAGACTCAAAGGGAAGACATGGCCTAAGTTGTTTAAAGTGCGCGGGTCGTCTCCCACGACACGCTGCACTTAATGACATAATAAAAAGAGGCCTTTGTTCTGTGAATGTACCGGCAATTTTAGAACCATCAGGGGTGAGTCGAAACGACGGAAAGCGTCCAGACGGTATGACCATTATGCCTTGGGAGAGAGGTCAGGCGTTGGTGTGGGACGCCACATGCGTGGATACACTTGCGGCGTCCTACATCGATCGCACCTCGAAAACAGCTGGTGCGGCCGCAGAAACAGCTGCGCGGCTAAAGCACACAAAGTACTCGTCAGTGAAGGCGAACTACCACTTCATCGCATTCGCTGTCGAGACTTTTGGTCCGTGGTGCGGCGATACAAAGAAATTTATTGGCAACTTATCAAAAAAATTAATAGAAAAAGCAAATGACAAACGCGCTGGTGAATACTTCAGGCAGAGAGTCAGCCTGGCGATCCAGCGTGGGAATGCAGCAGGTGTAATGGGCTCGCTTCGCGGACAGGATACGGAGGACGGGCTGGACGAAATATTTTATATTTTTTAGGTTAGTTTTAATTTTAGGTTAATTTTAGTTTTTAACTTAGTTATATTTTATATTAGTTTAGCTTAGATAATTAGTTTAATTTTTATTGTATCTTAATTTTTTGGTTGTTTAATAAATACTCTATACAATTAGTAATACCACATTAATAAATTGTTTAAAATTCTATGTAAATATCACAAAATATAATTGAACAAAACACCATGGGCGAAACGGAGAGAAAGATGTTTATTTAGGTATTTTAAAACGAATATTAATATTTGTTAGTTGTGTGTGTACTACGTCTCTCGGTTCTTTGCTGTACGGTCAAACGACCCTCATCCTTCTTTAAGGTTAAAAAGAAAAAAAAAATGGCTGTCAGTTCCTGGCTGTCACGTTGGCAATTTTGGCATTGCCAATCCAGCCAGCCAGCCAGACGTCGTCAGTGGGTTGGGAGGACGTCAATCAAATACTTCGACTCGGTTCCAGTTAATGAAATCGAGGTTAGAAATTTTTTATTTCGTTCAATTTTACGGTTTATAGATGAAATAGTCTCTGTTACTAAATCGTGTATATTTAGATTACGTTCTGTGCATTCATGTGAGTATTAAGTTCTTATATTTTCATTGAAAATAAGCTTTTAATCATCAGTGGACGCGTGCGTGCACGCACTACCTTATTTTTTTCAAGGTGTAATTTCATCATGATTATAGGTTGCTCCGTAATTCGGGTAATATCTAAAGCTATAGGTTCTTCAGATTATTAAATGCCCGCGTAAACCTGCCGTGATTTAATTACTAACGTTTACTTCCATAATGATTCATTCCTCGGTTGGGGATTCTAAGAGGAACTATTTGCTAACTATTGCTAAGCTGGTAGGCTGGTATAATAACTTGACGGTTTAGGGTTCCGTATCCGTCGTACGGGACCCTATTAATAGCCGTCTGTCTGTCCGAGGGCTGTATCTCTTGAACCGTAATAGGTAGCCCGTTTAAATTTTCACAGAATATATGTTATTAAGGCCGATATAACAGCAAATAATAAAAATAAGAAAAAATTAAAAAATCACGGGTGTTCCCATACAAGAAACTAAAAAGTGTGCCCTGTCTACCAAGCAGTATGAAGCATTTGAACTAATCATGAATTTTAACTAATATGAAGCATTTCATAAAACACACCATAGATGGCGTGAGTGGCGCTGACCATGACATGGCGGTACGGAACACTCGGTGCGCGAGTTCGACTCGCACTTGGCCGGTTTTTTTTTGGTCGTTGGCCGGACCAACGGTCAGCGGTCACCCATCCAAGTACTGACCGCACTCAGCGTTGCTTAACATTCAATAGCGACAGTTGACTGTCTGCACCACTGAGCTATCGAGGCAAATTATATTGAGGAAAATTATTCCAGTATTATTCATTCGAGTAATGAGCAGGTGGGTCTTCGTGTCTCACTTGATGCTTGATAGTTATCTCTTCCAAATAATTTGCGAAACATGGTGGACAGTGTTGTGCCGTAATTTATCAAATGCCTTGCAGCACAACACCGATTACTATGCTTACCCCTAAAGTCAGGCAGGAATTCAGGATACAGCTTGCCGTATGTATGTATTCCTTCATACTAAAAATATATAGAAAGAATGTTATGATAGCTCCCTATCTGCATTTTTATATTCCCTATTAAATTTAAAATGCAATTAAAGTTGTAATTTATTCCACAGAGCTGCGTAAAAAATGGCTACCTGGCAATCCAGAAAGGAGCTCATTACGAGAAACCTTCAGGAAGTGCTCGGCGAAGCGAAGCTCGATGAAGTCCTTCAACAGCGCTCCCTCCGTCTCTACTGGGGTACCGCCACCACCGGCCGGCCCCACATCGCTTACTTCGTGCCGATATTGAAAATAGCCGACTTTCTAAACGCCGACTGCGAGGTCACAATTCTATTCGCCGATCTGCACGCCTATTTGGACAACATGAAAGCACCGTGGGAGTTGCTCGATCTACGCACTCAGTACTATCAGGCAGTCATTAAAGCGATGCTCCAATCCATTCAAGTGCCGATCGAAAAGCTCAAATTTGTCAAGGGCTCCGATTATCAACTCTCGAAGGAGTACACGCTGGATGTGTACAGAATGTCTTCGGCGATCACGGAGCACGACGCGAAAAAGGCCGGCGCTGAAGTCGTGAAACAAGTCGATAATCCTGTTTTGAGCGGTCTGCTTTACCCGGGACTCCAGGCGCTGGACGAAGAATACCTCAAAGTGGACGCCCAATTCGGCGGTGTCGATCAGAGGAAAATATTCACCCTCGCCGAAAAATACCTCCCGCAACTTGGATACGCGAAAAGGATACATCTGATGAATCATATGGTTCCCGGCTTGACCGGGACCAAGATGTCGTCTTCGGAAGAGGGCAGCAAGATCGACCTACTGGATAGTCCGGCGGATGTCAAGAGGAAGTTGAAAAAAGCGTTCTGCGAGCCCGGCAACATCAACGACAATGGAGTATTGTCATTCGTCAAATCCGTTCTCTACCCGATGGTGAAAAACGACGAGGGTTTTGTCGTAACCAGATCGGAAGCGCACGGCGGTAATATGACGTTTAAGACTTATGAAGAGCTGGAACTGGCCTATTCGAAGGAGGAGGTTCATCCGGGCGATTTGAAACCCACAGTCGAAGCCCATATCAACAAGCTCTTGGCTCCGATCCGTGAAGTTTTCGAAGACGCCAAGTTGCAAGAGTTAGTCCAAAATGCTTATCCGAGCCCGAAAGCTGTAAGCAAGAAGGGCGGGGGGAAAAAGCAAAAATAATATTGCAAGATGCAAGAAGCATGACTTCTGATTGTAGAATTTGATATATTTCTTTGTGAACGAATGTTTAATTTTAAGGCAAGATTTGTTTCAAGGAAGTTTTGTGATGTGGTGATGCGTCCAGTATCTCATATCACTGCAATTTCACGACATAGTCGTGTGGGGAAATTTCATTGTTATTTTGAAAATGTATTTCGTAACATATGAATATGAAAGGAATGCTTAACGAAAGAAATTCACAAAGCGAATGTGAGTGGAAGAGTCGGGAAGGGTCACCCTAGACTCGCGTACATGGACCAGATCGGGCCACACCGTTCAGAGTAAGACAGAGATGGCATATATTTGTTGTATTACTAACTGACAACTCTCATATCATATAATTACTCTCACGTCAGCCTCGGTAGCTCAGTAGTGCGGTCGGTCGTGATCATAAGCACACCTGGGCGCGGTCAGTAGACAGCTGACCGCTCGACCATTGGAGGCCTATTCGTGGTTCGGATTCCAAGTAAAACTGTAGGTCCCTTCCCTTCTTACCTAACTAGGTGGTAGGGTCTAACTCGTCCAGGTTGGTACTACCGCACTGAATGAAAGGTCAGTTGAAACGGCTATGTAAATAGTTTGTGTTTTCCGTCCAGTTCAGTGTAGGCGGCACGAACAAAGGGAAGCACTGACATGGCACCTAGTTCACCCGGTGTTATGGGCTGACATCACGGATGTAGAAGGTGATGTCTGTTTCCATTTAAAAAAAAATTAATTATATGGAAAGCATTTTTTTTTATCTCAAAATTCCCCACATGAAATTTCAGAAAAAGTATCAAGTTTGTTTTATTATTTATTTATTACTGTATATAATCTGTATTTGTACTTGAATAAAACAACAGTTTTTCATATTTTTTATTTATTTAAAAATTTATCTAGCATAAGCGCTTATCTAGTTTAACACTAATGTATGAGCTATAATTAAAATAAATTAATTTAATAAATGCACAAATTTAAAATACAATTTACAAATATACTGAGAAAATATTGCCCCATTTACTGAACGGTCGCGGCTTCACTTTCTCAAGCTACATAATATACACATTAAGGCTGCATACGCGGTACAAATCCGTTTTAATATATTTTAAAATTTCATCAATCGGGGCAGATCGATTGCTTGCATTTTTAAAACACAATTTGATTAACTTCGCTCAATAGAAAAAAAGTCTAGTTTCATGACTTTTTTTCTATTGAGCGAAGTTAATCAAATTGTTTTAAAAATGCATTGTTGAATTTACTTATGAAAACGTGTTGGACGTAACGTGACCAGTCAGATTTTGGAAAAAATAATTTATTTCCTTCTAGGTCGATAGCTTTTTAATTTTTTATTTTAATTCCTAGGTTTGCAATAAAAAAATCAAAATGGCTTGTCACTATCTTGCTCATGGAGGTGAAACCTCCATGTGTATACCTGACTGGACTACTGGAAAAAATAATTTCCCATGGTCCACCTGGATGAACTACGGGAAAAAATAAATTTCTCTGGTCTATCTGGGTGGACTACTGGAAAAAATAATTTCCCATGGACCACCTGGGTGGACTACAAAGGTGGACCACGGGCACTAAACGGGAATTTGCACGTTGCTTACTTACCGTGTATGGATGGGGCCTTAATAAATAGTTCGTGTTTTTGCATACAAAGTAATACTTTTCCACAATATTGCTAAATCAGTCTAAAATACACACAATTTAGTTAAAAAAACAAAAAAAACAATAGCTTTAATATCCATTTTATAATGGTTGCATACACAATAATTAAAATGCTTTCTATATCGGAAATGCTTTTTTAGATCAACCGCTATATTTTGAAAGTTTAAAATCACAACCACGAGTGAACCGTTTAGCACCTTAGGTATCTAAATTAAAGAAAACAAAAAAATTAAACAACTTGAAACTTAGAAAATATTGTGATTTTTTTCAAGCAGACATAATAAATAATGCATATTATAGTGAAGTATGCATGTTTGCATATAATTATTGCATTGCACGTATCAGATGGATCGGATCAAATGGCTTTATCAGTCTTGGTAGCTCAGTGGTGCGATCGGTCGACTGTTGTTCGTGATCATAAGCACACCTGGGCGCGTTCACTACTTGGATGGGTGACCGCTCGACCGTTGGAGGCTAGCCATGGTTCGGATTCCACGTCAAACTGTGGGTCCCTTCCCTTCTAATAACTTACTAGGTGGTAGGGTTTAACCTGTCCAGGTTGGTATCACCGCACTGAATGAAAGGTTGCTCGAAACGGCTATGTAAATTGTTCGTATTTTCAGTCCAATTCAGTGTAGCCGCGCACGACCGAAGAGAAGCACTGACACGGCACCTAATTCACCAAAGTATTGCTGTCATCTCATCACGAATATAGATGTTGAAGATGATATAGCCATCTGTGTTAGTTTCAGTGTAAGTACTGCGTTCATTTTATCTGCAGCAATGGGATTGCCGACGAGACCATCAATGCGTGCGAATCCGTTCGTTGCAAATGAGTGAACAAACTTCTATGGCAAATTAACAAAGAATACTAAAAACCGTTTGATCCAATACATGTGGACCCTTACCTTAAAACTGTGACAACTATAACATTACAATGATAAAATTCGTCTTTCAAAGAAGTTTTCTTTTTTTTTTTTGTATGAAACAGAACTTTTCTCTTTTTTACTTTATTAAAAATTTTAAATGTATGAAAGTGATATCTTAAAATTTTCAGTGTCAAGATGACTCAATTAACTTCTATTAACTTTGTAGATGTTACGAAGGCATTCTCGAGTGTTGTGAAATCATTAGCATTAAAATAATTAAAATTAAACATACTACATCAACCGAGTCTCAATATGACCGTTAATCCCAAGACGTAAGGTTGATTTTTCCATATCGCACCATCGATTATCGCATCGCGAGTGAAGTGGGATTTAGAGATCAGAAGTGGGATTCTTCCTGCGCACGTAGCGAGCGAAGTAGTCGGGCCTCCAGCACTTGCAGGAGCCGGGAACCAGGAACCAGTCGTAGTAGAGCCGTACCTGGAGACAATAAACATTTTGACGTGAATACGTCTTTAAATGCTTCCATAGTGGGAGCCAATCCAGAAAACTGATGATAACAAAATCATTATTATTATTTATTCGTTTATTTACACATTTTTTCTTTTTTTATATTAATTTTACAAATAAAACCTAAATCTAAAATTAATACAAAATAACAAAATGGAATTTCCACCACCGGCGGCGGGGCGAACCCAGGCTAACGATGGTCGGACCCGAGAGAGAGAAACCTCCGGACAATTCGAGCGGTGTCGAGCAAGACCGCCTTCTGCATCTGACCCTTGATCCAAGCAAGTGGCTCTAGCGAGAGCCTCTTGAGATGATGGTCGAGGCTCTTCGCTATCAGCCCATGCGCAGACACGACTATGGGCACAACGATCGTCGAGTCCACGGGCCATTATTATTATTATTATTTGTTAATGAACTAGCAGCTTAATATGCTGATGTGTTCATGTCTATGATGATCACCGGTGTTGCTATTTGTTATATTTCTTTGATTTTTAAGTACTTGTCAAGCCAGTTTTTGAATGCGTTTATTGAGGTTGCTTCAATAACTTCCTCGGGCAGTTTATTCCAGCTGTTTACGATTCTGTTAGTCAGGAAGTGTTTTCTTGCTACGGTTGAGAAGCTTGTTATATTGAGTTTCAAGCTGTGACCTCTTAGGTGATTATTTGAATTTAACACAAACATGCTTTCTAGCTCTGGACAGTCATAGTGCCGCTTCAGTATTTTGTATGTCTCTAAGGCCCAATTGCGCCAACAAGAATTTAGAGTTAAGTAGCGAGTTATGGATTTAAACGCGGTTCCCACAGTCAACGGGTGCTAGCTTAACGAGTTAAACTGATTTATTCGTTAAATTCGTGTTGGCGCAATTGGCCCTAACCTAAGTCTAAGATACAGTTTGGTGTTGCAGCTTCATATCTATCATCTACATCCAAAATTTAATACACCACTCGATAGCTAAAGGATCAAAGAATTCGTAACGTAATACGCTCTAGGAAAATATTACCCGTTACGTACACGTATTCACGTAAAACACACGGCCGTGTCCACAACACAGCCACACGCCGATTTTTTTAAATTAATGTATTGAGGCTAAGTCAGCCTCGTTAGCTCAGTGGTGCGGTCGGTCGACTGTTGTTGAGCAACCATGAGCGCGGCCAGTACTTGGATGGGTGACCGCTCGACCGTTGGAGGCTGACTGTGGTTCGGATTCTACGTCAAACTGTGGGTCCCTTCCCTTTTTACCATACTAGGTGGTAAAAAGGTTGAATGAAAGGGAATTTAAATAGTTCGTGTTTTCCGTCCAGTTCAGTGTTGCCGGCACGACCGAAGGGAAGCACTGACTTGGCACCTAGATCACCAATGTGTTATGGACTGACATCACGGACATGGTAGGTGACATAGCCAACCGGGTCAGATTCCATAAAAGATTTTTTTTAACATTAAATGATATACCTAGTTATTGACTTTACCTGAAAGCAACCTAACTCGTCGTGTCCATCGCAGTGTGTCGGTTTATCTGTGACGCTCGTGCCGTCAACAGCGCTCGGTTGTCCGGCCCGCTTCTGCAGATACTGCTGGTAGTTCTGCAAGGAATTTGGAATAATTTTCACAACATACGACTCTCAAACATCACAAGGTCGACTGGGATAAATTCTTGTAAGAATGAAAGAATGCGGCGCGCACCCTCCGCTCTCCGCCCCCACCGCAATTGCCCGTCAGTACGGAGGAGGCGGAGAGCGGAGGGCGCGCGCCGCATTCTTTCGAAGTGAACGGTTGAGAAAACCGCGCTATATGGGTTAATTATTTGCAAGTTACTATAATATAATACTTATAAGGTACTAACAAAACATTGTGACTTGCGAAGTTTGTCAGTTCTTCTTCGCATTGAATTTAGAACTGGCGGAATTTTCGACATGTCCAAGCGTAGGTTACCTATACCTATGGATGAAATTATACAATAAACAATAAACAAACATGAGTTATTCTGATTGAAAAATTTGCATGCATATCTTCACCGGCTGTTTTCCCGTTCGAAAATTCGAACCTCGGACCTCTCGCAAGAGAAGCCCAGACCACTGGGCCACCCGCCGCATACTTGACACACAGGTGCTACAATTATTAGATAGATAGATAGATAGATATAAATACTTTATTACTCCAAAAAAACATTTTATAGAAACAAACTATAAGTACTTAGGTAATTTACATGAGGGGCAAAGACGGACTTATTTTTATTTATTGAAACTGACACGGTTGGCTACATCACCTACAACATCCGTGATGTCAGCCCATAACACCGGGTGAACTTGGTGCCACGTCAGTGCTTCCCTCGGGTCGTTTAGACCGACGTGACGTTTCATTCAGTGCGGTGCACAGTGTCAAATATGACTTTAAAATCGGACACGTTCTTTTTATTCCAGAAATTAATAGATTTAGTTATTTAAAATGCTAGAGTAAAACTCCCCCGCCTCTGCGACTTTTAGTTTAGGAGAAATAATTTTTTGAAAATTACACTTTTTTAGTTTCGGAAAAACGAAAAATAATTCTACAATTAAAACTAAGCTACTTATTTAAATTTCACTCAGCCTTATCAAAGACCCTTTCGAATATCCACATTTGAAAAGTTATTCGAGGCTGTGAAAGTTTACAGAAATCGAATTATATTTATTTTTTATTTTTTTTATTTTATTTTTTTTCTCCTAGATCCCATAGTAGTAGGCGGAGATATTTATACCGAAAATAGTTCACTGTTTCCTCTGTCCGTTAAAAAAAAACCGACGCCTAATTCCATGGGATTAAGAAGTTACAGGAGTTATTCGCTATGGGCTAGGGTTGTTACTAGAATGAATAAAAATTTTCCCATTTTTTATTTATTTATTTTTGGCATTTGATTAATATTATTGTATTGTTTCGTGATTTCTTTTAATAATAATTAGCTAGTTTTGGTTTTTGTTTTTTTTTTATTTTTTTTTTTATGGAAACTGACACGGCTCGCTAAATCACCTACACTACAGCATCCGTGATGTCAGCCCATAACACCGGGAGAACTAAGTATGCATACCATGTCAGTGTTTCCCTTCATTTCATGTCGGCTACTATGTTTAAAATTGGGGAGGCGTATGTCCAGCAGTGAACACATACACACTGACTGACTAACTGACCAGTCCATATACATCCACTGCTGGGACCATATCATCATTTTGCGGAAAAATAAAAGATTTTGTAAAGTGCCAACCCTATTGCCCGAAACTTGGTAATTGCACTAAAATGAGCATAACTTCTTAATCCCATGGAATTAGGCGTCGGTTTTTTTTTAACGGACAGAGGAAATAGTGAACTATTTTTGGTATAAATATCTCCGCCTACTACTACGGGATCTAGGAGAAAAAAAATAAAATAAAAAAAATTAAAAAAATATATAATTCGATTTCTGTAAACTTTCACAGCCTCGAATAACTTTCCAAATGTGGATATTCGAACGGGTCTTTGATAAGGCTGAGTGAAGTTAAAATTTAAAAGTAGCTTAGTTTTAATTGTAGAATTATTTTTCGTTTTTTCGAAACTAAAAAAGTGTAATTTTCAAAAATTGATTTCTCCTAAACTAAAAGTCGCAGAGGCGGGGGAGTTTTACTCTAGCATTTTAAATAACTAAATCTATAAATTTCTGGAATAAAAAGGACGTGTCCGATTTTATGGTCATATTTGACACTGTGCGGTGGTAACAGCCCGGGCGGGTTAAACCCTACCACCTAGTAATATAAGAAGGGAGTCATATCCCTTAGTCGCCTTTTACGACATACACGGGGGACATAATCGCCGATCGTGAACTATTGTCACCTGAAAGTCATGTACAGGCGGTGCCCTGGTGGTGGAGGCGCCCGGCGCTGACAGCACCGCGTCCGGGTAGTGCAGCTCAGCCACCAGCAGGCTGGTCCAGCGCGGCGAGCTGAGGCAACCGCCGTCCAGGTAGTGGCAGCGGGACTGCATGCACCTGGCGCAATGAAGAAACATATTTATTGTTATGGAATCACATACCTAAAATCTGTCACACAATAAAATAAAATCATCATCAATATACTCAAATCAAAAATAAAAAAACGTTCATTGCACATAAAATCGTACAGAAGGTAGCACTTGATGCCTATGGCATTTTTCGCCAGCCTACCCTTTTTTACATATATAAAAACCAGGGTAGGTGCAACAAAACATATTAGTCTTATAAATAAAACTCAAAAAAAAAAAAACATATAGTTACTTCCAACAACAAACCGGTGGGAAAAAAGAAAGTTCATCATTTTTATCGGAGCAAGAACATTAAAAGGACATTCCATTCAAGAAAGGGTCGACCCTGGATACCACCGAAAACCGTAAGCAGGAAATATCGACGGAATCACGGAAAACCCATGGAACTAAGGTCAGAAAAACCACACATCATCCTACAGTCGACTTTCAGCTTTCCAAATCACCATTTTTTGGTAAATACTCAATACTACTAATAATATATCTGTAAGAGATGGCCACTGAGTAAGTTACTTTGTTTTATGAGATATTGCATTTGTAGACTCTATGTATGTAGGTACTAAAATAAAATTGACGATTTTTAGAAATCTTTTCTGTTTGTATGTATGTTCCTCCATAACTCTTAAACCGATCATCCGAATTTGATGAAACTTAGTACAAGTAAGTACATATACGGGACACAGGATAGGCTAAATAAAATTTGTTTCGGTTACGCTAAGATGTGGCTCTTATACAACTTTCTTCTTTTTAAATACAAATTTCACGTAAACGAAGCTGCTGGCAAAAGCTAGTAATAGAGGTCTAAACTCAAATATTTTAATGTTTCTGCTGTAAATGAAGATACTAATAACTAAATAATTAAAACCTAACTAACAAATGTATAACATTGATAAAATTAACCTAATAAATAAATAAAGAAAAACTAAATACTAACATTCAAGATTACCTGTAAGTAAAAAACTTCGTCCAATTCCTCCGACTCCGCCACAGTACCCAATACGCTGGCTGCGTTGCCCCTTTGAATGGCTAGGCCTATTTGCTGAAAAAAGAAAGACTTGGCGCGTCGGTCACCAGACTTATCAATAAGGAGCTTTCCTAGGACGTTTCCGAAAGTCCTTGCGTCGGGTGACCACACGCCAAGTGTTTCCACAGCAAAGGCCAGGAATTCGAAGTGGCCGCGCTAATTAATAAATGGAGTTGGTTAGGTATGGAAGTTTATTTATTTATTTACTCTATTTGGGAAATAGCCTAGCCAAAACAACATTACAAAAACACAAGTCAAATATAATAAAATACATCTACCCCAATGATCTACCCAAAGATTTAAATCTGCATCTATCTACCTACCTTCCCGAACCTACCACGGAATTAGTGGTGTTGTCAATATTATATGCAAAAATTATTTGTTACTCACAAACAAGTTTTTCGTATTTCTGGACCACTCTCTCTTTCTCTCTGTCCTCCTCTGTCCCCTTATTTTCCCTTCCCTCTCCCCACATCTCTACCCTTTCTCCCTGCTTCCTATCATCCTCCGCTCTCTCTATCCTATCTCTTCCCCCCCCCCCCCCCCCCTCATTTCATTGCCTTCCCCTTTTCTCGCATCTCTCCCTATACCCTCCTCTCCATATGCCCTCATATCTCTCTCTTCCCTCCTCTCTCTGTCTTCCCTCCTATCTCTCTCTCTCTCTCTCTTCCCTCCTCTCTCTCTCTCTTCCCTCCTCACTCTCTTACCTCGACTCTCTGTCTCTTCCCTCCTCTCTCTCTTACCTGCTCTCCTCCCCCTCCCCACCGCTCACATACCTGGTGACCTCGATGGTCTGCGTGAAGTATCCCTCGTACGGTATCTGCACCACGTAGCGCCACACGCCCTGATAATTCCGCGCGAACACCGGAGTCGCGTACTCCACACGCGCGGGGCACGGCGTCGGTGGACCCTGTGATACACAAATTGAGGGTTTGTGCAACCTGACAATGATTGGCTAAATTTGGCTAACATCACCTAGGTAGGTACCTACCTAGTAAAAGGAATATGACTCCCTTCATTACTAGGTGGTAGGGTTTAACCCGCCCGGGTTGGTGCCACCGCACTGAATGAAAGGTCGGTCGAAACGGCTATGTAAATAGTTTGTGTTTTCCGTCCAGTTCAGTGTAGCCAGCACGACCGAAGGGAAGCACTGACGTGGCACCAAGTTCACCCGGTATTATGGGCTGACATCACGGACGTTGTGGGTGATGTAGCCAACCGTGTCAGTATCCATAAAAAAAAAAAAATATTAGGTAGGTATGCGAAAGGCAGTGGTTTCAGTACTAGTGGATCGCATCATTCGAAGGGAGCCAATGGCACGGCTGGCACCTAATTTCGACAGGAACATTGTGTAATGCAATGACACAGAATACTTAGTAATGGGCTGACATCATGGATAAAGCTGACATCTAGGTTTTAGACTTAAATGACGTAAATTAAAAAACAAATAAGAATGGAAGTTCAGCGGATGAGAATCACCGAAAATCTTCGTCAGCCTCGGTAGCTCAGTGGTGCGGTCGGTCGACTGTTGTTAAGCACACCTGGGCGCGGTCAGTACTTGGATGGGTGACCGCTCGACCGTTGGAGGCTGACCGTGGTTCGGATTCCAGTTCCACGTAAAACTGTAGGTCCCATCCCTCTTACCTACCTTATTAGGAGGTAGGGTTTAACCCGCCCGGATTTGTACCATCGCACTCAATGAAACGTTGTTCGAAACGGCTATGCATATAGTTCTCTTTTTCCGTCCAGTTCAGTGTAGCCGACATATAATGAAGGGAAGCACTGACATGGCACCTAGTACACCCGGTGTTATGGGCTGACATCACGGTGATGTAGCCAAACCGTGTCAGTTTCTTGTTGCCAGGCGATCCTTACACATCGATGTAGATCTATGGTGATAATTCATTATTCATGAGCTATAGTATGTATTGATAGAGTAAGGACATGTGGATTGTAGAGTCCGTCTACCTCGTATCTCGGCTGAGGGCTATGCGGAGCGGAGCCGGGGTCTTCGCGGCGCTCCAGGCTGCCGCTGTTGCTGTTGTCTCCGTTGATGGCGCGGTACAGCATGCAGAACCTGGTCAATTCAGATATTTAGTGCCTATTGTTATTTATCATGCTTTTGATTAGGTATCCTACTGTTCCTTATTCTCAATCGATTGGCGTAGATATGACTCCCTTCTTATATTACTAGGTTGTAGGGTTGGTACCACCGCACTGAATGAAAGGTCGGTCGAAACGGCTATGTAAATAGTTTGTGTTTTCCGTCCAGTTCAGTGTAGCCGGCACGACCGAAGGGAAGCACTGACGTGGCTCCAAGTTCACCTGGTGTAATGGGCTGAGATGACGGATGTTGTAGGTGATGTAGCCAACCGTGTCAGTTTCCATTTCCATAAAAAAAAATAGTACCTACTTCTTGAAAGCAACCGCCAAATTCCAAACTTCCTCAGCATACTTTCATTTCATTTGCTATCAGTTCTGGCATTTGAAGGGATAATTTGCCACACTATAAAATAAGGACACATAAAATACGGTATGTGCGTGAATATCGTGGCACATCATAGAACAAAGGAACGCTTGCGCTGTAGATCAGCTGATTGTAAACGCGAAGTGGCAGAAATGAAACGTAACAAAAACGACATGCACTACCTCAACATTAGGATAGGGTTAATATAGAGAAGATGCGTCGCGTAGCCACGCATCTTCTTTATATTAAGGGGGAATATTCAAAGAGGTCAGTCCAATTTGTCAGGCCGATCAGTCCAATCGCATGCACGGTTCACCACTACACCACACACACTCTTACAGATTGCAAGACATCTTGATCCTTGCGATATTTTTGCTTGAACTAAAAAAGTTCTATATAATTATAATAAAAATTATTTTATTTTATGGGTTCCCGGACCTGTAGATTGGAAATGTTGTACAGTACCCGGCAGTAAATAATGAAGATCGAGCTTTAAAATGAGACATCCGGTTTAAGAGCGTCGTCTTTGTCTCACAGAAACGCGCGGTTCGTGCGACAGAGACGACGCTCGGATTGTCCCTTTCTAAAGCTCGATGTACATTATTTACTGCCGCATACAGTAATGTAAGTAATCGAGACAAGTGCCAAAAATAACACATCTCTAGAAAAAGTGGCCAACATTTAGATGATTAGTTACTAGGTCGATTGCTTTCAAAAAAGATATCTCAGTGGCTCTGTGTTCTCCAAATAAAAATAATAGTTGTCATAATTGAAAAAAAAGTGGCCGCTATATTGAACTTTTTAGTTACGCGCTGTTTTCAAAATTGATAAATATTGGTCCATAGGGTTTCTGAATACGAACACGTTGTCAGAATTGAAAAAAGTGGTCACCATTTTGAACTTTTTACTTACTGCACCGACAGCTTTCAAAATCGATATCTAAGGGTCCTTGTGGGCTACTATCACGAATCTGTGATCAAAATTTAAAAAAGTGTCCGCCATTTTGAACTTTTTACTTACTGGACAAATTGCTTTCAAAATCGATATCTGTGGTCTCCGAATACGAATCCGTTGTCATAATTGAAAAAAAAATGGCCACCGTTTGGAACTTCCGATCTTGTTATAAAAAAATACAAATATATTTTTTTTGAATTTTTTATTGTAAAGGGTAAAATATATTAAAGAATAATAGATAGAGATAAAAAAAATATCCATTTATTTCAGACATACAATTTTGTTTTGTCCCTAGGTACATAATAAATAGCATGCGTTCATCCTGTATGCCTGAAAAAGGTATAGGCGTAGTTTTACAATGTAACCTATGTAACAAAGTTGAACATTGTACTGGTTTTAAGCCTAGCCTATGAAGTTAAAGATTGACAATTTATTAATTCGTTTTTTTTCTGTTCTTCCTTTCAGCAACATGACAATCTGTTTCAAAAACAATAAGCCACTTATTTGTTTGATTTAAGTCGATCTGTATTATGTTGTATTTTTTTTGGGAGTTCCTAATTTTGAAGGATTCAGACGGAATACTCCCATTAACTTGTAGAAAATCTATTGCTCAATCTCGAGATATCGTTCCGTTTCAGTCGCACATGTTGAAGGCCACCCTCTCCGCTCAACGCCAGTGCAAGTTCATTCACGTGTTGTGATAGTCTCTTTTGATATTGTATGCTGTACTGGGCTATTTCTTGCTTGACAGTCTTTATGTTAAGATCGAGTTATATATATTTGTTGCTGAAGCATTGTGGGATATTTAAGATAGTTCTCAAGGTTTTGCTCTGGAATCTCTCAAGTATTTCGATGTTGCTGGTGCTGGCTGAGCCCCATAGTTGGATACCGTATGTCCAGATTGGTTTTATGATTGCTTTATATACCATCATTTTGCTGTTGTCATTCAACTGAGAGTGGCGTCCGGTTAACCAGTATAGGCTGCGCAGTTTAGCATCAAGTTGTTTTCTCTTTGTCCAGATGTGCTTTCGCCATGTTAATCTTCTGTTCAAGTGCATTCTCAAGTATTTCGCGTGATCTTCTTGAGGGATTTCTTCGTCGTTTAGTTTCACTGGAGGGCAAGTTTTCTTTCTGAGTGTAAACGTTACGTGTGTAGACTTGCTCTGGTTAGCTTTTATTCTCCACCGTTTAAGCCATTTTTCTACTTCGTCTAAATGTTTCTGCAATGTGTGCGAGGCAGTTTCCGGGTTAGTATGAGTTGATAGGAGGGCGGTATCATCAGCGTAAGTCGCAGCCGTCGTGTTCTCAGATGTTGGTAGGTCTGCAGTATAAATAAGGCACAGTATTGGCCCCAATATACTGCCTTGTGGGACCCCTGATTTTATCTCTCGGAGAGCTGAACATTCGTTGTTGTATTTTTTTTTTTTTTTTATGTGAACCAGCATGGTTGGCTGTGCCGAGGGACCAATGGTGCAGTCGACAGAGCCAAAATCACCTCTCCTCGCGAAACCACGCTCAGTTAGGTGCCATGCCAGCAGATTTGCGGACTGTTGCTAGGCTGTCTAGCCCGTTAATACGACGCTTGAAGACACCCAGGTTAAAGGATTCAGGAAATACACTCGCCGGAAGACAGTTCCACACTCTAGCGGTGCGACAAAGAAACGATTTAGAGAACCGATGGGTTCTCAAAAGCCCAATGTCAACAACAAAAGGGTGCAGAGTCTCTCTGCGACGAGTCATGCGGAGATAGGACGGGTGGCAGGGAATAAGGGATGCTAGTTCCGCAGAGCAGCGTCCGTGATAGTATCTGTAAAACAGACTAAGCGAACCCACAAATCGCCTGTGACTCAGGGACTCCAGACCATCTGTAAGTTTTGGGTCACCAACAAGGCGGATAGCTCGGCGCTGTATCGAGTCCAAGGATGCCCAGCAGATAATGGGGACTACCCTCCCAAATGCGACTGCAGTACTCCATCACCGGTCTAATCTGTGTTTTGTACAACAGGAATAGTTGTGCCGGTGAAAAGAACCGCCGATTGCGGAAAAGTATTCCCACTTTTCTGGATGCAGTTTTGGCCTTAGACTCGATTAGTTGCCGGAAACCCACGTCTTTGGAAATAGTGGTACCCAGGAGGTCCAGGTGTTCCGAGACAGTTACGACGCTGCCTTGGAAACTAGCTTGGAAAGGAAAGGGATCGACCTTAGCAGATAATGCGCAGCACTGAGTCTTGCTAACGTTGAAACCTGGAAACGTTTGACCTGGAAACTTCTCTTGTCGAGGTATGATTTGAGAATATGTAGAAATGAGTGTGGAAGCAAATTTTTCAGTTTGTACACTAGGCCTTCATGCCAGACTTTGTCGAACGATTGACTTATGTCTAGAAAAACTGCAGAGCAATACATTCGACTTTCCAGGCATCTCCCAATGACGTCAACGATACGGTGTATTTGCTCTATAGTACCATGTTTCTCTCGGAATCCGAATTGGTGATTCGGTAGAACGCTATTTAGGTGCTCTTTCATTCTATTCAACAGAATTTTCTCAAAGATATTCATTTTGAAGTTTACGGATTAACAGTAGGTTAGACTTACATAAGTCGACGTTTCGCCCGCTACGTCACGGGCTTCATCAGGAACTGCGGGAGTTCCTGGAGCCGACGTCTGGTGTCCGTTGTACCAGACGTCAAACTGCTCTTTTTCGAAGATTGTAGCTGTGGGTAGGTTGCACAATATTCGGCAGCGGTGTTAGATCGCGATCCGTACATCGTACGAAGTCCCGGCTGCACACAACACTCATTTTGTCTTCAGACGCTGGCTTGGCGGAAGATCTTGCAGCTGTGTACTGTGACAGCACGGGCAGCCAAGAAGGTGATAAGTTCATACTGTCGTCCCTGTTGAAATTTTTGTGCCTGGTGATTTCGATGGCTTCCCTGACTATCGACTATCGAAATCACCAGGCACAAAAATTTCAACAGGGACGACAGTATGAACTTATCACCTTCTTGGCTGCCCGTGCTGTCACAGTACACAGCTGCAAGATCTTCCGCCAAGCCAGCGTCTGAAGACAAAGTGAGTGTTGTGTGCAGCCGGGACTTCGTACGATGTACGGATCGCGATCTAACACCGCTGCCGAATATTGTGCAACCTACCCACAGCTACAATCTTCGAAAAAGAGCAGTTTGACGTCTGGTACAACGGACACCAGACGTCGGCTCCAGGAACTCCCGCAGTTTCTGATGAAGCCCGTGACGTAGCGGGCGAAACGTCGACTTATGTAAGTCTAACCTACTGTTAATCCGTAAACTTCAAAATGAATATAATTAATAACAGTGTTTTCTCAAAGAGTTTACCAGTGACGGGCAGTGGACTTATGGGCCTGTATGAAGTCGTCTCCTGCGGTGGTTTACCTGGTTTAGGCACCATCACCACTTGTGCTATCTTCCATTGCCCAGGGAAGTGTGCGAGCCTCAAGCAGGCATTGAACATCCTAACAATTCCCATGAGTCCTTTGTGTGGTAGGTGTTTCAACAGGGTTGCGTCGATGAGGTCATATCCTGGTGCTTTACCTTCCTGTAGATTTTTTATTTCTTTTAATATTTTTTAAGAGGTAGACATAATTGTGTGGCTGATTCTATGTATTGTTTTATTACAGAGGTGTTTTCGTGACTACTCTCAGGAAACGGTTGGAAGACGGAACTCAGGTGTTCTGCAAATGTTGTAGCCTTCTCCTGGTCAGATCTGGCCCACCCCCCAGTGTTGTTTTTAATTGGTCGTATCTGTGTCTTGGGGCGTTTCAGGCTCCTGGTTGCTTTCCACAGTGAGTAGTTTGTGTCTATTGTTGGAGTTAGGCTTGAGAGGAAAGCTTGTAGGTTGTTGTTGTTTAATGATTTTATGAGATTTTTCAGTTCTGCGGAGCATTTCTTAAATATGGTTTTGTCGATAGGATATCTAGTACTTTGCCATATTTTTCGTAGTTTGCGTCGTTCCTTAATTTTCTCCTTGTTGGCTTTTGGGTATATATTGTATTTGGGGGGGGGGGGGGGGGGGGGGGAGGGGGGGGGGGACCTTTGTTTTGAATAGTTGCTGCATTAGCAGCTTAGTGGATGATTATATTAAATTCTTCTACTGTATCTTCTAAGTCTTTTACAGTCTTTATCTTAGTTTGTAGTCTAATTTCCTTTGCTATTAGGCTTTTATATAGTTCCCAGTTCGTATTTTTAAGGTTATATATTCTTAAAGGAGGTTCAACCAGTGTGATCATTGTGCTGATATTCAATATGATTGGGGTATGATCTGAGCTTAAATCGGTAATGATTCCGTCCTAGTGAAGTTACTGTCTATATTCCTTGTAACTAAATGTGGTTTAAAAGTGGTAAAATCGTTCAAAAATGCCTTTGCTAGTTTCCTCACGATTTGTTACAAATACGTCTAACACGAAAAATGCTTCGTTGAGCTTAGAGTCAATGAGACTAAGAATCATCTAAATAAATTCAAACTCTTACAGAGTAATTATTGGTTTTTCACTGAACTATCTTTGAACTTTCTGAAATTTGGGCCGTTGCCGTTTCATACATTTTTCCATGGCGGCGCCATGCGCCGCGCGGACGAATCGACGCAAACGCGTTGTCTCTCGGAATCGGCAGTCGTCCACAAGCCATCGACGCAGGTGCACGTCGCTCCGGGATTTGATAACCGCCCTCCAAATTGCGTTAGTGACTTCCAGGTTTACGGTCAGACGACACTCCATTGTGAATAGAGACTGAGTGGAGTAGAGTGTGCGCTCGTAAGTGCTAGTTTCATATGACTTATTTTGTTCTGTGATTTAGCTTTATTATTTCATTTCTGTAGAACTGAAGTTGAAACACAAAGCCTATAACAGATGAACACGTAAGTTATTGTGCTTGTAATTTTTAGTTCTGAGACATTTTGCATTTGACATAAATTAATTTGAAGTCTCCAATAGGTTGATAACTTTTTACACTTTTTGATATTTTTTTTCCAGGATAAATCCATTACTCCAATGGAAGTGGCAACGGAGGGACCTTCGCAGCATAATTGTATTCGCAGCATAACTCCTGAATTGGAAGTGACGACGGAGGCAACGCCTGAAACTGCGACTGAAATTGGTCGACGACTAGTAAATGTGACCTTTTTCATGCAGCAATTACAAATTATAAGTGACCATGGCCCGGAATTCTGATGTCTTTTCAGCTACATCGAAATTATTTCTGAATACAGAAAGGGTCTGCACTCAAAACTAACCCTTAAATTCAGAAGGTGTAATCGAAAGTTTATAGTAAAAATGGATGAAGAAAGCAATGATCGAATGGATGTGAACCATCAAGTAGTTTCAGCTGTCATGTCATGTGGATCCGGTCAGGCTCATTTGCAAACCATTACTGCTTCCATAGATTTGCCTGGTATTTCCCCTTCATTGTATTCTCCTATCCATAATCAAGTTTGCGATTGGTGGGAGACAGCAGCAGCGCACTATATGGCCGAAGCTGCCAAGGAGGACGCAGATAATGCAATATCCGTAGGAAATGTTGACAAAGACGGAATACCTCTGATTGCGGTTGCTCTCGACGGGTGTTGGTCGAAACGATCATATGGTAAAAATTATTCTGCTGTCAGGAGCCGCCGCAATTGTGGGCTTAAAATTTGGTAAGATTTTATATTTAGGTGTCAAGAACCAATTTTGCATAATATGTGCACGAGCGGCTAATAAAAACGAAGATCCTCTGGAACACCTATGCTTCAAAAATTATTCAGGTGCATCTACCTCGATGGAATCGACCATTATTGTTGAGGGGTTCAAACGTTCCGTAGCCGACTACGGAAGGCTAATGCACACGGCTAAGCACAACACCTTGTGCAGACGACAGCATATGTAGACATCAAGCCGGTTTTCTTTTCTCCCGTGAGTTTTAGACCTGTAACGCCGCAATTGAATAGGGAAATGTGTGTTCCTATACGTGTGTACTGTTCCAAGAAATATTCCACATCTATAATTATTTTTCCTTCTGGAGTGAACTTGGTTTCTTCTTCTGGTACCTGCAAATGAAATAAAATAAACTATATACGAGTATGTATATGAATTTATGAAATAAGTATATCATTTATTGTACGTACATACACCTTATAAAAGTATGCAAAGGGCAAAAGGCCTATACAGGAATTATTCAATAGCTAACCCTGGGGTGACAGATCCCACACCTGGGGTGTGAGATCTGTCAAGATGGTATTTAGGAATGGAAAAGTGTATTTACAAGAATTGTGAACAACTTCGCTTTTATTAGAAAATTCGCGCTTAAATGAGATATATCGTAAGGAATTTCATCTTTTGCAGTATTTTCCTGATGGCAACTTAATGTCTCCCTTAGCTTCTTACTGTGAAAAAGACAAACGTTTCTGACAATCCAGATCCAATCCAATCCAAAATGACAACCAAAGTCATGAACAGGTATAGAACCTCGTAGGAAATATCATCAGGGTGTGATTCTTTACAGACACTAAACCACTTCTTCTGTTCTATACGTTCAAGAAATTGGTGTAACTTTTTGCTTTGAAAAAATTAAGGCCACAAAACAAATGTTTCATCTCTTTATGTTACGGCAGTGATTTTTTATATAAATAAAGAAATAAATACATTACCTACAAATTATGTACATCAGCTTTTTCTTATATTTGTCATGTAATTATTTACTTACGCTCTTTCCTGTTTCATATTTTGTAGTCTTTTTAATTTTATTGCCTTTTTCGTTACATTAAAGGAAGGAACGCGCCCCATCTGAAAAGAAATTTTGTTTTTAGAGCTAAATCGATAGAATGTTTGATCACATATTCGTGATAGTAGACCACAGGGACCCTTAGATTTCGATTTTGGAAGCAATCGGTCCAGTAAGTAAAAAGTTCAAAATGGCGGGCACTTTTTTGAAATTTTGATCACATATTCGTGATAGTAGACCACAGGGAAGCAATCGGTCCAGTAAGTAAAAAGTTCAAAATGCGGACACTTTTTTGAAATTTTGATCACATTTTTTTTTTTATGTAATCCGGTATGGGTGGCTGAGTCGGAGGGGCCAAAGCACATGCTCTAACCAGCCAATATCACCTCCGAGAAGGTAGGTGCCATACCGGAGACTTCCCTGGATTGCTGGCTATACTGGACTAGAGGAGAACACAACCGAGGTTGCTTGCGGCCATCTTACATCCAGTACATACATTGAAGGAACGCGCCCCATCTGAAAAGAAATTTTGTTTTTAGAGCTAAATCGATAGAATGTTTGATCACATTATTCGTGATAGTAGACCACAGGGACCCTTAGATATCGATTTTGAAAGCAATCGGTCCAGCAAGTAAAAAGTTCAAAATGGCGGACACTTTTTTAAAATTTTGATCACATATTCGTGATAGTAGACCACAGGGATCCTTAGATATCGATTTTGAAACCAATCGGTCCAGTAAGTAAAAAGTTCAAAATGGCGGACACTTTTTTGAAATTTTGATCACAGATTCGTGATTGGAGACCACGGGGACCCTTAGATATCGATTTTGAAAGCAATCGGTGCAGTAAGTAAAAAGTTCAAAATGGCGGACACTGTTTTGAAATTTTGACCACATATTCGTGATTGGAGACCACGGGGACCCTTAGATATCGATTTTGAAAGCAATCGGTCCAGTAAGTAAATGGTTCAAAATGGCGGACACTTTTTTAAAATTTTGATCACATATTCGTTAAAGTAAACCACAGGGACCCTTAGATATCGATTTTGAAAGCAATCGGTGCAGTAAGTAAAAAGTTCAAAATGGCGGACACTTTTTTGAAATTTTGATCACATATTCGTGATAGTAGACCACAGGGACCCTTAGATATCGATTTTGAAACCAATCGGTCCAGTAAGTAAAAAGTTCAAAATGGCGGACACTTTTTTGAAATTTTGATCACAGATTCGTGATTGGAGACCACGGGGACCCTTAGATATCGATTTTGAAAGCAATCGGTCCAGTAAGTAAAAAGTTCAAAATGGCGGACACTGTTTTGAAATTTTGACCACATATTCGTGATTGGAGACCACGGGGACCCTTAGATATCGATTTTGAAAGCAATCGGTCCAGTAAGTAAAAGGTTCAAAATGGCGGACACTTTTTTAAAATTTTGATCACATATTCGTTATAGTAAACCACAGGGACCCTTAGATATCGATTTTGAAAGCAATCGGTCCAGTAAGTAAAAAGTTCAAAATGGCGGACACTTTTTTGAAATTTTCATCACAGATTCGTGATTGGAGACCACGGGGACCCTTAGATATCGATTTTGAAAGCAATCGGTCCAGTAAGTAAAAAGTTCAAAATGGCGGACACTTTTTAGAAATTTTCATCACAGATTCGTGATTGGAGACCACGGGGACCCTTAGATATCGATTTTGAAAGCAATCGGTCCAGTAAGTAAAAAGTTCAAAATGGCGGACACTTTTTAGAAATTTTCATCACAGATTCGTGATAGTAGACCACAGGGACCCTTAGATATCGA
The DNA here is from genome assembly GCA_946902875.1 of Nematopogon swammerdamellus. Lineage (NCBI taxonomy): Eukaryota > Metazoa > Arthropoda > Insecta > Lepidoptera > Adelidae > Nematopogon > Nematopogon swammerdamellus. The sequence goes on from OX336359.1 coordinate 11,567,542, forward strand.
TTTTGAAAGCAATCGGTGCAGTAAGTAAAAAGTTCAAAATGGCGGACACTGTTTTGAAATTTTGACCACATATTCGTGATTGGAGACCACGGGGACCCTTAGATATCGATTTTGAAAGCAATCGGTCCAGTAAGTAAAAGGTTCAAAATGGCGGACACTTTTTTAAAATTTTGATCACATATTCGTTAAAGTAAACCACAGGGACCCTTAGATATCGATTTTGAAACCAATCGGTCCAGTAAGTAAAAAGTTCAAAATGGCGGACACTTTTTTGAAATTTTGATCACAGATTCGTGATTGGAGACCACGGGGACCCTTAGATATCGATTTTGAAAGCAATCGGTCCAGTAAGTAAAAAGTTCAAAATGGCGGACACTGTTTTGAAATTTTGACCACATATTCGTGATTGGAGACCACGGGGACCCTTAAATATCGATTTTGAAAGCAATCGGTCCAGTAAGTAAAAGGTTCAAAATGGCGGACACTTTTTTAAAATTTTGATCACATATTCGTTATAGTAAACCACAGGGACCCTTAGATATCGATTTTGAAAGCAATCGGTCCAGTAAGTAAAAAGTTCAAAATGGCGGACACTTTTTTGAAATTTTCATCACAGATTCGTGATTGGAGACCACGGGGACCCTTAGATATCGATTTTGAAAGCAATCGGTCCAGTAAGTAAAAAGATAAAAATGGCGGACACTTTTTTGAAATTTTGATCACATATTCTTGATAGTAGACCACAGGGACCCTTAGATATCGATTTTGAAACCAATCGGTCCAGTAAGTAAAAAGTTCAAAATGGCGGACACTTTTTTGAAATTTTGAAAACCTATATAACGAGTACCATGACGACATACCTATATGTCACGTGGCAGCCATTTTGTGTTTGACACCTATTTGTTTTAGAGTGAAATCGATAGAAAATAAATGGAAAATTATTTATTGAAACAAAAATATAATTTTATACATATAATAAGATATTCAATATTCAATTCAAGAATGAATTCAAATATTGTGTGAAAAATATGTGACAGATACTTACGGCTCAACAATCATAAATCCACCTACACAACACAGGCAGTTAGAACATCACACGCACACAATACCACCACAAAATTTTGTAGAGAGCAGAGCGATACAGACGTCCTTCCACTATAGCCTCCGCCGACCGTATGAGCGCTGCTCGCGTTGCGCGTAGCACAGGCGTCGTATTGTTATTCTTCTTCCCCATACAGTTTGTATGGAGCGACACGAGTGAATTTAGAAATTTATAAATATTTTTTTCCTTACATGTTTTTTATGAAACCGCACAATTTGGCGTTTACAATTTGTTAGAAGATCATAATCTGATTTAGATAGTATTTTTTTTTCAAGGTAGAGAATGAATTTTTTTGGTTCAATTTGAGCACAGAAAGTGGCCTCTATTCGCGTTTTTGACGAAACAGGTCTTAGAAAAAAACTTTTTTTCTTATACAAAACACACAAATATGGAAAATGCCATTTACATTTTCGTAGATAAAGGATCCGTCTATATTCGGAAAAATAAATACTTATTCTATAAACTATACTTATTGCCCTTAGCGCGTCTTGCACCAACACGAGTTTAAAGTTAAGTAGCGAGTTATGGATTTAAACGCGGTTCACACATACAACGGGTGCTAGTTTAACGAGTTGAACTGGTTTATATATTGAACTTGTGTTGGTGCAAGTGGGCCTTAGTGTGCACCGAAAATAACCTAATTTTGAATATTCACCCTTAACCCTGGTTATTTTTTTTAACCTCCAAAAAATCACAGCTGATCTCCAGCGCCATCGTTCCTTTGTTCTCTCCTGTGCCAGAAATATGTCAGTCATCAATCAGTCACTGATGTCTGTCAGTCACAGTCAGTCCAGTCAGTTTAGTAATCTGTGAGAGAGATGTGTGTGAATTTGGTTAGAGGTTATAGCACCGTTATAGTTGTTGAAAAAAGTATTTGAAATGAAATTGTGCATTGTTAGTCTACAGTAAGATGTCCTCTGCCCTTTTGAGGCAAAGCTTGGAGTTTGTTGACTCCGAAGGTAATTAAAAATTCATCCAAACATTTGTGTCAAGCAAGCAGTTTTGCATTTGACTGAGGAAATACTACCTATAATCTCGATAGTAACTACATTTTGTACTGGTTTGAACGTTTTTTCCCAAGTCAGACATGATTGAGTGAATTAATCAATTACTTTTTTCAAACTCAGCCGGCAGTCGAAAGAAGAAGCAGAAGCGAACCGTCACTCGATCTTCGGGTCAAGGTAACAAGAATTATAAATTATTGAATTGCTATAGCTGACATTGCATAGTACTCGCTTGTCAGCCTCGGTGGCTCAGTGGTGTGATCGGTCGACTGTCATTCGTGATCATAAGCACCACTGGGTGCGGTCAGAACTTGAATGGGGTGGGAGTTAGTATGGCGCGGCATTCTTAGAAGATTTCTGGTGGCTGGGACTGGTAGGCGAGGGTCTAAGGAGCTATTAGCAAAACAAATTTTTGTGCGGAGACTTGTACTTTCGTGGATTTTTTTTTTTTAAATATTAATTTTGAATAGAAATGTATGCAAAAACGACATGGACCGCCTCAACATTAGGTTAGGGTTAATTCTTCTATAAATTAACCCTGGTTATTTTTTTTTAAACCACCAAACACCCCCTTGTTTAATCAAATTTATTTAACAAAATGTAATTTTACAAGTGTTGGGTGCAACCTTGTCGTTCTAAGTAGTAGGTATCTGATTTTAAATAGAAATACCTCCTGCAAAAGAACCCTCCCTCTCCCCCCCGCCCCTTTCATCTGCTTGGCAAGTTTATGCTACTTATATTCTTTTGAACTCTTTGGTAACAGAATACTTCAGTCAGCAAATTGTTATCTTTTCACAAGTTAATGACGATCGTACAGTCTTGTCGTGTGTTTAAAGTTACAATTTATATTATGACCCTGGTGTTAAATGATTTAGTTATTGTGGAGTGAGTTGGAAGGTAGCCAGGATTACCTTTATTTATTATTCAATGGTGTTGCATCATCGAGATTGCATGTGATTTCATGTTTTTATACTTTTATACTTATATACATAGGCGTCGAGTGGCCGAGTGGTTTGGGCATCGGCTTCTCATGCGAGAGGTCCGAGGTTAGAATCCGGTCGGCGTGTACCAACGAGTTTTTTCTGACGAAAAAAATGTACGGGCATACCTACACCTGCTTCTTCACCGTTCGGAACCGGTGTAAGACTGTAGGTCCCTTCCCTTGCCCCTTACTGGGTGGTAGGCTCAAACTGTAGCCGACTGGGTTGGTACCACCGTACTGGATGTAAGATGGCCGCATAGCAGCCTCGGCTGTGTTCTCTTGTTCAGTATAGCCAGCAATTCAGAGAAGTGGCCGCAATAGCACCTACCTTCTCGGTGGTGATATTGGCTGGTCGGAGCATGTGCTTTGGCCCTTCCGACTCATAAAAAAATGTAGCTTTAATTTATGATTGTTGGCTCCCGCAGGTTATAATAATGCTTATCGTATCTACATAGAGTCTACAAACGCAATATCTCATAAAACAAATTAACTTACTCCATGACCATCCCTTACAGATTTATTATTAGTATTGATGCCTTGACATAAGAATTCAAACTACTTTTACTTAAAAAATATGCCATGGAGAGCTACAGAGCAAATAAACTCAAGTGATATATTATGTTATTATGTCAAATTGATAACAAAATAATGTTCGAATAGGTTATTATGATTACGAGGTTATACAAGATAAGGTATTTAACAATGACCTTGCTTTGGTCACATATTAAACAAGCTGTATTTCTCCTAGTCTTTTGTTTGAACATTGTACATTAGAAATGAAGACTCATTGATAAGGTGGTAACATGCTTGCCTGTTTACGAAAAGCATAAAAAATAAATGTTATGATATAATATTATTAGAAAGAAACAGTACTAGACAACTGACATCGGAATCTGAATCTAAATCAACAGGTGACTTAAGACTTGCTAGCCTCAGTAGCTCAGTGGTGCGATCGGTCGACCGTCGGTCGTGATCATAAGCACATCTGGGAGCGGTCAGTACTTGGGTGACCGCTCGACCGATGGAGGCTGATCGTGGTGCGGATTCCACGTAAAACTGTAGATCCCTTCCCTTCTTACCTTACTATGATTGGGTTTAACCTGCCTGGGTTGGTACCAATGCACTGAATGAAAGGTCGGTCGAAACGGCTATATAGTTGGCTCGAAACGGCTAAGTTGCAGAAGTACTGCAACTTAGTAGACCGGATTGTGAGAAACGGATTCAAGACTGATCTCTTTGCTGTGGAAGTCGGAGCAAGTGGACTACCAGCAAAGTCGCTCTACAGTCTCTTCAAGAATCTAGGGCTGCCAAGATCGACGCTAAGCTCATACATGGAGAGAGCTTTGAAAACGTCACTGGAAGCATCCTACAGAATATGAATAGGTAGAGAGAGGGTGGTCGAAAGCGGAACTGGTATTTCCCCGCGTCCTAGTCAACGCAGACTAGCTGACGAGGGCTTGAAGCGAGCCGAAACGTGAAGCATGCGCGGGAAATTTAGAGTGGCCACTCGCTAGTCCCGGCCTCGATTAATACCCTCCTCTACTGCCGATGGGCCCGGATATGTTCGGTGAAGCCATCGTAAGCTTAGATCCACACCTTCTGTTTTCCGTTCGGTTCAGTGTAGACGCCACGACCGAAAGGAAGCACTGACATGGCACCCAGTTCTCTCACCAAGGTGTTATGGGGCTGACATCACGGATGTACTAGGCGATGTAGCCAACAGTGTCAGTTTCTATAGAATTATACTAAAAAAATGAACATGTATCTATTGCAGTTGAGCGTAAACAGCCGTACAAGAAACCAAAGAAGACTGGAAGAGTGGAATACTCTCCGTCGGATGAGAAGCTGGAGGAGAATCTGAAGAAGCTGCAAGCGCTGTCAACTCCTACCTTGGACAAGAACATCACTGAGAAGGTAATTTTTTTTAATGTAATCCGGTATGTTTGGCTGAGTCAGAGGGGCCAGAGCGCATGCTCCTAACAGCCAATATCACCTCCAAGAAGGTAGGAGCCATACCGGAGACTTACCTTTGGATTGCCGGCTATATTGGACTAGAGAACACAGCCGAGGCTGCTATGCGGCCATCTTACATGGTTGTGACTATTCACAGGTATACCTGCGAATAGCCCTCATGTCATTCAGACCGTTCACAGTTATTTTACCTCTAGCCATCAAGTTGGCTAACCTGAGCTCTGTGTTGCTATAATTGGTTCGTACTATTTCCCTGTACGAAATATTTGAATATATTTTTAGAATAGAAACTCTTTATTGCACACAAATTGAAAGAAGAACAGTACACGACAAGACACAAGAAATGCAGGAGTGCGCAAGGTGGACTTATCACTACAAGTACAACAGGTTATTGGTACAAAATATCAATAGCAAGTAACCCTTTTTACGACCGTAGTACTAGTGACAGCAAGTGGTGCCAACCTAGAGGAAGATACAATGACATGTGTCAGAGGTAAAATAACTGTGAACCGATGCTATTCGCAGCAATATTTTTTTTAAATAGGAATTTATGCAAAAACAACATGCGCCGCTTCAACATTAGGTTAGAGTTAATTTATAGAAGGCCTAGAGCCAACCCCAAACCAAACAACAACAACAACAACAACAGCCATGCCTTGCCGGGCTGTCTAGCCTGTTGATACGATGTTTGAAGCCCCAGTTTGCTCTGTGCTCAGGTTAAAGGATTCGGGAAACACATTCGTCAGAAGACAGTTGTCTGGTCTGGTCTTCGTGCAAGCCGAAACCTAGTGGGAAATGCTAGTTTATAATAAAAAGTTTTTTACTTTCAGATAGTGGAGAGAGCCGTCAAGGGAAGAGCCCTGGCCGACCACATCCAAGTCGTGAAGGAGGAGGACAAGCCTATACTCTTCACGGAGGAAAGTTTCAAGCAGTTCGAGAAGGAGTTATTCTGCAGTTAAACGTGTCAAAGGTTAAACTGAAAATTAAATTTTAAGAGTTTTTTTTTGTGGAAACTGATACGGTTGGCTGCATCACCTATTACATCCGTGATGTCAGCCCATAACACCTAGAAACTAGCCCAGAACTATGTGCCATGTCGGTGCTTCCCTTCGGTCGTGCCGGCTACACTGAATTGGACGGAAAATATGAGCTATTTACATAGCCGTTTCGACTGACTTATCATTCAGTGCGGTGGTACCAACCCAGGTGGGTTGAATCCTACCACCTAGTAAGAAGGGAAGGGACATACAGTTTTTAGAATCTGAACCACAGTCAGCCTCCAACGGTCGAACGGTCACCCAAGTACTGACCGAGCCCAGGTGTGCGTATGATCACGATCGACCGTCGACCGACCGCACCACTGAGCTATCGAGGCTGACTTTCATTTAAACACTGTCAGTTTATTTCAAATGTTTTTAATAATTAAACTTATCTTTCTAGTTTGAAAAGTATAACGAAAGTATAAAAGGATACAAAAGTTTGATAAAAAAGTGACGGAATGTTTTCATAAAAAAGAGAGAAGATTCTATAGAAACACGGAAAGGGACCAAAATATTTGATGAAAAGAAACGGAAGAATTTGAGAGAAAGAGACACACGTCATATTCGAAAGAAAAAGACAAGAGCACAGATTGCTTCAAAGGAAATTTATTATCAAAGTTCAGTCAAAAACTAACTTAACACAAACAGAGAATAAAGCTCATTTTTGAATGCAGCTAACAAACATATGGACATTTCAGACGCTCTACTCGGAAGGATTCTAGTGATTAGTACTGTTTTAGTATTCACATTGTTTGTGTTCTGGATCAACGGAGCACCGTTCGTCGAGGTTGAAGGAGGTGAGATTCAAATTTTTTATGTCACCATATAAAACATTGTTAACAATGTTTTATATAAAAAAATACACAAATACACACCACACGCCGTATCCCGACAATCGGGGTAAGCAGAGTAATCGTTGTTGTGCTGCAAGTACTCTGGTAAATTACAGCACAACACCGACCACCACGTTTAGCAAAGTATTCGGACAAGATAACCATCAGGCCACTGCCAGAGTGTGGAACTGTCTTCTGGCGAGTGTATTTCCTGAATCCCTTAACCTGGGTGTCTTCAAGCGTCGTATTAACGGGCTAGACAGCCTAGCAACAGTCTGCAAATCTGCTGGCATGGCACCTAACTGAGCGTGGTTTCGCGAGGAGAGGTGATTTTGGCTCTGTCGACTGCACCATTGGTCTCTCGGCACAGCCACCCATGCTGGTTTACATAAAAAAAAAGGCAGAAAGTAAGGCGCGAAGGCCTACCTGCTGCATGACTCGGTGGAAGGACCGCGCCGAGAAGAGAGGTGGCTAGCCTCTCGCCCTTATGCACGGCATCTTGTCCTTATCCCTTAGTCGCCTTTTACGACATGCACGAGGAGAGATACAATGGGACTATTCTTATTAAGTACCGACCCCACACAGTACAATATTTCATTGAGACATATATGCATGTTCAGTATGGTACGTCATCGTTTTCGGTTTGTCCCGTTCAGCAATGCACCTTTAAGGAAGAACGGGGCAAGAAACCTTATAGAGATTTTTTGTGAACCTGTTGTGTTCCCCTGGTACCTTCGGGGATCTTTTTACGTATGCTCGCTTCCGTTGGTCCTTGAATGTATTTGAACTTACATACTAAACTTTAATTACGTTAAATATAACATACTGCATCTAAAAAAACAATTTATTGAAAAAAACTTGTTTTTTGTTTCAGATCACTGGATCGCAGATCTATTCCCGTCTTCGCAGTACATTCTGCTGTTCTGTGGCATTTGGGGACTGTTCTTTGTGGGATCACTTATGGTGTTCACGTACTACCACATAAGGCCGCATCTATAGATTACATGAAAGTATACTAAAAAACTTATTTTAAGAGATATATTTGCGTTCAGGCAAAAATATTATTGTAATAACCAATTTCGGTTTCACTGTAATTGGGTAAAAAGGCAGCACTAAAATACTACAGAAAAATACCACATAAAACACTACAGAAAAATACCACACTAAAATTACTACCAAAAAATACCACATTAAAATTCTACAGAAACATAACACACTCAAATACTACATAGAAATACCTAAAATACTACAGAAAATACTACAGCAAAAACGCTAAAGCATAAAATCAAAATGGTGACTGAAAACAAAGATTGGATAATAATCGGAATATCGGGCGTTACGTGTGGCGGCAAAACAACATTAGCAACGAAACTAAAAAACACACTAGCTCCCGTCTACGTTTTCCATCAAGACCCATATTTCTACCCCGATGACAGTCCCAAACATGTCAAAGTCGAAAATATGGAACACAACAATTACGATATACTATCGTCTTTGGACATGGAGAAAATGCACGAAGACATACTGGCAACATTGAATGGAGACACGAAAAAGGCCCACGGATCGCACGAAGACGTTGAAGGGAGGACAGTGTTGCCAGGAAAGAAGTTTTTGATTCTGGAAGGATTCACGTTGCTGAACTATAAACCAATTTTCGATCTTTGTAATTTGAGGTGAGTTTTACACTATGGTCCTAGGTAGACGTACATAAACGTATAGGTGTCCAGCAATGGACACCTATACGTTGACTGGCTGACTGACTGACCGACTACCATGCAAAGTATGAGGACAAGATTATCAAGCAATAAATAATGGATAGCACATTCATAGAGACTGTTCCAGAGTTTACCCGTTTATCATCATTATTAAAAATTTTAATGACCACTCACTGTCGTCACCGTGGCTCGACCTTTCGAAACGTATGGCCCATCCTCATGAACACTCTCAGTTGACGGAGAACTGTCAGTTCGATTTTGGACACTTTATAAAGGCACAAATACTTGACTACTGGATGATTTGTTGGAAAGATCGTGCTGAGCTGAGAGGTGATTAGCGTGTCGCCTTTTTATGAACCTTTCAAATTTTCTCAGGTACTACTTCACCCTCGACTACGCCGAATGCGTGCGTCGCCGCGACGGCAGAGTGTACGACCCCCCGGATATACCCGGATACTTCGAGCAGTGCGTCTGGCCAGAGCACGTCCGGTACAAAGCCGAGCTCGAAGGAAACGATGGGGTTGTGTTCGTTGACGGAACGAGGACTATTGGCGACACTTACAATTGTATTATGAATGATGTTTTGAGGAATGAGAAGAATTCAGAGAATAATGTAAATGCGGTGGAGAGTAAGAATGGTGTAGCTGTCAAGAGTAATATATGTTGGGTGCTTTAAAAGGGTAGTTTTATTTTGGCTTGCTGTCTTTGAACATTTTTCATTGTTAGTGGAGGATTTACACCGTTCCATTTCCGTCGAGTACCTACGCCGCAAGGTGCGTGAAGTCAGTTGCGTTTTCGGTGCGGTGCGGGTTAGTGGCTGACATTGACCGTATAAACGCCCAGTGATCACAGTTCACAGTTAATGTCCTATTGACGTGAGGTTCAAATCCCCACCTGGGTGAACAACATCCAATAGTTGAGATGGTGGATGATGATTTAATTTTTATAGAAAGAGCGACATGTGGCGCGAGCCACCCATGAGGTGCCTAAAGACGTCCATGGACATTCGGTATGCGGGGGTTGCGAATGCCATGCCGGCTGACAGATGCCTATTCACTGCCTATATCCTGATTTCGGCGGAGAGGCAGAAGGCGCTTACGGCGTCCACTTGGTGTCGTGTCCGTCGTGTCTTCTTCTCTCGAGCGGTGCTATGACTGGATTCCACATCGGCTTCATCTTGAATGAGTCCTCCCGGCTGAAGTTGTCTTGCTTCTTCATTTCGATGTCCAATCGTACGAGGCGTGGGACGTGTCGTATTTCAATCGCAAGAATTTTGATCTGATCAAATCTAATACAGTGGTTCGTACCGGAGTCCATGTGATCGCACAACGCCGACTTGTTGGGAGTCCAGTTGTCTCACTGCTTGTATTTTATCATAAGTGAATCCTGTATTGTATTCTGTAGGTAAGACGGAGTTGGATAGATCTAATACCAACCACTAGGGTCTACCCAGGGCAGACCTATTCCGCTTCTGACTAGTACAGAAATGTCTTAAAAAAAGGTTTGTACTTATGTGTGTGCGTTAGAAGTTATACTTCTCTCTCTCTCTCTATCTCTACCTCGACCTCTACACAATATCCTACATGTAATGCACAATATCTACAAAGGTACAAGTCAGGGGCGCCGACTTTTAGAAATCCTCGTGGGTGCTCATGCAATTTTTTCTTTATTGAACAGTCATCATCATCATCATCAACGTGTTGCCGTCCACTGCTGGACATATGCATCTCCAATTTTTCACTAATTCTCCCGGCACCCGGCAGCATGGATTCGCAAAACGTGCGAATGCACAAGGTTTTGCATTTGCCGCATTTACACATTCGCACGGTGTACCTACGCTTGTAGTGCTCCTATATTATATTGCATGGTACCTATATAATAATATAGGAGTACTATAACGTTCACTATTTGTCGCGCCACTAGTGCGAATGTGTAAATGTGGCCGCTCAAAGGATTGTAAGTAAATAAGGCACTTTTATCGTAGCTCAAATCCTATTACTGATCAGTTTTATATCTATCGTCGTGGGTGCTCCGCACCCACTACTCACCCCTCGTGGGTGCTGGAGCCCCCGAGCACCCACGGAGTCGGCGCCTATGGTACAAGTAATGCACGATACCTACCTATATACAAATAATTTTTGTGCGATGACGATGAGCGTGACGACGACGGTGACGAGACGATTTCTCTTAGTTTACTCTTCATTAGCCGCGTACTGACTCAGCGCGGCATACGGCGAGGCTGCCTCGGTCGTATGCCGCGCGAGGCTGCCTCGCTACAAAACCAATTGTCGCGAGGCTGCCTCGCGAGGAAAAGCCGAGCCATATTCCGTCCGAACATTGTTAGTTTAGCGAGTTGTCAAGATGAGACAGCTCCTTATCCATGTCGCGAACGAGCGAGGCGAGCGAGGCACACAATGTCCTTGAGTGCGCGCGGCAAATGGACTGAGGCTCCTTTGAGCGCGACAAAAAACCGACAGTGGGCGGATCGGCTGAGGCAACGCTCGCCCGAGGCCGCGCGTGCGCTTGCCTCAGGCAAGGCGCGTACTGACTGACCGAGGCATGTTAGCCGAGGCTGCCTCGCGCGGCAGCCGCGCCCAGTACGCGGCTATTTCATAACGCGCCTAAATGAGTTAAATTTATTTCATAACGTCTGTGAAGAAGGATAACTTCAAAATGGGGGGTAATACTCACACGCCGCCGCCGTCGCAGAACTTGCGCGACTCGCGCGGAGTCTCCGCCGCGCGATGTTCCAGAGGCAGCTCGCTCGACGGGATGGAGTCCGTGCCCACGGCGGTGGGCGGCGCGGACCGACGCTCACGTACGGGCGGCTCTTCCAAACTGCACGAGAATTAAGGATAAGTATATTCAGACTCTTCCAAACTGCAGGAGAATTAAGGATAAATATATTCAATTAAACTTCCAAACTGAAGGAGAATAATTAGGGATAAGTATAGAGAATAAGAGATAAGTATATTCCAAACTGCAGGAGAATTAAGGATAAGTACCTATATTCAATAAAACTTACGAACTGCACGAGAAAAATTAGGGATATGATATTCAAACTCTTCCAAACTGCACGAGAATTATGGATAAGTATATCAAACTCTTACGAACTGCACGAGAATTAGGGATAAGTATATTCTATACTCTTAATCTTCCAAACAGCTGTAATCCTGCCAGACTGCATGATGAAGAAAACCCTTGTCAGAAAATAGAAGCAGAGTTCGTTGAGGTCGAAACGGCTATGTAAATAGTTTGTGTTTTCCGTCCAGTTCAGTGTAGCCGGCACCATCGAAGGGAAGCACTGACAGGGCGCCTAGTTCACCCGGTGTTATGGACTGATATCACGGATGTTGTAGGTGATGTAGCCAACCGTGTCAGTTTCCATAAAAAGAAAATAAGGGATAAGTATAGTCAGTCTATTCCAAACTGCACTAGAGTTAAGGATAAGTAAATCCAGACTGCAGCAGAATTAAGGATAAGTACCTATATTCAATAAAACTTCCAAACTGCACGAGAAAAATTAGGGATACGATATTCAAACTCTTCCAAACTGCACGAGAATTATGGATAAGTTTATCAAACTCTTACGAACTGCACGAGAATTAGGGATAAGTATATTCTATACTCTTTATCTTCCAAACAGCTGTAATCCTGCCAGACTGCATGAAGAAAACCCTTGTCAGAAAATAGAAGCAGAGTTCGTTGAGGAGACTGGGCGTGCGTGGTAGCGTCACCAATAACTATTCCGTAAATAAGTATCTTCTTCTATTGCTTAGTGCCAACCTGTGGTGCCAACTGTCTCGATTGAGATTTGAGACACACCTGCCAGTGTCGTAGGTACCTACAGCGTAGAAGGTGGGTTTCAAGGTTCGTGCTGTATTATGGTCAAATTACCTACGATGAACGATAGATGGAGTGGAGAGCCTGGTGGGCGACATGGTGATATGTGCCCTACATCCGGAATAACATATATACAGAACACGATTGATACAGACATAAAAAATAAATAAGTACAAGTGGTACCTAAAGTTTCATCTAACTAAAATGACAGTTCCCGCCAATAAAAAAGTGCTTTCCAAAACAACTAAACTACTATCCGAAAATTATTTTCCGACATTCAAAATTGCACTTCTAAGTTGGCATAGACGTGAGAAGGGCGTCGCAAGTGCATACTTTTTTATTTATAAAAGGCTATAAATGTCTAAATACGGAAAATAATTTGACATGCATTGTTTCCGGTTATACCACCATGCGTCTCTGTCTCACAAATGAAATTGCTTTTCTCACAGTTCTCTCTCATCTTAATCATGCATGGTCGCAAAGTGAAAAGCGACATCTGTCAAACGTTCCAAAATGCCGGGAAACCTCACCCATTGTCGCTGAAGGTGTCGAGCGTGTCTTCGGCGGTGGGCTGAATCTGCGCCACGCGTGGCAGTGTGTCGTCCGCCCGAAGCACGGGCAGCGTGCGTGATAGGAACTTCAGGGTCTGATTCCGGATCAGTGCGCTGGAATATAATATAGGAATTAGTGTTTTAGGTAAAAATCATGAGGCAAGTTAAAGTTAATATAAATTCATACAAGTAGGAACCTACTGACAGGAAGCAGATTGAGACAACTCAAATTAATAGAAAAAAAAGACGGCGAGCGAAGTTCGGTCGCCCAGGTAGGTACCTACTTGAAACTAGATAGTAGTGTTGTTACGAATGCCTATTTTTCCATATTCGCGAATACGAATGCGAATACGAATATTCCAAAATGATATTCGCGAATACGAATACGAATATTGAAACATTTGATATGAAATTTTATATCCAAATGATAAAACACAATTTTTTTTTATTATAAATGTAGATCTACCTACATTGAGTCCTAAAATTATATGAATACGGACATGTTTTAATGTTTTTCTCTGGTTTTTATTACTTGACACTGCATTTTGAAAAAAAAAAATTAAACGAAATTAGTGCGTTACAAAAGATATTTTATAATTGTATTTAATAATCAAACTTTAGGAGTGGCAAATTATACTTACCACCTACCAATATTGTTGCGCCTCACTCTTTCATCATTAGTAAAACACGCGAAGTAAAATAATCGATAAATATTCGGTATCTTACAACTGAATACGAATACGGATACGAATATAAAAAATGAACCGAATATTCGGAATTTCGAATGCGAATACGGATATTCGTTACAACCCTATTATATAGGTGCTACACAGCCAACCATTATTAGGTGGTACCTACGGTCGTGGTGGACGAATTCAATTGGGTTGGGCTGCCTTTGGAAAGTTGAAATTCGACCTGAGGTCTATCCTTCCGTAAAATTTTAAGACCCGTATGTATTCCATTCCCGTACCTCCCGGTTATGACGTACGGGTGTGAAACGTGGACTCTGACGGTCGCTGTTATCCAATGGTTGAAAGTTGCCCAGGGAGCAATGGAGCGAGCCATGCTGGGAATTGCGCTACGTTATATGGTGCGTAACGAGGCGCAATCCACCGACGCACCAAAATAGTCTATTTGGACACCGGGTGGCTGAGCTCATGTGGCAGTGGGCTGGGCACGTCAGCCGAAGAGACGACGACCGTTGGAGTAACCGTGTCCTACACTGGCGGCCGTGGACAGGAAAACGGAGTGTCGGAAGACCACCCGCCAGATGGGACGACGACCTCAAGGTTGTCGTCGGAAAGCAGCGGTTCCGTACCGCTGAAGGCTAGGAGGACGAGAAAAATTGGAGAGGCGTATGTCCACCTGTGCACGCATACACGCTGACTGATCTAAAAAAAAATAGATAGTCAAATATAACTTACAATGGATAAGATTCCCCATTTGGATTCTGTCCCATGGGGTTCCTCGGGATGAGCCCTCTGTTCAGATCTCCGCAGAGGTTCAGTGCAGACACGTGAGGCTTGGTATTGCCTATGTCCGGACAATCCACTGGGATCTGCTGATATGGCGGTGGTCGCACCCTGCAATATGTTTTATCGTTAAAACGTGGTCAAAACCTTTTGTAGAATGGATTAAAAATAACATTATGTAAGGTTTTTTTTATGGAAACTGACACGATTGGCTACGTCACCTACAACATCCGTGATGTGAGCCCATAACACCTTGGTGAACTTGGTGCCATATAAGCCTAAGTATGATAGATACATAAAATAAGCACCTAATGTGATACAGGATCGTGGCACGTGGAGATCCGTTGTCTCTGCCTACCCCACCGGGAAACAGGCATGACGCTATGTATGTATGTATGTGATACTTATGATATTACCTACCTACTAGATCTTAAAATCTAGCTTATAGAGTGGTTAGATAGCTTAGAAGTAGTTTATGTAGAAGGTGCGAAACCCAGGCTAAAGTCAATGTGATGAACGGAAACGTTTATAAAGAAGGTAAGTACCTATATCTAAAGCTGACAATTCGGTTGTTCCTAACTACGGTAATGCCGTTTTGAAGAAATTAAAACAAAGAAAAATAAAACTGATGGTGTTCAAATCAAATCGGTTCGATTTTGGTGAAAGTAAATGATGTAAGTATATCTAATCGAACACTGACACACTTTTGTTGCGTAAGATACTTACTCAAGTCGCCATAGTTTTATTTATTTTTATGACTTTCCACATTTAACGAAATTTTAAAATACCTACATAGCAGGGTTTGGAGGCAAAGAAAGGTTTTGAGGTATACCTACACTAATTCGCCCGTTCACAAAATTTTTTGTTTATTACTTACTATTTGTTGACGAATGACTGAAAATAAAAAATAAATTGTTGACGTAACTTGAGCGCAAACAAAAACTATTGTATCTTTTGCAGCAACAAATTTGTTCGCCCAAAAACTATTAAATGTTTTCTAGAATGGATAAATAGGTAGGTACCTACCTATTTATCATCCTATCATCATATCCGTACCTATCTATCTATTATATAGTATTAAAAAAAATTAACATAGTAAGTTAAACATGGGTATTAATTACCTTTAGGAATGACTTATCATCTTCAGGAATGACGTATGATCCTTAGGAATTAATGTTCTTGGCACGAATCCCTCTTGTTTTGAGTCACTCACTACACTATTGAGTGTTTACATGGTGTTCGACGAGAGTGTGGAACAGTTATCTAATAAGCATTGGGGCAAGTAGGATAAGGCAAGATAATTCCTCGGTGAAAATAGCAACGTGTCAAAAATCACATCTATATACATTTAGGTTAGGCTACAGGAGCGACATTCAAGCCAAGATGAATGGCTTAACCTGATAATGATGAAAACGTATAGGTACGTTACCTCGGTGGTGTGGCATTAGGTGACTCGACGAAAGCGTAGTATCCCTCAGGCGGTTCTTCCGTGGAACTTCCCGGTGCGGCGGTAGATGTCGCCACTACCGTTGGTGTCGGTGACTCCGCTTGCGTTGTACACGCCCACAGCAGCACCACCTGTGAGGTTTCGGAACGCACATTCTAATCATCAATATCAATACTAATAATAAATCTGTAAGGGATGGTCATGGATGGAGTAAGTTACTTTGTTTTATGAGATAAGTACTGCGTTTGTACACTCTATGTATGATACTAAAACTAAATTGACATACATACATACATACATATCACACACGCTGAATTCCGACTATCGGGCTAAGCAGAGTAATCGGTGTTGTGCTGCAAAAACTCTGGTAAATTACATCACAACACCGACCACCACGTTTCGCAAAGAATTCGAACAAGATTCAATCGATCAAGCAGCAAGTAAGGCCCGAATGACTCGGTGGAAGTACCGTGCCAAGGTGAGAGGTGGCGATCCTGTCGCCCTTTAGCATGGCATCTTGTCCTTATCCCTTAGTCGCCTTTTACGACATGCATGGGGAGAGATGTAGTGGGGCTATTCTTTTTAATTGACGATTTTTAGAAATCTTTTCTATAGGTATGTATGTATGTATGTTCCTCCATATATCTTAAGCCGATCATCCAAATTCTATGAAACTTAGTACAAGCACATTTAACTATACGGGACACAGGATAGGTTAAATAAAATTCAGTTCCGGTTACGCTAAGATGTGGCTCTCAGCCTCTCATACAAACCGAAGTTTTCTGAGTGCCGAAAGAAAGGTACGGTAGTGGGCTTACTTACTTTCTTCTTTTGAAATACGAATTTTACGCGAGCGAAGCCGCGGGCAAAAGCTAGTCGAAAATAAGTTTAGTTATGTTTATTGTGTTGAATGAAGTTTGAATTAGGTAGGTAATTATGTAGGCAGCTAGGGTTATAATATCAATTGTAATAAATACACAGGTGAAATAATTTGATCATGATAACACTAACCGCAAGAATAAAACTGGAAAACAAAGAGGTAGGTAGGTAGCCGCGTTCGACACCTGAATGACATTTCGGCTCCTTCCTGGCTCCTTTGGCTCTTTTCGCGAACACTCGGCTCGAAACGAAACGTATCAAAAACGACATGCACCGCCTCAACATTAGGGTTTTTTTTAAACCACCAAAACATCACTCATTTTTTTTTTTTTTTTTTTTTTTTTTTTTTTATGGAACCTCATATCATATTGATATCATACCACACTTTCCTTCGAGCCGAAGTCTGCCGAAAGGAGCCAAAGGAGCTAGGAAGGAGCCAGGTCTTTCAGGAGGCGCACCGGTAGGTAGCCATGTGTGGCCATGGCCATGTAACGTAGGGTGTAAAATATGTTGAAGATGTGGCTTTGATTTTCATAGAAAATTATTTCTTTTCTATTCCATTCTATATTCTATTCTACCTACACGGCGACCCAACATCAACGTCGAGGACCTCTCTACAACAAGATATCGTGCCATCAACTCGTCATTCAGAGCATGAACAATTTTCTAGAATAATGACATCTCACTCACGAATTTCGTCGGCCAAATTATTCCAATGTCTTTGTTATGTGGCTCGAATTTTATGGTAAGTTGAGTGAGATCAAAAACTAGATAAAACCATTGGATAAAACCGCTTATATTTCAGTGTTCATTCATTTCATTACTCATTCATTTCATTACTTACACGATAGTAAGTAACCGTAGTAGATAACCGAATATCGGTTAGCGGAGTATTTTTTTTTATTAAAAATTTAACGGCTCTGGGTGTGATGTCCTTCGGAACCAATCTTATATGTTTTCTTATTTCTCTTTAAATTTTACCTATAATGTTTTTTTTAAATAAAATTTGGTGTTTGATAAAAGATCTTACATTTTTTTAGACTTTAGTATTTTGGACATCTTCAGAAATTAAATTATCTTGATCTCTTGCTGCCAGCGCTAATAAACGCTGGACCGCGTTACTTCTGGCAACAAATTACAAGATTTGTAGATGGTGACATACAGATCGGTTTCGGCATGGTTGCGAAGTCCACAGAGTACATTTGGTGAAGTCTGTGAAGACTGACTGGCTATTGGTTATGTCCGAATCTCATTCTGTTGATTATTGTTACGAATCAAGAAACCAGAGTTGATTAATCGATGTTGTGTTGCAAGGTACTCATGTAAATAACAACACAATACCGACCACCACGTTTAGCAAAGTATTAGGACAAGATAACTATCAAGAAGAAATTGAGGCACGTAGTCAATGATATTATAAGTTAAAAGGGGGTAGATAGGTTATCTGAGCTCCCAAGCGGCGCATTAAATATAAGACCACAGTCCTGTCTGAAGTTGTCGCCCACCAACTACGCACGCATTCGGACCGCTAACCACGAGCGCCTAACACATCGAAAATGCCGTCGTGTGTAATGAGATTCTGCACTAATTCTAATAATTGGAATAAGACTATTCGAGTCGGCGCATCACTTATATAGTTCTTCCTCTCAACTTTTCAAGGACTTGCCATGTGTGAGCACTGAATGTCATATAGATAACCTATCTTTCCTAAAATATCATTGCACGTAGTTATGACTTTTATTCTGTTATCTATCTACACCACTGAATCAACTAGGCGACATAGCCGTTACTTACACTAACATATGCACAGCACGTCCGAGTATGCAGGTCACAAAGAATGTGCCATCAGTTGAATACGTAAACAATAGTCTGTGAATACTTATCTCGCTGGATATTTGAATCTATAATCTGAATATTTCGCATGTCTCTAGGTTTTTAGCTATTTGAATTTATAATCTAAAATGAGAACGTCTGCTTTGGTTTACGTTAATTAGTTTCACCATTCATTCGATATAATTTTTATCTGAATCTAATTATAAAATTTAGATTTTGGATATTTTTGACCCAGTGAAAGTGACTATTATGTGACGAAGAATGTAGTACTTGATGCAAAAAGATTTTATGAAATTTTTTGGGCGCATTGTAACATTTTTTTTATGGAAACTGACACGGTTGGCTACATCACCTACAACATCCGTGATGTCAGCCCATAACACCGGGTGAACTTGTGCCACGTCAGTGCTTCCCTTCGGTCGTGCCGGCTACACACGAAACTGGACGGAAAACACAAACTATTTACATAGCCGTTTCGACTATGTAACTAACTTGACAAGGTTCTAAAATATGTATCAACGTAAGACCGCCAACAAATGAATAAAAACATCAACAGGAGACTTAGATTTGCTGACCGCTGATTTGCTGTTTGTGTATTCCGTCCAGCAGGTCTATTCTTGTAAATTCGGACAGCGGAATCAGCGCTGTTGTGGCGCTGAGAGCCACTTACCAAAGCGGCTCTCAGCGCTACATCAGCGCTGATTCCGCTGTCAGAATTTACAAGAATAGACCTGTCAGTATTGTAGCCGGCGCGACCGAAGGAAAGCACTGACATGGCACATAGTTCACCAAGGTGTTATGGGCTGACATCACTCACGCACGCACGGGTGTTGTAGAATATTGTAGATGATGTAGCCAAACGTGGCAGCTTCCATAAAAAAACCTGCTTTTCACTTGAGCCACTAGAAAAAATTTAAACAGTTATGTAATTTTTAAAACAATATCCTTCGCAAACGATCCCATTGCTTAATAACAATGGAAGCTAATATGACCGTTAGATGGCGCCACATAAAGGGTAAGGTATTCAGGCCGAGACGTGAAAGTCTAGGAATTTCAAACCGGACCAATTCTAACGCCTTTGTGGTAAACAAGTTGCCTCGCCAGTGGGTTAGCAATCCTAAGAATTTAGGTCGACTCTTAAATCAATAATATGTCTATTATACGTGTAAGCATGTAAACTAGCGTTTAGTATTCTGTGGTTAAATGCACGGTTAAATGCAAATCAAATACAACCAAAACATTAGTAGGTAGGTACTTACATCTGTCTGACATGTCAAAGTCATTAACTTTTAACGTACACACATACATACACACCACACGCTGTATACCGACAATCGCGGTAAGCAGAGTAATCGGTGTTGTCCCGCAAACACTCTGGTAAATTACAGCACAACACCGACCGCCACGTTTAGCAAAGTATTCGGGAACAAGATAACTATCAAGCAGCAAGTAAAGGCGTGAAGACCCACCTGCTGCACGACTCGGTGGAGAGACCGCGCCAAGGTGAGAGTTGGCTAACTTGTCGCCCTTTAGCACGGCATCTCGTCCTTGTGGGTTTGACGATTTGTGGGTTCGCTTAGTCTGTTTTACAGATACTATCACGAACGCTGCTCTGTGGAAGTAGCATCCCTTATTCCCTGCCACCCGTCCTATCTCCGCATGACTCGTCGCACAGAAACTCAGCACCCTTTTGTTGTTGACATTGGGCGTTTGCGAACCCATCGGTTCTCTAAATCGTTTCTTTGTCGCACCGCTAGGGTGTGGAACTGTCTTCCGGCGAGTGAATTTCCCGAATCTTTTAACCTGTGTCTTCAAACGTCGAACAGGCTAGACAGACAGCCTAGCAACAGTCCGCAAATCTGCTGGCATGGCACCTAACTGAACGTGTTTTCTCGAGGAGAGGTGATTTTGGCTCTGTCGACTGCACCTTTGGTCTCACGGCACAGCCAACCATGTTCATTTACATAAAAAAAATCTTCTCCTTATCGCTGCGACGCCTTTTACGACATGCACGGCGAGAGATGCAGGTGGGGCTATTCTTTTTAATTACCGGCCTAACACGGTGCTGGCCAAAGCCTACTAAACTACTAGATGCATCAGATATCGCCAGTCAGCCCACCTTCGAAACTCAACCACAACCTAAAACTCTCCCAGATACCGCGAGCGGTCGCGCTCCGATTGTTGTGTTGGTAGCAGTGACCGAACGGCACGCGATCTAACTGTCCACGCATCTCGCTCGCGCACTCGCTCACAAATTCAGATTTCTGTGCTCACAGCCAACATTGCCAGTAGATATCTACTTAAAAAAATTCTTCCTTCACCGACTGACGTACAACCAACGCGCAGCCTAAACCGGTGGGTCTAGACTAGAATCATGAAATTTTGCATAGTGGTGGTTATACTATAACGTGGGTGAACACTTAGAAAGGATTTTTGAAAATGCATACCCTAGGAAGGTGAAATAGGGTATTAAAGATTGTATTGAATTTAGAAATTTGGAAAGAGTCATCATCATGCACCAGGTGGGTATTAGTGCCTTATACTTGCCGCTTGATAGTTATCTTGTCCGAATACTTTTCGAAAAGTGTAGTTCGATATTGTCCTGTAGGTAATTTAGAGTCCTTGCAGCCCAACACCGATTACTCTGCTTACCCCGATTGTCGGGATATAGCGTGTGATATGTAGAAGAAATCTGCATCTGTAAAAAGGTATTAGTCTTACGACTTTTATACCGTTGGCGGGCTTTTTGGCGCGGTTTCCCGCGCGAGGCCTGCCGTCACTTTGTCCGCTCTATGTAAAATAGTGTGGTCGCCGTGGCCGGCTGGCTGGCTGTATAGTGGTCGGTCACTTTGTCCTCCCTAAGTGATCACTGTACTCGCAAGAGTGCAGGTAGTAGACGTCTGGATTTTGTGGCCGAAAGGCTGGTATCTCTGGACGTCTATAAACAAAACGTAAATCAAACAACAAATGATAGTAAAGGAGGTTGTCCTCCCTAAGTTAGGGGGGGTCGCCGTGACCGACTGCTGGCTAGGGGTGAGCGGCATCGAAGCCGCTCTGCTGCCGGCACGTTCTGCAGTCTCTCGACTGCTGCAGCTGCCTGTGGTGTGGGTGTGATATGTATGTATGTATGTATGTATGTAACTGACATGATTTAATACGATATGTAAAAATCAAAAATTTCTGACAAAGGTTCTATGCACCTAATTTGATTTTACTTTTACTTTTACTTTTGATTTTATTTGGTCAGAATTATCAAGCGTAAATTATAGTTATTCTAGCTATGAAACTGTATTTTAACACTGTAAGCGGTGTCTATTGTGCAGCTAGTCACAATGTATTGTAATCCGTTAAAAAAATAACCCTGCGAAGTTAATGCCGGCTCTTCTTTGTAGGTGTAATCGTACCGAATACATTGAATTGTAAAAAAAATTACGCAAATTCAAGCGTAGTGTACAGAGTGTACTACCATTCGAATGATGAATAAATAATAAAGAATAAATAAAGAATACTGAACCCTAACAACTTTGTAATATAACAAAATTAAATAAAAACCAAATCAGGTTAGTCGTGCAAATAATTAACCAATGAAGGTTAAGTTGTGGGTTAAATACAGCAGTTAACTGCGCGGTTTAACATCCGCTCCGTGTTCCCATTCGACGTTCAATTAGTTAAGAGTAGGGAAAGTTAAAGGGGTTTAAATTAATCTTAATTATTACTGGGCTTTTACCCACAAGTCGTATGTTACTTTAAGAAGTCTTACCGAGATAGTTAACAAGAATCCACTAACATGTTTTAGGGTGATATATAACTAATTCAACGGAACTGTCCTGTCAGTATATTTTGAATTTCGAACATATGTATAACGTACAACAAAAGTAAAGTTCTGCTGCAGACTCAATAATATGAAAACATACAAATAAACAAGCGAGAAAGTCAGTGGGGTATTACCCTACCATTTATGTTAATTGGTATCATATGAAAATAAAATATTTTTAAATAAGCTTAGAGGAAAACAAGAATGGCGAGTATTAAATTTTTCACACGTTTGACCAAATATACTCCAAAAGAAAGGTTTGTATGTAGCTGGTTAAAATTTAGTGTGTCGCGCCTCTGCTGTATTTTTTCCTCGAAGTTTGCAAGAATATAAAATGATAAAGAACGCAGGAGATTGCGTCATACCTACTATGGAAAGTTCCACTGTTTCGAAATTTAGAGACAATACGTCATCGACCCGAAATGGTATAGCTGGCGGCTCAAGCCGGAGTTTCAGGTTCGAATCCTTGTCGGGACGTATTTTTTCTCTTCATTTTCGGCTTTCCATTTATCTAAATAAGAAAAAAATAATAAACCAATTCTTCTGGTTTCGCAATAGTTTTTATTTTTTTATTTTATGGATACATCACCTAAAACATCCGTCAGCCCATAACACCGGGTGAGCTAGGTGCCATGTCAGTGCTTCCCTTCGGTCGTACCGGTTACACTGAACTAGACGGAAAACGCAAACTATTTACATAGCCGTTTCGACCGACGTTTCATTCAGTGCGGGTTGAAACCTTGTAAGGTAAGAAGGGAAGGGACCTACAGTTTTATGTGCAATCCGAACCACGGTTAGCCTCCAACGGCCGAGCGGTCACCCATCCAAGTACTGACCGGCCCAGCGTTGCTTAACAATCAATAGCGACAGTCGACTGTCTGCACCACTGAGCTATCGAGGCTGACAAATAATAGTCGAGTAAAAATTGCGTCTTAAAGGGGTTTTTAGATTTATTGTCCCTTTTGTTCTAGAAATTATCTTGAATTATTAAATCAACTGCTTTATTGGGTGCTTATAAATACATTACATCGCAGCAACAATAATTTTGAAGTAATCGGCGCCAAGAAAACGCAACACGTTATGGTCATCAGCTCATTACACAGAGTATCGAGTTTTTGCAGCAAAATTGCTAATGCATAGCTAATCTGCTGTATAACGGTTAAGTTACGTAACGCGCCGTGTCGGTGGGTTGGCAGTTAAGTTAAATGACGTGTGTACGGTTTAATCTGCGTTTAACTACTTACGTACCTATGCTTCACAGTTGAACGATCCCATGGGTTAAATCAATCAATACTATGAGGAATCAATCTATAAGGGTTGGTCATACATAAGTTACTTTGTTTTATGAGATATTGTGTCTGTAGGATCTATGTATGAAGCTATAACTAAATTGAAATACCGTGTGGGGCCGGTACTTTAAAAGAATAGCCCCACTGCATCTCTCCCCGTGTGTTTCGTAAAAGGCGACAAAGGGATATGACTCCCTTCTTATATTACTAGGTGGTAGGATTTAACCCGCCCGGTTTGGTACCACCGCACTGAATGAAAGGTCGGTCGAAACGGCTATGTAAATAGTTTGTGTTTTCCGTCCAGTTCAGTGTAGCCGGCACGACCAAAGGGAAGCACTGACGTGGCACCAAGTTCACCCGGTGTTATGGGCTGACATCACGGATGTTGTAGGTGAAGCAGCCAACCGTGTCAGTTTCCATAAAAAAAAAATACAAACATTTTTTAAATCTTTTCGTATGCATGTATGTATGTATGTATGTATATTCCTCCATAACTCTTAAACCGATCATCCGAATTCGATGAAACTTAGTACAAGCACATTTAACTATACGGGACACAGGATAGGCTAAACAAAATTCACTTCAGGTTACGCTAAGATGTGGCTCTCATACAAAGCGAATTGTTCCGCGCGCAGAAATAAAGGTACAGTAGCGGGCTTACTTTCTTCTTTTTAAATACGAATTTCACGCGAGCAAAACCGCGGCTAGTATTAAATATTAATGTACTAAAAATAATAGCCCCACTGCATCTATCTCCGTGCATCTGTGTGTTGATATATACATGCACGCACGGCCTACCCCCTTCATTTCCAATATTTATTCTTAAAAATAACTTGTTCATGCTAATTGTATTTTAAATCTGATTTAATCGGCATTCAGATTTGGCGATCTAAAAATAAACTAATTTCGTATCACCGACTAAACTAGACTTCACTTTGCATACGATTTTTGTACAAATGTATTCAAATAGAGTTGCTTGCTCCATGCACGACTGGGAGCGCTGCGCTCTTAAGAGCAATTTCGACGTTAAATTACCTATGTAATGCTCAGTAAATCGTCATAGACGTTCAAAACTTTCTATCTTTGCACTCTCTCTACCGCAGAGTAAGGTCTATACCGTAGAGTATATCTCTACCATAGAATAAGGTCTCTACCATCGATAAGGTATCTACCGTTGAGTGAGGTCTATGCCGTAGCGTTGAGTATACAGGGTGTTAAAACGGCGAGTACATTAATTTCACCAGCGCAATCCTCATGTTTTTCCTAGACAAAAAAGCAAGTAAAGTTTTTCTCTAAAGTGTCTAGTTTTTGAGATATGAATTTTTGAAATGTATGTTTTCGTTTAGTGTAATTTAACGCGTTGTTGCCGCTCCGCACCCTCCGCCTGCCGAACTCCAGTCCTCCACTCATAAAGCTAACCTTCGCCCCTCCCGTCAACACCTCCGTCCTAGGCGCTCACTTCTCACCCGCTCTTCCCCCCTCCGCGCCGCCCTGTTGTCATTAGATCATTTTTACACTAAAATAATCAATTAGTTTGTATGAAAACTGTAACTTTTTATTTAAAGGGAATTCAGAAAAAAGTTATTTGACTTTTTTATTACTCTTGATCCCAATAATCATTTCCTAAATTTAATGTACTCGCCGTTTTTACATCCTGTATATCTACCATAGAGTAAGGTCTCTACCATAGATAAGCTATCTACCGTAGATTAAGGTCTATACCGTGGAGTATGTCTCTACCATGGAGTAAGGTCTCTACCATAGATAAGCTATCTACCGTAGATTAAGGTCTATACCGTAGAGTAAGTCTCTACCATAGAGTAAGGTCTCTATCATAGATAAGGTATCTACTATCTACCGTAGAGTAAGTCTCTACCATAGAGTAAGGTCTCTACCATAGATAAGGTATCTACTATCTACCGTAGAGTAAGTCTCTACCATAGAGTAGGGTCTCTACCATAGATAAGGTATCTACCGTTGAGTGAGGTCTATGCCGTAGAGTATGTCTCTACCATAGAGTAAGGTCTCTACCATAGATAAGCTATCTACCGTAGATTAAGGTCTATACCGTAGAGTATGTCTCTACCATAGAGTAAGGTCTCTACCATAGATAAGGTATCTACTATCTACCGTAGAGTAAGTCTCTACCATAGAGTAAGGTCTCTACCATAGAGTAAGAAGATATCTGCCGTAGTAAGGTCTGTACCGTAGAGTAAAACTCTACCATAGAGTAAGTCAGGGTTCGGGGCGGGCCGGGGAAAGACTGCCGCCGATCGCTTTTCTGTGCTCTTTACGCATACATATAGAAAGAGACAATCCGCTTGTAGAGCGTTATCCCTGTCGCACAGAGTTCGTGCGAAAGGGACGGCGCTCTACAACAGGATTGTCTCTTTCTAAAGCTCGATGAACATTATTTACAGTCGCGTACTGTACGTGTGTGGAAAAAGAATAGGCCCACCGTCCGTAGGCGTTCCCGTCCATGTCATATAAAAGGCGAGTAAGGGACAAGGACAAGATGGCGACAGGATAGCCACCTCTCATCTTGGCACGGTCCTTCCGCAGTCCATGCTCGTGCCCTCGTGCTGCTTGATAATCTTTCTTGTCCTAGTAGGTATTTAACTCAGAACTCGGAAACGCAAAGCTCAATTTATAAAAAAACCGGCCGAGTGCGAGTCGGACTCTCGCACCGAGGTTTCCGCACCACAAAAAAAACACATTGAAAAAAAAACACGTTTCTTGTATGGGAACGCCCCTTAATTGTTTACTTTTTCTATTTTTTATTGTTATTATTATAATTTTCTTATGTAATCCGGTATGGGTGGCTGAGTTAGAGGGGCCGAAGCGCATGCTCCGACGAGCCAATATCACCTCCGAGAAGGTAGGTGCCATACCGGAGACTTCCCTGGATTGCTGGCTATACTGGACTAGTGGAGAACACAACCGAGGTTGCTATGCGGCCATCTTACATCCAGTACGATGGTACCAACCCAGTCGGCTACAAATTGAGCCTACCACCTAGTAAGGGGCAAGGGAAGGGACCTACAGCTTTACACCGGTTCCGAACGGTGAAGCAGCAGGTGTAGGTATGCACGTAAATTTTTTCGTCAGAAAAAACTCATTGGTACACGCCGACGGGATTCGAACCGCGGACCTCTCGCATGAGAAGCCGATGCCCAAACCACTCGGCCACCCGCCGCTTTAGTTGTTATGTTAGGATGTAGTTATATCCGCTATAATAACACATATTCTGTGAAATTTTCAACAGGCTACCTATTACGGTTCAAGAGATACAGGCCTCGGACAGACGGACGGACAGACAGACAGACAGACGGCGTAGGCTTAGTAAGAGGCTTCCGTACGGGATACGGAAACCTAAAAAGGGTCTTGACAGACAGACAGACGGACAACGAAGTGATCCTATAAGCTTCTGTTTTTTTCCTCTTTTGAGGTATGAAACCCTAAAAACAATTATAAAATAAAAAAGAACTCCATTTAGTAAACATATTTTGAAGTTTTTTTTTCATACATATTTTTTTTTATTCAACCAAATTAAAATAGGTATAATTGTAGTAAGACTATATAAATATATGAATAAATCAAAACTAATATAAATTAAAACAAAACAAAAAACCTATAACCTATACAAAACATAATAACCCTCCTCCAGGTTTTTTTTTTTTATTGATGCTGACACGGTTGGCTTCATCACCTACAACATCCGTGATGTCAGCCCATAACACCGGATGAACTTGGTGCCACGTCAGTGATTCCCTTCGGTCGTGCCGGCTACACTGAACTGGACGGAAAACACAAACTATTTACATAGCCGTTTCGACCGACCTTTCATTCAGTGCGGTGGTACCAACCCGGGCGGGTTGAACCCTACCACCTAGTAATATAAGAAGGGAGTCATATCCCTTAGTCGCCTTTTACGACATACACGGGGAGAGATGCAGTGGGGCTATTATTTTAAAGTACCGGCCCCACACGGTACAGGTGGGACGATGTGTGTGATTTGAAGTTTATATCTTAACGGGTCACCGAGAAAATAGTATTCTTTTGAAGTGAACACGCTTTTAATGTGCTTGCAAGAAGGGAATGGTTACGGAACCCTATGTGAACAATTTTTGCACGTAACGGGACTGTTTCACGTAATCCTTATTATGGAGAAATGCACATAAAAATTGCAGTTAAAAAAATATAAGGAAAAACGTTAAGACAGGACGGAAGTTAACTTTCTCCATACAAAATGGTCTGTTTTTTAATAATAAGCGCGACATGTGGCTCCGAGCCACCCATAAGGTGTCTAGCGACGCCCATGGACATTCATGGGGGCTACGAATGTCATGCCAGCCTGACAGGTGACCATTCACGCTTCTCTTGAAGGACCCGAGACTATACTTGGGAGGAAATAATGGGACAGCGTTCCAGCGTTTCGTCTTTCGGCATTTATGTTTTTTATCCCCTTAAACCGACTGTAGGCGGTGTTATTATGTGGATAGTCACTAAATGCTTGTAAAAATTATTATGAAAAAAAACCCTGCGAAGTTTCTTACCGGTTCTTCTTCGTGGGTGTAATCGAATCGGATAGAACAAATTGTGACAAATTCGAGTACAGTCATGCTGTCTAATGAATGCTTAATAAACAATATAGAATAACAACAATATACAACAATAAACCTTATCCGATTTTAATTCTTTTTTTTTGTTGTAATAAGAATAGTCGAATCTACGTTCCTGTCTTTTTATTTTTTAAATATCAATATCATATAATAAAGTGATGACTCAATAAAGCTTAATTAACGCCATGACATCACAAAATAAAACATTGAAATTTTTTCTGTCGAAATATTTTTTTTAGCTCCGCTGTTGCAGGTATATTTCATCTAAACAAAAACGTTATGGGAACGTAGATTGGACTGTCCTTAAGACAAGAAAAAAAATTTAAAAAATCGGATAAGGTTTAGGGGGGTAAAAAACATAAATGCCGAAGACAATTTTGTGTGGAGAAAGTTAACTTCCGTCTCGTCTTAAGGATTTTAAATTGAAATATTACCAAGGCGCGCGCGCGCGTGACTCACCCTCGTAAACCCGCTCCTAATTGGGCCAAACGAGTGGGTTAAGGTCGCACAGTGTCAGTGACCCCGTGGTAACGGGCGACACATATAAATACACTAACGGTATACAGTGGTCTGTTATTTATGGTAATATACCATGTGCAAGGTAGGCGCCATGCTTGCTTGGAATGACATATCGGTGGTATGCAGGTAGGTGGAGTTTTATTATTTTGTTCGTGTTTTCCGTTCAGTGTGGCCGGCGCGGCGCGAGCATAAGTGGCACTGTGATGGTACTTTGTTCAGAACGGAAGTTTGTGGTATTTTTAGGGTTCAGTATCTCAAAAAGGAAAAAAAAAACAGAACCTTTATAGTTTATTTATAGGATCACTTTTTTTGGCCGTCCGCCCGTCTGTCCGTCTTTCCAGAAAGTTTTTCTCAAGAACGGGTAGAGGTGTCAATATGAAATTAATAAGTCTACGGTCCCTTGAAGATGTAAAAAATTCAAGCGTCGTCGCCGCAGTCATCGCAATCAAAAGTTACGGCCATTTAAGACGAGGTGGAAGTTAACTTTCTCCATAAAAAATAGTCTTTCAGCATTTATGTTTTCTAGACTAGGGGTCTAGAAAACGTTCGTACCTTACTTGCTGCTTGATAGTTAAAAAAAAATCCAGTGACAATTTATCTTCTCTCCCTCTCTCTCTCTCTCTCTCTCTCTCTCTCTCTCTCTCTCTCTCTCTCTCTCTCTCTCAAATATGTTCACTCTCTTCCACTCCCCTCACTCTTTTCGTAGTATTTAAAAAGAAGAAAGTAAGTAAGTAAGAATTCTTTCTTACAGGCCGAGCTGCGTTCCTGCGTTACCTTTATTTCGGCGCGCGGACAATTTCGGTTTGTATGAGAGCCACATCTTAGCGTAACCGGAAGTGAATTTTATATATAGCCTATCCTGTGTCCCGTATTATTAAATGTGCTTGTACTAAGTTTTATCGAATTCGGATGATCGGTTTAAGAGTTATGGAGGAACATACCTACATAGATACAGAAAATATTTCTAAAAATCGTCAATTTAGTTTTAATATCATACATCGAGTTTTCAAACGCATAAAACAAAGTACCTTACTCAGTGACCATCCCATACAGATTTATTATTAGTATCCTTTATCCTTACCTATAATAAAATCCAACGTCTGCTTTCTGTCTGAGTGTCTGAGTGTATGTCTGTCTGTCCGCTTATAACTCGAGAACCACTGAACCGATCTTAATAAAACAAAATTCTACGGATAGCTTGATTCTTCCCATCAACTATAGGCTACTTACTATCACGCTAAATGGCTTATGAGGTTAGCAGTGAAGTGAAATATGAGAGCGGGCGGAGCCGCGGGCACAATTTGTTGACTATAAAGATCGAATGAGCAGGTGGCTAGGAATGTTTAGGGTCACCAGTTCTGGGTGAAGGTCAGACGCGTAACGGTAAAGAGATGATACGGTTCTCCGGCCGGGCATAACCGGTCTCGCGTGGTAGTCATTTTATTTTTATTAATTTAAATACAAGTAGAAATTATTGTTGTGTATAATTATATGAAACCGGGGCAGGAGCAGAGGATTAAAAAAACCCCGGTCAAGTGCGTGTCGGAATCGCGCGCCGAGGGTTCCGTACTTCAACGTAATTGGCCGGTTTTGATTATTTGTTATTTTACTCTAGAATTTGCACTATAATCACACCAAGTTTGACGCTTGCATGTATCATCGTTTTTACGATAGAGTAAAAAAAAAACATTTAAAAAAGTTCTAGTATGGGGAACTCCCCGCAATTTTTTTTTACTTTTATTTTATTATTTGTATGGATATCCGTCATCATAATATAACACATATTCTGTGAAAATTTCAACCGGCTACCTATTACGGCTCAAAAGATACATACATACCACACACGCTGTATCCCGACAATCAGGGTAAGCAGAGTAATCGGTGTTGTGCTGCAAGAACTCTGGAAAATTGCAAAACAACATCGACCACCACGTTTAGCAAAGTATTTGGAGTCCGAATTTCGGACAAGATAACTATCAAGCAGCAAGTAAGGCACGAATGCCCACCTGCTGCACGACTCGGTGGAAGGACCGCGCCAAGGTGTGAGAGGTGGCCAGGCTGTCGCCATTTAGCACGGCATCGTGTCCTTATCCCTTAATCGCCTTTTACGACATGCACGGGAAGAGACGCAGTGGAGCTATTCTTTTTAAGTACTGGCCACACATAGTACAAAAGATATACAGCTCTTTAAACGCAGGATAGGCGGACAGTCGACGTAGACTTGAAATGAAATGAAATAAAATGAAATGAAATGAAATGTTTATTTGTCGCCATTCGACAACTTGGACTCAACTCAGCGCGTGCAATAGAAAACGTATTGAGCTGATTTTCAGTTGAACCTATTTTGCCGGGAAATAATTTTTTTTTTACTTACAGGCTAGACATACATTGTTAAACAAAAAACAATTGTGAGAATCTGTTAAATAAATAATAAAAGAAGAAAGATAACCTTAAATTCCTATCAAAAACACAAAAAAAAAACAAAATGTATCATAATTAAATATGGAAAACTAACCAGAATTGTACCTACAAAAAAATATGAAAGTGAGAAATAAATAAAATACAACATAAATAAAAAACTTAGCAATCCCGTGCGGAACCATAAAAACAATTTTAAGTAATATTTCAATGGTTATTGGGTATGTAAAAAAACAATTACATTTTCGTATCCATAGGCTGGGTAACATGCGGTTATAGGTCCAAGGTACGTCTAGTTAACTTCATATCCTGTAAATTTTACCTCTCATAAATCCCTGCCAGCTCACTGGCTACGGAAACCTAAATAACGTACTCTTAAATTACAGCACAACACCGTCATCTTGTCTTTATCCCTTAATCACCTTTTACAACATGCACGGGGAGAGATGCAGTGGCGCTTTTCTTTCTCCACAATATTTATGAAGGACTGCAATAGTAGATATGTCCCGGGAAGGCTAACATCAGATCTGGCAAGCCTACTCCACACAGTCGGCATCTAGGTATATTATGGTCGTAAGAATAGATAAAAAAAAAAACACAAATGCTCATGAGCAACTTTCGCTCAATTTTTTCAGTGCTTTTTATTCGTAAGAGGAACTTCTACTTTTGCCGGAGCAATGGAAAGTAATGTAGTTTAAGAGAGAGTTCAAATTGGCAGAAGCGCCATCAACCCTTCGAGAGAAAAATAATAAATGGTATGTTATGTATGACACATAGCAAGATAGCGTTCAGTGCGAAAAGGCTTGAAATGAACGTGGATGACGTTTGTGCGAGGGCGCTGATGCAGCATTAGGGTTGTCAATTTTGAAAATTTCCTTACACTTGGGGAAAATATCGCTGCAAAAGAAAATGTATGTATAGTACCTGTGAGGTAGGTAGGTACTTACATATTTGTTATTTTATGTATTGAATTTTAGGAAGACTTGCTCACTAATAAAATAACAGATAGACTTCGATTTCTGCTAACAACACCACAGACTAAGGAGAGATACTAACGTACGCGTGAACGGGTGAAACGCGAGACGGTCATCTGGCAACACCTTGGCGGCGTTAGTTCCGCTGTCAGCCACGTTCATTTCAAGACTTGTTGATATGTACCTACGACACTATCAAGTCGCTTTCGAGGGTTGGAGTAAATGCAACCTTCGATCATAATTTTTTCCGTCTACGAATGCAACGATCGGAAAGGTTTAGGGTATCTAAGCAAAAGTTCTGTTTTAATTTTCTTATTACGAAAGTATGAATGGTAGCAAACAATAAAAAGCTACATACCAAAATAGATAAAACAAATCAAATATTT
This sequence comes from Nematopogon swammerdamellus, assembly GCA_946902875.1. Taxonomy (NCBI): domain Eukaryota; kingdom Metazoa; phylum Arthropoda; class Insecta; order Lepidoptera; family Adelidae; genus Nematopogon; species Nematopogon swammerdamellus. The sequence continues at coordinate 11,600,236 of OX336359.1, forward strand.
TTTTTTTCTAAAACCTTCCTTTGGTCACGTTACGTCCAATACGTTTTGATAGTTATCTTGTCCGAATGCTTTGCGAAACGTGGTGGTCGCTGTTGTGCTGTAATTTACAAGAGTACTTGCAGCACAACACCGATTACTCTGCTTACCCCGATTATCGGGATACAGCGTGTGGTATGTATATATGTATGTACCTAGTGTTTTACGTATATAGCTGACGTTACACGTTAAACTGTAGGTCCCTTCCCTTTTTACCTTACTAGGTGGTAGGGTTTATCCCGGCCGGGTTGGTACCACCGAACTGAGCGAAACGTCGGCCGAAATGGCTATGTAAATAGTTCATGTTTTCCGTCCAGTTCAGTGTAGCCGACATGAAATGAAGGGAAGCACTGACATGGCACCTAGTTCCCCCCCTTTTTTTATGTAATCCGTTATGGGTGGCTGAGTCGGAGGGGCCAAAGCGCATGCTCCGATCAGCCAATATCACCTCAGAGAAGGTAGGTGCCGTACCGGAGACTTCCCTGGATTGCTGGCTATACTGGACTAGAGGAGAACACAACCGAGGCTGCTATGCGGCCATCTTACATCCTTTTTTTTTATGGAAAATAAAAATGTTATGGGCTAACATCACGGATGTTTTAGGTGATGTAGCCAACCGTGTCAGTTTCCATTAAAAAAAGCTGAATCGTTGTTCTATCAGAAAGCTAACTTGCGCCAATTCATTAGAAACATTAATGTGCAAGATGGACGGAGCGAGTAAGTCAGAGAGCGCGGCGGACTGTTTGTGTAAATTTTTAACGCGCAAGTAAAAATTTTACTGCATATGGAAAAGTCAGCTCGTACGTCCAAAATCGTCCGTACGTTGTGATTGGCTCTTTCCGAATTGCTAAGCCGCATGCCATTAGCCCGCACGCACCCTCCGCAACAACCCACGCGCCCCCGGTTGTCAATGGTTCAAGCCGCATGCACCCCACACTCGTTCCCGCGCTGCCCTTACCTCAGTCATAGTTTAAACAGACTAGTTAACCATCTTCATACAAGCAGCGCGCCGATTTCGCACTCACACAAGCGCGCGCCAGCGCGCTTGTGTGAGTGCGTGCACAATCACTACTTACATTCTCACTTTCTTCGCTCTCTCTCTCTCTCTCTCTCTCTTTTTATGAAACTGTTGAACCGATTTTGAAAAAAAAAAACATTATTTAAGAAAGATAATTTTTTTTCGATCCGAGCAGTTTTTAGCAGTTATAGGCATTTATTGATTTTCGAAGCCTTTTTTGTAAAGGCTATGACGTCATCAAATTGTTAATATTATTCATTGACGTTGGCCACAGATTACTTAATAGTTCCTAACGGAACTATTAAGGACGTTGCCATAGTGGAAGGCGGCCTAGTGACTCTATCACCTGACACCTGGTTTGCTGGGATTGGTTGAGCGGTTCTTGAGATAGTGGTATGCCGAAAGTACATTAAAAATGACGGTCGATTTTTGCAAATGGCACGGGTAAGACATTACATATGGATTCCATGTCAAAACGGGCTCAAGTTAACCTACTGGTCTCCTTTTACTATGCCTCAGCCTCCCCGCTCCGGTTGTATTTTTGCAAAAGATACAATTGTAATGTCAATAGTCATTTGACATTTTCGAATTCTTTGTGGTTAGGTACCGTTGTGGTTTATTTAACTTTTTATTTTATCTTATACGTGCAATATACGTGTGTGTTTTTCCACTCTAAAGAATGTCCGAATGTTGATCCGTCGCTCCTATGAAGGAAAACAACACGGAGAATCCTGTAGGTACCATAACAAACTACTAATATGTGTACAAAGGTTAACTGAAAGCAATTGCATTGAGCAATAAGTCTTTTTTATGCAACGCATTACTTTTAGACAACAATAAAATAATGCAGGTAAGTGTTAAAACGCTTTGCAATAGTTCGTAAGTAAAATTAAATGTCCATAAACATCAACAGGTGGTAATTTTTTTTAGGTGTGGACTTAATTTTTAGGCTAATGGGTCAGGTCGATGCAGCTGTTACAGACTTAAAAAGTTCCTTGAAATTTGGAATATATTTGTTTCAACTCTTTGTAAGGAAAATGGAAAGTTTGAAACTGCAAAATTGCCCGTAATATAAATTAAAAAGGTTAAAAACTCACCACGCATAATCTTCTCAAAAACATCGTAACTTCACGATCAGTCCAAAAGTCACAACCACAGAAATAAAAACACAAAACATACAAACTATATCTGCTGTCACAATTTTCCCTCCATAAGTGAATTCGAAATTCAAACTTGATTGCTTTTTCTTCCAATTGATGGAGTCTAGTTCTTTCTGGTTGTTAAAGCTTTTTTTCTTTAGTTTTCGAATGGTGTTTGTTGTTTTCGAGTGGTTTTTACTGTTTTTCGTGTAGTTTTTGTTGTTTTTGCTGTTTTGTATTGTTTTTTGGTGTGTGAAAGCGCTCGGTTGTCGCGGACACGGCTCCGGCCTTACTGGAACATGCGAAGCGAAGAAACGACCAAGAAACGGGTTAAACGTGACGACAAAATATCTGCATAGAGCTGTTTTTTTATTGTTGAATCAATTTAGTGTGTCTATTTTCTATGAGATCAGGACATACTAAATAAAAAAAAAACTGTTATATTATGGCCAATTATGCTAAGTAGTATCATCTGTATATTTTTATAATAAACTTCAAACTAATTAAAAATTATGTATTGTGTAGAAGGTTATTAATAACAATTCAATTTTCTTAAGTCTAAGTTAGCATCATAATAGGTTTAGAAAAGAAAGAGCTGAAGAGTATATTATACAGAAAACAAAACCGCATTTGATAGATGTCCCGAGCGCACCACTGGGCTTTGGCCTGTGCCACAGCATATATATGGCTAAAGCAGTATGGAAACTAGGCCTATTTGTTAAAATAAGTACCTACGCTCCATTGGAGCGTTAGGGATGTCAATAAATTTTTTTTGTAAAATTGTAAAATTATTATTTATTAAAACATTTATTTAGGTTCTGTAATGTAATGATCAAATAATTAATATAATCAATCATCAATAATAAATTCAAAACGTGGTTGCTATAAAAAAATATGAATTGATATAACTTTTCTCGACTTTTGTCAACTTTTATTAACTTTTGTAAATTGTTTACAACTTTTGTCAGCTCTTGTGAACCATTGTAAATGTTTGTCAACTTTTCTCATCTTTTGCCAATTTCAGTCATCTTTTGTCAACTTTTATCGACTGTTGTCAATGTTTGTCAACCTTGGTAAACTTTTGTCAGCTTTCGTCAACATTTGTCAACTTTTGTCATCTTTTGTCAACTTTCATCGACTGTTGTCAACTCTTGTCAATGTTTGTCAACCTTGGTCAACTTTTGTCAACTTTCGTCATTATTTGTCATTTTTTGTCAACTTTTATCGACTGTTGTCAACTCTTGTCAATCTTTGTCAACCTTGGTCAACTTTCGTCAACATTTGTCGACTTTTGACATCTTTTGTCAACGTTTGTCAACTTTTGTCTATTTTTCTCGATTTTTGTGAAATTATAGCCACTTTCATCATCTTTTATCAACTTTTCTCATCTTTTGCCAACTTCTGTCACCTTTTGTCAACTTTTATCAACTGTTGTCAACTCTTGTCAAGTTTTGTGAACTTTTGAGAACTTTTATCAACTCTCGGTAACTTATGTCAACTCTTGTCAACTTTTGTCAACATTTGTCAGCTTTTGTCAACTTTCGTCAACTTTTGTCAACTTTCGTTAACGTTTGTCTACTTTTATGGCTTTTGTCGACTTTTGTTAACTTATAGCCACTTTCGTCATCTTTTGTCAATTTTTGCCAACTTCTATCAGCTTTTGTAAAATTTTAACGACTGTTGTCAACTTGCGGAAATTTTTGTTAACTTTTGCCAAATTCTGTCACTTTTATGAACTTAGGCCAGCTTCCGTCAACTTTTGTCAACTTTCGTCATCTTTTGTCAACTTTTACTAACTTCTGTCAACTTTTAACCACTATTGTCAACTTTTGCCAAGTTCTGTCACTTTTATGAACTTTTGCCAGCTTTCGTGAACTTTTGTCAACTCTTGTCAACTTTCGTCAACTATTTTTAATTAATGTCAACTAAGTATTGTCAACTTTTTTCATATTTTGTCAACGTTTGTCAACTTATGTCAGCTGTTTGTCAACTTTCGTCAAATTTTCCCATCTTTTGTCCAGTTTGTCAACTTTCGTTAACTCTTGTCAACTTTAGTCAACTTATGTAAACTCTTGTCAACTTTTGTCAACTCCTTGTTAACGAAAGCTGACAAAAGTTCATAAAAGTGACAAAAGTTAACAACAGTGGTTAAAATATGATAAAAGCTGACAAAAGCTGAGAGAAGTTGGCAAAAGTTGACAAAAGATGACAAAATGTTGACGAAAGTTCACTAAGGTTGACAAACAACCACAAGAGTTGACAACAGTCGATAAAAGTTGACAAAGATGACAAATGTTGACAAAAGTTGACCAAGGTTAGGTTGACATTGACACGAGTTGACAGCAGTCGATAAAAGTTGACACAGGTCGATAAAAGTTGATAAAAGATGACAAAAGTAGACAAAAGCCGACAAAGGTTAACAAACATTGACAAGAGTTGACAACAGTCGATAAAAGTTGATAAAAGATGACAAAAGTTGACCAAGGTTGACAAACATTGACAAGAGTTGACAACAGTCGATAAAAGTTGACAAAAGGTGACAAAAGTTGACAAAAGTTTACAAATATTGACGAAAGTTGACAAAAGTTGAACAAGGTTGACAAACATTGACAAGAGGTGACAACTCGATAAAAATTGACAAAAGATGACAAAAGTTGACAAATATTGACGAAAGTTGACAAAAATTGACCAAGGTTGACAAACATTGACAAGAGTTGACAAACATTGACAAGAGTTGACAACAGTCGATAAAAGTTGACAAAAGGTGACAGAAGTGGGCAAAGACAAGAAAAGTTGACAAAAGTTGACAAGAGTTGACATAAGTTACCGAGAGTTGGCAAAAGTTCTCAAAAGTTTACAAAACTTGACAACAGTCGATAAAAGTTGACAAAAGGTGACAGAAGTTGGCAAAAGATGAGAAAAGTTGACAAAAGTTGACAAGAGTTGACATAAGTTACCGACAGTTGACAAAAGTTCTCAAAAGTTTACAAACTTGACAAGAATTGACAACAGTCGATAAAAGTTGACAAAAGGTGACAGAAGTTGGCAAAAGATAAGAAAAGTTGTCAAAAGTTGACAAGAGTTAACATAAGTTACCGAGAGTTGGCAAAAGTTCTCAAAAGTTTACAAAACTTGACAACAGTCGATAAAAGTTGACAAAGGTGACAGAAGTTGGCAAAAGATGAGAAAAGTTGACAAAAGTTGACAAGAGTTGACATAAATTACCGAGAGTTGACAAAAGTTCTCAAAAGTTTACAAAACTTGACAAGAGTTGACAACAATCGATAAAAGTTGACAAAAGGTGACAGAAGTTGGCAAAAGATAAGAAACGTTGGCAAGAGTTGACAACAGTCGATAAAAGTTGACAAAATGTGACAGAAGTTGGCAAAAGATAAGAAAAGTTGACAAAAGTTGTCAACATTTATTCAAAGTTAATATAAAGTGACAGCAGTAGAAAAACGTTTGTAAACATTTTTTTGCATTCTAAAAGATCGTGGACTGTCCGTGGCGCATGCAACAAAAACAAACACGACCACTCGGACGCGGCACCCGCGACTGATTGTTTGCGACATTCGCTTCGGGGCCTTGTTGAGGTGTGCGTGTGTGTGAGTGCGTCGTTTCGATCGTTTTGTACGTAGTTTCCATACTGCTTTAGCCATATATATGCTGTGCCTGTGCCGATGCACTCAGGTTCTCGAAAACAAAAAGCAGAACTAATCATAAAGTACAACATATATGGTAAGATAGATTGAAAAAGTAAGTTAAATTAAATAAACAATTAAAATAATTAAATCCATTAATATATTTTCTCGAATTCAATCGCAAAATGAAAAAAAAAACATTCAAAAGCAAGATAAAACTGTATCTATACATTTTTAATTATAATATAGTATAAGACGTTGAGTATAATCATCACTGGCGCAAAGCGTTGTAACAACTCCATATGCGTGTCGAAGGCACGTCCGGTACAAACAAATACAGTTGTAGAGAATGAGGAGCACCGGTGCATCAACCTCACTAGCCGCTATCCCCGCTGGTGCAGCGATAGCCATCATCGCTCACCAATCGCTGTCACGGTTTACCGATCACAGACCACCAATCACGAATGACAGATCAACTGACGGATCACCAAATTCAGAGCATAATGTCACAGATCACCGATCACGAATGACAGATCTTCAGACGGATCATCAATTTCAGAGCATGATGTCACAGAACACCAATCCGAATGACAGATCAACAGACGGATCATCAATTTCAGAGCATAATGTCACAGAACACCGATCCGAATGACAGATCAACAGACAGATCATCAATTTCAGAGCATAATGTCACAGAACACCGATCACGAATGACAGACCAACTGATGGATCACCAATTTTAGAGTATAATGCCGCAGATCACCGATCACGGATTACGGATCACCGACGAGCCGGTCACCGATCACGATTACAGATAACAGATCACCGAGCTATTTGTACTCGTATAATGCGCCACAGCTCTCCAATCAAGTATCACGGGTTACCGCTCACGGATCACCACAGATAAAGGGTTACTAATCAGTGATCGCGGATCAAAGGTTACCGATCACAGATGATCAGGGATCACCGATCACGAATTAAAGGTCCAGAATGTCCGATCACAGACCACCGATCACGAATGACAGATCAACTGACGGATCACCAATTTCAGACCATAATGCCACAGATTACCGACGAGCCGGTTACCGCCCACGATTACAGATAACAGGTCACCGAGCTATATGTATAATGCGCCACAGCTCTCCGATCAAGTATCACGGGTTGCCGCTCACGGATCACCACAGTTAAAGGGTTACTAATATTCAGTGATCGCGGATCAAAGATTACCGATCACAGATGATCAGGGATCACCGATCACGAATTAAAGGTCTAGAATGTCCAATCACGGGTCACCACCAGGGGTGCCAGGTGACTCAGATAAATAAGGTGGAAATTTTTCACCAAAGGGTCCAACCCATTAGGGTGTCCCATCATTTTATTAAATGTAATCCCGTATAATATGCGGCCGTGTCAGAGAGACCAGAGCACATGCTTCGACCAGCCATTATCACCTCGTAGAAGGTGCCACACTGGAGAATTCCCTTTGGATTGTTGGCTAAGCTGAACTGGAGTATCCAGAACGCAGCCGAGGTTGCAATTTTTTTTATAGAATGAACGACATGTGGCGTCGGGCCACCCAAAACATGTCTAACGACGTCCATTGAAATTCGTTCGTACGCGGGCGTTGCGAATGCCATGACGGCCGACAGGTGCCTATTCACACCTCTTTTGAAGGACCCGAGACTTTACTGGGGGGGATATGTGGACAGAGCGTTCCAGAGTTTACCATTTCTGTTAATGAAAGATCTGCAGAACCGATTGGTACGTATCCGCGGTAAGTTTAGCGTGCGCGTTGTGCGGAGGTGGAAAGGGGACGGCGCGATCGCGTCAAACAGCTCCTTCGAGCATTTCCCATGGAATATGCGATAGATCACGTTTAGTGCGCCAACATCCCTACGAAGTCTAATATGCTATGCGGCCATCTTACTTCCATGCGGTGGTAGTACCACCGTGGTACTAGTCCGTTACAATTTGAGCCTTGAGCCTACCATAATAGGCTTTCCATAGGGTCCCGGTACACCGAGACTTGTCACCGGTTTAGAATCTCAGACCCGGTCGTCCCGCCTGACCATCAAATGTCCCGGTCGGGAACCAAAAGCCAGCTAGTTTTATCCATACTAATATAAAAAAATAAATCTTCAAAGGGTTTAGGTCTCTTCTTATTTCCTAACACTGCTTACAGAGCGTTTCAGGCATCATAAGTTCGCAGTTTTCAGTCGCATATGTCAATTATGTGTTTACATAGGCAAAGAGCGTTCAGTGGAAACTTTTGGCTAACTATCACGCATAACTATATGGCTTTACAGAGCTGCGTGGGTTGTTCTGAATCAGACACTTTTCTGGGGCCTATAATTTATTGGCTGTGGACATTTAAAACCATTGCCTACCTAATTATCTAATAGAATTTATGCATAATATATCCACCTTTTGCCGATGGAGCGGCCGATATCGGCCGCTTTATACATTAAATGTAAAAGATACCTATAATCTAAAATGTAATTTAATATTAATAGAACAGACGTGCTACATTTCCCCGCTCAAAGACAACCAACTTTTCTTAGGTTTTGATATAGTGTCCCGATCAGTACCTGCAACTTTATAGCAACCCTAGCCTACCACCTAGTAAGGTGCAGGGGAAGGGACCTACAGTTTTACCACTGGTATCGAACTGTGAAGCAGCAGGTGTAGATATGCACGTAAATTATGTACCGTGTGGGGCCGGTACTTTAAAAGAATAGCCCCACTGCATCTCTTCCCGTGTATGTCGTAAAAGGCGACTAAGGGATATGACTCCCTTCTTATATCACTAGGTGGTAGGGTTTAACCCGCCCGGGTTGGTACCACCGCACTGAATGAAAGGTCGGTCGAAACGGCTATGTAAATAGTTTGTGTTTTCCGTCCAGTTCAGTGTAGCCGGCACGACCGAAGGGAAGCACTGACGTGGCACCAAGTTCACCCGTTGTTATGGGTTGACATGACGGATGTTGTAGGTGATGTAGCCAACCGTGTCAGTTTCCATAAAAAAAAACAAAAAAATTTATCATCCATCAGAAAAAAAACTCATCTCGCATGTCGTCCGGATTCAAACCTCGGTCCAAAATCAAGAGTCCGTGTCAAGCAAGACAGCGCCCCGCGCCGCCGCCGCCGCCGATAGATGGCCCCACGCCGCCGCCGCCACTGGAATGGCAGACTGGGAAGAGAGAGAATGAGAGACTGTAGTTCCGAAGCGACGCGCAAGACTGTCTGCAATGGCTGCGACCTAGTTGGCCTTGGAGCGTCGGACTCAGCTCGGAGATGAATCGATATAGTAAGGCGGGAGGGAAGCGGAGGGGCGGGAGGTTGCTAAGGGCGGATTTAGTGGGGTCCGCGGTCGTTCGTGACCTTACTAAACTGTAGATAACTTTGATACGATAGATAGAAATACAGCTCCAAAAACATTTTACAGAAACAAGAACGATATACAGGGTGTTAAAACGGCGATTCCATTAATTTCGCCAGCGCAATCCTCATGTTTTTCCTAGACAAAAAAGCAAATAAAGTTATTCTCTAAAGCAGGGGTCGGCAACGTTTTACTATAGGAGGGCCATAATTGTTACCAGAGGATCAGTGCGGGCCGCATCTCATCTTCATAAGTACATACAATTTTAAAATAAAAAAAAAACTATTTAAAAAAATATGAAAGCCGCCTTCAAAAATGTATGAAATAAAAAAAAATCAAACCCTAGAGTTGAAGGCGGTGCTAAAGCAAGCAAAAATGATGAATGAAAGAAAACATGAGTGGATGACATCCAAGGCTAAACAAATCACAAAGGATATCATCCACTCATGTTTTCTTTCATTCATCATTTTTGATTGCTTTAGCACCGCCTTCAACTCTAGGGTTTGATTTTTTTTTATTTCATACATTTTTGAAGGCGGTTTTCATATTGTTTTAAATAGTTTTTTTATTTCACAGTTTTTTTTAAGTAATTTTTTGCTATTAATGTACTCTGCGGAATCCGCCTCGCTTTCCAATCCGATCTTGACCAAATTGAAACAGAACCACACGGGAAGCACCAGCTTTCAAATAAGAAAAGAATCATCAAAATCGGTTCACCCAGTCGAAAGTTCTGAGCTAACAAACATAAAAAAAATAAAAAATAAAATACAGTCGAATTTAGAACATCCTCCTTTTTTGAAGTCGGTTAATAAAACGCATTGTTGCATTTTTAATCATATTTATTTGAATTCAAGTTATATATTTCAATGAAATATTACTATAAAAACCTGTCAAAATCTGAAATATGCGATTTTTGCGGCTGCATTTCACTTGCAAGTTTTGGAATATCTGCTTGCATCTTAGACGTAGAAACGCGCAGTATCGCATCTAAATGACGTGCATCAGTTAATCAGGAACAATGCTTATTTTTTCTAAGCCAACGCGTTCGTGAATGTCACAGAGTTCAGTTTAGACGCGAAGTATAAAAAAATTTGTTTTATCTTGATTTAAGTTTAGGCCTTTAGCCGTATTGGGATATGTCAGCACCATGGTGACTTTTAAAATATTTAATTCCGAATGATAAGACCTTTATTTACAAAAAATTCTGAGTTTTTCCCAGTGGTCAGACTGATGGTCAGACTAGTCTGGCCAACGGAATTTTTTTTTTCTCGTTAGTTAGATTCGCGGGCCGCGGGTTGCCGACCGCTGCTCTAAAGCATCTAGTTTTCGAGATATGAATTTTTGAAATGTATGTTTTCGTCTAGTGTAATTTAACGCGTTGTTGCCGCTCCGCACCCTCCGCCTGCCGACCTCCAGTCCGCCACTCACAAAGCTAACCCCCGCCCCTCCCGCCAACACCTCCGTCCGAGGCGCTCACGTCTCACCCGCTCTTCCCCCCTTCCGCGCCGCCCTGTTGTCATTAGATCATTTTTACACTAAAATAATCAATTAGTTTGTATGAAAACTGTAACTTTTTATTTAAAGGGAAGTCCGAAAAAAGTTATTTGACTTTTTTGTTACTCTTGATCCCAATAATCATTTCCTAAATTTAATGTACTCGCCGTTTTTACACCCTGTATAATTTACATAAGGTGCAAAGGCGGCCCAATGCTGTGAAATAAAGTAATTAGGTAGGTAGTGGCAAAATACTTGAGTGTTCGAATGTAAAATAAAATGCATTAAATATAATCATAAAAAAAAGTAATGTAAAATACAGTTTATGTAAGATATAATATCTAAATACTTATATGCTATAACACCTATATTATAATAACTATGTATATACTTGTCCATTTAGGCTGAAAAGAAAACTTGTTCTATTTAGCTGTTGACACACTGACGGAGATAGTACAATATGGTTTTTCACCAAAATGGTAAAAAATTATAGTATATCTTCGTTTTCGTCTGTCCGTTTGTCTGTCTGTATCTCATAGCCCATACTGAAAACATTTTGCTCATACTGAAAACCCGGAGCCAGTGTTGTTCACACAAAACAATAATGATTTTCAACAGAATTTAAAGAAAAATCTCGACATATGGCGCATAGCCACACATCCTAGCGACGTCCATGGTCATTCGTTTTATTTATCTGTGGTCATTCGGTGGGCTGCGAATGTCATGCCGCCCTGACAAGTGTCTATTGATTATATATACACATTTTGTAGAGTAAGGACCGCGGGATGGTCAAGCAGTCCTTTAGCCATATTGGCGACTGGCATCTTTTTAGCTATGAGGCTCAATTACTGCCAGTGTCGACGTTAAAGATTAGACACATTATAAATATAAAAATTAATTGAACAGAATTTTTGGTTAACGAGTTAAATGCTGAAATTTTTACATGGAACATAAATATTACACATCTAAAATTACAAATAACAATAGAAGAAAACAAACTATAGTCCGGCCGCTGAGAGAATGCGTCAGTTGGTCATTTCATCACTCCTGCAACTGCACGTTTGAACTAAGCTAATTATTACCATTTTTCTATTGTTTATACGGTTTCGTACTATTTTGACAAGTTTGTCGCACTTTTTAGGTAATCCGGACTGACATTACTGTTACCAATTGACAGACGTCAGGAACGCATTCTCTCAGCGGCCGGACTTTAATAAAACAGAATAATTATTAATATTCTATTCTGAAACTGTGATAAAATAAAAATTCTCCCCCTCCCCCCCTCAAACGGAAACTCTGAATCCGCCTCTGTAACGAGCGGGGCTGAGAGAGTTGCGCGCTTATTTTGACAGATGCGCCAAGCTGACGTTTCGCTATGCAGAAATTTCACGAGATTGCATTTATCGAAAACAAAAGACAGTTAGCCTAAATGCGAGTATCGATCGATGCGAAAGTGTGTTTCTCTTTTGCAGTGGTTAGTGAAAACTGAGAGTCTGAAAATTGTTAGTTTCTCGTTTAATAAGGAGTGTATTTGTGGGACCTTGTTAGGGCTTTCATGGCAGAACATATGGTGAATGATTCTACCCACAATTATATATATGTATACATAGTATGATAATGCGATTTTACTAAAAGTGGTTTAAACCTTTGATCGAACAATAATGTAGGTACAAGAAAGAACGTTTATATTACAAGTGAAAAAACATATAAAATTAGACGTGTTTGTGGTGAAATAATATACTGATTGGATCGTAATCATGAGTGTGAGTATTTTAATAGGTGCCATGTTTATGTTGTATAAGTTGTTGAAATTGTCTACATCATTCTTCTTTATTCTCTGCCACTCCACACTCATTCATGATAGATAACCCAAAGGTTGACTGCAGGAGAACAAATTTTAAAAGGCAATAAAAATTATTTTGATTTGAATTCGATGTTTTCAGTTTATAGTTTATTGTTGTTTATTGTTTACTAGCTTTTGCCCGCGGCTTCGCTCGCGTGAAATTCGTATTTCAAAGGAAGAACTAAGGGCGAGCTGGGTTCAGGTAAACGATAAACCTTCTCGAAGACAGTAAGTAACTATGGGCGAGGCCGAAGGCCGAGCTGCGTTCAGGAAGATGATAAACCTTCTCGAAGATAGTAAGTAACTATGGGCGAGGCCGAAGGCCGAGCTGCGTTCAGGAAAACGATAAACCTTATCGAAGACAGTAAGTAACTATGGGCGAGGCCGAAGGCCGAGCTGCGTTCAGGAAGAGGATAACCTTTTCAAAGAAAGTAAGTAACAGAGGGCGAGGCCGAAGGCCGAGCTGCGTTCAGGAATACCATAAAACTTCTCGAAGAAAGTAAGTAACAAAGGGCGAGGCCGAAGGCCGAGCTGCGTTCAGGAAGACGATAAACCTTCTCGAAGACAGTAATTTAGGTAATTATGGTCTTCCTGAACGCAGCTCGGCCTGCGGACTCGCCGTCTGTTACTTACATTCTTCGAAAAGGTTATCCTCTTCCTGAACGCAGCTCGGCCTTCGGCCTCGCCCTTTGTTACTTATTTTCTTAAATATGGTTTATTCTCTTCCTGAACGCAGCTCGGCCTTCGGCCTCGCCCATAGTTACTTACTGTCTTCGAGAAGTTTTATTGTATTCCTGAACGCAGCTCGGCCTTCGGCCTCGCCCTCTGTTACTTACTTTCTTTGAAAAGGTTATCCTCTTCCTGAACGCAGCTCGGCCTTCGGCCTCGCCCATAATTACTTACTGTCTTCGAGAAGGTTTATCGTTTTCCTGAACGCAGCTCGGCCTTCGGCCTCGCCCTCTGTTACTTACTTTCTTCGAAAAGGTTATACTGTCTTCGAGATAATTACTTACTGTCTTCGTCATAATTACTTACTGTCTTCGAGAAGGTTTATCGTTTTCCTGAACGCAGCTCGGCCTTCGGCCTCGCCCTTTGTTACTTTCTTTCTTAAAGATGGTTTATCCTCTTCCTGAATGCAGCTCGGCCTTCGGCCTCGCCCATAGTTACTTACTGTCTTCGAGAAGGTTTATCGTCTTCCTGAACGCAGCTCGGCCTTCGGCCTCGCCCTTTGTTACTTACTTTCTTCGAGAAGTTTTATGGTATTCCTGAACGCAGCTCGGCCTTCGGCCTCGCCCTCTGTTACTTACTTTCGTTGAAAAGGTTATCCTCTTCCTGAACGCAGCTCGGCCTTCGGCCTCGCCCATAGTTACTTACTGTCTTCGATAAGGTTTATCGTTTTCCTGAACGCAGCTCGGCCTTCAGCCTCGCCCTCTGTTACTTACTTTCTTCGAAAAGGTTACCCTCATCCTGAACGCAGCTCGGCCTTCGGCCTCGCCCATAGTTACTTACTATCTTCGAGAAGGTTTATCATCTTCCTGAACGCAGCTCGGCCTTCGGCCTCGCCCATAGTTACTTACTGTCTTCGAGAAGGTTTATCGTCTTCCTGAACGCAACTCCGCCTTCGGCATCAAAAAGTAACTCACTTTCTTCGAGACTGTTTATCGTTTACCTGAACCCAGCTCGCCCTTAGTTCTTCCTTTGAAATACGAATTTCACGCGAGCGAAGCCGCGGGCAAAAGCTAGTACATACATACATACATACATACCGGTCAAACACATAACTCTCCTTTTAGCTTCGCCGTAGTCGGGTAAAAATAAGAATCTTTTCGTTAATATTGCCCGCATAGGTACTACACTACGTACGTACAATATAATAAACATACGATCAAATAACTTAAATCAAATAGGAACTCCAGTTACGTAAATATCCGCTAACATCGACTTGCAACAACACTTTGCACCTAAAGTTAATCAAATAGATACCTAACAAAGTAAACCTACATAATATTATGAATCGAATTAAATAAGATACTCTGCTCGAGACAATGCATACACACACCGCGCTCCGCCAGACCGCACCCCGTGCCCCGCCCCGCGCCTCCGCCGCCGCCACCAGCCTCCGCAGCTAGCCGCCACCAACCGCCGCCGCGCCGCGCCGCTTTTATTTCGATTCGATTTGTATGGGAGCCACACCTTAGCGTGGCCGGAAGTGAATTTTAGTTAGCCTATCCTGTGTCCCGTATAGTAAAATGTGCTTGTACTAAGTTTCATCGAATTCGGATGATGGCTTTAAGAGTTATGGCGGAACATACATACATACATACATACATACATACAGAAAAGATTTCTAAAAATCGTCAATTTAGCTTTAGTATCATACATAGAGGCTACAAACTCAATATTTCCTAAAACAAAGTAACTTACTCCATGACCATCCCTTACAGATTTATTATTAGTATTGATTGATTGATCATTCCTTATGGCAGTTAGTCTGGACTCGAACTTGTCACAATTTGTTCTATTTGATTCGATTACACCCACGAAGAAGAACCGACAAGGAATGTCGCATTAATTATATAAGGCCCTCTGTATACGAGCGATAAAAGTATTAAACTACTTTGAGGCACTGTAAGTGCAAGTACCGCGTTCTAATGATGTAAAAAGCTATATGATATGACATACATTATAGTGACTATTGATAAAATACATACCACTATTACCACTCCAGATGATTTTTTTAAATTGTTTTTTTTTTTTGAGAGCGATGTTTTTTTTATTGACAGCGTGACATATGGCGCCAACCGAGCCACCCATAAGGTGTCTAACGACGTCCATGGACATTCGGTCGTATGCTGGGGTTGCGAATGCCATGCCGGCCTGACAGATGCCCATTCACGCCACTCTTGAAGGACTCGAGACTGTACTTGGGGGGAAAATGGACAGAGAGGGCGTTCCAGAGTTTACCGGTTCTGTAGAGGAAAGATCTGCAAAACCGATTGGTACGCAACCGCGGTATGTCCGCAGCGTGGCATCGTTTCACCTACGAGTAGGTGTCTAACGATGCCCATGGACATTCTGTGATGCACGGAGATCGCGAATGCCATGCCGGCCTAACAGGCGCCTTTTCACGTCCCTTTAAAACCCCAGGCTGTACTTGGGAGGAAATAGATGAGCAGGGAGTGCGTTCCACATTTCCCCGGTGATAATCTGAAAAGTAAGGAAGTCAAAGCAAAAAAAGAGAAAAATATATTTATTTCAACGAGCATCAATTTGGATATAATGTATGTATGCTATAGACATTTTTTATTTTTTTCGTACAGATCAGATTTAACACATATTCCATTATAAAATTGTTAAAACATTTATTATGTTAAGTTTCTCAATAGCATTTGAAAAACAAAATAGATCAACATAATGACAAATATGAATATCACATATAAATACACAGCACATCTGGTGACCACCTGATAACGTTTTAATATTATCAGACACAGAAAAGCTTTTCTTCCAAGGATGCTTTGACCATAGCAGTCTTTTGTTTTTCCAGCGAGGAGAGTTCGGATTCTCGAACAGCTTCGGCAGCATTGTGGTCATTTCAGTGACTGTCCTCATCTGTCTACTTTGTCTTCTGCTCCAGCTGTGCAAACGTGAGTATACCTAGTTCATTTTACGATCCATCGTTTTATATGCCTTTGCTGTAGTCCAGAAACGATAACGATTTCCAAATACTGGAAGGGTATAAAGCAACCTTTCAGAGGCGGCGCAAGGCGTGGGCGACGTGGGCGACCGCCCACGGCCTCGCGGCCCGAGGGGCCTCGCGCCTCGAAAGTTCGTGCAGCTTTGATTCATGAAAAGTATTCAGCTAGATCTATTAAAAGAGACCCCGAGTAAACATGTTTATACTTAATCAAAGGCAAACTAAAGGTTTACTATAAAGCCTTTATCAGACACAAGATGGGAACGCAGGACAGAGGCAGCGAAGGCTGTATTATTCCAATTTGATTATGTTTACTTTTATCGACGAAAAGTATGCTTAAAAATTTGTTTGATTTGATCAGTATACCGGAAATTTATTTCAACAGTGAAAATCCATAAAATTCATGCCACCAGAGAGGGCCTCGCAAAATATATCTTGCCCACTTGCCCACGTCAAATTTAGGTCTTGCCCCGCCACTGCAACCTTTCCCAAACCATGTTGATCGCGACCCACTGGTGGGTCGCGATCAACATAGTCATAACGAGCTTGTGCCTTCTCTACTAAGAACTCTTCCGTCTCAAGGCGTCCTTACAGAGCAGTTAACTCTCCAGCTATGGCAGCGAGGACCTTCTGAGAATGACGTTATCCGGAACCTTTGAATTTTGAGCGTTCATGGAATGCATAGAGGACGATCACGGACGCAATTCCCTTGCCGCTTACAAGGTGTTAGGCTCTAATTGTAGCCGAGTGAGTTGGTACCACCGCACTGGATTTAAGATGGCCGCATAGCAGTCTCGGTTGTGTTCTCCTCTAGTCCAGTACAGCCATCAATCCAGGGAAGTCTCCGGTATGGCACCATCCTTCTCGGAGGTGATATTGGCTGGTCGGAGCGTGTGATTTGGCCCCTCCGACTCAGCCCCCCATACCGAATTACATAAAAAAAAATGCAGAAGGATCAAGCCACTTGATAATTCGGGAATATTTTATTTTTTATTTTATAATTTATTTTATTATATACTGTACTGATATCGGTGATTATTACCAATTCTTTCTCTATCATTTCAGGATTCACGCGCAAAGCAGATGTCGAAATCATTCATGCCCTTCATTCTGGTCCAGCGAACATATCCACCGTGGAAGGAAACCCAAACCAAAATGAATATACAGCACAATGTGCAGTCGGTTGGAATCCAGCTGTTACCACTGAGAAGAAAACCGAGCTGCGCGCTTTTCCACCAACCATATCCACCATCACTAAAACCACAAATCAAGACATATCTTTCAATCAGTGCTCGATTGGCTGGAATCCTAAGGTCACCATTGAGAAAACGACGGAACTTTGCGCCTTCCCACCGAATATTTCCACTGTGAAGAAAACTACAAGGCAAGGGCTATCTGTGACCAAGAAATGCTCAATAGGTTGGAACCCCGTACTCGAAAGGGCAATTTCCTTATCCAGTCATGGTCCAATAGGATTTAAACCTGCAGTTGTGAATCCGAAAACCAGTGTGGTGAAATTTCCACCTAATCCGTACGCAGAATCGATTTTGGACGGTAAAAAGTTACCTGCTAAGCCGGAAATTGTTGTCAAAATGCCTCCCAAAGGGATACAATTGGTACCTACACCGTCAACTCCAAATAGACAGGGATGGGCTCAGCCAGGATTTACAGGTACTTAAGCGATGTGGTTATAAGGAGTGATGGGAAATAACTGGCCCTCATTCATGATGTTTGTTGACAGAATATTTCTTCTAGAGAAAGCACATAGATATTGAAGCACAGTGTTTGTGGACCATTATTTCTGGTTTAAAATTGCTATTGTTTGTGTCTAAATAAGACTCTGATGATGACGATGACTGATCATCACTAATTGACTGGTCGTCGCATCTACCTTAGTCATCGTCTTTTGATGGTCCTTCAGTATACCTATTTGATGATAGATACGGGTGGCCCAGTTATAGTGGTCCAAAAATTTTTTTTAGATGGAGGACATCATGTTGACTCATTTAAAAAACACTAGTTCCGCGAAAATCAATAGTTTAGAAGTTATGATTTTTTTTACTTTTTTTTAAATTTCTCTATTTTAGTTACATTAAGCGCTCTAGTTGGATATTTTGTCCACAAAATCGAATAAAATTTGGTATGGAAGTAGAGGAGACATGTAGCTAGTACGTAATGAATAGTTTTTACGTTTACTCCTAGACTGTACTGTTGCTATAGCCCTTTCAGTGATTTTTTTGTTCAGTTTACATTAAAACTGATTAATTTTTGAAAAATCACTGTGAAAAAAAAAGTACTACCAGAGATTTGCCCATGCCCTTAAAAACTACCTATACATATCACAATTCTCCAGACCAAAAATTGTAGTGGTGTCACAATTGTAACTTAATCAAAATTAACATAATGTGTACAAAGTCACTGCAATAAAAAGTTATGATTACGTTAATTTTTAAAATATTTTTTTTTAAACATTACTAAACAGTTTTTTATGTGCAGATTAGCGCTGTAGAGACATGTTTGTGAATAATGTGATATTGTAATTGACTAACGTTGTGAAAAAAAAAGATTAAACTATTGATTTTCGCGGAACTAATGTTGTTTTTAAATGAGTCATCATGATGTCCTCCATCTAAAAAAAATTTTTGGACCACTATAACTGGGCCAGCCTGTATAATAATTAATTAGGTAAGTACTATGCGCATAGCCGTTTCGACTGACCTTTCATTCAGTGCGGTGGTACAAACCCGGGCTTGTTAAATCCTACCACCTAGTAAGGTAAGAAGGTGAGGGACCTACAGTTTTAGGTGGAGTCCGAACCACGGCCATCCTTCAACAGTCGAACGGCCTAAGTTCTGACAGCGGCCAGCACCGAGCTACCGTGGCTGACACGGAGGTGCTCATTTTAATGCGTGTGCGTAATTGTCTACTACTAACTGTATCATTTTAACAATTGTCTCACCGGTTAATCCGAAATTCTCTCAAGAACCACTGTATCAATGTCAACGTCTTCTTGTATTTCAGACCAAGTCATCTACAGTGGCCCCAACAGAGTCTTCGGATGGTCCAAAGAGACCTGACCCCAGGGTTGTGGAGACACCCACAGCCTGGAAGCGCGCGACTTTCTCTCGAGAGAAGTGGCTTACGAGTTGTCAAACCGTGGCGCTTACGTCTCTCTGCCTGCGTCGCCCTGCCTGAAAATGTAATTCAGTAAGGGATACCTGAAAATGGGAGTGATTTTACGTGTCGGATTGCACGAGAGTACATATTGTTTAAAAAATAATAACCCCTTTTAACAGTGTGAGTATGATGGCCTTATATTTCCAGTATCTAAGAATTTGTGCACTGAGGAATCATTGTAAAAAAGGTGCAAATTTTCTTATATTATCTCCACCACGGACGGGTTTGAATACAAACGAGTAATCCTGATGCTGTTTAGAGCCAAGATTGAAATTGAAAAACCTTTCCTCTATAAATATGTGATTCCGTGAATGGCCCATCAGTAATCTGAAGATTGGATGAGAGTAGGATTCATCTATGAATTGAGCTCAAACTGTGTTTCAGAGGAATCTTTGCACATTCTTCAATGCGACTACGCGCGTAAAAAGTCGTCCGTATGGGTGATTATTTTCCTATTGATAGATTTTTCTCCGATCTTTCTGGTTCCCTGGTTCATTAAGTACAGACCTATGCTAATTAAAGTTAAACATTCAAGACGGTCAAAGGCAAAGTTATAAAATATATTCAGGATAGTAAAAGGAAAAGTTATACCTCTTCAAGATGGTAAAACAAAAAGTTACACATCCTAAAATGATCAAAGGGAAAGTCTTCACATCTTCGTGAGGGTAAAATGTTAAGTTACACGTATCGAAGATGGTCAGTGGAAAACTTACACATCTTCAAGATGGTCAAAGGAAAAGTTATACATATTCAAGATGGTCAAAGGAAAAGTTATACATATTCAAGATGGTCAAAGGAAGAGTTGTACATCTTCAGGATGATCAAAGGAAAAGTTATACATCTTTAAGATGATCAAAGGAAAAGTTATACATATTCAAGACGGTCAAAGGAAAAGTTATACATATTCAAGATGGTCAAAGGAAAAGTTATACACCTTCATGATGATCAAAGGAAAAGTTATACATTTTCAAGATGGTCAGGGGAAAAGTTATACATCTTCAGTATAGCCAAGGGATGAATGAGGAGAGCGGAAGACCACGTGTGGTGGCGTACCTTGGGAGAGGGAAACGTCTAGCAGTGGACCGATACGGACTGATGACATGATGATGATAAAGATGGTCAATTGAAAACATAGACATCTTAAAGATGGTCAAAGGAAAAGTTACTCATCTTCAAGATGATCAAATGAAAAGTTATACATATTCAAGATGGTCAAATGAAAAGTTATACATTTTTAATGTTGTCAAAAGGAAAGTCCTGGCAACAAACGGTCACGCATTTTCGCAGAATTTTGTATTATTATTTATTATATATATGTTTTTATTGATCTTAGATGAAGATTTCTTCAAAATGGTCGGGAAGTTAACTAACTGATTAATTAATGTAATTTTAGGTAATTGCATTGTAATTTATACAGTACAAACAGGCATTGTAATGAATGCTGAAAAATTATGAAAGAAAATATATGCCTGGTCTAATGAGAGTTATACAATCTTTGTTATTAATTAAGTTTTAGGGCGACCTTGTCAGAATTGAAATGGTATTTTTGCTCTTGTTACCACTTCGTAGGTGTCTTAGAATGTACTAGATATAGAGAAAGGAACTACTTAGATTTTTCTTCAAAAATATATTCAGACTATGGAACGGTAACCTAGATATTTGGTGTCTTTTTAGCTAAAGTGTAGATACCAGTTAGTACTACTTGTTACCTTTGAAAGTTATTAGAATTTTCACATACAAAATTGTCAGTTTTCATATAAGATTTTAGTAAAAGTACGTTTAATATGTAGAAGTCTGTCTAGGAAATATGTGTAGAAACATTAGGTTCTCCTTTGGCGTTGGTAAATATTTATAAATTGTCAGACTATTAAGCATGGTATCTATGTAGGTTACGTACATATTAGGTGTACACAAACTGAAAACCAAAATTTTTTATGAAAATGTTCTCATGAAAACCCTGTCCTCAAATTAGTGATGCTGTAGTATACAATAAATAAGGAAGATATTTTATTAAATTATTATGTGAATAATTTTTGGTATACTGAAAACTTTTTTTAAATTAAAACCTGCTCAACAATAAAATGTCATAAAGACATCTTTTAAAATTATGTTTTTTTTTTTCTATTTCTAAAATTTAGTACTTAATTTGGAAAATGTCGGTCTAACTTTGAGTAATTTAATTTATAGAAACGATTACGAAATTATTTATTATGTTATTAGTTATTATACATATAATGTTAAAATGAAAATATAAAACTGAACAAAATTCATATTCGCAAGGAAATTTTAGGATATACATACTTTTAAAATTTACACAATATCTCTATTATTACTGGAGAGATGTACTTTGTGATAACTTAGGATGTTGGAATAATGGACGATAGAGGAATACCGAAAAATAAATTATGGAGCGAATGTGATTGGAAAAGTTGAGAAGGATCGCTCTAGATGAACGTACCTAGACCAGATCGCGCACGTGCTCAAAAAAGACACGTACGTAGTACTTATAACCGACGAGCATGTATGAAGAACATTGTGAAAGTGGAAGAGGTGGTGCAGGTGTGTGAGGCAGGATCGTGGTACGTGGAGATCCTTTGTCTCTCCTACTGGGAAACAAGCGTGACGTTATGAGTACACGTTATAATATGTACACTACACCAAGCATAAATAACACTTTTGAATATATTTTAAATGTAATACGATGAACAAAATATGAAAATACGGCCTAAATACTAAAATTTGGGCTCAACTTGCTCAATATGACAAATTTGATTCAAATATGGATTCATATAAATATGGTATTGGTTTAAGTGAATAATAATAATACACTTGATCCCACTTAATTCGTGGTAAGGGCGGGCTTATCGCCTTAAGCAATTTCATCCAGTCAAACCGGTAAGTTTTAGTTTTAGCTTTATAATTTGCCATTGCATTAACAATATATATATTCAGTATGGTTCGTGATAATTTGATTTTGCGCCGTTTAGTAATGAAAATATTAAAGAAGCAAACAGTTTTATAGTTCTTTTTAATGTTCACTTATTTACTTCTAAACTCGGTGGTCACTCATACTAATTAATATACATGTTATATTATAAGGGCATTTCTTATTATGTATTATGTAAGAAAGAGACGGTCAAGAAACTTTACATCTATTAGAGTTTTACTCAAATGTAAACTTACATATCATCATTAATTGTAATTTTTTATATTTTCATGTTTGTAAAAATGAACCTGACAATTTAGAATTCTATAATTTTTATAAACATATTTTTTATTTATTTAAAACGTATCTACATTTATTTGTATTCAATAAGAAGATACTACGTATGTATAAAATTATAATTATATAAAATGTTTAGGTATATGATGCGATCGACAATCGAAACTTTACTGAATGAGAGATAGATGGTCTATTTCTTGGTCTGAGCGATTTTTAAACTACATAAATATCTTTGTATTAGAAAATACGAAACAATTATTGACGATAAATAAATTATGAATTTTTGCAACAGAGTTTTATTGAAGCGTGCCTATCCAAATGAGTTTCCAAAGGAAAAAAAAACTTTTAGTATTGAGAAGTCGGAAAGACTCTCTAGATCTAGATATCTACCTAGATCGGGCAAAGTTACTTCAAGAGAGTCGTGAGTCAACTTTTTAAAAGCATGTAAATTATGAAGTGAAATGAAGTACCCCATTCGTAGTTTTTTTTATAATAAAATACTTTATTTATAAAAAAACACAATATCAGATTCAGAGATACAAAAAAATATTCTTTTTGCTTAAAATATCGATACCATAATAATAAAAGCCTTTTTTTTTAGATTTTCTTTTTAAAATCTACGACTTGAGCGGGAACAGGCGCTCCCAAAGGCGGAAGCGTTCTTCAAACATTTTAGCTTGAACAGAAAATTCTTTGTTGATCTGAAGGAATTTTCTCTCAGATGACGTCATAACAGGCCAGTTCAAACCAGATAGAGCTGGTTGGTCCTTCACTGGATTTGGGTCTCTGCAAAAAGAAGAATATTACGTATTGTTATTGTTTATTGAATATTATTATGGCAGTAAAACGGCACTCGAACTTGTCACAATTTGTTCTATCAGGTTCGATTACACCCACGAAGCAGAAACGACAAGAAACTTTGCAGGCAATTTTTTTCCATACATATTATTACTAGTATTTTAGTGATTAACCACATAATAACATCGCCTACAGTCTATTGAAAATACAGCTTGAGGGCAAGATCGAGGATATTACTGATAGTTCTAACTACAAAGACTTATTAATTAAGTGTGTCAGGCAGGTGTAAAGGCCGTGACCACGTTGAATCGTCACAGTGGTGCCGTGACCAGGAGGATGAGGTTAGGTTTGTTTAAAAGTATATTTTGTACTAGCTGAGCCCGCGGCTCCGCTCGCGTGAAATTCGTATTCCAAAGAAGAATGTAAGTAACTTAGGGCGAGGCCGAAGGCCGAGCTGCGTTCAGGTAATCGATAAACCTTCTTAAAAAAGTAACTAACTAAGGGCGAGGGCGAAGGCCGAGCTGCTTTCAGGTAAACGATAAACCTTTCTCAAATAAAGGAAGTACATAAGTAAGGGCGAGGCCGAAGGCCGAGCTGCGTTCAGGAAGACGACAAACCTTCTGGAAGAAAGGAAGGAACTAAGTGCGAGGCCGAAGGCCGAGCTGCGTTCAGGTAAACCAAAAACCCTCTTCCGCCTTCGGGCCTCGCCCTTAAAGACTTCCTTTCTTCGATAGAATATAATATCGTTTACTCAATCTATTTATTTCATATAAATAAAAAAGTAATATTAATAACTAAAGAATTAAACCTACCTAACAAACATTAAAATAACTATCAAAACGGGCATTTTCAAATGTTCTTAGAGCACTTGCGGCATTACCCCGCTGGATGGCAAGGCTTACCCTTTGAATGAAGTACATAAGCCCTTGATGACGGGACACCAGTTGCGTCAACCAGCTCAAGCCTCTTTTGGCTTCACTGCTCCACGGACCGAGGGTTTCAACCGCAAACGCAACAAATTCGAAATCTTGAATTATATTTCTATATTTGCTGCGTTGGAGGCTCTCCGCCCCAGCATCGGCCGCGCCAGCCGCTCTTGAAGATGTCCTAACGTGACTTGGAGCCAATGTGAGAACAAAAGTGGCGTCCCACATCAAAGAACTACCCTTAGTCCATGGCACTAAGGTCTCTAGCATCGGGCCTCTCGCCATCCAGCCGGGAATAACCGCGAGGTTCTAGGATGCACGGTATATTTGCCGTTAGAAGCGTGGACTTTATAATAAAATTTAAATTAAATTAACTCAATCTTAATATTAATTAACTTTATTCGAGATGGTTTAGCTTCTTCCTGAACGCAGCTTGGCCTTCGGCCTCGCCCTTAGTTACTTGCTTTCTTCGAGATGGTTTATCATTTGTCAGAACGTAGCTCGGCCTTCGGCCTCGCCTTAGTTGCTTACTTTCTTCAAGATGGTTTAGCTTCTTCCTGAACGCAGCTCGGCCTTCGGCCTCGCCCTTAGTTACTTGCTTTCTTCGAGATGGTTTTTCAATTATCCGAACGTAGCTCGGCCTTCGGCCTCGCCTTAGTTACTTACTTTCTTCAAGATGGTTTAGCTTCTTCCTGAACGCAGCTCGGCCTGCGGCCTCGCCCATAGTTACTTACTTTCTTCGAGAAGGTTTATGGTCTTCCAGAATAGAGCTTGGCCTTCAGCCTCGCCCTTAGTTACTTATTTTCTTCAAGAATGTTTTTCTTCTTCCTGAAATCAGCTCCGCCTTTCGCCTCGCCCTTAGTTACTTTCATCGAGAAAGAATATCGTTTACGTGAGCGCAGATCCGCCTTCGGGCCCGTCTTTAGTTACTTACTTTCTTTTTTTTAAATACGAATTTCACGCGAGCGAAGCCGCGGGCAACATATACATAAATTTTATTGCACCAATGACAGCGACATAACTTCGACTTTCAATTATTATTTTTATTTATCAAACAATTTGTCACCGGCCAGCTCACGTCGAGATGACAGTTCTCCGTTGTCAACATGACATTTAAAATTGTTTTTACCTTTACTTTGGACTACGTGATTTTAAACGCGCAATAATGTTTATAATTGTTAATTTTTTTTTATTTTTGTTAATTTTTTTTACGTATTATGTTAACCCGGCATATAAACTGCCACTATACAAAGTTTCGTCTAATTCCGTTCAGTGGTTTTTGCGTGATGCGCGTACAGACAAACAAACAAACAAACAAACAAACAAAAATTTTAAAAACTGTTCTAACATGTTCAGTATCTCATTTTAAGCCACCCTGGTTAGTTTTTTTCCGAATACATTCAATGTACAGACTTTCTTACCTCTACGATTTTATTATATGTATAGATGTATAGATGACTGAAAAAATAAACAAATGAACGAACCCGCGCGTCGCGAAGTTGGTCCACATAGTTGTCATCTTGTCCACCATGAGAGAATGAGGTGACTGCAGTGTTGTCGGTTTGAAGTATCTGCTACCGTTGAATAGGAATAGGAGATCGTCATGATGGACCACACCTGGAATTAATAATAACATACTTCATTGTTTTCAATACAATTTTTGACAAAAGGCAAACGTATTGCCTAAGGCAATCAACTATTTTTCGCAGTTAATGTTGTTTTCACTTCCCACCGCATCTCTCCCCGTGCATTTCGTAAAAGGCGAATAAGAGATAAGAATGAGATGCCGTGCTAAAGGGCGACAGGGCAGCCACCTCTCACTTTGGCACAGTCTTTCTATCTGGTCATGCAGCAGGTAACTTGATAGTTATATTGTCATAATACCTTGCTAAACCAGACGGTCGGTGTTGTGATGTAATTGACCGAACTCCTTGCAGCACAACACCGATTACTCTGCTTACCCTGATTGTCGGGATCTAGCGTGTGGTATGTATGTATTTTTCGTATTTTATTTAGTTTCGAAGTATCTAATACAATTTTGGACCGATCATGGTCGGGGCCCCTCTCAGCAAGAGTCAGTAGTATCATAAAATTGTTATAATGAAAACACAGGTTGCGCATTATTATATATTGATTGTATGTATCTTTGTACAATTTGTATGTGTGTATATATATTTCATACTACTGTTCCCTCCTTAGTACTGCATTGTCCGCCCCTACGTGTTTTCCACATCCCAAAGGTTAGTTCGTAAAGAATGCCGCAGGGCATTAAACTCGCCTTTTTTTATACAATGGTGTACAATAAAGTATATTTTCATTTAATTTCATTTCATTATTTGCTCCCGGGAACCCAATAGTTGAAGTTTACAACAATAATTGAAGTTTGAATATTTTAAAATTTTTTATTTTGATTTTTTTTTATAAGTTTTAATATTTTACTCACCAATGGGTGTTTCCGTTCCAGGGTAATAGAAGTGACTCTGATCACCGGTATAGTTGAACTTGTAGTAGTAAACGGGGCAGCGCAAGTGCTGTGCCATCAGGTTGGCGAATCTGCACATATTCTCATCAGATAACTTTTTTTCTATTGTTACTCCCAATTAAAGGGTAAGGTAAGATAATAAGGCTGTAGTCGAAGCACTCCAAGAGCAACCACCAGCAGAAACAAGACCTTTATTCAAACTGAATTGCCTTAGCATTCTGTGGACAAAGGTTCCCATACTTACGAAATTGACGATTGCTTCAAAAACTCATACAACTCTCTCTTACTCATACAACTATCTCTTACGCACATACTCATACAAATCACCAAGTGACACGTCCTGACACACCTCTCCCGCCTTTTCCACTTTCATAATGTTCTTCATAAATGCTCGTCGGTTACGGGTACTACGCGGGTGACCATTTTGAGCACATGATCGATCAGATACGTGCGTCTAAGGCGACCCTTCCCGACTTTTCCACTCACATTCGCTTTATAAATTTCTATCGTTAATCTCCTATCATCTATTCTTCAAACATGACCGAACTACCGAAACTTTCCTTTCTCAATACTTGTCACTACTAACGAAATCTTCTTCCAGATCGCAGCGCTCTTGCACTCTTGCACTACACTATTACTCAATCTATCTTTTATTGTAACTCAGTTTTAAAGTTATATGAATATTTGTAAATCGCTGTTAAGTTTAATAATAAAATAAAACAAAAAAAAAATTATAATAAAAAAAGTGAGGTACCCTTACACCCGACAGAAGTGAAGCTTCTTACTCTTTGTATTTAAAATAAAATAATTATTAATTTAATTTCCACCAGGATAGGGCCATCTATGCGATATTCCTATCAACTTATACAATGATTCGTCTTGAAAAGATTCTCATAGATGGCGCTCAGGCAGCGCTGCGCGCTCACCAGCCAATGAGGAGCGTTGCGACTTTCGTTTGTACTTTCGTGAAGTTTCACTTTTTCTGACTTATGCCCGCATCTCAAATGTGCGTTGAAAAGCTTCGCTTCAAAAACAACGTCAAGCCAGTTTCCCAATGGGGTAGATGCTAACCCATTGGGAAACGGGCAGAATAAGGAAAGCGGAGTAAAGATAAGATAGCGAACGAGATAACATTAAATAAACCTCCACTCACCTATGAACTCCGAAGGATACGAGTCCGTCCCCATAAAGCCTGCCAAGTGCGAAGGCAGTATCGTTATCGAAGACCAGCTTGCGATCACCCAGATAGAACTTGCGAAGCTCTTGGCTGATCATGGCAGAGTTCGTTGTATTCCTCTCATATTGGAAAGAGATTGGGGCTATCTCGTTCCAATTATTATCCATTTCTTCACTGGCCGTCTTATTTAGAAGCAGGTCTGCAATTCGAGGATATTAATTAGGTTACATTCTTAAGTACGGCGCGAAGGGTAACTCTAGACGTACATACCTAAACCAGATTGGGAATTAATCCAAAAGGATCGTGATCGTATTCGTACTGAAAACCGACGAACATGAAGGCCTAGCCTTGTTTGGGGTATGACACTCGAGTTTTGAATTGAATTGGGAATGAATTTCTGGACTTTATTTTCCATAGTATCCTGGGGGTCGGTACTTAAAAAGAATAGCCTCACTTAGATGAAGTGCTCCCCGTGCATGTCGTAAAAGGCGACTAAGGTATAAGGACAAGATGCTGTGCATAAGAGCGAAAGACTAGCCACCTCTCACCTTGGCACGGTCCTTCCACCAAGTCTTGTAGCAGGTGGGTCTTCGTGCCTTACATGCTGCTTGATAGTTATCTTGTCCTAATACTTTGCTAAATGTGGTGGTTTGTGTCGTGCTGTAACTTACAAGAGTACTTGCAGCACAACACCGCTTACTGTGTGTGCAAACATATGTACTGTATGTGCTTAACATCCCTATTCCTTAAAATGGCAAAAAGTTTTACTTACTGAAAGCTTGCCCGGTAAACTCCAGCTCTGACATGCCAATGATCAGTGGTACGTCATGGATCTTTCCGGCCCTGATGAGGTTCTCCGGTTTGTCAGTGAGGAACCTTTCCTGACCCACCTCGGGTTCCACCACGGGCTTGAAGATAAGAACCGGGTCTCTGAAGAATTCCTGCGGGAAAATATGTACCGTTTTTTAATTAATATCCTTGTGGTTAATAAAATTGTTATACTGACCTAA
This sequence comes from Nematopogon swammerdamellus, assembly GCA_946902875.1. Taxonomy (NCBI): domain Eukaryota; kingdom Metazoa; phylum Arthropoda; class Insecta; order Lepidoptera; family Adelidae; genus Nematopogon; species Nematopogon swammerdamellus. The sequence goes on from OX336359.1 coordinate 11,629,276, forward strand.
CCAAGCTCTTGTGCTGCATAGCTGTTCGCCCGGTACATTCTTATTCATAAAGTGGAAGGGGATAGCCCATTTCTCTCATGCCAGAGACTGGAAGCTCTGTACCTACCAGCAATACATTTTTGGGATTTTCTAAAATAATTCTGACGGAGAAAAAAAAATTGTGTGTAACTCGTGGACCCACTGACTTTATACCACCATGACTCATGGTCCCACTAGACCAAGTATTCTGGACTCGTGGTCCCACTTCTTGTAGGGACCACGAGTCATGGTTATGAAATGAAATGTTTCCTGTAAACTATAAAAAGGGCTCCCAAAAATATTCCCAAATTTTTTTTTTAAATGTTCACTCAGTTTCGGAAAGAAGGGGTCGGGGGCAGCTCGATTTTAGTATATTTTCTTTAATATATTTTAAACTATGCACAGTTAAAATAATAAAAAATATATATATTGCCCCTTTCCATTGATATGTCACATGATGCACTTGAAAATATTGTTTTATAACATTCTAATTTACGCTATGCGTCCGTAAAATCAAACTCTTTACATGTACGAATTTTTTTCGTCCAGTAGATTCGGAGATAAACCCATTACCCTCCTTTGCGTCGCGCAGTCGGGTAAAAATAAGCTGTGACAAACGGAGAGACTAATAAGGGTGTCATTTTTTTCTCGTAAGATGCACGAAACCCTAAAAACGCTGTGAAGAATTCACTAACCATTTCAAAGTATTATGGCCAAGGTTGATGGGAAGAAATTTCATTTATAACAATATCTTGATTGCTCTGAAAAAGACTCAGCACATTTTGTTTTTGAAATTGGGCTTTTACGAACCCATCGGTGCTCTAAATCGTTTCTTTGTTGCACCTCTAGGGTGTGGAACTATCTTCCGGCGAGTGTGTTCCCCGAATCCTTTAACCTGAGTGTAGCCTAGCAACAGTCCGCAGATCTGCTGGCATGGCACCTAACTGAGCGTGGTTTCGCGAGGAGAGGTGATTTTGGTTCTGTAGACTGCACCGTTAGTCTCTCGTCACAGCCACCCATGTTGGTTTACATACAAAAAAAATACTAGAAAAGTCATTTTAAATGTATGGCAATCAACGCTTCCAATAGGACCATCTTTGTAAAATTATTGGTACGGAAGTACGGAACTCTGTCCGAGTGAAGAAAATGAACGTGTCCGCATCACCTTATGTGGGCGACTTGTAAAAGTGTAGTAAAACGCTTACATAGAATCCAGAAAGTGAGTTGCCCAGCTCATGCTGGTCCTTAGTCTTCAGACATGTGATGATGGCCTCGCTGCTGGTGTCAGGACAGCCGACAAGTCGTGCCTGCTTCTCCGCCAGGTCCAGCTGATGAGGAGGCACTTCCCATTGCGCTGTTCCGGTGGCACTCATGGATATGGCACGGTGGAATAGACCTGAAAGAAGAGAATTTTAAAAGTAGGTACTAGACCAGATCGGTCGTGTGCTCAAAGAGGGCCAAGTGCGGAGTACACCTACCTAACCGAGGAGCATGTTTTTTTTTCATGGAAACTGACACGGTTGGCTACATCACCTATGTGATGTCAGCCCATAACACCGGGTGAACTAGGTGCCATATCAGTGCTTCCCCCTTTGATCGTGCCGGCTACACTGAACTGGTCGGAAAACACAAACAATTTACATAGCCGTTTCCACCGACGTTTCATTCAGTGCGGTGGTACCAACCCGGGCGGTTTAAAACCTACCACCAAGTAAGATTATGAGGGAAGGGACCTACAGTTTTACGAGGAATCCTAACCTCGGTCAGCCTCCAACGGTCAGCGGTCACCCATCCAAGTACTGACTGCACCCAGCGTTGCTTAACATTCAATAGCGACAGTTGACTGTCTGCACCACTGAGCTATCGAGGCTGATAGTATGTATGAAGAACATTATGATAGTCGAAGAGGCGGCATATTATGTGTTTCAGGCTCGTGGCACGTTGAGATCCGTTGTCTTAGCCTACCCCGCGGGGAAACGCCGAGATGATATGTATGTATGTGAACTAAGATAATATTTAAGACAAGGGTAGCTCACCTTTGCTCATGGGCGACAGCATATGAAGTGTAACACTGATGGAACCAGCGCTGTAACCGCTGATTGTGACCTGGTTGGGGTCTCCACCGAAGCCAGCGATGTTCTGTTGAATCCATCGTAAAGCCGCTACCTGATCCTTGAGACCAAGATTGCCGGGAGCCCATTTGTCACCAGTAGCGATGAAACCTGATGAGTTTGAGACATATTTTATCGAAACATTTTCGATGCCCGTGTTCGGGTTGTAGAATTTTTACAAGCTTACTGCCATTGAACGAATAACTATCTTTCGGTGGCGAGATACTTCACCCGATCGTATCTAATCCAGTGATTTTGTTTGGAGTCGACGTGATCACAAATCGCAACCTCTCCGCTTGACAGTGTTTTGCGGAAAAGTTGATATAGGACAGACTAAACGGAGTGTCAGTATAATGATGACTGAACATATTCGAATGGTCAACAAAGTCCTGATAAAATCACTGATAACTATCTGTTTTTTTAAATATCTGAAGCCGGTTTCATTTTGGTCCCTTGAAGGAATATCTTGACGATAAATAGCCTAAAACTATTGCGAAATATACCAGATTCAGTTTGTAAAAAACAGCGGGTAGATACATAAATCTGTTCACACGTACTGAACATTATCTTGACAAACAGACGAAACATTTTGTTATAATACAGAAGAGATATACTAACCTAGAGAGCCCAGCCTGTAGTTAACAGTGACCAGAATGACGTCATGGTCAAGCAAGTACTCCGGTCCCTCAAGGAAGCTCTGCCCACTCACGGAGTAGAAGCCTCCGGCATGGAAGTAGACCAGAACGGGATATTTCCTGTCGATATCACAATATTTAGCATTTCAGCGCACCTACTTATAGCTGGTATGTTTTAGGAACTTTCCGAAGAATTAGCAGTCTTAGTTGCCCGATGTTCAATGTTATCCTTGATTAGAGTTGCTATAAAGGTGCAAGTACTGACCGGGAAACTTTATCAAAACCTAAGAAAAGTTGGTTGTCTTTGAGCGGGGAAATGCAGCACCTGTTCTATGAATATTAATTAAATTTTAGATGATAGGTATCTTTTACATTTAATGATAGATTATGTATAAATTCTATTAGATAATTATTAGGTAGGCAATGGTTTTAAATTTCTATACCCAATAAAATATAGGCCCCAGAAAAGTGTCCGATTCAGAACGATCCACGTAGATCTGTAAGCTCACAGATAGTTAGCTAAAATTCTCCACTGAACGTTCGTTGTCTATGTATACACATAATTGATATTTGCGACTGAAATCTGCGGACTTATTATGCCTGAAACGCTCTGTACGGAGTGTTAGGGAAGCACTGACGTGGCACCAAGTTCACCCGGTGTTATGGGCTGACATCACGGATGTTGTAGGTGATGTAGCCAACCGTGTCAGTTTCCATAAAAAAAAAAAAAGAAGAAACACTAAACCCTTCAAACATTTTTTTTTTATAATATTAGTATGGATAAAACTAACTGGCTTTTGGTTCCCGACCGGGACCTTTGGTGGTCAGGCGGGACGACTGGGACTGAGATTCTAAACCGGTGACAAGTCCCGGTATACCGGGACGAATGGCAACCCTATCCTTGATACTCTATAAAGCAGGAGACAAACGGGAGACAATTTCCCTAAAGGGAGCTAATTTCTAGAGATTCCTTAGGTTTGCGCCGCAGACACCCTCAGAGTGTTCGTCTAGCCAGTCGCCGGGCTGCGGGCAGGCCGGGTTGTCCGGTCTGTAGTCGCGTCTATACGAGTGTGTCGAGACAGTAATTACCTCGTCTGGCTGCTCGGGCACGGCAGACTCGGCGAGTAGACATTGAGCCGAAGACAGTCCTCAGACGGTTCGTCTAGCCAGTCGCCGGGCTGCGGTCAGACCGGGCTGTCCGGTCCGTAGTCGCTTCTATACGAGTGTGTCGAGACAGTAATTACCTAGTCTGGCCGCTCGGGCTGGGCAGACTCGGCGAGTAGACATTGAGCCGAAGACAGTCCTCGGACCGTTCGTCTAGCAGTTGCCGAGCTGCGGGCAGGCCGGGCTGTCCGGTCCGTAGTCGCGTCTACGAGTGTGTCGAGACAGTAATTACCTCGTCTGGCTGCTCGAGCACGGCAGGCTCAGCGAGTAGACATTGAGCCGCAGACAGTCCTCGGACGGTTCGTCTAGCAGTTGCCGGGCTGCGGGCAGGCCGGGCTGTCCGGTCCGTAGTCGCGTCTACGAGTGTGTCGAGACAGTAATTACCTCGTCTGGCTGCTCGAGCACGGCAGGCTCGGCGAGTAGACATTGAGCCGAAGACAGTCCTCGGACGGTTCGTCTAGCCAGTCGCCGGGCTGCGGGCAGGCCGGGCCGTCCTTAGTCGCATCCACAGGTGAGGAGTAATGACTTATCAGTCGTGGGGCCTGTCAATAAATACATAAGCAGTTATGATTATGAAATAGTCTCTTTTAAAATAGTGAATGAAAAAAATCATAAACGGATCTAAACTTATTTATGCTTTTGCATGTTGTTACTAATTTATTCAGTTATAAAAAACGATTTAAAAAAATATTAAAACCGCCTTCAAAAATGTATGAAATAAAAAAAAATCTAACCCTATAGTTGAAGGCGATGCTAAAGAAGGCTACACAAATCACGAAGGACACAAATCACAATCCACTCATGTTTTCTTTCATGCATCATTTTTGCTTGCCTTAGCACCGCCTTCAACTCTAGGGTTCGATTTTTTTTTATTTCATAAATTTTTGAAGGCGGTTTTTATATTTTTTTAAATTGTTTTTTATTTCACAGTTTTTTTAGTATTTTTTTCCTATTAATGTACTCGGCGGAATCGCTCGGCCTTGCGATTCCGTCTCGCTTTCCAATCCGATCTTGACCAAATTGAAATGGGACCACACGGGAAGCACCAGCTTTCAAATAAAAAAAGAATCATCAAAATCGGTTCACCCAGTGGAAAGTTCTGAGGTAACAAACATAAAAAAAAAAATTCTGTCGAATTGAGAAACTCCTCCTTTTTTTGAAGTCGGTTAGAAATAGTTGACAATATTCATGGGAACATAAATAAAAAACAAACAATCTGATCAACAAAGATGGTACCTAAGGGAACGTACCGATAGCACTAGACCGATTATTTTGTCAAAATACCAACCAGGGTCACAACCCTGGTGGTGCGGGTGGACTGACAATGTTGTCCCAAGAGTGGGTGGACTGACAGTGTTTTCGTAACTCAACGTGCACTGTTTAATTACACCAAAAAGTATTCGACCATCGAATCGTAGCTGCACGAAGTATGCTTAGTAAATAGGCTTACGTAAGGAACGGAAACCTAAAGGGAGCGGGGGCTATCTATCCAAACTCTTTGCCTAAAATGGACAGTTTACCTGAAAACGAAGCTCCCCAGTTGGCGGCTCGGCAAATCTGATTCCTCTGAACGAGTAGATGGCTCGCCCTCTTCTAGAACTCAGAAGAGAGCCACGGAAGTTTCCAGAAGCTGTGGTGACGGTTGGTTCTTTATTTTCTTGATCGTTGCTCCCAACGACGGTGCCATCTTTGGCACCGTATGGCACTTTCTGTCCAGTTTCATATGCGTTTGCATCGTTGTTTAAATAAACACATACGATGCTCAAAACAATACTAATTGAAGCGACGTACATTATGGTTTGTCACTGTGTACAATGTGTGTTCCTCTATTTTATAGTCTGTTCAAGTAGGGCGATTCTGGTATTACGCGTTTTCCTTATACGAGGTTCATTCACTCAACTTAATATCTATTATATTATCTTAACGATAATATTATGCAGAAACATGAGACTAAATTTGTTCTGTGTTAGGGTTCCGGAGCTCTGATATTGATTGATGATTTATTTATTACACATGAAATTTTATTGCGTTTCCGGAATCTATAAGCTAAACATTCAGTGATGGGCTCGAGTCAGCCTGAGTAGCTCAGTGGTGCGGTCGGTCGGCTGTCAGTCGTGATCATAAGCACACGAGCGCGGTCAGTACATGGATGGGTGACCGCTGCCCGACCGTTGGAGCCGATCGTGGTTCGGATTCCACTTAAAACTATAGGTCTCTTCCCTTCCCTAGGACACGGTTGCCTATATTACCTACAACATCCGTGATTGCAGCCCATAACACCGGGTGAACTTGATGCCACGTTTGCTTCCCTTCATTTCATGACGGTTACACTGAACTGGACGGAAAACACTAACTATTTACCTACATAGCCGTTCCGACCGAGACGTTTCATTCAGTGCGGTGGTACCAACCCGGGCGGGATAAACCCTACCACCTAGTAAGGTAAGAAGGTAAGGGACCTAATTGTTATAAATTATAATGTAAATTTAAATTGTGTTTTTTTTTTTCACTTTATGTTTTTATAGTTTCACATTTATGGTCGTTTTGTAGTGAAATACACATTGTATTGCTCAAATTTAATTTGAATCGAACACTACAGGACAGTCCTTCCCGTATTGGTACGTCTTTTCAGGCGGAAATTTTTAAAAAGCATAAAATAAATATTTTACAAACATACAACATCTTGATAAATTCTAGATAAAAATACAATTGACGATTGTCATTATCTTTGTTATTGTTTGTGTTTTTATCATAAATTCATTTTTTTATGATAACTGACACGATTGCGTACTACTGAAAACATTTAACATTATTTTATAGCATAAAATAAACATTTTAACTCGATAATATTATTTTTTTTAACAAGTATAATTTTTATTTCATTGATATGTATTTTTTATAACCTATACATATATGTACAGGGTGTTGTACGGCCAGTACATTAAATTTAGGAAATGATTATTGAGGTCAATAGTAACAAAAAAGTCAAATAACTTTTTTCTGAATTCCCTTTAAATCAAAAAGTTACAGTTTTCATACAAACTAATTGATTTATTTAGTGTAAAACGATCTAATGTTCCGCACGAACGTGGGAATGAAAAGCTCGCGGTAAATGAGCGAGCAGGGGCGAGTGCGCGGAGAGAAGAGATGCGCGGTGGAGGCTCGCAGTGAGTTTTCGACCCCTACCGTTCCCGCGCCAGCACCCTCCCCCTGCGCGCGTCAAATTACACTTGCCGAAAATATTAAATTCAAAAATTAATATCTCGAAAACTAGACACTTAAGAAAAAAAACTTTGTTTACTTTTTTCTCTCGGAAAAACATGAGGATTGCGCTGACAAAATTAATGTACTGGCCGTTACAACACCCTGTAGACAATAATATATAAATTTATTTCATTAGAATAATGAACCAAATAAAACAAACACAACACACCGTGGAGCATAACAAGCTTTCTTATTCTTCTTCATATAGCGACCAGCTGTTGCTGTCTACTGCTGGACATAGGGATCCCACATCCCACATCCCACATTCCAGTTTCTTCTGTCCTCGGCTGCTCGAAACCACTACCGACCAAAACAAGCATCGAGAATTCGTTGAAAACAAGTGTCTAGTATCTACCGTTTTTTGGCTTTGGGAGTTTGTGGACTGACGGACGGACAGACAGACGGACGGAGGAACAGACATACACCGAATTGAGATGATAAGGGGATGTACTGTTCGTTCATTTTAAAAAATTTCCTCACGGGACCGGGACACAAAACATCTCATCTATTCTTTATATATAAATTACTAGAAAAACCGGCCAAGTGCGAGTCGAACTCGCGCACCGAGGGTTCCGTATCGCCATGTCATGGTCAGCACCACTCACGCCATCTTCGGCGTGTTTGATGAAATGCTGCATATTAGTTAAAATTCACGATTCGTTAAAATGCTTCATACTGTTTTCGGTAGATGGCGCGCATACTTTTTAGTTTATTATATGTTATACTTAGGCCCACTTGCACCAACACAAATTTAATATATAAACCAGTTTAACTCGTTAAGCTAGCACCCGTTGACTGTGGGAACCGCGTTTAAATCCATAACTCGCTACTTAACTTTAAACTCGTGTTGGTGCAAGTGGGCCTTAGTTTGTTATATACCACCGTGAATTTTTAACTTTTTTCTTATTTTTATTATTTGTTGTTATATCGGCCTTATTAACTCATGATAACGCATATTCTGTAAAAAATTCAACGGGCTACCTATTACGGTTCAAGGAATACATGCAGAATACAGACAGACAGACGGACAGACAGCCAGACAGACAGACGGCGTAGGCTTTGTAATACGCCCCCGTACGACGGATACGGAACCCTAAAAATGCACACTATCGTACAGTGGACGGCAGTAAGTATTGAACATCGAGCTTTAGAAAGAGACATAATCCGGTTGTAGAGCGTCGTCCCTGTCGCTTAGAGACGGTGCGAGTTCGTGCGACAGAGACGACGCTCTACCACAGATTACTTAATAGTTACTTCGTAACAGATAAATCACTCCATAGAAAATCTTCCTACCTTCGGGTTTTAATAGCCTACTGTTTTACGTCGCCGATCGCAGCGTGCGAAAATGTACCTTAACGATCGAGTGTAAAGTGGTTATTGCTTTGCAGCTGCGCGCAGTTGCGTGGGCGAGCGTCTATGTATACTTCGCGCGGCTGACGAATTACCACTGAAATAGACCGCCGGCGACCCATCGGGCGGTAGGTAGTTAGCGCGCGCGCAAGGCCTGGCTCTACCAAGCAGATTGTCCCTTTAATATTTTCTAAAACTCGATGTTCTGTTCATTGCTTACTGACGGGGAATGACAGTAGGTAGGTACATCTTAAAGTTTTATTTCGTAGTTTTACAAAACATGTTTGCTACCTAAACATTAACCTGTGTATAAGTAACAGTAGGCAACTTGCATTGTACGGGGTCAATGACCGTACTATGTTCAAACGCAGAACAGCTGTTTGTTGTAAGTAAGTCACAAGGTCACTATGATTGGTTTTTACAGCTACTTATTTGATTCTATTTTTTTTGTTATGAGAAAAAATGCTCCTATAAACATTATTTTTTTTCTTACGTAAAGTGTTTATATCAGTGCGTATGTAGCCCTCCCGAAATTTTTGACATAAATAACGAAGCACCTTATATTTCATAAATTCATATATGTATTAACACAAGTATGGCTTTTTATTTTTAACTATCATGTACTTACGCGTATTACTAAATAAAGTATGTATTCTTATTTTTTTCAATTCTCATTCTCAAATCTTTTGCTACTACCTACTTACATTGCACTATATTAATAGAATCTCAATCATCCAAAGGTTGACTATAAGAAATCTATGTTAGGGTTAAGTCCACATTTGCACCTTATAGTAAATGTTCTAATGTGTTTGTTACTGTTGAATGTTTCTTGGAGCAATAAAACATTTTCTATTCAATTCTAATTGTATTAATTTAACTATAAATTAAAAACTTAAGTCAATTTAAACTATAAAATTGAATTTAAAAATTTTCCTTTACCATAATATTTGTTCTCAGAAAGAATAGAATCGCCCTGGTTTACTCATCTGGTTTTTACCTCGAGGAAAAAGGTAAGGAAACGTGACTGAAGACCACATGTTTACGACGCGACAGTCATACAAAACTTATATAATATTATTGTCTAACCGAACAGTTGTGTACCCATAAAGACCAAGAACAAAGTCATACGCACTCCACTCATCGCTCGGTGAATCCCGTGACACACCTATACTTTTACATTCACTGATAAACTGCCATAAAAATGTAAATCTAACCCTAAAAATAAATATATCTCTATCTTTTCTCTATCTTCTCTTCTCTATATATATCTTCTCTATATCTACTCTCTACTTCTTATAAAAGGGAACATCTGTCTGTATGTATATGTATATGTTTGAAGTAAACTCCGGAACCACTGAACACATTTTGATACGCTTTGCACCAATGGAAGGATTGTTTTTTGAGGCTCACTATATCATCCATCACGCTAAATTGCCTTAGGGCTAAGCAGCATCAAAGAAAGTATGATATGAACGGAGAGCTCGGCGGAGAGAGAAGATAAGAAAAGCGTTCGTTTATTATCATATTTGCGTTTATATCGGATTTGATATTAAACCGAGTTTACCGCGAGCGAAGCCGCGGGCAAAATCTAATAAATAGTATAAGCCGTCCAGGGGGGACAGAGGAGATGGCATTGCAGCGGTGCCGGGAGCCACCAGCAGCGGCGGATAACTCAGTGGTGCAGACAGTCGACGATGGTTAAGCAAAGCTGGGCGCGGTCAGTATTTGGATGGGTGACCGCTCGACCGTTGGAGGCTGACCGTGGTTGGGATTCCACGTAAAACTGTAGGTCCCTTCCCTTCTTACCTTACTAGGTGGTAGGGTTCAACCCGCGCGGGTTGATACCACCGCACTGAATGAAAGGTCGGTCGAAACGGCTATGTAAATAGTTTGTGTTTTCCGTCCAGTTCAGTGTAGCCGGCACGAGCGAAGGGAAGCACTGACGTGGCACCAAGTTCACCCGGTGTTATGTGCTGACATCACGGATGTTGTAGGTGATTGATGAGCCAACCGTGTCAGTTTCCATAAAAAAAATGTAGAAAATACGACAAGACGCCCGATGACTAACTAAGTACTTACTTACTTATGCTCTGAAAGTCGGAGGCTGTGTGTGAGGGGTCGATATTAGCGGCGCCAAGTTGGCGGAGGGAGTCCGCCCGGCGGCGGTGGAGAACAGGGATGTTGCGGATGCGATTTATTTGACATCCGCGGATACGGATGCAGATGCGGATTTTTGGACGCTCACATCCGCGGATGCGGATGCGGATGCGGATGTTAACAAGATTGCTTGAAGAACCGGTTAGTTTAAGTCCTTGAATAAAAGAGATTATGCTTTTAATATCTTTTATTGATCAATAAATTTTTAGTAAGAAAATTTCAAGATTGGGCTATTCATTTTCATTTTCATTATATCATTTTCATCCGCCTTAAAATAAGTCCAAATCTCACTTCGTACCGGTGGTGACATTGTTGTTACACCTTATGAATAACATTCACTTCTGGGACACTATACTTCGCCGCACTATATACAGTGGAAGTGGAATACTCGAGTCGGAAATTCAACTTAGAAGACGCGTCGTCACGCGTGTTTAGACACGCATGCATACACGAAACGTGACAAATGACGCAATAATAATGGAAAACAAAGTCGTCAGCACTGCACTGCAACGTCCAATTTCATTCAAGTCTCAACCTGCACTACATCCGCATCCGCATGAGTTCCGCATCGATTTAATGCGGATGCAAATGCAGATGCGGATGTCAAAATAAATGCGGATGCTCCGCATTTACGGATGCGGATGCGAATATCCGCAACATCCCTGGTGGAGAATTGGGGGCGGCGTCGATCACACTGAGCCGCTGCAGAATCAGAATCAGAATCAGAAGTAATTTTATTGTGTCTCATTTTACAATACATAGATAAATGGTGTTGTTTTACAATATAGAGAGCTGCTGTAGTCGTGATCGATAGATAGATAGATAGATAGAAAATTCTTTATTGCTCCAGTAAACATTAAACAGTAACAAATACATTGAAAAATTTACATAAGGTGCAAAGGCGGACTTATCCCTTACAGAGATTTCTTACAGTCAACCTTTCGATCGATCTTAAATCGATCTTAATCTCTAATTGTTTTTTTTTTATTTAATCCGGTATGGGTGGCGGAGTCAGAGGGGCCAAAGCGCATGCTACGACCAGCCAATATCACCTCCGAGAAGGTAGGTGCCATACCGGAGACTTCCCTGGATTGCTGGCTATACTGGACTAGAGGAGAACACAGCCGAGGCTGCTATGCGGCCATCCTACATCCAGTACGGTGGTACCAACCCAGTCGGCTACAATTTGAGCCTAGGTATAGTAAGGGGCAAGGGAATGGACGTACAGTTTTACACCGGTTCCGAACGGTGAAGCAGCAGCTTCACCGTTCTATGCACGTAAATTTTTTCGTCAGAAAAAACTCATTGGTACACGCCGACCGGATTCGAACCTCGGACCTCTCGCATGAGAAGCCGATGCCCAAGCCAAGGCCACCAGCCGCTTAAATAACCGTTTGAGATACAAGTTACAACATTCAAAATAGTTTTTATGCTGTAAGGATTAAATTCAGGTTGTGACACTGCGTCTGATTCGAATTTCAAGAAGTGTACCGCCAATCTTACTTATCTGACAGATTCAGTTTTAATAGAATTATGTAAGACTTCATCTATCAGCGCAGATCGATAGCTTTTTGTAAACACGATTTGATTAACTTCGCTCGATAGAAAAATATCATGAATTTAGTTATAAAAACGTATCTAAAGCATGTGACCAAATCAAGGCTTTGCAAAACATATATTTTATTTGTTGAATATATACCTAAATCCGTAGCTTTTTACTTTTTTGTTTCGATCTGTAGTTCTGGAATAAAAAAATTAAAACCAAATTTTTTATTGATTGATTGTGTTGCATCCTACTCCAACCAGCGAAAGCGGCGCCTTGAAAAAGGAGTACGGGTGAATATCAGGTCAACCTGTCAACCCATGACAGGGCCTTAACTAAGTACTTTATAATTTTCAGGTCTCCCTACCCCGTACGGAAGCCTATTACTAAGGCAACAACGTCTGTCTGTCTGTCTGTCCGTCTGTCCGAGCGATGATGGCTGTGTCTTTAAAACCGTAATAGCCAGCCGGTTGAAATTTTAACAGAATATGTCTCAAAATAATAAAACAATTAAAATTTGAAAAATTAAGAGGGATCCCCATGAAAGAAACGTGTTTTTCAATTTTGTTTTCTTTTTGTGGTGCGGAAACCTCGGTGCGCGAGACCGACTCGCACTTGGCCGTTTTTTTTTATTATTGAGTCTTAAGTTGCTGCTTACGGTGCTGTAATTTATCAGAATCCTTGCAGCACAACACCGATTACTCTGTTCAACCAGATTGTCGGGATACAGCGTGCCGGTATATTATGTAAATGTATATGAAAGTAAAAGCCTGCAACTGTGAATAGTGCTTTATTCTGAAGGCTATATTATTATCAATGATCAGGATTTCTCTCACAGAAAGACTTCCTAGGTTGTTGCGCACGACATCTCGGTGAGCGCAGGCAGGGTGTGCTTACCTACAGCGACGACGCGACAGTGTGAAAGCTATTTTAAAAATCCTTTTTTTTTAATAACTTATTATTTATACACGGCTATACATTTTAGGTAATAATATTTTGAATCTCACCGAAAACTGATTCTGATGAAACTGAACTCTTTGTTTTTTTTATGTAAAAATTTTCAAGTTTTCTGAAGTTGTATATTTTTGAGTAATCGAAAAAAAAAATTGAAATAAAAAAAAACGCAAAACAAGAGTCGTTATGTTTCAGGTGTAGAATCACCCCGTTTTCAGGTATTTTACTACACGCCACCTTTAATGGAACACCGTGTATAAATAGTAAATTTTGATGAAGTGAAGTTACAAAGTGATGCACCTGTACAGTAAGATAAAAAAGTGCCGATGAATTTCGATGAATCAATTGGTGCTCTGGCGAAACTACTGTAACATTACAATGAGTGTAAGAATTATTTTTATGTTTGTGTAAGTAGTTGACGAAAGTGCTCTTTAGTGTTCCGTATCTACACGGAAGCCTATTACTAAGCCTACACCGTCTGTACGTCTGTCCGTCCGAGGGCTATATAATTTGAACCGTACGAAGCCGGTTGAAATTTTCACAGAATATGTATTATTAATTATTATGGCGACTGTGCCAACAAATGACAAAGAAAGTAAAAAATTAAGGGGTCCTCATACAAGTATAATAATATGCGGCAGAGCGCCATCTTGTCAGCCTCGATAGCTCAGTGGTGCAGACAGTCAACTGTCGCTATTGAATGTTAAGCAACGCCGGGTGCGGTCAGTACTTGGATGGGTGACCGCTGACCGTTGGAGGCTGACCGAGGTTCGGATTCCTCGTAAAACTGTAGGTCCCTTCCCTCCTAATCTTACTTGGTGGTAGGGTTTAACCCGCCCGGGTTGGTACCACCGCACTGAATGAAACATCGGTCGAAACGGCTATGTAAATAGTTTGTGTTTTCCGACCAGTTCAGTGTAGCCGGCACGATCAAAGGGGGAAGCACTGACATGGCACCTAGTTCACCCGGTGTTATGGGCTGACATCACGGACGTTGTAGATGATGTAGCCAACCGTGTCAGTTTCCATAAAAAAAAAAATAAAAAAAAAATCAAACATCTGGGCTGCGGAGCTGTTTAACGCGATTCCGCCGTCCCCATTCCACCTCTGCACTACGCGTACTGGGCAGGGGATGCACCCCTATTCAATCGACCTACCACGGACCTACCAACCGGTTCTGCAGATATTTTTATTCACAGAACCGGGAAAATGTGGAACGCACTCCCTGCCCATCTATTTCCTCCCAAGTACAGCCTGGGGGTTTTCAAAAGGGGCATGAAAAGGCTCCTGTCAGGCCGGCGCGTGGCATTCGGAATCCCCGTGCATCACAGAATGCCATGGGCATCGTTAGACACCTACTTGTAGGTGAAACAATGCCATATGTAACGCTATCAAGAAAAAAAAATTACGAAAGTATTAACAGTCACCGATAGATGGCGCGAGTCACGCCATCTATTTTACTATTTCTATCTATTTCTATCGCCATCTATTTTAAAGGAATAGCCCCACTGCATCTCTGCCCGTGTATGTCGTAAGAGGCGACTAAGGGATAATATGACTCCCTTCTTATATTACTAGGTGGTAGGGTTTAACCCGCCGGGGTTGATACCACCGCACTTAATGAAAGGTCGGTCGAAACGGCTATGTAAATAAATTAGTTTTTAGTCCCGCACCGTCACTCATATGTGGCTATATAACAGCGGCGACTCCTGGTCCTGAATATTGGGTTGGCTCTGGCTAAGGATTTTTTTTTTCATAATTTCATAACTTAGGTACCTACGCGTTAATTTATTTCTACCACAATGAGTTCAAAAACTGAAAGACGATTACGATATAGATAGTTTATAATATTTAGTTTAAATGATTTATTTTGCTCACTTACGATTTATTTGTCTGTAGATAGGTAGGTACCTACCGGTTATGTCAAAGCTGTCGAGTTGCAGCCGACAACAGCGACGTCTCCCTCCTCTGGCACGACGACGACGAGACAGGCATACAAGCTTGAATTGTTACATTTTATTTGTACTTGAAGTCCACTCTTCGTTCCACAGACAAGAAATTTTCGATGACTCGATCGTGAAAATCTTCTTTCTTCCTCAATTTTGTTAGCAACTCCTTTTCCACAGATATGTAAGAGTGCCAAATTACTGAGTCTCTCTTGTCCTTGAGTGCTCCGTAGATAGCTCGGTAGGAGTTTGCCATTATAATTACCAATAAATCACTTTAAATTTAACAACACTGAACAGGATTCATCCATACAAAGTCCATACCTACATAACGGAATATAATTATGCAGCTATCAACTCGCGAGCCAATGCGCACACACACGCGCATACAACACACCTAGCCTAGCTCGCTAGTCGCATCGCATCGCACTTCACAGCACAAGAATACTCGTCGTGTGGACGCAGCGCGCACACACCCACACACGCAACACACACACACCTAGCTCGCTCGCTAGCTCGCTCTACTCGCTACCGCGTCACTAAATGCACTCCCAGCTGCGCCAACTCGAAAGGCTGATCAGCGGGTCCGCGAGGGACGGGGGGGACATCGGTCGCTTCCGCCTTGTATGGAATACGATGGCGCTTCAAAATGTAGCCAACCGGCCAATGAATGCCTTGATGTGTCGTCATTCGTCGTCGCCCGCGTTTGACGCGCGCGAAATTTCAAATTATGTAACGGGTACGGGATTGACGTTTTATCTTATTAATCGTGGATTATATGACTTAAATAATATAACTCCGAAATTTTTTCACATTTATTTTAGCCTGATACTTCTGTATTAATGGTGTCATTCATTTTATTCGGTTTGGCGGCGCCAACCTCGCCAACTGAGAGGAGTCGCCGCTGCTATATAAATAGTTTGTGTTTTCCGTCCAGTTCAGTGTAGCCGGCACGACCGAAGGGAGCACTGACGTGCTGACATCACGGACGTTCTAGGTGAAGTAGCCAACCGTGTCAGTCCATAAAAAAAAAAAAAACAACTTTTCCACACACAGAGGGTCCCGTAGCCATATGTTCCTTCTTGCGCGTATAGCGAGTACCTTGGTGAACTCAGGTACCATGTCTTGCTTCCATTTGGTCGTGCCGGTTACACTGAAATGGATGCAAAAATAGTAAAGATCAGTACAAATTTGTGTATCTCTAATGAGTATTTTTTTTATAAATAATAACAAGATGGCCGTGAATAGACACCGACACGACACAACATGTTGCATCGAGCCACCCCATAAGGTGTCTGACGACGGCTATGGACATTCGGTAGTATGAGATTGTTACGAATGCCATGCCGGCCTCACAGGTGCCTATTTACGCCCATCTTGAAGGACCCGACACTGAGCTTGGGGGGAAAATATGCGTTGCAGAATTTACCAGTTATGCGGAGGAAACATCGGCAAGATCGGTACGCATGCGCGGTTCCGTCCAGCGTTAGAGTTGCCAACTTTTTTTAAAAGAAACAACGTATTTCTGATTTCAGGGATGGCAAATAAAAAGTACAGTTTTATTTAAAAAAAGTATTATTTATTTAAATTTTAAAACATTTATATTTTTAGTGCTCTCTGGATATTTCAGCAGTGATTAGGTATTTTTAATGCACTTTATGATGCAATGCTTTCGACCAGCTGGACCAGCGTGTAGGTGTGCAATCATCTCTCAGTGTGCGCGGTGCGGAGGTGGAAAGGGGACGACGGGATCGCCACAATCAGCTCCTCCGAGCACTTACCATGAAATAAGCGATAGAACACACTAAGTACCGTAACTCTAACCAAATGTTCTTGCTCTAACTATTGTATTGCAGGTGGGGGTTCAAAATGTGGTTCAAAATGCGGTTCAAAACTTCAACACCGGCAGCCCCACTTATGACAATCTTGACAATATTACCATCTACTACGGCGTCGCATTTGTTCTTTTCTTCGTGATCATCTTTTGTCATTGTTGCAATGGTAATTTTGTTATACGAACTTGTTAACATATACAGGTTGTTGTAACGGCCACTACATTAAATTAAGGAAATGATTATTGGGATCAATAGTAACAAAAAAATAAGTCAAATTATTTTTTTCTGAATTCCCTTTCAATGAAAAGTTACAGTATTCATACAAACTAATCGATATATTTAGTGTAAAAACCGCCTTCAAAAATGTATGAAATAAAAAAATATAACCCTAGAGTTGAAGGCGGTCGGTTATTTTTGCTTGCTTTAGCACCGCCTTCAACTCTAGGGTTCGATTTTTTTTATTTCATACATTTTTGAAGGCGGTTTTTAAATTTTCTTAAATACTTTTTTATTTCACAGTTTTTTTTAAGAATGTTTTGCTATTAATGTACTCGGCGGAATCGCTCGGCCTTCGCTTGTACACAGACATAATTTTTTAATTTTTATGTAGGTACCTATGACTGAAGATGCATTTTTTATTTATTATTATTATTATTTTTATTTCAATTAATTTACTTTGTATTTATTTTAATATTTTAATATTTATTGTTTAAGTACTGAATGCTGCATTTGAATTTGATGTGTGTGCGATGGGACAACTGCCTGAACAAATAAACGATTTGATTTGATTTGAGTTGATTTGATTTTGATAGCGTCACGCCTATTTCCCGGTGGGGTAGGCAGATACAACGGATCTCCACGTGCCACGGTCCTGCCTGACACACTTCTGCCGCCTCTCCCACTCTTAGAATGCTCTTCATGATCTAGACTGCTCGTCGGTTATATCTTGCATAGCGTCACTTCTGTTTCCCAGTGGGGTACGCAGAGCAGAGACAATGAATCTCCACGTGCCACGATCCTGGCACACGTCTGCCGCCTCTAATAATTTCTAACTAACGGCATAAAAGGTCAAGTTGAACATTAATTAATAAAAACTTCATTTTACAGCACTATGCCGTAGTACATCCAACGAAGAATCCGCTCAAAACATCCAAGCCACGCGCCCATCCGGAAATGCTACAAATGAACGAACACCCCTTAGCATTCAGAACAACGCAGGTCCTTACGTGTTAACAAATACTCCACGGCATCAGCCAAGCTGCAGAAATACCATTGGCTGGAATCTATCAACAATATTCGGTGCGGTTCCATCAGCGAAAAGTGCCTCATACGGTTTACTAAGTTTTGATGCTTCCAGACAAACTGCGCCAATCTCTGAAAATGCAGAAGTAGGACTTCAAAATGCAGAAACAGTACTTCATATTGCAGAAAAAGGACCTCAAAATGCAGAAACAGGCTCTCAATATGTAGACACAGACCTATCTCTAAGACAAACCCCGTTATACCCTTGTGATGAAACTCAAAAACAACAATTATATTATTCATTGAACGAAACTCAGAGAGAAACCTCTTATATGGACAGATCTAATAGAGCCGAACTATCTTCTATTAATAATCCATCTGATATACCAAATATGTCTAATAGTGAGCTGGGTTTTCCAAGGCCAGAGTCAGTTACCAATAATTTGAATGACAGTAAAAGAAAAGAACAGCCTTATTCTGCTGAGAACACTCACACGTTAGAACAATTTGGTACTGTTGTACCAAATGCGCCTTATCCTGAGCTTGGATTTCGAAGACCGGATCCAACTTATTAATTGGATGAAACTCAAAATCAAGAATCAACTCGTACTGTGGACGAAAATCAAAGGTGAGGGTTGCAGTTTGCAATCTGAAGTTAGTAGTTTTTGGTTTCAAATTTGTACTTGATTTGCCAAATAAAATAGAGATTATTGTAGTCGATTATTGTAGTATTGTCAGCCTCGATAGCTCAGTGGTGCAGACAGTCAACTGTCGCAATGTTAAGCAGCGCTGGGTGCGGTCAGTACTTGGATGGGTGACCATTGGCGTATCTAGGGTTATTTTCCAGGGTGGGCCTGGCCCCTGAAAAGCGATGGCCGATGAAGCCGAAACCCGATGTACCTACGCAATAAAAGTACGTAATTGAACTCGAAGTGTTGAGCCGTATTTCGACCATTGATTTCGGAAAGTTTCTCTACCTAAATAATATTAAACAAAAAAAAAATTTTAAGTGTTTATTTTGATTACCTGGATGGAAATTCAATTTTATGTTGATTGAGCTGTAGATTATTTAAGTGTTTTTGTGTGAAATTATTTAAGTGCCCACCCTAGAATTTTGGGATGGCAACCCAACATCCTGGGGTGGGCACCAGATACTTCTGGGGTGGGCCGTGCCCACCCGGCCCCCCCCCCCCCCCCCCCCCCTCTATATACGCCAATGTGGGTGACCGCTGACCGTTGGAGGCTAACCGAGGTTCGGATTCCTCGTAAAACTGTAGGTCCCTTCCCTCCTAATCTTACTTGGTGCTATCGGTTGAAACGGCTATGTAAATAGTTTGTGTTTTCCGGCCAGTTCAGTGTAGCCGGCACGATCAAAGGGGGAAGCACTGACATGGCACCTAGTTCACCCGGTGTTATGGGCCGACATCACAGACGTTGTAGCTTTAAATTTAATTTAATTTAATTTTGTAACATTAGGTCACAGTTCGAGTTATATTGAAGGCTGACTTGAAGAAATTCAATTTTGTTCTGCACTTTCAATATGTGTGTGAAATTTTATTTCAGTGGCTGTTCCAGATCGCCAGAAAGAAACAAGATTCTGTTCAGAGAGTAAATTATAAAGTTATAACTTTACGGTCACCTGTAATACGGTCATCTTTAATACAATCACTCGTAAATACTCGTAATATACAGTTTCACATTATAGGGAGTTTACAGTTAATCTGGAGGTGCTGAAAACGGGTGTCATACTTACCACATACCACAGATCATACATACATACTTATTACACACAGAGTGTTCGGTGTTGTACTGCAAAGGCTCTCGTATATTACAACACATCTTTTATTATTGTTTGTCATGTTAAAAAATATACCTACTAAAATCGGTGTAATTAAATTTCATTCCAGCCGGTCTATTCTTGTAAATTCTGACAGCGGATTCAGCGCTGATGCGGCGGTGAGAGCCGCTTTGGTAAGTGGCTCTCAGCAGACCTGCAGTGATATGTTTTAGGTGGCATGAGAAGGGGTTCACTCTAGTATTACTTAGGAATTTTGCTAAAACCCCATACCAATATACAGGGTGTTTCAGGATAGGGTTTCGTAACTTCAGGGTTGGAAAGGGGTCCATATTTGAAGACAAAAAGCTCTGCAACTTTTTCCCACATCCGGTCATTTTATAGTACTTTTTGATGAAAATCGTTTCATCGAGATATGGTGGACGGTTAAAGTCCACCTTTATTAAATAAGAATAAAATTACTAAGTTGCCACTTAAATTTGAATGGCATCAAAAGAAAAAGGGGACTGGACTAGGTCATTGCACTCCCTAGACTAGACCTAGCAGCACCGTTGCCAAATCTCACTGTCCATCCAGTTTTTATTACAATTTAAAAAAATTGTGTGAAAAAAAACACGGATTTTCGATCTTAGTGATAAGGATTTCTTTCGTCTAATAACAAAGAGGAATTATGTCTAATAATGAGTACTTTCTATTCCTGAAGTTTCTCAAGCCTATCCTGAAACACCCTGTATAACGTTGAGAAAAGGGGGTGAGGCATCATGGAGCCCTACTACAACCTTGCTTGATGATGTTTTTTTTTTATGTAAACCAGCATGGGTGGCTGTGCCGAGGGACCAATGGTGCAGTCGACAGAGCCAAAATCACCTCTCCTCGCGAAACCACGCTCAGTTAGGTGCCATGCCAGCAGATTTGCGGACTGTTGCTAGGCTGTCTAGCCCGTTATTACGACGCTTGAAGACACCCAGGTTAAAGGATTCAGGAAATACACTCGCCGGAAGACCGTTCCACACTCTAGCGGTGCGACAAAGAAACGATTTAGAGAACCGATGGGTTCTCAAAAGCCCAATGTCAACAACAGAATGGTGCTGAGTCTCTCTGCGACGAGTCATGCGGAGATAGGACGGGTTGCAGGGAATAAGGGATGCTAGTTTCACGGAGCAACGTCCGTGATAGTATCTGTAAAACAGACTAAGCGAACCCACAAATCGTCTGTGACTTAGGGACTCCAGACCATCTGTAAGTTTCGGGTCACCAACAGGACGGATGGCTCGGCGCTGTATCGATGATGTGTGTATACTTGATGATGTGATCCATGATGTGTCCATGATGCTACTTTGCCTCGGCAGAAGCTGACTCGCTCTGCTGGGGACATGAGGGCCCAGGGGACATGAGGGCGGCAACCATCATGCTATAGCTTCGTCGGCCCTCTTCATCCTCCGGGAGTGACCGAAACTTCCAAGACAAATATTAACTAGATTGGATGTATGATGTTTACGAACAAACGATCTGTCGCTATCGGAACGAGTTAGCCTGTTTTTTTTTTATAATTTTGGGGAGAATTGTGACATTTCTATGAGTAAAGAAGACTGCGCCTGTTCTATCAACGTTTTTAGGGTTCCGTATCCGTCGTACGGGACCCTATTACTAGGCCTACGCCGTCTGTCTGTCTGTCCGTCTGTCCGAGGGCTGTATCTCTTGAACCCGAGGTTGAGGTAGCCCGTTAAAATTTTCACAGAATATGTGTTATTATGGCCGATTTATCAGCAAATAAGTAATAAAAATTTGAAAAAGTAAAAACTTCACGGGGGTCCCCATACACGAAACTAAAAAGTGTATGCGCGCCATCTACCGAAAAGAGTATCAAGCATTTTAACTAATACATAGATGGCGTGAGTGGCGCTGACCATGACATGCTGATACGGAACCCTCGGTGCGGGAGTTTGACTCGCACTTGGCCGGTTTTTTAAGATAGAGCAGTACAAATAAGTACCTACATAGGTACGTAGAAATAGAGCAATCAATAAAAAAAATTTTATTTGACCCACCTCGTTTACTCCCGGATACAAAACAGTGACAGCCCTAACCAATACAAATAATTGACAGTAACTTCAAAATTTCACTAGATTTGGATGTGATTTTTTGTGGTCAATAAAAGAAAAAAATACCCCGATTTTCTAATAAATATATTTTCCCCAAACGGAGAACTTCAGAAAAATCAAAAGGTAGAATAACTCAAATCACCGAACTCAAATATTTCTGCTCAAGGCAAGGGCATACGGAGCACGAGCCCAGGGCCCCCGGCTTGATGGGGGGCCCAAAATGTCAAGGTCGTCGCTTACACCGAAAAAGAGGAGCTCAAATCGTTAATTTGAATGCAAATCAGAAACCCGAAGAGATTTAAAGACGGAACCACAACGTTTTAGGCACTTTGGTTTTAGGTTTTAGTATAGGTAGGTACTTATCTAAAAAAAATCTGAAAAATACATGCATAGGTCAAAATTTCTTTGAATGCTTTATAATGTAGGTACATAACATAACCTTTATTTGAATAACTTTAAATGTTCAAGCAAAGAGTGTTCAAGTCACTAAATATAGGTCATTACTAGTGGCGCCATCTACTGGCGCTCGTCGAGCGCGTGTGTAGGCTGCTGCACGCCACGCATCAATGTTAAGCCGGGTCTCCTGTTAATGTTTTTTCGAAACATTTACACAGAAACATCGAAACATTGGGGCGGGGCCATCCACATTTGTATGAAAATCATAGAGAAATACATAATGTTTTTGTTTCATGTTTTTTGTGTATTGTTTCGAAAAAACATGCGCAAAAGACGCGGCTTTACTTACATTACATTTATCACAGACACAGAAACAAATAAGATGTAGGTAAAGCCGGGCCGGGTCTCCTGCCAATGTTTTTTTCTAAACATTACACATTACAATGGCCATCCACATTTGTATGAAAACCATAGAGAAATAATGTTTTTGTTTCGATGTTTGGTCCAAAAATTTTACAGTATCCGCAAAACGTAAAAATAAACCAAAATAAATCTGGATATTGAGAGCTTCCTTCCACAATAAAAGGTTTGCTAATATAATGGCAATAACTAAAATGCAGGTTACGGAGATATCAGTATTGCCAGTAATAGAATTTATTACCAGAATTTAGTATTCTGTGGAAAAAATTGCAAAACAGATTTATTTTTCTATTTTCCTGAATTATTCTGCAGGTGCTATCTGTGTGCATAGCTAATGAAATTGACTATACTTTCGGACTTACGTTTTAATTATTTTGACGTGAATTCGATGAAAGTCTTACCTTTGGTTTAGTGAGGGTCAATCAGAAAAATTCTTCACAAAAACACGTGGGTAGGTACCATTGGCGTATATAGAGGGGGGGCCGGGTGGGCACGGCCCACCCCAGAAGTGTCTGGTGCCCACCCCAGGATGTTGGGTTGCCAACACAAAATTCTAGGGTGGGCACTTAAATAATTTCACACAAAAACACTTAAATAATCTACAGCTGAGGAATCAACATAATAACAATTCCATTTCCATCCAGGTAATAAAAATAAAGACTTAAAAAAAAATTGGTTGTCTGTAAAGTCGGTTTACGGACGATAGTTTTACGTGATGACGTGGAATAATCGTAGTACATAGAGAAAAGATCAGTAATTATATTTCCAGTAGAAAGATTAATCATCTTGTGACTGGCCATCAATAAACTTCTGTTGTCTGATCTTGACAGTTTTACTTCTTAAGACGTTTCCATGGTAACTTTGACTTGATTGATTGTGCCTCTCTATCGCTTGTTACGCGCTCTCGCTTACACACATAGGCTCAGATGGAACGTGACACTTTTTCGTGTGTGCAGCCGGTGTTCATCAATTTATAAGACGTGACGTCATCACGTCAAAAAATTGTTTTGTTTAATTTTATTTAGGTAAAGAAACTTTCCGAAATCAATGTTCGAAATACGGCTCATCACTTCAAGTTCAAATTACCTACTTTTATTGCGTAGGTACATCGGGTTGCGGCATCATCGGCCATCGCTTTTCAGGGGGCCAGGCCCACCCTGGAAAATAACTCTAGATACGCCAATGGTAGGTACTTTTGAAAACTTCGTGCTACTAAAGTTTATAAGTTGTTGATATACCATTTTGAAGACCCATCCTCCGGCGGCGCGCCGGCTACGTAAAAATATGTGTTTCAATCAAAAGGTTTCAATGAATAATATCACCACCGCGTGCCGCGCCGCACGTTCTTTGAATTCACGAAATAACTAGCGGTAGTTATTAGCAGGGTCTGTGCAGTCAGTACAAAATTTATTTCTATGAAAATTGTACGTGCAAAAGTACTTTGAGCTCCTGTTCATAGATGGCGGGTCAATCAAGGACGAAAGTAACGCAGTGTTGTCAGATATGGAGGTTTTCCTCCAAAACTGGAGGTATTTCGTTTTCGGGTTTCTGGAGCAATATAAAATCAATGAAATGAAGGATTTTCGTAAAAATTTAGGTTTTCCGGAGGTTTTCATTTTAAAGCAAAAACACGTCGTGAACTACGAGTAGTATTTAGATAGAGAAATAACAATATTTTAGTTTCACTCGTTCATCCTTTTTTCCCTATTATCCTTATTAGTAAGTATTACTTGTCTATTGCTGGTTTGCCGCTACCTCAGCCCGCGCTTCCGCACATCGCGCCACACGCACGCCACACCCGCTGACGCCTAGCTCAGTAGCAGCGGCGACTCCTGGTCCTGAATATTGGGTTGGCTCTGGCTAAGGTTTTTTTTTTCATAATTTCATAACTTAGGTACCTACGCGTTAATTTATTTCTACCACAATGAGTTCAAAAACTGAAAGACGATTACGATATAGATAGTTTATAATATTTAGTTTAAATGATTTATTTTGCTCACTTACGATTTATTTGTCTGTAGATAGGTACCAACTGGTTGTGTCAAAGCTGTCGAGTTGCAGCCGACAACAGCGACGTCTCCTCTGGCACGACGACGACGAGACAGGCATACAAGCTTGAATTGTTACATTTTATTTGTACATGAAATCCACTCTTCGTTCCACAGACAAGAAATTTTCGATGATTCGATCGTGAAAATCTTCTTTCTTCCTCAACTTTGTTAGCAACTCCTTTTCCACAGATATGTAAGAGTGCCAAATTACTGAGTCTCTCTTGTCCTTGAGTGCTCCGTAGATAGCTCGGTAGGAGTTTGCCATTATAATTACCAATAAATCACTTTAAATTTAACAACACTGCACAGGATTCATCCATACAAAGTCCATACCTACATAACGGAATATATGCAGCTATCAACTCGCGAGCCAATGCGCACACACACGCGCACATAACACACCTAGCCTAGCTCGCTATAATAGTCGCATCGCATCGCACGTCGCACAGCACAAGAATACTCGTCGTGTGGACGCAGCGCGCACACACCCGCACACGCAACACACACACCTAGCTCGCTCTACTCGCTACCGCGTCACTAAATGCACTCCCCGCTGCGCCAACTCGAAAGGCTGATCAGCGGGTCCGCGCGGGACGGGGGGGACATCGGTCGCTTCCGCCTTGTATGGAATAGGATGGCGCTTCAAAATGTAGCCAACCGGCCAATGAATGCCTTGATGTGTCGTCATTCGTCGTCGCCCGCGTTTGACGCGCGCGAAATTTCAAATTATGTAACGGGTACGGGATTGACGTTTTATCTTATTAATCGTGGATTATATGACATAAATAATATAACTTCGAAATTTTTTCACATTTATTTTAGCCTGATACTTCTGTATTAATGGTGTCATTCATTTTATTTGGTTTGGCGCCGCCAACCTCGCCAACTGAGAGGAGTCGCCGCTGCTCAGTAGCGTTAGTATCGCTGTCGCGTAGCCAAAGAATATAATACCGCGTAGCCACGCCCGTATTATATGTGTAATTGAGCTACCTACCCCTCGCGCGTGTACGAATTTTGTTTTTTTTTTGTGTTATTTGTTTTATTACTAACATTTGTTGTGTTCAAATGCCAATACGAGTAAAAAAAAGGAATAGTAATATGACTATGACGTGTGCGCTAGCTTCACTAGTCATGTCACTTAATTACGTAGAATTATTATTACATGGTAGTACATGCCTGAAATACGAAGTAACGACAGTTCAGTTGTCGGCGGCGGCGGCCTGGTGGCGGCGGGAGCATTCGTCTATCCGACTTTTTTGTCGACGGTACCGATAGCTGTTACGTCATACATCATAACCGTACCGTCAGCGGTGGCATACTGGAACCAGACGACTAATAGGTACCTATCCTTTTTTGAGAATTAATGTAGGTAAGATGGTTTTTATTTTAGAAAATATGGGAAACTGGAGGTTTTTTCTAATGGTTTGGAGGGAATTGGTATAACTGATCTGGGAACACTGAAGGAACGGTGCGGTACAGATAGTTTATAATTTTTGTTAATCAAGTTAAGTGTGGTTTGTGGTTGTTATACGTTTTGTTTGCTCATGGTGTTTTCTTCAATTATTTGTGATACTTACCTGTGACCCGCCTTTGTTTTTTGGTGTTTTATACTTTCTCTCCGACCTCGGTTACGTTTATTGGACTGAGATCAGCAGAAATAGCAGCAGGAAAAAAGTTTATAAGGCGATACCATCCAAAGAGAAGCATTGTTATTAGGAAACAAAAAAATAAACATTAAATGATATATTTTATTCATTCAATTGTTTAATTTCTACATTCCTAAAAAATAAGAAAATATTGAGGTTATGAACCTACGTACCTACCTAAGCATACGTACTACCTAGTATACAAAGTTATAGATAGATATGAGCTACTTTGAGCTTCTGCCACCAGAGGCGCTTATTGAGGAATGAAGCTGATGCCTCTAAACCCCACCATATAAGTTACTCTATGGTTATTAGCCCGATTTCTAACCACCCCGATTTTCTTATTCGTATTTTTTGGAACAAATAAATACTGACCTAAATTACCTACCTATAGGGAAGTGTCTATTCGTAGGTATACCTGCATGCAGGTATACCTACGAATAGCCCTGTCCAATATTCTCAGAAAAAGTTTGGAAAAAGTGTTTACTTTTGCATTTTTGAATATTTCGCCTGGCAGCACTAACTACAAAGAGGATATAACCACTGACTAACTAGTCCCGAAATTTTAAAATGGCCACTGTGCCGTGCGGTGCGTGTGTTCTTTTTTGATTTGATGTGCTCAAGCGAGTAACTTTTGCATTTTCGTATTCACTATATTATTTCTGTGTGAAGTTCTCTATTTGTTCGTTGTACATCTTACGGCGAAGTACGGGCGGTAGCGGGGACCACAGCGGTGAGTAGCGCACCCCGCGCGCATGGGTACCGAAAGTGACGCGTCGCGGTCGATGGCACGATTTGGATGAAAAGCGCAGTTCCGAAGCTCCCGTGTAGGTCCGCCACCGTGCGCCGACGACAGTTTGCGAGCGGCGCTCCGCTCTCTGTTCAAACTGACTGTCCCGCATATAGAACGCTTGTGCGGGGCCATAATGGCAGGCCCGGCGTGCCTGGTAAACGGCGAACCGAGATACGGGGCGAGCGAAGTTCGTTCTCAGTACTATGTGTGGGTGTGTGATGGTGTTCGCAGGGCAAGATGGCGTGGCGCGACCGGCGCGAGCCAGAGCAGCGCTACGGCGACCGGTGGAGCGAGACGGCGCGCGACTCTGACGGGCCGTGGGAGCAGGACAGGCGGCCGCGGCGCCGCTCGCCCGTGCCGGTGTGGGAGCACGAGCGCGCACCCGGCGGCGACGATAGGTTCAATAGGGCCAACCAGGACGACCGATTCGACCGGCAGAACCGCTACGACCGCGACAGCCGTTTCGATCGACGCAACAGCCGCGGCGACTACGACAGGAGCAGTCGGAGCGAGCGCGGCAGCCGCGATCGCGACCGCTTCGACCGGCCGCGGAGCTGGAACAACCGCGAGGACCTCCGGTCGGTCCTCAACAGGGATCGCGAACGAGAGCCTGTCGACCGACGCGAGCAGACGGAGCGGCGAGAGTACGGGAGTAGAGGGAACCGCCGTAACTCGACCGACGAGACTTTCAATGACGACGTTCCTAAAGCTCCGTCCCCTCCCAAGCTGACCGAGCACGAGAAGGAGGAGATGAGATCTGTTGCGGAGATGCAGCGAGAGAGTTCGGGCCCCGCGGGGCCGGGAGAGGCGTCGGTGCCGAGCGTGGGCGACTGGTACTGCGTGTGCGGTGCGCTGAACTTCAAGCGGCGCGCGACGTGCTACCGCCGCGGCTGCAAGTACCTCCGCAGCGACGGCACCGTCTTCGGAGGAGACGCGCAGGAGCACACCGCTGAGGAAAGCAAAACCGCCGGCATCACCAAGCGCCTCCTGTTCAGACGGCTCGATACACTCACCAACGAGGAGAAAATCCTCGAAGTTCTAAAGCAGCGGGTGCCGAAAATCGTCGACACGATCACGGGCATTACGATCGGCAAGGATTCATTGACTGGAACGTCTCGCGGACTCGCGTATCTAAGCTTCAACTCGCTGTCTGATTCGACCGCCGCGCACACGGCCCTACTCAAGTTATCGCCTCACTTGCGTATCGACGGCCGCGACGTCCTCATATCCTACTGTCTCGATCTACCGAAGCACACGAATATAGCTGCCCCAACTCAAGTAGATTATTCAGCGTACTATATGCAAGCCGGTATCGACTACAGCAATGCGGCCGAGCTATCTGAAGCCGATAGGATAAATGCAGCGGCCGCCGTTGCCCAATCGGCTATCAACGCCGTTCAGGCGCGCACCATGTGGATGCCGACCGCTGCGCCTGCTTTCATAGCATCTACGATGACAGTCGCCGCCGTCGAACCGCCCGACGGTAAAGGCCACACCAAGTACTCCGCGCCCGATGTCCGCACATTCATGTACGACGAAACATCCGGGTACTACTACGATGCTTCGACAGGCCTGTATTACGACGGCACAACACAGTACTTTTACAACAATCAACTAAATACGTATCTGTATTGGGACGCGGCCAACAGCACTTACTACCTCGCGACTCAGGCCCAGCAGAATACAGAACAGCCGAAATTGCCGGCGCCGCCGCAAGCGACCGCTCAGAATACAATTACTAAGGAAGTCGCGTCGGAGCCGACGTCCGCGGCGGCCCCGGTCGAGGAGAAGAAGAAAGAGAAGGAGAAAGAAGACAAAGTGAAAGTGGCAAAGAAGATAGCCAAGGACATGGCGCGGTGGGCCAAGACATTGAATCAAAAGAAGGAAAACGCGCGCAACGGTCTCGTCATGGAACAAGTCTTGGACACGTCCGCGAGCAAGGGTTCGGCCGATATAGGTTTCTCAGTCTTAGGCGCGTCCGGGCCGGCGTTCCCCGCTATCGTCCGGGAAATATCGCCGATACCGCCGGCTGAGGATTTCCTGATGAAGCGAGTGGAGGAGGTGGCGCCCGTCGAGAGCGACGAAGGAATAATCGATTGGAGCAAACTGACGTGCTTACTCTGCAAGCGAAGGTTCCCATCGGCCGACGTTCTCACGAAACACAAGAATATGTCCGACCTTCACAAGCAAAACTTGGCTGAGTACAAGAATAACAGCCAGGCCGATCAGATGAACAACGGTTATCGGGATCGCGCGGCCGAACGGCGGATGAAGTACGGTGAGATAGAAGAGCCGGTGAAAAAGTCTTACCAAGCTCCGCCTGTCATTCCGGTCGCGCAGCCGACAACGTCTGTCGTCGATACGATAGGCGGGAAAATGCTGCAGAAAATGGGTTGGTCGGAGGGGCGGGGTTTGGGGAAGGAGGAACAGGGGCGGACTGATCCCGTGGAGGCGGAGAAGAGAGTGGCGGGCGCGGGATTGGGACAGAAGAGGGGGATCTACACGGCGGCGCCGGGAGAGACCTATCGCGATACAGTGAAGAAGCTGATGATAGCAAGGTACAAGGACCTCGTCGGGGATGAAGAATGAGAGAATGAGGTGAGGAAACGTAGAGTTAAGGCTTAATCACAGTTTTTTCTGTTTCAGGTGTCAGCAGCAGAGTGAAATATTGATCTTGTGTTTTATGT
Organism: Nematopogon swammerdamellus; assembly: GCA_946902875.1. Taxonomy (NCBI): domain Eukaryota; kingdom Metazoa; phylum Arthropoda; class Insecta; order Lepidoptera; family Adelidae; genus Nematopogon; species Nematopogon swammerdamellus. The sequence continues at coordinate 11,659,385 of OX336359.1, forward strand.
TTTTTTTTTATCTAATCCCGTATGGGTGGCTGAGTCGGAGGGGCCAAAGCGCATGCTCCGACTAGCCAATATCACCTCCGAGAAGGTAGGTGCCATACCGGAGACTTCCCTGGATTGCTGGCTATACTAATATATGTTTTGACCACTGGGAACATTTTGACAATATAAGTCAGGCAGTCAGTATCTAAGCGTTCACCGCTGCACGCATGCTTCTTAAATTTTTCTCGAGCGCCACGGGACCGCTGGGTTTTTCTTTTTTTTTTATGGTAACTGACACGATTGGCTTACATCACCTACAATATCCGTGATGTCAGCCCATAACCCCGGGTGAACTTGGTGCCACGTCAGTGCTTCCCTTTGGTCGTGCCAGCTACACTGAACTGGACGGAAAACACAAACTATTTACATTTAGCCGTTTCGACCGACCTTTCATTCAGTGCGGTGGTACCAATCGGGGCGGATTAAACCCTACCACGTATTAATATAAGAAGGGAGTCATATTCCTTGGTCGCCTTTTACGACATACACGGGGAGAGATGCAGTGGGGCTATTCTTTTAAAGTACCGGCCCCACACGGTACAACAAGCGTTCCGCCGACATACTTGATATAGTTGTCCCACCTGGCGGGAGGTCTTCCCACATTTCGTTTTCCTGTCCACGGCCGCCAGTGTAGCACATGGACGTCTTAGTCTCCTCGACGAACGTACCCAGCCCACTGCCAGTTGAACTTGGCCATCTGGTGTCCAGTATCGATTACTTTGGTGCATTGGCGAATTGCCTTGTTGCCAATTTTGAGAATACATACTGAAAATTCTTTTGGAAAATTTGAATTACTGGGAATGGAATTTTTTTACAACAATAGCTTGGCAATGTTAGACTCCTTGGTGGATATTTGACTGGTGGAAATACATCGACAACCTTTGAATGAATTTTCCAATTTTTGTGTAAGTATTGGAAATTAATACTATTAACTTGTGAACTTATGTGATATCCCACCACCAAGCTATTTTTTTGACAACGGTAACACTGTTCAAGAATTGCTATTTTCTTGTGTTTATTATTATCATTATTATTTTATTATCTTGGCTGGGATCTTATCTCTTTTTGGCTGGGAAGTGTCTAAATTTATGTTGTGATATTTTTCAATTCAATTCTTTTCTTTAAAAAAATGTATCTGCCAAGCAAGTTTATCCCAAAACCTACACAGCACACTGTATTTTGACAAGGTTCCTTAGCTGAATGTATCCGTAATTGCATTGGATGTGAAATCTCTATTATTTGATTACATTTTAGTCCCATTTTAATTTCCGATTTCATATCAAGTTCTTATTCATTTCTTCATATTGTCTCTTTATTAGAATAAATAAAAAATATATATATCTCAATTTATTTAGGCTGTAAACCAATAGGAACCATAATATGGCTGACTTGTCAGCGATTACAAAAAAAAACTGACATCAATCACCGCATGGGTGAAACTTAAAAAAATAATGTATTAAACACTGCTAATTCCTTTTTTAAGTTGGTTCGCTAACTTATACTGATAAACTTGTTGTAAAACTGAATTGAATAAGAAATTCCTCGAAGGGAATCCTAGAGGTAGAGGATCTTACTTTCCAAGAAAACGCCACCAGAGAAAACCGCCAGGAAAAATGTGAAGAATTCTAAGGACATCAAGCCGACACAATGGGGAAAGGTAATTTTATAGCAGTCGACTTTAATTGAAACGATTTTGGTACAGATTTGGCGTCCCCGCAATATAGAAGGCAGCCTTTCCTCCACTCGAGTCTGCTAGGTAAGTTGCAATATTGATATAATCTTTGGAAGGAAGTTGCAATATTGATATTGAAGGAAAGCGAAAGGAAAAACCATATACTAAAGAAGAAAATTCCTCAAGTCTTGACTTGAAACTGTCAAGAGCCCATTTTGAGCATGACAAACAATTACATCTATGCCGAATGGACCTTGATATCTACTTATACAGTTTCCAGAGCAGGCGGGAAAAAAAAAAACAAATTCAGATGTTACAAATAAGATTTCTATCGCAGACTATGTTATTAAGTATGTAATGCTTGCTTTAAGAAATTACATAAACTCATGTTAAACAGTTTGCTGTTCATACTTGATCAGGATTATTACTCCAGTAGCAGATTTCTACAAATATGTTTATTTATATATATTTTGAAGAAACATTCCCTTGAAAATATTGTATCGCATTTTGTTGTTTGTTGATATTTTTTCCCCTATTTAGGTTAGACTGCTGAAGCGTTGTGCGTCACTTCAACGTGGCTTCGAATTGTTATTTCTTACAGCGGTGGTGGCGTTGAAAGTTTTGTTCTTAGCTCTTTTTTTCAGCTTCAGCGGTTGTGGATTTTTATCTTGCAGATTCCTTTTTTCAAATGATGATGTTCTTTATAAAGATATAGCTTAGAGTATGCTGTAAGTCTCGGCTTGCTTGAACAAAACAGCCCGCTCCCATGTTGATTTAATCGGACGATCCACAGAGCATCAAATGCGCGCAATTGATGCTCTGTGGATAGTCCGGATCCCTCCTAGAGGCGCCCTGAGCGCGATTTCTCTACAACGGCGTTGAAGCCTGTGGGCGTGGCCTATGACTTACATATTATGTGTGTTGTGCGTGTGCATTTGTTTTGTGCGTGTGCATTTGTTTTGTGCGTGTGCCTAACTTGCTCCTCTTTGTGTGTAGTGTCGATACTAGCACACACACACATACGAAGCGCTAGCAGCACTGCGTGTAGTTTTTGGGTTTCAAATATTATCGCTTAGGGCGTCTCTAGTAGGGGGCGCGCGTGGTAGGTATTTGATGCTCTGTGGGACGATCACTTCTAATGATTTGGCATAGCGTAACTATTTTACTTTTGTATCGACTTTTCAAGATCTATGTCTGCAGGAACGCATTTTAACATTAGGAGGTTGTTCATTTAATGTCACATTTCGTCATGGCCTATTAAATTACGTCACCTAACTTGACTCCATGTATGCATTTATTAATAGTTTAAATGGTTTTATTACTTAAAAAGAATAGCCCCACTGCATCTCTCCCCATGCATGTCGTAAAAGGCGACTAAGGGATAAGGACGAGATGCTGTGATAAAGGGCGACAGGCTAGCCACCTCTCACACCTTGGCATGGCCCTTCCACCGAGTCATGCAGCAGAAGGGTCTTCGTGCCTTACTTGCTGTTTGATAGTTATCTTGTCCTAATACATTGCTAAACATGGTCGTCGGTGGTGTGCTGTAGTTTACAAGAGTACTTGCAGCACAAAACCGACTACTCTACTTACCCCGATTGTCGGAATACAGCGTGTGATATGTAAGGACACAGATCGTGAGTAGAATAGTCGACACAAGTAAAATTTTTACCCTACGCCAAACTGTTATGAAACAATCTTACAATTAATTTAGTATGGGAGCCGAGGTTTACAGCACTGTGTGCCCTTCCTTACCTTTAATAAAATCCAACGTCTGCTTTCTGTCTGTATGTCTGTCCGTCTGTCCGCTTATAACTCGAGAACCACTGAACCGATTTTAATAAAAAAACATTCTACGGATAGCTTGATTCTTCCCATCAACTATAGGCTACTTACTATCACGCTAAATGGCTTATGAGGTTAGCAGTGAAGTGAAATATGAGAGCGGGCGGAGCCGCGGGCATGTTTACATAAAATCTCAAAACATTTTGTTATAGTTTTGCATATTATTTATTTACATTGATGAAGTTTCCAGGTTTTTTTTTTTGGAAACTGACCCGGTCGGCTACATCACCTACAACATCCGTGATGTCAGCCCATAACACCGGGTGGCCTATATCGAAATGCTACTTCAATACGTCCCCGCGACGTACGACGAACTGAGTTAGGTTAGGTTACGTTAGGGACGTATTGAAGTAGCATTTCGATATACGCCACCGGGTGAACTAGGTGCCATGTCAGTGCTTCCTTTCAGTCGTGTCGGCTACACTGAACTGGACGGAACACACAAACTATTTACATAGCCGTTTCGACCGACGTTTAATTCAGTGCGGTGGTACCAACTAGGGCAGTTATATTATTGAAAAAAAATATATATTTTTGAATGTTCTGGTGATGCTAATGACAAGGTAGTACTTTGGTCTAAATAGCAGTATCTTTGTAAAGACAAACCATTGAAGGACAAAGTCAACAAGATATAAAAATACACATTGAAAGAAGTGTCCCCATTCCTGGCAGCGGACGGGTATAAATTATATACACACAGGACTATTCGTGCTTCATGCACGGCCGCTATCACCACCTTCGGCTAAAAAGCTGCCAGTTGACTCCTGTCAAATGTTTTTTTTTATGAAAACTGACGCGGTTGGCTACATCACCTACAACATCCGTGATGTCAGCCCATAACACCGGGTGAACTTGGTGCGACATCAGTGCTTCCCTTCGGTCGTGCCGGCTACACTGAACTGGACTGAAAACACAAACTATTTACATAGCCGTTTCGACCGACCTTTCATTCAGTACGGTGGTATCAACCCGGGCGGGTTAAACCCTACCACCTAGTAATATAAGAAGGGAGTCATATCCCTTAGTCGCCTTTTACGACATACACGGGGAGAGATGCAGCGGGGCTATTCTTTTAAGTTACCGGCCCCACACGGTACAAAATGTATGAGAAATGTCAATTTAATCGACAAATAACTGTCGGACGCAACTCAACCGGACGTGGTGGAAACGGCCATTCTTTAGACAGCATTTTTGCATCCACTGCTGAATACAACTCCAAATCTTGGTCCCAGTCATCCTGTCCCACCTGGCACCCGCCAGGTGGGACCGCCCGGTCTTCCCACATTCCATTTTCCTATCCACGCTTAAACATGTACAATTTCAGCCTTTTTTTACCCAAATTTAGCGACAAGGATTCAGGGACCACCAGCGAGACGTCGGAAAAGTGATACAAATCTGTGATGTGAGACTGTGATATGAACTGCGGAGCAGACTATTACGCGAACAGTGGAGCTGAAGGTAAACGGCTATTTCGAGTGTAGTTTATTGATGAGAATGAATTGATCTTATTGCAGAGCGCAGACAACAATGGAAGGACTATCAACCTGCCAAACGTTGAGATTCATTTTAGGTATATAGGTATTGTAGCAGTAAGGTATTGGATTTGCTTGTGGGGAAGCTCGGTTTCTACTTTTTAACCAAGTTAGGTTAAGGTAAGGTCCACATATATAAGGTGTTTCGTTAGTCATGTCAATAACTTCGGGAGGGTTACATACGCAGTCAAACAAACACTTTACGCAAAAAGAACATATGTTTATAGGAGCATTTTTTTCTCCTAACAAAAAAATAGAATCAAATAAGTAGCTGTAAAAACCAATCATAGTGACCTTGTGACTCACTTACAACAAACAGCTGTTCTGCGTTTGAACATAGTACGGTCATTGACCCCGTACAATGCATGTTACCTACTGTTACACACAGGTTAATGTTTAGGTAGCAAAGATGTTTTGTTAAATTTCTCGAAAAGTAATGCTAAAAACATATAATTTTTTTTTGCGTAACCTGTTTATTTGAGTGTGTATGACGAAACACCTTATATGTATCAATGCGATATGATACGCCACAGTTACATATGTGGACATACTTTAATGAATTTAATGCATTAACCCTTTGGTTTCCAAAAAAATTATTATGCTAACTTTAGCGGTGTTTTTTTGGCCGCAGCCGCGAGGAGCTTATGGCTGGCGCACTGACCTTTGACAAAACTCAATAAAATAAAATAACGAAGTCAGATCAATGAACTCTTTGCCACATGATGCCAATGAAATTACTTATAAACTATGTATCTAAAATCGACCCTTGTCTGTCATTCCCCGTGAAATATGGACAGAATAAGCATTAGACAATAAAAAATGTGGGCACCGGCCCCGCCGAAAGCAAAGGGTTAATTCATTGAACAGGTGGCTGACATACTGTCAAGTCTGCCTTGGAATAGGATAAACCAAAAGGATGGATCTCCACGTACCACGGTGTAGAGTAGACACCTAAGACGAATCTTCCACACTCGTGAGTTTTTCATATGTGCTCGTCCATTTCGAATACTCCTCAATTATTCCAGATTGTAAGTCTTAACTTTACAATAAAATTGCTCGGAACAAATAATTTACATTACCTATGTATTAGTAATACTGTTGCAAATGAAATTTATGTTTGTGAGGTAGTGCCAAAAATAAAATAAACCTATCTACTTAAAGAGTAAATACCCAACTTCCTGCAAGACTTTTTGCCGTTATCGTGATTATTTATCTTTGTACATACACAGGATTTTATATTTACTAGTAATAAAACAAATTTATGAAGGATGTTTGTAAATATTCAATTTATTTCAATAGATAGGTAGGTATGTATGTGTATTTGAATGGGCTTGTTCCGCCGACCACTGAGGCTATAGACCGCACATTAGCTACCGTCCGTCTCAGTACTGGTATGCGCCAGAAGCCGTAACTGTGGGAACCGACACGCACCGTCGCTGAGCGCCGCGTTCGATTTGCCATCACTCCCTCCCGGATTCTTCCACCTTCTGCATATACTCGATTGATTTCAATATCGCAAAGACGGTATGTTATGTCTCGAGGGCCGAGGCACAGCGGTCGGTGGCTTATTATAACCCAATTTTTCTAACTTGCACTTCGAGCTGTCAAAGTCGTTAAGTTGACAGGGCTGAATTCACGAATTCACACCCCGCTTACTTCCTCATATCCCCGCCGACGCCTATCAGTACACGCCCTTGCTGTGTGTGTGTGTGTGTAATGATAGGTGTCGGCGGGGAGTTGAGGAAGTAAGCGGGGGGTGAATTCAGTCCTGCCAACTTAACGACTTTGATAGCTCGAAGTGCACAGTTATAAAAATTGGGTTATATAATATTTGGATTTGAAGATTCCATTCCAACCGACATCTGTAATGAATGACCCATTTACACGGGGTGACTGTCACCTGGCTCGTCAATCGTCACATGGAAAAAGAGTCAAGTCCGGCGCGTGCGGGCGGCGCGCCGCAGATGGTCGATTTCCCCGCACGCAGCGAATTGTCGAGGGACTAGTCACCCCATGTAAATGGCCTTTATGAGGTCACTTTTTTTATTTTTTGTTTGGTTCTCCCATTTGAGGGAAGGCAAAGGGATAACCACACAGCCTCATCAGATTTCTGTATTAAGCAAGTCGGTCAATTGCTAAACTTTAAAGTAATGTTCAATTCTGAACGTGCATGGCAAAAAAGGCATTGCGATGCCATTTATCATTATTTTTCGCTTTCCACAAAAATTACTGTGCCGATGACGCTTTCACGACTTCGTGAATGTAAAATCAGTTTTAAGTCCATTGTGTTTTCTATGAAATTTCTAAATCCGTAATTTAGGAAGTCTTGAAATGAAATTAAGTTATTTTATTGAAATTATTTTAATAAACAATTTAGATGTAAATGTTGAACGAATTAGATGTAAATGTCTTCACAATATAGAAATATGTTGATAGCACGAAGAGCTCCTTTTTCAATATTTATTATTATTTAAGTAAAATATTATTAAACTAACGTTAGTCTCCACTGTTACTGTGACTTCAGAATTATTGTGACTATTTGCTTTTTTTTATAGTGGATTCGATCTTAAATTCCTAACCACATAAGGGTGTAGAATTTGTTTACACCCCATATTTTTAACCTGATATAATCAAATAAAAAGATGCATTGATACATTCACAAATTTAGTAACTTTTAGGTGCATCTTGCACGGGCGACTTTTATCTCCAGCGACTTAATATAGTGCTTTTCCTATCATAATTTTTTATTTTCCTACTGACGGCATTGCATATTGCACATGGTTAGTTGGTTAATAATAATAACGAAAAGACTATGATTGCCCGTGTTGTATATTAGGTATTTATCGATAAAATCTGCACTTTATTGGAGATCGTTTTTATTATATTGGTTAAATTTCGCTTATTCGTTGGTATTCGGCAGCAGGGTTGCCACCTTTTGAAATAAAAAAAATAGGGACAATCGGTGGGTTATCGGAGACAATCGGAGTTCAGATCGATTTGGATCATCTGACGGAAGGAAAAAATAAAAACACTTTTGTTTTTATGTTTATTTAATTTTGCTTATTATTTTTCCATGCATGTTTTGTATTCCTATGGGCCGCTTTCATTAATTCCGCGTCATTGTAATATTTATGAACTTCGAACAATACATGAGTGAAATTTGAAATTTTGCTTTCATTAGATCTACAGAGCAACGATTTCTGACGTTAGACTGAATGTATAGAAACATAGATTTAATAAATTACAATTAATACATATAGCTGGCATAAAATTAATAGAAAAGGACGCTCGTGGTGCCCTCATCACGAGCGTCCGTCACGTATATAAAATAAAATCTGGACAAAATTGATAGGTCGCCGGGACGCGGGAAAATATCGAAATCGGGACTGTCCCGACATAATCGGGACGGGTGGCAACTCTGTTTGCCAGTTTTAAACTTCGGCCAAAATGATCTTGATCACGAATGCGAACCATGGTAAGCCAAATTTAACCAATATTAAATACCCATGGTTTAAAATGCATTCCGCAAGAGCCGACTCAGATCCTTTACCGATCCAAGGTTGCAGGAGGTGAATAATGTTGCTCGTGTACGCCGGACCTTAAGACGAGACTGAAGTTAACTTTCTCCATACAAAATCGTCTTTCGGCATTTATGTTTTTTACCCCCCTAAACCTTATCCGATTTTTATTATAATTATTTTTTTGTTGAAATAAGGACAGTCGAATCTATGTTCTTGTCTTTTTATTTTTTTTCGGTCTTAAAAATTTTTAACTCCGAAAAATGACAGGAACGTAGATTGGACTGTCCTTAAGACAAGAAAAAAAATAAAAAAATCGGATAAGGTTTAGAGGGGCTAGAAAATGCCGAATAAGGATTTTGTATGGAGAAAGTTAACTTCCGTCTCGTCTTAATGTGCTGTCTTAGCAAATTATTGCAGTGACTGATTAATTCTTTTAATGTTTATTAGAATAATGTATTATATTTTAAAATAGTTACTTTTTTTTATTATTTTGTAAGTTTAGGTTTTAAGTCTGCAGTGTACCTACCTACACGTTCGTAGCGGAAGACTCGGAAGATGAAATTACCTACCTACCTTTGTAAATTATCAGAGCAAATAAAACTTATTTTAAAGCTCTAGGTATGTTGTTTTATTTTGACCCTAAACCTAAAATAGCCTAGTCCTAGTCTCCAAATGTATGGAGATTAGAAAAAAAATTACCAAGTGCCGCACTGAGGGTTCTCAATACGTATTGGGTGGTTTTTATTATTTTACTTTAGAGCAAAGAGTTTGTATTACGACAAACTCTTTGCTTTAGAGTTTGCACTATATTCACACCTAGTTTGACGCTTGTATTACTGTTTTTATCATATAGCAATGTTTCTTGAGGACCACCCTTACTTTTTTATTTATTACTTGTTAGGATATCCGCTAAATAACACATATTCTGTGCAGTGGCGATTCCTTTAAGTTGGCTAGGTTGGCGCCGCCAAACCAAATAAATTGGATGCCACCATGCCGTCCAGTGTGCAAAAACAAATGTGAAAAAATATCGGGTTATATAATTTATTATACAACCCACGATGAATAAGATAAAATGTCAATCTATAATTTGAAATTTCGCGCGCGTCAAACGCGGGCGACGAATGAAGACACATCAGGGCATTCATTGGCCGGTTGGCTACATTTGAAGCGCCATTGTATTCCATACAAGCGGCCAATGTCGCCCCGTCCCGCGTAATCGAACCCGCTGATCAGCCTTTCGAGTTGGCGCAGCAAGGAGCGCATTTAGCGAATAGCGAGCTAGGTGTGCGTGTATGTGCGCGCTGCGACTAGCGAGTGTGTGTTGTGTGTGCGCGTGTGAGTTGATAGCTGCATATATACCGTTATGTAGGTGGTTCCGTTAAAGTACCTGGTATGGATGAATCCTATGTGGTGTTTTTTTTTAAATTTAAAGTGATTATTCATTGGTTATATTATTAAATTATGAAAAAAAAATCCTTAGCCAGAGCCAACCCAATACTCAGCACCAGGAATCGCTACTGATTCTGTGCAAATTTCACCCGGCTACCTATTAAGTACGGCTCAAAAATACAGCCTTGGACAGCATAGGCTTAGTAACAGGATTCTTTACCTGTACATTACGGAACCCTAAAACATATGTCTTCAAAGTAAAAGTTATGAGTTTCACCATAGGATGTTTCATGCATTGGCTTCTAGGTATTTTACTAGGGTAAGGGCGGGCTTATATGAACTCAACAACACGCGCCTTGCAGTAATAGATGGCGCTCTTGTTTCGGCATAGGGCGCTATAGATATTATAGTATGAAAGGCCATATTTTCAATTTTGCATAACACAGGTTTCACGCAGAGTTTGAATTAGGTACGTCGCCACGTAATACAAACTCTTTGGTTTCACGTACGTACCTACATGATAGGTCCTTTTATAGTATTCCATACTGTGGACACTGTATGTGCAATGTATTATGTACTTATACATACAACGTACCTTGTTTTGATACATTTTTATGTAATCCGGTGGCTGTGTCTGAGGGGACAAAGCAAATGCTCCCACCAGCCAATATCACTTCCGGGAAGGCAAGTGCCATACCGAAGACTTCCCTTTGGATTGTTGGCTATACTAAACTACAAAACTAGAGGAGAACACAGACGACTGCCGAGGTTGCTATGCGGCCATCTTACATCCAGTACGATGGTATGAATGAACCCAGTCGGCTACAATTAGAGCCTACCACCTAGTAAGGGGCAAGGGAAGGGACCTACAGTTTTACACCGGTTTCGAACGGTGAGGCAGCAGGTGTAGGTATGCACGTAATTTTTTCCATCAGAAAAAACTCATTTGTAGGTGGACGCCGCGCCGACCGGATTCGAACCTCGGACCTCTCGCAAGAGAAAACGACGCTCAAACCACTTCTAACACAAATTCGAAAGAAACTGCAATTTTATGTTACCAAAAAATATGTGAGGTATATGTTTTTTCAGGATATTCTGGATATTGTAGGTACCTACCTATTGCGTTTTGTCTTTGAGTTGGTTCGAAAAAATTGAATTCAATATCCTTGGTTACTGGCATGGCTGGTACAGACAGTAGTGGACTAAATGTGACACATCACCAGGCGACCGGATCACCGAGTTTTACATGTCTTCCTATTGATTAGATCCAATAAAATAAAAGAATGAAAAGAAAAAAATGTTTTATGTTTTTGCAGAATGGAGAACCACAATAGTTAGAACCTTGCCACAATGACAGTTGGGTTCGGTTCGCGTCTAAAAATACTATATGTATTAAAAATTATATTCTGTCCTTCAAAGAAAAATATCTAAGTACATACATGGAAGCGATGAAAAATTAGAAAGGTGAACAGTTAAAATTCCAAGGTTTTACTTAAGGCCCTTCTTCACGATGGGCGATCACTGTACCGAAGTGTCCCGATTTGCGTTTCTATGTTTAAAATGAATGAGTAATGATAATGACGCTAGGTTATGTTTAATTCATCAGAGGGCCTAGTCAGAGTTTACGTGACAGCTACGTAAACGTCAAATACCGATCGAATTAAGTTTTTATGTATGGAGCTCTCTAGTGGCGGCCGCGGCGGCGCGCGCCGCGGTGAGCGTATTGTGCTCCCATAAATAAAAACTCAATTCGATCGGTATTTGACGTTTACGTAGCTGTCACGTTAACTCGGACTAGGCCCTCAGAGTGTTAACCTCAATAAGGTTCCACATTTTATGGCAAGAAATACATTCGCATCGTGCTTATTAATTTATGCCATGATTAATTATTACAACTGGACACATTTTTTCATTCAAAACACCGAAAAAACAACACAATTTAGACTTACCATGAAATTATCGAGTAGGTACGTCTATCCCATTCGTGGACACTTCGGCAGACTTCGGCTCGAAGGAAGAGTGATGTTTTGGTGATTAAAAAAAAATACGACGCATCTTCTTTATATTAACCCTAACCTAATGTTGAGGCGGCGCATGTCGTTTTGTTAAGTTTCGTTTCGAACCGAGTGTTCACGAAAGGAGCCAGAATGTCTTTCAGGTGTGGTTTCGGAATTTCGACACGATCGCATCTGTCATCTTACTTTATTTGAAACTACCTATAGGCCGTGAAGTCTAGTCCAGATATATTCCGAACACGGTGATCTGGAAGAAACACGTCGTGTTGACTCGCTCCACGTCGGCATAGCTGTCTCTCTCGTGGTCCCAGAGGAAAGACAAAGCGTTGCTGAAGCTCTGTGCGCGTCGCTGGCCGATGGTGACCACGCTGAGAATGCGGTATCTGAAGACGAGAATTGTGAAAAAAAATCCAGACAATTTGATAACGAAATATTTTAACCAGTATTTTATATAGTGGTTCCAAAGAGTAGTTCAATATAATGTGGAAAAACGTTTATTCAGTTTCATTGATAATTCCATTGTTTGTGTGCGATAATCCACATGCTGGCACTTAACATGTACTGTACCGTGTGGGGCCGGTACTTTAAAAGAATAGCCCCACTGCTTCTCTCCTCGTGTATGCCGTAAAAGGCGACTAAGGGATGACTACCTTCTTACATTAATAGGTGGTAGGGTTTAAACCGCTCGGGTTGATACCACCGCACTGAATGAAAGGTCGGTCGAAACGGCTATGTAAATAGTTTGTGTTTTCCGTCCAGTTCAGTGTAGCCGGCACGACCGAAGGGAAGCACTGACGTGGCACCAAGTTCACCCGGTGTTTTATGGGCTGACATCACGGATGTTGTAGGTGATGAAGCCAACCGCGTCAGTTTCCATAAAAAAAAATTACATGTTGTTATGGTTTATTGTTTCTTTACTGTGCGTAAGCAGTACAGTTACAGTACAGTACACTGCACTCAGATTTGTTATATATAAGGTCTTTCAAAATTAGTTCAGAGTACGCTAAGCAGGGGTTCTGTATCGGAAATAGATCACTTTTGAAGAATAAAGATTTTTTTTTTACAAAAAAAATTTTTTTTTATGTAAAATGTAAAAAAAAAATTTTGTAATCGTTTCAGTTTCATGCCAGGAACAAAAACGTCTTCCAACACATAGATCTCTTTCTTTCAGAAATTGTGAAAAACCACAATTTTAGTTTTATTAGTATGGAATAGAAAGAATTTTATTTTTTTTACCAACTTACACGTGTTAGATCATAATGATGATGAAGACTTTTTTGTTACTGTTATGAAACTGAATCGATTAGGCTATAAAAATCAACCACCAATTTTTTTATTTAAATACATAAAAAAATATTTTACATAAAAAAAAAGCCCAAGGTCAAAAAAATTTTATATAGGTTTTACTCCCTATATGATACAGAACCCCCCCTTAGCGTACTCTGAACTAATTTTGAAAGACCTTATATATCATTCATTCATTATACATTCCGCCAGTTCGATTATCACAGCAGCGGAGAACTAGCAAGAAACTTAGCTGGACATTTTTTCAATGTCACTTAGTCTACTTTACAAAAATGTTTGCCACTATACCCTCGCAAATTGCTAATGCGCCTTAATTCAACTTGTCACAGTGAAGTTTTTTTTGTATGCCATGTGCTTTTAATAGGACTATGTGCCTATGTGTGCGTAACTGTCCGTAATAAATAAATGACATTAGTATGACAATGTTCTAGTGTATTAGCAATTTGCGGAGATTATACCTAATCAAATCACGCATAATGTGCTGCACCTACCATCCATACTACCATGGCGGTAGGTTGGTACACAAAATATTTGGCAAACATTTGAGTTTCATGTCCCTTTAATGGGTTAGAGATACTGACATAAAACTAACTAACCAGTACACATACCACCGTGTGGGGCCGGTACTTTAAAAGAATAGCCCCACTGCATCTCTCACCGTGTATGTCGTAAAAGGCGACTAAGGGATATGACTCCCTTCTTATATTACTAGGTGGTGGGGTTTAACCCGCCCGGGTTGGTACCACCGCACTGAATGAAAGGTCGGTCGAAGCGGCTATGTAAATAGTTTGTGTTTTCCGTCCAGTTCAGTGTAGCCGGCACGACCGAGGGGAAGCACTGACGTGGCACCAAGTTCACCCGGAGTTATGGGCTGACATCACGGATGTTGTAGGTGATGTAGCCAACCGTGTCAGGTTCCATAAAAAAAACAAGAAGAACCTCCATTGCTCACCTGTCAAACTGCAGCTCCTTGCATTGCTTCAACAGACTGGATGCCATTTTGAGCGCTAGTGCCGGCGACTGTTGTACGTTGTACTTGTGCTCCGTGCAATTTTCATCCATCTCGGTGTTGATCATCTTCAGCACCGTTGGCAAGTGGAACGAATATTTGGGGTCCAGTTGGTACGTTGGGAGGTAAATTAGGGGCTGGGGAATTTTTCGAATGTGCTTAGATATTTTGAAGCGGTTTGCACTAGCAAATATAATATACTGGTTAGTAATTAAACAGGGTGTTCGGCACATCGACAGACAATTTTTTTTTTTGTAGGTGAGCGGGATAATTTGCTACGTTTTGACCCATGACACATTTTGTCAGATGTCACGTGGTATCAAGATACGATTTATTTTTTCTTTATTTTTGAAAATTACCAAAATCCCCGCTTTAAACACTTTTAAGTTTTTTGTTCATTATTGTATCAGCACAAAATAAATTGTACTGAATTGTACGATGTATCCTTGTTCTAGAAACAATATTATTTGATGAAGTTAATACCATGAAAAGGTCTTATGACCCCCTAAAGTCCGGGGGCCAGTAAAAATATGACAGAATCTTAATTTATTAATTCATTAAAATTGATAGCATTTTCTATTTCTAGCATTAAACTAACACCAATTGATAGCATTTTCTTTTAAAAAGTTCGCTAGTTTACGCCCCTTCCAACGGTATACCACATGTCATACAAATAAATCACTATGTGGTCAAAATTAGGGATAATTGGAGAATTGAACAAAGTTCCCGCGCGACCGGTACATGTTCTAAATTTTAAAATGCTCCCGAAAACCACCGAAAACGCTGTCAATACGGGAAGCGACCACCGATAAGTGCCCGTGTTGTCGTTCTGTTCTGTCTCTGTGTAGGTCGTTGTGCCGAACAGCCTGTATATAACATGTAAATAAGTATATTTAGTCTGTCTTATTTATATATATTATATGGTATATAGGTATAGTATTTAAGCTATTTATACCGCAAAGGTATTCTGTTAGAAAATGCCTAGAGGCATTAAGTGTTACCTTTTGCCCATATTCTATTTGAGTGAAATAAATATCCTTCCTTACCTTTAATAAAATCCAACGTCTGCTTTCTGTATGTATGTATGTATGTCTGTCTGTCCGCTTATAACTCGAGAACCACTGAACCGATTTTAATAGAAAAAATTCTACGGATAGCTTGATTCTTCCCATCAACTATAGAATACTTACTTTCACGCTAAATGGCTTATGAGGTTAGCAGATAAGTAGAATATGAGAGCGGGCGGAGCCGCGGGCACAGCTAGTAGGTATACACAGCCAGCTAGTAAGTATACAGTACCAATCGAAAGAGTATGACATAGTTCTCGAGGCTCACTATTAGGCACTATATACCTATACCATCGCGCTAAATAACCTTAGGGTTGAGTAGTATCAAAGTAGTATGGACGGGAGAGAGAAATTACAAGAGAAGCGATAGTTCATTATCATCATATTTGCGTTAAATTCGGATTTGCTATTAAACCCAGTCTACCGCGAGCGAAGCCGCGTGTAAAAGCTAGTTCGATATATGAAAATGAAGAACCGCTCACTCACCGGCCGACGAAACTCGAAGGCGACTTGCGAGCTTTGCACTCGTCCGATTCCGGGAACACTCGAAAATCCATACGACTGTTTTCTCATCCGCAGCCGACTCTGAACAAATCAAACAAGATCCTTTGGTATTCTATTATGGAACTTGGCATCCTACACCCTTGCTGTCATCTCATCCCACATTGTTTTTTTTTTATGGAAACTAATACTGTTGGCTAATCACCTAGCTACACCATCCGTGATGTCAGCCCACAACACCACCGGGTGAACTAGGTGCCATGTCAGTGCTTCCCTTCATTTCATGAAATGGACGAAAAACACGAACTATTTACATAGAGCCGTTTCGACCGACCTTTGATTCAGTGCGTTTGATACCAATCCGGTCGGATTAAACCCTACGTAAGATATGTTGAGCAAAGCAAACATTTTTGTAAATGTAGAATAAGTAAAAAAGACGTAAAAAAAAGTATCCAGTGAAGATTCTTGCCAGTTCTTCTTCGCTGTGATAATCGAACTGGCAGAATGTTAAAAAATATAACGAATCCGAGTGCAGTGTCTATAGATGATGAATAAAGAATAAAAAAGTTGTTTTTTCCAAAATTAAAAATAGTGCTTTTCATTGGTACCTGTTGAAATTAATTCTAGTCTAGGAATTTCTCGTCTATGATGGGCACACGCACAGGGACAGGTCCTATGGCAATTATTTACTTATGTATACGTAGTTATATAGGTACACGTACGTACCTAGGTCCCATTGAATTATCTGCATTAAAACCAAAATAAGTACGTCATTGATTAAAACTTACCATAGATCGGTTTAAAAACTGCGTGGACTTTCCAATTTGCAAAAGAGATTTCCCTGAAAAAATCATGTTTATAGAAAACCATAAATATTTAATGAACTTCAAATCACTTCGATCCTCGCTTCGATCTTATGTAGAAATAAAATCTTGGCTTCGCCGTACATACCATACATACCACATGCTGTATCCCGAGTCCCGACAATCGGGGTAAGCAGAGTAGTCGGTGTTTGTGCTGCAATTACTCTTGTACATTACAACACAACACCGACCACCCATTTAGCAAAGTATTAGGATAATATATAATCCTAATACTAATAATATAATAATAATATATAACTGTTTGACTATGTAATTTTTTTGGAATCGCCGTAGTCAGGTAAAAAATAGAAATATAACATTTCGTTTGTTATATATACCTGCAGTTCCTCGCCGACTCTTTTGCTATAACAAAATATAAATTAATAAATTAAGTACTTGAATAGAAACTATTTTTGCAATAAAAACATGTCCAAAGTCTAAATATATTATACAGGGTGTTAAAACGGCGAGTACATTAATTTCGCCAGCACAATCCTCATGTTTAATTTTCCTAGACGAAAAAGCAAATAAAGTTTTCTCTAAAGTGTCTAGTTTTCGATATATGAATTTTTGAAATGTATGTTTTCGTCTAGTGTAATTTAACGCGTTGTTGCCGCTCCGCACCCTCCGCCTGCCGAACACCAGTCCTCCACTCACAAAGCTAACCCCCGCCCCTCCCGCCAACACCTCCGTCCGAGGCGCTCACGCCTCACCCGCTCTTCCCCCCTCCGCGTCGCCCTGTTGCCATTAGATCATTTTTACACTAAAATAATAAATTAGTTTGTATGAAAACTGTAACTTTTTATTTAAAGGGAATTTAGATAAAAGTTTTTGACTTTTTTGTTACTCTCATTGAGTTAGATTATTTCTCTATGGTTACTCTTGATCCCAATAATCATTTCCTAAATTTAATGTACTCGCCGTTTTTACACCCTGTATATAAGGTGTTTCTTTAGTCATGTCATTAACTTCGGGAGGGTTACATACACACTGAAATAAACACGTTACGCAAAAAAAAAATATGTTTATAGTATTACTTTTCGAGAAATTTAACAAAACATGTTTGTTACCTAAACATTAACCTGTGTGTAACAGTAGGTAACTTGCAGTGTACTGGGTCAATGACCGTACTATGTTCAAACCCAGAACAGCTATTTGTTGTAAGTAAGTCACAAGGTCACTATGATTGGTTTTTACACCTACTTATTTGATTTTATATTTTTGTTAGGAGAAAAAATGCTCCTATAAACATATGTTTTTTTCTTACGTAAAGTGTTTATTTGAGTGTGTATGTAACCCTCCCGAAGTTAATGACATGACTAAAGAAACACCTTATATATATATTTTTTATGGAAACTGATACGGTTGGCTACATCACCTACAATATCCGTGAAGTCAGCCCATAACACCGGGTGAATTTGGTGCCACGTCAGTGCTTCCCTTCGGTCGTGCCGGCTACACTGAACTGGACGGAAAACATAAACTATTTACATAGCCGTTTCGACCGTCCTTTCATTCAGTGCGGTGGTATCAACCCGGGCGGGTTAAACCCTACCACCTAGTAATATAAGAAGGGAGTCAAATCCCTTAGTTGCCTTTTTAGACATACATGGGGAGAGATACAGTGGTGCTATTCTTTTAAAGTACCGGCCCCACACGGTACAATTACTACTAGTCTCATCCATGGAGGTGGAGAGTCTCAGCACGGCCATTTAACAGATAAAAAAAATAATATTACATTTCATCACTCTATATCACGACCATCGGGGTAAGCAGAGCAATCGCTGTTGTGCTGTACTTGGGTAAATTAGCGCACAACACAGACCACCACATAGCTTTAGGTCCCTCCGTACTTATATAAAATAATTTAAAGTATTTGTGATGAAATCTTTAAATATAATTATTATTTGTTTACCAAATCTTCGTCGGTTTTGTGTTCGGCCATTGCTATTCACCGAACGATAATGTAATAATTACGTAAACAAATCTAGGTATTTCCTTCGAAGGGCTGACTTCCTATTTGGTGCTTTTTATAAAACTCGTGTCGTAAAGTGACAGCCCACTGACAGGTTTGACCTTGACTTGCGTCAATTTTTTTTTTTCAGATTATTCTTAGGTCAAATTTTTCAACTATCACTAGGGGATTTTTTATGATCGAAGGATGGAGCGTTTGTACAAAGCATTTATCTTATCCTCAAAGAGTTTGTATTACGTCGGCCACCCGTCCAAAGCCTGACCGCACTCTAGTAGAAAATATAATTAGATGAAAGCGAAGCAGCGGTTACGGGACCCTCGGCACGTGAACATGGTTTACTTGACCACTTTTTTCATCATATCACAGAAGGGGCACTTTTGGCGCACCATGTGTCTTTGAAGAAAATGTGACATATAATAGGTAGAAACCAATTATGGAAACCGTAAACCAAAATAAGGCGGGAATCGTGAGAAACATAAATATATGTCTTTCTCTCCATACTGAGAAAACAGTTTTATCCGATTTACTCCTAAACTATGCGTTCAATCGAAAAAATTGTAATGACAACATTTGTTGCTATTCAATGGAGGAATACGATGGCATATTTATTTTTTCATTTTTTTACATTATTTTCCTATGTCCAACCGCTTGTATGGGGACGAACCACTGGTCGCTGCAGCGACGTAATACAACCTCTTTGCTTATCCTATCCTATCTCTATCATATTCTATTACTTTAATAATTTTGAGCTAATCTTGTATTATATATATTTGGTTTCTTATGCATGCACTCGTATGTATTATATTTTATATTTTTAGTCATAATTTTTTTAAAGTTATGTTAATTGTAAGTTTTTGTAAGTTAATCTACTCGTAGTATTAATTTGTTTGATGTATAAATTGTTTGATTGATTAAAAGTTTTATTTTGGTTTCTCGAAAACGGCTCAAACGATTTGGATGAAATTTTGTGTTTAATTAATGTTTTATTTTCCAAAAAGAACTTGTGTAAAACAAAACAAACAGAAATAGTTTGTGTAAAATCTTATATTAGATCAATTGAGCAAATTATAATATTGTTTTGCGCATTTGCTCATTTCTACAATTTTTTCTTATTCTTTAGGCATTCACTGTCAAATTTATTCAGGTGTTCAGGTATTTCTAGTTTATTTACCTTTATTCTAAATTTAAATGTGTAAAATTTGAAACTTTAAACTTGAAATTTATATGTATTAAACATGTATGGCTTATATTTTACTAGCATGTACTTTTAAGTATGTATTAATAAGTATTCTTATTATTATTTTTATCTTCAATTGTCACGCAACTCTTTTGCTACTACCTACTTACATTCCACTATATTATCGAATCTCAAACATCCAAAGGTTGACTGTAAGAAATCTCTGTAAGGGATAAGTCCGCCTTTGCACCTAATGTAAATTTTCCAATGTATTTGTTACTGTTTAATGTTTACTGGAGCAATAAAGAATTTTCTATCTATCTATCTAACTTTACTGAACGAAACGTCGTCGGTCGAAACTGCTATGTAAATAGTTTGTGTTTTCCGTCCAGTTAGTGTAGCCGACATGAAATGAAGGGAAGCACTGACATGGCACCTAGTTCACCCGGTGTTATGGGCTAACATCACGGATGTTGTAGGTGATGTAGCCAACCGTGTCAGTTTCCATAAAAAAAAGTTCTTCAGATTAAGTACTTTATAGTACTTTATTTAGTAAAATATGTTGAACAGTATGTTTTCCTAAAATTTGAAAATAAAATAAATAAATTTATAATTGAGCTCTTTCTTATGCAACGTGATCTTAGAGTTATAAAATTAAATAAAAAATACAATGCAACATAAATATTTTAAAATAGTTTATTCAGTATACGTAACAACGACTCGGCTACATTTTTAATTATCTAAAATTGTAACGAATACAAGCGAGTGATCGATAAAATTAAGACTTAACTATAGCTTGAAAACATTAAAATCATTTCCATTTAAACAAATTACTTTCGCGATAATTTGCTAGATCGTACAGTGCCGCACAGTTCCGTCATTTGGACGCGTAGTTCGAAATGTTCAAATAAAATTGAATACTTCATCACACCACATACTGTATATACTTACAAGCTGTGCTTTCACTGTGCCCATCTACAGTATTGTATAATGTAAAAATAAAAAAATCTTTACCATTTGAAGTTAACATTATTTACCTAGGGAGGTGGGGTGGGGTACCTAGCTATCTATGCCGTAGTCTGTAACTATTGCGACATTCTACATAATTTCAAACCGGCAAAGATTCGTGTCCAGTGAAACACTTCTTTTTCAGCACGCGTTCGTTTTCAAAATGCGTCATTACGTCTCGCGTCGCCATATTCTATCTTTCACCACTTTTCATGAGCTAATGTGTATTCTACTAGAGTATTTACTCGGGCAACGGGCATGGTTCTACCGAGTTGAGACCAAATTGGGGACTTGAGACCAGTCGATCGCGAGCGGCCGAACTCGATGCACGCGCCGCCTCCGCCGCGCCGCCTCCTGCTGCGCGCATCATCGCCAGCCATTACTTATGCCCGGTGCTCCGATATTGCAAAAATCATACCACAAATATTGGAAAAACTGATGGTGTCCAATGCGCGTGTTGGGTTGGCCTTGACTGGCGTTGTCACCGAACGCTTACCCCCCGCTAAATCCTCTCCCGCTGGCTTCGGGCCCCACGCAAGCTCCCCTCTACCGCTCGGCTCTGTGCTCCACCACCCCGTTAGCTTACGTCTTCATACCTCAGCTGTTGGGACACAATTTCTATTGTATCTTTCTTCGCAACGATGTCTATACTAGAATACATATTAGCTCACTGCTTTTCATAGATAATTTAACAAAAATACTCATAATTAATTCCACAATCTAACAAGTTACATAATGGAACAATAGGTGGAGGGCAAAAAAATAATCAATCTTTCTGACAGTACAAAATCAAACTACTACTAGATGGCGCTATCCACGCCAAATACAAACATTTGGCGCGAATTCAAAATTATCCCACATATATTACCTACGAGCACTGGATCTTTACTATGAACTTTTCTCATACGTCACTACCTACCGAAAAAAAAACACATCACCGACCAAATAAGCTTATTAAGCTGAGTTCACAATGACTGATGCTTGTGTTGTATAGCTCATGTTATCGTCTTATGTCCGCAAATAGGCCAGTGAGGAGCGTTAGCGCATTCATAGCATGATATGGCTTTTAATGCGATCATAAAAATGCACTGTTACATGTTACAGACCAGGTAACACGTTTCATCGCGTTTTGGCTCTTCTAGTATTTAATTCGGCGCCTACGTAGAGTTTACTGGGAACAAATACATGATACGTCATTGACTGGGAACACGAGTTTGGTTTAGACTAGGTATAGATACTACGCACGAAAACAGATAGGTAGTAACTTTTATTTAACATCATGTTCTGTCCTCTGAATAATTAATCTTCTTTCAAATTTATTATGACCACACGCAGAGTGAGGTAATCGGACCAATATGCTTTTCTATAGTACCTACCCATAGAGAAATAATTACCTACCTGTCGCAATAAGACTTATTGTAACTTGAAAATATTTCACTGGTTTTTTATTTGCTTATTGCATTCATCAATTCATTCATAATGGTTTGCGCTTTTGCCCTAAATGAATAGCTTGAACATTAAACTTATACAAACGTATGAGACTCGATATAATAGATTAATAACCACTAAAGAAAATTAATTTTACTTACTCAACATCACAGTTTCATTAAACGATAGACGAAAATATAGGGTACGCTAAAATACTGTCATTGAATGACTTACTCACTAATGTTGCCACTTGTAAAGAATATGCCACAAATAAAAGGAATTTTTCCACATTAGTACACGCGTATAGGTACATACAGATCCCACTTATACTTATTGTATAACAATAATTGAAAATTAACGTTTGACAAGCGCAAACGATGAGACATAATTACAAATTATTACCGGCAACCGGCAACCGATTGTGTAACGTACGTCAATATATGAATATCCTTATAACTCGAGAACCAATTTATCGGACAGGGCTATTCGTAGGTATGAACTGCAATATGCGAGTTTTCTCCCCAAACAGAGATTATTAACTAAGAACTATCAAAGTGAATGTTTTGGTGGTTTAAAAAAAAATTACCAGGGTTAATTTACAGAAGATGCGTCGCATGCGACGCATCTTCTATTGTCGAGGCGGCGCATTTCGTTTTTGTTACGTTTCGTTGAAAACTCCCATAGTGCAGTTTGTATACCTGCAAGCAGGTATACCTACGAATAGACACTTCCCACTTTATCAATTTACTTACGGTTTTCACTTTTACATTCTGTCACTTCTCAAGATGGTTTTAGGCTATAAATCATAACGCTAAATATAATCAGCGGCCTGAGCTGTGAGCAAAAAGTCACGCGAAGCGAAGCCGCAGGCAAAAGCTAGTACAAAACAATTCACCAATTCAGACACATCGAATTGTTAACTAGAATAACAAACTGAGTGATACATTTGATAATAACCTTACACCGCTCATATTGATTATTTCCTCGAAAAACTGTAAAAAAATTCCAAGTTAAGTAAAGAATTTTAATTTTATTATCGTCAAATCCATTCAATTCAGTCAAAGAAGCGTAACGACAAGGGAATGTTTAAACGACGATCAAATTAATTAAAATTGCATGATTTTGCAATAATTAAAATCTGTCACAGCTCGATCTCATGTTTTTGCAGAACATTTTGTCACGACTACCTAATAATAATGCCGCTTAATGTGTGGCAAGGGCGGACTTACTGCCTTAGACAAGTTCTTCCAGTCAACCCAGATAGTAAATAGGTACACTTCTATCGTTTGACAGATTGATGGTGTCCAAACCTACCCACGTTCGTTATATATAATAATACTAACATCAAACCGCAACAACAACAGCAAACAAATTATGCCAGGACATTCCATAAGTAGGGGTTGCAGGAATTTGGTGGCATAGTCTCTTTATACGCCTTGCGACTATGCCAGACAAGGAAGATAGATACATAATATTATGTTTGTTTTTAATGATAACCAGTATGGGTGGCTGTGCCCAGGCGCGTAGCCAGGATGGGGAGGGGGAGTGATGAACTGTGCTGCCCAGACAGAGGCTAGTTGGCTAGTAGTCAGTAGAACAGCCACGTTTTGAATTGTGGTAAAAGGGTTGCGACATTTCGCGATACACATACGAACGGCGGCGGCGGCGGCGCGGCGGCAAGGTCCGAACGCGTCGAAAAATACTTCGGAATTTTTTAAATTCCAAAGATTTCGGGGGGAGATACGACCCCACCCATATCCCCCCCCCCCCCCCCCCTGTCTACGCGCCTGGCTGTGCCGAGGAACCAAAGGAAACAACGAACACAAGGGCATAGACAGATCCGCCCCACCTTACCACGCTCAGCGAGGCAACACACTAGCAGTTTTTAAGCGGTATCTAGCTTTTTAAATGGCGTTTGAAGACCACTTCAGGTTGAAAGAATCAGGAAACACACTGGCGGTGCGACAGAGGAAATCTCAACATAACGATACTGTTTAGACATTTACAAAGCAGTCATATAGTTGTTTAATACTTTCTGAGCTCAGACCGCATGGCCATAAGTTCGCATTCGATATTCTCCCTGGCCGCGGGCTCCAGGACGGCGAATTCCGGTGTATGGTACAGCGTCGGGATCTTGCAGAGCTGGTTCAGCACCTGATGACATGCATGCCGTTAAATAAGGCTCAAATGCAGGTTAGCAGTACCGTGAGTGACCCGGTACTTGAAAGTTGAATAAACCCAACACTCAAAAGAGGCGTGAATCGGCACCTGTTAGGCCGTCATGGCATTCGCAGCCCTCGCATGCGACCGAATGTACATGGGTGTCGCTAGTCGCTTACTATAAAAAAAAAACTTATATCTCTCCCCGTGCATATCAAAGGCGATGGAGAGATAAGGCCTAAATACCTTAATAAGAGGCGCAAGTACTTATTACAGGTACAGGCATAACTGTAGATTCCTTCCCTTCTTACCTTTCTAGGTGGTAGGTTTTAACCCTCTCTGGTTGGTACTACCGCACTGAATGAAAGGTCAGTTGAAACGGCTATGTAAATAGTTCGTGTTTTCCGTCCAGTTTAGTATAGCCGGCACGACCGAAAGGTAGCAGTGACATCGCACGTATTATGGGCTGCCATCACGGATGTAGTAGGTAATGTAGGTAACCGTGTCAGTTTCCATAAAAAAAAGCTTAGCACGATCCTTCCACTGTCATGTAGTAGGTAGTTAGCTGTCTTCATGCCCTCTTGCTATTTTTCTAAACGTATAGTGGTCGATGTTGCGCCGTATTTCACCAGAGTGCAGCCCAATACCGATTAATTTGCTTGCCCCGATTGTTCGGAAACAGCGTGATGGTATATGTATGCATGCAGGTTAGTTCCTTAGCGGCGACCGTGCACAAAAATCTATAAAGAAAAGCAACGGGTGGGCCAAGCGATAAAGGACTTGCCCCGTTTGCCAAACCGATTCTACATTCAGCTGCGTGCAAAATTTCTTCAGAACTTGACAAGTGCATTTTTTTCGTGAACACGAATTATGTAGGCAGGTATTCCATTTTTGAGAGTTAGGATTACACGTATAACTGTAACCTATTCTTTCGCTGATCCTTTTATACCGTCGAGGAATTTCATACATACCACACGCTGTATACGCAGAGTAAGCTACAGCTGGTAAATTACAGCACAACGACCATCACGTTTAGCAAAGTATTAGGACAAGGTAACTATGAAGCAGCAAGTAAGGCACGAAGTCGCCTTTTAGCACGGAATCTGGTCCTTATCCCTTAGTCGGCTTTTACGACATGCCTGGCACCGGCACCACACGATACATCTGTATCTCTGACTAAATGGAGGAAGAATAACTGATAAATTAATAGTGCTTTCAAGAGCATAAGAACACATGAGTGCACACGAACCTTGACCCTCAGCTCAACATAGTTCCTCTGCGACAGCTGAGCATACTCAGCGCGCACCAGGTCGGAATGCCTGGCGTAGACCTCCGCCGGAGCGGCCAGCACTGCCAGCTCGCAGTCACCGAACAGCTGGAGGTCACGCAGCGGTGCGGCCGAGTTTGGACTGTTCTCCGAGCAGACGGCCTCCGCTTCGTCATCCGTTAGGAGAGCCAGCACGTACGATGTCAGATCTTGCTGCGGACG
Source organism: Nematopogon swammerdamellus (assembly GCA_946902875.1). Lineage (NCBI taxonomy): Eukaryota > Metazoa > Arthropoda > Insecta > Lepidoptera > Adelidae > Nematopogon > Nematopogon swammerdamellus. Next base: position 11,685,383 of record OX336359.1, read on the forward strand.
TCGAATAAGAATATTAAAAACGTCATTGTATCTTATCATTCTCACTGAATCTTATCATTCTCACTGAATCTAATCACTAATGTGAAAGAGAATCACTAGCATGGTAATTAATTACGGTAGGAGCAAGGTGTCATGATAGGAGTGCAAAAGGTGATAGAGCTAATCATGTCAATAAAAATATAATAATTTACAGATTTGGAGGACTTCGAACTAAGAATCAGAAGGCGATGTTACATTTCACCTAGTTTAAAAGCTCTATTTCCTCACAAGTACAGCCTGGTGTTTTTCAAAAGGGGCGCGAAAAGGATTCTGTCAGTGTATCACAGAATGTTCATGAGTATCGTTAGACACCTACTCGTAGGTGAAACGAGTTTTACTGTAACGTATATATATATTTTTTATGGGTAGCGCGACATGAGGCATCGTTTCACCTACAAGTAAATGTCTAACGATGCCCATGGACATTCTGTGATGCACGGGAATTGCGAATGCCATGCCGGCCTGAGAGGAGTCTTTTCACGCCCCTTTTGAAAAACCCCAGGATGTACTTGGGAATATATGGGCAGGGAGGGCATTCCACATTTTCCCGGTTCTGTGAATAAAAGACCTACTACAGAACCGGTTGGTGCGCATTCGTGGTAGGTCAATTGAATAGGGTGGATCCCCTGCCCGGTACGCGTAGTGCGGAGGTGGAATGGGGACGCTGGAATCGTGTTAAACAGCTCCTCCGAACACTCCCCATGAAATAGACGATAGAACACACTTAGGGAGCCGATGTCCCTACGGAGTTGCAGTGGTTCTATATTTCGTAATATTTTTATAGCAATGGACTACTGAATAATTTACTTACAGATTGTGGATGGTTTTTGAGCAAGTCGGCTAGTATGTTGATAGATATTTCCGGCGGAGTGTGGCGCAGTACTATAGCTATCTTGAAGGCAGCGGGTTGGATGACGTCGTCGGTGCCTCCCGCAAGCATCTTCACCCACACGTCAGCCTGCGAATAAATTCGCATTTTAAACTGTATTTTAATCACAACCCTTCCTATGACTTCGCTGCTGTCTGTTATGAAGAACGGAGAGATATGAGTTTAAATATCAAGAAAATACACAGTCCGGTCTGGATTATGTTTTTTTATGGAAACTGACACGGTTGGCTACATCACCTACAACATCCGTGATGTCAGCCCATAACACCGGGTGAACTTGGTGAAATGTCAGTGCTTTCCTTCATTTCATGTCGGCTACACTGAACTGGACGGAAAACACGAACTATTTACATAGCCGCTTCGACCGACGTTTCATTCAGTGCGGTGGTACCAACCCGGGCGGGATAAACCCTACCATCTAGTAAGGTAAGAAGGGAAGGGACCTACAGTTACACGTGGAATCCGAAACACAGTCAGCCTCCAAAGGTCGAGCCGTCACCCATCCAAGTATTGACCGCGCTCAGGGTTTCTTAACAATAGTCAACCAACCGCACCACTGAACTATCGAGAGGCTGACATGAAGATCAATGTCAGTTTACGTCGAATGCAGCACAGTGACGAATGGCGATGGCGACGAAGAGACAGCAGAGGTTCAGGAAGAATTTAATAATAAATTAGAATCTGGCATAAATAAGTTGGTACGCACAATGGAGTAGGTACCTACCTAGATAGGAAGACTGTGGTATTATGTTCCAAATGGTAAAAATGTCAACAGCCAAATGTCTTAAATAACAAGCATTGTCGTAGGCTGTTTATTAGGCGTAAATATGTATCGCTTTGCAGACTTAACTTTGCCAAAAAACTGAAGGCGATTAGATATAAGAGAAGATTAATATTTTTGTAAAATTAAATTCTTAATACCTGATGAGCGATACAATTCTTCAAAGAGTGCCACACATTCTCCGGCGCTGAGTGCTCCTGGACCACCTTCCAGGAAGACTCCGTGGTAGGCGCCATGAGTATTCCGCAAGCTTGGCGCCACATCTTTATGGCTGGGTCCTCCATCCGACCCACCCTCCCCTCCGCGATCCCCAATTCACCTATCTTGACGGCTTTTCTGTACTCACGGGCGAAACCTAGAGCCGGAGCACTAGAGCGCTTCTTGCGAAGCGAAAAGAGCTCGTCCGGATCGGTGCCTTCGATGTTATTCGATATTCGTCCTTCTGGCAACACTGATCTAAGCGCAGTGGCAACACTGGCTTCCTTTGACAGAAGCCAATGGAGAGTTTGATAGCTCTCTGATGTTTATTTGCGGGAAAGCGGGTAAGGGGCGCTGGCAACGCAGCGGCCGTCGCAGATTCCCCGCCTGTTGCTAAGGGGGTGGGTTATCGATTTTTCTGTTCTTGAATGCAGTGAGTCGTCTCTATCTGTGGCTTTATCTGAAATGAAAATGTTATTCGTGCAATTTCACTTATTTATTACACTCACAGAAAAAAAGTAATTGAGACAATAGATAATTAATTAATCCTTCGAGGAATCTACGATTTTAGAGATGTCGCGTAATTAAATTTTTTATAGTTGTTATAAATATTTCTTGTCCTCTTATTAATTCTCTTCATCCTATGTCAATAATAAAAATGATTTTTACCTAAATTTAAAAAATAAACATTTAAAATAAAAGTGCCTAGATATATTAATCTTTTTGCCTATTTATTTTTCAAACCGTAGGTCATGTAAGAGCAATTTTATTATCAATACACATTTCGGTTTATTTTCTATTTTCACGTTAAATCACAACAATAAATCAAACAAAAACAGAAAACATTTGCTGTAGATACTACGAGCTACACTTATGTAGGTATTCGAACTCAGAACATGATACTTGACTATTTATCTGAACCAATGAATCATTTTATGATAGGGCATGGCATTGTGATTACTATAAGTATTTCCTGCAGACATTTTTTTATGCAAACTGACACGGTTGGCCACATCACCTACTAAATCGGCGATGTCAGCCCATAACACCTTGGTGAATTAGGTGACATGTCAAGTGCTTCCCTTCGGTCCTGCCGGCTACACTGAACTGGACGAAAAACACGAACTATTGACACAGCCGTTTCAAACGACCTTTCATTCAGTGCTGTGGTACCAACCCGGGCAGGTTAAACCCTACCACCTAGTGCACCTAGTAAGGTAAGAAGGGAAGGGACCTACAGTTCTACCTGGAATCCGAACCACGTTCAGCCTGCAACGGTCGAGCGGTCACCCATCTAATTACTGACCGCGCCCAGGTGTGCTTATGAACACGACCGACAGTCGATTGCAGCACTGAGCTACCGAGGCAGACATTTCGGTTACCTAAACTGAAATGTCTGCAGGAAATACGCCATTGTTTAAACAGTGTTTTTGGGCGTGTTTCGGGGGGTAATTTTACGCAAATGTACAAACAGGTGCGACTTACCCAGAAAACAGTCTTCTGCGTTGAAATGTCCCAAGCGCAGCACGAACGATTATGGAACTACGATAGAGTAAAATTTTCTCAGTTTAAAATGGCAAAGAGCGCGCTGAGTCACCACTGCAAGCCGACTAGAGATGTCGAGCGATCGATAAATCGTGTTTATCGATATTCTCACCCGACTGTGCTAAAAGCAAAAAGAAGGTTCTTATATATAGATAGATAGATAGAGAATGTTCTATTGCTTCAATAAAGATTAAACAGTAATAAGTAGCTAGGTACATTAGAATCTTTACATAAGGTGCAAAAGCGGACAGAGATTTCAGACAGTCAATCTTTGGATGTTTGACATTCGATTAATATAGTGGAATGTAACTAAGTAGTAGCAATGGAGTTGAGCGTGAGAATTGAAGATAAAATAATAATAAGAATACTTAACAGACGTCTGGAGCTCCGAAAGCTGGTGTTAGGTTCATCATCATCAATTAATTTTAGGGCCTCTGTTCCAGTGGAAGTAAAACATTTCACCACCTTCACACTAAAGAACAGAAAGGTTTTTATTAATTATACAGCCTACTCGCGTCCCTAAATCAGAGGCGATATCGTGGATAGTGGTGGATCCTTGATCGCTTTCTAGATCGCCGTGTGTGTAAGCGAATCGGCGTTGTAACAATTATTATTGAAAGATCGGGACGGGCCGACCCACGTTTCAGCGGCGATTTGCTTGCAGTCGGCGCGTGTGAATCGTCGCGTCGGTGGTGCATCTACGTTGATCCACTCTGCTTTGTTTCCACTTTGATCCCTTAATATCAGAATCTATTGTAAAATTATTATATAGAGGTTAAACAACCTTTTGATATTTTTTAAAACTGCAAATGTTTTATATATACATATTTTTTATTTTTAATGCCTGAAAATGACCTAAAAACCTAAAATTTTCAATGTCTGTTTTGAAGAAATGTTTTTACAATGACTTGAAATTACCTTTTATTTCTAGTCATTATGAAATTGAATTGTAGAATAATAATATTAGGAAGTGATCAAAATGCTGGCGCTCCGAAAATCAGCGCAGGGCCAGTTTCTGCAGCAAAATGTTGTAATGGTTACTTTTTATTTCTTCACGTTTTTATGCTACCTATCGTAAAGTTCGTAACCTTGTTTTGTTGTAATCTTGTTTTTTTTTAAATGAAAGCGTGACATTTTCCTCCGAGCCACCCATACGTTTTTTTGGTAAAGTTGCTTTTCTTTTATTATGTTTTTATAAGAGAAAAATATTTTTCATTTAATTTCATTAAAAAAAATGAAATTCAATGTTTAGAGGTTAAATGTAATTTTGCTTCATTTCTATAAATATTTACCAATCGAAGAACATTATTTTACATTTTCATCAATAAAAAAAAAAAAAATAAAAAAAAAATCCTTCGCATGAATGTCGCAAAATGAGTAACGCACTACTTTAGTGATTACGAAGTGAGCACAGATATCTCATTGTATGTTCATGCATTCATTTCATGCGCAGTATGTATGCATTTAACAAGAATATTACATGCGTCAATGATCGGGTTATTCGCGAGGTTATTCGCTCATAAACATTGGAATGAATACACAGAAATTTGTATTGCCATCATTCATACATGACACACGGCTATTCCGACCATCTCATAAAGCCGCTTCGCTCGAACATCATTCAGTTCAGTGTAATCAAGCCAAGCGTAAAATTGCTTTGCATTTCCGGAATATATTTATTTATTTTATTTTATGTATTTTTATTTACCACTTTATTTCCGCCAACTAGGGCCATACTAAAATACATATTAATGTCTTAACGTAAGAACTAAAAATTACTTTTTCTCCACTTGTGTTTGTACTTTGTACGGGTCCCAATAGAGACCCGTATGCGTCATATTGGTCTGCTGACGCGGTGGATCAGCTGCGCGTGGAGTAGGCGGAGATTGCGTTGACGGCGGGGCGCGGGCGTCGTCGTTGGCGGCGGCGCGGGCGTCGTTGGCGGCGGAGGCGCTGGCGTCGGCGGCGGCGCGGGTTGCGTCTCCTGAATGTGCAGGACGCGACGGGCAGTGGCAAACAGCTCCGGAGCGGTATCAGCGTACTTAGGGCGTGCGACCTCACGACATAGATACACACGGTATAGTACACACCACACACACATACATATAGTACACAAACACGGTATAGTAGTAGTAGTCTCACCCTCAAATATGGCTGAGGGAGGCGATGGCTGGTCCTGGCGTGATGCTCGTGTACGGGTGCTGTTTGTGGAGACTGGCCTGCTCCAATTGGCTCCAAATTGTTATATAAATACGGTTATAGAAAAAATGTTGTATTTGTGATAGATTTTTAGAAATAGCGTTGACTCGTGCAAACATTATTGTAAATGTAGACTAAGTGGACGTAAAAAAAAGTATCCAGCGAAGTTTCTTGCCAGTTCTTCTTCGCTGTGATAATCTAACTGGCGTGTGCAATGTACTGTCTATGAATGATGAGATGAATAAAGAATAAAGTACCCACTACCCATCACACTATATATTTATTGAATAACGTTTCGGCGACAACACTAGTGTTTTTATTATTTTTGAAATAACAAACCGCCGCTTATGTACCACTCAACAGTCACGTTTCAATTTCTGCAACGGTTTGTTCTAAATATAACTCATGTGTATGTGTGCATTGGTGCACTGGTTGATTGGTCGTATGGGGAAATATAACCTTACATTAGTGTGTTATCTTTGAGCTAGTAGCCAAGCGGGCTTTGACATTGTTGCAAGAACAAATATTATATCAGAATGTATTGGGTTCGAAACCCGTTGGTTTGCACTGCTTTTCAACCGACTTCAAAAGGAGGAGGTTCTCAATTCGACTGTATGTTTTTTTACGCGTATGTTGTTACGCGGTTACTCCGCCAATTATGAATAGATTTTGATGATTCTCTTTTTTGTTTCGTAGGGCATACTTCAGAGGTGGTCCCATATAAATTTTATCGAAATTGATTCAGCGGTTTTTGAAAAATCTACAAAAAAATTCACAGATTTCGTGCCTTACACGACTATCGAGCACATTGAAAATTAATCTACGGAATTCGAAAAAATATTGTCGCTGAGCGACACGAGAAAGTCGGGATAAGGAAAAGGTTAGTTGGGTTCTGATGATGGAGCCGGAAGGAAGCCATAGGAACTCCTAAACTACACATGATAAGCCCATCGTGTTTGGGCTCGTTGGATTTGTCTTCGCAAGTAGATACTCTAGTCATATGTTATTTCCAGGGTCCTGATGATGGAGCCGGAAGGAAGCCATAGGAACTCCTAAACTACACATGATAAGCCCATCGTGTTTGGGCTCGATGGATTTGTCTTCGCAAGTAGATACTCTAGTCATATGTTATTTCCAGGGTCCTGATGATGGAGCCGGAAGGAAGCCATAGGAACTCCTAAACTACACATGATAAATCCACCATATTTGGGCACCACTATGGGCAAACACTATGGGCTTATCATGTGTAGTTTAGGAGTTCCTATGGCCTCCTTCCGGCTCCATCATCAGACCCCAACTAACCTTTTCCTTATCCCGACTTTCTCGTGTCGCTCAGCGACAATATTTTTTCGAATTCCGTAGATTCATTTGCAATGTGCTCGATAGTCGTGTGAGGCACGAAATCTGTGAATTAATTTTTTCAGAAAGGTTGAGCTACAGGGCAAACCCTTAACCCGATCGTCTTTGTTTTAGGCTCAAATTGTAGCTGACTAAACTGTCCAGAGGAGCTTTTCTTAAATTTTTGATATCATTCTTCATTTCCAAAATATCGAGCGCCAAAATTAAAAATTTAATTTTTTTTTCACTATTTCGGCAATAAGTTTTTTCGTTTTTTACTTTTTCGAATAATTATTTTCACCTTACAGCTCTCATGAATACGCGTCTTTTGAGCCTTTTTTGAATATCATATCTTCACAACTCTCCGAGATATAAGGGGATCGCACTTTTTCGTGAAATCGGGGCCAATACTGAAACGAACCAAAAGACATTTCCAATGTCAAAACTATGGTTTGGGGTTACTATCAGCAAAACTTTTTTGATGTGGACTTTTTCAGCAATGAAAATATAAGTATGTCGGTCGACACCTCAACACTATACTGCAACGGCTAAACATTTTGCAGTTTTGAGTTAAATATACCAACATATAGCTTGTAGGCTTATCCACCAGTTCAATAAAGCATTTAGTTCCAAAGGACCCTCACACATGCCTTGATGTGTCCCTCTGTTTCCAAAGCTATTTCCAGACATTTGTCCATTTGGGAGTTGTTGCAGTGTAGTATTGAGGTGTCGATGTACTTGACGCATGGCGAATAATTCTGTACCACTTCAACCGATTTCGATTATTCCATTTCGATTTTGATGATTCTTTTTATGTAACGACTCCAAAAAGCAACTAGAACTGAAAAGTGTTCAATAATATTTTGATTCATATTCGGATCCTTGAGTTGAAGGCGGTACAAAAGCACACCTGAAAATTGATAGCTGGACCCCTTTTGTGCTTTTTTTTTTATGCAAACTGACACGGTTGGCTATATCACCTACAACATCCGCGATGTCAGCCCATAACACCGAGTGAACTAGGTGCCATGTCAGTGCTTCCCTTCATTTCATGCCGGCTTTTGAGCACATACCCGATCTGGTCTAGGTACGTGCACGCAGGGCTGAACAACAATGACTTATTATATTACTATAGAAGTTGTTGATAAATGCATTTTCATACATGTGACTTAATAGGAGTTTCGTAACTAGTGGAACCTACAAAGATCATTTTATTCCTAATTGGGAACTGAGGGCCTAGTCCGAGTTAACGTGACAGCTACGTAAACGTCAAATACCGATAGAACTGAGTTTTTATGTATGGGAGCACAATACGCTCACCGCGGCGCCACTAGAGAGCTCCATACATAAAAACTTAATTCTATCGGTATTTGACGTTTACGTAGCTGTCACGTAAACTCGGACTAGGTCCTCTGTTACGAAACTCTTCTGGTTACGTAGGCGGCTGAAGGGGATTATATTTTTTTATAGATACGAACAAACAAACAAATATTATTTTTATATAGGTATATTTTAGACTGACATAATTTTGGTAAATCTTGGAATGCAAAAATAAAAATACGTTTACGTAAGCTGCCAAACAATGAAATTTCACCATTCACCAGTCAAGCGGTCGCTTTGTGTATTCGGTGGTACGGAATGCTAAAAATCCACCCTTATTTTTATCGACAGTTTCCACACAAGGGCATCACTACGCGCCCCGGGCTAGAGGGGCGCCCAATACGCATGCGCCGCCCTCTGCCGGGCGCTCCCGACACCACCCGCGCCCTCCATGGAAGGACGCACGCACGAGGCAAATAAGTAGGTTGAGTTGAGGTTCGGGTCAAGGCCTCATGTAGGAAAGGTTACGTACGAACAATCAATGTTTTCAGCAATCATTGCCAAAACTATGGAACATATTGTCCGTCCGTATATTTTACAGAGTTGAGCTGAAAAGTGTGGTACCTAACTTTAGGTTTCTCGTAACATTTTCCTTCACTGGAGCAGTGGGATTTGAATAAACGTATGCACTCTTGAACTCTTGAGGCATTGAACAGTGACGATTAACCCTTGATTATACCTTGGTTATACTTGATTATTAGATAGTTTGATTAAAAATTAGATTTATTGTAGGAAAATAATTTGGACAGAAAAATAGGAAATTACTTATTGTACAATTTGATTGTATATACAACAAAAAAAAAACATTCGTTTATACCTCTATATAAAAGTTTTGTCCATTTTATCGTGGCGCCATCTCGTAATAAGTAGCGACATTGTAGCTCACTAGATAGAAAGCTGTGCTCATATTGCGTGGATAGCAGTAAATTCGTTTCATCTACGCGATAATAGATGGCGCTATAAGTCATTATTGGTTGCAGTGATGTTCCTATTTAGGGCTCAAAAAATGAAAAAAAAAACGCATATCCCTTACATATAACAATATTACTCTATGTCCCCCTTACTAGCTTTTTCTCACGGCTTCGTTTGCATGAAATTCAAAAAGGACAAAGTAAGTAAATACTCGGCGGGCCGAACACCGAGCTACATTATAGGTACTCACTAGATGAAAGTAAGTCACTAGGGCGAGGCCGAACGCCGAGCTGCATTCAGGTAAACGATACCTATACCTACTATATTGAAGAAAGTAAGTTACTAGGGCGAGTTTGAACGTCGAGCTGCATTCATGTAAACGATATCTACCTATACTCTTAAGTCACTAGCGATGCCGATAGCCGAGCTGTGTTCACGTAAACGATAGCTCGGCCTTTGGCTGTAGTGACTTATTTTCTTCGGGAGAGCGTATAGTTTACCTGCATGAACGCAGGTCCGCCTTCGCCCTCGTCGTGAGTGGCTTTATACCATGACAATGATACACATAATTTATTTGAATTTTCAATTAATGCAAGAATTCTGTTTAGCTCTAATACACACATAGAAACCACACCTCGCATTGCCTTCACACATAGGGTAACCAACGTTCGGGTAGGAAAATCCGGGAAAAAAGCCGTTGATGTATTTTTTTTATTTTTTTTTTATGGAAATTGACACAATTGACTACATCACCTACAACGTCCGTGATGTCAGCCCATAACACCGGGTGAACTAGGTGCCATGTCAGTGCTTCCCCCTTTGATCGTGCCGGCTACACTGAACTGGTCAGAAAACACAAACTATTTACATAGTCGTTTTGACCGATGTTTCATTCAGTGCGGTGGTATCAACCCGGGCGGGTTAAACGCTACCACCAAGTAAGATTAGGAGGGAAGGGACCTACAGTTTTACGAGGAATCCCAACCTCGGTCAGCCTCCAACGGTCAGCGGTCACCCATCCAAGAACTGACCGCACCCAGCGTTGCTTAACATTCAATAGCGACAGTTGAGTTCGTACCGTGTAGGGCCGGTACTTTACAAGAATAGCCCCACTGCATCTCTCACCGTGTATGTCGTAAAAGGCGACTAAGGGATATGACTCCCTTCTTATATTACTAGGTGGTAGGGTTTAACCCGCCCGGGTTGGTACCACCGCACTGAGTGAAAGGTTGGTCGAAACAGCTATGTAAATAGTTTGTGTTTTCCGTCCAGTTCAGTGTAGCCGGCACGACCGAAGGGAAGCACTGACGTGGCACCAAGTTCATCCGGTGTTATGGGCTGACATCACGGATGTTGTAGGTGATGTAGCCAACCGTGTCAGTTTCCATAAAAAAAAAAAGTTGACTATCTGCACCACTGAGCTATAGAGGCTGACAACTTTATTTGTATGCTCTACACTGGATCGTAATCACTATAGCATATCAGGTAGTACTATTTATCGCCGTTTTGAAACTAAATTCCTACTTAGCTATTTTAATAAAGCTAAGTACCTACGTAATTAGGTACTAAGGTTTCTTTATTAATTACTCAAACCGAGAGGTTATCTTGTATTTTTCCATATATGCCGGACGTTCATGCATGATTCCGGAATCCGGGAGACTCCTGGAATTCCGGAAGGGTTGGCAACCCTATTCCTGTGCCCTATTCACATACCGCATTAGGCAAATGGGGTAGGTAAGCTTATAGTAATGCCTACCAGCTATGTTTTGTCAGTGCGAGTGAGGTTCGATGCTGAGGCGTGCTTTTGAAGGCGGCTGTAAAACATAATAAAGAAATATTTTTCATCGGTTCCGCTCGCTGCGATATGCTGACGAGGTCCGACTGACCCGTACCGTGCGGAAAGAATGTGACGGATCACATTATTGGATCAAGAAATACGTGATTATACATAAATACATGGTACCACACGCTGTATCCCTCGGGGGTAAAACAATCGGGGTAAGCAGAGTAGTCGGTGTTGTGCCGCAAGTACTCTTGTAAATTGCAGCATGCGACCACACGTATAGCAAAGTATTAGGACAAGATAACTATCAAGAAGCTCGTAAGGCACGAAGACCCACCTGCTGAATGACTCCGTGGAAGGACCGTGCCAAGGTGAGAGGTGGCTAGTCTGTCGCCATTATGCACGGCATCTTGTCCTTATCCCTTAGTCGCCTTTTACGACATACACGGGGAGAGATGCAGTGAGGCTATTCTTTTTAAGTATATACCGACCCCACAAGGTACACGCCAAAATTCAAAAAGATAGATCTATGTGTACCCGTACTAGAAAATAAAAGTCCCACTGTATCTCACGCCGCACATGTCGCGAAAGGCGACTAAGAGACAAGGACCAGATGCCGTGCTAAAGGGCGACAGAATAGCCACCTCTCACCTTCACACGGTCCTTCCAGCGAGTCGTGCAGCAGGTGAGTCTTCGTGCCTTACTTGCTGCTTGATAGTAATTTTGTCTGAATAATTTGCGAAACGTCATAGTTGGTGGTGGTGATGGTTGGTGCTGTGCTGTTATTTAACTGAGTTCTTGTAGCACAACAACGATTACACTGCTTACCCCGATTGTCAGGATACAGATTGTGATATGCATGTAATATGTACCTGTCGTTAATACAGAAGAGATAGACAGAAGTTAGAGTAACCGTGTCCTACACTGGCGGTCGTGGACAGGAAAAACCCGCCAGGTGGGACGACGACATCAAGTATGTCGGCGGAAAGCAGTGGTTCCGTACCGCTGAAGGCCGGGAAGACCTGAGGAAAATTGGAGAGGCGTATGTCCAGAAGTGGACTCATACATGCTGATTGACTGAATGAATGTTCAATGTTTACTTCACCTTTCATTATGTAGCTTTGTTCCGAAGGTTGATAACTTTTGTTAACCCCCGACGAAAAAAAAGGAGGGGTGTTATAAGTTTGACGTGTGTGTGTGTGTGAGTGTGTGTGTCTGTCTGTGGCATCGTAGCTCCCAAACGGATGGACCGATTTGGATGCGGTTTTTTTTATTAGGAAGCTTGTTTAATCGGGATGGTTGTTAGCTATGTTTGTAATCAAGTAATCAAGTAATTAAGTAATAAAAAAAATTTTTATCTCAAAAAGTGGACCGATTTTCATGCGGTTTTTTTTAAAAAGCTTGAAATAAAAGTTAAATTACAAATTAAAAAAACCGCCGACCCTTAAAAAGTCAAAAATAATTTCCGTTTAGTTAATTAAAGGAGTCGGCGGACCGCTAAAGTAAATAAAATATAAAAACTCAGAGCTGCGCGGGAATTTACTTAGCAGTCTCCCGACTCCTTTAATTAAGTAAACGGAAATTATTTTTGACTTTTTAAGGGTCGGGGGTTTTTTAAATTTGTAATTGTACACTAATTTGTCCACATGAGAAATCGCATGGTTACCCTATAAGAAACGGACACAACCATGCACGTTTTCCGCCAGCGCTCCTTTTTCAGCAGGGACTACTTACGCTATCTTTTTGATTCCTAAGTCTATTGTAACTTCAACTCCGTAGGGACGTCGCGTCGGCTCCCTAAGTGTGTTCTATCGTCTATTTCATGAGTGTTCGGAGGAGCTGTTTAACGCGATTCCGCCGTCCCCATTCCACCTCCGCACTACGCGTACTGGGCAGGGGATGCACCCCTATTCAATCGACCTACCACAGATGCGCACCAACCGGTTCTGTAGGTATTTTATTCACAGAACCGGAAAAATGTGGAACGCACTCCCTGCCTATCTATTTCCTCCCAAGTACAGCCTGGCGTTTTTCAAAAGGGGCGTGAAAAGACTCCTGTCAGGCCGGCATGGCATTCGCAATCCCCGTGCATCACAGAATGTCCATGGGCATCGTTAGACACCTACTTGTAGGTGAAACGATGCCACATGTTGCGTTATCCATAAAAAAAAATTGTGTTTATAAAATCACAGTAGACAGCTGTGTGGTTGCAACTGAATGCTGCAACAAATAATATTAATTTACCTACTTCACTCACGAAATTCGCTCTCTTTCTAAAGCTCCACAGCCATTATAACTGCCGGTAACTGTAAGTCGGCGGAAAGCAGTGGTTCCGTATCGCTGAAGGCCGGGAGGACTGGAGGAGAGGCGCGTGTCCAGCAGTGGACTCTTAGAGTGACATTCATAGTCGCAACGAGCGTGCTTAGTTCGCCTCTGAGTTCAAACTTTGACGTTTACCACTCTCATAGACAAGCCGTGCGCGCGCTAAGCAACCGTCTTTGAGTTTGAAAACTAAGCCAAGTCCAAGTCTAGTCTTACGACGACTTTAGCCTCGAAAGCGAACTTACGAGTTTTCTGTCTCTTTAATTTTAGTACAAATGAGGGAGTAGCGCAGAATAGAATACACAGAGCATTGACACACTGGCTGTCCTGTCACCTCACGACAGGTTATTTCTTTAAACGAATAGGAAATTCGATTATTACTGCCAGTGTCCAGTGACGGCGGTTTGACTGACAGAGCGTGCGTGAGTGTGACAGTCAACTTTGATGAAATGGAGGATCTCTACGAAAAACACCCTTTATTTCAGTATGAGCAATGGTGCGAATGCCACCAGAAAAAGAAAACAAAGTGACGTTTAACTAGGACTATTACTTGGCTTAGCATAGTTCGTTCTAAGCGTTAGTCTCGACTATGAGAGTCCTGTACAAAATGTTAGTGAACTTTAATCGGACTCGTGCTTAGCTTAGACAGTGCTAAGCTTCGAACTTTGGAACGACTATGAATGTCAGCCTTACACTCTGACTGACTTCGAGACAGAAGTCTCATCCATACTATGCTATCCGCCAGGTCAGCACTTCGTCGGCTCGCCGGCGATAGCTGAAAAAAGAAAAAAGCGGCTGATGGATCGCGCGCCATCTCTCGGACCGTCTGTCCACTGCAGTCGGCGAAACAAAAAATGTTTAGATCAGTGGTCTCCAACTGTTTTCGCCTTAAGACGAGACGAAAGTTAAGTATCACCATACAAAATCGTCTTTCGGCATTTATGTTTTCTAGCGCTTTTTCCGTTTTCCGATTTTTACAATTCTCTTTTTTTTTTTTTGTAATAAGGACAGTCGAATCTAAGTTCCTGTCTTTTTATTTTTTTTATGTCTAAAGTGATGATCAATAAACCTTAATGAAATTCATGGCATCAAAAAATAAAAAAAATTTAATGTTTTCGGTCGAAATAATTTTTTTTAGCTGAATAAAAAAATAATATTTTTTTTTAGGTGTTGTAGGTATATTTCATCTAAACAAAAAAAAAGAGGCATGTGATTACTTGTGCTTTATAGAGGCATGTGTTTACTTGTGATATATAGAGGCATGTGCTTACTTGTGCTTTATAGAGGCATGTGCTTACTTGTGCTTTATAGAGGCACGTGCTTACTTGTGCTATATTGAGGCATGTGCTTACTTGTGCTTTATAAAGGCATGTGCTTACTTGTGCTATATTGAGGCATGTGCATACTTGTGCTTTATAGAGGCATGTGCTTACTTGTGCTTTATAGAGGCATGTGCTTACTTGTGCTTTATAGAGGCATGTGCTTACTTGTGCTTTATAGAGGCATGTGCTTACTTGTGCTTTATAGAGGCATGTGCTTACTTGTGCTTTATAGAGGCATGTGCTTACTTGTGCTTTATAGAGGCACGTGCTTACTTGTGCTATATTGAGGCATGTGCTTACTTGTGCTTTATAGAGGCATGTGCTTACTTGTGCTTTATAGAGGCATGTGCTTACTTGTGCTTTATAGAGGCATGTGCTTACTTGTGCTTTATAGAGGCATGTGCTTACTTGTGCTATATTGAGTCATGTGCTTACTTGTGCTTTATAGAGGCATGTGCTTACTTGTGCTTTATAGAGGCATGTGCTTACTTGTGCTATATTGAGGCATGTGCTTACTTGTGCTTTATAGAGGCATGTGCTTACTTGTGCTATATTGAGGCATGTGCATACTTGTGCTTTATAGAGGCACGTGCTTACTTGTGCTATATAGAGGCATGTGCTTACTTGTGCTATATTGAGGCATGTGCTTACTTGTGCTTTATAGAGGCATGTGCTTACTTGTGCTTTATAGAGGCATGTGCTTACTTGTGCTTTATAGAGGCATGTGCTTACTTGTGCTATATTGAGGCATGTGCTTACTTGTGCTTTATAGAGGCATGTGCTTACTTGTGCTATATTGAGGCATGTGCTTACTTGTGCTTTATAGAGGCATGTGCTTACTTGTGCTTTATAGAGGCATGTGCTTACTTGTGCTATATTGAGGCATGTGCTTACTTGTGCTTTATAGAGGCATGTGCTTACTTGTGCTTTATAGAGGCATGTGCTTACTTGTGCTTTATAGAGGCATGTGCTTACTTGTGCTTTATAGAGGCATGTGCTTACTTGTGCTTTATAGAGGCATGTGCTTACTTGTGCTTTATAGAGGCATGTGCTTACTTGTGCTTTATAGAGGCATGTGCTTACTTGTGCTATATTGAGGCATGTGCTTACTTTTGCTTTATAGAGGCATGTGCTTACTTGTGCTTTATAGAGGCATGTGCTTACTTGTGCTTTATAGAGGCATGTGCTTACTTGTGCTATATTGAGGCATGTGCTTACTTGTGCTTTATAGAGGCATGTGCTTACTTGTGCTTTATAGAGGCATGTGCTTACTTGTGCTATATTGAGGCATGTGCTTACTTGTGCTATATTGAGGCATGTGCTTACTTTTGCTTTATAGAGGCATGTGCTTACTTGTGCTTTATAGAGGCATGTGCTTACTTGTGCTTTATAGAGGCATGTGCTTACTTGTGCTATATTGAGGCATGTGCTTACTTGTGCTTTATAGAGGCATGTGCTTACTTGTGCTTTATAGAGGCATGTGCTTACTTGTGCTTTATAGAGGCATGTGCTTACTTGTGCTTTATAGAGGCATGTGCTTACTTGTGCTTTATAGAGGCATGCGCTTACTTGTGCTTTATAGAGGCATGTGCTTACTTGTGCTATATTGAGGCATGTGCTTACATGTGCTTTATAGAGGCATGTGCTTACTTGTGCTATATTGAGGCATGTGCTTACTTGTGCTTTATAGAGGCATGTGCTTACTTGTGCTTTATAGAGGCATGTGCTTACTTGTGCTTTATAGAGGCATGTGCTTACTTGTGCTTTATAGAGGCACGTGCTTACTTGTGCTATATTGAGGCATGTGCTTACTTGTGCTGTATAGAGGCATGTGCTTACTTGTGCTTTATAGGGGCATGTGCTTACTTGTGCTTTAAAGAGGCATGTGCTTACTTGTGCTTTATAGAGGCATGTGCTTACTTGTGCTTTATAGAGGCATGTGCTTACTTGTGCTTTATAGAGGCATGTGCTTACTTGTGCTATATTGAGGCATGTGCTTACTTGTGCTTTATAGAGGCATGTGCTTACTTGTGCTTTATAGAGGCATGTGCTTACTTGTGCTTTATAGAGGCATGTGCTTACTTGTGCTTTATAGAGGCATGTGCTTACTTGTGCTTTATAGAGGCATGTGCTTACTTGTGCTTTATAGAGGCATGTGCTTACTTGTGCTTTATAGAGGCACGTGCTTACTTGTGCTATATTGAGGCATGTGCTTACTTGTGCTTTATAGAGGCATGTGCTGACTTGTGCTTTATAGAGGCATGTGCTTACTTGTGCTTTATAGAGGCATGTGCTTACTTGTGCTATATTGAGGCATTTGCTTACTTGTGCTTTATAGAGGCATGTGTTTACTTGTGCTATATTGAGGCATGTGCATACTTGTGCTTTATAGAGGCATGTGCTTACTTGTGCTTTATAGAGGCATGTGCTTACTTGTGCTTTATAGAGGCATGTGCTTACTTGTGCTTTACAGAGGCATGTGCTTACTTGTGCTTTATAGAGGCATGTGCTTACTTGTGCTATATTGAGGCATGTGCTTACTTGTGCTTTATAGAGGCATGTGCTTACTTGTGCTATATTGAGGCATGTGCTTACTTGTGCTTTATAGAGGCATGTGCTTACTTGTGCTATATTGAGGCATGTGCTTACTTGTGCTTTATAGAGGCATGTGCTTACTTGTGCTTTATAGAGGCATGTGCTTACTTGTGCTTTATAGAGGCATGTGCTTACTTGTGCTTTATAGAGGCATGTGCTTACTTGTGTTTTATAGAGGCATGTGCTTACTTGTGCTATATTGAGGCATGTGCTTACTTGTGCTTTATAGAGTCATGTGCTTACTTGTGCTTTATAGAGGCATGTGCTTACTTGTGCTTTATAGAGGCATGTGCTTACTTGTGCTTTATAGAGGCATGTGCTTACTTGTGATTTATAGAGGCATGTGCTTACTTGTGCTATATTGAGGCATGTGCATACTTGTGCTTTATAGAGGCATGTGCTTACTTGTGCTTTATAGAGGCTGTGCTTACTTGTGCTTTATAGAGGCATGTGCTTACTTGTGCTTTATAGAGGCATGTGCTTACTTGTGCTTTATAGAGGCATGTGCTTACTTGTGATTTATAGAGGCATGTGCTTACTTGTGCTATATTGAGGCATGTGCATACTTGTGCTTTATAGAGGCATGTGCTTACTTGTGCTTTATAGAGGCATGTGCTTACTTGTGCTTTATAGAGGCTGTGCTTACTTGTGCTTTATAGAGGCATGTGCTTACTTGTGCTTTATAGAGGCATGTGCTTACTTGTGATTTATAGAGGCATGTGCTTACTTGTGATTTATAGAGGCATGTGCTTACTTGTGCTTTATAGAGGCACCTGCTTATTTGTGCTTTATAGAGGCATGTGCTTACTTGTGCTTTATAGAGGCATGTGCTTACTTGTGCTTTATAGAGGCATGTGCTTACTTGTGATTTATAGAGGCATGTGCTTACATGTGCTTTATAGATGCATGTGCTTACTTGTGATTTATAGAGGCATGTGCTTACATGTGCTTTATAGAGGCATGTGCTTACTTGTGCTTTATAGAGGCATGTGCTTACTTGTGCTTTATAGAGGCATGTGCTTACTTGTGATTTATAGAGGCATGTGCTTACTTGTGCTTTATAGAGGCATGTGCTTACATGTGCTTTATAGAGGCATGTGCTTACTTGTGCTTTGTACTTTGCTTTGTGCACGCTGTATCGCGAAATATGCACAAATTTGGTGAATGTTTAAAAAAAGCAAAGCATGCACGCACAAACAATTTTCTTGTACGCAAAAACCGTGCGGGGCCGGTACTTTAAAATAATAGCCCCACTGCATCTCTCTCCGTGTATGTCGTAAAAGGCGACTAAGGGATATGACTCCCTTCTTATATTACTAGGTGGTAGGGTTTAACCAGCCCGGGTTGGTACCACCGCACTGAATGAAAGGTCGGTCGAAACGGCTATGTAAATAGTTTGTGTTTTCCGTCCAGTTCAGTGTAGCCGGCACGACCGAAGGGAAGCACTGATGTGGCACCAAGTTCACCCGGTGTTATGGGCTGACATCACGGATGTTGTAGGTGATGTAGCCAGCCGTGTCAGTTTCCATAAAAAAAATAATAATACAATTGATCGAAAAAAAAAGAATCGCTCCAGTTTTAGAGGGGAGGTTCGTACAAAAAGGGAATATGAAATCTCAATTTTGTCAATTTGATTTATGGTGCCCCTTTCGTATTATCAGTATTTGGGCATGATGACAACTTAAGGCGGAAACAAGACTCAATCCGTGCTACCCGAGCACTGATGATTGAAACACGAACCGTATGGTGATGCAAATAGGTGCGAAAATTCATTCTACTCTTGCGGTGGCTGATACGTCGCGCCGACGATGAACGTTTGCGCGAAAATCACACTATGTATTAAATTTCACGTGTTGGAAAGACGGAAAATAGTCTTTTTTTAGCTACGATTGTAGTGAAAATATTATCTATATTTCTATGAGAATCTTGCATTGAAACAATTCAGGTATGCCTCTCAAAAGAATTTAACTTGAAAGTACAATTTTCGTACTTTTCGTTATTTTATGGAGATTTATTTTACCGCTTTCCAGAGTAGTAAAATATAATTTTTGTTAACTGTGTTTGTTAATTAAAGACCAATAACATAACATATGATTTTTACAGATTTTTTATCTTTACCAATAGCTCAATAATTTCGTTTAAAGTTGACCTTTTGAGTCTTATTTGCGCCTTAACAGCAGTCAAGTCCTTCAAATTTCTCGCTGCCTGCATTGCTATTTTTTTAAAATAATTTAATAGTTGGGTCCATCGAAATTCGAAAAAAAAGTCATAATACGGAATCTCTCCCTCGCGAAATCGGTGCCTCATGCCACTATACATACACAACAGTCAAAGTAAATAAAAATGAAGGCATTTTCCTTCAAAGCCTGCGTTATATACAAACCACTTCATCAGCGTACATAACACCTGTCTCCCACCAATGGGAAGAGTCGCTACAGTAACAAGGTCTGTGATTGGTCGAGCCACTCGCTACATAATTTCCTTTTCCGTAAAAGCCTTCCGAAAGGAGGGCGCAGGAAGGATGAGCTGTTTTAGTTGCTTAGTTATTATATATTTATATACCTATGCAGTTACCTACTTCAGTGTAACCGGTTAAGAAAAAGGGAAGCGCTGATATGGTACCTAGAAGACGAGGTGTTATGGGCTGACATCACGGATGTTGTAGGTGATGTAGCCAACCGTGTCAGCTTCCATGAAAAAAAATGCATACATACCATACCACACTCGGTATACCGACAATCGGGATACGCAGAGTAATCGGTGTTGTGCTGCAGGTACCCTTGTAAATTGCAGCACAGCACCGACCACCACGTTTAGCAATGTTTAGGACAAGATAACTATCAAGAAGCAAGTAAGGCACGATGCATGATTTTATTTTTTAGGGTTCCGTATCCGTCCTACGGGACCCTATTACTAAGCTTACGCCGTCTGTCTGTCTGAACGCTGTATCTCTTGAACCGTAATAGGTGGCCCGTGGAAATTTTCACAGAATATGTGTGTGTTATTATGGCCCATATAACAGGAAATAATAAAAATAAGAAAAGTAAAAAAAATCACGGGGTCCCCATACAAGAAACTAAAAAATATATGCGCGCCATCTGCCGAAAAGAGTATGAAGCATTTTAACTAATAATGGCGTGAGTGGCGCTGACCATGACATGGCGATACGGAACCCTCGGTGCGCGAGTTCCACTCGCACTTGGCTGTTTGTTTTATTACACGGCAGGTTGCCATGCTTATAAAAAACTTTTTTTTTAAATCCACTTAGACTTTAGTAACAATGAGCCTTTTTGTGTCGCGCTCGGGTTTGCATTTTATATGATGTATAACTTGTCTGCTTTAAGTTTGCCGGTACGCGGGGTGCGAAACTCCTGCTACCGCTTTCGCTGCAATCCCCGCTACCCAGTTCAGTACCGATAGCAACGCCGCCTTTGCAAATAGCTAATTTCAAAAGGTTATTTTTTTATTCACCCTACTGATAGGTATTCGTGAAGCCGTATGAAGTAAAGCCACCGGCAAACTTGAAACAGACAGGTTATACTAGCTGTGCCAGCGGCTCCGCCTGCTCTCATATTTGACTTCTCTGCTAACCTCATAAGCCATTTAACGTGATAGTAAGTAGCTTGTAATTGATGGGAAGAACCAATCTATCCGTATAATTTTTCTTTATTAAAATCGCTTCAGTGGTTCTCGAGTTATAAGCGGACAGACAGACAGACAGAAAGCAGACGTTGGATTTTATTAAAGGTAAGGAGGAAGGAAGGATTCATTGATGGTATGATTGATATTGTGTAGCCTCCAAACGAAACGGATCTTGTAGTTTAATTTCCAGCGTCAAATTAATTCATCAGCTGATTCCCTCGAGCCCCCCACTCATTGTTCGCAACCTGTCGCGATCTCACCTCGACCTCACCTTTCCCGTTTCAACCCCAACCGCTTCCCCGTCTCACACCACGGCCGCTCCCGCTTAACCCCCTTCGCCTCCCACATACCAAATGGTAGGCTTTCGGAAGCTTGAGTTTGAACGTTGACTTGCTGTCTGTCTGTCTGTCTGTCTGTCAATCGGTCTATCTGTCTGTCTGCATGTCTGCCTGTCTCCCTGTCATCTGTCTTGTCTATCTGTCAGTCTTTCCGCATGCCTTCTGTCTGCTTGTCTGTCTGCCTGTCTGTCTGCTTGTTAGTCTGCCTGTCTGTCTGCGTGTCTGTCTGCTTGTCTGTCTGCCTGCCTGTCTGTCTGCTTGTCTGTCTGCCTGTCTGTCTGTCTGCTTGTTTGTCTGCATGTCTGTCTGCATGTCTGTCTGCGTGTCTGTCTGTCTGCTTGTTTGTCTGCATGTCTGTCTGCATGTCTGTCTGCTTATCTGTCTGCCTGTCTGTCTGTCTGCTTGTTTGTCTGCATGTCTGTCTGCGTGTCTGTCTGCTTGTCTGTCTGCCTGTCTGTCTGCTTGTTTGTCTGCAGGTCTATCTGCATGTCTGTCTGCTTGTCTATCTGCCTGTCTGTCTGTCTGCTTGTTTGTCTGCATGTCTGTCTGCATGTCTGTCTGCTTGTCTATCTGCCTGTCTGTCTGTCTGCTTGTTTGTCTGCCTGTCTGTCTGCCTGTCTGTCTGCTTGTTTGTCTGCCTGTCTGTCTGCATGTCTGTCTGCTTGTCTTTATGCTTATCTGTCTGCCTGTCTTGTCTGTCTGCTTGTCTGTCTGCTTGTCTTTCTGCTTGTCTGTCTGCCTGTCTGTCTGCTTGTTTGTCTGCCTGTCTGTCTGCCTGTCTGTCTGCCTGTCTGTCCGCTTGTTTGGCTGCCTGCCTGTCTGTGTGCTTGTCTGCATGTCTGTCTGCTTGTCTTTCTGCTTGTCTGTCTGCCTGTCTGTCTGCTTGTTTGTCTGGATGTCTGTCTGCCTGTCTGTATGCTTGTTTGGATGCCTGCCTGTATGTCTGCTTGTTTGTCTGCCTGCCTGCCTGTCTGCTTGTTTGTCTGCCTGTCTGTCTGTCTGCTTGTTTGTCTGCCTGTCTGTCTGCATGTCTCTCTGCTTGTTTTTATGTTTATCTGTCTGCCTGTCTGTCTGCATGTCTGTCTGCGTGTCTGTCTGATTGTTTGTCTGCCTGTCTGTCTGCCTGTCTCTCTGCCTGCCAGTCTGTCTGCTTGTTTGTCTGCATGCCTGTCTGCATGTCTGCATGTCTGTCTGCTTGTCTGTCTGCTTGTTTGTCTTCCTGCCTGTTTGCTTGTCTGTCTGCGTGTCTGTCTGCCTGTCTGTCTGCTTGTCTGTCTGCATGTCTGTCTGCATGTCTGTCTGCTTGTCTATCTGCTTGTCTGTCTGCTTGTCTGTCTGCTTGTCTATCTGCCTGTCTATCCGCTTGTATGTCTGCCTGTATGTCTGCTTGTCTGTCTGCCTGTCTGTCTGCATGTCTGTCTGCCTGTCTGTCTGCCTGTCTGTCTGCATGTCTGTCTGCTTGCCTGTCTGCCTGTATGTCTGCTTGTCTGTCTGCCTGTATGTCTGCCTGTCTGTCTGCATGTCTGTCTGCCTGTCTGTCTGCTTGTCTGTCTGTCTGTCTATCTGCATGTCTGTCTGCATGTCTGTCTGCATGTCTGTCTGCTTGTCTGTCTGCATGTCTGTCTGCTTGTCTGTCTGCATGTCTGTTTGCTTGTCTGTCTGCCTGTCTGTCTGCCTGTCTGTCTGCATGTCTGTCTGCGTGTCTGTCTGCTTGTCTGTCTGCAAGTCTGTCTGCCTGTCTGTCTGCCTGTCTGTCTGCCTGTCTGTCTGCATGTCTGTCTGCCTGTCTGTCTGCATGTCTCTGTGCCTGTCTGTCTGTCTGCCTGTCTGTCTGCATGTCTGTCTGCCTGTCTGTCCGCCTGTCTGTCTGCATGTCTGTCTGCGTGTCTGTCTGCTTGTTTGTCTGCATGCCTGTCTGCTTGTCTCTCTGCGTGTCTGTCTGCTTGTTTTTCTGCATGCCTGCCTGCTTATCTGTCTGCGTGTCTGTCTGCTTGTTTGTCTGCATGCCTGTCTGCTTGTCTGTCTGCGTGTCTGTCTGCTTGTTTGTCTGCATGCCTGTCTGCTTGTCTGTCTGCGTGCCTGTCTGCTTGTTTGTCTGCATGCCTGTCTGCATGTCTGTCTGCCTGTCTGTCCGCCTGTCTGCCTGCATGTCTGTCTGCGTGTCTGTCTGCGTGTTTGTCTGCATGCCTGTCTGCTGGTCTGTCTGCCTGTCTGTCTGCTTGTTTGTCTTCCTGTCTGTCTGCATGTCTGTCTGCCTGTCTGTCTGCATTGTCTGCATGTCTGTCTGGCTGTCTGTCTGCATGTCTGTCTGCGTGTCTGTCTGCTTGTTTGTCTGTGTGGTAGCCATTAGAGAAAAAGTATAATGACACTTGTCAATGATGACTTTTCAGCATTACATTTATTTATTGTCTAAAATGGAAATATAATATTATCACTATATATTCGTATGATTAATTCAAAAACATAACAATGGCGACGAGTACAAACGAAGAACGCGTTCTAAAAAAGACAAGATCAACATTAAGGAGGCAACTGACAATATTACGAGGTAAAATCGACTCTCTTACAAGTGCTACCTCAATCGAAGAAATCCAACTAAGATTGGATTCAGTAACGAGCTTACATGTGAAAATCATGACAAATCAAGATGAAATTGAACTTAATACAAATGAAGAAAATCTTCCAGAAGAGTGGATAAACAGGGAACAGTATGATGAAGAAATCTTGCAACTAAAGTTAAAATTAAAACAACTATCAAGTGATTGCGAATTCTCTTGTACTTGTGGTAAGTCCACAGCCGACTCATTTCTCCAACTTCAATTTATTCGAGGATTAACGGATGAAGACATACGCATGAAAATATTGCAACAGAACCAAAATCTAAGTTACAAAGAAGTAGTCCAATTAGCTGTCAATACTGAGTTATCAAAGAAAGAGTCAAAAATGACTAAAGAAGGAAATGTATTACAAATACATAAAAGATCACAAAGAGACAGTACCAATTCAAACCAAGAAAAGGACAGAAGGGAAGTACCATCTACTTCAAATACTAGTATGAATGCAAAAATTAAAACATTACCGGATGGACAATGCTACAGATGTGGGGGTAAATATCATAAAGCAAATAAATGCCGGTTTCAAGACACAATCTGCGACTACTGCCATAAGAAAGGCCATTTGACAAGGGTTTGTATTCAACGACTTAACCACGATGGTAGACAAAATTACCTAACTAATAAAACAAATGACCCGACGCTCGAGGTTGAGCTGACCCAACAAGATACGGATTCTGAAATCAATTTGATACAGTCA
Source organism: Nematopogon swammerdamellus (assembly GCA_946902875.1). NCBI lineage: Eukaryota > Metazoa > Arthropoda > Insecta > Lepidoptera > Adelidae > Nematopogon > Nematopogon swammerdamellus. The sequence goes on from OX336359.1 coordinate 11,709,978, forward strand.
AGAGTGAGTGATAAATTTATTGTTGCCGTCAACATTGAAGGAAAGGTATTAAAGATGGAATTCGACACAGGAGCAGCAGCAACAGTTTCATATAATGATTACATGGAGCTCAATCTACAAAAGAAAATCTACAAAGCTACAATTGATTTGCGCACATACACTGGTGAGAGAATTACAGTTCATGGTGCTGTCTATGTCAAGTACACTATAAATGAGCATATATACTATGGAAAATTATACATAATAAAGGGAAATGTTACCCCGATATTTGGCAGGGAATGGATACGCGAAACGAAAATGAATTTACACGAAATAAAGATATTACAGACGGAATCGACTATGAAAATAACAGATATTCTTGAAGAATATGGTGATATTTTCGAATCCAATATGGGAGAAATACCTAATTACAAGGGACACATCGAACTGAAAGAAGGTACAAAACCAATATACCATAAACCTAGAAGAATTCCCTATGCATTATTGAACAAGGTGGAAAATGAATTACTGAGATTGGAAAATCTGAATATTATTACTAAAGTAGACAATTCAGAATGGGGAACTCCAATAGTACCAGTTCTTAAGCCCAATGGTGATGTACGTATATGTGCTGATTACAAGGTTACCTTAAATCAAAATATTAGGGATGTGAATCATCCTATACCAAGAATAGAAGATATTTTTGTCAAAATGAATGGTGGAAAATATTTTTGTACATTGGATCTCACTCAAGCTTATTTACATATGAAAATGGACGAAGAAAGCGCTAACTTACAAACAATTAGCACACATAAAGGACTGTATAAAGTAAATCGTTTGATGTTTGGAGTAAAAACAGCACCAGGTTTATGGCAAAAATTTATGGACCAAATCCTGGGAAATATGGAAGGAGTACAATGTTTCTTAGATGACATTATAATACAAGGATCCACATTAGAAATAACAAAACAAAGATTGCGCAAGGTATTAGAAACAATACGACATCATAACCTGATACTAAATAAGGGAAAATGCAAATTTTTTGAAAAGTACATTCAATACTTGGGACATTCTATTGATGAACATGGACTACACAAAAATGAAGAGAAAACGAAAGCTATTATTTGTGCAAAACGACCACAAAATCAAAAGGAATTAAGAACATTTTTGGGACTTGCGAATTACTATAACAAATTTATACCGAACTTAGCTACAATTCTTCATCCTTTAAATAAATTACTACAGAAAAATGAAAAATATGTATGGACGCACAATTGCGAATTAAGTTTCATTAAGGTCAAAGAAGAATTATCAAGTGAACGTACATTAGCACACTTCAATCCGACATTACCACTTTTACTAGCTACTGATGCCTCGCCAGTTGGACTAGGAGCTGTAATATCACACAAATTTGAAGATGGCACAGAGCGGCCTGTAGCTTACGCATCAAGAACACTTACAACAAGTGAACAGAAATACAGTCAAATAGACAAAGAAGCTACTGGTATATTTTGGGCTCTAAAAAAATTCTATCCCTACTGCTACGGTAGAAAATTTACTTTAATCACAGATCACAAACCTTTGGTTTCGATCTTCAAACCTGATAGAAATTTGCCCATGATGACGGCTACAAGAATGTTTCATTATGCACACTTTCTATCTGGTTTCGACTACAATATAGTATTTAGAAAAACAGGAGATCATGCTAATGCAGATTTTCTGTCTCGCTTTCCTGTAGAACGTACGAAAGAAGATTACAAAGACCAATCTGAAATGTTCCAATTACATCAAATTGAGACAATGCCAGTCACAATGGAAACAATTTACATTGAAACTAATAAAGACATTACATTGAAACAAATACTTCAAAAATTAGAGAAAGGCGAATCGCTAAAGGACCAGGGATATGAAGATAATGAATTTTCGTTACAGGATGGTTGCATTTTTAGAGGTGTCAGAATTTGTATACCACCAACATTACAAAAGGATATTCTACAAGAATTACACGTCGGACATTTAGGAATGACTAAGATGAAGGCGTTGGCAAGAAGTTATTGTTACTGGAAGAATATTGATAAAGACATTGAAGAAATGGTAAAAACGTGCAAAGAATGTTGTATGAAAAGAAATGAACCATCTAAAGTTCATCACCCATGGCAACTTCCCGAGGAACCATGGCAGAGAGTTCATATGGACTTCGCCGGACCAATAGGTGGATATTATTATCTTATTGTGGTGGATGCATACAGTAAATGGATTGAAGTTATACCTACAAAAAATACGACGTCAGAATGGTGCATTAGACAACTGAGACCAGTCAGAAATTATTCAACTACAAAGAACCAAAAATGGATATTCGGTACAGTTAAACAGAGACTAGGTGTACTACATTACGAAGTAGAGACCGATGATGGTTTCATACACCGACGGCACATCGATCAGGTCCTGAGATGTAAGATCTAGAGGGAGGACTGTGGTAGCCATTAGAGAAAAAGTATAATGACACTTGTCAATGATGACTTTTCAGCATTACATTTATTTATTGTCTAAAATGGAAATATAATATTATCACTATATATTCGTATGATTAATTCAAAAACATAACAGTCTGCATGCCTGTCTGCTTGTTTGTCTTCCTGTCTGTCTGCATGTCTGCCTGCCTGTATGTCTGCATGTCTGTCCGCCTGTCTGTCTGCATGTCTGTCTGCGTGTCTGTCTGCTTGTTTGTCTGCGTGCCTGTCTGCTTGTCTGTCTGCGTGTCTGTCTGCTTGTTTGTCTGCATGCCTGTCTGCTTGTCTGTCTGCGTGTATGTCTGCTTGTTTGTCTGCATGCCTGTCTGCTTGTCTGTCTGCGTGTCTGTCTGCTTGTTTGTCTGCATACCTGTCTGCTTGTCTGTCTGCCTGTCTGTCTGCTTGTTTGTCTTTCTGTCTGTCTGCATGTCTGTCTGCCTGTCTGTCTGCATGTCTGTCTGCATGTCTGTCTGCCTGTCTGTCTGCTTGTCTGTCTGCGTGTCTGTCTGCTTGTTTGTCTTTCTGTCTGTCTGCATGTCTGTCTGCCTGTGTGTCTGCATGTCTGTCTGCATGTCTGTCTGCCTGTCTATCTGCTTGTCTGTCTGCGTGTCTGTCTGCTTGTTTGTCTTCCTGTATGTCTGCCTGTCTGTCTGCCTGTCTGTCTGCATGTCTGCCTGCCTGTCTGTCTGCCTGCATGCCTGTCTATCTGTCTGTCTATATATCTGTCTGTCCGCATGCCTGTTTTTCTGTCTGTCCGCCTACCTATCTGTCTGCCTGGCTGCCTGTTTATTTGTCCGCCTGTCTCTCAGTCAGCCTGTCTGTGTGTCTGTATGGCTGTCTGTCTATCAGTGTAATCCGCTAATGAACCTTTTATCTAGAATTTCCATTTCCAGAATATTCCTAATTAGTGCTTAAACGTACTTATTGTGCATCTTAAAAACGAAATCGAATTGTCACGCAGCATCCTCAATACAAGCAGCATGAATAACCGGAACCCGTTCCTATTTCACACCTCTATTCACCCCTCACCCGCCAGTATAACTTCGCTCTTCCCTCCTCCCTCACCCCCTGTCGTCTTCCTTTCGCCCCACTCCCCCCTCCGCGCCCCCTTCCCCCTCCACCCACAGAGCGCGGGAGATATTCAAATTGCGAACATTTCATTTTAACGCTTGCTAAGATATTCGCGTCGCCTCGCTCCGCTCCCACGCTGGGGGCCTAAATGTCGATGTAATTTTGTTATCGATTACTTACGTACAATGTTGGCATTATTGAGTAAAAAACTGGCCAAGTGCGAGTCGAGCTCGCGCACCGAGTGTTCCGTATCGCCATGTCATGGTTAGCGCCACTCACGCCATCTATGGCGTGTTATGAAATGCTTCATATTAGTTAAATGTCGTGATTAGTTAAAATGCTTCATACTCCATTCGGTAGATGGCGCGCGCGCATACACTTTTTGGTTTCTTCTATTACGGTCCAAGAGATACAGGCCTCGGACAGACAGACGGATAGACAGACAGACGTACAGACGGCGGCGTAGGCTTAGTAATTGGGGCCCGTACCGGTTACGGAACCCTAAAAACTATACAAAAAACGTATCTACACATAAAAATAAAAGTTACTTACCTAACTGAAAGTTCTTACCTAAAGGACAAAAAAAATAATCAGTCTAAAATGGTTTTGTCATACAACTGTTAAAAAAAAAGATTTTTTTATAGAAATTGCAAGGTGTGGCCCCGATGATGACGACAGCCATGGATATTCAGTCGCATGCGGGGGTTGCGAAAGCCGTGCCTATTCACGCCTTTTTGAAGGACCCGAGACTAATGCTTACCTACGTTTTTTTTTATTTAGTTTATTTTTAGGGCTTTTAACAATAATTTGTTAATATCAGCCCCATAGTACTAATCTTCTCCATCCCTTAGGGCCCAGAGTCCCTAAGAGATAGAGAACGCTCCACAAAGTTCAACACAATCACTAAATCCCTCTCACTTGGGCTCGCCAACAGTTTATGTATGCTAAAAAACAAATTTAGTATGTCCACCCTAAGTGACGTCTGCAATTCCGTCCGTAATTCCTCGTTCTGACCACACTCCATCAGCAAATGGTACATGTCATCCTCCTTGTTACACCGATCACAATTTGGAGAATCTCTCTTTTTCATCAGTAATTTAAATTTATTCAATGGAATGTGGCCAGAACGAAGTCTTAAAGCTAGCACATTAGTTTGAACTTTGTAACTCACTTTTTACAACGTTGAATAGGACTGAATTTACTTATGCCTTTGTCACTAGTTTTGGATAAGCTGTAGATATAGACAATTCGCCTACCCAAAATTAAACAAGGATTTACATAAAAAAAATTGTTATCCGGAAATCTTATTATTTTGGCAATTTTTTTTTGTCACATATCGAAGGGTCACGGGATGGTTACTATGCGCACATACACCGTACCGTGTTGCGGCCGGTCAACCAGACAGTCGCAAAGAGCGACACCGAGATTTGTAATGAAAAGCGGGAGCAGTGTAAATAAGTCGGCCGAGTGGTTTGGACATCGGCTTCTCATGTGAGAGGTCCGCGGTTCGAATCCGGTCGGCGTGTACCAATGACTTTTTTCTGACAAAAAAATTTACGTGGATACCTACACCCGCTGCTTCACCGTTCGGAACCGTTGCAAAACTGTAGGTCCCTTCCATTACCTCTTACTTACTAGGTGGTAGGCTCAAATTGTAGCCGACTGGGTTGGTACCACCGTACTTTTTTAAAATCTAATCCGGTATAGGTGGTTGAGTCAGAGGGGCCAAAGCACATGCTCTGACTAGTCAATATCACCTCCGAGGAGGTAGGTGCCGTGCCATACCGGAGACTTCCCTGGATTGCTGGCTATACTGGACTAGAGGAGAACACAACCGAGGTTGCTATGCGGCCATCTTACATCCGTTACTTTGGTTCCAACCCAGTCGGCTACAATTCGAGCCAAACACCTAGTAAGGGTCAAGGGAGCGACCTACAGTTTTACACCGGTTACTGGATGTGATGGCTGCATAGCAGCCTCGGCTGTGTTCTCCTCTAGTCTAGTATAACCAGCAATCCAGGGAAGTTTCCGGTATGGCACCTACCTTTTCGGTGATATTGGCTAGTCAAAGCATGTGCTTTGGCCCCTCTGACTCAGCCACCCATACCTATTTATTAATTAATAAATAGTTCGTGTTTTTCGTCCAGTTCAGTGCAGCCGGCACGATCGAAGGAGACTGACATAGCACCTAGTTCACCAAGGTGTTATATGGGCTGACATCACGGATGTAGTAGGATAACCTTGTCAGTTTCCATAAAAAAAACATAATTATGAATAATAAAAAACTATCGATAAGCGTAAACATTTCCCCGCTCAAAACAAGTTGAGACGTTTGCGAAATGTGAACATTTCTAAAATTGATCGAGCATTGTGAGCTCTCAACGAGAATTCTCATTTCCTCGCCTATATACCTGGCCGTTATGTACTCCCGGTAAGTATATAACGCGGTACATAGGATACAAATTATATATTCACCTCCGCTCTCTGGCTCATTGTAATTTAGATTAAATTTTGTTATTTGATTAATACCGGTGGAAATATTGAAATGTCGTGATGGCATTTTGGGCTTTAATTAAAATCGGACGACGGCGCGGCGGCGGCCTAGTTGTGAATCATTAAGTTGAATTCGGAATAAATTAAAAAAAACTAACATAAAAAATTAAAAAAATATCAAATGTTTTATTTTTTTACAATTACATTTATTGACATTCAGAGAATAAAATGTTAGCCTCAGTAGCTCAGTGATGCGGTCAGCGCGGTCAGTATTTGGACGGGTGACCGCTCGACCGTTCGGAGGCTGAGCGTGGTTCGGATTCCACGTAAAACTGTAGGTCCCTTCCCCTCTTACCTTACTTAGGTGGTAGGGTTTATCCCGCCCGGGTTGCTACCAGCGCACTGAATGAAACGTCGGTCGAAAAGGCTATTCAGTCCAGTTCAGTGTTAGCCGACGTGAAATGAAGGGAAGCACTGACATGGCACCTAGTTCACCCGGTGTTATGGGCTGACATCACGGATGTTGTAGGTGATGTAGCCAACCGTGTCAGTTTCCATAAAAAAGAACTGAAGAGGGCCATACTTTAAACTTTTTTCTTGTATTTTACTAACCTACCTATCTATTGATATACTTACATAGGTACCTAGGTAATTCGAGATTTATCAAACAAAGTTATTTCTCTAATTTCTAATTTACCTACTGAATTTTATAGTACTCATCTTCTCCATCACCCTAAGGTCCAGAGTCCCTAAGACTAAGAGATAGAGAACTCTCCACGAAACGTTCAAACAAATTCCTCATATGATTTTGTTTATTATTTAGCATTCTTAATGCTGCACTCGAACTTGCCACTATTTGTTCTATCCATCATCTATCACATAAAGTTATTCCGAGACTAAAGTGCAGGGATTTGAAATACCGGCTTTTGGAATAACTATCCTTCAAAAACAATCTCCATACGCCCGTCGCCCGCTCAAGTTAAATTTTTCACTATTTGGTCCTTCGAGCAGGATTTACAAAGCCCAAGAAATCTCAACTCAAAATATCTAATTGGCTACCCTCTTCTCCTTACTCGACTTCGATTCTGATAAAATCAAATGAAACTTAGTTTTTCGTATACGGCCTCCTTGTCAAAAGCAAATCAAAGAAAACTAAACGAGCGAAACAAAAATCTTATTTAAAAAGTATTGCCAGCACAATTGAACTTCCAGTAGAGTAAACATTATAAAACACAATCCGCCATTATTCCTCGCTCTAAACACAAAAACCCACAATAAATACAAACCGAATTGCACAGTGAATAACAAAACGAAATTATTTTTTTACTCCAAACACTGGCCTTTGTCCGCGGAACGAGTTCTCGAAAAAGGTGACAAGCTTTTATAAATTTAGTTTCAGCATCTATTTCCACCAATCGCAGCGCAGAGGCGGGGCCTGCGCGGCTTCCTATTGGCTACATCGCCGGTAGCATCTGACAACATTTTATATAACCCGGATGATACAACATATACACTTAAGTCTCGAGTGGGAGCGAGAGGGCAACACCATGAATACAGTGTCCATAGAAATTTGCCCCCGATTCCGCCGGCGCTGTTGCCGTCCCACTCCGACGCGGGAGAGAGCTGTCGACATTGTGAATCTCTTCTCAGTTGGTTAAAATGATTCAACAGGGCTGGTAACATTGTAACGCTCGGCGCGTTCCAATTTTAAATTTTTGACCGCTCGATCAATTTCGCCGATTTAGAATTTGGAACCATCGACAGTTTCGCTTCGCGTTTTTTGTTTTTTAAATCCCATAGTTAAAATTAAAATGTTTTGTGCGCGAAATTTTTAAGTGACTGGTTTTCGAGTGACATTTTTTTTTCGTTTGTGCGCATTTGGAGCATGGAAATGTCGCTGCCGAACGGAGTTGATGTCTCTCAGCTGGTGCAGCATCCGGTGCTGGCGGCTCTGCCTCCTTTTTTCCTGAGAGCCTCGGAAAGATACCAAGTAAGAATCGGTACCTATTTCTGAAATTGCTACAATTTAAACCATGTATACCTATGTGCGTTATGTATCTACTAAAGTAGGTAAGTACTAATGTTTTATAATAATATATGAAAATAATCCAAAATAACACAAATAGAGTTTGATTATTAGGTACCTATGCCTAAAATAGCTGTAACACATTATAAAAATAACCTAAAACTATGTACTTATCTAAAATTAACGATTACATACAAATTAGAAAATAAAAACTAGGTTTGGAAATAAACCTAGGTAAATTGAATAAAACTTACCTTACTAGGTGGTAGGGTTTATCCAGCCCGGGTTGATACCACCGCACTAAATGAAACGTCAGTCGAAACGGCTATGTAAATAGTTCGTGTTTTCCGACCAGTTCAGTGTAGCCGAGATGAAATGAAGGGAAGCACTGACATGGCACCTAGTTCACCCGGTGTTATGGGCTGACATCACGGATGTTGTAGGTCATGTAGCCATCCGTGTTAGTTTCCATAAAAAAAAATAAAAAAAAATTAGGTACCTACCTACCTACCTACATGTTACATTGTAAAAAATCTACTGTAAATTGTATGATTTATGTTTTAGAAATTAAAAATAAAAACTTTTTACTTTACTTTACTTTTACATTTAAAAATTACCCACACTTTGAAAAAAAAAATTTTGGTATGAAAATACGAGTAGGTGCCAACCTATTTATTGCTGCAAACACATTTTCCAGAAATAATACAATTATTACAATATAATATTTGAACGACGTGCAACGGCGAACTTATACCTTACAGATATTTCTTCCAGTTAACCTTTTAATATGTTCAGTAGTTATTTTATAAATAATATTGTAACATTTTTGATACAACACATCCTAATTATCTACATATCTACAAATGTAGAGTAGGACCTAGGCGGACACTGTACCTACCCAACACTCTCTCGTAGGTAGATAAGTACCTATATACTTACAAGCTCACTTATTTCAAATTTTAATCTAGCTAAAGCAATATTCACATTCAGCTAATGATTTATTTTATTTATTTCGCCATAAAGAACACACGACATCATCAATCAATAGATACTAATAATAAATCTGTAAGGTATGTTCATGGAGTAAGTTAGTTTTTTTTATGTGATATTGCGTTTGTAGACTCTATGTATGATGCTATAACTAAATTGACGATTTTTAGAAATCTATTCTCTATGTTCCTCCATAACTCTCAAACCGATCATCTGAATTCGATGAAACTTAGTACAAACACATTTAATTATATATAAGTGACACAGGATGGGGTAAATAAAATTCAGTTCCAGTTACACTAAGTTGTGGGCTCTCATACAAATCGAATTGTTCCGAGCGCCGAAATAAAGTTACGGTAGCGGGCTTATAGGTACTTTCTTATTTTTAAATACGAATTTCACGCGAGCAAAGCCGCGGGCAAAAGCTAGTTGACAATATTTCATTGATACTCTTCTCTCTACATATATCAATCGTTATACAGTCTCGGGTCCTTCAAGAGGGGCGTATGAATAGGCACCTATCAGGCTGGCATGGCATTCACAAGCCTAGCATGCGACCAAATGTCCATGGGCGTCGTTAGACACCTTATCGGTGGCTATCGGCGCTACATGTCGCGCTTTCTATAAACAAATAGAAACAACTGAATGTGTATGTTCTAATTAGTAATTTAATCAATATTTTTGGAAAAGATAGGTACCTATATGGCACCTAGTTCACCCGGTGTTATGGGCTGATCACGGATGTTGTAGGTGATGTAGCCAACCGTGTCAGTTTCCATAAAAATATATATATATACTTAGTAATGTAGGAGTTAGGTACAGCTTCCTTTTATTTGATAAAAATATGTATTATGTGTGTGGGTCTGCAGATAATATCCTGTCTACGGCCGCCAGTATAGGACACGTTTACTCGAACGGTCGTCGTCTCTTCGGTTAACGTTGCCAGTCCACTGCCATTACATGGAACGTAAAAAAAATTGAAATCGATATATGATGTTGTAAATGTAACAAGTGCCTAGATATGTAAGTAGGTATTTATTAATTAATAAATAATAATAGATAATAATAATTATTGTAGTGTTGTAGATAGTACCTACTTACATCATATCTCTCATAGTAAGGAATTATTATTATTATTTTTTTTTTATTGAAACTGGCATGGTTGGCTACATCACCTACAACATCCGTGATGTCAGCCCATAACACCGGGTGAACTTGGTGCCACGTCAGTGCTTCCCTTCGGTCGTGCCGGCTACACTGCACTGGACGGAAAACACAAACTATTTACATAGCCGTTTCGACCGACCTTTCATTCAGTGCGGTGGTACCAACCCGGGCGGGTTAAACCCTACCACCTAGTGATATAAGAAGGGAGTCTTAGTCGTCTTAGACCCTTTTTTTTTTTTTTTTTTTTTTTTTTTATTGGAACTGACACGGTTGGCTACATCACCTACAACGTCCGCGATGTCAGCCCATAACACCGGGTGAACTAGGTGCCATGTCAGTGCTTCCCCCTTTGATCGTGCCGGCTACACTGAACTGGTCCTTTAGTCGCCTTTTACGACATACACGGGGAGAGATGCAGTGGGGCTATTCTTTTAAAGTACCGGCCCCACACGGTACGAATTAATTTTAATTAAAATACATACATATATATCACACACGCTGAATCCCGACAATCGTGGTAAGCAGAGTAATCGGCGTTGCGCTGCCAGAACTCTGGTAAATTACAGCACAAAACCGACCACCGCGTTTCGCAAAGTATTCGAACAAGATTCAATCCATCAAGCAGCAAGTAAGGCACGAAGACCCACCTGCTGCATCACTCGGTGGAAGTACCGTGCCAAGGTGAGAGGTGGCTAGTCTGTCGCCCTTTAGCACGGCATCTTGTCCTTATCCCTTAGTCGCCTTTTACGACGATGCAGTGGGGATATTATTTTTAAGTACCGGCCCCACACGGTACAAATAATTCACTCAAAAGGGAAATTTTCACGGCAGACATACCTACAAGCACACATCATGTGCATTTTAAAATACTTACAGTATGTATTAGTTAGAATCAAAACCCTAACAGGAAAAAAAAAATTGGTTGTCTGTAAAGTCGGTTTACGGACGATAGTTTTACGTGATAACGTCATACAACCCTTGTTTCATGAATATTCTAAATTTGAAATATTTTCCGACAGGCCAGATATTATGGTACGAGTAACCTCGTTTTAATTTCTGCGGCCCTGGTACTTTTACAAGCCGACGCTTGGGCCGATTGTGCCTCTCTATCGCTTGTTACGCGCTCTCGCTTGCACACACAGGTTCAGATGGAACGTGACACTTTTTCGTGTGTGCAGCCGGTGTTCATCAATTTATAAGACGTTATCACGTCAAAAACATTATTAATATTCAACTTCGAGGAAAAAACCAATATAGGCGGGGAATGGTTTATAATTTGTCTCACGAAGGTTTTACTAATTTGTGAATAATTTTGTATGAGAACACCGCTTTATGTAGGTATTATTAACTCAAGGTAATATTTACATAAGATCAACAACAACACCGATTACTCTACTTACCCCGATTGTCGGGATTCAGCGTGTATGGTATGTATGTATGTATTTAGAATTACAAAGTAACAAATCGGTCCTCCAACGCAAAAATATCTAAGAAAATGACATAATGTAATTATTTTGTTCTACCACAGAAAAACAAGTCAAGTGCGAATCGGACTCGGGCACCGAGGGTTCCGTAATATATTGTATATTTACCAAAAACAAATTTTGTTTTCGTCCACTTAGTTCGTGATTCGTAGCGCGTGCCCGACACAAATTTGGCCTGTTTTTATTATTTGATATATTACTTCAGAGTTTGCACTATAATAACGGTAAGTTTGACGCTTGTATATATTACCGATTTTACGATAAAGCAAAAACAAAAAACCTTAAACAAAACTTTTTTCTTGTATGAGATAATTAAAATTTTATACTTCTTGATTTTTAATAGGTATTTGTTAGGATATGCGCTAAAATAACACATATTTTGTGAAAAAAAAATCAACTGCCTAACCTATTACGGTTCAAAACGACGGACAAAAGTCATACCTATTTAGATAAGTAACCATGACCAAACTCTACCCCTAAATACGAATAGGTAACTGTATGTCTGGAAAATAAATAATTTCACATTTTATTATAAAGAGTGTACAAGTCTGACTATATCGAAGAGTTCGCTAGAGCAGCAGGATTATCAGACACAGCCAATAACAGTCAGTCAGTCAGCGCGTAAACGTCCACTGCTGGACATACGCTTCTCCAATTTTCCTCCAGTCCTCCCCGCCTTCAGCGGTACGGAACCACTGCTTTCCGCCGACGTACTATTGATGTCATCGTCCCACCTGGCTCGGCTGTCTTCCCACACTCCGTTTTCCTGTCCACGGCCTCCCTACCAACTAGTAAGGTAAGAAGGGAGGGAACCTACAGTTTAACGTGGAATCCGAACCACGGTCACCCCCCAACGGTCGAGCGGTCACCCATCCAAGCACTGACCGCGCCCAGGGAACGTGCATGAATTTTATTTCAGGACACTGCCCACCCCTCCAAAGCTCGCCTCTACCTCGAATAACAGTTGTTCTTCGGTCCGCAGAGAACGCCCAAGTGCGCGCGTTGCCGCAACCACGGCGTGGTCTCCGCCCTCAAGGGTCACAAGCGCTACTGCCGGTGGCGGGACTGCGTCTGCGCAAAGTGTACACTGATCGCTGAGAGGCAGAGGGTTATGGCGGCTCAGGTAACATTACTAATCATTGAAATGACTCAAAAATGGGACATAGTGCAAGTGTTTGCTAGAGACTGCGATAGAGTGCGAATAGAGTGTTAAGAAAGTGCAAAGAGAGTGATGGGAAGGAAAGAGCGTGTGCGAGAGAGAGTGCAAGAGAGTACGCGAGAGTGAAATATAAACGAGTGTTAAGGAAGCGCAAAGAAAGTGAGGGAAAGAAAAGAGAGTATGCGAGAGCAGTGCAAGAGAGTACGTGAGTGAAATATACCTCATAGAGTAAGGCGTGGTCTCCGCCCTCAAGGGCCACAAGCGCTACTGCCGGTGGCGGGACTGCGTCTGCGCAAAGTGTACACTGATCGCTGAGAGGCAGAGGGTTATGGCGGCTCAGGTACCTAATATTACTAATAATTGAAAGGACTCAAAAATATGACATAGTGCAAGTGTTCGCTAGAGACTGCGATAGAGTGCGAATAGAGTGTTAAGGAAGTGCAAGAAAAGTGATGCAAAGAAAAGAGCGAGTGCGAGAGCGAGTGCAAGAGAAAACGTCTCGAAATATAATAGAGTGTCAAGGAAGCGCAAAAAAAAAGTGAGGGAAAGAAAAAAGTGTATGCGAGAGCAGTGCAAGAGAGTACGTGAGTTAAATATACCTAATGGAGTGTTAGGGAAGTGAAATGAAAGTGAGGGAAAGAAAAGAGCGTATGTGAGAGAGAGTGCAAGAGAGTACGTGAGAGTGAAATATAATAGAGTGTTAAGGAAGTGCAAAGAAAGTGAGGAAAATAAAAGAGAATGAGAGAGTACAAGAGAGTACGTGAGAGTGAAATATAATAAAGTGTTACGGAAGTGCAAATAAAGTGAGGAAAATAAAAGGGAATGAGAGAGTGCCAGAGAGTACGTGAGAGTGAAATATAATAGTGTTACGGAAGTGCAAAGAAAGTGAGGAAAATAAAAGAGAATCAGAGAGTGCAAGATCGTACGTGAGAGTGAAATATAATAGAGTGTTATGGAAGTGCAAAGAAAGTGAGGAAATTAATAGAGTGTGAGAGAGTGCAAGGGAGTAGGTACGTCAGAGTGAAATAATTGGTGTTAGAGAGTAGAAATAGAGTTTGATAGAGTATAGAAGAGAGAGAGAGAAAAGTCTGAAAGAGTGTGATAGAGTGTAGAATGGAGTGCGATGGATTTAGAACGACGAAGAGTGAGAGTGTGCAAGCAGAGTACGATAGAGTGCCTGAGAGTAAATTGCGCGATGCGTGAGAGTGCGAAAGGGCGTGACAACGAGTGCGGAATAGTGAAGGAGTTAACGCAATAAGTTTATTACCACCCTGAATTCTATGTTCATCTTGAAAGTGAACTGTCAACTCGTGCGCAGGTGGCGCTGCGTCGCCAGCAAGCGCAGGAGGAGAACGAGGCGCGGGAACTGAACCTGCTGTACTCCAACCCGCAGCCCACCGCCGCCACCCACTACACCGACCTCGCCGACGACTCCCCTGGTATGCGATACTGTTATTTTGCACACCAACATAATTTCAATTCTGTGTGTCTGTCTGTCTATTTCTTGGTCTGTCCGTCTGTTTACTGAATATTTTTGTTTGATTAATTTGCTTTACCAATCATAATTTTAGTACATACATTTGTTTTACATTACATTACATATGTTTAGTTTTAAATTTTAGTTAAAAAAAATTTAAATTTGCTTTTTAACAACTTCTAATAATCTCTGCTTACCTACACGTTCTTTGAGATAATAAAGATTCTTTAACCGAATTCCTCTACATTCAATGTTGTACCTAGGTGCCTATGTACTTCATCGAGGGTCATTTGGGATAGGTACTTAAAAAGAAAAGCTCCACCGCATCTCTCCCCGTCCATATCGTGAAAGGCGACCCGTTAGCATCAGGAGTTAAAAAATAGTAATCTTCATTGTATGTATGTAGGGAGCGTGTCTGTATGTATGTTCAAGGTAAACTCCGGAACCACTGAACAGATTATGATGCGGTTTGCAGCAATGTAAAGAGTAGTTCTTGAGGCTCACTATAGACGATATTCTGCCGATGCCCAAACCACTCGGCCACCCGCCGCTTAAATGACATGGCGATGCGGAACCCTCGGTGCGCGAGTTCGACTCGCACTTGGCCGTTTTTTTTATTCCAGCTGACGAGCTAAGGAATTGCGTCGTCGTGGTATGAACATATTGTGCGGACGGATACCCTGAATAATTAAATTCGATTCAGCAGTTTGAGAGTTAGGTGAGCAGCGTTGAAATAACATCTCCGTACATTCACAACGCATTGGTGCGAGACAACGCCCCACATCTTGAACTCCGCTCAAACCGGAAGCGGACGCCTGTGACGGTCGGTCGGCGCGGCGCGGGGGCACCTCGTCACAAGGGGGCACCTCGTCACAAGTTTGCAGGGCGCGTGCGACACCGGAAATTTGCCATTTGTCTCCAGGAAGAGGGGATATTATGTGTCTGCGAAGGCGGTATCTGCACCGTTCGGTCTATTTCTTTACAATTTGTTCTTTTAGTTTTGCCCGTAGCTTCGCTCGCGTGAAAGTTGTACTTTCCTCTACAGAACCGCGGTAAACTCTGGAACGCTCTTCCTGCCCATATATCCCCCCCCAAGTACGGTCTCGGTTCCTTCAAGAGGGGGTGTGAATGGACATCTGTCAGGCCGGCATGACGTTCGCAACTACCGCATCCGACCGATCCGTCCATTGGTGTCGTTAGACACCACCACCACCAGAGAATAGATCTATTCTCGGTGTTAAACACTTTATGGGTGGCTAGGCGCCAAGGTATAAGAGTAGCAAAAAAAAAGTGAAGAATGAAATAAACTTAATACAATTGAAAGTTAATACTATAGAAAATAAAACTGTGTTATTGCACACAAATTTTAGAAATAAAAAAAAATCCGAGCTGGAGTAGTAGCTCTTACATCTAGTGTGAAAAATCCAAAATAACATTTCATTTGTCAAAAATAAAAAATTAATTTAACGTAATAATTAAAGATGATAAAAATACATTTAATTAATAAACTTAATTCACTGCTACTCTATGTCTCTCCATACCTTCAATGTTTTACTTCCATCAAAGAGCTCCCTGAAATAATGAACGTTTAAAATTACGCTAGAGAAAGTTTTCCCACCTTTCACTGCAGCGAGAACTAATATTCAAAAGAAACATGAACGCTTTTCCCGGTAATAGCGACTGTGTATGTTTCCCTATTGCCACTTAAGGCTGCATTGCTAGGTGAAATTCCCCTCTTTCTGACAGATGTCACATCAATACTGAACACCTCACATATTCCGTTTTAATATATGTAAAACTTTATCTATCAGGGCATATCGGTAGCTTTTTAAAAACAATATTTGATTAAATTTGCTTCATAGAAACAAAGAACATGAAAATTGCGTTGAATTTCTTTATAAAAACGTTTGCACGTAACGTGACCAAAGCAATGTTTTGGAAGAAAAATATGGTCGGTAGCTTTTTACTTTTTTGTTTGAATTCGTAGTTTTGCATTGAAAAAATAAATACCCAATGACGTAAACACAGCGTAAATAAGGATTCCGTTTTTTCCTCCTTTGAGGCACGGAACCCTAAAAATGGGGAAATATTTTGTATGAAGACCCCAACATTAAATCCTCAGTCGATTTTTTATTTTGTAGGTTGTAGTATATTATTATGAGCCAAAGCTTATATAAAAAAAAAACCAAGCCGAAGTTAGGTATTTATACCTAAAAGTACGAATGGCTTAATATATTGGACTGGGTAATTCCTCAGGTAAAAATTCTTTTACGAAATGGTTTATTTCCATCATTTATGTAAATGAACGAATTTAGATTTTGGGGAACAAAAATTTTTTTTTGAAGTTTTCACGTAATCAATCGAAGTATCAATGGAAAGGGCTCGTTATAAGAAATAAAAATGTGTATATTTTTTGTTATTTTAAAATGTTTTAAAAGATATTAAAGAAAATATATGAAATTCGAGCATTTTTCCTCAAATATCTCCGAAACTACTATATCTAAAATAAAAATACCGAATATAGGGCCTGTCTTATAGTTTACAGGAAAATTTAAACGAAAATCCCAATTCTTAAAGTTCTCAAGGAAATCGGAATAGTACGAAACCCTCTCCACGCGAATTCGACTCACACTTGACCGCTTTTTCTTTCATTACGTTCCAAATATGAAAACATAATCAGTTTGTTCAAAAGTCTAATTGATGAGATCGAGAATGTTTGCCATAACTAAAATTTTGAAATTCGAATGTCTAAATGTATACGCCTTAAAATAAAACTCAAAATGCTTCGTCGACTTGTTAACAAAATCACTCTGTATATAAAATAATTTCCTTAATTTACAAGTGTGTTATAAACGTGCGACGCGCAGGGAAGTCTTTTCTATAAAGGCGTAGGGGGAACGAGCCCAGGGCCCCGGCTCGATGAGGGGCCCAAAGCAGGCCTTCGTCACTCGCTCAAGGTCGCGAGTTAAATGCCTACCGCTTGGCGTACCGACTAATCTACAATTAACAGTGGGCTGCCGCTATCCAGCCAGACCGTGCGCGTGGCGCTTTCGAATTTAGAAAATGTCGAAATCACGCAATTATTGTGCAGTGGACGGGTGCAAAAGTCAAAAGACAAATGAAAACTTGTCTTTTTTTTCATTGCCGAGAGACAAAGAAAGGTAAGTGTTTTGTTTAGTAGCATTTTGATTTATTTCTAGTAATTTATTTATTCATATTAGTAGGAGGTCATAGATTTAAAAATAATATCATATTGCCAATAACATTAGTTAGATGACGCCGAACAGCGTGGTATGTATGGCCTAATTTGTATAAGGATAATAGGTACATTGTAGATGATCATTGATCATTAAATTTATTGATCAAACAAAACTATCACTGGAAGGTTGCACGCAATGCACGCTTCGATGTGAGAAACTAATTGTGACGCTAACGCATGCATGAATTTGTTCGCATGAATTTGCCGTACCTAAATATCGTATCGTTGGTAGCTAGAACGATAAAAGTTGGTAGGTATCATCTTCATTTTATTCCTCACAATAAGACAGCACAAAGACACAGCCCTTAGACGCGCTGAACGACGCGCTTTTGAGATAGAGTTACACGACAGAAAGAGAAGCGAAATGTAGGCAGTTATCGTGTCTAGGCATGCAGCTCTGTGCGAGTCAATTTGTACTTTATCGCGTCGTCGCAGAGTAGCTATTTCTTTGTGAGTGTTTGTACAGAGCAGCTTCTGTACGGAGTACTCTTTTCTATTCTGTGCCCAAAGTGTCGACGTCGTCGTCGCTTACACCGAAAAAGGGGCGCTAAATTTTGTGTGTATTTTACTAAGAATTTAGAAATTTGAATGCATCCGAAATTATGACATTTCAAAATATTTTTTGAAATAGTGAACAAAATTTTATTACATATATCTAAAAACATTTCAGAAAAATACAAAGCGTAAAATTTCATAATGAATTCTGTAAAATGTATACAAATATTTAAATAACTTTAAAATATTTAAGTCACTAAATAAAAGTACATACTCATGTTTTAGATTTTTTTTTTATTACTACCGAACTGGTTGGCTCTGTCCGAGGTCGCAACCTCAGGCGCAGCCAATTTCACCCCCGAGGAGGTGCCAGTCCGGCTTGGAGGTCGACTAATGTTGCTGGGGAAAGGCTATTAACCCGCGATTTGAAGATCCGTGGATTGTAGGAGTGGGGGAAGATATTCCCTGGCAGCCCGTGAATAGAATATAAATACTTTATTGCACACAAATGTGAGTAATAAATAAAGTATTATTAAATATAATAAGACAGAAGATAACAGAAGAGCAATGGAAATTTACAATACTTCATACAGAACAAGAGAAAATTATTAGCGTGCAAAGGCGGACTTGTCACTTTAAGTGATTTCTTCCAGTCAACCTTTGGGTGATGAGAGTAAGTGAGGAAGAAATATGGGAAGGGTTTTCATAGATTTTTTTTTTACTTTCTAAAAAGGCTCCAAAATGTGCCCCAGGGCACAGAATAGAAAAGAGTACTCCGTACAGAAGCTGCTCTGTACAAACACTCACAAAGAAATAGCTACTCTGCGACGACGCGATAAAGTGCAAATTGACTCGCACAGAGCTGCATGTCTAACCACGATAACCGCCTACATTTCGCTTCTCTTTCTGTCGTGTAACTCTATCTCGAAAGCGCGTCGTTCAGCGCGTTAAGGGCTATGTCTTTGTGCTGTCTTATTGTAAGGAATAAAATGAAGATGATACGTACCAACTTTTATCGTTCTAGCTACCAACGATATGATATTTAGCTACGGCAAATTCATGCGAACAAATTCATGCATGCGTTAGCGTCACAATTAGTTTCTCGCATCGAAGCGTGCATTGCGTGCAACCTTCCAGTGATAGTTTTGTTTGATCAATAAATTTAATGATCAATGATCATCTACAATGTACCTATTATCCTTATACGAATTAGGCCATACACGCCACGCTGTTCGGCGTTATCTAACTAATGTTATTGGCAATATAATAATATCATTTTAAATCAATGACCTCCTACTATATGAATAAATAAATTACTAGAAATAAATCAAAATGCTACTAAACAAAACACTTACCTTTCTTCGTCTCTCGGCAATGAAAAAAAAGACAAGTTTTCATTTGTCTGTTGACTTTTGCACCCGTCCACTGCACAATATTTACGTGATTTCGACATTTTCTAAATTCGAAAGCGCCACGCGCCCGGTCTTGCTGGATAGCGGCAGCCCACTGTTAATTGTAGATTAGCCGCTACGCCAAGCGGTAGGCATTTAACTCGCGACCTTGAGCGAGTGACGAAGGCCTGCCCAGGGCCCCTGCATGGTTTATTTAAGACGCCCCTGGTGGCGACGCGACGTGCTAACTAATGTAGAACGCTGGAACGATGTGAAAGTATATCGCAGTTTACAAAAGTGCCGCCGACACTCCACTAACTGCCTATTTTTATTGCAACACGTAATTTAGGGCTTTAAGGCTGCGACACATAGGCCGAAAGAAAATACAAAATCATGATGAAACTTAAAAAAAAAACATGTACCAAATTGATGCACTAAGAAAGCGTAGTGGTACAAATCCGGGCAGTTTCTTTTAAATAGCATTATTAGTTAAAATAAAAAAAGTCTAATTTCCGAAGTGTATTGTATTGTATAAATATATATTTATTGTGCTAAAATAAAAATACGGGCAAAAGGTGCTTTGGGGTATGATAACTAGGTGTAATGGGGGAAATAAATGTACATATTATGAGATGAGGACCTGTCAGGCCGGCATGGCATTCGCTACCCCCGCATACGACCGAATGTCCATGGGCGTCGTTAGACCTTGTTGGTGGCTCGGAGCCACATGTCGTGCTTTCAATAAAAAAAGTACGGTAATACTAAACGGAAAATACAGATAAATATTAATAGGAAGTACGTGACAGAGATTATATGTATAACATACCACACTCTGTATTCTGACAATCGGGGTAAGCATAGTAATTGGTGTTGTGTTGCAAGTACTCTTGTAAATTACAGCACTATATCCGACCACCGCGTTTATCAAAGTATTCGGACAAGGTAACTATATCAAGCAACAAGTGAAGCGCTTCGCCTTTTACGACATGTACGGGGATAGATGCGGTGGGGATATGTTTTTAAACACCGGCCTTTTACGGCACATATTTTACGTAATACTTATTTTAAAAAGTTAAATAAAAAATAAAAAAAATCCCCGACCATTAAATAGTTAAAAATTATTAAAATCATGTGAGTGGATGGATGAGAAGAGCCGGAAGACCGCGTGTGGTGGCGTGCCTTGGGAGAGGCCTATGTCCAGCAGTGGACCGATACAGGCTGAGGATGATGATGATGATGATATTAAAATAAAATATTAGTAAATTGCAATGTAACTTTTATTTCAAGCTATTGTACCGTGTGGGGCCGGTACTTTAAAAGAATAGCCCCACTGCATCTCTCCCCGTGTATGTCGTAAAAGACGACTAAGGGATATGACTCTTATATTACTACCCTTCTTATATTGCTAAGTGACCGCACTGAATGAAAGGTCGGTCGAATCGGCGAATGTAAATAGCTTGTGTTTTCCGTCCAGTTCAGTGTAGCCGGCACGACCGAAGGGAAGCACTGACGTGGCACCTAGTTCACCCGGTGTTATGGGCTGACATCACGGATGTTGTAGGTGATGTAGCCAACCGTGTCAGTTTCCATAAAAAAAAATATTTAAAAAAACCGCATCCAAATCGGCCCATCCGTTTAAGATCTACGATGCCACAGCAGACACACAATATACACAGACACGTTAAAGTTATAACATGTTGCATGTGCCTCAGCTTTATAGCGGCTACAGGCTTTAAACATGTTAGCGGAAGAAAAACGTCGCGCTCTCCGGAGCGTGCTCGCCTCAGCCTGATGAAGTGCCATGCCAGGCCGCCGCGCCGCGCGGGGAGGCGGGCGTTGAAACACTGCGCTTATTTGTGTGAAATGCAAAACGTGGAAATGCTTTGAGTAGCAATGTGTTAAAATTGTTTTAGGTGTGTAAACATTTCTGTATAAGTAATGGCAGCCTCGGTAGCTCAGTGGTGCGGTCGGTCGACTGTCGATCGTGATCATAAGCACACCTGGGCGCGGTCAGTACTTGGATGGGTGACCGTTCGACCGTTGTGGATTCCACGTAAAACTGTAGTTCCCTTCCCTTCTCACCTTACTATGTGGTAGAGTTAAAACCAGCCCGGGTTGATACCATCGCACAGAATGAAAAGTCGGTCGAAATGGCTATGTAAGTAGTTCGTGTTTTCCATCCAGTTCAGTGTAGCTGGCACAACCGAAGGGAAGCACTAACATGGCACCTAGTTCACCCGGTGTTATGGGCTGACATCAGGGATATTGTTGGTGATAAAGCCAACCGTGTCAGTTTCCATAAAGATAGTTACAGTTCTATGAGGTGAGGTGCAAAGGCGGACTTATACCTTAAAGATATTTCTTACAGTCAATCTTTCAATATAATATGTGTAGATAGTAGCAAGAATATAAATGTGGGAATTTGTTAAAAGTATAACCCTACCCCGTGTTAGTACTGGATATAATTGCGTTGGAAGCACTGGCATGCCATCTACTTTCGGGCGGCCATGCAGCAAGTTTTGTCGCAAACTTTTTAAAATTTTCGAAAAAAAAATCTAAACTAGATCGTAAAAATCGAATCATTATAAAATTTCCGCAAAATTACTCACTATTAAAAGTTTCTGTAGAACCGACTTTTTTAATCTTCATAGATTTTTAGTCCAGCGGGTCAACTTACTACCACCTAAATCGAACATCGTATAGACAATTTCCAGAAAAATTATAAAATTATGAAATTTATTGAAATATATTTATTTATCTTAACATTCTCTATATCACCAACCTCAATTGCATATATTATTATTATATGAATGGAAGAAACAAGATAAATTGGTGTTTGTCTCAATTTACATATATATACCATAAAAACAATTTTTTCCAAAAAAAAGTTTCCATAAAAAAAAAAAACATACATACATTACATACATATCACACACGCTGAATCCCGAAAATCAGGGTAGCAGAGTAATCGGTCTTGTGCTGCAAGAACTCTGGTAAATTACAGCACAACACCGACCACCACGTTTTGCAAAGTATTCGAACAAGATTCAATCGATCAAGCAGCAAGTAAGGCTTATTGCTGCGAAAATACTATATCAAGGCCCGAGGTTCGTATTCGGCCGATGTGAACCAATTCGTTTTTCTGATTGAAAAAATTACGTACATACCTACATCGGCTGCTTCACCGTTCGGAACCGGTGTATAACTGTAGGTCCCTTCCCTTGCGCCTTACTAGATGGTAGGCTCAAATTGTAGCCGACTGGGTTGATACCACCGTTCTGGACGAAATATTGCCACTGGCCGCATAGCAGTCTCGGCTGTATTTTGCTCCTATTTGTTTTTATTTTTTTATGTAATCTGACACGGTTGCCTACATCACCAACAACATCCGTGATGTCAGCCCATAACACCGGGTGAACTTGGTGCCACGTCAGTGCCTCCCTTAGGTCGTGCCGGCTACACTGAACTGGACGGAAAACACAATCTATTTACATAGCCGTTTCGACCGACCTTTCATTCAGTGCGGTGGTACCACCCCGGGCGGGTTAAATCCTACCACCTAGTAATATAAGAAGGGAGTCATATCTCTTAGTCGCCTTTTACGACATACACGGGGAGAGATGCAGTGGGGCTATTCTTTTAAAGCCCAGTATAGTTGGCAATTCAAAGGGAATTCTCCGGTATGGAACCTCAGAGGTGATATTTGCTGGTCGGAGCATGTTCTCTGGCTCCTCTGACTCAGCCACCCATACGGGTTTACGAAAAAAAATGCACACTCGATTCTCGATTCGATTTTACTTTTACCGAATAACCCTCCTGCCCGGCACTCGAACCCCGGACAATGGTTGGTGTTACCGTAATTTTTCCACCGCGCTGCCTCTCGCGGGTAAATCGGAGGCATTGTGGGAAAAACTTCCGTAAAATTTTACAGTATTTTCCGCTCATTATAGGCGTTGCGAAATTTTCCCCGTTTTCAGGCATTTTTTTTTATTGAGCTTGCAACACTTGTACGCTATTGTGAAAGGTTTTAATTGGTTACAAAGTTTTTCAGCAGCCGTCGGAAATGAATGCTAGAAATTTGTTTGAAAACGGTTTTCGTAAGTGGGAAATTTCGTTTGATTTTTATTGCTGTGAGAGAAATTGTGATTTCTCGCCCGTACAACGTTTCAATTTCGTCTTAATGTTTACTAAGCCTCTTGAAAAAATATCGCGACGATACATGGCTTACAACCATCACGGGACACAGTGGCGGGGCGAGACCTAAACTTGATGTAGGCAAGATATATTTTGCGAGGCCCTCTCTGGTGGCATGGATTTTAGGGATTTTCACTGTTGAAATGGATTTCCGGTATACTGATCAAATCAAACATTTTTGTCAGCATACATTTCTTCGATAAAATTTATCATAATCAAATTGCAATAATATAGCCTTCACTGCCTCTGTCCTGCTTTCCCATCTTGTGTCTGATAAAGGCTTTATAGTAAGCTTTAGTTTGCCTTTGATTAAGTCTAAACATGTTTACTCGGGGTCTCTTCTAATAGATCTAGCTGAATATTTTTCATGAATCAAAGATGCACGAACTTTCGAGGCGCGAGGCCCCTCGGGCCGCGAGGCCGTGGGCGGTCGGCCACGTCGCCCACGCCTTGCGCCGCCTCTGACGGGTCATGTCAGAATGGCCTTGTGAAAACAGCATGTGAATCGGTTCAGCCGTTTTTGAGTTTATCCGTTACAAAGCGACAAACTCAATTCGAATTTTGTACAGCGATTTACTTAGCCGGCACGACCGAAGGGAAGCACTGACGTGGCACCAAGTTCACCCGGTGTTATGGGCTGACATCACGGATGTTGTAGGTGATGTAGCCAACCGTGTCAGTTTCAATAAAAAAAAAAAACTTATTTCGATGTTTTTAAATTTGCGTAGCCCGTACGTAAGCCTATTACTAAGCCTACGCCGTTTTTTTTTTTTTTTTTTTATGTGAACCAGCATGAATGGCTGTGCCGAGGGTCCAATGGTGCAGTCGACAGAGCCAAAATCACCTCTCCTCGCGAAACCACGCTCAGTTAGGTGCCATGCCAGCAGATTTGCGGACTGTTGCTAGGCTGTCTAGCCCGTTAATACGACGCTTGAAGACACCCAGGTTAAAGGATTCAGGAAATACACTCGCCGGAAGACAGTTCCACACTCTAGCGGTGCGACAGAGAAACGATTTAGAGAACCGATGGGTTCTCAGAAGCCCAATGTCAACAACAAAAGTGTGCTGAGTCTCTCTGCGACGAGTCATGCGGAGATAGGACGGGTGGCAGGGAATAAGGGATGCTAGTTCCGCAGAGCAGCGTCCGTGATGTATCTGTAAAACAGACTAAGCGAACCCACAAATCGTCTGTGACTCAGGGACTCCAGACCATCTGTAAGTTTCGGGTCACCAACAAGACGGATGGCTCGGCGCTGTATCGAGTCCAAGGATGCTAGCAGATAATGGGGACTACCCTCCCAGATGTGACTGCAGTACTCCATCACCGGCCTAATCTGTGTTTTGTACAACAGGAATAGTTGAGCCGGTGAGAAGAACCGCCGATTGCGGAAAAGTATTCCCAATTTTCTGGATGCAGTTTTGGCCTTAGACTCGATTAGTTGCCGGAAACCCACGTCTTTGGAAATAGTGGTGCCCAGGAGGTCCAGGTGTTCCGAGACAGGTACGACGCTGCCTTGGAAACTTGCTTGGAAAGGAAAGGGATCGACCTTAGCAGATAATGCGCAGCACTGAGTTTTGCTAACGTTGAAGGCGACAAGGTTCTCCTGGCCCCATATAGCTACTTTTCCGAGAACGTTATCGACCTTATCAACAACTGAACGTTGAGCCTCCCTGTGCCGCGAATCTCTACTCTTCCAGTCCTTAACATAGCCCTCGTGCTCCGTGCTGTCGTCTGCATAGCTGTGTATCATGCCCAAGGACAGTAGATCGTTTATAAAGATTAAGAAAAGCGTAGGCGACAGAACAGAGCCCTGCGGAACACCAGCGTTAATTGGAAAGTCGTCCGATTTCGAGACATCGATGGTAATGAAAATGGAACGACCCGCCAAAAAGCTGGCGATCCAGGTGCAGAGTTTGGGTGGAATGCCGAAGGACGGAAGCTTGCCTAGAAGGCCTCGGTGCCAAACGCGGTCGAAAGCCTTGGAAATATCCAGGGCGACTGCCAGCGACTCCCCAAAATTGTCCAATCTTTCGGCCCATGTATGCGTAACGTACGTTAGAAGATCTCCCGTTGACCGCGCTTTCCGGAATCCGTACTGATTGTCATCCAGGAGTTTATTTGCTTCTAAGTACGTTAGGAGCTGGGTGTTAATAAGGCGCTCCATAACTTTACATAATAGTGAAGTTATCGCAATGGGCCGATAGTTGGAGGGGTTCGCGGAGTCTCCCTTCTTTGGAACTGGCTGGACCGAGGCTCTTTTCCAGCAAGAGGGTACAATCCCACGGGTGAAGGAGAGACGGAAAAGGCGGGAGATGATTGGTGTCAACTCAGGGGCACAAATCTTGAGCACTATGGCTGGAATGCCATCAGGACCACTACTCTTCGAAGTGTCCAACGTCTTCAAGCACTTGTAGACCTGTCTAGGGTGCATCCTTGGCTCCAACATCGAAATCCCACAGTGTGGTATCGAGGGAGGGGTTGCACCCTGGTCATCCAGATTTGAGTTGGACGCGAAAAGGCGAGCAAAAATGTTCGCCTTCTCCTTCGCGAGGATAGCGAGTGATCCATCCGGACGTTCCAGCGGTGGTGTAGCAGAGCGACAAAAGTTTCGACCAATAGAGTTGGGGAGAGACCAGAATGCTCGGCTGCCGGTTGGACAGCGGACTAACCTCTCGCCAATTTTATGGTCGTGCTTGTACTTGGCCACATTGAGCGTTCGCTTGCAAGACCTGGAGGAGGCATTAAGTGTGCGTCTTGCCTCAGCAGTACGGGCGCACAGCCATTGCCTGAAGGCCTGATTCTTGGCCTCTACCGCAAGGCGGCATTGGCGGTTGAACCAGGGCTTGTGTCTACCGCCCACCGGCACAACAGAAGACGGAACAAAATATTCCATACCTTGTTGTATCAGCTCGGCAATAGACACGGCGCACTTTGATGGGTCCGCTGAGGCAAAGCATACCTCCCTCCAAGGGAAAGTTCCAAGGAAAGATCGGAATTCCTCCCATTGCGCCGACTTGTAGTGCCAGACTGTGCGTGTACTAGGCTCGCGTGATTGCGCGTAGTACACAGTCGGCACATTACAGGACACGAGACAGTGATCAGAGCTCCCAAGAGGAGCCCTAACACTAACTCTGTATCCTGCAGGTTCAGAAGTCAGCACAAGGTCCAACAAGCTGGGCTTATGCGCAGGATTGTCAGGTATACGCGTATAACCTGAAACCAACTGTGTCAATCCGTGAGCTATGGCCAAGTTGTAAGCTTCCCGGCCGGAGTGATCGGTGACGGGGGACCCAAGCCATTCCTTGTGTTTGACATTGAAGTCGCCCACCATCACAATTTCGGCCGTTGGAAGCTCACCAAGCAACTTGTCCGTCACACTGCTAAGGTGCTCAAAGAATGAGGTCGATTCGTTGACACCCAGGTTAGGTGAGCGATATAGGCCCGCATAAATTCTAACCACATGAGGTAGATTCACACGGACCCAGATCACGGGGAAGCGGGAGTCTTCAACATGGCAAAGTCTCTTGACGGAGACGTCAGATCGACCATACAAGCAGACACCGCTCTTGGGTATAAAACGTTGGAATAGAGTGTACCCAGGAATGTTGAAGTCGGCGGAGTCCGCAGGCTGGCAGATTTGAGTCTCCGTCAAGAACAGTAAGTGGGGTTTTGCCGACTCCAGGTGATGGGAGACGGCAACCATGTTTGTGCGGAGACCTCGAATGTTGGCGAGGTCAACGCGGAAAAATTTTGGGGGATTGTTACAACCCGCAGTGGAACGTATTATTTTTGTTTTTCGTGCCATGATGTTTTATGAGGGTTGTAATTAAGTGGCGTAGAGGAAAGAACAGATCGGATGTGCAGTTATGCCGTCGCACAATCACGTGAGCTTGACTGTACAACAGTCGCGGAGCACGGAAGGGCCCCCAGACCCCTGCCTCAGGTTATCAGCGGTAACCCCCCCGTGTACCACACGGACCGCTGAGACCATCAGCAGACTATTCGCCGGTTGGCCCGGGGCAGCCTCCTCGCGATGGTTAGTCGCGAGGTTCGGGCCCCCTACTGACACGACTAGGGCTAAGCTAGTCTCGGCGGGCAGGCTGCGGTACCCTGTTTCTCTGGGTCTCCCTGACTTCCGCGACTCCCGGACAGTAGCTGTGTGCTCAGAAAAGTAAGTGAGGACAGCATCCACGAATCCGACCCGTCGATCCTCTACGCAAGTCCACCTGACCGGCTAGGTGTCGGCTGACCTCCAAGTGCAGCAAGCTGCATCAGGAGTGTTTACACCAACACCTTGTGGTACCCACCCGGACGACACGGTGGAAGACCTGTCTACCACAAGTATTTTATTGTTCATTTGGCACCACCCAGGAGGCACGTGTGACTTAAGGACCTTTAGGTGTCACGGACGCGAACAACGCTACCCCCCATCACCGCCGTGTGTCTGTCTGTCTGTCTGTCCTACTGCTGTATCTTTATATTCGTAATACCTAGCCGGTTGAAATTTCCACAGAATAGGTATGTATGTGTTATTATTATAGCGGATATAACAACAAATTATAAAAAAATAGAAAACGTTAAAAATTAGGAGGGGTCCCCATATTAAGATACATATTTTTTCAACGTATTTTTTTGTGGTGCGAAAACCTCGATGCGCACATCTGATTCACACTTAGCCGGTTTTTTAAAACATATTTTACACGCGGGTGTGTGAGGCCGGTACTTAAAAAGAATAGCCCCACGGCATCTCGCCCCATGCATGTCGTAAAAGGCGACTAAGCGATGAGGACAAGGTGCCGTGCGGACAAGGCGACAGGCTCGCCACCTCTCACCTTGGCACGGTACTACCACCGAGTCATGCAGCAGGTGGGTCTTCGTGCCTTACTTGCTGCTTGATCGATTGAATCGAGTTCGAATACTTTGCCAAACGCGGTGGTCGGTGTTGTGCTGTAATTTACCAGAGTTTTGCAGCACAACACCGATTACTCTGCTTACCCCGATTGTCGGGATTCAGCGTGTGTCATGTTTTTTTTATGTAGTCCGGTATGGGTGGCTGAGTCGGAGGGGCCAAAGCGCATGCTCCTACCAGCCAATATCACCTCCGAGAAGGTAGGTGCCATACCAGAGACTTCCCTGGATTGCGGGCTGTACTGGACTAGAGGAGAACACAACCGAGGCTGCTATGCGGCCATCTTACATCCAGTACGGTAGTCAACCAGTCGGCTACAATTTGATCCTACCACATAGTAAGGGGCAAGGGAAGGGACTTACAGTTTTACACCCGAACCACAGATTACTTAATAGTTACTTCGTAACAGATAAATCACTCCATAGAAAAAGTTTCATGCCTACGGATTTAATAGCCTACTGTTTCACGTCGCCAATCGCTGCGTGCGAAAATGTACCTAAACGGTCGAGTGTAAAGTGATTATTGCTTTGCAGCTGCGCGCAGTTGCGTGGGCGAGCGTGTAGGTATGCTTCGCGCGGCTGACGAATTTCCACTGAATTAGATCGCCGGCGGTCCACCGGGCGGCCTACACGCCGACCGGATTCGAACCGCGGACCTCTCGCATGAGAAGCCGATGCCCAAACCACTCGGCCACCCGCCGCTGTATGTATGTAATTTTCATGCGAGCACGTGTTGACATTAAAAACTTGCAATAATGCAATAACATACCCCTGATAATATTCCTACAGGCACATACGTATACATAAACAAAAAATATGCTTTTATATGTAGTATATATACTAGGCCCCACATTCCCTGGCATTCCACACGACCACACTGGCGGAATATGAGACATTCCACATTCTGTTACTAGTATATTAATTCTCTTTATATTCCGCGCAGTCGCAATGAGAGGTCGCAATTCATATGTGTGTGTGTGTGTGTTTGTAGTCTGACTACCTTATTTTTTATAGCTTTTGCCCGCTGCTTCGCTCGCGTGAAATTCGTATTTTAAAAGAAGAAAGTAATTAAGTAAATACATAGCGTCACGCCTGTTTCCCGGTGGGGTAGGCAGAGACAATGGAACTCCACGTGCCACTATCCTGACACACTTCTGCATTGACATTTTCAATGTCAAAATAACTCACCTTTTGCGACAATTTTATATTATGGTATGCAATACAGTATATTTTCATTTCAATTCATTTCATGCAACTATAGCTGTATATGGTTCCATAAAGAAATATGCTAAATTTTAGTCCACGCCAAAATACGTATGCTAGACTTTAGACGCATCTCCATAAACCTCAAATAAAGCACCCATATAGACACTCAGATATAACAATCCAATAAAGTTTTGTCACCCTCTGACATGACATAATCCGCTCCAAATTACTCCTAAATATAAGTCATGCCATTTAATTTCACTCACTCGACACAACAAGACGGGATTCGCACGTTTGCCAGATTTTTACGAATGAAAGCGTTTTTTTAAATGTTTTTTTTTGTGTTAATACATACATGCGTACGTACATGCATAGGAAAACAGGTATGACGCTATGTATGTATGTATAATTTTTACTAATTTAATAAGTATGACGATTTAATATGAAAATCTTAGATCACATCTTAAAATAAATTAAAAGTTTTATATAAACTATAAAGAACTCAAACAAATAACTAAATAATTACATAAAGTCTTACTGTAAGTAAAATATTTCGTCCAACTCAGCCGACCCGACTCCGCACAGTGCCCATTTGTTTTGTAATAAATTTATTTGTGGAATAAAAAAAATGTTAAGTGCGAGTTTACTCGCGCACGAAGGTTTCCGTATCTATCCGCCTATGTACAAAAATCGTAACCAAGTAAATAACAACGGTAACCAACCAAGGAAGTAGCCGTTACCCTGGAATCAACCGTGGTAACAATTATGTCCACAGATGCAACATAAACAAAGATGTCATATTTGAAAATCAAATATCAAATACATCAATGTGAAAACTGTCATGAAAAAATAAAAAAACCAAAATGACATTGTCTTTTCAAATTTCGAAAAAGTTAATATTCAAGAATATGTATCCACTATTATCTGCCTATCTTTTGTCTTTCAACATGCAATGTATAAAAGCCGTTTGCGCCATCTGTTATTAAATAGTGTGACTAATCTATTTTAATAAAATGTTTGTTGTATGGGGGCCCCCTAATTTTAATTTCTTTCTTATTTTTCGTATTTGTTGTTTCATCCGCCATAGTAACGCATATTCTGTGAAAGTTTCAACGGGCTACCTATTACGGTTCAAGAGATACAGCCCTCGGACAGACAGACAGACAGACAGACGGGCGACGAAGTCTTAGTAATAGGCTTCCGTACGGAATACGGAAACCTAATAATTCAAGTGCTAGAACCACTGACATGGCACCTAGTTCACCAAGGTGTTATGGGCTGACATCACGGATGTAGTATTTGATATAGCCAATAGTGTCAGTTTCCATAAAAAAACATACCCACACACATAGATTTGATATTAAAATATAAATACAATACAATTTTGACTGAATAAAAACAATTCTATGTTCTCTATCAATTGACCACATTATCTTGACCATTTTGTAGCTTATGCCCGATCGGGTATAGGTAAATTAAATATGCGTGCCAAGGAGGATTAAGTATCGAACCTTCTATTAATAATACATACTTAAAAAAATCAAGAAATAGCGCCTTTTCTATAGGCGAATGTCGATACGCAGTGGAAATATATTATTTTCACTCAAAAATTATTACATAGAGTGCCACCAAGAAGTTATGATGAGTGGGAAATATGCGCAACTGTCTGCATTCCTAAGAAGGGACGTGAACTTTCGATCGAAAGTTTGTCGATAATTATTAGGTTATTGGGTCATACAATTTATCGACAAAGTTTCGACCGAAAGTTCACGTCCCTTCTTAGGAATGCAGACAGTTGCGCATATTTCCCACGCATCATAACTTCCTGGTGGCACTATACTACTGAATTCGCGTGCACTTTTTTTCAATCGTATTATATGTCTTTCATACGGATCCCCCGCATTCCGGCGTACTCTCACGCACGCACGCGGCCGGGGCGCGGCGCTAGGAGCGGGGGTTGGGGAGGAGGTCGAGGGGGGGAGGGGGGTAGGTATCTAATATCCAACGGACACTTTATACTTATTGAAAAGCCTCGAGGGGATGATCGTCTGTACACTTGCGAAGATACTCGGAGGAATTTGATAGTACGCAGCGGAAACTGTTGTGGTGTGCTTAATTTCATACGGATGCACATACGCAGTCACGCTGTGCGTCAATCGGGGCACTCAGAGTAATCGGTGTTGTGCTGCACGAACTCAGGTAAAAAATAGCCTCCTACTCTATAGTTCAGTCGTTCAGTAATAGCCAGCAATCCAAAGAGAAGTCTCCAGTATGGCACCTTCTAGGGCGTGGCTGGTTAGAGCCTGCACCCATGCCCCTCTCGATCAGCCACCATTTCCGATTACATAAAAAAAATATGTTGCTTTTAGCCTAACGCCACAGATTACTTAATAGTTACTTCGTAACAGATAAATCACTCCATAGAAAATGTTCCTACCTTTGGGCTTTAATAGCCTACTGTTTCACGTCGCCAATCGCTGCGTGCGAAAATGTACCTTAACGATCGAGTGTAAAGTGGTTATTGCTTTGCAGCTGCGCGCAGTTGCGTGGGCGAGCGTCTATGTATACTTCGCGCGGCTGACGAATTTCCACTGAAATAGACCGCCGGCGTCCCGTCGGGCGGTAGGTAGTTAGCGCGCGCAAGTACATAGAGTGCGTGAGGCCTGCTAACGTCTAAATAATATGTTACATGGGTTTTTAAATTACCGTGGTTGTTAAACATTATTTTAAATCAAAACATCTTTACTCACGCTTTGTACAAGGCAGAGTGCTCATGAAGATGGGCCATACGCTTGGCCCGAAACGTCGAGCCACATAGTTCATAGTGGAACCGTGAGTAAAGCTGTTTTGATTTAAAATAATATGTTATATGTTACCTGAAATTATATATTGGAGTAACACACACATACATACCAAACGCTGTATCACGACAATCAGGGTGAACAGAGTAATCGGCGTTGTGCTGCAAGGACTCTGACAAATTACAGCAAAGCACTGACCACCACGTTTAGCAAATTATTCAGTCAAGATACTACCTCTCAACTTGTCGCGGTCCTTCTACCGAGTCATGCAGCAGGTGGATCTTCGTGCCTTACTTGCTGCTTGATAGTTCTCTTGTTCGAATGCTTTGCTAGACGTGGCGGTCGGTGTTGTGCTTTATCTACCAGATTTTTGCAGCACAACCCCGATTAATCTGCTTACTACGATTGTTGGGGTATAGCGTTTGGTATGTTCTGCTTCTCACATGAAACAACGTCTTTGCCACTATATTACATACTGGCTTTACGAACACACTCAAAATTTTCAGTAAGTGAAGCTCCGTGGACTCTGACGGTCGCTGTTGTCCAAAGGTTGAAAGTTGCCCAGCGAGCAATGGAGCGAGCCATGCTGGGAATATCGCTACGTGATATGGTGCGTAACGAGGCAATCCGCCGACGCACCAAAGTAGTCGATATTGGACACCGGGTGCCTAAGCTGAAGTGGCAGTGGGCTGGGCACGTTAGCCGAAGAGACGATGACCGTTGGAGTAACCGTGTCCTACACTGGCGGCCGTGGATAGGAAAACGGAGTGTGGGAAGACCACCCGCCAGGTGGGACGACGACATCAAGTACGCCGGCGGAAATCAGTGGTTCCGTATCGCTGAAGGCCGGGAATACTGGAGGAAAATTGGAGAGGCGTATGTCCAGCAGTGGACGCTTACACGCTGACTGGCTGACTGACTGAAGCTCCGGCCAAAATAAATACATTTTCAAAGTTATAATTTAAACTTCAAATAAATTTCGTCTCTGGTTGATTGTGCACCAAGCCGGGGCGGCGCGACACGGTGCGGCATTAATTTGTTCATACGAATTCGCTTGCCGCAGCGCGCGGCGCCGCTGCCGCGTCCCGCAGCGCAGTGCGGCTTACTTCATACAAAGAATATATTTTGCCGCACCGTGCCGCGCCGCCGAACCGCTGCAGAGCATTGCCGCATGTGCGGTTCCAACTTTAGCCCCAGTCGTCGCCGGTGTAACTTTATTAACCTCTCCGTCGCCTCACTGACTCTATTGTCCGGAATTACCCTCCGCCGGGATTACAGAAGCGCGTGTGTGGGCGGCTTTATTAAAATTATATATAGTACTAGCTTTTGCCCTCGGCTTCGCTCGCGTGAAACTCGTATTTAAGGCCCAGTCAACCGGTATTCACCCGTACTCCTCTTTCAAGGCGCCGCTTTCGCTGGTTGGAGTAGGATGCAACACAATCAATCAATAAAAAATTAGTTTTTTATTTTTTTATTTCCAAAAGAACGGATCGAAACAAAAAAGTAAAAAGCTACAGATTTAGATATATATTCAACAAATAAAATATTTTTTTTTCCAAAGCCCTGATTTGGTCACGTTTTGCCTTAAATACGTTTTTATAACTTAATTCAGAGGCATGTTCATCATTTTTTTCTATCGAGCGAAATTAATCAAATTGTGTTTTCAAAAAGCTATCGATCTGCGCTGATAGATGAAGTTTTACATATATTAAAACTGAATTTGTCAGGTAAGTAATTTCACGTAACCTTAAAAAGAAGAAAGTAAAGAAACAAGACGAGCTACCCCTTCGGCACCCGGCCTTACCACATCGCAAAGGATTGCTTGAATATAATGCAAATCTGCATTAAGCCGACCTTTTTGTACCTTATTTTATAGCAAAATAGTCTACAATAAACAATAAATACAAATTAATATTAGATTTCTGTTCAAAGAGATTTCAATGCACGAGTTTCCTTTCTGAATTTTATAATAATACTCATGCAGTCAATTAAAAGGGTTCCTAACGCTAGACGTTTGCGGTTCAAAACCCAAACGTACACTCGTGAGTTTTGTCGGGCAGAAATATACAAGGTTATTCACAAATAACTACGTTTTAAGGATTGATCATGGAGTCGAAATGTACTTTTTAAGAAAATTCTCTAGAAGCGCTAACTTGAGATCTGTCTAACTTTTGTGAACTAAAAACATGTCTGCTATGTTGGGAGTTAGTAAATATTTATTTAAATAGTCGGTATATTTAGTCTGTCATTACCTATGTATACAGTATATATTATAATATATATGTCGTACTTAACTATTCTAATTCAAATTAAAATTCAAATATTTTATTGTACACATTTAAATAACATTTTATGTAAACAGTTTCATAATTATTTGTCAAACATAAAAGTAATTCACTTCCGTCTAAACTAACCTAACTAGCTATTGATATTTAAATTTATTTTTAAAACACATGCTGGAGCTGAAGAACTAGGAATCTGGGACATCAGTAATGGAAGAAATTGGACTCAATGCAGACCGATTCTGAAAGGAAAACAAACAAAAAACCTGCGTATAATTAAAAAAATTATTGAAGATGGCAAAAGAGGAAAAAACATATTAATTTCAGTGCAATAAATATACATATAAAATAAAATGGTTCAATGTTTCTTTAATTAAAAAAAAACACAATTTTCATTCATGTTTGTAAAAGAGATCACAATTTTTTTTATTGAAAAAAAAAAATTACAAAGTCCAAAAAAATTCGTTTGAGTTTCAGAATCACCACATAAAATCTTGCTAGTTATTGCTAAGTCACGCTCAGCCTGAATACATAAGTACGCCATATTCATAATTCCGTATCTAAAACACCTTGCGTGCAAAGTTACACTGAGAGAATTTCTACTCTGCATCAAGACCGCCTGGAGCAGGGAATGGCAAACTAAGGCCCGAGGGCCATTTCCGGCCCGCGAACGGTTACAATGCGGCCCGCGACCATCGGCCCAGAAGTAGATAGTAACATAACATAAATCATGGAAACATTCGGCAAACATTAAATAGTGTACTTGGTTATTTTAATTAAATAAAATCGTTGTCCTATTTTATAGATTACCTGCAATAAATATATATTTCACTATTTAATAGTGCACCACCACTATTTAATAGTTTACCTGATTCGATTATCTATAGTTAGATAGTTTAATTTTGTATATAAATAAGATAAATTTTAATGCTGTTGAAACATATGAGTCAATAAATAACTTAATTTCGGAAAATACAAATATTTTCATTTCAATAAAGTATTATATTAGATATAGCCAAAAATTCAAAAACCTGGCCGCCCATAGATTGTTTTTAAAATTTTTTTTTATGTAATCCAATATGAGTGGCAGAGTCGGAGGGGCCAAAGCACATACTCCGACCAGCCAATATCACCTCCGAGAAGGTAGGTGCCATACCGGAGATTTCCCTGGATTGCTGGCTATACTGGACTAGAGGAGAACACAACCGAGGCCGGGATGCGGCCATCTTGCATCCAGTACGGTGGTACCAACCCAGTCGGCTACAATTTGAGCCTACCACCTAGTAAGGGAAATGTTTGTAAATATTGGCCCGCGTAGAAAAAAAGTTTGGCCATCCCTGGCCTAAAGACTAATACAATACATTAACAGCGTTTTACTGAACACAATGACTCATCCTTTACTATTATAATGCTCCCAGCGAACACCCACTATATGCCTTATAGTATAGTATACACATACATGTATAGCCTGGCCGTAACTCATGAACACTCTGCTTCAAACAATAGCGTTGTAACTGGGTATTATTGTACGAGATATCGCGCATATAAATACGTGCAAATATAGGCTTATGGGAAGAGTGGATGTTAGTGGCAGAATAAGCTCAGTGAAGGCAAAAACAGCCTCGGTAGCTTAGTGGTGCGGTCGGTCGACTGTTATTAGGCGCACGTGAGCGCGGTCAGTACTTGGATGGGTGACCGCTCGACCATTGGAGGCTGACCGTGGTTCAGACTCCACGTAAAACTGTACTGTGTAACATCCCTACTTATCTTACTAGTTGATAGGGTTTATCCCGTGTACCGTTGGGGCCGTTACTTTAAAAGAATAGCCCAACTGCATCTCTCCCCGTGTATGTCGTAAAACGCGACTAAGGGATATGACTCCCTTCTTATATTACTAGGTGGTAGGGTTTAACCCGCCCGGATTGGTACCACCGCACTGAATGAAAGGTCGGTCGAAACGGCTATGTAAATAGTTTGTGTTTTCCGTCCAGTTCAGTGTAGCCGGCACGACCGAAGGGAAGCACTGACGTGGCACCAAGTTCACCCGGTGTTATGGGCTGACATCACGGATGTTGTAGGTGATGTAGCCAATCGTGTCAGTCTCCATAAAAAAAATAAAAAAAATACCGCTCGGGTTGGTACCACCGCCCTTAATAAAACTTCGGTCGAAACGGCTATGCAAATAGTTCGTGTTTTCGGTCCAGTTCAGTGGGGCCGGCACGACCGAAGGGAAGCACTGACGTGGCACCTAGTTCACCCGGTGTTATGGGCTGACATCACGGATGTTGTAGGTGATGTAGCCAAGCGTATCAGTTTCCATAAAAAAATTAATATACAAGGATATTCATTTAAACGTACGTAGACACTTACGTACGTACACACGTACGTACACGTACGTAGACACTTACGTACGTACACACGTACGTACACGTACGTAGACACTTACGTACGTACACACGTACGTACACGTACGTAGACACTTCGCATTATTTATTACGATTTTAATAAAATTACAGTTTTACATTATCCACCTCCACGCACTTTTCCTACACCACAAAACGTAAGTTTGGAACGTCCTATGGCACCTAGTTCCGACAGGAACGAAGTGTGATGGGATGACATCACGGTGGTAGTGGTTGATGTAGCGAATTTTGTCAGGTTTCTTAAAAAAAAACGGCGAAGTTCACACTTGGTCGGATTCGCGCTCCGAGGTTACCGCACCACAAAAAAAAAAACATTGAAAAAAAACACGTTTCTTGTATGGGAACCCCCCTTAATTTTAAAATTTTTAAATTTTTTATTATTTGTTGTTATATCCGCCATAATAACACATATTCTGTGAAAATTTCAACCGGCTACCTATTACCTACGGTTCCAAAGATACAGCATTAGGACAGACAGACAGACAGACAGACAGACAGACAGACAGAAAGACGGCGTAGGCTTAGTAATAGGCTTCCGTACTGAATACGGAAACCTAAAAAAACATTGTTGCACTCAAAACCATTTCTGTATTAAATTCTCTTCTCTCAGTACGGTGTACAATTTCAAAGAAGGACACAGTCAAATAAAAACATCCAGTAATACGATCTTATAAATTAAAAAAAAAACTACTTATATTCGCTTTTCACAATGACATGTCGCAAATAACACACCGCTGTGTCGCAAACAACTAAATAAAAGATGTTAATCTAATACAATGTTAATAAAAGGCAATTTACACCCGGTAATGTTACACCATACCGCATTGTTCCTTACATCAGTTACACCAACTGTGTACACTGTGATTTGGGCACCCCAACGCCCAACTAATACAGTAATTTTGATACAAATTTAATGATACAGTGTGAATAGGGGATTAGCCGGATCGCACAATTCGTAATTGGATTCTTGCATTTTGG
The DNA here is from genome assembly GCA_946902875.1 of Nematopogon swammerdamellus. Classification (NCBI taxonomy): domain Eukaryota; kingdom Metazoa; phylum Arthropoda; class Insecta; order Lepidoptera; family Adelidae; genus Nematopogon; species Nematopogon swammerdamellus. The sequence goes on from OX336359.1 coordinate 11,748,272, forward strand.
AATACTTTTTTGTGTAATATTTTACAAGGAGTTACTTCTCGCTACTGGTTTGTGTACATTTAACCATAACCGGTGTATAAGGGTGTAATGTAAGTATAACTTTCACGTGGGCATTCGATAGGAAAATTAGAGTAAAAAACCTACATAGAATCCTTCTCTTAGTTACTTGTTAATTATTTTATTCCATAGACAAACAAACATAATAATATAAATTAAACATAACAACATAACATAAGTATTAATTAAAAACCGAACTAATTAATCCAAAATAAAAGCCTTAAAATAAACATATTGAAAAAAAAACAATATTAAAACGAATTAAATTTTTTTTTTTCATAAATAGGATATCAAAAAACGATTAGGTACGAATACAAATAAACATCCCGCCGACCTATAATTTAATAACGATTTAAAACTAATACACATTGTTCATTCAACCTTCCAATAAACTTAATTGCCGCATATCTAATAGCTCACAATACAATCGAACACAAAAGCCAAAAATTTCACTCCTCGCAATAGTCCATTGAATCAAAAACCGGGCGTATCTAAAACACAACGACCTCCCGCGGGTTCAGTCGCGAAATTGTATTCCAAAAATGCGCCAGTAGTAGAAATAATTTCTGAATGGCCCCCCCCCCCCCCCCCCCCCCTCCTCCCGCCCCCTGCTGCTTTGCGATTGTTTTCCAACTGCCCCCCTGGATCCGCAACCCCGGAGCCTTGTGGCTTTCGGTAGTAAATTTCGTAAATCTGTTGTATTTGAAGCTTGCCAGAGAGATGGGGTTGTATTGTGTTTGAAAGTTATAGCTCAGTGTGATCATCCCGGTGTGGGTGGGAAGTCCTTTATTTTGAAACTTAATTGGTCCTATTTTAGTATAATAATAGTTTAGTAGTATAATAGACTTTGGGACCATGGTCGTCTGAAACCAAGGTTTTCACGGAGAAGCTGGGAAAGCTTCTCGCGGAGAGGACTGGCGACCGTCGCTCCAAAGCCTTCCTTAAACGGCGGATTAGTATTGAGATTCAGAGGGGTAACGCGGCGAGCGTACTGGGTACACTTGGTGTCGGCAGAGACGGCGCTTCGGCGGACTTTTCACAAATTTATTTTATGTAGGTTTTCTGGATATTAATTTTAGATTAGTTTTAGATTTAGTGTATTAGTGTACTTATAGTTGTATTTTGTAGGCTGTTGTGTATTGTGTATATTTTAGTCAAATAAAAGAAACTAAGTATAATAATTTAATTGAAATTATTATTTCTTTTTGTCTTTTCCATTCGGATTTATCACACGCATTAACTTGACTATGGGCTGGGCACATCAGCCTCTAAGGAGACGACGACCGTTGGAGTAACCGTGTCCTTCACTGGCGGCGCCGTAGACAGGAAAACGGAGTGTGGTAAGACCATCCGCCAGATGTGACGACGACATTAAGTACGTCGGCGGATAGTGGTTCCGTAACGCTAAAGGCCGGGAGGACTGGTGGACAAAACCTATTATATCCGTATTTAAAAGTAACAAAAAACTAATTAAAGTAAATTATAGCATACCATAATGATTCTTTATTAAATCATAATTAAAAGCCAGTTTATGACTAGCCAGGGAAAAATAAGAAAAAAAATCTGAGTAATTTATTTTTTTAGAAAAAAATTATACTGAATATTTTTTTGGAAAAACTACAGCCATTCTGGTTTTATTTGGGATACTGATCAATAGCAGAGTTATTTAGGCTACCAATAAAAAAAATTAACAATTATTGTATTTGCAAATTTGTAGTCGTAGTACCTACCTAAAAATGTTGTACGAGAAATTTTCGACGTTTTTAAAAAAATGCTCATATCATAAAAAAACAAATCACTCCGATTTTTTTTCTTCTTTTTCCCTGGGTAGTCATAAACTGGCCTACTCCCTGGCTCCCGCTTGACGCTGAGTTTTGGGACACGTTAAGCAAACCAATAACTAAATAAAATAAAAAACCATAGGGACTGTGACTGTGACCGCAGTCCCAAGGAACGAAGCAGCGCCCCCCCCCCCCCCCCCCCCGCTGAATAAATAACCTACGAAAGAGTTTAAAAACAGAAATTCAAAATACATTGGGAGAAATCTCACGAAAGCAAACTGATAGAATTGATTGTTATAATCAAATGTACGAGTTTCATTCACTCCATGTTTTGCTAGCACGAGTCAGTAAGCCTGGATACGCTATACATAGGAGGACAGGGGTAGCCGCGCGCCAGCGCAAACGCGCCAGCGCGTCAGTCTAGCGCCGGCGACCGATTTTAGTCTCCGTCCGCCGCTCAGGCGGAGCGAACGTGCGCGTCTGTCACAAAATGCCTCATTGTGCAGTGCTTTGGTGCAAAAAGTCGTCGAAAAATTCAAACTTGAACACAGATGGAGTCACCTTTCACGAGTAAGTAATTTCATTCAATTTGATAGCATTTTTCGCTTGAATTTCAGTAACAAACATCGGCGTAAATATGTATGGAGAGCTCTATTCTGCTTACCCACCATAGGTCGACTATCGTGTTGGATGCAGTTAGATCTTGTAATTTTTTTTGTTTATTGATAATAAATATGTATGTTAAATGTATACAGATATTTCATGCATTCTGCCTTATTGCCAAAGGACATTTCTTCTAGTCAACCTCAGCAGGTTTCCTCGTTCAATATTCGTTTATCGCGCTTTTTTCATTCAACCAGTACCTACCGGTTTTTACTTTTGAGCGACTCTAAGGAGAAAGGAATTAATTTCTTTAGGTCATGCGTCTACCGGGAATATCAGATATTTTTTTTTTTTATTATTTTTTTTTTTTTTATATTTTTATTATTTTAGTTTATTGTAGTTTTATTTTATTATTTATATATTGGGCTCCCATCATCGATGGTACCAAACTGAAGCATTATTACGATGATGGAGCCATCCGTATCAGTTTCCTAAAAAAAGTTAATCTTTATGCTTAACTATTTTCGCATACATTTTGATAATTTTTTTTATGGAATACACAATTGTAGATTTATAATAAAGTATCCGAGGTATCTCAGAACTTAGAACTATGATCGTGTTTATGCGAAAATCTGCAAATTCGCAAAATTGTGAAAGGGGCGTTGCCTTTGTTCATTTAAGAGAAAGTTATATTATTCCCTTGATGTAAAGAAAGGTTAAATATTGTTAAATCCGTTTCATCTTTTCATCGCGAATCGACACAATGAGCGACTTATTGTATGAATCCCGTTCAAATGTATGGAAGACTGGCGTCACTTGGCTACCTACTCGCTCGGCCAATCACGGCGTTCCATGCGCCGCTCCCGCCTCAGACTTCACACCCCTTTGGCGGCTACCCCGGTTCTCATACAAACGATGCCGTATTTCGTATCCAGGCTTACTGACTCGTGTTTGCTAGCATCCATTCATACAATAGGGAGCCGAAATCACAATGGGACCTTTTCTTTTTTGCAACGAAATAGTAGGTTTTACGGGCAATTTGACATTTGTCAAATTTCTAATCGAATAAAGATGAAGTTACCGAATACTGAGAAAGCATTGAAATAGTATTTTTATTTCAAAATGTTTCTTTTTGAGAAATCGATATTAAAACGTCCTTCTAGTGAGAATCTATAGTATGTACATACATATACGTAAATACCACACGCTGTATCCAAACGGTGTAAGCAGAGTAATCGGAGTTGTGCTGCAGGTACTCTTGCAAATTGCAGCACAACACCGACCACCACGTTTAGCAAATTATTCGCACAAGATAACTATCAAGCAGCAAGTAAGGCACGAAGACCCACCTGCTGCATGACCCGGTGGAAGGACCGTTTCAAGGTGAGACGTGGCAAACCTGTCGCCCTTCAGCAATCTAGTATTCATTAAATTCAGCATACATACTGTGTTCAGTCCATTTTTGCGTGAAGTGCGAACGTAGAAACTGAAATCTCGCATAATGATAGATCTTGATGACGCGTACATACTCATATATCGCTCAATAACTAGATATAAAATTTGTTTTATATTAATAATTAACATATCATTTGAAATGTAAGGATTCCAAAAGGTTTTTTTTTACAATTTTAAGTTCAGGGTTTAATGGTATAACTAAAAAATGTGCAAACCATTACCGTTCCCCCCTGTTCTCCTACATTTCTAAATACAGGAAACTGCAGGTTTTCCGACAATGTACCTAATAGTTACGGAAAAAAAATACTTTTTATATTTTACTTACAAGAAGCACTAGATTGCCTGACAGTCAAGCCATTGCTGTAGTTTTTATTAAGGCGTTTCATTATTTTCGAAAACACAAATATTTTGGTAAACACATACCTAACACCAATATATTGTGTGGTGGTACGGAACCCTCAGTGTGCAAGTCCGACTCGCACTTGACGGCTTTTTACTTCTCTTTTAAGTCCCCATCTTCCAGATTTAGGTATTCACGTGATAACTTATTGTATAACTGACTGACTGATAATGATTTTGAAAGGAGAAAATCACATTGCGTAACGAAAGTCTCATTACTAGCTTTGTCCGTAATTTGAGAAGGCACAGCCACTAAATGACAAAACCAACAATAGGAAAAGAAAATTCGTTGACATACTGTCAGCCAGTAGGCATGTGGGGGATGTATTCGGTTTCACTGTGGTCAATACGATTTTTTTGTGAAAGTGAATTTTACGCATCGTCGCATGTGTCCCCCATTTTGTTGGTCACTAATTGATTCGATAATGAGCGAGAGGTTTAAATATAAAAATAACATTAAAATAATTCACATAATTGTATTTTAAAGCGTACGATATGTTGTTGTTTGGTTTGGCGTTGGTTTTAGGCCTGCAAACTAATCCCGCTTGGTTGGGGACCTTCGTGCAAAACCTCGCAATCTCCAGCTACCCCAGCCAGCCTATGTCTTCCATGAAAGCCACAAGTCGACCGGGGTGTCTGCAGACCGCCGCCCTTGGTCGCCTTTTACGACATACACGGGGAGAGAGGCAGTGGGGCTATTCTTTTAGAGTACCGGCCCCACACGGTACAAAGCGTATGATATACCATTACTTTAAATATTTTGAAAGTCAGTAAAAAAACCAAAGTAATATAAGATAAAAATTTCATAAACTAAACTACATACATGTAATTAAACTCAAATTGAATTTTGTGATGACAAATACGAGATAATAACCTACAAATATACGAAATTGCAAATCATCAATAGAACAGGAAAAAAATCGGGTGCTAATATTCCTCCTTGTGGTACTGTAGCATATTTTTCAAAATATACATAAATAATAGCAATCATATGTAATTTTTGTTACTTAAAATGCAAACGTGTTATGATTTCCAAGCATTGCAGATACAATTCCTTTTTTTGTATTTATTAAAATTATTATAACGAGCAACACTATTGAATGCTATAGTAAGATTAGGTACACAATATCACTTTTCCATCAGAGGTTTTTATTCATGGTAACATCATACCTATTCAATTTGATTTTTTTATAAAAAAAATCGCACATTCAAAGCACTCGAGCGCAGTTATCAAAACATCACAACCTAAACTCGGATATAATTTAAACTTCCAGTAGTTTCTCTCTCTCTCTCCCACATGTCTCCCGATATTTGCGTCTCTGTGCTTTAGCAAAATTCGATACCATTTATATTTCGAGTGGCTCTTCAACCCCATACATCTATCCCTCTCGCTCTTCGGGCCTTTCTGTCGTTCCTCCTCACTCTCTGTTGGATATTTTGCAAAAATGTCGAGGTTGAATGAAGCGCCCGGCGGCACTCGAGCTGTCGGCCGACGTGGAAGCGGTCGGATGCAACCTGGAATTTCATTGTATACAAAAGTATAATGGGCGTAATAAGTGTATGCGAAGGGGTTGCGTCCTATTTAAAGATCCCTTTTGAGAATCGCTTTGTGGGAGGATTTAATTTCTTGGATCCGTTCGAGTACTTCGTGGAGCGGAGGGCAAAGGTGTTCTTGTTAGATATTTTAATGGTCGTCTGTTTTTGGAATAACGTAGGTAGAACAGGAATATGGTAATTTGGGTATCTCAATGCAGGAAACATACGTTTCTGAAACATATATTTTTTTATGGAAACTGACACGCTTGTCTACATCACCTACAACATCCGTGATGTCAGCCCATAACACCGGGTGAACTTGGTGCCGCGTCAGTGCTTCCCTTCATTTCATGTCGGCTACACTGAACTGGACGGAAAACACGAACTATTTACATAGCCGTTTCGACCGACGACGTTTCATTCAGTGCGGTGGCAACAACCCGGGCGGGATAAAACCTACCACCTAGTAAGGTAAGAAGGGAAGAGACCTACAGTTTTATTTACATGATGTCTGTCAATCGTGTAATACAGAAATAACGATAAACTATCCTTTAAAAATTATTAACCAAATAAATCAAGTCTTAGTTCTTTTTAAATTGAAGTTATTTTGACTATTCTTGGAAAAGAAACTTTCCGAAAGCTCTTCAATTAATAATTTCTATTATACACGGCTCAAAATATTTAGTGTAACTTTAAACAACTTTCGTATGATGCTGTAGATTAAAACATTTTCTACACTCAATATTTGACCCCAAGGGCTGAGTTATTTCTCAAGAAAAACGCAGTCTAAGAACCTTTCCAATTTGCGTTAAAAACCAACCCTCAAGTGTGCGCGTCCGGTGAAAATCGCCACTCCATTCAAGTGTTCGTTATTCTAACCACCCCCGCTATTTAACTAAGTTAAGGCGCTTATAAAAAAAAATTAAACACACGTACTAACATAAATGGTAACTTTCTTTTGAATATCAACATGAAGCTTGGAAGGGCTTTAAATTTATTTTTCTAGGTTTAGTTTAGACAGGCTGTGACCGTGTCTTGTCATTGTTTTGACGAAAATCGCCTGGCTCGTTGTCCAGATTATATTTTATATATTTACACGTATATGTACATATATTATGTTAGTTTTCTTGCTTTTTTTCTAGTTTTTATAGTAGTAAGATTTTTTTTCACAGTCACAAATTTACATTACGCTTGCTAGAGGTACATATAAACCGAAACTTCTTCTTTCCTCCAGGCCTTAAGTGTAAAGAAATAAGTCAAGCCAATAATGAAAATGGTTAAATTTTAATTTGATTGGATTTTACTTGTTTGTACACCTTAAGCAAACGAAACTCGAAAACCAACTTGAATATCTGACCAACTCACTGTAAACATCGAGGTAAGAAAGTGTAATTTTATCGATATTCTTATTTACTGCCATAGTAATAAGATTCACTTTAGAATAACATTTAATCTTGAGATTCCTTCGATATCAGGATATCATTCTCAATGACCACTTATCTAGTCTCATTTCGCAAAACACTTGTAATGTTGCATTGCAAATAGATCTCTAAATATATAGCAATAAAATTGCAATTTGTCCGATAAAGAAATGAGATTTTTTTTCAAACCCTCTATATCACATTTCGGGGTCAAATTTAATGGTTTCAAAATCGATAATGCCAGAGGTGATTGGAGGGTTAGATTTCGCTGGAGGGCACTTAAAGGGTTCCGTAGATACTATTAGGGAGTTCAGAGGGAAGCTCACGTTTGGTCGGAGTGAATTTGATAGTTTTAGCAATGGAAACAGTTTTAGAAATGGTAAACGTTTTAGCAATGCAAAAGTTTTAGCAATATTTTTTTATGTAATCCCTTATGGGTGACTGAGTCGGAGGGGTCAAAGCACATGCTCCGACCAGCCAATATCACCTCCGAGAAGGTAGGTGCCATACCGGGGACTTCCCTGGATTGCTGGCTATACTGAACTAGAGGAGAACACAACCGAGGTTGCTATGCGGCCATCTTACATCCAGTACGGTGGTACCAACCCAGTCGCCTACAATTTGAGCCTACCACCTAGTGAGGGGTAACGGAAGGGACCTACAGTTTTACACCGGTTCCGAACGGTGAAGCAGCAGGTGTAGGTATGCACGTAAATTTTTTCGCCAGAAAAAACTCATTGGTTCACGCCGACCGGATTCGAACCTTGGACCTCTCGCATGAGAGGCCGATGCCGAAACCACTTGGCCACCCGCTGCCAAAATGTAAAGCAGTAGCAATGTAAGCAGTTTTAGAAATGGAAACAGTATTAGCAATAAAAAAGCATTTAGCAATGAAAACGGTAGAACCGTTTTCATTGCTAAATCCTTTTTTGGCAATGGAAACAGTTTTAGCAATTCAAAGATAGCATCAATATCAATAGCATCCCTTTACCCTTGCCCCTTACTAGGCTCAAATTGTAGCCGACCGGGTTGGTACCATGGTAATGTACTAAAAACAGCATAGCAGCCACGCCTGTGTTCTCACCTAGTTCAGTATAGCCATCAATCCGAAGAAAAGTCTCCGGTAAGACACCTTCTCGGCTCCAAGTTGATGTTGGCTGGTCCGAGCATGTGCCCTGGCTCCTCTAACTCGGCCAACCATACCAGATTACATAAAAATTCTACTCATTTCAAATTACTGCCATTTCGATTACACTCAGATTCCGAACCGGCGCGGCGGCGGCGGAGCGGCGTCATACTGTTTTTGCGTAAAAATAAATGTAATTGGTAATACATACATACATATCACACACGCTGAATCCCGATTCGAGTCGCGATCCCAATCGGGGTAAGCAGAGTAATCGGTGTTGTGCTGCAAGAACTCTGGTAAATTACAGCACAACACCGACCACCACGTTTCGCAAAGTATTCGAACAAGATTAAATCGATCAAGCAGCAAGTAAGGCACGAAGACCCACCTGCTGCATGACCTGGTGGAAGTACCGTGCAAAGGTGAGAGGTGGCAAGCCTGTCGCCCTTTAGCATGGCATCTTGTCCTTATCCCTTAGTCGCCTTTTACGACATGCACGGGGAGAGATGCAGTGGGGCTATTATTTTTAAGTACCGAACCTACACCGGCACGGTAATTGGTAACTGTTATTAAATTCGACGTTTAAGTTTTTATTTGTACGTGTACCTTACACATGTGGATTTTTGAAGAAGTAGCCCGTGATAACTAGACCAATCTAAATGATATAAACTAATGCAAAATATAGAACAATTTCTCTGTCGATCACCCGTTTTTGGTTAAATTTTTTTATCATTTTCTATACAAACTATACGGTAACCAAATGTCGATTTTTTATTTCGCGTGAACTGTGAAGAGTTGATGTCAGCAACTAAAGAGAATTTGAATGGAATGCTTATAGGAAAATGACGCCATTTGTTATATCTATCGATTACACGCTTTTCAAAGTTCTAATGCGAAGGATCGCAATTTTTGAAAAAAAAAACCGTTATGAAAACTACTACGCGCTACGCCGCCGTTGGCGTTACTGGGCGCCTTAATTTGAATTAGGTACTTATGATAACGTTTTTTAGTTACATTCTGTTTTAAATTTAAATTTAGAATAGTTTAAGCTATTTCCTAAGGAATTAAAGTATCTAAACGATGAACATCCTCTTACGGTACTTCTGTGCCGGAACCATAATTTTAGGACAAAGTGCGCACATAACCGTTTTTTTATTGAATAGAACCGAGGGATACATCTTCAGCGTTCGGGTTTGCTATTTTGATCAATTACATTTTTTTCTCCTCTTTCTGGTAACGCGATACCGCGAGTGGGGCGCCCGCATTTGATACGCAATTTCGTGTTTTTCAACGGTTTTACTTGAGGCCTTTTAGTCGAAACGTTTACATATTAAAAAGTCAAAAATGAAGCTTAATAAGAGGCAAAAAAAACAAGTGCGTAGAAAAAATAATGATATACGAAAGAAAATCGGATTTTATTAATATCTTTTGTAACTTTCCTTTTCATACAATTGTATTTATAAAAAAAAAATTCATACTAATGTTTACGTCGAACAGCAAACTTGAAAATCTTTATTTTTATTTTTATGGAAATATCATTATTTTTATCATTCACATTCATCTTTCATTTTTCTTTAATTATTCCCGTCAACTGTCAGCGCCCTGGAAAAGGACGCTTAATGTTACCCGTCGCTTGTGCCAGCGACCTGCAAAAGGACGGTTGCATGTGGTCCTAGTAAATTATTTATTAAAAATTTAAGACCATGCCGATCTCTTCTAACTTATGTGTAATAATTATTCATGAAAGAACAGGCTAGCAAAAAATCCACGCGCGGACATAACATGGATGGGTACCGCTTGACCGTTGGAGGCTGACCGTGGTTCGGATTACACGTTCCTTCCCTTCTTACCTTACTAGGTGGTAGGGTTTATCCCGGTCTGGTTGGTACCACCGCACTGAATGAAACGTCGGTCGAAACGACTATGTAAATAGTTCGTGTATTCCGTCCAGTTCAGTGTAGCCGACATGAAATGAAGGGAAGCACTGACATAGCACCTAGTTCACCCGGTGTTATGGGCTGACATCACGGATGTTGTAGGTGATGTAGCCAATCGTGTCAGTTTCCATAAAAAAAAAAACAAATGACTCACTATAGCTACTCACTATAGCACTATAGCACTATACTATAGCTACTGAACCCTAACCAGTCTATTTGCACCAACTTAGATGAATTAAAAATTCTAAAACGAGCAGTAAAAATAATTTCACGCACATAAAACCCTCTTTGTGGCCAAAACTTTAATTAGTTAGCGTCCATTAGGGAAGTCCCCTTCATTTCTGTCTGAAAAAAAAAACCGTTTAAAAACAAAAACAAAGCGGGCTGAAAGGAAAGAGAAAATGATGAAAATAAAAAACAGTTTGGCGGAGACCACGCAAGTGTGTTTGCCCAGCGGACGCTCGAGCTGTAGCGTCGGAAAATTAATTAGCATACAAAACGTACCTACATAATTTTTACGTTCCTTGAAAAAGTAAACGAAAAACGTACCGGACGTGTGATGGCCGCGTAGCAGCCTCAGCGGTGTTTTAATCTAGTCCAGTGTATCCAGCGATCCAAAGGAAAGTTATGAAATAAGAAATCAATACTAATGATAAATCTTTAAGGGATGGTCATGCTCATGGAGTAAGTTACTTTTGTTTATGAGATATTGCGTTTGTAGACTTCATGTATAATACTAAAACTGAATTGACGATTTAATATATTATTATTATATTTATTTTCCGGTGAGTGTGTTCCCAGCTATCTATAACCCGGGGATCTTCGAAAGGCGTGTTAATAAATTAGACGACGACCTTTTGTCCGCCTTGTAGCCGGCATGTAGCGGCATGGTCGCGAAACCACGCTCTCTGAGCGTGGTTTCGCGACGAGGAATGCTGTTTATTGGCTGTGTCTGATCTTCTTTGGAACATTCGGCACAGCCACCCGTGCCGGTTGTCTATAAAAAATATAGCTTGTAATTTCCTGATTTATAATTTTCTTTATATCGTCTTCCCGACGTTTATGCCGACGACGACCAAGCTCCGATTCAAGTAGCGACTCGACCAGCGTTTTCACTCAATCAAACGTTACGAAGGGCCTGTGTTCCATTCTGTGTGCCCTCGTTCTATTCGAACTGGACTGTGCTAGGCTATGATGAAAAAAAATCAGGTTCGCGTTTTGTATAAAAATATAGGTGACTAACTGTGAGGTTTGAGTTTTTATGGAACATTTTCCTACTTTTTCAATTTTTTTCACTTAATTTTTTTTTTCTGACAAGAGTCAATTTTCTTGAGCTATAACATTTTTACTGCGCGTTTCACACCACACTGAGCGCATGATAGGCCGTTACATCGAAGTACATATTTTACGCGACGCAAGTTACGCGTAAAAATCTAAAAACTCAACAAATAAAAACAATTGTATCGTAATATTTTTGGTTACGCGGTATAAAGCGACTTCCTTACGTTCGTCGACGTTTTGTCCCTCCTCGCTCTGGTGACATCCTCAGGAGTTGCGGAATTGCGACGACCTGGAGGACACCCGATACGTCGTCCAGTCAGATGTCAACTGCCGGTCGCCGCTGACGTTCATTTATCAAATCAATTTTGTTTTCTGCGTCTACCCTCTTTCTTTTCTAAACCATTTGTGATACTAACCTGTTTTTTTTTATAAAAACTGACACAGTTGCTTCCCCTCGGTCGTGCCGGCTACACTGAACTGGACGGAAAACACAAACTATTTACATAGCCGTTTCGACCGACCTTTCATTCAGTGCGGTGGTACCAACCCGGGCGGGTTACCTAGTAAGGTAAGAAGGGAAGGGACCTACAGTTTTACGTGGAATCCGAACCTCGGTCAGCCTCCAACGGTCAGCGGTCACCACGCGGTCACCCATCCAAGTACTAACCGCACCCAGCGTTGCTTAACATTCAATAGCGACAGTTGACTGTCTGTTTCAAGAACATGTCTGTTTAATAGAGGCCCATTCTTATACAGGTTAAGGTTCTTTAGTGACTTTACAATTAGCGTTAGTAAGTGCTATAAGGGTGGGACAGGAGCTCTACAGTAGTGACGCGTTATATCAGTCCAATATACCAATTTCAGATCTAAAACAACCTGCCGTTAGCACCAATTTGTTGGGAACTGGCGATCGCCGCTGACGTTTCATTATCAAATCAATTTTGTTTTCTACGTCTTCTCTTATTCTCTTTCTTTTCTAAACCTTATTGCGATACTAACCTAAACATAAGAAAATGAAATTGTTAAAAAGTTCTCAACAATAAACAATTTGGAATTTGTTAAAGCATATACGGTCGAACTGGTACAGCCTGTATAATCACTATTACTTAAATAATAATATTGAACATATACACGAGAAGCATGAGAGCAGGATAAATTATGTCGAAATGCGCGCATTGAGAGGAGTATATGTGGATAAAGGAGGAGTATGTGTGTCTGTAGAATGGATGATAGGAGACTAATGAAAGAAATCTATGGAGCGAATGTTAGTGGAAGAGTCGGGAAGGGTCGCCCTAGACACACGTACCTGGACCAGATCGGGCATGTGCTCGAAAAGGGTCAGGTGCGTAGTACCCGTAACCGACGAGCATGTATGAAGAACATTATGAGAGTGGAAGAGGCGGCAAAAGTGTGTCAGGATCGTGGCGCGTGGGGTTTGGGTTGTTTGCGTGGGTTGGGCCCGTTGTCTTTGCCTGCCCCACTGGGAGGCAGGCAGGCGTGACGTTATGTATGTGTATTTATGTATGAACTTATAGCACAACACCGATTACTCTGCTTACCCTGATTGTCGGGATACAAAAGCGTGAGTTATGTATGTATGTATACGAGAATAAACGAAACAAGAGAAATACAATTGTAATAACCATCATCATCAGTCATCGCAATTTGATTGAGATCAGTTTAAAGTGACGGCTCATCCGTGTAGATATCTCGTACATATTGAGTTATTAACTTCATTTGTTAATATTTTATTCAGTTATTCAGTTTATTGTTTTGATGGATTGCAGGTAAATAAAACTTTTGATGATTTAATAAATTATTGTTTATATGAAAGTTTATTGTACCGTGTGGGGACGGTACTTAAAAGGAATAGCCCCACTTCATCTCTTTTCGTGCATGTCGTAAAAGTCGACTAAGTCCTAAGGACAAGATGCCGTGCTAATGGGCGACAGGTTGGCCAACTCTTACGTTGGCACGGTCTTTCCACCGAGTCATGCAGCAGGTGGGTCTTCGTGCCTGACTGCAAATGCGATGGTCGCTGTTGTGCTGTAATATAAAACAGCCCTTGCAGCACAACACCGATTACTCTGCACATCTCGTTTTGTCGGTACGATACAGAGTGTGATGTGGTTGGATGGGACATTGATATGATGACCCCAGTCGGGCCTAACGCCACACTTGGCGTAATTTTTGACGCGTAAATCTCGTCGCGTAACGTAACGACGTATTTTGCGCTAGGTTAAAATACGCACAGTGTGGCGCTAGGCGTGTGGGTCAAACGCACACAGTGCCCAATTCAATGTACTTATAAATCAGTGTCGGCAACACGTTTGTATGTTGCATTGTCTGCTGCGTACAATATTGTATTGTATACGTTGCGTGTCCTGCCTGGTATGCTTTGTCGTAAGGCGGAAAAAGGGATCCGTATGCAATCCACGGGCGACTAGCGGTGGATGGTCGGGAGACGGAAGTTAACTTTCTCCATACAAAATCCTCTTTCGGCATTTATGTTTACTAGCCCCCTAAACCTTATCCGATTTTTACAATTTTTTTTTAAATTTTAGATTCAGTTTTGGATATAGGGCACATGAAAAAGTGGATGCACATGAAAAATGTGCTTTTTAACATTCAAAATTTTCCCCCAAACTCAATAAGGTGCGACGGTACTTCACGGCGGACCAAAAGCTGCTGCTGTATAAATCGCAGATCAGGTCTTGCTTGGAGTACTGCTCGCACCTGTGGGATGGCTCTGCCAAATACCAGCTTGCGCCTCTGGACTCAATCCAGCGTCGAGCCGTGCGACTAGTGGGTGACCCCGAAGTGTCCCGTGATCTGGAAACACTGCAACACCGTAGGGATGTCGGCTCCCTAAGTGTGTTCTATCGCTTATTCCATGGGGAGTGCTCGGAGGAGCTGTTTAACGCGATCCCGCCGTCCCCTTTCCACCTCCGCACCACGCGCACTGGGCAGGGATTGCATCCATATACGCTGGACTTACCGCGCATGCGTACCAATCGATTCTGCAGATCTTTCCTGTACAGAACCGGTAAACTCTGGAACGCTCTCCCTGCTCATATATTTCCCCCCAAGTACAGTCTCGGGTCCTTCAAGAGGGGCGTGAATGGGCACCTGTCAGGCCGGCATGGCATTCGCAACCCCCGAAACGACCGAATGTCCATGGGCGCCGTTAGACACCTTATGGGTGCCTCGGCGCCATATGTCGAGCTAACAATAAAAAAAAAAAAAAAAAAACTAAAAACTCGTTCATTTACACTATACGTCCGTGATTGGATCATCAAACTCTATACAGGGTGTTTTAATGGCCACTACATTAAATTTAGGAAATGATTATTGGGATCAATAGTAACAAAAAAGTCTAGTAACTTTTTTCTGAATTCCCTTTAAATAAAAAGTTGCAGTTTTCATACAAACTAATTGATTTATTTAGTGTAACAGGATCTAATGTGCCGCACGAAAGTGGAAATGAAAGGCTCGCGGTGAGTGAGCGAGCAGGGACGAGTGAGAGAGGAGATGCGCGGCGGCGGCGCGGCGTGAGGTTTTCGACCCCGAGCGTTCCCGCGCCAGCACATTCCCCCCGCGCGCGTCAAATTACACTAGACGAAAACATACATTTCAACAATTAATATATCTAAAACTTGATACTTTAGAGAAAAACTTTTTTTACTTTTTTTTCTCGTAAAACATGAGGATTGCGCTGGCGAAATTAATGTACTTGCCGTTACAACACCCTGTATATGTAAGTATCAAATTTCAACTTTTTTCGTCTAGTAGTGACAGACGGACATACCGACAAGACAGCCAGACACAAGATTGATCCTTTAAGGGTTCCGTTTTTTCCTCTTTTGAGGTACTCCTATAAACTAACAGAGGAGCAACTGATCAAACAGTATTTTGTGTCGTGATCCTAGTTTCGAGAAATTAGCAAAAAACATGTGCCTTGAATACTAAAAATGATAGAAAGATGATTTTTTTTACTAATATGTTTGTTTTGGCGAGTAGATTATGATGATAAAATAACAAATATACCCTTTCATTTCATAAATCAGTGTTTTTTTAATTATAATTTCAAACATAATACTCTTTGATGCGATCTTTGATCCATTCCATAAGAGCAGGATACCCAAACGTAGGTGATCATGCCGCGATCTTAACCTCAAAACTTAGGAACAAAATACGATTTGACGCGGTCGCCAACATTCAATATTTTTTTAATAATACTAAATATTGTTTGATGTGAATTCTGTAAAAACACACATAAAGGAGCTATTGAGCTCTACATAAATACATTTTTATCGATTTTCTTTTAATAAATGCACAAAAGATTGTTTGATCTGTTGCTCCTCTGCAAGACTTCATATGTACTATTGCTGGGACGTACGAAGATTGGTTTGTACGAGGTTTACCTACCTACGTGCGAGGCCGTAACTCACCCCTGGGTGCGTCGCGTATTGTGCGTCCGGATTTATGGACAGTGTTTGTGAGAGCCACCGGTTTAACCGCGTGCGTTTGTTTTTGAAACTGAAATTTTCATTATTGTTCCGGAATAGTCAAGAGCAAGTTTTAATATATTTGTTTGAGAATTCGAATATAAAAGCTACAACTATCGACTACCTATCACTTTTAAACTTATGTTAGATTGCAATTTCTTCTAGGAGTACCCGACAACACCTTTGCATTATTTTGCGGAATTATTCACGAATATTTAACTTTTAGAACAAAGTAACTTACTCCATGACCACCCCTTAGAGATTTATTATTAGTATTGATTGATGATTGATATAAGAAGCAATGATTTGCCTGACAGTGAAACCATTGCATTAGTATTTATTTAGGAGTTTCGTTATTTTCGAAAACGCAATTGTTTTGGTAAACACATACATAATACAAATATATTGTGTGGTAGTACGGAATCCCCGGTGCGCGAGTCCATCTCGCACTTGGCGGCTTTTTTTTATGTAACCCGGTATGGGTGGCTGAGTCAGAGGGTCCAAAGCAGATACTCCGACCAGCCAATATTACCTCCGAGAAGGTATGTAGGTGCCATATCGAAGACTTAATGGTGATCGGTGTTATGCTGTAATTTACCAGAGTTCTTGCAGCACAGCATCGATTGCTCTGCTTACCCCGATTGTCGGGATACAGCGTGTGGTAGGTATGTATGTAATGTATTTAAGCTAAGCTCCAACACACGTGGACTTACAGTTAAACATAACTAAATTTATTGTAGTGAAAACTAATTTGTGTCCGCAAAAAACCCCTCTAGTTTCCCTCTCCATTTCCTCACCTCTCTCCTTTTCCCTTCTTATACCCCCCTCCTTTTCCCCCACCTTCCACAATGTTCCCTCGAAACAGTGCTCACATCTTCGCTAACGCGGAAGGAACAATTAAAAAAACATCTGAAGTCGCGTGTATAAATTTAATGGGGGAAATGTGAAAGAATTACATTGGGTAGAAGATGCATCGACACATGTGGAAGCTGAAAAGGCATTAATGATGTGCACAAATTAAATGAACTCTTTTAAATTATATTGGGTGGAGATGCATCGACACATGAAGAAGGTGAAAAGGGATTAATGATGTGCAAAACTTAAATGGAACTCTTGTAAATTATATTGGGTAGAAGATGCATCGGCACATTTATAAGGTGAGAAGGCATAAATGATGTGCAAAACTTAAATGGAACTCTTTTAAATTATATTGAGTAGAAGATGCATCGACTCTTTTAAATTAAGTACCGTGTGGGGCCGGTATACTTGAAAATAATAGCCCCACAGCTTCTCTCTCCGTGCATATCCTAAAAGGCGACTAAGGGATAAGGACCAGCAGGTCTATTCTTGTAAATTCTGACAGCGGAATCAGCACTGTTGTGGCGCTGAGAGCCACTTACTAAAGTGGCTCTCAGCGCCACATCAGCGCTGAGTCCGCTGTCAGAATTTACAAGAATAGACCTGCTGATGCCGCGCTAAACTAAAGGGCGACAGGATAGCCACATCTCACCTTGGCGCGGTCCTATCGCCGATTTATACAGCAGTTGGGTCTTCGTGCCTTACTTGCTGCTTGATAGTTATCTAGTCCTAAAACTTTGCTAAATGTGGTGGTCGGTTTTGTGTTGTAATTTATAAGAGTACTTGCAGCACAACACCGACAACTCTGCGTACCCCGATTGTCGGTATACAGCGTGTGGGTGCTATGTATGCAATCTCTAGCAATAGCATTTCTATCCATTTGAATTGAATTCTTTAGGAAAAAATCATTGTTTTTTTTTCGCCCGCTTCCCCATTGTGCGGAAAAGCGACCGCTTTTATAACGCGTATTATAATCGCGTAGACTTGAAATAACGATGTTTTTAATGAACCATTTGACGGTAACAGGACACTTTTGCGGTGATTTTAAAGATTGTGATTGTTTGAGTGAATACTGTTCCAAACATCCCACTCAAATCCCAAAGATTACATAGTTAGAATAGAATGCCTCACGGCATTAAGCTCGCCTATTGTACCAAATTTGAATGAATTGGTGTTTAATTTAAAAAAAAACCTAATAATATAAAAACTATACTGAAAACGACCCTAAAGTTTTTTCGTTGTTTTTTATTGTTTTATTACTTTTTTCAAGGTATGTACTATGTCAAATAACTCGAGAATAGCTCAACAGATTTTCATGTGGTTTTCACCCACATATTCCGAAATTACTCTGATACACTTAAGTACATCCAAAATGTTCATGGCTCCTGAAATCTATAAACATTCCAATAAAAAAAGTCATTCATACATACACTCGATTTATAGATTTTTTATAAGGGTTCCTGCACACTTGACTGGCTACAGAATCGTAGCATTAATATGTCAACGTTTAACAAGCAAACAAAAACGTGATATAAAACCAAACATTGGGTACCTTTTCACCAAACAATAACTCTTAAACCCACCCGCTACCACTATAATGAAAACAAAATATATTGACCTTTACAATACATAAACAAAAACGAATTATAAAAACTTTATATAGAGGCTCAATTCAAAAGAGCCCGTTCTTTATTCAAATGTTTATAAAAAACGCCCGTGAAACGGAGCGATGTTATGCGGTGTGCGAAAGAGATGGAATGTGTTCGAAATTTAAATAGAGACATCTGCTATTTCAAATTTGTTTTGTGTCTGTTGCCTAAACTATTGTTGTGTATGTTTTATTAGTTAATTTTAATATTGAATAGGTTTATTTTGTTGTATATGTACAAGGAAAGTGATACGTCTCATTGGGGTTGATTTGAATAAAGGGATGGGTTGAGTGGGCACCCTGGCAGACATGCATGCGTTATAATTTCAATTTATCTTCACTGTCATCGCGGTGTCCACATTTTTTGGCGTTTGAAAGGGGGCGGCGTGTACCTGAAACAGAATGAGCTTATCGATATTTTTTTTGTCACTATTATATACACATTTTCGACCGCCGAATAATCTTGTCATCTAGAAGTCACCTTTATATTCATTGAAAATAATATCACTCGCATCGTATTAAATGGTACAGTCGACAGAGCCAAAAGCACAATCTCCTCGTGAAACCACGCTCAAAGAGGCACGATGCCATCAGATTTGTAGACTGTTGCTAGGCTGCCACATTATCGTATTCGAACCATCACTTGAAAACTTTTCGGTTTTCTAAATAAATAAAATAAAAAATTAAAATAAACATTTTAATTCGTATCGACCGTCAATATGGATGTCTTCGTAGGAACAAATTTTAATAATGCGTTTATTTAATAATAAAAAAAAAAATTTACACCGACGCAAAAAGAGGGATGTTATAAGTTTAAAACGTGTGTGTGTACTATGTGTGTTAGGGTGTGTCTGTCTGTGGAATCGTAGCTCCCAAACGGATGGACCGATTTAGATGCGTTTTTTTTATTAGAAAGCTGGTTTAATTGAGATGGTTCTTAGCATTTTTGCAATCAAGTAATCGAGTAATTAAGTAATCAAACAATTAATTATGTCAAAAAGTGGACCGATTTGTTTTTTTTAAAGTTTGAAATAAAAGTAAAATTACTAAATAACCCCGACCTTTAAAAAGTAAAAAATGATTTCCATTTACTTACTTACAGGAGTCGGGGACAGTTAAGAAAATAAAATATAAAAATTCAGAGCTGTGCGGATATTTACTTAGCGATACCTCGACTCCTTTAAGTAAGTACACGGAAATTATTATTGAATTTTTAGGGTTTGGTGATTTTTGTAATTTAACTTTTTTAATAAAATTATTCCTACAGAGCTTGAGCTTTTGTCCTATGTCAAATTATTTTAAGTTCGATTAATATGTATGAAAATCGAAGGCGTGTTGAAAAAGTGTGCTCTTAGACAGTCCTATAATAGTCTGTAACTCTGCTGGCATGTCAGTAGTGCCATTCTGAGAGTGGTTTCGCTAGGTGAGGTGGATTTGTCTCTGTCGATTTCACCACAGGTCGCTCAATACAGCCAGTCGAGATGGTTTTAATAAATAT
Organism: Nematopogon swammerdamellus; assembly: GCA_946902875.1. Classification (NCBI taxonomy): domain Eukaryota; kingdom Metazoa; phylum Arthropoda; class Insecta; order Lepidoptera; family Adelidae; genus Nematopogon; species Nematopogon swammerdamellus. Next base: position 11,768,383 of record OX336359.1, read on the forward strand.
AGTCTTGCCTCCTATAAAAACAATCTAATAGAAATGTTCTCCTTGTCAACAGTTCAAAAGCGAGCCCGCATCACCGAGGTGTGTCCCACGCCATCACCGCCGAGCGAATCCTGCCCACCGGCATCAGAAACCAAAACTCCACCAACGCAGACGCCACCTCATCAGTCTACGCCGCCCAGAGACAACTCCTCGTCATCAGACAACGAGCTCAACGTAGAAGAGGAACTGGACGATTCTAACCAAAGCTCTATCTCGCCTGAGAACCTCTCCATGAAGGAATCACGCTCCAACGACGAGCTGAAGGTAAAGAAAGAAGATTCCAACGATAAATGGCAGGAAGAACAGAAGTATCAAGAACTGCAGTCGCAATCCAAGTACAAGCTATATAATCCGCGCAGGAAAAACGACAAGAACTCCGAAGTACCAAACATTCGAACAGAAGACCGCGATGTTCCTAGCGAAGACACAACTACCCCTCCACCGTACGGGCAAAATAAGTCTCCGGTAGATGTCCTGATGAAGGTCTTCCCTGGAAGACGAAGATCGGAGATAGAGACTGTTCTGCAAAGATATAAAGGCGATGTCATTTCTGCGATGGAGGCCATCCTGTCTGGAAGTTCTGATCATCATTCTTTGATGGCAAACGCTGGACCTTATGGGATTAATCAGGAATCGCCGCCTTACTCTTTGCAGAATTATCAGTCCAAATCTGCGTTTTCACCTCTGACGAATCAGAATTTCAAATTTTCACCTTCAAGAAGGTTCTTAACTCCTCCGTATACGGGCACTGGCTACCTTCCGACGGTGATTCGACCTCCACCGGACTATTTGTCCAGTTTCATGCCTCCTGAACTGATGTACGGACGACAACAGATTCAGGTTGCTTCTCCTGCTACTTCACCGAGGTCTGATAACACGAACAATGAGGGATTTTCAGATTAGGGCGATGAGAATAAATGGGCAACTCTTTAAAATAGCTGTCTTTATCACGAATGAGAAAAGAATTGGACTGGGGTCCCTGGGATGGTTAATGGATTCTGCTACAGGGAATTGATCGTCCCAAAACCTGAATCGAAATGATGCAACGCGTATCATTTGTTCCTGTTTTGAAATAGTTTTTCCATTTCCCAATTTCATGCCTCCTGAACTTATGTACGGACGACAAGTTGCAAGAGATCCAAGTTGCTTCTCCGGCTACTTCGCCGAGGTCTGACTTTACGAACAATCAGATTAGGGCCATAAGAAACATTGGGTAACTCTTTAAAACAGCTGTCTTTACCTGTCTTTGTAGCCGCAAGGCTGGTATCACTGGACGTCTTACAAAACGTAAAACTATAAAATGATAGTAAGAAGGTGTCTTTACCAGGAATAACAAAAGAACTGGACTGGAGGTTACTGGGATAATGAGGCAACGCATTATTTGTTACGATAAAATTTTTTTTTTTTCAGTGGAACCCAAATTTTTCGAGTGATTGCATTTCGTGACTGACTCGTAAGTTCTTGAAGCGGTGTAGCTTGCAATAGCTTAATGAAAAACAGATCGCGACAAATTGCTATGCAATATTCTTTTTCCCGCTTTCGTCAATATTTAACACACTTCTCCAATGTGTCACAAGTCTATTTGAACAGAACATAAGAATGCATTATGTTCCGAATACAAATCAATTCGGAATATAGAAAATAGGTAATTAATGAAAAACATTTAAGAATAAAATTAGTAATATTGAAATGGCACTTTCTGTTTCAATACAATTAGTTAGATATCTCAATAATATGATATAATAGTTTATTGATGTCAGTTAACTAAATAATCGTAGAGGATAGCGCATTTTCGTAATTTTTCATATTTTTCAAAATCACGATGAACTTCTAGAAAGCCCATTTGTATATTTACTCTTGTCATTATGACTAAACATGTCTCGACGTTTCATTAATTTGTAACACATTAAATTATATGTAATTATATTGTATTATATTGTAATTTTTTGTTTCATGGACAGATTTATTCTGTTAGGTATACAGCTATTTGTTTTAGCGTTTATAACATTTTCCTAAGACATTTGTGATTAATATCTAAAACAAATATTGTGTGAGTGGGGAGCACTAACAAACGACATTAACCAACAGATAACTGTTAGACGAGACTCGATACAAGGTGATGAATATAGTCATAACTTGAAATATGTCGGTTTATCCCACGTAAAAATGCAGGTTAACAAGTTTCGTAGAGGAAAAATTATATTTCAAAATTGTATTCTTTTGCTTAGAAAATATATCAAAAGTGTAATTTTTTTGAAATAAAAAAATTACACTCTGTTACATAAAACGTTTAATATAGGTTTAAAGTAGAATTAGAACATTGCGTTGAAAACGCATCATGTACAAATATGCCTAGAATTTTCCTTGTCACATTTTGTGTGTTATTCTCTTAGGACAATACATAATGTATCCTTATTAACTGTTTTAAGATTAAATAATAGCATTTCGATCCAAATTCCAATACTTAAAATCTTATAGAAATTTGTAGAATTTATTACTACTAAACTGTAGAATAGAAGGTAAACTTACGCATTGTAAATATATTTCTAAAATATAATTTTAAGGAAAATTAGAGTTAAAGAATATTATGTAACTCTTTATGAACAATAACTACTCATATTGACTTAATCAAACGTAAATGAATGTACTTAAATCAAATACAAATCACTACAAAAATACAAAATATGTGTTTCACTGGGGTTTCACTCAAAGAAAAAGTACCTTACTACATCATTACATACTACATAAATCTACGCTAGTGCGTAGATTTACTCGTAATTTATTGCCTAGTAATATAAGGCTAGAGTCATACATAATAAGTCTTCTTTCAGACGACAATTCAAAATGTAACTATACATTTTTACCCGACGATGGCCAAGCCAAAGAAGATTATGGGTTTAGCATGAAAGATTAAATTAAAAAAAAAATTATCTATGTGCAATAGAGTCTCTATTACATTCAACCTGCCCACCGTGTCTTCTAACAAAGCGCATAATGCCCAAGCGATCCGTCCACTCACGTCCGTTCTCGGCGGCTGTCGCTCGCCGAGTGCCCTATGTTTAGAGCTAGAGCACTCGATGTCACGTGGTGCTGCGTGATGTCACTGTTAACCACATGATGACGTCATGCGCTGCTGTGAGGACCTAATTCGAGGGGCACTACAGGGCTGTGGTGGTTTAGATTAACTAGCAAATGTTAGCCTGGCCTGATAATTAGTAATACACATTTGTATACACCATGCATGACGAATGAATGAATGAATGAATGAATGGACGTTTTATTTGTCGCCATTTCTGATTACAAAACCCTTCATTTTGTCAGTTTGTTCAGTTTATCTTCGCATTGAAATAGAGCTGGTGGAATTTTCGACGTATCCAAGAGTAGGTTAGCTACCTGTGGATGAAATTATACAATAAACAATAATATCCGACAAGTGTACAACGGAGCAATGCAATACAGACGAAAATCCGTATCGAAATTCGTACCGTGTGGGGCCGGTCCTTTAAAAGAATAGCCCCGTTGCATCTCTCCCCGTGTATGTCGTAAAAGGCGACTAAGGGATATGACTCCCTTCTTATATTACTAGTTGGTAGGGTTTAGCCCGCGCGGGTTGATACCACCGCACTGAAGGAAAGGTCGGTCGAAACGGCTATGTAAATAGTTTGTGTTTTCCGTCCAGTTTAGCGTAGCCGGCACGACCGAAGGGAAGCACTGACGTGGCACAAAGTTCACCCGGTGTTATGGGCTGACATCACGGATGTTGTAGGTGATGTAGACAATCGTGTCAGTTTCCATAAAAAAAAAAATCTAGTGCCTATCTCCGATCACATAGTAACAATACATATACAACTTTCATATTACTATCTAGATGAATTTTGTCTCTGTTACTCTGTTTCTTTTATGTTTTCTAAGAAATGCATATTTTGGATTTGGATTTGAAGTGGCGAAAGCCTTGCTCACACATTGTCGGATGGTTAAAAACAAAGACGCAGATCTCCATCATAGGGGGTGTTTCAATCCGGGGGTATCGTAGGAAAATAAACAGATGGGTGGGGTTATAAGACAGCGCCCCGGCGGCTTATTTTCTATCGAAGAAAAATAACAATTTGTGATATACCACACAGGACCCATAAGACGCAGTACATATACAATACAATAGTATAATAGTCAGCCTCGGTAGCTCAGTGGTGCGGTCGGTCGATGTTAATTAAGCAACCCTGGGCGCGATCAGTACTTGGATGGGTGACCGCTCGACCGTTGGAGGCTGACCGTGGTTCGGATTCCACGTTAAACTGTAGGTTTCTTACCTTACTAGGTGGTAGGGTTTATCCCGGCCGGGTTGGTACAACCGCATTGAACGAAACGTCTGTCGAGACGGCTATGTAAATAGTTCGTGTCTTCCGTCCAGTTCAGTGTAGCCGACATGAAATGAAGGGAAGCACCGACATGGCCCCCAGTTCACCCGATGTTGTGGGCTGACATCACGGATGTTGTATTTATTTATTTATTTATTCATTTATTTATTTAAATATTACATTGTTACTACAGAGCAAGCCCCAAAATTTTAAAATGTAGAATCAATTTCACAGTTCAACGTATCTCACCGCGTACTTTTGAAAGACTTTAGTATTGCAGTTGAAGACGTCTAGATCCGGAAACATGATAGACATGTAGGTGATGTAGCCAATCGTGCCAGTTTCCATAAAAAAATATATATATTGTATCTCTTTAACTTTAACATCTACTACCTGCCACTATAGTATGTTCCAAATAAACCTGGATAAAAAGTCATTGACCCAAAATCTACCACAATATACACTAAAGTTGTACTATCTCCGCCAGTGTGAAGTCAATAGCGAATGGACAAGTATGTATGTATATATTTAGGTATTAGTTTATATTTATACAGTTTATATTATATAAACTGTAATTCATATGTATTTAATTTATAGTTTTATGTATTTAATTTAATTTATAATATGCGATTTCTACGTTTAATTAACTAGTATGTACTTATATGTAGTGTATATTGTAGTCTATCATAGTTATTTTCCATATATTATATTTTACATTCCCACACTCAAGTCTTTTGCTACTACCTACTTATATCTCACAACATACGACTCTCAAACATCCAAAGGTTGACTGGGAGAAATCCCTGTAAGGGATTTCTCAACCTTTGCCCCTCATGTAAATTACTTATCGTTGTTACTGTTAGATGTTTTGGAGCAATAAAGTATTTCTATCTATCTATCTGACTGATTTGACTCGTGCGCCTTGCGTTCACCCCCCTTCTACTACGAGACGCTCGGCGAGACTTAAGCGTAACGAATTTTGCGATAAATCTCATACTATTGTAAAGTATCGTTTGCAAATATCGCGTACATTGGTAGTCAGGTGTGAATGAACTCTTATCTAGGTTTGTTTGGAACAGACCATAATCGAAAACTCAAGTTTAGCTCGTCCGAGCGAGTGCCCAAGATGGGTGGCGCACCCAGCTGTCGCCCTGCGATAACGTAATTAGCTCTCGGAAGTCAAACGGCGAAGGCAGATGAACTGGGGATGCAGGATGCAGGTGGATCTGTAGGCTGCATTAGTAAGCTACGCAATATGTGGAGAGAACTCAGATTCGGAGAGACTCCGAATAAATGTGAGTTAGAATTTGACTGTCTGTGGAATACAGTGTAGCTCGTAGTAAATATATTATTTTTTAATTTTTTTCTTTATTTCAGCATACTAGGACTATACTAAAAAAAAAACTTGATAATAAATCAATTATATCATACTACAAACTCTTAGGACTTCGACCTGACCCTAATTGACCAACTTCAGGAGATTCGTTTATCTGAACGTCTTCCTACTCTTTTAAACTTAATTTCTTGAAGAACCATTTTACCCGATAATTTTCGAAAAAGTATACAAAAAAAACTACAAATTATTAAATAAAATGTAAAGAAAAACGTACCAAAACCGAAATACGTATTACAACGCACACATCCCAATATAAATGATTTTACCTGAATTCAGGTCTGCATTTGACCTTGCCTTAACTGACTTACTATTTTCAAAAATTTTCAAGGAAGTATATATTTTACCTGAACGCAGCTCGGCCTTCAGTCTCTCCCTCAGTCACCCTCAGTACTCCTAGTAACATTATTTTGGAGAAAGTATATTATCGTTTAACCGAACGCAACTCGGCCTTCGTCCTCGCCATTAGTGCCTTACCGTTTTCGATAATGTATATCGTGCCGTGTGGGGCCATTATTTAAAAATAATATCCCCACTGCATCTCTCCCCTTGTATGAGATGCCGTGCTAAAGGGTGATAGGCTAGCCACCTCTCACCTTGGCACGGTCCTTCCAGTTAGCCGCTTGAGAATTATCTTGTCCTAATACTTTGCTAAACGTGGTGGTTGGTGTTTTGCTGTAATTTACCAGAGCACTACACCGATTACTCGGCTTAGCCAGATTGTGTATGTACGTACGTATGTATGTAAACAACAATTTAAATGGGACAAATTTGGAACTAATGTAAATTTAATAATTTCTAATGTATAAAATCTTTTTAAAATGAAAGAAACAAAAACTAAGCTCTCTCCATACTTCCGCGCCCAGACCTCTAGATACGAGAACGCCGCCCTACCATTGCGGACACAATCATCCATCGGACGGTCAAAGAGCACCATTGTGACGTCACACCGCTTCATAGACGTCACGCACGGCTTTACATAGACGTCACGGGGCTGTTGTAGACGTCACAGGGACCCATAGACGTCACGGATACAAGAGCCTTTAGCGTCGTCATCGCAGGGATAGTTGATTGGATCTAAAAGGAGAGAAGAGGCATTATTATTGCATTTTAGGCATACATTTTATTTAGGTGGTACTTTTTCGGATTACACCGAAAACTTGGATTACACCGGGTTGGTACCACCGCACTGAATGAAACGTCGTCGGTCGAAACGGCTATGTAAATAGTTTGTGTTTTCCGTCCAGTTCAGTGTAGCCGGCGCGATCGAAGGGAAGCACTGACATGGCAGCTAGTTCACCCGGTGTTATGGGCTGACATCACGGATGTTGTAGGTGATGCAGCCAACCGTGTCAGTTTCCATAAAAAAAAAACTTAGTCTATGTATATCTATGTCTGTATGTCAAAGTGAAACATTTTTTAAATGTAAATTTCTTTTTATTTAGGTTTAAATAAAGAAAAAATAAATAATCGTACAACAAAAGTCATTCATTTTCAGTAGAGTTTCAGACGTAGAATTACCCCATTTAATGGAATACCACCTATTAATGTAACTCCGTGTATACCGCCCGGGTTGGCACCACCGCACTGGATGGAAGGTCCGTCGCAACGGCTATGTAATTAGTTCGTATTTTCAATCCAGTTCAGTGTAGCCGGCACGATCACGGCTTCAAGGGAAGAACTGACATGGTACCTACTTCACCAAGCTGTTATGGGCTGACATCTGCCATGACATTAATAAATTAAATATTATTGTAAATGTAATAAATTAATTATAAAAGATTAATTTTAAAGAAACATTTTATTTATTTACAAAAGGAAAAACAAAATTACTTGCAAAATGGATTATCTAAAAGAAATATTTTCAGCCTTAGATATTTCGCAAAGATACATTTTACTCTACATTCATCAAGGCTCGTGTTGTATATGAATTGTGTGCAATTGTAAATGTGTTATATATATCAGTTCTATTACGTTTATCCTCTGCATGGTGTCGTTCAAGTCAAGTAAGGTGTTTGTAATCGTGTGTTTTGGTTACGTACGACTTACGATTAGGCAAATATTTTGTTTCAAATACTGACATTATTTTTTGAATGGAAGTAGGTATGTATTATGCAATTTTTTTCTACAGTGCGGACTATAGAATAATGATGTCATTTGTTCCAGTCAACTTTTTAGATCATGACTTTTAGCTTTGTAGTATACAGGTTTCCTTGCAGTCTTCTACTTATTACTATCCTCTAATACACACATATCAACAAAACAAATGAAATCCGTTCTTCCGTGCACACATAACGGAAATTTTATAATTCTAAATTTAAACGCACGCGAGCAAACTTTCTCATTAGCGAGCTCACTGGCGACTGACGCTAAATACAAATGTCAAACCGAATCAAAAGTAAAAAGAGATTTGTCTATTACATTCGAATTTCGAATGCGATTTAAATCGCGCCACGTGACCTATACAAAATGGCGGATTAAAATAGCTTAATTATTTTAATTTTGCGGGTACGGCTTATTGTTTAGGGTTGTGCGTTCCCCTTGGCAATATATGTAGTTCGTTTTAATTCTGGCTTTATTTTCGCCAAGGGCGAGTGTAGGTATATATTATTTGAGCTCCATATTAACGCATCCTGGAGTGTTTTACTTTTACTCTGAAAGTACAAAACTCTGAGAATAACGACGACGACGACGAACAACCGATACTACAAAAATTTACCATATAAACACGGAAATAGAGACAAAAAATTTAATAGCAAAATTAATTTACCGTTCAAATGTTGTTCAACCAAAATATTTTTTTAAGAACAAAACATTTTATGAATCTCCTTGAAGGAGCTTTCCCTTGCAAGAAGCATTACATAGTGTGAAACAATAGTTTTTCCCGACAAAACTATAATTAAAATCAATTTAGGATTTTAACAAAGATTTAAATAGTTAGATACAGCTTCGCCATACCCGGCACGCTATCAAACACGTTAGCATTAAATGTATCGCATGCAACTCATTAATATTAGACAGCAACATACGCAATCAATTAGTGCGACAGAGATAGTTATTCGTTCGAGCGCTTTTATTGTTCGCATTTTTGGTGACGAGTGCTAGCGTCCTATTAGGAATCTAAACTATTTAAATCTTTGGATTTTAAGAGAAAATCACACCAAAACACTCCAACAAGATCGATTTTGGGAAACCTTCGAAACCCTCACACGACAAAGTGCGCACTACATTTTAACATTTCTTTGTAAAATTTTCACGCGTGACTTGCACTCATTCCAGCCCTCTTATATGCTAGTATAGTAGTAATGTATTTCATCTTGAATTGTGTTGTATTTTTCGTATTTTACTTGTATTCTGTGTATTGTTGTCTAATCGAAGCACCCACGGCGTGTGTTCATTGTGTCCGTGTGTTCATTCAACCTCGGTTTAATCATATGTTTAATTGGATTTTTATATTTCCCCACAGATATTTTTAAGTTTTAAAAGTAAATTGGTCTGGTCTAATATTGGTCACTTTAGTCTGCTAAAATCTTAATCTGTCTTTAAAGCTTTAACTCGAAAACGGCCCATCCGGCTTATAGCCGGCCGAAGTGGCGGGTGGCCGAGTGGTTTCGGCATCGGCTTCGCATGCGAAAGGTCCGAGGTTCGAATCCGGTCGGCGTGTACCAATGAGTTTTTTCTGAAGAAAAAAATTACGTGTATACCTTCACCTGCTGCTTCACCGTTCGGATCGGAACCGGTGTAAAACTGTAGGTCCCTTCCCTTGACCCTTATTAGGTGGTAGGCTCAAATTGTAGCCGACTGGGTTGGTACCACCGTACTGGATGTAAGATGGCCGCACAGCAACCTCGGTTGTGTTGTCCTCTAGTCCAGTATAGCCAGCAATTTAGGGAAGTCTCCGGTATGGCACCTACCTTCTCGGAGGTGATATTGGCTGGTCGCAGCATGCCCTTTGGCCCCTCCGACTCAGCCACCCATACCGGATTACATAAAAAAATAAAATATATATAGTTTTCACTAATTGTTCTGGTATTCTAGGGATCTTAATATTTTTTATGAAATGAAATGAAATGAAATGAAAAATGAAATGAAATGAAATGAAACGTTTATTTGTCGCCATTTCGGATTACAATTTAAAAATACAACACAATAATTAAGCAATATTGGCGACAAATTGGGCTCAACTCAGCGTGTGCAATAGATACCTATTGCGCTGATTTTCAGTTGAACCCATTTTGCCGGGAAATACATTTTCTTTTACTTACAGGCTAGACATACATTGATAGCAAAAAAACATTTGTGAGAATCTGTTTTTGAGAAGTAAATATCAAAACAAGAAAGATAACCTTAAATTCCTACCAAAAACACTAAAAAACTAAATTTATTATACATATGGAAAACTAACCAGAACTGTACATGACATGACATCAGGTATGGGTGGCTGAGTCAAAGGGGCCAGAGCACATGACCAGCCAATATCACACCTCTGGGAAGGTGCCATACCGGAGACTTCTCTTTGGATTGCTGGAGTGTGGCTCAATTAATAGATAGCATGTTGAAATTTTCACATAATACGTGTTAGTCATGAGCTATAAGGATTCGCGGGGTGTTAATATTATGCGATCGATCTGGGACACCCTGTATACAACGTGTCCCAAAACTCAACGTCAAGCGGGAACCAGGGAGTAGGGCAGTTTATGGCTACCCAGAGAAAAATATGAAAACAAATCGGAATCATTTGTTTTTTGTGATATGAGATTTTTTTTTTTATTTATTTACTTAATATTTTTTTGTGATAAAACTATGGGAATTTTGGTTTTATTTGGGATACTGATCAATAGCATAGTTATTTAGGCTACCAATAACAAAAAATTAACAATTATATTTGCAAATTTGTAGTCGTAGTACCTAAAAATGTTGTAAGAAACGTTTTTCAAAAAATGCTCATATCATAAAAAAACAATAACTCCGATTTTTTTTCTTATTTTTCCCTGGGAAGTCATAAACTGGCCTACTCCCTGGTTCTCGCTTGACGTTGAGTTTTGGGACACTTTATATAGGCATAGTTCAGGAACGTTCATCCAAACTCGACCATGCCTCGAGTGAATTTGTGGGCAAACGCTATATTGTATGTGCAAGTGAATGTTCTAAGGAATTGCTCGAAGACGCAGCCGCGGGCATAAGCTATAGTAATTGAGGTGAGGAAATCAGGCGACAGTCCACGCCGCCGGTGTCACTTGCACAGTCTCAGTGCCATGCTCGTGGGGTAGGATAGGTCGATGTGGATGAGGCGGCGCGTACAACCGATTGGTTCTTCTGTGAATCCTGACTGATTTTTGTTTGATTGATTTGATTTTTGAGTGATTTTTAGGGTTCCGTATCTGTCGCACGGGACCCTAATTACTAAGCCTAATCCGTCTGTCTGTCTGTCTGTTCGTCTGTCCGAGGGCTGTATCTCTTGAACCGTAATAGGTAGCCCGTTGAAATTTTTACAGAATATGTGTTATTATGACCGAAATAACAACAAATAAGAAAATTTTAAAAATTAAAAAGAAAGAGTAAAAAAATCACGAGGTCCCCTATCCCCATGCAAGAAACTAAAAAAGTATATGCGTGCCATCTACCGAAAGGAGTATGAAGCATTTTAACTAATACATAGATGGCGTGAGTGGTGCTGACCATGACATGGCGATACGGAACCCTCAGTGCGCGAGTTCGACTCGCACTTGGCCGGTTTTTTAGATCAGTGCCGGATTGCTGTAGCAAATTAATTTAAGGCGTCCAAAGACCGTAACCAAACTTTGATGGACGCGGTGCTGGATAAGTATTTTCTCGACAATCATGCTTCAAAACTCCGGCATCCCCTCTCCCTTGCTTGCAATACCGACAATCCTCGTAGAGCGTGGAAAGACGGGGAGAAAACTATTTGTCTCTTTTTAACACATTAGGACCTTATGCATCGCTTCCTCTTTCTCGCGCGCTTGTGCGCGCTAGGCCAATCATATTCCTTTATAAGTTCTTTCATATTCCTTTTGGCGGAGCAAGCGCAGAGCCTCAGCACCGCGTCTGTTGTAATTTAACTTTTATTTCAGGCTTTTTTTTTAAACCGCAAGAAAATTGGTCCACTTTTTAAGATAATGATTTTTTGTTTACTTAATTACTTGATCATCACTCACAAACATAGCTAAGAAACATCCCGATATAACCAGCTTTCTAATAAAAAAAAACCGCATTCAAATCGGTCCATCCGTTTGGGAGCTACGATGCCACAGACAGACAAACCCATACACACATACACACACACGTTAAACTTATAATCAGCCCTCCGTTTGCCGTCGGCGGTTAAAAATTGGTTATTCTCAGCTCATTGACAAGTAATGTCCAAATGCCTCGCCCATATATTTCTGGCGACGTTCTTCGCCTGACTGCATCTGAACCTCTTACTCTATGTCTGAACTCTCTCGCCGCGCCGAGAGGGGGAAGGGGGGGGGGGGGGGGCGATGGGGGAAGGGGGAGCTTCCCTCCTAAACTCGAGCCACACACCCAATTAAATTGAAGAAACAACTTAGAAAAAAAAACGCGTAAACTCAGTTTCAGATTGAGATTCGAAGTGGAGACTGCGAAGGAATGTTGGTTATCAAATCAAAATGCCTACTGCACCACGTGGATCTGGTACTTAAAAAATCCCACCTTATCTCTCCCAGTGCATGTCGGAAAGAGCGACCAGATGACGTGCTAAAGGAAGAGTGGGTAGCTTACTCTCTCCGAGACCCTTTTGAGCACATTCCCGATCTGTTTCACGTACCTACTCGTACGTGCCTCTAGTTAGGGCGACCCTTCCCGACTCTTCCACTCACATTTGCTCCATAAATTTATTTCGTTAGTCTGCTATCATCCAATCCCAAATTAATAAATTAATAAGTGGTCAGATTCTTCAGTATTCATGTTTATGCTGTAAATATTAATGCTCTTGTGAGCGGTAGTATGGGTTAATTATTTGTAAGTTACTATAATATAATACTTATAAGGTACTAACAAAACATTGTGACTTGCGAAGTTTGTTTGTCAGTTCTTCTTCGCATTGAATTTAGAACTGGCGGAATTTTCGACATGTCCAAGCGTAGGTTACCTACCTATGGATGAAATTATACAATCCTTCCTTACCTATAATAAAATCCAACGTCTGCTTTCTGTCTGAATGTCTGAATGTCTGAGTGTCTGAGTGTATGTCTGTCTGTCCGCTTATAACTCGAGAACCACTGAACCGATTTTATTAAAAAAAAATCTACGGATAGCTCGATTCTTCCCATCAACTATAGGCTACTTACTATCACGCTAAATGGCTTATGAGGTTAGTAGTTAGAGGTTAGAAGTCAAATATGAGAGCGGGCGGAGCCGCGGGCACAGCTAGTAAACAATAAAGTACTGTGAGCAATAAAGACTTGCTTCGCTCGCGTGAAATTCGGATTTAAAAAGAAGAAAGTAAATAAGCCCCTACTGTTTCACGTCGCCAATCGCTGCGTGCGAAAATGTACCTTAACGATCGAGCGTAAAGTGGTTATTGCTTTGCAGCTGCGCGCAGTTGCGTGGGCGAGCGTCTATGTATACTTCGCGCGGCTGACGAATTTCCACTGAAATAGACCGCCCCCGGCGCGCGGCGGCCCGTCGGGCGGTAGGTAGTTAGCGAGCGCAAGTACATAGAGTGCGTGAGGCCTGCTTTGGCCTCTGCGACTCAGCCACTCATACTGGATTACATAAAAAAATACCATCCCTTACAGATTTATTATTAGTATTGATTTACATTTGTATTACGTGTGTATGCCTGTGTATCTATAGTAGTATTTATTCTTAGAGAAGTTACGCCAAGGGTTATTCTACTGATGTTTATCAGTTCAAGATTTCCTTGGTCTTTTATCCATTGTTGAGTTGTGCGTTCACAAAAGGCGTACGACGACGGAGATAAGCTTTTGAAAATGTACTTGCTGTTAATCTTTCGCTGGCTACGCCTTGTTTCTGTGTTTAAAGTTTATGTTATTTATTTATTTATTATATAAACCACTAGCTGTGCCCGCGGCTCCGCCCGCTCTCATATTTCACTTCACTGCTAACCTCATAAGCTATTTAGCGTGATAGTAAGTAGCCTATAGTTGATGGGAAGAATCAAGCTATCCGTAGAATTTAGTTTTATTAAAATCGGTTCAGTGGTTCTCGAGTTATAAGCGGACAGACAGACACTCAGACAGAAAGCAGACGTTGGATTTTATTATAGGTAAGGAAGAATTATATAAACCATACTACTCGTACCGTACCGTCGTATCGTGTGGGGCCGGTACTTTAAAAGAATAGCCCCACTGCATCTCTCCCCGTGTATGTCGTAAAAGGCGACAAAGGGATAATATTACTCCCTTCTCATATTAATAGGTGGTAGGGTTTAACCCGCCCGGGTTGCTACCACCGCACTGAATGAAAGGTCGATCGAAACGGCTATGTAAATAGTTTGTGTTTTCCGTCCAGTTCAGTGTAGCCGGCACGACCGAAGGGAAGCACTGAAATGGCACCAAGTTCACCCGGTGTTATGGGCTGACATCACGAATGTTGTTGGTGATGTAGGCAACAGTGTCAGTTTCCATAAAAAATCATGTAAAATAAGCTTAGAAACTTTTCTAAATAAATAATTTTTCATTTTTCTAAATAATAAATACAGTTTAATCCAAATCGGCATATTTGTCTTATTATTGTGCTTATTATGTCTACACGCAGATGGTTTCATAGCAATTCCGTACTTATAAATAAATTAAAAAGTAATAATTTAATGTTTATTAAATAAAAAAAAAATGAAAAAAATACCCAATGGAAAAATAACGTTTTTATCACAGTGCATCACAGAATGTCCATGGGCATCGTAAGTCACCTACTCGTAAGTGAAACGATGCCACATGTTGCGCTTTCTATAAAAAAAAGTGTGAATCGTAATAAGGTGAAGCGGAATAAAGTAAAACGGAAATATACTAGATATAATTTTTTTATATCTCCAGAAAAATTCAATTGTTAACCAAGAAAACACAATACATATTTACAGTCATATATGAGGTGAAAAGGCGGACCTATCCATGGAAGAGATTTCTTCCAGCCAACCTTTGCATGTTTGAAACGTGTATTTATATAAAGTATTTAGGTAATAACAAAAACAGCTGTCGCCTTTCACCACCACATCTTGTCGTTACCTCTTGGTCGCCTTTTACGACATGCACGGGGAGAGATGCAGTGGGCCTATTCTTTTCCAGTACCGGGTCAAGCATTTAAAAGTACAATATGGTGGCGTAGAGATATGTAAATACAATTTGGTGATTTTTGTTCTAAGTAATGTTTGTCTTGACTAAATCAATTCAGACAACACCGAAGAAAAAACTCTCCCACTCCAGGAGTTTCATGAGAAATGATTTTCTTAGAGATATCTTGGATGTCTCCTGTGTCTGAGAAACAATTATCTTGGACTTTAATTATTCAAGTAAAGTTTTACTTCGATTACAATACGCCACTTCTCTTCTCTAGCATCACGCATGACATTCAAAACTACGTTAAGTTAAGGTTAAACAAGAAAGAACCAGTAAAAAAATACTTGGATTTGAAAAAAAAAGAGTTAATTTAATAATTAACTGGTTTAATATTAATTTAACAGATAATTACTGAAGACGGCTTTATTCGCCGAAAAAACATGTGTTATTTTTAAATAAGTATTTAGAAACACTGCAAAGTGATATATATATTTTCTTTTAATATAAAAATATTATCATAAATTCAGTTAATTTAATATGATTAAGACAATGAATTGTAAATTAAATTAAATCAATAGGTATGTACGTTACACATTATAAATTACAATTACACGTTACAATTTCGTAAATATAAATACAGTTTCGTACGCAAACAGACATTTAGATCACCGAACTGATCGACTAACTCCCCCCCCCCCCCCCCCCCCCCGGTTCACCCCTCGCGGGAGGCGTCATGGACAGACGTGATCGAGTGAGAGGGTTTCCTTGTCATTGTTATTATAATTTGATATTTGCACCCGCTAAAGGGTGACACTCCCCATGTCCGCCAAGTGGGCTAGTCGTGACTGTATGAGCGGACTGTATGTCGCCACCATAGATCACAGATTACATGGCTAGATGTGAATAAATTATATTTTTTGGTTTCCGTATCCCGTACGGAAGCCTATTACTCCGTCTGTCTGTCTATCCGCCCGTCTGTCCGTCCGAGGGCTGTTTCTCTTGAACCGTAATAGGTAGCCCGTTGAAACGGCTATGTAAATAGTTCGTGTTTTCCGTCCAGTTCAGTGTAGCCGGCACGACCGAAGGGAAGCACTGAAATGGCACCTAGTTTACCAAGGTGTTATGGGCTGACATCACGCGGATGTACGAGTAGTAGGTGTGGTAGCTTCCATAAAACATAAAATAAAAAACAACATAGATTACTTTGCTTGCCCCGTTTGTCGGGATACAGTGTGTGGTGTGGAATGGATATAAGGTTTATTTTACCACTCAATCTTTATAACTGTTTCGATATCGATCAGCTAGCTCACACAAATGGAAATGCAAATTATAAAGCTGTCCGTAGACGTTCACTTGTGCAGCTTCTGATACCAAATATTTGCGGAGAGTTTTTAATCAAATTATTTAAAAAATCTCTTGTATCAAGTTACTTTCGCGCGCAGATAAAATAGGGCTGTCCATATAGTCTCAGGATGACTTGAATAGTTATTAGTATTTTTTTTTTTTTTTTTTTTGTTCTGATTATTGTTCTATTTTTTTTAATGCCCTGAATTAACCACGAAGTCTACAAACGTTTAGGAATTATGTCTGTAAATATAGTAATTTTATTTTAACATGTTGACATATTTCTGCTGTTTGTGCCAAAATAAATAAACAGAAAAACATCTCTAAAAAAGATATGAGTCCGCTTTTGTATCGCACGATGTTGTTTTAGACAGATAGAAAAGACTTTATTGCTCCAAAAACATTTTACAAAAACACAGGAAAGCACGATGCATATTTACATACATCAGGTGCAAAGGCGGACGTATCCCTTACAGAGACATCTTCCAGGCAAACGTTGTATTTTTAAGAATACGTTCTGAAATATACCTGAGTCGGTAGTGGCACAAGACTTGAGTATAAGAATGTAAATTAAAATAATTTATAATACAATATAATATACGCGATGACCCAGTTCGGCCGGATTTGCTTACCACCAAAGGATTCTCCATTTAAGGCGGAAACAAGACTCAAACTAAGCTACCCGAGCGAGCACTGATGATGATTGAAACACGACCGTATGCCGATGTAAATAGGTGCGAGATTCATTCTACTCGTGCGGTGGCTGATACGTCGCGCCGACGATGAACGTTTGCGCGAAAATCACACTAGGTGTGATTTTCGCGCAACATTTATATATTAAATTTCACGTGTTGGAAAGATGGAAAAAAATATTTTTTTTAGCTGCGATTGTAGGGAAAAGTATTATCTATATGATGGATTCGGCTGGCCGCCGTCGTCAGAATTATCCATGGCAGCTATCTTCTCATGGGCGTATCGCAGGTAATGTTAGGTCGCAAGAAAGTAAATCACCAAACTCGTAATACAGAATGTAATTCTTATTGAAAAAAGGTACTTCACACACAATACAAGGTAGGCACAAATCTCAGAGGGTAGGTAATACGGAACGCGAGTGATTTCTACGTCCGTGCGCTGCGACCGCCACCAATGTCACTGTAGGACTGTCGCCTCCCCGCTGCGCCGCCGTAGACTCCACCCAGCACCGCTACGTGGCGCTTGCGTTCCAATCCGAGTGATTCTATGGAGCATCACTAGATGGCTCGCATCCCAATCCGACACGGCCATCCTGCCAGCACACGCCCTCGTGTGTAGCTGCACCTAGAACAAACGACTCACGAGAGTACCTGCTCCACTCGGCCATTCCTGGCCATCTATCCACCTCATAATAGGGCTTCTAAATAGAGTAGGAGAATTAAGTAGAGCCATGTACCATCGCCGCCACTTGCATCAATGCAAAAATCACAGAACTGAAACTTTGGAGCTTCCCGCTCACTACCCGAGTAAGCAGCCCTCTAACGCGCCACGGCTCTCACAGCCGACCAGCAATCGCATTGCTGCCTCGCTTATCCATCTCGTGGATCGCGACTCTTTCATATGCCTATCCATCGCGTGGATCGCATCTCCCATACGCATATCCATCTCGTGGATCGCCCGTGTGCATCACCACACACTACGGTCTCTACAGACCACGACCTCCGCCAGAGCTAAACGCGCACCGCGCACCCACGGACTACTTGAGTTGCCTCAAGAGACACCGATTTCTACCGGGCTACGACTACGTAATAGCTACTGGTACGGTCGAACAAATACGGCTGCTAGAGTCCTTACTCGCGTTTCCACCAAAACTTTACTCAAATTCCATAATCAAAAATCTATTCACTGACCTCATCAACATCAACATCATCAAACTCGGCTGGTACATGACCTACTGGCATCTTTCTTAACCTATCATGACGTCACTTTGCAAACCTTGTCGGGCAAAACATGAAATAAAATTTCAAGAGGGTAGTTATTAATCGTTACACAACATAAAACCTGCTCTGTGCTGAACACCTGAGTTTGACCAATGGCTGTCATCGTAATAGCATCACTATTACGCTTGCCGCTCAATTTGGATGCAAAACTTTCTTTAACTAACATTCAGCGCCAGAATCATAAGTAACCAGAATCAAATCACCGTTATGTTCCATCACGCCCGAAGGTGGTTGCACGACGCAGGCCTCCACGCGCCGCTCGCCCTGCCCAGCGCCGCTGGCGCCGCCACCGCCACCGCCGCCGCTCATACACCGGATCGCGATGTGTCCCGGCCTCACCCCAAGCACGAAATATCGCCGAGTTCTTGTTGCAACTTGTCCCTCGAAATAATGTTCGTAGTGAACGCCAACCGTTGTAGTCTCGAATCAAACTGAGATATGTGAGCGAGAACGGTTGAGACTGCGAGTTCTTCCTTTGTTGCGTCTTTCCAGCGGTTAGTTAACGAAGACACCAACCGACTCGCGTACGCACCTAGCGATTCTTTTTCATTCGGTTTTTCGCCGCGCAGGTTAATGAGGGTACCTGCTAATGTCTCGGTCAAAATAAATCTTGTCGCGAAAAGTACCTTGAACTCGCTTGGTAGGGTACTTGAGATAGCCAAGTCGATGCTTCACCTTTCAGCGCCCCGCTCACCGCCAGTACAAGTTGTCCGCCGTGTGGTGGATTTTCAGCGAAGCACAATTCCGCGGTCGCGCACCAAGATCTTGCGTCCGTATCTGTCTTGTCGGGGTCGAACTCCGGCAAGCGTCCATGGTAGCTCCGCTGGGGCACTTGCAGGGCTTCGATCAGCGCGCGCATTTTCGCGTTTTGTTGCTCGAACATGGCACGCCAATTACCGCTTTCTTTGTCTTCATTTCGACCCAACATTGATCCCACTTCGGATGATGGATTCGGCTGGCCGCCGTCGTCAGAATTATCCATGGCAGCTATCTTCTCATGGGCGTATCGCAGGTAATGTTAGGTCGCAAGAAAGTAAATCACCAAACTCGTAATACAGAATGTAATTCTTATTGAAAAAAGGTACTTCACACACAATACAAGGTAGGCACAAATCTCAGAGGGTAGGTAATACGGAACGCGAGTGATTTCTACGTCCGTGCGCTGCGACCGCCACCAATGTCACTGTAGGACTGTCGCCTCCCCGCTGCGCCGCCGTAGACTCCACCCAGCACCGCTACGTGGCGCTTGCGTTCCAATCCGAGTGATTCTATGGAGCATCACTAGATGGCTCGCATCCCAATCCGACATATATTCCTATGAGGGACTTGTATTGAAACAATTTATGCTTCTGAAGAGAATTTAACTTGAAAGTACAATTTTCGTAATTTTCGTAATTTTGTGGAGATTAATTGAATACATTTTCAATTTTTTTTCATGTGTAATCCGGTATGAGTGGCCGAGTCAGAGGGGCCAAAGCAATCCTCTGACCAGCCAATATCGCCTCCAAGAAGGTAGGTGCCATACCGGAGACTTCCCTTCGGATTGCTGGCTATACTGGACTAGGGGAAAACACAGTCGAAGCTGCTACGCGGCCATTCTAAATCCAGTACGGTGGTACCAACCTAGTCGGCTACAATTTGAGCCTACCACCTAGTAAGAAGCAAGAGAAGGGACAGTTTAACACCGGTTCCGAACGGTGGTGAAGCAGCAGATGTAGGTATGAATGCACGTAAATTTTTCCGTCAGAAAAAACTCATTAGTACACACACGCCGACCAGATTCGAACCTCCGACCTCTCGCATGAGCGGCCGACGTTCAGATCACTCGGCCACTAGCCGCTTAAATACTTTTAATTGGCTCATTGTTAGTTAAGATATTTGTATTTGTGTTCCTACAGTTGTTGTAAGTTATCGAAATAAAAAAAATAAAAAAAATAAATACGGCCTAAAACAACCGAGGCGAAAACCACACTTAAGTCGGCTGTGCCGTTTTCAGAGTTATCCGTTACAGACAGGCAAATATTTTGCTTTTTAATAGTTCAGTAAAGAATAGTGTTATTAAAATAAATGTTTTCAGTAAACTTCTTTTTGGCAACCCTGACATATTCACCTATGATGAAGGTTGCGGGGAGTAAATTAAAAAAAGTCTTAAAAATTTCATTTAGGTACTTTAAAAAAATTACTGAAGACTTTAAAGTTAAAACTTAAAAATAAATGCTTTAGGGTAGACGATGTATTTTTAAGCTTCGCGAGACTTTTTGCTTACAGTTCAGGCCACCGATAACGTAGCGTTATGATTTATAGCCTAAAACCATCTTGGGGAGTGGCAAAATGTAACAATGACAACCGTATGTAAATCGATAAAGTTTTAAGCATATTCACATACCTATTGGTTTTTTTTTGTGGTGCGGAAACCTCGGTGCGCGAGTCCGACTCGCACTTGGCCGGTTTTTTATTGGTAATATTTTCAACATACAGACGCGCAAACGTTACAGTTTTATTATAAATATTGATACAGCTATCAAGAACAAATTGAATGTTAAAAAAGCCTTCTTGGTGCCCCCAGGATAAGTGCCTCCCTTAGCCGCACCGAAATATACGTGAGAAAGCCTTCTACAAACAAACAACCTTCGAGCAAGTGCAAGCAACCTTTGCACAAAGTATCCATATCACCTGCCAAAACCCTTTGTGGCCTTTTTGACAAATATCCATTGAAGTCGTGGGAAAACGCTTTGTTACATTGAACTAAAATTCAAACTTTTTTTTTTTACAAAAAATCGATGTGATATTTATCTTAGTTCCTTTTGCGGTTAAGAAATCGATCGAACTTGCCTATAGGGGTTAAATGAAAGGGAAAGAAATTACTAAGGGAATACATACATATCACACACGCTGAATCCCGACAATCGGGGTAAGCAGAGTAATCGGTGTTGTGCTGCAAGAACTCTGGTCAATTACAGCACAACACCGACTACCACGTTTCGCAAAGTATTCGAACAAGATTAAATCGATCAATCAGCAAGTAAGGCACGAAGACCCACCTGCTGCATGAGTCGGTGAAAGTACCGTGCCAAGGTGAGAGGTGGCGATCCTGTCGCCCTTCAGCACGGCATCTTGTCCTTATCCCTTAGTCGCCTTTTACGACATACATGGGGAGAGATGCAGTAGGGCTATTCTTTTTAAGTACCGGCCCCACACGGTACGGAATATAAGGGCAAGATTCCGTACTAAAGGGCGACAGGATAGCCAGCTTGGCACGGTCCTTCCATCGAGCCGTGCAGCCGTGGGTCTTCGTGCGTTACTTGCTGCTTGATAGTCTTGTCCGAATACTTTGCTCAACGTGGTGGTCGGTGTTGTGCTGTAATTTACAAGAGTACTTCGTACATGTAGGAGCCAGGCTCGCGTGACGAGGGGCCCGTATCAATTAATCGTCGTATTATTATTATTTATCCATTATCATTATAATCTTTATTATTATAAAATAAAAATTTGTCTATCTGTAAATGCTAAACTTGTATAATATTAATATCTAGTCTAATAATTAGCCGACAGCTTGACTCACAATACGCAGCTCGGCCTTTGGCCATGCCCTGACTTACTTTGAGAAATGTGACGTTAACTCCGTGTATTCCACGTTAAACTGTAGGTCCCTTCCCTTCTTACCTTACTAGGTGGTAGGGTTTATCCCACCCGGGTTTGTACCACCGCACTGAATGAAACGTCGGTCGAAACTGCTCCGTAAATAGTTCGAGTTTTCCGTCCAGTTCAGTGTAGCCGGCACGATCGAAGGGAAGCACTGACATGGCACCTAGCTTACCCGGTGTTATGGGTTGACATCACGGATGCTGTAGGTGATATAGCCAACCGTGTCAGTTTCCATAAAAAAAAAAATTACCCAATATCACACACGGTTCTAAGCGAGGTTCTAAGACAAGACTGATTTTCGAAACTGCGAACTATGCCACAAAATCCCACATCCTGACCACATTTCGCCGATATTCCCCTATAGCTAGCGAATAAATCTACGAACCACCCCCTATAACAAAGGGTTCGTCTCCACCGCCCTCCGAAAGATACAAAGCAATATTTGCTATTGACAGTTAGCCACCTGACGTATTGTGGGTACTCTGGCACAGCCCTACCATTGTGGCATAGTATTGAGTTTCAAGTGGTCTGGACGCAGATAGGATCTTTGGTCCATAGATGCTGGTTGGATAGCGGCCTGGGAAGTGATACTTTTTGGATATGTTTGTGGATATGAAAAAGGGTGTGGGTGTCTCTTTTTAGAGTTCCAAATCGGAAATTGTATGAACGTTTTTTTAATGTTTCAAATTAAAGATTTCATGCTTTTATGGAGATATTATGATAATATGATGAACTTGTATGAGAAAAACAATTTTTATGCTGGGCTGATTTTGTTACCATGGCGGCTGTATTTGAGGGGGTTAACCTGCATTGAAAACTAAGTACCTAGATTCTAAAAAAGAACGGTGGCAAAATAAAAAAAAATAAAAATCGTTCATTTACGCCGTGTGTGCCGTATGGGGTCAGTATCTACTTAAAAAGAATAGCCCCACTGCATCTCTCCCCGTGCATGTCGTAAAATACGACTAAATAAGGACAAGATGCCGTGCTCCTGCACTGTTTACTATTTATTGTTTATTGAACATTCTTATCCGGTAGGTACTTTGGTTTAAATAATCTTTATTATCTCAAAGAACGTGTACGTCGTGTAACCTGCAAATATTCGCTTGCAGAGATTATTATAATTTTATTATTTACAAGCTGTGCCCGCGGCTCCGCCCGCTCTCATATTTCACTTCACTGCTAACCTCATAAGCTATTTAGCGTGATAGTAAGTAGCCTATAGTTGATGGGAAGAATGAAGCTATCCGTAGAATTTTTTTTTATTAAAATCGGTTCAGTGGTTCTCGAGTTATAAGCGGACAGACAGACACTCAGACAGACAGAAAGCAGACGTTGGATTTTATTATAGGTAAGGATGACAAAGCAAAATACATAGATAGATAGATGGATAGATATATATAACATAGATAGATAGAAATACTTTATTGCTCCAAAACATTTTACAGTAACAAACGATAAGTAATTTATATGAGAGGTAAAGGCGGACTTATCAAGTCAAGATTTTTTAAACTAAATATATTGTACTAGCTGTGCCCGCGGCTCCGCCCGCTCTCATATTTGACTTCTCTGCTAACCTCATAGGCCATTTAGCGTGATAGTAAGTAGCCTATAGTTGATGGGAAGAATCAAGCTATCCGTAGATTTTTTTTTATTAAAATCGGTTCAGTGGTTCTCGAGTTATAAGCAGACAGACAGACATACAGAAAGCAGACGTTGGATTTTATTAAAGGAAAGGATGTTATAACTATTCTGACGGTCTGACCAACAGACAAACACATACAATTGGAAACAAATACCGTTACCTACCGGCAGCAAATAATTTTGCTTTGAAGCTTGCGAGCTTTAGAAAGAGAAAATCCGGTTGTAGAGCATCGTTCGCTGGTCATAGTCTCTTTCTAAAGATCGACACGCATTATTTTCTGCCGGGAGCTGTACCTAAATTACTGAATTGCGGGGCGCCGACCACACCTCCGTATCCCCTCTAACAAACTCAATTGCTCTGTGGTAGGTATCAATCAAACAAAAACCGGCCAAGTGCGAGTCGAACGCTCGCACCGAGGGTTCCTTATCGCCATGTCATGGCTAGCGCCACTCACGCCATAAATGCTTCATATTAGTTAAAATTTGACTTCATCATCATCTTGTATCGGTCCACTGCTGGACATAGGCCTCTCCCAAAATTTTACTAATATGAAGCAATTATGGCGCGCGGCAACTACCGAATAGAGTGTGAAGCATTTTAACTAATTATGACATTTAATGCCATGATTAGTTAAAATGCTTCACACTATTCGGTGGATGACGCGCGCGCATACACTTGTTGGTTTCTTCTATGGGAACCCCGTGAATTTTTTACTTTTTCTTATTTTTATTATTTGTTGTTATATCGGCCATAATAACACATATTCTGTGAAAATTTCAACGGGCTACATATTACGGTTCAAGAGATACAGCCCTCGGACAGACAGACGGACGGACGGACAGACAGACAAACAGACGGCGTAGGCTTAGTAATAGGGTCCCGTACCGGATACGGAACCCTAAAAATCAACCAAAACTCTAACCTAACAGAATCGAACAACAAATAAACTATTACACAATTAAAAACCGGTAAATTACACAGCCATCGAACAAAAACCAAAAAGTCACCCCGGTGTTTCATTGTTCCATTATTTTTTGAAAGCGCAATACACTTAAGTCCTTTGTTGGAAACAATGGGAACAATTACACAATAACTTGAGGCCCGGTTAAGTAATACTTAATGATGTGGTACAGTTGATTTAAGTGGTACTTACCTGTAGTCATTGTAGGTCTGGTGTGGCCTTAAGGTTCATTTGAGGGGTGTTCAAGAAGAATGTGATAGTTTAGTTACTAGTATTTTGCTTACAGCTCAAGCCGCCGATGACGTAGCGTTAAGATTTATAGCAATAAACCATCTTGAGAAGTGACAGAATGTAACAGTCAAAATCGTATTTAAATCGATGAAGTAATTCTCGAGTTATGAGGATATTCATATATTGATAGGTAATTTAAAAGAATAGTCCCACTGCATCTCTCCCCGTGTATGTCGTAATATGCAACTAAGGTCAAGAGGTCAAGGACAACATGCCGTACTAAAGGGAGACAGGCTAGCCACCTCTCAACTTGGAAGGAGTCGTGAAGCAGGTGGGTCTTCGTGCCTTACTTGCTGCTTGATAGTTATCTTGTTCGAATGCTTTGCGAAACGCGGTGGTCGGTGTTGTACTGAAATTTACCAGAGTCCTTGCAGCACAATACCGATTAACCTGCTTACCCCCGATTGTTGGGATGCAGCATGTGGTGTGGAATTAAAAAAAAATTAATTTGCTGTTTTACATACTTACGCCCTTTCAGAACTAAGGTAAGCTAGCCAGAATCCGCGTTCTTACTAGGTGTTTGTGTCCGAAATTGCCACAAAAGAAGTTCACTTACTGTATCTGTGTATTCTGGTAAGTGGGTCAGAACGCCTCTCAAAATTAAATGTAAATGGGTCGAAAGGCCACAATTTTTTTCTTTTTGACAGTGGGTCCTGAGAATGGGTCAGAACGCCACGAGATCGAAAATTCGTAGGTAGGTACCCAATTCTACAACTGAAACTGAATTATTGTTAACTGAAACTGGGTCATTCTTTTTAAATACCGGCCCCACGCGGGACAAAAAAGGAAAAGGGATGATATGAAAAAATTGCTCTTTGAGATAGCAGACCATGCTATTCTGGAATACAATTAGGTAAGTATTTCCAAAACATTTCAAACATTCCAACCTAAATTAAAGGTCGGTTGAAACGGCTATATAAATCGTTCGTGTTTTCCGTCTTGTTCAGTGTAGCCGGCACGACCGAATAGCACTGACACGGCACGTAGTTCACAAAGGTGTTATGGGCTGACATCACGGATCGTGTAGGTGATGTTGCCAACCGTGTCAGTTTACATAATAAACCAAAATTGTCCAAATGCTCGTTTTGGAAATATTCATTCATTGTTGAAGTAAAGTTCTAAAAAAAAAAACTCCATCTTTCAAGCCTTTCACCACAGTTTCTTTAGTGTACCCCATGGAGTTCAACATACAGAAGCGTCGTCAGCGTTGAAGCCGTTCAGTGCAACAGCGGTGGCGGGGCCCCCTTCCGTCACACCTCATGCCGCGCCGCGGCGCTCGCTGCGAAGTAAGGTTAGCGAGAATAGGATGCCTCACGGCATTAAGCTCGCCTATTTTACCTAATTTGTTTGAATTTGTGTTCAATAAAGAATATATACGTATATACGTTCACTTGTTGTGATTTAAAGTCCGTACACCATCCAACCAATTACACATATCTTGAGAAGATGTTTATATTACCACAAGTGGAAAAACTTCAAGCTGCAACAATCAGTTTGTAAGCATTAAGTTTATGTAATGTTTGACGATGCCATGTCTTGTTATTTGTTTCCGTGGAGTACCCATAATATCAATTGTACGGAAGCCACCTAAACCAATAGCACAATGAACAAAACCGTAATTCAGATATACTTAAAAACTATTGTATTGAATTGAATTGAATATGTACTTTAGTGAATATCGATTACATTCAATTTTTATTCTACGTACGTATGAGCACGAATTCGGGAGAGTTGTATGGGGTGCAGTGTTGTGCGTGTGAGGGGTTGTTTCAGAATATTTGTTTGTGTTTGTTAATACATACCTCAGGTACCATAACTTGTCAGCCTCGGTAGCTCAGTGTTGCGGGCGGTCGACTGTCGGCCGTGATCATAAGCACACCTGGGCTCGGTCAATACTTGGATGGGTGACCGTGGTTCGGATTCCACGTAACTGTAGGCCCCTTCCCTTCTTAACTTACTAGGTGGTAGGGTTCATCCCGTCCGGGTTGGAACCACCGCACTGAATGAAATGTCGGTGGAAACGGCTATGCAAATAGTTCGTATTTTCCGTGCAGTTCAGTGTAGCCGACATGAAATGATTGATGCCGAATGGTGCCGCCATTTTGGATTTTCACATTTTTTATAGCCTAGCGCACTAAATCTATCAAGCCGTTCAGGCTACAGGGCGTCACATAGGAATATACATACACACAAACTTATATTTCCTCCCAAGTACAGTATCGGGTTCTTCATGAGGGCCGTGAATGGGCAAATGTCAGGCCGGCATGGCATTCGCCACCCCCGCATACGACCGAATCTCCATGGGCGTTATTAGACACCTTATTGCCCCTTACTAGGTGGTAGGCTCAAACTGGGTTGGTGCCACCGTACTGGATGTAAGATGGCCGCATAGCAGCTTCGGTTGTGTTCTCCTCTAGTCCAGTATAGCCAGCAATCCAGGGAATTTTAAGTCTCCGGTATGGCACCTACCTTCTCGGAGGTGATATTGACTGGTCGGAGCATGAGCTTTGGCCCCTCCGAATCAGCCACCCATACTGGATAACATAAAAAAAATGGGTGGTTCGGCGCCATAGCTTTCACTAAAAAAATGAATAAAAAAACATACATACCTCCTTTTTAATAATATTTTATGTTTATATGTTAGTACTAAGCACGTACTCGCTTCATATATATTTTTATTAGAAAAATGCAAAGCGAAAATCATTGGAAAAAATCCTGGCCGGGATGTATTTTTTCCAATGATTTTCGCTTTGCATTTTTCTAATAAAAATATACCTCCTTTTTGCTTCACGCAGTCGGGTAAGAACTTCTTCAAGATTTTCGTTTAAAATCTTTATATAAATCAACAGTACTAAAGTAATTGAATCTACCTACAGCCACACCACCATTGTGTGAAACCCAGAAGCCATTGAATGACTCTATAGAAAGAAATCTAAACGATATTATAATAGTGGATAAGACGTGTACCTACTTACGATATGATGGAGAATGAAAGAATTGAGGAGGTTAAGTGGCACCACGCCGCCATTACTGTTTCTTTGAAGGAGGGGTGTACTAAAAGTTATGCGATTTCGTTTTGTCTTTCAAAATAAAATTGTTTCTTAGTTCTTTCGTATTTACCAACGTGAGTTTTAGATATGACGAATCAACGTGCTTTTTCTTTGCATAATGTTTGCTTTGTGTGTTCGACAAATGTGGCTTGATGGTTTTAAGTGTAGCTTGTCTTGTAGTTTTTTTAAATATTTTTTCAACTTCATGTTTGCATTATCCATACTCCTTTCTTTAAATTTTTTTTCCTCATCCATCACCCAAAGGTTGACTGGACGATATTGAAGAACTTGTAGTAATAAGTCTGCCTTTACTTACTGCATTACTTGTATTCCTGTATTCTCTTGTTTCTTTTCACGGTCTGTTTTTCTTTCTTTTGTGTGCTATGAAGAGTTTCTTATATGGGCTTTTTAATTAATTACCTTGGTTTATAGGCATTATTAAAATATATAGCGGTTTTATTCAAGGTCTTTCTCCGTGCTATGTCGTTTGACGTTTCAGGCCAAACGTATGGCCCATCCTCATAAGTGCAGCCTAGTACTAATCCAGTACTAGCCCATACTCTACCGGCGCGAGCGTTGGCATAGAACTGACTTGCTCGTGAGGATAAGCCATACTTTTGGCCTGTCTGTGAAATGTCTAGTCGCATAGCTTAGAGATCTACAGTGAGTAAAACCATTATACAGAGTGTTGTAACGGCCAGTACATTAAATTTAGGAAATGATTATTGGGATCAATAGTAACAAAAAAGTCAAATAACTTTTTTCTGAATTCCCTTTAAATAAAAAGTTACAGTTTTCATACAAACTGATTAATTTAGTTTAAAAAGGATCTAATGTTCCGCGCGTGGGAATGAAAGGCGCGCGGTGAGTGAGCGAGCAAGGACGAGTGCCCAGAGCGAGGAGATGCGCGGCGGGGGCTCGGCATGACTTTTTTTTGACCCCGACCGTTCCCGCACCAGCACCCTCCCCCCGCGCCGCCAATTACACTTGACGAAAACATACATTTCAAAAATTTATATCTTGAAAACTAGACACTTTATAGAAAAACTATATTTACTTTTTGTCTCGAATAAACATGAGGATTGCGCTGGTGCAATTATTGTACTCGCCGTTACAAAACCCTGTATAATTTAATAATGTGTATCAACCACCGTGTTCTGTAAAGTCTTCAAACTATCAGGATGCCCCTTGTGTTCAATTAAAAAAAATTAAAACACAGTACGTTTCACGAAGTTTCACTTTAATTTCACAACAATGGCGGAGGTATGAATGGTGAAGCCGGCGGATTGGATTACTCTCGAGGTTAAGAAAGAATTGTGGTTTGAAAGACTATTGAAAAGTCTCAATTACTGGTGAGGTTCGTTCGGTTTTGGGGGAGAAACTTAGCAAGAGCTGTGGTCGGATGGTTTCTGAATTTCTATTTGTATACTCCTAGGTTAGACATCGTGCCTATTTTAGAGTCAATTGCACCAACACAGACTTAAGTATATCTAAAGGCCCGTAACGAAACGACAGCTTAAATCCGTAACTAGATAAATTTTCTCAATCGAAGTGTCTTCTCTACCTTTCAACGTTAAGAAGACACAGATGGCACTACTTTGTATAAAATAAGGCCTGATAGTCCTTCAAACAAATTGATAGACAGTTTAAATGTATATTATGATGACTGTTTTTTTTTATTTTATCCCTCAATAAAAAATGCCTTTCCTTAATTAACGTAGGTACTTGTGTTGAATTTGATTTAATCTATGAAGAGTTTGTTGAACTTAAATAAAAAGAGAGTTTATTTTTTATTTTAAATACTTTTTTATGATAGTCTGGCATGGTTTCGCATGTCAGTCGATCGGATGATCAGACATAGCCAAAAACACCAATCCTCGGGTAACCGTAAAAATATTTTCAAATTTTCTGACGTCCTTTGAAGACTCCTGGTTACAAGTAACCCCCACTCACCGGACAATAAAAAAAATTTGCCTTACGACACAAGTACGGTTTCAGTAAATAATACCTTCTTAAGTTGTGTGTCTCACCCGTAGAGTTATATATAATATATAGTATGTCTATGGTCTTACCAAATTCTATATAATTGAAAGTACCTCTAAATGCTTCAATATCTACCTTTCTTCGTGAATTTCTAAGCGCTCTGTTTATTTTTTACTTCTCTCTCACTGACAAAGCAAACAATTATATAAATAGCTCGAAAAGGTCTCTATTACATTAAAAATTTGAATTGGAATTAACAGTGGCGATAGACCGAAAGCAATATTTTATTTTTGTGAAAACATCTGGAGTGATTTTTTTTTTATATTTTTTAAAAGCAACAATATTTGCAAATACGTTGGTAATTGAGCATGATAATGCGATAAGTGTGTTCAGTGAAGTAATAAAGGTGGACGTGGAAGTAAATTCTATACTCCTGGGTCACCGAATATAATAATTTTCTAATATTTTAAATGATATACAATTTAATCTGTGTGCATGTTTGTTAATATGGTTTTACGGTTTTCACTTAGCCAACTGCACATTATCTTTGAAAGATTAGGTTTTTTTAAATAGTTGTTTATTGTTAAATAAATCTGATATTTTATTTTAGAGAAGTACAATAATATTAAATTAAAACAATTATTAAATTAAATCCAATTAAAACGAACAACATACAAATTGAAACAATCTTAAAAGTAAATGAATAAATAAATACCTTAGTTAAAAATATATAAGAAAACTAACTAACCTAGTAAAACTATATACTTATAAATTATAAATTTTCTCAAGGAACTTCGTCTCCAGAATGGTTCCCAGGATGGCGGCCGCGTTACCCCTCTTCGTCCCCAGATAAGTCTTTGCCGGAGATACGACAGGTAACACTGGTCTCTAGTAGTAATTCCACAATTAAGTTAACAAGACCAAATTATCGCGAGCGAAGTCGCGGGCGTAGCTAGTTTAGCTATTTGAAAACATAAAAAAAATATTTGCATGTCTGGCAGATGAACTCGGAAACGACTTAACCAAATTATATGCTGTTTTTACTAGTACAAACTGGCATATCTCGAGATGATTATGGCATTATATAACGTCACGGTACAATGCATATAGGATTGGCAGTAGAGTCGGAAATAATAAAAATTGTAATAATTTTCTTGCCAGCTGATATACTATAGTGTCACTATTCAGAACTAACATTTTAGACTTGAAGCTGACCAGATTGGTACCAACACACTAGATCCACAGCGCCCATAAGTGGACTCCGTCTGTCCAGTGATAGAAGCCGCTGTTGTCTATACTAAAAAAAATGTCAAGCATGAACGTATTTCATGCACTGAGGGTTCCGTGTTTTCGTTGTTGTTAAGAAAATTATGAACACTTCTACTGTTGCTATAGTTTTTTCTGTAACTGAACCCTTATGAAAATGTTTTATCCGTACATCCGTTATAAAGATCCGATAATTTTTAATTGTTTTACGAGAACTACCCAGATGTTTTAAACCTTACCACCTAGTAAGGTATGAAGGGAAGGGATCTACAGTTTTACCTGGAATCCGAACCACGGCCAGCCTCCAACTGTCGAGCGGTCACCCATCAAAGTTCTGACCGCGCTCAGGAACGGCGGTCGATCCATCGCACCAGCGAGCTACACAGGCATATTATTTTTTTTTTATGGAATCTGACACGGTGGCTACATCACCTACAACAACCGTGATGTCAGCCCATAACACCGGGTGAACTAGGTGCCACGTCAGTGCTTCCCTTCGATCGTGCCGGCTACACTGAACTGAACGGAAAACACAAACTATTTACGAAGCCGTTTCGACCGACGTTTCATTCAGTGCGGTGGTAGCAACCCGGGCGGGTTGAACCCTACCACCTAGTAATATAAGAAGGGAGTCATATCCCTTAGTCGCCTTTTACGACATACACGGGGAGAGATGCAGTGGGGCTATTCTTTTAAAGTACCGGCCCCCATTATATGTATGTATGCATATTGTAATTCCATGTTTGCCATTACGGATCCCTAAAAAGTCGACAAAGTGAGGCCTCGTCTGTCGACTGAATAAAAAGTGTGTGTCAACATTCAACGCGGCGACACTCGAAGAGCGCTCAGAAAAATACAGAAATAAGTAAAAAGGTTAAAAGTAGCTCTGACTGAGTCGTGGAGTGTTGACGCTACATACACCGCGTCGGCCCGAGCAGGGACGCACTCACATACCATTTTATATCCAGCCACAAAGCAATCTTACTTATTTTATTTTTTATTTTTTTTTGTATGTAAACTGACACAGTTTGCTACATCACCTACAACATCCGTGATGTCAGCCCATAACACCGGGCGAACTTAGTGCCACGTCAGTGCTTCCCTTCGGTCGTGCCGGCTAGACTGAACTGGACGGAAAACACAAACTATTTACATAGCTGTTTCGATCGACCTTTCATTCGGTGCGGTGGTATCAACCCGGGCGGGTTAAACCCTGCCACCTAGTAATATAAGAAGGGAGTCATATTATCCCTTAGTCGCCTTTTACAATATTTAATTTATGCAGGACGTTCTTGAATCATCATAACGTATGGCAAAAGAGCCAGGGCACAACATAAACCAACAATTATCTTATACATTTTTTATTTCAGTCCCAATTGTTTTGATTTTCTGTAAAGACTTTGTACGTAATGGAACATAGCCAGTGGGACTAAGAGTAATAGAGAGAGAGTAAAGCTATAACCATGATTCGTGGTCCCACCAAGAAGTGGGGGGACCACGAGACCAGGATTTATATCTATTATATATATTATAGATATTAGGTCTAGTGGAACCATGAGTCATGGTGGTACAAAGTCAGTGGGTCCACGACACACCGTTTTTATAACCCAGATTCTATCCTTGTCGCAAATATAGTTTTTTTGTAACCCGGTAGCTGAGTCAGATGGGTCATGCACCGACCAGCCAATATCACCTCCGATAAGGTAGGTGCCATATCGGATACTTCAGTTTGAATTACTGACTATACATGCCTGGGGAGGAGAACAGAGCCGAGACTGCTATGCGACCATCTTACATCCAGTACGGTACTAATACTCAATACAAAATTAAATCTTACCAAAAAAAAAAAAACTTGCACCAACCCCTACCTCCCAAAGGTGTTGCCCAAACAATGCAGCTACACAATAACAAACAAAAACACATGAAAACAATTCCTAACACATACCTACCGAGACACTTGTCAAATAGCACAAACGAAACACTACAAAGCAAAGCAAACGAAACACCAACCAACCCACCATACCAACTCAAAGGATAGTGTGACACTTTCAATACAAACAAATGATGAGGAATACGAGAAATATTATTATGTTTCAGGACAGGGTTTCGTAACTTCAGGGTTCGAAAGGGTCCTTAATTGAAGACGAAAATATCTGAAACTTTTTCCCAGATTCGGTAATTTTATAGTACTATTTGGTGAAAATCATCGGCCTTTATTAAATGAAAATAAAATCATTAACTCATGGATATAAATGGGATTGAATTGAACTGCATGTAGGTAAATTCTAGGTCATTGCACTCCCTAGATCAGAGACCTAGACAGCACTGTTGCCCAATCTCCCCAGAATCATTGTCCATCAAGTTTGTATTACAATTTCCAATATATGTATGAAAAAAAATACAGAATTTCGATTTGAGTGATAAGGTTTTTTCTTCTATTATTGAGTACTTTCTATTCCTGAAATTTCTCAAGCCTATCCTGAAACATACTGTATAAATAGGAAGTCCGAAAAGAAACAAAAAACAGCAACAATACAATATTGATAGGTTCATTTTCCCACTCAGCCACGCTGAGAGTCGAAAAGAATGCTCCTTAAACGAACAACACCTGAATCCGTCCCTGCATTACCACCGTGTTCGCTGTTGTCACTGCGGCAGACTTTGTGCGGTGCTCCTCCTAACTTCGTAGGCTCACCATTTTGTGACAACCGGACGGCGACAACTTTTCTCTCTACGACTGTGATAAGTGCATTTCGTCATTGACACTAGTTGCTGCGTGGTTCTTTAACTGTGGTTCTTTTTCATTATTTGCGCTTTGCCGCTTCAATTTTTCAGTTCGGCGTTCGTGAACATCGCCTGACTCCGTCCCTGCATTACCACCGTGTTCGCTGTTGTCACTGCGGCAGACTTTGTGCGGTGCTCCTCCTAACTTCGTAGGCCTCACCATTTTGTGACAGCCGAATGGCGACAACTTTTCTCTCTCCGACTGTGATAAGTGCATTTCGTCATTGACACCAGTTGCTGTTTGGTTCTTCAACTGTGGTTCTTTTTCATTATTTGCGCTTTGCCACTTACATTTTTCAGTTCCGTGTCCATGAACAAGACCGACTTCAAAAAACAACTAGAACTAAAAAGTGTTCAATAATATTTTGATTCATGTTCGGATTCTTGAGTTGAATGCGGTACAAAAGCACACCTGAAAATTGATAGATGAACGCCTTTTGTGCTTTTGCACCCCCTTCAACTCAAGGGTCCGAACATGAATCAAAATATCATTTAACACTTTTCAGTTCTAGTAGTTTTTTGAAGTCGGTGCAATGTTTTTAAAACATGTTTTTTTATTATTGTGTAATTCTAACTCGAACGCTCTAGGGTTCGACGCTCTTTCGACAAAGGCCGGTGTTTCGAAACCCGTCAAAAGAGATACAAAACAAACATATTTAAAGAAGAAAATGCTAATAGCCCACTTAGTTGGCAGCGAAACGGTCACCTTAAAACCCATACTGTGTCTGCAAACATTTGATTTGCCGAAGCGCAGGATTTTTTGGTTTTCTTGTATCGAGTGTGGGAAGGGACAATTATGTTAAAGTAGGTAAGTAGGTATATAGATAGTAGGGGAAGGTTTTTTTATGGAAAGGGTTGGCTACGTTATAGCAATGGTGTGAGCCCATCACTCCTTGGTTTTTTTTTTATGGAAACTGAAAAGGTTGCCTACATCACCTACAACATCCGTGATGTCAGCCCATAACACCAGGTGAACTAAGTATTCGTGTATATGTCAGTACTTCCCTTCATTTCATATCGGCTAAACTGAACTGGACGGAAAACACGAACTACTTACGTAGCCGCGCTTCGACCGACGTTTCATTCAGTGCGGCGATACCGACCCGGGCGGGATAAACCCTACCACCTGGTAAGGTAAGAAGGGAAGGGACCTACAGTTTTACGTGGAATTCGAACCACGGTTAGCCTCAAACGGTCGAGCGGTCACTCATCCAAGTACTGACCGCGCCCAGGTGTGCTTAACAACAGCCTCTGCCCGCGTCGCTGGCTACAGAACCCTAAACATGATGCCAAATGAGGTTGTGTGTGCTCCAATGAGGTTGACATGATCACTGTTTTGTAGCAAAGCTTCATTATAAAATATATATAAAACCAATTTATAAAGCCATCGAAAAAGTACCGCGTGGGGCCGGTAGTTAAAAATAATAGCTACACTGCATCTCTACCCGTGCATGTCCAAAAAGGCCACTCACCGAGTCACTTCGTGACTTACTTGTTGCTCGATAGTTATCTTGTCCCAATAGCTAAATGTGATGGTCGTGGTTTTTTTATTTATTTTTTTATTTGTAATCCGGTATGGGGGTCTTTGAGTCGGAGGGGCCAAAGCACACGCTCCAACCAGCCAATATCAACTACGAGAACGTAGGTGCCATACCGGAGACTTTCCCGGTGGTGGTCGCGGTGTTGTGCTGTAATTTACCAAAGTACCTGCAGCACAACAGCGATTACTCTGCGTACCCCAATTGTCGGAATACAGCGTGTGATATATTGTACTGTATTGTATTGTTTATTGATCATTCATATGGCAATTAGACTGTACTCGAACTTGTCACAATTTGTTCTATCCGGTTCGATTGCACCCACGAAGAAGAACCGACAAGTAACTTACATACTATGTCATGTATGTATTCAAAAAACTCTGTTATATATCTATCTATCTATACATATAATAAAATCGTTAAATTAATAATCTCTCTTTGTCTGTACGCGCATCACGCAAAAACCACTGAACGGAATTTGACGAAACTTTGTATAGTGACAGTGTATATCCCGGATTAACATAATAAACAAAAAAATATAATAAAAATTAAAATGATTATAAAATTTAAATGTCAAGTTGATATCGGAGAACTGTCATCTCGACGGGAGCTGGCCGGTGACAAAATATTTGATAAATAAAAAAAAAAAAAATTTAAGTCGAACTTATGTCGCTGTCATTGGTGCAATTTATATTTCTGTTGCCCGCGGCTACGCTCGCGTGAAATTCGTATTAAAAAAAAAGAAAGTAAGTAACTAAAGGCGGAGCCGAAGGCGGAGCTGAAGGCGGATCTGCCTGCGCTCACGTAAACGATATTCTGTCTCGATGGAAGTAACTAAGGGCGAGGGCGAGGCGGAATTCGGAGCTGAGTTCAGGAAGAAGAAAAACATTCTTTCTTGAATGAAGTAAGTAACTATGGGCAGGCCGCAGGCCGAGCTGCGTTCAGGAAGAAGCTAAACCATCTCGAAGAAAGCAAGTAACTAAGGGCTAGGCCGAAGGCCGAGCTGCGTTCAGGAAGAAGGTAAACCTTCTTGAAGAAAGTAAGTAACTAAGGCGAGGCCGAAAGCCGAGCTACGTTCTGATAAATGATAAACCATCTCGAAGAAAGCAAGTAACTAAGGGCGAGGCCGAAGGCCGAGCTGCGTTCAGGATGAAGCTAAACCATCTCGAATAAAGTAGGTACCTAACTAAGCGATATTAAGATTGAGTTAAATTAATTTAAATTTTATTATAAAGTCCACGCTTCTGACGGCAAACATACCGTGCATCCTAAAACCTTGCGGTTATTCCCGGCTGGATGGCAAGAGGCCCGATGGTATCACCTTAGTTCCATGGGCTAAGGGTAGGTCTTTGATGTGGGACGCCATTTGTGTTCTCACATTGGCTCCAAGTCACGTTCGGGCATCTTCAAGAGCGGCCGGCGCGGCCGAGGCCTGGGCGGACAGCCTCAAACGCAATAAATATTATAGAGATATAATTCAAGATTTCGAATTTGTTGCCTTTGCGGTTGAAACTCTCGGTCCGTGGAGCAGTCATTGAAGCCAAAAGCTTCTTGAAGAGGCTTGGGCCTCTGCTGGTGCTGCAATCAAGGGCCTACTTCATTCAAACGGTAAGCTTTGCCATCCAGCGGGGTAGTGCCGCAAGTGTTCTAGGAATATTTTAAAACGCCCCTTTTATGATAGTTATTTTAATGTTTGTTAGGTAGGTTTTAATTATTTAGTTATTACTTTTTCATATTTTATTAAATAAATAGAAGGAGTAAACGATATTATATGCTATCGGAGAAAGGAAGTCATTTAGGGCGAGGCCCGAAGGCAGAAGAGGGTTTTTGGTTTACCTGAACGCAGCTCGGCCTTCGGCCTCGCCATTAGTTACTTACTTTCTTCGTGAAGGTTTATTGTCTTCCAGGATGCAGCTGGGCCTTCGGCCTCGCCGTTAGTTGCTTACTTTATTTGAGAAGATTTATCGTTTACCTGAACGCAGCTCGGCCTTCGGCCTCGCCCTTAGTTACTTAGATTATTCTTTGAAATACGAATTTCACGCGAGCGAAGCCGCGGGCAACAGCTAGTAATATAATACCATTGGTAATTTGACTCACTTTCTCAAGAATTTTCTAAATCGCAATGTTTTTCTTTCAGTTTTTTTTTTCGTTTATAACAATTCAATAAATATTGTTTGCTTTCTTTTCCAAATTTAAACAAATGTATACATTTCATATTTTTCTACATAATATATTATCTATAAGTTTTGTTGATATTATTAAATTGTAGGATTAAAATTAAATTGTAGAAACTTTACTTGATATAGTGTAACGCGTATTACGTAACGAATTCTTTGATCCTTTAGCTATCGAGTGGTGTAATTAAATTTTGGATGTAGATGATAGATATGAAGCTGCAACACCAAACTGTATCCCCCGACTTTGTTACCATCAGTTTTCTGGATTGGCTCCCACTATGGAAGCAAATTTAAAGACGTATCCACGTCAAATATTTTTTTAAATAAGATTAAATAAATAAAATGTATGTGTGAGAAATTGGTCCAAACCACCAGGCCGGTATTTGGTCCAAACCACCAGGCCGGTATTGCGCCTAGTCGTCAGCTTAAAAAGTAGCCACGCAACCGTATTGTTTGCTCCTCAGTTCGCCAAGGCGAAGCCTCCCAAAGTATTGTTTTACTGCGCATGTCACCCAAAACTTTAGAACGGACAGACAAACAGGTTAATTGAAAGCAAACATAAGCATTGAGCAAACCATTGGATTAACTCGTTGCGTCAGTCATCACCAGAAATAACATTGCCTAGTTGGACATTTGGGTACAACGTATGAAGTTTTTTTCGGTAGCGTCGTTGGCAAAAAAGATTGGCGTACAAAATATATGAATGAAACGTCGGTCTAAACGGCTATGTAAATAGTTTGTGTTTTCCGACCAGTTCAGTGTAGCCGGCACGATCAAAGGGGGAAGCACTGACATGGCACCTAGTTCACGTTCACCCGGTGTTATGGGCTGACATCACGGACGTTGTAGGTGATCTAGCCAACCGTGTCAGTTTCCATAAAAAAAAAACACTTTTTTAAACACAGTACATTTGAAAGAAAAAAAGAATGAATTATTTATTCGTCACAGTAATTTTTCTAAAATAAAATAGACTTTTTTTGCCACAACTTTCTTTCTTTCTTCAACACAAAATCCTGAAGTTTTCAATTTTCCTGATATTAATCTATGGCTTATAATTAATGTTAGATTTAGAAACATAGGAGAACAGGGGCGGGAGCGGTAATTTTTGTACATTTTTACCTATATCATTAAGATCACTGAACTTAATAAAACATTTTTATAATCCTCACAATTAACTCTTTCAAATGATACCCCACACGATATGTTAATTTAAACTTTTTTTTATTAGTATCAAACTGACCCATCTATAATAAATTTGTATCTAGTTATTATTATTTTGTTTTCGAGATAAACCTCCGTGACAGATGGACGAACACGGACACAAAGTGATCTTATAAGAGTTCCGTTTAGAAGGTACGAAACCCTAAAAAATTTTAAATGTGCAATCTTTTTAAGATATATATTATATTAAATTCTTTACTTTAGTCGACTGTTGTTAAGCAACGCTGAGCGCGGTCGGTGCTTGGATGGGTGACCGCTCGACCGTTGGAGGCTTACCGTGGTTCGGATTCCACTTTAAACTGTAGGTCTCTTCCCTTCTTATCTTACTAGGTCGTAGGGTTTATCCCGACCGGGGTGGTACCACCGCATTGAACGAAACGTCGGTCGAAACGGCTATGTAAATAGTTCGTGTTTTCCGTCCAGTTCAGTGTAGCCGAAATGAAATGAAGGGAAGCACTGACATGGCACCTAGTTTACCCGGTGTTATGGACTGACATCACGAATGTTGTAGGTGATGTAGCCAACAGTGTCAGATTCCATAAAAAACAAATTCTTTAGGAAACTAGTGTGTTGTTTTTAAGTTGCACACACGTAATAAAACCAAAAATAGTCCGCATTAAACATCAACACTAATAAACGTCTACTCAAGTTTCTCTGCGGACGGTACATTCTCCAGTTTCGGCGGAGCGTATAGAAGTCTAGGTTTACATAATGTACCCATTTACTTGATCAACAGTCGAGAAATATTGAAATCTGTTTGACTATAGCAGCACGTAGCGTTTCGTTCGGCGGCCACACTGAACAAGCCTGTTGCACCGGATAGGCCCTTTTATTGGAAATTGAAATAGTAGATTTCATATCAACTCTACTTACACCCGTGATGTCAATACATAAGACCTCGATGAACTAGGTGCAATTTCAGTGCTTCACTTCGGTCGTGTCGGCTACATTGTACTGAAGCGACCCTTATCCCTCCTCTTCCTGTTCGCCTTCGCCAGAACCGCCATACTCTCGCGGAACACCCCATTGTAGTCGACAGAAAAGTTCTTCGAACTGCACGATTCTCTAAATTGTTCTTGTGCCGCACTGCAAAGGTGTGGAACGGGCTCCCGGGGAATATCTTTCACCACTCCTACAAGCCACGGATCTTCAAGTCGCGGGTTAATAGCCTTTCCCAGCGACATTAGTCCACCTCCAAGCCGGACTGGCACCTCCTCGGCGGTCAAATTGGCTGCGCCTGAGGCTTCGACATCGGGCACAGCCACCCAGTTCGGAAGCAATAAAAAAAAGACAAAATATATTTATTAGTTGTATCGATATTCCGTACGGGTTAATCCCTGCCACCTAGTAAGATAAAAGATTTAATATTTTTTCAACCTACAATCTTACGTGGAATCTGTACCACGGCCAGCCTCAGTGATCCAAGGGCGTTCAATTGCTCAACTTGAGCAATTGACGCCGCCGATACATAGCACCAACAAACTACTGAAAAAATCTAAAAATAACATATTTCTAAAATAATATATTTTTAAAATAACATATTTGTATGTAATAAAATTTTTCTAACATAACATACATAGGGCACACTAAAAGTTTCCGGAATTGGCCACTTACATAAACAATATTTAAAAAGTAATTACAACATTTGAAAATGGAACTCTTTGGCTGTAGAATGCAGTTTGTTTCATCTGACTGTCAATTGTTTTTCAATTGTGGCGCCATTTTAAAAACTGCGTGTCTACATTAACATAAATTTAACCCGGGAAAATTTTCGTAGTATGATTTTCTACGATTTTAAGTGTAATTTGACAGCTCATCAGAGCCTCGCTCGGCTTCAATCTGCTTTTGGCGATGAAGCACCATGCAAGACGACTATTTATTGCTGGTTTACAGAATTCAAGCGCGGTCGTGTCAATCTCAGTGACGAATCTCGCGATGGTCGCCCGTTCACCGCTGTGAACAACAAAAACATCGATGCTGTGCGCCGTATGATCGAAACAGACAGGCATGTGACCTACCATGAGATTCGGGCATCCTTAGACATAGGCATGAGTCAAATACAATCAATCCTACACAAACATTTGGGTGTGAGAAAGCTGTGCTCGCGGTGGATCCCACACAATTTGACCGAGGCTCAAAAAACGCACCGCGTCACTTGGTGCAATGCCATGCTTACCAGATTCAACAAAGGCGCTTCAAATTTGGTGTGGGACATAGTAACAGGTGACGGCACCTTGTGACTTTTTTCTGTTCCCAAAAATTAAGAAACAATTACGCGGTCAACGATTTTCATCACCAGAAGAGGCTGTCGAAGAATATGAAAAACACGTTTCTGAGGTCACCACGGAGGAGTGGCACAAAAGTTTTCAAAATTGGTTTAATCGTATGAAAGAGTGCATTTACGCAAAGGGAGAATATTTTGAGAAACAATAAATTCATTTTTGACCTTTAATAGTATTTTATTCTTATTAATTCCGGAAACTTTTAGTGTGCCCCACGTATTTCTAAAATAACACATTTCTAAAGGCCAATCCTTGAAAATTATCACATAGACAGTTGCCTTCGAAGACGACACCCGAATACTCACATCCCACCTGTTCTAGCACGGTCTCATGTCAATCTATCTATATGACTGTTCATGCTGTGGACATGTGACATGAGAGGGTTTCAGTGGTGAAGGTGACACGGAGTGGATCTCAAACGGCTTCGAGGTATATATTTTGTTTCTTAAAGTAATTTAAATTACTCGGCCGTTGAGGTTGGCCGTGGTTCGGACTCCAAGTAAAACAGTAGGTCCCTTCCCTTCTTACCTTACTTTAAGTGGTAGATTCGCCCGGGTTGGTACCACCGCACTGAATTAAAGGCCGGTATGAGCGGACATATAAATATGAGTTCGTG
Organism: Nematopogon swammerdamellus; assembly: GCA_946902875.1. Classification (NCBI taxonomy): domain Eukaryota; kingdom Metazoa; phylum Arthropoda; class Insecta; order Lepidoptera; family Adelidae; genus Nematopogon; species Nematopogon swammerdamellus. The sequence continues at coordinate 11,810,221 of OX336359.1, forward strand.
TTTTCCCTCCAATTTTGTATAACCGGCACGAACAGAGGGAAGCGCTGACATGGCACCTAGTTCACAAAGGTATTATGCGGTCTGACATCACGGGGGTTGTGCGTGATGTACACAACTGTGTCAGTTTTCTTTAAAAAAATCTGGAATTCAAAACACTAATATTTTTTTCAAAATTTGGACTTAATGCATTTTCTACTAGTAATTTTAAATTCACAAAAATGAGGAAATGTGTTTGTTTATATAATAATATTTCTCTAATTTGTATAAAATATACATTTTTACTTTATTTTATATTTCATTTATCCAAACGCCTTGTTCGAAGAACTAAGATTGAACAATGAACAAAATACCTACTGTTCTAAAATTTGTTCAGACGAATAAAAAAATTAAAAATGAAAATGATAAAAACTTTATAATACACATATTTTTCGTAAGTAATTTCACGCAAGTACCACCTATCTAAATTTTCCAGTCTATTCATTCACATGTTTTAAACCTAACATTATCTGAATTTAAACTCGAAACTAACATCAACACATTACAAAATAAATATATCATCCGTAAAAATATCTAACTGCAAAGAAAACACCTAAAAGGAGTGAAAACGAGCAAAAATTAGGGTTGCCCTAACCGATTTGCACTACTTGGCACTTTAGCCAGGGCTCCGTAGGTCGGAGGGCGAACGGAACCCCTTTCCCCCCTTTTAATATTTTTTATTATTGTGGTTTGCTTTTTATTACTTTTTTATTCGTCTTTAATGTCCCAGTAGGGGAGGTCAGCGGTCTAGAGATGTGCACGTTGTCGATGATAAAACTATCGATCTTCGAATGAATCATTCTTGGCACTTATGGATGTGAATTTTCGTATAGCTCACAAATTAAATTTTTTTACTCAAAGCTATTTCCACATGGCAGAATCCACAAATAAAAGCCATACGTATATACACCAGATATATTATGATAGTTGGGAAAAGCAGAGTAATCCATGTTGAGCTGCAAGTACTCGGGTAAATTACAGCACAACACTATTACCACCACCCTTTGCAAATTATTAGGACAAGACACTATCAAGCAGAAAGTAAGGCACGAAGACTTACCTAGAACTTGGGGGTAGGACCGTGCCGAGACAACAGGCGGCTAGCCCGTTGCTCTTTGTCCTTATCCCTTAGTCGCCTTTTACGTCATGCACCGCTAGCATGTGTGAAGAACATTTTGAGAGTTACTATGAAGAGGGAGCATGTGTGTGTCAGAATTTTGACACGTGGAGATCCGTTGTCTCTGCCTACCCCAGTAGGAAACAGGCTTGACGTTATGTTATGTTTATGTTACGGAGATACAGCATGAACATTCCCAATTCTAAAATATTTTATGTCAAATATAAACTAAGAATTGTTTTTAATTACTGGAGCCGCACGTAGTACACTTTTTCCCGCCTAATAAATAGTAAAAGGAGACATACCACCTCACCACTGTTCCTCCCTTTCTCCCTTACCGAAGTCTGACTTGAGAGAGAGGGACAGAACGCTTCAGTGCGGCTGCCTCCGGCACCGCTGCAAATAAAGAAGAGTGCGCGCCTGTGCAATGCCAAGTCCATGACAACAGGTCAGCGCCTCTTGCTCTCTCTCTCTCTCTCTCTCTCTCTCTTTATGGAAACTGACTCGGTTGGCTAAATGACCTACAACATCCGTGCTGTCAGCCCATAACACCGGGTGAACTTGGTGCCACGTCAGTACATCCCTTCGGTCGTGCCGGCTACACTGAACTAGACGGAAAACTATTTACATAGCCGTTTCGACCGACCTTTCATTCAGTGCGGTGGTACCAACCCGGGCGGGTTAAACCCTACCACCTAGTAATATAACCTAGTAATATAAGACGACATACACGGGGAGAGATGCAGTGGGGCTATTCTTTTAAAGTACCGGCCCCACACGGTACGAACCTCTCTCTCTCTCTCTCTCTCACACTCTATCTCTCTCACTCTCTCTATCTCTCACTTTCTCTCTCTTTCTCTTCACGGTAGAAAAATTCAGAATATCGATATCGATAAATTTCGACCGTGCCACCTCCCTCGCCAACCCCAGCGAGTATTGGGATCAGTTGCAGCCGCGCCATGTATCAGCGGCCGCGCGCGCGTCAAAAGGAAACTTTCTTGTCCCGCCCACATTGTCCAACTTTCGCCGTTATAGAGGGCCCGCCACTCGCCCGGGCTGTGGATTTTTTATGAATTGTCGCCACTGCTCGGCTCTGTCGAGTAATGGCATTATGTTATGACGATGGTGGTGTGTGCGAAATTGAAACAAGGGTAAAATTATTCCCTTCTTACCTTACTAGGTGGTAGGGTTTATCCCGGCCGGGTTGATACCACCGCACTGAGCGAAACGTCGGTCGAAATGGCAACAAAAATTTGTGATCTATCCATTATATTATATAGAACAGTAATTTAATTTGACATCTATAAAATTATACATACACCTACAAACGCATTTTATGTATACATATATACAAAGAAACATATAATACATTTTCCGCAAAGATTTTCCCCAACCACAGTAACGGCGGACTGGCGAATGCAGACCCAGAAAAACAGCGGAAGTTCCAAATTCAATTTACGAGTTTAACAGTTCGTGAAGTAGAGAGGGAAGGCCTATAGTAAATCGCCTCTGTGAGCGAAGGGGAGAGAAGGTGCGGGGTATGTTTACAAAGAAAATTAATTTGAACACAAAATGACAAAGACTGAGAAAGGCCTCGAGAGTTCTTGATATCAGATAAGGCGAGGCGAAATAAGTTCCCCCGCCGCCACGTCGAACAGCAAGCGATGAGAAGTGGCGCGCACACACCACACAACTACATACACTCATCAGAATACACACACACTCACATATACTTAACGGTACCGTGTGGGGCCGGTACTTTAAAAGATTAGCTCCACTGCGTCTCTCCCCGTGTATGTCGTAAAAGGCGACTAGGGCATATTACACATTATATTACTAGGTAGTAGGGTTTAACCCGCACGGGTTGGTACCACCGCACTGAATGAAAGGTCGGTCGAAACGGTTAAATAAATAGTTTGTGTATTCCGTCCAGTTCAGTGTAGCCGGCACGACCGAAGGGAAGCACTGACGTGGCACCAAGTTCACCCGGTGTTATGGGCTGACATCACGCCCGTTGAAATTTTCACAGAATATGTGTTATTATGACAACAAAAAATAAGAAAAAGTAAAAATTCACGGTGGTTCCCATAAAAGAAACTAAAAAGTGTGTGCGCGCGCGCCAACTACCGAAAAGAGTATGAAGCATTTTAACTGATCATGAATTTTAACTAATAGGAAGCATTTCATAAACACGCCATAGATGGCGTGTGTGGCGCTGACCATGACATGGCTATACGGTACCCTCGGTGCGCGAGTTCGACTCGCACTTGGCCTGTTTTTTTTATTTAATTAATTTTTGGGACTTCAGCGAGCAAGCATAGCACAGCACATACATACAGACCCACTCGCACACTAACGCATTCCCACACGCTCCCTATGTTAGTGAATCCATTCAGCTCATCTATGAATGTAATACAAATATAATATCCTTACCTATAATAAAATCCAACGTCTGCTTTCTGTCTGTCTGAGTGTCTGTCTGTACGCTTATAACTCGAGAACCACTGAACCGATTTTAATAAAACAAAATTCTACGGATTGCTTAATTCTTCCCATCAACTATAGGCTACTTACTATCACGCTAAATGGCTTATGAGGTTAGCAGTGAAGTCAAATATGAGAGCGGGCGGAGCCGCGGGCACAGCTTGTATTCTATATAAATAAAATTAAATAACATTTCTAACTCAATCCGTTCGCTCTATGCAAAGATGTAAGTTAGCTAGCTTGGCGAACAAAGGGACCGTCTGAAGTGCCCCCTCCCCTTCACCTCCCCTGCCTTCCTCCCTTAACGTTTCAGCCGTCACACTAGCTTGAGGCATCGTTTGCACACATGTAGGTAGGTACCATGTGTGCGCGGTGTAGATGGACAACTTGGTAGGTACCATGTTGTCTGACTACTCAGAACATCTTTAAGTAAGGAATCAAAAAAATGATATGATGCACTGACATGGCACCTAGTTCACCCGGTGTTATGGGCTGACATCACGGATGTTGTAGGTGATGTAGCCAACCGCGTCAGTTTCCATAAAAAACAAAAAACAATAAAAATAGACTTTCGATGGGAAGCCGTTTGATCCTTCTGGCTTGCCGTGGTTTGGATTCCACGTAGCTGGTGGTTTTTTTTTTCATCCTTTTCTTACTAGGTGGTAGGGTTAAGCCCATCCGCATTGGTACCACCGCACTGGTTGAAGGTCTATTGAAAAGGGTATGAAAATAGTGTTTTCCGTACAGGCTCAAATTGTAGCCGACTTGATACCACCGTACTGGATGTAAGATGGCCGCATAGCAGCATCGGTTGTGTTCTCCTCTCGTCCAGTATAGCCAGTAATCCAGGTAAGTCTCCGGTATGGCACCTACCTTCTCGGGGGTGATATTGGCTGGTCGGAGCATGTGCTTTGGCTACTCCGACTCAGCCACCCAACCGGATTACATAGAAAAAAGATACGGAACCTTAAAAAAACACAAACTAGTCATTCTCATACACTGGATGGATCATGACATGACTTTCTCCTCTCCAACGCTAACTACATCCAATCGAATTTCTACAATCTAGCTGAAAGATAGGTGTGTACATAATAATTTGTAGACTGGCTTCCCGCCTAAGAGGGGCTTCGTCCCCCCCGCCCCACCTCGTCCACTGATTGGTTCTTATTGAGCCCAGAATAATTTGCACTTCGTATTTTAACACTCCATTGCCAATAAATAAAGCAAGGGTTGTCGCACGCCAAGACTAAGCAGGGTTGCCACTATGTGTGGAGCCGGTACTTTAAAAGAATAGCCCCACTGCATCTCTCCCCGTGTATGTCGTAAAAGGCGACTAAGGGATATGACTCCCTTCTTATATTACTAGGTGGTAGGGTTTAACCCGCCCGGGTTGGTACCACCGCACTGAATGAAAGGTCGGTCGAAACGGCTATGTAAATAGTTTGTGTTTTCCGTCCAGTTCAGTGTAGCCGGCACGACCGAAGGGAAGCACTGACGTGGCACCAAGTTCACCCGCGTTATGGGCTGACATCACGGATGTTGTAGTTGATGTAGTCAACCGTGTCAGTTTCCATAAAAAAAAAATAAAAAATAAATATATGTGGGTAATAAAAATAACTGTATAAAATATTCTAAAAGCCGACTACGAAACATTCCGTCTGTCTGTCTGTCCGTCTGTCTTTCCGAGGGCTGTATCTCTTGAACCGTAATAGGTAGATCGTTGAAATTTTCACAGAATATGTGTTATTATGGCCGATATAAGAACAAATAATATAAGAAAAAGTAAAAAATTCACGGGCGTTCCCATAGAAGAAACCAAAAAATTGTATGCGCTCGCGCGCCATCTACCGAATAGAGTGTGAAGCATTTTAACTAATCATGACATTTAACTAATATGAAGCATTTCATAACACGCCATAGATGGCCTGAGTGGCGCTGACCATGACATGGCGATAAGGAACCCTCGGTGCGCGAGTTCTACTCGCACTTGGCCTGTTTTTTTATCGTTTGCGCTTTGAAATATTATGTTATTTTTTTTATTTATGCTTTTGTAGTGGGCACTCGAATGAAAACTTCAGGTAATTTGTTCTAGTTATGTAGAAACTTACTTAAGTACATGCTTACTTACAATACACACCACACGCCGTAACTCGACAATCAGGGTAAGCAGAGTAATCGGTGTTGTGCTGCAAGTACTCTGGTAAATAATAATTACAACACAACACCGACCACCACGTTTAGCAAAGTATTCGGACAAGATAACTACTATCAGGCAGCAAGTAAGGCACGAAGGCGCACCTGCTGCATGACTCGGTGGAAAGACCGTGCGTGCGCCCAGGTGGTTAGTCTGTCGCCCTTATGCACGGCATCTTGTCCTTATCCCTTAGTCGCCTTTTACGACATTCACGGGGAGAGATGCAGTGGCTTACTTACTTACTTTGAAGTTATTTGAATTATACCTATATTTTTTTATAGAAACTGGCACTAGGTGAACTAGGTGCCATGTCAGTGCTTCCCTTCGGTCGTGCCGGCTAGACTGAACTAGACGGAAAACACAAACTATTTACATAGCCGTTTCGACCGACGTTTCATTCAGTGCGGTGGTACCAACCCTGGCGGGTTGAACCCTACCACCTAGTAAGGTAAGAAGGGAAGGAACCTACAGTTTTACATGGAATCCGAACCACGGTCAGCCTCCAACAGTCGAGCGGTCACCCATCCAAGTACTAACCGGCCCAGCGTTGCTTAACCATCAATAGCGACAGTCTACTGTCTGCATCACTGAGCTATCGAGGCTGACAAATATATTTTTCTTGTGGCAGCCCTACGCATAATCCGAGTGGGGTCGGCGGGGCGACGCGACGGTGGCGCCCTCGCGTCAGGTATTTAATAAATTAAATTAGAATGATATCGAGTGCGAGGCGACGAAAAAAAATTATATTCTAACTCATACATACATACCTACATACATACATACAACACTTCACATCGGCACGGAATGTCATCATTTGAATATAGGAACGAGCCGCATACAGACTGGATAGAATAGAATAGAAATTCTTTATTGCACACAAATTGAAGGAAGAACACTACACGACAAGAAACAAGAAATACAGGAGTGCGCAAAGGCGGGCTTATCACTACAAGTGATTTCTTCCAGTCAACCTTTCATCATGGATCATTCATTAAGACGAGAGGGAAGTTAACTTTCTCTATACAAAATCTTCTTTCGGCATTTATGTTTTTTATCCCCCTAAAGCCTTATTAGATTTTTACAATTCTTATTTTGGGCAATTGGATAAAATAAGGACAGTTTAATCTACGGTCCAGTTTTTTAATTATTTTATTTTAATATCTAAAGTGATGACTCAATAAAGATTAATGATCAAATTGTGACATGTTCGAGTGCAGTCTAACTGCCATCAGTCAGTCAGCGTGTAAGAGTCCACTGCTGGACATACGCCTCTCCAATGTTCTTCCAGTTCGCCCGGCCTTCAGCGGTAGGGAACCACTGCTTTCCGCCGACGTATACCTACTTGATGTCGTCGTCCCACCTGGCGGGTGGTCTTCCCACACTCTGTTTTCCTGTCCACGGCCGCCAGTGTAGGACACGGTTACTCTAACGGTCATCGTCTCTTCGGCCAACGTGCCCAGGCCACTGCCACTTGAGCTTAGCCACCCGGCGTCCAATATCGACTACTTTGGTGCGTCGGCGGATTGCCCCGTTACGCACCATATCACGTAGCGATATTCCCAGCATGGCTCGCTCCATTGCTCGCTGGGCAACTTTCAACCTTTGGACGACAGCGACCGTCAGAGTCCACGTTTCACACCCGTACGTAATAACCGGGAGGACACACTGGTCATATGTACGGGTCTTTAAACTGCCATATGAATGATCAATAAACAATACAATAAAATACTTTACTTCATGAAAAAACCTAAACAAATTAAACATAACTTCACTAACGCTTGTAATTGGTATAATAGCTAAAATAAATAATTAAATAAAAAAATATGACATTGAGCTACAAATGACTGTTCTTAACAGTTTAAGGAATATTTATTTCCCAAAAGAACATTACATTCACTTTTATGAGAAAAACTAGCCGTGCCCGCGGCTCCGCCCGCTCTCATATTTCACTTCACTGCTAACCTCATAGGCCATTTAGCGTGATAGTAAGTAGCCTATAGTTGATGGGAAGAATCAAGCTATCCGTAGATTTTTTTAAAATTAAAATCGGTTCAGTGGTTCTCGAGTTATAAGCGGACAGACAGACACTCAGACAGACAGAAAGCAGACGTTGGATTTTATTATAGGTATATATATATATATATATAAGGATTTTACATTTGCTTTCTTTTGTTGCGGTTACATCATTGTACAAGAATTTGGACTTAACTTGACAAATATAAACCAAAACGCTCTAAATTCAAACTACATTTTAGCTTCAGTACCCTGTCAGTTCCCCACTTTTCGCGCGTAGCTATAATGTATATCAAATCGTCAGCGCCCCCTCGCGCCCCGTCTTGTGTGCCCGCTGTCACCCGCAGAGGGGATTAGCGGAGTTTTTATTTGGAGAATTTAATTAAAATTGCTTTTTAAATATAATATCATAGCGCGGGGCGTTCGAGCGGTCGTCGCCGCGACTCGGGATGATTGAAAAAAATAAAAGTTTTAGTTAAATTGATTATTTGGGTGAATCAACTTTTTCTTGTAACGTAAAGTCAAAAAAAAAAGTGTATTACAATTTATTACTTAGTTGAAAATCAATAAGTATAAAATACTTAGGTTGCTAGGCAATTGAAATAACCAATTGAAATACAAGAGAACTATTTAAAATAAAAGATTAACCAAATTTTTAGGGGTGATCCAGGGGACAATTTTGTCCCCAGTTTTGTATGGAAAAAAGGGGTTGTCCCCAGGGTAGCCAATATTTGTTTTTTAAATTACTCAAAATTCTTTGTGCAGCTTCTTTCTTATTAATCAATTACTTATCTGAGAGTTGCTGTAACTATTAAAATAAGGTGAATTTATCAAGATAATACCTATCCTGTTTTCAGACAGATACCAAAAACAAGAAAAAGTGGTTACATTTATGCGTGCGGTAGTCTTGAAATGCATCGCAGAACAAAATTTGCTATGTATAAAAATGTAACACTATAAAATCATGTACCTACCTACCTTTCTTTATGAAATCTGACACGGTTGGCTACATCACCTACAACATCCGTGATGTCAGCCCGTAATACGGAGTGAACTGGGTGCCATGTCACTGCTTCCCTTCATTTCACCGCGCTCAGGGTTGCTTAACAACAGTCGACCGACCGCACCACTGAGCTACCGATGCTGACAGAACCTAATTCAACTATAAGTACCTAAACTACCTACTTCAACTAAACGTTTTGTTATATTTTTTTTTATGTAATCCGGTATAGGTCGGAGGGGCCAAAGCACATGCTCCCAGGCAATATCACCTCCGAGAAGGTAGGTGCCATACCGGAGACTTCCCTGGATTGCTGGCTATACTGGACTAGAGGAGAACACAACCGTGGCTGCTATGCGGCCATCTCACATCGAGTACGGTGGTAACAACCCAGTCGGCTACAATTTGAACCTACCGCCTAGTAAGGGGAAGGGAAGGATAATGTAGAAAGGGTAAAATAAAACAATTATTTCTTTCTTATTTTTATAGGTTTCCGTACTCCGTACGGAAGCCTATTTATTACTAAGCCTACGTCGTCTGTCTGTCTGTCTGTCTGTCCGTCCGATGGTTGTATCTTTGGAACCGTAATAGGTTGCCGGTTGAAATGTTCAGATAATATGTGTTATTTATTATGGCAGATATCCTAACAAATTAGTAAAAAAAAAACACAAAAATGGAGGGGGGTTAGGATACCTAATTCTTTTTTATGGTAACTGACACGATTGGCTACATCACCTACAAAATGCGTGATGTCAGCCCATAACACAGGGTGAACTTGGTGCCACGTGAGTGCTTCCCTAATCCCTACATAAAAATATCATAATTTTCAGAAGAGCGCCATCTACGCCTTCGCAGGAATAGTCATGTCTTATCACTTCTCTACTGCACATTGTTTAATCCCAATGCTCCTAAATACCTAAGTGATCGTTTTTCCTTTCTCAGCTCCCACGTCTATCGCTAAGGTCAAATGATAACTTGGTGCTGAATACCTAAGTGATCGTTTTTCCTTTCTCAGCTCCCACGTCTATCGCTAAGGTCAAATGATAACTTGGTGCTGAATACCTAAGTGATCGTTTTTCCTTTCTCAGCTCCCACGTCTATCGCTAAGGTCAAATGATAACTTGGTGCTGAATACCTAAGTGATCGTTTTTCCTTTCTCAGCTCCCACGTCTATCGCTAAGGTCAAATGATAACTTGGTGCTGAATACCTAAGTGATCGTTTTTCCTTTCTCAGCTCCCACGTCTATCGCTAAGGTCAAATGATAACTTGGTGCTGAATACCTAAGTGATCGTTTTTCCTTTCTCAGCTCCCACGGGCTATCGCTAAGGTCAAATGATAACTTGGTGCTGAATACCTAAGTGATCGTTTTTCCTTTCTCAGCTCCCACGGGCTATCGCTAAGGTCAAATGATAACTTGGTGCTGAATACCTAAGTGATCGTTTTTCCTTTCTCAGCTCCCACGGGCTATCGCTAAGGTCAAATGATAACTTGGTGCTGAATACCTAAGTGATCGTTTTTCCTTTCTCAGCTCCCACGGGCTATCGCTAAGGTCAAATGATAACTTGGTGCTGAATACCTAAGTGATCGTTTTTCCTTTCTCAGCTCCCACGGGCTATCGCTAAGGTCAAATGATAACTTGGTGCTGAATACCTAAGTGATCGTTTTTCCTTTCTCAGCTCCCACGGGCTATCGCTAAGGTCAAATGATAACTTGGTGCTGAATACCTAAGTGATCGTTTTTCCTTTCTCAGCTCCCACGGGCTATCGCTAAGGTCAAATGATAACTTGGTGCTGACTATTCCTTCCCATTCCACTACATCATACTCGGACTCATTCACGATACACGCAGCTCGTCTGTGGAACCAGCTCCCTGTCAATCTCCGTCTCTCTTCTTCCATACACACATTCAAAATTCTTTTAAAGAAGCACTTTTTGTCAACTTAATTTTGTTTTGATCCAAAACTATGTCTCTCATGTTCAGAGTTAGTAAATATATATAATATGTAAAACAAAGTATATTTAGTCAATCTTATGTATATATCTGGTATATAGGTATAGCATTTAACTATTCATATTTAAGTTTATCTATCTTTTGTAATCCCGTACATCTGTCATATATTAAAACTTCTCTTTCCGCCACTCACCTAGCAGTTATCATACCCCAAAGGTATCCTGTTAGAAAATGCCTCGAGGCATTAAGTGTTACCTTTTGCCCTTGTTCTATTTAAGTGCAATAAATATATACAATACAATACAATCTACTGAATTGTCCAAACATTTTAACAAAAATGTATGGACATTCACCGATAGATGGCGTGATACTGAGATACATGCGAGTGAGAGTCTAAACTAAAATAACAAATAATAAAAACCTACCATTTACGTGGTGGTACGGAAACCTCCGTGCGCGAGTCCGACTCGCGCTTGGCTGGTTTTTTAGGGTTCCGTATCCGGTACGGGACCTGTATCTCTTGAACCGTAATAGGTAGCCCGTTGAAATTTTCACAGAATATATTATGTTATTATTACCGATATAACAACAAATAATAAAAATAATAAAACGAAAAAAAATCACGGGGGTTCCCATAGAAGAAACTAAAAAAGTGTATGCTCGCCATCTACCGAAAAGACTATGAAACATTTTAACTAATCTCGAATTTGAGCTAATATGAAGCGTTTCATAAACACGCCATAGATGGCGTAAGTGGCGCTGACAATGACATGGCGATACGGAACCCTCGGTGCGCGAGTTCGACTCGCACCTGTTATTCTTATTAATTTTATTATTTCGCCTGCTATAAGCCGATGCCCTGTCTACACTTGTGAAGTTTTTGACTTTTCCTGGTTTATCCAGATCAGAGTCGAGACGTCGTCGAAGCCCGGGGCGAAAACTATTTCACACTCCGCTTCACTATCCAATTCAATTCAATTCAATTCGTTACTGAAGTCGAAGTTAATAGAAAACAGGGCTCGATCTGTCGCATAAATGTTTGGAGTTCACTTCTGAAGGAACTGACCCGGAGTTTGGGGGAGTTGACTGGGTACAGTTGAGGCCTACTCACGTCCCTGCAATCAGAGGCAAAATCGGACGACAGCGTTGCCGGAAGTACCATAATAATGTATGGTACACGTACCATATTTTCGTGCCATCTACCACAAAGGTACGGTAACAATAAAGTATGATTCGAAAAATTATCGTTTTTGTTCCTTCGGGGAAAATTTTGGATGATTTCATTACTAGCTACAATTTATTTACATGCGTTGTAGTGTGTAGCAAAAGAGACAGTACGGGGCATGAAAATATGGTATGAATACCATTACTAGACACCCACACAGAAGAACGAATTAATGCCAATTAATGCGTTTGTGTGTTTACTGCATGCATGGATGGTATTTTTAATACTTATGTCATTATTATTAAAAAAAAAACCTTGAGGTGTCAAAGTGACAGGACTTATTATTTGGAAATAATTCCTTCAATTTCTATTTTATTTATTTTGGATAGGGTTTCTGGAAATATTTTGTTATATTTAGTGTTAATTTATTATTCTGTTATATTCACGGAAGTAAGTTTTTTGATATAATTCTTCTATGTATGTTATGCTGTCGCAATATTTTCAGCAGGGTAATGCTTCGACCAAAAGGAGGTCGTTGACCAAAAGGTAATGTCTGTTGCGGCTTGTAGCTGTGGCAAAACGATCGACGAAGATGACCACTGGTTACTATGCGATGGCTGCAACAAATGGTTACACGGCCTATGTGTTGGAGTCACAAACGAGGTTGTCAATTATGTTAATTCCAAATGGATCTGCCCAAGTTGTTGTTCATTGGATTCTTCTCAACTTACTACAAGTGGTTCACAAAACCAGGATGGTTTTGAATTGACACCGTGTCCTCACTGCCCCTCTCTATGTAAAAAGAAATACAAAGGAACAAGAGGCCTTCGTATTCACATCGCAAGAAAGCATCCGGACAGCAGTCACACAACTTCCACAAATGTTATTTCTATTGACACATTAAGTAATTTCCACGATAAAATTTCTACTTGCAAGTCTACAATTCGAGTTGTAAGAAGAATCCCCAATGGAGCTCGACTCCTAGCAGCAGAAAAAAGAGCCATTTGGAAAACTAAAAAAATTTTTAGTTTTCCAAATGGCTCAGCTTCAGGTATTGACGGTTTGCGTCCTCAACACTTGAAAGACATGTTATCACATCGAGCAGGAGACGTTGGACTCCGTTTTCTGCAAACTTTAACAAAATTAATCAACTTCATGCTAGCAGGTTCGGTCAACCCCGATGTATGTGAATTGCTATACGGAGCTTATCTGTGCGCCCTTCGTAAAAAGGATGGTGGTTTACGACCAATAGCTATTGGTAACACTCTCCGTAGACTTGCTTCTAAGATTTGTTGCAAATCTTCTAGGGTCTCAATAGTGTCTTATTTAAAACCAACACAATTAGGATTTGCTGTCAATAAGGGTTGCGAGGCCGTTATCCATTCCACAAGATCGTACATGTCTCAAAACAAAGCATCTCAAAAATTTATTGTGAAAATTGATTTGAAAAACGCATTCAACTCCGTCGAACGAGACACTATGCTTACTGCAGTTAAAACGAAAATACCAACCATATTACCATACATGTGGCAGTGCTATTCAAAGCCTTCTATTCTATTTTTCGGCAACAAACAAAATATATCAATGGTCGGAGCTCAACAGGGAGATCCGTTGGGCCCTTTGATATTTAGCTTAGCCATACATCCAATTATAGAAAAACTAAGCTCTGAACTTAATGCATGGTACCTGGATGACGGAACGCTCGGAGACTCCCCCGAGAAGATTGTGGAAGATTTAAATGTTTTGATAACTGAATTCGAACAGATTGGTTTACATTTTAACGCATCAAAGTGTGAACTACATTTCTTAGGTCTTAAGAACACTGCCGTTATTCAAGAATTTGAAAAACTATTACCAGGCATAAGAGTAATCGAGGAGGAAAATATGACATTGCTCGGAGCTCCACTAACACTTGAAGCTATGTTCGATATGATGGAGCGGATGTTCGATTTGCTTCCCTCGCTGCAGTCCCACGTTGCGTATGTTCTTTTAAAATTTTGCTATGCTGTTCCAAAATTGGTTTATCTTATTAGGACGACCCCCGTTTGGCTTTTTCCAAATGAAATTATGAAAATTGACAGTTCAATTAAATCTACTTTGGAATTGATTTTGAATATTAAATTAGACAACACACAATGGTTGCAGACTTCCTTACCCATAAAATTTGGTGGACTGGGAGTGCGCCGTGTGTCCGATGTGGGCATTCCGGCCTTCTTGGCCTCGGCTTATGGCGTGTCAGAGTTGGTCACTACCATTTTATCCTCAAACAGTGTTCCACCTGAGATATGCCATTTGAACGAGGCCATTAATGCTTTCAATGCCCTGTGTCCCAGTGAGGAGCCACCAGTGCGGCAAAAATCCCAAAAAGTCTGGGACTCACTACTGGTTCAGCGGTCATACGATACGCTCCTAGCCTCCGCAGTACCAACTGAACAGGCCCGCATCCGCGCGGTATCCACCCCGGAATCTGTTCAGTGGCTAAACGTCGTTCCATCTCCAAATACAGGCACACTGCTCGACGATACAACCATGAGGCTCTCGGTTGCTCTTCGGCTCGGTTGCGACGTGTGCCAACCGCATGTTTGTGCCTGCGGCGCTGCCGTCGACTCGAAGGGACGTCATGGACTGAGCTGCACTAAAAGTGCTGGGAGATTTTCAAGACACTCCACGCTTAATACCATAATAAAAAGGGCACTCAGTTCCATCGATGTTCCTTGTATCCTGGAACCAGTCGGTTTATTTAGAGACGGCGGTAAGCGCCCAGATGGGATGACGTTGATCCCATGGGCCAAGGGCAGGTCTCTCGTGTGGGACGCCACCTGCGTCGACACCATGGCAGCTTCATATTTGAGCCAAACATGTAAGATGCCTGGTGCCGCCGCGGAGGCTGCCGCGCGGAACAAACACAGTAAATATTCAGAAATTAAAAAATCTTACGAATTTTTGGTTTTCTCCGTCGAAACTTTAGGCCCATGGAGTAAGGAAGTAAAAAATCTTGTGCACACTTTAGGCTCAAAATTAAAAATTATATCGGGCGACCCTCGTTCAGGAGTTTATCTCAAACAGAGGGTCAGCATCGACATCCAGCGTGGGAATGCCGCGAGTATGCTGGGAACACTCAGCTCCATCCCCAGGCAAAATTTCAGTGAAATATTTTATATAGTTATGTAAGTAGTTTGTTTAGCATTTTAATTTTGTAGGTATTCATTTTATATCAATTAAATCCCTTTTTTATTTGGTGTTAATATCTTGAAAATTGACGAAAATATTTATATCTTGAAAATTGACGAAAATATTTTTTTTTTAAATAATTCTTTTTAATACCCCCGGGAACAACGCAATATTGTCATTGGAACCTATCATAACAATTTTATTACCCCGTGAACAAGGATTTATTACCCAACAGATAAGTATATCATTATTCTTTGATGAGCTATTGAGAATCGCTAATACGTATATTAATTTAAGTTTGGTTTTATAAATTCGGTTCTGCAAACTTTTTCTCCGCAGTACTGGCTCTCCCTGATCACATAGGTATTTCCCCCCACGTACATTGAGGCCTTCAAGAGAGGCGTTAATAGGCACCTACCAGGCCGGCATGGTATTCTTAACACCCCGCATGCGACAGAATGTCTATGGGCGTCGTTAGACAACTTATGGGTGGCTTGGCGTCAAATGTCACCCTTTTTATATAATAAAAACCGGCCAAGTGCGAGTCGAACTCGCGCACCGAGGGTTCCGTATCGCCCATGTCATGATCAGCGCCACTCACGTCATCTATGTTCAAATGCTTCATACTCTTTTCGGTAGATGGCGCGCACACACTTTTTAGTTTCTTGTATGGGGAACCCCGTGAATTTTTTACTTTTTCTAATTTTTATTATTTGTTGTTATATCGGCCATAATAACACGTTATTCTGTAAAAATTCAAACAGGCTACCGATTACAGTTCAAGAGATATAGCCCTCGGACAGACGGACAGACAGACAGACGGCGTAAGCTTAGTAATAGGGTCCCGTACGACGGATACGGAACCCTAAAAAAGAGATATTTAGTAGTTGTTACATGCATTTACGAAAAGGTTTAAGTTAAATTGCATGAATGCATTTTTATGAGTATTTTTTAAATGTATATTATGTTTTAAAATTTATTACACAGGTGCAACCGAAGTAGGCATGCAATAATAATTATGGTACATCTGGCAACACTGCCCCCGATATTGCCTCTGATTGCAGATACGTGAATAGGCCGCCTGTGTCCACTTCAAGTTTAAATTATGATATGATGCAACATAGCCTGTGACCACAGATCCGACAATAATGACTAGATGTGGGATCATGCGTAGCGTTTGGCGCTGCCAAAACTGGCCATAAGGGCAGAGGGCAGCTGAGGTCACTCTCATTGGCTACAGATGACGACATGCGATCGCTGAGTGCTTGTTCTCTACCGAGAGTTGATCACCGATTTATATAATTCATATATTACTTCAATAACAAAAACAAAACAAATGACTGCATGACTGTAGGTTCAGTTTAGCCAATGTAAAATTTTTATATGTTTTTTTTTTTTATGTTGTATTTTTAATTCTTATTCCAATGAACATGTTTTTAATTAGGTATTTAACAATAAAAGGATTTTAAATTTTTTAAAGATAAAAATTTATGTATTTAATATAATTTATTATGCTAAAATATTTAATCTTGATTTCGCACATCATATCTTTAGCGACATCTATCGGGCAGTAATAGAAGCAACGACGAAAACAAATTAGTGAGATTATAATTTGTCAGAGTTTGTCGATGTATGAGCACACACAGCTTGAAGTCGCAGGCAACGAAGAAGCAACATGTTGCAATTACAAGCCGGCAGATGGCGCGATTTAATCTTTACAACATTAATGCTCATCCGGTTAACGTGTTGAATGAAACGGCCGGTAGATGACGCAATTTTAAACTTTATGGCGCTAATTTCTACCAAACAATTTATGGAGGGAGGAAAAGGTGGATTAAATTTATTTTGTAAATAAAATAGGGAGGTTTATTTTATAGATTATTTAAGTTCACAAATAGTCATTATATTTTAAAGATTTTATTCTCCTTTAGTAAATTGAACTAAACCCAGCCGTAATATTACTTCAATGCTAGAAAATATCTTGTTTATTTCTTGCTCGAAAATAAAATATTATGATTATTGATTAATATTTCGTGCTTGGATTCTTTAAGTAGGTACCACGATGAAAGTCAAAAGCAAAACCGGATTATTAATCTCTCTTATTTTTACAGGAAACAGCAGTGATATTATAAGTTAACAGAGTCACAAATAAACAATTCGCAATTTCTTCTATCCAGTTCGATTGCACCCACGAAGAAGAGCCGGAGCTCTGTGGAACTATCATCCCTTATTCCCTGCCACCCGTCCTATCTCCGCATGACTCGTCGCAGAGAGACTCAGCAACCTTTTGTTGTTGACATTGGGCTTTTGAGAACCCATCGGTTCTCTAAATCGTTTCTCTGTCGCACCGCTAGAGTGTGGAACTGTCTTCCGGCGAGTGTATTTCCTGAATCCTTTAACCTGGGTGTCTTCAAGCGTCGTATTAACGGGCCAGACAGCCTAGCAACAGTCCGCAAAACTGCTGGCATGGCACATAACATAACTGAGCGTGGTTTCGCGAGGAGAGGTGATTTTGGCTCTGTCGACTGCACCATTGGTCTCTCGGCACAGCTACCCATGCTGGTTTACATAAAAAAAAACAAAAACAAAATTCGATGTAGGCTTTTTTTTTTGTCATAATAATTATTACAAATATTTTAGTGAGTATCTAGGAAAATGCTTGAGAGAAAGATTAACCATAGTACTGAGAGTTCTGACTGCAAAGACTTATTAATTAAGTGTATCAGGTGTAAATATAATGTAGGTGTAATTTTTATACCTGATTTGTATCAACTCAATAATGTTAGTGCATTACGCATACTAAAATGTATGTAGATTAATTATAAAAAAAAACAAGCTGTGCCCGCGGCTCCGCCCGCTCTCATATTTCACTTCACTGCTAACCTCATAAGCTATTTAGCGTGATAGTAAGTAGCCTATAGTTGATGGGAAGAATCAAGCTATTCGTAGAATTTTGTTTTATTAAAATCGGTTCAGTGGTTCTCGAGTTATAAGCGGACAGACAGACACTCAGACAGACAGAAAGCAGACGTTGGATTTTATTATAGGTAAAGGAAGGATAAGGATAAGGAAGGATAAAATAAAAACAATTGCCATATTTCTTCCTCACCTACTCTCATGACCCAAAGGTTGATTGGAAGAAATCACGTAAAGTGATATGTCTGCCTTTGCACGCTACTGTTCTCTTGTTTCTGCGTGAAGAATTTATGTAAATTTCTATAGCTCTATAGCTTTATCTTCTGTCTTTCTATGTTAGTGTTTTTATGTGCAATAAAGCATTTCTATTCTATTCTAAAATTATAAGATACTTGTATATGTACCTATGTATACATATGTAATAATATGTACCTACAGTCCCACATATCACGGTTCGTTGTTTGTACAATAACATGTTTTGAACTTGACTGCAATTACCGAATTGCGATGCATCCGTCCGGCTCTAGACGGCTCTAGGTATGGGGGCCACTGGCGGATGTAGGCAATTCCTGTCTGTGCTACAAATAATACAACTGGTGTGGCGATTAATATTGTTACATATTCCGTTATGTTTTCGTTATTGTTACGTTTTCCGCCCAGCCCCTGTACCGGGAGGTCACTTGGGAGAAATTGTTTTCCAATTTCACCACCAGTGATGAAGTGGGAATATTTCGTCTCAACTGACCACCAGTGGTGAGATTTGGTGGTCAGATGGTCCGGAGCGCACTCATCGATGTGAGTATGAGAAACGATCTCATTCAACCAATCAGAAGGCCAGGAACAATGTTCTTGCAGAAGGCGTTCGGTGAAGCATCCGATCCAGCTATTAGTTGAAATGTGCGAGTATTTGTGTGAGTTAGCGAGTGAGCGACAAAAGGGAAGCAATGACACGGCGCCTCCAAGGTGTTATGGGCTGGCATCACGGATGTTTTAGGTGATGTTACCAACCGTGTCAGTTTTCATAAAAAATATTTCTTTTTGCTTCGTGTGACTTTTTGCTCACAGCTCAGGCCGCCGATGACGTAGCGTTATGATTTATAACCTAAAAACATCTAGAGAAATGACAACATGTAACAGTGAAAACCGTATGTAAATCGATAAAGTGGTTCTCGAGTTATAAGGATATTCATATATTAACGTCCGGTCGCCTGTAGAAACTCGCTTTATTTATTAGGATGACTTTCCGGCCCCCCATAGCTGCCGCACCGCACGGTGGATCCGCTTCTGACGTGCGGCAAGAGCAATCTCGTCTATCAATAGCGAGCTCGTGACAGACTCTTTATCAACTTGCGGACGAGACGAGCGATACGCGAGCGGGATCCTCACAATAAGATTCACAGATACACTGTTCTATTAAATAGATCTACATCAAACACATTTTGTTTATAAGTAATGCAGATTTAGATATACTTAATATACATTTATTAATAATTTTCGTATCGTTTAATAAATCTACCATGCGTATCCCCTTTGCGATGGGTCACTGAACCTTCTCGAAGATGTTTTCGTGTAAACAAAGCGCGGAAAATATTCCGTATTCAATTTTCGTCTGCCAACAGTTATCTAATGACAGATTCTTCTTATCTGCATTATAACAAAGACAAAACAATTTGTTATCTTTAAGAATCTCAAATGTGTTTTGGTTCAAACTACATATGCACTGGATTGTTGCAAAAATCTGACGATGCTGGTTCGATTGCAAACATTTGACGTGAGTTTGATGAAACGTCTTTATCCTGCCGGAGGTTTTTTACAAAAAGTTGCGTCACGAAAATTATGTACTATTGTATTGTATTGTATTGTTTATTGATCATTCATATGGCAGTTAGACGGCGCTCGAACTTGTCACAATTTGTTCTATCCGAACTTAAAGCGAATGGCAAAGCTAGAATAGTAAAGCTATACTTTAAGCGAACCAACACTAAACATTTTAACTTCGTAGGATAGGAGGAAGTTGTTCTAATTTGGCTTCCAAGAATTGACCCAAACATACTAACAAACCAACATACAGGGCAAGTTAAATAAAAGCTTGTAAAATATTTTAACCTACGCACCGTGTGGGGCCGGTACCTTAAAAGAATAGCCCCACTGCATCTCACCCCGTGTATGTCGTAAAAGGCGACTAAGGGATATGACTCCCTTCTTATATTACTAGGTGGTAGGGTTTAACCCGCCCGGGTTGGTACCACTGCACTGAATGAAAGGTCGGTCGAAACGGCTATGTAAATAGTTTGTGTTTTCCGTTCAGTTCAGTGTAGCCGGCACGACCGAAGGGAAGCACTGACGTGGCACCAAGTTCACCCGGTGTTATGGGCTGACATCACGGATGTTGTAAGGTGATGTAGCCAATAAAAAAAAAAATTAATTGCTCTGATTATTATACTACTGATCTACGACTACTCATCCGCTGGAGGAAATGATAGGCTTCGATAAGAATTTTTATTCGAAAACTACTGCTCTCAAACTACTCGTGTGGTGGGAGTGGGACAAAGCAAGAATAATGTATCGATGAGATCTTCATCAAATTCACGAATCTGCGGCCGTGTCTCCGACACAGCCCACCCACTCGCTTTTTTTTAATGGAAACTGACACGGTTGACTACATACCTACAACATCCGTGTTGTCAGCCCATAACACCGGGTGAACTAGGTGCCGTGTCAGTGCTTCCCTTCATTTCATGTCGGCTACACTGAACTGCACGGAAAGCACGAACTATTTATTACATAGCCGTTTCGACCGACGTTTCGTTCAGTGCGGTGGTATCAACCCGGCCGGGATAAACCCTACCACCTAGTAAGGTAAGAAGGGAAGGGACCTAAAGTTTAACGTGGAATCCGAACCACGGGCAGCCTCCAACGGTCGAGCGCATTTAACTATACGAGACACAGGATAAGCTACATAAAATTCACTTCCGGTTAGGCTAAGATGTAGCTCTCATACAAACCGAATTGTTCCGCGCGCCGAAATAAAGGTACGGTAGCAAGCTGACTTACTTTCTTCTTTTTAAATACGAATTTAACGCGATCGACGCCGCGGGCAATAGCTAGTAAGTACTTAAATAATATATCAAGTCAAATCAACAACAATTTTATTAGTATCTACCTATAAGTTTATTATAATTTTGTTTTTATGGAAACTGACACGGTTGGCTACACCACCTACAACATCCGAGATGTCAGCCCATAACACCGGGTGAACTAGGTGCCATGTCAGTGCTTCCCTTCGGTCGTGCCGGCTACACTGATCTGGACGGAAAACACAAACACAAACACATAGCCGTTTCGACCGACCATTCATTCAGTGCGGTTGTATCTACCCGGGCGGGTTAAACCCTTCCACCTAGTAATATAAGAAGGGAGTTAGTCGCCTTTCACGACATACACGGGGAGAGATGCAGTGGGGCTATTCTTTTAAAGTACCGGCCCCACACGGTACAAAATAATCCGATTAACTAAGTAAGCCAAACGGCTTTTAACTAAGTAAGAACTTTTGCAGGCAGGCCCTAGACTACAGTTGCATAATCGAACTCCCTAGACGTCTCAGTCCTTAGTAGATTATTGCCCCATTCGTATGAGACACGACTTGTAAGTGGTTCGTAATAATAACAATATGTGCCTTACAACACAGTTGCGGTTCTTTATTTGAATATGCGTGTGGAACTTTGTATTATTAACCGGTTAGTTCTCTGCGTCCTTTTCATATTGCGTGAATGATTTAAACGCGTTTGACATGGTTCCAAATATGAAATGACACTTTTATATAGATTCTACTGTACAGCGTGTTTCGTAGTGACGGATGAGTGATTTTTGCTATTATACTTTTTTATGTTTTGAAATTTAAAAAAAGCGTTTAATAGCAACATGTATATAAAACTATTTATCTGACGACGACAATAGGTCGAAATATAATTTTTTTTTATGTAATCCGGTATGGGTGGCTGAGTCGGAGAGGCCAAAACACATGCTCCGACCAGCCAATATCACCTCCGAGAAGGTAGGTGCCATACCGGAGACTTCCCTGGGTTGCTGGCTGGACTAGAGAACACAACCGAGGATGCTATGCGGCCATCTTACATACAGTACGGTGTATGTCGTAAAAGGCGACTAAGGGATATTACTCCCTTCTTATACATAGGGCACACTAAAAGTTTCCGGAATTGGCCACTTACATAAACAATATTTAAAAAGTAATTACAACATTTGAAAATGGAACTCTTTGGCTGTAGAATGCAGTTTGTTTCATCTGACTGTCAATTGTTTTTCCATTGTGGCGCCATTTTAAAAATTGCGTGTCTACATTAACATAAATTTAACCCGGGAAAATTTTCGTAGTATGATTTTCTACGATTTTAAGTGTAATTTGACAGCTCATCAGAGCCTCGCTCGGCTTCAATCTGCTTTTGGCGATGAAGCACCATGCAAGACGACTATTTATTGCTGGTTTGCAGAATTCAAGCACCGTCGTGTCAATCTCAGTGACTAATCTCGCGATGGTCGCCCGTTCACCGCTGTGAACAACAAAAACATCGATGCTGTGCGCCGTATGATCGAAACAGACAGGCATGTGACCTACAATGAGATTCGGGCATCCATAGACATAGGCATGAGTCAAATACAATCAATCCTACACAAACATTTGGGTGTGAGAAAGCTGTGCTCGCGGTGGAACCCACACAATTTGACCGAGGCTCAAAAAACGCACCGCGTCACTTGGTGCAATGCCATGCTTACCAGATGCAACAAAGGCGCTTCAAATTTGGTGTGGGACATAGTAATAGGTGACGGCACCTTGTGACTTTTTTCTGTTCCCAAAAATTAAGAACCAATTACGCGGTCAACGATTTTCATCGCCAGAAGAGGCTGTCGAAGAATATGAAAAACACGTTTCTGAGGTCACCACGGAGGAGGGGCACAAAAGTTTTCAAAATTGGTTTAATCGTATGAAAAAGTGCATTTACGCAAAGGGAGAATATTTTGAGAAACAATAAATTCATTTTTGACCTTTAATAGTATTTTATTCTTATTAATTCCGGAAACTTTTAGTGTGCCCCACGTATTACTAAGTGGTAGGGTTTAACCCGCCCGGCTTGGTACCACCGCACTGAATGAAAAGTTTGTGTATTCCGTCCAATTCGGTGTAGCCGGCACGACCGAAGCGAAGCACTGACGTGGCACTAAGTTCATCCGGTGTTATGGGCTGACATCACGGATGTTGTAGGTGATGTATAGCCAACCGTGTCAGTTTCCATAAAAAAAAAGCATATACTCGTAAAATGTACGGCAATTTCTAGGACAGCCTATATATACTACACACCACTTGACTCCAGGCAAACATGATAATAGCTTCTATTGTCAACACACGACAGGACAGACAGACGAACCTCGGCTATCAGTACAGCATCCGACGTCGACACGGCGGCCGCGCGGTGAGCATTCTAATTTCAAATTTTCTATTGAAAAACCGCCATTTTGGAAATCAGGCTCATTGAAGTCGTTCACCTTGAATACTGTTCTCCATACAAAATCGTCTTTCGAGGTTTATGTTTTTAACCGCCTTAAACCTTATCCGATTTTTACAGTTCTTTTTTTGTTGTAATAAGGACAGTCCAATCTACGTTCCTGTCTATATTTATTTTTTGAATAACTGAAGTGATGAGTCAATAAAGCCTAATGAACTTCATGATATCAAAAAATAAATAATTCAAAATGTTTCGGTCGAAATACACATTTTTAGCTCCGGTGTTGTACGTTTCATCTAAACAAAAACGACAAAAGACAGGAACATAGATTGGACTGTCCTTAAAGACAAGAAAAAATATTTAAAATTGGATAAGGGGGCTAGAAAACATAAATGCCGAAAATGATTTTGTATGGAGAAAGTTAACTTCTGTCTAAGAATTACACGTTCATTTTTTCAAGAATTATGCGATCTTGGAAAATCGAAATTTGAACGCCGCCATTTTTAGAGTTCCATATGTGACCCTCTTACTAGGCCTACGCCGTCGGTCCGTCCGTCCGCTGTAACTTTAAAGGGTTGTAAATAAATTGTACCTTTTGTATGTTAAAATGTAATCTTTTGAACCGTACTTAATAGGTAACCGGTTGAAATTTTCACAAACTATGTGTATTTTCACACATAGTTTGTGAAATACATACAAGCGTCAAACTTAGTGTGATTATAGTACAAACTTTAAAGTAAAACAACAAATAAAAAAATTGCACAAATGTGAGTCGCGTTCGCGCATAGGATACTAAAACAATTTTATTTTATAAATATATTCAAACATTTTTATCGCTGTACTCTGAATTTTATTACTGTGTTCTCTTAGCGTTTTAAATTATAATTTCAAATTTTTCTTTTGGATTTTTATTTTGGATTTACCCTTGGTAATTTTTGGTCAACATTTTTTTATTTTTTTTATGGAAACTGACACATTTGGCTGCATCACCTATTTCACCCGTAATGTTAGCCCATAACACCTTGGTAAACTAGATGCCATGTCAACGCTTCCCTTTTGTCATGCCGGTTACAATGAACTGGACGGAAAACACGAACGATTCATACAGCCGCCTCGACCGACCATTCATTCAGTGTTACTATGTAGTTACACACACAAAATTCGTATTTTTATTTTTAAAGACACTGGACACAGTGAAGTAAAACACACCTCTGTACCTACTAATAGACTGCTAAAGAAGTGTCGTGCAAAACGTTGGCTGAAATAAATTCCATACTACAATAACTGCTCCTTCTACATTGTATAATAGTGTATTAACTAATTCTAAAGTGTATTCACTAATTCGAAAGTATATTAAGTAATTCTAAAGTGAATTAACTAATTCTAAAGTGTATTAACTAATTCTAAAGTGTATTAACTAATTCTACATAACATTTTACTACAATATCATGCAAGTATTGCTTCGCCAAGTCGTCGGTACAATATCATGTGATACAGAGACCACGTGACCTGGGGAGGCTGTACTGTGCTGTGACTATGCGCGAGATATACCTACTAGCTACACTGAAGAAGTGATTGATCTTAACTGTGATAGATAAGATAGCGCTGAACGATTGAATAATTCTTCCTTCAGTGGTTAGTTAAGATAAGAGATTGTCAGCCTCGATAGCTCAGTGGTGCAGACAGTCGACTGTTGCTATTGATTGTTAAGCAAAGACATTAAACCCACCTGTGTTGTTAAGCAACGCTGGGCGCGGTCAGTACTTGGATTGGTGACCGCTCGACCGTTGGGAGGCTGAGCTGGTTCGGATTCCGCATAAAACTCCCCTAGGTCCCTTCCCTTCTTACCTTACTCGGTGGTAGGGTTCAATCCCGCCCGGGTTTGTACCACCGCACTGAATGAAACGTCGTCGGTCGAAACGGCTATGTAAATAGTTTTTGTTTTCCGTCCAGTTCAGTGTAGCCGGCACGACCGAAGGGAAGCACTGACGTGGCACCAAGTTCACCCGGTGTTATGGGCTGACATCACGGATGTTGTATGTAGGTGATGTAGCCAACAGTATCAGTTTCCATAAAACAAAAACAAAGATACAGTGCTAAAGGGCGACAGGTTATCCACCTCTCACCTTGCCACGGTCCTTTCAATCATGCAGTAGTTTTTTTTTTAATTTAAAGTGCGACATGTGGCATCGTTTCACCTTCGAGCAGGTGTCTAACGATGCCCATGGACATTATCTGATGCACGGGGTTTGCGAATGCCATGCCGGCCTGACAGGAGCCTTTTCACGCCCCTTTTGACAAACCCCAAGCCTTACAGAACCGGTAAAATAACAGGTACGCGTTTTGATACTACGAGTATATATAGTAGTTCGGATGCTTTATAGGGTCGGTCTATTCACACGAGTTCTTGCAGCACATCACCGATTACTCGCTTACCCTGATTGTCGGTATACAGCGTTTGTGGTATGTATGTATATATGTATGTAAATAAACGTTCTTTAAAAAACCGGCCAAGTGCGAGTCGAACTCGCGCACCGAGGGTTCCGTATCGCCACGTCATGGCTAGCGCCGCTCACGCCATCTAGATGGCGTGTTATGAATTGCTTCATATTAGTTAAATGTCATGATTAGTTAAAATGCTTCATAATCTATTCGGTAGATGGCGCGCGCACATACACTTTTTGGTTTCTTCTATGGGAACCCCGTGCATTTTTTACTTTTTCTTATTTTTATTATTTTGTACCGTGTGGGGTCGGTACTTAAAAAGAATAGCCCCACTGCATCTCTCCCCGTCGCATGTCGTAAAAGTCGACTAAGGGATAAGAAAATTCGTCAGCCTCGGTAGCTCAGTGGCGCGGTTGGTTAGTCAACTGTTATTAAGCAACGCTGAGCGCGGTCAGTGATTGGATGGGTGACCGCTCGACCGTTGGAGGCTGATAACGTGGTTCGGATTCCACGTTAAACTGTAGGTCCCTTCCCTTCTTACCTTACTAGGTGGTAGGGTTTATCCCGGCCGGGTTGGTACCACCGCACTGAACGAAACGTCGGTCGAAACGGCTATGTAAATAGTTCGTGTTTTCCGTCCAGTTTAGTGTGCCGACATGAAATGAAGGGAAGCACTGACATGGCACCTAGTTCACCCTGTGCTATGGGCTGACATCACGGATGTTGTAGGTGATGTAGCCAACCGTGTCAGGTTCCATAAAAAAAAAAAAAAATTGTTGTTATATCGGCCATAATAATGCATATTCTGTGAAAAATTCAACGGGCTTCCTATTACGGTTCAAGAGATACAGCCCTCGGACAGACAGACGGACGGACGGACGGACAGAAAGACAGACAGACGGCGTAGGCTTAGTAATATGGTCCCGTACCGGATAAGGAACCCTAAAAATACCAAATAAGGTACCCCAAATAGTTAAATTTGTGGCACCATTAATTAACTTCATATGACATACTTGTTCGTTTCGTCGCACACCAGCGACGAAGGCCGAACATACTACGTATCTATCTGGAGATATGCGCGTGGAACCTTATCATACACACTCGGTTGTTATTTGCCTTGATTAACTCCATGAAAGGTGTGTAAGCGCGCGTTTGATAAGGTACTATCTGAGGTAGCAAAATTTTTGCAATGTAATTATGTTACATGTCGGTTATTAGTAGAAATTACCTGTTATTCGGTTTTGAACAGAACTGCGGGCCAATTCAAATAAATATCCGCTGCTCTGAGGAACGCTCTTCCCTCATCCCTCCTACTCCTGTTCGCATGCGCCATACTCTAGCGGAGCACCGCTTGAGAGTTACGAACGGCACGATTCTCTAACTAAATCGTTCTTGTGTCGCACAGCAAATGTGTGGAACGTCCTACAATCGACATATCTTCAAATCGCGGGTACCCCAGCGACTTTACATACATATCACACACGCTGAATCCCGACAATCGGGGTAAGTAGAGTAATCGGTGTTGTGCTGCAAGAACACAACACCGACTACCACGTTTCGCAAAGTATTCGAACAAGATTCAATCGATCAAGCAGCAAGTAAGGCACGAAGACCCACCTGCTGCTCGACTCGGTGGACGTACCGTGCCAAAGTGAGAGTTGGCGAGCCTGTCGCCCTTATGCACGGCATCTTGTCCTTATCCCTTAGTCGCCTTTTACGACATACGCGGATAGATATGCAGTGGGACTATTCTTATTAAGTACCGACCCCACCCAGTACAAAATAATAATCATTTACTCAAAATAATTATCACCAGTGCACTCATCCTGATAACTGGAAACCATTATCATCGTTATCAAGAACGAATTTTGTGTTACTAGATAACACATTTCACAATCACATATCTAGTTTTTTCGTAAAACGAAAATGAACTGATGCATTTGAAGTCGTGTTGTCCTAAATGATGGTGTTTCTAGAGAAATTAATTGTTAAATAAAAACAAACAAACATTTTATTCAAAATTATTGATCTAAATGTGCAACCTAAAATGAAACGGTAGTGACAATAGCATGAGATGACATAAAATTAAACAAATTATTTAATTAAACTAAAACGATAAATAATGCCGGTTCAGTTAAAAAAGTTACTTAGAAGTTTAAGTGGTTCTAAGGAAAATGGAGACGAATCTAAAAAGGAAAAGAAGAACATATCTTCAAGTAAATTAAATTTCGTATACATACATGAATACCATCACGTGTGTTTCCCGTAGGCGTAGGCGAAAACAACGAATCTCTACATTTTTTATATAAAAAGCGCGACACGTGGCGCCGAGCCACCCATAAGGTGTCTAACGACGCCCATGGACATTCGGCGTACGCGAGGGTTGCGAATGCCATGCCGGCCTGACAGGTGCCTATTCACGCCTCTCTTGAAGAACCCGAGACTGTACTTGGGGGGAAATATGTGGGCAAGGAGAGCGTTCCAGAGTTTACCAGTTCTGTGGAGGAATGCCATACCACGATGCCAGGAACATGCCACGATCCTGACACACCTTTGATGCCTCTTCCACACTCATAATATTTTTTAAATTTAGTGCCTCAATACATAATTTCTGTATAATATCATTGAAATTGTTAAATTTAATTATCTAAATTTTAAATGTCAACATGCTATTGTTGATGTGTTCATTCGATCAGCAATTTGTAATACATTAAAGTTATAATTTTATTCCATACTCAACTCTCTCCTTTGTTCCAGACAATTGCATGAACGAACAAACCGAGTTTGAATTGCGACCAATCAGAAAGAAGAAACCAACTCCCGCATCCAAAATGGCTCAACCCGAGACCAAAACCGAGGTCATCCTGGAACCTGGCAGCGTCATCAGACCAGTCATCGATGACGATGGAGTCAAGCTCTTGGCTGAGCGCTTATACGGCATCTCAGTTCAAGAGATGGTAGCCATGAATGGATACGATGACAAGAACTACAAGATTACTGAAGACCTGAACATAAAGAATCCTCTGATCACCAATCATTGTCCTCACGGTTATGTCTTGAAGATTATGAACGCGATGGACTCGCAGAAACTAGCGTTTGTGGAGGCGCAGAATGAAGTTATGAATTTTTTGAGTGAGTGCACTTTTAAATTATCATCAAAAGAAAAGTCATGAGTTTCTAAGGAGATCTCTGTTGAATTGAATCCCAGTCACGTTCACTACCTTAGTGGTTACTAAGGCAGTGAACGTGACTGAGGTGCAGTATTTCTTGAAATTCTAAGACTACACTTCTCAACAGATGCGATCCTCTCAATTTAATTTAAAATTATCTTTCCTTCACTTTGCGATACTAGAACAAAAGCACTCGACTTCATTGTCATTTCCGGATTGGGTGGCTGATCTCGAAGGCACAGTAAATCCCCAATGACCATTTTCACCACCCCTGGCTATAATGTACCCAGCTGACTAATGTGCCGAGTTAACTCCTGTCAATTTTGTGGGAAATGTTACTGGAACCGAAAAATAACTGTTGGACTTAAATGTTGAAACTTCGCGCTGGAGATGGTGCGGGGACAAGGTGTCAATCCGGCTTGTCGGCAGCATAATATATCAGGAGAACAAAACAGAATACCGACCATCAATTTCTGAAGGCCGTTGGTAAAACAGATTCAATGATCCCGATGTAATTGAAGATCCGAAGATCGATGTAAAAGAAGATTAGTGATTGAAGCTCCTTAATGAACGTATGAGTGATGATGATGAAACAGACACGTTGTGGTATATAATCCAAGACCAGTGCGGTTTTTTCTCTAATAATGACACATGCCGGCATTTTACGGTTACGAATGACGGAGACAGATCTCTTTTTGTCCACTAAGTCCGATCCCGGATTAACCAAACTCTCAGGCGCGCAACAACGTAAATTAATATAAATTCTTCATGGGGAATGCCTCCTGCCCACTTTGAACTAATTGCTAAAAGTCTTAAATCTCATCTAATTTACAGACTCCCGTTCCGTGACCTGTCCGAAACCGATCCGCAACGTATACGGACATTTCTACTCCGTGGAGAGCATCAGCGGCAAGTCTCATGTGGTCAGACTCCTCGAGTTTGTGCCTGGGGAACTGTTGAAAGACGTTCCGAAGTCGGAGAAGTTGTTCTACCAGGTCGGCGAATTTGTCGCCTATTTGGATAGGGCTTTGCAGGTGAGTTATGTTTTTGTTTTAAGAACAGCTTTTTTTTTGCTCGGTAATTTCCTAATTAGAATTAATTAAAAACACTTCTGGGGTGACAGGCACCGTCACTCATACATAACTAGCTGAGATGCAGGCGAACACGGAAACCTAAAGGCTTTTTATGGCACCTGGTATGATTGGCCACATCACCTGATACATTCGTGATGTCAGCTCGTTACCGGTTCTGTCAGAACCAGGTGCAAAGTCAGAGTACTTCCATTTGTTCGCGTGGGCTACACTGAACTAGACGAAAAACTGGGACTATTTTTTTCGTTCCCGTATAATTTTTCGTACAGTTGATTCACATTGGTTGGGAATCGTCTTTATCTTCTTTCTTGCGATGATAGTACAATGATTAACGAACGCATTTTCTATAAAATTTCAGAACTTCAATCATTCCGGCTTGGAAGGACACGAGCACATCTGGATGTTGGATAAAGTTCCTGAACTAGAGAAGTTTAAGTTCGCCATCAAGGATTCGGAAAAGTTAGAGCTCGTCGAAGAGGTTGGTTTTGTATTGTATTTTTAATGTTGTTCTGTTCCACTTGTGCACAAGTAGCACAGTGGAGTTGGATAATATAAATTCAGAACGAACTGTAGCGGAGTAAAAACACATGGTGAAGTTTACAACATCTCTAGAAAAGAAAAGGAACACATTTCCGAGCGGAGCTCTACTTTGTATGGCAATTGAATTAGCAGTTATTTGTGACATATGCAAGATCATACCTACCTTCTTGTCGTTGTAGTGAGTAGACTGAAGGGGTGACTGATTCTCTTGCAAAATTAATCCCTTAAAAGTCGGGATTTTCGTCCTATCTTTGTTGTCCAGCTATTCCAGCCAGCCTATGTCTTCCATGATGGCTACAAGATGGCCTGTGTGGCTCCATTTTAAACATATAATTTATACTTGCAGGTAATCGAGGAGTTTAAATACGCTGTAGTGCCTCGTCTGCATGAGCTGGAGCGAGGAGTTATTCACGGAGATCTCAACGAGATGAACATCCTAGCTGCTGTCAAGCCTGGGGGCACGTGAGTATCTTATAATTTATTCGTAATTATTCTTTGCATATCAGTTTGTTTTGTTTCTTACTAGATGGTCTGATTGCTTCTTGTTTAATTAAATGTTCTTTCTTGGTCTGCAATGCATTCTCTCTCTTTTGTACCTTTCTTGATTTTTTGTTTATAATATTTTTATAATATTGTCGAAATATCTTCTTTGTCCAAAATGTCTGCCAAAAAGACCGCGTCCACTAATCATGGTAGCTAACTTCTTCTTCTTCTTGTTAATGTTTGCTTATTATCCAGTGCGTTCGTACTCAATTTTGTATTATTCTTGATCAATTGTTTAATATTTTCTTTGTTCATATTTCAAATCTTTTATTTTTACTTTTGCTCCGTCAGCTGATTCTGTCGTGTTCAGTGATATATGTATTACTTTTTTAATAACATAATTTTATGTTGTTCAATGGTCATATTTTTTTTAATAGTCTCGTTTTTTCTTTTTCAATAATTCATCAATTATTTTAATTTATCTTGTTCTATCAATATGTACATAACTATTCTGTTATATTACTATTTCATCTAAATTAACAATAAAAATAATGAAATCCAGACATACATTCCTAATTCCAGATTTTTCAAACAACTTAAATTCAGAGGGTTTATTGGATTTCGCGTCCAATCTGAAAAAAATCTATCGATCCAATTCCCACTATACCTCGGCACCAGTGCACAAGATGGCGCTGCACATCAAATGCAGCGACAAGCGCGCCTGCCCGAACAAAACTTCAAATAATCTAAAAATTCATATCAAGAATCGTCTCAAAGAAAATCGACGACCGCGTCCCTTGTAAAACACCCAACGGCAACCACATATAGAAATGGAATCCAATTTTAGCTCGTCGCCAATCTGTTGTTCAAACACAATGTGATAAAGGCAAAGTCGTGATGTTCTTATCAGTCACAGTTGCCGTCTGCCTGAGGCAGCCGAGATATCTCGTGATGTTGGGAAAGTGGCGTTGGACATCAAGTGATTGATAGTAGATACTAGAGTAGATGTAAACGGTGCCACACTCTCTGCATCGCTCTTGCACAATAATATAGTGGATTTTCTAGAGAGAGAGAGAGATAGAGAGAGAGAGAGAGAGAGAGAGAGAGAGAGAGAGAGAGAGAGAGAGAGAGAGAGAGAGAGAGAGAGAGAGAGAGAGAGAGAGAGAGAGAGAGAGAGAGAGAGAGAAGCAATGTGTCACCGGCAGAG
Organism: Nematopogon swammerdamellus; assembly: GCA_946902875.1. Classification (NCBI taxonomy): domain Eukaryota; kingdom Metazoa; phylum Arthropoda; class Insecta; order Lepidoptera; family Adelidae; genus Nematopogon; species Nematopogon swammerdamellus. The sequence continues at coordinate 11,842,723 of OX336359.1, forward strand.
TTTTAGTTCGCGTTTAGTTTAGTTTTAATTTGACATTTTGGGGGCTCGTCCGGGATCAATAAATTTGGCGTAAGCTCGCCAATCTTCGGTTAGAATCCCCGGTTCTGCTCCTTAATCCAGGGAGTAAGGGACACAGAGTGCCTGCGGACAATTTGGTAATTTTAAATTCGTTTTGGGTTACGTAATTTTCCATTAGTGGGGGGAAAACACGGGAAACGTTAGGTGCTCGATCTTTGTAAGGAAGACGCTCAGGATTGTCTGGTTGATTGCCGTATGGTCTTCATTTTCCATTATTTTTTTCTTATATTTCCTGGTGGGTGCAATTTTGGTGAATGCATCATACATAACTGTATTGCGCTAAAACCGTCATTAGGGATGTTTTAATTATGAAACGGCCCCATGACCAAGCGGCGAAAACCTTACCTATTAAACGAAATCGATTCAGTACCCGTTGGATCAGATCACTTTCTTCGAAAGACGGAGAGCGAGTGCGAAACGAGCATTTCTTTCGTGAACAGATTCTATCTAAAACTGTAGATCCCTTCCCTTGCCAGGTGATAGGATTCTCCACCACTATAAAAACATGTCTGGATTTTTTTTAAAGTAAAGATAAAGTTCAATCGGAACTGAATGGAGGCAGTGTCATGGCTATGGGTCGACATCACGCGTTTCTAAGGTGATATTGTTTCCAGCTGTTCTTCCGTATTGATAGTTTGCATTGCTGAACGAACGACAAAACAAAAATTATGGCGAACCATATTGAATAATATTTTGTGTCAATGAAATATTACCATTGTGTGTTCTTTAAGGTGAAATTAATGTGGGGTAATGCCGCTAGCGTCCTCGGAACCGTGCCCACATCTTCTGATCTGGAGGAGGGTTACTAGTTTTCTTTTATAGGTTTATTAGTAGGTTTTATAGGTCTGTTAGTAGGTTTTATAGGTCGGTTAGTAGGTTTTGTAAGTAGGTTTATTTAATTTATTTATTTAGTTTTAGATAGTTACATTTTAGATTTAGTATAGTTTTTAATTTAATGTTATTATTTGTTAGTTGGTTCTTGGGTTGAATTGAGTGTTGCAATATTTAATAAACATACTTTAAACAGTTAAAACAAATGTGAATCAGAATAGTTTCAAATTCCATGTTACAAAAAATTTAACACATAAGTGATCTAACCATTCGCAGAATTATCTGTAAATAGTAAAATTTGTTGTTTTTTTCCAAAGGAAACTGCCCCGAAATGTGTTAAAAGTTTGCGCGAAGATTCTGGAAGGCATAGTGGTAAGGTGAGCCATAACTCTGTATCCAGCTTCAATGCTCGGGGATTTTTATCAGCTCTTGTATGACGAGAGGATCCCATAATCTGTCCCTTAATTCGATCTGATCTTGGATTGAAATTTCTTGATCGAAATAGGGTGACAGGATTGCATAGCTGGTTGTGGAATTGGTTTGTCTTATTTCTATGCCTTTTTGCTTAGTCATACATAACAGCTTATATTTTTAGTGATTAATTTAACATTTTTCGGTCACCTTGTACTCTACAAGGTGTTAAATTGCTGCTGTTATCCCGCCATTAGCCATAACCTCGCTGACAGGAAAAGGACGAATGAAGAAAGTGAGTTCCTCAGAGCAGCGGCCATAGTAGTAACGGTAGATCTTGTCAGCCTCGGTAGCTCAGTGGTGCTGTCGGTCGGCTGTTGTTAAGCAAACCTGGGCACGGTCAGTAGTTGGATGGGTGACCGATCAATGGAGGCTGACCGTGGTTCGGATTTCACGTATAACTGTCCCTCCTTACCTACCTTACTAAGTGGTAGGGTTCATCCCGCCCGGGTTGGTACTACGGCACTGAATGAAACGTCAGTCGAAACAGCTATGTAATTAATTCGTGTTTTCCATCCAGTTCAGTAATAGGCTAATAGCCGACATGAAATGAAGGGAAGCACTGACATGGCACATAGTTCACCCGCTGATATGGGCTGACATCGCGGATGTTGTAGGTGATGTAGCCAATCGTGGCAGTTAAAAAAAAACCATCATGCTCAAAGATTCAATGCGTCTGCACTTCGGTGGTTGTGCCGTTTAGGTACGAAACCCTACAATCTAAAGCCATTTCCATTAAAATTCTAGAGAGAATGACTACAAGGTGGCCGGACTACTGGATTTCGGAGACATGCACATGTCTTACTACCTGTTCGAGCTGGCAATCGCAATGACCTACCTGATGCTGGTCACTGGGACTCCGAAGACGGGAGGCTTTGTCCTGGCCGGATACAGCCTTAACAGACTGCTGCCAGACCACGAGTACAGGCTTCTCAAGGTTAGTGTTTATGAGGAGCACTTTTATAAAAAACATCTGTCAAGTGCGAGTTTTACTCGCGCACGGAGGTTTCCGTATCTATCCGCTATCAATAATATTCGCCTATCTTTTGTCTTTCGTCAATGCAATGTATAAAAGCCTGTGGCGCCATCTATTATTCGATAGTGTGACTAATCGATTTTTCAGTATTTTTCTTATTTATTGTTATATCCGCCATAGCACAGATTACTTAATAGTTACTTCGTAACAGATAAATCACTCCATAGAAAATGTTCCTACCTTCGGGCTTTAATAGCCTACTCTTTCACAACGCCAATCGCTGCGTGCGAAAATGTACCTTAACGATCGAGTGTAAAGTGGTTATTGCTTTGCAGCTGCGCGCACTTGCGTGGGCGAGCGTCTATGTATACTTCGCGCGGCAGACGAATTTCTACTGAAAAAGACCGCCGGCGGCCCGTCGGGCGGTAGGTAGTTAGCGCGCGCAAGTACATAGAGTGCGTGAGGCCTGGCCATAGTAACACATATTCTGTGAAAATTTCAACGGGCTAACTATTACGGTTCAAGAGACACAGCCCTCGGACAGACAGACGGACGGACGGACGGACGGACGGACGGACGGACGGACGGCGGAGGCTTAGTAATAGGCTGCCGTACGGGATACGGAAACCTAAAAATACGACATGTGACATTATGAATGCTTGAACCAATCATGGTTCATTTGTCGTGTCCTATGTCGTATCGTCTTTACTGTTCGTATCGGCTACACTGAACTGGGTCTTAAACTTGTATCCATAAACAAGATACTTACTTACCTAATAGAGGGTGTTGCAGCAGCAGGTAAGCGACGCTCACAGGGTCGCGGCGGACGCAAAACGAGCGCTTTTTAACCGACTTCAAAAAAGGAGGAGGTTCTATGTTCGGCTGTATGTATTTTTTTTATGTATGTTCAGCAATATCTTCCCCAATTGTGAACCGATTTCGATGATTCTTTTTGTGTTCGGTTCAGTCTAGCTCCAAGGTGGTCCCTTTTGGTCAAGATCGGATTGGAAAGCGAGGCGGAATCGCGGGGCCGAAGGCCGAGCGATTCCGCCGAGTACATTAATAGCAAATAAAAAATACTAAAAAAACTGTGAAATAAAAAACTATTTCAAAAAATATAAAAACCGCCTTCAAAAATGTATGAAATAAAAACATAAAAATCGAACCCTAGAGTTAAAGGCGGTGGTGCTACAGCAAGCAAAAATAACCGACCGCCTTCAACTCTAGGGTTCGATTTTTATTTTTTTATTTCATACATTTTTTTGTAATTTTTTTATGTAATTCGGTATGGGTGGCTGAGTCGGAGCAAGCACATGCTCCGACCTGCCAATATCACCTTCGAGAAGGTATTTATTTATTTATTTTATATATTAGAGAATTCCACAGCTTATATTAATAAATAACAAATTTAAAAATCTACATTAAAAAACTGTGGTGCCATACCGGAGACTTCCCTAGTTCTCTGGCTATACCTATACTGGACTAGAGAACACAACCGAGGTTGCTATGCGGCCATCTTAAATCCAGTACGGTGGTACCGTCTCGGGCCGGTGCTTTAAAAGAATAGCCCCACTGCATCTCTCCCCGTGTATGTCGTAAAAGGCGACTAAGGGATATGACTCCCTTCTTATATTACTAGGCGGTAGGGTTTAACCCACCCGGGTTGGTACCACCGCACTGAATAAAAGGTCGGTCGAAACGGCTATGTAAATAGTTTGTGTTTTTCGTCCTGTTCAGTGTTGCCGGCACGACCGAAGGGAAGCACTGACGTGGCACCAAGTTCACCCGGTGTTATGGGCTGACATCACGGATGTTGCAGGTGATGTAGCCAACCGTGTCAGTTTACATAAACAAAATGTGTACGTATGCCTTTATTTACAGACTTGTATCTGCGCTCGCCTGGTGCAAAGCCTCGTGCTTGGAGCGTACACTCACGAGCAAGACCCAACCAACACCTATGTGATCTCCACTGAGAAGGCCAACGGCTGGGAACTTCTCAAGAAGATCAGGAAGACCAAGCTGGCGGAAGACGAAGAAGACGAGACCAACTGGAAGCAGCTGGCTGACGACTATCTTACCAGGAGTTAATTTGTCTGTGGGGATTTTTGAGTGATTAAATTATTGAATTGTTACTTAATTAAGATGCAATACAAGTATTTTCCTAAGGCCGTTTGTCCACGACATCCGTCATGACGGTCCTTCATTTATCTATCAGTTGTTATTATCATTCATACCCCAAAACGTATTCTGTTAGAAAATGCCTTGAGGCATTAAGTGTTACCTTTTTCTTTGAGTGCAATACATTTATATACAATACAATACGTTATCCTATTGCTCCTACTGTGCCTTAATACGAAAAATATGAACAATAATTTTGTTTTTTTTTGTTTACATTGATAGAAGGCTTAGGTTGACTGGTAGAAATCACTTGCAGTGATAAGTCTGCGCTTGCGCGCTGCTTTATTTCTCGTTTCTTTTCGTGTATTGATATTCTTTCAATTGTGTGCACAGGCAATAATTTCTGTTTTATTTTTACAATATTAGTTGAAAGTAATATATTGTTTTGGACAAATACAAATATTAATTCATTTGTTATTTCGTAAGTAATACTTAGATAAGAATTTTTGAAAATGTTTAATACACAATTTATTCTAAGTTATACTAAGACAAAATGTTTAAAGACAATAAAAATGTTAGTACAACAACATTGTTTTCATGTATTGGCTTTGTAGGTTTAGGCACACAAAACGAAATAAATTTATATAAATTGAAAAAAATAAAGCGACTCTCTGATAAAAGAACACATTTAATATGAAATAGTATAAAAAATATGTCGTATTAAATAATAATAACATTTAAATAAAATCAACGTATTTGTTCAACATTAAATCAAAAGTTACAAAAGAAACTAACTTGCCTATAAAACATTAAATAATTAATTGGTAACAAACAATTAAACGGTAAATTGTAATTGATTGGTAACTTTTTTTACGAAATAAAAAAAAACATAAATCATTCAATAAAAAAGTTACAATAAATTAAGAACTAAAGTATATGTCTTAAAAAGGAACGTCAAAATTTTAATTTAAAAAATTCAATAAAAAAGCAAAATAAAAAACTAATAGCTATTCGTATGAAAAAAAATCATGGCACGTAATTCAATGGCAGTGAAGCAAAAAATAAACAAAAATGTCTTAATCTAATATAAATATATGATTTTATAAAATGCAATTGCTCTATCTAAAGTGTGGGTGAGCGTGATTATTGTTTATTGTTTTTCGTTATTTTTTTAATATTATTTTCTATTTAAATAATTTATTTTTAATTGTCGATAAGATAAAAATATCACATAAAAGTGTTGTTGCAAAATGTTTGTTATTTTTATAATATATATTTTGTACATTAGAAATTAAAAACAGATATTTTTCATGATATTTCGACTTATTGGACGTCGTCAGATAACAAAAATTTTTATAAAATGTTTGTTCCAAGATTTTAAATTCTTATATTAAAATTATTAAACTCATCCATACGCTCAGCTTCAAAACAAATTGGTTCCCTTTTATCTGCAGAACCTTTTTTGAAATTTGATGAAAAAGTACAGTTTTTTCAAGCGAAAACCTCGAAGAAATTTGAGAAGATTTTGGAGACATTTTTGAAAGATTTTTTATCTTCTAGACAATCATTAATTTGTTGTTGCAAGTCTCAAATCGAATCGGGGATTTAGCTTAAAAACCATTTTAATCATTGACTTACACAATATGTATGTATTACTTACATAAGGATATGCCCATACGAACTCAATAAATGTTCTCATAAATGTGGCGGTCAAATCATAGTAAGAACGCCTAAATTTTTTATTTTAATAAAAAAAATTAATAAAAAAAAAATCTGGAAACTGAATTTTCCATACTATAATTACATTATATAATATTTAGATTTTTAATTCTGATATTAAAATTATTTTACGTTTTCAGCTCAGCCTTTTCATAAAGTTAAGGAAAATTCAAACAATCTTGCAATTTGATGAAAAAATACAGAAGCGAAATCCTCGAAGAAATTTGAGAAGGTTTTAGAGACAATTTCGAAGAATGTATACTCTTCTAGACAACCATTCGTTTGTTGCTTTACGTCTCAAATAGAATCGGGGATTTAGCACAAAATCGGTAAAGATTTTTCGAACACAAAAGTGGAGATAAGATCGCCCAATTTTACAAAAAAACTATTTTGAAACGGAATTATGAATACTATAATTACATTATGTTATATTTCTAGATTATTGTGATTTGGCAAATTAGTTAGCTTGAAATTAGTTTGAATGAATAATGTTAAAAGCATTATTTTGACCACCAATTTAGTGAAGACATATTGAGTTCTTATAACTATCGTATGGGCATTCCCTTACGTTAGTAATAGTGACGATTTTTTTTCATATAATTATTCTATCGATGTTCGAAATTGCAGCGAATGGGGTAGTGAAAAAACTCAATCCGAATAAATAATAAAAATATCTAAAACACCTCCTTTCTAAAGCTAAAACCAAAGTGATCACACTTGACCCTGAGGACCTTGGCGAGCTGAGGGGGTCCGCAGTAGAAGACGGTCACTTTGCCCTTCTTTTGGTCTTGGATCTGCTTGAAGACCTTGTCCCAGTTCGGTCTCCCTGCGATCGTCCTCGTCTTCAATCCTGTGATGAGATCCCGCTTTTCCTAAACAAAGTCATTAGAAAATGTCACAAGTTATTTTAAATTTTTTTTTATGGAAACTGACACAGTTGGCTACATCACCTACAACATCCGTGATGTCAGCCCATAACACCGGATGAACTTGGTGCCACGTCAGTGATTCCCTTCGGTCTTGCCGGCTACACTGAACTGGACGGAAAACACAAACTATTTACATAGCCGTTTCCACCGACCTTTCATTCAGTGCGGTGGTACCAATCCGGGCGGGTTAACCCCTAACACCTAGTAATATGAGAAGGGAGTCATATCCCTTAGTCGCCTTTTACGACATACACGGGGAGAGATGTAGTGGGGCTATTCTTTTAAAGTACCGGCCCCACACGGTACATTAAAATGAAAATCGCGGTAAATGATCTTTTTGAGAATACATTGCAATCGGTCACGAGGCAACATTTAACAGAAATTAAAAAAAATATGTGTAATATGGAAAACCTCCAAGACCACATGAGTACCGGTCAATGAGACTTAAGGTAGGTGGGTACAAAGAAATCGGATTTGTACTTCCTTGAGAGTCGAATTAACTGTAAGTCCCCAAACTTGAGCATTCAATCCGTCTGCTATACTATAATATATGTGAAAACAGAAAACGTTTATATTTAAGGACAAAGGAAACAATTGTATTTTATGAATAGAATAAATAAAGTTTCCCTTTGCGAAAACGACGCCACGCACACTATATTTGAAAAACTATCGACACCCTGTTGTTTATCCTGGGAGTCTTCAAACGTCGTCCTCAAATCTGCTGGCTACATGACACCTCAGTGAGCGTGTTTTCGCGAGGAGAGGAGAGTGAACTTGTCTGGTCGACTGAACCTTTGGTTCAACCATTGACGTTTTCATAAACAATTACTAACCTTCTCATGCAGAAGATCCAACGCTAACTGCAAACCGACGGCCTTCATATCTGTCCTCTGTAGAGCGCTCGTTATATACATGTGCATCTCCAGAAATCGCTCCATCGCTCCTCCAAGCTCAGCCTGTTCGATTTCCAGCTGCGACAGCAGCGAGACAAACCACTCGAACGAACGCTGCTCTCGGTTAATCCAGAAGAAGTCCACCTGGAATTGGGGAAGTCTTTGTTTCAGTAAAATCGTTAAGGAGCTTTGAGGAAATATTATATAGAGTTATCGCTCCGAAGAAATGAATAGCCCCACTGCATCTCTCCCCGTGTATGTCGTAAAAGGCGACTAAGGGATATGACTCCCTTCTTATATTACTAGGTGGTAGGGTTTAACCCGCCCGGGTTGGTACCACCGCACTGAATGAAAGGTCGGTCGAAACGGCTATGTAAATAGTTTGTGTTTTCCGTCCAGTTCAGTGTAACCGGCACGACCGAAGGGAAGTACTGACGTGGCACCAAGTTCACCCGGTGTTATGGGCTGACATCACGGATGTTGTAGGTGATGTAGCCAACCGTGTCAGTTTCCATAAAAAAAAAACATAATATATCTTTGTTAAGGAGTAACTTTGTTATCGGATTTTTTTTATGGAACTCGACATTGTAGGTTAGCTACTACACTCGTGGTATCAGTCCATTGCTTACTAAGTTACTTTAAGACTTAGGCGTAATACCAATACCTCCCTTTGATCGTGCCGGCTACGCTGAAGTGGAAGAAAAACACGAGCTAATCGTCATAGCCGTTTCGACCAGCCTTTGTTCAGGGCTGTGGTACTCATCCCGACGGGTTGAACCCTTCCAATTAGTAAGGTAGAGAAAGAGACCTGCTGTTTTATGTGGAATCAGATCTATGGTGCAAATGGTTAATGAAATAAACCCACTTATCGAATTCAGTAAGACAGAGAAAGTGGTGCAGGTCAGCCTGTATTGAACCCACGACTAAAGCGCTAAGTTACTTACTAGTCAAGCGGTAAAGATAATACTATAATGGTGATAAAATAGCAATACATATATGTATGTCCGCAGATCAATTCGATCGATAAGAATTTCCATGTCTCGAAAAACCCAGGTCTTGAATATGCCTACCTTCCTCAAATGCATGACCGTGGGCGGTATGTCCGAGGCCCAAGAGTGGTTGCACCGTGGGCAGCTATGCCTCGCCTTCCAGTAGCGATGCATGATGGACTGGAGGATGGAAGCGAAGGGTGTCACTCCGATGCCTGTCGCGATGAGCACTGCGTGTTGGGCTCGGAACATGTGGGAGGATGGTGCTCCGTATGGACCGTCCAGGAATATCTGGACAAAATATTTCTTTTTAAAAATATGGAAAAATACTACATCTCTCCCCATGCATATCGTAAAAGGCGACTAAGGGATAAGAACAAGATGCCGTGCTAAAGGGCGACAGGATCGCCACCTCTCACCTTGGCACGGTACTTCCACCGAGTTATGCTGGAGGTGGGTCTTCGTGCCTTACTTGCTGCTTGATAGCTGTTATCTTGTCCGTATACTTGGTTAAACGTGATGGTAGGTGTTGTGCTGTAATTAACAAGAATACTTGCAGCACAACACCCAACAAACAAATTGATGCAACTTAAGGGCAGGTTGTTTTAGATCTTAAAGTGGTATATATTTTCAAGGTTTAAGCGTCACTACTGTAGAGCTCTGGTCCCACTTATAGCACTTACTAACGCTATTGTATAGTCACAAAAGAACCTTAACCAGTGTAAAATGGGCCTCTTTCGGGGTACAAGACAGCTAGAGAACGCTATAACACCAAGTGTTAGCACCAATCAGCCTCTCAAAAGAACTATTAAACAGCTCTTATAACGCCTTAATGTTAGTTGTGCACCGACTACTCTGCTTACCCCGATTGTCGGGATCACTGAATTGAGAAGTCGGGATACAGCGTGTGATATGTATGTATATTTTTTTTCGATAAGTTGGCACATCAACTAGTTCCTATGGAAATCTGAAGCCCAGAAGTGGCGAGAACGAGAAATTCTAAAGCAGCAGACACACAGACAAACATACAACATCAAATTTTTACGGTAGAAGCATTAGAAACAACACAAAATCACAATGATAACCTGTTAGTACCTACCATTCGTAAATTTTCATTAATCACAGAAGAACTGCTAACGTATTTTTTATAAACTAAGCAGGTACATAGGTACTGTTCTTAGGAAATAATTATAAATATTCTTTAGACTAGCTGTTCCCGTGACTCTTGGACTTGATCTTTCTCAGCCTATTAAACGAAACGTGACTCTTGTCTGTCCGTTCGTTAGTCTGATTCAAAATTATTTTGGTTAATTGGGCAGGTTATAGACTTCATTCGATAATGACCTACATAAGTGAAGCCGCAACCAATGCTAATTTATAATCTACAATAACTCTTCTCTGTAACCTATATTAGAAGTAGAATTTCCAGGAATGTGTGCATATAAATTATTTGAATTACTGATACGGAAAAGAGCCACATATAGCTGACCGTCCGAAAAGCAACTCAAACTTAGATCTCAGCCTGCAACCGAAGCAATGACAGTGACCAATCAGTAAGTCACAGCCTCAGGTCACAGCCTTCTCTTAATAATGATTACATCCTTAAATACTATTTTACTATCTATTACATACGTTTATATTTACTAATTTCTTCTTATGCTTTTTGTTGAAGTTCTTCATAGTTCGATATTTTTGGGTAACGAAATAGTTTTCGAAGGTAGATACATTTGTTATGAATATAATTAAGCAATTAATTCCATTCATAGAGTCTCACTATAAATAAATAATAGTGGCTTAGAGTTATTGCAAGAACCAAATTCTGATCTTCTTAAAATCATCAGAGCCAGCATTCAAATGAAAATCAAACACGACAACATCGTTCATGCCGGAACGTGGCCGGAACCTCCAATCCAACTCCAAGGGTCGGCGTCTCCACGATCGTGTCTCCTTGAAGGAACTGGACGTATCTTCTCTTCGTCACGAACTGGGGCTGCTGGCTTTCTCTCTGCTTGTCGCAAGGATTCGAATAGTTAAAAGAACAAACACCTAGTTGAATTAACAATACATTTAATAGGCTACGTAAGTGGGAAGTTGTTTATGGAAGAGCGATGAAAATCATATTTTTTTAATTATAACAAAATACGAATTGAATTTTCAGAAGGCTATATTGCTTGCGGAAACTAGTGCTCAAAACTAGCGTTTGTAGTAGTTGTGCAGGGATCACTCCCATCAGCTCATAATTAAAGCCTTTGAACCCGTCTTATAGCTGGTATGGTACCTCGCTGAGAGTAGTTCCGCGAGGAGTGATGGTGGTGGTTGTATCTGACCATCCGATGGACTGGGTGGGCACGTCCACTTAATGTCAGATCTTTATAAAAATATCCCATAATTTATATTTTGAATTTCAATCGTTCTTGGAAATATTATATACTCTAGTTAGAATGAATGGTCTACAAACCTCTAAAGGCTTTCCTACTGCATAGTTGGCGAAGGCTTTCTCCGAAGTGGTTCCCTGGCTCTCCGCCTTAGCCTTCGCTTCAGCCTCCTTCTTCCCCCCTGATTCTACGTCCTTGTCCTTGTCTGGAGAGAGCGACTTGGATAGCCGTCTTCTTGCTGTATTTGAAAACAAATGATTTGAATGTGTAAAATTTTGACTTAAACAAAACACGATATGTGGGATATGATAAGGCTCGAAAATCGCTTACAAATCTAAAATAGCTAAATGGCTGGAACTTTCTTTCGTCATATTAAACTTTTATTTTTTATTTTTTTTATGGATGTGCCCGGCTTGTGGCATCGTTTCGCCAAAAATTAGGTGTCTAACAAGTGTGTGTACGTAATTTTATTGCAACCTTCCTTATAGATTGCATTGCTGAACGGGACAAGACAAAACAGAAATGATGACGAACCATACTGAAAATGCATATGTCTCAATGAAATGTTTTTTTTTTTGTGCATAAATAAATATCTGAATCTGTAGAGATTTTAAATAAATGTTCTCTTTATGTTCAATCTATGTACTCACTAATACTGTTAATAGTGCAATGCCATTGATTTTATAACCCTGTCGGGACAGATAGACCACTCCATATAACAAATTTGGTAACGTTGTAAATCGTAAAACCAACAGAGGGCGTTAATAATTTTTCTTGATGTTGTCGTAAAACAAACAGGTGGCGTTAATGTTTGTTAATACTTCTATACTAAGGGCGCTATCTAGTTGAAATACAACATGTATGTAGGTACCTTTAATTGTCACTAGGCTGTAGAATTACTGCTACTAGACAAAAGATGGCGCTTTCATTTATATTTATAAAGAACATTATTTATGTAAATTCCAAAATTTTTAATTATATTTGAATAATAAAATTATGACAATTTACAATTAAACTAACACTTCTTGTCAAATTAAATAAAATAAAAAAATGTTTTGAAAATTATTTGGTATACGGAACAAAATATTATTATGATTGTAATTTCCTGTTTGTGCGCTTTTAATAGATAGATCCACACAGAGCACGGAATACCCCCGCGCGCGCGCGCGCGGTATTCCGTGCTCTGTGGATAGAACGTATTTATTTAGTTGAACAGTTAAACAAATACTCGTCACTCTTCATTCTAATAATGTCAGCATTGTATGTAAAAAAAAATATGAAAACTGCCTTAAAAAATTTATGAAATTAAAAAAATCGAACCCTAGAGTTGAAGGCGGTGCTAAAGAAGGCTACACAAATCACAAAGGATATCATCCACGCATGTTTTCTTTCATGTATCATTTTTGCTTGCTTTAGCACCGCCTTCAACTCTAGGGTTCGATTTTTTTTATTTCATACATTTTTGAAGGCGGTTTTTATATATTTTTTTAAATAGTTTTTTATTTCACAGTTTTTTTTTGAATTTTTTGCTATTAATGTACTCGGCGGAATCGCTCGACCTTCGGCCTCGCGATTCCGCCTCGCTTTCCAATCTGATCTCGACCAAATTAAAATGGAACCACGTCATGGTTATCCCCTTTCAAACAAAAAAAAAGAATTTTCAAAATCGGCCCACAATAATTGACGGAGTAATCGCGTAACAAACATCCAAAAAAAGAAAACATACCGTCGAATTGAGAATCTCCTAGGTCTAAAGTAAATTGCTCGTGATGACAAATTCAACGAGCCCAAACACGATGGGTTTATCATGTGTAGTTTAGGAGTTCCTATGGCCACCTTCCGTCTCCATCATCAGACCAGCTCGATGGTACTCGTACTCGTATTATAATATATTAAACGCATCTGGCCGGTCGGAAAAGATTTCAAATTTAGAATATTCATGAAACAAGGGTCCGAATATGAATGACAATATCGATTCATGTATTTCAATACAATGACAGAGAAAATTTCAAAATATTAGGTACCTATTCTACCTATTTAATACTTTTTAGTTCTAGTTTATTTTTTTTTAAGTCGGTTTTATATTTTTAAAACAATATTACATAAAAAACAATAATCGAAATCGAATAATCGAAATCGGTTGAAGTGGTACAGAATTATTCGCCATGTGTCAAACTGCAAATTGCTGAAAAAGTCCACATCACAAAAGTTTTGCTGAAGGTAACCACACACCAATAGTATTTTGTTGCTTTTTCATAAACCGCTCAATCAATTTCAATAAAATTTCAATGGGAGCACCTCTGAAGTATGACCTACCAAACAAAAAAAGAATTTTCAAAATCAGCCCATAATTAACACGTTGAACGCCATACGACCCACCGGTGGGCCTAGCGTACTTTTCGGTTCGGGCCAAGCCAAACTCATTATATCCGTAATTTTCATCAACTTGAGATTTTCATCACAAAGTTTATAAAATGCGGTAATTTGTAAGGAAAATAAAAATTTGCGACTTTTACCGTCTAATTTTCGAGATATAGCAGAAGGCTCACGGGTGGATCGTGTGGCCTCATATGAAGGATTTGTATTTTTCTGTTGGCTGGGGCCGCGGGGTCACGCCGCGGCCCACCCGTTGCGCACACGCCGCGGACGCAGCGATCAATCCCGGTCCGGCTGCGTCGACAATTGAGGATGTTTTACGCTTTTCTCGCCAAAAATGATTATTTTGAAGATTTCGAGTTAACACAAGAAGCGCTAACGCAGTTAGAAAACATCGAGATAGATCTTCTGAACCGTAGTTTCGGAATAGATTCTATGAAGACGTAGTTCAACCAACGAAAAGAAGATGCTGTCGAATTATTTTGTCGGAGAGTGAGGATAGCGACTATGAAATGCATATAGAAAGACGGAAGAGAATGAAACACACTCTGGAAAGGAAAGAGGGATTGGCCAGAAAAGTGAGAAGAACATGTCACCAATGTTATGCAAAGAACGTACCAATAATGGGTAGCAAACAGGCTAAAACCAAGTCGAAAAAAGTATCCACTTATTGCCAAAGCAGCCCAACTAAACCATTCCTTTGTTTGCCTTGTTTTAACATGACTCACGGATAATTCTTTATTGTTTATGGTTAAACCCTTTGGGGTTAAGATGATTGATTATTTTAAATAATGAAGTGTCATAATGTTGTGATTGTTCAATTTCATAAATATTTTGTTTTGTTCAATTTCATAAATTATTTTCGTAATAAATAATGTCTTCTTATTTGGCAATGAAGAAAATTTTATGTTCATTTTTATTTTGACGAATATTTTCTTATTATTTTCTGGTTTTATTAATTCTATTAATACAAATATTATTTTTTACCTTATCGTTAAGAGCAGCCCTAGCATCGTTACAATTAACTTAATAAAAAACTACAAGTTTCTATTGGATTTGAAAACCACGCCGTCCGCTTCGACTACAAGGCCATGCGGCTCACTTCCATATTGGCTTTGTAGCTGCGCTCTGTGGCTTGTAGGAAGCGTTTACGTAGGCCCTCTCACGCGGCTCACCGGTGACCCCCATGCCCTGAATGGTTCAGTAAGGAAAGGCTCACCGGTGAGCGGTGAGCCCCGTGGCCCAAACGGAAATACTGGATTTTTCATGTGGCGTTGAACGTGTAAGATTGTAATTTCCTGTTTGCGGTTTTACTCCGGTCCAAAGAATTTACAAACTCTTTGGTTGTACTTGGGTTGTACCTAGCTCCGCTTATTTGTTGTTATATCCGCTATAGTAACCAAAGAGATTTTATGTATAGAGTGAGCACTACGAAGAAAGAATACAGAGAAATGACGGCCAATAGCTGAGGTATGAGGTAAGGTAGCGGGGTGGCGGAACGCTGAGCCGCGCGGGGCGGGAAGCGAGCGGGAGAGGGGCTAGCTAGCTAGCAAGCGACTAGCGGCTAGCGGCCCGGCCGGCCCGGCCGGTCAGTCAACACGTGCATTGGAATACGTAGGGTTGTCACTTAGTCTACCAAAAATTTATTTTTCGATTTATTATTTTACGAGTAGTTATTATGGTTAATTGTGCCCGTAGTATAGTGGTAACGCTTTCAATGCAGAAGTTGCGGGTTCAAATCCCTGGCACTAACTAATGTACTTATTTATTTCCTTGATAAGGATTGATATACGTGCATTTCATAACGAATAGGTACGATCGCTCCAGTGAAGAAAAATAAAGTTAGGTAACTAGTGCACACTGGTCTATGAAAGGTATTTTTGTGTAAACTGCTTCTGATTTCCACTGGTCACCATGTACGAGTAATCGAATCGGATATAACAAATTGTGACAAGTTCGAGTGCAATATGACTGCCATAAGAATACTCAATAAACAATAAAACAACAACAATAAAAACAATACCTCCTATGTCAGTGGGCAGAGTCCGTGCCTAGCAGTGGGACGTTTTAAAGGATTATAGAAGAAAACAAATAGTGAATTTCATCGAAAAAAACGTTTTTATGTATTTATTAAACTTAAAATACAGAACTATAATAACTTGAAATACATACCTAAACTTATATGGGTTTTTTAATTACCGTGGTTATTTGACATTTTAAGAAGTAACGGCTTTACTCACTATCGAAATACGAGCTGTGTGGCTCGACATTTCGGCCAGAGTGCTCATGATGATGGGCCATACGTTTGGCCCGAAACGTCGAGCCACACAGCTCGTATTTCGACCGCGAGTAAAGCCGTTTTGTATTCTTATAATACCTACACTTAATAACTAGAATAATATCTAAAAAAACTAAACTTAATAATAAAGAATTAATAACTGCGGTCTTGGCCTTGGACTAAACTTAAAATCTACAAACCAAACATACATAAAATAAAGAGTGCAGCATTTATTTAAAAAAAAAAAAAATAAATAAATAAAAAAACCATTAGGTATACTTTGGACTACACACACAAACACAACTAAAATAACTCTTCCTCCGTACTTAAACAAAATTAATAATTTAAATTTCACTTTACACAAATTTAAATTTTCACTTTCCCTTAAAGAATGTATCATCTTGGACTATTTTTATCCATCTTTCTCGTATTGATCCCTTAGTAGGATGTGGAAACCTTGTAAAAAAAAAAAATCTTGAAAATTTCTCAATTACTTACTAATTCAAAAAAAATTAAAGAATAGCGACAACCCTAATTAGCGGTCAATTCACTCTCATATTTTAACGTGGCTTAATACAATACATATTTATTTACTTTCATACATGATATCCCAGAACTCTATTTCTAATCATTCATATGTGGCAGCCCTAATGAGCGCGTTCAATTTATTTGTTTAATTAAATAATGCTTATGTTATTGCAATGCTAGGTCAATACATAAAATGTACAAAATTTTCAAATTGAAGTAGCGTTGTGACAGCCCTAATTGGCCAGTTGAACCAAATATTTGTAAGCACATGGAAAACAAGATATTATATATAAGGTCTTTCAAAATTAGTTAATAGTACGCTAAGGGGGGGTTCTGTATCGTAAATAAATCACTTTTGAGGAACAAAGATTTTTTTTTACAAAAAAAAATTTATAATAATGTAAAATGCAAAAAAAAAATATTTTCTTAATCGTTTCAGTTTCATGACAGGAACAAAAAAGTCTTCCAACACATAGATCTCTTTCTTTCAGAAATTGTTAAAACCACAATTTTAGTTTTATTAGTATGGAATAGAAAGAATTTGATTTTTTTACCAACTTACAAGTGTTACATCAAAATGGTAATGAAGACTTTTTTGTTTCTGTTATGAAAATGAATCGATTAGGCTATAAAAATCAACCACATATTTTTTTATTTAAATACATAAAAAACATTTTACATAAAAAAAGCCCAAGGTCCAAAAAAATTTATATAGGTTTTACTCCCTATATGATGCAGAACCCCCCCTTAGCGTACTATTAACTAATTTTGAAAGACTAACTAATTTTGAGATATATTAAGATCACAATGAAGTGATACTTACCTATGAAATGAGATGCCATCAGTTTTCCCAATATTTTTGGTATGATTTTTGCAATATCGCAACACACAACCGGGCATAATGACTGGCGCGATGCGAGCCGGACGGCAGCGAGCGCGCGGACGGCGCGTCCGCCGCGTTCGGTCGCTCGCGAGCTACTAGTCTCAAGAGGGTCCCTCCGCGTAATGGTTACTCCACCGCGGTGGAGCGAAGGCTGTTGCCCGGGTAAGAGGTCTAGTAGAATACATGATACGTCATTGATAGTAACACATATTCTGTGAAAATTTCAACGGGCTTCCTATTACGGTTCAAGAGATACAGCCCTCCGACGGACAAACGGACGGACGGACAGACAGACTGCGGAGGCTTAGTAATAGGCTTCCGTACAGGGATACGGAAACCTAAAAATAAGGGGTGAAATAGGGGTGAAAGTTTTTGTATGGGGAACAAAGAGATTTTATGATACGTCATTGATGGGGAATCCATGATTTCTCTAGGTAAGGCAATGACGTATCATGTATTCTCTTTGAGGTAAGGATATGAAAATTTATTATCTAGGCTTTTGGCACAGATTACTCAATAGTTACTGCTTTTGGTAAGAAATAATGAATAATGGTCAGGAAGAGGAAGGGGGAGAGAAAAGAAGGGGAAGTGGGTGGGAGGTACGTTTGTCAGCCTCGGTAGCTCAGTGGTGCAGGCAACCCTGGGCGCGGTCAACACTTGGATGGGTGACCGCTCGACCATTTGAGGCTGACCGTGGTTCGGATTCCACGTAAAACTGTAGCACCCTTCCCTTCTTACCTTACTAGGGTTGGCACCACCGCACTGAATAAAACGTATGTCGAAACGGCTATGTAAATCAAAGAGATTTGATGTAAATAGTTTTTTCGTTTTTTTCCGTCCAGTTCAGTATAGCCGGCACGACATGTCCGACATCACGGATGTTGTAGGTGATGTATCCAACCATGTCAGTTTCCATAAAAAAAAGAAGAAGAGGAGGAGAGGTATGGAGGGAGGAAGGGTTAGTGAATGAGGGTAGGTGTGGGGGAGGGAGGTAGTAGAGGGAACGAGGAGGAATGGATATCGAGGGAGTGAGAGGTTGAAAGGGGGAAGGGGCGGGGTAAGAGGGGGTTGCGGACAGGATGAGGGGTAGTAGGGGAGGAATGGAATGCGAGGGTGATGGGAAGGAGGGGCGACATGAGGGGAGGAAGGGAAGTAGGGAGAGAGGGAGGGAATGGGCGAAAGGGAAGGTGGCAAAGAGGGGGTCCGTGAAGGGTGAGGGGAAGGAGGGGAGGAAGGCGGGATCGAGGAGAGAAGACCGGGAGAGAGGTGAGTGAGAGATGGGCGAGGAAGGAATCCCTTCCTTCCTCCCGAAAAAGATAGAGAATATAAGAGAAGCTATGGTTTATTATCAATTTTGCATTTAAATCAGATTTACTATTTTTTTATTTTATTCGTCGTCGTGTCGTCGTCGGTAAAATCTACAATTTTACAATTTTATATAAAATATCATTGACTTATATATTCTGTAAAGCTTATCACAAATACATTAAACCCACCCTCTTTTAATCTCTTTGGTATAACACCACCAGCAGCATCGTAGATGGAAAAAATAGCCCTGGACTCAACTTTTTTTAATTCGGTGCCTGGACTCCCTACTTCATACTCAAAGACATTTTGTTCATACTTCAACTATTACTAAAACGAGACACCGCGATTATGGTAGTGTGCGTATCGCGTGAATACAGAACCGACCGTCTCAAGAGATCGCATCGATATTGTGTCATCCTTTTTCCACGCGCAGTAACCCGTATCGCTTGCCTGCACGCTCCACGCAAACATTTGCGTGTTCCAAAACAAGCGAACGTCGCGCGTCGACCGATAAATTGCCGCAACGGCTAAAAACTATGGAGGTGGCTTTTTACTTTCGAGCGACTGTAAGGAGAAAGGAAGTATTGTGATCGTCCAAAATGTCGAAGTTGAGAATGCGACTGATTTTTTTTTTTTTTATTGAAACTGACACGGTTGGCTACATCACCTACAACATCCGTGATGTCAGCCCATAACACCGGGTGAACTTGGTGCCACGTCAGTGCTTCCCTTCGGTCGTGCCGACTACACTGAACTGGACGGAAAACACAAACTATTTACATAGCCGTTTGGACCGACCTTTCATTCAGTGCGGTGGTACCAACCCGGGCGGGTTAAACCCTACCACCTAGTAATATAAGAAGGGGGTCATATCCCTTAGTCGCCTTTTACGACATACACGGGGAGAGATGCAGTGGGGCTATTCTTTTAAAGTACCGGCCCACACAGTACAGATTTGGGCTATATATCTGTCAACGATCCCAAAAAAGTGGTTTTGAGAAACATGTATGTGTGTGTGTGTGTGTGTGTGTCCGTCCAGCGACCTTGTGCCTAAACTGCTCAACCGATTTCGTTCAAAATTCGTATTTAGTAGTTTGAAATGATAATCTAGGGGTACCTTTTTTAGTTTTTTTTAATTAAAAAAAATAAGGGTAGCTGTCATACAAATTATTTCGTTGAGGTCGATTTTCTTATAAATGGCTAACGATTTTTATTATTATTATTATATTTAATCCATCGTGTTTGTTTCCGTTTTCAAAGGTGGTGAGGTAAAAAAATATAATTTTAAAGAAGGTATCTCCACTTTATCCTAACCGCACGCGCGTATTTGAATTGCACGCAGGTTTGGTTGGTGGGTATTTGGCAACTAAAAATATAATAAGAAATAGGCATGCCATCTATAGACAAATAGGACAACTTAACTTTGGTCTGACATCTATGATGCAGAAGCGGCGAAATTATACATTTTATCCGCCAAGCTCACGGACTGACAAAACATGAAAATATTTATTGGAAAAATTATGAAAACCTTAAAATACACTATTTTGAAATTTCTACTTAATATAAAATAATCTTTAAATTTAACTATGCTGTTCCCACTTAGCATCGTTCTATAATTAGCAGATTTAAAAATATAATAATTATTTAATTCAAATTCGATACTCCTGGCGCCATCTTAGGACATAATTGAAGACTAATTTCATGTTACCTTTAAAACAGCGCTGACGGTACATCTGACTCCCCCTATAAAATCAATGTGCAATGCTCACTCACTGTCACAGAGAACTATCTATAAACTGTCGCGGCAGATTGTTTATGATGATGATCGCGTAAGTTTGGCCCGAAATATTGAACCTCGAAGGTTCGTACAAATGATCGTGAGCAAAGCATTTACAACTCTTGTAACTATGAACAGTCGACCAGTAAATGAAGAATTCACACTCACTAATACTGATAATAGAATTAGTCGAGGGCCTCTGTTCGCAGTTCTCCAAACTTGGTGCTTTGAAGGCGATGATGGTTGGCTTTGTCCTCATGTACCGGAAGCTTTGAGCCAACGATTTGTTCTGAGGGCTCAGGTAGGCCAGTCCGAGAGCCTTGAGATGCGCTCGTCTCATTTGGCACTCGTCGAAACTCTTTTCGGACTCTGAACGCATGTATTCTCTTAACCTGGAATTGAAGATTGAGCTTATTGAGATGGGGCAATTTTCAAGATTACAATTTCAAATCATCGATATTAGGGTAAGGGTTGGAATGGTTTATGTATGGGGCACGAGACCTAAAGCATTAACGTACGTACTACTAACTAACGAACATCATCAATTCAAATTTCAGAAAGTGTCAGTCAATTTAAATGTCTGATGCCAAATAAAAATAGGACCTTGGTGACGACAGTAAAAGATTCACAATCAAAACCGTGCAAGGTGATGGAGCACAGAAAGGCATGGAACGTTTTGTGTATATAATCATTGAATCATGACGCCGGGTTCGTACCACTGCACTGAATTAAACGTCGTCGGTCGAAACGGCTATGTAAAAAGTATGTGTTTTCCGTCCAGTTCAGTGTAACCGGCGCGATCGAAGGGAATCTGTGACATGGCACCTAGTTCACCCGGTGTTATGGGTTGACATCATGGATGTTGTAGGTGATGTAGCCAACCGTATCAGTTTTGGTAAAAAGAAAAAAAAACAGTTAAGTGATAAATTTTGTATCATGATGAAGATTATACCAGAGATCAAGGTTCAAAAATATGTCACCTTCGTCGTCTTCTCGTCGTACTTTTATCTAACAATCATAAATTTATAAGCGGAGTACCTACATATTAGAAGAACCAAGATTCAAATCAGGTGATGGTTCAAGCCCATGGTTAGCAGATACTCACGCTATCAGTCTCTCTTTCTTCTTCAGTTTGTTTTGCATGTCTGGCATGGATAGAGACTTCTCCAGCGGCGACTTGTGTGGCAGCATCAGCAGATTCATTTTCTTCTCCGGCGTTACTTTTCTTGGGGTTGAAGCCACTGAAAGTTTTTTATTGGACGAATGAGAACTTTTACATAATCGTTTTTGGTGCGACGACTGGCAAAATCAGTCCGACTATCAGTTTTACGTTTGGCCTACATTACCTATTCGAGAGCAGAATCACCAGACAAAGGCAAATTAATCCAAAATGCCGAATATTTGGTGCCGACATCTTGACATTCAGAAATGAATAATTTATGTTTTTATGTTGACGGAAGGAGGCGGAAGACAGATTATACAGTTCGATTATCGAACTGGTGACAAAATTAGTAATGGTCTAGCGGTCAGTACAGACCTACCAAGTTATCTGTGAAGTGGTCAGATCAGGAATTACAGGTCTCTCTCTCTCTCTCTCTCTCTCTCTCTCTCTCTCTCATATGTGTCAAAGGTTGTTCAATTCGAGTGCTCAGTCTCTCTGACAACCAAGCAACGATGGCAGCGCACCACTCGTTCACAGATAACTTGGTCGGTTTGTACCTACTGAAGTTGCCAGTTTCAACACTTCTCGACTCGGAACAGATTTTTATAGTTTTACGTTTTTGTATGTGTTTTAAATTACATTTTATAATCTTTAGATAAAATAGACACCATTTTGTATTCAAGATTTTATTAATAATCTTCTTGTTTTTTCATTTGACATTACATATATTTTATTATATACAACATCTTCCCCCTAAATAAACCAAAATATACAAACATATAACCACTCTATTATTATATTATGTATGTATTTAATATAAAACAAAATCGTTAAACCTATTTGGAAGTTTTATATTTCTCTGTGGTCTCTGCATTATTGGTCTATCATCATTAGCATTATTAATGTCTGGTATATTTACATTTGGAGCCACATTGTCATCATTTTCATTATTAACATGTGGTATATTTACATTTGGATACATATCCGAATTCCGAAAAATCCTTGGCGAGTTAAATGATTTCCTTAGATGTATTGAATTTCTTCTGTACTCTCTATCATTTTCATCTCTAACTATATATGATCTTGGCTGGTTATACGATTTAATAATCTTCCCAGGAACCCAAACTTAATTTTTTTGAATTACAATATTTTCCCCATCCTTAAGTTCATCCCTGGCTTTACAATTTTTATCATAATGCTCCTTCATATTTCTTTGTTTAATATTCAGTTTTTCTTTCATAGTCTCATTTGAAATATTATCATCTAACTTGAGTAGCTCACAAGGTGTAGGCAACATAGTACTCAATCGCCTTCTCATTAACATTTGAGATGGTGACAACCCTATACCGGGAATCGGGTTAGTCCTGTAACTAAGTAAAGCCAAATGTAAGTCGTCATTTTTCCTCAACAAATTTTTTGCTATTTTGACTGCACTCTCTGACATGCCATTTGACCTTGGGTAGTTTGGACTTGATGTTACAATGTTAAATTTCCATGAATTTGCAAACTGTTTACACTCAAATGAATTAAAAGGCATATTATCACACACCACTACACAGGGAATGCCGTGTACACTAAAGATCGACTTAAATGCTCCAATGACAGCACTAGAGTTTTTAGAACTCAGTGGTTTCACTTCTAGCCACTTTGAAAAATAATCAATGACAACTAGATAATCCCTATTTGCATATGTACAAATATCAGCTGCTATTTTTTGAAATGGTAAACCAGGAATATCGTGACTAATCATTGGTTCCTTTATATTATTAGGTCTGTATTTCTCGCATATTTTGCACTTCATTATGTAATTTTCAATATCTGCTCTCATTCCTATCCAATAGTATAGTTCAATAGCTCGCTCTACAGTTTTGTTAACACCAAAATGTCCAAGGTTGTGTAAGTCACTGATAATTTTATTTTTTATTGTATTTGGAACTATTAATCTATTATCTAGAAATAAGAGCTCACCCTGAATACTTATGTTATTTTTTAAACTCAAAAACTTCTTTAAAATAATATTAGTAGTATTTGCTGGCCAATTACTTTTACAAAATATTTTTACAACTTTGAGCACACTATCATCATCAGTAGCTTTTCGTATTATCTCCAGATCTTTCGGACTACAACTCACATATTCACTAATATTATGGACAACTTCTAACATAGTTGGATCGTCAGCAACTTTATCTTTTAGGTAAGCACGTGATAGTGCATCCGCAATGTACATAAATTTTCCAGGCAAATACTCCACATTTAAATCATATTTCAATAGTTTGATTTTCATTCGCTGCAACCTATTTGACCCTACTTTTGCTATATCTTTAATCATAATGGATACAAGAGGTTTATGGTCAGTAATAATTTTTACGTGCCTACCGTAAATAAAATTGTGAAATTTATTAGTAGAAAATACAATTGCCAACATTTCTTTTTCTATTTGGGCATAATTCTTTTCACAGTCAGTCAACGACCTGGATGCATAATATATTGGCTTATTGTCTTGAAGCATACAACATCCTAAACCGTCTTTAGAAGCGTCACACTGTATCACAATTTCTTTTTCATCATTAAAATTAGAAAGCAAAGGTGCTGAAACTAGCTTGTGTTTTTACCCGACTACGGCGAAGCAAAAGGAGGGTTATGTGTTTGACCGGTATGTATGTATGTATGTATGTATGTATGTATGTATGTATGTATGTTCATCTGTTCCCTCATAACTTCTAAACTACTTATCAAAATTTGACAAATGAGGTATCGTTGAAAGCGTCTTGATCGTCCGCTGGTTATAGGCTATGTGACGTCACACAAAATTGACTATGGCGCCCTCTAGATGACAAAAAGTCATGATAAAAAAAATTTTTTTTTTTTAATGATGCCGTGTTGGGTATCAAATGAAAGGGCTTAATTAGCACATTTCAAAAATATATATATTGTTAGCTATTGCTTTCGGATTTGCTTGCATGCACCCGATAATTGGGAATAATTTCTAAATAAAATAAAATCAGGCCTCATTCCATACATATATACGAATATATTTTTTCAGCGTGTGTGATATGTATATATCACACACGCTGAATCCCGACAATCGGGGTAAGCAGAGTAATCGGTGTTGTGCTGCAAGAACTCTTGTCAATTACAGCACAACACCGACCACCACGTTTCGCAAAGGATTCGAACAAGATTAAATCGATCAAGCAGCAAGTATGGCACGAAGACCCACCTACTGCATGACTCGGTGGAAGTACCGTGCCAAGGTGAGAGGTGGCGAGCCTGTCGCCCTTTAGCACGGCATCTTGTCCTTATCCCTTAGTCGCCTTTTACGACATGCATGGGGAGAGATGCAGTGGGGATATTCTTTTTAAGTATCCACCCCACACGGTACTCGGCCTCATTCCAAACCTACCCAAATACATCCTACTTAAAACCATCTTAATATTATAAACGCGAAAGTTTGTAAATGAGTTGCGTTCAGGAAGACGATAAACCTACTCAAAGAAAATAAGTACCTAAGGGCGAGGCAGAAGGCCGAGCTGCGTTCGGGAAGAAGATAAACCTTCTTAAAGACAGTTAGTAACTGAGGGCGAGGCCGAAGGCCGAGCTTCGTTCGGGAAGACTATAAACCTTCTCGAAGAAAGTAAGTAATAAAGGGCGAGGCCGAGGGCCGAGCTGCGTTCAGGAAGACGATAAACTTTCTCGAAGACAGTAAGTAACTATGGGCGAGGCCGAAGGCCGATCTGCGTTCAGGAAGAGGATAAACCATCTTTAAGAAAGTAAGTAACCAAGGGCGAGGCCGAAGGCCGAGCTGCGTTCGGGAACCTAAACATTCTCGAAGAAAGTAAGTAACAACAGGCGAGGCCGAAGGCCGAGCTGCGTTCAGGAAGAGGATAAACTTTTTTGAAGACAGTAAGTAACTATGGGCGAGGCCGAAGGCCGAGCTGCGTTCAAGAAGAGGATAAACAATCTTTAAGAAAGTAAGCAACAAAGGGCGAGGCCGAAGGC
This sequence comes from Nematopogon swammerdamellus, assembly GCA_946902875.1. NCBI lineage: Eukaryota > Metazoa > Arthropoda > Insecta > Lepidoptera > Adelidae > Nematopogon > Nematopogon swammerdamellus. The sequence continues at coordinate 11,868,413 of OX336359.1, forward strand.
CGAGCTGCGTTCAGGAAGAGGATAACCTTTTCGAAGAAAGTAAGTAACAGAGGGCGAGTCAGAAGATCGAGCTGCGTTCAGGAAGACCATAATCATCTCGAAGAAAGTAACTTCTTAGCTACTTATTTCGAAAAGGATTATCCTCTTCCTGAACGCATCGCGCCCTTCGGCCTCGCCCATAGTTACTTACTGTCTACGAGAAGGTTTATAGTCTTCCCGAACGCAGCTCGGCCTTCGGCCTCTCCCTTAGTTACTTACTGTTTACGAGAAGGTTTATAGTCTTCCCGAATGCAGCTCGGTCTTCGGCCTCGCCCTTTTTTAATTACTTTCTTAAAGATGGTTTATCCTCTTCATGAACGCAGCTCGGCCTTCGGCCTCTCCCATATACTTACTGTCTTCGAGATAGTTTATCATCTTCCTGAACGCAGCTCGGCCTTCGGCCTCGCCCTTTGTTACTTACTTTCTTCGAGAAGGTTTATAGTCTTCCCGAACGCAGCTCGGCCTTCGGCCTCGCCCTCAGTTACTTACTTTCTTAAAGATGGTTTATCCTCTTCCTGAACGCAGCTCGGCCTTCGGCCTCGCCCATAGTAACTTACTGTCTTCGAAAAAGTTTATCGTCTTCCTGAACTGAGCTCGGCCTTCGGCCTCGCCCTTTGTTACTTACTTTCTTCGAGAAGGTTTATAGTCTTCCCGAACGCAGCTCGGCCTTCGGCCTCGCCCTCAGTTACTTACTTTCTTAAAGATGGTTTATCCTCTTCCTGAACGCAGCTCGGCCTTCGGCCTCGCCCATAGTTACTTACTGTCTTCGAAAAAGTTTATCGTCTTCCTGAACTGAGCTCGGCCTTCGGCCTCGCCCTTTGTTACTTACTTTCTTCGAGAAGGTTTATAGTCTTCCCGAACGCAGCTCGGCCTTCGGCCTCGCCCTCAGTTACTTACTTTCTTAAAGATGGTTTATCCTCTTCCTGAACGCAGCTCGGCCTTCGGCCTCGCCCATAGTTACTTACTGTCTTCGAAGCTCGGCCTTCGGCCTCGCCCTCAGTTACTTACTTTCTTAAAGATGGTTTATCCTCTTCCTGAACGCAGCTCGGCCTTCGGCCTCGCCCATAGTTACTTACTGTCTTCGAAAAAGTTTATCGTCTTCCTGAACTGAGCTCGGCCTTCGGCCTCGCCCTTTGTTACTTACTTTCTTCGAGAAGGTTTATAGTCTTCCCGAACGCAGCTCGGCCTTCGGCCTCGCCCTCAGTTACTTACTTTCTTAAAGATGGTTTATCCTCTTCCTGAACGCAGCTCGGCCTTCGGCCTCGCCCATAGTTACTTACTGTCTTCGAAAAAGTTTATCGTCTTCCTGAACTGAGCTCGGCCTTCGGCCTCGCCCTTTGTTACTTACTTTCTTCGAGAAGGTTTATAGTCTTCCCGAACGCAGCTCGGCCTTCGGCCTCGCCCTCAGTTACTTACTTTCTTAAAGATGGTTTATCCTCTTCCTGAACGCAGCTCGGCCTTCGGCCTCGCCCATAGTTACTTACTGTCTTCGGGAAAGTTTATCGTCTTCCTGAACGCAGCTCGGCCTTCGACCTCGCCCTTTGTTACTTACTTTCTTCGAGAAGGTTTATAGTCTTCCCGAACGCAGCTCGGCCTTCGGCCTGGCCCTCAGTTACTTACTTTCTTAAAGATGGTTTATGCTCTTCCTGAACGCAGCTCGGCCTTCGGCCTCGCCCATAGTTACTTACTGTCTTCGGGAAAGTTTATCGTCTTCCTGAACGCAGCTCGGCCTTCGACCTCGCCCTTTGTTACTTACTTTCTTCGAGAAGGTTTATAGTCTTCCCGAACGCAGCTCGGCCTTCGGCCTGGCCCTCAGTTACTTACTTTCTTAAAGATGGTTCATCCTCTTCCTGAGCGCTGCTCGGCCTTCGGCCTCGCCCATAGTTGCTTACTTTCTTCGAGAAAGTTTGTCGTCTTCCTGAACGCAGCTCGGCCTTCGGCCTCGCCCTTTGTTACTTACTTTCTTCGAGTCGGTTTATCGTTTACCTGAACCCAGCTTGCCCTTATGGACTATGGTACACATGTTAAAATTATAAAACAGTAAAACCTAAACAAACAAAACATGTAAAACGGATCTGCAAATACTTTATCACGAAGTTATATCCCCAAAATAATTAAAATAAAAAATAAGTTCAAAAACTAAAACCCGACTACTGAAAAATCACGCTCTAAAAAGTATGAAACAAGAAAATGTTCTCATCTGAAATTGTTATGTACAAACTATTCAATATTTTATCGTCTATTAAATAAACAACTTACACGTAATATATTTTAATGTATTTAATAAATATTCATAGTGTTGTTCAGAGGATAGCCGTGGTCGTATGCCACCTACCCTATAGGGCAAAGTGGCATACGACCACGGCTATCCTCTGAACTACACTATGAATATTTATTAAATACATTAAAATATATTACGTGTAAGTTGTTTATTTAATAGACGATAAAATATTGAATAGTTTGTACATAACAATTTCAGATGAGAACATTTTCTTGTTTCATACTTTTTAGAGCGTGATTTTTCAGTAGTCGGGTTTTAGTTTTTGAACTTATTTTTATCTCTTCCAATGCTCTATCATGATACTCGCTCCACATGAATACATTCTTTTCTTTTAATAGTTCTCTAAGGCAATACGTAATTTGCGACAATGACGGAATAAATGGTCTAAAATAATTAACTACTCCTAATAGTCGCATTAGCTCTTTCTTGTCTTTAGGAGTCTCTAGTTTAGTTATTGCTTTTATTCTGTCTGGGTCTGGCCTTTTTCCAAATTCACTAAATATATGTCCTAAATATTTTACCTCCCTTACTTTATATTGCACTTTTGTCATGTTGAACTTAACAGAATGTTCTCTAGCTCTCTTTAATACATGTTCTACATTTCGGTCGTGTTCTTCTTCTGTACTTCCTGATATAAGAATATCATCAAAGTAAATTTCAACTCCTTCTAAACCCTCGAAAATCTTTTCATTAATTTTTTGAAAATATTCTGGGGCGACACAAATTCCAAACGGCATTCTCAAAAACCGATATATTCCAAATGGCGTACTAAATCCACACAATTTACTCGAATAGTCATCCAATTGTACCTGATAAAATCCATCTTTCATATCTAGTACTGTAAAAAATTTTTTATTAACTAAGTTACTCGAAATGTCATCTAGTGTCGGAATTGCGTAGAATTGTCTTTTCAAATTTCTATTTAAATCTTGTGGGTCGATACAAACTCTCAATTTTCCGTTCGGTTTTTCCAGTACTACCAGATTACTTACCCAATCTAAAGGTTCATTTGCCGCGCATATAATATTATTTTTTTCTAGTTCATCTAAAGTAGATTTTAATTTGCTCTGAACAGTCTGAGGTAATCTTCTAGGCGGTCTTCTGACTGGGATGCTGTTCTCTTTTATCTGCAACCGAATTGGTGGGTCAATTTTCCCCATACCTTCAAAAACATCCTGATTCACTTTAATAAAAGCATCTTTAGCAAACGCTGCTGAAACATTTACATTATCTATCTTCTTTATCAAACCAAACTCAATACAACCCTGTAAACCAAGTAGAGGACGGGAGTTCACATCTACTATTAAAAACTTTAAATATTTTTGTTTTGAACCGATTTTACAATCTAAAAATACAGTGCCGACTGTTTTCAACTTTTCACCACCATATGCTTCCAGTGTTACTTTGCATGGTGCAACCTTAAAGTCCTTATTTATTTTTCTAAAAATATACAAAGGCAACACGTTCACCTCTGCACCTGTGTCTAACTTAAATTGTACAAAAGCACCTTCAACTTGCATTAACTGGAACCATGCCTTTGGATGTGTGTCGGAGCCATGCTGTATGTTGTCTAAGGCGCTCTCTTCCACGCCCTCAGCCTTATTCAAGATCTTCATGCGACATGATGCCTTGAAGTGGTTCTTTAGTCCACACCTTCCACACGCCTTCCCCCATGCTGGACATTCTTTTGGTCCATGACTGGTATTGCAGCGACGACAACGAAACGTAACAATACTCGGCTCCGATGTCTGATTTTTTATTTTACACATACTTAATTTGGTAGCTCCCACTTGCTCCTTACTGTAGACCGTTTCCAGTTGCTTTAATGTGACTTCCGCATTACGACATATGGTGATAGCAGTTTGCAGGCTTAACTCTTCAGTATTTAGTAGTTTTTCTTGTAATTTTCTGTCATTCACACCCATCACTATCTTGTCCCTTATCATTGACTCTTCTAGATTCTCATATTCACATGATTTCGCCAATAATTTTATTTCTTTAACGAATCTATCAAAACTTTCTCCGTCTTCTTGTACTCTATTGTTAAAGACGAATCTTTCGTACACCACATTTTTCCTTGGCAAAATAACTTTACCTAATTCTTTCACTATTGTGGAAAGCTGCTTGTCGTCCGTGAGTTTTGGTGAATTGTACAACTTTAGCCCTTCTCTGCCAATTGTGTTCAAAAACACACATATCTTGATTTTTTCTGGCAGTACATCTTTGCCAGATGCCACCATATAAATATCGAATTCCTGGAGGAAAATCTCCCAGTTACCTTTTATATCTCCATCCAGCGATAATTCTGGTGGTATTTTTGCCGACTGCGCCATGTTTTAAATTACATTTTATAATCTTTAGATAAAATAGACACCATTTTGTATTCAAGATTTTATTAATAATCTTCTTGTTTTTTCATTTGACATTACATATATTTTATTATATACAACAGTATGCATATTTATATAGTGAGTATCAAAACAAGAGCAATGATGGTTCCAGAAAAAGTGGTTTTACCTTTGAAATCGCTTTCGTTTAGTACTTTATCCTCTTCGATAGTGAAAGCCTCGTTCGTGTAGGAAGATGGGGAGAAGTCAACGGATCTCTTCTTCACCCCGTTGCTGTGACCTTTGTTACTTTTGTTGGATAATTTTCGCTCTAGCTGCCTGAAAGAGAAAGTTCAAGAATGATTTGAACAGTTCAATAATTAGTCGTAATATACATAATCGTAGTTATAGATACCTTTTCGATATTGAAATTACCAAATACAGGTTTCCTTCTCCTTCTGAGTATCCAACTATTTCCTTCTAAACACAATTTCCTTAATGTTTCGAATTCGATAACTCTTTTTAAAAAAGAGTTATCGTTTTTTTGAATTGATACAATCGAATTCAATAAGAGTTGGTCGAAAAGGTTGGTTGATAATAAATGTTCGTGATGTATGTAAGAAAAAAGTGAAAAGTTCACTGTAGTCGACATGATTATAAGGAAAGTTTGACATGCGATCAACTTCCGACAGGATCAATGTGTAATAAAATAATGGCACATCTTAATCCGTGTGAAGGTGAAACTATGCCACATTAGTAAGTACATTGAAAAAAAGCAATTGTCAATTAAGCCCGCCATACCAGTTACAACAATCCGAAATTTCAGATCCAGCGTTAGCCTGGGTGAGGCGTTTAAGAGAAACAGACAGACACGCAATGACTCCATTTAATATTTTATACAATAGCAGGGATTGAAGAGTTACGTACGCCTGGAGTTTCTTCAACGGTTCTCCAGCAGTGCTGCCGACGCTGGACTGGCTGGAGTCATGAGGTGCAACGTCTCCGGCATGCAGGCGAGCGTGTTCACGCTCAAAGTTTTCGTACAACCGGTTCGTCCACTCGCCCACACCGCGAATATGCAGCCACATGTATTCTGGCAAATATTAAGTATGTTTCTATGTATTTCATTTTCCAGTACAACAATTTAGTCCTTCAAAAGTCCTTACCTCATTGTTACAGAAAAGAAATATCAAAAACCAGATCATCTATTTTAATGCAGATAAGACCTGGGGTATTTTAAAAAGACCCCAGGTCGCAAACCCATGATGCAAATGCAAAAATACCCATGATCAAACTAATGTAGTTAAATTAACCGTCACTAGACGAAATAGGTGAAATGGTATCACCTGTAGTGCTTTCCTTTATACAAATTACAAGTATTTTACAAGGCGTCTTCTAAATAGACGATTGGTTGACTGGACTGGTGGACCTCTTTGCGAAAGAACCTTAAAAATTCATGAGGATTGTTGCCGTGGGGACCACATTTCCTCGTTGCTGGACGGAGAGAGACACGCTGGGCGAAAAAGTATGCTGCTCCCGGTCATTCGTACCTTCCAAAAGCAGTTTGTCCAACCGCCTGAGCTCCAAAGACAGACCGTGGATCTCCAAGAAACTCAAACTGATTTACTGAGAGTTATACAAGTTGCCCTCTACCTACATATAGCATAGCCAACAAGACTAGATTCTAGCTAGAGCCTAATACGTACGTTTAAGGTAACAATATATTTTTTAATGTTTTACAACAATGGTGAATCGTACCTTCTTGTTCAGGGGCGCTGCTAATCGTGAAAGGATGCCACTCATAAGTCGCGATGGCAGGAATGTTAACGAATACATAGTCTCCAGGATGGAAGTCGAAATGATGAGGTCTCTTGATGACCAGGTGCGTCACTTTGGATGGAAGAAGAAGACCAGAACTGATGTAGGTCTTGCCGCGCTCTGATCTGAAAGAGTTATGCGATAGAAGTGTATGTATTGGTTGTGTTATTATGTCAGTAAGGAGACATACGACTACATAAACAGTCGGAGGCAAGAGTGTTTCATTACCGCTGAAGGCCGGAAGGGCGGGAAAAATTTGCCTGTCCGGCAGTGGAAGCAAGAATGCGTACTGGCTGACTTTTATGTGGGAAAAGTACCACGAAATTCATCACTCAAGCTGCTCCATGGTTTCGATTCCATGTAAAACTGTAGGACCGTCCCATATCTTACTAGTTGGTAGGTGCAAGCCACCTGGATTGGTCAACGAGTGGGTCAGACAAAACATATGTGAAAACTAGATTGTGTTTTCCGTCTTGTTCAGGATAAAAGGGATCAATTGCGTAGTATCCGATGATAAGTATTGTATTATGAGTGTAGAAGCAGGCGTCAGAGGTATATCAGGATCTTGGAAAGTGGAGATCCGTTTTCTCTGCCTATCACATCTCTTAACAGGAGTCACGTTATGTATTTAAGCAGAAGGGAACAAGCTAACAAACCTCATCCAAGCAAGTCTTGATATCCTCTCCACAACATAGATGAGCCCTGGACCCACGAACCATTTCCAGAAGTTGGGTGCGTGGAAAATGACCAACAGCCAGAAGGGTACATACAACAAATGGGTCCAGTAGAACACCTGCAATTTTACAGATGACACAATTCGTTTCTCAGTTCCTCGAAGTCCTGAATGCAGGCGGACTTGTTTTTAAAATGCAGTAGTCCATAGAAAAGCGTTTGGAATTCGTGTGCATTTTTTGAATTGTATTATAACAGATTCCGAGGTCTTAGTTATATTGAAGTCTTAGGCACAGTCATTTACACCCACGGGGACATAGCAGCATTAAACACACGGCTTGTAGGCGGATTCTAGTCTCTGCTAAAAGACCAATAATTTTATACCTTATTTTAAAATACGTACTTGCAAGAGTTGGGTAAGGTGTTCCCCGGTATGTATTCCACGTCTTTGCGGTGTAACAAAGAATACGAAGAATATAAGAATTCATTTGAAGATGCAAGGATTAATCCATCTGAATACATTAAATCATTTCACAATACTGCAAATAGCTTACCTCAAAGCTACCACCTCTTCTTATAAACGGCTGAGAGCATATGAACATGATCCCAAGCATCACAACAAGTGATATACCAGTCGGATTGGCACAGCCTCCGACAAGTCCGAACAAGCCTGGCTTGTCCGTCAGGAGCCAATCTGACACTGTGTAGTTGGCGTGGTTTACTACTGGATCGTTAACCACGATTACAGCTGAAAGAGTAAACAATATTTTATAACGTATTGTTGAGTTATATTTTTTTGTAAAACTTGTAGACTTGCCTGTTGGGACATTAACTCAAATAAAATGCCAATTTCATCCCTGGCTAGAGGGGTATCAAATAAGTATTATCAATTGAGTCTGGCATACCGCGGTATTTATTAAAGGAGCTGATAGAAAGCCAAGATTAACAAATCAAAGTAAATGTATTTGTTACTTATCCTTCAACCTTAAAAACTATAAAACATCTGAGTAGGCAGTATGGAAATCGCCTTCATATCACGAAAGAACTACGAAGAAACCAAGAATAAATAGCCTAAGATACAAAAGGAAAAGGGATCGAAACCTCGGTAATTTAAAACCTATAAAAGGCAAATTACCCACCGAAGTTGCACAAATGCATAACAGTATGGACCACACTGAAGACAAATATGAGCAGTCCAGTCAGCTTGTGCAAGTATATGTGATGGTCTAGGGGTAGCACCACGCTGAACCCTCGTGTCCTGAGGAACGTGATGCTCTGTCTCAGCATCATGACCAGTACCCACATACAGTTGAAGTTTAGGCACTGTCCTGGAAAGAAGAAGGTGTTTTTAATCATATATTGATTAAAATATTTTGCTCCACAACATTTTACATACGAAAATTTCTCATCTTAATTATCATGGAAGGTGTTGAACTAAGCTTGCGATGGCTTCACCGAACATATCCGGGCCCATCGGCAGTAGAGGAGGGTGTTAATCGAGGTCGGGGAGTTCAAGCCCTCGTCAGCTAGTCTGCGTTGACTAGGACGCGGGGAACCACCAGTCCCGCTCTCAACCTCCCTCTCTCTACCTATCCATATTCTGTAGGATGCTTCCAGTGACGTTTTCGCAGCTCTCTCCATATCCTAGGAGCTCAGCACAAATAATATTCACCAAGAAAGGACGGAAAATAATTAAGATGGAACGGTGACATGAAAATACTGGCATAGCAACCTCACGTAGCGGGTGATGAGGTCAACTCAGTCTCGTTCTGCAAAAAGTCATGGACTTATGAATATGTACCTGCTGGTAATGATTGTTTATTCATCACCAGCGCGTTCAAATCCACTGCCGGATCTAGGCACACGCTCTTTTCATCCATAACCGGTTACCTTTTTTGGCTCGTCTGTGCACCTACCCGGGGTCGTCCCATGCTACGTATGCTTGTGAGTGGCCAACATTGTCTAACGCTCAATTGTTTATAAGCGTCTCGATCTATTTCATTGTTGGTATCACAAATGGTATAACTGAGTACGATGCATATCTGCAAGTGGTTATAGGTATACGCTTGGGACATGGAGCCCGGACGCTAAAGACTTAGGCCCACTTGCACCAACACAAATTTAATATATAAACCAGTTTAACTCGTTAAGCTAGCACCCGTTGACTGTGGGAACCGCGTTTAAATCCATAACTCGCTACTTAACTTTAAACTCGTGTTGGTGCAAGTGGGCCTTAGTCAAGCATTTTGTGAGTTCGCTTCGTCTGTTTTACAGCCCTTATTAACTGCCATCCATCTTGTCTCCACAACACTCGTCGCGGGGAGACACAGCACCCTTCTTCTGTTGATTGTTGAGAACACATTGTTTCCTAAAATCATTACTTTGTCGAACCGATAAGGTGTGGAACTGTCTTCCTGCGAGTGTGTTTCCCAAATCCTTTAACCCGGAGTGTTTTCAAGCGTCGTATCAATAGGCTCGACAGCCCGAAAATATGCTGTTATGGCATCTATTTGAGCGTAGTTCCTCAAAATGGTAGTTTGAGGTAAATTTGGCTCTGCCGACTGCACCATTGGTCCCTCGGCACAGCCATCCATTTTGTCCAAACACACCAGCCATGCTGTTTTTTCATAAAAACAAAACAGCTGGACCGTCCACAAGTTGAAGCATCCGGGGACCGCCGTCGTCGTGTCAAAGCGTTATTCACGCTGATCTCTGTTTGTGGCTCTGTTCTAAAAGTTATTTAGATGATGTAAGTCGGCCCAATTGAATTTGTATTGTATTTGTATTGTGTTGAAACAAGATCTTTACTTCTTTTTAATAGCTCAATTTTCATACATATATAGGTGTTTGTTGAAGATCCAGGCTATATAACATTGCGACATCCATAAAGCAAGTGCAGAAGAAGCGGTAGTGATCAGGTCAAATAAAATAACGGACTATAAATAAAATACTTGCCACAAGCTCTAGCGACGATGACAAATCCATTCGACTTCCTATACTCGATCGCTCTCGATATAAACAGACCAGCATTCAGGACGACGAAGGCACTTAAGAATATCAGGAAGACATAATTGTTCTTGACGTAAGGCCGGGACATCTGGTATGGCCGAAGGCTGAGCAACTTGCCGAAGAATGATTTAGTCTCTGCTTTTGGCTTTGGTGGGACCAGCCATCGGTCTATGCTGTGGAAGAAAGAAAAAGGTTAAGAGTAATAATTAACATCTTTCACCATTTGGCAGTTGGCCAAGGAATAAAAACCTTGTTCAGTAAGAAAAAAAAGCTTCCTCGGTAGGGTTAAACCACGGGCGGGTTAATACCACTGCACTGAATGAAAGGTCGGTCGAAGCGGCAATGTAATTAATTGGTGTTTTCCTTCTAGTTCAGTATAGCCGGCGCCACCAAAGAGAAGCACCAAGGAGCTTTGAACCAGACCAGTTTGCCCGGCGTTGCGGGCGGTGTGGCCCGATCGTTGTTCTGTGGGAAGCACTGACGTTGGCACTTAAGGGTGTTTCAGGTGGTTTAGCCAACAGTGTCAGTGTTCATTAAAAAAAGCGAAAGGTCGTGGGTTCGATCCCCGTTGGTATGCAGTCCTATCGTTCTCTTTCCGTCTCTGATAAGTGTATTTAGTTTCTGCTAAAATGTGATGTAGAACATTCGATCAAACACAAAGAAAGAATGTACGACGCAAACCACACGCTGTATCCCGATCGGGGTAAGCAGCGTAATCGGTGTTGTCCTGCAAGGACTCTGGTAAATTACAGCACAACTCTGACCACCACGTTTCCACCACGCAATCATATACATGGTGTACTCATTGGTGTATTTGTGAGACCTTCACTGAAGTGTGTTGTTATTGTTTTTAGGCAATTTATACTTCACTTTTTGTACCTATTTAGTTTTGCGTATTTTGTCAAATTATGTTATCAATAAGTTGGATTTTTCTCTCTCCCTTCATTTGTTACGCTGTTTTTGGGAATGTTGTAGAATTTTTTCCTTTTTAAGAATGTTTCTTTCTGTATATTTTTACCGGGTTGTATTGTAATTAACTTTCCTTTTTACCTATTGTGTGCTGGCGGGGTGTGATAGTGAGCAGTCACTAGCTCGTATATTTCACTGTTTAGTATTGTATATATATGCTTAGTTTATAATTATTATATTAATATATTGTAGGTAATTTATAAATTTTATATATTATAGTTACATTATGACCACTGATTCTGACTCCGATTCATATTATTCTGTCAATTCGTCGTCTAGGGAAAATTTTAGCGATGCGGAGGATTCGATTCTCAATGCTCCCCACCTAGGTGACACTTTGCATGCACATTTCTGTCATAATGCAAAAAATTTCAATGTGTGTCACATAAACGCGGAAAGTATTCCTGCGCACTACTCCGATCTCCTCACTACCTTTACCAGTCCTCACATACATGCGTGCCTAGTCTCCGAGACTGTTCTTAAACCTACACTTCCGTCTACATCGTACAGCCTCCCCGGATTTCAACTCATAAGGAACGACCGGACGGGTAAGGGGTGGGGAGGTGTTGCTATATATCTCCGTAGCAACATTCCCTCTAAAATCATTTCTCAATCTTCATCACAATATTCAGCATCAGCTGAATATATTTGTCTGGAACTAACTTTTAACCATCACAAACTTCTTCTTTGCGTATTTTACTGTCCCCCTAGAGTTAATTACTTTAGTGATTTTGAGTTACTTCTAGAGCAGTATGCTGCTGAATACACACATCTGCTCATTCTAGGTGATTTTAATACTTGCTTGGTCAAGGATGATACACGATCCCGAAAACTTATGTCCATTACTCGCTCCCTGAATATTGATGTTCTCTCTTTAAACCCAACCTTTCACATTAACGACACTCATTCTCTTTTAGACTTGATACTTACGTCACGTAAGGATCTTGTCAGCGCTCATGGACAGTTTACCGCACCTGGTTTTTCTAATCACGACCTAATTTTTGCTTCATATAAAATGAAACCTCCCAAACAAAAACCCAAGATCCAACTACTTCGAAATTTCGCCAGGATGGATGTTTCTGTGCTGAAGGCTGATGCTGCTACCATAGATTGGTCTTCTCTTCTTGACGCGGAGAACATCGACACTAAAGTCGAAATACTGGAACATTCGTTGAACGCTCTGTATGACAAGCACGCACCAGTACGTCCCGTCAGAATGAGGCACACACCTGCACCATGGATGTCCGACGACATCCGTAAAATGATGGCTCGACGTGATGCCTTAAAACGCAAATACGGACGCAAATCGACGGACGAAAATCTTAAGTTATACAAGACTGCAAGGAATCGGTGCACTCAGATGTGTCGAAATGCAAAGCGCCGCCACATTTATGAGACTATTCAAGACTCACCCCCACAAAAAATGTGGAAATTCCTACGCACCTTAGGTGTTGGGAAGGCTTCTCCACAGACTAGTCAGTCGATTGATCTTGATGGACTAAATAAACATTTCTCCACTTCACCATTTTCTATAGACCCTACCAAAAAATCGAACACTCTTTCTCAATTGAACTCAGTTACACTTCCTACTAAGGATCAATTTATATTTTCTCAAGCCACTGACTGTGAAATAAAAAAGATTATCCTCTCTATCACAAGTAAGGCTGTAGGCCCTGATAACATGAGTCGAGAACTATTCGTCCCGATAATAGATAATATTATTCACATAATCTCTCACATAATAAACTATTCTTTATTATCGGGAACGTTTCCAGAGCCATGGAAAAGAGCCTACATGATACCTCTGCCTAAAACTAGTACTCCCATTCAGTTTAAGGACTACCGCCCTATCTCTATCCTTCCCTTTCTCTCAAAAGTGCTCGAGAGGGTAGTGCATTCTCAGTTATCCCTTTTCATATCCGTAAAGTCCCTCCTGAGCCCCTTTCAATCGGGATTTCGTCCGTCCCACAGTACCACTTCAGCTCTTGTCAAAATCACCGATGACATCCGCCACGCTATGGACGATAGGCAACTCACTCTATTAGTACTGCTAGATTTCAGCAGTGCTTTTAATACTGTCGATCATGACATTCTCATAGGTGTACTACGTTCTCTTAATATTTCACAGTCAGTACTTGAATGGTTTACTTCCTATCTCAAGGGTCGCCGGCAGTGTATCCGTGTCGATGACACACACTCACAGTGGTGTGATATCTCTGCCGGTGTACCCCAAGGCGGCGTACTTTCACCATTACTATTCTCAATTTTCATCAACAATATCGTTGTATCCTTTCGCTGCTTCTTCCATCTCTACGCCGATGACTTGCAGTTGTATCATCACTTTCATCTCGAAGACATTCAAAATGCTGTAAGGCTAATGAATGTCGATTTGGAACAAGCTCTCGACTGGGCTGTACGATACGGGCTGTTGGTCAACCCAACCAAAACCCAAGCCATCATAGTAGGATCTCCCAAATTGTTGGCCAAGCTGGACAGAAATACACTTCCTCAGGTAGTTTTTGACGGCATAGCTGTTCCCTACAGCAATTGGGTCAAGAACCTTGGACTTTTTATCGATGAATCTCTGTCATGGAGTAAGCAGGTGGCTGAGGTGAGTCGTAAAATCTATGGTAGCATGCATTCTCTGAAGCGATTAAAGAACTTCATTCCTATGGGCACTAAAATAACGCTTGTTCAAGCACTTCTCTTCCCCATACTTGACTATGCAGATGTGTGTTATCTCGATTTGAATCAAGACCTTTTGAATAAACTTGACAGGCTGCTTAATATGTGCATCCGCTACATCTTCGGTCTGCGCAAGTTCGATCATATCTCCGAATATCGAGCACGTCTTCAATGGCTTGATATAAGAAGCCGCAGGAATACCCACGTTCTCTCTCTTCTCTTCCGCACGCTGAATGACCCCAATTCTCCAAATTACATGAGTGAGCGGTTCAGCTACCTCTGTTCGCACGGTGTACCTTTGAGGTCGGCTGATAATCTTCTTCTAGCTATACCTGCTCACTCGCAGTCATTTTATACTCATTCATTCACTGTTGAAGCTGTACGCTTGTGGAATAAACTGCCACGAGAGATACGTACTTCATCAACCATCCACTATTTTAAAAAACGGCTGCATGAAGTATATAGAACCTAGACGAATATTCTATTTACTTTAATGTTGGATGTAGGTACTTTGTATAATATCAATAATATCACTGCTATTTGGACAAAATGTATAGTATATGTTATATTTATATATATATATTTGTGTATATATGTAAGCAGGTATAAGTATATTTTATATTTATTTATATTTTATTTATTTTCTGTAATAGGTATTTATATTAATAATATTATATATGTAAGGAAGGACAGAGCAAATTCCTCTTTCGAACTATCTCGTATGCCTACATGCTCATTATCTCACCCCAAAGGTTAGTAGTAAGATATTGCCAATATTTGGCAATAAACTCGCCTTTTTGTACCATTATTTTGTATATTGGTGTACAAATAAAGAATATTTATATTTACATTACATTACGTTTAGCAAAGTATTCGGACAAGATAACTATAGGTAAGCGGCGGGTGGCCGAGTGGTTTGGGCATCGGCTTCTCATGCGAAAGGTCCGCGGTTCGAATCCGGTCGGCGTGTACCAATGAGTTTTTTCTGACGACAAAATTTACGTGCATCCCTACACCTGCTGCTTCACCGTTCGGAACCGGTGTAAAACTGTAGGTCTCTTCCCTTGCTTCTTACAAGGTGGTAGGCTCAAATTGTAGCCGACTGGGTTGTTAACACCATACTCGTTCTAAGATGGCCGCATAGCAGCCTCGGTTGTCTTCTCCTCTAGTCCAGTATAGCCAGCAATCCAGGGAAGTCTCCGTTATGGCACCTATCTTCTCGGAGGGGATATTGGCTGGTCAGAGCATGCGCTTTAGCCCCTCCGACTCAGCCACCCATACCGGGTTTCATAAATAAATTTAAAAAAAAATACCTTATCGACAAGTTCTCCAGCAGCCCTCCATGTTTCTCCAGCTGGTTCTTCAAAGCTTCATACGTGATGGCTCCTCTGTGATCAGCGTCTGCATCTTCGAACATGGCTGCCGTGAGTTCTTCTAGTTGTTCATCGCTAAATTTCATACCGTTTTCTTCCATGCAGGCTCGCATCACATGCTGCAGTTCGCGATGCTGGATCAGGCCATCACCTGTAACAGTCAGTCGGCGTTTTTTAGTTCTTGGAGTTTTGCCTTTCCACTCTACAATCAATTCCAACCTTCAGTCAGCGGTACGGAACCACTGTTTGCCTCCGAAATTCTTAATGTCGTAGTCCTACCTGGCGAGTGGTCTACTTCTGTTTAAGATTTAGAAACAACTTGAAAGAATTGAAAGAATCAGACGCTGTTGGCTACATCCGTGATGTCAGCTCATAACACATTGGTGAACTAGGTGCCGTATAAATGCTTCCCTTCGGTCGTGCCGGACAAAAAACACGAACTATTTAAATAGCCGTTTCAACCGACCTTTCATTCAGTGCGGTGATATCTACCCGGGCGAATATCAAACCCTAGCACCTAGTAAGGTAAGGAGGGAAAGGTACCTACAGTTTTACGTGGAATCCGAACCACGGTCAGCCTCCAACGGTCGAGCGCTCACCCAGCTTAGTACTAACCGCGCACAGGGTTGCATAACAACAGTCGACAGACCGCACCACTGAGCTACCGAAGCTGAGGTTTTTTGCGTTTCCAATCTATATTCCAATCGAAACCGCTTTCAGCTTTACGGAACGACTGTTTGCCTCCGACGTGCTTAATTTCGTCGTCCAACAAGGCGATTGGTCTAAGGAACAACTTGAAAGCATTGTATGAATATTTTTTGTTTAATTTATTAACTTCAATGTTGATAAATCTCACTTCATGAATTGTATTAAACTGTCCTGAGGCTTTGAAGGCGGACTTGTTGCACGTTTTTAATCATTTTCAGTTTCATTCAAATATCCTTTTCTCTAAATCTGTATTGAATGCGAGATGTAAGAGGAGATTATCACCGTCCAGGTCGTAGACCTTGAAGAGAAAGCGTATCTTGTCTTCGGGCGACTGTCCGGCGAACTGGTGCATCGCATCGATGAACTCCTGGAGAGAGATCGCACCAGAGTTGTCCTCGTCGAATATTTGGAACACACGCTCCGTGAAGAAGGGCTGCAATTTCATAAAGTATAATAATTATAATTATTTTCCCAGAACAATTCATTGGCACAACTCTAGGAATTTGGGGACGCCAGATGTTAACTCTGCAAAATTACTATCAATATCTACTTTTGAAGGAGGTCCCTTCCCTTCTCTCCTTACTAGATGGTATAGGGTTAAATGAATAGAAGAATAAATAATAAATGAAAGGTCGTTTGGAAACGGCTATGTAATTAGTTTGTGTTTTCCATCCAGTTCAGTGTAGCCGGCAAGATTGAAGGGAAGCACTGGCACTAGCACTAGCATCACACCTAGTTCACCAAGGTGTTATGGGCTGACATCGCGGATGTAGTAGGTGATGTAGCCAACCGAGACAGATTCCATGAAAAAAATAATATGGAAACTTATGTACACGGTTGGCTACATCACCTGCAACAGCCCATAACACCGGGTGAACTAGGTGCCATGTCAGCGCTTCCCTTCATTTCATGCAGGCGTCAATCCTTTTCGTGTTCACCCCTTGTAGGACTATCTATCTATAATTAGCAACACTATAAATGTCTGTACATTTGTGGAAAATTTATTGCAAAATGTTTATTATTGTACGTAAGTTTTCGTTAATTTGAGAATTATGTTCCATAAATAATAAAACAAAATATAAACTCACATTCTTAGAGATGACAATTTTCTGAAAGTCCTCCCGCCGGATTTCGTTCTGCTCGCCGACGGTCTGTCGGAACAGCTGCTCCAGCCATTCGACACTGCCTTTGTCGAATCCAGCTCGAGCCCTGAAACATCAACATTTTCATCTACCTCAGTGGTCGAGAGAAAAAGAAAGTGTTCTATACAATTCGGTGACTTTAGTATTTAGTATGGAATAACCCTTCCATTTCATGTCATTATATCATCACCTCATACCATATCATATCATCGCTATGAAAAGCCTAGTCCGCTGTCCGCTGTATATATTATAGAAACGAAAATTACTCTTCATCTACAAATATTATCAGGGATTGCTACAGATATTAGGACGAGACGGAAGTTAACTTTCTCCATACAAAAATCGTCTTTCGGCATTTATGTTTTCTAGCCCCTAAATATTATCAGATTTTAACAAATCTACGTTCCTCTCATTGTCGTTTTTGTTTAGATGAAATATACAACACAGGAGCTAAAAATTTGTATTTCGACGAAAAACTATTTGAATTTCTTATTTTTTGATGTCACGAAGTTCATTAAGCTTTATTGAGTCATCACTTAAGATATAAAAAAAGTTAAAAGACAAGAACGTAGATTCCACTATCCTTATTACAATAAAAAATGGGATAAGGTTTAGGGGGCTAAAAAAACATAAATCCCGAAAGACGATATTGTATGGAGAAAGTTAACTTCGGTCTCTTCTTAAGACCTTTTCAGAATGTTCTCTTCAACGGTGGTCCTTTTCTGGTTTAGGGTTGAGGGTAATATGATTTCTTAGCTCTAGGAACAGCAGTCTGGCTGCTATGTGGAGTATATGTGGAGGCTCAGCATGAGAATGAAGACTACCTGCTGGTGCTGATTGAAGCCAGAAACTCCATAACTTCGTCTGCTGTCGTAAATCCGTCACCATCGCTGTCTACGATCCGGAATACTTTCTCTGTTACCTGAGAACAGTCAAAAATAACATTTTATACGGCCTATTTGCTACATTACAAGGATTTTTTTATAGTAAGCGCGACATGTGGCTGCGAGCCACCCATAACGTGTCTAGCGACGCCCATGAACATTCAGTCGCATGCGGGGGCTCCGAATGCCATGTCGGCCTGATAAGTGCCCATTCGCGCCTCTCTTGAAGGACCCGAGACTGTATTTGGGGGGAAATCAGAGTTTACCAGTTCTGTGGACTGCTGCATGACTCGGTAGAAGGACCGTGCCATGGTCCTAACCTAACTAACGGTGGCTAGCCTGTCGCCTTTTACGACATGCACGGGGAGAGATGCAGTGGAGCTATTTTTTTTTTAAGTATCTGTCCCACGCGGTACTCTAAAAAGCAGTTCCATTGACCAGTAGTCACAATCAGATTATTCCATTCACCCCCTTAGTCTGGAAGATCCTGCGGAAGGCGTCGGGAGTGATGACGTCATCACCGCACAACACGTACGCGGCACTCTCCAGCTGCTCCGTCAACTCAATCTGCTTGTCGTCACTGCAACATTAGATAACTTTATTAAAACTACTAACTTTGGCCTGCGGCTTCGCTCCCTCGCGATTCTTCGAAAGTAAGTAAGCCTAGCGTAACTTTATTTCGGCGCGCGCAACAATTCGGTTTGTATGAGAGCTACACATCTTAGCGTAACCGGAATTGAATTATATTTATCCTGTGTCGCGTATAGTTAAATGTGCTTGTAATAAGTTTAATCGAATTCGGATGATCGGTTTAAGAGTTATGGAGGAACATACATACATAAAGAAAATATTTCTAAAAATCGTCAATTTAGTTTTAGTACCATACATAGAGTCTACAAACGCAATATCTCAAAGACAAAGTAATTTACTCCTTGACCATCCCTTACAGATTTATTATTAGTATTGATGCATTGTATAAATTTCTTAATTTTTTTTATGTAATTCGGTATTGGTGGCTGAGTCAAATGTCAAATAGTACAGAGCTGCCTCTATGCTCCTAATATACGGCGTGTTTCAGGATGGCTCGAGTAAAGTTCAGGAATAAAGAGTACTCATTATTAGAAGAAAATATCCTTATCATTCAAATCGAAATTCTGTATTTTTTTATATAAAACATTAAAATTGTTTAATATACATATAAACTCGTCGTACAGTAAACTGCGGAGATTTGGTAATAGTGCTATCTAGGTCTAGGGAGTACAATGACCTAGTCCAGTCCCCTTTTTCTTTTGATCTCATTAAACTTTCAGTGTTTGGAAATTACCTACATACATGCTCATTATCATCTTCATCATATTCAATTCTACTAGTTAAGCATGCAATATACCCATTTCTGTTCAGTGTTTAAAAATTTTATTTTTATTTAATAAAGGTGGACGTTAACCGCACACCAAATCTCGACGAAACTATTTTCACTAAACAGTACTATAAAATGACCGAATCTGGGAAAATGTTTCAGAGCTTTTTCGAAACCCTATCACAGATTACTTAATAGTTATTTCGTAACAGATAAATCACTCCATCGAAAATGTTCCTACCTTCGGGCTTTAATAGCCTACTGTTTCACGTCGCCAATCGCTGCGTGCGAAAATTTACCTTAACGATGGAGTGTAAAGTGGTTATTGCTTTGCAGCTTTGCGCAGTTGCGTGGGCGAGCGTCTATGTATACTTCGCGCGGCTGACGAATTACCACTGAAATAGACCGCCGGCGGCCCGTCGGGCGGTAGGTAGTTAGCGCGCGCAAGTACATAGAGTGAGTGAGCCCTGACCCTATCCTGAAACACCCTGTATAAAGCGAAGTTTCTACAGGCAACCGGCAAACGGCGGCCGTGTAACGTACGCCAATATATGATAATATCCTTATAACTCGAATATCACTTTATCGATTTACATACGATTTTCACTGTTACGTTCTGTCACTTCTCAAGATGGTTTTAGGCTATACATCATAACGCTACGTCATCGGTGGCCTGAGCTGTGGGCAAAATGCCACGCAAAGCGAAGCCGCGGGCAATAGTATGTCCTTCTGTATGTATGCCATCTTCATGTATAGTTTGATGTGCAATGAAGAATTTCTATCTGTCTATCCATTTTATTATATTCTGTTCATACGTACGTGAGCCTTCCCTTCAGGAACTCGATCCAATCTTCTTGCACTAGATAGTTATTACGTTCTGTATCGAACAGCCGGAATATTCTCTCGAGCAGGTCCTGAAACAAAAATTCATTTTTTGAATTAACATTCATTCTCATCTCTATTCATCTCTTCTCAATCATTATAAGTCTATCTGCATGTCTGTAACGCTTAAGACGAGACGGAAGTTAACTTTCTCCATACAAAATCGTCTTTCGGCATTTATACCGTTTCGCTTTGTACCGCGTGTGGCCGGTACTTTAAAAGAATAGCCCCGTGTATGTCGTAAAAGGTGACAAAGGCATATGACTCCCTTCTTATATTACCTACTAGGTTGTAGGGTTTAACCCGCCCGGGCTAGTACCACCGCACTGAATGAAAGGTCGGTCGAAACGGCTATGTAAATATTTGTGTTTTCCGTTCAGTTCAGTGTAGCCGGCACGACCGAAGGGAAGCACTGACGTGGCACCAAGTTCACCCGGTGTTATGGGCTGACATCACGGATGTTGTAGGTGATTTAGCCAACTGTGTCAGTTCAGTTTCCATAAAATAATTAATAAATAACACAATAAGTACAGGTCAGCCTCGATAGCTCAGTGGTGCAGACAGTCAACTGTCGCTATTGAATGTTAAGCAACGCTGGGTACGGTCAGTACTTGGATGGGTGACCGCTGACCGTTGCAGGCTGACCGAGGTTCGGATTCCTCGTAAAACTGTAGGTCCCTTCCCTCCTAATCTTACTTGGTGGTAGGGTTTAACCCGCCCGGGTTGGTACCACCGCACTGAATGAAACGTCGGTCCAAACGGCTATGTAAATAGTTTGTGTTTTCCGACCAGTTCAGTGTAGCCGGCACGATCAAAGGGGGAAGCACTGACATGGCACCTAGTTCACCCGGTGCTATGGGCTGACATCACAGACGTTGTAGGTGATGTAGCCAACCGTGTCAGTTTCCATAAAAAAAAAAAAAAAAAGGTACATGATGCGCAAAGGAGGGCTTGAAGAATCACTTGAAGAAATTTCGTTCAGCCAACCTTTAGATGTATGAAATGTACACGGTGTTGCAGTTGCTACCGTAATATTTTTAACTGACATATGAGGGTTATTCTATATGTGAAACTAAACAACTTCTGTGGATAAGCGTATATCCAGAAGTGGCAACATAAACGCTGACTGAATGACTGACTGACTGCGCTTTATGTAAGGACAACTTATTATGGAAATTGACACCGTTGGCTACATCACCTACAACATCCGTGATGTCAGCCCGTAACACCGGGTGAACTAGGTGCCGTGTCAGTGCTTCCCTTCATTTCATGTCGGCTACACTGAACTGGACGGAAAACACGATCTATAGCCGTTTCGACTGACGTTTCGTTCAGTGCGGTGGTATCAACCCGGGCGGGATAACCCCTACCACCTAGTGATGTAAGAATGGAAGGGATCTACAGTTTGACGTGGGATCTGACCGCGCCCAGGGTAGCTTAATAACAGTCAACCGACCGCACCACTAAGCTACTTTAGTAAGGCTACTTTACTGAGCTATTTTCTTGTAAAATAATATATTTGTATAGCAATAAATAATTTTCTATCCATCTACTATATACGACATCTATTGAATCCATGGTTTACGTATAAAAATAATAATGCCACAATTTATTTACTTAGGAACAGGTCCCATTAATTTCAAACATTGCAATAAAACAACAGAATGGTAACATAAAAGAATAAATAAAAAGTTTAACAGAATTAGTAAAACAACTTGAAAGCAAGATACGTTGAATAAGAACAGACGAAAAAACATTAAAATCACAATTAACTTATTTAGATCAGCACAAGATCAATTTACTTATCAGAAACTCACGGTTTTCAGAAAACAATCACAAAAATCTATTCACGAACAAATCAATGCCAATTTGACATTTCGTTACAGATTGCAAATATTTTAGAAGTACCCTCAATTAAATCTAGTGTTGAATGCATTATAACTTTGGCAATGATAATAATCTGTTTTATCAAGCGGCGGGTGGCCGAGTGGTTTGGGCATCGGCTTCTCATGCGAGAGGTCCGCGGTTCGAATCCGGTCGGCGTGTACCGGCGTGTGTTTTTTCTGACGAAACAATTTACGTGCATGCCTACACCTGCTGCCTCACCGTTCGGAACCGGTGTAAAACTGTAGATCCCTTCCCTTGCCCCTTACTAGGTGGTAGGCTCAAATTGTAGCCTACTGGGTTGATACCGCCGTACTGGATTTAAGATGGCCGCATAGCAGCTTCGGATGTGTTCTCCTCTAGTCCAGTATAGCCAGCAATCCAGGCAAGTATCCGATATGGCACCTACCTTCTCGGAGGTGATATTGGCTGATCGGAGCATGTGCTTTGGCCCCTCCGACTCAGCCAACCCTACCGGATTACATAAAAACTAAAGTAAGTAAGTACCTGTATAGATGTACCAGAATCTGATGGCTCGAAAAAAAAACAAATTATTGTTTATCATATCTTAATGTGAAGGTAGTCTACATTGCAAAGGAAATTTACAAACTGAAGTGGCAGTGGGCTGGGCAGATTTGTCTCTGACCTGATAACCGCTGGGTTAGACGGGGTGATCAAATGGAGGCACGTACGTACAAGCAAACGTAAGCGTGGGACGTCGTCCCCTGAATATAATACAGGCGACCTTAGGTAGCCGGGAATTGATGGATGAGAAGAGTGGAAGAATGTATGTGCTTACGTGCCTTGGGAGAGGCCTATGTCCAGCAGTGAACCGATACGGGCGAATGATGATTATATTGAAATAATATATTATATTATCATTTGTATATTAAGGGATAAAGACATGATGCCGTGCATAAGGGCGACAGGCTAGCCACCTCTCACCTGGCGCGGTCTTTCCACCGAGTCATGCAGCAGATAGACCTTCGTGCCTTACTTGCTGCTTGATGTAGTTATCTTGTCCGAATACTTTACTAAATGTGGTGGTTGGTTTAGTTTTGTAATTTACCAGAGTACTTGCAGCACAATACCGATTACTCTGCTCACCCCGATTGTCGGGATATGGTGTGTGGTGTGTGGTGTGTGTTATTTGTATATTAATTAATTATTATACCATATTATGTAAGTTAAAATCAATAGATGTTTTCTCTTGTTCGTGCCACCAAGTTCTGGTAGACCTATAGTTTAGTTATTAAAACATGTTTGGGCACCGTTTGGATTCGTATTTAAAAATATAACGTTCAGTTCTTTTGTTGCTGTAACTATAGTGACAGGCGTTTCAAAGATAATGATAAGAGCACGGATTACTTAAATTTTTAGAAAGGGAGTTTTTTTCATTAAATTTCTTTACTAGTAGGCAATTTTACATGACTTATTGATGCAAATTTTATATTATATCGATCCATGTAATTTTAGCGTTGGTTTCCACCACGTAATAAGGAGAATTGGAAAGGCCTTGGAACAGCCGCACTATTGAACTTTACTTCAACCATAGTTACGATATTTTAGTCCGTACTACGATAAAAACTTCGAGATAGGTACTTCTAAGGTACCTATCTCGGAACTTAGAGACCTTACAAATTCGCAGGGACGTTGGATCTTTGTGTGTTCTATCGTCTGTACCACGGAGTTCCAAGGAAGCATTGAACCCTAATTACCTTCCAAACTTGAGGCAAGTTCTTTACCGCTTCCCCACGATATGTTACAAGAAAACTACATGTTATATTTTAGTTGTAAATCGGTCAAATGTCCAACAAACGACGAGCCAGAAAACCTGGTGACAGAACGTGAGTTATAACATCAATGCACTGTGGACCCGACGCACTTGGGTCTGATGTTATTATGTACGCTGCAGTCGCTGTTTTTGTCACTAATATACCTATTTCTTGAATTCTTGGATTATTGATTGACGTAAATATTGTATGTCAAACTTTTAAGTGACGTGGCACAAGAAATGCAAGAGCTATAACTTCAAAAAGATGAACAAGCTATTTTCCTTATTAAAAAAATATACATAATATAAAATTCAAATTTGTGCGCAACACAAAAATGTTCATTGCTACTAAAGTTCTAAGTTGATTTCCAAAATGTTTTTTTTTTAACATTGGAAATGTTTTTTCGATCGCGTTGGTAGGGGGCCGTTTTCAGCGAAAGTGCGACATCGCTCTGGCGTCGTCAATTTTGGGGCTATGCGGACCAATGGGGTATCAAAAGACGTGTCTTGATGAGATCTACAAGATGGTAAAAAAAAGGTGTGAAAAAGTCAAAAACTTTTTCGAAAAATGCAAAAATGTCGAAAAAATTTGCGACTTCTCAACTTGAATCGACGATATCTCGAAAACGAAAAGCGATATCGAAAAAATTAAAAAAGCACTCGGGGTATTGAGTTGGGCTACAGTTTGCAAAAAATGGAACCTCGCTATCTGTAATAGGGTTGGAGAAAGCTTTATTATGCGGCGGAGTTTTCACGGCGCGCGGCACGCGTGTGTACTAGTGAGTTTCGTGTACTAGAGCCATTAGTAATATTTTAATATTTGATATTTATCAATTTGTTAAGAAGACAAATCGTTAAACAAAAAATAAGTTTTGCCTATGTTCATTTTCAATGTACCCGAAGGTCGTGAGAGGCACGAGATCTGTAGATTTTTTTAGATTGGCTACCAACTATACTATCTCCCAGTGTGCATCTCTATCTGTCTTTCCGCAGATTAATGTTAGCGATTTATTAAAAAAACCACGAATCAGAATTGCATGACGATTATTACATTATATTCAGCAACTCTTTGGGTTCGTTTTAGGATATTATATCAACGCCATCTACTTGGGATAGTGAGCGGTAGATCTATTGTGAGATTAGTCGTATGTGACATACTTTGTAATTTTAGAATTTCATGGGCGCGAAACCGCGGGAAAAAGCTAGTACTGTATAATTCCAGAAATAGGGGTGTCACGTCACTTTCCTACAAATTGAGACGAAACATAAAAAAAAATATTTTTTTTAACTTATTCATCGAATTTCGAAGGCTATATTTCAAAAACTACATGTTGATTAAGTTCTTCTTTGAAAATTTGCTCTTATCTGTAACCGTCTTTCTGTAAAATAAAAAAAACTATGGCGAGGGCGGGTAAATGGGGGGGGGGGGGGGGGGGAGAGGGGGGAGGGGAGGGGGACAAACGGCATTTTTTGGTTCAGCGGGGTCGAATTAGTAAGAAAACACCGTTTACCAAAAAGTAATACGATTTGCTCCTAAAAATTCGATTTTCAGAAAGCTTGACTAAACACTCACTAGAGAGCTCAGTGTTTCATTCAACACTTTACTAGCGATTGAAATTTACATAATAATGAAACTGCTCTAATGAAGACGTACGTGATGTCCTGTCGTATCTTTTTTTATTTTATTTTATAATTGCTCATTACTCAGTATGGGTATATTTTATTATTAAACGACTATAATTATAAACTTTACGGTACAATAATAAATACGGTACATGAAGTGATATATTTTTATTTTTAGCGTTTACGTAATTTTTAAAAGGAAAACTTTTTTTACATTTTTTTTATTGAAAACGTTACATGTCGCGTCGAGTCACCCATAAGGTGTCCAACGACGCGCATGGACATCCGGTAGTATGAGGAGGTTGCAAATGTCATGCCAGCCTGACAGGTGCCTATTCACGCTTGGACTTGAAGGACCCGAAACTGTACTTGTTTTGTTCCTTATTTGAATGGTTTCACGTGTAAAATAAAAAAAAACCTATTAGTCTAAGTAAAAGTGTATATAAGTAATATTTTAGTAACTGCCAAAATATTTTATTCCATATAATAATAAATATATAATGTAAACATTTTACACAGCATTTGCTACTTTTCATAAATTTAATACTACCGCCGCCGCCGCCGCAAGTACAGACGACAGCAATAATTTCTCACACTTCAGGAACCCTGTCAAAATAAAATATTTAATTATTTGTATAATTTTGTACGGGCAATGAGTGAATGTTAATTTGACAAGGTTCCTAAAGTGTGAGAAATGAGAGCAGTCGTGTGTGCATTAGATTTAAAAAGTGTAAAGCATTATATTTTGCGTGTGAGTGTACTAGGCTGCGCAGGAGGCTGTTGTCTGACGGCTCTTGAAGTCTTGACAGATTTATGCATCACACACGGCGGCGCGGCGGAAGAGTAAAGACGGGGAAAACGGACTACGGTACATTTTTAACCGACTTAAAAAAAATTTGGTATATAGATGTGATTCTGATAATATGATCGATCGAATTGAGAACCTCCTTTTTTGAGCCCAGACGCCAACGAACTGAATCAGTTTACCGACGTGCCAGAGCGTTTCTCACCCAAAACGTAAGCTTGAACATTCAGCTGGGAAACGCTGCTGTTTCGCTCCTTGGGGCAACGAGAAGTGCGAGGCCGGAATAACATATTTTTTAATAGCTGTCTTTAATTAAAGTTTTTTTTTGTTTTTTATGGAAAGTGAGACGGTTGGCTACATCACCTACAACATCCGTGATGTCAGACCATAACACCGGGTGAACTTGGTGCCACGTCAGTGCTTCCCTTCGGTCGTGCCGGCTACACTGAACCGGACGGAAAACATAAACCCGGGCGGGTTAAACCCTACCACCTAGTAATGTAAGAAGAGAGAATACCTTTTCTATGTTATTTTGTTTGTGTATAAATAAATAAAATAAAACGACAAGAACTCCAATGGAGAATATACTTATTTCCATGTAATTATGAAGTCTAATATTACTCTGTTGGTTTTTCCTATAAATACACTTTTTTAGCCTTATTAATATCTTTATAACTTTTATTTTTATTTTATTTATTTACTTTTCGTAAGTCTATTTTAAATTCGTATATTAATTTCTGTAATTTTATAGTTAAATGTCCGTGTATTTTATTGTACTTTAGCTAGTCTCGAGTATAGCGTATTTAATCCCAGAATAAAGACAATTATTTTATATATTTTTTTTATAAGTTTTCAATCATTTTGGCCACATGAATATTTTTCACTGCGCTATTGTAGACAATATGTATATATTCTTTATTGAACACCAATTAATAAAAATTAGGTACAACAGGCGAGCTTAATGCCGCGAGGTATTCTATTCTAACTAACCTTTGGGATGTGGGAGAAGTACATGCAGGCGAACAAGAATAGTTTGTGGCAATATGTTAGACTGTAAAGAAATATTATGTATGATAAACTACATACGAATACTACATAAATACTTTAATAAACATATATATGTATATATTAAACTTACATAATATGTACATTAATCGGTGTTACCGTCGTGCAACACAATCAACTGGATGACAGGAGAGTAAGAGAAGGGTAGTAAAGATAGGTATTTATGTAATATAAATTTCATTAAAGTATAAGGAAAGGAGAAGTTTGTTTAAATTTATCTTAAATACATTCGTAGACGTAGAGGAGCGAAATGCACGGGCAATATAGTGGTCACATTATTATATTATTTCGTCATTATTAATATTTACTTGGTGCAGAAGGCGTCTTATTACAGTATTTATACACCGTGTCCCAAAACTCAACGTCAAGCGGGAACCAGGGAGTAGGCCAGATTATGACTACCCAGGGAAAAATAAGAAACAAAAATCGGAGTCATTTGTTTTTTATGATATGAGCATTTTTTGAAATTTTACTTAATATTTTTTGTGATATAACTATGGGCATTTTGGTTTTATTTGGGATACTAATTAATAGCAGAGTTATTTAGGCTATCAATAAACATTTTTTAACAATAATATTTGCAAATTTGTAGTCGTAGTACCTAAAAATGTTGTACGAAACGTTTTTCAACAAATGCTCATATCATGAAAAACAAATGACTCAGATTTATTTTCTTATGTTTCCCTGGGTAATCGTAAACTGGCCTACTACCTGGTTCCCGATTGACGTTGAGTTTTGGGACACGTTGTATAATTAAGACGAAGAAGAGACAAGAAGATTTAAGTGTACGCGTGTTTTACAAAATGCATCGTCTACAAGTCCATACTTCCCCATCTCCCTCAGCGCCGCCCGTCTCCCGAGCTGTGTCTACTCTGAACATAAATCCTATGCTGACTTATAGACCGTAATAGAACATAAATAAATGCTCTTGTAGTCCTTTCTGGAGTTCATGTCTACACGCACATTTATCTATTGCGACATTTTTCATAGTGTTGACATTTTTAGCACCAAATTGGGCAGTTTTAAGAAACAATTTTTAACTTTATGCAAACAAATAAATTAATTACCTGTTTCTTTTTTTTTTGTGAGCAAAAAGGTAAAACCCTAAACACGCCAAGCGAAGCCGCGGGTAAAATCTAGTTCGATTAGGTTAGATAGTTAGATTGAAAATGCTTTATTGCTCCAGTAAACATTAAACAGTAACAAGTAGGTACATTAGAAAATTTATATAAGGTGCAAAGGTGGACTTTGGACACACTCAGGTGGACACACTCAAATAAACAGGTTACGCAAAATTATGTTTTTAGCATTACTTTTCGATAAATTTAACAAAACATGTTTGCTACCTAAACATTAACCTGTGCGTAACAGTAGGTAACATGCATTGTACGGGGTCGATAACCGTACTATGTTCAAACGCAGAACAGCTGTTTGTTTAAAGTGAGTCACAAGGTCACTATGATTGGTTTTTACAGCTACTTATTTGATTTTATATTTTTGTTAGGAGAAAAAATGCTCCTACAAACATATGTTTTTTTTTTGCGTAAAGTGTTTGTTTGAGTGCGTATGTAACCCTCCCGAAGTTATTGACATGACTAACGAAACACCTTATATAATAGTAGCTATAGTATATCATACAAGAACCTTGATATGTCAGAACATAAGTGACTTTCTCATAAGTAGTTCGAGATCATTTGTCATAGCCTTTCTTACTCTGAGACAATTAAGATCTTTAACTTCTTAACGACGTGCTGATGTTAGGAAAATATTATTACTCTTTTTTGATTAATAGTTTTAAAGCCAAACACGAACCGTGAGTAAGTCGTATAAAACTTTGTCAGCCTCGGTAGCTCAGTGGTGCCGGGAGACGGCCGACTGTTGTTAAGCAACGCTGAGCGCGGTCAGTAATTGGATGGGTGACCGCTCCACCGTTGGAGGCTGACTGTGGTTCGGATTCCACGTAAAACTGCAGCTGGTCCCTTCCCTTCTTACCTTACTAGGTGGTAGGTTTATCCCGGCCGGGTTGGTACCACCGCACTGAGCGAAACGTCGGTCGAAACGGCCATGTAAATATTTTCCATCCAGGTCAGTGTAGCCGACATGAAATGAAGGGAAGCACTGACTTGGCACCAAGTTCACCCGGTGTTATGGGCTGACATCACGGATGTTGTAGGTGATGTAGCCAACCGTGTCAGTTTCCGCAAAAAAAAAAACTATTTTATCATTCATGTAAACCACAGGTAATTTAAAATGACATTATCTACACTAATATTATATTACTAGCTGTGCCCGCGGCTCCGCCCGCTCTCATATTTCACTTCACTGCTAACCTCATAAGCTATTTAGCGTGATAGTAAGTAGCCTATAGTTGATGGGAAGAATCAAGCTATCCGTAGAATTTTGTTTTATTAAAATCGGTTCAGTGGTTCTCGAGTTATAAGCGGACAGATAGACACTCAGGCAGACAGAAAGCAGACGTTGGATTTTATTATAGGTAAGGAAGCAGACGTTGGATTTTATTATAGGTAAGGAAGCAGACGTTGGATTTTATTATAGGTAAGGAAGCAGACGTTGGATTTTATTATAGGTAAGGAAGCAGACGTTGGATTTTATTATAGGTAAGGAAAGGAAGAGGTAAAGTTTGTAAGTTTGGATTTGGTAAACTCCGAAAATACACATCCGATTTTAAAAATAATAATTCTTTGTTCAATATTTAGAATGGATCTTCAGGATGGACACCGTCCCCATTCCACCTCCGCACTACGCGTACTGGGCAGGGGATGCACCCCTATTCAACCGAACTACCACGGATGCCACCATGGTGAGAAGTGGCTAGCCTCTCGCCCTTTAGTACGGCATCCTGTCCTAGTATACTATAATATAATATACATATATCTAATTATGTTATAATTATTAATAAATAGTTGTCAAGATAAAACTTTTTTTTCGCGGAATGTCAGCCCATTTTTCGTCACACCTGGGTGAACGAAGTGCCATGTCAGTGCTTTCCCCCTAAGGTGACGCAACCTAAATATTATGTCTGTTGCATTAAATATGAATGAAACAGTGTGAGGTACTGTGTGAGGCCGTTACTTAAAAAGAATAGCCCCACTGTGTCTCTCCCCGTGCATGTCGTAAAAGGCGACTAAGGGATAAGGACGAGATGCCGCGCTAAAGGGCGACAGGATTGCCACCTCTCACCTTGGCACGGTCCTTCCACCGAGTCGTGCAGCAGGTGGGCCTTTGTGCCTTACTTGCTGCCTGATAGTTGTCTTGTTCGAATACTTTGCTAAACTTGGTGGTCGATGTTGTGTTGCAATTTTCCAGAGTTCTTGCAGTACAACACCGATTACTCTGCTTACCCTGATTGTCGGAATACAGCGTGTGTGGTATGTATGTATATGTATGCCAATATGAAACTGACTTGTTCATCTTTGCTCCTATTAGTAGAACCATCATCGTGGGTGGCACACTCGTACTCTGAAAAAACCGGCCCGAAGCGAAGTGCAACGGATAAAAATGTTGGCACGACGACGACGTTACATGCGCTCTCCTTTAGGAGGTGGCATGTCGGCGACTTTTTATCCTATACTAGCTTCGCACGCTTCGCTCGCGGGAAGTTTGCCTTGAAAAAGTTGCATCTTCGTTAATTCTGCAGGTTAGTTAAGAGCGTGGTGTACAACGAACCGTTTTCAATTTCAAATTTCGAATTTCCTTCATCGTATTGCTGTCGCTGTAATGCAGGGTAGAATACAGGTATCAAACGTCTTTTTCTTTACCATCATGCTTAGTTCCTTTCTTTTCATGATTTCTTTCAATGCCTAATACTTTTTCCACCCAGTCGCAATTCTTTTGTCTACTTCTTTGGACATTTGGTCAATTGGCGTTATTATCTGGCCTAGGTACACATATTCCTCTACATATTCAAGTTTCTGACCGTTTGTGGTTATGGCTATAGGTATTGAGTTGGTCATCATTTTGGTTTTGCTTGTGTTGATTTCTAGCTCTACTTCTCTACTTCTGTCTACTAGGGTTTGTATCATGGATTCCAGTATCAGTGGATCCTCTTCCTATATGACTAGGTCGTCTGCAAATCTTAGGTGATTTTTTTTATGGAAACTGACACGGTTGGCTACGTCACCTACAACGTCCGTGATGTCAGCCCGTAACATCGGGTGAAGTAGGTGCCATATCAGTGCTTCCCTTCATTTCATGTCGGCTACACTAAACTGGACGGAAAACACGAACTATTTACATAGCCGTTTCGACCGACGTTTCGTTCAGTGCGGTGGTACCAACCCGGCCGGGATAAACCCTACCACCTAGTAAGGTAAGAAGGGAAGGGACCTACAGTTTAACGTGGAATCCGAACCACGGTCAGCCTCCAACGGTCGAGCGGTCACCCATCCAATCACTGACCGCGCTCAGCGTTGCTTAATAACAGTTGACTAACCAACCGCGCCACTGAGCTACCGAGGCTGACGAATTGTCTTATCCCTTAGTCGACTTTTACGACATGCGACGGGGAGAGATGCAGTGGGGCTATTCTTTTAAGTACCGACCCCACACGGTACGATGGTTATGGCGCCGCATTTAGAGGTTCATTTCGATATGCGGCGACGCTGTGTTGGAATAATGTGCCACCTCCACTAAAGGAGCTACAGTCCACTGCAGTTTTTAAGGATAAACTTAAGAAGATTCTTTTTGAATCTCAGCGTGGCTGAGTAGGAACATTTATTTATCCTCTCAAATTTATCCTTTCAATATTATTGTTTCGGTTTTGTTCGTTTCTACTTATCTATTATTATAATTATAAGATTTCTAAAATGTGTTCTGTATGTACCTATTGTGTTGTTTGGTTATTCACTAGTGTTTTATTCTTTTCTTTGTTGTGTTTTAATCATTTATTTATGTGTGAGATTGACTGGGTTTGTATTAGGAATTAGGAATTAGAATTAGTTTTATATAATAGATACAGATAATTGTGTAATTGTACTACTATAGAGTACAGTGTAGTCTTAGGATTTGCTTAGTTAATTTTTTGGGCATAGCGTTTGGGTTATATATATAAGGGTAGTTATTTTCTTATTTGTTAAGTATTATTTTATACTGGGTGTGGCTTAAAACCAGCGATTCCATGTAGCTACCTAGCTATATGGAGTCACATGCTGTGTCACATCCTTTTCCGGTCATGGGGGTGGGCACTGTATGCATATCTTTATTTTTTAGGCTAGCTTCGTATTGTCAACTTGTTATTTTAAGGTGTATTTATTGTACTGCCTCGTGATCGAGAATTAAACGTTTTTTACTTACTTACTTACTTTACTATATGTATTGAGTTGGTCATCATTTTGGTTTTGCTTGTGTTGATTTCTAGCCCTACTTCCCTACTTCTGTCTACTAGGGTTTGTATCATGGATTCCAGTATCAGTGGATCCTCTTCCAATATGACTAGGTCGTCTGCAAATCTTAGGTGATTTTTTTTTATGGAAACTGACACGGTTGGCTACATCACCTACAACGTCCGTGATATCAGCCCATAACACCGGGTGAACTAGGTGCCATGTCAGTGCTTCCCCCTTTGATCGTGCCGGCTACACTGAACTGGTCGGAAAACACAAACTATTTACATAGCCGTTTCGACCGACGTTTCATTCAGTGCGGTGGTAGCAACCCGGGCTGGTTAAACCCTACCACCAAGTAAGATTAGGAGGGAAGGGACCTACAGTTTTACGAGGAATCCGAACCTCGGTCAGCCTCTAACGGTCAGCGGTCACCCATCCAAGAACTGTCCGCGCCCAGCGTTGCTTAACATTCAATAGCGACAGTTGACTGTCTGCACCACTGAGCTATCGAGGCTGACTCAGTCAGTGATTCAGTCATGCTCCATTTATATTTAGCCCCAGGTGTTGCCATTCCAATTTTCTGAACACTTGTTCAAGCACTGCTGTAAACAGTTTTGGTGAGAGTCACCTTGCCTGACGCCTCTATCTTCGGTCGAAACGCCTATGTAAAGAGTTCGTGTTTTCCGTCCAGTTTAGTGTAGCCGACATGAAATGACGGGAAGCACTGACATGGCATCTATTTCACACGGTGTTATGGGCTGACATCACTGATGTTGAACTGAAACTATTCTTGTTCGCCTGCATGTACCTCTCCCACATCCCAAAGGTTAGTTAGAATAGAATGCCTCGCGGCATTAAGCTCGCCTGTTGTACCTAATTTTGATAAATTGGTGTTCAATAAAGAATATATACATACATTACATACATACATGTTGTAGGTGATGTAGCCAACCGTGTCAGTTTTCATAAAAAAATAAAATAAAAAAAACCTTGACGTCCAAACTAATAAGTAATACATTGACGTAACTGCAAAAGAAAAAAAAATTCGGAGCACATATTCACGCGCCATTACCTTCGCTTTCGACTCAACAAATTTCAAGATGGCGTCAAATGATAAAGTCCTCCCACACGCTCGATATAATCTAACAAATAGGTGGAGCGTGCTGACAAAACACACGATAATAATATTTCATTTTTAACCGACTTCAAAAAAAGGAGGAGGTTCTCAATTCGACTGTATTTTTTTTTATGTTTGTCCCCTCAGAACTTTCGACTGGGTGAACCGATTTTGAAAATTCTTTTTTTATTTGAAAGCTGGTGCTTTCCGTGTGGTCCCATTTCAATTTGGTCGCAGAGTACATTAGTGGCAAAAAATTACTAAAAAAAAACTGTGAAATAAAAAACTATTTAAAAAAATATAAAAACCGCCTTCAAAAATGTATGAAATAAAAAAAAATCGAACCCCAGAGTTGAAGGCGGTGCTAAAGCAAGCAAAAATAACCGACCGCCTTCAAATCTAGGGTTCGATTTTTTTTATTTCATACATTTTTGATGGCGGTTTTTACCCGACTGCACGTAGCAAAAAGGAGGGTAATGTTTTCTGAGGGTATGTATGTATGTATATCCATTTCTATGGCACGCGCTTTAGCCTAAACGGCTTGATGGATTTTAACATATGAGGTGTCGTTAGATTCGTCTTAATTGTGGAAGTGCTATTTCGCTAATAAATAAATTAATGAAAATTTATAAAACACCTGATAATATGCCGCGCGTCACTCAAGATTTACTTGCCAATACAGACTGTTTTTCTTCGATTTACGATTTCATTACTTTAAAAATTGGCAATATATAAATAATATAAAGAATAACAACAGATAATGCTGTATGGTGTTCCACCTTTGCCTATCTTGAAAAGAGATAAATTAACTAAAAAAAAAAATGGCGGCCGGTAGGCGCCATCTTGTTACAACGTTGAAAATCGTTTTTCTTAAAACCCCATCGACTGGGGTATCATTGTCATGAGCTCGAATAACCAAAATATCAATAAATTTTGTTTGTCCCCGTCTGCAATCCTTATAACATTCAAGATATATTTATATTACAGTAAATTTTATTATTTGCTATCCATTCAAGATATGTTTATTTTATAGTATACTAGCTGTGCCCCCGGCTCCGCCCGCTCTCATATTTCACTTCACTGCTAACCTCATAAGCCATTTAGCATGGTAGTAAGTGGCCTATAGTTGATGGGAACAATCAAGCTATCCGTAGATTTTTTTTTTATTAAAATCGGTCGGTGGTTTTCGAATTATAAGCGGACAGACAGACATACATACATACATACATACAGAACAAGCTGTGCCCGCGGCTCCGCCCGCTCTCATATTTCACTTCACTGCTAACCTCATGAGCTATTTAGCGTGATAGTAAGTAGCCTATAGTTGATGGGAAGAATCAAGCTATCCGTAGAATTTTGTTTTATTAAAATCGGTTCAGTGGTTCTCGAGTTATAAGCGGACAGACAGACACTCAGACACTCAGACAGAAAGCAGACGTTGGATTTTATTATAGGTAAGGAAGCAGACGTTGGATTTCATTAAAGGTAAGGATTTTATTGTTTGCTTAAGAAGGTATGTAGGTATCGAACCAAAAAAAAATTGCAAAGTGCATTGTTGCTGAAACAAAATTCTGTAGATTATAGAGCTTGTTATTATCTTTTTGCCTTTAAGTGTTTTTGCAGTCGGGTTTTATATTTTTTTTATTAATTGGTTATATTACTATCAATCCGGTTGACGCTGGATATGGTGTTTTATTTATTCTACTTTATACAATTTAAGCAAATATTTTTATTCTAGGATCCTGGAGCGCTAATGCAAGGATGTTACTGAGACGGCTAGGTCAGATGTTGATGGGCGTACCGAATTAGTAAGTCTTTGCAGTCAGAACTCTCAGTAAAATTGTTAATCTCGCTCTCAAGCTGTGTTTTAGATAGACTGTAAGCGATGTTATTATGTGGCTAGTCACTAAAATTCTTGCCGGTTCTTCTTCGTAGGTGTAATCGAACCGGATTGAACAAATTGTTCGACAAGTTCGAGCGCAGTCTAACTGCCATATGAATAAGATAGGATAAGATAAGATAAGATAAGATAATCGTTTATTTTGCATAATAACTAACTTAACCTATTTACATCCTTACCTATAATAAAATCCAACGTCTGCTTTCTGTCTGAGTGTCTGAGTGTCTGTCTGTCCGCTTATAACTCGAGAACTACTGAACCGATTTTAATAAAACAAAATACAATTCTTAATTTATGCAAAATTGGCCAATCGGCTCAGCGTGTGCCAGGGCAGGACAGAAGTCCTTTCCTGGCGCTGTTTTTCAGCCGTTGCCATGTGTGTGTGTGTGTGTGTGTGAAGGTGTGTGAGGGTGTGTGTGTGTGTGTGAATGATCAATAAACATTGTAGGTTTTGGAACCTTTATAGTACAAAATAATGTTGGTAATAATTTTAATTTAGTTTAATATTATTATAATATTACTTTATCTCTTTATTTACACATTTACATATTTACATTAATTTTACGTATATAGAATATAAAAATACAAACATATACCTAAAATTAATATAAAAAATAAACGGAATTTCCACCACCGCACCGGTGGCGGGGCGAACCCAGGCTACCGATGGTCGGGTCCCAAAGAGAGAAACCTCCGGACTATGCGTGCAGTGTCGAGCTACCTAACAAACTTCCTTCAGCTGCCTTTGGATTGATTTATTATTATTAGTATTGATAATATTATATCATTAATTAATTAATAAATAAAAAAAGTTAATTAAAAAAACAAAAATCTTTAAAACAAATTGAAATATACCGTTGTAAATAATTGATTTTTTTAGATGTACACCTTTTAGGTCGTAATATATTTCAATCTTAAGCTCAGTACAAATCTTGTCATTTAAAAAAAGCCGGACAAGTGCGAGTCTGACTCGCGCACCGAGGGTTCCGTCGGCGCGCCGCGCGCCGCCGTGCCGTCAGCGTTGATTGTTGTGCCGATTATTAGAATGAACGTAACGAAAAGCATCCCTTAAATTAATTTGAACTTTTTTAAGTTTTCTTTACATTCGCGGGCGCGCGCACAACAACCCACGAAAGTTTCATCATAATCGGATAGAAGACGAACGAACGAACGAACATTCATTTTTATAGTTAACGCCGAGATGACAGTTCTTCGTTGTAAAATTGAAATTATTTGATTTTTTTGTGTTCCATGAATCCAATATTTCGTCACCGGCCAGTTGACGCAAAAACAACGACCAAGAAACCTGTGCTTTGGACTGCGTGATTTTAAACGCGCAACAATTTTAATAATTTAAAATTTAATTTAATTTTTTTTATTATTCTCCCTGCCGCCGCCGCCGCGGTCCCGCCGGTGGTATTTCAGCTTGATACCTTGACCCGTTCCTGAGAAAAAGGGTCTTGCCATACAAAACAAGCAAAGTTTTTTTTATGTGATGTAAGTACGAATTTACAATTTTCGGATTTTTTCCTTTATTTGTGCTGTGAGACCTTGCTTCGTACCGAATTTCGTGATTCTAAGTCAACGGGAAGTACCCTGTAGGTTTTGATTTGTTTTGAGTGAAATGCCCGTATCTTTTGATTGTGTTAATTTAGAAGCTTGAGATTCTTACATCTCTAAGCGATCGTAGATGTTAATATTTTGTATTAATTTGAACTTTATACCTTGACTCGTTCCTGAGAAAAAGGGTCTTGACATACAAAAGAAGCAAACTTTTTTTTTATGTGATATAACTGCAAATTTGCAATTTTCGTACCTAATTTCATGATTCTAGGTCAACGGGAAGTACTCCATAGGTTTTGATTTCATTTGCCGGTAGCAAAATTTATGACATAAATGGCCGTATCTTGTGATTGCGTTGACTTAGAAACTTAATTTTTTTACACCTCCGAGGAAACGTAGACCTTAATAATTGGTATTAATTTCAAATTGATACGTCTACCCGTTCCTGAGAAAAAGGGTCTTGAGGGACAGACAGCCAGCCAGACGGACAACAAAGTGATCCTATAAGGGTTCCGTTTTTCCTCTTTTGAGGTACGGAACCCTAAAAAATTAGATATATTTTAAGAAATATGAAAAAAATATATACTTAAGTACAAAATCTATTGAGAAATGGCGAACTTAATGCTTTAGAACTTTTTAAATAATACATTTAACGCATTTAACCAAAAATTACTTTTTTGCCTGTTTTGTTCAACAATTAATTACAATTACATTTAATATAATTTAATATGTAACTGCGAACACAAATCACAGATTTTTTACTCAACAAGAAACGACGGCCCTTTACAATGCCGAAATTACTTCAACAAAAATCAGTAATTAAGTTCACTTAAAATTAAATTACATGCCATTGATATGGTCAGAACAAGATCAAAGAAATCTTCAAAATATATTATAAACTGCCTGCCTGCCTACCGCGGGCTCTTCATTCAACAAATTCAAACACGAGAAAAACCAAATAACAGGGCATTAATTAAAACCATAGGGATTTTGTACAATGGATCGATTTTGTATGTTGACAATGATAAAACATGTTTTTTTTTTTTTTTATGGAAACTGACACGGTTGGCTTACATCACCTACAACATCCGTGATGTCAGCCCACAACACCGGGTGAACTTGGTGCCACGTCAGTGCTTCCCTTCGGTCGTGCCGGCTACACTGAACTGGACGGAAAACACAAACTATTTACATAGCCGTTTCGACCGACCTTTCATTCAGTGCGGTGGTACCAACCCGGGCGGGTTAAACCCTACCACCTAGTAATATAAGAAGGGAGTCATATCCCTTAGTCGCCTTTTACGACATACACGGGGAGAGATGCAGTGGGGCTATTCTTTTAAAGTACCGGCCCCACACGGTACATGTTATCATTATGTTAGGTTACAAGG
Source organism: Nematopogon swammerdamellus (assembly GCA_946902875.1). Classification (NCBI taxonomy): domain Eukaryota; kingdom Metazoa; phylum Arthropoda; class Insecta; order Lepidoptera; family Adelidae; genus Nematopogon; species Nematopogon swammerdamellus. Next base: position 11,907,026 of record OX336359.1, read on the forward strand.
ACATAAATTAGTTTTGTAATAATTTCAGTTTATTTACTTAAAGGCGACGAGTGAAAGTGTAATAAATTTCCATTTTAGAGCAGAAATCCCTTCACCAATGTCGAAGATTTTCGAATCTACTGACTTGATCTTTAACAAACATAGCTAAGAATCATCTCGGTTCAACCAGCTATCTAATGAAAATCATCGCATCCAAATCGGCGCATCCGTTTGGGAGCTACGATGCCATAGACAGACAGACAGACAGACGGACGGCATCAAACTTGTAACATCCCTCCTTTTGCTACGCGGTTTAAAAAGTGGCTTCTTCTATCTAAAACAGTCAACAGCAGGTTAAAAAACCGGCCAAGTGCGAGTCGGACTCGCGCACCGAGGTTCCCGCACCACAAAAATAAAACATTGAAAAAAAAAAAACACGTTGTATGTTTTTATTATAAAACGCCTTAGCGACAATCATCACAAATCTACCCTTCGTAGTAGATCGACCATCGAATAAATGAATGAATCAACCAATCGTGCGAATCCCGCGCATACCTAACCAAGCTGCGAATAAAAACTGAACAGTGAATATCTGCATTAAACGCGCATTCATCTTATTTGGAGCAGCCGCCGCGACGCGCCATGTGACTGACAGACAAGATGTGACTGACAGACAAGAAAGTGAAGGAGTTATTGACAAGTGTTCATGCTTTGCCTGATTTGTGATAAACGTTGGAGTGGCTTTTCCGACAATACCGACAGGGTATCTTGTTAAAAAACCCCGGTTAAATCGGTACTAATGTGTGACGAGGGTTCCGTATGAATTCGGAGGAGGTGTCACGTGGAAAGTGCGCGTGAAAGAGATTAAGTGTGTGCACGGATGCTTCAAAATCTAAAAACCTCTAAAAACCTAAAAATCTAGGAACCATTGGACGCCTATTTTATAATTGTTTTTAATCACGTTTGGCTACATCACCTACAACATCCGCGATGTCAGCCCATAGCACCGGGTGAACTAGGTGCCATGTCAGTGCTTCCCTTCATGTCATGTCGTCTACACTGAACTGGACGGAAAACACGAACTATTTATGTACATAGCCGTTTCGACCGACGTTTCATTCAGTGCGGTGGTACCAACCCGTGCGGGATAAACCCTACCACCTAGTAAGGTAAGAAGGGAAGGGGCCTACAATTTTACGTGGAATGCGAACCACGGTCAACCGCCAACGGTCGAGCGGTCACCCATCCAAGTACTGACCGCGCTCCGGGTTGCCGACCGCACCACTGAGCTACCGAGGCTGGTGTATGAAACTATGGCATGTCACCTGCCTAGCTATCATAGCCTATAATCTTATACTTCTGCGGCGTGTGTTCGCGATCAGTGGTGTTGATTGGACAAACATTCTTAGGGGAATAAAGCGATACAACGGTATAATATGCTTTACCATGTCCCCACAGCTATACCCCACCAGCTCATCATCCTAACACACCAGATCCCAGTCCCACATCCTATTGGATCCCCAGTCACGTGTTCGTCTAGTGTAAACTGTGCGCGCATCTAACATGACAATCTATCACTAATGAACTAGGCGATGGAAAAACTTGAAATTTCTGTAAAAAAGATCGTTCTAGAACATCGATCAACTACAACGCTAGATTTGGTATGGCGGCATAAATATTGGTACGCATAAAATGGGACGGATCGTCTCGTATTCATTCAGCCAACGCACAATTATCTCGTTCACACATTGGTCTTATTCTTCCAAAATGGCGGACCCAGTTTTCCATATTGTTTATTGTATAATTTCATCCATAGGTGGTAGGCAACGTAATGTTATATATATGTCGAAAATTTCGCCAGTTCTAATTCTATGCTACAAACTTCGGAAGGCACAATGTTTTGTTAGTATTATACATACATACATACCATACGCTGTATCCCGACAATCGGGGTAAGCAGAGCAATCGGTGTGTGTTGTGTATCTGCAAGAACTGTGATAAATTACAGCACAACAGCGACCACCACGTTTAACAAAGTTTTCGGACAAGATAACTATCAAGCTGCAAGTAAGTAAGTATACGAATACGCACCTGCTGCATGGCTCGGTGAATGAACAGGGCCAAGGTGAGAGGTGGCAAGCTTTGTCGCCATTTAGCACGCCATCTCGTCTTTATCCCTTAGTCGCCTTTAACAACGAGCACGGGGAGAGATGCAAAAGTATTATATTACAAATATAATTAATTCATGCTACCGTTCACAAGAACATAATTATTTACATGATAAACTTTAAAAATACTTAAGAATTTGACCACTCCGCCTATTTACATTACCTATATCTGCTGTATAGTGCCATCGTCAATTTTGATACCTACTTAAATAATATATCAAGTCAAATCAATAACAGTTATTATAACTTTATTGAAAAGTGCAATACGTCTATATTATTCGCTTGTTTTATTTCATGCTTCTCTATCATGAGTGTATGAATGAAGTATATTTTCATATTTAATGTGGTCCACTTTTGTAACGTGTTTAAACATGGGGTCACATATCTAGTGTCGTGGTTAATCTATGGTACTAGACGCATAAATCAGGTTCAGATTGCAACGTATCGGGATGCATTCTTTAATTTATTTCTTGGGAAATGGTTCTGGAGCAATTACAGATCCTAGTATGGTGAGCAGAGAGCTTATCTGTTTTATTGTGAACACTGGCTTTTGCACAAGGCTTCGTTTGCGTGAAATGTGCTTCGCTTAGTCGAAATGACAGATACTCCGAGACAAAATTTAAGATTAATAGGCATTTCAGTGACGCGACTATGAGTAAACAATTTAGAATGTGATAGGTAAATATTTTTTTATTGGCTTCCATATTCCGTAAACTGGAAGATTGAAATTGGACCACTGAAAACTGAACGTCCACCGGGTTTACTGAAAGAAATTGCTTAAGGCCATAGGCCCGCCCTTATGAACTTTCGCCGATAGATGGCGTGATACTGAGATACGCGCGAGTGCCACTCTAAAGTAAAACAACAATTAATAAAAGGTACGGAAATCTCGGTGCGCGAGTTCGACACGCACTTGGCCGATTTGTTTTGACAACGCCAGCCTTCACTGCAAAAAAATTAATTCTCCATACATTTTCGAAAACACTCAACTTCAAATGTATGGTACGAGGACTCTTTTTTTTCGAATTTCCCCAGCGTTCCTTTTTGGAATCGACTTCTTCCTTCCGAACGTCTGTCTTCCCTTCGGTCGTGCCGGCTACACTGAACTTGACCGAAAACACCAACTAAGTTCAGTGATTAATAAAATCAATCAGGAATGTCATAATTGCTAGAAAATTATTTGCAATGTAATACTTCTAAAGACTTTATCCTAATGAGTCGACTTCTAAGTAAAGATCCTTCTAAAGGACATAATTATCACTATTAAATAAGTCAACTTCTTGTCAATCCGTTTAAATGATTGTACTTAGTCACACTTCCTTTATATGTATCAGGGTTTTATTTATGCAGCCTGATATAGTTGATTAAGTCACATATTAAATCCACGATGTCCGGTTATTAGACCTCGATCCTGTAAGGAATAGGTGTCATGATAGCGATCCACTGAATATATTAACTTCAGCCATATCGATGTAACCGTTTACAAGAAGGCTATGACTAACAAGTTTACTGATGAAGTCTCTGGTTTGAAAATGAAACACAGAAAAAAAAGACATATCCACTTTTTAGACATCACAACTACGTAATAAGACAAAGAAACTGTAGAGAAAAAAAAAACAAAGATATTGGTCATGCCGAAAATTACATGTTCCATGTTTGGTAGAAAAAACCACACACAAGGTATTCTAGTGCAAAAACATCAAAATTTGCTATACGAGGACATTCTAAGGTTAAATCACTTACATCTCAAACACCCGAATACCAACCTGACAAGAAATCTCTAAAAGAAACCTTGCAAAAAACTCTTAATGTCGTCTATTTTAAGGTATATTACGGAACGCCAGGTAAAATTGATACGGAAAAGGATGAGCAAATGCATATAAAAGAGATGTCTTACCTTGTTAGGTATGATGTGAGTCTATGTCGCCTCCTTACAAGCTCAAACGACGAAATTCATGAATAAATGACTCGTGCTTTGAGACGAATAAGGACTGTATAGATGCTTGTGACATGTCTGAATCGTTTGGTATTATTTGCTATTTAAATTTCAAGGAATAAGAGTTTTAAGATAGCTTAGCAGGTGATAAAGAACACGACATGCATGCATAATTTCATGTTTCGGTTGATCCTGTATTAAGAAATCACGTCAAATTGAGCACAAATGATAATGCACTCAAATTGATGTTTATGAAAATGAATCTCAGAGCCAATATTACGTAACGAATTGCGATGCTATACTGCATGATATAACAATTTGACAAAACATATGTTAGATTTAAATTACATTTAAAACTACATTAAATTAAATGTAAAAAAGGGAATAGAGGAAGAATTCTCGGACGTCTCACCCATCATACTCTGGACACTAATCGCATTACCGCGTTGAATGATGGATCTTTACTGAGACTCGCTGCTTAGGGTAACTAACTAGACCCTTCGCAATGTAATGTTTATGTTTAATTTACAGTTGTTTTTTTTTCTAATTGTAATGTAATATTTTGTTTGTTTCTCTATTTACCATATAATCATATGTGTAATTTCATAATTGGTGTTCCGTGAGTAGATTCCTTTATGTATGTTGTACTCTTGTTAGCACTGTAAGTTTAGATTAATAAATAAAATAAAATAAAATAAAACGTAGGATTACGTATCGAAGTAATAAGAAAATAAATGCAGTAATAGCAAAGAACATCACGTAGAGACAGCTAAAGAAAAGAATTCAGTAAACTAATTAATACCACATTAAAACTAAATTATCACAGGCAACAGGAATTCAAATAACTAATGTCTATATTATTAAACCTTAAGAAGCGACCTCCCGCAGCCATTTCCATGTCTCGCAAAACATACACATTCCTCAAAGTAAATCCCATGTACGGGCTTATATTGAATTGTGGAACAGGCGTCCCGCAGGGCACTTTCCTGGACCAGTTTTCCTTTACCGGTGTGTTTTACAATCTTAAATGAATTTATGTTTTATGGTCATGGAACTCGTCAATAAAAATTATTGTATCGCTCTTATATATAGGTATAATTAAAATACCTACGTTATTTATAATTTAGTTTAGATTCTATTTATAAATAAATTGTCGCTAGTCTAAATTGTCTTGCCAGTTCTTCTTCGCTGTGATAATGGAACTGGCGAATTTTAAATGTAAGAATTATGACAACAGCCAAATCAGTGAAAACTCTGATCTTGATACTTTTAAAATGAGATGGTTTTCCAAACTGGCGCACTTTAAAAATGTTTACGAAGTTTTAAAATGTCTATGAAAATTACGCATAAAACTACTCAAAGCACTCACATTTTCAACTGACCAAACAATTGCATCACACATGAAGCCTTCGTAATTAACATAATGCCTTCCATTATGTCCAATCAAAATATAATGAGACTAGTTAGCAACAAAACTCTAGGACTGATGGACGTAATTACATACAACTCGCTACTAATAAGTGAGATAAGAAGAGTGGGAGGTACGTATTGATCGAATGGCTTAATCAACTGCTTTCACTACTACTGACCGAGGAATTAAAAAGCAGAGAAAGTCGACGAAAAGTAATAATGAATGGTGTGCACGAAGACGAAACGAAGGCAAAGACAACGTTACGCACTGCCGCGTTACACGCGCTGGGCAACTTTCAACCTTTGGACATCAACGACCGTCAGAGTCCACGTTTCACATTTGAAATGACACGGCGAAATTATATTAATTCACCGTTAATACAACTGACTTTTAACGTAAGTGTCTTTAAGGCGAGCATAAGTGGACTTAATTATTATGTCTGTGTTTGTGTAATGGGCCCTTAAACTCTTAATTGAAGTCACCTCTGCGCCTGAAATTTTGCATGGCTGTTGATGATGTTACCAACTTAGCGAATATGTACATAATGTTCTTCCTTCTCCTTACTTTATTCCCTTTGCACCTTAGAAGGTAGTCGGCTCAGATTGCCGCCGACTGGGTTGGTACCGCCGTACTGGACGAAAGATGGCGGCAGAGCAGCTTCGACTGTGTTCACGTTCAGTCAAGTATAGCCAACAATTCAAAGGAAAGTTTCCGGTATGGCACCTAGCTTCTCGAAGCATGTGCTATGGTGGCCCCTCTGGCTCAGCCACCCGTACATGATTGCATTATCAAATTGTGTGCATTAATGAGTTGGGGACCAAGTAATAAACTTTTATTAATTGTTGCTGAATCGACTTGATATAATATTTAAATTGACGATGGCACTATACACCAGATATCGGTAATGTAAAGGCAGAGTGGGTCAGATTCTTGATTATTCATGTTTATGCTGTAAATATTAATGTTCTTGTGAGCGGTTGTATGGGTTAATTAATTGTAAGTTACTATAATATAATACTTATAAGGTACTAACAAAATATTGTGACTTGCGAAGTTTGTTTGTCAATTCTTCTTCGCATTTCAATTTAGAACTGGCGGAATTTTCGACATATCCAAGCTTAGGTTACCTACCTATGGATGAAATTGAAAGAAAGAAAGAAATTATTTTTATTTTCTCTTAATTCTTAAAAATAATAACAAACGGTATAACAAAAACCTAAAAGAGAAAAATGGACAGGCGCAGCCTATGCCGCTACACACCCGCTCGTCTCCGAGCTGGGAGTGTGCGGCGCTGAATTTAAGCCTGCCCCACTTTAAATTAAATTATACAATAAACAATAAATAAACAAAGTAAAATTGTACCTATGCAGTATTTGACAATGACAGTTCTATCCTTTTGGATTACTTGTTGCTGATGCAAGCTTATTAGAAGAAACGGGTCAAGATGATGACAATTCAATGATAAATATGATTGTTATTTTAGAAGCAGCGGTCATTAAAATTGGTAAACGTTAGAATTTTTTGTTGATCGCTGACTGGTGGGCTGCTTGTAAAAACAATTTTTTACTACACCAACAAATATTGCTCGACATACAGTGGCTCGACATTCGTCGTCGCAGAAATTCCCATGTCCTCTCTCTCTTGTACTGCACACTGAATGACCCTGCTGCTCCTAAATACCCATCCGACCGTTTCCAAATGCTTTCCTCACACGGAGTATCATTAAGATCCTCTGAAACCCTTGTTCTTGCTATCCCGTCCCACTCCTCAGTCTTTTACACTGACTCTTTCACAGTGCGCGCTGCACGCATGTGGAACGAACTTCCTCTTCGTTTACGACAGTGTGCATCGATCCACACGTTCAGTGTGCTCTTGAAAGACCATCTCCTCAAACCCTAACCTCATCTCCTTCTGTTTCGAAGTTCATCGGTTTCTGAGTTATTATTATATTATATGTATATATATAAATCTTTGTTTTTCTATTTTCTATTATCTAAGACTATGTTTTGTTGCACCTACCCTGGTTTTTATATGTAAAAAGGGTAGGCTGGCGGAAAATGCCATAGGCATTAAGTACTACCTTCTGTACGATTTTATGTGCAATAAACGTTTTTTGATTTGATTTGAAATATTTTGCTTTATTACCCTAATATTCTCCAAAAAGAACAGTTATCCTGGGGGCACGGCGTGACCCCGCCAAGTCGAGCAAACACAGCCGTACCATCCTTTTCTCGAAGCAACTCAGGGTACTTTTGGTCGCCCTGTTAAAAAAATTGGTTGTCTGTAAAGTCGGTTTACGGACGATAGTTTTACGTGATAACGTCATACAATTTCTGCTGCCCTGGTCCTTTAGAACCAGAGAGATAAATGTGTACAAGCCGACGCTTGGGCCGATTGTGCCTCTCTATCGCTTGTTACGCGCTCTCGCTTGCAAACACAGGCTAAGATGGAACGTGACACTTTTTCGTGCGTGCAGCCGGTGTTCATCAATTTATAAGACGTGACGTTATCACGTCAATAAACTCAATAGGACAAAATTACATTCTCATAACTTCATAACTGAAGATTATGTAACATACTACAGTATATAGTCCACCGTAGTAGTCCCGGTAGTCACAAAACCAGTGATGACAATACAAATTAAAAAAAAACGGCCAAGTACGAGTCAGCCTCGCGCACCGGGGTTTCCGCACCACAAAAAAAAAACAGGCCAAGTGCGAGTCGAACTCGCGCACCGAGGGTTCCTTATCGCCATGTCATGGTTAGCGCCACTCACGCCATCTATGGCGTGTTATGAAATGCTTCATTAGTTAAATGTCATGATTAGTTAAAATGCTTCCCACTCTATTCGGTAGATGGCGCGCGCGCATACACTTTTTGGTTTCTTCTATGGGGACCCCGTGATTTTTTTACTTTTTATTATTTTTTTTTATTTATTGTTATATCGGCCATAATTAACACATATTCTGTGAAAATTTCAGCGGGCTACCTATTACGGTTCAAGAGATACAGACAGGCGGACAGACAGACGCTGTAGGCTTAGTATTGTATTGTATTGTATATATTTATTGCACTCAAATAGAATATGGGCAAGAGGTAACACTTAATGCCTCTAGGCATTTTCTAACTGAATACCTTTGGGGTATGATAACTGCTGGGTGAGTGGCGGAAAGAGATATTATAAATATTGTGATATGACAGATGTACGGGAATACAAAAGATAGAAAGACAAATACCAGCTTGCGCCGCTAGACTCAATCCAGCGTCGTGCCGTGCGACTGGTGGGTGACCCGGTGGTGTCCCGCGACTTAGAACCACTGCAACTCCGTAGGGACGTCGGCTCCCTGAGTGTGTTCTATCGTTTATTTCATGGGGAGTGTTCGGAGGAGCTGTTTAACGCGATTCCGTCGTCCCCATTCCACCTCCGCACTACGCGTACTGGGCAGGGGATGCACCCCTATTCAATCGACCTACCACGGATGCGCACCAACCGGTTCTGTAGGTCTTTTATTCACAGAACCGGGAAAATGTGGAACGCACTCCCTGCCCATCTTTTTCCTCCCAAGTACAGCCTGGGGTTTTTCAAAAGGGGCGTGAAAAGGCTCCTGTCAGGCCGGCATGACATTCGCAATCCCCGTGCATCACAGAATGTCCATGGGCATCGTTAGACACCTACTTGTAGGTGAAACGATGCCACATGTCGAGATATCGATAAAAAAAAAAAGATAAACTTAAATATGAATAGTTTAAATACTATACCTATATACCAGATATACAGGGTGTTAAAACGGCGAATACATTAATTTCACAAGCGCAATCCTCATGTTTTTCCTAGACAAAAAAGCAAATAAAGTTTTTCTCTAAAGTGTCTAGCTTTCGAGATATGAATTTTTGAAATGTATGTTTTCGTCTAGTGTAATTTAACGCGTTGTTGCCGCTCCGCACCTTCCGCCTGCCGACCTCCAGTCCTCCACTCACAAAGCTAACCCCCGCCCCTCCCGCCAACACCTCCGTCCGAGGCGCTCACGTCTCACCCGCTCTTCGCCCCTCCGCGCCGCCCTGTTGTCATTAGATCACTTTTACACTAAAATAATCAATTAGTTTGTATGAAAACTGTAACTTTTTATTTTAAGGGAATTCAGAAAAAATTTACTTGACTTTTTTGTTACTCTTGATCCCAATAATCATTTCCTAAATTTAATGTACTCGCCGTTTTTACACCCTGTATATACATAAGATAGACTAAATATACTTAGTTTTTACATATTATATATTTTTACCTACTAACTCTGAACATGAGAGACATATTATGTAGTTTAGGATCAGAAAAATTACAATGACAAAAAGTGCTTAGTAGTAGGGTCCCGTACGACGGATACGGAATTCTAAAAATGCCCACTTTATTTATCTGAGCCACCTGCTAACCCTGAATACAGCGTGTGGTAAGTATGTATGCACCTAAGCTAAGCCCACCAAAAATGTGACCTAGCGCAAGATAGTGTTCACTGTTTGAGAACGAGTTGGATCGATCACGCGACGGATTATGCAGCGGAATGCTACGATAATTTCGTCAACTGGCCACCGAGATGGTGGCTGGCGTTATGCAAGAGTGCAAATTGTTATGTCGTAGAAGTCTTGAATTTCAGGTTATATAAACTGGCCATAGGGAGGCATATGCGAAATTCTGTATCGGGGTATTCACGCTGTATTTGTTTAATGGAATCTGACACGTGTGGCTACATCACCTACAACATCCGTGATGTCAGCCCATAACACCGGGTGAACTTGGTTCCCTTCATTTCATGTCTAGTGCTTCCCTTCATTTCATGTCTAGTGCTTCCCTTCATTTCATGTCGGCTACACGGAACTGAACACGAACTATTTACATAGCCGTTTCGACCGCTATTCGATCGATCGTTTCATTCAGTGCGGTGGTACCAACCCGGGCGGGTTTAACCCTACCACCTAGTAAGGTAAGAAGGGAAGGGACCTACAGTTTAACGTGGAATCCGAACCACGGTCAGCCTCCAACGGTCGAGCGATCACCCATCCAAGTATACTGACCGCCCTCAGCGTTGCGTTGCTTAACCATCAAGAGCGACAGTCGACTGACTGCACCACTGAGCTATCGAGGCTGACATCTGGTATCGGGGTAAGCAGAGTGATCGGTGTTGTGCTATGCAAGAACTCTGGCTCCTGGTAAAATACAGCACAACACCGGCCGCGTCGTTTCGCAAAGTATTCACACAAGATAATTTATCAAGCAGCAAGTAAGGCACGAAGACCCTGCTGCATGACTCGGTTAAATTACCGTGCCAAGGTGAGAGGTGGCTACCCTGTCGCCCTTTAGCACGGCACCTTGCCCTTATCCCTTGTTTCGACATGCGCGGGGAGATGCATTGGGGGCTATTCTTTTTATGTACCGGCCCAACACGGTACGGGCAGCAGCCCTGACTGTAGAATGTTTGGTTGTATGAAGTGAAGGTGTGAAGCCATTCACATTGTGATATGAACACTAATGATGAATGGTTTTGATATAAGTATATCTCGCTGCATTATCCAGCTTCTTAGATCGAGTAAGGTTAAAATATAAATTCTCTATACAGAGTGTTGTTTAAGTGTGTTTATTATGGGATATTTTTCTTTAGTAGTGAATTATCTTCGTCTATAAACATGTATACATCTTGTTTTAAAGCATTTTTTTAATGATTTAATGTTACAATGACTGTTATTAAAAGATAAATACAAGAGAGGGAAGTATTTGGCGACGTCACGCATGCGCGGTCCATGTAACCCCCCCAAATATAGATGGTTTTAATAGTTTATTTACAATGACAACAAAATATATTACAATCAACAAAATTAACGAATGATTTTTTTTTAAATATATATTTAAAAAATCTGTAGTAAGTAACATAAAATATAAACTATATTAACTATTTAAATCTAAACCTAAAAAATAAAATTTTGAAGTTTAATTTAATTTAATAGGTATAAGTGAATTATATTTACCCATTTGTGCTACGTGCTTGTTTTCATAACCAATAAATTTATGATTATCTCCACACAAATAAATAAAATATAAAACCATGCTGTATTCAATTTTAAAATAGAAATTGATTCCAAAGTCCAAACAGGTTCTATTCACGTCTGCTCGTAACAATGGACAATACGGTAGTCAGACAAAAGAACCCTCAATCTATTTTGTGTCAGTCCGTTCTTGCTCAACCGCATGACATATCGATGGGGCGCGGCACGTGATTCGATCAAGTGTGATTGCATTAAAATACCCTATGTGTGAGTGAACCATTTTTTCGTTGTCGTATTTTTAGGTTTCCGTATCCCGTACGGAAGCCTATTACTAAGCCTACGCCGTCTGTCTGTCCGTCTGTCCGTCCGTCTGTCCGAGGGCTGTATCACTTGAACCGTAATAGGTAGTCCGTTGAAATTTTCACAGAATATGTGTTATTATGGCGGATATAGGAACAAATAATAAAAAATTGAAAAAGTAAAAAATTAAGGGGGCTTCCCATACAAGAAACGTGTTTTTTTTCAATGTTTTTTTTGTGGTGCGGAAACCTCGGTGCGCGAGTCCGTCTCGCACTTGTATATGGAACATGGTTGGCTGGCTACACTTATTTATTACACTGGCGATGTTTTTGTTTTATTTTTTTTTTTTATGTAAACTGACACGGTTGGCTCATCAGCATCACCTACAACATGCGTGATGTCAGCCCATAACACTGCGTGAACTAGGTGTCATGTCAGCGCTTCCCTTCTTTCTTTATCTCTTTATCTCTTTATTTCTTTTTTTATTTCCTTCTTTTTTTCAAGATCCCTCACATTATCTCTGTATGCATTACAAGTTTTCTCCAATCCAGTGGCAATTTATTCCGTAAATGCAAATCACTAGGAGATAGGGTCCATTACGCCCGCTGTCATAGCAAGTCTACGCTTAATTGCAATAACGAATGATAGATAGATATCGCAGCGTTCGTGAGCCGGGTATTGCGGTTCTGGTTAGCGGTGTCGCTTTTCGTCTTGTGCCTCCGGTTTTGATGTTTATATCAGGCTTTTACGATAAGCTGAGATACAAGTTAAGGGTCGGATACTGGCTACGTCGTATTAAGTCTGAAAGAGCGTATGTAAAACCACTAATAAATTCGTCAGCCTCGATAGCTCAGTGGTGCAGACAGTCGACTGTCGCTATTTGGATGGGTGACCGCTCGACCGTTGGAGGCTGACCGCTGTTCGGATTCCACGTCAAACTGTAGATACCTTCCCTTCTTATCTTTAGGTGTCTAAAGGTGTCTAAATCTTCTTATCTTGCCGTTTTATCTTACTAGGTGGTAGGGTTCAACCCGCCCGGGTTGTTACCACCGCACTGAATGAAACGTTGGTCGAAACGGCTATGTAAATAGTTTGTGTTTTCCGTCCAGTTCAGTGTAGCCGGGACGACCGAAGGGAAGCACTGACATGGCACCTAGCTCACCCGGTGTTATGGGCTGACATCACGGATGTTGTAGGTGATGTAGCCAACCATGTCAGTTTCCATAAAAAAAAGAAAACTTCTGAATTAGCGTATGTAAAACCGCTAATTAATTTATAAAAAAAAAGCGTTCAAGTGCGAGCCGAACCCGCGTGGAGAGGGTTCAGTAACATTCCGTTTTCCGTGAGAACTTAGGATTTTCGTTTAGGTTTTCCTGTACAATGTGGGGCCGGTACTTAAAAAGAATAGCCCCACTGCACCTCTCCCCGTGCATGTCGTAAGAGGCGACTAAGGGATAAGGACAAGATACTGCGCTAAAGGGCGACGGGCTAGCCACTTCGCACCTTGACGCAGTCCTTCCACCGAGTCATGCAGCAGGTGGGTTCTTCGTGCCTTACTTGCTGCTTGATAGTTGTCTTGTCCGTATACTGTGCTAAACGTGGCGGTCGGTGTTGTGCTGTAATTTACCAGAGTTCTTATAGCACAACACCGATTACTCTGCTTACAAACTTTAAACTTTTTTCGTCCAGTAGATTCGGAGAAAATAAACTGTGACAGACATACAGACAGATAGACAAACAGATAGATATATAGAAAATTCTTTATTACTTCAGTAAATATTAAACAGTAACAAATACATTAGAACATTTTTATAAGGTGCAAAGGCGGACTTATCCCTTACAGAGATTTCTTACAGCCAACCTTTGGATGTTTTAGATTCGATAATATAGTGGAATGTATGTAGGTAGTAGCAAAAGAGTTGAGCGTGAGAATTGAAGATAAAATAATAATAAGAATACTTATTATTAGCAATACATATAAGTACATGCTAGACACGAGAGTGATCCTATAAGATTTAGTTTTTTGCTCTTTTGAGGTACAGAACCCTAATTATACAATTTAATTTGAAAATCAATCAACAATACAGGGTAAATAAGGGCAAACAATCTACAAAGGAACAGATGCCAAAACACAATGTACACATTCCATACAAAACTAACATCTTAATGGCTTGTTATAAACTTGTTAACCAAATGTTTTCACAACTTAACATTCAATCATCCAGTAAACACCTCCTAATTTATATCGTCAGTGCATTATATGACGATTCTGTTTTGAAAATGTCCTATTTTGTGTGAGAACGTTCCATTAGGACGCGACATTATAAAGTAGGCAGTGTGTAATAGGCTGTCTCGGTGTAATATCGACACAATAAGTTGGAATATTGGTTAATTATCGGGAATTAGTGTTGCCAAATACCATGTCGATAGTTTTTATAATCATTTAGAAAAAAATTCTTTGCGGTTTTCGAAGGAGACTCTTAAAATAAATATAAAGCAAAAATTATTTATTTAATAATGAAATAATATTATAACATTTAAAATTAAAATGAATTGAAATTACATACTTACTTCACATAACATCTTTTACCCAAAGATACAAAGGTTATCCGCGTTGAACATTCTAACGGAAAACGAAATGGTACGGAACCCTCTCAACGCGAGTTCGACTCGAACTTGACGGTTTTTTAGGTTTCCGTAGCCATATATGATAAAAACGGTACCCTTATAATCTCGTCCTGTCGGTCTGTCCGTCCGTCCGTCCGTATGTCACAGTCATTTTACTACTAGGTATATAAATGAAATTTGGAAGGTATACAACCGCTATATAATGGAATGATGCGGTGAAATTAGGAAAAAACTAAATAAGGGTGGCACACCATACATGTAACTGAGGAATGAAAAACATTTAGTGCACATAAGCGTCTTTGGTATCGTTGGATAGCTTTTAAAAAATTATAAAGAAGTTTCAAAATATGTTTTATTGGTTTATGTCAACATTCGGTGAGATATGCGCTTCTAAAGTCGTGAAAAGTGATTTTTTTGCAGTGTTGCTGTCACATTGTAAAATTACTGGCACATTCTAATATTCAAATTTAGAATGTTGAATAAAAAGAAAATAGTTCTGCGAGTGCAGATGGTGTTTTGTTTTTTCGCGAGAGACGAAATGGCTGCCCTGCTGGAAAGTGGGTGAAAGGTTAGATTCTGGTGGCTTGTTCGTGTTTTGGTTTTTGAAGCCTACACCTAAATTATTACTAACTTTGTATTTTATTCGTATGAACGTTTTTCCCGACTACGGAACCCTTCACTGTGCCTGGTTCGATGCGCACTTGGCAAATTGTTTTATCGAATCGATAACAACAAAACTAAATCATTCAACGCATTTGCCTCTCCCTACAAACATTAGCGGCATATATCCAGAGATTGTTTCTTAGTAAGTCACGGTGAGGCGGAGTGGTTATTAAGTTGTCTCACGTGCCCCGCGGTCCACGGTTCGTGCCCTGTTGGTGACTCAACGGTTTTCAAGGCACTGACAAAGAATATACATAAGTGTGAAGATACCTCAGTGACAATAGAGAAATATAATTTTGGACAAAAATTCAAAATTTATTAAAATTGCAAGCAGAGGAGGTTTGAATGAGACAATAAAAAAAATTAAATATTTTAGATTTGGCAAGTGACACGCCGCCGTGCCGTTGGAACCGAGTCGATTTGAAGAAATCCGAAATATTGTATTATAAATATTTTTACATACATATCACACACGCTGAATCCCGACAATCGAGGTAAGCAGAGTAATCGGTGTTGTCCTGCAGGGAAATCTGGTAAAAACAGCACAACACCGACCACAACGTTTCGCAAAGTATTCGAACAAGATTCAATCGATCAAGCAGCAAGTAAGGCACCAAGACCCATCTGCTGCATGCCTCGGTGGAAGTACCGTGCCAAGGTGAGAGGTGGCGAGCCTGTCGCCCTTCAGAACGGCATCTTGTCCTTATCCTTTAGTCGCCTTTTACGACATTAATGGGGAGAGATGCAGTTATAAATATTTTTAGATTTACTTAAAGGCGACGAGTGAAAGTGTAATTTTCCATTTTATAGCACATCGATTTTTTGCCAGGACATATTTTTCACCGATTAGGAAAATATGCTGATGATCTGCGAAACGGCTGACCCGATCTTTATCAAACATGGCTAAGAACCATCCCACTTAACTCAGCTTTCTAATAAAAACCGTATACAAATCGGTGCATCCGTTTGAGAGCTACGATGCCACAGACACATAGACACACAGACAGAAGGAGGCATCAAACTTACTCTTTCGTTTTCGTTGGGGGTAAAAAAAAAACTTAATTTACTTAACAAAAAAAAAACGAGCATAATTAACAAACGCATTTAGCTAGCCCAACAATAGCTAGTATCATTGAGAAAGTATAGTGTGCCATACAATACAATACACACCACACGCCGTATCCCGACAATCTGGGTAATCAGAGTAATCGGTGTTGTGCTGCTCTGGTAAATTACAGCACAACACCGACCGCCACGTTCAGCAAAGTATTCGGACAAGATAACTATCAGGCAGCAAGTAAGGCACGAAGGCCTACCTGCTGCATGACTCGGTGGAAGAACCGCGGCAAGGTGAGAGGTGGCTAGCCTGTCGCTCTTATGCACGGCATCTTGTCCTTATCCCTTAGTCGCCTTTTACGACATGCACGGGGAGCGATGCAGTGGGACTATTCTTATTAAGTACCGAACCCATACAGTATGTATAGTGTATTGTCTGATAAAACACTATTCTCTGTCAGGGGCGTGCTCATGTGTGTCGGATTACCGTCTGGACGTGTTGCTAAACAAGGTCTGTCTATCTACTAATAGATTCTGTCGTTTTAACTTCTTTCTGTTGAGGTAACCGGGAAGCATGTTTCCAAAGTCTACTACGGGAGTTCGCGGAAGTATTTTATATTTACGGAATCCTCGGTGCGCGAGTCCGACTTGCACTTGTTTATTTTTTTTGGTTAATCTTTTTGAGACATTTTGAGCGAGCGGGTGGCCTAGTGGTCTGAGCGCGATCGAATCCGGTCGGTGTGTACCAATCATAGAATGTAATTCCAATGAAAAACTAAAGGTACTGTGTGAGACCGGTACTTACAATAATAGCCCCACTGCGACTCTCCCTGTGCATGTCGCAAAAGGCAACTAAGGGATAAGGACGAGATGCCGTGCTAAAGGGTGACAGCCTTGCCACCTCTCACCTTGGCACGGTCCTCCACCGATTCGTGCAGCAGGTGGGTCTTTGTGCCTTACTTGCTGCTTGATAGTTATCTTGTCCGAATATTTTGCTATGCGCGGTGGTCGGTGTTGTGTTGAAAATTTTCAGAGTTCTTGCAGCACATCACCGATTACTCTGCTTACCCTGATTGTCGGGATACAGCGTGTCTGGTATGTAACTAAAGGTACCAATAAGTTATCTATCACAGCAAAGAAGAACTTGCAAGAAACTTCGCTGGATACTTTTTTTTACGTCCACTTAGTCTCCATATTGCCCCAAGGCACTATAAGCATAATAAAATAATATGCCAGCATTAAGTAGGTAATGATAGCCTTATGTTAACTATGTATATGATTAAAGGTTATTATTAATGTGTGGTATGGCAATTAATCACCACAGGAACTGGAACAGGACGCTAGCAGGTGTCAAAAGCGTGAGCGTGTGTGAGCAATGGAGGTCTGAGCGTGTGGGTTTGGCCGTATTCATAGACCTTGCTGAACTTTTAGTACCCACCGTATTATCATCATCAATACTAATAAATCTGTAAGGTATGGTCATGGAGTAAGTTACTTTGTTTTATGAGATATTGCGTTTGTAGACTCTATGTATGATACTAAAACTAAAATGACTATTTTTAGAAATATTTTCTGTATGTATGTTCCTCCATAACTCTTAAACCGATCATCCAGAGTTCGATTAAACTTAGTACAAGCACATTTAGCTATACGGGACACAGGATAGGCAATTCAGTTTCGGTTACGCTAAGATGTGGCTCTCATACAAACCGAATTGTTCTGCGCGCCGAAATAAAGGTACGGTAGTGGGCTTACTTAGGTACTTTCTTCTTTTTAAATACGAATTTCAAGCGAGCGAAACCGCAGGCAAAAGCTACTATGGAAATAATATTTTTTCCATTCACCATTCACATCAACCCAGCCCTTAACACTTTGATAAACTAGGTGACATGTCAGTGCTACGCTTTGGTCGTGCCGTTGTCATTATATTCGCCAGAATAACACACATTCTGCGAAAATTTCAACCGGCTACCTATTACGGTTCAAAAGATACATCCCTATCACGTTAGGACAGACGGACGGACATACAGACGGACTGACAGATAGACGGACAGACAGCGTAGTCTTAGTAATGAATACGGAACCCTAATGAAATTGAACCGCATAAAAACAATTAGACGAAACGCTGATTGACTGGCGTGTCGTTCCATGATTCTGATATTTAATATTACTAACTGTTCCCTCTTTAGTTCTACATTGTCCGCCCCTATTTTTTTTTTATTTTTATTTTTTATTTTCTCATCATTATTTATTTAATTGTTCAAAACTGTTTGGTGTGGAAGCTAGTAGCACGCGACTAAAGACAAACCTACCATCCTCAATACGGGATTGTTCCCAGTGAGCATGGTAGGGTATAAACAAAATAGCTGGTACAGAAACCTATGAATGTGTCATACACAATATACCTTATTAGTTTAATCTGATGGATGATGATTTGTAAAATGCTAAAATGTAACTTTTATTGTAAAATGTACCTATTCTTAAATATTAAGTGTTTTACAGACATTATGTTCCGATTCTGTACCAAAATTCTTCGAACAATAACATTCTATTCTAATCTATTTCCACATCCCGAAGGTTCGTTCGTAAAGCATTAAACTCGCCTTTTGTGCCGCAAGGCATTAAACTCGCCTTTTGTAACCCTTTTATACAATGGTGTACAATAAAGTAAATTTTCATTTTCATTTCATAAAAGGCGGGACTATGAACAGTGCAAAAGATTGAGACCTGGGACAAATTGCTCCTCCACGACGACACTGAAGCAAATGATATGATACAGTTACTATTCAGTAGGTAAACTCTATACGACAGAAATTAGACAAAATAATAAAATGGAATGGAATGGCCCCGTCCGGATTGATACCACTGCACTGGGTAGAAAGTTTTAGCACAGTTCAGTGTAACCGGTACGACTAAAGGGATACACTGACATGGCACCTAGTTCACCCGGGGTTATGGGCTGACATCACGGACGGGTGTAGTAGTGATGTACCCAACCAATCAGATTCAATAAAAAAAACCTGTTAAGGTGATGTGAGACTGCGCCTGACTCGAACTTCAAGAAGTGTACCGCCAATATTACTTACCTGACAGATTCAGTTTTAATATATGTAATACTTCATCTATCAGCGCAGATCGATAGCTTTTTGAAAACACGATTTGGTTAACTTCTCTCGATAGAAAAAAATCTATAAAATGCCTCTGAATTTAGTTATAAAAATAAAATTGGTTGTCTGTAAAGTCGGTTTACGGACGATAGTTTTACGTGATAACGTCATAAAGAAACACAGCTATAAGAATTACCGTATTTTTTCGTACGGCACCCCTGTCGCTGCCGTACGCCGTACATTTGTCGATTTCTAACCTCGATTACCGTACGATACGGCAATTACCGTACGTTTGGCAACACTGCCGCTTGGGCCGATTGTGCCTCTCTATCGCTTGTTACGCGCTCTCGCTTGCACACACAGGCTCAGATGGAACGTGACACTTTTTCGTGCGTGCAACCGGTGTTCATCAATTTATAAGACGTTATCACGTCAAAACGTATAGGCAACGTGACCAAATTTATTTTTGTTTAATTTTTTTTTAGTAGCTTAGTTTCGAGAACCCATCGGTTCTCAAAATTGCTTCTTTGTCGCACCACCGCTAGAGTGTGGAACTGTCTCCCGGCGAGTGTGTTTCCCGAATCCTTTAACCTTGGTGTCTTCAAACGTCGTATCAACGGGCTAGACAGCCTAGCAACAGTCCGCAAATCTGCTGGCATGGCGCTTCACTGAGCGTGGTTTCGCAAGGAGAGGGGTTTTTGGCTCTGTCGACTGTACCATTGGTCCCTCGACACAGCCACCCATGTTGGTTTACATAAAAAAAAGTACAACACCGATTACCCTCTACGGTATAGAGCGTATTTTCGGGATACAGCGTAATTGTGACGCCTATTTCCCGGTGGGGTAGGCAGAGACAATGGATCTCCGCGTGTCTCTATCCTGACACACCTCTACCGCTTCTTTCACTCTCATCATGTTCTTCATACATGTATATTATTTCATAGACAATCTTTTTGCCACTTCTGATAGTAAAATCGATTTGTTCTTCTGCACCGTGTTCAATGTAGCAAGAGACTATAAGGCGGCATATTCACGTCCCTGCAATCAGAGACAATATCAGGGGCAGCGTTGCCAGACGTACCATAATTATGGTATTCATACCATAATATTTTTATGACCTAACTGTCACTCTTAAGCTCGTAATTTATAATATAGAAGCACTACTGCAATGCTAAATTTACAGTACTATAATTATGAATATATGACATAAATACTATAATTTATGGTACCCTGGCAACGATGTCCCCGATATCATTCAGCCTCGCTAGCTCAGTGGTGCGATTGATCGAATGCCGTAAGTGCTCATAAGCACACCTGGGTGCGGTCAGAACTTGGAAAGTGCATTTTAACGTTGGAGGCTGACCATGGTTCGGATTCTACGTAAAACTGTGGGTCCCTCCCTTCCCCTCTTGCCCTACTAGGTGATATGGTGTACTAACGCACTTAAAGTTCGGTCGGAATGTAAATAGTTTGTGTTTTCCACCCATCTCAATCCAGGGAAGTTTCCGGTATGGCACCTACCTTCTCGGAGATGATATTGGCTGGTCGGAGCATGTGCTGTGGCATGTGCTTTGGCCCCTCCGACACAGCCACCCATACCGGATTACATAAAAAAAGTTCAGTGTAGCCGAAACGGCCAAAGGGAAGAACTGACAAGACACATAGTACACCGATGTGTTACAGGCTGACATCAAGGATGTTGTAGGTGACGTTCCGAACTTTGTCAGTTTCCATAAAAAAAAAAAATCATAAAAAAATGTTGCCTCTCATTTGCAAGGACGTGAGTAGGCCGTTTAACCCGCAGTATTCTCAAACAGGTAGGCTCGTAGGCTACGACAAGGAGGCGTGGTCTCTGATCGTGACTGCGCGTTGGAACATATCTTTAGCTCGGTTAAAAGGTTACTAAGCCTGAGAAAATCGTGGCGATATTGATCGTGAGAGCAATAGGTTAACTGATAAAATGGCCAAGGGTAACACTTTATAGGCAGAAACCTCATATTTTTGAGGTCAACCTGTGCCATAGTTATGTATGACACATAATTTACTGTATGTGCAAATCCTTTAGAAGTTTTGTTTTGTTAGTTTATTTCAAACAGAAGGGACATGTTCCCCGAGTCCTGACGATGATGTCCCCGGAGCGAGGGGCGAAACGTCGACGATTGTAAGTTGCTCTGTGGCCGTATTCTCTAACGTCCTACCGTCAACGTCGGTGACGCTGACTAGTTATGTCTCTGTCTAATTATATGAACTAGACAGAGACACAACTAGTCAGCGTCACCGACGTTGACGGTAGGAAGTTAGAGAATACGGCCACTGATTAGTAGTAAGTAGTAGTAGTCGCGTAACCGAAAACAGAACGATAACAGAAGGAACGTATTCAATGTAGAATATTATTAAAACCGTTATTAAATTTAATCTAAAACAAAATGAATCTAACTAAATTAAATAATCTATGAAACTATCTTAAAAATAAATAAATAAATACCTTACTTAAAAATATAGCAAAACTGTACTGAAACTAACGGAGGACGAACGAAATGTAAGAAGAGCAGTACATGCAAATAAACAAGACACAAAGGACTTAAAGAAAACAATTGTAGTGGTAAGTCCGCGTTCGCGCACTCCTGTACTGTTTTCTATTAATTATGTTCTATTCTACCTAATCTGGCTTATATGGCTTTGTAGTACGTGATTTATTAAATATTTTATTCTTCTACTTATATGATGGCTGATCAAGAGATCTCACGACATACCTAGACCTACCCACAAATTAGTAAGTAAAGTAATTTTTGTTCGCTGCAAAGCTTTCGATACACTCCAACACCAATCTAAAATAACACCAGCGTCCCTATTCCGCAGCATAGAAAAAACCGCTGGCCAACTTTGTTGCTACAGTAAGCTAGATAAACGTAAGCGTGAGCCAGGCTCAATTGACTCCGTAACGACAGCAACACGAGCGGCGAACACAAGGCACGGCCTCAGATCCGCCGCTTTTCAACATTACCTATTCCATACTGGGAGGAAATGTTAGATTTATCAGAGCCATTGGAATCGGTTCAACGTCTAGAATTGGTCTGAATTGCCGCAGTTGGCGCTTTCGTTTCTAGTGTGCAACTCGAGATCCTTGCAAGTGATAATACTGCAACGGTTTTCCTTTGAAATCTATCCACCTCAGTACATCTATATATGCATAGCCTCACGTCTTCCATCCAATGGGGTAGAGACGACGGATCGTCACGTGCCTCGTTTCTGACATACGGGGGAATTTGGGAATTTCTGATCTTTCTGATTACCGCGATCATCGGATTAGGCCGTGTGGGAACTAGCGCGGTTCTACATATATGGGCAGGGAGAGCGTTCCAGGGGTTACTTGTTTTGTGGAGGAAATATTATGTGTTCATCAGTTTCAGCTACTACAATTATTACACTTTGGTGTTTTTGGAGGATATCATCAGTTGTAACCATTTACTGCTAACACACGTAATGTTCTATTGCTACTAATGAAACTCTAGCATTTTCCATTTGCCATTCCTTCATATATAATTAATGACCTCTTAGAGTGACATTTGTATAATTTAAAGAACGCAATTGCGTTGCCAGATGAATAGGGAACAAATCCTAAAGTTCAAACAGTTTTTAGAACATTTTAAAATTAACTAGATTATTTCTTTTCTCTTTGAAACATTATGCGCAGTGAGAAAGCTTGCCTGTGACAAAGTTCTATATACCTACCTCTGCGAGCAAGATATATTCATATGAAATTACCAAAGAGTTTGTATTACGTCGCTGCGCTCCTTTATAGAGCGACCCTATGGGCACACGGCTACGAGAAAGAATGAAGCCCGCTGCGCGGTGTAGTGCGGGCAGGGGAACGACGTTCGGCTCCTACTCGGGCATGCGCGAACGGAAAGCGTCCAAGCGTAGAAACAATGTATCTCTTATTTTGCAAAATTTAATTTGTATTGTAAGTGAGGTTGTAGGTACCTTAATATATTGAATTCATACGGTGCTTACTTTTATTACTTTATCCTATTACTTTAAGTGAGCTAAACTTGTATGTATATATTTGTTTCTCGGAAACGACTCTAACGATTTCGACGAAATTTTATTGTATTTAGATAATGTTAGTTTTTCAAGTTTATTCATCTACATAGATAGGTGTAGACACCGAGCAAAGCTCGATCGCTCAGGTACTTGCCATTATGAAAGATTCGTATTTACGACAAATGAGTGAAAAAAAAACATAACATAACAAAAGTTTTTTAAATCAAAATTTATGAATTTTTAAAATTCAACATTCGAACGAAAACATGATTGAGGTCTTTATTTGGAATTTAACTAAACCTCACACAAAACGTTGCGGATTATGAGTTAGCTATCACTACTACATTACTATACTAGGAAAACGCAAAGGATGATGGTGTTCGTAAAATGCTCCAAAAATTCAAGCTTATATTGAATATCACTCGTTTAGGACTAAAAATAAATGTACAGATAAAGGCTTTAAAATTCCATGCACTCTTTTTCTTCTCTTTTGTAAAGGGGGATTTTTTTTTCTTCTGATAACCTTGTAGTTCAGGCAATAAAGGAGGTGTAGAGTGCGTGAGCAGGGTCAAATGCGATTTCTTCAGAAACCTGTTCGGGGTGCTTAGGGAGTAAACATACTAAAAGTCCTGGCGTCTACGAGGTGAGCCGGAGGGGGCGGGGCCCAAATAAGGTCCTGCTTTTGGGTTTTTCGCTACGATCTCGAAAACGGTGCCCCGTAGAGAAAAATTGTCTTACACCGAATGAAAGCTCATAAAATTATCTACAACTTCTATTCTTTTAACTTTTTTCAAATTCCGAATCGTTTTCGAGCTACACGCTTAGGAAAAGTGAAAATTTTCGAAAAATTTATTTTTACCTCATATTTCTCATCAAACATTCCTTCATATCGTCTAAGCTATTCACCTGAGAAAGATATTGTGAAACCAGAAGTTATTGAGAATTCAATTCCCTTCAATTGTGTATGACGATATGAAGGAATGTTTGATGAGAAATATGAGGTAAAAATCAATTTTTCGAAAATTTTCACTTTTCCTAACCGTGTAGCTCGAAAACGGTTCGGAATTCGAAAAAAGTGAATAGAATAAAAGTTGTAGACAATTTTATGAACTTTCATCGGTATAACACAAATTTTCTCTATGAGGCACTGTTTTCGAGATCGTAGCGAAAAACCCAAAAGCAGGACCTTACTTGGGCCCATCCCCCCCCCCGCCCCCCCTCCCCCCCCCCCTCCCCCCCCCCCTCCGGCTCACCTCGTAGACGCCAAGACTTTTAGTATATTTACTCCCTAAGCACCCCGAACAGGTTTCTGAAGAAATCGCTTTTGACCCTGCCTCTTACACCTCCTAATTGAAAATACCAAAGGTACCTAATTGAAAATTACCTAATTGCCATCTTTCACTAAACAAAATTACTCGGAACCCAGTATACATACTAAATAGTCCATATTTGGGCGCTTTTTTTATGGAATCTGACACAGTTGGCTACCTATATCACCTAGAACATCCGTGATGTCAGCCCATAACACCAGGTGAGCTAGGTGCCATGTCGGTGCTTCCCTTCATTTCATGTCGGCTACACTGAACTGGTCGGAAAACACGAACTATTTACATAGCCGTTTCGACCGACGTTTCGTCAGAGCGGTGGTATCAACCCGGCCGGGATAAACCCTACCACCTAGTAAGGTATGAAGAGAAGGGGCCTACAGGTTAACATGGAATCCGAACCACGGTCAGCTCCAACGGTCGAGCGGTCACTCATCCAGTACTGACCGCGCTCAGGGTTGCTTAAGAACGAAGTATGCGTGATTTACGTTAAGCTCATTCCATTCGTTTCGAATTTTTTTTTTTATGTAATCCGGTAAGGGTGGCTGGGTTGGAGGGGCCCAAGCGCATGCTCCGACCAGCCAATATCACCTCCGAGAAGGTAGGTGCCATACCGGAGACTTCCCTGGATTGCTGGCTATACTGGACTAGAGGAGAACACAACCGATCTTACATCCAGTACGGTGGTACCAACCCAGTCGGCTACAATTTGAGCCTACCACCTAGTAAGGGGCAAGGGAAGGGACCTACAGTTTTACACCGGTTCCGAACGGTGAAGCAGCAGGTATAGCTATGCACATAAATTTTTCGTCAGAAAAAACTCATTGGTACACGCCGACGGGATTCGAACCGCGGACCTCTCGCATGAGAAGCCGATGCCCAAACCACTCGGCCACCCGCCGCTTAAAAAATGGCGGCCATTTTTTGAAAAAATAAAATGCTTCATAAGATACCTACGTGAACATGCGTCGTTTAATAAAGTAACCGAGCTCTAAAGTCCTTCCATAGAGTATTGACTTTTACTTGGTTTAAAAAAAATACTCGAAAGATCATATCTGCCTCCTATTTTGGAACTTTATCATCAATACCTACTAATAATAAATCTGTAAGGGATGGCCATGGAGTAAGTTACTTTGTTTTATGAGATATTGCGTTTGTAGACTCTAGATGTATGATACTAAAACTAAATTGACGATTTTTAGAACTATTTTCTGTATGTATATAACTATGTATATTACACCATAGCTCTTAAACCGATCATCCGAATTTGATGAAACTTAGTACAAGCACATTTACCTATACGAGACATAGGATAGGCTAAATAAAATTCAGTTCCGGTTACGCTATGATGTGGCTGTCATACAAACCGAAAAGGTACGGGGGCGGGCTTAATTACTTTCTTCTTTTTAAATTCGAATTTCACGCGAGCGAAGCCGCAGGCAAAAGCTAGTACTACTTAAATTAAATACGTAATCACATGAATTATTTATTATATAAATATTCTGGAAAAAAATATGATTTAGACTTAGCACGTTCTATAGGAAATCCGCCACCGCCGTCGCTCCCGGTTAAAATATCACCAAAATACCAATTCCCTGTGGAATCTTAGACCATTCACGATTCTAGTCTTCTTATTTGAGTCAGATTTGCAAATTAAAACACAACAGTTGACCATTTTGGCTGAATTTTAGGAATAAAACTAAGAAATTGATCCCTCTGCATCGCGCGACGGAGCACGGCCGATGACTGCCGATCGGACCCGAACGCGGTTCGTGGCGCTCACCAACGAAGCTTCACCTCACCAACGCTCAGATTCTCTCTATAAAGGAGCGCAGCGACGTAATACAAACTCTTTGGAAATTACTATTAAAGTATGGTCGGACTCGTGTGCTTAGTAAATCGTAAAATAATTGGCCATCATTATGTCTGGGTGTTGCGGAATCAGCCTGGAGCGTTATATCGATAAGTTGATTTTTTTTTTCGTACTGTATTAGTAAACTAAATTATTTGTTTGCTTTATCGTTGTAGTAAAGAGTTTAGGTAAATTTTAATTAATGTGCATTAACAAAAAACTTTTTTTTAATTTTAGATAAGAAATTGAAAAGAAAATAACGTATTCATACCACACGCTGTATCCCGACAATCGGGGTAAGCAGAGCAATCGGTGTTGTGCTGCAGGGACTCTGGTAAATTTTAGCACAACACCGGCCACCACGTTTAGAAAAGTATTCGGACAAGGTAACTATGAAGTAGCAAGTACCTAAGGCATGTAGACCCACCTGCTGCATGACATGGTGGAAGGACCGTGCCAAGGTGAAAGGTCCTGTCGCCCTTTAGCACGGCACCTCGTGCTTATCGCCTCGTGCTAGTCGCCTTTAACGACATGCACGGGGAGATATGCAGTGGGATATCGACCCCCCACGATAAACAAGGCATCAACCTAATTTTTAGTTTTTAATAATTAGCTAAAGTGTTTTTTTATGGAAACTGACACAGTTGGCTACATCACCTACAACATCCGTGATGTCAGCCCATAACACCGGGTGAACTTGGTGCCACGTCAGTGCTTCCCTTCGCTCGTGCCGGCTACACTGAACTGAACGGAAAACACAAACTATTTACATAGCCGTTTCGACCGACCTTTCATTCAGTGCGGTGGTATCAACCCAGGCGGGTTAAACCCTACCACCTAGAAAGGTAATAAGGGAAGGGACCTTCTGTTTTACGTGGAATCCGAACCACGGTCAGCCTCCGACGGTCGAGCGGTCACCCTTCCAAGTACTGACCGGCCCAGAGTTGCTTAGCAATAGCGACAGTCGACTGTCTGCACCACTGAGCTATCGAGGCTGACAACAGGTGCCTCTTCACGCCCCTCTTGAAGGATGCGAGACTATATTGAAGGGAAATATGTGGGCAGGGAGAGCGTTCCAGAGTTTACCAGTTCTGTGGAGGAAAGATCTGCAGAACCGATTATTGGTAAGAATAGCCCCACTGCATCTCTCCCTGTGCATGTCGTAAGAGGCGACTAAGGGATAAGGATAAGATACTGCGCTAAAGAGCGACAGGCTAGCCACTTTTCACCTTGGCGCAGTCCTTCCACCTAGTCATGCAGCTAGGTGTGTTCTTCGTGCCTTACTTGCTGCTTGATAGTTGTCTTGTCCGTATACTGTGCTAAACGTGGTGGTCGGTGTTGTGCTGTAATTTGCCAGAGTCCTTATAGCACAACACCGATTACTCTGCTTACCCTGATTGTCGGGATACAGCGTGTGTTATGTATGTATGTATGTACGTACGAATATGTTGGGGACGAAGTTTTGATCATCTGTGGTTTTGATAAACATAACTTCTAAAGTCGTGCTCAGAACTCTAGCTTTCTAACAATTAAAATGATTAAGTCTCGTGTTCAAAATTAAATGCTAATCGATGTAAGTAATCTCTTAAAAGCGTAATCAAAGAGAATTTTAATAAAATCAGTTGCGGGTTCCATTTTAGAAATAATCAAGGTTTAATTTTGTTTGAGACTGTTAATGTTACTTACGACATTTTAGTAGTAAGAAGGCAGTATCCGCGGTTCGATCCACATTCTGTGTTTTGTAAAGCTCTTTGAACACACCGCTGCATAGAGTGGTGAGTATATTAGAGGTGATTTTTTTTTTATAATAATATGTGCGACTGTATGTTGAACTGGCAGGTGGTTTTCACATTTCAAATATGTAGACAGACCGATTTGAAATTGCCTGTTGAATCAGTAGGTACTCTAAAATAATCCTTATTGAATTTCTAGAGAAATTATTGTTATTCTGAATGTTAGAAATAAGTATTATTAACACACACAAAATAAAATCATATAACCGAAAATAAACATACAATTTGATTACAAAACGAACAACGTTTGCTATATATGTATATACTAGCTGTGCCCGCGACTTCGTCCGTGTGAACTTATCACGACGCCATCTACCGGGTTAAATTGTATTTTCAAACCATCCAGGGACCCACTCAAATATTCACACACAATTTCATCGAAATCGGTCCAGCCGTTTAGGAGGAGTTAGGTGACAAACACACGTACAGAAGAATTATATATATTATGAAGAAAGATGAAGAAGATATTGCATCTCTCCTGTGCATATTGTAAAAGGCGACTAAGGGATAAGGACAAGATGCCGTGCATAAGGGCAACAGGCTAGCCACCTCTCGCCTCGGCACGCTCCTTCCACCGAGTCATGCAGCAGGTGGGTCTTCGTGCCTTACTTGCTGCTTGATAGTTATCTTGTCCGAATACTTTGCTAAGCGTGATGGTGTCGGTGTTGGGCTGCATTTTACAAGTGTACTTGCAGCACAACACCGACTACCCTGCTTACCACGATTGTCGGGATACAGCGTGCTGTATGTATATAAGTCGCCTCTATCTTTCCCTGTCTCTATAGATAGCGATCAGCATAAAACAAGGAACGTTTACCCCGTACGTCCGCTACCACAGTAGAGTGTTTTCATTTTACGAAGGCACGAGGGGTACGAGGTAAGAAGTGGTGCTAGAGGCGACGACCACGCGGAGCTCAGTAGAGAACGAACTCGGTGCCCGGTCGTTCTACCTACACGTCTCCGCGTCGCTCCGTCGAACCGAGTCGTTCCCTACTGAGCTCCGCGCGGTCTCACACCACTTCCTACGTCATACCCCTCGTGCCATCGTAAAATGAAAACACTCTACACACGATTAGAAGTGTTTCATTCCAAAGATTCCTGGTAAGCTTTGTAGTTTCCGGTAGCAAATAATAATACACACACACCACACGCTGTATCCCGACAATCGGGGTGAGCAGAGTAATCGGTGTTGTGCTGCAAGTACTCAGGCAAATTACACCACAACACCGGCCGCCACGTTTAGCAAAGTATTCGGACAAGATAACTATCAAGCAGCAAGTCAGGCACGAAGGCCCACCTGCTGCATGACTCGGTGGAAAGACCACGCCAAGGTGAGAGGTTGTTAGTCTGTCGCCCTTGTATACGGCATACTGTCCTTATCTCTTAGTCGCCTTTTACGACATGCACGGGGAGAGATGCAGTGGGACTATTCTTATAAAGTACCGACCCGGCTTTACGATTTTTAAAGTGTAGTGTAATGTTTTAATGCTCTAATCGGGCGCGCGCGGGGCGCGGGGTAGCGGGCAGCGGGAATACGGACGGGACGCGACGCGAGTGAACGCAAACATATTATAGTCCGCCCCGCCCGCGTACCGCTCGCGCCGCGACCCGCGCCATTCCGCCTTGCGTTGCACAGTCGCGCGGTCTAAAGGCGCCCACACATTGTAGTATGCATTTAGTTTGTTAGGAAATCCTAAAATTTTAATGAAAGCACATATTTAAAAAATTCTTTCACCAGTGCTTTTGTTACAAGGCGTAAAATTGCCTCCTTAAAGGAACTACACCTGTCCGGGGACAACCTGTATATATAAGTACCTATAAGTACCTATATTATCTTTTTTATCTTTCTTGATTTCGCAATACCCTTAAAACTTACACGACTTTACCCACTATTCCAGGCATGACAGGTAGAGAATGCCTCTAGTCATTAAGTCCACCTTAGTTAGCTGTTTTGTGTGCAATAAAGTATGTTTTAATTTAATTTTAATTAATTTTATTCCTGTATTAGTTAGTCTTTATCTGATGTTATTAAAATAATTATATTATTGTTATATAACTATTACCGCTATATTATAAAAATAAGTAGGAAAAATAATACTATCAATATAATCTTATTTTCATATCTCTTAAATTAGTTTTTAAACTTCGTTACTTTCAAGTTGCATACAAAAAAAATTCGCAAATCTCTAAAAGATGTTGTAAATCATTGAACTATAGATTTCAATGCGTTAGGAAACCTATTTCATACGAATGAGAATATTCAACAGTAATTTTACTAGATAACCTAACTCTATGTTACCGATAATATATAAATTAATTTGCTGTCCATAACATATGATCGTTTTGCTATTTACCTTATGATCATGAATTCAATCGCATTACCTATTAAGGCCGCCGTCGACGCTAGTTAAAGCTAGATAATTTTTAATTTCTCAGAAAATCAGCCTCGGTAGCTGTCGGTCGGATCATAAGCACACCTGGGCTTGATCAGTGAATGAATGGGTGACCGCTCGACCGTTGGAGGCGGACCGTGGTTCGGATTCCACGTAAAACTGTAGGCCCCTTCTAACCTTATTAGGTGGTAGGGTTTAACACGCCCTTGTTGGTATCACCCCGCACTGAATGAAAGGTCGGTTGAAACGAATATTTAAATAGTTCGTGTTTTCCGTCCAGTTCAGTGTAGCCGGCACGACCGAAGGGAAGCACTGACATGGCACCTAGTTCAGCATCACGGATGTAGTAGTAGTAGTAGGTGATGTAGCCAACCGTGTCAGTTTCCAGTTAACACGAAAAAAACAACAAAATTTAGACTAAAGATAAAACATTATCGACTACATCTTTTTTTTTTATAATCCGGTATGGGTGGGTGAGTCGGAGGGGCCAAAGCGCATGCTCCGACCAGCCAATATCACCTCCGAGAAGGGAGGTGCCATACCGAAGACTTCCCTGGATTGCTGGCTATACTGGACTAGAGGAGAACACAACTGAGGCTGCTATGCGGCCATCTTACATCTAGTACGGTGGTATCAACCCAGTCGGCTACAATTTGAGCCTACCACCTAGTAAGGGGCAAGGGAAGGGACCTACAGTTTTACACCGGTTCCGAACGGTGAAGCAGCAGGTGTAGGTATGCACGTAAATTTTTTCGTCAGAAAAAAACTCATTGGTACACGCCGACGGGATTCGAACCGCGGACCCTCTCGCATGAGAAGCCGATGCCCAAATCACTCGGCCACCCGCCGCTTCCTTTCCACATCTATTCCTTTCTTTCTCTCACCGATTCCCTATCGCTCTATTGCGCCCTTTTTCTATCGTCGTTAGCAGCCTTAACTGAGTACAGCCGTAAAATATAATTATACGTCGTTTTTGTATTCATATGCACTATGATTTAATATAATTGGATGTATATCGTCATGTTATCTAAGAAAATTTAATTATAATTATATGCACTGTGTCCGCGGCACCGGTCGCGGTAAACTCGGGCGTAACAGACAAGCCGGCATGTCCAAAGGGAAGCGCTGACATGGCACCTAGTTCACCAAGCTGTTGTGGGCTGATATGACGAATGTAGTAAGTAGGTGATGAGCCGACGCTGTCCGTTTCCGTAAAAAAAAAATCAATCTCTCTGCGATTTTCACACTTCCAATCCCACTGATCATCAGCCCCTATAAACGATAATAAAATTTGCAATAACGAAAACAGCAAGTAAATTGGTTGAGTCGCTCTCGAGTTATAAGCCACTTCCCTATAAATACACACAGACGACAGATTCAAGAAATATCATAACATACATTTTTGACGTGATATCGTCACGTCTTATAAATTGATGAACACCGGCTGCACGCACGAAAAAGTGTCACGTTCCATCTGAGCCTGTGTGTGCAAGCGAGAGCGCGTAACAAGCGATAGAGATGTACAATCGGCCCAAGCGTACATTTATCTCTCTGGTTCTAAAGTACCAGGGCAGCAGAAATTGAAAGGAGGTTACTCGTACCATAATATATTAAGCGCATCTGGCCGGTCGGAAAAGATTTCAAATTTAGAATATTCATGAAACAAGGGTCCGAATATGTATCACAATATCGATTCATGTATTTTTTAGATTCACGCACGATTTTGAGACAGAAACAGAAATATAGAAACTACCACAGAGGAAAAGATCGTGCGCGTCATAGATCGATGGAACTACAGAAAAATCGTCTTATTTCTAACCCAACTGTACCACTCACATACCACTGGTGTTGTCTTGTGACCACGAACCAGTTTCATTGGCAGCAATAATAACACATTGTACTCATATACACTCACGAGCATAAAATTATCTCCATCTAACCCGACTAGCTACTTGGAAGCTAGCTCGATATACTCTGGCTTTAAATTGTAAATAGCTGCCCTGCCCTTGATATACTTGTGGACCACTTGTTGAATGTCAATCTAGAGTTAAGACAGGTAGGCATAAAGTGTAATCTATTACTTTTCAGCTAAATTATCTATCTATATTGCCCATGTCCTACATATATAGCTATCAAGAACTAAGTCTAACAGTATATGGTTTAATTATCTTTGCTGCTTTGCCATAATTACCTTCACTTACCACGTCTGAGTTATTTTAAAGTGCATTAAAGAATTTGTTAATTCATCCACTCTTTCATTCTACTAATTTCTACTGCTAAATAAGTACATTCAAATAGACGGAACACTGCGCCATATCGAGAGAAATCTATTAGTAATCTTAGAAAAGCAGCGGTCCTAGGTTAGACCCTTGCGGTACTCCGGCCATGTTCTGGTAATTAAAGGTACGGATTCTACGCCAATCACGAGCCGGTATCGTAGCCGGCAGCCTCGTTAGTCTTAGACAAAATTGAACATCGAAGATAGGGCACTGGTCAATTTATTCGCAAGGGAACCAGAGTGTAGTGTATCGTAAGCCTTACTACACTCATTATTTTTTTTTTCCACTGAGTCTACTGGGAGTTCAAATTTGGTATTGGTAGGTAACATTATTTGTCCATATAACTAATAAATAATAATAGACAGAAAGGTGAAATTACAGGTTCTGCCCCACACCACAAGGTTAGCTAGGATAAGATGCTTAATTACATTAAGGTCGCCTACTGTGCCCTTGTAAAATTGGTGATCAATAAAGGATATTTGAACGAAAGATTTGATTTGAACTAAATAATTCCCTCTAGCCACGTGATCACCATATTCTGACGGAGCCCGGGTATGCTTAATTTCACAATCAGACGTTGTTCGATCGCACCACCGAACTACCTAGGCTAACGAATGTAATACACTTTATTATGGTAACTTGTTCACAATACTCGGTATCACATACATATTTCTTAGTCCTTTGTCCATAGTTGTTACAGACGCCGTTACATTCCAAATATGCATACGATATTCGACTTGGCTGGTAATGGATTGACCCACTGACCACCGTGAAGCTATGGCCTGAGGTGGGTATTACCACGACTCATATAGTTGCCTTAAAGACATTTATTAGAGTTTATGAAAATGGTGCGGGCGCAAATTGCCATACTTGGAGTGAAAATTAAGGGGTGTAGGTATGTATTACGGAATAATTTGCATAATTTGTGACCTGAAATACTATCTTTAGATCTGACAATGTATGCGCTGTTTTCCTGTTTAATCGTTATTATAAAACTACGTTATCTTTGTTTTGTAAATACGACTTAGCTTATATCTTTTCTTTATAAGCTAGGTTGCAATCCTAATTCTCCAACCAATAGTAAGTATACAGTTTTTACATATTTTTTAATATATTTTTTTGCATTTCATTTAATCTTCATAACATTAAAAACTTATCACTTCTTGTACACACTCATACAATAGTTAAAATTATAATTTTTAATAATATAATAATATTATTAAAAATGAATATTATGAAAAATTATGGGCTCGCCGCGCCGCCGGTGGTGGAAACTCCGTTTGTTTTTATATTAATAGGTTAGGATTTAATTTTTTGAATTCAAATTATTTTAAGAAACATAATTGCACCTTCGAAACTTAAAATTTTGTACCTCGGTCGCCCGTACCAACGTAATTGCTGCAAAACAGTTTTGCGTAGAACAAGCATTTTACTCTGTTTAGACTCTTTCACTCACTCAACATCTGTGTCTCTGTAGATAATATAATATTACGTATTGTAGTACCGAAATGTATTGGATGAAATATTTTACTTACAGTTAGGTTCAAACTTTCTGAGAAATTAATAGGTACGTAACCTAGTGTCATGCGGTGCCTTAAGAGAATGGGATGGACTGCCAGGTTACACCGGAGTAGCTTCCGATTAATATACCTACTGATCCGGATCAGTATCACGATAGCCGATGGGAGATAAGATACAGATAATATCTTAAGTGTTCTGAGATGTCTTGGCAGGGCTGAGTGTGAACTTTCATTTATCGTACAACTTTATTTTCTTTACTGTATACCCTGTTGAGTCGGGTAGGTACTTTCTGTATACCCTGTCGAGCCAGATAGGTACTTTACTGTATACCCTGTTGTGTCGGGTAGGTACTTTACTGTATACCCTGTTCAGCCGTGTAGGTACTTTGCTGTATACCCTGTTGAGCTGGGTAGGTACTTTACTGTATACCCTGTTGAGCCGGGTAGGTACTTTAGTGTATACCCTGTTGAGCCGGGTAGATACTTTACTGTATACCCTGTTTTGCCGGGTAGATACTTTGCGCCATTTTGGGCCGATATAGGACCGCCGCCGGCGCGCGATGGGTTAAAAAGAGTAGCCCCACTACATCTCTCCCCGTTTAGCATAGTATTCGGACAGGATAACTATCAAGCAGCAATTAATGCACAAAGACCCACCTGCTGCAATACTCGGTGGAAGAAATGTGCCGAGGTTGAGTTGGCTAGTCAGTTGCTCTTTAGCACGGCATCATGTCCTTATCGCTTAGTCACCTTTTACGACATGCACGGGAAGAGATGCAGTTGGATTATTCTTTTTCAAATACCGAATCCACACGGTACCTACTTTTATGGGATTATAATTTAAGTTTTACGGTCAAATTAATATTCAATTTCTCATTGTAATGGAAAACCCTTAGTCAAAACATAATACAAAGTATGAAATATTATTCAATTATATTTTCATTTTAACTCATCTATTCAAGGCGTAACTATATTAATGTGATTTTGACAGCTAATCTGGGGGATTCATAGTTTAGGTAGAGGATTGAAATTATTTTAATATTTTAGTCTGGCTGGAATTGTTTATTGTTTATTTGTTTATTGTTTATTTAGCATCTATTGGCAGTACACTGCGCTCAGATTTGTCACATAATTTACATTGTAACATTCCGCCAGTTCGATTATCGCAGCGAAGAAGAACTGATAAGAAACTTCACTGGAATTTTTTTTCAATGTACACTTAGTCTATACAAAAATGTTTGCCACTGGCTAGACACGCATATGTGCTGATTTGTGGCATGCAGCAATTCATGACAAAGTGAAAACATTTTTACTATGAAATTGTATGGACTACTGGTTTCTGTCACAAATAAAATTACTCTTCATAATCATAAATTACTCTTAGTGATAAATATGAAATTACAATTATGAAGACCAGTGTGTGACCACACGAAGAATCAGTGTAGCCGGTGTGAGCAAATGAAAACATTTTTTGGATGCATCGAAAATTCCGCCCTAATAAACCAGAGACGGGGAAAAGAAATCTGGTGCACTGTTTTTTTTTTGGGCTACCAAAATTTTTCTCTCTTTTGATTTTACCCTCCTACACATTTATTTCCCTCTCCGTGAATAAACTATTACAAATGTTTGTAGAGCTTCAAAAGATGTGAAAAAAATCGCAACAGCGGCTTAGGAGCATAATTAAATAGCATATACATACATATAATTATAAACAGCAGACCATACATGCGTATATGCAGACAAATTTATATACAAAATCCCAAAATAGTTATACTCCCCATTATCAGCTGCATTCCGCACTGTCGGCGAAGTTGTACTAAATTTTTTAGGGTTTCCTATCCGTCGTACGGGACCCTATTACTAAGCCCATGCTGTCTGTATGTCTATCTATCTGACTATCCGAGGGCTGTATCTCTTGAACCGTAATAGGTAGCCCGTTGAATTTTTTTCACAGAATATGTGTTATTTTGTACGATATAATAACACATAATAAAAATAAGAAAAAGTAAAAAATTCACGGGGTTCCCCATACAAGAAACTAAAAAGTGACATGCATGGCAATACGGAATCCTCGGTGTGCGAGTTCGACTCGCACTTGGCCGGGTTTATATGGTTTGGCTTATACTACACAATCGATGTCAGCCCATAACACATTCGTGTCTTGAATTGAATGAAATAGTTAGATTTATTCTATTTCGACCTATCGCGAGAATCCCTAATTAGTTAACGTATGCCCAGGAGCGGTGAATCTTACTTTTATTCATGAACGTAAAAGAATAAAATGTCATAGCATTATCGACATACTAATGTAAATTATTTCAAATCTTTGTTTTTAGGGTTCTGTATCCATACGGAATATTGGCTGGTCGGAACATGTGCTTTGGCCCCTTAGACTCAGCCACCCATACCGGATTACATAATAATAATGCAAAACTTGAGGAATTGTCTTATATATTATTTTACTTTTATATTCTTAGGTTTTAATTTTAATAGTTATCTTTTATGGATGTATGTGGTATCAGTATCATTGTAAGCATTTTTAAAATTTTAAAATACGAGAACATTTACTTCATTCTGATAAGACATTAAAATGACATCATCAAAATATTAATATTTCTCTCTCTCTCTCTCTCTCTCTCTCTCTCTCTCTCTCTCTCTCTCTCTCTCTCTCTCTCTCTCTCTCTCTCTCTCTCTCTCTCTCTCTCTCTCTCTCTCTCTCTCTCTCTCTCTCTCTCTCTCTCTCTCTCTCTCTCTCTCGCTCTCTCCTCTCTCTATTTGAGACTTGTGACATAACATATGTATCCCCTACCACGCCTATCGTTCTACAGCACACATACATATGCACACCCTAAACACACACACGTCCGCCTAATGACACATGTGTGTAATTTATGCGTTTCGGATAACGCCCATATCAACGGTTAGATTAATGAAAGCTAGCCACAAATGTGGGTTAACCATTTTGCTACCATAATCGTCATTAGCCGCCGGCGTTCGTATATCTGACGACTTTTTAACCATGTGGTTAGGTATAGGAAAGGGGAAAAGGTGCATACCATCACGCTATATCCCGCTAAACGGTGCAGTAAGCAGAGTAATATAAAATAGAAAAAGCGTCTATCTGTTCATAATTTGCTAATATTGGACACCGGATGGCTAGGCTCAATGGCAGTGGGCTGGGCACGTCAGCCAACGAGACGACAACTGTTGGGAGTAAACGGGACCTAGACTGGCGGCCGTTCACAGAGAAACACCACCCGACCGGTGTAAGTTTTTTTTTTGTGGAAACTGACACTGATCACCGAAAACATCCGTGATGTCAGACCATAACACCGGGTGAAATAGGTGCCATGTCGGTGCATCCCTTCATATGAATGAGGTATTATATTACCTATGTTTGGATTAATAAATTATTTTCTATCTATCTATCTAGTACCATCAAGCCGGTAGATGCTATGTGGACATAGGATTACTGTTACGTCGTCGATTAAAACGATTGAGGTAAACTGCTGGGACGGACGCCACGGGCGGCGCAAAAGCGTCGAGGTAAGATATGCATAGCGGCATGTAGCGGCGGCGACTTCGAGTCTATAAAGCTCTAGTCCCTCGCTGACGACATCACGGCACACTGTATGTGTAATCCGTTGAGTTAAGTACAAACCAACGGCTTCCTTATCCTAGCGAACGTGATGACTTGTCACTTATTAAAGTTTAGATCGAGGCAATTGAGCACACAGTATTGACGTAAGTCGTCTAGGTCATCCTGCAATTTAGTGCATTCTAATTCGTGGTCAATCGCGATATATTTTTGTATCACCAGCGTACAAAAGGAACAGGGCATGCCGGAAACACTCGACGATATCGCAGAGATGGACGTTGAAGAGAAGCGGTCCAAGATGTGAGCCCTGCAGTACACCAGATGGGATCTCGACGATGTTTGACCTGTATTCATCTATTATCACCGCTTGTGAGCCGTTCCGCAAGTACGATTCTAACCATCTGAGAAGGCTGCTGTGAACACGCAGTTCACCAAGCTTTTGTCTCTAGAGTACTGTGGTCTATTGTATCAAATTATTTCGTGTAGTCCGTGTATATGGCGTCGACCAGCTGTACTCGATACTATAGTCTACACGAAAACCGCCAAGTTGGGTAGAAGCCACGCATAAATTCACGATGTGCCGACTACAATATGCTGGTTGAGATGAGCGGATACACCTTACACGAAGACGCGTTCGAACAATTCACTAAAGAGATACAGAATAGAAACCGACCTGTTAGTTCACGAATCGTTGTCTGTGGTATGAAATCTATGTACTAGCTTACTATGAAGAGTTTAGATGGTTTTTGACGTGAATTCCATGAACGTCTTACGTTTGATGGGTGCCGTTTGCTTCAATGAATAATATTAATAATCAATGTCGTCATACCCTCCGGAAGATTGATCTGAAAATTTGTCGTGGCGCGGTAGCCGCTCACTAAGAAGCGAGCTAGCGTTCAAATTACTTATCCGTTTGAGACAAATTAAACTGTATTTCATAGCCAAGAGTATTGCGTATGAAATACATATTAATTGTGTCGTCTAATTTTTAGAAATTTACGAAAGAACATCTACCGACCCCGATTTTTTTGCTGACATACAGTTCAAAGTTAAAACAGTAGAAAATCTTGCAAAAAATGTGGTAAATCGATGTCGTCTGAGAATCGCCTTGCATTTCGTCGTTTCGTCGCTCCCATGTGTAACCTCTTCGACGGAGGTAATTTGAAAATATTTGTTTTAGTTTTTTTTCCAAACTAGTTCCTTGAGGCCAGTGAACCAGATCGAATTAGACGAATCGTAAGAAAATGAGGCATCAATAAAAACAGACATTAAGTAGAACTAGACGTATGGTATTATTTTTTATTGAAAGCGCGACCCGAGCCACCCATAAGGTGTCTCAAGACGCCCATGGACATAACTGGTGTTATGTGTGGTGGTATTATCAACGGGTATTGCACTTATTGGTGATCTTGTTGGTATTGTTGTTAAGTTAAGGCATCTGTCACGCCGGCACAGCATTCGCAGCCCCCGTTCTAATCCGAATGCATTTGGGCGTCGTCGTCGGCTCAACAAAACACGCTGACGGCTCTGCTTAGAAACACCGCGCCCGGGTAGCCACCTCTCACCTTGGCACGGTGTTTCCACCGAGTCATGCAGCAGGTGGGCCTTCGTGCCTTACTTGATGCCTGATCTGAGTAATCTTGTCCGAATACTTTGCTAAACGTGGAGGTCGGTGTTGTGCTGTAATTGTACTAGAATACTTGTAGCACAACACCGATTACTCTGCTTACTGCTGATACGGCGCGTGGTATGTATGTATGTATTTTTAATCAAGGTATATAGAATTGTTTTTTAATTGTTCAATATTTCACGATCTTTTCTAGTATTAATTTGACTTAACGATCAATAAACGTTCAAAATTGGTTCAACTTCAAAGAGCCGACGAAAGTTTGTGTTTAGCTCTGTGTAACTCTTTAATTTATTGAAGCTTGCCTTCGCGAATCGTAGAAATCTATAAATAGAAGGGACATCAATTGTTTATTTTTTATTTTTTCAGCGGAGAGGGCTAGCGATTCAAAGGGGCAACGCTGTCGGCGTATTGGGCACTGTGGCGGAATCGGCTGAATTGGATGAAGTATTTTACTTACAGCAGGCTTCACGCACTCTATGTACTTGCGCGCGCTAACTACCTACCGCCCGACGGGCAGTGAAAATTCGTCAGCCGCGCGAAGTATACATAGACGCTCGCCGACGCAACTGCGCGCAGCTGCAAAGCAATAACCACTTTACACTCGATCGTTTAGGTACATTTTCGCACGCAGCGATTGGCGACGTGAAGCAGTAGGCTATTAAAGCCCGAAGGTAGGAACATTTTCTATGGAGTGATTTATCTTTTACGAAGTAACTATTAAGTAATCTGTGCTTACAGTAGCGAAATCTCTTTCTCTATCGTTTCCTCCTTCTGTCGACCTTACACTTAATTAGTTTTAGTTCTTCATTAGGTTAATTTAATTACAATTAGTTTTATTTTTGTTTGCAATTTTTTTTTTTTTTTATGGAAACTGACACGGTTGGCTACATCACCTACAACATCCGTGATGTCAGCCCATAACACCGGTTGAACTTGGTGCCACGTCAGTGTATCCCTTCGGTCGTGCCGGCTACACTGAACTGGACGGAAAACACAAACTATTTACATAGCCGTTTCGACCGACCTTTCGTTCAGTGCGGTGGTACCAACCCGGGCGGGATAAACCCTACCACCTAGTAATATAAGAAGGGAGTCATATCCCTTAGTCGCCTTTTACGACATACACGGGGAGAGATGCAGTGGGGCTATTCTTTTAAAATACCGGCCCCACACGGTACACATTTTATTGAAAATGTGTAATCATCAATATCATCAATACTAATAATAAATCTGTAAGGGATGGTCATGGAGTAAGTTACTTTGTTTTAAGAAATATTCAGTTTGTAGCCTCTATATATGATACTAAAGCTAAATTGACGATTTTTAGAAATCTTTTCTGTATGTATGTATGTATGTATGTATGTTCCTCCATAACTCTTAAAGCCATCATCCGAATTTGATGAAACTTAGTACAAGCCCATTTTACTATACGGGACACAGGATAGGCTAACTAAAATTCACATCCGGCTACGCTAAGATGTGTCTCCCATACAAATCGAATCGAAATAAAAGCGGCGCGGCGCGGCGACGGTGGTTTCTGGTGGCGGGGGCGGAGGCGCGGGGTGCGGTCTGGCGGAGCGCGGTGTGTGTATGCCACGTGGTGTAGGCATTTTCTCGAGCCACAGTATCTTATTTAATTCGATTCATAATATTTTGTAGGTTTACTTCGTTAGGTAGGTATCTATTTGATAAATTTTAGGTGCAAACCTATGTAAAGTGTTGTTGCAAGTCGATGTTAGCGGGTATTTACTTAATGGAGTTCCTATTTGATTTAAGTTATTTTGATCGTATGTTTATTATATTGTACGTAGTGTAGTATGCGCGCACTATTAGCGAAAAGATTCTTATTTTTACCCGACTACGGCGAAGCGAAAAAGAGAGTTATGTGTTTGACCGGTATGTATGTATGTATGTATGTATGTATGTATGTATGTATGTATGTATGTATGTATGTATGTATGTATGTATGTATGTATGTATGTATGTATGTATGTATGTATGTATGTATGTATGTATGTATGTATGTATGTATGTATGTATGTATGTATGTATGTATGTATATATGTATGTATGTATGTATCATCTGTTCCCTCATAACTTCGAAACTACTTATCATAATTTGACAAATGAGGTATCGTTGGATGCGTCTTAACGCTGGATAGAGGCTATGTGACGTCCCATAAAATTGTATATGGCGCCTTAAAAAGGACATAAAGTCATGACCTAATTTTTTTTAATGTTGCCATGTTGGGGATCAAATGAAAGGGCTTAATTAACACATTTCAAAAATTTATATATTGTTAGCTGTTGCTTTCGGATTTGCTTGCATGCATCCGATAATTGGGAATAATTTCTAAAATCAGGCCTCACTCCGAACCTACCCAAAATACATCCTACTAATATTATAAACGCGAAAGTTTGTGAATGAGTTGCGATCAGGAAGACGATAAACCTACTCAAAGAAAGTAAGTAACTAATGGCGAGGCCGAAGGCCGAGCTGCGTTCGGGAAGACTATAAACCTTCTCGAAGAAAGTAAGTAACAAAAGGCGAGGCCGAAGGCCGAGCTTCGTTCAGGAAGACCCTAAACCTTCTCAAAGAAAGCAAGTAACAAAGGGCGAGGCCGAAGGCCGAACTGCGTTCAGGAAGAGGATAAACCTTCTCGAAGACAGAAAGTAACTATGGGCGAGACCGAAGGCCGAGATGTGTTCAGGAAGAATATAAACATTTTCGAAGAAAGTAAGTGAAAAGGAAGTTACTTTCTTCTAGAAGA
The DNA here is from genome assembly GCA_946902875.1 of Nematopogon swammerdamellus. Classification (NCBI taxonomy): domain Eukaryota; kingdom Metazoa; phylum Arthropoda; class Insecta; order Lepidoptera; family Adelidae; genus Nematopogon; species Nematopogon swammerdamellus. The sequence continues at coordinate 11,949,509 of OX336359.1, forward strand.
TTTATGGCCTTCCTGAACGCAGCACGGCCTTCGGACTCGCTCTCTTGTACTTACATTCTTCGAAAAGGTTATCCTCTTCCTGAACGCAGCTCGGCCTTCGGCCTCGCCCTTTGTTACTTACTTTCTTAAAGATGGTTTATCCTCTTCCTGAACGCAGCTCGGCCTTCGGCCTCGCCCATAGTTACTTACTGTCTTCGAAAAGGTTTATCGTCTTCCTGAACGCAGCTCGGCCTTCGGCCTCGCCCTCTGTTACTTACTTTCTTTGAAAAGGTTATCCTCCTTCTGAACGCAGCTCGGCCTTCGGCCTCGCCCATAGTTAATTACTGTCTTCGAGAAGGTTTATCGTTTTCCTGAACGCAGCTCGGCCTTCGGCCTCGCCCTATGTTACTTACTTTCTTCGAAAAGGTTACCCTCATCCTGAACGCAGCTCGGCCTTCGGCCTCGCCCATAGTTACTTACTGTCTTCGAGAAGGTTTTGTCGTCTTCCTGAACGCAACTCCGCCTTCGGCCTCAAAATGTTACTCACTTTCTTCGAGACGGTTTATCGTTTACCTGAATCCAGCTCGCCCTTAGTTACTAGCCTGAACCCAGCTCGCCCATAGTTCTTCCTTTGAAATACGAATTTCACGCGAGCGAAGCCGCGGGCAAAAGCTAGTATTAATATATAACCCGAACTGGGTGGCTCTGCCCGAGGTCGAAGCCTCAGGCGCAGCCAATTTCACCACTGAGGAGGTGCTACTCCGGATTGGAGGTGGACTAATGTTGCTGGGGAAAGGTTATTAACCCGCGATTTGAAGATCTGTGGATTGTAAAAGTGGGGAAAGATATTCCCTGGGAGCCCGTTCCACACCTTTGCAGTGCGGCACAAGAACGATTTAGAGAATCGTGCAGTTCGAAGAACTCTTCTGTCGACTACAAGGGGGTGTTCCGCGAGAGTATGGCGGGTCTGGCGAAGGTGAACAGGAGGCAGACATTTGCAGACATATTATACCGTGCAGACATATTATACAGCGACATTAGTCCACCTCCAAGCCGTACTGGCCCCTCCTCGGCGGTGAAATTGGCTGCGCCTGAGGTTTCGACCTCGAGTAGAGCCACCCAGTTCGGAAGAAATAAAAAAAAAAGCAAATGGACAATGGATGCTACCAATATGTCAGTAAAAAGATAAAATATACTCCAATGCCGCTTCTAAGTACTAATTTATTTCTATAGCAAGAATAAATTAATTATTTTAAAGCTCTTATGTCAACACTGTTGGCTTTGACAACATTAGAACTGATACGTAAATAAAGTTACGACACACAATTAATTACTTGCAAGATAAGTACAGTTAATTATTTGTACCGTGTGGGGTCGGTACTTTAAAAGAATAGCCCCACTGCATCTCTCCCCGTGTATGTCGTAAAAGGCGACTAAGGGATATGACTCCCTTCTTATATTACTAGGTGGTAGGGTTTAACCCGCCCGGGTTGGTACCACCGCACTGAATGAAAGGTCGGTCGAAGCGGCTATGTAAATGGTTTGTGTTTTCCGTCCAGTTCAGTGTAGCCGGCACGACCGAAGGGAAGGCTGATGTGGCACCAAGTTCACCCGGTGTTATGGGCTGACATCACGGATGTTGTGGGTGATGTAGCCAACGGTGTCAGTTTCCATAAAAAAAAAAAAAAAAAAGTGGACAGAAAATTGTTTAATTGTTTTTATGCAATCCGATATGGTTGGCTGAGTCAGAGGAACTAGAGCGCATGCTTCGACTAGCCTATATCACCTCCGAAAAGGTAAGTGCCATACCTGAGACTTCCCTTTGTATTGCTGGATATACTTGACAAGATGGGAATTTCGTTAGTGAAAAAAATGCATTCAAACTGGTCCAGTCGTTTTCGAATGTACCTGTGACAGCCAGATAGATAGATAGAGAGACCGACACAAACAGACAGATTTGTCAGCCTCGTTAGCTCAGTGGTGCAGACAGTCGACTGTTGCTGCTATTGATTGTTCAGCAACGCTGGGCGCGGTCAGTTTTTGGTGGGTGACCGCTTGACCGTTGGAGGCTGACCGTGGTTCGAATTCCACGTAAAACTATAGGTCCCTTCCCTTCCTACCTTACTCGGTGGTAGGGTTCAACCCGCCCGGGTTGGTACCACCGCACTGAAGGAAACGTCGGTCGAAACGGCTATGTAAATAGTTTGTGTTTTCCGTCCAGTTCAGTGTAGCCGGCACGATCGAAAGTAAGCACTGACGCGGCACCTAGTTCACCCGGTGTTATGGGCTGACATAACGGATGTTGTAGGTGATGTAGCCAACCGTGTCAGTTTCCATTTGAAAAAAAACATACATTACTGACAGACATATAGACATACATACATCATACAGAAGAAATTGAAATTTTATTCAAAGCGTCACATGTGGCGCCGAGCCACGCATAGGTGTCTAACGATGCCCAATGACATTCGTCGCATGCGGGGGTTGGGAATACCATGCCGGCCTCACAGGTGCCTATGCACGCCCCTCTTGAAGGGACCAAGACTGTACTTGTAACTACATAGAGACAGACAGAAACATAGACTTACGTCACCATTTATAATAGTAGAGAAGAAGACAGACGGATTGGCAGACATACAGACATACATATAGATGGACATACAGACAGAAATACAGACAGACAGACATACATACTTACGTCACCTTTTATAATAGTAGAGAAGTAGACAGACGGACTGGCAGACATACAGACATACATATAGATGAGCATACAGACAGACATACAGACACACAGGCAGACATACTTACGTCACCTTTTATAATAGTAGAGAAGTAGACAGATGGACTGGCAGACATACAGACATAAATATATATGAACATACAGACAGACATACAGACCAACATACTTACGTCACCTTTTATAATAGTAGAGAAGTAGACAGACGGACTGGCAGACATAGCGACATACATATAGATAGACAGACATATATACAGCCAGACAGACTTACACGCAGAAAGACAGACAGACTTACATTACCTTTTATAATAGTAGAGAAGGGTTAGGCTAGGTAGGAAGTAGAAATCAATACTTGGCTGTAAAGGCTCATAAAAATAACTAGCATTCAGGATTTTCGTTCCCATGCGCATTAAACCATAAACCATCAAATACCTCATATTTATAAGGCCAACTATATGGTCTAAATGGCTTTATGGCTAAACCACTAAACGGACCTCCGTGTAGAGAGCGGCTAGCGACTAGCCAGCAAGCGTCTCGGTCGGCTATCGTTCATCGCAGTTGACAACACGCGTCGATATATTTATCGATGGAGACGATCGATCTAGTTACAACGGGACACATCACTAACGCCAGTGTGGTATTTATTGCCATATTGAGAAATGTGCTCTATATTGCATTTTATTTATTAACTAACTTTTGCCCGCGGCTTCGCTCGCGTGAAATTCGTATTTAAAAAGAAGAAATTAAGTAAGTGAGTAAGTGAGAAAGTAAGTTACTTAATTACGTAAATATATAAATAAATAAATAATACTAACACCACTTTCTTAAATTTTTATTTTTTATTTTTTTATTAGTTTAGTCCTATTAATAAATAATTCCCATTAGTTAGTCCTATTTGTGTGTATATACATATATATATATATATATTTATCAATATAAATTTATGATGACTGTTTCAGATTGCGTTATTATAAGTAAACTGTTTTTATATGTATGTCAGTATATTGTACTGTATTTATTTGTATCCCTATCGCAATTGTGTTTGTTATGTTCTTTTTAATAATATAAAAGAGGGGTCTGTCTGAAAATCAGTGCTGCGGCAGAAGGCTCGCCCGCTGTCGCAGCAATAAGCTGAGACAGACACCCATTTATCTTATTGTTAAGCTAGTTAAGTTATTCTTTCAATTGTATAATCGTGTAAATAAGATAAATAAACATATTTCATTTCATTTCATTTCATTTACGTTCTTATAACTTCTATTCAGTTGGTTTTTTATCAAATATATTTGCATATGTATAATATGTAATTTATACATAAATGTAATATGTACGAACCTTATAGTATTTAATTAATGTATGTATCTATGTATATGTTTGTGTCCATTTATTTAATAGTTTTATTGTTCACACTTTACTTTTGCACTGCATTGTCCGCCCTGTGCACTTCTCCACATCCCAGAGGTTAGTTTGTAAAGAATGCTACTTTGCATTAAAGTCGTCTGTTGTGTTCCTTTTTATGGTGTACAATAAAGTATATTTTGATTTGATTTGAAGTAAGCCCGCTACCGTACATTTATTTCGGCGCGCGGAACAATTCGGTCTATATGAGAGTCACATCTTAGCGTAAGTAACTTAATTTTATTTAGACTATCCTGTATCGCGGATAGTTAAATGTGCTTGTACTAAGTTTCATCGAATTCGGATGACCAGTTATGGATACATACAGAAAATATTTCTAAAAATCGTCAATTTAGTTTTAGTTTCATACATAGAGTCTACAAACGCATTATCTCATAAAACAAAGTAACTTACTCAATGACCATCCCTTACAGATTTATTATTAGTAATGTTTTTATGGAAAACTGACACGGTTGGCTACATCACCTAACTACATTCGTGTTGTCAGTGCACACACTAAAACTACTCTTTACATTCGTGCAAACCGCATCAAAATCTGTTCAGTAGCTCCGCAGTTTACCTCAAACATACATACATACATACAGACAGACGTTCCCTTTCATATAAATAGGAGATTGCTGTACTGGACTAGGGGAGAACTCAGCCGAGGCTGCTATGCGGCCATCTCACGTTTTTTTTATCTAATCCGGTATGGTAGGCTGAATCGGAATGGCCAAAGCGCACGCTCCGACCAGCCAATATAACCGCCGAGAAGGTAGGTGCCATACCGGAGACTTCCCTGGATTTCTGGCTATACTGGACTAGAGGAGAACACAACCGAGGCTGCTATGCGGCCATCTTACATCCAGTACGGTGGTACCAACCCAGTCGGATACTACTAGAGCCTACCACCTAGTAAGGGGCAAGGGAAGGGACCTACAGTTTTACACCGGTTCCGAACCGTGAAGCAGCAGGTGTAGGTATGCACGTATTTTTTTTGTCAGAAAAAACTCATTGGTACACGCCGACCGGATTCGAACCGCGGACCTCTCGCATGAGAAGCCGGTGCCCAAACCACTCAGACACTCGCCGCAGTCCAGTCTTAACTTTCCTCACAGTCCCTCACCAATCATGACCAGATTGCAATCCGACTAACTTTATTACCGAGCTGTCAAAAAGGTCATTAAATTTTATTGTTTTTAATCAATAAATCGGAATGGCTCTTTAACACCTATTCGACAATGTGCCTGTTTGTTCTTAAAACTCAAGAACGTCACAACTGATTTACGTGCGGTTTTCACCGATATAATCTGACAATAAATCTCCGAATGGTTATGGTACCCAGGGAAAAATAAGAAAAAAAATCGGAGTCATTTGTTTTTTATGATATGAGCGTTTGTTGAGAAATGAAAATTTACATTTTTAGGTACTACGACTACAAATTTGCAAATATAATTGTTAAAAAAAAGTGATTGGTAGCCTAAATAACTCTTCTATTGATCAGTATCCCAAACAAAACCAGAATGCCTGTAGCTTTACCAAAAAAATAGTCAGTTAAATTTTTTTCTAAAAAAAAAATTTAACTGACTATTTTTTTGGTAAAAAATTTTTTTTCTTATTTTTCCCTGGGTAGTCATAAACTGGCCTACTCCCTGGTTCCCGCTTGTCGTTGAGTTTTGGGACACGGTGTATAACATCACGCCGTCGTGTATACGCCTTGCTCGTGTATAAGGATGAACGTATTTGGGTTTTTATGGAAACAGAATCCGTGATATCAGCGGACTTGGTGAACTAGGTGACATGTCAGTGTTTCCCTTTGGTCGTACCGGTTACACTGAACTGGATGAAACATACGAACTAATTACATGGCCGTTTCAACCAACCTTTCATTCAGAGCGATGATGGTGACCAGCCCGGGCGGGTTAAACCCTACCACCTACCTAGTAATATAAGAAGGGAAGAGACCTACAAAAGTCTTGCGTGGAATCCGAACCACGGCAACCCTCCAACGGCCGAACGGTCACCCATCCAAGTTCTCACCGCCCCCACATGTGCTTATGATCACGATCGACAGTCGACCGATCGCACCGCTGAGCCAACGAGGCTGCCAACGCTATTATTGTAGTTGAAGTCGCAAACATATCTAATTAGTTGTGTTGTTGTACTGAGAAATTAAATGCGAATAAATATAATTTACAATTTTAAACACTTATACAATACAAGTGTCAAAAAACCGGCCAAGTGCGAGTCGGACTCGCGTACCGAGGTTTCCGCAACACAAAAAAAAACATTGAAAATAACACGTTTGTTGTATAGCAACCCCCTTAATTTTTTCATTTTGCTATTTTTTATTATTTGTTGTTATATCCGCCATAATAACACATATTCTGTGAAATTTTCAACCGGCTACCTATTACGGTTCCAAAGATACAGCAGTTGGACAGACAGATCGACAGACAGACGGCGTAGGCTTAGTAAGTAATAGGCTTCCGTACGGGATACGGAAACATAAAATCTAGTAAAAAAAATTAAAAATAACCAAAATTCCCAAAATTATTTCCAAAAAAAATTATAATAATATTACACTTTATATGCCACTTAATGTGTGTCTAGGGCAAACTTATTGCCTTGCGCAATTTCTTTCAATCAACCCGGACTAAATAACATGGGCATTTTACCTTTTATTGAAAACCAAAATTGGCCACAGTGTCTTCTTTGCGAAGTAGACCATTCAAGCCGGGTGAAAGGAAGGCACTTTACTTACCGAAATTATACGAATCCAATACAGAATTTGCACAATCTCTTCACCATAAGGACGCTATAAAACCTCCCATAGCCAATTACCTGGTGTATTGGCAACGAAATGATCCGAAATTATGACGGCAATGGGTGGTGTAAGAGTATAATATAATATTATTGTTCAACTTGTGGGAATTATATATTGAGATGCTATAAAGTTTACCACCAATAAATTTGAAAGACTGATGTGGGAGGATTTTCAAAATAATATATATATATTTTTTTTTTATGGAAACTGACACGTTTGGCTACATCACCTACATCATCCGTGAATGTCGGCCTATAACACCGGGTGAACTAGGTACCATTTCAGTGCTTTCCTTCATTTCATGTCGGCCACACTGAACTGGACGGAGAACACGAACTATTTACATAGCCGTTTCGACCGACGTGTCATTCAGTGCGGTGGTACCAACCAGGGTGGGTTAACTCTTACCACATAGTAAGATAAGAAGGAAAGGCACCTACAGTTTTACGTTGAATCCGAACCACGGTCAGCCTCCAACGGTGATGTAGCCAACCGAGCATGTCAGCGGCTGCAGGTGGCCGAGTGGTCCGGGCGTCGGCGCTTCTTGCGAGAGGTCCGAGGTTCGAATCTGGTCGCCGCGCTTAAAATAACACAATTTGAAAAAAAAAGTCGGCAAGTGCGAGTTGGACTCGCGCACCGAGGGTTCCGTATCATCAGCATCACTCAATATATTTGTAGGTATTATGTATGTACAAAAACAATTGTTTTGGAAAATCCCGAACCGCCTAAATAAACACTACAGCAATGGTTTTTGACTGTGCGGCATTCGTGAAGTTGAAATATACAAAAATATAATTCTTATATGACATAACGACATATCCTTTTCGGATTTTATCTTTACTTGTGAGACCTTGCTTCTTGCCAAATTTCAATACTCTAGCTAGGTCAACGGTAAGTACCCTATAGGTTTTGATTTCATTTGAGTGAGTTTGCAATTATTAAAATTTCCCATAAATAGCCGTATCTTTTGATTATATTGATTTAGAAGCTTTCATTTTCTATAGTTCGAAGGGATCGCAGACGTTAGTATTTCATATTAATTTCAATTTGATAGCTTGACTCGTTACTGAGAAAAAGGGTCTTGACGCACAAAACAAGATTTTTTTTTTAATATCATATAACTACAAGTTTAAAATTTTAGGATTTTTTCCTTTACGTGTGCTATGAGACCTTGCTTCTTACCAAATTTTATGATTCTAGGTTGACTTGATTGGAGTGAGTTTGCGAGTATGAAATCTGACATAGATGGCCGTATCTTTTGATTGCGTTGGTTTAGAAGCTTTAATATTCTACACCTTAAAGAGATCGTAGATCTTAGTATTTCATATTAATTTCAATTTGTTATCTTTATCCGTTCCTGAGAAAAAGGGACCTTGACATACAAAACAAACATTTTTTTTATGTCAATAACTACAATTTTACAATTTTCGGATTTTTTCCTTTACTTGTGCTATAAGACCTTGCTTCTTACCAAATTTTATGATTCTATGTTAACAGGAAATACCCTATAGGTTTTGATTTGTTTTGAGTGAGTTTGCGAGTATGAAGTATGACATAGATGGCCGTATCTTTTGATTGCGTTGATTTAGAAGCTTGAATATTCTACACCTTAAAGAGATCGCAGATCTTAGTATTTCATATTAATTTCAATTTGTTATCTTGATCCGTTCCTGAGAAAAAGGGACCTTGACATACAAAACAAACTAAAAATTTTTTTAATGTCCCATAACTATAAATTTACAATTTTCTCTATATGTTTTGATTTGTTTTGCCGGTAGCAAAATATGTGCCTTAAATGGCCGTATCTAGTGATTGCGTTGACTTAGAAGCTTAAATTTTTTACACCTCCGAGGAAACGTAGACCTTAGTATTTGATATTAATTTCAACTTGATACCTCTACCCGTTCCTGAGAAAAAGGGTCTTGACGGACAGACACCCAGCCAGACGGACAACAAAGTGATCCTATAAGGGTTCCGTTTTTTCCTCTTTTGAGGTACGGAACCCTAAAAATTACGTTAGGTCCACCGGATGGACTAGAGTAAATTGCCTAAGGCAATAAGTCAATCCGTGCCGTTTATTAAGTAGCATAAAGTGTAATATACGCTCGCGTGAAATTCGTAAGTAAGCCCGCTACCGTACCTTTATTTTGGCGCACGGAACAATTCGGTTTGTATGAGAGCCACATCTTAGCGTAATCAGAACTGATTTTATTTAGTCTATCGTGTGTCTCGTATAGATAAATGTTCTTGTACTAAGTTTCATCGAATTCAGATGATCGATTTAAGAGTTATGGAGCAACATTACATACATTCAGAAAAAAATTCTAAAAATCGTCAATTTAGTTTTAGTATCATACATAGAGTCCACAAACGCAGTATCTCATAAAACAAACTACGAGTAACTTACTCCATAACCATGAATGATGATGGCAGTATACACCAGATCTATGTAATGTAAATAGGCAGAGTGGTCAGATTCTTCAGTATTCATGTTTATGCTGTAAATATGAATGCTCTTGTGAGCGGTAGTATGGTTTAATTATCATAAGTTACTATAATATAATACTTACATATAAGGTACTAACGAAACATTGTGACTTGCGAAGTTTGTAGTTCTTCTTCGGATTCGAATTTAGAACTGGCGGAATTTTCGACAGGTCCAAGCGTAGGTTACCTATACCCTATGGATGAAATTATGCAATAAACATGACCATTCCTTACAGATTTATTATTATTAGTATTGATGATGTTAGCATAAAACAAATCATAGACATACGAAGGCTGGTGGTTCCGTCCGCGGTATTATGCAAGGCAGCCTTCGCGTTCCCCGTTCTAGATCTCGTTACTCAGCTGTCATTAGTCGATTGGTCGGTACAGTTATAGCGTGATGTAATCGTTATTTATTGGCCAGTGCGTCGGCGACGGGAGCCAATGAGATCCGCGGTGCGCGGGACCTTGGTGACTTGCGGTCTACTTGAAGTCGGGTCGAGGAATCGCCGAAGGTTGATGGTGATCATGTGAGGCGAATGGCTGACGTTGTCGGACAGGTGTTGCGAATAATAGTACCTACTTACTGGCTTTTGCCCGCGGCTTCGCTCGCGTGAAATTCGTATTTAAAAAGAAGAAAGTAAGTAGCCCGCTACCGCAACTTTATTTCGGCGCGCGGAACTATTCGGCTTATGAGAATTCAGTTCCGGTTACACTAAGATGTGGCATCTTAGCGTAACCGGAACTGAATTTTATTCAGCCTATCCTGTGTCGCGTATAGTTAAATGTGCTTGTACTAAGTTTCATCGAATTCGGATGATCGGTCTAAGAGTTATGGAGGAACATACATACCTACATTTTTTTTTTATGGAAACTGACACGGTTGGCTACATCACCTACAACGTCCGTGATGTCAGCCCATAGCACCGGGTGAACTAGGTGCCATGTCAGTGCTTCCCCCTTTGATCGTGCCGGCTACACTGAACTGGTCGGAAAACACAAACTATTTACATAGCCGTTTTGACCGACGTTTCATTCAGTGCGGTGGTACCAACCCGGGCGGGTTAAACCCTACCACCAAGTAAGATTAGGAGGGAAGGGACCTACAGTTTTACGAGGAATCCGAACCTCGGTCAGCCTCCAACGGTCAGCGGTCACCCATCCAAGAACTGACCGCACCCAGCGTTGCTTAACATTCAATAGCGACAGTTGACTGTCTGCACCACTGAGCTATCGAGGCTGACAAAAGATACACAAAAAACATACACAAAAGATTTCTAAAAATCGTCAATTTAGTTTTAGTATCATATACTTACATACATAGAGTCCACCTACGCAGTATCTCATTGAACAAAGTAAGTTACTCCATGACCATCCCTTACAGATTTATTATTAGTATTGATGATATAGCAATGCATACCGCACGCTGTATCCCCCGACAATCGCGGGGTAAGCAGTGTAATCGATGTTGTGCTGCAAGGACTCTGGTAAATTACAGAACAATGCCGGCCACCACCACGTTTCGCAAATTATACGGACACGATAACTATCAAACAGCAAGTAAGGCACGAAGACCCACCTGCTGCATGACTCGGTGGAAGGACCGTGCAATATCAGAGGTGGCTATCATGTCGTCCTTTAGCACGGCATCGACGCCTTATCACTTAGTCGCCTTTTAATACATGCACGGGCAGAGATGCAGTGGGGCTATTCTTTTTAAGTACCGTCACCACACTGTACCAATAGTATAAGCCTTAGACCGAAGACACACTGACCGGAATTTCCGGCCGGAGGAGGTAAATTGTATTTTTAGGGTTCCGTACCTTACTCAGGCCATCGAGTAGGGACGTCAAGGTCCAAGCCAAGACAGCGCTGACCACGCGCCGCTCATCTTCAATGTTCATAACATGAGTGATAATTTGAGTGAACACTGGAAGAAATCACTACGGTGATACTTTTGCCTTTGTACGCTATTGTTCTATGTCAGTGGTGCCCAAACGGTCGATCGCGATCGACCGGTCGATCGCAAGAGGCTTTTAGGTCGATCGCTGAGAATATATAGAGCAAGAAGTGACTCGTAGAAACATAGAAGAATTCTTCATATTTGATGTGACTTAACATTTTCCAGGTAGTGTCGTCTTCCACAAGGACCGCAATAGTAACAAATATAAAGCATATGTAATGAGCATAGTTTTCAATTCAAACAAAAATTACAACAAATTATTTAACAACGAAAACCTTTGGTACAACTGTCGATCTCACAACCTTTAATTTTTTGTACCGTGTGGGGTCGGTACTTAAAAAGAATAGCCCCACTGCATCTCTCCCCGTCGCATGTCGTAAAAGTCGACTAAGGGATAAGAAAATTCGTCAGCCTCGGTAGCTCAGTGGCGCGGTTGGTTAGTCAACTGTTATTAAGCAACGCTGAGCGCGGTCAGTGTTTGGATGGGTGACTGCTCGACCGTTGGAGGCTGACCGTGGTTCGGATTCCACGTAAAACTGTAGGTCCCTTCCCTTCTTACCTTACTAGGTGGTAGGGTTTATCCCGGCCGGGTTGGTACCACCGCACTGAACGAAACGTCGGTCGAAACGGCTATGTAAATAGTTCGTGTTTTCCGTCCAGTTTAGTGTAGCCGACATGAAATGAAGGGAAGCACTGACATGGCACCTAGTTCACCCTGTGTTATGGGCTGACATCACGGATGTTGTAGGTGATGTAGCCAACCGTGTCAGGTTCCATAAAAAAAAAAAAAAGGTAGATTTTCATAGAAAAAAGTATGGGCACCACTGTTCTATGTGTATAATTTTTTTTTTTCATTTCTTTTAATTGTTATGATTTGGTGTGCATTACATAATTTACTATGAATATTATATAATATGTACATTAGAAATAAAAAAACACACATATTTTTCATGACATTTCGACTTGACTTGTCGTCGTCCGATAAAAATGTTTTATATATTATGCAAGTTTAATATGTCAAATGATGATGACGAATGATAGATGGCGTTGTCATGGGTTTAACGCCATCTATCATTCGTCATCATCATTTGACATATTAAACTTGCATAATATATAAAACATTTTTATCTGACGACGACAATAAGTCGAAATGTCATGAAAAATGTGTTTTTTTTTTATTTCTAATATATTAAAAATAACTAAAACCAAATATTGGTATAAAAAAGTAATTAATTCCTATTCTATTCTGAGACATACCTACTTCTCCCACATCCCAAAGGTTAGAATAGAATGCCTCACGGCATTAAGCTCGCCTATTGTGCCTAATTTGTATAAATTTGTGTTCAATAAAGAATATAATTTATACATACATACATACTAAGAAGAATAAGCTTTTTTTTTTTTTTATGGAACCTGACACGGTTGGCTACATCACCTACAACATCCGTGATGTCAGCCCATAACACAGGGTGAAGTAGGTGCCATGTCAGTGCTTCCCTTCATTTCATGTCGGCTACACTAAACTGGACGGAAAACACGAACTATTTACATAGCCGTTTCGACCGACGTTTCGTTCAGTGCGGTGGTACCAATCCGGCCGGGATAAACCCTACCACCTAGTAAGGTAAGAAGGGAAGGGACCTACAGTTTAACGTGGAATCCGAACCACGGTCAGCCTCCAACGGTCGAGCGGTCACCCATCCAATCACTGACCGCGCTCAGCGTTGCTTAATAACAGTTGACTAACCAACCGCGCCACTGAGCTACCGAGGCTGACGAATTTTCTTATACCTTAGTCGACTTTTACGACATGCGACGGGTAGAGATGCAGTGGGGCTATTCTTTTTAAGTACCGACCCCACACGGTACAGTGTAGTCTAGGCTAGTCTATAGTGTAATGTGGTAATGCTGAGTAATGTGGTCGGCTAGTCGCCGACGACGCGACGCCTCCGCAGCGCATCCGACGATTAACCGTGAACCAGTGAATGGAATTAAAGCTTTATTTATCGCTACCAGTTTTATAAAAGTGGCGGGCAATCTTCATTTCTTCTACAGCTATTGAGTACCTACACAGGGCACGTTAAATGCATAGTTATTCGGTCACAGTAGATAGATAGATGAAAACCGGCCAAGTGCGAGTCGAACTCGCGCACCGAGGGTTCCGTATCGCCATGTCATGGTCAGCGCATGTCATGTATGGGGACCCCCGTGAATTTTTTACTTTTTCTCATTTTTTTTATTTGTTGTTATATGACGGTTGTTAGCTATTTTTGTCAAATTAATAAATAACAGATTTGCATGCGGTTTTTTTCAAAAGCTTGAACTAAAAGTTAAATAACAAATTAAAAAAAAAACCGCGACCGTTAAAAGTAAAAAAAAAATTGCGTTAACTTACTTGAAGGAATCGGGGGACCGCTAAGTAAAAAATATAATAAAAACTCAGAGCTGCGCGGGAATTTACTTAGCGGTCCCCCGACTCCTTTAAGTAATTAAACGCAAATTATTTTCGACTTATTAAGGGTCGGGCGTTTTAGACATATTGTAGACATAAGGGTGACTTACGATGCCCTTCACATAACCATGAGATAGTGTTTACACTATAGGTGCACATTAGAATCTAGGTATAAATATGATAATGGCCTGTTTTGCATGCCTGATTACAGGTCCATGAATGTCGTTTATGCACCACAGACATGCCCATACTGAGTTCGTATTACTATGAACTCAGTACTGTCGTAACTAAAGTGCTGATCGAAAATAATGCTTATAAAATTATTCATTCAAACTAGTCTCAAATTAACTAATTTGCCAAATAAAAATAAATATAGTGTTAGGACTTTTTGTTGCAGTTTTAGGTAGTTTTAATTTGATAGGTAGTTTTTAATTTGAATAAATAAATCTAACATCCTTCCTTCCTTATCCTTCCTTACCTATAATAAAATCCAACGTCTGCTTTCTGTCTGAGTGTCTGAGTGTCTGAGTGTATGTCTGTCTGTCCGCTTATAACTCGAGAACAACTGAACCGATTTTAATAAAAAAAAATTCTACGGATAGCTTGATTCTTCCCATCAACTATAGGCTACTTACTATCACGCTAAATGGCTTATGAAGTTAGCAGTGAAGTGAAATATGAGAGCGGGCGGAGCCGCGGGCACAGCTTGTATATAATATGCAATATTCAGTTTCCAAATAGTTTTTTAGTCATTTTAAAGTTTTAATGGTATAGCTAAAAATTTGAAAACAATGGCCGTTACGCCCTGTTATCCTAGGTTTCTAAAGCTAACATTTTGATTTTAATAGGGCTAGTAGATATTAAGCCATAGATTTGAGGAAATCTGTAGGTTTTTTTGACAATGTAATTTTTTGTTTGTACTCAACAACGGTCTCGAACTTGGTGTGATTATAGTGCAAACTTTAAAGCATAACAAAACACGGTTTATAACGTGGGGGTAAGAACACTCGGTGTGCGAGTCCGACTCGCACTTGACGGCTTTTTTTTTCTTCATTTTCAGATTTTCAACTTACTTTGTTCGAGAAGGTTTACTGTATTCCAGAATGTAGCACGGCCTTCGGCCTCGCCCTTAGTTACTTATTTTCATCGAGAATGAATATCGTTTACGTGATAGCAATTCCGCCTTCGGCCTCGTCTTTAGTTACTTACTTTCTTCGAGAAGTTTCATCGTTTAACTGAACTTACTTTATGTATAACTCCGTTATGTACTTACTTTCTAAATTATCTTGAAATACGAATTTCACGCGAGCGAAACCGCGGGCAACAGTTAATAATAATATTAATAACCCACCAACCTGGCGAGTCCCTCAGACATGTCATTTCCGGTTGTTCGCAGCTTGCCAACACCGAGTATCTGCATAGACACAACGTAGTAGCCAGGATTATCCACCAGCAACTTGCCTTAAAGTACAACCTTGTGGGTACCGAGGTGCCTTACTATAAGTACAATCCACCGCCAGTTCTCGAGAACGGTCATGTCACACTCTACTGGGACCGGTCCATTATCACAGACAGGACTATTCTCGCGAAAAGGCCTGATATTGTGATAGTAGACCGGGAGGCAAGGTGCGCAACGCTCGTCGATATCACCGTGCCGCACGATGGTAACCTCGTTAGTAAGGAAGCAGAGAAGATGTTAAAATATCTGGATCTGCAGCACGAGGTTACCAAAATGTGGGCCGTCGACTCGACGATCGTTGTGCCCATAGTCGTTTCGGCGCACGGGCTGATAGCGAAGAGCCTCGACGACCACCTTGAGAGGCTCTCACTGAGTGGTTGGGTCAAGGGCCAGATCCAGAAGGCAGCCCTGCTCGACACTGCACGCATCGTTCGGAGGTTTCTCTCTTTGGGACCCGACCATCGGTAGCCTGGGTTCGCCCCGCCGCCGGTGGTGAAAACTCCATTTATTTTATAATAATTTTATATATAATTTTTGTATATTTTAGGTATAGTTTATTATATGTAAAATTATTGTAAATATATGTGTTAATAAAGGAATAAAATATTAATAAATAATAGTATTATTACCAGTTGACTTTTAAGACCACCGAAAGTATAAATACTCAGTTGTATTGAGCACCTATATGACTATAAAAAGATTGTCCATAGTGCTGGCTGGACCACAGCAGCGACTTGATCATTATGTTGTCGACGACAGATGACGGACAGACGTGACAACGCGACATTGTGACACCAGCGCCTGTCGTCTTATAAGGCACGTAGAGATAAGGAAGAGTCGATGGTGAACATATTATGTCGATATATCGATAAAAAAAATTTCCGCTATATGGAGCCATGTCCGTTTTTTAACCGACTTTAAAAAAAGGAGGAGGTTCTCAATTCGACTGTATTTTTTTTTTATTTTTTCTTTTGTAAATCAACACGATTGACTGTTCCAAGCGATCAATGGTGCAGTCGACAGAGCCAAAACACTTCTCGCGAAACCACGCTCAGATAGAAATATAATTTTTACCTACATAGTCGAAAGTATGCTATAATATCAATGATCTAAAGTGTACCTAACATAAGGGATAACGACAAGATGTCGTGCTCAAGTGCGACAGGCTAGTCACCTCTCACCTTGGCACGGTCCTTCCACCCAGTCATGCAACAGGTGCAACTTGCAGCTTGATAGTTATCGTGTCCTATAACTTCGCGAAACGTGGTGGTGTGCTGTAATTTACCAGACACATTGCAGCACAACACTGATTACTCTGCTTACCCCGATTGTCGGGATAGAGCGTGTTGTATGTATGTATATAAATGTGACTGAAGAAAGCCGGTCGAAAAGGCTATGAAAATAGTTCGTGTTTTACGGCCACATCCAATCCAAAAATTATTATCAGGCTCAGTGTAGCCGATACGACCAAAGGGAAGCACTGACATGGCACCTAGTTCACCATGGTGCTGAACGGGCTTCCATCACGGGTGTGCTAGGCGATTAACCAACCATGCCAGGTTCCATAAAATAAAAATTGGCTAAGCATTAGGGTCAAAAAATAAAGGGTCATAATAAAATCTGCCAAGTTATATCTCACGCCATAGATGCTATCGGCATGATATATTATATGCATTTTTTATCGAATTGCAAATTACTTGTCTTCAAAAACAAACAATATCTAATAATATATTTTATCGATAGCATCTGTACCACATCACTAGCTCAAGAAATTCTTTCGAAAAATCGCTATCTGTCGGCTCAGTGCAACTTAATCCAGCTGCTCAGATTGGTTCTTAATTCAAATTAATTTAATTAATTAAATTGGAATTACGAGCGTTCTCCTTGTGGAGATTTATACACAGAGTTTCATTTGTTAAAAAAAAAGCTTTAAAAATGATATGTCGGAATAAATTTTGGTTATAAGATGTCACATAAAATACAAATTAAATATTTTCATATCCACGTGAGAGGTGGCTACCATGCGGTCTTTTAGCGCGGCATATTGCAACGCTAGTCGGTGATTTGATTGTGTTCTTGTAGTGAATAAAACAACTTCTTGACGATTTGAAGCATTTACTCGGACTCAGAGTCAACTTTGAGTGAATATGATTAGATTTTTGATGATTCTTGGCCTGAAGTGCCTGAACTGAACAATATTTACAAACAAAGACGACATGGTAAGACGACACATTCGAAACTTTAGAAAATCCTACTTTGAATTTAAAAATTAACTCTAAATTGGCTCTATGGCAAAAGTATACAATCTCGCGCTGGCTAACTGTCAGTGCATTACTGTCCTTATCCCTTAGTCGACTTTTACGACAAGCACGGAGAGAGATGCAGTGGGGCTATTATTTTTAAATACCGGCCCCCCATACTCAATGGAAGTACATACTATTTTGCGGTAGGTATTGTAAAAAAAAATATAAATACCGCCTTCAAAAATGTATGAAATAAAAAAATAAAAATCGAACCCTACAGTTGAATGCGGTCGGTTATTTTTGCTTGCTTTAGCACCACCGCCTTCAACTCTAGGGTTCGTTTTTATTTTTTTATTTCATACATTTTTGAAGGCGGTTTTTATATTTTTTTAAATAGTTTTTTATTTCACAGTTTTTTTAGTAATTTTTATTTGCTATTAATGAACCGAACACAAAAAGAATAATCGAAATCGGTTCACAATAGGAGAAGATATTGCTGAACATACATAAAAAAAAAATACATTCAGCCGAACATAGAACCTCCTCCTTTTTTGAAGTCGGTTAAAAATCTGAGAAGGTTTAGCGGGCTAGAAAACATAAATGCCGAAAGACGATTTTGTATGGAGAAAGTTAACTGCCGCCTCGTCTTCATAACAAAATAGTTCAACCAACAAAAGAGTCAAGCTTTCGCATTCGCACATACTAATATTTATAATAGTATACTAGATGAGCCATTCTCGTACATCACTCCCGACAAAACATGTCACGGACGAAATCAGCTTGTAAGCTGAGTTCACAATAACTGACGATTGTGTTGTATAGCTCATTTTATCGTCCTTTGTCAGGAAATACGCGAGTGAGAAGTGTTTGTGTGAATTCACAGCATGATATGGCATTTAATGCGGTCCTTTGAATGTATTATTGTGAAAACAATTGCATGTCATTGTCAGCCTCGGTAGCTCAGTGGTGTGGTCTGTCGACTGTTGCGGTCAGTACTTGGATGGGTGGTTCGGATACCACGTAAACTCTAGGTCCATTCCCTTCTTACATTACTAGGTGGCAGGGTTTATCCGGCCCGGGTTGGTGCCACGGCACTGAATGAAACGTCGGTCGAAACGGCTATGTAAATAAATAGTTCGTGTTTTCCGTCCAGTTCAGTACAGCTGACCTGAAATGAAGGGAAGCACTGACATGTTCACCCGGTGTTATGGGCTGAGATCACGGACGTTGTAGGTGATGTAGCCAACCGTGTCACTTTCCATAAAAAAAAATATTGCCTGTGAAGGCAGGCACATTTGTTTACAGACAGGTGACATGCCTCATCGCGGTTTGCCTCATCTAGTACCTTCTTAGTTCGGTGTTCGCACATGAAGCCACTCTGCAGAAAATCTACCGCGACATAACCACTTTAGATCCGAACAGCCCGCGGAGTTGTATGCAGATAAACATGCAGACTGCACGTGATATGAGATGCAGGCCCGTTAATCATACCATACGTCACCTGCGCGTGGGCAGGCCATATGCGGGCCTAACCTACGCCATAGAGTTTATAAAGTCATAGAGCGGACAAATTGAGGGCGCGGAGGCATAAAATAACAATTAAACACACACACAATACGTACCGTGTGGGGCCGGTACTTGAAAAGATAGCCCCACTGCATCCCCGTGCATGTCGTAAAAGGCGACTAAGGGATAAGGACAAGATGCCGTGCTAAAGGGCGACAGGATCGCCCCCTCTCACCTTGGCACGGTACTTCCACCGAGTCATGCAGCAGGTGGGTCTTCGTGCCTTACTTGCTGCTTGATCGATTGAATCTTGTTCGAATACTTTGCAAAACGTGGTGGTCGGTGTTGTGCTGTAATTTACCAGAGTTCTTGCAGCACAACACCGATTACTCTGCTTACCCCGATTCTCAGGATTCAGCGTGTGTGATATGTATGTATGTACAATACGCATACATACGCACATCAAGAAAACATAAAGAGCAAAGACGTGTAAAGACGGACTTATGATTAGGAGTGATTTCTAGTAGTCAAAATTTTGCGTTCACGGATAGTGCCGTGCACGCGTAGATGATTCCATACAACCACTACCTGTGCGTGCACGGCATGCCGATGTGCCGTGTCGGCTACACTGAACTGAAAACACGAACTATTTACATAGCCGTTTCAACCGACGTTTCATTCAGTGCGGCCGTACCAACCCTACCATCTAGTAAGGCAAGAAGGGAATGGACCTACAGTTTTACGTGGAATCCGAACCACGGTCAGCCTCCAACGGTCGAGCGGTCACCCATTCAAGTACTGACCAGCTCAGCGTTGCTTAACAACAGTCGACCGACCGCACCACTGAGCTGTCAAGGCTGCCAACTTCAGTAAGACAGTTCTACATGATTAGATGTTCTAGGCAATATTAATATGAAACGAAGGACCATTTAATATTTTACAATCTCCGCAACAGGTGACGTTACCCGGTGCTGACCGTATTTTGTGTTTATACACTGTACGGTCTGCTGATAAAGTCTAGATGGATATATTTTTTTTATATTGTATTTTTCTTTTATAAAATAAAAAAATATATTTTAATATTACGTTTTTATATTTTTATTTGGTTGATTTATTTACATATAATACCTACCACACGCTGTAATCCGTACAATCGGGGTAACTAGAGTAGTCGGCGTTGTGCTGCAAGTACTCTTATAAATTTCAGCAAAACACCGACCACAACAATTTAGCAAAATATTAGGACAAGACCACTATCAAAAAGCAAGTAAAGCACATGCTCCGACCATAACCTCCGAGAAGGTAGGTGCCATACCGGAGACTTCATTGGATTGCTGGCTATACTCGACTAGAGGAGAACACAACCGAGGCTGCTATGCTGCCATCTTACATCCAGTACGCTGTACGGTGGTATCAACCCAGTCGGCCACAATTTGAGCCTACCACCTAATAAGGGGCATGGGAAGGGACCTACAGTTTTACACCGGTTCCGCAGTTCGGAACCGGTGAAAAAATGTACCTGCTGCTTCACTGTTACAGTGAAGCAGCAGGTACATTTTTTCGTCAGAAAAAATCTCATTGGTACCTACACGCCGACCGGATTCGAACTTCGGACCTCTCGCATGAGAAGCCGATGCTCAAACCACTCGGACGGAAATTGTAGCGTAAGCTACAAATTTGTAGTGCTGTAGTGATTAAATTGTTGTGCAAAATTATGAATCGAAACAATAAAATTAAAATCTATCGCCCTAGATAGACTGGGTGTTTTGGTTGCCCTGCTGAATCTTTCAGGGGATTAATCCGTATCAAAAAATTGGTTGTCTGTAAAGTCGGTTTACGGACGATAGTTTTACGTGATAACGTCATAAAGAAACACAGCTATACGAATTATCGTATTTTTTCGTACGGCACCCCTATCGCTGCCGTACGCCGTACATTTGTCGATTTCTAGCCACGATTACCGTACGATACGGCAATTACCGTACGTTTGGCAACACTTCCGCTTGGGCCGAATGTGCCTCTCTATCGCTTGTTACGCGCTCTCGCTTGCACACACAGGCTCAGATGGAACGTGACACTTTTTCGTGCGTGCAGCCGGTGTTCATCAATTTATAAGACGTTATCACGTCAAAACTATATAGATTCCAAAAAAGAATGGTGGCAAAAAAAGGAAAAGAAGACGATGTTCTCTTAAAAATTCAAATAATATGTGTAGGTAAAAATAAAAATAAAATAAAATTTACATACATACATACATATCACACACGCTGAGTCCCGACAATCGGGGTAAGCAGAGTAATCGGTGTTGTGCTGCAAGAACTCTGGTAAATTACAGCACAACACCGACCACCACGTTTCCCAAAGTATTCGAACAAGATTCAATCGATCAAGCAAGCATGACTCGGTGGAAGTACCATGCCAAGGTGAGAGGTGGCGAGCCCGTCGCCCTTTAGCACGGCATCTTGTCCTTATCCCTTAGTCGCCTTTTACGACATGCACGGGGAGAGATGCAGTGGGGCTATTCTTTTTAAGTACCGGGCCCACACGGTAAATAAAATTTAATTCCCGCGAATGAATATTCCTCGTCGATCGAAAGTACCTATAATTCGTTTCGCCAAGTGTCTCAGACTCGGTATATAAATCTCTCTGTATGTCACGACGACTGCCCCTGCGTGACTTAGATATCGCTTAATTAACACATATGACATTAGACCACAAGATGGCTGCTGATATTATCTGAGTTTAGACATGGACACTGGGACCGGCCTGGGTGGTTGTTAGAGCCAGCTCAAGCGTGAGTATAGAAGTTTAATTAGGTGGAATAACTTGCCCTCGGCTCCGCTTGCGTTAAGAGCGTTCCGTGCAAAATGACGCGCGCGACGGTGCTGTATGCGGTACTCAAGTAAATAATATACACGGTGTTGCAACCCCAACCGTAAAACCCCAAAGGGGATGATTCTCTACGTGAAATAGAACAACTTTTGTTCTACGACATTTTAATTTGAAGAAAAAAAATTTTTTTTCTTCATACATTTTGAGAATAGGTATTTAAAATTTGTATGGAAATCATATTTTTTTTGTTTAAAAAAAATTTCGCCACAGAAGTTGTTTAGCTTCACATATAGAATAACCCCCTTATGTCAGTTAAAAATATTACGGTAGCAACTGCAACACCGCGTTTATCTCTTAAACAAAGCCATAACTGGAAAAACTGAGCAATACAAAACTGCTTCCAGTATCTTAGAATATCATAATATTATTGATTATCATATTCTAAGATACTGGAAGCAGTTTTGTATTGCTCAGTTTATGCACAATCATAATAACGGATTTCGATGGCCACCGTAATTCGTTATTTATGTTTATGGATAATCAGAGCAATACAAAACTGTTTCCAGTATCTTAGTAATATCATAATCAAAATCAACTACAGCTTCATGGCTTGTTTTTTCCAGTTATGGCTTTGTTTAAGAGATATACAGGATGTTTCAGGATAGGCTTTAGAAACTTCAGGAATAGAAAGTACCCATTATTAGAAGAAAATAATCCTTATCACTCAAATCGAAATTCCGTACTTTTCGTTTTCATACAAAAATTTAAAATTGTAATAAAAACTCGATGGACAGTGAGTACGAAGAGATTTGTCTTGGTCTAGGGAGTGCAATGACCTAGTCCAGTCCCCTTTTTAACCCCCGACGAAAAAAAAACGGAGGGGTGTTATAAGTTTGACGTGTGTGTGTGTGTGTGTGTGTGTGTGTGTGTGTGTGTCTGTCTGTGGCATCGTAGCTCCCAAACGGATGGACCGATTTGGATGCGGTTTTTTTTATTAGGAAGCCTGTTTAATCGGGATGGTTCTTAGCTATGTTTGTAATCAAGTAATTAAGTAATTAAGTAATAAAAAAAATTATTATCTTCAAAAGTGGACCGATTTGCATGCGGTTTTTTTTAAAAAGCTTGAAATAAAAGTTAAATTACAAATTTAAAAAACCCCCGACTCTTAAAAAGTCAAAAATAATTTCCGTTTACTTACTTAAAGGAGTCGGGGGACCGCTAAGTAAATTAAATATAAAGACTCAAAAGTTGCGCGGGAATTTACTTAGCGGTCTACCGACTCCTTTAAGTAAGTAAACGGAAATTATTTTTGACTTTTTAAGAGTCGGGGGTTTTTTAAATTTGTAATTTTTTTCTTTTGATGTCATTCAAATTTAAGTTAGAGGTGGACGTTAACCGTCCACCAAATCTCGATGAAACTATTTTCACTAAAAAGTAATATAAAATGACCGAATCTGGAAAAAAGTTTCAGAGCTTTTCCTCTTCAAATATGAAACCCTTTCGAACCCTGAAGTTACGAAATCCTATCCTGAAACACTCTGTATATTATTTACTTGAGTGGCAGCACCGTCGTCGCCCGCGTCGCCTGTCATTTTGCACGAAACGCCATGACAGAAATTAGGTATGACGCAGATTTTTTAAGACGTTTTTCTTTATTTCAACTTTTTAACCTCGGCTAATTGTTCGGACACCTTTATTTATCCATCTAAACTTTTAATATGAAAGAGCCAATAGTAGCATAATATTTTAAAGTTCAACGTATATGGTATGGCATTTACATAGCCGTTTCGACCGACGTTTCATTCAGTACTGTGGTACCATGTATGTATGTATGTATGTATATGTATGTATGTATGTATGTATGTATGTATGCATGTATGTATGTATGTATGTATGTATGTATGTATGTATGTATGTATATATATGTATGTATGTATGTATGTATGTATGTATGTATGTATGTATGTATGTATGTATGTATGTATGTATGTATGCATGCATGCATGCATGTATGTATGTATGTATGTATGTATGTATGTATGTATGTATGTATGTATGTATGTATGTATGTATGTATGTATGTATGTATGTATGCATGCATGCATGCATGCATGTATGTATGTATGTATGTATGTATGTATGTATGTATGTATGTATGTATGTATGTATGTGTGTGTGTATGTATGTATGTATGTATGTATGTATGTATGTATGTATGTATGTATTGCAGAGGTGTGCCAGGATCATGGCACGTGGAGATCCGTTGTATCTGCCTACCCCACTGGGAAACAGGCGTGACGCTATGTATGTATGTATGTTCGCTTTTCAGTTTTCACTCAACAACGGTTACACATAGTCGCTTGCGGTTTTTACCTATGTACTATCTCCGCCAGGTTTTTTTTTTATGGAAACTGACACGGTTGGCTACATCACCTACAACGTCCGTGATGTCAGCCCATAACACCGGGTGAACTAGGTGCCATGTCAGTGCTTCCCCCTTTGATCGTGCCGGCTACACTGAACTGGTCGGAAAACACAAACTATTTACATAGCCGTTTTGACCGACGTTTCATTCAGTGCGGTGGTAGCAACCCGGGCGGGTTAAACCCTACCACCAAGTAAGATTAGGAGGGAAGGGACCTACAGTTTTACAAGGAATCCGAACCTCGGTCAGCCTCCAACGGTCAGCGGTCACCCATCCAAGTACTGACCGCACCCAGCGTTGCTTAACATTCAATAGCGACAGTTGACTCTCTGCACCACTGAGCTATCGAGGCTGACAAAGGTTACAGGTTACAGGCTATATAGCATCTTGTATAGCATCACTCCATTATTCATTATGAGCTGAGCTGTATAAATAGATGCAGTTTAAATGCAACTAGAAGTTTGCGTGCGCTCAGCGAGTTTGCGCTCACAGAGGGGGGGCTAAATAATGCACCAGCTATATTTCAACGTATCATGAACGAGCTTTTGCCCGCGCAGCTTCGCTGTCGACATTGTCGCTATATGTCATGGCTATAATTATATATATTTTCTCCATACAAAATAGTCTTACGAGGCCAATGTTTTCCCAGCCCGATTGATAATGAGAGCCAATAGTAGCATAATAACGATTTTATTATAATATTTTTTTCTTGTAATGATGACAGTCTTATCTGCGTCAAGCGCGTGCCCAGACCTTAATTTTGGGGGGGGGGGGGGGGGGGGGGGGGTCACCAAGTAAATTTTTACTGAGGCTTTGGAAAATAAAAAGGTATAAATTCATTATCTTTACCATTTATTATTTGCGAAACGTGATGGTCGGTGTTGTGCTGTAATTTACCAGAGTTCTTTGCAGCACAACACCGATTACTCTGCTTACCCCGATTTAGCGTGTGTGATATGTATGTATGTATTATTAATATACATTATGAATTTTTTTACACACCACACTGTATCTATTCTTTACAATAATCATCACGGAGTTTTCAAAATTTTTTCCACATCAATAAATACATTGTAATGAATGTGAAGCAGTGCGAGCCCTGACAACCTTTCCTCGCGCATGCGCCTTCGAAGCCACGTCTCAAGGCGCCTTAAAGTCGAGAAACTCCTTTCTGCCGTGGGTCGGGCTGCCTTTGGGGGGGGGGGGGGGGGGGGGGGCAGGGGGTCATGACCCCCATGACCCACCCCCTGTGCACGCGCTTGATCTGCGTACCTACCTACATATTTTTAACTGTGACATCGTATATTTAATCTAAACAAAAAAATCTGTTAAGTGCAAGTTTTACTCGCGCACGGAGGTTTCCGTATCCATCCGCTATTATCCGCCTATGTACAAAAATCGTAACCAAGGAAATAACAACAGTAACCAAGGAAGTAACAACGGTAACCGAGGAAGTAACCGTAACCCTGGAAACAATCAGAACCGTGGTAACAATTTATGTCCACAAATGCAACATAAACAAAGTTGTCATATTTGAAAATCAAATACGTCAATGTGAAAACTGTCATGAAAAAATAAAAAACCAAAATGAAATTGTCTTTTAAAATTTCGAAAAAGCAAATATTCAAGAATATCTATCCGCTATTATCCGCCTATCTTTTGTCTTTCAACATTGCAATGTATAAAAGCCTGTGGCGCCATCTATTCTTCAATAGTGTGACTAATAGATTTTTCGAACGTTTGTTGTATGGGAGCCCCCCTTAATTTTTAACATTTTCTTATTTTTCTTATTTGTTATTATATCCGCACACATAATCTGTGAAATTTCAACCGGCTACCTATTACGGTTCAAGAGATACGGCCCTCGGACAGACGGACAGACGGACGGACGGACGGACAGACGGCGTAGGCTTAGTAATAGGCTTCCGTACGGGATACGGAAATCTAAAAATCATATGAACCGATGCGTGCGCTGCGTACGATGCGTGCATGTGAACGCCTAAGACGAGACGGGAGTTAACTTTCTCCATACAAAATCGTCCATCGGCATTTATGTTTTCTAGCCCCCTAAACCTTATCCGATTTTTACAAAAAAAAATTTCTTGTCTCAAGGACAGTCCAATCTACAATTTTTTGTCGTCATGAATTTCATTAAGCTTTATTGAGTCATCACTTTAGATATTCAAAAAGTAAGCGCAGGAACGTAGATTCGACTGTCCTTATTACAACAAAAAATACTTGTAAAAAAAACTATTTAAAAAAATATAAAAACCGCCTTCAAAAATGTATGAAATAAAAAAATAAAAATCGAACCCTAGAGTTGAAGGCGGTCGGTTATTTTTGCTTGCTTTAGCACCACCGCCTTCAACTCTAGGGTTCGATTTTTATTTTTTTATTTCATACATTTTTGAAGGCGGTTTTTATATTTTTTTAAATAGTTTTTTATTTCACAGTTTTTTTAGTAATTTTTATTTGCTATTAATGTACTCGGCGGAATCGCCTCACTTTCCTATCCGATCTTGACCAAAAGAAATTGGACCACCTTGGAGCTAGGACTGAACCGAACACAAAAAGAATCATCGAAATCGGTTAACAATTGGGGAAGATATTGCTGAACATACATAAAAAAAAAATACATACAGCCGAACATAGAACCTCCTCCTTTTTTGAAGTCGGTTAAAAATGGGATAAGGTTTAGGGGTATAAAATACATAAACCCCGAAAGATAATTATGGAGAAAATTAACTTCCGTCTTGTCGTTATTCACACGTCTCTAAAATATACTAGAATACTATCTGCTCAATTTCTATGGCGCTGCCAACAGTAGTTAAAGGTAGAGTTTATTGTAAATGAGCTGTCCGCTAGTTGGCAACCGTTTTCACGTAAATATCCACATTGAAAGGTAAATGTTTAGTTCTCGCGTACCTGTTCAAGGGTGAATAGTCATGTAATAGAGTGAAATGTTCCATGCAATCTGCCATTGTGAGCCACAACAAGTATCTTAATATAAATTTTAAATTTTATTTTTTTTATTTTTTATCAATTATTCTACATTGTTGTATAGTCCCCTTGTATAGTTCCCTTGCCCCTTACTAGGTGGTAGGCTCAAATTGTAGCCGACTGGGTTGGTACCACCGTACTGGATGTACGATGGCCGCATAGCAACCTCGGTTGTGTTCTCCTCTAGTCCAGTATAGCCAGCAATCCAGGGAAGTCTCCGGTATGGCACCTACCTTCTCGGAGGTGATATTGGCTAGTCAGAGCATGTACTTTGGCCCCTCTGACACAGCCACCCGTACCGGATTACATAAAAAAAAAGTAATGTAATAAAGTATGTTTAATATACTACCGCTGATCAGATTCCACTTAGGTAATACTGAAGGCCCCTTCTCTTCTTAACTTACTAGCTTTTTTTTTTGTTTTTTTTTATGGAAACTGACACGGTTGGCTACATTACCTACAACGTCCGTGATGTCAGCCCATAACACCGGGTGAACTAGGTGCCATGTCAGTGCTTCCCCCTTTGATCGTGCCGGCTACACTGAACTGGTCGGAAAACACAAACTATGTACATAGCCGTTTGGACCGACGTTTCATTCAGTGCGGTGGTACCAACCCGGGCGGGTTAAACCCTACCACCAAGTAAGATTAGGAGGGAAGGGACCTACAGTTTTACGAGGAATCCGAACCTCGGTCAGCCTCCAACGGTCAGCGGTCACCCATCCAAGTACTGACCGCACCCAGCGTTGCTTAACATTCAATAGCGACAGTTGACTGTCTGCACTACTGAGCTATCGAGGCTGAGGTGGTAGGGTTTATCCCGTGTATCAGGTCTAAAGAGCCTTTGGCTTTGATGCATAATTTGTATCAACATTATTACCTATGTTAGTTAATTTTTTATGGAAACTGACACGGTTGGCTACATCACCCACAACCAGTGTTGCCAACTTTTTTCTAGCTCGCCCACCAGATGCGCCAGTCGAAACCACCAGAATTTCCCCAGATTCTCAGAAATACTCAAAAATAAAAAAAAATTATTAAAATCGAACCCTAGACTTGAAGGCGGTCGGTTACTTTTGCTTGTTTTAGCACCGCCTTCAACTCTAGGGTTCGATTTTCTTTATTTCATACATTTTTGAAGGCGGTTTTTATATTTTTTTAAATATTTTTTTATTTCACAGTTTTTTTTAGTATTTTATTGCTATTAATGTACTCGGCGGAATCGCTCGGCCTTCGGCCTCGCGATTTCACCTCGCTTTCCAATCCGATCGTGAGCAAATTGAAATGGGACCACAAGGGGAAGCACCAGCTTTCAAATAAAAAAAAAACATTCAAAATCGGTTCACCCAGTCGAAAATTCTGAGGTAACAAAAATTCTGGTTTTTGAGGCTGTCTGGTCTTCAGAATAATTGAAAAACCGGACAAACGTCCTTTTCAAGATCTTCAAATAAAAGAGTAGGTGCAATCATTTCCAAACAAATCAATTTAGTATACTATATTATTTATTTATTTATTTTCACATTTTTACCATATTTATATTAATTTTACATATTTTATAATATTATACAAAAACTTATAAAAATACACAAAATTAATAAAAATCTAAATAAAAACGGTAAATATCCGCCGGCGGCGGGAGGCAGGCCTCCAAGCACGCCGGCGGGTGCAGGCCGTGGCTACGGAGCTCTCCGAGACGACGCGAGGCAAGCTACGAGCGATAGGTGGTGGTACTAGACACGTAGGCCACCACCACCCCCATCTCGGAGAGCTCCGTATCCGCCGGGCTGCGGGGCGACGTCACGCAGCTCTTCTATACTTATTATTATCAATCACAGGACAGATGGTTGCACACAAAATAATATTACTAAAATAAAAATTGAGATTAGTCTTCTTCTGAAGAAGAAAGCGTCTCAGCTTCTTCGCATAATAGGTGATGCATTAAACACGTTTGGTTCCAGTTTTGTTTAAGCAAGATCTTTGGCGAAAGTGTAGGTACCTGTTGCATCAATTCATCGATTTAAACACTAAATTTTTTGCACAACCACTAAAAAATCTGATCAAACCACCATACTCAGCACTAGACCCTAGATCGCAAATTTGGCCACCAGACGGGATTCCAAACCACCAGATCTAGTGGCGCTAGCACTAAGTTGGCAACACTGCCCACAACATCCGTGATGTCAGCCCATAGCAACGGGTAAAGTAGGCGCCATGTCGGTGCTTCCCTTCATTTCATGTCGGCTACACTGAACTGGACGGAAAACACAAATTATTTAAATAGCCGTTTCTACCGAGACGTTTCGCTCAGAGCGGTGGTATCAACCCGGGCGAGATAAACCCTACCACCTAGTAAGGTAAGAAGGGAAGGGAGCTACAGTTTAACGTGGAATCCGAACGACGCTCTTTAATTTTAATGTATTTTTTAATCTCTTATCTCGTTTGTGTCTTGGCAGGCTAAAATAGCAAACTTTAATACATATTTTCATTTTCATTTTCATTTTCATTTTCATTTTCATTTTCATTTTCATTTTCATTTTCATTTTCATTTTCATTTTCATTTTCATTTTCATTTTCATTTTCATTTTCATTTTCATTTTCATTTTCATTTTCATTTTCATTTTCATTTTCATTTTCATTTTCATTTTCATTTTCATTTTCATTTTCATTTTCATTTTCATTTTCATTTTCATTTTCATTTTCATTTTCATTTTCATTTTCATTTTCATTTTCATTTTCATTTTCATTTTCATTTTCATTTTCATTTTCATTTTCATTTTCATTTTCATTTTCATTTTCATTTTCATTTTCATTTTCATTTTCATTTTCATTTTCATTTTCATTTTCATTTTCATTTTCATTTTTTTTTCATTTTCATTTTCATTTTCAAACGTCCGCGAATTAACCAAAGGAAAGGTGCCAACCCTAACTGTTACTCTGATTCTTCAAATTTACATACAATGGAGCAAACTCTGGGCCGACTCGATATAACCACCTGCAGATGTAAAACTACAAATACATTATTAGAACCATGTCAAAGTGACTATCTTCGTCGCTTAGAGTGTTCATTGATTAGCATAGAAAATTTGTGAATATGAAACGGTACTACAGAATGTGCTTTTACTTTTGATGCTGTTTGTAGCCTGCACTAGTCGTATCTCTAAGCTAAGCTGTTGCTAAGTGCACAAGTATTTTTCTGAAGTAGGTCAATGAAAATAGTATCTATGGCCTTTCCTACGTTAGACCACGGCCAATATGAAAATTTAACCCGCCCCAAGAGAATATTTCCAAATTCTACTACGGGAGTGCCTCTGGTCGTTTTCAGAAGGAACTTTGGCGGTAAATAGAAATTTCGCAGACAGACGGACAGACAGACGGCGTAGGCTTAGTAATAGGGTCCCGTACGACGGATACGGAACTCTAAAAACCGTTTCAATTTTGATTATGACATAGCGATACGGAACCCTCGGTGCGCGAGTTCGACTCGCACTTGGCCGGTTTTTTTTTCCTTATTACATCTTTTGTCGCCATTCGATAATATGTTATTTGATCGCAAATCGAGAGTTGTCTTGTATTTACGAAATCTTTTTTCATTCAACTGCGCCAATTACATGCGTTTAGTTTAAATTAAATGTTGAATTCATGGAGGTAGCACTAATGGGAGGCGTCATGTGACCGCTAAAAATCCGGCCAAGTGCGAGTTGAACTCGCGCACTGAGGTTTCCACACCACAAAAAAAGTAGGAATAATGCGTTTCTTGCGTCCCCATTTTTTAATTATGTACTTTTTGTTTTTTTTTTTATTTATGGTTATTTATATCTGTCAAAATAACACATATTCTATGAAAATTTCAACCGGCTAGCTATTACGGTTCCAAAAATACAACCATCGGACGGACGGATGGACAGACAGACAGACAGACCACAGGATTTTCAATCCACTTGCCTTGTTATTTATTGCGTTTTTCTTAGTCGGATGTGTTTGAAAATGTTTGACGTCAGTTAAAGAGAGGTTTCTATTTTGTCTAAAGTAGTCAAATTATGTACATTAAACAATTTTCTTAATCTGCATGTATATGAAATGTTGGTAAATAATTTTTATTTTATTATATTATTTATAATATTATAAGAGAACTTGAGACGCCTTTCCAAAGACAACAAACACTCGAGACGCGCTCTCTCGTACCATCTATCTCAATGGCAAGAACAGGTGCAGTCACGTGACCAGTGACAGAATACGGAAGCAATCTTCACAAACTGTACATAATATTAAGTAGCATTTATGCGTTTTTTTTTGGAGCACACCCAAATTTGTTTGTTTCAACGACGTTAGTTGAAATGATTATTTTAATTGAAGACGCAAGAGGTTTGTACCGATTGTAACTCGCGATTTCCTCTGTAATTAGTTTGAAAGCAGATGACACTTTTTGAGATGAAATTTTAATAACGAGATGTACGTTTTATAACAGAACTATTGATTGAAAACCGTGCTGCCCTAACTGGTCAGGAAATGGGCCCCTATGTACAAAATCGGATCCTTCCATCATAAAAAAGATATGTTTTCCGTTTAGCTCGAATCACCAACCGGTTCAAATTTGGAACGCAGTCCCTGCTCATCTATCGCAAGTACAGTACAGCCTGGAGTTTTTTTTTTCTAAAGGGGCGTGAAAAGGCTCCCGTCAGTCCGACATAGCATTCGCAATTTCCGTGCATCATTGAATGTCCGTTTGCATCGTTAGCCACCAGCCATCCATAGGTAATGCGTTAAATGTGTTTTCACCTTTATACTGTAAATTATAATATAGCCTAGTGTGCGGTAGTATGCGTGAATTATTTATAAGTAACGATATAGTACTTATAATGTACTATCAAAACGTTGTGACTTGCGAAATTTGTCTGATAGAACTGGTGGAATTGAGTAGGTATACAAGAGTAGTTTACCTACCTGTGGATGAAATTGTGCAACAAACAATATTGCGCATCCGGTAAAAATAATCTATAACAGTAGCCCTTACAAGCTAACATGTGTATTGGAGTTTGTTAAACGTTCTCTATCCCTTAGGGACTCTGAGCCCTGAGGAATCGAGAGGAAAGGTACCATGGGGCTGATATTGGCGAATTGCTTTGTTAAAAGCCCTAAAAATAAATTAAATAAAAAAAAAGCACTCTTTCAATATTCCGGATAAATATACTAGCTAGATCGAAGAAGATATTCAAGAAGATACTTATATAGATGGGTCTAGAAGAGAGCTATGAAACACAGTCAAACAGTTGGCTAAATACCAACTGTTTCGGCGTGGCTCCGAAAGTTTGAAAAATAACCAGCCAAACATTTGACTAGAGAACAAAAGTTCGGGCGTGAGTAATACGTTTAGGAAAAACAACCAAACAGATGGCTAAAAACCACCTATTCGGTTGTTTCTTCCTAAAAGTTATTAGTCATTTATTCTTAATGCTAAAATGAAAAATCTTACCTTATCCTGGAGCATCTTACGAAGACTCTCCTTCGTATATTTCTGGTCGCCCTGCTTTAAAATCGCCGAGCACTGCTTCAGAAGAGCCGTTCTCATTCTCTCCCTTATGCTCTCTTCTTCCATACAGGACATCCTGTGCCCTGTCCTCGGAACTGCCAGTAGCTGGTTCAATTCCATTTCGTTGTTCACTTTTAGAGCACTTTTACTACCATTCTGTTTTGTAGTATCTTCCGTTTTGTTTTTATTTTCGTTCTTGTCAACGTGTTGAATGTTTGTAGATTTAGAGGAGCAAGGAAGATCAGCGGGAAAAGATACTCTTCGCTTGCTAACTCTGTGAGGGTCGATTGCTTTGAAGTCTTCGGCTCCATCAGGTGGCCCGTCAAATTGTATAGCGATGTCTTGCATTTTATCTGGAGGTTCTTTGATGTTAAACTCGTCGGTGGATTGTTCACTTAGTTTCATCACGTTGTCAGTTTGGTCTACACTTGGCATCACTTCGTTGTTCAGTAAACTTGACATTATCCGTTCTTTTTTATAGTGGCTCTAGGTTTAAATTATGTGCAGATTTGCGGTTTCAAATAAATGTAGTATTGGTGGTACTGGAACTTATATTTAATGAAATATATGTGTGTCACTTTATCACTTAGGTCACACCTTATCACTTTAATTCAATCACTATGACAGAGTATTTATAGGATTAATTTATGGTCACTAGACTTTTAGAATATTCTTTAGCCACTAAGAGAAGAATGTAAGATAGAAATTTTAAATATCAAGTACCTAGTATGAAAATTTTGCCTTTTTTGTGCCTTTTTGTACTGGAGTAATGGATTTGTTACTTTTTGTTCCACAAGTACACGGTTATGTGTCCCACAAAATTACGAAAATAATTGAATATGCTACTTTTAGAAACACAGGGCGGCATTGTGCACTGAAATTGGTTTATATTGGTTGCCCTTTTGATATAAAGTGATCTAAGAGGAATAATTTAGTGGCGAATTTTTCGGATTTGTTACCTTTTGAACCAATGCCACTTTTTGGTAGCTAAAATCAATCGGATTTGAGTACATTTTGATAATTACAAGGGTCGGCCATCCGGCATTTTAAATAAAAAAAAATTTAAAAACCGGCCAAATGCGAATCGAACTCGCGCACCGAGGATCCCGTATCGCCATGTCACGGCTAGCGCTACTCACGCCATCTAGATGGCGTGTTATGAAATGCTTCATATTAGTTAATGTCATGCTTCATAATCTATTCGGTAGATGGCGCGCGCGCATACACTTTTTGGTTTCTTCTATGGGAACCCCCGTGAATTTTTTACTTTTTCTTATTTTTATTATTCGTTGTTATATCGGCCATTATAACACATTTTTTGTGAAAATTTCAACGGGCTACCTATTACGGTTCAAGAGATACAGCCCTCGGACAGATGGACGGACGGACGGACAGACAGACGGACGGACGGACAGACGGACAAACAGACAGACAGACAGACAGACAGACAGACAGACAGACAGACAGACAGACGGCGCGGCGTAGGCTTAGTAATAGGGTCCCGTACTTGATACGGAACCCTAAAAAATATGTCTAAAGTGAATCTGTTACCTTTTGAACCTAACCTCCTCACTTATAATATGTAACCGCATAAATTTACCTATGTATCATGTATAAGCGAATGTTATAACGTTCTTTGAGATCAATAAAGATTCTTTAAAGAAAATTGCCACTCTTCTAAAGCGGATCTAACAGTAACAATAATAATCGGTTCGTAGTTACGTTTCTAGTAAATCACTGAGTTTGGAGGACGTAAGTATAGAATCAATAAATATTTAATTGTAGGCGTAATAATTAATAAAATATTTAATACTTTCCTTGATGGGAAGGAGTATAGTATGGTTTATCTATTAGTTAAAATTACATGACAATAACATGATGAACGGCACGGAAAAATTGGTTTCCCGAATTTTCGAGAAATACATCCAATTGTGTTTTCTAACATCAAACTCACAGTGGTTTACGAGAAATGATGAACCAGGAGAAATCGTTTTTCGGTACTGCTGGACCTTGAGAGTTTGCTATGTAACAATTTTCATAATGATTTTGATGAAAAATGAGATGCTATCGTTTAATCCACCTCGTATGGATTTAT
Source organism: Nematopogon swammerdamellus (assembly GCA_946902875.1). Taxonomy (NCBI): domain Eukaryota; kingdom Metazoa; phylum Arthropoda; class Insecta; order Lepidoptera; family Adelidae; genus Nematopogon; species Nematopogon swammerdamellus. The sequence continues at coordinate 11,984,439 of OX336359.1, forward strand.
TGTCTGATTGACGCCAAAATATTGGTTAACAATATATAATAATAAACCATATTTTGTATAATACGTGACTTGACTTGTGAAACATTATTATGAATAAATTACTTGATTTGATTTTAAAGAATTCCAGTTATACCACAATACTGACATAATCCAATTATATTATCATTAGAATTTCGCTCTATTATTGCTGTGTTAGTCCGTTGATGCGCCTGTCATGGCAGCTTTCACTTTTAGATAGTCGTAGAAATATAGCAATTCTTTTTTCTCCGAATTTGTAAATGTCCATTTAATACTGCTGATTAGTTGTTTCGCTCTCTAATATAAATTGTGTTTATTTTGATTAAATGATTTCTTTAAAATGCTAGCACTATTATCATATTAACTAGATTAGTACAATTTGTCTCGACCACGGCCCGAGCTAAATCATCTTCAGTTCTCATTTTGACCTCAAGCGAAATAAAATTAGCATTATATTTATTGCATTCATTATGTCAAGTATACTTTACGATCTATAGTGAAAAAGCTATAGTTAGTTAAAGATCTTTAGACTCTGGATCACGAATACCGTGACTAATAATGGCAATATGTTTCTATCGAAGTTGTACCTCGCGTTAGTTCGGAATTAGTAGATCGCTGGCGGCTCCTAGCTTGCCGTGGGTAGAGAAGATTGGTAGATATTTTAAATTTTCAACCGACTTCCAAAAAGGAGTAGGTTCTCAATTCGTCTGTATTTTTTTTTATCTTACCTGCTTTCTCCGTCAATTCTTCTTCTTTGTTTCTTTTCTTCTTTCTTTCTTTTTTTCATGAGTAGGGTATATCTCAGGGGTGGTCCTTTCATAAATTTTATGAAATAATCCCTTAATTTCCCACTCTTAGGGATGGCCCTAAGGAGTTCCTTTCGCACTAAGGAATTTTCCAATCACCCGCTTCCGGTCAACTGATTTAAATATTATGAGATATTACTAAAAGATTGAAATAAAAAAAATTAAAAAAAAAACCCTACGCCTTCAAACCCTAAAAAGTATTAAATAATATTTTTATCTGGAGTAAAAGGCGATACAAAAGCACAAAAGGGTCCATCTAAAGGTGTGCTTTTGTACCGCTTCTACTCAAAATCAAAATATTAATTAATACTTTTTTTGAGTTTTGAACTCGGTTAAATGTTTTCAAACAGTTTTTTTAGTGTTCCGTATACAAAATAATACAAACACGTATCAATTAATCATCAACATGTTTAGGTTCGCTGCTGGACATAGGCCTCTTCCAAGGCACACCACCACGCTCGGTCTTTCGCTCTTCTCATCCATCTACGGCACACAATCAATCAAAAGTTCGCTGTGAGATAACTTGGAAATATATTCTACATTGATAAATATTGTGGCTTTCCCTGTAGTAATAATGTAATATAATATTAAGTCAAAAAATAAATAAATAAATAGATGGCCGGTTTGCAACACACGCCACGCTAAGAGCGATATGGCGATTTTAAATTAAAAACCGTTTATGAATAAACTATCAATTCTATATTGAACACAACTTGAAAGAAGATGAAAATAAATTAGAAATGCAGGACTTTACAGGAGTGTGCAAAGGCGGACTTATCTCTGACTCTTGACATAATTTCTTCCAGTAAAGTTCTTTTAAAAAAGGTTCTAAACACATTTTATGTGTTCTTTAATTAATTATAGCATTTTATTAACTATTTTTAACTTATCTTTTTATCTTATAATTTTCAGAAGAGCTACGATATTATAACTATTTTTTGCTGTGTGAAAAGTGTTTTAGGATCTTACGTTCTATCTATTTGTGGAATATTTCGTCATCGGAGTGGCGAAATCAGATAGTTTAATTAAGGAACTGTGCCAATGTGTGTAATTTGAAAGCCTTCTAACTAGCACTGTATATTTAAATACCAACTTTAGATATATAAATAATACATAATGCCAGTTATTTTAGTTTTTATTCAAGCTTTACATAAGAGTTTAGTTGTTGAAGATTTTGTGGGTGTGTAACATAAAGCGAAATTCAAAATAACGCTAAATACAGCTAATAAATAACAAACGAATTTTATGGGCTTTCATTACTTTGAGTTAGTGAAAAGATTTATTATTTCAAAGAGATTATGCAAAAACATCTCCACGAAACGCATAAATCTTTCGCAAACTAAGAACGCGATGCTATGAATTAAATTTACTACAAATTAATATGAAAATTGAGACAAATTCGGAAGAAGATTATAAAATACAAAATTTTTGAAAACAAAAACCGAGTCAAAATCTCGGGGCATAAATTTTTAAATGTCCATACCCCGTACGCCCCGTAAGCCCATTACTAAGCATAAAACGTCTGTCTGTCCATCCGTCCGTCCAATGGCTGTATCTTTGCAACCGTAATAGCTAGCCGGTTGAAATTTTCGATTGAGAAAATTAAAAAAAATAAGAGGTTAATTTTATTGTGGTCCCCAGAAGGAAGGTGTTGAACTAAGCTTGCGATGGATTCACCGAACATAACCGGGCCCATCGGCAGTAGAGGAGACTTGTTTTTTTCAACGTAGGTATATTCTGTGAAACCTTTTATTTCTTAAATCTTTTATAGCGGCGGGTGGCCGAGTGATTTGGGCATCGGCTTCTATATGCGAGAGGTCCGAGGTTCGAATCCGGTCGGCGAGTACCAATGAGTTTTTTCTAACGAAAAAATTTACGTGCATACCTACACCTGCTGCTTCACCGTTCGGAACCGGTGTAAAACTGTAGTTCCCTTCCCTTGCCCTTACTAGGTGGTAGGCTCAAATTGTAGCCGACTGGGTTGGTACCACCGTACTGGATGTAAGATGGCCGCATAGCAGCCTCGGTTGTGTTCTCCTCTTGTCCAGTATAGCCAGCAATCCAGGGAAGTCTCCGTTATGGTACCTACCTACTCGGAGGTGATATTGGCTAGTCAGAGCATGTGCTTTGGCCCCTCTGACTCAGCCACCCATACCGGATTACATAAAAAAAATTATTTCAGTTTAGCTTCATTTGATTCCGAACGTAAATTTAAAAGTGAATATGATAATAAAAGAAGTTTTTATTTTGTCTTTCACTAGGTAGCATCATCTATTTTTGTCAGCCTCGATAGCTCAGTGGTGCAGACAGTCAACTGTCGCTATTGAATGTTAAGCAACGCTGGGTGCGGTCAGTACTTGGATGGGTGACCGCTGACCGTTGGAGGCTGACCGAGGTTCGGATTCCTCGTAAAACTGTAGGTCCCTTCCCTCCTAATCTTACTTGGTGGTAGGGGTTAACCCGCCCGGGTTGGTACCACCGCACTGAATGAAACGTCGGTTAAAACGGCTATGTAAATAGTTTGTGTTTTCCGACCAGTTCAGTGTAGCCGGCACGATCAAAGGGGGAAGCACTGACATGGCACCTAGTTCACCCGGTGTTATGGGCTGACATCTCGGACGTTGTAGGTGATGTAGCCAACCGTGTCAGTTTCCATAAAAAAAAAAATATATATATACAAAATTATAAGTAGATGTAATCACTTAGTTATCATTACTTGATGATCGTTTTAACTCAATTTAATTGCACTTAATGTGCCTGTCATATGAACTTGATCGGTTCGTGAACTTCGTGACCACAGGACTGAATACCGCAGATGCGTCATTCTCTTACAATGCGTATATCTATGTGTGACTTCAAGTAAATGTATCTCTCACTCTACATTTTATTATTGTTACCATTTTTTTTATTTTTTTTTATAATTTCACATATTTGGCTATGACACCTTCTATACGCATGATATCGACCTAATACACCCAGTTTCTCTCGGAGCTAGATGCCATACCAGTGCTTTGCTTTGGTCGTGCCGGTTACAGGACGAAAAAAGTTGAAATATCAAGATATAAAATAAAACAAATTTAATTCTTTTCGGTATATTAATTTATTGTATTGATTAAAATTGTAGTTTTGTGTGTTTGAGAATTCAATTTATTTATTTGAAGTTAAGTGCGAGTTTTACTCGCGCACGGAGGTTTCCGTATCTATCCGTTATTATCCGCCTATCTTATGTCTTTCAACATTGCAACGTATAAAAGCCTGTGGCGCCATCTATTATTCAATAGTGTGACTAATCGATTTTTTAGACGTTTGTTGTATGGGAGCCCCCCTTAATTTGAAAGTGAAAGTTTCAACCGGCTACCTATTACGGTTCAAGAGATACAGCCCTCGGACAGACGGACAGACGGACGGACAGACGGCGTAGGCTTAGTAATAGGCTTCCGTACGGGATACGGAAACCTAAAAATTATAGTAAGTCCATTACACACAAAGATGCCGTATCAAGACTTCCTTGCATTCTAGATAGGTCTGTTACGTCAACCATACAGAATTAACTTTCATATCACACGAGATTAATGACTCCAAGTTTAAATTCCTGTCTCACACAATGTGAGTCAGTTACTTCAAAGAATACTAAAAGATCATATAAACAATTACTACTATAACGACGTACTATGCCTATCATAATTTTGACACGTCCATTAGCCAGTTAAATGTTTATTTTTCAAAGAATTCTTGTGCGAAAACTTTAAACTTCATATTAATTTTATCTGCACGAACAACGATTCGGTGATACGTATTTCGAATTTAGGTGAATCAATTTTTTTTTTTTATGGAGTTCACACTGTTGGCTACATCACCTACAACATCCGTGATGTCAGCCCATAACACCGGGTGAACTTGGTGCCACGTCAGTGCTTCCCTTCGGTCGTGCCGGCTGGACGGAACTGGACGGAAAACACAAACTATTTACATAGCCGTTTCGACCGCCCTTTCATTCAGTGCGGTGGTACTAACCCGGGCGGGTTGAACCCTACCACCTAGTAAGGTAAGAAGGGAAGGGGCCTACAGTTGTACGTGTCACGAACCACGGTCAGCCTCCAACGGTCGAGCGGTCACCCATCCAAGTACTGACCGGCCCAGCGTTGCTTAACAATCAATAGCGACAGTCGACTGTCTGCACCACTGAGCTATCGAGGCTGACAAATAAAAATACTACCTTTAAAGGGCTGTATCTTTTGAACCGTAATAGCACGGAGGCTGACCGTGGTTCGGTTTCCACGTAAAACTGTAGGTCGCTTTCCTTCTTACTTTACTAGGTGGTAGGGTTCATCCCGCCCGGGTTGCTACCACCGCACTGAATGAAAAGTCATCAGTCGAAACGGCTGTGTAAATGGTTCTTGGTTTCCGTCCAGTTCAGTATAGCCGACATGAAATGAAGGGAAGCACTGACATGGCACCTAATTCACCCGGTGTCATGGGCTGACATCACGGAGTAGCCAATCGTGGCAGTTTCCATAAAAAAAACAGATGAGATATTAGTTACTACTACGTAATTATATATTACATAATTAGTTAATACGGTAAATAATAATATGTAATAATACGGCAGATATCCTAACATATAATAATAATAAACTCCGTTTGTTTTCATATAAAAAAATGTAGAATTTATATAAAAAGAAATGTGGAAATAAATGGATGAAATAAAAATTTGAAGTTAAAAATTTAGTGAATTCCCCATACAAGAAATGCGTTTATTCAACTTTTTTTTTTGTAGTTTGGAAGCCTCGGTGCGCGAGTCCGACTCGCACTTGGCAGGTTTTTTATTATTCTTGTTTACTTTGTTTGCATGTTTTTATGCTGTAATCTACGAACCTGTAATAAATGATCAAATCGTAGCAATAATCACAGCCAATAAATTAGGATTTTTATAGTTGAATGCTATTATTATTTATTGCAGCTCGATCGGGTGAGATCGTAAAAACATCACAGATCATACTAGTGAGATCGAAAAACTGTCAAATTAGACAACATTCAACAATATTTGAAAAAAAAAAAACCCGCCAAGTGCGAGTCGGACTCGCGCACCTAGGTTTCCGCACCCAAAAAAAACTTAAAAAAAACACTTCTCTTGTATTTGGGTCCCCCCCCCTATAAATTTTTGACCTTTTATATATTTTGCTATTTATTGTTATATCTACCATAATAACACATATTTTGTGAAAATTTCAACCGGCTACCTATTACGGTTCCAAAGAAACAGCAGTAGGACAGACAGACAGACGGACGGCGTAGGCTTAGTACTTAATAGGCTTCCGTACGGGATACGGAAACATAAAAACTAAGATCTCGCCTTCGCTGTAATTTTCCTATAGGTAAGTACAATTTTTCTATGTGCCAAATTTAGTTAAATATTTTTTTATAAACAAGTGGGTCATTTTTTTTTAATTTGATAGACTATCGGACGAACAGACGAACAAATAAAGGATCATTATAAAAAGTTTTAATGATTTATTTTTATTTTACGTAGGTACGATAAGACAAATCACTGCAAACTCAATTTACCCGATTGCGGCGAAGCTAAAAGGAGGGTTTTTTTTTTTATTTCCATTCCCCCTTTCTCGGTTGTAGATTCAAATTGTAGCCGACTGGATGGCAGCATAGCAGCCTCGGTTGTGTTCTCCTCTAGTCCAGTATAGCCAGCAATCCAGGGAATTCTCCGGTATCGCACCTACTTTCTCGGATGTGATATTGGCAGGTCGGAGTATGTGCTTTGGCCCCTCCGACTCAGTCACCCATACCGGATTAAATAAAAAAAAACCGCCGTACTGGATGTAAGATGGCAGCATAGCAGTCTCGGTTGTATTCTCCTCTAGTCCAGTATAGCCAGAAATCCAGGAAGTCTCCGGTATGGCACCTACCTTCTCGGAGGTGATATTGGCTGGTCGTAGCATGCGCTTTGGCCCCTCCGACTCAGCCACACATACCGGATAACATAAAAAAAAATGAGATTATTAATTTGATTATTCGCATATTTTTTCGATAAATTTCGATAAACTTCGATTCGAATGTGCTCAAAATATAACAAACACTGTTTTGCGTGTTCCACTTTCCCTTGTTCACTGTTTCCTATATATTTTTCTGTTTCTTCGTTTCCGCTGCATACATTTAAGTGGTCGATTAGGTAATAGCTATTTTGTCTATACTCTCGCTTTCTTTCTCGCGTTTCTACACATTGGAGTGTATTCAACGAGTTCTATTGCGATAAATTTGAAATTTTTACCACCTTCTAATGAAGACCAGTTCTACCGTTACCACACCGCTGATGACAGAAACCAAGAAGGCTCTTGTGACGCACTTGTCCTGGGCCGTATTTCAAAGTTTATAAATCGTGGCTCTATAGCAGCGATGTCCGACCGGTAGTAAGATCACTCACAGATTAAAACGCTATCACATCCTTGCACTGGAGTATAGAACATAAATAACACACATATTTCCCCCCAAGTACAGTCTCGAGTCTTTCGAAGGAGGTGTTCGCAACCCTCACAGGGATCGAATGTTCAGTGGCGTTGTTAGATACCTCATGCGTGGCTCGGTGCTACATGTTGCGCTTTCTATAAAAAATAAAAATCAAAATATATTTAAAACCAAATCTCGCACGCAACCTTTCCAACGTAAAAAATTGTAAGATCCCACGCAGAGCCAAGTCTTTTCATATCATTGAAGCCCTAATTCAACAATGTTGCAATAAATTATATTTTGTAATTAATAATAGTCAATATTTAGTTACTCTATTCATACTCGTACTTAACACCTTAATTTCTATAAAAACAATATCTTGACTTACCTCTATCAACAACAAAACTACAGGAAGGTCAAAGTACCCAAAGTTGCTTCGATAAAAGAATGGTACGGCCGTGTTTACTTGACTTAGCGGGGGCACGGCCTTTCCACCAGATATGCACGTAGAGGACCACGCAAACGAGGAGGGCTATCGAATACTCGAATAACACGACCAACATCACACAGGAAATCTGCTTATTGTCACATTCCGATTGCAGAATTAGAAATAAAAAAAAATTATCCTAAGAAAGTTTCAGAAAAATCGCCAAAACCTAGCTTGATTTTGTACGCAAATAAACGGATAATTCTGAAAATTGCAAACACATCAGCGTGACTGTCAAAAATACGATGATTTCCATAAAACTCAGTCGCCCCCATATTATTCCCCACCGAGCTATGACCACTAGCGTTTCATAAGAATTACGCCCCAGCTCCCATCGTCGTGGTCGCTTCGACTAAATCTCTAAATCACGATTTGGGAATTAAAGTGTCTTGTGTAAGATTTTCTATTATAACTTACTTAGCTTGTAATTTCAGTCGAAATGAAGTTGAGTGTAATTACCCGACTACATAAAGAGAATGTGATTACGTTAAGTACGTGTATGTTTATTTAAAGGTTGTTCCAAAAAATATATATATACAAAGTGAGTCAAACTTTAGTTCTCTTTTCTTTTATTAGGTACTGCTCTTACTAAATTAAGCAAGTAGAGTAAAAACGTTTAGGAACTATGTCGGTAAATTCTATCTTGTGTAATTTTTCTTTTAACATGTTATGACATATTTCTGTTGGTGCCAATAAATAAATAAAATAAAATAATCAAATTCAACAATGGCTCCAAATATTGTAAGGGGTGATCTGAAGGTTTTTAATTATTTCTAAATCTAAATAAAATCTCTTTATATTTTTGTGGCGATAAATTCAAAAAATGTTCAATTCATTCAATATCATGAATTTTTTACAGGTTGTATATTTTCGCTCCAGAATCGGGTCTTTAAATTTTGGAAGTAATTGTTGATTCAATATACCTACAGAATATTGGGGACTATGCAATCCGGTATGGTAGAGTCAGAGGGGCCAAACCACATGCTCCGATCAGGAAATATCACTTTCGAAAACATGCCATACCGGAGAATATACTATGAAGCATTTTAACTAATCATGAATTTAACTAATATGATGCATTTCATTACACGCCATAGATGGCGTGAGTGGCGCTAACCATGACATGGCGATACGGAATCCTCGGTGGTGCGCGATTTCGACTCGCACTTGGCCGGTTTTTTTACACCGGCTCCGAACGTCGAAGCATCAGGTTGTACTGATTGCTCACCTGCGACTTCCTACGCCTGAAAATTAAACGTTTCTGTCTGCGTATCTGTTCTTCTTAATTATCTTATCCAGTTTTTTTTATGGAAACTAACACGATTGGCTACATCACCTACAACGCACGGGGACCCGTGATTTTTTTTACTTTTCATATTTTTATTGTTTGTAGTTATATCGGTCATAGCAACACATATTCTGTGAAAATTTCAATGGGCTACCTATTACGGTACAGCCCTCGGACAGACAGACAGACAGACAGACAGACGGCGTAGGCTTAGTAATAGGGTCAGGATCCCTATTACTAAGCGACGGATACAGAACCCTAAAAAAATCTGACTTATTTGATATAGAAAAGGTTTCATTCGCTTTTAAATTGTAACTCTGTGTAAGTATGCTGTTCAGCGTTTTTATGAAGGGAAAAAATTTAACAAAATTTAAAGAATATTTTATTTTAATGGTGGTATTTTGATGTCTCGGTTTTTACTTATGCGTGCCTAATTATATCTATCCAATGTTAAATTTATCTATCTTATTTTGTCAACTTAAGTATGTGTAGTGTATATTACCCAATTAATTTTTCAAAACTTACATTAGGTACCTAGGTAAGCAACCTACATACGAGTATATTGAGAATTAGTGAAAAGTAAATTGTAAACTAGTAATTAGTTAATCGACAATAGTAATAGTAATTATGAGTTTGAAACACTTAAAAATATTAAAATTTGAAGGTCTTAAAATTTTTGATTGACTTCGTTTTATATTTATTTAAAGAATAAAAATCCTGTAGGTATACATTTAGCGATTAATCTATTTTATTAACAATTTTATTATATGTATTTATTTCCCGTGCTGTAAAAATTTTAATAAGATTGTATTTGGGTAATAATGTTCAAATCAGATTTTTATTTGAATCTAAATTCTTATTAGAAATGTATCACCTTTATTATCCTCGTCTATTCGAAATTATCTAAATTAAAAACCAAAACAAGAGTATAAAAATGCACTCTCACTTTCTCACTTTTACTTTTTTAGTAAAAAAAATCACTTTTCACTTTTAAAAATTCACTATATAAAGTCCCCAATTTTTCAGTCCTACGATAAGGGTGAATTTACATGCGCCCGGGGAAAACATTCCCGCGTTCTAAATTTCAAATGATGCATAAGAATGGCGTCTTCTCCGTTGAACTCGCGAATGGCGTTTGCGGGCTAGAGAGAGGAGCATGTGTGTGTGTGTGTGCGTGTGTGTATGTGTGACATGTGGCGGGATCGGTGCGTTAGGTCGAATCACATGATGAATGACATTTTGTTTATTACGTTTTCTGTCTGACCATTGCATACGCGGTTATTTGTACGATTAATTGTTGATTGTTTATTGAACATTCTTATGGCAGTAAGACTACATTCGAACTTGTCACAATTTGTTATATCCGGTTCGATTACTCTCACGAAGAAGAACTAATTGTTTCTGGACACTTATACATAATTAGGGGTGGTTCATATATTTGAAAAAATGCATAGAATAAATAAATAAAATATTGTGTGAAATTAAATAATTTTGTGAACTAAAAGAAATAAAAGGAAACAAAAATGTCATATCTAATGGTCGAATTGAAATCATTGTAAAATTATAAGAAATCATAGTTATCCCTTCAGTGTCACGATTACGAGCATTGCTACTCATTAGTCACAATTCTAAATGGTCAAGTTCAAATTGAAAATGAAATGAAAATATACTTTATTGTTCACCAGTATGTAAAAGGGTTACAAAAGGCGAGCTTAATGCCTTGCGACATTCTTTAGAAACTAATCTTTTAATTGTGGAAAATGCGTAGGGGCAGACAATGCATTACTAAATAAAGGACAATAGTATGAAATTGTGATTGGGCATTTGATTCTGTTATTTTTTTTGTGGCATTTCATCTTACAATCATCAAAGTAAATCTATTTACCTGATTGATATGAAAAGACATATTATGATTTGTTATTTGATTAAATAAATTCTATTAAGGAATTATTATTCAACGTTGAATATTTAAGCGAAAGAAACATGCGATTGCAAACATAAAAAATAATTTTAAAGCAATCTATTTTTTTATATTTTGGATATTTTCATCGGTATGGATGTCATGTTATTATTGAATGTACTGATAAAAATATTCATCGTGCCTCGCATTATCACATGTTGATGTTCTAATAACATAATTCGCTGCGAGTAGTCATATGCCAGTTTATACTGATATCCAAACTATTGAACATGTAAATGTTTTTCTAGTTTCTCGCGCACATCAATCAATATATACTAATATATATATATATATATATATATATATATAATTGTTGATCATGATAAGGAAAAATGCCTATATAGCATAATATCACAAGGTAAAAAATTTAGACAAAAACTTAATATCGAACAACCCACGGAAGATGAAATCTTAATCCACAAAAAACAGACTGAACAATCCAAAGAAAATTGGAAAGAAAAGCCACTACATGGTCAAATTGTGAGAGAGGTACTAATGCACCCAAATACGGATACTGAAAAATCTTTCTCTTGGCAAAAAAAACAACCTACTACTCCCCAAATGGAATCTAAAATTTTTGTAATACAAGAACAATCGGTCAGAACAAAACAGTTTGAACGTGATATTTTAAAACTTGATACAGATGGACGATGCCGATTATGTGACGAAAAGGATGAAACAGTCAGGCATATCATCTCAGGATGTAAAATATTAGTACAGCCACTATATCTAAAGAGACATAATCAACTAGTCAAATACGTTTATTGGAATTTACTCAAGAAACACAAGTCCGAAACAACTAAATTTTGGTGGAAATGCCCGTTAAATGAACCACATGTGGTGGAAAATGAAGAATTTAAACTAATATGGGAAATTGCTGTCACCACTGATTATGCGTTACCTAACAACCGACCAGACCTCATATATGTAGACAAAAATAAAAACAGAACTTACCTTATCGATGTCACAGTGCCATCCGACTATAACCTCACTAGGAAGGAAAATGAAAAACTTACTAAATACTACGCACTAAAAATTGAGGTCCAAAGATTGTGAAATACAAGAGTCGAAATCGTCCCAATAGTTATAGGCACTACAGGAATTATAAATAAATCAACAGAGAAACACATAAAAAATTTAGACGCTGGTATAAAATTAGAAATACTCCAACAACAGGCTGCAATTGAAACCACAAAAATAATGACCAAATTTCTGAGTGGAAATCTACCTCCTGACAGTGAAGACAATAATATTATGTAACTCAAGACTGATCGGTGGGCCCGTCTTCTATCTTGGGAGGCACTCGAGCGAGGACGGGTGGCAGACCGGCGAGTACAATCGCCGACGACTCCGAAAAAATCCGGAAGAATAAAATTATATATATATATATATATATTAAGATTTTGGTTCAACCTTTATATTTAAAAAGACATAATCATCTTGTTAAATATGTTTACTGGTGCATATAGAAGAAACACAAATTCGAAAATACAGAAATATGGTGGAAATGTCCACTAAGCGAGCCGCATGTAATTGAAAATGAAGAAGCCAAAATTATATGGGAATTGCCAGTTATCACCGACTACCCACTACCAAACAATAGACCGGACATAATATATGCAGATAAAATCAATAATAAAACATACCTCATTGATGTCAGCGTTCCTTTCGACAACAATATTACAAAAAAAGAAACTGAAAAATTTACTAAATATTACGCCCTCAAAATTGAAGTACAAAGGTTATGGAATACAAATGCCAAAATCATTCCTATAATAGTTGGAACAACCGGAATTATTGCAAAAACTTTACCAGGTTATATAAAATTTTTAAACGCAGATATAAAAATACAAGTTTTACAACAACAAGCTGCAATACAAACAGCAAAAATTATGACAAAAGTAATGACTGGATATTTGGAAGAAGTCAATCAACAGGAAAATTATGGTGAAACAGTTGATTAAGAAGTGGCATACATCACCACATATCTATCCCCTTTCCCGAGATGCACTTGGGCGGGGACTGATATTAACCCAGTGCTAGCATCATCAAGTGCTGAGAGTCTCAAGATAACGGACGAAGAATTATATTTTATTTTTACTAATAATAAATCTGTAAGGAATGGTCATGGAGTAAGTTGCTTTGATTTTTGAGATATTTGGTTTGTAGACTCTGTGTATGATACTAAAACTAAATTTACCATTTTTAGAAATCATTTCTGTATGTATGTATGTTCCACCATAACTCTTAAACCGATCATCTGAATTCGATGAAACTTCGTACGCGTACATTTACCTACACGGGACACAGGATAGGCTAAATAAAATTCACTTCCGGTTACGCTAAGATGTGGCTCCCATACAAACCGATATGTTCCGTAGGCGCCGTAGTACTATAGGTATTTACCGAGCGGGCGGCCAGCAGCTGGCGGCGCGGCGGCGGTGGCACGCGGCGCGGGCGCGGAGGAGGCACGGCGAGCGAACTGAATAGCCGCAATATGATAGAATGGATCTCTGTTCTTCTTTCACGAAAAAACTACTGAACAGATTTTGATGAGCCTTTACAGTACATCAAAATAACATATAGGCTATAATTTATAAAGATATTGTGTAAATTGGCCCAAATAGGTATATCGATAAATGTCAAGTAAGTCGGAAAAAATCCTGCCATCTGAGAGCTATCTCGGCGTGCGCTGCATAAATCGTTACAGTTACACGAAGATAATGTATGGTGAGGTTTCTCTTAAATAGTTCTAAAAAAAAGTCCGCGACAGCATATATCTATATCAGCATATATCAGCACATTTTATGTGGAAGCCACTATATCCAAAATAGTGAACCATAAATACATTTAAATTGGTTACTGTATTTACAATGCACATTTTATAGTAGGTATTGAATTAATCCTTATCAAAATACATATTTTTATCGCTACTGGTATTTAAAGTAGATGAACTTTGGCTTTTACACTAAGTAATTTGGACAAATAGTTTAAAAGTTACGACGACGATGAGAATGTCTTGATAAGGCGTCCTGCGGTGCGGCGCACAGTACGGGCGGGGCGAGGCGAATATGCATGTATGAATTTCCTCCATAAAATTTAAACTGATCATCTAAATTTGATTAAAATTAGTACACGCACATTTAGCTATACGAGACACAGGATAGGCTAAATAAAATTCAGTTCCGGTTACGCTAATAGGTGGAATATTTTACTTAGTTAGGTATCTAAAGTATTTGATTTATTTTAACTGAAGTTTCTTATTTTAATATCGATAGCTCTTTCGCTCGCGTGAAATTCGTATTTCAAAATAAGAAAGTAAGTAACTTAGGCCAGGGCCGGAGGGTGAACTGGATTCAGATAAACAATAAACATTCTCAAAGAAAGTAAGTAACATATTAAAGGCGAGGCCGAAGGCCGAGCTGCGTTCAGGAAGAGTATAAACCTTTTCGAAGAAAGTAAGTAATAAAGGGTGAAGCCGAAGGCCGAGCTGCATTCAGGAAGACTATAAACCTTCTCGAGGAAATTAAGTAATTGAGGGCGAGGCCGAAGGCCGAGCTGCGTTCAGGAAGACTATAAACCTTCTTGATGAAAGTAAGTAACCGAGGGCGAGGCCGAAGGCCGAGCTGCGTTCAGGAAGACCATAAACCTTCTCGAAGGGAAGCACTGACGTGGCACCAAGTTCATCCGGTGTTATGGGCTGACATCGCCGTTGTTGTAGGTAATGTAGCAAACCGTTTCAGTTTCCAGAAAAAAAAAGTAAGTAACTAAGGGTGGCCGAAGGCCGAGCTGTATACTGGAAGACGCTGACAGTAAGTACCTATGGGCGATAGTTACATACTTTCTTCAAGACGGTTTATAGTCTTCCTGAACGCAGCTCGGCCTTCGGCCTCGCCCTTAGTTACTTACCTACTTTCTTCGAGAAGGTTTATGGTCTTCCTGAACGCAGCTCGGCCTTCGGCCTCGCCCTCTGTTACTTACTTTCTTCGAAAAGGTTATAGTTTTCCTGAACGCAGCTCGGCCTTCGGCCTCGCCCTCAGTTACTTACTTTCATCGAGAAGGTTTAGTCTTCCTGAACGAAGCTCGGCCTTCGGCCTCGCCCTTAGTTACTTACTTTCTTCGAGAAGGTTTATGGTCTTCCTGAACGCAGCTCGGCCTTCGGCCTCGCCCTATATTACTTACTTTCTTCGAAAAGGTTATCGTCTTACTGACCGCAGCTCGGCCTTCGGCCTAGCCCTCAGTTACTTACTTTCATCAAGAAGGTTTATAGTCTTCCTGCACGCAGCTCGGCCTTAGGCCTTGCCCTCAATTACTTAATTTCGTCGAGAAGTTTTATAGTGTTCCTGAACGCAGCTCGGCCTTCGGCCTCGCCCTTAGTTACTTACTTTGTTCGAGAAGGTTTATGGTCTTCCTGAACGCAGCTCGGCCATCTGGCCTCGCCCTCTGTTACTTACTTTCTTCGAAAAGGTTATCGTCTTACTGAAAGCAGCTCGGCCTTCGGCCTCGCCCTCAGTTACTTACTTTCTTCGAAAAGGTTTATTGTCTTCCAGAATGCAGCTCAGCCTGAAGCCTCGCCGTTAGTTACTTACTTTAGTTGAGAAGGTTTATTGTTTACCTAAACGCAGATCGGCCTTAGTTACTTACTTTCTTCCTTTGAAATACGAATTTCACGCGAGCGAAGCCGCGGGCAAAAGCAAGTAAATAATAAATTCTCAGAAAATAGAAATTACATGTCTTTTATAATATAAACACTAAAGTAAACCTATCGAATGAATCCCGTTAGCGACATCGCAGATGTATTAGTGAGTATCGAGCGAGCTAAATGGATCTAGCTTGATCGAACTTTGATTAAATTTCGCACTAAAATTAACTTAATTACAATAATCCTACCGTTCGATTTGAATTTGAATTTAGAATCTGTCACGCACGAAGAGATAGAGTTTAATGGTATGTATGTATAATCAGAATTTCCTTTTAATTAAAGTAGGAACTATTTTAAAAAGTGAATAAGAATAAATAGATTTAATGGAATATTGGAATATTGAAGTCAAGTTCTTATGCAAGAGAGTTGTGAAGTTATATTTAAAGTTTATTGCAAAATTCTTCCCTATAGATTGCATTGATGAACGGAACAAATAAAGCTGTCAAGTACGAACTTCGTTCGCGTACAGAGGGTTCAGTAGCCATTTCCTAATAGTGCATCACCGCTGTCTGGCCATACCGTGTCGCACCTCACCCCCGCGCGCGCGCCAATGAGACGCTTCTATCGCTCAGAAGAATTTGTGTTATTTATAAGAAGAGTCGGAGTTAAAAAATTGGCTCCATATTTACTGTATTAATGTTTGGCTTCATTTCAGCTTTTACAAAAAACGAGATAAGCACATTTTTGAGAGAAGGAAAAATAAAGATACATGAAAACTGGCCACTCTCTTTTAAAAGGAAGTGATTGTCCCAGTCGTCGGAACAATTACCTTCTGATAAATTTGTACTGCATGCTACAAAGTAACGTTTTATTCATTTTTTCGAATGAAATTTACAGCCTATGAAAATCTATACTACGTAACATAAAATAGAAACATAATTAATAAGGTAAAGTAAACGTACCTATAAATAAAAATATTCATCCATCATGGGGATGGATGAATCATAATCATCATCATCATCACCCTGTATCGGTCCACTGCTGGACATAGGCCTCTCCCAAGGCACGCCACCACCCGCGGTCTTCCGCGGTCGCGGATGGATGAATATAATATAATATTATAATGATATAGGTGTCCCCTATAGAGGACATCTTTTATTTAAAAGTTGTGTTTGCTGTTGTTTCTTTGTTTTTAGTTTACTTTATAATTAATTCTTGTTAATTAATTAATTAATTACCGGACGGTATCACCAAGAGGGTGACCGTGGTCGCAGGGCAGAGCTTTAGCCTGGGACTTTACATGCACGGACACGCTCGCTGCCAGCTATGTTGGGGGGTCTTCGCACATTGCGGGCTTCGCTGCGGCAAAGGCTGAGGCCCACAAACATTCCGTATATAGCGGTTTAAAGGATAGATTTGAGTTCCTCGCCTTTGCCGTGGAGACGCTTGGCCCATGGAGCAATGACGCCTGTAAGTTCCCCCGCAAAATTGGAAAACAATTAATAGAATGTTCAGGTGACCGGCGAGCTGCAGCATTTTCCCGTCAGCGTGTTTCTATCGCCATTCAGAGGGGGAATACTGCGTCCGTCCTAGGGACAATGTGTTTGGCCCCTATAGAGGAAATATTTTATTTATAAGTTCGGTTTATTAATTTGTTCTGTTTTTATTCTTGTTTATGTTATTATAATGGATATAATGCTACAAAGTTAAAAACAAAGTAAAATGGAAGGCTCCAAGGGGCTATTCTTTTAAAGTATCGGCGGCGGCGAACGGCACATAGGTACGCTATTTTGTTATTTATTTCATTAATAGATATTTATCCTTACACGCATTTTTAGATATATTATAGTTGCGAGATGTCAACAACATTTATTAGTTCGTTGTACGGCAAAACTTTTGGCATTAGAAACTCATTTGCAGATTTCCGTACCAGGTACAGAAGCCTAATAAATGCCTACAACGTCTGTCTGTCTGTATCTTTATAGCGTTAATAGCTAGCCGGTTGAAATTTTCTCAGAATATGTCTTATTTTGACTGATATAACAACAAACAGAAGAAACAATAAAAAATTTAAAAAGTTGTAATGGAAAAAAATGGATTTTTTTTAACGTTTTTTTTTTTTTGATGCGGATACCTCGGTGCACGATACCGATTTGCACTTAACAGCAGGTTTTTTTAATGACGCCGAAACTTATATCCCTGTAGCCATTTTGAAAAACGTCTACTAGGAATTTCAAGCTTAAAACAAGGCAACTTTAGAGCATATAGCGTGCTCTAGATCTGTCACTCACTGTTGACGAAAAGTATACCTAATTGTTTCAACCAATGTCATAATTTTCGACGAGCGAAATAAGCAAGTGTTTGCAGGTAATTACACTTCCCGAAGTGATCGTTATATTTAAGGATTCCACGTTACGTGACAAGAACGATTTCATCACATTAAGATGACGAAAACATACCTACTAACCACACGCTGTATCCCGACAATCGGGGTAAGCAGAGTAATCAGTGTTGCGCTGCAAGAACTCTGGTCAAATACAGCACAACACCAACCACCACGATTAGCAAATTATTCGAACAAGATTCAATCGATCAGGCAGCAAGTAAGGCACGAAGACCCACCTGCTGCATGACTCGGTGGTAGGACCGTGCCAAGGTGAGAGGTGGCTAACATGTCGCCCTTTAGCACGGCATCTTGTCCTTATTCCTTAGTCGCCTTTTACGACATGCACCCAGAGTAACGTATGTACCGTGCGGCGCCGGTGCTTTAAAATAATAGCCCCACTGCATATCTCCCTGACTAAGGAATAATGACGAAAACGTTCGATAAAATTGATGGTTTTAAATTATTTTATGACTAACCTGTCCCCGCGATTTGCTCCCGTTAAAGTTGGAATTATTCAAATTTTATTTATTTATTTTAATGTTTTAAGAATGAGAATTATTGAATGAGAATGAAATAAGGATTATTTTAATGTGTTAAATAGCTAGATATGCTAAGTGTGGCGGGCGCTCTAGTGGTCTGGGCGTCGGATTCTCTTACGAGAAGTCCGGGGTTCGAATCCGGTCGGCGTGTAACAATCAGTTTTTTCTGATGAAAAATTTACTTGCCTACCTACACCTGCTGCTTCACCGTTCGGAACCGGTGTAAAACTGTAGGTCCCATTTCCTCGTTCCTTTTTTTTATTATTAAAACTGACACGGTTGGCTACATCACCTACAACATCCGTGATGTCAGCCCATAACACCGGGTGAACTTGGTGCCACGTCAGTGATTCCCTTCAGTCGTGCCGGCTACACTGAACTGGACGGAAAACGCAAACTATTTACATAGCCGTTTCGACCGACCTTTCATTCAGTGCGGTGGTACCAACCTGGGCGGGTTAAACCCTACCACCTAGTAATATAAGAAGGGAGTCATATCCCTTAGTCGCCTTTTACGACATGCACGGGGAGAGATGCAGTGGGGATATTCTTTTAAAGTACCGGCCCCACACGGTACAAAACTACTTAGTCGGTAACGGTCCTTACTAGGTGGTAGGCTCTAATTGTAGCCGATGAGACGGTACCACCGTACTGGATGTAAGATGGCCGCATAGCAGCCTCGGTTGTGTTCTCCTCTAGTTCAGTATAGCCAGTAATCCAAAGGGAAGCCTCCGGTATGGCACCTACCTTCTCGGAGGTGATATTGGCTGGTCGGAGCATGTGCTTTGGCCCCACCGAGACAGCCATCCATACCCGGATTACATAAAATAAATATATAAGATTTTTTTTTCTCTATCGTAAAAACGGTAATACGGTAATAAGCGTCAAACTTGGTGCTATTATAGTTCACTATAAAATAAAACAACAAATAATAATAAAAACCGCCAAATTACTTGTTGCTACGGAACCCTCGGTGCGCGATCCGACTCGCACTTGACCGGTTTTTATTTCATTGATTCACATCGCTTGCTACTGTCCACTAACTCTGGTCCAGTTCGTTGTGAAATATTAAATTTTATTTCCCCGTATTCACCTGCTCCACATTATAACAGCTCCAAAGAGACAGTCCCCGGCGGCAGCCGCGGGGGCTCCGCTGAGACTCGACACCCATCTTCTGTTACAACCTGTTTCGGAAGACAGCGGCGGCCGTAGAGTGGCAGCGGTGCGCGGCGCGGTGAAGACACCGTGCCCAACTAATATTATGGTGTTAAGAGGATTCATAATATGGTAAAACAACGAAAATTGTTTTATTTTTTAAAACTTTCGTTCTATGAAGTACATAGTATGAAAAAAAAATTTTTTTTAACTAGATAATATTATGTTCTAAACACTGAAGCAGGCTTTTTAAATTTTTTCAATTTCAATATTTTTTTCTTGCCAACGATTTCAAGTTCATAATAATAAAATTACACATGTAGGTAATTCTTTTAATTGTTTAATTTAGTTTTTCTGGAATAAACGCACTGATAAGTCAGACCGTCATTCAGTGCTTATGTGTCTTTTGCTGGGCATACACCTCTCAAATGCCTTACCAGTCCCCTTTTGATCACTTGTTAAGCCGCGTCTCCTGCCCTGCGCATTAACGCATTTTCGAAACATTACACAAGAAATATTACACGAAAACATTTGTTTTCATACAAATGTGCATGGCCACGCCCCAATGTTTCGATGTTTCTGTGTAATGTTTCGAAAAAAACATGCGCAGGAGACGCGGCTTTAGAATTACAATTTTATAGCATAAACAGTTTATTATTTTCAAAAATATTAACACTTGTGGCACTGCAATGCAGCGCCACAAGCGTAAAAAATTTGAGGTAGGGGCAGCGGGTGCGGGAGGGGTGCATAGAAATGCTGCGGGAGCTTAGGAATTCGGAAAGAGCCAATCACAACACACGGACGCTTTAGGACTTCCAAGCTGACTTTCAGTAAAGTTACTTCTATGAAAAGAAAATGCCACATGTTCAAAACTATTTTGCAAACTGCGTTACAAAGTTATCTCTACTTTTTTTTATAGAAACTGACACGGTTGGCTACATCACCTACAACATCCGTGATGTCAGCCCATAACACCGGGTGAACTTGCTTCCCTTCGGTCGCGCCGGCTACACTGAGCTGGACGGAAAACACAAACTATTTACATATCCGTTTCGACCGACCTTACATTCAGTGCGGTGTCACCAACCTGGGCGGGTTAAACCCTACCACCTAGTAATATAAGGAGGGAGTCATATCCCTTAGTCGCCTTCAACGACATACACTGGGAGAAATGCAGCGGGGCTATTTTTTTAAAGTACCGGCCCCGCACGGTACTAATCTTATCTCTTCGTTTTCCGGTTTTATTCTTGCGATAACGTGTAGTAGAATTATCAAAAATGTTCTCTTTATAACATCTAAGGCGGCTCCATATAGCTCACTGTTTCTTCTCTTTGCGTTTCAACGCGCCCGCGCGCGTCCGAATGGATTAGCCAATCAGAGCGATCGGCGGTGTTCACACTCAAAGCGCCGGTCGCACTACCGGCCCGGCGGACATAGCACCGCTACTCAATATTGTGACTACTTATTGTTTATTTTGTTGTTTTTATTGATCAATTGGTGGAAAAAATCACACAACACAAGAATAAAATACTGGAAAACGAAGAGGTAAGATTGTAACGTAGTTTGCAAATTGTTTTCATCATACATATCACGCACGCCCAATCCCGACAATCGGGGTAAGCAGAGTAATCGGTGTTGGGCTGCAAGAACTCTGGTAAATTACAGCACAACACCCACCACCACGTGTAGTTTATCAAAAATGTTCTCTATATAACATCTAAGCTAAGGCGGCTCCATATAACTCACTGTTTGTTCTCTTTGCGTTTCAACGCGCCCGCGCGCGTCCGAATGGATTAGCCAATCAGAGCGATCGGCGGTGTTCACACTCAAAGCGCCGGCCGCACTACCGGCCCGGCCCCGGACACAGCACCGCTACTCAATATTGTGACTACTTATTGTTTATTTTGTTGTATTTATTGATCAATTGGTGGAAAAATCACGCAACGCATACATACATACATATTATATATCACACACGCCGAATCCCGACAATCGGGGTAAGCAGAGTAATCGGTGTTGGGCTGCAAGAACTCTGGTAAATTACAGCACAACACCCACCACCACGTGTAGTTTATCAAAAATGTTCTCTATATAACATCTAAGCTAAGGCGGCTCCATATAACTCACTGTTTGTTCTCTTTGCGTTTCAACGCGCCCGCGCGCGTCCGAATGGATTAGCCAATCAGAGCGATCGGCGGTGTTCACACTCAAAGCGCCGGTCGCACTACCGGCCCGGCCCCGGACACAGCACCGCTACTCAATATTGTGACTACTTATTGTTTATTTTGTTGTTTTTATTGATCAATTGGTGGAAAAAATCACACAACACAAGAATAAAATACTGGAAAACGAAGAGGTAAGATTGTAACGTAGTTTGCAAATTGTTTTCATCATACATAGCACGCACGCCCAATCCCGACAATCGGGGTAAGCAGAGTAATCGGTGTTGGGCTGCAAGAACTCTGGTAAATTACAGCACAACACCCACCACCACGTGTAGTTTATCAAAAATGTTTTCTATATAACATCTAAGCTAAGGCGGCTCCATATAGCTCACTGTTTGTTCTCTTTGCGTTTCAACGCGCCCGCGCGCGTCCGAATGGATTAGCCAATCAGAGCGATCGGCGGTGTTCACACTCAAAGCGCCGGTCGCACTACCGGCCCGGCGGACATAGCACCGCTACTCAATATTGTGACTACTTATTGTTTATTTTGTTGTATTTATTGATCAATTGGTGGAAAAAATCACACAACACAAGAATAAAATACTGGAAAACGAAGAGGTAAGATTGTAACGTAGTTTGCAAATTGTTTTCATCATACATATCACGCACGCCCAATCCCGACAATCGGGGTAAGCAGAGTAATCGGTGTTGGGCTGCAAGAACTCTGGTAAATTACAGCACAACACCCACCACCACGTGTAGTTTATCAAAAATGTTTTCTATATAACATCTAAGCTAAGGCGGCTCCATATAGCTCACTGTTTGTTCTCTTTGCGTTTCAACGCGCCCGCGCGCGTCCGAATGGATTAGCCAATCAGAGCGATCGGCGGTGTTCACACTCAAAGCGCCGGTCGCACTACCGGCCCGGCGGACATAGCACCGCTACTCAATATTGTGACTACTTATTGTTTATTTTGTTGTATTTATTGATCAATTGGTGGAAAAAATCACACAACACAAGAATAAAATACTGGAAAACGAAGAGGTAAGATTGTAACGTAGTTTGCAAATTGTTTTCATCATACATATCACGCACGCCCAATCCCGACAATCGGGGTAAGCAGAGTAATCGGTGTTGGGCTGCAAGAACTCTGGTAAATTACAGCACAACACCCACCACCACGTGTAGTTTATCAAAAATGTTTTCTATATAACATCTAAGCTAAGGCGGCTCCATATAGCTCACTGTTTGTTCTCTTTGCGTTTCAACGCGCCCGCGCGCGTCCGAATGGATTAGCCAATCAGAGCGATCGGCGGTGTTCACACTCAAAGCGCCGGTCGCACTACCGGCCCGACGGACACAGCACCGCTACTCAATATTGTGACTAATTATTGTTTATTTTGTTGTATTTATTGATCAATTGGTGGAAAAATCACGCAACGCATACATACATACATATTATATATCACACACGCCGAATCCCGACAATCGGGGTAAGCAGAGTAATCGGTGTTGTGCTGCAAGCGCTCTGGTAAATTACAGCACAACACCGACCACCACGTTTCGCAAAGTATTCGAACAGATTCAATCGATCAAGCAGCAAGTAAGGCACGAAGTCCCACCTGCTGCATGACTCCGTGCAAGTGCCGTGCCTAGGTGAAGGTGGCGATCCCGTCGCCCTTTAGCACGGCATCTTGTCCTTATCCCTTAGTCGCCTTTTACGACATGCACGGGGAGAGGTGCAGTGGGACTATTATTTTTAAGTGTCGGCCCCACACGGTCACGGATGGCAATATGAATAATATATTTTATATATTTATAATATATAGTGAGCCACCGTAGTTCAGTGGTGCGGTCGGTGGACTGTCGGTCGTGATCGTAAGCACGCCTAGGCGCGGTCAGTTGTTGGATGGGTGACCGTTCGACCGTTGTTGGAGGCTGACCGTGATTCGAATACTACGTAAAACTGTACCTTCCCTTCTTACATTACTAGGTGGTAGGGTTTAATCCGCCCGGGTTAATACCACTGCAACGAATGAAAAGTCGGTTGAAACGGCTATGTAAATAGTTCCTGTTTTCTAAAGTTTCTACGTTCGACTGTTGGAGGCTGACCGTGGTTCGGATTCCACGTAAAACTGTAGGTACACTGAAAAAACGGTTAGTCAGTTAGTAACTAAATTTAGTGTAATATGTTACAAAACAGTTTAGTTGCTGTGGTGACTACAAAACTAGCAGTTACCACAACTGAACCGAGTTTAGTAAATCAGTTTGGTTGCTTCCTACTTAACTGTTTGTTAAAGAGCAACAATTAATTTTGTAAATAGTAGCCATACTTCGGTAGTTGGTTACAAAAGAGGGTTTTACTAAATTATGGTTAGTTGCCGCAACTAAACCGGTTTAGTTAACTTTATTTAATAGATACCAAATTTGAGTAAAAAACGACGTTACTAAACACTTTAGTAATAAACATTTTCTCAGTGTAGGTTCCTCGCTTCGTTTCTTACCTTGTAGGTGGTTGACCAACATGTAGGTGGTTGAAAATGAAAGGTCGGTGGAAACGGCTATGTACCTAAATAGTATTCATGTGTACCGGCCAGCTCAGTGTAGCCGGCAAGACCGAAGGGAAGCACTGACATGTCACTTAGTTCACCAAGGTGTTATGGGCTGACATCACTGATGTAGTCAACCGTGTCAGTTTCCATAAAAAAAAACTCTGTATCAATTCGGTGCGTCACAATTTGTGAATTATCTTGTAAGCTTCCCGAGCAGAGGCGGGGGACCTCTGCTCAATTTTTTTTATGGATTCGCGAGACACTTGGCGCCGTCAGCGTGAATTGTTGGGCCGACACGCCCAAAGGCATTCTGTTATTTTTTATGTAATCCGGTATGGGTGGCTGAGTCGGAGGGGCCAAAGCGCATGCTCCGACCAGCCAATATCACCTCCGAGAAGGTAGGTGCCATACCGGAGACTTCCCTGAATTGCTGGCTATACTGGACTAGAAGAGAACACAGCCGAGGCTGCTATGCGGCCATCTTACATCCAGTCGGTGGTACCAACCCAGTCGGCTACAATTTGAGCCTACCACCTAGTAAGGAGCAAGGGAAGGGACCTACAGTTTTACACCGGTTCCGAACGGTGAAGCAGCAGGTGTAGGTATGCACGTAAATTGTTTCGTCAGTAAAAACTCATTGGTACACGCCGAACGGATTCGAACCTCGGACCTCTCGCATGAGAAGCCGATGCCCAAACCACTCGGCTAACCGCCGCTTGAACGTTTAGAACGCCGTTTAGAACGGAGGCTGCGAATTTTTACGCTTCTCTTGAATGATCTTAAGTCATACACTGAAGGAAACACATCGAAAGGAAGTGCATTCCAGAGTTTCGCATACATACATACATACATAGCGTCACGCCTGTTTCCCGGCGGGGTAAGCAGAGACAACGGATTTCCACGTGCCACGATCCTGACACACCTCTGCCGCCTCTTCCACTCCCATAATAGTTTCGCAGTGCGGAAGATAAAAGAAATACTGGAGCGCTTAGTCTGCACTTTAGACAGCTCTACAGTAAAGGGATGCATTCCCTGTCGGCTACGCGTGGACCTGTGATGAAATGGTGAGTTCGGAGTCGTTTCGAACAGCTCCTCAGAGCATTCGCCATTGAACAAAGTTATTTACTATCATATTTTTTGTCTTTCTTACGTTTTGCTTATAGACGTCCTGAAATACCAGCCTTCCGGCTATAAAATCCAGACGTCTATCCCTGCACTCTTGCGAGTACAGTGATCAATTGATCATGTATGCCAGATCGAGGCCCCATAGCTGTACCGTTCTTCCGAAATAATCCCATGGGAAACACAGACTGAAGCCTTTCCCCAGCCGATCCGAGCCACCACCCGTCCACCCGAAGGAACCCCGAAGGAAGCCGTTGAACATTCGCTAGAACACACTTAGTGAACCTATGTCTCTATTATTATTTTTTTCCTCGAATGCCCCTATAATAATAATCTACACTAACCGCTTCGTCGCATTAGGAGAGCTTATGTCAATGCCGTGTAATTGATATTTAGAAAGTTCTAATCGACAGAAATGTCTTTCTTATCACGTGATTAAGTATTCCGTGGGCAAGGCTGCATTTTACATAATGATCGATTTTATTGTGCATAATTTAAAAGATTTTATACACTTCATGAGCTTTAATAATTAATTACAATGAATATTCATTAACGAAACCTAGGATAGGTTCAAATCAAAAATAAAATATACCAATATATAAGCGATTATTATTATAACCAGCCACAGTGGCTCTTGCTTTTGACTCCATGCTGCCCTACGCAACTGGGTCGCCAAATTCCTACACGGGCGTAGCATTCAGATCCTAGTAGACGGTTGCTCTTCGGACGCCATGTCAGTGAATACCGGCGTACCACAGGGATCTGTGTTGTCACCCACACTGTTTATTCTGCATATCAATGATATGCTGCCACTTGGGGCAACATACATTGTTATGCGGATGACAGTACGGCACACGGATCCTACACCGGTCACCCTTCAGCCCGACGGAATGTTGTGGATGAGAAGAGGCGAAGTCTGAACTCGAACAAACGCTTCGGTCTATTTCCGAACGGGGTAGTAATTTGACCGAGTTCAACGCTTTCAAGACACAAGTTTGCGCGTTCAGTGCGAAGAGAACGGCGTTCACACCAGCTTCTTCCTTCCAGGGCACGTCGGGGTTCTCGGAGTCGAACTGTCGCACGACCTAAACTTACGGCGCCATATCGAGGGCAAGGTCAACCTGGCATCTAAAAATCTGAGCGTACTCAATAAGGTGCGACGGTACTTCACGCCGAGCCAAAGGCTGCTTTTGTATAAATCGCAGATTAGGTCCTGCTTGGAGACGTGCTCGCACCTGTGGGATGGCTCAGCTAAATACCAGCTTGCGCCTTTAGACTCGATCCAGCGTCGAGACGTGCGACTAGTGGGTGACCCCGATATGTCCCGCGATCTTGAACCACTGCAACTCCGTAGGAATGTCGCCGCCCTAAGTGTGTTCAGTGATAGAACACATTGGGAATGCGTGGAGGAGAAGTTTAATTAAAGCGATCCCGCCGTCCCCTTTCGACCTCTGCACAACGCGTACTGGGCAGGGATTGTATCCCTATACGCTGGACCTACCACGGATGCGTAGGTTCCAATCGGTTCTGCAGATCTTTCCTTCACATAACTTGTAAACTCTGAAACGCGCTCCCTGCCAACATATTTCCCCCCAAGTATAATCTCTGGTACGTCAAGATAGGCGTGAATAAGCTGTCACAGGCCGGCATGGCATTCGCAACCCCCGCATACGACCGAATGTCCATGGGCGTTGTTAGATACATTACAGGTGGCCCACCACCACATGTCGAGTTTCAATAAAACATTAAAATTAAAATGCGGTGAAAGATCCACGATGCGTATTTATAAGGTCTCTACACGTCATGTCATGTGTACAACGTGTCCCAAAACTCAACGTCAGGCGGGAACCAGGGAGTAGGCCAGTTTATGAGTACCCAGGGAAAAATAATAAAATCAAACTGAGTCATTTATTTTTTTAGAAAAAAATAGAACTGAATATTTGTTTTTGGTAAAACTACAGGCATTCTGGTGTTATTTGGGTTAGTTATCAATAGCAAAGTCATTTAGGCTTCCAATATAAAAATGTGAACAATTATATTTGCAAATTTGTAGTCGTAGTAAGAATGTTGTATGAGATGTCAATTTTCAACGTTTTTCAAAAAATGCTCATAATATAAAAAACAAATGTCTCCGATTTTTGTTTCTTATTTTTGCCTGGGTAGTCATAAACTGGCCTACTCCCTGGTTCCCGCTTGACGTTGAGTCTTGGGACACGTTGTATGTGTGTAGGTAAATATCTCCAATTTTATTTAAAAGGAAGTCAATACAGTCAACAAAAAAGCTTATTAACCAAAAAGAACGCAACATTAATTCTTCAATTTGTTGCTCCGGATGTTTGTCGTGAAAGGCGAGCGAGTATTTTTTTGTTAATTACAGTTTTATTGATATGACAAATGCATCGCTTTTTCATGCGCCGCCGAACTGGTTTTTAGGGTCCCGTAGCACATGTACACTACACGCACGCTGCATCCCGACAATCGGTGTTTTGCTGCAAGTACAATTGTAAATTACAGCACAACACCGGCCACCGCGATAACTTATATCAAGCAGCAAGTAAGGCACGAAGACCCACCTGCTGCATGACTCGGTGGAAGTACTGTGCCAAGGTGAGAGGTGGCGAGCCTGTCGCCCTTTAGCACGGCATCTTGTCCTTATCCCTTAGTCGCCTTTTACGACATGCACGGGGAGAGATGCAGTGGGGCTATTCTTTTCAAGTACCGGCCACACAAGCCGATCTTGAGAGAGCGAAAATACATACATACATGCTATACACAGAGACGTGTGAGTTAGTGCGACAGGGACGGCGCTCTACAGCTGGATTGTCTCTTTCTAAAGCTCGACACGCATTACATATTTGCTGCCGCTAACTGTACACTATCTTTATTTTTATGGAATCCGACAAGGTTGGCTACATCACCTACAAACATCCGTGATGTCAGCCCATAACACCGGGTGAGCTAGGTGCCATGTCAGTGCATCACTTCATTTCATGTCGGCTAACACTGAACTGGTCGGAAAGCACGAACTATTTGCATAGCCGTTTCGACAGAGACGTTTCATTCAGTGTGCTTGTACCAACCCGAGCGGGATAAACCCTACCTTTCGTCGCTACATCTTCGTTCAAAGTTTCTTTGAATAGGCGTAATTCAGAGGTGGCTGGCGCAAGGCGTGGGCGACGTGGGCGACCGCCCATCGCCTCGCGGCCCGAGAGGCCTCGCGCCTCGAAAGTTCATGCAGCTTTGATTCAAGAAAAATATTCAGCTAGATCTAATAAAAGAGACGTCGAGTAAACATGTTTAGACTTAATCAAGGGCAAACTAAACCTTACCATAAAGCCTTTATCCGACACAAGATGAAAAATTCACAGATTTCGTGCCTTACACGACTATCGAGCACATTGAAAATGAATCTACGGAGTTCGAAAAAATATTGTCGCTGAGCGACACGAGAAAGTCGGGATAAGGAAAAGGTTAGTTGGGTTCTGATGATGGAGCTGGAAGGAAGCCATAGGAACTTCTAAACTACACATGATAAATCCACCATATTTGGGCTCGTTGGATATAGGAATTTAGGATAGGTTAGAAGACGCGTCGCTACGCGACGCATCTTCGACGCATCAACCTATATTCTTATCTTCTATATCTTTATATTATATTTTTATATTTAATAATTATTAATTTGTTACTTTAGTTAGAAATAATGTCAAGCTTATCTATTTTTTTCTGGCAAAATTTTAGTTTACATTTTTTAAGCAGCTTGTGTTTTTGAAAAAATAATAAAAAATATATAAATGTAATATTTTTTTTATTTTGTTGAATTCATTTTCAATGCGACGCATCTTCTAACCTAACCTATATTCATACATTCCTTTATTCAACGAGCCCAAATTAGGTGAATTTATCATGTGTTGTTGTAGGAGATGTAGCCAACCGTGTCAGTTTCCATAAAAAAAAAAAAAAAAATTGTAGTTTGGGAGTTCCTATGGCTTCATTCCGGCTCCATCATCAGGACCCTGGGCATCATATATGACCAGAGTACTTGCGAAGACAAATCCAACGAGCCGATACACTATGGGCTTATCATGTGTATTTTAGGAGTTCCTATGGCTTCCTTCCGGCTCCATCATCAGACCCCAACTAACCTTTTTCTTATCCCGACTTTCTCGTGTCGCTTAGCGACAGTATATTTTCGAATTCCGTAGATTCATTTCCAATGTGCTCGATAGTCGTGTGAGCCACGAAATCTGTGAATTTATTTTTTCAAAAAGGTTGAGCTACAGGGCAAACCCTTAATCAGATCGTCTTTATTTTAGGCTCAAATTGTAGCTGACTAAACTGCCCTGAGGATTTTTTCTCAAATTTTTGATATTATTCTTCGTTTCCAAAATATCGAGCGCCAAAATCAAAAATTCGGAAAAAAATTAATTTTTTTTTTCACTATTTCGGCCATAACTTTTTTTTTTTGAACTTTCTCAAATAATTATTTTTGCACCTTACAGCTCTCAAGAATACGCGTCTTTTGAGCCTTTTTTTAATTTCATATCTTTACAACTCTCCGAGATATAAGGGGATCGCACTTTTTCGTGAAATCGGGGCCTATACTGGAACTCGAACCAAAAGACATTTTCAATGTCAAAAGCAGGACAGAGGCAGTGAATATCGCAATAATACAGTGACTGTATTATTGCGATTGGATGATGTTGTAGAATGTATTAAGTATTGGTAAAGTTGAGAGGGCCTCGCAAAATGTATCTTGCCCACATAAATTAAGTTCATGCCCTGCCACTGTAGTAATTACATCCTATCCAGCGAAGGCAAGTGCGCGCGCCAAGTACCTATATATAACACTTCACACTTTACTCGCTCTTTCCATACGCAGGCTTTAGTTGGAATAAAAAGTGTAGAAAAACTGTAACGATTACTCCATCTGCAGGTGAGAGATTTCTCGGAACGAATGGGCCTTGCTTTTTCTACCGTCGACATTGATGGAGTGGATGATTTTCTATGAGCGATTTCTGATTTTACACTTCTGGAGGTTATTTTAATAATTTAATTTGTTTTCATACTACCACGCTCATCTTTTTTAGGGTTCCGTATCCGTCGTACGGAATCCTATTACTAAGCCTAGGCCGTCTGTCTGTCTGTCTGTCTGTCTGTCTGTCTGTCCGTCTGTCTGTCTGAAGGCTGCATCTCTTGAACCGTAATAGGTAGCCCGTTGAAATGTTCACATAATATGTGTTATTATGGCGAATATAACAACAAATAATAAAAAAAATAAGAATAAATAAAAAATTCACGGAGTCCCCATACAAGAAACTAAAGAGTGTATACGCGCCATCTACCGAAAACAGTATGAAGCGTTTTAACTAATCATGAATTTTAACTAATATGAAGCATTTCATAAAACACGCCATAGATGGCGTGAGTGGCGGCGCTGACCATGACATGGCGATACCGAACCCTAGGTGCGCGAGTTCAACTCGCACTTGGCCGGTTTTTTTAACTGACACGGTTGGCTACATCGCCTACTACATCGGTGGTGTCAGCACACATCACCTTGGTGAACTAGGTGCCATGTCAGTGCTTCCCTTCGGTCGTGCCGGCTACACTGAACTGGCAGGAAAACACGAACTATTTACATAGACGTTTCAACCGACTTTGCATTAAGTGCGGTAGTACCAACCCGGGAGGATTGAACCTTACCACATAGTAAGTCAAGAAGAGAAAGGACCTAAACAGTTTTACGTGGGATCCGAACCACGGTCAGCCTTCAACGGGCGAACGGTCACACATCTAAGTACTGACCGCGCCCAGGTGTGCTTATGACCACACTGAGCTACCGAGGCTGACAAATCCCGACAGTATCCCGGCGACAATCTGGTTAAGCAGAGTAATCGGTGTTGTGCTGCAACGGCTATCGTAAATTGCAACACATCTCCTCACATAACACGCATCATCATACAGTAACAATACATATAAATAGAATAGTAGTATTACAAAAACGTATTTTGAAAAATATTTACTGTCTAAAAAAAGTCGCCTTTAAAATTATTAATTAAAATCATGTCTAAGGCCATTAATAATATCATTAGCACTTAGAGAGATATCTAGTGCATCTTCTAACTCATTAGTCTGTAGATAATATCTAAGCCGCTAGTTCATTTTAGAAGTGTAATTTATCGTGTCGCTTTTTTATCGACAAGATTCACTGTCGGCACGACCGAAGGTAAGTGCTGACACGGCACCTAGTTCCGGCGGGAGCGAGATGTAATGCGCTGACATCGCGGGTGTCACAGGTGATGTAAGCTAAGGTGTTATAATGTTTCATTAATTTTTTCGGCAATGAAAAGACGGAACCCTTATACCACTTTTTTTATGTTAAGCGCGACATGTGGCGCCGAGCCACCCAAAAGGTGTCTAGCGACGCCCATGGACATTCGGACGCATGCGGGGGCTGCGAATGCCATGCCGGCCTGACAGGTGCCCATTCACGCCTCTCTTGAAGGACCCGAGTTATAATAATAATGTATTTACGGTTTGAATTTTTTTTATTTTTTTTTATTGTACCGTTACTTAGTTATCTGTCTGTCTTTGTCCGCCGAGCAACATTCTTTTTCTCAGGATGTCGGTATCGAGTTGAAACAAATATCAAAATATACTAAATTAATTTTAGATATTATTATATTTTTAAATTTCATATTTCAGTCATAAATGTTTTTATTTCTTTATTTTGAAAAGATCGCTTATAATCAACTAAAAAAAATTTTAAAAAACCGGCCAAGTGCGAGTCGGACTCGCGCACCGAGGTTTCCGCACCACAAAAAAAAACATTGAAAAAAACAGGTTTTTAACATTTTTTTACATTACAATTTGTTACTTTTTCAATTTTTTTATTATTTGTTGTTATATCGGCCATAATAAATAACACATATTCTGTGAAAATTTCAACGGGCTACCTATTACGGTTCAAGAGATACAGCCCTCGGACAGACGGACGGACAGACGGACGGCGGCGTAGGCTTAGTAATAGGCTTCCGTACGGGATACGGAAACCTAAAAATAACAAAAAACTCAAAAGACCATTACTTATACAAATTAAAATTAACTAAAATTACAATAAAATCTCAAACAAAAAGTCCTACCAAGAAATAAAAAAAATTATTTAACAATAATTTACATTTTAAAATAAAATTATTAATTTATCATTTATTTATTCGTAAACAAGTAGGTTTCTTTCCACATATTTCCCCCCAAGTAAAGTCTCGGGTCTTTCAAAAGAGATGTGAATGGAAACCTATCAGGCCGGCATGGCTTTACCAGCCCCCGCATGCGACCGGATGTCCTTGGACGTCGTTATACACCTTATGGGTGGCTCGCCGCCACATGTCGCGCTTAATATAAGAAATATATTCTACACGACGTTGTTTTGTAAAAACGAAATACCAATATAAAATTCGTTCAAAAATGTATACGTTGTATGTACGATACGACACAATATTATTTTAATAAAGTCTACTAGATAATGAGAAAAAGTTCCGATATGATCGAACAAAGAATGATAAATGATCCACTTGCTTGGATCTAAGCGTAGAAAGTTACGCCAGGCGGCAAGGATCTATAGATCTATAGATCGGATCTATGCGTGCGGCGCTGACGTTGACATGCGGCGCGAGCGCTTGACCAATCAGAGCGCAGCTGTCGTTAGTGATGATGCGAGGTAATTGGAGCGCGTTTTTATCGATATCGATAAAAATATCTATAAATAAATAGTCCAAATTGAAAAAAAATTTATAGGGAAACATAAATTGTGAATCATGTAACCTCATACAAACCAAATTGTTCCGCTCGTCGAAATAAAGGTAAGATTAATTTTTATTAATTAATTTTAATTAATTAAGGCTTACGTACTTTCTTCTTTTTAAATACGAATTTCACGCGAGCGGAGCCGCGGGCAAAATTTACTGTATTTTATACATGCTAAACCAAGCGTCGAGATAATTTATTGTAAAGTGGCTGTAGGAAAGTTGGCATCTGAAATTTACTCGTTAAACGCCATCTCACGGCGTTGGTGTGAACCTTCGTTCTTCTGCAGCGCGAAACGTTCTGAGTCCTGCAGCCCGACCGTGGTAATTTTACTCGATCGACGAGTTCGAGCAAAATGAACGAGTAGGCATAATTGGTACCGTCGTAGCTGTCAAATGTACAAGTGAGTGAGTGCACGAAACGGTCACGTGGTCTACTCGAACTCGAACGTCGATCTACCACATTTTGACAGTTATTGGTACCGTCGTACGAAATGTGAGCTCGAACTTCGAGTCATTTTGACGTATACGCTCACCCAAACACTCGATTGATCTTGATCAACTTTTGCGATAGTTTAGAAAATCTCAAAGTTGGTTAAATGTTAAATTAACGATTCCTTTCATTGAATTTAGTGGAGAGGTAATTAAATATGTATTATTTTATTTATAAGTTGTTCATTCCTTTATTTTATTTAAGTATTTACTCAAATAATACCTATAGATAAAAAAACAAGTAGGTACTTATGTACCTATTACTAAAATAAAATAAGAATAAAGTCTGTACCTAGGTACATACATACATACATCACATCATACATATCACACGCTATATCCCGACCATCATCCCGACAATCGGGGTAAGCAGAGTAATCGGTGTTGTGCTACACATACCTAACTACATCAAGCAGCAAGTAAGGCATGAAGACCCACCTCCTGCATGACTCGGTGGAAGGACCGTGACAATGTGACAGGTGGCTAGCCTGTCGCCCTTTAGCACGGCATCGTGTCCTTATCCCTTAGCCGCCTTTTATGACATGCACGGGGAGAGATGCAGTGGGGCTATTCTTATTAATACCGACCGGCCCACACGCACGGTACCGTAGTTAGTGCGTAATAAAGTCTTGTGTTCTAAGTACACGTCTCATATCAATTTGTCAGTACCTACCTAAGTATGTACCTACCTATGTAACTAATTTATAGGTGACCGGTAATGGAGCTATAATGTATAACCAAATATGGTAATAATAGGTAGGTACATACAGGAGTTATTTATTTTTAGATAGTTAGGTATCTACAGCAATGTATTACCCGTCGGAATATCTACATAGGCATTATAGGCTAGGCACCTCCTCGCCTCGAATAAATGCGCTTCCCCCGCACTTCACCGCGGTCTCACCTCGTTAGTACCGTTATCGGGGATTTTTGTGGCTAGGTAATATGGCTGGAGGAAGGGCGGAGGGTTGAGGGGAAGAGATTCAAAATGAATGTCGTCATCACTCACACAGCTGGCTGACCGACCGACAACCAACATCGTGTGTGTTGCCACGATGTAATTTTTACTAATACTAAATAGCTACTCTTAAATATCGGGGTGTTCAATTTATACGCGTTTTTCAACTTAATCAATACTCTTTTTCTCTTTTAATTAACATAAAGATTCTGAAAAATAGTATACATACCATATTGACAGTTTGATACCTAGCAAAATGAGCGCTTTGCATTCTAGGTAGCATAATACATTTAGTAAAAAAAATTTAATAGTGGCAAGACTGGTAGATCGACACTCGATCGATAATTCGTCACTTGGTCGACACTCGCATACGTACTCACCTGCACGCCGGTACCAAAATAATTTGCCTCGTGCGACCGATCGAGTCGAGCGCAGCTCGAACTCGTCGTGCGAGTAAAATTAGCACGGTAGGGGTCCACAACTCCTGATAACCAATTTTTATGCTGTGGCTAGTGGTCGCCACACCTGAATAAGTAAAAAATTAACCACAATTTAAATCAAATACAATAACAAAAATCAAATAAAAAAAGTGTTTATTAATCAGGCACATATACATAGCTTACAGGTATACATAAAAAATGCACGAAGATAGTAACAATAATGTGCCCGCGAGATCGTGTATTGATTAAACACTATCGCCGAAACTAGCTCTAAGGCTGTTTCATAGGCGACATTGCTTGGTCAAACCACTTTTGTTTACATTCGGGTATCTAAACAGATATACATTAAACATTTTAGGGTTCAAGCAAAGAATTACCTTCGTAATAAAATTATGCAACGCAAATTAGACTATATCACAGTTATTTCGATTGGATTGAAAAGCCATGAATTAACCAAAACAATAGAAAAATCATTACGAAATGAATTACGCATATATACGTACAAAATAAAAAATATATAAAATGTAATTTGCCAATAAAATAAAATGCGCAGGTATATTGTTTTCTTGCTACAACCATTTTGATTGATTGCTAGAAATAATTTTGACCATACGTCCGTTTACAATTACAAAAAACGTAATCCGGAATATTCTCTAGCTAGAAGAACAATTTGAAGAGTAAAATATTTTTATCGATAAAAACTATCGACACATTTTTCATTCGCCGCAACAGCTAGAGCCGGTAACCGAGTGCCATGTCCATATAGAGTCGATTTAATGAAGCCAACATGCCGGCACGCAGTCCCGCTCCAATCAATCAGCGAGCGCGTAACCTTTAACATGTTTTTATCGATATATTCTGCGCTATTAAATCCTAGCCACGTACAGCACTATAGGCGATCTGATGATGATAAACCATTCGCGGGTCAAAGCTTTTGATGCGAAATTTGGTGTTTCTCCCGTTTGCCGTTTCTCGTGACAGTGAGTTTGATGTTAGAAAAAATCGGTCAAGTGCGAGTTTTATTCGCGCGCGGAGGGTTCCCTTCGGTCGTGCCGGCTACACTGAACTGGGCGGAAAACACAAACTATTTACATAGCCGTTTCGACCGACTTTTCATTCGGTGCGGTGGTACCAACCCGGACGAGTTAAACCCTACCACCTAGTAATATAAGAGGGGAGTCGTATCCCTTAGTCGCCTTTTACGAGATACACGGGGAGAGATGCAGTGGGGCTATTCTTTTAAAGTACCGGCTCCACACGGTACACGATATTTGACTCGATAGAAAAACATTTCAAAGTACACCACACGCCGTATTCCGACAATCGGGGTGAGCAGAGTAATCGGTATTGTGCTGCAAGTACTCTGGTAAATTACAGCACAACACCGACCACCACGTTTAGCAAAGTATTCGGACAAGATAACTATCAGGCAGCAAGTAAGGCACGAAGGCCCACAGCTGCATGACTCGGTGGAAAGACCGCGCCAAGGTGAGAGGTGGCTAGCCTGTCGCCCTTATGCACGTCATCTGGTCCTTATCCCTTGGTCGCCTTTTACGACATGCACGGGGAGAGATGCAGTGGGACTATTCTTATTAAAGTACCGACCCCACACAGTGGGTTTGATGTTAGAAAAAAATCGGTCAAGTGCGAGTTTTAATCGCGCACGGAGGGGTCCGTGGATCTACTATACCATACCTCTCAAAAAACTATATTCGTCTATCTTGACTGACATGGCACCTAGTTTACCCGGTGTTATGGGTTGACATCACGGATGTTGTGTTGTAGGTGATGTAGCTAAGCATAGTGTCAGTTTCCATTAAAAAAATCTTTTGTTTTTCTACAATGCAAAATATAAAAGCATGTGGCGCCATCTATTATTCATTAGCGTGACTAATCGATTCTTATCACGTTTCTTGTTTAGGGACCCCTTATTTTTTTTTTTTACTTTTTGCTTTTTTTATTTTTTTTTTGGCATATCAGCCTTAATAAGACAGTCTGTGAAAATTTCAACCGGCTACCTATTATGGTTCTCAAAAGATACAGCAATCGGATAGAAGGACAGACAGACGGCGCACGTTCCGTATGAATGCGGAACCCTAAAAATATATGGCTTTTTACAAGACATACTGCTTCCCAAAAAGAAGCCTAAAACTAAATTGGATTTATTTGACTCGATAGAAAAAAAAATTCAAAGTATGTCCTTGAAAATTCGGAAAACCCATGCATTTCATCATGAGTAATATAATTTTACATCATATAGATAAAATATACAATATAAGGAGTATTGAGTCAAGGTGAGTATTATAAATTTTTTTTTTATTGAAAGCTCGACGACGTGGCACCGAGCCACCCATAAGGTGTGTCTAACGACGCCTGACACGCGGACTATCGAGGCAAATTCAACAATGCCTCATAGGATTCTGTGAGGGGAAAAAACCGGCCAAGTGCGAGTCGAACTCGCGCACCGAGGGTTCCGTATCACCATGTCATAGTCAGCACCACTCACGCCATCTATACTCACGTTTTATGAAATGCTTCATATTAGTTAAAGTTCATGATTAGTTAAAATGCTTCATACTGTTTTCGGTAGATGGCGCGCATACACTTTTTAGTTTCTTGTATGAGCACCGCCGTGAATTTTTTACTTTTTCTTATTTTTATTATTTGTTGTTATATCATCAGTCATACATAACATTAATAATAACACGTATTCTGTGAAAACTTTCAACGGGCTACCTTTTTTTTTTATGGAAACTGACACGGTTGGCTACATCACCTAAAACATCCGTGATGTCAGCCCATAGCACCGGATGAACTTGGTGCCACGTCAGTGCTTCCCTTCGGTCGTGTCGGCTACACTGAACTGGGCGGAAAACACAAACTATTTACATAGCCGTTTCGACCGACGGGTGGGTTAAACCCTACCACCTAGTAATATAAGAAGGGAGTCATATCCCTTAGTCGCCTTTTACGACTTACACGGGGAGAGATGCAGTGGGGCTATTCTTTTAAAATACCGGCCCCACACGGTACGGTACACTACCTATTACGGTTCAAGAGATACAGCCCTCAGACAGACAGACGGACGGACGGACAGACAGACAGACGGCGGTGTAGGCTTAGTAATAGGGTCCCGTACGACGGATACGGAACCCTAAAAACGAACACACATATAAACACACGCTGCCCAAAATCACCCTTTTGGCTTAGTCGTGGTCGGGTCAAAATAATATTTTTAAGGCCAAAACCAAAAATAAGCTGCTATCTTAAGGCCGTGACAAACGCCAACGACCTTGAGCATTCGGGAATTCTACATAATGTACCATGCGACTGCTAATTTCGCTTCGCACGTTCAAGTCACATTTAGCGTAGTTTGTCGCTATCAGCCTAAAGAGTTGATGGTTCGGGGTTCGAATCCCACTTTCGTATGTTTTTTTTTTTTGCTTTTTTATTATTTTAATTATTAAAATGATTGTGGCTTATGTAACTGATGCGTGATTCTAATTTTTTATTTTTTATTATTTTACCTAAATAACATTTTATTGTAATTTCTTCCAAATTATTTTAGTTCATGTACTTACCACTTTTTATAAACCTCTAAATAGACTATCGATGAAAACTAAAATAAAAATAGGTAGGTAGGTAATAGGTAGATAGGCATTTAGGTATGTATGGCAAATATCATAGCAACATAGGTACCGGCCGGCGCGCGCGGCGCGCGCGGCGGCAGCATGGCACGGTGCGGTGGGGTGCGGTGCGGTGCGGTAACTCAGTAGCAGCGTGCCACTCACGCATGCAAGCAAGCAATAACAAGCCGCTCCTCCGCGCCGCGCCGCCGCTCCTCCGCGCCGCGCCGCGCCGCCGCGTCGTCACCGCTCCGCGCCACCACAGTGCCGCCGCCGCCGCCGCCCCCGCTCCGCAGCGCGCCGCTGTTGCTAGGCTACTTTTATTTAGGCATGGTTCTATAGTCCTTGCATCTCAAGCGCAGACAGCGTTATACCACACCCGTGACACTAGTCACATTTTCTATGAAGCGGCCGAAAATGTGTACCTACTGCTCACGTACGCGGGCGCCTTTGCGTGTATTGGTGCGACCTCGATAACTTGGGTACAGGGTTGGCACTCTTTATGAGAAGTTTGTAGTGGACAATATTATAAATTATATTTGATGTAATTTAAAAGGAAACATTTTTAATTATGACTATCTATGTATATGTACCTCTTAACATTATTGGAGGGCAAGAAAAAAAGAAAAACATCAACTTATATGCACATGTTTTATTTTTACTCGCTAACTAAACGACAATTTTGCAGTGAAAGTTTCACTAAATTTTGGAAACTTTGCAATAGGTATTCCATTTTTATTATTTTTAAGCCGAATCGTATGTGAAGCTAAAGTGAAATTTTCAATGTATACTTGCCGCCATTTTGAACTTTTTAGTTACTGGACCGATTGCTTTCAAAATTGATATCTGGGTGTCTGTGTAGGCTCTGAATACGAATCTGTAATCAAAATAAAAAAAAAGTGGCCGCCATTTTGAACTTTTTAGTTACTGGACCGATTGCTTTCAAAATTGATATCTGGGTGTCTGTGTAGGCTCTGAATACGAATCTGTAATCAAAATAAAAAAAAGTGGCCGCCATTTTGAACTTTTCAGTTACTGGACCGATTGCTTTCAAAATTGATATCTGGGTGTCTGTGTAGGCTCTGAATACGAATCTGTAATCAAAATAAAAAAAAAGTGGCCGCCATTTTGAACTTTTCAGTTACTGGACCGATTGCTTTCAAAATTGATATCTGGGTGTCTGTGTAGGCTCTGAATACGAATCTGTAATCAAAATAAAAAAAGTGGCCGCCATTTTAAACTTTTCAGTTACTGGACCGATTGCTTTCAAAATCGATATCTGGGTGTCTGTGTGGGCTCGGAATACGAATCTGTAGTCAAAATTAAAAAAAAGTGGCCGCCATTTTGAACTTTTTAGTTACTGGACCGATTGATTTCAAAATTGATATCTGGGTGTCTGTGTAGGCTCTGAATACGAATCTGTAGTCAAAATTTAAAAAAAGTGGCCGCCATTTTGAACTTTTCAGTTACTGGACCAATTGCTTTCAAAATCGATGTCTGGGTGTCTGTGTGTGCTCTGAATACGAATCTGTAGTCAAAATTAAGTGGCCGCCATTTTAAACTTTTTAGTTACTGGACCGATTGATTTCAAAATTGATATCTGGGTGTCTGTGTAGGCTCTGAATACGAATCTATAGTCAAAATTTAAAAAAAGTGGCCGCCATTTTGAACTTTTCAGTTACTGGACCAATTGCTTTCAAAATCGATGTCTGGGTGTCTGTGTGTGCTCTGAATACGAATCTGTAGTCAAAATTAAGTGGCCGCCATTTTAAACTTTTTAGTTACTGGACCGATTGCTTTCAAAATAGATATCTGCGTGTCTGTGTGGGCTCTAAATATGAATCTGTAGTCAAAACTAAAAAGTGCAAGATGGCGGCAACTATTTTTAAATTTTGAAAACGGATTCGTATTCAGAGCCCATACAGATACCCAGATATCAATTTTGAAAGCAATCGGTCCAGTAACTAAAAAGTTCAAAATGGCGGCCACTTTTTTTTAATGTTCACTACAGATTCGTATTCAGAGCCCACGGAGACACCCAGATATCGATTTTGAAAGCAATCGGTCCAGTAACTAAAAAGTTCAAAATGGAGGCCGTTTTTTTTTATTTTGACAACGGATTCGTATTCAGAGCCCACACAGACACCCAGATATTGATTTTGAAAGCAATCGGTCGAATAACTAAAAAGGTCAAAATGGCGGCAACTTTTTTTAAATATTCACTACATATTTGTATTCAGAGTCCACACAAACACCCAGATATCGATTTTGAAATCAATCGGTCCAGTAATTAAAAAGTTCAAAATGGCGGCAACTTTTTTTAAATGTTCACTACAGATTCGTATTCAGAGCCCACACAGACACCCAGATATCGATTTTGAAAGCAATCGGTCCAGTAACTAAAAAGTTCAAAATGGCAGCCGCTTTTTTTAAATTTTGACAACGGATTCGTATTCAGAGTCCACACAGACACCCAGATATCGACTTTGAAAGCAATCGGTCCAGTAACTAAAAAGTTCAAAATGGCGGCCACTTTTTTAAATTTTGACAACGGATTCGTATTCAGAGTCCACACAGACACCCAGATATCGACTTTGAAAGCAATCGGTCCAGTAACTAAAAAGTTCAAAATGGCGGCCACTTTTTTTAAATTTTGACAACGGATTCGTATTCAGAGTCCACACAGACACCCAGATATCGACTTTGAAAGCAATCGGTCCAGTAACTAAAAAGTTCAAAATGGCGGCCACTTTTTTTAAATTTTGACAACGGATTCGTATTCAGAGTCCACACAGACACCCAGATATCGACTTTGAAAGCAATCGGTCCAGTAACTAAAAAGTTCAAAATGGCGGCCACTTTTTTAAATTTTGACAACGGATTCGTATTCAGAGTCCACACAGACACCCAGATATCGACTTTGAAAGCAATCGGTCCAGTAACTAAAAAGTTCAAAATGGCGGCCACTTTTTTTAAATTTTGACAACGGATTCGTATTCAGAGCCCACACAGACACCCAGATATCGACTTTGAAAGCAATCGGTCCAGTAACTAAAAAGTTCAAAATGGCGGCCACTTTTTTTAAATTTTGACAACGGATTCGTATTCAGAGCCCACACAGACACCCAGATATCGACTTTGAAAGCAATCGGTCCAGTAACTAAAAAGTTCAAAATGGCAGCCGCTTTTTTTAAATTTTGACAACGGATTCGTATTCAGAGCCCACACAGACACCCAGATATCGACTTTGAAAGCAATCGGTCCAGTAACTAAAAAGTTCAAAATGGCAGCCGCTTTTTTTAAATTTTGACAACGGATTCGTATTCAGAGCCCGATCGTTGTTCTGTGCTGTGAGTGCGAAAGAACCGCGCGCGTACGTGTAAGTAGCTACTACTCCCTCTCGAAGGTGCGCTCGCTCTCCTCTCGACAGTCGGTGCCAGCCTGACTAGCCGTCCGCCAGAAGTCGACCAGTAGGCCTATTCTGCATGTCAAATGACAATTCCCAGTTGACGGTATATTCCCAGTTGCATGCCAGTTTTCGCAAAACATTCGTATTCTGCACGCAAAACTGGCGATGAACGTATAATGCCGTTAGCTGGATGACTACTGGGAAATCTATAATCTTTGCGCGCCGTTATCGTGAATATTTATAGTTTCATCTCGCTCGGTTATTCGAAGGAAAAAGGGATGTATTGTGAGAAATGCATGAGTCTATCACAAACACGCCAAGATTATGGAGCATGTGCAACACTGCGCTGCAGATATGTAATATTGTATTCTTTGGCTGCAGCTGTCAAGTTTAAACTATAGGACTGGTGTTTTATCATAATATAAATTTGCAACATAGACTGAATATTTCAAGTAATATCCATCCATAATATTAGATAAAATCTGTGTGTGGAAGTGTTATATTCTATATCCAGCGAGCCAAATTCAAGAAATACTACCATAAAAAAAGTGACCTTTAAAAAATGCGATACGTATTCGCTCCAAGAAATCAATGTTACCGGTGAGCCAAGAGTGAAGAAAATACATTCCGCGATACGCTCACGGCTACTGCAACATACCTATGACAAGGAAGTAGCGGAATACTGCAAGTTTTGATGTTATCAGCTGAGACATACATAACCTACAACGGACATACATTTGGAGGGTTCTATGGACTAAGGCGCTTGCAGAAGTAAATAGGCTGAGCCGGAAGTGTTCTTCGACTAGATGGCGTGAGTAACGTGATATTTATTTATAATATAACACGACCCATACCCAATCTTCATTACATAACCTAACTTTTATAGATATACTTATTGTACTTCGGCACCATTGAGCTATACGTTGTACCATTGAGCTATACAACGTACATACATCTCAATGTTCGGCACAGATTGGCTCGAACTTGCTAGGGGCATATCGCGGTACCTCCGAGCACCGCAGGCGATTAGCCCACGACCCGAGGGGCAGTAGCTAGATTTTAGAGTCCTTCACTCCTGTTGCAGTACAGCTATATACCTGCCGGTAGATCTACGGGACAAAGAGCCGATCGCAAAGCCAAATAATATATGCATGATTAGCTAGTTAATTTAGTCTACACACTCTTATATATTCATACACTGTTAGGTATATTATGTTTCACTGTTAAAATTGTTATATTATTATTACAGTACATTAGAAAATTAGGTATAACATTGACTATAAGTATAGATATATAAGTACATACTTAGTGGAATATTAACTGTAAAAATAGAGCACACATAGCGGTACGTGTCACAGGATATTGTTGTTTATTATACACTTATATACACATACATATAGACACTTGTATTTGTACGTATTAACCATAGAATTATTGTTGTTAATTATATGTGACACTTGTATTTGCATGTGCTGACTATACCTA
The DNA here is from genome assembly GCA_946902875.1 of Nematopogon swammerdamellus. Lineage (NCBI taxonomy): Eukaryota > Metazoa > Arthropoda > Insecta > Lepidoptera > Adelidae > Nematopogon > Nematopogon swammerdamellus. Next base: position 12,028,231 of record OX336359.1, read on the forward strand.
AGAATTCTAAAAGGATAGGTAGTACTACATAAATTATATATATATATAAACATAGTGACTACTACTGACATACTTGTCGTGTTACTTATTCTGGTTTCTGCTAACCGAGTTGACCTTTTTTTTTTTCATGCGCACACGGAGCGGCGCACGGGCTGCAATGGTCAGCGAGAGCGACGGGCACCTGCAGAGCCTGCTACAGCAGACGGAGGAGCTGCGCGAGCTGAACGGGCGCCTCCTCACCGAGCAGGACGACAACTCGGCCGCGTTTGAGAACGTCTTGGCAGACAACGCTCGGCTCCAAGCGGTGCTCGTCAAGAAGGAGAGGTGCCTCGCGGAGCTCCAGGAGAGTGAGGAGAAGTGCATGGACATGATCTACTGGTATGAGAATAACCAGGAGTTTGAGAAAGTCTGGACTCCAACAACGCACTGCACAAGGAGTTGCTGGAGACGCGGAGCAATAAGGACAGCAGCTGCTCGTCCTCCTACGACGGGGCGGTGGAGTAACTGCGCGACGTGAGGGACCGGCTGACCATTGAGAGGAAGCAGAATGTCGCGCTGCGGATAGTTTTATCATTTATTTATCAAGACGGTTTATCATGCCTATTTTGAGAGCATCATGTCATATGGCATTATGTTTTGGGGAAATGCAGCAGATTCAAATAGAATATTTTTATTACAGAAGAGGGCCTTGCGGTACATGTTAAATATGAAAACTAGAGATACTTATAGGACAGCGTTCGGCGAGATAGGAATCATGCATGACTTTACCAAGTGCATATGTTTACCAGAACATATGCTATGCCAGAAAATACATTCATGATTGCTCTCTTAATTCCGACAATCATAACTATGATACACGGTGTAAGAATAATGTACAACTAATAAGACATAGATTAGCTAAAACGTCAAAAAGCTTTATTTTTAATAGTGTTAGATTTTATAATAAACTGTATTCTAACATTAAACAATTAGATGATAATAATTTTAAACGACGGATTAAAATAATGTTAATTGAAAAGAGTTATTTTATTACACTATTTAAGGATGCATTAACTGACCGTAATTTTATCTAAGAGTTTGACTACTGTTTTCCCCACTTACAAATTTTGACAATTGGATACACTTTGTATCATTAGATTTTTAATATGACTTATTACATTTCTTTGTAATAAATGTAAACTACTTGTTTTTATTTGACGTGATATATGAAGTATCAAAATTGACGTTGGTACTATACACCAGATACCTATAGGTAATTTAAATAGGCAGTGTGCTCATATTCTTGAGTATTCATGTTTATGCTGTAAATATCAATGTTCTTGTGAGCGGTAGTATGGGTTAATTATTGGAAATTACTTTAATATAATACTTATTTACTAACAAAACATTGTGACTTGCGAAGTTTGTTTGTCAGTTCTTCTTCGCATTGAATTTATTTAGAACTGGCGGAATTTTCGACATGACCAAGCGTTGGTTACCTACCTATGGATGAAATTATACAATAAACAATAAGTATTGCCAGCCTAACGTTTTTAAGGCGCTTTCTAGAATTTTGCATTCGCACGGCTGTATTGATAATATTTTAAAAAATATAATCGATACATTTTGTAGGTAGACGACGAAACATCTTATTAATTAATTACTTATAAATTAGATGTTAATTTATGTTTTTCTCGGATACATTAAAAAAAAGGTTATAAAATTTTTGACAAAATTTTGATAAACAAGGTGGCAACACAAATCATTGTCGTCGTAGCCAACCTTTGTTTTTTTTTATGGAAACTGACGGTTGGCTACCTCACCTACTAACTCCGTGATGTCAGCCCATAACACCGGGTGAACTAGGTGCCATGTCAGTGCATCCCTTCATTTCATGTCGGCTACAATGAACTAGACGGAAAACACAAACTATTTACATAGCCGTTTCGACCGACATTTCATTCAGTGCGGTGGTACCAACCCGGGCAGGTTGAACCCTACCACCTAGTAAGGTAAGAAGGGAAGGGACCTACAGTTTAACGTGGAATCCGAACCACAGTCAGCCTCCAACGGTCGAGCGGTCACCCATCCAAATACTGACCGCACCCAGCGTTGCTTAACAATCAATAGCAACAGTCAACTGTCTGCACCACTGAGCTGTCGAAGCTGACAATAGTAGCCTTGTAGTAATTTGTTGTAAAATATATTCATTTGTTTTAGTTTTAAATAATACTTTTTTTTTATTTCTTCATTCATTTACCTTAATACCTTTATTACCTTATACTACTTACCTAAACTTATTTACCTAGTAAGGTAAGAAGGGAGGGGAACTACAGTTTAACGTGGAATCCGAACCACGGTCAGCCTCCAACGGTCGAGCGGTCACCCGCCAGAGGAGAAACTGACCGCACTCAGCATTGCTTAACAACAGTCGACTGACCGCACCATGAGCTACTGAGGCTGACGAATTTCCTTATCCCTTAGTCGACTTTTACGACATGCGACGGGGAGAGATGCAGTGGGGCTATTATTTTTAAGTACCGGCCCCACACGGTAGAACGCACGGTTGTTGTCTTGCTTGTCATTATTTTGGTCGGTTCGTCAAAGAGTTTGCGATTTGTAATGGAACTGCCGTCGCCTCCGCCGCCGCCGCCCCGCCGCCGTCCACGGGAAGGCGAGCTTAAATGCGGTAGCTGGGAGAAGGGTAGGTACCTATATAAATTTTTTCGTCAGTATATTCACAAATTAAAATTTCCCGACATTTATGCATCATTTGTACCAATTTTTTTTTTTTTTTTTTTGTAATCCGGTATGGGTGGCTGAGTCAGAGGGGCCAAAGCGCATGCTCCGACCAGCCGATATCACCTCTGAGAAGATAGGTGCCATACCGGAGACTTCCCTGGATTGCTGGCTATACTGGACTAGAGGAGAACACAACCGAGGCTGCTATGCGGCCATCTTACATCCAGTACGGTGGTACCAACCCAGTCGGCTACAATTTGAGCCTACCACTTAGTAAGGGGCAAGAGAAGGGACCTACAGTTTTACACCGGTTCCGAACGGTGAAGCTGCAGATGTAGTATGCACGTAAATTTGTTTTTCGTTAGAAAAAACTCATAGTTACACGCCGACCGGATTCGAACCGAGGACCTCTCGCATGAGGAGCCGATGCCCAAACCACTCGGCCACCCGCCGCTTATAAACAGAAACAGAATATCGACAGAAATCCTATTTCTATACAGGTAGTCCTATACAGTCACTTGCCACATTATATATATAATAAAAATCATCGGGTTTTCTGATTTAAAAGAACTCGACGAAATATAAGTGAAATTTTATAAGTAGGTACTACGGTCTTTGGTTATAAGCAACGACATACGTTACCCCTAGACTAGCGGATGAATCTCAGGCGAAATCTCCTGAGAACTCTCAGTGACAGTTGTCAAAAGTGTTTCAAGAATACGAAATGTTTGGCATCCCATTCAAAGTAACGGCGTACTACGTGGCTAAATGTCAAATTCCATGACAGCCAGGTCCAGACTGCGTTCCGCGGATTTCAAGAATACGAATGTTTTGTCAGGCAGGAAAATCGTCAGTTTAGCGTGTAATTTCGCCTGAGAAGCGCCTGAGCGGAGTTGCCGAATAGACCTCCAGACAGCGCTCGCGGGCTGCGGGGCGCGGGGGGAAGCAAACTCGCTTCGAGGCGGAGCGTCGCTTCTATACGCCAGTATTATAAGTATTCTATGGTTATACCACAGTACCTATTAGTTATTCTGTGGTTATACCAACGAAAGCCATGCATATAACGCCCCGTCAAGTTACGTACCGGAGCGTATACTGATAGATACCACAGAAGAGAGATATTACTGATACGGTCGTACTGTATACTGGTACGGAAAATGACACGGTGGCAACATCACCTACAATACAACATCCGAGATGTCAGCTCGTAACAACTGGTGAAGTAGGTGCTATGTCAGTGCTTTTCTTCGGTCGTACCGGCTTCACTGAACTGGACGGAAAAAAAGAAGGGAGTCATATCCCGAAATAGTTTGTATTTTCCGTCCAGTTTAGTGTAGCCGGCACGACCAAAGGGAAGCACTGACATGGCACCTAAGTTCACCCGGTGTTATGGGCTGACATCACGGATGTTATAGGTGATATAGCAAACTGTGTCAGTTTACATAAAAAAATCCCTCAGTCGCCTTTTACGACATGCACGGGGAGAGATGCAGTGGGGCTATTATTTTAAATTACCATCCCACACGGTACAAATATACCTAACCACCTATCTTTTTTCCATTCGATCCAAACACAGAAGACAGAAATGACGACCGACACGCGGGCGCAGCAGGGCAGGAGCGAGCAAGCGAGCCCGGAACTAAAATTGTATCTAGTATTGAAGTGCCTGCTAAATTGACGAAGGCAAAAATTTTACCCTTCCGACTGAAGAATTACGTCAATAATTTCATGTAGGCGTTTTTTGTTTTTTATTTTTATCTCCTTTCGTGGATAAAATAATAAAAAAAATTGAATAGAGTTTTCTCAGAGCTTTGTGACCTTTGAATCGGTGGTATTGTAAAATTGTAATAATACACACATACTCAGATTTTCAAAAATTCATGCTTTTTTTATATATTTTTAATTTTATGTTTATTACTTACTTTTACTCATTATTAAAAAAACCAGCAATGCACTTTGTTGGTAAGGAACCAAAATATAGGTTGGTATTTTTTTAATTTTCTGAATGTGTGTCAATTGGTCAGTTTTGGACCTTCTTTGTCGCACTTTTTGCATGTTTTGCGTATTTGGCGTTTGTCACCGCCTTAAAACAACGCAATAAATCTGATTGTTCTGTCCGAAACTCGAAAGTATAGATAGGGCTCGGATGTTCTCGAAACAAGAAATCGTATTGTGCTGTATGTAACTGATAAAAAGGTGATATGATAACTCGATTTGAGGAAGTCCCTCGACTCGAAGTCCCAAAACTCAACGTCAAGCGGGAACCAGGGAGTAGGCTGGTTTATGACTACCCAGGGGAAAATAAGAAAAAAAATCGGAGTCATTTCTTTTTTATGATATGAGCATTTTTTTTAAATTTTACTTAATATTTTTTTGTGATAGAACTATGGGCATTTTGGTTTTATTTGGGATACTGATCAATAGCAGAGTTATTTAGGCTACCAATAAAAAACATTTAACAATTATATTTGCAAATTTGTAGTCGTAGTACCTAAAAATGTTGTACGAAACGTTTTTCAAAAAATGCTCAAGTCATAAAAAACAAATGACCCCGTTTTTATTTTCTTATTTTTCCCTGGGTAGTCATAAACTGGCCTACTCCCTGGTTCCCGCTTGACGTTGAGTTTTGGGACACGGTGTATATTTTAAAGTGTGATGAAGAAATAATTTTCACATTAATATGTACTGAATAATGTACATGTCTCAATAAAATATTGTTATTGTTGTGTGTTCTTTATTGCGAAATAAATATCTGAATATGAATCTTACCTTGATATTACAAGAAAAAACATTTTTAATGGAATCTGATACGGTTGGGTACATCACCTACAACATCCGTGATGTCAGCCCGGGAGAACTAGGTGCCATGTCAGTGCTTCCCTTCATTTCATGTCGGCTACACTTACAGAAATCAAATACACTGAACTGGATGGAAAACACGAACTATTTCATTCAGAGCAGACCTAGTAAGAAAGGAAAGTACCTACAGTTTTACGTGGAATCCGAAGTTGCTCTATGGGTCGACCTACAGATTTTTATATCGTTCTCGAAGAAAAATATTTCCGGTGTGGCAGTTTCAAATTCTAAAATTCAAACTACTCTTTCGAGCGCCATCTGTTGGCGCTTTCAGTAATAACAACGACTTTGTTCCTAAACGAAAATGACAACAACACGAGCCATGCGAACAGATAAGAAAGTTAGTACGTTTGTCGATAGATGGCGCTGCAGCAAAGTTTTACAGTTTTCAAAATAGGAATGTTTACTCGACTATTTTCGTTGAATTTTCATGGCCACATGATTGGTTGGAAAAATGTTTATATTATTTTTAATAAAAAAGTCAACCCTTTTTTTGCATGGAGTTGACAACATGTATTTATGTATGTATATATGTAGGTAGGTTGGTAATCTAGAATTTTTTTTAATTATTATAACCCTTTTTCCTTCTAGCTTCTATTTATAACCCTATGATGTAATATAGTCGGTATTGACGAGAAACACAAATCATACTGAAACCTTCTGAAACACAAAAAAATCTATAATTTATTCAAGAAATGAAATAAGAAAGATAAGTTATTTAACAGAGTTCTTGCAGCACAACACCGATAACTCTGCTTACCCCGATTGTCGGGATTCAGCGTGTGTGATATGTATGTATGTATGTAAGTTATTTAAAAGTCACCTTGAAGTCTGGACTGGAATTATGAATCAAGGTGCAATATTATAACTGAGGCGATTTTTGCTTTTTGTTTTATGTAAATCAACATGGGTGGCTATGCCGAAAGAGGTGCAGTCGACAGAGCCATAAAATCACCTCTCCTCGCGAAACCAGCAGATGTGTGGACTGTTAAAACCTAAAAATAATTTCTATATTAGCAAACATAAGTAAACATAACACGCACGCTAATAATGACTTATACCTTACCTAGGTACCTATGTATGCTCTCACTAGGCCGGACGGATCATAACGGTTATCTCTGCCTATCAAATAGCTTATAATTTTATTCCGATAATATTAGACTTGGATAAATTTACCGATAAGTGAATTTTGGTGGCATGATCGTCCGATCGTTAAGACTGTTCCTCGGACTGTTCCTTGGCTACCTAGGTAGGAGATTGGAGTTAAGAGGATTCGTATGGCAAAACAACGAAAATTGTTATATTTTTTAAAACTTCAAACATAAATTAAGTTCTATGAAGTAGGTACATAATATGGTTTTTTTTTTAAACTAGATAATAATTATGTAGTAAACAAACACTGAAGCAGCCTTTTTAAATTTACAGTATTTTTTTATGGTGAAAAACATTTCTGAATGCGACTCTATTTTAATTTATTATGTCGAGCTAGCTCAATACTGGATAATTGTTTTGGAACATTGATGTATAGGAATAAAATTTACGTCATTGTATAGGGAATAAAATTTTCTAGACACTAAAGCAGCATTATTTGAAAAAAAAAAAACAAATCCTAATAATTTTAAACAAACAAAAACTTTGTTGCTCCTTTGAGTTTTTAGCCTTCGCCGTGGAAACCCTTGGCGTGTGGTCGCCCGACGCAATCAGCTCGGAAAGTTGTTAATAGAAAAGTCGGGCGACCGCCGCGCCAAATCTTTTTTTCTCCAGCGAATAGGGCTGGAGATTCAAAGGGGCAACGCGGCTAGTGTTTTGGGCACGGTGGGGGAGTCGGTGGAGATGGATGAAATTTTTTTTATTTAATAGGTGTTAATTTTAGTTTTAGTTTTTTTTTTCATTGTTATTGTGATTTTCTAATAAGTGAATTTGTACATTGTAATATTGAATTAAATATTTTTCCGACATAAATATATAACAAAAACTACAAAATTCGCCATATAAAAGCGCGCACTGCGCTCGATTGCTCAGTGCCGTTGACTCGAATTTTTGTTTTGCCATAATATGAATCCTCTTAAACCCTTTCGGATTGGCACCACCGCGCTGAATAAAGGTCGGTGCACCGTGCAATACTTAACACCTGCGCGGCGTGACCAAAAGAAAGGTCGGGTGGTTCGAAGTGGCCGCGGAAATAGTTCGTGTGGCCGGCCAAACCAAAGGGAAGCCCTGACACGGCACCTAGCTCGCCGAGGTGTGGCCTGACACACCCGATGTAGTACGTGATATAACCTACCCCTTGTTCCTGCCGGAACTAAGTGCCGTGCCAGTGCTTTCCTTCGTTCGTGTCGTTATATTTTTGTTCTGTATACGGTTTTCTCGCTCATATAGATGCTTTCGTTTCCTTGTTGACTTTGTTCAAACTTTTAGGGTTCCGTACCTGTTATAGGTACTAAGCCTACGTCGTCCGTCCGTCTGTCTGTCTGTCTGTCTTTACTACTTTAAAGATATGCATGTTTTGAACTATATTCGTGGTTCGGATTCCACGTAAAACTGTAGGTCCCTTCCCTTCTTATCTTACTAAGTGGTAGGGTTCAACCCGCCCGGGTTGGTACCACCGCACTGAATGAAACGTCGGCGGAACGGCTATGTAAATAGTTTGTGTTTTCAGTCCTGTTCAGTGTAGCCGGCACGACCGTAGGGAAGCACTGACGTGGCACCTAGTTCACCCGGTGTTATGGGCTGACATCACGGATGTTGTAGGTGAGGTAGCCAACCGTGTCAGTTTCCATAAAAAAAAATTGTAGCCGGTTAAAATTTTCATAGAATAGATATTTTATTATGTGTTTTAAGGCGCATATCCTTACAAATAAAAAAGAAATAAACAAAATTAAATATAATATAATATAATTAAAAAGAGAGTACATATAAGAAATGTGTTTTTTTTTTCAGCGTGTTTTTTTTTTGCTTTATCCTTAACACAGTAACACATATAAGAGCCAATCTCGGTGTGATTATGGTGCAAACTGTAAAGTAAAACAACAACGTCAAAATTCGGCCAAATGCGAGACGGACTCGCGCTAAGGATCCCGAGCTGAATGAAAGAAAACACATTTTTTCTAATAAATACATGATACAAATATGTGGTGGTACGGAACCAACGGTGCGCGAAACCGACTCGCACTTGGCCGGTTTTTCTTGATATTACATTATTTACTCTCTTCCCACTTTTTACCCGACTGCGCTAAGCAAAAAGGAGGGTAATTATTTTTATTTACGTACCTACGTATTTATTTAATCCTCAATGGCGAATTTATCGCGACAGAAAATGTAAATATATTTTTTTAAAATTAATTCGCCGTACCAATTTATAAACAAAAATATATGTTTAAAATGACTCAGTGAATGATAAAGAGGTATTTGTAGGAAATGTATTCCACAAAACAGATTAATGTATAAAGGTATAGGGTGTCTCGTCACTACTTTGTATTATTATTTATTATGCATTTAAATGATGAAATAAATGTAATAACTTTATTATTACAACATTGAAATGCCGCTTATATGTCTGTCTTCGGTTTAATATTCTTAAAAAGAAATAAATAGAGTAAAAGTAAAAATGTATTTACTTATTTCAAAATAATAAGGTCGTCCGTCCATAATGTTGGACTTCGAAAATGCGCCAGCCAGAGGTCTACATATCAAACAGGCCATTTCTCATGAGGTCTACTTATCAAACAGCCCATTTCTCATGAGATCTACTTATCAAATAGCCCATTTCTCATGAGGTCTACTTATCAAATTGTCCATTTCTCATGAGGTCTACTTATCAAATAGCCCATTTCGCATGAGGTCTACTTATCAAATAGCCCATTTCTCACGAGGTCTACTTATCAAATAGCCCATTTCTCATGAGGTCTACTTATCAAATAGCCCATTGCTCATGAGGTGTACTTATCAAATAGACCATTCCTCATGAGGTCTACTTATCTAATAGCCAATTTCTCATGAGGTCTACTTATCAAATAGCCCATTTCTCATGAGGTCTACTTATCAAATAGCCCATTCCTCATTTTGACTACTTCTCTAGTCGCATTCTGTCTAATTCTCAATGTTTCTACTTCACCAACCATCTACTTTTTTCTGTAACGTAATTTTTGGACAGCATCAAAATGGATTTTCCTTCCCTTGCGGCCTATTAGGTCGAGTTCCTGATATGTCTATAAATGTGTCTGTTACGACTATTTATGTGAAAGTCCATTTATTTGAACGTCCACTTTACTGGAAGGGTCACTCAGAGGAAAACTGAAAACAAAAAATGGTCAAAATGTCAATAATTTTTTTAAAAATAATTATTTAATTCTAAAACAATATTTATAAAAACAACCCTTATACGATCACGCTCCATGTCTGTCATTTTATTTGTAAGTAGTTTTTTATCAAGAAATTAAAAGAATTAAAACAAAGCTCCTACCCAGAAATAATATATATTTTTTTAAGATTTATTACTTTTTTGGCAACGTGAAATTATACCAATGCATGAGGTGGCTGTGGCTCTTAGTGAATTTAACACACAAATAAATAGGTATAATATTTCGTTACATATGTACTTACTTACAAGTTCATAGGTTATGCGGTTTCTATTTCCTGGATATACATATGCCAAATCATAATTTATTTTCCTGTTTTGCGCTTGCGCGTCTAACTGTTAGTATTTTATACAGCGCAGTAATGTGCATACGTTGACGAGTTACAGCACAAAATATTTATGAATTAATTAAATTTGATTTGTTATTCAGTCATTTTTACCATTATAAATGTATTATACTTTTTTAGGATTCTGTATCTATCCGGAAGCCTATCACTGAGCCTACGCCGTCATCTGTCCGTCTGTGCGTCTGTCCGTACGTCCTAGCTAGGGCTGTATCGTTTGAACAGTAATAGGTAGCTGGTTGAAAATTTCACAGAATATGTGTTATGTATGTATGACTGGTATACTAATAAATAATAAAAAAAGCGAGAAGTAAAAAAAGTAAGAAGTAAGAAACGTGTCTTTTTATGTTTTTGTTTTTGATCTATCGTAAAAACGGTAATACATAGGTACAACCGTCAAACTTGGTGTGGTAATAGTGCAAACTCTAAAGTAATACAACAAATAATTAAAACGGACCAATTACGTTGTGGTACGGTAAACTCGGTGCGCGAGGCCGGCTCGAACTTGGCCGATTTTTTAAGTATCTATCTAACATTGTTGGCACACTAAAATACAATTTTTTTTTATTTAAACTTGCGAAATAGTGCTTACGTAGGGTACACGAAAATTGGTCGATATTTTTATAATTTTGTTTTAATGTGTAATTTGTGTGCGTAAAGGGAAGCGCTTACATGACACCTAGTACCGAACGCCACGAGCCAAGTGTAATGGTCTGACATGTCGGCTGTACTAGACAACGTAAACAACCGTATGAAAATTGTCGCTGCTTTTTCGACCTAACAAAAAACAGTTTTTTTTCCAATGTCACAACACCCTATCAATAGCCGCCTTATCTATAGCAGATGATAACAAGAACGTGTGTCTATATCACTCACTTCGTGCAAGTATTTCGAAGCGTGAGCATTTTCCGTGTTATCAAAGTGATATAAAACACAAAAAAAAATAAAATAAAACAAAAAGTTCTCAAATGCTTTAAAAATGGGCAGACATTGGAAATCGGTGTTATGGATTTCGGTGACGTTGCTGTGTCTGGCTGCCAGTGGTGAGTTTATGTCTTATCTTTTTGAATGATAAAGGTATCTACACAAGTGGATAAGGACAATGGAACGGTGCGCGGAAGTTGTGTCGTCATGCTTTTGAAAATAAATACATACCGCACGCTATATCCCGACAATCGGGTTAAGCAGAGTAATGGGAGTTGTGCTGCAGGTTTTTTTTTTTATGGAAACTGACACGGTTGGCTACATCACCTACAACGTCCGTGATGTCAGCCCATAACACCGGGTGAACTAGGTGCCATGTCAGTGCTTCCCCCTTTGATCGTGCCGGCTACACTGAACTGGTCGGAAAACACAAACTATATATTTACATAGCCGTTTTAACCGACGTTTCATTTAGTGCGGTGGTACCAACCCGGGCGGGTTAAACCCTACCACCAAGTAATATTAGGAGGTAAGGGACCTACAGTTTTACGAGGAATCCGAACCTCGGTCAGCCTCCAACGGTCAGCGGTCACCCATCCAAGAACTGACCGCACCCAGCGTTGCTTAACATTCAATAGCGACAGTTGACTGTCTGCACCACTGAGCTATCGAGGCTGACAAACGAGGCTGACAAAATGACAAACGGGTGGTACTCTTGTCAATTACAGCACGACACCAACCGTCACGTTTAGCAAAGTACCTCGGTCGGACAAGATCATAACTTTCAACCTACTGCATGGGTCGGTGGAAGGACCGCGCCGAAGTGAGACGTGGCTATCCTGTCGCCCTTTAGCACGGTATCTCGTCCTTGTTCCTTAGTAGCCTTTTACAACATGCACGAGGAGAGATGCAGTGGGACTATTGTTTTTAAGTATCGGCCCCACACGGCGCCTAAATATAAACTAATATTGAGAAAATTTATTGAAGAACCGTGCGTATGGGGTTGGTACTTAAAAAGAATAGCCCCACTGCATCTATCCCCATACATGTCGTAAAAGGCGACTAAGGTATAAAGGACGAGATGCCGTGCTAAAGGGCGAAAGGCCAGCCACCTCTCACCTTGGCAAGGCCCTCCCATCTAGTCAGGCAGTAGGTGAGTCTTTGTGCCTCACTTGCTGCTTGAGAATTATCTTGTCCTAATACTTTGCTGAACCTGTTCGTCGGTGTTGTCCAGTAATTTACGAATCGTAAAAATGTCACGTCCATCCTGGGGATGGAGGTGTCCAGGGACGTTGGGTTTCGATCGTTCATAGAGTCCAAGACGAAACTAGCGTCTCGAAATTTAGGGATCCTTTACCGATGTCGGCGATTTTTCACGCCGCCCCGCCAGTCCAACTGCTTACACTCTATAAAGCACAAGTAAGGCCGGTGATGGAATATTGCAGTCATCTTTGGGGGGGTTCCCCTGAGTACCTTCTTTCAGCCTTGGATTCTATTCAGCGACGAGCCATTCGCCTCATTGGTGACTCTGTACTCACAAAGGATCTTCAACCTCTAAAGCACAGTCGTATCGTTGGGTCATTGAGCCTGTTTTATCGGTACTACTATGGCCGCTGCTCTGACGAACTTGCTTCCCTTATCCCTCCTCCTCCTGTTCGCCTTCGCCAAAGCAGCCATACTCTCGTGGAACACCCCCTTTGTAGTCGACAAGAAGAGTTCTTCGAACTGCACGATTCTCTAAATAGTTCTTGTGCCGCATTGCAAAGGTGTGGAACGAGCTCCCAGGGAATATCTTTCCCCACTCTTACAACCCACGGATCTTCAAATCGCGGGTTAATACTCTTTCCCCAGCGACATTAGTCCACCTTCAAGCCGGACTGGCACCTCCTCGGCGGTCACTGAGAAAAATGTGGTTTTGGCTTCATTATAAAATTTCATGACATTTGTTTAAAATACGGTGATAATAGATAAACATTGTGCTAGCATTAAAAGAACTATTTAAAAAAATATAAAACCGCCTTCAAAAATGTATGAAATAAAAAAACATCGAACCCTAGAGTTGAAGGCGGTGTTGTGATTTGTGTAGCCTTCTTTAGCACCGCCTTCAACTCTAGGGTTCCATTTTTTTTTATTTCATACATTTTTGAAGGCGGTTTTTATATTTTTTTAAATAGGCAGGTAGTTTTTTATTCCACAGTTTTTTTTAGTAATATTCCGCCTGGCTTTCCGATCCGATATTCACCAAATTAAAATGGGACCATACGGGAAGCATCAGCTTTCAAATAAAAAAAGAATTTACAAAATCGGTTCACCCAGTCGAAAGTTCTGAGGTGACAAACATAAAAAAATAAATAAAAATAAAAATAAAAAAATACAGCCGAATTGAGCACCTCCTCCTTTTTTTTGAAGTTGGTTAAAAAATACGCGGAAGTAATCAAGTGTAAAGGTAAATAACGCAATATTAAGATGACTAATCACCATAAAACCGTTGATAGAAAATATGATGATTATCTTCGTACTTTATGATGCAGTTTTTATAAAATAACACAATGTAACAGAAAATGCTCTACTTCTTAATTAAATAGATGCTACTAAGAAATAATATTATAATTATAAAACAAAAGGAAGTGGCACCATATAGTGTGAATAATTTCTTAGTAAAATTGAAGAAGTATCGCTGAGGTCACCGTAATGTAGTAAACTAGGATCAATGTGCATTGTCACATTATTTTTGTAGTTTGCATCAATATGCTTGAAGACATTGAAATATAATGAATACATACATATACATATCACACACGCTGAATCCCGACAATCGGGGTAAGCAGAGTAATCGGTGTTGTGCTGCAAGAACTCTGGTAAATTACACCACAACACCGTCCACCACGTTTCGCAAAGTATTCGAACAAGATTCAATCGATCAAGCAGCAAGTAGGGTACGAAGACCCGCCTGCTGCATGACTCGGTAGAAGTACCGTGCCAAGGTGAGAGGTGGCGAGCCTGTCGCCCTTTAGCACGGCATCTTGTCCTTATCCCTTAGTCGCCTTTTACGACATGCACGGGGAGAGATGCAGTGAGGCTACTCTTTTTAAGTACCGGCCCCACACGGTACAATGAAATATAATGAAATCCTATCTAAATACGATTATTTAAACAAAATCATACGGCTTGGTGCTGTGTTACAGGGAAAATCGCATGTACTTTATTATCAACATAGATAAAACAAAATACAGGCGATTTTCCCTGTAACACAGCACCAAGCCGTACGACATTCATGGTTCAGGTCGGAAACCACAAGTTAACGAGAGTCTCAAAAATCAAATTTTTGGGAATTACTCTAGACGAAAAATTAAAATGGGAAAAACACACAGACTGCATAGCTAAAAAACTGAATGCCTCAATATATGCTATTAGAAAAATTCGGGACACCATACAAAAATACGAGGAAAGCACACAAGCATTAGTAGGAAAGCATAGAAAATATGAGGAAGGCGTAGATAAATCGTAGGACAGCATACAAAAATACGATAAAAGCACACAAGCAGTAGTAGGAAAGCATACAAAAATATGAGGAAGACAAAGATAAATAGTAGCATAGCATACAAATATACCAGGAAAGCACACAAGCAGTAGTAGGAAAGCATTCAAAAATACGAGGAAAGCACACAAGCAGTAGTAGAAAAGCATACAAAAATATGAGGAAGGCGTAGATAAATAGTAGGACAGCATACAAAAATACGATAAAAGCACACAAGCAGTAGTAGGAAAGCATACAAAAATATGAGGAAGACAAAGATAAATAGTAGCATAGCATACAAATATACCAGGAAAGCACACAAGCAGTAGTAGGAAAGCATTCGAAAATACGAGGAAAGCACACAAGCAGTAGTAGAAAAGCATACAAAAATATGAGGAAGGCGTAGATAAATAGTAGGATAGCATACGAAAAATACGAAGAAAGCGCACAAGCAGGAGGAAAGTATACAATGATACGCTGACTGATATGGTGACCGGTCATCATATTATACGCCGAGCAGCAGCAATAGTAGTTTCATCGTACTTTTTGGTGATTTCTGTATGCTCCCACTTTCCGTGATTTCATCGTATTTTATAATGAACAGTTTTCTCAGTGATGAAACTGGTTGCGCCTGAGGCTTCGACCTCGGGCAGAGCCACCCAGTTCGGAAGCAATAAAAAAAATGTTACCGCTGGGTTAGTGAATCGCTTTAAGGCCTTGGCTTACGGTGACGCTTAGTTCGGGTCGATATAGTTCAGATATAGTTGAAAGAAGCGGTGGCTGGCCATGGC
Organism: Nematopogon swammerdamellus; assembly: GCA_946902875.1. Classification (NCBI taxonomy): domain Eukaryota; kingdom Metazoa; phylum Arthropoda; class Insecta; order Lepidoptera; family Adelidae; genus Nematopogon; species Nematopogon swammerdamellus. Next base: position 12,043,741 of record OX336359.1, read on the forward strand.
GTGATGCTCGTGAACGGGTGCTGTTTGTGGAGACTGGCCTGCTCCAATTGAAGCATATTATCTTAATGGTATACCTATGTATATACTACTGACCTGACTGCATAATTAGTTAACGCTACCCATTAAAACATTGACAACTTATTATCGCGCGCATAAGCGTGCCGAGGGGTTGGGGGTTGGGGTTCAAGCACAGATTAAGTAATAGTTACATACCCCTCTCCCAAAACCAAAAAACAACGGTTCGACCATCTAGAAAATGTTCTAGGCTCGTTCGAGTATTGGAATTCCCTTTGATCAATTCTGAAAACAATTTCACCCCCGAGGAGGTGCCAGTCCGGTTTCAAGGCGGACTAACGTCGCTGGGGAAAGGCTGTTGACCCGCGATTTGAAGATCTGTGGATTGTAAGAATAGGAAAGACATTCCCCGGAAGCCCCGTTCCACACCTTTGCGGTGCGACACAAGAAGGATTTAGAGAATCGTGCAGTCTTCTGTCGACTACGAAGGGGTGTTCGGCGAGTGTATGGCGGGTTTGGCGAAGAGCGAACAGGAGCAAGACGGACGAGGGAAGCAAGTTCGTCAGAGCATCGCCCATAGTAGTACCGATAAAACAGGCTCATGATCCAACAACGATGCAACAATATTTATGAACAAAAAAATTATCTATCAGTTGGTTGAAATTATTCCGAGCAATATTTTGCTGCATCGCATATAGCTAATAAACTCTTAATCTTATCTATCACAATACATACATATATATAAAATTTCACGCCACAGGTAAGTACTGATTGATCAATGCCAGGCACGTATCCAGAAATTTGATATATTTTGCGTTGTTCACAAACGGAGGGTTCCGAAGCCGTAATAATGTCCCTTCCTGCATGTGTATCGAGTGTGCGCAGGAGTCACTCGGTCGTCTCACTTGCATGTATGTCAAATAAGACGGCAACCTAATTACATGTGTTCGCCAATAGATGGCGTGATCCTTCACGCCATCTTTTTTTTTTTTTTATAGAAAGGGCGACATGTGGCATCGTTTCACTTACGAGTAGGTGACTTACGATACCCATGGACATTCTGTGATGCACGGGGATTGCGAATGCCATGCCGGCCTGACAGGAGCTTTTCATGCCTCTTTTGAAAATCCCCAAGCTGGATGTTCACTTACTGTAGGTATCTGTGTTTTCTGGTAAGTGGGTCAGAACGCCCCTCAAAATTAAATGTAATTGGGTCGAAAGAATAATTTTTTTTTTGACAATGGGTCGTGAGAATGGGTCAGAACGCCACAAGATCGCTGTTACTTGGGAGGAAATAGATGAACAGGGAGTGCATTCCACATTTTCCCGGTTCTGTGAATAAAAGACCTACTGAACCGGTTGGTGCGCATCCTCGGTAGGTCCATTGTATAGGGGTGCACCCCCTGCCCAGTACGCGTAGTGCGGAGGTGGATTGGGGACGGCGGAATCGCGTTAACCAGCTCCTCCGAACACTCCCCGTGAAATAGACGATAGAACACACTTAGGGAGCCGCGCCGTCCCTACGGAGTTGCAGCGGTTCTAAGTCGCGGGACACCACAGGGTCAGCCTTGGTGATCTATCGGTGACTTGTAAATATTTTGGAAATTACGTCATCCTTGTTTCCCTTCCCGGTACGATTTTTACAGTGTCGCAAGGGACACGTAGGCATTATCAGACATTATATTTGTAGAAAACTACGATCGACGCGCCTGCACTCGTCGAGCGTGCGAGCGACAGATCGTCAACTCGAGATCGACCGTTTGGCTTATGTCAGTCAGTAGGAACCGATCGAGGAATCGACCGATGATTTTTTATAGCATTTTTTAGATAATTTTTTTTAAATCGTTTTTAATTCAATGATTGATTTTATTTGTTCTTATCTTAATTTTGTTGTTCTATTGACTATTTCTTATGTACAATCAAAAACATAAGTAGTAAAGGAACACAGGTAGTTAAGGAAGGTTAGGTAGGTACCTATGATTATACCTGGATATACATATGCCAAATCATAATTTATTTTCCTGTTTTGCGCTTGCGCGTCTAACTGTTAGTATTTTATACAGCGCAGTAATGTGCATACGTTGACGAGTTACAGCACAAAATATTTATGAATTAATTAAATTTGATTTGTTATTCAGTCATTTTTACCATTATAAATGTATTATACTTTTTTAGGATTCTGTATCTATCCGGAAGCCTATCACTGAGCCTACGCCGTCATCTGTCCGTCTGTGCGTCTGTCCGTACGTCCTAGCTAGGGCTGTATCGTTTGAACAGTAATAGGTAGCTGGTTGAAATTTTCACAGAATATGTGTTATGTATGTATGACTGGTATACTAATAAATAATAAAAAAAGCGAGAAGTAAAAAAAGTAAGAAGTAAGAAACGTGTCTTTTTATGTTTTTGTTTTTGATCTATCGTAAAAACGGTAATACATAGGTACAACCGTCAAACTTGGTGTGGTAATAGTGCAAACTCTAAAGTAATACAACAAATAATTAAAACGGACCAATTACGTTGTGGTACGGTAAACTCGGTGCGCGAGGCCGGCTCGAACTTGGCCGATTTTTTAAGTATCTATCTAACATTGTTGGCACACTAAAATACAATTTTTTTTTATTTAAACTTGCGAAATAGTGCTTACGTAGGGTACACGAAAATTGGTCGATATTTTTATAATTTTGTTTTAATGTGTAATTTGTGTGCGTAAAGGGAAGCGCTTACATGACACCTAGTACCGAACGCCACGAGCCAAGTGTAATGGTCTGACATGTCGGCTGTACTAGACAACGTAAACAACCGTATGAAAATTGTCGCTGCTTTTTCGACCTAACAAAAAACAGTTTTTTTTCCAATGTCACAACACCCTATCAATAGCCGCCTTATCTATAGCAGATGATAACAAGAACGTGTGTCTATATCACTCACTTCGTGCAAGTATTTCGAAGCGTGAGCATTTTCCGTGTTATCAAAGTGATATAAAACACAAAAAAAAATAAAATAAAACAAAAAGTTCTCAAATGCTTTAAAAATGGGCAGACATTGGAAATCGGTGTTATGGATTTCGGTGACGTTGCTGTGTCTGGCTGCCAGTGGTGAGTTTATGTCTTATCTTTTTGAATGATAAAGGTATCTACACAAGTGGATAAGGACAATGGAACGGTGCGCGGAAGTTGTGTCGTCATGCTTTTGAAAATAAATACATACCGCACGCTATATCCCGACAATCGGGTTAAGCAGAGTAATGGGAGTTGTGCTGCAGGTTTTTTTTTTATGGAAACTGACACGGTTGGCTACATCACCTACAACGTCCGTGATGTCAGCCCATAACACCGGGTGAACTAGGTGCCATGTCAGTGCTTCCCCCTTTGATCGTGCCGGCTACACTGAACTGGTCGGAAAACACAAACTATATATTTACATAGCCGTTTTAACCGACGTTTCATTTAGTGCGGTGGTACCAACCCGGGCGGGTTAAACCCTACCACCAAGTAATATTAGGAGGTAAGGGACCTACAGTTTTACGAGGAATCCGAACCTCGGTCAGCCTCCAACGGTCAGCGGTCACCCATCCAAGAACTGACCGCACCCAGCGTTGCTTAACATTCAATAGCGACAGTTGACTGTCTGCACCACTGAGCTATCGAGGCTGACAAACGAGGCTGACAAAATGACAAACGGGTGGTACTCTTGTCAATTACAGCACGACACCAACCGTCACGTTTAGCAAAGTACCTCGGTCGGACAAGATCATAACTTTCAACCTACTGCATGGGTCGGTGGAAGGACCGCGCCGAAGTGAGACGTGGCTATCCTGTCGCCCTTTAGCACGGTATCTCGTCCTTGTTCCTTAGTAGCCTTTTACAACATGCACGAGGAGAGATGCAGTGGGACTATTGTTTTTAAGTATCGGCCCCACACGGCGCCTAAATATAAACTAATATTGAGAAAATTTATTGAAGAACCGTGCGTATGGGGTTGGTACTTAAAAAGAATAGCCCCACTGCATCTATCCCCATACATGTCGTAAAAGGCGACTAAGGTATAAAGGACGAGATGCCGTGCTAAAGGGCGAAAGGCCAGCCACCTCTCACCTTGGCAAGGCCCTCCCATCTAGTCAGGCAGTAGGTGAGTCTTTGTGCCTCACTTGCTGCTTGAGAATTATCTTGTCCTAATACTTTGCTGAACCTGTTCGTCGGTGTTGTCCAGTAATTTACGAATCGTAAAAATGTCACGTCCATCCTGGGGATGGAGGTGTCCAGGGACGTTGGGTTTCGATCGTTCATAGAGTCCAAGACGAAACTAGCGTCTCGAAATTTAGGGATCCTTTACCGATGTCGGCGATTTTTCACGCCGCCCCGCCAGTCCAACTGCTTACACTCTATAAAGCACAAGTAAGGCCGGTGATGGAATATTGCAGTCATCTTTGGGGGGGTTCCCCTGAGTACCTTCTTTCAGCCTTGGATTCTATTCAGCGACGAGCCATTCGCCTCATTGGTGACTCTGTACTCACAAAGGATCTTCAACCTCTAAAGCACAGACGTATCGTTGGGTCATTGAGCCTGTTTTATCGGTACTACTATGGCCGCTGCTCTGACGAACTTGCTTCCCTTATCCCTCCTCCTCCTGTTCGCCTTCGCCAAAGCAGCCATACTCTCGTGGAACACCCCCTTTGTAGTCGACAAGAAGAGTTCTTCGAACTGCACGATTCTCTAAATAGTTCTTGTGCCGCATTGCAAAGGTGTGGAACGAGCTCCCAGGGAATATCTTTCCCCACTCTTACAACCCACGGATCTTCAAATCGCGGGTTAATACTCTTTCCCCAGCGACATTAGTCCACCTTCAAGCCGGACTGGCACCTCCTCGGCGGTCACTGAGAAAAATGTGGTTTTGGCTTCATTATAAAATTTCATGACATTTGTTTAAAATACGGTGATAATAGATAAACATTGTGCTAGCATTAAAAGAACTATTTAAAAAAATATAAAACCGCCTTCAAAAATGTATGAAATAAAAAAACATCGAACCCTAGAGTTGAAGGCGGTGTTGTGATTTGTGTAGCCTTCTTTAGCACCGCCTTCAACTCTAGGGTTCCATTTTTTTTTATTTCATACATTTTTGAAGGCGGTTTTTATATTTTTTTAAATAGGCAGGTAGTTTTTTATTCCACAGTTTTTTTTAGTAATATTCCGCCTGGCTTTCCGATCCGATATTCACCAAATTAAAATGGGACCATACGGGAAGCATCAGCTTTCAAATAAAAAAAGAATTTACAAAATCGGTTCACCCAGTCGAAAGTTCTGAGGTGACAAACATAAAAAAATAAATAAAAATAAAAATAAAAAAATACAGCCGAATTGAGCACCTCCTCCTTTTTTTTGAAGTTGGTTAAAAAATACGCGGAAGTAATCAAGTGTAAAGGTAAATAACGCAATATTAAGATGACTAATCACCATAAAACCGTTGATAGAAAATATGATGATTATCTTCGTACTTTATGATGCAGTTTTTATAAAATAACACAATGTAACAGAAAATGCTCTACTTCTTAATTAAATAGATGCTACTAAGAAATAATATTATAATTATAAAACAAAAGGAAGTGGCACCATATAGTGTGAATAATTTCTTAGTAAAATTGAAGAAGTATCGCTGAGGTCACCGTAATGTAGTAAACTAGGATCAATGTGCATTGTCACATTATTTTTGTAGTTTGCATCAATATGCTTGAAGACATTGAAATATAATGAATACATACATATACATATCACACACGCTGAATCCCGACAATCGGGGTAAGCAGAGTAATCGGTGTTGTGCTGCAAGAACTCTGGTAAATTACACCACAACACCGTCCACCACGTTTCGCAAAGTATTCGAACAAGATTCAATCGATCAAGCAGCAAGTAGGGTACGAAGACCCGCCTGCTGCATGACTCGGTAGAAGTACCGTGCCAAGGTGAGAGGTGGCGAGCCTGTCGCCCTTTAGCACGGCATCTTGTCCTTATCCCTTAGTCGCCTTTTACGACATGCACGGGGAGAGATGCAGTGAGGCTACTCTTTTTAAGTACCGGCCCCACACGGTACAATGAAATATAATGAAATCCTATCTAAATACGATTATTTAAACAAAATCATACGGCTTGGTGCTGTGTTACAGGGAAAATCGCATGTACTTTATTATCAACATAGATAAAACAAAATACAGGCGATTTTCCCTGTAACACAGCACCAAGCCGTACGACATTCATGGTTCAGGTCGGAAACCACAAGTTAACGAGAGTCTCAAAAATCAAATTTTTGGGAATTACTCTAGACGAAAAATTAAAATGGGAAAAACACACAGACTGCATAGCTAAAAAACTGAATGCCTCAATATATGCTATTAGAAAAATTCGGGACACCATACAAAAATACGAGGAAAGCACACAAGCATTAGTAGGAAAGCATAGAAAATATGAGGAAAGCGTAGATAAATCGTAGGACAGCATACAAAAATACGATAAAAGCACACAAGCAGTAGTAGGAAAGCATACAAAAATATGAGGAAGACAAAGATAAATAGTAGCATAGCATACAAATATACCAGGAAAGCACACAAGCAGTAGTAGGAAAGCATTCAAAAATACGAGGAAAGCACACAAGCAGTAGTAGAAAAGCATACAAAAATATGAGGAAGGCGTAGATAAATAGTAGGACAGCATACAAAAATACGATAAAAGCACACAAGCAGTAGTAGGAAAGCATACAAAAATATGAGGAAGACAAAGATAAATAGTAGCATAGCATACAAATATACCAGGAAAGCACACAAGCAGTAGTAGGAAAGCATTCGAAAATACGAGGAAAGCACACAAGCAGTAGTAGAAAAGCATACAAAAATATGAGGAAGGCGTAGATAAATAGTAGGATAGCATACGAAAAATACGAAGAAAGCGCACAAGCAGGAGGAAAGTATACAATGATACGCTGACTGATATGGTGACCGGTCATCATATTATACGCCGAGCAGCAGCAATAGTAGTTTCATCGTACTTTTTGGTGATTTCTGTATGCTCCCACTTTCCGTGATTTCATCGTATTTTATAATGAACAGTTTTCTCAGTGATGAAACTGGTTGCGCCTGAGGCTTCGACCTCGGGCAGAGCCACCCAGTTCGGAAGCAATAAAAAAAATGTTACCGCTGGGTTAGTGAATCGCTTTAAGGCCTTGGCTTACGGTGACGCTTAGTTCGGGTCGATATAGTTCAGATATAGTTGAAAGAAGCGGTGGCTGGCCATGGCGTGATGCTCGTGAACGGGTGCTGTTTGTGGAGACTGGCCTGCTCCAATTGAAGCATATTATCTTAATGGTATACCTATGTATATACTACTGACCTGACTGCATAATTAGTTAACGCTACCCATTAAAACATTGACAACTTATTATCGCGCGCATAAGCGTGCCGAGGGGTTGGGGGTTGGGGTTCAAGCACAGATTAAGTAATAGTTACATACCCCTCTCCCAAAACCAAAAAACAACGGTTCGACCATCTAGAAAATGTTCTAGGCTCGTTCGAGTATTGGAATTCCCTTTGATCAATTCTGAAAACAATTTCACCCCCGAGGAGGTGCCAGTCCGGTTTCAAGGCGGACTAACGTCGCTGGGGAAAGGCTGTTGACCCGCGATTTGAAGATCTGTGGATTGTAAGAATAGGAAAGACATTCCCCGGAAGCCCCGTTCCACACCTTTGCGGTGCGACACAAGAAGGATTTAGAGAATCGTGCAGTCTTCTGTCGACTACGAAGGGGTGTTCGGCGAGTGTATGGCGGGTTTGGCGAAGAGCGAACAGGAGCAAGACGGACGAGGGAAGCAAGTTCGTCAGAGCATCGCCCATAGTAGTACCGATAAAACAGGCTCATGATCCAACAACGATGCAACAATATTTATGAACAAAAAAATTATCTATCAGTTGGTTGAAATTATTCCGAGCAATATTTTGCTGCATCGCATATAGCTAATAAACTCTTAATCTTATCTATCACAATACATACATATATATAAAATTTCACGCCACAGGTAAGTACTGATTGATCAATGCCAGGCACGTATCCAGAAATTTGATATATTTTGCGTTGTTCACAAACGGAGGGTTCCGAAGCCGTAATAATGTCCCTTCCTGCATGTGTATCGAGTGTGCGCAGGAGTCACTCGGTCGTCTCACTTGCATGTATGTCAAATAAGACGGCAACCTAATTACATGTGTTCGCCAATAGATGGCGTGATCCTTCACGCCATCTTTTTTTTTTTTTTATAGAAAGGGCGACATGTGGCATCGTTTCACTTACGAGTAGGTGACTTACGATACCCATGGACATTCTGTGATGCACGGGGATTGCGAATGCCATGCCGGCCTGACAGGAGCTTTTCATGCCTCTTTTGAAAATCCCCAAGCTGGATGTTCACTTACTGTAGGTATCTGTGTTTTCTGGTAAGTGGGTCAGAACGCCCCTCAAAATTAAATGTAATTGGGTCGAAAGAATAATTTTTTTTTTGACAATGGGTCGTGAGAATGGGTCAGAACGCCACAAGATCGCTGTTACTTGGGAGGAAATAGATGAACAGGGAGTGCATTCCACATTTTCCCGGTTCTGTGAATAAAAGACCTACTGAACCGGTTGGTGCGCATCCTCGGTAGGTCCATTGTATAGGGGTGCACCCCCTGCCCAGTACGCGTAGTGCGGAGGTGGATTGGGGACGGCGGAATCGCGTTAACCAGCTCCTCCGAACACTCCCCGTGAAATAGACGATAGAACACACTTAGGGAGCCGCGCCGTCCCTACGGAGTTGCAGCGGTTCTAAGTCGCGGGACACCACAGGGTCAGCCTTGGTGATCTATCGGTGACTTGTAAATATTTTGGAAATTACGTCATCCTTGTTTCCCTTCCCGGTACGATTTTTACAGTGTCGCAAGGGACACGTAGGCATTATCAGACATTATATTTGTAGAAAACTACGATCGACGCGCCTGCACTCGTCGAGCGTGCGAGCGACAGATCGTCAACTCGAGATCGACCGTTTGGCTTATGTCAGTCAGTAGGAACCGATCGAGGAATCGACCGATGATTTTTTATAGCATTTTTTAGATAATTTTTTTTAAATCGTTTTTAATTCAATGATTGATTTTATTTGTTCTTATCTTAATTTTGTTGTTCTATTGACTATTTCTTATGTACAATCAAAAACATAAGTAGTAAAGGAACACAGGTAGTTAAGGAAGGTTAGGTAGGTACCTATGATCATGGCATGTCCCAACCACTCAGCGAAGAGCCGCTTATGGCTCTTCGCTATCAGCTCATGCGCCGATACGACTGTGGGCACAACGATCGTTGAGACGACGGGCCACATTTTGGTAACCCTTTGGTCAGTCAGTCAGTCAGCGTGTAAGCGTCCACTGCTGGACATACGCCTCTCCAATTTTCCTCCAGTCCTCCCGGCCTTCAGCGGTACGGAACCACTGCTTTCCGCCGACGTACTTGATATCGTCGTCCCACCTGGCGGGTGGTCTTCCCACACTCCGTTTTCCTGTCCACGGCCGCCAGTGTAGGACACGGTTACTCCAGCGGTCGTCGTCTCTTCGGCTGACGTGCCCAGCCCATTGCCACTTGAGCTTAGCCACCCGATATCCAATATCGACTACTTTGGTGCGTCGGCGGATTGCCTCGTTACGCACCATATCACGTAGCGTTATTCCCAGCATGGCTCGCTCCATTACACGCTGTGCAACTTTCAACCTTTGGACAACACCGACCGTCAGCGTCCACGTTTCACACCCGTACGTCATAACCGGGAGGACACACTGGTCATATATACGGGTTTTTAAATTTTGCGGAAGATCAGACCTCAGGGCGAATTTTAACTTTCCGAAGGCAGCCCAACCCAGTTGAATTCGTCTCTCGACCTCCTTTAGCAGACCTTGTCTACCAAGCCGCAGAATTTGACCGAGATATACGTACTCTTCAACCTGTTCGATCACTTCTCCGTCAATAACGATTTGTCCTCCCGTCATAACCTCATGACATATGTTTGATTTTAATGTATTACACCTTGCAGTATTTAAATATTTTGTGCATTTTATATTTTCTATGTTTTGACGGTGGCCTATTTTTGCTTGGATCGAAATAGAATAATATGAAAATTTTTTATACAATCTGGCCTGTCTAAGTGTATAAATATACCAAAAAGACCAATAAATATAATTGAATTGAATTTAAATGTGATGGTGAGTCAATGACTGGAAAGCGCATGCGGCGCGAATACTCTTCTGTGCCTGAAGACTTGGTAGAAGAACTTTACTTGTCAAAACAAATAGTTTTTTTTGTGAATCCCGATATGATTGTTTACTTCAGCTACTTCACCCGTGCGTTCATGTCAGCCGAAAACACCTTGGTGGACTAGGTGACATGTCAGTGCATCTCTTTGGTTCGGCCGGCTATACTGAACTGAACGAAAAACACGAACTATCTATTGCACAGCCGCTCCGACCGACCCTTTCATTCGGTGTGATGATATTTTTTTATTTATTTATTTTTTTTTTATGGAAACTGACACGGTTGGCTACATCACCTACAACATCCGTGATGTCAGCCCATAACACCGGGTGAACTTGGTGCCACGTCAGTGCTTCCCTTCGGTCGTAAAATTATAATATATAATAAAATAACGTCGGTATAAAATAATCCTACCACATTCCGAACAACGGTCGGTTCAACGGTCGAACGGTCACCGATCCAAATTCTGACCGCGCCCGTATATGTAAGAGAGTATAAATATTTCAGATATTTAGTACATCACGAGTCTGATCTCTCACTGACCTTTCTATCTGTGAAGTTTACCTACTTTCCTATCAACCCGGTATTGAGTTATTAAGTAAATATTATCCACTAGGTTTCACGCGCGGCTTCGCTGGCGTGAAATTCGTATTTCAAAATAAAGAAAGTATATACTATACTATACCCGCTACCGTACCTTTATTTCGGCGCGCGGAACAATTCGGTTTGTATGAGAGCTACATCTTAGCGTAACCGAAACTGAATTTTTTTTAGCCTATCCTGTGTCACGTATAGCTAAATGTGCTAAGTTTAATCCAATTCGGATGATCGTTTTAAGAGTTATGGAGGAACATACATAAGTATACATACAGAACATATATCTAAAAACTCAGTATCTCAGTAACTTGCTCCATGACCATTCCTTACAGATTTATTATTAGTATTGATGGATGACACACCGCCAGTCGATATCGTTATTATATTTTAAGGTACACAGCAAAACAGAACTAAGTACCTATACGCACTACGATAGATAGAGTAAAATTTATTGCTATAAATAAATTACATGTGGGGCAAAGGCGGATTTATCCCTAACGGGGATTTCTTCCAATCAACCTTTGGATGTTTGAGAGTCGTATGTTGCGAAATATGTATGTATATAAGGTGTTTCGTTAGTCATGTCATTAACTTCAGGAGGGTTACATACACACTCAAATAAACACGTTACGGAAAAAAAAAATTATAGTATTACTTTTCGAGAAATTTAACAAAACATGTTTGCTACCTAAACATTAACCTGTGTGTAACAGTAGGTAACTTGCATTGTACGGGGTCAATGACCGTACTATGTTCAAACGCAGAACAGCTGTTTGTTGTAAGTAAGTCACAAGGTCACTATGATTGGTTTTTACAGCTACTTATTTGATTTAATTTTTTTGTTAGGAGAAAAAATGCTCCTATAAACATATGTTTTTTTCTTACGTAAAGTGTTTATTTGAGTGTGTATGTAACCCTTCCGAACTTAATGACATGATTAACGAAACACCTTATATATTCTTTATTGAACTTCAATTTAATGAAGATATTGTGTTACAGCACAGAACGACGACGATGGTGAATTCGTTGGCTCTTGGGACGAAGACGAATACGACGATTGGACGGATCGCTTCGAAGACATTTTTAAAAACGCAGACGACTACCAGGAGGTTTTGGATAAACTGAATGAAGCCCGAGATGCTGATTTTGCAAATATTTCCCAACAAGTTGACAAAAAAAAAGATTCGTCAGACGCTGAAAGAAACGAAAATCAAAGTCTCGACAACGAAGAAACTAACAAGAGCAATCCGGAGAATACCGACACAGAACTACAAGAAAATGAGGAGAGATTCTTCGAAAGTCCAGAAGATGATGGAGAATTCTACGAGAGAGATGAAACTAGCGATGAAGAAGTTGTTGGCGATGAAAACTTGAATGGGAATGCACCACCAAATGATTATGATCCATTGGAATTTCCAGAAGTAACGAATTTAAAAGTAGATGATGTTCAAGATGAGTCAGAACAATCGGAAGACCAGGATGATAACGACGAAAACAGTATTGCAATAGAATCTCCATATGCCCAGCCTCTGGATATTAACCCTGCCATGTTTGAAGAGGAACCTAATAATTCTGAAACTAACAAAGAGGAAGAGCGAAATGGAAATGTAGATGTGGATGTCCAAAATGATGAAAAATCCGAATCAGCACATAGCAAATCACTTGAGGAGGATATCTTCCAAGAAACTAAAGACATTCTCAATAGTGACAACAGTGACAGCAATAACTTCGAAGATGTTTTAAAAGAAAATGTCCAAAATGAAGATGTCCCGAAGCATATAATTCAAGAAACACAGAACATACTGAACGATGACTCTGAAAATGGCGATTCTACAGACGAGAACGATGAAAACGAGTCTCCCGACATGATGTACGAGGACTTGAATGAGGATCTGAAAGAACTTTTGGCCACTTTGGATAAACTGCAAAGTGATAGCAAAAAAAAATCTTCAAGCGAGACTGTGGAACATTCAGAAGAAGATAAAGTAGATTTAAATAAAGACGCTCCCGGAGAATGGCATGAAATGGTTGATGACTTAAATGAAGATGATGACGTATCAGTTGAAAGCGATGAAAAAGCGGCAAATATCGAAGAAATGTGGAAACAGGATTTGCCGGATTCGGTTGAACAAACAGAGTCCGATAACGCTAATATCGATAACGCTGACATGGACTCTACGGAAAGGGATAAAGCAATGCTGGCAGAACTAAATGCTATTATAGAAAAACAACTCAGCGAAATAGATAGCGGCGATAACAACGGAGATGATGATTACGCAGATTTATACGGTGACGATGACAACGAGGCCGTCGACAATATTGATAAAGCTCCAATTGCGTATGGTAATGATGCAATAGAACCAAATGAATCAAATGCCGAAAATAATTTAGATTCAATAGATGCAGTTTCTTCGAAAGCGATAGAAAATACAATTGATCTTCCAGACGAAGGTACTTTAGAAACAAAAGAACAAGACGCAGATGTAGAAGAACATTTAACCAATGTGGCTACTAATGATAAAACTAACGATGAAGTACCAGACGTTACCGCTAAACCCGAGCTAACTAGCCAAGAAATTGAAGAAAGACTGGAAGAATTTCGATTTGAACACAAAACTGATATTGAACTGGAGGCTGCACTCTCTGATGCTACTCCACAGCACGTGAAACTTTGCATAGACGAACCGGTTGTCATAACTTCTCCAAATTATCCTGAACCATACAATCAAGTCGAAGTTATCGACTGGTTCTTCGATGGAGAAGGAGGGAGTGGGGTCGAGCTTAACATCACAGATTTCTCAGTCAACGGTCAAGCTGGGGATTACTTGCTCGTCAAGCCAGGTATTTGTAGTTCTTTGAATAATGAATTTATCAGGATGAACTCGAATCTGATCGTATAACGTCTTACTGAAGACTTATATTTCCAATCATAATATTTATACGCCAAAACTACTTCACTGAGATTCTAAATCTGATGGAATAAGGATTATGCAACTCCAAAGTGAAGATAGATATAGCATAGACAAAATAATATAGAAAGACAATTAGCATATTTTAAAAGTGTTGAGCAATATTTCAGGACATGTGATAGCATGTTTAGTTGAAATTAAATTAAATGAGTTCATTTTAACCCAAATTCAGTATGCTATACATAGTATACACACTGGAATTCTTAAAAACTAATGAGTAGTACAAAATTAATCGCAAAAAGTAACCCCAAAAACCCCCAAAAACAACAAAAAAATTAAAGGAAACATAGATCCTAATCAAAAAAATATTGTGAAAATCGACGTCGTCGTCTCTGGCAACTCCAATAGAAACAGGCTTGACGTTATGTTTTTACGTTTTGATACTTCAGGTAGAGCTAATTTCTCCGGTGACGATGGCCTCATCTTCTCCTACATGCTGAGGCACGAGAGACGGTACCGGTTCTTCGATGTCGACACGATGTTCGTCCGATTTGAGTCCAGGAGCACCAACTGGCAGAACTTCAAGGGCTTTCAGCTCTCCGCCAAGTTCATTTGTATGTAATTCATGTCTTTGTCTTTGCTCTGAGGAACTATGTTTTTTTTACATTGTTGACTACATCTCCTAATACACCCGTCATGCCAGCCCATTACACTTTGATGCACTAGATGCCATGCTTCCCTTTCGTGGTGTCGACTATACTGAACTGGTCGGAAAAAAGTCGCCAAGTGCGAGTTGGACTCGCGCACCGAGGGTTCCGTATCATCACTCAATATATTTGTATTATGTATATAGGTATATACAAAAACATTAATTGTTTTGGAAAATCACGAACTGCCTAAATAAACACTACAGCAATGGTTTGACTGTGAGGCATTCGTGCAGAAATATACAAAAATATATTTCTTATATGACATAACGACACATTATTTACAATTTTCGGATTTTTCCTTAAATTTTGATGTGAGACCTGGCTTCTTGCCAAATTTCATTACTCTAAGTCAACGGTAAGTACCCTATAGGTTTTGATTTCATTTGAGTGAGTTTGCAAGTATTAAAATTTGGCATAAATAGCCGTATCTTTTGATTATGTTTATTTAGAAGCTTTCATTTTCTATAACTCGAAGGGATCGCAGACGTTAGTATTTCATATTAATTTTAATTTGATATCATGGCTCGTTACTGAGAAAAATAGTCTTGACACACAAAACAAGAATTTTTTTTTTAATATCATATAACTACAAGTTTAATATTTTAGGAGTTTTCCCTTTACTTGTGCTATGAGACCTTGCTTCTTACCAAATTTTATGATTCTAGGTTGACGGAAAACACCCTATAGGTTTTGATTTGATTTGAGTGAGTTTGCGAGTATGAAATCTGACATAGATGGCCGTATATTTTGATTGCGTTGATTTAGAAGCTTGCATTATCTACACCTTAAAGAGATCGTAGATCTTAGTATTTCATATCAATTTCAATTTGTTATCTTGATCCGTTCCTGAGAAAAAGGGTCCTTGACATACAAAGCAATATATATTTGTTTAATGTCAATAACTACAATTTTACAATTTTCGGATTTTTTTCTTTACTTGTGCTGTAAGACCTTGCTTCTTACCAAATTTTGTGATTCTCAAAGAGTTTGTATTACAATACAAACTCTTTGGTGATTCTATGTTAACAGGAAATACCCTATAGGTTTTGATTTGATTTGAGTGAGTTTGCGAGTATGAAATCTGACATAGATGGCCGTATCTTTTGATTGCGTTGATTTAGAAGCTTCAATATTCTACACCTTAAAGAGATCGTAGATCTTAGTATTTCGTATTAATTTCAATTTGTTATCTTGATCCGTTCCTGAGAAAAAGGGGCCTTGACATACAAAACAAAACAAAAATTTTTTTAATGTCACATAACTATAAATTTTCAATTTTCGATTTTTTCCTTTACTTGTGCTGTGAGACCTTGCTTTTTACCAAATTTCATGATTCTAAGTTAACGAGAAGTACTCTATAGGTTTTGATTTGATTTGCCGGTAGCAAAATATGTGACTTAAATGGGCGTATCTAGTGATTGCGTTGACCTAGAATCTTAAATATTTTACACCTCCGAGGAAACGTAGACCTTAGTATTTGATATTAATTTCAACCTGATACGTCTACCCGTTCCTGAGAAAAAAGGTCTTGACAGATAAACAGACACCCAGCCAGACATACAGACAGACAGACAGACAGACGGACAACAAAGTGATCCTATAAGTTTTTTCCTCCTTTGAGGTACGGAACCAGAAAAACGAACAATTTTCATAGCTGTTTCGATCGACCTACATTGTTGCATATTACGCAGAAGTCCAGCCTGTAATAGTCAATCTGATGGCGTAGCACCTGATTGTGCAATGTGCGGTGTTTCACTAGGAGAGGTAGATTAGGCTGCATCAACTGTCCCATTGCCCTCTTGAGACAGTCATCAAATTTTTTTGTTATCCATGCTGACACGGTCGGCTACATCTTCTGCTGCACCCGTCATGTCAGCCTATAACACCTTTTTCCTGTCGGAACTGACCGATGACGATGCGATGCGATGCGATGACTCCCTTTGGTCATGCCGGGTTGATTCTTTTTTTTTTTATGGAAACTGACACTGTTGGCTACATCACCTACAACATCCGTAATGTCAGCCCATAACACCGGGTGAACTTGGTGCCACGTCAGCGCTTCCCTTCGGTCGTGCCGGCTACACTGAACTGGACGGAAAACGCAAACTATTTACATAGCCGCTTCGACAGACCTTTCAGTCAGTGCGGTGGTATCAACCCGGACGGGTTAAACCCTACCACCTAGTAATACCCTAATCCCTTAGTCGCCTTTTACGACTTACACGGGGAGAGATGCCGTGAGGCTATACTTTTAAAGTACCGGCCCCACACAGTACTATTCTCATTATAAAAATAAATAAATACTAAATACAATCTTTCAGCTGAAAAAGTGGATAGAACCCGAGAACCAGAACCAGAACCAGAGCTGCTACCGGCTGTTCCCGAAGGCCACAGCCAGACCCTGACGGTCTTCCTTACCGGTGTCACTCATCACGAGTTCAGGAACATCTCCAGCGACTTCAGAGCCATCCTAGTCGACATGGTCCAAATGTACATCAATAGGATGAGAATCGACCCTGGCGTTCTGCCTTTGTGAGTAATTTCAAAAGCTATATTTATTGAACCTGGCAGGATTGCTTCATCGTATTCTGCCACACCAGATGTCAGCCTATAACACCTTGTTCCTGCCGAATCTTGGTGTCATGTTGGCGGCGGGTGATCGACGCGGTCTTGGCTTGGACTCGTTCATCTTTGGGTCGGAGATTCGCATCCGGCCGACAATTTGTTTTTTCTGACGGAAACATTTACGGGTCCAAATTGAAGCCGAATGGGTTGGTACCACAGTACTGGACGTAACATGGCTGCATAGCAGCCTCGGCTGTATTCTCTTCTAGTCCATCATAGCTAACAATCCAAAATATATTAGTGGATTGTAGGAGTGGGGAATATCTTTCCCCACACCTACAATCCACGGATGTTCAAATCGCGGGTTAATAGCCTTTCCCCAGCAACATTAGTCCACCTCCAAGCCGGACTGGCACCTCCTTGGCGGTGAAATTGGCTGCGCCTGAGGCTTCGACCTTGAGCAGAGCCACCCAGTTCGGAAGAAATAAAAAAATAAAATAACAACAGGAAAGTATCCGTTATGGCACGTCCTCGGAGGCGATATTGGCTGGTCAGAGCATGTACTATAGCACCTTTGACTCAGCCATACATCCCATTTTACATAAAGTGGCAGTGCTTCCCTTTGGCCGTGTCGGTTACACTGAATGTGAAATACGGACTATTTTTAACAAACTTTTTCATATAATTTCCACTGGGAAACCGAACTCTTAACAAAATTCATTTAAAGGTTCAAGAGCAAATCTTTATTTGTTAAATGCAAAACTAAAGCAGAATTAGAGAGCACTCATAAGAATATAGGTCGTCTACCTGGTCTGCAACTTTGAGAGGGATTCTCAAAGGGAAGTACTCTCAACTCACCTGTCCTCTAATTGGCTTACTACAATCTGACCTAGTCTCAAGTGGGCTATGACGCATGTACAGAAACAACACACTTTCAGAGCTTTCAACGCTGAAAAAGCGCAAACACGCGAGAAAATCACTGTATCTTTATAACGTAGCGGAACGCTTGTTTTGCACGAATGTTGAAACGATCGGAGCGTTTTTCTATTTCAACTTTGAACATACCTCACGGTTTTAATTTGTGAAAAGGGACACAGAAATGCTATGTTAGGAAGTGGATGAAAATATGTTAAACCGTACGATTTAAGTAAATTTGAAATAAATGAAAGAGTTAGGAATGTATATATAGGCATGGATTATGCAGCGCTGTAGTACGCCTGCGTCAAAGCTCCGCGCATGCCCAGTACAAATGTCAGCTGACTATTTTCGTACCGCCAAGCTTCCGCGAGCACGGATCGCACAAGCTTCAGTCAAAAACCTGCATCGCAATCACTAATTCAACGCTTTCAAGCCATGCGCAACGCTTCAAACCGCCTCAAACAGCTTTCAAAACACTCAATCACTACAAATAACTATAGCATTAAATACTTTAAGGTTTAATTAAGATTCTAGACCAATAAACAGAGTGCTACAGTAATTATATTTTGCTAAAAGAAGGCTTATTATTCCAAGTTATATAACATAAACAACAGTGTCAGTGTTAAATAACAGATGTCAAAATGTTGCGCCAATGCGGCAAGCCGCCGTATAGTTATCGATCATAGTATTAGATGCTGCCAAATTAACGGTGATAACGAAATGTAGCGTAAAATTTTAAACGAAGAGATAATAACATCCAAGATGGTGCCACTGTTCGATAGGAACAACTTCGCTGTGAGCGCGATAGTCACTGTCGCCATGCAGATCATATTCTTCCTGATCGCGTCTGCGTTCCAGTGCGACAAGCTCACCGACTTCACCGGTGGTGCCAACTTTATCATCATCGCCCTCCTCACCTTCTCTCTGGGCCAGGGCGGCAGCACCACCAAGAACTACGACAGCAGACAGCTCATGGTGACCGCCTTCGTCTGTCTCTGGGGTGCGAGACTCTCCGGATACCTTCTCTACAGAATCGTGCAAATCGGACGCGACAAACAGTTCGAGGATCGCAAGAGCAACACTCTCAGATTCGCCATCTTCTACACATTCCAAGCGGTCTGGGTGTACCTGGTCAGCCTACCGGTAATCATTATAAATTCACCACATCATTCCTTTCCGAAATCACCAAAGACGATGACGACTCTAGACTCGGCCGGAGCCGGAGTATTCATCATCGGGCTGCTGGTCGAGACGTACGCGGACCTTCAGAAATTCGCGTTCAGACAGGAACCGGACAACCAGGGCAAGTGGTGCAACGACGGACTATGGGGCATGTCCCGACACCCCAACTACTTCGGCGAGATCGTCCTCTGGTGGGGTATCTTCATCATATCACTCAATGTCATTCAGGGCGTCGAATGGGTCGCGATATTGTCGCCTTTGTTCACGACGCTTATCATTCTATTCTTATCTGGGATACCGCTGTTGGAGCGATCTGCCGATGAAAAATACAGAGATAACCCGGATTACTTATATTATAAGGCGTCCACGTCACCGCTGATTCCTATACCGCCGGCGATTTACGTCGAAGTGCCAAAGTTTTTGAAGTTTATAATGTGCTGCGAGTTTCCTCTGTACGATTCGACGTCCGTCGACATGTCTGCGCCTACGATCATCACCGAGACGACGAGCATAAGTATGGTGCAGTCGCAGGCATAGCTAACACACGCCGCGCGCGACTACGCCGCGGCAACCAAGGAGGTAACGTCGAACTCTATAAAGGCTTCGCCGGGCACCGCCTTGTGATACCCGACCGAGGAGAGCCAAGCCAAGTCTCGTGCACACATCACGCAGCCTAACTCACTACCGCTTAAACAGAGCAACTCAGTAGATATGAAGATGCACAACGACGCTATGAATAGGCTGAACAGAAGCAAGGACGTAGTTTTAGAGATCATGGAGAGCACCAGAGATATTTCAGAGGAAATGATCGCGCCGAGCGTGGTGAGGAGAAAGATCAAGAAAGACATTTACCCACCAAACAGAGAGATGTGGTCGATAGATGAAGTTCCTATTTCAGTCGACAATGTGACTGTACACAAGAACCCTTCGCAACAGAGGAGACGATCGAATGAGTATATCAAATACGACAATATTCGTATAGACACACAGGCCATCATCAATTACTATCCACAGAAGAACAATCTGAACAGATCTACAACAGAGGAGGACGCCAGCAAGGAGTACAATTACGTTGTAAAAATGTCGGCTGTAAGAATAAAAGATTTAAAACGTGAACCTAAATACAGACAGAATAATAATATAGTTAAGAACAAAAGTGTTTTGAAAGAAGTAGAAGATACTAATCCGGAGAACGTTGCTAACAATAATGAACCGAACAAAACCCCTAAAGATGTAATTAAAAATAAACAACAGGAAATAATTCGAAATCCAGCCAAATTTACAGAAGAAAAACTTGTATGAGATTTAATAAATTTGTTACCGCTGAAGTCAAAAATACGGACGGTGACAACAATGAAAAAAGTGGCCTAAACGTTGACATAATTGGAACGTGTCACTCCTTACATATCGCGTCGAAAGAACTGTGTTGAAGTATACCTTAAGAAATTTGTTGTGTTTGTTTACGAATGATAAAATAAATTTATAAAGACTGGTGTGGAGTAAAGATGATGTTATAAAACTCGTTCACAGCTTAATATTAGCACTTGCACCTAAAATAACGACTACTAGAGCATATCTACGTTATTGTAAAAACTATTTCATCTCTAGATAAATTAGTAAAAGAATGAGCTAAGCTAAAATGTACCCTGTTCTTATGATAACGAAATCCGAATCCTGTTGTAGTATTAATACGCGTAAGAAATATTTAAAATTCAAATATATATAAATTAAGATAAACCTTTAACAATCATTGAATCCGTCTCCAATTTTAATATTATAGAAAAACAGACCTAATTAACTTACTAGTATTATTTCCGTTAAACTTAACTACATCTTCGAAACCTGCGGAGGACGTAAAGACATCGTATGAAAACTAGAAGGTACGTTATGACAATATTACTTATATAATTGTACAAGCTGTGCCCGCGGCTCCGCCCGCTCTCATATTTCACTTCACTGCTAACCTCATAAGCTATTTAGCGTGATAGTAAGTAGCCTATAGTTGATGGGAAGAATCAAGCTATCCGTAGAATTTTGTTTTATTAAAATCGGTTCAGTGGTTCTCGAGTTATAAGCGGACAGACAGACACTCAGACAGACAGAAAGCAGACGTTGGATTTTATTATAGGTAAGGAAGGATAAGGATTATAATAACTAAATATATAATCTTACATATTAAACTGTTTTATGAGCACGATTTCAAGAAAAGATTATCTTGCATGCCTACAACGTGCTATTAATAATTACATATTTCCTTTGAAAAAGCTGAATCATACTCTGTATGTTTGTTCTATGTTATTTTTGAAAATGGTTAACATTACTTTGTAGGTAATAGGTATATGAATAATTTATACAGTTTATTATTATATATATCTATATAAGTTTTATTTATGTACTATACCCATGTAGTTTATTTCCTATTTTAATTTTTACGCCTTTTCGGTGTGAACAGTAAAAAAATATTTAATATTTTACCTTATTTATATTTATATAAATTAGTTTATTTACAAAAATGCATCCCTACATATAGGTATGTGTTAAAAATATATGTCAGGGTTTCAACAGATTTTCATCAATGTAGTTAATTGAGTAAAGTTTTTGTTAATTAATTAATTTATTATTATTTTATTTTTTTATATGGAAAATGACACAGTTGGCTACATCACCTACAACATCCGTGATGTCAGTGCTTCCATTCATTTGATGTCGGCTAGACTGAACTGGGCGGAAAACACGAACAATTTACATAGCCGTTTCGACCGACGTTTCGTTCAGTGCGTTGGTATCAACCCGGACCACCTAGTCTGGTAAGAAGGGAAGGGACCTACAGCCTTATGTGGAATCCGAACCACGGTCAGCCTCCAACGGTCGAGCGGTCACCCATCCAAGAAATCACCGCGCCCAGGGTTGATTAATAACAGTCGACCGACCGCACCAATATGTTTATGTCTCAATGAAATATTTTTAATGTTGTGTGCTCTTTATGGCGAAATAATATCTGAATCGGAATCTGAATCTATTGTCTTAGGCAATTTCCTCCAGTCAACTCGGTGGACCAAAATGTTTACATTGAATCCGAACCATGGAGCAAGAGGCTGAATGTGTGCACGTAATTTTTTTCAATTTTTTTTAAGGGGCGGGGGGGGCGAGTGGTTTTTGGCATCGGATTCTCATGCGAGAGGTCCTCGGTTCGAATCCGGTCGGCGTGTACCAATGAGTTTTTTCTGACGAAAAAATTTACGTGCATACCTACACCTGCTGCTTCACCGTTCGGAACCGGTGTAAAACTGTAGGTCCCTTCCCTTGCCCCTTACTAGGTGGTAGGCTCAAATTGTAGCCGACTGGGTTGGTAGCTAGATTGCTAGCCAGCAATCCAGGGAAGTCTCCGGTATGGCACCTACCTTCTCGGAGGTGATATTGGCTGGTCGGAAGATGCGCTTTGGCCCCTCCGACTCAGCCAACCATACCTGATTACATAAAAAAAAATCTGAAAATAACTAATTGGTATACGCCGCCGCTGCGCCGCCGGTTGGATTCAAACGTCAGACTTCTCGCAAGAGAATCCGACGCCCAGACCACTCGACCACACACCGCCAGTTACTAATCGCCGTAACTTCCGCTCCCCTTTTGATTGTGTCGGTTATACTGAACTGGCCGGAAAATAGGGACAATGGATGTCTAAAAGCAGCATCAGATTAGGTTCAAGAGACTCATAAATTGTCCCCGACTTTAATATCTTAGCATAGGAGCCGTTATTTGAACCGAATTCATTTTTGTTGGCTCCCCGCCAGCAATTCAATGGCTGCTACCGACAAAGGCAAGCGAAACACGTGTTTGGTTTCCATTTCTTTATGGCTGCATATAACGCTAATTTCTCAGCAAGTCTTAACCCACAGAGCATGAAATGCGCGCGCCCGCCCCTACTAGAGGCGCCGTGAGCGCGATTTTTCTACAAAGCCGTTGAAGCCTGTGGGCGTGGCCTATGACTTACATATTATGTGTGTTGTGCGTGTGCATTTGTTTTGTGCGTGTGCCTAACTTGCTCCTCTTTGTGTGTAGTGTCGATACTAGCACACACACACACACACGAAGCGCTAGCAGCTCAGCGTACGGTTATTGGGTTTCAAATATCATCGCTTAGGGCGCCTCTAGTAGGGGGCGCCCGCGGTAGGTATTTGATGCTCTGTGTCTTAACCTGAGGGCCTCTCAGGTTGAGGCAAGGCAAAATTCACGGATATTTGAGTCGTATAGTTCCAGAACCCGCCAACTCCGTTTAGGATGATTTTACAATAAGACGAAAAAATTATACCTCGATAAATAGCCGCCCATTCAAACTACGAGGGAGCTGGAACGAATGTTAATTTTTCTTTGCGATTCACTGTGGATTGGACTATGTTATTAACTCGGTTAGGAACATAATGTCTTAACAGATAAGTGACAAATTTAATACTTTATTCGAAACAGTTTATAACTACTTTTTTTAGAGAAATGGATTTGGCGGGTTCTGGAACTATACGACTCATTTCAGAATAGAATAGCCCCACTGCATATCTCCCCGTGCATGTCGTAAAAGGCGACTAAGGTTCAAGGACGAGATGCCGTGCTAAAGGATGACCGGATAGCCACCGTTCACCTTGGCACGGTCTTTCGACCGAGTCAGGCAGTAAGTGGGTCTTTGTGCTGTAATTGCTGCTTTAGAATTACATACCTATCTTGTTCTAATACTTTGCTAAGCGTGGTGATCGGTGTTGTGCTGTTATGTAGTTCTTGCAGCACAACACCGATTACTCTGCTTACCCCGATTGTCGGAATACAGCGTGTTGTATGTATGTATGTATATAATGGAGTTTATATATACACAAGCTGTGCCCGCGGCTCCGCCCGCTCTCATATTTCACTTCACTGCTAACCTCATAAGCCATTTAGCGTGATAGTAAGTAGCCTATAGTTGATGGGAAGAATCAAGCTATCCGTAGAATTTTGTTTTATTAAAATCGGTTCAGTGGTTCTCGAGTTATAAGCGGACAGACAGACACTCAGACACTCAGACAGAAAGCAGACGTTGGATTTTATTATAGGTAATAAAGGAAGCTGTGCCCGCGGCTCCGCCCGCTCTCATATTTCACTTCACTGCTAACCTCATAAGCCATTTAGCGTGATAGTAAGTAGCATATAGTTGATGGGAAGAATCAAGCTATCCGTAGAATTTTGTTTTATTAAAATCGGTTTAGTGGTTCTCGAGTTATAAGCGGACAGACAGACACTCAGACAGACAGAAAGCAGACGTTGGATTTTATTATAGGTAAGGAATAAGGAATAAGGAATAAGGATAAGGAAGGATTGAAATACAATATTCACTATTATATTGTGTTTATGATTTAACAATATTATACAAAGAAAGAGGTTTATTTAACATACCTTACAAAACAAACAAAAAATACAACTATATGTTAGTTTAGCGTAACCGGTACTATCGAAGGGAAGCACTGATATGGCACCTAGTTCAACAAAGTGTTATGAACTGATATCCCAGATGTAGTCAACCGTGTCAGTTTCCATAAAAAAAGAGTATGATGAAAATATTATTAAAACTACTAAATATAAAAATAACTTAATACTATCTCCAATGTCCATGGGCATCGTTAGACACCTTATGGGTGGCTCGGCGCTACATATCAAACTTTCTATAAAAAAATAAAAATTAAAAAAATATTACAGTTCTATGTTACACGTAAAAAGTAAAGGGGTCCCCATACAAGAAACGTACAAAGAACCGATTATCTTAAATTAAATTTAGAAAATTATCTTAGATTAAATTAAAAATCAACAAACTGTACTTTGTTTCTGCCTACACCACTGAGTAAGAAGGCTTGACGTTGTGTGTTATAATTTCAGGGACGAAGTGGTTCAACTGACACGGGTCGCGGTCTGCAACATCAACTGGCCTTACCACGAGTCCTGCTCTGCGGTCACGTTCGGAGCTCCCCTGATGTACAACTGCACAGAGGATGTCAACTATCAGCTGAACAGGAGCCAGCTGTACGACATGTGGGAGATGTACAGCAGAATCGATCCTATTGCGATCAGGATGAGAATGCTTGGAATTGAGGTAAGCATTCGATTGTGTTAGACACTAATTCCAGTCAAGTTTTCTTCGTCTTGCAGAAAATATTTATTTTTAAATATAAAAATATAAATAATTTATATCAAATATAAAAAAAAAATTAAAATAGATAAATAACCAAAACAACCTATCTAACAAACATGAAAATAACTATCAAAATGCGTATTATGGCTAGCAAATTTTGAGTCCATATTCTAAAAAACCTCCGACCCTTAAAAAGTCAAAAATAATTTCCGTTTACTTAATTAAAGGAGTCGGGAGACCGCTAAGTAAATTCCCGCGCAGCTCTCAGTTTTTATATTTTATTTACTTAGCGGTCCCCCGACTCCTTTAATTAAGTAAACGGAAATTAGTTGTAGTTTTTTAAATTTGTAATTTAACTTTTATTTCAAGCTTTTTTTTAAAAACCGCAAGAAATCGGTCCACTTTTTGAGATATCAATTTTTTTTATTACTTAATTACATGATTACTTGATTACAAACATAGCTAAGAACCATCCCGATTAAACAAGCTTCCTAATAAAAAAAACGCATCCAAATCGGTCCATCCGTTTGGGAGCTACGATGCCACAGACAGACACATTCACACACTCACACACACCCTCACACCCTCACACACACGTCAAACTTATAACATCCCTCCTTTTTTTCGTCGGGGGTTAAAAAGGACATTAAGGAAAGAGGTGCTCTGTGGTATAATCAATTAAAAATAAAACATATGAAGATAGCTTGCAGGCATTGGGCGGGATACGGAAACCTAAAAAATTTTTGTCAGCCTCGATAGCTCAGTGGTGCAGACAGTCGACTGTCGCTATTGAATGTTAAGCAACGCTGGGTGCGGTCAGTACTTGGATGGGTGACCGCTGACCGTTGGAGGCTGACCGAGGTTCGGATTCCTCGTAAGACTGTAGGTCCCTTCCCTCCTAATCTTACTTGGTGGTAGGGTTTAACCCGCCCGGGTTGGTACCACCGCACTGAATGAAACGTCGGTCTAAACGGCTATGTAATTAGTTTGTGTTTTCCGACCAGTTCAGTGTAGCCGGCACGATCAAAGGGGGAAGCACTGACATGGCACCTAGTTCACCCGGTGTTATGGGCTGACATTACGGACGTTGTAGGTGATGTAGCCAAACGTGTCAGTTTCCATAAAAAAAAAAAAATCTTGAGTCATTAATTTTTTTAGAAAACAATTTTACTTAATTTTTTTTTTTTGGTAAAACTACAGGCATTCTGTTTTTATTTGGGATAGTTATCAATAGCAGAGTTATTTAGGCTTCCAATATAAAAAAAATAACAATTATATTTGCAAATTTGTAGACGTAGTACCTAAAAAGTCAATTTTCAACGTTTTTAAAAAAATGCTCATATCCTAAAAAACAAATGACTCCGATTTATTTCTTATTTTTCCCTGGGAGTCATAAACTGGCCTACTCCCTGGTTACCGCTTGACGTTGAGTTTTGGGACACGTTGTATATACAGATTTAATTTCACAGGAGTACGACGTCCCGAACGACCGCGCCATCGTCTCCGTCTGGTGGTTGGCGACGTTCGGCGTCTTCCTCTTCGTCCTGTGCCTCGGCTTCGGGCTGTGGAGGTGGAACTGCTTCGAAGAGTACAATGGGTGAGTTGTCATCTTTATAGCCAATTTGGTGTAGATGTGTCAAAGCAACGGGTGGCCGAGTGGTTTGGGCGTCGGCTTCTCATGCGAGATGTCCGAGGTTCGAATCCGGTCGGCGTGTACCAATGAGTTCTTTCTGACGAAAAAATTTAGGTGCATACCTACACCTGCTGCTTCACCGTTCGGAACCGGTGTAAAACTGTAGGTCCCTTCCCGAGCCCCTTACTAGGTGGTAGGCTCAAATTGTAGCCGACTGGGTTGGTACCACCGTACTGGATGTAAGATGGCCGCATAGCAGCCTCGGCTGTGTTCTCCTATATTCCAGTATACAAATAGAAGAAATACACTCTAATTTATGAGACGATGAAGATAATGATTGCAAACATTAAATCCTAAATACATAGGCTGTTCCGAAAATTGTTAGTGAAATGAAAAATAGTTAGAATATGAAAACAAATTATTTACAGCTTTTCTAAATATTTCCCTCCAATCCCTATGCACTTATGCATTCGGGTGAACCAGGTTTCAAAACATTTAAAAAACGTATCTTGCGGGAGGTCGAAAAATAACCGCCGAAATTCTTCGACGGCCTCGTCTGCAGTGTTGAATTTTCGCCCGCGAAGCATTTTTTTTACCGTGGGAAATAAAAAAAAATCGCTTGGAGCTAAATCTGGGCTGTACGGAGGATGGGATCACCTTTGTACCCCCGAAGTTGTCAAATAGTCCATGTTTCTACCGGTGTGTGAGCGGGCGCGTTATCTTGGTGAAAAAGCATGCCACGGACGCCGCTCCTTGGGCGCTCGCTATTCAACTCCCCGAAAGCTTGAGGCAGACAAACTTCGCAATACCAATCTTCAGTTCAGCCTGAATCTCCCGATGTGTAATGTGTCTATTCTCCCGCAATAGTCACTCTACCCTGATGACGTTTTCATGAGTGACTGCAGTTGATGGTCGGCCGGGTCTGGGGTCATCGCTTAGGTTCTCTCGACCACGTTTAAATTCACGAAACCAATAAGTAACTGTTAGTAACGCAGGAGCAGACTGCCCAAAAGCAGCTTGCAAATTTTCGTGACATTCCTTGAAGGTTAACCCTAGTTTACAAGCATAGAAAAACATAACACGAAAAGCTTCTCGCGAGACGTCCATTGTTGCAAATAAAATATGAGTGACGGATAACCGTTAAAAATATTTAAAAAAAGAACTACACATAGGTGGCCAATAATTTTCATCAAGGAGATTTGTATTTAAATTAGCCGTCAAATTAAAATAGTTTCAGGAAAAATTAAATTGTATTTATTCTGTGGCTAACAATTTTCGGAACAGCCCACGTAGAGTGGTGGAGCCCTTAAACCAACTTCCAGAGAAAGTCTCAATAGCGAAAAACACAAATCTATATAAAAACATGCCAGAAAACAACCAAAATAGAAATTTAAAAAGGTCTGAATTGGTTTTAAATAAACTAAAACGAATGCTAAAAAGAATAGACGCATCAGCCGCATTTATACATATCTTAACTCCCATCTTCTCTCTCTCTCTTGTCATTCAGTTGATTCTGTTGTACATCAGTACCACTGATTACATAATATGTAAGTCTGTTATAAACATATCATATGCCATAAAATATTTTTGTTCACCTGCATGTACTTCTCCCACATCCCAAAGGTTTGTTAGAATAGAATGTCTAACGCCATTAAGCTCGCCTATTGTACCTGATTTGTATAAATTGGTGATCGATAATAAATATATACATCCATACATAATATTGTTAATGATCTTTCCAGCATGACTCGCCTCATAGACGACGCGGAGAGCACGGGCAGTGCACGCAAGAGCAACCTCTCTCTGTATCCCACGCCTCATCAGAACCTGCCTCCGATGTTCGCTGACGGCCAGTACGACAGCTATCTCGATGGAGACTACGGCTCCAATGTGGATACCACGCGAGGTGAGCGGGTTTGAGTATTTTTGGATTCCTTGACTAGTATTATTGATGAGACCGAACAGCCAAAGCCAACTGTAAAAGAATTAAAACCAACCAACATTTTTTTTTGTCAAATCTTACCCTGTCGAACCCCGAAAAGTACCAACCACTCATTTCCATAATATTGTAAACCATTTAAGTATTCCATTTTCCAATCTATAATTTTTTTTATGGAAACTGACACGGTTGGCCTCATCACCTACAACCTCCGTGATGTCAGCCCATAACACTTGGTGAGCTAGGTGCCATGTCAGTGCTTCCCTTCGGTCGTGCCGGCTACACTGAACTGGACAGAAAACACAAACTATTTACATAGCCGTTTCGACTGACGTTTCATTCAGTGCGGTGGTACCAACCCGGGCTGGTTGAACCCTATCACCTAGTAAGATAGGAAGGGAAGGGACCTACAGTTTTACGTGGAATCCGAACCACGGTCAGCTTCAAACGGTCGAACAAAATTTTTGAAAGGGATTAAAATATTCAATTTTAATTATTTTATTGATGCAATTTGATCAATAAAATAATTGAAATTGAATATTTTCCATTAATATATTAGCTCGTCGAGAAAGAACGGTCAAGAATATTAGCCAGCATTAAGAGGATATAGAAGGGCATTTTATCAATAATGTTTTCTCTGTGACAGTTGACATGGGAGGTGGTTTCGACAACAAAGGCATCGTCCGCGACGGAGAGCTGATGGATCTTGACTCGGATGAAGAAATTATCATGTCTCTTCCTGATGATGGCAAGACATCAAGCAGGTAAGACTTTTATTTTTTTGTATTAATTATATTATATAAGGTGCTTCGTTATTAATGTCAAATGTTTCGGGAGGGTTACATACGCACTCTAATAAAGACTTTACGTAAAAAAAACATTTTTGCCTAAAAAATTTGATTAAAAAAAACAGTTGTACCGTGTGGGGCCGGTACTTTAAAAGAATAGCCCCGCTGCATCTCTCCCCGTGTATGTCGTAAAAGACGACTAAGGGATATGACTCCCTTCTTATATTACTAGGTGGTAGGGTTTAACCCGCCCGGGTTGGTACCACCGCACTGAATGAAAGGTCGGTCGAAACGGCTATGTAAATAGTTTGTGTTTTCCGTCCAGTTCAGTGTAGCCGGCACGACCGAAGGGAAGCACTGACGTGGCACCAAGTTCACCCGGTGTTATGGGCTGACATCACGGATGTTGTAGGTGATGTAGCCAACGGTGTCAGTTTCCATAAAAAAAAAAAACATGTTTATAGGAGCATTTTATCTCCTAACAAAAAATAAAATCAAATAGCTGTAAAAACCAATCATGCTATAGACCCTTGCCAACACACACACCGCACACGTAGGTAGGTAGGTAGGTAGCTAGTTTTAAAGCGGCGGCGGAGGCGGCCCGGTGGCGCGCTAATAAAAGGCCTAGTGACCTTGTGACTTACTTACAACAAACAGCTGTTCTGCGTTTGAACATAGTACGGTCATTGACCCCGTACAATGCAAGTTACCTACTGTTACACACAGGTCTAGGGACTTTGTGACTTACTTACAACAAACAGCTGTTCTGCGTTTGAACATAGTACGGTCATTGACCCCGTACAATGCAAGTTACTTACCTATACTGTTACACACAGGTTGATCCTTTTAATGTTTAGGTTTTGTTGAATTTTTCGAAAAGTAATGCTAAAAATATATAATTTTTGTTGCGTAACGTGTTTATTTGAATGTGTATGTAACCCTCCCGAAACATTTGACATGAATAACGAAGCACCTTATATATTAACAATATTACACTCTTTCAAAGAAAGTGTGTTACTAACGAGTGTGTGTGCAACTAAAGTGTGAGCTGCGTTCAAGCAGAAGAAATACTTTCTCGAGGAAATCAAGTAATTAAGGGCGAGGCTAAAGGCCGAGCCGAGGGTTATCCATATACTCCATGACACTTTCACCATAAAGAAACCGACGTGAAGACCGACTAATGTTTCAAAGAAAATGAAATTTATCGAACACTTCACATTTATAGATATTTAAAAAGTAATTATCTATATTACTATGTACGAATGTTAACACTGAAATATACTTGAGAGAGAAGTGGAATACTTCTTTACGGTATGTTGACTAATACGTTCGCTTGGCTCCGGAAATACGAAGGAATATATCCGACGTTTCTTACATATAATCAAGTTTCTGTATCCACTGTTTTGGAATACTCGGCCTCACAGTGCTCGTCTCATGGTCCTGCCTGTATATATATCATTATATATTTATATTCATATAATTTTACTTTCAGATTTACTTCTGATGCTTGAGCCTAACATTTCTACATTATGTTGTCTGGACGCTTGTATGTACTGCTTTCTTCTAATAATTATTCCTTCTGCATTTTATTTATATTTAAATTTTATATAACACTAGCAACTACTTTCTTCTTGTCATTCTTTTTCATAACACTAGCGATTACGTTCTCATTGTCATACTTTTTTTATAACACTACTGACTTCTTTCTTATTGTCATCCTTTTTTATAACCCTGGCAACAACTTTTTTATTGTCACCCTTTTTTATAACACGCGCAAATATTTTCTTATTTTCATCGTTTTTTATAACACTGGCGACTACTTTATTATTGTAATTCTTTCTTATAACACTAGCGACTTTTTTCTCATTGTAATCTTTTTTCGAGTCCTCTTGAATTTGTGAGGTGTTTTTATTATTTTTAATATATTTTTTCTTTTCGTTCCCAGACCATCCTATTCTTCCGGAATCAGGCCGAGAGATGTTTTTGACGTTTGAAGACCTTCCGCCCAAGCGTTTCTACTGGTGTGTGTACTTATATTTTGGAAATTATTTTTGTTGCATAACATATTATTCATACATAAATATGGAAACACTCTATTAGCAGCATAAATATTTTTTTTTTAGTTCTTGAGGTGATTTTAGAAAACGTGTTATTAAATATTTTGTTATATATTATTTTTAAGTAACTTCGATAGTTGACGAAAGTTTGTAAAAGTGCTTCTAGCCTATTAGTGGGAATTTATGTTTCAAATTTTAAACCAAACCTGGTTGTGTTTAAGAGTTTGTCATAAGGTTGTGATTTCAAATTTAAGTTTTTGTATCCTTTCAAAGATCCTTAAATATATTTTTTTAAATAATAATAATTCTAAATCAGGCTTCCTAACAGAACTAATTGCAAAAAAATAATACATGTAACAGATTATTGTAATTTATTCATATCTTCCAAATGATATCTAAATTTATTATTTAATCAAATATTTAGCTACATTACATCTAAATAAATTATCAAATAATGATAATAGGTTATATAAAATGTTCTTCTATGCCAAAAATTTACCAATGTCAATTTTTATATTGCCAAATGTTAAAATGTACATAACTACTATTTTATTTGCACTTGGAAGTTGTAAATTAAATACTTACTTCTATCAGAAACTAAGTTGTTTTCTATTTCAAATAGTCAGAAAAAAAGGACATAAAATTATCATTTGCCAAAAAAAACCTCTTGTTAAATAACTTTATATAAACAAAATGGCAAAAATAAAAAAAATATATATTATGGTTCAGTATGTGCTAACCCGGCTAAGGCGAAGGTAGGGCTGGTTTTCAGCCCTCTTTACAATCTCAAAGTTATCTCAAAAATAAAAGTCAAAAACATAAACTATTAAAATTTAAAATTCATTTTAATAGATTTTTTTTTTCAAAAATGTAATATGCTTAATTACTGCGAGCATATTAAACACGACACGAGCAAATGCTTAAATGCCAGACACAACCATTTTATTCGTGCTTGTTTAAACCATGCTTAAAAAAAAACAGATTTTTAAATGAAAGCCAATGCAAGATTTGTACATAGAATATTACTTTAGTGGAGCGAATAAAACGTTGCGATAACTAAATCTGTGTTTTAATAAATTTCGACCGACCTTTTTTTTTTTTTTATTAACAGCGCGACATATGGCGCCGAGCCACCCATAAGGTGGCTAACGACGCCCATGGACATTCGGTCGTATGCGGGGGTTGCGATGGCATTCGGCCGGCCTGACAGGTGCCCATTCACGCCCCTCTTGAAGGATCCGAGACTGTACTTGGGGGGAAATATATGGGCAGGGAGAGCATTCCAGAGTTTACCGGTTCTGTAGAGGAAAGATCTGCAGAATCGATTGGTACGCATCCGCGGTAAGTTCAACGTGTAGGGATGCAATCCCTGCCCAGTGCGTGTGGTGCGAATGTGGAAAGGGGACGGCGCGGCGGGATCGCATTAAACAGCTCCTCCGTGCGCTCCCCGTGGAATACATGCGATAGAACACACTTAGGGAGCCGACATGCCTACGGTGTTGCAGTGGTTCTAGATCGCAGGACACTTCGGGGTCACCCACTAGTCGCACGGCTCGACGCTGGATTGAGTCCAGAGGCGCAAGCTGGTATTTGGCAGAGCCATCCCACAGTTGCGAGCAGTACTCCAAGCAGGACCTGATCTGCGATTTATACAGAAGCAGCTTTTGGTCCGGCGTGAAGTACCGTCGCACCTTATTGAGTACCTTCATTTAGTGCGGTGGTAGCAATGCGGACGGGCTTAAAACCCGACAACCTAGTAAGGTGAGGTAAGGTGAGGTAAGATGAGATTTGAAGTTTTAGATAGATAGATAGATAGATAGATAGAAAATTCTTTATTGCTCCAGTAAACATTAAACAGTAACAAATACATTGGAAAATTTACATAAGGCGCAAAGGCGGACTTATCCCTTACAGAGATTTCTTACAGTCAACCTTTGGATGTTTGAGATTCGATAATATAGTGGAATGTAAGTAGGTAGTAGCAAAAGAGTTGCGTGACAATTGGAGATAAATTTAATAATAAGAATACCATATAATTACATGCTAGTACAATATAAGCCATACATGTTTAATACATATAAATTACTAAATATATAGAATATTATATACAAATAAATATACATACATACATACTTGTCCATCCAGGTAAGTATGAAACAAAAGTGGTTTTTATGAAAGTAAGTTTTATATGAAATCCGAACCATGAATCAAGTCGTACAAGAAATTCACTTAAGCCTCTACCACTCGGGTCATCTGTACGGTAGGATTGATGAAGACATGAAAAGATAAAGATAAGTATAGGCAATGTTCTAGGTTTTCAATCTACATGATTATCTTTAGTGAACTTCGACGTTGAAACAGCAAGTTTTTCAACTTCGCTCAATAGAAAAAAAATCCAAAAATTCCTCTATTTTTGCGGCAATATCTATTGTAAAAGTCGGTTGAAAATATAAAGAATTAATGCATATTTTTTATAATTTTTCTCCAAATACAATTTTATATTCTTTAGTGAAGTAGGTACGATTTGAATTGAATTCACAAAACTCGCATACGCTTTGTTTTATCGTAAGCGTCTTGTGGCGATTCCATCCCGATTTGAAGTTTTATATGAAATCCGAACCATGAATCAAGTCGTACAAGAAATTCACTTATGCCTCTACCACTCGGGTCATCTGTACCGTAAGATTGATGCAGACATATGAAAAGTTAAAGATAAGTATAGGGGATGTTCTAGGTTTTCAATCTACAGGATTATCTTTAGTGAACTTCGACGTTGAAACAGCAAGTTTTTCAACTTCGCTCGATAGAAAAAAATCTAAACATTCCTCTATTTTTGCGGCAATATCTATTGTAAAAGTCGGTTGAAAATATAAAGAATTAATGCATATTTTTTATAATTTTTCTCCAAATACAATTTTATATTCTTTAGTGAAGTAGGTACGATTTGAATTGAATTCACAAAACTCGCATACGCTTTGTTTTATCGTAAGCGTCTTGTGGCGATTCCATCCCGATTTGAAGTTTTATATGAAATCCGAACCATGGATCAAGTCGTACAAGAAATTCACTTATGCCTCTACCACTCGGGTCATCTGTACCGTAAGATTGATGCAGACATATGAAAAGTTAAAGATAAGTATAGGGGATGTTCTAGGTTTTCAATCTACAGGATTATCTTTAGTGAACTTCGACGTTGAAACAGCAAGTTTTTCAACTTCGCTCGATAGAAAAAAAATCTAAACATTCCTCTATTTTTGCGGCAATATCTATTGTAAAAGTCGGTTGAAAATATAAAGAATTAATGCATATTTTTTATAATTTTTCTCCAAATACAATTTTATATTCTTTAGTGAAGTAGGTACGATTTGAATTGAATTCACAAAACTCGCATACGCTTTGTTTTATCGTAAGCGTCTTGTGGCGATTCCATCCCGATTTGAAGTTTTATATGAAATCCGAACCATGGATCAAGTCGTACAAGAAATTCACTTATGCCTCTACCACTCGGGTCATCTGTACCGTAAGATTGATGCAGACATATGAAAAGTTAAAGATAAGTATAGGGGATGTTCTAGGTTTTCAATCTACAGGATTATCTTTAGTGAACTTCGACGTTGAAACAGCAAGTTTTTCAACTTCGCTCGATAGAAAAAAATCTAAACATTCCTCTATTTTTGCGGCAATATCTATTGTAAAAGTCGGTTGAAAATATAAAGAATTAATGCATATTTTTTATAATTTTTCTCCAAATACAATTTTATATTCTTTAGTGAAGTAGGTACGATTTGAATTGAATTCACAAAACTCGCATACGCTTTGTTTTATCGTAAGCGTCTTGTGGCGATTCCATCCCGATTTGAAGTTTTATATGAAATCCGAACCATGGATCAAGTCGTACAAGAAATTCACTTATGCCTCTACCACTCGGGTCATCTGTACCGTAAGATTGATGCAGACATATGAAAAGTTAAAGATAAGTATAGGGGATGTTCTAGGTTTTCAATCTACAGGATTATCTTTAGTGAACTTCGACGTTGAAACAGCAAGTTTTTCAACTTCGCTCGATAGAAAAAAAATCTAAACATTCCTCTATTTTTGCGGCAATTTCTATTGTAAAAGTCGGTTGAAAATATAAAGAATTAATGCATATTTTTTATAATTTTTCTCCAAATACAATTTTATATTCTTTAGTGAAGTAGGTACGATTTGAATTGAATTCACAAAACTCGCATACGCTTTGTTTTGTCGTAAGCGTCTTGTGGCGATTCCATCCCGCTCTAGCAAAGAGAAAACTGCCTAAAGAGGAAGCGGGGGGCGGCGCCCCTGTCCCCGCTCCCCATTCCGCTGAGCGCATTACGTCACTATGAGTGGAAGAGGCTTAAGAGTCGGACACTTGCTAGATCGTCTTACTGCTGGAAAAGCGTATGTAAAAGAGAAAATTTATTTATGTAAAAAAAACATAGTTAAATATTAAGATACTTTAAGATGTTTGTAAGTTTAATATAATAGGTTTATATTTTATGTTATTTAATATAAGTTTTTTTTACCTTCAAATTGTAAGATATTAATGTTACTGAAAATAAAATACAAAAAAGTATGAGACATTTAAATAAGAATTTAATTAATTTTAATTAGGGCTGTCAGTTACCTACCTGCCTGCCTGTCTGTCTGTCTGTCCGTCCGTCCAAGGGCTGTATCTTCTGAACCGTGATAGGTAGCCGGTTAGAATTTTCACAAAATATGCGGTATTATGTCAAATAAGCCAACAAATAACAAAAAAGTAAAAAGTACAAATTTAAGGGGGGTCGCCATTTTTTTTTTATACCGACACGGTTGGTTAAATCACCTACACCATCCGTGATATCAGCCCATAACACCGGCTGAACTAGGTCTCACGTCAGTGCTTCCCTTCGGTCGTGCCGGCTACACTGAACTGCACGGAAAACACGAACTATTTACATAGCCGTTTCGACCGTCCTTCCATTCAGTGCGGTGGTACCAACCCGGGCGGGTTAAACCCTACCACCTAGTAATATAAGAAGGGAGTCATATCCCTTAGTCGCCTTTCACGACATACGCGGAGAGAGATGCAGTGGGGCTATTCTTTTAAAGTACCGGCCCCACACGGTACAACCAATTTATCATAACTTGTGGAAGACCATACAATTATCATAACTTGTGGAAGAGCGCCATTTACCGAAGCCAAGCAAATACCAAGCAAAGCCTTCAACCCTTGGCCGCGAGTCTCTTGGTCAAAATAATATTAGACGACTGAAGGTAAGCACTGGCATGGCACCTAGTTCACCCGGTGTTATGGGCTGACATTACGGATGTTGTAGGTGATGTAGCCAACCATGTCAGTTTACATAAAAAAAATATAAATAAAAAAATAAATATGAGACGGCACCTAAAATAGGATATTATAATTAACCAAAGCGTGAAGACTCTAAATAATTCCGCACGTTTTATCAAAAAGCAAACACTTTCTTATCACCGCACCTGACGGCGGATCTTCCTGTAGTCGACGGAACCTTGTTGCTGTCACATTGTTGACACTGGCTGGCTACACCTGTCTCGGGGCGGATCTTTTGATAAAACTCCTGGTTGCAGCTTGATATTTTTTTTATTTGTATTTTATCATTTTCGCTAATGTCAAGGTGTCACACAGGGCCCTTGAATATGTCTTATCTTCTGTACAAATCATAAAAATCAAATCAAGTGCGAGTTTTATTCGCTCACGGTGAGTTCCGTGGATTCGCTATACCTTTCTTTTATTTTTATTTTTATGGAATCTAACACGCTACATCACCTACAACATCAGTGATGTCGGCCTATAACACCGGGTGAACTACGTGCCATGTCAGTGCTTCCCTTCATTTCATGTCGGCTACACTGAACTGGACGGAAAACACGAACTATTTACATAGCCGTTTCGACCGACGATTCGTTCAGTGCGGTGGTACCACCCGGCCGGGATAAACCCTACCACCTAGTAAACTAAAAATGGAAGGGACCTACAGTTGTATACCTCCTTCTCAAGACAAACCTCACACACTTCCAGCAAACCACATCAAAATCATAGAAATAAAGCACATAAAATAATTACAAACTAGATTTTTTTTAATATAATCCGGTATGGGTGGCTGAGTCGGAGGGGCCAAAGCACATGCTCTGACCACCCAATATCACCTCCGAGAAGGTAGGTGTCTTACTGGATACTTCCCTGGATTGCTGGCTATACTGGACTAGAGAAGAACACAACCGAGGCTGTTATGCGGCCATCTTACATCCAGTACGGTGTTACCAACCCAGTCGGCTACAATTTGAGCCTACCACCTAGTAAGGGGCAAGGGAAGGGACCTACAGTTTTACACCGGTTCCGAACGGTGAAGCAGCAGGTGTAGGTATGCACGTAAATTTTTTCGTCAGAAAAAACTCATTGGTACACGCCGACCGGATTCGAACCGCGGACCTCTCGCATGAGAAGCCGATGCCCAAACCACTCGGCCACCCGCCGCTTTTTAATTAATACACAAACAATGTTTAGTTTGAGAGGCAAGATATTATGTCTAATCGAAAATAAATATACATACATAGCATCACGCCTGTTTCCCGGTGGGGTAGGCAGAGACAACGGATCTCCACGTGCCACGATCCTGACACACCTGTGCAGCCTCTTCCACTCTCATAATGCTCTTCTCGTCGGTTACGGTTACTACGCACTTGACCCTTTTTGAGCACATGCCCGATCTGGTCCAGGTATGTACGTCTAGGGCGACTGTTGCGTACTGCCAGTCCGACAATGAAAATCCCATCCAAAATCTCACCTTATATTTTCCTCTTTCCTGCTTCCATCAGACCACCATGACGCGCTCAAAACCTACGGTGCTATCGCCGTGCGCGAATCTGATTGGACAGCAAATGTATTGAACACCTACGTCATCGATAGTGTGATCTGTTTTGCGAGTATACCCACCGATACTTACTTACTTTTTAACTAACTAACAAGAAAGAAGTGCCTGCTCGCGCTCCGTATAAAAGAACTGTGTTCCCGTGGTCCCTGTTCTACGGCCTGGAACAGCTCCCTCGCATCTGCTTCTTAGCTAGCTGTGCTAGATATCGGTGGTGCTGGAGAGTCGCTGATGGTGGAAGGATTGACGCCGTGCTGTCTGATCCAGATCCATCCTTCAAGAATTCCAGGTCAGTGCGCAGCATTAATTTCCCGCCGCTTCAGCGACCCTTCCCGAATCTTCCCGTTGCATAATTCCCATTTCCCTCCATAAATTTCTTTCGTTTGTCTCCTATCATCCATTCTTCCAAAATGACGGAATCACCGACGCATTCCTTTCTCAATGATTGTCACCATATCCTCTTTCAGACCACAGCGCTCTCGCACTACACTATTTCTCTATCTATCTTTCATTGTAACTCCACACATACTACTCAAAGATTATGCCCACGGAACCCTACCTACAATATATAAAGGTGATTTGTAAATATTTCTAACGAACTGTGACACATGAGATTGTATACGAGTTACGCATACTAAAAACGAAAATAAAGATAATAAAAACTTCAGCAAATAAAGAGATTTCGGAAACAAACAAACGTGCCACGCAACATCTTCATTAGCACTTTTTGCGTCTTAAGGCCCTGTCAACCCGTATTCACCCATACTCCTCTTTCAAGGCGCCGCTTTCGCTGGTTGGAGTAGGATGCAACACAATCCACCAATAAAAAAATAGGTTTTAATTTTTTTATTCCAAAACTACGGATCGAAACAAAAAAGTAAAAAACTACGGATTTAGATATATAAAGTGCTTCGTTATTCATGTTAAATGTTTCGGGAGGGTTACATACACACTAACATAAACACGTTACGCAAAAAAAAAATTTTTTAGCATTACTTTTCGAGAAATTTAACAAAACATGTTTGCTGCCTAAACATTAAAAAAATCAACCTTAGTGTAACAGTAGGTAGCTTGCATTGTGCGGGGTCAATGACCGTACTATGTTCAAACGCAGAACAGCTGTTTCTTTTAAGTAAGTCACAAGGTCACTAGACCTGTGTGTAACAGTAGGTACCTTGCATACCATATGCTGTACCTCGACAATCGGGGTAAGCAGAGTAATCGGTGTTGCGCTGCAAGAACTATTATAAATTACAGCACAACACACAGATTAGGATCCCTTGCCCCTTACTAGGTGGTAGGCTCAAATTGTAGCCGACTGGGTTGGTACCACCGTACTGGATGTAAGATGGCCGCATAGCAGCCTCGGCTGTGTTCTCCTCTAGTCCAGTATAGCCAGAAATCCAGGAAAGTCTCCGGTATGGCACCTACCTTCTCGGAGGTGATATTGGCTGCTCGGAGCATGCGCTTTGGCCCCTCCGACTTAGCCACCCATACCGGATTACATAAAAAAAAACGTAGAAGAATATAAAGAGAGCACGTATATAACAAGGCTGTGTTTGAGTATTAGTAAATGGAAGAAGCGTTTGGTCTTGAAACATGCATCTTAAGTGACTAAGGACCAATAAACATGCCAGTCTCCTTCAGATAAGGTTCACTCGGCGTGTGGAGAAGATGATCTATGAAAACGTGCTCAGTGCAGTGATAACGTGAAAGTTTTAGAATATTTAATTTTTGATTTTTAAAGAATTATTAACTTTTAACAACACTGAACCCAAACCAGGCGCATTTTAAAAGCTCTTAAAATAAAATAAAAACTAAAGTAAAAGAATATAATAGCGTGAAGTACGAAAAAAACGTGAAATATTATTGATCTTTACTGTGTATAATAAGGAAAGAATTATGGCTTTACCAAAAGTGTTATAATAAAAGTAAACTTAAAAACAATGGATACGACTTGATTCAGACAAAGTTAATGCTTGGCATAGAAAAATATATCAGTCAATTTAGATTAAACTTGAATAAGTATTTTAAAATGAGTGAATCATTTTAAAACCAACATAATTTTTTAAAATTAAATATAAAACATGTCGACTCTAAATATAGATTTAAAACTAATTAACGATATCTGCAATGAATGTACAGACTACCTAAGTTCATTAGAGACTACACCTCCGATAAACAGGATAATAAGAGAAGAAATGCAACATAATCACCCAAATAAACCTAACATGGAAATAAAAAAAATTAAAAAAGAAATCAAACTTGACATACACAGGAATAACACGAGAGATTTTAATAATATTCAAGAAGATTTCAAACACAACGATGATAAAGATATTGATATTGAAAAAGATAAAGTTATTAAAGATAACATGCAGTCAATTGGATTTCAAAATGAAAATTTTAAGCCTGTCGATTCGAGGATTTTTTGTAAATTTGAAAATGAGCTGAATCGTAAAGAAGACCTTGGGAATGGAGAAATATTGCAAGAAACGAAAGATTCAGACGAATTGAATGATGAAATTGAAGGATATTACGAGGACGTTGGATCGGAAAGGCTAAGGAAACTTTCGCAGCAGCTGCCCAAAATAATAATAACGAATTGTGATGGAAGCAAGTTCCTGGACAACAAGATTGATGGCAACAAGATTGATGGGAGAAAGTCGCTGAAATGGATAAAGTAAGTATTGATTTCTCTTTATTCGTTTCGGTATTGTATTTGTTGGATAGGTACATACATACATACATATCACGCATGCTGAATCCCGACAATCGGGGTAAGCAGAGTAATCGGTGTTGAGCTGCAAGTATATAGCCTAGACTGAGCCTCAAGAACTACTCTTTACATTGGTGCAAACCTGTTCAGTGGTTCCCGAGTTTACCTCAAACATACATACATACAGACAGACGTTCCCTTTTATAAGAAGTAGAGAGTAGAGATAGAGATACAGATAGAGATATAGATAGAGATAGAGATAGAGATAGAGATAAAGACAGAGATAGATATAGAGATAGAGATAGAGATAGAGATAGAGATAGAGATAGAGATAGAGATAGAGATAGAGATAGAGATAGAGATAGAGATAGAGATAGAGATAGAGATAGAGATAGAGATAGAGATAGAGATAGAGATAGAGATAGAGATAGAGATAGAGATAGAGACAGAGACAGAGACAGAGACAGAGACAGAGACAGAGACAGAGACAGAGACAGAGACAGAGACAGAGACAGAGACAGAGACAGAGACAGAGACAGAGACAGAGACAGAGACAGAGACAGAGACAGAGACAGAGACAGAGACAGAGACAGAGACAGAGACAGAGACAGAGACAGAGACAGAGACAGAGACAGAGACAGAGACAGAGACAGAGACAGAGACAGAGACAGAGACAGAGACAGAGACAGAGACAGAGACAGAGACAGAGACAGAGACAGAGAC
Source organism: Nematopogon swammerdamellus (assembly GCA_946902875.1). Taxonomy (NCBI): domain Eukaryota; kingdom Metazoa; phylum Arthropoda; class Insecta; order Lepidoptera; family Adelidae; genus Nematopogon; species Nematopogon swammerdamellus. The sequence goes on from OX336359.1 coordinate 12,085,865, forward strand.
AGAGACAGAGACAGAGACAGAGACAGAGACAGAGACAAGAGACAGAGACAGAGACAGATACAGAGACAGAGACAGAGACAGAGACAGAGACAGAGACAGAGACAGAGATAGAGATAGAGATAGAGATAGAGATAGAGATAGAGATAGAGATAGAGATAGAGATAGAGATAGAGATAGAGATAGAGATAGAGATAGAGATAGAGATAGAGATAGAGATAGAGATAGAGATAGAGATAGAGATAGAGATAGAGATAGAGATAGAGATAGAGATAGAGATAGAGATAGAGATAGAGATAGAGATAGAGATAGAGATAGAGATATAGATAGAGATAAGGATAGAGATAGAGGTAGAGGTAGAGAAAATAATAAGTAGATTATATTTATATAGTGGTTAGTTAGTACCTACTAAGCATGCACTCGCTCTTTATATTTCTTCATTAAATATTGCGATTATATTATGCTCCCTAGTGAATGCACGGCTTTCTGACAAAATTTTTGAAGGCGGGTTTTATATTTTTTTAAATAGTTTTTTATTTCACAGTTTTTTTTTATTAAATTTTGTGCTATTAATGTACTCGGCGGAATCGCTCGGCCTTCGGCCTCGCGCTGAATAAATAACTCAATCTTAATAATTTTCAAGGGTTCCAAACGCGAAGAGCGCGAGCGGTCTGCGCAAGCCACAGCTGAAGCGGCGTATCACGAAGGAAGGCAATGAGAACGTGGCCCTCATATCGAACATTCCCTTTGAGAAGATGAGGCTCCTCAACGATACATTCCACACTCTGGTGAGAACTTCATAATGTGTAACAACTTTTATTTAATTTGCGTTATTTTTTGTTTTGATCGAGCCATGCTGGGAATATCGCTACGTGATATGGTGCGTAACGAGGCAATCCGCCGACGCACCAAAGTAGTCGATATTGGACACCGGGTGGCTAAGCTCAAGTGGCAGTGCGCTGGGCACGTTAGCCGAAGAGACGATGACCGTTGGAGTAACCGTGTCCTACACTGGCGGCCGTGGACAGGAAAACGGAGTGTGGGAAGACCACCCGCCAGGTGGGACGACGACATCAAGTACGTCGGCGGAAAGCAGTGGTTCCGTATTGAAGGCCGGGAGGACTGGAGGAAAATTGGAGAGGCGTATGTCCAGCAGTGGACGCTTACACGCTGACTGACTTAGTTATCGATCGGTAATATGGGCAACACTCCCCATATTACCGTGTCGCGGATACGCGTCCTTCGCATATGTACTCTCCTTCCAAAATCTTTGCTGAAGACTCTATATTGATTTTATCGTCCTCATCTTCCAGATCTACCTTCGCTGGCGCTGGATAATCCTGGGCACGGTGCTGGTGCACTTCGCCATCTGGCTCGTGTTCGCCGTGTTCTGGTACATAGCTGCGCTCGCGCACGACGACTTCGATCCGAACCCGCCGCCGCGCCGCTGCGTCACCGGCGGCACAGACTTCAACATATTTCTTTGATTTTACTCATCTTCCAGATCAACCTTCGCTGGCGCTGTATAATCCTGGGCACGATGCTGGTGCACTTCGCCATCTGGCTCGTGTTCGCCGTGTTCTGGTACATCGCCGCGCTCGCGCACGACGACTTCGATCCGAACCCGCCGCCGCGCCGCTGCGTCAACGGCGGCACCGACTTCCTCAACATATTTCTTTGATTTTACTCATCTTCCAGATCAACCTACGCTGGCGCTGTATAATCCTGGGCACGGTGCTGGTGCACTTCGCCATCTGGCTCGTGTTCGCCGTGTTCTGGTACATCGCCGCGCTCGCGCACGACGACTTCGATCCGAACCCGCCGCCGCGCCGCTGCGTCAACGGCGGCACCGACTTCCTCAACATATTTCTTTGATTTTACTCATCTTCCAGATCAACCTACGCTGGCGCTGGATAATCCTGGGCACGGTGCTGGTGCACTTCGCCATCTGGCTCGTGTTCGCCGTGTTCTGGTACATAGCTGCGCTCGCGCACGACGACTTCGATCCGAACCCGCCGCCGCGCCGCTGCGTCACCGGCGGCACAGACTTCAACATATTTCTTTGATTTTACTCATCTTCCAGATCAACCTACGCTGGCGCTGGATAATCCTGGGCACGGTGCTGGTGCACTTCGCCATCTGGCTCGTGTTCGCCGTGTTCTGGTACATAGCTGCGCTCGCGCACGACGACTTCGATCCGAACCCGCCGCCGCGCCGCTGCGTCACCGGCGGCACAGACTTCAACATATTTCTTTGATTTTACTCATCTTCCAGATCAACCTTCGCTGGCGCTGGATAATCCTGGGCACGGTGCTGGTGCACTTCGCCATCTGGCTCGTGTTCGCCGTGTTCTGGTACATAGCGGCGCTCGCGCACGACGACGTCGATCCGAACCCACCGCCGCGCCGCCGCTGCATCACCGGCGGCACAGATTTCCTCAACATATTTCTTTGATTTTACTCATCTTCCAGATCAACCTACGCTGGCGCTGGATAATCCTGGGCACGGTGCTGGTGCACTTCGCCATCTGGCTCGTGTTCGCCGTGTTCTGGTACATCGCTGCGCTCGCGCACGACGACTTCGATCCGAACCCGCCGCCGCGCCGCTGCGTCACCGGCGGCACAGACTTCCTCAACATATTTCTGGCTTCTGTGGAGGCACAGGTATTGAATTAATTTAATTTAATGATAGAAAGAGAGAGAGAGAGAAATAGAAAGAGAGAGAGAGAGAGAGATAGATAGAGAGAGAGAGAGAGAGAGAGAGAGATAGAAAGAGAGAGAGAGATAGAAAGAGAGAGAGAGAGAGAGAGAGAGAGAGAGAGAGAGAGAGAGAGAGAGAGAGAGAGAGAGAGAGAGATAGAAAGAGAGAGAGAGAGAGAGAAAGAGAGACAGAGAGAGAGAAGTAGTCAATCGTGTCAGTTTCCATACAAAAAAATAACATACATACATATCAATCACACACGCTGAACCCCGACAATCGGGGTAAGCAGAGTAATCGGTGTTGTGCTGCAAGAACTCTGGTAAATTACAGCACAACACCGACCACCACGTTTCGTAAAGTATTCGAACAAGATTCAATCAATCAAGCAGCAAGTAAGGCACGAAGACCCACCTGCTGCATGACTCGGTGGAAGTACCGTGCCAAGGTGAGAGGTGGCGAGCCCGTTGCCCTTTAGCACGGCATCTTGTCCTTATCCCTTAGTCGCCTTTTACGAAATGCATGTGGAGAGATGCAGTGGGGCTATTTTTTTTTTAAGTACCGACCCCACACGGTAGTTGACTGAATAAAAATTGTTTGTTGCTTTGTCAAAAGCAATATTTTTCGATTATACAATATTTGACTAAAACGAGTCTATTTAGGAAAAAAAGTACCCTGAGAAGTTTCTTGTCGGTTCTTCTTCGTGGGTGTAAAATAATTAGAACAAATTGCGACAAGTACGAGTGCAGTCTAACTGCCATATGAATGATCAATAGACAATACAATACAATGTGATCGGAGTAAACTTTCCAACGTCAAAATATATCTTCACTAGACAAAATGGGTAACGAAAAAAAACTATGTCAAGGCTGTGACAAAAATGTACCGCAATTTGAGAACAAGGAAGGAGTCACTTTACATCAGTGAAACCGCAAACATTGAAACAAATTGGCGGAATCGGAGCAACGGCGGCGGAGGCCGTTCCAAATTTGAAGATGATGGACTAATTCGTGATTGGCTAATCTTGCAGTTACCGTTGCGATAGAGTCATCACGGGTGACCTTTCGGCGCAAAGTAACAGATTTACACTTTGACAAGTCACGCAAATGACCATATATGATATCTGAAATTAAATTTTACGCATTGTACCTGATACGCAAATTAACTGGATTTTCCACATACGCACTTTACCCTCAACGCGAATGACCGTGAAATCTGATTACCTGAATATTTCATTTCCACGCATTTTATTTATTTATTTTGTGTAGATATGGTTGAATGAAACTCAGAAGTATTCTTAACAAATATTTAATGAAATTATAAATTGCATTAAATATTTAAATTTAAATTACTATTATGGTACTGTGTGAGGTCGTTAATTAATAAGAATAGTCCCACTGCATCTCTCCCCGTGCACATCGTAAAAGGCGACTAAGGCATAACGACAAGACGCCGTGCTTAAAGGCGACAGGCTTGCGAACTCTCACCTTGGCGCGGTCTTTCCACTGAGTCATGCAGTGGGTGGGCCTTCGTGCCTTACTTCAGGCCTGATAGTTATCTTGTGCGAATATTTTGCTAAACGTGGTGGTCGGTGTTGTGCTGTAATTTACCAGAGTACTTGCAGCACAACACCGATTACTCTGCTTGCCCCGATTGTCGGGATACTGCGTGTGATGTAAATGGTAGATCTTCGATAGAAAACGCACCAAGTTGAAATGATCTGAAATGCTGCTGGAGATTAAATTCAGCCGTGATCGTTCTGAACATTCATTATGTTTTTTTTTTATGTAAACCGGTATGGGTGGCTGAATCGGAGAGGCCAAAGCACATGCTCCGACCAGCCAATATCACCTCCGAGAAGGCAGGTGCCTACCGGAGACTTCCCTGGAATGCTGGCTATACTGGACTAGAGGAGAACACAGCCGAGGCTGCTATGCGGCCATCTTACATCTAGTATGGTGGTACCAACCCAGTCGGCTACAATTTGAGCATACCACCGAGTAAGGGGCAAGGGAAGGGACCTACAGTTTTTAAGCATCGCTTTTCGAAATTGTTCCTGTGACTAATATGGGAACGGTCTTCCGGTGAGTGTTTTTTTTTTAATGAAAACTGATACTATTAAATACATCATCTACAACATCCGTGATGTCAGCGCATAACACTTTGGTGAAATATGTGCCATGTCAGTGCTTCCCTTCGGACGTGCCGACTACAATGAACAGGACAGAAAATACGAACTATTAACATAGCCGTTTCAACGGACCTTTCATTCGCTGCGGTGGTATTAACCCGGCGTGCTAAATCCTACCACCTAGTGAGGTAAGAAGGGAAGGTACCTACAGTTTCACGTGGAATCCGAACCACGGTCAGCCTCCAACGGACGAGCAACCCAACCAAGTTCTGACTGAACCCAGGTGTGCTCATGATCACGACCGACAGTCGACCGACCGCACCAATGAGCTATTGACGCTGACGAATATTTGCGTTTTATTACCATTGACTTTTCTCTTGGATGGGTAAACGCTGACCGTTGGAGGCTGACCGAGGTTCGGATTCCTCGTAAAACTGTAGATCCCTTCCCTCCTAATCTTACTTGGTGGTAGGGTTTAACCCGCCCGGGTTGGTACCACCGCACTGAATGAAACGTTGGTCCAAACGGCTACCTATGTAAATAGTTTGTGTTTTCCGACCAGTTCAGTGTAGCCGGCACGATCAAAGGGGGAAGCACTGACATGGCACCTAGCTCACCCGGTGTTATGGGCTGACATCACGGACGTTGTAGGTGATGTAGCCAATCGTGTCAGTTTCCATAAAAAAAAAAAAAAAAAGGTTCCCGTACTGGATGCGGAACCCTAAAAAGAGCAAAATGTATTTGCCTACGAATAATAAATTAAAGCATAAATCATAAAGCATGAGTATTTTCGGCTTGATCACACGCTGTTCTGAACATACCAATCTGTTTGTGTGTCATGCCGGAAGGCACGCGCGTGGCTTACGAAGTTACGACACTAGCTTAGGGTTTCCATATAGGTGCAGGTACTGACCGGGACACTATCAAAAGTTTTTTTTTGTTTTTTTTTATGTAATCCGGTATGAGTGGCTGAGTCGGAGGGGCCAAAGCGCATGCTGCGACCAGTCAATATCACCTCAGAGAAGGTAGGTGCCATACCGGAGACTTCCCTAAATTGCTGGCTATACTGTACTAGAGGAGAACACAACCGAGGCTGCTATGCGGCCATCTTACATCCAGTACGTTGGTAAAAACCCAGTCGGCTACAATTTGAGCCTACCACCTAGTAAGGGGCAAGGGAAGGGACCTACAGTTTTGCACCGGTTCCGAACGGTGAAGCAGCAGGTGTGGGTATCCACGTAAATTTTTTCGTCAGAAAAAACTCATTGGTACACGCCGACCGGATTCGAACCTCGGACCTCTCGCATGAGAAGCTGATGCCCAAACCACTCGGCCACCCGCCGCTGAAAACTTAAGAAAATTTGGACGTCTTTGAGCGGGGAAATGCAGCACCTGTTCTATGAATATTAAATTTATGTTATTATATATGAATATTAAAATGTAAAACATACCTATCATCTGAAATGTAATTTTAGATGATAGGTATGTTTTACATTTAAGGAAAGATGATGCGTAAATTCTATTAGATAATTAGGTAGGCAAACCATTGCCATAGCCAATAAATTATAGGCCTCAGAAAAGTGTCCTATTAAGAACGATCCACGCAGCTCTGTACGCTCACAGATAGTTAGCCAAAAGTCTCCACTGAACGTTTGTTGTCTACGTATTTATGTAGTTGACATCTGCGACTGAAATCTGCGGACTTATGATGCCTGAAACGCTCTGTAAGGAGTGCTATGAAATAAGGAGAAACACTAAACCCTTTTAAGATTTTTTTTGATAATACTATGGATAAAACTAACTGGCTTTTGGTTGCCGACCGTGACATTTAGTGGTCAGGCGGGACGACTGGGACTGAGATTCTAAACCGGTAATAAGTCCCGGTGGCATATATCCAAAGTCTATAGGGTGAGTTGCTCTGATTGGTCGATGCCAGTTTGGCGGGAAATTTAAATTTCGTCTGGTTCCGCCTCCGCCACTCCTAGCGAACCTACTGAATCCGATATTCGTTAGGTCGTTTATGTGATTTGGTGGCTCTGTGGTACGGTGTAGGGTTTTTATTTTTTCGATCTCGACCATGGGTTCGTGTGCCGTTTGTCAAATGTGTTTTGTTTTTTTTTAAGCAATGTTAGGGTGTTAAAATTAGGTTATATTCTTTTTTATAAACACCTAAGAAAACTTTACTTTCGGAAATACAAACGTAGCAAAAACGACATGCGCCGCCTCAACATTAGGTTAGGGTTAAATTATAGAAGATGACGACGCATCTTCTATAATTTAACCCTGGTTATTTTTTAACCACCAAAACGGAGAAAATTCGCATAGTGCAGTTCAAATACTTCCGAAATTTAAATTTCCCGCCAAACTGGCATCGACCAGTCAGAGCAACTCACCCTATAGACTTTGGAAATATGCGGTGTACCGGGACGAATGGAAACGTTAGTGTCTACTAGCTGACCTACTGTGTCAACTATTCAACTGCAGCCGCATGACGCGAGAGACAGCATAAAGGCTGCTCCCACGTATTTCGTGTCTACTGTACTTGTTAACACCTCTTTATATGCTATTTATGGACGTGTCTGAAGCACATATTATGGGATCAAAATGCTTAGAGGTGGAAACATTTTGAAACACGGCTAAAAATAAGTGAGAAAACTTTTTGGAAATTTTTTTTTTATATTGAAAGCGCGACATTTTGCGCCGTGCCACCCTAGCAGCTTTGATGTAACTCGTGAAAACTGCGTGAGAATCGGTTCAACAGTTACAAACAGACAAACAGACGCTGAGCTTTATATTAATTACTAAAGAAGAAGAGAAATGTGTTGAAGTGTGGTATGCAATGCGTGCAAAATTTTTTTATTCCTGTATATCTATTTTAGTCCTGTATATTTTATAATATACGTTCTTTCAAAATTAGTTTAGTACGCTAAGTGGGGGTTCTGTATCAGAAATAGATGACTTTTGAAGAACAAAGAATTTTTTTTTACAAAAAAAAATTTTTTAATGTAAAATGTAAAAAAAAAATTTCTTAATCGTTTCAGTTTCATGCCAGGAACAAAAAAGTCTTCCTACACATAGATCTCTTTCTTTCAGAAATTGTGAAAATCCACAATTTTAGTTTTATTAGTATACACATATTTTAGAAATAGTAAAAAAGCACATTTAATGATATATTTCGCCCCGATGTCGTCGGTGACGACATCGGGGCGAAATATATCATTAAAAGTGCTTTTTTACTATTTCTAAAATATTCAATTCAATTTTTTTCAATTCAAAATTATTTATTTTTCAATTCCCTTATTAATTTAACATACAATCTTTATACCATATACATGTTGTGAATTGAAGAAAAGGTGTAGGCGCAGCGTGTGGCACTGGCATTTCAGTGCCGCTGATTTTAAGCCTAACCTTGTATGTAACCTTGTATAATATGTGTACATAAAATAAAGCAACAAAAAGTTGTATAGTATTTAATTATAAAAAATATATATTTATAAAGTGAAAGTTTTATTAGTATGGAATAGAAAGAATTTGATTTTATTTACCAACTTACACATGTTACATCATAATGGTAATGAAGGCTTTTTTTGTTACTGTTATGAAACTGAATCGATTAGGCTATAAAAATCAACCACCTATTTTTTATTTAAATACATAAAAAATATATATAAAACGCCCGGGTTGGTACCACCGCACTGAATGAAACGTCGGTTGAAACGGCTATGTTAATAGTTTGTGTTTTCCAACCAGTTCAGTGTAGCCGGCACGATCAAAGGGGGAAGCTCTGACATGGCACCTAGTTCACCCGGTGTTATGGGCTGACATCACGGATATTGTAGGTGATGTAGCCAATCGTGTCAGTTTCCATAAAAAAAAAAATAAAAAAAAAAATTATTTACATAAAAAAAGCCCAAGGTCCAAAAAAATTTATATAGGTTTTACTTCCTATATGATACAGAACCCCCCCTTAGCGTACTATTAACTAATTTTGAAAGACCTTATATATTTAGTATAGTACTTAGATATCTAATTGCGGACTCAGCGCTTCGCTAGGTAGGTACTTGCGTGGACACAGTGCATTGCCCTGAGCAACCACTGACTGCGGTTGATATTTCTAGTTACTTGAGTACAAGCTAGGGTTATCAATCCTCGGGTAGGAAAATCCGGGAGGAAAAAAAAAAGTTTAATCTATATAATTAATATGGATGTGATTAGGTTTTTTTTTCTGTAATCCGGTATGAATGGCCGAGCCGGAGGGGCCAAAGCACATGCTTCGACCAGCCAATATCACGTCCGAGAAGGTAGGCGCCATATCGGAGACTTCCCTGGATTGCTGGCTATACTGGACTAGAGGAGAACACAACCGAGGCTGCTATGCGGCCTTCTTACATCCAGTACGTTGGTACCAACCCAATCGGCGACGATTTGAGCCTACCGCCTGGTAAGGGGTAAGGGAAGGGACCTACAATTTTACACCGTTTCCGAACGGTGAAGCAGCAGCGTAATTTTTTCGTTTCAGCACGTAAATTTTTTCGTCAGAAAAAAACTCATTGGTGCACGCCGACTGGATTCGAACCTTTGACTTCTCGCATGAGAAGTGATGCCCAAACCACTCAGCCACCCGCCGCTTAACTTAAGGTTAGGTTGAGACGAGCGAGTTCGTGTGACAGAGACGACGCTCTACAGCCGGATTGTCTCTTTCTAAAGCTCGATTCTCGATTACTTATTACCGGGTACTGTACCTACTTACCTGTATTCATTGTGTTATTTATGAACACAATAATGAGTACAACGATTATAATATTAAATGATTTTTTTTTATGTCAGCCCATAACACCTTGGTGAACTAGGTGCCATGTCAGTCATCATGTCAGTGAGACCTAACAGTTTTACGTGGAATCCGAACCACGATCAGCCTCCAACGGTTCGAGGGGTCACCCATCCGGATACTGATTGCGCCCAGTTATCCTTATGATCGCGATCAACAGTCGACCGACCGCACCATTGACTGAGCTATCAAGGCTGACAAATCTTATTAAGCTAAGTAATTAATAAGGCATCACTTTTTTTTTTTTTTTTATTGCTACCGAACTGGGTGGCTCTGTCCGAGGTCGCAACCTCAGGCGCAGCCAATTTCACCCCCGAGGAGGTGCCAGTCCGGCTTGGAGGTGGACTAATGTTGCTGGGGAAAGGCTATTAACCCGCGATTTGAAGATCTGTGGATTGTAGGAGTGGGGGAAGATATTTCCTGGGAGCCCGTTCCACACCTTTGCAGTGCGGCACAAGAACGATTTAGAGAATCGTGCAGTTCGAAGAACTCTTCTGTCGACTACAAACGGGTGTTCCGCGAGAGTATGGCGGGTTTGGCGAAGGCGAACAGGAGGAGGAGGGATAAGGGAAGCAAGTTCGTCAGAGCAGCGGCCATAGTAGTACCGATAAAACAGGCTCAATGACCCAACGATACATCTGTGCTTTAGAGGTTGAAGGTCCTTTGTGAGTACGGAGTCACCAATGAGGCGAATGGCTCACTGAATGAATCACTATCACTCTCTGGAACGCTCTTCCTGCCCATACATTTTCCCCCAAGTACAGTCTCGGGTCCTTCAAGAGGATCGTGAATAGGGACCTTGTAAGGCCGGCATGGCTTTCGCAACCCCTGCATACGACTGAATACCCATGGACATCGTTAGACACCTTACGGGTTAGACGCCAAATGTGGCGTCTTTAATAATCACTGTGGTTATCTAGTTATTTTTCAATATTTCCGTGACTAAATGCATTTTTCCGGCAGACGAGAGATTTATAGAAGATGGAGGCTGAACCTAGAGACTCCCGGAATTCAGGGCGGGCTGGCAACCCTGGTACAAGCACGCACAAGTGTGTAATTAGAATGATATTTATAGATGAGAAATGTTTACTTACTTAGAGTTGAGGCATCCGTATCGTTCGTCTTACGTATCCTAATAGATCTTATAATAATATAATATGCTATCTTCAAAGAGTTTGTATTACGTCGCTGAGGAGCGCAGCGACGTAATACAAACTCTTTGGCTATCTTCAAATTATTGCTCAGGAGAAATATGATGAAATTTTAATTTAAAAAAAATAATAAGATGGAATGACTACATTATTCCTAGACACTTTTGATGTCTGATTTTAATTAATTTTATTTCGATTAAAAGCGAATTTTTATTAAAAATATTCACTAGTATAGTTATAGATCTAAAACTATAACCAGTTACAGTTCAAAATTTCATGCATCACTTTTTCTTGCTTTAGCACCGCCTTCAACTCTAGGGTTCGAATTTTTTTTATTTCATACATTTTTGAAGGCGGCTCTTATATTTTTTTAAATAGTTTTTTATTTCACAGTTTTTGTTAGGAATTTTTTGCTATTAATTTACTCGGCGGAATCCGCCTCGCTTTTCAATCCGAACTTGACCAAATTAAAAGGACCACACGGGAAGCACCAGCTTTCAAATAAAAGAAGAATCCTCAAAATCGGTTCACCCAGTGGAAAGTTCTGAGGTAGCAAACATACAAAAAAACAGTCGAATTGAGAAACTCCTCCTTTTTTTGAAGTCGGTTAAAAAGAAAGGAGTGCAGACTTATCACTGTATGTGATTTCCAGTCAACCTTTGGGTATGAGGAATAAATTTATGAGATAGAAGTATGGGTAGTGCAAGCGAAATGGAATGAAAGAATACATGTTTTTTTTTATGAATATACCTACATGTAACATACAATATGAGTACATAAAATAGAAAAGAGCTGTATAAAGTCTACCTCATGTCATTAGAATGTTTTTAACGTTATAAATAGTACGTATGTAATTTTTTTTTTCAGACCACTATTGGGTTCGGAGACCGCACGATTGACGAAGAATGTCCGGAGTCCATATTCCTTTTCATTATGCAGGTAAATTAATAACAATTTTACGTTCTTGTCACTGCTATCTTTTCGCTCTAAAGCTTGTCGTAGAAGGTCTAGACATCTAAGTGTACATGTTTGGATCCTTAAAATATTCGTAATTATAATGGCATTTTTTGATGTATTCTTTAATTTATTTATTTGTGTCACTAAAAAAATAATTTTTACGTCGATCGAAACGGCTGTGTAAATAGTTCGTGTTTTCCGCCCAGTTCAATGTAGCAGACATCAAATGAAGGAAAGCACTGACATGGCACCTAGTTCACCCGGTATTACGGGCTGACATCGCGGATGTAGTAGGTGATGTAGTCAACCGTGTCAGTTTCCATAAAAAAAAACCTTCTCGGACTGAGACGAGTTTGTTTTATATATTTTTTAAATAAATAATGATTATGGTTGGCTGAGATAGAGGGGCCAGATCACATGCTAGCTAATATCATCACCGAGGAGGTGTCATACCGGACACTTGCCTTTGGACTGCTGGCTATACTGAATTAGAAGAAAACGCCGTTGAGGCTGCTGTACGGCAATCCTTCGTTCAGGGGTTCTGAAACACGTCTATTTAATCCCCGACCGACGCAAAAGTTATAAGTTTGACGCCTCCGTCTGTATATCTGTCTGTGTGTCTGTCTGTGGCATCGTAGCGCCACAGACAGAAACACAGACCCGGTTGTTCTAAAAAAGCTTGAAATAAAAGTTAAATCACAAATTTAAAAAAACCCTGGACCCTTAAAAAGTCAAAAATAATTTCCATTTACTTACTTAAAGGAGTCGGGGGACCGCTAAGAAAATAAAATATAAAAACTCTGGAGCAGGGCGGTTATTTAATTAGCGGTCCCCAGACTCTTGGAAGTTACAATTGGAATTGGAAGTTACACGATCATAGAATGTGCTGTTAAAATTCTAATATTGTGGATATTCCATTCCAGCTCATCATGGGAACTGGTCTGTCAGGAGTGCTGACGTGTGTAGTATACGCAAAGCTGACCAGGCCTGAGAACTTCTCCAAGGAAGGAGTCGGCTTCAGTAAGAACGCTGTGGTGAGTGTTGTCATCACTTGGCACATCATCAATAGTCTTATTAACAGATCAGGTAGTTGGCCCCTGTACCATGATGTACGGGAGTGAAATTTGGGCATGGCAGAAGAATTTTGTACCGTGTGGGGCCGGTTCTTTAAAATAATAGCCCCACTGCACCTCTCCCCGTGTATGTCGTAAAAGGCGACTAAGGGAGATGACTCCCTTCTTATATTACTAGGTGGTAGGGTTTAGACTGCCACAACGCTCTCGCACTTCACTATTCCTCAATCCATCTTTCATTGTAACTCCGCACATACTCCTCAACGCGCTCATTTCCACAGCATTTATCCTGCATTCGTGCTTTTTTTTTATGGTAACTGACACGATTGGCTACATCACCTACAACATCCGTGATGTCAGCCCATAACACCGGGTGACTTGGGGCCACGTCAGTCCTTTAATTTACATAGCCGTTTCGACCGAAGCTTCGCTCAGTGCGGTGGTATCAACCCGGCCGGGATAAACCCTACCACCTAGTAAGGTAAGAAGAGAAGGGACCTACAACAGTTTAACGTGGAATCTGAACCACGGTCAGCCTCCAAAGGTCGAGCAGCGGTCACCCATCCAAGTACTGACCGCGCTCAGCGTTGCCACCGAGGCTGACAAAGACCTGATCTTCTATAGAAATGCACACACATAGAGTAGAAATGTGTGAATTCGCTGCTTCAAGTACAGGAATTTGAGAAAAACAAAGAATCTCTTATTCTCTCATTATTTAATTCAAACTCAATTATGATTTCACGCCAGAAGTTGGCAACGACGTACTAAAATCCTACGTAATTGAATAAGGACCAGAATAATCTCAGTGAACACACGAAGTAAACGAACAAAGGGAACTAAGGAAACAGTCCAGACAGGAAGAAATCAGTTCTTGAGTGATGCTGACACGAACTGCACTTTCCTTAACTGGCTTAACTGATGAATGGCCAGACGGACATCTTCTCTACTTATAAAGCGCAACGTATGTCTGTCTAGACTATAGAACCTATTTAAATGCTGTTTTGACATATGGAAACAATTCGGTGGGTTAGAATTTGTGAATTATTTTGTATAAATGTATTTGTATTCGGTCGTATGCGGAGGTTGCGAATGCGAACTTGGGGAGAAATATATGGACAGGGAAAGCGTTTCAGAGTTTACCGGTTCTGTAGAGGAAAGATCTGCAGAACCTATGCGTCTCAAAAGCCCAATGTCAACAACAAAAGGATTATCTCTGAGATGAGTACTGCAGAGCTAGAGCGGGTGGCAGGGAGTCTGGATTTGATACCAACCCCGCTGCACCGCACTGAAAACAGGTTCGTGAAAAACACTTTGAAAAAGTGTCCGAATGTCCAGTGTAGCCGAAGACATTGATAGAAGCACTAGAAGAGCTTCTAGTTCTAACAGAAACAGGGGCATCACTGGTCTGTAATCAGATAGTCACACAGATAGTGTAATCAAACTGTTAGGTTAAATGGAACATTTTTGATTTATTTTAGATTTAGTATAGTTTTCCAGTGTATTACAAATAGACTGAAACATTACAAAGAAAAAAGAACAACCCCGGGCCAATGATATGAATGAGATCTGTAAATTAAGTCGATAGATAAAAAATCTCATCCATACCGACCGATCCAGGGAAAGTTCCCAAGACACTCAGCGCATTAGCCCTCTGTATGGCCAGGCTAATGCGCGGAGAGAGGTAGGCTCCAGCTCAGGCCTCCCCGGACACTTCTATCAGACGTTTGCCTAAAAAAGAGACTTTGCTATAGGTTCCCTAAAAAAACTACAACCATGGCATATAAAAGTTTATTTAATTGATGATACAGGTGTCCCTTCGAGACGGCCAACTGTGTCTGATTTTCCGCGTTTGGGACCTCAACTACGACCACATCATCGGTTCCGAGGTCAACGTCTACTTCATCAGACACTCTAGGTAATTTCCGAGAACACCTATTGTACCAGCTCTTATTCACTGTTTGTTCCCTGTGTCACTGTCAACTCTCTGATGGAAAGGAACATTGCCACACACAACTGGTTACGTAATGAGTTTTACTATGTTATTTCCGAGGAGTAATTTGTTTTTTGTTTTTTTTTTTTTTATGTAATCCAATTTGGGTTGCTTAATCAGAGAGGCCAAAGAAAATGCTCCAGCCAATATCACTTCCGAGAAGGTGCCTTAGCGGAGACTTTTCTTTGGATTGCTGGCTATACTGGACTAGAGGAGAACACAGCCGATGATATTTGCTATGCGGACCGCGCCGAACACCCGCCGCTTTGACCTCCGGTCCTTAGCGAGTCGAAACCCCCGGCTGAAAATGTCAAAACTGTTGATCAATTCCATTCTTACCTTAATCTCACTTACGAGGGTTGTTACCCCCGCACGGAATGAAAATGCGGTCGAAGAGTGTAGCTGGAACGAGACCTAAGGGAAGCACTGACTTGGTATTTAGTTTACCAAGGTGTTATGGTCTGACATCTAGGGAGTTTTAGGTCATATAGCCAACAAATCTATACAAGCCAAAAAATGTAATAATAATAACAATATGTTAACAATAATAATATGTGAAATAAAGGATATAACTAATTTAAGGCGGAAAAGCTCATCCATTTTGCGATAATTGTGTTCTATTTGCACTATATGTACTGTCATGTGTCTCCCTGCTTCCACAGGACCAAGGAAGGGGAAGTGCTGAAGCACTACGCAGTAAGTCTTTCCCTGCTGCAGCGTCAGCTGATGCTGTGGCCGGTGACCATAGTTCACGTCATCGATTCCAGCAGTCCGTTGTACGACATGACGCCGGAGGACTTCTTGAACTCGCAGTGAGTGTGTCAGAGTGTCGGCTCCTGCTATCATGCATACGTACCATACACGCTGTATCCTGATAATTAGAGTAATTGGTGTTGCCAGAACATTAAATATCTATATTTGCCACTTTCCAGGCGGTATAGACTCGAAATTGTAGCCGACTGGGTCGTTACTACCTTACTGGAAAAAACACTGGTGGCAGCATAGCAGTACCATACCATAGCATTGTACCGAGTGGGGCCGGTACTTTAAAAGAATAGCCCCGCTGCATCTCTCACCGTGTATGTCGTAAAAGGCGACTAAGGTATACCACCACACTGAACGAAAGGTCGGTCGAAACGGCTATGTAAATAGTTTGTGTTTTCCATCCAGTTCAGTGTAGCCGGCAAGACCGAAGGGAAGCACTGACGTGGCACCAAGTTCACCCGGTGTTACGGGCTGACATCACGGATGTTGTAGGTGATGCAGCCAACCGTGTCAGTTTCCATAAAAAAAAGCAACCTTGGGTGTGTTCTCCTCTAGCCCATTATATCCAGCAATCCAAAGGGAAGTCTCCGGTATGGGACCTTGTCGCAGTTGGTATTGAATGGTCGGAGGATGAGCTCTGACTCGGCCTCCTAATGGCTCCTAATTCCTCTAAATTGATAATTATTAGGAAATTCGTATTTATTTGTTCTGTTACAGCTATGAGATCACCGTTAGTCTAAAGGGTGCTTCAGCATCTATGGGAACCTACACACAGAGCCAGACCTCGTATCTGCCCAGAGAGGTCCTGTGGGGTTACCGCTTCTCCAGCGTTGTCAAGTTCGTATTCTTGCTCTTCTGTTTCACTCAGCACTGGCATATCACCTTAATCACCAAGGTTTGACCGGCTGACATCACGGATGTTGTAGGCGGTGTAGCCAATCGTGTCAGTTTCCATAACAATAAAACCCACTAGCGCCATATCGAACTGTATTCCCTCACAATCAGCCATTCTAACATCGCCACATCTAGATCATCATCCTATAGCTCAGTGGTGCAGACAGCTAGTCGACTGTCGCTATTGATGGTTAAGCAACGCTGGGCAGGTCAGTACTTGGATGGGTGACCGCTCGACCGTAGGAGGCTGACCGTGGTTCGGATTCCACGTAAAACTGTAGGTCCCTTCCCTTTTTACCTTACTAGGTGGTAGGGCCCGGATTGGTACCACCGCACTGAGTGAAACGTCGCCCGAAACCGCTATGTAAATAGTTTGTGTTTTCCGTCCAGTTCCGCGTAGCCGGCACGACCGAAGGGAAGCGCTGACGTGGCACCTAGTTCACCCGTTGTTACGGGCTGACATCACGGATGTTGTAGGTGATGTAGCCAACCGTGTCAGTTTACATAAAAAAACACTTCTCCACAGGTACAGCCTTCACGAACAGAAATACGTCATCGACTACGCGAACTTGGACAGCATTCAGGAGGTGGAAACGCCGCTCTGCAGCGGGCGGCGGCTGTCCACAGCTCTCTCCAGTCGCCGCTCCAGCGTCTCCTGTCCCGGCACACCCACCAGCTTCACCGACCAGGTCGACTCTTTGCACATGGCGCGACCCTCGTCCTTCTCCAGGTCGCATGAGTCGAGTGCTTAGGGTCTGTCTGTCATCATCGAGGCATACGAAACCCTTGATTATTTATTTTCACAGATTTTTTTGACGTGAATTAGATGAAACGTTTTTGGGCTCAAGTAAGGGGGTGGGACTAAAAAAAAATTAAGACTTTTTTTGTACTTTGCGACACTCAGTATTCAGCAACCAGACTACATACAACAATTCTAAATATGTTGGATGAAAGATCCATCTGACGACTTCAAATACGTAATACATTGCATCCCTTCTGGCCCAAATCAGCCGAAAAAATTCGAAAACATGCAAATTTCAAACACCTCTCGCGCTTGTAACGAAGTTTCTAGAAAAGTTTCTAACGAAGCTCATGGACATACGGTCGTATGCGGGGGTTGCGAATGCCATGCCAGCCTGACAGGTGCCCATTCTGCAGAACCGATTGGTACGCATCCGCGGTAAGTCCAGCGTGTAAGGATGCAATCCCTGCCCAGTGCGCGTGGTGCGGAGGTGGAAGGAAAGGGGACGGCGGGATCGCGTTATTTCTTATTATACGAATTATTATTGATTCTTCTTCATTGTTATAAATTCATTATTTTAATTTAAAAACAATCATTTAAGTTTAAAAGCTTACTTACTATAGCTTTTTCATTTGTAAGTTTATTTTCTTTAATATTATTATCGGCTGTATGTTTCGTTCATATTATGTTGTTAACAGATTACAATTTTTAATGTAGAACGAATGAATTAAAATAAATATTATAAATGTGAAATTTATATTATTTGTTATTTTTAATTTATTGTAAAATATCTAATATATAATATAATTTAGCTATATAACTTTTTTATAAAAATAAATTTGATAATGATAAAATTTTAATTATAACCCTACCAAAACTTTTAGACCAATGGCATTAGTGTTAGTTAGTGAGTTAGTGTGCGTGAACGCCACTGCGGTGTTCGGCACACTAATAGATGCAGTCAGCGCGTACACTTGTACATATTATCACTAACACTAATGCCATTGGTCTACAAGTTTTGGTAGCGTAGTAAATACAATTTATGCCAAATAAAAATTGTTATGAATAAATATTGTTTTATTAAATAAGGTATTTTTAATTTTTTCTTCATCTTAGTACCTATTGATTGTCAAGTTGTTATATAGAAATGTAAGGGACATTTACTCCAACCGGAGGTGCCATACCGGAGACTGAATTGCTGACATTACTGGACTAGATGAGAACACAGCCGAGGCTGCTGTGCGGCCAAATTTTCTCCAGTACGGTGGTACCAACCCGGTGGGCTACAAATTTGAGCCAATACCATCTACAAAAGTACAAGGGAAGGCAGATGATGTAGCAGCAGGTATATTTTTAACATATGGGTGAGCACCACGGGACAAAATGCCTTCTAAAGTTCCACAGGGGTAAACTACGAATAGCGGTAGGACTCCTAACAGGACACTGTCCGCCCACCCAACAGACAATTTTTTTTTTTATGAAAACTGACACGTTTGGCTACATCACCTGCAACATCCGTGATGTCAGCCCATAACACCGGGTGAACTAGGTGCCATGTCAGAGCTTTCCTTCGGTCGTGCCGGCTACACTGAACTGGACGGAAAACACAAACTATTTACATAGCCGTTTCGACCGACGTTTCATTCAGTGCGGTGGTACCAACCCCGAGGGGGTTAAAACCTACTACCTAGTAAGGTAAGAAGGGAAGGGACCTACAGTTTTACGTGGAATCCGAACCACGGTCAGCCTCCAACGGTCGAGCGGTCACCCATCCAAGTACTGACCGGCCCAGCGTTGCTTCAATAGCGACAGTCGACTGTCTGCACCACTGAGCTATCGAGTCTGACGTTTGTTCATTATAGGTGTCACCGACAGCCCCCTATGTAGAGCATGCATGGGGGAGGCCGAAACAGCCCCTCCCGTGCTCCTGGAGTGCCCGGAGGTGGCGAACGAACCGCTCCAGTTTCCTGGCAACGTGGAAAATATCCCTGAAGTGTGGACGCGACCGAGAAGGTTACTCCGCTTCATGGAAGAGCTCGGGTGGCTGAAGTAGCACCACCAGAGCGTCAACGCACAACGGGCTGTTTGAGGGTTCAGTGCGGAAAAGACGCACATCACCCCTAACACAAATGGCTGGGCAGAAAACAACAAACAACAAGAGCTTTTCCCACTAAAGAACTTTGACAATTGGATACACTTTGTATATTTAGATTTTTAATATGAATTATTTATTACATTTCTTTGTAATAAACTTTTACTTAGTTTAGTTAGTAAAACTTGATTTTTTTTTTTATGGAAACTGACACGTTTGTCTACATCACCTACAACGTCCGTGATGTCAGCCCATAACACCGGGTGAACTAGGTGCCATGTCAGTGCTTCCCCCTTTGATCGTGCCGGCTACACTGAACTGGTCGGAAAACACAAACTATTTACATAGCCGTTTAGCCCGACGTTTCATTCTATGCGGTGGTACCAACCCGGGCGGGTTAAGCCCTACCACCAAGTAAGATTAGGAGGGAAGGGACCTACAGTTTTACGAGGAATCCGAACCTCGGTCAGCCTCCAACGGTCAGCATGGTCAGCGGTCACCCATCAAAGTACTGACCGCACCCAGCGTTGCTTAACATTCAATAGCGACAGTTGACTGTCTGCACCACTGAGCTATCGAGGCTGACCTGACTTGATGTTGATTTGACTTGATATATTTTAAGTATCAAAATTGACGATGGCACTATTACACCAGATATCATCATCATCATCATCAGCCTGTATCGGTCCACTGCTGGCCATAGGCCTCTCCCAAGGCACGCCACCACACGTGGTCTTCCTCACCTTCCTCCTCCTTCCTTTCTCATCCACCCACTCCCGGCTACCTGTATAGGTAATGTAAATAGGCAGAGTGGTCAGATTCTTCAGTATTCATGTTTATGCTATAAATATTAATGTTCTTGTGAGCGATAGTTTGGGTTAATTATTTGTAAGTTACTATAATATAATGGAACCAAAAGATGGACCTACAATACCACCTTATGGAGAGGACCTCAAGGACCTCAAGGAAAAAGAAAGAGAGGAAGACCCTCTACCAGATGGGAGGATGAAATAAAAAAAGTCGCTGGCCCAAAGTGGTGGCAAATAGCACAGGATAGAGATAAGTGGGCATCATTGGAGGAGGCCTTTACCCAACCTGGGGACCTTGCTTAATAAATCAAACCTAATTTAGTAATTATAACATTAATAGTAAATAAGATTGAAATGTAGCACGGTCAAATAAAGGCTTTTTTATTTTTTTTTTTTATTTATTTATTTTTTTTTATTATAATATAATAATTATAATGTACTAACAAAACATTGTGACTTGCGAAGTTTGTTTTGTCAGTTCTTCTTCGCATTGAATTTAGAACTGCAGGAATTTTCGACATGTCCAAGCGTACAATAAACAAGGTGTTGTCTGTCGCATTTAGCTGTTATTCGATGAACAAAAGTATATGTCGGGCGATGGTCAAACAGAGCCATATCTTTACCTGTCGTCGGCTGATAGCAAATGAGGAATGGGTTATCATCGGACAAGTCGAGATAAGGTGGCACTCTTGCGAAACTACCGTAGACGTATTAGCTAATAAGTAGACACGGTTTTATATACATATAAATAGAAAAAAAAATTATTGCCCCATCAAAAATAAAAAAATAAAAATAGTCACAGTCATATGGGGTGCAAAGGTGAACTTATCTCTTAAAGAGATTTCTTACAGTCAACCTTTGGATGTTTGAGACTGTAAAAATATATATTACATAAAAAAAGTAACAGATACTGCAAGATAAAAAGAAATCATTTTATGATAGTGTTGAACGCCGATGAAGACTACCGAAAGAACGAAAAACTCTTCAAACGTTCTATGTTTTTATATACAAATCCCAAGGTTACAGTGGCGTAAATTTTTTTTCGGTTTGAGCTATAAACTCATCCCGCGGTGAGAGTTTAAATAAATATGAAATTAAATTAAAATATACTTTATTGCACATTAGTTTAAAAAAATGTCACAAAAAGTGAGTTTAAAGTCTTGTGGCATTCTTTTCAAGCTAACCTATGGTATGCGGGAGAGATGTTGGGGCGGACAATGCACGCGTAGAAACGATAGGATAGATAGATAGTAATTATGATAATAGCACAATGCTAAAGCATAAAAATAAATATATTATTTAAATATATATAAATTTATTACACACACAATGCGACAAAGATACACATAAATAGTGGTTTTATTATAAGAATATAAATATTAAACTTATCGCAATAATAAGGTTCTTAAACCTCAATACATAGTTCGTTATAAATGCAAGAGATGACAAAATACTTAACAAACTTTTACTATAAATAAACCATTAAATAGTAATCATAACAAATAAATTACCCTTTTAAAAGCATTATATCAAATTAAAATTGATTTAAATTGTCATATTTTGCTGTTTGCAATAACAGAAGATACGAGTCTACTTGATAAACGAAGTCCATGATAAGACGCGACTTCAGCGTACACCGTATTCATTCACGATAGCGATATAGACGTAGCTAATACGCTTATTTTGTTAACCCTATTAGTTTTCAATGTAAACAAACAAGTGTATTAAAATTTATTTTGTTTTGATACTTCAACAGTTGTGATAATAATTAAATTTCCAACAATAAAATCCAACAACGAACAATATACATTTTAGGATTTCATAAAACTTGTGTAATAGAACTAATGATTATTTTGTTATAATTTGTAAAAGGCGATTAACTTAAATTCTTAAAATAATGAATAATATATGGAAAATGTATACAGTGAAAGTGATAAGATTGAAATAAGTCAAGAAACGAATTACAGATAATAGTAAAAAAAGAATTGGTAAACAGGATATTAAAATGGATCTAGGCGACGACATTGAACTACGCGGAGACCGCAAGTCGAAAATCATCGAAAGATCTAAAAGCTACTCCGAAGCGATGAAGAACTCAAAAGTCGACGACGAAATTATCAACCTCATTGACAGCAAAGTATATACAAACGATGACGTCAAAGGAAAGTATAGAATATCACAGACTTTCGTTGAAGGTAAAGAGATATCTTTCCCTATGCAAGGTGAAGCTATAACTATAGATGAAACTGACTCTAACGATGAAATATTGAATGAAGTTTTCAAAGATTGCGTAGAGTATTTATCACAGAGTGAAGATACAGACGAAGAGAATGTAAATAATGGTCTAGTTATGAAAATAGATATAGACAAACATGATATTATAACAAACAATGGTACGTTTCCTTCTCCTACAACAAGCAGTACATTGCCTTCCGGACAAACATTTAGAAGGATGCTGGATGATAGTGACTTGAATACTATTGAAGTGGATGGCAGTACGTACAACAATACAACTACTGGAACAATTCCTGATACTTCGACTGAGCATGGACACTCCTTTCCTTTGCGATCGAGATCAAGAGGAAACAAGCATTCTAGGTATACTCATTTCTTCTTTTGATTATTCCTCATCTAATATCTATCATGTTTTATAAAATTTAATTTAGTTTACTTATTACTTGACTTGATGCTACTTGATCAAATGTTGTTAGAGATTGTCAAAGAAATGTTGGGCCCACCGGACTTACATACGAATATTTGCTGTTCGAATAAAAGATATAGTTTTTCGAACTATAGGAGAAGAAGAAATCGTTTTTAAAAACGTATGAATACATCTCCCGAACTAAGTCAATTAGGGCCAGATCAAAGACTTAAGATAATGATGTATGATACGGAACCTTCGACGCGCGAGTCTAACTCGCACTTGACCGGATTATTAATATTACACTCTGTTCACATTTTTTCAAGGCGCACCTTCAGATTTTACACGAAAAACATTAGATATGATATCGATAAAGATTAGTCAGTATCTGTTGGTCTTGCCTGAGTCATTTAAAAGCCATTTTATTCAGGAGAAATTTTTTTCGTCGAACCTTACACGGTAGGCTACTTCACCTACTACATCCATACAGGATGTCACCCCATTCTCCTTGTTCCTGTCGAAATTAGGTACCATGCCATTACATAATTTAAAAAAGCGCAACATGTGTCGCCTAGCCACCCATTAGGTGTGTAACGACGCCCATTGACATTCGGTCGTACACGGGGGCTGCGAATGCCATTCCGGCCTGACAGGTGCCTATTCACGCCCCTCTTGAAGGACTCGTACTTGGGAGGAAACACGTGGACAGGGAGAGCGTTCCAAAGATTATAAGTGGAGGAAAGATCTCAAGAACTTTTGATCATTTTGTCTACTCTGAACTGTTTGAAAAGAACCGTCTAAGTTTCATAGCCGCCTCAATTGACATTTCTTCAGTACGGTGGTACCAATAGGGAAGGACATATTTAAATATCCTCACCGTGGAACCACTCTGGTCCATGAAAGAGTTTATAAAACTCGGAGAGAGAAAGAACCCACCAGCTTTCGCAAACTAAAGCTTTTATCAATTGGCTGCAGACAACTTTTATGATGAATTTCTAACCCTACAGCAAACACGGCAGACACGGCGGTGCAAGAAGACAGAGGTCGCGAAGAGTTGTCAAGAAGGACGGTGAAGAGAACGTGCCATTGAGACAACACATCCCCAGGAAATCCATCAAGTACATGAGAGATGCTGTCAATACAGTGGTTAGCTAGACACCTTTTGAAGAATGCTTGCAGACACTAGAATCGGTTTTGACATATTTATCAGGAAATATTTGGTGACGAATGCGGGTAATCGTTTGTAATAAAATTCTCTGATAAGACAATACTCACCCAAATTTGTACACCTGACGCAGGAAAAGGACAGCTGGGTGTGTGTGTGTGTGTATGTCAGCCTTGGTAGCTCAGTGATGCAGTCGGTCGACTGTTGGTCGGATCATAAGCAAACCCGGGTTCCGGTCAGTGGAAGGATTAGTGACCGCTCGACCGTTGGAGGTTGACCGTGGTTCGGATTCCACGTAAAACTGTAGGTCCCTTCCCTTCTTACCTTAACTCGGGTTTAACTCGCCCGGACTGTTACCACCGCTCTGAATGATAGATAGCTATAGTTTTCCGTTCAGTTCAGTGTAGCTGGAACGACCAAAGGGAAGTATTGACATAGCACCTAGTTCACCAAGGTGTTATGGGCTGACATCACCGATGTTGTAGGTGATGTAGCCAACTGTGTCAGATTCCATAAAAAATGTGTGTAAGCCACCCTGGCCAATGGGGGGGACACGCCTGCCGGTGCTCTTTCCCTGTCTTGCGTCAAGTGTACTTGAATTGCGTGAATTACACTGCAATGTACCAAAATTTGTTGCTTTTGGAACTCAGTACTGAGGCTTGGCTAGAAAGATCATCATGAGAACCTGTTGTTCGAATGATCAATGTCGCATTCCTCCGCCAAATGGTGAGAGACTGTAGAAAATAAGATCACGTAATTGGTCGTACGTGGTCTCCACGAGCGATTTGCTCAAATGTCGGGATTCCACGCGAGCATCTAGGGGTGTTTAGCCAACTGTATACGAGTATCAGGTTTTGTATTAAAATCTGCACATGTGTGAATGGGCTTCCAAAATCTGTAGAACATTCTCTACTCTTACAAACTATGCGCATCTTCAAATCGTTTTCGTAGTTCATTTACAAACTGGACTTGCACACCTTCGGAGGTTAAATTAACTGTGCCTACTCTAACATCGAGCACCGATGCTCGATGGGTTAGCATAAATAAATGTAAACTGAATCTCGATTGCGAGAAGAAATTATTCTCTGAATTTCTATGGTTGTGCAAACCATCTTCGACTTATTTCACGGATACAGAAGAAAATATTATACAATTTTAACCTTATGAGTAGCGGAATGTCAGCCTCGGTAGGTCAGTGGTGCGGTCGGTCGACAGTTATTCAACCCTGGGCGCGGTCAGTACTTGGATTGGTGACCACTCGGCCGTTGGGAGGCTAATCATGGTTCGGATTCCACGTTAACCTTTAGGTCACTTCTCTTACTTTACTAGGTGGTAGGGTTTATCCCGGCCGGGTTGGTACCACCGCACTGAACGAAACATCGGTCGAAAGTGTAGCCGACATGAAATGAAGGGAAGCACTGACAAGCACCTAGTTCATCCGGTGTTGGCTGGGCTGACATCATGGATGTTGTAAGTGATGTAGCCCCTTAGTTCCCTTAATCAGAGTATGATCTTCCTGCCCGCAATTGGGTTTAAGTATATTGTTTTTATTTGATTTCAGATCAACAGTAAATGGAGATTCATCATCTGTCTGATCATAGTCTCCCATTTCCTCTTCTGGCTGTTCTTCGCTATGATCTGGTACACGGTCACTCTCTCCTACCAGGACGACTTCAGGGATGGCAAAGAGCACTGCGTTACTGGCACCTCGTCGTTTGCTGGTATGATGATGATGGCTGTGGAAACACAGGTCAGTCTCACTTCAGTCGAGAAATTGCATAAATCGCCTGCACATGGTGTCTCAAAACTTCTTCACATAAAGTAACAAACTTGATCTAACCTACATTTTATATATTTTTATTTCTATTCTATTATACAGCGTGTTTTAGGATAAGCTAGAGAAACTTTAAGAATAGAAAGTAGTCATTATAAGAAGAAAAAACATCCTTATCACTCAAATCGAAATTCCGCTTTTTTTTTCATACAAAAATTAAAAATTTTAATAAAAACTCGATGGACAGTGAGTATGGGGAGATTTGGCAACAGTGCTCTCTAGGTCTAGGGAGTGCAGTCCAGTCCTATTTTTCTTTTGATGTCATTAAAATTTTAAGTATTGAAAATTTGCCAACCTGCAGATCAATAATTCTACTAGTTAAGCATGGAAAACAGTTATTTTATTTTTATTTAATAAAGGCGGACGTTAACCGTCCACCAAATCTCGATGAAACGATTTTTACCAAAATGTACTATAAAATGACGGAATCTAGGAAAAAAGTTTCAGAGCTTTTCGTCTTCAAATATTACCTTTGAACCCTGAAGTCACGAAACCCTATCCTGAAACAGCCTGTATAGAGCATTTTATTTATAAACTAGCTTTTGCCCGCGGCTTCGCTCGCGTGAAATTCGTATTTCAAAGGAAGAAAGTAAGTAACTAAGGGCGAGCTGGGTTCAGGTAAACGATAGACCGTCTCGAAGAAAGTGAGTAACTTTTTGAGGCCGAAGGCGGAGTTGCGTTCAGGAAGACGATAAACCTTCTCGAAGACAGTAAGTAACTATGGGCGAGGCCGAAGGCCGAGCTGCGGTCAGGAAGAGGATAAAGCATCTTTAAGAAAGTAAGTAACAAAGGGCGAGGCCGAAGGCCGAGCTGCGTTCAGGAAGAGGATAACCTTTTCGAAGAAAGTAAGTAACTATGGGCGAGGCCGAAGGCCGAGCTGCGTTCAGGATGAGGGTAAACTTTTCGAAGAAAGTAAGTAACAGAGAGCAAGGCCGAAGGCCGAGCTGCGTTCAGGAAAACGATAAACCTTCTCGAAGACAGTAAGTAACTATGGGCGAGGCCGATGGCCGAGCTGCGTTCAGGAAGAGGATAACCTTTTCCAAGAAAGGAAGTAACAGAGGGCGAGGCCGAAGGCCGAGCTGCGTTCAGGAAGACGATAAACCTTTTCGAAGACAGTAAGTAACAGAGGGCGAGTGCGAAGGCCGAGCTGCGTTCAGGAAGACCATAAATCTTCTCGAAGAAAGTAACTTCTTTGTTACTTACTTTCTTCGAAAAGGTTTATCCTCTTCCTGAACACATCTCGGCCTTCGGCCTCGCCCATAGTTACTTACTGTCTTCGAGAATTTTTCGTCTTCCTGAACGCAGCTCGGCCTTCGGCCTCGCCCATAGTTACTTACTGTCTTCGAAAAGGTTTATCGTCTTCCTGAACGCAGCTAGGCCTTCGGCCTCGCCCTCTGTTACTTACTGTCTTCGAAAAGGTTTATTGTTTTCCTGAACGCAGCTCGGCCTTCGGCCTCGCCCTCTGTTACTTACTTTCTTCGAAAAGTTTACCCTCATCCTGAACGCAGCTCGGCCTTCGGCCTCGCCCATAGTTACTTACTGTCTTCGAAAAGGTTTATCGTCTTCCTGAACGCAGCTCGGCCTTCGGCCTCGCCCTCTGTTACTTACTTTCTTCGAAAAGTTTACCCTCATCCTGAACGCAGCACGGCCTTCGGCCTTGCCCATAGTTACTTACTTTCTTCGAAAAGGTTACCCTCTTCCTGAACGCAGCTCGGCTTTCGGCCTCGCCCTTTGTTACTTACTTTCTTAAAGATGGTTTATCTTCTTCCTGAACGCAGCTCGGCCTTCGGCCTCGCCCATAGTTACTGTCTTCGAGAAGGTTTATCGTCTTCCTGAACGCAACTCCGCCTTCGGCCTCAAAAAGTTACTCACTTTCTTCGAGACGGTTTATCGTTTACTTGAACCCAGCTCGCCCTTAGTTACTTATTTTCTTTCTTTGAAATACGAATTTCACGCGAGCGAAGCCGCGGGCAAAAGCTAGTTATAACAATAAAAACATATGGTACATATCACTACAAAGATGTTTTTTTTTTTTAATTAACTGCATATTTACTTTTCCTTTAAATAGAACAGAAATTGTTATATTTAAATTTTCCACTATTTTCGCTCTCCTGGACAATTTAGCATTTGGTTAATACAGTGTTTCACTCTGGAGCAGCCGACAGGTTTGCACCTAAAATTAATCAAATAGATACCTAACGAAGTTAACCTACATAATATTATGAATCGAATTAAATAAGAAAGTCTGCTCAAGACAATGCATACACACACCGCGCTCCGCCAGACCGCACCCCGCGCCACTAACCCCCGCCGCGCCGCACCGCTCTTTATTTCGGCGCTTGGAACAATTCGATTTGTATGGGAGCCACACCTTAGCGTGGCCGGAAGTGAATTTTAGTAAGCCTATCCTGTGTCCCGTATAGTAAAATGGGCTTGTAGTAAGTTTCATCAAATTCGGATGATGGCTTTAAGAGTTATGGAGGAACATACATACATACATACATACAGAAAAGATTTCTAAAAATCGTCAATTTAGCTTTAGTAGCATACATAGAGGCTACAAACTCAATATTTCCTAAAACAAAGTAACTTACTCCATCACCATCCCTTACAGATTTATTATTAGTATTGATTAGTTAATTTTTTTTTATGGAAACTGACACAACTGGCTACATCACCTACAACATTTGTGATGTCGGCCCATAACGCCGGGTGAACTAGGTGCCATGTCAGTGCTTCCCTTCGGTCGTGCCGGCTACACTGAGTTGGACGGAAAACACGAACTATTTACATAGCCGTTTCGAACGACGTTTCATTCAATGCGGTGGTACCAGCCCGGGCGGGTTGAACCCTACCACCTAGTAAGGTGAGTAATTACCTACATTAGGTTTACTTTTCTTCTTTCCATTACGTATTAACTATAGTAGCCAAGGATCGCAGCATGCTTTTAGACTAAATATTTATCAGAAAAAGAACACAAAGGAAAAAGTTGGCATTACACCAGGCCTCACGCACTCTATGTACTTGCGCGCGCTAACTACCTACCGCCCGACGGGCCGCCGGCGGCGGTCTATTTCAGTGAAAATTCGTCAGCCGCGCTAAGTATACATAGTCGCTCGCCCACGCAACTGCGCGCAGCTGCAAAGCAATAATCACTTTACACTCGATCTTTAAGGTGCATTTTCGCACGCAGCGATTGGCGAAGTGAAGTAGTAGGCTATTAAGGCCCGAAGGTAGCAACATTTTCTATGGAGTGATTTATCTGTTACGAAGTAACTATTAAGTAATCTGTGATTACACTGTATTCACAATACTTACTGTTTTTTACCCGACTATATAAATTATTTTTATTATTCAGATGACTATCGGTTACGGCGTGCGATACCCGAATGAGGAATGTCCTGAAGCAATTCTCATAATGGTTCTTGAGGTAAGTGATTTTTCATATCATTTCGGTTCATTTCACATATTTCCCCCCAAGTACAGTCTCGGGTCCTTTATACAGCGTCGATGAAGGTGGGTCTGAAGATGAACCGGGACAAAACCAAGGTCATGGCGACCGAGGTTATGGCAGGAGGACAAATTGTTATTGACGGAGAAGTGATCGAACAGGTTGAAGAGTACGTATATCTCGCTCGGTCAAATTCTGCGGCTTGGTAGACAAGGTCTGCTAAAGGAGGTCGAAAGACGGATTCAACTGGGTTGGGCTGCCTTCGGAAAGTTAAAATTCGCCCTGAGGTCTGACCTTCCGCAAAATTTAAAGACCCGTATATATGACCAGTGTGTCCTCCCGGTTATGACGTACGGGTGTGAAACGTGGACTCTGACGGTCGGTGTGTAGTCCAAAGGTTGAAAGTTGCCCAGAGAGCAATGGAGCGAGCCATGCTGGGAATATCGCTACGTGATATGGTGCGTAACGAGGAAATCCGCCGACGCACCAAAGTAGTCGATATTGGATACCGGGTGGCTAAGCTCAAGTGGCAGTGGGCTGGACACGTCAGCCGAAGAGACGACGACCGCTGGAGTAACCGTGTTCTACACTGGCGGTCGTGGACAGGAAAACGGAGTGTGGGAAGACCACCCGCCAGGTGGGACGACGACATCAAGTGCGTCGGCGGAAAGCAGTGGTTCCGTACCGCTGAAGGCCGGGAGAACTGGAGGAAAATTGGAGAGGCGTATGTCCAGCAGTGGACGCTTACACGCTGACTGACTGACTGACTGACTGACTGACAGTCTCGGGTCCTTCAAGAGAAGCGTGACCTGTCAGGCCGGCATGGCATTCCCAGCCCCCGCATGCGACCGAATGCCCATGGGCAGAGTCACGACCCTACGCAAACTTCACACAGGAAATTTTGGAAAAAGCACTTGACGACATTAGGAAGGGCGTAAGTCAAGCTGAAGCCAGTGAACGGCAAAAAATTCCACGTAGTTCACCTCGCAACAAGCTATTTGGCAAGCATGCGGGACATCCCACCACACTAAGTCCTGAAAATCCGAGGATGAATTAGACAAGTTTTTCTTAAAAAATGTGTATTTATTTATTCGGAAGAGCCTTTAAGATATTAGCTTAAATAGATGTCTGATTAATTGTACATACTTTAAGACTGGGTTTTATGACTTTAAATTGACAAAGAAGCACCTACGCGGAGGCTACAATAATTTTTTCATAGAATAGGTACTACCTGACAAAGTAGACCCCATCACCTGGGGTTACTTTGTCAGGTATTTAGTTAAAAATATAGATACTCGTATGTTGCAGCAACAATTTCTTTTATTTTAATATGCATTGACAAGACATATCGCACCCTCAGAATAAAACTGTCGCAATTAGGGAATTATATTTTTGAGATAGTTGAGTTTTTCTGAATATTCCACTTTACAAAAATCTAAAATAAATTAAATGAAACAACTTTTAAAATGTGATTGCATAAATTATTTTTGTATGCGAGTAAAAGTTTACTAAGGTAAAGTTGGTGTCAAACTGTCGTAATTATAAAAATAAGCTATGTGCAAAAGTGTAGTAATTCATTTTTCAGGCGAACCTGTAATGTTATTTTTCAGTGAATTTGTGTAAAATATTCTGGAGGGTAATGTACTTTTAGTTTGATCAAATAAAGGACATTTTTGAAAGTATTGTGCATTATTTAATTGTGTTGCAACTGAGAAAAATGTCTAATGTAAAACTGTAGTAATCGTGTTTAGCCACTAGAAATTCATTCGATTGATAGTGCTAAACTGTAGTAATGAAAAGAGCTACACTTTTGCATTGACATGAAGCTTGAAAATTGATTAATGCAAAACTGTTGGGGTGAGTATGTTGTTGTAAATTCATTTTTAAGCGTTACGACAATTTTACACGTGAAAGATATGCACATTTAGATAAGAACCTCATACTTACTTCATATTTCAAATTTCAGACTTACGACAGTTTTGTTCTGAGGGTGCGATATATTGTCGTAACTATAGCCAATCCTAGTGAACGTCACATGCGTGTAAGGAAATATATCACAGAACGTTCAAAACCCTGTACAAAGTAGCCCCGGTTTGCGGCAACATACGCTTCAAAGGCGGACTTTATCATAGAGATATTTCTTCCAGTCGAACATGGGATTGTCTGTTTTCAGATAATAGCTGGAACAGCTCTCTCCGGAGGTCTCTCCAGCTTGCTGTTCGTGAAACTGGTGCGACCTCAGAAGCACATCAGCTCTGTTGGCTTTAGCAAGAAAGCAGCGGTCAGTTCATTAATATTATATTATATTTAAAAAAAAACTTTTTTTGAAACTGACACGGTTGGCTACAACACCTCACATCCGTGTTGTCAGCCCATAATACCTTGGTGAACTAGGTGCCATGTCATTGCTTCCCTTCGGTCGTGCCGCCGGGTACACGGAAAACACGAACTATTTACATAGCCGTTTCAGCCGACCTTTCATTCGGTGCGGTGAATTAAACCAAACCACTTTGGTTTAACCAGTCGGGTTAAATCAAAACACCTATTAAGGTATGAAGGGAAGGGACCTACAGTTTTACGTGGAATCCGAACCACCATCAGCCTCCAACGGTGAGCGGTCACCCATCCATCCACTGACCGCACACGGGTGTCCTTATGATGCCGGTATATAACTGTAGGTCCCTTCCCTTACCCCTTACTAGGTGGTAGGTTCAATTATTGTAGCCGACTGGATTGGTACCACCGTACTGAAAGATGGCGGCATACCAGCTTTCTCCGATATGGTACCTTCTTGGAGCATATGCTCTGGGTCCTCTGACACAGCAACCCATACCGGATAACATAACAAAAATTATGGTAAGAATTAAACCGACCAAACATACTTTCCACGTTCCAGGTGTGCCTCAGGGATGGAGAACTGTGTCTCATGTTCAGAGTGTGGGATCTGATGTCACTGCATACCATCAATAGTTCCATCACTGCTTACCTCCTCAAACCAATAAGGTAAACCTTCCAGTTGTAACAGCTCTTTTCAGGGTCAACAACAATTAAAGCGGCTCGTACGTACTCAAACTGCGCCATAATATGGAAACATTTTATTGTGAAGTGGGTTAGTAAAAATTTAGTACCATTTAAAAGGTTTAGAATAGAAAGAGGAGAAAAGTGAAGACATAGAAAAAAAAACCAAATCACATTAATTATTAATTGCTTGGCATTCGCAATTCCCGTGCATCACGGAATGTCCATGGGCATCGTTAGACACTTACTTGTAGGTGAAACGATGCCACATGTCGCGCTTTGCATAAAAATAAAAAGAATAACCAAATCACATTTGATAGATGTACCGTGTGGGGTCGGTACTTAAAAAGAATAGCCCCACTGCATCTCTCCCCGTCGCATGTGTACCGTGTGGGGTCGGTACTTAAAAAGAATAGCCCCACTGCATCTCTCCCCGTCGCATGTCGTAAAAGTCGACTAAGGGATAAGAAAATTCGTCAGCCTCGGTAGCTCAGTGGCGCGGTTGGTTAGTCAACTGTTATTAAGCAACGCTGAGCGCGGTCAGTGATTGGATGGGTGACCGCTCGACCGTTGGAGGCTGACCGTGGTTCGGATTCCACGTTAAACTGTAGGTCCCTTCCCTTCTTACCTTACTAGGTGGTAGGGTTTATCCCGGCCGGGTTGATACCACCGCACTGAACGCACCGCACTGGTACCAACCCGGCCGGGATAAACCACCGCACTGAACGAAACGTCGGTCGAAACGGCTATGTAAATAGTTCGTGTTTTCCGTCCATCTTAGTGTAGCCGACATGAAATGAAGGGAAGCACTGACATGGCACCTAGTTCACCCTGTGTTATGGGCTGACATCATCGATGTTATAGGTGATGTAGCCAACCGTGTCAGGTTCCAAAAAAAAAAAAAAAAAAAAGATATCCCGAGTGCACCACTGGGCTTTCGCCTGCGTTGATGCACTCAGGTATACTTACTGCAATATTATAAAAAAATATTACTAGCTAAGTACACAGACACACCGCAATTAAATTAATTAAATCCGGCAATTTAACAAATTAAGGCCGGCATGGTACTCGCAACTAGTGTCCGACCGAAAGTGTACTTTCACTTTCGGCCGAATTTCGGCAAAATTCTACTTTCGGCAGAAAGCCGAAAGCCGAAGCCGAAAGCCTAAACCGAAAGCCGTAGCCGAAAGTATGTATGGTATTTAAGTATTAAGGCAGTGTGTGCCTGCGCGCCGGCCGCCAAATCCGCAAATCGCGTAATCGCGTCGCGGCGTTCGCGCCGCGTCGCGTGCGTGCGGGCGGTCGGTTTGTCTGACTAACAACTTTCGGTTGGGCCGAAAGTGACCACTACTTTCGGCCGAAACCGTAAGTTTGCCGAATGTTGCAAATATTGGCCGAAAGGCCGAAAGCCGAAACCGAAAATTCGGTCGGACACTACTCGCAACCCCCGTATTCGACCGGATTTCGATGGGCGTCGTTAGACACTTAATGGGTGGTTCGCTGCCACATGGAGCGCTTTCTATAATTTTTTTTTTGTTGAAGTAAAATTCAATCATGTTCAAGGGTTCAGTTTTTTCCTCTTTTGAGACACCCTAAAAACAATTATATATCCAGAAAGCCATGTCCAACTGGTGGTATGAATGCTTGGCAAGATATTTATCAAGCAGGCCTCAGAGATTATTGCATAGTGCTGACAATTCTGCCTTCAGGACCCTGGAAGGAGAGCATCACCAGAACTACATCCACCAGCTGGAGCTGAAGGATGCGAAGGCTTTCCTGCTGTGGCCCATCACCGTCGTACACGTGATCGATGAGAAGAGCCCCCTGTACACACTATCTGCGCAGGATATGATGAATTACAGGTCATATTTTAATGCAACAAACAAGCGTTTCAGTGCGTGGTTGTAGATAATATGTAGAAGCTGCAGGGAATATGTTCTTTTAGGCTTTTACCGCTATTACACATGAGGAGAGTCTGTTCAAAAGGAACTATTTCCGTTTCGACGAGTTGCGCGTTTTTGACGGATTCTCAGTCTTTGTATTCTCTCGCTGTAAAATTTGAATGGTCAAAACAAACTATTTCCTATAGAAAATTACGATTGAAAACAACAATTTTGGTCAAAAAGGCCTATTTCCAATATCCTAAGTTTAATTGGCTATCAGTTTTATGGCTCAACTGAAAATTATGTTACAACGGATATAGTTCCTTTTGAACAGACGCTACTCACATAATAGCAATGTTTTCGGTTACGCGGTATAACTGAAAGCGACTCACTTTTGTCGACGTTTCGTCCCACACTGTGTCAACTGTGTCAACCGTTGACATTTGACTGGACAACGTGTCGGGTGTCCTCCAGGTCGTCGCAGTACCGCGAGTCCTGAGGATGTCTCCAGACTGTTGGACGAAACGTCGATAAAAGTGAGTCGCTTTCAGTTATACCGCGTAACCGAAAACATTGCTATAATGCTTCAGGAAATGTTGGGAGTAAAATTTCTCATCCTAGTCAGTCATTGTCCACTGCTATATATATACCTCTCCAATATTCCCTTAGTCTTCCCGGCGACTAGCGGTACCAGAACAACTGCTTTCCGCCGACGTGCTTGATACCGTCGTCCTATCTTGCGGGCAGTCCTTTAAAACTCAGTTTTGAGGCAATGGCAAGTAATTTCGGAAAAGAGCATTGACATCAAACTCTCGTAATTCAAACTTAACAGTTTTTTTATTGTTTTTATATCTACAATTTACTTTTCCAAATTAAAGAAAGTTTTGCTTATCATCTGATCCGAAATATACATGAATGATTCAACCAAGCACGCAAACAAATCTATAACATACAAAAACGTATTAGAATGCGTTGAAATGTTTTGTTGACTTCAGGTTCGAGATAGTCGTGTGCCTGGCCGGAGCCTCGCAGAGCATGGGAACCTCTACTCAAAGCAAGACATCCTATCTTTCCAAGGAAATTATCTGGGGCTACCGCTTCAAGAACGTTATCAAGTGAGTACTTATAAATTTGTTTAAAAATTAAAACTTATTCAGATTTTAAAATTCCATGTTTTTTTGTTCAACTATCATCATTAACATCATCATGATCATTATTACCAATGGATACCCATGGATACCTGTTTCTGCCTACCGTTGCTACTTCTTCTTCTTCATTAACAGTTTCCGCATTTAGGTCGCTCTCCTTGGAACCATTGCGGGTATCACCCCGGCCGCTACTTCATCCAGTCCAGCTTCTTCCAGAAGTCCTACAGGCGGCTAATGTCCTTGCAGGCCTCTTAGAGTTTCCTCGAGTTTTTGAGGATGTTTGCCCACTGATTTGCAACGTCCTCGCACTTTAGTAGTACCTACGTGGGATGGTGTTTGTTTAGCCCCCGTGCAACCCCTGTCCAGAGGGCTATCTGTTTTACCTAAAATAAGTGATATTTAGTGTTTAGTTTCCAGTTTAAGTTCCTACCACCAATCTGATTTTGCCTTCGTTCAGCTGGTAGTTTACCCTTGGTGAGCTTGCTGTTGATGGCTGGTCACTCTAGCTTGCTTGCAGTGTCCTGTTTGTTACCACTGCAGTTGATATTAATCCTTTGCTTGTGTTCTGGGCACGATCTCCAAATTCCAAATTCCAATTTTTTTTTATTGTTGAGAAGGTTAGTAACAATTTCATTTTCTTAAGTCTAGGTTAGTGTCATCTGATCTGATGTCGAACGTTGCGTAAACGGCGGTTGGTCGGCGCGGTCTCGGTTAGGACTCTTGATCTAAGGATCCTGAGGTTACGGATGACGCGGGGATTAGGCCCACATGCACCAATGAGAATTTTTCTGATAAAAAAAGTTACGTTTTCCCTAATAATACATTCAGGTCGCGCTGCACTTATCATCTGTCAGTTCAGTTGGTTTCCACAATTCTCGAAGGACGAATCTCTGCCCGAGTAATTTATTAATCTCTACGATTCGACTTCATGTGTTCTGTTCCTAAGTACTACTCCAAGCGTTCCATTTAAATGTGCTAAATCTATTTCAAATTCCACAAATTAGTGTCCAGAGAGTTAGCTAATAAATAGTCAACTTACTTCAACTAGCAATCAATAACAATTCTTGTCCTTTACTTCAGATACTCCAAGAAGGAAGAATGCTACGTAATCGACACCGAAAACCTGAACACAGTGGAGCAAGTGGAAACTCCTTTATGCAGCGCCTGCCAACTGCGGGATGTCCAAGAGGACATCAAGTCTTCCAGAAATATGCTCTCCCTCTCGCCTACAGACAACAGCCTTTCTCCTGAATTCAATGCGACCATAT
This sequence comes from Nematopogon swammerdamellus, assembly GCA_946902875.1. Taxonomy (NCBI): domain Eukaryota; kingdom Metazoa; phylum Arthropoda; class Insecta; order Lepidoptera; family Adelidae; genus Nematopogon; species Nematopogon swammerdamellus. The sequence goes on from OX336359.1 coordinate 12,122,399, forward strand.
TCTCAGAAGATTCATCTTTGATTTCGAAGATAGATATTTCTCCATCGCAGAGCTTCTCGGAATTGTCAAGAAGTCCAGGGCCGTTCAAGGGCGATTATGCTCCAGAGATAAATTTTGATCCGTCTTTGAGGAATGAAACTTTAAGTGCAGAAGCGTTTAAGAGGGAATTTGTGCCGCAAATAAATTTTGCGCCCGCTCCTTTTACGGGGGAAGGATTGTCAGTTCCAGAGTTCTTTGAGGGGCAAATAAGTTTTGAGCTGCCTCCGCAGGATAGTCGACATTTTCCGAGGCAGTTTCAATCGTAATTTTGAGAGAGTGAACATGTTCAGAAAAATGTTTACAGTGTTTCGGTTAGTTGATACCAATTCTTAGTTTGTTCTGAATGATTTTTAAATTATTATTTTCAGGATTAACTAATACTGTTAAGGTAATGTTAGTATTACTAGGGACAGGTTTCAGTTAAGATGTTAAAGATTGTGAATAAGGAACAAATTATAGGGCATACAATTTTATTGTAATATTGTTAAACAAAACTGTATAAATTTATAAACTAACACAAACAATTCTATAATGTTTTATTCTTCTACCACCAATAACGATATGGGTAGCGACATCTCGCTAGACATACTCCTAAAATATCCTTATTAATGATGATCTAATAAATGACCGATGGGAAGCACTGACGTGGCACCAAGTTCACCCGGTGTTATGGGTTGACATCAAGGATGTTGTAGGTGATGTAGCCAACCGTGTCAGTTTCCATAAAAAAAGGTTAATAATTAATAATTAATTAATGTTATAATTAGGTTCGTCGCTCCATCGCCGACGTTTGTCAGCGACGACGGCGAACAACGTCGCGCTTCCGCCACACCAACCACGACGTGACGACGACGTCCGCCACACATAACCGGTCTGCTTGGGGCTATCGGGGCTCCATACTCCGTCTACAGCCCCCGCTACCGGTGTGGCGGTACAGTGCGCACCGGCGACGCACGCACGCACGAGCAAAGTCTATAAAAAAACCCCCGACTCTTAAAAAGTCAAAAATAATTTCCGTTTACTTACTTAAAGGAGTCGGTAGACCGCTAAGTAAATTCCCGCGCAACTTTTGAGTCTTTATATTTAATTTACTTAGCGGTCCCCCGACTCCTTTAAGTAAGTAAACGGAAATTATTTTTGACTTTTTAAGAGTCGGGGGTTTTTTAAATTTGTAATTTAACTTTTATTTCAAGCTTTTTAAAAAAAACCGCATGCAAATCGGTCCACTTTTGAAGATAATAATTTTTTTTATTACTTAATTACTTAATTACTTGATTACAAACATAGCTAAGAACCATCCCGATTAAACAGGCTTCCTAATAAAAAAAACCGCATCCAAATCGGTCCATCCGTTTGGGAGCTACGATGCCACAGACAGACACACACACACACACACACACACACACACACACACACGTCAAACTTATAACACCCCTCCGTTTTTTTCGTCGGGGGTTAAAAAGGGCTGCGTGACGTTCGCCCCGCAGTCCGGCGGATACGTAGCTCAAAAGAGTTTGTATTACGTCGCTGCGCTGCGACGCAATACAAACTCTTAGACGTAGCTCTCCGAGATGGGGGTGGTGGTTGCCTACGAGTCTAGTACCACCACCTATCGCTCGTAGCTTGCCTCGCGTCGTCTCGGAGTAGCCACGGCCTGCACCCGCCGGCGTGCTTGGAGCCTGGAGGCTTGCCTCCCGCGCCGTCGGTCGTCGGTCCTGCCTGCCTGACTGACATACCTCTTCTAAGGCCTCTTCCACACTCTCGTTTTATCTCTTATCCTTCAATCGATCTATACTTTTTATTTTTAGGGTTCCGTATCCGGTACGTACGGGATCCTATTACTAAGCCTACGCCGTCTGTCTGTCTGTCTGTCCGAGGGCTGTATCTCTTGGACCGTAATAGGTAGCCCGTTGAAATTTTCACAGAATATGTGTTATTATGGCCGATATAACAACAAATAACAAAAATAATAAAAGTAAAAAATTCACGGGGTTCCCATAGAAGAAACTAAAAAGTGTATGCGCTCCATCTACCGAAAAGAGTATGAAGCATTTTAACTAATCATGAATTTTAACTAATATGAAGGATTTCATAAACACACCATAGATGGCGTGAGTGGGGCTGACCATGACATGGCGATACGGAACCCTCAGTGCGCGCGTTCGACTCGCACTTGGCCGGTTTTTTTTAATTGTTAAGTAATTTTTAGGGTTCCATATCGTCACGGGTCCGCCGTCCATCCGTCCGTGTGTACTTCCGTCTGTCAGTCTGTCTGTTCATTAATGTGTTTCTCTGTCTGTTTGTGCTACCTTTAAAGGGCTGCATCTTTTGAACCGTAATGGGTAGCCGGTTGAAATTTTCACAGAATACATGTCATGTTATTACGGCGGCGGTTATACTAACAAAAGATGAATAAAATTAAAAAACACAAATTAAAACACTAATCCCCATAGATAAGGAGCGTGTTTTATAAACGTTTTCTTGTTTTTGCTCTATCTTAAAAACAGTAATACATACAAGAGTCAAACTTAGTTTAATTATAGTTTTTTTTTTATGTGAAGCAGGACATGGCGCGCACTAGACTAACGCATAGGTGTAGTCTGACGGCGCCCACGGGCATTCGGATATTTACGGACGCTGTTACCATGTCAGCAGGCTAGGTGCACCTTCACATTATGTTTGAAGGATCCCAGACTGTAAATTAGAGGAAAGGATATATTTTTATTGAAAACTCTAAAATAAAACTACAAATACAAAAAACCGGTCGAGGTCGTAGTGGTACGGAACCCTCGGTGCGCGAGTCCGACTCGCACTTGGCGGGTTTTTGTTTAACCTCTTGTAATATATTTCCTTTGTATATTCGTATCCTTGGCGTTGCGTGAAGTTAAATTAGATTTAAATGTATTTGAAAATAATAGAAAAGCGGTGCAATTTTTACGCTCCGGTGAATGAGTTTAGTAAACTGATTTTGAATGGATACTGCTGTGTTATTATTATATATATAATGCAAACTATGTATGTCTGTTTGTTGGAGGTAGTTACTCGTTTAGTTAAAAAATGTACTTACTATCTAGATAGGTGACTCAGATCATCTCACCCATATAAGAGTTTCATATTCCCATATTTATTTTTATTTTTATGGAAACTGACGCGGTTAGCTACATCACCTACCTTACCTACATCATCAGTGATGTCAGCCCATAACACCATGGTGAACTAGGTGCCTCCCTTCAGTCGTACCGGCTACACTGAACTGGACGGAAAACACGAACTATTTTACATGGCCGTTTCAACCGACCTTTCATTCATTGCGGTGGTAGCAACCCGGGCGAGCTAAACCCTACCACATAGTAAGGTAAGAAGGGAAGGGACCTACAGTTAAACGTGGAATCCGAACCACGGTCAGCCTCCAACGGTCGAGCGGTCACCCATCCAAGTACTGACCGCGCCCACCGCACCACTGAGCTACCGAGGCTGACAAAAGGCTTGCAACCTCTCACCTTGGCACGATCCTTCCACCGAGTCATGCAGCAGGTGGGTCCTCGTGCCTTACACTTGCTGCTTGATAGTTATCTTGTCCGAATACTTTGCGAAACGTAGTGGACCGACCACTACGTTGAGCTGTTATTTTGCAAGAGTTCTATCACCATCGATTACTCGTAAATATCCGAATGCCCGTGGGCGCCGTCTTACTACACCTATGCGTTAGCCTGGCCATATGTCGCCATATGTCGTGCATCCCATAAAAAAAACATTCATTCTAGCCAATTAAATTGTTGATTTAGGTTCAAAAACAGTTTTTGAAGATTCAGCTTGAGAAACAATAAAAATATGCATGCTACATTACGAACGAGACTTGCGCGAGCGAAGCCGCAAGCAAACTTGTGTGCAGAACAAAATTAGTATTGTAATTGCAGTACACTTCCTATTTCATTAAATATAGTACGACTGCAAAATTTACAATTTGGTTATAATGTTTGTAATTTATAAAATTGTGTATTTAATTTAAATATAAGCGTATACCTACTTGTATTTTTTACCCAATTTCCAGCTTGAATATATTTGTCTTGTATTCGTATCCCTGGCGTTGTGTGGAGTTAATTCAACCGTTCTACAGGTATTTCTGGCTACATAAATACGTAAAGATAACGTCACACCCGGTCTCGCGAGGGGTGGGCAGAGACAACGATCATCCACGTGCACCGATCCTGACGCCATCTACCACTGTCGTGCATCTATTGCAGAATTATCAATTAAGTCATGATATTCAATTAAATTAAAATATTTATTGCGCAATAAAAAAGTGGTAAATTCCACAGGTCCCTTCCCTTCTTACCTTACTAGGTGGTAGGATTTAACCCGGCCGGGTTGGTACCGCACTGAATGAAAATTCAGTCGAAACGGCTATGTAAGAAGGTCGTGTTTTCCGTGAAGCGCTGACACGACACCAAGGTATTATGGGCTGAATTTTTTTTTTTATGGAAACTGACACTGTGGGCTACATCACCTACGGCTGACATCACGGATGTTGTAGGTCCTACAATATCCGTGATGTCAGCCCATAACACCGGGTGAACTTTGTGCCACGTCAGTGCTTCCCCTCGGTCGTACCGGCTACACTGAACTGGACGGAAAACACAAACCATTTACATAGCCGTTTCGACCGACCTTTCATTCAGCGCGGTGGTACCAACGCGAGCGGGTTAATCCTTACCACCTAGTAATATAAGAAGTGAGTCATATCCCTTAGTCGCCTTTTACGACGTACACGGGGGGAGATGCAGTGGGGCTATTCTTTTAATGTACCGGCCCCACACGGTACCAATATGACATAGACCCATGGGATGTTGTAGATGATGTAGTCAACCGTGTCAGACGTTATGTCTATAGACTCATTATAAGTGTTCCTTTGTGCTCTTCAAACATTTTACTTAACACACGGTGAAAACAATAACATGATGTGCAATGATGGACTTTCGAACATAGTAAACAATTTATCTTTATCCGTCGAAATACTTTCAGAATGCAGTTAGCTACACCTACACAGGTTCTACGATTCTTTCAAATAGTTTTATTTTTATCAACAATACTTCATAATAACAACAGTGCGGTCTTGCCTGAGGAGGCGTATGTAAGTATCTCTTCTTTTCTTATCCTCTCTATCTCTTCTCTTCTCTTCTTAATTTCTTCTCTCCTCTTAACGGTTTCATCAATGTGTACATTTTCGTTTTGTAAATTGTGTATTGTATGTTCTATGTATGTGCGATGCTTGAATACGTTTTTTTATTGCTTCCGAACTGGGTGGCTGTGCTTGAGGCCGAAGTCTCAGGTGCAGTCAATTTCTCCCCCGAGGAGGTGTCACTCCGGCTTGGAGGCGGTCTGACGTCGCTGGGGAAAGTCTATTATCCCGCGATTTGAAGATCCGTGGATTGTAGGAATAGGGAAAGATATTTCCCGGAAGCCCGTTCCACACTTTTGAAGTAGCACACAAATCATGCAGTTCGAAATGTAAACGTATTTTCGTTCTTAATCCTTTCTTTCTCTATATCATCTTCTCTTCTCAAGTCAATCTCTTCTATTCTTTATGACTTCTCTTCTCCATTTCAACATAATATGTGTATGTTTTCTTTGTTTATTTTATGTAGGTATGTGTGCTATGGTTGAATAAATGTATTTTATTTCTTCTTTCTTTCTCCATATCTCTGTATCTTCATCTCTTTTATTTATATTTATTCTTCTCTACATCTTCTCTTCTTCATATTTTTCCAACCCTTCTCCAAATTCGACAGTGATGTAAGTAGAACTAATGGCAAACAATTCCCACAATGATTCTTATGGTTTCTATTCCTGCAATGAAGCCACCTTTAAATCGCGATTTTGGCTTGATTTCGGCTTTTTAAATCGTAGGTTCGGCTTAAATGGCTTTATTCCCGACGATATAATCCATCTACAAGCCGGACTGGCACCCGCTCGGGGGATAAATTGGCTGTGCAGCTCTGCCAATCCGATTACATAGAAAAAAAATATGATTCCAGGGTAAATTCCGGATAGACGTAACAAACTACACGAAATGTCAGGGCTCCAAACGGGTGTCTGCTGTCAATGTGAACGCATCCTGGGTGAAAAATGAGGATGGCACTGATGACATCATTATGGATGCATATGTGAAGAAACCTGTAGGACCATTCGGAGTAAGCCCATACCAAATTTTATTAATAGGTGTAATAATGGTGCAGCAGATTTTTAAAGAGTAAAGACATGGAGCTTGTGACACCTTAGATCGTAGACAGATTATTAATAACAAAGCATATATCCAACGGACATCCATATTACTTACTTCCATCATAATTATTATTTTGTCATTTCATATAAAATTTAAGTCATAGCTCTTGAGAAATCTAGCTTTTTCTCAAAATCTAATATTTTTTTAGCAAAATGAACCACTTTGTGCACAACTAATAAGTATATCTATATTATTTTCAAACAACCCATAAAATGAAAAAGTTAGGCGAAGAAAACATAATGAATAAATTTTTTTTTATGGGAACTGACACGGTTGGCTACATCACCTACAACGTCCGTGATGTCAGCCCATAACACCGGGTGAATTAGGTGCCATGTCAGTGCTTCCCCCTTTGATCGTGCCGGCTACACTGAACTGGACGGAAAACACAAACTATTTACATAGCCGTTTAGACCGACGTTTCATTCAGTGCGGTGGTACCAACCCGGGCGGGTTAAACCCTACCACCAAGTAAGATTAGGAGGGAAGGGACCTACAGTTTTACGAGGAATCCGAACCTCGGTCAGCCTCCAACGGTCAGCGGTCACCCATCCAAGTACTGACCGCACCCAGCGTTGCTTAACATTCAATAACGACAGTTGACTGTCTGCACCACTGAGCTATCGAGGCTGACGGATGATGAGGCTGATGAATAGGTAGGTACATTTTTTTTAATTGCCTTAACAGTACTTAGAGAATGAAATGATACTAGATTTATATAAAAAAAAAATCATTTGTTCATATTTTGGAGTACCCTATACTTTCCACCGGACTAAAATACAAATGTGTCTATGGTCTTTCTGCGGCATTTCGGCATCAGTTTCATCAAAATCGGTTCAGTAGGACTAGAGATATCTGCGTGTGACCGACTATTACGGACATACAGAAACCAGATTGATCACAATACGATCAATCTGGTTTGTTTGGTTGGTGGGACCTTATATTATAAGGTCCCTTGTTTGTTGAGACCTCGTAGGGACCGAAAAAAATGTTTTTAAAATTATTATTTTTCCAGATTCGAATGAAGGTGTCCAAGTTCACAAACGGCGTATACAAATCGACCATGGAGTACCGCATTAAGAATGTTTGCACCCACTTCCTAGGGCGTGAAGCTCTAGAGTACATGCCCAAAGTTGACAACAAATGCTACTTGCAACCGGTACCTAAGTACTAAATCTGTTTTACTTTATTAACCGACTTCCAAAAAAGGAGGAGGTTCTCAATTCGTCTGTATGTTTTTTTTTTTTTATTTTTTTTTTTATTTTTTTATTTTTTTTTTTGTATGTTTGTTACGCGATTTCTCCGTCAATTGAGGGCCGATTTAGAAAATTCTTTTTTTGTTAGTTAGGTCATACTTCCGAGGTGGTCCCATTTCAATTTTATCGAAATTGGTTCAGTGGTTTTCGAAAAATCAGCATAATACTATAGTGTGTGGTTACCTTCAGCAAAACTTGTGATGTGGTCGTATTCGGCAATTTTCAGTTTGATAAATTAGTATGGTGTGTGGTTACCTTCAGCAAAACTTTTGTGATGTGGACTTATTCAGCAATTTGCAGTCTGACACATATGGCGAATAATTCTGTACCACTTCAATCGATTTCGATTATTCGATTTCGATTATTCGATTTCGATTATTCTTTTTTATGTAATATTACTAAAAAGAATGAAATAAAAACTGTTTTAAAAAATATTAAACCGATTTAAAAAAAACAAAAAAAAAAGAACTAAAAAGTATTAAATACCTAATATTTTGAAATTTTCTCTGTCCTGTTGAAATACATGAATCGATATTTACTAGTGATACATATTCGGACCCTTGTTTCATGAATATTCTAAATTTGAAATTTTTTATCTTTTCCGACCGGCCAGGTGCGCTTAATTTATTATGGTACGAGCAAAGAGTTTGTATTACGTCGGCGACGTAATTCAAACTCTTTGGGTACGAGTACCATCGAGCTGGTCTGATGATGGAGACAGAAGGTGGCCATAGGAACTCCTAAACTACACATGATAAACCCATCGTGTTTGGGCTCGTTGCATTTGTCTTCACGAGCAATTTACTTTAGACCTAATACTCCAATCAATGAAGCATTTCCACTCGACGTAATTCCTCTGTCGCTGAATCTTTGCAGTGTGATAAAGTAGGGTTTAAAATACACGTTTGACAAATTATCTAGGATTTTTGATGTTTGGAAGTTAGGTATTTATACCTAAAGATGAAAATCGCTTATAACTGCTGGTGAAAAATTGCTCCGTCCGAAGTTCCTTCGGTATATGATATTATATATTAATAAGAGTATATATATAACATTATCTATGAAAAATTCGATTTCGAATAGGCAGAAATTTGAAAATACCTATTTTGTATCACAACTTCTTCAGAAAAATTGCTCTGTCAATTTTTATTTTATTATATGTCTTAATTTATTTATATATATCGCTTTAGACAAGTATCTAGGAAATTTTCCTTATCGATCACACCTTTACAGATTTTCGGCAATAATTCGCTGTGAAAAATTGCTCCGTCCAAAATTCTTTCGGAATATGATATTATATATTAATAAGAGTATATACATAACATTATCTAGGAAAATTTCGATTTCAAACAGGCAGAAATTTGAAAATACCTATAAAAATTACTCTGTCAATTTTTATTTTTTTTCAGCTCCTAATTTCTTTAAATATATCGCTTTTCACAATTATCTAGGAAATTTTCCTTATCGATCACACCTTTACATATTTTTGGCAATAGCCCAAGCACTGTGAAAAATTGCTTCGTCTGTTTTTATTAACTTATTAGACACAGAACATCAAAATATAATATAATTGTATATTATCCAATAAAATTTCTCCATTAAACATGAACTTTCGAGTAGTTTCGAGTATCGCAATATAATAAAACAACGTTTAAAAAGCGCGCGCTCGCACTACACTGAACTCGGGGTGCGGGAGGGCTGCGGGGAGTGGGGAAGAATAAACCCGCCCGCCCGCGCGCCAGCAGCTCATCGTCCCGCACCGCGACCGACGAGACGACACGCGAGCGTCGTCGATGCTCGCGGCTCGCTATTCCGCCCGCCACCTCTGTCGTCCCACTACAACGCCGCTCCGCAGCGCCGTCCTGCCGCCTATGGAACGAAAATGTAGGGCCTATATAGTATTAGGAACTTTTAAAATTTAACTTTCGTTCTGTAATTTAATTTGTATGACAGTATGTCGAAACAACTTATTAAACATATTTCATGCACGTACAGTCTGTATCTAAATAAAGTGTATACATTTTTGTAAAAAAACGATTTAAAAAATTAAAAACCGCCTTGAAAAATGTATGAAATTAAAAAAAATCGAACCCTAGAGTTGAAGGCGGTCGGTTATTTTTGCTTGCTTTAGCACCGCCTTCAACTCTAGGGTTCGATTTTTTTTATTTCATACTATTTTGTAAGGCGGTTTTTATATATTTTTTAATAGTTTTTTATTTCAGTTTTTTTAGTAATTTTTTGCTATTAATGTACTCGGCGGAATCGCTCGGCCTTTGGCTTCGCGAATCCGCCTCGCTTTCCAATCCGATCTTGATGAAATTGAAATGGGACCACACGGAAAGCACCAGCTTTCAAATAAAAAAAGAATCATCAAAATCGGTTCACTTGGGGACGGAGTCGCGTGTGAAGAAAGAATACAACCGCCTCTCCAGATCCTGCAAGAGGGCTATCGCCAGGGCCAAATTCGAGCATATCGGCAGAGTTGGTGATAGGCTGAACCAGCACCCAACTGGGAGCCGTGAGTTTTGGTCTCTCGACAAATCTGTCGTATCGATTTTCTACCGCTCCTCCCTTCCACCTCTACAGTGTCCTGGGGGCTCACTTGCCCACTCCGCAAATGTAAATGCTCTCTTTGCGTAGAACTCCACCCTGGACGATGGGGTGCCATCACACCACCCTAGGTGTGAGAACTCCATGCCGGAAGTACAGTTCCGACAACGAACTGTGCGGGCGGAGCTTATCTCCCTAGACACCAGGAAGGCGAGTGGGCCGGATATGATTCCTGCATTGGTGCTGAAACGGTGTGAATTGGTCTCGATATTGCCAAGGCATTCGAATGGGTTTGGCACAAATCGCTTCTGGGCTAGCTTCCGTCGTACGGACTTCCTTCTGGCCTCTGCGACTGGGTCGCCGACTTCCTACATGGGCGTAGCATTCAGGTCCTAGTGGACGGTTGCTCTTCGGACGCCCTGTCAGTGAATGCCGGCGTACCGCAGGGATCTGTGTTGTCTTGTCACCAACACTGTTTCTTCTGCATATCAATGACATGCTGCCACTCGGCAACATAAATTGTTATGCGGATGACAGTACAGCACATGGATCCTATACCAGTGACCCTTTAGTCAGACGGGATGTTGTGGATGAAGAGGCGAAGACTTGTGTCTGATCTCAAACAAACGCTTCGGTCTATTTCCGAATGGGGCCGCTGTACGCAACAGTCGTTCTCACCCCGTGGTGTTAGTGAGTGGACTGTAGTTGGGTGGGGGTGCGACTGTGCACATGCAATATCACGCCGTCACCGCAGCGGTACTCATATTCTGGGTTTGATAGTTTCATAAGGGGTGAAATAGGGTAAATAAGAGACGATTGGGACTTTTACAAGTATCCCCGAGGCTGGTTTACGCGGCGGCGACGGGTGTTGTCTACTGTTATCTATCAGTCAGTTCAGATCTTATTTTGCGCTTCGTGATAGGATTAGTTTGGCGTAGCGTCTGGATCCGTCTGGCTGACTTCGGAAATTCGCTTAGGTGTCGGGCTCCGTCTGGATGGCGTCGGGGAACGCAGGGCAGTATCGGGCTCCGTCGGGATGGCGTCGGGGGACGTAGGGCAGTGTCGGGCTCCTTCCGAGCTGCGTCGGGATTCGTCGAACTGGCTTCGAGGCTCGCTTAGATGTCAGACCGCATCTGGATGGCGTCGGGGGAACGCAGGGCAGTGTCGGACTCCTTCTGAGCAGCGTCGGGATTCGTCGGACTGGTTTCAGAGCTCGCTTAGATGTCGGACTGCGTCTGGGTGGCGTCGGGGAAACGCAGGGCAGTGTCGGACTCCTTCTGAGCAGCGTCGGGATTCGTCGGACTAGCTTTGAGGCTTACTTGGATGTCGGGCTCCGTCTGTATTGTGTCGGGGAACCCCAGAGCAGTGTCGGGCTCTTTCTTAGCAGCGTCGGGATTCGTCGGACTAGCTTCCGAGCTCACTTAGATGTCGGACTCCGTCTGAATGGCGTCGTGGGAACGCAGGGCAATGTTGGACTCCTTCTGAGCAGCTTCGGGATTCGTCGGACTAGCTTCCGAGCTCACGTAGATGTCGGACTGCGTCTGGATGGCGTCGGGGGAACACAGGGAAATGTTGGACTCCTTCTGAGCAGCGTCGGGATTCGTCGAACTAGCTTCGAGGTGTAGCGCAAAGTGTGTGGTGGTGTGGTATCTCCTACCTGGATGTTGATGTCTCCGCCCGCAGCCGCACCTTCGATAGCTCGGTCCTTCAGGTGGTGGTCGTCGATCGGCACGGAAACGTCCCGGTGTCCGAGGATCTGCTGGACCCAGCGTGTGTGCGTCACTTCGGAAACTACACTCACTATACTAATGCCGTATTAGGTCGCAACAAGCCCGGAGAGCCCGCGCCGCGCTCGATCAGGGTGGATTTTATCTTTTCCAGAGCAAAATTTTTGAACAAAACCGCCCGCTCCCGCTTGTATTTTCGGACGTGTCAGATCACAACAGTCCGTCGCCTAGGCAACCGGACTCTTCTCCTTTCCGCCAGGAGGCGCTGTGTGCTTCTTGCATGAAGACCGCTGCAGGTAGAGTCTTGAGGCGAAGAGAATGGAGGAACTTTTTTTTTTATTTTTTTTATTGAAAGCGCGACATATGGCGCCGAGCCACCCATAAGGTGTCTAACGACGCCCATGGACATTCGGTCGTATGCGGGGGTTGCGAATGCCATGCCGGCCTGACAGGTGCCCATTCACGCCCCTCTTGAAGGACCCGAGACTGTACTTAGGGGGAAATATATGAGCAGGGAGAGCATTCCAGAGTTTACCGGTTCTGTAGAGGAATGATCTGCAGAATCGATTAGTACGCATCCGCGGTAAGTCCAGCGTATAGGGATGCAATTCCTGCCCAGTTCATGTGGTGCGGAGATGGAAAGGGGACGGCGGGATTGCGTTAAACAGCTCCTCCGAGTACTCCCCATGGAATAAGCGATAGAACACACTTAGGGAGCCGACATCCATACGGTGTTGCAGTGGTTTTAGATCGCGGGACACTGCGGGGTCACCCAATAGTCGCACGGCTCGACGCTGGATCGAGTCCAGAGGCGCAAGCTGGTATTTGGCAGAGCCATCCCACAGGTGCGAGCAGTACTCCAAGCAGGACCTGATCTGCGATTTATACAAAAGCAGCCTTTGGTCCGGCGTGAAGTACCGTCGCACCTTATTGAGTACGCCCAGCTTTTTAGAAGCCAGCTTGGCCTTCCCCTCGATATGGCGACGAAAGTTCAAGTCGTGCGACAGTTCGACTCCGAGGACCCCGAGGTGTTCGCTTAATTTAAGCGACGTGCCTTGGAATGAAGGAGCCGGTGTGAACGCCGCTCTCTTCGCACTTAACGCGCAAACTTGTGTCTTGGAAGCGTTGAACTCGACCAAATTGCTACGGCCCCATTCGGAAATAGAGCCGAGTGTGTGTTCGAGCTCAGACACAAGTCTTCGCCTCTTCTCATCCACAATATCCCGACTGGCTGAAGGGTGACTGGTGTAGGATCCGTGTGCCGTACTGTCATCCGCATAACAATGTATGTTGCCCAGAGACAGCATATCATTGATATGCAGAAGAAACAGCGTGGGTGACAACACAGATCCTTGTGGTACGCCGGCGTTCACTGACATGGCGTCCGACGAGCAACCGTCCACTAGGACCTGAATGCTACGCCCATGTAGGAAGTCGGCGACCCAGTCACAGAGGCCAGAAGGAAGTCCGTAAGCCGGCAATTTGCCCAAGAGCGACTTGTGCCAAAGCCGATCAAATGCCTTGGCAATATCAAGGCCAATTGCCAAGTATTTTTCATTTCATTTTTCATTTATTCATTTCCATCTTAGGTACCATCGGTACACTTGAGTTCGTCACATTTTAGTTTACCAAATTTACAATTGAAACTGTCTGGGTCTAGCCATGGTAAGGGACTAATAATTAGCAATAATATAGGTACATAACTAAAAATTATAAGAATACAGAGAAAAAAAAACTGTTTTGTGCATGAAAGGCAATTAAAACTAGAGCTAAATTAAAATACATCGCATCAATAGAATTGTCAAAGGTTAAAAATTCAATTATGTCAATATAAAAAAATATAAAATTAAAATAAAATTAAAATAAATTAAAATTCAAAATTAAAATAGGTAGCATCAATTCACCATGACCTTAAAGCGATTCCCCCCAAAGGTGAGTGACGTACGCTAGGAGATCCCCAGCAGATCGTTTTGGCCGGAAGCCGTATTGCCGATCGCTGATGAGGTCATTCGTCTCCAGGTACTTCATGAGCTGCGTATTGATAATGCGCTCCATCACCTTACAGAAAAGGGAGGTAATCGCTATAGGTCGGTAGTTTGACAGGTTTGAGCGGTCACCCTTTTTAGGGACCGCTTGCAAAAACGCAGATTTCCAGGCCGCCGGCACACGGCAATTGGAGTAGGAGAGACGGAATAGGCGCGTCAGCACTGGGGCCAGCTCGGGAGCACACCTTTTTAACACCAATGCAGGAATCCTATCCGGCCCACTCGCCTTCCTGACGTCTAGGGAGAGAAGTTCCGCCCGTACAGTCCGTTGTCGAAACTGCACTTCCGACATGGAGTTCTCACACCTAGGTATGGATGGGGGAGTGGCACCCCCATCGTCCAGGTTGGAGTTCCCCGCAAAGAGAGATACCAGTAAGTCGGCTTTCTTCTTTGCGGAGTGGGCAAGTGAGCCTCCAGGACACTGCAGAGGTGGAAGAGAGGAGCGGCAGAAATTTGACTCGACATATTTAGCGAGAGACCAGAACTCACGGCTCCCAGTTGGGTGCTGGTTCAGTCTATCGCCGATTCTGCCGATGTGGTCAAATTTGGCCCTGGCAATAACCTTTTTGCAGGATCTGGAGAGGCGGTTGTATTCCTTCTTCAGTTAGGATGCGTTCGGATCACGTCCGGCACGAGCGCGCGACCATGCCCGATAAGCTGCGCATTTAGCTGCGACAGCATCAGCACAGTCGCGGCTGTACCATGGTTGGCTTTTACCACCGAGGTAGACAGAGGCGCTGCGAATAAACCTTTCCATTGCCCCCAGAACCACCTCGGCAACGGTATTAGCGCATTGCGACGGATCGCCCGAACTGAAGCAGATCTCTCTCCAAGGGTAGGATACGAAGTGTTCTCGCATCCCATCCCAATCTGCTAACGCGTAGTGCCAAATTCGACGCGTTCCTCCAGTACGGGACTGAGGAGGCGAAGATGGCACCGTGGACCACACTAAACAATGATCAGAGGAACCCAGCGGGGCTCTCACTGCGACCTTATATCCAGTGGGGTTCGTTGTCAGCAGAAGATCCAGCAGAGAGGGTTCATGACCGTCTATATCTGGCAGCCTGGTGGGCTGGTCTACCAGTTGAGACAGGTCATGCGTCAGGGCGAAGTCGTAGGCGGCTCTCCCCGCAAAGTCAGTTCTCCTGGAGCCTAGCCATGCCTCGTGATAGGCATTGAAGTCTCCAAGAAGAACCAAATCCGCGGTAGGGAACCGCTCTTGGACTTTGTCTGCCGCTCCACTCAGGTACTCAAATAACCGAGCTGTCTCTGCATCACCAGAGTGCGACCTGTACAGACAGGCGTACACCCGCGAGACCGTTCCCAGATCCTCGTGGACCCAAAGTACTGATAGCTCGGAGTCCTCAACGCAGCGCAGGCGACGACAGCAAATATCTGCCCTGACAAACAAGCAAACCCCGGCTCGCGACCGGAAGGCTTCTTCAAGGGTGTAGCCGGGGTAGTGCAGGTCGATATATTTGTTATTCCGTCAGGAAAAGCAAGGCCGGCTTCTTCGTCTCCAGGTGGTGATGGACGGCATTCAAATTGGTATGCAACCCCCGCACGTTGGTCGAGTCAACGCTAAATAGTGTTGTGCACCGCTGATTGAACCTTTTTTTCCTTTTTTTTCGCTGCCATGATTTTTGTAAGAGGGAGGGAAAGAGCATGAAAGGGTGGCTGTGGTGATTCACGGGCAAAGCGTGGACCCTAGCTTCATCGCTTACTACTCAGGTTAGTGTTGCGCCGACACGGAAGACGGAAAGGCCCCCGGTCCCCCCCGGAAGTGGCCGCCGGAACCCCTACTCCGGTCACCAACCGGCACGACGGACCACTCCGGGATTATGCGCCGGTTGACCGGGGCAGCCTCTCGCGTTGGTTAGACGCGATTGGGCTCCTGTACTACCCGGCGGGCGGCCAGCGGAATAACCGTTTAACCGGGTCTCCCTGTCAACCGTGTCGATGCGTCACCTCTGAACAGCGAATCCGCGTCGGGATCACTGGCCTACTCCTCACCACAGCCAACCCCACCTGCTACTGGGTCCCCGGGAAGTACACCGGAACACAGCGAACTGTTATGCCGGTGTAATTGTTTCTCCCGGGGTGTGGTGGCGAACCCAGCCGATCCGAAGATCTCCCACACGCTGATTGCTGTTCATTTGGCACCACCCAGGAGGCACGTGTGACTTTTATATCGGATTTCTATTATTAATAATTTTAATTTTAATAGGATTCATTTATTATGTTTCATATTATTTTATTTTCTAAATAGAAAAATTTTAAAATGTGTGAATGTTAGTTTGTGACTTGTATATGTTGTTGTTGTTGTTGTTGTTTGCTGCCCAGCCTCTTGGGAAGACGGGTGGGCCATTCTCCGCACTGAGACCTCAAGACGGTCCGTTGTACGTTGGACTTGTATATGTTATACAAATAAATATTCTATTCTATTCTATTCTATCTTCAATGGTTACGTTAGGCGGCGCGGCGTAGGCACCTGCTTGGACGACGACGTCGAACTACACTCTGACGATATGTCGCGATCACTACGTAGTAGGTACATTGAGCCACGTCGAAAACAGCAATTTACTTTACTTCGCGGTCGTGAACTGACACATTCGTCGCGGTAGTGAACTGAACTGAACTTATTTATTATTAGGCGTTCTGTTTCATAGAACGTAGACATGTTTGATTTTATTTTTAGAAAAAGAACTCTTATTTCCAATGAAATAAGACTCACTATAGGTCCCCAAAGGCAAACCAACCACATAAATTGATTCCATTTTTGCAATATACTGTTTGTTTTTATTATAAATGCCAAAAAGAACCACATAAATTGGTTCCACTTTGCGATATACAGTTTGTTTTTATTATATAATGCCAAAAAGAACCAGATATCTTGGCTCTGTTTTGATAAACACTTTTAGCGTACTTCATTAAAAACAAAAAAGTCCATCTCGCTTGGATCTTTTACGCAAAAAAAAATCTGACCAGTTAGCTAGTACCAAGTAGCATAATTCTTTTCTGCTGTTGCGATATACCTCAATTGGGCGGATGGTTCTTAGACAAATGTGTAGAAACCTATTAGTATCATACCAAGTAGCCTGCCTGGGTCTTTTCTGCAAAAAATTAAGGGTTGATTAGCTCTCGATTGGTATATTTAACTCATTTTTAACCAATTTGTGGGTTGGTGCCTTTTGGCATTTATATGGTCAATTTTCTGAAGAAGTTGTGATACAAAATAGGTATTTTCAAATTTCTGCCTATTCGAAATCGAAATTTTCCTAGATAATGTTGTATGTATACTCTTATTAATATATAATATCATATTCCGAAGGAATTTCGGACGGAGCAATTTTTCACAGCGAATTATTGCCGAAAATCTGTAAAGGTGTGATCGATATGGAAAATTTCCTAGATAATTGTCAAAAGCGATATATTTAAATAAATTAAGACATATAAAAAAATTAAAATTGACAGAGCAATTTTTCTGAAGAAGTTGTGATACAAAATAGATATTTTCAAATTTCTGCCTATTCGAAATCGAAATTTTCCTAGATAATGTTAATATATACTCTTATTAATATATAATATTATATACCGAAGGAATTTCGGACGGAGCAATTTTTCATCAGCAGTTATAAGCGATTTTCATTTTTAGGCATTCATTCATTTTAATACCTAACTTCCAAACATCAAAAATCCTAGATAATTTGTCAAACGTATATTTTAAACCCTACTCTATCACACTGCAAAGTTTCAGCGACAGAGGAATTAGTCCGAAGAGCCCATACAAGGAATTTCCTCGTTTCCTGGACTATAAGAGATTCTCAATTCGACGGTATGTTTTCTTTTTTTGGATCTTTGTTACGCGATTACTCCGTCAATTGTGGGCCGATTTTGAAAATTCTTTTTTTTTTTTATTTGAAAGGGGATAACCCTGAGGTTGTTGAAGTGAAAACTTCTTTAGCGGCGCTTGGCACTTTTTAGGTGGGTAAAAAATGTATAATTCGCGACATCGCGTCAGCGTCATTTTTAAAATGAAACCTTAAGTCATTGCATTAAGGGTTAAGTTAGAGTGGCACGGGATCTGCCGGCACTCCCGGAGTGCAACTGTTCAGTAGGGTTCGGTAACACGTTTATGTCTGTCCATTCTACTAAGTTCTGCAAAATTAATGTAGGGTTCCGTAACAAATGAATGTCTGTCTTTTCTACTAAATTTTACAATTTTCAACCAAGGTCCTCCGACGGTTATTTTAAAAGTAGGGTTCCGTAACACGTTTATGTCTGTCCATTCTACTAAGTTCTGCAACATCACCTACAACGTCCGTGATGTCAGCCCATAACACCGGGTAAACTAAGTGCCATGTCAGTGCTTCCCCCTTTGATCGTGCTGACTACACTGAACTGGTCGGAAAACACAAACTATTTACATAGCCGTTTCGACCGACGTTTAATTCAGTGCGGTGGTACCAACCCGGGCAGGTTAAAGCCTACCACCAAGTAAGATTAGGAGGGAAGGGACTTACAGTTTTACGAGGAATCCGAACCTCGGTCAGCCTCCAACGGTCAGCGGTCACCCATCCAAGTACTGACCGCACCCAGCGTTGCTTAACATTCAATAGCGACAGTTGACTGTCTGCACCACTGAGCTATCGAAGCTGACGTGGTCCTATTTTAATTGGGTCAAGATCGGATTGGAAAGCGAGGCGGAATCGCGAGGCCGAAGGCCGAGCGATTCCGCCGAGTACATTAATAGCAAAAAATTACTAAAAAAAACTGTGAAATAAAAAAAAAGTTTTAAAAAACATAAAACCGACTTCCTAAAAAAAGTAAACCTAAAAAACTATTTAAAATAAAAATATAAAAACCGCCTTCAAAAATATATGAAATAAAAACCTAAAAAAAAAAGAACCCTAGAGTTGAAGGCGGTGCTAAAGCAAGCAAAAATGATGCATGAAAGAAAACATGAGTGGATGATAATATCCTTTGTGATTTGTGTAGCCTTTTTAGCACCGCCTTCAACTCTAGGGTTCTTTTTTTTTAGGTTTTTATTTCATATATTTTTGAAGGCGGTTTTTATATTTTTATTTTTTTCATATATTTTTTCTGCGTGATCTTTCTATAAGATTTTTCTGCTACATCTGGTCTACTGCATCTGTCCCCGTGCATCTAAAGGGCGACAGGCTAGCCACCTATCACCTCGGGACAGTCCTTCCACCGAGTCGTGCAGCAGGTGGATCTTCGTGCTTTACTTGCTGCTTGATAGTTATCTTGTCCTAAAACTTTGCTAAACGTGATAATCGGTGTTGTAATGCACCACACTGAATGAAAGGTCGGTCGAAACGGCTATGTAAATAGTTTCTGTTTTCCGCACGGCACGACCGAAGGGAAGCACTGCCGTGGCACCAAGTTCACCCGGTGTTAGGGGCTGACATCACAGATGTTGTAGGTGATGTAGCCAATCGTGTGAGTTTCTATAAAAAAAAAACTAATAATTAATTTAATTGAGTTCTTGCAGTACAATACCGATTACTTTGCTTACCCCAATTTTCGTGATAAAGCCAGTGCGTCCGGTCACCAAGGGTTTCCACCGCACCTGTCTGTTGTTTGATTTGAAAGTTGCGTCTTTTTCAGGGTCCCGTGCACTACGAAATGCGTGACTATAACAAACTAATGCACGTCTACTTCGGTGAGAGATTCTTCTATGGACGCTTCCTCTTCCACGTAGACTACTCCTCAGAGCGGGAGGGAATCGTTTGCAACGACCTCTATGTGCATATACGTCAGGATAAATGAATTAAAAAACAAAACATTAATGTTATTTGTCATCATCATGCGTTGTCTCTTATGTCATCCATAGTCCATACATTAGTCCATAAAAGCGGCGGGTGGCCGAGTGGTTTCGGCATCGGCTTCTCATGCGAGAGATCTGAGGTTAGAATCCGGTCGGCGTGTACCAATGAGTTTTTTTCTGACGAAAACGTTTACGTGCTTACCTACACCTGCTGCTTCACCGTTCGGAGCCGGTGTAAAACTGTAGGTCCCTTCCCTTACCCCTTACTAGGTAATAGGCTCAAATTGTAGCCGACTGGGTTGGTACCACCGTATTGGATGTAACATGGCTGCATAGCAGCCTCGGTTCTGTCCTCTAGTCCAGTATAGCCAGCAATCCAGGGAAGTATCCAGTAAGACACCTACCTTCTCGGAGGTGATATTGGCTAATCGGAGCATTTGCTTTGGCCCCTACGACTCAGCTACCCATTCCGGATTACATAAACAAAAATAACCATTAAAACTGGATTGTCTCTTTCTAAAGCTTGGTGTACATCATTTACTGTCGGGCACTGTACCTAATTGCACGTATTTGGATTAATTAATACGACTATTATTGATTATATTATCATTATAGATAACATCACAAAATATGTTTTGATCACGGAATACATTTCATTATCCAAAGCATTTAATGACGACCTCCATTAAAATCCTTGAAATCTTTTAAATTAATTTTACATTAAAATACTTTAAAATGCAACCAACGACAAACATAATGACTTTATTTGTGAAACTGATGAGTTAACAAAACTCTTTCGTTCTGACAAAATGGATCAAAGTAAAACTAACAATTGGTTTTTATTCATGGTTATTATGGCTTTTGAAGGTGTCATTGGAGGATTAAATGACGACTATGTGAGTATAAATAACTTTCTATTGGACCTAATGTCGTCTGCTACATCGCCTACATCCGTGGTAACACTTCCTGTCGGATCTAGGTGCTATGTCAATGGTTACTTTTGTTTGAAAGTTTATTACACCTAGCGTGGATAGCTCAGACTAGCACTTCCACCTAATACATTCGTTTCTTTGGAGACATTTTCGGCCATTCTAAGGAAGCAAGAAAATATATTTGCTCAAAATTTCAAAATTATTTCAGGTAGCCATGGGTAATCTTGGTTCTGAGAGATATTTCAAACAGAGGGTCAGCATTATCATCGTGCGTGGAAATACTGCAGAAGTTCTAGAAATACGACACTCCGTTCTCAAGTAAAATTTTAGTCTACAAATTTTATTTCCTTTTTCATTCTTTTGTGAATCAGAAGCGGTTGCCTAGAACATTCATCACCTTCTAGCAAGACTAATGATTTTAACCCATTACTATGGTCTGGTTTCAACTTCATACATCCTAAAGCAATGCTTCCTCTTGTTTATTTATTTCTTTATTCACTTTTTTAACACCGTCAGGTTTGAAGTACATTTAATGTATTCATGTTGACATTTTCGTAACCTAACTTATAAAGACAATATAACGTAGCATAACATAATAAAATATATATTTATCTATTTATTACCAAATTAATTTAAATTCCGAAAAAAAATAATTATTCGCATCGCCACCGGCCACACTAAACTTGACGGAAAAAACTATATCCAATTAGACTACGGAGATTCTACGGATAGCTTGATTTTTCCCATCAACTACAGGCTACTTACTGTCACGCTAAATGGCTTATGAGGTTAGCAGAGAAGTCAAATATGAGAGCGGACGGAGCCGCGGGCACAGCTAGTATAATAATTATAAGGAATCAGGCTTTATTTTTATAAAGGCATAACATTAGGTATATGTGTGCAAACAATTTATACAAGTACACCAATTAAGTGGGCCGAGTAGAGGAGGTCTATAATGTAATATGGAAGCACGCGAGGGTTCAGAATGCGATGGTGGAGGTGCGGCCGATCTACCATGCAAACATCCGGAGGCGGCGCAAGGCGTGGGCGGCCCGAGGGGCCTCGCGCCTCGAAAGTTCATGCAGCTTTGATTCATGAAAAATATTCAGTTAGATCTATTAAAAGAGACTCCGAGTAAACATGTTTAGACTTAATCAAAGGCAAACTAAAGCTTACTTAAAAGCCTTTATCAGACACAAGATGGGAACGCAGGACAGAGGCAGTGAGGGCTGTATTATTGCAATTTGATTATAATATGTTTACTTTTATCGACGAAAGGTATGCTGACAAAAATGTTTGATTTGATCGGTATGCCGGAAATAACAGTGAAAATCAATAAAATTCATCCTCTAGTGCCACCAGAGAGGGCCTCGCAAAATATATCTTGCCCACATAAAATTTAGGTCTTGCCCCCCCCCCCCCCCCCCCCCCCCCCGCCCTTACTGCAAACATCGTGGGATCTGACCCCACCACGGCGCTCATCATTCTTCGGTAGAAAATAAGCCAGCGCCCCGTCTTCTAGCCCCACCCATCTGTTGATTTTTCTTCGTGTGCCCCTAATTCTAGTTGAAACTGCACTTATGATGGAGATCTGGGTCTTTGTTTTCAACCATCCCACTATGTGTGAGTAAGGCTTTGCCACTTATCGGCTAGTTTAGTTGCAGTTCGTTTTATACATGGTGTCCCAAAACTCGACGTCCAAACGAAAGGAGGTCATAGAGGAGGTCATTTCCAATCAGAATCACCCTATATGTAGTTATCCATTTCTCAGTCGTTTAGAAGTTATAGCTCTTTTTCTGGGTTTTTCTAATTACAACCCCAATATTCGAATAAAAAATCGTCACTCAGTCCGCCGCACTGCGCCGCTCAGGCAGGTCACGTTTTTGTATCAATCCGTCCATAAAAGAGAGATACAATATCATGTATTCCCATACACAAAATATGACAGAATAGCGGAACGGCGATGTTACAAGAAGCTAGCGAGTCACTGAAACTGAAAGAGTGGGTCAGGCGCAGATAGGTGATGAACGGCTTAAAGGCGTGGGAGGGGAGGGGAGGGGGTAGGTGAAACATGTTGACGACCGGTCCAATTGTTTTCACGGGTTCAACGGAGAGGCCCTCCATTGTTCTCTTCTAAGAAAGTACCTAACGCTTTCAAATTTGTTAGACCGGATTAGTTGTTTCATTCATATCTTCGTCTTAAAGATTAAGTTTTATGGTAATGAATCTAATGAATTGTACCTTTCTGGAATCCGTATGAACTGTACATGTTTTTGCAAAGCAGGTTCACTTTCCTGTAGTACATTTTTTTAAAGTAAACTTCAATCAAAGTCAAGGCTTCATTGATGAATTACTGAAAAATTCTAATTGAAATAGGCTTTACTATTGGAATAAGAAAGAAAATGTTATAAAACAATTTTTTTCACAAAGCTACACTAATTGCAATAAAACCCCAAAAAAATAAATGAACCTAAGTTACATGTAATTTTTTTCATGATTTTTTATTCGAAAATTGGGGTTGAAATTAGAAAAACTCAGAAAAAGAGCTATAACTTCTAAACGACTGAGAAATGGATAACTACAAATAGGGTGATTCTGATTGGAAAGGACCTCCTCTATGACCTCCTTTCGTTTGGACGTCGAGTTTTGGGACACCCTGTATATGTTGTAGTCAGGTCGTACCGCAGAAAAGTGTAATTATAGTTCATCTTAATTATAGTTCATTAAGCGGCGGGTGGCCGAGTGGTTTGGGCATCGGCTTCTCATGCGGGAGGTCCGAGGTTCGAATCCGGTCGGCGTGTACCAGTGAGTTTTTTCTGACGAAAAAATTTACGTGCATACCTACACCTGCTGCTTCACCGTTCGGAACCGGTGTAAAACTGTAGGTCCCTTCCCTTGCCCCTTACTAGGTGGTAGGCTCAAATTGTAGCCGACTGGGTTGGTACCACCGTACTGGATGTAAGATGGCCGCATAGCAGCCTCGGTTGTGTTCTCCTCTAGTCCAGTATAGCCAGCAATCCAGGGAAGTCTCCGGTATGGCACCTAGCCAATATCACCTTCTCGAAGGTGATATTGGCTAGTCAGAGCATGTGCTTTGGCCCCTCTGACTCAGACTCTGACTCACCCATAACGGATTACATAAAAAAAAATAATCTTAAAAATAAATTTTAACTAATAACTGTTTCAGGGAGAATATCATGTTAGGGTATCCAACTTAACCCAATGCCCCGTCACCACTCCAGACGATGTTGTCGTAAATGTGACGTGGAGTAGTGTCGATGATGTCGATAAATTCTTCATAAACGTCGAGCTTAAGAAGACGGTTGGACCTATTGGCGTGAGTGACTTTTCATCATCATCATCATCATCAGCCTGTATCGGTCCACTGCTGGACATAGGCCTCTCCCAAGGCACGCCACCACACGTAGTCTTCCGCTCTTCTCCGATGGGGTAGACGGGTGCTCGAATGGAGGCCACGTACAAGCAAACGTAGCGTACGACGCCCCCCGGCTAGGAGGATAGATGACCTAAAAAAGGTAACCGGGAGTGGATGGATGAGAAGAGTGACTTATACTTCTATACATTCACACATAACGCCTGTTTTACAATGACGTAGGCAATGATCTTGTAGGTCTTCGATTGTATTTCTCTCCAGTATCTTAAAGATGTTTGGACTGACTTGACTTGAAATAGACCCACTCGGCTGGAGCTCTCCACGTCCTCGTGGTCGATGGGATCACGAATCACGAGGGCAGGAATGCATATCCATCTGGTCATTAATGAATTATTGGAAAGTCATTAATGAGCGGCTGGTGGATTCCCGAGAACATGGCATATCCTTCTAGTTCCACTAATGAGTGGCTGGTGGGATCACAAGGACATTGCATATCCTTCTGGCCCCACCAATGAGTGGCTAGTGGAATCACGAGGACATTGCATATCCTTCTGGTCCCACTAATGAGTGGCTGGTAGGATCACAAGGACAGGCATGCATATCCATTTGGTCCCATTAATGAGTGGCTGTTGGGATCACGAGGACAGGCATGCATATCCATCTGGTCCCATTAATGAGTGGCTGGTAGGATCACGAGGACAGGCATGCATATCCATCTGGTCCCATTAGTGAGTGGCTGGTGGGATCACGAGGACAGGCATACATATTTATCTGGTCCCATTAATGAGTGGCTGGTGGGATCACAAGGGCAGGCATGCACATCCATCTGGTCCCATTAATGAGTGTCTGGTGGGATCACGAGGACAGGCATGCATATCCATCTGGTCCCATTAATGAGGGGCTGGTGGGATCACGAGGACAGGCATACATATTTATCTGGTCCCTTTAATGAGTGGCTGGTGGGATCAGGAGCACAGGCATGCATATCCATCTGGTCCCATTAATGAGTGGCTGGTGGAATCACGAGGACATTGCATATCCTTCTGGTCCCACTAATGAGTGTCTGGTCGGATCACGAGGACATTACATATCCTTCTGGTCCCATTAATAATAATAGGACACAAGTTTCTTGTTGTATGCAATATTTCTATTTGTTCTTTCAGTTTCGCTTAAGAGTGTCCAAACAGGAGCGGTCAATTCGCACATTCAGATCTCTGGTAAATATTCGCTTCAATAACGTTTGCGAGCAACCGATGGGCAAGGAGCTGATCAAGATATTACCGAACTTAAACGATGACTGCACGGTGAGAATGGTAAGACATGACAATATATTTTTGAACACCATCCAGTAGCGATGTGTTGCGGTGTACAGAAGGTTGACTGGGATTCATTAAATTCTGCTATAAGTCGTGGCTAGGTGGTACCGCAGACAGGTTTAATAAAGAAAACCGTATCTAAATAGGTCAAACAGTTTTGGAGAGAAATGGGAGCATTCGTTTGCACACACAAACATCCTCTCACCCTAAACGGATATCCCTTCTCCGTTGCGTCGTGGGTAAAAATGAGAAGCATGCAGTCCTCCTTGGAAATTCTGCAAAGAAAACATTTCCAAATTTCTCTGTAGTTTGTCTTCTACTCGCCAATAATGTCGTTGTCACTCATCTATATAACGACTCCTAGTCTTACTACCACCCTTTCTTCTCATTTTTATTCCTCTTCTCTCTCTCTCTCTCTCTCTTTCTCTCTATATTTAGTCCTAATTTCTTTACAATTTCCTATAACTTTTACGTTGTATGCAAACACGCGCTCGTCTGCTGTTTCGCTGTTCTGTGGGTTTTATTATTACGAATTTTATTTTTATTCAGGGAAAGTTCGAGTTCGAAATCCAAAACCTGGACAAATTCATCCACAACGCCTCGAATGCCCGGAGCTTCTTCTACGGCATCTATCTATCGCACGTGGAGATCACGCTCAAACAACTCGGCAAATGCCTCTGCATGAAGATGTTCTCTGTCTTCTCGCCTGTGTGATGCTGTGGATCCATCATGCCAACCTAGTTGACTGTGCTTGGAATTTGGAGATCATACTTCGACAATTTCCTTTTTTCTTTACAAACTTTTATTCAGCTTCATAGTAGTATTCCTATGTTTGAATCGTGTGTGTTAGGTTTGAGGTTTATCTGAGTTTGATGCGAATCTTCTTTTTCACGAACAAGAGTAGGTTGGAATTTTGGAATCCCATCTAAAACTTCCCTTGACTTACTGGGTGTGATACTTATAAAATTAAATTAAATAAAATTTGATGGTCATTCATTACAGAGGGTCAACTTTTATTTTAACCCTTTCTTACAATATTCCATCAATTTGAACTATCTTATTTGCTTCCAGCATTAAGTACGACCTCTGTGACTATTGTAAAACTGTAGGTCATAGATGATGGCCGCTAGAACGATAAAAAAGGTATGGACCCCCAAACCCTACCATCGCCAGCGTAACACGATATAAGTAAAAGCATACTTGTTTCATTGGACGGTCGCGCGCTGGCCCGTCAGTCTGTCAGCGGCTGCGTTCGCAAAAACCTGTTTAAAATGCCCGCATGCTCTGTGTTTACGTGTAAAACACTACAGCCAAGTTTAGTGTGCACAATAGTGGAATATCTTATCATCGGTAAGTACACTCCGCTCCCCGCAACTCGGCGACGCTAGTTCTCATACAAGCATTTGACAGTCCGGAATCCATATCCTTTTTTATCGTTCTAGGTCGGCCGATGGTAAAACTGTAGGTCCCTTCCCTTGCCCCTTACAAGGTGGTTGGCTCAATTTATAGCCGACTCGGTTACATTCGTGTTACCTCACTGTAGGCAGTTGTGCATTGTGCATAGACCTCATTAATCGATAAATAAATATAAATATAATTGTAAATTTATTTTATGCTCACTCACACCCCTTGAATGAGCATCCTAATGCTCTTTATTCATACATAATGGTGCCATCCAAGGATCCGGTACGTATTGACAGCGCTCGATGAAAGTGACGGCGATTTGGATGAGTCATTTACATACATAAATCCACGCCTGTTTCCCAATGGGGTAGGCAGTGACGACGAATATCCTCAGAGGTGGCGCAAGGCGTGGCACAGTGGTTCGAAAATCGCGTCTAGTGGACTTAGGCACTAATGAAGATCAACTTTTGTTTTTCGATGTTTTAATGATGCAAATGTTTCCTTAAAAGGATTTCAGTAACTTTTTACTCTTTGATATTTATAGCTTAGACTAATATTTTCGGAGATATTGCACATTATTAACCTTTCATGTATGAAGAAATACATAGAAATGATGATAAGTCGAAAAGTACAAGCGGGAACAATATCATATTTCAGGGTGTTAATAAGGTCATGGTAACGGATATTTTTACGGTGGCGCCCAATCCCGCAAGTGCTCGCAACTTTAATTAAAAATAGTTGATGTTATAAATAATTATTAATTTCAATTTTTCGATGTTTTTATGATCCAAATGTATTCCTAAATTGATTGTAATAAATCTTTATTCTTTTCTATTTTTCGCTTTGACCAACATTTTTGGAGATATTACACATTATTAACTTTTCATGATGAAGAAATACATAAAAATGACGATAAATCGAAAAGCACAAGCGGAAACAATATAATATTTCAGGGTGTTAATAAGGTCATGATAACGAATATTTTTGCTGTGTCTCCCAATCCCGCCAGTGCTCGCAACTTTAATGAAAAATAGTTGATTTTATAAATAATAATTAACTTTGTTTTTCGATGTTTTAATGATCCAAATGTATGGCTAAATTGATTCTAATAAATCTTTATACTATTGTATTTTTCGCTTAGACTAATATTTTTGAAGATATTACACATTATTAACGTTTCATGTATGAAGAAATACATAAAAATGACGATACGTCGAAAATCAAACTTCACAATACAATATTTCGGTGGGTTAATAAGGTCACGGTAAGTGATATTTTAGCCGTAGCCTGAAATATCGCAAGTGCCGCAACTTTAGTATAAAATAGTTGATTTTATAAATAAATGTCAACTTGCATTTTCCATGTTTTAATGATGCAATTGTGTTGATTAATGAATTTGGTTCATAAATGGATTGTATTAACGCTTTATTCTTTGATATTATTTGCTTAGGGTAATATTTTGATAGATATAGGTGAATATTATTATTTAGGTTACTCGTCAGTCATTTATCATTTAAAGTTCTAATGAAGCTAGTCTATTCGACACCACCCTTGAGGTTGAGTGCAAGGCGCGTTTTTTTATGTGGTTTCGCCAGGAGCCCAAAACCACTAGGCCAAAACCAAGCTCTTCAATATAGTTTATCCATTGCTTGTGAAAACCTAAAATGAGATGTTTTCGACGTCATAATGGACTATTAATAGATGTAGTTAAGCAGGGTCACGGCCACCAATGATGGTAACACCGAACACCGCTCGAAAAAAATTTTAAGACCCGCACACTTTGAAGAGCCACAATAACGGGAGTTGACAAAGACTTGATACATCGATTCGGAGTCATACTAGAAGTCCTATCGTCCGGGCAAGCTGTCCATATCGATGAGTTCAAGAGGATATGGATACATATCAATTATACGTTAATATGTATAGTTGGTACTTCATTCCGTCGAGTGTGCATAAAATATTGGCACATGGAGCGGACATAATACAGTCGTTTGCTCAGATAAGGTAATTAAGGCCCTGCTGCTTGCCTGTTGTGACGTCAGGTGGGGGGAGTGAGCAGCGCAGTCCACACTGTATGCCCTCTCCCGCGCCCCTTCCCCGCCCCCGAAAGTTTTTAAGAGTAGCTACGAACGAGACACACTTCGGAGAGCTTTATTAACATCAGATCCCTGGCTGTCCACAATCAGACCCAAATTGAAAAAGGTCAGAAAAGGTATAAAACTTCATACAGATGAAGTAAAGGACTTGTTAATAATAAATGAAAGCCATGAAAAAGAAAACGTCGAAAACATCTCATTTTAGGTTTTTACGAGCAATGGATAAACTACATTAAAGAGCTTGGTTTGGACTAGTGGATTAGGGGCCTGGCGAAACCACATAAAAAAACGCGCCTTGCACTCAACCTCAAGGGTTGTGTGGAATAGAGTAACTTCATTAGAATTTTAAATGATAAATGGCTGACGAGTAACCTAACGAAGAATATTTACCTATATCTCTGAAAATATTCGTATAAACGAAAAATATCAAAGAATAAAGCGTTATTTCAATCCATTTTACAACACAATTGCATCATTAAAACATGGAAAAAGCAAGTAGACTTTTACTTATAAAATCAACTATTTTATACTAAAGTTGCGAGCACTTGCGATATTTCAGGCTACGGCTAAAATATCACTTACCGTGACCTTATTAACCCACTGAAATATTGTATTGTGATTGCTTGTGCTTTTCGACTTATCGTCATTTTTATGGATTTCTTCATACATGAAACGTGTATGTGTGATATGTGTGACATATGTGTAATATCTTCAAAAATATTAGTCTAAACGAAAATACGAAAGTATAACACAGGTACTGGCTGAGAAAGTAAAATAAAAAATTTGTAAACTTCATTTTCTAAATGTATTTCTTTAAGTATTTTTTTTTTCTTCTCTTTAATCTGTTGACAGCTACCTGCCCCCTGCAAGACAGCTCACGCTAGTGCAGAGGGCAGGGGTTGATACTAAACATGTACAATGTAAAAACATTTATACAAATAAACATCTTTTATCTTTATCTTATCATAAAGATTTATTAGAATCAATATGGCCATACATTTGGATCATGAAAACATCGAAAAAAAAGTTAATCATTATTTATAAAATCAACTATTTTTCATTAAAGTTGCGAGCACTGGCGGGATTGGGGGGCGCCGCAAAAATATTTGTTAACGTGACTTTATTAACACCCTGAAATATTATATTGTTCTCGCTTGTGCTTTTCGATTTATCGTCATTTTTATGTATTTCTTCATCATGAAAAGTTAATAATGTGTAATATCTCCAAAAATATTAGTCTAAGCGAAAAATAGAAAAGAATAAAGATTTATTAGAATCAATTTAGGAATACATTTGGATCATAAAAACATCGAAAAATAGAAGTTAATAATTATTTATAACATCAACTATTTTTAATTAAAGTTGCGAGCACTTGCGGGATTGGGCGCAACCGTAAAAATATTCGTTACTATGACCTTATTAACACCCTGAAATATTATATTGTTCCCGCTTGTACTTTTCGACTTATCGTCATTTCTATGTATTTCTTCATACATGAAAAGTTAATAATGTGCAATATCTCCGAAAATATTAGTCTAAGCGAAAAATATCAAAGATTAAAAAGTTACTGAAATCTCTTTAAGGAAACATTTGCATCATTAAAACATCGAAAAACAAAAGTTGATCTTCATTAATGCCTAAGTCCACTAGACCCGATTTTCGAACCACTGTGCGTGGGCGACGTGGGCGATCGCCTACGGCCTCGCGGCCCGAGGGGCCTCGCGCCTCGAAAGTTCATTCAGCTTTGATTCATGAAAAATATTCAGCTAGATCTATTAAAAGAGAACCCGAGTATTAGGGAACATTTAGGATGTTTAGACTTAATCAGAGGCAAACTAAACCTTACTATAAGGCCTTTATCCGACACAAGATGGGAAAGCAGGACAGAAGCAGTGAATATTGCAATAATACAGTGGCTGTATTATTGCGATTTGATAATGTTGTTGAATGTATTGAGTATTGGCAAAATTTAGAGGGCCTCGCAAAATGTATCTTGCCCATATCAAATTAATTTCATGCGCCGCCACTGAATATCCTCATGTCACCACCGTCCTGAATCCTGAAGCACGTCTAATTATGACTAATGAAAAATGTCCTAGACGAGCGCTGATTGGGCATATTGTGTTTATTGTTTACTAGCTTTTACCCGTAGCTTCGCTCGCGTGAAATTCTTATTTAAAAATCTGTCAAGTGCGAGTTTTACTCGCGCACGGAGGTTTCCGTATCAATCCGCTATCAATAATATCCGCCTATATTTTGTCTTTCAACGATGCAATGTATAAAAGCCTGCGGCGCCATCTATTATTCAGTAGCGTGACTAATCTATTTTTCGAGCGTTTGTTGTATGGGGGCTCCCTTTAATTTTTAACATTTTCTTTTTTTATTATTATTTGTTGTTATGTCCGCCATAGTAACACATATTCTGTGAAAATTTCAACGGGCTACCTATTACGGTTCAAGAGATATAGCCCTCGGACAGACAGACGGACGGACGGACGGACGGACAGACAGACAGCGGAGGCTTAGTAATAGGCTTCCGTACGGGATACGGAAGCCTAAAAAAGAAGAAAGTAAGTAAGAAAGAAGGCCGAGCTGCGTGCCTGAGTTACCTTTGTTACGTTCGGGTTGCTATGAGAGCCACATCTTAGCGTAACCGAAACTGAATTGTATTTAGCCTATCCTGTGTCATGTACTAAGTGACACAGGATATAAATGTAATTGTACTAAGTTTCATAGAATTCTGACAAGAGTTTCTGACATCAGTTTAAGAGTTATGGAGGAACATACATTTTGTCAGCCTCCGTAGCTCAGTGGTGCGGTCGGTCGACTGTTATTATTAAGCAACTCTGGGCGCGGCCAGTACTTGGTTGGGTGGCCGCTTGACCGTTGGAGGCTGACCCTGGTTCGGATTCCACGTTAAACTGTAGGTCCCTTCCATTCTTACCTTACCTTAGGGTTTATCCCGGCCGGGTTGATACCACCGCACTTAATGAAACGTCGGTCGAAACGGCTATGAAAATAGTTAGTGTTTTCCGTTCCCAGTTCAGCGTAGACGACATGAAATGAAGGAAAGCACTGACATGGCACCTAGTTCACCCGGTGTTATGGGCTGACATCACTGAAGCTGTAGGTGATGTGGCCAACCGTGTCAGTTTCCATAAAAAATTAAATAAACAATTGTGACGTTGTAGCTTTGTGTATATCAATTTACATAATGATCTAGAATATTATAATCATATCATCAGCTGTAATAAATTGTTCAATACTCTACAAATGTACTGTAATGTAATGTACAAATACACTAGTCATTTCATTTAATAGATACGAAATTTTACTTAGAGTAATATCATCCAATTTGACTTTGCGTAACTAAATACTTTTTTTAAATTTTAAACATCAAGCTGAGTGAATATGAATAGACTTGCATTTATATTCATCTTTTATGTGTTTGGAAAAATGTTGTGCGGAGAATATGTAAGTTATTTAAGTTTTCTTTGCTACTAGATAGTCATATATACTTCATACAAGATGATAAGATGGCCACATAGCAGTGTCGGCTGTGCTCTCCTGTAGGCACGTATGGTCAGAATCCAAAGGGCAAAAACAAAATTATTACAACGCTCTCCCTTTCCATATATTTCCCCTCAAGTACAGGCTCGGGTCCTTCAAGAGGGGTATGAATGGGCATCTGTCAGGCCGGCATGGCATTCACAACCCCCGCATACGAAATGCCGCGAACGACGCCTATGGACATTCGGTCCATAGGCGTCGTTAGACACCTTATGGGTGGCTCAGCGCCATATGTAGCGCTGTCAATAAAAAAATAATACAACTTGATACCTTTACCCATTCCTTACAAAAAGCGTTTTGACAGACGGGCAAACAACAAAGTGAACCTATAATAAATAAGTTTTCTTTTTTTTTTCTTTTGGGGTAGGGTACGGAACCCTAAAAAAGGACATTCATTCTTTATTATACAAGACATGCCTTTTAAGTTCTGTCGTTTACATATTTACCGGCAGCTTTGAATTTGGAACTGTTCGATATTCTTTGTTTGAATTTAGAATGTCAAAACAATTGAAAGTATTAGGATTAATGCTATTGTTTAGTCATTGCGTCGTTTTGAATCTGTCCTTACTAAGGAAAATGTCCATGCAATAATTTTCTACAACTTTAAAAGAGGCCTAACACGGCTTCAATGTTTTGAAGAGCTAACATCTGTGTT
The DNA here is from genome assembly GCA_946902875.1 of Nematopogon swammerdamellus. Taxonomy (NCBI): domain Eukaryota; kingdom Metazoa; phylum Arthropoda; class Insecta; order Lepidoptera; family Adelidae; genus Nematopogon; species Nematopogon swammerdamellus. The sequence goes on from OX336359.1 coordinate 12,155,457, forward strand.
CCATGATGAAGCCCCATCTCTGCGGACTGTCGAACGCTGGTATTTAGAATTCCAGCGTGGACATACCAGTCTTTAGTGACAAATCTCGTGAAGGACGTCCAAAATTATCATTACACAAGAGAAAACATCATTGCTGTGAGACAACTAATTCTCGAAGATCGTCATGTGACATATCGAGAGATAGAGGCGTTATTAGGCATCTCAGGGACAATCAATCGAAGATCTTACATGAGGTGCTTGGTGTGAGAAAGCTAGTTTGCCGTTGAATCCCGCATTTGCTTTCCGACGATCATAAGGCGCCCCGCGTCAGATGGTGTAAGAAAACTCTTCAAAGGTTCAACCGAGGAGTGTCAAATCACGTCTACGACATCATCAGTGGTGACGAATCTTGGATCTATGCCTACGATCCTGATTCCAAACAACAATCTACAGTCTGGGTCTTCCAAGACGAGCCAAAGCCGACTAAAGTAGTTCGCTCTCGAAGCACTTCAAAGAAGATGGTGGCCACGTTCGTTGCGAAAACCGGTCATGTTGCGACGATTGCACTTTACGGTTAATGCAGAGTGGTAGTGGTATACCACAGTTGGTTTACTACAAGTCATAGTCGAACTTCGGAAATCTAACCCAAAGCGACGCATCATCCTACACCATGACAACGCAAACTCACACAGCGCTCGCCAAACTATTCAGTATTTGAAGCAGAAAAATGTAGAAATTTTTGATCATCCTCCGTACAGTCCTGACCTAAGCCCTAATGATTTCTTTAAATTTCCTAAAATTAAGAAAAATCTACGTGGTCAAAGGTTCCAGTCCGGTGAAAAAGCAGTCGACGATTTCAAGACAGCCATATTGAACACCCCTACTTTGGAGTGGAATAAATGTTTTAATAACTGGTTCGAGCGAATGAAAAAGTTTATTAAACTGTGTGGTGAATACTTTGAAAAACTATAACAGATAATATAATGTTGTAGTAGTGTTTTTTTCTTCAAACGACAAAACTTAAAAGTAATATTCAGTTGGGTCTTGCTTGTCCTTGGAGGATCATGCCGATTAATGTGTGTGTGTGTTCCAGGGTAAATATCGGGTACAAATATACAATTTGACAGAATGTAAGACATCAACGCACAACATTCCCTTGACCTCCAGCGTGACTTGGGTGAAGCATCCTAACGGAACCGACAGCATGTTCATACAAGCTGAAATTAAACGGCTAATTGGACCATTTGGGGTAAGAGCTGGTGTTTGGATGAAAGTAAATTTTCCGCATTTTTCAGCAGAGATTCCATGGAACGCGACGTACCATGTGGGGCCGGTACTTAAAAAGAATAGCCCCACTGCATATCTCCCCGTGCATGTCGTAAAAGGCGACTAAGGGATAAGCAATTTCGTCAGCCTCGGTAGCTCAGTGGTGCGGTCAGTCGAATGTTGTTAAGCAACCCTGAGCGCGGTCGGTGCTTGGATGGGTGACCGCTCGACCGTTGGAGGCTGACCATGGTTCGGATTTCACGGTTGAAACGGCTATGTAAATAGTCCGCGTTTTCTATCCAGTTCGGTGTAGCCGGCACAACCAAAGGGAAAGTACTGACATGGCACCTAATTCACCCGGTGTCATGGGCTGACATCACGGATGTTGTAGGTGATGTAGCAAACCGTGTCAGTTTCCATAAAAAAAAGACCCTACACGGAAGACGCCAGAAATCCCCGTTTTGGGGGTTGGTTGCACGCGTCGACAACACGGAAACACAAGGACAGATGGAAGGGCCTCTCAGAGTGCAGACAGTCGAGAGCTGCTCTTCATAAACCAGACTGAAGGCTGGCTCGGAAGCTTATCAACCTGGCCCGGGATAAGCGAAGAATAGCTGTTGGTCTGATGAGCGACCACTGCTCACTAAATAAACATCTACACACGATGGGTATTACGGATAGTCCACTATGCAGAGGATGCTTGGCGACGGATGAAACGGCCGAGCATGTTTTGTTGGAGTGCAGTGTGCTTGACAACCAACGAAGGGACATACTCCGTTCCTCATCTTCCGTTGCGGCGATCTGCAGACACCCCGGTCGACTTGTGGCTTTCGTGGAAAACATAGGTTTGTTAGGGTAGCTGGAGATTGCGGGGTTTTGCACGAAGGTCCCCAACCAAGCGGAATTAGTTTGCAGGCCTAGAGCCAACCCCAAACCAAACAACAATAACAACCCCCAGTTTTGATCACCTATCCGGCCGGTAACAAGACTGTCTAGAACAGTTTTCTTTACAGATGCGTATCAGAGTATCCAGATTGGATCCAGTATCAAAGAGGTACAGCTCGCTACTGAACTACAGGATGGGGAACATATGCGAGGGAGTACTCGCGGGTGATATCTTCAAACATGTTCCGGTCTTGAACAAAAACTGCACTTTGTCTAAAGTAAGTTTGGCAAGAAAGACAGAAAATAAAAATATAATTAATTGCCATAGACAAAAAATAAATGTACAAAAAAAAAAAAAACATATACAAAAACATACATTTAAATATTGCACATAACTCAAACGTATAGGTGCACAAGGTGATTATAGCGGTGTCTTTTCAGATGTGGCCAAAGTGATCCATGGGGAAATAACACACTCACTAGGTACAGAAGAAATATTCTATAACTCTATAAACAAAGATTAACAACCAAAAATAATAAATTTTATAATTAAACATAAACAAAATGAAAAAGATGCAGTACAACAAAATGAATATACGAGTATGTATAAATCCAACAACGCAAAAATAAATACTTGTAATATACATAAAGAGAGAGAAAATTCCTGAAGTGACAACTAATTGTCAAATTATACAAATGTTTATTACAGTAGATAGATAGACAGGCTTCATCGCACACCAAACAAAACAAACAATGATACATGAAAAAAAAAAACATGAAAGAGAACAATATAAATATAACTACACTAATGCACAGATAAACAAAAGAAGTTATCACAACATTATTACAATTCTTTGTAATAAACATAGACTAAATTGTTTTTTATTTGACTTGATATATGAAGTATCAAAATTGACGGTGGCACTATATACCAGATAGTATAGGTAATGTAAATAGGCAGTGTGGTCAGATTCTTCAGTGTTCATGTTTATGCTGTAAAAATGTTCTTGTGAGCGGTAGTATGGGTTAATTATTGTGAGTTACTTTACGTAATACTTATAAGGTACTAACAAAACATTGTGACTTGCGAAGTTTGTTTGTCAGTTGGAGGAATTTTCGACATGTCCAAGCATAGGTTACCTATGGATGAAATCATACAATAAACAATGAACAGTAAAAAAAATCCAAAATAAGTTTACACTACTATTTATTTTCTCTATTTTGGTACCTATATTCATTATTACTATGTGAACTGAGATTCTCTTCAATTCAACATTAAAACTAAAAAGAGAAATAGACTTCTATTAGAAAATGATTTGATTGTTAACATTTCAAGAATAGCACCACGATTTGACAATTTTTTGAAAAATTAACAGGCCCATCCTTCTCACTGAAATTGTGTAAATTGTGTTTTATTGTAGTGTAAAACCTTGCCTTTTTCCTTTTACCGGCGACCCCCCGAGTAAGGCTTGGCGACCCCCCTAGGGGTCGCGACCCACAGATTGAAAAGCGCTGGTCTACTGCAATCGTCAAGGTTTTATATTCTCTTTCCAGGGTACAATCACGTATAACGTGACAAGCTATGACGAAATAATGCACCAACTTGTTGGATCCAGTTTCTTCTACGGAGTATACCAATATCAATTCGAACTTACCGCCCAAGGCGCGAGGGGAAGTTGCATGTGCACGAAATCTTTCACCGTCTACTCGCCGATAGAATGAACACTTCACCAGTCCGGCAGCTCAAGTCGTCTATATGGCAACTAGAAACCACAGGCGCACAGACGAAGTCAACTGTTGAGTGCTTAATGTATTTATTGACTCTCTGACTCTGATGTAAAATGATTTTTTTAAATTGATATGGTAATACTTACGTCAAGTTAATAAACATTTTATTTTATTTTGTTTTATTCTATATCGGCTGATGGATGACTCAATAGATTTGCCCATTCGATAATATGAAGATTACATTCGATAGACTGCTGACTCCATACGATCATATTAAGGTTACATTCAATAGACTGGTGACTCCATTCGATCATATTATACATTCGATAGACAGCTGACTCCATTCGATCATATTAAGGCTACATTCGATAGACTGGTGACTCCATTCGATCATACTAAGGTTACATTCGATAGACTGCTGACTCCATACGATCATATTAAGGTTACATTTCGATCATACTAAGGTTACATTCGATAGACTGCTGACTCCATACGATCATATTAAGGTTACATTCAACAGACTGGTGACTCCATTCGATCATATTATACATTCGATAGACAGCTGACTCCATTCGATCATATTAAGGCTACATTCGATAGACTGGTGAGTCCATTCGATCATACTAAGGTTACATTCAATAGACTGCTGACTCCATACGATCATATTAAGGTTACAATCAATAGACTGGTGACTCCATTCGATCATATTATACATTCGATAGACAGCTGACTCCATTCGATCATATTAAGGCTACATTCGATAGACTGGTGACTCCATTCGATCATACTAAGGTTACATTCGATAGACTGCTGACTCCATTTGATCAAATTAAGATTACATTCGATAGACAGCTGACTTCATTCGAACATATTAAGGTTACATTCGATCTCGGAGAAAATTCGATAGACTGCTGACTCCATTCGAACATATTATGGTTACATTCGATAGACTTCAGACTTGATTTGATCGATTCATGACTCCATTTAATGGACTTCACCTGTTCCACTAAGGACTCTACCTGTTCGACTAAAGGCTCCATCTGTTCCAATAAAGTCTACCTTTTCAACTTAAGGCTCCATATTCTGTTCGATTAAAGACTGTACCTGGTTGGACTAAATATACTACCTGTTCTACTAAAAATCTAACGTGTTTAACTTCTTCTTACATCGATAAATAAATGAAGGAAAAAAATCTTCTTCCGCCGCATTCGCGCGTGGTGTTCGGTATTGTGCGTTTTAATTCACGCACGTTTTTGCAGCACACCATCGATTATTCTGCTTACCCTAATTATCGGGATACATCGTGATGAAAATGCATGCATGTGCATGTATTTAGAAAATATTTTTGTTTAGTTAGCAATAAATATGTATGTAATACTAGATACTTTATTAGATATAGGTAACGTGTGGTGTCGATACTTAAAAAGAATAGTCCCACTGCATCTCTCCCCGTGCATGTCGTAAAAGGCGACTAAGGGATATACTGGACTAAAGGAGAACACAACCGAGGCTGCTATGCGGCCATCTTGCCAAAGAGTTTGTATTCTTGCATCCAGTACGGTGGTGGTATCAACTCTGTCGACTAAAATATGAGCCTACCACCTAGTAATGGGCAAGGGAAGGGACCTACAATTTTACACCGGTTGCGAACGATGAAGCAGCAGGTGTAGGCATGCACGTAAAAGTTTTTCGTCAGAAAAAACTCATTGGTACACGCCCCCGACCGGATTCGAACCTCGGACCTCTCGCATGAGAAGCCGATGCCCAAACCACTCGGCCACCCGCCGCTTAGAAATTAGTCCCTGCGGTCCCGAATACACTCCCAAATACATCGGAAGGGGGGATCTCTCTTTGCCATTTCGGGGTCACTCAGGGTGCAGGCGTGGCGCACCCTTAAGAGGGTGAATACTATCACAAGTCGCGTAGCAACTGAGTCTAATATAGCGAAGAACCCCCCCTATCATACATACATAGCACACGCTGTATCCCGACAATCGGGGTAAGCATCGGAGCAATCGGAGTTGTGCTGCAGGTACTCTGGTAAATTACAGCACAACACCGACCACCACGTTTAGCCAAGTATTCGGACAAGACAACTATCAAGCAGCTATAGTAAGGCATGAAGATCCATCTGCTGCATGACTCGGTGGAAGGATCGTTCCGAAGTGAGAGGTGGCTTGTCCTTAAAGGACAACAAGGGATAAGTTGTCCCTTAGTCGCCTTTTAGCCCGCCGGTTGAAGCTTGAAAAAGGGGTCAAGCTTGCATTAATAATACTTAATTAAAGTTTTTATTTTCTCGTTCGCAAGTGTATCCTTATAAGAATTAGATGTTCAGAGATATTAGAGAAATTTTCAGTGCATTTTTTAGAAATCAGTTTTTTAATTGCTTCTTAACGGAAGAATATTAGAGGACAATTTTTGTTTCAAAATGTTGGCGATATTTTGTGTCCAGGCTTTAAAAAGGAATTAAGTATTTCCGATAGAAACAACATTACTTTTTTCATATACTACAATACAACGCTTGGAAATGGAAAATGGTTTTTCGATCGCTTCAGTATAGTCCCCTATTTCCAGCGAGAGTGCGAATTCGCCCTGGTGTCGTGAGTTTCAAGGCTACGTAAATATTTAGGGTGTCAAAAATAACAAGGGCTACAAGATGACCAAAAAAGAAGTTCCAATAGAAGAACAATATTTGTGTCCAATATTCTTCTGTTGAAAAACTGATTTGCCTCCTTGGCACGGTCCTTCCACCGAGTCATGCAGCAGGTGGGTCTTCGTGCCATACTTGGGGCTTGATAGCTTATCTTGTTCGAATACTTTGCGAAACGTGGGGGTCGGTGTTGTGCTGCAATTTACCATGAGTGCTCGCAGCCCAACACCGATTACTCTGCTCGCCCCGATTGTCGGGATACAGCGTGCGGTATGTATGTATGATAATATACAGCGTGTGGTATGTTTCTTTTTTATGGAAACTGACACGGTTGGCTACATTACCTACAACATCCGTGATGTCAGCCCATAACATCGGGTGAACTAGGTGCCGTGTCAGAGCTTCCCTTCATTTCAGGCGGCTACACTGAACTGGGCGGAAAACATGTTTTATTAAGTTGAAGTTTTGTAAACCCTACCCCTTGGTGCCTCCAAAAAAACAAATGAATAAATAAAATTAATCTATTTACGTGTATGTATGTATGTAACTAATATACACACACCATAATATTAAAATTTCCTTCCATTCTACTCTCTCCACCCAAGGAAACAAGGCAAGGGTGCCATGCAAGGGTGCGGCGACCCGGGGGGTCGCGGTCGACGAACCCGCTCGCATTCCCCGAAAATGCACGTCTGTGACGTCACTTAATGATAGCATACACGTGGCGGGGTCACGTGGGGTTACTATCTGTAGATGCGCGTAAATCTAGAAGTTGTTTTTTTTTATGGAAACTGACACGGTTGGCAACATCACCTGCAGCATCCGTGATGTCAGCCCATAACACCGGGTGAACTTGGTGCCACGTCAGTGCTTCCCTTCGGTCGTGCCGGCTACACTGAACTGGACGGAAAACACAAACTATTTACATAGCCGTTTCGACCGACCTTTCATTCAGTGCGGTGGTACCAACCCGGGCGGGTTAAACCCTACCACCTATACCTAGTAATATAAGAAGGGGATAATATCCCTTAGTCGCCTTTTACGACATACACGGGGAGAGATGCAGTGGGGCTATTCTTTTAAAGTACCGGCACCACACAGTACATACTCAGTGTACTTGTAAGGTGTACTTAATCTTTGGGTAACTTATCACGATCTCGGAAGGTTTCGACCGCTTTTGAGCACCCATTTAAAAAAAAATTGCTTGGTTTGGACCCAATGACATTTTATTTTATGGAAGGTTCTGTCTGACCCTCTTACCATAAACCATAGATACAGTAAGTGAACTTCCTTTGTGGCAATAAGTGTACAGAAACTTGAATTTATTTTAATTTGCGCAAATGTTTAACTACAAAGGAGTCACGTACAGCAATAAGTAGCGTTCATTTAAATAAAGCATCTTGTCAAATAGTTTATTGTCTTTCATTATTTGTTTTATTTATCAAATATATACAACTAATAATTTTAAATTAACAAAACATAACAGTAATTTTAACTTTTTTATTCACATCAATAAAAGGAAAAGGAAAGGAAACAAACGGTATGTTTAAATTATTATATCTATATTTATATTTATATTATATTTATACTTATATTTTGTATTGTTCTTATTTTTTTTATTATTATTATTATTTTATTTTTTTTATATATTTATTTGAAAGTGGTGTGGATGGAGTGATGGGAAATATATAGCTACTACTACCTATATATTTTTTATTATTTTTTTTACATTATTTTTAAATATTATACTACTTTTATACTACTTTAAATATTACACTAATAAAATTCATTCACTTTAAATACCTATCCCACACATGATATGGAATCTATCTAAGTCCTAGCGAACGAGGTAGATTCACAAGCACACCTGCTAATACCATGAGAACCGATGCGAAGCAACACAGACGAAAGTCTAGTGCTTTGCCTCGAGTACAATACATACTTACCTAAATGTAAATAAATGAAATAATTACTGTATCAGTTTAATGTTAAGTTATGTAACTATATGTTATGTTCAAATTGTAACTGTGACTGTATTTCTTTTATTTTTACACAATAAAGAATTGGAATTGGAATTGGAATTGGAAATAGAATATAAGTACAAATTATATTTTAATCGGTACCAAACTGAGACCCGAGTAAGAACCCCTGAGCAACATTTTTAAATAAAAAAATGTCATGTCGTTTTTATTTTTACTACGAAATATTTTTTTCACTAATAACATAAGCCCCTTTCCGTCAAGTGTGCCCACGCTTACTCTTTATCTTGAGTCTGCGTACCCCTGGGGGCACACCTACTAATAGTAGTATATTTGGGAACAGCTGGAATAGAACACAACGATGGAACAAATCTTGGTGAAAGTTGGAAAATGAGCCGAACACGGAGAAGAGAGCATTGAGGAGTTGTTTTCTTTATTTCTTTCTTTCTTTGATGCACGGGGATTGCGAATGCCATGCCGGCCTGACAGGAGCCCACACTGAAAAAACGGTTAGTCAGTTAGTAACTAAATTTTGTGTATTATGTTACAAAACAGTTTAGTTGCTGTGGTGACTACAAAACTAGCAGTTACCACAACTAAACCGAGTTTAGTAAATCAGTTTGGTTGCTTCGTACTGAAGAAAAACTGTTTGTTGCATAAAAGCTAATTAGATTTGTCATGTATAGCTGAACTAGTAGAGGCAAAATAGCTCACGTTTGGTTACGTGTAGCCAAACAATCCAATGAACAATTAATTTTGTAAATAGTAGCTATTACTTCGGTAGTTGGTTACAAAAGAGGGTTTTACTAAATTCTGGTTAGTTGCCGCAACTAAACCGGTTTAGGTAATTTTATTTAGTACGTACCAAATTTTAGTAAAAAACAGTTTAGTAAAAAAAAAAAATTCTCAGTATATTGCATTTTTTTTTTTTATGGAAACTGACACGGTTGGCTACATCACCTACAACATCCGCGATGTCAGCCCATAACACCGGGTGAACTTGGTGCCACGTCAGTGCTTCCCTTCGGTCGTGCCGGCCACACTGAACTGGACGGAAAACACAAACTATTTAAATAGCCGTTTCGACCGACCTTTCATTCAGTGCGGTGGTACCAACCCGGGCGGGTTAAACCCTACCACCTAGTAATATAAGAAGGGAGTCATATCCCTTATGTAACATCACATATTATGCTGTCTTCCTTGGCCACCGGAGCGACACATATGCACATAACTTAAATCACACATGCCTTGTGCATACCTACGTGGCTACGGTCGCCTCCCCTGAGACTTATAAAATGCAAATAAGCCTCCGATCAATATTACGATGTTGGAAAAGGGGCTACTTAGCCCGTCGCCATGGTTACCAAATCATAACAACCAAGTTTGTACCCAAAGGATTGATGAGATTCAGGAATATTGTATACTGAAGGCACGCACGATCGTGGTTCCTTGGTTTTTATTCGCAGTAGGTTTTTAAAATGTTTATTAATAAAACTATTAATAAAAAAATATGCTAAGGTGTAAAAAAAACCGCCATTTTTAGGTTTCCGTATCCCGTACGGAAGCCTATTACTAAGCCTACGCCGCCGTCTGTCTGTCTGTCTGTCTGTCCGTCCGTCTGTCCGTCCGTCTGTCCGAGGGCTGTATCTCCTGAACCGTAATAGGTAGAGCGTTGAAATGAGGTTGAAATTTTCACAGAATATGTGTTATTATGGCCGATATAACAACAAATAATAAAAAAAAAGTTAAAAACTCATGGGGGCTCCCATAGACGCAACCAAAAAGTGTATGCGCGCGCGCCATCTACCGAATAGACTATGAAGCATTTTAACTAATCATGAATTTTAACTAATATGAAAATTTTCATAACACGCCATAGATGGCGTGAGTGGCGCTAACCATGACATGGCGATACGGAACCCTCAGTGCGCGAGTTCGACTCGCACTTGGCCGGTTGTTTTTTTTTTCTTTTTGTAGTAAAGCCTATGTTACTCGCGGTATTATGACAAAAAGTTATACCTACAACTATAATTTTAATCAAAATCCATTCAGCCGTTTTGCAGTTACGAGGGCGGAATAAAGAAAATGAACCACTCACTCACATGCATACATAAAAGTTAAACTACATAACATAACACTCCGTGGGGCAGCAATCGGTTAATAAATGTTAATCATAGTTTATTGTATAATGTATAATTTCACCCAACCATACTATTTTTTTTTTTTTTTTTTTTTATGGAAACTGACACGGTTGGCTACATCACCTACAACATCCGTGATGTCAGCCCATAACACCGGGTGAACTTGGTGCCACGTCAGTGCTTCCCTTCGGTCGTGCCGGCTACACTAAACTGGACGGAAAACACAAACTATTTACATAGCCGTTTCGACCGACATTTCATTCAGTGCGGTGGTACCAACCCGGGCGGGTTTAACCCTACCACCTAGTAATATAAGAAGGGAGTCATATCCCTTATGTAACATCACATATTATGCTGGTAAAATTCTTGAAATTCAAGTCAAGCGCAGCCTCACGTCAACTTAACTCACTTTTTAATATGATTTTTTTCATTTATGTCTTTTTTGACGTGAGCGGACGCTTCTCGTGAACAAAATCGATGTTCACTGAAAAGGTTTCGCCCGAAAATAGAACCGAAAAAAAAACCTTTCAAGTGCGAGTGGCTCTTTGTTACCTTTTATCTTCTAAAATCCTGAATTTCATCAAAATCCGTGAAATATTTACATTAAAGGCACTCGAAACGACTGTAAAAATGGTTCACGTTTTCCGAGCAAGCACTCACACGACGACACCAAGTGCGTCGGCGGAAAGCAGTGGTTCCGTACCGCTGAAGGCCGGGAGGACTGGAGGAAAATTGGAGAGGCGTATGTCCAGCAGTGGACGCTTACACGCTGACTGACTCACACGGCACTTTTTTTTAGGGTTCCGTATCCGGTACCGGACCCTATTACTAAGCCGACGCCGTCTGTCTGTCTGTCTGTCCTAGGACAGTATCTCTTGAACCGTAATAGCTAGCCCGTTGAAATGTTCACAGAATATGTGTTATTATGGCCGATATAACAACAAATAATAAAAATAAGAAAAAGTAAAAGATTCGAGGGGGTTCCCATAGAAGAAACTAAAAAGTGTATGCCATCTACCGAAAAGAGTATGAAGCATTTTAACTAATCATGAATTTTAACTAATATGAAGCATTTCATAAACACGCCATAGATGGCGTGAGTAGCGCTGACCATGACATGGCGATACGGAACCCTCGGTGCGATGGTTCAAATCGCACTTGACCGGTTTTTTTTTATTGGAAACTGACACGTTTGTCTACATCACCTACAACATCCGCGATGTCAGCCCATAACACCGGGTGAACTAGGTGCCGTGTCAGTGCTTCCCTTCGGTCGTGCCGGCCACACTGAACTGGACGGAAAACACGAACTATTTACATAGCCGTTTCGAAAGACGTTTCGTTCAGTGCGGTGGTATCAACCCGGGCGGGATAAACTAGTAAGATGAGAAGGGAACAGATGTACAGTTTTACGTGGAATCCGAACCACGGTCAGCCTCCAACGGTAGAGCGCTCACCCATCCAAGTACTGACCGCTCCCTGGGTTGCTTAATAACAGTCGACCGACTGCACCACTGAGCTACCGAGGCTGACAAATGGCTTGCAACCTCTCACCTTGGCTCGGTCCTTCCACCGAGTCATGCAGCAGGTGGGTCTTCGTGCCTTACTTGCTGCTTGATACTCGTAGTTATCTTGTCCGAATAATTTGCTAAACGTGTCGGTCGGTGTTGTGCTGTAATTTACAAGAGTACTTGCAGCACAACACCGACTACTCTGCTTACCCTGATTGTCGGGATAAAGCGTGTGGTATGTATGTATGTATCTACAGAATATGGATAGGTAGAGAGATATCCCTTCACCAATTAGGAAAAGTGCCAATGATCATCGAGTCGACTGGCCTAATCTTCATCAAACATCCCGATTATACCAGCTTTCTAATAAAAAACATCGCATTCAAATCGGCCCATCCGTTTGGGAGCTACGATGCCACAGACACATAGACACACACTCAGACAGACACACAGTCAGACGGAGGCGTAAAACTTATAACACCCTTCCTTTCGCGTCGAGGGTTAATTACATAAAATGTCTTTTTTTTTATTGGAAACTTACACTGCTACATCACTTACAACATCCGTGATGTCAGCCCATAAAACCGGGTCACAGATTACTTAATAGTTACTTCGTAATAGATAAATCACTCCATAGAAAATGTTCCTACCTTCGGGCTTTAATAGCCTACTGCTTCACGTGGCCAATCGCTGCGTGCGAAAATGTACCTTAACGATCGAGTGTAAAGTGGTTATTGCTTTGCAGCTGCGCGCAGTTGCGTGGGCGGGCGTCTATGTATACTTCGCGCGGCTGACGAATTACCACTGAAATAAACCGCCGGCGGCCCGTCGGGCGGTAGGTAGTTAGCGCGCGCAAGTACATAGAGTGCGTGAGGCCTGACCGGGTGAACAAGGTTCCATGTCAGTGCTTCTCTTCGATCGTGCCGGCTACACTGAACTAGACGGAAAACATAAACTATTTACATAGCCGTTTCGACCGACGTTTTATTCAGTGCGGTGGTATCAACCCGGGCGGGTTGAACCCTACCACCGAGTAAGGTAGGAAGGGGCGGGACCTACAGTTTTACGTGGAATCCGAACCACGGTCAGCCTCCAACGGTCGAGCGATCACCCATTCAAGTACTGACCGCACGCAGCGTTGGTTAACAATCAATAGCAACAGTCAACTGTCTGCACCACTGAGCTATTGTCTCAGCCAGTCGTCGTCAGTTAGGGTCGGCGCTCAGTAAATAATTTTCTGTGTGATTAAATAAAAACAATTATACACTTTACTGCCTTTTGTATGCCCATTCGTGTGTTCAGATGACGTTAGAATAAGGGTGAAAATAAAAGTTTGTGTGTTTTTTTTTTTGGTTTTTATGTATTTAGAACAAGAAATGTATAGTTACAACCATTGAGGATATTAAATATCATATTGTATAAACTATTGTATAAAGTGAAGAGAATGTGACTTTTTTTTTCAATTTCATTATAATTAATTCCAATAAATAAATACATTGTTAATTAATGAATAATTAGACACGTAAATTATGTGAAAATATTAATTAATAAATTACTTAAAACAGCCAAGTAACTACTACAGATGTAAATATTTCGGTTATTAAATGGTTATTTTTTAAGGAATGATTACTTCTTCAAACTCTATTTCAATTTCACAGAAATTATTAAAGTACACACGTTTTTCTTTTCCAAAATCGTCATTATTGAACCCTTAAATACGGGTTGGTAACCTGTAGGCGTCCGAGATTCAATCGGTCGTGTTATAGGAGTCGAGGATTTTGGAAAAGTTGCACATATCGAGAAATCTTATAAAATATTATTAGGAAACAACATTTACACTAAGCCCACACTAAAACTGAATTCTCTGTTTTCTCTCTCTTCTTCACTTGGATCTGATATTATGTGTGCGAGACTCGAGAGAGAGATAGAGATGGAAGCCATATAGTTTGATTCGCGAGTTCAGCATTAGTGTTGGAACCTTAATTTTCACTACAGTTTCTTGTGCAACTTAAGTTTTTTTTTTCACGAAAGCTTTTTAATTAACAAGAGATATTAAACTGACACAATAATATTAAGGTATTATTAACTAAATTGGTTATTTATGATCAACACAGACACCTAATTCACTGCTTACAATATATAAGTATATATAATATCCGCGATGTCAGCCCATAACACCGGGTGAACTAGGTGCCGTGTCAGTGCTTCCCTTCGGTCGTGCCGGCCACACTGAACTGGACGGAAAACACGAACTATTTACATAGCCGTTTCGAAAGACGTTTCGTTCAGTGCGGTGGTATCAACCCGGGCGGGATAAACTAGTAAGATGAGAAGGGAACAGATGTACAGTTTTACGTGGAATCCGAACCACGGTCAGCCTCCAACGGTAGAGCGCTCACCCATCCAAGTACTGACCGCTCCCTGGGTTGCTTAATAACAGTCGACCGACTGCACCACTGAGCTACCGAGGCTGACAAATGGCTTGCAACCTCTCACCTTGGCTCGGTCCTTCCACCGAGTCATGCAGCAGGTGGGTCTTCGTGCCTTACTTGCTGCTTGATACTCGTAGTTATCTTGTCCGAATAATTTGCTAAACGTGTCGGTCGGTGTTGTGCTGTAATTTACAAGAGTACTTGCAGCACAACACCGACTACTCTGCTTACCCTGATTGTCGGGATAAAGCGTGTGGTATGTATGTATGTATCTACAGAATATGGATAGGTAGAGAGATATCCCTTCACCAATTAGGAAAAGTGCCAATGATCATCGAGTCGACTGGCCTAATCTTCATCAAACATCCCGATTATACCAGCTTTCTAATAAAAAACATCGCATTCAAATCGGCCCATCCGTTTGGGAGCTACGATGCCACAGACACATAGACACACACTCAGACAGACACACAGTCAGACGGAGGCGTAAAACTTATAACACCCTTCCTTTCGCGTCGAGGGTTAATTACATAAAATGTCTTTTTTTTTATTGGAAACTTACACTGCTACATCACTTACAACATCCGTGATGTCAGCCCATAAAACCGGGTCACAGATTACTTAATAGTTACTTCGTAATAGATAAATCACTCCATAGAAAATGTTCCTACCTTCGGGCTTTAATAGCCTACTGCTTCACGTGGCCAATCGCTGCGTGCGAAAATGTACCTTAACGATCGAGTGTAAAGTGGTTATTGCTTTGCAGCTGCGCGCAGTTGCGTGGGCGGGCGTCTATGTATACTTCGCGCGGCTGACGAATTACCACTGAAATAAACCGCCGGCGGCCCGTCGGGCGGTAGGTAGTTAGCGCGCGCAAGTACATAGAGTGCGTGAGGCCTGACCGGGTGAACAAGGTTCCATGTCAGTGCTTCTCTTCGATCGTGCCGGCTACACTGAACTAGACGGAAAACATAAACTATTTACATAGCCGTTTCGACCGACGTTTTATTCAGTGCGGTGGTATCAACCCGGGCGGGTTGAACCCTACCACCGAGTAAGGTAGGAAGGGGCGGGACCTACAGTTTTACGTGGAATCCGAACCACGGTCAGCCTCCAACGGTCGAGCGATCACCCATTCAAGTACTGACCGCACGCAGCGTTGGTTAACAATCAATAGCAACAGTCAACTGTCTGCACCACTGAGCTATTGTCTCAGCCAGTCGTCGTCAGTTAGGGTCGGCGCTCAGTAAATAATTTTCTGTGTGATTAAATAAAAACAATTATACACTTTACTGCCTTTTGTATGCCCATTCGTGTGTTCAGATGACGTTAGAATAAGGGTGAAAATAAAAGTTTGTGTGTTTTTTTTTTTGGTTTTTATGTATTTAGAACAAGAAATGTATAGTTACAACCATTGAGGATATTAAATATCATATTGTATAAACTATTGTATAAAGTGAAGAGAATGTGACTTTTTTTTTCAATTTCATTATAATTAATTCCAATAAATAAATACATTGTTAATTAATGAATAATTAGACACGTAAATTATGTGAAAATATTAATTAATAAATTACTTAAAACAGCCAAGTAACTACTACAGATGTAAATATTTCGGTTATTAAATGGTTATTTTTTAAGGAATGATTACTTCTTCAAACTCTATTTCAATTTCACAGAAATTATTAAAGTACACACGTTTTTCTTTTCCAAAATCGTCATTATTGAACCCTTAAATACGGGTTGGTAACCTGTAGGCGTCCGAGATTCAATCGGTCGTGTTATAGGAGTCGAGGATTTTGGAAAAGTTGCACATATCGAGAAATCTTATAAAATATTATTAGGAAACAACATTTACACTAAGCCCACACTAAAACTGAATTCTCTGTTTTCTCTCTCTTCTTCACTTGGATCTGATATTATGTGTGCGAGACTCGAGAGAGAGATAGAGATGGAAGCCATATAGTTTGATTCGCGAGTTCAGCATTAGTGTTGGAACCTTAATTTTCACTACAGTTTCTTGTGCAACTTAAGTTTTTTTTTTCACGAAAGCTTTTTAATTAACAAGAGATATTAAACTGACACAATAATATTAAGGTATTATTAACTAAATTGGTTATTTATGATCAACACAGACACCTAATTCACTGCTTACAATATATAATAAAAAGACGAAAAGAAATTTTAATGTCAACATTGATTTAGTTTAGGAAGATCATTCAATTATATTTATAAAATACGTATTTGTATCAAAGTCGAGTCAGCTAATATGAACAAGGAAAAATTGGCTGACTGAATGATTTTTTATTTTTTATAATTTCATCATTTAATTATAAATATTCATTGCTTTCATTGTCTAGAATTCTTCTTATCATGAAGTTGGTAAAATACTTACTCAAATACTTTTATTTGAAACTATCTTACACGATGCATTTTTCTAAATTATTTCCTAAATCTTATCGTCTTAGTCAGTTTTGGATTGGTATTTTGTCTGGAAGTTAATGGGCTGGATCTGTGTTTTGTTATTCGAATTGCTACTTTACTACATAGGTATAAAGATTGCTATCACATGGCTACTTCTGCTCGTGAAGTCGCTGGATCGATGCTTAGTGCTTGGTTGTGCCTCTTGAGGTGGATACGAAAACAATTTACTTTGACACCGAGAACATATTTTCTATATAAGTAGACAGTGAAATTGATATAATATGATATTTTAAATTCGAATCTATTGATTAATTATAAGACACTCTCCCTTGAAGCTCAAGCTTTGGAACTGTCGATGCCAATCTGTTTTATCTATTTATTTACAATTCATTTGTAATCACTGTCACCCGTGTGGTCATTGGTGATAGGCTCATATTTTTAAAATGGCTTTCACTGTCTATAACAATTGGGGTTTATGACAAGGTTTTTGGTTATTCTATCTATTACATTCGTTACATCAGTAAGACATATCTCATATTTTGATATTTTTTTAAATTAGATTTCACAACAATCTTTTTTGTTATATCATTCTATCGAACGCCTTCCTTATTAGTGAAATAAATTAAAATGAAACAAATATGCAGGACCGGTGCAATGGCAGGTAGTGAGTTAATCAATGCCCTTCGTGATTAAAGGATCTCCTGACGCTCGACGTATAGTAACACAATCACCTCGATGTTACCGAATCTCTAACATCGTCGAAAATATTTCAAATTTATTTTCAAATAAAACGAAACAATATTATTTTTAACAGTGATCTTTATTGATCATCTAAGGAATATTCAAAAGTATGTTGCCGAGGAGGTGCAAATGAGCACCGATGATGTGAAAGTATGGACCGTTCTGACGTAGATCATCGTTCGTTTAGAGAATTGAGCAGTTGACTACTAAAACTTCGAGATGATCGACGTCAGTTACGGAACCTGCTTTGTGATTAATGTCGTCGTTTTGAAATATTTTAAACGAGTAGATGGTTTTAAAATCTTACGTATTTATTTGCTATGGAAGATTTCATTTTATCCTGACCGCCGGGAGTCAGCTCCGAACGAACGCTGTGACTTGTGCCTTTGTGCTGTCGGTGTCACCCGGTTCTAACTTCCGGCGGACGTGTGCTAAAGCTTCATTTTCTAAATCGCCTTCGTGATCTTCGGCGATTACAAAAACCTACTTATAAGTACGATTACCGTATTTTATACCTTTATATTTATTTCCTTCTATTTCGCGCGCTGGACAAAATCACTGCATAGTATCCTCGAAGGTCGGTTTTCATGGAATATAATTGATTTACTTATTACATATCGGCCATTAACCTTGTCTTTGTACGCATTGATTTTATGATTCTTCTCTTATTATATCTTTATATTAATTAGATCAATCGTCACGGTATTATTTTCGCTAATTTTTCACAGCCTCTTCTTAATTAGCCTATGCAAATTACAGTATTGTTTCTGAGTTGCCAATTATTATTATTTTTCTTTTTTATAAAAGGTCTCAAAACATCGATCAAAAAGTATCCGTAATGTTACGATAGTAGGGTCCATACTCCTCCGTGTGGCGCGCGTCTCGTGTCGGCGGGGTTCGTGTCGCGTCTTCTGTGAGCTGATTATCAAGTTCGCGACAGGCAGCTCCTACTGGACGCCTGACTTTAGACATACTTAGTATTGTCACCTCGTATTGAGGCTCTCGTCACACCGGAGGGTCTCCGAGGCTGTTTCGAGCCGGATTCTTCCATATTAGTAGAACGTTTTGCATGTCTACCGTTTCTGTTAAGTCTATGTAGATATGAATTACAATATATTTTTAAAATACATATAAAAATACCAAGAAATATGTTGTAGCATATCCGTGTTAAAATTCACAGTATTTATTGCTATATATTTAAGGTGGAGCGTCCACAGTGATCTGACTACTCTATTGGTTGAGCGCTAGCTTTCGAATAACCCACAAAACATTCTACTAATTACTGCGCCTTCCGCCGCCGTATAAACACTTACCAACGAAACTTTCCTACCAACAACTTCGTTCCAAAATATTTTTTTTTTATATAATCTAAATGTCATACTTCAGTAAATTCTTTGGTGTTCTTCAAACGACGTTTTGATTCGGCTTCTTAATTTACGAAAGCAATTTGTGGAACGAAAAAAAAAAATTGGAACTCTCGATCGATGAAATTATATTTGCGGTATAGGTTTAATCGCGCGACTTTGGTCTAATAAATAAATCAATTTTAGCTGACCTAATTGTATCAAAGTTAAATTTTCAATTATATTAAAGCACACCTAATAAATGCACATAAGAGACATTCAATTGCACATATACTAAAATAAGCTAATAAACGTGACGAGAACAAAGAAAATGTCCATTAATTTATATTATAACATTTCGACAACCTCAGCTGTTCCCAGTTCGAGCTCAGTGCGTTTCCGTTTCTCCGATTCACATTATTCGATTCATCATATTCCGTTTTCAACAGGAACAGCTAAAGTTTAACTTAAATCGTATTAACACATAAACACAACGACTAGATATATAACTAGATATCAAATAATTTCAAAATTTGAGCGAGCAAAACTTTTACAGCGGAAACATGAGCTTTGCTTACCCAAAATAATATTTAATTTAAAATATATTGCATATTATAATTTAATAGGTAGGAGGTAACCGACACATTGATCTTAAATAATTATCTATGAAATACAGTTAATACTAAAGAATCAAAAGGAATGTCCAAGTACATACATCAATATAATGTGAAAGAATCTAAAATCTAACTAAACTATATAAAACTAAAATGTTTATATAAATTGAAAAGCAAAATGGTATATAGAAAATGTTGCGATCGATCGAAATTGAGATTAAAACAATAAGTTTTAATTGAGGTTTTTTAAAATTGGATTACAATAAATTGTAAATATATAGCATAATGCTTAACCGCTCACTCTCTTAACCTCGCACCCCTTTCTCCATCACCTCTCCGAGTCATTTTTAATTAATATATTTTATTAAATTACTGACTATTAGTTATTGCACGTTTTACATTCATAATAAATATATAAATACTTGTAAATTTTTACTCTCCATCTTTGGTATGTAATGAGTACCTATTTAATATTTTGAATGTTACAAAATCCTTTTTACATTATATTATATGTATATATTTTTTTTTACAAAAAATCGTAGGGTCGTTAGGACGGCACGATAATATCTATTCAAATTTCGATGTTCTTCATAGGTCTTGCGGGATGTGGCGTGATGTGTGTTAATGTTCATACCGCGGTAATATTTTATGTACATTTAAAATTACTTATCTATTGCGAATAGACGCAGGTTCGCATCCATACATTAGCAGGTACCGATCATATGTTCAAACATTTTATAGTCGATGGTAGGTACATTAAACTAGAGAGCGTTTCAACTAAAAGTTCCCTTCGCCGTTATGTTGGCTCCACTGTCAGTGTCACTGTCAGTGCTTAACTTCGTGTTACCAGATTGTAAAGATTATATTACCTAATAATATAATCGGTATTTACCGTATAATGAATATACGGTAAATACCATATTTACCGTATAATGAATACGGTAAATACCGATAATTACGGGTGAATCTGTACACATAGCAACCCTCAACGCTGTTTTGACAGAGAGACAGTGGAGCCAACATAACGGCGAAGGGAACTTTTAGTTGAAACGCTCTATACATACGTCTTCGTCATCCCCCTTTAGCCTCTCTCCTTCCGCTCCCCCGTCGACCCAACTTCCACCCTCCTCCACCTCGGCGAGATCTCCGCACGTGCGAAAGAGACCGACTCGCGGCAGCCATTTTGTATGACGCCACTATCCGTCTCGCTCACGCGGAAATGGCCATCGATTTTCCGTGCATTTTCTTCTCTCGTATATTTAGTTTAATGTACCGGCCGAAAGGTCAAATCCGAGATAGTAGCGGCGCGGCCGCGTAGCGTTTTGCTTACGTTTTTTTTTTTATATAATAAGCGTAATCCGAGACTTGAATATAGATCTCAAAAAACTAACCTACATACAGACAGATAGAGATTTCGTCATTTCGCGTGATGAAGTACAAAACTTCTATCACCGTGTCCACTTTAAAATTGTATCAAAACCTATCACAGTTTTTGATTAGTTCGCATCCTTAATTAGTTTAAATACGTTTAATATACATATAATATATATATATATATACATATATATTTCCAATCTATAACAATATAACATTTCTTATTTGATTTCCCTTGAGCTGAGATCTCCATCGCGTACGGACACCGGGCTTGAAATGTTCTCTGTCTCCGGCCGGCGCGCGGGCCGGACCGCGCCGCGTACTGTGCGGGCCGGACCGCGCCGCGTACTGTGCGGGCCGGAATGCGCCGCGTGCTGTGCGGCCCGGACCGCGCCGCGTACTGTGCGACCCGGACCGCGCCGCGCAATGTGCGGCCCGGACCGCGCCGCGTACTGTGCGGGCCGGACCGCGCCGCGTACTGTGCGGGCCGGAATGCGCCGCGTAATTTACGACCCGGACCGCGCCGCGTACTGTGCGACCCGGACCGCGCCGCGCAATATGCGGCCCGGACCGCGCCGCGTACTGTGCGGCCCGGACCGCGCCGCGTACTGTGCGACCCGGACCGCGCCGCGTACTGTGCGGCCCGGAGCGCGCCGCGTACTGTGCGCCGGGCCTAACATTGAGGTACAACGTTCTCGATATGATCGACTGTTACTCCTTTACAAACAACACGAAGCGTCCAATTTATACAAATTTAGGCTATTATTGCTATTATTTTTATTATATTCGATAACTATTTTCTCAATAACCACAACCTTTCATAAGCGATGTTCATATTTTTTGTTATTGACAAATTCAATATGTACTCGTATCGTCGACGTCCGGGAATCAAGAGGTGAGACTTCGAGGCGAGCATTCGATGCCGCCGAGCACTTCCGGGGAGAAAATCATGAATCGCTTTCCATTGAGCGCGACCGGAGGCGCGCGTGCGTGAGCGACCGCGCCTGCCGGCCGCCATCTTAATTCACCGCATTCTCCCGTCACGGGGTCAATGGGTACGTGTCGCCGGGACCAGCGGACGCGGATCAATCGCTAACGTCACGCCGTACAAATGTAGAAAAGCATAACGCCCCGACTTCCCTCCAAACTCGGAAGACACTGACTCTCCTATCGACACTTAACTTACACGATTTGTGAGCGTGTGGCCTTATCTACATGGGTATGCGGCCTCGGCGGGCGCGCTGCCAGACTACGGAGCTCGCCGCGCGCCCTCGGGGCTGGTCGAGCGCGAGCGGTATGCTGTACCGCCTGTGTAGGTACTATGTCCGTGTGTGTGTGCGTGTATGTATGGGTGCATGCCTGCAGTGCCGTCCTAGCGTCCGCGCTAGGCCGAGAGCGTACCAGAGGACGCCTTAGATGGTCTTGATTTTGTTCGTCTTGAAGCTGACCTGGAGGACCCTGTTGCCGAGGGTATACCCGTTGAGGCTCTGGATGGCGACGACCGCCTCGTCGTAGTTGGTCATCGTGATGAAGCCGTAGCCCTTGCACTTGTTGGTCTGTAGGTCGCGGATCACCTTCACGCTCTGCACGGCGCCGAACGGCCCAAACAGCTGCCACAGCACGTTCTCCTCCGTCTCCGGCGCGAGGTTGTACACGAAGATGCACCACTCGGAGCCGACCGCTCCCGGCAGTACGCCGCCTAACAGCTCACCTGCCAGCGGGCTGTAGCGCTGCAGACCCTTGTTGATCGCCAGCAGAGACTTGCCCGAGCTGAATCTGCCGAGTGGCGTGGGGAAGCGCAGCGCGGCCGGCAGGTAAGCCGCCAGCGGGGCTAACGCCTTGCCGTTGTTGCTCGGGTTGTTGGCGAACTTCACTGTGATCGGCTCGGTTGCACCTTTCGGCACCGTGCCGTTCAGCTCCTGGATCGCGCGCTCGGCCTCGACGCGCTGATCGAAACGGATGAAGCCGACACCCTTGGAGGTGCCCTGTTCGCCGCCGGCGAACGCGCGCGCGCCGGCATTGTCGCATAGGATCCGCGAGGTGATGATTCGGCCGTACGGCCCAAATAGGCGCTCGAGCTCCTGCTGTGTCATCGACTTGGGAAGGCCGGAAACGTAGAGGTTGGCGCCCTTGATGGCCTCGCTGCTCGGTCGCGCGTATGACACCTTGATCGTCTTGTTCTGGAGGCGGAGTCCGTTGAGCGTGGCGATCGCCTTCTCCGCGTCCTCCGGCCGGTGGTAGTTGACGAAGGCGTAGCCGAGGCTCTGGCCGCCGTGGAGCGCATGGTTGAGCGCGTCCGGGAAGGCGGCGCCCTTGTTGCGGATGAGCTTGCAGCTCTCCACCTCGCCGATGCTGGAGAAGAGGCTGCGGATCTCCTCCTGCGTCATGCTCTGCGGCAGGTAGTTGATGATGAGGTTCGTCTTGGACTCCTCGCCGGAGCCGTTGGTCTGCTCGCTATCCTTGGACATGGCGCTCGCGTCTCCCGAAACAAAAAAGAACGAACAAAAGGAGACGGAAACGAAAAAGCCGATAAAGAAAAATAGGCACGATGTGACGCGGCGCGCGCTCGACACAGTGTGCCGGGGGTGTCGCCGGGCCGGCGCGCGGCGGGTGAGGGTTGCGAGCTAGGGCGCGTGCGTGCAACCCCTGCGGTATTGAGCGCACGGCCGCCGGACCAACGCGGAAGGGGATCGATGGCGGACCGGGAAGCTGCTCCCCCGCGCGCCCCGCCCGGGATCTCTCCCTGTTAGTTACGTAAGGAGAGGACATTCACCCGGTACCGTGCGCGCCCTGAGCCGGGACGAGCCAGCAAGATATCGGTGAACTTACAACCTTTACATGCACGCGGCCGGGCTTCTTTGTGGTGTTTTAGGTGACTAGAGTATCGGCGAGTGAATGAAGGTGCCCTGCTTTTAGAGAATGTATGTACGTTCTCTACACGTGCGACAAAAGAACTTTGCTGTTTTCGTTCAGCCACTTTTCTTTTTGTTGCTTCCAAAATAAAACGAATGTCTTTTATTGGTTCCTAATCCATACTGCGAATAAATCCAGACGAAATTATTATACATTCATTGAAAGCAAAGTACAAAGAAAAAGTCACAGGGAAAGTTCTAAGGAACCTAATTTAAAACTAATTCATGTCGGCCTCGACACGTCGCCCGTGCGTGCCTGTGAAATGAAAAGGTGCCACTCTCCCCTCCTTTATTAAAATTCTATACACGCGAAACCCACTTATCGCCCCACGTAAAAATATCTCCTGCAATCTCCCAATTTATACCCCCCTTTCTTAGGCATACCTACTCTTAAGTAATTGCTTTAAAATACGTTCTAAAAGCAATGCCTAGAGTTCATTTTCATACGAGCTGCAATCTTCATTTGAGAATTCCATGTGATCAAAGAAAGGATATTAATTCAACCTGAGTTAAGCGTTCGATACTGTCGACACTGAACATGACGATTGTAACTTTCATTCGTATATTTATCTGAATAGAGTCTAAAATCATTTTAAAATAATTATTTTCCTGAACAATTCTCACGCAGAACTTGGAAAATGAATCTTTTGGCATGGTAATAAGAATCACGTTGAACCACAGGGTGCTAGTATAGGCGCTGTTCATTTGAAGTTCTCTACAGGAGCGCAGGGTATAAAATGTCAAAAGGCAGTAAAGTGGCAAACAATTTATTTGTACCTACAAAACACCTTTGTCGTGCATTTCTTTTGAGAACTCATTCCCCTATACACCTTACGTGCAGTACGATGGCATCAACCTAAGCAGCTATAATTTTAGTCTATCGCCTAGTAAGAAGCAAGGGATTGGACCTACAGTTTTACAACGAACGGTGAAGCAGAACTTGTAAATTTTTCTCCCAGAAAAAACTCATTCGTGCATGTCGGCCGGATTCAAACCTCGTAGCCTGAAATCAATAGTCCAAGCTGTTCCCGCGACCGTGGGAACTATCCTGTATTTCTCGTGAATGGAGCTGCTGTGCTGACTGACTCTTGTACATTTTAGAATTCAGAGTCACACGATTCTAGTATGACAGACTGATGTAACAGACATACGGACGCACGTAGTGTACGTGCGTCCGTATAGAAATGTTGACCTAAATTTTTTAAACTTTATATTATGTATGGCCCAAATCTCTCCCTCTCACACTGTTGGTCCCCAAAAAAAATACAATTGTCCCAAAAGTTTGCTTCAAAGTGACTTCTATAGAGCTGACAAAATTCTACAATAGCATACAGTAAAATTAAAAACCCGTAAAAAGTGGTAGCTTAACTATTTCATGGCACATATAGGTCAGACAGTTCGACCGGAATAGAGCTACAATGAGGTGGTTGTAGGGTCCCCTACAAAAATACTCACCCCTTTTGAAAATGCTCCGGCCCCCGTTTTGAAGAAAGACAAAAAGCAAGGGATGGAATAATTCATCAGGCCATAAATATTTTGTAATCCGTATTACATATTTTATGTACAGAGCATGCAATATTTATATTTTTACTTAATTTTTTTTTTTTTTGTTTTTTTTTTTTTTTTTGAAACTGACACGGTTGACTGATCCGTGATGTCAGCCCATAGCACCGGGTGAATTAGGTGCCTTGTAGTGCTTCCCTTCATTTCATGTCGGCTACACGGAACTGGACGGAAAACACGAACTATTTACATAGCCGTTTCGACCAAAGTTTCATTCAGTGCGGTGGTACCAACCCGGGCGGGATAAACCCTACCACCTAGTAAGGTAAGAACTAAGAAGGGAAGGGACCTACAGTTTTACGTGGAATCCAAACCACGGTCAGCCTCCAACGGTCGAGCGGTCACCCATCCAAGTACTGAGCGCGCTCAGGGTCAGTACTTATGTTAGCGTAGATTTTTAGTAAGTTTGAATAAACAAACTTACTCTTTTTTTATCGCTGCAGAACTAGGTGGCTCTGCCCGAGGCCGAAGCCTCAGGCGCAGCCAATTTCACCGCCGAGGAGGTGCCAGTCCGGCTTGGAGGCGGACTATCAAATCAAATCAAAAAACGTTTATTGCACATATAGTCGTACAGAAAGTAGCACTTAATGCCTATGGCATTTTCCGCCAGCCTACCCTTTTTTACATAGAAAACCAGGGTAGGTGCAACAAAACAAAGTCATAAATAATAGAAAATAGAATAACAAAAATGTATATAATATACACGGTGTTAACTTTTTGCGCGACATTTCAATTTTATTACTGAATAATAAACCATTTCGTATACTGATTATTTTGTGGTACATAAAATTAAAATCTAAAATAGTTTAAAAAAAATTGCATATTTTATTAATAATTTTACCTCAGCGACAATTTCTCTTTGGAATGGTGTAGCGAGCGCAGCCGCGCGCCGCGCGCGCGCCTGCGACCGTGCGTACCCAGGACCCAGCCAGACCCAGCTGACTGACGAGTGTCGCGCGCTAGCTGTTGTATCGTGTCGATATGAATGTGAATTTTTTGGTTTATTTGAAAAATTACCCAGCTTTCGATTTTTTTGGTAGTGCAGTGCGATTCCTATTACGAAATACCATGTTTTTATACCAAATATAGAAATTGAAAATTTTAAAACCAAAGCTCAAAAAAAAACCTTACCCCCTTTTTCGGCATCAGTATGTGACCCAGAATAACCCCCTTTCGGGAATGTCGCCCATTAAAGTTAACACCGTGATATTATACATACATACATATTATAATACCCATGTAGTATCCATAATAAATAGTAAATATATGTAAGCATATACAAAATAAAACTCAGACAATACATATTATGAATTAACTCACAATCTAGGGACACGGAAGAAGGAGATGAGGTTTAGGATTTGAGGAGATGGTCTTTCAAGAGCACTCTGAACGGGTGGATCGATGCATTGTCGTAAGCGAAGAGGAAGTTCGTTCCACTGTCGCTGGGGCGATTTGAAGATCCGTGGATTGAAGGAATAATGAAATATATACCCCGGAAGCCCATTCCACACCATTGCAGTGCGACACAAGAACTATTTAAAGAATCTTGCAGTTCGAAGAACTCTTCTGTCAACTACATAGGGGTGGTCCGCGAGAGTACGGCGAGTTCTGCGAAAGTGAACAGGAGGAGGACGGATGAGGGAAGCGAATTCGTCAGTGCAGCGGCCATAGTAGTACCGATAAAACGCGTCTGTGCTTTGGTACTTTTTAGATGTTTTAGTGTAAGGAATTCAGCCGTGGGATAATGACATCAAGTGATTCGCGATTCGGAACCTTACACCGGAAACTGTCGGTCCAATTTTAACCGGCTACCTACATATTGCACCGCTAGTCGGTGCTTTCTTGGAGTGGTGGTGGTGAATGAAACAATTTCAGACGATGCTACATAGGATATAATCAAGATCCAAATTCAACACATGTTACAATTTACGCGTGTCGGCCTAAACTGAACATTTTTTCAAAAGCAAAGCTCAAAAGTCATAACAATAACAAGACAAGATAAAAACACTCCCCTTCTATTCGAAACATTAGAAATTACCTATTTTAATTTTGAATAGCATAGATTGTCTCTACGGCAAAAAAGTATAAAATCAGACGCACAGACAGACAGACAGACAGACGGCGTAGGCTTAGTAATAGGGTCCCGTACCGGATACGGAACCCTAAAAATCTAAACATGTATTTTTATCCATATTGTTTCTGATGAACAGCGGGCATTACTCTATGACTGATACTAAAGTATTTGTGTTGGACTCACTACGCGAATATACATCACATTTACTGTATTCATGTATATATATGCGTCTATACACGCAGTGTGCGTGTGAGGATGTGAGGGTGCGTATGTGTGCGTGTGTGCAGTGTGTGGAAATGAATATCCAGAATCGGCATTGCATAAATATTACCATTAAAACAATATTTGGACGGCATGCACTACAATGCAGGCGACAGACACTACGCGAGTACGCGACACTTTTGTCAGCCTCGATAGCTCAGCGGTGCAGACAGTAGACTGTTGCTATTGATTGTTGAGCAAACCTGGGCACGATCAGTACTTGGATGCGTGACCGCTCGACCGTTGGAGGCTGACCGTGTTTCAGATTCCACGTAAACTGTGAATGTGAGTCGGGCGCGCACTATGGATCACGAACTGAATGAAACAATTTTTTGACGTGATAACGTCACGTCTTATAAATTGATGAACACCGGCTGCACGCACGAAAAAGTGTCACGTTCCATCTGAGCCTGTGTGTGCAAGCGAGAGCGCGTAACAAGCGATAGAGAGGCACAATCGGCCCAAGCCGAAAGCGAACCAAGGGAATCCGATATTCGTTTGGTCGTTTATGTGATTTCGTGGCTCAGTGGTCAGAGTGTAGGATTTGTATTTTTTGACGTACGGTTCGAATCCCTCAAATTTTTTTTTTGTTTTTTTTTTCTTTTTTAAGCAATGTTACGGTTTTTAAATTTTTTTAGGGTGTTTAGTTTTTTTTTATAACGACCTAAGAATAATTATTTTCGGAAATACAAACGTAAGAAAAACGACATGCGTAGTCTTACCACTTTATGACGTTATCACGTAAAACTATCGTCCGTAAACCGACTTTACAGACAACCAATTTTTTTTTATGTTTACATACGTTCGCAACCTTATTTTGAAGCATCGGAAATTAGTTTGCTATAGAAAAATTACAGATACCTGGATCACTCAGTGCTTAGATCAGGATATACAAAGTTAACAAATTTTTATAGGTATGTCTTGATTGATTGATGATAATTGATTTCGTATTTGTGCACTTTTCATTTACAAGTTTATGCCTCTTCTAAATATTGATTTTTATGGCACAAGGTGTGTGTATGTGTGTGTGTGTGGTACTCCGAATGTACGAGACAGCTCGAACCCCAGCTCGCGTGTTATCTCCGTCCGCAAATGCAGATTTCTAGAGTTAGGACAAATGTGGAGAGAGCTTCTTGAGTTAGAATATAATTTGTTTAGAACCTGCATTACGTATGTATGCATGTATTTGTTTATGTGTGTATTAGTGTTCTTTTGAACCTCTATGTATGTATGTCACGAATGTATTAAGTTGTATGCTTTTACTATTATCTATGTTTTATTGTATGTTTATAATCTTAAAAAAAATCTCTCTTTTAATTTTTCGCACTACCCATCTACCCTACTCACAATCCCAGGTATGACTGTCAGGGCCAGATGCCCTTAGGCTTTAAGTCCGCCTCTTGTCACTTTTTGTGCAATAAAGTATATTTTCATTTCATAATAATTATTATATTATAAATTTATTCACACATTTCTTTCCATATAAATTTTACATTTTACAACATTATAATGTAAAATTTATACAAGACAAACGGAGTTTCCACCACTGGCGGCGCGGCGGTGGGGCGAACCCAGGCTGCCGATGATGGTCGGGTCCCAAAGAGAGAAACCTCCGGACTATGCGCGCAGTGTCGAGCAGGGCTGACTTCTGGATCTGGCCTAACCCTGAACCTAACCTAACCCAACCACATCAGCCCATGCACCGATACGACAATGGGCACAACCATCGTCGTGTCAACGGGCCGCATTTTCGTAGCCTCGTGCGTGCTGCAGGTCCAGATATAATACTATTAGTAATACTTTAACAATTCCTTACTGACGAGGTTACCATCCGCGTCGTGCGGCAATACTTATTATAATGATAATTTTTCAGGTTTTATGAAATTTCTATAGTAGTGTATGAAAATAATAGTTAAAGTATAACATAATAGATGGCGCTGATGGTCGCGCGCAGTGCGGTATGGCCATTTTCGTTGTTCCATATTATCCATTCGGAAGGCTATTACTAATCCTACGCTGTCTGTCTGTCCGTGTTGTATCTTTTGAACCGTAATAAGTAGCGGGTTGAAATTTCAGAGAATATGTTTTATTATGGCGGATATGCCAACAAATATCCCGACCATTGGGGTAAGCAGAGTAATCGGTGTTGTGCTGCAAGTACTCTTGTAAATTACAGAGCACAACACCGACCACCACGTTTAGCAATGTATTAGGACAAGTAACTATCAAGGAGCAAGTAAGGCACGAAGACCCACCTACCGCATGACCCGGTGGAAAGACCGTGCCAAATAGAGAGGTGGCTAGCCTGCCGCTCTGTAGCACGGCACTTTGTTCTTATCCTTTAGTCGCCTTTTAAGACGTGCACGGGGAGAGATGCAGTGGGGCTATTGTTTTTAAGTACCGGCCCCACACGGTACGGTGGGTATTTATGTCTTTTTGGTTTTTCTATAAATAATTCTTTAAATTTACAAATATTAATTTCCAGAGCCCACTCCACGCTCTCCTAGCCCCGGCCGTTCCGGTGACTGCACTCCGCCGTGCACTTTATAATTAGTTTAACTCGGAACACGTTTTTTATCTTCCACCCTTCGCTTTCTGCCTACCCCTTTTGAACTGCGGCGTGATGTCCTCCATGTGTGCGTGTGTGACCCCTTCGTTTCTATCTAAATTAACTTTTCGCAGGCAGATAAAACATTTTTTAAAAGTAAACTTCGGACGATGACACGTGAAGATAACTTTTCTTACATGATTACTCGAACTCTGATACAATCTCAGTCATCATATGGAATTAAGTGTGCTCTAATAAACAGGACTAATGAGTAAAAACCGGGCAAGTGCGAGTCGAACTCAGGCACCGAGGGTTCCTTATCGCCATGTCATGGTTAGCGCCACTCACGCCATCTATGGCGTGTTATGAAATGCTTCATATTAGTTAAATGTCATGATTATGTTAAAATACTTCATGCTCTATTCGGTAGATGGCGCGAGCATACACTTTTTGGTTTCTTCTATGGGAACCCCCGTGAATTTTTTACTTTTTATTATTTTTATTGTTGTTGCCGATATAGGCCATATTAACACATATTCTGTGAAAATTTCAACAGACCACCTATTACGGTTCAAGAGATACAGCCCTCGGACAGACGGACGGACGGACGGACGGACGGACGGACGGACGGACGGGTGGACAGACGGACGGACAGACAGACAGACAGACAGACAGGCAGACAGACGGCGTAGGCTTAGTAATAGGGTCCCGTACCGGATACGGAACCCTAAAAATCTAATCGGACCACGTACAGTGAAGGGTTCCGTAGTGTAACCGAAAAAATGCCATACCTCAAAAATGGAATGGAGAACAAATAAGTAAGAAAATATCAATTTACTAGATCAAACGTTTCTAATATAAATGCACAAGTGAAGTATCAGCAGATAACTATGGATCTTATTACTTAAAAATTGGAGAGACCTATGTCCAGCAATGTACGCACACACTTTGACTGACATGCATAAATAAATAACATTTTTAAACGTAGACTATCTTCATTAAACAGTTTATTTAAACTATTATTTTTAAAGCCTGGAGTTTTTTTTTCAATAGGGGCGTGAAAGGGCTCCTGTCAGGACGGCATGGCATTTGTAGTCCCCGTGCATCAGAGAAAGCGTTTCGCGCAATCCATAAAAAAAAGTTACATTGACACAAAAATTCTACCGTGTGGGGCCAGTACTTTAAAAGAATAGCCCCACTGCATCTCTACCCATCAATGTCGTAAACGGCGACTACGGGATATGACTGCCTTCTTATATTACTAGGTGTTAGGGTCTGACCCGCCCGGGTTGATACCACCGCACTGAATGAAAGGTCGGTCGAAACGGCTATGTAAATAGTTTTGTGTTTTCCGTCCAGTTCAGTGTAGCCGGCACTACCGAAGGGAAGCACTGACGTGGCACCAAGTTCACCCGGTGTTATGGGCTGACATCACGGACGTTGTAGGTGATGTAGTCAACCGTGTCACCTTCCATAAAAAAAAGTTAAAGTCTAAAAAACGTGCTATGAGACACATACGACTAAATAAATATATCCAATTAAACGATTTCAAGATTAAACATCATTTCAACACAAACTTCTTGGCAGCGAAGAGCTGCTTTTCCACGTTTTCTGAAACTCCACTCATTTTATCAGCATCTTGATTACCCAATTAAAAGTTATTTATGCGCGCTTCGATCTCAACTGTCGCACCGTCACATATTGTCTAGTTCTTATTTATAGCGGCCCAGCTAAGATCCAATACCGATTTGGCAAAGAGCGCGGTGTCTTCACTTCCTAATACCTCAAAGTCCCTCTGAAATCAACGTAACTGACTTTCATAAACCACGCGATTAACGATCTTATGTAAGTGTAATTAAAATGTATTTTGCGAACAAAGCCAGTGGAGTACGAGAATAACACTGAAGGTACTGGTTTAATGTGAGCGCTGCGGAACCCTGTTAATAGTCTAGCTACCGCTGTAAGACGCTGTGGTGTGTTAAAACGGTGCGGGCAAGTCGCGCTCGAATTACGTGACCAGTGAAAGTGTAAAAAAATGCATAAGAAAAATAAAGGCAAAAATAAACAAAAAAATCCAAACCCTACTCCACCTCAACAAGTCGCAGCTCCTGTGAAGGAATCTGAACCGAAAAAGGAAGAAGAAAGAGTTCCGGAAATACTTCCAGAGTTAGTTCTTCCAGCGCTAGATTTTGAACTGAATGCTGGCTCATTAAGCCAGACGCCGGCTAAGCCGAAGAGACACAGGGCAGGTAAGAAGAGAAAGCAAAGTGAAAGTAAAGAAGAAAATGTTGGAAATGAAGAAGACGTCGAAGCCGTGCCTGAGGTTAAAACTATTGAAGATGAAAATAACTTAGCGACGTTTAAAAAAGAATCAGCGAAAGAAGAAATTCTAAAAGCTGAAACTAAAAAGGAATTACCACCTTCAGAACCTCTAGTAGTTGCGGATGAAATTAATTTAACTGTGTTAAATGAAGAAACTACATTGAAGCAAGAAAGTTCTAGAAATTTACCTCAAAAAGAAACTAAAAAACCTGAAGACAAAATTAAAGAAGCAATTCCAGAAAAACTAGTAGATCCACTAGTTCAAGAACAAACTGTGACACCAGCAGCTAGAAAGAAGAAAGGAAAGCCTAATAAAAATGTCCCCGAAAAGGTAATCGAAACGGCCAAAGATCTTCTCCAAACGCAACCAATCAAAGATGAAATTATGCCCTCTATTGAAGAAAAATGCCTAACTCCTTCTGCTGCTGAAATGTTGGATAAAATAGTATCTACCGAACCAGAATGTAAACCACAAGAAGTAAATATTGACCCTAAGGATGTTGAGCAAAAAAGTGGTAAAAAGAAGAACAAAAAGAACCAAAAGGCTAGCATTGATATAGCACAAGAGATTGGGAAGGTTGGTCAGAATATTGAGAAATCTGCACAAAAACATGAAGAAACCGATGAACCGAAAATAGTCTCAAAAGAAAGTGGCAATACTGATGTAAATATTGAAAAACCTGCGCCCAATTTGGAATTGGTTGAAACTAAAATGGAAGCAAAGAAAGAGGAACTTCTTTCAATGAAACAAGAACTGAAGTTAAAAGATATTATTGAGCCTGTCAAAGTTGAAGAACATAACATTTGTTTAGTTAAGCACGAACATCATGAACATGAAGCTAATAAAGGTAAGAAGAAAAATAAGAAAGATAAAAAGGCACCCCAAGATCAACATGTTAATACAAATATTGATGTTATAATTGAAGAAGTAACATCTGAGACAAGATTGGAAAAAATTGCTCAAGTTGCACCTTCAAAAACTTTTGCTACTGAAGGGACTAAACAAGATCTTTCAAAACAAATAGCAGAAAAAACTTGTGATACTCAGGAAAAAACAATTAAGGTGGAATCAACTGCTGAAAGCAAAGAAACAATTATAGAACATGTTCCACTTGATACCCCAGTGATAGAGTTATCGTCTGATATCCAGCAAATAACTCCAGAAGCTATACCTGTCCTGGAAACTCAAGATAATAATAACAATATGGTTACAGATGAACCTACGCCAATTACAGAAGAAATAATAATTACAGATTTTGAAAAATTACTAAGTGAAGAAGCTGTGGCTGCTATACCAAAAGATATAACGCTTCCTAAAGATGCACCAATACCTGCGAAGATTGAAAGAGAAGTAACTGACTTTGCACCTTTATCTGAAAGTAATATTGATGAAAGTTGCAAAAAACTGTTTGAAGCTTTGCTCGTAACAGGTAAACCATCAATTCCTCAACCGATAATAGGAAAATGTTCTGATCAAACTCCAATACAAATTGAAACCAAAAAAGAGGAGGACTTCATAGTTCGCTTATTTGATAAACCAATAATTTCCAAACCACCACCAAAGCAAATTACTTCTAAATTAAATAAACCAGAATCCACTGATTTAAAAGGCAAAGTGCTAGAAGTTAACAAAGATATGGAAGATCTAAAGTTGTCTATAGAAAAATCACTGGCAGAATTGACGGCTCTCGAGAGCGATGATATGCCAGAATTGGTAGCCATTACGGAATGTGAAACTCCTCCACCTGAAGTAATCAAAGAAGAAGTCACTGCTGTCGTCAATATGGAAAGCCAAATACTCAAAGAAAGTTCACAGCGACCAGTGTCTCCAAAAATTACTGAAACTGCGGTCGCTAAGCCTCCAAGTATTGAAGCCCTAGATATAAACTTAAATAAAGAGGCAAACACATATGCATCTGAGATATCCGGATCAGAAACTGACAAACTTAAAGAAATCGCTATCGATCCACACCACAAAAATCAGAAAGTTACGGGTAAGTCATCCAAACCGCAAGAACCAGCAATAATCCTTAATCTAGAAATGAAAGAAAACACACCACGCAGTATTTCCCCAATGACACAAAACGTTATAATGCAATCTGAAAGTGGAACAAAAACTCCAGAACCTGATACGACAGCAATGGAAGCAACAACGGATGTACAAGAACATCAATCACGAACGTGCAGCCAGGATCAGAAAGGCAAAGGAAAGGGGAAAAATAAAAAGAGGAATAAGGCTGAACAAGCAGTACAACAAACTATAACCACCCAGGCCGCTGAATCACAACCAGCAGAAGCACAAGCAAGCACTGAAAGTCAGAAAACAAATACAACTAAAACTTCAGAGGAAGATAAAGCTAGAACCAAAGAAACTGAAAATGAGAAAGGCAAGAAGGCAGCGGTTGGTCAAGAAAGTGCCCAAATAGATGATGAATCTGTAATTAATAAAAGTGAAGTTGAGGATAACACAATCAATGACAAATCAACAATAGATGAAGTAGAAAATCTCGAAGGTGCCTTAATCATACACGATGACAACAAGCAGTTTGAAGACATTGATATTGGAAACATAAATACATTATCAGAATCAAGCTCCTTCGTTATACCGATCGAGAAGGACATGTTTGAAACGCAAGCAGAATCTGAAACTACCAGCAAACCAGTAGAGGAAAAGAAGCAGGTAGAAAATCCACTCTCTACGCGTTCAAAAAACTTGTTAGGCCACCCCGATATTCCTGTAACATCGAGTAAAAGTGACTACAAAAAAGAGAAAAATAAAAACATACAAACGCCTAATGCTAAGCACGCAAAAATAAAAATAAAAGATTCTGTTGAAGTAGACAGCAATCATTCTAAGAAATGCTCGAAACAATCTCAGACTGAGAATAAAATTAAATCTAAAAGACGGGACAAGTCATCGACTCCAGAATCTGGCGACGAAGAGGAATATGTATACAAGTACAGTTTTAGAAAAGTCTCTCTGACAAACTCCTGCCATATTTGTAAAACTGAGCTGAAAGGGAGACGCATTTCATGTTGCTACTGCAACCTCATTTTCTACTGCTCCCAAAAACACAGGGATGAGGATTGGCCACAGCATCAAGCGCTGTGTTTTGCTGTCTCTACGATCGTCCATTTAAAAGGTTAGTTTATGAGTGCGTTCTCAAAGAACTTAAAAGGATAGAGGGGATTGGGTTATTAATGATACAGCAAATTGTAAAGTAAATATAAAAAACCGACCAAATGTGATTCGGGCTCGCGATTAAGGATCCCGAACTGAATAAAATAAAAAAACAAAGTAAATACATAACACAAATACCAGTATATTGTGTGGTAGTACGGAACCCTCGGTGCGCGAGTCGGACTCGCGCTTGACCGATTTTTTGATATACCTATTCTGTGCTAGATTTTTTCGTATTTAATTTTCATAAATTTCTAAAAGTTTTCTTTCACTCGTCAGCCTATAGGAGAAATAATTATTTCAGGATGCATGAATATATTTATTTTATTTATTTTAATTTATTTACGTCTTTTGTTCATACATACATACATACATACCACACGCTGTATCCCGCCAATCGGGGTAAGCAGAGTAATCGGTGTTGTGCTGTAAGAATTCCAGTAAATTGACTCGGTGGCAATTTAGAGGTGGCTAACCTGTCGCCCTTTAGCACAGCATCTCGCCCTTATCCCTTAGTCGCCTTTTACGACATGCACTGGGAGAGATACACTGGGGCTATTCTTTTTAAGTACCGGGCCCACACGGTACACGTCTTGCGTGTTATTTAATTTTTGGTTTTACCTGTAAAAAACCATATAATATTTACCATCCCGAGTTATATCACATGTACTCATTGAAAACTTAATGTAAAACGGTGTAGCCGTTTTCAAGTTTACCCGCTACTGACAAACAGACGTAGCGCTTTATATTGTAAAGATCTCGCTTTACGCACACCATTGATAATAAGTTTACCTACGCATGCTCGTTCCATCCGTTTGAAGCTTCTGGTTGAAGATTATCTTTACGCGTGTGGAGCTAGCTGAATCGTTTCTTTCATAATTATCCAGCTTTAAATACAAAGGTTTCATAGTGTAAAGATGTTCTTAAATACATTATCATTTGGATTCATTTCAAAAAAGTCGCCGGGTCATAGTCGACAATAGCCTGAAAAGAAAAATGCATGAAAAAATAAATTACTACGTGTTTGTTCAGATTAATACAAAATGCCTTATTTGTTTGTTTGATCGCCATGCCATAGATGGCGCCAGTTGTAAAGTTACACCTCGTTAGTGGATTGTAAGTTTAGTTTCGTATACCTATAGAAGCTCTTTTTCTGTTTCCATATCCGTCGTAAGGGACCCTATTACTATACTAACTAACCCTACCAAAGAGGATATAACCACTGCGTAACCCTACGCGCCGCCTGTCTAATTTAAAAAAATTGTGCTTGAACATTGATTTTATAGGGTTATAAAATCAATAGCTTGAATTATTTATTTGCTCTCGCTCTGCTCGACATGAAATGAAGGGAAGCACTGACCGGTGGCACCTAGTTCACCCGGTATTATGGGCTGACATCGCGGATGTTGTAGGTGATGTAGCCAACCGTGTCAGTTTCTATAAAAAAACCGGCCAAGTGTGAGTCGAACTCGCGCACCGAGGTTTCCGCACCACAAAAAAAACATAGAAAAAAAACCTCGTTTCTTGTATGGGAACCCCCCCTTAATTTTTTACATTTTCTATTTTGTATTATTTGTTGTTATAGGTATCCGCCATAATAACACATATTCTGTGAAAATTTCAACGGGCTACCTATTACGGTTCAAGAGATACAGCCCTCAGACAGACGGACGGACAGACAGACAGACAGACAGACAGGCGGCGGCGTAGGCATAGTAATAGGCATCCGTGCGGGATACGGAAACCTAAAAATAAAAAATCGTCCGAACATGTCTGAACACGTGCGTCGTTCGTTGGTGCAAGACTGACTTCAGTACCCTTATCACGAGATCCTTACCCTTACGCTACGCCACGTTCTCCGCATCATTTTGTATGGAAAAACCAAGTTCGCAAATCTATCACTAGAGGCGCTGCTCCGTTACAAAATGATGCGGAGAACACGGCGTAGCGTAGTAGGTTAAATCTCGTGATTGGTAGGACAAATTGTCCTAATTTTAAACTGCCACTTGCGGAGCTCTAGGATCTCGGATCTACCTATTTACATCATTGCCTAAATGTGTGACATGCGAAAATCCGTTGTCTCCGCTTGCTTGCCCATTCGGAAAGCATGCGCAACGTTATGTATGCGCTTGCGCGTTCCAGGTCTGAAGTTCATCTACGAAGACGCAAAAGGAGTCAGCGGGCAGGACTATCGACTCCTGCGCATGCAGGTCATCGTCTCCTGCGAGAAGATCCTCAAGCGGAAGCTGCTTCCGTGCGAGCAGGAGGCGTTGCTCTATCCCAGGCTGTGCAGCGATCCGGGTTGCAGGGAATGGAAGACAAACTGTCTGTCTGACTGCCAGGGCTGCGGACTTGTGAGTGATTGTCTTTACGCGATTTCTAAACGATTTGTATCAAGTGGGGCCGGTACTTTAAAAGAATAGTCCCACTGCATCTCTCCCCGTGTATGTCGTAAAAGGCGACTAAGGGATATGACTCCCTTCTTATATTACTAGGTGGTAGGGGTTTACCCTCCCGGGTTGGTACCACCGCACTGAATGAAAGGTCGATCGAAACGTCTATGTAAATAGTTTGTGTTTTCCGTCCAGTTCAGTGTAGCCGGCACGACCGAAGGGAAGCACTGATGTGACACCAAGTTCACCCAGTATTATGGGCTGACATCACGGATGTTGTAGGTGATGTAGCTAACCGTGTCAGTTTCCATAAAAAAAGGCGATATTACACAGTTCAACAAAATTGTTTCACTTCGGTTGAAAGGCGCAGAAGTGAAAATAAAATACTGTTTACCGTATCTTTGAAGTGAGCTAAGTGAACTATTCAATACACATATCTCAAGCAGATGTCTTCGAAGCAGGTAGTACGTGTCTCGTCTACACGTCTTTTCGTCGTCGAGTGAATTCTTGTGTTTACACGTTCAACTCTCATTGAACGGCAGAAGTGAAAATATTGAGCGAACTCGATTCTTTCAACGCGGTTGAACATGATTGAACATTGACATCACTTTTATACATTATTCAATCTCGTTGCTTCATCCAAATTGAAAGGCGGTGTAATATTGCCATTTCACTTCTGCGCCAAAGTGAATCAATTTGGTTGAACTGTGTAATATCGCCTTTATGGATTTTCTAAATTAAAAAATAATATAAATTTACAGTTGATTGTGAACTTGTCGCGAGCGGAGCTGCGAATGAAGGTAGTCGAGCATACAATGAAAAGTTTCTGGCAGTCGGAGTATCAACCCTAAAGTAATTAAACAAAAATACAAATATTGATATTCACTGCCTGATCGACACGTTGGCAATCATTCTACTGATGTGTTATTCTGTTGCCATGGTCAACAAGTACTTGGCTATCACTCAAAGGTTGTGTAATTCAAATGTATGTATTAGCTTATGTAGATACTTGCTTCAGTGTTATTTGCTTTAGTGTTAATTGCTATTTCATGCCCAGGTTGACCAGGTTCTCGAAAAAGTACCCTCTTGGGGGAAGAAGAACTTTGTCAACTTCAACGTAGCCAGGATGCAAGATTGTGCCTTCTCTACTAAGACTGATCTGTGTTCTTTCCAAGCCACTTTCCAGGGCAGTCAAGTCCCCAACGATGGTAGTCTGGGCGTCCTCGGTATGGAGGTGTTCAGGGACGTTGGATTTCGATCGTTCATAGAGTCCAAGGCGAAACTAGCGTCCCGAAAATTAGGGATCCTTTACCGATGTCGGCGATTTTTCACGCCGGCCCAACTGCTTACACTCTACAAAGCACAAGTAAGACCGGTGATGTTATATTGCCGTTATCTTTGGGAGGGTTGCCCTGAGTACCTTTTTTCAGCCTTGGATTCTATTCAGCGACGAGCCATTCGCCTCATTGGTGACTCTGACTCTGACATTGTTTATTCAATAATTACAAAAATTCCTAAAATGTATGTCTTTGTATGAAGTTCCCATACAAGGTAACGGTGCAAACTCCACGGGTGCAAGCATTATACACGCCGTTTTTATTTGTGGTTGAAGTAGGAAGGCCGGCATGGCATTAGCAACCCACGCATACGCAAGCGGCGGATGGCCGAGTGATTTGGGCATCGGTTTCTCGAGAGGTCCGAGATTCAAATCCGGTCGGCTTGTACCAATGAGTTTTTTCTCATGAAACAAATTACGCGCATACCTACACCTGTACCCTATTCACAAGATTTAACCTACTACGCTACGCCGTGTTCTCCGCATCATTTTGTATGGAGAAACGAAGTTCGCCAATCTATCACTAGAGGCGCTGCTCCGTTTCTCCATACAAAATGATGCCGAGAACACGGCGTAGCGTAGTAGGTTAAATCTCGTGATTAGGGTACTGATGCTTCACCGTTCGGAAACGGTGTTAAACTGCAGGCCCCTTCCTTTACCCCTTACTAGGTGGTAGGCTCAAATTGTAGACGACTGGTTTGGTATCACCGTACTGGATGTAAAATGGCCGCATAGCCCATCCATAAATATATTTTTTTTAAAAGCAGCCTCGGTTGTATTTCTCCTCTAGTCCAGTATAGCCATGTTTTTCTATCACCCACAGGTATCCCACTGCACAGAAACGCCCCAGCACCTGATAAGAGACCACCAGATGTGGTGCAGATCATACCGGCTTTACTACAAGCTGGTGACCCATCAGCAGAGCAAGGGCAGGCTGGAACCGAAGCTACCGTCGAAGGTCATTAGCGACAGCGGCTTCGTGCTGCCGGATAAGATTAATGAACTGTTGGCGCAGGTTTATGAAGAGAAGATTGGTACGTACAGTTCCCTACATCAAATCCTTCTTTTTTTTTAAATGGAAACTGACACGGTTGGTCACATCACCTACAACATCCGTGATGTCAGCTCATGACACCGGGTGAACTTGGTGCCACGTCAGTGCTTCCCTTCGGTCGTGCCGGCTACACTGAACTGGTCGGAAAACACAAACTATTTACATAGCCGTTTAGACCGACGTTTCATTCAGTGCGGCGGTACCAACCCGGGCGGGTTAAACCCTACCGCCAAGTAAGATTAGGAGGGAAGGGACCTACAGTTTTACGAGGAATCCGAACCTCGGTCAGCCTCCAACGGTCAGCGGTCACCCATCCAAGTACTGACCGCACCCAGCGTTGCTTAACATTCAATAGCGACAGTTGACTGTCAGCGCCACTGAGCTATCGAGGCTGACGAGTAAAACATAACCTCGTTGGCTCGACATTGCTACCGGGAACTGTGTATATCTTGTATATTCATACATACATACATACATATTAAATACCGCACGCTGCATCCTGACAATAGGGTTGAGCAGAGTAATCGGCGTTGCGCTGCAAGTACTCTTGTAAATAAGAGCACAACACCGGCCACCACGTTCAGCTAAGTACATACTAGACAAGATAACTATCAAGCGGTAAGTAAGGCGCGAAGACCCACCTGCTGCGTGACTCGGAGGAAAGACCGTTCCAAGGTGATAGGCCGCTAGCCTGACGCCCTTTCATCTCGTCGTTATCTATGCACGGGGAGAGATGTAGTGGGGCTATCATTTTTAAGCACCGGCCCACACTGTATGCATTCATCTTATTCCATGTCAATATGTCCTACTCGTGTTCTTTAAGAGTGGTGTGAATGGGCACCTATCAGGCTGGCATGGCATTCGCAGCCCCCGCATGCGACCTCATATCCATGGGCGTCGCTAGACACCTTATGGGTGGCTCGGCGCCACATGTCACGGTTACTATAAAAAAAACGGCCAAGTGCGAGTCGGACTCACGCACCGAGGTTTCCGCACCACAAAAAATATATTAAAAAAGAACACGTTTCTTGTATGGGAACCCCCCTTCATTTTTTACTTTTTTTTAATTATTTTTTGTTATATCCGCCATAATAACACATATTCTGTGAAAATTT
Source organism: Nematopogon swammerdamellus (assembly GCA_946902875.1). NCBI lineage: Eukaryota > Metazoa > Arthropoda > Insecta > Lepidoptera > Adelidae > Nematopogon > Nematopogon swammerdamellus. Next base: position 12,197,283 of record OX336359.1, read on the forward strand.
CAACGGGCTATCTATTACCGTTCAAGAGATACAGCACTCGGACAGACGGACGGACGGACAGACAGACAGACGGCGTAGGCTTAGTAATAGGCTTCCGCACGGGACACGGAAACCTAATAATAGACCAGAGTAAGGAACCTTAGTAAGCAGAAGGTTGTGTGTTCGATCCCCATTGGCATGCACCACTTGGTGTGCCAGCTCTTTTTAGGCTTCCGTACGGGATACGGAAACCTAAAAACAACATTAGGTACAACTGAACTGTCTTCTGTCTTCCAGATCTGGACGAGGTGCACTATGCAGCGCTAACTCAGCTCGCCACGGCACCGCTGACTGCCGCGTACAGTCACCAGCTCTTCGAGAACAGCCTGGACGTTGTTGTCCGCGCCGATTTGACCAATGGACATCAGGTTTGCTGGAGCTCCAGTCGATTGTCAGCCTCGGTAGCTCAGTGGTGCGGTCGGCGCGGTCAGTACTTGCATGGGTCACCGCTCGACCGCTGGAGGCTGACCGTGGTTCGGATTCCACGTTAAACTGTAGGTCCCTTCCCTTCTTACCTTACTAGGTGGTAGCGTTTATCCCGGCCGGGTTGATACCACCGCACTCAGCGAAACGTCGTCGGTCGAAACGGCTATGTAAATAGTTCATGTTTTCCGTCCAGTTCAGTGTTAGGCGACATGAAATGAGGGGAAGCACTGACATGGCACCTAGTTCACCCGGTGTTATGGGCCAACCGTATCAGATTCCTTTAAAAAAAGATGTTTTTTTTAGATTTTTATTTTTTATATAAACTGACATAGTTGGCTACATCGTGGCTACATCACCTACAACAACCGTACAACAGCCCATAACAGCTTTGTGAACTAGGTGCCGTATTCTTCGTATATCGCTTCCCATCGGTCATGCCGGCTACGCTGAACTGGGCGGAAAACATGAACTATTTACATAGCCGTTTCACCCGACCTTTCATTCAGTGCGGTGGTAAAAATCCGGGCGGGTTAAACCCTACCTAGTAAGGTAAGAAGGGAAGGGACCTACAGTTTTAAGTGGAATCCGAACCACGGTCAGCCTCCAACGGTCGAGCGGCCGCCCATCCATTCACTGTCACTGACCGCTTCCAGGTGTACCGAACTACTGAGCTGCCGAGACTGACGTCACATTAGGCTAGGTGTTTTGTTTAATTTTATTAAAATTACTTAAAAATCAATACGAATTCATTCATAACTAAAAATTATCTTGTCCTAATACTGCACCCCAGTCCAAAGGGAAGTATCCGGTATGGCAACTTTTCTCAAGTCATATTGGCTTTTCGGAACGTGTGATCTGGGCCATCTGACTCATCCACCCATACAAAAGCAAAATCTTTTTATCCATTTTCAGATCAGACACCCCGACGAAAAAAGAGGGGTGTTATAAGTTTAACGTGTGTGTGTATGGGTCATCTTTGTATGGGTGAATGCGTGTACGGGTGTGTCTGTGGCATCGTAGCTCCCAAACGGGTGGACCGATTTGGATGCGGTTTTTTTATTAGAAAGCTGGTTTAATCGGGATGGTTGGTAGCTATGTTTGTAATCAAGTAATAAAGGAAATTTAATCAAAATAATTATTATCTGAAGAGGTGTAAATCTTTATTAGACAAAGAAAAATTAAATTAAACAGAAATGTAACAACTTAAATTAAATAAAAATATTCCTGCATCCTCGGGACATCATTCATTGTCCCGAGGACAGCCGCCGCGTTCCCGCGCTGGATGGCGAGGCTGATGTTTTGTGTGAGGAACGCTTTATTATCTTAAAAAGTGAATCGATTTTTCCCCGTGTATTACGTTCGATCCCGGATATGACCTAGGCGCCATAGTTTTGCAAAGTGTCGGACCGGGGCGCCGGGACGGCGGCATAGTTATTTTAGTGTCGACAGAATGACGGGTAACAGGTGTATTTTCAGTGATCGTAAACAATATATTTGACAGACTCATAATAAAATATGATCGGCCGCCGCCGGTCCACCGGCAAGAGATTTTAAAGACTATAGTAAAGTTAAACCGTCCTGGCACTTCTCAGTCCCCCGACTGTTTTAAGTAAGTAAACGGAAATTATTTTTTTAAATTTTAAGGGTCGTGAGGTTTTTAAATTTGTAATTAAACTTTTATTTCAAGCTTTTTCAAAAAAAAAACGCATGCAAATCGGTCCACTTTTTAAGATAATAAATTTTTTGATTACTTAATTACTTGATTACTTGATTACAAACATAGCTAACAACCATACCGATTAATCCTGCTTTCTAATGAAAAAAACCGCATCCAAATCGGTCCATCCGTTTGGGAGCTACGATGCCACAGACAGACACACACATACACCCCCTCGGTAAACTTATAACACCCCTTTTTTTCGTCGGGGGTTAAAAATAGCACTGCAGTCCCTTCCATGATTTTTTATTCTATGTCCACCGGTCTAATTTCGCACTGAGCCACTCGGGTTCGTGGCATTTGAGATCGGAGTCACGGTATGACACAACACGCTGCACCAACAAGAATAGATTAGGAAAATGTGGAACGCACTCCCTGCCCATCTATTTCCTCCCAAGTAGAGCTTGAGGTTTTTCAAAAGGTCCGTGAAAAGGCTCCTGTCATGCCGGCATGGCATTCGCAATCCCCGTGCATCACACAATGTCCGTGAGCATCGTTAGACACCTACTCGTAGGTTAAACGATGCCACATGTCGCGCTTTCCATAAAAAGAAAGATTTCCCTTTTGTTTTTCGGTCCTCGATTAGTTTATTAATTTCATGAGCACGAGTGGGGCCGGCACCTAAAAAGAATAGCCCCACTGCATCTCTCCCCGTGCCAATCATAAAAGGCGACTAATGGAAAAGGAGAAGATGCCGTGCTAAAAGGCGACCGATAGTCACCTCTCAACTTGGCACGGTCATGCAGCAAGTGGGTCTTCGTGCCTTACTTGCTGCTGGATAGTTATCTTGTCCGGATACTTTGCGAAGCGTGGTGGTCGGCGTTATGCTGTAATGTGCTAGAGCCCTTGCAGCACAACACCGATTAATCTGCTTACTCTGATCGTCGGAGCAGCGTGTGGTATGTATGCTAGTATGTATGTATGAACACTAGTCGTTCCAAGGTTCGGATTCCATGTAAAACTACAGGTCCCTTAACCTTACTGGATGATATGGCTCAACCGTCTGGATTGATACCACCACACTGAATGCATCGGTAGAAACGGCTATGAAAAATATTTGATCCGTGTTTCATTGTGACAGAATTTTTTTGTGAGTTCGCATAGTTTGTTTTACAGCTACTATCATGGTCGCTGCTCTGAGGGACTAGCATCCCTTATTCACTGCCATCCGTCATGATCTCTGCAACGCCCTTTCAGCACCCTTTTTTTGTTGAAGGCCGGGAGGACTGGAGGAAAATTGGAGAGACGTATGTCCAGCAGTGGACGCTTACACGCTGACTGACTGGTTGACTTGTTGATAATATAGGGTTTTTGAGAACCTATGAGCTCTCAAAATCGTTTCTGTGTCGCACCGTCAGCCTCGGAACTCGGTAGCTCAGTGGTGCGGTCGTGGATGGGTGACCGCTCGACCGTTGGAGGCTGACCGTGGTTGAAAACTGTAGGTCCCTTCCCTTCTTACCTTACTAGGTGGTAGGGTTTATCCCGCCCGGGTTGGAACCACCACACTGAATGAGACGTCGGTCGAAACGGCTAAGTAGGTCATTGCACTGCCTAGACCTAGACAGCACTGTTGCCAAATCTCCCCATACTCACTGTCCATCGAGTTTTTATTAAAATTTTAAATTTTAGTATGAAAAAAAATACGGAATATTGATTTGGGTGATAAGGATTTTTTTCTTCTAACAATGATTGCTTTCTATTCCTGAAGTTTCATAAGCCTATCCTGAAACACCATGTATAACGAAGAAACATTTTCAGGACAAAGCGTTCACACTGCACGTAGTGGGCGCAGAGCTGCAGTTCGAGGCGGATACACTGCACAAATGGGAGGTGTTCTTCCTGCATCTGCGCCCAGACATCCAGGAGCTGAGGGTGGTGTTTGTGGGCCCGGAATTGAATCCCTCGAAACTGCCTCTAGATCTGCTGGCTAAGATCAAGTAATTGGCAATTTGGTTTTATCGTAACGTGCCTAACTACACCTGCTGCTTCACCTTTCGGAACCGGTATAAAACTGTAGGTCTCCCTTCCCTTGCCCCTACTAGGTGGTAGGCTCAAATTGTAGCCGACTCGGTTGGAACCACCGTACTGGATGTAAGATGGCCGCATAGCAGCCTCGGTTGTGTTCTCCTCTAGTCCTGTATAGCCAGCAATCCAGGGAAGTCTCCGGTATGGCACCTACCTTCTCGGAGGTGATATTGGCTGGTCAGAGCATGCGCTTTGGCCCCTCCGACACAGCCACCCATACAGGATTACATATAAAAAAACAACGCCTGTTTCCCAAAGAGGTAGGCAGAGAGAATGGATCTCCACATGCCGCAGTCCCGACCTCACGAGCTCAGTGGTGCTGTCAGCCTTGGTTGCTCGATAGACGTCCGATCGTAGAATTAAGGACACCTGAGCGCGGTCAGAACTTGGATGGGTGACCGTTCGACCTTTGAATGTGACTGTGGTTCGAATTCGAAGTAAAACTGTTGGCGACATTTCGTAATACGTAAGGTATTACGAAACGTCCTTACTAGGTGGTAGTTTTTTTAAGTAATCTGGTATGGGTGGCTGTGTCAGAGGGGCCAAGCACATGCTTCTACAAGCCAATATCACTTCCGAGAAGGTAAGTGTCACACCGGATCTTCCCTTTAGATTGCTGGCTATACTGGATTACAGGAGAACACTGCCGAGGCTGCTATGAGGTCATCTTGCATCCAGTATGGTGGTACCAACTCACTCGGTTACAATTTGAACCTACCACCTAGTAAGGGGCAAGGGAAGGGTCGCCAAAAAAAACTCATTGCTACACGCCGACCGGATTCGAACCGTGGACCTCTCGCACGAGAAGCCGATGCCCAAACCACTCGGCCACCCGCCGCTTAAACCACACGCTCCGACCAGTCAATATCACCTCCGAGAAGGTAGGTGTTACACCGGAGACTCCCCTTTAGATTGCTAGCTATACTGGATTACAGGAAAACACAGCCGAGGCTGCTATGCGGCCATCTTACATCCAGTATGATGGTACCAAACCAGTCGGCTACAATTTGAGTCTACCACCTAGTAAGGGGCAAGGGAAGGGACTTACAGTTTTACACCGGGTGCTAACGGTGAAACAGCAGGTGTAGGTATGCAGCAAATTTTTCCGTCAGAAAAAAACTCACTAGTAGGTACCTACCACGCCCCGACCGGATTCGAACTTCGGACATCTGGCAAGAGAAGCCGTAGGCCAGACCACTAGGCCACCCATTGGATGGATTGATACAATCGTCCTGAAAGAAGATCGACCGAAACGGCTACCAATGACAAATAGTCCAGATTTTCAGTCCACTGGGCTGACTGACATGTGGACAACCAAATCAGGTTCCATACAATAAATCTTGTAAAATATTTTCTTCTCCACAGGATGTGCAAGCAATGTCGTCAGGACAAGAGGAAGATCCTTTTCGACTACCAGGACGGTCAACTCTACCATACATACTTGGCTAGCAAGCACTTCACCAGACCAGACATCGGTATGTAACGTTCTTATTATTCCCTTGTTTATTTATTTTGATTACTTCTCGTAGAATATTTCATTAGAATGTTTTCAGTTCTCTTAGTCTAACGTGGCGTGTTCTACTGTGATTGGTTCAAAGTTGCTAAAATTTTCTTTTTGACTTAGATTTTTTTTTTTCATAAAATATTTGCGAAGTAATGAAATAAGTTAGTTAGCGTGTAAGCGTCCTCTGCTGGACATACGCCTCTCAAATTTTCCTCCAGTCCTCCCAGTCTTCAGCGGTACGGAAGCACTCATGCTTTCTGGCATTTTTTGGCCTGGTTCTTCACCAGGCGGGTGGTCTTTCCACACTCCGTTTTCCTTTATAGCAATATGTATATCTAAAGGTATAGTATGTGTATTTCTTATTGCAGTGTGCGCCTTCAATCCGGGCCTCCACAGGATCACAGGTTTCGGCGGGGTGGACTCCTGGCCAGAAACTATCAATTGCGTCATCAAGCAGAATGTACCATTCTGCGTAACTTCTTACACAAAATATGAACTTCCCAGAGACCTACTTCGTATCAGAGAATGCTCAAACTACCAGTACAAGATTATCATGGAACCAACTCTCAATCCTTACGCAAGCATTCGACCGGATAGAAATTTTATTTCTGATGATGAAATGCCTCTTATATTCAAAAATTATTATATGATGGTATTGTGTGGAATGTATTAGCAAATCTCTAGAGATTTCATGTTGTTTTAAAGGTGTGCTGTTTGAACGTTTGACTGTCTTTAGTGGTGTACCTCAAGGTTTTAATACTGGGGACCCTTTTGTTTCTTATTTACAATTTTTTTTCTTCTACTTTGAGTCATGTGAGTTTATTTCCAGATTATAAGAAACGCACTGAATTAGAATTATCAAGTATGAGTTTTTTTAATCTATTGTGTTCTATATATACTTGGCTTGATTTCAATAAAGTATTATACTGTGGTTTTGATTTCATATATTTCATAGATTTCAAATAACAGTATACACTCTACATTATAAAATATATCACAGACATTGGTGTTAGTTAGGAAGAAAGAGTTTTAGTCACATCGTGCACATGATGATCTGGGCCCACAGTGATCAATGATGCCGATGATGATGCAGCAACAAAAAGGAGAGACAGAGGTGCCATGTCACCGCGTGATACCAAGAAGAGCTGATGACAGAAGCCGAAGACACCGTGATCTTAAATCATAAGAAAATCCAGTTCATAATATTGCCAAAACATAAAAGAACATGTCATAAAACACAAAGCGCTTGGATCTCAAGATTGTTTACTTAAGAATTCATATTATTTTCCTTCCAGAATAGGCTCATGATTGTTTTGTACTATATAGTTATAAATCTTCAATGTGTATTACTTTAAATTTCAGTGAAATATTTTATATAGTTATGTAAGTAGTTTGTTTAGCATTTTAATTTTGTATTCATTTTATATCAAATAAATCCTTTTAAATTTAAATAAATATATATAGGGAATTTAGGAAACAAAATTAACAATCTGACCCTATATTACGGTTTTAAAGCCAATAAAGAAGCTCAAATCATTTTTTGTTTAGTAAAATTTTATTCAATCAATATGTGATTTACTTCTCGGGTGTCCTAGCCCCACCAGTGGAACTATGACATTTTATGGTACTAAGATTGTTCCTATAGTAATAATTGTTGTAAAGCTTCATAGATTTTAACCTTTTCAGTCGTCGCGGGATCAACAGTTTCATTATTACTTCTAGTTTCTTCAGCATCAGCTTTCGTTGGAAAATTGTCTATTTCACCTTTTCCGGAATCAACCTTCTCTAGTAGAACTTTACTTTCAGGAACTTCAGCATCAGCGTTAAATTGAGGACTTACATCTCCAGTTTCTATAGAGTCAACTTTAACTGCGGAAAGTTCTTTCCCAGTTTCATCAGAATTAACCTTAACTTGAAAACTTAGATTTCCTATATCTACATTTTTAGACTTATCTTTTGGAATTTCTTTTAGCCTTTCTCCGTTATAAGTATCCACTTCTCTACTCTGTTCTCCAGTTTTGTCGAAATCTACTCGTGTATTTCGGCTTACTTCTTGAGAATGAGACTGCTCTTGTAGACTTTTATTTCCAGTCTCCTCAGAATAATACTTCTCTTGTGAACTTGGTTTTTCGGCTTCCTGAGAATCAGCTGTCAGTTGTAAGCTATGATTTCCAATTTTATCGAAATAAGATTCAACTTTAGGCTTATCCTTTAGAATTACTCTTAAATTCGGATCAAATTTTATTGCATGTCCATTTTTTTCAGAATCAGATGAAATGTTCATTCTATTTTCTCTAGAACTAACACTAAATTGTTTTTCTTTTCCTATTTCTCCCGAATCAAGTGAACTTTCTGTTCCAGTTTCTCTTGAACTAACATTTAATTTCCAAATTTCTCTATAATTCGTATTATTTTGTGTTGTCTGTCCATTTTCTGCAGAAACAGGTGGACTCTCCATTATAATATCTCTGGAACTAACATTAAATTGAATGTTGTGTCTCTTTTCTTCATAATCGGGTTTTACTTGCGGTATTGACGTTCTTGTTTCTTTAGATTCAACCCTCAGTGGCTTACTTTTATTTTCATCTTCTTTCGATTCAATCATTTGTGGATGTTCATTTATCTCTACTTCTTCCTTAATTTTTTTATTGTCAGCCATAACTAGTGGGCTTAAGTTCTTAGTGTCTTTAAGTTCAGTTTTATTTTCTGCATGCTCCATTTTTTCTCCGTTCTTATCGTCTTTAGATTCAGTCTTCAGGTCTTTATATTCTTCTATTTCGTCATATTCTCCGTCTTGGGGATTATTTTCCCTCGCTGTTCTTTCAATCTTGGTGTACTTCGCTATCGCTGGACCAAGGACATTTTCAACATAGTTTAGAAGGGCCAAACACTTTGCTTTAGTGTTCACATCGTTTGAGCTACCCCATAGCATCATGCCCGCTGCTGATGACTTGTAGATTGTGGCAAGTGAGTTTTGGAGGTCTTTCTGAAACAAGAAAAAATGTAAATGTAAAATATTTTATTTCTATTGTAATTTTATGGGTTCAATCTAGCCAAGCCAGTCACGCTGGCAAGAGGCCCTATAAAGTCAGGTTTTAAAAATGTTTTCTTTCAGTTTTCGCGCATAAAATTAGACAAATTAAATCAAATACATAATTTTAAAAAGCAACGAGCTTTTCAGTGTCGAAATGGGTTATTGGTTTACGTTGTTTGTACACAGCCAGTGTTATTATGTGTTACAGTTATGTAACTACTTTTAATGTCTTCCAAGTTCGAGATAACTAGGTCAGGGAGCCGTTAGCAGATGGGATTGCCCCAATTTCATCAATGTCAAATTTCAACATCGCGCGTATCAATTAAACAAGTACCGAGGGCGAAGAATTATAAAGAACGAGCGAAACACACACCGCACGCCGCATCCCGACAATCGGGGTAAGCAGAGCAATCAGTGTTGTGCTGCAAGTACTCTGTTAAATTATAGCACAACACCGACCACAACCACGTTTAGCAAAGTATTAGGACAAGATATAACTATCAAGCAGCAAGTAAGGCACGAAGGCCCACCTGCTGCATGAATCGGTGGAAAGACAGCCCAAGGTGAGAGGTGGCAAACCGGTCGCTCTTATACACGGCAACTTGTCCTTATCCCTTTTATGTAAACCAACATGGGTGGCTGTGCCGAGAGACCAATGGTGCATTCGACAGAGCCAAAAACACCTCTCCTCGCGAAAACACGCTCAGTTAGGTGCCATGCCAGCAGATTTGCAGACTGTTGCTAGGCTGTCTAGCCTGTTAATACGACGTTTGAAGACACCCAAGTTAAAGGATTCGGGAAACACACTCGCCGGAAGACAGTTCCACACCCTAACGGTGCGACAAAGAAACGATTTAGAGAACCGATGGGTTCTCAACAGCCCAATGTCAACAACAAAAGCGTGCTGAGTCTCTCTGCGCCGAGTCATGCGGAGATAGGACGGGTGGCAGGGAATAAGGGATGCGAGTTCCACAGAGCAGCGCCCGTGATAGTATCTGTAAAACAGACTAAGCGAACCTACAAATGGATATGACTCCCTTCTTATAAAAAGGAAAAAAAAAGGGATATGACCCCTTCTTATATTACTAGGTGGTAGGGTTTAACCCGCCCGGGTTGGTAACACCGCACTGAATGAAAGGTCGGTCGAAACGGCTATGTAAATAGTTTGTGTTTTCCGTCCAGTTCAGTGTAGCCGGCACGACCGAAGGAAAGGCTGACGTGGCACCAAGATCACCCGGTGTTATGGGCTGACATCACGGGAGTTGTAGGTGATGTAGCCAACCGTGTCAGTTCCATAAAAAAAAAAAAATCGTCTGTGACTCAGAGACTCCAAACCATCTGTAATTTTCGGGTCACCAACAAGACGGATGGGTCGGCGCTGTATCGAATCCAAGGAAGCAAGCAGATAATGGGGACTACCCTCCCAGATATGACTGCAGTACTCCATCAACGGCCTAATCTGTGTTTTGTACAGCAGGGAATAGTTGTGCCGGTGAGAAGAACCGCCGATTTCGGAAAAGTATTCCCAATTTTCTCTTAGTCTCCTTTTACGACATGCACCACGGGGAGACATGCATTGGGCTATTCTTATTAAGTTCTTATTAAGAAAGTATTATTATATTCTGTCCTTTATTTCACATATTGAAAATTTTACATTAATTTTATATATATTATACAAAAAAGTAATAAAAATACACAAAATTAATATAAAAATTAAATACGGTAATACCGCCGGCGGCGGGAGACAAGCCTCCAAGCACGCCGGCGGGTGCAGGCCGTGGCTACGGAGCTCTCCGGGACGACGCGAGGCAAGCTACGAGCGATAGGTGGTGGTACTAGACACGTAGGCCACCACCACCCCCATCTCGGAGAGCTCCGTATCCGCCGGACTGCACGGCGACGTCGTCGCGCAGGTCTGTTAGACGTCGTCATCTTCGCGCGCGCGTCGCCTCATGGGTGCACTACACCACCGGTAGCGGGGGCACTAGACGGGACGCGAGGTCCCGATGGCCCCAAGCTGGCCGGTGGTGGACGCCGCCCTCACCGTAGTTCTTGTGGCTCGGCCGACGTCAACACTCCATCTTAGTCGTCGATGAAATACACCGACGGCGTGGAGCTGGGTGGTAGGGTGTGCGTGTAGTGGTGCGAGAAGAATGGCGGCTCTCGTATTGGACGACCCGGGCGCGGGGAGGCCGGGCGACGCGGTGGGCGGAGGCAGTGCTGCTGCGGGCGGGCGGTGGCGGCGGCGGCGTCGAAGTCGAGCGCGGCGGCGGCCGGCCTTCGCCGCAGAGCCTGCTCTCCATCACGCGCGTCGCGTCCCGGGTGGTCTGCAGCCGCTTCTGTCGCCAGGCATGTCGAGCTGGTGGAGTACCGGGGACACCGAGCGGCGGCGGTGGTGATGCCGGCACGGTGCCTCCAACCGTGCGGGTCGCTGCGCCGCTGGAGAAGAGTCCGCGCGTGGCGGAAGCTCGGTTTGTTCGTCCCAGGCAAAAACTTTTAAAAGAAATTTTCTAGAGAAAAATTTTCCGACATGTCGGTTTGACAGCTCTTTTTCTTCTAATTATTAAGAAAATTTAGAGCTTACCATTACAATAGGAGATCAATCAGTGTTACAGTAATTGATTTTCGCCAATTACAGATTTTCCCTAAAATCCATAAAATAGTACAGATTTTTTTATTCAACCCGAATCCTTATAATATATTCGAAAGTACGTGTGTGTACACTGTACATGGGAGTGTGAGTGTAGTGTGTGAGGGTGGGTAAGGGTGTGTAATGGTGTATATAGTAAGTAGGTAGTGTGAGTGAGTGGGTAGTTGTATAAAAAAGTAAAAGTGATAAAGAAAGCGTTCATTCGCTTGTAATAATTATTTGGGTATATATACCTGTCAGCCTCGATAGCTCAGTGGTGAAGACAGTCAACTGTCGCTATTGAATGTTAAGCAACGCTGGGTGCGGTCAGTACTTGGATAGGTGACCGCTGACCGTTGGAGGCTGACCGAGGTTCGGATTCCTCGTAAAACTGTAGGTCACTTCCCTCCTAATCTTACTTGCCCGCCCGGGTTGGTACCACCGCACTGAAAGAAACGTCGGTTGAAACGGCTATGTAAATAGTTTGTGTTTTCCGACCAGTTCAGTGTAGCCGGCCCGATCAAAGGGGGAAGTACTGACATGGCACCTAGTTCACCCGGTGTTATGGGCTGACATCACGGACGTTGTAGGTGAGGTAGCAAACCGTGTCGGATTACATAAAAAAAAAACCTGTCGTAGGCTCGGCCTTCGGCCTCAGTGAGTTACTGTTTTCGAGAAAGTATATCTTTTACCTGAACGGTAAAATTGTTCATTACGTACGCGTCGAGCGATCGACCGGCCGACCCGCCGACATCGATTTTACCTTCGCTTATACTTAAGTCGAAAACCGCTCTATCAATTTCGCTGGGGAGATCCGGGTATTGTAGGAGTGGGGAAAGAAATTCCCCAGAATCCTGTTCCACACCTTTGCAGTGCGGCTCAAGAACGATTTAGAGAATCGTGCAGTTAGAAGAACTCTTCTGTCGACTACAAAGGGGTGTTCCGCGAGAGTATGGCGGGTTTGGCGAAGGCGAACAGGAGGAGGGGGGATAAGGGAAGCAAGTTCGTCAGAGCAGCGGCCATAGTAGTACTGATAAAATAGGCTCAATGACCCTGCGCTGCAGAAGCTGAACTTATTGCAGAACCATTTATCTATACACTGAGATATTCCTTTCGGCAGAAAAATCAAACTTGCTTCCCTTATTCCTAGCCATCCAACCTATCTTCGCAGCACTCGCCGCAGAGAAACTGAGCACCCTTTTGTTGTTGAGAACCCATCAGTTCTCAAAATCGTTCCTTTGTCGCACCGCTAGTGTGTGGAACTGTCTCCCGGCGAGTGTGTTTCCCGAATCCTTCAACCTGGGTGTCTGTCCTCAAACGTCGTATCAACGGGCTAGACAGACTAGCAACAGAGTCCGCAAATATGCTGGCATGGCGCCTCACTGAGCGGTGGTTTCGCAAGGAGAGGGATTTTTGGCTCTGTCGACTGTACCATTGGTCCCTCGACACGGCCACCCATGTTGGTTTACATAAAAACCATAGTAGTACCGATAAAATAGGCTCAATGACCCTGCGCTGTAGAAGCTGAACTTATTGCAGAACCATTTATCTATACACTGAGATATTCCTTTCGGCAGAAAAATCAAACTAACCTCGCTGAGGTATCCGCCATCGCGATATCGATACCAGAAGTAAGGCAGTACTCTCGCCTGCTTCCTCACGCGCTTGGCCTCCGAGATCCTGCCACGTATCATCTGCTGCAGCTCGTTGGAAGTCAACTCCTTGGAGCTGTACACCGAGGGGAAGAGAGCCGTGCTCTCGTCCCACAGCCAGGATAGTCTGGAAGAGGATGCATTGTGACAAGTCTCATAATTGAGTAGGCATAGTATAAGGCAGCAGGAAGCCTATACTGCACGTTTTAGGCTCAAGATCAACATTCCCATTGACATGTATGTATATTATGCTGTTTGTATTTTTAACACCCGACGAAAAAAACGAAGGGTTGTTATAAGTTTGACGTGTGTGTGTGTGTCTGTGTGTCTGTCTATGGCATCGTAGCTCCCAAACGGATGGACCGATTTGGATGCGGTTTTTTTTATTAGGAAGCTTGTTTAATGGGGATGGTTCTTAGCTATGTTTGTAATCAAGTAATCAAGTAATTAAGTAATAAAAAAATGTATTATCTTAAAAAGTGGACCGAATTGCATGCGGTTTTTTAAAAAAGCTTGAAATAAAAGTTAAATTAAAAATGTAAAAATATAAAAAAACCCCGACCCTTAATTTCCGTTGACTTACGTAAATAAAATATAAAAACTCAGAGCTGCGCGGAAATTTACTTAGCGGTCCACCGACTCCTTTAAGTAAGTCAACGGAAATTATTTTTTTTCTTTTTAAGGGTCGGGGAGGTTTTACGTATTGTATAAATAGGTATGTATGTTACATGTAGATATATTCACAAAAATAAAACACTTATTACTTCCCTTCTTACCTTACTAGGTGGTAGGGTTTATCCCGGCCGGGTTGGTACCACCGCACTGAACGAAACGTCGGTCGAAACGGCTATGTAAATAGTTCGTGTTTTCCGTCCAGTTTAGTGTAGCCGACATGAAATGAAGGGAAGCACTGACATGGCACCTAGTTCACCCTGTGTTATGGGCTGACATCACGGATGTTGTAGGTGATGTGGCCAACCGTGTCAGGTTCCATAAAAAAAAAAAAATAAAAAAAAAAAAACTTATTCCTCCTCCCTTTCGCTTGCACTACCCATACTTCTTTCTCTGTATTTTATTCCTCATCACCGAAATATTGACTGGAAGAAATTAAGCGACCACCTCGGGGTCCTCGGTGTCGAACTGTCGCACGACTTGAACTTCCGGCGTCACATTGAGGGCAAGGCCAAGCTGGCCTCAAAAAGCTGGGTGTACTGAACAAGGTGCGACGGTACTTCACGCCGGGCCAAAAACTGACGTTGTACAAAACACAGGTTAGGTCCTGCTTGGAGTACTGCTCGCACTTGTGGGATGGCTCAGCTAAATACCAGCTTGCGCCGCTAGACTCAATCCAGCGTCGTGCCGTGCGACTAGTAGGTGACCCTGTGGTGTCCCGCGACTTAGAACCACTGCAACTCCGTAGGGACGTCGGCTCCCTAAGTGTGTTCTATCGTCTATTCCATGGGGAGTGTTCGGAGGAGCTGTTTAACGCGATTCCGCCGTCCCCATTCCACCTCCGCACTACGCGTACTGGGCAGGGGATGCACCCCTATTCAATCGACCTACCACGGATGCGCACCAACCGGTTTTGTAGGTCTTTTATTCACAGAGCCGTGAAAATGTGGAACGCACTCCCTTCTCATCTATTTCCTCCCAAGTAAAGCCTGGGGTTTTTCAAAAGGGGCGTGAAAAGGCTCCTGTCAGGCCGGCATGGCATTCGCAATCCCCGTGCATCACAGAATGTCCATGGGCATCGTTAGACACCTACTTGTAGGTGAAACGAAGCCACATGTCGCGCTATCAATAAAAAAAAATAAAAAAAGAAGGACTGTCAGCCTCGATAGCTCAGTGGTGCAGACAGTCGACTGTCGGTATTGATGGTTAAGCAACGCTGAGCCGGTCAGTACTTGGACGGGTGACCGCTCGACCGTTGGAGGCTGACCGTGGTTCGGATTCCACGTAAAATGTCGGTCCCTTCCCTTCTTACCTTACTAGGTGGTAGGGTTCAACCCGCCCGGGTTGGTACCACCGCACTAAATGAAACGTCGGTCGGAACGGCTATGTAAATAGTTTGTGTTTTCCGTCCAGTTAAGTGTAGCCGGCGCGACCGAAGGGGAGCACTGACATGGCACCTAATTCACCCGGTGTTATGGGCTGACATCACGAATGTTGTAGGTTATGTTGCCAAAAAGGGTCAGTTTCCATAAAAAAAATATCACTTGTAGTGATAAGTCCGCCTTTGCGCACTCCTTTAGGTATTTCATGTGGTGGTACCGCCGTACTTATGGGTGGCTGAGTCAGAGGGGTTAGATCACATGCTCCGACCAGCCAATATTACTTAACAAAAGGTAGGTTAGGGGCCATACCGGAGACTTTCCTTGGTCTTTGGATTGCTGATTATACTGAACTAGAGAAGAACACATCCGAGGCTTATATATGGCCATCTGACGTCCAGTACGTTGGTACCAACCCAGTCGGCTACAATTTCAGCTGTACAACTTGATTTACCACCTAGTGAATGTATAACTAAGTGCTATTAAAAATTCTCCTATCCTATTTATTATACATAAAATATTACCCCCCTTTTTGCTTTGCGCAGTCGGGTAATAATTATATACATATTAATCCTTGTTGCAATAACCGTGTCCTACACTGGCGGGCGTGGACAGGAAAACGGAGTGTCGGGAAGACCGCCCGCCAGGTGGGACGACGACATCAAGTACGTCGTACGTGGAGTGCGTCGGTGGAAAGCAGTGGTTCCGCACCGCTGAAGGCCGGGAGGACTGGACAAAAATTGGAGAGGCGTATGTCCAGCAGTGGATGCATACACGCTGACCGACTACTAAGAAAGTGCTCACAGTGTGGGGCTGGTACTTAAAAAGAATAGCCCCACTGTATTTTTTTTTTATGGAAACTGACTCGGTTGGCACTTGGCTACATCACCTACAACATCCGTGATGTCAGCCCATAACACCGGGTGAACTTGGTGCCATGTCAGTGCTTTCCTTCATTTCATATCTCCCCGTGCATGTCGTAAAAGGCGACTAAAGGACAAGGTGCTGTGCTAAAGGGCTAGACAGGCTAGCCAACTCTCACCTTGGCGTGGTCCTTCCACCGAGTCATGCAGCAGGTGGGTTTTCGTGCCTAGATTGTTATCTTGTCCTAATACAGTGCTAAACGTCGTGATCGGTGTTGTGCTGTAATTTACAAGAGTATTTGCAGCACAACACCGATTACTCTGCTTACCCCGATTGTCGGGATGCAGCGTGTTGTGTTTATGTTAAAATTCAGATTCAAATATTTATTTCGCCATAAAGAACACACAACACAGAGCATCAAATACCTACCGCCCGCGCCCCCTACTAGAGGCGCCCTAAGCGATGATATTTGAAACCCAATAACCGTACGCTGAGCTGCTAGCGCTTCGTATGTGTGTGTGTTTGCTAGTATCGACACTACACACAAAGAGGAGTAAGTTAGGCACACGCACAAAATAAATGCACACGCACAACACACATAATATGTAAGTCATAGGCCACGCCCACAGGCTTCAACTCCGTTGTAGAGAAATCGCGCTCACGGCGCCTCTAGTAGGGGCGGGCGCGCGCATTTCATGCTCTGTGACACACAACAATAACAATATTTCCTTGAGACCGTGTGGGGCCGGTACTTAAAAAGAATAGCCCCACCGCACCTCTCCCAGCGCATGTAGTAAAAGGCGACTAAGAGATAAGGACAAGATGCCGTGCTAAAGGGCGACAGGGTTGCCACCTCTCACCTTGGCACGCTACTTCCACCGAGTCATGCAGCAGGTGGGTCTTCGTGCCTTACTTACTGCCTGATCGATTGAATCTTGTTCGAATACTTTGCGAAACGTGGTGGTCGGTTTTGTGCTGTAATTTACCAGAGTGTTTGCAGCACAACACCGATTGCTCTGCTTACCCCGATTGTCGGGATTCAGCGTGTGTGATATGTACATATGCATATATTCAGTATGGTTCGTCATAATTTTTTTTTAAGTGCTCACCGATCGTTCTCCTCGAGCACTTGAGATGAGCACTCTTGCCGCTTGGTGCTCGGGCTCATGTTGAAGCAGTAGGGGAAGCCGTAATAACCCCACGAGGCCCGAGGCCGGAGCTTGCGGGCCAACACTATCGACGACTGCATGAATCTCCGACCGGCCTCCTCGAACCGACGAACTGCCTGCAATTTGCAATTTAAAAATGCTCTACAGGGTGTTTCAGGATAGGGTTTCGTAACTTCTGGGTTCGAAAGGGGTCCATATTTGAAAAAGAAAAGCTCTGAAACTTTTTCCCAGATTCGGTCATATTATAGTACTTTTTGGTGAAAATCGTTTCATCGAGATTTGGTGGACGGTTAACATACGCCTTTATTAAATAAAAATTAAATGACTAAATTGCAATTTTTAACTAGAATTGAACTACATGTAGGTAAATTCCAAACACTTAAATTTAAATGACATCAAAAGAAAAAGGGTACTGGACTAGGTCATTGCACTACCTAGACCTAGACAACACCTCCCCATACTGACTGTCCATCGAGTTTTTATATCAATTTCCAATTTTTGTATGAAAAAAAAGTACGGAATTTCGATTATGTGATAAGGATTTTTTTCTTCTAATAATAACTTTCTATTCCTGAATTTTCTCAAGCCTATCCTGAAACACCCTGTATTCAGCGGTTCTCAATCTATGGTACGCGTACCAACAGTGGTACGCGGACTGCTTCGAGGTGGTACGCGAAAAAAATTAAAAGTGCCATAATCTTAATTTAGAAAGTTTTTTCGATGAACATAAAATATAATTTGAATTCTGATGTTCTTAGCGATATAAAAACCCACTGTCAAATGCTCATAGTGAGTGACAGGGCCTTAAATAGCCGCTTAGTTCTGACGTTTTATTCAGTGCGGTGGCATCATTGGGGGGTAATTGTTGTTCGCGTCCGTGACACCTTAAGGTCCTAAAGTCACACGTGCCTCCTGGGTGGTGCCAAATGAACAACAGAATACTTGTGGTAGACAGGTCTTCCACCGTGTCGTCCGGGAAGGTACCACAGCTCGTAGGCGCAACCTCCTGATGCAGCTTGCTGCACTTGGAGGCCAGCAGACGAGTCAGCCGGGTCGGTGGACCGAGCAAGCGGAGGAAAGGAGGGGAGTGGATATTATTTCAGCCAACAATGAGGGCTCACTACCCAATTGCACTGTCTCTCGGGCCAGGGAGAGCCAGGTGCAACAGGAGTTATGTCGCTACCTGCCCGCGGATAGTACAGGGGCCCGCCGCGTGCGGTCGCACCAGCCTGCGTCGGGGGCTGCCCTATCAGCCAGCGAAAAATCCTGACGGAGGTGCACCTTGAGGCATGGTGACCTGGGGAGACCGGGGTGCATCCTCGTCAGGGGGGGCCTGGGGGTCCTCTCGTCCCTTGTGACAGTGTTCTTGGAGAGCCCACTTGAGCTGTCTTCAATATTACCGCTCCCCAAATCTCGTCTTGCTTGCTCCATTTTTTCATTTCCCTCAAAACTAACCTCATGCCAAAAAACAAAAGGAAATTCACCGCTTTAAGTGCGACTCCCACGTCTCCCAAACACTTTAAAGTAGACATGTGTAATATATGCGGTCTACGAGCTAACTTTAATGCTGTCGCCCAACATCTGCAGACAGCAAAACCACATCTTTTGTTTTTAACGGAGACTCAGGTCGCCCAACACACTACAAACCTGGACATCCCTGGATACAGTCTTTTCGAAAGATTTGTAGCCAAGAGTGGTGTATGTGTGTATGGTCGGTCTGACGTTTCCGTTAAACGGCTCACACTTTTCGAAGATCCTCAGTTTCCAGTCGTATGGATCCGCGTCAACCTTCCCCACGTGGTAAGAGTTTACGCGGGTGTATACCGCTCTCCCAACTTAGGTGCCAAGGAAAGTGCCGCGCTATTTGAGTATCTAAGCAGCTCGGCCGATAGAGTGCTCTGCCAACTACCTACAGCAGAAATTGTGATGTTGGGAGACTTTAACGCCAAACATGGAGATTGGCTTGGCTCCTGCACCACGGATGCTGCTGGTAAGGATGCATATAACTTGGCCATGGCGCACGGGTTGACACAGCTTGTGTCTGGTATAACTAGAGTCCCTAGGAACCCGTCGCATAGGGCAAACTTGCTGGACCTTGTGTTGACTTCGGAGCCAAAGGGGTACAAGGCTGTTGTGAAAGCCCCACTGGGGAATTCAGATCACTGCCTTGTATCCACAACAGTGCCAACTGCGTACTATGCGGATACACGCGAGAGTAGTACTCGCACTGTCTGGCACTACAAGTCCGCACAATGGGACGACCTCCGCACTTTTTTCGGAGGTTATCCTTGGCAGGAGACATGCTTTCGGTCCGCGGACACGTCTCAGAGCGCCGAAGCTGTCGCCGAGGTGATACTACAGGGCATGGAATACTTTATTCCAAGTTCTGTGGTTCCCATCGGTGGCACGCAGAAGCCCTGGTTCAACCGTCAATGCCGCTTGGCTGTCGAGGCGAAGAACCAGGCCTTCAAGCGGTGGCTGTGCGATCGGTCCGTGGAGTCGAGGCGTGCCTATAATGCTTCTATCAAGTCCAGCAAGCGTGTGCTTGATTTGGCCAAGTTTAAGCACGACCGAGGAGTAAGCCAAAAACTCGCACGCTGTCCTACCGGGAGTCGTGCGTTTTGGTCCCTGGCGAACTCTATCGGTCGTAACTTCTGCCGAGCTGCAACCCCCCCGCTGGAACGTCCCGATGGAACACTCGCTATCCTTGCCAAGGAGAAGGCGAATATATTCGCTCGCCTTTTTGCTTCCAACTCGACCTTAGACGACCAAGGCGCTACCCCTCCGTCGTTACCTCAATGCGATAAATCGATGCGTGAGGTACGATTCCATAACAGGGCGGTCTTCAAAAGTCTACGTCAGTTGGACGCCTCCAAGAGTAGTGGTCCTGACGGCGTTCCTGCGCGTGTGCTTAAAGTGTGTGCACTTGAATTGACACCTATCCTCACTCGTCTCTTTAGGCGCTCTTTTTCCTCCGGTATCGTGCCTGCTTGCTGGAGAAAGGCTGCGGTCCAACCAGTGCCCAAAAAAGGCAACTCTGCTGACCCCAAAAACTATCGGCCTATTGCGATAACCTCTCTCCTCTGCAAGGTTATGGAGCGGGTTATTAACACCCAGCTTCTGACATATCTAGAAACTTGTAAACTCCTTGATGACAAGCAGTACGGTTTCCGTAAACAGCGATCATCAGGAGATATTCTAGCATATGTCACGCATGTGTGGGCTGAGAGATTAGACAACTTTGGAGAGTCGCTGGCAGTTGCCTTAGACATATCTAAGGCTTTTGATCGCGTTTGGCACCGTGGTCTCCTCAGCAAGCTTCCGGCCTACGGTATTCCCTCATCCCTCTGCAATTGGATCGCCAGCTTCTTGGGAGACCGATCCATATTTGTAACCATTGACGGTGCAAAATCGGTAGATTTCCCAATAAACGCTGGCGTTCCACAGGGCTCGGTGCTGTCGCCTACATTATTCCTGTTATTTATTAACGACCTACTGTGCCTAGGTAACATTCACAGTTATGCAGACGACAGCACCGCCGACGAGGGTTACGCTAAAGACTGGACTGCTAGAGAGGTGCGCATTGACGATGCTCGACGTCAAACAGTTAACAGAGTCGACGATGTTCTCGTTAAGGTAGCCTCCTGGGGCCGCGAGAACCTTGTTGATTTCAACGTCAGCAAAACTCAAGCATGCGCCTTCTCTACCAAGGCCGACCGGTTTCCCTTCCAAGCTACGTTCCAGGGTACGGCCATACCTAACAATGACAAATTGGACCTCCTGGGCGTGGAATTGACCAAGGATGTGGGTTTTAGGGGTTTCATAGAGTCCAAAGCCACACTTGCCTCTAGGAAATTAGGCGTCCTCTACCGCAGCAGACGGTTCTTCTCACCGGCGCAGCTCCTTATGCTATATAAAGCGCAAGTTCGCCCGGTGATGGAGTACTGTAGCCATCTGTGGGGTGGATGCCCTCTTTACTTATTGGCGTCCTTGGACTCTATCCAGCGCCGTGCTATCCGTCTAATTGGTGATCCCAAGCTCACGGAGAGACTTGAATCATTGGGCCACAGGCGAACAATCGGTTCTCTTAGCCTGTTCTATAGGTACTACCATGGACGTTGCTCTGATGAATTGGCTTCTCTCATCCCTCCAGCCCCCATCCGTCTCCGCCACACCCGCCGGACTCGCTCGGAACATCCATATGTTGTTGACACCCAACTACTAAGAACACATCGTTTTTCGAAATCTTTCCTGTGTCGAACGGCGAAAATATGGAACGGTCTTCCGGTGAGTGTGTTCCCCACCACCTATAACCTGGGAATCTTCAAAAGGCGTGTCAATAAATTAGACGACAACCTTTTTGTCCGCCTCATAGCCGGCATGGCGCCTCTCTGAGCGTGGTTTCGCGAGGAATGGTGTTATTGGCTGTGTCTGATCTTCCGTTGAAGTATTGGGCACAGACACCCGCGCCGGCTGCCTATAAAAAAAAAAAAAAAAAAAAAAAAAAAAAAAGACATTAAACCCCTTTTAATCTCTTTGGGTGGCATCAATCAGACGTGTTAGACTGAATTGGGAATCAATTCAGTGGGTTAAGACCCTACCACCTAGTAAGGTAAGAAGGGCAGAGACCTACAGTTCCGGAATCCCGAACATCGGTCAGGCAGGCAGGATCAACGATGGAGCGGTCACCCATCCAAGCTCATCGCCCGGGTGTGTTAATTTCTCGATCGCACGTCGTCGGTCCATCGCACCAGCAGCATGCTGACGCGATAAAAGACTCCTTCAGTTGTATTTAAATCGTGTATCAGACGAAATCAAATGACGCGTACGTACTTATAACTGAACGAGAGAATTCATACTTAAAGAAGGGGCATGATCACCAAGACGTCGAGCAGGTGATTTTTTTTATGTAATTCGGTACGAGTGGCTGAGTCAGAGGGGCCAGAGCATATGCTCTGACCAGCCAGTATCACCTCCGAGAAGATTGGCGCAATACCTACTGGGGCCTTCCCTATGGATTGCTGGCTGTACTGGACTAGAGGAGAACACAGGAGTTGCTATTTTTTTTTTTACTGAACGCAGCTCGGCCTTCGGCCTCACCCTTATTGATTAACTTTCTTCGAGAGTGTAAGTTGTGTTGATGGCCGCTCTATGGGTGTACATTGTTGGTGGTAAATTAATTGGGTTAATTGAATCTGCAGCCTCACTACTGGGAATATGTTGTAATTATATCGTTGCGTGTTACACAATGCACGCACGCGCAAATGCAGTGAATGAACGCGCAAAGATTCAATGATTTGTCAGTTTGTCAGCCTCGGTAGCTGAGTCAGTAGTGCGGTCGGTCAACTGTTGTTAAGCAACCCTTTCCAGATTCCTCGGAGTCCCACCTAAGATTACCTGAGATTACCGAGACTTTGATCGGATTCCCAATAATTCCCTTGGGATTCCTAGATTCCCTGGGATTACGCGGGACTGCCTACGATTTCCAGATTCCTCGGCCTTCCACCAAAGGTTACCTGAGATTACCAAACAATTGTACACCAGATTCCCTAAGTGACTGACCCCTCGATCAGGAGCCAGGACCGCATTGTATGTGGAGAGCCATCGTCTCTGCCTACCTCATTGACGAACAGCCGTTACGGTTTTTCTTTCTGGAAATTGACACGGTTGGCTACATTACCTACAACATCCGTAACAGCGGGTGGACTAGGTGCCATGTCAGTGCTTCCCTTCATTTCATGTCGGCTACACACTGAACTGGACGGAAAACACGAACTATTAAAATAGCCGTTCCGGCAGACGTTTCATTCAGTGCGGTGGTACCAATCCGGACTTGATAAACCCTAGTGTTTTTAAGTTTACTCTGTTATTAATTATATTCATTTTTAAGTTTCCAGATTAACAGTAGTAGGTTTAAAGACTTACCTAAGTCGCCTTTCACCCGTTACGTCACGGGCTTAGTCAGGAGCTGCGGGAGTTCCTGGAGCCGACGTATGGTGTCCGTTGTACCAGACGTCAAACTGAGTTTCAACAGTTTGACGTCTGGTACAACGAACACCAGACGTCCCTGGAACTCCCGTAGGTCCTGAAGAAGCCCGTGAGGTAGCGGGTGAAACGTCGACTTATGTAAGTCTTTAAACCTACTGTTTTAATCCGGAAACTTAAAAATGAATATTGATAAACCCTACCACCTAGTAAGGGTAAGAAGGGAAGGGACCTATAGTTTAATGTGGAATCCGAACCACGGTCAGCCTCCAATCGTCGAGCGGTCACCCATCCAAGTACTGACCGAGCTCAGGATCGACCGGCCGCACCACTGAGCTACCGAGCTGCGACACGTTATGGTGCGATGCTACTCACCCATAGGCGCCGACTCCGTGGGTGCTCGGGGGCTCCAGCACCCACGGAGTGATAAATTGATAATAGACATAGACATAACTGATCAGTAATCGGATTTGACCTACGATAAAAGTGCCTTATTTCCTGCCTACAAGCCTTTGAGCGGCCGCATTTACACATTCGCACGAGTGGCGCGGCGAATAGCGAACGTTATAGTACTCCTATATTATTCTATACCATGCAATATAATATAGGAGCACTAATCCTTATTCATTATTCCTTATTCCTTATCCTTACCTATAATAAAATCCAACGTCTGCTTTCTGTCTGAGTGTCTGAGTGTATGTCTGTCTGTCCGCTTATAACTCGAAACCACTGAACCGATTTTAATAAAAAAAAAATCTACGGATATCTTGATTCTTCCCATCAACTATTAGGCTACTTACTATCACGCTAAATGGCTTATGAGGTTAGCAGTGAAGTGAAATATGAGAGCGGTCTGCTTTCTGTCTGAGTGTATGTATGTCTGTCTGTCCGCTTATAACTCGAGAACCACAGAACCGATTTTAATAAAAAAAAATTCTACGGATAGCTTGATTCTTCCCATCAACTATAGGCTACTTACTATCACGCTAAATGGCTTATGAGGTTAGAAGTGAAGTGAAATATGAGAGCGGTCTGCTTTCTGTCTGAGTGTATGTATGTCTGTCTGTCCGCTTATAACTCGAGAACCACTGAACCGATTTTAATAAAAAAAAAATCTACGGATAGCTTGATTCTTCCCATCAACTATAGGCTACTTACTATCACGCTAAATGGCCTATGAGGTTAGCAGTGAAGTGAAATATGAGAGCGGGCGGAGCCGCGGGCACAGCTAGTGTGTGTATATTCGTGCTAATGTGTAAATGCTGCGTGAAATGCAAAACATTGAGCAAATGTTTTGCCAATCCATGCTGCCGTGTGCCGGGAGGATTAGAGAAAAAAGTGAGAAGCATATGTCCAGCAGTGGACGGCAATGATGATGATGATTGTTCAATATATACTTATCTTCTTTTCTTCTCTTCTATATAAATAAAAACAAGTGGCTATAGTAAAAAAAAAATGCATGAGCATCCACGAGGATTTCTAAAAGTCGGCGCTCCTGTACTCACCTCTTCTTGTATCCACAACGGGGGCCACAAGGGATGCCTCCGCCGCTCTACCTCGTACGAGACATTCTTGTAAGGGTACAAACTGCCGAAGTTCTGTCGGAAAATAGGGCGCCACGATTCGAAGTCTATTATGCCGACGCCTGAAAATTTGGGAAAACGTTATAGCACAACAAATTAGGATAAACGGTTTAGTGCGGTTTTGTACATACAATTTTTTTTTATGTAATCCGGTATGGGTGGCAGAGTCAGTGGGGCCAAAGCACATGCTCTGACTAGCCAATATTACCTCCGAGAAGGTAGGCGCCATACGGGAGACTTCCCTGGATTACTGGTATTTTTTCAAAATTGGCATTTTTCAGTATGAAATATGCCGCTTATATTTGAATATACCCTAAAAGTCATTTTCAATGTACCCGAAGGTCATGTAATCTTTTTCCTAGCTAAGACTGAGAATGTATTTATTTATGCAAAATTCCTTTATCACCGGTTCTTTGTTTTTCGTATTTATGTTATATTAATGTTTTAATTTATAAATTTTGTTCATTATGTCTCACGGAAACCTTGATATGATCAACACCGACCTTGTCGGCTGGTATGCGGGTTATCAATATGTATTAATCTTTTGCAAATAACCACATAGGTAGTCTTCCGCAGTCGTGATTTGCCGGAAGCAAGAATTTATTTAATAACGTCTCAAAATGATAACAAAGTTTGTATTTTGTTTTTTTTTTGTAGTTTTGAAAACTTTATTTTAAAATGTCTTTTTAATGTATTTTTAAAGTCTTTGAAAAATTTATTTTATCCATTCATATTATAACCTGATATTATTTTCCCGACTAGGGTTTTAATACCAATCATTTTATCTATATCTTTATATATTTATCTCGTACTGAAAATTATTTATTTATTAACTTCAAAAAAAGGAGGAGGTTCTCAATTCGACTGTATTTTTTTTTATGTTTGTTACCTCAGAACTTTCGACTGGGTGAACCGATTTTGATGATTCTCTTTTTATTTGAAAGCTGGTGCTTCCCGTGTGATCCCATTTCAATTTGGTCAAGATCAGATTGGAAAGCGAGTACATTAATAGCAAACAATTACTAAAAAAATAAATAAATATATATAAAAATTTATTAATATTTATAAAAATAAATAATACATAAATGTATGAAATAAAAAAAATCTAACCCTAGAGTTGAAGGCAGTGCTAAAGCAAGCAAAAATGATGCATGAAAGAAAACATAAGTGGATGATATCGTGCCTCTCACAACACAACACAGGGTATCCTAGCGTGAGAGACAGGACTATAAGTAAAATTGCTAGTTTAAGCCCAGAGTGTACCTAATTATAGTTTGTAAGAAAAAAAAAATGTAAACTAGGTTAAGTTATAAAGAAAAATAAATAAATCTTATTCTATCCTTGTGATTTGTTTGTGTAGCCTTCACCTCTAGGGTTCGATTTTATTTTATTTTATACGTTTTTGAAGGCGGTTTTATATTTTTTTTAATAGTTTTTTATTTCACAGTTTTTTACACAGTTTTTTAATCACTTGGTTTTATTGTTTAATGTTGAACTGCTCATATTGCATGGAATTTACTGTAAACGTGTGCCTATTGAAAATTGCTACAGCACGATGGATTTTCCACATACAATGCTCGCTGAAATAAAATACTTTTGACTTTGACTTTGACGTTGTTTTACACAAAAAAATATGCTATTGACACGAGTAGAGTTTAGTGGAGATTGAAAAAAAAAAACTTGAAATAGTTTTCGTTTTTATTCACAACAAAATTTTATTCCCTTTCTTGAACAAAAGTCGAGGGAGTCTGCATGTACACATTCAGCCGTCAAACTTAGTTCGTGGATTTGATGTTTGCGCAGTTTGAAACAATTTTTTCGTAAGAAAAATTTTCAACTTTGGTGGCCCATATTGCCCCACCTAGGCTTCATACAAGGTTTTGTTTGACGTATCGAATAAACTTAAAACCTTTTTCTATTCGGTAAAGTTTGACTCGATTATGCAGCGTAAACGACTAAAGCGTGAGAGGTGCCATGCCAACTAGAAGGGCTAATTTGGGCCAGAAGGGATGGAGTGACAAAATAAAAATGTATTACGTATTTGAAGTCATCACATGGATCTTTCATCCGACATATTTAGAATTGTTGTGTGTGTGGTTGCTGAGTACTAAGCGTTGCTAAGTACAAATAAAGTCTTAATTTTTATTAGTCGAACCCCCTTACCCGAGCCTAAAGACGTTTCATCAAATTTACGTCCAGAACAGCCCATTTCTAAAGTTCGATAAAAATATATTGATAAATAAATTATTTATCCTTAAAATGAAAAAAAAAAAAAACAAAAATTGTTCATTGACATTACGGAGTTGTCATTAGTAATCATTACAATTACCAATTACAAAGAATACGACTCATACGGTAGTTTCATATCTAAAGCGTGCAAGTAATTACTATTGCTAACCGGTTGAAGTTTATCGATTAGACTTTTTTGATGCTGCTGTGAATTTATTGTTTTTCTTTCCGGTTCATTATGGTGAAATTGAACGAAAATATCATATACTTTTAGCGAAATTCGTTCATTTGGTTGCCAAAATTGTAAATATTAATTTTCGCTTAAATTTATTTTATTTAACTCAATTTGATTTTACTTTTTGAGGGTTTTTGAGGCGTCGATAAAGCCCAATTCTTCGCAGAACTTGTTATGTGATGTAACTAAAAAGAGTGAAATAAAAAACGGTTTTAAAAAACATTATACCGACCTCATTCATATTCGGACCCTTGAGTTGAGGGCGGTACAAAAGCACACCTAAAAATTGATAGACGGACCCCTTTTGTGCTGTTGTACCGCCTTCAACTAAAGGGTCCGAATATTAATCAAAATATTATTTAACACTTTTAAATTCTAGTTGTTTTTGGAGGTCGGTTCAGTTTTGTTTTTTTTTATATTTTAAGTTTCCGACTTAATTTTTTTTTTTATGTAATCCGGTATGCGTGGCTGAGTCAGAGGGGCCAAAGCACATGCTCTGACTAGCCAATATCACCTCCGAGAAGGTAGATGCCATACCGGAGACTTCCCTGGATTGCTGGCTATACTGGACTAGAGGAGAACACAACCGAGGCTGCTATGCGGCCATCTTACATCCAGTACGGTGGTACCAACCCAGTCGGCTACAATTTGAGCCTGCCACCTAGTAAGGGGCAAGGGAAGGGACCTACAGTTTTACACCGGTTCCGAACGGGGACGCAGCAGGTGTAGGTATGCATGTAAATTTTTTCGTCAGAAAAAACTCATTGGTACACGCCGACCGGATTCGAACCTCGGACCTCCCGCATGAGAAGCCGATGCCCAAACCACTCGGCCACCCGCCGCCTGAATCAATTACTTCAATCGTATGTTACGCATTTCTTGATATCATGATTATAATTATGAATTTGATACTTATTGATTACTTACAATGGAAATTACATAATTTTATTTAATTACAATATTGTTACGTGATTTACTGGTTACATAAAACGGGTAACAATTTTTCGCACGTGTCGCATTTGATAATTTTGTCGCCTTCGTGCTATACATTTTATCAAGAAACGACCAAGTTTACTGCATTCTTTAAAGTCTTATCGTCACGTTCTGCATATAAATAACATTGTGTGACATAATTAACAAAAGAATGTGACCAGCTTTATCTCTTGTATGCAACTGAAGTATGGTCACGTTCCGCAAATCGGAACAGGACGACGCTTGAAAATTACGAAGAATGCGACCAATGCTAGAACGCTGACTCAATAAACGTGGACACTTTCTGCAAAAAAACATCTTGAGGAATGCAACCAGCCTTATCTAAATAACAGAGATGGTGGTCACGTTTTGCAAAAAAAACAAAGCTTTGAAATTGTTTATTTAGCAACAATGCGACCAGATTTGCTCCGTTTACAAAAGCACTGTGGTCGCATTTAGCGTAACAATAAATCCACATTACCTAGGTATATCACCTATATGTTAATCTAAGGAAGGTCAGGTTTGTTGTCACGTTTGTATGTAAGTAGGTACGTAGGTTCGTATGTATATATGTATATATGTATGTATTTATGTATGTATGTATGTATGTATTTATGTATGTATGTATATTGTGTGGGACATATCATTTGAATCTGCGCTAACTTCGAATAGGGTTACCATTGAAATTTCAAATTTCTGGATTGGTCGGATATTAGTCCAGAAAGAACCAATCGGTTCTCAAAACCCTTTTCTTTGACGCACCGCCAGGGTGCAGAACTGCCTTCCGACGAGTGTGTTTCCCGAATCTTTTAACCTGGATGTCTTCACTTCAGGCGTCGTACAAGAGCTGGCATGGCGCCTCACTGAGCGCGGTTTCGCGAGGAATGTGACTTTGGCTCTGTCGGTTGCACCATTGGGCCCTCGGGACAGCCACACTCATGTTGGTTTAAAAAAAATGTACTGTGGGGTCTCTATCTTGGGCTGTAAGGTAATATCCATCCGCGCTGCAACTACCGTATTGATTGAAAATCCGGCGCGTCGCTTCAAAAAAAAATTAAAAATAAAAAAAAACATTCGAGTTCCGCCAGTATTCAACGTAGAACAATTAAAGCAAAAAATTTGCCCTGACATGACACTTTGCAATTATGAACACAATGTACTGAGCTGACATGTGAGTTTGAAGCGTGATGTTGCCAAAATTACGGTATTTGAATTATTTGTTTGTGCTCTGATATCTCTAATGTCTTTTTTTTCTATTCTTTGGTAACTTGACCAATACTTGTGCGTCAATAACGTAGGTATTGCTTCACAAATATTGTCAACTTTATACACATTCGTGTATATTTGTAAATATCGCCTATCCCTATACTTACTACCTGTGAAATACGTCGCTGGTTACATACCTAATTAACTTAAATTATGTACTCTTTTATAACTAACATGTATGTAACTGTTTATATTTCCTGAATAAATAAATAAAAATAAAAATAAATAAAAATGTTAGGATAATGAAAAATAGCCGAAATAAAAAAAATTGCGTCACTATTAAAATTAGTTAATTTTTTTATATTTCCCAGAACTATTATTTAATCTAACAAGAAATCACGTTTTATTAGCAATCTAATTGCCACTATTAATGCTAGCAGATAACAACCCATTTGACCCAGCAATTGCACCCAATATCAATTATCCGGTTGAATCGCCAGCGTGCGTGAATGATAGAAGAAAGGAAGATTTTGCAATATGTCTCTTTTGCAAACTTGAAGATTTTATACCCATTTGAGGGGAACATATTTTGTCTGGGTTACTGCTGGGTACCGTGTGGGGCCGGTACTTAAAAAGAATATCCCCACTGCATCTCTCCCCATGCATGTCGTAAAAGGCGACTAAGGGATAAGGACAAGATGCCGTGCTAAAGGGCGATAGGCTCGCCACCTCTCACCTTGGCACGGTACTTCCACCGAGTCATGCAGCAGGTGGGTCTTCGTGCCTTACTTGCTGCTTGATCGATTGAATCTTGTTCGAATACTTTGCGAAACGTGGTGGTCGGTGTTGTGCTGTAATTGGCCAGAGTACTTGCAGCACAACACCGATTACTCTGCTTACCCCGATTATCGGGATTCAGCGTGTGTGATATGTATGTATGTATGTATATTTTGTCTGGTGCGGAAGGTTTTTAGGGAAGGAGAAATATTTCTCGGTTGAAATTGTTTTATAAATTCGTTTTGTGTTTTACGATACAAACCCGTACACATATCTAAAATACAAATGTTAATAGGATCTGAAAACCAAAATGACCCATGTTAGTTTTCTTTGAAAAGTGACGGTTATGAAAACAAAGCTTAATAAATAAATAAGTAGTTATTTTATACATTTTTATACATTTGACGTTAAAACATTTAAAAATTTATATAAATTATGTTTTTTATTTCGCCTCAGTTTTTCCCAAAAGTTTTATTTTTTATGGTAACTGACACGTTTGGCTACATCACCTACAACATCCGTGATGTCAACCCATAACCCAGGGTGAACTTGGTGCCACGTCAGTGCTTTCCTTCGGTCGTGCCGGCTACACTGAACTGGACGGAAAACACAAACTATTTACATAGCCGTTTCGACCGACCTTTCATTCAGTGCGGTGGTACCAGCCCGGGCGGGTTAAACTCTACCACCTAGTAATATAAGAAGGGAGTAATATCCCTTAGTCGCCTTTTTATACACGGGGAGAGATGCAGTGGGGCTATTCTTTAAAAACATTTTTAAAAAAGTACCGGCAATCAGGAAACAGCATGTAAATTTTTATTAAACAGGTTTTTCTTCGCCCTTCTCTCTCGTTTTGACTACCCATACAAATTTTTGAAAAGTTTTTTTTTAAGTTCCGTAGTAGCCAGAAACGCTTATAAAATCGATCAGGTGTCTGTATGTACCTTTAAAAGACTCCGGAACGGCCTGTTCCAGGTCCTTCTGGAATTGTTTCAGGTGTATATCCAGGTCGCCCTCCTGAGGAACTCCCCCGTTCCTGTACACGTACCCGCTGCTGTTTTGCAGCAGAGCTGGGAATCTACCGGGGTCGTAGAGTATCGTTAATTGCTCCCCTTGGAAGCGGTCACCTGTGAAAATGGAAGAAGTATTTTTTATGGAAGCATATGTTGTTTATTGACCACCCATATGGTATAAATACCTACCCTTGAGATTTTTTTTTTTTTTATGGAAACTGACACGGTTGGTTATATCACCTACAATATCCGTGATGCCAGCCCGCAGTGGGGCTTTCGCTTACTAAAGGCCTTTAACTCCAAAGATTCAATATATTCCTAAGTAACCACCTATATAACAAAGCTATAAAACGCTGTAATTTTCAAGAAAAAACTGGCAAAAGTCACACACGGGAAATTATCTCATGGTTGAAAACACTAGATTGCGAAGCTACTGAAGATTTACTTGCTGTTTTGTCTTAACAAAACTGGATAACTTAAATGGATAGCTAATTAAAATAATTCAATTAAATTATATATCTAACAAAACTAACAAATGCTTAACAAACAACTAAAACGCAATACACGAAATAAAAGCTAATAGAAAAACAAAACAAAAAAACTAACAACTAAAGAACTGACTTTCCTATTACTAAAAACTAACATCTTAGTCTTAATTTTATTAAACTTATTAAACTCAATAAGAGCGCCATCATGTAATTCATAATTATGTACGTGTTATACTATAACACAAGTCTTCCTGCAAGACAGAGTTTCTCTAGAGCAGGAGACATGATTACATGTCAGCCTCGATAGCTCAGTGGTGCAGACAGTCAACTGTCGCTATTGAATGTTAAGCAACGCTGGGTGCGGTCAGTACTTGGATGGGTGACCGCTGACCGTTGGAGGCTGACCGAGGTTCGGATTCCTCGTAAAACTGTAGGTCCCTTCCCTCCTAATCTTACTTGGTGGTAGGGTTTAACCCGCCCGGGTTGGCACCACCGCACTGAATGAAACGTCGGTCAAAACGGCTATGTAAATAGTTTGTGTTTTCCGGCCAGTTCAGTGTAGCCGGCACGATCAAAGGGGGAAGCACTGACATGGCACCTAATTCACCCGGTGTTATGGGCTGACATTACGGACGTTGTAGGTGATGCAGCCAACCGTGTACGGGGTACGAGCCACTTATGCATATAACACACTTGACACTAAACTGGCTTGCGTACTTCTTTTTGTAAAAATGTCTATGAAGTTATCATACCACCCGTGATAACAGTTCTGAACACCTTGGTGAGCTATGTGTCGTGTCAGTGCTTCCCTTTGGTCATGTCTGCTACACTGACTGGGCAGAATGAACTATTTACATAGCCGCTTCCACCGATCTTTCATTCAGTGCGGTTGTACCAACCCGTTCGGGTTAA
Source organism: Nematopogon swammerdamellus (assembly GCA_946902875.1). Taxonomy (NCBI): domain Eukaryota; kingdom Metazoa; phylum Arthropoda; class Insecta; order Lepidoptera; family Adelidae; genus Nematopogon; species Nematopogon swammerdamellus. The sequence continues at coordinate 12,229,793 of OX336359.1, forward strand.
GCCCTATACCTACCCTAGACATCTCTGGTCCCTCTGACTCAGCCAAATACAGGATTTTGTAACGGCCATTACATTAATTTCGCCAGCGCAATCCTCATGTTTTTCTGATAGAAAAAAGTAATTAATTGTTTTCTCTAAAGTGTCTAGTTTCTTAGATATAAATTTTTGAAATTTATGTTTCCGTCAAGTGTAATTTGACGCGCGCGGGGGAAGGGCGCTGGCGCGGGAATGGTGGGGGTCGAAAAACACCCGCGCCGCCGCCGCCGCGCCTCTCCTCGCTCCGCGCACTCGTCCTTGCTCGCTCACTCACCGTTAGCCTTTTGCGCGCCTTTCAATCCTACGTTCGTGCGGAATATTAGATCCTTTTTACACTAAATTAATCAATTAGTTTGTATGAAAACTCTATCTTTTTTTTTTTTATGTAATCCGGCTGAGTTGGAGGGGCTAAAGCGCATGCTCCGACCAACCAATATCACCTCCGAGAAGGTAGGTGCCATACCGGAGACTTCCCTGGATTGCTGGCTATACTGGACTAGAGGAGAACACAACCGAGGCTGCTATGCGTCCATCTTACATCCAGTACGGTGGTACCAACCCAGTCGGCTACAATTTGAGCCTACCACCTAATAAGGGGCAAGGGAAGGGACCTACAGTTTTACACCGGTTCCGAACGGTGAAGCAGCAGGTGTAGGTATGCACGTAAATTTTTTCGTCAGAAAAAGGATTCGAACCGCGGATTATTTAAAGGGAATTCAGAAAAAGTTATGTGACTTTTTTGTTACTATTGATCCCAATAATCATTTCCCAAATTTAATGTACCGTTACAACACCCTGTTTAACGAATAACATAAGAGAAACATTTCTTAAATATACTAAACCTTTGTTTTGAATGATCCCGTACTTGGTACGCAGGTCATTAAAAGGAATGCCTTTGGATTTGCACTGGATGGTTGGAACGTTCCAGTAGACTTGGAATGACTTCGTCCTAGACTCTTCTTCAGGCATTTGGACCACGAAGAATGTTCTGGAAATAGAAAAATAATCGGTTTGGATTATACTTATTATATTATGTCAGCCTCGATAGGTCAGTGGTGCAGACAGTCAACTGTCGCTATTGAATGTTAAGCAACGCTGGGTGCGGTCAGTTCTTGGATGGGTGACCGCTGACCGTTGGAGGCTGACCGAGGTTCGGATTCCTCGTAAAACTGTAGGTCCCTTCCCTCCTAATCTTACTTGGTGGTAGGGGTTAACCCGCCCGGGTTGGTACCACCGCACTGAATGAAACGTCGGTCAAAACGACTATGTAAATAGTTTGTGTTTTCCGACCAGTTCAGTGTAGCCGGCACGATCAAAGGGGGAAGCACTGACATGGCACCTAGTTCACCCGGTGTTATAGGCTGACATTACGGACGTTGTAGGTGATGTAGTCAACCGTGTCAGATTCCATAAAAAAAAAACTTATTATGGTCTGACTTAGCTGTCTAAAGTCAGAGCTTTTTTCTGTTTATTTAGGAATCAAACAGTACATAAGAACTTAGGAGAACAAACACATTATTAGTAGGTATATGAATTAAACCACTTTTCAAGATTGCTTTCACAAATTTGAAGAAAGACATATTTTTAACAAAAAAACAAGTTAAATATAAATTTTAACTAAGCATACAATACAGTATAGATAGGTAACTTTGATTTTGCTTAGAACTAATTTATAAGATAGAAATCAACAATTTTTTGACAAAGTAAAAATTTATTCGAATTGTCAAGCAAAAATAAGATTTAAAAAAAATTACGTACATACATACCACACGCCGTATCCCGACAATCGGGGTAAGCAGAGTAATCGGTGTTGTGTTGCAAGTACTTTCATAAATTACAGCACAACACCGACCACCATGTTAAGCAAAGTATTCGGACAAGATAACTATCAGCATGCAGCAAGTAAGGCACAAAGTCCCACCTGCTGCATGAGCATGACTCGGTGGAAAGACCGTGCCAAGGTTACAGGTGGCTAGCCTGTCGCCCATATGCACGATATCTTGTCCTTATCCGTTAGTCGCCTGTTACGACATGCACGGGAAGAAATGCAGTGGGGCTATTCTTATTAAGTACCGTCCCCACATACAATTTTACTGATTTAATACAATATTTTTACTATTTGTCAGTAGATACATAACATTGAACATTTGTTTACAATACACTACCTCCTACACACAGTTTACCAACAAAGCAGACAGACATGTGACTGAGTGCCAGTACATAATAGGTACATTATAAAGCAGTGTTTTTTAATCTTTTTGAATACGCGACCCCTTTACAGGTTGAAAAATTTTCGCGACCCCCTTGGGCCATAGACAGAAAAAAGTTAGTAATTTAAAACACTACGTTTATGATTTTCTCTATTTTGGTACCTATTCATTCATTATTACTATGTGAACTGACGTTCTCTTTAATTCAACATTAAAACTAATAAAAAGAGAAATAGACTTCTATTAGAAAATGATTTGATTGTTAACATTTTAAGAATAGCACGACGATTTCACAAATTTTTGAAAAATAAACAGGCCCATTGTTCTCACTGAAATTTTGTAAATTGTGTTTTATTGTAGTGTAAAACCTTGCCTTTTTCCTTTTGCCGGCGACCCCCCGAGTAAGGTTTCGCGACCCCCCCAGGGGTCGCGACCCACAGATTGAAAAACACTGATATAAAGCAACATCCGCATATCGTCCAATGGTACAGTTCATTAACACCGTGACGTCACGTGACCTTGCCAACCAGATGACTGACATCAATATGGCGAATTCAAGTAGGTACATTTTGCTTGTTGATTGAATCCAACGAAGAAATTTTTCAAACAATACTACTTATAGTATTCTATGTTTATATGTTAGTACTAGGCACGTACTCGCTTTATATATATTTTTATTAGAAAAATGCAAAGCGGCCAGGATCATGGCCGGTATGTATTTTTTCCAATGATTTTCGCTTTGCATTTTTCTAATAAAAAAATAAATACTACTTATGTTTTTTATGGAAACTGACACGGTTGGCTACATCACCTACAACATTCGCGATGTCATCCCATAATTCCTTGTTTCTTAGAGCTACGTAATTTGGAGTAAAAAAATTCTGTCCTATAGAAAAAAAACCGCACTACTTAAATGAAAAGTCGGTCGAAACGGCGTATGTAACCAGTTCGTGTTTTCCTTCCACCCAGTTCAGTGTAGCTGGCACGACCGAAGGGAATCACTGGCATGGCACCCAGATGACCAAGGTGTTATGGGCTGACATCACGGATGTAGTGGGTGTCAGTTTCTATAAAAAAAAATGTCCGCAATGCAGACATGTAGGTGGTACAGAGCGTACGTTAAGGCTGTATGTACTGGCAGGCTAGCTTCCGGTGTATCGTCACTGTTATATTTCCATCCAGTTCGTTAACACGGTGATGTCATTCGACAATGACATTCGGATAGCTAGCTAGATGAATCTGGTTGTAAAACCCAATGCCATCGAGATATAATAGGATATATTATCGCAGAAGTGTAGCAAACAGGGGTGTCCGCCCGCAGTAAGGGATGGAATGGAAAAGGAAAGTACTGAAATGGTTATGTGTATCAGGATGTGTAGGTATATGAAAATTTTGTTCTCTGAAAACGACTTATTCTTTATTCTTTGTTATTTATTCTTTGTTCTTTGTTCTCTATTCTCTATTCTCCATTCTCCATTCTCCATTCTCGCTTCTCCATTCTCCATTCTCGCTTCTCCATTCTCCATTCTCCATTCTCCATTCTCCGTTCTCCGTTCTCCATTCTCCATTCTTTATTCGTAATTTTTTATTCTCTATTCTTTATTCATCATCCATAGACAGTACACTGCACTTTGATTCGTCATATTTTCATATTTAACATTTAGCATTTTGCCAATTCGATTATAACAGCGAAGAAGAACTGGCAAGAAACTTCGCTGGATACTTTTTTTTACGTCCACTTAGTCTACATTTACAAAAATGTTTGCCACTGCCTGCGTAGTACGAGGCATCACTATTTCTAAAAAAGTATATTATAGAAATATAAGATGTATAATATGTGTATTTTAATTTATTGTGTACAAAATTTATATAAAAATCATAAAAATCTAAAACCAAATATTAATGTGAATAAAAATATATATTATGTTCTATGAAACTTGTTGCTATGTTGTGATTTTTTTTCACATCCAAAAAGCAAGTGTTAAAAAAATTGCAGTCATGTTGGCCATCATGAGTATTAAAGTAGATAATATGCATGATTTTATTTATATAATTTTTTATATTCTTCAGGTGATCAACAGCTTAAGGGTAAAACATATTTTGAAAAAAACACTTTCGCAGACCAATTACAGATTACCCAAGTTTAAATTTACATTTTTAGATAAGTACATAATTTTTTTTAGATTCATGTTTTCACAATGTGAGATAGAGAAAGAGACCAAATAAATGTCACAAAATTGTTCTGGGTTTGATTTTAAATTTTATAGAACCTAACTAAATTTTCTGAAATACTTTTTGATGGAAAAAATCGTTTTTATTAATTTAATTTGATTTGATTTAACTTAATTTATTCCACATGCTACGTCCCATGATTACGAGTACATCGCTTGATCCTGCCGAAACAGGTGCCATTTCAGTGCATTTGGTCCTAATCCCAAGTGTGTCGTCCCAGGGGCAGTAAATTTTCATGGTGACCCTACTGAGTCAGCGGTTTGTGGGCAGATCAGGAAACTATTTAGTCAGCCAGCCAGTATCGACCACAGAATATCTAATTAAATTGATCAAAGCTTAGATCATAAAAAATTAAAAGCACAGAAATCAATGGCGTGTTATATTAAAATTTTCTATTTGATGTGAAGATAAAAAGGCGGTTTTGCGTCAGATCAGTAAAACGACCGCGCATTTTACGTAGAATACGTCGAGCTATCCTATCTGCTTCCCGTGGCCGGATTTTGAAAATTATTCCGTGACACAAATACGATTATCTAATGTTTGATATAAATAATTCTACAAAGATACAGTGAGGCCAAAAGTACCCTGAGTTGCTTCGAGAAAATTATGGTACGGCTGTGTGTGCTCGACTTGACGGGGGCACTGCCGTGTCCCCAGATCTGACTATATTATTGTATGCGCTGTTCTGTAGAGTATTTAGATTAGATTATTTAGATTTCGGTTGTAAAGTCTTATAATGTGTATTAACTGTTAAATTCTTTATCTATCTGTATCTAATCTGTTAAATTTCCGTGTGATATAAATAAAAATATTTCATAAATTTACTTAAGCTGAAAACTACCACCCAACAATAGTTACTAGCAAAAATCTAGATAAATCTAGATATTTAGGTGTGGAGATAGATAATTTTCTTGATTAGTAAACACTATACTTCATTATTAAAATGACCTTAACTTATATTAATGTGTAAAATTTAATGTGAACCCAATTTAAAATAAGTGAGTTTTTTTTTGACTAATGAATTTATTTAATCAAGTAATTAAGTAATCACAAAATTAATAAAGATCTGAACTAAAACTAACATAAAACAAAAATTACCTATCTAACAAAATAAAAATTAACAAGAACCTATAAATAAAAAATTTCTCCTAGTTCAGCCGAGGCAGCCATAGTCGCTAGGAAAACAACTAACAACATCTAAAAACATTTTACGGAAACAAGTATGATAATGATATATCATTTACACTATACTAATCCTTCCTTATCCTTACCTATAATAAAATCCAACGTCTGCTTTCTGTCTGTCTGAGTGTCTGTCTGTCCGCTTATAACTCGAGAACCACTGAACCGATTTTAATAAAACAAAATTCTACGGATAGCTTGATTCTTCCCATCAACTATAGGCTACTTACTATCACGCTAAATGGCTTATGAGGTTAGCAGTGAAGTGAAATATGAGAGCGGGCGGAGCCGCGGGCACAGCTAGTATAAATTAAAACTGAAAAAATTCTATATAATTAAATAATTATTAGACAATCTATATAGGATTAAATAAGAGTAGCCAATAAGTATCTTTAGTCTCTAGAACTACAAAAACTATCAAATACACTTGGCTGTTTTTAGGGTTCCGTATTCATACGCAATACTAAGCCTACGCCATCTGTCTGTCTGTATATCCGTCCATCCGTCCGTCCGAGGGCTGTATATTTTGAACCGCAATAGGTACCCGGTTGAAATTTTCACAAAATATTTTATCTAATTATATGTATGTGTCATGAACTGTTGCGTGTGCCGCAGATTGGTTTTGTTCATTACTTATATTTCTTTTTGGTCTTTGAACTTTACCTCCTAAAGTTCAAACCTAAAGTTCGTTTAACCTAAAGTTCAATTTTACCTCGTATTATCACTGGTATAAATTTAAAATGTTACAAACATGTTACATTCATTAGTGTTCATGTAGATAAATGTTTTAGAGTCCCCTGTTTAAGTTATTTATAAGTATGTATGTTTATATATCATATATATTGTATATATTTATATATATATATGTATGTTTCTCCATTTATTTGTATTTGTGTTTTATTATCTGTTTAAATTATATGTCTATATTTTATCATCCATCATTCATTTATTTCTTCTCTGCCACTCCACACTTTTTCATACTAACCCAAAGGTTGGCTGGGGGAGAACGCCTACGGTGTTAAGCTGTACCTTTTGTAAAAAAAATTTTCAAGTGCAATAAATATATTTTGATTTGATTTGAACATGTTAACTTGAGATTATGACTGCATATGAATTTTGATTTTGGATGGCGTGAGGTTCATTGGTTTATTTGTTTAATTAATTCGTAGGCAAATATATTTTGTACTTGAATTGGTCATCTTCCGAATAGCAACTATAGTATAGCAACAACAATGACAAACAATGAAAACAATTACAAACTTAAAATGACAAACAATGACAAGGGCTGTACAAAACCATGAGAAAAGACAAAAAACCGTGCCAAGTGCCAGTCGAACTTGTGCACCGAGGGTTCCGTATCGCCCACGTCATGGTCAGCGCCACTCACGCCATCTATGGCGTGTTTATGAAATGCTTCATATTAGTTAAAATTCATGATTAGTTAAAATGCTTCATATTCTTTTCGGTAGATGGCGCGCGCGCATACACTTTTTAGTTTCTTCTATGGGAACCCCGTGATTTTTTTTTACTTTTCCTTATTTTTCTTATTTGTTGTTATATCGGCCATAATAACACATATTCTGTGAAAATTTCAACGGGCTACCTATTACGGTTCAAGAGATACAGCCCTCGGACAGACTGATAGACAGACAGGCAGACAGACAGGCAGACAGACAGACAGACAGACAGGCAGACAGACGGTGTAGGCTTAGTACGTAATAGGGTCCCGTACCGGATACGGAACCCTAAAAATGTACGGTGCGAAGGACTCAATATATCATTATAAACCCTCTCTGTGTGTGAGCAGCATTCTAACTTAGCAGTTTTTTTTTCAGATCGTAAAAACACCTAATACGAACTCAAATGTCACATACTAATTCAATTTTTTTTTTCATTTTTGTTGGTTGGTCGTTTTCTGCACGAGTAGGTTAAACTAAATTTTTTGGTCTGCTAATTTTAATTTGTCAAACTAGATATAGAATTAAGTAATCTGTGCTATAGACGCGTTCATCAAACAAGCAGTAATGTACAAGGTACCTACAATCAATGAAGTAAACTCAATAAACATGTTTTCTAGTGAGTCACATTTTGATTGAGTCAGAATTGCCTACCTGTGTCACCAATCAATCTATACTCATATACTATGTATCCTTTCTACAGAAAGGGGAAATCGAGGCAGTTTGCACAGCTTAACAATGTGCTATACAAACTACGTAAAATGCGGGAAAAATTTTAGGGTTGTTCGTGCGGTGATTAGTTAGTCATTTCTGTCTACATTTTTACCCGACTATGGCGAAGCCAAAAAGGAAGGGTTAAGAGTTTGGCGTGTATGTATGCATGTATGTATGTATTCGTATGTATTTGACTATCTATAGACCACGGCTCTATATTTTAGAAAGCTAAAAATAATAAATTTATCAATATTTAAAGAGTTAGTGCTAAGGTAAAATCAATATAAAAAAGAGAATTGCGTAATTAGCTGATAAATTATATGGAAAACATTATTTTGTTATTTTTAGTTTTACACGATTTTCATAAGTAACTTTTTCGTTATAGGAAAAAATCAGTTTTAATAAACTAAAACGTCGGATTTCTATTTCGATTAGCATTATGCATGTAGGTATCATCATCTGTCTCTCTCGATTGTTGTGTAGTTCGGTAGAAACTGTCGCCCGAACAGACTCAAAGCCGAGCGCGGAAATTCGAATTATGAATTTTTAAACCTATCAGTAACGTTCACGACCAAGGAAAACGGCCGCCGAACGCTGTGTTCGGCGGCCGTTTTCCTTGGTCTGCGGTCTTCGAAACGAACGAAATTTCACGTACCAATAAAGTTGGTTCGACTGGAAGAAATCACCTGTATAAGGGTTCAATCTTCCTTGTGATTCTTTTTCTCTTCTGTTTGTGCATTTCGTTGAAGGCATTCTTTGTTGGTTTGCTACTTTTGAAACGCATCATCGTGATAATTCCTGGGCCTGAAATATCGCATGGGGTAACTGACGTTTCGACTTAGTGAAATGCTCAAAATTTCGCGAGGACCAAGTTGTCCAAAGCGAGTAAAACATTATCAACTTTTTAGGGAATACAAAAAAAAACGGGCCAAGTGCGAGTCAGGTTTACGCACCGAGGGTTCCGTACCACCACGTAATTGGTCGGCTTTTATTATTTCTTTTTTACTGTATAGTTTGCACTATAATAATTAATTAGTCACTCCAAGTTTGAAGCTTGTATGTAAACAAGCGCGCAAAAACAAAACAAAAAAATTTGTTAACCCGTTGTTAATAAATTTGTTGTGCCCTTAATTTTTTTATTTTTGTCTATTAGTCACAATAACACATATTTTGTGAAAATTTCAACTGGCTACCTACCTGTTACGGTTCAACACATACAGCCTTTTAAAGATAGAAGTTAGGACAAACGAACGGACAGACGGCGTAGGCGTACGGAACCCTAAAAACACGCTGAAAAGAAAAATTAAAAGTGCGCACTTACCCAAAATCATCGCACCTCGCCGCAAAAACGGTGAAGAGTATCACAAAAATTAAAATCATTTTCTCTAAATATTTAACTAACTATTTATAACTAAATCACAAACGTATTCAAGAATAATAAAAATAGGAACAATAATTAATTTTTGAACACAATTTAGCTGGACAAATAACTCAACAATACCGCAGCAGAGACATTTTTCTCTATGCCTCTCTTTCTTTTCGACTACGCAAACAGTGACAGCACTAAAACACGTCTCACTCCCGCGGTATTTCGCGCTCGACTCTGCGAACAAGCGCTCCATATAACGCGTTAAATACATACTGATCGAAGGCATGTAATTGCCTTACCCCGATACTCCTTACGAACCGACTTTATACGCATGTACACATGAGGAACCTTTTCACATTGAATCATTCAACTCAAGAGTGACGCGGTTGGTCGGCGCGGCCTTGGATTGAACCCCTGAAGGTCCAAGGTTCGATTCCGGTCGACATGCACCAATGAGTTTTTTTACATACATACCACACGCTGTATCCCGACAATCGGGGTAAGCAGAGTGGTCGGTGTTGTGCTGCAAGTACTCTTTTGTAAATTACAGCACAAAACCGATGTACCTACCACGTTTTGCAAAGTGTTAGGACAAGATAACTATCAAGCAGCAAGTAAGGCGCGAAGACCCACCTGCTGTATGACTCGGTGGAAGGACCGTGGCAAGGTGAGAGGTGGCCAACCTGTCGCCCTTATGCACGGCATCTTGTCCTTATCCCTCTATCGCCTTTTACGACATGCACGGGGAGAGATGCGTTTTTTTTTCTGACGGTAACTAAGCCATATACCTGCATCTGCTGCTTCACGGTTCGGAACCGGTGTAAAACTGTAAGTCTCTTGCCCCTTACTAGGTGGTGGGCTCAAATTGTAGCCGACTGGATTGTTACCACCGCACTGGATGTAAGATGGCCGTGTTATCCTTTTGTCTGGTATAGCCAGCAAAAATGCAAAAGTAGCACAAATAAAGGAAAGTCTACCTTTATGCTTGCTGTGCTCACCTGTCTGTCATTGATTGGGGTGCACAATGGACATATTACTAAGTAGGTAGGTTTTTTTTCTATGGGAAGCACGACATATGGCGCGCGCCAGACTAACGCAGAGGTGTAGTCCGACGGCGCCCACGGGCATTCGGATATTTACGGGGGCTGCGAATGCCATGTCGGCCGGCTAGGTGCACACTTCACATTATGTTTGAATGACCCCAAGCTGTAAAGACCCATTGGAGGAAAGGATGCAGGTGGGAGTGCATTCCACATGTTGGCAAGCGTGTAAATAAAGGATTTACAGGATCGATAGCTCAGTGGTGCAGACAGTCAACTGTCGCTATTGAATGTTAAGCAACGCTGGGTGCGGTCAGTATTTGGATGGGTGACCGCTGACCGTTGGAGGCTGACCGAGGTTCGGATTCCTCGTAAAACTGTAGGTCCCTTCCCTCCTAATCTTACTTGGTGGTAGGGTTTAACCCGCCCGGGTTGGTACCACCGCACTGAATGAAACGTCGGTCTAAACGGCTATGTAAATAGTTTGTGTTTTCCGACCAGTTCAGTGTAGCCGGCACGATCAAAAGGGGGAAGCACTGACATGGCACCTAGTTCACCCGGTGTTATGGGCTGACATCACGGACGTTGTAGGTGATGTAGCCAACCGTGTTAGTTTCCATAAATAAAAAAAAAATAATCGATTTGTCCTAAGTTGGGGGATATCGACAGTGTGTGGTAATATTTGTATCATGATTTTTTTATGTTTTAATGCCGTGTGCGCTCTGTTGGTGTTGAATATAAATAATTTAAAAATAAATAAATACCTTTCGGACGTGATATTGGCTGGTCGGAGCATGTCCTATAATAACTCAGCCATCCATCAATAAAATTAAAAAAATAAAAAATTCAGCCTAAATAATGACTATGCAAAACTAACAAGAACAAGCGTACCTTTGACAAAGTTGCATATGAATATCTTTTTGTAATAAAAGTGACTAATAAAAAGTAATTCGTCTACCTATGACGAGTGATTATCTCTTCTCTTGTAAGCACGATCGGATAAAATATCACGTTCTTTGATTTCTTATGTGCTGGGCGCATTACATCAAATCAAATCAAATATACTTTGCAGCGACTCCGTCAAATTTAAATGAAATATATTATTTATAGGTAGTTTTAATTTTTATTTATTTATTTTTAGGTTTAGTTTATAAGTTATTTTAGTTTAGTTTTATCATATTTCTTAATTTTAGTTTAATTTTATTGTATTAGGTTATTTTGATTAATTTAAATAAATTCTCTAAATATACTTTACTAGCTTTTGCCTGCGGCTTCGCTCGCGTTAGACTCGGTTTGATGGCAAACCCGATTTAAACGCTAATATGATAATAAACGATCTCTTCTTATCGACGCGACGCACCAAAGTAGTCGATATTGGATACCGGGTGGCTAAGCTCAAGTGGCAGTGGGCTGGGCACGTCATCCGAAGAGACGACGACCGTTGGAGTAACCGTGTCCTACACTGGCGGCCGTGGACATGAAAACGGAGTGTGAGAAGACCACCCGCCAGGTGGGAAGACGACACCAATTACGTCGGCGGAAAGCAGTGGTTCCGTACCGCTGAAGGTCGGGAGGACTGGAGGAAAATTGGAGAGGTGTATGTCCAGCAGTGGACGCTTACACGCTGACTGACTGACTATCTTATATTATCTCTCTCTCTCTCTCCCGTACATACTATACTTTCTTTGACACTGCACAACCCTAAGGCTATTTAGCGTGATGGTATATAACCTATAGTGGGCCTCAAGAATTACACTTTCCATTGGTGCAAACCACGTCAAAATATGTTCAGTGGTCCCGGAGTTACCTCAAACATGCATACATACAGACGTTCCCTTTATATGAAGTAGAGATTGTACCCCATAAAAACGTGGAACACAAAAGACGAGTTTTGTAGCATTCTTTACAAACTAATCTTTGTAAGGTGGAGAAGCGCATAGGGCGGACAATGCAGTGCAAAAGTAAAGTGTGATTTAAATAAAACTATTAAATAAAAAAAAAACGCATGAAAATTGGTCCACTTTTTGAGATAATTAATTGTTTTATTACTTACTAGATTACTTTATTACAAACATAGAACCATCCCAATTAAACAAGGTTCCTAATAAAAAACCGCATCCAAATAGGTCCATCCGTTTGGGAGCTATGATGCCACAGACAGACAGACACACGCACCCTCACACCCTCACACACCCTCACACACACGTCAAACTTATAACACCCCTCCGTTTTTTCGCCGGGGGTTAAAAATTTACGTAAACGTAAAAATAGATACCTACATACATACATACATAAAATAAATACAATAAGGTACGTGCATATTATATTTATGTTAAACTGTAGGCCCCTTCCCTTCTTACCTTACTAGGTGGTAGGGTTTAACCCGCCCGGGTTGCTACCACCGCTTTCCGTTTTCCGTCCAGTTCAGTGTAGCCGACACGACCGAAGGGAAGCCCTGACATGGCACCTAGTTCACCCACCAAGGTGTTATGGGCTGATAGCCCATAACATAGTATATGGCTGTAGCCAACCGAGTGTGTTTCCATAAAATATATATATATATATATATATTTTATATTAGAAAACCAACTGAATAGAAGTTACGCGAACATAATTATTAAGTACTTATGTAGATTTAATTTGTTGTTACTCATCGACAAGTAACGGAATCAATTTCTTTACAGATTAGTCATAGTGTGGTCCACGGTTCTAATTCTGTGTAGGTATGTAACTGTAGAGAAGCTATACTTAGGCCCACTTGCACCAACACGAATTTAACGATATAAACCAGTTTAACTCGTTAAGCTAGTACCCGTTGACTGTGGGAACCGCGTTTAAATCCATAACTCGCTACTTAACTCTAAATTCGTGTTGGCGCAATTGGGCCTTAGATCACTTATTTATTATTAACTATCTAAGCGGCGGCGGCTGGCCGAGTGGTTCGGGCATCGGCTTCTCATGTGAGAGGTCCGAGATTCAAATCCGGTCGGTTTGTAGAAAAAATTTATGCGCATACCTGTTGCTTTACGATTCAGAGCCGGTGGAAAACTGTAAGTCCCTTCCCTTGCCCCTTACTAGGTGGTAGCACGTAGGCTCAAATTATAGCCGACTGGGTTGATTTTGGTAAATTTCCAGACTTTTTCTATTTCGGTAAACAAATTTTAATACCAGGTCATTGTGCTGTTTTGATAACGATGTTTATCTGATATAAGTTTATTTGTAGGTATTCCATAAATTGGAAATTACTTTGATAATAAAAAGGTTCATTAATTGATTAGAATTTGTCGGCCTCGGTGGCTCAGTGGCGCGGTCGGCCGACTGTTGTTAATTAAGCACACCTGGGCGCGGTCAGTACTTGGATGGGTGACCGCTGCTCGACCGTTCGAGGATGACCGTGGTTCGGATTCCACGTTAAACTGTAGGTCCCTTCCCTTCCCTCCTTATTAGGTGTATCCCGACCGGGTTGGTACCACACACAGCACTGAATGAAACGTCGTCGGTCGAAACGGCTATTTAAATAGTTCGTGTTTTCCATCCAGTTCAGTTTAGCGACATGAAATGAAGGAAGCACTGACATGGCACCTAGTTCACCCGGTGTTATGGGCTGACATCACGGATGTTGTAGGTGATGTAGACAACCGTGTACCATGTACCTAAAAAAAAATTAAGAAGCCGTTCGGAGTCTCAGGGCCGTATACATAGAGCGTCCTCAAATTGCTTCTTAAGCTCAACTCAGTAAAGTATCGTTCTCCGATCTTACTCGCGCGGGCGTACTCAATCGTGTTCATAGACGAAATGTTGTCAACGTCTTCTTGCTGTCTGCGTTCCATTTTTAATTATTTTTCCAATCATACGCATTCATTAATAATGAGAGAGAGAGAGAGAGAGAGAGAGAGAGAGAGAGAGAGAGAGAGAGAGAGAGAGAGAGAGAGAGAGAGAGAGAGAGAGAGAGAGATAGAGAGAGAGAGAGAGAGAGAGAGAGAACGCCCTCTATTTCAAACGCCTCCTGCTGTCAAATGTAACACGCTTTTATTTGAAAACTGTAAAAAATTGAGACTCGTTTCCAGAGAATTAATATATTTTTAACTTTTTAGTTAATTTTTATCAAGATAAAAGCTTTTAAAATTTGTTTTGACATGATAACGTCTTATAAATTGATGAAACCGGCTGCACGCACGAAAAAGTGTCACGTTCCATCTGAGCCTGTGTGTGCAAGCGAGAGCGCGTAACAAGCGATAGAGAGCCACAATCGGCCCAAGCGGCAGTGTTGCCAAACGTACGGTAATTGCCGTATCGTACGGTAATCGAGGCTAGAAATCGAAAAATGTACGGCGTACGGCAGCGATAGGGGTGCCGTACGAAAAAATACGGTAATTCTTATAGCTGTGTTTCTTTATGACGTTATCTATCACGTAAAACTATCGTCCGTAAACCGAATTTATAGACAACCAATTTTTTTAGTTTATAAATTTTTACTTTTTAGTATTATATGATGGCAAAAACGTCATCTAGGACCACAGTACTCATGAAGACAAATAAAGCGAGCCCAAACTCGATGGGGTTACATCGTTTCGTTACAGAGTTCCTGTGACCACCTTCCGGCTCCATCATCAGACCAGCTGCTATGACATTCATTATATTGCATCGCCATCCGATTTATATATGTATGCAAAATTTCAGCTCAATCGTACACCGGGAAGTGGGTCAAAATTAACGTGTAAGATTTGATTACCCACGGACAGACACCGGGACAGGTGAAACTAAATAAAAGCTTGTAAAACACAGCTATAATCTGTTTCAAAACCACACGGAAAAAAAGGACATTGATCTTAGAGCGTTGGCTCTCTTGCACAAACGTGGCGCGTATAGCGCCATCTCTCTTGCCCCGTACCTACTGCAAGAGAGAAAGATGCCGCTCTACGAGCTAGAGTTTGTGCAAGAGAGCTAACGCTCCAAGGTTGATGCAACGAGGAATTATGTTTTACTAGAGCTCTTACTCGGGCAACGGGATTGCTCCGCCGAAATGAGGCACAATTTATGAATTGGGGCACATCGAAACTAGTCGATCGCGAGCGGCCGAACTCGTCGCACGTAGCACCGCCTGCGCGCATCGCGCATGTCCGGTTTTCTTTCAATGCACATGTCGTGACATTTTGACATTGGCTGGCGTTGTCGCTTACCGGCCCCTCTCCGCTCGCTTCCCGCCCCGCGCGAGCCCCTCTCACCGGCCGCTAGCTCCACTTCGGTCGCTTCCCGCCCCGCGCGATCTCTCCTCTACCGTTCGGCTCTGCGCTCCGCTTCCCCGCTACCTTACCTCATACCTCAGCTGATGGGACGCCGTTTCTCTGTATCTTTCTTCGTAGCGATATCTCTAGCGAAACATAATTCTTCGTTGGGTTGATGCCCTTTTTTCCGGATGATGTGCTAATAGTTAGGTTGTGTGTGTGCTAACAGCTCCATCCCGCATATTGTAATTGCCATGGCCACTACCCTTTGTCAGCACAGATTGGCCTTCAGTGCACATGGCGAAACGTCCATCTAGTTGCTCTATTTAAAATTTAATATCTAGGCGACCTTCAATTGACACGCTGTTCTCACAGATTAGGTCGACAGCGAAGACATGATAAGTCGTTTTATGCGGGTAGAAACAAATTAATTCCAAACTATACAACAATACTGAGTGAGTATCATGTGAGTATTTGTGAAGAAACCATCACGCTGGAAATATCGCTACGTGATATGGTGAGTAATGAATGAGGCCATCCGCACCGGGTGGCTAAGCTAGAGTGCCAGTGGAGTGGGCACGTCAGCCGAAGAGACGACGACCGTTGGAGCAACCGCGTCCTAAACTGGCGACCGTGAACAGGAAAACGGAGTGTGGACTGTGGGAAGACCAACCGCCAGGTGGGACAACGACATCAAGTGCGTCAGCGGATCGCAGTGGTTCCGTACTGCTGAAGGCCGGAAGTACTGGAGGAAAAATTGGAAAAAGTTGAAAATTAAGGGGTCCTCATGTAATATTCCTACCACCTATAACCAAGTGGGATCTTCAAAAGACGTGTCAATAAATTAGACGACGACCTTTTTGTCCGCCTCATAGCCGGCATGGCGCTCTCTGAGCGTGGTTTCGCGAGGAGCGGTGTTGATCTTCCGTTGAGGTATTGGGCAAAGAAACCCGAGCCGGCTGTCTATAAAAAAAATCAGGCCAAGTGCGAGTCGAACTCGCGCACCGAGGGTTCCGTATCGCCATGTCATGGTTAGCGCCAAACACGCCATCTATGTATTAGTTAAAATACTTCATACTCTTTTCGGTAAATATCGCGCATACACTTTTTAGTTTCTTGTATGGGGAACGCCGTGAATTTTTTTACTTTTTCTTATGTTTATTATTTGTTGTTATATCGGCCATAATAAATAACACATATTCTGTGAAAATTTAGGTCTCTCGACACAGCCACCCATGTTGGTTTTAAATAAAAAGAACTAAACCAAGCCGCAATTACTTACCTACCTTCGTGTTATGTAGGTTTTGCATCTTGCTGTTAAAAATGTACCTAATAATTTTTATTATTCTTTTTTATGATTTATATTGTTTTAGCTGAATAAAATGTTTTCTCTCTGTCTTTATATTTGTGTTATGTATTTACCAAAAAACTATTTAAAAAAATATAAAAACTGCCTTCAAAAATGTATGAAATAAATAAAAATCGAACTCCTAGAGTTGAATGCGGTCGGTTATTTTTGCTTGCTTTAGCACCGCCTTCGGCTATATGGTTAGATTTTTTTTATTTCATGCATTTTTGAAGGCGTTTCTTATATTTTTTTTAAATAGATTTTAATTTCATAGTTTTTTTTAGTAATTTTTTGCTATACTCGGCGGAATCGCTTGGCCTTCGGCCTCGCGATTCCGCCTCGCTTTCCAATCCGATCTTGACAACTTGAAATGGGACCACACGGGAAGCACCAGCTTTCAAATAAAAAAAATAATTTTCAAAATCGGTTCACCCAGTCGAAAGTTCTGAGGTAACAAACATTAAAAAAAAATACAGTCGAATTGAGAACCTCCTTTTCTTGAAGTCGGTTAAAAACAGTTTTGTTTCATTCAGTTTTGGGATCTTTAGCGCGAGTGCGACTCGCATTTGGGCGGTTTTTATTATTTGTTATTTCTCTTTTGAGTTTGCACTACAATCACACCTAAGTTTGACGAAAAACAAAAAAAAGTTGAAAAAAGTTTCTTGTGAACATTTCAACCGGATCGTATTACGTTTCAAAAGATAGGACCACAGAGCATCGAATACCGCGCGCGCCTCTCCTAGAGGCGAAAGTAATAATAATATTTGAAACCCAATAACTACACGCAGTCACAGCATATATATGGCTAATATATAATATATAATAATAGCATATATATATATAGCCATATATATGCTGTGACGCAGTGCTGCTAGCGCTTCGTATGTGTGTGTGTGTTAGTATCGACACTACACACAAAGAGGAGCAAGTTAGGCATACGCACAAACAAATGCACACGCACAACACACATAATGTAAGTCATAGGCCACGCCCACTTCAAGGCTTCAACCGGCGTTGTCTCTAAAATGCGCGCGGTATTCGATGCTCTGTGGATAGGACAGACGGACGGACTTAGCAGCATACACCGATTACTCTGCTTACCCCGATTGTCGGAATACATCGCGTGTGGCGTGTTTTGTTTAATGCTTTGCCAAAATATCTTCAAATAAAAACACACAGTCTAATAATTTATTACATTACAAACAACGAATCCGTTGATTACAAATTATTTAGATACAAAATCTGCTTTACTTCAACTCTCGTTCCTTCGAATTATTTTCGCAAGACATTTCTCAGTACGCGAGAGAGGAGAGAGAAAACTCCGGCGTATCGAATTGTTTACACTTTATTGCCAATTTCATTGATATGATTTTGATCAACAATGCTGCGATAAACAATCAAGAGCTTATTGATAGCAGAGTGGAAGAACCCCGCGAACACCAGAGAGCTTGGAAGAATGGAACAGGCGTCATTGTATAAAAGGTTTTATTTTTGAGTTTGCCCGTGTTTCGGATTCCGCGTAAAAACGTAGGTCCCTACTCCCTTCTTTATCTTAATAGGTGGTTGTGTTTAACCCGCCTGGGGTCGCACCACCGCATTGAATGAAACGTCTGGTGAAACAGCTATGTATACAGGGTGTTCGGCACATCGACCGACAATTTTTTTTTTTTTGTAGGTAAGTGGGGTCATTTGCAACGTTTTGACCCATGAAACCTTTTGTCAGATGTCACGTGGTAACGAGATACGATTTTTTTTCATTATTTTTGAAAATTACCAAAATCGCAGCTTTAAACCCTTGTAACTTTTTTGTTTATTATTGTATCAGCACGAAATAAACTTTATTGAATTTTACGATGTATCCTTGTTTTAGAAAAAAACATTATTTGATGAAGTTAATACCATGAAAAGGTTTTATGACCTCCCAAAGTCCCGAAACGAGTAAAAATGTGACCGAATCTTAATTTCTTAATTAATAAAAAAAAACTGACAGCAATTGAGCGCTTCATTTTCTTTTAAAAAGTTCGCTAGTTTACGCCCTTTCCAACGGTATACCACATATCATACAAATAATTCACTATGTGGTCAAAATTAGGCACAGAGAAAGAACAGGACGACAACACGGGCACTCGCTTCCCGTATTGAGAACTTTTTCGGGAGCATTTCCAAATTTAGAACATGTACCGGTCGCGCGGGCACTCTTGCAAATTATCCATAATTTTGTCGTTCTGTTCTGTCTCTGTGCCTAATTTTGACCACATATTGAATTATTTGTATGACATGTGGTATACCGTTGGAAAGGGCATAAACTAGCGAACTTTTTAAAAGAAAATGAAGCTATCAATTTGCTGTCAGTTTTTTTTAATTAATTAAGAAATTTAGATTCTGTCATGTTTTTACTCGTTCTCGGCACTTTGGCAGGTCGTTTTTTCCTTTTCATGGTATTTAACTTAATCAAATAATATTTTTTCTAGAACAAGCATACCTCGTAAAATTCAATAAATTTGATGCTGCTGATAAAATCATAAACAAAAAATTAAAATGGTTTAAAGCAGGGATTTTGGTTATTTTCAAAAATAAAGAAAAAATATCGTATCTCGATACCACGTGACTTCTGACAAAAGATATCATGGGTCAAAACGTTGCAAATGACCCCACTTACCTATAAAAAAAAATATCGGTCGATGTGTCGAACACCCTGTATAGTTCGTGTTTTCCGTCCAGTTCAGTGTAGCCGAGATGAAATGATGGAAACCACTGAATTCACCAAGGTGTTATGAGCTGCCATCACGGATGTTGTAGGTGATGTAGCCAACCGTGTCTTGCTCCGATTGTCGGGATACAGCTCATACAGCGTGTGGTATGTATGTATAAATGAATGTACATAATTTTTTTGTCTTTCCATTATTTATTTATTGGCAAGATATCTTCATAACTCTATGGAACACCCAGCCGTTAGGTATATATTTTAAATCACAATTTATTTGCTTCGCGCACGCGCGCCAGTCAATCGAATTGACATCTTTAAGCAGGCGTAGGTCTCACTACAGAAGCTGAAGTACCTATCTAATTTCCATGTAGGTACATTTAAATGTAGCGTGTGGGGCCGGTACTAAAAAGAATAGCCCCACTGCATTTCTCCCCGTGCATGTCGTAAGAGGCGACTAAGGGATAAGGACAAGATACTGCACTAAAGGGCGGCAGGCTAGCCACTTCTCACCTTGGCGCAGTCTTTCCACCGAGTCACGCAGCAGGTGGGTTCTTCGTGCCTTACTTGCTGCTTGATAGTTGTCTTGTCCGTATACTGTGCTAAACGTGGTGGTCGGTGTTGTGCTGTAATTTACCAGAGTCCTTACAGCGCAACACCGATTACTCTGCTTACCCGGATTGTCGGGATACAGCGTGTGCTATGTATGTATGTATGTATTTATCTCATTTAATTTTGGTTCCATGCAAACTACCAGCGCCGCCACAGCGCTGGCAAATAGTAATTTTGATGTACATAGAATAGCTTGGATTTCGGGTTTCAAGTAACTATAGCGGCGGGTGGCCGAGCGGTTTGGGCATCGGCTTCTCATGTGAGAGGTCCAAGGTTCGAATCCGGTCGGCGTGTACCAATGATTTTTTTCTGACGCAAACACTTTACGTGCATACCTACACCTTCTGCTTCACCGTTCGGAACCGGTATAAAACTGTAGGTCTCTTCCCTTGCCCCTTACTAGGTGGTAGGCTCAAATTGTAGCCGACTGGGTTGATACCACCGTACTGGATGTAAGATGGCCGCATACAGCCTCGGTTGTGTTCTCTAGACCAGTATAGCCAGCAATCAGGGGAAGTCTCCGGTATGGTGCTTACCTTCTCGAAGGTGATATTGGCTGGTCGGAGCATGTGCTTTAGCCCCTCCGACTCAGCCACTCATACCGGATTACATAAAAAAAACTATAGGGTGGCATACTGTAGATCCGACAAACGGAAAAGACGTATGAAATAAAGTAAAGTTACCTAAGTGTTATTATTACAGCACAACACCGACCACAATGTTTAGCAATGTATAGGACAAGATAACTATTAAGCAGCAAGTAAGGTATGAAGACCCAGCTGCTGCATGACTCGGTGGAAGGTCCGTGCCAAGGTGAGAGGTGACTATCCTGTCGCGCTTTAGCACAGCACCTTGTCCTTATCCCTTAGTCGCCTTTACGACATGCACGGGTAGAGATGCACTGGGGCTATTATTCTTTAGTACCGGCGCCACACAGTTACCAGACCAAGAAAGTATTAATAATTTTGGAAATTAATTACTTTATAGGTATCTGTAGATATTATTTATTCTTATTCTTACCTATAATAAAATCCAACGTCTGCTTTCTGTCTGTCTGAGTGTCTGTCTGTCCGCTTATAACTCGAGAACCACTGAACCGATTTTAATAAAAAAAAAATCTACGGATAGCTTGATTCTTCCCATCAACTATAGGCAACTTACTATCACGCTAAATGGCTTATGAGGTTAGCAGTGAAATGAAATATGGGAGCGGGCGGAGCCGCGGGCACAGCTTGTTAGTGAATAAAACTACAAGTTTGTAATAATAAAGTTTAATTAATTACATTATGTACCAATTTAGAAAATTACATAAATACAGGAAACTTACTGTAGTTATGTAATAAAAGTTGCATACTTGGGACCTCAGGACTGCACTTAAGCTCGCTAGTAAGACATACTTAGATCCTTACCTATAATAAAATCCAACGTCTGCTTTCTGTCTGAGTGTCTGTCTGTCCGCTTATAACTCGAGAACCACTGAACCGATTTTAATAAAACAAAATTCTACGGATAGCTTGATTCTTCCCATCAACTATAGGCTACTTACTATCACGCTAAATGGCTTATGAGGTTAGCAGTGAAGTGAAATATGGGAGCGGGCGGAGCCGCGGGCACAGCTTGTTAGTGAATAAAACTACAAGTTTGTAATAATAAAGTTTAATTAATTACATTATGTACCAATTTAGAAAATTACATAAATACACGAAACTTACTGTAGTTATGTAATAAAAGTTGCATACTTGGGACCTCAGGACTGCACTTAAGCTCGCTAGTAAGACATACTTAGATCCTTACCTATAATAAAATCCAACGTCTGCTTTCTGTCTGAGTGTCTGTCTGTCCGCTTATAACTCGAGAACCACTGAACCGATTTTAATAAAACAAAATTCTACGGATAGCTTATTGATTCTTCCCATCAACTATAGGCTACTTACTATCACGCTAAATAGCTTATGAGGTTCGCAGTGAAGTGAAATATGCGAGCGGGCGGAGCCGCGGGCACAGCTTGTTAGTTATAAAACATGAACTTTTAATAGCTCCACTTATTACATATCCGTGTGCCGTCCTGTCTGTTCCTGTAACTCAAGAACGGGTCCATCAATTTTAAGGTAGTTTTTACCAGGATGCAATCTGACGTACCTCTAGATGGTTAACTCATTGAGCCACACTTTCATTTAAACCATCAAATTAAAAAAAAAGTAAGTTATTGTGATTGTATGAGATGTAAATAAGTAAAAAATATCAGTGTTAGCCGCAAAGTTTCAGGATTTCAGGAAATAAGGTGGTTAGTAGAGGTGACCACCGTGACACAAGTAGCAATAAAATTGCAAAAAATCATAGTGATAGTTTTATTGAGGAAAAATATTTGTTAACCAAAAATACTATGTTACACAGAATACTATCATAATAAACATAATTACAGCAAAAAAACAAATACTTTACTCACCTTTACTGCGAAAAAGTATTTTTCCAAAGACAGCCTACCTACGCACTCCAGAAAGAACAACAACTTTCGATTCAAAAATGTTCGTTACTAACGGTGGTAAAACAAACGAGCTGCTTTACCGACAGAGTATGGCCCTTGTAGATGTAGTAGTGTCAACTGTTGACCATAGATGGCGCTGAGAACAGTTCTAACCGACCACACTTTGGTGGTTAACATTGCTAACCACCAAGGCTCAATCAGTTAAAACGAGACGGAAGTTAACTTTCTCCATATAAAATATACTTTCGGCATTATGTTTTTAACCCCCCTAAACCTTATTCCATTTTTACAATTCTTTATTTGTGGTAATAAAGACAGTCGAATCTACGTTCTTGTGTTTTTATTTTTTGAATATCTAAAGCGATGATTGAATCATCGCTTAACGAAATTCATGACATCAAAAACACTAAATTAAATTTTTTTCGGTCGAAAAGTTCAATGGTTCACCTACACGTCAATTAGTGTCCGACCGAAAGTGTACTTTCACTTTCGGCCGAAAGCCGTAGCCGAATTTCGGCAAAATTCTACTTTCGGCAGAAAGCCGAAAGCCGAAACCGAAAGACGAAACCGAAAGCCGTAGCCGAAAGTATGTATGGTATTTAAGTATTAAGGCAGTGTGTGCCTGCGCGCCGGCCGCCAAATCCGCCAATCGCGTAATCGCGTCGCGGCGTTCGCGTCGCGTCGCGTGCGCGCGGTCGGTCGGTTTGTCTGTCTAACAACTTTTGGTTGGGCCGAAAGTGACCACTACTTTCGGCCGAAACCGTAAGTTTGCCGAATGTTGCAAATATTGGCCGAAAGGCCGAAAGCCGAAAGCCGAAACCGAATATTCGGTCGGACACTAACGTCAATATATGATTTGCATAGTGTTAAGGCATACGCATACGTAGCGGAGCGCCGGCGGGAGCGGAGCGGAGCGGGGAAATATTCTCCATAAGAATATATTATATCCCGCTCTGCTCCCGCTCCGCCCCCGCCCCGCCGCGTAAAAACACGTGCTGGCACTAGTTCCTGAGGATCCTGCAGAAAAGCTCGCCCCGCCCCCGCCCCGCTACGTATGCAGCTGCCTTAATTCGGCAATTTTAGGTTAGAAAAATCGGAAAAAAACGTCAGGCTTGTTTTGTTTTTCCCGGAGTTCGATAAATCCGTCTGTGCTTCTAAATAGGTGAATCCTCACATTTTCACATCGTTTCGTGGGTAATTTCATTGGCTATTAGTGCGGACAGAGTTTATTCATGTGACTTCATTATTTTGCTAAATATTTGAGTTTATGTGCGTGCACGTCCAAATTTGGCAAAAGTGGCATGAAAGTGAAGAGGGGGGTGAGAATATTCAATTAGTGAAGTGGTTCAATGGAGGTAAAAGGCTAATTAAAACATTTGCCTAAGCGAAATCCTCAATAAGTAACAAATTTATAATTTAAACTCACAAAGTTTCAACATTCCATTTCGTTTCCCCGCAGTGGTTCCGTACCGCTGCAGGCCGGGAAGACTGGAGGAAAATTGGAGAGGCGTATGTCCTGCAGTGAACGTATGACTGACTGAGTAACTTAACCTGTTTACTCCGGCATAATAATAATGCTACCCCCCCCCCCCCCCCCCTCCCCCCCCCCCCCCCTCTCCCCTCCCGAGTCCCAGGCGTTTTCGCGGCCTCGAGCGTTGACCATGACCTAAACTCAAATCCTTTTCCTTAATAAAATCCAACGTCTGCTTTCTGTCTGTCTGTATGTCTGTCTGTCCGCTTATAACTCTCGAGAACCACTGAACCGATTTTAATACAGCGCTTGCTTCTACGGATAGCTTGGTCCTTCCCATCAATTATAGGCTACTTTTCATCACGTTAAATTGCTTATGAGGTTAGCAGTGAAGTCAAATATGAGAGCGGGCGGAGCCGCGGGCACAGCTAGTATTTCATAAAATAAAGAGGCTAGAGCAATAAACTCTTTTGCATCTTATAGCTAATGAAAATACCTACAAAATGAAGGAAAAAAAGTGAGGGATTACTTGTTTAGAAGTACCAGATATTTTAGTTAGATACAATGTGCGACCATGTTTCGAATTAAGTTTTGGGCCCCGATCGGGGCCTCAGGTAGCCGAAGTATGAAAACGAATTGGGCCCGGATCGAGTCCCTAAGGAATAAACAGGTTAATTTTAATTTGATAGGTAGTTTTAGTTTCCAAATTTGTACTTACGTCATTATTATTAAAAAAATATTTTTAGATTATTTACACAAAGATAAAGTTAAAGTTCTTAAAGTTCATTCAAAATCTAAATTAACTTATATGTAACTTTATTATAAAAGAATTTTCTTTCTTCCAAGTAATCAAAATAAACTAAATGTTTTTAAGTCGGGTACAGATTTAGTTGAGCCGTCAGTGCCACTCCATTTGGCAAACAATAATAGCGACTTAAGAGAACCGGGAAGTCCACTTTTCTCATACACCAGGGGAAGTCTCTTTCCATGCCGTAAATCTAGCACTACCATTTAAAAATTTTTGTGTGTAAAAGATATTGTCAAGATCTATGTCCCTGTGTTGTCCTTTTTTCGTTATTTTATTTCATTATTTTATTATTACACAGTTACAATATACATTTATTTAGCAATTTTAGGCCTAACTTTCATATTTTTAATATGGAAAACTATAGAAAACTATAGGTTATTCCCGGCTGGATGGCAAGAGGCCCGATGGTATCACCCTGGTGCCATGGGCTAAGGGTAGGTCACTGATGTGGGACGCCACTTGTGTCGACACATTGGCTCCAAGTCACGTTCGGGCCTCTTCAAGAGCGGCTGGCGCGGCCGCGGCCGGAGCGGAGAGCCTCAAACGCAACAAATATTCAAATATTATTCAAGATTTCGAATTTGTTGCGTTTGCGGTTGAAACCCTCGGTCCGTGGAGCAGTGAAGCCAAAAGCTTCTTGAAGAGGCTTGGGCCTCTGCTGGTGGACGCAACTGGCGTCCCGCAATCAAAGGCTTACTTCATTCAAAGGGTAAGCCTTGCCATCCAGCGGGGTAATGCAGCAAGCGTTCTAGGAACATTTGAAAATGCCCCTTTTGATAGTTATTTTAATGTTTGTTAGGTAGGTTTATTTCTTTAGTTATTAGTATTACTTTTTTGTTATTTATTAAATAAATATTCTGTGCTCCTGTAGAAAAAATAATTAAAATTAAGACATACGGCCAGTTAACCAAAGCTGGCGCGTACACAGTACTCACACCAATGCAATTGTGCAAGTGCGAGTGAGACAGATCGGGTTTTCGTGATGCGTATGCAGTGCGACGTCTCACTCGCACTTGCACAATGGCATTGGTGTGAGTACTGTGTACGCGCCAGCTTTGGTTAACTGACCTGTAGCGACATCCAGTAGGCTTTTGTTGATAGCAAAAAAATATATAACTTAAATTGAGGAAGAATAAAGACGTGAAAAAAGACTTCGCCTGAATGATCATTCACAAATATTTGGAAGACAGTTTGCTTCTGAGCTGCAATTGTCATTTTCAAGTGTGTGGGCAGCGACGCGGCCCACAGCGACAGTAATACGGTGAAGGAAATTCGAAATTTGAAAACGATTCACAGAACACGATGCTCTTATGGTCGAATCTGCACCCGGCTTTACTACACAAAATATAAAATAAAATTTGCGTTATGTATGAGATAAAATCCATTGGTCGCAAAATCTTGTTTTTGTTAGTCCGTAATGTGTTGGCCCACTTCGCAATGGAATTTGTGATCACCTGGAAAATAACAAAATATAATTAAAAAAATTATGCTGGGTGATTTGGTTGCCACGCTGGATATTTCAGGGGGTTAATGAGTATCACAAAGTACAGTACGCGGTAGTACAGATGTTTTATCTCACGAGCGCGGGTGAGCCATACTTGTAGTTGTAATGCGTATAGACACGCGCTCCTGTGTGCGTAAGTACAGGTAGCGTTAGCAAACTCACATACACACACAGGAGCGCGTGTCTATACGCATTACAACTACAAGTATGGCTCACCCGCGCTCGTGAGATAAAACATTTGTAAATAATGTACACCGGGCTTTAGAAAGAACCAATCCGTTTTTTTTATTGCTTCCGAACTGGGTGGCTGTGTTGAGGAGAGCACCCGCTCTCCTGGTACAGCAATGTTTCCTTTGGTTTGTGAACACAATATTCATCACGAGTGGTATTGAAAATAGCCTGGGAGTTAACATATCTGGCATTTATGTTATTATAAATAAAAATACTCACATCTGTGCAAACGCAGGTGGCCCCTCAGATCGGGAATGGAGGTGGCCTGGTAGCGGCAGAGCCGGCAGCGGTAGTGGTACCCCATTATCTGCAACACGAGACCAGTTCATGTAGACATTTTCTATCGCAATTAGTACTGAGCGCCAGTGCACACTTGGGGAGATTGTGATGACGTCATCGATCGTTTTTGGGGAGTGGGGGGTAGGTCGAGTGCACGGCTTTTTGTAGTAGCCGGATGGCGTTTTTTTTTTTTATTTTTTTTTTATGGAAACTGACACAGTTGGCTACATCACCCACAACATCCGTGATGTCAGCCCATAATACCGGGTGAACTTGGTGCCACGTCAGCCTTCCCTTCGGTCGTGCCGGCTACACTGAACTGGACGGAAAACACAAACCATTTACATAGCCGTTTCGACCGACCTTTCATTCAGTGCGGTGGTACCAACCCGGGCGGGTTAAACCCTACCACCTAGTAATATAAGAAGGGAGTCATATCCCTCAGTCGCCTTTTACGACATACACGGGGAGAGATGCAGTGGGGCTATTCTTTTAAAGTACCGGCCCCACACGGTACAATGCGTGGCAGCGTTCACGCTTGTAGGTTGTATAGTTTGGCAGCACGAAGCCGTCGAAAGTACATACTTTATGTCGCCAAATTTCTTGAATCTGCGCCTAGTTGCGAAGCGTAAGGCTGACATTCATAGTCGTTCCAAAGTTCGAAGCTTAGCACTGTCTAAGCTAAGCAAGAGTCCGATTAAAGTTCACTGACATTTTGTACAGGACTCTCATTAGTCGAGACTAACGCTTAGAACGAACTATGCTAAGCCAAGTAATAGTCCAACTTAAACGTCACTTTTTTTTCTTTTTCTGGTGGAATTCGCACCATTGCTCATACTGAATTATAGGGTGTTTTTCGTAGAAAAACACCCTTCAAACGAAACTTTGATGAAACGGGAGATCCCGTTTCATCAAAGTTTCGTCACACTGACGGACGCTGTCAGTCAAACCGCCGTCACTGGAGACTGGCAGTAATAAACGAATTTCCTATTCGTTTGGTTGCCACTATTAAAAAAAAAAGAAATGACCTCTCGTGAGGTGACAGGACAGCCAGTGTGTCAATGCTCTGTGTATTCTATTCTGCGCTACTCCCTCATTTGTACTAAAAAGAAAGAAACAGAAAACTCGTAAGTTCGCTTTCGAAGCTAAAGTCGTCGTAAGACTAGATTTGGACTTGGCTTAGTTTTCAAACTCAAAGACGGTTGCTTAGCGCGCGCACGGCTTGTCTATGAGAGTGGTAAACGTCAAAGTTTGAACTCAGAGACGAACTAAGCACGCTCGTTGCGACTATGAATGTCACTCTAAGACGTTCATCGAATTCACATCAAAAGTTAACCATCGCAGTATGTAGTCATACCTTGGAGAGAACCTTGTTCTGTCTCGCCTTGTCCACCGTGCGCAGTTTGTGTGAACGCACGTGCGAGAGCAGGTTGTAGGCCGAAGTGAAGACGCCTTTGCAGGTCACGCAGCGCACCTCGCACGAACCTGGGGGCAATACAGTGTATACATGACAACTTGCTTATCGATCATGTTGGTCAGTAACTCAGTCAGCACTTGGTTAGTTTGTTCTGAAAGTCAGTTACTAAGTTACTCGGTTAGTCAGTTACTCGGTAAGTAAGTTACTCGGTTAGTCAGTTACTCAGTAAGAAAGTTATTCGATTAGTTAGTTACTCGGTTAGTTAGTTACTCGGTAAGTAAGTTACTCGGTTAGTCAGTTACTCGATAAGTAAGTTACTCGGTTAGTCAGTTACTCGGTTAGTTAGATACTCGGTTAGTTAGTTACTCGGTTAGTTAGTTACTCGGTTAGTTAGTTACTCGGTTAGTTAGTTACTCGGTTAGTTAGTTACGCGGTAAGTAAGTTACTCGGTTAGTCAGTTACTCGATAAGTAAGTTTCTCAGTTAGTCAGTTACTCGATAAGTAAGTTACTCGGTTAGTCAGTTACTCGGTTAGTCAGTTACTCGGTTAGTCAGTTACTCGGTTAGTCAGTTACTCGGTTAGTTCGTTACTCGGTAAGTAAGTTACTCGGTGAGTCAGTTCCTCGATAAATAAGTTTCTCAGTTAGTCAGTTACTCGATAAGTAAGTTACTCGGTTAGTAAGTTATTCGGTTAGTCAGTTACTCGGTAAGTAAATTACTCTGTTAGTCAGTTACTCCATAAGTAAGTTGCTCAGTTAGTTACTCGATAAGTAAGTTACTCAGTCAGTTACTCGGTAAGTAAGTAACTCGGTTAGTCTGTTACTCAGTTACTCGGTTACTACCTCAGTAAATTACTTGATTACTCGGTTAGTTTTTTAAACAGTTATAGTCAGTTATACTGTTAAATAAACCAATCACTTGCTCGGTTAGTCACTCAGTTTTTCAATTCGTCAGTTTCCTGCTGAGTCAATTACTAAGATAATTCATTTCTCAGTACATTAATCAGTTAATACATTACAATCAATCAGTCAGTTAATTGATTACCTCAGTTTATCATTTACTCAAGTATGTTACTCATTATTAGCTCCATTTATGTTAATGTATTGATAATGTATGTGTACAACTGAATAAAATACTATTCGATTCTATTCTATTCTATTATGTTATTCATCACAAAGTTATTCAGTTACTCAGTTAGTATTTTTTTTTCATGCAGGTTGACACCGTTGGCTACATCACCTACAACATTCGTGATGTCAACCCATATCACCGGGTGAACTATGTCAGTGCTTCCCTTAATTTCATGTCAAAATTAGTCAGTTACTCAGTCGGTTAGTCAATTACTCACATAATATCAGTCTGTTATTTTGTTGCACTCATAATCAGTTTGTTACATAGCTACATACATAGCACACGCTGTTTCCCGACAATCGGGGTAAGCAGAGTAGTCGGTGTTGTGCTGCAAGTACTCTTGTAAATTACAGCACAACACCGACCATCACATTTAGCATTGTATTAGGACAAGATCAAGCAGCAAGTAAGGCATGAAGACCGACCTGCTGCATGACTTGGTGGAAGGAACGCGCCAAGGTGACAGGTGGCTAGCCTGTCGTCCTTATGCACGGCATCTTGTCCCTACTTACATAGCTATATGTGAAAATGATACTTTTCAATGTTTAGAGATTTTAATTTACCTTTCTGGTCCTTCTGTCCTCTCCAGGAGTACTGATAGCAACTGGCGCACATCTTACAAGACATCAACATACGAAGATATCTCTTCACGCTCCTCCCATTGCTAGAAACAAACCAACATTTATGTATAAGGGAAGGTGTGGATCTAAGCTTGTGATGGCTTCACCGAACATATCCGGGCCCATCGGCAGTAGAGGAGGGTATTAATCGAGGTCGGGACTAGCGAGTGGCCACTCTAAATTTCCCGCGCATGCTGCACGTTTCGGCTCGCATCAAGCCCTCGTCAGCTAGTCTGCAGTGACTAGGACGCGGGGAAACCACCAGTCCCGCTCTCGACCTCCCTCTCTCTACCTATCTATATTCTGTAGGATGCTTCCAGTGACGTTTTCGAAGCTCTCTCCATATATGAGCTTAGCGTCGATCTTGGCTCAGGTTCGCACAGGACTTGTGGTAAGCCCGTAAATATCCTTGAATCATGTTGTATAAAAGGTACATACGTAAAAAACGAGTTTGCATTATAATCACACTAAGTTTGACGCTTGCATGTATTACCGTTTTAAAAAAAAAATCAAAAGCAAAAAACACTTTGAAAAAAGTTTATTGTATGAGGACGCATCTTAATTTTTTCTTTTTTTTTTTTTTTGTTAGGAATAATATATGCCATAAAACACATAATATTCTAAAAAATTTCAACCGGCTACCTATTACTACGGCTACTCGGATAGACGGACGGACAGACGGATAGACGGACGGTGTAGGTTTAATAAAATATAATAAAATAAAATAAAATTTAGTAATAGGCTACAGAACTAATAAGGAAACCTAATAAGTAAAAATTATATACCCACATTTCGCCATTCTCCACCATCTCATAAGTGGTGGAGCGAAATTCCGTCGGGCTGTACGCCACGAGAACCTCCGTATCTTTCTGCGTTTCCTTCGACAATATCGTTACAGATTCCAACTCTTTCAGTCCTTTTTTAGCTTCGTTCGTCTTTTTAAACTCCACCTCCTTCAAACTTGATTTGAATTGCGGTAAAAACGCTTGAAAACTATCGCATTTATCAAGAATATTTTGATCAACGTGCAACTTTATTATGCTCTCCTGTTTATCGTGGACCTTGACAATGATTTTGCGTAAAAATTGTGTAGTTCTAGCAACTTTGGGCACTGGTTTCTTTTCAAACCTCTCCGAACGCTGCCGGCAAAGCTCGTTCCATTGATCCCTTATGCTTTTATGCGATTGCAAGACCACATTTTGGAAATACTTCGGATCTTTATAGTCGCACAAGTATACGTCTTTAAGGAATAGCTTAAACGGTTCCCCACCAGTCGCTCTTGCTTGGTCAAAAAATGGCTTTCTGACAGATCTGAGACTGGACAGTCTCGCTTTTACTATCGTCTGTGTGGCGGGAGATTTAACAGCGACATTTGTGCGTTTCGGCGTTTCCCTCATAGGTGTCTTTTCCGTTTGCGATGTTTCAAATACTGATTCGTGTTTCATGAATTCGACGATAGATTTTAAACCTCGATTTGCAGCCGTCGGCGTTCTCTGAACACTACCCGAATATTTTACGGATGATTCGGGTTTTTTTAAAGGAATATTCTTAAAAACCCCTCCTTCATACATATGGGCCTTGTCTTGGGGCAGCCTTACGTAAACGCCGTGTGGTTGATGAACTGGTCTGTTGAAAGTTTTAGATTTCTTAGTTTTCTTTTGCTTTCTGTCAAACTCGTGCAACTCGGGATCATAATCGGAATCTTCTTCTTCCCCCGTGGGTTGGTAATCAGAATCTTCGTCATCCTTAGCCTGGAAAAATATTCAAATATCCTTAGATTCGAATTTCATGTTGTAAGTTGTAAGTCCCTTCCCTTCTTACCTTATGCCGGCACTTCACTTGGCTTAGCGTATTCGTGTTTGTTGCAAACATTTTAGTTTTATCTCGCTCTAAACAAGCCATTAAAGAGAGACGAAACCGAATTTTTTGCCAAATACACGAATACGCTAAGCCAAGTGAAGTGCCGGCATTACAAAGTAGCAGGGTTTAACCCAGCCCAGGTTGGTACCAACGCACTGAAAGAAAGGTCTGTTGAAACAGCTATGTAAATAAGTTTGTGTTTTCCGTCCAGTTCAGTGTGGCCGGCACGACCGAAGGGAAGCACTGACGAGTGTTATGGGCTGACTTCATGGATGTAGTGGGTGACGTAGCCAACCGTGTCAGATTCCATAAAAACAAATTGTTTTATAGAAACCAGCACAACATAGTTCATTTTACATGAGGTTCATAAGTGTAACCGATGTGTACGTCGGAGTGCGGGATGACTACTCGCCAGGTGGGACTACGACATCAAGTACGTCGGCTGAAAGCAGTGGTTCTGTATCGCTGAAGGCCGGGAGGACTGGAGGAAAATTGGAGAGGTGTATGTCCAGCAGTGGACGCACACGCTGACTGTCATGCGTGCATTTTTCCAGCACGAGTTGCTCCGTTGTTCTTATACCTACCATTTAAAATGGTAGGTTCCTTCCCTTACCTTACTAGCTGGCAGGGTTGAACACGTCCGAATCGGTACCACCGTACTGAATGAAGGTCGATCGAAACGGTAATGAAAATAGTCTGTGTTTTCCGTCCAGTTCAGTGCGGCCAACGCAACGAGAGCAAAGTACTGACACGGTACCTAGTTACGAAGACCAACCGTGCACGGACAGAGTGCTCATGAGGATGAGCCAAATGTGTTCCCTTCTTAACTTACTAGGTGGTAAGGTTTATCCCGGCCGGGTTGATACCACCGCACTGAGCGAAACGTCGGTCGAAACGGCTATGTAAATAGTTCGTGTTTTCCGTCCAGTTCAGTGTAGCCGACATGAAAATGAAAGGAAGCACTGACATGGCACCTAGTTCACCTGGTGTTATGGGCTGACATCACGGGGATGTTGTAGGTGATGTAGCCAACCGTGTCAGTTTCCATAAAAAAAAAATATTATAAAGTATTTGTGTGAGTTAGCGAGTGAGTTAACGCCGGTAGACCCCCTGAAACCTCTGTGAGTAAAGGGGTTGAATTTGTAACAAATTATCTCTGCACTTTTTTTTTTTTTTTATGGAAACTGACACGGTTGGCTACATCACCTACAACGTCCGTGATGTCAGCCCATAACACCGGGTGAACTAGGTGCCATGTCAGTGCTTCCCCCATTGATCGTGCCGGCTACACTGAACTGGTCGGAAAACACAAACTATTTACATAGCCGTTTGGACCGACATTTCATTCAGGTACCAACCCGGGCGGGTTAAACCCTACCACCAAGTAAGATTAGGAGGGAAGGGACCTACAGTTTTACGAGGAATCCGAACCTCGGTCAGCCTCCAACGGTCAGCGGTCACCCATCCAAGTACTGACCGCACCCAGCGTTGCTTAACATTCAATAGCGACAGTTGACTGTCACTGCACCACTGAGCTATCGAGGCTGACTTCTACTCATTGTTTATATTTTGTATTTCGACGCCTAAGTATCAACACTGCAGAAGTCATTTTTAAACGGAGAAAACAGTTTAATGTCATTGGATAGAGGATTCAAAGACGCGTCTTCTAATTGGTTGCTCAAATGCCTAACGACCAATCAGATGCCGTAGACGGCTAAGAATATACAGCGAGGAAGTCACCCGCTTCGGATTGTTTTGATGATGATATGATGACGAAGAGGTTCCGAGATGGCTTCCGGATGATGAGGACGACGACGACGACAGCACACCGACCGGACCCAATTTCCAGGGATTCCCTACTTTTAAAGTAGGGGCCCTGAATCTTAGGTGTTCCAACGACTTCACTAGAAACTGGCTGGAACAGAAGGTGGCAGAGCTATCCCTTACAGGGATTAAACTCGCCGTGATTCCAGCCAGCGAGGTGCAAAAATTGGTACGGTGTTTCTGTAAGGTGCCCGGGGTCCCAGCCGACATCAGCGTCAAGGCTGTTATGGACCGCTTTAGGGTGCAGAACAGACACCTAAAAATAGGCAGGTGGACAGTGCTGAACTCAACACGAGATCA
Organism: Nematopogon swammerdamellus; assembly: GCA_946902875.1. NCBI lineage: Eukaryota > Metazoa > Arthropoda > Insecta > Lepidoptera > Adelidae > Nematopogon > Nematopogon swammerdamellus. The sequence goes on from OX336359.1 coordinate 12,263,851, forward strand.
AGGTGGCCTGCTCATCACTCTCGGCATACCCGAGACAGAGATGGGCACGCTACTGAGCCACCACCGCCGGATTGGACACGGGCTGTCCAATGTGTACGTCCACGTACCCGACGCAGGTATACCAAAGCCGAAACCTGCACTACCTCCAGCAGCAGCTACTGCAGCAGCTGAGGGAACAAAAGCGGTCGGGACGGTTCAACCGACGACAGAGACTCCGACACCGTCACCGCCATCATATGTGGTGCCGGTACTGACGCCAGGACCTATGGTGACTACACCACCCCATGGTAAGTCACCACTTACAAATCCTTTCTCGTGCTTCACGAGGAAGGATGACGCGACGGACCACGGTGTCAAAGTGAAGCGCCAGTGGTACAGGGACGGCGGGCATCTGCCCTTGGGAGCGGGGGAGTGCTCCATCGCGTCAAGTGAAGAAGCGGCCCCAGTCTACGGACTGGAACCGCTTCCGAGCATGCCGGGGACCCTCTCGCTAGACTCTGCCTACGCAGACCTGGCGTTAAGGGGCCCACACGGCCTGGGCATGGAGGGATCGCTTGACCCACTACAGGTAATGGCAGAATCCCTGTGCCTAGATATTGACGAGGAGCAACTCCTCGCTGCCTCGGGTGAGGAGTCCGCGTGATCCTTGGGAATGGCAGTCTCACACAGTCCGAGCATCAAAGTTATTCAGGCCAATCTCCAGCACTCACAAATGGCTTCTGCAACCTTACACGGTAAGCTTGAGACATGTTGTGAAACCGTAGCTCTGCTGCAGGAGCCATGGGTTCGTGGTGGCAGGGTCTGTGGCCTGGGTAACCTACGCGGTAAACTCTATCTTGACACCGCATCTAACAGGAACAGAACTTGTATATTTGTTCCGAGTCTTTTTACAGCAACGCTACTCAACCAGTTTACTGACTGTGACCACACCGTCATCCGGCTCCTTGGAGTCGAGGGGGCGGGCACGAAGGGCATCATCCTGGCGTCCTGCTACCTGGACTTTAGAGAGCCGGCTCCATCGAGCAAGATGGAAGAACTGACGCGCTTCTGCGAGGACAACGACGAGCACCTCATCATAGGGTGCGATTCCAACGCACACCACCAGGTTTGGGGGAACGCACGTAACAATGACAGAGGTAACTCACTATACGAATACCTACTAACCACTAAAATGCAAATTCTTAACAAGGGGTCGGAGCCCACTTTTGTAACAACCAGGTTTGAGACAGTCATTGACATAACACTGGCGACAGACAAAACTGTCAACATGGTGCGCGGGTGGTATGTCTCTCGAGAAATGTCATGCTCCGATCACAGGTGGCTTTGTTTTGAAATTACAGCAAACATCACGAAGAGGGAGATACGAAGAAACCCAAGGAAAGCCAACAAGGCCCATTACAGGAGCCTGGTTGAGGGTAAGCTTGGGTGCTTCGACATCCCCGAAGTCGTACACACAATCAACGATCTCGAGTTATCTGTGGAAAAGTTAACTTCAGAACTAACCCAAAGTTTCGAGGAAGCCTGTCCGCTTGCAGAAGCAAATGATGGCCCCGGAAAGGGAGGGAAACAATGGTGCCCAGTACTGGAGAATCTCCGAAGGAAACTAAGACGACTCCAGAACAGGGCGCGTTATACTAAAGAAAACTCGGACCTAGCGAATTACAAAGAGGCCCTGAACCACTTCAAGAAAAGGGTAAGGGCCAAAAGAAGGGATGCCTGGAGGAGGTTCTGCAGCAGTATAGAGACCACCACACAGGCAGCCAGAATCAAGAAACTACTCTCAGGAGAGCCAGATCAGCAGATGGGAAGCCTGAGGAAACCAGATGGTACATACACCAACACCGTACCGGAAATGTGTAAAGTCCTGCTCGACACACACTTCCCCGAGTGCAGTATAGCCGACCAGATCAACTGGGTTGAAACCACAGGGAGTCAACCGACCAACGTAGACTGGGACACGGCTCAACGCGTAGTAACGCATGAAAAGGTAGTTTGGGCTATAGAGAGCTTTCTCCCTTATAAATCACCTGGGCTAGATGGCATTTATCCGGCGCAATTGCAGTGGTGCTCAAAGATCCTGGTCCCAATACTGGTGAGGATCTTCAGAGCCTGCATTGCCCATAAGTACGTCCCCAGGGGATGGCGTGAGGTTAAAGTAATCTTTATCCCAAAACCTGGCAGGAGCGAGTACTCACTTGCCAAGTCGTACCGGCCGATTAGCCTGACCTCGTTTTTACTTAAAACACTGGAAAGGCTTTGTGACCGTGAAATTAGGGATGTGACGCTAAAACATCATCCATTACACAAGCAGCAACATGCATACATGCCAGGCCGCTCAACAGAATCTGCACTACATGCAGTAGTGCACAAAATTGAGCAGGCTCTAGAAAACAAAATGTCAACCCTAGGCGTCTTCATCGACATAGAGGGCGCGTTCGATAAAACGACCTTCGGAAGTATTGGGCAGGCTCTGACACAGTATGGTGTTGATTCCACAATCAGTGGCTGGATAGAAAACATGCTGAAGCTCAGAGCGGTTCAAGTGACGGTGGCAGACACAACGAGGGCTCTAGTCGCTAGAGGCTGCCCACAGGGAGGGGTGTTGTCACCGCTGTTGTGGGACTTTGTGGTGGACGGCCTCTTAAGGCGCCTAAACGAGGCCGGGTACTACACGGTCGGCTATGCGGATGACATTGCCATCCTCATAAATGGGAGCTTCGAAACGATACTGTGTGAAGTGATGCAAGGGGCTCTCAAGATCATTGAGGACTGGTGCAAGGAACAATCTCTGTCGGTGAACGCGAAGAAGACAGAGATGGTTCTCTTCACGAACAAAAGGAAGCTCGGGAACCTTAGATACCCGACGCTTAATGGGACAATGCTAACAATGTCAGAGCAAGTCAAGTATCTGGGCATTATTCTTGACAATAAACTCAACTGGAGTAGGCACTTGGACCAAAAAATACAAAAAGCAACCGTCTCATTCTGGCAGTGTCGCAGGCTGCTGGGAAAAACGTGGGGTGTAACCCCCAAAATTACTCAGTGGATGTACACTGCCATAGTGAGACCGATGCTATCTTACGGAGCCGTGGTCTGGTGGCCCAGATCCAAACTGCGGACCACAACGATGCAATTAGAGAAGCTGCAGAGGCTTGCCTGCATAGGCATTACGGGCTGTATGCGCACAACACCCACGGCCGCCATTGAAGCCATGCTCTGTCTGACGCCGCTGGACCTATTTGTCAGACAGGAGGCAGCGGCGTCCGCACTAAGGCTCAATGCGCTAGGACTATGGAAAGGGGACGAACCGGTAAAGCACACAAGTGTCCTGAACACTATGTGCAATGAACTACCCCTATTAAGGGCAGGTTCCGATCGGATACCCACCACCCACGTCTTCGAAAAACATTTCGAGGTCATAATAGGACCAAAAACCCCTGGCCCATCTAGTGAGACGGAACTCAGAATCTTCACAGACGGGTCACGGACAAGCAGCGGAACCGGTGCGGGCATTTTCTCACTGGAGCTGAACATCAACAGATCAGTACCACTTGGTGCACACTCAACCGTTTTCCAAACGGAAGTAATCGGGGTGCTTCAGGCGGCAACCGCTGTGACTGAGATGGGCGTATCAGGGTACATTATCAAGATACTCTCAGATAGCGCAGCGACTCTTATGGCACTGAAGAGCAAGAGGTGTACCTCAGGCCTAGTGCTACAATGTCGTGGAGCCCTGGAGAAGGTTGCAGGTAATAATAACAAGGTGATCCTCCAGTGGATAAAAGGCCACAACGAAGACGACGGAAATGACAGCGCTGATGACCTCGCCCGAAGAGGATCCAGAACTATACCTATAGGAGCGGAACCCGTGATAATGCCGTCAGCGAGCACACAGAGATCTTGGTTGCACGCGTCGACATCACGGAAACACAGGGACAGATGGAAGGGCCTCTCAGAGTGCAGACAGTCGAGAGCTGCCCTTCCTAAACCAGACCGAAGGCTGGCTCGGAAGCTTATCAACCTGGCCCGGGCTAAGCTAAGAATAGCCGTTGGTCTGATGAGCGGTCACTGCTCACTAAATAAACATCTACACACGATGGGTATTACGGATAGTCCACTATGCAGAGGATGCTTGGCGACGGATGAAACGGCCGAGCATGTTTTGTTGGAGTGCAGTGTGCTTGACAACCAACGAAGGGACATACTCCGCTCCCCATCTTCCGTTGCGGCGGTCTGCAGACACCCCGGTCGACTTGTGGCTTTCATGGAAGACATAGGCTGGCTGGGGTAGCTGGAGCCTGCGGGGTTTTGCACGAAGGTCCCCAACCAAGCGGGATTAGTTTGCAGGCCTAGAGCCAACCCCAAACCTAACAACAACAACAACGATATGATGACGATAATGATAACACCGTGTCTGTCACCAAACATACTGAATAAAGGTGAATTTGTCATTTATTTTTCTTTCAAGGGATTTGGAATATTACTTTAATACCATGTAATAATTTAAAATAAAGATGCTTGAAAAGTTTGCGAAATAATAGGTTTTTTGTTGTTCCTGTAAAATGGCCAAAAATGACTTCCGCGGTGTTGATAATAGGCGAAGATTTGCAACATTTAAAATAGTTACCTTGGACTTCCACTGTCGCTTCCCCCCTTTCACCTTCTCCTCCTGCTGGAGACAGATTCGCTCCACCAGCAACGAGCTGGGACTCACCACTCGCTCCTTGCCGAATTTCTACAGGCAGATACCACTTTAGGCAGGGTAAGGTTTTATTTATTTATTTATATATTACATTCTTACTACAGAGCAAGCCCAAAAATTTAACCCTTTTGTAAATAAATAATATTTATTCATAAATATTAGATAATTACTGAAGACGGCTTTATTCGCCGAAATATTTAATAAAATAAAAAACATGTGTTATTTTTAAATAAATATTTCTACAAAAAAATAATTGGTTCAACTCCGCGGAACATGGTGGGCTGTACAAGTACATATATCTCAAAAGTACATATTATATCAATCCAAGCACCTTCGGAGGTTTGATGATGACGAGACGCTCCTCGTGCGCCTGCTGTGTCTCCACACACTTCTGCACTATGTCTTCGTCCTCCTCCAGGTACTCAATCTCAAAGTCAGAGTCGGCCATCTTTGATTCTGAAACAAACATTTTCATGTTAGTCTATGTTATTGCTTTCAAGTCTTTAGTTTATAAAGTTTTATTTGTAGGTCAATTTTATAATTAGTTTTATTCATTATGTTTATATGTGCTTGTTTATCCAATAAAAAACAATCGAATGTTTTTTTAATGTATCAATTTAAAAAAAAATATTTATTTATTACACTACCTACCAGTAATGTAGGCACCAATAAACAGTTTATAAGCTCGTTTAGTAAGGCAAATAACTCCTTATTCGATTTCGAAACTTTATTACAATAATCTAGACTAGAAGAATGAAGGGAAATTTTTATAAAAAATAAACAACTTTACACATACATAACCTAACTTTTTTGGCTTCCTTCTTCCTTCCACGACAACAAAGAATATAATACAGTCTGCTGTCAAACAGAACGTACGTACGGTACGTACCACGAGTGTCTCTTTGTAGTAAGCACCTGACGCACGCACAACGCATAGCGAAAGTCGAGAAGCGAAGCAAGTAGTCGTTCGTCACAGAATGGTGTTATAGGGTGTGTGTTGACATTGACAACATTTGAAAGGACAATGGGGGTAAATAACATACTTTGCGGAAAAACTAAATCCACCGCCCCGACATAACCTGTTAGTGTGGCTATTCCCTAGAGTGTTATTATAAGCGGGAGGCGCGGAGGGAGTGCAGCCCCCGTCCGCCGTAACAAAGCGCAGGCACCCGTGTGAGCCGGAGCGGCTGAGGCTGGTCGCCGAAGGCGACCAAAAAGCCAAAGCTGCGGAGGCGAGCATGGGTGCCTGCGCTGATACGCTAGGCCGGCGGGGCTGCACTTCCCGCAGCGCCGGAGAAGAGGCAATCCTACGTCGCTACTGAAAATAAATTCGCGGAAGTCGCCATTTCGATGAAATTTTTTTCGTGAAATTTTATTTTTTAAATTTTTACCCCATGCTCTCCGCAGGCTGTCTTTTCTAATAGCAGTGTTTTGTGGTCCTTTATGCTCCTGTATTATTTATTTAGTTTTTACGAGTTGTACGTTTTGGAAACCCGCCCCCACGCGCCAACCACAAAGCTATCAACACATCAAATGAGTTACAGATCGTTCACAGTTATTTTACCTCTGACACATCAACACATGTCTTTGTATCTTCCGCTAGGTTGGCACCACTTGCTGTCACTAGTACTACCGTCCTAAAAAGGGTTACTTGCTATTAATATTTTACCCGTGGTAGTGGAAATTATGTATATGTACCTGTTGTACTTGTAGTGATAAGTCCACCTTTGCGCACTCCTGCATTTCTTGTTTCTTGTCGTATACTGTTCTTCTTTCAATTTGTGTGCAATAAAGAGTTTCTATTCTATTCTAAAAATATATTCAAATATTTCGTACAGGGAAATAGTACGCACCAATTATGGTAATACAGAGCTCAGGTTAGCCAACTTGATGGCTAGAGGTAAAATAACTGTGAACGGTCTGTACATCAGTCGCTGATTGCCTGAAATAAAGAAAAGAAGAAAACAAAATGCAAGTGAGAAGAGAATGAAAAATAATACGGTCACACTATCCTTGACTTTCCGTAAGAAAAAAAAAATTGGTTGTCAGTAAAGTCGGTTTACGGACGATAGTTTTACGTGATGACGTCATAAAGTGGTAAGACTACTGGGAACGGTTCTAAAGTACCAGGGCAGAAGAAATTGAAAGGATGAGTGTCTCGGGGCCAATTCTCTGTCTCTCAGTGACAGTTGTCCTCCTAAGAAAGCCGAAAGCCATCCAAGGGAATCCTAAATTCGTTTGGTCGTTTATGTGATTTCGTGGCTCAGTGGTAAGGTGTAGGATTTGTTTTGTAATAAGTATAATAAAATTACTAGAATGTTCAATCAATCCATCTTTTATTAAGTAAACAATGCTCCATCACCATGACAACAACCACAGATGTCCTCACCAAGATTATATATTTTAATTTTTAAACATAGAACATATACAACATCTCCCCTCTTTTAACTTAGTCGGTAATATAATCATTAAGGTATTTAGGTTTAACTATTGGCCTGCCACATCTGGTCCTTGCTTCCGTGGTATGATCTGCTGAGGTTGACAACGGTAACTGTCTATTAATGTTTGCGTCAGGTTCTGCAGTGGTATCTACAAGCGTGTTTGACAAGGGTAACTCAGGAACAATATTTGGAGCAGAACTGTTCTGCTTCCAATCTTGAATATGTTCACTTGTATTGGCAGATGGCCTTATATGCTCAGCATTACGTCTTACAATATTACCTTTTTCATTCTTTACAAGATATGACCTGGGATGCTCACTTTGACCTACTATACATCCAGGTAGCCAGGTTTTATCTGGTTTATTCTGAATAACTACATCATCTCCCTTCCCAAATGTTGGCCTTGGCCTTCTCGCCGATTTATTGTAATATGTTTTGGAATAATACTGTTTGGCTTGTAGCTGTTTGTGGGCGTTTGTTGTAATTTTAGGTTTTAATATTAGCTTCGAGCAGGGAACTTTAGACCGTAGTAGTCTGCTCATCAACATTTGCGAGGGAGAATAATCTATACCACAGACAGGGGTGTTTCTATAAGCTAGTAGTGCTAAAACTATATCATCATTACTATCATGACATTTTTTAATCATATTTTTAGCGATTCCCACTGACTTTTCAGCCAGACCATTCGACTTAGGATACCGAGGGCTCGATGTAACAATTTGAATGCCCCAGTCCCTTGCAAATTCCCTAAACTTAATGCTATCAAATGGCATATTATCACACACAATAGTTTTGGGTATACCATGACAGGCAAACATAGGTGTGATCACCTCAATTACATCGTCAGCTGTTTTGTGTAACATTTTTTTTAATTCTATCCATTTAGAAAAATAATCAGCCAATACTAAGTAGTCACTATTCATACAAGTACATATATCCATAGCAATTTTTTGGAATGGTAGCTCCGGTATCTCATGTGATATGATAGGTTCTTTGATGTTAGATGGTCTGAATTTTTCACAACTCTTGCATGTGTTGACATAAGTTTCAATATCATGAGAAATACCAGGCCAGTACATATATAACCTTGCTTGTGCTTTATCTTTTATAACACCTTGATGTGCGGAGTGAATTATACACAACATATCCCTCCTAAGATTTTTAGGGACAACTATTTTATTATTATGGTAAACAATGCCTTTTTGTACTGATATTTTATTTCTAAGATGCCACAACTGTTTTAATTCATATTCTTCTAGTTTATGACTGCTTTTGGGCCATCCTACTTTATTCCAGCTTAAAATCTGGCTGAGAACCTTGTCGCGTTTGGTTTCCTCTCTGAGGTCAATGAATTGTTTTTCGTTCACTGGTGACTCCCTGTCTATGCAGTGAACATGCTCTAAGAGGCTCTTATCTTCTTTTGCATTATTAGTTATATAGTTCCTAGATAAGAAATCAGCGATGCACATTTTTGTTCCCGGAATGTATGTAATATTTAAATCATATTTTAATAATTTTAGTAGCATTCTCTGCAATCTAGGGCTCACTTTGTTGATATCTTTTTTAATGATACTGATTAAGGGCTTATGATCTGTTTCTATTATTATTTTGCGGCCATATACAAATTGGTGAAATTTTTCTAGTGCGGCACAGATGGCAAACATTTCTTTTTCTATTGTGGCCCATCGCTTTTGTGTTTCTGTGTAACTCCTAGAGTAAAACGATACAGGTTTGTTATTCTGTAATAGGCAAGCACCGAGCCCATCCTTTGAACTGTCAGACTGAATAGTAAAAGGGATAGCATTATTTATCATATTTAAAGTGGGTGCACACAAGAGTTTTCGTTTTAATAAGTTGAAAGCGTCTGTATGAACATTATCCCAGTGCCAGTGTACATTTGTTTTTAAGAGGTCTCTTAAAACTGCCGTGCTATTTGAATAATGTGGAATGAATTTACTCAAGTAATTCGTCATACCTAGAAATTTTTGTAGCTCTTTTATATTTTGAGGTTCCTTAATCTCCATAATCGCACTGACATGCTCTGGGTCTGGTTGTATACCGTTTGCTGATATAATAAACCCAATGTACTTCACTTCACTTACTTTGTACTGAAGTTTTTTAGGATTAAATATTACCCCACAGTCTCTAGATCTTTCAATAACTTTATTTAGTATTTTATCATGTTCTCGTTCATCCTCACCTGCTATAATGAGATCATCAAAATATACCTCAAGGCCTTGAATATCACCAAATATTTGAGAATTAATTTTTTGAAAGACCTCAGGAGCAGAGCAGATACCAAAAGGCATACGTACAAATCGGTACCTTCCAAAAACAGTCCCAAACGTGCATACTCTACTACTCGACTCCTCCAATCGAACCTGAAAAAAACCATACTTCATATCCATTACAGTGAACACTTTTTTACCAGCCAGCCTATTACTGATCTCTGACGGAGAGGGTATTAGATAATGTTCCCTCATTATGCTCGGATTTAATGATTGTGGATCTAAGCAAATTCGCAAAGATTTATCTGGGTTTTCGACAATCACTAAGTTGTGACACCACTCAACTGGCTCATTGACCTTACAAATTATGTGCTTCTTTTCCAATTCATCAAGTTTTTCTTTGAGCTTAGACTTTATGCTCTCCGGTATCCTTCTAATTGACTTAACGACTGGCTGGGTACCTTGTTTTAAATTTATTTTGTACTCCCCAATGTTGCCTAATCCTGTGAATATGTCTTTATTTTTGTTTATAAATTTATCTTTTTTACTTAGAGGGATACCACTGAGCTTACCCACATCATCAATTTTTTTAACAAGATTGAATCTAACACAATCCTTAAGCCCTAGAATGGGTGTACAATCTGAATCAACTACCACAAAAGTAGCAAATGAATTTAAATTATTAGTGGTTGAACAGTTTAGTTCCACTTTTCCTACTGGTTTTATTTGTTGTCCTCCATACACTAACAACATACAGTTGGTGTCTTTTAATACAATTTTTCCTTGACCCTTGCGCTCAATGTGCTTGTAAAGTCTCAATGGTAGCACATTGCACTCTGCACCCGTATCTAATTTAAAATTTACACCTACTTTTGCAACTCTAATCTTACTTTGCCAGCACAAATCAGTACGTTTATTAACCCTTCAGCTCCCACGATTTTAATAAACTTACGTACCGTTGACTCCCAGCCCTTTTCGCCGCGCGCAAAAACCCAAAATTTTGGCGCGCGCGCTCCCGCACAAATTCGAATATCCCGCCTCAATCGATCGATTCATCACTGATCTGTATTCAGTCTTCTTTGTACTGAAATTGCGCGTTCAGTCATACCAAACACTTCAGGATTCACTTATTTAGAAGCACAGACCGATTTTTTGAACTCCAGGCAAAACAAAACACGCTCGACATTTTTTTTTGGTTTTTTCTGACCAAAACTGTATAATTTCCATAGACGAGTCATACCTCTAAATAAAGCTAATAAGACGTACTCTCGAATACGGGTACACAAAATACGGTACAAGATCTGTGTATTCCAGTGTCTGTGGAAATGTCAGTCGTCATGGGAGCCTTTTTTTTTTTACATTTTCAAAAAATATTTTCTGTGTGAAGGTGATGTGTTGCCCAGTCATGTTTGATAATAGTTATTAGTAAATTTAACCAAGAATGTATACCAGTAATCAGTTCTTTGATAGGAAATTGGTAGAATTAGTTATGAATTAAATAGAGAGCCGCGCCGCGCCGAGACCCGGCCGGGTCTTCTGGGAGTTATCAGATTGGCGCGTCATAAGACCCGGCCGGGTCTTCTGGGAGCCAAAGGGTTAACTGAGTATAAATAATAAACCTCACCGTCACTATCTTCTAATACCTCGTGCGCTCGACGTCGCTGACCAGTCTTGGTTCTACGACACATTTTTGCGAAATGGTTTTCACCACCGCAAGCATTACATTTTTTTTTAAATGCAGGGCACTGAGCGAAATTGTGATTCATGCCGCATTTTGAGCATACACGTTTCTTAACTTCTTCCGATTTCTTCTGAACAGCGAGTACCCTTGCGCCGCTCTGCACGGCTGCTGCATGCACCTTTCCTATTTCTGCACTTTTACAGATTGACGCGGCTTCATATAGAGTCAGTTCGCTGAGGCGCAACAATCGCTCCTGTAAATCTGCATCCTTGACACCTAGTATGACCCTGTCTCTTATTAGTGATTCTTCTTGGTCCTTAAAGCCACAACTTTTAGCAAGTATTTTCAATGACGTCAGGTATGCATCAAAATTTTCGCCCTCTTGTTGACTTCGGGAGAAAAACTTGTACCGATTGAACACTACATTACTCCTCGGCATAAAATGTTTTTCAAATGCTGCTCTTACCTCCTTGTACGTTTCACAAGGCGCGAATGTATTATAAATCTCAATTGCATCTTCCCCTGCAACATTGAGAAGTATAGCGATTTTCGTTTCATCGTCCAGGTTCGTTTGTTTAGATGCCTTCATGTATATCTCGAACATCTGAATGAAGCGCGTCCACGTATTAGGGTCGTCGCCGTTGCAATTTAGTTCACGAGGAGGCCTCATATTCCCTCCTCCGCCGCCGGGATGACTGCCTCCGCCACCCGTCCCCAGCCCCAGGCTGCTAGCAGCGGTATCACTATTATTTGTTGTAATCTTGTTTATTAACTTACATGCTACTACATATTAGTGTAGGTTCTTTACTTCTGACACCATGTTTTGTAATAAGTATAATAAAATTACTAGAATGTTCAATCAATCCATCTTTTATTAAGTAAACAATGCTCCATCACCATGACAACAACCACAGATGTCATCACCAAGATTATATATTTTAATTTTTAAACATAGAACATATACAACAGGATTTGTATTTTTTGACCATGGGTTCGAATCCCTCAATTTTTTTTTTGTTTTTTTTTTTAAGCAATGTTACGGTGTTTAAATTTTTTTAGGGTGTTTAGTTTTTTTTATAACCACCTAAGAATTCTTTCCGGAAATACAAACGTAACAAAAACGACATGCGCCACGTCAACATTAGGTTAGGTTTAATATAAAGAAGATGCGTCGCGTAAAATATAAAAACTCAGAGCAGCGCGGGAATTTACTTAGCGGCCCCCGACCCCTTTAAGTAAGTAAACGGAAATTATATTTGACTTTCTATAGGGTCGGGATTTTTTTAAGAGTCGGGATATTTTAAATTTGTAATTTAACTTTTTATATACAAAACAGAAATTACCCGCACTACCCATCTACCATACTAACAATCCCAGGCATGACTGGCAGATAATGCCTTTAGGCTTATGTTTGAATCACTATAATATAAATGAATGAATTTGTGTGATGTAACATATTATGTTTAATTATTTATATTTAAAGATGTGATAATAACTAATAAAAATATGAGAAAATAACGACTATTAATTTTGAATAACGCCATCTACATAATATTATCAAAGCGCATACTACAACGTTGCAACACTTAGGTACCTAACTGCGAAGCTGAAGTATTTCATTTACTATTGACGCTAGATGTTGACGCTAGATGTCGCTCCATGAAATCTTCACATACTGTTGAGCAAATTCGCTTCGATAGGTACATGATCGATTAGCCCGGGTGGTTAAGTAAGACGTCTGGTCGGTGATGGTGGCAGGGACCGCGGGTTCGAGGCTCGCAAAAGACGGACAAATATATTTTGTATTTCCTACTATTGTATATGCCTCTCTATCGCTTGTTACGCGCTTTCGCTTGCACACACAGGTTCAGATGGAACGTGACACTTTTTCATGCGTGCAGCAGGTGTTCATCAATTTATAAGACGTGACGTCATCACGTCATTAAAACAGTTAACTGTCAGGTGCTTACTACAAAGAGACGCTCGTAATCTGCACGGTTCTTTCGTGAGACGGCTAGAGAGAAGAGAGAGAGACAAAAAAAGGTAGATAGATTAGATAAAAATGACAATTTTATCAAATAGATTCTTTTTGTTATCAATCGGCACTAAAAAATCTAATTGTGCAAATAAAAAAACCTAATGGCTTTGATAAGAAATTGGAGTGAGTAATTCAAAGAACTAGGCATTATTTCATTTGATTCAGAAAAGTGCCGGCCGGCAGCGACAAAACTTGTGTTGTCAATAATTTTCAAGAAAAATTGTGAGACGCTGAATGAAGTAGTTGCAAAAATGCGTTCCGATTCAGCAGCTGATGATGACCGAAAAGGGGTGGGATTATTCGAGCGGCAGGTATGTGGCCTCGATTTCAATTTTAAGAACTTCTGAAAATTTATTACTATTCCAGCCATATTTCTGGTCCTCCTGTGCAAAATGCCCTTACTCTAAAATCACAACTTTACAGGGGAGCCAAAAAACAGGTCAGCTTTGTGCGTACAATTGTATTAAAATTACACATAAATTTTTAGACACCTTAAGGCGGCTCGGCGCAAATTTTGATCTTTCAATTAAAAAAATTATACCTATTATTATTTATTGACATATCTTTCTTTATTTGTTTTTTTTTTCTACATTTTATATTTTTTATTTATTTCTGTTAGTCAATAACTAATATTTAAATTTTTACTTGTCTCTCTAATTATTTGATGTTTGGTGTTAATAAAGTAGGTAAGTACCTATTTTTTTTTCATTTACACTAAAATAATTAAAATTTTTATGTAAGGTATTTTTGCAGTTACAATATGCTGTCTTTTTATTAATGTAATGTTTTTATATAATTACCTACATAATAAAAAACATTAAAAATTTTGAACGGTTCAAAAATTGAGATTGAGATAATCTGGAGAGTCAGTCCACTTGCCATAGGATATAGGTATTATGTTATGTACCTGAAACACAATCAAATCATATAAAATGTGTGATTAGTTAATACTTTTTATTAACATTAGATTCCGGCTTATTTTAATAGCCCTATTAAAGTTATAACCGCTTATCTGTTTAAGGTAATCGGCTTCTAAGAGCCCTCACTAATCCTTCGGCATACTTTACATTAAGATCAAAGTCAAGATCATTAGATAAAATAATATCAAGAGAATGTGATGCTGATTTTACTGTTGCGCACTGTACGTACATGCTTAGTACTAACCATGGAGGTACAAAGCCACGCGCGCCCGCGCCCGCTATGGAGAGGCCAAAACGCCACCGAGCCGAGGCACTTGCGCCTACCAATATTGATCATCGCACGAACAAAAGCGCGCCAGTCTTCGCTGCGGTCTCCATGCTCTTTCTCTTTCTGTCGCGTGCACACTATATCAAGATGGTTGAGATAAAGAAACCCCCCGCTCGGCACTCCTCATACGTAGTTCCTGTGCACGCGTTTAGGAGAAAATAATTCGGCATGCCTTCTCCATAGCGGGCGCGGGCGCGCGTGGCTTCGTAGCTTCATGGTACTAACTTATAAAAATAAAATATTAATGATGGATGGAGGCGCAGTCTCATACAAAATAAATTCACAAATTGAGGAGCGTTTGCTCAAAAGGTACTATTTCCGTTGCGACGAGTTGCCCGTTTTTTGACGGATTCTCAGTTTTTGTATTCAAATACATCTCCCTGTAAAATTTTAATGGTCAAAACAAACTATTTCCTATAGAAAATTACGATTGAAAACTAATCGAAAGGGCCTATTTCCATTTTGTTTAGGCAAAAGGGCATATTTCCAAATTTAGAACGTCTGTAACATCTATATATAAAATCATTAAATTAAATTATGCATAATATTCTGTTTATAATGTATTTTCCTTATCAATATCACTGTATAAATAAATCTACTAGATATCCTAAGCAGTGGCGGCTGGTGACTTCAGTGACTGGTAGTGCGCTAAGTACCTAACTCCTTAAATACCAAATTTCCCAACACTTCTTCTTCTTCTTCTTCTTCTTGGTGGGCATTTTCCGCATGTAGGTCTCACTGCTTGGACCCGTTGTGCGTATCACCCCGGCCGCTACTCCATCCAGCCCAGCTCCTTCCAGAAGTCCTGCAGGCGTCCGACGTCCTTGCAGGCCTCTTGGAGTGTCCTCGGGTTTTTGAGGATGATTGCCCGCTCATTTGCCACCCCCTCGCACTGTAGCAGCACGTGGGATGGCGTTTCTTCAGCCCCCATGCAACCCCTGCACAGAGGGCTATCTGTTTTACCTATAATGAATAAGTGCTTATTTAGTGGATAGTGTCCTGTTAAGATTCCCACCACCAATCTGATTTTACCTTTGTTTAGCTGTAGTATACCCTTTGTGAGCTTCCTGTTGATGGTTGGCACCGCCGCTCTTGTCTGCTTGCAGTCGTTTATTTGTGACCATAGCTGTTGGTGTTGGTCTTTTGCGTGTCCTCTGATCCATGACCTTAGTTGATTAAACGGGAGGGGCACTATCGGCTCAGGTCCATCAACCACCCACCCTGCTCCTCTCCTTGCCAGTTCGTCTGCTGCGTCGTTGCCTAAACATCCACTGTGTCCTTTTATCCATTGAAGGGTGACTCTGTTGTGTTTGGCGATAACCTCTAGTGCTTGGTGGCATTCCAAAATGAGGCTTGATTTAATGGTGTTGCTGGTTTAGGCTTGGAGTACCGAAGCGCTGTCGGATAGTATGCGTATGCCATACTCCTTGATCTTTTTGTTTGCTATGCTGTATGCTGCTTGTGTTATTGCAACACATTCGACTTGGAATATGCTGTTATACTTGCCCAGTGGCATGGCTGACCTAATGTTTAGGTCCATTGAGAATATGCCGGCTCCTGTTCCATTTGCTGTTTTGGATCCATCCGTGTAGACGTCTATTTCGCGTGTGGAATTCTTCTGCTCTTCGTAGAGTTGTATGTTGTATCCCTTAACAAAGATATGTGTGGCCGGTATTCTGTCACATATAGCTGTTAGCATTGGTTTTTGTTTAATTGCGTCTGTTAGGCTGGTACCGTGCCTGCCTGGGTTATTACCCCAGGTACCAGATAGTTTTAGTCTGAAAGCTGCTGCCGTTGCCTCCTGTTGTACGAAAATGTGCAGCGGTAGTATTCCCAGTAGCACCTCCAGTGCCGCCGTTGGGGTTGTTCTCATGCAGCCAGTTGTTGATACACACGCTAGCCGTTGTAGGCTTTGAAGCTTCTGTTGTGCGGTTGTAAGTTTTGGTCCTTGACCACAATCGCGCCATATGTTAGCATCGGTCTGATGACTGTTGTATACAGCCATTGTATTATATGTGGTTGTAGTCCCCATGTTTTACCCAACATTCTTCTACATTGCCAGAATGTGATTTTAGCTTTGTTTATCTTGTTGGTCAGGTGTTTGTCCCAGTTTAGTTTGCTATCCAGAATCACACCTAGGTATTTTACCTCAGGTGATAGTTTGAGAGGTTCCCCAAATAGTTTGGGCATTGGTAGGTCTGGTGCGAGTTTTCTCTTATTGGTGAACAGAACCAGCTCTGTTTTCGCCGGATTTATGGCTAGTTCATTGTCTGTACACCATCTTTCTGTTGTTTGCAGTGCGCTCTGCATGAGTTCACATATGATCTTCTCATTGCTGCCGTTGATGATTATGACTATGTCGTCTGCGTAGCCTACCGTGTAATAGCCGATTTCGTTCAGCCTGCTTATCAGACTGTCCACGACCATGTCCCACAGTAGTGGGGAGAGCACACCCCCTTGTGGGCACCCCTTTGCTACTATCGCTCTAGTTGTGTTGTTGATTGTTATTTGTACTGCCCGTGTGCTTAGCATATTGTTGATCCATTGCGTTAACGTATGTGGAACGCCAAACATTACCAGACTATTGTTTATACATTTGAAGGATGTCCGGTCGAAAGCTCCTTCAATGTCAATGAATGTGCCAATACTAGAATGTTTGTTGCTTAGTGCATTGTCTATCTTCGATACAACGCTGTGCAGTGCTGATTCTGTAGATCTACCTGCGCAGTACGCGTGCTGGTTGACATTGAGCGGCTTCATTTTTAGAGGCCCATCTCTTATGAATCTGTCGCAAAGTCTTTCTAAGGTTTTTAGTAGGAATGAAGTCAGACTTATTGGTCTGTATGATTTCGCCAGTGTGTAGTCGCTTCTCCCTGGCTTCGGGATGAAGATGGCTTTCACTTCCCTCCATGCAGTTGGCACGTGTTTATGTGCTATACAGGCGCACTTTAGGACCGGCCGCCAGTGATCCTAAGTTTAATTAGCTATCAGTTTATTGGCTCTACAGACTGTTACAACGGAAATAGTTCCTTTTGAACAGACTCTCCTCATTATGACATACCGAGCTCGTACCGGCCGCATATAAAACGGACAAAGGGTAAATTTCGTTTCGTTTCGGAAATCAAATATACCGTATATTTGATTCCCTAAACCAGCTGTTCTCAAACTTTTTGGGCAACGCAACCCTTTTGAAATACTAAATATTTTGCGGAGCTCTAAAATAAGCCAAACCTTGTTTTATGTTCATTCCTTTATGAAATTCATACGTATTGCTTTCACTGTAAATGGATAAAATTGTTTGAAGTGTTTGATCGCAAAATACCTATATTGTAGATTTTCGGCTATTACGTGACAAGACTTGATGTGCTTCGCTCTTTTGATTGATATTATTTCGGCGGAGCCCTCGCAGAGGCCTTGCGGAGCCCCAGGGCTCCGCGGAGCACACTTTGAGTATGACTGCCCTACTTAAGCCTTTTTTCTCTTCGAATTAATTCATTAAAATGTACGTAATTGTCTGATTTTGCAGAGTTGCAGAATATAGAAATTTCTTCAGTATTGTCAGCAAGAGTCGTGAATGGCCTCGATGCATTTGCTAGAATGTCAGCAGTCTCACAAAGAAGTTAAAAGAATAGAGTGGAGAATCCACTTATCGAGCATGTGTAAAAGTGTTTAAAAGCCCCACTGCATCTCTGCCCGTGCTTGTCGTAAAAGGCGAAGTACAAAATGCCATGCTAAAGGGCGAAAGAATAGCCACCTTTCACCTTGGCGCGGTCCTTGCACCGAGAAATGCAGCAGGTGGATCTTCGTGCCTTGATAGTTATTTTGTTCGAATACTTTGCTAAATGTGGTGGTCGGCGTTGTGCTGTAATTTATCAGAGTATTGCAGCACAACACTGATTATTCTGCCTACCCCGAATGTAGGGATACAGCTTGTGGTATGTATGTATGTATGTTCATGTATGTATCAAGAGTGCTCTGTATGAAAACACAATGTCAGTGAAATTCCTACCAATGAACTTGTAGCAATGTACACATTTCGCGGCTACTCATAGAGCCAATGTGAGCTCGCAAAGGTGTCGACATCCTCTGCATTATGGTGAGATTTGGCCATTTAGGCGGCGACCGAGACGCTGAGTGTGGTCCGACCGACATCTAGCCATTATTTCTCCGATCTGTGGTATGCGTGCACAAACATGTTATTAGGGTAGATACGTAGACATTTCTTTATCATAAATCAATACTAATAATAAATCTATAAGGGATGGTCATGGAGTAAGTTACTTTGTTTTATGAGATGCTGAGTTTGTAGACTCTATGTATGATACTAAAACTAAATTGACGATTTTTAGAAATCTTTTCTGTATGTATGCATGTATGTATGGATGTATGTATGGATGTTCCTCCATAACTCTTAAACCGATCATCCGAACTTGATGAAACTTAGTACAAGCACATTTGACTATACGGGACACAGGATAGGCTAAATAAAATTCACTTCCGGTTACGCTAAGATGTGGCTCTCATACAAACCGAATTGTTCGGCGCGCCGAAATAAAGGTACAGTAGCGGGCTTACTTATTCTGTTTTGTTTTAATATTAATTTCACGCGAGCGAAGCCGCGGGCAAAAGCTAGTTACATATAAATAAATGATTTACAAGAAAAATAACGCAATGAATACAGGTGCATGCGGTGCAAAGGCGAACTTACCCCTTGAAGAGTTTTCTTCCAGCCAACATTTAGGTGTGTGAAATGTGTAAATTAATGAATGCAGTAGCAAATAGGTATAAGATTTAAACATTTAGATTATAAAAACTCGGTCGCCTTTAATTATTCAAGAGGGAATAAAATCAAAAAAACCTAATTCAATAAAATTAAACTAAAATTAAGAAATATGATAAAACTAAACTAAAATAACTTATAAACTAACCCTAAAAAATAATAAAATAAAAATAAAACTAGGTATATATTTCATTTAAATTTGTCAGAGTCAAACATTTTAAAATTTAACTTCAAGAATGTAGGTACGTATAAGAACATAATATGTCAGACATAAAATATTTGTTTCACTTGTCAAATATAGTTAAATATATTTTTACATGTCAAATGTAAATGTAATTTTACCTGCCAAATATAACAATATTTTAGGATGCGGATGAAAATTGTTATGCATAATATAGATTGCGATGAGAATATAAATTAAAATTGTATTTCATATTATCCTCAATTCTTATTACAATTCTATTCTTTTGAATTGCTTGGCAGTGTTCATGTGCTGGCAATTTCATCAACATTTCAGTTGTCAGTTAGTTTAGTTTCATTCGTAACATTGTGTTAAGTATTACTTTTTGTTTATATTATTACAAAATTCCTTAAGAGCAGGGCTTGTGACTTGTCATGTTTCAGGTAGGTAAAACACGATATTTTATTAGTAGAAATTAAATTTATATCTACTTATATATCGAATAGCTAGATCCAATATTGTATTCTACAATTTTTAACCCCTGATGCAAACGGAGGGGTGTTATATTATATAGGTTTAACGTGTGTGTGTATGGGTAAGTCTGTCTGTGACAGCGTAACTCGCAAACGCATGGACCGATTTGGATCCGGTTTTGTATTAACTTTATATTTGGGGCTTTTCAATACCACCTTATACCAATAGTAGTTATCTTCATGACACCTTTGGGCCCACAGTGCCTAGAGAAGTTCAGTTTAGTCGTTCAGCATAGGCTACACCAAGGGTCTTCAACCCGCGGGTGGGCGGGCGGTGCGTCCTTGGCGGCCCGACATTAGATTGACAAAATTAAATTCACATGTCTACAAATTATACCTGTTTACAGATTAAAACCGACTGCCAACCACTAAAACTGACAACCACGGTCAATTCGGAACGACTTGTGTGTGCTCTGCAATATATTATTATTATATTTTGGATATTGGCCTCTGGATCTTTGCCAATTCCGCCAGTGTCGAGTCATGGAGAAACATGTTGGAGTAGTCAATAGTGCCAGATGAGTTTGTCTATAGGCGTGGGACCTGTGGACACAAAGAGACAACAACACATATATGGACAGTACAAACAGAGAGATGTATATATATAGATATATACACAAAACACATTGATATCACATGGGAGAGCCAAGTGAGGGAATTTAAACTATTATCTTATTAGATTACAGAAAGTTACATACAGTCAGAGTTTAATGTTTTTTGTTTTTATAAAGTGTGCAAGCAAGGATACAGTGAGTGGGGATGGGAGAGTAAGTAAATAATTTATGTTGACTGGGAGGGGGGTTTTGGCTTCTGGGAGCATAGAATATAGTGATGGGAAATTAGGGCACGAAAAGAAAATGTGGTTCAGATCTCCATCTGCAAGACCACATTCACAGAGTGAGGAGTCCCTTAGTCTCAGTTTGTTGAGGAATACTGGGGAGCAGCAGTGGCCGAGTCTCATTCTACAAATGATGGAGCAGCTTTTCTTATCCAAGAGTTTAGCTTTGGAGAACCATGGCTTCACAGGTATGTCAGGTTGTAGGGACGCATAAAAGCGTCCTTTATTTCTTTTCGACCTGTTCCATATTGAGGACCATTTCTTTTTTAAAGCGGTCATGGGTAGGGCAAGGAGGTCACCAGAATGGACAGAGAAGTATTTACGATTGCCAGTTAGGATTGCATTTTTAGCCATCTCGTCAACCCTTTCGTTACCTTGAATACCGGTGTGGCTGGGGATCCAAACTAACTCGACCAAGAGGCCCTTTGAAGTGCATTCTATAATTAGATGTTTTATGTTATAAATAATGTTAGGAACTTTAGCTGAGAAAGGATATTGGTGGAGTGCTTCCAAACAACTCAGGGAGTCTGTGAATATTACTGATTTGCGAAGCTGATTAGATATTATATATGACAGGGCCTCAGCCACAGCAACACATTCCCCAGTGAAGACCGAGGTCTCCGGTGGGCACTTCATCTTACATGAAATCCTTTTGTTAGCATGGAAGAGAGCAGCTCCCACGCATCCTACTTCCGAGCGTTTGGAGGCGTCTGTATATATATGATTAAAGTCACTCCAATGCTTAACTATAAGGCATTTGAGCATTAAATCTGCATTAATGGAGGATTTGTTTATTCCAGTGCTTGTAATAATATTGGGTCTAGAGATTACAGTTTCAAATGGGTTGGAATAAACGGGTAGGAGGGGTGAATGTTTTATGGGGCTCCTAATGGCTTTGAAGTTAATATAGCTTTTAACAAGACAGGGGTCGGTTTTTTTGCTCCAGTAAGCATTTGTATGGCAGTATCGTGAGAGTAGCGCCAGTTTGGGGAGGAGGGGGTGGGATGATATTGCCGATGCTTTGAAGAGGAACCTGTCTGAGAGATACTGTCGCCTAAGCAGTAAAGGGGGTTCAACGCACTCTACCTGTAGTGCGTTGATTGGGGAGGATTTCATAGCACCTATTATAATACGCATGCATTTAGATTGTACGCGTTCCAATTTGTTAAGGGCGGTACTCGGGTCTAGTATGAAAGTACAATAGTCTAGGTGACTCCGGATTAGGGCATTATATAAGAGTTTCTGGCAGAATGGATGGGCACCCCACCATACTCCTGAGAGTGTGCGGATAATGTTTGTATTCTTTTCGCACTTGCTTATTATGTGGCTGACATGTGCAGATCCGTTAAGCTTGGAATCAAGGATGACCCCTAGGAATTTTGTCTCGTTTCTAATTGGAATAATTCTACTGTCAATGCTAATATGGACTGTCGGGATGATCCTTTTCCTCGTAAAAACTAGGATGTTACTTTTGTTAGGGGAGAGGAACAGACCATGAGTGCTGAGCCATCTGTCCAAAGAGCCGAGGGCTGTGTTGAGAGTTGTGGAAGCCTGGATGATAGATTTGTCAGTGGCATATATAAGTATATCATCGGCATATTGTAGTATGCGGCAGAAGGCGGTCACACTTTTGTCGAGGTCAGAAGTATACAAATTGTATAGAAGAGGACTAAGCACAGAGCCTTGTGGAAGGCCTTTTATCAACAGCCTTGGATTTTGTTCACCACTATAACCTCTAAGGTAAATTTTTCTAGTGACAAGGAGATTCATGATAAAATTAGTTAACTTGCCCGGAATTCTCAGATTATGAAGTTTGTTCCTGAGGATTGGGAGTATGACACTGTCGTATGCTGCAGAGATATCTAAAAATGCAGCAATAACTGACTCATTTCTGCTGAATGATAAGCGGATGTCTGTGGTGAAAATTCCAAGGCTGTCGGCCGTGCTGCGACCTTTTCTGAACCCGTACTGGCTAGTGGCTAAAAGTCCTTTTGCTTCTGCAAACCACTCAAGGCGGTTTTTAATAAGGTGTTCTGTTATTTTAGCAATAACAGAAGATAGAGCAATTGGGCGGTATGACTGGTGGTCTTTGGGGTCCTTACCTGGTTTTAGTATAGGGATTATAATTTGGGATTTCCAGTCGTCAGGAACAATTCCTGTGTCGAATATAGTATTAGTGAGATTTAGGAAGTATGACAAAGATTTTGGGTGTAATTTTGATATAAAGGAATAGGGTATCCCATCTGCTCCAGGAGATGAATCTTTCACATTACACAGAACACTTCTCAGCTCATTCATAGAAAAAGGGCCTTCTAAGTCTGACGATGAGTGTAAATTTGTGTGGTTCAGAAAGTATTCTGGTAATTCCTCATACTGGGGAACCGATGGGGGGGCTAATTTGTCTAAGAAGTTTTCAGTCCAAGAAGCAGGATCTGCTCTAGAGTTGTTGTCGCAGATAAATGATGCACGATAGCGTTTAATTTGTTTCCACACTAAGGAGGGCTTTGTTTGTGGGGAGATCGACGAGCAGAAATTGTTCCATCCGTCCCTTTTTCTTTTATTTAAGGTGCGTTTAGTGGCGGCTTCTATTTTGCGGAATGCTAAGAAGTTATCTAGAGACATTACAGATTTGTATTGTAGCTCAGCTTTTTTTCGTGCTCCGACTGCTTCGGTACATTCTCTATTCCACCATGGCGGGGAGCCCCTTTTACCCGTAGCATTGTTTTTGATGGGGAAAGTAATGTCAGCAGTTTTTTTAAGAAGCTCAATAAATTCTTTGTAGCATTGTACCGAAGACAATGGTAGAATAGGTGACAGAGTTGCCAGAGCATTCTCCACGCGAGAGCCGAAAGATTCCCAATCTGCATTATCCAATCTATATTTCAATAGGGGGGGTGGGCTTATAAATGGAACGGCCCTGAGGGGGATAGAAACTGTGATAGGGAGGTGGTCACTACCATGTGAAATATGGGAAATGTTCCAAGAGAGTTGGGATGAGATATCCGCTGAGCATAAGGAGATATCTACAGCACTATTGTCTTGGCTTGGTGAAGTTCTTCGGGTGGGCGATCCATCATTTAGACAACACAGATTTAACTCGTCCATGAGTTCTGTCAGTTTGGTGCCGAGATGGTCGCAGCGGGGTGAACCCCATAAGTAGTGGTGGCAGTTAAAGTCTCCTAAAATAATTAATGGGGATTTAAGTGGGGATATAATTCTTCTCAGCTCGGGGACTATTGAGCTGGAAGGGTGGGGAATATATATACAAAGGAAAGTGATGTCGTTCGTCCGGACGGCAATCGCATTAAAGTGATCGCCGTGCGGACGAAGGGTCACTTGGGTGAAGGAAAATTCCTTCTGGATAAAAAGGGCACATCCGCCCTTTCCGTCGTTCCTGTCGTCACGCAAACATGAGTATCCAGGCAGCCTGAAAATGCTTCCTGGTTTTAACCATGTTTCCGTGATGGCACAGACGATGGGGTTTAGTTTATTTGCTAAGTATGAGAGTTCATGTCGTTTAGGACGGATGCTCCGTGAGTTCCATTGGAGAATGTTGACGTAATCCATTAGATAAGTCAATTAGTTTAGTTAAGTTTGTGGCAACGTTGGACGGTAGTGAAGTGGAATAGGTTGAGATAATTGTAATAAGCATATTAATTAATGTTTCCATAATGGGACTGTCATCAGGTTGGGTGTTTTTATTTAATGCACATCCGTTTGCAGGGGTTGGAATGTTAAATTCATTAATAAGGGCTTGATGAGCCGCTTTGTCATAACCAGGTGGGAGAGGTTTGCGTGGTTTTTGTTTTAAGGTCTCTGTTCTTGTATAGTTTTTTGATGTATCTGCATACGATTTTTTGGATGCCGGGACCTTCCTTGATGCCTCTGCATATGAAACAGATTCATCCGCCATAATGCGTTTTATATTATTTTGTCGAATATACTCAGGGCAGGCCTTACTGGTGGCAACATGGTTACCTGAGCATGATATACATTTGGCCTCAGTGATTTCACATTGTTCACCTACATGTTCCTCACCGCACTTAAAGCATCTGGCTTTTGATCTGCAGCTGAATTTTGTGTGGCCATATCTGCAGCATTTAAAACATTGTATTGAAGGGTATGTGTATTGTTCAACCGGTAGTGAAGATTCAAATAAAAACACACGTGGAGGGAGTTTCTGGCCATCCAATGTAAGTACCACCGTTTTGGATGGTAGCCATGTGATTTTCCCATCCACAAATGTTTTGTAGTTCAAACGCCTAGCTTTGATCACCTGACCGTAGCCTACTGGGGTAATTGTGTACTTTATTAGTTCCTCATCATCGAAGTCAGTAGGTACGTCCTTCACAATTCCCATTTTAGTAACATTAAACGTTGGTATTATTGCCTCATATTTGTTTTGTTCTATAATTTGGTTTTTGAGGAATTTGTTTGCTGCGTCGGCCGTCTTAAACTCAACTGAAACCCGGTTCCTCCCCACTCTGTTTACTCCACCCTGGACAATGTTACTTACGTTGCCTTGTTGTAGGAATTTGCCAAAGTGAATTGGGTGAATTGAGGTACCAGCTGTAGGGTCAGGTTCAGATCGGAACGCATGAATAATATACGGTCCTTTGTCCGTACCATTGTACTCTTTACGTCCAATGTGTGGCCTGATTTGTTTTAGGGTGGGGGTGAGGGTAACATCCATATTGGGATCAGTGTTATTGTTGTGCCGTTGTGGGATATCTAGCGCGGGGGGGATTGGCGAGTTAGGTCTTTGCCGTTTTGGCGTGCGTTTTGGTATTTTCGGGTCTGCGTCTTCAGGTAGGTTCTGTATTTCGACAAATTGTACTGGGGACGGGACATTGTATTGGTCGTTGTTTGGAAGAGTCAGGGACGCGCGACGTTGCGTATCGTGCGCCACCGTTGTAACAAGCGCTTCCAGCTGTTCAGTGGTGTAATTGGAGCCGCCAGGGTCCGGCGGCTCCTTCTCCCGCTTGGCGTCGTCCATATGATTTACATATAAGTTGTTAGTAACAAATGATATACTCACACGTTCACCAGGACAAGACAGAGTTGTTAAAACACAAAACACAAGCCTCTACAGCCTCTGAATTGAGAATTTCAACAAGTAATTCCGGACTACTCTCTAACACATGTGTTAACCATAGACCCAGAATGACACTCCCTCTGCAATATAATATAGTATAATATCCGCAAAAACAAACGTCAAAGTGACAGCGAATATACCGCACATCCTCTGAACCGTGAGCGCCGTGTTCGCTTTTTGATGACGCCATAGATGTCATCGCACCGCATCGAATGTCTTTCTTGTGTTGCGGTGCGGCCCGCCAAAGCAATATCAGAGTATACTAGGCCCTTGACTTCAGAAAGGTTGAAGACCCTTGGTCTACACTATCTATGTACATCTACACTAATATTATAAATGCTGCTCCCGTAGCATCACCGCTACGGGAGCAGCCACCTCACATAATGTACTGTTCCATACCATGTATGGAGTATACATGGTATGGAACAGTACATTATGTGAGGTACAACAGTACATTACGTACGTAAGGTACGGTGTTGCAGTTGCCCCCGTAATATTTTTAACTGACATAAGGGGGTTATTCTATATGTGAAACTAAACAACTTCTGTAAAGAAAAAAAAATTTTTGAAACAAAAAAAAATATTTTTTCCATACAAATTTTAAATACCTATTCTCAAAATGTATGGAGAAAAAAAAACTTTTTTTCTTCAAATAAAAAAGTCGTAGAACAAAAGCTGTTCTATTTCACGTACAGAATCACCCCCTTTCAGGTTTTACGGCTGGGGTTGCAACACCGTATATACAGACCGCGCGCGAACTCCGAGGAAGTTTAAGGAATGTTGACGTAATGACCTAGTGCAGTGATTTAGTCGATATTAATTAATTATGAAATCATTCTATATTTTCTCCCTGTTCTCATTGCTCGTGCTCGCAATTTCTTGTTCATCCATATTAAATCGCTATTTCTACCCACAAAATGAAGTTGGATTAACACGCGATTGACTAATACGCGCGCATATTACGAATAAGGCATCGATAAGCGTGCTCTCGCATCAAGGCCAACCAACACTCACACCGGGAGCGCGCGGGGTGTGAAGCGACGGTCGGGAGGGGCGCACACCCGCCAGCTTCCCAAGCCCCCGATTCCTCGGAGCTCGCGCGCGGACAGTAGGTGTATGTATGAATGTGAAGTGAAGTTTTTTTTTATGGTAACTGACACGGTTGGCTACATCACCTACAACATCCGTGATGTCAGCCCATAACACCGGGTGAACTTGGTGCCACGTCAGTGCTTTCCTTCGGTCGTGCCGGCTACACTGAATTGGATGGAAAAAACAAACTATTTACATAGCCGTTTCGACCGACCTTTCATTCAGTGCGGTGGTATCAACCCGGGCGCGTTAATCCCTATGTGTAAAAAGTGTCTGAAAATGGTTACGACAAACAAAGGACGGAAGGCGCGTCATACTATCCGAAAATTTAAAATTTCTCGGCGAGCTGAAAAAAATTCTCACGACGACCGCGACGCACAATATGTATGTATTGATTCGAATGTTGTATTTTTCAGAGGTTAACCGTCCAAGAATGCGGATGCGGGGAGAACGGAGCCTGCGCTTGCAGTCACCGAGAGAAACCCTCACAGCGGGTGCGGTGATTGTCTTGTCTGTCCGTTCTTGTGTGAACGCCGTACAAACGAGATTGAGACCTCGTACGGCCGTGTACCAATGCTGAGATGCGAACAAGTATTTTTTTAGTAGTTTTTTTTTAAAACAAAACAGCTTTACTCACGGTACTTCCCGAGCTATGTGGCTCGACGTTTCGGGCCAAGCGTAAGGCCCATCCTCATGAGCACTCTGCCTTCTGCGACGGTTCTCTGCCAACCGTCGCACTAGGCAGAGTGCTCATGAGGATGGGCCATACGCTTGGCCCGAAACGTCGAGCCACATAGCTCGGGAAGAACCGTGAGTAAAGCTGTTTTGTTTCAAAAATAATGTCTAATAACCATGATCATTTAAAAACCCATATACCTATTTTTTAGTAGTTTTTTTTTATGTAATCCATTATGGGTGGCTGAGTCGGAGGGGCCAAAGCGCATGCTCCGACAAGCCAATATCACCTCCGAGAAGGTACGTGCCATACCGGAGACTTCCCTGGATTACTGGCTATACTGCGGACTAGAGGAGAACACAACCGAGGCTGCTATGCGGCCATCTTACATCCAGTACGGTGGTACCAATCCAGTCGGTTACAATTTGAGCCTACTACCTAGTAAGGGGCAAGGGAAGGTACCTACAGTTTTACACCGGTTCCGAACGGTGTAGTTGTATTACCATGAAAAAATATAAACTCTTTATTCAAATAATAAAAGAAAACGTGTATTGCCAAACTGGAGATTAGACTTAAATTGTAACCGACTTCGTTGGTGCCACCACACTGGACGAATGATGTCTGCGTAGGTAGCAACCTTAGCTGTGTCCTCTGAGTAGTTCAATATAGCCAGCGATCCAAAGGGAAGTCTTCTTCTCAAACATGATTTTTTTTATGGAAACTGACACGGTTGGCTACAACACCTACAACATCCGTGATGTCAGCCCATAACACCGGGTGAACTAGGTGCCGTGTCAGTGCTTCCCTTCATTTCATGTCGGCTACACTGAACTGGACGGAAAAGACGAACTATATGCATAGCCGTTTCGACCGACGTTTCGTTCAGTGCGGTGGTACCAACCCGGCCGGGATAAACCCTACCGCCTAGTAAGGTAAGAAGGGAAGGGATCTACAGTTTAACGTGGAATCCGAACCACGGTCAGCCTCCAACGGTCGAGCGGTCACCGATCCAAGTACTGACCGCTCTCAGGGTTGCTTAATAACATGATTTTGTATGCTCCCGATGTGCTCTGGCCCTTTTGACTCAGCCTTCCATACCGAATAGCATAAATAAAAACCTAAGAAAAAAAACTTGTTCGTTTTCTAATAGCTACCTACTTAACTTATTAAATTGTTTCTAGTGCTTAGACCCTTCCGCCTTTTCGACATACCTATCATAATTTTCAATTTGTTATCTATCTTCAGTCATTTCTTTTTTCCAAAGTCTTCTATGAGCCGAAGTACTAACGCTTTATTTTTATTATAATTTTGTTTGTTTTACTATAATTATTTTCATAAGTTCTTATCGTTTAATTATCATGTCATGAAACATTTTTCAGAAACTTGTTAAAATAGCTGATTCGAACGCTGCATATGTGAAAGGAGTAAGTTATGAAGTATCATTTCTAATTTCTTCCAAATATGACCTATTTGGTTTCCGTACGACTGAGACTAGGTGTCGGTGTATATTTGGGTACTTTGGCGTCGGCAATTTTCATTCCCTCCACATGCCCTCTTTTAATTCCTCCCCTATCCCTCTGTTATTCCGTCCCTTAATTAACTCACTGCCTAACCCACCCCCCTCTGTGTCATTCACTAAACAATCTGCCTTTCTTATGCCCCAAAATGCCGTGTCATTCCCTCCTCCAGCCATCTAGTCATTCCTTTGAATCTTACATTCCTTTGAATCTGTCATTCCTTTGAATCTGTCATTGTCCTGTCTAACTCTCTGTAATTCCTTCTCCTAACGTATCGTTCCCTTTTCTAACTCTTGTGTCTTTCCCTCCCCTCTCCTCTGTCGATTTCTCTACTCGCCTGTTTGGCTCCGTCACATAACCTTCTGTTATTGCCTTACCTTCTTCTCTGTCACTCCTTTCACTACTTCTCTGTCACTCCTTCCTTTCCCTGGTTCTCTGTCACTCCCTTATGTTCCCCTAGGTTCGAATGCCGCTGGTACAATGTTCAGTCATTCCTTTGAATCTGTCATTCCTTTGAATGTGTCATTGTCCAGTCTAACCCTCTGTAATTCCTTCTCCTAACGTGTCATTCCCTTTTCTAACTCTTGTGTCTTTCCCTCCCCTCTCCTCTGTCAATTTCTCTACTCGCCTGTTTGGCTCCGTCACATAACCTTCTGTTATTGCCTTACCTTCTTCTCTGTCACTCCTTTCACTACTTCTCTGTTACTCCTTCCTTTCCCTAGTTCTCTGTCACTCCCTTATGTTCCCCTAGGTTCGAATTCCGCCGGTACAATGTTCTGTTGCCAGTCGTGAGGAAACTGTAAAATGCCAATTAAGGTCAGACTTGGAAGATACATTTGGGTTCTATGAAATGTTCGGTGATGGGTTGCTCCACTTTTCCATTCATCTGTTTTCTCTCAAATTGGGCTGGTTTCTTTTCCTGATATCGAATTGTATTGTCCGCTTCTGCGTGTATTATGTTATCAATGAATATTTGTACTATCAGGTATTTTAATGGCAAGCAGTAAATTGGCAATAAAGAAATAAATATTTTGTTATAGGAAACGGTGAAGTTACCTAGAGTATGAATAACACGAAAAGCCTGAACGTTTTTCACACATAGAGGGTTCTTTGGCAATTTGTTTCTTCCATGCATACCTAGCAAGTGGGAGCAGCGGTCGCTCCGTGATGTCTGCTGTCGCGTGCAATAATGCTATTTTCTCTATAACTGTTTGATATAAACTTTAAAATAGTTTTCATGCTGTAAGAATTAACTTATCTACTTTATTATCATTATTATTTTATATTTATTTAACTTTACGTTTCGGAATAATCACCTCGAACAGCGCCTTGACATACAGACCGATCAAATGTATTTATTTATTTATAAATATTACATTATTACTACAGGGGAAGCCCCAAAATTGAACAATGTAGAATTTATAAGCGTGTCAACTGCAACACCTCTCGACAAAGCCACCTAAAAGGGATTTTTATTGTGATTAGATTGGGTGACTGCTAGAGGTCAGAGTCTCAGGCATAGCCAATTTCAGCTCCGAGGAGGTGCCAGTCCGGCTTCCAGGTGGACAAAAGACTCTGGGGAAGGGCATTTACCAGCAATGTGAAGATGCATCTATTGTAGAAATAGGTAAAGCTGTCCCCGAAAACTAAACAAACGTCTACACACAAATTACGGATAGTCAACTGTGCGTGCAGGGTCTACTTGGCGAAAGATTAAAACACCAAGAATGTTTTGTTAGATTGCATTGTACTTACTTAGAAGGGTGACACTTTGTGCTCTGTCTTCCATTGCGGAAGTCTGAAGCCGTAGTCGTGTAGTGGCCTTCATGGACACAGGCTTGCTGAGGTAGCTGAAGACCGAGGGTTTTCGTCACGAAGATCCCTCACCAAGAGTTTGCAGGCTTAAAGCCACTCGCTAAAGCACAACAACTACCCCGCAGCGCATTCCATTTCAATTTGCAGTATGATGCCAGCCAGATTTAGGAAATTTTGCGGTTAGAAGAATTCGTACCACGTCGGGCCGGTGCCCCACTGCTTCTCTTCCCGTGCATGTCGTAAAGGACGACTTAGGGATAAGGACTAGATGTTATGCTCAAGGGCGACAGGAGAGCCACCTCTCACCTTGGGACGGTCTTTCCAGCGAGTCATGCAGCAGGTGGGTCTTCGTGCCTTACACTTGCTGCTTGAGATTGTTATCTTGTCCGAATACTTTGCGAAACATGGTGGTTGGTGATGTGTTTACGAATATTTACAGCACACCACCGATTACTCTGCTTACCCCGACTGTCGGGATACAGCGTGCGGTATGAAGAGTTCTTGTGTCTGTGCTGCGCTGTGATTTTGGCTGTATGTAACAAAGACCGGCCTGTTTTTCAGTTGCCTTCGTACGGATTGGGGATCTTGCTTGGAATTCTCATGCTGTTGGGTTTCCTCACAAATCTCATCAATGAGTCGATGCCGAGGGTCATCAGTGAGGAAGAGGCGGTAAGTTTAACATTTTGACGGTTCCCTAGATGTGAGGAATATGGAAAATGTACTGGGGGAAGACCCCAGGTGGCACGGATATCAAGTTGTCGGCGGAATGCAGTAGTTCCATTAACTCTGAATGCCGGGAGGACTGTAGGAAACTGGAGAGCCTATGTCCAGCAGTGGACGAATACACGCTGACTTACTGACTGAACTGACTGAGTAGGTATAGGGTTGCCGTATCTAAATCCTTCCAAGGAGCACACTACGGACGGATGTATGGTAAATATACCTATTTCAAACTGTTAAACATTTCAACTCAAATACCTTTTGATGATTTTAGTCAAATTTTCTTGTAGCATTTTGAACATTCTGAAGTGAAACATATTCCACTTTCGAACATAGGCTAACAGGTGAAAGATTAAAATCACATCTTGATCTGGTTCCGAAGGCTACAATCGCAAAAATAGATTTTTCAATTCTCGATTTTACACTTCTATCTCATTAGTTTCAAAATTTTCGGGTCATTACTATATTAATAATTCTGAAATAAAGTTATATTATTATTATTTTATTCCTTTATTAACACATATTCTTAAAACTAATTTTGTACATATTCAAAACCTAACATTAAAAACATATACAAAATTAACCTTAAAAAAATGGAGTTTCCACCACCGGCGGCGGGGCGAGCCCAAGCTACCGATGATCGGGTCCCAAAGAGAGGAACCTCCGGACGATGCGTGCAGTGTCGAGCAGGGCTGCTGGCTGGATCTGGCCCTTGACCCAACCACTCAGCGAGAGCCTCTCAAGGTGGTCGTCGAGGCTCTTCGCTATCAGCCCATGCGCCGAAACGACTATGGGCACAACGATCGTCGAGTCGACGGGCCACATTTTGGTAACCTCGTGCTGCAGATCTAGATACTTCAGCATCTTCTCTGCTTCCTATATCCTTTATTTCACATTTTAAAAATTCATATTAATTTTACATATTTATACAAAAGTAATAAAAATACACAAAATTAATACAAAAATAAAAAGTTACCAAATTGTAATTCAAAGGCTAGGTTTACAGTGGCTTAGGACAAATAAACGAAAAGATGCAATTTTTTTTTGGGGTATCAAAACTTCAATAAAAATAAAAATTAAATAATATTTTATTTTAATACCGTATTTTTATTATAGCGCTATTATTTTTATTCTAAGGCATGCCCTTAGAATCTAATGCTTAGTTAGATGATAGTATACCTTCAAATGACTCAATCCCAGTAACTACTATATTAGATATACAGGATGTTTTTTTATTCACTACTGGCAGAAAAGGGGGTTGTTCTGTAGCTCAAACTGAACAACTTTGGTTCCACGACTTTTAATTTTTCAAGAAAAAAAAATTGTTTTCCCCATACATTTTGAGGTTAGAAATTTTTGGAAATGTATGGGGAAAACAAATTTTTTTTATTGAAAAATTAAAAGTCGTAGAGCAAAAGTTGTTCAGTTTGAGCTACAGAACAACCTCCTTTTCTGCCAGTAGTGAATGAAAAGTATTCGATCTAATACAATAATTTACGTCACCGGAAGATGCGTTACACGCGTGGAAGAAAGGCGTAGAGATCCGTTGTCTCTGCTTATCCCATTGTGAAACGGGTGTGACATTATGTATGTAAATTAATTTAAAGTTTTACATAAATTTTTCGTTCCTCGTAGGGCTTCACACAGTTCAGCGAAGAGCGCGCGTGGAATTACCTGCGCGGGATCGTGGGCAGCGGGCCGCGCGTCGCCGGCAGCCGCTCCCACCGGCGGCACACCGAGGAGCTGAAGACTCTGCTGGACCGGCTGGCCTTAGATGCCGTGCAGACCGTTCACACAGACTGGCAGCTTCTAACCGGTACGGCTCGCCTGTACAGTGTTCGTCGGCTGCCTATACAGCAGTGGCGGTTCCCCAGGTGAAGCAAGTGAAGCACCGCCTCACTTAATTATCTTGAAAGTAAAGAAAAAAAAAACATTTCAAAATATCAAGAAAGAAAACTTAAAAAAGTCAAGTATATCCGATCCGAACTGATCACAATATTAGCGCGGCGGCGCGGAGGAGGCGGAGGCGGCTGGTGCGACGCGCGCGACGAAATACGTTAAAGATGTGTTAGTGCATCAACACCACCAACACAGCACGCACACACACACAGACGTGACGTGTGACGTGTCACGTACGGCATGGCATATGGTGACTCACCCCGGTCCGGTGCGGCGACGAATCGCTTATTTTGATATCGCTTCACCAAGCGTAAAGACAACAGGTTGACCTTGGAGGCTTTGGATGTAGGGAGCAGCTGAGGCTCTGATAAATGGCGCCGGACGAGACATCTATATCAAATTAAAATAATGCAGAGCGAGATGAGGCGATTCACGTTTTCTATAAGTCGGTTTGTTTTACCTCCGTGATTAACATGATGGCGAAATTCGCACTAGTTACGGTAAGTTTCATAGCTCAATGGTATATGCTTCGCTTTTCAATCTAGTGACGCTGGTTCGAATCTCACTTTTGCGAATTCTTTTTTTTTTGTTTTTAGGGTTCCGTATCCGGTACGGGACCCTATTACTAAGCCTACGCCGTCAGTCTGTCTGTCTGTCTGTCCGTCCGTCCGTCTGTCTTTTTTTTTATGTAATCCGGTATGGGTGGCTGAGCCGGAGGGGCCAAAGCGCATGCTCCGACCAGCCAATATCTCCGAGAAGGTAGGTGCCATACCGGAGACTTCCCTGGATTGCTGGCTATACTAGACTAGAGGAGAACACAGCTGAGGCTGCTATGCGGCAGCAGCAGGTGTAGGTATGCATACACGTAAATTTTTTCATCAGAAAAAAACTCATTGTTACACGCCGACCGGATTCGAACCTCGCACCTCTCGCATTTGAAGCCAATGCCCAAACCACTCGGCCGCCCGCCGCCTGTCTGTCCGTCCGTCTGTCCGAGGCCTGTATCTCTTGAACCGTAATTTGGTAGCCCGTTGAAATGTTCACAGAAAATGTGTTATTATGGCCGATATAACAAAAAATAATGAAAATAAGAAAAAGTAAAAAACTCACGGGGGGGGGCGCCATCTACCAAATAGATGATGAATCATTTTCTAATCGTGACTAACTAATATGAAGTATTTCATAACACGCCATCTAGATGGCGTGGCGTGTAATGAAATTCATCTAGTGGCGCTAGCCGTGACATGGCGATACGGTACCCTCGGTGCGCGATTCGATAATAGTTTTTGGTTAAGTATTGTTAGGGCCAAAAAAAATTAGGTTTAGGTTTTTCAATTTATCATAAAGTAATAGCAATGTAGGTGGATTTTTTAGTCGCCTCACTAAGATTTATAGGTCAAAGCCGCCACTGCTATACAGGCACTAGTACTAGCACAGATTACTTAATAGTTACTTCGTAACAGATAAATCACTCCATAGAAAAAGTTCCATACCTTCGGCTTTAATAGCCTACTGTTTCACGTCGCCAATCGCTGCGTACGAAAATGTACCTAAACGATCGCGTGTAAAGTGCATTATTGCTTTGCAGCTGCGCGCAGTTGCGTGGGCAAACGTGTAGGTATGCTTCGCGCGGCTGACGAATTTCTACTGAATTAGAAAGCCGGCGGTCCACCGGGCTGTAGGTAGTTAGCGCGCGCAATTACATAGAGTGCGTGAGGCCTGGTACTAGTGACAATAATACTACTGACATTAGAGCTACTGAAAATGATACTAATGTGACACTAGAATTACTAACAAATAATACTACTGTCCCTAGAACTACTGACAATAATACAACCAAAACTAGAACTAGTGACAATAATACTACTGACACTAGAACTACTGACAATAATACTACTGACACTAGAGCTACTGACACTAGAACTAGTGACAATAATACTACTCACACTAGAATTACTGACACTGGTAGGAAATAAGTACTGTAATCCAGTGGCGGCTTTGACCTATAAATCTTATTGAGGCGACTAAAAAATCCACCTACATTGCTATTACTTTATGATAAATTGAAAAACCTAAACCTAATTTTTTTTGGCCCTAACAATACTTAACCAAAAACTACTATCGAATCGCGCACCGAGGGTACCGTATCGCCATGTCACGGCTAGCGCCACTAGATGAATTTCATAACACGCCACGCCATCTAGATGGCGTGTTATGAAATACTTCATATTAGTTAGTCACGATTAGAAAATGATTCATCATCTATTTGGTAGATGGCGCGCGCGCATACACTTTTTGACACCAAAAAGTGTATGCGCGCGCGCCATCTATGGGAACCCCCGTGAAGTTTTTTACTTTTTCTTATTTTCATTATTTTTTGTTATATCGGCCATAATAACACATTTTCTGTGAACATTTCAACGGGCTACTAAATTACGGTTCAAGAGATACAGGCCTCGGACAGACGGACGGACAGACAAGCGGCGGGTGGCCGAGTGGTTTGGGGATTGGCTTCAAATGCGAGAGGTGCGAGGTTCGAATCCGGTCGGCGTGTAACAATGAGTTTTTTTCTGACGAAAAAATGTACGTGTATGCATACCTACACCTGCTGCTGCCGCATAGCAGCCTCGGCTGTGTTCTCCTCTAGTCTAGTATAGCCAGCAATCCAGGGAAGTCTCCGGTATGGCACCTACCTTCTCGGAGGTGATATTGGCTGGTCGGAGCATGCGCTTTGGCCCCTCCGGCTCAGCCACCCATACCGGATTACATAAAAAAAAAAGACAGACGGACGGACGGACGGACGGACAGACAGACAGACAGACAGACGGCGTAGGCTTAGTAATAGGGTCCCGTACCGGATACGGAACCCTAAAAACAAAAAAAAAAGAATTCGCAAAAGTGAGATTCGAACCAACGTCACTAGATTGAAAAGCGAAGCATATACCATTGAGCTATGAAACTTACCGTAACTATTGCGAATTTCGCCATCTTAATCACGGAGGTAAAACAAACCGACTTATAGAAAACGTGAATAGCCCCATCTCGCTCTGCATTCTTTTAATTGGATATAGATGTCTCGTCCGGCGCCATTTATCAGAGCCTCAGCTGCTCCCTACATCCAAAGCCTCCAAGGTCAACCTGTTGTCTTTACGCTTGGTGAAGCGATATCAAAATAAGCGATTCGTCGCCGCACCGGACCGGGGTGAGTCACCATATGCCATGCCGTACGTGACACGTCACACGTCACGTCTGTGTGTGTGTGCGTGCTGTGTTGGTGGTGTTGATGCACTAACACATCTTTAACGTATTTCGTCGCGCGCGTCGCACCGCACCAGCCGCCTCCGCCTCCTCCGCGCCGCCGCGCTAATATTGTGATCAGTTCGGATCGGATATACTTGACTTTTTTAAGTTTTCTTTCTTGATATTTTGAAATGTTTTTTTTTTCTTTACTTTCAAGATAATTAAGTGAGGCGGTGCTTCACTTGCTTCACCTGGGGAACCGCCACTGCTGTAATCCCCCTCTTTGCATCTGATGTAAATATGAAATGAAATGAAAAGATACTTTATTGTTCATAAGTATGTAATAATAGGGTCAGAAAAGGCTAGTTTAATGCCGTGCGGCATTCTTTACGAAGTGACCTTTGCGATGCGAAAAATGCTTTAAAATATTATATTGTGCTTATTTCTGTTAAATGTTTTTGGAGCCATAAAGTATTTTCCATATTTCCATCTACTTTGTATAGACCTGTTCCTATTGTTGCAGACGACTACTATCTGGCATACCGGCTACCGTACATAAATTCCTACCAGCAAGTCTCCAACGTGATAGCCCTGCTGGAGGGCGAGAGCGGACTCAACGCCGACGGATCATCCAACAGTAGTTTACTCTTCAACTGTCATTATGACAGTGTACCCACCTCTCCTGGTATGTTTCAATATCGTCAATGTTTCTCTTCATTCAAGAATCTAGGGCTGCCAAGATCGACGCTAAGCTCATATATGGAAAGAGCTTTGAAAACGTCGCTGGAAGCATCCTACAGAATATGGATAGGTAGAGAGAGGGAGGTCGAGAGCGGGACTGGTGGTTCCCCGCGTCCTAGTCAACGCAGACTAGCTGACGAGGGCTTGATGCGAGTCGAAACGTGAAGCATGCGCGGGTTAGAGTGGCCACTCGCTAGTCCAGACCTCGATTAATACCCTCCTCTACTGCCGATGGGCCCGGATATGTTCGGTGAAGCCATCGCAAGCTTATTTCCACACCTTCTTGGACTTCACAAAGGCACATCTCGACGGCGAAAAGTGAAGACCGTGTTTGTCTTAATTTTACACATACACATACATACCACACCCTGTATCCCGAAAATCGGGGTAAGCAGAGCAATCGGAGATGTGCTGCAGGTACT
This sequence comes from Nematopogon swammerdamellus, assembly GCA_946902875.1. Lineage (NCBI taxonomy): Eukaryota > Metazoa > Arthropoda > Insecta > Lepidoptera > Adelidae > Nematopogon > Nematopogon swammerdamellus. Next base: position 12,301,738 of record OX336359.1, read on the forward strand.
CTTGTAAATTACACCACAACACCGACCAGCACGTTTAGCAAAGTATTCGGACAACATAACTATCAGGCAATAAGTAAGGCACGAAGGCCCACCTGCTGCATGACTCGATGGAAAGATCGTTCCAAGGTGAGAGGTGGCTAGCCTGTCGCCCTTTAGCACGGCATCTTGTTCTTATCCCTTAGTCGCCTTTTACGACATACACCGAGAGAGATGCAGTGGCGCTATTCTTTTTAAATACCGGCCCCACACTGTACCTTACCATAAAGTTAACTTTACCTTAAAAATATTATATGACTCACATTTGCTTCCACTTCCGCCACTTCCAAAGTGCTACTCAGTACCTATTTAAGATGCCTAACATCGAAAATGTGGAGCATAGCTTGCAGTGGCTTCACCGAACATATCCGGGCCCACTGGTGGTAGGGGACTACTGTCAGCCTCGGCAGCTCAGCGGTGCGGACGGTCGACTGTTGTTAAGCAACCCTGAGCGCGGTCACTATACTTGAATGGGTGACCGCTCTACCATTGTAGGCTGACTGTGGTTCGGATTCCACGTTAAACTGTAGTGTGACATGAGTTGGACATGAGATGTGAGGCTATAGATGGCGTTATTGACGATCGAGGTCAAAGTTTTTTCAATGAAAATGTTCCCAATGCTAACTATATATTTGAAATCTCTGGTCTACGTCCACACATGTCATGCTGTCAATTCAGGTAATTTTTGACAGGACGACACCAACCACGATATTTAGCAAAGCGCCTATGCCAAGATAATAATTTTTTAAACTATAAGGATTAGGCAAGAAGCAGGTAAGGTATGTAAGCTTTCCTACTGCATGACTCGGTGGAAGGAGCGTGCCGAAGGGAGTGGTGGGTATCCTGTCGCCATTTATCGCGGCATTCTTGTCCCTCATCTTTAATGACTTGCGTATGATGATGTTGCCCGCAGGAGCTTCGGACAATGCAATATTCTGCGCGGTGATGGTGGAGGCGCTGCTGGTGCTTTCGAGAAGCCAGCACAAGATGAAGCACAACATTATCTTCCTGTTCAACGGCGCCGAGGAAAACTCGCTCCAGGTATTATCTACTTGCGACAAATCAAAAGACATCGTTCCTAATGCATATTAGTTCTGTAGGTTATTTTGTAAAGCACGCTGGTAGAATTTGGAATGCTTTCATAATTTTAGATTTTGGGAGTAAATTTTGGGGAACAAATTAGAAAGTTAAAAACAATTTTGTTTTTCAAGCTCATCATGTAACATATCAAAGAATGTAATATAATATAAGAAATATAAGAAATATAAATAGATTTTTTGTATAATTTAAAAATGCAATATGCATTAAAAGATATTAAAGAAAATTTGAGAAAATCGAGCATCCGTTATGTCTGAAAGTACACAGTCTAATATTAAAAAAAAAAAAATAGGAAATATAGGGGCTCTCACATAGTTTACAGAAGAAATACTCTCCTGGGCACACAACCAAAGCAACCAGCACTGGTTCCAACTGCCCGGGCAGAAGCACACGAAGGCACTACTTTCTGGGTACTCGCACAAATTCACTCACGAGGTATTAAACCTAAAACGGAACGACTTAAGGATCCTAATAATGACCTTAACAGGACACTGCACACTAAACACCTACACCGAATGGGCCTTTGCGACACACCGGTGTGCAGGTTCTGTATAAAGGAGAATGAAACCCCCGTACACAGGAAGTGATGAATGTGAAGTGCTCATTCACAGTAGAAGCGGTATTCTTGGGGGTTAAATTTTTAACCCGTGCCAAATACGGCACTTAACCCCATCTCTTCTTCTTCTTGATGGGCATTTTCGGCATGTAGGTCGCTCTGTTTGGACCCGTTGTGCGTATCACCCCGGCTGCTACTCCATCCAGCGCAGCTCCTTCCAGAAGTCCAGCAGGCGGCCGACGTCCTTGCAGACCTCTTGGAGTGTCCTCGGGTCTTTGACGATGTTACACTCAACCCCGTGAATATAACTCGGTTCATAGGCAGAAATCGGACTTGGGGGTGAGCTCTAAACTTTAGAGAGATCACAATAGATCTCCCTAGGGCACAGTGACAACAGGGCTCAGGGGCCCTAACTCTCTCACTTTAAATCATAATTATAACCCTGTCCACGCAAGTTCGACTCACACTTGCCCTCTTTTTGTTTTAGGCAAGCCATGCGTTCCTGAGTCACCCCTGGTCGCGGGGAGTAACGGGACTCGTCAATTTGGACTCAACCGGCATGAACGGGAAGGCCACTCTCTTCCAGGTTAGTTTTACAACTGATAGATATTTACGTGATGGAAAATTTTAACATTTTATGTTGGCACTTAAACAAAGCTATAGTTATCTAACAAAGCTCAAGAACCGCTGAAGGAATTCACTCGCAACATTGTCGCACGCAGGTGACAGATCCGCGCGTGCTCGCGGCCTACAGCGCCAGCGTGCCGAGACCGAGCGCGCAGGCTATAGGGGAGGCTCTGTTCAGCAGCGGCATCGTGCCTTCCGACACCGACTTCAGGGTGTTCAGAGACTTTGGACCCATCTACGGTGAGAGCATTCACATTACGTACCTACGTACAGCGCCAGCGTGCCGAGACCGAGCGCGCAGGCTATAGGGGAGGCTCTGTTCAGCAGCGGCATCGTGCCTTCCGACACCGACTTCAGGGTGTTCAGAGACTTTGGACCCATCTACGGTGAGAGCATTCACATTACGTACCTACGTACAGCGCCAGCGTGCCGAGACCGAACGCGCAGGCTATAGGGGAGGCTCTGTTCAGCAGCGGCATCGTGCCTTCCGACACCGACTTCAGGGTGTTTAGAGACTTTGGACCCGTCTACGGTGAGAGCATTTCACATTACGTACGTACGTACAGCGCCAGCGTGCCGAGACCAAGCGCGCAGGCTATAGGGGAGGCTCTGTTCAGCAGCGGCATCGTGCCTTCCGACACCGACTTCAGGGTGTTCAGAGACTTTGGACCCATCTACGGTGAGATAATTTGACATTACGTACCTACGTACAGCGCCAGCGTGCCGAGACCAAGCGCGCAGGCTATAGGGGAGGCTCTGTTCAGCAGCGGCATCGTGCCTTCCGACACCGACTTCAGGGTGTTCAGAGACTTTGGACCCATCTACGGTGAGAGCATTTGACATTACGTACCTACGTACAGCGCCAGCGTGCCGAGACCGAGCGCGCAGGCTATAGGGGAGGCTCTGTTCAGCAGCGGCATCGTGCCTTCCGACACCGACTTCAGGGTGTTCAGAGACTTTGGACCCATCTACGGTGAGAGCATTCACATTACGTACCTACGTACAGCGCCAGCGTGCCGAGACCGAGCGCGCAGGCTATAGGGGAGGCTCTGTTCAGCAGCGGCATCGTGCCTTCCGACACCGACTTCAGGGTGTTCAGAGACTTTGGACCCATCTACGGTGAGAGCATTCACATTACGTACCTACGTACATCGCCAGCGTGCCGAGACCGAGCGCGCAGGCTATAGGGGAGGCTCTGTTCAGCAGCGGCATCGTGCCTTCCGACACCGACTTCAGGGTGTTCAGAGACTTTGGACCCATCTACGGTGAGAGCATTCACATTACGTACCTACGTACAGCGCCAGCGTGCCGAGACCGAGCGCGCAGGCTATAGGGGAGGCTCTGTTCAGCAGCGGCATCGTGCCTTCCGACACCGACTTCAGGGTGTTTAGAGACTTTGGACCCATCTACGGTGAGAGCATTTCACATTACGTACCTACGTACAGCGCCAGCGTGCCGAGACCAAGCGCGCAGGCTATAGGGGAGGCTCTGTTCAGCAGCGGCATCGTGCCTTCCGACACCGACTTCAGGGTGTTCAGAGACTTTGGACCCATCTACGGTGAGAGCATTTCACATTACGTACCTACGTACAGCGCCAGCGTGCCGAGACCGAGCGCGCAGGCTATAGGGGAGGCTCTGTTCAGCAGCGGCATCGTGCCTTCCGACACCGACTTCAGGGTGTTCAGAGACTTTGGACCCATCTACGGTGAGAGCATTTCGCATTATCGACGGCTAAATTAGTTATCTCTCATATTTTGGTACTTACCAACTTTGATACTTTGAATGAAGGTAGTCGCCATCGCTAAGAAAATTTGCATGCTAAAATGTCAGTGGGCTGGGCACATCTGACGCAAACCCGATAACTGCGGGGGTAGACGGATGCTCGAATAGAAGCGTACATACCTACAAACAAACGTAGCGTAGGATTTTGGCTCTGTTGACTGCACCATTGGTTTCTCGGCACAGCAACCCATATTGGTTAACATTAAAAAAACTTGTGGAAGAAATACGCTCACATCCACTCGGGAAGAGAAATAATAGAATATAATATAATAGAAATTCTTTATTGCACAGCGGTAACAAGAAAACTTAAGAAACATACTACACACAATAGCAACTTAAAGGCGGGCTTTTCGCTAGCCGTGATTTTTTCCAGTGAACCTTTAAAAGCCTGTTTAGGACAGTTCTGAGCTCAATAAAAAGTCGATCAGTCCAAAAATGTATTAACAACTGGATCAATAAGCACAAGCTGGCCACGTTCATGCACGAACTGTTCATGCTTCAGGTGTTGACATAGCGTTCTCACGCTACGGGCACGTGTATCACACGCGCTTCGACAATCTGTCGCTGATACAACCGGGTGTGCTGCAACACACCGGCAATATGATCTACCACTTGTCCAAGGCGATGGGGGACATGGACGAGTTTCATGAGAGACGCGTGAGTTTTGTCTATTTATTGATTTATTTTTTTATGTACATAATTATATTATTCGCACATATTGTTGCTGTTGTTATGGTGTACGTACATCCATACATACACACCACACGCCATATCCCGACAATCGGTAAATTACAGCACAACACTGACCACCACGTTTAGCAAAGTATTCGGACAAGATAACTAACCAGGCAAAATCAGGCAGCAAGGCACGAAGGCCCACCTGCTGCATGGCTCGGTGAGAGACCGCGCTAAGGTGAGAGGGCTAGCCTGTCGCCCTTTAGCACGGCATCTTGTCCTTGTCCCTTAGTCGCCTTTTACGACATGCACGGGGAGAGATGCGTTGGGGCTATTCTTATTAAGTAAGTACCGGCCCCACACAGTAAATTAAGATATAAACTAAAAAAAATTACTTATTTAAAACTTTTATTTTTCATTTGTAGTTCTTTTAGAATCATATTTGATACAAAAACTTTAAGTACTATTACTTTTGCTTTTAAAATCATATTATTTGTACTTGTGTCTTGTACAAATTCATGTGGTTGGCTACATTGACAACTAAACACTTGATGTCAGTCAGCTCATCACACTGTGTTCACCTCGGAACTGTCAATTAAAAAAAAATAAGTCGGAACTGGATGCAGTGTCGGGTGCTTCACCTTTGTGTTTTTTTATTTTTTTTTTATGGAAACTGACACGGTTGGCTACATAACCTACAACGTCCGTGATGTCAGCCCATAACACCGGGTGAACTAGGTGCCATGTCAGTGCTTCCCCCTTTGATCGTGCCGGCTACACTGAACTGGTCGGAAAACACAAACTATTTACATAGCCGTTTCGACCGACGTTTCATTCAGTGCGGTGGTACCAACCCGGGCGGGTTAAACCCTACCACCAAGTAAGATTAGGAGGGAAGGGACCTACAGTTTTACGAAGAATCCGAACCTCGGTCAGCCTCCAACGGTCAGCGGTCACCCATCGAAGTACTGACCGCACCCAGCGTTGCTTAACATTCAATAGCGACAGTTGACTGTCTGCACCACAGAGCTATCGAGGCTGACGAAATAAAACGTGTACAAAGTGAAAGTGAAAACCTTGTATATGACTATTGATTGTATTTTTATTTTATTTTTCAGCCGGAAAAAAGTAATGCGGTTTACTATGACTACCTATACCTTTTCATGCTCAACTATTCGCTGACGACTGCACATGTATTCGACTCGCTCGTGGCAGTATTTGCATTATCTAGCGTCTTCTACTATCTGTGGATCGTCGGAATGAGTAAGTTGGGGCAATATTTTTTTATTTCTTGTTATTTCTCACAATTTTTTTTTTTTGTATTTCACAATTGTATTTTTTTTTTTCAGGATGGAAACTCCTAAAGGAGTTAATCCTCACTGTCGCGGCCATATTAGCGTCGTTGTTATCCGGGTTTGTCGTCGTGTTAATACTGACGTTGCTGATGGTGGCTACGTCGGCACAGCTCCGCTACTACACTAACCCGTGGATGGTGGTCCCCATGTACTGGGTTCCGTTCCTGTTGACTGCCGTTACGGTCATGCATGCGTACGATAGGTGAAGAGCTAATAAGGTAATTCACGTTTGGTTTAGGCATTTTAATCTTTACTTCTGAATCAGCCTGTATCGGTCCACTGCTGGACATAGGCCTCTCCCAAGGCACGCCACCACACGCGGTCTTCCGCTCTTCTCATCCATCCACTCCCGGGTACCCTTTTTTAGGTAGGTTTAGGTTTGCTTGTACGTGGCCTCCATTCGAGCACCCGCCTACCCCATCGGTTGTCGGGTCTGCGACAGATGTGCCCAGCCCACTGCCACTTCAGCGTGCTTAGCAATGTCGACTACCTTAGTTCTTTGATGAATCACGTCATTACGGATTTTATCGGTCAAAGAAATGCCGAGCATTGCTCTTTCCATAGCTCGCTGAGCGACTTTAAATTTCTGAATGGGTAGATCTGTAAATTAAAATACTGTAAATGTAAAATGTAAATGAAAAACTGAGCTCGCATCGGTCGGCGACGGACGCGCACACGATGCACTGTAGACGCACCTGCGAAGTAAGCGAAAATGGCGTGCGATAAATGCAATGTGGTTGTGAACGAAGTACTAGCCTTCATAAACCATAAAGCGGACGTCTTGGATGAAGTCAGCATCATCCGGATTTGTGAGTCCGCCTTCACCGAAGATGACGTTGAGACCGCGAGAGTTCTGCTTTGTGCGTGCATTCCGTCAAGAAGGCCGACTCGCAAGGGAGAAAATCGGAAGAAGAAGACTATCCAGGACATCATCACCATCTTAAAGGAGACAGACCCCGACGACGTGCCAAGGTTCGTGGCGTACGACCTCAATAAGTTGCCGCCTGTGTCCTTCGACCACGTCGACGTTACGGCCTTCCTGAAAGATTTGGTGATCATAAAAGCGGACATAGCTCAACTGAAGGGAAACTGTGGAGCGACAGCGGCGCAGGGGCCAACATCTCTCGTCGCGGAAGTTCAACAGCTGAAACAGGCAGTTGAGAAATTGTCATGTTCCGAGTCACTCCGGCCGATAACCCCGTCTCTGCAGCCTGATCGCATTCCGCAAGTGGGGACACCGAACGAAACGCTGAGTGTGCGTAACATCAATATGCACAGGCGAGGTGCTCAAGTGTCGTCACCCAGCGATTGCACATCGACGCCGGTATGCTACGTAAGCGCTGACGGTGCTGTTGATGCCTCGACTTCTACACTGCGCACCCCTCCCGCTCCTCCGCCCACCCGCCCCGTTGCCACTCGTCCGAAAAGGCGACGCGGATCTATGACGAAGCGCATCAGTAAAACGGTGGAGAAAACAACAATGGTATCCCCGCGCTTGGAACCGCGTCCCGACTGTCGGCAGGAGGCTGCACGTGACAAAGACGGGTTCGTACTCGTCGAGAGCAGGAAGAAGAGAAGGAAGAGGTGCAATAAGCGCGGATCTGCGCCCCCTGAAGAGAGCTGTTTGAAGGCAGCTCCCCGCACGGCTCTCATCTACGTGTCTCGCCTGCGAAAGGACATGAAGATCGAGGACCTCATCCGCCACGTCCAGGATAAGGGTGAGCGAGTTGAGAGTGTCGAGGCTCTTCCTTCTCACTGGGCTGACACGAACTTTTGCGCTTTCAAGCTGTGCATTCCTGCCGAGAAGGTGAAGACATTCCTTCGCAGTGAGTTTTGGCCCTCCGGTGTGGTGTTCCGGCGCTACAATCGCGACCTTCATCGTGAGGTCGCGCGCCATAAGTATGCTGAGCCCGCGCCGGAGCTGTCTACAACTGCCGTCCTGCACATTCAGGATACGCAACCCGCGCCGCCGCCGACGACGCCCGCGCCGCTGCCGACGCCCGCGCCGCTGCCGACGCCCGCGCCGCTGCCGACGCCCGCGCCGCTGCCGACGCCCGCGCCGCTGCCGACGCCCGCGCCGCTGCCGACGCCCGTGCCGCCGACGCAATCTGCGCCCACTCTACGCGCACCTGATCCACCGCGTCAGCAGACTAATATGACGCATACGGGTCTCTATTGGGACCCGAACAGACACAAGTGGAGAAAAAGTAATTTTAGTTCTTAAGTTAAGACATTTAATATGTATTTACAATATGGCCCTAGTTGGCTGAAATAAAGAGATAAATAAATAAAAAATAAAATAAATAAATAAATATACCGTATGACACTGTTCTACATTTCAGTGAAGACATAAAAGTGTAATTCTATGTTTAATATTGAATTTTGAAATAATAAAAACCTCAGAACCTCACTAGGGAAATTGTAATCTTTTTTTAAATTCTTTATTGTATAATTTCATCCATAGCATAGGTCCTAGGTAACCTACGCTTGGATATGTCGAAAATTCCGCCAGTTCTAAATTCAATGCGAAGAAGAACTGACAAACTTCACAAGTCACAATGTTTTGTTAGTACCTTTTAAGTATTATATTAAAGTAACTTATAATAATTAACCCATACTACCGCTCACAAGAGCATTAATATATACAGCATAAACATGAATACTCAAGAATCTCTCTCTCTTAATTACTCTGCCTTATATATTTTAGCTAGTTTTTTTTTCAGACACTTGGGTACTCTTGCATTATTATTCGGTTCAAATGCTGTTAGGATAATACCTTTTGGAATGGAGCGGCATATGACGTCACGCCTCGCCTGTCAGTACAGTTAGCAACGCCAAAGAGAATATAACAACGCTGTCGGGAAAGCGCTAGCACGATGTGCGCTAGGCCTAGGCATGGCTTAGGTAACTCCGTTATGGAGATTGGATATATACGGCATATCATTCCAAGCATAGATATTTATACGAAAAGCAACAGTAATTTGTAGTTGCTATGTGCAAAACGCAACGCGCTAAACTAAACTGCTGGCTGAGTCGATCGAGTGCCGACGCCGAACCGAAAAAAATTCACAGATCTCGTGCATCAAACGACCTTCGAGGTGCATTGAAAATGAACTCAAAAAAAAAAAAGTATTACAATTATAATATTTTTTATTATTTTTCAAAAACACAAGCAGCTTAAAAAATGTAAACTAAAATTTAGACAGAAAAAGAGATAAGCTTGACATTATGTCTAACTAAAGTAACAAATTAATAAATATCAAATATAAAAATATTGTACAGGGTGTTTGATGACTATATGTCATAAAGCAAACCAGGTACCTACTCCTGAGCCTATTTGGAGCAAAAAAGTTAGACGACATTTTGCTCTACGGTGAACTTTTTTTTTGTTTTTCCATACAAAACTAAATAAAATTATTTGTTTTGTATGGAAAAAAAAAGTTCACCGTAGAGCAAAATGTCATGTAACTTTTTTGCTCCAAATAGGCTCAGGAGTACCTGGTTTGCTATATGACCTATGGTCATAAAACACCCTGTATAGTTTACGTTAGAAGAGTTTAGATTAGAAGATGCGTCGCGTAGTATATTCCTATGGCTTCCTTCCGGCTCTATCATCAGGAGCCTGGAAATCATATATGACTAGAGTACTTGCGAAGACAAATCCAACGAGCCCAAACATGGTGGATTTATCATGTGTAGTTTAGGAGTTCCTATGGCTTCCTTCCGGCTCCATACATTAATAACATGCCCATACAATTTCTTCGATCCCTCGAAAAATCTCACATGTCTAATCGCCATAAACGGCAAACGAGGTGATATTAATCGCTAGCTTATGGGGCATAGTGCAGGTAGATTTGCCTCTTCCGGGTAGACGAATCCATTCACAGTAGATAAAAGCAGTGTATGTTTCTGTCTCAGATCATTCATACACGTGCCGCAAACCTTGAATCCACTTATAGTCGGATCATATCCGATATTCACCAAATGACTCCACGCCGCGCGCGGCGGCGCGGAGTATCTTCCTACATACAGCGCAACTTATTATTCCACCATATTCTATCACACACATGACAATATGAATTTAGCGTACTTACTGGAATAAAAATTATTATCCATATATTTTTTTAAATTCTTCAAGCGAATCTTACGCTACGAACGTATCCGAGAAGCTTGCCTCCGATAATAAATAATATATTATTAAACTTTTATAATATTTACTTTCATTATCAATCATCATAATATTCCAAAACATTATATTTATATGTAAAAATCATAAACTTTAATGCTACTACTCAGATTAGTCCGGCCGCGCGCCGCACATACCTCCCGCGGTATTCAAAATTCCGCCGCCGAAAGGATAAGCAACAGCCTAGACCGTGAGAGATAGCGAGGTCCCGTTTTTTTGCAAATTGTAGCCCAAATCAATACCCCGAGCGCTTTTTTCATTTTTTCGATATCGTTTTTCGTTTTCGAGAAATCGCCGATTCAATGAGAGAAGACACCAAATAATCACGTCATTTTTCGACTTTTTTTTTTTTTTGAAATTTTTTTTTGACTTTTCCAAAAAAAAATTACGTCATATTGTAGCCCTCGCCGAGACGCATCTTTTGGCACCCCAACCCAATCATCCACGTAGCTGTAAAATTCACGACACCAGGGCGATGTCGCACTTTTCTTGAAATGGGTGCCCTACCAACGCTATCGAAAAAAAAATTTCAATGTTAAAATGATATTTATTTTAAATATTGGTTTTATCCGTGCAGCGCTTCAGCGAATGCATAAAAATGCGCTTTTAGTGATAGCGTTATTATCAAGCGCTGTGCTTGCTGGCATGTTTGGATATTCTCGGGTGGGTTGCGGATATTGTCGTGCCGCACGTGTTCGTTCGTTCGCTCGACTCGTTCGGCTCGAGCTTCGGTTCATTTCGGTTTCGTTCGTACCGACAGCCTACCGCGTCGCCGAGTCGCGCCGCGTTTTCGTTCTTTTGCTTTCACTCCCGTAAATGAATGAATGGATATAGGATATTTTATATCAGTGTGCTAAAAAGAGAAGGAAGGATTTCTTTCCGAATTGTGATTAAATTTGTGAAGTATATCTACTTGCTGTTTTTCTGACCCTACAAGTCATCACTGTCGCGTAACGCAATTCCAAAAGGTATTATCCTAACAGCATTTGAACCGGATTATACTTTTAATATACAACGTGCCCCAAAACTCAACGTGAAGCGGGAACCAGGGAGTAGGCCAGTTTATGACTACCCAGGGAAAAATAAGAAAAAAAAAATCGGAGTCATTTGTTTTTGTGATATGAGCATTTTTTGAAAAACGTTGAATATTGACATCTCGTACAACATTTTTAGGTACTGCGACTACAAATTTGCAAATATAATTGTAATATTTTTTTTATTGGTAGCCTAAATAACTCTGCTATTGATCAGTATCCCAAATAAAACCAAAATGCCCATAGTTTTATCACAAAAACATAAAGTAAAATTAAAAAAAAATTTCATATAAAAAACAAATTACTCCGATTTTTTTCTTATTTTTCCCTGGGTAGTCATAAACTGGCCTACTCCCTGGTTCAACGTACAACGGACCGTTTTGAGGTCTCAGTGCGGAGAATGGCCCACCTGCCTTCCCAAGAGGCTGGTCAGCAAACAAACAAACAAATTCCCTGGTTCCCGCTTGACGTTGAGTTTTGGGACAATTTGGAGTTTTTTTTTTATATTTTTTATTATTGAAATGATTCTTCAGTGTGGACTAAACCGCTCGCTTCGTACGTCGCAAGCGATGGCCGCCAACCGGTTCATGTGGAGTCTGGTGCTGGTGTTCTTGCTGCTGGTGCCGGCTGCCGCGACGATGCGCTACGCGGTCAGCGTGCCGCTGTTGCTGACCACGCTCTTCGCTTACGTCTCGCTGACCGTCCGCCGCTACTGGAGGGTTAACGGTTAGTTATCATTTCCTAAAGGATGATGGGCAGATTGGGACCACCCTCCAACAGCAATAAGATATATGTCGTTGGATAGGTCTTTTCAATTAGAACAACAATTGTTATGACAGCTTTGTTGTTACAACTGTGCGCTTGGAGTTCGGAGATTTGTCGAACAGGTCAAAATTGCGCTGACTAATTGACCGATTGTGGTAATGTACGGGCCTAGCATTGCACCTAGCTCTGACAGGAGTCTGTCATCTGGCCAAGTTGTAGCGCCAGCGGCACTCCTGTAACATCTTTTTACTGGAACAAATATTTGAAAATTCAAAAATTTCTTATGTGTCATGCCATCATAGCCATTGCTAATTACCATAATCTCAGGGGACAAACTCAGCACTTCATAGCTTCACGGAACCATCCGGGCCCATTGCAAGTAGGAGATCGAGCACGAGACCAGCGTGCGGCCAATCTTGCTCTCACACAGCGCGCTAGACGTTTCAGCTCCCGTCAAACCCTCATCAGCAAGTCTGCGTTAACTAGGACGTGGACCAGAACTAACCCCGTGCTAGACTTCACTCTCTCTACCAATCCAAATTATGTATGAGGCTTCCAGTGAGGCCCCCAAAGCCTGTAGGATCTTATCTCCGATCTAGGCAAGCCTAGGTTCTTAATCATCATATATCAGTTGGATGACATGTTAAAATAATCTTCAATTGAGTATGGTTTCTTCATACGTCAGCATTCGGTTTAGAACGGGAGCTGCGAATGCCGTGCCGGCGTGACAGATGCCTTTTTACGCTTCTCTTGAAAGATCCTCAGTCATACGCTGAAGGAAACACATCAGGAGAAAGTGCATTCCAGATTTTCGCAGTGCGGAAGATAAAAGAAATACTGGAGCGCTTAGTCCGCACTTTAGGCAGCTCTACAGTGTAGGGATGCATTCCCAGTCTGTTACGCGTGGACCTATGGTGAAATGGTGTAGTCGGAGTCGTTTCGAACAGCTCCTCAGAGCATTCACCGTTGAACAGTCGATAGAACACCCTTAGTGAACCTATGTCTCTACGAAGCTGCGAAGGTTCAAGTTTGCAGGACACTTCAAATTCGTTAACTTGGCGAACTGCACGTCTTTGGATCGAGTGCTTTTGGGCGTCGTCGGCTCAACAATCCATGCTGACGGCGCCAAGTGTCTTGCGTATCCTTAAAAAACAAATCAAAGCCTGCTGTTTAATATTCTATATGATTTCCCACAGCCTGGCAACACTTACTAATGGAGCTGGTGTTCTCACTTCCCGCACAAATGTTCATCTTCATGCTCTGTCTAAACATGGACGCCTTGATGCTACCGATCATGGGGCGCTCGCTCACGCGGAGCCCGGACTACACCGTCGCCATCATCAATGTTGTGCTGGTCGTGTTGTCTTGTTTACCGCTGGTAAGTAGTAATTTTTCTATTTAACACCTTGCCGAGCAGATCTGTCACAATTTAGTTTCGAATTAAGACACTAGAAATCTAATCTTCATGTCGTTGTTGTTTGCTGGTGAGCCGCCAACATATCCGGGCCCATTGGCAGTAGAGAAGGCTGTCAATCGAGGTCAGGACTAGTGAGTCGCCACACTGTGTAGTTCTCCAGCATGCGTTACGTTTCGGCTCGCATCAATCCCTCATCAGCTAGTCTGCGTTGACTAGGACGCGGAGAATCACCAGTCCCGCCCTCGGCCTCACTCTCTCTACCTATCCATATTCTTTAGGATGCCTCCAGTGACGTTTTCGAAATTCTCTCCATATATGAGCTTAGTGTCGATCTTGGCAGGCCTAGATTCTTGAAGAAACTGTAGAGCGACTTTGCTGGAAGGCTCTTGCTCCGACTTCTACGGCGAAGGGCTCAGTGTTGAAACTGTTTCTCACTCTCCGGTCTACTAGGTTGCAGTACTTGTTTAAAATGAAGGTATAGTTTTGTTGCTTTTGAGAATATAAGTATGTCCGGTTTGCTGTGGTACAAATTTCTGAAGGCATTTGAAAATACTTCTCATGTGTTTCCATCAACATTTGCCAGTCCTTTGCTGCTCCCAAAATTAAGAAAGATTTAGTCCTATTTTTAGGCAGCTTATTGGCTCAAGGATTCACCAAGTTGACCTGGAAGCAACTACTGGTTTGCTCCATCCTTGTCTGTGCGATGGAGAGGCTGATGGCCTCTCTGATTATTTGGAGGACTTTATCATGACGCTAGGAATACGATACGTAGACGAGAAATGACCATGAAAGTTTTGTTGTCAATTAGTTATCGTAAATCCCCATGCCTTTTGTGTACCCAGGAGGAGAACATTGTGAGTTTCGGCGAAAGTTTTTATCGAAAAGTTAGACAATATCGTAAGTACGTCGGTAGTAGGATGTTCCTTTCCTCTGCTGGTGGTCTTTTTGCCCAAGACTTTGAAAGAGCTTTCATCAGGCACTCTGTTGCGATCGGTTTTCCGACTACTGGCAGTCTTTGATCGTTCGAGGTAAACTTTGAACCTTCCCTTGCTAAGCTCAAACAGTAGCACTACGCTGGTTTTATCTTTATCCCTTTTTTGGGTCCGTTCGCAATAGTCATCAATCACTTTGAGAAGCGCTTGATTTTGCTTTGGATTGCGGGTTAGCAACGTTATGTCATCCGCAAATTCCAGGATAGCCGTGACGTATGTGTCTCCATATTTGAACCTGTAATTGAATAAAAGCAGTGACATTATACGTACGTACTTAATAGGTCGAGATCGTAGGAGGTGCAGATGAACATGGACATGTGTAGGAGCAAAATCAAATAATCCTTAGAAATCTTACGAAATCCCGCAATTTTTGATAATCCTAGAAATCTTTGTTGGCCCCTTAGGAATCTTTGGTAGTCCTTTAATAATCTTGGAAATCCCCAGGAATCTTTGATAGTCAAGAATTCTTGGTAATCTGGAAATCATAAGGTAATCCTGGTAATCTTTACTACCAGTAATCTGGTGTATACTTTTTGCTCTATAGTGACTAAACCCTCGCGTAGGAGCGAGGTGACATAGCCAAGAAGGACGTAGTCAACGATATCAGGGACCATAAAAACAAAATGTCTCAAAATGACATGAATGTTCTATTTCAGGCCGGCATCGAGTTGCTATTCTCGCGGAGACGGCTCTGGGTGACGGAAGCTGTGCTCGGAGTTGTTGCCTTGATACTAATGTTCCTGCCTCTCACTATATACAGTGGTATCAACCCGTACCCCGCGCCGCAGAGATATAACATCTTCGTAAGTATTTTGCTGAAATCTCTGTTATATATAATGGAATAGCATAAGATGAACCAATAAAATACAAATTACTGACTTAACCCTTTATAGGACGGCTAGAACAAAGTGGTCAGTTTACTGGCCACTTGCATTAAAGGTTACACTTCATACAAGTTTGGTCTAATTATGATCCTTATAGTAATAAGCAGTCGCCGATAGAGTACAGTGGCCAGTGGACTGTACACCTCTATTCAAATAAGCGTCAAGTAAAATCAGGCGAACAAATTGCAGGCGGCCAGTGTACTGGCCACCCGTAATTTGTTCGCCTGATTTGACTTGACGCTTATTTGAATAGAGGTGTACAGTCCACTGGCCACTGTACTCTATCGGCGACTGCTTATTACTATAAGGATCATAATTAGACCAAACTTGTATGAAGTGTGACCTTTAATGCAAGTGGCCAGTAAAGTGGCCACTTTGTTCTGCCATCCTATAAAGGGATAAAGGGAGTTAAATATTCCTGTGTTTAAGAGGGGCGAGACAGACAGACTGACTGACTGCCTGACAGGTTGTGAGACAGATACGCACGCTTAGCCTTTTACAGTGCGACAAGACTAGAAATGAATGTGGATGACGTTTGTGCGAGGGCGCTGCTGCAGTACTAGGGTTGCCAATTTTTTAAATTTCCTTACACTAGGGGAAAATATCGCTGCAAAAGAAAATTTATGTATAGTACCTATAAGGTAGGTCCTTTAGCTTTAACACAACTTCTCTTACACCACTGCGTATCACTTTGACCATGTTATCGGAAATAAAACAAAAACACTACGGGCGACGACAACACGAGGGACGACATGCATGGTGAAACCGCAGACTAAGAACAGATACTAACGTACGCGTGAACGGGTGAAACGCGAGACGGTCATCTGGCAACACTCTGTCGTCGGCGTTAGTTCCGCTGTCAGCCACATTCATTTCAAGCCTTGTAACGTTGCCAACAGGCACTTGTTTATAATAGGTGTCACCGACAGCCCCCTATGCAGATGTTGCATGGCGGAGGACGAAACAGCCGCCCACGTGCTCCTGGAGTGCCCGGTGGTGGCAGAAGAACGACTGCAGTTTCTTGGGAACGTGGGAACTGCCCATGGAGTGTGGAAGCGACCGAGAAGAGTGCTCCACTTCATGAAAGAGCTCGGGTGGCTGGAGTAGCACTACACGAGCGCCAACGTACAACGGACCGTCTAGAGGTCTCAGTGCGGAGAATGGCCCACCCGCCTTCCCAAGAGGCTGGGCAGCAAACAAACAGTTTTATGACAGCCAGATTCGTCCACAGCACACAGCGCGTATTTCTTACGACCGATCGGGCGCGGTCACGTCGCGTACGTCCGGCCTGTGGGCGGGTCACACGGACGTCAACTCGCCGGCGACGTTACTATCGGCCGCCGACCTCGGCTACAGGAGGGTTCAGACAGATTTCGCGGAGGACTGCGAGAGGGAACTCTACTGTAATCTGCCGACCACTACGCCGCGGAGCCAGGACTTTGTGTAAGCATCTGTTGGACTAAGACTGCTTGAAAGAAAGGAAGAAAGAAATGATTTATTTATGATAAAATTATTCACAAAAACAATATAACCAAGTATACATAAACATATATGGGTGTAGCGAAAATACTTTTTTCGTGCCTTTTAGACTCAAATTTATCCATACAAAGTATTATTTGATTTTGTTTACCATAAGGGACGTTAATGAATTTTTGAACAAAGTTGGCTTTAAACTCTGCCATGTAAATGTATGAAATTTTAATAAACATACCTATTTTGTTTCACCAAATAATTGCAACTATAGTCTATTTTCGATAAAAAATAAAAAGAGAGCCCTCCACTCCCCTTATTTTAAATTATCAACATAAGATTTGTCAGCCTCGGTACCTAGCTCAGTGGTGCGGTCGGTCGACTGTTGTAAGCAACGTTGAGCGTGGTCAGTACTTGGATGGGTGACCGCTCGACCGTTGGAGGCTGACCGACTGGCCGTGCTTCGGATTCCACGTTAAACTGTTGGTCCCTTCCTTTCTTACCTTACTAGGTCGTAGGGTTTATCCCGGCCGGGTTGGTACAACCGAACTGACCGAAACGTCGGTCGAAACGGCTATGTAAATAGTTCGTGTTTTCCGTCCAGTTCAGTGTAGCGGACATGAAATGAGGGGGAGCACTGACATGGCACCTAGTTCACCCGGTGTTATGGGCTGACATCACAGATGTTGTAGGTGATGTAGCCGACCGTGTCAGTTTCAGTTTCCATAAAAAAAAAGAAATTGCCGGACTAACAAGTATCGTAATTGGTTTCATCTCCAGACCGTTCAGCGCCTGGATAGAGTTCCCGCCGCCCACCCCCTTCAGCCCCGCGCCGGGTGTTCACCTCAGGAGCAGGACTTGCGAGGGCGGCTCCTGTGCGCTCAACTTTACTCTCACTGGTGGTTAGTTAGTATACCTACATATATACTTAGTTATTTTAGACAGGCGGCCTTGGCTGATGATTATGTCGAAATCTGGTTAAAAGTTGTTGGTCTTAACATTATCTTGAATACTTTTTTTTATATTTTTTTTTTTATTATTTATTCACTTATCGTTCTTGTGCACTCTTTTTTAAAGAATTATTAATCAATATTCAGAATAATTGGTTAGGTATTTAGTTAAAATGTTGACAAACATTTTTTTTTCACAAAACACTAAATTATGAAAAATATGTACAATGTATTCAACCAATTTAAATTCCAGCTTCTGTGCCACGTATTGAATAACTGCTGTTAGTATGCGGTGCTTTTTACAAAATAATGCTGTGTATGAAAAATCTAAATGTTTGGTATTTACTTTTGTATGAAAAAAAAATATCGTCCGAGAAAAAAATTCTGTGTGGATTGTTTACTCCAAGTAAGCTGGAAAACTCTGTACAGGAACACCGCACATGTCCATAATTCTATGGCCTCGGTCGGGAGTGACGCTAGAGCGCTGGTCGTTCCACTCGCCCGTGGCCAACGTCACCTCGAAGAACGAGCGTCCCGTCTACTACATCCTACACACTCACTGCACCTTCCAAGATCCGCAGCCTGCGTTCGACTTCACCTTGTCGCTTGCGGTGAGTATTTTTGAAGTGAATTCGATGTACGTCTTACGCTTCGCAACAACGGGGGGCATTCCAGAAAGTTGGCGACATAAAGTACGTAGAATTGTTTTCATTTGACGAAGGCACGAGGGGTATGAGGTAGGAAGTGATGTGGGACCGCGCGGAGCTCAGTAGGGAACGACTCGGTTCGACGGAGCGACGCGGAGACGTGTAGAACGTATGTTCCGACCGGACACCGAGTTCGTTCTCTACTGAGCTCCGCGCGGTCCCCTCTCGCACCGCTTCCTACCTCGTACCCCTCGCGCCTTCGTAAAATGAAAACACTCTACTTTCGACGGCTGTGTGCTCCCAAACTATACAACCTGAACGCTACCACGCCTTAAAGACCCATCCGGCGACTACACAAAACCGTGCACTCGACCTACCACCCACCACCGATGACGTCACCACCATCTCCCCAAGTGTGCTCTCGCGCTCAGTACAACTTGCGATAGCGTCAAAAGTACTCGTCCGATTTTCTTCAAATAAATTCTCACGGATAGATTCAGGCACCTGTTAGCTCCCCATGGTTCCCGATGGGGAACAATTACGACCTCCGCTCGCTCCCCGCGTTCCCGAACGGGAACAAGATTTATGCGCAATTTACGGCCGCACTATTTGACCAAATTCACTTTATTCCGCCCTGATCCTCTCTTGACTCAGGCAGCATTCTTTGAAAGGATTTGGAGCCTGTCTCCAAGAAACAATAATATTGGCTATGGAAACAATAACTTGCCGTCAGTGGACATATTGATAATCTGTCCGTGTGCGTATTTTTCAAGTAAGAGCGCCCCGTGAAAATAATGTTTATAAGTGTATTCAAGTGCATCTATGAGCTAAAGGTTAGTAAATAGTGTTATTTATTAGTTATTCTACCAATAGAAGATGCATTACGAGTTCGGGTGGCGACAAAAGTCATATTTTTCGTCGCTCAAAAATGTTTGTTTATTTTTGTATGAAATGTGTAAACAATGACTTTGAAGGCATATTTTTCATGGAAATATAGCTTATTTTTCCCATTTTCTTCGCATTATTATACAAACATACGATCAGTTGCAAAATAAAAGAAGGTTTAGTTCAAATAATATATTTATAAAATTGGTAAAAAATATCACGCGCGTGCCATCTCGGACTGTCCTGATGCTCTCAGGATGTTCTTGTTGAACATCCGATTTCGCCGATTTCTGTAAAGAAAACGTATATTATACTTTACTATTTCTAAAAGTATGTTTCTTTACGAGTATTCTAATATAAATATTGTAAAGGTATGTTTTGAATTTATTTTATAATGAATTTTTCAAAAAAAAATTGGGATTTTTTTTTCTACCTAAAATATCTGGTACTTCTAAACAAGGTAAGCCTCACTGTTTCACATGGATTTTAGGAAATTTTCTAGGCTTTCTAGGACAGAAGAGTTTATAGATCTAACTTTATTAGTTTCCGAAATATCTGCGTTTATGTCGAGGTCGGCGCTCATGTGCGCGCGCGCACATGAGCGCCGTCGGCGGGCCACGCCCATGCGGGGACTAAGCGGGTTTTTGGGCTTTATAACGCGGGAGCGAATAGGTTAAGCCTTAAAAATTATAAATTTTTGGGCCAAAATGCATGTTTAAACATGCATTTTGGCCCAAAAATTTATAATTTTTCGAACCCGAAAGCACACGGGGAACTTTCATCGAATTCACGAAACCTAACCAACCCGGTGGTAGTAGCTCGCCTACTACCTCTTAAATTTTTTGTTATTAATTTAGTGTCGTTATCATCATCTTTATTCTTTATTCTTTATTCATCACCCATAGACAGTACACTGCACTCGGATTCATGATATTTTAACATTTAACATTTATTTATCATTTTCCAGTCATCATTATCAGCCTGTAACAGCCCAATGCTGGATATAGTCCTCATCCAAGCCACTCGACCTCACGCACTCTTTCGCTCAAGTGAAGTGATCTGCGGGGCTATACTCTGTTACAATTCATCGCTACTAGGAATTTGTCATGATCCATCTCACTCGCTCCGACGGAGCTTCTCAATCCGTCTAGAGAGACAGAGCTGCGGCTACCGCTATTTTTACGATAATCGCTACAGAGAATAGGCAGCGGCTGGTGCTGCAGAATCTCGGGACACCTTAGTCGACCATTCGTACATCAACCGAAAGTTTTTTTTTGGGGAATTATCTGGCGTTCGACACCTGAAATACATTTCGGCTCCTTCCTGGCTCCTTTCGTGAACACTGGGCTCGAAACGGAACACTCGGCTCGAAACGAAACATAACAAAAACGACATGCACCGCCTCAACATTAGGTTAGGGTTATTTTCTTTATATTAACCCTGGTTATTTTTTTTAAACCACCAAAACATCACTCAAACCACACATTCCTTCGAGCCGAAGTCTGCCGAAAGGAGCTAAAGGAGTCAGGAAGGAGCCAGGAAGTCTTTCAGGAGGCGGACCGAATTATCTGCAAGTGTATTGCGATAAATTGCATTAACTAGGCCACGAGACTGTAGACCGCGGGCTTGGCATGTCAGCCGACGAGACAACGACCGTTGGAGTAAACGTGTCCTACACTGGCGGCCGTGGACAGGGAAACACAGTGCGAGAAGACCACCCGCCAGGTGGGACGACGATATCAAGTACCTACGTCGGAGGCAATCAGAGGTTTCATACCGCTGAAGGACGGGAGGGCTGGTGGAATATTTGAGAGGTGTATGTCCGGCAGCGGTGGACGCATCAAGAGTGTCTGACTTAAGACCGCGAGAGTAAAAAGTACAATTTGTTCCAGATCCCCAGCGGTGTGAACGGTCTCTCCGACCCGGTGTTAGACGTAGTTTTCAACGCACACAAGAACCATCACGAGAGCGAGCTGACGCAGGAGTTTGCTAACTTCACACGCGCGCTGCCGGAGTGGTTTAACGTCGTTCCTTACATCACTACCAAAATTAATTATATCTTTTAAATTTTAATTAAGATGACATTATATTTGTTGATGAAATTTGACCAGAACAAATAATTATGAAGAACACGGCAGAGGTCACTTAACAGCAGCTGTACCTACTATGTATCTCGGCTTTATTTATTCTTTGTCATGTAATCCGATATGAGTGGCTGAGCCAGAGGGGCCCGAGCGCATGCTCCGACCAGCCGATACCACCTCCGAGAAGCTGCCACACCGGAGACTTCCTTTGGATTGCTGACTAATACTGGACCAGCCGAGACTGATATGCGGCCATCTACAATCCAGTACGGTGGTACCAACCCAGTCGGGTATAATTTGAGCCTACCACCTAGTAAGGGGCAGGGGAAGGGACCTACAGTTTTACACCGGCTCCGAACGGTGATGCAGCAGGTGTAGGTATGCACGTACATTTTTTTTCATTAGAAAAAACTCATTGGTGCATGTGAAGATCAAGATTTCGAGCCAAAATCGCGCTGACCATACCTCGCCATTTGGGTGAATCAACTTTTTCTTGTTTTTGGTATCTGTCTGAAAACAGGGATATGACTCCCTTCTTATATTACTAGGTGGTAGGGTTTAACCCGCCCGGGTTGGTACCACCGCACTGAATGAAAGGTCGGTCGAAACGGCTATGTAAATGGTTTGTGTTTTCCGTCCAGTTCAGTGTAGCCGGCACGACCGAAGGGAAGGCTGACGTGGCACCAAGTTCACCCGGTGTTATGGGCTGACATCACGGATGTTGTGGGTGATGTAGCCAACCGTGTCAGTTTCCATAAAAAAAAAAAAAAAAAAACAGGGTATTATCTTGACAAATTCACCTTATATTTACAGCAACTCTCAGATAAGTAATTGATTAATCAGAAAGAATTTCCCTGAGGAGAACCCCTTTTTTCCATACAAAACTGGGGACAAAATTGCCCCCTGTCCACCCACCCGTCGACGTTCTTTGAGGGAAATAGACAGTTTTTATTTAGTTTTTAGTTTTATGTATGCAAAATTAATATGGATTTCTTGTAAAAATGTTAAATAAAAAGTATTAAAAGGTTGGCTAAACTTTTTCTTGTTTTTGGTATCTACCTGTCTGAAAACAAATTATTATCTTGAAAAATTCACCTTACATATTTTAACAGTTACAGCAACTCTCAGATAAGTAACTGATTAATAAGAAAGAAGCTGCACAAATAATTTAAGTATTTTTTTTTAAATGTTGGTTACCCTGAGAACAGCCCCTTTTTTTCCATACAAAACTGGGGACAAAATTGTCCCCTGGGTCACCCCTAAAAATTTGGTTAATGTTTTATTTTAAATAGTTCTCTACTTTTATTTCAATTGCCTAGCAACCTAAGTATTTTATACTTATTGATTTTCAACTAAGTAATAAATTGTAATAAACTTTATTTTTTATTTGACTTTGCAGCTGGTTTTTACGTTACAAGAAAAAGTTGACCCACCCAAACGTCAGTCGAAACGGCTATGTAAATAGTTAGTTTTTTCCGTCCAGTTCAGTGTAGCCGATATGAAATGAAGATAGAAGCACTGACATGGCACCTAGTTCGCCCGGTGTTATGGGCTGACATTATCGCGGATGTTGTACGTGATGTAGACAACCGTGTCAGTTTCCATAAAAAAAATACTTCACAGTTATTATTTTGAGTGCCCTTTGAGTGCGAACAACCAGTTTAGCTGTCAACCCATAAGTGCGACACGCCATTTTGGCAAAATCAATTTTGGTCAAAATCGGGTGCGCTCTGCGTTTTTGGCGATATTTCTAGACTTTTTTCTTTTAAACGTATATGAAAAGGTTTTATTTTCCAAATGTACATTAAATTTTCTATAATTTCATTGGTAATGTGTTTAATACTATCATTATTAAACTGGTTTAAAAAAATCAAGAATTTTCGGAACGGTTTTTGCCTAGGGGTTTACCAAAATTACGATACTTTACGAATAAATCGTTCCTCAACGCCGAGAAACTATTGTAAATGAAGATTACTTACCCTTCCATCGTTTTTCACAAAGAAAACACCAAAAAATCCACAAAAACCGACTAAAAGCACGAGGCGCACACGTCACCGTCCGCGAACGCGAAGAGACCGACTGAAGATCGCTTGTCAAAATTATTTTGACAGGAAAAGCACATAGAAGTGTGTATTTTTAGGTAGCCTACTCTTTCACGAATAACTAGACATTCGTTAGAAGAGTTAAGAAGGATGTTGCACGTTACAATAAATTATTTAGTATGACATAGACTCGCGCCCATAATGTGGGTGTTCGCACTTGTGGACATTCCTGCCCGCGCCCATAATATGGGTGTTCGCACTCAAAAACGCTCAATGGTTGTCACAAAAAAATTAAGACTGCTCCTCAACCTTCATATCTCCAGTGTCGTAAGAAATTACAATTCTTTATTATTAAACATTTTGTTAACTTTTAAATTGTATATTATAATCGAATAAGAGCATCTTAAGTATTAAGACTGATAAGAAGAAATATATTAAGCAATAATAATTAGATACCATTAATAAATTATGATTTGTTTCATAAATGTTGTTTTATTTATCCACCCCTCTCATACTAACCACCTAAGAAAACTTTATTTTCGGGAATAGGTACTTCCGAAATATATATTTTTCGCCTAAGTTGAGAACGACCAATCAGAGCAACTTGCATACTAGACTTTGGAAATATGCCTCCGGGTCCGTGCTCCACCTAGGTTCTCCACCTGGGTGAGATTTGAAGTTGAGAGTTAAGGTACTGTGTGAGGCCGGTACTTAAAAAGAATAGCCCCACTGCGTCTCTCCTCGTGTATGTCGTAAAAGGCAACTAAGGGATAAGGACAAGATGCCGTGCTAAAGGGCGACAGCCTCGCCACCTCTCACCTTGGCACGGTACTTCCACCGAGTCATGCAGCAGGTGGGTCTTCGTGCCTTACTTGCTGCTTGATCGATTGAATCTTGTTGGAATACTTTGTGAAATGTGGTGGTTGGTGTTGTGCTGTAATTTACTAGAGTTCTCGTAGCACAACACCAATTACTATGCTTACCCTGATTGTCGAGATACAGCGTGTGTAGTTAAGGGCCCCTGAGTCCTATTTCACTGCGACCTTCATAGATCTATTGACTATTGTGATCTCTCAATAGTTCGGACAAGATAACTATCAAGCAGCAAGTGAGGCACGCAGACCCACCTGTTGCGTGGCTCGGTGGAAGGACCGCGCCTTTTTTTTTTTTTTTTTATGGAAACTGGCACGGTTGGCTACATCACCTACAACATCCGTGATGTCAGCCCATAACACCGGGTGAACTTGGTGCCACGTCAGCGCTTCCCTTCGGTCGTGCCGGCTACACTGAACTGGACGGAAAACACAAACTATTTACATAGCCGTTTCGACCGACCTTTCATTCAGTGCGGCGGTACCAACCCGGGCGGGTTAAACCCTACCACCTAGTAATATAAGAAGGGAGGCATATCCCTTTCATATAAGTCATAGCCTAGAACCGTGGTGAGCTTATGCTCCAAAAGTGGCTAGTCTGTCGCCCTATAGCATAGCACTGTATCTCGTCCTTATTGCCTTGCGTCCTTCATGCAGTACTTTTACGACATGCACGGGGGATACAGTGGGCTACTCTTTTTAAGTGCCGCCCCCACACTTTTCATGCAGTACTTTTACGACATGCACGGGGGATACAGTGGGCTACTCTTTTTAAGTGCCGCCCCCACACTTTTCATGCAGTACTTTTACGACATGCACGGGGGATACAGTGGGCTACTCTTTTTAAGTGCCGCCCCCACACTTTTCATGCAGTACTTTTACGACATGCACGGGGGATACAGTGGGCTACTCTTTTTAAGTGCCGCCCCCACACTTTTCATGCAGTACTTTTGCGACATGCACGGGGGATACAGTGGGCTACTCTTTTTAAGTGCCGCCCCCACACTTTTCATGCAGTACTTTTACGACATGCACGGGGGATACAGTGGGCTACTCTTTTTAAGTGCCGCCCCCACACTTTTCATGCAGTACTTTTGCGACATGCACGGGGGATACAGTGGGCTACTCTTTTTAAGTGCCGCCCCCACACTTTTCATGCAGTACTTTTACGACATGCACGGGGGATACAGTGGGCTACTCTTTTTAAGTGCCGCCCCCACACTTTTCATGCAGTACTTTTGCGACATGCACGGGGGATACAGTGGGCTACTCTTTTTAAGTGCCGCCCCCACACTTTTCATGCAGTACTTTTATGACATGCACGGGGGATACAGTGGGCAAAGAGTTTGTATTACGTCGCTGCAGCGACGTAATACAAACTCTTTGACAGTGGGCTACTCTTTTTAGTGCCGCCCCCACACTTTTCATGCAGTACTTTTACGACATGCACGGGGGATACAGTGGGCTACTCTTTTTAAGTGCCGCCTCCACACTTTTCATGCAGTACTTTTATGACATGCACGGGGGATACAGTGGGCAAAGAGTTTGTATTACGTCGCTGCAGCGACGTAATACAAACTCTTTGACAGTGGGCTACTCTTTTTAGTGCCGCCCCCACACTTTTCATGCAGTACTTTTGCGACATGCACGGGGGATACAGTGGGCTACTCTTTTTAAGTGCCGCCCCCACACTTTTCATGCAGTACTTTTGCGACATGCACGGGGGATACAGTGGGCTACTCTTTTTAAGTGCCGCCCCCACACTTTTCATGCAGTACTTTTATGACATGCACGGGGGATACAGTGGGCAAAGAGTTTGTATTACGTCGCTGCAGCGACGTAATACAAACTCTTTGACAGTGGGCTACTCTTTTTAGTGCCGCCCCCACACTTTTTATGCAGTACTTTTACGACATGCACGGGGGATACAGTGGGCTACTCTTTTTAAGTGCCGCCCCCACACTTTTCATGCAGTACTTTTATGACATGCACGGGGGATACAGTGGGCAAAGAGTTTGTATTACGTCGCTGCAGCGACGTAATACAAACTCTTTGACAGTGGGCTACTCTTTTTAGTGCCGCCCCCACACTTTTCATGCAGTACTTTTACGACATGCACGGGGGATACAGTGGGCTACTCTTTTTAAGTGCCGCCCCCACACTTTTCATGCAGTACTTTTATGACATGCACGGGGGATACAGTGGGCAAAGAGTTTGTATTACGTCGCTGCAGCGACGTAATACAAACTCTTTGACTGTGGGCTACTCTTTTTAGTGCCGCCCCCACACTTTTCATGCAGTACTTTTTTTTTTTTTTTTTTTTTTTTTTTTTTTTTTTTATTTTTATTGCTACCGAACTGGGTGGCTCTGTCCGAGGTCGCAACCTCAGGCGCAGCCAATTTCACCCCCGAGGAGGTGCCAGTCCGGCTTGGAGGTGGACTAATGTTGCTGGGGAAAGGCTATTAACCCGCGATTTGAAGATCTGTGGATTGTAGGAGTGGGGGAAGATATTTCCTGGGAGCCCGTTCCACACCTTTGCAGTGCGGCACAAGAACGATTTAGAGAATCGTGCAGTTCGAAGAACTCTTCTGTCGACTACAAACGGGTGTTCCGCGAGAGTATGGCGGGTTTGGCGAAGGCGAACAGGAGGAGGAGGGATAAGGGAAGCAAGTTCGTCAGAGCAGCGGCCATAGTAGTACCGATAAAACAGGCTCAATGACCCAACGATACGTCTGTGCTTTAGAGGTTGAAGGTCCTTTGTGAGTACGGAGTCACCAATGAGGCGAATGGCTCGTCGCTGAATAGAATCCAAGGCTGAAAGAAGGTACTCAGGGGAACCCTCCCAAAGATGACTGCAATATTCCATCACCGGTCTTACTTGTGCTTTGTAGAGTGTAAGCAGTTGGACCGGCGTGAAAAATCGCCGACAGCGGTAAAGGACTCCTAATTTTCGAGACGCTAGTTTCGCCTTGGACTCTATGAACGATCGAA
The DNA here is from genome assembly GCA_946902875.1 of Nematopogon swammerdamellus. Lineage (NCBI taxonomy): Eukaryota > Metazoa > Arthropoda > Insecta > Lepidoptera > Adelidae > Nematopogon > Nematopogon swammerdamellus. Next base: position 12,329,086 of record OX336359.1, read on the forward strand.
ACCCAACGTCCCTGGACACCTCCATACCCAGGACGCCCAGACTACCATCGTTGGGGACTTGGCTGCCCTGAAAAGTGGCTTGGAGAGGAAACGGATCAGCCTTAGTAGAGAAGGCACAAGCTTGCGTCTTGGCTACGTTGAAGTTGACCAAGTTCTTCTTCCCCCAAGAGGATACTTTTTCGAGAACCTGGTCAACCCGAGCAACAGTTTCGCGTCTCGCGTTTGCTGCTGAGGCCTCTCTACCCTTCCAGTCCTTGATGAACCCTTCGTGCACCGTGCTGTCGTCCGCGTAACAGTGTATTTCGCCGAGCGAGAGCATGTCGTTGATGAACAATAAAAACAGCGTAGGCGACAGCACGGATCCTTGTGGAACACCAGCATTGATTGAGTAGTCGGCCGAGCAGGCACCATCTAGGGTGACAAATATCGACCGGCCACTCAAAAAGCTGGAGATCCAGGTGCACAGTTTTGTAGGGACACCGTAGGCCGGAAGCTTGCTTAAGAGTCCCCGGTGCCAGACGCGATCGAATGCTTTGGATATGTCCAGAGCGACCGCCAGCGATTCCCCAAAACCATCGAGCCTTTCAGCCCATAAATGCGTGACGTACGCTAGAAGATCTCCAGTCGACCTTTGCTTGCGAAAGCCGTATTGTTTGTCGTCGAGGAGTTTAGAGTCTTCTAGGTACGTCAGGAGCGCTGAGTTGACAATACGCTCCATAACCTTACTCAAAAGTGAGGTTATCGCAATAGGGCGATAGTTCGATGGGTTCGCTGGGTCCCCCTTCTTGGGGACCGGCTGGACCGAAGCTCTCTTCCAGCAAGAAGGCATTGATCCGGAGGAATAGGAGCGTTTGAATAGGCGGGTGAGGACTGGCGCCAATTCCAGAGCACAATTTTTCAAGACGATCGCCGGGACGCCGTCAGGCCCACTACTCTTCGAAATATCCAACTCACGTAGTGTTTTATGGACGACTCTGGGGTGGAACCTAATATTTGCCATCATACGCCCGCAATGGGGTAATGAAGGGGGGTTGGCGCCCAGGTCGTCCATGTTTGAGTTGGATGCGAAAAGGCGTGCAAAGATATTCGCCTTTTCTTTCGCGAGTATAGCGAGCGAGCCATCCGGACGTTCCAGCGGAGGTGTAGCAGGACGGCAGAAATTCCGACCGATGGATTTGGCGAGAGACCAGAAGGCGCGGCTACCCGAAGGGCTACGTGCAAGTTTCGCGCCAATTCCACGGTCGTGCCTGAACTTGGCCAAGTTTTGCGTTCGTTTGCAGGACCTAGCAACGACGTTGAGCTCTCGTCTGTTCTCGACAGACCTATTCTGCAGCCATTTCCTATAAGCCTTGTTCTTAGTGTCAATAGCCAGTCTGCATTGACAATCAAACCAAGGCTTATGGCGGCCGCCGATGGGAACGGTGGAGGTAGGTATGAAGAAATTCATACCCTGTGCGATCACATCGACGACCGATTGGGCACACAGGGATGGGTCTGGAGAAGAGAAGCAAACGTCGTGCCAAGGGTAGGCTCCCAGGAAGGAACGGAAGTCATCCCATTGTGCTGACCGGTAGTGCCAAACTGTTCGCGTACTACATTCACGTGCTTCCGCGAAGTGTACAGTTGGCACAGTTGAGCGTACAAGGCAATGGTCGGAGTTTCCGAGGGGAGCTTCGACCCTCACCTTGTAACCATTTGGCTCGGTAGTCAGCACAAGGTCCAACAAACTAGGTCGATGGGCAGGGTTATCAGGTATCCGAGTGGTTCCGGATACCAACTGCGTCAACCCGTGCGCAATGGCCAAGTTGTACGCCTCCCTGCCGGCATGGTCAGTGATGGGGGAGCCCAACCAGTCTTGGTGTTTAGCATTGAAGTCACCCAGCATCACTAACTCCGCCGTAGGGAACTCGCAAAGCAGTTTGTCTGCCGTACTGCTGAGATGCTCATAAAATGCCTCTGTTCTTGACGCACTGAGGTTAGGGGATCTGTATGCACCCGCGTAAATCCTCACCACGTGGGGAAGATTCACGCGGATCCATAACACAGGAAAAGCAGGGTCTTCAAATCGGGTGAGCCGGGTATAGGAGACACCAGATCCAACGTACAAGCAGACACCACCCTTCGCCATGAAACGTTCCTGAAGATTGTAATCAGGAACGTCCAGGTAGGATGCGTCCGCAGGACGCCCGATCTGGGTCTCCGTAAGAAAGAGGAGGTGAGGCCTCGCCGTCTGCAGATGGCAGGCGACGGATGAGAAATTTGTGTGTAGACCTCTTATATTGGCGAGGTCTACCTTAAATTTTGAGGGAGAACGGGCCGCTGAAGGTTTATACAGTTTTCTATTTTTTGTTCGGCTCATAATTTAGATGGGTGATTGATTCGTGGAGTGTATCGGAATGTGCCCAGGGCGCGGTGATGCCTTGTGCAACTCGGATAGACTCAACCAACTGACAGTCGCAGAGAGCGAGAGGACCCCCGGGCCCCCCCTCCCAGAAAACATGTGGTCTCCCATGGTCACCAGCCCCACAATGCTCTCTGACAGGGATTTTCGCGTGTTGATAGGGCAGCCAGCACACGGGTTGGTGAGGGCCGTGTGCCGGGCCCCTGTACTACCACGCAGGCAGGCAGCGGTCACCTGTTTCCACCGGCTCTCCCTGACCCCTGCGGCTGTCAGTCGGTTAAAAGGAGTCTGGAGTGCGAGCGACACTAGCATCCACAACCCAGGACACCCCCGACACACTCAAGTCCACCGACCGGCTAGTCGCAGGCTGGCCTCCAAGTGTAGCAGAGCCACATCAGGAGTTTTTCGCCTACGACCTGTGGTACCAACCCGGACGACATAGTGGAGGACTTGTCTACCACATAGTGAGGCTGAAAATAAATCCTGTTTAGGCGCAGGATGATCGCCTGCGTCCGACATTCCTCAGCTGTTGCGACTCTGGGACGGTGGTAATGCCAAAGGCATCGTCGCAACATTGCCCAGGGAGCACGACGAGGACGTGAATGTCGGACTTGCTGGGCTCTACTTTAGTGTGACCCGCCGCTGGCACAGTAGATTGCTAGATTGGTAATTTGGTGAACTCCATACAGCTCCAGAGAACACTACCAATGCTTAACCCAGCGAACCCCCTATGACATGACATGCACGGGGGATACAGTGGGCAAAGAGTTTGTATTACGTCGCTGCAGCGACGTAATACAAACTCTTTGACAGTGGGCTACTCTTTTTAAGTGCCGCCCCCACACTTTTCATGCAGTACTTTTATGACATGCACGGGGGATACAGTGGGCAAAGAGTTTGTATTACGTCGCTGCAGCGACGTAATACAAACTCTTTGACAGTGGGCTACTCTTTTTAAGTGCCGCCCCCACACTTTTCATGCAGTACTTTTACGACATGCACGGGGGATACAGTGGGCTACTCTTTTTAAGTGCCGCCCCCACACTTTTCATGCAGTACTTTTACGACATGCACGGGGGATACAGTGGGCTACTCTTTTTAAGTGCCGCCCCCACACTTTTCATGCAGTACTTTTACGACATGCACGGGGGATACAGTGGGCTACTCTTTTTAAGTGCCGCCCCCACACTTTTCATGCAGTCCTTTTACGACATGCACGGGGGATACAGTGGGCTACTCTTTTTAAGTGCCGCCCCCACACTTTTCATGCAGTACTTTTGCGACATGCACGGGGGATACAGTGGGCTACTCTTTTTAAGTGCCGCCCCCACACTTTTCATGCAGTACTTTTACGACATGCACGGGGGATACAGTGGGCTACTCTTTTTAAGTGCCGCCCCCACACTTTTCATGCAGTACTTTTGCGACATGCACGGGGGATACAGTGGGCTACTCTTTTTAAGTGCCGCCCCCACACTTTTCATGCAGTACTTTTACGACATGCACGGGGGATACAGTGGGCTACTCTTTTTAAGTGCCGCCCCCACACTTTTCATGCAGTACTTTTGCGACATGCACGGGGGATACAGTGGGCTACTCTTTTTAAGTGCCGCCCCCACACTTTTCATGCAGTACTTTTATGACATGCACGGGGGATACAGTGGGCAAAGAGTTTGTATTACGTCGCTGCAGCGACGTAATACAAACTCTTTGACAGTGGGCTACTCTTTTTAGTGCCGCCCCCACACTTTTCATGCAGTACTTTTACGACATGCACGGGGGATACATGGGCTACTCTTTTTAAGTGCCGCCCCCACACTTTTCATGCAGTACTTTTATGACATGCACGGGGGATACAGTGGGCAAAGAGTTTGTATTACGTCGCTGCAGCGACGTAATACAAACTCTTTGACAGTGGGCTACTCTTTTTAGTGCCGCCCCCACACTTTTCATGCAGTACTTTTGCGACATGCACGGGGGATACAGTGGGCTACTCTTTTTAAGTGCCGCCCCCACACTTTTCATGCAGTACTTTTGCGACATGCACGGGGGATACAGTGGGCTACTCTTTTTAAGTGCCGCCCCCACACTTTTCATGCAGTACTTTTATGACATGCACGGGGGATACAGTGGGCAAAGAGTTTGTATTACGTCGCTGCAGCGACGTAATACAAACTCTTTGACAGTGGGCTACTCTTTTTAGTGCCGCCCCCACACTTTTTATGCAGTACTTTTACGACATGCACGGGGGATACAGTGGGCTACTCTTTTTAAGTGCCGCCCCCACACTTTTCATGCAGTACTTTTATGACATGCACGGGGGATACAGTGGGCAAAGAGTTTGTATTACGTCGCTGCAGCGACGTAATACAAACTCTTTGACAGTGGGCTACTCTTTTTAGTGCCGCCCCCACACTTTTCATGCAGTACTTTTACGACATGCACGGGGGATACAGTGGGCTACTCTTTTTAAGTGCCGCCCCCACACTTTTCATGCAGTACTTTTATGACATGCACGGGGGATACAGTGGGCAAAGAGTTTGTATTACGTCGCTGCAGCGACGTAATACAAACTCTTTGACAGTGGGCTACTCTTTTTAGTGCCGCCCCCACACTTTTCATGCAGTACTTTTATGACATGCACGGGGGATACAGTGGGCAAAGAGTTTGTATTACGTCGCTGCAGCGACGTAATACAAACTCTTTGACAGTGGGCTACTCTTTTTAAGTGCCGCCCCCACACTTTTCATGCAGTACTTTTATGACATGCACGGGGGATACAGTGGGCAAAGAGTTTGTATTACGTCGCTGCAGCGACGTAATACAAACTCTTTGACAGTGGGCTACTCTTTTTAAGTGCCGCCCCCACACTTTTCATGCAGTACTTTTATGACATGCACGGGGGATACAGTGGGCAAAGAGTTTGTATTACGTCGCTGCAGCGACGTAATACAAACTCTTTGACAGTGGGCTACTCTTTTTAAGTGCCGCCCCCACACTTTTCATGCAGTACTTTTATGACATGCACGGGGGATACAGTGGGCAAAGAGTTTGTATTACGTCGCTGCAGCGACGTAATACAAACTCTTTGACAGTGGGCTACTCTTTTTAAGTGCCGCCCCCACACTTTTCATGCAGTACTTTTATGACATGCACGGGGGATACAGTGGGCAAAGAGTATGTATTACGTCGCTGCAGCGACGTAATACAAACTCTTTGACAGTGGGCTACTCTTTTTAGTGCCGCCCCCACACTTTTCATGCAGTACTTTTGCGACATGCACGGGGGATACAGTGGGCAAAGAGTTTGTATTACGTCGCTGCAGCGACGTAATACAAACTCTTTGACAGTGGGCTACTCTTTTTAAGTGCCGCCCCCACACTTTTCATGCAGTACTTTTATGACATGCACGGGGGATACAGTGGGCAAAGAGTTTGTATTACGTCGCTGCAGCGACGTAATACAAACTCTTTGACAGTGGGCTACTCTTTTTAAGTGCCGCCCCCACACTTTTCATGCAGTACTTTTATGACATGCACGGGGGATACAGTGGGCAAAGAGTTTGTATTACGTCGCTGCAGCGACGTAATACAAACTCTTTGACAGTGGGCTACTCTTTTTAGTGCCGCCCCCACACTTTTCATGCAGTAGGTCCTTTACTTAGACTATTGATAGGTCTCCGCGCGCTCCGACTAGATACCTCCCGTGTACGTGAAAAATGCGCCAACAAATACTACGCCGAAGTCGGCGTACTCGAGCCAGTCTCGATAGGAAAGACTATGGGATCACACACATACTACAACATTTTCTTACACACACTAGAATATTGAGTTGCCGCATTCACGGAGCTGTTGTTTTAGGGTAGCGCGGTATCTAGTCGGAGCGCGCGGAGACCAATTAATAATCTAAGGCAGTGGTTCTCAATCTATGGTACGCGTACCATCAGTGGTACGCGGAATGCTTCGAGGTGGTACGCGAAAAAAAACGAAACATTCTCTACAAAATTTAATAAGCGGTAATAAAAAGTGCCATAATCCTAATTCAGAATGTTTTGTTGATGAACATAAATATAATTTAAATTCTGATGTTCTTTGCGATATAAAAACCCACAATGCTCATAGTGAGTTCCGAAGAATATTTTAAACAGATTTTTCAGAACTAAATTCGATTAGAAATAAATTTTTAGATTAGTTTCCGAGATCACTTATATTCGAGGAATGAGAATAATGTATAATTGAGCTTTGGTGTGATGATAACCTCCAAAGAGAATTTAAGAATGTAGATATAGAAGTGTATTATTATTAGCTTCTTGTAGGTAAAGGTGATACGCCGCACAAACATATTGGTTTTAGTGGTACCTGAAAAAAAAGTTTGAGAACCCCTGATCTAAGGTCCTTTATTTGAATGCGTGAGGCGTAACACACACTGCGAATATTATCTGCGCAGAATAAAATGCACGCTTGAAACAATCCATATGCGCAGTTTTGTCACATACAGTGTTTTTCAGGATAGGCTTGAGAAACTTCAGGAATAGAAAGTACTCATTATTAGTAGAGGCCGTTACTCGTTATGAATGTAATGGTACTAGTGATACCTAATTAGTGTATGTAGTACCATTAATGGTACTAGCGACACTAACTAGGGTCAGTAGTACCATTGATGGTACTGTTCAATGGTACTAATGACACCACGGCATCAATAATCCTTCAATCACTCAAATCGAAATTCCGTATTTTTTTATATACACTTACAAAAATTTCAAAATGTAATGAAAACTCGATGGAAAGTGAGATTTGGCAACAGTGCTGGCAGCCACGTCCCCTTATTCTTTTGATGTGATTCAAATTTAAGTACCTACACGTAGTTCAATTCTACTAGTTAAGCATCCAAGTTAGTAATTTATTCTTATATAATAAAGGCGGACGTTAACCGTCCCAACGAATTAAATTATCGGGAAGTGGCATACAACGCACCGAATTGAGGCGCGCTATTTGTGAGCATTCAGCACACTCTCCAATCGTTGTCTCTCCTTTATACGTATCAAATTGCCATATAACCTTCTTACTCTATCGACGTTCACAGAGCGGAAACGTAACGTGATGTATGAGGCGCTCGCGCACTTACGCTGTTTTAAATATTGGCAATATATAGAAGAACTCCAATCGCACCTTTCTACCGGTAAAATGTATGACGAGGGCCCGTCCAGAAAGTAGAATGTCGTTGAACCGTCCACCAAATCTCGTTGGAAACGATTTTCATCAAAAAGTACTATAAAATGACCGAATCTGGGAGAAAGTTGCAGAGCTTTTCGTCTTCAAATATGGACCCCTTTCGAACCCTGAAGTTACGAAACCCTATCCTGAAACACGTATTAATAATAATTATAGTAAGAATAATTGGGGGTATTATAGGGTATTTATTCTATGTTTATATGTTAGTACTAGGCACGTACTCGCTTTATATATATTTTTATTAGAAAAATGCAAAGCGAAAATCATTGGAAAAACGGCGGCTCAAGCCAAAGACCCAGGTTCGAATCCTGGCCGGGATGTATTTTTTCCAATAATTTTCGCTTTGCATTTTTCTAATAAAAATATAGGGTATTTAATTAGTAAAATTATTTTTTATTTTTACATAGCACCTGTTTCTGGTTCTATAATTATAGCTGGGGTATACAGGTTGTTGTAACGGTGAGTACATTAATTTCGCCAGCGCAATCCTCATGTTTTCCGAGATAAAAAGAACTTAAATAATTTTTTTCTCTAAAGTCTCATATTTCGAGATAAATTTTATGTTTAAAATTTATGTTTTCGTCAATTAGTGTAATTTGACGCGCGCGGGGGGAGTGTGCTGGCGCGGGAACGGTCGGCGTCGAAAAACTCACGCCACGCCGCCGCCGTCGCCACCGCGCATCTCCGCTCTCCGCGCATTCGTCCCTGCTCGCTCACTCACCGCGCGCCTTTTATTCCCACGTTCGTGCGGAACATTAGATCCTTTTTACACTAAATAAACCAATTAGTTTGTGTGAAAACTGTAACTTTTTATTGAAAGGGAATTCAGAAATTTTATTTGACTTTTTTGTTGCTATTGCTCCCAATAATCATTTCCTAAATTTAATGTAGCCGTTACAACACTCTGTATACAACACTACACTACACACACTCACTAACACCATAATGCACAGAAAATTCTCCCGGAAAACAATTCTCACCGCACCGCATTATTCGCAGATTCTGCAGAGCTGCCAATCAAACCGCATTGCGTGTAAGTTCGTATAATTTTCATACATACATATATATCACACACGCTGAATCCCGACAATCGGGGTAAGCAGAGTAATCGGTGTTGTGCTGCAAGAACTCTGGCAAATTACAGCACAACACCGACCACCAGGTTTCGCAAAGTATTCGAACAAGATTCAATCGATCAAGCAGCAAGTAAGGCACGAAGACCCACCTGCTGTATGACTCGGTGGAAGTACCATGCCAAGGTGAGAGGTGGCGATCCCGTCGCTCTTTAGCACGGCATCTTGTCCTTATCCCTTAGTCGCCTTTTACGACATGCACGGGGAGAGATGCAGTGGGGCTATTATTTTTAAGTACCGGGCCCACACGGTAATAATTTTCAATGTTACAGAATTTGTGGAAAAACAGCGCCGTGTTTTTCCGCAGTGCGTGCTAGTCCTGAAACTTATCTATTGAAAGTACTAACACTTTTTACATTGGATAGAGTAGAGAGTAGTGTATTTATAACTATTAACCCGTAGGTATGTGAACTACTGCATCACACCACATTACACCACTTTACAATACATAACATTACATTGTGATGTGTTTACCAAAATAATTGTGTTTTGGAAAATAACGAAACGAAACGCCTAACTAAGAACTACAGCAAGGCTGTCTGTCAAACCATTGCTTCTTGTAATACAATTAAAATATATTTTTTTCCGCAAACATTACCTACATTGTCGAAAAATTCCGCAGTGTTCCTGTAATCTACGGCTTAATACATACTGAACCACATTTAAATCAAAATGGTAAGCTGTAGAAACCTATGAAAACAGGAGAAGGGGGGGGGGGGGGGGGGGGGGGGCAGTAATGTTTTTGCACATTTTTATAAAAATGACAAAAAATATGTATTTTTACAATCCATATAAATTATTAGCTCCTTCAAATGATACCCCACACGATATGTTAATTTAAACTTTTTTTATTGGTACCAGACCCACCCCCCACCCCCCATATTAATCTAAAATATAATTTTATATAGTTATTGCGATATAATATCTGCGCATCATCATGATCTATCATTATGCCAAGTTTCAATTACTTTGTTTTCGAGAAAACCCTCTGTGACAGATGAAAGGACATGGGAGGGGAGTGATCTTATAAGTTATAATAGTTCCGTTTTTGCCTTTTAAGGCACGGAACCCTATCATCATCATCATCATCATCATCAGCCTGTATCGGTCCACTGCTGGACATAGGCCTCTCCCAAGGCACGCCACCACACGCGGTCTTCCGCTCTTCTCATCCATCCACTCCCGGCTACCTTTTTTAGGTCATCTGTCCACCTAGCCGGGGGAACCCTATAAAACAATATTTACAAAACAAATAATAATTTATTACTGGCTTAGGTATCAAATTTTTTTTATTCTTCTTTAATCAGTCGTTCATTATAATTAATTATAAAATCTCAAAAAGTTACCAAAATAATTTATATACCTAGGTAGTAATAAAGAATTTCAATTTCCTCCGACACTGGAAATATTGAGGTTGAGTGGGGTGCAGTCGTTTTTTTTTTGTGACAACCATTTAAGAGCGATTGTAATAACTGCGAAGTTTCTTGCCGGTTCTTCTGCGGGGATGTATTCGAACCGGATAGAACAAATTGAGACAAGTTCAAGTTCAAGTGCAGTACATGAATGCTCAATAAACAACAAACATAATTTAATTTTTTCATATGCAGTGCAATTAACAATAAAATTACGTAGGTATTCGTAAATATCAGCCCCATAGCATTTATCTAGTCTACTACTTAAGGGCCCAGCGTCCGGGTTAAAAAAAGTCTAGTATAAAATTATTTTTCATTTAGCCTGGGCAACACTATGTATAAATAAAACATATTTAGGTCTACGTTAAGAGCACGCTGTTCGCCTCGGCTTTCCATACTGACGTAAACGAACGATCACTTCAACACAATTTGGCTGCAGGTAAATATTTTATGCATATCCACTTTTCTACTTAGATCTGTGATTTTTTTTTTTAAATAAAGACAACAACAACAAAAACAAAAACTTATTTATTGTACCAAAAACAAGATTTACATACGTACTTATACAATTTTCTTAAATCTAACTTGTCATTCATTCATTACTTAAACGCTACTTATCTCCTCCAATTTACAGAAGAAACAGTAAGTACTTGAAGTTATCAATATCAACAATCATCATCAATCAATCAATACTAATAATAAATCTGTAAGGGATGGCCATGAAGTAAGTTACTTTGTTTTAGATACTTCGTTTGTAGACTCTATGTATGATACTAAAACTATATTGGCGATTTTTAGAAATCATTTCTGTATGTATGTATGTATGTTCTACCATAACTCTTAAACCGATCATCCGAATTCGATGAAACTTAGTATAAGCACATTTCATAATACGGAACACAGGATAGGTTAAATAAAATTCAGTCCCGGTTACGCTAAGATGTGGCTCTCGTCTCGTACAAACCGAATTGTTCCGCGCGCCGAAATAAAGGTACGGTAGCGGGCTTACTTTCTTCTTTTTAAATACGAATTTCACGCGAGCGAAGCCGCGGGCAAAAGCTAGTAAAAATAACGCTATTAATTGGCGGCGGGTGGTCGGCGCGGTCTTGGCTTGAACTCTTTATCTTCACATGCACCAATGAGTTTTTTCTGATGGAAAAATGTGCGTGCATACCTACACCTGCTGCTTCACCGTTCCGAACCGGTGTAACACTCCTTCCCTTGCCCCCCTTACACTAGGTGGTAGGCTCAAATTATAACCGACTGGGTTGGTACCACCGTACTGGATTGTAGATGGCCACATATCAGTCTCGGCTGGTCCAGTATTAGTCAGCAATCCAAAGGAAGTTTCCAGTGTGGCAGCTTCTCGTAGGTGGTATCGGCTGGTCGGAGCATGTGCTCGGGCCCCTCAGGCTCAGCCACTCATACTGGATTACATGACAAAGAATAAATAAAGCCGAGATACAGAGTACAGCTGCTGTTAAGTGACCTCTGCCGTGTTCTTCATAATTATTTGTTCTGGTCAAATTTCATCAACAAATATAATGTCATCTTAATTAAAATTTAAAAGATATAATTAATTTTGGTAGTGATGTAAGGAACGACGTTAAACCACTCCGGCAGCGCGCGTGTGAAGTTAGCAAACTCCTGCGTCAGCTCGCTCTCGTGATGGTTCTTGTGTGCGTTGAAAACTACGTCTAACACCGGGTCGGAGAGACCGTTCACACCGCTGGGGATCTGGAACAAATTATACTTTTTACTCTCGCGGTTCTAAATCAGTGAGCGTTAATGCGTTCAGCGCTGCCGGACATATGCCTCTCCAATATTCCTCCAGGCCTCCCGGCCTTCAGCGGTATGGAACCTCTGATTGAATCCGACGTACTTGATGTCGTCGTCCCACCTGGCGGCGGTGGTCATCCCGCACTGTGTTTCCCTGTCCACGGCCGCCAGTGTAGGACACGTTTACTCCAACGGTCGTCGTCTCGTCGGCCGACATGCCCAGCCCGCTGTCTACAGTCTCGTGGCCTAGTTACTTAATGCTATTTATCGCAATACACTTGCCGACAGGGTATGAAAAGGGTACCGAAAATACCGGTAAATACAGGTATTTATTTATGGGTTCTTTTCGGTTGCGGTAGGACCGGAACCAGAACCGGTACCCTAATTTCGGAAAGAAAACCCTTTTGGAACCCTTATGTACCTGTAAATACCGGGATGTTATCGCTTTCTTGAAAATGCGTTGATGCCAACTTTATCGGTTCCATACCAGTACCGAGCAAAGAGGTATTTAGAGTAGAGGAGAGACGTTGCCAATTTGCGTGACTATTTGCTTCCCTTTCTCTCAGCGTATAGGAGTCGAGTACCGGTACCATAATACCGGTACTTTTCCTTTACCGGTACTCCTGAAGTACCGGTTTTACAAAGTACTTCAAGAGTACCGGTACTCCTGAAGTACCGGTATCGGAGTAACCGGTTTTTACATGGTACCGGTACTTTCAGAGCCGCAAAAGAACCGAAACCGTTATAGGTACCGGTTTTCAGTCCCTGCTTGCCGATAATTCCCCAAAGACAAAGTGTCGGCTGATGTCCGAATGGTCGACTAAGGTGTCCCGAGATTCTGCAGCACCAGCCGCTGCCTATTCTCTGTAGCGATTATCGTAAAAATAGCGGTAGCCGCAGCTCTGTCTCTCTAGACGGATTGAGAAGCTCCGTCGGAGCGAGTGAGATGGATCATGACAAATTCCTAGTAGCGATGAATTGTAACAGAGTATAGCCCCGCAGATCACTTCACTTACAGATACATGAGCGAAAGAGTTAGTGAGGTTGAGTGGCTTGGGAGAGGACTATGTCCAGCATTGGGCTGCATACGGGCTGATGATTATGGTGATAACGACATAAAAGTAGTATAGTCAGCCTCGGTAGCTCAGTGGTGCGGTCGGTCGACTGTTGATAAGCAACGCTGAGCGCAGTCAGTACTTGGATGGGTGACCGCACGACCGTTGGAGGCTGACCGTGGTTCGGATTCCACGTTTAACTGTAGGTCCCTTCCCTTCTTACCTTACTTGGTGGTAGGGTTTATCCCGGCCGGCTTGGTACCACTGCACTGAGCGAAACGTCGGTCGAAACGGCTATGTAAATAGTTTATGTAGCCGACATGAAATTAAGGGAAGCGCTGACATAGCACCTAGTTCACCCGGTGTTATGGGCTGACATCACGGATGTTGTAGTTGATGTAGCTAAACGTGTCAGTTTCCATAAAAAAAAATTATAACAAATATAGGTACTCACCGCAAGCGACACGGTGAAGTCGAACGCAGGCTGCGGATCTTGGAAGGTGCAGTGAGTGTGTAGGATGTAGTAGACGGGCCGGTCGTACTTCGAGGTGACGTTGGCCATCGGGCGAGTGGAACGACCAGCGCTCTAGCGTCACTCCCGGCCGAGGCCATAGAACTATGGACATGTGCGGTGTCCCTGTACAGACATGCAGGGTGTCTAAAGACGTAATCCGTGCACCATTCACCAGGGAGTTCCCCCAGATGATTTGGAGTACATATTATATTCTATCATTCTATCTCACGAAGTCCGTTTGGCTATGAATGTTTTCAGGCCACATGCACATTGTTTTAGTGTGCCACACCTCGGGAGCGCTCAGTCACGCACGATCGCGACCAGCGTAGCCAGATGGTCCAGATAAAAAGAGGGCATTTTTCACCAAAGGGGCCCTTTGATTTTTCGGGTAGAACTTTTACGAAAAATCTATCCCTCCTTTGTTTTGTCCGCGGAAGTCTAAAACTTTTCCGCGGACAAGACTTCAAACAAAAAAGAGGACTATCAGCGGTAAAAGCGGACACCTGGCAACCCTGATCGCGACGCGGTCCACGCACACAACACACACAAGCGCCTTTATAATTTTTTTTTTTATGGAAACTGACACCGTTGGCTACATCACCTACAACATCCGTGATGTCAGCCCATAACACCGGGTGAACTTGGTGCCACGTCAGTGCTTTCCTTCATTTCATGTCGGCTACCTGGACGGAAAACACAAACTATTTACATAGCCGTTTCGACCGACCTTTCATTCAGTGCGGTGGTACCAACCCGGGCGGGTTGAACCCTACTACCTAGTGATATAATAAGGGAGTCATATCCCTTAGTCGCCTTTTACGACATACACGGGGAGAGATGCAGTGGGGCTATTCTTTTAAAGTACCGGCCCCACACAGTACAAGTACCGGCCCCACATCAGTAAACGTCACTACTACAACCAGAGCCAAACGGACTTCGTGAGATAGAACATCTAGCTGTACCTAGACAATCTAAATACCTAGCATTTTTCTCTCCGAAAATTTTTTGCTGCTTGATAGTTGTCTTGTCCGTATACTGTGCTAAACGTGGTGGTCGGTGTTGTGCTGTAATTTGCCAGAGTCCTTATAGCACAACACCGATTACTTTGCTTACCCTGATTGTCGGGATACAGCGTGTGTTATGTATGTTTTCTCTCCGAAGATTTTCATCTTCATACAAAAACATTAAAAATACATTATCGTAATGTTTTCGGGCGACTCACATTCGTCGACGTTTCGTCCCTCGCTCCGAGGACAGGTCAGGACACGTCGTCCAGTCAGATGTCAACTGTCGATCATGCATGACATCTGACTGGACGACGTAGGTATCAACCAAGGCCGCCTGTCTAAAATAAGTATATATATGTAGGTATACTAACTAACCACCAGTGAGAGTAAAGTTGAGTGTACAGGAGCTGCCTTTGCAAGTCCAGCTCCTGAGGTGAACACCCGGCGCGGGGCTGAAGGGGGTAGGCGGCGGGAACTCTATCCAGGCGCTGAACGATCTGTAAATGAAATCACTTGTTAGTCTGGCAAATTTAAGCCTGCAGAGCGAACACTTTATGAATAACCAACTTCGGGATAAGTCTGCCTTTGCACATCATATCGTAATCCTTTGAATAACCAACTTCGGGACAAGTCCGCCTTTGCACCTCATATCGTAATCCTTTGAATAACCAACTTCGGGATAAGTCTGCCTTTGCACCTCATATCGTAATCCTTTGAATAGCCAACTTCGGGATAAGTGTGCCTTTGCACCTCATATCGTAATCCTTTGAATAACCAACTTCGGGATAAGTCTGCTTTAAACCTCATATCGTAATCCTTTGAATAAACAACTTCGGGATAAGTCTGCCTTTGGACCTCATATCGTAATCCTTTGAATAACCAACTTCGGGATAAGTCTGCCATTGCACCTCATATCGCAATCCTTTGAATAACCAACTTCGGGATAAGTCTGCCTTTGCACCTCATATCTTAATCCTTTGAATAACCAAATTCGGTATAAGTCTGCCTTTGTACCTCATATCGTAATCCTTTGAATAACCAACTTCGGGATAAGTCTGCCTTTGCACCTCATATCGTAATCCTTTGAATAACCAACTTCGGGATAAGTCTGCCTTTGCACCTCATATCGTAATCCTTAACCAACTTCGGGATAAGTCCATCTTTGCTTGCACCTCATATCGTAATAAACCTTTGATTATCCAACTTCGGGATAAGTCTGCCTTTGCACCTCATATCGTAAACATTTGATAGAATAAGCGTTTATTTCATTTTTTTTATGGACAGTGTTTTTCGTCCAGTATAGCCGGGACGACCGAAGGGAAGCACTGACATGTTACCTAGTTCACCAAGGTGTGTAGGCTAACATCACGGGTTTTGCAGTTGGGGTAGCCAACCGTGTCAGTCAACAAAAATAAAATTGGTTGTCTGTGAAGTCGGTTTACGGACGATAGTTTTACGTGATAACGTCATAAAGTCGAGGACGATAGTTTTACGTGATAACGTAAAAAAGACTACGCATGTCGTTTTTGTTACGTTTGTATTTCCGAAAATAATTCTTAGGTGGTTATAAAAAAAACTAAACACCCTAAAAAAATTTCAACACCGTAACATTGCTTAAAAAAGAAAAAAAAAACAAAAAAGCCACAGTTGCACTCTGGGAGTGCCGGCAGAAGTGAAAACAACACCGTAACATTGCTTAAAAAAATTTTGTTAAATTTAGTAGAACGGAGAGACATGCATTTGTTACGGAACCCTACATTTATTATAAAATAACCGTCGGAGGACCTTGGTTGAAAATTGTAAAATTTTTTAGAACGGACAGACATGCATTTGTTACGGAACCCTACATTCATTTTGAAATAAATGTTAAATTTTGTAGAACGGACAGACATGCATTTGTTACGGAACCCTACATTCATTTTGCAGAACTTAGTAGAATGGACAGACATAAACGTGTTACGGAACCCTACTTTTATTATAAAATAACCGTCGGAGGACCTTGGTTGAAAATTGTACAATTTTGTAGAACGGACAGACATGCATTTGTTACGGAACCCTACATTTATTTTGAAATAAATATTAAATTTAGTAGACCGGACAGACATGCATTTGTTACGTTCATTTTGCAGAACTAAGTAGAATGGACAGACACAAACGTTTTTTTTTTTTTATGGAATCTGACACGGTTGGCTACATCACCTACAACATCCGTGATGTCAGCCCATAACACCGGGTGAACTTGGTGCCACGTCAGTGCTTCCCTTCGGTCGTGCCGGCTACACTGAACTGGACGGAAAACACAAACTATTTACATAGCCGTTTCGACCGACCTTTCATTCAGTGCGGTGGTACCAACCCGGGCGGGTTAAACCCTACCACCTAGTAATATAAGAAGGGAGTCATATCACTTAGTCGCCTTTTACGACATACACGGGAAGAGATGCAGTGGGGCTATTCTTTTAAAGTACCGGCCCCACACGGTACAAACGTGTTACCGAACCCTACTTAACAGTTGCACTCCGGGAGTGCCGGCAGATCCCGTGCCACTCTAACTTAACCCTTAATGCAATGACTTAAGTTTTCAATTTAAAAATGACGCGGACGCGACATCGTCGCGATGTCGCGAGTTATACATTTTTTACCCACCTAAAAAAGTGCCAAGCGCCGCTAAAGAAGTTTTCACTTCAAAAAATTTTAGAGGGATTCGAACAAATGGTCAAAAAATACAAATCCTACACTCTTACCACTGAGCCACGAAGTCACATAAACGACCAAACGAATATCGGATTCCCTTGGTTCGCTTTCGGCTTGGGCCTCTCTATCGCTTGTTACGCGCTCTCGCTTGCACACACAGGCTCAGATGGAACGTGACATTTTTTCGTGCGTGCAGCCGGTGTTCATCAATTTATAAGACGTGACGTTATCACGTCAAAAATCTAAAGTGTTACATTCAATACGAACAGCTGTTTGTTTGTATAATGTAGTATTTCATAAATTTTTGTCTCACTGCTGTCGCGCTGTGACCACTTAGTGGTCACTAGTCTAGTGACCAACAGATGCTTACACAAAGTCCGTGCTATTCGGCGTAGTGGTCGGCAGATTGCAGTACAGCTCCCTCTTGCAGTCCTCCGCGAAATCTGTCTGAACCCTCCTGTAGCCGAGCTCCGCGGCCGATAGTAACGTCGCCGGCGAGTTGACGTCCGTGTGCCCCGCCCACAGGCCGGACGTACGCGACGTGACCGCGCCCGATCGGTCGTAGGAAATACGTGCTGTGTGCTGTGGACAAATCTGTGCTGTTACAAAAGGCTACGTGTGCGTGTGTCTCTCTCTCAACCTGACTGTCAGTCGGGCAGTCAATCAGTCAGTCTGTCTGTCTGGACTGGACGCCCTTAAACCCGGGAATCTATGGTTGACGTACTGAATATTTAACTCCCCATAACATAGGAACTCCATACATACATACATATCACACACATTCGAACAAGATTAAATCGATCAAGCAGCAAGTAAGGCACGAAGACCCACCTGCTGCATGACTCGGTGGAAGTACCGTGCCAAGGTGAGAGGTGGCGAGCCCGTCGCCCTTTAGCACGATATCTTGTCCTTATCCCTTAGTCGCCTTTTACGACATGCACGGGGAGAGATGCGGTGGGGCTATTCTTTTTAAGTACCGGCACCACACGGTACATAGGAACTCCCTATTGGTTAATCTTAAGCTATCCTATTACAACAGAGATTCAGTTAAGCAATACTTACGAAGATGTTATATCTCTGCGGCGCGGGATAAGGATTGGTACCACTGTATATAGTGAGAGGCAGGAACATTAGTATCAAGGCAACAACTCCGAGCACAGCTTCCGTCACCCAGAGCCATCTCCGCGAGAATAGCAACTCGATGCCGGCCTGAAATACAACATTCATGTTATTTTGAGACATTCTGTCTTTATGGTCCCTGCTCATATCGTTGACTACGTCTTTCTTGGCTATGTCACCTCGCTCCTACGCGAGGGTTTAGTCACTATAGAGGAAAAAGTATACACCAGATTACTGGTAGTCAAGATTACCAGGATTACCTTTTGATTTCCAGATTCCAAAGACTTCCAAAGATTCCTGGGGATTTCCAAGATTCTTAAAGGACGACCAAAGATTCCTTAGGGACTACCAAGGATTTCTAAGAATGCCAAGGATTCCGGGATTTCGTCAGATTTCTAAGGATTATTTTATTTATAAGAGATAAGATAAGATAATTCTTTATTTCTTAAAATGTAAGCAGGTAGAAGTATTAGTAATAAATAATAGATTGTACAAGCATCTTAAGAAAACGGTTTAGCTAGACGCAGCGTCTGACAGCTAACTTGAGCCAGTATAGTTGGTTCATTCAGTTCACAAGTGGATAAAACTGACCATACAAAACCAAACCAATTATTATTATTTTCATACAACAATCAAAATAATACAAAATTAAACTAGCACAATTTCAAATTCATTAAACTTAAAATTAAACTTAAGAACTACAGAGCTACTATTAAAGAACACTTATATAAACCAGGCTATACTGCGATTACTCTAAAATAGAATTAGATAGATATAATAGCGTAATAGCGTAGATAAGGAGTATGATATAGTATAATAAATATAGTAATTTATATATTAAGGGAAATTATTGGGGAGATTAGTATGTATGTTTAATTTTTCTGATTTTCCAATAAATACTGTTAAAAGTGTGTCTTGAATTTGTGTATGGTCTTGAATTTGAGAGGTGGCGGAATCGTGTTCCAGCATCGAGATGCCGCATACTTGAAGCTACCTTCAAATGCGGCCCCTCAGTGCTTAGGAACCGCCAGTAATTTTCCAACTGACCGAGACCCGTAACGGGTACCCTCACCAAGCCACCTGAGCTTTTTCCAAAGTTTGTAAAGAAAGATGGCATGATGAAGGCGCCGCCGTCCCTACATTCTAAGAAGATTTAACAGGTGGAGATGAGGAGTGATGTGATTGTGATTATTTATGTTCATCTGCACCTCCTAAGATATCGCCCTATTAGGTGCCTACGTACGATGCCATTGCTTTCCATTGAATACACTGAACTGGGACGGAAAATATCTCGGAAAATATGGACTAGGTACTTTCCATAATCGTTCGACTGTCCTTCATTTAGTATCTGATGTAGTACCATTGTGTATGGGATTACCCACAGACCACGTACACAAATTAACCAAAATAATAAAGAATGATTTGCATGGGGGAGTAAGAAACAACCGCCCGCGTACTCCTGGAGTGCCCGGAGGTGGCGAACGAACGGCTCCAGTTTCTTGGCAACGTGGGAACTACCCCGGAAGCGTGGAAGCAACCGAGAAGGTTGTTCCGCTTCATGGAAGAGCTCGGGTGGCTGGAGTAGCACCATCCGAGTGTCAACGCACAACGAACTGTTTGAGTCCAGTATTAGTGCGGAGAGTTTGAGTCCAGTATTAGTGCGGCTGGCAAGCAAAAAAGAAAAAAGAAAAAAATAACAGCAAACATTTATTTATTGGCTTATTTATTCACATATTATTGTTATTGTACACAGTTATTAATGTACTTTCAAATGATCCCTTTTTCCCACCGTGTGAGCCACCGGATAAGAAACCTTTTTTCCCCATAGCTCAGGGAATCCTATTTTGGGGGGATACAGGGTCTCTCATCCAGTGGTTCACACAGTGGCGGGGCAAGACCTAAATTTGATGCGGGCAAGATACATTTTGCGTGGCTCTCTCTGGTGGCACTAGTGGATGGATTTTAGGGATTTTCTCTGTCGAAATGGATTTCCGCTGCATGAACTTTCGAGGCGCGAGATCCCTTGGGCCGCGAGGCCGTGGGCATTCGCCCACGTCGCCCACGCCTTGCGCCGCCTCTGGGTTCACATTGTTTTAATATTAATTTTTTCAGGTAAAAAGTCAAACAGAATTGGTGACCTGGGAGAGACACGGGCACCAGAAGTGCACAAGTTGAAGCAAACCCAACAACAACTAGAAGATGAAGAATGAAGAACATGAAGAACATGAAGATTTTTACGCACTCGTAGTGTCTCTCAATATGAACCTAAGGCATAGTATGACTGAATTGCGCTGCAAAGTTTCAAATAAAAAAAATTACTACTTACCAGCGGTAAACAAGACAACACGACCAGCACAACATTGATGACGGCGACGGCGTAGTCCGGGCTCCGCCTGGGCGAGCGCCCCATGATCGGTAGCATTAAGGCGTCCAAGTTCAGGCAGAGCATGAAGATAAACATTTGTGCGGGAAGCGAGAACACCAGCTCCATTAGTAAATGTTGCCAGGCTGTGGGAAATCATATTGAATATAAAACTTATTTTATCTGAACAATGAATCCCAAAAATGACCATACAATCCTCAATGGATGATCCAACGTGTCATCCATCCATCTGATATAATATGATAATTAAGAACCTAGGCTTGCCTAAATCGGAGATATGCTCTCGGAGGAACTTGCTTCCCTTATTCCTTGCCATCCAACCTATCTTCGCAGCACTCGCCGCAGAGAAACTGAGCACCCTTTTGTTGTTGACATTGGGCTTTTGAGAACCCATCGGTTCTCAAAATCGTTTCTTTGTCGCACCGCTAGAGTGTGGAGCTGTCTCCCGGCGAGTGTGTTTCCCGAATCCTTTAACCTGGGTGTCTTCAAACGTCGTGTCAACGGGCTAGACAGGCTAGCAACAGTCCGCAAATCTGCTGGCATGGCGCGTCACTGAGCGTGGTTTCGCGAGGAGAGGGGTTTTTGGCTCTGTCGACTGTACCATTGGTCTCTCGACACAGCCACCCATGTTGGTTTACATAAAAAAAAGAAGCTCTACGTGGAAAGAGCTTCGCCTGTCGCACTGGAAGCTTCATACATAATTTGGAGCGGTAGAGAGAGAGAGAGAGAGAGAGAGAGATAGATAGAGAGAGAGAGAGAGAGAGAGAGAGAGAGAGAGAGAGAGAGAGAGGGAGAGAGAAAGAGAAGTCTAGCAAGGGGCTAGTTCGGCTCCACAGCCTAGTTAACGCAGACTATACTATTTAATCACAAAAATTAAAAAAAGGGGCGGGGAGGCTGCCAGCGGGAGCGGGTGGGGTGCTCGCGGATCTTAATAATTCGGAAAGAGCCAATCACACGCACAGACGCTTTAATACGTCCGATCTGACTTTGTGTTGCGTTCGTACTTCTATCAGGCCAGGCGCACTCCGCACTTTAGGCATGAAGCTACATACAAGTACATCGGCGGGCCCGGCTTGGCGGGCCAATTCAGTGAAACGTGCCGCGTCAGAAGATATAGAGTTACGCGATAGAAAAGAAGCGTGTTCTAGGTGCATATAATTCTAGGCAAGCAGCGCTGTGCAAGCTGAATTGCATTTTATGGCGTCGCAGCAAGAGTAGCTTTTGATTTGTGTGTCTTTGTTTGTAGAGTGATCCTTCTGCACGATAGTACTATTATGTATTCTGTGCTTCTGTGAAAAGAAAATGCACACAGTGCAAAACATTTTGCAAACTACATTACAAGGTCTCTTCGTTTTTCGGTTTCATTCTTGCGATTAGTATAGCTGACGAGGGATTTAAGTGAAAGGGGGGGGGGGGGGGGGGGCTTGGCCAGATGACATAATCCTGCCAAAGCTAGGTGCCATCCCAGGCCGTGTCAGTTAGTCAGCGTGGCGGCACCACTTACCACAATGACATCATGCATCATTTTACAGAAAATATTGCAAAAAAAATTGGAAATGATTGATAGATAACTAACCGTTAACCCTCCAGTAGCGGCGGACGGTCAGCGAGACGTAAGCGAAGAGCGTGGTCAGCAACAGCGGCACGCTGACCGCGTAGCGCATCGTCGCGGCAGCCGGCACCGGCAGCAAGAACACCAGCACGAGACTCCACATGAACCGGTTGGCGGCCATCGCTTGCGACGTACGAAGCGAGCGGTTTAGTCCACACTGAAGAATAATTTCAAAATCAAATATTGACCTTGGACCCAGTTTATTAGACATGATAACATCCGATGCGAAAATATTGGCTTTTCGTATATGGTTTACAGCAGCCTTTCCCAAAGTATGGGTCGCGGCCCACTGGTGGTTTGCGAGCGGATATTGGGTGGGTCCTGAAACTGATACGACGCGACGTCAGTCGCAACGCAACACGTCGTCGGCCGGGACGTGTCATTCGCCCCACAGCCGAACAGTTATAGTTCCGGCTATAACTGTTCGACTGCCTTCTCATAACACTTAAATTGCATTCGACTGGATCTTTTTATTTTTTTTCTTAATTGAACAGTCCTTCATATAGGTGATAATACGTATTAACGAAAAAATGCTGCAGCAGCAATATAACGATGCTTTTTATTTATGTTAGGTGAGGGGTGGGTCCCGAATTTACAATTTTTTAATAGATGGGTCGTGATTGTGATCCAGACAAGTTTGGGAACCACTGGTTTAGAGAGTTGTTTTAGGTTGGGGCTGGCATAGTCGCATCGCAATGCGGCTAAAGTCCTATTCAAAAAAGATAAAAAAAAAAATCGACCTTGGAACTTCAGCTTTCACCTGACAATTTGCGCCCCGCTTCTCTAAAGAGTTTACACGCCCTTCACTGAAATCTATAACAGTGTCTCTGGGTGCATCTCTGCCCATTTCTGTAAAGATTATACCCTGCATACAACTTACATACCCTATAAAGATTCAAACGGCTAAATCAAATGTAAATTACCTCATTAACTTGATCGAACATGTGCATGACCGTCACGGCAGTCAACAGGAATGGAACCCAGTACATGGGGACCACCATCCACGGGTTAGTGTAGTAGCGGAGCTGTGCCGACGTAGCCACCATTAGCAACGTCAGTATTAACACGACGACAAACCCGAATATTAACGACGCTAATACGTCTCCAACGACGGTTAAGAACTCATTCCATCCTGAAAAAAAACATTGATTTATGAACCAAGAACCTATTTGAACGAGAAGCCAGTGCTCTTGATATTTTGAAACAAGTGCGAGTCGGACTCGCGCAACTAGGTTTCCGCAACACAAAAAAACTTTAAAAAAAAAACAAGTTTCTTGTATGGCGATCCCCCTAAGTTTAGGTATTCCACGTAAAATTATTAGGTCCCTTCCCTTCTTGCCTTACTACGTATGGTAGGATTTAACCCACCCGGGTTGATACCGCCGCACTGAATGAAAAGGTTGGATATAACGGCTATGTATGTAAATAGTTCGTGTTTTCCGTCCTATTCAGTGTAGCAGGCACTGCCGAAGGGAAGCACTGACATGGCACTTAGTTCACCCGGTGTTATGGGCTGACATCACGGATGTTGTAGGTGATGTAGCCAACCGTGTCAGTTTCCATAAAAAAAATATAAAACAGTATTAACCCAACTTACTCATTCCGACGATCCACAGATAGTAGAAGACGCTAGATAATGCAAATACTGCCACGAGCGAGTCGAATACATGTGCAGTCGTCAGCGAATAGTTCAGCATGAAAAGGTATAATTAGTCATAGTAAACCGCATTACTGAATTTCGGCTGAAAAATAAAAATAGGATCAATAAATCATATAGATAGACTGTTTTCATTTTAAGAAGG
Source organism: Nematopogon swammerdamellus (assembly GCA_946902875.1). Taxonomy (NCBI): domain Eukaryota; kingdom Metazoa; phylum Arthropoda; class Insecta; order Lepidoptera; family Adelidae; genus Nematopogon; species Nematopogon swammerdamellus. Next base: position 12,353,228 of record OX336359.1, read on the forward strand.
CACGATAGGTATGAGGTAGGAAGTGGTGTGAGACCGCGCGGACCTCAGTAGGGAACGACTCGGTTCGACACGAAGCGATGCGGAGAAATGTAGAACGTGTGTACCGACCGACCGACCGGGCAACGAGTTCGTTCTCTACTGAGCTCCGCGCGGTCGCCTCTCGCACCACTTCTAACCTCGTACCCCTCGTGCCTTCGTAAAATGAAAACACTCTACACGGTGTAACATTTAGAATTTCACTAACTGAGTCTGTATGTGAAACTGAATAATTTTTAATGTAACTTTTTTCAGCACTTTTGTATGAAGGAAGTCAAAGAAAAATCTCAAAATTAAAAGTCGCAGAACAAAAGTTGTTTAGTTTGAAATATGTAGAATCACCCACTTTCGGGTTCTCCCACTTAATAATGTAACACCGTGTATGTATTAGTATATAAAAAATTCTAAAAGTGTTATGTGAAATAATAGACGCATCAGTGAAACCTGCTAGTGTATTTAATACTAGCTGTTGCCCGCGGCTTCGCTCGCGTGAAATTTGTATTCCAAAGAAGAATGTAAGTAACTAAAGGCGAGGCCGAAGGCCGAGCTGCGTTCAGGTAATCGTTAAACCTTCTCAAAGAAAGTAACTAACTAAGGGCGAGGCCGAAGGCCGAGCTACTTTCAGATAAACGTTAAACCTTTCTCAAATAAAGGAAGTAAGTAAGGGCGAGGCCAAAGACCGAGCTGCGTTCAGGAAGACGATAAACCTTCTGGAAGAAAGGAAGGAACTAAGTGCGAGGCCGAAGGCCGAGCTGCGTTCAGGTAAACCAAAAACACTCTTCCGCCTTCGGGCCTCGCCCTTAAAGACTTCCTTTCTTCGATAGAATATAATATCGTTTACTCAATATATTTATTTCATAAAAATAAAAAAGTAATATTAATAACTAAAGAATTAAAACCTAACTAACAAACATTAAAATAACTATCAAAACGGGCATTTTCAAATGTTCTTAGAGCACTTGCGGCATTACCCCGCTTGATGGCAAGGCTTACCCTTTGAATGAAGTAAATAAGCCCTTGATGGCGGGACACCAGTTGCGTCAACCAGAAGAGGCCCAAGCCTCTTTTGGCTTCACTGCTCCACGGACCGAGGATTTCAACCGCAAACGCAACAAATTCGAAATCTTGAATTATATTTCTATATTTGTTGCGTTTGAGGCTCTCCGCCCCAGCCTCGGCCGCGCCAGCCGCTCTTGAATCGTGCCGCTCTCCATGGTACTAAGGTGATAGCATCGGGCCTCTTGCCATCCAGCCGGGAATAACCGCGAGGTTCTAGGATGCACGGTATATTTGCCGTCAGAAGCGTGGACTTAATAATAAAATTTAAATTAAATTAACTCAATCTTAATATTAATTAACTGTATTCGATGTGGTTTAGCTTCTTCTTGAACGCAGCTCGGCCTTCGGCCTCGCCCTTAGTTACTTGCTTTCTTTGAGATGGTTTATCATTTGTCAGAACTTAGCTCGGCCTTCGGCCTCGCCTTAGTTACTTACTTTCTTCAATAATGTTTACCTTCTTCCTGAACGCAGCTCGGCCTACGGCCTCGCCCTTAGTTACTTGCTTTCTTCGAGATGGTTTATGGTCTTCCCGAATAGAGCATGGCCTTCGGCCTCGCCCTTAGTTACTTACTTTCTTCAAGATGTTTTACCTTCTTCCTGAACGCAGCTCGGCCTTCGGCCTCGCCCTTAGTTACTTGCTTTCTTCGAGATGGTTGTTCAATTATCAGAACGTGGCTCGGCCTTCAGCCTCGCCTTAGTTACTTACTTTCTTCAAGATGGTTTAGCTTCTTCCTGAACGCAACTCGGCCTTCGGTCTCGCCCTTAGTTACTTGCTTTCTTCGAGATGGTTTTTCAATTATCCGAACGTAGCTCGGCCTTCGGGCTCGCCTTAGTTACTTACTTTCTTCAAGATGGTTTAGCTTCTTCCTGAACGCAGCTCGCTCGGCCTGCGGCCTCGCCCATAGTTACTTACTTTCTTCGAGAAGGTTTATGGTCTTCCAGAATAGAGCTTGGCCTTCGGCCTCGCCCTTAGTTACTTACTTTCTTCAAGAATGTTTTTCTTCTTCCTGAACTCTGCTCCGCCTTCCGCCTCGCCCTTAGTTACTCTCATCGAGAAAGAATATCGTTTACGTAAGCGCAGATCCGCCTTCGGGCCCGCCTTTAGTTACTTACTTTCTTTTTTTGAAATACGAATTTCACGCGAGCGAAGCCGCGGGCAACAGATATATAAATTTTATTGCACCAATGACAGCGACATAACGTCGACTTTCAATTATTTTTTTATTTATCAAACAATTTGTCACCGGCCAGCTCACGTCGAGATGACAGTTCTCCGTTGTCAACATGACATTTGTATTTTACCTTTACTTTGGATTACGTGATTTTTATTATATTTTTTAATTATTATGTTAATCTGGGATACACTGTCACTATAAAAAGTTTCGTCAAATTCCATTCAGTGGTTTTTGCGAGATGCGCCTACAAATAGACATTTTTGCATTTACGATTTTATTATATGTATAGACTATTGTGTTCAAGTTATAAAAAAGAAGAACTGTCATTTTCGTTGTATCTACTTATTTTTAAATTTCGAATAAATATTTTATTCAAATTGTATTTGCTGCCAGTTCTCAAGATATAATTATGTACTTTGGACTACGTGATTTTAAACGCGCAATAATGTTTATAATTCGTTTAATTGTTTTTTTTTTACGTATTATCCTAACCCGGCATATAAACTGCCACTATACAAAGTTTTGTCTAATTCCGTTCAGTGGTTTTTGCGTGATGCGCGTACAGACAAACAAAAAAAGAAACAAACAAACAAAAATTTTAAAAACTGTTCTAACATGTTCAGTATCTCATTTTAAGCCACCCTGGTTAGTTTTTTTCCGAATACATTCAATGTACAGACTTTCTTACCTTTACGATTTTATTATATGTATAGATTAATAAATAATAATGAGTTTGTGTACGAAGTGAACAAACTCATTATTATTTATTAAAAGGGAAACACCCGACATTGCATCCAGTTCCTACGTGAGCACGGTGTGATGGGCTGCCACCACGGATTTAGTTAGCGATGTAGCAAACGAGGTCAAGTTGTAACTTGTACAAACACAAATATGATTCTAAAAGGACTAAAAATATAAAATAAAACTTTTATATAAATTTTTTTTTGTTTTTTTTTTTAGTTTTTCATGTACACCAAAATAACAGCAACAATATGTGTGCATAAATTAATAGCATAAAATTTTGTATCAATAAATACACAAAACTCACGCGTCTCGCGAAACTCTCGTGAAACTCGACCATGTCCCCCATCGCCTTGGACAAGTGGTAGATCATATTGCCGGTGTGTTGCAGCACACCCGGTTGTATCAGCGACAGATCGTCGAAGCGAGTGTGATACACGTGCCCGTAGCGTGAGAACGCTATGTCAACACCTGAAGCATGAACAGTTCGTGCATGAACGTGGCTAGCTTGCGCTTATTGATCCAGTTGTTCATACATTTTTGAACATGTCAACTCTTCGTTGAGCACGGAAATGTCCTAAACAGGCTTCTAAAGACTCACTGGAAAAAATCACGGCTAGCGATAAGTCCGCCTTTAGGATGCTATTGTTCTTTATGTTTCTCATAGTTTATTGTTGTGTACTTACGATAACGCTGTGCAATAAAGAATTTCTATTATTTCTCTTCCCGAGTTGGATGTGAGCGGATTTTTTCCTTGACCACGAGTTTTTTTAATGTAAACCAACATGGGTGACTGTGCCGAGAGACCAATGGTGCAGTCGAGGTTTATTCAAGCATCCCTCTACCCCCGAGGTTATCGGGTTTGCGACAGATGTGCCTAGCTCACTGCTAGCATGCAAATCTTCTTAGCGATGTCGGCTACCTTCGTTCAAAGCATCGATGTTCAAAGTATCAAAGTTGGTAAGTACCAAAATATGAGAGATAAGTAATTAAGCCGTCGATAATGCGAAATGCTCTCACCGTAGATGGTCCAAAGTTTCTGAACACCCTGAAGTCAGTGTCGGAAGGCACGATGCCGCTGCTGAACAGAGCCTCCCCTATAGCCTGCGCGCTCGGTCTCGGCACGTTGGCTCTCACCGTAGATGGGTCCAAAGTCCCTGAACACCCTGAAGTCGGTGTCGGAAGGCACGATGCCGCTGCTGAACAGAGCCTCCCCTATAGCCTGCGCGCTCGGTCTCGGCACGCTGGCGCTGTACGTAGGTACGTAATGTGAAATGCTCTCAACGTAGATGGGTCCAAAGTCTCTGAACACCCTGAAGTCGGTGTCGGAAGACACGATACCGCTGCTGAACAGAGCCTCCCCTATAGCCTGCGCGCTCGGTCTCGGCACGCTGGCGCTGTACGTAGGTACGTAATGTGAAATGCTCTCAACGTAGATGGGTCCAAAGTCTCTGAACACCCTGAAGTCGGTGTCGGAAGACACGATACCGCTGCTGAACAGAGCCTCCCATATAGCCTGCGCGCTCGGTCTCGGAACGCTGGCGCTGTACGTAGGTACGTAATGTGAAATGCTCTCACCGTAGATGGGTCCAAAGTCTCTGAACACCCTGAAGTCGGTGTCGGATAAGGCACGATGCCGCTGCTGAACAGAGCCTCCCCTATAGCCTAAGCGCTCGGTCTCGGCACGCTGGCGCTGTACGTATGTAGGTACGTAATGTGAAATGCTCTCACCGTAGATGGGTCCAAAGTCTCTGAACACCCTGAAGTCGGTGTCGGAAGGCACGATGCCGCTGCTGAACAGAGCCTCCCCTATAGCGCGCTCGGTCTCGGCACGCTGGCTCTTACCGTAGATGGGTCCAAAGTCTCTGAACACCCTGAAGTCGGTGTCGGAAGACACGATACCACTGCTGAACAGAGCCTCCCCTATAGCCTGCGCGCTCGGTCTCGGCACGCTGGCGCTGTACGTAGGTACATAATGTGAAATGCTCTCAACGTAGATGGGTCCAAAGTCTCTGAACACCCTGAAGTCGGTGTCGGAAGACACGATACCGCTGCTGAACAGAGCCTCCCATATAGCCTGCGCGCTCGGTCTCGGAACGCTGGCGCTGTACGTAGGTACGTAATGTGAAACGCTCTCACCGTAGATGGGTCCAAAGTCTCTGAACACCCTGAAGTCAGTGTCGGAAGGCACGATGCCGCTGCTGAACAGAGCCTCCCCTATAGCCTGCGCGCTCCGTCTCGGCACGCTGGCGCTGTACGTAGGTACGTAATGTGAAATACTCTCACCGTAGATGGATCCAAAGTCTCTGAACACCCTGAAGTCGGTGTCGGAAGACACGATACCGCTGCTGAACAGAGCCTCCCCTATAGCCTGCGCGCTCGGTCTCGGCACGCTGGCGCTGTACGTAGGTACGTAATGTGAAATACTCTCACCGTAGATGGGTCCAAAGTCTCTGAACAACCTGAAGTCGGTGTCGGAAGGCACGATGCCGCTGCTGAACAGAGCCTCCCCTATAGCCTGGGCGCTCGGTCTCGGCACGCTGGCTCTCACCGTAGATGGGTCCAAAGTCTCTGAACACCCTGAAGTCGGTGTCGGAAGACACGATACCGCTGCTGAACAGAGCCTCCCCTATAGCCTGCGCGCTCGGTCTCGGCACGCTGGCGCTGTACGTAGGTACGTAATGTGAAATGCTCTCAACGTAGATGGGTCCAAAGTCTCTGAACACCCTGAAGTCGGTGTCGGAAGACACGATACCGCTGCTGAACAGAGCCTCCCATATAGCCTGCGCGCTCGGTCTCGGAACGCTGGCGCTGTACGTAGGTACGTAATGTGAAACGCTCTCACCGTAGATGGGTCCAAAGTCTCTGAACACCCTGAAGTCAGTGTCGGAAGGCACGATGCCGCTGCTGAACAGAGCCTCCCCTATAGCCTGGGCGCTCGGTCTCGGCACGCTGGCGCTGTACGTAGGTACGTAATGTGAAATACTCTCACCGTAGATGGGTCCAAAGTCTCTGAACACCCTGAAGTCGGTGTCGGAAGACACGATACCGCTGCTGAACAGAGCCTCCCCTATAGCCTGCGCGCTCGGTCTCGGCACGCTGGCGCTGTACGTAGGTACGTAATGTGAAATGCTCTCACCGTAGATGGGTCCAAAGTCTCTGAACACCCTGAAGTCGGTGTCGGAAGGCACGATGCCGCTGCTGAACAGAGCCTCCCCTATGGCCTGCGCGCTCGGTCTCGGCACGCTGGCGCTGTAGGCCGCGAGCACGCGCGGATCTGTCACCTGCGTGCGACAATGTTGCGAGTGAGTTCCTTGTATTAAATTATACAGGGTGTCCCCGGACTGTAGAAGTTCCTTTATGGAGGCTATTCTACCCTTTTTAACAAACATAATTAGTAAAAGGAGTAGGGTTCTAGTCTAGGTACGCCCATTGCGGAGATATAAATTTTTAAAGTTATTAATATAGTGTAATGTTGTAATGCTCTAATCGGGTGCACACGGGGCGCGCGCGAGGCAGCGGACATTCATTCATTTATATTCATGCACGCAGATTAGGCTTAGCCTTTTACTGCTTACTCTCTCATTCGTCAACAATTGCTCTCTCTCAATTGTACGTCTCTTTTATACTATGCTGGCTTTGACCATTAGTGATTTATGCTAACCCCTAATGGCAAAAGTCGAGCCGATCGCCTTTAGCCGTTCTCGGGGTTTTTATTACCCGTAAGCAGGTGACCCGATCTTCGTTTCCGTCCCCACCGCGGGGAGGCGGCGATCATCTACGACCTTTCTCTAATTACTTCCGCACAAAAATCTCGGAAACCCTCTACCACCCGATCATCAAGAAATAGATCTTTGCCAGGCTGGACCAGACCAACCCAGCATCATGGACCACGCTCTTGAGCGCTCCCCTTGCATTATCGCTTAGAGAGCACTCAAAGAGTACATGGTCTACCGAATCGATCGGTTCCCCGCACTCGCATATGCTATTATCTATGATGCCGAATCTAAAGAAGTATTTTCCGAACTTCCCATGTCCAGTTAGGAACTGGACCAGCTCGTGATTCACTCTAAATACTTTCTTTCCTCTCATTTTTACGATAACTCTCGGTATGAACTCTCGCGTGAGATGACCTTTCTCACATTTGGCCCATTCGTCCTGCCAAATTTCCACGCTACGCTCTTTAAATTTCCTCTTAATTGTCATGGGCAAATCATCCGTACCAATCTCTATGTCCCTATATCGCTCGTATCGTTCACAAATTCCGCTTTTGCGGCTGAACATGCTCACCCTTTCCTGTATTAGGATATCAATGGGGAGCACACAAGCGATAGCGAATACCGCTTCTGTAGAGACCGTACGGTACGCCCTTATGACTCTCAAGAGGATAGAGCGCTGTGCGCTTCTAATTTGCCTAATATGTCGGCAATTAAGCCTACGTGACCAACTGGCCGACGCATAGGTCAAGACTGCCTCCACCACACCTCTATAGATAATGGTTAAGGCTTTTTGTCTAAGACCCCAGGTCGCGCTCGCCACTTTGGCTAGAGCATGAAACAGTTTTTTGGACTTTTCGCAGATCATCGTCACGTGAGAGCCCACACCGAGTTTCTCGTCTAGCATGACCCCAAGGTATTTAAAACTTTTGACCATAGTGAGGCTACGCCCGTCCAGTTTAACGGTGGGCGGCCTGTTTGTGTCTAGTTTACCCTTTAAGAGCATCATTACAGTTTTACTAGTCGAGAGCGTCATCTTTACACTTTTGCACCAATCATTCATTCGATCAATCGCATTCTGAGCTTTTTGCTCCAGTTCCTTCCTGGAATCACCATGTATAATAATGACCTTATCATCTGCGTACGAAATCTCGTCTACTTCGCGATCGATACTACCATCGAAAACGATGTTCCATATGGTAGGACCAAAGACGGATCCCTGCGGACAGCCTTTAGTCACCAGTTTCGCCACAGACCCGTACTTCGAACATACAGTGGCCTTTCGGCCACTGAAATAATCCTTCACGAGCTTATAGGCGTTACCGGGACAATCAAGCTTACGCAATGAATCCATAACACTGGGCCACCATAGGTTATCGAACGCCCCCGATATGTCAACAAATATGCCAAGAACATATTTGCTGCTCGAGTTTTCGACTCGATTATACAGTTCGACCGTGGCATCCTCCGTTGATACCCTCGGCCGAAACCCATACTGGTTCGATGATAGGCGGTCATCGAACTTACATAGGACCTTATTGACCAGTACCTTCTCAAAAATCTTTCCTAATACAGGTAAAAGCATAATTGGTCGGTACGATTTTGGGTCGCTAAGGTCCCTCTCTCCCCCTTTCGCTATAATAACAACCGAACTCTCCTTCCAGGACTTTGGATACTCTCCTTTATCGAGGCAGTCATTGAACAAATCAACGACTGCCTCTCCTACCACCGGCCAGGCCTTGGTGATTATTTCACCGTTTAGGTTATCAAGGCCGGGCGCTTTGCCCGCCTTGATTGACCTGATAGCCAACTCCACATCGATCCCTCGGATCGGCTCAGCATCACCTACTGGTGACACATAATCATTAATACGGTCTCTCAGATCTTTTTGCTGAGCCGTATCTTTTTCGGGATCGTCATCCGGAAGCAGCCGGTCCAATAGGAGCCGAGAAGTTTCCTCCCAGTTGTCCGTCGTTACACCTTCATAAGAAAGTGAACTTAATATAGCGGACTTTCCGAGTTTATCGGCCTGATATTTATAAACTAGACCCCATGGGTCATCGTTTCCGTGCTCAGTTACGAATTTTTCAAAGCTACATTGTTTGGCGTGACTGATCGAGTCGAAGTAGTCATTTCTGACATTCGTATACTCCTCTCGCAGTCTTTCCCTATCGGACCTATCTGTTGCCAGATAGATCTTTCAGATCGCCATAAAATTCGCTTTTTTATCGGCTAACTCTGCATTCCACCAGACCGCCTTCTTTTGCAGAGGCACCCTTTTTTTAGGAATGCTTGCATCAGCTGCATCCGCTATAGCTTTGGTGATGGCCTCAACCTTTCCTTCAATACAAGCATTTCCGGTCAGGTCGAGGTCACCCCATCGCTCCTGTAAACACACATCAAATTTCTCCTAGTCGGCCTTTTTTAGCTGATACCGGTCTACGGTATCGGCCAGGTCGACTGCCTCTTTTGTCACATCCCATGTAATGAGCCTATGGTCACTACTGGTTGCGTCAACATTAACTTTCCAGTTATGCATTTTACCCAGTAGCTTTTCCGTACATAGGGTGACATCGATATTCGTCTCACCATGGTGACAATATGTCCCAGGTTGACCGAATTCGTTTGTCACAAAGAGATTGTGTTTCGCAATCAGATCGTCAAGTTTACGGCCGTTGTCGTCCGTTTGGCGACTATGCCAGAGAACCGATTTGGCATTCGCATCTAATGCTATCACAACATCTCTCCCTCTGAGATGCTCCAGTATTCTGTCCAATTTATCCAAATGGATCTCTATTGGCTCACAGAATTGGAAGTAAGCGCTAATCGCATAGAAATTACCCAGCTTAGTTCTAATCTCAGCGCACACGCAATGTGTGTCGCTGAATTGCGAGAGTCTCAACACCTCAAGCTCATTATTAAAAATTACAATCCCTGCTTTCTTTTGTTCCAGGTGATCGCCACCTGTAACAATTCGCGACCTGATTGCAAATCCGGCTATTTTGTTGTCTATATTGTACGGCTCCTGCACAAACAAAATGTCAATACATTTACCGCAACAATACTCCCTCGTTTCAGCCGCTATCGCGCGTGCACCGTTCATATTAAGCTGGGCCAACCTAAGACAATGTTTAATTTCCAGCGGCCCGCTTTGCGCCCTATTATCGGGCTTCTCCTCCTCATCCGTGAACCCCTCGTCACCACCTAGTTTTTTGGATCAGAATACTGAATCCTACGCAACTCCCTTTCTAATGCATGCTTATGCACAGGACAGTCGCTATCTCGGACAGAGTGGTTGTACGGCTTTTTGAAAGCTTTACAGTTACCACATCTGGCCGCCTCTTCATCTGCCTTTTTAGGGCACTTATCAAACTCATGCCCTACCTCTGCACAGTGGCCACAGGTGGGAGCACGCTCCTTACAAAATTTCGCCACATGTCCGAAGGCCTGGCATTTGAAACACCTTGTGGCCACTATGTAGTCGGACACTCCGCAAATACTCCACTCAACAGTGACGCGAGTTCTCTTTTTGAGAAACTCGCGTACTCTCACACTGGTCTCTACAACCCAGTGTGAGGTTTGTTTGCCTTTCGGCCCTGTTTTGAAGCATAGCTTCATTTCCTCTTTGAGGTGGTCCTCGGTTAGCCCTTGGACCTCCCCCTGCATATTCTGCCTAAAAATTGCCCTACGTAACGCCTCGGCTTCCATATCGCTCGAGACGTTATATATGATCATTTTTGGCTTTTTTAGCCTTGGCTTTTCCGCTACCAGACCGGCTCTCGCCAGTCCTTCGCTCGCCAAGAGCTTCGCAACATCGGTTTCGGCTTGCGCCTCCACCACTACGGCCCCCGATTTCGTGTTCGTAATATTACGAACACGGATCCCGTCTTTTACGGGATCAATTGCCTTTTTTATGGCCTCTCTGGTTGCCTGACTAGAGGCACCTGTACTCGCTGCCGGCTTTATCATTACGACCCTTTGGGATCGCCATGACATTGCCGGCATTTTGGCAGGTTTCACTTTTTTAGTGACCTGTGCCCATGTTCCGCCACTCTCCACAGTCTCCTCCGGGTTTTGCGCCTTCTGCAGCCTTTCGCTCTCGGCAAAGGTTGTCGCTACAGGGCTAGAAACAACAGGGCTTTTAGAGACAACAACAACAGCAGCAGCGCCGCATCGGTCAACGGCTTCTCTCGCCTCTCGAACTGCGGCCTCTCTCGCCATTGCGGCTCTCTCCTCCAGCCTTGCCCTTAAGGCCACGTTCTCGTCCGTGACCTCCTCTAATTTGGCCGTCAGAACGGCAATGCCGTCCATCAGCGCCTTCACGTCCTTTTTATTCAACTTCGTTGAAGTCGAACCTAGAGTTAAAACCTGATCGCGGAGGTCCGCAACTGCTTCGCGAACCCCCGCGACCAAGTTCGGAGAACTCGTGCTCGCTCGGTTGCTTCCGCTCCCGCTCGTGCTCGCTCTCCCGCTCGTATCCATCGTCCCTCTGTCTCTGTACTACGTAAAAAGTTTAAGTGTCGTTAGCCGGTAGTGTCGTTAGACACAAACCGTTGCCACCCTGCGACCACGCTGAGGTCGACACAGGCAGCAACTCCCTGCTCTCCACAGAATCCTCCAACGCTTTTTTGCTGCCACTAAAAGGTCTCTATCCTTGGGCACTGGCAGAGATATGATGTCTCTTTGAGTCACTTCTCACATAGGCAACTCAAATAAATGTACAGGGAGTGCGCTATGGAAACAACATATCTCTTAGAGTCTCTATCTCATTCACTATCGAAGATTCGCAAATCGCAAGGTGTGAAATAATCACTCCCTCAAGGCGCGTTAGCACCGAGGACACACCAAAGTACGCCAATCCATACGCATCAAACGCTATCTGAAAAACTCCAGAATCACATTAGTACCGCATAGATCGCATAAATCGCATGTGCACAGCTCATAAATCACTTTAGTCGCTGCCCCCGCAGGGAGAGGCAGCGGACAAACTTTCTTTTCTATCATTTAGTTTTGATTTACGCTTTTGTTTATAGACGTCCAGAGATACCAGCCTTTCGGCTACAAAATCCAGACGTCTACTACCTGCACTCTTGCGAGTACAGTGATCATGTATGCCAGATCGAGGCCCCATAGCTGCTCTGTCGAACGTCCGTTCTTCCGAAAAAATCCCATGGGAAACACGGGCTGCGACCTTTCCCCAGCCGATCCGAGCCACCACCCGTCCACCCGAAGGAACCCCCGACCGAAGTCGAGAGCCGGGGGTGAAGCCTTCACTGCCACTGGGGTCAGCACCCTATCCAACCGCAACCTGTGCCCAGGGCCTCAGCGTTTTGTACTAGCCCAAAGGCTTTTGTTTTCACCAGCTATGTATATGCGTGGAAGTGCATATGACCACCACCTAATGTGTACCGGGGATCCACCGGTCTCGAATGACAGACTTACGTCAGCGTCATTAGCTCGTGGGAAATCCATCCCACATCCACATATAAGTGTGTGTAGCACCGACATACCGATCTACATTATTCGCATGTCTACCAATTCTCCACATTGGTTACGGAGCTCTAAGTGGCTCACCACTCGCAGCTTTCGCTACTTATTCCCGTGTTAGGTGCTTTAAACACAAGTACGGAAGCACCAGGGAATCAACGCTAAACCACAACCCCTGCGAGACCAACTCCAGTGTTCCGTGCAGAAGCACGAAGCATTCTGGGGCTTTTAACGGAACCCCGCAGTACTCAACCCAGCGTTTAGGGTAGTATCTCATTTGACCCACCGACCTGAGTGGAGTCAGCAGCGTGAGCTAAGCGGAGGCCGAAACCCCCAACTTAGTACTCATGTTAGACAAGCAACGTTTAATGAGTAATCGTCGAGAACAAGTTCTCTACCACACATTATTTCTAACAGTGACGCCCGTTACACCGCCCAGTTGCGGGATAGGGTAGCCAACTGCTAGTTTTAAGGGTAGCCACCGTGTGGTCTGCATAGGGAAACGTCACGGATACTAGTACCCAACTCCGACACCTTGGACGACTGAACGCCTCTGCGATCCCGTACAAAGGTCGCTAATACGGGTCTATGGATCCTGGTGGCCGGGCCCGACACCTTGGGTAGACCGAAGTCTACCACTGCGATCGCTCCCCAGCGACTACCCGAGGCAGGAGAGGCAGCGGACATTCATTCATTTGTGTTCATACACGCAGATTAGGCTTAGCCTTTTACTGCTTACTCTCTCATTCATCAACAATTGCTCTCTCTCAATTGTACATCTCTTTTTTACTTTGTCGGCTTTGACCATTAGTGATTTATGCTAACCCCTAATGGCAAAAGTCGAGCTGATCGCCTTTAGCCGTTCTCGGGGCAAGCGGGTGACCCGATCTTCGTTTCCGTCCCCACCGCGGGGAGGCGGCGATCATCTACGACCTTTCTCTAATTACTTCCGCACAAAAATCTCGGAAACCCTCTACCACCCGATCATCAAGAAATAGATCTTTGCCAGGCTGGACCAGACCAACCCAGCATCATGGACCACGCTCTTGAGCGCTCCCCTTGCATTATCGCTTAGAGAGCACTCAAAGAGTACATGGTCTACCGAATCGATCGGTTCCCCGCACTCGCATATGCTATTATCTATGATGCCGAATCTAAAGAAGTATTTTCCGAACTTCCCATGTCCAGTTAGGAACTGGACCAGCTCGTGATTCACTCTAAATACTTTCTTTCCTCTCATTTTTACGATAACTCTCGGTATGAACTCTCGCGTGAGATGACCTTTCTCACATTTGGCCCATTCGTCCTGCCAAATTTCCACGCTACGCTCTTTAAATTTCCTCTTAATTGTCATGGGCAAATCATCCGTACCAATCTCTATGTCCCTATATCGCTCGTATCGTTCACAAATTCCGCTTTTGCGGCTGAACATGCTCACCCTTTCCTGTATTAGGATATCAATGGGGAGCACACAAGCGATAGCGAATACCGCTTCTGTAGAGACCGTACGGTACGCCCTTATGACTCTCAAGAGGATAGAGCGCTGTGCGCTTCTAATTTGCCTAATATGTCGGCAATTAAGCCTACGTGACCAACTGGCCGACGCATAGGTCAAGACTGCCTCCACCACACCTCTATAGATAATGGTTAAGGCTTTTTGTCTAAGACCCCAGGTCGCGCTCGCCACTTTGGCTAGAGCATGAAACACTTTTTTGGACTTTTCGCAGATCATCGTCACGTGAGAGCCCACACCGAGTTTCTCGTCTAGCATGACCCCAAGGTATTTAAAACTTTTGACCATAGTGAGGCTACGCCCGTCCAGTTTAACGGTGGGCGGCCTGTTTGTGTCTAGTTTACCCTTTAAGAGCATCATTACAGTTTTACTAGTCGAGAGCGTCATCTTTACACTTTTGCACCAATCATTCATTCGATCAATCGCATTCTGAGCTTTTTGCTCCAGTTCCTTCCTGGAATCACCATGTATAATAATGACCTTATCATCTGCGTACGAAATCTCGTCTACTTCGCGATCGATACTACCATCGAAAACGATGTTCCATATGGTAGGACCAAAGACGGATCCCTGCGGACAGCCTTTAGTCACCAGTTTCGCCACAGACCCGTACTTCGAACATACAGTGGCCTTTCGGCCACTGAAATAATCCTTCACGAGCTTATAGGCGTTACCGGGACAATCAAGCTTACGCAATGAATCCATAACACTGGGCCACCATAGGTTATCGAACGCCCCCGATATGTCAACAAATATGCCAAGAACATATTTGCTGCTCGAGTTTTCGACTCGATTATACAATTCGACCGTGGCATCCTCCGTTGATACCCTCGGCCGAAACCCATACTGGTTCGATGATAGGCGGTCATCGAACTTACATAGGACCTTATTGACCAGTACCTTCTCAAAAATCTTTCCTAATACAGGTAAAAGCATAATTGGTCGGTACGATTTTGGGTCGCTAAGGTCCCTCTCTCCCCCTTTCGCTATAATAACAACCGAACTCTCCTTCCAGGACTTTGGATACTCTCCTTTATCGAGGCAGTCATTGAACAAATCAACGACTGCCTCTCCTACCACCGGCCAGGCCTTGGTGATTATTTCACCGTTTAGGTTATCAAGGCCGGGCGCTTTGCCCGCCTTGATTGACCTGATAGCCAACTCCACATCGATCCCTCGGATCGGCTCAGCATCACCTACTGGTGACACATAATCATTAATACGGTCTCTCAGATCTTTTTGCTGAGCCGTATCTTTTTCGGGATCGTCATCCAGAAGCAGCCGGTCCAATAGGAGCCGAGAAGTTTCCTCCCAGTTGTCCGTCGTTACACCTTCATAAGAAAGTGAACTTAATATAGCGGACTTTCCGAGTTTATCGGCCTGATATTTATAAACTAGACCCCATGGGTCATCGTTTCCGTGCTCAGTTACGAATTTTTCAAAGCTACATTGTTTGGCGTGACTGATCGAGTCGAAGTAGTCATTTCTGACATTCGTATACTCCTCTCGCAGTCTTTCCCTATCGGACCTATCTGTTGCCAGATAGATCTTTCGGATCGCCATAAAATTCGCTTTTTTATCGGCTAACTCTGCATTCCACCAGACCGCCTTCTTTTGCAGAGGCACCCTTTTTTTAGGAATGCTTGCGTCGGCTGCGTCCGCTATAGCTTTGGTGATGGCCTCAACCTTTCCTTCAATGCAAGCATTTCCGGTCAGGTCGAGGTCACCCCATCGCTCCTGTAAACACACATCAAATTTCTCCCAGTCGGCCTTTTTTAGCTGATACCGGTCTACGGTATCGGCCAGGTCGACTGCCTCTTTTGTCACATCCCATGTAATGAGCCTATGGTCACTACTGGTTGCGTCAACATTAACTTTCCAGTTATGCATTTTACCCAGTAGCTTTTCCGTGCATAGGGTGACATCGATATTCGTCTCACCATGGTGACAATATGTCCCAGGTTGACCGAATTCGTTTGTCACAAAGAGATTGTGTTTCGCAATCAGATCATCAAGTTTACGGCCATTGTCGTCCGTGTGGCGACTATGCCAAAGAACCGATTTTGCATTCGCATCTAATGCTATCACAACATCTCTCCCTCTGAGATGCTCCAGTATTCTGTCCAATTTATCCAAATGGATCTCTATTGGCTCACAGAATTGGAAGTAAGCGCTAATCGCATAGAAATTACCCAGCTTAGTTCTAATCTCAGCGCACACACAATGTGTGTCGCTGAATTGCGAGAGTCTCAACACCTCTAGCTCATTATTAAAGATTACAATCCCTGCTTTCTTTTGTTCCAGGTGATCGCCACCTGTAACAATTCGCGACCTGATTGCAAACCCGGCTATTTTGTTGTCTATATTGTACGGCTCCTGCACAAACAAAATGTCAATACATTTACCGCAACAATACTCCCTCGTTTCAGCCGCTATCGCGCGTGCACCGTTCATGTTAAGCTGGGCCAACCTAAGACAATGTTTAATTTCAGCACGCAGAGGCAGCGGACAGCGGGAATACGGACGGACGCGACGCGAGTGAACGCAAACAGATATCCCGCCCCGCCCGTGCCGCTGGCCGCTCCGCCCGCGTACCGCCCGCGCCCCGCCGCGCCGCTAAAGGCGCCCACACATTGTAGTACGCATTTTGTCTGTTAGGAAATCCTAAAATTTTAATGAAAGCACATATTTAAAAAATTCTTTCACCAGTGATTTTGTTACAAGGCGTAGAATAGCCTCCTTAAAGGAACTACACACCAGTCCGGGGACATCCTGTATATAAGAATTATAAACACATTTCTGTGTAAAATATCCTCAGAACAATACTAACTATCTCTTGTAAAACTTACCCGGAAGAGAATGGCCTTCCCGTTCATGCCGGTTGAGTCCAAATTGACGAGTCCCGTTACTCCCCGCGACCAGGGGTGACTCAGGAACGCATGGCTAGCCTAAAAAAACAATATGATGGATTTTCTTTAAGCAAGATTCGACATGGGTCCCCGGTTTCCTTATAAGTGCTAACGGTGCCCATGAATGGACATTGCGGGGGTTGTGTGTGAATGCCAAGCCGAGACTGTACTTGGGGCGAAAACATCGTAGATGGGCAAATCTACCTACCTTCTCGGGCGGGATAAACCCTACCAAATTATTAGGTGAGAAGGGAAGGGCTACCTACACAGTTTTACGTGGAATCCGAACCACGGTCAGCCTCAAATCTCCATGCAGTTAGGTGAGTATTAGTGCCTTACTTGCCGCTTGACAGTTATCATGTCCGAATACTATGCTAATCGTAGTGGTCGGTGTTGTTCTAGTTCTTTCAGAAAAACTCTGATCACTCCACAGCCGCCCTGGTCGTTTTGTGGCCTTCGAGGAGGACATAGACTGGGTGGGGTAGTTTGAGGGGTTTTGCACTAAGGTTTCCGATCAAAGGGGGACTAGTTTGCAGGCTAGAGCCAACCCGTACAAACAATCACAACTTATATTTTTATTATGCCGGCACTTCACTTGGCTTAGCGTATTCGTGTTTGTTGCAAACATTTTAGTTTTATCTCGCTCTAGTCAAGCCATTAAAGGGAGACGAAACGGAAATTTTAGCCAAATACACGAATACGCTAAGCCAAGTGAAGTGCCGGCATTAGAAAAATATAAGTTGTGATTGTTTTATAACTTGAAAGATTGTGATATAACTTGCTTAGTACGATTTTTGAAGTGAAAACTTCTTTAGCGGCGCTTGGCACTTTTTTAGGTGGGTAAAAAATGTATAACTCACGACATCGCGACAATGTCGCGTCCGCGTAATTTTTAAAATAAAACCTTAAGTCATTGCATTAAGGGTTAAGTTAGAGTGGCACGGGATCTGCCGGCACTCCCGGAGTGCAACTGTTAAGTAGGGTTCGGTAACACGTTTATGTCTGTCCAATCTACTAAGTTCTGCAAAATGAATGTAGGGTTCAGTAACAAATGCATGTCTGTCCGTTCTTCTAAATTTAACATTTATTTCAAAATGAATGTAGGGTTCCGTAACAAATGCATGTCTGTCCGTTCTACTAAATTTTACAATTTTCAACCGAGGTCCTCCGACGGTTATTTTATAATAAAAGTAGGGTTCCGTAACACGTTTATGTCTGTCCATTCTACTAAGTTCTGCAAAATGAATGTAGGGTTCCGTAACAAATGCATGTCTGTCCGTTCTACAAAATTTAACATTTATTTCAAAATGAATGTAGGGTTCCGTAACAAATGCATGTCTGTCCGTTCTACTAAATTTTACAATTTTCAACCAAGGTTCTCCGACGGTTATTTTATAATAAAAGTAGAGTTCCGTAACACGTTGATGTCTGTCCATTCTACTAAGTTCTGCAAAATGAATGTAGGGTTCCGTAACAAATGCATGTCTGTCCGTTCTACTAAATTTAACATTTTTTTTTAAGCAATGTTATGGTGTTGTTTTCACTTCTGCCGGCACTCCCGGAGTGCAACTGTGGCTTTTTTTTTTCAGGCGGTTGTCGATATTTGCGGTGCTTGGTGTGGGGCGTGCGAATTAATCTCTACTTCTTATAAAAGGAAACGTCTGTCTGTCTGTTTGTATGCTTGAGGTAAACTCCTGAACAGATTTTGATGCGGTTTGCACCAATGTAAAGAGCAGTTCTTGAGGCTCACTATAGGCTATATACCATCATATTTTAAATAGCCTTAGGGCTGAGCAGTATCAAAGAAAGTATAGTATCAACGGTATGTAGTGTCGAATGGTATAGTAATATGTGGCGTTAGCAGGGGATACATGGGGAGGCAGACGGTGGATGGGTGGTGGGTAGGAAGAGGGAATGGTGGAGTGGTGGGAGGAGGAGATATGGGAGGGAAGGACGCAGGGGAGGAGGTGGGAGAGGGGGAGGGAGGGAAGGAGGGAGGGGAATTGAGGGGGAGCGAGGGAGGGAAAAGGAGAGAGAGAATATAAGAGAAGCGATCGTTTATATTTCCGTTTAAATAGTCTACCGCGACCGAAGCCGCGGGCAAATATTATAGTGTATAATAAAATAAAAAATTATAAAGAGCAGCGTTCGCAATTCTACCGGATACTTTAGAATATACATACAAGAATAAATATCTGCTTGCAACGAGTAACTTGCTGTTTTTTTTTTATGGAATCTGACACGGTTGGCTACATCACCTGCAACGTACGTGATGTCAGCCCATAACACCGGGTGAACTAGGTGCCATGTCAGTGCTTCCCCCTTTGATCGTACCGGCTACACTGAACTGGTCGGAAAACACAAACTATTTACATAGCCGTTTAGACCGACGTTTCATTCAGTGCGGTGGTAACAACCCGGGCGGGTTAAACCCTACCACCAAGTAAGATTAGGAGGGAAGGGACCTACAGTTTTACGAGGAATCCGAACCTCGGTCAGCCTCCAACGGTCAGCGGTCACCCACCCATCCAAGTACTGACCGCACCCAGCGTTGCTTAACATTCAATAGCGACAGTTGACTGTCTGCACCACTGAGCTATCGAGGCTGACAAAGGCTGTTTGCGGAAAGTCCATCGCGGACGTTCCACTATGGCCAGACTCCAATTCACCGGGCGCTCACCGCACTCAACCGAATGTTGGTCATGTTTCCGGATCTAGACGTCTTCAACTGCAATACTAAAGTATTTCAAAAGTACGCGGTGAGATACGTTGAGCTAACTTTGAAATAGATTCTGATTCTGCATTGTTAAATTTTGTGGCTTGCTCTGTAGTAACAATTTAATATATAAATAAATAAATGAATATTCAGAACCAAATAATCATTAGGAACGATGTCGATGGATTTGTCGCAAGTAGATAATACCTGGAACAAGTTTTCCTCGGCGCCGTTGAACAGGAAGATAATGTTGTGCTTCATCTTGTGTTGGCTTCTCGACAGCACCAACAGCGCCTCCACCATCACCGCGCAGAATATTGCATTGTCCGAAGCTCCTGCGGGCAACAGCGCCATACGCAAGTCATTAAAGATTATGGATAAGAATGCCGCGATAAATGGTGCACGTGGATTATATAGGTAATGGCACTTACCAGGAGAGGTGGGTACACTGTCATAATGACAGTTGAAGAGCAGACTACTGTTGGATGATCCGTCGGCGTTGAGTCCGCTCTCGCCCTCCAGCAGGGCTATCACGTTGGAGGCCTGCTGGTAGGAATTGACGTATGATTCATACGTACTATTATTCATACGGTATGAATAAAAGTAGTCATCTGGAACAATAGGAAGGAATATCATTATTTCTTATTTTTCATTCTTCGTTCTTCGTTCCTCGTTCTTCATTCTTCATTAATCATTCTTCATTCTTTATTCCTCCTTCATTCTTCATTCTTTATTCATTATTAATTATGCATTATTAATTGTGTTCGCTTACATTTTTACCGCTGTTATCGTAATGTTTTCGGTTACGCTAGTTCTAGTGTCCGTAGTATTATTATCAGTAGTTCTAGTGTCAGTAGTGTTATTATCAAAACTTTTAGTGTCAGTATTATTATTGTCAGTAGTTCTAGTGTCAGTAGTATTATTGTCATTAGTATTATTGTCAGTAGTTCTAGTGTCAGTAGTATATTGTTAGTAGTTCTAGTGCCAGTAGTATATTGTCAGTAGTTCTAGTGTCAGTAGTATTATTGTCAATAGCTCTAGTGTCAGTAGTTCTAGTGTCCAGTAGTGTTATTATCACTAGTGCTAGTGCCTGTATAGGCAGCCGACGAGCACTGTACAGGCGAGCCATACCGGTTAGAAGCTGCCAGTCTGTGTGAACGGTCTGCACGGCATCCAAGGCCAGCCGGTCCAGCAGAGTCTTCAGCTCCTCGGTGTGCCGCCGGTGGGAGCGGCTGCCGGCGACGCGCGGTCCGCTGCCCACGATCCCGCGCAGGTAATTCCACGCGCGCTCTTCGCTGAACTGTGTGAAGCCCTACAGAGAACGAAAAATGTATGTAAAACTTTAAATTAATTTTTAAATTGACTTAAGAAAACCGTTTTTTTTTTTATGGAAACTGACACGGTTGGCCCCATCACCTACAACATTCGTGATGTCAGCCCATAACACCGGGTGAACTAGGTATCACGTCAGTGCTTCCCTTCGATCGTGCCGGCTACACTGAACTGAACCGAAGACACAAACTATTTACATAGCCGTTTCGACCGACTTTTCATTCAGTGCGGTGGTACCAACCCGGGTGGTTGAACCCTACCACCCAGTAATATAATTAAAAGGGTCATATCCCTTAGTCGCCTTTTACGACATACACGACCTATACGGCATAAACCTTATATTTCTATGACATAATGTCACACCTGTTTCCCAATGGGATAATCAGAGAAAACTCTGGTCCTGCCTGCCACGCGTGCGACGCATCTTTGGGCGACGTAAATTAGCGAAAAAGAAAATGGAAAAATATATTTTTACGATTGTAGCCTTTGGAAAAAGATCTGAGATAGGATTTTAAGCTGCCACCTGCCAGCCTATGTTGGAGAGGGTTTTTTTTTTCAAAATGTTTGACTTCAGAATTTTTGAAATTCTAGAAGACAATTTGTCTTAAAGCGTCGAAAGTATTAGAATGTTTAATCGTTTGAACTAGGTAGCTTTGCCATACGTCCGTAGTGTGCTCATTGGAAGGATTTAGTTAGATACGGCAACCCTATACCTACTCAGTCAGTTCAGTCAGTCAGTCAGCGTGTATGCGTCCACTCCTGGACATAGCCTCTCCAGTTTCCTCCAGTCCTCCCGGCCTTCAGCGTTATGGAACCACTACATTCCGCCGACAACTTGGTATCGTGGTGCCACTAGAAGAGTGATCTTCCCACAATACGTTTTCCCTATTCCTTATATCTAGTGAGCCCTAAAAATGTTAAACTCACCGCCTCTTCCTCACTGATGACCCTCGGCATCGACTCATGGATGAGATTTGTGAAGAAACCTAACAGCATGAGAATTCCAAGCAAGATCCCCAATCCGTACGAAGGCAACTGAAAAACAGGCCGGTCTTTGTTACATACAGCCAAAATCACAGCGCAGCACAGACACAAGAACTCTTCATACCGCAGCACGCTCTTCATCCCGACAGTCGGGGTAAGCAGAGTAATCGGTATTTGGCAGCAAGGACTCTGGTAAATTACAGCATAATACCGACCATCAGGTTTCGCATAATATTCGGACAAGCACGAAGACCCACCTGCTGCATGACTCGGTAAAATAATTGTGCCAAGGTGGCTTGACTGTCGCCTTTCAGCACGGCATCTTGTCCTTATCTCTTAGACGCCTTTTACGACATGCACGGAGAGAGATGCAGTAAGACTATTCTTTTTATGTACCGGCCCCACATGGTAATAATTTCCGTTATAAAGTAATAGTATGATCATCACATTGCCGAGTATCTTCATTGACGTCGAGGAGGTAACAGACATCAGCATAGAGTAGAGATGAGAAGATATTGTGCCATAACGCAGTGTATGTGCTGATAGAAAGGAAATTGTGCAGAAGTTTGAGAGAGTAATTACATGCTGGCGAAAATTTTCCGACTAACAACACCGGCTTTGCACTTGCACATTTCGTGATAGTTTCACGACAATCTATAGGCCAAGGTTTTTTTATCACCTTATCTTGAGAGACTGCAACTTCATTAAATACAACAAGCGGCAAAGATCCTTTGTCAAGTTTGCCTAAGAGTTATCGCAGAACCGATAATAATCATCTGTGTCTTCTGAGGGTTGATCAGTAAACCATAACGCTTTGCCCGTGATAGTACTGAATAAGGTCGATGTTCATGAGAGCAAAAGCACTGTCAGCATCCTCAACCCTAAAATGTCTATTCATCTGCAAGTCATCAGCGTATATGGGTGGTAGCGCCACATAAGAGAAGCAACGACAGTATTGATGAAAATATGGAAAAGAAGAGGAGAAAGGACGCCGCCTTGTGGAACGCCAGTCCTGGTACAACACCAGTCCAAGCAGATATTAACCAAACGAACACATTGTCAGCGACGACACAGGTAATAGGAGAACCAGTATATTACTTGTTGTGAAATGTTGTGAGTTTCAAGGATAGTCAGCATAATGTCAAAATTAACAGAGTTGAAGGCACTGCTGAAATCAAGCAGGACAAGAATAGTGAGTTCACGATTATCCACGATATGGCGGATGGGATGTCGTCTGTGATTGTGACTAGTGCTGATGTCGTTCTATGTGCTGGCCGATGCCCGTGATAAGACAATGACAGATTCAAAGGAATGAAATATGGGCTAGAAGAGGGAATGACACAGCGTTTTGGCGTGAATGACGGGCAGATTGGAAAGTGAATGACATATATAGGAGTAGCCAGGCAGGAATGACAGTGATTTAATTAAGATACGGAGTGACAGAGGGATATAGGAGGGATTGACTGAGGGTTTGTGGAGGAAATAGCTATGGAATGGACATAGAAATAACCAATGTTTAAGTCTATAGGGACGAAGTAGGGTTCTAGTGTTTACAGTGGTTTTGAGTTTGATTTTACGTCTGTTCAGAGTTCGAAAGCATCGTTGTAGTAGGTATTTTCAACGGATGTTTCCAAAAGTTCCGACGCGAAATATCTAACTATACATTTTCGCGATGGTACTATACATACATGATACGTCATTGGTACTATATAGTAAATGTATACCGACCTGTTAGCCGTACCGTAGGTTCGGAAACCAAATAGGCCATATTTGGAAGAAATTAGAAATGAAACCAAAATGAAACTTACTCCTTTCACATATGCAGCATTCCACCGAAAACGTTTCTGAAAAAAAATTACATGACATGATAATTAAACTAAGAACCTATGACAATAATTATAGTACAAAAAAGCGTTAGCACTTCGGCTCAAACAAGATTTTGGAAAAAACAAATTACTGAAGATAGATAACAAATTGAAAATTACATATGATAAATACCTATGTCCTCCCTAATGAAAGGCAGAATATTTCCTAGGTGTCTATGGTATGGGAGACTTCCCTTTGGATCGCTGGCTATATTGGACTACGCAGACATCTTTCGTCCAGTACGGTGGCGCCAATAAAGTCGGTTACAATTTAAGTTGTACGACCGAATGTCCATGGGTGTCGTTAGACATAAATAATATTTTTCTTTTTCTTTCTTTCTGGGTGGCGAGGCGCTTCATGTCGCGCTGTCTATAAAAAAATCTCCAGTTTTCAATAAACATTTTCTTTTATTATTTTAATAAAAACAATCTGTTAAATGTTTGTAATTTAAATGTTAATCCAAATACTAAAAATACTTGTTCGCATCTCAGCATTGGTAAACGGCCGTACCAGGTCCCAATCTAGTTTGTATACACCGTGTCCCAAAACTCAACGTCAAGCGGGAACCAGGGAGTAGATCAGTTTATGACTACCCAGGGAAAAATAAGAAAAAAAAATCGGAGTCATTAATTTTTTTAGAAAAAAATTTAACGGAATATTTTTTTTTGGTAAAACTACAGGCATTCTGGTTTTGTTTGGGATACTGATAAATAGCAGAGTTATTTAGGCTACCAATAAATTTTTTATAACAATTATATTTGCAAATTTGTAGTGGTAGTACCTAAAAATGTCAATTTTCTACGTTTCTCAAAAAATGCTCATATCATAAGAAACAAATGACTCCGATTTTTTTTTTCTTATTTTTCCCTGGGTACTCATAAACTGGCCTACTCCCTGGTTCCCGCTTGACGTTGAGTTTTGGGACACCCTGTATGTGCGGCGTTCACCAAATATTTTGGAAGGAGAGAGATATGCGAAGGAAGCGTGACCGCGACACCGTAATATGGGCAGATTTTTCCATATTAGGTAACTATCGATGTGTGCGTGAGCGCACGTGGGTGTATGCAACACTTTGGATTGGCCAAAAATCGCTGGTGCAGGTGTTCGTGCGTTCGTGTGTGTGTGATTGTGTGTGTGTGATTGTGATTGTGTGCGATCGGAAACTGGCGACAGCGGTTCCGTCCGATACGAGCGGGCGTTCATGGCACATCTTCTCTCCTTCCAAAAACTTTGGCGTTTACACAAGAACGGATATAGACAAGACAATCACCGCACCCTTGCATCCGTTTCCTCTCGGCGACTACAAGCGTTGGCTTCATTATCCCCGAATTCTTGGACGATTAACTTCTGCAACATACAACATTCAAATTATTTTAATTTAGTTATTAGTTAGCTTATAGGTTCCTACTTTGTTGTTGTTTTTTTTTTAATCTTTTTAATACTTAATTTCCACTAATAAAATACCTTGCTTTACCCAACGACATTCTACTTTCTGGACAGGCCCTCGTTATACATTTTACCGGTAGAAAGGTGCGATTGGAGTTCTTCTTTATATTGCCAATATTTAAAACAGCGTAAGTGCGCGAGCGCCTCATACATCACGTTACGTTTCCGCTCGGTGAACGTCGATAGAGTAAGACGGTTAAATGCAAATGTGATACATATAAGGGAGACAACGATTGGAGAGTGTGCTGAATGCCCACAAATAGCGCGCCTCAATTCGGTGCGTTGTATGGCCACTTCCCGATAATTTTAATTCGTTGGCTTTACCTACACCTGCCTGATACATGAATGACATGCATGACACATATGACACGTCACAAGCCCTGCTCTTAAGGAATTTTGTAATAAAAAAAGAGTATGAACCTCAGAGTAATAACTTATTTTTACGCTGAGGTATGAACACAATGTTACGAATGACACTAAACAACTGACAACTGAAATGTTGATGAAAATTGCCAGCAAATGGACACTTCCAAATTCCAAACAATTCAAAAGAATAGAATTGTAATAAGAATTGAGGATAAAGTGAAACACAATTTTACTTTATCCTAAGCACAATCAATAATTTTCATAAGACGGCGCATCCTAAAATATATTTATATTTGACAGGTAAGAATACACAGGGTGTTTCAAGATATGCTTGAGAAACTTTAGGAATAGAAAGTACTCATTATTAGAAGAAAAAAATGCTTATCACTCAAATCGAAATTCCGTATAAACAAAAATTGAAAATTGTAATAAAAACTCTATGGACAGTGAGCATGGGTAGATTTGGCAACAGTGCTGTCTAGGTCCAGGGAGTGCAGTGACCTCCTCCAGTGCCCTTTTTCTTTTGTCAGTCAGCGTGTAAGCGTCCACTGCTGGACATACGCCTCTCCTTTTTCTTTTGATGTCAATCAAATTGAAGTGTTTGGACTTTGCCTACATGTAGTAAAATTCTCCTAGGCATTCAAGTTAGTCATTTAATTTTTATTTAATAAGGCGGACGTTAACCGTCCACCAAATCTGGATGAAGCGATATTCACCAAAAAGTACTATAAAATGACCGAATCTGGGAAAAAGTATCAGGGGCTTTTCGTCTTCAAATATGGACCCCTTTTGAACCCTAAAGTTACGAAACCCTGTCCTGCAACACCCTGTATTTATATTTGAGAAGTAAAAAATTTTGAAGTTTGAAGTTTTTTTAACCTATTTAACATATAGCACATATGATTTCCTGCTTGTACCTATCTCCAGTTTCTAGTTCATGAATTATGTAAATAAACTAAAAAAAAACTTTCTTAAAGTAATATGTAGTGCACACCATTTAAACACTTTTCACATGCTCGATAATTGGATGATCACTCTATCCTTTTAACTTCTTTGTGAGAGTGCTGACATTATAGCAAATGCATCGAGGCTATTCATGACTCTTGCTGACAATAACTAGGTACTGAAGTTTTTTTTTATATTCTGCAACTTCGCAAAATCAGACAATGTGTAAATTATTAATGAAGTTATTCTAGGAAATAAATATAGAGGCGGGGTTAGGTTAGGTGTAAAATTTTCCCTACGAAAGTGTTACTTACTAATAATGATTGTCACACTAGTCGACACCCTAACACTAGTACCTAGCTATATAACTCCTTTAACTTCTACTACCAGTAACTATTACCACAGATATTACTCTATAACTATTACTCTTTATCTATTACCCCCTATAACTCCTACTCCCTATAACTTTTACTCTATAACTCCTTATAACTCTTACTCTTTAACTATTACTCCATATATGGAGTAATAGTTAAAGAGTATATATATAGTATAACTCTTACTCTATATTCTTTAACTACTCTACTACTACCTATAACTTTTACGCTTATAGGAGGAGTTACCTCTATAACTCTTACTCTTTAACTATTACTCCTTATAACTCTTACTCTATAATTCTACTCTTTAACTCTTACTCTATAACTACACTTGTACTACTACTCCCTATAAATAACTCTTACTACAAATTGGTTAATGTTGCAAATTAATTTATTTTCGGTTATTAATTCATTCAGCTTGTATAAATATTATTTTATTATTTTTCTATCTACCTACTTAATTTAGCCGCACGAAGACGACGACATAATTTTCGTCAGAAGATTTTTCCGAACGAAGCCCCCTGGACAAAACGTAAGGCGTTCATAGAATTTACGTAAAATCAACTAAACATTTTCTATAAAAATGCATGAGACTTAATATATTAAATACAAGCTGTGCCCGCGGCTCCGCCCGCTCTCATATTTCACTTCACTGCTAACCTCATAAGCTATTTAGCGTGATAGTAAGTAGCCTATAGTTGATGGGAAGAATCAAGTTATCCGTAGAATTTTGTTTTATTAAAATCGGTTCAGTGGTTCTCGAGTTATAAGCGGACAGACAGACAGACAGAAAGCAGACGTTGGATTTTATTATAGGTATATATATATATATATATAAAATATAATATAATATAATAATATAATATAATATATATAAGGAAAAGGAATAAGGAATAAGAAATAAGGAAAGGAAGGAGGATTGTACATTTCCAGTAAAAGAAAAAAAAAGTGAAATGTAGATGCTATAAAATTTAAAATATTATACAGAAGAAATTTAAAGAGGAGACAGTTTTTTTGGCTCTCCTGTAAAATTGCGATTTTCGAATTGGGCCAGTTTTTACAGGAGGACCAGAAATAAGGTTAGAATAAAATTAATAAAATATTCCCATCGGACCAACCAAAAAGTTGATTCGTTGGGAAAGAAAAATAGTTGATCCGTTTCAGTTGGTCCGTTTAGTCGGTCGAGGTGGAAATCCTGAACATAATAAATACTGATAAAATCATAGAAGTTCTAAAAATTTTAAACAGACGACGCCAACATACCTGCCTCTCGGATAATCCCGCCTCACCTCGGTAACGCATTTTGGCAACTCCTCTTTCATTCAGCGTCTCGCTACGCTATATTTTCTTGAAAATGTTGACAAAACAAATCTGAATCAATGAACCAGGTAGGTAGGAATGATGTAGTCCTCGTATGTAACAATGAAATAATGGCTAGTAGTTCTTAGAATTATTTACTCTGGGCCAAATTTCTTATCAAATGTATTTGGTTTTTTTATCTACCTACACAATCTAGTTCGAAGTGCTGTGCTGTGCTGTGTGTGTGCGTGCGTGCACAAAATCACTGATCGATAACAAGTACATTTTTAGTGCCGATTGGTAAAGTTGCCATTTTTATGTCTAGCGGATTTTTCTCAGTGTTGCCAGATAACTAAGTCCTAATCCTTCCTTCCTTACCTATTATAAAATCCAACGTCTGCTTTCTGTCTGAGTGTCTGAGTGTCTGTCTGTCCGCTTATAACTCGAGAAACACTGAACCGATTTTAATAAAAAAAAATCTACGGATAGCTTGATTCTTCCCATCAACTATAGGCTACTTACTATCACACTTACCTATAATAAAATCCAACGTCTGCTTTCTGTCTTGAGTGTCTGTCTGCCCGCTTATAACTCGAGAACCACTGAACCGATTTTAATAAAAAAAAATTCTACGGATAGCTTCATACTTCCCATCAACTATAGGCTACTTACTATCACGCTAAATAGCTTATGAGGTTAGCAGTGAAGTGAAATATGAGAGCGGGCGGAGCCGCGGGCACAGCTTGTAAACCTATAAAGTAAAGATTAAACTAAGCAACACCAATGTTTTTTTTTTATGAAAACTGACACGGTTGTCTACATCACCTACAACATCCGTGGGTGTTGTCTGTCAGCCCATAACACCGGGTGAACTAGGTGCCATTTCAGTGCTTCCCTTCATTT
This sequence comes from Nematopogon swammerdamellus, assembly GCA_946902875.1. Classification (NCBI taxonomy): domain Eukaryota; kingdom Metazoa; phylum Arthropoda; class Insecta; order Lepidoptera; family Adelidae; genus Nematopogon; species Nematopogon swammerdamellus. Next base: position 12,382,095 of record OX336359.1, read on the forward strand.
CATGTCGGCTACACTGAACTGGACGGAAAACACGAACTATTTACATAGACGTTTCGCTCAGTGCGGTGGTACCAACCCGGCCGGGATAAACCCTATCACCTAGTAAGGTAAGAAGGGAAGGGATCTACAGTTTAACGTGGAATCCGAACCACGGTCAGCCTCCAATGGTCGAGCCGTCCCGTCACCCATCCAAGTTCTGACCGCGCTCAGCATTGCTTAATTAACAACAGTCGACCGTACGCACCACTGAGCTACCGAGGCTGACGAATTTTCTTATCCCTAAGTCGACTTTCATCCAATTCAGCAGAATCCCCGCAGTTTTCAATACGCTAGCACCTTTGCCCTTTGAACAGATAGGTATACCTATTCGCTAATTGCATATTAGCTCCAAGCTATCATGATAATTAGTTGAAAATTGTTCTAAAATTGCGTACCTATTCATTTTGTAAGGTTCTGGATAGTTGAAAAAAATTGTGTACCTATAGTTTAGCTGTCATATCAAAATGAAATTTTCTACGGATCACACTGGAGTAGAACTTGCACTCTCAGAGCTGGGAGTGGTGTGAAATTTTGTATAAAATTGCATAAATCACTTTTTTTTGTATAGGGAGTTTTTAATTTTTTTTTTTAATGGAAACTGACACGGTTGGTTACATCACCTAACAACATCCGTGATGTCAACCCATAAGACCGGGTGAACTTGGTGCCACGTCAGTGCTTCCCTTCGGTCGTGCCGGCTACACTGAACTGGACGGAAAACACAAACTATTTACATAGCCGTTTCGACCGACCATTCATTCAGTGCGGTGGTACCAACCCGGGCGGGTTAAACCCTACCACCTAGTAATATAAGAAGGGAGTCATGCCCCTTAGTCGCCTTTTACGACATGCACGGGGAGAGATGCAGTGGGGCTATTCTTTTAAAGTACCGGCCCCACACGGTACCTACAAGTTTTCGCATGAAACCTGAAAAATTACTTAGAACCATGTAATTCTGGCTGTAAGCCATGACTATTCTATGACAAAGCCACCGGCAGATCAGTTCTATTCTTGGGGATTTATTTGGGTAAAGGGTTTTGGAATAAAACGAGGTAAGTCTGTAGAAATATATTTATTTACGTTTGTCACTAGCGAAGTTGAGATATCACAGTTTAAATGCCTTCAATAGTTTTTTTTGTTTTTTTGTAAAGTCTATGTTAGTTTAAAAATATTCACATCTATAAATATTACGATAAAATTCATAATGATTATTTGTACATGGGTTTCAATAATAACACAAGTTGTATTGTAAGTTACCTGGAAAATATGTTTATTTGGAGATCAAAGGGCATACACATTTTTGTACATAATTTTTACAAAGCACCAAATAATGTTTGGTCACCACACTTTCAAACAATGGGATGTCACACTTGACACAATTCGTTCTAATAAAAAACACAATTTTCTGTAAGCATACATTTTTTATTTAATATAATTAATTACATAAAATCACTAATTCTAACATGTGGGTATAGTGTCAATGGGCTACAGTGGGATTTATAAAAAATATACCTCTTAGGTAGGGCAAACAACTAAAGAAAAAATAAATAAAGAAAAATAACTATTTTCATAAAAACATTATTGGAACTACTTTTACTATTGAGAACGAAACTCAAACAAAATAATGTTTTATTAAACACTTTATAAGTACCGAACAAAAATTGTTTTTGTTGACAACTTTTTTTACTTTTACTTTACTTTTTTTAACTCTTTCTAGCCAAAAAATTGTAAAAAAAATTTCATCATTTCATCATCATTCAAATGAAAAAAATTCAATTTAGTTGTATGTAGGTTCATTCAACATTAAACTAAATGAAAAAAATGTCCCACTGTAAGTCCACTAGTTATAAAAAAAAAAGCTATTGTTTATGTTTTAAACACTACAACATTACATAATGTGAGAGGAAAGACTCTCCGATACGACTTGACTGGAAGCAAAAGTCAAACTTACTACTAAAATGCGAGTGGACAACTTTGTTTATTTCCACTGGCGTTTGGTCAATCAACAAGATATAAAGTAGCAAAAAACTTAAAAAAACTTCTGCGGAAAATTTTCGAATAGCATATTACAATGTTTTTATTTAGGTACTATCTGTTTATGTATGAAGTATATATGTTACAAAAATTCAAATTATGTGTATGTGCTTGGTTTAATTTATATAAAAACACAATTTAAAACTGACATGTTATTTTTCATCTGCTGGAACTGGAACATAATTACTTAAATTTGTTGAAGAACACGGGAAGCTTACATAATATTATTTTTATTATTTCATCCATTTATTTCCACATTTTTATTTATTATTAAAAATGTTACAACTTTATTCACATTCGTTCTCCTAGCTATGTAGCTCGGCGTTTCGTCCCAAACGTACGGTCCATCCACATGAGTACTCTGCCGCCGCGCCGGCGCGAACCGTTTGGCAGAGAACTGACTTGCACATGAGTTGACGTTTGGCCCCGAAACGTCGAGTCACACAGCTCGGAGAACGGCAGCGAGAAAAGCCGTAAAATGTTTAAAAATGTTGAACAACCAATTAGCACAATTTAAATCACCGAACTAAATTCTAGAAGCGGCACAGCGCAATGAAACTTGTCAACAAAATGTGCCTTCACATGCAAATTGTCATACTGAATGCTTTCAAACGAATCGCATCACAAGCCATCTCATGCTATGAATGCGCTGGCGCTCCTCACTCGCATATTTGCGGACATAAGACGATTAGGTGTGCCGTAGGCGTACCAAGGCGTGGTTTTGTTGGTTCAACACCCCCCGAAACGAAAACGATTTTGCACACTAACAAGGGATGCAATGGTTCGACCGGCTTATAAAAATAAAATTTCTAGGTGTTTTCAGTATTGAAATTTCCTTTGATCAAATCTGAAACCTCCTTCCTCCACCCCCGAACCAATATCCTGGGCACGGCAGTGCGGTGAGCCATATAATAACACAAAACATTGGTCATTTTAAAGGAGCTTATAAGCTTGGGAGTGATGTATGAGAAAAGTTTAATTCTACAAAAGTTTATACTACAGATATTTGACCGTAATTTAAAATGTTGATCTATTCTATACAATTAAATTAACTCGCATATATTTTCCGCATTATATTTTTAGTTAGGATAGGCAACTTCTTATTCAACGATTTCTTACAGACGTTTTTGTTAGTCCATTGGTCGAAATAAGACGTAAAAGCTGTTTTTCCATCCAGTTCAGTGTAGCCACATTATAATCCAAGGCATGGCACCTAGCATCTCTCTGCGAGGTGTGATCAACTGACGTCGGTGATGTAACCGACTATGTAACATTATGTAAAGAAAAATAATTATGCAAGCCCGCTAACACTTACTGGTATAGCGCACGTGTAACAATTTATTTACAGGAAGGTCACATTCTAATTCAGAAGTAATATTATTCTTTAAAATACATACTTTAACGCTAAAATACACATATTTATGTCCATACAAAAAACCACACATGCAGTATATTATACCTTGAATATAAGTTAAAATAAAAAAAAATATGCAGAATAGATATTGGGTGTCCCTTTATTTTAATAAAATGTAGCTTTTGTAGAAACACACATTTTTGTTCAAAATTTTCATACATTTTCGCAATCCAAAAAGGAACAACACTTTGTGTATTACACGCGACGAAACAATGTTTTTTAAACAAGAAATGGTGAAATATTATTCATTAAACAAGTTTATAGAGTGTCCAGTAAATACTAGTCGAAGAAAATTAATTCTGCGCTTTCTAAAGACAGTGAACAATCAAAATTTTAGTAATATACAATTAATATACTAGATTTTTTTAAGTTACTTTTTTCTTTAGATTACTTTTTAATTATATAAAAATGTGATGTTTTTATGTAACAATTTTATTGCGTAATAATTGGCAAAAACCACAAGCTGGTGAACTGGTTGAAGTTGGGCTTTGAAGCTTGGTATTTGGGCTATAAAGACTGAATGCAATAAAATTGAAAATTGTGTGTATTAAATATTCGTTTTTATTTTTCTTACACTCATTTAGTATCATTATTCATTACTTATAATTTATTATAGTATTAGTTTTGCAAAAAAATAAATAAAAAAATCACAGTAATAAAATAAAAGCACAGTTCGTTCAATTATTGTTATACCAAAGTAGTATTTTTTTTTCAGATTTATATTTAATGTAGAATTTTGGAATACTGACTGACAAAACATGTGCTGGTTTTTACGGGACACAAGTAAACACATTTTAATCTATAAATTGTCATGCATTAATGCAGGGGTTACCACGTTTTTAGACGACTCTTTATGTTTAAAATTGTTTACTCCTCGCCTGCACTATATAGTCACTTCTAAGAACATATTTTATGTATTTAAGGGCATAAGACATAAATTAACTGGAGTATGAAAAGTTTTTGAAAATCGTCATGGTGTCCTGACATTTTAAATCTCTATGTGAGTCATGTGCGACTAATGAAAAACAATTACTAACGGGACAGTGACACCCAAGTTGTGATAGCGCCGAGTGCGACACACAGATTGGGAACCCCTGAGTTAATGTATACATAGTTACAAGACCTTAACAGGACACTGCAGACTAACCAAACACCTACACCGAACGAGCCTTAGCGACACACCGGTGTGCTGGTTCTCTATAAAGGAGGATGTAACGCCCATACACATCCTTTGTGGATGTGAAGTGCACAGCAAAAGCCGTATTCTTGGGGTAATTTTTATAGCCCTTGCCAAATACAAGCACTCAACCTCAAGGATATATAACTCGGTTCATTGCGGAAATCGGACTTGGGGGTGAGCTATAAACTTTTGAGAGATCACACTAGATCTTCCTAGGTCGCAGTGACAACAGAGCTCAGGGGCCCCAACTCTCACACTTTAAATCATAATCATACATAGTTACATACATACAGAGTATTACAGGGAAATGTATTTTTATGTTAAAGTTTTACAGAACATTATTTATTACTGTGAAAGATAAGTGTAAATAACAAAAGAACATTTTTATAGGTTTTTCAAAGCACACACATTTTTATTAAGAACTAATTAGTTTATACAAATGCAATTAAATTTATATTCTTAACTATATAAGTAATTCTACTTAATATTAAACCGAAAATTGTTTCCCAAATTAAAAAGTTAAAGCAAAAAAAAAATACACACTTCAATGCTTTTTCTTTCCATAATCAAGTGTGAGCAAAACAGTGTTTTACAGAAATGAACTGTTTTACTATTTTAGACCAAATAGTACCTAAAATATTAGCGTAATTAATAGCTAGAAATGGAAAAAAACTTAGTTAACCTACACTTGTTTAAAAGGTTTTTACGCAACTTTTCAAAATGCTTCTCAATGTTATTGGAACTGCACAAACTAAACATGAAAAAGAAAAATTTTTTTTTACTTAGTCCAATCTTTGTTGATTGAAATGTTGATTCATTATATTTGTATGCCTTCTGCAAATTTTCAGTAACTATGACTTACACAATCCTATTTTATATAACTAGTGTATATTAGTTATCTTGTCAGAGTACTTTGCGAAACGTGGCGGTCGGTGTTGTGCTGTATTTTAACAGAGTCCTTGCACAACACCGATTAGTCGGCTTACCCCGATTGTCGGGATAGAGCGTATGGTGTGTATGTATGTATGTAGTATATTATAATGTACTCACATACAATATTGAAACAAAACCAAGTGCTAAGTGCGAACGTTGTTCACACAGAGGGTTCTGTAGCCATTTTCTTGTTGCACGCATAGCGAGTTCACGAATCGATCACGCGCAGTGACGGGGGAAGACCTAAATTTGATGTGGGCAAGATACATTTTGCGAGGCCCTCTTTTGTGACACTAGAGGATGGATTTTATGAATTTTGACTGTCGAAATGGATTTCCGCTGCATGAACTTTCGAGGCGCGATGCCCCTCGGGCCGCGAGGCCGTGGGCGGTCACCCACGTCGCCCACGCCTTGCGCCGGCTCTGATCACGCGGTCGCACCGTGTCTCGCCCGCGGCATTCCACTCTATTTTATCAATAACCGTTTAAGTTAAGATATAAACATCAAAATAGTTTTCGTGCAGTAAGTATGCAGTAAGGACTACATAGACTACTTATAATATTTTTTATTTATTTATTGAGCCTTATCAGCAGAGATAGGATAATCGGATACATATTTACCTAAACTTGAGAGGTCGGATAAGTATGGAAAGACACTTTTAAATTTTTTCCCGGGAATGACGTATTTTAATTGTAACCATATATCTTTGTGTTAAGTAATGTTTTAAAATTATTATTATATTATTTATTATATTCTTACATTAGTATTTGATTCACGTAGGTATACATATAGAAATTATGTTGGTGCTTCACTAAAACTGATATACATAATAATAAAAACTGCTAATTATGTATAGGTCAGCCATATATGTGTCAGCCTCGATAACTCAGTGGTGCAGACAGTCGACTGTCGCTATTGATTGTTAAGCAACACTGGGAGCGGCCAGTACTTGGATGGGTGACCGCTCGACCGTTGGAGCCTGACCGTGGTTCGGATTCCACGTAAAACTGTAGGCCCCTTCTCTTCTTACCTTACTAGGTGGTAGGGTTAAACCCGCCCGGGTTGATACCACCGCACTGAATGAAATGTCGGTCGAAACGGCTATGTAAATAGTTTTTGTTTTCCGTCCAGTCAGGCCTCACGCACTCTATGTACTTGCGTGCGGTAACTACCTATCGCCCGACGGGCCGCCGGCGGTCTATTTCAGTGTAAATTCGTCAGCCGCGCAAGTATACATAGACGCTCGCCCACGCAACTGCGCGTAGATGCAAAGCAATAACCACTTTACACTCGATCGTTAAGGTTCATTTTCGCACGCAGCGATTGGCGACGTGAAACGGTATGCTATTAAAGCCCGAAGGTAGGAACATTTTCTATGGAGTGATTTATCTGTTACGAAGTAACTATTAAGTAATCCGTGGTCCAGTTCAGTGTAGCCGGCACGACCGAAGAGAAGCACTGACATGGCACCTAGTTCACCCGGTGTTATGGGCTGACGTTTTATAGTATAGTAACCTTTCCGGGAATCTCAGGAATTATTTAATTAAATCAATTTTTCAAAGAAGCCACTTCCATATTTTTTAGGCAAATATGTATCCGATTGTCCTATCTCTACTTATCAGTCTGGAGTAATCGCCTCGGACAGCGCGTGTGACAGACGGACGGACGGACAGACAGACACCTGACCGATTTTTTAAAGGGGCCTTTCCGGCTACGGAACCCTAAAAATGGTAAAAAAAAACCAAATACCACTTCAATATGCACTATAGTTTTTTTTTATAATATGAAAGTCTTTACAGCAACAAAAAATTCAATCCTACTTTGTTTCATATTACATTTGTGGAGTATTCAAAACAGCTTTACTCACGGTTCTTCCCGAGCTATGTGGCTCGACGTTTCGGGCCAAGCGTATGGCCCATCCTCATGAGCACTCTGCCTAGTGCGACGGTTGGCAGAGAAGCCAATTATCTGCCAACCGTCGCACTAGGCAGAGTGCTCATGAGGATGGGCCATACGCTTGGCCCGAAACGTCGAGCCACATAGCTCGGGAAGAACCGTGAGTAAAGCTGTTTTGTTTATGTTCGATAATTTTATAAAGAGAGTAATAATGAATATTACAGAGTGTTACGTCAAAGAACACAACAATAAAAACCAAATATTGTGAAACCAATTCTCCTTCACAAACATTTCGTTGTAGCAATTAGAAAAAAATTTGGGTAGGTGACACTTTTGCTAGTCCAACCAAACACCCTTGAATATATAATGCCTTATTTAATATACCTAGAGTATTTGGATTCCAAGAAAACTTTAAACACTTATTTTGTTTAACATTTTAATCTACTTATTTAAATATTAACTAAAACTTAAAATGTTTCGTGCTTATACGAAAACGTAAACATTTGTTCATTTTTATTTTTGTGTAACGCCAATTCATATACATAAAAACACAGGAAAAAAAAACTTGGAGTAAAATCTAACCCCTAAGAAATTAATCATACATTTTAAACTCATTTTTAAATCAATAGCTTATTTATAGATATTCAAGGAAATTCTATGAGAAAAAAAAAATACTACTTCAAAGTGTTGAAATCTTCAGGTTTGAACAAACATACATCAAAATCATCTTTATCCCAAAATTACATTTTGTGAAATCTTGAATTGAATTGAACAAAGTATGTATTGCATTGGTCCAAAAGTTCTTTTATACACGTAACAGCTGAGTAAAAAGTGCACATATAATTTATCAGTACTTCTTCATACACATATTTGAACAAAGTGTTTTTTGCGTTTATGTTTAATCGCCAAAGAGTTAATACGTTTGAACAAAACGTGTTTATTGAACAAAGTGTGTTTTGAATACCTAGCATTGGACAAAAAGTTCTTACATAACAGCTGACACATACAATTTATCAGAGTACTTCTTCATACACATGTTTGAACAAAGTGTTTTTTGCGTTAATGTTTAATCGCCAAAGAGTTAATATGTTTGAACAAAACATGTTCATCCCTATACACAATTGAACAAAGTGTGTTTTGCATACATTTCATTGGACAAAAATTTATTTTATACACATAACAGCTGAGTAAATAGTGTACATACAATTTATCAGAGTACTTGTTCATACACATATTTGAATAAAGTGTTTTTTGCGTTAATGTTTAATCGCCAAAGAGTTAATATGTTTGAACAAAACGTGTTTATCCCTACACACAATTGAACAAAGTGTGTTTTGCATACCTAGCATTGAATAAAAAGTTCTTTTGTACACGTAACACCTGAGTAAAAAGTGTACATATAGAATTTATCAGAGTACTTCTTCATACACATATTTGAACAAAGTGCTTTTTGCGAGAGTGTTCAATCGCCAAAGAGTTAATACGTTTGAACAAAACGTGTTTGTCCCATATTCCATTGAACATAAAGAGTGTTCTTATGTGCATACAATTTAGCAAAAAAAACATTCGAACAAATTGTGCTCCTGCATACAATAGAAAAGTGTCCTTCTGTTTACACACATTTGATAAAAGACTTTTGCTATACCATACACATAATTTCATACATACGTTTTTGGCATACACACAATTTCACAAACGTTGCTTTTAAGAATACATACAATTAAAAAGAGTGTTACAGCATTTTCTATGTCCAGACATTTATACAAATTGTATTTCTGCATACATTGGTCAAAATAGTGTTTTTACATACACACATCTGTCAGAAGTGTTGTCGCCCATACACACAGATGAACAAATATTAGTGCAACCGTAGAAAAGTGTGTTTTGCATGTTTGTTTTATTTTGTTATATGTAATGTGTGTGACTTCCGCATATATCTAACGAAGTATGACAGTCAAACGGCTCGCTGCGACCATTTTGTTGTTGAATTTCTTCTTAAAACTCTCCGCTGCTCCGTTACTCTTGAAAGTAATTTTCGCCGAACGTCGCTCCTTATCCAGGCTTAAGCTCTGCAAAATCCAGGCTCGGTCAAATATGGTGGTTCTAGATTATAAACTTATACTTAAGATTATATACTAATCCTTAAAATAAATACTAATACTAGAATATAATGTACTAATAGTCCCGTTACTTACAGCTAAAACTTACACTAATAAAAATATCACAGATGACATTATCACAGTTTACTTTTGTCCAATCACCGCAATGGCGATTTAAGCATTACATTTTTAGTATTTGAAATATTTTAAACAAAATGTTTATTCACACTTAGAAAAGTTACACAAAATTATATAAATCGTTCTTATAATAATGTAACAATAAATTGGAAAAATAATTTTTAACAATGGCAAAACTTCTTGTTAAAATACATGATTAGGTAAAATGAGCACAATATCTTAACAAAATACATGACATGTATAAATAAATAATACAAATACAACACAACATATTACACTAAATAACAATTTATATTGTATAATAATCAGTCTGTCCCAGGTAGGCACATACATTTCAAAATGAAAGTTTTAAGTGGAAAAACCATGTAATAAACACTTCAATAGATTTCTGTATTTTGTGAGGTAATATAAAAATTTCCAAGATATTAAATAATATTAATAAATACATATTTCACATAAATTGCATTTTGCCAAATTTATAGAATGCACCAAAAATGAGTTCAAACAAAAAAAAAAACTATCCAAATCACATTTTATTCCAAATTATGCATCGGATTAGTAATACATGCATGGGGTGTTCAAATAAATGTGAGAATGAGGTATCTATTGGAACTAAAAAAAATACCGGAAGGCCTAAGACGTCTGTCAGATAAAAAAAACCGGCCAAGTGCGAGTCGAACTCGCGCACCGAGGTTTCCGCACCACAAAAAAAAACATTAAAAAAGAAAACACGTTTCTTGTATGGGAACCCCTTAATTTTTAACTTTTTCTATTTTTTATTATTTGTTGTTATATCCGCCATAATAACACATATTCTGTGAAAATTTCAACGGGCTACCTATTACGGTTCAAGAGATACAGCCCTCGGACAGACGGACGGACGGACGGACAGACAGACAGACAGACAGCGGAGGCTTAGTAAAAGGCTTCCGTACGGGATACGGAAACCTAAAAAGAATGAGCATTTCTCACTCGCGAAAGTGATTCTGTTTCACCAGGATAATGCCCCGGCCGGCACACAAGTCCTCTGTTGCAAACACCAACATGTTGAAGTAGCGATTGTGCGGTGCAGAAATTTCTTAGTTTTTAGGTGCTTAGATAGGGAGGTAATTTTAAAAGTTAAGAAATAAGATATGTCTTGTGTGTTAACCTAAAAGGTCATAAAGAACGATGAAATAAAATTTAATAATACTACTTACATACCTACTTAAAAATTTAAACAAAGAAAACTAAAAAAAATTTAGGTATACATTTTCAATCAATTTTAATAATCTATTAATGTTGATATGATTTAGGTTTTTCCACTTTTTCGGGGAATGTTCAATGAATATAAAATATAATAATATTATATCGGAATTCGCAGAGCACGATGCGATGTGGGTCAATAAATAAACGATACTCTACACGTAGCCTAGCTAGAGAGATGAATACATTATTATTATCAAGATGAAAACCTTACTTTACAAAATATTTAAAATCAACAATTTATTATGAGGTCTCTGTTGAAATTTTATTTGAAATTCCTACATTATGTTTTTTTTTTGTTTTGTACCTGACTGATTGACTGGAAGAAATCTCTATAATGGATAAGTCCGCCTATTTCATGTTATTGTAATAAGCAACACTGTATGTAATATTTTTGCAGCAAATCTCGCAGCAAATAAAAATTTTATGATAAAAATAAAAAATAAATACTTTTATTAATATAAAGCCTAAATGCCTTTGCATTTGACGAATATTTGCCCATTATGAAATATTAGCCAAACATAATATACATGAATAATTCAATGTATAAATATTTCCTACATAGGTAGGTTTTACTAAATGTTTAAATTAAATATACCTTTTACTCAATGTTTTTTATTTTCAACATAGTTTGAATTATCGACACTATTCGAAAATATATACATTTTCCCGATTTGTGTGTAGAAATTGTCCCCGCACAACCTTCGAGTGATCGCGCTCCGCACATTCCAATCTATGGTTATAACTGTTCTACGGTCAAAATTTCCGTGGATAAATTTCAAAAGACATCGCATCATCATGTCAGTTACAAGTTTTTCAAAATGATAGCGAAATCTGGTCAATCTATATTTAAAATACATAGATACAGAACAAATTACTCAAAGTAATTTCATAATTTCATTGTGAGGGATGCAAATTTGTCCCTGCATCCCAAAATGACTGTATATCAGTAAAAAATAAACAAAAAATTACTTAGGAATTGATTTGCCATTTTGTTCCTAAGAAGATCTACTCGATTATTCACCGAACATCCCCCCCCCCCCCCCCCCCCCCCTCAGCTCAAAATACTACTCAACGAAAAAAACACTTGAAACATTTTAATTAGCTGAAGTCCTATTTAAATTCATTTTCGTACAAGAACAACATACAAAATATTTTAATGTAGGAAATATGTAAGATAAAAAAAAATCCTAACTCTCCGTTTAACGAGACAAAAAATATCGACAGATAAATCAGTACAACGGGAGAAGCAACCGACATTGAATGAAAGGGATTGGTTTTATCTAATTATGTAATAATAAAATGTTTTATGTATTAAAAAAATTGGCGAGTCCTACCTAATAAAACTATGCAGTATCCTTATATGTATAATTCTTCTGCACGTGTGTTTGTCACCTAACTCCTCCTAAACGGCTGGACCGATTTGGATGAAATTTTGTGTGTATATTTGAGTGGGTCCCCGGATGGTTTGAAAATACAATTGAACCCGGTAGGTGGCTTCGTGATAAGTCCTGAATATAATATAATATATTGAACGGGTGACGGGTGTGAAACTGACAGCGACCGTCAAAAGGTTGCCCAAAGGTTGAAAGTACTTTTTATTTAGTACGACTTTAATAGCCTAATGTTTCACGTCGCCAATCGCTGCGTGCGAAAATGTACCTAAACGATCCAGTGTAAAATGATTATTGCTTTGCAGCTGCGCGCAGTTGTGTCGACGCGCGTGTAGGTATGCCGTCGAATTTCCACTGAATTATGCCCGCCAGCAGCCCGCCGGGCGGTAGGTAGTTAGCGCGCGCAAGTACATAGAGTGCGTGAGGCCTGACCGGGTGGCTAAGCTCAAATGGCAGTGGGCTGGGCACGTCAGCCGACGACCATTGACGCTACACTGGCGGCTGTGGACAGGGGAACAGTGTGAGAAGACCACCCGCCAGGTGGGACGACGACATTAAGTATGTCGGAGGCAAGCCAGTGGTTCCGTACCGCTGAAGGCTGGGAATACTGGATAAAAACTGAAGAGGGTTATGCCCAGCAGTGTACCCATACACGCTGATCGATTGACTGACTGATTGAACGGTTCATAGCCAAGGAGTAATGGCCGTGGCTTAGTAAGCGAAAGATCGTGGGTTCGATCCACGTTGACGGGCACCAATTTCTCTTTTTGAGTTTGATGTGAAATTTATTTTGTGAATACAAGTCGCTCCACGGTTCAGATTCAGTGGATTACTGCAGGCTCATTCCTTTACCGTGTCCTTACTAGGCTGTAGGATTAAACCTGTTCGCATTGGTACCACTGCACTGATCAATCAAAACTATGGAAAAATTTTATATTTTTTCCATATTTTCAGTGTTGCCGATGACCTACCAAAGGGAAGTACTGACGTGGCGCCTAGCTAACCAAGCTGTAATGGGCTGACATCACGGTTGTATCAAGAGATATAGCCAACCGTGTCAGTTTAATAAAAAATAAAAAAATCAGAGAGTTGTACTAAGAAGGTGTCTTTGCATTGGAAAACAGGTGTCACGTGATGTATGTATACATATTGAATTGAGAACTACATCCACTTGTCATTAAAATAATTCATACGATTGAATTGAGAACTTTCTCAAGTTCCCTGTCATTTAAAAAAATACATACGATTGTGAGAACTATCTCCATTTTTGTAATTTTGAAAACATTGAATTGCGAACTAGCGAACAAAGGTAGAACAAAGTTGTACCTTTTGCTAAATTTTAAAAGGCAATAAACATATAAAGTGACTCCTGACTTACCCCAGACAACCACTGGGGGGGGCGCAAGCTCTTCAGTCGGGACCGCCGGGAACCCCAGAGCCGCAGCTCAAACCACCCTGCCTGGTGGGAAGCTACAGGTTGGAACTCCACCAGTAGCTAGAGGAAAACCTCACTCCACTGGCAGAGGTGGGGGGAACCCCAGAGGGAAAAAACGGGGACAGTTCGGCCCTCAAAATCCGCCTGCCAGCAACAAGGGCAGTGGGGGAGTCGCAGGCGCACCGGCGCCGATGAAACCCACCACAGTGCCCCGCATTAAACGAGGAAGATCAGACGAGGCCAAGTCGCCCAGAGGCGACTCCAAACGCGTCCGGGACGAGTCGGTGAGGCTAACTGCCCCGAGCTACGCGGACGCGTGCATGCGCAATCTGTGCATGGCCATCGTCGCGGAACCGCTCAACGAATTAACGCCGGATAGAGCGGAACAAATCAAGCGGAAGCTCGGAGACTTGGCGTGGGCCCACGCCTTGAACTCTACTGACGAGGTTCCGGTTGCGTTCCGCGGAAATCCGTTCCTAGCAGACGGCATGCTCAAAGTATGGTGCGAAAACGCAAAGACCGTCGATTGGCTGCGAAGAACGGTCGCATACCTACCACCTATGTGGGAGGGATGCAGACTTCTGGTCAAAAGGCAGGACGAAGTGACCCGCCTAATCAAGTGTGCCCTGCTGGTCCCCGAATGCTCCAGCAGCCTGTTGGACCTGAGTCGGGTCCTGAGAGGATTCAACCCTCAGTACAAGGTCCCGGAGTGGGTCTTGTACAGTCAGGAGCGTCGGGGAGACCCGGAAAGCATTTTCCTAACCTTGGGAATTCCCGAGGAGACCGTGAACAAGGAGATCCTTCCGCGAGGAAGGAGGGTAAATTACCGCCTAGGCTGTATTTACCTGAAGTTCTTCGCGGAAGGAGGCAAACTTGTCAATGAGCCCCCCCCCCCCCAAAAAACCCCTGAAGCTCAGGCGCCCCCCCCTGCACCGGTCGAGATGGAGACCGATGCGGTGGGAGACGCTGCTCAACAGGCGCCGGCAACAAGCCTGCAGTTGACGGGCGAGCAACCGCCTGGCAAGGAAGCTGAGAAATCAGTGGATGACCGGACGGTTGTTCGTCCGTCAAACGACGGGCCCATCATGGCCACTCCGGAACCCGGGGCGCCCGACAACCAACCCAACCTCCAGTGGAGGGCGAGGCCCACCACCCTCCAGGATGAGGATTCTCTCCTGGACTCCGAGGAGGACTAATGGCAGGTAACAAACCAATCAACCTTATCCAAATCAACCTCCAGCACAGTCAAACTGCAACGGCTTCTTTGCGCAGACAGCTGGAGAAAAACCCGGACACCATAGCACTGATCCAAGAGCCGTGGATCAGGAAAGATAGAATTTGCGGTCTGAGTAACCTAGGTGGTAAAATCATTCTTAACACCGCGATCAACAGTCCCCGAACGTGCATATATGTACCCAGGCATTTAAGTACAAATATTGTAACACAGCACTGTTCTAGGGACCTGACGACCATCAGGGTATCTAGGGATACGGAACTGGGGACCCAACACATCCTGATGGCGTCGTCCTACCTGCCTGGAGAGGAGGAGGCTCCAACTAGACCACTGGAGGACCTCGTCCGCTCCAGCGAAGACAACAACCAACCGGTAATTATCATGGTGGACTCCAACGCCCATCATCTGCTCTGGGGCAGCAAGACAAACAACAAGAGGGGTGAGGACTTTGTAGACTTTCTCCTCAGTACTAACCTTGTAATCATTAACAGAGGTAACGAACCCACGTTTGTCTCCTCGCGCTACCAAACCATCATAGATTTGACACTAGCATCCAGCACGATAGCCAGCTCCCTATCTGACTGGCACGTCTCCAAGGAAGCCTCGTGTTCAGACCACAGATGGATACAAGCCAAGCTGCAGGGAAATCTCCGGCGACCGGAGCCCAAACGGAACCCCAGGAAAACCGACAAGTCGCTTTTCCAGGAAAAGGTACGTAACTGTCTAAGTACTATGCATACGCCTGGTAACATAAACACAACAGGGGAAATCGAGTCCTGGGTAAACACCATCAACTCGTGTCTAACAAACAACTATCATGATTCCTGTCCACTCAGCGATCCCTCAAAGTACAAACAAAACAAAAGCAGCTGGTGGTGCCCTAAACTCGAAATTTTTCGAAAAAGAGTAAGGAAACTTTTTAACAGGGCAAAAAACACTCGAGTAGAGAGTGACTGGGACTCTTATAAAGAGACTCTAGCCCAATATAAGCATAGCATTCGGGAGGAAAAAAGAAAATCATGGAGGAACTTCTGCAGTGGTATCGAATCCACAACAGAAGCAGCCAGGCTCAAGAAGGTCCTCTCCAGAGAACCGGACAGGGACTTGGGACACCTAAAGAAACCTGACAACACCTTCACCCAGAATGACGCAGAGACTAGTGAACTTTTGCTCAATACTCACTTTCCAGGTTCACAAATTATGAACCACGTCAACTGGGATACACAACAACACACTGATCCTACAGACTCGGACTGGACTACAGCTGACAAAGTAGTGACAAAAAACAAACTAACATGGGCCATAAACAGCTTCTCCCCATTCAAATCCGCAGGAATAGACAACATCTTCCCGGGACTCCTGCAATGGTCGGGTGAAACCCTAACACCCTTCCTCATAGACATATTCAGAGCCAGTCTTGCTCACAAATATGTCCCAATGATTTGGAGGGAGGTTAAAGTAGTCTTCATTCCCAAGCCCGGAAGAGAGGACTACACTAGCGCAAAATCATTTAGACCAATTAGTCTGACATCCTTTCTTTTAAAAACCCTGGAAAGACTCGTGGATAGGGAGATTAGGGGTACAACTATAGTCGAACACCCAATTCACCCACATCAACATGCATACACGACAGGTAAATCCACAGAGACCGCATTACACAGTGTAGTCTCCAAAATTGAGTACGCCATGAGCTCAAAGGCATCAACCCTAGGTGCCTTCATAGACATAGAAGGGGCCTTTGACAAGACCACCTTTGAGAGCATTAATAGAGCATTGACCAGGCAGGGAGTAGACTCCACCCTATGCAGCTGGATAGGCAACATGCTAGAATATAGAGCCATCCAGTTCACTATAAACAGCACAACTAGAGGCATCGTAGCCAAAGGATGCCCCCAAGGAGGAGTCCTGTCACCACTCCTATGGAATCTTGTGGTGGATGACCTCATCAGACGTCTCAACACAGCAGGGCACTACACGGTAGGATATGCAGACGACCTGACTGTGCTGATTGACGGCAAATTCGAAAGCACCCAATGCAGTTTGATGCAAGATGCCTTCAAAATCATAGAACGATGGTGCAAAGAGTTCTCGCTTAACGTCAATCCCAATAAGACTGAGCTAGTTCTCTTTACACACAAACGGAAGTTAGGCGACTTAACACTGCCAAAACTCTTCAGCACCCCAATACCCCTGGCAACAGAAGTCAAATACCTGGGCATTACACTTGACAGTAAGCTAAACTGGGCCAAACATCTTAATCTTAAAATAAATAAAGCTCGTATAGCCTTTTGGCAATGTCGCAGACTCATAGGTAAGACATGGGGACTCAACCCTAACATTACGCTGTGGCTATACTCAGCTATAATAAGACCTATGGTAACTTATGGTGCAGTAGTATGGTGGCCCAGGACCAAACTCAGCACAGTTATTAACAAACTTCAAAGTTTCCAGCGTCTAGCGTGCGTTGCGACCACAGGGTGCATGCGCACAACACCCACGGCAGCGATGGAAGCCATGCTGTGCCTTCCGCCTCTTGAACTTTTCATACAACAAGAGGCGGCAGCCGCAGCAATTAGGCTGAACGTCCTAGGACTGTGGAGGGCTAGTACACAAACACCACACACGACCATACTTCAGGAAATAATAAAAAAACATCCCCTGATAGAGGCACCGGGTGATAGAATCAGGAAAACACACGTGTTTGACAAACACTACTATGTAGAACTAGCTGAGGAACCTAAGGACTATTCGGGGTCCGAGGTAAGAATATACACCGATGGATCAAAAACAGGGTCGGGAACAGGGGCAGCAGCTTTCTCACTTGACCTAAACATACATAAGACAATCACTCTAGGTATTCACAACTCAATCTTCCAGGCTGAGTGCATCGGAATAATAGAGGCAGCAGCGGCAGTACGCAACAGGAAAATCACTGGTTACCAGATCAGAGTACTGTCAGACAGCGCATCGGTGCTACAAGCCCTAAACACCGTGACAATCAACTCCGGACTGATACTCCAGTGCCACCAGGCACTAGAGGGTATAGCGGTAAACAACAAGGTAACCCTACAGTGGATCAGGGGGCACAGCGGCTCCTACGGGAACGATGCGGCGGACGAGCTGGCCAAACGGGGCTCCAGCTGGAGTGCAGAGGGCCCAGAACCGTATGTACCCTTACCAATCAGCCAGTTCAAATATTGGCTACATCAACTTACAAAATCTAAACATGAAAATCTCTGGGCCAACACCAGGGACTGCAGGCAATCCCGGGAAGCCATTCCCAAACCAGACCTGAGACTCAGGAAGTGCCTGCTACAGTTCCACAGAGGTCAACTGCGTATGGCGGTAGGACTTCTTACGGGTCATTGCCCACTCAACAAACACTTGTTTACAATAGGTGTCACCGACAGTCCCCTGTGCAGAGGCTGCATGGCGGAGGACGAATCAGCCACCCACGTGCTCCTGGAGTGCCCGGTGGTGGCAGAAGTACGACTGCAGTTTCTTGGGAACGTGGGAACTGCCCATGAAGTGTGGAAGCGTCCAAGAAGAGCGCTCCACTTCATGAAAGAGCTCGGGTGGCTGGAGTAACACCACCCGAGCGCCAACGTACAACGGACCGTCTTGAGGTCTCAGTGCGGAGAATGGCCCACCCGTCTTCCCAAGAGGCTGGGCAGCAAACAACAACAACAACAACAAACATATAAAGTATATAAAAAAAACTCTATTTCTGCCGTTTAAAACATACAATTGAACCGAGAATTTACTACATTTCTGTATTTTTGAAAATACATACAATCGAATAGAGAACTACCTCCATTTCATAAAAAAAAAATACTGCATTAAAAAAGTATTGAATTGAGAACGTCCTCATTTCTTGACATGTTGAAAAATACATACGATAGAATTGAGAACTACCTCAGATTTCTGCCATTTGAAAAAACGTACCGTTGAATTGAGAAACTTCTTTTTACGATAGAAAACAATCAAAAACCAATCGCTCTCATCAACATCGGTCGCTCCCGCACCGCTCCCTCCCTGCCGCCCTTCCAAGTTACCTGCACGTCGCCCCCGGCCAGCGTCTTCAGCCGCGTGTCCGTCATCCCGTGCGGCAAGTTCGTGACTGTCGCAATCATCATTTCATCCTCGTCCCTCAGCAGCATGTCTTCGTTCAGACTGTCGTTGTCGGATTCCATCTCGACCTCGACCTTCGGATCATCGCTGGTCTGCCGCTGGACGACGATTCTGGTCTTCTCGGCCGGCTTCGACCCGATCGCCGTGCGGACGGCGCGGCTGAATATGCCGGCCGTCGGTTGGGTCGGATCGGACTTCTCGCCCTTCTCGATGCGCGAGAAGACGGACTTCTCGAGTGGCTTCGCGGGCTGCACCTTGCGCTGTAGGACGACGCGGCGGCTCTGGAAGGACTGCGCGGGCTGCGGTTGCAGCCTCTGCCTTTCCTCCTCTTCTTCCTGCATCGTTAGCGGACTGTTGAGGTTCGGAACAGACTTCACGAGGACATTGTTGATGGAGACGAGGTAAATTTTGTTGATGGAGCCGAGTGGTCTGGGCGTCGGCCTCTTTTGCGAGAGGTCCCACGTTCGAGTCCGGTCGGCGTGTACCAATGAGTTTTTTTCTGACGGAAACAAACCTACACCTGCTGCTTCACCGTACAGAATTGGTATAAAACTGTAGGTCCCTTCCTTTGCCAACTTACTAGGTGGTAGGCTCAAGTTGTAGCCGACCGGGTCGGTACCACCGTATTGTATGTAAGAAGAAGAGAACTCACTCAATTTTAAACTATTTGTTTTAGAAATTATTTGTTAGGATATTTGCCATAACAAATAACACATATTTTGTGAAAATTTCGTAAATACCTTTTTCTTTTCAAATATAATCTTTTGCCTCTGTCGCGCCTGGTAACTATCAGACTCCTGCTTGATCTGAAACAAACATGCTTTATTGTGACAAACAGTTTTAAATGAACTTGCTTTTTATTCCTGATACATTAATCTACCTCCAATAAATTTGCCTCAGCCTGCTGAACATGACAGGTTTTTTTTTTTTTTTTATGGAACCTGACACGGTTGGCTACATCACCTACAACATCCGTGATGTCAGCCCATAACACAGGGTGAACTAGGTGCCATGTCAGTGCTTCCCTTCATTTCATGTCGGCTACACTAAACTGGACGGAAAACACGAACTATTTACATAGCCGTTTCGACCGACGTTTCGTTCAGTGCGGTGGTACCAACCCGGCCGGGATAAACCCTACCACCTAGTAAGGTAAGAAGGGAAGGGACCTACAGTTTAACGTGGAATCCGAACCACGGTCAGCCTCCAACGGTCGAGCGGTCACCCATCCAATCACTGACCGCGCTCAGCGTTGCTTAATAACAGTTGACTAACCAACCGCGCCACTGAGCTACCGAGGCTGACGAATTTTCTTATCCCTTAGTCGACAGGTAATGCGAACAGACTAAAGCGGACAGCCTTTCTCCAAATATCTAACGAGGAAGCTGCACTGCACCTGCTACCGTACAGGGTGACACTATGATGAATGTGGTATCATGTACCATGTTGGTGCCGGCACTTTAAAAGAATAGCCCCACTGCATCTCTCCCCGTGTATGTCGTACAAGGCGACTAACGGATATGACTCCCATCTTATATTACTAGGTGGTAGGGTTTATCCCGCCCGGGTTGGTACCACCGCACTGAATGAAAGGTCGGTCGAAACGGCTAGATGTAAATTGTAGGTGATGTAGCCAACCGTGTCATTTTCCATTAAAAAAAACCTTCACGTCAACCTACACTCAACATATCTGATATAAAATAGTCAACCAAACTGATGGTAGTAAAAAAAAAAAAATTTTAAAGAAATGACACTCAGGAAAGGATTTCAGAAAAACTATTCATGTACGGTACGTACATACATACCACCAGCTGTACCCCTATAATCGGGGTGAGCAGAGTAATCGGTGTTGTGCTACAAGGACTCTGATAAATTACAACACAACACGGACCGTCACGTTTCGCAAAGTATTTGAACAAGATTCAATCGATCAAGCAGCAAGTAAGGCACGAAGACCCACCTGCCTGCATTACTCGGTGGAAGTACCGCGCCAAGGTATCGCCTGGACGACATGCACGGGAAGAGATGCAGTGGGGTTATTCTTTTTTAAGTGAGAAAAAAACATTATAAATATTTGGTGAAACATTATAAATAGTACGGGTTGGTACCACGCCACCGCACTCAATGAAAGGTCGGTCGAAACGGCTATGTAAATAGTTTGTGTTTTCCATCCAGTTCAGTGTAGCCGGCACAACCTAAGGGAGGCACTGACGTGGCACCAAGTTCGCCCGGTGTTATGGGCTGACATCACAGATGTTGTAGGTGATGTAGCCAATCGTGTCAGTTTACATTAAAAAAAATTACATTCAGGAAAGAATTTCAGAAAAACTATTCCTCTCTTTTTCAATGGACATATTTAAAACTTTTTTTTTTCCACCGCACTAATCCTCCCCCTCGAAGTTCCCCGCACTCACCGGCTCAGCCCTGCCACGCCCACCGCGCGCTGCCTTGCTCGGGGGCTCGCTGTCCTCCGAACGGTCGTCCGACGCGGCAGCGCCGCCCGTCGCGCCGCGCTTCGTCGCCGCCGCGGCCGCCGGAGACTTGTCTGCGGATAGGCGGCCGAGTTATTATTATTATTTTATACCTTTTATTTAACATTTCTTACAAGCAATTCATATTAATAAATTTTTTTTTTAACTTTTTTTTTTCAAGCTTTTTTTGTTTGTTTTTTATCTGTCGTAAAAACGGTAATACATACAAGCGTCAAACTTGGTGTGATACATACATACATAACTCACGCTTTTGTATCCCGACAATCAGGGTAAGCAGAGTAATCGGTGTTGTGCTATAAGTTCATACATACATACACATACATAACGTCACGCCTGCCTGCCTCCTAGTTGGGCAGGCAAAGACAACAGACCCAACTCACGCAAACAACCCAACCTCCAAGCGCCACGATCCTGACACACTTTTGCCGCCTCTTCCACTCTCATAAGGTTCTTCATACATGCTCGTCGGTTACGGGTCCTACGCACCTGACCCTTTTCGAGCACACGCCCGATCTGGTCCAGGTACTTGGTGTGATTATCATACATCGGAATCCGCGGGGCACGAATACGACCTTGTTAGGGATTGACTACGGCGATCAATAAACAATCGACACTGTTATCGATACTCATATTTATTTGTTTATTGTATTTTATTCATGTCATATTTCAGACCTGAATACTTATATACCTACAGTACTTATATAAACATGTATACTTTATGTTAACGATTAAGTAAATATAATACATATTTATATAAGGTCTTTCAAAATTTGTTCATGGTACGCTGGGGGGGGGGGGGGGGGGGGGGGTTTCTGTATCATATAGGGAGTAAAACCTATATAAAATTTTTTGGACCTTGGGCTTTTTTTAAGTAAAAAATTTTTTTATGTAGGTATTTAAATAAAAAAATAGGTCTTTGATTTTTATAACCTAATCGATTCAGTTTCATAACAGTAACAAAAAAGTCTTCATGACTATTATGATGTAACACGTGTAAGTTGGTAAAAAAAATTTAATTCTTTCTATTCCATACTGATAAAACTGAAATTGTGGTTTTTCACAATTTCTGAAAGAAAGAGATATACGTGTTGGAAGACTTTTTTGTTCCTGGCATGAAACCGAAACGATTAAGAAAAATTTTTGTTTTGCATTTAAAATTTAAAAAAAAAATTTTTGTAAAAAAAAAATTCTTTGTTCTTCAAAAGTGATCTATTTCCGATACAGAACCCCCCCTTAGCGTACTGTGAACTAATTTTGTAAGACCTATTTTTTTGGACCTTGGCCTTTTTTTATTAAATAAAATATTTTTTTATATCTTTAAATAAAAAAATAGGTGGTTGATTTTTATAGCCTAATCGATTCAGTTTCATAACAGTAACAAAAAAGTCTTCAATATCATTATGATGTAACACGTGTAAGTTGGTAAAAAAAATCAAAGTCTTTCTATTCCATACTAATAAAACTAATATTGTGGTTTGAACAGATTTGTATTGTACCTACAAAGTAAATAAACATTTGTTTATTATATTTTATTTTCTATAGAAATACTCTTAGTTTTAATAATCGACATTATTCCATATTATTCTAAAATAACGATCGATTTTCGATATTTGTGGATACATTGTCCCAACACTAAACAACCTTGAATCATTCGTGCCCCGCGGATTCCGATGTATGGTGATTATAGTGCAAACTCGTAAAAGTTAAACATCCAATAATAAAAACCGGCCGATTACATGGTGGTACGCAACCCTACCCTCGGTGCGCGAGTCCGACTCGCACTTGGTTTTTTACTCTCACTCACTGTTTTCGCACACTATACAATACACTATACACATTCACAGCCATTTCTCACAATTTATTTTTATCACTCCCTCACTTTCACTCCCTCACTCACCATTCACTCTTAGGCTGACATTCATAGTCGTTCCAAAGTTTCCAAGCTTAGCACTGTCTCAGCTAAGCACGAGTCAGATTAAAGTTCACTAACATTTTGTACAGGACTCTCATAGTCGAGACTCACTTTTTTTTCTTTTTCTGGTAGAATTCGCACCATAGCTCGCACCATTGCTCATACTGAAATATAGGGTGTTTTTCGTAGAGATCCCTCATTTCGTGGACAATTTGTCTATGCTTCAAAGTTGACTACAGATCGTTCACAGTTATTTTACCTCTGACACATGTCATCGTATCTTCCGCTAGGTTGGCACCACTTGCTGTCACTAGTACTACGGTCCTAATAAGGGTTACTTGCTATTAATATTTTACCCGTGGTAGTGGAAATTGTGTATGAGTATCTGTTATACTTGTAGTGATAATTCCACCTTTGCGCACTCCTTCATTTCTTGTTTCTTGTCGTGTACTGTTCTTCTTTCAATTTGTGTGCAATGAAGAGTTTCTATTCTATTCTATTCTAAAAATATGTTCAAATATTTCGTACAGGGAAATAGTACGAACCAATTATGGCAACACAGACCTCAGGTTAGCCAACTTGATGGCTAGAGGTAAATAACTGTGAACGGTCTATATCACACTCACGCACACTGTCATTCTTCAAAGGATAGGATAGGATAGGATAACCTGTGTCGTGAGGTGACAGGACAGCCAGTGCGTCAATGCTCTGTGTATTCTATTCTGCGCTACTCTCATTTGTACTAAAATGAAAGAGACAGAAAACTCGTTCGCTTTCGAGGCTAAAGTCGTCGTAAGACTATACTTGGACTTGGCTTAGTTTTCGAACTCAAAGATTGAGGCTTATCACGCCGTGCGGCTTGTCTATGAGAGTGGTAAACGTCAAAGTTTGCACTCAGAGGCGAACTAAGCATGCTCGTTGCGACTATGAATGTCACTCTTACTCTATCTCTCACTCAGTGCGAACAGTATATGTCTGCATCTCTCACCGCGCCTCCGTCTCTCCCTGCTGCTGTCGTCGCTGAATACTATCTTCTGCCGCTGCATCGTCGGCTTCGACTCGGCCTTAGGCGGTAGCTTGCTCCGGAGGTCCACGTGCTTCGGTTTGGGTTTTGACGCTTCCGGTCTGTTGAAATAACAACATAAAAAAGAGTCTTAACAGTAGTCGCCAATAACAATTTACATGAGGCATAATATATTTTTTTTTTATCGAAACTGACACGGTTGGCTACATCACCTACAACATCCGTGATGTCAGCCCATAACACCGGGTGAACTAGGAGCCATGTCAGTGCTTCTTTTGGTCGCGCCGGCTACACTGAAGTGGACGGAAAAGACAAACTATATGCATAGCCGTTTCGACCGACGTTTCGCTCAGTGCGGTGGTATCAAACCGGGCGGGTTGAACCCTACCACCTTAGTAAGGTAAGAAGGGAAGGGACCTACAGTTTTACGTGGCATCCGAACCACGGTCGGCCTCCAACGGTCGAGCGGTCACCCATCGAAGTACTGACCGCGCTCAGCGTTGCTTAACAATCAATAGCGACAGTCGACTGTCTGCACCACTGAGCTATCGAGGCTGATCTCATGTCGTTGTTGTAACCGGGCGGGTTGAACCCTACCACCTTAGTAAGGTAAGAAGGGAAGGGACCTACAGTTTTACGTACGTGGCATCCGAACCACGGTCGGCCTCCAACGGTCGAGCGGTCACCCATCGAAGTACTGACCGCGCTCAGCGTTGCTTAACAATCAATAGCGACAGTCGACTGTCTGCACCACTGTGCTATCGAGGCTGATCTCATGTCGTTGTTGTTGTTGTTGTTTGCTGCCCAGCCTCTTGGGAAGGCGGGTGGGCCATTCTCCGCACTGAGACCTCAAGACGGTCCGCTGTACGATGGCGGATCTCATGTCGTGTCAGCTTCGATAGCTCAGTAGTGAGGCCGATCGACTGTCGGTCGTGATCATAAGCACACCTGGACGCGGTCAGAACTTGCATGGGTGACCGTGCGACCGTTGGAGGCTGACCGCGGTTCGGACTGTAGATTCCTTCCCTTCTTACCTTACTAGGTGGTAGGGTTTAACTTGCCCTGAACCTGCACATCGGTGTGTCGCTAAGGCCCATTAGGTGTTGGCGTTAGTTTAATCTGCAGTGTCCTGTTAAGGTCCTGGTGAGAACTCCTTTGTCGTTCTAGTTTAAAAAAAAAACAAAAAAAAAGGTTAGGTTTAATACCTCGAAAGTGAATTTCTGCGAGTACCCAGAAAGTAGTGCCTTCGCGTGCTTCTGCCCGGGCAGTTGGAACCAGTGCTGCTTGCTTTGGGTGTGTGCCCAGGAGAGTATTTCTTGCCGTTATGTGCTTTTTGGTATTCCAACTATCGGCTATAGGCCGCCATCGGCCAGCCTCGATAGCTCAGTGGTGCAGACAGTCGACTGTCGCTATTGATTGATAAGCAACGCTGGGCGCGGTCAGTACTTGGATGGGTGACTGCTCGAACATTGAAGGCTGAGTGTAGTTCGGATTCCACGTAAAACTGTAGGTCCCTTACCTTCTTACCGTATTAGGTGGTAGGGTTCAACCCGCCCGTGTTGCTATCACCGCACTGAATGAAACGTCAGTCGAAACGGCTATGTAAATAGTTTGTTTTTCGTAGCCGGCACGACCGCAGGGAAGCACTGATATGGCACTTAGTTCACCCGCTGTCATGGGCTGACAACACGGATGTTGTAGGTGATGTAGCCAACCATGTCAGTTTCCATAAAAAAAAAGCCACCAATACCGGATATCTCCTGGACATTTTTTTTTATATAAAAATAAAACCTTTATACTCACATGGAGCTAGATTTCTCCTTAAACCGTCCCGTATCATCCTCGTCCGACAGAATCCCGTCCAGCTCATCCAGAATTAAATCCAGAGCGTCGTCATCTACCTCGTCCTTCTTCAAATCCTCCTTCTTTCGCTCTTCCTGCCTGCGTTGCAGCTCGGTCGGCACGGGAAGCGGCGGCGTCATGTCCCGTTCGTAATCGTCCGGAATCCTCTGTGGCAGAATGAGTTCCATTTCCAGTAGCTTCCGTTCGGTTTCCGCCGCCTTTCGTTCCGGTTCCGGCGCTTTTCTTTCCGGTTCCGCCGCTTTTCTTACTGTTTCCACCGCTTTCCATTCAGCGTCGTAAACTTTCCGTTCAGCATCGTAAACTTTCCGTTCAGTATCGGAAACTCTCCGTTCCGTTTCTGCGGCTCTCGGTCTCTCCGGCTCTATCTTCTTTTCTGGCGTCTTCTCCTTTCTCTCCGTCAGTCTTTCCGTTAATTTCGGTTCGATATCCACCGGTCTTTGCTCCCGTTCTGGTATCCTGGTATCTCGGTCGTAGAATTTCGCATCACGAGGGCGATCCCGGTATGTGTCGTCTCTTTCGGGCGGTCGTTGTTCCTTGCTTGGGCCGTCCGACGGCCGTTCGGGTGGTTTTTGATCTTTGTTGGGGATTTGTTCCCGTTCTGTTTGTTGGCGTTCCCTTTCCTTTTCACGCTCCCTGTGATAACAAAAAATTATAATTTTATTAACTTTGTTAAAAAATACAGGGTGTTGTAACGGCCACTACATTAAATTTCGGAAATTATTATTGGGATCAATAGTAAAGAAAAAGTGGAATAACTTTTTTCTGAATTCCCTATAAATAAAAAGTTACAGTTTTCACACAAACTAATTGATTAATTTAGTGTAAAAAGGATCGAATGTTCCACACGAAGGTGGCAATGAAAGGCGCGCTGTGAGTGAGCGAGCAGGAAGAGTGCGCGGAGCGAGGAGATGCGCGGTGGCGGGACGGCGTGAGTTTTTCAACCCCAACCTCTCCCGCGCCAGCACCCTTCCCCCACGCGCGTCAAATTACACATGACGAAAACATAAAATTCAAAAATTAATATCTCTAAAACTAGACACGTTATAGAAAAACTTCATTCATCTTTTTTACTCGAAAAAGCATGAAGATTGCGCTGGCGAAATTAATGTACTGACCGTTACAACAACCTGTATAGTCTCGGGTCCTTCAAGAGGGCCGTGAATAGGCACCTGTCGGGCCGTCATGGCATTAGCAACCCGCGCATGCGACTGAAAGTCGTCGGGCGTCGTTAGACACTTTATGGTGACTCGGCGGCAAATGTCACGTTTTCTATTAAAAAAAATAAATAGTCTGTACGCACCTCTCCTGCAGTTGCTTCTGCAGCACGACTGCATTCTTGCGTCTGCGAACTTCTTTAGCGCGAAGTACACGCTCGCGGAGATTCTCCTGGTCGCGCAGCCGGCGCTTGTACTCGCTCTCCTGTGTTTACAGATTCGTTATTTAAAAAACGTCTCCAAATCAACTGAGAAATCTGTTAATTGTTTGCTCTAGGCTGGTGCCGAAGTGAATCAGATCAAGTATATTCCAACGTCTTGGCACTTTTACGTCCAGGTTTCTTGTTTTTATATATAGATAGGTAGAGAGAGGGAGGTCGAGAGCGGGACTGGTGGTTCCCCGCGTCCTAGTCAATGCAGACTAGCTGACGAGGGCTTGATGCGAGCCGAAACGTGAAGCATGCGCGGGAAATTTAGAGTGGCCACTCGCTAGTCCCGACCTCGATTATTACCCTCCTCTACTGCCGATGGGCCCGGATATGTTCGGTGAAGCCATCGCAAGCTTAGTTCCACACCTTCCTCCTTACGGATTCAAGTCACGCTTCATGGGGAATTGTCAATTTTAGATTAGAAACAATTCAGAAAAAAGTCTGTACCTCTAAATAAGTGAATCCTCACATTCCACATAGTTTTATAAGCAATTTCATTTCATTATCTATAAGTGCCAATAAGAATTTTTTTTATTTCGCTATAATAACCTTTGTATATTGTTGTTGTATATTGTTTATTAAGCATTCATTAGACAGCATGACTGTACTCGAATTTGTTACAATTTGTTCTATCCGATTCGATTACACCCACGAAGAAGAACCGGTAAGAAACTTCGCAGGGTTTTTTTTTCATAGTCATTTTTACAATCATTTAGTGACTATCCACATAATAACACCGCCTACAGTCGATTGAAAATACAGCTTGAGAGCAAGATCAAAAACAGATTTTCGTTTTGTTTTTGAAGTTCTGACTGCAAGGACTTAATTAAGTGGATCAGGTGTAAAGAGCCTTTGTCAAATTTTTGATACGTCATTTGTATCAACTCAATAATGTTAGTAATAAGTATACATACTACAATGTAGTATTGTCAAATAATAATAAAAAAAAATATATAAAAATATTAAGATACTTGAAGTATCAAGTTGTCAATCGGTTAGTAAATAAATTTGGGTACAAATAGTACCTAGTCATGCGTTAACTAATTATGCAGTCAGAACCTCAAGATATAGTCCTGTCGGCGAATGCCTCTTTAACAGTATAGTAGGCTTTCTTTACAAGAATTGATTTGATATGTTTCTTAAACAAAGTATCATTTAGATTTTTTACCTCTTCTGATATTTTATTATACAATCTAACACTGTTGCAAACAAAACTTTTCGACATTTTAGATGACCTGTGCTTCGTAATTAGAACATTATTTTTATGCCTTGTATCATGCTGGTGCATATCAGAGTGAAGCGTAGCATCCTGTATATATTTCCTAGCATAGCAGATATTTTGATAAATATAAACACTGGGTAATGTCATAATTCCTATTTTATCAAATACATTAACCTATAACCTATACCCCCCCTTAACCAATAAAGTTTATAGAGTATTGATCTGCGCATTGAAATGGGCATGGAATTTAAGGGAGGTAAGCATTACTCAAACTGTGGAAAGCCAAAGGGCTCAGAAGAAAAAAAAATTAACGTGCCTATGTCATCCATGAAGGCCACCTAACTGCCATGGCAGCTGCAGGCCACCGCAACGGAAGACAGAGAGTGGAGTATCTCCCTTCGTAGGCCGTCAAGTGCACTGCACTATCAAGAGCTATAGGCGGCCAACTCACCTCGCTGGTGTCCGGAGGTGATCGCGCCGGTGAGGAAGGCGGAGGCGTGAGGGGCCGGGGGCGGCGCGCCGGCGGCGGCGAGGGGCTGCGCCGCGGCGGCGACGGCGAACGCATACTGCAACCAGCACACACACAATTGTAAATATTCTTACGTATCATCACCAACGGCCAATACTATAACTCTTTTTTTAAATCTTTATTTTGTTTAAGGCTTTAGCCATTCCTGGCTATGAAAGCCCCATAGTAACTATATTGATAGTAACTATATATAATTTAACCTTTTTTATTATTTTGACAATTCTTTGATGCTAATGTTTTTGACAAATTTGACAATGTAATCTATTTTTTATTACTTTAATTGTATTCTTATTAATTAATTTATTTTTATTTTTTATTTTATGACAATTCTTTTGATGATATTAATTTTATAACACTGATCTTTGTCTGGATAGTTCTTGTATTTTATTTTGACAATTCTATTGAAGCTAAGTACATTTGTTAGGCTAAGTATGTTGTTCTTGTGAATAATAATAATATAATTTGTTTTAAAACCAAATTTCGCCGTCATGGCCAGTGCTCCTAATTATAAATGTACGTGAGATTAGATTTATATATTAATCAACTGACGAAATCAAGTGTACTATTAGTACCTAAGAAAGATTAATAAATGAACTGAACTGAACTGAAATTGATATTTTAATCTTTTTAATCTTGCTATTGTAATCTTGATATTTTTTTTAATATATGATAATTGAATAGTGCTGAAGTAGATTAAAATTTAACTCGGTTCATATATAGCGGAAATCTGACTTGGGGGTGAGTTCTAAACTTTTGAGAGTTTCACCATAGATGTTCCTAAGTCACAGTGACAACAGGGCTCAGGGGCCCTAACTCTCACACTTGAAATCATAAATCGTAGGCCCAATACTCCAGGAAAATGTTGATAATTAGTTCATTTTTCAAACTTTGATGGGTAACTTGGGGGTGAGTTCTAAACTTTTGAGAGTTTCACCATAGATGTTCCTAGGTCACAGTGACAACAGGGCTCAGGGGCCCTAACTCTCACACTTGAAATCATAAATCGTAGGCCCAATACTCCAGGAAAATGTTGATAATTAGTTCATTTTTCAAACTTTGATGGGTAACTTGGGGGTGAGTTCTAAACTTTTGAGAGTTTCACCATAGATGTTCCTAGGTCACAGTGACAACAGGGCTCAGGGGCCCTAACTCTCACACTTGAAATCATAAATCGTAGGCCCAATACTCCAGGAAAATGTTGATAATTAGTTCATTTTTCAAACTTTGATGGGTAACTTGGGGGTGAGTTCTAAACTTTTGAGAGTTTCACCATAGATGTTCCTAGGTCACAGTGACAACAGGGCTCAGGGGCCCTAACTCTCACACTTGAAATCATAAATCGTAGGCCCAATACTCCAGGAAAATGTTGATAATTAGTTCATTTTTCAAACTTTGATGGGTAACTTGGGGGTGAGTTCTAAACTTTTGAGAGTTTCACCATAGATGTTCCTAGGTCGCAGTGACAACAGGGCTCAGGGGCTCTAACTCTCACACTTGAAATCATAAATCGTAGGCCCAATACTCCAGGAAAATGTTGATAATTAGTTCATTTTTCAAACTTTGATGGGTAACTTGGGGGTGAGTTCTAAACTTTTGAGAGTTTCACCATAGATGTTCCTAGGTCGCAGTGACAACAGGGCTCAGGGGCCCTAACTCTCACACTTGAAATCATAAATCGTAGGCCCAATACTCCAGGAAAATGTTGATAATTAGTTCATTTTTCAAACTTTGATGGGTAACTTGGGGGTGAGTTCTAAACTTTTGAGAGTTTCACCATAGATGTTCCTAGGTCGCAGTGACAACAGGGCTCAGGGGCTCTAACTCTCACACTTGAAATCATAAATCGTAGGCCCAATACTCCAGGAAAATGTTGATAATTAGTTCATTTTTCAAACTTTGATGGGTAACTTGGGGGTGAGTTCTAAACTTTTGAGAGTTTCACCATAGATGTTCCTAGGTCGCAGTGACAACAGGGCTCAGGGGCCCTAACTCTCACACTTGAAATCATAAATCGTAGGCCCAATACTCCAGGAAAATGTTGATAATTAGTTCATTTTTCAAACTTTGATGGGTAACCGTTCTACCACTGAGGCCGACCATGGTTTGGATTCCAAGTAAAACTGTAGGTCTCTTCCCTTCTTACCTTACTAGGTGGTATATTATAATATAGTTATATTACTAGGTGGGGTGTAAACTGCCCGGGTTGGTACCACCGCACTGAATGAAAGATCGGTCGAAACGGCTACGTTAATGAATGAAGCGAGCCGAAACGTGAAGCATGCGCGGGAAATTTAGAGTGGCCACTCGCTAGTCCCGGCCTCGATCACTGGCGGCCGGTCCTAAAGTGCGCCCGTGCGCCGCACTACCATACCACGAGAAGTCTTCACTTCACTCAAAATAAATAATATCTTACAATACAACATACCCACATTAAAACCATAAAGATGGTACTCCAAATAAATACGAATGTGAGTGAATTCGACCTTATTTTATAGATCACAAGGCACGTTTTTGCTAGTAAACCCGCGCCCCGTGCGGAATCGAACAACGCACGCGGGTCTCCCATCTGAATGTATGGGGATCGGCAAAACACCGCTGGCGCGTGAGACAAAAGATATAGTCGGGGACTGGAAATAAAATTTGTATAGAGGTGCTTGCATTAATTGCATAATTGGTGATAATTTGCAGTATCGAAGAATATTATAGACAAAAAATGAATACGTAATAATCCCCACTCTAGCGATTACCGTTTTTTTTTAAATTGAGATTAAAATTAAAAAAAAATATTTGAGTGTGAACAAAAATTACAAAACTGGTGATTTTCTCAGTAATAACATCTTAAATGCCATTATACAATTATTCTTAATAATCCCCCAAAATTATATAAAAAATTGCATAGATATCGGACAATTTGTATTTAAAAAATTATAATTTCGAAAGAGGACTGATACACGTGGTGATATTTTGTCATAATGCGTAAATAGCGCTTATAAATAATATATTAAATTATCACCTTGGTGACTGCTTTACTTTTTTTTCTACGTCGTTTTATGTAGTTTATAGTTCCTTACATAAATTACACCTTGGATATTTTAACTTACAATTATCATATTTGTTATCAGGTGCTATAATGCAAAAGAATCCCCTGGAAAACTGGTGAGCGTTTGCTACAATTAAATTGTTTATGAAAAATACTCATGATAGGCGCGCGGGGTGAGGCGGACGGAGGGCGCGGCGGCGCGGGGGCGCGGGGGAGGCGGTGGCGCGTGGATGGACGAACGGCCGGAATAATGATAAAATAATGCATATTATATGCATTTGCTGTTTGGTTGACGAACTTTAGTGTATTTTAGTGTATGTCTTTAGTGTATTTTTTCCTGCAGTTCGTATGTAGAGAAATTTCGTCGACACTTTCGAACACATTGGACAATCCATCATTTCGCAGAACACTAAACTTGCATAAAGTTTTTAATCCTTTACTGCGCACAGTCACTTTGTCTTCGCTTAAAAAGCCCCCACAAATAACACACGACATTGTCTGTTTTTATTTATTTACTAGCTTTTGCCCGCGGCTTCGCTCGCGGGAAATTCGTATTTCAAAGGAAGAAAGTAAGTAACTAAGGGCGAGCTGGGTTCAGGTAAACGATAAACCGTCTCGAAGAAAGTGAGTAACTTTTTGAGGCCGAAGGCGGAGTTGCGTTCAGGAAGACGATAAACCTTCTCGAAAACAGTAAGTAACTATGGGCGAGGCCGAAGGCCGAGCTGCGTTCAGGAAAAGGATAAGCCATCTTTAAGAAAGTAAGTAACAAAGGGCGAGGCCGAAGGCCGAGCTGCGTTCAGGAAGAGGATAACCTTTTCGAAGAAAGTAAGTAACTATGAGCGGGGCCGAAGGCCGAGCTTCGTTCAGGATGAGGGTAAACTTTTCGAAGAAAGTAAGTAACAGAGGGCGAGGCCGAAGGCCGAGCTGCGTTCAGGAAAACTGAACCTTCTCGAAGACAGTAAGTAACTATGGGCGAGGCCGAAGGCCGAGCTTCGTTCAGGAAGAGGATAACCTTTTCTAAGAAAGTAAGTAACAGAGGGCGAGGCCGAAGGCCAAGCTGCGTTCAGGAAGACGATAAACCTTTTCGAAGATAGTAAGTAACTATGGGCGAGGCCGAAGGCCGAGCTGCGTTCAGGAAGAGGATAAACCATCTTTAAGAAAGTAAGTAACAAAGGGCGAGGCCGAAGGCCGAGCTGCGTTCAGGAAGAGGATAACCTTTTCGAAGAAAGTATGTAACTATGGGCGAGGCCGAAGGCCGAGCTGCGTTCAGGATGAGGG
Source organism: Nematopogon swammerdamellus (assembly GCA_946902875.1). Lineage (NCBI taxonomy): Eukaryota > Metazoa > Arthropoda > Insecta > Lepidoptera > Adelidae > Nematopogon > Nematopogon swammerdamellus. The sequence goes on from OX336359.1 coordinate 12,416,050, forward strand.
TAAACTTTTCGAAGAAAGTAAGTAACAGAGGGCGAGGCTGATGGCCGAGCTGCGTTCAGGAAAACGATAAACCTTCTCGAAGACAGTAAGTAACTATGGGCGAGGCCGAAGGCCGAGCTGCGTTTAGAAAGAGGATAACCTTTTCGAAGAAAGTAAGTAACAGAGGGCGAGACCGAAGCCCGAGCTGCGTTCAGGAAAACGATAAACTTTCTCGAAGACAGTAATTAACTATGTGCGAGGCCGAAGGCCGAGCTGCGTTCAGGAAGAGGATGACCTTTTCGAAGAAAGTAAGTAACTTTAGAGGATGACCTTAAGTTATGACCTAAACTTAAGAGGATGACCTTTTCGAAGAAAGTAAGTAGAAAGAGGGCGAGGCCGAAGGCCGAGCGAAGAAGACGATAAATTCTCGAAGACAGTAAGTAACTATGGGCAAGGCCGAAGGCCGAGATGTGTTCAGGAAGAGGATAAACCTTTTCGAAGAAAGTAAGTAACAAAGAAGTTACTTTCTTCGAGAAGATTTATGGTCTTCCTGTACGCAGCTCGGCCTTCGGACTCGCCCTCTGTTACTTACATTCTTCGAAAAGGTTATCCTCTTCCTGAACGCAGCTCGGCCTTCGGCCTCGCCCTTTGTTACTTACTTCTTAAAGATGGTTTATCCTATTCCTGAACGCAGCTCGGCCTTCGGCCTCGCCCATAGTTACTTACTGTCTTCGAGAAGGTTCAGTTTGCCTGAACGCAGCTCGGCCTTCGGCCTCGCCCTCTGTTACTTACTTTCTTCGAAAAGTTTACCCTCATCCTGAACGAAGCTCGGCCTTCGGCCTCGCCCATAGTTACTTACTTTCTTCGAAAAGGTTATCCTCTTCCTGAACGCAGCTCGGCCTTCGGCCTCGCCCATAGTTACTTACTGTCTTCGAGAAGGTTTATCGTCTTCCTGAACGCAACTCCGCCTTCGGCCTCAAAAAGTTACTCACTTTCTTCGAGACGGTTTATAGTTTACCTGAACCCAGCTCGCCTTTAGTTACTTAATTTCTTCGTTTGAAATACGAATTTCACGCGAGCGAAGCCGCGGGCAAAAGCTAGTGTCTTTATAAATTATAGCCTTTTCGATGTATAAGCTATAGTACTCATCAAAAGGCTCATCAAAATCTGTTCAGTAGTTTTTGCGTGAAAGAGGAATATAGTGCGGCTGTTCGGTTCTCTGTTGAGTTTATAGGCCGCGCCTCCCCCGCGCCGTCGCACCGTGCCGCCACGCCGCCAACTGCCGCCGCTCGCTCGGTAAATACCTATGTATAGTACTAAGGCGCGCGGATTGAACATATCGGTTTGTATGGGAGCCACATCTTAGCGTAACCGGAACTGAATTTTATGTAGCCTATCCTGTGTCCCATATAGTTAAATGTGCTTGTACAAAGTTTCATCGAATTCGGATGATCGGTTTAAGAGTTATGGCGGAACATACATACATACATACATACAGAAAAGATTTCTAAAAATCGTCAATTTAGCTTTAGTATCATACATAGAGGCTACAAACTCAATATTTCCTAAAACAAAGTAACTTACTCCATGACCACCCCTTACAGATTTATTATTAGTATTGATTGATTGATATATTGATGATGATAGCGTCCCCACGCACACACACACACACACACACACACACACACACACACACACCACACTTCGTCCACTTCCCACACGGAGAGCGATCTACTAATGCCTTCTTTCTTGCACATAGTATCTCCGCTCTCCTCGCACACGCACTGCGCCGTATTAGCCCCGTCCTTATCACGTTTGCGGGAAGACACTGCGCGCGGCCTGTGGCGCGGCTCGCGGGCGCAAATTTCACGTACTTAGGTAAATTAATGTTTTATTCAAAATAAAAAACCCTCACTAGATAAATAGGGGATTATGACAATTTATGGTAAAACCCGTACATACTATCAAGCATAAAAGAGAATATCTAAGGTGAATTTAATGCGCAATAGGTAAATATGGAAAAAACTGTTTTTTAATTGGTTATTGGCAAGTCACCAAGGTGAAAATTTAATAAAATCTTGAAATATATTTCTAGAGCATTTATGTAGAAAATCACCAAAAGTGCGATTTTCTAAGTCACCTTTTTTTCAACAATAAGTAAAATTCATCATGTAACCAAAACTTCGCAATGTTTTTAGGGGATTAATTAAGTACCACAATTATAGTGTTTTTTTACATATATAGCCCATTTTTCACCGTAGGACTATTTAATGTAAGGTGAGAAATAAATTAAAAACCTTTTTTACTGTTTTCTCTCGTCGCTCAACTCCGAGAGGCACCAAATCGGCATAAATGTGTAAGAAAATAATAATATTATTTTATTAATAATAATTCGACAAAGTGTTTTTTATGTAAGCAGAATTCTTTTATTTACTCGACTAATACTTCATAGAAACAGTATGAGCCGAAATGGAGTTCTGCGTGCGGCGCACGAGCGCCAAACAAGGACGCTATATCGTGAATAGCCGCGCGTGCGACACGTCGCGAGCGATTCCTTTTGCACAAATCCCTCTATCTACCTAGAGAGAGTCAGCGCGCTGCTGTCATGTGATGGATGTCACATACCCGTTAGCGCGCGAATATTTAAAATGGGATATGGTTAGGTTTTGTGCTTTCTGCCACGTGATACTGTGAATTAAGTGGTGCTGATATTTGCCTAAGAGTTGGTTAAAGGTAAGGCTTTACAATCAGGTGATCCCGGGTTCAATTCCTACTTTTCAAATGTTTTTTTTTAATACATTTTTTAAGTATTTTTGGGACATTGCTATTGTTTTCTTTTTGAAAGCTGCAGCTGTGTTGTCGTTTATGGGTGTGTTCATAATGGTACTATAAATGTTTTTTTGGATTTATTTTCTTGTTTTTTGCAACTCATTGAGTGTCTTGAGAATATTCATACTAGGTACGTACATAATACAACGCAGGCCTTTAAAAAATTCGGAAGTCGCGATCTTAAAATAACATTGGGAATGTGTTGGGAAATTTGGTATTTAAGGAGGTAGGTAGGTACTTAGCGGACTACCGGTCACTGAAGTCACCAGCCGCCACTGGCCTCGATTAATACCCTCCTCTACTGCCGATGGGCCCGGATATGTTCGGTGAAGCCATCGCAAGCTTAGATCCACACCTTCTTCTTCTGTGTTTTCCGTCCAGATCAGTGTAGCCGGCACGACCGAAGGGAAGCACTGACACGGCACCAAGTTCACCCGGTGTTACGGGCTGACATCACGGATGTTGTAGGTGATGTAGCCAACCATGTCAGTTTACATAAAAACTCCGGAGAAGAAAAAAATTTGTGATATGCACGCATCAGCTTCAAAGTCAAAGTCAATAGTCAAATATATTTATTTCAACGAGCATAAATTTGGATACAATGTATCTATATGCTATAGAAATCGTCATTACAATTATTTTATTTTTTTTTTACAGATCAGATTAAACACATATTCCATTACAATATTGTTGAAAAATTATTTATAACAGAGTTTCCCAATAGCTTCAAGCTGTTAGTGCTACAAAAAATTATAAATAAAATAAAATTTAAAAAAAAACTGCCATTCTGACGACAGTAAGGGGAAGTGGGCGGCGGGTGGCCAAGTGGTTTGGGCATCGGCTTCATGCGAGCGGTCCGCGGTTCGAATCCGGTCGGCGTGTACCAATGAATTTTTTCTGACGAAAAAATTTACGTGCATACCTACACCTGCCGCTTCACCGTTCGGAACCGGTGTAAAACTGTAGGTCCCTTCCCTTGCCCCTTACTAAGTGGTAGGCTCAAATTGTAGCCGACTGGGTTGGTACCACCGTACTGGATGTAAGATGTCCCGCATAGCAGGCTCGGTTGTGTTCTCCTCTAGTCCAGTATAGCCAGCAATCCAGGGAAGTCTCCGGTATGGCACCTACCTTCTTGGAGGTGATATTGGCTGGTCGGAGCATGCGCTTTGGCCCCTCCATCTCGGCCACCCATACCGGATTACATAAAAAAAAAAAAGTAGTGTTGGCGTCTGAACTGACCGTCGTCGCAGGCCCGCTCGGTTCGCGTTGATGAACTCCTCCTGCCGGCGCAGCAGCTCGCGGTCTCTCTCGCGGTCACGGCTCGCCAGCTCGTTCTCCACCTCCACCGTTGTGTTCTCCACGTACCTGCACCACAACATAGTACATCTAGACACCACAGACTAGCTGACGAGGGCTTGGCCAGGAATAAAATTACTAATTCCCCCTATAAATAGAATATCTTGTTTTTCTATTACGAGTATTATATGAATTAATTTAACCTATTTATCCAATATTGTCCCTTGTCGTGATTGGGACTGAGTAGGTGTTTCGAATTTAATTTATAAATTGTTACGAGTTCAAGTGCAATATGTATTGCCCACGAATGATTTTTGAACAAATACAAATACAAATAACGCCCCAGCCAGAGCCGACTGTCATTGTCTCCCTCTACGGAGACAAGCCATACTGCATCGTCATAGCCCCACTGCGATGTTGCTATCGCTTACTCGGTCTCGCTTGCCTACCGATGACGATGTTTCTTCTATAAGAACCCCCGTGAATTTTTTACTTTTTCTTATTTTTATTATTTGTTGTTATATCGGCCATAATAACACATATTCTGTGAAAATTTTCAACGGACTACCTATTACGGTTCAAGAGATACAGCCCTCGGACAGACGGACGGGCGAACGGACGGACAGACAGACAGACAGAATGCGTAGGCTTAGTAATAGGGTCCCGTACCGGATACGGAACCCTAAAAACGTTATAGAAAGCAGTTCACCTCTGGGGAGAGCGCCTGGCTGGCGGCTTGCGCTGCGCCGCGCGCGCCAGCGCCGACCGCTGCTCCGCTATAAACCTCTCCGCCGCGTCGTCAATGTCCTTTATGGGCCCCGCTGTTGACAATATATATGCAACATATATGCAAGGAGACAACGAGGAGACATTATAGAAACCTATAAAATCCTAAAACAATGCTACGATGTACCAAGTCTACAGTCAATGTACGAAAGGAGCCCTGAAGAACGTCTTCGCGGTCACTCATTAAAACTATAATGGCCCACACATAGAACCAACCCAAGGAAGCATTTTCTGACGCACCGGGACTGGAACAAATTATCTGAGGACACCGTCAGCGCCCCCTCGGTTAATTCTTTAAAAAACCAATTAGACCAAAAAAAACGAAACAAAAAACAAACAAAAATACTTAAAAATATGCACTCATAAATTAAAAAACAGAATACACGCACCAGCTGTCCGCTGTCAGTGTTTAAAATAAATTAATTAATTAATAAAATAAGTCAGGGTGTTTTATGACCATGCGTCATACATAAAGCAAACCGGTGGTTCCTTGACTAATTTGAAGTCTAAAAGGCCCAGTAAAGTTTTGTCAGATATGCCTTAATGAAGGAGTTATTAATTAAATTAGTTTTCACGCGCAAAATACTACGGTAGTGCGACCGACCCGACGCATTGTCGACGCCCGCACATGTTCATCGGTCTATTCACACGGGAGCATTTCGTAAATGGAGTGCCTTTACTTAGTTTAGTATGCAAAAAAAAATCACCATGGAACAAAAAGTACTACCCTCTCGGGGTAGCCTAGGATCCCTAGAGAGTGCGTCCCCCGGGTGGCGGATGGGGGGAAGCTCGTCGGCTGCGGACATTTGCGTGTGCGCAGCCGGAGGGTAGGAGGGAAATAAAACACCTCCCGTGGACCATTCAAGGCCGGGTGCCGAGCCCGTCATCCATTCAGAAGGAGACCTCGGCTAAGAGAGGGAGAAAACTCTGAAGAACAAACCCGCAATGGGAAGGAAAACCCGAGAAAAACCCGGGGGCCGGTGCCCGTCACCCCTAGAGGGAAACATCCCGGATAGGAGAAGGTCACTCCGAATCTAAACCGTGCAGTGGCCTGGGGCCCCGCTGCAGCTACTCCCCACCGTAAAAAATGATGTACACTGATAACGAGAGCAATCTGCGATGCGATCCGGCTAGCGCCCGGCGCTTGGGGGTAACCGGGCCCCCAAGTGAGAAATATGTCACCGAAGAGAGAAATCTGCCATGCGACCCGGCTAGCACCCGGCGCTTGGGGGTAACCGGGCCCCTAAGTGAGAAGTTTGTCACCGAAGACGGCACGGGGGTAGGGAACCAGGCCCCCATGTCTGTTGATGCACCTGGCCAAACCTCCAAGAGTGGGAAACCAGGCTTCCTTGACAGGCAATAATACTGGTCAAAACAACCAAAACACGCCGCCTGCCTTTTATATCCAATCAGGTGCGCTAAACTCATCCACATCAACTACCCTGCCAAAACCCCTCACGCAACAACTGCTACACAAAAGTTTCTTCTATACTCGACCCAGAAGTAACTCTGTTGGACCTGCAGAAATGCGAACGACTCCACACGATCCCAGAAAACAGGACTCGACTGAGTACATGGAAACTACGACCAACCAAACACACTACACTTGGCAGAGAGTACCACAACCAATGCAAGACAGAAAGAGGAAAAAACTCAGTGGTAGCAAAACACCATCGCCTGAGAGGACAAACACTCAAGGCGGAAATAGGTTCTCCATACTGCCTACTGATGATAATGGCAACAACATGGCGAAACCGCAAAAGGAAACCAGGCCACCTCCACTTATACTCTATGGGATACAAGACGTCAATGCACTCATCAAAGCAATTGAAACTGTGCTCTCAAAAAAAGATTATACACTCAAAATTATAACAAAAAATCAAATGAGAGTCAGCAGTATGTCAACAGAGTCCTATAAGAACCTGATGTCCCTAGTACGCAGAATGGGTCTAATTGGTCACACCTTTACAAGGAAGGAAGAAAAATGCCATCGCATAGTCATAAAGGGTCTTCATCACACAACCCCACACGATGCCATCATAGAAGAAATAGAAAAGACTGGCAATAAGGTGAGAGGAGAGATTATAAACGCCCGCTTTGGGGCAGAAAAGATACCCTCCTCAACATTCTTTGTTAATATTGAACCCAGCGTCAACAATAAAACTGTGAAGGACATCAAATACATATACAACACCGTGGTTACCATTGAAGACCCTAGAAAGCGCGAAAACATTGTACAATGCACCAGATGCCAGCAGTATGGGCACACAAAAAATAACTGCCTAAGACCGCATCGGTGCGTCAAATGTGCTGGTGCACACAACACATCAGAGTGCCCAAAAAAGGATCGTACAGAACCCGCGAAGTGCGCACTATGCCTGGGCAGTCACCCTGCCAATTTCAAAGGATGCGAAGTGTATCAAGAAATAAAGGCAAGAAGAAGTAACAGAAATAACACTAGGTTCAATGCCAAGAAATCAGACGCTCCACCCACTGATGACAATAGAAAAAATCCAACATTTGAAGAAAGGACTACATTTGGAAAACTTAGAGACAATAGGAGAACATACTCGGAAGTGACTAAAGAAATACCACAACATAATTCAAATGTTGAGCCAACCCAAGTCATTCAAGACTTACTGATAAAACAATCAGAAAAAATGGATACCCTGCTCCAACAAATTAGCACCCTGATGGGGCTTATTATAACGCTGGTGGACAGAATAACGAAATAGCTTCTCTAAATATCGGTACCTGGAATATCAATGGCCTAGCGCCAAATCAAAATGAAGTTGAGGCATTACTTCTGCTCCACAAGCTGGACATCTTTCTCATCTCAGAAACACATTTTACAAACAGGAGTATAATTAAAATACCAAACTACAATGTCTACAGCACTAATCACCCAGATGGAACAGCGCATGGCGGAACAGCAGTTGTAATAAGATCTTCCATTAAACACCATGAACTTCCACAGTTTAAAACAGAGCACATTCAAGCGACAACCGTAAGGGTAGAAGAGAAGAATGGGAACTTTAATGTGTCCTCAGTCTATTGTCCCCCAAAACACAAGATAACTGAACCTCTGTTCTCTGAATACTTTATGTCTCTTGGAACACGTTTTATAACAGGAGGCGATTGGAACTCCAAACACACACACTGGGGGTCAAGATTGATAACTACAAGAGGAAGGGAGCTTAAAAAAAGCGTAGATAAAAACCATCTGTCTCCAATGGCAACTGCTGAACCCACACACTGGCCTACCGATCCAAATAAACTGCCAGATTTACTGGACTTTTTTATAATAAAAGGCTTGTCTCGCCTATTCTTTTCGATTCATCCCTGCCTAGATGGCTCCTCAAATCATATCCCCGTCATAATGACAGCAAGTGCAACTGTACTACAGAATGAGAGGCGGCCACAACTCCATAATAAACTAACTGACTGGGTCTCATTCCGCAAACTAGTAAATGATAGGCTAGACCTGCACATGCCAATAAATACTAGTGAAGACATAGAGGACGCTATAGAAGAATTCAGTAAGATAATACAAGCAGCTTGTTGGGAATGCACACCCGAGGGGACATCTACCGGAAGACACAACGAAGTACCGTGGGCCATAAAGCAACAAATACTAGAGAAAAGAAGACTGCGTCGTATTTGGCACTCTAGTAGAAACCCACATGACAAATCAGCACTTAATAAAGCGACTCGCAAACTGAAGACTACTCTACAGAGTGCAAAAAATGAGTCCCTACAGGCCCAATTGGAATCTCTTACAGCCACTAAAGCGACTAACTACTCCCTCTGGAGAATGACCAAAAACTTCAACCAGCCTCAAAATATCAAACCACCAATAAAGCTTCCTAATAATACTTGGGCAAGGACGAAACAAGAAAAAGCTAATGTGTTTGCCAGGCATTTGGCCACAGTGTTTACTCCGAATGAAGCTACCGAAGGGGCAGACGAAACTGATATAGACGCAGTGCTACAGCAAGATTTCCAATTGGACGTACCTCTCAGAGCCGTCAGTTCTCAAGAGCTCATCCAAACTATCAAAACCTTAGAAGACAAAAAGGCACCTGGATTTGACCTCATAACCAAGAAGGTACTGGACGAACTCCCAAAAAAGGGCATCTCATTCTTAACCGCCCTTTTCAATGCAATGTTGAGAGTTGAATACTTCCCAGCTCTGTGGAAGGTATCTCAAATCATCATGATACATAAACAGGGTAAACCAGAAAACGAGGTCACATCCTACAGACCTATCAGCCTCCTGCCAATCATATCCAAACTGTTTGAGAAGATCCTATTGAAACAATTGTCAAGCGCTATGGCTGAAGAAGCAGTAATACCTCAACACCAGTTTGGATTTAGACAAAAACATGCGACAGTAGAGCAAGTTCACAGAGTATGCAGTGTGATAAGGAAATCCCTTGAAAATAAAGAATATTGCTCATCAGCCTTCCTAGACGTGCAGCAGGCTTTCGATAGGGTCTGGCACAAAGGCCTGCTGTATAAAATAAAAACACTTCTGCCACACTCCTTCTATGGAATACTGGAATCATACCTGTCGGCGAGATTGTTTCAGGTTAAAGAAGGAGATTGTACCTCACACTTTCACAATATACAAGCAGGAGTCCCTCAGGGATCAGTTTTGGGACCTGTCTTGTACACAATTTTCACGTCTGACCTCCCACAGTGTCCCGAGGTAACAATTGCAACATATGCAGATGACACAGCAGCCATGGCATCCAACAAAGATCCAGAAAAAGCATCTGCTTCATTACAGCATGGACTCGACAAAATAGATGCATGGCTTCGAAGATGGAGAATAAAAGCGAGCGCCACAAAGTCTGTCCACGTAACCTTCTCACTGAGAAAAGAAAATTGTCCTCCAGTGAAACTAGGTGATTGCGTACTACCCCACAGCGATACAGTGAAATATCTAGGAATGCATATAGACCGTAGACTGACCTGGAAGAAGCACATTCAAACAAAGAGAGATGCAATAAACATCAAGTACAGAAGTCTCTACTGGCTGCTGGGAAGGAACTCCAGATTGTCTACTGACAATAAGTTACTAGTTTACAACACAGTGCTCAAGCCGATATGGACGTATGGCATACAGCTGTGGGGCTCTGCTAGCGAGTCAAATATCTGCTGCATACAAAGGGTACAAAACTACATACTGAAGCAAATCTCCAATGCACCCTGGTTCATTAAAAATGAAGAGGTGCATAGCCTACTCAATGTGCCTACAATAAAGGAAGAGATCAAATCGATGGCGACGAAGTACAGATCCCGATTGGAACACCACCCAAACCAGCTTGCTGTCCAACTGACCATGCCGGACTATGTCAGACGTCTAAAAAGGCGCGACATAATGGAACTAGGGAATTAAAAATATCCCTAGCATCATTCAAGAGGAGAGATGCTCACGGCATCATCAGCTCCGAGCGACAAACCAACACTCCACCCATCTGCTCATAGTTGACGACTGATCGCAGATTAAACCTGAAAAAAAAAAAAAAAAAAAAAAAAAAATAATGGAACAAAAAGTCATCTAACTAATTCTCATTATTTTTCACTAATTCTCCCGGCACCCGGCAGCATGGATTTGCAAAACATTCGCACAATGTTTTGCATTTGCCGTATTTACACATTCGCACGATGTATCTACGCATGTAGTGCTCCTATATTCTATTGAATGATAATAGAATAATATAACGTTCGATATTCGCCGCGCCACTAGTGCGAATGTGTAAATGCGGCCGCTCAAAGGCTTGTAATTAAATAAGGCACTTTTATCGTAGCTCAAATCCTATTACTGATCAGTTTTTATATCTATCGTCGTGGGTGCTCCGCACCCACTACTCACCCCTCGTGGGTGCTGGAGCCCCCGAGCACCCACATAGTCGGCGCCTATGTATGACCTATGGTCATAAAACACCCTGTACATTCTTCACAGTTAGGGCTGCCATCCGACCGGGTTTCTTGTCCTAGTTTTGAATGCGTCTAGGGGCATCCGGGTGGATTTATTTGAGTGGTCCAGGTTTTAATCTAAGCACAACAAATAAAAAAATTCCTCCCGCTCTCACTAACGCAACGCTCAAAAGGCCCCCGTCAGGCCGGCATGGTCAAGAACGTTGAATAGCTAAGGACGTCGGACCTTCCCCGTGCCAGCGTAACACGATATTTGTAAAAGCGTACAAATAACATTCGTTACCAACCAATCAGAGCGCAATACCACCCGATACCAGCCAATGAGAGCGCGCACCGCCGTCCCCTCCGCTACCCGCGGAGCTCGGCGACACTGTTTCTCATATAAGCATTGGACAGTCTGACGTCCAACCTATTGAACGTTCTTGGGCATGGTATTAGCAATCCCCGTGCATCACAGAATGTCCATGAGCATCATTGATTTATGATTATGATTTAAAATGTTTAAAAAAATTGGTCCATTGCGAGTTTTACGCGGCACGGAGGGTCCCGTACATCCGCTATACCAGCGGTTCCCAAATAGTGGTACGCCTACCCCCAGGGGTACGCAGTTTCACGATAAGGGGTACGAGTGGGCACACTTGACGGCTACGTACACCTCTACAATATTAAGTAAAGAGAAAGGGGTCCACTTATCGATGGCTTAATCTGCAAATCGGACAACTCCATTTTGGGTAATTTTACAGGAGAGCGAAAAAACTGATTGATAAAAAAATTAGACAACTCCCCAGATGATATTCAAATTCACCATTTTACACTTTCGGAAAATCGTCCAACTCCAATACTAAATTATGTGAAGGTTATATTGCTTACAATCGTAAGCACGGTCAAAAATAATACTTTAGTGATAGATCTACTTACCGAGCACTCAATGCACACACAACAATGTCTTACACAGTAATATTAGAATTTTTAAGCATATTTTCCTATGCTACAAACGCACAGCTCTGTCACCAACAGCGGAGTTGTCACAATTTCGGTGTTGCTACCAATATGGGATGGAATTGCAATATATTTGTGCGGTCTGTATTTTCTGAAACTTAGGATTTTCGGAGTTGATAGCTTTGCAAGATATAGATAATATTTAGACCAATAAAACGACATCAAAATGTCCATACCCCCCAAAAATGGAGTTGTCCGATTTGCAGATTAAGCCATATCGTTATCTCATTAGTAAAAATTATCTCCACTGATGGAGGAAAAATAACAACCATGTGAAAATTGTTTTATTTAAACATTTTACTCAGGGGTACTTGGGTCTCAGAAAATTCACTAATTGAAATATAATTGAGAACCGCTGCGCTATACAATAACTGTAAAAGACCATATTCATCTATATTTTGTCTTTCTATAGTAATGCAAAATATAAATGACTGTGGCCATAGTTAGTGAGCCATGGGACGGACCGACAAACGAACGGAAGGACAGAGAGACAGACAGACGGCGGAACGCTAAAAAGTTGTTTGATGTGTTAGATTAAAAATAAAAAACATTCTCAGTAAAACTAAATAAAAAATAGTTTCAATACAAAACACACGTAAAACAACTAAGAAAAAGAAATTAGTAATATATTGCATTTTCTATTCTACAAACAAATAACCAAATCATTCTACAAGAACAAAATACAATAATTTAATTTAACTAGGTACATACTTTATTTTTAAAACAAAACAGCCTTACTCACGGTTCTTCCCGAGCTATGTGGCTCGACGTTTCGGGCCAAGCGTATGGCCCATCCTCATGAGCACTCTGCCTAGTGCGACGGTTGGCAGAGAACGAGCCACATAGCTCGGGAAGAACCGTGAGTAAAGCTGTTTTGTTTTAAAAATATTTAATGTCTAACAACCACGGTAATTTAAAAACCCATATAGGTACATACTTACTACATTTTTTTAAAACACACAAAACCCAGTACAAAAAAACAGCAAAGACAGATCACAAGACGTACCTACATGTGCACAAGCAAAGGGAAGCGCTGACATAGCACCTAGTTCCCACGGGAACCAAGCGATATAGCCGATCGCGTCGGCTTTCCATAGATAAAATTGTGCTTTGTTAGAAAGATATATGGAAGAACAAACCATGCAAAGTGTTCTAATATTACACAAATAATCTGGTTTATTTACCAAATTGATTTTCAAACGTCGGGCTGGGGGGCGCTTTTTCTATTCTCGTCGGAATGTACGTGAGTCCTGAAGGGAAATTCATGTTTTTATTAATTTAAATTAATTTTTTGTTTTATGTCATTCGCTATCAGCAGCTGAGCGCAAACACCGACTCGCCTATACCACCTCCGAGAAGGTAGTTGCCATACCGGAGACTTCCCTTTGGATTGCTGGCTATACTGGACTAGAGGAGAACACAGCCGAGGCTGCTATGCAGCATTCTTACATCCAGTAGGGTGGTAACAGTCGGCGACAATTTGAGCCTACCACCTATTAAGGGGCAAGGGATGAGGGATCTACAGTTTTACACCAGTTACGAACGGTAAAATTGAGAATCCATCAGAAAAAAACTCATTGGTGCATGTCGGCCGGATTCGAACCTCGGACTATGAGACCAAGAGTTCAAGCCAAGACAGCGCCGACCACCCGTCGATTAAAGGATTTTCCTACATGTCTCAATTGATGACAAATTATTCTTTTAAAATTGTCATTGTTACAAGTTTTTACGACGACATCAATTAATGGCTCCGAACAGCTGAAGGCCGGGAAAACTGGAGAAAAATTGGAGAGACATATGTCCAGCAGCGAACGCTTACGCGCTGACAAGGGTCCACGACAATCATTTCAGTTTAAAGAAAAAATGTATTTCTAAGACTTACCGTCTATAGGTGGCTGTATGTTCCCCTTAAAATGCGGATTGATCAGCACCTTCTTCCCCGTGAAGGGAATATTCGGCGGAAGCTGCAGCGGCAACATCCTCACCTCCTGCTCCCTCCTAAATCCCTCCGGCTTGGGGGGGAAATCGGGGCCCACGCCAGGCGGCGGCGGCGTCGTGTCCATTTTCCCCAAATTTTGGGGTAAATTCGGCAGCACTATCCGCGGCAACCTCGGCATCAGCGGCACGGCCTGCCTTATAGTTATCTGCGGTAAATTGTTCATGCCGTTCGGCGCCACCTCCCGCAACGGCGGCATTTGCATTCGCGGATCGAAGTTCGGCCGCAACGGCCGATTGAAGTTCGGCAGCATCATCGGACCTCTGATGTCCGGCCTTGGTTGAAACGGCGCAGGGCCTCGGAAATGCATCGGAGGTCTATCCGGAGCAAAGTTAGGCCTCGGCGGTCTAAAGTTGGGCCTGGGATCGTCCATCCCGAAGGCGCCCGGCGGCGGCGGTTGGTTGTTTATTTGCCCAAAGTTGGGCCCCGGAAAACGTTCCGGGTTGAAACCAGGCGGCGGTAAATTGGGCCGAGGGAAAGGCGGTCTGTTCTCCTGCATCTGCGGAGGCGGTACGGGCGGCCTCTGGAACGGCGGTCTTTGCGGTGAGGGTTGATTCGGCGGTCTCGGCCGCGGGACATAGTCCGTTTGTGGAATTTGCGGCCTGAGCGGTGGCTGGAACGACGGGCGCAGTTGGAAGTCCGACTGTAGAAACAGATTCAGATATTTATTTCGCCATAAAGAACACACAACATTAACAATATTTTCATTGAAATGTTTCAATGCATATTCAGTATGGTTCGCCATCACCAGGCAAGACACCTTATAGTTTTTTTTTTAAAGTAACACGTTTATTTAATAAATAACAAAAAAGTAATACTAATAACTAAAGAAATAAACCTACCTAACAAATATTAAAATAACTATCAAAAGGGGCATTTTCAAATGTTCCTAGAACACTTGCTGCATTACCCCGCTGGATAGCAAGGCTTACCCTTTGAATGAAGTAGGCCCTTGATTGCGGGACGCCAGTTGCGTCCACCAGCAGAGGCCCAAGCCTCTTTAAATATAACTAATGCGATAATTATCATTGGATGAATGTGGAAGTGTGTTAACTGTGTTTCCATACAGAGTAGTTTTGGCAAATCTAGCCATACAATTTAGATATCTGTTTTTTTTTATGTAATGTATGGGTGGCTGAGTCAAGGCAAAGCACATGCTCTAACTAGGCAATATCACCTCCGGGATGGTAGGTGCCATACCGAAGACTACCCTGGATTGCTGGCTATACTGGCCTAGACAAGAACACAACCGAGGCTGCTATGTGGCCATCTTACATCCAGTACGGTGGTACCAACCCAGTCGGCCAGAATTTGAGCCTACCACCTAGTAAGGGGCAAGGGAAGGGAGCTACAGTTTTACACCGGTTCCGAACAGTGAAGCAGGTGTAGGTATGCACGTAAATTTTTTCGTCAGAAAAAACTCATTGGTACACGCCGCCCGGATTCGAACCTCGGACCTCTCGCACGAGAAGCCGATGCCCAAACCAATCGGCCACCCGCCGCTTTGTAAGATACGTCAAAAGTATTCACATGTCTGGGGTTGACCCTCCTGTAGGGGTGATTCTGGTACCGGGGCTGGTAGTGTGGGTTCCTCCACGTTCTGAAGTCACCTCGCGGCTGATTCTGACGAGGTATATACACCTTGTCTGAAAAAAAATTAAGGGACAATGTTCAATGGTAGCATACGATCGTTTACTAAGATACTCTTTTTTTATGGAAACTGACACATCACATCACCTACAACAGCCATGATGTCAGCCCATAACACCGGGTGAACTAGGTGCCATTTCAGTGCTTCCCTTCGGTCGTGCCGGCTACACTGAACTGGACGGAAAACACGAACTATTTACATAGCCGTTTCGACTGACGTTTCATTCAGTGCGGTGGTAGCAACGCGGGCGGGTTGAACCCTACCACCTAATAAGGTAAGAAGGGAAGGAACCCACAGTTTTACGTGGAATCCGAACCACGGTCAGCCTCCAACGGTCGAGCGGTCACCCATCCAAGTACTGACCGGCCCAGCATTGCTTAACCATCAATAGCGACAGTCGATTGCCCCACTGAGCTATCGAGGCTAACAAAATGGATATAATTGTATAATGTATTTGTATTTGTAGTACTCTGTGGGGACCGGCACTTGTTGGCCCCACTGTATCTCTCCCCGTGCATGCCGATAAAGCCGACTAAGGGATAAGGACAAGATGCTGTGCCAAAAGGGCGAAAGGCTAGCCACCTCTCACATTGGCGCGGTCCTTCCGCCGATTCATGAAGCAGGTGGGTCTTCATGCCTTACTTGCTGCTTGATAGTATATTGTCCGAATACTTTGCTAAACATGGTGGTCGGTGTTGTGCTGTTATTTACAAAGAGTACTTGCAGCACGACACCGATTTCTCTGCTTACCCCGATTGTCGGGATACAGCGTGTGGTATGTATGTATGCATAATTTTGTATTTTGATGAGCTTTTGACAAAGTGGTCAAAGTCTAGTAAACGGAAGTTCGTGGGTTCAATACCCGCTAGCACCGCACAGAATGAAAGGTCGGTCGAAATGGCTACTAGTCCAGGAAACGAGGAAATTCCTTGTATGGGCTCTTCGGACTAATTCCTCTGTCGCTGAAACTTTGCAGTGTGATAGAGTAGGGTTTAAAATATATTTTTGACAAATTATCTAGGATTTTTGATGTTTGGAAGTTAGGTATTAAAATGAATGAATGCCTAAAAATGAAAATCGCTTATAACTGCTGATGAAAAATTGCTCCGTCCGAAATTCCTTCGGTATATGATATTATATATTAATAAGAGTATATATTAACATTATCTAGGAAAATTTCGATTTCGAATAGGCAGAAATTTTAAAATATCTATTTTGTATCACAACTTCTTCAGAAAAATTGCTCTGTCAATTTGAATTTTTTTATATGTCTTAATTTATTTAAATATATCGCTTTTGACAATTATCTAGGAAATTTTCCATATTGATCACACCTTTACAGATTTTCGGCAATAATTCGCTGTGAAAAATTGCTCCGTCCGAAATTCCTTCGGAATATGATATTTTAAATTAATAAGAGTATACATACAACATTATCTAGGAAAATTTCGATTTCGAATAGGCAGAAATTTGAAAATACCTATTTTGTATCACAACTTCTTCAGAAAATTGACCATATAAATGCCAAAAGGCACCAACCCACAAATTGGTTAAAAATGAGTTAAATATACCAATCGAGAGCTAATCAACCCTCTATTTTTTGCAGAAAAGACCCAGGCAGGCTACTTGGTATGATACTAATAGGTTTCTATACATTCGTCTAAGAACCATCCGCCCAATTGAGGTATATCGCAACAGCAGAAAAGAATTATGCTACTTGGTACTAGCTAACTGGTCAGATTTTTTTTTTGCGTAAAAGATCCAAGCGTGATGGACTTTTTTGTTTTTAATGAAGTACGCTAAAAGTATTTATCAAAACAGAGCCAAGATATCTGGTTCTTTTTGGCATTATATAATAAAAACAAACTGTATATCGCAAAGTGCAACCAATTTATGTGGTTCTTTTTGGCATTTATAATAAAAACAAACGGTATATTGCAAAAATGGAATCAATTTATGTGGTTGGTTTGCCTTTGGGGACCTATAGTGAGTCTTATTTCATTGGAAATAAGAGTTCTTTTTCTAAAAATAAAATCAAACATGTCTACGTTCTATGAAACAGAACTCCTAATAATAAATAAGTTCAGTTCAGTTCACTACCGCGACGAATGTGTCAGTTCACGACCGCGAAGTAAAGTAAATTGCTGTTTTCGACGTTGCTCAATGTACCTACTACGTAGTGATCGCGACATATCGTCAGAGTGTAGTTCGACGTCGTCGTCCAAGCAGGTGCCTACGCCGCGCCGCCTAACGTAACCATTGAAGATAGAATAGAATAGAATAGAATATTTATTTGTATAACATATACAAGTCACAAACTAACATTCACACATTTTAAAATTTTTCTATTTAGAAAATAAAACAATATGAAACATAATAAATGAATCCTATTAAAATTAAAATTATTAATAATATAAATCCGATATAAAAGTCACACGTGCCTCCTGGGTGGTGCCAAATGAACAGCAATCAGCGTGTGGGAGATCTTCGGATCGGCTGGGTTCGCCACCACACCCCGGGAGAAACAATTACACCGGCATAACAATTCGCTGTGTTCCGGTGTACTTCCCGGGGACCCAGTAGCAGGTGGGGTTGGCTATGGTGAGGAGTAGGCCAGTGATCCCGACGCGGATTCGCTGTTCAGAGGTGACGCATCGACACGGTTGACAGGGAGACCCGGTTAAACGGTTATTCCGCTGGCCGCCCGCCGGGTAGTACAGGAGCCCAATCGCGTCTAACCAACGCGAGAGGCTGCCCCGGTCAACCGGCGCATAATCCCGGAGTGGTCCGGCGTGCCGGTTGGTGACCGGAGTAGGGGTTCCGGCGGCCACTTCCGGGGGGGGGGGGGGGGGGGGGGGGTGTGGGGGACCGGGGGCCTTTCCGTCTTCCGTGTCGGCGCAACACTAACCTGAGTAGTAAGCGATGAAGCTAGGGTCCACGCTTTGCCCGTGAATCACCACAGCCACCCTTTCATGCTCTTTCCCTCCCTCTTACAAAAATCATGGCAGTGAAAAAAAAGGAAAAAAAGGTTCAATCAGCGGTGCACACCCTTACACCACTATTTAGCGTTGACTCGACCAACGTGCGGGGGTTGCATACCAATTTGAATGCCGTCCATCACCACCTGGAGACGAAGAAGCCGGCCTTGCTTTTCCTGACGGAATCACAAATATATCGACCTGCACTACCCCGGCTACACCCTGGAAGAAGCCTTCCGGTCGCGAGCCGGGGTTTGCTTGTTTGTCAGGGCAGATATTTGCTGTCGTCGCCTGCGCTGCCTTGAGGACTCCGAGCTATCAGTACTTTGGGTCCACGAGGATCTGGGAACGGTCTCGCGGGTGTACGCCTGTCTGTACAGGTCGCACTCTGGTGATGCAGAGACAGCTCGGTTATTTGAGTACCTGAGTGGAGCGGCAGACAAAGTCCAAGAGCGGTTCCCTACCGCGGATTTGGTTCTTCTTGGAGACTTCAATGCCCATCACGAGGCATGGCTAGGCTCCAGGAGAACTGACTTTGCGGGGAGAGCCGCCTACGACTTCGCCCTGACGCATGACCTGTCTCAACTGGTAGACCAGCCCACCAGGCTGCCAGATATAGACGGTCATGAACCCTCTCTGCTGGATCTTCTGCTGACAACGAACCCCACTGGATATAAGGTCGCAGTGAGAGCCCCGCTGGGTTCCTCTGATCATTGTTTAGTGTGGTCCACGGTGCCATCTTCGCCTCCTCAGTCCCGTACTGGAGGAACGCGTCGAATTTGGCACTACGCGTCAGCAGATTGGGATGGGATGCGAGAACCCTTCGCATCCTACCCTTGGAGAGACATCTGCTTCAGTTCGGGCGATCCGTCGCAATGCGCTAATACCGTTGCCGAGGTGGTTCTGGGGGCAATGGAAATATTTATTCGCAGCGCCTCTGTCTACCTCGGTGGTAAAAGCCAACCATGGTACAGCCGCGACTGTGCTGATGCTGTCGCAGCTAAATGCGCAGCTTATCGGGCATGGTCGCGCGCTCGTGCCGGACGTGATCCGAACGCATCCTAACTGAAGAAGGAATACAACCGCCTCTCCAGATCCTGCAAAAAGGTTATTGCCAGGGCCAAATTTGACCACATCGGCAGAATCGGCGATAGACTGAACCAGCACCCAACTGGGAGCCGTGAGTTCTGGTCTCTCGCTAAATATGTCGAGTCAAATTTATGCCGCTCCTCTCTTCCACCTCTGCAGTGTCCTGGAGGCTCACTTGCCCACTCCGCAAAGAAGAAAGCCGACTTACTGGTATCTCTCTTTGCGGGGAACTCCAACCTGGACGATGGGGGTGCCACTCCCCCATCCATACCTAGGTGTGAGAACTCCATGTCGGAAGTGCAGTTTCGACAACGGACTGTACGGGCGGAACTTCTCTCCCTAGACGTCAGGAAGGCGAGTGGGCCGGATAGGATTCCTGCATTGGTGTTAAAAAGGTGTGCTCCCGAGCTGGCCCCAGTGTTGACGAGCCTATTCCGTCTCTCCTACGTGTGTGCCGGCGGCCTGGAAATCTGCGTTTTTGCAAGCGGTCCCTAAAAAGGGTGACCGCTCAAACCCGTCAAACTACCGACCTATAGCGATTACCTCCCTTTTCTGTAAGGTGATGGAGCGCATTATCAATACGCAGCTCATGAAGTACCTGGAGACGAATGACCTCATCAGCGATCGGCAATACGGCTTCCGGCCAAAACGATCTGCTGGTGATCTCCTAGCGTACGTCACTCACCTTTGGGGGGAATCGCTTGAAGGTCATGGTGAATTGATGCTACCTATTTTAATTTTGAATTTTAATTTATTTTAATTTTATTTTAATTTTATATTTTTTTATATTGACATAATTGAATTTTTAACCTTTGACAATTCTATTGATGCGAAGTATTTTAATTTAGCTCTAGTTTTAATTGCCTTTCATGCACAAAACAGTTTTTTTTTCTCTGTATTCTTATAATTTTTAGTTATGTACCTATATTATTGCTAATTATTAGTCCCTTACCATGGCTAGACCCAGACAGTTTCAATTGTAAATTTGGTAAACTAAAATGTGACGAACTCAAGTGTACCGATGGTACCTAAGATGGAAATGAATAAATGAAAAATGAAATGAAAAATTATTGGCAATTGGCCTTGATATTGCCAAGGCATTTGATCGGCTTTGGCACAAGTCGCTCTTGGGCAAATTGCCGGCTTACGGACTTCCTTCTGGCCTCTGTGACTGGGTCGCCGACTTCCTACATGGGCGTAGCATTCAGGTCCTAGTGGACGGTTGCTCGTCGGACGCCATGTCAGTGAACGCCGGCGTACCACAAGGATCTGTGTTGTCACCCACGCTGTTTCTTCTGCATATCAATGATATGCTGTCTCTGGGCAACATACATTGTTATGCGGATGACAGTACGGCACACGGATCCTACACCAGTCACCCTTCAGCCAGTCGGGATATTGAGGCGAAGACTTGTGTCTGAGCTCGAACACACACTCGGCTCTATTTCCGAATGGGGCCGTAGCAATTTGGTCGAGTTCAACGCTTCCAAGACACAAGTTTGCGCGTTAAGTGCGAAGAGAGCGGCGTTCACACCGGCTCCTTCATTCCAAGGCACGTCGCTTAAATTAAGCGAACACCTCCGGGTCCTCGGAGTCGAACTGTCGCACGACTTGAACTTTCGTCGCCATATCGAGGGGAAGGCCAAGCTGGCTTCTAAAAAGCTGGGCGTACTCAATAAGGTGCGACGGTACTTCACGCCGGACCAAAGGCTGCTTTTGTATAAATCGCAGATCAGGTCCTGCTTGTAGTACTGCTCGCACCTGTGGGATGGCTCTGCCAAATACCAGCTTGCGCCTCTGGACTCGATCCAGCGTCGAGCCGTGCGACTAGTGGGTGACCCCGCAGTGTCCCGCGATCTAAAACCACTGCAACACCGTAGGGATGTCGGCTCCCTAAGTGTGTTCTATCGCTTATTCCATGGGGAGTACTCGGAGGAGCTGTTTAACGCAATCCCGCCGTCCCCTTTCCATCTCCGCACCACATGAACTGGGCAGGGATTGCATCCCTATACGCTGGACTTACCGCGGATGCGTACTAATCGATTCTGCAGATCATTCCTCTACAGAACCGGTAAACTCTGGAATGCTCTCCCTGCTCATATATTTCCCCCCAAGTACAGTCTCGGGTCCTTCAAGAGGGGCGTGAATGGGCACCTGTCAGGCCGGCATGGCATTCGCAACCCCCGCATACGACCGAATGTCCATGGGCGTCGTTAGACACCTTATGGGTGGCTCGGCGCCATTTGTCGCGCTTTCAATAAAAAAATTAATAAAAAACAAACGTTCCTCCATTCTCTTCGCCTCAAGACTCTACCTGCAGCGGTCTTCATGCAAGAAGCACACAGCGCCTCCTGGCGGAAAGGAGAAGAGTCCGGTTGCCTAGGCGACGGACTGTTGTGATCTGACACGTCCGAAAATACAAGCGGGAGCGGGCGGTTTTGTTCAAACATTTTGCTCTGGAAAAGATAAAATCCACCCTGATCGAGCGCGGCGCGGGCTCTCAGGGCTTGTTGCGACCTAATACGGCATAAGTATAGTGAGTGTAGTTTCCGAAGTGTGTGCGTAGCTGGGCCCAGCAGATCCTCGGACACCGGGACGTTTCCGTGCCGATCGACGACCACCACCTGAAGGACCGAGCTATCGAAGGTGCGGCTGCGGGCGGAGACATCAACGTCCAGGTAGGAGGTACCACACCACCACACACTTTGCGCTACACCTCGAAGCTAGTCCGACGAATCCCGACGCTGCAAAGAAGGAGTCCAACATTTCCCTGTGTTCCCCCGACGCCATCCAGACGCAGTCCGACATCTACGTGAGCTCGGAAGCTAGTCCGACGAATCCCGAAGCTGCTCAGAAGGAGTCCAACATTGCCCTGCGTTCCCACGACGCCATTCAGACGGAGTCCGACATCTAAGTGAGCTCGGAAGCTAGTCCGACGAATCCCGACGCTGCTAAGAAAGAGCCCGACACTGCCCTGGCGTTCCCCGACACAATACAGACGGAGCCCGACATCCAAGTAAGCCTCAAAGCTAGTCCGACGAATCCCGACGCTGCTCAGAAGGAGTCCGACACTGCCCTGCGTTCCCCCGACGCCACCCAGACGCAGTCCGACATCTAAGCGAGCTCTGAAACCAGTCCGACGAATCCCGACGCTGCTCAGAAGGAGTCCGACACTGCCCTGCGTTCCCCCGACGCCATCCAGACGCAGTCCGACATCTAAGCGAGCTCCGAAACCAGCCCGACGAATCCCGACGCGGCTCAGAAGGAGTCCGACACTGCCCCTGCGTTCCCCCGACGCCATCCAGACGCGGTCTGACATCTTAGCGAGCCTCGAAGCCAGTCCGACGAATCCCGACGCAGCTCGGAAGGAGCCCGACACTGCCCTACGTCCCCCGACGCCATCCCGACGGAGCCCGATACTGCCCTGCGTTCCCCGACGCCATCCAGACGGAGCCCGACACCTAAGCGAATTTCCGAAGTCAGCCAGACGGATCCAGACGCTACGCCAAACTAATCCTATCACGAAGCGCAAAATAAGATCTGAACTGACTGATAGATAACAGTAGACAACACCCGTCGCCGCCGCGTAAACCAGCCTCGGGGAAACTTGTAAAAGTCCCAATCGTCTCTTATTTACCCTATTTCACCCCTTATGAAACTATCAAACCCAGAATATGAGTACCGCTGCGGTGACGGCGTGATATTGCATGTGCACAGCCGCACCCCCACCCAACTACAGTCCACCCACTAACACCACGGGGTGAGAACGACTGTTGCGTACAGCGGCCCCATTCGGAAATAGACCGAAGCGTTTGTTTGAGATCAGACACAAGTCTTCGCCTCTTCATCCACAACATCCCGTCTGACTGAAGGGTCACTGGTATTGGATCCATGTGCTGTACTGTCATCCGCATAACAATTTATGTTGCCGAGTGGCAGCATGTCATTGATATGCAGAAGAAACAGTGTTGGTGACAAGACAACACAGATCCCTGCGGTACGCCGGCATTCACTGACAGGGCGTCCGAAGAGCAACCGTCCACTAGGACCTGAATGCTACGCCCAGTCGGCGACCCAGTCGCAGAGGCCAGAAGGAAGTCCGTACGACGGAAGCTAGCCCAGAAGCGATTTGTGCCAAGCCCATTCGAATGCCTTGGCAATATCGAGACCAATTCACACCGTTTCAGCACCAATGCAGGAATCATATCCGGCCCACTCGCCTTCCTGGTGTCTAGGGAGATAAGCTCCGCCCGCACAGTTCGTTGTCGGAACTGTACTTCCGGCATGGAGTTCTCACACCTAGTTATGGATTGGGGGATGGCACCCCATCGTCCAGGGTGGAGTTCTACGCAAAGAGAGCATTTACATTTGCGGAGTGGGCAAGTGAGCCCCCAGGACACTGTAGAGGTGGAAGGGAGGAGCGGTAGAAAATCGATACGACAGATTTGGCGAGAGACCAAAACTCACGGCTCCCAGTTGGGTGCTGGTTCAGCCTATCACCAACTCTGCCGATATGCTCGAATTTGGCCCTGGCGATAGCCCTCTTGCAGGATCTGGAGAGGCGGTTGTATTCTTTCTTCAGTTCGGATACATTAGGATCGCGTCTGGCACGAGCGCACGACCATGCACGATAAGCTGCGCCATTAGCTGCGACAGCTTCACCACAGTCGCGGCTGTACCAGGCCTGGCTTTTACCACCGAGGCGCACGAGGGCGCTGGGAATGAACATCTCCATTCCCCCCAGAACCACCTCGGCTACGGCATTGGCGCATTCTGCCGGAATGCGCCAATGCCGTAGCCAAGGTGTAGATCATCCGAACTGAAGCATAGCTCTCTCCATGGGTAGGATGTGATGTATTCTCGCATCCCGTCCCAATCCGCTTACACGTAGTGCCAAATTGGACGCATTCCTCCAGTACGAGACTAAGGAGGCAAAAATGGCACCGTGGACCCCACTAAACAGTGGTCAGAGAAGCCAAGAGGAGTGCTCACTGTGACTTTGTATCCAGCAGGGTTCGTCGTCAGCAGAAGATCCAGCAGAGAGGGTGCATGACCGTCCATGTCTGGCACTTTGGTAGGTTGGTCTATCAGTTGAGGCAGGTCATGCGTCAGGGCGAAGTCGTAGGCGGCTCTCCCCTCGAAGTCAGTTCTCCCGGAGCCCAGCCACTCCTCGTGATGGGCATTAAAATCCCCAAGCAGAACCATATCCGCGGATATATATATATATAGGGAAACTACATGCACTTCATCTGCCGCTCTACTCAAGTGCTCGAACAATCGAGCTGTCCCCGCGTCGTCTGAGTGCGACCTGTAGATACTTACAGGCGGACACACGCGACTCCGTCCCCAAGTGAACCGATTTTGATGATTCTTTTTTTATTTGAAAGCTGGTGCTTTCCGTGTGGTCCCATTTCAATTTCATCAAGATCGGATTGGAAAGCGAGGCGGATTCGCGAAGCCAAAGGCCGAGCGATTCCGCCGAGTACATTAATAGCAAAAATTACTAAAAAAACTGAAATAAAAAACTATTAAAAAAAATATAAAAACCGCCGTCAAAAATGTATGAAATAAAAAAAATCGAACCCTAGAGTTGAAGGCGGTGCTAAAGCAAGCAAAAATAACCGACCGCCTTCAACTCTAGGGTTCGATTTTTTTTAATTTCATACATTTTTGAAGGCGGTTTTTAATTTTTTTAATCGTTTTTTTACAAAAATGTATACACTTTATTTACATACAGACTGTACGTGCATGAAATATGTTTAATAAGTTGTTTCGACATACTGTCATACAAATTAATTTACAGAACGAAAGTTAAATTTTAAAAGTTCCTAATACTATATAGGCCCTACATTTTCGTTCCATAGGCGGCAGGACGGCGCGGCGGAGCGGCGTTGTAGTGGGACGACAGAGGTGGCGGGCGGAATAGCGAGCCGCGAGCATCGACGACGCTCGCGTGTCGTCTCGTCGGTCGCGGTGCGGGACGATGAGCTGCTGGCGCGCGGGCGGGCGGGCTTATTCTTCCCCACTCCCCGCAGCCCTCCCGCACCCCGAGTTCAGTGTAGTGCGAGCGCGCGCTTTTTAAACGTTGTTTTATTATATTGCGATACTCGAAACTACTCGAAAGTTCATGTTTAATGGAGAAATTTTATTGGATAATATACAATTATATTATATTTTGATGTTCTGTGTCTAATAAGTTAATAAAATCAGACGAAGCAATTTTTCACAGTGCTTGGGTTATTGCCAAAAATATGTAAAGGTGTGATCGATAAGGAAAATTTCCTAGATAATTGTGAAAAGCGATATATTTAAAGAAATTAGGAGATGAAAAAAAATAAAAATTGACAGAGTAATTTTTATATGTATTTTCAAATTTCTGCCTGTTCGAAATCGAAATTTTCCTAGATAATGTTATATATATACTATTATTAATATATAATATCATATTCCGAAAGAATTTTGGACGGAGCAATTTTTCACAGCGAATTATTGCCGAAAATCTGTAAAGGTGTGATCGATAAGGAAAATTTCCTAGATACTTGTCTAAAGCGATATATATAAATAAATTAAGACATATAATAAAATAAAAATTGACAGAGCAATTTTTCTGAAGAAGTTGTGATACAAAATAGGTATTTTCAAATTTCTGCCTATTCGAAATAGAAATTTTCATAGATAATGTTATATATATACTCTTATTAATATATAATATCATATACCGAAGGAACTTCGGACGGAGCAATTTTTCACCAGCAGTTATAAGCGATTTTCATCTTTAGGTATAAATACCTAACTTCCAAACATCAAAAATCCTAGATAATTTGTCAAACGTGTATTTTAAACCCTACTTTATCACACTGCAAAGATTCAGCGACAGAGGAATTACGTCGAGTGGAAATGCTTTATTGATTGGAGTATACGTAAATAGTCTGTCCAGATACGGACCAAAGTGAAGCACTACCATGGCAGCTAGTAGCGGCGGCAGGAGCAATGTGGACTGACTTCGTGGGTGTATCAGGTGGTGTAGCCAACCGCGACAGGCTCCATAAAAAACTATAAGCCATCCAGTTCAGTGTAGTCGGCACGACCAAAGGGAAGCACAGACGTGCCACCTGGTTCACAGCGGTGTTTTCGGCTGACATCACGGATGTAGCCAAACGTGGAAGTTTAAAAAAAATACAACAAGATCTCACCCAATGAGTCGGGAATGTCCCGAATTTGTGGAGTCCTCGCCATACCAGGTGGTCTCTCCGCTGGGAACCTTTCTCTCGGTGCCGTTTCCACCACCATCTCACCATCTGACAATCAATAGTTCGCTATCACCTCTGTTGCGGTATTGAAAAAAAAAACAAAAATTGTTTTACAAAAACCAGTGTGGGTGTCTGTGCCAACGGACCAGACGTACCCGAAACAGGCTCTATAAACCTGATACACATAAGTCTTTGTGTTTAAAACTCTTAGTAAAATTCTTAATCTTGCTGTCAGGCCGTGTTTTTTTTTTTTTATGGAACCTGACACGGTTGGCTACATCACCTACAACATCCGTGATGTCAGCCCATAACACAGGGTGAACTAGGTGCCATGTTCTGGCATGAACTAGGCTGCAGTTTCTTCTTCGTGGGCGTAATCGAACCGGATAGAACAAATTGTGACAAGTTCGAGTGCAGTCTTACTACCATATGAATGATCAATAAGAAAAGCAGATTTGTGGACTATAAAAGCTTGTTAAACGGGAAATCGGGAAACACATTCGCCGGTAGACAATTCCATAGGAACAATTTGGAAAAACGATGGGTCCTCAAAAGCCCAATGTCAACAACATCAAAGAGAGGTGAGAACAGGCCTATACTTACTGGGTGACATGACAGTGGGCGCCATCGGCGGTACTTCAGCTATCGGCGACACCGGCTGAAAAAGACAATACAAATTTGAATCGATAATTGATAACAGATGCCAAAATGCAAAATTTCAGGCCCAGAGGTCCAGGCGACTGGCAGTCCAGGATGCAGTGATTCAGAGTAACAGACGACAGATAGGGGTTTTGTAGCGGGTGTCTATAATAAAATAGTAGAAAGTCACATACAAACACACAAAATTTCAGCAGGCGGGGCATGATGAAGAGGAATTTCTTTATGGAAACTGACACATCACGGATGTTGTAGGTGAGGTAGCCACCTACAACATCCGTGATGTCAGCCCATAACACCTTGATGAACTAGGTCCCATATCAGTGCTTCCCTTCGGTCGTGGCGGCTACACTGAACTGGACGGAAAACACATACTATTTACATAGCCGTTTCAACCGACTTTTCATTCAGTGCGGTGGTACAACCCGGGCGGGTTAAACCCTACCACCTAGTAACGTAAGAAAGGAAGGGGCCTACAGTTTTACGTGGAATCCGAACCACGGTCAGCCTCCAACGGTCAGCCTCCAACGGTCGAGCGGTCACCCATCCAAGTAGGTACTGACCGCGGCCAGATGTGTTTATGATCACGACCCACAGTCGACTGACCGGACCACTGAGGTACCGAGGCTGACCAAAGCTAGTAAGTAGTGAAACATAAAAATATTCTCACCACTTCGGCCGGCATCGACTGTACTGGCGTCGAATCGTAAATAGGTTCGCCATATCTATTGAACGACTCCCCTTCAAATTCATTCTGAACGTCCGCGACGTTCGGAACGACACATTCATTGTCCACACCGTTGCTGTACCCGTCCACATAATGCTCTATGTCCGGTCGAAACGGGACGCTCTGTGGTTCGTAAGTAGGAACATTTGGTTCCGAATACGGGCCGGACGATTCCGAATATGGGCCAGACGGCTCCGAATATGGAACGGATGATTCCGCAGCGTACACCGCAGACGACTCTGCATATGGAACGGACGATTCCGAATATGGAACAGACGGTTCCGTGTACGGTAGGTTTGGCTCCGGAACGTAAGAGCGCGAGGGCACGTTCTGGGCTTCGAAGTCGTCGGCTAGCAGCTGGTCTTCCTCGTCGTTGCCGAGGTTGTAGTCCGCGAGGCTGTGGTCTCCTAGATCGTCCGCCAACAGGTCTTCACTGTAACAAAAAATCAAAAACATTTGGAAGAACGAAGGCACAGAGGTGATCTCATCGAAACCTACAAAATTTTATCAAAACGGTATGATGTGGCAGATCTCAAATTAATGTACACAATTAATACGAACAATCACCTACGTGGACACTCATTAAAACTAAACCGAACCTCAAGCAAATCAAACCAAAGAAAACACTTTATTGCCAACCGGGTAGTCGACTCGTGGAATAGACTCCCAGAGGAAGTGATTAGTGCTACTTCAGTTAACAGCTTCAAAAACAGACTTGACATTTATATAAAAGACCACAAACTTTAGAATGAAAAAAAAAACAAAAAAAAAACAAAAATAATTAAAAATCAAACAAGTGCACCAATGTACCAACTTCGATGTACACGCATCAGCTTTAAAGCTGCTAGTGTATCTAAACAATAATAACAATTTAATGTTTGTATAAACGCACAAATTCCATTTGTTTCCAACCAATCAGAGCGCGATACCGCCCGATACCACCCAATCAGAGCTTTTCTCATAAGCATAGGACAGTCTGACGTCAAACCTATTAAAGTGTTCTTGCAAAAAATCATTAAACTATAGTGCTTCAAAAGTATCATAGTGCATAGTCTCGTAGAACATAAAATACTTTTAATTACTTCACTTTCCACTGTCACAAATATATTTTTTTCCGTAGTAATAGTGGAACCTCGATTACTCGGACACTGATTATTGGGATGTCGAGTTATTTGGACGCGTCCGGTTATTCGGACGTCTAGTTATTCGGACGTCGTCTTACATGCATAGTGTCATGCCTGTTTCCCAGTGGGGTAGGCAGAGACGATGCATATCCGCGTGCAACGACCCTGACATACCCTGCCGCGTCTTCCACTCTCATAATGTTCTTCATACATGCTCGTCGGTTAAGGGTACTACGCACTTGACCCTTTTGAGCATTCATAACATACCTACACACAATGAGGAATTATGTTTCACTAGAGCTATCGCTACGAAGAAAGATACAGAGAAACGGCGTCCCATCAGCTGAGCTATGAGGTAAGGTAGAGGGGAGGCGGAGCGCAGAGCCGAGCGGTAGAGGGGAGCTCGCGCGGGGCAGGAAGCGACTGGGAGTGCGGCTAGCTGGCGGTGATAGGGGCTCGCGCGGGGCGGGAAGCGAGCGGAGAGGGGCTAGCGGCCGGTTAGCGACAACGCCAGCCAAGGCCAATCCAACATGTCACAACATGTGCATTGAAATACAACCGGGCATGCGCGATGCGCGCAGGCGGTGCCGCGCGCGTCGAGTTCGGCCGCTCGCGATCGACTAGTTTCGATGTGCCCCAATTCATAAATTGTGCCTCAACTCGGCGGAGCAATGCCCGTTGCCCGAGTAAGAGTTCTAGTGAATCATCTTCGTTGCCTACACATACTTTTGTCAGAAAGCATAATGACAACAGCAGTTGGAATTTTCAATTAACTTGGGTAATGGTCTCCGAGCGGCGAACGGATCAAATTATAATATAAAAAAACCGGCCAAATGCGAGTCGGACTCGAGCACCGAGGTTCCGCACCACAAAAAAAAAACATTGAAAAAAAAACATGTTTCTTGTATGGGATTGTATTGTATTTTTTGTTATATCCGCCATAATAACACATATTGTGTGAAAATTTCAACAGGCTACCTATTACGGTTCAAGAGATACAGCCCTCGGACGGACGGACGGACGGACGGACGGACGGACGGACGGACGGACGGACGGACGGACGGAGGGACGGACAGACAGACAGACAGACGGCGTAGGCTTAGTAATATGCTTCCGTACGGGATACGGAAACCTAATAAAAATTAACGCTTTTGTTACTAGATTGACACAGCATTCTATCATACAGAATTCCAAATTACATGTCGCGGGAATGATATGCGCAGCGTAATTAGCAACTGCAATAGAAATGTGTATGAGTAACAACGCCAGACCAAGCGTAATGTTTGCAAATATAAACGTGAAATGCAGTAACACAGGTAAAAAATCGGAAGAAAGCCGGATTCCGCGTTGCGAAGCTAAAGACGCAAATTATAAGTGTGGGATGTTTTCGGTTCGCCAACACTATGTATTATGGGAATATAGCATTAAATATCGTCTCAATTCATGAAATTGTTGTATTTTGAAAAGAAAAGGACGATAAAAACAATTTACTCACTTGTCCGACATGTTGACGATTGACTTTTTTTTTTCGTTGACATGAGGGCAGTGTTGCCAGCGGGGTCTTGTCAAAAGTTACCTGAAATAGAAAAAAAGTAACCATTTAGTGTTTTAGTGTGAAAAGTAACCTTTCATTTTTTTTCGTGTGTCAATCGAATTAAGTAGTGCTTATCGGTTATCCTCATCCTTGTACGTATTTATTGTACACTTACCTAGTTTTTCATGCGTTTTTTTTTCAATTCAGACCAATAAGTAAGTAGGCCCGACCGACACAAACAAACAAAACTAAACTTTCTTTCATACATCGACCAACATGACACGACGATCGACGACTCGAGGCGACACGAACGAACGACAGCAAATGAACTCGAAAAGAGCGAATTAGATTGATCGAGCGAGCAAGCGAGACGCTTTTGTGATTTGGTTATTCACACCCTTTAGTGTGAGAGGGAAAGGCGTATTTTTAACATGTTTTAAGAATACACACAGAACCACGACGATTTACGCGCGAGGTGTTGCGTTGCCAACATGAAAAAAATATAAGTGAGAATTCTGGCCACAGAACTCGCATTGAATCCACAGTAAAGCATAATAGTCTTTGGTACAAACATAGATCTATTTCCGCCGTTTAATTGGTTTCGTGTAAAAAAATAAATTAAAAATGTTTTATACAAATTAATTCTGAAAAATCACCTAAAAGTAACCTTTTGAGTCGTGTAACCTAGAAGTAACCTTTCAGCGTTAAAAGTAACCTAAAAGGTTACAAAAGTAACCTTCTGCTGCATGAGGGTTGCCAGATCAAATCTTTAAAAGCGCCACAAAAAGTAAAAAATAACGTTATTTTTATTAAATAAATGATTATAATGTTGGAAGCGAACAGGTTAAATCCTAGGTATAAAGTAAGTCCTAATTGACCGTATTGCTTAGATTTTCTTTTACTTTTCCTTGTTTCATTAAATGTTTAATTCTTCTTTTTAATTGCTTGGCAGTGTTCATTTGACACAATTAAGGTAATACCGTTTACCAAGCGCAATGCGGTAGACTGTGAACCACTTGTGTTTAGTCGTGGGGAATATATTATACAGCAGGCAACATATTATATTATAAATTTACAGCATTTATAACGTTAAAAATATTCCACCACATCTGCTGTTTGCTGTAATGCTGTTTTGCTATTTATCTCGTACGTACCGCCATCTAGTTGATATAATAAAAATTATTTGTTGTAGCCTGTAGGTATTTGAAGCTCTCGCTCGATAGAGGGCTGTGTTTATAGTATTTTGTAAGTTAACCCATAATGCAATGACTTAAGGTTACATTTTAAATAATTTAATAAAACAGCAGACTCGCACGTTGGAAATATGTCATAGACTAGACTGCTGTTTGTTAGAAACAGCAACCATAAACAGCAGACTGGCACGTTAGAAATATATTATAATTCTGCCTGCTGTATTCCCGTATAATATAATATTTATCTCTTATTTCAATTATGCTAGTTATTCCAACAGCGTTAGGTTAAAATTCCAACACCACCAAAAACAGCATTCTAACGATACAGCACTCTAAAACAGCTGCGATATAAAAACAGCAGATCATTATAACGTGCTGTTGAAAAACAGCCGTTGTCCCCCTCTCTACTTGTGTTTATTTCCTGATTTTCCAAAGGGCAAGAAAGAACACAAAGTAAAGATGTAACGGGAATTTACCCGTATTGCAAAAGGAACAAGTTAGTTAGTTATTATAACAAAGTATATTTTTCATGCAAAAGTAAATAAATATTTCGTGTTAGAACGAGACAAGACTAGACCAGACAAATTTTGTCATTGTTTTAATATTTCGTTCAGTGACATTTCTCGCTGTCTCCAAATTTGGAGACAGGCGCTGTGTAGAATTTTGGCTTTTATGAAAGTAAATCGACTATAGTTTTGGATTGTAAAGTGGTATAAATCACAGACCATCCACTTAAACCGAGAAAAGTGGTCTGTGGTATAAATAATACTTTCGTTCGGTCGGATCGATTTTCTAAATTATCGCATTGAACTTATCGTACAATTGGAATGAGCTATAATCTATGTTAGAAAAGCGTATCGAACGAGATATACACATTGACCGTTGTGTCTCTTTCATCGTCATCAATAGTGTGAAAATAAGATTTTGAAGTTTTAGATACCTACCTATGTATTTCGATAGGACCCCTTCGACTAGATGTTATACACAATGTCTACTGAAGCGGAGCGTGTTCTATAAACCACTTGAAATTGTTTGTTTTGATAAACTTTATTTTATTTTCTTTGTTTCTTTTATGTTCTATTTCCTTTAAATCGTGTGGCCAATAATTTGTTCCCATAATACTATCTATGTATTTTACATAATGGACCTGCCTTGTTTACAAACTCCACACGTATAATTTTATCATAGTCCTAAGTCCATTGCTGAGTAATAATTATAATAAGCTCGAAGCTGGCAGAGCTCAATCCAGTTTTAGTATAAATATTTTGTAAACTATCCCAATGAGACCGAAAAAGAAAGGAAATTGGTAGCCGAAGGTAGCAGAATGGACATAGCATGTATTGAACATTACGGGAACATAGATTACTTACACCACAAATAAATAATATTGCCAGAAGTGAATCAATGTTTCTAGCTAAAAAAGCAAATTCTGAAAATTTGAAAAAAAAACCGTAGAGCACATGCATGGCCATTCGAAAGCCACACAAGTACTCAAGTAATGCAATGCACAGATCTCACAAGTAAAATCGAGCAAATCATAGGTTAGTCAATAGGTTTTTTTCTTTTTTAGGTTTCCGTATCCCGTACGGAAGCCTATTACTAAGCCTACGCCGTCTGTCTGTCCGTCCGTCCGTCCGTCTGTCTGTCCGAGGGCTGTATCTCTGGAACCGTAATAGGTAGCCCGTTGAAATTTTCACATGATATGTGTTAATATGGCCAATATAACAACAAATAATAAAAAATAGAAAAAGTAAAAAATTAAGGGGGGTTCCCATACAAGAAACGTGTTTTTTATAACCGGTATGAATGGCTGAGTCAGAGGGGCCAAAGCTCCGACCAGCCAATATTACCACGTTCACCATTGGAAAATTTGTACGAAAGCACTGGACTGCAATAGTAAAATAATGTCCTCAATCAAATTTCAATTGCAATCGCTAAGTTCTGTCAAAACATGATAAATTTTATAGGTTAGAGAAATAAAACCAATACTTTTTTTTATATTTTATTAGATTGTTCACCAGCTAAGTACATTATTTTTGCCTATAAATAAATTAGAGCAGGTAAATTATTTCCTATGACGATACATACATACGTTAGCTATTTATTACATAAATAAGTACAAGAAAAACAATACTCAGTGCTTAGATACATTTACTAAAATACATAGGCATGTGAACTTAGCTGTAATAAAATGTACACTTATCATTATGTACTACCTACTTAATTTCTACGTCTGTATAACATGTTTGTACATATTCTATTTACACAAAATATACAAGAGAAAATCAGATCTGCTAAATGACTAAGTTTTGTTCAGGAGAGATTTTTAAAGGACTCGCAAGTTTAAAAATAAAATTTTGCTAAATTGTTTCTTTAAAATTACCTATATAAAGTTAATCATAAATTGGTTTTTGTGCGATGAGGACACCAACAACTGAAAATTGTAAATAAAAAACCCGACCAAATGCGAGTCGCACTCGCGCACCGAGGGTTCCGTAACACCACGTAAAGTGCGACAAGGCTTGAAATGAACGTGGATGACGTTTGTGCGAGAGAGAGAGTTTGTCAATTTTGAAAATTTCCTTACGCTAGGGGAAAATATCGCTGCAAAAGAAAATTGATGTAAAGTACATATAAGGTAGGTAGGTACTTACTTATTTTTTATTTGATGTATTGAATTTTAGGAAGACTTGTTCACTACTAAAATAACAGATAGACTTCGATTTCTGCTAACAATACCACAGACTAAGAAGTGATACTGACGTACGCGTGAACGGGTGAAATGCGAGACGGTCATCTGGCAACACCGTGGCGGCTTTAGTTCCACTGTCAGCCACGTTCATTTCAAGCGTTGTCGCACTATAATTGTCCGGTTTACATTATTATTCCCAACAAGTTTCACGCTACTACCCGGCACGTACAACTCGTAACTTGGCATCTGTGCGAGAGGGACGGCGTTATACGCATGCGATCGTTGGTATAACGCTGTCCCGCTCGCACAGAGGCCAAGTTATGTGCCGGGGCATATACCGTTTTTACGATAGAGCAAAAGCAAACAAAAAAATGTGCTGTGAGACATTGCTTCTTGCCAAATTAGTAATGTAAAAGTATTTGATATTAATTTGAACTTGATACCTCTACCATCGATGCCTCTACCCTTTCCTGAGAAAAAGGTCTTGAAAGACAGATAAACGGACAACAAAGTGATCCTATAAGGGTTCCGTTTTTTTCTTCCCCTTTGAAGTACGGAACCCTAAAAACAGTGGTCCACTGAAAGCAATTTTATAATTTATACCTTAGCTTACCTATATGCTTTCTTTCCATATTGTCTCTGTAATAAAATGTTGTGCAAATTATAATGCAACGCGCAAAAAACCTATGTAATCGTTTTTTTTACGGTGAAAATCATGGTTATTTTTCAAATGTAAAAAAATCATAGGGCCGGCTTTGTATTGAGATCAGTTATATATAGGTAATGCAAAGTTTCATGATCTAATGCTAATAAAAACCGCTATGCACGGTTTGGAGGTAAACATTTTTGTCTATTTAGAAAATTTAATGTAATCTTGTTTTCGACAAACATAATAAGTACCAGTCAGTACTCAACTATACTATATATTCATTACAGAGCGATTGTTGCAGTATTGTTGATATAACAGAGGACCATGTGAAATGTAAGGTATTACAGACTCTTAAGTACGAGTACTTTTTAATTCACATAGTATTATTTCAACTTTTCTCTTTTATGATTTAAAAAAATTCAATGTCTCACTGCAATTATCAAAATGGGAATACTTTTGAAATAAAGAAAAATTAATTTGCTATTGCTTACACTACTTGTTCAACTAAAATGCCCTGTCTGTACATGTAACCTTAAAACCTATAGTTTAGAGTAGGTAGATTTACAGTTTATAAAATCTCATTGCAGATACGTAATGTTGCCATTTATGAAAAGTAACCTTAAATAGGTAATTTTCCTGTCTTACAGAAAGAACGAAATCTGTTCTTAGGGTCAGCTCACACCGAGACGGGACGCGAAGAACTTGTTTACTACACAAAAAGGTAAAAAATTTAGTGAGAGCGCGAAAGCGTACTAGATACGTGTACCTACGTTTAAGCCGGGTCTCGTGCGCATGTTTTTTTCGAAAAATTACACAAGAAACATTTGTTTCCATACACATGTGTATGTCCACGCCTCAATGTTTCGATGTTTCTGTGTAATGTTTCGAAAAAAAAACATTTGCAGGACACGCGGCTTTACATCGCCCCGGCGGGCGGCGCCGCCGCGCGGCGGCCGCCCTCTCGATCTTCTTCTCGCATCTGCATGTCGCGTCGCGTCGCTTCGCGTGGCGGTGTGAATTGACCCTTATTTTGATTCTGAATCGTCCGCTCGTACTTCAGTTAATGTGAGTGATAGTTGCTGTTAAAAATTACAGTACTTGCCTATACCTGTCACTTATTGGTGGTAATAGGATTAATCCAATTGATGAAAGTACGTACGTTACTCTTTGATTGCAATGCAAGAGCAAGCCTCAACCTTCTCAATCGGTCTAACTAATAAAATAAAATTAAAACCGACGTACAGATCCCGTCAGCATATAATTTGCGTGTAGAGCTTTAGAAAGAGACAATTCGATTGTAGATCGCCCCGCACAGAGACGAGCGAGTTCGTGCAACAGGGACGACGCTCTACAACGACAACCGGATGGTCTCTTTCTAAAGCTCCACCAGCTCCACGGGTTTAACCCGCCCGGGTTGGTACCACCGCACTGAATGAAACGTCGGTCTAAACGGCTATGTAAATAGTTTGTGTTTTCCGACCAGTTCAGTGTAGCCGGCACGATCAAAGGGGGAAGCACTGACATGGCACCTAGTTCACCCGGTGTTATGGGCTGACATCACGGACGTTGTAGGTGATGTAGCCAACCGTGTCAGTTTCCATAAAAAAAAAAAAAAAAAAAAACCAGCGATATGCTAAGCTAATGTAAAGCCGCGTCTCCTGCGAATGTTTTTTTTTCGAAACATTACACAGAAACATCGAAACATTGGGGCGTGGCCATCCACTTTTGTATGAAAACCATAGAGAAATAATCTTTTTTTTTTTCATGTTTTTTGTGTATTGTTTCGAAACAACATTCGCAGGAGACCCGGCTTAAGCTCGACACGCATTATTTTCTGCCGGGAACTGTAGCTTATACCTATAACACAAATAACTCGTGGATAATGATTTTGAATAGTGAAAAACAAATTGTTGAAATTTATTGTGGTTGTACATGCAAGAAATCTGCTAAAAAGTAGCGATCTGCAACTATAAAAAAAACCACGACAATACAGACAGACTCTTTAAAAGTTCTTTTCTGACATTATCATATAGCAAGGTATGTACTGCAGGCAGTTACTGAATTTGTAATCAAATCACCCCTTTGCCTAATTACTCGTGAAAGTCATTTGTACATATGATAGATTACATTTTAAACTATTTCCGACTAGTCTTAAATCTAGTCAATGCTTAGACAGTCATATCAGAACGAATTTATGATTTTATAAACAAATCGAAAAAAGTTGCACCACCAAATAAGCAGGGTTGCCAAATGTCCGGTTTTGGGCCGGACAGTCCGGTTTTTGAGGCTTGTGTCCGATTTACAAAATAATGAAAAACCGTACGTCAAGTCGTCGTTTTTTTGTGCATATAACGCAAATATTAAGTTTTTTCAGAACATTTTAATACTATTGTTAATGGTGTTCTTCTATTTTGCAATCAGTTCGATTCAATCCAACCCTTTTATTTATTACTCTTATCTCCCATTCATTTTCAAAAGTAAAGATCATGAAAAAATTGTACTTGAGAATCAAAGGGTACCCTTCAATTTTCTGTGAAACATTTGTACCGGTAAAACCAAAGGCCCTTTGATGAATAATAGCCGGTTTTTTTCAACTAAACAGTCTGGCAACCCTGCCAATCACGGTTATTAATACGACATTTTCGAATATCTACAGAACAACCAACGCGACAAAATCAAACGTTACATCTACCTACCTATTCCGACTGTGTAAGAGCAAGAAGGGTCTTCCCTTTTCACAAATTGATTGATACAATACCGTCTCGTAGGTGTGTTGTAACGCTGTAACCACTCTAGCAACTCTAGTCTCTTTTGCGCCATTTTGGGTCGATATCGACCCTCTGGCGCGCGATAGGTTAAGTGCAAAACTCACACACACATTGGTTGTACAACCATCTCGATTCAAAGTCGACCATTTACGGTTCGACCTCGTTGAAAGTCATATGGTTGTACAGCTGGCTCATTAAGAGCCCGAGAGGCCAAAATTAGGGCGTCGGTGGCAAGCTGTCATCACTCTCGAGGTATGTGACGTAGTTGTCGTCATGGTGGCTGCTCTGTGAGGAGTGTGGGGGCCGCGCGGGGGGAGGCAGCGTTGGGACGTCATAGCCGTGCATCTGGAAAGATAATTAATTATAATTATTCCAATAGAGCGGCGGTTGGCCGAGTGGTTTGGGCATCGGCTTCTCATGCGAGAGGTCCGAGGTTCGAATGCGGTCGGCGTGTATCAATGAGTTTTTTTTTAAGAAAAAGTTTACGTGCATACCTACACCTGCTGCTTCACTGTTCGATATCAGTGTAAAACTGAAGGTCCCTTCTCTGGTCACATAAGTCAAAGCTCGTCGCTTACTAGGTCGTATTGTAGCCGACTGCATTGTTACCACCGTACTGGATGTAAGATGGCCGCATAGCAGCCTCGGTTGTGTTCTTCTCTAGTCCTGTATAGCCAAGTGCCAACAATCCAGAGAAGTCTCCGGTATGCCACCTACCTCCTCGGAGGTGATATTACCTGGTCGGAGCATGTGCTTTGGGCAGTCCGACTCAGCCAACCATACCGGATTACATCGTTGGCTTCCGATGGGGCCGGCCGGTCCCCCAAAAGTTCGCGTCGAAAAATATCGCCAATAGCGACATTAGTGATTGTTTCTTATTAAAACGTGTGATTGACTTATTTTATGTTGTTGATTGCTTTCTGCAATAAGTTCCTTCTGTAGTGCATAAATATTAATTCAGACCTAATGGAAGAGACGGAAGTCTGGATAAAGATTTCAAGAACAGCAGCAGAGGATAATGATATTGATATCAAAGTGTTAGAGTTATGGTTAGGGCCCCTGAGCCCTGTTATCACTGCGACCTAAGAAGTTACATACATACATATCACACACGCTGAATCCCGATAATCGGGGTAAGCAGAGTAATCGGTGTTGTGCTGCAAGAACTCTGGTAAATTACAGCACAACACCGACCACCACGTTTCGCAAATTATTCGAACAAGATTCAATCGATCAAGCAGCAAGTAAGGCACGAAGACCCACCTGCTGCACCTGCTACTCAGTGGAAGTACCATGCCAAGGTGAGAGGTGGCGAGCCTGTCGCCCTTTAGCACGGCATCTTGTCCTTATCCCTTAGTCGCCTTTTACGTCATGCACGGGGAGAGATGCAGTCAAGCTATTCTTTTTATTAAGTACCGGCCCCACACGGTACTTCTATGTTCTATTTCACAATAAAAAGTCAAGTTATCTCTCAAAAGTTTATAGCTCACACCCAAGTCCGATTTCCGGTATGAAGATATCCTTGGGGTTGAGTGCCTGTATTTGGCATGGGTTAAAAATATAGGTAACCCCAAAGAATACGGCTTCTACTGCGAATGAGCGGTTCATATGTTCACAAAGGATGCGTATGGCCGTATAGGAAGTAGATTAGTAGGCGAATTTTTTATTCTTTATTCATCATCCATAGACAGTGCACTGCACTCGGATTCGTCATATTTTAACATTTAACATTTAGCATTTTGCCAGTTGGATTTATCACAGCGCAGAAGAACGGGCATGAAATTTCGCTGGATAATTTTTATTTACGTACACTTTTTTATGCATAGCGCGACATGTGGCATCATTTCACCTACAAGTAGGTGTCTATCGATGCCCATGGACATTCTGTGATGCACGGGGATTGCGAACGCCATGCCGGCCTGA
Organism: Nematopogon swammerdamellus; assembly: GCA_946902875.1. Taxonomy (NCBI): domain Eukaryota; kingdom Metazoa; phylum Arthropoda; class Insecta; order Lepidoptera; family Adelidae; genus Nematopogon; species Nematopogon swammerdamellus. Next base: position 12,456,116 of record OX336359.1, read on the forward strand.
CAGGAGCCTTTTCACGCATCTTTTGAAAAACCCCAGGCTGTACTGTATATAAACTCTTATTAATTTAATTAACTTTAATTAATGACTTGACTGAACCCTATGTTCTTTGTATTTTTTTATACTAAGTATCTTTTATTTTCTTTTGTACTTAGACGTACTCGTAGTATGTTACATCCTTATTATGTAAGTTATATAAAAAAAAAAACTCCATAAGTTTTCTTACCCGGTTCTTCCTTATAGATTGCATTGCTGAACGGGACATGACAAAAAAAATGATGGCGAACCATACTGAATATGCATATGTCTCTATGAAATATTGGTAATGTTGTGTCTTTATGGCGAAATAAATATCTGAATCTGAATCTGTACTTGGGAGGAAATAGATGGGCAGGGAGTGCGTTCCAAATGTAGTATTTAGAAGTATTAGTATTTACAATGCACAATACCTGATTGACAAGGTGCTGGAAGGCCGGGTTGTGATGAGGCGCGCGCGACGTGTCCAGGTCCGCGTGGAGGGCGAAGTCCGAGAGTGCCTTCCACGGCGGCTGGTACGCCGTGACCTCTAGTGCCAGGGACCCGGGTGCCTCATGCCTGACGGGAGACCCGGCCACGAGAGGGACGCCGAGTGACATATAGCCAAGACGACGACCTTCCTGTTCACATGGCAAGGTTCACAAAGCGTGTTCACAAAGCGGGCCGGGTGGCCGAGCGGTTTGGGCATCGGCTTCTCATGCGAGAGGTCCGAGGTTCGAATCCGGTCGGCGTGCACAAATGAGTTTTTTCTGAGGAAAAAATTTACGAGGGACACCGAGTGACATATAGCCAAGACGACGACCTTCCTGTTCACATGGCAAGGTTCACAAAGCGTGTTCACAAAGCGGTGGCGGGTGGCCGAGTGGTTTGGGCATCGGCTTCTCACGCGAGAGGTGCGAGGTTCGAATCCGGTCGGCGTGTGCCAATGAGTTTTTTCTGACGAAAAAATTTACGAGGGACACCGAGTGACATATAGCCAAGGCCACGACCTTCCTGTTCACATGGCAAGGTTCACAAAGCGGGCCGGGTGGCCGAGCGGTTTGGGCATCGGCTTCTCACGCGAGAGGTCCGAGGTTCGAATCTGGTCGGCGTGTACCAATGAGTTTTTTCTGACGAAAAAATTTACGAGGGACACCGAGTGACATATAGCCAAGACGACGACCTTCCTGTTCACATGGCAAGGTTCACAAAGCGTGTTCACAAAGCGGGGCGGGGGGCCACCGGTGATAGTTTGGGCATCGGCTTCTCATGCGAGAGGTCCGAGGTTCGAATCCGGTCGGCGTGTACCGATAAGATTTTTATGACGAAAAATTGGTACCACCGCACTGAATGAAAGTTCGGTCGAAACGGCTATGTAAATAGTTCGTGTTTTCAGTCCAGTTCAGTGTAGCCGGCACGACCAAAGGGAAGCACTGACGTGGCACCTAGTTCACCAAAGCGATCATCCGAATTCGATGAAACTTAGTACAAGCACATCTAGCTATTCGTGACACAGGATAGGCTAAATAAAATTCAGTTCAGGTTACGCTAAGATATACATAGCTCTCATACAAACCGAATTCTTTCGCGCGCCGAAATAAAGGTACGGTAGCGGGCTTTCTTACGAATTTCAAGCGAGCGAAGGCGCGGGCTTAAGTTAGTTATATCATAAAGATTTAAGCGAGGTCATCGACAAAGCATACGTAGATAATTTACACAGGTAATTAATCTAACTTTTGTCAATATGCCCGCTTCATTAACTCATTTATCAGTATCTAACGATTTTTATCGATATCAGCGTTCATTTTATCTTCTGCACTGTTTATCATTTATTTAGATATATTGAGAGAGAAAACTTTATTTCTTCAAGAAATATTATTTATCAAATCTCAAACATCCAAAGGTTGACTGTAAGAAATCTCTGTAAGGAATAAGTCCGCCTTTGCACCTTATGTAAATTTTCCAATGTATTTGTTACTGTTTAATGTTTACTGGAGCAATAAAGAATTTTCTATCTATCTATCTATCTAAATATTTAACAGTAATTAGCACATTAGAACATATTTTACGCGAGGTGCAAAGGCGGACTTATCACTTACAGAGATTTCTTCCAGTCAACCTTTGGATGTTTGAGAGTCGAGAAATATAGTGTCATGTAAGCAGGTAGTAGCAGAAGAGTTGATCGTGAGAATTGAAGATAAAATAATTAATAATAAGAATATTTATTATTAATCGCGGTAAGCAGAGTAATCGGTGTTGTGCTGTAAGAACTCTCGCAAATTACAGCACAACACCGACCACCACGTTTAGCAAAGTATTACCACAAGATAACTATATCAAGCAGCAAGTAAGGCACGAAGACCCACCTGCTGCATGACTCGGTGGAAGGACCGTGCCAAGGTGAGAGAAGGCTATCCTGTCGCCCTTTAGCACGGCATCTTGTCCTTATCACTTTAATAGCCTTTTACGATATGCACGGAAAGAGATGCAGTGGGGCTATTCTTTTCAAGTACTGTCAGCGCGTACGTTCGTGGCCTCCGGCAGGAATGCGAGAATGGAATATATAGTACTGTGAATCAATCTCTGAAAGTAACGACATTTACGAAACCTCTATTTTATTTAATGATATTAAATTATTTATCTAATAAGGTTTTATTGCGTGGTTGAAGTACGAAGACAAAACAGGAATAATAGTTTAAAGGTCTATCGGCCTCCACCAGCAGAGGCCACGAACGTGCGCGCTAACAGTAAGTACATGCTAATTAAATAAAAGCTTCACTATTTTCTATTACTAAAAGTTATGAATTATAGACAAAAATAAAAGACAGTGCGGCATTTGACACAGTGCCGTCTCGCTCTCTCGGCCAAAGGAAACGCACCTTTTCCTGCTGCATCTGCATCTTCAGCTGTATGGTCTTCTTCTTGTCCTTGCAGCGTTTGTTCTGGAACCAGACCCTGATGACCCTCGGACTGAGGCCGGTCATCTCGACCAGCTGCTCCTTCATCAGAGCATCGGGACGGGGGTTGGCGGCGTAGCATGTCCTGCGCAATTGTATTGTATTGTATTGTATTTTTTTTTTGTAAATACTCGGCAATTAAAGCTAGTTATGACTTCCTCGCATTCGCCGTCGTGACTATGGGTGCTTGGAGTAAAGAATCAAAAAAATTTGTTCGGTCAATATGTTCTAAATTAGGCAACAGAAATGTCAGGAGTACCTAACTGCGAAACATTCCTCAGGCAAAGGATCGCCCTTGCTATTCAACGTGGAAAAGCAGCGAGTGTTTTAGGTATCCTTCGCAACTGTCTATTTAGTACCTATTTTTGCTGTTGAATAAATAAATTCACCCATTGTATTGTATTGTATTGTATTGTATTGTATTGTATTGTATTGTATTGTATTGTATTCTATTGTATTGTATTCTATTGTATTCTATTGTATTGTATTGTATTCTCTTCTCTTTCTTTTCTAAACATTTTGTGACACTAACCTATACTTAAGAAAATGAAATTGTTACTAACGTTCTCAACAATAAAAAAAAATTCGAATTTGGAATCTGTTTGTCATTTCATTAGGCTGTCTGTTTTCTAATAAATAAAAAAATAAATAAGCACAATTTTGAAAGGAGCTTATAAGCTCCTTTTGTCGATGACACGTTTTTTTCGGGAGTGATTTATGAGAACGGGTAATCTAGTAGAGCATTATAATTTTCTGGTATATGTTACTCACCGAAGAGTGTGTAGCTGCTTCTCGTTGAGAACCGTTCTCACTCTCGTGGGTTTGCCATCCGTGGCGCCGGAGCCGCGCGCGCGGCCGCCGCCTTTGTGCGAGCCAGACTCGCTGCCTGAATCTGTGGGCGAGATTGTCTATGGTTATTTCGATGTTGCCCGCTTGTACAGCGGCGTCCTGTCATTCAGTGCGGGGTGGTACTAACCCGGGCGGAGGGTTAAACCATACCACCTAGTAGTGTTTTCATTTGACGAAGGCACGAGGGGTATGAGGTAGGAAGTGGTGTGAGACCGCGCGGAGCTCAGTAGGGAACAACTCGGTTCGACGGAGCAACGCGGAGACGTGTAGAACGTGTGTACCGACCGGGCACCGAGTTCGTTCTCTACTGAGCTCCGCGCGGTCGCCTCTCGCACCACTTCCTACCTCGTACCCTTCCTCGTGCCTTCGTAAAATGAAAACATTCTACCTAAGGCATGAGTAAGGTAAGAAGGGAAGGGGCCTACAGTTTTGTATCGTGTGACAAAGTTCTAAAAATGTATTTCCATTTTAAACCTAACTGTATTTCACCGTCACACCACAGCCACACCACTAGCCGGCGCTTCAAAGGCGGCGGCGCTTTTGATATCAAAGAGACCGCGGGCCAGTGTCCGACACAGTCGATTTTATCTTATCGTGTTATCGATATTCGATAATCTGGCGCCGCCGCCGCTAGATTCACAAATTATGTAATAATAAACCACTCATGTCCTGATTTTGCGAGTGTCAATATTTGATTTTTCCTGGGTTATTTCGTGGGGAAATGTACCTGGATTAGATTGGATTATAATTTGTGTGTAGTTTAAACTACGAATCTTGATCATTAGCAAATTATGTCAGACAGTCAGCCTTTTTACGACCTCTTCAAATTTGTCTCCAATCCTCTCGGCCGCCTTCAGCGGTACGGAACCACTGCTTTCCTCCGACGGCGACGTCCCACCAGCAGGCCTATTCTATATTAGATACTAGCTTTTGGCCGCGGCTTCGCTCGCGTGAAATGCGTATTTAAAAAGAAGAAAGTAAGTAAGCCCGCTACCGTACCTTTATTTCGGCGCGCGCAACAATTCGGTTTGTATGAGAGCAACATCTTAGCGTAACCAGAACAGAATTGTATTTAGCCTATCCTGTGTCACGTATAATAGTTAAATGTGCTTGTACTAAGTTTCATCGAATTCGGATGATCGGTTTAAGAGTTATGGAGGAACATACATACATACAGAAACGATTTCTAAAAATCGTCAATTTAGTTTTAGTGTCATACAACAGAGCATCAAATACCTACCGCGGGCGCGCGCATTTCATGCTCTGTGGTGTCATACATAGAGTCTACAAACTCAGTATCTCATAAAAATAAGTAACTTATTCCATGACCATCCCTTACAGATTTATTACCTATTAGTATTTATGATTAGTATTTAGTATTATTGATTATTTATGTATTTATAAAAAAGGTGCCGGGAGTGGATGGATGAGAAGAGCGGAAGACCGCGTGTGGTGGCGTGCCTTGGGAGAGGCCTATGTCCAGCAGTGGACCGATACAGGCTGATGATGATGATGATGATGATGATGATTTATGATTATCGCAAAAATAGCAATAACCGCAGCTCTGTCTCACTAGACGCATTGAGACACCCGTTGGATTGAGTGAGACGGATCGTAAGAAATTGCTATTAGCTATGAACTTCTAATATAAATAACACCATATATTAACCCCTGACGCGAAAGGAGGGATGTTTTGACGCCTCCGTCTCTGTCTGTGTGTCTGTCTGTGGCATCGTAGCTCCCAAACGGTTGGGCCGATTTGGATGTGGTTTTTTTATTAGAAAGCTGGGTTAAACGGGATTGTTCTTAGCTATGTTTTATGAAGATCAGATCATCAGTACTTTTCCAAATTGGTGAAGGGATATCTGGTGTAAAATGACAATTTATTACACTTTCACTCGTCATCATTAGGTAAATAAACAGATCAAATACGACTTTGGTGACGACAGCATAAGGTTCAACGTTGAACCGTGCAAGTTGACTGTTCGCAAAAATTATGCGACATCATGAAGGTGCAATAGAACGAAAATTTGGAAATAATACGTCACGGCCCGGTGGCGTAGTTGGTTGTCGCGTTGGCGGCTCAAGCCAGATACCCAGGTTCGAATCCAGGCCGGGATAGAAAACCTACTCACTCCTCAAATTTAACACGTGAAGTGCGCGTATTTCACCTTAACAAGTAGGTTTTTATATCGTAAAAAAAAATTGTATGGGAACGTAATCAGTATCTGATACACATACACCCCTTAGCGTAAAGTTACCTACTAATGAATGAAAGACCTTATATACACGGTGTTGCAGTTGCCCTCGTAATATTTTTAACTGACATAAGGGGGTTATTCTATATTATGTGAAACTAAACAACTTACAGGGCGAAAAAAATTTTTTTGAAACAAAAAAATAATAATTTTTTCATACAAATTTTAAATACCTGTTCTCAAAATGTATGGAGAAAAAAAAATATTTTTTTCTTCAAATTAAAAAGCCGTAGAACAAAAGTTGTTCTATTTCACGTACAGAAACACGTACACGTACCCCTTTCGGGTTTTACGGTTGTGATTGCAACACCGTTTATAAAGGGTTGTTATAAGTTTAACCTGTGTGTGTATGTTTGTAAGGGTGTGTCTGCCTGTGGCATCGTAGATCCCAAACGGATCGACCGATTTGGATGCGGTTTTTTTTTATTAGCATTGGTTATGTTCTCTTTTGTCATCATAATGCACTATATTTTGGTCATCAAATTGCACGACATTTTGGTCATCATATTGCACGAATATATCGTGCGTAAGGTGGAGTGCTTAATTCAGCTTATTGTGATATTACGCTCTCGATACGACGATAGCGCTGCTTATCGTAACACGTTCAATTATCTATTTCTCACACTTTGTTTTGCCGACTCGACCCGTGGCGTGGAAGAGTGACTCAGTACGGCGGCTATTAACTAAGTCGCGCGTGATGAGAACGCAACAAAAAAAAAATGTTTTTTATGTAAACCGACACCCCTGGCTACATCACCTACAACATCCGCGATGTCAGCCCGTAACACCGGGTGAACTAGGTGCCGTGTCAGTGCTTCCTGTCGGTCGTGCCGGCTACACATGAACTATTTACGTAGCCGTTTCGACCGACGTTTCATTCAGTGTTTCATTCACGTCCCGGGCGGGATGAACCCTACCCTAGTAAGGTAAGAAGGGAAGGGACCTACAGTTTTACGTGTAATTCGAACCACGGTCAGCATCTAACAGTCGAGCGGTCACCCATTAAAGTAGTGGCCGCAACAGTTGACCGACCGCACAACTGAGCTACCGAGGCTGACATTGCCACGGTAAAAAGGATGTCACGTGACGACTAAGACAAATTACAAACAAATCTAGAACATCTATGAGTTTATGGCCTTTGCTGTAGAGACTCTTGGGGCCATTGACTTATCTTGGGGCATGGAGCCCGGACACGATCAGTTTTTCCAAGAAACTGAGAAAACTATTCATTGACGCGTCTGGGGACCTCCGCCGCCGCCGTGCCCGGGCGGATGTCAATTCGGATTTCAGCGGATCAGCCTGGCGATCCAGACCAGAGGGAGAACACCGCTTTAGTCATGGGGACCATGCTAATGGTCCCTATGGACAATTATTTTTATTTATAGTTAGATTTATTTAGATAATTAATTTAGTTTTTTTTAAGTTTAATTTTAATCTTTTTTGATTTTCAGAGTTACATACGTCACGCCTGTTTCCCGGTGGGGTAGACACAGACAACGGATCTCCACGTGCCGCGATCCTGACACACCTCTGCCGCCTCTTCCACTCTCATAATGCTCTTCATGCATGCTCGTTCGGTTAACAGGTACTACGCACTTGACCCTTTTTGAGCACACGCCCGATCTTGTCCAGATTACGCAGGTACGTGCGTCTAGGGCGACCCTTCCCGACTCTTCCACTCACATTTGCTCCATAAATTTCTTCCGTTAGTCTCCTATCCTCGCTCCTATTATCCATTCTTCCAACATGGCCGATTTCGCAATCTTTGTCACTATACATATATTCTTTCAGACCACAGCGCTCTCGCACTACCAGAGATTACTTATAGTTACTTCGTAACAGATAAATCACTTCATAGAAAAAGTTCCATACCTTGTGCTTTAATAGCCTACTGTTTTACGTCGCCAATCGCTGCGTGCGAAAATATACCTAAACGATCCAGTGTAAAGTGATTATTGCTTTGCAGCTGCGCGCAGTTGCGTGGGCGAGCGTGTAGGTATGCTTCACGCGGCTGACGAATTTCCACTGAATTAGATCGCCGGCGGTCCATCGGGCGGTAGGTAGTCAGCGCGCGCAAGTACATAGAGTGCGTGAGGCCTGGCACTACACTATTACAGATTTTTGTATGGGATTTTGGTTACACTGGTCTTCATGTCGCGTTACTTTTATGTTTTTATGTTCTGTGGTTGCAAGTACAAGACGTTATATTGTAAATCCTTCTCATGGCAACCCCCGGCACGCGGGTCATCACAAAGCTAATCCCCGTAGGTGTGAAAAGGGCCTAACGTTTCATCCTCTGACGGATTAATCTACAAAGTGACCCCTCTGAATCATCTAGTGCGATAATTAGTACTGAAAGGGTTGGATCATATGGACATACAAAGCTAGCTAGTACTTTCCCGGCTGCGATAACGTCCGTATAAAATCCATACAAAAAAAATCTGTCGAGTGCGAGTTTTACTCGCGCACGGAGGTTTCCGTATCTATCCGCTATCAATAATATCCGCCTATCCGCTCAGGTGGCATGGTCTTCGAATTTTAATTTCGAAGATATGTAGGACGATCGGAGAAAAGCCTCAATGAGGTCGATGGCAATTGACGGTGGGAAAATGACAGCACCTCAATGAGGTCGTTGGCAATTGAGCGGCTATCTTTTGTCTTTCAACAATGCATTGTATAAAAGCCTGTGGCGCCATCTATTATTCATTAGTGTGACTAATCGATTTTGCGCACGTTTGTTGTATGGGAGCCCCCCTTAATTTTTAACATTTTCTTTTTTTGTTGTTATATCCGCCATAGTAACACATATTCTGTGAAAATTTCAACGGGCTACCTATTACTGTTTAAGAGATACAGCCCTCGGACAGACGGACGGACGTACAGACAGACAGACGGCGGAGGCTAAAGTAATAGGCTTCCGTACGGAATACGGAAACCTAAAAAGTTCTAAGTAGCATGTGTAGTTATTCAGAAACCTCCCAAACCGGACGATGCCCGCGAGCGGAGCTTCGGACATACCAAACTAGCCGATAGCCTACAAAAGCGAAGAAAAATAAGTGTTCGGCCACACTGACCGGAGTGAGCGCGGCGGGGCGGACGGCCCGGGCGCCTTCGCGGGGGGTCGCATCGCTCGCCGCTCCGCCGCCGCGTCGCTAGTCAGTGTGGCCGAACTAGAACCAATTTGTGCCGTGTCAGAATGTGAACATGGCGAGCGGACTGATGACTAGTCTATTTGAAAGAGACAGTATATGAACTGAGTCTCTTAACCTATTAGAAAGAGACAATATCTGAGATGGAGTATCTTAACCTATTTGGAAGAGACAACATCTAAGACGAAAACCTTAATCTATTCGAAAGAAACGTTATCTAAGACTGATTCTCTTAAATTATTTGAAAGAGACTATATCTGAGATGGGGTATCTTATCCTATTTGGAAGAGACAAAATCTAAGGCGAAGACCTTCATCTATTTGAAAGAGACAATATCTGAGACGGAGTATCTTAACCTATTGTTTGAAAAAGACAATATCTGATATGGAGTCTCTTAACCTATTTCAAAGAGACATTATTTGACACGGAGTCTCTTAACATATTTGAGAGAAACAATACCTGAGACGGAGTCTCTTAACCTATTTGAGAGAAACAATACCTGAGACGGAGTCTCTTAACCTATTTGAGAGAAACAATACCTGAGACGGAGTCTCTTAACCTATTTCAAAGAGACATTATTTGACACGGAGTCTCTTAATATATTTGAGAGAAACAATACCTGAGACGGAGTCTCTTAACCTATTTGAGAGAAACAATATCTGAGACGGAGTCTCTAAACCTTGAGAGAGATATTGAAAGAGGCAATATCTCAGACGGAGTTCTCTTAAGAGTGGGCCTTTGAATGAGAATATCAGTTAGTATGTGATACAGATTCTGAAAAAGAGTCTGTTATTAGTTAGAGTTCTTTGTCTTTGAGAGAGATAGAGAATGAGAGTTTATATAAAAGTGTTTTGTGAAATTATCTGATAACAGAGCCCAGCTATTCTGATGATTTAGGCATTAAGAACATGGCGGTGCCAATCCTGATTACTTTGTGTCACGTATCTCTCTATATTCCATCGTACTCGGAATGGCTTAGACCTGTTCCTGAGTGTCTCTTAGGGTAAATTGAACACTCCTTGAGATAGAGTATCTGGACCGACATGACATAGAGACCGAAATATGTTTTCTGAGATAGTTCCTGAAAACACCTTTGTCAGAGAGCAACCTCCAAGTTCATGAGACTGCGTCTCTATGTCTCTGAGAAGGAGAAGATCATCATCACCATCATCATCATCAGCCTGTATCGGTCCACTGCTGGACATAGGCCTCTCCCAAGGCACGCCACCACGATACTTATAGGAGAAGATACTATGAGATAATTTTGAACGTGCATAAGTTCGATTACTACCATGGAGTAAACAGCGACTAGCAACGGAGCCTGCGCGTCATTGCTCGAAGATTACTGCAATATGTAATTTAATGTTTTAAAGTAAAGCACAGCACCGGAGATTAGTGAGATCTTAGTTAGGTACACGAAGAAATGACAATATTTGCTAATACCGTTTGACAATAAAAATTTCAAAATCAAAATCATATTATTCAGTATATTTTTTTATCCTTTTCACTTCGTCATATTCCGAGTAGGTATATAATTATATTAAAATTCGCGTCAGCCTCGATAGCTCAGTGGTGCAGACAGTCAACTGTCGCTATTGAATGTTAAGCAACGCTGGGTGCGGTCAGTACTTGGATGGGTGACCGCTGACCGTTGGAGGCTGACCGAGGTTCGGATTCCTCGTAAAACTGTAGGTCCCTTCCCTCCTAATCTTACTTGGTGGTAGGGTTTAACCCGCCCGGGTTGGTACCACCGCACTGAATGAAACGTCGGTCTAAACGGCTATGTAAATAGTTTGTGTTTTCCGACCAGGTGTAGCCGGCACGATCAAAGGGGGAAGCACTGACATGGCACCTAGTTAACCCGGTGTTATGGGCTGACATCACGGACGTTGTAGGTGATGTAGACAACCGTGTCAGGTTCCATAAAAAAAAAAAATTAAAATGCAAAATAAAATAAAATTAAAAATTTAAATTTAACAAAAGTTATGCATTATTGTTAATATCGTCTTATATGTCTACCTTAAAATACTTCAAGTCATTTACTGAAGGAAGTGACACAAGTATATCATACAGTACAGTAGTATTCGCTGATATAACTAGGTACTATTTAACACATAACTAAGGATTTTGCGTAACTGCCCCTTTCGGTTCCCTAATCTCTAATGCTTTCGGTCCAGAGAGGTGAGAAGTGGGATTAGTGGCTCTACCCTTCATGCATTAACTACTAAAACGAGCTGCCCTTTTGGCAATTTGTAATCAAGGGAAGTTGAAATGGACTGTTGAAAAATTGCATTGTATTATTAGCGAGTTCAGCAGGTATTAAAACTAGAGATAATAAAATTCATTCATTTATAGCCTTAGAAAAATAAATAAATCAGAACAAATAATACGTGTAGTTTTGAAAGTTGATACAGCTATTCCTTGAGATGTCCTGATAAACATACTAAAAGTCCCCGACAGTAAGGGGCGAGCCGGCGGCGTATTTTGCTCGTATCTCGAAAACCATTAAAATTTCGTTACAATTACTTCTACATTAATTAATTACATTACAAATTCTGTCATATACATTTTTACTATATGATCAATACTTTAGGAGATACAGGGTATTTAAGTGGATAAAAATAAAAAATATAATTAGTTATCTATGCAAATTATTACTCCCCTGAAAATTTGGATGATTCGATCTTATTAGTGCGTCAAGGTTCTGAAAGACGTACGTCAGGCCGCTTGTGTTCTAGTAGACACATGATTTTTGTTATAACAATATTTTCCAAAATCATTTCCTTCACCTATTTACCCAGAGATGGGTAGTCATTTAACGTAGAATCATTGAGAACTAATGCTGTGTGCCGAAGCCATGTTACTCAACTTTCGTGACCAGTGTTGTGCAGCCAAGCTACTCAACTCTCGTTACCAGTGTTGTGCAGCCAAGCTACTCAACTCTCGTGACCAGTGTTGTGCAGCCAAGCTACTCAACTCTCGTTACCAGTGTTGTGTAGCCAAGCTACTCAACTCTCGTGACCAGTGTTGTGCAGCCAAGCTACTCAACTCTCGTGACCATAGTGTTGTGCAGCCAAGCTACTCAACTCTCGTGACCAGTGTTGTGCAGCCAAGTTACTCAACTATCGTGACCAGTATTGTGCAGTCAAGCTACTCAACTCTCGTGACCATAGTGTTGTGCAGCCAAGCTACTCAACTCTCGTGACCAGTGTTGTGCAGCCAAGCTACTCAACTCTCGTGACCAGTGTTGTGCAGCCAAGCTACTCTACTCTCGTGACCAGTGTTGTGCAGCCAAGCTACACAACTCTCGTGACCAGTGTTGTGCAGCCAAGCTACTCAACTCTCGTGACCGGTGTTGTTCAGCCAAGCTACTCAACTCTCGTGACCAGTGTTGTGCAGCCAAGTTACTCAACTATCGTGACCAGTATTGTGCAGCCAAGCTACTCAACTCTCGTGACCAGTGTTGTGCAGCCAAGCTAATCAACTCTCGTGACCAGTGTTGTGCAGCCAAGCTACTCAACTCTCGTGACCAGTGTTGTGCAGCCAAGCTACTCAACATCAACGCGTGGTTACAACCACCAGTCGGTAGACAGGAAATACGATAATATCGCGACTATGGCCATTCCATTCAACTACATGTTGGCGGTACTACTTACCTGACAGATTCAGTTTTAATATATGTAAAACTTCATCTATCAGCGCAGATCAATAGCTTTAAGAAAACACGATTTGATTAACTTCGCTCGATAGAAAAAATCATGAACATGCCTCTGAATTTAGTTACAAAAAACGTATTTAAGGCAACGTGACCAAATCAAGGCTTTGGAAAAAATAAATTTTATTTGTTGAATATAATATATATACCTATCTAAATCCGTAGCTTTTTTGTTTCGATCCGTAGTTTTGGAATAAAAAAATTAAAAAACCAAATTTTTTATGGATTGTGTTGCATCCTACTCCAACCAGAGAAAGCGGCGCCTTGAAAGAGGAGTACGGGTGAATACAGGTTGACAGGGCCTTAAACAAGTCCTTGTCAGCCTCGATAGCTCAGTGGTGCAGACAGTCGACTGTCGCTATTGATGGTTAAGCAACTCTGGCTGCGGTCAGTACTTGGATGGGTGACCGCTCGACCGCTGGAGGCTGGCCGTGGTTCTGATTCCACGTAAAACTGTAGGTCCCTTCCCTTCTTACCTTACTAGGTGGTAGGGTTCACCCGCCCGGGTTGGTACCACCGCACGCACTGAATGAAACGTCGGTCGAAACGGCTATGTAAATAGTTTGTGTTTTCCGTCCAGTTCAGTGTAGCCGGCACGACCGAAGGGCAGCACTGACATGGCACCTAGTTCACCCGGTGTTATGGGCTGACATCACGGATGTTGTAGGTGATGTAGACAACCGTATCAGTTTCCATAAAAAAAAAAAACAAAAAAAAAATGCATACAACTTACCGGACATTGAGCCCAGCTCGTGCGGCAAGTGAGAGCTGTTGTTGTTGCTGAGGGTCGTGTTGTTGTTGCTCTCTGCAGCGCCGGTAGCTCCGCCACCGGTCGTCGTGCCTCCCCCCTGCCGGTTGAGAAACAGTTGCTCATAATTGTTGATAGGTAACCTTTTTGACGTGATATTCATTTTTAAGTTTTCGGATTAACAGTAGGTTTAAAGACTTACATAAGTCGACGTTTCGCCCGCTACGTCACGGGCTTCATCAGGAACTGCGGGAGTTCCTGGAGCCGACGTCTGGTGTCCGTTGTACCAGACGTCAAACTGCTCTTTTTCGAAGATTGTAGCTGTGGGTAGGTTGCGCAATATTCGGCAGCGGTGTTAGATCGCGATCCGTACATCGTACGAAGTCCCACACTGCACACTTCGTATAATGTACGGATACCGCTGCCGAATATTGCGCAACCTACCCACAGCTACAATCTTCGAAAAAGAGCAGTTTGACGTCTGGTACAACGGACACCAGACGTCGGCTCCAGGAACTCCCGCAGTTCCTGATGAAGCCCGTGACGTAGCGGGCGAAACGTCGACTTATGTAAGTCTTTAAACCTACTGTTAATCCGGAAACTTAAAAATGAATATTATTAATAACAGTGTAAACTTAAAAACATTAGTTTTTGACGTGAGTTTGATGAAACGTCTTTGGGTTAAGGTAGGGGGTGCGACTAAAAATATTAAGACTTTTGTTGTACTTTGCGACGCTTAGTACTCAGCAACCAGACTACATACAACAATTCTAAATATGTCAGATGAAAGATCCATCTGACGAATTCCAATACGTAATGAATTTTTATTTTGTTATTCCATCCCTTCTGGCCCAAATCAGCCCTTCAAGTTGGCATGTTTTGAAAAATGCGAAAACACGCAAACTTCAAGCACCTCTCGCGCTTTAGTCGTTAAACACTGCAACGTATATTATGGATGACTGCATAAAAGACGCCACCCCAAGTTAGGAAACATTCAGAAACTAACTTAGTAATTCACGCGTTTAGAAAGTACCCACGTTTCAGCAATGACCACCGTTTTTACCATCTCAGGTTATGTAAAATCAAAGATTTATTTGTCGGTTAATGTGAAATTTCTCATACATTTTACAGTAGTTAACCTTCAGCTACATTGCAGTGGGAGGTGGTGAGAACAGCAACAAGTATGTTGGTTCCAACGAAAGTTGGATTTGTGTGAAATTTTACCTCAAAAAGTGACATCGACGTATTATTCCACTATTCGATAGAGTTTAGTATTTCAAATGCAAGAGTCGGAGATATAAATTTCCAAAGATAGGAAATTTTAACCGACAGAAAAACTGAAAAAAAAATTATAGTTCGAAGACCATGCACGTTTTTCGAATTTCCCCTCTGCGCTCAAGTATAGATTTTGGAACCACATAATATGAATATTTATTAAATGCAGAGATATTTATTTTTTTTCTTTTTTTTTTCTTCAAATTTCTAAGATATGCGGATTTTCATTCTACCAAGGTCCCTCAGAAGTCTACTATGAACCCTGAAAATAAACGAGCAACTCTAAGAAACTTCTCTCTTGTAGCAGAACAGTAAGACGGACCTTTTCTAAAACATCGTGGTCTTCTCTGCAGTACAGCGCTCCGCCTTCCCGTAACGCGAATTCGTCCCCTGAAATAATACAAGACAATTGAAACAAACAAAATAAGTAAATAAGTTAGTGTAAGTTAATAGACATTTATCCTGTCCCAAATACCATTCACTACTTACATTAAAACTAAGTAGGAAACATAACTAGTGGGCTAAAATTATTATTAATTTATATTTTATTGATTTTTTTATTTTACTGCATCTCTCCCCGTGCACGCACAGGCGAAAAGGGGCCAAGATGCCGTGCTTATGGACGACAGGATACCCACCCACCTCTCACATTGGCACGGTCCTTCCACCGAGTCATGTAGCAGGTGGGTCTTCGTGCCTTATGTTTATGCTCGTTAGTTGTCTTGTCCTAATACTTTGCTGCATAAATGTGGTGGTCGGTGCTGTGCTGTGGGCGCAAGTAATTTACAAGAGTACTTGGAGCACAACACCGATTACTCTACTGACCCCGATTGTCAGGATACAGCGTGTGGTGTGTATGTATGTTTTATTTTATTTTATTTTAATTAATATTTATTATTATTAATTTAGTACCTATAGAAAGCGGATGCGTGTACGTTTTTTTTTTCTTCAAGAAATCCGTTATGAGTAAGAGGGGCCAAAGCACATGCCCTAACCAGCTGATATAACCTCCGTGAAGGTAAGCGCCATACCGAAGTCTTCCCTCTGGATTGCTGGCTATACTGGGCCAGTATTCTCTAACGTCCCACAGTCAACGTCGGTGGCGCTGACTAGTTATGTCTCTGTCTAGTTCATATAATTAGACAGAGACATAACTAGTCAGCGTCACCGACGTTGACAGTAGGACGTTAGAGAATGCCTGCCCTGGCCCTGGACTAGAGTAGGGTTATCATTATCAATCGTCCCGGTACACCGGGACTTGTCACCGGTTTAGACAACTAACGTTCAGTGGAGACTTTTGGCTATCTGTAAGCTTACAGAGCTGCGTGGATCGTTCTGAATCGGACACTTTTTTGGGGTCTATAATTTATTGGCTATGGACATTTAAAATCATTGCCTGCTTAATTATCTAATAGATTTTTTTAACCCCACTGCATCTCTCCCCGTGTATGTCGTAAAAGGCGACTAAGGTATATGACTCCCTTCTTATATTACTAGGTGGTAGGGTTTAACACGCCCGGGTTGGTACCACCGCACTGAATGAAAGGTCGGTCGAAACGGCTATGTAAATAGTTTGTGTTTTCTGTCCAGTTCAGTGTAGCCGGCACGACCGAAGGGAAGCACTGACGTGTAACCAAGTTCATCCGGTGTTATGGGCTGACATCACCCCATAGGTGATGTAGCCAACCGTGTCAGTTTCCATAAAAAAAAATTATAATATTAATATAATTTATGCATAATCTATCCTTAAATGTATAAGATACTATCATCTAAAAATTTAATATTCATAGAACATGTGCTGCATTTCCCCGCTCAAAGAGAAGCAACTTTTCTTAGGTTTTGATATAGTGTCCCGCTCGGTATCTGCATCTTTATGGCAACCCTAGACTAGAGGAGAACACAACCTCGATAGCTCAGTGGTGTAGACAGTCGACTGTCGCTATTGATTGTTAAGCAACGCTGGGTGCGGTCAGTACTTAAATGGGTGACCCCTCGACCGTTGGAGGCTGACCGAGGTTCGGATTCCACATAAAACTGTAGGTCCCTTTCCTTCTTACCTTACTAGGTGGTAGGGTTCAACCCGCTCGGGCTGGTACCACCGTACTCAATGAAACGACGGTCGAAACGGCTATGCACACAGTTCGTGTTTTCCGTCCAGTTCAATGTAGCCGGCACGACCGAAGGGAAGCACTGACCTGGCACCTAGTTCACCCGGTGTTATGCGCTGACATCACGGATGTTGTTGGTGAGGTAGCCAACGTTGCCAGTTTCCATGAAAAAAAAAAACAACCGAGGCCATCATACACCCAGCATGCGCGTAAGACAGCAAGCGCGAAGTGAAGTACATATGTAGGACGACGCACCAGGTATAAGCTGCCTCGCGCACGCGCTGCAGCGGAAGCAGTCGATGTGGTAGATCTTCGTCTTGGCGCGCATCACGAAGTCGTTCTTGCTGAAGGATGCGCCGCATTTGTCGCACTTGGTGCCGAATAACCTGCGCAAAATGAATAACTTAGTGTTAGTGTTAACTTAGTGTTAGAGTTAACTTAGTGTTAGTGTTAACTTAGTGTTAGTGTTAACTTAGTGTTAGTGTTAACTTAGTGTTAGAGTTAACTTAGTGTTAGTGTTAACTTAGTGTTAGTGTTAACTTAGAGTTAGTGTTAACTTAGTGTTAGTGTTAACTTAGTGTTAGTGTTTAGTCTTCGCGTGTTTAGTTTTATTTGTTAGATGTATCATCATTTGTTTGTTACTAGCCACAATAAATTATTCTCTAATTAGCTTGTTTTCGTTAATCGACAACGAAATCTCAGGTCTCATGGGTGGAAGGAGTCTTGATGCATTGTTTTACAGCAGAAGTATACCACGGCGCTCCGGCGGCGAAATGGCTATTGCCTGCTTGGAGCCCCTCCTCCGCGCGCGGCCGGAGTAGTTAGTCGTAATCAGCTATCGTTCGTTGAGCATCGAAAATCAATCTCTCGTGATCAACCATTGACATTGAACTCTTACGATCGAAACAACTGTATGGCATTCAGCGCCTTCATCAATTTGTAGTACATAATATCCTCGGTAATATCGCATGCGCATGAACATTAGCCTGTGGAAGTGAAGTGCCATACCAGAGTGGAGGACGGCAACTCGCTAACCGCTGGCTATCCCAGGACTCCTGCTGGTGAGTAATGCTCGAGATAATTTGAAGCCTGTTGCCTCCTGAGATTCGTAACATTATTTGGACCTTCGGCCGGAACATACATATCGTCGATTTATAAAGTTTTTACAGTCCAACTTTACAACATTTATTGTGGCTAAAACAATCGTTTATTATTTGGCAATAATTGCTCATTTAAGCAATGAATATAGCACCAATTGCACACTTAAACTAGGTATTCAATCCACCAAATGTATCGCCTTGGGCTTCATTCAGTAATCCATTCATTATAGGTACCTACTTAATATGTATTTCATTCGATCTGATGTAGTGTAGTCAACTTAGTTTTTAGGTTTTTGCAATACGCAATAATTAATTCACTTAGTTCCCTTATAATAGTTTAAGTCTTGAATACGGTAAATAACCTACCTAATTAGTTCTTATAATTCTTAGGCTGATCCATTAGATACCTACGTAGGTTTCATGGGTGGTTATTTTATATACCTTTGGTTATTTTATCAAATTATCCTTATCCAATTGCAATGCAAAGGGCAGTTGAAGTAACCGTACATAGCATAGTGATCAATAAGAATTAATTCGTTTATCGATTCTGTCTGTCTGTACCTAGCGAAGCGTTACCGTCTTGTTAGTCGCTCGTTAGTTAGGTTTTATTGTATGTACGCACACGAGACGTACCTACGTACGGTACGGTAGGGTAGGCAATAATTCGGAGCCAGCCGGACGCAGTCGGAGAAGCGAGTAGTTACCTACGCCACAGCATATATATGGCTAAAGCAGTATGGAAACTACGTACAAAACGATCGAAACGACGCACTCACACACACGCACGCCTCAACAAGGCCCCGAAGCGAATGTCGCAAACAATCAGTCGCGGGTGCCGCGTCCGAGTGGTCGTGTTTGTTTTTGTTGCATGCGCCACGGACAGTCCGCGATCTTTTAGAATGCAAAAAAATGTTTACAAACGTTTTTCGACTGTTGTCACTTTATATTAACTTTTGACAAATGTTGACAACTTTTGTCAACTTTTCTCATCTTTTGCCAACTTCTGTCACATTTTGTCAACTTTTATCGACTGTTGTCAACTCTTGTCAACTTTTCTTATCTTTTGCCAACTTCTGTCACCTTTTGTCAACTTTTATCGACTGTTGTCAACTCTTGTCAAGTTTTGTAAACTTTTGAGAACTTTTGTCAACTCTCGGTAACTTATGTCAACTCTTGTCAACTTTTGTCAACTTTTCTCGTCTTTTGCCAACTTCTGTCATCTTTTGTCAACTTTTATCGACTGTTGTCAACTCTTGTCAGGTTTTGTAAACTTTTGAGAACTTTTGCCAACTCTCGGTAACTTATGTCAACTTTTGTCAACTTTTGTCAACTTTTCTTATCTTTTGCCAACTTCTGTCACCTTTTGTCAACTTTTATCGACTGTTGTCAACTCTTGTCAAGTTTGTAAACTTTTGAGAACTTTTGTCAACTGTCGGTAACTTATGTCAACTCTTGTCAACTTTTGCCAACTCTCGGTAACTTATGTCAACTCTTGTCAACTTTTGTCAACTTTTCTTATCTTTGCCCACTTCTGTCACCTTTAGTCAACTTTTATCGACTGTTGTCAACTCTTGTCAATATTTGTCAACCTTGGTCAACTTTTGTCATCTTTCGTCCACATTTGTCAAATTTTGTCATCTTTTGTCAACCTTTATCGACTGTTGTCAACTCTTGTCAAGTTTGTAAACTTTTGAGAACTTTCGCCAACTCTCGGTAACTTATGTAAACTCTTGTCAACTTTTGTCAACTTTTCTTATCTTTGCCTACTTCTGTCACCTTTTGTCAACTTTTATCGACTGTTGTCAACTCTTGTCAATGTTTGTCAACCTTGGTCAAATTTTGTCAACTTTCATCAACATTTGTCAACTTTTGTCATCTTTTGTCAACTTTTATCGACTGTTGTCAACTCTTGTCAATGTTTGTTAACCTTTGTCGGCTTTTGTCTACTTTTGTCATCTTTTGTCAACTTTTATCGACTGATGTCAACTCGTGTCAATGTCAACCTAACCTTGGTCAACTTTTGTCAACTTTCGTCAACATTTGTCATCTTTGTCAACTTTTATCGACTGTTGTCAACTCTTGTGGTTGTTTGTCAACCTTAGTCAACTTTCGTTAACATTTTGTCATCTTTTGTCAACGTTTGTCAACTTTTGTATAATTTTCTCGACTTTTGTGAACTTATAGCCACTTTCGTCTACTTTTGTCAACTTTTGCCAACTTCTCTCAGCTTTTGTCAGCTTTTATCATATTTTAACCACTGTTGTCAACTTTTGTCACTTTTATGAACTTTTGTCAGCTTCCGTTAACAAGGAGTTGACAAAAGTTGACAAGAGTTTACATAAGTTGACTAAAGTTGACAAGAGTTAAAGAAAGTTGACAAACTGGACAAAAGATGGGAAAAGTTGACGAAAGTTGACAAACAGCTGACATAAGTTGACAAACGTTGACAAAATATGAAAAAAGTTGACAATACTTAGTTGACATTAATTAACAATAGTTGACGAAAGTTGACAAACGTTGACAAGAGTTGACAAAAGTTCACGAAAGCTGACAAAAGTTCATAAAAGTGACAGAACTTGGCAAAAGTTGACAATAGTTGTTAAAAGTTGACAGAAGTTAGTAAAAGTTGACAAAAGATGACGAAAGTTGACAAAAGTTGACGGAAGCTGGCCTAAGTTCATAAAAGTGACAGAAGTTGGCAAAAGTTGACAAAAATTTCCGAAAGTTGACAACATTCGTTAAAATTTTACAAAAGCTAATAGAAGTTGGCAAAAATTGACAAAAGATGACGAAAGTGGCTATAAGTTAACAAAAGTCGACAAAAGCCATAAAAGTAGACAAACGTTGACGAAAGTTGACAAAAGTTGACAAAAGTTGACGAAAGTTGATAAAAGTTGACAAATGTTGACAAAAGTTGACAAGAGTTGACATAAGTTACCGAGAGTTGATAAAAGTTCTCAAAAGTTTACAAAACTTGACAAGAGTTGACAACAGTCGATAAAAGTTGACAAAAGGTGACAGAAGTTGGCAAAAGATGAGAAAAGTTGATAAAAGATGAGAAAAGTTGATAAAAGATGACGAAAGTGGCTATAATTTCACAAAAATCGAGAAAAATAGACAAAAGTTGACAAACGTTGACAAAAGATGACAAATGTTGACGAAAGTTGACCAAGGTTGACAAAGATTGGCAACAGTCGATAAAAGTTGACAAAAGATGACAAATGTTGACGAAAGTTGACCACGGTTGACAAACATTGACAAGAGTTGACAACAGTCGATGAAAGTTGACAAAAGATGACAAAAGTTGACAAATGTTGACGAAAGCTGACAAAAGTTTACCAAGGTTGACAAACATTGACAAGACTTGACAACAGTCGATAAAAGTTGACAAAAGATGACTGAAATTGGCAAAACATGAGAAAAGTTGACAAACATTTACAATGGTTGACAAGAGCTGACAAAAGTTGTAAACAATTTACAAAAGTTAATAATAGTTGACAAAAGTCGAGAAAAGTTATATCAATTCATATTTATAGCAACCACGTTTTGAACTTATTATTGATGATTGATTATATTGATTATTTGATCATTACATTACAGAACCTAAATAAATGTTTTAATAAATAATAATTTTACAATTTTACAAAAAAATTTGATTGACATCCCTAACGCTCCAATGGAGCGTAGGTACTTATTTTAACAAATAGGCCTAGTTTCCATACTGCTTTAGCCATATATATGCTGTGCCTACGCGCAGCTAGCTATCTTCGTGCGCGGTCGGTCGAGCGATACCGAATTCGCGCGCAAACACCTGCTCGTTACCTGCGCCGCCGCCCGCCGCGCGCGCCTAGGTGGGTGCGTGCGTACGCGCATCGACTACTCGCGAGTGAAGCCGAGCGATGATGGTGGGCGGATCTTTAGATTGCTTTAGTTCGGTCTGTCTAAACTAATGGTTCTATGGTTTAGGTATGATCGAAGTTCTATGGTCTATCGATTTGTATAGCGGCCAGCCGCCTACACGCCTATATATTCCGGTATATTCTTTCTTCTGTGGCGCGATGTTGTATTGACGAATTACTTAGAAACTTAGATGGAAGAAAGGAGAAGGTATAGGAACAGATTAAGGCATAGTGTAGAAGGTAATGGAGACCGTGCCTACGAGTGCGAGTCATTTGCAATTTTGCAAACTAAAGTTAGTTAATTTTAGAAGTAGGTAACCACATTATATACGTAGGTTGCTAGTTACATTTGAATGCATCGACCTCATACTACGCACGTTAGATATGCACTAATGCACTACTTCGTAATTCGTAATACGAAGTTCGTATTTCATAGATGATTGGTAGATAAGATATTATATCCCTTACCTAATT
This sequence comes from Nematopogon swammerdamellus, assembly GCA_946902875.1. NCBI lineage: Eukaryota > Metazoa > Arthropoda > Insecta > Lepidoptera > Adelidae > Nematopogon > Nematopogon swammerdamellus. The sequence goes on from OX336359.1 coordinate 12,478,660, forward strand.
TTTTAATCATTGTGTTACCTACCTAGTTGGTTCAATATGCGATGGTGTGTAGGGATATTTTGAGCTATATAGGTAGGTAGGTACTTAAAATTTTCGTAACAGTACTAATTATTCACGCGTAATTATTAATATTTGTTTTTCAATTGTTATTCGTTATTTTATTACTTTCCATTTGTAGATATTTATGAACTCGCATGCACAATAGTTAAGTCTATTGGGAGTACATGATAGTTCTATTCGTTCATTAGACAGGAATATTATGTATTTTATTTATCAATGATTCTTGTTGTCTTGTTTAATTTTCTACTAGTAGATAATTCCGTTATCATGGCGTGCCTGTGTCGCTACTAGTATTGCTAAATTCGCTATTATTGTGTTTATGTAAATGTTAGTGTTGCTAATGTAGCAAATTGCTGTTAATTATCTATTTGCGTTGCTTATTGAATCTTTACGAATAAATATTTATTTTTCACTACTCGTTCTTGATAACATGACGAGTTAGCAGCCATTATAATTAAATAAATTTTATTGAATTAGTTTGTATTTATTTGTTTTGAAATTTATTATTATTAAACCTATCGGCGAGATGGCCGCAGCTAAGGCAGCTGCATTGCGCTCGCTGCAGGCCAAACGAACTTTGGCCCTCAAACGAATTCAAGACACATTGTATTTTGCAAAGCGAGCGTTTGAAGATCCTACTTGCTTGTCGCACTTCAGCGCTCGGTTCAAACGACTCGAGGTGTTCTGCGCGTCGTTTGAGGGCACGCACACTAAGATCATCTCCGAAGAATTAGGTGAAGATGAGTTGGCCAAGGAGGACGAGATACGTATTCAGTTCGATGAGGCGTATTTTCAGGTGTTAGATATTCACTCCAACTTAATCGGTGAAACTGAATCGCGAGCTGGCTCTGACATAACGCATAGCGGCAATAAGGCCAACGTTCGGCTACCAAAAATAAACTTAATTAATTTCGATGGAGATATAAAATCATGGCAAACGTTCCATGATATGTTTGAAACTCTAGTGCATCGAAACAATTCACTAAGCAATATAGAACGCTTTCATTATTTAATCTCGTGTTTGTCGCAAGAACCTTTACGTCTTATAAAGGGTTTCCCCATCTCGGAAAACAACTACGCCGAGGCGTATCGCGTGTTGATAGATAGGTACCAAAATAAAAGGAAATTGGCCTTTACATACTGGGAGGAGATTCAGAACGCAGCGTTGAGGTCGAACTCGCCCGACGATTTGCGGCGCCTCGTAGACACATTCAGCGAAAATTTGGCCGTGCTGAAGAATCTTAAACTTCCGGTGGATAATTGGGACTTCCCTCTCTTTCACATCTTGCTTCACAAATTAGAGAGGGACATGCGTCAGAGATTTGAATTGCAAAACAACAGTGCGGACATCCCGTCGTTTAGGAGCCTTTTAGAATTCGTCAAAACTCAAAGTCGAGCGCTAGATCTTGCTCAGCTGACGACCGACGTCCCCGCACCGCCATTTGCCGCGCCACGGCCGCTGGTGGCGAAGCACGTCGAGAGTCGGCCGACTGCCTCGAAGCGCGACTCTCCGTCGCAACAGCACTCATTCGTCGCTAGCGCCGCCGCCGCCGTCACGACTTCAGATAGAACTGCGTGCGTGGAGTGTCGGGCCGACCACCTTCTGCAAAATTGTCCGATCTTTTGTACCCTCACCCCTCAGGCTCGTTATGACGTAGTGAAGCGAAACTCGTTGTGCATAAATTGTCTCCGTTTTAATCATGTAGTAAGGAACTGCAAATCCAAATATCGATGCAGGAAATGTGGACAATCCCACCATACCTTGCTGCACTTCGAATATTTGACTGAAAATATAACAACCGTCGAAGAATCGTCGGTGGGTCATTGTGCATCCGCCGACGACAGAACCCCATCGTTATTGTCTGCTTCGGAAGCGTTGTCCCCGCAAGCAGTCAATGCGCTTGCGAGCACGAACACAGTGCACACGACCGTACTGCTGTCGACTGCCCTTGTAGAAATACTGGACTCTAGGGGTAATTATAAAAAAATCCGAGTATTGATTGACAATGGCAGTCAAACAAACTTTATTACTAGTAAGTGTGCTAATCTACTTGGCCTCAACCAGACCAAAACATTTGTGCCGGTGCACGGTCTTGCACAATCGTCGTCACTAGCGTCCAGCTCTGTCTCTTGCAATGTGCGCGGACTGGATCAATCATTCTTCCTCGATATCGATGCCTTGGTGATCCCTAATATCTGCGGGGAACTACCCACCACTCAAGTGCCAGCCGAGTCCTGGGAACATATAAAAAATTTGAGACTTGCTGATCCAACATTTTTCGCTCCCGGCTCAATCGACGCTCTCTTTGGCGCAGAAATATTTTGTGAAATCTTACTCAGCAATCGGTTGAGTGGCGCCCATAACGAACCCATCGCGATAAACACTAAACTCGGATGGATACTTATGGGTCGAGTTCCTTGCAATGTAGCCACCGAGTGTCAGTCCCTGCTCTCCATAGAGTCGTCGCTTAATCAACAGAGTCCTACGCTCGGAAATCATAAAAATCTGCCATTACTCAATTCGAACGACCAATACAAGGACAATTCTCGTAAGTCCCTGAACTCTAAGATCTTAGGGTCACATATTCACTCGAACTCGCGCATATCGGAGGCGAACCGGTCAAAAAACGCACTCGTCGGAATTTCGCATAGGCCCTTACATAGTTTCAAACTTCATAAATGGTGCACCAACTCTACAAATCTTCGTCTCTCTATCGAGCATCTGCAGCAGCACAGTAAGGCTCTATCGTTTGTTTCTTACATCCAATCGCCCATTAAAGGGCGAGTTCCATCCGCGATATCATCAAAAATCGTCAAAGGAGAGAAATTCGTATCAGATGTGGCCAAAATTTGGCATATTTTCTACATGTTTTGGAATATCTTCACGATCGCGATTACACCGTCCTATGTTGATCGTTTCGCGTACAGCTATCGCCTTCGGCACAAGCGGAAGGGTAGTTCCACTACAATCGTAATTTATAGAGCTCCAGTCATTTTCGAAAAACTCGCCCAATCCTTAGCGTTTGGCAAGAATATCTCTAACGTCCATAGTAGTAAGCCTGTGTCGAAACGCATAATTAAATTGAACCCACTTCCTCGACCTGAGGGAGCAGTCAGGGTGGGCGGCCACGCTGTCGCATGTCGCTCTAGTTTACAACAAAATCCGGTGCTGCTTTCTCGTCTAGGTAGTTTCACTAATCGTATCGAAGGTACACATTATCGACGGCTGCGTCCGTGTAAGCGATCTTTTTTGGTATTATCGGCAAGACGGGTGATCCGTAGGCGCTTAACTAATCGCGTAAGATGCTTTCGTGTAAACCAGAAACCTTCACGGCCTCGTATGGGCGACTTTCCTCTTCGTTATCTGGTCCTTGTGAAGGCTGAGCTAACCAACCCGATGCAGTGGATTATCGGCCTCGTAATAGAGTTGCGTTCTTGTAGTACACTGCAACGGGCGTTGGTGGAGCTAGTATGCTCTCTACCAACATCATGATTAACTTTAGCTTAAAATATACATTTTGGTGGGCGGAATGTTTAGTCTTCGCGTGTTTAGTTTTATTTGTTAGATGTATCATCATTTGTTTGTTACTAGCCACAATAAATTATTCTCTAATTAGCTTGTTTTCGTTAATCGACAACGAAATCTCAGGTCTCATGGGTGGAAGGAGTCTTGATGCATTGTTTTACAGCAGAAGTATACCACGGCGCTCCGGCGGCGAAATGGCTATTGCCTGCTTGGAGCCCCTCCCCCGCGCGCCGGACACCCCGCCCCGCGTCTCCTCCGCGCGCGGCCGGAGTAGTTAGTCGTAATCAGCTATCGTTCGTTGAGCATCGAAAATCAATCTCTCGTGATCAACCATTGACATTGAACTCTTACGATCGAAACAACTGTATGGCATTCAGCGCCTTCATCAATTTGTAGTACATAATATCCTCGGTAATATCGCATGCGCATGAACATTAGCCTGTGGAAGTGAAGTGCCATACCAGAGTGGAGGACGGCAACTCGCTAACCGCTGGCTATCCCAGGACTCCTGCTGGTGAGTAATGCTCGAGATAATTTGAAGCCTGTTGCCTCCTGAGATTCGTAACAGTTAGTGTTAGACAGAAGTAATACATTTTTATTATTAGACATACTGTGTAAATTGTACCGCGTAGGGCTGGTACTTGAAAAGAATAGCCCGACTGAATCTCTCCCCGTGCATGCCGTAAAAAGCGACTATGGGATAAGGACACGATGCCGTGCTAAAGGGCGACGGGATAGCCACCTCTCACCTAGGCAAGGTCCTTCGACCGAGTCATGCAGCAGGTGGGTCTTCGTGCCTTATGTATGTCTATGTAAATAGTTCGTGTTTTCCGTTAAGTTCAGTGTAGCCGACATGAAATGAAGGGAAGCACTGACATGGCACCAGTTCACCCGGTGTTATGGGCTGATATCACGGATATTGTAGGTGATGTAGCCAACGGTGTAAGTTTCTATAAAAAATTTTTTTCTTGCATTCAAGTTACATACAATACAAGTTTGTGGCGGGTTACAAAGTTACAAGGCACTGGGGCCTCTTTTTGCTAAAGTAGGTGAACTTTAGCAGAATGCAATTTCTACACACAATTTGTGTTAAAAATATTTCCAAACTATTAATTAACAGTTTGATCCGTTAATAGATATTAATTAAAAATAGTATTAATTAATACAAACATTTTAAAATTCAAAACATTAAAACAATTTTTGCAATATTAAAAAATACTAATTATTGGAATAACAAAAAAGTCATCTCTATATTTTCCTTCACCGAAGTGACGGATATATACACGTTTCTTCGACAATTTCAAATATATAACTACCTAATTTTCAAAATTTAAAACATTTCATACCATAAACCTAGGCTCTAAAACTAGTCTCTTAATCACTTCATAACAACGAAGAATATCCACCCCCATAATATCCATCCACCTAAATATACCTACAATTCACCCACCAAGCTACCCACCTACCTACCCACCTCCCCGGCTACCTCCACAATCACTTAGCGAACCACCCTTTCTTCTTCGCCCCGGGCAATCTCACTAAAAGCATTGCCTATACAGTTATACACACTCCTGTACTGTATACGTATCTCGCTCGGTGCGGCGGCGGTGCTCACGACCAGGCACGGATGTAGAGGGGTGAATCTGTGGGGGCGGCCTTGCGCGAAATGCGTTTAGGTAAAGCCAACATTCGTAATTCATTATGACGTGAGTAGAAAAATTGGATTTTAAATTTTACAAATTGTTATTTTTCATAGTATTTAGGTAGTTGTAACAAAATTTTTGTGAAAAAGGCTTTAGTTTTAAGAAGCTATGTGGCTCAGCGTTTCATATCAAATGTCATAAGACCCGACTATGAAAATAAAAAGAATATCGTAACTGTGCCCCGTGCATGTCGTAAAAGGCGACTAAGGTATAAGGACACGACGCCGTGCTAAAGGGCGACAGGAAGGCCACCTCTCACCTTGGCAAGGTCCTTCCACCGATTCATGCAGCGAATGGGTTTTCGTATCTTACATGCTGCTTCAATTTTTCGAATTGACGATATTTATTCACAACGAGTATGGTGATGTTCATGTTTTTTTTTATGTAAATCAACATGGGTGGCCGTGCCGAGAGATGCCAATGGTGCGGTCGACAGAGCCAAAATCACCTCTCCTCGCGAAACCACGCTCAGTGAGGTGCCATGCCAGCAGATTTACGGACTGTTGCTAGGCTGTCTATCCTGTTAATACGACGTTTAAAGACACCCAGGTTAAAGGATTCGGGAAACACACTGTATTCAGGAAACACTGTATTCTGAACGTTCTTGACGCCGGAACCATCTGTGTGTGGACAGCGTTCGCACTTCGCATTTAAGAAGATTTATTATTGATTTAATTACAGGCAGGAAGTAATAACTCATTACACTTGGTCAAATTAATATAATATTTTATCCGTTGCTGATTTTGTTCGCTCGACGATAATGTATGGACAAGAAAACTCGGCTGACTTTTTTAAGGGTTTCAGTTCATTACATTAATAATATCCGTTTCCAACTTTAAACTAAAAGTATACGTGCATTTTTATAACTAAACATCTGTCAGGTTAGGTATCAATATTTGTATATCTTAAAATAATGCGTGTCCCAATCCCAAATAACGTTCCGAGTACTGAACGTGGTAATTGTGAAAAGGAATAAAAAAAATTGTTAATTTTTATTTTATTTTGCCACAAAAACGTTTCGATCTGTCCATAAGGTGGTCGACAGAATTATCAAATGTGTGGAGAGTTCAAAACATGTTTTTCCCAAAATAAAGAGTCTCAAATCAAAAGTTATTTAGGTTAAGATACAGAATTACACACACTGTATATTATGTATTTTTATTTCTATCATAACCCCCCCCCCCCCCCCCCCCTCCCCTCTACAGCCCCCCTCCATTAATCTCTTGATCCGCCAGTGCCACGGGCAGGGGTTTTAAACTACATCGCATTTAGATTTGAGGTGAGGCAGGAAGCAATGACTGGACGAAATAGTGCAGCAGTGATGTCGGGGGACGCGCAACCGTGGGGTCGCGGGTTCCATTCTTATCAGAGGAAATTTCTTACTACTTTTTCTAATGTCTAAAGGCGTTAATTGCAAGAATGATTGAAGGTGGATTGTTTAATGGTCTAAAATATATAATTGTTTCATTTAACATAATGCACATACATTATTACGGGGTAAGCAGAGTAATTGGTATTGTGCTGCAAGTGCTCCTGTAAATTACGGCACAATACCGACCATCACGTTTAGCAAAATAATCAGACAAGATAACTATCAAGCAGCAAGTAAGGCACGAAGACCCACCTGCTGCATGACTCGGTGGAAGGACCGTGCCAAGGTGAGAGGTAGTTGTCCTGTTGGTCTTTAGCACGGCACTTTGTCCTTATCCCTTAGTCGTCTTTTACGACATGCACGGGAAGAGATGCAGTGGGGCTATTATTTTTAAGTAACCCACACGATCGGTACGTAATTAAATAATGTATGGTTAATATTTCATTTATTTTTTTAAACACGCAAACATAGTAGAGAGGGCCCTATCTATATGCGAGGAGATGAGAATATTATGTATAAACAGACAGACAGACAGACAGACGGTAAGCTGTGTTTATTCGCGCGGTAACACGATATTCGACGTCTGCGCGCTGCGCGCATCCGACCGACCGGCGACCGCGGCTAGTGCGGGTGAGACTGTATGAACACTGACATATTCGATTTATTTATAACTGTGGGCGAAATCGCTAAATAAAATTTTTTTTTCAGCTTACTTTTTTTAGTAGTTTTGTTTTAGGTTCGTTTTAGTGTTAATTCTATAGTTATTGTAAGTTCCTTCTGTTAATTTAATTTGTTTGTTAATAAAAATTTTAAATAGGACGAAATTGTTGCGTTTAATTTAGCTTTGAGCACGTTTGAGTTTAAATAATTTCTAATTTGTAAATGGTTGTGTTAGTAGAATATTTCCTAAATAAAAGCTCTCTTGAATTTCCAATGCGTTAGGTGTGAAGAAATCCTGAAAAAAATTTGACCTAAAACCTACGTTTTCGCACCACCTATTTATAGTTAGCACTATAATCATAACAAGTATGACGCTTATATGTATTAAAGTTTTTACGATAGAACAAAACAATAATTTGAAAAAAACATAATATTTCTTGTATGGACCCGAGTACGGACAATGGACCGTTATTTTTTAACTTTTTTTTTTGTATTATAATTTTTTTGTATATCCGCCATTATAAAGCTTGTCAGACACACAGGTAGAAGGTTTATTATAACACGTTTAAGTTATCATATATTGTTTGTTAGTTTAATATAATAGGTTTAGATTTTAGGTGTTTTTTTTTTAGGTTTAGACAGTATTTTTTTATAACTTATTTAATGTATTGATATATAATTTCAATACGATATAATATGCTCCGTTATTAAACTAATAAACAAAAAAAAATACCAATATATATCCATTTGGATTTGGTCGCTAGTAGATGTAGCCTGCTGTTTCAGTGTTCAATCTGCCTCGGCCGCAGCGCGCATGCGTGCCGCGTGTGGTCCCGCACCCTGTTTGTACAGGACGCATTACTGTCACTCCAACCGCACGGATTTGCTCACAGTCCTCCTCAGCCCCGCTCAGCGCGCCGCGGCTGGCGAAAAATATCTAAATACCTACACACCTACCTCGTTCCTTCTCGTTCTGACATTTAGTTAGACAATGTGCATTTTGGCAAAATTCCAGACTTGCACGGGAGAATATTTCCATAATAAATTTATTTAATATTTATTATATAAAACTAGCTTTTGCCCGTGGCTTCGCTCGAGTGAAATTCGTATTAAAAAAAAAGAAAGTAAGTAAGCCCGCTACCGTACCTTTATTTCGATGCGCGGAACAATTCGGTTTGTATGAGAGCCACACATCTTAGCGTAACCGGAAATAAAATTTTATTTAGCCTATCCTGTGTCCCGTATAGTAAAATGTGTTTGTACTAAGTTCCATTGAATTCGGATGATCGGTTTAAGAGTTATGGAGGAACATACGTACAATACATCTAAAAATCATCAATTTAGTTTTAGTATCATGCATAGAATCTACAAACGCAATATCTCATAAAACAAAGTAACTTACTCCATGACCATCCCTTACAGATTTATTAATATGACTGCCTTCTTATATTACTAGGTGGTAGGGTTTAACCCGCCCGGGTTTGTACCACCGCACTGAATGAAAGGTCGGTTGAAAAGGCTATGTAAATAGTGCGTGTTTTCCGTCCAGTTCAGTGTAGCCGTTACGACCGAAGGGAAGCACTGACATGGCTCCTAGTTCACCAAGGCGCTATGCGCTGACATCGCGGAAGTTGTAGGTGATGTAGCCAACCGTGTCAGTTTCCATAAAAAAAACCAGTATGCATGCCAGGAAAATGAATTCCCTTGCAAGACGAAATATTTGAATGAAACTCCTGAAAGCAGGAATTTACCCTGTAACACGATCCAGAGCCCGGATATCAGGTTCGGATAATTGCCGCTAGATGGTACCACACTGTGGGGGTCCGCTGCATTGCTGGATATAGCCTTCCCAATTTCCCATTGGACTAACACTATAATGCATACAATACAGATTTAAATCTAAGTAAATTTTACCTGCCCTGGTGGGGTCTGTAATTATAAAGAATATCCCAACTGCATCTCTCCCCGTGCATGTCGTAAAAGGCGACTAAGGGATAAGGACAAGATGCCGCGCATAAGGGCGGCAGGTTAGCCACCTCTCACCTTGGCACGGTCCTTCCATCGAGTCATGTAGCATGGGTGGGTCTTCGTGCCTCACTTGCTGCTTGATATTTATCTTGTCCTAATACTTTGCTAAAAATGGCGGTCGGTGTTGTGCTGTAACTTACAAGAGTACGTGCAGCACAACACCGACTACTCTGCTTACTCCGATTGTCGGGATACAGCGTGTGATAAGTATGTATGTATGTATGTAAATTTTATTTCGAAAATGTCATTGCAAACTCTGGTCTAGTACTAGATAGTAGATGAGTATTTCTCATATATCACTCGCGAAAATGCACGTCATCTACCGATGGAGCTTATAAGCTGCACAATGACTGATGCTTGTGTGTGTTATATGGATCACTTCATCGTCTTATGCCCGCAATTCGAGCGGCGGGTGGCCGAGTGGTTTGGGCATCGGCTTCTCATTCGAGAGGTCCGAGGTACGAATCCGGTTGTGTACCAATGATTTTTTTCTGACGAAAAAATGTACGTGCATACCTACACCTGCTGCTTCACCGTTCGGAATCGGTGTAAAACTGTAGTAGGTCCGTTCGCTTGCCCCTTACTAGGTGGTAGGCTTAAATTGTAGCCGACTGGGTTGATACCACCGTACTAGATGTAAGATGGCCGCATAGCAGCCTCGGTTGTTTTGTCCTCTAGTCCAACGGAAGTCTCCGGTACGGCACCTACCTCCTCAGAGGTGATATTGGCCATTCGGAGCATGTACTTTGGCCCCTCTGAGTCAGCCACCCATACCGGATTACATTAAAAAAAAAGCATTTATTTATAGTCAGGGGGGCCTATCCTCAGAACGATGGGTAGGTACCAGCTTTAATCTATTTTAACACGCGCTCCCTAGATACAACCTTATTACCGAAAGGGGTGGGCAGAGCAGAATAAGTTCAGGTGCGTTCTGTTCACGGTTCGTACATCCGGCTACACAGAACAAAGACAAAACTAACATGGAATGAACATATAAGTACTTGATCGTCAAGTTAACTTGATCGTCAAGTTAGCAGAGCAAGCCTAAAACATTGTACATTCCAAAAAAAGTTGTACTGTCTCCGTTAGTGTGAAGTCAATAGCTAAAGAAAACCGACCGAGGGTTCCGCATCGCCATGTCATGGTCAGCGCTGCTTCATACTGTTTTCGGAAGATGGCGCGCATACACTTTTTAGTTTCTTGTATGGGGACCTCCGTGAATTTTTTAACTTTTCTTATTTTTATTGTTTGTTGTTATATCGGCCATAATTCTGTGAAAATTTCAACGGGCTACCTATTACGGTTTAAGAGATACAGCCCTCGGACGGACAGACGGACAGACAGACAGACAGACGGCGTAGGCTTGGTAATAGGCTCCCGTACGACGGATACGGAACCCTAAAAATAGTATATTATGTATTAGGTATATGTAGGTTATAGTTTATCATAGTTATTTTCCATATATTATATTTTACATTATCACACTCAAGTCTTTTGCTAACGACTCTCAAACATCCAAAGGTTGACTGGGAGAAATCTCTGGTTGTATGGGGTAAAGTCGGCCTTTGCTCCTCATTTAAATTACTTATCGTTTGTTCGTATCTATCCGCAGACCCTTAAAAAATCGGTAGAACCCTTATAGAATCGACCAAGTGTCGGTGTCCGCCGGTCCGTCTGCCTCTCTGTCTGCCTGTCACTGCGGCCTGTAGCTCTTAAACGGCTTGATCGATTTTCTTTACACAAGGAATATTTCATAGATATCTTAGAGGCAAAATAATTTTTAAGGGTTAAGCTAAGTCAGGCGTTCTCAACTACAGATATATTTATAGGGGCCACAAAATTAAGTTGAAAATAAAAATATTTTTCTAATTGACCGAGTTGTACTATATCGTTGAATTGGTCTTAAATAGCCTAGATTCAATTTTCTTTTTCAAAACAATATTGTTAAATAAAACGGTTATAAACGCTATAGAGATAAAATCGTCTCACGGGCGCGCGGGAGAATCGCGGGCAGCGGTGGTGCACAAGTAGGAAATGGCTACGCAACCCTCTTGTGTGTGAACACTGAGCTTACCGAGGCTGGCAAAACATAACTTCTAGTAGAGAGCGTTTCAACTAAAAGTTCCCTTCGCCGTTATGTTGTCTCCACTGCCAGTGTCACTGTCAGTGCTTAAGTTTGTGTTGCCAGATTGTCAAGATTATATTACCTAATAATGTAATCGGTATTTACCGTATAATAAATACGGTAAATACCGATAATTACGGGTAAATCTGTACACATAGCAACCCTCAACGCTGTTTTGACAGATAGACAGTGGAGCCAACATAACGGCGAAGGGAACTTTTAGTTGAAACGCTCTCTAGTATGTGATAATCTATGTTCTGTGTCCGTCCACATTTACCATAAACAAACGAACATAGGCATATCATGTTTCCCGCTGACGAGCTGTCAAACTGACATTTGTTTTGGCGCCAGATACGCTAGCCTATGCGCCTCTGTTTGTTTTTACAGCGGATCCATGCTTTTAGTCATTTATATTTGGATCAGATGAATTCAGAGTTAAATATTTAAAGTTATGGAGGGTTAAATCGGCGCCGAGAAAAGAATTCAAAATGTACGGACACTCATCGGCGCCCCGAGAAGTCGAAAAGTCTTTAATAGTGTGGCGTAAAGACGAAAAGAAAAAAAAAACGGGTCAAGTGCGAGTCGGGATTCGCGAACCGAGGTTTCGATACATCAAAAATAAAAAAAAATAATAAAAACACATTTCTTGTGTGTCTGTGTGGGGAGGGGCGGGAGGGGGGGAGGTGGAGCCCCCTTAATTGTTCAATTTTTTATTATTTGTTGTTATATCCGCCAAAGTAATCATGTGAAAATTTCCACCGGCTAGCTGTTACGATTCCAAAGATACAGCCATCGGACGAACGGACGGACGGACGGACGGACGGACAGACGGACGGACAGACGTCATAGGCTTAGTAATAGGCTTCCGTACAGGATACGGAAACCTAAAAAAATTTAATTGTTTTAAAACCCAACTACGAAAAACGAAGGAAACAAGGGCAGTAGAAAATAATGTGTACTGATGTCTAATTCGAATCCCTCTACACGCCCGGCTCTCTGGAAGAAACCTATGTAAGCGATAAGCCCGCCTCTGCATCTCATGTAAATATAATATTGTATTTATATGTATTTAAATATAATATTGTATGTATTTATGTTTTTGGAGCAAAATAATGTATTTTCTATATTTATTTATTTATGTACCTATCTACAGCAGTTTCTACCGATCTTTAAAATCAATATTTAGTTTTTATTTACTTTATATAATATTATTCAATATTTCAATTTCATATCTTCATCAATACGCGCGTTGCAAGCCGTCTGATGCTAATTGTGTGCGTTTACAAATAATTAAATTTTATGCAAAAAGCAGCTCTGCGTTTTTTAATACTCTGGTGTAGAGGTTATAAATAGGTCCCTTTGATAACAGCGTACGCCTTTTCTCTGGTTTGTGATGTCTGCATGTTGCTTAAGCTCTTTATACTGTGTTTTGTTTTCAAAAGGACTTTTACTGGGAATTTATGCGGTCTCAGGTAAATAAACGAATAAATCGTTTGTGGAATCTTAATTGATTCTTAATTATGCAATACGAGTTTATATTTCTTCATTAATAGATGCAAAATAATTAGAAATAATGAGAAATAAATGCAAGATAATGAGAAATAATGATAAATAATGAGAAATAATGAGAAATAAATAATAAGATAATAAGATGCAAAATAATGAGAAATAATGAGAAATAAATAATAAGATAATAAGATGCAAAATAATGAGAAATAATGAGAAATAAATAATAAGATAATAAGATGCAAAATAATGAGAAATAATGAGAAATAAATAATAAGATAATAAGATGCAAAATAATGAGAAATAATGAGAAATAAATAATAAGATAATAAGATGCAAAATAATGAGAAATAATGAGAAATAAATAATAAGATAATAAGATGCAAAATAATGAGAAATAATGAGAAATAAATAATAAGATAATAAGATGCAAAATAATGAGAAATAATGAGAAATAAGGCGAAATAATGATAAATAATGAGAAATAATGAGAAATAAATAATAAGATAATAAGATGCAAAATAATGAGAAATAATGAGAAATAAATAATAAGATAATAAGATGCAAAATAATGAGAAATAATGAGAAATAAATAATAAGATAATAAGATGCAAAATAATGAGAAATAATGAGAAATAAATAATAAGATAATAAGATGCAAAATAATGAGAAATAATGAGAAATAAATAATAAGATAATAAGATGCAAAATAATGAGAAATAATGAGAAATAAATAATAAGATAATAAGATGCAAAATAATGAGAAATAATGAGAAATAAATAATAAGATAATAAGATGCAAAATAATGAGAAATAATGAGAAATAAATAATAAGATAATAAGATGCAAAATAATGAGAAATAATGAGAAATAAATAATAAGATAATAAGATGCAAAATAATGAGAAATAATGAGAAATAAATAATAAGATAATAAGATGCAAAATAATGAGAAATAATGAGAAATAAATAATAAGATAATAAGATGCAAAATAATGAGAAATAATGAGAAATAAATAATAAGATAATAAGATGCAAAATAATGAGAAATAATGAGAAATAAATAATAAGATAATAAGATGCAAAATAATGAGAAATAATGAGAAATAAATAATAAGATAATAAGATGCAAAATAATGAGAAATAATGAGAAATAAATAATAAGATAATAAGATGCAAAATAATGAGAAATAATGAGAAATAAATAATAAGATAATAAGATGCAAAATAATGAGAAATAATGAGAAATAAATAATAAGATAATAAGATGCAAAATAATGAGAAATAATGAGAAATAAATAATAAGATAATAAGATGCAAAATAATGAGAAATAATGAGAAATAAATAATAAGATAATAAGATGCAAAATAATGAGAAATAATGAGAAATAAATAATAAGATAATAAGATGCAAAATAATGAGAAATAATGAGAAATAAATAATAAGATAATAAGATGCAAAATAATGAGAAATAATGAGAAATAAATAATAAGATAATAAGATGCAAAATAATGAGAAATAATGAGAAATAAATAATAAGATAATAAGATGCAAAATAATGAGAAATAATGAGAAATAAATAATAAGATAATAAGATGCAAAATAATGAGAAATAATGAGAAATAAATAATAAGATAATAAGATGCAAAATAATGAGAAATAATGAGAAATAAATAATAAGATAATAAGATGCAAAATAATGAGAAATAATGAGAAATAAATAATAAGATAATAAGATGCAAAATAATGAGAAATAATGAGAAATAAATAATAAGATAATAAGATGCAAAATAATGAGAAATAATGAGAAATAAATAATAAGATAATAAGATGCAAAATAATGAGAAATAATGAGAAATAAATAATAAGATAATAAGATGCAAAATAATGAGAAATAATGAGAAATAAATAATAAGATAATAAGATGCAAAATAATGAGAAATAATGAGAAATAAGGCGAAATAATGAGAAATAAAAAACGTCCCGATCAGAATTTAAGCCTGGAACCACTGCTCACACTAGAAGATGCAATTGTTCAAAATTTGGAGAGAATACCTACGTCATCTTGTCCAAAGGTTGAAAGTTGCCCAGCGAGCAATGGAGCGAGCCATGCTGGGAATATCGCTACTTGACGTGGTGCGTAACGAGGCAATCCGCCGACGCACCAATGTAGTCGAAATTATATACCGGGTGGCTAAGCTCAAATAAATGGCAGTGAGGGCACGTCAGCCGAAGAGACGACGACCGTTGGAGTAACCGTGTCCTACACTGGCGGCCGTGGACAGGAAAACGGAGTGTGGGAAGACCACACACCAGGTGGCACGACGACATCAAGTACGTCGGCGGAAAGCAGTGGTTCCGTACCGCTGAAGGCCGGGAGGACTGGAGGAAAATTGGATAGGTGTATGCCCAGCAGTGGACGCTTACACACTGACTGACTGATTGACTTACCGTCAGTCATCATCATCTTAATATTGATATATATTTATTTTTTATTTTTGACAATTATTCATTGTAGTATGTTTAATGTACTAACATTTATGTTGACACAAATTAATCAAATCCGTAAAATAAAAAAATAATTTAATCAAATTAAGAAAACTAAAATGATTTTGTCCGAAAACAAGGTATGGCATCAGTATTCTGGGATTCCAAGACGTCACCACCTCCAAGGAAAGCTAAAGTGATTTTGTCCGTAAACAAAGGTATGACATCAGTATTCTGGGATTCCAAGACGTCACCGCCTCCAAAGAAATCTAAAGTGATTTTGTCCGTAAAAAAAGGTATGGCATCAGTATTCTGGGATTCCAAGACGTCACCGCCTCCAAAGAAAGCTAAAGTGATTTTGTCCGAAAACAAGGTATGGCATCAGTATTCTGGGAGTCTAAAACGCCACCGCCTCCAAAGAAAACTAAAGTGATTTTGTTCGAAAACAAGGTATGGCATCAGTATTCTGGGAGTCTAAAACGCCACCGCCTCCAAAGAAAGCTAAAGTGATTTTGTCCGAAAACAAGGTATGGCATCAGTATTCTGGGAGTCTAAAACGCCACCGCCTCCAAAGAAAACTAAAGTGATTTTGTCCGAAAACAAGTATGGCATCAGTATTCTGGGAGTCTAAAACGCCACCGCCTCCAAAGAAAGCTAAAGTGATTTTGTCCGAAAACAAAGTATGGCATTAGTATTCTGGGATTCCAAGACGTCACCTCCTCCAAAGAAAGCTACAGTGATTTTGTCCGTAAACAAAGGTATGGCATCAGTATTCTGGGATTCCAAGACGTCAACTCCTCCAAAGAAAGCTACAGTGATTTTGTCCGTAAACAAAGGCATGGCATCAGTATTCTGGGATTCCAAGACGTCACCGCCTCCAAAGAAAGCCAAAGTGATTTTGTCCGTAAACAAGGTATGGCATCAGTATTCTGGGATTCCAAGACGTCACTCCTGGCACCTTAAGTCACAAATGGCACCCTTGACACTCTAGAGAGCACTCACCAAGTGTAGCCCCGCTTGCAGTAAGTCTTGCCGTCTCGCACGAAGCAGGTGCAATTTTCGTCCAAGTACTGTCGGCATTCATGGCACTTGAGCCAGTCCTGGCACTTAGGTTACAAATGGCACCCTTGACACTCTAGAGAGCACTCACCTAGTGTAGTCCCGCTTGCAGTAAGTCTTGCCGTCTCGCACGAAGCAGGTGCTATTTTCGACCAGGTACTGTCGGCATTCATGGCACCTGAGCCAGTCCTGGCACTTAAGTCACAATTGGCACCTTTGACGCCCTAGAGAGCACTCACCTAGTGTAGTCCCGCTTGCAGTAAGTCTTGCCGTCTCGAACGAAGCAGGTGCAATTTTCGTCCAAGTACTGTCGGCATTCATGGTACTTGAGCCAGTGCTGGCACTTAGGTTACAAATGGCACCCTTGACACTCTAGAGAGCACTCACCTAGTGTAGTCCCGCTTGCAGTAAGTCTTGCCGTCTCGCACGAAGCAGGTGCAATTTTCGTCCAAGTACTGTCGGCATTCATGGTACTTGAGCCAGTCCTGGCACTTAGGTTACAAATGGCACCCTTGACACTCTAGAGAGCACTCACCTAGTGTAGTCCCGCTTGCAGTAAGTCTTGCCGTCTCGAACGAAGCAGGTGCAATTTTCGTCCAAGTACTGTCGGCATTCATGGTACTTGAGCCAGTCCTGGCACTTAGGTTACAAATGGCACCCTTGACACTCTAGAGAGCACTCACCTAGTGTAGTCCCGCTTGCAGTAAGTCTTGCCGTCTCGCACGAAGCAGGTGCAATTTTCGTCCAAGTACGGTCGGCATTCATGGTACTTGAGCCAGTCCTGGCACTTAGGTTACAAATGGCACCCTTGACACTCTAGAGAGCACTCACCTAGTGTAGTCCCGCTTGCAGTAAGTCTTGCCGTCTCGCACGAAGCAGGTGCAATTTTCGTCCAGGTACTGTCGGCACTCTTGGCACTTGAGGCACGAGGCGTGCCACTCTAGGTCTGGCGCTACCCTCAGGATGTACTGGTCGTGGATCTGACCGCCGCAGCCGACGCATAGCGAGAGCCGCAGCTTTTCTGAAATAAAAAAAAGAGGGTTTTTGTGAGATTTTTTAAAGAATCGGCATTAGTGGTTATGCCCAATAGTCCGTCCGGGACAATCAGACACAGCCAATAACACCACTACTCATGAAACGGCGCTCAGTGGGGCGGTGTGACAGGTATATATACAAGATGGAAAAAACCTATCATAATTTTGTTTACATCCATTTTAAAATTATTTTAATAAAATTAATTTATAAAGAAAATACTGACAAAACATTATGTTAGGTTACTTAATGTTTTTTGTTTTTTTAGGTTTCCGTATCCCATATGGAAGCCTATTACTAAGCCTACGCCGTCTGTCTGTCCGTCCGTCCGTCTGTCTGTCCGTCCGTCCGTCCGTCTGTCTGTCTGTCCGAGGGCTGTATCTCGTGAACCGTAATAGGTAGCCCGTTGAAATTTTCACAGAATATGTGTTATTATGGATGATATAACATCAAATAATAAATAATAGAAAAAGTCAAAAATAAAGAGGGGTCCCATACAAGAAAGGTGATTTTTTTTCAATTTTATTTTTGTGGTGCGGAAACCTCGGTGCGCGAGTCCGATTCGCACTTGGCCGTTTTTTTTTTCTATGTCAGTCAGCGTGTACGCGTCTACTGCTGGACATACGCCTCTCCAATTTTCCTCCAGTCCTCCCGACGTTCAGCGGTACGGAACCACTGCTCTCCGCCGACGCGTATAAATGCTCTGTAACATTATGTACGTCGTTATCTGGTCCTAATACTTTGCGAAACGTGGTGACCGGTGTTGTGCTGTAGGTAATTTACCAGAGTCCTTGCAGCACAACACCGATTACACTACTTACCCCGATTATCGAGAGGTAGCTCTACATAGAATAAATAAAAGTTTGTAAAATAATATATACCTACTTTCACTTTTCCAATCTTGACACAAAATCTCTTACATTAAATATTATACATATATACATATCACACACGCTGAATCCCGACAATCGGGGTAAGCAGAGTAATCGGTGTTGTGCTGCAAGAACCCTGGTAAATTACAACACAACATCGACCACCACGTTTCGCAAAGCATTCGAACAAGATTCAATCGATCAAGCAGCAAGTAAGGCACGAAGACCCACCTGCTGCATGACTCGGTGGAAGTACCGTGCCAAGGTGAGAGGTAACGAGCCTGTCGCCCTTTAGCACGGCATCTTGTCCTTATCCCTTAGTCGCCTTTTACGACATGCACGGGGAGAGATGCAGTGAGGCTATTCTTTTTAAGTACCGGCCCCACACGGTACACTATTATCTATCTACTAAATATTATCTTGTTTCATATATGTAGGTATCTATCAAAATTACATAAAATGCTCAAAATAAAACGCTTAATAACTTATCTATAAAACGCCATAACGCATAACTTATCATCACGCGGAAGGTTGTAAAATCGATATTTCTGAACTTGGAATGGACCCTCCCCTCGCCCCGCCCACTGCCTCCCCATCGCAGACGAGACAGAGACGGTAAGTCCGTCTCTCTCGCACGCTTTGTACTGCTCTATCTTGAGGTATTACCTTGCTATAATATGTATGAAGGTATGGGAGACTGGGTAGGGCCGCAGACGAGATAGTTTTGATGAAATGTCAGCATCGGTAGCTCAGCGGTGCGGTCGGTCGACTGTCGTTCGCGATTATAAGCACACCTGCGCGCGGTCAGAGCTTGGATGGGTGACCGTACGACCGTTGGAGGCTGACCGTGGCTTGGACAGGTCAACTTATAGATACAACAAATGTGCGAAACGTGGCCACCACGTTTCGCACAGTTGTGCGGCGGGTGGCCGAGTGGTTTGGGCATCGGCTTCTCATGCGGGAGGTCCGAGATTCGAATCTGGTCGGCGTGTACCAATGAGTTTTGTCTAACGATTTTTTTTTTTTTTTTATTGATTGAAACTGACACGGTTGGCTACATCACCTACAACATCCGTGATGTCAGCCCATAACACCGGGTGAACTTGGTGCCACGTCAGTGCTTCCCTTCGGTCGTGCCGGCTACACTGAACTGGACGGAAAACACAAACTATTTACATAGCCGTTTCGACCGACCTTTCATTCAGTACGGTGGTACCAACCCAGGTGGGTTAAACCCTACCACCTAGTAATATAAGAAGGGAGTCATATCCCTTAGTCGCCTTTGGTAGTCGGAGGTAAATTATGTGCATACATACACCTGCTGCTTCACCGTTCGGAACCGGTGTAAAACTGTAAGTCCCTTCCCTTGCCCCTTACTAGGTGGTAGGCTCAAATTGTATCCGACTGGGTTGGTACCACCGTACTGGATGTAAGATGGCCGCATAGCAGCCTCGGTTGTGTTCTCCTCTAGTCCAGTATAGCCAGCAATCCAGGGAAGTCTCTGGTATGCACACTCGGACAAGTCGTTGTGTATGTAACGAAATTTAGGAATACATTTAGGTTGTGGTGTTGTGTCTGTTGGACTACAGGTAACCCGAGGTGGTGAAAACGCGTGCCAAAGAGTTGATTTTTAACTGCAAAAAAATGCGCATATCATCGGCAATGCAAAATGCTCAAAAATGCAATTAAAACGTCAAAATGAACTGCAGCGTGTGCAGGTGTACCAGCCTGGAACGCGCTACACCTCGCACTGGAGAGCGGTATGCAGAAATGCGTACGCAACAACTATTTATGAATTTATCTCTATTTCTTATTTATGGGAACCTCTGTCTGCATATATTTGAGGTAAACTCCGGAACCACCTAACACATTTTGATGCGGTTTGCACCAATACAAAAAGTACTTCTTGAAGATCTTTATTTATAGGCTATATAACATCACGCACACCTTAGGGCTAAGCAGTATCAAAGAAAGTATAGATATGAATCGAGTTTAGTGTCGTATGATAGTATGTATAGATGGCGTTAGCAGTTCTGTTGCGTTGCGGGAGGGAGGGAGGGGAGCGAGGGAGGGAGAGAGAGATAATATAAGAGAAAAGATAGATTATTACATGTTATTATCATATTTAGGTTTAAATCGGATTTGCTATTAAACCGAGTCTACCGCGAGCGAAGCCGCGGGCAAAACCTAGTTTATTATATAATCATTACATTTACATTACGTATGATTCAATTTGTTTTTAGGCTTCTTTCTGGGAAGCAGTAATATGTTGTAGAAAGCCATATATTTTTTCTAACATCAAACTCACATTGGTTTACGAGAAACTGCTTTTTAGGTTTCCCCACCCGTACGGAGGCCTATCACTAAGCCGTCTGTCTGTCTCTCTGTCTGTCTGTCTGTTTGTCTGTCTGTTTGTCTGTCTATCTGTCCGTCCGTCCGCGAGCTGTATCTTTTGAACAGTAGGTAAATAGGTACCTAGCCGGTTGGAATTTTCACAGAATGGTGTGAATATGGCGGATTTTCTAAAAATATAATAAATAAATAAATAAGCAGTAAAAATCTAAGATGGTGTCTCCATACAAGAAACGTGTTTTTGTTTTTGCTCTATCGTAAAACGATTATACATATAAGCGTCAAACTTGGTGTGATTGCAGTGCAAATTCTAAAGTAAAACAACGAAATAATAAAAAAACTATTTAAAAAAATGTAAAAACCGCCTTCAAAAATGTATGAAATAAAAAAATAAAAATCGAACCCCAGAGTTGAAGGCGGTCGGTTATTTTTGCTTGCTTTAGCACCACCGCCTTCAACTCTAGGGTTCGATTTTTATTTTTTTATTTCAAACATTTTTGAAGGCGGTTTTTATATTTTTTTAAATAGTTTTTTATTTCACAATTCTTTTAGTAATTTTTATTTGCTATTAATGTACTCGGCGGAATCGCTCGGCCTTCGGCCTCGCGATTCCGCCTCGCTTTCCCATCAGATCTTGACCAAAAAAAAAATGGGACCACCTTGGAGCTAGACTGAACCGAACACAAAAAGAATCATCGAAATCGGTTCACAATTGGGGAAGATATTGCTGAACATACATAAAAAAAAAATACATACAGCCGAACATAGAACCTCCTCCTTTTTTGAAGTCGGTTAAAAACCGATAAATCACGTCGTAATTTTTTTTTATACAAAGCGTGACATGTGACCTCGAGCCACCCGTGAGGTGTCTAAATACGCCCATGGACATTCGGTCGTATGCAGGAGTTGCGAATGCCATGCCGGCCTGACAGTTAATGGGTACGGAAACCTCGGTATGGGAGTCCAACTCGCATTAGGCCGAATTTTTGGTACTGCTGAGCTTCAACAGCTTTTTGTATGTTCCATCTTGCATAGTGCATATTATTCGGTCGTAAAACAGAACTGCAAGTGCAAGAAATGCACTTCTCATTGTATTGTTTCAATAAAATTATTCTTAACGGGTTTGTTGACTCGACGCTTCTCATAATACGAACATTGCACTGCGCTCATTTACAAGAAGATACCTAATTGTGGGGCCGGTACTTAAAAAGAATATCCCCACTGCATCTCTCCCCATGCATGTCGTAAAAGGCGACTAAGGGATAAGGACAAGATGCCGCTCGCCACCTCTCACCTTGGCACGGTAGGTACTTCCACCGAGTCATGCAGCAGGTGGGTTTGCTGCTTGATCGATTTAATCCTGCTCGAATACTTTGCGAAACGTGGCGGTCGGTCTTGTGCTGTAATTGACCAGAGTTCTTGCAGCACAACACCGATTACTCTGCTTACCCCGATGTATGATATGTGTGATATGTATGTATGTATGTACCTAATTGAAATTTTTTTTTTATGGAAACTGACACGTTTGGCTTGACACCTACAACATCCGTGATGTCAGCCTATAACCACAGATCCATAACACCGGATGAACTAGGTGCCATGCCAGTGCTTACCTTCATTTCATGTCGGCTACACTGAACTGGACGGAAAACACGAACTATTTAAATAGCCGTTTCAACCGACGTTTCATTCAGTGCGGTAGTACCAACCCGGGCGGGTTAAACCCTATCACCTAGTAAAGTAAGAAGGGAAGGGACCTACAGTTTTACGTGGAATCCGAACCACGGTCAGCCTCCAACGGTCTAGTGGTCGCCCATCCAAGTACTGACCGCGCCCAGGTGAGCTTATGATCACGACCGACAGCACTACTGAGCTACTGATCATACCATTGCCTTAGTACCTAACTGGTACGATAAGCACGCTCGAATTGGTACCACCGGACTGATTAATGACAGTCGGCAACGACTATGAACCATTTTTAGTCCTATTAGCAACAAAAACAAGTGTTTTTGTTTTTGTTGCTAATAGAATTAAAATTGAAATTAAATTCGCGTGCGACCGAATGTCCATGGGCGTCGTTAGACACCTTATGGATGGCTCAGCGTCACATGACGCGCTGTCTATTAAAAAATATTATACTTAAATAGGTACAAAATAATTCCTAGTTCTTTATTTAGGTACCTAATCCATCAGCAATAGTTTCTATAGGAATTAATGTGGGATTTAGTCACAGAATCACCGCGCCCAGAATGTCACCAGATTATCAATCAGATAAGGCGCGCGATTACTCACTCACTAACATTCTCAACGGCAGCAGCAGCTCTTCGGTGCGTTTGATATTCAAATTTGGAGCAATTAAAAGAACGAGCCAGCGAACGCGACCACAGAATATATAATGCGACATAACGAACGTGACGATAAATAGTTAGAAACGTCATTCGTTCTCACGATCCTTGGTTGTACTTGGTTGTCTTCTTATTGACTGCCCGCACACACATTTTCACACTTGGCACGTGTCATGTCGATTTATAGGATCACTCAGACTGTTCTACAGGTACTACCTATCATGGACGCTGCTTGGAGAAACGTGCTTCCCTTAATCCTTGCGATTCAACTATCTTCGCAGAACTTGTCGCAGAGAAACTGAACATCATTTAGTTGCTGTTCTCAAAATATTGTTTATAGTATTATTTCATCTATAGGTAACCTACGCTTGGACATGTCGAAAATTTCACCAGTTCTAAATTCAATGCGAAGAAGAACTGACAAACATACTTCCCAAGTTTCTTTGTCGCACCGTGGAAGTATCTTTCGGCTAGTGTATTTCCCAAATTCTTTAACCTGGGCTGGCTTCTGGCTTCTGGCTTCAAACGTCATATTGACAGACCAGACAGCCTATCAATAGTCCGAAAATCTGCTGGTATGGCGCCTCTGTGCGCGTGGTTTCGCGAGGAGAGATGTTGGCTCTGTCGACTGCATCATTGGTCCCTCAGCAAAGCCACTCATGTTGGTTTAAAAAAAAACGCCGCCGCCGAATGCGGTTGTCGATTTTCACAGAAGATGTCTTATTATGGTGGATTTAACATCAAATAATAAAACATTGAAAAAAGTAGAAAATTAAGGTTGTCCCCATACAAGAAAAACATTTTCAACGTTTTTTTTTGTGGAGCGGAAACCTCGTTGCGCGAGTTCGAATCGCACTGGGCCGGTTTTTGTATACTTTTATATTTCACCTAATCGACAAGGTTATGCCCCTTCCGTGTATTCGTCTCCAGGCCACAGAACATAATATAATGGACGCGGCGCGGTCGAAAGACGCCGGGCGCCAATAACCTCAAATTAATTAATTAATTAATTAATTAATGCAGGGCGCATTTAAAGAGAGGTTATTAAAAGTTGCGAAATGTTTTGCTTTATTGGCAGCCGTCGTCGCCCGAAGCTGCGCTCGCGGATATGTCGGATAGGGATAGGCCGTATAGGCCGCGGCCTAGGGGCGGCAGACTTCAGGGGGCGGCAGATTTCCAAAGGCGCTATAGAATATCACAAGTAACACTTGCGCTTTGGTATAGTGTAAGCCATCAAGTTTGTGCGCGATTACGGACGCAATACTCGAGCAAGTCACTTGTGGATAGAGTTTTCGATCTATTAAATGCTAAATATCATTTGGGTAAAGGTTTTAAGTCCCCATTGCGACTTAGTAATACTCCTATCCTATGTTATTTATGTTTTGCGCGGGTGGCGAAAGTCAAGCGGCCTATACTTAAGAACAGTACAAGTCCGGCACTGAGGTGGTAGAGTTCCGGCCGGGTTCGTACCACCGCTCTGAATGAAACGTCGGTCGAAACAGCTATGTAAATAGTTCGTGTTTTTCATCCAGTTCAGTTTAGCCGACATGAAATGAAGGGAAGCACTGCTGACATGGCACCTAGTTCACCCAGGTTCGGGCTGACTACACGGATGTTGTAGGCGATGTAGCCGACCGTGTCAGTTTCCATAAAAAAACAAGTGTTTTATTCAATTTTTATTTGATTTTTATTAAACCATAGTTCCGTTTGATCTTTACCGAATGGGATATTTAAAAACGTCATTTCTGCTCCATAAACTTTTTCAAGGTGCTGATTTTTTCCGTTGTTGAATTCTGAGATATATGGTTTGATGTGTGATCTATAAAGTTTTATACCCTCCGGTTTGGTGTTTTATATTTTACGCTCAGTTGCGCGCGCGCTGTGCGCTTGGGCATTCTTTATTGTGATGCACGTATAGTGTTCATGATGTTTTATTTCTCAGTCGTAAACACCTTGGAATTAAGCGATCTGTAATTTGTAATCTGAGCTTTAAATAATATTGTTTGCTACAATATCTAACCGGAAGATGAAAGCAGCTTTCTAGTACCTTGTTATTTAAGGTTTTTTTTAGACTGCGAATAATTAGTTTTACATTTTAATATATAACTTAAAAAAAACTTTAAAATGTAACTATGTTTTTTTGTATCATTCCGGATCCTTAGTATAGTTTTTATTAAGAGGACTTATATAGCACGAAAAGGGCGAAAACATGGAAACTCTGCACTTAAAATTTATCAGTTATATTTTTTACAATGTTTTTCCAAAACTTAATATAGCATTTCGTTTTAAAGGGATTCCCAAATTATAAAAAAATATAATTACATTCGATTCTGTTACATCTCTCTTTGTTTTGAGTGGCCATTTCCATCTCATACATCTTTCGTTGTTTTGAGAGTGACCATTTCATCTCACACATCTCTCTTTGTTTGAAGAGGGACCTTTCCATCCCACACATTTCTCGTTATTTGGAGAGTGACCATTTCCATCTCATACATATCTCGTTGTTTTGAGAGTGACCATTTCCATCTCATAAATATCTCGTTGTTTTGAGAGTGACCATTTCCATCTCATACATATCTCGTTGTTTTGAGAGTGACCATTTCCATCTCATACATATCTCGTTGTTTCGAGAGTGACCATTTCCATCTCATACATATCTTGTTGTTTTGAGAGTGACCATTTCCATCTCATACATATGTCGTTGTTTTGGGAGTGACCATTTCCATCTGATACATATCTCGTTGTTTTGGGAGTGACCATTTCCATCTCATACATATATATCGTTGTTTTGGGAATGACCATTTCCATCCCATACATATCTTGTTGTTTTCACAGTGACCATTTCCATCTCATACATCTCTTGTTGTTTTGAGAGTGACCATTTCCATCTCACAGATCTCTCGTTGTTTTGAGAGTGACCATTTCCACCTTACACATCTCTTGCGACACGTGAAGTCTCCGGTTACGATACCATCAAGCTAGTGGGACTGGACCACCGGTCGGCAGAGACGCTAATTTCCGCTCTCCGTCCGTGGTGCGTACTCATTCAGTCACCACTAGGCTTTGTAGTGCCGCTAGGCAAGCAGGGTTGTCACCGGCGTGCGTAATCAGCCGGTTACGAAATTCATTTTGATTATTTTTTATTAGGGTCTTTTTTTATGTACCCGGTATGGGTGGCTGAGTCGGAGGGGCCAAAGCACATGCTCCAACCAGCCAATATCACCTTCGAGATGGTAAGTGCCATATCGGAGACTTCCCTTTAGATTGCTAGGTATACTGAACTAGAGACGACAGCCTCGCTGCTATGCGGCCATCTTACATCCAGTAAGGTGGTACTAACCCAGTCGGCTACAATTTGAGCCTACCATCTAGTAAGGGGCAGCAGGTGTAGGTATGCATGCACGTAATTTTTTTCCGTCAGAAAAAAAACTCATTGGTACACGCCGAACGGATTCGAACCTCGGACTTTGGACGCAAGACACATCTTACTACTGACGGTACTAAATGCCGTGTCAATACTTCCATTTGGTTATGACAACTACACTCAAACTTACCGGAAAATAGAGCAATTTTTGTATACGTTTCGACGGACCACTCGTTCAGTGCGGCGGTACTAATCCTACCGGAATTTTTATATTATAATTAGACTAGGGTTATTATACTATTATGTATACTATTATAGGTACTATTATGGCAACCCTATTCCAAAGACCACAGATTATTGACACAATAAATACTATCGTTCGGCGTTTAAGACCCTACCTCAATACTTAAACACACACACGAACACAACTACACGATTTGAGTGTGCGTTTGTGTATGTGTACGGACGTGCTTATAAAATCGTATAAATAAGTGGGTGTGGAAAAATCGTCTTGCGATGGTGTTTTAAACAAAATATTTCATTGTTAGTTTGTACGGCACGCCGCCAGTATCATCCACTGAATTTAAAAGTTTACTGCCTTGATTTTTGTTCAAAAACTATTCAGGACGGGAAACATTTAAAATCATACATATCTATATTTATTATATACCCGACAAGCTGTATTCCGACAAGCAGGGTAAGCAGAGTAAATCGGTGCTGTGCTACAAGAACTCTGCTAAATTACAGCACAATACCGACCAAGTGGTTCCGCATCGCTGTAGGCCGGGAGGACTGGAGGAAAATTGGAGAGGCCTATGTCCAGCAGTGGACGCTTACACTCTGACTGACTGACTGACCGACCAAGCAGCAAATAAGACACGAAGATGCATGACTCTGTGAAGGGACTGTGCCAAGGTGAGGGGTGGCTATAGTATCGCCCTTTAACACGGCATTTTATTTAAAATTATTAGGTAGATTGTCATTATGTAGTGATAGCTATAAACATAAAAAAGCGGTCAAGTGCGAGTGGAGAGCGCGTTCCGTACCATTCCGTTTTCCGTGAGATAGGATTTTCGTTTAGGATAAAAAAAAACATACATACCTATCACCACAAAAATTCAATTGTAGCATACGACCGAATGTCTATGGGTGTCGTTAGACACCTTATGAGTGGCTCGGTGTCATATGTCGCGGTTTCATTAAAAAAAATCCGAGGATATTTTTTTTGGCTCTGTCGACTGCACCCTTTGTCCCCTTTGTCCCTCGGCACAGTCACCCATGTTTGTTTACATAAAATAATTAAATTATGATGCAGGTGAAACATGATTAGGCATCTGGCTTCAATTATTCAATTTTAAATAGCTTGTAGTTTCCGTAAATAAAAAAAAAAACTCTGTGATAGACGGACGGACAGACACGGGAGTGTAAGGTAGGTAGTGTAAAGGAGTATAAGGTTCAGCTTTTTTCTTTTACGGTACGGAACCTTAATAAAATATAAACATTTAATTATGAATGGAATCTACGATGGAACCTGTAGCATTGGAACCGACGATGGAACCTGGAAAATCTATAGCGTTTATAAAGAAAACTAAGATTTCAATGCGTTGAACTCTTTTATATTGGAGTTAGTTTTTTTTTTTTGCAATAATTGTTTATTATAAATCTGTTGTTAACTTCTCCTCATTACGAACTGCCCAAGCTTTTTTATGGTTTAGGCTAGTTAAGTTAGCTTAATAGGGTTGCAATTACCTTGACACATCACTATAATCAGGATACACTGACTCACACACAGATTCAACAGACTATGTAAAATTGTTTAAGTTAAACTTATCTATAACAATAAAGCTTAAAATCGTCTGCACAACTTCCTACCTTTTGTATAGACCAAACATAATTGTGCAAGCGAGTTTAGACTTTAAATATATGTGCATAAGGTTGAAAATTTCTTGGCAAAGTGAAAAGTAAACGAGGAGTGGTGGAGAGCATTTTCAACCTTACGGATTGTTTTGTTGATTTTAACGATTGTGTACCAAGGACTGAGGTTTTAAAATTAGCATGTCCTACCGCGGCGACTTTGAGAAGCCACCGGCTAGTCCTTCTGCTGCTAAACAAACTGTAAAGCGTGCATGGAGGGTTGATTTCGATATTGAACCTATTGGAGGTGAACATTTTTAGGGTTGAATGAATCTATGTAGAAAGGTGCAAACTGAATTCTTGAAATCCTGTCACTCTTGGATCTGAAATTTTGCATTTCTTTTGTCTGAACATCATGATATAATGAATTTATTATATTTTTATATTATAAGAAAATATACATATCACTTTTTAGTGCTTCTTATTGTTTATTGAAAAAGAACACATGTTTTTTTATACACATTTTATATATTTCGGCGAATGCAGTCTTCTGTAATTATCTATTACTGAAAATGTGTATAAAAAAACATCATGATCTAAGTAAGAATATGGGCTCGCTTCGCGGACAGGACACGGAGGACGGGCTGGACGAAATATTTTATATTTTTTAGGTTAGTTTTAATTTTAGGTTAATTTTAGTTTTTAACTTAGTTATATTTTATATTAGTTTAGCTTAGATAATTAGTTTAATTTTTATTGTATCTTAATTTTTTGGTTGTTTAATAAATACTCTATTTATTAGTAAGAATATAATATTTTTTTTTTATTTTAATCCTAAACAACCGTTTCGAAATTAGATGTTCTCTTTCCAAATTATTTAATTCTAATTAATTTTGATATCCTTGTATGTAACTGTAAATAAAAATGTTATTCTCTATAAGTAAAAAAAAAATATAATATACATAATACATATATTTCAGAACTATGTTTAAGGAAAACAAATTATTCCAATATCTTTATAGATTTTTTCCAATCTAAGCAAGAACTAAAACCTGAAAACAATCCATTTGTGTAGTGTGTAATGCTTACCTATAATAAAATCCAACGTCTGCTTTCTGTCTGAGTGTCTGAGTGTCTGAGTGTATGTCTGTCTGTCCGCTTATAAATCGAGAACCACTGAACCGATTTTAATAAAACAAAATTCTACGGATACCTTCATTCTTCCCATCAACTATAGGCTACTTACTATCACGCTAAATGGCTTATGAGGTTAGCAGTGAAGTGAAATATGAGAGCGGGCGGAGCCGCGGGCACAGCTTGTATATTATAATAATCTCATTATTATGAAAAAGTTACTTTTAAGTAAGTAAAGTTTACTTGAAGTTTCATATAAACAACATATACCTAATAAATCGTTTCGGACTGGCGCGTGTAGTCCGGAATGTCGGCCGAAATGACTTCGAATACCAATCGTGGTAATCGAAATTTAACCAATATTAATATCCATGGTAGCAATGATATTTTAGGAAAGATAGGTATCTATATGACATTCAGTGCTCACACATGGCACGTCCTTGAAAAGTTGAGAGGAAGAACTATAAAGTGATGCGCCGACTCGAATAGTCTTATTCCAATTATTAGAATTAGTGCAGAATCTCATTACACACGACGGCATTTTCGATGTGTTAGCGGCTCGTGGTTAGCGGTACGAACGCGTGCGTAGTTGGTGGACGACTAACTTCAGACAGGACCTCCTTTTAACTTATAATATCATTGCATCGTAGACTAAAAGTGTTTATAATAAAAAAATACTAGAAAATGTAAAAAAAAAAAGGTTTAAAAATGTTTAAAGTATTTCATTATTTGGCATGAATTAAAAAATAGTCAATGTTTACATTCGCGCACCCCTCCGAAGCAACGGCGGCGGTAGAAATCGAACGCGGCACAAAAACAAAACGATTCTTTATTTCTTTTTACTTTCTTCTATTACACTCCCTCTACGTTATCTTGTCGGTCGAGACACGAGTGGGCGACATCGTACTTGTGGGAAAGCGTATAATTTTATTTTTATTTTTTATTTTTATGGAAACTGACACGATTGGCTACATCACCTACAACATCTGTGATGTCAGCCCAGCCCACCGGGTGAACTAGGTGCTATGTCAGTGTTTCATGCCTTCATTTCATGTCGGCTACACTGTACTGGACAGAAAACACGAATTATTTAGATGGCCGTCTCGACCGAATTTTTATTCAGTGCGGTGGTACCAACCCGAGCGGGATAAACCCTACAACCTAGTAAGGTAAGAAGGGTAGGGACCTACAGTTTTATGTGGAATCCGAACCACACGGTCAGCTTCCAACGGTCGAGCGGTCACCCAGCCAAGTACTGACCACGCTCAAATCTTAATATTGCAATAATTCAGGCGACATGACACCTGGGAACGTTCATATCTGACCACCTGATTAATGAATTTTTATTAAATTATATAACAACTAATCCTTCAGTCTCGGTAGCTCAGTGGTGCGATCGGTCGACTGTCGATCGTATTCATAAGCACACCTGAGCGCGGTCAGTACTTGGATGGGTGACCGCTGAACCGTTGGAGGCTGACCGCTGTTCAAATTTCACCTAAAAACTGTAGGTCCCTTCCCTTCTTACTTTATTAGGTGGTAGGGTTTAACCCGCCCAGGTTGGTACCACCGCCCTTTATGAAAAGTCGGTCGAAGCGACTATGTCAATTGTTCGCACTTTCTGTCCAGTTCAGTAGCGGACATGAAATGAAGGGAAGCTCTGACATGGCACCTAGTTCTGACAGCTAGGTGGGCTGACATCACGAAATGTTTTAGGTGATGTAGCTAACCGGAAAACCGGACAACCGGAGTTGTAGACAACCGGACAGACGGACAGACGGATATCGAAGTGAGCCAATGGGTGGTTCGCTTTTCAAATTTTCGTACGGAATACTAAAAACTTATAATTTCATATTTGATATATTTATTAATTTTATAAGAAGCAGCAGATATTATTGTATGTATTACCTTCGTCAATGTGAAGTAAAAACCTAAAAAACAAAAAACCACTTTTGCTTCATGCCTGGATGGACAAGTATGTATATCTATTTGTATATAATATTCTATATATTTAGTAATTTATATGTATTAACACATGTATGGCTTATTATATTTTACTATCATGCACTTATATGTATTGTATTATTATTTTATCTTCAATTCTCACGCTCAACTCTTTTGCTACTACCTACTTACATTCCACTATATTATCGAATCTCAAACATCCAAAGGTTGACTGTAAGAAATCTCTGTAAGGGATAAGTCCGCCTTTGCACCTTATGTAAATTTTCTAATGTATCTGTTACTGTTTAACGTTTCTATCTATCTATCGAACAAAACATTTCCGGCCCGTGACAAGAAAGTCTCTACCGCGTATAAACCTGCGTAGCCTGAGCCAACACGGAGAGGTTCTATTTGTGTCTGTCGGCACGTCGAGAAGGCTTCGGCGCCGTTTGTGGTTTTAAGAGCCTGTGTTTTGGTAGAGCCGTGTGCACGTTTTTGTAGGATTTCCATGCCGCCGCCGCGTCCGACGCGTACGGCGGTTCTTACACCGTATACTTTTATCTTGAAACTTTTTTTTTATTATGGAAACTGACACGGTTGGCTACATCACCTACAACATCCGTGATGTCAGCCCATAACACCGGGTGAACTTGGTGCCACGTCAGTGCTTCCCTTCGGTCGTGCCGGCTACACTGAACTGGACGGAAAACACAAACTATTATATACTACATAGCCGTTACGACCGACCTTTCATTCAGTGCGGTGGCACCAACCCGGGCGGGGTAAACCCTACCACCTAGTAATATAAGAAGGGAGTCACTCTGCCTCACACGCTATCGACAGAATTCCTTTATAATCAGAGCCAGCAAAAAGTACAACAGTGACTACAAGGAAGTGGACTTGTTCAATGACAGCTTACAGAGGGTTAAAAAGTTAGCGCATGATAGATTTTTTGTTAGTACTAAGTGATGGAGTTCTGCCTTAGTTTTGTTTTTATTATTTTAGTAATAGTACCATGTAATGTTTGTTTAGTTTAGTTTTGTTCTGTTTTAATTTAATTGATTAGTTATTTTAAATTATTATTATTTTTTCTATTTTAACTGTTTATTTATCAGTTTTGATTTGTTTAAATGTACTTTTCTTTCTCTTACGCTATATACTTAGTTTTACCTGTAGTGACCTATTAGCGGTGTATGTGTGACACATTGTATTTTTGTAAATTTTGTGTTGATCACACTGTTGGTTACTCTAAATAAATAAATAAATAAAAATAAATATCCCTTAGTCGCCTTTTACGACATGCACGGGGCGAGATGCAGTGGGGCTATTCTTTTAAAGTACCGGCCCCACACGGTACAGAACTGAAAGGAAATGAAAATATACTTTACTGGCTCTTGCCCGCGACTTCGCTCGCGTAGCCTATGTCCATCCTGAAGGTCCATTCTAAATATTGGTCAAAGTATGTTTTAAATCGGATGAGTATTTTCGGAGATTACCTCCTACATCCAAACTTACAAACAAACTTTATCTCTTTATAATATTTATGTAGAAGTGTACACAGTATGTAGACTGTACCTGTACACCATTATATATATATATATACACCGTGTCCCAAAACTCAACGTCAAGCGGGAACCAGGGAGTAGGCCAGTTTATGACTACCCAGGGAAAAATAAGATAAAAAAATCGTACTCATTTGTTTTTTATGATATGAGCATTTTTTAAAAAAACAAAGTTGAAAATTTCTCGTACAACATTTTTAGGTACTACGACTACAAATTGGCAAATATAATTCTGAATAACTTCCACTTAACAAAATAACTAATTTTGTTAAGTGGCAGCCTAAATAACTCTGCTATTGATCAGTATCCCAAATGAGACCAGAATGCCTGTAGTTTTAACAAAAAAAATATTCAGTAAAATTTTTTTCTAAAAATATAAATGACTCTGATTTGTTTTTCTTATTTTTCCCAGGGTAGTCATAAACTGGCCTACTCCCTGGTTCCCGCTTGACGTTGAGTTTTGGGACACGTTGTATATATAAGGGGTCAAAAAAGGCGAGTTTAATGCCTTGCGGCATTCTTTACGAACTAACCTTTATAATGCTATCCAAAGGTTGACTGTAAGAAATCTCTGTAAAGGATAAGTCCGCCTTTGCACCTTATGTGAATATTCTGATGTGCTTGTAGAATTTTTGTTGGAGCAATAGAGCATTTTCTATTCTACCCTTCTCCGACGGAGCGGCCGTTATCGGCCGCTTTATACATAGTAACCGCGTAGGAGCGAACAATGCAGTACAGTAATATTTCATTGAGACATAAATGCATTTCAGTATGGTTCGTCATAATTTTTTTTGTCATGTCCCGTTCAGCAATGCAATCTATAAGGAAGAACCGGGTTAGAAACCATAGAGAGCTTTTACTTTTTTTAATATAACTTACATACTAAGGTTTAATTTACTTATGTTAAATGTAACATACTAAAGATAGTAAAATACAAAGAACATAGCGTTCAGTCAAGTCATTAATAAAAGTTAATAAAAATAATAAGAGTTTATACATAATATAAACAATTTGTATCATCATCAGTCAGCAGAATTTTTATTTAAAATAATAAGAAAAAAATTTACTTAACTTGTAAAATGGATTGTCTAAGAGAATTTTTTTCAGCTGAGCCTGGAACACATTGTCACTATTTATTGATTTAATTGTATGAGGAACATTTTCGTAAAACTTGGGTACACATAGGCGTGGATAAAATATCCGGAGTGGAGTACGCGTGGTATGATGGAACAGCACATGGTGTGAGGTGTCAGACGACTAAATAAAATATAAAAATTCAGAGCTGCGCGGGAATTTACTTAGCGGTCCCCCGACTCCTTTAAATAAGTAAACGGATATTATTTTAGACTTTTCAAGGGTCGAGGGTTTTTATTAAACTTTTTATTGCACACAATAAAAAATTAATGTTTTGTCGTTTTATGTATCTCTTTTCTAATTTTATTTATTGCTGCGTTGTATTTAGTTATATTATTTTATTGTGTTGTTACTCTTTGTATTATTCTGTTTTTGCTATCCTTTGTGTTATTTATTATAAGGTATTATTTTAAAGTTGTTATTTATAGTGTTAGTCATTTGTTTGTTTAATGATAGAAAAAGGTACTGTGCTTATGTTAGTGTTTTATTTTATTATTATTACTCTGGGCCCATCTGAAAAACAGCGCTATAGGTCGCCTTGTGCACCTATAGCACATGCTGAGATGGGTCCATATTGTCATTAATTGTGTTATTAATTTAGGTTTTGCTTGTAGAATTTCATGTTTTTTGGTAATGTTTTCTTTTTTTTGTTATGATCCTTAATGACAATAAACAAAATTTTTCTTTCTTTCTTCACAAAAAATGTTCTCCACTCGTAATCACAATATGTGGAGTGAACACAGAATTCCTTCAGTCAATAATTCCGTCTTTTGCTGTATTTCTGTATAGTTCCGTGTGGGCCCGGTACTTTAAAAGAATAACCCCACTGCATCTCTGCCCGTGTATGTCGTAAAAGGCGACTAAGGGATATGACTCCCTTCTTATATTACTAGGTGGTAGTGTTTAACCCGCCCGGGTTGGTACCACCGCACTGAATGAAAAGTAGGTCGAAACGGCTATGCAAATAGTTTGTGTTTTCCGTTCAGTCCAGTGTAGCCGGCACGGCCGAAGGGAAGCACTGTCGTGGCACCAAGTTCACCCGGTGTTATGGGCTGACATCACGGATGTTGTAGGTGATGTAGCCAACAGTGTCAGTTTCCATAAAAAAAAAACAAAACAAAAAATAATTTCATATGTAACATTTCCATGCCTAATGTTTTTTACATTTCAAATAAAATTCATCTCGCAACGAGATTGAATGTATTAAGACATAATTAAAGCGAAGTCAGCTACCGAAGTTCCCATGGCCGAGATAGCATCTAGATCCAACAGGACGGCAGGTCGATACGTCTTAATACGGCGTACCGTCACGCCGCGCGGGCGAGAGGGGTAAGCAGCGCATGTCATATCTGTCGATATCTGATGAGATTAAAATGTGATTTAACATTTGGAATGCCCGCACGGAGATGAAAGATTTAATTTTGATTAAATTGTATCTTGTATAATATAGAATTGTCCCACTGCATCACTACCCGTGCACGTCATAACAGGCTGAGATAAGAAAAATACATTTTGCTAAACGGCGGCGACAGGGTCGCTTAGCTACCTTACATATTGGAAAGGTCCTTCTTGTGAGTCATGCAATAGATACCTACGTCTTCATGCCTACTTGCTGCTCGATAGTTATCTTGTCCTTACTTACTTTTAATTAATTTTGCTAAACGTGGTGATCGGTGTTGTGCCGTAGTTCACCCTATTTCTTGTTTTTTACTCACCAAACAGACAAGCACAAAAAATTTTATGTTTTTAGAGTCCCGTTGCAAAATTGAAAAAAAGGACCCTTATGGGATCGCTCTGTCTGTCTGTCCATCTGTCGATCACACGCAGATATCTCCGTATCTACTAAACCGATATTAATAAAATTGACCTCAAAATACGCAAATTTTTAGTCCACAGACAGGGTATAAGCAAATTTGTCTAATCGTTCGGTGAAAAGTACAGGGTACCCGAGAGTGTAAACTGAACAAAAAAAAATGTTTTTAAATACATCTAATATTATGTCATTTTTTTTATGTTATCCGATATGGGTGGCTGAGTCGGAGGGGCCAAAGCACATGCTCCGACCAGCCAATATCACCTCCGAGAAGGTAGGTGCCATACCGGAGACTTCCCTGGATTACTGGCTATACTGGACTAGAGGAGAACACAACCGAGGCTGCTATGCGGCCATCTTACATCCAGTACGGTAGTACCAACCCACCCAGTCGGCTACAATTTGAGCCTACCACCTAGTAAGGTGAAGGGAAGGGACCTACAGTTTTACACCGGTTCCGAAGGGTGAAGCAGCGGGTGTAGGTATGCACGTAAATTTTTTCGTCAGAAAAATTATATGTGTATTGTTGAGGAAATTTCAAAAATATATTATAACATAGCTAAAATCATTGTTCCTTCTCATCGTCTTGTTCCGCGGCGCGCCTGTCTGTATACCTTACTTTTTTTTTTATGGAAACTGACACGGTTGGCTACATCACTTACAACGTCCGTGATGTCAGCCCATAACACCGGGTGAACTAGGTGCCATGTCAGTGCTTCCCCCTTTGATCGTGCCGGCTACACTGAACTGGTCGGAAAACGCAAACTATTTACATAGCCGCTTTGACCGACGTTTCGTTCAGTGCGGTGGTACCAACCCGGGCGGGTTAAACCCTACCACCAAGTAAGATTAGGAGGGAACGGACCTACAGTTTTACGAGGAATCCGAACCTCGGTTAGCCTCCAACGGTCAGCGGTCACCCATCTAAGAACTGACCGCACCCAGCGTTGCTTAACATTCAATAGCGACAGTTGACTGTCTGCACCACTGAGCTATCGAGGCTGACATTACCTAGTTTTGTCCTTGATTATCCTAAATTTAAGTGCTCTCTCTATTATTATCTGTACCATTGTCACCCGTGAGTGATCTCGTATCTTGTTACAATATAGTTAGCCACACATAACAACACAATGTAACGATGTTTATTTATTTAAACGGTTTAATATTTAAAAATACATCAAAGGATAGATCAAAATGTTTTCTTTGTTGATATTTATTTCGCTGTAAATCTTTTCTTTAGTCGAGACAAGTCTGTTAACGATTCTGCAACACATTTAATTAAATGGTCTTGGCACAGATTCAAAATGTTCTCAAAATCACATCATTATTTTGCTTTCGTGGTAAATTTTGTGTTTATAATGTGCGTATATTTATAGATAGTGGTGGTTTTAGAAAGGTTTATTAACCGACAAAAATAAGAGGCGGGTCTCAATTCGATCGCTATGTATGTTTGTTTACACATATTATGTAAAAAACACTTTCAGTTAACAAAAAAAACTTTTTGGTTGAAAATAATTTTTTTTTTTAAAACTTACTGAACAATGAAGATAGTTTAAGATCGAAAATAAATTAAAATACATAATCTAAGTATATTTTTGTAATGTAAAAACAAAATCAAGCTGCATTTAAAATCATCAAAATTTATGACGAAAACAATATAAATAGATTTATCAACACCTAGTGCGGGTATAATCCCATACTAAGGAGCCAAACGTCAAAACCTCGAGCTGTCAAATGCGACAAAAAAGACGGCTTATTAGAACTTTTTTTTTACTCCAAAGGCGACGGACCAAAAAATAATATCATAAACCCACGCAATCATGTATTTAAGGTTACGTGGCCAGCCACGCCGGCCGGAACTCTTATGAAATCGGTCAGATGTCTGTCTGTCTGTCCGTTCGTATGTCCATTTTTTTTTTTTTTTTTTTTTTTTTTGGCGATCACGATTTGTCACAGGCGATTTAGTAATATGGAAAAATAAACACTAAAGGAACCTATTTTCAAGTAAAGTATTCATAAATGAATATTATAATGCACGCAAAGATATTATAATAAAATAATTATTTTAGGTAACTTATTGGTTTTAGCTATAATAACTAAGAGAGCTCAAATTCCTTTTTAATTGACTTCAAAAAAAGAAGGAGGTTCTCAATTCGTCGGAATCTTTTTTATGTATGTTCAGCGATAATTTTTTACTACGTGGACTGAATACGATGATTGTTTTTTTAATAGAAAGGAAATGCCTTAGGGTTGGGCTTAAATAAATATATATATATATAGATAGTCAGATACTAATGATAGGATCTATGAGAAAATCATCAAAATCTTAAATTTTCATAAGAATGTGCATGAAAAATGAACGAATAATTCTATACAACGGCAACCGAATTTCATTATTCTTTTTATGTTGAAAAGGAGGTACTTCAGGGGTTGATGAATGTGTTTAACTAAACACAGTTATACTTCCTATAGCTATACTTTCAAGAAGAGAGTGGCTGCGGAACCATCTTGAAGCGATGTTCGTACTTGACAGGTTTTTTTTTTCATATTGTGAGCGATGATTTAAGTTTTTATTACTATGTCATAAAGACGAATTCAACGGTAGCCGTAGGTTTTATTGTTTGAAATTCGAATTTAGAACAATGGCTCGAACTTAACGCGGGTACTGTTTGTGTGTGGTGTAGTTTAGTGTGGGCGTATCGAAACTACCGGAAGCGGAGAGAGGTGTATAAAATGGAATATGCATAGGTTCGGCCAAAGAGTTGCGCTGACATGGCACCTGTATCCGACAGGAACAGCTGGTTGGCAACAAAACCGTGCCGCTTTCATCTCGTCCAATATCGGACACCAGTCCCACTCACATACACACTCACGTACATAATATTTAGTCTATTAAATATATGTATATAGTATATTTTTATTTTATGGAAACTGACACGAGTGGCTACATCACCGACACTACAACCTCCGTGATGTCAGCCCATAACACCTTGGTGAACTAGTTGCCATGTCAGTGCTTCCCTTCGGTCGTGCCGGCTACTAACTATGTCGTTAGACACCTTATGGGTGGCTAGAGACCATATGAAGCGCTTTCAATAAAATAGAAAAAATTAATAAAAGTTCTTGCAGCACAACACCGATTTACTCTGCTTACCCCGATTACTCTGCTTACCCCGTCGGGATACAGCGTGTTGTATACGTATGTATAAGTTAATTACAAAGAAGGCAACCATGTTATGCAATAGAAAATGTAAT
Source organism: Nematopogon swammerdamellus (assembly GCA_946902875.1). Classification (NCBI taxonomy): domain Eukaryota; kingdom Metazoa; phylum Arthropoda; class Insecta; order Lepidoptera; family Adelidae; genus Nematopogon; species Nematopogon swammerdamellus. The sequence continues at coordinate 12,517,847 of OX336359.1, forward strand.
ACACGCCAAGTCTAAACAATATCAAAGTCAGCCTCGGTAGCTCAGCGGTGCGGTCGGTCGACTGTTGTTAAGCAACGTTGAGCGTGGTCAGTATTCGGATGGGTGACCGCTCGACCGTTGGAGGCTGACTGTGGTTCGGATTCCACGTTAAAATACCTACATTTTAACCTTCCCTTCTTACCTTACTAGGTGTTAGGGTTAACCCGCCCGAGTTGGTAGCACCGCACTGAATGAAACGTCGTCGGTCGACACGGCTATGTAAATAGTTCGTATTTTCCGTCCAGTTCAGTGTAGCCGACGTGAAATGAAGGAAAGCACTGACATGGCACCTAGTACACTATTTTGTAATGGGCTGATATCACGGATATTGTAGGTGATGTAGACAAACCGTGTCAGTTTCCATAAAAAAAAACCACCTCTCACCGGTTGAAAACGCCAAATGCGAAGCAGTAACTAAACAAATCGCTCTGCGATTTTCTCCCAACCTCTCTCTAACCAGTATGAAAATAGCAACAAAAGCGGTCAACACCAGTAGCATTTTCCAAAGGGCAGATAAAGAAGTTTCCATAAATAAAAACCGGCTAAGTGCGAGTCGAACTCGCGCACCGAGGTTTCCATACCACAAAAAAAAAACATTGAAAAAAACGTTTCTTGTATGGGAACCCCCCTTAATTTTTTACTTTTTCTATTTTTTATTATTTGTTGTTATATCCACCATAATAACACATATTCTGTGAAAATTTCAACGGGCTACCTATTACGGTTCAGGAGATACAACCCTCGGACAGACGGACGGACAGACAGACAGACGGCGTAGGCTTAGTAATAGGCTTTCGTACGGGATACGGAAACCTAAAAAACCGGCCATGTGCGAGTCGAACTCGCGCACCGAGGGTCCCGTATCGTCATGTACTAGCGCTACTCACACCATCTAGATGGCGTGTTCATATTGCTTCATAATAAATGCTTCATATTAGTTAGTTAATGTCATGCTTCATAATCTATTCGGTAGATGGCGCGCGCGCATACACTTTTTTGGTTTGTTCTATTGGAACCCCGTGATTTTTTTACTTTTTCTTATTTTTATTATTTGTTGTTATATCGGGCATAATAACACATTTTTTGTGATAATTTCAACGGGCTACCTATTACGGTTCAAGAGATACAGCCCTCGGACAGACGGACGGACGTACGGACAGACGGACGGACGGACAGACAGACAGACAGACAGACAGACGGCGTAGGCTCAGTAATAGGGTCCCGTACCGGATACAGAACCCTAAAAAACATCTCTCACCGGTTGAAAACGCCAAAGACGCAGGTCCAGGCGACGCAGTAACTAAACAAAGCTCTCTGCGATTTTCTCCCAACCTCTCTCTAACCAGTATGAAAATAGCAACAAAAGCGGCCAACACCGGTAGCATTTTTCAAAAAAGCAGATAAAGGATGTCCGTGCTGTTTGTGCAAGCTGTTAGAGCGGACGAGACCACTGTGGCTTCTGAGCTCGCGTGTTTGTACGGTAACGCGGCTATAGGGTAATAAAATTCAACCTTGGATGCACGCTAAATGGTCAATATTGTTAGGTTTTAATGCTTGGTCTGCGATTGAGAATCATATGGATTAAACACTTGAGAAAATTTAACACCTTAATTTAAGAAGAGAAGTGTATTCTTACCTTACGATATTTATTCGGATTTTATTAAATAAAAAAATGTATATAATTTTTTTTTATATCATTCTCTTCCTACATACATACTTATCAGTCACGCTGAATCCCAGCAATCAGGGTAAGCAGAGTAATCGGTGTTGTGCTGCAAGAACTCCGATAAATTACAGCACAACACCGAACCACCACGTTTCGCAAAGTATTCGTGCAATTAGCGTGTGGGGCCGGTACATAAAAAGAAGAGCCTCACTGCATCTCTCCCCGTGCATGTCGTAAAAGGCGACTAAGGGATAAAAGGGCAAGACGCCGTGCTAAAGGGCGACAGGCTCGCCACCTCTCATCTTGGCAGTTGGCACGGTACTTCCACCGAGTCATGCGGCAGGGTCTTCCTTCGTGCCTTACATGCTGTTTGATAGATATCTTGCCCATTCCCTTCCTACGGTATCATATTTGCACGGAACGCTAATAAATAAATTAACCTTAATATAAAGTACCTGGGCGACCGAGGTTCACCCGGCGTCGACAACTATGTAGATAAACTTGAAAAAAAAAACATTAAATACAAAATTTCATCCAAAACGTTAGAGCCGTTTCTGAGAAACCAATCGACAACCAATTCTTTATTGAAGAAAATATTATAAATGCTATTAAAAACCAATTATATATATTTAGGCATATTACATTTTTATCGTAATGTGCACCAAATGGCAATTATGTGAAATATTTTTTCATAATAGAGTAAGAATTTGGCAACGAATCTTCTCGTAGCTGTTTAGCTGGATGGAGTGAAGGTTTAAAAGATATCGGAAGTGAAATAACAAACTTCCTACATAAAGTCACCATACAAACATATGTAATACAGTACATTACCTACGAGTTTAGTAACACAAAATGAAAATAAAACTACCGTCTATAATATGACAACCGTGTACGTTAGTTTAGACGGAAGATACTATACCAGCATTATATTTTATTTTAAAATTTTTCATTAAATTGTTTATGTTTGTTATATTATATATCACGTGTTATATTAATAAAGAAAATTTTGATTTTGATTTGATTTTGAGTAATGACAGCATAATAATTTCATTGTGTTTACATTACTTCTTAAAATTCTAATGATATTGTCACATGGTTTTTATTTAAATTCCCAATGAAATACCACGTTGCTTTTTTCGTTATGAACAAAAACTGTTCATAATACCGGCCACACTGTCAGCGTTACCTAGTGGTCTCTGCACACGGGCTAGGGTCAACAAACAGGCGGGGTCCATCCGGCCCTCAGGCCGTTCTTCATTAAGACGCGGCACTTGGTGTCCTAGACACTAGGATATATGTACTAGGTACTAGGTAGGTATACCGTGTGGGGCCGGTACTTAAAAAGAATATCCCCAATGCATCTCTCCCCGTGCATGTCGTAAAAGGCGACTAAGGGATAAGGACAAGACGCCGTGCTAAAGGGCGACAGGTTCGCCACCTCTCACCTTGGCACGGTACTTGCACCGAGTCATGCAGCAGGTGGGTCTTTGTGCCTTACTTGCTGCTTGATAGTTATCTTGTCCGAATACTTTGCTAAACGTGGTGGTCGATGTTGTGTTGCAATTTTCCATATTTCTTGCAGCACAACACCGATTACTTGCTTACCCTGATTGTCGGGATACAGCGTGTGTGATATGTATGTATGTATGTATGTACATTCATATGCATATAATTTATAAACCATTGATTTTATAACAATCCAAAATCAATTATATATACGTGTATTGATGGTTGAAATTGACTTGTGTTATTACTTATTATGGTACAAGGAACTGGCTAAAGGGCGACAGGATAGCCACCTCTCACATTGGCACGGCCCTAATCCACTACGTTCAGAGCTCATCGGTTCTCAAGATCGTTTCTTTGTCGCACAGCTAGGGTGTGGAACTGTCTTCCGGAGAGTGTGTTTCCCGAATGCTTTAACCTGGGTGTCTTCAAACGTCGTATCAACGGGTTAGTTAGACAGCCTAGCAAAAGTCCGCAAAAGGTTCCCTTTTTCCTCTTTTGAGGTAAGTACAGAACTGTAAAAAAGTTTACGTTTACAGGACTTTGTGTCGGGATGCAGCGTGATAGCACAGCATATATATGGCTAATATATATATACGGCATATATATATATATGGCCATATATATGCTGTGGTGATAGCGTCAGTCAGCGTGTAAGCGTCCACTGCTGGACATACGCCTCTCCAATATTCCTCCAGTCCTCCCGACCTTCAGCGGTACGGAATCACTGCTTGCCTCCGACGTATCGGACGCCGTCGTCCCACCTGGCGGGTGGTCACACTCCGTTTTACTCCAACAGTCGACGTCTCCTCGGCTGACGTGCCCAGCCCACTGCCACTTGAGTTTAGATTAGATTACTCGGTGTCCAATATCGACTACTTTGGTGCGTCGGCGGTTTGCCTCGTTATCATATGTATCACGTATATGTGTGTGTAGTGTATATAAGTGTGTAGACTAGCAAACATGATGAAACTATGGCAAAACAAAAATGCAATTTCGGCGTACTGAGCAATCGAGCGCAGTGCGCGCCTTTATATGGCGAATTTTGTAGTTTTTGTTTGTTTACAAATTATTAGGATTTGTTTTTTTTTTTCAAATAATGCTCCTTTAGTGTCTAGAAAATTAAATTCCCTGTACAATGACGTAAATTTTGTTCCAAAATAATTATTCAGTATGGAGCTAGCTCGACATAAGAAATTAAAATAGAGTCACATTCCGAATTTTTTTTACCATGAAAAAATACTATAAATTTAAAAAGCCTGCTTCAGTGTTTAGTACATATTATATAGTTAAAAAAAAATTTTTTTTTCATACAATGCACTTGGTAGAACTAAATTTTTGTTCGAAGTTTTAAAAAATATAACAATTTTCGTTTAATGTCCTATACATTCCTCTTAAACATTCTTCGCTCCGTGACGTCTCCACGGACGTTGCATGCTATCGGTGCAGCGGCCGGTGCATTCCGAATTTTTTTTTACGCGACCGATAAGGCGCCCTTTCTTTATCAACATAGTAAATTTTAACAAGATACAACGCGCAACTCCCTTCAAAAGGTGCACTTTTGTCAGCATCGATAGCTCAGTGGTGCAGACAGTCGACTGTTGCTATTGATTTGTAAGCAACGCTGGGCCGTGCAGTACTTGGATGGGTGACCGCTCGACCGTTGGAGGCTGACCGTGGTTCGGATTCCACGTAAAACTGTAGGTCCCTTCCCTTCTTAACTTACCAGGTGGTAGGGTTCAACCCGCCCGGGTTGCTACCACCGCACTGAATGAAACGTCGGTTGAAACGGCTATGTAAATAGTTTGTGTTTACCGTCCAGTTCAGTGTAGCCGGCACGGCCGAAGGGAAGCACTGACATGGCACCTAGTTCACCCGGTGCTATGGGCTGACATCACGGATGTGATCAGTTTCCATAAAAAAATATCATCATTTAAGACAGTCGGCGAAGAATTATATAATTTTTTTTTTTATGGAAACTGACACGGTTGGCTACATCACCTACTACATCCGTGATGTCAGCCGATAACACCGGGTGAACTAGGTGCCATGTCAGTGCTTCGCTTCATTTCATGTCGGCTAGACTGAACTGGACGGAAAACACGAAATATTTACATAGCCGTTTCCGTTCGTGTTCGCGTTCGTTCCGTTCCGTGCGGTGGTATCAACCCGGCCGAAGATAAACCCTACCCTACCTAGTAAGGTAAGAAGGGATCTACAGTTTAACGTGGAATCCGAACCACTGTCAGCCTGCAACGGTCGACCGCGCACCCATCCATGTACTGACCGTGTCCATAGCCTGTTGTTTATAATAATGTGCCTAAATCAGCAAGTAAGGCACGAGGATCCACCGCATGACTCGGCGGGAGGATCGTGCCAAGGTGAGAGTTGGCTACCCTGTCGCCCTTTACCACGGTACCTTGTCCTTATCCCTTAGTCGCTTTAGATTTTTAAACAAATAAAATAAACTCACATTACCTATATTCCAATACCAATACCAAACATGTACAAAATTCCAAAACTGACCAGTCTCATCGAAAATCATTAGACTTTGTCTCCAAAAATAAAAAAATAAAACTAAAAAAAAAATATAAAGCTACCAAAGACCGGCGCCGTCTCGAGATAACGCGCCTTTATCACTTCGGTTTTGTGTTATTTTTTTTGTCGACTGTACACGGCGGACGGTGGAATAATAAATAAATCTGCTTGTGTGTGTGTGTTCGCGTGTTGACTGTATACAGGAGATTAAATTTGGACAGTTGCTAATATTTTAATTTTTTTTATAAAATCGAAACGGCTATGTAAATAGTTCGTGTTTTCCGTTCAGTTCAGTGTAGCCGACATGAAATGAAGGGAAGCACTGACATCGCACCTAGTTCACCCGTTGTTATGGGCTGACATCACGGATGTTGTAGAGGCGATGTCCGTGTCAGTTTCCACAAAAAAAAAAAAATAAGATTTGGCCTATTTTGTGAGGCCGAATAAAAATATACGTACAGTATTTTAAATCAATCAGCTTTACTCACGGTTTCACTCCGAGCTATGTGGCTCGACGTTTCGGAACCGTTCGTGGAACCCAGTCATAGCGCCGCTCAAGAGAAGAAGACACGACGGACACGACCAGCCGGAAGTGGACACCGTCAGCGCCTTCTGTCTCTCCACCGAGATCCGGAACGCACCTGAACCCTCGTCTACGGAAACTACCCGCACTGGCCACGGCTACAATCTTCGTCAACGACGGACGAAGATGTGACAGTTCTCTGCCAACCGTCGCACAAGGCAGAGTGCTCCATGAAGATGGGCCATACGCTTGGCCCGAAACGTCGAGCCACATAGCTCGGAGTGAAACCGTGAGTAAAGCTGATTGATTTAAAATAATGTCTAACAACCACGGTAATTTAAAAACCCATATATACGTACAGTACCTGGCAGTAAATAATGAACATCTAGCTTTAGAAAGAGAGCGCGTCGTTCTGTCGCACGAACTCGCACGTCTCTGTGCGATAGAGACGCCGCTCTACAATCGGATTGTCTCTTTCTAAAGCTCTATGTTAATTTCTTACTGGATATAGTAGGTACTTATTAGATTTCAAAAAATACTAACAAAAATATAAAACATATTTAAACTACGTACCTAACTCTAAACAATTATGCACATATTTTTTTTTTTTGGAAACTGATACGGTTGGCTGCATCACCTTAAAACATCCGTAATGTCAGCCCATAACACCGGGTCAACTTGGTGCCACATATATGCATATTTAAAGTTTTAATGCCGAAGAACTGCTGATGTAGGTAAGGTACCTATTATATAGACGAAATAAAAAAATGAATTTGAAAATAAAACAACGTATTAATTAAAATCTAAAAGAAACATTCCTACTAAAAATAATAAAAATGAAATAATTATAATAAATAAATAATTTGAAACATTCTTCATTTCGTAATTAACAGTAAGAAGTACAGTAGAAAATTTACATAAGGTGCAAAGGCGGACTTATCCCTTACAGAGATTTCTTACAGTTAACCTTGTGAAGTGTATGAATGTTGTGAACATTTTGTAACTTTAAAATCAATTAGTCAAAATTTTCGTATCTCCGGCAACGAGTTAGTCTGGGGATACAGAGGGGCAACGCGGCCGCCATCCTGGGAACCATCCCGGGGACGACGCCCCTTGAGGAAATATATAATTTATAAGTTTTTAGTTTTTAGTGGTTTTTCGTTATAGTTTTTTTTTTTTTTTTTAATTAGTTATATTTGTCTATTTAATTTGATAGGTAGTTATAGTTTATGTAATTTCTGTATGTTTAATTCAATAAAGGTACTTGACTAAAAAAAAAAAAATATATATTAGTCAAATAAGCAAATCGTTAAAATAATATTGAATAAAAAAAATCAATCATCTAATTAATTAAATTAATAAGACGCGGTAGATCGCTCAACAGAATCAGGCTGTATCTGAAGGCGCTAATAAAAGTTATCAAAGGAGTGGTAATGACGGGCGGACAGCGGACCCGAGCGCAAACCGATCACTAAATTCTCAACAAACTTCGCCCCACTACTTTGTATGTAAGGCCAAATGTCAATATTTTACAAAAAGTTCAATGTTTAGACTACGTCCCATGCAAATGATGAATATATTTTAGCGTTGGTATTTGAACATTAGGTGTTGTGTAACTAAAACAACTAGACAGGGCTAAAAATAATACAACTTACCTGAGGGCTAGTTTAAGGGGCAGAAATCTAAAAAAAATATATATAAAATTTAAAAAAAATATAAATAGAGTGAGTACCTACCTATAGTACACTAAGATTATTAAGACATTATTGTTTGATTGGATGTCATGCTTTTTGTGTTTATAAGATTAAAATATTTTTTTTCCTTTTAAATTTTTTTTCCTATTGTAAATAAAAAATCTTGGTCACTTGAATGATTCTAATGTATAATTTTTATATATAATGTATGTATAAACTCAACTTTTATTAATGACCTGACTGAACCCTATGTTTTTTCTATTTTATTATCTTTTAATTATGGATCAATCCTTAACTTATTATTTTTTATTTTTATGCAGAGATTTACTACGATATATGTAGGTAGTTAATGTAATTAAGTTTTGTATGTAATTTATATTAAAAAAATTAGCTCTATAGGTTTCTAATCCGGTTCTTCCTTCTCAAAAATTCATACTGAATATGCATTTATGTCTCAATGAAATATTGTTAATGTTGTGTGTTCATTACGGCGAAATAAATATCTGAATCGGACATCGTCGCCTACATTGCCTGCTTGACGTATGAGGTCAGACAATGTTTCTGTCGAAGGTAGGTGCCACGCCAAGGTGGAAAAACAAGAACAATATTTTGTAAATGATTTTATCGATTTTTTTCAATGTAAACCAACACGGGTGGCTGTATCGAGAGACCAATGGTACAGTCGACAGAGCCAAAAACCCCTCTCCTCGCGAAACCACGCTCAGCGAGGCGCCATGCCAGCAGATTTGCGGACTGTTGCTAGGCTGTCCAGCCCGTTGATACAACGTTTGAAGACACCCAGGTTGAAGGATTCGGGAAACACACTCGTCAGGAGACAGTTCCACACCCTAGCGATGCGACAAAGAAACGATTTTGAGAACCGATGGGTTCTCAAAAGCCCAATGTCAACAACAAAAGGGTGCTCAGTCTCTCTGCGGCGAGTGCTGCGAAGATAGGTTGGATGGCAAGGAATATGGGAAGCAAGTTCCTCCGAGCAGCGTCCATGATAGTACCAGTAGAACAGACTAAGTGACCCTACAAATCGTCTCATGAGTAGGTAAGCACAATGGCGTTACTAATTTTTTTTTTATGGAAACTGACAGGGTTGGCTACATCACCTACAACATCCGTGATGTCAGCCCATAACTCTGGGTCAACTAGGTGCCATGTCAGTGCTTCCCTTCGGTCGCGCCGGCTACAATGAACTGGACGGAAAACACAAACTATTTACATAGCCGTTTCGACCGACGTTTCATTCAGTGCGGTGGTACCAACCCGGGCGGGATAAACCCTACCACCTAGTAAGGTAAGAAGGGAAGGTACCTACAGTTTTACGTGGAATCCGAACCACGGTCGGCCTCCAACGATCGAGCGGTCACCCATCCAAGTACTGACCGGTCCAGCGTTACTTAACCATCAATAGCGACAGTCGACTGCCTGTACCACTGAGCTATCGAGGCTGACAATTCGGGTGAATTGAATTTTATCCCAACACCGTACACCACGTTTAGCAATGTATTGGGGACATGATACCTAACTAACCAAGCAGCAAGTAAGGCACGAAGACCCACCTTCTGCATCACTCGGTGGAAGGACCGTGCCAAGGTGAGAGGTGGCTTATCTGTCTCCCTTTAGCATGTCACCTTGTCCCTACCCCTAAGTCGCCTTTTACGACATGCACGAGGAGCGATGCAGTGGGGCTATTATTTTTAAATACCGGCGCCACAAGGATTGTTTCTTTCAAATATGTATTAATTCATACTGCCTTGATTCCTACCCTTCTCTGGTCAGAAAGTGGGGTCGAAAGATCGATTAATTAATTAAACTCTTCTTTTTCATTATTTACCAAAATCCCGCGCGGCGCAAGTGTGAGATGGTCAAAAGACGCCGCTACAGCATCCGATCTGAATCCCGCATAACTCAGCCCGTAATGTGGGCATTCGGTGAATAAATTACACCTAGCTGTTGCCCGCGGCTACCGCTCGCGTTAAAAAGTTATCAAACAGTGTCAGTGCCTTGTGCACACAGGGGGTAGACTTGAAACCGGGTATAAATACACCTACGATTATTTAGAATTAATATAATAGAATAGAAAATGCTTTGTTGTTCCAAGAACATTGTTGTGTTAACATAACAAACACATTAGAACATTTACATAAGGTGCAAAGATAGACTTATCCCTTACAGAGATTTCTTACAGTCAACCCTTTTTAAACGTTAGGTTTTACATCAAGAACTGTGTCTGCTCCCTTTCAGCTTAAAAAATGTTTCGTTTGTATGTTATTGCATTTTTAATTTTTTTAAAAGAGCAAATGTTGGCGCCGATCCAACCATAAGGTGTCTAGCGACGCCCATGGACATTCAGTCGCATGCGGACATTGCGAATGCCATGTCGGCCTGACAATTGCCTATTCACGCCTCTCTTGAAGTACCCGAGACTATACTTGGGGGGAACTATGTGGGCAGGTAGAGCGTTCCAGAGTTTACCGGTTCTGTGGAGGAAAAATCTGCAGAACCAGGTACTGTACCGTGTGGGGCCGGTACTTTAAAAGAATAGCCCCACTGCATCTCTCCCCGTGTATGTCGTAAAAGGCGACTAAGGGATATGACTCCCTTCTTATATTACTAGGTGGTAGGGTTCAACCCGCCCGGGTTGGTACCACCGCACTGAATGAAAGGTCGGTCGAAACGGCTATGTAAATAGTTTGTGTTTTCCGTCCAGTTCAGTATAGCCGGCACGACCGAAGGGAAGCACTGACATGGCACCAAGTTCACCCGGTGTTATGGGCTGACATCACGGATGTGGTAGGTGATGTAGCCAACCGTGTCAGTTTCCATAAAAAAAAAAAAAAAAAACCGATTGGTGTGTTTTCCTTGTTCGGTTCTTCCTTATAGATTACATTGCTGAACAGTACAAGTCAAAACAAAAGCGATGACGAATCACACAGAATGTGCGTATGACAGAATGTGCGTAGTTTAATATACTAACATAATAAGGTATGTTGATACAAATTACGTATCAAAGTTTGACAAAGGCTCTTTACACCTGATTCACTTAATTAATAAGTCTTTGTAGTCAGAACTCTCAGCAAAATTTTTAATCTTGCTCTCAAGCTGTGTTTTAGATAGACTATGGGCGGTGTTACTATGTGGCTGCTAGTCACTACTCTACTACTACTACACTACACTTCTCAAATCAAAACAAAGGTGCAGTTCGCATAATAAAGTTTTATGGCTTAGTAAAGGGAATCTCCCTTCACTAAGCCATAAAATTTTGTTGTGCGAGCTGCACGTTTGTTTTGATAATAGTATAAATACTTGTAAAAATATGTATAAAAAAATACCCTGCAAAGTTTCTTGTCGGTTCTTCTTCGTGGGTGTAATCGAACCAGATAGAACAAATTGTGACAAGTTCGAGCGCAGTCTAACTGCCATTGAATGATCAATATACAGTACAACAATACAATACAATACTCAATGAAATAATTGTTAACGTTGCGTGTTCTTTGTGATGAAACCAACATCGAAACATCGCATCGTAGATATGTACAGAATACGTCAGTGAACGAACACCCCAAGTGAACCGATTGAGCAGTTTAAGAGTACTGTACCTCTCAAAGGAATAATGGGTGTATTTTTTTTTATTTTTTTTTTATGTAATCCGGTATGGGTGGCTGAGTCGGAGGGGCCAAAGCACATGTTCGAACCAGCCAATATCACCTCCGAGAAGGTAGGTGCCATACCGGAGACTTCCCTGGATTGCTGGCTATACTGGACTAGAGGAGAACACAACCGAGGTTGCTTGCGGCCATCTTACATCCAGTACGGTGGTACCAACCCAGTCGGCTACAATTTGAGCCTACCACCTAGTAAGGGGCAAGGGAAGGGACCTAAAGGGGTATTTATGTATTTATTAAAAAAATATATGAATTATGTTTATGTAGTTTTTTAAGTATTTTAGCTATGAAGTATTTATATTATTTAATAAATTATAAGTATGTCTCTATGTATTTACGTAGTTTATTTTTCATTAATTTACGAACATGTTGTTATTAGTCAAGTATTTTTTTCTGTAAATACCCACATACCTACATGTTGAAATAGGGTGGTTAACCGGCAGAGATTACCTTAGGCAATAAGTCCGCCATTTGTTGTATGGTTTATATAAAACAATAAAGTGTATTAAATAAATAAAAATAAATCAGTTCTCGAGTTATCCTTCCTTACCTATAATAAAATCCAACGTCTGCTTTCTGTCTGAGTGTCTGAGCGTCTGTCTGTCCGCTTATAACTCGAGAACCACTGAACCGATTTTCGAGCCGCGGGCACAGCTTGTATAGTATACAAGCTGTGCCCGCGGCTCCGCCCGCTCTCATATTTCACTTCACTGCTAACCTCATAAGCCATTTAGCGTGACAGTAAGTAGCCTATAGTTGATGGGAAGAATCAAGCAATCCGTAGAATTTTTTTTTATTAAAATCGGTCCAGTGGTTCTCGAGTTATAAGCGGACAGACAGACATACACTCAGACACTCAGACACTCAGACAGAAAGCAGACGTTGGATTTTATTATAGGTAAAGGATAAGGAAGCGAACATAGAATCAACGACGCAGCGCGCGTATTCGTTACAGATTTTCCACTTTATTAGTTAGGAGATGTATAGTGATAGGGAAAGAGGTATATAATTATATACCCCGCCTATAGCATCACGCTATAACCGGTATGCATCCGGGTTAGGTTGACCAAGCCTGTGTTTTCTGTCGTAGGCAAATATCTAATCTGACATGGTTGGCTGCTTCACCTGCTGGCTGGGCACGAACTGTATGACTCTTGTGCCAAATTCCTGCCGAAACTAGGTGCCATGTTTTTTAAATTTTTTTTTTATTCAGATTCAGATTTTTTATTGATAAAATTTTTCGTATTAACGGTCAATAATGTACATAATATGTCATAATAATTACATATAAAATTATTTAGTTTTTAAATTATTTATTATCATCCATTTATTTACACATTTTTTTTTATATTAATTTTACATAATATTTACAAACTTAAAATCTAAAATTAATACAAAAACAAATGGAGTTTCCACCACCGGCGGCGGGGCGAGCCCAAGCTACCGATGGCCGGGTCCCAAAGAGAGGAACCTCCGGACGATGCGTGCAGTGTCGAGCAGGGCTGCCTTCTGGATCTGGCCCTTGACCCAACCACTCAGCGAGAGCCTCTCAAGGTGGTCGTCGAGGCTCTTCGCTATCAGCCCATGCGCCGAAACGACTATGGGCACAACGATCGTCGAGTCGACGGGCCACATTTTGGTAACCTCGTGCTGTAGATCCAGATACTTTAACATCTTCTCTGCTTCCTTACTGACGAGGTTACCATCATGCGGCACGGCGATATCGACGAGCGTTGCGCGCCTTGCCTCCCGGTCTACTATCACAATATCAGGTCTGTTCGCGAGAATAGTCCTGTCTGTGATAATGGACCGGTCCCAGTAGAGTGTGACATGACCGTTCTCGAGAACTGGCGGCGGATTGTACTTATAGTAAGGCACTTCGGTACCTACAAGGTTGAACTTTAAGGCAAGTTGCTGGTGGATAATCCTGGCTACTAGGTTGTGTCTATGCAAATACTCGGTGTTGGCAAGCTGCGAACAACCGGAAATCACATGTCTGAGGGACTCGCCAGGTTGGTGGCAGGCGCGGCAGATGTCAATTATTTATATTATTACTACAATTATTTATATTATTACTACAATTATTTATATTATTACTACAATTATTTATATTATTTATACAATTGTAGTTATAAGGTCTTTCAATAGTAGGTAACGATACGCTAGCTAAGCTAAGTAAGGGGTGTATGTATGTGTGATCAGTTTCCAATTCAATCTGATCCCGGGATCCGTGGAGACAACCCCGTATCAGATACCTACTGATCACATTCCCATACCAATATTTTTTTACGATATAATAATAAATAATAAAGAAAAGAAGAAAGCTGTCAAACCGACAGGCTGTGAAATTTTTCTCTCTCGCTATGAAATAAAGTTAAAAGGCTACGAAGTCGTCCTGCCGGGTCTCCGCTTGACGCGGACTCACCAGCAACGGCGGCGCGAGGTCCTGCAGCATGCGGACGTTACTAGGCCGGAGCCCGGCATCGCAACCACAACGTAGCCACCGAGTAAACAACACAGCTTCTCAGCAAGCAGCAACGCAGGAAGACGACGGCGGACAAGAGCGGCAACTGGTCGCAGTACTGGAAGAGGACGTCCCAGGCCAGCGCGCAGCCACCAAGTGCAGCCGGCGCGGCGCGCCGCCAGAGCACCTCGTCGTGCAGTACCGCGCCCTCTTCCCCTACACCGGCGACGGTGCCGCCGTGCCCGCCGCTTCTTAAACTGAGACCTGCATCTTCTTCCACTCCTGCACGCCCACAATCCACGTCCAGCTTGCCTTCAAAAGAGGACGGCGGACCGTCGACACTGCCCTCGCCACAACATCCACGACGGGGACGGTGTCCGGCACCGGCCGGCTTGGGGCCGTCGGGGTCCCGTACCCCACTTACAGCCCCCGCTGCCGGTGCCATAGTGCACCACCCTCGCGGCGCGCGCATGATGATGGTTCATCGACTTAAAGTGCTGCGCGTCGTCGCTCCGCAGTAAGTGGATACGGAGCTCTCCGAGATGGGGGTGGTGGTGGCCTACGTGTCTAGTACCACCACCTATCGCTCGAAGCTAGTCTCGCGTCGTCCCGGAGAGCTCCGTAGCCACGGCCTGCACCCGCCGGCGCGCTTGGGGCTTGTCTCCCGCCGTCGGCGGAATTTTACCGTTTTCTTTTTTTTGTTTTTGTCTGTATTAATTTTGTATGTATTTTTTTAATTGTATAGATAGAATTAATATAGATATGTAAATAGAATAAGAAAACGTGACAATAAAGAAATAATAAAATAAAACTTCTTTATTTCGGACACATTTTGTCCATAACTAAACATAACAACACATAACAAAATCAAAACATAAAAATAGACAAACAGAAAGAAAACAAAACTTACTCACTCCTCAAATTTAATACGTGAAGTACTAATGAAAGACCTTATATATAGGAAAAAATATATAGTATATATAATTTAACAATATAAAATATTACCAATTTACAACAGACACGTGTGTCTGTGCCCAAAAGTCCGAATGAAGAACAGACACAGCCAATAACACCACTTCTCGGGAAACCACGCTCACAGAGGCGCCATGCCGGATATAAGGCGGATAAAAAGGTCGTCGAGATCCCCAGGTTTATAGGTGGTAAGCGGAACACATGTACCGGAAGGCCGTTCCATATTTTCGCCGTACGTCACCAGGAGCGATATCGAAAAGCGACGCGTTCTTCGAATTCATTGTCAGCCTCGGTAGCTCAGTGGTGCGATCGGTCGACTGTTGTTGAACACACCTGGGCGCGGTCAGTACTTGGATGGATGACCGCTCGACCGTTGGAGGCTGACCGTGGTTCGGATTCCACGTAAAACTGTAGGTCCCTACCCTTCTTACCATACTAGGTGGTAGGGTTCATCCCGCCCGGGTTGATACCACCGCAGTGAATGAAACGTCGGTTGAAACGGTTATGCAAATAGTTCGTGTTTTCCATGCAAGTCTTCCGGTTGTGGCGGATACGGGTCGGAGGAGGAGGGATGAGGGAAGCCGGACATCGGAGCATAATAATAATATTACGGTATTATAATATGGTTTAATTCGAAAAACTAAACACGCACATACACGCGCGTGTATACACGCACGCAGCGATATTGGAAATATTTTTTACAACTCTCACAAAACAAAAGGGCTCGTGAGTGACGACACCTTGGAAATATTTTGTCCTCCACCATCTGTGACGCGAGATAAGAGCTGGCGCCACCGGAATGTCGAGCAAAAAACTACCATAAATCAATCAGCGCAGAGTCTCTTTTCACAAAAACTACACAACGCAACGTAAACAAAGGATAATCGACCCTGTTAACTAGCTGTTAAAGTCGCTAATTGGATTTACGGACAGAAAGATCTCGAATGACAAATGATTGTGCGTGAGATTATCGACCGAGATAAACAGAAGGTGCATTTTAGAAGTGCGGTCAGTTCGGATCATTCTCTATAGAGCGTTTCATCAAAGAATTCCCTTCGCCGTAATGTTGGTAATACTTAAATTCGTGTTGCCAGTATGTGAAGATTATATTACTTAATAATGTAATCGGTATTTACCGTATAATAAATACGATAAATACCGATAATTACGGGTAAATCTGTACACATAGCAACCCTCAACGCTGTTTTTGACAGATAGACAGTGGAGCCAACATAACGGCGAAGGGAATTCTTTGATGAAACGTTCTCTACGCGTGGATTTGTAACCGGTCCGGATTGGTACCGCCGCACTGAAAGGTCGTTCGAAGCGACTATGTCATTATTTCATGTTTTACGTTCAGTTCAGTGTGGCCGGCACGACAAAGGCAAGCACTGACGTGGCATCTAGCTAACCAAGGTCTTATGGGCTAACAAGACGGGTGGTAATGTATCCAACCCTGTCATGTTCTTAAAAAGAATGGGTCTACTGGATCTCTCCCCGTGCATGTCGTAAAAGGCTACTAAGGGATAAGGACAAGATGCCGGGCTAAAGGGCGACAGCCTAGCCAGCCTTAGCGCGGTCCTTCGACCGAGTCATGCAGCAGGTGGATCTTCGTGCCGTGCTTGCTGCTTGATAGTTGGCTTGTCCGAATACTTTGCGAAAGGCGGCGGTCGGTGTTGTGCTGTAATTTACCAGAGTCCTTGCAGCACAACGCCGATTACTCTGCTTATACCGATTGTCGGGATACAGTGTGTGTCAAGCGGGGCATTTGCCCTGGTTTTAAAGTGCCACTTGCTGAGCTCGGACAACAGTCAACACATCTACCTATTTTAAAATACAATGACTGAAATTTCAGGCTTTTACCTATATGTGTATATACAAAGATACAGGGAGGCCAAAAGTACCCTGAGTTGGTTCGAGAAAAGGATGGTACGGCTGTGTGTGCTCGACTTGGCGGTGGCACTGTCGTTCCCCGAGATATCATTAGATTGAAAACAAAGAGTTTGTGCCCGAGTACTTTGGTTGAAAAGTGCATCTCAGAAATATGTGCCATAAGGTACTTACACGCCCATTTTTTTTTTACACAACCATAAAGGTCCAATAAAAAAATTGTCCCACTCGTAAAATGTCAAATGTAGGCGCCGCGCTGACCCGACAAATTGTCGCCTACGACACCCTGAGACAAAAGCATCGGACCCGGAGCGGCATCCGGTTTTATCTGGCGGTTAAGATTCCGTTACCTAGCATTGTCATTTATTTATAGAATTTTATCCATTTATTTACACGTTCCTTTTTATATAAATTTTACATCTTTTTTTAACAATTAAAATCTAAAATTAATATAAAAATAAACGGAGTTTCCACCACCGGCAGCGGGGCGAAACCAAGCTACCGATGGTCGGGCCCCAGGGAGAGAAACCTCCGGACGATGCGTGCAGTGTCGAGCAGGGCTGCCTTCTGGATCTGGCCCTTGACCCAACCACTCAGCGAGAGCCTCTCAAGGTGATCGTCGAGGCTCTTCGCTATCAGCCCATGCGCCGATACGACTATGGGCACAACGATCGTCGAGTCGACGGGCCACATTTTGGTAACCTCGTGCTGCAGATCCAGATACTTTAACATCTTCTCTGCTTCCTTACTGACTAGGTTACCATCATGCGGCACGGCGATATCGACGAGCGTTGCGCGCCTTGCCTCCCGGTCCACTATCACAATATCAGGCCTGTTCGCGAGAATAGTCCTGTCTGTGATAATGGACCGGTCCCAGTAGAGTGTGACATGACCGTTCTCGAGAACTGGCGGCGGATTGTACTTATAGTAAGGCACTTAGAATTTTATATTATTACTATAGCTACCGTATGGGCGCGGTACTTCAAAAGAATAGGCCCACCGAATTTATCCCCGTGCATGTCATTAAAGACGGCTAAGGGATAAGGGCAAGATGCCGTGTTAAAGGGCAATAGGCGAACCACCTCTCAACTTCAACGGCTATGTAAATAGTTTGTGTTTTCCTTCCAGTTCAGTGTAGCCGGCACGACCAAAGGGAAGCACTGGCATGGCACCTAGTTCACCCGGTGTTATGGGCTGACATCACGGATGTTGTAGGTGATATAGCCAAACGTGTCAGTTTCCATAAAAGAATAAATATAAAAAAGACAGTTCCATATTTTCGCCGTACGACAGGGGAACGGATGCCTTCTCAGAAGTACATTATCTTACTGAACTGAAGACCTACAGAACCCTCGCATAACGTGCTAATGTGCGCCCTTGACCGATGTTTTTGTGTGGGTGTCGTCACCCTTATAACAGATTTCCCTTCGGCCAGTTGTGCTCAAGAGGATTTAACGATTTTGCTTTTGAATAAATGGTAAATAAATAATTTATTCAAAATACTAAGGTCAGGTTTGGTTTGTTCCAAAGAATTCAAAAGAGTAAAAATTATGTGGACTTTGTCGAGGTTGTGAAAGTTCATTATAAATGTACATACATACCGCACGCTGCATCCCGACAATCGTGGTAAGCAGAGTAATCGGTGTTGTGCTGCAAGGAGTCTGGTAAATTACAGCACAACACCGACTACCACTTTTCGCAAAGTATTCGGGCAAGATAACTATCAAGCAACAAGCCCCACATCATCATTACAAGTAACAGAATGCAACAGTGATAACCGTATGTAAATCGATAAAGTGGTTCTTGAGTTATATTCGTATATTGACGTCACGGCCGCCGCGGAGGTGATCGCACGTAGAAAATTCGTTTTATTTATTAGGATAATGAAACAATGAAATATAAATAAAATAAAATGTTTCAAAAACGGCCAAAATTGTTTTGCTGTCAAGTTTGCCCGTGTAATTATGGTTTTCACTTTAGATAACTGTGTGGGGCCGGTACTTAATAAGAAAAGCCCCACTGCATATCTCCCCGTGAAAGTCGTAAAAGGCGACTAAGTGATAATGGCAAGATGCCGTGCATAAGGGCGACAGGCTAGCCACCTCTCACCTTGGCACAGTGTTTCCACCGAGTCTTGCAGCAGGCGGGCCTTCATGCCTTACTTGCTGCCTGATCTGAGTTATCTTATTTTTTGCTAAACGTGGTGGTCGGTGTTGTGCTGTTACCAGAATACTTGTAGCACAACACCAATTACTCTATTTACCCAATTGTGGTGTGTATGTATGTATTACACTGGCAGTTAGCCAGCGCGAGATTCTATACTTTTGCCATAGAGCCAATTTAGAGTTAATTTTCAAATTCAAAGTAGGATTTTCCAATGTTTCGCATGTGTCGTTTTACCTTGTCCATTTTGTTTGTAAACAGCTCAGTTCAGACCCACACTCCGAAATCTCCAGATGTATTAAAAATATTGATCATTGAATAAATGATTTCTTTTCGCATCTTTTTTTTTTTTTTTATGGAAACTGACACGGTTGGCTACATCACCTACAACATCCTTGATGTCAGCCCATAACACCGGGGGAACTTGGTGCCACGTCAGTGCTTCCCTTCGGTCGTGCCGGCTACACTGAACTGGACGGAAAACACAAACCATTTACATAGCCGCTTCGACCGACCTTTCATTCAGTGCGGTGGTACCAACCCGGGCGGGTTAAACCAAACCACCTAGTAAAATAAGAAGGGAGTCATATCCCTTAGTCGCCTTTTACGACATACACGGAGAGAGATGCAGTGGGGCTATTCTTTTAAAGTACCGGCCCCACACGGTACTAAATCATCATCTCGTGCATCTCGTCAAGAAGTGTATTATTTCTCAAGAATATTCACTGGAGCTGGAAGCTCCAGTACAGTATGTATAGCCAGGCCTCACGCGTTCTATGCACTTGCGCCATAGATTACTTAATTGCGCGCGCTAACTGCCTACCGCCCGACGACGGGCCGCCGCCGGCGGTCTAATTCCGTGGCAATTCGTCAGCCGCGCGAAGCATTCCTACACGCTCGCCCACGCAACTGCGCGCAGCTGCAAAGCAATAATCACTTTACACTCGATCGTTTAGGTACATTTTCGCACGCAGCGATTGGCGACGTGAAACTGTAGGCTATTAAAGCCGAAGGTATGGAACTTTTTCTATGGAGTGATTTATCTGTTACAAAGTAACTATTAAGTTATCTGTGGCTCTACGGTTGTGGTTCAAAGAAGTTTGGAAGCCACTGCCCTGTCGTATTCTTCGAGACGCCTATATGATATCGTCTATTCTTTTACCCATGCGTGCTCGTTAAAATAATACTACGTGCCCAAATGGAGCCGTACGTACCGTCTGTCGGTCTGTTTGTCAATATTGAACCATTAGAGGGACCTGTTCGAACCAGACCGCTATAGGCGTTAATTACAGAATTTTTCAAAACATTTACTAACACATTCTTTCACACTAGTTGGGGAGACAAGCTCATTTTCAAAAAATTACGTTCTGGACCCACTTGTCTATCTATACGTATGTATATATTGTTTATTGAAAAACAATTT
This sequence comes from Nematopogon swammerdamellus, assembly GCA_946902875.1. NCBI lineage: Eukaryota > Metazoa > Arthropoda > Insecta > Lepidoptera > Adelidae > Nematopogon > Nematopogon swammerdamellus. The sequence continues at coordinate 12,538,402 of OX336359.1, forward strand.
ATACGAATTAGGTACAATAGGCGAGCTTAATGCCGTGAGGCATTCTATTCTAACTAACCTTTGGGATGTGGGAGAAGTATATGCAGGCGAACAAGTATAGTTTGTGGCAATGTATTAAGCAGTAATGCAATATTTTTATTTATTTTTTATTTTATTTATTTAGAGTAACCAACAGTGTGATCAACACAAAATTTACAAAAATACAATGGGTCACACATACACCGCTAATAGGTTCAATATGTTATAATATGATAAACTATTATCGAACACCACACAAATACTTTAATACGCATACATATATATGTATTTAATACATTTTATGTATTTTATTCGTAGTACTGTTGTAGGTACGAGAAGAATGACGAGAGAGAGAGAGAGAAAGAGAGAGAGAGAGAGAGAGAGAGAGAGAGAGAGAGAGAGAGAGAGAGAGAGAGAGAGAGAGAGAGGAGAGTTAGTTAAGATATGTTTGCAATATAGGTAAATGTATTTATTTACTTTAGTAAGAATTGCATCCATAAAGAAGCACCTAAGTACCTACATATTTTTAATTAGAAAAATGCAAATCGAAAAACATTGGAAAAAATACACCCCGACCAGGATTTGAACCTGGGTCGCTGGCTTGAGCCGCCAACGCGATAACCAACTACACCACCGGGCCGTTACGTATTATCTCCAAATTTTCGTTCTATTGCACCTTCATGAATGATGTCGCATAATTTTTGCGAACAGTCAACTTGCACGGCTCAAGCCAGAGACCAAGGGTTCAAATCCTGGTCGGGATGTATTTTTTCCAATGATTTTCGTTTTGCATTTTTCTAATTAAAAATATGTAGGTATAAAGCAAAGATACGTCATTGGTATAAAGCGAGTACGTGCTTAGTACACGCCCCGGCACGAAACTTGGCCTCTGTGCGAGAGGGACGGCGTTATACGCATGCGATCGTTGGCATAACGCTGTCCCGCTCGCACAGAGGCCAAGTTACGTGCCGGGGAGTATACTAACATGTAAACATAAAATATTAACTACGTACAGTTCCCGGCAGTAAGTAACGATCGAGCTTTAGAAAGAGACAATCCGATTGTAGAGCGTCATCTCTGTCGCACAGAGACGTGCGATTCCGTGCGACAGAGACGAGACGCTCTTCAACCCATGGACGAAATATACTGGACTTATCATTAACGTCGTCAACAAAGCGAACCGGGGTCGCCGCGAAAGGGGTAAGAAGACGGCGAGGGAGCGGGGACGTTGCGTATGCGATGTTTTTCCATCTCTGTCAATCACGCAGTCACACAGTATTTCTTTCCTCGTCTACGAATTCACCTACACACACTTAAAAAGGAGAAAGAGATAAGGCGATCGAGTGCCTAAAATTCGCCCTGAGGTCTGATCTTCCGCAAAATTTAAAAACCCGTATATATGACCAGTGTGTCCTCCCGGTTATGACGTACGGGTGTGAAACGTGGACGCTGACGGTCGGTGTTGTCCAAAGGTTGAAAGTTGCCCAGCGAGCAATGGAGCGAGCCATGCTGGGAATAACGCTACGTGATATGGTGCGTAACGAGGCAATCCGCCGACGCACCAAAGTAGTCGATATTGGATACCGGGTGGCTAAGCTCAAGTGGCAATGGGCTGGGCACGTCAGCCGAAGAGACGACGACCGCTGGAGTAACCGTGTCCTACACTGGCGGCCGTGGACAGGAAAACGGAGTGTGGGAAGACCACCCGCCAGGTGGGACGACGACATCAAGTACGTCGGCGGAAAGCAGTGGTTCCGTACCGCTGAAGGCCGGGAGGACTGGAGGAAAATTGGAGAGGCGTATGTCTAGCAGTGGACGCTTACACGCTGACTGACTGACTGACTGACTGATCGAGTGCCTTCGTGAGTGAGCGAGATGCAGTTCAGGCAGTAAGTGAGGCTGACGCCCGTGCGTGGTTACTCCCGCTCGCCTATGTATGATCGGTCCAGTATATTTCGTCCATGCTTCAACCGGATTGTCTCTTTCTAAAGTTCGATGTGCATTATTTACTGGCGGGTACTGTACACGCGAACTCTAAGACCAAATAGATCCAGTGTCCGTTCGCCTCTAGGGCTTGAATTTGAAATCAATTGCTGGCGCAATGGAGCGCGCTACGGAGTTAGCCACATTTCCGGACTCGCTTCCAACCCTACATTCATTGCTTTTGGGGGATACACATGTCTGTCAGAATGTACTGTTATGACTTTTCAGGAAGTGAAAAAATTTTTTTTTTTAATAATAACTACATCACATCACCACACATCGTCGACAATCGAGGTAAGCGGAGGAGGTCTGATTAGACTGAACTCTCAGTAAAATTGTGAATCTTGCTCTCAAGCTGTGTCCAAGAATTTGTCCCTCTGGCTAAGCCATTCAAATATTTTAACGTAACTCGAAGATTGTGTAATTTTCACATGTAATAGTTTATGTAATAAAAATCTTAAATACAAACGTACCACACGCTGTATCCCGACAATCGGGGTAAGCAGAGTAATCGGTGTTGCGCTGCAAGTGCTCTTGTAAATTACAGCACAACACCGACCACCACATTTAGCAATGTATTAGGACATAGACATAATCGAGAAGCTAACTATAAAGCAGCAAGTGAGGCACGAAGACCCACCTACTATACGATTCGGTGGAAGGAACGTGCCAAGCCGTGGAGGTAACTGTGTAAAAAACATTTATATTATAACCTTAAATATAATTTTATTATAGTAAATGTAACAGTCTAATTCGATCCACTTTTTTGTGAAAACACACATAGGTAAGTAAGCCTAGTCAGATATACTTAACAAATACATTTGATTGACATAACCAGGTTAGATTTCTAGCTACAGTAGCCTTCGATCTGGCTGATCGACCATCCTGTCTGGATTTATTTAATAAATGTAATCGGTTTTCTGTCTGGATTTCACACTATTCCCGCACCGTGCCGACAGTTAGGGGTTCCAGTTGTTAGAAGATTTATAGAAGTGCATTTTGAGGTTCTTATATTATTAATCAATGGAGAAAGGAGAAGTTTTTCCGTAAATATTTAGCTATGGATAAATAAGAAGAGCTTTTTCAACATTGAAAAATAATTAGTTATATTGAATTAGTTTTTAGGATTCCATATCCGGTACGGGTCCCTAAGCCTATGCCGTCTGTCTGTCTGTCTGTCCGAGGGCTGTATCTCGTGAACCGTAATAGGTAGCCAGTTGAAATTTTCACAGAATATGTGTTATTATGGCCGATATAACAAATAATAAAAATAAGAAAAAGTAAAAAATTCACGGGGGCTCACATAGAAGAAACTAAAAAGTGTATGCGCGCCATCTACCGAAAAGAGTATGAAGCATTTTAAGTAATATGCAGCATTTCATAAACACGCCATAGATGGCGTGAGTGGCCCGGACCATGACATGGCGATATGGAACCCTCGGTGCGAGAGCTCGACTCGTACTTGGCCGGTTTTTTTATATGCAATCCGGTGTATGGATGGCCGAGCCGCAGCGGGGTCAGAGCACATGATCCGCCCAGCAAATTTCATCTCTGAGACGATGCCATGTCGGAGACTTCCCTTTGGATTTTACTGAACACAGTTTTCACCTAATGGAAATAACTGACAATCATCATCAGCCTGTATCGGTCCACTGCTGGACATAGGCCTCTCCCAAGGCACGCCATCACACGCCAAATAAATAATAATAATATTATTATTTATTTGGCAAGGTATTCGCAGCCCCCGTAAATATTCGAATGCCCGTGGGCGCCGTCGGACTACACCTCTGCGTTAGTCTGGCGCGCGCCATTTGTCGTGCTCCCAATAAAAAAAAAAAATAAATAAAAAAAAAAAAAGAAATCTATCACATCTCAACTTCCAAATTCTGACTTCCTTCACATCTCCTAACAAAAGATAACTCAGAGATTAAAGAATCCAAAATTATAGACAAGGCATCAAATCGTCGAGGTCATCAGGCTAAAAAAATTTTGTTTTATGTAATCCGGTATAGGATTCAGAGGGGTCAAAGCACATGCTCCGACCAGTCAATGTCACCTCCGATAAGGTAGGTGCGATACCGGAGATTTCCCTTTGGATTGCTGGCTGTACTAGACTAGAGGAGAACACAGCCGAGGCTGCTATGCGGCCATCTTACATCCAGTATGATGGTACCAACTCAGTCCGCTACAATGTAAGCCTACCACCTAGCAATTTAATGTAATTTAGGTACCTAAATGGTGTGCAACAGGTCGCGAGAATCTTTCAACTAAATCATTAGTATGTGAGTTATATTAAAAAAAAAACTCTACAAGGTTTCTTGCCCGGTTCTTCCTTATAGATTGCACTGCTAAAAGGGGGTTTCCCTCAATGTAAAGAGTAGTTCTTGAGGCTCATTATAGGCTATATACCATCACGCTAAATAGCCTTAGGGCTGAGCAGTATCAAAGAAAGTATAGGATGAACGGAGTTTGGTGACGAATGGTCGTTTGTAATATAGATGGCGTTAGCAGTTCTGTTGCATTGCGTTGCAGTATTGCTGTGGTAGAAGCGATGTTAGGTACATAGAATAAAGAGTAGATATAGGTATGCACGTTATTGACCGCACAATTGAGAATGAGTCACAATTTTAAATCGAATTTGCTAGTAAACAAAAAATTAGTCTACTGCGAGTGAAGCCGCGGGCAGAGGCAAGTGTTAATTATAATATCATACTAATATAAATTAAAACTAAAATACATAACATTAACGTACGAAAATGTCGTTCCATTTGACCCAGAAGCGCAGCGGTACCCAGCACCTTGAACGATAAAAAGGGTATGGACGCCGGACTGTCAAATCATTGTATGAGAACTAGCGTCGCCGAGTTGCGGGGAGCGGAGTGTACTTACCGATGATAAGACATTCCACTATTGTGCACACTAAACTTGGCTGTAGTGTTTTTACACGTAAACACAGAGCATGCGGGCATTTTAAACAGGTTTTTGCGAACGCGGCCGATGACAGAATGACGGGCCAGCTCGCGACCGTCCAATGAAACAAGTGTGCTTTTACTTATATCGCGTTACGCTGGCGGGGCTGGGTTCGGGGTCCATACCTTTTTTATTGTTCTAGCCCAGCACACTGGCTGCTTTAAATAAAACCGAAATTCTAAAATTATAGGAATGTTACGAGGAATGTTACGAATAAATTCAACTATATAACGTACAACAATGGCGACTCTGTTCTTTTAAGTTCTTCCGTCTAGATACGAGCATAAAGCTATAATTACAACATCATACCTCCGGTAGGGCAAGGTGTCAGATTTCTGGGCTACCGGCAACTCATTTTAACACTGTAATAAAACAGCGGTGGTCCGAGAACAACGGTTAGTTTCGTGGGATCTTTTTGGGATTATGTGGGTGCGTGCGCATTTCATATTTTTGATGCAATATGATTTAGAACTTTGGAAACATAGATTTTGTTTTTCAATTTGAAACCAGCACGGGTGGCTGTGCCGAAGGACCAATGGTGCGGTCGGCAGAGCCAAATTCACCTGCCAGCAAATTTGCGGATTTGAACTTAAAAAAATAAAACTTTGAAAGGTGGATGAGGTAATTAGGTAGGTATGTCATGCATGATTCTTCATCGTCGATGATGTCACCATAAATTATAATAGCATTAAATTATTTCGAAGTTTAGTATTTTTCATAGGTACTAAATAGTTGTAATAAATGTAAACTAATTTTTATTTATTTTTTGACTTGATATAATATGAAGTATCAAAATTGACGATGGCACTATACTCCAGATATAGGTAATTTAAATAGGCAGTGTGGTCAAATTCTTCAGTATTCATGTTTATGGTGTAAATATTAATGCTCTTGTGAGCGGTAGTATGGGTTAATAATTTATAAGTTACTATAATATAATACTTATAAGGTACTAACAAAACATTGTGACTTGCGAAGTTTGTTTGTCAGTTCTTCTTCGCATTGAATTTAGAACTGGCGGAATTTTCGACATGTCCAAGCGTAGGTTACCTACCTATGGATAAAATTATACAATAAACAATAAACAATAACATTTTCAATGCAATTTGGTATGGGCGGCTGAGTGAGAGAGGCCAGAGCACATTTTTTTTTATGGAAACTGACACGGTTGGCTACATCACCTACCTACAACATCCGTGATGTCAGCCCATAACACCGGGTGAACTAGGTGCCATGTCAGTGCTTCCCTTCGATCGTGCCTGGATCCACTGAACTGGACGGAAAACACAAACTATTTACATAGCCGTTTCGACCGATCTTTCATTCAGTGCGGTGGTACCAACCCGGGCGAGTTGAACCCTACCACCGAGTAAGGTAGGAAGGGAAGGGACCTACAGTTTTACGTGGAATCCGAACCACGGTCAGCCTCCAACGGTTGAGCGGTTACCCATCCAAGTACTGACCGCGCCCAGCCTTGCTTAACAATCAATAGCGACAGTCGACTGTCTGCACCGCTGAGCTATCTTCGAGATGGTGCCATGCCAGCAAGGACTTCTTAGGCCATGCAGGGCTCCTTGGGCACACAGTTTGGGGCCCTTTTAGAAAGTAAAAAAATTATAATTTAAATGGAAACATCACTAAATATGTACTCTTATAAATTTAATAATTTATGATAAATAAGCAAGTAAACATCACGAATTATTGAAGCTCAAGACATCAGGGAAATCCTCAGCAGATCAAAATTTTGAAATGTTATCGACAATTCTTAGTAAAATACATTAAACATTGAGATCCTCTTTTTCGGTGTAAACGACGAGGGTCGTCACTATGGGGTCCTCATTAAGACGGGAGGCCTCATTAAGACGGGGGGCCCTCATTAAGACGGGACGGGGGCCCTCATTAAGACGGGGCCCTCATTAAGACGTGGGCCCTAATTAAGACGGGGGGCCCTCATTGCGACGGGGGCCCTCATTAAGACGGGGGCCCTCATTAAGACGGGGGCCCTGGGCTCGTGCCCTGTGTGCCCTTATGGATAAAGACTCCCCTGCATATCGGAAACTTTTCCTTTCGGATTGCTAGCTACACTGTACTTGAGATGAACACAGCTGAGTTTGCTATGCCATATTTCTTCTTCACTATGGGGTCCTCATTAAGACGGGGGGCCTCATTAAGACGGGGGCCTCATTAAGACGGGGGGCCCTCATTAAGACGGGACGGGGGCCCTCATTAAGACGGGGGCCCTCATTAAGACGTGGGCCCCAATTAAGACGGGGGGCCCTCATTAAGACGGGGGCCCTCATTAAGACGGGGGCCCTCATTAAGACGGGGGCTCTTATTAAGACGGGGGCCCTGGGCTCGTGCCCTGTGTGCCCTTATGGATAAAGACTCCCCTGCATACCGGAAACTTTTCCTTTCGGATTGCTAGCTACACTGTACTTGAGATGAACACAGCTGAGTTGGCTATGCCATATTTCTTCAATACGGTGGTGGCACCAGAGACAAGATTTTCAGTCAGCCAGCCTGTACGCGTCCACTGCTGGACATAGGCATCTCCATGTTTCGTCCAGTCCTCTCGGCCTTCAGCGGTACGGAACCACTGCTTTCCGCCGGCGTACCTACTTGATGTCATCGTCCCACTTGGCGAGTGGTCTTCTCCCTGAGATCCTAATAGATTGGTAGGTTTATCCTTGTGCTATTTAATCCGTATGCTATCCGTTTCTTTGTCGCACCGCTAGGGTGTGGAACTGTCTTCCGGCAAGTGTGTTTCCCGAATCCTTAAACCGGGGTGTCTTCAAACATCGTATTAACGGGCTAGACAGCCTAGCAACAGTCCGCAAATCTGCTGGCATGGCACCTAACTGATCGTGGTTTCGCGAGGAGAGGTGTTTTTGGCTCTGTCGAATGCACCATTGGTCTCTCGGCACAGCCACCCATGCTGGTTTACATAAAAAATAATGTAAAATGTTTGTGGAGAAATAAAGAATTTGTATTTATCTATTGTTAGGGTTTGCTAGAATATAATGCCTTATGTATGGCATGAAGCCCGCCTATTGTGGCAAAAATATTTAATTTTGGTGTTCAAAAAAATATATAAATAAATTCATAAATAAATATTATTTTCCCATCACCTCCGGTTATGTCTCGCTCAACAATTATCTGTCGGTTAAAGTGAAAAATCTTGTACAATTGACAGGACTTAACCGTTAGCTACGTTTTAGCCGAAGGTGGTCAAACAAATCGGAGGTTAAAGTAGTCAAAATTCTTGCGAGCGCTAGGCCAGTACTGTGTGAGGCCGGTAGGTACTTAAAAAGAATAGCTCCACTGCGTCTCTCCCCGTGCATTTCGTAAAAGGCGACTAAGGGATAAAGACGAGATGCCGTGCTAAAAGCCGACAGGCTTGCCACCTCTCACCTTGGCACGGTCCTTCCACCGAGTCGTGCAGCAGGTGGGTCTTCATGTCTTACTTGCTGCTTTATAGTTATCTTGTCCGAATACTTTCCTAAACGTGGTGGTCGATGTTGTGTTGCAATTCTCCAGTGTTCTTGCAGCACAACACCGATTGCTCTGCTTGCCCTGATTGTCGGGACACAGCGTGTGTGGTATGTATGTATGTATGTACGCTAGGCCAATTTGATTATGAAAAAATTGCTGAAAAAGACCACATCACAAGTTTTGCTGAAGGTAACCACACACCATAGTATTTTGTTGATTTTTCAAAAACCGCGGAATCAATTTCGATAAAATTTAAATGGGGCCACCTCTGAAGTATGACCTACCAAATGAAGAATTTTCAAAATCAGCCCACAAATTGGCGGAGTAATCGCGTAACTAACACACAAAAAAAAACATACACTCGAATTGAGAACCTCCTCCTTTTCCGGGAAGTCGGTCAATGAAAAATAAATCACTTACTAGGCATAATCTCAACATGAGATGAGTGTTCCATGATGCCGATGTGATGCTGCGAGTGCATCATATCCGGTGGGGACTGCACCAGCCCACCACCACCTCCGTTGGCCATCACCATCCCTCCGATGTTATCCACAACACACAGGAAAGAATAATCGGTGCTGGCACTTTTGCACGCAGGCCTTTATCTGCGGTGACGTATCATGGGACCTTTGATGCGGGTTCTCAGCTTCCCTGACGGTCCATTTAATCTTTTATGTAGGTTCTTAGCTTCCCTGACGGTCCATTTAATCTTTGATGCAGATGCTTAGCTGTGTTGACGGTTATTTTGACCTTTGTGTCGGGTTCTTACGTGTGACGAATGTTCATTTGCACTTTTGACTCAGATTCTTAGGTGTGACAAAGATTAATTTTCCACCACTCAATGCAGGTTATCAGCTTCTATGATGGTTCATTTGACCTTTGGCGTAGATGCTTTTTTATAGTGACGATTCATTTACACCTTTTACTCTGTTTTGTTCTTAGATATGAAGGCGGTTGATTTGATCTTTTCTTCAATTATTGGCTTTCATAACAACACCTGGATAAGTTCACTGCGATGACGGTTCTTTTGTTTATTCTTTGATTTCTTAGCTAAAGCATCTGCTCGTTTTATCTTTATTAATTTGTTGATCTGGTGTTTTGTTTCTATTTCACTCTTTCTTTCTGTCCTTTTTATTGTTTCTTTCGCACGATGTTCGTTTGTTTCTTTGTGTTTTAGCAGATAGGCAGTTCTTATTCGCTACAGTGCAGCTTTTACGTTTTCTAATTTTGTTCTGTCGATATTATCACCATCACCTTTTAGGTTTATTTTTTTAGTTAGATTGTAATGAGATTTTGTTTTAGTCGCATAGCAAGAATAGGCGTAAAATTAATACGAATAAGGTCTATTATTAGGCTGGTTTACTTAATACTGGATTTTATTTTGAAATAGTGTCAACTTAAACAATAATTTTCCATAATACAAATATCACAATAGACTTTATGACTAAAAGTCGCCGATATCGAAATATGTACACATTTAAACTGACTCTACACTAGGCTAAACAGGCACTTTTGTGTGTGTGTGTGTTTTTTTTTCCACCATCGAATTCCTTTTTTTTTAATTGTAAAAAAAACTGCTACGCACAGAACGTCCTATCGCGATGCCGTTCGACACAATACTGACGTTCGAAATCCATAATTCCGCCGGCAGCCGCCACAGCGCATGCCTCGATTCCATTCTCAAATCTGATTGGCGAGTGGTCTAAACGCCCAGCTATTTGAAAATGGAATCGCTTTATGATTGGTCGGATTGGAACGGAGGGTGGGGAAGAACCGCCTCTTAAGGGGTCGCGGCGCATCAATATGGCGGTAGGAGGCTTTTGAGGTTTTTTAAGGCCGCTTTTTTGTGCTCGGCCTTTTTGCTCGTGTCCATAATCGTGTCGGGAGCGGTGTGTGGATATAATGAGGCAGATTTATGCCTCGGGGAGAGCGGCTTGTTGTTTTTGAGATCGAGTTTTTGTTGTTGAAGGATCTCGCCTTGCTCGTCGTGTATTCTTTGTTGTGTTTTATTTGTGTTGTCTTGTTGTGGAATTTCTGACGGGCCATTTTTGTATGATATGTATGATACATACAGACACATCACACGCTGTATCCCGACAAACGGGTTAACCAGAGTTATCGGTGTTGTACTGCAAGAACTCCGGTAATTTACAGCACAGCACCGACCGCACCATTCGGACAAGATAACCTATCAAGCAGTAAGTGTAAAGGGTGAAGACCCACATGCTGCATGACTAGGCGGAAGGGCCGCGCCAAGGTGAGAGGTGGCTTACCTGTCGCCCTTTAGCACAGCAACTCGTCCTTATCTCTTAGTGCTGCACGGTGAGATATACAGTGGGGCAATTAATACCGGCCCCACACGGTACGGTACTGGGGGTGATGTAACGAGTACCTACCTATGAGATTATTTCGGCAGTACCTAGGAGCATATCGCGTGGTGTTTTAGTGACGTCACTATGTTTTTTGTTTGCCTGTGGCAGGCCTCACGCACTCTATGTACTTGCGCGCACTAACTACCTATCGCCCGACGGGCCGCCGGCGGTCTTTTTCAGTACAAATTCGTCAGCCGCGCGAAGTATACATAGACGCTCGCCCACGCAACTGCGCGCAGCTGCAAAGCAATAAACACTTTACACTCGATCGTTAAGGTACATTTTCGCACGCAGCGATTGGCGATGTGAAACAGTAGGCTATTAAAGCCCGAAGGTAGGAACATTTTCTATGGAGTGATTTATCTGTTACGAAGTAACTATTAAGTAATCTGTGCCTGTGGTAAGAAGTTCTCGTTTCAGAAGATATCGGGCTGGAAGTCAAAACAGAACGACGTAAGCGCCGCCGAAGCGAGTGGTACAGTACTCGACAGTAAAAACCGGCCAAGTGCGAGTCGAACTCGCGCACCGAGGGTTCCGTATCGCCATGTCATGGTCAGCGCCACTCACGCCATCTATGTATTAGTGAAAATGCTTCATAATATTTTCGGTAGATGGCGCGCATACACTTTTTAGTTTCTTGTATGGGGACCCCCCGGGGAAAATGTTTAAATAAAACAATTTTCGTATGGATGTTATTTTTACATAGTATATAATTTTGTTTATCCATCGTATCAGTAATTTGTCTTTTTAATAGGTATCTACTTAGTTAATCACAATAATACCTATTACCAAAAAGGTCCCAATCAACCATTCATCAGTGGAGATGAATTTTTTTTTTTTTTTATTGACAGCGCGACATATGGCGCCGAGCCACCCATAAGGTGTCTAACGACGCCCATGGACATTCGGTCGTATGCGGGGGTTGCGAATGCCATGCCGGCCTGACAGGTGCCCATTCACGCCCCTCTTGAAGGACCCGAGACTGTACTTGGGGGGAAATATATGGGCAGGGAGAGCGTTCCAGAGTTTACCGGTTCTGTAGAGGAAAGATCTGCAGAATCGATTGGTACGCATCCGCGGTAAGTCCAGCGTGTAGGGATGCAATCCCTGCCCAGTGCGCGTGGTGCGAAGGTGGAAAGGGGACGGCGGGATCGCATTAAACAGCTCCTCCGAGCACTCCCCATGAAATAAACGATAGAACACACTTAGGGAGCCGACATCCCTACGGTGTTGCAGTGGTTCTAGATCGCAGGACACTTCGGGGTCACCCACTAGTCGCACGGCTCGACGCTGGATTGAGTCCAAAGGCGCAAGCTGGTATTTGGCAGAGCCATCCCACAGGTGCGAGCAGTACTCCAAGCAGGACCTGATCTGCGATTTATACAGAAGCAGCTTTTGCAGAATTTCTCTTTCCTTAAAATTGTATAGGTAAATGTGGCCATCAAGAGTGCGCCCGCACGTACCCCTATACTCTTGAGCCTATCTGGGAACCGCTGGACTAGATATCTCTATCTACCAAAGAAGACCATGTGGATCACAGAAATCCTAAGTAATGTGATGTGGATCTTTCGTCTATGAAGATGGGAAAAATAAAGAAAATGAAAGATTCCACAGTTCGTTTGCCACTTCTGGTAGAGTGCGCGCGCTGATTCCTTGTTCTGTGGATCTATCCAACATTCTGAGCTTATCTAGGGGTCTCGTAAATTTCTCTCTAATGAGTTCCAAATGCGTTTAATTTGGCGCCTCGGTTGTTTTAATAAAAAAGGCATGCAACAAATGCTTGACAACCTCAAGGAGAATCCTTACACATGTATGTACCTATATACATTGTTTGTTTATTGTTGTTTATTGTATAATTTCATCCATAGTTAGTTAACCTACGCTTGGACATGTCGAAAATTCCGCCAGTTCTAAATTCAAATGCGAAGAAGAACTGACAAAAACTTCGCAAGTCACAATGTTTTGTTAGTACGTATTATATATTATTTATAGTAACTTACAAATAATTAACCCATACTACCGCTCACAAGAGCATTATGGATTGTCTCTGCCTACCTCACCGGGAAACAGGCGTGACAAAATATGCATAAAATATATATAAAAAAAAATTGTCCATTTTAAAATAGTAGGTATTACTTATTAATTTAACACCACTGAAAAACTAAAAAAAAAATTTTCATTATTTTAGTTTAACTTTTAATTTGAAATATTCAATTAGGTATTTCTTCTCAATGAATATTTGGCCCCTTTTAATTTTACCTATAATTTCAAACTTTTAAATCGACAAATTAACTAGATCTTTACTCATAAGGACCACCAAATCACAAAAAAATGTGTCGCCGCCCGCGATCAACTGCTGAGCTGAGCCACGTGACAGCGGCATGTGTCACTCGGGCGCCGCATGCGCCTGCGCATCGATAAACGTGACGAGACGACGGAATAAAAAAAGATCTAAAAAAATTTAAATGTCACAGAGATAAGGCGTAAATCCTTTCATACTGTCGTCATCCTTTGTCACTTTATCATTGTTTTTTTTTTATTAATGCGTAGGTAAGTCAGCCTCGTTAGCTCCGTGGTGCCATGGATAGACGCCCTATCGGGAAGTTAAGCGCACCTGGTCGCAGTGAATATGTGACTGCGGCCGGCTGTGCTTTACTTTGGATGGGTGACCGTTGGACCTTTGGTTGGACCGTTGAGACTGGCCATGGTATTTATTATTTGTTGTTATATCCGCCAAAATAACACATATTCTGTGAAAATTTCAACCGGCTAGCTATTACGGTTCCAAAGATACAGCCATCGGACGGACGAACGGACGGACGGACGGACGGACGGACGGACGGACGGACGGACGGACGGACAAACAGAGAGACAGACAGATAGATCGACAAACAGACAGACATTGTAGGCTTAGTAATAGGCTTCCGTACGGTTTACGGAAACCTAAAAAAAACAGAAACAAAACCAATAATTAACAACAGTTGTCTCTCCCTCGCCGCAACAAATACTATAAGAAATCTCTCTACTTGACCGCAATCAATATAGCTCGAGAAGACGTCACTTCCGGTCCGGCGTTTCCGCTCGTCCAGCAACTTCCGGCCGCTCCCCAGCGCCGCACTTCCGGCGGCGGCGGCGGGGTTGACTACACGCGACTGTTCATTACTTTTTGGCTCGCCAGGGTTTGGTTGGTTGGATGTTGGGTTGGGGCGGCTAAATAAGGGGTATTATTCCAGCGTAGATCGTAAAATGAATATCAAATGTATAGATAAGATCCGCCTCGGTAGCTCAGTGGTGCGGTCGGTCGTGATCGTAAGCACACCTGGGCGCGGTCAGTACTTGAATGTGTGACCGTTCGACCGTTGGAGGCTGACCGTTGTTCGGATTCCAAGTAAAACTAATAGGTCCCTTAATTCCCTTCTTAATATAGGTGGTAGGGTTTAACCCGCCCGGCTTGGTACCACCGCACTGATTGAGAGGTCGATTGAAACGGCTATATGTAAATGGTTCGTGTTTTCCGTCCAGTTCAGTGTAGCCGGCACGAACGAAGGGAAGCACTGACATGGTACCTAGTTCACCAAGGTTTTATGGGCTGACATCACGTATGTAGTGGGTGATGTAGCCAACCGTGTCAGTTTCCATTAAAAAAAAAAGATAAGATGTCTGGAATGTACCTAGGTGAAGGAATATCGTTGTATACGGTGGTGCCACCCCTCGGCTCCCGAGTAATGATTGAGATTACTGACGTAATCGAGGGATCACTTCAAAATAATTTGGCATTGATAAAAAAAATTCAAGGAATTGGGCAACACACTCGCCGGTAGGCAGTTCCACACCCTAGCGGTGAGACAAAGAAAATATATTGAAAAAACCGGCCAAGTGCGAGTCGGACTCGAGCACCGAGGGTTCCGTGCTACCACGTAATTTACCGGTTTTTATTATTTGTGGTTTTACTTTAGAGTTTGCACTATAATCACACCAAGTTTGACGCTTGGTATTACCGTTTTTACGATTTTTTTTTTAATTTTTTATGGAAACTGACACGGTCGACTACATCACCTACAACATCCGTGATGTCAGACCATAACACCGAGTGAACTAGGTGCCATGTCAGTGCTTATATAAAAAAAAACTATATTTAAAAAAATACTATGAAAAAAAAACACATTTCTTGTATGGCAACCTCCCTTAATGTTTTTTTTTTTTTTTTTTCATGTTTGTTAAAATAATAATCGTCTACCTATTACGGTTCGAAAGATACAGCTCTTTTTATTAAAGGTAGGTCAAACGGACCAACGGACGGACAGAAGGCGTAGGCTTAATAATTTGGTCCTGTTAGGTTTGCTAACCCTCCCGGAATTCCGGGATTCTCCCGGATTCACGTGTATAATTTTGATAATCTCCCGGCTCCCGGAACAATAGTAAGAACTCCCGGAAATAATAGCTTCATTCTTCTGTCGACATTATCCACCTATACATTTAGCCAAGAACGCCTATTCAACGTTCTTGCATTTAGCACTCCATCATCATCATCATCAGCCTGTATCGGTCCTCTGCTGGACATAAGCCTCTCCCAAGGCACGCCACCACACGCGGTCTTCCGCTCTTCTCATCCATCCACGCCCGGCTACCTTTTTTAGCACTCCATATATTGAATAACTATTATGAGACATTAAAACAGAACTGTTTTGATGTTAAAAACGTATATTCCATAGGGACTGGCAACAGTTGTCTGCCTCAGATTTTGTATAAGTTGTATAATTATTTTTATCTCCAATTGTCACGCAACTCTTTTGCTACTACCTACTTACATTCCACTATATTATCGAATCTCAAACATCCAAAGGTTGACTGTAAGAAATCTCTGTAAGGGATAAGTCCGCCTTTGCACCTTATGTAAATTTTCCAATGTATTTGTTACTGTTTAATGTTTACTGGAGCAATAAAGAATTTTCTATCTATCTATCTATAATTTATTCATAATAACATAAAATGTTTGAAAACGGGCAATATTAGAAAGAGAGGGAAATAGCCACCGAGCATAAGGTCGGTGAGGTCTTAAGGATGGCACGAGTTCAAGCCGCCAAAATATGTTGGATCTACTTATTTTTCCTGTATTTTTTCAAAACAAATTTCCAGTCTCCCGGATTACCGATACGAAGAATTGGCGACCCTACCTGTACGATACGAAACCCTTAAAACTGAGTTGAAACTCAGAATGTACTCAATCTTAATTTTTTTAAATATTTCTTTAACACTAAAGAAGGTACGTCTCTTTTCGGGGCGTTTTTTTCTTATTTTCGGGCTTTACCTATGTATATCATCAATAATAATAAATATGTAAGGGATGGTCATAGAGTAAGTTAATTTGTTTTATGAGATACTGCGTTTGTACACTTTATGGAAACTGACACGGTCGACTACATCACCTACAACTAAGGCGACTAAGGGATATGACTCCCTTCTTATATAACTAGGTGGTAGGGTTTAACCCGCCCGGGTTGGTACCACCGCACTGAATGAAAGGTCGGTCGAAACGGCTATGTAAATAGTTTGTGTTTTCCGTCCAGTTCAGTGTAGCCGGCACGACCGAAGGGAAGTACTGACGTGGCACCAAGTTCACCCGGTGTTATGGGCTGACATCACGGATGTTGTAGGTGATGTAGCCAACCGTGACAGTTTCCATAAAAAAAAAAAATGTATGATACTAAAACTAAATTGACGATTTTTAGAAATATTTTCAGTGTATATGTATGTATGTATGTTCCTCCATAACTCTTATACCGATCGTCCGAATTCGATGAAACTTTAGTACAAGCACATTTACACACTATACGTGACACAGGAAATAAAATTCAGTTCCGGTTGCACTAATATCTGGCTCTCATACATACGGACCGAATTGTTCCGAGCGCCGAAATAAAGGTAACGCAGGAACGCAGCTCGGCCTTCTTTCTTACTTACTTTCTTCTTTTTAAATACGAATTTCACGCGAGCGAAGCCGGGGGCAAAAGCTAGTAGGTATCTAATAAGACACCAAAGCGTACCCTACAATTTTGCCAACTGGGATTAACGTGACATACAGTGCACATATATTTTTAAACAAATCCAGACACAGCGGCAACTAGCGTCAGACAATATCCAACAATATCTCCAAAAGGAAGCAGTATTTAGTTGTCAAAACCATCACGTCAGGGTTGTGAGGGGCGGCGACGCGCGAGTAAGCTCCGGCTTCGTCGATAAGAAGATTATAACGCGCCGCTGAACAATCCTAAATCTCGGCCGAAACGAAACTCACATCGCTACCGGCTGTACAGTCGCGGAGTAAAACTAATACGCATTGTCTAGAATCTTGTCGCAATTGTGCTTAAGAGGGCACATACTTACCACACTCTGGTATCCTGACATTCGGGGCACTTAACTTAAACAAGTGCGAGTCGAACTCGCTCAACGAGTGTTCCGTATCGCCATGTCGTCATAGTCAGTGCCACTCCCGCCATCTATGGCGTGTTTTATGAAATGCTTCATATTAGTTAAAAATTGATGATTAGTTAAATGCTTCATTCATACTCTTTTCGGTAAATAGCGCGCATACATTTTTTAGTTTCTTATATGGGGACCCCCGTGAATTTTTTACTTTTTCTTATTTTTATTATTTTTTATATCGGCCATAATAAATAAATAACACATATTATGTGAAAATTTCAACGGGCTACCTATTACGGTTCAAGAGATACGGCCCTCGGACAGGCGGACAGACAGACAGACGGCGTAGGCTTAGTAATAGGGCCTCGTACGACGGATAGGGGACCCTAAAAAGAATAGCTCCACTGCATCTCTCCCAGTGCATGTCGTAAAATTGCGACTACAAGAGATAAGGCGGAGGTGCCGTGCTAGAGGGTGATAGCCACCTCTCAACTTGGCACGGTCCTTCCACCAAGTCATGAGTCATGCGGCAGGTGGGCCATCGTGTCTTACTTGCTGCTTGATCTTGTACGAATACTTTCAGAAACGCGGTGTTCGGTGTTGCGCTGTAATTTAATAGTTGCAGCACTACACCGATTACTCTGCTTACCCCGATTACATAGGATTCAAAATTGATAGGTAGGTACAACACGAAATTACTCGCAGATATTGGGGAGTACTCGCACGTATGTACGAGTACATAATTTATGTGTATAGGCACCGAAATAAATACTAGAGGCGGCATAGCGCGAAAAAAACGTTACCTTTTTTTTATGTAATCCGATATGGGTGGATGAATCGGAGGGGCCAAAGCACACGCTCCGACCAGCCAATATCACCTCAGAGAAGGCAGGTGCCATCGACCGCCACGTTTAGCAAAGTATTCGGACAAGATAACAATCAAGCAGCAAGTAAGGCACGAAGACCCACCTGCTGCACGACTCGGTGGAAGGACCGTGCCAAGGTGAGAGGTGGCAATCCTGTCGCCCTTTAGCACGGCATATCGTTCTTACCCCTTAGTCGCCTTTTACGACATGCACGGGGAGAGACGCAGTGGGGCTATTCGTTTTAAGTACCGGCCTCGCACCGTACAGTACCGGCCTCACACAGTACACACAGCAATAATATAACACAAGATAAACACTGACATGGCACCTAGTTCACGAAGGTGTTATGTTATGGGCTGACATCACGGATGTCGTAGGCGATGTAGCCGACCGTGTCAGTTTCCATAAAAAAAAGCATCAGTCATTGCAAAGATCAGCTTATAAGCTCATTTGGTCGATAACATGTTCTTTTCGGGAGTGATGTATGAGAATGGCTTATCTAGTACTATATTGTTCAGTGTGCTTAGGGAGAGGACCACGGCAACTACAAAGCTACAAAGCGACATTGTGTTAACAGGCCAGCTAGTTATTGTGAAGGTGAGCAGTGGCGGATTGTATTGTGTGACAATGTTGCGTGTTTTTGTAACAAAGCCTTCTGTCACATTGAAGGTGCTCTTTTGCCAGCCTTTGAGGATAAATTGTTGCTCTTTTGACGGCCTTAAGGCGAATCAATACTACATGGCTTGTATTACATATAAAACTGCGCGATTTTCTTTACCTAATCTTATTAGGACGCATTTAACCCTGGTAGGGTGCCGTGTGGGGCCAGTAGCCCCACTGCATCTCTCCACATGCATGCCGTAAAAGGCGACTAATGGATAAGGACAAGATGCCGTGCTAAAGGGCGACAGGTTCGCCACTTCTCACCTTGGCACGGTACTTCCACCGAGTCATGCAGCAAGTGGGTCTTCGTGCCTTACTTGCTGCTTGATCGTTTGAATCTTGTTCGAATACTTTTCGAAACGTGGTGGTTGGTGTTGTGCTGTAATTTATCAGAGTTCTTGCAGCACAACACCGATTACTCTGCTTACCCCGATTGTCGGGATTCAGCGTGTGTGATATGTGTGTATGAACTGCACGATTTTCTTTACCTAATCTTATTAGGACGCATTTGAACGCAAAGTGAACGAGTTTGTGCAAATTTTCGAATAGGTTATTATTATTTTATTTTTAGTTATTTTTTATTTTTATGTATAAATTGTAAAATTTGTATTTGTAAAGCCAGCCTTGCACGGCTCTACGCATGTGAAGGCTGTATTGTACGCCCATTCAGGCATTTTGCACATTCTAAAAACCCGTAATGGAAAAAACTGTACCGTGTGGGGTCGGTACTTAAAAAGAATAGCCCCACTGCATCTCTCCCCGTCGCATGTCGTAAAAGTCGACTAAGGGATAAGAAACTTCGTCAGCCTCGGTAGCTCAGTGGCGCGGTTGGTTAGTCAACTGTTATTAAGCAACGCTGAGCGCGGTCAGTGATTGGATGGGTGACCGCTCGACCGTTGGAGGCTGACCGTGGTTCGGATTCCACGTTAAACTGTAGGTCCCTTCCCTTCTTACCTTACTAGGTGGTAGGGTTTATCCCGGCCGGGTTGGTACCACCGCACTGAACGAAACGTCGGTCGAAACGGCTATGTAAATAGTTCGTGTTTTCCGTCCAGTTTAGTGTAGCCGACATGAAATGAAGGGAAGCACTGACATGGCACCTAGTTCACCCTGTGTTATGGGCTGACATCACGGATGTTGTAGGTGATGTAGCCAACCGTGTCAGGTTCCATAAAAAAAAAAAAAATAATAAAAAAAAAATAAAAAATAAAAAAAAAACTGTAAAACAGCTGCAAAAAAAGCAATAAAGATTTTTTATTTTGATTTTGATTTTGATTTTAATTTTGATTTAACTCTGGTAGGGTTAAATATGTCCTGAATTGATACGAAATTAAATGAAATTATATATGTTTATTTTATCTTAAGTTTTAACAATCACCCAGTTTTTTTTTATGGAACCTCACACGGTTGGCTACATCACCTACAACATCCGTGATGTCAGCCCATAACTCAGGGTGAACTAGGTGCCATGTCAGTGCTTCCCTTCATTTCATGTGCTTCATTTCCAGTTATATTAATATTAGCAGCATTAGACGCAGCATAATAGCAGCATAATAAATGAGTGCTTATTGCTGCGACAGCAGGCGAGCCTTCTACAGCAGCACTCTGCAGAACCTGTAAACTCTGGAACGCTCTTCGTGCTGATATAATTCCCCCCAAGCAACCTGTCACCACCTGTCAGGCCGGCATGGCATTCGCAACCCCCGCATACGACCGAATACCCTACCTCATACTAAAACATACACACATACATACATACCACACACGCTGTATTCCGACAATCAGTCGTCGGTAGTCAGTAATCGGTGTTGTGCTGCAAGAACTCTGGAAAATTGCAATACAACACCGACCACCACGTTTAGCAAAGTATTCGGACAAGCCCGGCAGCAAATAATGCGTGTTGAGCTTTAGAAACAGACAATCCGGTTGTAGAGCGTCGTCCCTGTCCCCGGATGTTGTAGGTGATGTAGCCAACCGTGTCAGTTTCCATAAAAAAAACCTGTATCCAGTTTTTGAGCTGGTTGTACATTTGAAATGCTGAAGTAGCTATCCAATTAAAGTTTACACCTTTGAATAATACAACCAGTACTGACCACAAATCTGCGAGAAGCTCTTTCCCAAATGCGGCATTCAGATATTTTGCACGCCCATGGGCGTCGTTAGACACCTTATGGGTGACACGGCACCATATGTCGCGCTTTCAATAAAAAAAATCTGTCAAGTGCGAGTTTTACTCGCGCACGGAGGTTTCCGTATCTGTCCGCTATCAATAATATCCGCCTATCTTTTGTCTTTCAACAATGCAATGTATAAAAGCCTGTGGCGCCATATATTATTCAGTAGTGAGACTAATCGATTTTTCGCACGTTTGTTGTATGGGAGCCCCCCTTAATTTTTAACATTTTCTTTTCTTTATTATTTGTTCTTATATCCGCCATAGTAACACATATTCTGTAAAAATTTCAATGGGCTACCTATTACGGTTCAAGAGATACAGCCCTCGGACAGACAGACGGACGGACGGACGGACGGACAGACAAACAGCGGAGGCTTAGTAATAGACTTCCGTACGGATACGGAAACCTAAAAAGCACTAATTTTCATACATATCTCGCGTCTACATTATAAATAATATGCACATAATATAAGGCGTTTTTATTATAAACATCACTATTATATTAATACGTTAAGCAAAAACATTATAATTATTTTTAGCATTCGTTTTTGAGAAATTTAACAGAGCATGTCCTATGCACAATCAAAACGGTCGTCCCTAACGTGTCACTAGGTATCTAAACAGCTGATTACTTGAGGCCATTGATTCTCCCGGCCGGGCCGAGCCACGTCTCGCACCCCGCGCGCTGCACAGGACAGTCAATGACCTCAAATAATCAGTTGTTTAATAATCATACATAAACCTATTACCTATGTTAGAAAAAAAAGTCAAACACTAAGGACAAACAAATTAAATGCTCGCCATCACCTTAAGGTAGGATTAGATGGCCTTTTAAATGCTTATCTACACTGGTGACTTACCTATGATCTTCCTTATTATAAAATGCAACGGATGCCTGTCTGTAACAAATCAGTCGAAAGCTATTGCACCAACTGCACCATTGAGGTATGAAGGAAAATATAATTTACTTTATTCAATAAGAATAATTAAAAAAAAACCGTGACTGGGACGGACACGGCAATGATCTTACAAGGGTTAAGTTTTTTTTTCCTTTTAAGGTACGGAACCTTAAAACAAGTATTAATGGTTATATCATATCAGTTCAACACAAAAATAACCTAAAACTAACAAATAAAAATTATAAATATTACTAGTAGTGGCAGTAGCACGAAAGTAGTCAGTTTCCATTATAAAAACCAACAATAATACTATATGCGTCTAGCTGTACCCGCGACTTCGTCCGCGTGGACTTATCACGACGCCATCTACCGGGTCCAATTGTATTTTCAAATCATCCAGGGACCCACTCAAATATACACACAAAATTTCATCCAAATCGGACCAGCCGTTTAGGTGACAAACACGCGTACAGAAGAATTTATATATATATTGTAAGTATTAGTAAGTGTAGACAATTTGTATTTTTATTTTTTTATTTTGATGACTGAAGACGCATTTTTTTTTATTCTTTATTATTTTAGTTCAATTAATTCAATTCATTTAATTTGTATTTATTTTAATATTTTAATATTTATTGTTTACTGAATGCTGTATTTGAATTTGTTGTGTGTGCGATGGGACAAGTGCCTGAACAAATAAACGATTTGATTTGATATATAAGGATTATAATCATATTTCGGGATTCAGTCTAGTTAGTATTCGTTTGTAGTTTATCATATTTATTCAGATTCAGATACAGATATTTACAGTTTAATACATTGCTACAAACTATTACAAAACAGAAAGATTAAATTCCGACACTACCCCGAGCGGAGCTCGCAAAGTTCAGCAACAATGCAGCGCATTCTATTCTATCTCTAGGTACAAGTTAGTATGTTATCTGTTCTATATCAGGATTTTACGCTGATCGGAGCCAAGTTTAATGGATTTACCTGTAATGGGATTATAAAAGGAATGTTTGTGAACGTCTATCTATGGTGTTGAGAGCGGTATGGTACTTAGAAGGCGCCGCCGTATGGTTAAAGCGTCGATTGATGTTTTTGGTGTGAAAGAATAGCTATGTATAGTAGGGTGAACAAATTTAAAATAAAAACCCCCGACCCCTAAAAAACCAACAATAATTTCTGTTTAGTTACTTAAAGGCGTCGGGGAGCGCTAAGTAAATAACCGCGCAGCTCTGAGTTTTATATTTTAATATTTTTTAATAACCTAATGGCCGATGGACTATTTTTGCTTGGATAGAAATAGAATAAGAATAATTTTTATACAATACAAGCTGTGCCCGCGGCTCCGCCCGCTCTCATATTTCACTTCACTGCTAACCTCATAAGCCATTTAGCGTCATAGTAAGTAGCCTATAGTTGATGGGAAGAATCAAGCTATCCGTAGATTTTTTTAAATTAAAATCGGTTCAGTGGTTCTCGAGTTATAAGCGGACAGACAGACATACACTCAGACACTCAGACAATCAGACACTCAGACAGAAAGCAGACGTTGGATTTTATTATATTGGGAGAGGCCTATGTCCAGCAGTGGACCGATACAGGCTGCTGATGATGATGATGATGATGATGAAGGATTTGACTTGCTTTAAGTGTATAAAATGCACCAAAGAGACCAATAAAAGAATACATACACCGTGTCCCAAAACTCAACGTCAAGCGTGAACCTGGGAGTAGGCCAGTTTATAACTACCCAGGGAAAAATAAGAAAAAAAAATATCGGAGTCATTTATTTTTTTAGAAAAAAATTTAACTGAATTTTTTTTTTGTAAAAATACAGGCATTCTGGTTTTGTTTCGGATACTGATCAATAACAGAGTTATTTAGGCTACCAATTAAATTTTTTTTAACAATTATATTTGCAAATTTGTAGTCGTAGTACCTAAAAATGTCAATTTTCAACGTTTCTCAAAAAATGCTCATATCACAAAAACAAATGACTCCGATTTTTTTTCTTATTTTCCCTGGGTACTCATAAACTGGCCTACTCCCTGGCTCCCGCATGACGTTGAGTTTTGGGACACCCTGTATATGTTAAATTACATTATTAATGTTAAATAATAAAATAATTGATTTGAATTGACTTATATGACCTTTCCATGCAAGTATCGTTTCTATGTTCTATGCTCTCTTCCTTCTGAAGTGGCTGTAAAACGGTAAGCCCGCTTCTATTTGCTCAGCATTTATAGGTTAAGTCGGAACCATGTTATGTTAGTGCTCTTACCTGATAGCCGACTGCGCGTTCTGTCAATATTTGTCGCTTTTATTCGGGGGAATATTTTCAAAACATATGGCGGAAATAAGTCGAAACAAGTTGATAATATTGCTGAGGGGTGAGAAGTTAGCAAATTGTACATATTTCGTACACAAATGATAAGGAAATGAATGTCATATCTTTAGGGTTCCAGGGAGGAACCTTTATAACTTCAGTCAAGTGTCTGTCCGTCCGTTCGTCCGTCTGTCTGTCAAAGCCTATACCTCCTGACGACTCGAGCTACTTATATCTCCTAGAAACTTGTAATGTTTATAAATTCACCGGTAGGTAACGAAATTGTAAGTGTACACAATTTCAGGAGTCCTCAACTTTGATTAATAGGGGCATCAAAACTAAGTTTAATATAAAAATATTTTTAACAAGTCGAGTAGTACATCAGAAGTTCTTTTAAAGCCTAGTTTTCTAATATTTATTGGAAACAAAAATGTTAATGTCATATGTATGTACTAATGAAGAAATGTGTAAAATTTTCTCTTTCCAAGGCGATTATACCAAAACGAAATGCTTAACAATGTAAAAAAAAATATTGAAGTAGTCCATTGAGTGCTTACGGCATAAAAACGATTTTAACTCCCGACGCAAAAAGAGGGGTGTTATTATAATAATAAGTTTAAGTTTAACTTGTGTCTGTATGTTGTGTATGAGTGTGTCTGTCTGTGACATCGTAGCTCCGAAACGGATGGACTGATTTGGATGCGGTTTTTTTTATCAGAAAGCTGGTTTAATCGGGATGGTTCTTAGCTATGTTAGTAATCAATTAATCAAGTATAAGTAAGTAATAAAACAATTTATTATCTTAAAAAGTGGACCTATTTGCAAGCGATTTTTTTTAAAGCTTGAAATAAAAGATAAATTACAAATTTTAAAAACCCTTAAATGTCAAAATAATTTACGTTTACTTTTAAAAACATACAAACATAACATCTCTGGATTTATCTGCATAGTTTGGTACACATTGGTTTATACCCTACTACACAGTACAGCTTACTTACTGCATTAGTACTATCATACGTTATCTGAGGAGTCCATATTTAGAGCACTTCAATCGCCATATGGCGCCTCCGTACATTCAGGGGGAACGGGCCGTCTATAACGCGCAATTTACTAGCGAACATGTCGGCGGTTTTGTTCGTTCGGTTGTAGTAAGACAGACAGACAGACACAGAACTTTGAAGAATTCACCACTCCTCGCGATACCACGCTCAGTGTTATGTCTTTCCAGCAGATTTGCGGACTGTTGCTAGGCTGTCTAACCTGTTAAATACCACGGCGCAAGTTTGGATTCGGGAAACACACTCGCCGGAAGACAGTTTCACAGCCAAGCGGTGCGACAAGGGAGCGATTTAGACAAACGATGTGTTCTCAAAAGCCCGATATAAAAAAACATTTAGTTCAAGCTTTAAAAAACACGCATGAAAGGTCGGTCAACATTTTAAGATACTTAATTTGTTTTAATGCTTAATTATTAAGTATTAAATATTTATTTTATTATTTAATTACTTGATTACAAACATAGCTAAGAACCATCCCGATTAAACCAGATTTCTAATAAAAAAACTGCATCCAAATCGGTCCATCCGTTTGGGAGCTACGATGCCACAGACACACCCGTACACACATACACAAACACACACACGTTAAACTTATAACACCCCTCTTTTTGCGTCGGGGATTAAAAAAGGTGCTGGGCCTCTCAGCGACGATTGCTGAGGAAATAAAACGGATATAAGGGATGCTAGTTCCTCAGGGCAGCGCCCATGTGAGGCTTTGAATATTTTTAATTAAAAAAAAAATACTGTAAATTCTCATTCATACGGAAATCATGAAAAATTATGTAAATAATATGAAATGTTTCTACGGTGGTCGTTACCGTGTGGGGCCGGTACTTTAAAAGAATAGCCCCACTGTATCTCTTCCCTTGCATGTCGTAAAAGGCGACTAAGAGATAAAGACGAGATGCCATGCTAAAGGACGACAGGATAGCCACCTCTCATTTTGGCACGATCCTTCCAACGAGTCAGGCAGTACAGTAGGTGAGTCTTTGTGCCTTACTTAAACTTTGCTAAACGTGGTAGTCGGTGTTGTGCTGTAATTTACCAAAGTTTTTGCAGTACAACCCCGATTACTTTGATTACCCCGATTGTCTGGATACAGCGTGTGGTATGTATATAGTATGGTTGTCATTTTGAATATCCATTGTTTCCTTAGAGGTAATACGTAGGTGTTCATAAAATATGAAAACTGAAGTCACTATATGATCGAAAATCGTCTTTATCTCCATTAGAGTATATTTACACTGCACTCTACATCGATTAGTGTGAACGCGGCCTTATCGCGCTCCATTGTGGAGTGTTTGTCGCGATTAGTCAGTGTAAACAGGGCTTTATCAGAGCTTTTACGCCTTCGAGTGGCTTCAGGTGTTTTTTTCAGTTTCATGAAATGTTTCGAATCGACGGTGGTCTTTCGAGTCGGTCGTGCCGGCTACACTGAACAGGACAGAAAGTCGAACTATTTTCATAGTTCAGTGTAGCCGGCACGACCAAAGGGAAGTACTGACATGGCACCTAGTTCACCAAGGTGTTATGGGACGACATCACGAATGTTTTAGGTGATGTAGCCAACCGTGTCAGTTTCCATATAAAATCAAATAAAAAGGAAATAGGTGGAGTCGTTTTTGACTTACAAACGAACATACATATAACATATATACATTCTATGTATGTTCGTTTGTAAGTAAAAAACGACTGCACCTATTTTCTTTTTATTTCTACAGACTAGTGAAAAAATATTTAGTTAAAGTTAAGGAGTACCTATTTCATACGAGTAATATCTTACCACCTTCCTAAGAGAGAGTCAGTCAGTCAGTCAGCGCGTAAGCGTCCATTGCTGGATATACGCCTCTCGAATTTTCCTACAGTCCTCCCGGCGGCCTTCAGCGGTACGGAACCACTGCTTACCGCCGACGTACGTACACTTGATGTCGTCGTCCCACCTGCCTTGTGGTCTCCCACACACTCCGTTTTCCTGTCCACGCCCGCCAGTGTAGGACACGGTTACTCCAACGGTCGTCGTCTCTTCGGCTAACGCGCCCAGCCCACTGCCACTTGAGCTTAGCCACCCGGTGTCCAATATCGACTACGGCGGATTGCCTCGTTACGCACCATATAACCCACGAGTCAGTAAGCCTGGATACGAAATACGGCATCGTTTGTATGAGAACCGAGGTAGCCGCCAAAGGCGTGTGAAGTCTGAGGCGGGAGCGGCGCATGGAACGCCGTGATTGGCCGAGCGAGTAGGTAGCCAAGTGACGCCAGTCTTCCATACGTTTGAACGGGATTCATACAATAAGTCGCTCATTGTGTCGATTCGCGATGAAAAGATGAAACGGATTTAACAATATTTAACCCTTCTTTACATCAAGGGAATAATATAACTTTCTCTTAAATGAACAAAGGCAACGCCCCTTTCACAATTTTGCGAATTTGCATATTTTCGCATAAACACGATAATAGTTCTAAGTTCTGAGATACCTCGGATACTTTATTATAAATCTACATAAAATTTCCAAAACAATGATATGTAAGACCTCGTACATTGGTATTATCTTATTGGAGTATTTGTTATTGGAATTTTCCAAAATTAAAAAAATAATGTTAGAAAGTCGAAAAGTTTTGTAACCAAAAAAAAAATAATTATATTATTAACAACTATTTGCTAATTACTTAGCCAACGATATGACAAATTATATTGCAATATGACTTCGCGAAAAATTCGCGAAAATCTACCCTAACATAAAAAAATTATGAGTACCCACCTCGATATTTAATTTTTTTACGGTAAAATGAGGTTTTCCAGGTATGACCAAAACAAATTATCACGTGATAGATGGGTAGATCTCATCGAGACGTTCAGTTTGAGTACCAACACGATGGGTCTAAGTTCAGTGGTTCTCGAGATATGACCAAAACAAATTAACACGTGACAGATGGGTAGATTTCACCGAGACGTTCAGTTTGAGTACCAACACGATGGGTCTAAGTCCTGTGGTTCTGTAGATATGACCAAAACTAATGATCACGTGACAGATGATAATTCCGACCCCTCACTCGCATGATCGCATCGCATTTCGCATTCAGATGCTAGCTAGCTAGCTAGCAGCGGAGCGCAGGCGCTATATAGCATTTAGCATTTAGCAGTACCACAGATAAATAACACATACTTCATTGCTTTGTGCGTTCCAAAACAAACGAACCAACAAAGTTTTACGAACGAAACAGCAATGCTAACTAAAATTAAATGTGATTATTGCTTAGCATTTAGCATTAATTTTTATTCATCAGGGCGCTTAGCAGTGCTAAATGCTAACGGGGTATTCATTATGAATTAATTTTGTTAATGCTAAGCATAACAAGACTAATTCCCGGTAGACGCATGACCTAAAGAAATTAATTCCTTTAGAGTCGCTCAAAAGTAAAAACCGGTAGGTACTGGTTGAATGAAAAAAGCGCGATAAACGAATATTGAACGAGGAAACCTGCTGAGGTTGACTAGAAGAAATGTCCTTTGGCAATAAGGCAGAATGCATGAAATATCTGTATACATTTAACATACATATTTATCAATAAACAAAAAAAATAACAAGAGCTAACTGCATCCAACACGATAGTCGACCTATGGTGGGTAAGCAGAAAAGAGCTCTCCATACATATTTACGGCGATGTTTGTTACTGAAATTCAAGCGAAAAATGCTATCAAATTGAATGAAAGTACTTACTCGTGAAAGGTGACTCTATCTGTGTTCAAGTTTGAATTTTTCGACGACTTTTTGCACCAAAGCACTGCACAATGAGGCATTTTGTGACAGACGCGCACGTTCGCTCCGTCTGAGCGGCGGACGGAGACTAAGATCGGTCGCCGGCGCTAGACTGACGCGCTGGCGCGTGTGCGCCGACGCGCGGCTACCCCTGTCCTCCTATGTATAGCGTATCCAGGCTTACTGACTCGTGATATAACCTAAGTGTGTAAGGCAAATTAATTGGTACAGCATATTTTTATGTATTGTTATTATATTGTTATCTAGAGGTGGAGTCAGGCTCGGTAGCTCAGTGATGCGGTCGGTTATTAAGCAACCCTGAGCGCGGTCAGTACTTGGATGGGTGACCGTGCGACCGTTGGAGGCTGACCGTGGTTCGGATTCCACGTTAACCTGTAGCTCCCTTCCCTTCTTACCTTACTAGGTGGTGGGGTTTATCCCGGCCGGATTGGTACCAACGCACTGAGCGAAACGTCGGTCGAAACGGCTTTGTAAATAGCCGTTTCGACCGGCACCTAGTTCATCCGGTGTTATGGGCTGACAATCCGGATGTTGTAGGTGATGTAGCCAACCGTGTTAGTTTCCATAAAAAAAAACATTTAAAAAAAATTTAGAAGATAAGATAGAGAAGAGAGAAGAGATACAACGTAAAACCTCTTAAAATTCAATGTATGTCTTGTGTAAGCTCCTAAGACATCGGCAAAAACCGCAATTAATGTCGAAACGACAGTACATCTGTCAGCGTGGGGTCCAGATGACCCGGAACTCGAGATGTCACCAGACACAAGTGGACGTATCCGCCTGGCAGGACTGCTCCCTCTACAGTCCATGCGGATAGTCTGTGAATATTTTAAAACTTACGTCATTTGTATTAAAATTGTTTCCATTGAAAATAATCCTTTTTAGAAGAAACTTTAAGCTTTTAAGAAGCCTTATTACTAAGCCTACTATCAAGCAGCAAGTAAAATTACTTACTGAATGACTGTGAAAGGACCGTGCCACCGCGAGAGAGAGTCGCCCTTTAGCACGGCTTGTTGTGCATCAAATTCAAATGGTTATCAATACTATGTATGTATGTATGTATGTATATATTCTTTATTGAACACCAATTTATAAAATTAGGTACAACAGGCGAGCTTAATGCCGCGAGGCATTCTATTCTAACTAACCTTTGGGATGTGGGAGAAGTACACGCAGGCGAACAAGAATTGTTAGACGAACTAGACTAATAATAAATAATCTGTAAGGGATGGTCATGGAGTAAGTTACTTTGTTTTATGAGATATTGCGTTTGTAGACTCTATGTATGATACTAAAACTAAATTGACGATTTTTAGAAATATTTTCTGTATGTATGTACATATGTTCCTCCATAACTCTTAAACGGATCATCTGAATTCGATGAAACTTAGTACAAGCACATTAAACTATACGCGACACAGTATCGGCTAAAAATAATAATACAAATACAATTCACTTCCGGTTACGCAAAGATGTGGCTCTCATACGAACCAAATTGTTCCGCGCGCCGAAATAAAGGTACTGTACGGTAGCTAACGGGCTTACTTACTTTACAAAATACATATCACACACGCTGTATCCCAACAATCAGGGTAAGCAGAGTAATCGGTGTTGTGCTACAAGAACTCTGGAAAATTGCAACACAACGCATCGACCACCACGTTTAGCAAAGATTCGGACAAGATCAAGCAGCAAGTAAGGCACAAAGACCCAACGGCTGCCCGACTCGGTGGAAGGACCGTGCCAAGATGAGAGGTGGCAATCCTATCGCCCTTTAGCACAGGATCATCTCGTCCTTATCCCTTAGTCGCCTTTTACGACATGCACGGGGAGAGACGCAATGGGACTATTCTTTTTAAGTACCGGCCTCACAAAGTACTTTCTTTTTTCTTATTTACTTCTTTCTAAATACGAATTTCACGCGAGCGAAGCCTCGCGGGCAAAAGTTAGTATTTTCTAAGATTTTGCTAAATCTACACCATCTCATAGAGTATTTAATAGACATGTTTCCAAGAAGTATTGTGTCGCGTGTCCTCAAAATTTATTGCTCTCGTCTGGTTTTTTTTTTTGTCACAATTTTACGGTCTCATTAAGTTTAGTATCGTATCAGTGACGGCCCCATTTGGACGGTTTCTTTATCTGCGAATTTTCGGGCGCAAAAACTGTTATACACCTTTGTTTTTAGGATTCCGTAGCTAGCGACGCTGGCAGGGAGGAATCCTTATAAAATCCTTGTTCCTTGTGTTCTAAGGAGGTGCACGATGATGCGATCCCTTCATCCCCATTCTACCATCGTTCCACGCGCAAAAGGTTGGGAATGCATCCACACACTGTCGATATTCCCCAATTTAGAACAAATCGATCCTGTAAATCCTTTATTTACAGAGTTGCCAACATGTGGCATGCACTCCCATCTGCATTCTTTCCACTAATGTACAGTCTGGGATCCTTCAAACATAATGTGAAGGTGCACCTAGCCGGCGACGTGGTATTCGCAGCCCCCG
This sequence comes from Nematopogon swammerdamellus, assembly GCA_946902875.1. Classification (NCBI taxonomy): domain Eukaryota; kingdom Metazoa; phylum Arthropoda; class Insecta; order Lepidoptera; family Adelidae; genus Nematopogon; species Nematopogon swammerdamellus. The sequence continues at coordinate 12,569,940 of OX336359.1, forward strand.
TAAATATCCGAATGCCCGTGGGCGCCGTCGGACTACACCTCTGCGTTAGTCTGGCGCGCGCCATATGTCGTGCTTCCCATAAAAAAATATAAAAAATGGGTCCGGTGTAAGGTACGGTCATAGCATGTAAGCTCCTAAACGGTTTGACCTATCCTCTTCAAAATTGGAACGTTTATAGATTCCCGCGAGGCGTATTTCCATTTTCGTGTTCAATAGGAGGCAGTACTGCCTTGAAACACGCACGGGTTTGTTAAGCTAACTCCCTTTTCAAACTCGTGTTCAATTAATTCAAGGGCTGTCTGTTAACTGAATCGAATATTCGTATGATGAGCTTTGATGGTTCAATGGTATAGTGTAGACGACAGTGTATAATTTTTTCGATCTCATGGTCGTGGGAGTAATTTTTTTGTTTTTTACTTTTTTATGACATTCATTGTAAAGGTAATAAAAAAAATAGGTTATGGTAATTTTTTTTTTGTAAACACAAAAAAACTTTTTAGGGGAAGTTTGTTTTTAACTTTTATATACGACGACGACGACAACGACAATAACAACAGTAACAACGACAACAGTATATCCTTCTATCATCCATTCTTCCAACATGACCGAACCACCGAAGCAGTCCTTTCTCAATCCTTGTCACTATATCTTCTTTCAGCCCACAGCGCTCTCGCACTACAATGTTACACGTAACTTAACATGAAAACAAAAATTCAAATAAAACTTTCAAAAACTTAAAAAAATTCTAAAACAAATAAAACTTCAAATACACATCAACAAACTTGTCTAATATCTTTTCCACTGTTAATTATTTTCAGACCAAAACAACCAAAGATTCTTTCCTCAACCTACCATTCTAAATAAACCTAAATGCAGCAGCGGCTCAAAAAGGCTTTTCCAAAAGGCTTCACATTCCACGCATACTCGCCGCTCATGCGCCGGCGCAGAGGAGATAAATATCCAGACAGCTCATTAACTTGTCGAGTATTTTAAAGGAAAGCTAAAGAAACTTTTACTAAAATAAAAAAAGTCTACTATCAGGAGGAAATGAAATGAAATAAAAATAGACTCAGCCTAAAGGCATTCTCTACCAGTCACGCCTGGGATTGTGTGTGACATCATTCATATGGGTATTGAGAAATTAAATGAAAAAATTAAACAACATTACAATAATATACATAATTAAATGTATTCAACATACAAATAAATACATTTATTTTATATATGCACTTAAAGGTTCATAAGTACATGCATATATAATCAAATATTTATATACATACATGATGCAGTTTCTATACAAACGAGGTCATCCAATGCGTACGACGTAAGAGTATGTCCGTACTCTTCCCACTTACGTATTAAAGTTACACAACAGGTTACAAAGGGATTAATTACATCACGATTTTAATTTGTACCGTGTGGGGCCGCTACTTTAAAATAATAGCCTCACTTCATCTCTCCCCGTGTATGTCGTGAAAGGCGACTAAGGGTTATGTATGACTCCCTTTCTTATATTACTAAGTGGTAGGCTTTAACCCGCCCGGGTTGGTACCACCGCACTGAATGAAAGGTCGATCGAAACTGCTATGTAAACAGTTTCAAGCACTGACGTGGCACAAAGTTCACCCGGTGTTATGGGCTGACATCACGGATGTTGTAGGTGATGGAGCCAACCGTGTCAATTTCCATTGAAAAAAAACGAATGTAGTAAGTTGACCTACTACATTCGTTTTTAGGTTTCCGTATCCCGTACGAAAGCCTATTACTAAGCCTCCGTCGTCTGCCTGTCCGTCCGTCCGTCCGTCCGAGGGCTGTATCTCTTTAACCGTAATAGGTAGCCCGTTGAAACTTTCACAGAATATGTGTTACTATGGCGGATGAAACAACAAATATATAAAAATAAGAAAAAGTTAAAAAATAAGGGGGGCACCTATACAAGAAACGTTTCATTAAAATCGATTAGTCACACTATTGAATAACAGATGGCGCCACAAGCTTTTATACATTGCATTGTTATAGCCGCTAAATTGCCAACGACCTCATTGAGGTGCTGTCATTTGCCCACCGTAAATTGCTATCGACCTCATTGAGGCTTTTCTCCGATCGTCCTACATATCTTCGAAATTAAAATTCGAAGACCATGCCACCTGAGCGGATAGGTGGATATTATTGATAGCGGATAGATACGGAAACCTTCGTGCGTGAGTAAAACTCGCACTTAACAAATTTTTTTTCTTTCATAAATAAAAATTACTTTGCATTATGTAGTGCATGCACACCGAATATTGGTTACAAGAAATGTATGTATTGTACGACTATGCCGATTCTGAAGTATGTTATTATTTGGCTGGCGCCGACGGCCGAGCTGGCGTCGAAGCCTTATCAGAAGCCTATAAACATGTCCCCTGCTCACCCTGTCCTGTGTGTAGAGCCTTATTTACAAGTAGGGATGCCGGGTGATTTGAAAGTCGATAAGCTGTCGACTTTAAAAAAAAAAATTTTTTATGCGTGCGTAAGTCAGAGCCATAGCGCATGCTCCAACCAGTCAACCTCACCTCACAGGAGGTGCCATACCGGAGACCTACCACTGCTTGGATTTTGGCGATATTTCAAAAACACACTACACTACTGGCGGCCGTGGACAGGAAAACGGAGTGTGGGAAGACCACCAGCCAGGTGGGACGACGACATCAAGTACGTCGGCGTAAAGCAGTGGTTCTGTACCGCTGAAGGCCGGGAGGACCAGAGGAAAATTGAAGAGGCGTATGTCCAGCAGTTGACGCTTACATGCTGTGACTGACTCAAAAACACACCTAGTAATATTAATTAATGTTTTATTCCATTTTCATTTACTTCTTATTATTACAAATTTAATAAGTTTCATTCTCACTACAAACTAAGTATTTTGAAAAAAAAACACTAATATAATATTTTTTGGGGTTCCGTACCTTAAAAGAGGAAAAAGGAAACTCTTATAAGATCACTCTCGTGTCTGTCTGTCTGTCCGTCTGTCACAGCTTATTTTCTCTATCTATAGCGTATATTATGAACGAATTTCGATTTTGTGAGTCAATTTTGGGGGGCAAATTAGAAAGGTATTGTTTTTTCCAGTGCATCATATAATGTATTAAGTAAAATGACATTTTCTCTCCATATTATACTCGTTATAAGAAATACAAATATATATTTTTTTATAATTTTAAAGTGCATGTATCTGAGAAAGCTATTAAAAAAAAATACAAAAATGGAGCGTTCCGCCCCTTAGCTCCGAAACTACAGATTCTGAAATTTAAAAATAAATGATGATATAAGCTCTCTCCTATAGTTTACTTAAATTTCTTAAAGTTCTCATGAAAAACGGAGTGGCACGGAACCCTCTCGAGGCGAGTTCAACTCGCTTGGTCGCTTTTTTTTTATTTGGTTGGAATTTTCGATATATTTTTTACATCACTAGGTATTTAATTTTATTACCGTGGACCAAACACCGGTACCAAACGTTGAAGCCTGGCTAAAGACCTTATTATCATTAGCCGTCTACTTCCCTCCGCTCCGGTCAGGGAAAACACGGAGAGGAAACCTTTAGAGACACTAGCAAGTAAATATTATTCCGTACGAGCATAAGGCTGATTGTAGGAATCCGCAAAAAAAACCGGCCAAGTGCGAGTCGAACTCGCGCACCGAGGGTCCCGTATCCTCATTTCACGGCTAGCGCTACTCACGCCATCTAGATGGCGTGAGTAGCGCAAGCCGTGAAATGTCATGCTTCATAATCTATTCGGTAGATGGCGCGCGCGCATACACTTTTTGGTTTCTTCTATGGGAACCCCCGTGAATTTTTTACTTTTTCTTATTTTTATCATTTTTTGTTGTTATATCGGCCATAATAACAAATTTTTTGTGAAAATTTCAACGGGCTACCTATTACGGTTCAAGAGATACAGTCCTCGGACAGACGGACGGACGGACAGACAGACGGACGGACAGACAGACAGACAGTCAGATGGCGTAGGCTTAGTAATAGGGTCCCGTACCTGATACGGAACCCTAAAAAGATGAGGTAGTGTCAGTTAGACGAACGAAATGTTACGTAGTAGAATACGCCGAGGTATCCTATCTTCACTGCAACCAGCGCGCCGCGTGGTCGGAGATTGTGTATTATGCAAAGTACTGAACGCCGCCGTGTCATTTTCAGGGTGGTCTATTAATTTTAGAAATTCCTTATGCATTTATTTTTATTTTATTTTATTTTATATAACAAAACAGCCATTTATGAAAGTAGTAAGGGGTATGAAGAAAACAATAGATAAACATATTGGAACGAAATACATAACCATCAATAAAAGATTTACAACACACTTATTTTACACAAGAAAATCAAATAAAAAAATACAAGCGAATTTAAAAGACAAAGAAAAATAAATACACAAAATAACAGATTTCAGAACTGCACAATTTATACAGAAAAATAAAATAATAAATTATTAATTTGCGATAGGCTGAGAAACTACAAGTTAAGGTCAGCGAAGAGACACAGATAATAAACATTTTACGTATTTTGGAACTAAAGTTGACTTCATTTCCGTTTATTGAATTCGCCCGTGCGCCACCCTATAGCCACACGTACGATCAGAAATCTAAGACGAATTCTACGTAAAAGAACGAAATTAGCAACGCCAATAGGATTCAAGGTAGAAATTATATCTAACAAGAATAATATGCAGATCCGTTTTTCTACGTGAGTTCACTGATCGAAATATGGATGAACAAGTATGTAGGTATATTTGTATATTATCTTTTATTTATTTAATAATTTATATTTATTAACACAAGTATAGCTTTTATTTAAGGCGCCCAGTAATGCCACATGTGGATTTTTGAAGAAGTAGCCCGTGATAACTAGACCAATATGAAGACTAAAAACTACTGCAAAATATACAACAATTCTTTGTCTATCGATCACACGTTTTTGTTTGTAAAATTTTATCATTTTCTATACAAACTGTACGGTAACCAAATGTAGATTTTTTCTTCCGCGTGAACTTTTAAGACTTGATCTCAGAAACTAAAGAGAATTTGAATGGAATTTTTATAGAAAAATTGCGCCATTTTTTTATATCTATCGATCACACGCTTTTCAAAGTTCTAATGCGAAGGATCGCAATTTATGAAAAAACACTACTACGCGCTACGCCGCCGTTGGCTTTACTAGGCGCCTTAACTGGCATGTACCTACTTAAGTGTATTATTAATAAGTATTCTTATTATTAATTATTTTATCTTAAATCCTCATGCTCAACTCTTTTTCTACTACATACTTAAAATCGACTCTAAAACATCCAAAGATTGAATGGAAGAAATCTCTGTAAGCGATAAGTTCGCCTTTGCACCTCATGTAAATGTGCTTAATATTTTTAAATGTTTCTTTTGGAGCAATGAAGTATTTTCAATTCTTTGTAAATAAGTCGGCCTCTTGTCACAGATCAGTAACTTCGTAGTTGTTCTTGTATTTCTTTATTTCTTTTCATATAGTGTTTTACTTTAAAAAATTTTTTTATGTAAACCAGCATTTATGTAAACGGCTGTGCCGGTGCCGAGAGACCAATGGTGCAGTCGACAGAGCCAAAATCACCTCTCCTCGCCAAACCACGCTCAGTTAGGTGCCATGCCAACAGATTTGCGGACTGTTGCTAGGCTGTATAGCCCGTTAATACGACGCTTGAAGACACTCAGGTTAAAGGATTCAAGAAATACACTCGCCGGAAGACAGTTCCACACTCTAGCGGTGCGACACAGAAACGATTTAGAGAACCGATGGGTTCTCAAAAGCCCAATGTCAACAACAAAAGGATGCTGAGTCTCTCTGCGACGAGTCATGCGGAGATAAGACTTGTGATAGAAATTGTGCTCTATAAAAAGTTTATACTCTATTCATAGCGCAAAAGGTACAAAATTACCAAAAAGCCTTACGCATTTAAAGTTTTCGCTAACAAGGGTAGGTTGGGGGTAACACGAACACATTAATATCAATTTAAAAGAATGTACGATGTTTTTTACTCATCGAGATAAAAGGATGTCGTGATTTGCAAAAAAATTTATAAAACACACCGCCCGTCCCCTTGTTGCTTTTCGTTCATAGTAGGAATTTAATATTTTTATAATGCTCTTTTATTTGAACAGCATTGTGCTAAAGCGTATAGGTGTAGGCCACAGATTTTAAGGCGGTGCGGTGTTGGTGTGTAGGTATTGTTGTTTATTGTTTCTTGTCTATTTAGCATCTATTGGCAGTACACTGCGCTCAGATTTGTCATTATGTACATTGTAACATTCCGCCAGTTCAATTATCACAGCGAAGAGGAACTGACAAGAAACTTCACTGGAAATTTTTTCAATGTACACTTAGTCTAATTTACAAAAATGTTTGCCACTGCCTAGACACGCATGTGCTGATTTGTGACATATGCAGCAATTCATGACAAAGTGAAAACATTTTTTTTACTATGAAATTGTATGAAGTTATATACCCAAATGGTACTGGTTTCTGTCACACACAAACCACCACATGTCGTTATCGCATACATAGTTAAATTCATATCGCATCATTAACTATATTTATCTATCATGTGATTCTGACAACTTGTGAAGTATATATTATTATGTGAAAATTCCGGTGTATAGTGCCATCGTCAAATTTTATAAGACATTTTATCAAGTCATTATTTGATTTTGTTAGTAAGCAAGTAACATACTACAATGTAGTATACATGTCGAAGGTAAAAAAAAATAGATATACAAGTATCCATTTAGGTATAAAACTATGTGATTATGTGAAACTATGTGATATGTAAGGTATAAAACTATGTGATAAAATATTTATATGGATGCCTTCGCGAATACCGATTGACGCTAAAATATTGCTGAATATTAAACTATAGTTTCATATTATCACTGATGGCTTGTAATATGGAACATAATACTAATACATTATTTTATTTGAAAAAATAAAATAAATTTATTCTACATATTATAAGTAGGGTTTTCTTTCTGAACGATTTTACTGAAATATTTTATAATAATAATATTACACTTTATGCTGATAAAGTGTGACAAGGGTCGACCTATTTCCTTGACTAATTTCTTCCAGTTAATCCAGTGCACGGACCTACAGTTTAACACGGAATGCGAACCATGATGGTTAAGGTAAGCACATAATGTTTTTTTTTTTTCAAATCAGAAAAATCTCTTTGGTTCACGCCGACCGGATTCGAACCTCGGACGTATCCTTTATATAGATGTTAGAGTATATAAAAAATTAATAACGACTTTATATCGCCAAAATGGTTTATTACATATAACTAAAATTCTAACAATTACAATAAGTATAGGAAAGATAAAAAAAAATTAAAATCATTTATTAGAACCACTTTCGTCTTTCTAAAGACCAGATAACCAGTTTTGTCTAATAATTAAAACCTATTTTGAATTCTATGTTTTTAAAATGTTCACTCTTTTGTTCACCAAACATTTCTACCAAATCACATTTTTCGTTTCATGTACCAAGTTTTAATTGCTTCAGAAAGTGTCGCAATAAAATCTACCTACTCATTTCATACCAGCAAAATAAAATAACACAGACAGTGTCACAGAACTCTCGTATACCATACTGGAGTTAATCAACCAATATGGTTTATACACTTCCAGATATGCTTAATTTACATTACTGAGTCCTATGTACTTTCATTGTTAGTATTGCTATCACGCATTCCACGGGGAGCTTGTGTAATTAAGAAAAAGAAAAACATGCTTGTAGAACACAAATAGAACGTAATATGTACTTATTTTTCTTTTTAGGGTTCCGAAGCCAGCGAGCCTGGCATGGAGCTTTTTCATTGAGTTTTATTTTCGTGTCCTCCAGCCATGATTGTTCTTTGTCTATTTAATCAAGAAAAACAAACTATTTAAACAATTGTCGGTTAATTTTTATTATTATTATTTCTTTATTTTGTTGAAAAGTAAGAATTATAAAATCAGCTCAGCATGTTTCCCGAGAGGAATATTTGAAGACTTTTTTCTACCAGAACTACACAAAAATGAGAAAAAAGCCTTTCTTAGTGTACGACATTTAAATGATTCAAAAACGAATGTATCCTAGGGACTATGACGCGAGAACGCTTTACATCACTTAACGCTCCGCACAAAGGGGAACTCGGGGCACATGTGTCGAGGCTTCCGTATCATTGCAGGCGGTAGATTAGCGACTCTAATTCGATTACTTGCCGATACTGTGTAGCCCCCACCCACCTACCCCTACGACAATCTTCCTACTGTACCCACAGTTGCTTCAAGGTTCGGATCCACGTAAAACTGGCACATAACTCCAGACTGGTAGAGAATGTACGTATATCTTTTTGTAAAAAAATATTGAGTTGCAGTAAAAAATGTTTTCATTCATACATCTCCCTAAATAACATACCATGTATCTGTGTGTTGCCTACCTATCTCACACCTATCTATTCTATCCGGAATTTGTTTGGAGTACTTTTCTAGGTACATACTAGATTTCTTAATTTTATAGGTACATTCCTAGTTATTAATTAATTACACAAACAAATATTCATTTACCTTAAATTCAAGTTCAGTTAATTTAATAGTAATAGTAGTATTTAAGTCATAGTTTGTTTTGTTAGAATTATTTTTTAAAATAGTTTAGTTTTAATATAAATTCTTCTTTTATTGTCTAATGTTAATAATGTACTTGTATTATTTAAAATTAATAAACCCTTCTGATATCTTAGTTAATTTTGAAATTCAATATCATGTATTGTGTATTGTATTGAAATAATAAAATAAATTGGTACAAAAAAAATATTATAAAATCATTCAATTCAATAACTATGATAAAAAAGCCTATGTCGCTTTCGTAACTATCTTAAAAAAAAATAACGAAATATTTATATAATATGCAGTCATCTAATTTTATTTAATAAAATATATTCATTCAAGAACATTGAATAGATACTTACTGAATTATCTCCCCAACGCGCTTTCAAAATAATAAAAAAAACATTTACCCTAATCGAAATAGCCTTTGAAAACTCACTTCATTATTGTATAATTAAATAAAACGTGTATATGCAAAAAGCACAGCTAGCTATTGTTTAGGTTGTGTTCAGCATATTTATAAAATTACAATAAAGGCTTATGATTTGATTATTCATAGAATTTATAAAATTTTGAATTTATTGTGATGTCAGTCAACTTCGCCCCGCGCTCCCCTCGTGCGCTGGAGTTGCGCAGGAGTTGGGGTGTGCGACGTGCGTGTGCCAACATACGTACTTTGATTACATAGCTTTGATCCATATTTTTGTTGCAATTATTATTTTTTTTTTTTTTATGTAATCCGGTATGGGTGGCTGAGTCAGAGGGGTCAAAGCGCATGCTCCGACCAGCCAATATCACCTCCGAGAAGGTAGGTGCCATACCGGAGACTTCCCTGGATTGCTGGCTATACTGGACTAGAGGAGAACAGAACCGAGGTTGCTATGCGGCCATCTTACATCCAGTACGGTGGTACCAACCCAGTCGGCTACAATTTGAGCCTACCACCTAGTAAGGGGGGCAAGGGAAGGGACCTACAGTTTTACACCGGTTCCGAACGGTGAAGCAGCAGGTGTAGGTATGCACGTAAATTTTTTCTTCAGAAAAAACTCATTGGTACACGCCGACCGGATTCGAACCGCGGACCTCTCGCATGAGAAGCCGATGCTCAAACCACTCGGCCACCCGCCGCTATGTAGTTATACAAATTTAGTTTTAGTTTACTAAATATAAAATACATTAAAATAATGTAATTGGCCACGCAACCGGCAACCGTGTCAGTTTCCATAAAAAATAATCATATATTTAATATATATTTATTTAATTTTAACTGTAAAATTTAAATAAATGATTCCTAAATAATCTAGATGCTGGAGATGGCTATGTAAATAGTTTGTGTTTTCCGTCCAGTTCAGTGTAGCCGGCACGACCGAAGGGAAGCACTGACGTGGCACCAAGTTCACCCGGTGTTATGGGCTCACATCGCGGATGTTATGGGTGAAGTGGGCAACCGTGTCAGTTTTCATAAAAAAAAAAAAAGATTTTCTCGAAAAAAAAAAACAAATTTACAAAAGAAAGAGGTGTGACAGGAAAGAAAGTGATTCTACACAAACTTAATTTTATTCTACCGTATTTTGTTTGGATTAAATAAAAAAAAAATAACTCTCACTTATGACATTTTTACGTCAGATTCTTAGTCACATCAGAAGGTCAGAATGTGAAAATTGCCAAAAACAATTCTCAATTTTCAAACGATCAAAACACATCACTCCCCTTCGGGCGCATCCAGCGCGCCATATGCGCCAGTAGCGGCGTGATAATGCACACTAAACATACCCACGGAACCCTATAGCATGCGCTGATAGTACAGCGCCATACGGCTTATGTATACTAGTGAAGATAACACATTTTTCGTAACTTCAGCTACTAATGTGAAAGAAGATTGATAGAAAGAAATACTATAAAGAACTAAATACATACATACATACGAGATACCACACGCTGTATCCCGACTATTCCCGACAATCGGCATAAGCAGCAGTATACGCCAGTACTATGCCAGTACTATTAGGTATTCTGTGTAAGCAGTGTCGGCATAAGCAGCAGTATACGCCAGTACTACGCCAGTACTATTAGGTATTCTGTGTAAGCAGTGTCGGCATAAGCAGCAGTATACGCCAGTACTACGCCAGTACTATTAGGTATTCTGTGTAAGCAGTGTCGGCATAAGCAGCAGTATACGCCAGCACTACGCCAGTACTATTAGGTATTCTGTGTAAGCAGTGTCGGCATAAGCAGCAGTATACGCCAGTACTACGCCATTACTATTAGGTATTCTGTGTAAGCAGTGTCGGCATAAGCAGCAGTATACGCCAGCACTACGCCAGTACTATTAGGTATTCTGTGTAAGCAGTGTCGGCATAAGCAGCAGTATACGCCAGCACTACGCCAGTACTATTAGGTATTCTGTGTAAGCAGTGTCGGCATAAGCAGCAGTATACGCCAGCACTACGCCAGTACTATTAGGTATTCTGTGTAAGCAGTGTCGGCATAAGCAGCAGTATACGCCAGCACTACGCCAGTACTATTAGGTATTCTGTGTAAGCAGTGTCGGCATAAGCAGCAGTATACGCCAGTACTACGCCAGTACTATTAGGTATTCTGTGTAAGCAGTGTCAGTGTTTAGTATGGAATGCATCCATAATGTTATAGCAGGCCCGCAGAATTGTAGGTAGTTACACAAATTCATTTTGTAAGTACCTATAATTATTTTCCTTGCCATTTTTTTACCCCTTTTTTTCGCCTCCTACCTGCACTGACTTGTCGCACGGCCGAGAAAAAAGTCACGAAGAGCCTTTTATCAATCATTTTTTCACCACGGTTTTTGAGTGTCGCAACCACTCCAGGAGTGTTGCGTGATCCTTCAAGAGTCGAAGTGCGAGAGAAGAGGAGCGTCCTGGTACCAGGTGAAGACCATACGAAGAAAAATGCGGTAAGCGATACGAGCTTCCATGTCCATACCCAACAGCAGAGTAATCGATGTTGCGCGCTGCAAGTACTCTTGTAAATTACAGCACAACACCGACCACCACCTTTAGCAATGTAGGTATTAGGACAAGATTTTAGATAAGAGGTGTGTCTGGCAGGAATCAGGATAGTGGTACGTCGAGATCCGTTGTCTCTGCCTACCCCACCCGGAAACGTTTCTCGGAGCAATAAAGTATTTTCTATTCTATTTATACATCTATATTTATCCCTGCTCTGAGGGTGGCGGATGGCCGAGTGGCTTAGGCATCGGCTTCTCATGCGAGAGGTCCGCGGTTCGAATCCGGTCGGCGTGTACCAATGAGTTTTTTCTGACGAAAAAATGACGCGTTTTTTCTGACGAAAACAACGAGTTCGACTCGCACTTGGCCGGTTTTCTTTATCTATGTATAAGTAGATAGCAATAGCAACAACACCCCTCGCTACAGATCAATAAAATAAATATGCGTTCTAAGTAAACACGAAATGGAGTTTTTAATCAAAGTACACCATATAATTATGTGTCGCAGTCAATTTACGTGATTCTCGGACTGATTAAATTTCTTTTGTGCTTTTATCAATATGGGAAAATTAATATTTGTATTTTTTACCCCCAATGTTTGATTTTCACACCCCATGTATGTTTTGTCGTGCATATCATACTGGACAGAAAGTCATCCACGGCGCCTATGTGTCACATTTCAAGGTTCCGTTGCTAAAACTAAAAGTTGGTCATACCTTTTTAGGTTTCCTTACCCCGTACAGAAGCCTACTACTAAGCCTGCGCCGTCTGTCTGTCTGTCTGTCCGTCTGTCTGTCCGATGGCAATATCTTTGGAACCGTAATAGCTAGCCGGTTAAAATTTTCACAGAATATGTGTTATTTATTACATGGTGGATATGCCAACAAATAATAAAAGAAACAAAAAATTAAAAATAAAGGTGGGTCCCCCCACCCCATGTTTTCTGAGTTTTCGACCCCCTCCCCCCATCATGTCGTCATTATCTAATTACTCGCCCCCCCCCCCCCCCCCCCCACGCAAAACTGACGTCATTTCCATTAACTGTATGACAAAATCATAATTGTGGTTTAAGCAATTTAGGAGCATCATCATCATCAGCCTGTATCGGTCCAATGCTAGACTTAGGCCTCTCCCAAGGCACGATACCACACGCGGTCTTCCGCTCTTCTCATCAATATCCACATTTAGGATAGGTAGTCTACATTTAGTTACCTATGCAATATTTTGGGGTCATCCGTATTTTCCGTAGACGTATAATATTATTTCTCTATGGCAGCGGTTCTCAAACTTTTTTGGTGACGGAACCCTTTTGGAAAGCGAAATATTTGACGGAGCCCTAAAATAAACAAAAATTAGTTTTTGTGTATTCTTTATTAATAATCATATTACAGTGTAACAGTTCAGTTACTTATATAATATTATAGTATAAGAGAAAAACTATAATTAAATATCTAATGGGAGGTATGAAACTGTGACGCCATGACGTCTGCGCAGCCGAGCTGAATCGAGCCAGAGAGGAGAGGTGTATTTTTGATTTTTTTTTCTCGTATTCTCGCGGAGCCCCCACAGAGGCTCCGTGGAGCCCTAGGGCTCCGCGGAGCACACTTTGAGTATGGCTGCTCTATGGTATTTTCAAACAATTACCATCATCCAGATAAATGTTAGTTCGTAAAGAATGCCGCAAGGCATTAAACTCGCCTTTTGTAACCATTTTATACAATGGCGCACAATAAAGTATATTTTCATTTCACTATAATCATTATTGAATTTTCTAGTAGCTCTTATTAAAAATGAGTTTTGCCGATGTATGATACAAAAACTAAATTTACGACTTTTAGAAATATTTTCTGTATGTACTTATGTATGTTCCTCCATAACTCTTAAACCGATCATCCGAATTCGATGAAACTTAGTACAAACACATTTTACTATACAGGACACAGGGATAGGTTAAATAAAATTCATTTCCAGTTACGCTAAGATGTGGCTCTCATATAAACCGAAATTGTTCCTCGCGCCGAAATAAAGGTGATGGCGGGCTTACTTACTTTTTTTATTTTAAATACGAATTTCACGCGAGCGAAGCCGAAAAAATCTCTTGCTGATTAAATCGTTAACCGTTTGATGCCGTGGTCTGGTGCAATGCTACACCCCGACCATCTTATTCGCCGATGTTTTCCCTCACCGGAGCATCGAGAGAGCTCAGTTGTATAGGCGTGCTGTCGCATAATTCGTCGCGCAAGCGCCACGTGTCCCCCGTGGGAGGGAGTCGACCCCCTTTGGGACCAATTTTATAATTTCCTTAAACTTTTCGAAGCAGCGGATTTAACTTTTAGGCAAATGTTTCGCGAGGTTTATGAAGAAAATTGGTCAAGTGCAAATTGTTGTCACGTATAGGATTTCGTAGCTTCTAACTGTTTGTCCTATGAAAATGATTAGGTACTCTATGAATTTAAATTAATATTTCTCCAATATTTGAATTAGTGTTAAAATGATGAAAAGTTGCGAAACCGAAACTTAAAACAAATAATTTTGCTAATAGTACAGTGGCACTAATCCAAGCAGTTATAGGTGGTAGAGTAGAAACTGACTGATATACCTACACAGTTTTGCAATTGCTCTCGCCCGCAATATTTTTAACTGACATCAGGGGGTTATTCTATACTTATGTGAAACTAAAGAACGTCTGCGGCAAAAAAAAATTAAACAAAATAATTTTTTTCTATGGAAACTGACACGGTTGACTACATCACCTACAACATCCGTGATGTCAGCCCATAACACCTGATGAACTTGGTGCCACGTCAGTGCCTCCTGAACTGGACGGAAAACACAAACTATTTACGTCCGTTTCGACCGACCTTTCATTCATTAAAATTTATTTCTGTGGAATTTTTAAATACCTTTTTTTTTTCTTCAAATTAAAAAGTCGTATAACAAAAGTTCTTATGTTTCGTGTACAAAATCACCCCCTTTCGGATTTTGTGGTTGTGGTTGCAACAGCCTGTGTATTAGCCCAAAGCGGAATTCCACGTTTTAACATCATGAAATTCAAAAACCTGCCTCAAAATAACCGAAATAAAATCATCATATGAGAGAATAACCACAACGTTAATCGAATCAACACAAAATACGTCGCACTCTCGCGGCGGCCATCTTGGAGGCGCCGTCACGTGACCGGGCGACGCGTGCGCACGCGCCGGTCACGTGACAGGCTAATGGACGCCATTGTTTGGAGCGGGGAGGGAAATTGCGCTATACAGGGTAGGAAAGGGTCTAGTTGGAAGACTGAATTTTGTTTATAGAGAGCGTGGTTGGTAGTAGAGAAAGGTTAATTGTATATTCAGAAGTGTAAGGAAAGAAGTTGAAAAGAGAAAGTGGATAACATACCATTTTCGGACCTCCTACTGCTATGTACTATACTACAGATGTTCCCAACTTTTGAAGATCGATTTTTTTGTAGAGAATAATGTAAGGAAATGTTTGGGACACCCTGATTAACAATATTGTTATTATACTATGTAAATTGACCTATAATGTGCTAAGAATAAGGTTCATATTTACAAAATCAAGACTACAGTTGATTGCGTCTATTTCGCATTCGCGATTCGAACATTTGAAAATTGTCTTTGCCTATGTTGCATTAAAAGGTATTTTTCAACGGTTCGGTTTATCTGGTTGTTTTCAACAATACGTTTCATAGTAGCTCTGTCTGAATGTCATAATGGGTTGAGTTTAATGTATCTACAAATGGAACATATTGGTAGATTTCTTATTGTAGGAAATTTGTCATTGTTGCCTGGCCATGCCGGAAGGAAGGGGACGAATCGCTTGCTATAAATTAAAGAATTTCTGCCCGAAATGCTTACCTCAACATTTGAGATTATCTTTTCTCTTTTTGTCTTGTCTATATAAGACTCAGATTGCTCTGAGATATCTCTATCTTCTCTGCTTCTTATAAAAGGGAACGTCTGTCTGTATGTATATGTATGTATGTTTGAGGTAAACTCCGGAACCCCTAAACAGATTTTGATGCGGTTTACACCAATGTAAAGATTGGTTCTTAAGGCTCACTATAGGTTATATACCATCTAAATACCGTTTATCATCATACCGCTAAATAGCAATAGGGTCGAGCAGTATCAAAGAAAGTTTTTTTATTTTAATGAAAGCGCGACATATGGCGCCGCCGAGCCACCCATGAGGTGTCTAACGACGCCCATGGACATTCGGTCGTATGCGGGAAAGTATAATGAACGGAATTTAGTGTCGAATGGTAGCGCCGGATGGAGAGGGTAGTGCAGGACGGAGGGGAGGGGTAGGAGGGGAGGAGACAAGAGAGCGAAGGAGGGGCAGGGAGGGGGGAGGGAGGAAGAGAGAGATAATATAATAGAAGCGATCGTTTATTATCATATTTACGTTTAAATCGGATTTACTATTAAACTGAGTCTACCGCGAGCGAAGCTGCGGCTTGTCATAATGGGTTGAGTGTGTGTGTAATTTCTGCATACATACCAAATGATGTCTCCCGAAAATCGGGGTAAGCACAGTAATCTGTGTTGTGCTGCAAGCTCTCTGGTAAATTACAGCACAACACCGACCACCACGTTTCGCAAATTCGGACAAGATAACTATCAAACAGCAAGTAAGGCGCGAAGACCCACCTGCTGCATGCTGCATGACTCGATGGAAGGACCGTGCCAAGGTAGGAAGTGGCTATGCTGTCACCCTTTAGGTGGGAATCTCGTCATTATCCCTTATTACTCTTTTACGACATGCACGGGGAGAGATACAGCGGGGCTATTATTTTTAAGGACCGGCCCCACACGGTTATAAAAAAAAGTTCTAAATTGAAAATTAAAATAAAATTGTGTTTATTTTGCAAACAAACTCAAAATTATTTATAAATAATTATTAAATAATTTTATTAACGTATACGTATTGACATAACACATCTCAATATTATATGCAGGGTTGCCAGAAGACCGGTTTTGGACCGGCCGGACAGTCCGGTTTTTGAGACTTGTGTTCAGTCTCCAAAGTAATGAAAAGCCGGACATCAAGACGTCCGGTTTTTTCGTCGTATAATGCAAATATTTACTTTTTTCAGAACATTTTAATACTAATCTAACCGTGTTCTTCGATTTTACAATCAGTTCGATCAATAATTTTATTTATTACTCTTATCTCTCATTAATTTTCAAAAGTATAAAGGTAATGACAAATTTTGTACTTGAAAATCAAAAGGTTTAATTTAACCCTTTAATTTTTTATGAAACATTTGTAATTGAAAAACCAAAGGCTTTTTGGTGAATAATATTCTGTTTTTTTGACGTGATAATGTCTTATAAATTGATGAACACCGGCTGCACGCACGAAAAAGTGTCACGTTCCATCTGAGCCTGTGTGTGCAAGCGAGAGCGCGTAACAAGCGATAGAGAGGCACAATCGGCCCAAGCGGCAGTGTTGCCAAACGTACGGTAATTGCCGTATCGTACGGTAATCGAGGCTATAAATCGACAAATGTACGGCGTACGGCAGCGATAGGGGTGCCGTACGAAAAAATACGGTAATTCTTATAGCTGTGTTTCTTTATGACGTTATCACATAAAACTATCGTCCGTAAACCGACTTTACAGACAACCATTTTTTTTTTCAACTAAACTATCTGGCAACCCTGATTATAGGTAGTGTTCAAATTCAATACACTCGACGTGCGAGTTCGTGCGACAGGGACGACGCTCTACAACATGTTTTAGAGTGTACTTTTGCGCTTGAAAAGCGTAGTTCCTATAGAGCGAATAAAAGCGAGACTTTGTACACAATAGTTCCTCTCCGTAAAAGTAACTCCGAAAAAGTTCCGGTAAAAGCAGTTCCTGTAGAGCGACCAAATCATAATTTATTGCCGCTTACTGTACCTACGTATGTACGTGTACGTTTATACATGTGAGATTACATATATACTGTGTGGGGTCGTTACTTAATAAGAATAGTTCCACTGCATCTCTCCCCGTGCATGTCGAAAAAGGCATCTAAGGGATAAGGACAAGATCCCGTGCTAAAGGGCGATAGGGCGAACCTCTCAACTTGGCGCAGTCTTTCCACCGAGTCGTGCAGCAGGTGGGTTTCAAATATTCAATTTTCAAAATTTCCAATTCTTCGTGCCTTACTTGCTGCCTGATAGTTATCTCGTCCGAATACTTTGCTAAACGTGGTGGTCGGTGTTGTGCTGTAATTTACCAGAGTGCATGCAGCACAACACCGATTACTCTGCTTACCCCGATTGTCGGGATACGGCGTGTTGTGTGTATGGATGTATTATGTGAGCCCCTACCTACTGCCTACTTACTTATGTATGTATGTATAAGTGAGTAGGCAGTAGGTAGGGGCTCCTTTAATTCTGTGAGTGTACCCAGCTCACCCACACACAGCAAGTAATAATAAATCTATAAATATTTCTTCAATGCACCCCTGCAATCATGGGGTCGTAGGGTGCATTAAGGCGGTCGATTTGAGGAATAACTTGGGGTTCATATAGAATTAAAATAAAAACTTAGAAGCATCATCCTATCAAGCAGGCCCTTCAAAAGCTTCTCGCGCGAGAGGTCCGAGGTTCGAATCCGGTCGGCGTGTACCAGTGAGTTTTTTCTGACGGAATTTACGGGCATACCTACACCTGCTGCTTCACCTTGCCCATTACTAGGTGATTGTAGGCTCAAATTGTAGCCGACTGGGTTGTTACCACCGTACTGAATGTAAGATGGCCGCATAGCAGCCTCGCTTGCGTTCACCTGTAGTCCAGTATAGCCAGCAATTCAGGGAAGTCTCCAGTATGGCACCTACCTTCTCGGAGGTGATATTGGATGGTCGGAGCATATGCTTTGGCTCCTCAGATTCAGCCACGCATACCAGATTACATAAAAAAAATAATCCAATCGAACTGTGGAAGTCATTGTAAACGGTGGTGTGAGACAGACTAGAAATTGAAAAAAAACCGGCCAAGTGCGAGTCGAACTCGCGCACCGAGGGTTCCGTATCGCCATGTCATTGTCAGCGCGCCGCTTCATAATGTTTTCGGTAGAAGGCGCGCATACACTTTTTAGGTTCTTGTGTGGGGACCCCCGTGAATTTTTATTTTTTTTTATTTTTATTATTTGTTGTATATCGGCCATAATAATACATATTCTGTGAAAATTTCAAGGGGCTAGCTATTACGGTTCAAGAGTTACAGCCCTCGGATTCCATGTAAAACTGTAGGTCCCTTCCCTTTTTACCTTACAAGGTGGTAGGGTTTAGCCCGACGACGGATTGATAGATAACACCGCACTAAATGCACGGTCGATCGAATTCGACCTATTTCCGTCCAGTTCAGTGAAGCCTGCCCTTTGGCCTTGCTCCAAAGGGAAGCACTGGGATGGCACTCAAGTACTCACGATGGGGAGTACTTCTTTCTAATTTTTTTTTTCAAAACATCAAACATGCCTAGATACATATCACATACACGCTGAATCCCGAAAATCGGGGTAAGCAGAGTAATCGGTGTTGTGCTGCAAGAACTCTGGTAAATTACACCACAACACCGACCACCACGTTTCGCAAAGTATTTGAACAAGATTTAATCGATCAAGCAGCAAGTAAGTCACGCAGACCCACCTGCTGCATGACTCGGTGGAAGCACCGTGCCAAGGTGACAGGTGGCGAGCCCGTCGCCCTTCAGCACGGCATCTTGTCCTTATCTCTTAGTCGCTTTTTACAAATGCATGGGGAGAGATGCAGTGGGGCTATTCTTTTTAAGTACCGGCCCCACACGGTACAGTTTTTTTTTATGGAAACTGACACGGTTGGCTACATCACCTACAAAATTCGTGATTTCAGCCCATAACACCTGATGAACTAGGTGCCACGTCAGTGCTTCCCTTCGTTCGTGCCGGCTACACTGAACTGGACGGAAAACACAAACTATTTACATAGCCGTTTCGACCGACCTTTCATTCAGTGCGGTGGTACCAACCCGGGCGGGTTAAACCCTGGTAGGGTAGTAATATTACCGTGTGGGGTCGGTACTTAAAAAGAATAGCCCCACTGCATCTCTCCCCGTCGCATGTCGTAAAAGTCGACTAAGGGATAAGAAAATTCGTCAGCCTCGGTAGCTCAGTGGCGCGGTTGGTTAGTCAACTGTTATTAAGCAACGCTGAGCGCGGTCAGTGATTGGATGTGTGAACGCTCG
The DNA here is from genome assembly GCA_946902875.1 of Nematopogon swammerdamellus. NCBI lineage: Eukaryota > Metazoa > Arthropoda > Insecta > Lepidoptera > Adelidae > Nematopogon > Nematopogon swammerdamellus. The sequence goes on from OX336359.1 coordinate 12,589,808, forward strand.
ACCGTTGGAGGCTGACCGTGGTTCGGATTCCACATTAAACTGTAGGTCCCTTCCCTTCTTACCTTACTAGGTGGTAGGGTTTATCCCGGCCGGGTTGGTACCACCGCACTGAACGAAACGTCGGTCGAAACGGCTATGTAAATAGTTCGTGTTTTCCGTCCAGTTTAGTGTAGCCGACATGAAATGAAGGGAAGCACTGACATGGCACCTAGTTCACCCTGTGTTATGGGCTGACATCACGGATGTTGTAGGTGATGTAGCCAACCGTGTCAGGTTCCATAAAAAAAAAAATAATAATATATAAGAGAAGGGATCCATATCCCTTAGTCGCCTTACAGTACTCCTTAGTACAGTACGCCTTACGTACAGTAAGTAACATCAAACATTTTTGACACAATCCAGCACTAAGTCCCCCACCTAATTATCAATTCGACCGCGCCCTCCCACCGCACATGTTTACTTACAAGCAATTTGGCGAATGCGTACTTTTTTCTCCCGCTGCATTTTCCAGTCGGGTGCGCCATGAAAAATTCATATTCACCAAGTAACTAACCAACGTGCCACGTCTGCGGGTCTGGGTGGACGAGGCGGGCGGAACGGAACCAAACCAAACGTTCAAGAACTAGGGTTTGGAATTGGCCGTGCCTGTATCTCCAATTTCAAGGTCAACTAATCACTCCATGCACTAAAAAAAGGTCATGATAAAAATGGTATTAATATCTACATATATTAATTTTAATAGTCTTATAAATTTAAATTTTCTTTATTAAAAACTAATTACAATAATATCATTAAACACATAAAAAAGAAAACAACAGAGTATAAGAAAAATAATGACTAAATTAAAATAAAAAGCTCTTCCATAGGGACTGTGACCGCAGTCCCAAGGACTGAAGCAACGTTCCCGCGGTGATGGATCGACCGTTCGACCGTGGTTCGGATTCCACGTAAGACTGTAGGTTCTGGCAGGGTTCAATCCGCCCAAGGTCGGTCGTAGCGGCTATGTAAATAGTTCGTGTTTTTCGTCCAGTTCAGGGCACCTAGTTCACCAAGTTGTTATGGGCTGACATCACGGATGTTGTAGTTGACATAGCGAACCGTGTCAGTTTCCTTCAAAAATTTAAAAAAGGACTTGTTCAATTTTGCATAAAACATTTTCCACACAGTGGTCGTAATAATGTGAGTGCGCGGCATATTTCCCTGATCGCGATAATGTGCAGTAATCCTGTCGCACTGACTCCCTAGCATTACACGCGGGATTCACACGATACTGCGACAGGCTAGTGCGACAGATACGGTTAGTGTAAACTGCGATTATTTATTTAAGTTTATAGCACATCAAATACGCATAATATCTACTAATAAAACGCTCGAAAAGTGGTTTTACAATAATTAATTCTAAAAAATATAAATAAATAAAGAACCCATTTATTTCAAACATTCATTGTATGATATAACGAAACAATAATCATGGTACAGTAACCTAAGTAGAATGACTGAGAAGGATCTGCAGGGGAAGATTTTAGATTATTTCTGATTTTAAGCATACCCTAATAAACATACAACAAACAATAAAAATAACATCTTTCCTAATGAACCAGAATAAAAATAACAATCAAAATTAACTAATTTATAAATTTCATAAGAAAAAGAATTCATCGACAAGGTTTTTTTATTATGTAATCTTGAAAAACATTAAAAAAAAATTTTTTTTGTTAAAATCACCACAATAATATGAAAATAAATTAATTTTATTGCACAGAATGAACAGTTAACATACCAGTTTTATTTTTAAAGACTGAACTAGCGCCATTCAACTAGACTAGGCCTGTGCTAGGGTTGGAAATTTTAAATTTCACAGATCAAGTCTTCTTTGTTTTCTTTATTTTCTTTCTCAAGTATTCTTAGTGGCCCATATATGTATGTATGTATGGGCCTACCTACCTATGAAATTTGTTACTATTCTCTCACATTACCCGTGCACCAACTTCGACACCCTTTACCACATCCCAAAGGTTCGCTTGAATATAATGCAGATATGCATTGAGCCGAATTTTTTTACCTTATTTTATATCAAAATGGTGTACAATAAATTATAAATACACATACAAGTTAGTATGTCTGTGCGTAACAACAACAATTTGTCTTAATAACATATCGATCCCCCGATATAATCCACAGAGCCATCGATAATACTGTTTAGACTTAATATTAGCACCCAATGTTATTCTGTATAAGTCACTGCGACACCGCGAAATGTGATAATATTTCATTTGTTGGATTTTCGCCTTTGGCCAATTTGGAGATTAGAATTTATACATATTTATGGAATGTATGGATTATATTGGCAGCTTACAGTGTTTGGACAGTTTTTGTATGACAATCGGGGCTAGGTCTAGTCTAGGGGCTAGCTCTGACCCCGGTGTGGTGCTCGTGAAGGGGTGCTGTTTGTGGAGACTGGCCTGCTTCATGTGGCAGTGTGATGGGTATAACTTTATATAATTTAATATTAAAATAATTTCACTTTGTCGTTTTATAAATGGCGTTTTAATAAATTAGACCCTTAAACTGCAGGTCTCTATCTATCTTACCTTACTAGGTGGTAGGGTTTAACCCGCCCGGGTTGGTACCACCGCACTGAATGAAAGGTCGGTCGAAACGGCTACGTAAATAGTTCGTGTTTTCCGTCCAGTTCAGTTTAGCCGACTTTTTTTTTTTTTTTTTATCTAATCCGGTATGGGTGGCTGAGTTGGAGGGGCCAAAGCGCATGCTCCGACCAGCCAATATCACCTCCGAGAAGGTAGGTGCCATACCGGAGACTACCCTGGATTGCTGGCTATACTGGACTAGAGGAGAACACAACCGAGGTTGCTATGCGGCCATCTTACATCCAGTACGGTGGTACCAACCCAGTCGGCTACAATTTGAGCCTACCACCTAGTAAGGGGCAAGGGGAAGGGACCTACAGTTTTGCACCGGTTCCGAACGGTGAAGCAGCAGGTGTAGGTATGCACGTAAATTTTTTCGTCAGAAAAAACTCATTGGTACACGCCGACGGGATTCGAACCGCGGACCTCTCGCATGAGAAGCCGATGCCCAAACCACTCGGCCACCCGCCGCTTTTCACTCGGCCACCCGCCGCTTTATTTTATGCCGACATGAAATTAAGGGAAGCACTGACATTGATGGAACCTAGTTCACCGGGTGTTATGAGCTGACATCACGGATGTTGTAGGTGATGTAACCAACCGTGTTAGTTTTCTTAAAAAATCAAAAATAAAGGAATAAATTAGGCTAAGCGTTGTAAAACACAGCATTAATTGGTACACTACAGGTCAACATTACACAACTACATTTACCAACGATGGTCACAAACAGGTCAAGCGTGAACTAAGTACATGTCTAAAGCATGTTCCATTGTATTCTAGAATGTGTCTACCGGCGACGGCGAAGCAGAATGCGCGGATGTAGTTCGAACGACGACGACGCGACGTCCGAAACACAGAATGACCATTCGTTCCGCCTCGCCGGACACTGTCGAGCATAGCTGTTCCAGGGAAACTGTGAAAAACCGTTTGATATTCTAATGGAACAATTTGTCGGTTAAAGTGACATATCTAATACATATTTTGACAAGACTTAACTGACAGCTAACTTTTAGCCGAAGGTGCTAAAAATCGGCCGTGCAGATACAAAAGCTTTTGGGCGTCCGTCGTCGGCTCAACAATCCATGCTGACGGCGCCAAGTGTCTCGCGTATCAATAAAAAAAAAAAAAAAGACAGACTTCTTTCTTTTTCGTATTGCTACTCAGCCAGCGCCTAAAGATTGGCTGGAAGACATTACTCGTTTTAACAAGTCCCTCTTTGTCCACTTCTATATTTATTTTATGTATCTTATACATATACCTATTGAACCACAGCTATACACGGTGTTAACTCAAATAGGCAACATTCCCGAAAGGGGGTTGTTTTGGGTCACATACTGATGCCGAAAAAGGGGGTAATTTTTTTTTAGCTTTGGTTTTAAAATTTTCAATTTCTATATTTGGTATAAAAACATGGTATTTCATAATAGGAATCACACTGCATTACCAAACAAATCGAAAGCTGAGTAACTTTTCAAATAAATAAAAAAAATCACATTCATATCGACACGATACAACAGCTAGCGCGCGACATGTCGTCAGTCAGCTGGGTACGCACGGTCGCAGGCGCGCGGCGCGCGGCGGCGCTCGCTACACCATTCCAAAGAGAAATTGTCGCTGAGGTAAAATTTTGAAGAAAATATGCAAATTTTTTTAAACTATTTTAGATTTTATTTTTTAGTACCACAAAATAATCAGTATACGAAATGGTTTAATATTCGGTATTAAAATTGAAATGTCGCGAAAAAAGTTAACACCCTGTATATAGTAGCTAACCAAATAATCATTGTTTTGGCTGAAGGCAACAAACATAAAACTTGAAGAATTAACATACACATACATAGCGTCACGCCTGTACGCAGAGACATACTTGCCACGATCCCGACACACCACTGCCGCCTCTTCCACTCTCATAATGTTCTTCATACATGCTCGTCGGTTACCGGCACTACGACCTTCACCTTTTTTGAGCACATGCGAGATCTGGTCTAGGTACGTGCGTCAGGGCGACCCTTCACGACTCTTTCGCTCACATTCGCTCCATAATCTTTTTTGCGTTAGTCTCCTATCATGTTTTTTTTTCCAACATGACCGAAACACCGAAGTATTCCTTGATTGTGGACAAAAAGGAGGTTGTCTAATTTATTAACACGCCTTTTGAAGACGTGACGTAACATGCTTGTGTTATAGGTACACACACGACACGCCGGAAGACCGTTCCATATTTTCGCCCTACGACACAAGAACGATTTTGAAAAACTCAGTAACATACGGAAACATTTTTTTTTTATGTAATCCGGTATGCGTGGTTGAGTCGGAGGGGCCAAAGCGCATGCTCCGACCAGCCAATATCACTTCCGAGAAGGTAGGTGCCATAACGTAGACTTCCCTGGATTGTTGTGCTGGCTATACTGGACTAGAGGAGAACACAACCGAGGTTGCTATGCGGCCATCTTACATCCAGTACGGTGGTACCAACCAACCCAGTCGGCTACAATTTGAGCCTACCACCTAGTAAGGGGCAAGGGAAGGGACCTACAGTTTTACACCGTTTCCGAACGGTGAAGCAGCAGGTGTAGGTATGCACGTAAATTTTTTCTTCAGAAAAAACTCATTGGTACACGCCGACGGGATTCGAACCGCGGACCTCTCGCATGAGAAGCCGATGCCCAAACCACTCGGCCACCCGGCCATTCACCGCAAAGTCATCAAAATGATAACATACTGTTCATAAAACGTAACTAAACACCCTCATCAACATTTCAATTTCCGCATCTCATCGCTAAAACGCACCGGAAGCGGTCCGCCATTTTGCCGGAAGTGGCGGGAAACGCCGAAAAACCGCGCGCGGCGGTCACGTGCCCGGATCAATTTCTGTGAAGTAATGACATATTATCGAAGCTTATGTTGCAAATGCTTTCCGTAGGGGACAATTTTGAGTTTAGTTGGCTAAGGGAGAGGTAATTTTTTTATTTTTATTTATTTATTTTATTTATTTGGCACGGAAATTCAACAGCACACAGAACAAATATAATGTTAAAAAAATTTAATAAATAACTTACATAACAGCGCCTAACTAAATCATATACATAGAGAAAGAAACCAATTTGTGAATATGAGTCCATCTTTATTTTACTATATAACAATTAGTAACATTTTAATATTTTAAGTTATATTTATACATGAACAAGAAAATATACACAATACACAAACTATAACTACCTATCAAATTAAATAGACATATATAACTAATTAAAAAAGAAAAAAAAAACTATAACTAAAAACCACTAAAAACTAAAAACTAACTTATAAATTATATATTTCCTCAAGGGGCGTCGTACCCGGGATGGTTCCCAGTATGGCGGCCGCGTTGCCCCTCTGTATCCCCAGACTAACTCGTTGCCGGAGATACGAGAGGGAACACGGGTTTCCAGTTGTGGTCACCATCCTGTAACCCACCTCAAGGACGAAGGCCTTGGCCTCCTCCGACCAATTGTGAATTATAATAAGAATTTCAATAAAAACCAAGTTAAAAAATATTCATAAATTAAAGTAATTTTCACACTATACATATCACACACGCTGAATCCCGACAATCGGGGTAAGCAGAGTAATCGGTGTTGTGCTGCAAGAACTCTTGTCAATTACAGCACAACACCGACCACCACGTTTCGCAAAGTATTCGAACAAGATTAAATCGATCAAGCAGCAAGTGCAGCAGGTGGGTCTTCGTGCCTTATTTGCTGCTTGATCGATTGAATCTTGTTCGAAGACTTTGCGAAACGTGGCGGTCGGTGTTGTGCTGTAATTTACCAGAGTTCTTGCAGCACAACACCGATTACTCTGCTTAACCCCGATTGTCGGGAATCAGCGTGTGTGATATGTATGTATGTATATGTATGTATGTAAATAATACTTTCGAATGATTAGTTAATTCGCAATTCTCACGACTTTGTTTCCATCAGTATACATACTTGACCACAAAAAAGCATCATTAATGAGATTCCCACATTAGCTTCGGTTTTCAGGCACGTGCTATGTTTCCGCCTTAGAACCCCATTTGAATTCAAAACCACTCTTATATTCATACTGGTAAGAGCAAAACTCTAATTTCATAATTGTAAAATGCAAAATATACTAAAATCAATAATGTCACAGAAAAATGAACCTTATGCCAATAGGAATTGGGGTGGTAAATGTAATTAGTAAATAACCAAATAGTACCTACCCTATAAGCTAATTGGTTACGGTTCGACCTCTGCAGTTGTGATTCGTCACAGAAAGTAATAGCAACCCTGAACCTATGACGAGTATGGAAAGTACAGTTGTGTTAACACGTTGTTAACCCTAGGTGGTAGGCTCAAATTGTAGCCGACTGGGTTGGTACCACCGTACTGAATGTAAGATGGCCGCATAGCAGCCTCGGTTGTGTTCTCCTCTAGTCCAGTATAGCCAGCAATCCAGGGAAGTCTTCGGTATGGCACCTACCTTCTCGGAGGTGATATTGGCTGGTCGGAGCATGGGCTTTGGCCCCTCCGACTAAGCCACCCATACCGGATTACATAAAAAAAAAATTTTATTATAAGTTTCCTGTTCGCTTCAAACCACAGTATTATTGAATTTTTTTTTTGTAAATTTCTGTATTCGACTAGGGCTATTTTTGCTCGATGCACAAAACCACAACCTAAATGTATTCCAAAATTTTGTTACTGTTCGAGTGTGCACATACAAGTAATGGATGTATCCATAAAAAAAAAATTGTGACAAGTACGAGTGCAGTCTAACTGCCATATGAGTGATCAATAAACAAAAACAACAATACAAAAACAAGTAAACGTCGTCGAGTGACACAGGCGAAAGCTCAGTGGTGCACTCGGGACATCTCTGTCTAATATAGTTTTAGTATTAACTCCCGACGCAAAAAGAGGGGTGTTATAAGTTTAATGTGTGTGTCTGCCTGTGGCATCGTAGCTCCCAAACGGATGGACCGATTTGCATGCGGTTTTTTAAAAAAGCTTTAAAAACTCAGAGTTGCGCGGGTAAGTATGTAAACGGAAATTATTTGTGACTTTTTAAAGGTTTACAATTTTCACCTATGGCTCTTCTAAACTTTTAGTGATATTAACATAGACTTAAGAAAATTACATTATTGCTCAATAAATAATTTTGAATTTATGAACCTAAAAAAACTAAACCGAAAATCAGTTTCTTATTTAACTGTACTTTAGTTCAAGTAGGGTTGCAAAACAATATGCTCTGTAATTGAGTTCTCACGCCCGATACTCTACGAACGAATTTTTTACACACCATTTTGATTTTATTTTTATTTTTATGTATTTTCTTTACATGTAAATGGTTGTCCATCTTATTTCTACACAGAATAGTACTTCACTTTTGATCGTGCCGGCTACACTAAACTGGACGATCGGTCGACACAGAATTATTTGTCATAACTATTTCGCGTTATACTTACATTCAAGTTCGAAACGCTTATTCGGTATAATTTGAATTACAAACAAATTCAAAATTCAGCGATTTTATCAGGTTGTAATACCAGCCCTTTAGGCTTAGCCCATACAATTTTCGTTTATAGCTCGATATTCTTCCAAAACCTAGCTTTCGTCACGTTACATCCAGTGTGTTTTGTTTATGTAAATTCAGAGGCATTTCATAACTGTTTTCAATTTATAGGAAGTTAATTAAATTGTTTTTTGTTGATCAAATAAAGTTTTAAATTTAATTAAAGGTGTTTCGTTATTCATGTCGTTTCTTTCAGGGGGTTGTTCTGTATCCTAAACTGAGTAACTTTTGTTCTACAGCTTTTGGAAATTGGAAAAAAAAATCACTTTCTCCATACATTTAAGGGCAGACCTAACCTCCAAATGTATGGGGAAAGTGAATTTTTTTTTTCTATTTCCAAATGCTATAGAACAAAAGTTACTCAGTTTAGGATACAGAACAACCCCCTGAAAGAAACGACATGAATAATGAAACACCTTATATATTAAAACTGGCTTTTGCCCGCGGCTTCGCTCGCGGTAGACTCAGTTTAATAGCAAATCCTATTTAAAAGCGGAAATATTATAATAAACGATCGCTTCTCTTATTCTCTCTCTCTCTCAATGCCTCTGTCTCTCTCTCTCCCGTCAATACTATACTTTCTTCGACACTGCTCTGCCCTAAGGCTATTTAGCTTGATGTTATATAGCATATAGTGAACCGCAAGAACTACTCTTTCCTTTTTTTTTATTTTTTTATGGAAACTGACACGGTTGGCTACATCACCTACAACGTCCGTGATGTCAGCCCATAACACCGGATGAACTTGATGCCACGTCAGTGATTCCTTTCGGTCGTACCGGCTACACTGAACTGGACGGAAAACACAAACTATTTACATAGCCGTTTCGACCGACCTTTCAGTCAGTGCGGTGGTACCAACCCAGGCGGGTTAAACCCTACCACCTAGTAATATAAGAAAGAAGTACTACTCTTTCCATTGGTGCAAACCGCATCAAAATCTGTTCCGTGGTTCCGAAGTTACTTCAAACATACATACATACAGGGAACTCGATTTATTGATCTCGACTTCTTTGATGGTACATCTCTCAGGAAGAGCGAAATTGTACGTTCATTCGAATGTCTGCTAGGGAATTACCGATCCGGGGTGACATTTCAAAAACCACTCAAATTATAGAGGGCATCATATTTCAATGCACTCGCAGTAATTTCAGTAATATCTAGCCAGAGGTACCTAATATTGCAGGCTACCTGTTAGCTACCTGGCTATTATTATTTTTACCCAGTAACCTAATGATAGATATAAACCATAATGGAGTTAGATGACTAGACGATGTACCTACATGGTGTTTCAGAAATAGGTAGTTGGAACCGAAAGGAGGTGATTCAATTATTTTTTTTATGGAAACTGAAACGTTTGGCTACATCAGTACATCACGTACTGCTTCTATGATGTCAGCCCCTAACACCTTGGTGAACTAGGTGCGATAGCACTGCTTCCCTTCGGTCGTGCCGGCTACACTGAACAGCCTCATAATGTTGAAATGGGTTAGTAATTTAGACTCTGTGAGGGAACAAGCGAACACACATACATCTTACTCTACTTACAACTTACTCTTGGCAATACCGGCTCACTCAAGCTCGTTCTACACGGACTCTTTCACAGTACAAACAGCTCGCCTCTGGAATAATCTGCCTGTGCATTTACGCTCCTGTACGTCTATGAATGTATTTAAGATAAATTTAAACAAACTTCTCCTTTCCTTACCGAAGTAAATGCAATATTACATAAGTATATATCTTTACTCCCCTTCTCTTACTCTCCTGTCATTCAGTTGATTGTGTTGCACAACGGTACCACCGATTAATGTACATATAATATGTAAGTTTATTATATACATATATATGCTTATTAAAGTATCTATGTAGTATTCGTATGTAGTTTATCATACATATTTCTTTAATCTAACACATTGTCACAAACTATTCTTGTTCGCCTGCATGTACTTCTCCCACATCCCAAAGGTTAGTTAGAATAGAATGCCTCGCGGCATTAAGCTCGCCTGTTGTACCTAATTTAGATAAATTGGTGTTCAATAAAGAATATATACAATATACATCTATAAGGTTTTTTACCCGGTTCTTCCTTATAGATTGCACTGCTGAACGGGATATGACAAAAAAAAATGATGACGAACCATACTGAATATGCGTACCTATGTCTCAATGAAATATTGTTATTGTTGTGTGTTCTTTATGGAGAAATAAATATCAGAATCTGAATCATACATACATACAAAGCGTACTTTTAATTTCGCCATAGTCGGGTATTCGGCTTCGCCGTAGTCAGGCAAAAAAAGTAGGCAAAATAGTAGTGCTATACTCAAGTAACTGTAAGTGAATTGTAAAATATTATGTATAAGTAGTTTGTTTTTGTTTCTGTGTAAATTCACTATGTTGAAATAAATATTTTCTATTTTCTATTTTCTATTTTCTATTTTATATACTCTGCGGTCTGTCCGTCTGTCTACAATTACTGTTACATCGAACTAATAAACTTTTCTTCTATGTATATTTGTTTCAGGTCAGAATTGTTCTCTCTTCCTGAAATGTATGAAGGAAGTTAATTTTTTTTTTTCACATTAGACCAAAACGATCTGGAATAAAACTTGTTTAGATCCTGTACAGTACAGGGCCAAATAATCAAATTTTATAACACCATGTATCTATATTTTTCAAGTTTAACGGTGAAACTATTGCAGAGTGGAGCCTCATGTATATGATTATCGGTATATATACGAGCGCGTGGCGTAATTCGGTTAAAATATAAACTCCGGTGCCGTCGCTTTAATGCACGGCGATATTTAGAGTCGATACACTGCTGGCAAAACTTATTGGGACACTTAAAGAAATATGCATTTATTTAACTACAAGCTGTGCCCGCGGCTCCGCCCGCTCTCATATTTCACTTCACTGCTAACCTCATAAGCTATTTAGCGTGATATTAAGTAGCCTATAGTTGATGGGAAGAATCAAGCTATCCGTAGAATTTTGTTTTATTAAAATCGGTTCAGTGGTTCTCGAGTTATAAGCGGACAGACAGACAGACAGAAAGCAGACGTTGGATTTTATTATAGGTAAGGAACGATAAGGATAAAAATTTTATAGTTAAATAAATGCATATTTCTTATTGTTCTTAAATTTCTTAACATTTAATGTTCCATATTATGTACGTCAGGTCAGGACTCAGGACCACTCATTTCGAAGTCTCTGTTTTTTTATTGAACCTTACATGATTGGACATCACCAACTGCAACCATGATGTCAGCTTATGAAACATTCGTTATAGGTGCCACGCCAGTGATTGCTTCAGTCTTGCCGGCTAAACTGAACTGAATGAACGGCTGTCGAAACGGCTATATAAATAGTTCGTGTTTTCCGTCCAGTTCAGTGTAGCCGACATTAAATGAAGGGAAGCACTGATATGGCACCTAGTTCACCCGGTGTTAGGGCCTGACATCACGGATGTATGTATGTGTATCAACTACATCGGTGATATGGCCAACCGTGTCAGTTTCCATAAACAAAAATTGGGTAGGCAGTATCAGGGTACTTCCGTTAGGCTTCGTGAATACATGAAATTTTAGATTGGGATTGGGGATATGAATTCTAGTAAAACAATAATTGAGGTGGGTAGGAGTCGCTTGGCACTCCTGACGATTATCATTTTATCACGATCGACGTTAATCACGATATAACATGTGAGCATCATTGATTTTCATTGGTCAGCCAAACAGGGATTGAACATATTCGTATATATTTCGGATAGGTAGGTATGTCGCGTTTAACGCTTGATGCATGATCGTATCACGTTCTACTATACTTTTCCTTGGTCAGAATATTATCGTTAAGAAATTCGCCAAACGTTTACACCTTAGTTTCGAGATTAATTTTGTCTCTATTATTGTGTTTCTTTTATGTTTTCTAAGAAATAAATATTTTGGATTTGAACTTGGATTTGGAAGTATTCGTCGCATTTTACGAACCGTCTGTTCGAGGCTGCTTTTCGATCGATGTCCGCAATTGAGGGGCCCACGTTTCCTGTGACAATGCCTCCGGTGATATCTTCTCGTTATTCTTCCGGATCGTCCACGTCCATTGGAGTCGTTATCTACGACTTGGTCGAGTTTGACACGAGGCGGATGGTAACCCGACTCTTGCCCAATGACATTTTATCTGATGATGTTTTCTATCTGCTATTTCTTCTTCAATCTGTACTGACGACATCGCTCTGCATTTGTAGTGTGTTCCTTTAAAGTTTTATCCCGATGGGGCTTGGATTCATGCATTTTTCTCACTTTTTTGCGTGCAATTTTTTCTCATCAATTTTGTTTTAATGTTGTTTTCAAAAACGTCCTGTTTTATCTTGCTTAATATTTATAGAGGTTTGATAGCTACCGAATGACACCAAAACTGCTTCAATACGTCTGTCCATTCCGAAGTTATAAGTCAATTAAACTTTGCGCGCCGCAGATTTTTAGGGTTTTTAGTCAATTTTTGTTCACTTGATTACGTCATCATTTCAAGGCCACGGACTCATGACCTGTACCATTTCGAAGATTCGCCGAAACGAACTTTACGATGGGGATTTCACCTTTTGGCTATCAATTATAGTTTTCGAGAAATCGCCGTGTCATTGTACACAATTTTATGTGGCTCGAATTTCTGGCGTGCACGTGCACCCCCTTTCTGAAAAAGAAGACGTTCATGTATTCACGTAAAAAAGAAACTGGACGGAAACGCTGTCTATTTTCATAGCCGTTTCGACCGACCTTCATTCAGTGCGGTGGTGGTAATAATTCAGACAGGTTTAACCCTACGACCTAAGGGAACATATTTTACCACAAGTAGAGCACTATACGCGTATTTACTCACACCAGTGATGCTGCGATTTTCTCTGCGTATATTTCAATATAATATATATACAGAGTGTCCCAGTTCGATCGGGTTTACTTATTACTACCATAGGATTCCTCATTTAATAAGGTTAAAAAAACTCATTTGAGCATCAAAACAGCATTTTCCTAGTACTCATATTTTTCGAGATAATCAAAGTTAGAAAATGGCCATCAAAACCATGTGTAACATTGGAAACTCGCCTTTTAATTAATTATAATTATCTCAAAAAATACAAGTGCTAGAAAAATCAATTTAACTGAGCTTTTTTTAATCTTATTCAACGAGGAATCCCGTGGCGGTAAGCAAATCCGTTCGAACTGGGACAGCAGTATAGGCGAGTGATGGAGAAGGTCACGTCACGAGAGCGACAGTTCCCAATAATTTTACCCTGCACTGCACAGGCCGGCGATACGGTGGCGGGCAGACAATTTCCTTAAAAGCATTGTCCAATTACAGCGATGCTAGACACACACCTCTCCCCTTTTATATATACATACTAGGTTTTGCCAGCGGCTTCGGATGCGTTAAAATCGGATTTGAAGAATGATGGGACAATTTGTTGGTGGGTTTTGGATGAAAATTTTTTGCATTTGTCTATTTTAACGAGGCGGAGCCGATTATTATTTTGTAATTTTTTTTTTTTTAATTTAATTCATATGTGGATACGCCTACCCTCGTGCCTACCGTAAGATATGTCGAAAATTCGACCAGTTGTAATAAAATGAGAAGATGAACTGACAAAGAAACTTCGCAACTTCATCAATATAACTCAAGATCTAAGTTGGAAAGGCGTGCGTGCACGTATGCAATATTTCATGTAATTTAAAAGTTATAGAGAAACAGACAGACAGACAAACAAACAAACTGATAGAAAGACGAACAAATAGACATACAAACCAAATAGAGATACCTACAAACGGACAGACATATCCACACACAGGCATACGAACATACATACAAATAAACAGACAAACAAGTAGACAAACGGACAGACAAACTAACCGGCAAACAAGTAGACAAAAAGAGACAAACGGACGGACAAGCATACAGACAAAACATTCTGAAACTATTAATAATGTATTGGTATCACACTAAAATCATAAAAATGTAATTGTTTTAATAAGAAATTAAAAACAATCTACAATTTTACATATTTATTATTAGTATATATTGATATGAAAGTACTTAATCAGAAAGTGAAGATAATCCAATAGGACCTTGTCATTTTGGTTAACTTAGAAAATTCATTTGCAAAACCATATCACCGCGTATGGTACGCATAAAGTCGCGTGTGAAGTGACAAAGTTTTTAATAATATGGTTGACAAAGACAGTTCCAATGCTAGGTACGTTGCGTGGCGTGAGTGACTTTATCGACGCGTAAACTATGGTGACAAACAGAAATCCTACCACTTTCTTTGTTCTTAATGACGGCGGCGGGTTAAGTGACAGAAAAGCTTTTTGATGTGAAGAAATAGTGTAAAAATGATAAAATAATAAGAATGGTGATTGATTTTGGACGAGTAATGAGAAAAGTTCAAATAATGTACATGCAGTATATATAAAAGGTAATAACAGCTGTCCCATTTCGGCTGGACTTGCTTACTTCGGGATTTCTCGTTAAATAAGCTTTAAAAAAAGCTCAGTAATTTTTTAACACTCTTATTTTAGAGATAATCGCAATTAAAAGTTAGTTTCCGATGATGGGACAGGTTTGGCGAACCCTTCTCGAAAAATATGAGTAGGTACTAGGAAAAAATGCTACTTATCTTTTTTTAATCATATTAAATGAGGAATCCCGTGGTAGTAAGCAAATCCGGTCAAACTGGGACAGCCTGTATGTACTTTATATTATTTTATATACCTTACAAACAAGCAGGCAAACAAGTAGACATAAAGAGACAAACGGACAGACAATCATACAGACAGTGTTTTCCCCGAAAATATATTATTGTCGAAAAAACCTGCAGTTTTCCTATAATCTATGGCTTAATATCTACTAACCCTATGAAATTCAAAATTTTAGTTTAGAAACCTAGGAGAACAGGGGGGGGGGGCGGTAATTTTTTTGCACATTTATTAGCCATATCAAGACCGCTGAACTTAAAATTGTTGAAAAAATATTTTTAGAATATCTTTCAAATATGTTACATGATATTATGTTGGTTTAAACTTTTTTTATTGGTATCAAATTGGCCCCCCCATATTAAGGTAAAATAATTTTTTATCTAGTTTTGTGTTAATATGAATGTGAGCGATATATGTGCATGTCATCAACTGTGATCAAGATATTCAAATCGTCATTATGCCAAATTTCAAAATTTCTACGTTACTTAGTTTTCGAGAAAAACGTCTGCGACAGACGGACGGACACACCGGAGCGAAGTGATGTTATAATGGTTCCGTTTTTCCTTTTGAGCTACGGAACCATAGATAAAAAGAAAAAAGAAAAACTAGGATCTCCGAGTTACTTCAACAAATAATATTATTGGATACCTTGTGGGTACCGTGTGGGGCCGGTACTTAAAAAGAATAGCCCCACTGCATCTCTCCCCGTGCATGTCGTTAGAGGCGACTAAGGGATAAGGACAAGATACTGCGCTAAAGGGCGACAGGCTAGCCACTTCTCACCTTGGCGCAGTCCTTCCACCTAGTCATGCAGCAGGTGGGTTCTTCGTGTCTTACTTGCTGCTTGATAGTTGTCTTGTCCGTATACTGTGCTAAACGTGGTGGTCAGTGTTGTGCTGTAATTTACCAGAGTCCTTATAGCACAACACCGATTACTCTGCTTACCCTGATTGTCGGGATACAGCGTGTGTTATGTATGTATGTATGTATGTATACCTTTAATAAAATCCAACGTCTGCTTTCTGTCTGTCCGCTTATAACTCGAGAACCACTGAACCGATTTTAATAAAAAAAAATTATACGGATAGCCTGATTCTTCCCATCAACTATAGGCTACTTACTATCACGCTAAATGGCTTATGAGGTTAGCAGAGAAGTCAAATATGAGAGCGGGCGGAGCCGCGGGCACAGCTAGTGTATTATATTTTAGACTTTCTACAAATTCACAGAAACCAACTTAAACACCGCAGAGGTTCTCGATTCTCAACGCAAGCCTTTCTCTGGAGATAACCTCGTGATTATTCAACTTGAATACTCACAATGGACACTGATAAAAATACAGTCCGTTATTGTATAGAGCACAGAATTGCAGGGCTCCGTAGACATATACATAAGTACACCACAGATTATAGTTACTACATACCTATACATACATTACATACATACCACACACTGTATCCCGACAATCGGAATGTACCGTGTGGGGCCGGTACTTTAAAAGAATAGCTCCACTGCATCTCTCCCCGTGTATGTCGTAAAAGGCGACTAAGGGATATGACTCCCTTCTGTGTGGGTGTAAATCTTTATTAGACAAAGAAAAATTAAATTAAACAGAAATGTAACAACTTAAATTAAATAAAAATATTCCTGCATCCTCGGGACATCATTCATTGTCCCGAGGAACGCTTTGGCACGACGGTCCCCGGACGCTTCAATAAGCAGCTGACCTAGCTGCTTCACTCCCTTCTTATATCACTAGGTGGTAGGGTTTAACCGCTGCATGGGATGCTGACTGTGAGCCCATAATTATTTAAAAGGCTAAAACGCCTAACCATGTACGACGTTTATGTTCTGAAGACTGCGATGTACGTAAGAGATAGACCAAATGAATACCAGTGCCTGGACCACAGATACTCCACTAGGCACCGGTCAAACATTCAGCAAATAAAACATAAGACACAAAAACACAAAACTGGTGTACACTTCAATAGTATAAACATTTATAACAAACTTCCAGAAGAACTGTGCAATCTGGAAAACAATAAATATTTCAAAACTGGACTAACGAAGTGGCTGCACGAAAAGACCGTTTTGAAAAAGCACGAAGAAACCTATTTGAAACATTTGAAAAAAATCTCCAACATATTTCTTTGAATTTAAACTATTGCAAACAAATTCATAAAATAAAGAAATCTCTTCAAGGAATAAGTCGGCATTGCACCTCATGTTGCTTTACTCACTGTATTTACGAACTTAAATTGATTTGTGGAGCAATCATCTATTTTTTTCTATCTTGTATTAAATGTATTACAGAAATAAAAATCAGATGAAAACGTTTAGCTAACTTGTTACAATTAGGTACGAATTGTGACATTCATAAGTGAAAATGCGACCTTCTGTTGTTCTCTGTTCATCTGCTGTTATCGCATGGTTGTCGCTTACTTACCCGATAGACCAATGATATTATAGGTTAAAAGGCGGTAGATAGGTTATCTGAGCTCCCAAGCGGCACATTAAACACAAGACCACAGTCCTGCCTGAAGTTAGACGCCCACCAACTACGAACGCGTTCGGACCGCATACCACGAGCCGCTAACACATCGAAAATGCCGTCGTGTGTAATGAATGAATGACTAATGAAATTATGCACTAATTCTTCGAGAATCGCTACTAAAAGTCAAGGAATCAAATATCATTACTCTTCAAGGACGTGCCGTGTGTGAGCACTGAATGTCATATAGATAACCTATCATTCCTAAAATGTCATTGCGACAGACGGACAGAAATTGCAGCTAAAAAATAAACGTTTCTCGTTTCCCCTACGGAACCCTAAAATCTAGAAACAAAACGATCAGAAGGCAAATTTTCTCAAGCCGAAACAATTCAAAAAGATTTTATCAATTCAATATAAGACTTATCATTCAGACCTCGAACAATACCCGCGAGCCAACTTATCAAACGTCAAACATCTGACGTTTCTGACAGCCGCCATTGTTGCAAGATGGCGGCGACCGTTTGACCAATGGGAACCGTGCGCGGTAGTAGTTTCACTTTGATCTTTTGTTTTAGTTCGGAACAGTTTGTGGGAATATGATATTTTTTATCAGACAACGACAGTGAGAGTTGGATTTTTGGTTTGTATCTGTGTATCTTTTGAAGTACTTGAACGTTTTTCAAAATTCACGTGACATTTGATTAGTGTGCTTTGTAAAAAAATTACTAAGGTTTAAGAGTTATGATTAATTTTATAGCTGTTGATCTTAATTGAATTAATAATAATCTGGATGTAAAATGGCCGCATATTAGCCTTGGTTGTGTTCTCCTCTAGTCCAATATAGCCAGCAATCCGGGGAAGTCTCCGGTATGGCACCTACCTGCTCGGAGGTGATATTGGTTGGTTGGAGCATGTGCTTTGGCCCCTTCGACTCAGCCAAACATACCGGATTATATAAAAAAAAGCAGTGAAACATTAATAAAAATTAAACTGAGATCCAGTATCTATACAATTTATATATTTTTAGGTTCCGTGCCTCAAAGAGGCGAAAACGGTACCGAATTGTGTGTCTCGTGCGTCCGTCTGTCTGTCCGTCACACACAAGGTCTTAATCAACGACATGATCTACTTTCATGATCTACTTTACATGATACTTTTTAATTCGTAACTTTTGATAAACAATTGATCGTATCAAGTTCAAAAGTGAAAGTTGAAATCTAGAAGATATTTTCAAATTGTAATTTAAAAAGCGGTCAAGATCGAGTTAGGCTCGCACAAATTATGGTTCCGTACTAAAACAACAATAATTTTTCCCGACAAAATATTACATTGTCGAAAAAAGCTGCAGTTTTCCTGTAATCTATATGGCTTAATATCTATGAACGTGAAAGTCAAAAATTAGTTTTAGAAACCTAGGAGAACAGGGGGGAGGGGCTGTAATTTTTTGCACATTTTTAGCTACATCATTAAGTTTAAGACCACTGAACTTAAAATTGCATTTACAATCCTTACAGATAGCTGCTCTTTCAAATGACACAAGATATGTTAGTTCAAACTTTGTTTTATTGATATCAAATTGACCCCCCATTGTACCATATTGTATATAATATGTCAGCCTCGATAGCTCAGTGGTGCAGACAGTCGACTGTTGATATTGATTGTTAAGCAACGCTGGGCGCGGTCAGTACTTCGATGGGTGACCGCTCGACCGTTGGAGGCTGACCGTGGTTCGGATTCCACGTAAAACTGTAGGTCCCTTCCTTTCTCACATTTACTAGGTGGTAGGGTTCAACCCGCCCGGGTTGGTACCACCGCAATCAATGAAACGTCGGTCGAAACGGCTATGTAAATAGTTCGTGTTTCCGTCCAGTTCAGTGTAGCCGGCACGACCGAAGGGAAGCACTGACATGGTGCCTAGTTCACCAAGGTGCTATGGGCTGACATCACGGATGTTGTAGGTGATGTAGAAAGCAGTGTCAGTTTCCGTAAAAAAAAATTAGTTCTGTATGCGGCTGCTATCAATTCTGTGTCATAATCATAATTTGTGAATTATTTTGTATAGAGCTCGCCTCATTTTTTCCTCGATGTAACTTTCCCTAACATTTTAAAGTGTACACACACGATCTGCCCCACATTTCAACAGAGCATTATATAGGACCAAGGGAAGCGATTTCCGCCAGTCACCCTGCTTTTAAAACGTCAATGTTTTGACAGGAGCCAAGCTCGTTTCGATGACTGGGCGCATCTTCGGGGTGTCGGCCTTCGTCCTGTCGGCCTTTGTCGGCCTTTGTCGGCCTGTGTCGGCCTGTGTCGGTCCGCCGGGCGTCTTTGCGTGGAGGACTTCATTAGCCTAGATGCTTATCGAGGGGGTGATTTTTGAGTTTTTTTTTTTCAGTTGCATCGAGAGTGACGCGCGCTTTTGTTGGAAGCGCGAAATGCTCCTTCTTTTGTTCTGTGTCAGTTTAGTTGTTATCGCTTGATCTAGTTTTGTGTTTTTTTTTTCAAAAATATGTCTGCATTATAAGACGATTAAACCAGACTGGACTTTGTAACTTTGTAGCTCACAATGGATAATATTTGAAGGATGATTAATATTTGCTTGATAATTTTGATACAAAGTATTATTTCTTACAAATAGGGAAAAGCTCGATATCGTATAAAGTTTTTTTTATTGGTGGCGCGATATGTGGCGTCCTGTCCTGCCACCCATATATGGTGTCTAACGACGCCCATGGGTCGGTCTTATGCGGGGGTTGCGAATGCCATTCCGGCCTGACAGGTCAGGCCATTCATGCCTCTCTTGAAGAACCCGATATACTTGGGGGGAAATATGTGTGTAGGGAGAGCGTTCCAGAGTTTACCGGTTCTGTGGAGGAAAGATCTGCAGAACCGATTAGTTTAGTATGCATCCGCGGTAAGTCCAGCGTGCGTTGTAAACTGAACTTAAATCCAATTTATATATATGTATATGTATGCTTTCGGTAAATTAGGTACTTGGGTAAGTGCTTAACTTCACAAAAATTATGACAAGCTACAGCTGAACAGTGAACACTCTGTAAGAATTTGTGTCAATATTTTTATCATTGTTTGTTCCTAGAACGATAAAAAAAGCTTCTATAGGACGAGATGAACAACAAAACACAAACAAAAGTATTAAGAGAAAAATAGCTGAATTTCAATTTAAGTAAGAAATTTTTTTTTTTAGATTCATAAATGTTTATTTCTTTGCGTTTAAATATTTATTGAACAACATACAAGCACGTACAAGTAATTCAACTATAGTTCGTAAAACAAAAAACATAATATAAAAAGTTAATTAACCAATAACCTATACTTAAACAAAAATATTCATCCGTCATGGGGATCAACGGCATGGTCATCTAAGTTATTTTTATTTATAATGAAATGTCTATTTTAAGCTAACTTGTATTTAGAAGTTTAAAAATGTTTTTATTGATTTGTGAAAACCCTACGGTGAAAACATATCCATTAATTTACTTGTTTTAACACATTATTATTGATTTAACGAAAAATACTACGATACAGTTTCATATAAATAAAGGTATTCAACTCCTTCCTCGCGTCGTTGGAATAAACAATCAATAAATATCTACCGGCGACGGATCTACTTAGCATAAATCTCTACCTTATCATAATTATTATTTTACCTAATAACTTCTGCTGAAATATTTACAACCAATAAACACGAGAGATAACAAACAAATCAAACTCGTTTGTTATTTTATTCTATTTTCATGCGCTCGCGCACGCTTTGATTTTCGAACGCGCCGTTCGGCCAATCGGAGCGCGGAGAGCTTCACAAGCTCCGCCCTCGACTGTTTCAAGTTTGAATTTCGAAGCCTTCGCGGTCTCTTTCCGAAGTTCTGAGAAAATTAGTGCCATTTGTCGTTTTCTAGGGTTACGCTTCTTGTGTGTAGAAGTTTAAAAAAAAATAAAAGTTATAAAAACTAAAACCCGACTACGTAAAAGCTAATTATGAAAATCGCTGATCTTACAAAAAGATGCCAGTATGACACAATGGCGATGGCCGTCCTAAGTTCCGCGCTCTAATAATGCACGACGACGGCCTCACTTGTCTTGTTGAACGAAGAACGCCCGACCACGGCTCTATATTTAGAACGTTAAAAATAATAAATTTATCAAAATTTATAGAGTTAGTGCTAAGGTAGAATCAATATAAAAAGAGAATTGCTGTATCTGATAAATTATATGGAAAACATTATTTTGTTATTTTTAGTTATAGTTAAACTATTTTCATAATTTGCTTTTTCGTAGCCGGGTTTTAGTTTTTTATAACTATTTTTTTTTTATTTAAGCGATTTTCATAATTAGCTTTTACGTAGTCGGGTTTTAGTTTTTATAACTTTTATTTTTATTTTAGGATTTTTTTAAAATTGTTTGCATACTTTAAATGTTGTATGTAACTCGTATATTGATTTTTTTTATGGAATCTGACACATCACCTACAGGCTACAACATCCGTGATGTCAGCCCATAACACCGGGTGAACTTGGTGCCACGTCAGTGCTTCCCTTCGGTCGTACCGGCTACACTAAATACATAGCCGTTTCTACCGACCTTTCATTCAGTGCGGTGCGGTGGTACCAACACGGGCGGGTTAAACCCTACCACCTAGTAATATAAGAAGGAAGTCATATCCCTTAGTCGCCTTTTACGACATACACGGGGAGAGATACAGTGGGGCTATTCTTTTATATAAGTACCGACCCCACACGGTACAAAATTGATACTATCCGTCCGCTTATTTGTCGTGATCTCTATTTGAAACTAAAGTTTTCTGCAAATAGCGCATGAGTGACTACCTACATATATATACAAATTATGTATAGTTGAACGATGTATAGTCTTGAAGTAAAATGAAAAGTCAGTCAGAGCAAGACCGAAGACTGAGCTGTGTAAGTACACGATTTTCTTTGTCTATGTAAGTAAATATATCTGGCTGGGGTGAAGCGGATTCGGGAAGTAAGTAAACCAATCAGTTCAAGGCCGAAGACCGAGGGCGGTTTCAGGTTGTACATAGTTGAATAATGTACTCACTCGAAGCAGGTAAGCCACTAAGGCGAGGCCAAAGCTACTGATATTATTTTTATAGTAAGCGCGACATGTGGCGTCGAGCCACCCATAAGGTGTCTAGCGATGCCCATGGACATTCGGTAGCATGCGGAGGCTACGAATGCCATGCCGGCCTGACAGCTGCCCAGGTTGAAGGACCCGAAACTGTACTTGGGGGAAAATATTTCTCTCTGTTTGTATTTCAACAGGCTCTGATTTAGTTATGTATTCCTACGGAGTTGCAGTGGTTTTAAATCGCGGGACATTTGGGAGTCACCTACTATTCGCACGGCTCGACGCTGGATCGAGTCCAGAGGCGCCAGCTGGTATTTGACTGAGCCATCCCATAGGTGCGAGCAGTACCCCAAGCCAGGACCGAATCTGCGATTTATACGGCCTTGCCCTCGATGTCACGCCGGAAGTTTAGATCGTGCGAAAATTCGACTCGGAGGACCCCGAGGTGGTCGCAAAATTTAAGTGACGTGCCTTGGTAGGAAGGAGCTGGTGTGAACGCCGCTCTCTTTGCACTGATCGCGCAAACTTGTATCTTGGAGGTATTTAACTTGACCAACTTGCTACGGCCCATTCGGAAATAGAGCCGAGTGTTTGCTCAAGTTCAGACACAAGTCTTCGCCTCTTCTTATCCACATCCCGCCTAGTTGAAGGGTAACTGGTGTAGAACCCGTGTTCCGTACTCTCGTATGCATAACAATGATATGTTGCCCCCTGAATGCTACGCCCACGCCTTCAACGTTAGCAAGGCTCAGTGCTGCGCATTATCTGCGAAGGTCGATTTGAAGGTCCTTTTGATTTCCAAGCCAGTTTCTAAGTCAGCGTCATACCTGTCTGGAAGCACCTGAACCTCCTGGGCACCGCCATTTCCAAAGACGTAGGTTTCCGGCAACTAATCGAGTCTAGGGCTAAAACTGCACCCAGAAAATTGGGAATACTTTTCCGCAATCGGCGGTTCTTCTCTTCCAAAATATCCCGCTTAGCTGAAGGGTAACTTGCATCCGAAAATATTGTAGGTATTAGGTATATTTAATGTACCTACCTTTTTTTTTTTTTATGGAAACTTTACACGGTTGGTTACATCACCTACAACATCCGTGATGTCAGCCCATAACACCGGGTGCCATGACAGTGCTTCCCTTCATTTCGCGCCGGCTACACTGAACTGGACGGAAAACACGAACTATTTACATAGCCGTTTCGACCGACGTTTCGCTCAGTGCGGTGGTACCAACCCGGCCGGGATAAACCCTACCACCTAGTAAGGTAAGAAGGGAAGGGACCTACAGTTTAACGTGGTATCCGAACCACGGTCAGCCTCCAACAGTCGGGCGGTCATCCATCCAATAACTGACCGCACCATTAAGCTGCCGAGGCTGACGATCCCTTAGTCGACTTTTACGACATGCGAGGGGGAGAGATGCAGTGGGGCTATTCTTTTTAAGTACCGACCCCACACGGTACACCTACGCTACATATTATGCTTACACTAGGTACCTACATGGACATTTAATAGCAATTTATTTTAGCATGGTACTGTATCTAATAATAATATTATATATCTATATAAAATTTGCGGTAGATCAGTGAGTAAGTATGTAGGTATATTACCAACAATACCATGTTGCTTCTTCGCGTCGCGTCGTCGCGTGTCGTCGCGCGTAACGTAACGCGTGTACGCGGGGGGGGGGGGGGGGGGGGGGGGGCCACACATTTTGCTCTATTTCTCTGTACACATAAGTTTAATAGATAGCAAAGTATATATTTTTTTTAATAATTAAATTACGTAATTTAATTACCTTTAATTTGATACCCCACTCAATATATTTTGAAAAACTAATTTGACATTTTGAGGCCGTGCGTCCGCCATTTTGAATTTTGAAAATTGTTATATAGCCTATGACACTCCCGTGAATAAGACAAATCCACTGGCGCAAGAATTATTCAAATCGGCCCAGTACTTTAGGCTGTAGAGTGGAATATAGATAGTCACATACATACATACATACATACATACACGCCAAACTCATACATAACCCTTCCTTTTTTGGCTTCGCCGTAGTCGGGTAATGATGGTTAGATGCAAGTGAAAGAGCTATGACAGCGAATAAAATTATGTTCCTATTATGATATATTTTTTTATGTATTTATTGAATACTGTATGGGGTCGGTACTTAATAAGAATAGTCCCACTGCATCTCTCCCTGTGCATGTCGTAAAAGGCTACTAAGGGATAAGGACAAGATGCCGTGCATAAGGGCGACAGGCTAGTGGGCCTTCGTGACTTACTTGCTGCTTGATATTTATCTTGTCCGAATACTTTGCAAACCGTGGTGGTCGGTGTTGTGCTGTAATTTACCAGATTACTTGCAGCACAACACCGATGACTCTGCTTACCCCGATTTTCGGGATACGGCGTGTGGTTTGTTAATTTATTAAGATAACTTACAACTAGTCTCTTAAATTTAGGTTTACCTATAGGTAGTTCGTAAAATAATAATAATAGTAATACACTTTATGTCACTTGATGGGCGGCCTTATTGCCATAGGCAATTTCCTCCAGTCAACCCGTACCTACATTTTTACATAGAATCCGAACCATTGAGCAGTAGTATGCATGCATGTAATTTTTTTCAAATCAGACAAAACTCATTGGTACACGCCGGTTGGAGTCGAACCTCGGACCTCTCGCAAGAAAAGCGACGCTCAGACTTGATACGCGTGACGCATGTCAGAGTGGCTCGAATGGAATAGTACTAATTTAGTTACCATAATATTGACCAATAATGTCGTCCTAATTTTGGCTCTGTCGACTGCATCATTGGTCTCTTGGCAAAGCCACCCATGTTGGATTACTAAAAAAAATATTAAATTTTGTTAGTGAATTCTGACATGGTTGGCAACATCACCTTCTACCTTTACCTTCCACCTATTACCTGGGTTCTTCCACCTGTCGACTCCTCTTGGTGTAAGTGCGATCGAACCGGATATAAAAGAAACAAAGTGTTACAAGTTCGAGAGTAGTAAATCTATCTAATGGATTCTCAATAAACTTTGATTGAGGCTGAAAAATCTTCTTGAAGTTTATTATGAATGAACTTAGTAAAATAAAACAGAGCTGCGGCTGGTAGGTACATAATAATATAGCACTTTTACACGCCCAGCTATATAAAAATAATTACACGCCTAGCTAGGTATATGAAAATAATTTCACACTTATCTATATTTATATAAAAATAATTACACGCCTAGCTAGGTATATGAAAATAATTACACACTTAGCTATACCTATTTATATAAAAATAATTACACGCCTAGCTAGGTATATGAAAATAATTACACACTTAGCTATATTTATATAAAAATAATTACACGCCTAGCTAGGTATATGAAAATAATTACACACTTAGCTATATTTATATAAAAATAATTACACGCCTAGCTAGGTATATGAAAATAATTTCACACTTATCTATATTTATATAAATATAATTACACGCCTAGCTAGGTATATGAAAATAATTACACACTTAGCTATATTTATATAAAAATAATTACACGCCTAGCTAGGTATATGAAAATAATTACACACTTAGCTATATTTATATAAAAATAATTACACGCCTAGCTAGGTATATGAAAATAATTTCACACTTATCTATATTTATATAAAAATAATTACACGCCTAGCTAGGTATATGAAAATAATTACACACTTAGCTATATTTATATAAAATAATTACACGCCCAGCTATGTACCTATAACAAAAAAATTACACGCTTAGATTTACTTATAAAAATAATAATGTTACGAAACCCTGTATCTTTCGACAATGCACAAACCCATCTATTTTCGGTCAAGTTTTTCGAAGTCACTGACAAATTGCCACAATTTTGTACGAGCTGCCAGTCACCTTCGAACAATTCACGCACGGGCTAGTGGCTGCTGTCTAAATATTTTATTTTTTCTTTTCCATTTCAGTAATGCGTCTCGGCCGCTCGAAATTGGTCACAATTTTCTTGATGTCAGCCAATTTGGTGATTTGTGATAATTTTAAAGAGTTAACTTTTTATTTATAAATTTTTTGTTTTTTTTTTTAAGTGACTCTAGATGCTTTCTAAAATGTAATTATAGTGCGAAAGGTCGTTTTGAAAAAAAAAGCATTACAAAATTTGTATTGTATTGTAGCCTCTGCTCTAGTCCGGTATTTAATTAATTAAACAAATGTTAATTGAAAAGAGTTATTTATTACACTATTAAGGATGCTTTAGCTTTAATTAACCATAATTTTATCTGAGGATCTGACTACTGTTTTTCCCACTAAATAACTTGACAATTGGATACACTTTGTATCTTTAGATTTTAAATATATATATTTTTTTTTATGGAAACTGACACGGTTGGCTACATTACCTACAACATCCGTGATGTCAGCCCATAACACCGGGTGAACTAGGTGTCATGTCAGTGCTTCCCTTCATTTCGCGCCGGCTACACTGAACTGGACGGAAAACACGAACTATTTACATAGCCGTTTCGACCGACGTTTCGCCCAGTGCGGTGGTACCAACCCGGCCGGGATAAACCCTACCACCTAGTAAGGTAAGAAGGGAAGGGACCTACAGTTTAACGTGGAATCCGAAACACGGTCAGCCTCCAACGGTCGGGCGGTCACCCATCCAATAACTGACCCCACCACTGAGTTGTCGAGGCTGTCGATCCCTCAGTCGACTTTTACGACATGCGACGGGGAGAGATGCAGTGGGGCTATTCTTTTTAAGTACCGACCCCACACAATATGACTTATTATTACATTTCTTTGTAATAAACTTTAACTAATTGTTGTTGAATTGACTCGATATATTTAAGTATCAAATTGACTATGGCACTATCACGAGTCAGTAAGCCTGGATACGAAATACGGCATCGTTTGTATGAGAACCGAGGTAGCCGCCAAAGGGGTGTGAAGTCTGAGGCGGGAGCGGCGCATGGAACGCCGTGATTGGCCGAGCGAGTAGGTAGCCAAGTGACGCCAGTCTTCCATACGTTTGAACGGGATTCATACAATAAGTCGCTCATTGTGTCGATTCGCGATGAAAAGATGAAACGGATTTAACAATATTTAACCCTTCTTTACATCAAGGGAATAATATAACTTTCTCTTAAATGAACAAAGGCAGCGCCCCTTTCACAATTTTGCGAATTTGCAGATTTTCGCATAAACACGATAATAGTTCTAAGTTCTGAGATACCTCGGATACTTTATTATAAATCTACATAAAATTTCCAAAACAATGATATGTAAGACCTCGTACATTGGTATTATCTTATTGGAGGATTTGTTATTGGAATTTTCCAAAATTAAAAAAATAATGTTAGAAAGTCGAAAAGTTTTGTAACCAAAAAAAAAATTATTATATTATTATCAACTATTTGCTAATTACTTAGCCAACGATATGACAAATTATATTGCAATATGACTTCGCGAAAAATTCGCGAAAATCTACCCTACCATAAAAAATTTATGAGTACCCACCTCGATATTTAATTTTTTTACGGTAAAATGAGGTTATCCAGGCTTTGCCTTTTTTAACAAACTAACCAGCCATACCCACCTGGATATTTAATTTTTTTACGGTAAAATGAGGTTTTCCAGGCTTTGCCTTTTTTAACAAACTAACCAGCCATGCAGCTAGAGCCTTATAAAATGTACCATGCGTCTCTGTCAGTTTCACGGTGTGAATTCGTTATATAAGGGTTAATAAAATAACAAATGAAAGGCTGTGTAGTCTGTAATAGAAACATATATTTGAAACAGAACAATAATTTACTTAATTATTTATTTATAGATCGGTATCTATATTAAAATTTTCATTTGGTAACTTTTGAACAATTTAATTAAATTTAAAAGCACAATTTACGACATTTACATTGTTACTGTTTACATTGTTGACATTTACATTGTTATTGTTGAACTAAAGAACTAAAGAACTAACATGTGTCTCGAGAGATGGTCGCGCAATTTGTCAAGAGTTCGATCATTTAGTTTTAATACAACTGCTTTTATTTATTTATTGCACTTTAGAAATATACAATGTAGAAATATACAACTAAAAACCTTTTAAAAAAATACAATACACAGTCGAAGAACTACAGGACGAATATCATTTTATCAAATTTTTAGGTGTTACCCTAGATAGCAATTGCAACTGGAAAAATCACATTGACATACTAGAAGGAAAAATTTGCAGATTTATGTTTGTTTAAAAAGACTAAAGCAAACGTCACGTGAACAATTAGCAGTCACCGCATATCATGGATATGTATCTCCCATTCTACGCTAAGGTTTAAGGCGCTACAGGCAAAAAAGTTAGATTTTAATAATAATAAAAAATAGGCATTTAAAATATTTACGGAAAAAAATTTTTTTGTTGTTAAAAAAAATGTTTTCGCCACATAAGTTGTTTAGTTTCACATATAGAATAACCCCCTTATGTCAGTTAGAAATATTACGGGGGCAACTGCAACACCGTGTATATGAAGTGCGAATTCACTCAAGCGTGTGAATAAACCAAAACAAAAGTTCATGTGACAGATGGATAGATCTCACCGAGGCCTGAAGTTTGAGTACCAACACGATGGGTCTAGCACCAGTGGTTCTCGAGTTATGACCAAAACAAAAGTTCATGTGACAGATGGATAGATCTCACCGAGACCTAAAGTTTGAGTACCAACACGATGGGTCTAGCACCAGTGGTTCTCGAGTTATGACCAAAACAAACGTTCATGTGACAGATGGATAGATCTCACCGAGACCTGAAGTTTGAGTACCAACACGATGGGTCTAGCACCAGTGGTTCTCGAGTTATGACCAAAACAAAAGTTCATGTGACAGATGGATAGATCTCACCGAGACCTAAAGTTTGAGTACCAACACGATGGGTCTAGCACCAGTGGTTCTCGAGTTATGACCAAAACAAAAGTTCATGTGACAGATGGATAGATCTCACCGAGACCTGAAGTTTGAGTACCAACACGATGGGTCTAGCACCAGTGGTTCTCGAGTTATGACCAAAACAAAAGTTAATGTGACAGATGGATAGATCTCATCGAGACGTTCAGATTGAGTACCAACACGATGGGTCTAAGTCCATTGGTTCTCGAGATATGACCAAAACAAATTATCACGTGATAGATGGGTAGATCTCATCGAGACGTTCAGTTTGAGTACCAACACGATGGGTCAAAGTTCAGTGGTTCTCGAGATATGACCAAAACAAATTATCACGTGACAGATGGGTAGATCTCACCGAGACGTTCAGTTTGAGTACCAACACGATGGGTCTAAGTCCAGTGGTTCTGTAGATATGACCAAAACTAATGATCACGTGACAGATGATAATTCCGACCCCTCACTCGCATGATCGCATCGCATTTCGCATTTCGATGCTAGCTAGCTAGCTAGCAGCGGAGCGCAGGCGCTATATAGCATTTAGCATTTAGAGTACCACAGATAAATAGCACATACTTCATTGCTTTGTGCGTTCCAAAACAAACGAACCAACAAAGTTTTACGAACGAAACAGCAATGCTAACTAAAATTAAATGTGATTATTGCTTAGCATTTAGCATTAATTTTTATTCATCAGGGCGCTTAGCAGTGCTAAATGCTAACGGGGTATTCATTATGAATTAATTTTGTTAATGCTAAGCATAACAAGACTAATTCCCGGTAGACGCATGACCTAAAGAAATTAATTCCTTTAGAGTCGCTCAAAAGTAAAACCGGTAGGTACTGGTTGAATGAAAAAAGCGCGATAAACGAATATTGAACGAGGAAACCTGCTGAGGTTGACTAGAAGAAATGTCCTTTGGCAATAAGGCAGAATGCATGAAATATCTGTATACATTTAACATACATATTTATCAATAAACAAAAAAAATTACAAGAGCTAGCTGCATCCAACACGATAGTCGACCTATGGTGGGTAAGCAGAAAAGAGCTCTCCATACATATTTACGCCGATGTTTGTTACTGAAATTCAAGCGAAAAATGCTATCAAATTGAATGAAAGTACTTACTCGTGAAAGGTGACTCCATCTGTGTTCAAGTTTGAATTTTTCGACGACTTTTTGCACCAAAGCACTGCACAATGAGGCATTTTGTGACAGACGCGCACGTTCGCTCCGCCTGAGCGGCGGACGGAGACTAAGATCGGTCGCCGGCGCTAGACTGACGCGCTGGCGCGTGTGCGCCGACGCGCGGCTACCCCTGTCCTCCTATGTATAGCGTATCCAGGCTTACTGACTCGTGGGCACTATACACCAGATATAGGTAATGTAAATAGGCAGTGTGGTCAAATTCTTCAGTATTCATGTTTATGCTGTAAATATTAATGTTCTTGTGGTCGGTAGTATGGGTTAATTATTTGTAAGTTACTTACTGTAATATAATACTTATAAGGTACTAACAAAACATTGTGACTTGCGAAGTTTTTGTCAGTTCTTCTTCGCATTGAATTTAGAACTGGCGGAATTTTCGACATGTCCAAGCGTAGGTTACCTACCCATGGATGAAATTATACAATAAACAATAGCCAGCAATGCAAAGGGAGGTCTCCGGTACGGCACCTTCCTTCTCTTGGTTGATTTCGCCCCTCTGACTCAGTCACCCATACAAGTACATTAAAAAAAATTTTTATTGAAATGTATGCAATTGAAATTTTTCGTAGTAGGTATTAACAAATGCTCTATTTCAAGCGATACCTTATCAAATGGTATATAGTTCACGAGTATTTAATAATTTTCAGTTAAAATAAGAAATATACCTAAATGTTAAATTATGAACTCGGTTTACCGGTGCGAACTAAAAACTAAATATACCTAAATGTTTTACTAAAATTAATATGTATATGAATATAGCCAACAATCCAGGGAAGTCTCCGGTATGGCACCTACCTTCTCGGAGGCGATATTGGCTAGTCAGAGCATGTGCTGTGGCCCCTCTGACTCAGCCACCCATACCGGAATACATAAAAAAAAAAGAATATGTAGACGTAGCAAGTAAGTCAGCTCAGTGCCCCCGCCATATTTGAATGCGCCCGATTCTCCGGCGAGTGACAGCGGTTGCGGGGCGGCGCGGCGGCGGCGCCCGCGCCTGGGCGGACGCGGTAGCGACGGATATGAGCGAGTGGAGTGTTCTACATTTAAATTCCAAGTGGCGCCCGTTTGTTTTGGCGCCGTATTATTGCTTCCGAAGGCGACTTTAGTCGCTCTCAAGGTTGGAGTGGCCCTTTTGTGGTAAATAAATTTAAATTAAATTAAACGCGATAACGAACAAAAAGTGCGGAACTGTAGTAAATGTTCATAAATCTTAACGGCGATATCGCGGTTAAGATTTATGAACATCGGCCGCGAACGTCACTGCTACTGTTACCGTAAATCGCAATTCACTTCAGCTCCGAAAAATCGTCGGGTACCGTACCCGTTGTACAGCTTGTTACAGTAGTCACTACCTAATTAAAGTTGTATACCCTACGACAATGAAAAAATAAATAAAAAAGCCAAACTAGTTAATTTAATGTGCAGACAATGTAATGTTCTAATGCGATCTTACAACAACGGGTTCAACCAGACCGAATTGGAACCACCGCACTGAATCAAAGGTTTGTCGAAGCGGCGGTCCAGTTCAGTGTAGCCGGCATGATGAAAGGGAAGCTCTGACATGGCTGGGCTTGGCTGGTGTTATGGGCTAACACCACGGATGTAGTAGGTGATGTAGCCAGCCAGCCAACCTATGTCAAGTTCCAGAAACAATACAATCATGTGTGTTCTATCGCTTATTCCATTGAGAGTGCTCGGAGGAGCTGTTTGACGCGATCCTGCCGTCCCCTTTGCACCTCTTCACCACGCGCACTGGGCAGAGATTGCATCATCTTGACATGCATGGACTTAACGCGAACGCGTACTAATCGGTTCTGCAGTTCTTTCCTTCACAGAACTGGTAAACGCTGGAATGTTCTCCCCGACCAAATATTTCACCTCAAGTATTAGTCTCGGATCCTTCAAGAGACGCGTGAAGTGACCTGTCAGGCCGGAATGGCATTTGCAACAACCGTGTGCGTCCGAATGTCAGTGAACTTCGTTAGTACCCTTCTTTCACTATCAGTTCTATTAGATGGCAGTATTTGCTAACTTTCATAATATTATGCTAATTTGCTGGCCTCTCTCATTATGAAAAACATGCAAGGATGAGCAGGGGTTGCGATGTGTGATTTGAAGAGTCAGGAGAACATAAAAGGTGTCGTCCAATTTTATAGGATCGATGCAATAAAACTGAAATAGAATCGTTAGTTAGTGAATGTCACGCTTTCTATAAAAAAGAAAATTATGAAATTTATTCAGATTCGCGATGGGGCCTGTCTATACTTCAGTCCTAGAAGGTTTTCATCCGAAGCTCGAGTATGGCAGGATATCGGGAGTGAGCGCTGATTAAACTGTGCTGTTTGTTTTAAAGTAGATATTGGCTATTGCATAAGCCTACCTGTTTGTTTATTTGCGAAGTGAACAGGGTGAGTGGTTTCAATTCAGAATGATCAGTGGCGCGGTGGTTATGTGTGCCCTTGCTTATCTTCCAGGAGGCATAGGTTCGGGCGAGGTTCAGCAGCCTCGCAGGTTATATTGCAGGCTATATCCTGCAAGAGGGCTATCGCCAGGGCCAAATTCGAGCATATCAGCAGAGTTGGTGATAGGCTGAACCAGCACCCAACTGGGAGCCGTCGCCGTGAGTTTTGGTCTCTCGCCAAATCTGTCGAATCCAATTTCTGCCGCTCCTCACTTCCACCTCTACAGTGTCCTGGGGGCTCACTTGCCCACTCCGCCAAGGAGAAAGCCGACTTCTCTTTGCGGAGAACTCCAACCTGGACGATGGGGGTGCCATCCCCTCATCTATAACTAGGTGTGAGAACTCCATGCCGGAAGTACAGTTCCGACAACGAACTGTGCGGGCGGAGCTTCGCTCCCTAGACACCAGGAAGGCGAGTGGGCTGGATAGGATTCCTGCATTGGTGCTGAAACGGTGTGCTCCCGAGCTGGCTCCAGTGCTAACGCGCCTTTTCCGCCTCTTTTATTCCACTTCCCGTGTGTCGGCAGCCTGGAAATGTGCATTTGTCCAAGCGGTCCCCAAAAAGGGTGAACGCTCAAGCCCTTCGAACTACCGACCTATAGCTCGTCGGACGCTATGTCAGTGAATGCCGGCGTATCGCAGGGATCTGTGCTGTCACCAACACTGTTTCTTCTGCATATCAATGACATGCTGCCACTCGGCAACATACATTGTTATGCGGATGGTAGTACAGCACATGGATCCTATACCAGTCACCCTTCAGCCATACGGGATGTTGTGGATAAAAAGAGGCGAAGACTTGTGTCTGAGCTCGAACAAACGCTTCGGTCTATTTCCGAATGGGGCCGTAGTAATTTGGTCGAGTTCAACGCTCCAAAAACAAAAGTTGCGCGTTCAGTGCGAAGAGAGCGGCATTCACACCAGCTCCTTCCTTCCGAGGCACGTCGCTTAACTTAAGCGACCACCCCGGGGTCCTCGGAGTCGAACTGTCGCACGACCTGAACTACCGGCGCCACATCGAGTGCAAGGCCAAGCTGGCTTCTAAAAAGCTAGGCGTACTCAATAAGGTGCGACGGTACTTCACGCCGCGCCGGGCCAAAGGCTGCTTTTGTATAAATCGCAGATTAGGTCCTGCTTGGAGTACTGCTCGAACTTGTGGGATGGCTCAACCAATTACCAGCTTGCGCCTTTGGACTCGATCCAGCGTCGAGCCGTGCGACTAATGGATGACCCCGACGTGTCCCGCGATTTAGAACCACTGCAACTTCGGAGGGATGTCGGCGCCCTAAGTGTGTTCTATCGCTTATTCCACGGGGAGTGCTTGGAAGAGCTGTTTAACACGATTCCGCGGTCCCGTTTCCACCTCCGTACTACGCGCACTGGGCAGGAATTGCATCCCTATACGCTGGACTTACCGCGGATGCGTACTAATCGGTTCTGCAGATCCTTACTCCACAGAACCGGTAAACTCTGGAACGCTCTCCCTGCCCACATATTTCCCCCCAAGTATAGTCACGGATCCTTCAAGAGAGGCATGAATGGGGCACCTGTCAGGCCGGCATGGCATTCGCAGCCCCCGCATGCGACCGAATGTCCATGGGCGTCGCTAGACACCTTAAGGGTGGCTCGGCGCCAGATGTCGAGCTTACTATAAAAAAAAATTGGCTTGTCGGAGCATGTGCTTTGGGCCCTCCGACTCAGCCGGATTACATAAAAAAAAACAAATTCCGGATTACATAAAAAAAATACCGAAATACCGGATCACATAAAAAAAAGAGACGAAAAAGTCACCAGTCAGCCACCTTCATAGGGCACTTGCGAAGTAAATAAATTCGCGTCCGTGATCCAGAAGTATTTCCCATTGAAACGCTGTGAGGTGTGACGCTATAGTTGATAGAATATTTCAATGTAGACGGCCGAACAATAGGGGGGAGTTAACGACGCGAGAAGGAGGGGGGAGGGGGGGGGGGGGGGGGCTTTTTTAATTCCGCAAACGGGTCTGCAGGAGAGGAGGGAAAATTTAAGGAAGGGAAGACGAAGGTCTAATAGGTGCCTAATAAGAAAATTATAGATTTTTTTTGTCGTTCAAATTTTATTTATTGTTTCAATAAAAACTAAATAAATAATACACTAAAACTAAAACTAGTCTTAAATATTATGAAACCCTACAAAAAATAAATTTCCGAAAAGTGCGCTGAAACCCCGTCTCTGCCGACGCCAAGTGTACCCAGCACGCTCGCCGCGTTACCCATCTGAATTTCAATACCAATTATAGAATTAGGTTTACTACACATAATCCACTTCAGATTAGGATGAATCACCACAGATTCACATGTAAGTAACTCAGTAAACTCGCCTCTTCCCATCCCCACACACTGCCGAAATCATCAAACTCAATACAATCAAAGCTTCACCATCCGCATCATTAAGTCATTCAGCCCACACCAATAGATCTAAGAACCTGGGAATCATCATACATCTGATACCTCGGCGCCAGGGTTGCCAGATGTCCGGTTTTGGACCGGACAGTCCGGTTTTTGAGGCTTGTGTCCGGTCTCCAAAATAATGAAAAACCGGACGCCAAAACGTCCGGTTTTTCTTCATATAACGCAAATATTTACTTTTTCAGAACATTTTAATACTAATATTACTGTGTTCTTCTTCATTTCTCAGTTCGCAATCAATTCAACCCTTTTATGTATACTCTATTTCCCATCTATTTTCAAAAGTAAATGCCATGAAACAACATAAAATCAACTTTAATTTTGTAAGTACCTGAAAAGTCCAAGGCCCTTTGATGAAAAATTTCCGGTTTTTTCAACTGAACCATCTGGCAACCCTGCTCGGCGCACACCCGGCCTAAATATCGTCCATTAAACCATAGATACATTCGAAAAATTCAAACCCATGACAATGACAACGCCATCTATCATTCGTCATCATCATTTGACATATTAAACTTGCATATTGCATATATATAAAACATTTTTATCTGACGACGACAATAAGTCGAAATATCATAAAAAATCAAAGTAAAAAATATGTATTTTTTTACTTTCTAATATGCATTAATATATAATAAAAATAACTAGAACCAAATATTGGTAACAAAACTATTCAATTTGTAATTTATCTACTAACATTCAGTATCAATTTAAAAAATTTAGAAAAAAAATAAGTGTTTACATAATTATTAACAAAAACAGAACATAGACAAAAAACATTCGAGATTCGAACGTATAAGTGACGACGACCCCAACCAGCTGTGTTCATACAGGCGTGAGCTTGGAAAGGTCCAATCCATTCTTCGACAATAATGATCGAGGAATAAAAATGTCAATTTGTGTCGCGATGTTTTTTAATCAGTCCTCGCTATATCTACGCTGCTGGCGCTACGAATTGCTCGAGATTATTCCTGACTTGGGGACATAGAATGTTTGGGGACATTTTTAGTTTTGATTGCGTGTAACCGGTCGTGAGAAGAAACTGACACGGTTGGCTTGGCTACATCACCTACAACATCCGTGATGTCACCCCATAACACCGGGTGAACTAGGTGCCATGTCAGGGCTTCCCTTCGGTCGTGCCGGCTACACTGAACTGGACGGAAAACACAAACTATTTACATAGCCGTTTCGACCGACGTTTCATTCAGTGCGGCGGGTTGAACCCTACCACCTAGTAAGGTAAAAAGGGAAGGGACCTACAGTTTTACGTGGAATCCGAACCTCGGTCAGCCTCCAACGGTCAGCGGTCACCCATCCAAGTAGTGACCGCACCCAGCGTTGCGTTGCGTCCATCAATAGCGACAGTCGACTGTCTGCACCACTAAGCTATCGAGGTCCTATTGATTATTTTGTTAATTAACCTAAGAAGTATTACTATATTTTTATACTAGCTGTTGCCCGCGGCTTCGCTCGCGTGAAATTCGTATTTCAAAGAATAATCTAAGTAACTAAAGGCGAGGCCGAAGGCCGAGCTGCGTTCAGGTAAACGATAAATCTTCGCAAATAAAGTAAGCAACTAACGGCGAGGCCGAAGGCCCATGCTGCATCCTGGAAGACAATAAACCTTCACGAAGAAAGTAAGTAACTAAGGGCGAGGCCGAAGGCCGAGCTGAGTTCAGGAAGACGATAAACCTTCTCGAAGAAAGTAAGTAACTAAGGGCGAGGCCGAAGGCCGAGCTGCGTTCAGGTAAACCAAAAACCCTCTTCTGCCGTCGGGCCTCGCCCTAAATGACTTCCTTTCTTCGATAGCATATAATATCGTTTACTCTATCTATTTATTTAATAAAAATATAAAAAAGTAATATTAATAACTAAATAATTAAAACCTACCTAACAAACATTAAAATAACTATCATAAAAGGGGCATTTTCAAATGTTCCTAGAACACTTGCGGCATTACCCCGCTGGATGGCAAAGCTTACCGTTTGAATGAAGTAGGCCTTGATTGCGGGACACCAGTTGCGTCCACCAGCAGAGGCCCAAGCCTCTTCAAGAAGCTTTTGGCTTCAATGACTGCTCCAAGGACCGAGGGTTTCAACCGCAAACGCAACAAATTCGAAATCTCTATAATATTTATTGCGTTTGAGGCTGTCCGCCCAGGCCTCGGCCGCGCCGGCCGCTCTTGAAGATGCCCGAACGTGACTTGGAGCCAATGTGAGAACAGAAATGGCGTCCCACATCAAAGACCTACCCTTAGCCCATGGAACTAAGGTGATACCATCCGGCCTCTTGCCATCCGCAATATCCGGAATAACCGCAAGGTTTTAGGATGCACGGTATGTTTGCCGTCAGAAGCGTGGACTTTATAATAAAATTTAAATTAATTTAACTCAATCTTAATATCGCTTAGTTACCTACTTTATTCGAGATGGTTTAGCTTCATCCTGAACGCAGCTCGGCCTTCGGCCTCGCCCTTAGTTACTTGCTTTCTTCGAGATGGTTTATCATTTATCAGAACGTAGCTCGGCCTTCGGCCTCGCCTTAGTTACTTACTTTCTTCAAGAAGGTTTACCTTCTTCCTGAACGCAGCTCGGCCTTCGGCCTCGCCCTTATTTACTTGCTTTCTTCGAGATGGTTTATTATTTATCAGAATGTAGCTCGGCCTTCGGCCTCGCCTTAGTTACTTACTTTCTTCAAGATGGTTTAGCTTCTTCCTGAACGCAGCTCGGCCTTCGGCCTCGCCCTTAGTTACTTCCTTTCTTCGAGATGGTTTATTATTTATCAGAACGAAGCTCGGCCTTCGGCCTCGCCTTAGTTACTTACTTTCTTCAAGATGGTTTAGCTTCTTCCTGAACGCAGCTCGGCCTGCGGCCTGCCCATAGTTACTTACTTCATTCAAGAAAGAATGTTTTTCTTCTTCCTGAACTCAGCTCCACCTTCCGCCTCGCCCTTAGTTACTTTCATCGAGAAAGAATATCGTTTACGTGAGCGCAGATCCGCCTTCGGCTCCGCCTTTAGTTATTTACTTTCTTTTTTTTAAATACGAATTTCACGCGAGCGAAGCCGCAGGCAACAGAAATATAAATTGCACCAATGACAGCGACATAAGTTCGACTTCAATTTTAAAAATTTTTTATTTATCAAACATTTTGTCACCGGCCAGCTCACGTCGAGATGACAGTTCTCCGTTGTCAACTTGACATTTAAATTTTATAATAATTTTAATTTTTATTATATTTTTTTGTTTATTATGTTAATCCGGGATATACACTGTCACTATACAAAGTTTCGTCAAATTCCGTTCAGTGGTTTTTGCGTGATGCGCGTACAGACAAAGAGAGATTATTAATTTAACGATTTTATTATATGTATAGATTATATTATTAAATTACTTATATTTTTGTTTATGTTGATTGTAACCATTGATTTTATAGGGGGAGTCAGATGTACCGTCAGCGATGTTTTAAAGGTAACATGAAATTAGTCTTCAATTATGTCCTAAGATGGCGCCAGGAGTATCGAATTTGAATTAAATAATTTATTATATTTTTAAATCTGCTAATTATAGAACGATGCTAAGCGGGAACAGCATAGTTAAATTTAAAGATTATTTTATATTAAGTAGAAATTTCAAAATAGTGTATTTTAATGTTTTCATAATTTTTCCAATAAATATTTTCATGTTTTGTCAGTCCGTGAGCTTGGCGGATAAAATGTATAATTTCGCCGCTTCTGCATCATAGATGTCAGACCAAAGTTAAGTTGTCCTATTTGTCTATAGATGGCATGCCTATTTCTTATTATATTTTAGTTGCCAAATACCAAAGAGATTAAATGTCTTTGCCAAATACCCACCAACCAAACCTGCGTGCAATTCAAATACGCGCGTGCGGTTAGGATAAAGTGGAGATACCTTCTTTAAAATTATATTTTTTTACCTCACCACCTTTGAAAACGGAAACAAACACGATGGATTAAATATAATAATAATAATAAAAATCGTTAGCCATTTATAAGAAAATCGACCTCAACGAAATAATTTGTATGACAGCTACCCTTATTTTTTTTAATTAAAAAAAACTAAAAAAGGTACCCCTAGATTATCATTTCAAACTACTAAATACGAATTTTGAACGAAATCGGTTGAGCAGTTTAGGCACAAGGTCGCTGGACGGACACACACACACACACACACACATACATGTTTCTCAAAACCACTTTTTTGGGATCGTTGACAGATATATAGCCCAAATCTGTACTGTGTGGGGCCGGTACTTTAAAAGAATAGCCCCACTGCATCTCTCCCCGTGTATGTCGTAAAAGGCGACTAAGGAATATGACCCCCTTCTTATATTACTAGGTGGTAGGGTTTAACCCGCCCGGGTTGGTACCACCGCACTGAATGAAAGGTCGGTCCAAACGGCTATGTAAATAGTTTGTGTTTTCCGTCCAGTTCAGTGTAGTCGGCACGACCGAAGGGAAGCACTGACGTGGCACCAAGTTCACCCGGTGTTATGGGCTGACATCACGGATGTTGTAGGTGATGTAGCCAACCGTGTCAGTTTCAATAAAAAAAAAAAAAATCAGTCGCATTCTCAACTTCGACATTTTGGACGATCACAATACTTCCTTTCTCCTTACAGTCGCTCGAAAGTAAAAAGCCACCTCCATAGTTTTTAGCCGTTGCGGCAATTTATCGATCGACGCGCGACGTTCGCTTGTTTTGGAACACGCAAATGTTTGCGTGGAGCGTGCAGGCAAGCGATACGGGTTACTGCGCGTGGAAAAAGGATGACACAATATCGATGCGATCTCTTGAGACGGTCGGTTCTGTATTCACGCGATACGCACACTACCATAATCGCGGTGTCTCGTTTTAGTAATAGTTGAAGTATGAACAAAATGTCTTTGAGTATGAAGTAGGGAGTCCAGGCACCGAATTAAAAAAAGTTGAGTCCAGGGCTATTTTTTCCATCTACGATGCTGCTGGTGGTGTTATACCAAAGAGATTAAAAGAGGGTGGGTTTAATGTATTTGTGATAAGTTTTACAGAATATATAAGTCAATGATATTTTATATAAAATTGTAAAATTGTAGATTTTACCGACGACGACACGACGACGAATAAAATAAAAAAATAGTAAATCTGATTTAAATGCAAAATTGATAATAAACCATCGCTTCTCTTATATTCTCTATCTTTTTCGGGAGGAAGGAAGGGATTCCTTCCTCGCCCATCTCTCACTCACCTCTCTCCCGGTCTTCTCTCCTCGATCCCGCCTTCCTCCCCTCCTTCCCCTCACCCTTCACGGACCCCCTATTTGCCACCTTCCCTTTCGCCCATTCCCTCCCTCTCTCCCTACTTCCCTTCCTCCCCTCATGTCGCCCCTCCTTCCCATCACCCTCGCATTCCATTCCTCCCCTACTACCCCTCATCCTGTCCGCAA
This sequence comes from Nematopogon swammerdamellus, assembly GCA_946902875.1. NCBI lineage: Eukaryota > Metazoa > Arthropoda > Insecta > Lepidoptera > Adelidae > Nematopogon > Nematopogon swammerdamellus. The sequence goes on from OX336359.1 coordinate 12,630,898, forward strand.
CCCCCTCTTACCCCGCCCCTTCCCCCTTTCAACCTCTCACTCCCTCGATATCCATTCCTCCTCGTTCCCTCTACTACCTCCCTCCCCCACACCTACCCTCATTCACTAACCCTTCCTCCCTCCATACCTCTCCTCCTCTTCTTCTTTTTTTTATGGAAACTGACATGGTTGGATACATCACCTACAACATCCGTGATGTCGGACATGTCGTGCAGGCTATACTGAACTGGACGAAAAAAAACGAAAAAACTATTTACATCAAATCTCTTTGATTTACATAGCCGTTTCGACATACGTTTTATTCAGTGCGGTGGTACCAACCCTAGTAAGGTAAGAAGGGAAGGGTGCTACAGTTTTTCGTGGAATCCGAACCACGGTCAGCCTCAAATGGTCGAGCGGTCACCCATCCAAGTGTTGACCGCGCCCAGGGTTGCCTGCACCACTGAGCTACCCAGGCTGACAAACGTACCTCCCACCCACTCCCCCTTCTTTTCTCTCCCCCTTCCTCTTCCTGACCATTATTCATTATTTCTTACCAAAAGCAGTAACTATTGAGTAATCTGTGCCAAAAGCCTAGATAATAAATTTTCATATCCTTACCTAGAGAAATCATGGATTCCCCATACAAAAACTTTCACCCCTATTTCACCCCTTATTTTTAGGTTTCCGTATCCCTGTACGGAAGCCTATTACTAAGCCTCCGCAGTCTGTCTGTCCGTCCGTCCGTTTGTCTATCCGAGGGCTGTATCTCTTGAACCGTAATAGGAAGCCCGTTGAAATTTTCACAGAATATGTGTTACTATAGCGGATATAACAACAAATAAGCGGAGCTAGGTACAACCCAAGTACAACCAAAGAGTTTGTAAATTCTTTGGACCGGAGTAAAACCGCAAACAGGAAATTACAATCTTACACGTTCAACGCCACATGAAAAATCCAGTATTTCCGTTTGGGCCACGGGGCTCACCGCTCACCGGTGAGCCTTTCCTTACTGAACCATTCAGGGCATGGGGGTCACCGGTGAGCCGCGTGAGAGGGCCTACGTAAACGCTTCCTACAAGCCACAGAGCGCAGCTACAAAGCCAATATGGAAGTGAGCCGCATGGCCTTGTAGTCGAAGCGGACGGCGTGGTTTTCAAATCCAATAGAAACTTGTAGTTTTTTATTAAGTTAATTGTAACGATGCTAGGGCTGCTCTTAACGATAAGGTAGAAAATAATATTTGTATTAATAGAATTAATAAAACCAGAAAATAATAAGAAAATATTCGTCAAAATAAAAATGAACATAAAATTTTCTTCATTGCCAAATAAGAAGACATTATTTATTACGAAAATAATTTATGAAATTGAACAAAACAAAATATTTATGAAATTGAACAATCACAACATTATGACACTTCATTATTTAAAATAATCAATCATCTTAACCCCAAAGGGTTTAACCATAAACAATAAAGAATTATCCGTGAGTCATGTTAAAACAAGGCAAACAAAGGAATGGTTTAGTTGGGCTGCTTTGGCAATAAGTGGATACTTTTTTCGACTTGGTTTTAGCCTGTTTGCTACCCATTATTGGTACGTTCTTTGCATAACATTGGTGACATGTTCTTCTCACTTTTCTGGCCAATCCCTCTTTCCTTTCCAGAGTGTGTTTCATTCTCTTCCGTCTTTCTATATGCATTTCATAGTCGCTATCCTCACTCTCCGACAAAAGAATTCGACAGCATCTTCTTTTCGTTGGTTGAACTTGTCACGTAGTGAATTTTAATAGCGGACTGTCGAAATGCCGTTTACCGAAGTGTCAGAGACACATTGCCAGTACGGAGGAAAATACTCCGTACTAAGGCTACGGTACACGTGAGGCGTCCGTTACTATTCCATATTATTACTGCCAACCTACATTTTTGAAAATTCAATCACACATATCTCGGCGTACTACACTCTCACTACGTAACCGAGCACACATTCTTGCATCATTTACCGAGCGTGAATTTCCACGATCTCTTTCCGCTGTCCGCCCATACTAAAATTATATATTGTTTGACGTAACGAAAAAGGTAGCGAGCGTCGGTATGGAATTTCTGTTTGCTGTATTTGGCAACACCGCACATCGCGGTGTTGATTAATGGGTTGCCAGGCGGTTAAAATATATCCCAAATAGACGGGAATTCACATTCACCTCGGTTGTATTTATCTTACATATTAATTCAGACATCATCGGAGGACCCCTAGTAGAGGTCCATTATTATCAACAAATGGTGTTACAGGCCTTCAGCCACTTAGATTCAGGTAACCACATACAGTGCGCGTCATTGCGTGCTAGCCGACTTCATTCCGCAGCCACACCACAAACGCGCGCTGTCACCTATAAAAGCGGTACTCAGTCAACCAAGACTTCACTTCTTCTGTTAAATAATTCTCCGCTGCAAGATAAAATATAACGCGCTCGATCTGCCGCCGTGAGTTACACTAGTTTCCCTCGCGACCGTGCCACTGTCAACGAGCCGCGGCGCTGTACCACCGCTGCCGTCGGACGTTTCCAGCCGTTCATCTCAGCGTTGAGAGAGGAGTCCCCACAGCCAGGGTTACGGGTAACATTACACTCTCTTCAGCTCTGCCTTGCCTGTCGCTTGTGAGACACCGCCGGCCTAGCGGTTGTCGTTGCGCTTCACGCACAAAACGTATAACGCCCATCTGTGTATTTTCTCTCTTCCCATCCACAGGGCACCGTGATATGTGTGCATTATTTAATGTGGGTGTGTTTGTGTGTGTGTGTGTACAGCTCCTACGTCTACACGTAGTCTCTTCTACGTTACACGTAGACTTCCACGTTCTACGTTCTCCGTCCGAGGACGCCTGCATCATCTGCGACGGCATAGCCGGTACGAGCCACCTGGGCCCTACTCCTCGTCCGGCTGTTCCGAAGCAGAACTTTGTGAAGAGGGTGGAGATCGAGCGACGCGTCGGAGACTTCGTGTCGGCCTTCCTGCGAAGACCTTCGTCTCCCCTTCCGAAGCTAAGTTCTCGGATAGAATTATAGCTCTAATCGATTAGCTCGGTCGTCACCCCTACGATGCTCAAGTGATTCTGAAAACTCACACCCTGTCTTTTTACATCGTATATTTGTGTTTTATGAAATAAACGATAAAATTATATTTCTGAGCCGTATTCTATTATTTAAGTCCCCTTTTTCGTCTCAAACTACGTCTTCATAGAATCTATTCCGAAACTACGGTTCAGAAGATCTATCTCGATGTTTTCTAACTGCGTTAGCGCTTCTTGTGTTAACTCGAAATCTTCAAAATAATCATTTTTGGCGAGAAAAGCGTAAAACATCCTCAATTGTCGACGCAGCCGGACCGGGATTGATCGCTGCGTCCGCGGCGCGCGCGCAACGGGTGGGCCGCGGCGTGACCCCGCGGCCCCAGCCAACAGAAAAATACAAATCCTTCATAGGAGGCCACACGATCCACCCGTGAGCCTTCTGCTATATCTCGAAAATTAGACGGTAAAAGTCGCAAATTTTTATTTTCCTTACAAATTACCGCATTTTATAAACTTTGTGATGAAAATCTCAAGTTGATGAAAATTACGGATATAATGAGTTTGGCTTGGCCCGAACCGAAAAGTACGCTAGGCCCACCGGTGGGTCGTATGGCGTTCAACGTGTTAATTGTGGGCTGATTTTGAAAATTCTTTTTTTGTTTGGTAGGTCATACTTCAGAGGTGCTCCCATTGAAATTTTATTGAAATTGATTGAGCGGTTTATGAAAAAGCAACAAAATACTATTGGTGTGTGGTTACCTTCAGCAAAACTTTTGTGATGTGGGCTTTTTCAGCAATTTGCAGTTTGACACATGGCGAATAATTCTGTACCACTTCAACCGATTTCGATTATTCGATTTCGATTATTGTTTTTTATGTAATATTGTTTTAAAAATATAAAACCGACTTAAAAAAAATAAACTAGAACTAAAAAGTATTAAATAGGTAGAATAGGTACCTAATATTTTGAAATTTTCTCTGTCATTGTATTGAAATACATGAATCGATATTGTCATTCATATTCGGACCCTTGTTTCATGAATATTCTAAATTTGAAATCTTTTCCGACCGGCCAGATGCGTTTAATATATTATAATACGAGTACGAGTACCATCGAGCTGGTCTGATGATGGAGACGGAAGGTGGCCATAGGAACTCCTAAACTACACATGATAAACCCATCGTGTTTGGGCTCGTTGAATTTGTCATCACGAGCAATTTACTTTAGACCTAGGAGATTCTCAATTCGACGGTATGTTTTCTTTTTTTGGATGTTTGTTACGCGATTACTCCGTCAATTATTGTGGGCCGATTTTGAAAATTCTTTTTTTTTGTTTGAAAGGGGATAACCATGACGTGGTTCCATTTTAATTTGGTCGAGATCAGATTGGAAAGCGAGGCGGAATCGCGAGGCCGAAGGTCGAGCGATTCCGCCGAGTACATTAATAGCAAAAAATTCAAAAAAAAACTGTGAAATAAAAAACTATTTAAAAAAATATATAAAAACCGCCTTCAAAAATGTATGAAATAAAAAAAATCGAACCCTAGAGTTGAAGGCGGTGCTAAAGCAAGCAAAAATGATACATGAAAGAAAACATGCGTGGATGATATCCTTTGTGATTTGTGTAGCCTTCTTTAGCACCGCCTTCAACTCTAGGGTTCGATTTTTTTAATTTCATAAATTTTTTAAGGCAGTTTTCATATTTTTTTTTTACATACAATGCTGACATTATTAGAATGAAGAGTGACGAGTATTTGTTTAACTGTTCAACTAAATAAATACGTTCTATCCACAGAGCACGGAATACCGCGCGCGCGCGCGCGGGGGTATTCCGTGCTCTGTGTGGATCTATCTATTAAAAGCGCACAAACAGGAAATTACAATCATAATAATATTTTGTTCCGTATACCAAATAATTTTCAAAACATTTTTTTATTTTATTTAATTTGATAAGAAGTGTTAGTTTAATTGTAAATTGTCATAATTTTATTATTCAAATATAATTAAAAATTTTGGAATTTACATAAATAATGTTCTTTATAAATATAAATGAAAGCGCCATCTTTTGTCTAGTAGCAGTAATTCTACAGCCTAGTGACAATTAAAGGTACCTAGATACATGTTGTATTTCAACTAGATAGCGCCCTTAGTATAGAAGTATTAACAAACATTAACGCCACCTGTTTGTTTTACGACAACATCAAGAAAAATTATTACCGCCCCCTGTTGGTTTTACGATTTACAACGTTACCAAATTTGTTATATGGAGTGGTCTATCTGTCCCGACAGGGTTATAAAATCAATGATTGTAACTTTCTAATAAAAAAATCCTGAAACATCTACTGTGCTTTATTTTAAAATCGAAAAATCCTGTGATTTCCCACATCCGGCCGCAATCCTGTCAGGAGCCTAAAAATGCTGAAATCTCAGTAAAAATCCTGAGATATGGTAACCCTCATCAAGAGGGGCATGAATGAGCACCTGTCAGGCCGGCATGGCATTGTCAACACCCGCATACAACCGAATGTCCACGGGCATCGTTAGACACCTTATGGGTGGCTCGACGCTATATGTCGAGCTTTCAATTAAAAAAAAGACCGCCCGCCATGTGGAACGACGACATCATATACATCGGAGGTGATCAGTGGTCCCGTACCGGTGAAGGCCGCTAGAACTGGACTGGAGGAAAATTGGAGAGGCGCATGTTCAGCAGTGGACACATAAACGCTGATTGACTGAAAAAGGGCACACTGTAAAAGTGGTACAGGAATACCTTAGTTAGAGATGGTTAGAGTAACCAACCAGTATCTTCCGATTCCCACGAATAGCGCCGGGCGTACACCGAGCGGCGCCGATACACTCAAAGTTATCTCAATTTCTACCTACAGGCTGGCTACTGCAGTGGTTCTCAACCTGGCGGGTCCAAATTGAGCATCTTCTCTGCGCCTTAGATTCAGATTCAGATTCAGATATTTATTTCGCCATAAAGAACACACAACAAAACAATAACAATATTACATTGAGACATATGCATATTCAGTATGGTTCGTCATAGTTTTTGTTTTATCCCGTTAAGCAATGCAATAATAGACGGCGACAAAACTGCTTTTGCGGATAAGCCTTGTAGGCTTCGCAGAACATAAAATTGTAAAATTTAAAAGTATAAATAAATTAAAAATTAAAAAAAAATTATCTATAAGGAAGAATCGGGCAAGAAACCTTACAGAGCTTTTTTTTTTTTAAATGCTTAAATATAACTTACATGATAATTTTTAATTATGTTAACTATAACATACTACATCTACCTAATAACAAATAAAAATATTAAGTAAAAGATTATCTTTAAAAATAAGAATAAAGTACAAAGAACATAGGGTTCAGTCAAATTTATACATATAAAAATATTCACTTACTTACTGACGAGGTTACCATCGTGCGGCACGGCGATATCGACGAGCGTTGCGCGCCTCGCCTCCCGGTCCACTATCACAATATCGGTCTGTTCGCGAGAATAGTCCTGTCTGTGATAATGGATCGGTGAGAGTGTGACATGACCGTTCTCGAGAACTGGCGGTGGATTGTACTTAAGTATAGTTAGGAAGCTCTTTAAGTAATATTATATTATTATTTTTAATTTTTTCATTGAGCATTTTTAAGCCAGTAAGACTGCACTGGAACTTGTCACAATTTGTTCTATCCGGTTCGATTATACCCACGAGACGATGCACCGGCAAGAAACTTTGCAGGGTATTTTTTTTTTTAATGTGGATTTTTGAAGATGTATCCCGTGATAACTAGACCAATCTAAATGCTGCTAAATATAGTGCAAACATAAACTACTGCAAAATATAGAACAATTCCTTGTCTATCGATAACATGTTTTGGTTCTAAAATTGTATCATTTTCTATACAAACTTTACTATACGGTAACCAAATGTTGATTTTTTCTTTCGCGTGAACTTTGAAGACCTGATCTCAGAAACTAAAGAGAATTTGAATGGGATTTTTTATAGCAAAATTACGCCATTTGTTATATCTATCGATCACACGCTTTTTAAACTTCTAAATGCGAGGGATCGCAATTTATGAAAAAAAAAACCTTATGAAAACCACTACGCGCTACGCCGCCGCCCCGTTGGCATTACTATAGGCGCCTTAACCAGACAGGTGCTTCTACACGAACAGCAAGCTTCCCTTATCCCACGTCAGGTGTACACTGTACAGTCATCACAAAAATTCACAGATTTCGTGCCTCACACGACTATCGAGCACATTGGAAATGAATCTACAGAATCCGAAAAAAAAATTCGTTCTGACTTTTTTCAAAAAGGTTACGCTACAGGGCAAACCCTTAACCCGAGCGTCTTTGTTTTAGACTCCAATTGTAGCTGACTAAATTGTCCAGAGGACTTTCCTAATTTTTTTTATATCATTCTTCTTTTCCAAAATATCGAGCGCCAAAATAAAAAATTCGGAAAAAATAGAATATTTTTTTCACTATTTCGGCCATAACTTTTTTCGTTTTTGACTTTCACGAATAATTCTTTTTGCACCTTACAGCTCTCATGAATACGCATCTTTTTACGAGCTTGAATATCATATCTTCACAACTCTCCGAGATATAAGGGGATCGGACTTTTTCGTGAAATCGGAGCCCACACTGGAGCGAACGAAAAGACATTTCCAATGTCAAAAGTTGAGAACCGCTACTCCACTCGCAGCCGGCAGCGCCGCCTCTGTTCCGCCAGACAGACGCCGCCGACGCCGCTCCGCCGCCGCGCCGCCTCCGCCTCCCTGACTCTTGAAGTTCCCACGTGCTCGTACAGTGGTTTTCGGACGTCCAGTTATATTTGTGGAACCCTATCTCACTCTCGAAAACTTGCTACGCGACCCTATGAGCAATCAGAATGGTGAATTGGGAACGACTTCAGTTCATACGCTGATTGATGACATACATAAAAAAAACCGGCCAAGTGCGAATCGGACTCGCGCGCCGAGGTTTCCGTACCACAACACAATATATTTGTGTTATTTTAATACAAACATTGTGTTTTATTTCATTCCGTTCGGTATCTCACATTTGGCCGGTTTGAGTTTGCAAGAAAGGTTTGTCACTTGTACGTATATACATAGGCCATATACCAACACGCTAAATAAAATAGCAATAGGGCTGGCTGAGCAGTATCAACGATATTATAGTATGAACGGAATTTAGTGTCGAATGGTAGCGCCGGATGGAGAGGGGTGAGAAGAACGGTGGGCAAGGGGTGGGAGGGGAGGAGGCGAGGGAGAATATAAGAGAAGCATCGTGAGGGAAAGTCACTGGTGTGGGATGCTACCTGCGCCGATACTCTGTGCAGCAGTCACGTTAAGGCATGCTCGAAGCGCGCCGGCGCAGCCGCTGAAACTGCAGCCCGCCACAAGCACACCAAATACAGTTCGGTGGCACACCAGCACATCTTCGCCGCATTTTCGGTGGAGACGATGGGGGCATGGTCTGAGGAGGCAAAGCGGCTCGCGAAAGACATCGGGATGTCCCTGTACGCTGCTTCAGGAGAACAACGTTCGCTCGAGTTCCTGAGGCAGCGTATCAGTGTGGCCATCCAGCGAGGCAACGCCGCTAGCGTCCTCGGTACAGTGCCCACATCGTCACACCTGGAGGAGGGTTATTAAGTTTTGTATTGGTTATAGGTTTATATTTTATTTTGTAGTTAGTTTCTTAGTTTTTAGTAGTTTTAAACAAACACCTAAAATAAAATAATTGTGAAACATTAAAAAAAAAAAAAAGTAGGTAAAACGAGAAGCATTAGTTTATTATCATATTTCCGTTTAAATCGGATTTGCTATTAAACTGACTCTACCGCGAGCGAAGCCGCGAGCTAAAGCCAGTACAAATATAAATGGACACAAGCTAACCCCCCTCGAAGCATAGCGTGACGGTACAGCATCGCTCAGTACCAGGGTGCAATGAGTCGTAACTGGGGTAGAAAAAAAAGTGATATAATTTGACTACGCCTCATCGCACGATCGAAAACTCAATGATACCATCTGCTTTAAGGGAATAAAGTAAAATATTTAGAGAGGGCATTCACTTATAGAGTATGTGAAAGGACATTGTACAGACACGAAAGTTTTTTTTTAAATGGAAACTGACACGATTGACTACATCACCTATTACGACAACGATGGCAGCCCATAACACCTTGGTGAATTAGGTTCAATGTTAGTGCTTCCCTTTTGCCGTGCCGGCTACATTGAACTGGACGTAAAAAACTGTAAACAGTAGTACGAACAGCCTATGTTCGCGTTGGACTTAGGTGCAATGGAAGTGTTTCCCACTTGTTTATGCTGGCTACACTGAACTAGACAGATACCGTGAACTATTTTTCAACTGACCTTCATTAAGTAAATCATCGCGAGGGAGCCGCAGCATACAAGCTGAGCTGGCTCCCTTTTCCTCCAAGGCCATGTGTATAATGTACCCACTGTATTACTGATGTGAAGAGAAAATAAACGCTATTCTATTCCATTCTAAGTCGCTTACACCGAAAAATAAATGAAGTTCATTTTTAGTGTAGTTTACTAAGAATTTACGTTAAAATTTATAAATTTGAATGTAAATCGGAAACCCGATGACATTTCTAAATATGTTTTAAATATATCTGAAAACAATTCAGAAAAATGCTTAGCGTAAAATTTCTTCATAAATTCTATAAAATGTAAAAAAATGAAAGGTAAACGGAAAGAAAGATCATTGTCAATTTTAGTAAGTTTGGAGATAATAAAAAAAACTGTTTTATTCTTTGTTACAAACTTTATTCAAATGAAAATTTAAACTAAGGTTGCATATTTGGTTTTAATCATTGCAACATGCTGTGGACTTATAAGTATGAGAAAAAATATTAAGAAGACACCTGCTGCTTCACCGTTCGGAACCGGTGTAAAACTGTAGGTCCCTTCCCTTGCCCCTTACTAGGTGGTAGGCTCAAATTGTAGCCGACTGGGTTGGTAGCACCGTACTGGATGTAAGATGGCCGCATAGCAGCCTCGGTTGTGTTCTCCTCTAGTCCAGTATAGCCAGCAATCCAGGGAAGTCTCCGGTATGGCACCTACCTTCTCGGAGGTTATATTGGCTGGTCGGAGCATGTGCTTTGGCCCCTCCGACTCAGCCACCCATACCGGATTACATAAAAAAAAAAAGAAATTATATAAAAAAGTGGCACAAAATGGGACATTGACTTTTGTTTCGATTTTCGATTAATATTTCCAATGCCCTCTACTGCGACGATGAGTTTTATTAAATTTTTCTAAGTATGCAGGTTGATAGCCCTCGCCAGTCCTTTTGAGCTTAGGTGGGACAATGATCTTTATTTACGCTAACCCTTCAAATATTATTAAATAACTTTAAAATATTCAAGTCACTAAATAAAAGTAAAGGTAAAAAAGTTTGCAGTTGACAGAAGATTTTTGTCAAACGTCAAAACTAATGGTGTGAACGCCGACCAATTTTGAGTAAAAATAATGTATGTAAACCGTTTCTGGCTATTTACATTGACGATGCCCCAATATTGCAGGGTTATTTAATTATAGCATCTGTTTCGAGATATTAGGAATATTGCAATAAGTTTAGCTAATTATGTAGAAACTTATACATTTTGTTGTTTTTTGTAGAGCCTGCCATAGATGGCTACACCGCATTTTGTTGCACTCCATTGCTGTCGGCACGAAGTGCCACGACAGTACCTCACTTTGGTCATATGCAAAGTAATATTTTCACCCTTTGCTAAATACCTTTGAAGTACGGTGGAGGGTCGGTACTCAAAAAGAATAGCCCCACTGCATGTCGCAAAAGGCGACTAAGTGATAACGGCGAGATGCCGTGCTAAAAAGCGACAGACTAGCCACCTCTCACGTTGGCACTCACCTTGAGTCATGCAGCAGATGGGTCTTCGTGCCCTACATGCTGCTTTATAGTTATTTTGTCCGAATAGGCACTTTGCCGACCGTATATGTAAATATGTGTAATTTCAGTACTTACGACTAATTTAAACATACCTAATCCGACACAAAACACCTTTCAGGAAATATTAGAAAAAGTATCAACTTTTTATAAGTAGTAAGAAGTAACTATGAACAAAGTATTTTAAAAACTGGTGACCCAAAACTTAACTGAAAGAACCATATAAAATACTCGTACAACGCATCATAGGTAACGATTTCGCCGAAATCTACGTTAGGTTAGGTTAGGTTAGGTTAGGTTAGGTTAGGTTAGGTTTGGTTAGGTTTGGTTAGGTTAGGTTAGGTTAGGTTAGGTTAGGTTAGGTTAGGTGAGTGGGAAATCTAAGTGGTCGTCGGTGTTGTGCTGTAATTTACCCAAGCTTTTGCAGCACAAAACCGATTACTCTGCTGACCTCGATTGTCGGGTACAGGGTGTGGCGTGTACTTTTGAAGTAATCGTTAGATTACCTACGTCAGTATGGGAACCGAGGTGAACAAAACTCTCTTAAGGCCCTGTCAACCCGTTTTCACCCGTACTTCTCTTTCAAGGCCCCGCTTTCGCTGGTTGGAGTAGGATGCAACGCAATCAATCTATAAAAAATTAGGTTTTTATTTTTTTATTCCAAAACTACGGATCGAAACAAAAAAGTAAAAAGCTCTGGATTTAGATATATATTCAACAAATAAAATATATTTTTTCCAAGGCCTTGATTTGGTCACGTTGCCCTAGATACGTTTTTATAACTAAATTCAGAGGCATGTTCATGATATTGACGTGTTATCGTCACGTCTTATAAATTGATGAACACCGGCTGCACGCACGAAAAAGTGTCACGTTCCATCTGAGCCTGTGTGTGCAAGCAAGAGCGCGTAACAAGCGATAGAGAGGCACAATCGGCCCAAGCTTCGGCTACCGTTCCCAGTAGTCTTACCACTTTATGAAGTTATCACGTAAAACTATCGTCCGTAAACCGACTTTACAGACAACCAATTTTTTTTTCTATCTAGCGAAGTTAATCAAAACGTGTTTTCAAAAAGCTATCGATCTGCGCTTATAGATGAAGTATTACATATATTAAAACTGAATCTGTCAGGTAAGTAATATTGGCGGTACACTTCTTGAAATCCGAGTCAGACGCAGTCTCACGTTACCTTAATGCTTGTAAGGGCGAGACCACACGCCACTGACGTATAAATAAATAGATGTGTTACCTCAATAAATAAATGAAGATTGATGATTGGCTCCGCTGCTGTCAGCAACATCATTAATAACTCACCCCGCGTATAGACTACCTATAGACTGTAGACTGATGAGCACAAAGGACGTCAAAAAAATTATTAGTTTTTGCCATACTTTCATATTTCAGCCTCTATAGCACAGTGGTGCTGTTTGCGCTATGAAAGCTAGTCAGCCAGCGTGTAAGCGTCCACTGCTGGACATACGCCTCTCAAATTTTCGTATTGCCGTTGGAAGTTGACATCTTTTTTAGGTTTCCGTACCCCATACGGAAGCCTATTATTAAGTCTGCACCGTCTTGTTCGGTATCTTTATGAAACCGTAATAGCTAGCTGGTTGAAATTATCACAGAATATTATGTGTTATTTTATTTATCATAGCGGATAAAACAAAATATAATAAAAAGTGCAAAAAGTAAAAAAATCAGGTGTCACCATACAAGAAACGTGTTTTTCGAGTTTTTTTGTGCTGAAACCTCGCGTGCGACAGTCCGACTCGCACTTGGCCGGTTTTTCATCTCATAGGATACTAACGATAGAATTACATATATGGAGAGCGAATGTGAGCGGAAGATTCGGGTAGGGTCGCCCTAGACAGGTACATATAAGTCGGTGCCCTAGACGCACGTACCTGGACCAGATCGAACATGTTGTCAGACGCTTCGACCGACGTTTCAAGCAGTGCGGTGGTATCAATCCGGGCTGGTTAAACCTACCACCTAGTAAGGTAAGAGGGAAGTATTGTGTGGGGTCGGTACTTAATAAGAATAGTCCCACTGCATCTCTCCCCGTGCATGTCGTAAAAGGCGACTAAGGGATAAGCGGCCTGCAGACACCCCGGTCGACTTGTGCCTTTAATGGAAGACATAGGCTGTCTGGGGTAGCTGGTGACTGCGGGGTTTTGCACGAAGGTCCCCAACCAAGCGGGATTAGTTTGCAGGCCTAGAGCCAACACCAAACCAAAACAACAACAACAACAAGGTAAGAGGGAAGGGATCTACAGATTTAAGTGGAATCCGGTGTCTATTTTTTTTAAATTCGATATGGGTCATAGGATTCAAAGCACATCCTATGACCAGGCAATATCACCTCCTAGAAGGTAGGTGCCATACACTTCCCTTTGGATTGCTGGCTATCTGAACTAGAGGAGAACACAGCCGAGGCTGCTATGCGACCATCTTACATCCAGTACCAGCCCAGTCGTCGGCTACAATTTGAGATTACCACTAGTAAGGGGTAAGGGAAAAGGTTCAACATTAAATCTAAAACAAAAATATTTGTATAGGTACCTATAGACTGAATTTTTTTTTTTAGGAAACTGACACGCTTGTCACACATCCGTGATGTCAGCCCATAACACCAGGTGAACTAGGTGCCATGTCAGTGCTTCCCTTCATTTCATGTCTGCTACACTGAACTGGACAGAAAACGGACGGAAAACACGAACTATTTACATAGCCGTTTCGACCGACGTTTCGCTCAGTGCGGTGGTATCAACCCGGCCGGGATAAACCCTACCACCTAGGGCAAGGGCAAGGGACCTACAGTTTAACGTGGAATCCGAACCACGCTCAGTCTCCAACGGTCGAGCGGTTTCCCATCCAAGTACTGACTGCGCCTAATAGTTCAAGTTTTCCGTGCAATTCAGTATAGCCGGCACAACCGAAGGGAAGCATTGACACGGCACCTAGTTCACCCGGTGTTATGGGCTGACATCACGGATGTAGTAGGTGATGTAGCCAACCGTGTCAGTTTCCATCAAAAAGTGGCCACGAGGTACTACTGCCTAGGAAAGCAAATAATGATTTTTCAAATCACTATTAACCCCTTCAAAAAGGCGTTTCCAAATACTTTAGCTAAACAAAAAAAATCACCGTCCAAAATGATTCATACTGTTCGACGCACAATGTTACTATAATCGCGAGCGCATTAAACAAGGGTTCACTTGCACCTTACGGAACCCTAAAACTAGGGGTTGGGGAGGGGGCAATGATTGCACACAATTTTCACTTAGCACAACTGGGGGGGAATGTCGCGTCGCTGCGAGGGATACCTACGATAGCCAGAACCGTTTACACAAATTATAGTGTTTGCGGTCGTTTATTTAAGTAATTCTCTTTTTTTATGGAAACTGACACGGTTGGCTACATCACCTACTACATCCGTGATGTCAGCCGTTAACACCTCGGTGAACTAGGTGCCATGTCCGTGCTATCCTTCAGTCGTGACGGCTACACTGAATTGCACGGAAAACTTGAACTATTTACATAGCCTTTTCAACCGACCTTTCATTCAGTGCAGTGGTATCAACCCGGCCGGGTTAAACCCTACCACCTAGTAAAAAAAATTCCGACGTCCTCCTTGACGGAGTTGTCCGCCTTACCGCTAGGGCGCGACACCAGCGCCGAGATATATTTACACAAATACAAAAGAGGTTTTGGCCGAAACAAATATATTTATAATATGTTTATTTTTGTCTGTCAATAGTGCGTATATAGTGGCGACCCAGTGGACTGTGACGAGAGGGGTAGGCAGAAGCAATCAACAAATGGAAGCGACACCGCCGCCGCGCGCCGCCACTCGCGTGAATTGACGCCAGTAGCAAATCTATCAACTGCCCTCTCGCACAGCTGAACTGATGCATGCTCACGGGACTCTGACACTCATGGAGTCTGGAATTTATGGACTCTAAAATCTCTAGAACTCGCGGGCGCTGAAACTCATGTACTCTGGATTAAACTAATGAACTCTGGAACTCATGTACTCTGGAAGAAACTAATGAGCTCTGTCACTCATGGACTCTGGACCTCGTGTATTCTGGGTAAAACTAATGAACTATGCCACTCATAGACTCTGGAACTCATGTACTTTGGATGAAACTAATGAACTCTGCCACTCATAGACTCTGTAACTCATGTACTCTGGATGAAACTAATGGACTCTGCCACTCATGGACTCTGGAACTCATGTACTCTAGATGAAACTAATGAACTCTACCACTCATGGACTCTGTAACTCATGTACTCTGGATGAAACTAATGAACTCTGCCATTCATGGACTCGGGAACTCATGTACTCTGGATGAAACTAATGAACTCTGTCACTCATGGACTCGGGAACTCATGTACTCTGGATGAAACTAATGAACTCTGTCACTCATGGACTCGGGAACTCATGTACTCTGGATGAAACTAATGAACTCTGCCACCCATGAACTCTGTAACTCATGTACCTACTCTGGATGAAACTAATGAATTCTGCCACTCATGGACCCTGTAACTCATGTACTCTGGATGAAACTAATGAACTCTTCCACTCATGGACTCTGGAACTCATGTACTCTGGATGAAACTAATGAACTCTGCCACTCATGGACTCTGGAACTCATGTACTCTGGATGAAACTAATGAACTCTGCCACTACTCATGGACTCTGGAACTCATGTACTCTGGATGAAACTAATGAACTCTGCCACTCATGGACTCTGGAACTCATGTACTCTGGATTAAACTAATGAACTCTGGCACTCATGGACTCTGGAACTCATGTACTCTGGATTAAACTAATGAACTCTGGCACTCGTGGACCCTGTAACTCATGTACTCTGGATGAAACTAATGAACTCTTCCACTCATGGACTCTGGAACTCGTGTACTCTGGATGAAACTAATGAACTCTGCCACTCATGGACTCTGGAACTTGAAGGATCTCGGCTATATTTGGGCGGAAATATGTGGACAGTGAGAGCGCGTTCCAGAGTTTACCGTTTACCTTCGTGAGTTCTGGCCACACAGAGCGATAGAAGTCAGCCTCCCCATGCCCGACTGCCGTCGGTCTCTTGTTGTTATATTATTATCCAACCCTGGAGCGAATGCAACATGCCATAGAGATAGGAATCGACAAGACAAGACCTGCGGTAACTACAAATAATGCTCTTAGGATCGATCGAGGCATAAAGGTCAAAGCACCAACTCGAAGTGAGCGTGGATAGAACCCAAGTAATGACGAACAACAAAGACTTTAATTTTTAGGGTTCCGTATCCATCGTACGAGACTAAGCCTACGCAGTCTGTCTGTCTGTCCGTCCGAGGTCTGTACCTCTTGAACCGTAATAGGTAACCCGTTGAAATTTTCACAGAATATCTGATATTATGGCCGATATAACAACAAATAATAAAAATAAGAAAAAGTAAAAATTCACGGGGGTCCCCATACAAGAAACTAAAAAGTGTATGCGCGCCATCTACCGAAAACAGTATGAAGCATTTTAACTAATCCATAGATGGCGTGAGTGGCGCTGGCCATGACATGGCGATACGGAACCCTCGGTGCGCGAGTTCGACTCGCACTTGACCGGTTTTTATTTTTCGAAGCGCGCCGTCGCAGCCGCTGAAACTGCAGCCCGCCACAAGCACACCAAATACAGTTCGGTGGCACACCAGCACATCTTCGCCGCATTTTCGGTGGAGACGATGGGGGCATGGTGTGAGGAGGCAAAGCGGCTCGCGAAAGACATCGGGATGCCCCTGTACGCTGCTTCAGGAGAACAACGCTCGAGTCCTGAGGCAGCGTATCAGTGTGGCCATCCAGCGAGGCAACGCCGCTAGCGTCCTCGGTACAGTGCGCACATTGTCCCACATGGAGGAGGGTTATTAGGTTTGATAGTATATCAAATCAAAAAATCAAATAAAAAAACGTTTATTGCACATAATTGTTGTACAGAAGGTAGCACTTAATGCCTATGGCATTTTCCACCAGCCTACCCTTATTTACATATAGAACCAGGGTAGGTGCAACAAGACAAGGTAAACAAAACAAAGTCTTATAAAATAGAAAATAGAAGGACAAATATTATATATCTATATATATAATGCATATAATACACATATATTATTCATAATAAATAATAAACATATATAAACATATACAAAATAAAACTCAGACATTACACAACACATTATGAATTTGCTCAGAAATTATATAGGTTATAGAATTTTAGTTTTGTTATGCACAATATGTTTAGTTTGAAAACTAAAGTTTACTTCATTAATTAGTTAACGCTTGGTACGATTAGTAACTCAATTTTATTAACCCACAAGCTGTGCCCGCGGCTCCGCCCGCTCTCATATTTCACTTCACTGCTAACCTCATAAGCCATTTAGCGTGATAGTAAGTAGCCTATAGTTGATGGGAAGAATCAAGCTATCCGTAGATTTTATCGGTTCAGTGGTTCTCGAGTTATAAGCGGACAGACAGACACTCAGACAGACAGAAAGCAGACGTTGGATTTTATTATAGGTAATAAGGAAGGATTGACAACTCTATCTAAATATTATGTAGCAACAAAATATATTTAAATTTTTTTTTCTTTTATGGAAACTGACACGGTTGGCTACATCATCTACACCATCCGCGATGTCAGCCCATAACACCGGGTGAACTTGGTGCCACGTCAGTGCTTCCCTTCGGTCGTGCCGGCTACACTGAACTGGACGGAAAACACAAACTATTTACATAGCCGTTTCGACCGACGATGTTTCATTCAGTGCGGTGGTACCAACCCGGGCGAGATAAACCCTACCGCCTAGTTATATAAGAAGGGAGTCATATCCCTTAGTCGCGACGACATACACAGGGAGAGATGCACTGAGGCTATTCTTTTAAAGTACCGGCCCCACGCGATACTTTGTATTGGATTATTTGGTGTGCTTTTGGTGCGGTCGGTCGACTGTTATTTCATTTTATTTCAACACAAGCTGTGCCCGCGGCTCCGCCCGCTCTCATATTTCACTTCACTGCTAACCTCATAAGCCATTTAGCGTGATAGTAAGTAATCTATAGTTGATGGGAAGAATCAAGCTATCCGTAGAATTTTGTTTTATTAAAATCGGTTCAGTGGTTCTCGAGTTATAAGCGGACAGACAGACATACACTCAGACACTCAGACACTCAAGACAGAAAGCAGACGTTGGATTTTATTATAGGTAAGGATAAAGTGAAATTATATATAAGTATAAAATTTTGGTTAACCACATGCTACACGCTCGTTCATGTCGAAGCTAAGTGCCATATATGTCTGTGTCTTTTTTTCTTTTATTGCCAGCGCGACATATGGCGCCGAGCCACCCATAAGGTGTCTAACGACGCCCATGGACATTCGGTCGTATGCGGGGGTTGCGAATGCCATGCCGGCCTGACAGGTGCCTATTCACGCACCTCTTGAAGGACCCGAGACTGTACTTGAGGGGAAACATATGGGCAGGGAGAGCGTTTCAGAGTTTACCGGTTCTGTAGAGGAATGATCTGCAGAATCGATTGGTACGCATCCGCGGCAAGTCCAACGTGTAGGGATGCAATCCCTTCCCAGTGCGCGTGGTGCGAAGGTGGAAAGGGGACGCCGGGATCGCATTAAACAGCTCCTCCGAGCACTCCCCATGGAATTTACTCGTGCCATATAGCTTGAAGTTCCTTCTATCAGTTCTTTGCCCCTCGCCGGATGGATTAATTTTCATTTAGCCAATACGGTTAATTGTGTAGCTCGAGGCGAGAAAGGGTTAAGTTCAGCTTCACCGGTCTAGAGTCTAAACAGGCCAGCGTGACCGGGGGCTGTGGTGCCTAGTTTCATTATTTTAATTGAACAGTATCAAGTAATATCTATTATTTTAATACAATGTAAAATAGTTGGCGAAATTATACCTAATGAAAGGATTGATATTTATACAGCATATTATACAGATATCATATAAAGCTTATACATTGCCACAAACTATTCTTGTTCGCCTGCACATACTGCATCCCAAATATGAGTTAGAATAGAATGCCTCGCGGCATTAAGCTCGCCTATTGTGCCTAATTTGTATAAATTGGTGTTCAATAAAGAATATATACATACATATTATATAAATTTTATGAGAAACTTCCGATATCCTTATCCTTCCTTATCCTTCCTTACCTATAATAAAATCCAACGTCTGCTTTCTGTCTGAGTGTCTGTCTGTCTGTCCGCTTATAACTCGAGAACCACTGAACCGATTTTAATAAAAAAAAATCTACGAATAGCTTGATTCTTCCCATCAACTATAGGCTACTTACTATCACGCTAAATGGCTTATAAGGTTAGCAGTGAAGTGAAATATGAGAGCGGGCGGAGCCGCGGGCACAGCTTGTCTACAAATAAAAGACGAAAGTAGTGACAGAAAGTTGCAGTCCCAAGTGAGGCAAATGCTGTTCGATAAATGTGTGTATGGTGTAAATGAATATCTTAATTAATATTAAGATGCCAGAATTAATGTTAAAATGTATTAGACAACATTTACATTATGTACATACATACATATCACACACGCTGAATCCCGACAATCGGGCTAAGCAGAGTAATCGGTGCTGTGCTGCAAGAACTCTGGTAAATTACAGCACAACACCGACCACCACGTTCCGCTTCGATTATGTACTTGTATTAATATGAAAAATAACTGACATAGCATACTAATCCCTGTGGAACAAATATAATTGTGAACAGTGTGTTTTTATGACGAAATAAACAAAATATATAAACATATAAATAAACATAAAACATACTCGTACATATATAAAATACCTTTAATGAAATTTTATTTCGTAATAAAATTTATTAAAAATATAAATATGAGTAGTAATTATTTATTGCAAACTGCTTTTTCTACATATCACACACGCTGAATCCCGACAATTGGGGTAAGCAGAGTAATCGGTGTTGTGCTGCAAGTACTCTAGTAAATTACAGCACAACACCGTCCACCACGTTTGGCAAAGTATTCGAACAAGATTAAATCGATCAAGCAGCAAGTAAGGCACGAAGACTCACCTGCTGCATGACTCGGTGGAAGTACCGTGCCAAGGTGAGTGCTTTTTCTAAGAGAGATTAATTAAGCAGGTAACCTTTAAAACCTTTCCGATAATCCCAAATACGCAACATACGACGCTGAACGGACAGACGTACAAAATTTCCCGAAACCCTAAAGCGTCCGCGCGAAGGGAAGTCCCCCAGCGTGCGTAGTCGTCAATCACGAACTTACATAAATATGCTTTTACAGATCCGGGAGGGATAAAAGCTGAGTACGCGGCGGGGAATGAGGAAGGGAGGGAGGGAGAGAACGAGAATGGAGGAAGGGAAGAGGTGGCGGATATACGGCGGGGAAGGGATTGTAACACTCATAGTCACTTAAGGGTGTTGGGTGGAAAATAGGCAGCAAAATACAGCTGTACAGAACACAGTTGTTTTGTACCGTGTGGGGCCGGTACTTTAAAAGAATAGCCCCGCTGCATCTCTCCCCGTGTATGTCGTAAAAGGCGACTAAGGGATATGACTCCTTTCTTATATTACTAGGTGGTAGGGTTTAACCCGCCCGGGTCGGTACCACCGCACTGAATGAAACGTCAGTCGAAACGGCTATGTAAATAGTTTGTGTTTTCCGTCCAGTTCAGTGTAGCCGGCACGACCGAAGGGAAGCACTGACATGGCACCTAGTTCACCCGGTGTTATGGGCCGACATCACGGATGTTGTAGGTGATGTAGCCAACCCTGTCAGTTTCCATAAAAAAATAAAAAAATAAAACAGTACAGATCCCGTCAGTAATGCGTGTCGAGCATTAGAAAGAGACAATCCGATTGTAGAGCGTCGTCCCTGTCTCTGTGCTCAATGACGCTCTATAACCGGACTGTCTCTTTTTAAAGCTCGAAAAGCAATATTTTCTGCCGGGAACTACATACATACATACATACATATATCACACACGCTGAATCCCGATAATCGGGGTAAGCAGAGTAATCGGTGTTGTGCTGCAAGTACTCTGGTCAATTACAGCATAACACCGACCACCACGTTTCGCAAAGTATTCGAACAAGATTAAATCGATCAAGCAGCAAGTAAGGCACGAAGACCCACCTGCTGCATGACTCGGTGGAAGTACCGTGCCAAGGTGAGAGGTGGCGAGCCTGTCGCCCTTTAGCACGGCATCTTGCCCTTATCCCTTAGTCGCCTTTTACGACATGCATGGGGAGAGATGCAGTGGGGATATTCTTTTTAAGTACCGGCCCCACACGGTACTGCTGGGAACTGTATTTGATTATATCAATATGTCTTGCATATATTCGTTTTTTTTTATTGAAAGCGCGACATATGGCGCCGAGCCACCCATGAGGTGCCTAACGACGCCCATGGACATTCGGTCGTATGCGGGGGTTACGAACACCATGCCGGTCTGACAGGTGCCAATTCACGCCCCTCTTGAAGGTTCCGAGACTGTACTTGGGGGGGGGGGGGGGGGGGGGGGGGGGGGGAATATATGAGAACGGAGAGCATTCCAGAGTTTACAGGTTCCGTAGAGGAAAGATCTGCAGAATCGATTGGTACGCGTCCGCGGTAAGTCCAGCGTGTAGGGATGCAATCCTTGCCTAGTGCGCGTGGTGCGGAGGTGGAAAAGGACCGGCGGGATCGCGTTAAACAGCTCCTCCGAGCACTGCCCACGGAATAAGCGATAGAACACACAGTAGTCAAGTAGTCAGTAGTAGTCAAGGTAATGCATTAGTATAACAAATCTGCAGCTAAACCTTCTAAATGAGGTCCCCTCGTATTGGTTCCCTACAACAACGCGGGGATCTTCAAATGGCGTTTCAATAAATTAGACAAGACCTTTTTGTCCGCCTTGTAGCTGGCATGGCGGAGCCTCGGTGAGCGTGGTTTCGCCGAGGTGGTGTTGTTGGTTGTGTCTGACAACAATATATCCTTATCACTTACACTGGCGAGCGGCGTGGCGGCAGCCGTGAAAGTTACGACAGTATATGAATATCCTTATAACTCAAGAACCTTTATCGATTTACATACGGCTTTAACATTGTCAACACAACCGCTGGGGTAGACGGATGCTCTAACGTAGGCCGCGTACAAGTAAACGTAGAGAGACGACGTCCTCCTGCTAGAAGGACAGACGACCTAGTCGGTAGTAGATGGATGAGAAGAGCGGAAGACCTCGTGTGGTGGCGTGCCTTGGGAGAGAGAGGGCTATATCCAGCAGTAGACCGATAAGGGCTGATGATGATGTACGACTATGAAACAATCCATACACAATATTAAACAATCAGGTGCGACTTATTAATTTATAAATACACCTAAAGGGGACACCTGGCTGTTTACAACAATGATACTCATCAAACAACCAAACGTAGCATAAAACAAACTGACTCATCCTAAAAATCAATACGCCACACCTAACGTAAACCATAAACAATAGCGGGCCCAGGAGCGTGCCTTGTCGGACGCCGCGTATTAAAAAGTTAATCTCTATATAATTGCGATTGTCCATCGGCGGCTCGTGGCGGGGAGGGTGGCGTGACGTCATTACATGCCAGGTGTTGGTCGCTGATCATCATCGGGCCCCATTTTGTTTATTAACTGGACGTGGGAGGCGGTCGAACGCTTCTGCCGGACACGCGATGGGGTGCTTGTTTTCATTCGGATTAGGTTGTATTGACAGTTTCGGGTATGGTTAACTTTTTTGTGAATAAAACATTGCTATAATTGAAGCTTCTGCCCGCGGCAAGTATGATTCAGAAAAAACCAACGAAAAATTACTCAAAATTGTTAATTGATCTAATTGATCAGGATGCTGGATGGTATATTAGTGGTATGATTTTTTTTTAAGAACCTAACATGGTTGTCTATTTTACCTGCTACACCGGTGATACAACCCGTTCCGGCTACAATGAAATCGACAAAAACAAGCATTCACAAATTATTCATATAATTAGCCCCATGAATTTAGCCTTACATTTTGTGCGATAGGTAGGATCCATATAAATAATTGTAGAGTCTGACAAAATAAAAACATTTTGATTGCAAAAGTGCATCCTATGCGCATTGCATGCACATCGTCACACATCGGTATATACCGGGTGGGGTGATCATACCGTGGTTAATTATATGAGCAAGAACTATCGCTGGTTTTATCTACTGGCTTATTAGAATTTAGTTAGGGGAATAACCCCATAGTACCATCTATTTGTACTGTCGACCGAAAGTGCATGATGGGTGGGTGCGGTGCGATGCCCTGTCTGTTAATATGGATAGAAATTCTAATGTTTGCATTATTGAATAATTTTATTTTGTAATGTACATTTAAAACTGTTCTCTTGTTTCTGTTGCTACTGTTATCTTGTTTCTGTGTGAAGTATTGTTAATTTCTATTGATCTTCTGTCTTGTGTATCTCTGTGCTTTTGTTTGTGTGCAATAAAGCATTTCTATTCTATTCTATTCTATTAAAAATTCACTTTCTAAATTCTAAAGGTGTCTAGAATTCAAATTGTGATCTTCATTTTTAGCAAAACATGTCGAAAATGTGTTTAGGTGTATTTAAAATAACATGTTTCAAGTAGACGATTTTTGTTATATTATACTAACCAAGATTTTAAGTAGTATTTTTATTAATTGACTGAAAACCTTATTGATTGAAATCACTTTTATTTTAATGAAATGAAATGTATGACGACGCCCGCGCCGCGGACGCAATCTGCGCCCACTCTACGCGCACCTGATCCACGGCGTCAGCAGACTAATATGACGCATACCATACGGGTCTCTATTGGGAGTTAATTGGGACCCGTACAGACACAAGTGGAGAAAAAGTAATTTTAGTTCTTAGGTTAAGACATTTAATATGTATTTTCAATAGTTGGCTGAAATAAAGAGATAAATGAAATAAAAATAAATAAAAAATAAAAAATGAAATATTTAAATTTATTTGTTTCATCAATGAGAATTTAACTTAGAAAATGATGACAAAGCAGTAAGGTATTTTTTTACCAATAATGTGCATTGCATCATCAAGCTTCAATCTTATTAAGGTAGACAGAATGCCTGAAAGCCCACACGTGACTCACGGCGAACATAAAATGTGAATCGACCGCTGATAGCATGCGGCTTGTTCATAGCCGTGTAAATCAGGCTTTAGTTGAGATAACATGACTAGGGTATGTATAGAGCGGAGAGTAATGCTGCGAGCGACGAGACTAGCGATGTGGAAATTTTCATAGATAGATGCATAATACGAGTATTTCATATAAGTGCATACAATTAAAATTTCATTAAGTGCATAAAATTAAATCGTAGAAATGTATTTTACTGGGGAAATATATTTCCTCAAATCAATCCTCCATTTTCAAAATTTCATCTTCGTGCCTTACTTGCTGCTTCACATAGTTATCGTGTCCTAAAAATTGCTAAACGTGGTGGTCGGTATTGTGTTGTAATTGTACTTGCAGCACAACACTGATTACTCTGCTTACCCCGATTGTCGGGATACAGCGTGTGGTATGTATGTATGTATGATTTCCTCATACCACATTCACCTGTTCGTATACACCAGACCCGGCGCACTCTCGCGGAACATCCTTTGTAGACGATACAAGTGTTCCCCGAACGGCATAATTTTTGTTTCACATTGGAAAAGTGTGAAATGGCCAGCGGGCTACTGGTGAATATATATCCCTCCAAGTCATGCATCTTCAAATAGAGGTAATTTGCCTTTCCTCAGAAACTTTACTTCGCCAATATTGTATAACTGATGCAGTGATTATTTATATAGGTACTCTATAACATGTAACTCTAATTGGAGGAAAAATTGGCTGCGACTGGTGTTCTATCATCGAACTGGCTGAGTCACTTTTTTATGGAAACTGACATTCTTGACTACCTACATCATAAATTTAATTTCTTTGTTAGGTTTAGTTAGTGTAATTTTAGTTAGTACATATTTTGTTTTAACCTATATTTATATTTTATTTTATTTAACATGGGTTTTTTACTTGTAAATTGTAATATCTTTCGTACTCACTTGATAAACTTTTAATTAAAGACAAAATTTAAGTTAATACGATTTAATCTCACTCCGCCGCCGCCGCTGCGCGTCGCTTCTCACTGCTCCCTCACTCTATCACCTTAGTAAAATGCAGCCTACTTTAACGACTTTCTGTTATCAGTCTTGTAGGAAATGTTCGTTTTGTCGCGGGGGCCTCACCGCGACAAAACTACTATATCAATACAAAACTACACCCAGATATTTTACACGAAAGGAAACTTTAAAGTCAGTAGCGGATTTAGAAAATCCTCGAGGGAGGGGCGCATCATTTCGTCGGTATCGGGATAGGACCCTGCTCGAAGTGCTTCTTAGATTTTTAGGTTTCCGTATACATACGGAAGCCTATTACTAAGCCTACGCCGTCTGTCCGTCCGACTTACCATCCGTCTGTCCTACCTGAAAGGGCTGTCTTTTGAGCCGTAATAGGTATTCGGTTGAAATCTACAGCGGATATACTAAGAAATATTAAAAAAAAGTAAAAAATTAAGGGGCGTCCCCATACAAGAAACGTGTTTATTTGAACTTTTTTGTTTTGGTTTTTCTCTTTTGTTTTTGTGGTGTGATTATAGTGCAAACTCTAAAGTAAAACAAAACAATAAACAACAAAAACCGACTAATTAAGTTGTGGTAGGGATACCTCGGTGCGCGAGTCCGACTCGCACTTGGCCGGTTTTTTCTTAACTTCTCCTTGCACTCGGCAACACAGAAGCCACAAATGGAACCATTGTTTGCGACACATTTGACCCGGGACATTACGGGAACAAACTTGTTCTCCTCCATATTTTTGTTTGTTTATTTTATAATAATTTCTTCCATAGATAGGTAACGTCTTGGATACTTCGAAAATTCCGCCAGTTCTATTTCAATGCGAAGAAGAACCGACCTGAACTGTATTCCCCACTATATATTTATTTCTTATGTTCGAATCTGCGCTGGTGAAGGCGCGCGTTCCCGTTGCCCCCCTCAAATGCGCCACTGAAAGCTAACATAATACAGAATTATTAGCAGACATCGGAATCCGCGGGGCACGAATACGACCTTGTTAGGGATTGACTACGGCGATCAATAAACAATCGACACTGTTATCGATACTCATATTTATTTGTTTATTGTATTTTATTCATGTCATATTTCAGACCTGAATACTTATATACCTACAGTACTTATATAAACATGTATACTTTATGTTAACGATTAAGTAAATATAATACATATTTATATAAGGTCTTTCAAAATTAGTTCATAGTACGCTAAGGGGGGGTTCTGTATCATATAGGGAGTAAAACCTATATAAAAATTTTTGGACCTTGGGCTTTTTTTAAGTAAAAAATTTGTTTATGTAGGTATTTAAATAAAAAAATAGGTGGTTGATTTTTATAACCTAATCGATTCAGTTTCATAACAGTAACAAAAAAGTCTTCATGACCATTATGATGTAACACGTGTAAGTTGGTAAAAAAAATTAAATTCTTTCTATTCCATACTAATAAAACTAAAATTGTGGTTTTTCACAATTTCTGAAAGAAAGAGATATACGTGTTGGAAGACTTTTTTGTTCCTAGCACGAAACCGAAACGATTAAGAAAAATTTTTTTTACATTTAACATTAAAAAAAAAATTTTGTGAAAAAAAAATTCTTTGTTCTTCAAAAGTGATCTATTTCCGATACAGAACCCCCCCTTAGCTTACTATGAACTAATTTTGTAAGACCTATTTTTTTGGACCTTGGCCTTTTTTTTTATGTAAAATATTTTTATGTGTTTAAATAAAAAAATAGGTGGTTGATTTTTATAGCCTAATCGATTCAGTTTCATAACAGTAACAAAAAAGTCTTCAATATCATTATGATGTAACACGTGTAAGTTGGTAAAAAAAATCAAATTCTTTCTATTCCATACTAATAAAACTAATATTGTGGTTTGAACAGATTTGTATTGTACCTACAAATTAAATACAACATTTGTTTATTATATCTTATTTTCTATAGAAATACTCTTAGTTTTAGTAATCGACATTATTTCATATTATTCTAAAATAACGATCGATTTTCGATATTCGTGGATACATTGTCCCATCACTAAACAACCTTGAATCATTCGTGCCCCGCGGATTCCGATGTATGATTATTAGTGCAGGATACTGATACTTTATGCAAATAGTTAAGTATGTATGTATATCTGTACCGTGTGGGGCCGGTACTTTAAAAGAATAGCCCCACTGCATCTCTCCCCGTGTATGTCGTAAAAGGCGACTAAGGGATATGACTCCCTTCTTATATTACTAGGTGGTAGGGTTTAATCCGCCCGGGCTGATACCACCGTACTGAATGAAAGGTCGTTCGAAACGGCGATGTAATAGTTTGTGTTTTCCGTTCAGTTCTGTGTAGCCGGCACGACCGAAGGGAAGCACTGACGTGGCACCAAGTTCATCTGGTGTTATGGGCTGACATCATAGATGTTGTAGGTGATGTAGCCAACCGTGTCAGTTTCCATAAAAAAAAATGGGAAAAGTTTAATTTTTTCAGAAGAATATATTTTCATCCTGACTAATAAAGCGAAGAATCTGTAAAGACCGAGACGGCGCGGCGCGTCGTCGTCGATTCTATGTTCACTTATAAATCTAGAACTACTCATCCATTTCACAATCGACCTATCACGAACTCTACCAACCAGTTCTGTAGGTAATTTATTCACAGAACCGGGAAAATGTGGAACACATTCCATCCGTTTCCTCCCATGCACAGCCTGAGGTTTTTCAAAAGAGGCCCGCATTACACGTATTTTTTGTATGATAACCAGTGTGGGCGGCTGTGTATCGGCGGCGAGGGATCAGATGTACGCGAAACAGTATATTCCACCTCACCTTGCCAAACCGCGCTCAGCGAGACACCATACCATACCAGAAGATTTGCAAACTGTAGAAGTGATATCGTTAATATGACCTTTGAAAATATCGGGATAAACTCGCCGGTAAATAAATACTCTGTTGCCATGTCAGTGTTATGCTTTTGGATACGGAACCCTAAAATTTTCTAATAATTTAATAAATAAATAATTGTCTTTTATATGCCGAATCTAGTGAAAATTTCACTAAATGCAGCGTTGTATTTAAGTCCAGCCCTACCTAATAAGACTGCCTCAGTTAGATCTCTATCAAAGAGCCATCTAATTATTTATTAGCAAGATCGTATCGAACATTCCCCCTGCTTATAGGCCTGGCACACCCATCATGAGATTATATATCCAGAAAGGGCATTTACATACATTCGGAAAAATGCCATATCTCAAGTAGACAATTTCATAACTCAAGTAGACAATGTCATAGCTCAAGTAGATAATTTCATAATTCAAGGAGATAATTTCATAGCTCAAGTAGACAATGTCATAACTAAAGTAGAGAATGTCATAACTAAAGTAGACAATTTCATAGCTCAAGTAGACAAGTTCATAACTACAGTAGATAATGTCATAACTAAAGTAGACAATCCCATAAAATAAAGTAGACAATGAAATAATAACTCATAATTCTAGTAGACAATGTCACAACTAAAGCAGACAATTTCATAATAACTAAAATAGACAATCTCATAACTCAAGTAGACAATTTCATAGCTCAAGTAGACAATGTCATAACTCAAGTGGAGAATGCCATAACTAAAGTAGACGATGCCATAACTAAAGTATACGATTTCATAACTCAAGTACACAATGTCAAAACTAAAGTAGATAATGTCATAATTCAAGTAGACAATGTCATAACTCAAGTAGACAATGTCATAATAACTCAAGTGGACAATGTCATAGCTTAAGTAGACAATGTCATAACTCAAGCGGCGTGTGGTCGAGTGGTCTTGGTATCGGCTTCTCTTGCGAGCGGACCGAAATTCGAATCCGGTCGGTGTGTGCCGATGAGTTATCGTACCAAAAATAGAGGTGGCTAACCTGTCGCCCTTTAGCACGGCATCCTGGCATTATCACTTTGTCGGCTTTACGACATGCACGAGGCGAGATGCAGTGGGAGTATTCCTTTAAAGCACCGTGATGTGACGTGATATGACGTGACGTGAAAAGGCTTTCTAACTATATATTTCCATGGACACACCTCATACAAGTACAGAAGCGGGAACGTTCTCCCGGCTGGAAGAAGATCGCGAGGGTAGATAGAAAAAAACATCACGCCATGCTGTCAGTCGATGGGGATCTTTCGCAGAGCAATCTGTTCAGTTTGACAACGCTGCCTCGAAGGAATCGACTGCTGGCAGGAAGTTCACAATTTGAGGCGAAAACTACATAAGTGCGTGAATAGGGCACCTGTCAGGCCGGCATGGCATTCGCAAACCACGCATACGACTGAATGTCCATGGGCGTCGTTAAACACCTTATGGGTGGCCCCACAAAAAATACGGTTTTAGTTTTGCAGTGAGGTAGCGAATATTTCAGGAATATATAGGAAATTTGCAAATTCCTGATTAATTAAAAACAACACAAAAAACCTGACTGCAAAAACACTAAAAACACAAAAACAAAACTGAAAAAAAAATGTATAATGTATAGAATTTTGTTTCAGCACTGCACTGTATGTATGCTGCTGCAATGTTTTTTGGTTCGATACCTTTTTTTTATGGAAACTGACACGGTTGGCTACATCACCTACACTACAACATCCGTGATGTCAGCCCATAACACCGGGTGAACTAGGTTCCACGTCATACCTACTTTATTATAACTATACAAACACTTTTCGAAAAAAAAAAACTATACATATCTTGAATGTTATATGGTGTTTCAGACGGGGACAAACAGAATGTCATTGTTACTCAAAGAGGAATTATGTACGCTAGTACATAATTCCTCTTTGTTGGTACCACATTTTTTCAAAATTAATTTTTTATTTTATTCAATAGGAACTGATACAGACACAGAATATAATATGTGTAGTAGGGTACAGAAGATTATAAAATAAACATATCCTGCCTCCTCCACACAGTTCTCCAAAACATAAGTGAGAAATAAACAATGGCTTTAAGAAGATCATAAGCGAGAGCAAAATATAAAATAAATTAAAACGAAAGCAAAAAAAGAAAGGTTAACAGATCAATTTCCACACATACAGAATAGTCTTAACAAAGGCAAAGAGATAAAAAATTTACTTTAAATTTAAGTATGGCTAAGTAATATAGTCGTTTTGAAAAAAATGGCGGCAGTTAGTTGACAAATCGTCAAACTTTGAAAATAATGTTTCTTCACCCCTTGGAGTAAATACATTTTATTTGTTATTATTTGTTAGTTATTATCAGTTTTATTTTTAATGTTACTTAATAGTGTTTTGTGTCTTTTTTTTCATTCAATAAACGGTAATATTAACAAGAAATATTCTTTTGGATTTTAATTCGCAAACGTGTTCACAGTCTGGTACTACCATTCTATTGTTTACTTATACAGCGGTTTCGAAAAAGGCATTCCCCTTTTACTAGTCCTATCCTTTTGGGTTCTTGTATGTGCGTGAGTGAGAGCGTGTGTGTGTGTGGTTGCGGTCGACTGAAAATAAAGAATCGGGACTGAAAGCTTTTAAAGGACGCGCGCGCACTCAGCGGCAAACTAGTACTGGGAGTAGTGTATGCGCGACGGAACTACTCCACGTCACACCTCATCGTGAAAGTAAAAATTTGGTATTAATTTTTTTAAAGCAAATCCACGAATTGAAACAAAAAAAAAATGGTTGTCTGTAAAGTCGGTTTACGGACGATAGTTTTACGTGATAACGTCATAAAGAAACACAGCTATAAGAATAATTGTACAATCGTACATTTGTCGATTTCTAGCCCCGATTACCGTACGATACGGCAATTACCGTACGTTTGGCAACACTGCCGCTTGGGCCGAGGACGTTCCCATGGTAACTTTGAATATCAACGTGAATATCAACGTGACTATCAACGTGACACTCTTTCGTACGTGCTGCCCGTGTTCATCAATTTATAAGACGTTATAACGCCAAAAAATTAAAAGCTACTGACCGACATCGTTGTTTTCAACATGTCCATAGGCGCCGTTAGACACCTTATGGTTGGCTCGGCGCCAAATGTAGCGCTCTCAACAAAAAAAAAACATTTTTTTTATTGAAAATTTTTTTTTTTTTAAATCCTTGCTTTGGTCACGTTACGTCCAATATAACGCTACCAAAACTTGTAGACCAATGGCATTAGTGTTAGTGATAATATGTACAAGTGTACGCGCCGAGTGCATCTATTAGTGTGCCGAGCACCGCAGTGGCGTTCACGCACACTAACTCACTAACTAACACTAATGCCATTGGTCTAAAAGTTTTGGTAGGGTAGGACGTTTTTATAAGTAAATACAGTGTAATTTATTTATAGTATTTTTAGCGTTCCGTACAGGAACGGTAAAGGAGGAAAAAAACTAAACTCTTATACGACCACTCTCATGTATGCCTGTCTGTCCGTCTCTCACACCTTACTATCTCGAAATCTACTGGACGAATAAAGTTGAAATTTAATATAGTATAGTTTGATGACTCATCATCACGGACGTATACTATAAATGAACGAATTTCGTTTTTGCGGGTAAATTTTGAGGGACAAATTAGAAAGTAAATTTTTTTTTTCAATTGCTTCATGTGCCGTATCAAATGAAAGGTTATAATAATAAATACTTTTTATACGAAATACTTACACATTTTTTTTTACAATTTTATTATACTTATCAATATTAGAATTTGAAAGCGAAGTTCATCACCACATGATATCACCTAATATCAACTGGCTAGGTATAATGTGTTTTCTGTAAAATATTTGATAGATAGAAAATGCTTTATTGCTCCAGTAAACATTAAACAGTAACAAGTACATTAGAAAATTTACATAAGGTGCAAAGGCGGACTTAGCCCTTACAGAGATTTCTTGAAGTCAACCATTGGATGTTTGAGATTCGATAATATAGTGGAATGTAAGTAGGTAGTAGCAAAGGAGTTGAGCCTGAGAATTTAAGATAAAGTAATAATAACAATACTTATTAACAATACATTTATGCACATGCTAGTTAAATACAAGCCATACATATAAATTACTAAATATATAGGATATAATGTACTTATTTATAAAGGAAGAAAGTACTTTCTATTTCTATTAGACGACTGCTGGTGCACTCTCGCAATGTGCGTCCTGTTTTAAAGTTTATTATGAGTGAACGTCGACGCATGTTTTACAAGCGCGATATATTAAGAGAACAGCGCGATCCGTCGAGTCTACAGCAGTGACTGTCGAGGTGAAGACAGAACATATAACCTGATTATTTAATTAAAAAAATATAAAAACCGCCTTCAAAAATCTAACCCTAGAGTTGAAGGCGGTCGGTTATTTTTGCTTGCTTTAGCACCGCCTTCAACTCTAGGGTTCGATTTTTTTTATTTCATAAATTTTTTAAGGCGGTTTTTATATTTTTTTTTATTTTTATTTCAGTAATTTTTTGCTATTAATGTACTCGGCGGCTTTCCCATCCGATCTTGACCAAATTGAAATGGCACTACACGGGATGCACCAGCTTTCAAATAAAAAAAGAATTTTCAAAATCGGTTCACCCAGTCCAAAGTTCTGAGGTAACAAACATTAAATTTTTTTTTTTAAATACAATCGAATTGAGAAGCTCCTCCTTTTTTTGAAGTCGGTTAAAAAGAAAGGTATTGAAAATGGCGGCGTTTTATAGCTGTACAGTCGGCATGTAATAATTTTTTTGCATAGCATATTTTTTTTATTTGCAAATTTTTGTTTTGGAACAATTGCTTTATTTTCTTTAGACGGCAATACTGCGTGAGCGAGAGGCAAATAGGAGCGCCGCCATTTTTAATCCCTTTCTTTAATTAAATAACCAGGTAGTACATACATATTTACATAGCGTCACGCCTGTTTCACAGTGGGGTAGGCAGAGACAACGGATCTCCACGTGCCACGATCCTGACACACCTCTGCGGCCTCTTCCACTCTCATAATGTTCTTCATGCATGCTCGTCGGTTACAGGTACTGCGCACTTGACCCTTTTTTTGAGGACATACCCAATCAGTTCCACGTACGTTTTATGTTCCAGTTTCTGTATAGCGTCAAAATGCGGGGAAGAAATAGTTCCGATTTTAGCAGTTCCTTGCAGCTGTGTCTTGAGCAACCCGACATCACGGATCTTGTAGGTGATGTACTCAAGCGTGTCAGTTACCTTACCATACAATTTGTATTTTACTATCTTTTATTTTCTTTTTTACTTAGACATAGTAATGAAATGAAAATATACTCGTACTTTATTGCACAAAAAGTGACAAAAGGCGGACTTAAAGGCTAAAGGCATTATCTGCCAGTCATGCCTGGGACTGTGAGTAGGGTAGATGGGTAGTGCGGAAAAGTAAATGAGAGAAAATATTTTTTTTAAAGAGTATAAAAATAATCAATAAAACATTGATAAAAATAATGAATGACATACATTCAATACATTCATAGTATGTTATATTTAACATAATTAAAGCTTAGTAATGTAAGTTATATTAAAAAAAAATCTCTATAAGGTTTCTCATCCGGTTCTCCCTTATAGATTGCATTGCTGAACGGGACGTGACAAAAAAAAATTATGACGAACCGTATTGAATATGCATATTATGCCTCAATGAAATATTGTTAATGTTGTGTGTTCTTATGGCGAAATTAATCTCTTAATCTGGAAAGTAAACTATTATTATAAAAATTGGTGTACAGTAAAAATAATATAATTCGAAAAAATATTTGCACCGCAAGCGACTCCATGTCGTGCCCAGTTCTCCATTAGTCGGCGCCGCAACCGGCCCGGCACCTTTGTGTTAAAATTCTCAGCTGATTGACGCCTCACCCTTGCCGCTCCCCTCGCGCTCCGCGGCCATTCATATCCTCGGAGCTACCGGCTTCGCTCGCGCTATAGTAGCTCTAGCGGAGAGCGTAATAAGCCAAAATATGTGGGTGGGTGCCTAAGTCGTTAAGGTAACGGGTTCTTATGTGAAAGATCTGGGGTTTGAACGATCTAGGGTTGGAAAATCATGGGTTCGAAATATGTGGGATACAAAAAATGTGGGTTTATATAGATCTGGGGTTCGAAAGATCTGGGGTTCGCAAGATCTAGGGTTCGAAAGATGTTGAGTTCGAAAAATCTGGGGTTAGAAATATCTAGGGTTCGAAAGATCATGAGTTCGAAAGATCTGGGGTTCGGAAAATCAGGGGTTCGAAACATCATCGGTAAAATAACCTAGGGTTCGAAAGTTCTGGGCTTTGAAAGATCTGAGAAAAAAAGAGATTCGAAAGATCTGGGGTTTGAAAGATCTGGGGTTCGAAAGATATGGGTTAAAAAAATCTGGGGTTCGAAAGATGTGAGCTTAAAAAGATTTGTCAGCCTCGATAGCTCAGTGGTGCAGACAGTCAGCTGTCGCTATTGAATGTTAAGCAACGCTGGGTGCGGTCAGTACTTGGATGGGTGACCGCTGACCGTTGGAGGCTGACCGAGGTTCGGATTCCTCGTAAAACTGTAGGTCCCTTCCCTCCTAATCTTACTCGGTGGTAGGGTTTAACCCGCCCGGGTTGGTACCACCGCACTGAATGAAACGTCGGTCCAAACGGCTATGTAAATAGTTTGTGTTTTCCGACCAGTTCAGTGTAGCCGGCACGATCAAAGGGGGAAGCACTGACATGGCGCCTAGTTCACCCGGTGTTATGGGCTGACATCACGGACGTTGTAGGTGATATAGCCAACCGTGTCAGTTTCCATAAAAAAAAAAAAAAAAAATTTGGGTTTGAAAAATCTGGTGTTCGAAAATCCAGGGCAGGGTGCACCGATGGTTAAGTCCATGACTCCGATGAAGGAAACACCGTATCAGTTCTCGATGCAGCCACTGACGTAGATGTATGAATTAATTAAATAGACAACGATCTCTTTGTCCGCCTTGTAGCAGTTATGGAGCCTCTCTGAGCGTGGTTTCGCGAGGAGGATATTGGCTGTGTCTGATCTTCTTTGAACTTTTGGGCACAGCCACCAGTGCCGGTATGCACGTGCATAAAAAAAAATATAAATGTTTCTAATGCAACGCTTTCTCACTAATTTCACAGTTTCGTTGAGTGGAGTGGACATCGCCTTGGATGGAAATACGAGAAAATGGAATATAATACTCGTATGTAATGACGAAAACACTAGCCGACATTTTTTATGGATTCTGATATATATTTTTTTATGTAATCCGGTATGGGTGGCTGAGTCGGGAGGGCCAAAGCACATGCTCCGACCAGCCAATATCACCTCCGAGAAGGTAGATCCCATACCGGAAACCTCCCTGGATTGCTGGCTATATTGGACTAGAGAAGAACACAACCGAGGCTGCTATGCGGTGATCTTGCATCCAGTACGATGGTATACAACACCACCTAGTAAGGGGCAAGGGAAGGGACCTACAGTTATACACCGGTTCCGAAGAACGGTGAAGCAGCAGGTGTAGGTACGCACCAAAATTTTTTCGTCAGAAAAAAACTCATTGCTACACCTGTCCTGGTGAAAAGATTCTTTGTAAAAAGGGAGGATGAGGCAGTATTAAGGAAAAATCAAAAGCGTTTAATCGCAAGTAGGAGTAAGTTCATTTGATAAGAGATATTGTATATTGTTTATTTAGCATCCATTGGCAGTACACTGCGGTCAGATTTGTCATATTTACGTTGTTGTAACATTCCGCCAGTTCGTTTATCACAGTGAACTGACAAGAAACTTCACTGGACATTTTTTCAATGTGCACTTAGTCTACTTTACAAAAATGTTTCCCACTACCTAAACACGTATGTCCTGATTTATATGACAGATGCGGCAATTCATGACAAGGTGAAAAAAATATTAATATGAAATTTTATGAAGTTATATAGTTACCCACCCACCACACTGTCAAATGAAGCATGTCACTCACTTAAAAAAATCATTAAACCTAAATATTCTTTCAAGGTTGGGTTTGGGTACATGACCTACTACACCCGTGATGTCAGCCCACCACGTCTTCAAGAACTAGGTGCCATATCAGTGCTTCCCTTTCGTCGCGCCTAATCCGAACGTATGTAAAACACGAACTACATTTTTTTTTCATAACAGGGCTGTGGTAACAACCGCACCAAAGGTGATCGTGCGGTGGCGAAGCAGTCTAACATTTTACGTGGAATGCGAACCACGGTCAGCCTGAACGGTCGGATGGTCCCCCACCCATCCAATGTCCGACCGCGACAGGTATTAGACTATCGAACGCCCTTGGTGCTATGCAACATTAGCACCACAGAGCTAAGCTATGTAGATTGTCTAATACAACCTAATCACCATTTTCTCTTCATCCTATTCTTGAATTTTTTTTTTTAATAATACTAAAAAGCTCAAACAATCTCCCTTTTAAAACGCAAAACGTAACCGGAAGTGATTTCCAGTGGCCGACTTGCATTTTTCTTAAATTTTCCCTTTTTTCCCCGACGTCAATTTTCTCGTGAAAGCCTCACTAATGACGGATCAAATATTTGACTGTTGGAGCGCAGTGATGTGTGGGTAAGTAGATAATGCCTTTTTTATGATCGACGATTTTGGCCTCCGTCGAATGAACAAAGTGCTTTTAGGGAGTGGATTTCAAGGAATCAAAAAATATATACAATGCAAACTCTCCCATCAGGTGAAAAGTTATTGTATCTAAAAAATTTAATCAGTATTTTTTCTTCATCAGATAAATGCAAAGCTGAAAATACAGAGAAAATATTATATTTTTCTCTTCATTTTCTGTAGGAGCGATGCTATTATGTGACTAATCACCAAAGTACTTGGAATAATAAGTATTGTTGTGTCCATAAATTGACACTATACAAATTTTAAATTTATTGCTCCTTTTTTTCTATGAAGAAGCACGGTTTCTCACACGGAAAATGAAGGAAATATAGGTTGGACTCACCACACCCGGCGTTCTACTGTGATCTGGGATGCAGCCCAGTGTGTGCTCTGGTATGAGGTCCAAGATGATGTTGGAAAACGTTTCCTTTGACTTTGATGGACAGGAGGATCGCACGGCGATTCCTTGTACCTTCCTCTCACACGGTGATCAGATTAACAAGTGACACTGAACAGGATGACTCAGCAAACTTTTTAAATTTGAATTTCGAATAAATTGGCGGGCAGCGGAACTAGCGGGGTGCGAGGTACAGCATTCGAAAACTGACCGTTGGGGAAATTTTAGTGGGCGCCATGTCGTGGTCGGGAGAGCACAGCGCGTGCGCAGTGGAGGCTTATTTCGGCAACGGTCATTCGTGCACACGAGCGCGACGCATATTCTGCAGGCCTATACTTTTTTTCAAAACCATCGCGTTAGTACTGTTACAGTGACCAGTAAGCACTATACCGCCATGATAAAGAACTTTTTTGTGCCGGAACTGAGACAGGGTATCAGCAGATATCCTGATGTATGGTTTCCACAAGATGGGGCCACTGCGCACATTTCCAGGGCCTCAATGAGTGCAGTCGCAGCACTATTTCCCAGAAAAATCATCAGCCGATTTGGAGATACACCCTGGCCTCCAAGGTCGCCAGATTTGACCCCAGCTAACTTCTTCTTATGGGTATATCTCAAAAGCAAAGTTTTTACCAACCAGCTTGCCAATCTTGAAGACTTGAAGACCAAAATAACTGAAGAAGTCAACTCTATCCCAAGTGATTTATTGCAGCGTGTGATAACTAATACACGCGTCCGCCTTGAAAAGTGTGTACGGCGAGAAGGAAAGCATCTTGATGATGTTATTTTTCATAAATAAAATCCCAATTTGTACACTTTCATTTTATACTATTAAAATTACTGTAAATAAAACTGACATTTTTCAATTATTTTTTAAAGTTTAAAATCTGGAATGAGTCACCCTGTATTTATTTGCTCTGAAGTGTGGGTAGGTGCTTGACCCGCAATTTGCGCCAACTTCACACCTCATGCAGTAGTCCATTTCAAAGGGAGTAGGCATTGGCGTATATAGAGGGGGGGCCGGGTGGGCACGGCCCACCCCAGTAGTGTCTGGTGCCCACCCCAGGATGTTGGGTTGCCAACCCAAAATTCTAGGGTGGGCACTTAAATAATTTCACACAAAAACACTTATATAATCTACAGCTGAGGAATCAACATAAAATTCAATTTCCATCCAGGTAATCAAAATAAACACTTTACGCAATTTTACGCAGTGACTATTTATACGAGTACTGGATAAATAATTTATAATTAATTGTCCAGCTTTAATTTTATTTAGGTAAAGAAACTTTCCGAAATCAATGGTCAAAATACGGCTCAACACTTCAAGTTCAAATTACCTACTTTTATTGCGTAGATACATCGGCCATCGCTTTTCAGGGGCCAGGCCCACCCTAAAAAATAATCCAAGATACGCCAATGGGAGTAGGTACAGTTTGGATAGGAGATCGATATGGATGTATGAGAACCATACAAGTATAAAAAATACCCTGCGAAGTTTTTTTTTTTTTTTATGGGGAGCACGACAAATGGCGCGCGCCAGACTAACGCAGAGGTGTAGTCCGACGGCGCCCACGAGCATTCGAATATTTACGGGGGCTGCGAATACCTTGTCGGCCTGAAAGTTTCTTGTCGGTTCTTCTTCGTGTGTGTAATCGAACCGGATAGAACAGATTGTGACAAGTTCGAGCGCAGTCTTACTGTCATATGAATTTATCAATACAACAACACAATACAATACAACATACTGTGTGGTGTGTGTGACTGACTGACTGACGGGGAGAGGTGCAGTGGGCCTATTCTTTCCAAGCATCCCAACCCAAACGTACACGTGCGTGAAACACGCACACACACGAAACATACGCGGGGACAAACTTCAGAGTGTTACAAAAAGCAGAGTTTCAGCTAATTACCGCGCGGTCAGATACTGCGGCGACATAGTACCGTGGACCACGTTCAGGGTGTTTCAGTTATTTTGTGTTGATGTTATCAGAATCTCGCGCAAGGTAATGAATGACCATGTTTGATATTCGTATAGTATACTGTATATATTTTGATTATTTTTGACAGATATTTTGTTATCGATTTTACTATGGAAATTTTTAATTGTAACTTTATGTAATTTTAGAATTTTGTATGTTTTTAAGTTAAAAACATACTAAATTCTAATATTACCTACGTAAGGTTAAAAATGTTAACTTGATATAAAATTGTATTATATTCGACGTAGGTACTATGTTTTATAGATTTTATTTTAAATTACGTTTAGAATAAAATCAAGTTACACTTAAGATTTTCTTTCTAATATAAAAAAGGAAATATGTTTTAGACACATATTTCGCACCAAGTACAGGCCGGCATGGCATTCGCAAACCCCGCATGCTACCGAATGTCCATGTGCGTCATTAGACACGTTATGCGTGGCCCGGTGATATATAAGAAAGAAGCGCTACTATCATTAGGATCACGCCCTGCTTGGAGTACTGCTCGCACCTGTGGGATGGCTCTGCCAAATACCAGCTTGCGCCTCTAGACTCGATCCAGCGTTGAGCCGTGCGACTAGTGGGTGACCCCGAAGTGTCCTGCAATCTAGAACCACTGCAACTACGTAGGGATGTCGGCTACCTAAGTGTGTTCTATCGCTTATTCCATGTGGAATGCTAGGAGGAGCTGTTTAACGCGATCCCGCCGTCCCCTTTCCATCTCCGCACCACGCGCACTGGGTAGGGATTGCATCCCTACACGCTGGACTTAGGTACCGCGGATGCGTACCAATCGATTCTGCAGATCTTTCCTCTACAGAACCGGTAAACTCTGGAACGCTCTCCCTGCTCATATATTTCCCCCCAAGTACCTACAGTCTCGGGTCCTTCAAGAGGGGCATGAATGGGCACCTGTCAGGCCGACATGGTATTCGCAACCCCCGCGTACGACCGACTGTTCATGGGCGCCGTTAGACACCTTATGGGAGCCTCGGCGCCATATTTCGCGCTTTCAATAAAAAAAATATATAAAAAAGAACATTTTGGTAAACTTGAAAAATATCTCCACCTGTATTTATCAAAGCGCCAGCCAGCACCCATATCATATCATAAATCTGTGTGCTTTTAGCGCGGGCGGGCGAGACATTTGTCACGTGCCACACACATACACATACACATACACACACGCACACATACCCTCTAATAACTTCCTCGCCGTGACACGTGTGTGTTGTGTTGTAGAAAAAGATAAATCTGCGAAATGCAGCAGGCAGCGGTTCCGAATTATAACGTTTGCACCTATTTCTCATTTTGGGATTGGTGAGAGAATTTGAAAGCTTTGCTGGAAGAAATCTCTTTGAGGAATAGATAGATTGCCCTTGCATACATACATACATACCACCCACGCTGTATCTCGCCAATCAGGGTATGCAGAGTAATCGGTGTTGTGCTGCAAGAACTCTGGAAAATTGTAACACAACATCGACCACGACGTTTAGCAAAGTATTCGGACAAGATAACTATCAAGCAGCAAGTAAGGCACAAAGACCCACCTGCTGCACGACTCGGTGGAAGGACCGCACCAAGGTGAGAGGTGGCTAGCCTGTCACCCTTTAGCAAGGCATCCCTTGCACTACACCTATAAGCCGCCTACAGAATACATACTTGTGGCATAGCTTGCTTGTGGCGTGTCTGCATGGTTTGAATAGAGATTGTAAATTCGTTATTTCACACAATAAACATAATACCTACCTGCAGAGAGAAAGAAAGTACAATAGGACCCAAAGCATGCCTCACGCACTGTATGTACTTGCGCGCGCGAACTACCTACCTCTCGGTGGACCGCCGGCGGTCTAATTCAGTGAAATTCGTCAGCCGCGCGAAGCATATCTACACGCTCGCCCACGCAACTGCGCGCAGCTGCAAAGCAATAATCACTTTACACTCGATCGTTTAGGTACATTTTCGCACGCAGCGATTGGCGA
The DNA here is from genome assembly GCA_946902875.1 of Nematopogon swammerdamellus. Taxonomy (NCBI): domain Eukaryota; kingdom Metazoa; phylum Arthropoda; class Insecta; order Lepidoptera; family Adelidae; genus Nematopogon; species Nematopogon swammerdamellus. Next base: position 12,672,070 of record OX336359.1, read on the forward strand.
CGTGTAACAGTAGGCTATTAAAGCCGAAGGTATGAAACTTTTTCTATGGAGTGATTTATCTGTTACGAAGTAACTATTAAGTAATCTGTGCCGGATTTACCATTAGTAGTAATTTTATCCAGTAAATTTTATTTAATTAATTGTAATAAATACAACTTTTGCATTAGTTTTGATACCAAGTTCAATGTTACTGTTTACAAATCCGGCTCGAAGGACCAGCGAATGGCTCAAAAATGGTGAACTGTACGAGCAGTGGAAGTAGGAAGATGTCACATTTTTTTTTTCATGGAGACTGACCCGGTTGGCTACATCACCTACAACATCCGTGATGTCAGCCCATAACACCGGGTGAACTTGGTGCCTTGTCAGTGCTTCCCTTCCGTCGTGCCGGCTACACTGAACTGGACGGAAAACACAAACTATTTACACAGCCGTTTCGACCGACCTTTCATTCAGTGCGGTGGTACCAACCCGGGCGGGTTAAACCCTACACCTATAGTAATATAATAAGGGAGTCATATCCCTTAATTATATAAGGTCTTTCATTAGTAGGTAACGATACGCTAAGGAGTGTATGTGTATCAGATACTGATCACGTTCCCATACCAATTTTTTTTTACGATATAAAAACGTACTTACTTATGTGAAACACGCGCACTTCACGTATTTAATTTGAGGAGTAAGTAGGTTTTTTATATCGTAAAAAAAAATTGATAAGGGAACGTGATCAGTATCTGATACACATACACCCCTAGCGTATCGTTACCTACTAATGAAAGACCTTATATAAATGTTCCATTCACTTTGCAATATTGCAAAATCCTTGCAAACGAGAATATCCAGTATAATAATTTGGAAAGAATAAGTCATTGACCCGGTGGCGAAATTGGTAACGCGTTGGCGGCTCTTGCGAGACGTCCAGCTTCGAATCCTGATCGGGACGTATCGTTCTCTTCATTTTCGGCTTTATATATGTATAAAGCGGTACATGTTCAGTATAGCATGGACGGCCTAACCTGAGGCGAACACACGTACGCACACAAATGCATTTCTCACAAATGCTTGACATGCACCTGTACATGGCCTGAGCACTACTACACTCGCAGAAGTTTATGCTCACCGTCATGCGTGAATGTATTTGTACGCCTCAGGTTAGAACGAACGACCTATACTAACGTAAAAAAAAAATACCCAGTAGGCAGTGGAGGGAGACCAGCTGGTTCGCGAGGTCATGTACGAGTATGTAGCTATATGCAATGTCTTTATATGGAATTATATAAGGTGCTTCGTTATTTATGTCAAACATTTCGGGAGGGTTACATACGCACTCAAATAAACACTTTACGTAAGAAAAAAACATATTTTTATTTATAGGAGCATTTTTTCTCTTAACAAAAAAATTTAATCAAATAAAGTAGCTGTAAAAACCAATCTTAGTGACTTTGTGCCTTACAACAAACAGCTGTTCTGCGTTTGAACATAGTACGGTCATTGACCCCGTACAATGCCAGTTACCTACTGTTACACACAGGTTAATGTTTAGGTAGCAAACATGTTTTGTAAAATTTCTCGAAAAGTAATGCTAAAAACATATATATTTTTTTTGCGTAACATGTTTATTTAAGTTTCTATGTAACCCTCCCGAAATTTTTGATATACGATATACTCGTAAATAACGAAGCACCTTACATAAAAAAATGTGGTTTAAGATGCATAAATAAAAATACATAAATTGGACACAATTAATTTTATTTCAGTTAGCTAACACAAGTATATAGTATAGGTACAGTGCTCATATCAATATGCACATGCATGTAGGTTTAATATAATTGGACATTAATATTGTTATGACAATAAATTATTATTGAAAATCACAGAATTATAATTTTTTTTAATTTAAAGATGAATAACCTAATGAAGTTATAATGTAGTAGGTATGTATTCTTAAGTAATTAATACAATATGTAATAGATTATGGAGTTATAGATTCATAAAACGTAGAACTGTTAAGAAAAAAATTTTGTCCAAGAAATGTTTACAGCATAAACACACTTGTCGATGTGGTGGTGGATAACAGTGTTTTTGTATTGTATTTATTTAATTTTTATTTATTTAAAGTTTTGTTGATAATTACAAACAAAATAAACTATTTAAATTAATTATCTATGCTCTATTACACCTTGTCCATTACATTTTCTTATCCTAGATTAAGCTTTTTATTATTAGTGAATTATTTTATTAAAAAATTTTTTTTACGAGTATTCCAAATTTCAAACCCAATAAGGCCAACTTCATACAGTACTACCACTTATCACAGTAAACGTTAAGAGAACGTCCACAAAACTACCCATGTATTTTATTTTGGCGAGATGTATTGTAAGGCAAAAACTAGACCTTAAGGCTTAAACCATTACATTAAGATCTGTTGTTAGAGTTTGAAGGGTTTCAAACCTAGTATGGGATAGAACTCTGTGTACAATTTTGCTCTGTGCCTTTATATTTTTCTCAATTTATGCAAAATTTATGTAGGAAGGTAGGTAATTTGGGACGATAATACAGTCTCAAGTTTTGCTTTTTTTGGATAATGCTTCAAAAAACATACAAAAGTCATACATCAGTTTGTGAAAACTGACTCAATGTTTGAAGTGATACAATACAATGTATGAGAAAACTGGTGGCTCATTCAAATCTTTGAAAACTGGCTACACTTTCTGCAACTACAATAATGCGGCTCATTCAAATGTTTGAAAACTGGCTACACTTCCTGCAACTACAATAATGTGGCTCATTCAAATGTTTGAAACATGGCTACACTTCCTGCAACTACAGTAATGTCGCTCATTGAAATGTTTGAAAACTGGTTACACTTCCTGCAACTACAATAAAGTGGCTCATTAAAATGTTTGAAAACTGGCTACACTTCCTGCAACTACAATAATGTGGCTCATTCAAATGTTTGAAAACTGGCTACACTTCCTGCAACTACAATAATGTGGCTCATTTAAATGTTTGAAAACTGGCTACACTTCCTGCAACTACAATAATGTCGCTCATTCAAATGTTTGAAAACTGGCTACACTTCCTGCAACTACAATAATGTGGCTCATTCAAATGTTTGAAAATTGGCTACACTTCCTGCAACTACAATAATGTCGCTCATTCAAATGTTTGAAAACTGGCTACACTTCCTGCAACTACAATAATGTGGCTCATTCAAATGTTTAAAAATTGGCTACACTTCCTGCAACTACAATAAAGTGGCTCATTAAAATGTTTGAAAACTGGCTACACTTCCTGCAACTACAATAATGTGGCTCATTCAAATGTTTGAAAACTGGCTACACTTCCTGCAACTACAATAATGTGGCTCATTCAAATGTTTGAAAACTGGCTACACTTCCTGCAACTACAATAATGTGGCTCATTCAAATGTTTGAAAATTGGCTACACTTCCTGCAACTACAATAATGTCGCTCATTCAAATGTTTGAAAACTGGCTACACTTCCTGCAACTACAATAATGTGGCTCATTCAAATGTTTAAAAATTGGCTACACTTCCTGCAACTACAATAAAGTGGCTCATTAAAATGTTTGAAAACTGGCTACACTTCCTGCAACTACAATAATGTGGCTCATTCAAATGTTTGAAAATTGGCTACACTTCCTGCAACTACAATAATGTCGCTCATTCAAATGTTTGAAAACTGGCTACACTTCCTGCAACTACAATAATGTGGCTCATTTAAATGTTTAAAAATTGGCTACACTTCCTGCAACTACAATAATGTCGCTCATTCAAATGTTTGAAAACTGGCTACACTTCCTGCAACTACAATAATGTGGCTCATTCAAATGTTTAAAAATTGGCTACACTTCCTGCAACTACAATAATGTGGCTCATTCAAATGTTTAAAAATTGGCTACACTTCCTGCAACTACAATAATGTCGCTCATTCAAATGTTTGAAAACTGGCTACACTTCCTGCAACTACAATAATGTGGCTCATTCAAATGTTTAAAAATTGGCTACACTTCCTGCAACTACAATAAAGTGGCTCATTAAAGTGTTAGAAAACTGGCTACACTTCCTGCAACTACAATAATGCGGCACATTCAAATTTTTGAAAACTGGCTACACTTCATGCAACTACAATAAAGTGGCTCATTAAAATGTTTCAAAACTGGCTACACTTCCTGCAACTACAATAATGTGGCTCATTCAAATGTTTGAAAACTGGCTACACTTCCTGCAACTACAATAATGTGGCTCATTTAAATGTTTAAAAATTGGCTACACTTCCTGCAACTACAATAATGTCGCTCATTCAAATGTTTGAAAACTGGCTACACTTCCTGCAACTACAATAATGTAGCTCATTCAAATGTTTAAAAATTGGCTACACTTCCTGCAACTACAATAATGTGGCTCATTCAAATGTTTGAAAACTGGCTACACTTCCTGCAACTACAATAATGTGGCTCATTCAAATGTTTGAAACATGGCTACACTTCCTGCAACTACAGTAATGTCGCTCATTGAAATGTTTGAAAACTGGTTACACTTCCTGCAACTACAATAAAGTGGCTCATTAAAATGTTTGAAAACTGGCTACACTTCCTGCAACTACAATAATGTGGCTCATTCAAATGTTTGAAAACTGGCTACACTTCCTGCAACTACAATAATGTGGCTCATTTAAATGTTTGAAAACTGGCTACACTTCCTGCAACTACAATAATGTGGCTCATTCAAATGTTTGAAAATTGGCTACACTTCCTGCAACTACAATAATGTCGCTCATTCAAATGTTTGAAAACTGGCTACACTTCCTGCAACTACAATAATGTGGCTCATTCAAATGTTTAAAAATTGGCTACACTTCCTGCAACTACAATAAAGTGGCTCATTAAAATGTTTGAAAACTGGCTACACTTCCTGCAACTACAATAATGTGGCTCATTCAAATGTTTGAAAATTGGCTACACTTCCTGCAACTACAATAATGTGGCTCATTCAAATGTTTGAAAACTGGATACACTTCCTGCAACTACAATAATGTCGCTCATTCAAATGTTTGAAAACTGGCTACACTTCCTGCAACTACAATAATGTGGCTCATTTAAATGTTTAAAAATTGGCTACACTTCCTGCAACTACAATAATGTCGCTCATTCAAATGTTTGAAAACTGGCTACACTTCCTGCAACTACAATAATGTGGCTCATTCAAATGTTTAAAAATTGGCTACACTTCCTGCAACTACAATAATGTGGCTCATTCAAATGTTTGAAAACTGGCTACACTTCCTGCAACTACAATAATGTGGCTCATTCAAATGTTTGAAAACTGGCTACACTTCCTGCAACTACAATAATGTGGCTCATTTAAATGTTTAAAAATTGGCTACACTTCCTGCAACTACAATAATGTCGCTCATTCAAATGTTTGAAAACTGGCTACACTTCCTGCGACTACAATAAAGTGGCTCATTAAAGTGTTAGAAAACTGGCTACACTTCCTGCAACTACAATAATGCGGCACATTCAAATTTTTGAAAACTGGCTACACTTCATGCAACTACAATAAAGTGGCTCATTAAAATGTTTCAAAACTGGCTACACTTCCTGCAACTACAATAATGTGGCTCATTCAAATGTTTGAAAACTGGCTACACTTCCTGCAACTACAATAATGTGGCTCATTTAAATGTTTCAAAATTGGCTACACTTCCTGCAACTACAATAATGTCGCTCATTCAAATGTTTGAAAACTGGCTACACTTCCTGCAACTACAATAATGTAGCTCATTAAAATGTTTAAAAATTGGCTACACTTCCTGCAACTACAATAATGTGGCTCATTCAAATGTTTGAAAACTGGCTACACTTCCTGCAACTACAATAATGTGGCTCATTTAAATGTTTGAAAACTGGCTACACTTCCTGCAACTACAATAAAGTGGCTCATTAAAATGTTTGAAAACTGGCTACACTTCCTGCAACTACAATAATGTCGCTCATTCAAATGTTTGAAAACTGGCTACACTTCCTGCAACTACAATAATGTGGCTCATTTAAATGTTTGAAAACTGGCTACACTTCCTGCAACTACAATAAAGTGGCTCATTAAAATGTTTGAAAACTGGCTACACTTCCTGCAACTACAATAATGTGGCTCATTCAAATGTTTGAAAACTGGCTACACTTCCTGCAACTACAATAATGTGGCTCATTTAAATGTTTGAAAACTGGCTACACTTCCTGCAACTACAATAAAGTGGCTCATTAAAATGTTTGAAAACTGGCTACACTTCCTGCAACTACAATAATGTGGCTCATTCAAATGTTTGAAAACTGGCTACACTTCCTGCAACTACAATAATGTGGCTCATTTAAATGTTTGAAAACTGGCTACACTTCCTGCAACTACAATAATGTCGCTCATTCAAATGTTTGAAAACTGGCTACACTTCCTGCAACTACAATAATGTGGCTCATTCAAATGTTTGAAAATTGGCTACACTTCCTGCAACTACAATAATGTCGCTCATTCAAATGTTTGAAAACTGGCTACACTTCCTGCAACTACAATAATGTGGCTCATTCAAATGTTTAAAAATTGGCTACACTTCCTGCAACTACAATAAAGTGGCTCATTAAAATGTTTGAAAACTGGCTACACTTCCTGCAACTACAATAATGTGGCTCATTCAAATGTTTGAAAACTGGCTACACTTCCTGCAACTACAATAATGTGGCTCATTCAAATGTTTGAAAACTGGCTACACTTCCTGCAACTACAATAATGTGGCTCATTCAAATGTTTGAAAATTGGCTACACTTCCTGCAACTACAATAATGTCGCTCATTCAAATGTTTGAAAACTGGCTACACTTCCTGCAACTACAATAATGTGGCTCATTCAAATGTTTAAAAATTGGCTACACTTCCTGCAACTACAATAAAGTGGCTCATTAAAATGTTTGAAAACTGGCTACACTTCCTGCAACTACAATAATGTGGCTCATTCAAATGTTTGAAAATTGGCTACACTTCCTGCAACTACAATAATGTCGCTCATTCAAATGTTTGAAAACTGGCTACACTTCCTGCAACTACAATAATGTGGCTCATTTAAATGTTTAAAAATTGGCTACACTTCCTGCAACTACAATAATGTCGCTCATTCAAATGTTTGAAAACTGGCTACACTTCCTGCAACTACAATAATGTGGCTCATTCAAATGTTTAAAAATTGGCTACACTTCCTGCAACTACAATAATGTGGCTCATTCAAATGTTTAAAAATTGGCTACACTTCCTGCAACTACAATAATGTCGCTCATTCAAATGTTTGAAAACTGGCTACACTTCCTGCAACTACAATAATGTGGCTCATTCAAATGTTTAAAAATTGGCTACACTTCCTGCAACTACAATAAAGTGGCTCATTAAAGTGTTAGAAAACTGGCTACACTTCCTGCAACTACAATAATGCGGCACATTCAAATTTTTGAAAACTGGCTACACTTCATGCAACTACAATAAAGTGGCTCATTAAAATGTTTCAAAACTGGCTACACTTCCTGCAACTACAATAATGTGGCTCATTCAAATGTTTGAAAACTGGCTACACTTCCTGCAACTACAATAATGTGGCTCATTTAAATGTTTAAAAATTGGCTACACTTCCTGCAACTACAATAATGTCGCTCATTCAAATGTTTGAAAACTGGCTACACTTCCTGCAACTACAATAATGTAGCTCATTCAAATGTTTAAAAATTGGCTACACTTCCTGCAACTACAATAATGTGGCTCATTCAAATGTTTGAAAACTGGCTACACTTCCTGCAACTACAATAATGTGGCTCATTCAAATGTTTGAAACATGGCTACACTTCCTGCAACTACAGTAATGTCGCTCATTGAAATGTTTGAAAACTGGTTACACTTCCTGCAACTACAATAAAGTGGCTCATTAAAATGTTTGAAAACTGGCTACACTTCCTGCAACTACAATAATGTGGCTCATTCAAATGTTTGAAAACTGGCTACACTTCCTGCAACTACAATAATGTGGCTCATTTAAATGTTTGAAAACTGGCTACACTTCCTGCAACTACAATAATGTGGCTCATTCAAATGTTTGAAAATTGGCTACACTTCCTGCAACTACAATAATGTCGCTCATTCAAATGTTTGAAAACTGGCTACACTTCCTGCAACTACAATAATGTGGCTCATTCAAATGTTTAAAAATTGGCTACACTTCCTGCAACTACAATAAAGTGGCTCATTAAAATGTTTGAAAACTGGCTACACTTCCTGCAACTACAATAATGTGGCTCATTCAAATGTTTGAAAATTGGCTACACTTCCTGCAACTACAATAATGTGGCTCATTCAAATGTTTGAAAACTGGATACACTTCCTGCAACTACAATAATGTCGCTCATTCAAATGTTTGAAAACTGGCTACACTTCCTGCAACTACAATAATGTGGCTCATTTAAATGTTTAAAAATTGGCTACACTTCCTGCAACTACAATAATGTCGCTCATTCAAATGTTTGAAAACTGGCTACACTTCCTGCAACTACAATAATGTGGCTCATTCAAATGTTTAAAAATTGGCTACACTTCCTGCAACTACAATAATGTGGCTCATTCAAATGTTTGAAAACTGGCTACACTTCCTGCAACTACAATAATGTGGCTCATTCAAATGTTTGAAAACTGGCTACACTTCCTGCAACTACAATAATGTGGCTCATTTAAATGTTTAAAAATTGGCTACACTTCCTGCAACTACAATAATGTCGCTCATTCAAATGTTTGAAAACTGGCTACACTTCCTGCGACTACAATAAAGTGGCTCATTAAAGTGTTAGAAAACTGGCTACACTTCCTGCAACTACAATAATGCGGCACATTCAAATTTTTGAAAACTGGCTACACTTCATGCAACTACAATAAAGTGGCTCATTAAAATGTTTCAAAACTGGCTACACTTCCTGCAACTACAATAATGTGGCTCATTCAAATGTTTGAAAACTGGCTACACTTCCTGCAACTACAATAATGTGGCTCATTTAAATGTTTCAAAATTGGCTACACTTCCTGCAACTACAATAATGTCGCTCATTCAAATGTTTGAAAACTGGCTACACTTCCTGCAACTACAATAATGTAGCTCATTAAAATGTTTAAAAATTGGCTACACTTCCTGCAACTACAATAATGTGGCTCATTCAAATGTTTGAAAACTGGCTACACTTCCTGCAACTACAATAATGTGGCTCATTCAAATGTTTGAAAACTGGCTACACTTCCTGCAACTACAATAATGTGGCTCATTTAAATGTTTAAAAATTGGCTACACTTCCTGCAACTACAATAATGTCGCTCATTCAAATGTTTGAAAACTGGCTACACTTCCTGCGACTACAATAAAGTGGCTCATTAAAGTGTTAGAAAACTGGCTACACTTCCTGCAACTACAATAATGCGGCACATTCAAATTTTTGAAAACTGGCTACACTTCATGCAACTACAATAAAGTGGCTCATTAAAATGTTTCAAAACTGGCTACACTTCCTGCAACTACAATAATGTGGCTCATTCAAATGTTTGAAAACTGGCTACACTTCCTGCAACTACAATAATGTGGCTCATTTAAATGTTTAAAAATTGGCTACACTTCCTGCAACTACAATAATGTCGCTCATTCAAATGTTTGAAAACTGGCTACACTTCCTGCGACTACAATAAAGTGGCTCATTAAAGTGTTAGAAAACTGGCTACACTTCCTGCAACTACAATAATGCGGCACATTCAAATTTTTGAAAACTGGCTACACTTCCTGCAACTACAATAATGTGGCTCATTCAAATGTTTGAAAACTGGCTACACTTCCTGCAACTACAATAATGTGGCTCATTTAAATGTTTAAAAATTGGCTACACTTCCTGCAACTACAATAATGTCGCTCATTCAAATGTTTGAAAACTGGCTACACTTCCTGCAACTACAATAATGTGGCTCATTCAAATGTTTAAAAATTGGCTACACTTCCTGCAACTACAATAATGTGGCTCATTCAAATGTTTGAAAACTGGCTACACTTCCTGCAACTACAATAATGTGGCTCATTCAAATGTTTGAAAACTGGCTACACTTCCTGCAACTACAATAATGTGGCTCATTTAAATGTTTAAAAATTGGCTACACTTCCTGCAACTACAATAATGTCGCTCATTCAAATGTTTGAAAACTGGCTACACTTCCTGCAACTACAATAATGTGGCTCATTCAAATGTTTAAAAATTGGCTACACTTCCTGCAACTACAATAAAGTGGCTCATTAAAATGTTTGAAAACTGGCTACACTTCCTGCAACTACAATAATGTGGCTCATTCAAATGTTTGAAAATTGGCTACACTTCCTGCAACTACAATAATGTCGCTCATTCAAATGTTTGAAAACTGGCTACACTTCCTGCAACTACAATAATGTGGCTCATTTAAATGTTTAAAAATTGGCTACACTTCCTGCAACTACAATAATGTCGCTCATTCAAATGTTTGAAAACTGGCTACACTTCCTGCAACTACAATAATGTGGCTCATTCAAATGTTTAAAAATTGGCTACACTTCCTGCAACTACAATAATGTGGCTCATTAAATTTTTTGAAAACTGGATACACTTCCTGCAACTACAATAAAGTGGCTCCTTAAAATGTTTGAAAACTGGCTACACTTCCTGCAACTACAATAAAGTGGCTCCATAAAATGTTTGAAAACTGGCTACACTTCCTGCAACTACAATAATGTGGCTCATTCAAATTTTTTGAAAACTGGATACACTTCCTGCAACTACAATAAAGTGGCTCCTTAAAATGTTTGAAAACTGGCTACACTTCCTGCAACTACAATAATGTGGCTCATTCAAATTTTTTGAAAACTGGATACACTTCCTGCAACTACAATAAAGTGGCTCCTTAAAATGTTTGAAAACTGGCTACACTTCCTGCAACTACAATAATGTGGCTCATTCAAATTTTTTGAAAACTGGATACACTTCCTGCAACTACAATAAAGTGGCTCCTTAAAATGTTTGAAAACTGGCTACACTTCCTGCAACTACAATAATGTGGCTCATTCAAATTTTTTGAAAACTGGATACACTTCCTGCAACTACAATAAAGTGGCTCCTTAAAATGTTTGAAAACTGGCTACACTTCCTGCAACTACAATAATGTGGCTCATTAAATTTTTTGAAAACTGGATACACTTCCTGCAACTACAATAAAGTGGCTCCTTAAAATGTTTGAAAACTGGCTACACTTCCTGCAACTACAATAATGTGGCTCATTCAAATTTTTTGAAAACTGGATACACTTCCTGCAACTACAATAAAGTGGCTCCTTAAAATGTTTGAAAACTGGATACACTTCCTGCAACTACAATAAAGTGGCTCCTTAAAATGTTTGAAAACTGGCTACACTTCCTGCAACTACAATAATGTGGCTCATTCAAATTTTTTGAAAACTGGATACACTTCCTGCAACTACAATAAAGTGGCTCCTTAAAATGTTTGAAAACTGGATACACTTCCTGCAACTACAATAAAGTGGCTCCTTAAAATGTTTGAAAACTGGATACACTTCCTGCAACTACAATAAAGTGGCTCCTTAAAATGTTTGAAAACTGGCTACACTTCCTGCAACTACAATAATGTGGCTCATTAAATTTTTTGAAAACTGGATACACTTCCTGCAACTACAATAAAGTGGCTCCTTAAAATGTTTGAAAACTGGATACACTTCCTGCAACTACAATAAAGTGGCTCCTTAAAATGTTTGAAAACTGGCTACACTTCCTGCAACTACAATAATGTGGCTCATTCAAATTTTTTGAAAACTGGATACACTTCCTGCAACTACAATAAAGTGGCTCCTTAAAATGTTTGAAAACTGGCTACACTTCCTGCAACTACAATAATGTGGCTCATTCAAATTTTTTGAAAACTGGATACACTTCCTGCAACTACAATAAAGTGGCTCCTTAAAATGTTTGAAAACTGGCTACACTTCCTGCAACTACAATAATGTGGCTCATTCAAATTTTTTGAAAACTGGATACACTTCCTGCAACTACAATAAAGTGGCTCCTTAAAATGTTTGAAAACTGGCTACACTTCCTGCAACTACAATAATGTGGCTCATTAAATTTTTTGAAAACTGGATACACTTCCTGCAACTACAATAAAGTGGCTCCTTAAAATGTTTGAAAACTGGCTACACTTCCTGCAACTACAATAAAGTGGCTCCATAAAATGTTTGAAAACTGGCTACACTTCCTTCAACTACAATAATGTGGCTCATTTAAATGTTTGAAGTATGTTGAAATCGCAATCATCACTTCATATATTTTGAAATAATGAAATTAATTGTGATTTACAACACCTTCGCCTTGTAAATAAAAAACCATGAATAAATAAAAAAATATATTTGGATGGAATTATTTTTAATTTTGTTTTATTCAGTAGCTAGGTATGTAATTGTCAGTTAACAAGTGTCCACCCTATAGTAAACATGCGTTAATTTATTTTCATAAAATACGAAAATAAGTACGCAGTCAAAATAATATTTTATTATGTATAAGGGTAGGGTTGTACACTATATATATAAATATAATTATGACTAGCAGATACAAAAATAAAAATATTTAAATACTCATACAATGGTAAATATTTATTTGAAATCACAAAACATCACCCACCTAGCTTAATATAAAACAAACAAAATAATTTTAACAAAAAAAAAAACAAATTGGAAAAAATGCCTAAAGAAAAAAAAATCACAGATTTTTTTACTCTGCTGGGTCAGTAATAAATAATTTATAATATATTTAGGTATGTAAAACTAAATTATTACTTAAAATTTGGTAAAAAAAATACGTTGAAAAAAAAACATTTATAAGTATTTTATACAGAGGAAACCATCTGAAAAAAGAATACCTACAAAATATTTTTTTTTTTCAAATGCAATTCTTGACATCATAAAAAAAAGGTAGTTTTGACATATTTTAATTCTGATCAAAATTATACCCACTTGATAGTTTAAATGTTATTTATTCAATAAATTATTTAATTAAAAAGAAAGTTGGTTAGTTTGTAGAGTTGAGTTCTCATTTCTTGGTTGCTTTCTGCTTGCTCCGTCCCTCTTGTATCAGCTGAACGAGACGAATGCACTTGGCCTCCGGCGAGCGGACGAACTCTTCTATCATCTGTGGTCAACAACAGAACACGTCTACAATATCATAGACAACATGACAGACAACGTTAGTATATTGTTTATTCATCATACATGGGGTCGTTAATCCGGGTTGATACCACCGCACTGAATTAAATGGTCGGTTGAAACGGCTATTTAAATAGTTCTTGTTTTCAGTCCAGTTCAGTGTAGCCGACATGAAATGAAGGGAAGCACTGACATGCCACCTAGTTCACAAAGGTGTTATGGGCTGACATCACGGATGTTGTAGGTGATGTAGCCAACCGTGTCAGTTTCCATAAAAAAAATTCTATAAAAAGTCTATCGATCGATGACACAGCTTGAGAGCAAGATTAACAATTTTACTGAGAGTTCTGACTACAAAGACTTATTAATTAGGTTTTTTTTTATGGAAACTGACACGGTTGGCTACATTACCTACAACATCCGTGATGTCAGCCCATAACACCGGGTGAGCTAGGTGCCATGTGAGTGCTTCCCTTCGGCCGATCGTGCCGGCTACACTAAACTGGACTGAAAACACGAACTATTTAATGCGGTGCGGTGGTACCATACCTAGTAAGGTAAGAAGGAAAGTCGTTTCAGGATTTTACGATTTGTGTTATATTTCGACTGTTGTTAAGCAACGCTTATTTCCATAAAAAAAGGCGTGCCATGTCCGCGCGTCATGACGTCTGTGTGGCTAGCGTCTAAAATTTTGAAAAACCCCTGGTCTAGCTAGTCCAAGAAATATGACACATATCGTCAAAATCCTGGTTTTCCAACCGCATGCCTCATGAAATGTAGGTTCGTCTTAATCCCATTAGCTGGACCGTCCTACACGTTACAATTTTATTTCCACGCGGCTCCCGAATCACTGAAGGCACTTAACGAGCAAACGGCGCACATGGGGTCCTGTCCACATCAGGTGGAGCATTAAGCCCATACCATCAATTATGCACCGCTGGAAATCGTGAGTTTTATCACCGGGGCACCCTACCCTGCCCGCTGGGTAATCCAGTTGTCGGTGTTGTCAGAAGTCTCGCTATTTACCGGTAGATACAAGGTCCGTGAAGTAAACTTTCTCAAAATCTAATTTACTGTTGCTAGGTGGTGTCAGATGCCACGGTTATATTGGCATGATATTCGACGTATCCAAGAGTAGGTTACCTATCTATGGATGAAATTTTAGCAGACAGATCACAAGTTCTTTCCAAAGCAAGACCAAAAATACCAGCAGACTGACCTAAAGTTATTTCCAAACCAAGACCAAAATTACCAGCAGACTGACCTCAAGTTATTTCTAAACGAAGGGCAACATTACCAGCAGACTGACCTCAAGTTATTTCCAAACCAAGACCCAGAAGAAAATTACCAGCAGACTGACCTCAAATTATTTCTAAATCATGACCAAAATTACCAGCAGACTGACCTCAAGTTATTTCCAAACCAAGACCCAGAAGAAAATTACCTGCAGACTGAGATCGGCGGCGATGCGCTCGGCGGCGCGCTGGTCCGCCGCAAGCGCCGCCAGCGTCGGCAGCAGCACGCGGCTGTGCTGGTCGCTGTACAGCCAGCCGGCCGGCAGCCCGCACAGCAGCCGCACCACGCCTCCAGATCCGCCGCCGCTGATTGCCTCCTGCACCAGAAGATTTTTTTTTTATGGAAACTGACACGATTGGCTACATCACCTACAACGTCCGTGATGTCAGCCCATAACACCGGGTGAACTAGGTGCCATGTCAGTGCTTCCCCCTTTGATCGTGTCGGCTACACTGAACTGGTCGGAAAACACAAACTATTTACATAGCCGTTTACACCGACGTTTCATTCAGTGCGGTGGTACCAACCCGGGCGGGTTAAACCCTACCACCAAGTAAGATTAGGAGGGAAGGGACATACAGTTTTACGAGGAATCCGAACCTCGGTCAGCCTCCAACGGTCAGCGGTCACCCATCCAAGTACTGACCGCACCCAGCGTTGCTTAACATTCAATAGCTACAGTTGACTGTCTGCACCACTGAGCTATTGAGGCTGACAAAGATTATGTTGTAGGGTTTCATCTAAGCCTTTATTTACTTTTATATCTGACATGAAATGGTTGACCACATCGCCTGCTAAAGATATGTGATGTCAGCCTATGTAGGAATAATGTCAATGCTTCCCTTTGGCAAACCTAATGAATTAGGGAAGCTTTTTATGTAGCCTGGGTAACCACATAACCTGTTATACTCATAATGTATGTACATTAAACCATGTTCGAGCCGGAAATATGTGCTTGTTTTCTTATAAAGCTAAATTAATCTAAACAGAGAAGACGAATACTTTCATTGCACTTCATTATAGTTTAATTAATTTAATGGTCATGTCCAAGCAAAACGCATTTTAACAAAAACTAACAAAGTAAACAGTCAAGCTTCAAGACTTTACCGATACTAAATTACCCGCTTTCATTATATTAAGTGTTTCATAAATTTCCATATAAAACATCAGCGGACCCAACACATTTCCTTGCGACACCCCCTACGTCTTACCGCAGCGGTGTCTCGCAAGGACACCTGTGTCCACCGTGGGATATTCTACTGTGTTGTAATGCCGTTATGGGATATGGTAATGATGTATCGGTCAATTGGTTCCCATGCGGGCGACAATAGTTTGTATAACACCTGCGTCGAAAGCACGTGTAAGGATCGTTCGACCCTCTTTAATTAATTACTCCGGAATTCTCAACTGTTGAAAGTTATGTATCCGTTAATTACGCTTTGCGCAGTAAAGTTATTGTTTCAAATTTTTACGTGCTATTTCAAACGTTAAATTGTTGCACTGTGTGGCCAGGTGAAAATATATTAACTATTTTCCATGTCACGCACGAGAGGCTATATCGAACGAAACATTTATGATAAATTGAAGAATTAAAGTTCATACAAAAATATTTCAGTTAGTCAAATCAAAGACGTGTATCCCCTCGCCTCTCTTGCAGGCGACGACGACGTTGGTTCGATTCTTCCTGCTAGCGTCGTCGCTCCCTACATTTAGCTCGAATGTACCGACCTGATGCAGGGGATTGTTGACTACGAAGAATCCGATGAGTACTATGAGATCCAAGACGAGGGCTTCAGCCTGCCGCGCCGCCGCCAGCTGCTCCCGACTCTGCTGGATCTCTGCACATTTTCAATTAGTTCAATTTTATAAAAGAATAAAAAAGAATGGCCCCCCTGCATCGCTTCCCGTGCGTGTCGTAAAAGACGACTAAGGGATTAGGACAAGATTTGTTTTTTAATTATATTTTATTGCAAGGAAAATACAAGAGCTTTAAACATAACAACACAAACAATACACAAGAAATAATAGTGACTAAAGCCTACATCTATTGCCACAAGCAAAAAATATTATTGAAAGTACGGTTTTTATTGTAAATAAAAAAATAATAATTACGGGAAAACACGGCATGACAAAACGGGCATTGAACATGTACTCAAGAAGAATATATTGGAATTGATAGTTCAGGTGAACCATAGAATACATAGATGGGCCACTTTACAGGTAGCATTTAAAGTAAAATAATATAGGCCTTGATACAAATGCTATTGAGCTCAAAACAGTAATTTATTTGGAGCAAAGATGTCCAACTCTCCGAGAAAGTCTCCGGTGTGGCACCTACCTTCTCGGTGATGTCAGCTGGTCAGAGCGTGCGCTCTGGCCCCTCTGATTCAGCGACCCATACCAGATGACCCAGAAAAAACCCAGCATCTACACTCACTGTTGTGTCTCGGCATCTCCTTGTCTAGAGGCGGCGCGTACGCAGCGAGCAGCCGCGTCGCCGCCGCGCTAAACTCCAGGGCTCCCCCGCCTTCGCCGAGCGACTCCTGCGCATACAAAACGCACGTCTCTGACTGGGTTCATAATATTATACGCTCGTTTGCCAATGGGGTGAGGCTTAACAGAAGTCCGTTTTTGTCCGAACATTTCCGGAGCCTCCCGTCCGGGTTATCATTTTTTTATGTAATCCGGTATGGGTGGCTGAGTCGGAGAGGCCAAAGCGCATGCTCCGACCAGCCAATTTCAACTCCGAGAAGGTAGGTGCCATACTGGAGACTTCCCTGGATTGCTGGCTATACTGGACTAGAGAACACAGCCGAGGCTGCTATGCGCCCATCATACATCCAGTACGGTGGTACCAACCCAGTCGGCTACAATTTGAACCTACAGTTTTACACCGGTTCCGAACGGTGAAGCAGCAGGTGAAGGTATGCACGTAAATTTTTTCGTCAGAAAAAACTCATTGATACACGCCGAACGTATTCGAACCTCGGACCCCTCGCATGAAAAGCTGATGCCCAAACCACTCGGCCACCCACCCGCCGCCGCTTGCGGCACGTTGCGCGCGGACTTACAAACATGATTAACTATCATTCGTATTACTGTAATGAATACTCTTAAATTTTGATTAATAATGTTTTTAAGCTCAGGCCCACTTGCACCAACACGAATTTAACGATATAAACCAGTTTAACTCGTTAAGCTAGTACCCGTTGACTGTGGGAACCGCGTTTAAATCCATAACTCGCTACTTAACTCTAAATTCGTGTTGGCGCAATTGGGCCTCACTCTGTTATTTATTAGTCACAACTCGCACCATCACCCAGCCCAGCTTAAATCGGTTGTAACTTCCCTGGTAACCCGTGCACACAATGTATGTGATGAAGAGCACCTTCAAATGGAGCTCAAGCAGGTAAAAAGTGCATTGCAGCAAAATGGATTTAACACGAGGGCTTGCAATATTAAAATCCAAGGAAAAAGGCAACGACGAATAGAGGTTAGTAGACAGCCCGCCTATTTGCCATACGTAAAAGGTGTTACAGACCAGATTGGTAAATTACTTCGGAAAAAAATCAGGACATTCTATATGCCTCTAGCTAAAGTGTCTCAAATGCTTAGATCCATTGCATAATTGCATTGATAAGATACCATTGCAAGCCCCAGGCGTCTACAAAGTTCCATGTAGCTGTGGGAAGAGCTACATCGGCCAAACGAAGAGGAGCGTCCATGAGCGAATGTGCGAACACATAAGAGCAGTCAAGAATGGTGACCTGCAGAAATCGGTCATTGCGGAACATCTATTGCTTGGTGATAGTAACCACTGGATCTGGTTTGATGAAGCGTCGGTACTAGCGGTAGAACGACACTACACTCCACGCCTAGTCATCGAAATCACCAGGCGCAGAAAATTTCAACAGCATGAATTTATCACCTTCTTGGCTGCCCGTGCTGTCACAGTACAAATCTGCAAGATCTTCCGCCAAGCCAGCGTCTGAAGACAAAGTGAGTGTTGTGTGCAGCCGGAACTTCATACGATGTATGGATCGCAATCTAACACCGCTGCCGAATATTGTGCAACCTACCCACAGCTATAATCTTCGAAAAAGAGCAGTTTGACGTCTGGTACAACAGACGCCAGACGGCTCCAGGAACTCTCGCAGTCCCTGAAGAAGCCCGTGACGTAGCGGACGAAACGTCGACTTAATATGTAAGTCTTTAAACCTACTCTGTTATTGATTAATACTCTTTATTACATACAAGCTGTGCCCGCGGCTCCGCCCGCTCTCATATTTCACTTCACTGCTACCTCATAAGCCATTTAGCGTGATAGTAAGTAGCCTATAGTTGATGGGAAGAATCAAGCTATCCGTAGAATTTTGTTTTATTAAAATCGGTTCAGTGGTTCTCGAGTTATAAGCGGACAGACAGACATACACTCAGACAGAAAGCAGACGTTGGATTTTATTATAGGTAAGGATACTAGCTTTTACCCGCGGCTTCACTCGCGTGAAATAAATCACAGCAGCGTACACAAAACTATCCGAAGAAACCAACCAAATAGATACCACAGACAAATCCGACAAAGTGGAATTACCGCGCCGCCTCCGCCGCGCCGCCAGTCAGTTGTCGTAACTTCTCGGCTCGGCGGCGGCGGCGGGTCCCCCGAAATTACATCAGTCACGCAGCCTCTAAGAGCTGACCCGCTTCTCAGTCGGAGCGTGATTCCTGCGGGGTGGCCACTCGGCTAGACTTTTTCTAGCCCCCCTACCGCAGGCGAAATGTGATTTGGAAGGGCAAACACCGAAATAGGAAAAAAATACATACTTACATACATATCACACACGCTGAATCCCGACAATCGGGGTAAGCAGAGTAATCGGTGTTGTGCTGCGAGAACTCTGGTAAATTGCAGCACAACACCGACCACCACGTTTCGCAAAGTATTCGAACAAGATTCAATGGATCAAGATCAAGAAAAAAAAATGTATATTATTATAAGAGCTCTTCCCACAAAAAAAAGAATATTTTTTTATATATAGAAAGCGCGACATTTGCCGCCGAGCCACCCATAAGGTGTCTAACGACGCCCATCGACATTAGGCCGTACGCGGGGATTGCGAATACCATGCCGGACGGCAGTTGCCTTTTTATGGAAACTGACACGGTTGGCTACATCACCTACAAAATTTGTGATGTCAGCCCATAACACCGGGTGAACTTGGTGCCACGTCAGTGCTTCCTTACGGTCGTGCCGGCTACACTGAACTGGTCGGAAAACACAAACTATTTACATAGCCGTTTCGACCGACGTTTCGTTTAGTGCGGCGGTACCAACCCGGGTTTACCGCTGACGCTGCGCTGGCGGCGGTCGCGTGTAATTTCATTCCGCGGACCGGCAAACTTGAATGGGACGCGTTGTACGTTGAACTCTTAGTCCGTTAGAGAAAAAATCCTTGCACAGATAATAATATCCGCTAAGCACTCAGGAAGTGACAGCGGGGTCAGATAAACAAACCCCTCACCATCTCAGGCCGCGCCGGTTCCGCAATCCGAGCTGTGCGAGCAAAACGGTTGAGCGGTCCGCGAGTCGGTCACGCACGTCGCAAGACTGACGGACGGAGCGCGTACACGGCAGCTGCTAGTGATGCGCAATCGCGCGCTCATATCGATATCGATAAAAACTGCGCAACTACTGACATTTCAAACTAAAATCTAAATATTCTGGATTGGACACCGCAACAAAATGGAGCCACAAAAGGCTAGATTATTATCTGCTATACGGCTACACGGCTGTCTAATATTAGGAGGAGATGAGAATGTCTAGCACTTTACCCCAGGAACAACAAAAAATACCCAAACGAAGAGAGACTATATTACCAGTGAAAATGATAGTCCGAAGTCTTATGGTCCGAAACCTTGAGCCATACAGCTCTAATTACTTCTGTACTCATTAAAAAAACGATGAAAAAAACCTAACATCGATGCTTCACCATCCTCACAACTCGCAACGCAGCAGGCGCCCCCTTCAACTCCGCACGAGTTGGCGGCTCGCGCACGGGCGCGCCTCCCCCCGCCTCCGCCGCGCCGCCATCGACTTTATTTATTTACGCTGATCTGTCTGCTCGCTCGTCTGCTGACCGTACTTACTTACTACTTATACCTATACACACCTCTCGTCAAATGATGTTCAGTATAAATATAAACATAAATATTATAATAAACCTCTGTATAATTTATTGTTTAGCCTATTAATACGACATTTGAAGACATCCAAGTTAAAGGATTCGGTAAACCCACTCGCCGGAAGACAGTTTTACTGATATTGGTATGGTATGGTATTTATTTGGTCTTTTTGGTATATTTATACACTTAGACAGGTCAGATTTTATAAACAAATTTCTTATTATTCTATTTCGATCCAAGCAAAAATAGGCCATCGTCAAAACACAGAAAATTAAAAAATGCACAAAATATTTAAATACCACAACTGTAACAAATTAAAATCAAACATATGTCACTGTACAAAAAGTTCAAAAGAAACAGTCAATAGATCAACTACTTAAATTAAGATAAAACATTAAAATAAAAACAATCAAGTCAAAAAATCACAATCAATATCAGAAATAAAAAATAAAAAAAACTATTATGAATATATCAAAAAATGTCACACCTTATTGAATAAAAATTTCAAGTCATTAAACATAAAATCGTTCAAATAATAAAACAAATCAATAAAAACATTAATAATTAGATCATTGTGCATTAGTCGCGACGAGTCAAGTAATATTAAAAAATAAGAATATTTACAAAACAATTAATAAAGAATTACTAAATGTAAACTAAAAATGACTAGAAGAATTTATCACTATAAGCTTCGTTCAAATTGTAATAAGATTTCTGGATAAGCATGCTCTTCACTTTGCCCTCAAATTCTCGGATTTCAAGGTTTCTAACTTCTTGCGGTAATTTATTGTAAAATTTTACGCTGTTACAGATAAAACTTGAGGATAATTTGGTCAATCTGTGACTGATACAACGAATGTCCTCACGGTGCCTCGTGTCGAAGTTATGCAGATTTGAGTTGGTTGGTGTCTTGTCTAGATTTTTTCTCGCATAAACCAGATTTTGAAAAATATAGGCACCTGTGAATGTTATTATTCCAATATCCCGGAACACATCTCTGCAAGAGTCCCTAGGCCTCATGCCTTGGAGGTTGCGGATGGCCCTTTTTTGTAATATAAATATCCTTTTGGCTTCTGCTGCCGTTCCCCAAAACATGAGACCATATGTCATTACACTCTGGAAATATGCGAAATAAACAGACCTTGCTGCTTGGACACCACCAATTTCTCGAATTTTTTTAACTGCAAAGCACGCGGAGCTCAATCTTTTTGCAACTTTATTTATGTGCTCGTCCCATTTAAGCTTGGCGTCCATTCGAATGCCCAAGAAATCAATTTGTGTGACCTCGTTCAGAGATAGCTCCGAAAGCACACTAGACATCAGCGGCGACTCCTCTCAGTTGGCGAGGTTGGCGCCGCCAAACCGAATAAAATGAATGACACCATTAATACAGAAGTATCAGGCTAAAATAAATGTGAAAAAATTTCGGAGTTATATTATTTAAGTCATATAATCCACGATTAATAAGATAAAACCGTCAATCCCGTACCCGTTACATAATTTGAAATTTCGCGCGCGTCAAACGCGGGCGACGACGAATGACGACACATCAAGGCATTCATTGGCCGGTTGGCTACATTTTGAAGCGCCATCGTATTCCATACAAGGCGGAAGCGACCGATGTCCCCCCCGTCCCTCGCGGACCCGCTGATCAGCCTTTCGAGTTGGCGCAGCTGGGAGTGCATTTAGTGACGCGGTAGCGAGTAGAGCGAGCTAGCGAGCGAGCTAGGTGTGTGTGTGTTGCGTGTGTGGGTGTGTGCGCGCTGCGTCCACACGACGAGTATTCTTGTGCTGTGAAGTGCGATGCGATGCGACTAGCGAGCTAGGCTAGGTGTGTTGTATGCGCGTGTGTGTGCGCATTGGCTCGCGAGTTGATAGCTGCATAATTATATTCCGTTATGTAGGTATGGACTTTGTATGGATGAATCCTGTTCAGTGTTGTTAAATTTAAAGTGATTTATTGGTAATTATAATGGCAAACTCCTACCGAGCTATCTACGGAGCACTCAAGGACAAGAGAGACTCAGTAATTTGGCACTCTTACATATCTGTGGAAAAGGAGTTGCTAACAAAATTGAGGAAGAAAGAAGATTTTCACGATCGAGTCATCGAAAATTTCTTGTCTGTGGAACGAAGAGTGGACTTCAAGTACAAATAAAATGTAACAATTCAAGCTTGTATGCCTGTCTCGTCGTCGTCGTGCCAGAGGAGGGAGACGTCGCTGTTGTCGGCTGCAACTCGACAGCTTTGACATAACCGGTAGGTACCTACCTATCTACAGACAAATAAATCGTAAGTGAGCAAAATAAATCATTTAAACTAAATATTATAAACTATCTATATCGTAATCGTCTTTCAGTTTTTGAACTCATTGTGGTAGAAATAAATTAACGCGTAGGTACCTAAGTTATGAAATTATGAAAAAAAAAATCCTTAGCCAGAGCCAACCCAATATTCAGGACCAGGAGTCGCCGCTGCTAGACATATCAGTCGTATTTCTTCCTATCCTAGAACCGAGAGCAAAGTGAATGACATTTGTCTTTTTTACATTTAACAATAAGTTATTTACCTCAAACCACACTGTTAGAGTCTCGACTACTTTTTGAAACTTGATGCATAATGTATTCAGTTGTCTATTATGAAATAAAAGTGAAGTGTCATCCGCAAACATTACTATTTCACAATCACTGGCAGTGCATACACTGAGATCATTGACGTAGACCAGGAATAATAGGGGCCCTAAAATTGATCCTTGAGGCACACCCATCATAATGCTTGACTCGGATGATTTAACACCATTTACTTCACATATTTGTTTTCTTCTATCTAAGTAAGATTTGAATATTTTCAGCTCCGTACCTCTAACACCATAGTACTCAAGTTTAGACAAAAGAATGTCATGCTGAACACAATCGAATGCCTTGGAAAGGTCACAAAACAATCCATATGTATTCTGTGACTGATCCAAGGATATCAATATATCTCGTAACATACTTTCTATAGCGTCGTTGGTCGATTTTCCTTTCTGAAAGCCAAATTGTTTATTATTTAGAATATTATTATTATTCAGAAATTCTATTAAGCGCGTAGCTATTGCCTTCTCAAAAATTTTGCTAAATACAGGCAATATAGAAATAGGTCTGTAATTTTGCACATCAGAATGGCATCCCTTTTTGTATAGAGGGATAACCTTTGCAAGCTTTAGTTCATCGGGAAATACACCAGATATTATACAATTATTTATCGTGTGTGTGAGTGGCTCAATAATTTCATTTGATAACGATTTTAATATTTTTGGCGTTAAAAACCAAAGGTCCAATGAGGATTTAGATTTTATATTCCTGATCAATTTTCTCGTTTCGCTGAAAGTAACTAGAGGAAATTGTGCGCAAACCTCTGTCCTAGGGATAAATTCATTTAGAAAATCTAATGATTTTTGATTACACGATTCAAGGTTTCCTGTAACCAATTGTGCTATTGAGCAAAAGTAAGAGTTGAAGAAATTTGACAACTCCGTTTGGTCTTTAATTTGTCTGCCATCATCAGTTTTCAATTCAATGTTTTTGATTCCCACATCTCTCATAGTTTTACCTGTCTCCTCCTTAATAATTTCCCAAGTGGTCTTTATTTTATCAGAAGCGTTGTTTATTCTTGTGTTGTGGCAGCTCTGTTTCGCGTAAAGCGTGACTTTTTTGAAAATTTTGCTGTATGAAGAAATATATGATCTTAGATAATTTGTAGTGTCAAATTTTAGTAACTCGTATAGCAAGAAAAGTTTGTCACGAGACTTTTTTATTCCTGGTGTAGCCCAGTGTGAAAAGTTATTATTTTTTATGTGTTTTTTTTATTTCACTGGCAGATGTGTGTTAATACATCTGTTGAAATGGCAAAAGAAACTTTCAAAGTTTAGCATATCGTAATTACAAAATTCAGTGTTTAATGATAGTTTAAGCTCTTCGATGCGCTGCGGACTTATTATTCTGGATTTGCTGGACCTATGAGGTGTTTTTTTGAAGGTATTAAATACAGAAATTATTTGGCCATAATGATCAGATTTTATTTGATTGATATTTTTTGCATCTATAACATAAAGATCGGTAAATATGTTATCAATACAAGATTTAGTTGTCTGAGTCACTCTTGTGTATTCAAAAATGCTCTGTTTTAGATAGTAGCTATCTAGTAGATCTGAAAGATCGTGAGAGCCACATGGGTCTAGGGGGAACTGCAGGTTGAAGTCACCACACAATACAATAGACTTATTGTTATTCCTACTTAGTTTATGTAAACAGTCTTCTAATTTATCTTTAAACAGGTTTGTTACCGCTGAAGGTGAACGATACACAACCAACACTACAAGGCCATCCAACTCTACACAGCTTACTTCAAAAACTTTTTCTACGGACAGATTCTCAATATCAGGCCTACTTTTTGCTTGGATACCATTTTTTATCATTATTAATGTACCTCCTCTTATGAATTGATTTCTATGACTACTACTTAGTATTTTATAATTTTTTATACAATTTACACCAAGTTCGTCACTAGTTAACCACGTTTCTGTAATGCAGAAAATATCTATGCTCAAACTATTTAGGCATAGGTCTAATTGAAGATTTTTTCCATTCATGCCTTGAATATTTTGGTGCCCAACTATTAAGCGCTTACGAATCGATGCAAACTTGTTTTAATAAGATATTTTAGGAAGATATTTTATTGTAGGTTAGGTTCGTTTGGTTTAGTTTCAACTAATTTTATAACATAAATTCTATTGATATTTATTAATAAAAATAGATTTACATATCTTATGTTTTTTAGATTTGTACTTAGCAATAACATTGAAATATTTTAAGACCTAAAAAGTTGTACATCTGAAAAGATCAATTACATTGAATAAATGAAAATGAAAATAAATATTATAATAAACATCTGTATAATTAATTGTCTAGCTTATTAATACGACGTTTGAAGACACCCAAGTTAAAGGATTCGGGAAACCCACTCGCCGGAAGATAGTTCCACACCGCGGCAAATTTTGGCCTAGGTATATCGTTTTGTGTTGTGTCAATATTTGCAATTTTCTGCACTTTTGTAAGAATGTGAAAAAACAATGATAAAATAGAAAGCCATAGAATAACTTAGGGTGTACCTTATAAGTTTACTAGCTTTTTCCCGCGGCTTCGCTCGCGGTAGACTCGATTTAATAGCAAATCCGATTAAACGCAAATATGATAATAAACGATCGCTTCTCTTATATTCTCTCTCTCTCTCTCTCTCTCTCTCTCTCTCTCGACCATACTATACGTAGATGTAGAAAAACCAAAACCAAAGAAAATGAGCGTTGAAAAACAGTAGGCGACAGACAGATAGAAGATACATAGATAGAGTCGATATCGATATTGTTACTGTTTTAGTTTTATTTTGTTTTACTGTTAGTATCAATAGTCTGACTATTGGGATACACATCAACTTAACTCGGTAAGTACTGTACTTACCTACCAAATGTAAATCGGCCTTAAATCTCGAAACCAACCAAAGAAATGTCACAACTTTTTCATATTTTGACATGGCACTGACATTGACAATGAATTCGCTCTATTTTGGCTCGAAATTCGAATTTGCGATTTTATTTTGCTTATTATACAAAAAGTACACACCCGATATCATATTTTCTCAAGTTTTTCGCGATTCCCGAGGTCAAGGAATTCCCAAGAAATGGTGCGCCGTTTGGGAGAAACGTGGTAAGAAAGTTTCGTAGAGCGCCATCCCGCTCTGTCTCGTTTTGTTTATCTCGTTGTGGTTTTTCGATTTTATAATATAGAATAGTTTATTGTATAATTTCATCCATAGGTATGTAACCTACGCTTGGATATGTCGAAAATTCCGGCAGTTCTAAATTCAATGCGAAGAAGAACTGACAAACTTCGCAAGTCACAATGTTTCATTAGTGCCTTTTTTATAGTAAGCGCGACATGCATGTGGCGCCGAGCCACCCATAAGGTGTCTAGCGACGCCCAAGGTCATTCGGTCGCATACGGGGGCTGCGAATGCCATGCCTGACAGGTGCCCATTCACGCCTCTCTTGAAGGACCCGAGACTGTACTTGGGGGGAAATATGTGGGCAGAGAGAGCGTTCCAGAGTTTACCGGTTCTGTGAAGGAAGAATCTTCAGAACCGCTTGGTACGCATCCGCGGTAAGTCCAGCGTATAGGGATGCAATCCCTGCCCAGTGCGCGTTGTATGGAGGTGCATTATAAGTAATATGTATACGTATGTATGTATATATTCTTTATTGAACACCAATTTATACAAAATAGGCACAATAGATGAGCTTAATGCCGTGAGGCATTCTATTCTAACCAACCTTTGGGATGTGGGAAAAGTATATGCAGGCGAACAAGAATAGAGTTAGGTACTTACAAATAATTAACCCATACTACCGCTTACAAGAACATTATTATTATTTACTTACAACATAAAGGTGAAAGTGACTTGTTACATACATGGTGTATTAGAAAACCCAGCGTATGTAAGTAACCAATAGTCGGGTAGTGATTCTTGCCTCTCCTCTATCTATGCAGAAACAATCGTCTATGTATGTAGTGTAGTGATGTGCGCAGTGTGCGCTAAAAGATATCGATTACGCAGCCATTAGGAGCGCGACCTCCATTAGCCGGGCCCTCCTCTGGGGATCTCTATTCTACTCGACACACACGACACAACACGCTTACAGGGTGGAAAAGTACAGTACCTAACTAGTTGTATAGAGAAAACATGCTATAGCTACTGAAATAACATAATAACATTTGACATTTTTTCGACCTTACATACGAGGCTTAATGAGGATACGGCGTAAGTCATTTTTGCAACTTTTCAGGAGAGACATAAAAGGTAATTATATTGTGTTTTTGCATAGAATCCATAAACATAAACCATAGACAGGAAATTGCATTATACGCAAAATATGATGGTTTTGAATAACAACAAAAGCAATATTATGTGCCAAGAAAATGTGCCCGGAAACGGGGCAAGTCATTTTTGCAACTTTTCAGGAGAGACAAAAAAGGTAATTGTGTTTTTGCATAGAATTCATAAACATAAACCATAGACAGGAAATTGCATTATACGCAAAATATGATGGTTGTGAATAACAACAAAACTAAATATTATGTGCCAAGAGAATGCGCCCGGAATAACTCTATGAAGAAGCAGCCCTGTTGTGTACATCAATCTTCCATAGTTTATTCGTCTGAAAATCTATTTCATCCATCATAGTCCTAGCAACACTAGCAAGTTTGGCACTAACCAGAGATTATATCTCCTGTCATAGAGATTTTGTTGTTATTGTTACGAAGTTACTTAGTAACTAATTATGAAAATTTGTGTGGTTAAAAAAGGCATTTCTTTGCGTTCTTCGGTAATATCAGTTATATACGCGGTGTTTTCACTTTTTTTAAAGGCAATAATGACTCCTGCTTTGTTTTGTATGCTAGCTTTTCAGTGCGAATAATAAGTTCCTTCTTCGAAATTAGGGCACGTATGATTTCAGGATTTAGTTTTTGCATGATATTGGCCAGCGATTGGTGTACACCGGCGTCTTTCAATTCTGTAGCCAATTGCATAAAAAAAAATCAGTTAAAAAAACTGCTTACGCAGTATTTAGATTTTATGGAACCTTTGACACGATTGACTAACCCGCGATGTCAGTTCATCACCACCTTGGTGAACTAGGTACACCATCGACGCTTCTGTTGTCGACAGAAGAGTTCATCGAACGGCACGATTCTATAAATCGTTCCTGTGTCGCACTGCAGAGTCGTGAACTGGGCTTCCGGGATAGCTTTCCTTAATCTACGGCAATGCGTTTTCGCAATTTTTTTTCCATCGAGCAAATCCCTTATTACCTTACTAGGTGGTAGGGTTGAACCCACCCGGGTTCCTATAACCGCACTGAATGAAAGGTCGGCTGAAACGGCTATGTAAATAGTTCGTGTTTTACATCCAGTTCAGTGTAGCCGGCGAGACCGAAGGGAAGCACTGACGTGGCACCTAGTTCACCAAGGTGGTATGGACTGACATCCCAGATCTAATAGGTGATATGGCCAATCGTGTCAGTTTACATAAAAAAAAAGTTAATGCAATTTCAACAAAAATCTAAGCGTCAAATGCGGATATACGAGTACCTTAATTTTCGCATTTATGAATTATTGTACACCTTGTTAAGGTTAAGACTTTCTGAGAAATTAAACATAAACTAGCGTCATCTAGCCAAGCATCAGTTAAGACATAAACACGTCATTGCTTACACCATAATTAACTATAAAAAAATTATGCATAAAAAATCAATAAAACTCCCTTAACAGCAGAAGGGCCCATATATCATGGTAGCCCCAACAATAGCACAAACAAACACGCCTCATAATAAAATAAATAAACCAATAAAACGACCGCGCAGCCGCAAACTCAGCCCGCGTCCCCCGGGGAGCGGGGTTCGATTCCCGGGAGAGACGAGTCTTTGATCATACTTGAGCTTGATGTCTCTATGGATGAGTCGCTTTTTGATGATCGATCTTGACAGGCGAATGGACTGCCTACTTAAGTTACCAACAGTTGACAATACTTAAATTGGTACGTACCTACTATTTATTATAATGCTGTATTACTTCTATTTCTAAATATTATTGTAATATTTCTATTTTACAGGTTTTCTTATATTACTAAAGTATAATTAAATGTTTTCACATCTTATCTTTGCTGCCATCTATGCGTTCATTCATTAAAACATTTTGATAAGTAGGTACAATAGGTCAAATAGTGATCTGAATAGTGATAGTGATATTAGCGCATTTTTAATAGCAATACTCAGACCATGAACGGATAATATCTGAATTTTAATTTTAATAGTAAACACAGTGTATACAGTAGCTGCACAAGCTATTATAATTTTCAACCAATCCCTAACGAAGGCATCATAACGTTGTACATACATTATGTACATAGATAGAACCGCGGGCCCAGGAGAGCGCCCTGCGGTACTCCCGTCCGCCTCTCGTCGAAGGCACTCCCTTCTGTTTGTGTTTTGAGAAATTCTATTAGCGAACTGCAAATATTTGTGTTTGTTGAGAATCTTCGCTCGTTACGCCGGGATTATTACATATTTTTTAATAATTTCCCGCCGATGACGAAGATCAAAATCTAGCGCCTTGTTATCTCGGAGAGATTGCTTGAGTCGGCTCGTCGGCGTGTGCGGAAACAGTTTAAGCAATCCGCGTTTTAAAGAGAAAAAGATTGTTTACTTTGTTAAAATTAATGTAGATGACTACACAACAAAGAAAACCATTAATTACAGAACATATTTACTTCAATTCGACAATAATGAATGTACTTTATATGCTTTTAGAACGATTTCTGAATCCTGAACAAAATGTGGCATAGTCAAAGATACATTGGTTTTCTGTCGGCGTGGAGTCAAGAATTTCTTATGAGTTTAATACATAGATTTTAATTTTTATTTCTCTCCGTTGCTCCCTGGTTCGGTTACATGTAAGTGTTTGGGTGTTCCTTTGCTTACTAGAGCAAAACCGACCCGGATTTACGAATTCAATGTAATTATCTATCGCGTGCATGTACTCTAGAAAACCCGAATTTTTTCAATGCTCGAATTCCTCCCATGAGAGAATAACGCATCGATACTAGGCTACCCTTCATTGTCCATATCTTCATCGACTAAGCCATTAAGTTTCAAAATTAGCTGGTCCAATTTCGATCAGTTGTTCTCTTAGGCGGTTGTAGATGGTTAGGAGATAGCGAAGTCCCCCGATGTTATTGTTGGCAAATTGTCGCCACGTGTCGCGAGTTCGATTAGTCGCTCGCGCGTGCTCTTGTCCGTTGCGATTATCGTTACGGCATTGTTGGATTTCGCGAAAATGCGACATTATTCTGAAACTAAGCATCGGAGAGGATAGGATTTAGTATCGTTGTCTCTTGTAACAATTTATTCTCGTAAGTAAAGGACGGATTTTCTTGAATAGATTTATCATAGTATTATTATACTATGGATTTTCCCAATGCCATCAGAATTCATAATTGGAACTATTGGCGTCCAGTTTGCCCCATTTCTAATGTTCCAAATATGCAAATTTACAAAAATAATTTCATAGATTCCTTTGTTCCCAGTACATACGCAGGTGACTAAGAAACGTCACCACTTTTTACAGATACGCACCAAAAGAGTACAAAGAGATGCTCGGATATGGTAATCGTGTACGTTAGATGAATGTTATTTCAATTCTCAGCCCAAACCCACGCACTATTTTCACTTTTAATATTTCTCTCGAGTGTAATTAAATAAAAATACGCGCGCGCTAAAACGCAACACTTGTACGCGCATAATTCTGTTATCTTTGCATCATCTGCGCCCCCCTTGCGCGGTCACGCCGTGATGTTGTTCCGTCAGCGGATTACGCTGTTTAAGCCTGCGCGAATTATTCCATTGCTGTTTCCTTCTCTCCTATACCTATAAGGGAGGAACGGAGGAATTGTTTTTCACGAGAGCGGAATGGTTCACTGCGTTATGGATTTTTTTCGTGCGTAAAAGGTTGAGAGCTTCGCGACTTGTCCCTGCTGCGAGAATAGCGGAAACATTCACTTTTAATAGTTTATTTAATTTAATTGTGTGTAATTGTTACGCTATCATCTATGTTGTGTGTACTTTGTTAGTAGTTTTTTGTTTTTATTCTCGATAAACCGTAGAGGATTCGGTGCACCCAGTGATGCACTCGCGATAACTGTCAAATCTGGTTTTGTTTTCTGTGTCTATACTTTTTTTTCTCTTTCTGTTCGAAACCTTTTGTCATACTCAGACTTAAGAAAATGAAATCGTTACTAACCTTATACGAGTACCTAAACAATAAATAATTTGGTGTTTGGAATTTGGAATAAAAATGAGCGACTGTTTATCTAGTTATTAATATACCTACATATTATTTAGTTTGCGAAGTGCAGTGAGTTCGATACCGATGAATTCGATGATGTCCACAATTTTCTTTATCTTTTCCGAGTTTTATAAGTGATTTTCTTTCGCGAGCAGGAGTTGCTACATGGTTCGGATTACATATACAACTGCCGTTCCCTTCCCCGTTCCCGTACTTTACTATAGGCGGTAGGGTTAACACATACCTAGTGTTCTAGTGTTACATACAGGCGTAGGAATAGACAGAACGAACCCGTAAGTCGAAATGCTCTATTTGCGAGGCGCGGGGCACGGCGACTGAAGTCTGCGAACGAACAGCCAACGAACAGCGTACAAACATGCCGAATGCTCGTCTCCGAAGTTGCCTCAATCACCAGTGCTATCACTCAGTCTATCTTTATTGTATATGTCTATGGGTGTTAGCCCCGTCCGATCGATACAACCGCGCCGAATGATGGCCGGTCGAAACGGCTATGAAAATTTTCCGCGCTTTTCATCCAGTTCAGTGTACGGCATCTAGTACCGACGACATCTAGAAGCAGTAGCAAGAAAATGTTGTCGACAAAGTCGACGAGAAGAGAGTAGGTACATACCACACGCTGTATCCCGACATTTGGGGTAAGCAGAGCAATCGGTGTTGCGCTGCAGGTACTCTTGTAAATTACAGCGCAACAACGACCACCACGTTTAGCCAAGTATTCGGACAAGGCAACTATCACAAGCAGCAAGTAAGGCACGAAGACCCACCTGCTGCATGACTCGGTGGAAGGATCGTTCCAAAGTGAGAGGCGGCTATCCTGTCGCCCTTTAGCGCGACATCTTATCCTTATCCCTTAGTCGCCTTTTACGACATGCACGGGGAGAGATGCAGTGTGGCTATTCTTTTTAAGTACCAGCCCCACACGGAAGAGAGTTCATCCTGAAATACGTCTGCCTTTTATGCATTTATACATTAATATCTTGTTGTTTGTGTTTTCAAAAGCGCTTGTCCTTGTGCTACACTAACAGCAGACTGGATTTGATAACAAAATTATACCTAAACACTAATTTCCCCCCTGTCCAAAGTCCTTCGTCGGGGTCCCTGATCTACAAGCTCAATCCGCTGACAGAAGACATAAGGAATAGTATCAATTAATCACACGAAGCTCGCTGTAACCGTATTTAAACATCTCTCCAAGGATTTGCAAAAAGGTACGCCGCCGGATCGAACGCCGAGCGCTCAGAGAGAAGGGCGGTCGGCGCAAACACCATTACCCATAATAATATGTTTGGTTAGAGTCCGACTTTGGCCAAATATTGGCTAAACGAGGATCGGGGGACTGACTGTAGAGTTGGCCAATTTGTGTGTGTGATTCTTGTCGATAAATGGGCTCGTTGAAACCATCGATAGATTGACTTAAATAAAAAGAATCAAGAACAAATCGTTATAATTTATTTATGTTTAAAGTGAATATCGATAACTATCGGTCAACACACCGGCTATTAATTCGTTGCATACTAGTTGCTACACTTGTCTGTGGCGTGGAAGGCGTACTTATTGCAGAATGCATTAAATTAATCTTGTTCACAAAAAATTGGTTGTCTGTAAAGTCGGTTTACGGACGATAGTTTTACGTGATAACGTCAATATTCTAAATTTGAAATCTTTTCCGACCGGCCAGATGCGCTTAATATAAATTATGGTACGAGTAACCTCCTTTCAATTTATGCTGCCCTGGTACCCAACCAGAGAGATCAGTGTGTACAAGCCGACGCTTGGGCCGATTGTGCCTCTCTATCGCTTGTTACGCGCTCTCGCTTGCACACACAGGCTCAGATGGAACGTGACACTTTTTCGTGCGTGCAGCCGGTGTTCATCAATTTATAAGACGTTATCACGTCAAAAAAATTGTGTTAGTGTTAGTGTTAGTGTTAACACACATACATTTATAAACATTTTTTTATAAATTGAGTCAAAACACAAGACCTACCATTGTAAGCTAAAACCGGAGCTTATTAAATGTTACATATTATGTATGTATATATGTATATATTTTAGTATTTATGTAGTACATATTATCTTGTAGTGTGTATCTTACAGTATTTGAACATTCAAATTCACTTCCTTATCACAAATTTATTTTTACTACATTAATCATATTCGCCTATACATACATAACTCGCCCACATCCCAACATTAGCTAGAATAGAATGTATTATCGTATTAAGCCTTATAAATTAGTTATCAAGGATATTTCATTATATCATTCATACTAAATCAATTGTTAAAAACAATGTAAAATATTGTTTACTAAAATAAAAACTAACGTAACCCCTAAACAAAACTACTATTGAAATAGAATAAATCACAAGCAAACTATTTGTCATCCATCAGAATTTATCGACATATTTAATCTACTATTATATCGATAGTCGATAGTAAGCAGCGCGCGTCACTTGCCGACGGTACGACGAGCGGATCACTAATGAAGTGGCTTCTTCGTAGGATTGATTCAATTTTAAATTGATTAGTTCATGCTCCCAGTGTAGAATAGAATAGAACAGAATAGAACAGAATATAATATATTTTATTTCCTCATTCACACAATAAGATAAAGTACCTTTATCCTATTACTTTAAGTGAGCTAAACTTGTATACCTATACACGGTGTTGCAGTTGCCCCCGTAATATTTTTAACTGACATAAGGGGGTTATTCTATATGTGAAACTAAACAACTTATGTGGCGAAAAAAAAAATTGAAACAAAAAAAAATTTTTTTTCCATACAACTTTTAATTACCTATTCTCAAAATGTATGGAGAAAATTTTTTTTTTCTTCAAATTAAAAAGTCGTAGCTAACAAAAGTTGTTCTATTTCACGTACAGAATCACCCCCTTTCGGGTTTTACGGTTGGGGTTGCAACACCGTGTATAATTGGTTTCTCGGAAACGGCTCTAACGATTTGGATGAAATTTGGTATTTAGATAATGTTATTTTTTTTCAAGTCTATCTAGACAGGTGTAGACGCCGAGCGAAGCTCGGTCGCCCAGGTACTATGTCCTGAAATAATATATTATTTCGCTACCTATCTCCTTTACACATCTCTAATTTTCAAAATCTGTCCGCCTGTAAGGGGTAAACGCGAAAACGGCTGAACCGTTTCACATTCGGTTTTCACTAATGCAATTTTATTGGCATACTAGCTGTGCCCGCGGCTCCGCCCGCTCTCATATTTCACTTCACTGCTAACCTCATAAGCCATTTAGCGTGATAGTAAGTAGCCTATAGTTGATGGGAAGAATCAAGCTATCCGTAGATTTTTTTTTTATTAAAATCGGTTCAGTGGTTCTCGAGTTATAAGCGGACAGACAGACATACACTCAGACACTCAGACACTCAGACAGAAAGCAGACGTTGGATTTTATTATAGGTAAGGATACCGGGACGCTTATAGGTAATGTATCATCACGACGTTTCTTCAAGGTGCTGGGCAGTTCTTTTTTTTATTTTTTTATTGTAAGCTCGACATATGGCGCCGAGGCACCCATGAGGTGTCTAACGGCGCCCATGGACATTCGGTCGTATTCGGGGGTTGCGAATGCCATGCCGGCCTGACAGGTGCCCATTCACGCCCCTCTTGAAGGACCCGAGACTGTACTTGGGGGGAAATATATGAGCAGGGAGAGCGTTCCAGAGTTTACCGGTTCTGCAAAAGGAAAGATCTGCAGAATCGATTGGTAGGTACGCATGCGCGGTAAGTCCAGCGTATAGGGATGCAATCCCTGCCCAGTGCGCGTGGTGCGAAGGTGGACAGGGGACGGCGGGATCGCGTTAAACAGCTCCTCCGAGCACTCCCCATGAAATAAGCGATAGAACACACTCAGGGAGCCGACATCCCTACCTACGGTGTTGCAGTATAAGAAAACATTGAGCGTGGCGTTGTAAAAATACGAAAGCACCAAATAAATGAAAGTACAAATCAATACAGGTTTTTTAGGTTTCCGTGCACCGTACGGAAGCCTATTGCTAAGCCTACAACGTCTGTCTGTCTGTCTCTCTGTCTTACTGCTGTATCTTTGGAACCGTAATAGCTAGCCGGTTGAAATTTTCACAGAATATGTGTTATTTTGGCGGATATAACAACAAATACAACAACCCCCTTAATTGTTCACTTATTTTCAATAAAAAATAAAAAAAAAGTGATCAATTAAGGGGGGTCCCCATACAAGAAACTTGTTTTTTAAGCTGTTTTCGTTTTTGTGCGGAAAAGCTGGTGCGCGCGTCCAACTCGCACTTGGGCGGTTTTTTTAAGTACGCGTTGCGATTTCCTTTGTATTGTTCTTAGGTCGAAGTAGTCAGTCGGTCAGTCAATCAGTCATTCAACGATTCATATTCTCCCGCGCCGCTGGCCTTCAGCGGTAGGGTGGGTAGTAGGTAAGTATACTCGTATGTATATTCCCGTGTAGGAGTTTTATATGTAATTCGGTATGGGTGGCTGAGTCAGATGGGCCAAAGCACATGCTCTGACCAGCCAACATCACCTCCGAGAAGCTAGGTGCCATACCGGAGACTTTTCTGAATTGCTGGCAATACTGGACTAGAGGAGGACACAACTAAATAATAAATGATAAACACATTAAATCGCTTTCCTGTTGTAACGAGGTGCCTTGTCAGAGAGAGAGCTCTCCTCGTAGATTCTGTCTAAAATTCACGATCAATATACTAACTGCATATTTATCTATTTAAGCACCTACATCATAAATACTAATAATAAATCTGTAAGGGATGGTCATGGAGTAAGTTACTTTGTTTTATGAGATACAATACTTATAATAAATCTGTAAGGGATGGTCATGGAGTAAGTTACTTTGTTTTATGAGATACAATACTTATAATAAATCTGTAAGGGATGGTCATGGAGTAAGTTACTTTGTTTTATGAGATACTGAGTTTGTAGACACCTGTATGTATATATGTATGTTCCTCCATAACTCTTAAACCGATCATCCGAATTGGATGAAACTTATTACAGGCACATTTGATTATACGGGACATAGGATAGACTAAATAAAATTAAGATGTGGCTCTCATACAAACCGAATTGTTCCACCCCCTTAAATAAGGTAGTACGGTAGCGGGCTTATTACTTTCTTCTTTTTAAATACGAATTTTACGCGAGTGAAGCCGCGGGCAAAATTTAGTTATTAAATATTTCCATTAAATATCGAATCATAAAATTCAAAAGTCGGAAGCGATGTCGACAAAGTAAATAGTAATTTGAAATTGTGATATCTAGGATTGGATTCATAATGGACTCCCCGTTATAATTTCAACTTCGAATAGAAATCAACTTGAAGGCAATACAAACATTTGAACGAAAGATATGAATTTTACAAGAAATTTAAAATAAGAAATAGACTTTCATGTGCATGTACTGTGTGGGGCCGGTACTTATAAAGAATCGCCCCACTGCATCGCTCCCCGTGCATGTCGTAAAAGGCGAAGGATAAGGACAAGGTGCCGTGCTAAAGGGCGACAGGCTAGCCACTTCTCACCTTGGCCTCCACACCTTCCACCGAGTCATGCGGCAGGTGGGCCTTCGTGCCTTACTTGCTGCTTGATCTTGTCCGAATACTTTGCTAAACGTGCTGCACGGTGTTGTTCTGTAATTTACCGGGGTTCTTGCAGTACAACAGCGATTACTCTGCTTACCCTGATTGTCGGGATACAGCGTGTGGTGTGTATGTATACAAGTATAGTCTCAGTTCCTTCAGAGAGGAGTGAATAGGCACCTGTCAGCCCGGCATGGCATTCGCAACCCCCGGGTACGACCGAATGTCCATGGGCGTCGTTAGGCTTTGAGCTTTGGGCTTTTGAGCACCCATCGGTTCTCTAAATCGCTTCTTTGTCGAACCGCTAGGGTGTGTGGAACTGTCTTCCGGCGAGTGTGTTTCCCGAATCCTTTAACCTGGGTGTCTTCAAACGTCGTAAGCTAGACAGCCTAGCAACAGTCCGCAAATCTGCT
The DNA here is from genome assembly GCA_946902875.1 of Nematopogon swammerdamellus. Lineage (NCBI taxonomy): Eukaryota > Metazoa > Arthropoda > Insecta > Lepidoptera > Adelidae > Nematopogon > Nematopogon swammerdamellus. The sequence goes on from OX336359.1 coordinate 12,709,833, forward strand.
GGCATGGCACCTAACTGAGCATGGTTTCGCGAGGAGATGTGTTTTTGGCTCTGTCGACTGCATCATTAGTCTCTCGGTACAGCCACCCATGTTGGTTTACATAAAAAAAACCTATAATTTCGTCTCCGTCACAAACATTTCTGACTTTTCACCTGCTCGATGGGCCGGTGCAAATTCCGCCATATAGAATTCTTTGTTACTAGATATTAAAAAGTCGTAAAATATTATTTTATTTTAATGTAATCTCTTAAGAAATGCAAAACAAAAATTGTCATGATTTTAATGCTTAATTTGGACGTTGGAGAATCATTAAAATTATCTAATCCTAGGGCTCTTCAACAGTAATAAAAACCTGCGAAGTGCTGACTCGCGCACCGAGGGTTCCGTACCACCATGTAATTTGTTTTTATTTTGTTGTTTTACTTTGGAGTGTGCAGTATAATTTACACCAAGTACGTTTGTGTTAAGCTTGTTTTTATAATATAGTAAAAATATTGAGTCCTGCGTATCGTCCCTCACGCCATCTATCGTTGACCTTTCATATTTTTCAGTTCAGGCTTTTGTAGTTAAAATGTTAGTATTGTATGGGGTCCCCATGCAATTATTGAACTTTTAACTTTTTTAGGTTTCCGTATCCCGTACGGAAGCCTATTACTAAGCCTACGCCGTCTGTCTGTCTGTCTGTCGTACTGCTGTATCTTTGGAACCGTAATAGGTAGCCGGGTTGAAATGTTCACAGAATATGTGTTATTTTTGTGGGGTTTTTCAAAAGGGGCGTGAAAAGGCTCCTGTCAGGCCGGCATGACATTCGCAATCCCCGTGCATCACAGAATGTCCATGGGCATCGTTAGACACCTACTTGTAGGTGAAACCATGCCACATGTCGCGCTATCGATAAAAAAAAATTATTATGGCGGATATAATAACAAACAATAAAATAATATATAATAAAATAATATGGAAAAAGTAAAAAATAAAGGGGGGTTCCCATACAAGAAACGGGTTTTTTCAATGTTTTTTTTGTTGTGCGGATACCTCGGTGCGCGAGTCCAAATCGCACTTGGCCGGTTTTTATAATTTATTGAGATTTTCGCTATAATAATGCATATTCTGTGAACATTTACATACAGCACTCGGACGGACGGACAGACAGACAGACGACGTAGGTTTAGTAATAGGCATCCGTGTGGAGACGGAACCCTAATAAAAAGCAACAGTTAGGCTAGGCTAGGCCATTTGAAACAAACCGCGTATCATCGCTGACCCCGAGTTATAGGCATCTGGTGTAGTCAAACCACGGGACGCGTGCCAACTCCGCTCTTGTTTTTTATAAAATAACCGGCCAAGTGCGAGACGGACTCGCGTACCGATGTTGCCGCACCACAAAAAAAAGTTGAAAAAACACGTTTCTTGTATGGGGACCGCCTTAATTTTTACTTTTTAAATTTTTTATTATTTGTTGTTATATCCGCCATATTAACACTCATTCTGTGAAAATTTCAACCGACTAACTATTACCGTTCCAAAGATAAAAATGAAAATTGAAAATGTATTTATTTACACATAGTATTGGCACTTCCTTACCTATAATAAAATCCAATTACCTATAATAAAATCCAACGTCTGCTTTCTGTCTGAGTCTATGTATGTCTGTCTGCCCGCTTATAACTCGAGAACCACTGAACCGATTTTAATTAAAAAAATCTACGGATAGCTTGATTCTTCCCATCAACTATAGGCTACTTACTATCACGCTAAATGGCTTATGAGGTTAGCAGTGAAATGAAATATGAGAGCGGGCGGAGCCGCAGGCACAGCTAGTGATACATACATTTCAGTTCTCCTGCACTAGAAAGTTCTGTCTTGCATGAGTTTATCCGTAACTTTTTTTTAGATACAGCAGACATACATACAGATAAACAGGCATACGGCGGCGTTGGCTTAGTAATAGCCTGCCGTACTGGGGTACTGATACCTATAAAACCCCTAAAAATAACGTTTTTGGTAGCCAGCATTGATCTAGGGTTATACACCGTGGTCCAAAATAACGTTGTCAAAATTTAAAAGAACATATTTCAAAAATGGAATGCTTTGCATTCCATTTCATTTTTGTCTATCGTTTTTTCATTCGTTGGCGCCATTTTAATATTGTTTGTTGGCTAAAAAGTATTAAAATATATTTATTACGCTATGTCAGAGCAGCGTGGAGCCATAATTTCATTGTATGAACGTGGAAAGCAGTGATATGCTATAATATGCTATAATATATAAGTCAATGGTGGAAAGCGGCAGTGTGAGATATTGAACATTCTTGGTGTTAGTCGTCAGCTAGTTTCTTTGGCAATTAAACGCTATGTTGAGCTCGGCAACATCGGAGACCGTCCTGGGAGAGGACGTAAGCGCACTGTTCGAACTTCTAGGAACCAACACATTATCAAACAAAGATTAGTCCGGAATCCACAGACAAAAGTGAGAAAAATGTCGCGAGACTTCGGGATAAGTCGCTCCACCGTGCAGCGTATAGTGAAATATGACCTCCATTTGGTACCATACAAACTCAGAAAAGCGCAATTGCTTACAGAGAAAGACAAAAAAGTTCGCCTTGAGAGATGACGTTTGCTTAAACAACGCTCCGCTGCTTCGAATTGGAAAAATATCGTATTCTCTGACGAAAAATAGTTTTCGATAGAACAAGCCCATAATCACCAAAATGACAGGATCTGGTCTTCCACTCGTCCTGGAGCTGCTGCAGTTATTCCACGTCGCCAAAACGCGAAAACAGTTATGGTTTGGGGTGCAATTTGCGCCACTGGCAAAACTCCCCTCGTTTTTGTAGAAAAAGGTATCAAAATTAACCAAGAAAATTATCGACGAGACATCCTTGAATGTGTGGTTCTTCCTTGGAGTCAACAGCACTTTGGTAACCATCCATGGATTTTCCAACAAGACTCTGCTCCAACTCACAGGGCCTTAAGTGTTCAACAGTGGTGCAAAAGCAATTTCCCTGATTTTATCAGCTCAAAAGAATGGCCACCCTACTCGCCTGATCTGAATCCCATGGATTACAGTTTATGGTCAATGTTAGAGGCAAGGACCTGTACTACACCTCATAGAACTGTTGATGACCTGAAGGCTTCTCTTACACGCGAGTGGGACAAAATATCTGTTGAGGAGGTGCGGAAAATTATGGAAAATTTTACCAAGCGTTTGACTCTTTGTATTCGCGCTAAAGGAGGTTATTTTGAAGACAAATAGGAATTCTTGTATAAAATAAGTTGTATTTTTATAATTTATAAATTAATTTAATTTAAGTTTAAAGGTAATACAATTATTTCAAAAATCACTTGTCAACGTTATTTTGGGCCACCCTGTATATAACATCAATGGAAGCCAGTCACACCGGCAGAGAGGGAGGGAGGGACACCCATGTGTTCCGTAGGTTCCGTAGACACCAGGGTTCCGTAGACAACGATGCTGGCAGGGACCCTTACAAAATCGGTGAGGTGTTTGTTCGTCCGTCCGACCGTCCGCCTGTCACACGCGCTGTCCGGTCCACGTGTTTACACCGGAACGTAAAGTTCAACAAATTGTTTTGGACACGGTCGCGTGTGTGCCCTTAAGAGGATTCATATGACAAAACAACAAAAATTGTTCTATTTTTTAAAACTTCAAACAAAAATTTTGTCCTATTAAGTACATACTAGATTACCTATAATAAAATCCAACGTCTGCTTTCTGTCTGAGTGTCTGTCTGTCCGCTTATAACTCGAGAACCACTGAACCGATTTTAATAAAACAAAATTCTACGGATAGCTTGATTCTTCCCATCAACTATAGGCTACTTACTATAAACGCTAAATAGCTTATGAGGTTAGCAGTGAAGTGAAATATGAGAGCGGGCGGAGCCGCGGGCACAGCATGTACTAGATAATATTTTGTAATAAACACTGAAGCAGGCTTTTTAAATTTACAGTATTTTTTCATGGTGAAAAAAAACATTTGAATGTGACTCTATTTTAATTTCTTATTCCGAGCTAGCTCCATACTGGATAATTATTTTGGAATAAAATTTATGTCATTGCATAGCGAATTAAATTTTCTAAACACTAAAGCAGCATTATTTGATAAAAACAAATCCTAATAATTTTTAAACAAACAAAACCTACAAAATTCGCCATATAAACGCGCGCACTGCGCTCGATTGCTCAGTGCCGCCGACTCGAATTTTTTTTTTGCCATATGAATCCTCTTAATGGGCCGCGGACCCTCGATTGCACCACTGCGCTACAGAGGCTGACAAAACACACCTATGCCTCCTACATTGACTTCTATAAAACTATCTTAAACTTATCTTTAGCTACCTATAAAACTTCCATCAGGGCAAATTTACATATCAATTTCCTAGTTATCTATACACGCGTAGATTTTTATAGTTCTGTTATTCAACTATACTAAGGAAATGACTTCTTGCGCTGTATGTATGTTGTGAGTTGTTTATATTATGAAACCTCAATGCTCTGAATTTTTTTATGGTTTGATAAACAGAAAGAAATTGGCTGACGTGCCCAGCCCACTGCCACTTGAGCTTAGCCACCCGATTTCCAATATCGACTACCTTGGTGAGTCTGCGGATTGCCTCGTTACGCACAATATCACGTAGCGATAATACATACAACCCGTCGGAAATATTTGCGGACCTGACCAAAAGACGTCATACAAAAGGGAGGGTCAGCAAATAAATTAAACGGGATTTTTTTTTTAATAAACATTTTATTGTAATATATTTTTTATACCTACTTTCATTTCAAAAACTGAATTCTACATCCGAGAAAATAAAAACTATAATAATAATAATCTCAAAAGGCGCATTTGGTCAGGTCCGCAGATATTAACCGACGGGTTGTACAGATAAATATTATTAGTTTTAAGGAGTGTAATACACACACTTTTTATATTACTTAGTTGTTATGAATATGAATACTAATAATAAATCTGTAAGGGATAGTCATGGAGTAAGTTACTTTGTTTTATGTGATATTGCGTTTGTACACTCTATGTATGATACTAAAACTAAATTGACGATTTTTAGAAATATTTTCTGTATGTATGTATGTTCCTACATAACTCTTAAACCGATCAACCGAATTCGATGAAACTTAATACAAGCAAATTTGATTATACGGGACACAGGATAGGCTAAATAAAATTCAGTTCCGGTTACGCTAATATGTGGCTCTCATACAAACCGAATTATTCGGCGCGCCGAAATAAAAGCTGGCTTACTTACTTTCTTCTTTTTAAATACGAATTTGACACGAGCGAAGCAGCGGGCAAAAGCTAGTATAACTTATAAGGTCGCCAAATAGCGCCCTATTTTTTTCCTCCATGCAAATATACAATGTTGAACACAGTAGTTCCCTCCTCCCTCGCCACACACGCGCGCGCGCGACTCAAGTAAACACTCGCGCGCCAACTGTAGCGTCAGCAACATTAAACGCACACAAATTACTAAGCAGAGTCGAGCACTCCATGCAGGCGCGCTAATATAGTACGACTGCGCTATTTTGGTATATTTGAACCTAACCTAACCTATCATAACCTATCCTAACCTAATCTAACCTAACCTAACCTAACCTAACACGACTTTTCGTAGTCGGATAAAAGAACTTAGGATCTGAATATGCATGCTGCCCCTCTCTTTTCGTAGTCGGATAATAAAACTTAGGACCTGACTATGTATGCTGCTCCTCTCTTTTCGTAGTGGAATTATAAAACTTAGGACCTGACTATGTATGCTGCCCCTCTCTTTTCGTAGTCGAATTATAAAACTTAGGACCTGACTATGTATGCTGTGCTGCCCCTCTCTTTTCGTTGTCGGATTATAAAACTTAGGACCTGACTATGTATGCTGCCCCTCTCTTTTCGTAGTCGAATTATAAAACTTAGGACCTGACTATGTATGCTGTGCTGCCCCTCTCTTTTCGTAGTCGGATAATAAAACTTAGGACCTGACTATGTATGCTGCTCCTCTCTTTTCGTAGTCGGATTATAAAACTTAGGACCTGACTATGTATGCTGCCCCTCTCTTTTCGTAGTCGAATTATAAAACTTAGGACCTGACTATGTATGCTGTGCTGCTCCTCTCTTTTCGTTGTCGGATTATAAAACTTAGGACCTGACTATGTATGCTGCCCCTCTCTTTTCGTAGTCGAATTATAAAACTTAGGACCTGACTATGTATGCTGTGCTGCCCCTCTCTTTTCGTAGTCGGATAATAAAACTTAGGACCTGACTATGTATGCTGCTCCTCTCTTTTCGTAGTCGGATTATAAAACTTAGGACCTGACTATGTATGCTGCCCCTCTCTTTTCGTAGTCGGATTATAAAACTTAGGACCTGACTATGTATGCTGCCCCTCTCTTTTCGTAGTCGAATTATAAAACTTAGGACCTGACTATGTATGCTGTGCTGCCCCTCTCTTTTCGTAGTCGGATTATAAAACTTAGGACCTGACTATGTGTACGCTGTGTTGCTCCTCTCTTTTCATAGTCGAATTATAAAATTTAGAACCTGACTATGTATGCTGCCCCTCTCCTTTCGTATTCGGATTATAAAACTTAGGACCTGACTATGTATGCTGCCCCTCTCTTTTCCTTGTCGGATTATACAACTTAGGACCTGACTATGTATGCTGCCCCTCTCTTTTCGTAGTCGGGTCATAATACTTAGGACCTCAATATGTATGCTGCCCCTCTCTTTTTGTAGTCGGATTATAAAACTTAGGACCTGACTATGTATGCTGCCCCTCTCTTTTCGTAGTCGTAATTTACATAGCCGCTTCGACCTTTCATTTAGTGCGATGGTATCAACCCGGATGGGTTAAACGGTAAACCACCACCACCTAGTACGGTAAGGAGGGAAGGGAGGGACCAATTCAGTGGGAGGGATGTACTATACCTACTCTATAGACGCTACGATACAGTAAACATAGTAATGAGAGATCCCGCGGGAAGTGAATGTTTGCACAGTGTCATACGCATTCCGCCGCCCTCACAGTCACAGCAGCGTGAACTAGACAAGACACCATGACATTTCACTTATATTATCTAACTGTTATGCTCTTTGTATTTATCTGCTCGAACGTTGTGTCCACACTTTTCTTGAGTTGACAAACCGCGCCAATTTCATCTCTTTTCCACCTCGACAGTCAGATCTTAGAGTTGACAAACCGCGCCAATTCCGTCTCTTTTCCACCTCGACAGTCAGATCTTTGAGTCGACAAACCGCGTCAATTTCGTCTCTTTTCCACCGCGACAGTCAGATCTTTGAGTTGACAAAACGCGCCAATACCGTCTCTTTTCCACCTCTACAGTCAGATGTTTGAGTTGACAAACCGCGCCAATTCCGTCTATTTTCCACCTCGACAGTCAGATCTTTGAGTTGACAAACCACGCTAATTCCGTCTATTTTCCACCTCGACAGTCAGATGTTTGAGTTGACAAACCGCGCCAATTCCGTCTATTTTCCACCTCGACAGTCAGATCTTTGAGTTGACAAACCACGCTAATTCCGTCTATTTTCCACCTCGACAGTCAGATGTTTGAGTTGACAAACCGCGCCAATTCCGCCTCTTTTCCACCTCGACAGTAAGATCTTTGAGTCGACAAACCGCGTCAATTTCGTCTCTTTTCCACCGCGACAGTCAGATCTTTGAGTTGACAAAACGCGCCAATACCGTCTCTTTTCCACCTCGACAGTCAGATCTTTGAGTTGACAAACCACGCTAATTCCGTCTATTTTCCACCTCGACAGTCAGATGTTTGAGTTGACAAACCGCGCCAATTCCGTCTATTTTCCACCTCGACAGTCAGATCTTTGAGTTGACAAACCACGCTAATTCCGTCTATTTTCCACCTCGACAGTCAGATCTTTGAGTTGACAAACCGCCCCAATTCCGTCTATTTTCCACCTCGACAGTCAGATCTTTGAGTTGACAAACCGCCGAATTAAACGAATTAAAGCCGAAGGTATGGAACTTTTTCTATGGAGTGATTTATCTGTTACGAAGTAACTATTAAGTAATCTGTGCCCTAACCTAATGTTGACGCGGCGCATGTCGTTTTTATTACGTTTCGTTTCGAGCCGAGTGTTCACGAAAGGAGCCGGAATGTCTTTCAGGTGTCGTTTCGCTCAAGTCGCCCAATGCCAACAGCAGAACAGTGTTCAGACGGAGTACTGACTGACCTGCAGCAGCGTGTGATCGCTGTCTGCGATGACGCGCAGCAGCGCCACGAGCGGGCCGCACTCGCGCACCGGCGGCGGAGGCGCCGGCTGCACCGACAGCGCCGCGAACTGCTCGCGCGCGCCGCCCAGCCGCGGCCGCAGCGCCGCGCGCAGCGACTGCCACGCCGCGCACCGCTCGCCGCCCTGCGTACCCACTCACACTGACCTGCAGCAACGTGTGATCGCTGTCTGCGATGACGCGCAGCAGCGCCACGAGCGGTCCGCACTCGCGCACCGGCGGCGGAGGCGCCGGCTGCACCGACAGCGCCGCGAACTGCTCGCGCGCGCCGCCCAGCCGCGGCCGCAGCGCCGCGCGCAGCGACTGCCACGCCGCGCACCGCTCGCCGCCCTGCCACCACACCACACGCACTGTTTGAGGCTACTCCCCGGGACACAGAACACCAACCCGGGTCATCTGTACTTTCGAATTGATGCACACCTGTGAAAAGTTATAAATAAATAAGTATAGGGGATGTTCTAGCTTTTCAATCTACAGGATTATCTTTAATGAACCATGACGTTGAAACAGCAAGTTTTTTAACTTCGCTCGATAGAAAAAAAAATCCGTATATTCCTCTATTTTTACAGCAATTTCTATTGTAAAAATATAAAGAATAATGTACATTTTTAATAATTTTTCTCCAAATACAATTTTATATTATTTAGTGAACCGCAATTTAAAAAAGTCACAAAGCTAAAATGTTTCATACTTATTAAAATAAAAAACATTTGCGCGTTATTCGCCTCCGCTTTGTTTTATCGTAAGCGCCTTGTGGCGAATTCCATCCCGCTCTAGTAAAGAGTAAACTGCCTCGCGCCCGCTTTGTCTCGCGAACCCCCGTAAACCTTAACCAATTTTTACAATTCCTTTTTTGTTTTATAAGGACAGTCGAATCTAAGTTCCTGTCTATTATTTTTTGAATATCTAAAGTGATGACTCAATAAAGCTTAATGAACTTCATGACATATTTTTTGAATATCTAAAGTGATGACTCAATAAAGCTTAATAAACTTCATGACATATTTTTTGAATATCTAAAGTGATGACTCAATAAAGCTTAATGAACTTCATGACATATTTTTTGAATATCTAAAGTGATGACTCAATAAAGCTTAATGAACTTCATGACATATTTTTTGAATATCTAAAGTGATGACTCAATAAAGCTTAATAAACTTCATGACATATTTTTTGAATATCTAAAGTGATGACTCAATAAAGCTTAATGAACTTCATGACATATTTTTTGAATATCTAAAGTGATGACTCAATAAAGCTTAATAAACTTCATGACATATTTTTTGAATATCTAAAGTGATGACTCAATAAAGCTTAATGAACTTCATGACATATTTTTTGAATATCTAAAGTGATGACTCAATAAAGCTTAATAAACTTCATGACATATTTTTTGAATATCTAGAGTGATAACTCAATAAAGCTTAATGAACTTCATGACATATTTTTTGAATATCTAAAGTGATGACTCAATAAAGCTTAATAAACTTCATGACATATTTTTTGAATATCTAAAGTGATGACTCATAAAAGCTTAATGAACTTCATGACATATTTTTTGAATATCTAAAGTGATGACTCAATAAAGCTTAATGAACTTCATGACATATTTTTTGAATATCTAAAGTGATGACTCATAAAAGCTTAATGAACTTCATGACATATTTTTTGAATATCTAAAGTGATGACTCAATAAAGCTTAATAAACTTCATGACATATTTTTTGAATATCTAAAGTGATGACTCATAAAAGCTTAATGAACTTCATGACATATTTTTTGAATATCTAAAGTGATGACTCAATAAAGCTTAATGAACTTCGTGGCATATTTTTTGAATATCTAAAGTGATGACTCAATAAAGCTTAATGAACTTCATGACATATTTTTTGAATATCTAAAGTGATGGCTCAATAAAGCTTAATAAACTTCATGACATATTTTTTGTATATCTAGAGTGATGACTCAATAAAGCTTAATGAACTTCATGACATATTTTTTGAATATCTAAAGTGATGACTCAATAAAGCTTAATGAACTTCATGACATATTTTTTGAATATCTAAAGTGATGACTCAATAAAGCTTAATGAACTTCGTGACATCAAAAAATACACATTTTTAACTCCAGTGTTGTAGGTATATTTCATCTAAACAAAACAAAAACAGGAACGTAGATTAGGCTGTCCGTAAAATTATAAAAATCGAATTTTGTATGGAGAAAAAAAAAAATTATTTCCTATCGCTCCAATTTTTAGAGTCCCGCAGCCCTATGAATGCTGCTGGAAGGAACCTAAAATCGGTCAGATCCGTCCGTCTGTCCGTCTCAAAAGTACGGACGGACGGACGGACGGATCTGACCGATTCTTTATTCTTTATTTATCATTGATGATGGAGCTGGAACTCTGTAACGAAACGAAGTAACAACCCCATCGAGTTTGGGCTCGTTTGATTTGTCTTCACAAGTCCAAGATTACGTTTTTGCCATTATATAATACTAAAAAGTAAAAAATAGATATTTACCCAAAAAACAATTTTAATAAAAACAAGCTTTTATATTGATAAAACTTACATTTGAAAATGCCCCTTTTGATAGTTATTTTAATGTTTGTTAGGTAGGTTTATTTCTTTAGTTATTAGTATTACTTTTTTATATTTTATCTTACATTTATGTTTTTCTGAAAATAAAGTTCTATTGATAAAAAAATACTAAAAAGTTAAAAATAAATGTATTTCCATTGGAATGGAAACAAGCCATTTTCTCAATTTATATAGTTTTCAAATAAAAGCGTGTTACGCCCACCGAATGCTACGCCCTCTTTTTCTCTCCTGCTGTCAAATGTTTTTGCTCCTGCTGTCAGCATTTATTTGAAAACTGTAAAAAATTAAAAAATTGTCATGAAATCGTCGTAGTTTTAATTTTTAGTTCATTTTCATCAATATAAAAGATTGGTTTAAAAAAAAATTACGTTAATTTTTATTTTATTTATTGTTGTTGTTGTTTTTTTTTTATGGATTTTTATGTTTATTGTTTATTTAGCATCTATTGGCAGTACACTGCGCTCAGATTTGTCATATTTACATTGTAACATTCCGCCAGTTCGATTATCACAGCGAAGAAGAACTGACAAGAAACTTCACTGGAAATTTTTTCAATGTCCACTTAGTCTATACAAAAATGTTTGCCACTGCCAAAGAGTTTGTATTACGTCGCACGTAATACAAACTCTTTGGCCACTGCCTAGACACGCATGTGCTGATTTGTGACATGCACCAGTTCATGACAAAGTGAAAACATTTTTACTATGAAATTGTATGAACTACTGGTTTCTGTCACAAACCACCACATGTAGTTATCGCATAACTAATTAATTACATTCATATCGCATCATTAATTATATTTATTTATCATGTGATTCTGACAACTTCTGAAGTATATAGGTATTATGTAAAAAGTCCGGTGTATAGTGCCATCGTCAAATTTGATAAGAAATTTTATCAAGTCATTATTTGATTTTGTAAGCAAGTAACATACTACAATGTAGTATAAAAAATGTCGAGGGTAAAAAAAAAACTTAACAGCTACGCTATTAAGTTGCAAATACATATTTAAAAAAAACAGTAAAGCTAATTAAAAAGTTCAGCTTTTCACAAATTTACAAGGATGCCCCCTTCGAGCGGTTTAGAGCACAACTGGTAAAGTTATAAGCGGATAACAGGTACTCACGTGTGGCGGGTCGCAGTCGAGCGGCGTGCAGAGCTGAGTTGCGACAGTCAGCAGCTTGTGCAGGTCCTGGCCGCAGTCCTTCGCGCACAGTCCCGACACTGACATGTAGCTGAAACAATGCATTATATCATCGTCAGCAGAGGCGGACTTTCCTTAAGGCCGACTAGGCCCGGGCCTAGGGCGGCCAGATATTAGGGGCGGCCAATCTGTACCTGCTGCTGAAATAGAAAGGGTGCCGGCCGGAGTAAGTGCGTGCGACGTGCGGGAGTGGTGAGCGCGGCGGGGCGGAGACGACGCACTATTTACCTACGCGGACAAAATAATTTAGCTATGACGATAAGGTCAATATTGCCGCAAAACTTTTAAAAAATACTTTTGCTATATGCAAAATAAACGAAGAAATAATATATTTCTGGCAGGTTGAACCGAACGCAATACAGATTTTCGTACAACTTCACATTTGTATCTATGCTGTAAACACTTGAAAGGGGCGGCTGCATTGAATTGGGGCGGCTGGTACTAAACAGCCTAGGGCGGCTAAGGCTGCTAGTCCGCCTCTGACCGTCAGCCAGTTTCGCTACACTGCTCGATACGGGCCTCTCCAGAGCCACGCCACCACGCGCGCTCTGGCGTGCTCTGTCTCAACTGCTGGTGAGCCCAAGCATTTGTTTGCGTCCTTGGACTCGATACAGCGCCGAGCCATCCGTCCTGTTGGTGATCCGAAACTTACAGATATGGTCTGAAATCTCTGAGCTGAGTCACAGACGATTTGTGGGTTCGCTTAGTCTGTTTTACAGATACTATCACGGACGCTGCTCTGCGGAACTAGCATCCCTTATTCCCTGCCACCCGTCCTATCTCCGCATGACTATGACTCGCCGCGGAGAGACTTAGCACTCTTTTGTTGTTGACATTGGGATTTTGAGAACCCATCGGTTCTCTAAATCGTTTCTTTGCCGCACCGCTAGAGTGTGGAACTGTCTTCCGGCGAGTGTATTTCCTGAATCCTTTAACCTGGCTGTCTTCAAGCGTCTTACTAACGGGCTAGACAGCCTAGCAACAGTCCGCAAATCTGCTGGCATGGCACCTAACTGAGCGTGGTTTCGCGAGGAAAGGTGCATTTTGGCTCTGTCGACTGCACCATTGGTCTCTCGGCACAGCCACCCATAATGGTTTACACAAAAAAAAAGTGAGGGATTTCGTTTAGCGTTCTCTGTGCCTTAGGGACGCTGGCTGGGCCCTAGGCGAGACCCTAATGCATAGATAGAGAAGATGAGTACTATGGGGCTGGTATTAGCTGATATTAGCTTTTTTTTTATTGCTTCCGAACTGGGTGGCTCTGCCCGAGGTCGAAGCCTCAGGCGCAGCCAATTTCACCCCCGAGGAGGTGCCCAGTCCGGCTTGGAGGTGGACTAATGTTGCTAAGGAGGCTACTAACCCGCGATTTGAAGATCCGTGGATTGTAGGAGTGGGGAAAGATATTTCCTGGGAGCCCGTTCCACACCTTTGCAGTGCGGCACAAGAACGATTTAGAGAATCGTGCAGTTCGAAGAACTCTTCTGTCGACTACAAAGGGGTGTTCCGCGAGAGTATGGCGGGTTTGGCGAAGGCGAATAGGAGGAGGAGGGATAAGGGAAGCAAGTTCGTCAGATCAGCGGCCATAGTAGTACCGATAAAACAGACTCAATTAACCAACGATACGTCTGTGCTTTAGACGTTGAAGGTCCTTTGTGAGTACAGAGACACCAATGAGGCGAACGGCTCGTCGCTGAATAGAATCCAAGGCTGAAAGAATGTACTCAGGGGAACCCTCCAAAAGATGACTGCAATATACCATCACCGGTCTTACTTGTGCTTTGTAGAGCGCTTTGTAGCTTACCCCGATTGTTGACATATAGCGTGTGGTGTGTGTGTATGTGTGTATGTAACAATATATATATCTCTTTTTTTTTCAAACATTAGGAAATCGTGCAGTTCTACAGATTTTACTAAATAATGTACTGTAAAGTACTTTATCTGAAGAGACAGGTAAAGTTTCCACATTTACACATATCTATACATAACTTATCATATCAACTAAAACTGCATAATGAAATAAATTTAGAATAAAGGTAAATATGGCAAAGAGAGCTCTATTTACGCGTCTCAAACTATAGGTACTACATCCTACATGTGTGCGTAACACATTGATGAATAAGAACACCATGGGTGAACATGGATGAATGAATTCTTATTCATACACCGTATTCTTATACCATGGATGAATTCTTATTCATTTATGGTGTAACACTTGTGAACTTCTTGCTTGTGAATGTATGGCTTATATTTTACTAGCGTGTATTTACTAGCACGCACTTAGATGTATTGTGAATAAGTATTCTTATTATTATTTTATCTTCAATTCCCACGCTCAACTCTTTTGCTACTACCTACTTACATTCCACTATATTATCGAATCTCACACATCCAAAGGTTGTCTGTAAGAAATCTCTGTTAGGGATAAGTCCGCCTTTGCACCTTATGTAAATTTTCTAATGTACTTGTTACTGTTTAATGTTTACTGGAGCAATACAGAATTTTCTATCTATCTATCTAACACATACTATGGGAATTTATTTCTGTGCACGCAAATAAATGACGGGCGCCGACAACAACGGCCTAAATGGGCGCGCAATCCGACGCCCGCCGAGATTTGCGCGCGTGCTCGCCTTCCCACCCCCCGCGGCGCGAAACTAAAACCACCCCTCACCTGGCCTCTCCCACGCCACTCAGCCGGCAGTGGAGGGGAGGGAGCGCGGCGGTGGTGTGACGATTTCATGCCTAATTTGAGGAGCTCTGATTGTCTCGCATTACCTATTTTTAGGGTTCCGTAGCGAGCGACGACGCTGGCGGGAACCCTTATAACAAGTGCGAGTCGAACTCGCGCGCCGAGGGTTCCGTATCGCCATGTCACGCTCAGCGCCATTCACGCTATCTATGACGTGTTTTATGAAATGCTTCATATTCGTTAAAATTCATCATTCGTTAAAATGCTTCATACTGTTTTCGGTAGATGGCGTGCTTACACTTTTTAGTTTCTAGTATGGGGACCCCGTGAATTTTTACTGTTTCTTATTTTTATTATTTGTTGTTATATCGGCTATAATAAAATAACACATATTCTGTGAACATTTCAACGGGCTACATATTACGGTTCAAGAGATACAGCCCTAGGACCATGGACAATAACACAATAAGTATTATTGTCCATGCCTCGGACAGACAGACGGCGTAGGCCTAGTAATAGGACCCCGTACGACGGATACGGAACCCTAAAAATTTTTTTTTCTAGCAATTTTTTTGCGGCCCATTTTATTTTTTTATATTCATGCCTTACTTGCTGCTTGATAGTTATCTTGTCCGAATACTTTGTTAAACGTGGTGTTCGATGTTGTGCTGTAATTTTTTCTGAATTCTTGCAGCACAACACCGATTACTCTGTCTTTTTTTTAAATGAAAACTGAACCGACACGGTTGGCTACATCACCTACAACATCCGTGATGTCAGATTTCTTCATACCTTTCGCTGCATTATTTCTGTATTGTTTCATCCAATAAATGGTTTACTGTCATTACAACACTAACTAACAATCACTCAACACCAGCGTCTACTCGCTGAGTTGAAATTAAACCCATTTTCTTTTTAGTGACGATTTCTTTCATCGCATCAACATCGAAATGCCTATCCATAACAAGAGCATTTATTTACCCGACACCAAATTACATCGTTCACATTCCAAAATAGTAAAACATTCCAAAAAACAAAAAGCCTGTCAAGTGCGAACGCTGCTCACACGCACATGGTTCCGTAGGCGTTCCGTTCTTGCGCTTCGTGGCGGTGCGGTGTGTGGCGGCTGCAGGGTTGCGGTTTTGGACCGGACAGTCCGCCGGTTTTTGAGGCTTGTGTCCGGTCTCCAAAATAATGAAAAACCGAACACCAAAACGTCCGGTTTTTTCTTCATGTAACGCAAATATTGACTTTTTCAGAACATTTTAATACTAATCTTACTGTGTTCTTCGATTTTGTAGTACGTTCGATCAATTCAACCCTTTTATTTATTACTTTATCTCCCATCCATTTTCAAAAGTAAAGGTCATGAAACATTTGGTACATCAAATCAACTTTAATTTTGAACCTGAAATATCAATGCCCTTTGATGAAAAATTTTCGGTTTTTTCACCTAAACCGTCTGGCAAGCCTGGGCTGCTGTGGCGCAGCGACAAAGGAAGGTAAACACTGTTCAGTTCAGTTTGGCTGAACAGTGTGAATGTTAGTCCGACGTGAGTGTGAAGGTTAGTCCGACATGAGTGTGAAGGTGAGAAAAGAAATTTGACGGTGTGAAGGTTAGTAAATTTTCCTTAACACTAATGTGAAGGTTGGGAAATAATTTTCCTAACCTTCACACTGGTGTGACATAGCAGTGTGAAGGTTAGTCGGTCGTAAAAAAAATTGGG
Source organism: Nematopogon swammerdamellus (assembly GCA_946902875.1). Classification (NCBI taxonomy): domain Eukaryota; kingdom Metazoa; phylum Arthropoda; class Insecta; order Lepidoptera; family Adelidae; genus Nematopogon; species Nematopogon swammerdamellus. Next base: position 12,726,354 of record OX336359.1, read on the forward strand.
TTCGCGAAAACTACCTAACGTCGTACGTCAGGCGACTTGAGAGAAAAATACGTAACCCTAATGAGATCTTTTTAGGTTTCCGTATCCCTTACGGAAGCCTATTTTACTAAGTCTACGCCGCCGTCGCACTCTGGGCTGAGAATCGGCTTCCGAGGTCTTTCGATTTTTTTTTTACGAACTTAAAGATTTCGAAAAACTTTTTATGCAAGTTTATAGGGCTATGTAAGAGAACACTTTATATGTAACATAAGTTGCTATCCATTAATCACAGATTTTTTAAAAAAAACTTGAATTTTTTTTTGTATGGAGAGGAAAATGTTTAGGTCATTATTTCAAAAGTCTTAGGAGATCTAGAGTTCTGTTTGGTATAGTGATAAAGTGGACCGTAAGTAGAATCGTTCTGAAAAAAAACCCCCGACCCTTAAAAAGCAAAAAATAATTTCCGTTTACTTACTTAAAGGAGTCGGGAGACCGCTAAGTAAATTCCCGCGCAGCTCTGAGTTTTATATTTTATTTACTTAGCGGTCCCCCGACTCCTTTAAGTAAGTAAACGGAAATTATTTTTTGCTTTTTAAGGGTCGGGGGTTTTTTAAATTTGTAATTTAACTTTTATTTCAAGCTTTTTAAAAGAAACCGCATGAAAATCGGTCCACTTTTTAAGATAATAATTTTTTTTATTACTTAATTACTTGATTACTTGATTACAAACATAGCTAAGAACCATCCCGATTAAACAAGCTTCCTAATAAAAAAAACCGCATCCAAATCGGTCCATCCGTTTGGGAGCTACGATGCCACAGACAGACACACACACACACACACACACACACACACACACACGTCAAACTTATAACACCCCTCCGTTTTTTGCGTCGGGGGTTAATAAAAAGTGTAACCGTACGCGTCCATAAGAAAGAACGGTGTAAGTTTGAATTTTTTAATTTTGATCAAATTTCGATAAATTCATTTGTATATTTTCCAATATTTTTTTTACATTTCAACTTCTTTTTGGTTTGTAATTATCTGTATATATTATAATATATAAATTATTCAATAACTATACCACGAAATGATGATAATCTGCTTACATATTAGCTATTAGAAATTTCTTTTAAAACATTGAAGTTTTAAATATAATATTTATGCAAGCGTGTAGAGCCACGTTAGAGAACGCTTAGTATGTAATAAAATTTGTTACCCGCCAAACACATGTTTTTTTTTTAATATTTAACTTTTATTTGTACAGAAAGGAAAAGGTTTTGACCATTTTTTCATAAGGTTTACAAGACCTAGACGTTCTTTTGCTATAGTGATAAACTAGAATATGAATGGAATCACGCTCCATGAAAAGTGTATCCAAATGCGTTCATATAAAGGAACGGTGTAAGTCTGAATTTATATATTTTTTAAATTCAATAAATTAATTTTAATAACTTACCTTAATAACGTGCTAAGCTCCTCGTAACTAAGCTTAACTAAGCTCCAGCGTATCTAAGCTCAAGTGGAAGTGGGCTGGGCACGTCAGCTGAAGAGACGACGACCGTTTGAGTAACCGTGTGCTACACTGGCGGCCGTGGACAGGAAAACGGAGTGTGGGAAGACCACCTGCCAGTTGGGACGACACCATCAAGTACGTCGGCGGAAAGCAGTGGTTCCGTACCGCTGAAGGCCAGGAGGACTGGAGGAAAATTGGAGAAGCGTATTTCCAGCAGTGGACGCTTACACGCTGACTGACTGACTGACCTTAATAACCAATATCTGGGTATTTTGATTAGTTTAGTTATGGCGTATTAATGTTTCTTATGTGAATCTAAAATTCAAAATTTTGGTTACATAATATTATTTTAATGTCTTTCGGAAAGTACCTTAAATTTTGGGAATATTTTAAATGAGAATATGAGTCATAAATCCTCTATTTTTGGAAATTGTAAGGTTTTAAACAAAGATTAGTGACTCATATGGTAGTAATGTTTTTAAGTTTACTCTGTTATTCATCTATACTCATTTTTAATTTTACGTATTAATAGTGGATGTGGCTTAGGTACATAAGTCGACGTTCAAATGAACTCGGTTTTTGTCCGATACATGAACAACCAGCTTATCGAATAGTAATATCACAGTTCGAGAGATCTTGATGACTTTGCAAGAGAGCAAAAACGTCAATATTACATTTAAACTCTTCCATACTTGGTTTTCACGGCTAATAACTGACTTAATAAATTAAGAATTGAAATAAGCAAAGTGAAAATAGTCGACGTTTTAAAAGTAAATGCAAAGCGGCAAGTAATTGAAAAGCGAAAATTCGTTTCGAAATCCAAGATCCGTCACTTGCAAGCACTTAACAAATACTAAACTGAAGTTCGCCACCCACCAGAAGCCGAATTACTTGACGAAAACCGGATTCTTACAGAGATTATACAAAGAGCCACGATTATATCACGAAATGATGATAATCCGAGTTCATTTGAATAGTTTTTGTAAAAAGTTCGTCTCAAATTTGTACACGAAGTGGAAAAGTGCGAGTTATTCATTCAATAATTTCAAAAGTAAATACGAAACGTGGTTGGAATCCGACATTAAGTGGCCAGTATACATGCAGCTCATCCACCAAGAAGCAAATCGTGAAGAAGGAGAACCCTTCGTGCCAGAATCGCCAGCAAAGCTGTACCCTTTGAGACTCAATCAGTGTGACGTTTGGTACAACTAGCACCAGACTTCTGCTTCAGGAATTCCCGGTGGTTCCTGATGAAGCCTGTGACGTAGCAGGCGAAACGTCGACTTATGTACCTAAGTCACATCCACTATTAATACGTAAAATTAAAAATTAGTATAATGAATAACAGAGTAAACTTAAAAACATTACTACCATATGAGTCACTAATCTTTGTTTAAAACCTTACAATTTCCAAAAATAGAAGATTTATGACTCATATTCTAATTTAGAATATTCCCAAAATTTAAGGTACTTTCCGAAAGACATTAAAATAGTATTATGTAACCAAACATTTGAATTTTAGATACACATAAAAAACATTAATACGCCATACCTAAACTAATCAAAGTACCCAGATGTTGGTTATTAAGGTCAGACAGTCAGTCAGGCAGCGTGTAAGCGTCCACTGCTGGACATACGCCTCTCCAATTTTTCTCCAGTCTTCCTGGCCTTCAGCGGTACGGAACCACTGCTTTCCGCCGACGTACTTGATGGCGTCGTCCCACCTGGCGGGTGGTCTTCCCACACTCCGTTTTCTTGTCCACGGCCGCCAGTGTAGAACACGGTTACTCAAATGGTCGTCGTCTCTTCGGCTGACGTGCCCAGCCCACTTCCACTTGAGTTTAGATACGCTGGAGCTTAGTTAAGCTTAGTTACGAGGAGCTTAGCACGTTATTAAGGTAAGTTATTAAAATTAATTTATTGAATTTAAAAAATATATAAATTCAGACTTACACCGTTCCTTTATATGAACGCATTTGGATACACTTTTCATGGAGCGTGATTCCACTCATATTCTAGTTCATCACTATAGCAAAAGAACGTCTAGGTCTTGTAAACCTTATGAAAAAATGGTCAAAACCTTTTCCTTTCTGTACAAATAAAAGTTAAATATTAAAAAAAAAAACATGTGTTTGGCGGGTAACAAATTTTATTACATACCAAGCGTTCTCTAACGTGGCTCTACACGCTTGCATAAATATTATATTTAAAACTTCAATGTTTTAAAAGAAATTTCTAATAGTTAATATGTAAGCAGATTATTATCATTTCGTGGTATAGTTTTTGAATAATTTATATATTATAATATATACAGATAATTACAAACCAAAAAGAAACTCGAAAGACCTCGGAAGCCGATTCTCAGCCCAGAGTGCGTCGCCGCCGTCTGTCTGTCCTACTGCTGTATCTTTGGAACCGTAATAGCTAGCCGGATGAAATTTTCACAGAATATGTGTTATTATGGCGGATATAACACCAAATAATAAAAAATATAAAAATTAAAAAAATAAGGGTTCTCCGCATACAAGAAACATGTTTTTTCATCGTTTTTGGTTTGTGGTGCGGAAAGCTCGGTGCGCGAGTCCGAGTCGCACTTGTTCTTAAATACCTGAATACGTAATGAGCTCTTTCTTAGACATCCTGTTTCCTCGTAAGAATAAACTTAATTAATCCTAATGAGAGCTTGTGGCAGACAGACGGACAGACAGACAGACAGACAGACAACCGACCGATTTTACAAGCGCTCCTGCCATCGTGGCTCGGTACGAAACCCTAATAAAAAGCACTCAAGCCGCGCGTAAACATCGACTCGTCCGAGGCGCCATTAGTCGGTTCGAAATTAGAACGCGCCACGATTGGCCGGTGCACCGCGGGGCGCTGAAGCTTTGATATTGTGGTGCAGTTTGAAACCACCAAAATAGAGCAGTTACAGCTTTATGAGTTGAAGGTTGCAGTTACATTAATAAGAAGAAAGGGGCAGCACCAAAGCCATTTTACTTACATCTACCTACCGCATTTACCTACATATCTTAGTTTTTGCATCATGCTAGTTTTTTTTTATGTTATTGTAATTGTTTTTTGTAATAGAAAGCGCAACATGTGGCGCCTTGCCACCCATGAGGTGACTAACGAAGCCCATGGACATTCGGTCGTGTGCGGTGGTTGCGAATGCCATGCCGGCCTGACAGGTGTCTATTTACGCCTATGTATTTACTATTTACGCCCCTATCCTTTGTGCTGTGACGATGACGGTGACGTGACGTTTTTTCTGAGTCAACTCTACATTTTCGGTACTTTAAAATAATATCCCCACTGCATCTCTCCCCGTGTATGTCGTAAAAGACGACTAAATAAGGGATATGACTCCCTTTTTTATATTTCTAGGTGGTAGGGTTTAACTCGCCCTGGTTGGTACCACCGCACTGAATGAAACGTCGGTCGAAACGGCTATGTAAATAGTTTGTCTTTTCTGTCCAGTTCAGTGTAGCCGATATGAAATGAAGGGAAGCACTAACGTGGCACCAAGTTCACCCGGTGTTATGGGCTGACATCGCGGATGTTGTAGGTTGTAGGTGATGTAGCCAACCGTGTCAGTTTCCATAAAAAATAAATTATGACGTTATGTACTTATATTTGCAAGTAAGCTTAAAAGTTAAACATTCAGCAAAGGGTAATACTTATGTATGACTTAACAATTTCTTAATTAAAACCCTAAAAAGCGAAAAATATAATTTGTTGGTATTACCTCGAAAACCGTGACATTTTGTGGCCTTTGCTGTAGAGACTCTTGGGGCATGGAGCCCGGACGCGATCAGTTTTTCCAAGAAACTTGTCAGCCTCGATAGCTCAGTGGTGCAGACAGTCAACTGTCGCTATTGAATGTTAAGCAACTGCGGCGCAAACAACTAACAAAGCTGGGCGCGGTCAGTACTTGGATGGGTGACCACTGACCGTTGGAGGCTGACCGAGGTTCGGAATCCTCGTAAAACTGTAGGTCCCTTCCCTCCTAATCTTACTTGGTGGTAGGGTTTAACCCGCCCGGGTTGGTACCACCGCACTGAATGAAACGCCGGTCGAAACGGCTATGTGGCTATGTAAATAGTTTGCGTTTTCCGACCAGTTCAGTGTAGCCGGCACGATCAAAGGGGGGAGCACTGACATCGCACCTAGTTCACCCGGTGTTATGGGCTGCCATCACGGACGTTGTAGGTGATGTAGCCAAACGTGTCAGATTCCATAAAAAAAAACTGGGAAACTACTCATTGAAGCATCTGGTGACCGCCGCCGCCATGCCCGGGCGCTTTTCAACCAGCGGATCAGCCTGGCGATCCAGCAGATGGGGAACTCCGCTTCAGTCATGGGGACCATGCTAATGGTCCCTATGGACTTTTATTTTTATTTATAAACTCCCTTTTGCCGGCGGCTTCGCTCGCGTAAAATTCGTATTTAAAAAGAAGAAAGTAAGTAAGCCCGCTACCACGCCGCTATTACGGCGCGCAGAACATTTCGGTTTGTATGAGAGCAACATCTTAGCGTAACCGGAACTTAATTTAATTTGAATTTATACAGCATACCCTGTGGCCCGCATCGTTAAATGCGCTTGTACAAAGTTTCATCGAATTTGGATGATCGGTTTAAAACATAGATTTTTTTTTTTGTACCGTGTGGGGTCGGTACTTAAAAAGAATAGCCCCACTGCATCTCTCCCCGTCGCATGTCGTAAAAGTCGACTAAGGGATAAGAAAATTCGTCAGCCTCGGTAGCTCAGTGGCGCGGTTGGTTAGTCAACTGTTATTAAGCAACGCTGAGCGCGGTCAGTGATTGGATGGGTGACCGCTCGACCGTTGGAGGCTGACCGTGGTTCGGATTCCACGTTAAACTGTAGGTCCCTTCCCTTCTTACCTTACTAGGTGGTAGGGTTTATCCTGGCCGGGTTGGTACCACCGCACTGAACGAAACGTCGGTCGAAACGGCTATGTAAATAGTTCGTGTTTTCCGTCCAGTTTAGTGTAGCCGACATGAAATGAAGGGAAGCACTGACATGGCACCTAGTTCACCCTGTGTTATGGGCTGACATCACGGATGTTGTAGGTGATGTAGCCAACCGTGTCAGGTTCCATAAAAAAAAAAAAAAAAAAAAAAATAGATAGATAGATAGATAGAAAATTCTTTATTGCTCCAGTAAACATTAAACAGTAACAAATACATTAGAAAATTTACATAAGGTGCGGACTTATCCCTTACAGAGATTTCTTACAGTCAACTTTTGGATGTTTGAGATTCGATAATATAGTGGAATGTAAGTAGGTAGTAGCAAAAGAGTTGCGTGACAATTGGAGATAAAAATAATAATAAGAATACTTATTAATACATACATATAACTACATGCTAGTAAAATATAAGCCATACATGTTTAATACATATAAATTACTAAATATATAGAATATTATATACAAATAAATATACATACATACATACTTGTCCATCCACATACATACATACAGAAAATATTTCTAAAAATCGCCAATTTAACGTTAATATCATACATAGAGTCTACAAACGCAATATCTCATAAAACAAAGTAACTTACTCCATGACTATACCTTACAGATTTATTATTAGCATTGACGATTACATTTATTGTTATAGTTAATTTAGTTACTTTTAGGTCTAGATTTATTTCTTTTATTTTATTTCAAATAGAACCTATGTGACATTGGTCAATTAAATCGAATGCAATGCATTGTACCTATCCACTGAGCTATATGTTGTGAATTGTATCAAAAGATTTTCCTCGTGAGAATTTCAAAGATAAACACACGCATAATACAGTCAAGAGCCATGGTGGAACGCGCCGGCCAATAGACGCGGCGCATTCGAATTCCGAACATTCCAAGCTGCGCGGGCGCCGGCGTTAGATAAGCCGGCGGGAACCACGGTGGTCCTGATTGGGTGACGCGCCGCCTGCCCCGTGTCACGTGACCGCGGATAAGCAAGTTGAGGGTTCCGGAGCGTACTAGCTACAAATTGATTCTTTTCTTCCTACATACTTATTTCGTGTTTTTTGAGTCGTACTCGGAGTCATATTTTTACGGCGAGAATGAATATAACCATAACCGTGGAAACGTCAGATATTGTCAGGACTCGGGACTTGGAGATCGCTGCCTCTGCCTACACTATTGGGAAACAAGCGCGATGATAATAGCTGTACTGGACTAGAGGAGAACACAGCCGAGGCTGCTAGGCGGCCATCTTACATCCAGTACTACCACCGTACCAACGAATTAAATTATCGGGAAGTGGCATACAACACACCGAATTGAGGCGCGCTATTGGTGAGCATTCAGCACCCTCTCCAATCGTTGTCTCTCCTTTATACGTATCAAATTGCCATTTAACCGTCTTACTCTATCGACGTTCACAGAGCGGAAACGTAACGTGATGTATGAGGCGCTCGCGCACTTACGCTGTTTTAAATATTGGCAATATATAGAAGAACTCCAATCGCACCTTTCTACCGGTAAAATGTATGACGAGGGCCCGTCCAGAAAGTAGAATGTCGTTGCACCGTACTGGATGTTAAGACACAGTCGGCTACAATTTGAGCCTACCACCTAGTAAGGGGCAAGGGAAGGGACCTACAGTTTTACACCGGTTCCGAACGGTGAAGCAGCAGGTGTAGGTATAACTGGTATAAGTACATTTAATTATGAATATTTTGATCATACAATGTTTGCCACGCATCGCCCTCACTGGATAAGCGAAGCTCATTCGTTTAGTTGCCAGAGTTGAGAAAAAGAGAGCTTCCGGCCAGGTTGGTGTTGGTACCACCACCATTTTTTTTTTTTTTTTTTTATAATCAACCGGCGCCGTTTATTGTTTATTGTATAATTTCATCCACAGGTCGAAAATTTCACCAGTTCTAAATTCAATGCGAAGAAGAACTGACAAACAAACTTCGCAAGTCACAATGTTTTGTTAGTACCTTATAAGTATTATATTATAGTAACTTATAAATAATTAACCCATAAGTACTACCGCTCACAAGAGCATTCATATTTACAGCATAAACATGAATACTGAAGAATCTGACCACACTGCCTATTTAAATTTACCTATATCTGGTGTATAGTGCCATCGTCAATTTGATACTTAAATATATCAAGTCAATTCAACAAATATTAGTAAAAGTTTATTACAAAGAAATGTCATAACTAATAAGTCATGTTAAAAATCTAAAGATACAAAGTGTATCCAATTGCCAAGTTATTTAGTGGGAGAAACAGTAGTCAGATTCTCAGATAAAATTATGGTCAGCTAAAGCATCCTTAATAGTGTAATAACTCTTTTCAATTAACATTTGTTTAATTCTTCGTTTAAAATTATTATCTTCTAATTGTTTTATGTTAGAAGACAGTTTATTGTAAAATCTAACACTATTACAAATAAAGCTTTTTGAGGTTTTAGATAATCTATGTCTTATTAATTGTACATTATTCTTACACCGTGTATCATAGTTATGATTGTCGGAATTAAGAGAGGAATCATGAATATATTTTCTGGCATGGAATATGTTCTGGTAAACATATGCACTTGGTAAAGTCATGATTCCTATCTCCCCGAACGCTGTCCTACAAGTATCTCTAGTTTTCATATTCAAGATGTACCGCAAGGCTCTCTTCTGTAATAAAAATATTCTATTTGAATTGTTGTCGTTGTCTGCCCAATACTTCAACAGAAGATCAGACACAGCCAATAACACCATTCCTCGCGAAACCACGGTCAGAGATGCACCATGCCGGCTATGAGGCGGACAAAAAGGTTGTCTAATTTATTGACACGCCTTTTGAAGATCCCTAGGTTATAGGTGGTAGGGAACACACTCACCGGAAGACCGTTCCATACTTTCGCCATACGACACAGGAAAGATTTCGAAAAACTATGTATTCTTAGAAGTTGGGCGTCAACAACATATCGATGTTCCGAGCGAGTCCGGAGTAAATGAAGGTCCGTAGCCCTAACTAAAGACAGCACGCAGAGGGTTTATCCTCTGCGTGCTGTCTTTATCTCAAAGTTTCTTACAGATGTTCTTCTCAAGAGGATCCAATGGTGGTTGGATGACACACAGAGTGCCATTGACTCTTCGCCGCAGAACTTTGAATATCGCGACGGTTTACTTGGAAGTGACAACTTTAACACATCCAGAGCTGAGATAATTACATACATACATATCACACACGCTGAATCCCGACAATCGGGGTAAGCAGAGTAATCGGTGTTGTGCTGCAAGAACTCTTGTCAATTACAGCACAACACTGACCACCACGTTTCGCAAAGTATTCGAACAAGATTAAATCGATCAAGCAGCAAGTATGGCACGAAGACCCACCTGCTGCATGACTCGGTGGAAGTACCGTGCCAAGGTGAGAGGTGGCGAGCCTTTCGCCCTTTAGTACGGCATCTTGTCCTTATCCCTTAGTCGCCTTTTACGACATGCATGGGGAGAGATGCAATGGGGATATTCTTTTTAAGTACCGGCCCCACACGGTACGAGATAATTATTTGGGGTTTTTCCCAGTGGTCAGATTGATGGTGAGACTAGTCTGGCCAACGGGAATTTTTTTTCCCATTCATTAGATTAGCTCACGATTTAGTAAAGTACAGTTGAATACGAAAATAAGAAGAGGTCATATAACGATTAAATATAAATAGGTTTTATTTGTGACATTATGGAGTTTGTTGACACTGGTTGGAAACTCTTTGCAAGTTGCTTCCAGGCTTTCTACTCCGACCAACTAAACTGACCAACTGAAACGGATCAACTATTTTTCTTTCCCAACGATACAATTTTGAAAAATAGACAAAAATGATAAACATTATATTACATTATAGGCCAGGATTAAGAAACATTAACAAACATGAAGTCACCAAAGTACCAGGGCAGCAGAAATTGAAAGGAGGTTTCCATAATTTTATATAAGTTAATCGCTATTATAATAATAATAGCGATTAACTTATACGGAAACCTATTCGAAAACGCGTATTCATGGTATTCAATAATAGGTGCCAGGATTTATTCATTCATCCAAGGCCAGGGAGAGAATCCTGGCCTCTCTCTGGCCTTGGATGAATGAATAAATCCTGGCACCTATTATTGAATACCATGAATACGCGTTTTCGAATAGGTTTCCGTATAAGTCAATCGCTATTATTAATATAATAGCGATTAACTTATATAAAATTATGGAAACCTCCTTTCAATTTCTGCTGCCCTGGTACTTTAGAACCGTTCCCAGTAGTCTTAACAAGAAGTAGTCTTTCGGGTTTCCACTTTAATTACGGTGACTTTACTCTGACCAATAAGGTTTCGACCAGCGGTATCATTTAAAAGAATGTGTTTAATTGTACCAAATCTGACCATTTGAAATTCTGACGAATTGCAAATCTGTCCATTTGAAAGTCTGACGATTTGAAAATCTGACCAAATGAAAACAAAGGTAATTTCCATGTAAGTATTTGCATACACGATAAAAACCATTTAATTTAAATGAATAAAAATATATTCCTATCGGACCAACCAAAAAGTTGTATTATTGAGAAAGAAAAATAGTTGATACATTTTCGCAAAAAAGTGTACTTAATGTCTTTATAATGCAAAACCTCGAAATTCAAAACAGTTTTCACTTTGATTGTACTTTTTTCTATGTATTTTTTGTTTTTTATCCAGCTGTCAAATTAATCTGACCAATGGGAAAAAAAATTCCCGTTGGCCAGACTAGTCTGACCATCAATCTGACCACTGGAAAAAACCGATTATTTGAGCAGTATTCGCATTAAAGTAAAAAAAATATACATACATATCTAAACGATAAACGACATACAGGTCGAAACGGCTATGTAAATAGTTTGTGTTTTCCGTCCAGTTCAGTGTAGCCGGCACGACCGAAGCGAAGCACTGACGTGGCACCAAGTTCATCCGGTGTTATGGGCTGACATCACGGATGTTGTAGGTGATGTAGCCAACCGTGTCAGTTTCCATAAAAAAAACATACATACATACATACATATCACGCACGCTGTATCCCGACAATCAGGGTAAGCAGAGTAATCGGAGTTGTGCGGCAAATACTCTTGTAAATTGCAGCGCAACACCGACCACCACGTTTAGTAAAGTATTAGGACAAGATAACTATCAAGTAGCAAGTAAGGCACGAAGACCCACCCGCTGCACGACTCGGTGGAAGGACCGTTCCAAGGTGAGACGTGGCTAGCCTGTCGCCCTTTAGCACGGCATATTGTCCTTATCCCTTGGTCGCCTTTTACGGCATGCACGGGGAGAGATGCAGTGGGGCTATTCTTTTTAAGTAGCGGCCTCACACGGTAAAATCACTTCAGGCGAATTATTTTGTTTTATTTTAACAGTAACTTAAAACAGTTTTTGTTATGCGTCCAGTTCCACAGAGCATCAAATACCTACCGCCCGCGCCCCCTACTAGAGGCGCCCTAAGCGATGATATTTGAAACCCAATAACCGTACGCTGAGCTGCTAGCGCTTCGTATGTGTGTGTGTGTGTGCTAGTATCGACACTACACACAAAGAGGAGCAAGTTAGGCACACGCACAAAACAAATGCACACGCACAACACAACACACATATTATGTAAGTCATAGGCCACGCCCACAGGCTTCCACGGCGTTGTAGAGAAATCGCGCTCACGGCGCCTCTAGTAGGGGCGGGCGCGCGCATTTCATGCTCTGTGGTCCAGTTCAGAATGTAGCATGCACGACCAATGCGAAGCACTGACAGGTCACCGAGGTGTTTATGGGTTGACCTGGCTACTCCTGATGTGACCAACCATGTAAGGTTAAAAAGGATGCGGGTATGTATATTTACGTAAGCCCGATAGAAGTAATACTTCTTTGGCGGATTAAAAACCCCACCTCTCTCCCCTCATAGATTCAGATTCAGATTCAGATATTTATTTCGCCATAAAGAACACACAACAATAACAATATTACATTGAGACATATGCATATTCAGTATGGTTCGTCATCATTTTTTATGATGTCCCGTTCAGCAATGCAATCTATAAGGAAGAACCGGGTAAGAAACCTTACAGAGCTTTTTTTAAATATAACTTACATACTAAGTTTTCATTATGTTAAATATAACATACTATATCTAAGCAAAAAATTAAAAATACTAAGTCAAAAATATACCCATTAAAAAAGATAATAAAATACAAAACAAAGAACATAGGGTTCAGTCAAGTTATTAATAAAATTTGTATTTATGCATATAAACAATTTGAATTATCAAAGTCAGCAGAATTTTTATTTACAGTATGAAAAAAATTCACTTAACTTATAAAATGGATTGTCTAAGAGAAATATTTTCAGCTGACTCTGGAACACATTGTCACTATTTATTGATTTTATTGTATCAGGAACATTTTCGTACAATTTGGGTTCAATCACGTCAGGGTCTTTTTCAGCCATCGCATACCCTTTCCCCCTCTCCCTATCTACCCCTCTCACCGCTTATCTATCGGGCAGCACCGCACAATCATCATCATCATCATCATCATCAGCCTGTATCGGTCCACTGCTGGACATAGGCCTCTCCCAAGGCACGCCACCACACGCGGTCTTACGCTCTTCTCATCCATCCCCCGGCTACCTTTTTTAGGTCATCTGTCCACCTAGCCGGGGGGCGTCCCACGCTACGTTTGCTTGTACGTTTGCTTGTACAATACCAACATACAAATAATTTGTATGCGGTGACGATGACGATGACGTTTTTACTGAGTTTACTCCCCTTTTTTCGTAATAAGCGTTCATAACGCACGAAAAAAGTATAACTTAAAAAAATTACTGAGTTCCTTCGAACGATTCCTATAAATTTTCCATCTCAGCAAGACACTGTAACGGCGCAACCTCAGTCAGTCAGGGACCAACTCTTTCTCCTCCCACGACGACGACGCGACGTGACGGTGTCATAGCAGAGCGGAGTCTCGCAATCTCGAAAGTAAATATTGGTTAATTGTGTTACTGTTACAGCAGCACTCGCTCCACAGATAGATACCCACCTGAACTAATTGAGTTAGTAAGGGAAATTGCTTAGATCAAGAATATTATGTAGATACCACTTTTGTGTGGGGCCGCACAGTGCAGTGAGCCTTTACCAAAAATCGAAAAATGAGCTATAAATTCCATGGACTTTCATCCTGCCGTTGTAAAGTAGATAAGGCATTACTTCTAGGAATTATAGTTATACTCCGTGAACTGCGCTCATTGGCTCATGATCACCCCTCCAACTGGAACAATGTCGCGGCGAGTAGTTAATCCCTCTTATCAGTTGTATGTTGTCCGTTGCATCGAGTGTCCTAACAAAAGTATTAGCAAGTGTTTTGAAGTGATTGAAAATGGATTCTGTAGCCCAAGGTACGTAGTTTAATACGTTATATAAATGTTGTCTTTTTGTTTAAGATTTATTTTTCTATTAGGTCTTAAACATACCCTTGAAAATTATCTATAATTAATGCAATTCCAAACTTTGACGAAGCTTTAAAAAAAAAGTGCGCAAAGTGTCTCGAGGTTTTTACTTTTTCTTGTAGCTATATTAATGTACTTTCAGATTTAGTAAAGTTTGTCTGCCAATATCTGCCAATAGGTAATATATAGATTTTTTTTTCAGAGAGGGGATCGTCATACAAAAATTGGAGCTTGCGGCATAAACAGCAGCAAAAATGACCGCAAACAAGTTGTATTCAACGAAATATGTTCTCGTTTGAGTATATTTGAACGATGCAAAAGTATAAAAAATGTGAGTAGGTTATATCCTCGCAGAGGAAGGTATTTACACACAAATATGTGAGAATAGACGGCGATGTTAATGATTATTTGAAAAAAATGGCTCCAGTCTCGCAATGTAGATCTAGATATACCTACCGAATTTAGATTTAAGAGAAGACGATTATTCAGATTCTAATTAGTTTTAACGTTGTAATTTAATATTAATTATAAGTTTAATTATATATATATATGATCTATATTCTATATATATAGCTATTATATATAAAAAATAATGTTATATATTGAAATATGAATAAAATAAAAATTTTATTTAAATACAGCCGGAGTTTCGATTTTTGTCCCATTCTTCCATACATTCGCTGCACTGTGGGCCGGTACATAAAAAGAATAGCCCCACTGCATCTCTCCTAGCGCGTGTCGTAAAAGGCGACTAAGGGATAAGGACAAGGTGCCGTGCTGAAGGGCGACAGGTGAGCCACCTCTCAGCTTGGCACGGTCCTTCCACCGAGTCGTGCAGCGGGTCGGTATTCATGCCTTACTTGCTGCTTGATAGTTATCTTGTCCGAATACTTTGATAAACGTGGTGTTCGATGTTGTGCTGTCATTTTTTCTGAATTCTTGCAGCACAACACCGATTACTCTGCTTACCCTGATTGTCGGAATACGGCGTGCGATACGTATGTATGTATGTATACACTTTTCCATACCAAATGACACCTAACTGAGCGTGGTTTCGTGAGGAGGTGATTTTGGCGCTGTCGACTGCGCCGTGTCGGCAAAGCCACCCATGTTGGTCTACATAAAAAAAAATTGGTTGTCTGTAAAGTCGGTTTACGGACGATAGTTTTGCGTGATAACGTCATAAAGTGGTAAGACTACTTTCAATTTCTGCTGCCCTGGTACTTTAGAACCAGAGAGATAAATGTGTACAAGCCGACGCTTGGGCCGATTGTGCCTCTCTATCGCTTGTTACGCGCTCTCGCTTGCACACACAGGCTCAGATGGAACGTGACACTTTTTCGTGCGTGCAGCCGGTGTTCATCAATTTATAACACGTTATCACGTCAAAAAAATTGTAGGGGAAAAACGTCGTCGAGACAACGCTTGGTGCTGGCGGCGAGGTGGTGTTGGTTGTGTCTGATGTTCTTTTGAACTTCTGGGCACAGCAACCTGTGCCGGTTGTCTATAAAAAATGCTTACTTGAGGTAATCTAGGTACTTTCTATAAAATGAATGAAAAAATATTTTATAGAAAGTACCTAAGATCTAAAAGTGACTTACTTTCTGCTTCATAGTTATCTTGTCCTAATACATTGCTAAACGTGGTGGTCGGTGTTGTGGTATAATTTACAAGCACAACACCGATTATTCTGCTTACCGGTTTTTGTCGGGAAACAGCGTGTGATATGTGTGTATATATGTAGATCTAAAATGGCTGCCTTCTTTCGTATATTTGTTGCAATTTTTTAACGGCGCACTTTTATTTTAAAAGACAAGACATGTCTAAATAAAAAGAGAAAAACAAAAAGTATACATAATATGACGTGTCACCGCTACATGCTTCCCTCTGGAACTTGAAACGTATCTTAACTTCGTAATTTGTACTTCGGCATCGTAACACTTCACGCGCCTGGCGCGGTCACTGAGCGACTGAGATCGAATGAAGGCATTCTGATGATTTTGCCTTCATTTAAGTGCTCCGTTTTTCTAGCGTCGATTGTGAATCTATAATGTACATATCGATGGCGAAAGGGGTAATTAAGTGGGGGAAAGGGGAATATTGACACTTGATGGAAGTTGGTAGAAGGAATTATTGTTTAAAAGGATTTATTGGTACAAGGCGGTGTTCCCAAAATGATGCCGTTGTGTTAAGTCTTCAGACACGACCGCAAATTTTTCAGTAGAATACGTCAAGCTATCCTACCTGCTCCATACGCACTACAAAAAATATATTTGAACATGGCTATACTTTACTTAATTAAATAAAATAAACTACTTTATTGGAAGTAAAGCAGACAGTTTGCCACCCTAAAGTCACGCATACAATCCGAAAACGTATTCTACGACAAAATTGGAATACCACTGAATATAAATCTTCTAAAATCAAAGCGTTAAAAACAATTTGGAACGTAGACAAAACTATGATTTTAAAGGACGTAGGGATTATGTATAAATGTATTTACCTTGCCTGCCTTATTGCAGAAAGTAATTTCATCCAGTCAACTCAAAGAGTTTGGATAGACCCCGCTCATTTCATACATAAATAAAAAACGGCAATTTTTTTCGAGAACATTTTAATGGAATCATATTTTCGTCAAACTTAGGTAATAGACGGAAACAAAAATCGAAGGTAATACCTAGCTTTAGTGCTTAGTCAACTTCATTATTACAGAGTGATTGTTGCAGTATTATTGCATGTTTTTGTAATGTTTAATTTTTTTTAAATATAAGGTGTTTCGTTAGTCATGTCATTAACTTCGGGAGGGTTACATACACACTCAAATAAACACGTTACGCAAAAAAAAATTATATGTTTATAGTATTACTTTTCGAGAAATTTAACAAAACATGTTTGCTACCTAAACATTAACCTGTGTGTAACAGTAGGTAACTTGCATTGTACGGGGTCAATGACCGTACTATGTTCAAACGCAGAACAGCTGATTGTTGTAAGTATGTCACAAAGTCACTGTGATTGGTTTTTACAGCTACTTATTTGATTTTATTTTTTTGTTAGGAGAAAAAATTTTCCCCTAAACATATGTTTTTTTTTCTTACGTAAAGTGTTTATTTGAGTGTGTATGTAACCCTCCCGAAGTCAATGACATGACTAACGAAACACCTTATATAATACGTATGACAATAATTAATATTTTTCTTTTTCTTTCTTTCTTTCTTTCTTATTGCTTTAAGAGAGGATAATGCGAAGCAATGCGAGTGTATTACAGACTCTTAAAAGATACCCCACTCAAGACTAAAGACTCCGGCGCGGCGAGGCGGCGTGCTAGGCTAGGACTATAATCTAGGAGCAAGCGTCTAGGGTGCCCACTATAGCAAGGGGCCGAGGGAAAAGCTATAGGGAAAGAGGCCAAGCGGGGGTGAGAGGACTATAGCCCAGGGCCAAGTGCAGGAGTAGAGCTCGGGCGGCGCGGCGGCGGCGCGGCGATGCGTACTACGAACGCACCAGATTGCCGCGCACATGTCGCGCCGTGTTACTGCTCTTTACACGCCGAGCGTAGGCATGCCGAATGTTGCATTTCGATATCGATATCGATGGGATTTTTATAATTAATAAAAAACATTAAAATATTTTTTCTTAAAACACATGCTATCTTTTTTTTTTTTTATGGAAACTTGACACGGTTGGCTACATCACCTACAACATCCGTGATGTCAGCCCATAACACCGGGTGAACTAGGTGCCATGTCAGTGCTTCCCTTCATTTCGCGCCGGCTACACTGAGCTGGACGGAAAACACGAACTATTTACATAGCCGTTTCGACCGACGTTTCGCTCAGTGCGGTGGTACCAACCCGGCCGGGATAAACCCTACCACCTAGTAAGGTAAGAAGGGAAGGGACCTACAGTTTAACGTGGAATCCGAAGCACGGTCAGCCTCCAACAGTCGGGCGGTCATCCATCCAATAACTGACCGCACCATTAAGCTGCCGAGGCTGACGATCCCTTAGTCGACTTTTACGACATGCGACGGGGAGAGATGCAGTGAGGCTATTCTTTTTAAGTACCGACCCCACACGGTACGGATTTATCTCTATTTACTTCCCCCCAAGTACAGTCTCCAAGAGGGGCGTGAATAGGCACCTGTCAGGCCGACATGGTATTCGCAACCCCCGCATTCGACCGAATGTCCATGGGTAGTCACTAAAATACTTGTTATGGAAAAATACCCTGTTGAGTTATTGCCGGTTCATTTTTTTTTTTCATGTAAACCAGCATGGGTGGCTGTGACGAGAGACCTATGGTGCAGTCGAAAGAGCCAAAATCACCTCTCCTCGCGAAACCACGCTCAGTTAGGTGCCATGCCAGCATATTCGTGAATGTTAAGTTCATGCCGGTTCGTCTTCGTGAAACAGATAGAACAAATTGTGACAAGTTCGAGTGCAGTCTCACTGCCGCAAGAATGATCAATATAAACAATAAGCCGACCGTACAGCTCTAAATTTCTATCGATAAAGCGAAAACGATGAGCGCAACCCTAAAACCCGATCAATAGGGGAGAGCGGGTCGAAAAGGACCTCTTGTTTGTGCGATTTAATTTCATTTATCAACGCATTACTTACTGTAAGGGAATTACTTATGTGGATTATTTCCCCCTTCCCCCCTTCCACTATCGAGCCGATGCGATCTTTCATATGTAAATTTTAGATATTTTTTTTTCCCCCCGCTCTAAATAAAGTTTCTATTCGGCGAAGGAGCGAGCGTGGGCATTCGGAATTGCTAATAAATTTGTTTGAATTGCATTTGCATTTTTATTTGCTTGCATTAAAAAGATATGAATTTGATGTGTCAATTTGGCGGTGCAGTTTTGTTAACGCCATATGCAGGTGCTATTAGCGAAATGAATTTTAAAATTAAAATTTCGAATTCTAAATATTGGTAAATGATATAAAGCACTTTTGGTCGTTTGGATAGCTACTTACTTTAATTTAGTTTCATGTAGTTACATTTCATGTTAATTTATATTTAATACCAACACAAAAATATGTTTTTTAATTGGTTTTTTAAGGACGAAAGGAAACTTTATTCAGCATAGAATGCATTCTTACAGAGCTGGTGACAAAAAAGATTTTTCTTTTTTGGTTATTATCGTTTGGTAATGAAATTTTTATTATTCATTTTTAGGGTTCCGTACATCAAAAGAGGAAAATAACGGAACCCTCATAGGATCACTCTTGTGTCTGTCTGTCTGTCACAGCTTATTTTCACCGAATCTACTGGACGAAAAAAGTTTAAATTTGACACATATATACGGAGTTTGATGCCCCAATCACGGGAAATGAACGAATTACGATTTTGGGGGTCAAATTAGAATGTTCAAAACCTTTTTTTTTTCAAGTGCATTATGTCAGCCTGTGACGTAAGAGAGTCTAAAACTTTGAAAACAAAAAATAGGGAATATAGGGCCCATTTTATAGTTCACAAGAAAACCTAAGCGAAAATCCTAAGTTTTTATCCTATGCTGTGATATTTGGCTACCGTTCCATGATACAAAAACGTGCTCTCGATTCCTACACCCTCATTCCTAACAGCATCTGACGGCGGAGCGTAAAAGTGCTTTTAGTAGGGACTCGTCTAATTAATTCCATTATTAATAAAATATTACGCTCTTTGTGCGTCTCTCTATGCGACCCGACCGACCGACTGACAGCCTTCAAGCTGACTTTGGCAAATCGTGGAGCGATTTTTTTGCTTCACAGGAGATTTGTGATTTTTTCATTAAAAAAAAAATTCAACAAAAATAGATACAACTTTAATAATCTTCGACACTATCACTTTATCTTTCTCTATTCTCTTGTCTTCTCTTCTGTACATATTATAAGATCCAACGTCTGCTGTGTGTATGTACATGCATATTTTCGTTTATACAACGTGTCCCAAAACTCAAAGTTAAGCAGGAACCAGGGAGTGGGCCAGTTTATATCTACCCCGGGAAAAATAGAAAAAAAATCGGAGTCATTTGTCACACGCGTGTTTATGAAATGCTTCATATTAGTTAAAATTCATGATTCGTCAAAATGCCTCACACTCTTTTCGGCAGATGGCGCGCGCCTATACACTTTTTTAGTTCCTTCTATGGGAACCCCGTGAATTTTTTACTTTTTCTTATTTTTATTATTTGTTGTTATATCGGCCATAATAAATAATACATATTCTGTGAAAATTTCTACGGGCTACCTAATACGGTTCAAGAGATACAGCCCTCGGACAGACGGACGGACGGACAGACAGACAGACGGCGCAGGCTTAGTAATAGGGTCCCGTACCGGATACGGAACCCTAAAAATTAAATGATAATAAAATATAAAGAACATTAGGGTTTAGTCAACTTGTTCGCACAGTTCCGAAAACACAATTCGCCAACACGAACGAACGAACGAACGAACCAATATCTCACCCAGTTCTATAAAGTAAACAACCAAAGTGCATCAATTTTCGCTCGAGATGTAAAAATAAACACACTTTTTTCTCGAGCGCGACGACACTAGCCGAAAAAGCAACGAATTAAATTATCGGGAAGTGGCATACAACGCACCGAATTGAGGCGCGCTATTGGTGAGCATTCAGCACCCTCTCCAATCGTTGTCTCTCCTTTATACGTATCAAATTGCCATTTAACCGTCTTACTCTATCGACGTTCACAGAGCGGAAACGTAACGTGATGTATGAGGCGCTCGCGCACTTACGCTGTTTTAATATTGGCAATATATAGAAGTACTCCAATCGCACCTTTCTACCGGTAAAATGTATGACGAGGGCCCGTCCAGAAAGTAGAATGTCGTTGCGAAAAAGTGGATATTTTTCTAAGCCACTCCGCCTCGACTTCGTCTGGGGGAGACGGGGGCACATCGGCACATCTAACGCATTAAATAAATTCGATTAGGATGAGTAAAGTAAACATAATTGATTAGATTTTGTAACCAATGCGCTGTCGTTAAGTGCATTCTGCTCCCGCTTTCATATTTGAAGACGTGCGTATGGGTGGGTTATGAAATCCAAAATGGGTGGCTGTGCCGAGAAACCAAAGGCGCAGTCGGTAGAGCTAAATTCACCTTAGTGAGATGCCATTGCCAGCACAGATTTTCGAACTGTTGCTGGGCTGTCTAGCCCAATGGTCTAGCTAGCTAGCCTATTGATACAACATTTGAAGACCCGCGTTGTGTTTGAAAAAAAAGAAAAAGAAAAATCATGTCAATCAAAATTACTATTTGTCCAAAATTGTTATTGTCATTTTCATATGTTTAGCTCTGTTTGCGTTTGTGTGTAAAGTACAGTATGTGTATTCTTATCAGACGGCTGGCGGGTGTTTGTTAAACATGTACTTGGTTCTTTTATTCCGTAATTCGTTTATTATACTGCATTATTTATTCATAGACCTACTCCCACAATATTATAACCACCTTAGTATGATATCTATTATTATATATTATATAATTTACATCACCTAACTTCTTATCCCTATCTTAACATAATTAATGTCTCTTAATTCCTATTTATTCTTACGTAGTATTACTTATATAAATATAATTATATTTTTCAGGCTTTCATAAATCCTTATATGTATTTTTAAATAAAAAATTGTCACATCTTATCTTTGCTACTACCTACATTCCATTTTTTACACATTTCACACACCTAAAGGTTGGCTGTAAGAAATCTCTTTAAGGGATAAGTCCGCCTTTGCACCTCATGTAACTGTATTCATTGTATTATTCTTGTGAAATATTTGTGGAGCAATAAAGAATTTTCTATCTATCTATCTACTATTTCTAATTCTGTAAGTAAAAACCAAAGGCGCCACTGTCCCACTGTGCCACTGTGCGACAATGCGACAGTGGCAAATTTTTAATATCACATCACATTAATTTATGTAAGATATAAAAAAAATATCGGTAGTTATTAATTTAATTAAAATCTTTTCACTATAGTAAAGAATATCAAAAGCAAAACAAAATAACAACCCTTGGAAATAAACGCCCAAAATTTTGACATGTTAATCAATAGGTAAAAATATAACACACCACACGCGGTATCCCGACAATCGGGGTAAGCAGAGTGATCGGTGTTTTGTTGTAATTTCTATGGTAAATTACAGCACAACACCGACCGCCACATTTAACAAAGTATTCGGACAAGATAACTATCAGGCAGCAAGTAAGGCACGAAGGCCCACCTGCTGCATGCATGACTCGGTGGAAGGACTGCGCCAAGGTGAGAGGTGGCTAGCCTGTAGCCCTTATGCACGGCATCTTGTCCTTATCCCTTAGTCGTCTTTTACGACATGCACGGGGAGAGATGCAGTGGGGCTATTCTTATAAACACCGGCCCCACACAGTAGGAAAAAATATGTATGTAGGTTTAAGCAATACTGTTAATTACCACACATTATTTGCCTATTTACAACTTCATATAAAAATTCTTCGATTGTTCGTGTTCTATATAGCCGTAAACCATTCATCCGATTACGATGAAACTTTAGTGGGTTGTTGTGCGAGAGCCCGGGACGGTTTCTGACAAAAAAAAATCACACGACGGACGGACGGAGCCGCGGACAAAACGTAGTATGACATAAAATCAATATAATTATAATTAAACAATATAATTATAATTGAAACCTGTGGTTGTTACTATCATGCAAAATATTCCTTTATTCTCAAAAATGTATTTACACACCCAACTCTATCAAAACTCCCCTTTTGCTGTTTACCTAGCAGCAGACTGGGAGCAACAACGGCCGCCTCGGCAAGTGTAATGCACACCGCGACACTGTCAATTGTCTGTGCGCCTGACAGTTGACAGTGTCGCGAGTGTCAACTGACAGCGGCAACTGAACCAATATTTGCGATAGCCCGCTTCTCCTCCGCGCGGACGGTGTTGTGCGAAACGGGAGCATTTTTTTTTCGCGGTTAGTGCAACCATACTGTTTAATAACATTTAGATGTCGTTCTAACACCGGGCGGCTAAGCTCAAGTTTGGCAGAGGACTGGGCACGTCGGCCGAAGAGACGGCCAACGTTGGAGTAACCGCGTCCGACACTGGCGACCGTGGACAGGAAAACGTAGTTTGGGAAGACCACCCGCCAGGTGGGACGACATAAACTTTTAACTTTCAATTTACGTCCGCGGAAAGCAGCGGTTCCGTACCGCTGAAGGCCAGGAGGACTGGAGGAAAATTGTCCAGCAGTGGACGCATACACGCGAACTGACTGACTGGTTCTTGGTAGAGAGGAACCCAAGACGAGTGTCCCGCCCGGTTCATTTGAAATTTTGACGTAGAAGTAAGTCTTAAGAGTTCGGGTTATATGAAGTGACTATAGGGCGGCACACTCGACATTCGAGTAACGGAAATGACCTATGAATTAAAGGGTCGTTAAAAATGGCATTTATAACAAATAAAAAATGGCATTTAGTACAAATGACACTCAGGACCGCGGAGGCGGGATGACATTTTCGCTTGTGCTGACAGCTGACAGGTGCGTCTCGACTAGGCGTTTTTGCTGTCGTATCATTCATTGACGCATGCTCATCTTTTTTACCCTACTATACTAAATAAAAGGTTAAACAAAACGTTATAGAACATAAGAAATAGAGTATGGTATTATGTCCTATTTAGGTGGTAGAGTTTAACCGCTGGTTTAACCCGCCCGGATTGGTACCACCACAACGAATGAAAGGTCGATCGAAGCGGCTAATGGGAAATAGTTCGTGCTTTCCTTCCATTTCAGTGTAGCCAGCACGACCAATGGGAAGCACTGACATGGCACCTAATTCACCGAGGTGTTTATTTATTTATTTATTTACTTTATTCGGGAAATAGACAGCCTAGCCGAAACAACATTACAAAAAACATAAGTCAAGTATTACGCCTATAAACATATTTCCACTAAAACATCTAAGATTATAATAACGTAGAAAAAATTTACGGAATATTAGGTAAGTGTGTTTTTTTAAAGGATTAAATATAATATCGCTATCATAGATACAAGATTATAATATCTATATTTATATTTATCAATGTATTTTTGGAACTGCTAGCAAAACTGGGTGCATACTGTTTAAACCAGGCCGCATCCCCCACTTCAAGTACCCCAAGCGTGCATATACAAAGGGCTTGACAATTTTTTTTCGCAGCAGGCGCTGTATTCAGTTCCAAGTGGATCTGAATCTAATATTTTATCTTGAAAAAAAAAAGAATTAAATTAAAACTGTTTTATATTTTCTACAATATTCCTGTCCTGTTCAGTTCTTCGTCTCAGATATTCCTAATGCACATAGAATCGTACGTAGTATGTACAATTACACATACATATCAGACACGCTGAATCCCGACAATCGGGGTAAGCAGAGTAATCGGTGTTGTGCTGCAAAGACGCTGGCAAATTACAGCACAACACCGACGACCGCGTTTCGCAAAGAATTCGAACAAGACTCAATCGATCAAGCAGCAAGTAAGGCACGAAGACCCACCTGCTGCATGACTCGGTGCAAGTACCGTGCAAAGGTGAGAGATGGCGAGCCTGTCGCCCTTTAGCACGGCATCTTGTCCTTATCCCTTAGTCGCCTTTTACGACATACACGGGGAGAGGTGCAGTGGGGCTATTCTTTTTAAGTAGCGGCACCACACTGTATGTACGTGTACGTATTCGTATTAACAGGCTAAACAGTCTAGCAACAGTCCGCAAATCTGCTGGCATGGCACCTAACTGAGCGTGGTTTCGCGAGGAGAGGTGTTTTTGGCTCTGTAGAATGCACCATTGGTCTCTCGGCACAGCCACCCATGTTGGTTTACATAAGAAAAAACTTAGTATGTACTGTGAAAATATGGCATATTCTTCCTGTGAATATTATGTTCCCTACATTATCTGATATGTATCCCAACTTCCTTTAGCCTGGGGGTGTGAAAACTTCAAAACCGCACGTTCATAAAATGTACGTCAGCCCAAGGAGTATCAAGTCGCTGCGTCAGCCTCGGTAGCTCAGTGGTGCGGTCGGTCGACTGTCGGTCGTGATCATAAGCACACCTGGTCGCGGTCAGTAAATGGATGGGTGACCGCTCGACCGTTGGAGGCTGACCGTGGTTCGTATTCCACCGAAAACTGTAGGTCCCTTCCCTTCTTACCTACTAGGTGGTAGAGTTTAACCCGCCCGGGTTCGTTGGTGCCACCGCACTGAACGAAAGGTCGGTAGAAACGGCTATGTAAATAGTACTTGTTTTCCGTCCAGTTCAGCGTGGCCGGCACGACCGAAGGGGAAGCACTGGCATGGGACCTAGTTTACCCGGTGTTATAGGCTGACACCACGGATGTAGTAGGTGATGTAGCTAACCGTGTCAGTTTCCATAAAAAAATACATTTGTCCGCCTTGTCGCTGTCATAGCACCTGCATTCGTAGAAAAAAACGGCTTTTAGCGCACGAGGAAGATCATTTTTGAAATACCTATTTCTAAAAGCGATCTAATTATTATAGTGCGTTTAACACAAGAGGAACGAGCCCACAGACAAGTTTGTCTAATAATTCCTAAGTCCATGTACTAATGACAGAACGACAGAGCTGATATTACCTGATTGGTTATCTTCCTGTTTGAGATCAACTTAGCTAATAAATCACTCAGATAAAGAAGCCAATAAAGATTACAAGAACCCAAGAAGATATATTTTTTTTATTATGCGCAAAAAAAGAACCCTCACTGCTAAGTAGGTACTTCTCAGCTTAATCAGTATTTTTTTTACTGAAAAGGGCACATCTATCTGTCGTTCTTACAGAGCAAAATAACGGCGCCAAACATGGGCGTAAATACGCAGACATTACATTGTTATAACTTACACACATAATTTTGCCTTATTACCTACATTTTGTGTGCATGCACACAATATATAGCCGTGTGGGGCCGGTACTTTAAAATAATAGCCCCACTGCATCTCTCCCCGTGTATGTCGTAAAAGGCGACTAAGGGATATGACTCCCTCCTTATATTACTAGGTGGTAGGGTTTAACCCGCCCGGATTGGTACCACCGCACTGAATAAAAGGTCGGTCGAAACGGCTATGTAAATAGTTTGTATTTTCCGTCCAGTTCAGTGTAGCCGGCAAGACCGAAGGGAAGCACTGACGTGGCACCAAGTTCACACGGTGTTATGGGCTGACATCACGGATGTTGTAGGTGATGTAGCCAACCGTGTCAGTTTCCATAAAAAAAAAACACCAAACGCGAAGAACAAGTAAAAAAAAAATCTGTTTTGAGGATCCCGTAGCAAAATGCGAAAAAAGATACCCTTACGGGACGTCTGTCTGTCTGTCAGTCACACGCAGATATCTCAGAATCTACTGAACCGATTTTAATGAAATGACGCTAAAATACGCAAAAGCTTGCACACAGACAGGCCATAGATACATTTGTCGAATGGTACGGTGGAAAGTACAGTGCACTCCCGCCCCGTAGGCAAACAAAAAAAAAATATTTTTAATAAATCGAGTATAGTTATTCTTAAATACATTGTATTTTTCGTACATTGGTACAGACAATTTTGTATAGGCAAATAAAAAATATTATAATATGGCTATAATCACTAAGTTTGTTAAAAAAATGTTACGTTTAAAAATTTATAAAAAAAACGGCTGTCTTGTCGCCGAACTTCAATGTATGGCTCTTCTCGATATGTACTTCTTTACACGGGCGCCAAACGAACATCTGGACATGGGAGTCGGCCTCCGCCGCCAACAAATGTCCTGACAGGATATACCACTTCAAAACATACCTTCCATTCATTCAACTACTCAAGTGCTTTCGGAGACAGCCGTTCGACAAAATTTAACCGAGAAGGCGACGAATTCGAAAGTCATTGGAAGTTTTAAGAATGGTATGCACTCTATAGAATAAAGCAAAATGAATTTATTTATATGTGTATTATTCTTCTTTATTTCACGTTTATGTGTATAATTATTATAGTACTAGCTTTTGCCCGCGGCTTCGCTCGCGTGAAATTCGAATTTAAAAAGAAGAAAGTTAGTAAGCCCGCCACCGTACCTATATTTCGGCGCAAGGAACAATTCAACAATTGGATGTAAGATGGCCACATAGCAGCCTCGGTTGTGTTCTCCTCTAGTCCAGTATAGCCAGCAATCCAGGGAAGTCTCCGGTATGGCACCTACCTTCTCGGAGGTGATATTGGCTGGTCGGAGCATGCGCTTTGGCCCCTCCGACTCGGCCACCCATAACGGATTACATTAAAAAAATAAATTAAAAAAATCCAAAGCCACAAATAAGAGCCACACCTTAGCGTAACCGGAAGTGAATTTTATTTAGTCTTTCCCGTGTCACTTAAATATGCTTGTACTAAGTTTAATCCAATTCGGATGATCGGTTTAAGAGTTATGGAGGAACATACACACATACAGAAAATATTTTTTTAAAATCGTCAATTTAGTTTTAATATCATACACAGAGTCTAAAACGCAATATCTCATAAAACAAAGTAAGTTACTCCATGACCATCCCTTACAGATTTAGTATTGATTTAAAAATGACTATAGGATGTAAAAAAAAAACATTCATAAAAATTGGGAAAAACTGCATAATCCTTGAACCCAACACTTCTAAGTACGGTAGCTACTGAAAAGATTAACAATACATCGTTTAATTGTTGTAGGCGTTGTTGACTCTAAACGAGTTCGTTCTAGACATAAAGAAAATGCACTGAATCGTGTTTGACAGAAATATTTTTTATTTCATTGAGCACAATATTCACGGCGATAATGTTTTTCCAGATCGCATATGGCGTCGTCGGCACTTGTTCACTCGACGCTGCCAAATTAAATCAAAACATACTTGACTCCAGCGCATTCAGTTATTAATTGCGCTAAAACGTCACCAGCCATTACGCCTTTACGATTCAATTCATAGTTCACCCCAACGCGGTGGAGGGGGAGCGATGTATACGGTTGAGTGCTGAGAGAGAAAGGGACGTCACATCAAAGGAATAAACGTCACCTGATATTATATAGAGCGTGCTTCATTGACATCTACATTAGGGAACACTGAGCAGAAAAATATAAAATTGTATTTTGATTTAGATTTTTAGGTTTCCGTAGCCAGCGACGCTGGCAGGGACCTTTATAAAATCTTTAAAAAACCTTTATGATAAAATTTAACTCAAGACAATTTGAGAAAGAAAAGCTGCCTGGCGGCCTACACACTTCAGTCCGAAAAAACTAAAAAAAACTGGCTCTATATCAGTAGTTCTCGAGTTATAAGCGAACAGCTGCATTTTATAACATGAATATTAATAGAAGTTAATTATTTGGTATAATACCGAAAAACTCAGAAGAATGCAATTTCTTCTCACAGGAGAGGAGGAAAAATTTAGATTTTTGTAATAGGGACCGCGAAGATGTTTCGAGGCTGGAGTGAAATGCGATTTACTAATCGTGACAGACGATAGTAAATTCGTGAACGAACGCTGGTTTGTTCATAATTTTCGATCGAATGAGAAAAGGAAGATACAGATTATTGGACTGACTGTACCACCGTCCCCCAACTGTCGCCAGAAAGGGGAGCACGCGACACAAAAAGGCGCCGAAAGAGACAGCAATACCCCCGCACTCCACGACAGAGAGAGAGACAAAGACACTGCGCTCGCGCCGCGCTCCAAACTAGAATTCGGAACATGTGTAATGCGCATTGTCTATGGGCTCGGTGAAGAGGGCATAATGAATGGATTTGACTCCGCGACAGGAGGGCACGGAGCAGAGGTGCAACTCCTGCGCATATGGATGTCATGTCGAGTCACGGATGATTGACTGGCGCTCTGGGTAGTTTGGAGTTTTATAGTAGAGGCAATCCGAATGGTGTTAAACAAAGCCATTAAATAATTTTCTTTGGTCTAAAGTGCTGGCAAAAATTTGTCTGAGAGATAAAATAGTCACATTGAATATAGTGATTTACGCCCTTATTTGACAGTTTCCATTTTTTTTTTCAAGGTTTAAAATGTTATACAGCTTGATTCAGTAATGATTACCAACATTTTCAAGGATGATTCTTGAGCCCAAATGACGAACTTTTTATTCCTCATTAGATAGATTGTCGAAAATAAAGAGAATAAAAAATACGCCCCGACTAGGCTTCAGTGTGACGCAAGCAACTGTACATAAAAATATAAAGTAATTTTTTAATCTAAAAAAATGTCATGATCCCCACAGATTTCTCGAATTTACGGCCACAAAAATGTATGGCATAATGAAATATAAATTTTTCTTATATTGTTAAATAAATTGGATTTTTTTTTATGGATACTGACACGGTTGGCTGCATCCACCTACAACATCCGTGATGTCAGCCCATAACACCGGGGGTGAACTAGTTTTCATGTCAGTGCTTCCCTTCATTTCATGTCGGCTACACTGAACTGGACGGAAAACACGAATTATTTACATATAGCCGCTTCGACCGACGTTTCATTCAGTGCGGTGGTACCAACCCGGACGGGTTAAACCCTACCACCAAGTAAGATTAGGAGGGAAGGGACCTACAGTTTTACGAGGAATCCGACCCTCGCTCAGCCTCCAACGGTCAGCGGTCACCCATCCAATACTGACCGCACCCAGCGTTGCTTAACAATCAATAGCGACAGTTGACTGTCTGCACCACTGAGCTATGAAGGCTGACAAATCGTGCTTCAAAATTTTCTTAGTTCTTTTTTTTTCCATAATACACCATTTATGTAAGTCGCTTTACTTTTTTGTTAACCGACTTCCAAAAAAGGAGGAGGTTCTCAATTCGTCTGTATGTTTTTTTTTTTTTTTTTTATTTTTTTTTTTATTTTTTTTATTTTTATTTTTTTGTATGTTTGTAACACGATTTCTCCGTCAATTGAGGGCCGATTTAGAAAATTCTTTTTTTGTTAGTTAGGTCATACTTCCGAGGTGGTCCCATTTCAATTTTATCGAAATTGGTTCAGTGGTTTTCGAAAAATCAGCATAATACTATGGTGTGTGGTTACCTTCAGCAAAACTTGTGATGTGGTCGTTTTCGGCAATTTTCAGTTTGATAAATTAGTATGGTGTGTGGTTACCTTCAGCAAAACATTTGTGATGTGGACTTATTCAGCAATTTGCAGTCTGACACATATGGCGAATAATTCTGTACCACTTCAATCGATTTCGATTATTCGATTTCGATTATTCTTTTTTATGTAATATTACTAAAAAGAATGAAATAAAAACTGTTTTAAAAAATATTAAACCGATTTCCAAAAAACAAAAAAAAAAAAACTAAAAAGTATTAAATACCTAATATTTTGAAATTTTCTCTGTCCTGTTGAAATACATGAATCGATATACTAGTGATACATATTCGGACCCTTGTTTCATGAATATTCTAAATTTGAAATTTTTTTATCTTTTCCGACCGGCGTTTAATTTATTATGGTACCTGGCCAGTACCTACTGTACCGAGTACCATCGAGCTGGTTTGATGATGGAGACAGAAGGTGGCCATAGGAACTCCTAAACTACACATGATAAACCCATCGTGTTTGGGCTCGTTGCATTTGTCTTCACGAGAAATTTACTTTAGACCTAAAAGATTCTCAATTCGACGGTATGTTTTCTTTTTTTGGATGTTTGTTACGCGATTACTCCGTCAATTGTGGGCCGATTTTGAAAATTCTTTTTTTTTTTATTTGAAAGGGGATAACCCTGAGGTTTTTGAAGTGAAAACTTCTTTAGCGGCTCTTGGCACTTTTTTAGGTGGGTAAAAATGTATAACTCGCGACATCGCGTCAGCGTCATTTTTAAAATGAAACCTTAAGTCATTGCGTTAAGGGTTAAGTTAGAGTGGCACGGGATCTGCCGGCACTCCCGGAGTGCAACTGTTAAGTAGGGTTCCGTAACACGTTTATGTCTGTCCATTCTACTAAGTTCTGCAAAATGAATGTAGGGTTCCGTAACATATGCATGTCTATCCGTTCTACTAAATTTTACAATTTTCAACCAAGGTCCTTCGACGGTTATTTTATAATAAAAGTAGGCTTCCGTAACACGTTTATGTCTGTCCATTCTACTAAGTTCTGCAACATCACCTACAACGTCCGTGATGTCAGCCCATAACACCAGTGCCATGTCAGTGCTTCCCCCTTTGATCGTGCTGACTACACTGAACTGGTCGGAAAACACAAACTATTTACATAGCCGTTTCGACCGACGTTTAATTCAGTGCGGTGGTACCAACCCGGGAAGGTTAAACCCTACCACCAAGTAAAATTACAAGGGAAGGGACTTACAGTTTTACGAGGAATCCGAACCTTGGTCAGCCTCCAACGGTCAGCGGTCACCCATCTAAGCACTGACCGCACCCAGCGTTGCTTAAAATTCAATAGCGACAGTTGACTGTCTGCACCACTGAGCTATCGAAGCTGACGTGGTCCTATTTTAATTGGGTCAAGATCGGATTGGAAAGCGAGGCGGAATCGCGAGGCCGAAGGCCGAGCGATTCCGCCGAGTACATTAATAGCAAAAAATTACTAAAAAAAACTGTGAAATAAAAAAAAAGTTTTAAAAAACATAAAACCGACTTCCTAAAAAAAGTAAAACTAAAAAACTATTTAAAATAAAAATATAAAAACCGCCTTCAAAAATATATGAAATAAAAACCTAAAAAAAAAAACGAACCCTAGAGTTGAAGGCGGTGCTAAAGCAAGCAAAATGATGCATGAAAGAAAACATGAGCGGATGATAATATCCTTTGTGATTTGTGTAGCCTTTTTAGCACCGCCTTCAACTCTAGGGTTGGTTTTTTTTTTTAGGTTTTTATTTCATATATTTTTGAAGGCGGTTTTTATATTTTTATTTTAAATAGTTTTTTAGTTTTACTTTTTTTAGGAAGTCGGTTTTATGTTTTTTAAAACTTTTTAAAGGCTGTTACTTAGAAATAATTTTAAATAACTTCATTATTTATATATACATTACAAAAATGCACAAACCACACGTTGGGGGGTTCGCACAGCCGCCAGATTGACCACAGCGAGCCCCAGAGTCCAGCAGCGCCAGTCTGGCTACACGGGGGGGTCATTCAGCGAAGTGTATTCCACTTTTCCCCGATCTACCCATTTGTGTATGGGACGTCATAGTGCGCCTGTTATGGTTTCGTGTTGTCTATGTTACTTGCGTAATTTTTGTTTTGTTTTTTGTTTTTTATTGAAGACTCGTCCTGTGGTGTCTAACGACGCCCGTGGACATTCGGTCGTGTGCGGGGGTTGCGAATGCCATGCCGGCCTGACAGGTGCGTATTCACACCCTCTTAAAGGACCCGAGACTGTACTGGGGGGGATATATGAATATATGAATATCCCTATAACTCGAGAACAACTTTATCGATTTACATACGGTTTTCATTGTTACATTCCGTGACTTCTCAAGATTTTTTAGACAATAATTCATTGCTACGCTACGTCATCGTCGGCCTGAGCTATGAGCAAAAAGTCTCGCGAAGCGAAGCCGCCGCGGGCAAAAGCTAGTTTTATACATATTTAGTCATTTATCTGTATTCATAATATGTTTGTTTTATAGTAACCGTGACATGTGACGCCGAGCCACCCATAAGGTGTCTAGCAACGCCCATGGACATTCGGACGCATGCGGGGGCTACAAATGCCATGCCGGCCTGATGCCCATTCACGCCTCTCTTGAAGGACCCGAGACTATACTTGGGGGAAAATATGTGGGCAAGGAGAGCGTTCCAGAGTTTACCGGTTCTGTGCAGGATGGATCTGCAGAACCGATTGGTACGCATGCAAGCGAGCATGCAAGTCCGTACAGGGATGCAATCCCTGCCCAGTGCGCGTTGTACGGAGGTGGAAAGGGGACGGCGGAATCGCGTTAAACAGCTCCTTCGAGCACTCCCCGTGGAATAAGCGATAGAACACACTTAGGGCGCCGACATCGGGGTCACCCTCTAGTCGCACGGCTCGACGCTGGATCGGGTCCTCGCGCAACCATAAAGAGCGTTCCAAACATCTCAATCACGTTAAATCCGCACAAATCTTCATAATCATTTCCCCCCCCTGCCCCCCTGCCCCCCTCAGGCCCCCCGCCGCCATGTTGGCTCAATAGATTCGCATTATTTATTTATTATTAGCGCTTTTTATTTATCGCTCACTCCCCCCTCAGAACAACTGTCATTTGGGACGCAGCGCCGCGGGCGGCCGTGACACGGGGGGGACACACTCGAATCAGGGCTACCGAAGTGCGGGGTGACATATCGGCTACCGAAATGCGGGGTCTCTGGGCACTAATCTGTGGGACGAACGCCGCGTGAGACATTTTTAAGCCACGGCGAACTCATGATAATAAAACTGTAAATAAATTTAGACCTATTAGCATGTTCATTATATGATATTACAAGCTGTGCCAGCGGCTCCGCCCGCTCTCATATTTCACTTCACTGCTAACCTCATAAGCCATTTAGCGTGATAGTAAGTAGCCTATAGTTGATGGGAAGAATCAAGCTATCGGTAGAATTTTTTTTTATTAAAATCGGTTCAGTGGTTCTCGAGTTATAAGCGGACAGACAGACACTCAAACAGACAGAAAGCAAACGTTGGATTTTATTATAGGTATTATTATAGGTAAGGAAATAAATACAACCAAAGCAGTTACATTTTTATTGTTTAAAATGTTATTAGGAAACAATAAGTACGATGTGCATATGGTTTATTTACCCCAAAATAACAAAAATAGATAGTATAGGTACACTTTTAAAAGTATTTAATTGTGGGAAGTGTGTGAGTTTTAATAGTGTGAGTGTGAGAAGACCACCCGCCAGGTGAGACGACGACATCAAGTAATTCAGCAGAAAGCAGTGGTTCCGTACCGCTAAAGGCCGGGAGGACTGGAGGAAAATTGTAGAGGTGTATGTCCAGCAGTGGACGCTTACACGGTGACTGACTGACTGGCCTTATTTATACGTATTATAAATAATTTATCCTATAATTTCTAACATGCATGTCGTAAAAGGCGACTAAGGGATAAGGACGAGATGCAGTGCTAAAGGGCGACGGGCACGCCACCTCACACCTTGGCACGGTACTTCCACCGAGTCATGCAGCAGGTGGGTCTTCGTGCCTCACTTGCTGCTTGATCGATTGAATCTTGTTCGAATACTTTGCGAAACGTGGCGGTCGGTGTTGGGCTGTGATTTACCAGGGTTCTTGCAGCACAACACCGATGGCTCTGCTTGCCCCGATTGTCGGGATTCAGCGTGTGTGATATGTATATGTATGTAATTACTAACTACCGCTGCTCACAAGAACGTGTTGTACTGGCATATACAACTTGGCCAGTCCAAATTAAATTTTGGAATTGTTTCTACGAAATGAAATCAAGATAATGGCGCAGGGGGGCGTGGGCGTGTAATGTCGCGACGGGGGGGCACGGATTAAAATGTGAACTTTCTGTAATTAGGGGGACGGACCGCGCCTGATTGACTCACTGCCAAGCGGCATACTGAGTAATGAAAGGACGAGGAGCGTAGTAGATGACAACTTTTGTCGTATTGAAACGCTTTGAGCTTTGGACAATGGGTGATTTTGATCGATTTTTTTTATGAAAGCCATTATGGGTCGCTGTGCCGACTGCCGAGGGACCAGATGTAGCGAGACACCACAGCCAGCATATTTGCAGATTTCATATAAAATTACGATTTTTTCATTTTTTCACAACAAAAATAATTTCTAAACACAAATAAACTGGACTTCCCTGGATTGCTGGCTATACTGGACTAGAGGAGAACACAATATCCAGTGCGGTGGTATAAACCCAGTCGGCTACAATTTGAGCCTACCACCAAGTAAGCGGCACGGGAAGGGACCTACAGTTTTACACCGGTTCCGAACGGTCAAGGTATGCACGTAAATTTTTTCGTCAGAAAAAAACTTATTGGTACACGCCGACAGGATTCGAACCTCGGACCTCCCGCATGAGAAGCCGATGCCCAAACCACTCGGCCATCCGCCGCTTATATTATGCCCTTTACACTTTTTAACCCCCGACGAAAAAAACGGAGGGGTGTTATAAGTTTGACGTGTGTGTGTGTGTGTGTGTGTGTGTGTGTGTGTGTGTGTGTCTGTCTGTGGCATCGTAGCAACCAAACGGATGGACCGATTTGAATGCGGTTTTTTTTATTAGAAAGCTTGTTTAATCGGGATGGTTCTTAGCTATGTTTGTAATCAAGTAATAAAGTAATTAAGTAATAAAAAAAATAATTATCTTAAAAAGTGGACCGATTTGCATGCGGTTTTTTTTTAAAAGCTTGAAATAAAAGTTAAATTACAAATTTAAAAAACCCCCGACTCTTAAAAAGTAAAAAATAATTTCCGTTTACTTACTTAAAGGAGTCGGGGGACCGCTAAGTAAATTAAATATAAAAACTCAAGAGTTGCGCGGGAATTTACTTAGCGGTCCACCGACTCCTTTAAGTAAGTAAACGGAAATTATTTTTTACTTTTTAAGAGTCGGGGGTTTTTTAAATTTGTAATTTAACTTTTTATTACGCTTATTTATACACGGTGTTGCAGTTGCACCCGTAATATGTTTAACTGACATAAGGGGGTTATTCTATATGCGAAACTAAATAACTTCTGTGGCGAAAAAAAAATTTTTAAAACAAAAAAAAGATTTTTTTTCCATACAAATTTTAAATCTCAAAATGTATGGCGAAAAAACATATTTTTTTTCTTCAAATTAAAAAGTACCGTGTGGGGCCGGTACTTAAAAAGAATAGCCCCACTGCATCTCTCCCCGTGCATGTTGTAAAAGGCGACTAAGGGATAAGGACAAGATGCCGTGCTAAAGGGCGACAGGATCGCCACCTCTCACCTTGGCACGGTACTTCCACCGACCAAGTCATGCAGCAGGTTGGTCTTCGTGCCTTACTTGCTGCTTGATGGATTGAATCTTGTTCGAATACTTTGCGAAACGTGGTGGTCGGTGTTGTGCTGTAATTTACCAGAGTTCTTGCAGCACAACACCGATTACTCTGCTTACCCCGATTGTCAGGATTCAGCGTGTGTGATATGTATGTATGTACGTAATTAAAAAGTCGTAGAACAAAGGTTGTTCTATTTCACGTACAGAATAACCCCCTTTCGGGTTTTACGGTTGGGGTTGCAACACCGTATATATAAGGTGTTTCGCTGACCATGTCATTAACTTCGGGAGGGTTACATACACACTGAAATAAACACTTTACGTAAGAAAAAAACATATGTTTATAGGAGCATTTTTTCTCCTAACAAAAAAATTAAATCAAATAAGTAGCTGTAAAAACCAATCATAGTGACCTTGTGACTTACTTACAACAAACAGCGGTTCTGCGTTTAAACATAGTACGGTCATTGACCCCGTACAATGCAAGTTACCTACTGTTACACACAGGTTAATGTTTAGGTAGCTAACATGTTTTGTTAAATTTCTCGAAAAGTAATAGTATAAACATATATTTTTTTTTTGCGTAACGTGTTTATTTGATTGTCTATGTAACCCTCCCGAAGTTAATGACATGGTCACCGTAACACCCTATATATAATGCAAAAAAAGCCACCAATTTTCAGGATTTTAAGTTTTTCTCTAATTTAAAAACTAAAATTATGGGAATGTTTTTTTTTGTCTCCTTTGCTTTGCTGGTTCACTCATTCATTAGGCCGAAGATATGAAAAATCAGTATTTTTTTTTTTGGGGCATGTGATTCTGGTATGCCCATAACTCACACATAATACATCTATTTAGACAGACCCTCTGTCGCATCGGCTCTTAGCGCAACAGCGTACGTATCGCGTTACCGTTACGCGAATATTTGCCGGGAGTCGAACCGGGGACCCCGGGGAGTACACGGAAACTGCATCCGCTGAGCCGCCCGCGCTGACGACTCGGAGAGTGACAGGAAGGGGAGGGGAGCGAGTCGGGTGGAGAAATACAACAGTGACCAAACGGTGAAGGGCAATCTCTGTTACCTACAAGGTATATTATGGGTTCGTTCGATACCTTGTTCGGCCAAAGATTTCAGAGGATCCTTATAGCTAGACATTTTATCCGGCCATCTAACGTGAGCGAGCGAGATATCCACGCACACAACTAGGGAGCCGGCGAGCAAAATTTTGTAAAAAAAAAAATTGTATGGGAACGTGATCACTTGATCAGTATCTGATACACATACACCCCTTAGCGTATCGTTACCTACTAATGAAAGACCTTATATACAGGGTGTTGCGAGGGGTATTGTAACGACAAGTACATTCATTTCGCTAGCGCAATCCTCATGTTTTACCGAGAAAAAAAGTAAATAAAGTTTTTCTCTGAAGTGTCTAGATTTTGGAGGTATTAATTTTTGAAATTTATGTTTTCGTCAAGTGTGATTTGACGCGCGCGCGGGGAGGGTGCTGGCGCGGGAACGCTCGGGGTCGAAAAACTAACGCCGCGCCGCCGCGCATCTCCTCGCTCCGCGCACTCGTCCCTGCTCGCTCACTCACCGCGCACCTTTCATTCCCACGTTCATGCGGAACATTAAATCCTTTTACACTAAATAAATGAATTAGTTTGTATTAAAACTGTAACTTTTTATTTGAAGGGAATTCAGAAAAAAGTTATTTGACTTTTTTGTTACTATTGATCCCAATAAATAATCATTTCCTAAATTTTATGTAGTGACCGTTACAACATCCTGTATACATATAATCTTTCAGGCCAAAGCAACGCTCTCGCACTACATAATTAAACACTCGAAAACACATATTTTCTGCAATCGACTCGATATTCGTAATAACCCCATTCGTCCACTTTCTTCAGAAGTACCTATGTTCGTACGTACAGTGAGTGTCAAAAGTGCACATGCCAAATAATTAAAAAAGGCATAGCTGCTATCGGCATACAATGCACACAATATAATTGCACATAATATACTTGAGAACATTCTTCGTTATCAAGTATATTATGTGCAATAATGCAGCCTTAATTAGGGTTGCCATAAATTCATGGAGGCAATAGGGGACAAACCTAGAAACCTTGGCCACTTTTTTGTTCTGATATTTTTTTCATGTAGTAACATGAACCAAAACTATAACTTACTAGAAGTTACAGTTTTGGTCAACAAAATAAAAAAACTGATATAAACGAACACATTTACAACTTTATTTAAAAAAATATACACCTATTTCTAGAACAAGAAACACACTTTGAACTCAAAAGGAATGAAATCTTACTTTTTATACCAGTCATACTTTTCGGTGGTTTAGCTGGTTTTAATAAGTCTTTTTCATTTTTCACGTACCTATTTATAAAAATAAACGCACGTCATTTTAAAGTTCACATTGCTATGATATTATGAATATTTTTTTTGCAAAATGTTTTAAATAGGCGACACATTGGCATGTTTTGGGGACAAGGGGACATATGGCTGGAAAAGGGGACAAATTCCGTAAATAAGGGACGTATGGCAACCCTAGGCCTTAATGCCTCTTCTAGCGTTTAATGCTTTAGTCCTAAAGATGTATTCCGGTGCTGGCTGTACCTATATTCACAAATAGTATTTTATCGAGTAGGTACTCCGCTGTGGGGCACACACACAACACAATGACACTCGAACAGAGTATAAAATCGATTATATAATGACTGTTCCTTTTGTTCGATTGCTTTGAACGACATATTGCTCACTTCACTTCACTTGCATGTGAGCCAAGAGGTTTAGTAACCAACCTCTTCGCTTCGCTTATGCACATCAGGGCTAGATTGCCTCTGTTGTTGACGCGGTTTTTAGGGTTCCGTATCCATCGCGTACCTATACCCTATTACTAAGCCTACGCCGCCTGTCTGTCTGTATGTCTATCCGTATGTCCGAGGGCTGTATCCTGTATCTCTTGAACCGTAATAGGTAGCCCGTTGAAATTTTCACAGAATATGTGTTATTATGGTCGATATAACAACAAATAATAAAAATAAGAAAAAGTAAAAAATTCACGGGGGTCCCCATACAAGAAACTAAAAAGTGTATGCGCGCCATCTACCGAAAACAGTATGAAGCAGCGCTGACCATGACATGGTGATACGGAACCCTCAGTGTGCGAGTTCGATTCGCACTTGGCCGGTTTGCTGCGGTAAACCTCACCAGAATTTGGAGTCTCTGAAGCATCCCTGATTAAAGCAGCGGCTGATATACCTAGACATGAACGTCGTGCGTGCTGCGATCGACGACTGGCCACGCAGGTTGAGGGTCTGTATTGAAAATCAGGGAGGGCATTTTGAACAATTTCAATAAAATTCTACTTTTAATTGCCTTTCTTTTCATATAAATATTTTAACCTAACATAAAAAGTCGTACAATTTATTTAACAAAGTATCTATTAGTGACAGGACTTATGACTCGATCTAGTATACACGGTGTTGCAGTTCACCGTCATCCAGGGAAGTCTCCGGTATGGCACCTACCTTCTCGGAGGTGATATTGGCTAGTCGGAGCATGCGCTTTGGCCCCTCCGACTCAGCCACCCATATCGGATTACATAAAAAAAAAAGTTGCCTCCGTAATATATTTAACTGACATAAGGGGTTATTTTTCTATATGTGAAACTAAACAACTTCTGTGGCGAAAACAATTTTTTTGAAACAAAAAACAATTTTTTTTTCCATACAAATTTTAAATATATATTCTCAAAATGTATGGAGAAAAAAATTTTTTTCTTCAAATTATAAAGTCGTAGAACAAAAGTTGTTCTATTTCACGTACAGAATCACCCCCTTTCGGGTTTTACGGTTGGGGTTGCAACACCCTGTATAACTGAGCGGACGGACCGCCACGGCATCAGTTCGCGAACTAACCGGATTCTTTTCACAGTGTCGCGTGCCGGCGGTCCCGGGTTCGATTCCCGCGGGAGTGCGATACGGTAACGACACAACTGCGTTATACTATCCGTTGTCGCCGCCGCCTGGGGACAGAGCTAATAGCTAAATTGATTAAGTCTGCCGTTAGTTTTTTTTCTGGTCAAATTAAGGTCATTCGTTGCGAATAAACCCATGAACTTGCTTGTGAGAAAAAAAATAAAAATGAAATGAAATGAAATGAAAATGAAATGAGTAAATGAAACAAAATGAGTGTTTATTTGTCGCCAGTTTAACAAGTAACCCTGTATACATAATATGGCACATCAACAAAAATGGCGACAAATTGGGCCCAACTCAGCATATGCAATTGGAGACAACGACGTTGTCTATTGCGCTGATTTGCAGTTGGACCCACTTTGCCGAGAAGTACACACACTTATAGGCTAGACTAGATATAACATATTAAATTAGCACGACTAATCTAACTAAAACTAACCACACCTAAAGTAAATAAAAAAAAAACAATAATAATAAAGTTATACAATTACAAAAATCAATAAAAAGTCAAAAAATTCACACTATAACCTACACACACACAGAACATAAAATAATCAGAATAAATACTAACCCAACACAAACACACACAAACACAACGTAAACACACGTAAATACACGTTATGCCACTGAATGTGTGGCAAGGGCGGGCTTATTGCCTTAGGCAATTTCCTCGAGTC
Organism: Nematopogon swammerdamellus; assembly: GCA_946902875.1. Lineage (NCBI taxonomy): Eukaryota > Metazoa > Arthropoda > Insecta > Lepidoptera > Adelidae > Nematopogon > Nematopogon swammerdamellus. Next base: position 12,766,996 of record OX336359.1, read on the forward strand.
AACCCGGTGGAACTGTAAATTTTTAGATGGAATTCGAACCATGCGGTAGTCACAAGTTTTCATCCGACTCTTGACATCTCTCTCGACATTGAGTCAGACATATCACACACGCTGAATCCCGACAATCGGGGTGAGCAGAGTAATTGGTGTTGTGCTGCAAGCACTCTGGTAAATCACATCACAACACCGACCTACCACGTTTCGCAAAGTATTCGAACAAGATTCAATCGATCGAGCAGCAAGTAAGGCACGAAGACCCACCTGTTGCATGACTCGGTGGACGGCATATCGTCTTTATCCCTTAGTTGCCTTTTACTACGTGCATGGGTAGAGATGCAGTGGGGCTATTATTTTCAAGTACCGGCCCCACACGGTACTCTACATACGCAACATCTCATAAAACAAAGTAACTTGTTGCTCCAACACCATCCCTTACACATTTATTATTAGTACCGTGTGGGGCCGGTACTTAAAAAGAATAGCCTCACTGCATCTCTCCCGGTGCATGTCGTAAAAGGCGACTAAGGGATAAGGACAAGATGCCGTGCTAAAGGGCGACAGGCTCGCCACCTCTCACCTTGGCACGGTACTTCCACCTAGTCATGCAGCAGGTGGGTCTTCGTGCCTCACTTGCTGCTTGATCGATTGAATCTTGTTCGAATAATTTGCGAAACGTGGTAGTTCGGTGTTGTGCTGTGATTTACCAGAGTGCTTGCAGCACAACACCGATTACTCTGCTTACCCCGATTGTCGGGATTCAGCGTGTGTGATATGTATGTATGTATTGACTAGTTAATTATAAAGTAAGTGCCTATATATTAATGAATACACATGAATTACATACATACCTAATGCTAAGTATTACGAGAATCGATTGTCACTATAATTTTTTTGCCCACGAAAATGTTTAATTATTGACATTGTCCGTTATGCGACCTCGCGGACGTAGACGGTATAGAGCAGGGATCACCAATTAGTTTCATTGGGGATCCGTATAAAAAAATATATATCTGTCGCAATCCGTTTGGTAGATGATGTCTAGCAACCAAGATTAAAATGTCAATTAATAAGTAAATAAAACGAAAAGAAATACGAAACGAAAGTATCCCTAATAAAAATATTTTATTAGGGATACTTCTAATTAAAAAATAACAAAGTATGTACCTAATATTCTAGAACGATAAAAAAGGTATGGACGCCGGACTGTCAAATGCTTGTATGAGAACTAGCGTCGCCGAGTTGCGGGGGAGTGGAGTGTACTTACCGATGATAAGATATTCCACTATTGTGCACACTAAACTTGGCTATAGTGTTTTTACACGTAAACACGTAGCATGCGGGCACTTCAAACAGGTTTTTGCGAACGCGGCCGATGATAGACTGACGGGCCAGCGCGCGACCGTCCATACGAAACAAGCATGCTTTTGCTTATATCGTGTTACGCTGGCGAGGATAGGGTTCGGAGTCCATACCTTTTTTATCGTTCTAGCTAATATTAATGAGAAAAATGGAATTTTGAATTCTGAACAATTCAGACATTTTTTTATTAAGGATACATCTAATGAAAAAATTACAAAGTAAGTACCCTAATATTGATGCGAAAAATGGCATTTTTTCCTCTGAACAATTCAAAATTTTATACGGATTTTTTCCAAAAAAAAAATTTATATTGATATTCTTAAATTCTTCTGGGTCCGTAAAAAATGGGCCGGCGGTCCGGATCCGGACCGCGGTCCGCCATTTGGTGACCCCTGGTATAGAGCCTCGTGCCCCGCCCAGTGCCCCGGGGGAGTGTGCGCACGCGACATGTAATCATGCCGGCGCGTCATGACTGTGGCCACCGACCGGTTGATGCGTTGGCGAATATCAATTCAATCATATTTTGAAAATATACACGGTGTTGCAACCCCAACCGTAAAAACCGAAAGGGGGTGATTCTTTACGTGAAATAGAACAACTTTTGTTCTACGACTTTTTAATTTAGCCACGACTTTTAAGGTAGCCCGTTGAAATTTTCACAGAACATGTGTTATTTATTATGTATGACCGATATAACAACAACGACTTTTTAATTTAGCCACGACTTTTAAGGTAGCCCGTTGAAATTTTCACAGAACATGTGTTATTTGTTATGTATGACCGATATAACAACAAATAAGAGAAATAAGAAAAAGTAAAAAAATCACAGGGTCCCCATACAAGAAACTAAAAAGTGTATGCGCGCCATCTACCGAAAACAGTACGAAGCATTTTAACTAATCCTGAATTTTAACTAATATGAAGCATTTCATTAAACACGCCATAGATGGCGTGAGTGGCGCTGACCATGACATGGCGATACGGAACCCTCGGTGCGCGAGTTCGACTCGCGCTTGGCCGGTTTTTTTTTTATACAGAAAGCGCGACACGTGGCGCCGAGAAAAGCAAAGAAAACACTCACCTGATGAGCTGGAACGCCCGCTGTCGTATTTCGCAGAGCGAGTCCAGTGAAGGCTTTGCCTCCTGTTCGTAGGCCTTCCGCAGTCTTAGCTGAAACCAATACGACAACTATTTATATTTGTATTTATTTATTTGCTAGCTTTTCCCGCGGCTTCGCTCGCGGTAGACTCGGTTTAATAGCATATAATAGGTCTCCACGAAAAGCGCCTTGAGAAACTTCAGGACTAGATAGTACTCATTATTAGAAGAAAAAAAACTATTTAAAAAAATATAAAAACCGCCTTCAAAAATGTATGAAATAAAAAAATAAAAATCGAACCCTAGAGTTGAAGGCGGTCGGTTATTTTTGCTTGCTTTAAGCACCACCGCCTTCAACTCTAGGGTTCGATTTTTATTTTTTTATTTCATACATTTTTGAAGGCGGTTTTTATATTTTTTTAAATAGTTTTTTATTTCACAGTTTTTTTAGTAATTTTTATTTGCTATTAATGTACTCGGCGGAATCGCTCGGCCTTCGGCCTCGCGATTCCGCCTCGCTTTCCAATCCGATCTTGACCAAAAATGGGACCACCTTGGAGCTAGACTGAACCGAACACAAAAAGAATCATCGAAATCGGTTCACAATTGGGGAAGATATTGCTGAACATACATAACAAAAAATACATACAGCCGAACATAGAAACTCCTCCTTTTTTGAAGTCGGTTAAAAATCATTATCACTCAAATCAAAATTCGTATTGTTTTCATTCATACAAAAATTTAAAATTGTAATAAAAAACTCTATGGGCAGTGAGTCTGTGGAGATTGGCAACAGTGTTGTCTAGGTCTAGGGAATGCAATGACCTAGTCCAGTCCCTCTTTTTCTATTGATCATTCAACTTAAAGTGTTTGGATTTTACCTTTTTTTTTTTTTTTTTTTTATGGAAACTGACACGGTTGGCTACATCACCTACAACGTCCGTGATGTCAGCCCATAACACCGGGTGAAGTAGGTGCCATGTCAGTGCTTCCCCCTTTGATCGTGCCGGCTACACTGAACTGGTCGGAAAACACAAACTATTTACATAGCCGTTTTGACCGACGTTTCATTCAGTGCGGTGGTACCAACCCGGGCGGGTTAAACCCTACCACCAAGTAAGATTAGGAGGAACCTACCACGCAGTTTAATACTACTAGTTAAACATGCAAGTTAGTAATTTTATTTTTATTTAATGAAGGCGGACCAACCAAATGTCGATGAAGCTATTTTCACCAAAAAGTACTATAAAATGACCGAATCTGGGAAAAAGTTTCAGAGCTTTTCGTCTTCAAATATGGACCCCTTTCGAACCCTGAAGTTACGAAACCATATCTCTGAACAGCCTGTATAGCCCATGTCCATCCTGAAGGTCCTTACCTAAATATTGGTAAAATAATTTTTGAAATCAGATGAGTAGTTTTGGGTGATGGAGATGATTTAGGTGTTGTAGACAACCGTGTCAGTTTCCATAAAAAAATTAAAATAAGAAAAATATCTACTGACCTTGACCGCATCAAACAGGGCTGAGAGCAGATCCGCCAGGCACCTGGTCAGCGGCGAAGCCTTCCCATTCTCCGTCGACTCCTGCAACAACATAACGTTGTCTGTTCACTCGCCCGGATTCGTTTATTGTTTGCACTTATGCCCACTTGCACCAACACGAGTTTAGAGTTAAGTAGCGAGTTATGGATTTAAACGCGGTTCAAACGCGGTTCCCACATACAACGGGTGCTAGTTTAACGAGTTAAACTGGTTTATAATTAAATTCGTGTTGGTGCAAGTGGGCCTTAGCTTTTACCGGCGGCTTCGCTCCGCGTGACTTTTGCTCACAGCTCAGGCCGCCGATGACGTAGCGTGATGCTGTATAGCCTAAAACCATCTCGAGAAGTGACAGAATGTAACAGTGAAAACCGTATGTAAATCGATAAAGTGGTTCTCGAGTTATAAGATTTTTTACTGCCACTTCTCAAGATGGTTTTAGTTAGGCTATAAATATAACGCTACGTCATCGGCGGCCTGAGCTGTGAGCAAAAAGGTAAAACCCTAAGCACGCCCTTCCTAGGGTCCCTTGCCCCTTGCTAGATGATAAGTTAAAATTGTAGCCGACTGGGTTGGTACCACCGTACTGGCTGTAAGATGGCCGCATAGCAGCCTCGGCTGTGTTCTCGGTGGTGATATTGGCTGGTCGGAGCATGTGCTTTGGCCCCTCTGATTCAGCCACCCATACAGGATTACATAAAAAAAAACACGGGCTATCTTTAAAATCAAATAGACAATCCTATATCATATTACAATTGCAAACCTAATCACATGAATGAACACAATTTTCATAGAATTATTACTACATATGTGCGTACATACCACACGCTGTATCCCGACAACCGGGGTAAGCAGAGTAATCGGTGTTGTGCCGCAAGTACTCTTGTAAATTACAGCACAACACCGACCACCACGTTTAGCAAAATATAAGGACAAGATAACCTATCAAGCAGCAAGCAAGGCACGAAAACCCACCTGCTACAAGACACAGTGGAAGGACCGTGCCAAGGTGAGAGGTGGCCAGCCTGTCGCCTTCTAGCACGGCACCATGTCCTTATACCTTAGTCGCCTTTTACGACATGCACGGGGAGAGATGCAGTGGGACTATTATTTTTAAGTACCGGCCCCATACATTATTATTAGTTAGTAGAAAGTGTCCCAAAATTATGAACTTACTACTAGGAACGCCATCTAGTGGTAGTTTCTATAAGCTGATCGGGTGCGTTTACTGCGATCCAGTGCACTCGAATAAGTCAATCAAAGGAGCAACAATTTTAAATCTGAATGCAATATTTTTTTTATCAAATATTCAACCTTTGTAATTACTACACTCCGTTCATCTTAGCAACTAATGCCGAGCGGTTTCTCTTTCTCTGTACTTCTCACTCTCGCAAAGGGTGATTGAAGTGACTGTGAACTGAGGTTATGAATATAGTTTAATTTAAAAAATTTATTGAAATATTGTTTATTTATTTGATGAATGAAAATTTTGCAATAAACCTGTTTATTTTTATTTTTTGCTTCGAATCAAGTTAAATCACTGTAAATTATTTAATATTAAAATTATATATTATTTAAATTTTGTGCCTAATCTACTTACTTCAGCTGTTCGTTCTATTGTAGGTGGATAAGTTATCCCACCAACACAAATAATATACAAAACTTCAAAAGAACACGTGAAAAATATGCAAAACAATTTAATACGTTATTATTATGACGCGTAGGAAAGGCTACTGATTGTAATGCGTCGACTGACCGGCCGACTGCACCTGGCTACCTGAAACCTTCTCAGAATAAAAACGCAACACTAACTCTGTTATGGTTTTGAGATGACTTTCGCATACATATATGGCTCACAAACACAACCTTGTGTCCTGTGTAAAGAAGAGTAATAACCGTTGCGAGAGCGAGAAACCGCTCGGCATTAGTTCCTAGGTTGAACGGAGTATAATTATCTATAATTGTAAATGTAAATTCAAACAGAAATTTAATACTGTAGTCATATATTTAATGTAATTATGGTACAGGCCTCGTTAAATATGTAGGTAAATATATTACAGTTGATATTTGTAAAATTACGAGTATAATATGTACCTACTTCTTTCTTTTATGTTAATTTTATGTTTCCACGCGCCAAAATAAAGGTACGGTAGCGAGCTTACTTACTTCGTCGAAATAAAGGTACGGTAGCGAGTTAACTTACTTCGTCGCAATAAAGGTACGGTAGCGAGCTTACTTATTTCGTCGAAATAAAGGTACGGCAGCGAGCTTACTTACTTCGTCGAAATAAAGGTACGGTAGCGAGCTTACTTACTTTCATATTTTTCAATGCGAATTTCACGCGAGCGAAGCCGCGGGCAAAAGCTAGTAATTCTATAAAATAAGCAAGATATTATTATTAATTTACAGAGCGTATGAGAAGAAAACATTGAGGGAAAATGTTCTATTAAAACAAATTATGTGTACACTTTCTTCATGTGTTTCCTCGAGATGTTTTCCTTAGCCAAAGTGACGAATAAATTCTTTGTAAATTCAAAATTGTAAAAGCCTCATATTCAAGGTCGCCGTCCCCAATGAGAACCAGGCTGTATCGAGTATGAAACCAATGGATTCGCCAGTAAAACTAGTTTCTAAATCAACACAGATACATATTTAAATATACCCATAAACCTGAATATTCATTACTGCTCCGCTTTTCTCGCCTAATTAGCGATCCAGTTTCGAAATAAAATCAATAGCTGATAAGAAAAGAAGAAAAAAAGAGCGTGCACACGAAAACGAGGGTTCCGAAGAGGTTCAAGATGGACTTAGACTTGCGGCAGCGATGGACGAGATTTTTTACTTTTAGTTGCTGTCGGCAAGGTGCTCGTGTAGCATCTTCGGGGATTTCCCGTTAAGGTTTTTATATATTTATTTATTATTATTTCTTTTATAGTTTTAGTTTTAGGTAATTTTAATTTAGGTAGTTTTAGTTTTTATGTTGTTTGTTTTAAGTTTAGGTAATTTTAATTTAGGTAGTTTTAGTTTATATTTGTTATCTAATATTAATAATGTAATTGTCTAAATAAAGATACTTTACTTAGACAAGATGTTATTGTTATTGGTATGTTATTCATCAATACTAATAATAAATCTGTAAGGGATGGTCATGGAGTAAGTTACTTTGTTTTAGGAAATATTGAGTTTGTAGCCTCTATGTATGATACTAAAGCTAAATTGACGATTTTTAGAAATCTTTTCTGTATGTATGTATGTATGTATGTATGTATGTTCCGCCATAACTCTTAAAGCCATCATCCGAATTCGATGAAACTTAGTACAAGCACATTTTACTATACGGGACACAGGATAGGCTAACTAAAATTCACTTCCGGCCACGCTAAGGTGTGGCTCCCATACAAATCGAATCGAAATAAAAGCGGCGCGGCGCGGCGCGGCGGCGGTTGGTGGCGGCTAGCTGCGGAGGCTGGTGGCAGCGGGGAGGCGCGGGGCGCGGAACGGGATGCGGTCTGGCGGAGCGCGGTGTGTGTATGCATTGTCTCGAGCAGAGTATCTTATTTAATTCGATTCATAATATTATGTAGGTTTACTTCGTTAGGTATCTATTTGATTAACTTTAGGTGCAAAGGGTTGTTGCAAGTCGATGTTAGCGGATATTTAATTAACTGGAGTTCCTATTTGATTTAAGTTATTTGATCGTATGTTTATTATATTGTACGTACGTAGTGTAGTACCTATGCGGGCAATATTAACGAAAAGATTCTTATTTTTACCCGACTACGGCGAAGCGAAAAGGAGAGTTCTGTGTTTGACCGGTATGTATGTATGTATGTATGTACTAGCTTTTGCCCGCGGCTTCGCCCGCGTGAAATTCGTATTTTAAAGGAAGAACTAAGGGCGAGCTGGGTTCAGGTAAACGATAAACCGTCTCGAAGAAAGTGAGTTACTTTTTGAGGCCGAAGGCGGAGTTGCGTTCAGGAAGACGATAAACCTTCTCGAAGACAGTAAGTAACTATGGGCGAGGCCGAAGGCCGAGCTGCGTTCAGGAAGATGATAAACCTTCTCGAAGATAGTAAGTAACTATGGGCGAGGCCGAAGGCCGAGCTGCGTTCAGGATGAGGGTAACCTTTTCGAAGAAAGTAAGTAACAGAGGGCGAGGCTGAAGGCCGAGCTGCGTTCAGGAAAACGATAAACCTTATCGAAGACAGTAAGTAACCATGGGCGAGGCCGAAGGCCGAGCTGCGTTCAGGAAGAGGATAACCTTTTCAAAGAAAGTAAGTAACAGAGGGCGAGGCCGAAGGCCGAGCTGCGTTCAGGAATACCATAAAACTTCTCGAAGAAAGTAAGTAACAAAGGGCGAGGCCGAAGGCCGAGCTGCGTTCAGGAAGATGATAAACCTTCTCGAAGACAGTAAGTAACTATGGGCGAGGCCGAAGGCCGAGCTGCGTTCAGGAAGAGGATAACCTTTTCAAAGAAAGTAAGTAACAGAGGGCGAGGCCGAAGGCCGAGCTGCGTTCAGGAATACGATAAAACTTCTCGAAGACAGTAAGTAACTATGGGCGAGGCCGAAGGCCGAGCTGCGTTCAGGAAGAGAATAAACCATATTTAAGAAAATAAGTAACAAAGGGCGAGGCCGAAGGCCGAGCTGCGTTCAGGAAGAGGATAACCTTTTCGAAGAATGTAAGTAACAGAGGGCGAGTCCGCAGGCCGAGCTGCGTTCAGGAAGATCATAATTACCTAAATTACTGTCTTCGAGGAGGTTTATCGTCTTCCTGAACGCAGCTCGGCCTTCGGCCTCGCCCTTTGTTACTTACTTTCTTCGAGAAGTTTTATGGTATTCCTGAACGCAGCTCGGCCTTCGGCCTCGCCCTCTGTTACTTACTTTCTTTGAAAAGGTAATCCTCTTCCTGAACGCAGCTCGGCCTTCGGCCTCGCCCATAGTTACTTACTGTCTTCGATAAGGTTTATCGTTTTCCTGAACGCAGCTCGGCCTTCGGCCTCGCCCTCTGTTACTTACTTACTTCGAAAAGGTTACCCTCATCCTGAACGCAGCTCGGCCTTCGGCCTCGCCCATAGTTACTTACTATCTTCGAGAAGGTTTATCATCTTCCTGAACGCAGCTCGGCCTTCGGCCTCGCCCATAGTTACTTACTGTCTTCGAGAAGGTTTATCGTCTTCCTGAACGCAACTCCGCCTTCGGCCTCAAAAAGTAACTCACTTTCTTCGAGACGGTTTATCGTTTACCTGAACCCAGCTCGCCCTTAGTTCTTCCTTTGAAATACGAATTTCACGCGAGCGAAGCCGCGGGCAAAAGCTAGTAAAAAATAAATAAAGGTATAGATAGATATGTAAGTAGATAAATTGATATATAGATAGATAGATAGAAATACATTATTGCTCCATATTCTTAAACATATTAGAAATACATTATTGTTCAATATCTGGGGGTACGGCCGTGCCCCCGCCAAGTCGACCAAACACGGTCGTACCATCCTTTTTTAACCGACTTCAAAAAAGGTGGAAGTTCTCAATTCGACTGCTTTTTTAATTTTTTTTTATGTTTGCTACCTCAGAACTTTCGACTGGGTGAACCGATTTTGATGATTCTTTTTTTATTTGAAAGCGCTAGCTAAATTAAGTGGTGCTTCCCGTGTGGTCCCATTTCAATTTGGTCAAGATCGGATGGGAAAGCGCGGCGGAATCGCGAGGCCGAAGGCCGAGCGATTCCGCCGAGTACATTCATAGCAAAAAATAATTACTAAAAAAACTGTAAAATAAAAAACTATTAAAAAAATATAAAAACCACCTTCAAAAATGTATGAAATAAAAAAAAATCTAACCCTAGAGTTGAAGGCGGTGCTAAAGCAAGCAAAAATGATGCATGAAAGAAAACATGAGTGGATTAAATGTTAAAATACGATACCGTGTGGGTCCGGTACTTTAAAAGAATAGCCCCACTGCATCTCTCCCCGTGTATGTCGTAAAAGGCGACTAAGGGATATGACTCCCTTCTTATATTACTAGGTAGGATTTAACCCGCCCGGGTTGATACCACCGCATTGAATGAAACGTCGGTCGAAACGGCTATGTAAATAGTTTGTGTTTTCCGTCCAGTTCAGTGTAGCCGACACGACCGAAGGGAAGCACTGACGTGGCACCAAGTTCACCTGGTGTAGGCTGACATCACGGATGTTGTAGGTGATGTAGCCAACCGTGTCAGTTGTCATAAAAAAAATATATACGACGAATCCGAGTGCAGTGTTACTGTCTATGGTTGATGATTGATGAATAAAGAATAGAAGAAACGCTATGGAATAGATTTTGCATCTGCAGAAGGCACGTCTCCAAAATAATGGACCTTCCGGTCATGCATGACACTTTGTCTGCGCCAGCAACAATGACTTCAACAAACGAACGGACAGACAAACGGCGAAAATTCACAATGTTATTAAGTTTACTCTGTTATTTAATTATATTAATAAAAACGTCGTTTGACGTCTGGTACAACGGACACCAGACGTCGGCTCCAGGAACTCCCGCAGTCCCTGAAGAACCCCGTCACGTACCTAGCGGGCGAAACGTCGACTTATGTAAGTCTTTAAACCTACTACTGTTAATCCGGAAACTTAAAAATGAATAGAAAATTCACAACTCGTTCTCTACGAAATCTTAAAAAACGCACACAAATTACACGGCAAATCACTTTTTATCGGCGCTCGCCCCGCATATTGTCTCGAAAGTATTTTTATAGCGACATTTGGCGGCGGAACAGTCTGGACGTTCATATAGTATCTTATTTAATTATACCTCGAGCGATATTTCGGAAATATCAGGACTGGTCGTCGCGTGCTGGCTCAAGATTTTTTTAGGGTTTTTTTTAATTGAAAGCGCAACATATGGCGCCGAACCACCCATTAGGTGTCTTAAGACGCCCATGGACATTCGGCCGTATGCGGGGGTTGCGAATGCCATGCCGGCCCGACAGGTGCCCATTCACACCCCTCTTGAAGGACCCAAGACTGTACTTACGGTGCGATAAAATTGTTATTTGTTTTTTCTTTACAAGTCATTCTAAATTTCTATTTGCTAATTTAATGAACTAGATGAGACATGATGTGGTAGAAAACTTGCGTTTCTAGTAAAACATACAGTACTGGAATTCCTTTGAAGATAATTTTTTCTTTGCGTGAATACCTCTTGCTCTAGTGCGGGGAGCCGTTCCGCGAGCGCAAGCGTTACGAAATGTGCGGCTTTTAAAATCTTCACCTCAGACTAATGGTTCTTATGCACAAATTTATAGAACACGAGTGTACGCATCTGGCATACAAACAATCAATCAAGGTGCTTGTAATCCAGTCAATGTTGTAATCACGAAACGTCTTCACTTTTTGGTTAAAACCCGACTCAAACCCCTGAAGTCCCTCCTTGGCCACATAAAAAGAATCATCGAGAATCGATTGGCGTATAGAATTATTCGCCCATTTGCATGCGCATGCATAAGGGAATTTAAGAGTTTGATGATTTTCTCATGGATCATCGGAAGTTGGCCTTTATATGGTACCACCACTAAAGTACCCCTCTCTAATAAAAAAAAGAATAATGGAAATCGGTCCACGTCGTAAATAATTAACATACATTTAAAAAAGATTCCGACGAATAGAGAACCTCATCCTTTTTTTGAAGTCAGTTAAAAACAGTCCGCATCTCCGAAATACACCCATTATTTCGGTGCAATTTTTCCCGTGCCACTGTCTCTCGAAACTTTCAATTAAGGAGTCTTCAATCATATTACCAGACTGCACAGTCCTGTCAAAAATCCGCCAATCTGCAGGCATGGCACCTCAATGAGCGTGAATTCGAAAGATGAGGTGGATTTAGCTGCGTCGAGTGTCGACCGCACTGCACTGGTCGCTCGACACAGCCACTCGTGCCACTCGTACGGGTATTCATAAATGTTTTTTTGATAAAAAATATCAATAACATAAAAATATTCAGATAAGCCGAATGCATCGTTCGATATCATTAAGCGTTTTAGTACTTTCGATGTAGAGTTTTTAAATTATCTTATGCAGAAGCTATGGAGACAAAAAACTAACGACCGAGCAAAAATAATGTTCAAACATTTGTACAGATTCGTGTTTTAAAAGGTTTACTTACTTACTGCTGTTGTCAAAATGTAAACTGACGTGGTTTGCCGCGTTTTCGTTTCAATTAGATGGAATGCCAATGGGTTTTTACTACTATTACTAAGCATACAACATCTGTCCGTCTGTCTGTACGTCCGTCCGATGGCTGTATCTTTGAAACCGTAATAGCTAGCCGGTAGATATTTTCACAGAATATGTGTTACACACACCACACGCCGTATCCCGACAATCGGGGTTAGCAGAGTAATCGGTATTGTGCTACAAGTATTCTGGTAAATTACTTTGGAGGATATAACAAATAATAAAAACATTTAAAAAGTGAAAAATTACGGTAGGTCCCAATACAAGAAAGGTTCTTTTTTTCAATGTTTTTTTTTCTCACCTCCCCTCCTATCGCCTGACCTGACAACACGGTTATAAAGAGCATATTTAGCCAACCAAGCGTTTTATTTTATGAAAACTGGCATAGATTCTATAAAATAAAGTTCCGAGTAGGCTTGTCCTGTGTAAACCCAGCACGAAGGGGCGTGCAGTGCAGGGAAGGGCGCCCCCCACTCCCTTATTCTATTAGGGCGTTGTCGTCTGGCCAGTGAGCACTTTATTCTCACACAATAGTACCATGCCGTTAAATATAACATGAGTATGTTTAGCTGTTCCTTGGTATACACTGCTTTGAGACATTTTGAGACCAGATTTAGAAGCGAGAATATGTAGTCGACACAGGGTTGAGACTTTTAAAAAACATTTCTTTTATTATTAATTAATGATAACAGAGATGCTTTCAGTACGGTGCCAACTAACAGACTAAGGCCCAATTGCGCCAACACGAATTTAGAGTTAAGTAGCGAGTTATGGATTTAAACGCGGTTCCCACAGTCAACGGGTACTAGCTTAACGAGTTAAACTGGTTTATATCGTTAAATTCGTGTTGGTGCAAGTGGGCCTTAATTCGGGTTTTTCGATCTAAAATTAGAGTGGCCACTCGCTAGTCCCGACCTCGATTACCACCCTCCTCTACTGTCGATGGGCCCGGATATGTTCGGTGAAGCCATCGCAAGCTTAGTTCAACACCTTCCTTACCTTGCCTCGAGGCCATTTTATAGTATTGGCGAATATCAATCATCAATACTAATAGTAAATCTGTAAGGGATGGTCATGGAGTTTGGTCCCAAGAATTGGAAAAACAATTATTTAACTCTGCCAAAATGTTAAATCCGTTTTGTCTCAATTTAGAACAACTAAGTAACGAGACTGCAAATAAAACAAACAAAAAACTTCGACTATAAAACAAAGCTAGCGTATTCAAAATTGATGCGATATGTCCAAAGTTTGCGCGCTCATTGATGTACATAGGCTGTTCCGAAAATTGTTAGTGAAATGAAAAATAGTTAGAATATGAAAAAAAATTATTTACAGCTTTTTAAAATATTTCTCTCCAATCCCTATTCACTTATGCATTCGGGTGAACCAGGTTTCAAAACATTTAAAAAACGTATCTTGCGGGAGGTCGAAAAATAACCGCCGAAATTCTTCGACGGCCTCGTCTGCAGTGTTGAATTTTCGCCTGCGAAGCATTTTTTTTACCGTGGGAAATAAAAAAAAATTGCATGGAGCTAAATCTGGGCTGTACGGAGGATGGGATAACCTTTGTACCCCCGAAGTTGTCAAATAGTCCATGTTTCTACCTGTGTGTGAGCGGGCGCGTTATCTTGGTGAAAAAGAATGCCACGGACGCCGCTCCTTGGGCGCTCGCTATTCAACTCCCCGAAAGCTTGAGGCAGACAAACTTCGCAATACCAATCTTCAGTTCAGCCTGAATCTCCCGACGTGTAATGTGTCTATTCTCCCGCAATAGCTACTCTACCCTGATGACGTTTTCATGAGTGACTGCAGTTGATGGGCGGCCGGGTCTGGGGTCATCGTTTAGGTTCTCTCGACCACGTTTAAATTCACGAAACCAATAAGTAACTGTTGCTAACGCAGGAGCCGACTCCCCAAAAGCAGCTTGCAAATTTTCGTGAGATTCCTTGAAGGTTAACCCTAGTTTATAAGCATAGAAAATCATAACACGAAAAGCTTCTCGCGAGACGTCCATTGTTGAAAATAAAATATGAGTGACGGATAACCGTTAAAAATATTTGAAAAAAGAACTACACATAGGTGGCCAATAATTTTCATCGAGGAGATTTGTATTTAAATTAGCCGTCAAATCAAAATAGTTTCAGGAAAAAAAAAATTGTATTTATTCTGTGGCTAACAATTTTCGGAACAGACCACGTAGTACACATCTAAATAAAATAGAGTGTACCCTGATTAAACTATTTCTTAGAAATTATAATATTAAACTATTGATTTGCTGGCATGGCACCTAACTGAGCGTGGTTTCGCGAGGAGAGGTGATTTTGGCTCTGTCGACTGCACCATTGGTCTCTCGGCACAGCCACCCATGCTGGTTTACATAAAAAAAAAATTTAAATTTATTCCAAACATCGGAATATTTAAATAATTTATTTAAGTTTATATTATGTTAGTACTAAGCGCATACTCGCTTTATATATGTATATTTTTAATTAGAAAAATGCAAATCGAAAATCATTGGAAAAAATACATCCCGACCAGGATTTGAACCTGGGGTTCTGGCTTGAGCCGCCAACGCGATAACCAACTACACTACACCACCGGGCCGTTACGTATTATCTCCAAATTTTCGATCTATTATGATGTCGCATAATTTCCAATGATTTTCGATTTGCATTTTTCTAATTAAAAATATATTTAAATAATAATAATATTTAGAACAAGCTTTTGCCCGCGACTTCGCTCGCGTGAAATTCGTATTAAAAAAAAGAAAGTAAGAAAAGTTATTTCACAGTAACAATTTTGCAAATAGACAGAATTAATGGAAAGAACATTTTCTTTCAGTTACATATACGTCTGTTTCGTGGACATTCTCCATCCAGTACAAAAAATACTATTTTCTCTCTCTATTCATCAATATGTATAAGACAGGAATGCTGATTGAAACGCAACATCAAAATTAATGGTCCAAAAACATCAATACTATTGATGTTTTTGGACAAAGTTACAAAGGGTTACGTTACGTACGGGCGCCGTCTCGCGGATTTGTGAGTTTTAGGGTCACAAAGGATCACCCTTCCCCTTTTGACAGTTGAATGAGCAGATTCGATGACAGGTCAGCATTGTTTTTATTTGAAACAATATGCTTATGCCACATGGGTGATTGATTAGTTAGGTAGGCAATGATCTATCTATAGTACTGGATGAGTCTTTTCCATACATCACACTCAAAAAACGTTTTTTTTATGGAAACTGACACGGTTGGCTACATCACCTACAACATCCGTGATGTCAGCCCATAACACCTCGGTGAACTAGGTGCCATGTCAGTGCTTCCTTTCATTTCGTGTCGGCTACACTGAACTGGACGGAAATCACGAACTATTGACATAGCCGTGTACAATAAAGTATATTTGATTTGATTTAATCTTGTGCTTGAGATGACGGAAATGTTTGGAGAGTTGTCAGTGTCCTCTCTCTCTCTCTCTGACAGTGCCCTATGCTTTAGCGTTAGGTATCGGATTAGCAGTACAGTCTGATTGACGAGAGCCTGTAGCGTGTGGGGCCAGTACTTTAAAAGAATAGCCCCACTGCATATCTACCCGTGTATGTCGTAAAAGGCGATTAAGGGATATGACTCCCTTCTTATATTACTAGGTGGTAGGGTTTAACCCGCCCGGATTGGTACCACCGCACTGAATGAAAGTTCGGTCGAAACGGCTATGTCAATAGTTCGTGTTTTCCGTCCAATTCGGTGTGTAGCAGACATGAAATGAAGGAAAGCACTGACATGGCACCTAATTCACCCGGTGTTATGGGCTGACATCACTGATGTTGTAGGTGATGTAGCCAACCATGTCAGTTTTTAATAAAAAAAAAAAAATCTATCGTAATGGGAATATAGGATTGTATAGCAGCCGATAAGCACCATCTCGCGGTGTTGTATCTGCAGTGTGAAACGTTGTACTCTGTTATCGTACTAACAAGCTGATGTTAAAGTTTGAGGTAAGCAATTCCGCGCCTGGGCGTGGAGGCAGAGCGCAGGTGCGCCGTTGTACACACCCAGCATAGTATCAGCTGTTCACGCACGTCACGATACTCGTATCAAACGATGGTCCTTCGAACCGGATATTTGATAAACCGATGAACAGCCAACCACCTTGAATTGGAGAACAACTGCGCCGGTGCACGGAGGCAGGGCGCAGGCGCGCCTTTGTACACATCCAGCTTAGCATCAGCGCGTACATGTACGTCACAATACACGTATTAAACGATGGTCCTTCGAGCCGGATATTTGATAAACCGATGAACAGCCAACCACCTTGGATTGGAGAACAACTGCGCCGGTGCACGGAGGCAGGGCGCAGGCGCGCCTTTATACACATCCAGCTTACCATCAGAACGTACATGTACGGCACAATACACGTATTAAAAGATGGTTCTTCGAGCCGAATATTTGATAAACCGATGAACAGCCAACCACCTTGGATTGGAGAACAACTGCGCCGGTGCACGGAGGCAGGGCGCAGGCGCGCCTTTGTACACATCCAGCTTAGCATCAGCGCGCCTCACAATACTCGTATTGAACGATGGTCCTTCGAGCCGGATATTTGATAAACCTATGAACAGCCAACCACCTTGGATTGGATAACAACTGCGCTGCACAGAGCCGTTATTTGAGCAATTCGGCGCCAGTGCAAGGAGGCAGAGCGCAGGCGCGTCGTTGTAGACACCCAGCATCAGCGTGTTCACAAACGTGACAATACTGGTATTAAAAGATGGTCCTTCTAACCAGATGTTTGATAAACTGACAAACAACCACTCACCACGGAGTGGAGCAGCAACTGCGCCGCGTGCACAGAGCCGTTAGAGTTGAGCAAGTCGGCGCCGGCGAGGGGGCAGGGCGCAGGCGCGCCGTTGTACAAACCCAGCATCAGCGTGTTCACACACGTCACGATACTCCTGTGAAACAAACCATCATTCGTTGACTGGGGGGAAGTGGAAGTGCTGACTTTTTGTGGTGGATGACACAAAGACGACTGCTCCGCAAGCAAACGAATCCCTCAAAGTCGGATACCTCGGTGCAATCTTCGCCTTCGTCGTCGATTCGTCTTCCATGAAAGCCACCATACGCCCAAAGTGTCAGAGGTAAGAATGTTACGCGCGGTCAGACTATTTATCGTTGAACGTCCAACTGTTGAAGCTGGCCATGGTTTTACAGTTTTACGTGAAATCCGTCAACGTAAACCCGAGGTCCCTGCCTTACCTTACTAGGTGGTAGGATTTGAGGGGCAGGGGGCCTTACCTTACTAGGTCGTAGGGTTTAACCAGTCTGATCTGATACCACCGAACAGAATGAAGATCGGTCCAAGCGGCTATGAAATGAAAATAGTTCGTGTTTTCTGTTCAGTTGATTGTAGCCGACGAGACCAAAGGGGGAAGAACTAACATGGTTCATTAAGGTGTGATGGGCTGACATCGTGGGGCTAGTCGTGATGTGGGGAACCATGTTAAGATTCCATAAAATGATTACCCCTATAGTTTCAACAACCGTACTTACTTGGTCAATATGTGTGTGTCGTCGCTGGGTGCGTTGGAGTCCCTCGAGGCAGCCAAGGCCAGAATTTGACACAACGGTCGCATTCCGTTCACTTGTCGGAAGAGAGCTTTCTCGGGAGCGTTCTGGACAGACAGGAATGCCATACTCACCGCTTGTAGGAAGGGAAGGTACCGATTGCCTCCGACGTACTTAATTTTGTCGGCCCACCTGACGGGTGGTTTTCCTACACTCCGTTTCCATGTCCACCAGTTTAGGGCCAGTTTACTCCAACGGTCGTTGTCTCGTCGGCTGACGTGCCCAGCCCACTGGCATTTGAACTTAGCCACCCGGTGCCCAATATGGACTCCGGACCAAATCCCTAGCATGGCTTGTTTAGCAATTTTCAGCCTTTGTACAACAGCGACCGTCGGAGTTCATGTTTGACAGCCGTACATCTAATAACTAGTCCGCACTGGTCGTATATGCGGGTCTTAAAATTTTGAGGCAGATCAGGGTGATTTGCAACTGTTCCAAAAATATTGATAGCGAAATAATAAAAATAAATAATCTCTTTGGGACCCGACCATCGGTAGCCTGGGCTCGCCCCGCCGCCGGTGGTGGAAACTCCATTTGTTTTTGTATTAATTTTAGATTTTAAGTTTGTAAATATTATGTAAAATTAATATAAAAAAAATGTGTAAATAAATGGATAAAATAAATAATAAAAAATTGTCATTCTTCGCAACAAATTTACCTGTACCTGGTCCACTTTCTCCATTATCCTATAAAGCTCATTCAAACTTCTGTCAAGTTGATTTGAATTTAGAACTGCGCCTACGTTCACTTCGTTCCGACTCAGTCTACTCAAATCACTCATAGAACTGCACACAGAATTGCCTTTGGAACCTTTGTTGCTTTTAACTTCTGCACTCCCGGTACCTCTGTCTTCTTCGATGGATTGCTCTGAGTGTTTTCTTCTAGAATTTCTCTTCTTTTTCTTCTTTTCTATTCCTTCTCCTTCTTGATTAGGTTCGTGTCTGTCCGGTTCGCCGTTGCCGTTTTGGTTGATGTCGGAATTGAGCAAATTGCTGGCGACGACGGGAGCTAGTATGGACTGCAGTTGGCTGAGAGCTCGACACATTTTGTTCTTCATCATCAGTGGACTGATGGATTGGACTTTATTATTGTTTTCGTTCGATTGGCCCCTGAAATAAATCACACATAATTTAATCATCTGTAAAATTTGAAACAGTTTCATTTTTTTTTTATGGAAACCGATATGGTTTGCTTCATCACCTACAACATCCGTGATGTCAGCCCATAACAGCGGGTGAACTAGGTGTCATCTCAGTGCTTCCCTTCTTTTCATGTCGGCTACACTGCCCTCGGACAGACAGACGGACAAACAGACGGCGCAGGCTTAGTAATAGGGGCCCGTATGACGGATACGGAACCCTATTAATGTTCTTTGTATGAAAATGTATGAAGTAAATCGCACTACGCGGCAGTGGTAAACAATTTGTATGAACAACTTTATGCTTAGCATCTCTACAATGACTACTTACGCCGCAAGAAGTTTTTGTTTCAGTTTTCTAGCCTTTTTGCGAATCGCTTTTAGTTTTTCCTTTGATACTTCCGGCTCTTCGATCTCCAAAACTGCAAAATAAGTTTTTTTTTTTATTTAAATTAATTTAGGAAACTATTAACAAAAAAACTTAAGTTCAAAGATGTCTAAAAGTCTACAATTACTTAAATGTATTTATACCTTGCTCTTCATCGGGTTTTGCATCGTGGCTCTCTGAAGTTGTCTGGAATTGGAAAAATCATAAGAAGACATATTGAAAACATTCATGAGTGACTCAGGAGATTTATTTATTGCACAAACAACAGAAATAAGTCATAATAACATGTTAAAAGAAAAATTTATTTAACAAGATATAATGGCTACGATATGTTCCACAGGGGTAAACTCCGAATAGCGGTAGGATTCCTAGCAGGATAATGCTCACCCAACAGGCATTTGGTTGGTGGTGGTTTGTGACAGAAACCAGTAGTATTTCGTTTCATGTTGCCACTGGGGGGTAGTGCATCGCTTTAAGGTCTTTTCTTACGGTGACACTTGGTCCGGGTCGTTTCCCACCCTATAATATGGTTGAACCAGGTGTGGTGCTCGTGAACGGGCGCTGTTTGTGGAGCCTGCTTCATGTGTCAGTGTGGTGGGTATATAACTTCATACAATTTCATAGTAAAAATCTTTTCACTTTGTCATGAATTGCTGCCTCTGTCACAAATCAGCACATGCGTGTCTAGGCAGTGGCAAACATTTTAGTAAGTGTACATTGAAAAACATTTCCAGTGAAGTTTCTTGTCAGTTCTTCTTCGCTGTGATAATCGAACTGGCGGAATGTTACAATGTAAATATGACAAATCTGAGCGCAGTGTACTGCCAATAGATGCTAAATAAACAATAAACAATGAACAATTTGCGCATTATATAGGTGTCACAGACAGCCCCCTATGGATGGAGCACGAAACAGCCGCCCACGTGCTCCTGGAGTGCCCGGAGGTGGCGAACGAACGGCTCCAGTTTCTTGGACACGTGTGAGCTACCCCGAAAGCGTGGAGGCGACAGTGCGACGCGTGTACTCACGTGCTGCCTGGTCGGTTGGAGCGCGCGCGTGCGTATCGCCTGCAGATGCTCGGCGTGCCGCTCGCGCGTCGCGTCCTGCTTGTGCCGGATGCGCGAGCGCAGCGCCGCCGTGTCCGCGTCCGCTGCCGCCGCCAGCGCCACCAGTCGCGACTTCACGTCCGCCGCCTGCGCACAACTACACTTTAACAAAACTATCCATAAAGACACTTGATGCATGCATAGTATACACTGAGAGAAATGTTCCAGAAATACCCATATTATACAGAATGATTTTTTTATCATGCCAGTTCTTCCAGGGGATTAATCTGTGCCTATCAAGAACTAAGTAGATTTTAAAAATAACAGATTCATTATATTTTTGTACTAGCTTTTGCCAGCGGCTTCGCTCGCGTGAAACTCGTATTTGAAAAGAAGAAAGTGCCCGCCTTACCTTTATTTCGGCGCGCGGAATAATTCTGTTTGTATGAGAGCCACATCTTAACGTAACCGGAACTGAATTTTATTTAGCCTATCCTGTGTCACGTATAGTTAAATGTGTTTGTACTAAATTTCATCCAATTCGGATGATCGGTTTAAGAGTTATGGAGGAGCATACATACATAAAATATTTCTAAAAATCATCCATTTAGTTTTAGTATCATACATAGAGTCTACAAACTCTCAGAGTATCTCATAAAACAAAGTAACTTACTCCATTGCTATCCCTTACAGATTTATTATTAGTATTGATTATTTAATTTAGATTCTAACCACATGAAAGTGCTGGCATGGTCATCAAACCTGTGAATGACAGCAACACTCTCTCACCTTCTGCCGCGCGGCCGAGTCGCGTCGCTGTCGCGTGCGCTCCTTGAGCTCGACGACGCGCGCGTCGCGCTGCCGGCGCAGCTCCACCAGCCTGAACACGTGCTGCGCGCGCGCCTCCTCCAGCGCCTGCCGCCGCGCCCCGACCGCCGCCTCGCGCGCCGCTTTCTGCTCCTGAAGTATCAGCAACACTCTCTCACCTTCTGCCGCGCGGCCGCGTCGCGTCGCTGCCGCGTGCGCTCCTTGAGCTCGACGACGCGCGCGTCGCGCTGCCGGCGCAGCTCCACCAGCCTGAACACGTGCTGCGCGCGCACCTCCTCCAGCGCCTGCCGCCGCGCCCCGACCGCCGCCTCGCGCGCCGCTTTCTGCTCCTGAAGTATCAGCAACACTCTCTCACCTTCTGCCGCGCGGCCGAGTCGCGTCGCTGCCGCGTGCGCTCCTTGAGCTCGACGACGCGCGCGTCGCGCTGCCGGCGCAGCTCCACCAGCCTGAACACGTGCTGCGCGCGCGCCTCCTCCAGCGCCTGCCGCCGCGCCCCGACCGCCGCCTCGCGCGCCGCCTTCTGCTCCTGAAGTATCAGCAACACTCTCTCACCTTCTGCCGCGCGGCCGAGTCGCGTCGCTGCCGCGTGCGCTCCTTGAGCTCGACGACGCGCGCGTCGCGCTGCCGGCGCAGCTCCACCAGCCTGAACACGTGCTGCGCGCGCGCCTCCTCCAGCGCCTGCCGCCGCGCCCCGACCGCCGCCTCGCGCGCCGCCTGCTGCTCCTGAAGTATCAGCAACACTCTCTCACCTTCTGCCGCGCGGCCGAGTCGCGTCGCTGCCGCGTGCGCTCCTTGAGCTCGACGACGCGCGCGTCGCGCTGCCGGCGCAGCTCCACCAGCCTGAACACGTGCTGCGCGCGCGCCTCCTCCAGCGCCTGCCGCCGCGCCCCGACCGCCGCCTCGCGCGCCGCCTTCTGCTCCTGAAGTACCAACAGTTATCGCACCATGAACGACTGAAGTGTCACAAGACAAATAACCTTAACATTTCACTTACTTCTCATCACCTAAACGTTGACTGAAAGTAATCCGTGTTAGTGATTATTCCGCATTTGCGCACTATTGTTCTCTTTGTTTCTCTTGTCCCAGCACTAGAAACTACCGATTCTAGTTGTAGTCTAGAATCGGTAGTTTCCGAGATATAGCCGTTTTAATTTCGAATGCTGTCATCTGAAATGAAGATCTCGACGAGATCTGTTATTTATCCCAGCACACGATTAGTCTATGATCGGTAATTTCCGAGATATAGGCTTGGATCCTTAAAGAGGAGCATCTATGAAGTTAGCATGGAATTCGCAACACCCACAAACAAGACAGACGGTTCTGCAGATCTTTCCTCTGCAGAACCGTTAAACTCTGGAATGCTCTCCCTGTCCATATATTTTCTTCCAAGTACAGTATCGGGTCATTCAAGAGGGAGATGAATGGGCACCTGTCAGGCCGGCATGGCATTCGCAACCTCCGCATAAGACAGAATGTCCATGGGTGGCGTTAGACATCTTATGGGTGACTCGGCGCAACATGTTGCGCTGTCAATAAAAAAAAAGACACAGACGAACGGATGACAGAAACCTTTCTAAAATCAGCCACATTTTAGAAAGGTCTCCGCCAACGTGATATTGTAAAAACGCACCAGTTTGCGCAGCCTGTCGCGGCGCATCTGTCGCAGGCGCGCGGTGTGCGAGCGGAACTGCTCGAGGAAGTCCTGTCTCCGGTGCTCCGCCTCCAGCTGCTTGATGAAGGCGATCTCGCGCAGCTTCTCCTCCTCGTCGTGCGCCTTGCGCACTATGTCCTGTCCGCCGGAGCGTACCACCATCATTAGTGATGATTATTCACAACCAAGAGCTCTGGAGTGATATGACGGAAGACCTGGATACCGACTTGGATACCAATTGGATGTATATTTCGATTTAACTGACAGCGGCGGAAAGGGACCCTCAAGACCAGTGGTGTTCAACTGGTTTCGCTTTAAGGGGGGGGAGTAGGCAAAGGCACTTCGTATTTCCCAAACCATACCCATATTTCGAGTGATTTAACTATAATTTATATGCCTATAGTTAGGTAAAGATTCAAGGTATAATCTGAATACATTATTTTTAATTTAATCTTATAAATTCCCTTAAAAATATGTGGTTGAAAAGTGGTAAATTTGTTTAAAAATGCTTCATTGAGCTTAGAGTCAATAAGACTAAGAATCATCTAAATAAATTGAAACGCTTACAGAATCAATGGTTTTTCACTGAACTATCTTTGAACGTTCTAAATTTTGGGCCGTTGCTGTGCGCGGGCGTTTTTTGTATGGACGTATTTGTAACGAAATTGGCATATGCATTTTCGAACGTTTTTACGACTTTTCAACCACTTATTTTTCAGAGAATTTACAAGATTATATATGATGTGATGTTTTGCCTAGTACCCCCCCTATTACTAGGTGTTAGGGTTTATCCCGCCCGGGTTGGTACCACCGCACTGAATGAAAGGTCGGTTGAAACGGCTATGTAAATAGTTTGTGTTTTCCGTCCAGTTCAGTGTAGCCGGCACGACCGAAGGGAAGCACTGACGTGGCACCAAGTTCACCCGGTGTTATGGGCTGACATCACGGATGTTGTAGGTGGTGTAGCCAACCGTGTCAGTTTCCATAAAAAAAAAACATTCTCCACGCGTACCTTGAGATGCTGGTCTCTGTTCTCGGCGGCCTTCTGCAGCCGCTGCTCCATCCTCTGTCTCTTCTCTTCGATCAGTTGATTCTTGGCGGCCTGGAAATATGTTTTTGTGCGTTATAAAAATATTATATGAAAATGGGGAGCGAACCCAACAAAAACGTCATGCGGGCATCATCCCTTCGGCCGCCTATACGTAACCAGAGTTTCGTAACCAGTTTCGTACGAGGCCAATGTGACCAGCCCATTGCCACTTCAGCTTACTGATTCTCTGGGCGATGTCGGCTACTTTCGTTCTATAAAAAATATAATAAATATAATTATATCCAATCCAAATAGTTCTTCATTGGTTTCCTTAATGGTTCCGTAGAAGTAAAAATAAATCCTCTATCGAAACTAGTTACGTACAAGTAATAAAAAGGCCTCTCTCGAAACCAGGTTTCGTAGAAGTAAAAATATTTCCTCCATCGTAACTAGTTACAGGAAGGAAGGTGTGGATCTAAGCTTGCGATGGCTTCACCGAACATATCCGGGCCCATCGGCAGTAGAGGAGGGTATTAATCGAGGTCGGGACTAGCGAGTGGCCACTCTAAATTTCCCGCGCATGCTTCACGTTTCGGCTCGCTTCAAGCCCTCGTCAGCTAGTCTGCGTTGACTAGGACGCGGGGAAACCACCAGTCCCGCTCTCTACCTATCCATATTCTGTAGGATGCTTCCAGTGACGTTTTCGAAGCTCTCTCCATATATGAGCTTAGCGTCGATCTTGGGAGCCCTAGATTCTTGAAGAGACTGTAGAGCGACTTCGCTGGTAGTCCTCTTGCTCCGACTTCCACAGCGAAGAGATCAGTCTTGAATCCGTTTCTCACAATCCGGTCTACTAAGTTGCAGTACTTGTTAAGTTTTATGTTGTGGTCCTTCGGTATGTTACTTTCCCATGGAACTGTAAGTTCAACAAGTACTACATGCTTTGTCGCTTTTGAGAATATGAGTATATCCGGTCTTAGTAGAGTAATAACAAGACCTCGTCCGAAACCGGTTACGAAACTCTGGTTACGTAGGTAGGCGGCCGAAGGGCCATCATCACTGCATACAAATTATTTGTGTGTGCTTTTATTTTTTTAAATCACACCACAGAAGTATAACTTCTCGTACAGGCACTCTTTTTTATGTCACACATTTGCAAGCACTATTGTCAAAGTATGCAGTTTATTTATTTTTTTTTTTTATTTAATAAGGAACACTATATTTTTTTTTATTTACTATTAACTAGGGATTAAAAAAGAACCCTGAAGTACGGGGTTGTTCTGAAATTGGTTTGGACGCTGCGAGAGAGCAAGATTGGCCAATCGCCGAGCACGTACTCCATTGAAATGTTCTCCTCGTTGCAATGGATCTATAAATCCTCTGGTATCCTCCGGTAGATAAATCCTGTAGGAAACCCCGCCAAATACCTTGTAACTTCACTCATAATTCACACATTCATCAGTTGTGTATTCCATGAACCCGTTCGGCAATGCCGTTTATAAGGAAGAATTGGGCAAGATTTATTTACTATCATATTTATTTCTCTGTTACGTTTTGTTTATAGACATCCGGAAATACCAGCCTTCCGGCTATAGAATCCAGACGTCTATCCCTGCACTCTTGCGAGTACAATGATCATGTATGCCAGATCGAGGCCCCATAGCTGTACCGTTCTTCCGAAATAATCCCATGGGAAACACAGACTGAAGCCTTTCCCCAGCCAATCCGAGCCACCACCCGTCCGCCCGAAGGAACCCCCGACCGAAGCCGAGAGCCGGGGGTGAAGCCATCACTGCCACTGGAGTCCAACAACAGCCTATGCCCAGGGCCACAGCGTTTTGTACTAGCCGACAGCTTTTGTTTTCACCAGCTATGTATATGCGTGGAAGTGCATATGACCACCACCTAATGTGTACCGGGGATCCACCGGTCTCGAATGACTTAAAACGTCATTAGCTCGTGAGAAGTCCAACCCACATCCACATATAAGTGTGTGTTGCACCGACATGCCGATCTACCGTATTTGCATGTCTACCAATTCTCCACATTGGTTACGGAGCTCTAAGTGGCTCACCACTCGAAGCTTTCGCTACTTATTCCCGTATTTGATACTTCGAAAGAAGCACCAGGGAATCAACGCTAAACCACAACCCCTGCGAGACCAACTCCCGTGTTCCGTGCAGAAGCACGAAGCATTCTGGGGCTTTTAACGGAACCCCGCAGTACTCAACCCAGCGTTTAAGGTAGTATATCATTTTGACCCACCGACCTGAGTGGGGTCAGCACACGCCACAAGAGGAGGCCTAAACCCCCAGCTTAGTACTCATGTTAGACTAGCAACGTTTAATGAGTAATCGTCGAGAACAAGTTCTCTACCACTAGAAGAAAAATTGGGAGAATTGGGCAATAAGAAAGTGGTGTGGTACCTTAACATCCTCGACCCTCGCGAGGAGCTGGTGTATCTTGTTGGTGCGCTCTGTCTGCAGCTCTAGCCGCTGGTGCTCCGCCCGCGCCTGCTTCCACTGGTACCTGGTTCAAAACCCCATACGTTAACGCATTCTTCATCGTTGTCAGACAGAAGGTGAAGAGTGCGAGACAGAGACCCAAGACCATATACCTTTTCAAAGTCTCCTGAAGGCTTCCTCGCCGACGTATACCTTGGGACAGTTTCGCGTGAAGCTGCTGAGCTCGACCTGAAAATAAATTGTATACATTAATTTTTTATTAGAAAAATGAAAAGCGAAAAACATTGGAAAAAATACATCCTGGCCAGGATTCGAACCTGGGTCTTTGGCTTGAGCCGCCAACGCGATAACCAACTACGCCACCGGACCGTTACGTATTACCTCCAAATTTTCGCTCTCTTGCACCTTCATGATGATGTCGCATAATTTTTGCGAACAGTCAACTTGCACGGTTCAATGTTGAACCTTATGCTCTAATAAAAAATATATATAAAGCGAGTACGTGCTTAGTACTAACATATAAACAAAAAAAATGTATACATTAATTAATATTTTGTGGCTAGTCACTAAATTACTTTAATATAATACTTATAAGGTACTAAAGAGAAACAAATATATAAATTAGGCTAATTACAAAATAAAACACCGCCCATAGTCTATCGAAAACACAGCTTGAGAACAAGTTAATATTTTTTAATTTTGGGTGTTTGAATAAGGTATTCATTAGAGCATTCATTATATACATTACAGCATCATACAAGTGTCAAAAGTTGCTAACTACCACTACACTACCAGGATATATTTTTCAAATCCTGGGAATTTTTCAAAGTTCCCGAAGGAAGTGGTTTTAACCACTCTATGTTATGTCTTCTTGTCTACATTAGTTATTTATACTCTACCTATAGATGCAATTATCCGAAATTTGGAGATAATACATCATCGACCCAGTGGCGAAATGGTAACGCGCGGACGGCTCGTGCCAGAGTTCTAGGTTCGAATCCTGGTCGGAACGTATTTCTTGTTTTTATTTTCGGCTTCGCATATTTTTTTTATATTGAAAGCGCGATGTGGCGCCGCGAAGGAATATGGGCAGGGAAGGTGTTCCAGAGTTTACCGGTTCTGTAGAGGAAAGATATGCAGAATGAAGAAATTATAACGAGCTGACATCTGAATTGATGTCAGCTCATTGTAATTTTAAGTTGGTACCAGACTACGACAGGTTACTCAAGATGCATGCAACACTCACCCGGATATCTAGCGACCAAAGCCTCCAAGGTAGCCAGAGTGTCGACCCTCTCGGCCCAGGACAAACCGGCTAGGACCGGTTCATACTGGTCTTCCAGACTGGCCGCGAGCGGTCCGAGCGCCTCAACGGTACAACCGTCTGTGTCCAGGTGTTGCGAGTCTTCGCAGAGGATCTCTGCGTCCGTCTGAAAGATTCGTTTTAATATTTTACGTACTAAGCACTCGCGAAAAGAGAAAGCTACGTCCCAGATCTGGATTTTATTAGAGTAGAAGTTTTTTTCTGTTTTTAATGGAAACTGACACGGTTGGCTACATCGCCTACTACATCGGTGATGTCAGCCCATAACACCGTGGTGAACTAAGTGCCGTGTCAATGCTTCCCCTTGGTCGTGCCGGCTACACTGAATTGGCCGGAAAATACGAACTGTTGACACAGCCGTTTCGGGCAACTTTTCATTCAATGCGGTGGTACCAATTGATTTATTATTTTAATTATTTTTTAATTTTATACATACAATTTATAAATGTAACATTAAGGGTACGCCATTTGCCGTTGTGTGTTCTTTGTGGTGGGTGACTAAGCTCAAGTGGCAGTGGGCTGGGCACGTCAGCCAAAAAGATGAGGACCGTTGGAGTCACCGTGCCCTACACTTACACTGGTGGGTGTGGACAGGAAAAAACTGAACCCTTACAAAATCAATCCTGTGTGTGTGTGTCTGTCTGTCTGTGTGTCTGTCTCTCCGTTTGTCACAGCTTATTTTCTCCGAATCTACTGGAGAAAATGTGCAAAAATCGAGAACTACTGAGTCTAAAATTTCGAAAAAAATCGGGAATAAAGAGCCTCTCTTATAGTTTACAGGAAAAACCTAAACGAAAATCCTAAGTCTTAAAAGTTCTCACGGAAAATTTAATGGTACTGAACCCTCTCCACAAGAGTTCGGACTTGCACTGGACTATATTTTTTTTTTTCTCATTACTTCTATCAAACAGTTAAACAAATCAAGCGCACTTACCTCGGTATCATCAGTTTCCGTATCAAACTCAATATCTGAGGACTGCTGCAGCTCTTTAATCTGCCGATTCAGAAGATCTTCCTCTTCACACAGTTTCCTCTGATCTACGTCACACTGGAAATCCAGCGCCAGACTGATCTTCCGTTCGTTCTCCTCAATCTCGCAGGTCATTAGAGCTATCTCTGACATCTCCACAGGATCTGCAGTCTTCAGGTATTCCGATCTCTTCAGCAGACGGTCTTCGTCTTCGAGGAAGTCGAAGCTGTTCTTAAATTCAAATTTCCATTTGTCGAAATCAAACGCATCCTCCGTACTTTCTTGGGAACGCGACAACCCACTAGGGATCAAGCTTTCAAGGGATGAATGCATACGATTTCGGGTCAATTCATTTTCATATTCAACAGCCTTAATTTTATCTTTCTGCTTATCGTTCCGGTTGATTTTACCAATGGTTTTGTTTCGAGACGATCTAGTTTTCAAACCGGTAACGTCGGATTTCTGGCGAATGATTGCGGTTGAAATTACTTTCAATGATTTGTTTTCTGGCTTTTTAATCTCGAGGATGTTGACTTTTGGCATTTTCTTTGCAATCTTTATCTTGTCTTTATTTTCGAGTATTTCTTTTGTATTGTTGCAATTCGCTTGATCTTCTGTATAAGTATCTTTATGAGTTTCGGTTACATTTTGTTGAACATTTTGAGATTCTACTTTTTCTTCTTTATTCATTATATTATCAGTTGAATCAACAGTCTCAACGTTTTCTGTCCTTACATCTACTTTTTCCTCTTCTGCCTTCTCACCTTTTACCTTTTCAAGCTCTACCTTTTCAACTTCTACTCTAACTTCTACAGTTTGAACAGTTGGCAGAGTTTCCTTCTCCTCACTTTTACACACAATGGATTTATGTTCTTGCTTTGGAGACTCCATCATGTTCAACGTTGGAAGACTGGCGGTAGCAGATGGCTGGTTGAATCTGTTAGCCCAATGCGATTTAGACTGCTTCTTTGACTCCCGACTCAATCTTCTCGATTTTACAGTCAGCCAGCCATCATTGTCGTTTTCTGCTCGATCATCTACGTTCAGAACTTCAATTGAATTTGCAAACAAATCATCACAGAACTGATACTCTGGATCCGGTACCAGAGTCTTCAAACTCTCGCTTGATTCATTGCGGTCAATTTGTGTCACTATAGTATCGGTTGAGCTATTATTATCTGAATCTTTGAGTTTCTCAAGATTAGGATTAAGTTTATGTATGCTCGCTGGAGTACAATCGGTTCTAAGATTATTTGGTCGTTTCGGTGGTACTCTTTTACTTGTATCTTCATTTTTAACTGCTCTATCCCCAGATGCAACCTTAGTGTTTGTTCTGTTAATATTATTTCTTGGATTAGCTCTTGCATTTGACATTGGGGTTCCATCAAAAAGGCTTGACCTTCCAGTAGTTAAGTTGAATGGGTAACTGCATCTATTATTTGCTGTTCTTTTTGCTTGCACTTGCCTGTTGCCTGTCCTAAAATTTGGTTTTATTTCTACAACCGTTTTACTTCTTGTTAATGAATTTATTGCTTTTGTTGTGACCACCTTAATTTCGGGTTTAGAAGAAACAGTTTTAGGTTTAGCAGCAGCTTGAGAATAAGCAGGCTTAGTGTTCATAGTTTTTGAATCGTTGCCGGGCGGTTTGTTTTCAACTTTCTTTTCATCAACAGTCTTTGGTGACGATTCTTTATTATTGGATACATTATCAGTTAAAACTGCGTCACTGTTAACTATGGATTCTCGGTCTTCAATTTTGTCAGAACACTTTTCAATTATTTCTTCTGATTTATGTTCGGGTATGTTAGCTGCATTTAGATTATTTTCCTTATCTTTAGTGTCAATAATCTCAGTTATTTCTTCAGATCTTTTAACTGTCTGCTTTTCTGAAGATGTAACCTCTGATTCTTCTGTTTTAGCGGGTACCATTTCAATAACATTTTTGGAATCGGATTGTGCATGACTATCAGTTAATTTATCTGGTATGACAAATTGTGATGTCTCTGCTTTTTCAACCATTATTTTGTCAACTTCAGTCACAGCTGGACTCAAAATGGGTTTCACATCACCGCTGATTTCAGTTTCATTATTTATAGATTTATCCCTAATGTCATGACTTGTTTCGAGAGTTTTCTCTGAAATCACACCTTCAGGAGTTTCATGCGGATGTGATTTCTCAATATCTAGAATTTTAGGAATCTTGAATTTTTTAGGAGAAGTTTTTATCACAACCTGTTTGGGACTAATTGAGCTTGGGTATTCCTTGGCCGTACCCATTTCCACTACGAATAAATCACTCTTAATAGGACTTTCAGTCTTAGCTAGTTTCTCATCAGTTTCGTCATTTTCAATGCTAGTTTTACCTGCATCCATAGCTACCTTCTCATTAATGTCGCATAGTCTTGAAGTTGTATCTTTTAAAGATTTTGATTCAGTTTTGGAATGGATTTTAGCTGCCCCTGAACCTTTAGAGCCAAAGAATTCGACATTCGCTTTCGGGCTTGTGATAGAAGTTCCGAGCACTCTTGGGCTAATTTTGCCTGAAATGCCTCCTGGACTTGCTTTACCAGTTGACAAGCTCGGACTGTTCTTACCACTTGGTGTGTTATTCCCAGAGAGACAAGGGCTATTTTTCCCTGATACGGATGGAGAACTCTTGACGGAGTGGGTCCGTCTGGACTCTGGTCTTACGAAGTCAGTTTTTCTAACTTCCCAGGCCAGACTCTGCGGCCTCTGAGGTGGCGGAGTGTTGTCATACTCCCATTTCAGTCTGAACCACTCGCAAAGAGACTTGAAGTCGCGCGTGTAGTTCTCTAGGACCAGTATTACTTCTTGGCATTCGGAGAGATTCTCGTGGGATTCCACAGTTGTGTAGATTTCGCCGATCTAAAATTAAATAAAAGAAAGATTAGAGGAGATTTGGCAGTGAAATTTACATATTACCCTATGTGTAAAATTATTGCTATTATTAAAATTAAATCCTTATAAGTGACTCAGCGCCCATAGTACAACACTAATAATAAATCTAATTTAATCATTATTATTGATATTTCTAGTGCAGAGCATATGTTTAAAAAAAATGTGCGTTTGAAAAAAAAAATTAAATAAATACATTGCATCTGTACATTGAAGATTAAAGCAAAAAAGACATACATACATACATACATATCACACACGCTGAATCCCGACAATCGGGGTAAGCAGAGTAATCGGCAAAAAAGACATGTAATTACTATATTGGGAAGATGAGATGAGAGAGATAGATAGACAGATAGAAAATACTTTATTGCTCCAATAATAACAGTAATAGTACATTAGAGAATTTACGTAAGGTGCAAAGGCGGACTTATCCCTTACAGAGATTTCTTACAGTCAACGTTTGGATGTTTGAGATTTGATTAATATAGTGGAGTGTAAGTAGGCAGTAGCTTAGTAGTAATTAAAATAATAGAGAGGATTGATATTTATTTAGAAATATATGTTTGTGTTTGTTTGTGCATGCATTACGTAAAAACTGCTGAACCAATTCAAATGGAGCTTAGAGAAAATTAGAGTATATAAGGTCTATCTATCATATAGGGAGTAAAACCTATACTTATAAATGTTTTTGGACCTTGGGCTTTTTTTTATGTAAAATATTTTTTTATGTATTTAAATAAAAAAATAGGTGCTTGATTTTTATAGCCTAATCGATTCAGTTTCATAACAGTAACAAAAAAGTCTTCATTACCATTATGATATATAACACGTGTAAGTTGGTAAAAAAAATCAATTCATTATTTCTATTCCATACTAATAAAACTAAAATTGTGGTTTTTCACAATTTCTGAAAGAAAGAGATCTATGTATTGAAAGACTTTTTTGTTCCTGGCATGAAACTGAATTTTTTTTTTTCATTGTAAAAAAAACATTCTTTGTTCTTCAAAAGTGATCTATTAGCTAAGCGTACTATTAACTAATTTTGGTACTATGGGCACTAAGTCATGTATAAGGATTTAAATTCCTGCGCTAAAGTTACACACATTCCTGGTTTTATAAACGGAGCAGTAAAAGGGGTAGGCTAGTTAGTAGTTCTTGACAGATAGTACACAGAGTGCATGAAGCTAATTAAGAAAGATAAGCCTGTTTTTAGTAATAATAATAATAACCTGTCTTTTAAAGTACATGAAGCCTTGGGGCGAGCTCAGGTGGAGGAGTTTGAATTGAATTGTGCTGAAGTACATTAAAATATCTATATAGTTACAATGGGGCTGGCATAGCCAGGAATGGCTAAAGCCTTAAAAAAAAAATTAAGATTAAAAAAATAAAAGATAAAATGAACAATGAAAGCGCTCACCGCCCGCTGCAGATTGCCAAACAGCAACGCCCAGTACCTCGCCTGCAGCTCCGCGCGCTTGTCCCGGCCGGCGGAGGCGGAGCGCAGTCTCGCCGGCGCCGCGTGGCCGGAGTCCGCGCGGCGCAGCGCCGGCGCGGCGCACGCGCCTGGCACCGAGCGCGGCGGCTTGCGCGATATGCGAGCTGCAAGAACAGTTATGTTCTCTACGCGCTGGTAAATATTTGGATTTCACTGTAAACGTGAAACTGACCTAATTTTTAACTATAACTTTTTTCCTTCATTCACATCCTTCATTTCACATTTAAAATCTTCACATTAATTTTACATATATTATACAAAAGTAATAAAAATACACAAAATAAATAAAAAAATTAAAAACGGTGATACCGCCGGCGGCGGGAGACAATCCTCCAAGCGCGCCGGCGAATGCAGGCCATGGTTACGGAGCACTCCTCCAGAACGACGCGAGACTAGCTCCGAGTACTAGACATGTAGGCCACCACCACCCCTTGCAGAATTAAACTAAGCTTAAATTTAATTCTGCAAGAATTGTCGCTTAGGCGCACCGTTCCAAAGTTACGAGTGGTAAGTGGGTAAGGTAGGTTACCTTTAAGAAAAAAGGTACCTTTAAGCCGCCTCCCGCCCCCCGCGGCGCCTGTAGTCGAGGGTACTTTTTTTTTTATAGACGACCGGCACGTGTGGCTTCGCCCAAAAGTTCAAAGGAAGATTAAGACACAGCCAATCCTCGCGAAACCACGCTCAGAGAGGCGCCATGCCAGCTACAAGGCAAACAAAGAGGTCGTTGTCTAATTTATTAACACGCCTTTTGAAAACTCCCAGGTTATAGGTGGTGGTGAACACACTTGCCGGAAGACCGTTCTAAATTTTCGCCATACGACATAGGAACGATTTCGAAAAGCGATGCGTTCTCAGAAGTTGTGTGTCAACAACATATGGATGTTCCGAGCGATACCGGCGGGTGCGACGAATGCGGATCGGGGCAGGAGGGATGAGGGAAGCCAGTTCGTCGGAACTAACGGACTAACTATTTAACGAACTAACTATTCAGGAGAAATACCCAAACACAATCCTAAAACTTTTGGAGCTACATAGGTTTACGCAACTGATGTGATACAGTCTGGCTGGACTATTATGGTTCATCATCATTTTAGTTTTGTCTTGTCTCGTTCAGTAATGCAACCTATAAAAACACATCAATGCACATGTTATCTTCGAATCCACTGCTGGTAAAGTAGGTCTCGTAATTTTTCATATTTTTTGAATCACACATTGGCGTTAAGTCAAGTTCTGTGGCAATTTTAATACAACAGAACAAAACTAGATGGCGCCACCGGTACATATGCATTGCCATTGCATTCACAACAAACCTCTACTACTATAGGGTATGTTTTAATGCACACAACCATCTTCGAATCCACTGCTGGAAAAATAGGTCTCTCCTAATTTTCCCTATTTTTGAGGTCACATATTGACGTAAAGTCAAGCACTGTGGCTATTTTAAAAAAAACTAACAAAAAATTTATTATCTCTCTCATGTCAAAAATATAATTTATTATTAAAAAATATATATTATATTTTATGGAATTGGAAGGAAAATGTGAAGGTATGAAAAATTAAAATTTGCTGAATTGTCACTATGTATGAATATTAAAACAAAAACCCTGGAACGCTCTCCCTGCCCATATAATTATTTCCTCCCAAGTGCAGTGTCGGGTCCTTCAAGAGGGACGTGAATGGGAGGGAAGCACCTGTCGGGCCGGCATGGCATTCGCAACCCCCGCATACGACCGAATGTTCTTGGGCGTCGTTAGACACCTTATGGGTGGCTTGGCGCCACATGTCGCGCTATCTACAAAAAAAATATTTGTCTACTACGGGGCTTACGTGTTCATAGTCTTGAAGGACCTTTCTACTTTAACTTTTTTAGTGCATTCGAAAAAGTCCTGAACAATTTTGTCACAAATATTATATTATAAAAATTATTACAAAAAAATGTGTGCTTTAGGTCACTCCTTTCAATGACAATATAATTTGCACTACCATGCTGTGCAAATTATCATCACAAACAAATTCCATCACAAAAAAACATTTTGCAGATAGAACATACATAACCAAATTAATCAATTGAAACCAGATGCCACACAAATTGCTTTATCTAGAATAGTCAAGGACTTTGGTCCACTTCGCTGCCCACTCAAACAATTCCATACCACAAAATAAATAAACATCGCCTGAGCTTAGAGGTAAAACAAGGTACATACATACATACGTGGGGCACACTAAAAGTTTCCGGAATTAATGAGAATAAAATACTATTAAAGGTCAAAAATGAATTTATTGTTTCTCAAAATATTCTCCCTTTGCGTAAATGCACTTTTTCATACGATTAAACCAATTTTGAAAACTTTTGTGCCACTCCTCCGTGGTGACCTCAGAAACGTGTTTTTCATATTCTTCGACAGCCTCCTCTGGTGATGAAAATCGTTGACCGCGTAATTGGTTCTTAATTTTTGGGAACAGAAAAAAGTCACAAGGTGCCGTCACCTGTTACTATGTCCCACACCAAATTTGAAGCGCCTTTGTTGAATCTGGTAAGCATGGCATTGCACCAAGTGACGCGGTGCGTTTTTTGAGCCTCGGTCAAATTGTGTGGGTTCCACCGCGAGCACAGCTTTCTCACACCCAAATGTTTGTGTAGGATTGATTGTATTTGACTCATGCCTATGTCTAAGGATGCCCGAATCTCATGGTAGGTCACATGCCTGTCTGTTTCGATCATACGGCGCACAGCATCGATGTTTTTGTTGTTCACAGCGGTGAACGGGCGACCATCGCGAGATTCGTCACTGAGATTGACACGACCGCGCTTGAATTCTGCAAACCAGCAATAAATAGTCGTCTTGCATGGTGCTTCATCGCCAAAAGCAGTTGAAGCCGAGCGAAGCTCTGATGAGCTGTCAAATTACACTTAAAATCGTAGAAAATCATACTACGAAAATTTTCCCGGGTTAAATTTATGTTAATGTAGACACGCAATTTTTAAAATGGCGCCACAATGGAAAAACAATTGACAGTCAGATGAAACAAACTGCATTCTACAGCCAAAGAGTTCCATTTTCAAATGTTGTAATTACTTTTTTAATATTTTTTATGTAAGTGGCCAATTCCGGAAACTTTTAGTGTGCCCTATGTATCACACACGCTGAATCCCGACAATCGGGGTAAGCAGAGCAATCGGTGTTGCGCTGCAAGAACTATGGTAAATTACAGCACAAAACCGACCACCACGTTTCACAAAGCATTCGAACAAGATTCAATCGATCAAGCAGCAAGTAAGGCACGAAGACCCACCTGCTGCATGACTCGGTGGAAGTACCATGCCAAGGTGAGAGGTGGCGAGCCCGTCGCCCTTTAGCACGGCATCTTGTCCTTATCCCTTAGTCGCCTTTTACGACATGCACGGGGAGAGATGCAGTGGGGCTATTCTTTTTAAGTACCGGGCCCACACGGTAAAACAAGGTCTTTTATAAAATTGTTTCGCAACAAAGACATGTTTTTTTTATGTAATCCGGTATGGGTGGCTGAGTCGGAGGGGCGAAAGTGCATGCTCCGACTAGCCAATATCACCCCCGAGAAGGTAGGTGCCATACCAGAGACTTCCCTGGATCGCTGGCTATACTGGACTAGAGGAGAATTTTTTCGTTAGAAAAAACTCATTGGTACACGCCAACCGGATTCGAACTGAGGACCTCTCGCATGAGAAGCCGATGCCAAAACCACTCGGCCACCTGCCGCTTTTGCCGCTATGTCCATAAAAATTCAATTATGAATATGAATTATGTCTTCTAATAAGGTGTACATCGTGTAGGTGTGTCTGGCCTCGCCTTGTTAACCTCGGTAGCTCAGCGGTGCGGTCGGTCAGCTGTCGGTCGTGAACATAAGCACACCTGGGCGCGGTACGTACTTGGATAGGTGACCGCTCGACCGTTGGAGGCTGACCGTGGTGAGATTCCACGTAAAACTGTAGGTCCCTTCTTTAGAAGGTGTAGGTGGCTGAGTGGTCTGGGTCGTCTCTTGCGAGAGGTCCGAGGTTCGAATCCGGTCGGCGTGAACCAATGAGTTTTTTCTGATGGAAAAATTTACGTGCATACCTGCCGCTTCTTCAGAACCGTTTTAAACCTGTTGGTCCCTTCCCATGCCCTTACTAGGTGGTAGGACCAAATTGTAGCCGACTGGTTTGGTGACACCGTACTGAATGTAAGATGGCCGCATAGCAGCCTCGGCTGTGTTCTCCTCTAGTCCAGTATAGCCAGCAATCCAAAGGGAAGTCTCCAGTATGGCACTTGCCGTCTAGGAGATGAAATTGGCTGGTCGGAGCATTCGCTTTGGCCCCTCTGATTCAGCCACCAATACGGGAATACGTAAAAAAATACAACCAACAAAGAACTCACCCGGCGAGTCGACGGCGACGTGAAACGCAACCAGGTTCCTCGCCTCCCGCCCCTCCTCAGCCACCAGCTGCCTCACCTCCTCCATGCCGACTCTAGCCACCGCGGCTACCCCCTCACTGCGGGGTGGACAGAATAGAATAGAATAGAAACTCTTTATTGCACACAAATTGAAAGAAGAACAGTACACTACAAGAAACAAGAAATACAGGAGTGCGCAAAGGTGGACTTAGCACTACAAGTGATTTCTTCCAGTCTATCTTTGGGTGATGAGGAATAAAATACAGAGAAAGAAAATATGGGTAGTGCAAGCGAAAGGGAGGAGGAATTATTTTATGAATATACCTACATCTAACATACATTCATAGAAGATAGGATTATGGAAACCGAGCTTTTGCCCGTGGCTTCACCCCCGCTGTTACATACATACCGCACGCTGTATCCCGACAGTCTGTGTAAGCAGAGTAATCGGGGTTGTGCTGC
Source organism: Nematopogon swammerdamellus (assembly GCA_946902875.1). Lineage (NCBI taxonomy): Eukaryota > Metazoa > Arthropoda > Insecta > Lepidoptera > Adelidae > Nematopogon > Nematopogon swammerdamellus. The sequence goes on from OX336359.1 coordinate 12,804,981, forward strand.
AAGAAATCTGGCCAATTACAGCACGACACAGGCCACCACGTTTTGGAAAGTATTGAGACCAGATAACTATAGGGGCAAGGTCCCTTCCCTTGCCCCTTACTAGGTGGTAGGCTCAAATTGTAGCCGACTGGGTTGGTACCACCGTACTGGATGTAAGATGGCCGCATAGCAGCCTCGGTTGTGTTCTCCTCTAGTCCAGTATAGCCAGCAATCCAGGGAAGTCTCCGGTATGGCACCTACCTTCTCGGAGGTAATATTGGCTAGTCGGAGCATGCGCTTTGGCCCATCCGACTCAGGATACAGGATTACATAAAAAATAAAAAATAAACTATGAAGCAGGAATCAAGCACGAAAACCCACCTGCTGCATGACTCGGTGAAAGGATTGCTTGCCACTTGCTAAAACGGAACGGCTGGCTGTAACCCCTATGCATAATTATTCGATACACTGGACTGATGCCTCGACGAAAGTCTGTCCCCGGGTTGATACCACCGCACTGAATGAAACGTATGTTGAAATGGCTGTGTAAATAGTTTGTGTTTTCCATCCACTTCAGTGTAGCCGACATGAAATGAAGATAAGCGTTAACATCACGGATGTTGTAGGTGATGAAGCCAACTGTGTTAGTTTCAATAAAAAAAAAGTTTGAAATTTTGTATTTTGAATAGGTACCACAAAAGTATTTCTGAGCCGTCTGAAACACCTTTTAATTTTACGTTCGACTGGCCGCCTATTTCTTTCTTCTAGTTTCTTTTACATGTACTGTTATTTTTTTCAAATAAAGAGTTTCTATTCTATTCTATTACAAATTTGTATAAGATCAACAAGCAAAAATTTATATAAAAATTCAAAACCATACGAGCCGCCAGCGCATTGCCAACGCCAATAGTATGGCCAACACATTGTCAATACCTACTCGACTTACCAATGTGCATCTCTTCGAACAAGCGCCGAACATCAGTTGAACTTTTAATGTTCGGAGTAGTGTGATCGTGTCGAACCAACCAATACCTAGAGCCAATATCAAAATGTAAATTGCTTGATTCGAAATATTCACCGATTGTTCGAAAAATGAATTCAACTGATTATTAAATATGAAGATGCCAATTGGCTCGAACCCTGGACTATGGGTAAGGGATCAGTCGTAAATCCAAGAGTGCATCCAAGAATCCAATGTGTGAATCACACAATTGGTTTAAATGCAAGCATGGTTCCTATTAATCCTTTTCTGATTGTTACAAATTGAAAGAACTTACCGGCAACATAGAATGGCAGTATATTTTCAAATTCCGGGGCAAATCTTCTGAAAAATCACTGAACTTTTAGTAAAAAATGTTGAGACGAAGAAGTTTGTTTTCCAATAACTGACATGCGTTCTTCTTTGTGAAATTACTGTCAGCTGTGACAGATGACAGCTCAGAACGGTGTAGCCAGATCGATAATGAAAATATGATAATATTTTAAATCTATAACCGTTCACACTTCCACCAACGTCCGTCCACGACTCCACGAGACGGCCTCCATGGAGAAGATAGAAATATGAAGAAAAAGTCGGTTTACGGACGATAGTTTTACGTGATAACGTCTTCAATTTCTGCTGCCCTGGTACTTTAGAACCAGAGAGATAAATGTGTACAAGCCGACGCTTGGGCCGATTGTGCCTCTCTATCGCTTGTTACGCGCTCTCGCTTGCACACACAGGCTCAGATGGAACGTGACACTTTTTCGTGCGTGCAGCCGGTGTTCATCAATTTATAAGACGTGACGTTATCACGTAATAAAATTTAGATTTAACATTTAAATGATAGTTTTACATCGTTTTATTCTATTGTAGAAAATTTAGACAATTAGGTTTCATTTGTAAAAAAGTAGATTCATTACAAAATACTTTACACACCCTTATAACGATTGTACTGTTTATGGCAGCACTAACGACACCACGAAAACGGAATTTTAGTTGGTAGTATTTTAAAATGCAATTATTGTGATCTAAAATAACGCCTCGGAATTTATAAAAAAACGTTCCACGAAAAACTCTTTTCAAAGAAACTAACGTTTTAAAGAAACAACAGCAACATCAATGGCTCATATCGTGTCATCTGCCTCCTATAATTTCTTTGAATATACCTTCTTATAGCGGTATATACTAATTTTGAATAGGGTAGGTAAATTATCGTCATCAAATTAATTAATGCATTTGACAAACGAACGTCGCACGGCTGCGCGGTAAAATCGATATTTTGTGACAAATGAAGTGGCATTGAGTTTCCCTTTTCTGTTACAAATTTTCCTTCAATCATTTCATTCACCGTTTCAACATGATGCACGAATATGAAGACGACTTTTTCTTCGAGGAAGACAAAATGTGCGTGAGTTTTCTCTAAATATTTCATCACATATTTAAGCTGTTTATGTAGGCAGTATCGCATGCAATATGTTCGTTTGTTATCTTTGCCAGTAAGTAGTTTACTTCCGTTGTAGGGTAGGGATTCGTAACATAGGGCGAATACAATATTTATGTTATAGCCTTCTGTTTATTACCTACGTAGATCGATCCTATGCGTTTTTATTCAAAATAAAACTCAGATAAACACCTAGTGTATTAACGGGACTCCGATGACTTTTGGAGTGAATTACGATTTTACAGGCTCACTAGTGATGTTTACACATCAACCGTGAGTCACGGCACTAGACATTTTTTTGATTTATTTTATTTATTTAATTCTATTGTTTTACATAGTTGTACGTATGGCTTGAGGATTTTAAAATTAAGTACTGCTGAAATTGGAAAAAATTGTAGCCGACTGGGTTGGTACCACCGTACTGGATGTAAGATGGCCGCATAGCAGCATCAGCTGTGTTCTCCTCTAGTTCAGTATAGCTAGCAATCCAGGAAGTCTCCGGTATGACACCTGCCTTCTTGGAGGTGATATTGGCTGGTCGGAGCGTGTGCCAACTCAGCCACCCATACCGGTTTACATAAAAAAATAATTAAAAAAAAATCCTTTTTCCGTTCCTTTGAATCCTCCCAGTCCTCAATATTCATTCACCCCATCATACCGACCTTCCCTATCTTTTACAGGCCGTTATCGCACATTTGGCCGATCGATTCGTTCAGTTCGGTATAGACTCCTGTCCTGTTTATAGTTGGAGGAGTGTGATGTGGCCTTTATATGGTCCATTTTACTATCCATTGCCATTCGGTGATCCAAGAATGGCATCTGCTCCGGTCCAGCATGAGGATAAAATGTATTCTGTTTGTGATATTAAATTAGTTTTATTTGGCTTAGTTGTAGATTAAAATTATTTCTAAATATTGTTGCTTCAGCATTTTTATAGAGCAACCTGACATGGTCACCTGCTTCGCCCTAGGTGCTGTGCTAGGTGACATGTCAGTGGGGGAAAAAACATTAACGAAATCCGGTTTTATATAAACGCGTAATTAAATATTATTGAACAGTAAGAATAATAGGTATATTGTGAAAACTCTGTATTGTAACACTTGGGATGAATTTTCGAAAGCGTTTGAATTTAATTTTTATATCTAATTAATTATATTTTTATTTTACTCTAGAAAGCGGTCTCAAACGCAACCAATAATGGAGTGTAAAAACGCGAAACCTTTTTCCAATTTACTCACCTCTGTTGATCTCGACTGTACTGTGTAAGTAATATTTTATTTTTATTTGTTTTATATTTATTAGTTTTCTCGCGATGCTATCTAATAGTTTATTATTGTGTCCAGTGCTCCAAATCAAATACCAGGTCATGATGCTGGGAGCTCCGAAATGTAAGTAAAGAGCTTCTAAATTTCCACATTATTTCATAAATAGTTGGCACTTAGAGCGAAAGTAAGAAACCTTTCGGCGAAAGGACCTAATTCCGTACATAAACAAACATTTTGCTTTATGATTTGCTGAAATGATAAGAAAAACTCTGCTTAAAATTATCCTGAAGGTAAAACAGTTCAGAGTGGCGGCTCTGGCCAATGAATTTTAGTGAGGCACCACCTACATAATAGCATTTTATTAATATTATATTGCAGTTTTCATTTCGAGGACAGGACATGCCCAAAGTCTAGCAATAAATAAACATCCATGTTGATTTTTTTTTTCTTTGCCTTCAAGATAATTAAGTGAGGCGGCGCCTCACCTGCTTGCTTTTGAAAAAAAAAAATGGTTTCTATTAGTCACTCTTTATAAGTCTGCCAGACATGGCAGACAGGTACATGAAGTGTATCATGCTTGTGACAAATTTAATCTAATTAAATTGTTTATTAAATATAGTTACTCCAAAACCTAGTGAGAAAGAATTATACCTAATCCTTTTTTTTTCACAGAGATGAGTACAGATACTTACTAGATTTAAAATACTTTATTGCTCCAAAAATATTTTAGAGAATAAGAAAAATATAACATTTATAGTTAGATGAGGTGCAAAGGCGGCCTTGATATTTCTTACAGTCAACCTTTGGATGTCTGGTAGTCTTTAAATATAGTGAAACGTAAGTAGCAAAAGAGTTGAATGTGATAATTGAAGATAAAATAATAACTAAAATAATATATGTAAGTATCTACATGCTAGTTAAATATAAGCTACAATGGTACGAATAAATACAAATTAATAAACATATAAAATAGATTACAAATAAATATAGGTAGGTAACATACATACATACTTTTCCATCCATCTATAACAATTAATATTTTGAGAAGTTTTCAAATGACGAACCCGGGGTTTTTTTTTTAATTGACACAGTTGGCTACAACATCCGTGATGTCACCCCATAACACCTTGGTGAACTAGGTGCCATGTCAGCGCTTCCCTTCCGTCGTTCTGGTTGCACTGAACTGAACTAAAAAAAACGAACTATTTCGATAGCCGATGCGACCGACCGACTTTTCATTCAGTGCGGTGGTATCAACCCGGGCGGGTTAAACCCTACAACTTAGTAAGGGAAGAAGGCAAGCGAACTTCAGTTTGACGTAGAATCCGAACCACGGTCAGCCTCCAATGGTCGAACGGTCACCCATCCAAGTTCTGACCGGGGCGCCCAGATGTGCTTATGATCGCGAACGACAGTCGACCGACCCCACCACTGAGCTGCTTGATCTGCTTCTTGTTGTCATTGTTGTTGTTGTCGTCGTTGTTGCCGTTGTTGTTGTTGTTATTGTTATTGTTGGTGTGGTTGTTATGGTTGTTGTTGTTGTTATTGTTGGTGTGGTTGTTATTGTTGTTGTTATTGTTGTTGTTATTGTTGTTGTTGTTGTTTTTTATTTACATTGCAGTAAAAACACAGACGTTATGGAAAATGCATTAGGTTCGGACACAGAATGTATCTTCAATGACCTGAGATGGGAGCGCTACACGATTAACTACCAGGATTTGTTGTAAGTCTTTAGATTTTAGATTTAGCCTGTTAACTTTTTTTTTGCATTGTTACCTGATTGGGTGGCTAAACTCGAGGCCGGCGTTACTCAACCCAATGTTTCAATTTTGTTTAAGTATTTTGACTTACGACTTACATATAGGTACAGTTCCCGGCTGCAAATAAGGTTTAGAAAGAGACCGCATCCGGTTGTAGAGCGTCGTCCATGTCTGTCGGAGGAACTCACACGTCTCTGTGTGCAAGTTCCTACGGCAGGGACAATTTATGGGTGTGTGTGACTCATCGTCCCATTAATTTGACCAACCAGTGGTACATTATCTTTATCTTGTGGGTTCGCGGTCCCACAAGTCGGTGGTACAACCAGTCATAAAAACCAAGTCCTAATTCATGGTACTCGTAGTCCCCTCCAACTGATGAAATACAGTTATTTATTGCAATAAAAAATTAATAAATGATTATTAAACTATTTTTACTGGGAGTAGGTACCAGGGCCACATGAACTGAAAGAGGTTAAAACGAAAAGTTGTAGTTGCGAAATTGAATATTTATTTTCTCATATTATTTTCATAAACTATGTTCTCCTTACCCGGCTAGGTGGACAGATGACCTAAAAAAGGTAGCCGGGAGTGGATGGATGAGAAGAGCGGAAGACCGCGTGTGGTGGCGTGCCTTGGGAGAGGCCTATGTCCAGCAGTGGACCGATACAGGCTGATGATGATGATGAAGGAAAACATCATCATCATCATCATCAGCCTGTATCGGTCCACTGCTGGACATAGGGCATAGTAATGCTTGTGACTGCAAAATTATATTGTACAATATGACAATAAAAAAATGTATGAAATAAAAAAAAATCGAACCCTAGAGTTGAAGGTGGTGCTAAAGAAATCACAAAGGATATCATCCACTCATGTTTTCTTTCATGCATCATTTTTGCTTGCCTTAGCACCGCCTTCAACTCTAGGGTTAGATTTTTTTTTATTTCATACATGTTTGAAGGCGGTTTTTATATTTTTTTAAATAGTTTTTTATTTCACAGTATTTTTTAGTAATTTTTTGCTATTAATGTGCTCGGCGGAATCGGCCTCGCGATTCCGCCTCGCTTTCCAATCCGATCTTGACCAAATTGAAATGGGACCACACGGGAAGCACCAGCTTTCAAATCAAAAAAGAATCATCAAAATCGGTTCACCCAGTCGTAAGTTCTGAGGGGACAAACATAAAAAAAAACGCCTTATTTGTTGACGGGAACTGTACCAAGTAAACATCGCGCCACTTTACTTTGCCGCTGTAAAATTATGTATCAACTATGGTTTTAACTACATTTTAACTTATGGGTGATTTCTTACAATTTCTTACAAGCCCACACAACAATAATGGGGGACTTTACACGGGCAAAATAATTCGGCGCGAATTTTTATTTAATAAAAAGAACACATTTTTCATCAAAGTTACAACCGATTGCAAGATTAAATTGCTAAAGATGATATTTATAAAACACGCATTTATATTTTCGTTTCAGATATAGCGGTAGATGTTAAACAATGGCTAGAAACTGATGCAATATGTCTAGCACTTAAGACTTCGCTATGGAACACACTGTAGCCATCGATTGCTAGAACATCCAATGCAAAATGTACTGTACAGTGTATTAAGCTATTTTTGACTAATTTTATACTGTCTGTCTAAAAGTTCAAACCATTTTGTTTTCTATACTTTTCCATTCAATGTGTCTTTTTTATAGAAAATTCATTCGAATTTGCATAAAAATATAGTTTTATGCACATACCTACACGAATTACTGAAGTACCTATTGTTTAAAAAAAAACTTTGTTTAAGTGAAGTTTTTTTCGTAGTTACCTTGAATCGAAATGGTTTGATCGACAGAAACGACCACTGGGGCACCGGTGTCAAAGTTATTAAAGTTTTCGAAATAAACGCTCACAACATACAATACATTTGTTTCACTTCTGAAAAACCTATTTACATAAATATTATGTTGGTTCATTTTGTAGTATATTTTGTTGTAGCTAGATCTTGTAGTGTTAGCTAAATAGTAGTTCATTTGATAGAACCGTTGTTGAAATATTTAGAATGCAAGTGTATTTATTTTAGTTATAATAATTTGCATAGTTCTAGCAGGCTATGTTGTATGAACCTTGTATGTACCTACTTCATTTCGGTAGGTGAAAAAATATAATCTGTTAATAAATATATACCTCTCACTATTCACTATGAAAGATATACAGTGGGTGGCCAAATTATTATGCTCACCACACTTAATGTCATAGTTATCAATAAGTACAAATTTGCTCTTGGGAAAAAAAATTCCACCTCCTAAACCTTTGAACCTAAACTATTGCAACTAAGTATTTTTTATTACTGATATATTTGGCATACACCTGTTACCATTTTCAACCTATGAACATCGACTTAACTTAGAGACAAAGTAGAAAATCGAAATGTTTTAATTCTATAGGTACATAAATTATTTAAATGATATGAAAATAAATAATCCGTATTTATAAATTTGTCTCCAAGTTAAGCCGACTTTCATTGGATTAAGGTGTAAATGTAGGCTTATGATGGTAAATATATCAGTAATAAAAAATACCTAGTTGCAATAGTTTAGGTTCAAAGGTTTAGGAGGTGGAATTTTTTTTTTCCAAGAGCAAATTTGTATTGATAACTATGACATTAAGTGTGGTGAGTCTAATAATTTGGCCACCCACTGTACTTTCGCCTCTCTTCTATGAATTTATTCCCCAAACCCTACCTACCTACCCTCCTGAATTTCGGCAATTCATATGCGCAGTGTTTTCAATAAATCAATAATTCTCCTTCTATCCTTTCGAAGTGTTTGCATTTGCACACAATATAAATATCAACCACAGATTATACTAGGCCTACATGTAATGCAAAAAATAACACCTCTGTACCTAACATACACACACACTCACACACCCGGCACACCCTCTTACACTATCACACACACCCTCACATAAATACACACGCATATAGGGTATGCTATCTAGATTTTTTTTTAAAACCTAAGAATATAACATTAATTATATATAATTAATTTTATATTCTTAGGTTTTTTATTTAAAATTATATTTCATAATTAGAAGTTCGAAATTTTATAAATGTGAAATGTATAGTTATTGCCTAAGTAGTTTTTAATTGTGTTTGTTTTGTAATGATTATTCATACATAGCCCAACAAAGAAATTGATGCTAACGGCAGGTTGTTTTAGATCTTAAAGTTGTAGGTACATATTGGATTAATCTACCGCGTCACTCCTGTAGAGCTCTTGTCCCACCCTTATAGCACTTACTAACGCTATTGTAAAGTCACTAAAGAACCTTAACCTGTGTAAGAATGGGCCTCTAAACAGCTCTTATATAACGCCTGTCTTAACACAATAATGTTAGTTGGGAGCTGTTAAGTTTCTTTTCCATAAATAAATAAATAAGATTAATTTATCAGAGTGTAAACATATATTTTGTGGCAGGGGAATGACGGTGACCTCTGGCAGCGTAGTCCTTACGAAGGACGAGAAGAACTTAATTGGCATCAGCATTGGAGGAGGTGCGCCGCTGTGCCCGTGTCTTTATATCGTGCAGGTGAGGGTTTTTTTGTTTATGTAACCGGCTATGATTGGTTGAGTCAGAGGAGCCCGAGCACATACGATACGATATTCGTTGGTCAGCAACGAATATCACCCTCGAGGAGGTAGGTAAGTGCCATACCGAAGAATTCCCTTTGGATCGCTGGCTATACTAGACTAGAGAAGAACACAGCCGAGACTGCCATGCGGCCATCTTACATCCAGTACGGTGGTATCAACCCAGGCGGCTACAATTTGAGCTTACCACCTAGTAGGTACTACAAAATTTAATGTTTCAAATTTTCAAATTGCATACTTATTTGACAGTATGTTACCCGTAATTCTTACTTTAAAACACAAATGTTTTCTAGTAAAAACTACTACATATTACGCTTTATACTAACTTGTTGATATAAATAAATGCATCTAACTGAAATACAGATAAGTCTTCAACAATGACAAGATTATGTGTAGGCGTGTATGTGTGTGAGAGAGGGTGTGTGTATGTGTGTGATTGTGTATGTGTATGAGGGTGCGTGTGTGTGTCTGATGAATACTTTTATTATTTTAATTAATATAAACCTTTGTAGATATTCGATGGCACCCCGGCATCGAAGGAAGGCACTCTGCAAAGCGGAGACGAACTGGCCGGAGTTAACGGACAAACCGTGAAAGGGAAAACCAAGGTCGAAGTCGCCAAGATGATACAGTCCGCTAAGGTACCTATGCTACATGTTGTAGAAACTGTGGTACAGTCCGCTAAGGTATGCTACATGTTGTAGAAACTGTGATACAGTCCGCTAAGGTATGCTACATGTTGTAGAAACTGTGGTACAGTCCGCTACGGTATGCTACATGTTGTAGAAACTGTGATACAGTCCGCTAAGGCATGCTACATGTTGTAGAAACTGTGATACAGTCCGCTAAGGCATGCTACATGTTGTAGAAACTGTGATACAGTCCACTAAGGTATGCTACATGTTGTAGAAACTGTGATACAGTTTGCTAAGGTACGCTAAATGTTGTACAAACTGTGATACACTACAGTTCGCTAAGGCACGCTACATGTTGTAGTAACTGTGGTACAGTTCGCTAAGGTACGAGTACGCTACATGTTGTAGTAACTGTGATACAGTTCGCTAAGGTGCGCTGCATGTTGTAGTAACTGTGATACAGTTCGCTAAGGTACGCTACATGTTGTAGTAACTGTGATAGAGTTCACTAAGGTACGATACAGTTTGGTAAGGTACACCTACATGTTGTAGAAACTGTGATACAGTTCGCTAAGTAAGATACCTTACATGTTGTAGTAACTGTGGTACAGTTCGCTAAGTAAGGTACGCTACATGTTGTAGAAACTGTGATACAGTTCGTTAAGGTGCGATACATGTTGGAGTAACTGTGAAACTGTTCGCTATACATGTTATAGTAACTGTTAATACAGTTCGCTAAGGTACGCTACATGTTCACTAGGTACTCTACAAACAAAAGGAGTTGAAACAAAACGGAAGAATCAAAAGAAGAACATTGTCAAAATCAAGTTACCATTCTGGTCCTTCGAGCCGGATGCAATTGTTTTCTCACATAATTAAATTCAGATTATTTCCAGGAGGACGTAATAATAAACTACAACAAACTGCACGCGGACCCCAAGCAGGGCAAGTCCCTAGACCTCATCATGAAGAAGATGAAACACCGACTTGTTGAGAACATGTCCTCGGGAACTGCCGACGCCCTGGGTCTATCCCGGGCTATACTCTGCAATGACACCTTGGTGGCGAAGCTGAATGAGCTTAGGGAGACGGAGACCATGTATAAGCGACTTGTCGAGCATGCTAAAAGGTAGATACTATAGGGTTAAAGTAAATGTGAGGCCCCACGCCTCTTGTGTTAGTGGAAGTGGAGTGGAGTGAAGTGGGCATTCTCCAGACTGAGACCTCAAAACAGTCATTTCGGTGCTTCGGAATTCGAAGGCTCGTCGAAAAATCTTCTTTTTATTCGGATCAGTGTGTCCAACACGAAAGCAAGAAATGCAATGAAACGTCGTCGGTCGAAACGGCTATGTAAATAGTTTGTGTTTTCCGTCCAGTTCAGTGTAGCCAGCACGATCGAAGGGAAGCACTGACATGGCATCTAGTTCACCCGGTGTTATGGGCTGCCATCATGGATGTCAGTTTCCATAAAAAACATTTTTTTTAAATGCACTGACTAGTGGGCACCTATGGTTCCGCTAGCAATATAGTGTAATTTGATGACATCATGAGTGACCAACAGTGGTGGCCAACCAATGTTATTTTACTTATAGGCTCTAATAAAAAAATAGCATCGACGTCAAAAAACAACTAAAACTTAAAAGTGTTAAATAATATTTTCATTCAAATATTCGGACCTTTGAGCTGAAGGCGGTACAAAAGCACAAAAGAGGTCCATCTATAAATTTTCAGGTGTGCTTTTGTACTCAAGGGCTTGACATAACATATAGGAATATTGTGCAATTCCAACGATATTACATACATACTTGTCGAATTGATAACCTCATTTTTTTCGATTAAAAATGCACATCTAACACCCTCCTGCCTCAATCGCGAGTGTTGCCAAAGACTTTGTGTCATTACATCCGTACATCCGTACGAATATCTTACCCGCAGCAGACCCTAACTAGCGCGCATCTTCCAGGATGCTGAAGTCCTACTTCGAGCTGCTCCAGACGTACAAAGCTCTGGGGGACGTGTTCGCGGCGATCGGAGTGCGGGAGCCGCAGCCCCGCGCCTCTGAGGCATTCAGCCGCTTTGCGAACTACCACAGGCAGCTGGAGAAGACGGGCATTAATATGCTGAAAGCGCTGAAACCGGTGAGTTGGGAACACCACAACGATTTGGAAGAAACAACAGCCTTTTCGGCTGGTTGTTGAGTGGGGCTTTGGTATGCTTGACTTAATGGCTTTCCCAATAACAACTAAACAAAATTTCATAACCGTGGTAGAGGGGCAAGCATTTCCGCCTGGGAAATGTCTGGGAACCAGCAACTTGTCGAGTACCTAGCGGGAATCAGGAATGGACTCTTTCGCCTGGTAGAGTAGAGTTTTCGCTTTAACTTTGATAAGCATTATTTCGAGAACATGTTTTCGGCAGATTCTCGCGGATATGGGCACGTACCTGAACAAGGCGATCCCGGACACGAAACTGACGATCCGCAAGTACGCGGACACCAAGTTCGAGTACCTCTCCTACTGCCTCAAGGTGAAGGAGATGGACGATGAGGAGCACGGCTACAACGCGCTGCAGGAGCCGCTCTACCGGCTCGAGACCGGCAACTACGAGTACAGGTGAGTGTGTCGAGTGTGTGTTCGCAGAGTCGACCGCTCTCCTACTGCCTCAAGGTGAAGGAGATGGACGATGAGGAGCACGGCTACAACGCTCTGCAGGAGCCGCTCTACCGGCTCGAGACCGGCAACTACGAGTACAGGTGAGTGTGTCGAGTGTGTGTTCGCAGAGTCGACCGCTCTCCTACTGCCTCAAGGTGAAGGAGATGGACGATGAGGAGCACGGCTACAACGCGCTGCAGGAGCCGCTTTACCGGCTCGAGACCGGCAACTACGAGTACAGGTGAGTGTGTCGAGTGTGTGTTCGCAGAGTCGACCGCTCTCCTACTGCCTCAAGGTGAAGGAGATGGACGATGAGGAGCACGGCTACAACGCTCTGCAGGAGCCGCTCTACCGGCTCGAGACCGGCAACTACGAGTACAGGTGAGTGTGTCGAGTGTGTGTTCGCAGAGTCGACCGCTCTCCTACTGCCTCAAGGTGAAGGACTTAGTTCCTTCTGTTCCCCATTTTTAAACGATTTCATCTCCTCTCTTTCAGGAATCACTTTAGGTACCTAGATAGGTACCACTTGTATAGGTCTGTGTAACTCTCTACACCCTGCGCCAAAAAGTCAATAGTGCCTGATTCCAGGACTTATATTAGATGAGCTTGCTTATGTTGGGTTAGCTTGGTTGGTTAGGTTAGGTTAGGTAAGGTTAGGTTGGAATAACCTCAGGCGCGTAGACAGGGGGGGAGGGGATATGGGTGTCGTATCTCCCGCCGAAATCTTTGGAATTTCACAAATTCCGAAGTATTTTTCGGCGCGTTCGAACCTTGCCGCGCCGCCGCCGTTCGCATGTGTATCGCGAAATGTCGCACCCTTTTACACAATTCAAAACGTAGTTGTTCTACTAGCCAACTAGCCTCTGTCTGGGCTGGCACAGCTCATCCCCCCTCCCCAAATACAAATCCTGGCTACGCGCCTGATTAGTCTGATCAAGCCATTGGATTGTGTGATGTACCCGTGTGTTCCACGTGAGTGTGATGCACCCGTGTGTTCCACGTGCGAGTGCGTGCGCGCAGGTTGATCCTGCGCTGCCGGCAGGAGGCGCGCGGTCGGTTCGCGCGGCTGCGCGCCGACGTGCTCGTGAAGCTGGAGCTGCTCGACAACAAGCGCGCGCAGGACGTCGCGTACCAGCTGCGCCGCTTCATACAGCACCTGGCCGTCTACCACGAGTGAGTACAGGATGCCACGCCCGCTTCCTCGATTGGTTAGGTAGAGAAATGGATCTCCACGCGTCATATCTCTCATGCCTCTTCCACAACGTCCACACACATAAGGCTACCGCCCCCATACCACAGATTACTTAATAGTTACTTCGTAACAGATAAATCACTCCATAGAAAATGTTCCTACCTTCGGGCTTTAATAGCCTACTGTTTCACGTCGCCAATCGCTGCTTGCGAAAATGTACCTTAACGGTCGAGTGTAAAGTGGTTATTGCTTTGCAGCTGCGCGCAGTTGCGTGGGCGAGCGTCTATGTATACTTCGCGCGGCTGACGAATTTCCACTGAATTAGACCGCCAGCGGCCCGTGGGGCGGTAGGTAGGTAGTTAGCGCGCGCAAGTACATAGAGTGCGTGAGGCCTGACCATACCCCCATATACTGATATACATCAGTCTCATTCTATTGATCGTTTTCTTTCTGACTGGGAAATGAAAGAGGCCTCGCAAAGCTGATGTCGCTGACGTCTACATCTGGTCTAGCACCGCCACTGGGGCGCTGTGAACACTGAGCTGAGTGTTTTCAGTGGCTGTGAACATTTTCTCTACACGCCTCACATTTCTGTTAACGTTGCCACAGTGAAACGGCAGAGCAGCTGAGGGAGAACTCATCGCTGTTTCCAGTTGAGGTGGACCTATCGCAGAACGCTTTCCAGTACAAGTCAACCACGCCTTTCACGCAGGTATCTGACAGATTCTGTTATTTGCAAAGATATTGAAAGGAAAGAATAAGATCTGCCATGAACGCCCCCTCGTATCGGAACCGCTGTCGCCAGTTTCCGGTAGCTCAGTGGTGCGGTCGGTCGACTTTTATTAAGCAACCCTGGCCACGGTCAGTACTAGGATGGGTGACCGCTCGACCGTTGGAGGCTGACAGTGTTTCGGCTTCCACGTTAACGTTAAGGTACCTACCTAAGTATCTAATAATTCCTAACATCCCCAGGATAACCCCGACGACGAGGAAGATCTTGAAGTCGGCAGAGAGATCGAGGAGCATTACGACATCGAAACACCCAAAAACACGAACCGAAGGACCAACAAGGAGCAAGACCTCGGAGACCAGTCGCAGGAGCAACTGCTTCCGGGTTTCGATGCCCCAGAAGAGAGCCAGGACAGTTTCGACAACATCACGCTTCTAACAGAGCTCGGATTAGCAGACACAAATACTCCGAAGATGAACGAAGAGTTTGAAGACTTCCAGAACGGTTTGGGGGGCTTCATGCAGAGTGCCGATGTGAATGTTTTCGACAAGCTGTTGAGCGACTTGACTGGGGGGGGACAATAAAATAAAGATTGAAGATAGTTTTGGGTTTTATTTATTTAATTACTTAGGCACCCTCCAACTTCTCCCGCATCCCAAAGGTTAGTTAGAATAGAATGCCTACGGCATGATGCTTGCCTATTGTGCCTAGTTTGTATAAATTGGTGTTGGCGGAGTCGAACTCGCGCACCGAGGGTTCCGAATCGCCATGTCATGGTTAGCGCCACTCACGCCATCTATGGCGTGTTATGAAATGCTTCATATTAGTTAGGTAAATGTCATGATTAGTTTAAAAAAAAAAAATTAAAAAAAAAAATTCTTCATGCTCTATTGGGTAGATGGCGCGCGCGCATACACTTTTTGGTTTGAGGTGAATTTTTTACTTTCTCTTATTATTTTTTTTTTAAATATATCGGCCATAATAAGTAATAAATAACACATATATTCTGTGAAAATTTCAACGGGCTACCTATTACGGTTCAAGAGATACAGCCCTCGGACAGACGGACGGACAGACAGACAGACGGCGTAGGCTTAGTAATAGGGTCCCGTCCCGGATACGGAACCCTAAAAAAATAATCATTTCTACAACTTGGGCCGTTTTTGTACAAATATGAACACTCATATAGCCCCAATTCTCTTCAACTCGCTCATAGGCAAACCGGCTCCTAACGCATTTATAAGATTCTGACCTCGATAGCCGTAGATTTTCTGGTAGAATTTACTATATCGCTCTCCCTGGTTAGGGTCGAAGAACATGGCGATTTTTCTATGTGCAAAATATTCCCTAAAGAGAATTCTTGCTCCGACTTTGATGCTTGGGATGATGTCGAATATGTCCAGACAGCCGATGCTCATGCTTGCTTGTGTTTGAAGAGTATGTGTGAGGAGGATGACCTGAAAAAGGGATGGACCGTTCCGTGAGAATTGAAGTGTTGAGAAACTTTAATTGGAGGTTTGGAAGGAAAGATTATATAAAAATATATAAAATATTAATTTATGGGTGACCGCTCGACCGTTGTTGGAGGCCGACCGTGGTTCGGCTTCCACGAAAAACTGTAAGTCCCTTCCCTTCTTACCTTACTAGGCGGTGGGGTTTATTTTATCCCATCCGGGTTGGTACCACCGCACTGAACGTAACGTCGGTCCAGTTCAGTGTAGCCGACATGAAATGAAGGGAAGCACTGACATGACACCTAGTTCACCCGGTGTTATGGGCTGACATCACGAATGTTGTAGGTGATATAGCCAAACGTGTCAGTTTCCATAAAAAAAAGTATACTTACAGTTTAGCCGATGAAGAATTAAAATTGTACAAAATATTCTGTTTTCAAGAAAAATTTTCATTGGTAGAAGGAAATATGTGTTAAGTTAATTGGTTGTCATTCTCCAGATAGGTACAGACAGATGTTGCTATTTTATTTACATTAAGTACCTTTTTTATGGAAACTAACACGGATGGTTGCATCACATATACCTACTACATCCGTGATGTCAGCCCATAATACCTTCGTGAACTAGGTACCATATCAGTGATTCCCTTCGGTTGTGCCGGTCACACTGAACAGGGCGGAAAACACAAACTATTTTACGTATAGAGATTTTAAAAGTCCAATCTAATGAAATATTCACTAGATTCAGCACAGGCCGTGTCCAGTCCTTTTTTTTCTCTTCTATTCATAGCTAATGGTTATCTAGTCTTGGTTTTGTACTTATTTAAAGTGAAATATGAATATTTCTTTTTTTTTTTTTTTCAGTATCAATTTTATTAGCAAACAAATTATTCAATAAACAGAATTAATCAAAATAACCTAATACAATAGAATTAAACTAAAATTAAGAAATATGATAAAACTAAACTAAAATAACTTATAAACTAAACCTAAAAAATAAATAAATAAAAATTAAAACTACCTATAAATAAAATATTTCATTTAAATTTGACAGAGTCGCTGCACCGGTGCAAGTGCCAAGTACGCACGCCGCGTTACACCTCTGAATCTCAATGGCGATTCGCCGAACAAAGAAAGCTTTGGCACGGCGGTCACCAGATTTATCTACTAAAAGTTTTCCCAATTTATCCGAGAATGTTTTGGTGTCTGGCGACCACGGCCCCAAAGTTTCTACGGCGAGAGGTTGAAATTCAAAGTGGTCGCGCAGCGGGCTGTCCTTAGACACTTTGATGGCAGCTGCCTTAGATGCAGCGGCTCCGGCAGATTTGGAGGAGTCGAGTACATGGGACGGGGCCAAGGTGTCCACGCACGTAGCGTCCCACAAGAGCGCCTTTCCCTGGCACCATGGCACCAGCGTCATTATTTTTATTCAAAACACCATCTATGCTGAATTTGTAATTATTTTGATGTATTTCAAATGATTAATAAAAACTCTAAAATAAAAATATAAAAATGCAAACATACCATTAGAAAGAAGGACATTCTATCAGCCACTAATGACCGCGCGCACGGCACAACCATTCAAGAGTCAATCTGAATAAGATTCGGCGCGGCTAGTAGGTGCTAGTTGGTACCTACACGCAAGTAGGCATTTTATATTACTTCACCTAATTTACGCTTATTCCGATTTCAAATATTGACTTGTTTAGAACGAAGTAATTAACTAATTCTGAAAATTATTAAATTTTAAACGATGTTTCATTTCATCAAAGATTAGGCCCTGATGTACCTAGATGAAGCCCTTAAGCGCTCACTTACATAATAAATATTATTTTTAATTTTAACTCACTAGACATTACTCTTGTTCAATGTTTTGTTGAATTTTTTTTTTTTAGTTTGGAGGTAGCGGGACCGAGTCCCACAAACAAAATGCCCACAAGTGATCATAAATAATGACTTAACTATCTCACTAATATCATAAATGTGAAAGTATGTTTGTTTGTTTGTTTGTTCCTCTTTCACGCCTGAACGGCTGGACGGATTTTGACGAAACTTCGTATAGGGGTAGTGTATATCCCGGAGTAACATAATTTTGAAAAAAAAGTGGTCAAGTTCGAGTCGAGCTCGCGTAAAGAGGGTTCCGTACCATCGCGTTTTCTGTGAGAACTAGAAGGGTATCGGCTTTCGTTTACGTTTTCCTGTAAATTAAGTGTATATCCCGTGGTAACATATTTTTTTTTTAAAGTGGTCAGTTCGAGTCGATCTCGCGTAAACAAGGTTCCGTAGGCGTTTTCTGTGAGAACTAGGAGCATTGGGATTTTCGTTTACGTTTTCCTGTAAATTAAGTGTATGTCCCATGTTAATATAATTATTGTTTTAATGTGGTCAAATTCGAGTCGAGCTCGCGTAAAGAGGGTTCCGTATCATCGAGTTTTCTATGAGAACTTAAATGATTGGAATTTTCGTTTACGTTTTCACGTAAATTCAAGTTCGAGTCGAGCTCGCGTAAAGAGGGTTCCGTACCATCCAGTTTTCAGGATTCAGGGGAAGGAAAAGGGAGAGGGAAAGGAAGACGGAGAGGGAGAGGGAGAGGGAGAGGGAGAGGGAGAGCGAGAGCGAGAGCGAGAGCGAGAGCGAGCGAGAGCGAGCGAGAGCGAGAGGGCGAAGGAGAGGGAGAGGGAGAGGGAGGGGGAGAGGGAGAATATAAGATAAACGATAGTTTATTATCATATTTGCGTTTAAATCGGATTTACTGTTAAATCAAGTCTACAGCGAGCGATGCCGCTCCTCCATAAAATTTAAGCCGATCGTCTAAATTCGATTAAAATTAGTACACGCACATTTGTTCTGTACCGTGTGGGGTCGGTACTTAAAAAGAATAGCCCCACTGCATCTCTCCCCGTCCAGGGACGTATTTATAGCTTCCACATGGGCGGTGTTCTGACGAAATAGGGATCGGCTCAACGCAATAAGATTCTAGTGTTCCTGTTGAGTCGTTCTGTATTTCGGCCTAGAGGGGTACCGATAACTGAAAGTTCTATAATTGTGTGGCAGCCAATTCGACAAAAAAAATTGTATATACAGGGTGTTCGGCACATCGACCGACAAAAATTTTTTAAGTAGGGTAATTTGTAAAATTTAGACCTATGATAGCTTTGGTCAGATGTCGCGTGGTATCGAGATAAAATTTTTTTGTTTCTTTATTGTTGAAAATTACCAAAATCCCAGCTCTAAACTTTTTTGTTTTTATTATTGTATCAGCACGAAATAAAATTTATTGAATTTTACGATGTATCCCTGTTCTAGAAAAAATATTATTTGATGAAGTTAATACCATAAAAAGGTCTTATGACCTCCAAAAGTCCCGAGAACGAGTAAAAAAATGACGCCTGTTCTGTCTCTGTCCCTAATTTAGACCACATAGTAAATTATTTGTATAACATGTGGTATACCGTTGGAAAGGGCGTAAACTAGCAAACTTTTTAAAAGAAAATGAAGCTATCAATTGGTGCAAGTATTTTTTTTTTTAATAAAAAGAAATTAAAAATCTTTCATATTTTTACTCGTTCTCGGAACTTTGGGAGGTCATAGGACCATTTCATGGTATTAGCTTCATCAAATAATATTTTTTCTAGAACAAGAATACATCTTAAACTTCAATAAATTTTATTTCGTGCTGATACAATCATAAACAAAAAAGTTACAAGGGTTTAAAACTGGGATTTTGGTAATTTTCAAAAATAAAGAAAAAAAAAATCTACAGATCTCACACTACGCGCAACTATCAAAGGCATTGAAAATGTAATTTAGAAATATAGCACACGATAAAATTTTACTAATTTGCCAATAGGAATTAATTCTTTATCGTACTTACGATAAAGTGAACGGAGCGCAGACTGACCTCGCGCGTAAGGGACCCGCTACCGCCCACAATTTTTGTCCGCCCGCCTCCAACGATGGCTCAAACTGTAGCTTAATTCAATCCAGAGATACTATTTTTTCTGTTTCTTGAATAGCGAGGTCATTGGGAAATTCTCGATCCAAGTCGTCGAATTTTTTTAGAAATTTTAACAAATTTTGGAAAATCTCAAAAAGTTACCGACAGATTTTGGGGATTCAAATTGCACTTTAAAGCCCTCCGGCAGACGCACATTTTGACATATGATTCATCGGCGTACCTCTCATATCTGCGAAACTACAAGCAAATGTCACAATTTCATAAATCGGGGCACTATACTCGAACGAAAACATAAACATTTTCAATGTTAAAATCGTATCTCGATACCACGTGACATCTGACAAAAGGTATCATAGGTCAAAATGTTGCAAATGACCACACTTACCTACAAAAAAATTTTGCGGGTGATGTGCCGAACACTCTGTAGTATAGGATGAAGTTTGAAATTTCATTATATCTAGTCACACTGCGTGTCGAAGGGGGGGGTCCGGACCCCCTAAACCCCCCCCCCCCCCCCCCCCCCCCCCTTATATACGTCGGTGTCCCCGTCGCATGTCGTAAAAGTCGACTAAGGGATAAGAAAATTCGTCAGCCTCGGTAGCTCAGTGGCGCGGTTGGTTAGTCAACTGTTATTAAGCAACGCTGAGCGCGGTCAGTGATTGGATGGGTGACCGCTCGACCGTTGGAGGCTGACCGTGGTTCGGATTCCACGTTAAACTGTAGGTCCCTTCCCTTCTTACCTTACTAGGTGGTAGGGTTTATCCCGGCCGGGTTGGTACCACCGCACTGAACGAAACGTCGGTCGAAACGGCTATGTAAATAGTTCGTGTTTTCCGTCCAGTTTAGTGTAGCCGACATGAAATGAAGGGAAGCACTGACATGGAACCTAGTTCACCCTGTGTTATGGGCTGACATCACGGATGTTGTAGGTGATGTAGCCAACCGTGTCAGGTTCCATAAAAAAAAAAAAAAAAATTTGCTATAGGAGACACAGGATAGACTAAATAAAATTCAGTTCCGGTTACGCTAATTTATGTGGAGTATTTTACTTAGTTAGGTAGCTAAAGTATTTGATTTATTTTACCTGAAGTTTTTTATTTGAATATCGATAGCTTTTTCCCGCGGATCCGCTCGCATGAAATTCGTATTTCAAAATAAGAAAGTAAGTAACTTAGGCCGGGGTCCGGCCCCGGGGTGAACTGGATTCAGATAAATAATAGACATTCTCAAAGAAAGTACGTGACATACTAAAGGCGAGGCCGAAGGCCGAGTTGCGTTCAGGAAGACGATAACTTTTTCGAAGAAAGTAAGAACAGAGGGCGAGGCCGAAGGTCGAGCTGCGTTCAGGAAGACCTTCAACCTTCTCGAAGAAAGTAAGTAACTGAGGGCGAGGCCTAAGGTCGAGCTGCGTTCAGGAAGACTATAATCCTTCTCGAAGAAAGTAAGTAACTAAGGGCGTGGCCGAAGGACGAGCTGTATCCTGGAAGACGCTAAACCTTCTCGATAACAGTCAGTAACTATGGACGATAGTTACTTACTTTCTATAAGACGGTTTATAATCTTCCTGAACGCAGCTCGGCCTTCGGGGTCACCCTCAATTACTTGATTTATTCTAGAAGGTTTATAGTCTTTCTGAACGAAGCTCGGCCTTCGGCCTCGCCCTTAGTTACTTGCTTTCTTCGAGAAGGTTTATAGTCTTCCTGAACGCAGCTCGGCCTTCGGCCTCGCCCTCAATTACTTAATTTCTTCGAGAAGGTTTATAGTCTTCCTGAACGCAGCTCGGCCTTCGGCCTCGCCCTCTTACTTACTTTCTTCGAAAAGGTTATCGTCTTCCTGAACGCAGCTCGGCCTTCGGCCTCGCCCTCAATTACTTACTTTCTTCAAGAAGGTTTATGGTCTCCTGAACGCAGCTCGGCCTTCGGCCTCGCCCTCTGTTGCTTACTTTCTTCGAAAAAGTTATCGTCTTCCTGAACGCAGCTCGGCCTTCGGCCTCGCCCTGATTTACTTACTTTCGTCGAGAAGGTTTATGGTCTTCCTGAACGCAGCTCGGCTTTCGGCCTCGCCCTCTGTTACTTACTTTCTTCGAAAAGGTTATCGTCTTCCTGAACGCAGCTCGGCGTTCGGCTTCGCCCTTAGTTACTTACTTTCTTCGAGAAGGTTTATTGTCTTCCAGAATGCAGCTCAGCCTGAAGCCTCGCCGTTAGTTACTTTAGTTGAGAAAGTTTATCGTTTACCTTAACGCAGATCGGCCTTAGTTACTTACTTTCTTCCTTTGAAATACGAATTTCACGCGAGCGAAGCCGCGGGCAAAAGCTAGTATATTATATTAGTAACGTCAATGATCATAAAGCGCAAAAAATTACTTACCAACTATTTCGTCATCAAAAGGTTTGTCATTTAAGAGCATGCATACAATTTTACAGGTCAATTCCTACTTTGGGGAGTTAAAACTGAACTTAGAACACAACCAAAAATTGCATTTACGATTTTACTTTAATGTAACCTGACAGATTATTCTTTTGGATAAGATCCAAAGAGAAAACCGGCCAAGTGCGAGTCGTAAACGCGCACCGAGGTTTTCGCACCACAAAAAAAAAACATTGAAAAAAGCATGTCTCTTGTATGGGGGGAGACCCCTTAATTGTTTTATCTTTTTCTATTTTTTATTATCTGTTGTACAGTATTCCGTACAGGGTGCGGAAACCTGAACGTACCCCGTACAGAAGCCTAAAAAGCACTAAATTCACTAAAACAAAATCACTGTTATTAACATAATAATCTTACTTACAACTAATAGACGAGACGCCCAAAATAACACCAAATGAGTGAAAGCTATATTTAGTAACACCAGTGATTATCATTCATATCACCATTTGGTGAGGCTCATGTCCTGCATTATAATGTCCTTAGTTCATAGTTTGACAATGATTTATTCAAGCCAACTAGCGTGCCCGAATTTTATAGCCAAGATCTTTAATTCTAAATATATTTCCTGCTTTCATTCTGGATACTTTTTTTATGGAAACTGACACGGTTGGTTGCATCACCTACAACATCCGTGATGTCAGCCCATAACACCGGGTGAACTAGATGCCATGTCAGTGCTTCCCTTCATTTCATGTCGGCTACACTGAAAGTGGACGGAAAACACGAACTATTTACATAGCCGTTTCGACCGACGTTTCTTTCAGTGCGGTAGTACCAACCCGGGCGGGTTGAACCCTACCACCTAGTAAGTTAAGAAGGGAAGGGACCTACAGTTTTACGTGTAATCCGAACCACGGTCAGCCTCCAACGGTCGAGCGGTCACTATCCAAGCACTGACCGCGCTCAGCGTTGCTTAACAACAGTCTACCGACCGCACCACTGAGCTAAGTATGTATATGGATGGGAAATGTAGGTATACTATAAGAATATGTTGTGTACAAGGTTGAGTGAAAGAAGTTGCATACTGCAATAAATCCTCCTTATGTGCTTTAAATAATAAAAGATTGACAAAAATTTAAGGAAGAGAAAGTCACGTTTCCTTAGTAAATAAAGACCTTTAATAGCAAAATTCACATGATCAACATTTGGGCTAGTAGTCGGTACCAATATTATTCTAACACAACAATTAGAGGCACTAAAGCATATCCGCGGACCATTTCAACGTTTTCCTCCTCGTGCCTCAAAGAAATTAAGATTAGTTTTTTTTTTAGTTGTTGCCATCACAGGCCGCGCAAGGCGTGGGCGACGTGGGCGACCGCCCACGGCCTCGCGGCCCGAGGGGCCTCGCGCCTCGAAAGTTCATGCAGCTTTGATTCATGAAAAATATTCAGCTATATATATTAAAAGAGACGTTTAAACAAGTTTAGACTTAATCATAGGCAAACTAAAGCTTACGTTAAAGCTTTTATCAGACACAAGATGGGAACGCAGGACAGAGGCAGTGAAGGCTGTATTATTGCAATTTGATTATGTTTACTTTTATTGACGAAAGGAATGCTGACAAAAATGTTTGATTTGATCGGTATACCGGAAATTCATTTCAACAGTTAATATCCATAAAATCCATGCCACCAGAGAGGGCCTCGCAAAATATATCTTGCCCACATCAAATTTGTCCCGCCACCGGTTGCCATACACTGAATAATTTTTACTTCATTCTCAATTTTTTTACGGAATCTTATATGTTTGGAGCATAGAGAAATAATGTCTATGGTGACAAACGTCTATGATTGTGTGCAATAAAGTGTTGATAGTAACTAAGATAACTGTTATCTTGTCCTAATACTTTGCAAAATGTGGTGCACCGGCCACCACCACGGCCACCATTGTGCTGTAATTTACAAGAGTACTTGCAGCACAACACCGACTACTCTGCTTACCCCGATTGTCGGGATACAGCGTGTGGTATTGTGGTATGTATGTGTGTATTTCATTTCATTCAAGACGCGTTTGGTATTGTCTACGACGCATCACATCGTCATTAAAAAGTACACAGTAGTAGAAACGCTTTGTACACATACATGTTTGTGTACAAAGCGTTTCTATTCTATTCTTTTCTATTCAATTATTTGTATTATATTTCATGTATTTGTATTATCTTCCATTCTATTATTTATGTATTTATTTATACGTCTATGGTTTGGAGACATCTCCTCCGTACTTACACCCGTGACGCTAGCCTATCATTCCATTCGGAAATAGGTGCATTTTCAATGTTTCCCTTTGATTGTGCATACCACACTGAACTGGACTAAATGGGTGAATCAACTTTTTCTTGTTTTTGGTATCTGTCTGAAAAGAGGATATTATTATCTTGATAAATTCACCTTATTTTAATAGTTACAGCAACTCTCAGATAAGTAGAGTAGAAAGAAGCTGCACAAAGAATTTTGAGTAATTTAAAAAAAATATTGCTTACCCTGAGGACAGCACCTTCTTTCCATACAAAACTGGGGACAAGATTGTCCCCTGGGTCACCCCTAAAAATTTGGTTAATGTTTAATTTTAAATAGTTCTCTACTTTTATTTCTAAGGCCCACTTGCACCAACACGAGTTTAAAGTTAAGTAGCGAGTTATGGATTTAAACGCGGTTCCCACAGTCAAAGGGTGCTAGCTTAAACTGGTTTAGCGAGTTAAACTGGTTTATATATTAAATTTGTGTTGGTGCAAGTGGGCCTAATTGCCTATCAACCTAAGTATTTTATACTTATTGATTTTCAACTAAGTAATAAATTGTAATAAACTTTTTTTTTTATTTGACTTTGCAGCTGGTTTTTACGTTGCAAGAAAAAGTTGATTCACCCAAAAACATCAATATTTTCATAATCGTTACGACCTTCATTCAGTGTGGCGGTACCAATCCGGGCGGGTTTACGCAATGCACAAATGCACACAATTTACAACGGCTTGTAACGCGCATGTTGAATATAAGTGAATTCACAAGTATGAGAGATAATAATTATGTTTCGTCTACACGATCATGCCTTCTACCTACTGGACGAGTGGATGCTTTATCCTTTTGAATTTGTACATACCTACATACCGCACGCTGTATCCCGACAATCGGAGTAAGCTGAGTAATCTGAGTTGTGCTGCAAGAACACTGATAAATTACAGCACAACACTTGCCGTCACATTTCGCAAAGTATTCGGACAAGATAGCTATCAAGCAGCAAGTGAGGCACGAAGACCCACCTGCTGCATGACCCGGTGGAAGGTCTATATAAGGTCTTTCAATAGTAGTAGTAACGATACGCTAAGGGGTGTATGTGTATCAGATACTGATCACGTTCCCATACCAATTTTTTTACGATATAAAAAACGTGGTTATTAAGATGAAATCACATATTAAATTTGAAGAGTGAGTAGGTTTTTTATATCGTAAAAAAAATATTGGTATGGAAACGTGATTGATCAGTATCTGTGCTGTGCACATACACCCCTTAGCGTATCTATATATACGTATCTATATACGTATACCTACTAATGAAAGAACTTATATATCTGTCTATCCTTTTGAATTGTCTTACCTTCAGATAATTTTTGTGAACATAAATTTTAGCCAAGAATTTTTCTAGCCGATTGGAGTCTAATTCTTAATGCCAACGGATGTACCAATACAAATTACTTTCGTTAACAGCCAATTTACAACCAATACAAGGTGTCTAACATGTACCGTGGACGTTTCACCTACATGCTCCTTGGCCAATTAATACTTTTTTATGTAAACCAACAAGGATGACTTTTCCGAAGGACTAATTATGCAGTCGGCGTAGCCAAAATCACATCTCCTCACGAAACCACACTCAGTTAGGCCCTATGCCAGCAGATTTGGAGATTGTTGCTAAGCTGCCTAGCCTGTTAATACGACGTTTGAAGAAACCCAGGTTATAGTTCAGGAAACACAGCTCGCCGGAAGACAGTTACACACCCTAGCGGTGCGACAAAGAAAAGATTTGAAGAAGCGATGGGTTCACCCAAACAAGAGGGTGCTCACTGCTCAGTCTTTTTGCGACGAGTCATGCGGAGATAGGACAGTTGGCAGGGAATAAGGGATGCTATAGTTCCTCAGAGCAGCGCCCCTGTCAAACAGGCTAAGCGAACCGTCTGTGATTCAGATACTCCAGACAATCTGTAAGAATCCAGACCATTTGGAGAAGAATATGTTAATGAAACAGAAAAGCTATTTAGAAAGGATCATGGCACATTGTTGTACACGCCTGTATGTCCCCTAAACAACAGAGAAAGGTAATTTTATATGTCAATGCAACGGAATAGCCGGGATGTTGGTCAACAGGGTGGGGTAAGCAACACCGTTAAATTATTAAAATCTTTTTATGTTACAAAGTATGTTTGATGGCATTCTACAGTGTGTGCAAAATTTGAAATCTTTCATTTTAACATGTAGAGTTAACTGAAACATTTTTTTCTGTACTTCATTGTTGTTCTGGGTCTAATCGAACCAAATGGAACGCCCAAAATTCCTCAATACAGACACAGACTGCAGTTTCTTGGGAACGTGGGAACTGCCCGTGGAGTGTGGAAGCGACCGAAAAGAGTGGCCCACTTCATAAAAGAGCTCGGTTGGCTGAAGTACCCCTAATAGGCTGGGCAGCAAACAAACAAACAATCCTCAATAATGACAATACAACAGCAAATATTCTCAAATAACATGATTTTCCATTACATTTTGAGAGCAAGGTTCAAGGAAAGGTCTGAACAGGTTTAGAGACAGTTCAAAGCCTATTTTTCATTGTTCCCTGTGCCGTGCCGACGCACCAAAGTAGTCGATATTTGATACCGGGTAGCTAAGCTCAAGTGGCAGTGGGCTGGGCACGTCAGCCAAGGAGACGACGACCGTTGGAGTAACCGTGTCCTACACTGGCGGCCGTGGACAGGAAAACGGAGTGTGGGAAGACCACCCGCCAGGTGGGAAGACGACATCAAGTACATCGGCGGAAAGGAGTGGTTCCGTACCGCTAAAGGCCGGGAGGACTGGAGGAAAATTGGAGAGGCATATGTCCAGCAGTGGGCGCTAACACGCTGACTGACTGACTGACTGACCTGCGCGGGTGGCGAGTGCTCACACCCTGCCCCACTGTGTCTACCTACACCCATGGGCTCATTCTAGTTTAGATCGATCAGCTTCTCACAGTTTAAATACAAAAAACATTGAACATTTTAACTAATATTTATAACATCAGAGGTCTTCTCTTAATTTCTAATCTAATTGTGAAGCTTATGTTAGTTCAAAAGCATGCTCCATACCAGTTTATACTAAGTAACCATCATCCTGATAATTTTTAGATTCTTGTGAATTTTTTACAGAGATTGCATGGTATAAAATATTCAGAACTTTGCTGCTATTGTATTATTAAAATTATATAATTTAAGTTTAATTTGGGCAATTCGTACAATTAAACAATTTTGAACAATAAGGGCACAGGGGAAGAACGAGCTCAGTAAATTTTTTGCTAAAATGAATTATTGAAGCAGTTTTGTAGGCAACTTCGGGTACTATCCTGTGGTCGAGCGCAACTGGCGATAAAGTGGCCCAGTCCGCCACAATCGGCGTGGGGAAAAACCTTATACCTACAGGGGAATAAGGAGCTTTGTCCACAATTTATAAAGCGCGAATGGCAAGATTATTTTATTTTTAACACTGGCAACTAAATAATAATTGTCATTTAGTACTGTCACTTGCGTCAAAATCAGTTGTTATTTGTGGATGCGGTTTGTGAAAGTATTTTCTCAGTATTTCCAGGAAAATAGAAAATAATATGAATCTGGCTCAAGATATTAGGAAGACTTTCAGGACAAGTAAATATTGTCGTAATCGGTAGTAGCTTTAATTTCTATAATAAAAATTTATGAAAATATAAACAAACTTTTATTTTCGTATAAATCAACTTAAATTTACAGGGGATAAACAGGTTTTGTCCAGGGACTTAGCCTGTTTTTTTCCCAAAAAGTTAAGGAGTTAAGGTACAAAAAATGTTTTTTCTACTAAACCATAAAGAATAATTCCAAATCTATAATCAAATTTAAAAATAGATTAGACATGCCAGTACGTGACCAAATATTAAGTGTGTAATTGAAACACTAGGTTTTTTATTACCGTTTCAATCCTTTAAAACGCTCTCCTGTAAACTTTACTTTTTGTGACTAAGCTTGTTCTTCCCCTGTGCCCTTCTATTTTATCTTTTCCGTGAAAGTAAATTAGAATCTACATAAAAAAGAACGAAGATAATATGAAAAAAAAATTATATTGTTGATTAGAATCCTCACCTCTCAATGGCCAGCCAACTTATATCGAGATTTTAACCTATCAAAACCAACAATAAACAACGGCGACACAATATAGTTAAAAAATATATAATATTAAAAGCATTTTATGACAGCGTTCAGAATTAAAATATACATAAAATTAAGTTCTATTCGGTATCACAAAACATACAAATTTATATTTATATTAATTGTACAAATAATATATAATATTCCATATGGTACAGTGCACTTTTCCCTATCTCCAAGCCAAAAACAAAATGGTGGACAGATGAAGCGGCCTTATGTGGCCCAGGACTGCAGCCGCGCAAACTCGTCGTCGTCCTCTGCAATCAAAAACATTTTGAGCGTTTATTGCAGAGAATTTATTGCATGGGGGGTGGGTACCAGGCAAACATCACATCGTATTATCCTAACCATAGCGATATTTCAAGTGATTTAACTATAATTTATATGCTTATAGTTAGGTAAAGATTCAAGGTATGTAATGTAATGCAATCTTCTAAATTCTCTGAAAAATAAGTGGGTTAAAAGTGGTAAAAATGTTCGAAATGCCTTGGCTATTATGATCTACATGTGTTACAAATACGTCTAACACGAAAAATGCTCCGTTGAGCTTAGAGTCAATCCAATTTCAATTTATTTATTTATACACATAAAAGAAACTTTAAACATTAATACACATGATTACAACATAATTTTTAAGACAGTGAAATTAATTTGTACATGTAGCAACCCCTGCCCCCTAAACTAGCGCAAGCCGTATTATAGGGAGCAGGTAATTGTCAATATTAGATTAAGAATCATCTAAATAAATTCAAAACTCTTTTTTTTTTTTTTTTTTATGGAACCTGACACGGTTGGCTACATCACCTACAACATCCGTGATGTCAGCCCATAACACAGGGTGAACTAGGTGCCATGTCAGTGCTTCCCTTACGTCAGTTCTTACCGAGTAATTGGTTTTTATTTGATATAAGTCTGTTTTTGAAGCTGTTCACACTTTTTTTTTTTTTTATTGAAACTGACACGATTGGCTACATCACCTACAACATCCGTGATGTCAGCCCATAACACCTTGGTGAACTTGGTGCCACGTCAGTGCTTCCCTTCGGTCGTGCCGGCTACACTGAACTGGACGGAAAACACAAACTATTTACATAGCCGTTTCGACCGACCTTTCATTCAGTGCGGTGATACCAACCCGGGCGGGCTAAACCCTACCACATAGTAATATAAAAAGGAATTCATATCCCTTAGTCGACTTTTACAACATGCGACGGGGAGAAATGCAGTGGGGCTATTCTTTTAAAGTTTTTTTTTTATGTAATCCGGTATGGTTGGCTGAGTCAGAGGGGCCAAATCACATGCTCCGACCAGCCAATATCACCGAGGAGGTAGGTGCCATACCGGAGACTTCCCTGGTACCGGCCTCACACGGTACAAATTTCTTTCATACACTTATTTGACACTCACCGGCGGCGGGCTTGGCTTTCGCGGGCTTGGGCTTGTCGGGCACCAGCTCGCCGGAGGGCACCTCGGGCAGCTCGTGCTCCGGAGCGTTCACGCCGATCAGCTCCCGGTCCAGATCCTCCTGCGAGACACACACACGCGCGCACGACGCGCTCCTTCAACTGTCTTTATAATCGAATCAAATCATTTTTATTCTCAGACACACTACAATCCATTTTATAACATGTAGGTTTCCCAAATTTTTAAGATGGCTGCCATGCCATTATTCGCTGAAGGCGCGCCCATAATATCAAATATTTCGTAAAATAAGTCAGAATAATATACTCTATTTGGGTGAATCAACTTTTTCTTGTTTTTGGTATCTGTCTGAAAGCAGGATTGATTAATAAGAAAGAAGCTGCACAAAGAATTTTGAGTAATTAAAAAAAAATATTGGTTACCCTGTGGACAACTCCTTTTTTCCATACAAAATTGGGGGCAAATTGTCCCCTGGGTCACCCCTAAAAATTTGGTTAATGTTTTATTTTAAATAGTTCTCTACTTTTATTACAATTGCCTATCAACCTAAGTATTTTATACTTATTCATTTTCAAATAAATTGTAATAAACTTAATTTTTTTATTTGACTTTGAAGCTGGTTTTTACATTACAAGAAAAAGTTGATTTATCCATTTACACTTATATAGCCAGTAAAATTGCACACCAAACAATATAAAACGCGTAAAGCAAATTTAGAAGTACAGACGGATTTTTTTAAATCGAGGAAAAACAAAACTCTGCCCGAAATAGTTTTTTCCCAATTTTCACAACCTAAAATTAACAATCCCCCACACAAATTATATATTGATGTGTAGCTAAAAGAACGCACTCTTTAAAAGAATGTTCCGAATGACTATGAGGCTTGAATCGAAGCCGAAGATAAAGAAAATCAAGAAACCCTGTGTCAAAATATCCAACTTTTTTTTTTATCAACACAGAATCCAATTTCCCAAACCGTGTAGCATATCAATGGCAAGGTTTTTAATCATCTATCGACCGTCCTCTCTCATTCTAATGAGAAACATTCACTGAAATACCACGTTCGCAAAATGTGCGAACATCGGATCGGTCCATTCATACCTGTTCCAGATCTTCGAGTTCCTTTTCCAGCTCATCCTCATCGATGTCGCTCTGGAACGCCACCGAGTTGGTGATGGCCTCGGTGATCTCGCGCGACACGTCGTGTTGCTCGGCAATGTCGTCCATTATGTCGTGAACCTTGTCCACGTCGCTAAGGGGGACAGTTTACATACTCAACCGCTGTGCCTATACGACGCGACCGTTGCAACGCTCCGATTTATACTCTCCGATGCTGATTTACTCATTTCGATGCTCCGATTACCCATTCCAATGTCTTGATTACTGGATTATTACTATCGTTACCGCTACCTGAGCTAGGATTGTCCAAATGGCCTGAACGTCAGTTAGAAGTCACGAAGTCTGTCCCCATAACTTAACCCCATTCTACACCTCAACTCCCCATAAATTAATTAAATATGTCCCCATAGCTGCTACAAGCTGCCTAGCTTGTCAGCTGTGCCAGTCCTGCTCCTTGTCGACGTCCTGGTTGAAGCCTACGACACTGCCGATCGCCGGCGATCTCGTTCTGGTCCGGGATATCTTCATACAGATGATGCATGTTGTCTATTTGGTTACTCGACTGCACCAAGTTCTATAGCATAGCGTACAGCTGTTGCTAGTCCCACAGTCCGTCCCCATTGCTAAAGCAAGTCCCCCAGTCAGTCCCCATTGCTATAGCAAGTCCCCAGTACGTCTCTAATAGCTGTAGCAAGTACCCAATCTGTCCCCACAGCTTCCCCAGTCTGACCCCATAACCTGTCCCTATAGCTGCTGCGAGTTGCCCAGCGTGTCCCCACCTGCTCCAAGTCCTCGAGCTCCTTCTCCAGCTCGTCCTCGTCCACGTCCTGGTCGAAGCCGACGGCCTTGCCGATGGCTTCGCTGATCTCTCCGGCGATCTCGTTCTGCTCCGCGATGTCGTCAGTCAGCTCGTGCACCTTGTCCACGTCGCTGCGCCGCGCGCAACAACCCACATCGCTTTAGTACTCAGTTCGGGCGGACTCAGAGAGATGTGGTCGTGATTTTTTTGCATACATGGACATTTGAAGCATGGTAGACCAAAATTTTAAAAATTATTCAGGTTAGATTTTTAAAAAAATTGCCTTTTTGAAGAAACGTAAGTTACTAGCTCATTTTTAAATAATTATACTCGTTTTAAAATGATTAACAGATTAAAATTCTTCAAAGATGACTGTCAATCTATAAAAATTTTCAAATGAGGATAGTTACAAAGGTACAACGATGATGGGACTGAAATTCCAGGTATTTTTAAAGTAACCTAACCAAAACAAAACGGAAAATAATGTATATAAAAAAAAAAAAAAGAAATACAGCCGTAATTTAAAATGTCCATACTTCATAAATCATAGTGTATAATGTCATACATAACATAAGGCACTGGAACCAGCCAAAAAAAAACGGAAAAAATAATTATATATTTCAAAGTAACACTTTGAAAAGAGTTGGACCGACAGATATCACAAAGTGCCATTTTTATTTTTCAGTTTATGAGATGTATTCGAAAAGTTCAAAAAAAAAAATCAAGCAAATGTCAATATATATTTCACAGACATACAGAATTTAATACAATGTTACTAAACTACCGCTAATATTTTGCAGGTTTTGGCTAGTCCTGGCGCCTTAATGGAGACAAATGCATGCAAAAAATCGCGACCACATGTCAAAAGAATATCTATCACTAACTACTAGTGAATACTCTAAAATGTGTGCAATATATGCTAGGTTTGGCGAGTGGTTGTTAAAACTGTGCGTGTGTGTAGAAACCTTTTTTCTACACACACGATGTACAAATTGTATTAAATTAACCAAAACTTTTGTTTTACTAAAAACATTTAGACTACCAAATCAAATGCTCAAAATTTCTCACCTTACTTTTGTGTGTTTGTTTAAGGCCCACTTGCACCAACACGAATTTAACGATATAAATCAGTTTAACTCGTTAAGCTAGTACACATTGACTGTGGGAACCGCGTTTAAATCCATAACTCGCTACTTAACTCTAAATTCGTGTTGGCGCAATTGGGCCTAAGTCTATTTTATTCAAGGCTTCTACAATTTATATACCTTTTTCGCCTGTCAGGATCTATTAAAAGCTATTTGGGGTTAGAAATATTTTTTTATATTTCAGCATAATTTGACCTGTGTCAATTGAGTAAGTATTTTAATGCTTAGAATGTTCAACTAATATAAAGGGGAGTATTTGCATTATTATAAAATATGGATTTCATTAAACCTATTGCCCAAGTACGTTTTTTCTGAACCACCAAAGCAAAGCAGTTTTTGTTAAAAAACAACTTTTACCAAAACCGCATAAGCGATCATTAAAATTAAATGCATGTAATGAAAGTGGCATGTGAATTTGCATTCTATGATTGTTAAATAAACTTTAAGAACATTATGAAATGCTAGATTTTTTTTTAGAAGCTCACATTATATAGTGGCTACATTACCTACTAATGGTGATTTTATCGCATTGCTTAAATTTTTTTTTGTTTTTTTGTTTTTGTTTATGGCATCCTGTCTGTGTGGCTGAGTCAGAGGGACCAGAGCACATGCTCCGACGAGCCAATATCATCTCTGAGAAGGTGCCACACTGGAGACTTGCCTTTGATTGCCGACTATAGTGGACTAAATAGATCGAGAACGGCCTCACATCATCCAGTGGGATACAAAATTTGAGCCTACCACCTAGTAAGGGTATGTCGGTGCTTCCCTTCATTTCATGTCGGTCACACTGAACTGGACGGAAAACACGAACTATTTACATAGACGTTTCGACCGACTTTTCATTCAGTGCGGTGTTACCAATCCTCATGGGCACTCGCGAGACTGTCCGCGACGCGCAGAGAACTGACGGTTCTCTGCCAACGGTCGCACCAAGGCAGAGTGCTCATGAAGATGGGCCCGATACGTCAAGCTGCGGGTGGCCGAGTGGTTTCGCCATCGGCTTCTCCTGCGAGAGGTCTGAGGTTCGAATCCGGTCGGCGCGTACCAATGAATTTTTTCCGAAAAAAAAAATTACGTGCATACCTAGACCTGCTGCTTCACCATTCGGCACCGGTGTAAAACTGTAGGTCCCTTCCCTTGCCCCTTACTAGGTGGTAGGCTCAAATTGTACCCACCGTACTGGATGTAAGATGGCCGCATAGCCACTTCGGTTGTGTTCTCCTCTAGTCCAGTATAGCCAGCAATCCAGGGAAGTCTCCGGTATGGCGCCTACCTTCTCGGAGGTGATATTGGCTGGTCGGAGCATGCGCTTTGGCCCCTCCGACTCAGGCACCCATACCGGATTACATAAAAAAAAAGAAGCCACCAAGATCGGAGAAGATTGTGAGTAAAGCCGATATTTTTTTTTTATGTATTCGGTATGGGTGGCTGAGTCAGAGGGGCCAAAGCACATGCTCTGACTAGCCAATATCACCTCTGAGAAGGTAGGTGCCATACAGGAGACTTCCCTGGATTGCTGGCTATACTGGACTAGAGGAGAACACAACCGAGGCTGCTATGCGGCCATCTTACATCCAGTACGGTGATACCAACCCAGTCAGCTACAATTCGAGCCTACCACCTAGTAAGGGGCAAGGGAAGGGACCTACAGTTTTACAGCGGTCCCGAACGGTGAAGCAGCAGGTGTAGGTATGCACGTAAATTTTTTCGTCAGAAAAAACTCATTGGTACACGCCGACCGGATTCGAACCTCGGACCTCTCGCATGTGAAGACGATGCCCAAACCACTCGGCCACCCGCCGATATATTTTCTAATAATGTTTAACAACCACGGTAATTTAAAGAAGCCATACAAACAGCTTACAACCTAAGTAAGCTTGTATGTGACAAGGTCGTACAGATTTGGGTAGCTTTTAGATACAGTTTGTACAAAAAAGATGTTGCATATATCGCTGACTACCACACGACAACATAGTTAGCAAATAAAATTTGTAAGCACACATTTTAGAATAAGCCATTTTTATTAATTTTAATTAGATTTGAATTAATGTAATCAGGAGAAAAATATTGATATAGTGGTGATTGCACACTGAGAATGTGAACACACTACAGAAAATGACAGAAAATTAGAATTTTTGTCATTTTTGGCTACATCAAGGCCCTAATTAATATATTAACAACACTATACATAAAGAGGTATTATGACAGTATAATGTGTTATTAACGTATAAAAGAAGAGAAAAATAATTTAACTTCAGTAGGAACGTTTTTTTTTTTATATTTTCCATAATTTATTCAAATATATTCTCCAAAAATATTTAAGAACTGTATATTTCATCACATTTTTAATTTTAGCCGATACCTCAGATTTGTGCAGTACTGAAGTAAAATTTATTTGGCACAAAAAAGACGTGTAATCATTTTGAATGAAGACGTAATAATTATTTTATATGAGTAAATAATTTTGTATGAGGAAGTACTAATAATGTATGAGTAAGTTACCACCAAACTGAGTACCAAAGTGTGTTACGAGTATTCCGTTAGCCAGCGTCCCATTGCATACATACCGTTATTTATCCGTTAGCATACCGTTTTTAGATTCCGCTATTCACGGCAAGCCATAGATTGAGTAAGTATATAGCATCGGAGAGCATATGACCGGAGCGTTGGAACATGTCATTCGTATATTATTATTATAGATAAAGTTAACAAATCTCCTGATAATAAAATGAACAAAATTAATTATACATCTGAATAGCCGAAATAAAAGAAATGGAGAATTTTTCAGATTAATTCAAAAACAGGAACTTATTTAGAATCACCTTACCCTTGCGATGTGAAACTATATTAAGCCTACTTACACTTGAATTAAAATTTTTTTCTTTATTTTTTTACTGTGTGAGAAAAAAAATGTGGCTAGCTGAAAATCAGCACTTTAGTTCCTGTTAGGGAGCAGCTCCCTTTTCGTCACTATTGGTAGATTTATAGGTTTTAAGCAGTTTTTATTATTTATTTGTTTTGCTTAGAAATGTGTGACGAACAAAACATTTTTTTATTTCTATTTCTTTTTCTTCAAAATGCTTTCGTGCTAATTTCTTTTTGCTTTTTTTTGCATAAAGACACGTTTATACACTTGTAATCAGAAAAATTTCCACTTTCATTTATGAATTGTGACATTGTCGAACAATGTCACAATTCATGTAAAATACATGAAATTGAAAATGGCTTTCGAAAAAATAAAACAATAAACCTAAAAAAAAGCAACTCGAAGCGTCTCTAATAAGCCTTTTTCGTGATTCGTTCTAGCTTGTGGGCAACATTGGTGCCTGTAAACACAGAGATACATGTTAGCATAGTCTCTTGTTAAGTTTTTAGATTTTGACAAAATTAAGTCTGCGAAGCGATACATTAACTCCTCACTATTACAATCACAGAACATAAATAATATGGGACCCAAGCAGTGCTGCTGGCTATTGAACCCTAAAAACCGGCCAAGTGCGAGTCGGACTCCGCAACGAAGGTTTCCGCACCACTAAAAAAACATGTTTCTTGTATGGGAACCCCCCTTAATTTTTTATATTTTTTTTATTATTTGTTTTTATATCCGCCATAATAACACATATTCTGTGAAAATTTCAACCGGCTACCTATTACGGTTCCAAAGATACAGCAGTAGGACGGACAGACAGACAGACGGCGTAGGCTTAGTAATAGGCTTCCGTACGGGATACGGAAACCTAAAAACGAGTTGATATTTATTATTAGCATAAAGGCCGGTTTACCTAGCGATCGTATCCAGTCCAGTAACTGTAGTGGCGGTCTGCTTTTTAATCCAGTGCGCCCATTTCAGGGCCACTGGAATAGTATAAACGGCCAATCCAGTGACATTCATCATGATCACTGTAGTGTTTAAAATTCAACCGCTTTTAAATGACTGGAATAATGTAGAGGATATCATCCAGTCCAGTCCAGCTCTGAATTAATTCCCTGGATTCCTGGACTGGAATAATCTAAACGGGCCATAACTCCAAGTTATAATTTAGAAGTTTTAGACAAATCATATGTGCTGCAATTTTTTTATGTAATCCGATATGGGTGGCTAGGTCAGAGGGGCCAAAGCACATGCTCCGACCAGCCAATATCACCTCCGAGAAGGTAGGTGCCATACCGGAGACTTCCCTTTGGATTGCTGGCTATACTGGACTAGACGAGATCACAGTCGAGGCTGCTATGCCATCCTACGTTCTGTACGGCTGACGTTTTTGGACCGCAATATAGCACAATATGACTTTTGATAGTTCCCGTGACAGTAATCGAAGTGAATATACCAGCGGTGTCCAACCGGTAGTACGCGGGCCCCCGGTAGCACGCGGCCTTTTTTTTAGGCGCCCGCACATAGACGTTCCAATAAACATAAACATTAAAATGTTATCTGCGAAAAAAATTACAAAAAATAAATTCTGAAATACGTTGACTCCAGAACATGGTAACAATTGCCTAATGCTGTCGTGCTGTCATACGGATTATATAGCAGCTCATATATGGAGAAAGCTTCGAAAACGTCACTGGAAGCATCCTACAGAATATGGATAGGTAGAGAGAGGGAGGTCGAGAGCGGGACTGGTGGTTACCCCGCGTCCTAGTCAACGCAGACTAGCTGACGAGGGCTTGATGCGAGCCGAAACGTGAAGCATGCGTGGGAAATTTAGAGTGGCCACTCGCTAGTCCCGACCTCGATTAACACCCTCCTCTACTGCCGATGGGCCCGGATATGTTCGGTGAGGCTATCGCAAGCTTAGTTCCACACCTTCCTTCCTCTGAAAATCTAAATAACCAGGTACCCCATTAAAATGTATACCTAGGTAAAGGTCATACATAGGTACTGACTGCCCCTACTTGAAGGTGCCCGCTGGGCTTAACAGAAATATGGAAGTAGCCTACTTAAGGCGAAACGAGTTGGACACCACTGGAATAGACAAACAATTTATATAGCCAGAGATTAAGTGAGCAGAGCTACGCTCACTCATGGTACGTATAAGTCATCGAAACATCTATTCGACCGTTATGTTCTGTGACCATCATAGTATTATTTCTATTAAACTGCAGACTTAGTTTTGTCAGATTATCTGAAAGCATTAGCACACACGCACGCATAAACGGCAAAGTGAAACAATGATTTGGTGTCCAAAAATATCATTAAGCCATAAAATAATTATACACGGTGTTGCAGTTGCCCCCGTAATATTTTAAACTGACATAAGGGGGTTATTCTATATGTGAAACTAAACAACTTCTGTGGCGAAAAAAAATTTTTTGAAACAAAAAAATAATTATTTTTTCCATTCAAATTTTAAATGCCTATTCTCAAAATGTATGGAGAAAAAAAAATTTTTTTTTCTTCAAATTAAAAAGTCGTAGAACAAAAGTTGTTCTATTTCACGTACAGAATCACCCCCTTTCGGGTTTTACGGTTGTGGTTGCAACACCGTGTATAAGGTCTTTCAATAGTACGTAACAATACGCTAAGGGGTGTATGTGTATCAGATACTGATCACGTTCCCATACCAATTTTTTTTTACGATATAAAAAACGTACTTATGAAGGTGAAATACGCGCACTTCACGTATTAAATTTGAGGAGTGAGTAGGTTTTTTATATGGTAAAAAAAATTGGTATGGGAACAGGGTTACCAGGTGTCAGCTTTTACCTCGGACAGTCCTCTTTTTTTAAGTCTTGTCCGCGGAAAAGTTTTAGACTTCCGCGGACAAAACAAAGGGGGGATAGATTTTTCGTAAGAGTTTTCCCCCAAAAATCAAAGGGTGGTGATAAATATCCTATTTTTTTATCTGGACGTGTTCAGTATCCAATGCACATACACCCCTTAGCGTATCGTTACCTACTAATGAAAGACCTTATATGTATAGACATTGGAATTTTAATTAAAAAATCAATTGGTTTGTTGATGGTTCGGCTTGTTGATAATCTATAAAGCCCAAAAATGCGGGAAGGATATCCTCTGATTTTGTATGGGCTAGACTAATCTTAGAATGATCTCACAGATACAGAAGAATAGATTATACATTTCTGTGGGATAATCTTAAAATTAGCAGCAACGTACAGACCATGGTTCGGATTCCACGTAAAACTGCAGGTCCCTTCCCTTCTTACCTTACTCGGTGGTAGGGTTTAACCCGCCCGGGTTGTTACCAGTGCATTGAATGAAAGGTTGGTTGGAATGGCTATGTAAATAGTTCGTGCTTTCAGTTCAGTGTATGAAGCACTGACATGGCAACTAGTTCACCGAGGTGTTATGGGCTGACATCATGGATATTTTAGAGAGTGTTTCAACTAAAAGTTCCCTTCGCCGTTATGTTGGCTCCAATTCCAGTGTCACTGTCAGTTCTTAAATTCGTGTTGCCAGATTGTGAAGATTTTACCTAATAATGTAATCGGTATTTACCGTATAATAAATATGGTAAATACCGATAATTACGGGTAAATCTGTGCACATAGCAACCCTCAATGCTGTTTCGACAGATAGACAGGGGAGCCAACATAACGGCGAAGGGAACTTTTAGTTGAAACGCTCTCTAGGAGAAGTAAAAAACCGTGCCAGTTTCCATAAAAAAAAGTGTCTCACACACATTGAACTGAATCAAAGACACGTCAAATTATGTTTTTTTTTTCATATAGCCATTCCGACCTAAACGCTTATCAACAGCCGAACCACTGCAAGCCAATAGACACGCCATCGGACACCGAACCACGCGACTCGGAATACGTACAGATCCTTATGCGCGAGCCTCATCGCGTCGGCCGCGCCCTTCATGACGGTGATGACCTGTGCGTTGGTGCTGGCTCCCTCGAGCGCCTCCCGCTGCATCTCAATCTGGCTGAGCGTGCCGTCGATTTGCGTCAGTTGCTTCTCGTAGCGTTTCTTGCGTTTGAGCGCGGCGATCGCCGCTGAGGAACGCACGGCGAGGGGATTAAGTATGTGTGAATGGAGTAACACTTCTCCGCAGATGGTAAATTGACTGCATAATGTAATTAGTAGTAAATAATAAAAAAAATATTATTAAGTATATCCCTATTGTTGTTTATTGTTTATTGTATAATTTCATCCATAGGCAGGTAACCTACGCTTGGACATGTCGAAAATTCCGCCAGTTCTAAATTCAGGGTGGGTTTGGCAGGTGTCGGAGTGGGGGGGAGAGGTGGTGCGAGGGGGAGCGGAGCGGGGGAGCTTGGTGTATCGATTTATGACCCCCATGCTCACCTCCGCAGCTTCGGTTTTTTGTTTTGCTGGTTTTTTGACCAGCCTCAGCTGCTACGGCTCACACGGGCGCCTGCGCTTTGTTACAGCGGACGGGGGCTGCACTCCCTCTGCGCCTTCGGCTCATAAAAACACTCTAGGGAATAGCCATACCTACTAACAGGTTATGTCGGGGCGGTGAATTTAGTTTTTCCGCAAAGTAACCATGTCTGACCAGTGACCTGTTAAAATTATCCAAAATTAGTTTCTCGAAAAGTATTGATCTCCTCGGGTTAATTCTTTCACTAATATTCTTCTAACATCCTAAACTACAGGATATAACTACCAGTAATTTGCTATCAAACCTGCCATTAACTAAACCTCACCCCTAAATTCAATGCGATAGAAGAACTGACAATAGCCTACTCAGTACTAAACTACCCGCGCGGGTGTTGTCGGCGGTGTACGTAGAAAGACGCGTAAAATCCGCGCAGGTGTTGTGGGACGGAAAGGATTAAAATTAGTCCGAAACTGGCAACACTCCAAACGTCCTTTCCTTTGTTTTCCAAAAAACAAGACTATATTTGTCTGTACAGCGTGCAACCCTCTGATGTCGTCAGTCAAAAGTCACTTTCCTCTGTCTTGCTAAAAATTAATTATAATTTATGTAAGGAGATATAGGAAGTAATATAACAATGTTTCTGGACAGACACAATATGTATAAAACATGTATGTAAACATCGTATAACAGCAAATTGACCTTGACAACAATTTCAATAGTTTGCAGATTCACACGCAAAATAGAAGTAGATGATGACTAATTTACCTCTCTTGTTCTTGGTGCCATTCTTTCTAGCTGTGGCGATTTCTTGTTCGATCTTCTTCTCCAAGAAATCTTGTTTTTTCACGAGCAGCTCCTCGGTCTCGCGGAGTTTTTGAATAGCTTCGCCTGGTGTCGGCCCCTTCTCTTCCTTTTTGCCGCCAAAGACGCGCGATAGAAAACTCATATTTCTAGCTTTGTTCTACGTTCTTGCACTTCGAAGACGAATCGCGCGAAACACGCATGAATCAGGAAATGGAAAGTGGAGTGGATCTGCGATCACGAATTTGATTGATGCGACTTTTTTATACAACGTAACAACAACTACTAAATCGTGGTAAGAAGATGTCGTACGTAATATGGGACAGCTGACTTCTAAGATCAGGAGACATGAGATTATATTAGAACCACTTATGTCTATGCGTCACCGGACAGAGGAACATGAAGATTAGCTTATCATACTTTAGTCGATTATAATTTTCCCAGA
The DNA here is from genome assembly GCA_946902875.1 of Nematopogon swammerdamellus. NCBI lineage: Eukaryota > Metazoa > Arthropoda > Insecta > Lepidoptera > Adelidae > Nematopogon > Nematopogon swammerdamellus. The sequence continues at coordinate 12,846,566 of OX336359.1, forward strand.
GTAATTTGTCATGGAACTGTTTACTAAAAATTTTTGACGATGATGTGCGTGCTCTAAGACCTAAGTGATGTATTTACATCTTGTTTACATAAAATTGTTAGTTGCAGCTGTTCAGGTGCCTTTATAAAAATAAATGACAGAAATTACAATTACATTACGTAGCAAGTACGAACAAAATTATGCAACACAAAAAACACCTACAAAAATGGCATGAGAAAATACGTTTACGGAATACTTCATCAGCGTCAGTTGCGAATAAAATTTAGGTTCATCTTTGTCTTCTACCTTAAAAAATATAGAGAAGGCATTTTACAGTAGTGATTGAATTGCGTTGTCACATCAACCATTATGGTGTCAAACTAACGTTGCTGTGCTGCTGTCGCCTGTCACCGACAACCTGTCAAAAACCCAACCCATGAATGACTAATTTGTGTTGTGTTTTCAACAGTGTTGCCATCTTAGGAGATTTTCTCCTAGATTCAGGAGAATTTCAGCGGTGTTAGGAGAAGTTTTTGCCTGTCAGGAGAGTAGGAGAAAATCTAGGAGAAAGAAAATCATTACAGGAGAAGATTTAGGAGTGAGAAACATATATTTACTAGTAACAAACAAAGATATATTACGTACTAGATCAATCACTCGGCTAGCTCACATGTTCCACCTAGTTGCGGTTCACGATCATCAAGTCTCTTAGTCGAGCGCGAGAGGCCGTAGCGCGCAGTCGTCGCCTGCCTGCTGCGATCGCGCCTCGCCTACTTTAAATTAATACATTTACACATCTGCATCGATGCGAAGGTGCGATGGCGAATCTGGAGATGAATTGTTAGAATGAAAAGACAATATGCACACGCACACCGACGACGCACGAGTGCAATCGTTCTCCCTACCCCTTGCCTCTCTCCCGCAAGCTTCCCGCCCCGCGCGAGCCCACAATACCGGCCGCCAGCCCGTCTCCCACACGCTTCCCGCCCCGTGCGCGCTCCCCTCATCCGCTCGGCTCTGCGCTCCGCCTCCCCGCTACCTTACCCCATACCTCAGCCGCTCGAACATATTTAGCAGCTATATTTCTTCGGAGCGCTGGCTCTATATAATATTTCCTCAAAGGTAACAAACAAATATGTCGATATGTACGGTGACAAACGGTATGTGAATCGACCAACCATCTTCTCAAGTCACACAATATACGATAGGATTTGTCTTTTGATAAGAGCAAGGTTCCCCTTCTTGCTCTTCATATAGGAAAATGTGACACTCTGTGAGTGTGTGCGTGCATTGATCGACCGACCAGCCGACTACTGGGCGGGCCTAGCCGAACGAACATTTTGTTATCAATCAATGTTATTTACATGTATTCTTTGTAATAATCAGTAGTATTACTAAGCCTACGGCTGTATCTTTTGTACCGTAAAAGGTAGCTGGTTGTGATTTTCACAGATCATGTGTTATTTATTATTGGCGGACATCCTGTCAAATAATAAGAAAAAAAATACAAATTAAGGGCTTCCCCATACAAGAAACGTTTAAAAAAACAAATGGTTTGTATGGTTTTGCTTTAACGTAAAAACGGTAATACGTACAAGTGTCAAACTTGGTGTGGTTAAAAACTAAAAAAAAAAACAAATTAAAACAGACGAATTACGTGGTGGTTAGAATGGCAATCGTGGTTATGACGGTATGACAAATCATTATTGGAGCGGAGAAGTGATGGAACAGATTGAAGGAATAGTATGTACGTATATTTCGGTTAAATACTGCTTGGTAGTCTCTATGGTCTCCTTAAGTTCGAGGTATTTAAGGTCGAGGGAGGAATTCAACAGAGTAGGGCTGCCTCGGAAATTTAAAATTCGCCCCGAGGTCTAATCTGTATATATTATAACCAGTGCGTCCTACCGTTTATGACGTACGGGTGTGAAACGTGAGCTCTGACTATGGTAGTTTACCAAAGTTGCCCAGCGAGCGTTGGAACTAGCCATGCTGGGCTGGCCTGGGAGTATAGCTAAGCGAAATGGCGCGTAATGACTAATGAATGAGGCAATCCGCCGACGCACCAAAGTCATCGATATTCGAAACCAGGTGGATAAGCTAAAATGGCAGTGGGCTGGGCACGTTAGCCGAACGGACGACGACCGTTGGAGTAACCATGTACTACATTGGCGGCCGTGGACAGGAAAACGGAGTGTGGAAGACCACCCGTTAGGTGGGACGCCGACATGAAGTATCTCGGTGGAAAGCAGTGGTCCGTACCGCTGAAGGCCGAGAGACTGGAGGAAAATTGAAGGCGTATGTCCAGCAGTAGACGCTTACACGCTGACTTACTTGACTGACTGACAGAGAACCCTCGGTGCGCGAGTTCGACTCGCACTTGACCGGTTTTCAGGGTGCAAAAGATACAGATCTTTACAGGTAAGACAAACAGACGGACGGACAGACGGCCTAGGCTTAGTAATATGGTCCCGTACGTATAAGGAACACTAAAAATGTGGTGAATTTTTTATAATTTGAATAACAGGAGAATTTTTAGGAGGACGAAAATTTTCTAGGAGATTTTTAGGAGATTTTCGAAGTCAATCTAGGAGAATTTCAAATTTTGAGTTGGCAACACTGGTTTCAATTTTCTTCTTTCTTTCCATGCATTCAGAACTTTCTCTGCGATTATTTGCGATTTCTAATAATGTCTGCGTTATTCTGACTAATATTCCGCCATTCATCACTACAACACGTCTATCTGCTTCCTGAGACAGTGAAATCCCCTAATACTGCATTGCAGTTTGACTGTGAAACGGTTTATTCGTAACCATGGTGCGAGTAATTTCGCAGGACACATACGACGATGTCGTGCGAGAGAATATGGAAGAGCTCGATATGAGCGCTGAAGAAGCTGTGGAGGACGCCATCAAACAGTTTGAGGCACAGGTTGGGATAAATTATCTTCTTCGTTATAAGCTAGGTTTTGGGTTATGCTATTGGTGGTGGATTATAGAGGTATTATGAGGTAAAAGGTGAAGCGGTGTTGTGGGGTGAGGATTAGTAGCTTTCACCCTTGATCGAATATTGCTGGTATGCTTATTGTGTAGGCCGAGTTAAAAGATTAATTATAGTGAAAGAATTGTTTGGCGGAAATACGTTGTTTCGGGGAAAAAAAAATTGAAAAAAATATTTTTCATACAAAATTTATTTTCGATTTTTTTTTATGCACCAAAACAAAAACGAAAAATTTATGCAAAAACGACATGCGCCACCTCAACATTAGGTTAGGATTAATTTATAGAAGATACTATAAAATTAACCCTGGTTATTTTTTTTTAAACCACCAAAACATTCACCCATAAGTACCACTTCCCTTGTTTTTACATATATTTATATTCAAAACCAATGTTTTGGTGTCTTAAAAAAAAAAATTATATTGTTTGAAAAATTAATTTTGTATGGAAAATTTTTTTTTATCCTCCTTAACTATGCATTTCCGGTAAACAATTCTTTCACTATAGTTAATCTTTCAACTCGGCCTACACAATATGCATACCAGCAATATTCGATCCAGGGTGAAGGGAAGGTGTGGATCTAAGCTTGCGATGGCTTCACCGAACATATCCGGGCCCATCGGCCCGGATATGTTCGGTATAATCCCCCCCCCCCCCCCCCCCCCCCCCCCGTGTTGTGTCCTCAGGCTCCACATGTATGTGCAGCTGATGTATGGATGAGTGCCCGGTGAGTGCCCGGTTGTTCTGCCAAGCGATCTGTATTTATGCATTTTAACAATGGAGTGTGGCTTTATACTGAGGAGCTGAGGTCGCAAATATGTGGTAAGCTTGATGTGTAGGCTGAGTTAAAAGACGAATTTTAGTGAAAGAATTGTTTGCCGGAAACGTGTAGTTTTGGAGAAGAGCGCGCTTGACGTTTCTGCTCGCATCGAGCCCTCGTCGGCTAGTCTGCGATGACTAGGATGCAGAGAACCACCAAACCCGCTCTCGACCTCCCTCTTTCTACCTATCCTATTCTGTTGGTTGCCTCCCGAGCCGAATTAGCAGCTCTCTCCATAAAAGAGCTTAACGTCGATCTTGGCAGGCCTAGGTATTTGAAGAAACTGCAATTAGGCAGATCTTATCTCGTACAGACATTTCTACTAGTCAACCTTTCGCCTCTTCGAGCCTAGGTAATTTAAATAGGCAGAGTGATCAGATTCTTTAGTATTCATGTTTATTCTGTAAATATTAATGTTCTTGTAAGCGGTAATATGGGTTAATTATTGTAAGTTACTTTTATATAATACTTATTCGGTACTAACAAAACATTGTGACTTGCGAAGTTTGGTTGAATTTAGAACTGACGCAATGTCCGTCAATGTTCGACATGTCCAAGCGTTGGTTACCTACCTATTGATTAAATTATACAATAAACAATAAACTAGTCAACCTTTGGATCTGTGAACTGTTGTTTGTTTGAACGATCGCAGGGTGTGGATCTATCGAACGTCATCAAAGATCTGGCGCTGAGCGACGGACAAGAGGAGCACCTGGTCAGTACTACCGTCGCGGCTCTTCGCGGCTTGCTCGAGAAGGATGGACAGGATAGGGAGGCCTTGATCCAGCAACTAAACGTTCTGAAGGTTGGTATGTTCTAAGCGCGTCTTGCACCAACACGAGTTTAAAGTTAAGTAGCGAGTTATGGATTTAAACGCGGTTCACACATACAACGGGTGCTAGTTTAACGAGTTGAACTGGTTTATATATTGAACTTGTGTTGGTGCAAGTGGGCCTAAGTGTCATTCTTTAAATTAACCTTTTGGGTTAAAGAAATTCGGGAAGAAACGGCCAACAAAACCGCATACCAGAAATGATTTTCGAAAACATGTAAAATGAAACTTTAAATGTCTACCTACATTATAAAAAATCAATTAAAACATATAACAATGATAAGCATACGACCGAATGTCGATGGGCATCGTTAAACACCTAATCGGTGGCTCGGCGCCATATGTCGAACTTTCAATAAAAAAAAATATGTCTCCTTTATGAAAAAAAAGGCAGTTATGCTGTTGCACCCTATAGTTAATTTTAGTTATTATTTCTATTATTTAATCTATTTACACATTTTTTTCAATATTAATTTTACATATTTACAAACTTTAAATCTAAAATCAATACAAAAACAAATTGAGTTTCCTCCAACGGCGGCGGGGCGAACCCAAGCTACCGATGGTCGGGCCCTAGGGAGAGAAACCTCCGGACGATGCGTGCAGTGTCGAGCAGGGCTGCCTTCTGGATCTGGCCCTTGACCCAACCACTCAGCGAGAGCCTCTCAAGGTGGTCGTTGAGGCTCTTCAATTATTTTTATTATTTTTAGCTCTAACAGCTTGAAGCTGATGCGTTAAGTTATTAATTTTTTGACTTGATAACGTCACGTCTTATAAATTGATGAACACCGGCTGCACGCACGAAAAAGTGTCACGTTCCATCAGAGCCGTGTCACGTTCCATCTGAGCCTGTGCGTGCAAGCGAGAGCGCGTAACAAGCGATAGAGAGGCACAATCGGCCCAAGCGTCGGCTTGTACACATTTATCTCCCTGGTTCTAAAGTACCAGGGCAGCAGAAATTGATGACGTTATCACGTAAAACTATTGTCCGTAAACCGACTTTACCGACAACCAATTTTTTTTTTTCCAGTCAGAATGTGATAAAGATCTCGCACGCAGAGTCCGCGCTGGGAAAGAAGGTGCTTATCCCATCCTGATATCGTTTTTAGAAAAATCTACAGAATGTACCGGAAAAGACAATAATTCTGGGTTAACAGTGGGCATCCTGGCAACACTGGCAGCTCTGATGGATACTCAGCCAGACCTGTTGGATGATAGCGGAGTTAATGCGATGAAAAGGTATGTCACATCGTTTTTACATTTTGTAGGCAAAATTGGAAACTAAGTCTGATTGGCACCCACCTGGTTTTGAAGCCCAGATTTTTTTTTTTATGGAAACTGACCCATTTGGCTACATCACCTTCGACAGCCATAATGTCAGCCCATAACACCGGGTGAACTGGGAGACATATCAGTGCTTCCCTTCATTTCATGTTGGCTACACTGAACTGGACGGAAAACACGAACTATTTACATAGTAGTTTGTAATGTACAGAACTGTAATCTTAGTATGAAAAAATCAAATCTACACTTTGTAGAATTAGTAAATAGTAATCCTAAAGATAAGCCAATAAAATCAAACTCTTTTTTATGTTAACTTCTGTTCTTAGTGGCCGTGATTCATTTGAAACCAAATTAAATTCTCCTAAACATTGTCATCTATTAAAAAATAAGTCAAATTGCAAAAATAAGCTAGTTATAAGTCATCAAAATGTACAGTGTCTGCGCGGTAAAAATCTACTATTAGAATTAGTTTTAAAAGAAAATCAAATTGACGTTTACTGCGTAACCGAGTCCTCGATAGATTGTAATGAATTAAGCACTCAATGTATTAATAACTATTCTATTATTAGCAGTAGCCATCGAAAAAACTTTATAAGAGGTGGTACTTTAATTCTTGTGAAGAACGGTCACAAAGCTAAGAACAAACTAGATGTAGTAAAAATGTCAATAGAAAAAGAGTTTGAAATAAGTTGTATAGAAATGGACTCAATATTCATAGTATCAGTATATAGGTCACCATGTGGGAATATGCAATCATTTATAAACAAATTGGAAGAATGTCTGTGTAAATTAAATACAAATAATAATAAATTAATAATTGTCTGCGGAGACTTTAATATTAAATTTCCCTTAGAAGAAGGAGGGCAACATGAGCTATCTGATTTGATGGATAGTTTTTTGCTTAGACAAACAATCTTCCAATATACTAGAGCAGTGATTCGCAAACTGGAACCTACGCCAGGGGTGCCGCGAAAAAGTGGACATTATTTGACCGAGCGAGCGCGAAGCGCGAGCGAAGCGTCTCCGTTTCAGCTTGGGCAAAAATGTGTACGTATGTCCGGATGTCCGGCTGTTTCTCAACAAGTTTTTGGTAATTTTTCAAAATCGCTGAGCCATGGGGGTCGAGGTGCGCCGGTGAACATTTATTCAGTGATACAAAAACATATATACAAAAACACAAAAGATATACAAAAGCTATACAAAAACAGACTCGCGAGGTCTACAGCTCACAGAGCCACTCACTAGTAGTAAATAATTAAATTCAAAATAAGTATAAAAGTAATGTACCTACCTACATACTTAATCGAAATAATAATGAAACATTTACATTTCGATGCGTAACTTTTACGCATCGCAAAATTGTGTTTTTTTTTTGTTCCTTTCGAAAATATTACTTGATTTACATATTTGCATGCTTAGTTTATCACAGTTCAGATATGATGCCTATGAAAGACACCAACCGAATATTGAAGCGGTGTGCCGCACAATTTCTTGAACGGGTTAAGGGCGCCGTCAGCTAAAAAAGTTTGAGAACCACTGTACTAGAGTGACAGATTCGTGTTCATCGTGCATTGATAATATTTTTACTGATTGTAAATTACTAGATTCAAAAGTATTTTCTGGAATATTGTCAGATCATTATGCGCAGTTAATTTCTATAAATTACTCAACAAGTAAGAATACTGTCTCGGGCAGGATGAAACGAATATCAAACAAGGGCCAGATAAACGCGTTAAACTTAGACTTACAATCTGAATTCCAGGGTAATAATATTTATAGTTTTAAAGACTTCTTTAATATATTTATAAGATACCTAGACAAGCATCTGCCATTAAAACGTATATGTGTAAATAATAAAAAAACATTTGCCGACTGGGCTACTCCAGCTATTATTATTTCTAAAGACAAATTATTTCATTTATACGACCTCCTAAAAGTTAACAATAACCCAGATCTTAGATCTTATGTTACACTTTACAGCAAAATCTTTAAACAAGTTACCATTAAAGCCAAGCAACTGTTCCTTAAAAACAAAATTATGAATTCAGATAATAAAATCAAAATGGCCTGGAACATAATTAAAGAAGAAACTGGCAAATCTAAAGACTGTAACACCAAGCTAGAGTTAAAAATTGGATCAGAAATTATTTCGGATAATACAGCGATTGCCAATCATGTGAATAAATTTTTTTCCACAATAGCCCATAATACTACTCAAAGTCTAAAGGCTAGTAAAGAAGTATCGTTAAACTACCTCAAATCATTTACGCCTCGGAATTCTGAATCAGCGAAATTTGCATCTGTCACATACCTAGAGACTGAGAGAGTAATAAAGGACCTGAAATCTAAACGTTCCTTAGACCTGTGGAGTCTATCACCTGTATTATTGAAATCTGTAACAAGTGTCATCGGCCCGCTAACAGATATTGTAAATGACTGTCTAGAAAATGGCATATTCCCAGATTCATTAAAAGTAGCCAAAGTTATACCTTTGTATAAAAAGGGATGCCATAACAATGTTGAGAACTATCGTCCTGTTTCTATATTGCCAGTTTTCAGTAAGGTTTTTGAAAAATTTTTGGAAAAACGGCTAATTAAATTCCTTACAGATAATGAACTTTTAAATTGTAAACAATTTGGATTTCGGAAAGGACTCTCAACGGGTGATGCTATAGCTTCTATGGTAAAATCAATATTAACTTCTCTAGACGACTCTCAGCATACTTATGGCATTTTTTGTGACCTATCCAAAGCCTTTGACTGTGTAAATCACGAAATATTATTAATGAAGCTGGAACATTATGGCATAAGAGACAATGAATTGCGTATATTTCAATCATATTTAGAAAATAGAGCTCAAATATGTGACGTCAATGGCTTAAAATCGAATGTAGAATCAATCACAATGGGTGTGCCGCAGGGTTCTATCCTGGGACTATTATTGTTTCTAATATATGTTAACGACATCTCGAGCTGTATAACAGACGATATAGAGATGGTAATGTTTGCAGATGATATCTCAGTTGTACTGAAAAACAATGATATAAGTAAACTGAGAGAATCCTTTTTAACTGTACTAGAATCTCTAAAATCTTGGTTTGAGTGCAACAATCTATTGCTAAATGTCAACAAAACTAATATTATGCACTTTGCTCTTGGGACTCATAGACGTAATAACAATGATAGCATATTAAAAACTGCAGATAACTTGTCATTAAACCTTGCTAATGAACTAACTTTTCTTGGGGTAATATTTGATAAAAGTTTTACTTGGAAAGCCCACATAAACTCTTTAGCTGGTAAGCTGAGTTCCGCATGTTATGCTATAAAAAAAATTAAAGAGCTAGGCGGGACCCATGCTGCAAAAACGGTTTATCATGCTTATTTTGAGAGCATCATGTCATATGGCCTAATGTTTTGGGGAAATGCAGCAGACTCAAATAGAATATTTTTATTACAGAAGGGGGCCTTGAGGTACATCCTAAATATGAAAACTAGAGATACTTGTAGGACAGCGTTCGGAGAGATAGGAATCATGACTTTACCAAGTGCATATGTTTACCAGAACATATGCTATGCCAGAAAATACATTCATGATTCCTCTCTCAATTCCGACAATCATAACTATGACACACGGGGTAAGAATAATGTACAACTAATAAGACATAGATTAGCTAAAACTCATTGCTAGTCTCCTAACATGAAACAATTAGATGACAATAATTTTAAACGACGGATTAAAATAATGTTAATTGAAAAGAGTTATTACAGTATTAAGGATGCATTAACTGACCGTAATTTTATCTAAGAGTCTGACTACTATTTTTCCCATTAACAAATTTTGACAATTCGATACACTTTGTATCATTTGATTTTTAATATGACTTATTACATTTCTTTGTAATAAACGTAAACTAATTGTTTTATTTGACTTGATATAATATGAAATATCAAAATTGACGATGGCACTATACACCAGATATAGGTAATTTAAATAGGCAGTGTGGTCAGATTCTTCAGTATTCATGTTTATGCTGTAAATATTAATGCTCTTGTGAGCGGTAGTATGGGTTAATTATTTGTAAGTTACTATAATATAATCATACATCGGAATCCGCGGGGCACGAATGATTCAAGGTTGTTTAGTGATGGGACAATGTATCCACAAATATCGAAAATCAATCGTTATTTTAGAATAATATGAAATAATGTCGATTATTAAAACTAAGAGTATTTCTAAAGAAAATAAGATATAATAAACAAATGTTGTATTTACTTTGTAGGTACAATACAAATCTGTTCAAACCACAATATTAGTTTTATTAGTATGGAATAGAAAGAATTTGATTTTTTTTACCAACTTACACGTGTTACATCATAATTATATTGAAGACTTTTTTGTTACTGTTATGAAACTGAATCGATTAGGCTATAAAAATCAACCACCTATTTTTTTATTTAAACACATAAAAAAATATTTTACATAAAAAAAAGCCAAGGTCCAAAAAAATAGGTCTTACAAAATTAGTTCATAATAAGCTAAGGGGGGGGTTCTGTATCGGAAATAGATCACTTTTGAAGAACAAAGAATTTTTTTTTTTCACGAATTTTTTTTTTTTTAATGTTAAATGTAAAAAAAATTTTTTCTTAATCTTTTCGGTTTCGTGCTAGGAACAAAAAAGTCTTCCAACACGTATATCTCTTTCTTTCAGAAATTGTGAAAAACCACAATTTTAGTTTTATTAGTATGGAATAGAAAGAATTTAATTTTTTTTACCAACTTACACGTGTTACATCATAATGGTCATGAAGACTTTTTTGTTACTGTTATGAAACTGAATCGATTAGGTTATATAAATCAACCACCTATTTTTTTATTTAAATACCTACATAAAAAAATTTTTTACTTAAAAAAGCCCAAGTTCCAAAAAAATTTATATAGGTTTTACTCCCTATATGATACAGAACCCCCCCTTAGCGTACTATGAACTAATTTTGAAAGACCTTATATAAATATGTATTATATTTACTTAATCGTTAACATAAAGTATACATGTTTATATAAGTACTGTAGGTATATAAGTATTCAGGTCTGAAATATGACATGAATAAAATACAATAAACAAATAAATATGAGTATCGATAACAGTGTCGATTGTTTATTGATCGCCGTAGTCAATCCCTAACAAGGTCGTATTCGTGCCCCGCGGATTCCGATGTATGAATATAATACTTATAAGCATACATCGGAATCCGCGGGGCACGAATGATTCAAGGTTGTTTAGTGATGGGACAATGTATCCACAAATATCGAAAATCGATCGTTATTTTAGAATAATATGGAATAATGTCGATTATTAAAACTGAGAGTATTTCTATAGAAAATAAAATATAATAAACAAATGTTGTATTTATTTTGTAGGTACAATACAAATCTGTTCAAACCACAATATTAGTTTTATTAGTATGGAATAGAAAGACTTTGATTTTTTTTACCAACTTACACGTGTTACATCATAATGATATTGAAGACTTTTTTGTTACTGTTATGAAACTGAATCGATTAGGCTATAAAAATCGACCACCTATTTTTTTATTTAAAGACATAAAAAAATATTTTACATAATAAAAAAAGGCCAAGGACCAAAAAAATAGGTCTTACAAAATTAGTTCATAGTACGCTAAGGGGGGGTTCTGTATCGGAAATAGATCACTTTTGAAGAACAAAGAATTTTTTTTTTACAAAAATTTTTTTTTTAATTTTAAATGCAAAACAAAAATTTTTCTTAATCGTTTCGGTTTCATGCCAGGAACAAAAAAGTCTTCCAACACGTATATCTCTTTCTTTCAGAAATTGTGAAAAACCACAATTTCAGTTTTATCAGTATGGAAATAGAAAGAATTTAATTTTTTTTACCAACTTACACGTGTTACATCATAATGGTCACGAAGACTTTTTTGTTACTGTTATGAAACTGAATCGATTAGGTTATTAAAATCAAACACCTATTTTTTTATTTAAATACCTACATAAAAAAATTTTTTCTTAAAAAAAGCCCAAGGTCCAAAAAATTTTATATAGGTTTTACTCCCTATATGATACAGAAACCCCCCTTAGCGTACTATGAACAAATTTTGAAAGACCTTTTATAAATATGTATTATATTTACTTAATTGTTAACATAAAGTATACATGTTTATATAAGTACTGTAGGTATATAAGTATTCAGGTCTGAAATATGACATGAATAAAATACAATAAACAAATAAATATGAGTATCGATAACGGTGTCGATTGTTTATTGATCGCCGTAGTCAATCCCTAACAAGGTCGTATTCGTGCCCCGCGGATTCCGATGTATGCTTATAAGGTACTAACAAAACATTGTGACTTGCGAAGTTTGTTTATCAGTTCTTCTTCGCATTGAATTTAGAACTGGCGGAATTTTCGACATGTCCAAGATTAGGTTACCTACCTGTGGATGAAATTATACAATAAACAATAAACAATAGCCGTTTCGTTCAGTGCGGTGGTACCAACCCGAGCGGGATAAACTCTACCACCTAGTAAGGTAAGAAGGGAAGGGACCTACAGTTTAATGTGGAATCGAACCACGGTCACCCTCCAACGGTCGAGCGGTCACCCATCCAAGTACTGACCGCACCTATATACAGTCGATCGACCGCACCACTGAGCTACCGTGGCTGGCATAGAATCTGACGTGAAGCGAACATAGTTTTTAAATGTATGTATGTATTTATTTTCAGTAATAACAGAAAATATATTAATGATAATTTTAACAAATTGAATAAGGCAACAAATAGGAACCAAATAGATTTTTTTTAAAGTACTATACCATTACAACAAGAATACTTAGTAAAACATAAAGAACATTAGTCCAAAAAGGCAGAATTATTGCTAGAAGTGCTTTCATCCAGTCAACCTTTGAAAAACTATGGAAGTTCGAAGGTAGTAATTATACCTTTGTAAGCGCCATTTTGTGCGATGTAATTAATTAATAATAATAATAATTTTCGCCCACTTTGCAGAACACTGGAAGGCGATGCCGCTACAGATGTTCTCGAGGGTACGTTGAGATGGCTATCCACGTGTTGCCTGAAGCACGAGCTGAACAGGCAGGCTGCGTTTAAGGCTGAACTTGTTTCACTGCTTCAGAGGTATTTGAAGGAATCCCAGCATCCTAAGGTAAGAATTTCTGTTATGTTTTTAAGCAAAGGAATACCCAGAAATGCCAGTTTCATGTACATCACGTACAGTTTTAATTTTGTAGGATTCCATATTCATATTTCTTCTACTTACATATTTTGGTTTAGGACTTTAGCCGTATTACAACTATCCATCACATTTTCTTTTATAGAAAGCGCGGCTTGTGGCGCCGAGCCACCCATAAGGAGTCTAACGACGCCCATGGACATTCGGTCGTACGCGGGGGTTGTGAATGCCATGCCGGCCTGACAGGTGCCTATTCACGCCTCTCTTGAAGGACCCGAGACTGTACTTGGGGGGAAATATGTAGGCAGGGAGAGCGTTCCAGAGTTTACCAGTTCTGTGGAGGAAAGATCTGCAGAACCGATTGGTACGCATCCGTGGTAAGTCCAGCGTAGGTGTAGGGATGCAATCCCTGCCCAGTGCGCGTTGTGCGGAGGTGGAAAGGGGACATCGGGATCGCATTAAACAGCTCCTCCGAGCATTTGGTGGAACTAAATGTGATGGACGGTGTTGTGCTGTAATGTAACAAGGGTACTTGCAGCACAGACTACTCTGCTTGTCCTGATTGTCGGGATACAGCGTGGATGTTTATGTATGTATGTGTGTACAACTATTCCAGCTCCATGGTGACTATTATTTATTTATTTATTAGAAAACAGACAGCCTAATCACGAAAGATAATAATAAAACATATGAAATTATCCATACATTGAAGTTTTTTTTTTCAATTTTTTTTTTTATGGGAAGCACAATGTATTGCGCGCGTCAGACTAGCGCAGAGGGGAAGTCCGATGGCGCCCACGGGCATTCTGATATTTACAGGGGCTGCGAATACCATGTCGGCCGGCTAGGTGCACCTTCACATTATGTTTGAAGGCTCCCAGACTGTACATTAGAGAAAAGGATGCAGGTGGGAGTGCATTCCACATGTTGGCAACCCTATAAATAAAACATTTACAGGATCAATGGATATGACTCCCTTCTTATATTACTAGGTGGTAGGGTTTAACCCACCCGGGTTGGTACCACCGCACTGAATGAAAGGTCGGTCGAAACGACTATGTAAATAGTTTGTGTTTTCCGTCCAGTTCAGTTGTAGCCGGCACGACCGAAGGGAAGCACTGACGTGGCACCAAGTTCACCCGGTGTTATGGGCTCACATCACGGATGTTGTAGGTGATGTAGCCAACCGTGTCAGTTTCCATAAAAAAAAAACAAAAAATCTATTTGCCCTAAGTGGGGGGATATCGACAGTGTGTGGAAGTTTGGCCATATTTTGTTTCCTGGTGAGACCATTGTTTAGTGGGATCAAACTTGTGTGTCATTTCGTTCCATAGACATATTTCCACTCTATGGAAAGATTTTCATCATCTAATCGATCTCTGCCTTTTCTATAGTTATAAGAAAATTCAAATCATTTTTTCGCACTTATTTTCTTACAATGAATGATATGACAGAGAACTGACTAGGTACCGTGTCAGTATAGAGCTCACAGAAGATGAGCCTTAGTCTTGGCCCGTAACAACACGTGAACACTGATAATTGTTGCCGCAGATACTGTGCGAGCTGCTACTGGTGTTCCGGAGACTTGTCCTGGACGACGACATCCGAGTGGAGTTCGGCAAGGCGCACGATCACGCGAGAGAGATAGCAGCGTACGCACTCACACCGCTCACGCACTTACTCAATGGTTAGTGTAATTATCTCTCGATCGAAGTGTAAACACTTTTTCACTGATGTTCTGCCACATATTAAGAAAATATGCTACGCTCAATGGAAAGAGCATTTTGATGGAATATCAGTGAGAAAGGGTATCTGGTATAAAAGCCTGCAAAGTGAACCAAGACAACAGCCGTGGTTTGTGGGCCGGGCCTACATATGTCAAGAGTGGACATCACTAAAGTTCTAAGGCTTCGGTCAGGTCACACTCCACTAAACAAAAGTGCATTTTTAATGCGTAAAACAGAGTCCCCAAATTGTAGCTTTTGCATGAAAGAGGAGGACCAATTCCATGTTCTCATGGAGTGTGGTCGGAATGTCAACCTGAGAAAAGATTTAGTCATAAGTTTACAGACGGATGGGATGAACTTGGTATGTGCTATACATTGTGCACTGAGTGATCCACTCTCCGCGCACTGTCAAGAAGTTATAAAATTCTTTAAAAGTTCTCTCACTTTGAGGGATGTTTAATTAATTTCTGAACTCTATCAACTTGAAAGTCACCATCGGGCTGACATTTCCGAATACGGCTGAAGCCCTAAACTTAAATTAAGATTTAAAAAAAAAAAAAAATTATCTCTCGATCGATCAGAGCCGTTTCGACCGAGGTTTCGCTCAGTGCGGTGGTAACAACGCGGCCGGGATAAACTCTACCACCTAGTAAGGTCAGAAGGGAAGGGACCTACAGTTTAACGTGACATGATGTTGGTGTTCCCCTTTGGCCAATAACGAACATTATTTGAATGTTTTATGTTTATATGTTAGTACTAAGTACGTACTCGCTTTATATATATTTTATTAGCAAAAAACCTCAACTCAACTTCCAGTGTCCGATGCCAAATACGACTTTGGTGACGACAGCATAAGGCTCAATGTGGAACCGTGCAAGTTGACTGTTCGCAAAAATTATGCGACATCATGAAGGTGCAATAGATCGAAAATTAGGAGATAATATGTCGCGGTCCGGTGGCGTAATTGGTTATCGCGTTGGCGGCTCAAGCCAGAGACCCAGGTTCGAATCCTGGCCGGGATGTATTTTTAGGTTTCCGTATCCCAGACGGAAGCCTATTACTAAGACTCCGTCGTCCGTCCGTCCATCCGTCCGTCCGTCCGTCCGAGGGCTGTATCTCTTTAACCGTAATAGTTCGCCCGTTGAAACTTTCACAGAATATGCGTTACTATGGCGGATGAAACAACAAATAATAAAAAAAAAGTTAAAAATTAAGGGGGCCCCCATACAAGAAACATTTTATTAAAATAGATTAGTCACACTATTTAATAACAGATGGTGCAAACGACTTTTATACATTGCATGCATTGTTAGGTGCTGTCATTTTCCCACCGTAAAGTGCTATCAACCTCATTGAGGCGTCTCTAAAAGATAGCCGCTTCTTAATCTTTGGTCATTCCAAAAAAATCATTTTCAGAAGTTTGATGTTTGACAGATCACTTTTAAAAAATAAAGTGACGTTACTATGGTAACAGCTGTCAGTGAGCAAAGATGGAGACCTGTCATAACATAAACATAATATATCTGATAAATTCAAATTCGAAGACCGTGCCACCTGAGCGGATAGGCGGATATAATTGATAGTGGATAGATACGGCCCTTAGTAAGGGCGTAAGGCAGGGGGATGTGATCTCACCCAAGCTCTTCACGAACGCATTAGAAGATGTGTTCAAGACGCTTGAGTGGGACAACATGGGTATCAACGTGAATGGAGATCTTCTCAGTCATCTGCGCTTCGCCGATGACATTGTCCTTCTGTCAAATTCCCGAGATCAGCTTCAGACCATGCTGGAAGACCTCTATACAGCGTCGATGAAGGTGGGTCTGAAGATGAACCGGGACAAAACCAAGGTCATGGCGACCGAGGTTATGACGGGAGGACAAAATCGTTATTGACGGAGAAGTGATCGAACAGGTTGAAGAGTACGTATATCTCGGTCAAATTCTGCGGCTTGGTAGACAAGGTCTGCTAAAGGAGGTCGAGAGACGAATTCAACTGGGTTGGGCTGCCTTCGGAAAGTTAAAATTCGCCCTGAGGTCTGATCTTCCGCAAAATTTAAAAACCCGTATATATGACCAGTGTGTCCTCCCGGTTATGACGTACGGGTGTGAAACGTGGACGCTGACGGTCGGTGTTGTCCAAAGGTTGAAAGTTGCCCAGCGAGCAATGGAGCGAGCCATGCTGGGAATAACGCTACGTGATATGGTGCGTAACGAGGCAATCCGCCGACGCACCAAAGTAGTCGATATTGGATACCGGGTGGCTAAGCTCAAGTGGCAATGGGCTGGGCACGTCAGCCGAAGAGACGACGACCGCTGGAGTAACCGTGTCCTACACTGGCGGCCGTGGACAGGAAAACGGAGTGTGGGAAGACCACCCGCCAGGTGGGACGACGACATCAAGTACGTCGGCGGAAAGCAGTGGTTCCGTACCGCTGAAGGCCGGGAGGACTGGAGGAAAATTGGAGAGGCGTATGTCCAGCAGTGGACGCTTACACGCTGACTGACTGACTGACTGACTGACTGAGATACGGCAACCTTCGCGCGCGAGTAAAACTCGCACTTGACACATTTTTTTTTCCGATGATTTTCGCTTTGCATTTCTCTAATAAAAATATATTATTTGAATGTGACCAACAGAAAACATGAACAACGGCCCCCTAGCGTCGGAGCTGATGTCGACGATCGCGGCGCTGCTGGTGCGGAATGAGTTCTGCCAGACGGTGGCGGACGCGGGCGGCGCCGCGACACTGTTCCACGTCACCACCGCTCACTACGAGCAGGTGGCCATCACTCAGCAGGCGCTCAAGTTGTGCGTTGCATACTAAATTACATCCTTATATGTTTATATTGTATTGTATAGTATTGTTTATTGATCATTCATAGGCAGTTAGACTGCACTGGACCTTGTCACAATTTGTTCTATCCGGTTCGATTACACCCACGAATAGTGTCCGACCGAATATTCGGTTTCGGCTTTCTGCTTTCGGCCTTTCGGCCAATATTTGCAACATTCGGCAAACTTACGGTTTCGGCCGAAAGTAGTGGTCACTTTCGGCCCAACTGAAAGTTGTTAGACAGACAAACCGACCGACCGCGCGCACGCGACGCGACGCGAACGCCGCGACGCGATTACGCGATTGGCGGATTTGGCGGCCGGCGCGCAGGCACACACTGCCTTAATACTTCAATACCATACATACTTTCGGCTACGGCTTTCGGTTTCGGCTTTCGGCTTCGGCTTTCGGCTTTCTGCCGAAAGTAGAATTTTGCCGAAATTCGGCTACGGCTTTCGGCCGAAAGTGAAAGTACACTTTCGGTCGGACACTACCCACGAAGGAGAAACGACAAGAAAGTTCGCTGGGTATATTTTTTTCATACTTACATATTTTTACAAGTACTTAGTGACTAGCCACGTAATAACACCGCCCATAGTCTATCAAAAACACGGCTTGAGGGCAAGATTAACAATTTTACTGAGAGTTCTGACTACAAAGACTTATTAATTAAGTGTGTAGTAGGTGTAAAGAGCCTTTGTCAAACTTTGATACGTAATTTGTATCAACATAATTGAAGATGGCGCCTACCGAATAGAGCGTGTGAAGCATTTTAACTAATCATGACATTTAACTAATATGAAGCATTTCATAACACGCCATAGATGGCGTGAGTTGCGCTAGCCATGACATGGCGATACGGAACCCTCGGTGCGCGAGTTCGACTCGCACTTGGCCGGTTTTTAGGTTATGGTACACCGTACGGAAGTAATGTTTTCACCAATGTCTGATTTTGTTTTAGGATCAAGGCGCTGGCGGGTAACGATGACGTCAAACGGTTGCTGGTGAAGAGCGGCATCGTTCCTGTGATAGTCTCACTGTTGAACAGGCATATGGTGAGATGAACATACTGTTTTTTTTTTATTTTCAATTTTTTTTATGGCAAGTGCGACATTTTTTTTTTCTCCTCTCCGTGCTCCATCTGTCATCAGCTTTATAGACTTTATCAGATTCGTTGCATGTAATTTTCCTTTTGGAAGCTGCTGTCCATCAACTACAGCTTCAACTTTAATTGTGCAGCAGGATTACAACTGCTCGGCCGGTACATTTTGCCGCTTTAGTCGCGACACTACGTTTGTTCTGTCCAATAAGCCCACTGCCAGAGTATTTACGTGCTGCTGGAGGCAGGTCTTGTATTTTATTGACCGCTTCTGGATTTCCTCCTTCACAGTTGTGAAAGTGCAGCCACACAAGACAGAAAGTGCGACATGGCTTCATTGCACCTACGTGTCAGGTGTCTAACTATGCCAATGGACATTCTGTAACTCGCGGGGTTTGAATGATATGCCGGCCTGACAGTAGCGTTTTCACACCCCTTTTGAAAAAGCCATATTCTTTTAAATTTTTTTTTATTGCTTCCGAACTAGGTGGCTGTGCCCGAAGTCGAAGCCTCAGGCGCAGCCAATTTCTCCCCCGAGGAGGTGCCGGTCCGGCTTGGAGGTGGACTAATGTCGCTGGCGGAAGGCTATTAACCCGCGATTTGAAGATCCGTCGATTGTAGGAGTGGGGTGTATATTGTACTCTATGAAAGATAGATTTGAGAAAGAGCGTAGTGAGAGATCGTTGTGGCCTTGGTTGCCGGTGTTGTGCTGTAATTTCCCAGAGTCCATGCAGCACAACACCGATTACTCTGCTTACCTTGTTTGTCGGGATACAGCGTGCGGTGTGGATAGATAGATGGATGGATGTTGTGCAATATATAAGGTCTTTCAATAGTAGGTAACGATACGCTAAGGGGTGTATGTGTATCAGGTACTGAACATGTTCCCATACCAATATATTTTTTTTCGATATAAAAACATACTTTTAAGGTGAATATCTTCACGTATTAAATTTGAGGAGTGAGTAGGTTTTTTATATCGTAAAAAAATATATATTGGTATGGGAACATGATCAGTATCTGATACACATACACCCCTTAGCGTATCCTTACCTACTATTGAAATACCTTATAGAATATTTTGATTTCATTTTATGTGTTAGTATTGTTTCTTTGAACTACAGAACAACGCCAACGCGACAGCTCTTTCGCTCTCGTGCATAACGGCGCTGACGCTACGCGAGCCGGCGCACAGCGTTCAGTTTGTGGAGAGCGGCGCGGCGGAGGCTGTCGTGGCGGCGATGAAGCAGCATCCGGAGGTCGTTAGTGTGCAGGTATGTTTGACTTTGTTATTTTCTTTGTTTTGGTTTTTTTTTTTATGGAAACTAACACGGTTGGCTACATCACCTACGAGTCAGCCCATAACACCGGGTGTACTAGGTGCCATGTCGGTGCTTCCCTTCATCTCATGTCGGCTACACTGAACTGGATGAAAACACATACTATTTACATAGCCGTTTCGACCGACGTTTCATTCAGTGCGATGGTACCAAACCGAGAGGCATAAACCCTAACACCTAGTAAGGTAAGAAGGGAAGGGACGTACAGTTTTACGTGGAATCCGAACCACGGTCAGCCTCCAACGACCGCGCTCAAAGTTGTTTAATAAAAGTCGACTGACCGCACCACTTAGCTACCGAGGCTGGCAAATATGTATGTGGGTGAATCAACTTTTTCTTGTTTTTGGTATCTGTCTTTATTATCATATCAGGGTACTATCTTGACAAATTCACCTTATTTTTAATAGTTACAGCAACTCTCAGATAATTGATTAATAAGAAAGAAGCTGTACAAAAAATTTTGAGTAATTAAAAAAATATTATATTGGTTACCCTGAGGACAACCCCTTTTTCCATACAAAACTGGGGACAAAATTGTCCCCTGGGTCACCCCTAAAAATTTGGTTGATATTTTAAATAGTTCTCTACTTTTATTTCAATTGCCTGTCAACCTAAGTATTTTATACTTATTGATTTTCAACTAAGTAATAAATTGTAATAGACTTTTTTTTTCGTATTTGACTTTGCAGCTGGTTTTTACGTTGCAAGAAAAAGTTGATCCACCCATATAATATATTATATATGAATATATATAATATATTATATATATAATAATATTATATATATAATATTATTATATATATAATATAATATATTATATATATAATAATATTATATATATAATATATTATATATGAATATATTTAAGCTTATTCTAGCGTTATAAACCGAACTCACATAATATAATAAAATCTTACCAACAGAGGAATGCATGCTGGGCCATCCGCAACATGGTGGCGCGTTGCCGCACTCTCAACGTGAAGTTCCTCGAGATGGGAGCGGAGAGTTGTCTCAACAGCGCGCGCGGCCGCTTCGCAGGCGAGCTCGGCGCGGACGCGCGAGCCGCCCTGAGGGACCTCGACTGCCACGTTAAGCTGGAGGAGCAGTGGAAGGGGCGCGGCGTCCAGATGCTGAACGATTAGGCGGACATTTTGTATTCTTGTTTAGGATCAGATGTGGGTAGGGTTGCCAGGTGGCCGGGACTGAGCGGGATTGTCCAGAAATTTTACTCTTTCTCCAGAGTCCCTCTTTGGAAAAATTTATCCCGGCAAAATTAAGTCCTCCGCCAAGTTGAAAGCAGCGTTAGCTTTGGCCTAGCCTACCTAGCCCATGTGCACGAGCGCGGTGGTATTTTTAAAAGGTATTTTGCTTTCAAGGCATTTTTATTAGTTTAATTGATTTGTCCCGACTTAAATCGTAAAATCCCGAAATTTTAAAATCATGTCCAGAAAATGCACATCTCTGATCTGGCAACCCTAGATGTGGGCACGCTTAGTTCGAGAAGGGTATAAAACTGCAAATTAATTAAAAAAAAATATTGAATATTTAAAAAAAAATTCAATTTATGATCTGCTTGTTGTCGAGCCACAGAGAAGGTCGAATTGCTCGAATCGAAACATTAAAAATTTTCAATGGCCATTACGGCGTAGCCAACCTTAATTCAAGTGCATTGAAGTGGAAATCCATAATATACAACTGGTCCCCTGAGCTGCTTAAGTTCTACTTAAATGCATTCCAGCTTACTCTCCCCGACCCGAGTAACCTAGTTAGATGGGGGAAATCTACAAATAGACTATGCCCGTCATGTAAGGAGTTCGTAGGCACGGCCGAACATTTGTTATGCGGATGCAAAATACTACTTGAGCGAGGCCAGTATTCCTACCGTCATGATAAAGTACTCCAAATCATCAGAGAGGCCATCAACCTGTCAATTGCACGGACCAGGAAAGGGCAAACCAGTAGCGGCTTCCAGAAGGTCAAATTTGTGAAACCTGGAGCCAATAAGCTACCCAAAGATAGGACAAAACCTTCTTCAATTTTGGGAGCAGCAAAGGATTGGGAATTGTTGATGGACACACATGAGAAGCATTACCAAATGCCTTCGGAAATCTGTACCACAGCATTAAGACCGGATATACTCATATTCTCAAAAGCGACAAAGCATGTAGTACTTGTTGAACTTACAGTTCCATCAATGGGAAAGTAACATACCGAAGGACCACAACATCAAACTTAACAAGTACTGCAACTTAGTAGACCGGATTGTGAGAAACGGATTCAAGACGGATCTCTTCGCTGTGGAAGTCGGAGCAAGAGGACTACCAGCGAAGTCGCTCTACAGTCTCTTCAAGAATCTAGGGCTCCCAAGATCGACGCTAAGCTCATATATGGAGAGAGCTTCGAAAACGTCACTGGAAGCATCCTACAGAATATGGATAGGTAGAGAGAGGGAGGTCGAGAGCGGGACTGGTGGTTTCCCCGCGTCCTAGTCAACGCAGACTAGCTGACGAGGGCTTGAAGCGAGCCGAAACGTGAAGCATGCGCGGGAAATTTAGAGTGGCCACTCGCTAGTCCCGGCCTCGATTAATACCCTCCTCTACTGCCGATGGGCCCGGATATGTTCCGTGAAGCCATCGCATCCACACCTTCCCTACACAATGAACACCAAGTAGAGACACCGTGGTGATTGTTTAAAATTAAACCGAAACACTTCCAACTCCAACCCAAGAAAGTATTTTCTAACAAACCGAGTAGTGGACTCTTGGAACAAGCTACCACAAGAAGTGATAAGTGCTATCTTAGTGAATGGTTTTAAAAATCTACTTGACAAACATTTGTTAAATGTAAACAAAAAATAAAAACAAAGACTAACAATAAAATAAAATAAATAATAAAATAAGATCTATCATAAACAGTACACTCAACAGGCGAAGTACACGCATCAGCTGCAAGCTGCTAGTGTATATAAATCAATAACAATAATAATAGTATCTGGATCTGCAGCATGAGGCCAAAATACCAAAATGTGGCCCGTGGACTCGACGATCGTTGTGCCCAAAGTCGTATCAGCGCATGGGCTGATAGCGAAGAGCCTCGACGACCACCTTAAGAGGCTCTCACATGGTTGGGTCAAGGGCCAAAACCAGAAGGCAGCCCTGCTCGACACTGCACGCATCGTCCGGAGGTTTCTCTCCCTAGGGCCCGACCATCGGTAGCTTGGGTTCGCCCATTTAAATTTATAAAAACGAAATGTGTAAATAAATGGATGAAATAATAATTATAAGGTAGG
Source organism: Nematopogon swammerdamellus (assembly GCA_946902875.1). Taxonomy (NCBI): domain Eukaryota; kingdom Metazoa; phylum Arthropoda; class Insecta; order Lepidoptera; family Adelidae; genus Nematopogon; species Nematopogon swammerdamellus. The sequence goes on from OX336359.1 coordinate 12,870,005, forward strand.
AGTTTATGCTGGCTCTAATTTCTAGTAAAACAAGTGTAGCCAGTGCGCGGAGTAGCAGGAGGAGGCACGACTTGGTACTCCACCAATTATGTACGTCATATTTAACTGCACGTGCGCTGTATCGCGACATCTTCTAAAGGTGCGTACAGACATCGCGAGGCATGCGGTGCGAATGGTTCGTCACGCATGCTTCAACCTGAGGCATGCGCGCAACATTTATGCAAAACTCCTGAATGGCACATGCTCAAGCTGAGCACGCAAACAAGCACGCACGCACATGCTCAAGCTGACGCACTGACATGCGGCGCGAATGGCAAAACAATAACAGCCGTCCACACGGAACGCACGGCTCGCACTGAGGCAGTCTCGCAACGAGCGTACGCGGCGAATGCTCTCAGTGAGCACTCACGTACACACAGCCCGAGGCATGCGTGACGAACCATTCGCGCCGCATGCCTCGCGATGTCTGTACGCACCTTAACATTCACTTCGTCCGTTCCACTAACGTCGCCTTCTTCGATGATGTACGCCACCAGTAAGGTGGTGAGATGTAACCAGTTAGCTTAGGCTCCAACTTCTCCTTGGGTCTAGCTGATTTTAACTGTCAGTCTATCAATGCTATTTCAGGGTGCAAGCAAATATTTCTAAAACAATTTTTTTTCCCATTTCTTTATTAGATATCGAAAATGAAGAGAAAAAATATGTTCGTATTTTTTCTCTTCATTTTCGGTTTTTCCTTTATCTAATGTAAACATATAAAAATAAAAATATAATTTGTTTTCCCTCTAGAATGTTTTCAATGGGACCGTATGTTCGATGAAGCGATTGAAACTGGTGCTTTATTAATTGCTTTATAAAATGTATTTATCAACTCATTCCTGTATTAATTTATTAATAGCTTTAACATTTTGATAATAAACTTTTTTATAAAAATAAATATTTAGTTTTATTTATAAACAACAATTTGAGGTTATAGTGCAGTGTACTTGATTTCCAACGAAGGGAGATACTCCGTTCTCCATCTTTCGTTGCGGAGGTCTGCAGCCGCCCTGGTCATCTTGTGGTCTTTATGATGGAAATCGGGGTGGATGGGGATCAAGGGGTTCTGCACGAAGGTTTGGTGGCAGAGAGACACCACCCTGTCCAGTCCAGTGTAGCCGGCACAACTGAAGGGAAGCACTGACATGGCAACTAGTTCACCAAGGTGTTATGAGCTGACAGATGTAGTAGGTGATTTAGCCAACCGTGTCAGTTTCCATAAAAAAAACCCTCTAAACAATGAGGCTGTGAAGAATTGACTGCGATATTTCACAGTAAATGAGCAGTGGAATATTGATCGCAAGGTGCGGGGTTCGATTCTGGCCGACAGACACCAACTTATTTCTGATTGAAAATGACATGCATTCCTACAGCTGCTGCTTCACCGTTCGGAGCCAGTGTAAAACTGTAGATCCCTTCCCTTGCCCCTTACTAGCTGGTCGGTTCAGTAGATCCGGAGATAGACACCGGAGTAATCTCAGAAGGGTTCTTTTTTGCATTTTGCGGTAGGATCATAGTTGTAACGGCCACTAAATAAAATTTAGGAAATGATTATTGGGATCAATAGTAACAAAAAAGTCAAATAACTTTTTTCTTAATTCCCTTTAAATAAAAAGTTAGTTTTCATACAAACTAATTGATTAATTTAGTGTAAAAAGGATTTACACTTTATAAATATATATTTTTTATAATTAAATACTATACAACTTTTTGTTGCTTTATTTTTTATGTACACATATTTTAGTAATAGAAAAAAAAGCACATTTAATGAGTAAAAAGGATCTAATGTTCCTAACGGATGTGAGAATGAAAGGTGCGCGCGGTGAGTGAGGGCGGGGTGGTGTTGGCGGAAGCGCCACCGCGGCGGATGCAGAGCTACAACAAAACGTCAAATTACACTTGACGAAAACATAAATTTCAAGAATGGATATCTCGAAAACTAGACACTTTAGTTGAGAAAAACTGTATTTTACTTTTTTGTCTCGGAAAAACATGAGGATTGCACTGGCGAATTTAATGTAATGACCGTTACAACATCCTGTATAAAAAAACCATAAATTGCATTTTATGACTACACAACTGAATTAATTTGATTACACTGTTATGCAGTGTTGACTCACAGAGAATAACTTGCATTTAATCATTTATTGAAAGTAATACTGTCAGTAATATTGAAAGTAGTACAGTAATACTGAAAAAAATATGTTTGTCAATAACAACAAAAGATTCATTCAGTTTCATTTATTTTAAAATCTAAAAAATAACTTCAAAATCTTAAAACTAACACTTACAATTTTAGTTTGTACATGTACAGTAATTATCGTTCATTTGCTTAGATTTTTAATCAAACGCAACATTAAAAAATAAAACATAACTTGTATTTTGTTACATTTAAATTCCTGTAAACTTGTCACAGCAAAAAAAAACTTAATAAAAAATGTGATTTTCATATGAAAACATGTTATTGGTACATACTTATAATTGAAAAGATTTCTTTGAATTATTACGGATTATTTGAATATTATTTATCATCAATAAGAATGAATACATTTAGGAATCTGAGTGTTACTACTGGGTTCATTGACTTGCAAATTATATAATAAATTGTTAACATTTGGTTTCAAAAACTATTTAGGCCATCAAACACTCTCCTTGCATCATATCATAATATCATAATTCAACAATAATTGTTGAATTGTTGAACTAATTATTAGTTAACAGTTCACTGGAAGATGTATGTAAATACAGAAAGGTGGTGATGCTACATCTGAAACCCACTTATGGTCCTATGACTTTTAGAATTTTTTTTTCATTTTCTTCAAGTAATTTCCGAAAAAATTAAAAAAATTTCAGCATCACATAGGGAAACAGTTTTCTGTCGAAAAAAAAATGGCCAAGTGCGAGTCGGAGTCTGAGGGTTCCGTACCATCATACAATATATTATAATTTGTTGTTTTACTTTAGAGTTTCAACTATAGTCACACCAAGATTGATACTTGTATGGGGACCCCCTAAATTTTTTACTTAATATATATATTTTTTTTGTTATTTAAGCGGCGGGTGCCGAGTGGTTTGGGCATCGGCTTCTCATGCGAGAGGTCCTCGGTTCGAATCCGGTCGGCGTGTACCAATGAGTTTTTTCTGACGAAAAAATATATGTGCATACTACACCTGCTGTTTCACCGTTCGGAACCGGTGTAAAACTGTAGGTCCCTTCCCTTGCCCCTTACTAGGTGGTAGGCTCAAATTGTAGCCGACTGGGTTGGTACCAACGTACTGAATGTAAGATGGCCGCATAGCAGCCTCGGTTGTGTTCTCCTCTAGTCCAGTATAGCCAAGGGAAGTCTCCGGTATGGCACCTACCTTCTTGGAGGTGATATTGGCTGGTCGGAGCATGCGCTATGGCCCCTCCGACTCAGCCACCCATACCGGATTACATAAAAAAAAAACAAATAACACATGTTCTGTGAAAATTTTAACCAGCTACCGATTACAGTTCAGAAGCCCTTTAAAGGTAGGACAGACAGACGGCGTAGGCTTAGTAATAGAATGTCCTATGGTACGGAACCCTAAAAAACATACAAAGCATAGTAGTTACAAGTAATCCTGTACAATGTAACATCTGTAGAGATCGTCTATTCAAAAAAATTGGTTGTCTGTAAAGTCGGTTTACGGACGATAGTTTTACGTGATAACGTCATAAAGTGCTTTCAATTTCTGCTGCCCTGGTATTTTAGAACCAGAGAGATAACAAGCCGACGCTTGGGCCGATTGTGCCTCTCTATCGCTTGTTACGCGCTCTCGCTTGCACACACAGGCTCAGATGGAACGTGACACTTTTTCGTGCGTGCAGCCGGTGTTCATAAATTTATAAGATGTGACGTTATCACGTCAAAATGAACGCCTCTCCACAAATCTTTATTGTTTCAATGTGGAAGAGGAAATACCTACTGCAACACTTGCATGTGTGCGTGCGGCGATTTTACGATTCGCCCTCGCAACTAGTTGGTCAACTAATCGTGCGATCAGTGCATGTATTGCCTTTGTATGGCGGAGAGCTCGCTCTTTGTATGGAACGACACGTACGCTCTGTCGTGCGATCGCGTCATTAATGCACTAGTTGGCCAACAGATCCGGCTAGATCGAGCCGGTGAATGAATCAGACTGAATGACCAATGACAAAGAACAAATTTGTGTGTAAACCTACGTATTGCGTCTGTAAACCTACTGTGCACGTGAGCGTAAACAAAGTGGAGGGACGTTCATTTTAACATTAGACGATCTCTACCACTGGAAATATGTACATACTCCAATTAATAAAAAGAACTCAATTGCAAACAAACTTAATATAACTTGCGACTTAGTAAATATTTTAATCTCGGTAGTGTGACATTTTTTTGTCGGTTAGTGAACATACACGGTGTTTATGATTTATGATTTGAAGTTAAGAGTTAGGGCCCCTGATGCGAACAGTTCGGGCAAGATAACTATCAAGCAGCAAGTAAGTCATGCAGACCCACCTGCTGCGTGACTCGGTGGAAGGACCGTGACTAGGTGAGATGTGGCTAGCCTGTCGACCTATAGCACGGCATCTCGTCCTTATCCCTTAGTCGCCTTTTACGACAAGCACGGGAAGGGATGCAGTGGGGCTATTCTTTTTAAGTACCGGCCCCACCACGATACACGGTGTTACATTAACAGGTCTTAGGACCCGAACCGAAAGGGGGTGATTCTACACAGATATAAACCTGAACAACTTGTGTTCTGCGACTTTTTATTTTGAAAATAATATTTTTTTAACCAAAAAAATTGTTGTAGTTTAAAATCTGTCTTCGGTAAAATAAAGTGCCACGTATAATGTAACACCATGTGTAGTACAAAATTGCTAGAATAGAGTCTTATTTAAAACAATTTCAAAACTCTTGCCTGCCTACCCATCGACGCATCTAGCGTGATGATGTAGGCATTTAAGGCATTCATATGTCAAAAATTCTATGAAATATGTCAAAACTACAGTTAAACAAATCAGAAAACTGCTAAGTATTTCAGTAGAAAATAATAGCTATAATAACATCAGCAATATTTCTGACTTTCAACTTTACTTTTGATGGATAAAACATAAAATATACCATAGACAAAATCACAAAAGGAGAATTTGTCTCTCACAAAGGTGAAATTCTTTCTCACAAAGGTGAAATTCTCTCTCACAAAGGTGAAATCATCTCTCACAAATGTGGAATTCTCTCTCACAAAGGTGTAATTCTTTCTCACAAAGGTGAAATTCTCTCTCACAAAGGTGAAATCATCTCTCACAAAGGTGAAATTCTCTCTCACAAAGGTGAAATCATCTCTCACGAATGTGATATTGTCTCTCACAAAGGTAAAGTTCTCTCTCACAAAGGTGAAGTTCTCTCTCACAAAGGTGAAATCATCTCTCACAAAGGTGAAATTCTCTCTTACAAAGGTGAAATTATTTCTCACAAAGGTGAAACTCTCTCTCACAAAGGGAGTGAGATAAGTCTACCTATGCGCCTATATTTCTTGTTTCTTGTCGTGTACTGTTCTTCGTTCAATTGCGTGAAATAAAGAGTTTCCATTCTATTCTAAAGGTTAACCTTTCTCTCACAGCACTATTCACCCGCATATTCTTCGTCATACATTTGAGCACAAATATAAAGTTATCACCCCATGTTTTATTGAGTCCACGCCACAGAGTGGAATAACGTCCGCGCACTAAATGCTAGTAGGCCGCTCGCGCCCGCTCTAGGAAACTTTCGCACTTCCATTTCTTGTAATTGATTATTCGCTTGCCGTTCATGATGGTGTGCACGGATATCTGGTCGTTGTACTCCAGGTTCGAGAGCAGCTGCAAATGTTCACATATTATTTAAGATCACACTGTATCCCGATTAATCAGGTTAAGCAGAGCGGGCAGTGTTGTGCTGCAAGTACCGTGTGGGTTTAAAAGAATAGCCCCACTGCATCACTCCCCGTGTATGTCGTAAAAGGCGACTAAGGGATATGACTCCCTTCTTATATTACTTGGTGGTAGGGTTAAACCCGCCCTGGTTGGTACCACCGCACTGAATGAAAGGTCGGTCGAAACGGCTATGTAAATAGTTTGTGTTTTCCGTCCAGTTCAGTGTAGCCGGCACGACTGAAGGGAAGCACTGACGTGGCACCAAGTTCACCCGGTGTTATGGGCTGACATCACGATGTTGTAGGTGATGTAGCCAACCGTGTCAGTTTCCATAAAAAAAAAAAATAATTAGGGTGAACATGGGGTGAACTCTAATTTTTTATTTAATTATCAGACATGGTGGCTGAGTTAGAGAGGCCAGAGAAGGCGCCCTAATGGAGAATTCCCTTGAATTGTTGGCTATATTGGACTAGATGAGAACACAGCCGAGGCTACTATGCGGCCATCTTACGTTCAGTACGGTGGTATCAACCCGGTCGGCTACAATTTGAGCCTACCACCTGGTAAGGGGCAAGGGAAGGGACCTACAGTTTTACACCGGTTCCGAACGGTGAAGCAGCAGGTGTAGGTATGCAAGTATTTTTCGATCAGAAAAATCTCATTGGTGCATGTCGCACCGTTTCGAACCTCAGACCCTGAGATCAAGAATTAATAACAGCACAACACCAACTGCCACGTTTTGCAAAGCATTCGGGCCAGATAACTATCAAGCAGCAAGAAAGGCACAATTTGGTGGAAGGTGTCAAAGCAAGAGGTGGCTAGCCTCTATGGCTAGGTAGTTATCTTGTCCGAATAATGTGCACACAACACCAATTACTTTGCTTACCCCGATTGTAGGGATATAGCGTGTGATATGAACACACATTGCTAAGAAAATTTGTCGACATTGCTAAGAAAATAAGCAAGCTGAAGTGGCAGTGGGCTGGGTACATCTGTCGTAGACCCGACAACCGATGGGGTAGACGGGTGCTCGAATGGAGGCCATGTACAAGCAAACGTAGCGTGGGATGACCCCCGGCTAGGTGGACAGATGACCTAAAAAACTGTAAGGGTTCCTTGTTGACTACGGAACCCTAAAAAAGGTAGCCGGGAGTGGATGGATGAGAAGAGCGGAAGACCGCGTGTGGTGGCGTGCCTTGGAAGAGGCCTATGTCCAGCAGTGGACCGATACAGGCTGATGATGATGAACACATAACATATGTTTGGCCAATGAAGATGTGAAGAGGGCAGACATATATTGTTACCTTGGGAGTGAGAAGGAAGTACTGAGCATTGTCGCAATCCGTGGTCACTTTGATGAGGAGTTGGAACATCTTGCGCTCGTTCATCGGGTCCATGCCCTGGTTTATTTCGTCCACACATCTGGAAGTAGCAGTAATTATGTTTCAGATCATCTTAAATATACAGGCTATTGCGGCAGTCACTAAATCAATTTTAGGTGCAGATTCATTGGATCAATGGGAATAAAAAACCGCTAAGTGCGAGTCGGCCTCGCGCATCGACGTTTCCGCAACACAAAAAAATACCGTTGAAAAAACATGGGGAACCCCTTAATTTGTTGTTATATCCGCCAAAATAAACACATAATCTGTTAAAATTTCAATGGTTCCAAAGATACGGCCATCGGACGGACAGAGAGGCAGACAGACAGACAGACAGACATTGTACGCTTATGATTATGATTTAAAGCCTGAGAGTTTGGCCCCCTGAGCCCAGTTGTCACTGCGACCTAGGGAGATCTATTGTGATCTCTCTAAAGTTTATAGCTCACCCCCAAGTCCGATTTCCGCTATGAACCGAGTTCTGATGAACCGAGACTGCGTGTGCCGGTTCAGCTGTTGCAGCCGCTCCGACTCCCGGAAGCTCACCTGAAGGGTACGGTGGTCAGCTGCTGCAGCGACATGAGGTAGAGGGCGGTGCTGAGCGCCCGCTCGCCGCCCGACTGCGTGTGCCGGTTCAGCTGCTGCAGCCGCTCCGACTCCCGGAAGCTCACCTGAAGGGCACGGTGGCCAGCTGCTGCAGCGACATGAGGTAGAGGGCGGTGCTGAGCGCCCGCTCGCCCCCCGACTGCGTGTGCCGGTTCAGCTGCTGCAGCCGCTCCGACTCCCGGAAGCTCACCTGAAGGGCACTGTGGCCAGCTGCTGCAGCGACATGAGGTAGAGGGCGGTGCTAAGCGCCCGCTCGCCGCCCGACTGCGTGTGCCGGTTCAGCTGCTGCAGCCGCTCCGACTCCCGGAAGCTCACCTGAAGGGCACGGTGGCCAGCTGCTGCAGCGACATGAGGTAGAGGGCGGTGCTGAGCGCCCGCTCGCCGCCCGACTGCGTGTGCCGGTTCAGCTGTTGCAGCCGCTCCGACTCCCGGAAGCTCACCTGAAGGGTACGGTGGCCAGCTGCTGCAGCGACATGAGGTAGAGGGCGGTGCTGAGCGCCCGCTCGCCGCCCGACTGCGTGTGCCGGTTCAGCTGTTGCAGCCGCTCCGACTCCCGGAAGCTCACCTGAAGGGCACGGTGGCCAGCTGCTGCAGCGACATGAGGTAGAGGGCGGTGCTGAGCGCCCGCTCGCCGCCCGACTGCGTGTGCCGGTTCAGCTGTTGCAGCCGCTCCGACTCCCGGAAGCTCACCTGAAGGGTACGGTGGCCAGCTGCTGCAGCGACATGAGGTAGAGGGCGGTGCTGAGCGCCCGCTCGCCGCCCGACTGCGTGTGCCGGTTCAGCTGTTGCAGCCGCTCCGACTCCCGGAACCGAACAGATATGCAGATGCCGTACTTGTCGTAGTCCTCCTGTGCGTTAACAACGATCCCGTTACTCTATGTGAAATCACTGTTCAAATACAACCGTTCAGCGCATGGAATGGTAGAGAGCGTTTCAACTAAAAGTTCCCTTCGCTGTTATGTTGGCTCCACTGTCTATCTGTCAAAACAGCGTTGAGGGTTGCTATGTGTACAGATTTACCCGTAATTATCCGTATTTACAGCATTTATTATACGGTAAATACCGATTACATTATTAGGTAATATAATATTCACAATCTGGCAACACGAATTTAAGCACTGACAGCGACACTGACAGTGGAGCCAACATAACGGCGAAGGGAACTTTTAGTTGAAACGGTCTCTAGAGAGAGAGATTATGTCAAACTATAATTCTGAACTAACACCCTCTGTCAGCGTCGGTAGCTCAGTGGTACGGTCGGTCGCATGTTGTTAAGCACACCTGGGCGCGGTCAGTACTTGGATGGGTGACCGCTTGAACGTTGGAAGCTGACCGCGGTTCGGATTCCACGTAAAAGTGTAGGTCTCTTCCCTTCCTACCTTACGTGGTAGGGTTTATCCCGCCCGGGTTGATACCACCGCACTGAATGAAATTTCGGTCGAAATGGTTATGTAAATAGTTCGTGTTTTTCGTCCCGGCATGTAATGAAGGGAAGCACTGACATGGCACCTAGAATAGAATAGCGTTTATAGCGTAGATCCCCGACCAAGAGGGACTACTACAACAGCATCAAATGTTACCGACCTCATTGTCGGCACGATCCAGTCGTATCTCGCCGGCGCAGCCCATCTTGGCGAACATCTCCCCGAATTTCTCATTGATCTTCCCCATCAGTTCCTCTACAGGCGGCAGCCACTTCGCTCTGCACAAGGATAAGGCATAATTTGGTTTTATTTGTTCATTATGTGGGTTAATTAAATCAATGTAGAGTGTTTTCATTTTACGAAGGCACGCGGGGTACGAGGTAGGAAGTGGTGCGAGAAGCGACCGCGCGGCGGAGCTCAGTAGAGAACGAACTCGGTGCCCGGTCGGTACGCACGTTCTACACGTCGCCGCGTCGTCGCTCCGTTGAACCGAGTCGTTCCCTACTGAGCTCCGCGCGGTCTCACTCACACCACTTCCTACCTCATACCCCTCGTGCCTTCGTAAAATGAAAACACTCTACATAAATGGATAAATTCGTCCACAGAAACAATGTGATAGATATTACTACAAATGAACAATTTTCGGACTTTTTTCCATTACTTGCAATGAAAAGTTTATTTCTCTCGTCCAATACAAACGCATATAGATACAAAAAACACAATACACACAAGAAAAATAGTTTGAAAAATTTAAAAATTTAATTGTGCTGTGAGGCAACATCTCATCTTGTTTTCATGATTCTAGGTGAACGAAAAGTACCCTATAGGTTTTGATGAGTGAGTTTGCGAGTATCAAAATATGTGACATAAATGGCCGTACGTTTGATTCTGTTGACTTAAAAGCTTGCATTTTTTACACCTCCAAGCGACTGTAGACCTATGTATTTGATATTAATTTCAACTTGATACCTCTACCCGTTTCTGTCCATCTTTCAAAGGGTCTTGAAAGATGGACAAACGGATGTGCAAGAAAGTAATCCTATAAGGGTTCCATTCTTACCTTTTTCAGGTACTGAACCCTAAAAACACTAGCTGCTTTCCCACTAAGCCTGCGGTAACTGGGAAGACCCAGAAGAATAACAAAATTCCCCTAACTTCCTATATCTACTTGGAGACATATCTGTCACTCCACTCCCAACAAGGCAACGTGACTCACTTGAGCCTGTTCATCTCGTCGACGAGCTGCTGGTTGGCCTGTCCGGAGTTGTTCACCTCCGCCGTCAACCTCCGGATCACCCTCTCCCGTTCCTCGTACTCTTTCAGCACCTGTGCACAGACATACTGCCGTTTTAGACGTCACACCTGCTTTCCAAAGGTGTAGGCAGAGAAAACGGATCTCCACACTTATATTATCAATTATCATAAATGATCGTCGGTTTCCGTGTGTGTTTAGTGTCAGTTTGTGGGTATTAGGAATTTGTCCCTGATGTGCCCGATTTGGTCTAGCTAGCATCTTCCCGACACTCCCACTCGTATTCGCTGTATAAATATCTTTGGTCTAGCTAGCATCTTCCCGACACTTCCACTCGCATTCACTCCATAAATATCTACGGTCTAGCTAGCATCTTCCCGACACTTCCACTCGCATTCCCTCCATAAATATCTTCGGTCTAGCTAGCATCTTCCCGACACTTCCACTCGCATTCACTCCATAAATATCTTCGGTCTAGCTAGCATCTTCCCGACACTTCCACTCGCATTCACTCCATAAATATCTTCGGTCTAGCTAGCATCTTCCCGACACTTCCACTCGCATTCCCTCCATAAATATCTTTGGTCTAGCTAGCATCTTCCCGACACTTCCACTCGCGTTTGCTACGTAAATATATTTGGTCTAGCTAGCATCTTCCCGACACTTCCACTCACATTCGCTGCGTAAAACTCTTTGGTCTAGCTAGCATCTTCCTGACACTTCCACTCGCATTCGCTTCGTAAATATCTTTGGTCTAGTTAGTATCTTCCCGACAATTCCACTCGCATTCGCTCTATAAATATCTTTGGTCTAGCTAGCATCTTCCTGACACTTCCACTCGGATTCGCTCCATAAATATCTTTGGTCTAGTTCAGTGGCAGCTTTGGCCAATGAATTTTAGTGAGGCGCCACCTACATAATAGCATTTTATTATTAATGTTGTATTGCAGTTTTCATTTCGAGGACAGGACATGCCCAAAGTCTAGCAATAAATAAAATCCATGTTGATTTTTTTTTCTTTACCTTCAAGATAATTAAGTGAGGCGGCGTGAGGCGGCGCCTCACTTGCTTCACCTGGGGAACCGCCACTGAGTTAGCATCTCACCGACACTACCACTCGCATTCGCTCCATAAAAATCTTTGGTCTAGCTACCATCTTCCCGACACTTCCACTCGCATTCCCTCCATAAAAATCTTTGGTCTAGCTAGCATCTTCCCGACACTTCCACTCGCATTCGCTTCATAAATATGTTTCGTTAATCTCCAGAAATCCCTACGATTGACTGGCATTATTTTTTGTTTTTATTAAACCTATGGTTGGCTACGTGCACATTGCTACACCCGTGATGTCAGCCAGTACAGTGTCAGTAGTGAACGGGTATACCTGCTCGTCGCCGCCCTCCATGCACTCGATCCTCGACTGCAGCTCGTAGCAGTGCTGCTGCAGCGCCGTCGGCTCGGCCGGCAGCCTCTCGAACTCGGCCTTGTAGGGGAACGCCGGGTCTTGCGGCAGCTTGTTGCCGCACGCCCGGCGGGCCTCCTTTAGTTTCTCCACCGCGTTCGTTTTGGTCCGCTTGAGTTGAGACTCGATGTTTTCTAGCGTTGTCTGCGAATAAAGAGATATTCTGAATGAGGGTTTTTTTTATGAAATCTGACACGGTTGGCTACATCACCTACAACATCCGTGATGTCAGCCCATAACACCGGGTGAACTTGGTGCTACGTCAGTGCTTCCCTTCGGTCGTGCCGGCCACACTGAACTGGACAGAAAACACGAACTATTTACATAGCCGTTTCGACCGACGTTTCATTCAGTGCGGTGGTATCAACCCGGGCGGGTTGAACCCTACTACCGATGTAAGGTAGGAAGGGAAGGGACCTACAGTTTTACGTGGAATCCGAACCACGGTCAGCCTCCAACGGTCGAGCGGTCACCCATCCAAGTACTGAACGCGCCCAGCGTTGCTTAACAATCAATAGCAACAGTCGACTGTCTGCACCACTGAGCTATCGAGGCTGGGTTGTGTTGGCTATGTGATGACCGGATTGCAAATTGACTTGCACTCCTTTCCAAATTGTCAGCTTCGGTAGCACAGTGGTGCGTTCGGTCTACTGCCGTTCGTGTCGTGATCATAAGCACACCTGAGCTGACTGACCGTGGTTAGGATTCCACGTACAACTGTATGTCCCTTCCCTTCTTACCTTACTTACGAGGTGGTTGAAGGGACCTATTGGTTGGAGAAGCTCCAGAGTAATTTTCGGCGTACAGTGGACTGCTCATTGCGAAGCACAGTCCCCACAGAACAAGTTAGATAGATAGAAAATTCTTTATTGCTCCAGTAAACATTAAACAGTAACAAATACATCAGAAAATTTACATAAGGTGCAAAGGCGGACTTATCCCTTACAGAGATTTCTTACAGTCAACCTTTGGATGTTTGAGATTCGATAATATAGTGGAATTTAAGTAGGTAGTAGCAAAAGAGTTGAGCGTGAGAATTGAAGATAAAATAATAATAAGAATACAACAATACATATAAGTACATGCTAGTAAAATATAAGCCATACATGTGTTAATACATATAAATTAATGGAGGAGCTGGCGAGTTCTTGCTGCGCAACACAGATTACTCTGCTTACCCCGATTTTCGTGACACAGCATGATGGTATGATGTACAATGATACTCACCTGCACATTGAGCAGTTCATTCTTGAGTTCACGCAGCTCAGATTCCTGTTGCACTATTGCGTTCCGGCTCAGCGACAGTTTTACCTGCGACACACAAATTGTGTTCAATTCTTTATGTAAAAGTAAAGAAATAGTAGAAGGAAGGTGTTAAACTGAGCTTGCGATGGCTTCACCGACCATATCCGGGCCCATTGGCAGTAGACGAGGGTGTCAATCGAGGTCGGGACTAGTGAGCGGCCGCTCTGTAGTTCTCCAGCAAGAGTTTCGGCCCGCATCAAGCCCTCTTCAGCTAGTCTGCGTTGACTAGGACGCGGAGAACCACAAGTCTCGCTCTCAACATCCCTCTCTCTACCTATGCATATTCCGTAGGATGACTCCAATGACGTTTTCGAAGCTCTCTTCACATATGAGAATAGCGTCGATCTTGGCAGGTATAAGGTTCTTGGAGAACTGTAGAGCGACTTCGGTGGTAGTTCTCATGCTCCAACGAGATTTCAAAGGTTGGCCCGTTGACACACACAGGCCCATTGCACTTATAGATGGGCTATTAGCCAGGGATTCAAGGATTGTAGGAGTAGGGAAAAATACACTCAATTGATATGAATTTCATAGTTGTGTCATGGGGAATAAATTGGCAAATGAATTCCCTACACAACTAGTTGTGCCACTCAGTTGGTCCACGGGGAACACCTCAAGTATATTCCTCGCCTTTGCTGTGCGACAGAAGTACGATTTAGGGAATCGTGCCGTTTGAAAAACTCTTTTGCCGACTACAAAGTGGTGTTCTGCGAGAGTATGGCAGGTTCGGCGAATGCGAACTGGAGCGGGGGAAACAAAGACAAAACAAAAGCATATGTCTCAATTATTGTTAACCTAGTCTTTATTATGAACTACATATCGAAATCGAAATCTGGAGGGATGAGGGAAGGGAGTTTATCATCATATAATCAACATCTACATAAAATTAATTTACCATCATCAATACTAATAATAAATCTGTGAGGGATGATCATGGAGTAAGTTACTTTGTTTTATGAGATATTCTGAGAGTTTGCAGACTTTATGTATGATACTAAATATGCGGTCTGCAGACGCCCCGGTCGACTTGTGGCTTTCATGGAAGACATAGGCTGGCTGGGGTAGCTGGAGATTGCGGGGTTTTGCACGAAGGTCCCCAAACAAGCGGGATTAGTTTGCAGGCCGAGAGCCAACCCCAAACCAAACGACAACAACGCATGATACTTAAATAAAATTCAAAATAAATAAATCACCTTCCACATCTCCATGTTGAGTAGCTTGCTGTGTGCGTCGCTCAAACCCTTCAGGACCTCGGCGTGGATCTTGCACTGTTTCATGACGCAGTCGCGCTGGCGGGCGGCGCACTCTCTCCGCTCCTTCTCCGGGTCGAAGGTGGCCTGCTCTTCCATGTCGGCGACTTTCCGCTGATGCAGCCGGATCTGGGCGCTTATCGTCTTAATCTGTGGAGAGAGCAAGCGGACATTTTTTTAATTTTTTTTTTTTTATGGAAACTGACACGGTTGGCTACATCACCTACAACATCCGTGATGTCAGCCCATAACACCGGGTGAACTAGGTGCCATGTCAGTGCTTCCCTTCATTTCGGCTTCGGCTTCACATGTAGAAGTTGACTTTATGGCTTCAGTCAGTTGGTCAGTCAAGTCAGCCATTCTCCGCGCTGAGACCAAAAAATACATGCCCTATATAATACTAGCTTTTGCCCGCGGCTTCGCACGCGTGAAATTCGTATTTAAAAAGAAGAAAGTAAGTAAGACCGCTACCGTACCTTTATTTCGCCCTCTCTCTCTCTATTTAGCCTATCCTGTTTCTCGTATAGTAAAATGTGCTTGAACTAAGTTTAATCGAATTCGAGTGATCGGTTCAAGAGTTATGGGGGAACATACATACATACAGAAAATATTTCTAAAAATCATCAATTTAGTCATACATAGACTCTACAAACGCAGTATTTCATGAAACAAAGTAACTTACTCCATGGCCATCCTTTACAGATTTATTATTAGTATAGATTTTATTTTATGTAGATATTCATAATCAAAACTAAATATAACAACGAGGAGAACAGGCACCGAGGCTGCCT
Organism: Nematopogon swammerdamellus; assembly: GCA_946902875.1. Lineage (NCBI taxonomy): Eukaryota > Metazoa > Arthropoda > Insecta > Lepidoptera > Adelidae > Nematopogon > Nematopogon swammerdamellus. The sequence continues at coordinate 12,885,436 of OX336359.1, forward strand.
GTATGTTGCCCGCTGTATGTTGACAGTCGGGTGTTGCTACTCCAGCCTAGTGTTGTAAAGGCAGAAAAATACCGACAAATACATTTTGAATAAAACGAAAAACACGGGGTTTTTCCGTTTATTTCATGCATGATACCAATACTAGATGAAATTTTCGCCGCGATGAAAGCTCCGCCCCCTTTCCTGATTTAATTTCTCGAATGTTGATATTTTTTCGCCTGAATCTTATTACTAGACGAAATATAAGACACTCTTATTCTTAGACATTTTTCAATAAAATCGATATTTCCGGAGAAAAAAAAAAATCTAAAATTTTTTTCTCCAAAATGTTCTCGATTGCTGATGTTTTCTTGGCGGATTCTTATTTCTAAACGAAATATAAGACACTTTTATTCTTACACGTTTTTCACTTAAGTCGATATTTCCGGAGAGAAAAATAAAACAACTTATTTTTTCATATTTTCTCGAATGTTGATGTTTTTACTCCTGAATCTTATTTCTAGATGAAATGCGAATCTGTAGTTTCAATCATTTAAATTATTTTCAGAATCATTTAAAAAAAGTGGCCGCCATTTTGAACTTTTTAGTTACTGGACCAATTGCTTTTAAAATCGATATCTGGGTGTCTGTGTGGGCTCTGAATACGAATCTGTAGTCAAAATTTAAAACAAGTTGCCGCCATTCGGGAACATTTTGGAAAAAAAATACTTTAGATTTTTTTTTCTTCGGAAATATCGATTTTTTTCAAAAACGTGCAAGAATAAAAGTGTCTTAAATTTCGTCTAGAAATAAGATTCAGGCGAAAAAATATCAACATTCGAGAAATTAAATCAGGAAAGGGGGCGGAGCTTTCCATACAAATGCTGTCCTTGGATAATTCAGAATAGCGGCGAGCAATAAATCGAGAACCAATGATGGTACGACAACAAATTAGGTCTTGTTTTGTAAGCAGTTCGATACACTCTTAGATTATTTTATCACATCTTCCCCTGTTTTCCTGTATATTGAGTAGAAATAAAAATTTATGAAAAAAATTATATCTCCATAAGCGGCCACTCTAGAGAAAATCATCTAAGAACAAAATAAGCTTGTATTTAGTCAATAAATACGATCCCGAAGAAAAATCCAGTCCCGGAAATTTCCCAGGAAATTTTCAGAATTCCCATACAAAGTGCTGGTTTTAACAACTCCATATTATATCCTCTCGCGAACTTTACCTACTTTGGTACCAAATCTCTCTACCTAATTCCGATCCCTGATAATAAAACATACCTATTATGTGAAAATTTTCACGGGGTACCTACCTTCAAGAGATACAGCCCTCGGACAGACGGACAAACAGACAGACAGACAGACGGCGTAGGCTTAGTAATAGGGTACCGTACGACGGATACGGAACCCTATAAAACACAAATTAAAACAAAGATTGCCCCTTACTAGGTGGTAGGCTCAAATTGTAGCCGACTGGGTTGGTAGTCGTGCGTGAGTGCTACAATACAAATACAAACGTGCTCGAACCGCCCGAACGTAAAGACAGACGAGAAACGAATGAAAAATACAATTGTACTGTCGAACCGAACCTACGTAAAAAAAAAATCATTTTACGTAGGTTCAACAGCGGCCGGCGTCAACGCTTCAAAAGTACAGCGAATTTTAGATCATCTTGTCTTAATTATTAGGTTCATCTTAGCTTGACGAAATGGACTTCTTGCTTCGTGCCTTCACAAGTAATTGCAATATGATTCTTAGACAGATATACATAGAACACAAAATTGCATGCTACGCGGCAGTCGGCACCGCTCTTGGGAAACAAAGAGCGGTGCCGACTGCCGCGTAGCAAAGAAAGCCGCGCGCCTTCAAAGGAAGCCGCGCGTCTTTAAAGAAAACCGCGCGTTAAGCCCATTCCTTTGTCGGCGTTTGTCGGCAAATCACGGTGCTGCCGTATTTTAGTACCTAAAACATTCATTTTAAGAGTCAAATTCAAGTGACATTAGAACTTTAGGTTTGTTGCACGCATGCATGCTATACAAGTTCAGAACAGAATATTAATGGAAACGATTGTTTTAAAGTTTAATAATGATTATTTGGTACTGAGATTTGGTATATTATTTTTCTATGATTATTTTGAAATCGGAAATGTCATACATAATCATCTTCTTCTTTTACGCGACTTTAGTATTGATGGAAATGTGACAGCTGATCTGTCATCTCATCAGTCATCACATAAATAAAGTTTAACTGGCATTAGTCAGCATCAGCACGGAAATCACACGCAGGCTGACCATCGATCTGATACCTATTTGAGTTAGGCAAGTAAGTAAATATGTTTTATGATTAGGTATGATATTATAAGATATTCCTATTTATTGAGTAGTTAACCAACCAATTTACTAAAAGGTAAACAATACCGTATAATTAAATGTTATGAAATTATGTTACGGCATAGATAAATAGTTGAATTAAAACAAAGAAGTATTGTGAGTACCTACATAATTTTTAAATGATAGGCTTCTCTGCGATAGAGCTGTTCGCGACTCTATTCCCTTTTCCTGTTGAATCTTTCCGTGTTTTACGGTGTTCGATGCGAACTTTGGTTACCTACTCACTTTTTGGTTTCAAGCAAAGAACAGGAAAAAAATGCGAAAAGAGCAAGTATTTCATATGAAAATACGTTTCGTATTTTTCCGTTTTTCACGGTACCTAAGTCAAATAAATCCGTATCAAAGTGCAAAAAACGGCATCTTTACAACTCTACTCCAGCCACCCGAGCTCTTCCATGAAGTGGAGTAACCTTCTCGGTCGCTTCCACGCTTCAGTGGCAGTTCCCACATTCCCAAGAACCTGCAACCGATCGGTCGCCACCACCTGACATTCCATGAGCACTGCATAGCGGCAGGCCTCACGCACTCTATGTACTTGCGCGCGCTAACTACCTACCGCCCGGTGGACCGCCGGCGGTCTAATTCAGTAGAAATTCGTCAGCCGCGCGAAACATACCTAAACGCTCGCCCACGCAACTGCGCGCAGGTGCAAAGCAATAATGCACTTTACACTCGATCGTTTAGGTACATTTTCGCATGCAGCGATTGGCGAAGTGAAGCAGTTGGCTATTAAAGCCGAAGGTATGGAACTTTTTCTATGGAGTGATTTATCTGTTACGAAGTAACTGTTAAGTAATCTGTGATAGCGGGCTATTGGTGTCAATGAACAAGTGTCTGTTGAGTGGGCAGTGTCCTGTTAGGAGTCCCACCGCTATTTGGAGATGACCCCTTTGGAGGGAGTTATTTCCAGAGTCGTAGCTCCAGTTTTTGAATAGTGTCTCTGGATTGCCTGCAGTCCCTTGTGTTGGCCCAAAGATTCTAATGTTTGTTAGTTGATGTATCCAGCATTTATGTGTGTATAGGTATGTTTTCATAGAAAAATTACCTACCTTCTCAACATTGTCGCTGATGGCCTTCCGCTGAGTGAGGAGCTGGTTCAGCGTGCCCTCCAGTCCGGCGAGCTGCGTGTCGAACCCTCGCATCTTCTCCTGATGCTGCCTTTGGTTCTGCTCAAACTTGGACAGTCTGCGGGAAAACGACCTCTATTACTATGCCGCACAAACCTCATTATGCCATAGTTACGTCAAATACAACAAATATGGCGTGAGTAACGCGACCACGATTTTAACATAGAGTATGTCAAGATGTCAAAACAAACGAAAATGTCATCCGAAATACTGGACGAAAGATGCAGCCACATAGCAGCATCGGCTGTGACTCTAGTCCATTATAGCCAGTAATCCAAAGGGTAGTCTCCAGTAGGCACCTACCTTCTCGGAGGTGATATCGGCTTACAGTCTCTTCAAGAATCTAGGGCTGCCAAGATCGACGCTAAGCTCCATTCCCGCTTATGGAGAGAGCTTCGAAAACGTCACTGGAAGCATCCTACAGAATATGGATAGGTAGAGAGAGGGAGGTCGAGAGCGGGACTGGTGGTTTCCCCGTGTCTTAGTCAACGCAGACTAGCTGACGAGGGCTTCATGCGAGCCGAAACGTGAAGCATGCGCGGGAAACTTAGAGTGGCCACTCGCTAGTCCCGACCTCGATTAACACCCTCCTCTACTGCCGATGGGCCCGGATATGTTCGGTGAAGCCACCGCAAGCTTAGTTCCACACCTTCTTCAGCACCTTCGACTCAGTTAAACCCTACCACCTAGGAAAGTACGGAAAGAGACGTAATGTTACATGGAACCCGAACCACGACCAGCTTCAATTCAACTGTCCGGGGCACCCATCCAAAGTCCGACCGTCTAGTCACGCTTGATCCACAACGGTCAGTTCAGTAATAAAAATGTCTCCCACCACTTACTGGGCATTCAAGCCGGTGAGTTTGTCCACGTCGACTGTGTTGGCTAGTAGCCTAGCGGGCCGTATTTCGATTGTGGAGCTCGACTTGGCTCCGCTGTATTTGGAAGTACGGACGGTGAATCTGTGGTTTTCTGAAAGCAACAAGCTTGTATCAAGAGCGCAAATTTAACATCGACCCGAAATGAGAGAGTGTTTATAAATATTTTTCAAAAAACAATCCATTCTCGTAGCTTTAACGCATGCGAATCACTGACGTCAAAACTGCCGACGCTCAGGGCATTTGAAGCTTGCACCGGCGCAGACTCTTGAAGGGAAGATTTTTAAGACCATTTTTTTTTTTCAATAAATGATGGCCATGTCCGTCCAGTACCCGGCAGTAAAAAATTAGCTTAAGAAATAGACAATCCGTTTGTAGAGTGTCGTCCCTGTTGCACTAACTCGCACGTCTCTGTGCGACAGAGACGAAGCTCTACAACCGCATTGCCTCTTTTTTTTTTTTTAATCTTGATTTTATTTTTTAAGGTTTTAGCCATTCCTGGCTATGCCAGCCCCATAGTAACTATATTGATATTTTAATGTACTTCAGCATGATTCAATGCCTGTGACTTTACAAACAAACTTAGTATGAATTCAAACTCCTCCCCCTGAGCTCGCCCCAAGACTTCATGTAGTTTAAAAAATAGGTTGAGTCTGTCAGTTCTTGAGTCTCAGTTCTCGGTTCCGGGCACATTCCAACAGTACCTATATGGAGTAGGTCCTCTTCTTCCCACATGTGCTGCAGTTGGGTGATTGTGCTATCTTCATGAGGTACATTGTCCTATTTGTTGGAATGTGTCCGGATCGTAGTCTCAGGCCCATTACAATTTCTGTTCTCGGTCTGTCGCTCATGGCAAACCAGGGAATTTTTAACGGTTCACATTGCATTATTCTGTACTATATAGCTTCTAAAGCTCTATGTTCATTATTTGAAATGAATGAAATGAAGGGAAGCACTGACATGGCACCTAGTTCACCCTGTGTTATGGGCCGACATCACGGATGTTGTAGGTGATGTAGCCAACCGTGTCAGGTTCCAATAATAATAATAATAATAATTTACTTGCCGGGAAATGAATATTATAATTTATATATTTAGTTTAGTACTTTATATGTATTACTCATAGCTCATAGAAGTACATATTTTCTATGTGAAGATTTTTTATTTGAATTGAAGTGTGCCATTCTCACCGGTATAGAAGAAGGTGATGTTGGCCGGCACCTTGTTGCTGTTCCTGTAGGTGTGGTCGCTGCCGATGGGTATGCGGTGGATGTTGTACTGGCGACACAGGTAGCGCGTGATGGCGTCCGGGGCCGTTATCGTGTCTATGAGGTAAGTGTAGAATCCGAGGTAGCTGTCGGCAGAACACACCCCCCAGCACCCCATATTGAGCAAAATACGTCGGCCTAGAGCAAAAATCTAACGGATTCCCAGTTGATTTCGAGGCTTGGTTACGGGCGATTCTTTAAATTTAAAGATTTAAAAGAAGCGAAATTAAAAGATTTAAAAATAAAATGCAGGAAATAAAATTTTTCAAATCATCTTGCAGCGAGTACTTCTAGAAGGAAACTGTGTACAATTTACCTGATCTGGTCGAGAGGGTTGGGCGGGTGGAACTGTGCGTTGCTCGGCGCTGAGCAGATGGCGTTCACCATCTTCAAGCCTCGCTCGCTCCGAACCTGCACAGTGAGCACAATATTTAGTTCACGCATCCAACAGCTGTGTCACTTATTTATTTATTTTACTTTACACAGGCAGCCTGGGGTGATGTATCTAAATCAAGTTCATAGTTCATTGGTTTTCATTAAAAAAAATTTTTTTTTTGCACTTATTCGTTTTTGGTTCTCTTAGTTACTTTTTAGGTTTCCGTATCCCATACGGAAGCGGAAGGAGGACATTTTCGTTTGCATTGACGGCTGACAGGGGCGTCTTCTCTCGACATATTATACATTTTTCCAGTCGCATTACTTGGCAGAATTGTTGAGGCTTCCCTTCTTCGCGATTGGATTAACAGTGTCCTACACCGGCGTCGCGGCGGCCGTCGATAGGAAATAGGAGTGTCGGCGTCGGGGGAAAGCAGTGCTACCGTACCGCTGAAGGCCGGGAGGACTTGAGAGAGATTGGAGGGGAAGTCCTCTGACGGAGAGATGAGACGCAGACGTGCCGACTCACCTTCTTGAGGAAGAGGTTCATGTCTTGCGAGGACTCGAAGGTGAAGGCGACCAGGTCGCGCATGGCAACAGTGTTCTCCAGGAACCGGGCCAGCTTCGCGTCCGTGAAGTTTATCTACAAGCAAGATATGTACATACATATTAATTACACACACTCACACACACGTACCACACACTGTATCCCGACAATTGGTGTAAGCAGAGTAATGTAATGTGTGAGATGTGAGAGTGTGATGATGAGCTCACATCGCCGGTGTAGTATATCAGGTTGTCAAACAACTCGATTTTTTTTTATTATTTGATGCTGAAATCTGTCTGTGAGCAGACATTCATCAGTAATTGTGCATTTGAAATAGGTCTTGTATGGTAAGTGTCCATTGACAGTTCCATATACTTAATATTCTCAGTAATTTCACTCTGTGATGAGATCTTGAGGTGCTCTTCTTTTCAATCTGTTGATCAACTTTTCTAGAAGCCATCAACTCGGTTGCCAGCTTGTTTGGGTGCCTTTCGACTCTTTTTTTGTATGCGTCAGTTCTACAATAATAGCATTAAATACAGTTAATACAATTTCCTAACCTCCAGCACCATAGGTTCGTACACGGGATGGTGGAACAGGTCCCGGTGGGAGCGGTACCACATCACCGCCTGGTAGCAGTCCTCGTTGTAGTTACGCAGCGCCTCCAACCGCTTCACCGCCACGTCTTCCAGATTCTTTATTCTACGCAAATTTTGCAAAGGCATGGTAATTTTTAGGTCTCCGTATCCCGTACGGAAGCCTATCACTAAGCCTCCGCCGTCTGTCTGTCCGTCCGTCTGTCCGAAGGCTGTATCTCTTGAACCGTAATAGGTAGCCCGTTGAAACATTCACAGAATATGTGTTACTATGGTGGATATAACAAAAAATAAGAAAAATAAGAAAATGGTAAAAATTAAGGGAGGCTCCCATACAACAAACGTACAATAAAATCGATTAACCACACTATGGCATAATAGATGGCGCCACAGGCTTTTATACATTGCATTGTTATAGGCGGATATTATTGATAGCGGATAGATACGGAATCCTCCGCGCGCGAGTAAAACTCGCACTTGACAGATTTTTTTTACTTTATTTATTTGTATTGCTTATGTACATGTTTTACTCGGCGCGATCAGCGTGGATTGTTGAGCCGACGACGGCCAAAAGCATTCGGTTTCGAACGGGGGCTGCGAATGCAGGGCCTGCGTGACAGATGCCTTTTTACGCTTCCTTGAAAGATCCTAAGTCAAACACATCGGGAGGAAGTGCATTCCAGAGTTTCGCAGTACGGAAGATAAAATAAATACTGAAGCGGTTAGTCTGCACTTTAGGCAGCTCTACAGTGTAGGGATGCATTCCCTGTCTGCTACACGTGGACCTATGGTGAAATGGTGAGGTCGGAATCGTTTCGAACAGCTCCTCCGAGCATTCATTATTCTACAGCCTATGTACACTCCTCTTGAAGGGCCTGGGAGGAAAAAAATGGGAAGGGAGTGTTCCTGAGTTTACCGCACGAAATTTTGTGTTCTATGATTTTTTTTATATAAGATGCTTCGTTAGTCTTGTAAAAAATTTCGGGAGGGTTACATAAACACTCAAATAAACCGCTCCGTCCACTTGGCTCCCTTGGTAGGATCCATCAATGGATCGAAGTGGACTTTCTAGTGCACTTGAATCCCTTGTGGAAGGATTCTGCGATAATGGATTATAAAACACTAACTAGTCCACTTGGATCCCTTAAGTAAGTTAGGGGTATGTATGGTACAAAACGCTTATATATTTCAAAATTAATTAATAATACGCTAAGGGACCCCCCCTGTGTACGTTTCTGTATCATATAGGGAGTAAAAACTATATAAAAATTTTGGGACCTTGGGCTTTTTTTTATGTAAAATATTATGTTTTTATGTATTTAAATAAAAAAAATTATGGTTGATTTTTATAGCCTAATCGATTCAGTTTCATAACAGTAACAAAAAAATTTTCATTACCATTATGATGTAACACGTGTAAGTTGGTAAAAAAAATCAAATTCTTTCTATTCCTTACTAATAAAACTAAAATTGTGGTTTTTCACAATTTCTGAAAGAAAGAGATCTATGTGTTGGAAGACTTTTTTGTTCCTGGCATGAAACTGAACCGATTAAGAATTTTTTTTTTTACATTTTACGTTAAAAAAAAAAAAAAAAAAATTAAATCTTTGTTCTTCAAAACTGATCTATTTCCGATGCAGAGCCCCCCCTTAGCGTGCTATTAACTAATTTTGAAAGACCTTATAATTGTTTTTAAATCATTTAATAAATATAATATACTAATTTTGTAACTGGGCTGATTGCTTTGAAAATCGATATGTGAGGGTCCATGACGTGGTCTCTGAATAAGAATTCATGATAAAAATGAAAAAAAGTGGCCGCCATTTTGAACTTTTGATTACTTTCTTAATCGATATCTAAGTCCGCGTGGTAAAAAGTTCAAAATGCGGCAATTTTTTTTTATTTTGACCACAGGTTCTTGACCGGAAGCAATCGGTCCAGTAACTAAAAAGTTCAAAATGGCGGCCACTTTTTTTCATTTTTATCATGAATTCTTACTCAGAGACCACATGGACCCTCACATATCGATTTTCAAAGCAATCAGCCCAGTTACAAAATTAGTATATTATATTTATTAAATTATTTTAAAAAATTGTGTCTGAATATTATGTTTATATTTAAGCGTTTTGTACCATACATACCCCTAACTTACTTAAGGGATCCAAGTGGACTAGTTAGTGTTTTATAATCCATTATCGCAGAATCCTTCCACAAGGGATTCAAGTGCACTAGAAAGTCCACTTCGATCCATTGATGGATCCTACCAAGGGAGCCAAGTGGACGGAGCGAAATAAACACTTTACGTAAGAAAAAAACATATGTTTATAGGAGCATTTATTCTCCTAACAAAAAAATCAAATCAAATAAGTATCTGTAAAAACCAATCATAGTGATCATGTGACTTACTTATACGCCCCGGCACGTAACTTGGCCTCTGTGCGAGCGGGACAGCGCTATACCAACGATCGCATGCGTATAACGCCGTCCCTCTCGCACAAAGACCAAGTTACGTGCCGGGGACTATACAACAAACAGCTGTTCTGCGTTTGAACATAGTACGGTCATTGAGCCCGTACAATGCAAGTTACCTACTGTTACACACAGGTTAATGTTTAGGTAGCAAACATGTTTTGTTAAATTTCTGAAAAAGTAATGCTAAAAACATATAATTTTTTTTGCATAACGTGTTTATTTGAGTGTGTATGTAACCCTCCCGAAATTTTTGACAAGACTAACGAGACACCTTATATAATCTGAAGAACAGCAGACAACAACAGAAAACAACAATACAATAACAAAAACAGGTTGAGTACGAAAGAGTTACCTGTTCTGATACAGCCGCATCTGTGGCACAATGTTCTGTTCGAGGTCATACTGCACTTGAAGCTTCTCCTTCTTCACGGCCTCGATGGCCGCGTGAGACCGGCGGATCGGAGTCTGAAGCTCGGCTAGTTCCATCCGAACCGTGTCCGCTGCGAATAACCATATACGTGAGAGAAAGACCAAGAAAAGAAACATTGTTAGTTAAACATGGGTTAGCCAACTACGGGAGTGCCAAATATTGGTTAACTTAATTAGTTTTAGTTCTTCATTAGGTTAATTTCATTCTAATTAGTTTTATTTTGTTCATAATAAATAAAAAAACACATATTTTACATAATAAAAAAAACAATGTCAGTTGACAATCAAGGAGCGTTCCGGCGTCATAGCGCTGCGATCGAAATTCTCCGGTAGCGCTTCGTGTGGTTGCCCGAACGCACCTTCAGTCAGTCAGTCAGCCTGAGAACAGGGGTATGTTTTTTTTCTGTGAGTCAGATTCTGTCTAAGAGCTTTTGTCAGTCAGATTTTCAGATCAGCCCCTATACCGGCGTTACTCACTCGCCGATGTAAGTATGAGAAACGATCTCGAGTGATGACGATTTGTGTGAGTTATCCAGTGAGTTAACGCCGGTAGACCCGCAAATCAGAGCGTTTATTGGCATTGACATCCTGATCTACTCAAAATTGATCCGGATATTTTTATTGTTTGGTTTTTTTTTTATAGAAACTGACACGGTTGGCTATATCACCTACAATATCTGTGATGTCAGCCCATAACACCGGGTGAACTAGGTGCCATGTCAGTGCTTCCCTTCGGTCGTGCCGGCTACAATGAACTGGACGGAAAACACAAACTATTTACATAGCCATTTCGACCGACGAAGTTTCATTCAGTGCGGTGGTACCAACCCGGGCAGCTTGTACCCTACCACCTAGTAAGGTAAGAAGGGAAGGGACCTACAGTTTTACGTGGAATCCGAACCGCGGTCAGCCTCCATCGGTCGAGCGGTCACCCATCCAAGTACTGACCGGCCCATCGTGACTTAACAATCAATAGCGACAGTAGACTGTCTGCACCACTGTGCTATCGAGGCTGATATGTTTGGTGAACTCATCGCAAGCTGCGTTCAACATCTTCTCTATTTACTGACCGTCTCCCACGAGCTCTTGCAGCCTCTGCCTGTCGGTCGCCAGCTTGTCTAGGACGGCGCGGGCCTCTAGAAGCTCGCGCGCCCGACCCGCGTGCCTCTCCTGCTTCTCCTGCAGATCTCTCTCGAGGTCGGCGAGACGGTAGCTCTGCACATTGGCCGACTCCAACATCTCCTTCAGCTTCGAAACCTTCTCTATTTACTGACCATCTCCCACGACGTCCTGCAGCTTCTGCCTGTCGGTCGCCAGCTTGTCGAGGACGGCGCGGGCCTCTAGAAGCTCGCGCGCCCGACCCGCGTGCCTCTCCTGCTTCTCCTGCAGATCTCTCTCGAGGTCGGCGAGACGGTAGCTCTGCACATTGGCCGACTCCAACATCTCCTTCAGCTTCAAAACCTTCTCTATTTACTGACCATCTCCCACGACGTCCTGCAGCTTCTGCCTGTCGGTCGCCAGCTTGTCGAGGACGGCGCGGGCCTCTAGAAGCTCACGCGCCCGACCCGCGTGCCTCTCCTGCTTCTCCTGCAGATCTCTCTCGAGGTCGGCGAGACGGTAGCTCTGCACATTGGCCGACTCCAACATCTCCTTCAGCTTCAAAACCTTCTCTATTTACTGACCGTCTCCCACGACCTCCTGCAGCCTCTGCCTGTCGGTCGCCAGCTTGTCGAGGACGGCGCGGGCCTCTAGAAGCTCACGCGCCCGACCCGAGTGCCTCTCCTGCTTCTCCTGCAGATCTCTGTCGAGGTCGGCGAGACGGTAGCTCTGCACGTTGGCCGACTCCAACATCTCCTTCAGCTTCAAAACCTTCTCTATTTACTGACCGTCTCCCACGACGTCCTGCAGCCTCTGCCTGTCGGTCGCCAGCTTGTCGAGGACGGCGCGGGCCTCTAGAAGCTCACGCGCCCGACCCGAGTGCCTCTCCTGCTTCTCCTGCAGATCTCTGTCGAGGTCGGCGAGACGGTAGCTCTGCACGTTGGCCGACTCCAACATCTCCTTCAGCTTCAAAACCTTCTCTATTTACTGACCGTCTCCCACGACGTCCTGCAGCCTCTGCCTGTCGGTCGCCAGCTTGTCGAGGACGGCGCGGGCCTCTAGAAGCTCGCGCGCCCGACCCGCGTGCCTCTCCTGCTTCTCCTGCAGATCTCTCTCGAGGTCGGCGAGACGGTAGCTCTGCACGTTGGCTGACTCCAACATCTCCTTCAGCTTGTCGCGTAGCGAGTTCATGTCGCGGCTCTGTTGAAACATAGATAGATAGATAGATCAGTGTCGGTTCCCCAGGTGAAGCAAGTGAGGCGCCGCCTCACGCCGCCTCACTTAATTATCTTGAAGGTAAAGAAAAAAAAATCAACATGGTTGTTTATTTATTGCTAGACTTTGGGCATGTCCTGTCCTCGAAATGAAAACTGCAATACAACATTAATAAAATGCTATTATGTAGGTGGTGCCTCACTAAAATTCATTGGCCAGAGCCGCCACTGAGAGTACCGTGTGGGTTCGGTACTTAAAAAGAGTAGCCCCACTGCATCTCTCCTCGTCGCATGTCGTAAAAGTCGACTACGGGATAGGGTTTTTGCACGAAGGTCCCCAACCAAGCGGGATTAGTTTGCAGGCCTAGAGCCAACCCCAAATCAACAACAAGAGAGCCACTGAGATAGATAGAAAATTCTTTATTGCTCCAGTAAACATTAAACAGTAACAAATACATTAGCAAATTTACATAAGGTGCATAGGCGGACTTATCCCTTACAGAGATTTCTTACAGTCAACCATTGGATGTTTGAGATTCGATAATATAGTGGAATGTAAGTAGGTAGTAGCAAAAGAGTCGAGCGTGAGAATTGAAGATAAAATAATAATAAGAATACTTATTAACAATACATATAAGTACATGCTAGTAAAATATAAGCCATACAAACTAATACATATAAATTACTAAATATATAGAATATTATATACAAATAAATATACATACATACATACTTGTCCATCCAGGTAGGAAACAAAAGTTAAACATACATATATTGAAGTTTTTTTATGGAACCTGACCTGTTGAAAGATGCATAGCTATTTTGCAAGAAGCCACAGGGCCCATTTTCTTTTTTATGTAATCCGGTATGGGTGGCTTAGTCGGAGGGGCCAAAGCGCATGCTCCGACCAGCCAATATCACCTCCGAGAAGGTAGGTGCCATACCACACACTTCCCTGGATTGCTGGCTATACTGGACTAGAGGAGAACACAACCGAGGCTGCTATGCGGCCATCTTAAATCCAGTACAGTGGTACCAAGCAACCCAGTCAGCTACAATTTGAGCCTACCACTCACATAGTAAGGGGCAAGGGAAGTGTCGTGTCATTGCTGGTAGAGAACGTGTAAGTGGAAAGCCATTGGAACCATTGCAAGTAGAGAGAGGGTTCTAAGCAGGAAGCCAGTGGGACCATTGCAGGTGGAGAGGGATTTAAGTGGGAAGACGACATGTGGCCTTCGGGCCTGAGGGATCTGATCAGGAAGCCACTGGGACCATTGGAGGTAGAGAGGGATCTAAGTGGGAAGACGACATGTGGCCTTCGGGCCTGAGGGATCTGATCAGGAAGCCACTGGGACCATGGGAGGTAGAGAGGGATCTAAGTGGGAAGCCGACATGTGGCCTTCGGGCCTAAGGGATCTGATCAGGAAGCCACTGGGACCATTGGAGGTAGAGAGAGATCAAAGCAGGAAGCAGGTAGCAATTAAGCCAAAAGAATGAATGGATACTTACAGCACTAAGTTTTCCCTGCTCCAGCCGACTGATGCTGGATTTAGCCTTCTCTATCACTTTCGACAGCGGCTCCATTTTTTTCTTGTGCATCTCCACTAACTTCAGTGCTTCATTCCTGTGTGGACAAGTTAGTATTTCGCATATCGTCGTTGAGATTCGAAAACCTCCTATCTCAAAATTTTTGATTTTTCTTTTTTTTCATAAAATGTTCCTCGAAATCATAGCAGATAGGCCACTTTTACTTGTATCTCAATACAATATGTATTAACAAAGATATAAGCAAAACGATTAACTCGTATCTCAAAACACCATACAAGCGTTGGCAAAAATAAAAAAATTTAAGCACGAAACCTCGTATCTCGTTTTAATTGTGAAACTTTGAATTTTACTGACGACGGCAAGCGCCAAAATATTTGAGAAGTGTACATAATGTATAAAACACAATAATGAAACTTTGAATAAAATTCTATTATATAATATTATATAATTATCTACAAGTTTTGAATGTCTTTACATTATCTAAGAAATTTTCGAAATAAGTAATTTTATTCTTAGTATGGGACTGAATACCTCGTATGTCGGCACTTTATCGTAAAATCAAAAACACAAAAACCTCGTATCTTGCTTTAATTGTAATAACATAATGTGTGTAAGAAATACCTTGAATGGGTGTGCACGGTAAGGTTTCTGTTGATATTATCTACAACTTTCGGAAGAACAGTTTACATGTTTTCTAATAAAATTTCGAAATAAACTGTTTTTTTGCTCTCCTGAAATATCCCGATTTTTGAGATACGAGTTTTTCGAATCTCAACGACGATATACACATATGTGATCACAAAATATTATGTGAAGATTTCAACAGGCTATTACGGTTCAAAAGATACAGCCCTCTAAAGGACGGACGGACCACAAAGGCTTAGTAATATGGTCCCGTAGTTTTTTTATGGCTCCGCATAGCCATAAAAAACTACTTGTACTGTACCGTGTGGGGCCCGTACTTTAAAAGAATAGCCCCACTGCATCTCTCCCCGTGTATGTCGTAAAAGGCAACTAAGGGATATGGCTCCCTTCTTCTTACTAGGTGGTAGGGTTTAACCGGCCCGGGTTGGTACCACCGCACTGAATGAAAGGTCGGTCGAAACGGCTATGTAAATAGTATGTGTTTTCTGTCCAGTTCAGTGTAGCCGGCACGACCGAAGGGAAGCACTGACATGGCATTAAGTTCATCAGGTGTTATGGGCTGACATCACGGATGTTGTAGGTGATGTAGCCAGCCGTGTCAGTTTCCATAAAAAAGAAAATAAAAAAAACTTGTATAAAATAAAATAAATTAAAAAACCTACTTGTCCTTATTGCACTCGTTGACTTTCTCCCGAAGTTCCTGATAGTCCGCCCACATCTTCTTCTTCTCACATATCTCAATCTCCCGCTCGATCTCTTTACGTTGATGCATCGCGTCGATTACCGTCTTCAGCCTGTGGACAAAATGCATTACATCACACCACAGAGCATCAAATACCTACCGCCCGCGCCCCCTACTAGAGGCGCCCTAAGCGATGATATTTGAAACCCAATAACCGTACGCTGAGCTGCTAGCGCTTTCTCATGTGTGTGTGTGTGTGTGCTAGTATCGACACTACACACAAAGAGGAGCAAGTTAGGCACACGCACAAAACAAATGCACACGCACAACACACATATGTAAGTCATAGGCCACGCCCACAGGCTTCAACGCCGTTGTAGAGAAATCGCGCTCAGGGCGCCTCTAGTAGGGGCGGGCGCGCGCATTTGATGCTCTGTGCATCACACACACGGGGCAAACACGCCTGTGACTTTCCAAAACAACTTAATATGGTCGACCAGTTCAGTGTAGCCGGCACGATCAAAGGGGGAAGCACTGACATGGCACCTAGTTCGCCCGGTGTTATGGGCTGACATCACGGGCGTTGTAGGTGATGTAGCCTACCGTGTCAGTTTCCATAAAAAAAAAAAAAAAAAATATGGATTCAAACTTTTCCCCCTGAGTTCGTCCCAAGGCTTCATGTACTTTAAAAAACAGGTTGAGTCTGTCAGTTCTTTACACTTTAACAGCCAAGCGTTTTAAAGCGCGCCTTCTCTGGTACGCCGGCCATTTTTGGCGATATTGTAAGATTTATAAAAATATAACTATCAGTGTTACATGCATAATTATTTTTTTAATTATAGAATAGTTTTATATATTTTGAGAATAAAAATAAAAAACATATTAAAATTATTTGTTTACATTTTTAAATAAACGTCCAAATACTGTCTGAAAGCAAAAAAAAAATTAATGTGTGATATCAATAGATATTTAGAAAATACTGAACCTCTCATACTTCGGTATTTTCGTCATACCGAACACCGAACACGCTGAAATATTTTTTAATTTATTTTTTATTTTTATGGAAACTGACACGGCTGGCTACATCACCCACAACATTCATGATGTCAGCCCATAACACCGGGTGAACTTGGTGCCACGTCAGTGCTTCCCTTCGGTCGTGCCGGCTACACTGAACTGGAAACTATTACATACACAACCTATTTACATAGCCGTTTCGACCGACCTTTCATTCAGTGCGGTGGTACCAACCCGGGCGGGTTAAACCCTACCCCCTAGTAATAAAAGAAGGGAGTCATATCCCTTAGCGCCTTTTACGACGTACACGGGGAGAGATGCAGTGGGGCTATTCTTTTAAAGTACCGGCCCCACACGGTACAAAATACCCAACAGTTCGGTTAAAAACTGAACACCTGCCAGGTAAATGGGCATGGTCACAACCGGTATTCAGAATAGTTTTGTCCAAAGACCGACTGACCGACTGAACCGATATACCTCACTGAAGTGAACGAACGAGCAAGCTCAGAACAACTGAGTAAAACATCTCACCCGCTCAGCTGCTCAGCCGCTCCGCCGCTCTCAGAAGGTCGGTCGGTCGGTCGACCGAACGAGCAGAGGCGAAAGCGAGCGAAGGCGCGGTCGGGTGGTCGGTCGGTCGGGTGGTCGGTCGGTCGGCCGGTGGCGGGAGTGCACTACTAGTGTCCGACTGAATATTCGGTTTCGGCTTTCAGCCTTTCGGCCAATATTTGCAACATTCGGCAAACTTACGGTTTCGGCCGAAAGTAGTGGTCACTTTCGGCCCAACCGAAAGTTGTTAGACAGACAAACCGGCCGACCGCGCGCACGCGACGCGACGCGAACGCCCCGACGCGATTACGCGATTGGCGGATTTGGCGGCCGGCGCGCAGGCACACACTGCCTTAATACTTAAATCCCATACATACTTTCGGCTACGGCTTTCGGTTTCGGCATTCGGTTTCGGCTTTCGGCTTTCTGCCGAAAGTAGAATTTTGCCGAAATTCGGCTACGGCTTTCGGCCGAAAGTGAAAGTACACTTTCGGTCGGACACTACGCACTACATACTTTAATGAGCCTGAGCTAACTGAGCAAGAGAGCAGCTGAACGACGAGACCGAACTAGTTCACCGCGTTCACTGAACTACAAAGAGCGAATCAGTACAGTGAACGAGCAAGGACAAGACTAATTAAGAACTTTTTTTTTTTATGTAAACCAGCATGGGTGGCTATGTCGAGAGACCAATGGTGCAGTCGACAGAGCCAAAATCACCTCTCCTCGTGAAACCACGCTCAGTTAGGTGCCATGCCAGCAGATTTGCGGACTGTTGCTAGGCTGTCTAGCCCGTTAATACGACGCTTGAAGACACCCAGGTTAAAAGATTCAGGAAATACACTCGCTGGGAGACAGTTCCACACTCTAGTGGTGCGACAAAGAAACGATTTAGAGAACAGATGGGTTCTCAAAAGCCCAATGTCAACAACAAAAGGGTGCTGAGTCTCTCTGCGACGAGTCATGCGGAGATAGGACGGGTGGCAGGGAATAAGGGATGCTAGTTCCACAGAGCAGCGTCCGTGATAGTATCTGTAAAACAGACTAAGCGAACCCGCAAATCGTCTGTGACTCAGGGACTCCAGACCATCGGTAAGTTTAGGGTCACCAAAAAGACGGATGGCTCGGCGCTGTATCGAGTCCAAGGATGCTAGCAGATAATGGGGACTACCCTCCCAGATGTGACTGCAGTACTCCATCACCGGCCTAAGGGAGAGATGCAGTGGGGCTATTCTTTTAGAGTACCGGCCCCACACGGTACGCCCCACACGGTACAAAATACCGAACAGTTCGGTAAAAAAACGGAACACCTGGCAAGCCTGGCCACAACCGGTATTTAGAACTGCTTGTTTTGAATGTTGACCTGTCATTTAGCCTCTGCTGCTCCTGCAGCGACTGTGCGTTGTTCGCCAGCTTGGTGGTCAGGTTGCGCTGCTGGCCGCGCTGCTCGATCAGCCGCTCCAGCGTCGCCACCGACTCCTGCCCGCCGACGGCTGACAGCGTGCTGCGCAGCAGCTGCTGCGGGTCCATCTTGGAGAAGTCTTGCACTCGGTCCTGAGGTAGAAGCTGGCAGAGATTGTCGACCTGCAATTCAATAAGTAACTAAAGTGTGTCAGCCTCGATAGCTCAGTGGTGCAGACAGTCGACTGTTGCTATTGATTATTAAGCAACGCTGGGCGCGGTCAGTACTTGGATGGGTAACCGCTCGATCGTTGGAGGCTGACCGTGGTTCGGATTCAACGTAAAACTGTAGGTCCCTTCCCTTCTTACCTCACTAGGTGGTAGGGTTCAACCCGCCCGGGTTGGCACCACCGCACTGAATGAAACGTCGGTCGAAACGGCTATATAAATAATTCGTGTTTTCCAGCCAGTTCAGTGTAGCCGACATGTGATGAAAGGAAGCACTAACATGGCACCTAGTTCACCCGGTTTTATGGGCAGATCACGGGTGTTGTAGGTGATGTAGCCAACAGTGTCAGATTCCATAAAAATAAAAAAAATGTTTTATACATGGTACTTTTTAATTTCACAGAATATTAATTCTGTATGTGAAACTGACATTTTTTTGTGGTGTAACTTTTTTAGGGTTAAGTACCATAAGGGTAATAATATTACTGAGCCTTGATGTAGAATTCGAACCACGACAATACTCAACGGTCGAACAGTCATCCATCTGGAGTGTGACCACGTCCGATGTTGCTTACATTCCGTTATTTCTCACCGGTGCTAGCACCACAGAACTACTCTAAACTGAGAAAAATGTTTCTAATCAATAATGCTGTATTATTGATTAAAAAACATTTTTCAGTCAACTCGAGATCATTACAATTCACGACAAAACAGTTCCGTAGAGTACCGTGTGGGGCTGTACTTAAAAAGAATAGTGTCACTGCATATCTCCCCCCTTGCATGTCATAAAAGGCGACTAAGGTAGATATATACAAGATGTCGTGCTAAAGGGCGAAAGGCTAGCTATCCACATCATGCAGCAGGTGCGTCTTCGTGCCTTAGTTGCTGCTTGATAGTTATCTTGTCCGTATACCTTGCGAAACGTCGGTGTTGCGCTATAATTTACCAGTCTTTGCAGCGCAACACCGTTTTTTTTTTTTTATGGAAACTTGACACGGTTGGCTACATCACCTACAACATCCGTGATGTCAGCCCATAACACCGGGTGAACTAGGTGCCATGTCAGTGCTTCCCTTCATTTCGCGCCGGCTACACTGAACTGGACGGAAAACACGAACTATTTACATAGCCGTTTCGACCGACGTTTCGCTCAGTGCGGTGGTACCAACCCGGCCGGGATAAACCCTACAACCTAGTAAGGTAAGAAGGGAAGGGACCTACAGTTTAACGTGGTATCCGAACCACGGTCAGCCTCCAACAGTCGGGCGGTCATCCATCTAATAACTGACCGCACCATTAAGCTGCCGAGGCTGACGATCCCTTAGTCGACTTTTACGACATGCGACGGGGACAGATGCAGTGGGGCTATTCTTTTTAAGTACCGACCCCACACGGTACGATTACTCTGCTTGCCCCAATGGTCGGGATGATTTAAAACTTGAGAGTTAGGGCCCCTGAGCCCTGTTGTCACTGCAACCTAGGAAGATCTATTGTGATCTCTCAAAAGTTTATAGATCACCCCCAAGTTCGTTTTCCGCTATGAACCGAGTTATATCATTGGGGTTGAGTGCCTGTATTTGGCATGGGTTAAAAATGTAACCCCCAAGAATACGGCTTCTACTGTGAATGAGCGCTTCACATTCACAAACGATCTGTACGGGCGTTTCATTCTCTTTTATACAGAACCTGCACACCGGTGGTGGTGTGTCGCTAATGCCCATTCAGTGTAAATTGTCGGGATTTTTTTTTATGTAAGTAATCCACTATGAGCGGCTGAGTCGGAGGGGCCAAAGCACATGCTCCGACCAGCCAATATAAACTCTGAGAAGGTAGGTACCATACTGGAACTTCCTTGGATTGCTGGCTATACTGGACTAGAGGAGAACACAACCGAGGCTGCTATGCGGCCATCTTACATCCAGTAGGGTGGTACCAACCAGCCGGCTACAATTTGAGCCTACCACCTAGTAAGGGGCAAGGGAAGGGACCTATAGTTTTACACCGGTTCCGAACGGTGAAGCAGCAGGTGTAGGTATTTGCACGTAAATTTTTTCGTCAGAAAAAAGTCATTGGTACACGCCGACCCGATTCGAACCTCGGACCTCTAGCATGAGAAACCGATGCCCAAACCACTCGGCCACCCGCCGTTTATACAACATGTTTTTTTTTACTATGGGTGGTACGAATGTATGTATGCAGCAGTTGTCAACCTGTATATTAAGCGTGTGGATCAACTCCTGCACTTGCTTCTCCCTGGCAGGTTTGCGATCGATGTGCCAGCTCGACTGGCTCTCCAGGTTGAAGCTCCTCGTGATGGTGACGTGGGAGTCCGCATCGCGGACCAATTCCAGCTCTATGGTGGCGTCGTGACATCCGCTCCGAACGTACTCAGATATCTATGGCGGAAAAAGTTTAATTATTCTTTATGGCAAAAGTACCCTAAGTTCACCCAGCATTCGACCGAATGTCGGCCGCATAAAAAAAATTAATGTCCTAATATTTTACTGAAGGAGGTGGTTTTTTTTTTTGGAAACTGACACGGTTGGCTACATCACCTACAACATCCGTGATGCCCATAACACCGGGTGAACTTCGTGCCACGTCAGTGCTTCCCTTCAGTCGTGCCGGGTACACTGAACTGGGCGGAAAACACTATTTACATAGCCGTTTCGACCGACCTTTCATTCAGTGCGGTGGTACCAACCCGGGCGGGTTAAACCCCACCACCTAGTAATATAAGAAGGGAGTCATATCCCTTAGTAGCCTTTTACGACATAGACGGGGACAGATGCAGTGGGGCTATTATTTTAAAGTACCGGCCCCACACGGTACAGAGTGTACTCACCTTCTTAGCGCGTCCGATGACGCTGGTCTTCCCGCAGAGCCCGAGGATGATGGCGCACACGAAGGTGGACTTGCCGGTGCCGTTGGGGCCGATGATCACGTTCAGGTTGGATCCGGGGTACAGCTCCACTTGCTTGTACGTTCTGCAACATTTACATTTTCACATTACATACATACATATACATATCACACACGCTGAATCCCGACAATCGGGGTAAGCAGAGTAATCGGTGTTGTGCTTCAAGAACTCTGGTAAATTTCAGCACAACACCGACCACCACGTTTCGCAAAGTATTCGAACAAGATTAAATCGATCAAGCAGCAAGTAAGGCACGAAGACCCACCTGCTGCATGACTCGGTGGAAGTACCGTGCCAAGGTGAGACGTGGCGAGCCTGTCGCCCTTTAGCACGGCATCTTGTCCTTATCCCTTAGTCGCCTTTTACGACATGCACGGGGAGAGATGCAGTGGGGCTATTCTTTTTAAGTACCGAACCCACACGGTTATTTTCACATTACAATTTGAAGAAATCTATTTTATTCGATAATCCGTACTCAGGCTAATTCGAACAGCGCCAAGTGACCCCCTCTCGCTGACGAATCTAGGAATGACTAAATCTTTTATTTATTGACGATTCTCCTACTCCAAATGTCAAGAAAATACCCCACTCGCAGGCAGGGATCGTAATAACGTTATTTCGCGCAAACGTTAGGAGAATATCAAAATAAAAACTATCACTAAAAATAACGAATGCAAACTAACGTTTGAAATTTATCAAACGTTACCTGTCAAACGTTTGAAAATCGTTAAACTAACGTTATTCTATTTGTTTGTGTTAGTGATAGTTATTTCCCCCCCACACGAAAACCGCTGCCATAGCGAAATGATAATAACGAAACAAAATAACGATTCAACGAACGTTTAAACTATCAATTCAGTCTGTTAGGTTTGATAATTCGGCGCTCTAGCGTTTTGATAGAAATAACGTTTGCGCGTAGGGTTATTTCAAACGTTAGTTTTATGTTAGTTTGCAAACGGTTCCTATTCTGATGTTTTTGTTGCGTTTGTCTTCAAACGCTACCAAAATCAACCTCAGAACGTTACCCATCAAAACGTTAGTGCTCGGATATTTTTTCTAACGTTTACGAACCCTGCTCGCAGGACATATCAGCACTTAAAACTTGCTTGAATTGGGCTGACAAAATGACCTCTCGTTATCCGAAAAGATGATGCTACGTAATTTGAGGGAAGAGGCTTTTTATTTGTCAATAAATAGAATCCGCCAGACTAAAATACCTACATCAGTTTATAAGTAACAGTTTTTTGTGTATTTCATGATTCAGATGGTCACTCAATATATTTTTTCAAAGTATACAGCTGTTTTATTGAATTTGTCTATCTAACATACTATAATCCGAACGCTTCGTGAGTCCGAACAGGGGTAGTTTTTTGGTAGTTCGGATTATCAAGACTCTACTGTATTTATGTGGATTAAGACACTGAATTGAGTCTGAGGAGCCGAGCAGGCTTGTATTATATGGCTTACCTTATCCGCAAATATACGTGGGTACTGGACTGGGTGGCTTTACCCGAGGTTGAAGCCTCAGGCGCAGCCAATTTCACCGCCGAGGAGGTGCCAGTCCGGTTTGGAGGTGGACTAATGTCGCTGGGGAAAGGCTATTAACTCGCTATTTGAAGATCCGTGGATTATACGAGTGGGGAAAGTTATTCCCTGGGAGCCCGTTCCACACCTCTGCAGTGCGGCACAAGAACAATTTAGAGAATCGTGCAGTTCGAAGAACTCTTCTGTCGGCTACAAGTGGGTGTTCCCCGAGAGTAAGTATGGCGGGTTTGGCGAAGGCGAACAGGAGGAGGAGGGATAAGGGAAGCAAGTTCGTCAGAGCAGCGGCCATAGTAGTACTGATAAAACAGGCTCAATGAGCCAACTATACGTCTGTGCTTCAGAGGTTGAAGGTCCTTTGTGAGTACAGAGTCACCAATGAGGCGAACGGCTCGTCGCTGAATAGAATCCAAGGTTGAAAGAGGTACTCAGGGGAACCCTCCCAAAGATGACTGCAATATTCCATAACCGGTCTTACTTGGCTTTATAGAGTGTAAGCAGTTGGTCTTCTCAAAGCTTGAGACGGCTTGTGATGCGATTGTATGAAAGTATTCATGATGACAATTGCATACGAAGGCATGCAAATTTATTTACAAATTTCACCGCGCCATTGTCGCCTCTAGCATTTAGTTCGGTGATTTTCGCGCCTAAAAGCGTTCAGACAAAGCCATGATATATTTAGTTCCCTCGGTTTGCCCAGGGGAACTAAATATAACAACAACATTGTAAGATTACGGGGAGCAGGTGTCCCAAAGGTTTTTATGGCAAAGATATAAATAAACAACAAGAGAGGTACTTACACAAAGTTCTCTAGTGCTATTCGATAAATTGCGCCTGGCAACATGGCGAATTCACCCGTCCTTCAACGTTACACATAAAACACCGGTGATTACACTTTGGTTGATTGAGAAATAATGCGAAATAACATAGCAATACAAGAAATAAATACCACGATGATCTTTAGCTTCGCGGGACAAACTCAACACCACGATACGATCAAACGCGGGCAAACTGACGCATGACATTGACTTGACAGTTAATGCTGACAGGTACCTGAAAGGATGGTTCATACGATACACAAAAACTAAAATCTTCGTATTGGATCGAAATACATTTTTTTGGGAATTTCATAAGAACGTTCATTTCCTTATTTTTTATTAAATTAGGCGAAATAGATAGATTGTTCGTCGTACGTATCACACGCATACTAGATTTGCCAAACCTCCAACACTTATATGATGAAATCTGACAGATTTTGTTTAATTTCTAGCTTGAATGCCAGGTCTCTATGTTACAAGAAGTGTTGCTATATGTAAGTCAATGCTTGCTTAACCTACTACCAGCTAACCAGCTTGTAGCTTAGCTAGTGTAGTCAGCGTTGCCAGAAGGTTACTTTTGTAACCTTTTAGGTTACTTTTAACGCTGAAAGGTTACTTCTAGGTTACACGACTCAAAAGGTTACTTTTAGGTGATTTTTCAGAATTAATTGTATAAAACATTTTTAATTTATTTTTTTACACGAAACCAATTAAACGGCGGAAATAGATTTAGGTTTGTACCAAAGACTATTATGCTTTACTGTGGATTCAATGCGAGTTCTGTGGCCAGAATTCTCACTTAAATTTTTTTCATGTTGGCAACGCAACACCTCGCTCGTAAATCGTCGTGGTTCTGTGTGTATTCTGAAAACATGTTAAAAATACGCCTTTCCCTCTCACACTAAAGGGTGTGAATAACCAAATCACAAAAGCGTCTCGCTTGCTCGCTCGATCAATCTAATTCGCTCTTTTCGAGTTCATTTGCTGTCGTTCGTTCGTGTCGCCTCCAGTCGTCGATCGTCGTGTCATGTTGGTCGATGTATGAAAGAAAGTTTAGTTTTGTTTGTTTGTGTCGGTCGGGCCTACTTACTTATTGGTCGGAATTGAAAAAAAAACGCATGAAAAACTAGGTAAGTGTACAATAAATACGTACAAGGATGAGGATAACCGATAAGCACTACTTAATTCGATTGACACACGAAAAAAAATGAAAGGTTACTTTTCACACTAAAACACTAAATGGTTACTTTTTTTCTATTTCAGGTAACTTTTGACAAGACCCCGCTGGCAACACTGAGTGTAGTTGTCATTGTGTAGTGTAAAGTGTAGTGTTGTTGTAGGGGCCGCCGCTGGTATGTCGTGTCGTGTATTTGCCCAATGCTCAGCGACGCAATACCGCAATGATTAAATCCCTTCATTTAACTTTAACTTTATTATGAATTTTCTTATGTTGTGGGAAAGTACAAAAGACAAACATTTGTTACATTGCATTGGACTCCTTAAAGTATAGAAAATACAAGCAAATATTCTTGTCTATGATAAAATAATGTTGCTACCACTACTACATTTCCCCTATAAGCTTGAAATGTGGAAATCATTAAGTAGAAAACATGGTGGTAAAATGTAATGTTTGTGAATGTAACAAATCAAACGAAGGTTGGTTTTAAGCTGACTAAAGTGCATAACGACTACTAGTGAATCGGAATTTTTATTTAATAGGTATTGAGATAGTAAAATGTTTAGACATGCAAACGATTTT
Source organism: Nematopogon swammerdamellus (assembly GCA_946902875.1). Classification (NCBI taxonomy): domain Eukaryota; kingdom Metazoa; phylum Arthropoda; class Insecta; order Lepidoptera; family Adelidae; genus Nematopogon; species Nematopogon swammerdamellus. The sequence goes on from OX336359.1 coordinate 12,910,933, forward strand.
AATCGAAAATGAATATCTACCCTTGGTAACCCTAACCGGTGAGTTCGCTCGCCGCTGGCCGTCTGTTGTTTGCGTTCCTCGTTTCGTTTTCGCGTTGGTTCGTGTCGCGGCGCTGTCGCTGTTTTGTGTTTATTCCGCTCGAATTTCGACCGACACTCATCAAACGTAGTGAAAAATTACCAATTGTTTGAGTGAAATCGCTGTACAAAGTGCTACGAGCAAAGTGGTCGTCTGAAAAGTGCACGGAATTAAATGTATCAATGTCTTTTAGTTGTAAATATTGTGGATAAATCGATGTTTTCACGATTGTCCCGTCGCATCGTAGCGATAACCCGTGGCATTTTCGACTTACATGAATAAAGAGTAACGTAATGTTATCGCCAAATGAATAATCTTGAATTGTAATTGTAGATCGTATTATATTTTGCGTATTTTCAAGAAAGCGCGAAATGGTTGTGACGTTCAAACAAATTTGATTCCTTTCTATATAATATGCTCACTAGACCTTTTTTATGGGTTTTAATATTATTTTACAGTTTTGTAAAATATTCTCGCTTTTACTTTTCCTTATCTGTTCATCATCAATTCATCAACCTCTTCATCATAAATTTCATAAAATTCTCCAAGACTTAATTTTGACCGAATTGATAATTTCGAACTAGTCCATAAACAAATCATTTCTCTGCATTGGATATTACCCATTTATAATTTCACCTTTTTTTCTCAATAAATAAATGAAGCCCCTTTTAAGAGTTCCGCATGGTGTCCTAACAGGTTTTAAAAAACATCTCAAGAAAATAAGTGAAATTGTTTTGAGCCAGTGCATGTGATGGGGACCTCAATAATTAGTGTTTGCGTGGGTGAATAGAGTGGCCGCAGTGTGTGAGTGAGACAGCACTATGGAGGTTGAAAAGGATTGCTCTCCGCTATGGAGCCTCTTCCAGCAAATTATTACTGATATGAAGGTAAGAGTAACTACCCATATACATAAATAGCGTCACGCCTGTTTCCCGGTGTGTTAGGCAGAGACAACGCATCTCCACGGACCACGATCCTGACACACCTCTGCCGCTTCTTCCACTGTCATAAAGTTCTTCATACACGCTCGTCTTTAACTCCTACATACATACATACCGTCACGCCTGTTTCCCAGTGGGGTGATCAGAGACAATGACTCTCCAAGTGGCATGAGCCTGACTTGCGTCTTCCACCATTACAATGTTCTTCATAAATGCTCATCGGTTACGGGTACTATTCACTTGACCTTTTTTGAGCACATTTCCAATCTGGTCCAGGTACTTACGTGCATCTAGTGCGACCCTTCCCGATTCTTCCACTCACATTCGCTCCGTAAATTTCTTTCGTTAGTCCATCCATTCTTCCAACATGACCGAACCACCGAAGCATTCCTTCCTCAATCCTTGCAGAGGCGGCGCAAGGCGTTGGCGACCGCCCACGGCCTCGTGGCCCGAGGGGCCTCGCGCCTCGAAAGTTCATGTAGCTTTGATTTATGAAAAATATTCAGGTAGATCTATTAAAAGAGACCCCGAGTAAACATGTTTAGATTTAATCAAAGGCAAACTAAAGCTTACTATAAAGCCTTTATCAGACACAAGATGGGAACGCAGGATAGACAGAGGCAGTGAAGGCTGTATTATTGCAATTTGATTATGTTTACTTTTATCGACGAAAGGTATGCTGACAAAAATGTTTGATTTGATCAGTATACCGGAAATCCAACAGTGAAAATTCATAAAGTCTATGTCACCAGAGAGGGCCTCGCAAAATATATCTTGCCCACATCAAATTTAGGTCTTGCCTCGCCACTGAATCCTTGTCACATATTTCTTTCTTTCACATATGAAAGCAAGCAAAAATAACCGACCGCCTTCAACTCTAGGGTTCGATTTTTATTTTTTTATTTCATACATTTTTGAAGGCGGTTTTTATATTTTTTTAAATAGTTTTTTTCGTTTGTACGTATGAAAATGCTGATTCACATAAATATGTCCACCCAAAACACGAGTGCAGTTGTTCGGCACATTTTTTTACATTTGAATATTTCTCCTTTGAAACCAATTTCCAAAAATCTAGACAAGAGTTTGACCTGGCTTTCAGGTATACATCGCTACCAGAGTAATAATTTCATTTTCTAGTGAAATATGGTCCATTTGGAACATCTCTGCAAATTTATTAGACATCTTGTATGAGTCGTTCACGTCAGTGTTGATATTCAATGGATAACTGATAAATTCTACCAACTTTTATAATGTTTAAATTCACTAAATCTGTTGTCGAAATCTGATATGATAACACTGCCTTTATCTCTGCTGTGTATTTCTCAGGCATGAAAACGTAGTTAGGATACTTTTCTAAATGATCTTTGAGGTTTTTAAATCGCTGGAACCTATTCTTTTCAAGATCAATTATCAAAGATGCTGCTTGATTTTTTAACGCTGCAACAGAATTCATCATCTCTAATATAGTTTTGTTCTTGCCTTGTAATTCAAGATTTAATGTGCTGAGTTGTCCTGGGAAATCTGCTAAGAAAGCTAAATCAGACAGCCAGTCCAAGTCGCGCAGTTGATGATAGTCATCACCCCTCTCTTCAAGAAATTTTATTATTCATTTGAAGATCCTCCTGGAACGTTTCTTTTCAACCAGTTGTCCATTATGGCCTCTGGCCTCTGGCCTCGTCGCGATCGACCAGCACAGCAGCCGCGATCGACCGGTCGATCGCGATCGACCGGTTGGCCACCCCTGATGTAGACAACCGTGACAGTTTCCATAAAAAAAAAATATGAGTATTTAATGTAGGCACCAAGTTTTCCCTCACCAAAGTCCAGAAATGTGAAAACATTTTCGTTAAGTCCAAAAATCTAAGATTGGCAATAAGCTACTTTATGGAAATTGCTTCGCTCGCTACGCTGGAATCCTTATTACAAATTTGGATCACAATAGAGAGAGGGAAATCGAGCACGGGGACTGATTTAAAGTGTGAGAGTTGGGGCCCCTGAGCCCTGTTGTCACTGCGACACCTAGGAAGATCTATTGTGATCTCTCAAACGTTTATAGCTCACCCCCAATTCCGATTTCCTCTATGAACCTAGTTAAATATTCTTGGAGTTGAGTGCCTGTATTTGGCGTGGGTTCAAAATATAACCCCCAAGAATACATACTGCTTCTTTTTTTTTTTTTTATGTAAACCAGCATGGGTGGCTGTGCCGATGGACCGATGGTGCAGTCGACAGAGCCAAAATCACCTCTCCTCGCGAAACCACGCTCAGTTAGGTGCCATGCCAGCAGATTTGCGGACTGTTGCTAGGCTGTCTAGCCCGTTAATACGACACTTGAAGACACCCAGGTTAAAGGATTCAGGAAATACACTCGCCGGAAGACAGTTCCACACTCTAGCGGTGCGACAAAGAAACGATTTCTAATGTGAATGAGCACTTCACATTCACAAAGGATGTGTATGGGTGTTTCATCCTCTTTTATAAGTACGGGACTAGTTCTGCTCGTCATCCTGGTCAACGCAGGCTAGCTGACGTAGGCTTGACACGAGGCGAAAACGCGCAGTAAGACTGCAAGATTGACCACTTCGCTGGTTGCGTGCTCGATTGAAAACTTCTCCCACTTGCAATGGGCCCGGATGTGTTCCATGAAGCCACTGAGTGCTTAGTTCAGGGCCGGATGTAGAGGTGTGGAGGCCCTAGGGCAACAAAAGGATAGGAGGCCCCTAATTATTTTTCAAATAGGTTAAATGAGTCGTATAGTTCCATAACCCGCCAAATCGATTTCTCTAAAAAAAGTAGTGTTTCGAATAAAGTACTGAATTTGTCACTTATCTGTACATTATGTTCCTAACACAGTCCAATCCAGAGTGAATCACGAAGAAAAATTAACATTCGTTCCAGCTCGCTCGTAGTTTGGTTGGGCGGCTATTTATCGAGATATAGTTTTTTTCGTTTTACTGTAAACTCGCCCTAAACGGAGTTGGCGGGTTCTGGAACTATACGACTCAAATAATATTTTTATTGCAAGTGTTTCAGTCAATCATTTTTTGCGAGACAAATCAAATCTTTTCACCAAACATGTTTGATAAGTAATAAACTTTAAATTATAGCCTATCATACGAATGGTACCTTACGAGCTTTCGTTGTGTCAGAATTTTTTTTTTTTTTAAGTACTATTTATGTGGGGGCGGGCCCCTCTCTTTTGGAGGCCCCCTCTCTTTTGGAGGCCCCGGACAGTTGCCCCGGTTGCCCTCCCTGGCGATGGCTTACCTATTTCATCAGCTGCAAATGGCAATCAGGAATGTTGGAAAACTAATTTAAAATTAAATTTTTGAGTCTATTGTATTCCCTTATTTCCGGCGGCAATAAATAATATTTTTCATGAGTAATCCTTTTTGTCTACCTTATAGCTGGCATGGCACCTCTCTGTGCATGCTTTCGCGAGGAGCGGTGTTATTGACTGTGTCTGATCTTCCATTGATGTTAACCGGTCGGTAGCCTCTTCATAAAAGTATTTTTCTGGAAAATAGTTTGTTTTAATCATTAAACGGCTTTATTATTAAACATTTAACATTAAGTAAATTATAATTACAATTAGGTGCTATTGAAATTGAAATAAACTTAATATCAAATACATCTTTTTAGATTTTTAATAACAGAGAACATTGACACACATATTAATTTGTAATAAACTACCAGTTATAAATAAAAATTGAATGTCTTCGCTGTCTATTGATGTAATTTATTAAACATAAAGAAGTCATCAATCAATACTAATAATAAATCTGTAAGGGGTGGTCATGGAGTAAGTTACTTTGTTTTAGGAAATATTGAGTTTGTAGTCTCTATGTATGATACTAAAGCTAAATTGACGATTTTTAGAAATCTTTTCTGTATGTATGTATGTATGTATGTTCCTCCATAACTCCTTAAGCCATCATCCGAATTTGATGAAACTTAGTACAAGCCCATTTTACTATACGGGACACAGGATAGGCTAACTAAAATTCACTTCCGGCTACGCTAAGATGTGGCTCCCATACAAATCGAATCGAATTAAAAGCGGCGCGGCGCGGCGGCGGCGGTTTGTGGCTAGCTAGCGGAGGCTGGCGGCGGAGGCGGAGGCGCGGGCGCGCGCACGGCGCGGGGTGCGGTCTGGCCGAGCGCGGTGTGTGTATGCATTGTCTCGAGCCAGAGGTTTATTTCATTAGGTATCTATGTGATTAATTTTAGGTGCAAACCAAACAAATTTTAGGTAAATGTGTTGTTGCAAGTCGATGCTAGCGGATATTTACTTAACTGGAGTTCCTATTTGATTTAAGTTATTTGATCGTATGTTTATTATATTGTACGTAGTGTAGTATGCGCGCACTATTAGCGAAAAGATACTTATTTTTACCCGACTACGGCAAAGCGAAAATGAGAGTTATGTGTTGACCGGTATGTATGTATGTATGTATGTATGTATGTATGTATGTATGTATGTATGTATGTATGTATGTATGCATGCATGCATGTATGTATGTATGTATGTCAAACTCAAACTCAAACTCAAATTTCATTTATTAATTTTCACACTTTTACACAACAACAGATTGTCCCTATTTCATACATAACAGACTTTGCAATAATTGTTCTGTGTTGTGTGCAAACACCATCTCCCAAACTGGCCTAACCGGCTGTATCATGAGAGACGGTGGGTGCATACAATACCCATATTACAGTGTTATATATATAACACTTTGTGTAACACCACATGTAACACCTTAAAACGTGAGAGAATTATTAAATATTAGAGAAATTTTGCGGGTATCTAAAAAAAAATAAATATAAATCAGAAAACCAAAATAGTTTACCACCTAATAAGGAGTGTAAATGTGCTTGATTGAGTTCTGAGTGCGATTGTGTCTCTGTGAGTGTGTGTGTGTGTGTGTGTGAAATTTAGTTAAATTGACTGCAGTCAAAGAATGTACATATGATGTATGTATGCATGCATGTATGTATGTATGTATGTTCATCTGTTCCCTCATACATAACTTCGAAACTACTTATCATAATTTGACAAATGAGGTATCGTTGGATGCGTCTTGACGCTGGATAGAGGCTATGTGACGTCCCTTAAAATTGTATATGGCGCCCTCTAAAGGACATAAAGTCATGACCTAAAAAAATTTTTTTTAATGATGTCGTCTTTGGGATCAAATGAAAGGGCTTAATTAACACATTTCAAAAATTTATATATTGTTAGCCGTTGCTTTCGGATTTACTTGCATGCATCCGAAAATTGGGAATAATTTCTAAAATCAGGCCTCACTCCGAACCTACCCAAAATACATCCTACTAATATTATAAACGCGAAAGTTTGTGAATGAGTTGCGTTCAGGAAGACGATAAACGTACTCAAAGAAAGTAAGTAACTAATGGCGAGGCCGAAGCCCGAGCTGCGTTCGGGAAGACTATAAACCTTCTCGAAGAAAGTAAGTAACAAAAGGCGAGGCCGAAGGCCGAGCTGCGTTCAGGAAAATCCTAAACCTTCTCGAAGAAACCAAGTAACAAAGGGCGAGGCCGAAGGCCGAGCTGCGTTCAGGAAGAGGATAAACCTTCTCGAAGACAGCAAGTAACTATGGGCGAGACCGAAGGCCGAGATGTGTTCAGGAAGAAGATAAACATTTTCGAAGAAAGTAAGTAACAAAGAAGTTACTTTCTTCAAGAAGATTTATGGTCTTCCTGAACGCAGCTCGGCCTTCGGACTCGCTCAATGTTACTTACATTCTTCGAAAAGGTTATCCTCTTTCTGAACGAAGCTCGGCCTTCGGCCTCGCCCTTTGTTACTTGCTTTCTTAAAGATGGTTTATCCTCTTCCTGAACGCAGCTCGGCCTTCGGCCTCGCCCATAGTTACTTACTGTCTTCGAAAAGGTTTATCGTCTTCCTAAACGCAGCTCGGCCTTCGGCCTCGCCCGCTGTATCTTACTTTCTCCGAGAAGGTTTATGGTCTTCCTGAACGCAGCTCGGCCTTCGGCCTCGCCCTCTGTTACTTTTTTCGGAAAGGTTATTCTCTTCCTGAACGCAGCTCGGCCTTCGGCATCGCCCATAGTTACTTACTGTCTTCTAGAAGGTTTATCGTCTTCCTGAACGCAGCTCGGCCTTCGGCCTCGCCCTTTGTTACATACTTTCTTCGAGAAGTTTTATGGTATTCCTGAACGCAGCTCGGCCTTCGGCCTCGCCCTCTGTTACTTACTTTCTTTGAAAAGGTTATCCTCTTCCTGAACGCAGCTCGGCCTTCGGCCTCGCCCATAGTTACTTACTGTCTTCGAGAAGGTTTATCGTTTTCCTGAACGCAGCTCGGCCTTCGGCCTCGCCCTCTGTTACTTACTTTCTTCGAAAAGGTTACCTTCATCCTGAACGCAGCTCGGCCTTCGGCCTCGCCCTCTGTTACTTACTTTCTTCGAAAAGGTTACCTTCATCCTGAACGCAGCTCGGCCTTCGGCCTCGCCCATAGTTACTTACTGTCTTCGAGAAGGTTTATCGTTTTCCTGAACGCAGCTTGGCCTTCGGCCTCGCCCTCTGTTACTTACTTTCTTCGAAAAGGTTACCCTCATCCTGAACGCAGCTCGGCCTTCGGCCTCGCCCATAGTTACTTACTGTCTTCGAGAAGGTTTATCGTCTTCCTGAACGCAATTCCGCCTTCGGCCTCAAAAAGTTACTCACTTTCTTCGAGACGGTTTATCGTTTAAGTACCTGAATCCAGCTCGCCCTTAGTTCTTCCTTTGAAATACGAATTTCACGCGAGCGAAGCCGCGGGCAAAAGCTAGTTATGTAAATAAAACTTGAGTATAAGATAACCTTACAGCACTCATGATTATCATGACGAACATTATGTTAAGTAAATATTCCATTCATAATAATAAGCAACTTGGGTATTACATAACATAATGGTATAGATAATATGCCAACTGTGAACTTTTTGTAAGTTCACAGTTGGCATCACATTATCTTTAAATATTGTATGATTTTATTTAGTAGGAGAAAACAGTGTCGGTTATGTAAATAGTTTGTGGTTTCCGTCCAGTTCAGTGTAGCCGACATGAAATTAAGGGATGCACTGACATGGCAACTAGTTCACCCGGTGTTATGGGCTGACATCACGGATGTTGTAGGTGATGTAGCCAACCATGTCCGATTCCATAAAAAAGAGGTACGTCTAGGAAGGTGTGGATCTAAGCTTGCGATGGCTTCACCGAACATATCCGGGCCCATCGGCAGTAGAGGAGGGTATTAATCGAGGCCGGGACTAGCGAGTGGCCACTCTAAATTTCCCGCGCATGCTTCACGTTTCGGCTCGCTTCAAGCCCTCGTCAGCTAGTCTGCGTTGACTAGGACGCGGGGAAACCACCAGTCCCGCTCTCGACCTCCCTCTCTCTACCTATCCATATTCTGTAGGATGCTTCCAGTGACGTTTTCGAAGCTCTCTCCATATATGAGCTTAGCGTCGATCTTGGGAGCCCTAGATTCTTGAAGAGACTGTAGAGCGACTTCGCTGGTAGTCCTCTTGCTCCGACTTCCACAGCGAAGAGATCAGTCTTGAATCCGTTTCTCACAATCCGGTCTACTAAGTTGCAGTACTTGTTAAGCTTGATGTTGTGGTCCTTCGGTATGTTACTTTCCCATGGAACTGTAAGTTCAACAAGTACTACATGCTTTGTCGCTTTTGAGAATATGAGTATATCCGGTCTTAATGCTGTGGTACAGATTTCCGAAGGCATTTGGTAATGCTTCTCCTGTGTGTCCATCAACAATTCCCAATCCTTTGCTGCTCCCAAAATTGAAGAAGGTTTAGTCCTATCTTTGGGCAGCTTATTGGCTCCAGGTTTCACAAAGTTGACCTTCTGGAAGCCGCTACTGGTTTGCCCTTTCCTGGTCCGTGCAATTGACAGGTTGATGATTTGGAGGACTTTATCATGACGGTAGGAATACTGGCCTCGCTCAAGTAGTATTTTGCATCCGCATAACAAATGTTTGGCCGTGCCTACGAACTCCTTACATGACGGGCATAGTCTATTTGTAGATTTCCCCCATCTAACTAGGTTACTCGGGTCGGGGAGAGTAAGCTGGAATGCATTTAAGTAGAACTTAAGCAGCTCAGGGGACCAGTTGTATATTATGGATTTCCACTTCAATGCAGGAGGGATGCAGAAGTCACCCACTGTTAGCCAATCATTCTGCATTTCTAGGTTTAAGGCGTGAAGTTTGAAGCCTTGTTCCATGTCCTCCTGAGCAAAACCTTTCAGTATTTCTTTATCAGACTTTGCTGTTTCTATGCCCAATCCAGATCTATTGGTGCGTGTACCAACTTGGAATGATTTGTAGAAGTCGAGTCTCGATTCCAGTTCATCTGATAGTGATGTGTTGGGTAAGGCTTGAATAGCGCTATCATTGGAGTCTTTGAGTATACATCGTTTGGCTATTCTCGCCTTTTGATAAAATATCGACGGTTTCTTAATGTTCAGTCCAAAGTTATTGTGAGATCTGTATAGCGTTGACGAGTCAGCCGGGTGAGCCAGTCCAAACCATGATTTCAGGAATCTGGTCACATACGAGGTTACTTCCCACAGGACATACTTAGTTTAGTGTGGGAAGTGACATATAAATATTTGTAAACATGTTTTTTATATAATAAATAAATTGAAATTGAAATTGATAAGGTCGGTGAGGTCTTATAAGTAACTTATGATGGCACGAGTTCGAGCCGCCAAAATATGTTGGATCTACTTATTTTTCCTGTATTTTGTTGTTTTCCTTATTTATAAAATGGCACAGTGGAACATAACTTTTTTTCGTATATTTTTACCTACAACACAGGGTGAGTTATTATAGAATTGAAGTGTACAAGAAATGTTTTTCAGTCAACATTTATGTGTCCATTGCTTGACATGCAGCTCTCCAATTTTCCTGCATTCCTCCTGGCCTTCAGAAGTTCATTCTTATCAGAAATGATAATTTTTTTTTTCACAGCATAGAGACACAATAATTACTAACATTTTCTTCTAATGTTCTTCCATTGAGGAGTAGGTAACTAATTAAAAAAAAAACTGCTTTAAAAAAATTACTGAAATTTTTTTTAACATCTTTTTAAACACGGAATAAGGGACAGCCATGAAACGGCCGTACAATTTGAACTTGCACTGAAACCTCGACAACTATTTTACTAAGATGAGACGAAATTTAACTTTCTCCATACAAAATCTTTTTTTTTTTTGTCTTTCGGCATTTATGTTTTTTACCCCCCTAACACTTATCCGATTTTTACCATTATTTTTTATTGTAATAAGGACAGTTGAATCTATGTTCCTGTCTTTTTATTTTTTTAATATCTAAAGTGATGACTTGATGACTCAATAAAGCTTCATGACATAAAAAAATCGCTCGAAATCATTTTTCTTAGCTCCGGTGTTGTAGGTATATTTCATCTAAACAAAACAATGACAGGAACGTAGATTGGACTGTCCTTAAGACAAGAAAAAACAATGATAAAAATCGGATAAGGTTTAGGGGGCTAGAAAACATAAATGCCGAAAGACGATTTTGTATGGAGAAAGTTAAATTCCGTCTCGTCTAAAGACATTTTAGTCCATACTAGGATAAAAGTAGAAAACATGTCTCCATTGTTTTCAATTTCGCAATTACAACATTTCATTTTAACCTCTTTCAGTTCATGTGGCCCTGGTACCTACTCTCAGTAAAAATAGTTTAATAATCATTTATTTATTTTGTATTGTAATAAATAACTGTATTTCATCAGTTGGGGGGACTACGAGTCTCATGCATGAATTATGACTTCGTTTTTATGACTGGTTGTACCACCGATTAGTGGGGCCACGACCCCACAAGATAAAGACAATGTACCACTCGTGGGTCAAATTAGTGGGACCACGAGTCACACACCCTCTGAACGTGCCTACTATGAAGTAAGTCAACGTGTACTTACTTGCGGTGAACCACGCCTGCTTTTCCCCTCTAACTGACTCAAATGATCTGTGTGTTTTTAAATCTAATTCATATTATGATGCACTAGCGAAGGAAAAAAACTTTCTTAAGAATTTTAACCTCAAACCCCACATGCAACCGACCTACACTTTTTAAGAGATAAGGTTCTTTGTTTGGGTAAGAAGGGTGTGTTCCGCAGATAAGAAATTTTATCGGTCGGCAGACAGCAGATATGAGAACTAGATACCTGTTATCTGTGTCAAATAAACAAGCTACTGTCATGGAATTATTACGTATACTTAATGCACGAAGTGTTTCATATTAAATTATTTTCTGAAAAAATAATGCCCCCTAATTTTAAATATATTTGAAATAATTCTTTATTTGTCTCAAAAAAACTCAAATATTGCACAGAGCAAGAAATCGCTTCGCACCCTCTTAAGGGGCGGCTGGCTGAGGGTAGACGGCCGCCGATCGCTGCTCTGTGGTATATTTGCTCCTAGCGAACCCAACACGCAAAACAATCTGTTAAATTATGAGAACCTCTTTCATTTTCAGGGTTCCGCATGCCAGAATCGATTCTTCAGATCTTTCCTGTACAGAACCGGTAAACTCTGGAACGCTCTCCCTGCTCATATATTACCCCCAAGTACAGTCTCGGGTTCTTTAAGAGGGGCGTGAATGGGCAGCTGTCAGGCCGGCATAGCATTCGCAAACCCCGTATACGACCGAATGCCCATGGGCGCCGTTAGACACATTATGGGTGTCTCGGCGCCATACGTCACCAATAAAAAAAAAACACTGCCGATAGGAAGTCGTTCCAACGGAGAGGCTTTGAAAACGCCTCAATAAATTGGCGTCAAAAAAAGCCTTCCCCCAATCAGAAGTTACTCCCGACGCGACCGACATACTTTTAGAGCCTATGACCATAGTTAAACCACACAAGTTAGCCGTCTTCATACAAACGCGCCGATTTCGCACTCACACAAGCGCGCGCCTGCGCACGCTGTCTGTACACAACCACTACATGCATTCTCACTGTTCCTCGCGCGTAGTCAGTGATGGTCGCCCCGCCCCCGCGCTCGGTGACGCACACCACGTGACGGCCGCTGCCTGCCGCCTGCCGCTTCCCGATAGAAAGTATTATTATTCGAATTTTATTTTATTGCACTAACATAATGGCTCCGCGTTTCTGCAGTGTTTACGGCTGCATGAATAGATCAGGCTCGAATCGCGAGTTAACATTATTCTCATTACCTGCTGCCATCGAAAGGTAAGTAACATAAAAAATATTATTAAAATATGTAGTTAAATTATGTAAGTTATTAATACGAGTAGGTACTAAGCGAAGGAATTGACTTGAGACCTGGCTCGGTAACGTCAGAGCAAAGTACCTATTAGTATTTAATTATAGTATTAATTAGTTATTAATAGGTAGGTACTAGCTGCAAAAACCATTCGCGAACCCCGGCATCGAGCGCGGCCGCGCGGCGCACGCGAAGGCTGCGCCGTGCGCGGGCCCGCGGTTGTCGACTTGTTCAGACTTGTTAGAGATACCACGCACAACGTAATTTCGCGCGGTTTTGTCTTCTATAAATGGCCACAGCTCCTACCGCGGACACTTTCATGACTGCTAGCGACCAACCAAGTTATTAAGTAATAATAAAACAAAATTAATAAATACATTTTAAAATTATTTATTTGATAATTTTTTTATTAAGATTAATAATTATATTAATCTATAATTCTAAATATATTTTCTATAATTTTTATAGTTATAAATTTTTTGCCCACTTATTAATTCTCTTCATCGTCCGCGACTACGAAATATTTGTCCAAAGACGGACGTGAGTTAAAGTTGAATTTTAACATTGCATTAATTTTTGGGAGGTTAAAGTTAAAAAAAAAATTTACGCGACTGCGCGAAGCAAAAATGAAGGGTTATCTTTTTAGCAATTTATGTGTGTGTATGTTTGTTTTTACGTATGTTCCACCGTAGCGCCAGAACTAAGCATCCGATTATTGAGTGGGGTATCGTTGTCAAGGGCTCAAACATCAAAATAACATCGTTCACTGTCTATCGAAAATACAGCTTTCGAAAATATACCTTAACGCCAGTATATAATAAATCTATGACAACTCATATATTCTGTTAGAGTAAAATTTTGGGAGCTGGCTCTTGGTCTATAAATAAAAAATACATAAATGTACACAATAATTTTAAAGAATAGCTTTTCCACCATGATGGGGTCACTGCCTGTCAATTGTGTTAGTGTTGTGAGTTGTGACATCCCTGGAGGCTCGGCGCAGCGTAGGTAGTTATTTTAAAAATGGCCTCCAGTTATCTTACTCGTCTTCTTTTACTATGCTATGACGCACTTTTTATCGGCGTTGGAGGACCTTCATAACGAGAGTGGGAGATATGGTATACTTTCCTCTGCGTCGGGCCCATGTTCTGGAGCGAAGATTTTGTGGAGGTCTCTTTCTGATTTTAGGGTCCCATAGCAAAAATGCTTCATAATCTTTTCGGTAGATGGCGCGCATACACTTTTTAGTTTCTTGTATGGAGAACCCCGTGAATTTTTTACTTTATTTGTATTATTTGTATTTCTAACCAGCCAATATCACCTCCGAGAAGGTAGGTGCCATACCGGAGACTTCCCTGGATTGCTGGCTATACTGGACTAGAGGAGAACACAACCGAGGTTGCTTGCGGCCATCTTACATCCAGTACGGTGGTACCAACTACCAACCCAGTCAGCTACAATTTGAGCCTACCACCTAGTAAGGGTCAAGGGAAGGGACCTACAGTTTTACACCGGTTCCGAACGGTGAAGCAGCGGGTGTAGGTATGCACGTAATTTTTTTCGTCAGAAAAAACTCATTGGTACACGCCGACCGGATTCGAACCTCGGACCTCCCGCATGAGAACCCGATGCCCAAACCACTTGGCCACCCGCCGCTTGTTATATCGGCCATAATAAATAACACATATTCTGTGAACATTTCAACTGGCTACCTGTTAGAGTTCAAGAGATACAGCCCTCGGACAGACAGACAGACCGACGGCGTAGGCTTAGTAATAGGGTCCCGTACGACGGAGACGGAACCCTAATAAAAAGGCATGTCCAAATATTCCATCTTCCATTCACTACTATCGATCGAGTTGGTGCGACGACGACGACATTGAAAGTTGGCATCCTAGTCCGCTTTGACATAAGCTGGCTCTGCGCTTCCAGGGATTTGTGTCTGCCGGTCGTCGTCGGAGCGCGCTTAGTTTCACAATATTCTGACAGATACGTAGGTACGGATTAAGGGACTGGAAAGTTCAACTGAACTGAGACTGTCCGAAATGTAGGGGGCATTGAAGGAGTTCTGAACTTGCGGAGTACACATAGATGAAAGTTATGTGCAGTTTGTCCCAGTTGGACCGGATCTGCTTATCACGCCAGGATTCCTCATTTAATAAGTTTAAAAAAACTTCAGTAGCATTTTTGATTTTCCTAATACCTAGGTACTTGTATTTTTCGAGATAAATACGTTAGGAAAATGCCAAAACTATGTCTAATATCAGAAACTGATCTTTACATACATACATACCACACTCTGTATGCCGAAAATCTGGGTAAGCAGAGTAATCGGAGTTGTGCTGCAGACCACCACGCTTAAGCAAAGTTTTCGGACAAGATAACTACCTATATCAAGCAGCAAGTAAGGCACGAAGATCCACCTGCTGCATGACTCGGTGGAAGGAACGCGCCTAGGTGTGAGGTGGCTAGTCTGTCGCCCTTATGCACGGCATCTTGTCCTTATCACCTTAAACTGACCTTTAATGGCGATTATCTAGAAAAATCCGACAATCCTAGAAAAATAAAATTTTGAGCGTGTATTTACTGAGCTTTTTTTGAGGCTTATTCAACGGGGAATCCCGTGTTGGTCCCTCATCAAATGCCGGCACTTCACTTGGCTTAGCGTATTCGTGTTTGTTGCAAACATTTTAGTTTTATCTCGCTCTAAATAAGCCATTAAAGGGAGACGAGACTGAAATGTTTGCCAAATACACGAATACGCTAAGCCAAGTGAAGTGCAAAAAATAGTATGTAAATAAATCACGCGGTGGAAATCTATAATAGTTTTTTTTTTCACCAATAAGTACCCAATGCTTAATACTGAATTTAAAAAATGATATTGATTTTGTAAATGCAGGGTAGGTTTAAATTATTGTTTGTATTGTATTGCATTCGTTTGTTGTTGTATCTCTGTATTGTATTGTAATGTGTGTTTTAATAAATAAACTTTTGAATTTGAAAATAAAATAAAACCAAAATATGTTCTTGTTGTATTCTTGACTGACTAAATCGAACGAAACATTGTTTTGGTAGCATTCCCTAGATCATCTGTGTGTTGATCTTCTTGTTATCTGTCTGTCTGTCTGTACGTCGTCCCCGTGGTGCGTCCGGTCCGCCGTGTAGTCAGCGCTAGACACGTCTATTTCCGCTCAAACACGCCATAACACGCCACGCGCGACGACGACGACGCGGGCGCGTCAAAAGATATATTTTCATTCACAGTAGCGACATTTCGGATAGCTTTTATAATTTTATTTTTCTTTATTTTTATCTTCTTTCCAAATAGTCTTGAGTTTCTCGTCTGATTCATTGAATTTAACGTTTCTTGTGATTTCTGTTTTAAATTTG
Organism: Nematopogon swammerdamellus; assembly: GCA_946902875.1. Taxonomy (NCBI): domain Eukaryota; kingdom Metazoa; phylum Arthropoda; class Insecta; order Lepidoptera; family Adelidae; genus Nematopogon; species Nematopogon swammerdamellus. Next base: position 12,926,631 of record OX336359.1, read on the forward strand.
TTTCGAATTGCTTGACTTTATTTTGAACTGGTGTCTGTCAGTATCTGGGAGGGTAGTCCGCGTTATCTGCTTGCGTCCTTGGACTCGATACAGCGCTGAGCCATCCGTCTTGTTGGTGACTCGAAACTTACAGATGGTCTGGAGTCTCTGAGTCACAGACGATTTGTGGGTTCGCTTAGTCTGTTTTACAAATACTATCACGGACGCTGCTCTGCGGAACTAGCATCCCTTATTCCCTGCCACCGGTCCTATCTCCGCATGACTCGTCGCAGAGAGACTCAGCACCCTTTTGTTGTTGACATTGGGCTTTTGAGAATCGGTTCTCTAAATCGTTCCTTTGTCGCACCGCAAGAGTGTGGAACTGTCTTCCGGCGAGTGTATTTTCGGAATCTTTTAACCTGGGTGTCTTCAAGCGTCGTATTAACGGGCTAGACAGCCTAGCAACAGTCCGCAAATCTGCTGGTATGGCACCTAACTGAGCGTGGTTTCGCGAGGAGAGGTGATTTTGGCTCTGTCGACTGCACCATTGGTCTCTCGGTACAGCCACCAATGCTGGTCAGCGAATTATATGTAGGTCATCATCACCCGTAGATCATAGGGTAGATATTGCTTCACTGCACATGCGCGAACCCAAGATGCGAGCGACATTAAAGTCTACCCTATGTTCTACGAATTAATGACCTAAAATTCGTTGACTGCGCAGGTAGGTCGAGCAGCATTAAAGTTTTGAGGGAACTGTATGTAAGATGGCCGCACAGCAGCATCGGCTGTCTTCTCCTCTAGTCCAATATAGCCAGCAATCCAAATGGAAGTCTCCGTTATGGCACCTACCTTCTCGGAGGTGGTACATGACCGGTCGGTGCATGTGCTCTGGCCCCTCTGAGTCAGCCACCCGTACCGGATTACTTAAAAAAAAACTGCCTATGAGTGATGGATTGATGGCGCTTAAAATTATATTGAAAGAAACTTAAATAGTATAGAAATCTATCTTAGACGCGGTCTAGTACAAAATAGTTCACAAAGTTTGACACACCGTATTGATATCAGCAGCCGTATCACGCCGTATATAAAACTGACATAGGTAAAATAACTTTTTGTTTATTGTTCACTAGCTTTTGCCCGCGGCTTCGCTCGCGTGAAATTCATATTAAAAAAGAAGAAAGTAAGTAAGCCCCGCTACCGCACCTTTATTTCGGAGCGCGGAACAATTCGGTTTGTATGATAGCAACATCTTAGCTGCTGAACTGAACTGAATTTTATTTTATTAGCCTATTCTGTGGCCCGTATAATCAAATGTGCTTGTACCTTCCCTCCTAATCTTACTTGGTGGTAGGGTTTAACCCGCGCGGGTTGGTACCACCGCACTGAATGAAACGTCGGTCTAAACGGCTATGTAAATAGTTTGTGTTTTCCGACCAGTTCAGTGTAGCCGGCACGATCAAAGGGGGAAGCACTGACATGGCACCTAGTTCACCCGGTGTTATGGGCTGACATCACGGACGTTGTAGGTGATGTAGCCAACCGTGTCAGTTTCCATAAAAAAAAAAACTAAGTTTCATCGAATTCGGATGATCGGTTTAAGAGTTATGGAGGAACATACATACATACATACATACATACATACATACATACATACAGAAAAGATTTCTAAAAATCGTCAATTTAGCTTTATAAATAGAGTCTACAAACGCAATATTCATAAAACAAAGTAACTTACTCCATGACCATCTCTTACAAATATATTATTAGTATTGATTGTTTATTGATCATTCATATGGCAGTAAAACTGCGCTCCAACTTGTCACAATTTTGCAACATCCGGTTCGACTACATCCACGAATTAGAACCGGCAAGAATCTTCGCAGAGTATTTTTCTTTTTCATACATTATTATTACAATATTATTTTCGTGACTAGCCACATAATAAAAAAATAACATCGCTTACAGTCTAAAGAAAACACAGCTTGAGAGCAAGTTTAACAATTTTACTAAGAGTTCTGACTACAAAGACTTTTTAATTAGGTAAGTACGAGTATATCAGGTGTAAAGAGTCTTTGTCAAATTTTTGGGCAAGATTTTTGGGTTTGTCTATCAAGTTATTAGTTATACGGTACAACAGAATCGACAAAAAAAATCCAATTTGTTTTGTCATACTGCTCAATATAACTTATTGGATAAGAAAAAAATTATAAACAACAAATAATATTCATAGGAGTTCGATCGAATATCAAAGATTGTGGGACAAATTTCATACCCAAACCCCGCCTCTATTTATTTTTCAGATGAAGTGCGCATAGCCGTTCTAGTATTTAAATTCCTCTGCTCCTATGATTGGAAATGGCATCTTCGATTCCGCTGCCCCGTCTAGGCTGGACTGGACTGTACATAGGCAATATCTGAACATAGGTAAATGCACAGGCATCTTAGACAGGCTGGAACCAGTCACACTGACATACTTGCGAACCTGTTTGCAAACATCTAACATTGATCATAGTTGCGCGCATAAAACAGAGAAAACTGCTATGGAACTGCCACATCAAGGTAAAACAAAAATGTCTTACCTATATGCATCGTCAGCGCTCTTCCAACCCAACATAAATCAATACTAATAATAAATATGTAAGGGATGGTCATGGAGTATTATGAAATAGGTACTGTGTTTGTAGACTCTATGTATGATACTAAAACTAAATTGATGATTTTTAGAAATCTTTTCTGTATGTGTATATTTTCCTCCATACCTCTTAAACCGATCATCCGAACTCGATGAAACTTAGTAGAACGCAGGACACGGTTACTCCAACGATTGTCGTCTCTTCGGCTAACGTGCCCAGGCCACTGCCACTTTAGCTTAGCCACCCGGTGTCCAATATCGACTGCTTTGGTGCATCGGCGAATTGCCCCGTTACGCACCATATCGCGTAAGAATGAAACTCTTCAAACGAATTATTCCTTTCATAGACAGAAAACCCAACTCGCCAGGAAACGGACTGAGTTGTGTGTGCGGATGTATAGCATGGACGGCCTAACCTGAGGCGAACACACGTACGCACACAAATGCATTTCTCTAATACATATGCCTGACATGCACCTATACATGGCCTGAGCACTACTACACTCGCAGAAGTTTATGCTCACCGTCATGCGTGAATGTATTTGTACGCCTCAGGTTAGAACGAACGACCTTCAGATACTCGTAGTTCAATCCACGTAGACGCTCCGCACCATTCCCCCTAATCGCTTACAGTGCAAGTGTGCGTGCAACCTGTTGCTAGTGTGTTAGTTCTATCGTTACACACTACTACGATTATGAGTGCACACGCAAACTAACATAAATTGGCCAATCACAAGAGAGCTGGTCGGCGGTGTAACAAGGTGTACTTATTTGCCATTTCTAGTGAAGATCCATGTTCCGTTGCTGTGTACCTACGTGCGTCTAACGAAATGGCGTTCACTCACCGTTGTGTTAAGCTTCTTGAACTTTCGGTCGGAATGATGCTCAAGACATCTTTGTAGGTGGAGTTCACTTTACGAGTTCCTACACGAACAGTACGTGTCTCAATGCCATAGGCAGAGGCAACGGGCCTGCACTCTGCACGCGACACTTTCTGGCTTAAAAACCTCCGGACCTGTATTTAAGACGAAACGATAGTTAACTTTCTCCATACAAAATCGTCTTTCGGCATTTATGTTGTCTAGACCCCTAAAGCTTATTACAAATAAAAAAAAAATCTTATCTTATGGAAGGTCCAATCTACCTTCCTGTAATTTTTTGTTTATATGTACAACACCGGAGCTAAAAATTTGTATTTCGTTCGACAGTAAGAATTTTTTTTTTATTTTTTTTATTTCATGAAGTTCATTAAGCTTTATTGAGTCATCGCTTTAGATAGTAAAAAAAATAAAAAGACAGGAACGTAGATTCGACTGTCCTTATTACAACAAAAATTTTATTGTATTGGAATTGTAATAATCGGATAAGGTTTAGGGGGGTAGAAAACATAAATGCCGAAAGACGATTTTGTATGGAGAAAGTTAACTTCCGTCTCGTCTTAAGAGGATTCTACTAGTCAACTCGCGTCATTCGTTCTGGGCATTGACTTATATTTTACTAGCTAACGTAAGGACATGTCCATACGAACTCAATAAATGCCCTCACTAAAGTGGGGGTCAAATATCAGGCGGGCGTATCACCACCTCGATCACCACAGATTACTTAATAGTTACTTCGTATAACGCTACCAAAACTTGTAGACCAAATCGAGGACCAAATGGCATTAGTGTTAGTGATAATATGTACAAACAAGTGTACGCGCTGAGTGCATCTGTCAGTGTTCCGAGCACCGCAGTCGCGTTCACGCACACTAACTCACTAACTAACACTAATGCCATTGGTCTAAAAGTTTTGGTAGGGTAGTAACAGATAAATCACTCTATAGAAAATGTTCCTACCTTCGGGCTTTAAGGTGGAAATAAGACTCAAACCGTGCTACCCGAACGAACCGTATGCCGATGTAAGAAAAGGTGCGAGATTCATTCTACTCGTGCGGTGGCTGATACGTCGCGCCGACGATGAACGTATGCGCGAAAATCACACTATTTATAAAATTTCACGTGTTGGAAAGATGGAACAAAATATTTATTTCGCCACGATTGTAGGGAAAAATATTATCTATATTTCTATGAGCGTCTTGTATTGAAACAATTTATGCTTCTCAAGATAATTTAACTTGAATGTACAATTTTCGTACTTTTCGATATTTTTTGGAGATTTATTTAACACCTTTTCAAAGTAGTAAAATATATTTTTTTTTCGCTATGTTTGTTAATTAAAGATCAATACATAACATATATTTTTACAGATTTTTTATCTGTACCAATAGCTCAATAATTTCGTTTAAAGTTGACCTTTTGACCCTTATTCTCGCCTTAATAGCCTACTGTTTCACTTCGCCAAATGCTGCGTGCGAAAATGTATCTTAAGGATCGAGTGTAAAGTGGTTATTGATTTGCAGCTGCGCGCAGTTGCGTGGGCGAGCGAGCGTCTATGTATACTTCGCGCGGCTGACAAATTTCCACTGAAATAGACCGCCGGCGGCCCGTCGGGCGGTAGGTAGTTAGCACGCGCAAGTACATAGAGTGCGTGAGGCCTGGTATCACACTAGTATGAGCGACTTGTTACCTAGGTACAGATAGGGTTGCCAGACGTCCGTTTTGGACCGGACAGTCCGGTTTTTGAGGCTTGTGTCCGGTCTCCAAAATATTGAAAAACCGGACATGAAGACGTCCGGGTTTTTCTTAATATAACGCAAATATTTACTTTTTTTCAGAACATTTTAATACTAATCTTACTGTGTTCTTCGATTTTGCAATCAGTTTGATCAATTCATCGGTTTTATTTATTACTCTCATCTCCCATTAATTTTCAAAAGTAAAGGTCATGAAAAACTATTGTAGGTACTTCAAATCACAGAAATTAAAGGGGGGAAACATTTGTACCTGAAAAACCAAAGGCCCTTTGATGAATAATATCCGGTTTTTTCAACGGAACCATCTGGAAACCCTGCCTGCCTAGGTAACAAGTCGATTACGATTTGGTTCGTTTCGCCCGGTTTATAAATTATACGTTATGTATTTTTACCGTTAAGAACGTCAAGAGCCACGCCATGCTATGCCTTGTTATGCCATGCCACGCTATGCCTTGTTATGCCATGCCACGCCACCCCTCACCATGCCGCGTGTCACACAGACCCACTTGAAATGCCAGTCGGTGACGGAGATAAGTAAAACCACTCGACCTCGCTCTCGACATCACAATCACCCCTTCTCAAGTACAGTTGAAACAAAAGTGCAAATATATATGTGTAAACCGTTTTCATGCACACTACCAAGGATCTACAAGCGTAATGTTGTCGCGACCTGCACATACATACATACATACATACATACATAGATAGATATCATCACGCTTCTCTACCAATATTGTAAGCAGAGACAACGTACCACGGCATTTGTAACCCCCGCATACGACCGAATGTCCATGGGCGTCGTTAGACACCTTATGGGTGGCTCGCCCCCGCATGTCGCGCTTTCAATAAAATACAGTTTTTTATGTAACCAACATGGGTGGCTGTGCCAGTGAGACCAATGGTGCAGTCGACAGAGCCAAAATCACCTCTCCTCGCGAACCCACGCTCAGTTAGGTGCCATGCGAGCAGATTTGTGGCCTGTTGCTAGGCTATCTTGCCTGTTGAAACGACGTTTGAATACACCCAGGTTAAAGGGTTCGGAAATGTTCGCCGAAAGACAGTTCCACACCCTAGCGGCACAGAATGCGACTAAGATACGATTTTGAGAACCATGTCGGTTTCGCTTACTAGGATACTACGCACTTGACCTTTCGGAGCAAATGCGAAACCTGAATAATGTTTTTTTTTTCACAAAAGGTGGCAGCGTTTTCGAATATGGAAATATGATTTAAGGTGACGCGAGGCTGCGTCTGACTCGAATTTCAAAAATTTACCACCAATAATTACTCACCTGACATAAATTCAGTTTTAATATATTATGTAATACTTCATCTATCAGCGCAGATCGATAGCTTTTTGAAAACACGATTTGATTAACTTCGCTCCATAGAAAAAAAATCATGAACATGCCTCTGAATTTAGTTATAAAAACGCATTTAAGGCAACGTGACCAAATCAAGGCTTTGTAAAAAATATATTTTATTTGTTGAATATATCTAAATCCGTAGCTTTTTACTTTTTTGTTTCGATCCGTAGTTTTGGAATAAAAATTTTATATAAGAACCTAATTTTTGATTCATTGATTGTGTTGCATCCTACTCCAACCAGCGAAAGCGGCGCCTTGAAAGAGGAGTACGGGTGAATACGGGTTGACAGGGCAGCTCCATAATGTACCTATACCACATTTTTCTCTCGCAACGACGACATAAAATTTTAGACCAAATTGTACCGTTCAATTTATGTACCTACACGTTTTCCAATACCTTAAACACACTCGTCCCTTTGTAAAATATTGGCACCTCGTCCGCGCTCCCTAATACAGAATCGACCCAACATGCCCCCTCTCCGGAATAGGTGCGCCCGAACCAAAGAGCATTGAATCTGTACTAGAAGTGCCCAATGAACTGTCATACGTAGCAATTTTATCTCATTCCCACCTCCATGTATCCAAATGGCTCTTAGTTCCAACAGGAAGGATCTGATATTACGAGTATAGGTGATGTAGCAACTAGCAATCATGTTACGTTTCATAAAACAATTTGTATTCCTATCGCCACGAATGTGCACGGCAACCCGAACGTTGTTCTAGCCATCTTGCGAGCCTTTTAGAGAGGTGATGACATGCATGGGTTATGCTGATGAGGATAACACTATAGGCGCAATTTGAGTACAGATATTTGTCGGTTATAGTCATCAACATCTATTTTATAGATCGAACGTCGTACGATGCAACCTGTGCTAGACGTCGGTACAAGTGTGCGTGCGCACACACGCAGTATTGTGATACGTGACACGATCCCTACGACGATACTATCGCGCGCTCGCCCCCACCCGCCCACAGATGACAAGAACGAGCGAGAAAGACGTCATGCGGCGCGTTTGCCGTCTTTCCGCCCACTCCCATCACCAGCAGGCAAGCGAGAACGAGAACGCGATACCACCGCACCGTCACACGATCCTATCCGTGACAGCATGGCTTCTTAACACGCCATAACATGCTCAGGCGAAACAAACAACAACGTTTGTCACTGTCACTCTTTATAACAGCAACCGGGCATGCTGCACACACGCGTCACCGACTCGATACAGACATGCGTGCGTTCAACACGCGCCGCACACGCCGTATGAAGCGGCTGTCCGTGAAATCTGCATTTTATGCGGTTCTCGTCGAGAACATATTTGTTCGGGAGTGATGTATGGGATGGGTCAATCTATAAAATAGATATCAATGGTTATAGTAACATTTCTCATACATTTGATTGCCATTGACAGCTAGGTGGTAAAATCGGTCCATTATCCACTACAGCGACGCAATTGGGCGAGAAGTAGTAGGGTGAAAAAAAAAAAACAAAATTTCTCTACATAGACATTCTTACTCATGTACCCTTTCCAAATAGGCATATTTTTATTACTTTTTTCTCTGGCGCGAACATTTCATCCCCCCCGAAAACTGTCGCACCCTACCCCAACGCAGCAAGGCCGCGTTAGGGGAGGAAATGCCTTTCATTCATATTGTAATCAACTTTCGACGGAATTAGATGGAGAAATTGCACATCACCTTTGACTCCGAAAGCGCAATCCAGTTTGAACCAATTATGGTAATGTATACATATCCTTCCGAGGAAGCCGAAGGCCGAGGCGAGAGGCGCGGGCAAAGGGAAGCACTGACATCGCTCATATGGCATCTAAAATCTATATTTTAAATCGAGAGACAAATAATTGGACAATTACAAAATGTCAAACATAAGAAATAGGTTTCATTTAATTTCGTTCATTCAGCTTGTTTACATGAAGATGTGTTTCAGTAAAATATACTTTTACTACTAAGCCTACGCCGTCTGTTTGTCTGTCTGTCCGTCTGTCCGAGGGCTGTATCTCTTGAACCGTAATAGGTAGCCCGTTGAAATTTTCACAGAATATATGTTATTTATATGGCCGATATAACAAGAAATAATAAAAATAAGAAAAAGTAAAAAATTCACGGGGCTCCCCGTAGAAGAAACTAAAAAGTGTATGCGCGCCATCTACCGAAAAGAGTATGAAGAATTTTAAATAATACATAGATGGCGTGAGTGGCGCTGACCATGACATGGCGATACGGAACCCTCGGTGCGCGAGTTCGACTCGCACTTGGCCGGTTTTATTTTATATATACTTTTTTTATTCGAAGATGTGCTTTTCTTATACAATGAACAAAGCCAGAAAAAAGCAGACTTCTGCTTTATTCTGGCTTCGTATAGGCGTGGAATTTCTGTTTTTATCGTGTATTTCTTTTTTCTTTTATGTTTTCTGTTTTACGTTTTTGTTTGCAAATAAAAATCTTGAATTTGAATTTGAATTTTGAATTTGCTAGTACCAACAGGAACAAGACATCTTGGATCGACATCAAGGGTCCAGGGTGGAGATGATCTAGCCAACCGTGTCAAGTTCTTAATAAACTCAGTCCTATTGAAAAGGGGGTATCAGAAAGCAGGTAGATGTCCACAAAGTGGCTTGGCTAACGGTGCGTTCCGTGGATTTTAATCTCGAGTGCTTTTGCGATTGCGCTCTCTTTCGATGGCAAAAGTGCGACAGAGATGGAGCGCTCAAAGCCTCCTTCGAAGGCAATGCGTGCGACGCAGACGGAATGCTCTATCGAAGATGAGAGAGATAGGAGAGACAGAGAGTGGGAGAGTGAGATGGAATGTTTGTCGTCTCGCAAGTTACACACGAGAGCACGCGGTGACCGAGATCCCACGTGACCGTTAAAACATTTCCGTCAATCGTTTCCCCTCAGATTATATCACTGTTACACAGTTCAGTGAGGGTATTATGACTCTTTAATCGAATTCCAATTAATTGAGCGCGACAGGTTCTTTTTTTTTTTAAACACACGATTGGCTACATCATCTACGAACATACGTGATGTCAGTCCATAACACCAGGCGAACTAGGTGCCATGTCAGTGCTTCCCTTCATTTCATGTCGGCTACACTGAACTGGACGGAAAACACGAACTATTTACATAGCCGTTTCGACCGACGTTTCATTCAGTGCGGTGGTAACAACCCGGGCGGGATAAACCCTATCACCTAGTAAGGTAAGAAGGGAAGGGACCTAGAGTTTTACGTGGAATCCGAACCACGGTCAGCCTCCAACGGTCGAGCGGTCACCCATCCATCTACTGACCGCGCCCAGGTGCGCTTATGATCCGACCGACCGCACCACTGAGCTACCGAGGCTGACGAAAATTCTTCCATAAATAAAGTCGGTCGCGGCACTCTTGCCAGCTTTTTAGAACGATGACGAGGATCCCCGTATTCGACTACAGCGACGCAACTCTCTGAGCCTTCGACATCCTTGGCGATGGTATATAGATATAGGTACCTAACCTAACCTAACCCACTCCCAATTATTTTCCCTATAGACCAGTGAAAACTTTTAAAGTATGCCTACTTTGGAAGTTGCTCGTTCACTTAATCGCCCTAATTGACTAAAGTTTGAAAGGAATAGGCCTTAATTCCTCTGTACAAAGCCTTTGTGCATTTTACTAATTATGAGTTTTTAATTAATTTGATCGACCTGTGCGTTCAGTCTTTCTGAAAAGTTGTTACTTAAGTATCGTCGTTGGCTGTCCTTGTAGGTTGATGACTATGTGGCGTGATGCTATGTGATTAGCCTAAAACTGTCGGGGGATCGCATTTCCTACTATAAGCAATGCCATCATCGTCAATTAATCATAGTTTTATGTTTTAAGTAAATAAATCAAGGTATCACGTTGTCTATGTAGCCCATCCCTTAAAATATACATACGTACACACATACCACACACATGTATCCCGACAATCAGGGTAACCAGAGTAATCGATGTTGTGCTGCAAGAACTCTGGAAAATTGCAGCACATTATAGACCACCACGTTTAGCAAAGTATTCGGACAAGATAACTATCAAGCAGCAAGTAAGGCACAAAGACCCACCTTTCATTTAACCTCATCAAGCATCATAAGCAAAGGAACATCAGTTACTGTGCTAAGATAAAAAAAGTCACCACGAAGAAAACATTTCAAGCGGGAGTTGCAAAATGCTCGTCTCAAAAGTTTCGCGAACCAGAACTTCTACCAATAATCCGAGTTAAAATGCGGCCAATTTTATGCCGTTGCTCGTTCCCGTAGACGGCACGATCTTTCCGTCTAACCGTGTCTAACTCTTCCGGAAGAAACTGGGCGTGCCTCGCATGCCGATGTGGAGTTCGCGAAGAATTGGTGATTTTAGATCGAGAGCTAAAAATGCCGGCATTTTTATAGTAAAAATGAAATGGATTTACTAATTAAAAAAGCGACATGGAGCTGTGTTAAACATCATTGGTAAATTTTCAGGTTAACAAGAGTCCTAACTAGCATTGCGAGGAATAGCAAATAGACGACAGGCAGATACAAAACGCTATCTGGATATTATAATTAGTAGAGAAAGATACAGAGTAGAGTAGAGAAAAGAGACGACAAGAAACACCTATTAGTCTGAAGAGAAAATGTAAGGGCCTAGTCTAGGCCCGGATCCAGTCCAGGCCCGTAAAAATGTTATCAGTATGAACAGTAATCAAGGTGATATGTCAGAACCGGTGAACCATATTGAAAATTATGAAAACATTAACCAAGGTGATATGGGAACCCGTCAACCATATTGAAACGCCCGCTTCCGTTTCAATCGACAATTTATTAAAGCTTTTAAGTAATGTGCTTCAGTTTATCTCTGAGGGTTGAACATCCGCATTCGACCCAATACCCATGGCCGTTGTTACAGACACCTTATGGGTGACTCCGAGCCACAGGTCACGCTTTCTATAAAACTATTTTTAACATCACATGCGAATTCCTCAAAGCTTTCATTTCTCTCCAATACGGGGCAGAAAACTTCCGCCAGCATATGTAAATAATTCGGCAGGAGACATTACAAAGCTATATACTGCGACTGATGTCGCGGCACGTGACCGGAATGAGGAGCGCAGGCATCACGACACGAGGATGTGGGGAAATCGGACGGCACGATCTTTTGTTGTTGGCGGATTTGGAGATTGGCTTGAGGATAGAATTGGATTTTTCCTACCGTTTCTCTTGGAACTTGGAACTTGAAAATAAAATAAAAAAAATAAAAATAAAAAAAAACTTTCTGAATATGCCTGTTGTCGTGTTCTTTTTTTTATATATAAACCAGCATGGTTTACATAATAAGAGACCAATGTTGCAGTTGACAGAGCCAAAATCACCTCTCCTCGCGAAGCCACGCTCAGTTAGATGCCATGCCAGCAGATTTGCGGACTGTTGCTAGGCTGTCTAGCCCGTTAATAAGACGCTTGAAGACACCCAGGTTAAAGGATTCAGGAAATGCACTCGCCGGAAGACAGTTCCACACTCTAGCGGTGCGACAAAGAAACGATTTAGAGAACCGATGGGTTCTCAAAAGCCCAATATCAACAACAAAAGGGTGCTGATACTGAGTGCCGCGCCTTGGTGGTGCACGGCCACACTGAACTGGGTTGAAAACGTGGACATTTTTTCATTATTCTTGACGATGAACCTACTTAATTACTCGAAGGTGACCTTCAGCCAGGCATTCTGTCTTTGACACTAAGTCGTCTCTTACGAAACGCATGGAATGAGAGGCGGCGAGGCTATTCTTCAAGAGGTGTATTTAAAAGCAACCCACACGATCTTAACACAATACATTATATCTATCGAGGTTGAGTATGTATGTATGCCTGAGCGCATTTGAGCGTATGCCTTTCCTTATTTAATTCCAGCAGATTTCAGATTGAGATTGAAACAGATAGAACTCAAATAAAGCTAAACCCGCATAAGTGTTAGCAGTTTTTCAAATTAAACCGAAAGACCTGCGGTCACTTGTTTGACAGACCATAGTATTTAGATGGCAAAATCTAGGATTCCCACTGAGGCTTTTCTTACCGCATAGGCATTCGGGAATAGTGAAACAGCAGCTTGACTTGGCACGACGGAAGGGAAGCACTGATGTGGCACCAAGTTCACCCGGTGTTATGGGCTGACATCACGGATGTTGTAGGTGATGTAGCCAACCGTGTCAGTTTCCATAAAAAAAAACACTTGTTATAAAACCACTTTCGATAGCCTACAGATTATGCTATCAAGTTCTTGTTTTGGATACTGATTGCTTCTTAATTCTTAACCAAAAAGAAGATGTAGTACGGTATAGGTGGCTGAGTCAGAAGGGGCAGAGTGCATGTTTCGGCCAGCCAATATCACCTCCGCGAAGGTGTCAGACTTCCCTTTGGATCGCTGGCTATACTGAACTAGAGGATACCACAGCGGAGTCTGCAATACGGACGGACATCATATTTCGTACATCATAGACAGTGGTACTAACCCGTCTCGGCTACAATTTGAGCTTACCGTTTAGTAAGGGGGCAAGAGAAATAAACAAAACTCGTCTTAGAAATTTCTACAAAACGTGGGGAGCACACGAGTGCTTAGTTTGTCGCTGCCTGGGATCTCTTAATATTAAAGTATTGCCACAAAACTCGTTGGTAAGCTGGAAGAGCTCATTCTGGGACGTCTCTCGGCAATCGTAAACCGCTTAGTTGACGACGCGGGCTGTGAAAAGAAATGGAGGAAAATGGCCGCCTCAGGTGCTAAAGTGTTTGTGGAGGACTTCGTACGTAAATCAGTGGGGGTGATAGATGGAAAACATTATTATGCGTCGAATGAGGAGAAAAGATAAGGTGATGTGACAGCGACGTTGGAAAACATACGTCCGCCGTCGCACTCTTATTTTTCCTTTATGTTTTTAGTCTTTTTATTGTTTTATAGGACGGAAACATTCCAATACGAACGTCTGTACTGTGTGTTAATATGTTTCATTGGTCTTTAGTAACTGGTAAGAGATCTATTTAGATAAAGTTGGCATCATATATTTTTTTTATGGAAACTGACACGTTTGGCTACATCACCTACAACATCCGTGATGTCAGCCCATAACACCGGGTGAGCTAGGTTCCATGTCAGTGCTTCCCTTCGGTCGTGCCGGCTACACTGAATTGGACGGAAAACACAAACTATTTACATATCCGTTTCGACCGACTTTTCATTCAGTTTGCTCACTCTAGTATCTTTCCCAAAATTTTACAGAAGAGGTCGTCCATATTTCGCGGTACTGTAAGGTTTTTGCCAAACTAAACGATTGCCAAATGGTTCACACGACAAACAAGTTATGTAGGTTAGTTAGAAGTTTAAAAGAACGCTTCACACTGCCAAGTTTTCCGTGCACTCAGGATGGCACAATTTTTACACCGGGTATGGGCGAAAGTTTCGAGTTCTTTGAGGGATTATTTCCAAGTTTTCTTCGCAGTTCCTAACCGAATTGTAAAAGCGGCCAAATCTCCGAACAACTCTCGAACGTTTTGGGGTGTGGGGGGAAGTTGTTGGTAACTCTCGGGCGTTTGGAGGCTGCAGAGATAGAGGGGAAAGATTTAAGGCAAACGGTTGAGCTTCGATGGGGCTTGTAGGAATTTGTCCCTTTGGCAACACATATTGCCTACTGAATTTGGCTGGTGGGATCGCTCGCGTGAGATTTTAATTTATTCCCTAGGACGAAATCTTAGTTAAAATTATGACTTAAGTGTCAAATATTAGATTAATGAAAATTGGCGTAGTGCGATTGACGACAAGACACCATCTGAATCGGTCGATGTATCAGGAGAAACGTCGCCAAAAATGTATACGTATTTTATTTACCTTTATTATACCGCATAACGGAAAACATTAGCATTGTGTCATACATAATAAATAGCAGTTAAAGTCTAAACAAACAATACATCATTTAAAATTTAGTAAAGACGTCATATTTCGGAATTTAACTTCAATATTTTATCTTGATTGTTGTTATTTAATGAGTCAGTTGACAAAATATAATAGCCCGTTGTTTTCATTGTGCGAATGCTAAACAAGCGTGGAAAAATATTACGATTTTTCTAACTTGGGTTCAACTCTCGCCTTTTGATTCAAGTTGTTCTAGATATACGTATTGTGCCTGGCATTTAGTCGCAAAGAATATTCCCTTTTCAAGAAGCAATTTGATAGCCCAGTTTCGCATTTTAAAAAGGCTCAGAAGCTCAGCGCACACAATGGACTCTCTACAAAGTTGCGGGTGGGTGTTCCCTCCCGCTCGCCCCGGCTTGCCGGTGACCCATTTAGCGGCTTCAGCTCAATGCGCTGGTCCAGAACCAGGTCGTCTTTACACGCAGTAAAATGGAAGCTGTGCTGCATCCAGTTGTGCTTTGACCGTCTTGACGTCGCTTATAGGGTATAATTGTAATAACTTATACCTGTAGGTCCCATTTCGACCTAAAGGTACAAGGACCTACACCATTTGCAACCGGTGTATAACTGTAGGTCCCTTCCCTTGACCCTTTCAAAGTTTTAGGCTCAGATTCTAGCCGACTGAGTTGATGCCACCATACTGTGTGTAAGATGGCCGCATAGCAGCCTCGGCTGTGTTCTCTAGTCCATTATAGCCAACAAACCAAAGGGAAGTATCCTGTGTGCCACCTTCTCGGAGTTGATATAGGCTGGTAGGAGGACGTGCTTTGGCCGCTCTGACTCAGCCACCCATACCTGATAATAATATATGCTCACCATTGTAAGCTAGAACGAATTGAAAAGATATTTACATAGTAAAATCACGCCTTCCTGTCTCACAGTGGGCTAGCCAGGGATAACGGTCTTTACGTAACACACACCTCCGATGCCTCTTCCACTTCTTTACTACAAACTTGGCCCTTTTGAAGCGCATGTCCGATCTGGTCTAGGCACTTGCGTCTAGCTAGGTTGACCTTTCACGATCCTTTTGCTCACATAATAATAGGAGTCAAAAATGGGTAGCTCGATACAGACAAATTCTTTCAAA
This sequence comes from Nematopogon swammerdamellus, assembly GCA_946902875.1. Lineage (NCBI taxonomy): Eukaryota > Metazoa > Arthropoda > Insecta > Lepidoptera > Adelidae > Nematopogon > Nematopogon swammerdamellus. The sequence goes on from OX336359.1 coordinate 12,942,294, forward strand.
AGTTGAAGGGCTCTGTAGTTTCAATGCTCTGAGGAAAAGTATGTATTAACATTTTGGGAGGCCTTCCTGTCCCGATCGTACAAAAGATTGAGGTCAACTTGCCATCTCATTCCGTGTCGTCATGAACATCCCAAGATTACTTACACGAACGAACTACACTCCATTCTAGACGCCTAGTGAAAGTAGCACTTTTGTAAGCGAACGCTTATGACCTATTCTAGACTACACTATACGGGACGTTTAGTGCTCAATGCTCACGCAGGCACTGGTGGTGGTGGTGAGGTGACCCATCTGTGGCGAGAACCTCGATTATCACGAAAATGGTACTGGGCTTTTTTGAAGCTTATTAAATTAGGAATCTTGTGGTGGTCAGCAAATTCGATCGAACTGGGACTCGAAGTAACGATCGATCAGTCGTAATCGATGTTTAGGTCTACAGTATACTTACCGGTAATCACGAGGTGTTGACTAGTTTTATTACCGCAATTAATGCTCCCATAAACCTCTCGATGGCGCCAGTCGCGGTCGACGTGATCGATGAGTTAGCGTCCACAGTTTGCAGAAATAATTTGCACAAGGTAAAGATGCGACCTTCTGTCGAGGTAGAAATTCTGAGTTGAAATTGAACGATTTATTCATTTTAGTGACCACTTGCATTTTCTCTCTGTATTCTTGTATATTCCTGTCTGTTCTTCTGTATGTTTTCTTTATTGTCATTGATTGTTCTGCAATAAATCTTTTCTATTCTATGTCCGGATTTTGTGTATTTTTAGGGACACAATTCCGGGTATTCGACGTACGGTACGTCATGTCATTTTCAACATGATCTGCAATTTTTTTTTCTTTTTCTTTAATTTCATTTTTTTGTAACTAAAATTTTATTGCTCCAGTAAACATAGAAATATACAGCCTATAATAATATTAAAGAAAGCAACCTTTCATTCAGTGCGGTGGTACCAACAACCCGGGCGGGTTAAACTCTACCACCTAGTAATATAAGGAGGGAGTCATATCCCTTGGTCGCCTTTTACGACATACACGGGGAGAGATGCAGCGGGGCTATTCTTTTAAAGTACCGGCCCTACACGGTACAAATGTGCATATGTCTCAATGCAATATTTTTTTTGTTGTGTGTTCTTTATGGCGAAATAAATATCATAAAATTAAGCTAGGAGGTATTGACACTTCATACTCGATATACTTACAGTCGTGTTGTACGAAACGAGGTGACTCTAACGTCAGCTAATTCGGTACCTATTAATATTGAATTGAAGCTGGTTTCATCGAAACACGATATCCGTGGCATTGAGCGTACAGCAGACAGTAGATAGAGAGAGTATTACGTTTCTTTCTCGACCAACGTTAGGTTGATCTCGTATTTAATTACACTATTTGGCAGCTTCTGAATGAAGATAATGATTCCTTTCGGACCGTTATTACTTACTTATTACTTATTATTTACTAGCTTTTGCCCGCGGCTTCGCTCGCGTGAAATTCGTATTTAAAAAGAAAAACTTAAGAAGGCCGAGCTGCGTTCCTGCGTTACCTTTATTTCGGCGCGCTGAACAATTCGGTTTGAATGAGAACCGTAACTGAATTTTATATAGCCTGATCCTGTGTCACGTATAGTTAAATGTGCGTGTACTAAGTTTAATCGAATTCGGATGATCGGTTTAAGAGTTACACATTAGACATACATACATACAGAAAACATTTAAAAAAATCGTAAAGGGTCGCCCTAGACGCACGTACCTGGACTAGATCGGGCAAGTGCTCAAAAAGGGTCAAGTCGTAGGTACCCGTAACTGATGAAGAACATTATGAGAGTGGAAGAGGCGGCAGGGGTGTGTCAGGAATCAGGATCGTGGCACGTGGGGATCCGTTATCTTTGCCTACCTGGCTGGAAAACAAGTGTGACGCTATGAACGAATAGTAGTACCTAGAACCCGCAAGAAGTCGAAACGGGATTAATTTTACACGCTTTGAGAAGCATTTGAATGGATTTAAAGATGCGAAACGATTATGAAATGGGATGCAATTTCCAAACATGCGCATTGCGACAATTCCATCAACAAACACGAATAGTCGACAGTAATCTTGCCAGTCGTACGCGTACGACATAAGTTGTCCTTACAATTCGCAATATCTGTTGTCTCGTCACGATTGGAGACGTTTCGGTAAATCGAACTGTCAAACGTAACGATAAATCTTCATCGAGGGACGATTTAGTTTCGGACGATATCTTGGACAGAATACAGACGGATATTAAAACCTAGATTGTGCCCGCGATTTCGCACTTGGACTTAATAACAAATCTGATTGACGAGTTTATACAGCTGCGTAAATGCCGGGACGGGAGGTTGAAATTGGATGAGTTTGGCTTGGCGCGGTCAGTTTTGGGAGTTGATTCCCTCTAAAGGTAGAACTTACGGTCCGTCAGTCCGAAACCTAGGCGACGGACCGACGAAATGGCGGATCTCGGTAAGCCGAATTCCTAATAAATAAGACCCGAGTAAAGGGGACCCCACAAATAAGCATTAGTAGGAAAGCCCTGGTAAAGGTCACCTAAAATTCTCCCGATTCAGCATCTCAAGAAGAGGCTTTACTATAAGCGAGACTATAAGGTGGTATATGAATACAAGTAATAGGACTATCTACGGTGGAAGAACCCTTACTAAAAATATCTCCTTTTCTTTAGTAAAAGGCTGATCTCATTGTGACTTTAACTGTTGAGACGTCGAAGATTAACGACTCAACGTTCGAATTTCAAAATATAGAAAAGAAGGTGATGACAACTTCATGCAGTCTTTTATTTCTTGGCAGATCTATCGGCCATCTTGATTTAATTATTAAGATTCCGTATCAATGTACTAAGGGGCCCTGCTGTCTGTCCGTCTGGCTGTGTTTCACACACAGGACACACATGATGTTTAATTTCTACACACTTTTACATTTCCTCTGCTACATTTTACAAAAAAAAATCTATTATAATATGTGTAATAGAGTGTGAATAGAGTAATACTTTGGCATCTTGCAAGATAATGCTCTCATATAGAGTCAGCTCTTCCAAATCAAAATAAATTTAAAAAACTCGTAAGCAGTTCTAACTCAATTGAGATGATATAGCTAAGGTTGGCCAATCATTGCCATCATGTAACAAAATGGTTACCACATTAATTTGCATTTACATTTCACTAAAGTATGACTTCACCGGGGCAGCAAAGATTCGAATGATACGGCACTTTTGCTTTCTGCGTCTTCTGTTACAAATGAATTACGTAGTCGTCTGATTGCGATGGTCTGTTGTCGGTTTATTCATGTTTGTTGGTGTCCGATTCGAGGCGGTCGCCATTATATGCACGATCGCTTTAAATTGCATGCTATTTGATCTACAGTCGTCGATCGCTTGTGCTGTTATGGAATTTCCGACAGGGGCCATCATAATATCTTATTTATATTATATATAATATAAATCGAGTATCAACGTTTGGCAAATGGTTGTTACACCTGATACACTTAATTAATAAGTCTTTGTAGTCAGACTGTGTTCGATAGGCTGTAAGCGATGTTATTATGTTGCTAAAATACTTGTAATAATATATAAGGTGTTTCGTTAGTCATGTCCATAACTTCGGGAGGGTTACATACACACTCAAATAAACAGGTTACGCAAAAAAATTTATATGTTTTTAGCATTACTTTTCGAGAAATTTAACAAAACATGTTTACTACCTAAACATTAACCTGTGTGTAACAGTAGGTAACATGCATTGTACGGGGTACTATGTTCAAACGCAGAACAGCTGTTTGTTGTAAGTGAGTCACAAGGTCACTATGATTGGTTTTTACAGCTACTTATTTGATTTGATTTTTTTGTTAGGAGAAAAAAAGCTCCTATAAACATATGTTTTTTTTTTGTAAAGTGTTTGTTTGAGTGCGTATGTAACCCTTCCGAAGTTATTGACATGACTAACGAAACACCTACTATATGAAAAAAAAAAACGATGTTTCTTGCCGGTTCTTCTCCTTTGTGGGTGTAATCGAACCGGATAGGACAAATTGTGACAAGTTCGAGTGCAGTCTTACTGCCATATGAATGAGCAATCCTTACCTATATCCTTACCTATAATAAAATCCAACGTCTGCTTTCTGAGTGTCTGTCTGTCCGCTTATAACTCGAGAACCACTGAACCAATTTTAATAAAACAAAATTCTACAGATAGCTTGATTCTTCCAATTAACTATAGGCTACTTACTATCATGCTAAATAGCTTATGAGGTTAGCAGTGAAGTGAAATATGAGAGCGGGCGGAGCCGCGGGCACAGCTAATAAACAATACAATACAACAGTACAATACAACGATACAATACAACAATACAATATGGACCATCTTGTAAAATCGTGAAGTGACATTGAGTGAGAGCGCATGAACCTGATATGCGCTTACATTCTAAAAACTCTACTCGTTCCCTCATACGGAACTAGGTGTCGTGTCTGTGCCACCCTTTGGTAGTCGCCTGTGGTGCGGCCTCCTGTGGCTAACGACCATCTCGTAAAAGTAAAAAAAAAAGCCTCAGGTGCACTCCGGGAGTGCCGGCAGAAGTGAAAACAACACCGTAACATTGCTTAAAAAAATAAAAAAAAGTTTAAGTTTTAAGTTTATTTATAAAGAAGGTATAAAAATTTTTTTTTTAAAATTAATGAAAAAATAATAATAAAAAAAATTAATGAAAAAAATAAATTCATGAAAAAAAAAAAATTATGTTAAATTTAGTAGAACGGACAGACATGCATTTGTTACGGAACCCTACATTCATTTTGCAGAACTTAGTAAAATGGACAGACATAAACGTGTTACGGAACCCTATTTTTATTATAAAATAACCGTCGGAGGACCTTGGTTGAAAATTGTAAAATTTAGTAGAACGGACAGACATGCATTTGTTACGGAACCCTACATTCATTTTGAAATAAATGTTAAATTTAGTAGAACGGACAGACATGCATTTATTACGGAACCCTACATTCATTTTGCAGAACTTTGAGATGTCATGTATTGAGCGTTGTCATAGCAACGATATATTGTTATCTGACGCGCGCGCGTTGTCATAGCAACGCGCTGGCGCTGACTGACGCGAACATAACATTTTTCCCCCATATAAAAAAGTGCCAAGCGCCGCCGCTAAAGAAGTTTTCACTTAAAAAAAAACTGAGTGAGAGCGGCGTGTATGAATGGCATCTAAAATCTTAATAAAGGGATATGACACCCCACTCCATTACTAGGTGGTAGGGTTTAACTCGCCCGGGTTGTACCACCGCACTGAACGAAAGGTCGGTCGAAACGGCTATGTAAATAGTTCGTGTTTTCCGTCCAGTTCAGTGTTGCCCGTTGAAATTTTCACAGAAGATGTAATATATTATGGCCGATATAACAACAAATAAGAAAAATAAGAAAAAAAAATTCAGGTGGTCCCCATACAAGAAACTAAAAAGTGTATGCGCGCCATCTACCGAAAACAGTATGAACCATTTTAACTAAATTTAATCATGCATTTTAACTAATATGAAGCATTTCATAAAACACGCCATAGATGGCGTGAGTGGCGCTGACGATGACATGGCGATACGGAACCCACGGTGCGCGAGTTCGACTCGCACTTGGCCGGTTTTTTTTTTTAATAATCTATTCGCCTGCTAGACTGTGCTCCCCCGTCAAGGAGCAGCCGTCGACCGAAGTAAGCCAAACATTTAGGGTTGCTGAACCGTATGTAGGACGAGGAGCGCGGGGCGAGGTGACGGCGGAGGCGGGGCGGGGGGTGATGTAACACGGATTATAGCGCGGGACGAAATATCGATTGACGAGTCCTTTACAAGAAGGCTCACTTGCACTTCTCGTGCGTGGACATCTTCTATTCCTTCCTTATTCGGAGTTCATGCAACGTCTTTGTTGAAAAAAAAATCGGGGTGTGGCTGTGTCGTGGACACGGCCGTGTGTTTTACGTGAATACGTGTACGTATTCTTTGATCCTTTACCTATCGAGTGGTGTTATTAAATTTTGGACGTTGATGATAGATATGAAGATACAACACCAAACCGTATCCCCCGATTTTGTTATCAGTTTTCTGGATTGGCTCCCAAGTCCCACTATGGAAGCAAATTTAAAGACGTATTCACGTCAAAAGTCGTGTATTAGACAGATAGATAGAAATCCATTGCTACAATTTTTTTACGGGAACAAGCTCGCTATAATATCATTTGTGTGAGGGGCAAGGGCGGAGCTTTATCCCTTACAGAGATTTCTTCCAGTCCACCTTTAGATGTTAAGAGTGTCGTATGTTGTGAAATAAAATTATAATACATATTATAATGAATATAAATATTATAATATGGTACATAGGTAAGTACGTACTAGTTAATTAATAATAAAAAACAGCCAAGTGCAAGTCGAACTCGCGCACCGAGGGTTCCGTATCGCCATGTCATGGTCAGCGCCACTCACGCCATATATGTATTAGTTAAAATGCTTCATACTCTTTTCGGTAGATGGCGCGCATGCACGGGGGGTCTCCCCGCCGCGCCGGTATTGTGATTTTCGCGCAAACGTTCATCGTCGGCGCGACGTATCAGCCACCGCACGAGTAGAATGAATCTCGCACCTATTTACATCGGCATACGGTTCGTGTTTCAATCATCAGTGCTCGGTTAGTACGGTTTGAGTCTGGTTACCGCCTTAAGGCTGCGATATGCAAATTTTATGAGAAAACGAGATTTTTGTAATTTTCAAAAATTTATTTCAGTGAAACCAGGTCACACAAAACAAATATAAAAATTGATCACTAAAGCCAAGAATAAAGAAAGCTTTATAAAAAAAAATTGTACTCAAAATGTGGCTTATTTACTTAACAAACCCCCTTCAAACCCCACCTTGTCGTAAACAATTGCTAACATGGTGTTTTTAGCAGCTTTTTTCAGGGTCAACCTATACAAAAACTAAAAAAAACAAGCAGGATAAATAATCGAAAATTGTAGCCGACTGGGTTGATACCACAGTACAAGATGGCCGCATAGCAGCCTCGGTTGTGTTCTCCTCTAGTCCAGTATAGCCAGCACTCCAGGGAAGTCTCCGGTATGGCACCTACCTTCTCGGAGGTGATATTGGCTGGTCGGAGCATGCGCTTTAGCCCCTCCAACTTAGCCACCCATACCGGATTACATAAAAAAAAAAATCGTACTCATCTTTTTCTTGTATTTCTCCAGAATACTTTCTGTATAGGTGTTTTGATTTTCTTAACAATTTATTCGAAAAAAACGTAATTTATGGTCCTCTGTCGTATTTTTTTTTGGCAAAAGTTACATGTTATAAGAAATAAATCACTAAGCATGTTATAATATAAATTCATATATTTTTATTGAAAATAAAAAAAATCGCGATTGAAAAATATGAGTACCTATTTGGTTTCGAAAATTATTCTAACAAATGGCACATAATACAAGCCAAAACGCTCATTGTTCGCATGTTTTGCATCGGCGGAATAGGGCCTTAAGAAGAAGAGTATACTAACTCTTTGCAGCAGGCAGTTTTGCAAATAGCTTCACCGGAAGCTATGTAAAAGCAATTTCCGTTTTTTTCTAAGCTGTTTATTCTCAACGAGAAAACGAACGATTCACAGAGATACTTATCCGCGGATGCTGCTGGATCGTAGATTGCGACTGGAGCATTTGACTAACGAGACGATAATTTATTATATCTCGGATATAAATGAAAATATTTATAATAGAGCGTTGATATTGTGAAATGAAATAAACATACGCGGCGAATTAATTTTAAATCAACCACATTGTCAGCCTCGATAGCTCAGTGGTGCAGTCAGTCAACTGTCGCTATTGAATGTTAAGCAACGCTGGGTGCGGTCAGTACTTGGATGGGCGACCGCTGACCGCTGGAGGCTGACCGAGGTTCGGATTCCTCGTAAAACTGTAGGTCCCTTCCCTCCTAATCTTACTTGGTGGTAGGGTTTAACCCGCCCGGGTTGGTACCACCGCACTGAATGAAACGTCGGTTGAAACGGCTATGTAAATAGTTTGTGTTTTCCGACCAGTGCAGTGTAGCCGGCACGATCAAAAAGGGGGAAGCACTGACGTGGCACCTAGTTCACCCGGTGTTATGGGCTGACATCACGGACGTTGTAGGTGATGTAGCCAACCGTGTCAGTTTCCATAAAAAAAAAAACATTACATAATCCGCCGACGCACCAAAGTAGTCGATATTGGACAACGGATGGCTAAGCTGAAGTGGCTGTAGGCTGGGCACGTTAGCCGAAGAGACGACGACCGTTGGAGTAACCGTGTGACCACCCGCCTGTTGGGGCGACGACATCAAATACGTCGGCGGAAAGCAGTGGTTCCGTACCGTTACCGATGAAGACCGGGAGGACTGGAGGAAAATTGGAGAGGCGTATGTCCGACATGAAATGAAGGGAAGCACTGATATGGCACCTAGTTCACCCGGTGTTATGGGCTGACATCGCGGACGTTGTAGGTGATGTAGCCTACCCTGTCAGTTTCCATAAAAAAAAATGTCCAGCAGCTGACACACGCTGACTGAATGACTGACATAATTTGGCAGCGAGTAGTCGGCGCGATCTCAAGGTCCGAGATTCGAGTCCGGCCGAAATGCACCAATGAGTTTTTTTCTGATGGAAAAATGTACCTGAACGCCTACACCTTAATTACTACGAACTTAATTATTACGAACGGTGAAGCAGCTTCACCGTTCGTAATCGGTGTAAAACTGTAGGTCGCTTCCCTTATGCCACTTATTAGGTGGTAGGCTCAAATTGTAGCCGACTTAGTTGATACCACTCCGTCTCCTCTAGTTCAGTATAGACAGCAATCCAAAGGGAAGTCTCAGATATGGCACCTATATACCTTCTCGGAGGTAATACTGGCTGGTCGGAGCATGTGTTCTAGCCCCTCTGACATGTACAAGTATTCCATACCGGATTACATAAAAAATTGCTGAAAAAGTCCATCAAAAAAGCTTTGCTGAAGGCACCATAATTTTTTGTTGATTTTTCAAAAACCGCTGATTCAATATAATAATTTTCAAAATTAGCCCACAATTGACGGAGTAATCGCGTAACAAACATATAAAAAAAAAACCTACAGTAGAATTGAGAACCTCCTCCTTTTGGGAAGTCGGTTAAAAATGGTACCTATTCGTATTTTTCGGTCAGTGTAGCCGGCCCCACCTAAGAAACACTGAAACGGTATGTAGTTCGATAAGCGATGCGATGTAACCAACCACGTCATGTTCCATAAAATATTTTATTACTTACATAATTTTACACCTGCATTTATTTATTTACACGCACGCAGCAAAATTTCTAGTCTAAAATTAACAGAATTTTCAATATAACCAGCGATAATAAACTTTCACAGTTCAAAGTATAACCGTAACGGGCCAAAACATTGTTTATAATTTTAACTAATTTTGCCGACGTAACCTAAACAGATGTCTCAACTTTAGTTCTGGGAAAATGTTCGTGTAATATAACTCTACTAGACCTGTACACAACACTTAAGAGAACCGGGAAGTCCACTTTTCACATACACCAGGGGAAGTCAGATTCAGATTCATATTCAGATATTTATTTCGCCATAAAGAACACACAACAATAACAATATTACATTGAGACATATGCATATTCAGTATGGTTCGGCATAGTTTTTGTTTTATCCCGTTCAGCAATGCAATCTATAAGGAAGAATCGGACAAGAAACCTTATTTATTACCAGTCAGTCCAATCATACATTCATCAGTGGAGATAATTTTCACTATTAAGTGGGCTTCTTTCTCTTTAATAAAGTTTGTAGAGGTAAACGTGGCCATTAAGTGCGCACACGCGTACCCCTTCTTGCGTACCCTTAAGGTGGCGACTGACATGAGCATTTGCTCTATGTGAATATTCACATTAAGCATTTGTTCGTTGTGAGCAAATGCTCACGACACCTGAATGTAAGTCTCGAATATATGCTCGGCTGTGCTCCATATCCATCCAGTTGCGGTCCGCCTCCTAAAAGACTTTATCAATCCCTCGAAACCTTAATCCTGCAAACCTTCGTTTGGTTCTTCGGCAAGTGATAAATAAGTGATGTTTTGGTGGTTTTAAAAAAAATAACCAGGGTTAATATATTAGCGACGCATCTTCTATATATTAACCCTTACCTAATGTTGAGGCGGTGCATGTCGTTTTTGTTACGTTTGTATTTCCGAAAATAAAGCTTTTAGGTGGTTATAAAAAAAACTAAACACCCTAAAAAAATTTAAACACCCTAACATTGCTTAAAAAAGGAAAAAAAAAGAAAAAAAAATTGTCGGGCTCGAACCCATGGTCAAAAAATACAAACCCTACACGCTTACCACTGAGCTAACAAATTACATTAACGACCAAACGAATATCGGCTTCTGTTGGTTCGCTCCGGGTGAAGGAGTTGGAGTGAAGGTTTAGAGGGATTAAAAAAGTCTTTCAGTTGTCGTATCGATCCAGTTGTAGTCACGATGGCTTTCACATAGCTAATGTTTCTAGGTTGGCTCCTCCAGTACAAACGAGTTTAATGTAGGAGCTAACATATAATTGTACAACTACACTTTTTTATTTTTTTATTATATTAGTAATTTTAGGTTGTAAGTCAAATAAATACATTAATAAATAAATATAGTAAATAGCTTTAACTTTCCCTATTCCTGTGGTCTTCTTCATTTTTAACATTCAAAGGAATTCGCCGAAAAACCGACAGCCGAGTGGAGCGCGCTCGGGCGCTCGGCGCTCGCCATCGAGCTGCTCGGTTCGCTGTACTGACTTCCCGACATGTAACATGCTCACATCGAGCAAATGCTCATGTCAGTCGCCACCTTTAGGGGCACGCGTACTACTGTTTGGGAACCGCTGGTTTAGACTAATAAGATTGACCAGTAAGAAAGTGTTCGCCCAGCTACTTCCTAGTAGAAGCAGGGTAGGTAGGTACGTGGGCAATCGGCTACCATCCGAGAATGCTAACTTCTGCCTCCGCAGAGACGAACGAAGTGAAATCGAAGGTAATGAATTAGCATACGGACGTGGGCAGGATATTGCTATTTGCAGCGCAAGTCGGTCACTGTGTAGGATATTTTTTATTAGACGATCGAGTCACATTTTTGTGAATATGTCAAATACATTTTAGACAACAACTTTCACTTTATATATATACGCTTTTGGGTTTGTAACACATTTATTGTAAACAAACCAGCAAACATTTTTGTAAAGAAGTGCACATTGAAAACATTTCCAGATAAGTTTCTTGACAGTTTATATCTTCTTCGCTGTGATAATCAGATCGCTGTATACTGCCAAGAGATAATAAATCAATACTAATAATAAATCTGTAAGGGATGGTCATGGAGTAAGTTACTTTGTTTTAGGAAATATTGAGTTTGTAGCCTCTATGTATGATACTAAAGCTAAATTGACGATTTTTAGAAATCTTTTCTGTATGTATGTATGTATGTATGTATGTATGTTCCGCCATAACTCTTAAAGCCATCATCCGAATTCGATGAAACTTAGTACAAGCACATTTTACTATACGGGACACAGGATAGGCTAACTAAAATTCTCTTCCGGCCACGCTAAGATGTGGCTCCCATACAAATCGAATCGAAATAAAAGCGGCGCGGCGCGGCGGCGGTTGGTGGCGGCTAGCTGCGGAGGCTGGTGGCGGCGGCGGAGGCGCGGGGCGGGGCACGGGGTGCGGTCTGGCGGAGCGCGGTGTGTGTATAAGCATTGTCTCGAGCAGAGTATCTTATTTAATTCGATTCATAATATTATGTAGGTTTACTTCGTTAGGTATCTATTTGATTAATTTTAGGTGCAAAGTGTTGTTGCAAGTCGATGTTAGCGGATATTTACTTAACTGGAGTTCCTATTTGATTTAAGTTATTTGATCGTATGTTTATTATATTGTACATACGTAGTGTAGTACCTATGCGCGCAATATTAACGAAAAGATTCTTATTTTTACCCGACTACGGCGAAGCGAAAAGGAGAGTTATGTGTTTGACCGGTATGTATGTATGTATGTTTGTATGTATGTATGTATGTATGTATGTATGTATGTATGTATGTATGTATGTATGTATGTATGTATGTATGTTCATCTGTTTCCTCATAACTTCGAAACTACTTATCATAATTTGACAAATGAGGTATCGTTGGATGCGTCTTGACGCTGGTTATAGGCTATGTGATGTCCCATAAAATTGGATATGGTGCCCTCTAATCTAAAGGACATAAAGTCAAGTAATGATGCCGTGTTGGGTATCAAATGGAAGGGCTTAATTAACACATTTCAAAAATTTATATATTGTTAGCTGTTGCTTTCGGATTTGCTTGCATGCATCCGATAATTGGGAATAATTTCTAAAATCAGGCCTCACTCCAAACCTACCCAAAATACATCATACTAATATCATAAACGCGAAAGTTTGTGAATGATTGGCGTTCAGGAAGACGATATACCTGCTCAAAGAAAGTAAGTAACTAATGGCGAGGCCGAAGGCCGAGCTGCGTTCGGGAAGACTATAAACCTTCTCGAAGAAAGTAAGTAACAAAAGGCGAGGCCGAAGGCCGAGCTGCGTTCAGGAAGACCCTAAACCTTCTCGAAGAAAGCAAGTAACAAAGAGCGAGGCCGAAGGCCGAGCTGCGTTCAGGAAGAGGATAAACCTTCTCGAAGACAGTAAGTAACTATGGGCGAGGCCGAAGGCCGAGATGTGTTCAGGAAGAGGATAAACCTTTTCGAAGAAAGTAAGTAACAAAGAAGTTACTTTCTTCGAGAAGATTTATGGTCTTCCTGAACGCAGCTCGGCCTTCGGCCTCGCCCTCTGTTACTTACTTTCTTTGAAAAGGTTATACTCTTCCTGAACGCAGCTCGGCCTTCGGCCTCGCCCATAGTTACTAACTGTCTTCGATAAAGTTTATCGTTTTCCTGAACGCAGCTCGGCCTTCGGCCTCGCCCTCTGTTACTTACTTTCTTCGAAAAGGTTACCCTCATCCTGAACGCAGCTCGGCCTTCGGCCTCGCCCATAGTTACTTACTATCTTCGAGAAGGTTTATCATCTTCCTGAACGCAGCTCGGCCTTCGGCCTCGCCCTCTGTTACTTACTTTCTTCGAAAAGGTTATCCTCTTCCTGAACGCAGCTCGGCCTTCGGCCTCGCCCATAGTTACTTCCTGTCTTCGAGAAGGTTTATCGTCTTCCTGAACGCAACTCCGCCTTCGGCCTCAAAAAGTAACTCACTTTCTTCGAGACGGTTTATCGTTTACCTGAACCCAGCTCGCCCTTAGTTACTAGCCTGAACCCAGCTCGCCCTTAGTTCTTCCTTTGAAATACGAATTTCACGCGAGCGAAGCCGCGGGCAAAAGCTAGTAAACAATAAACGAATAAGCAAGATACTTCGCTTGAAACTTGTGACACCCTCCAGCCTTAGAATTTCTCCCAGAACAGCCCCCGGGCTGAAGAAACCAGAGGGCGCGGTTGTTAGCACACACACGCTCAAGACACGCTCAGGGATGCGACAGAATTTTTACATATTTTTGAATATGTATTTTTGTATCCTAATACTTATACCGATACGTCTACACTTACTGAAGTCTTGCAAAAAATGTTTACTCAAGGATTGGAAGGCGGCCTGTTTGTAACTCACGAACCACTCAAATCAATGTTCATAGTCACCGTTGGTAAGCACTTCATCTGTGTGAATTATGTCGAGTTCCTGTAAAGTAAGAATAGTAATTTAAAAGAAATCGACTTGATAGGAAAACTGTTGACAGTGGAAAACAGTTCTGGTTTGAATTAAGAACGTCAGAAAAGTTCTCTCTAACTTGATATCTGAAATCTGCTTTCTGCCTTGAACTTCTTGCTTCGTATCGCATTCGCGTGGCCTTATAACACTAACCCATGATACTAGTTTATATTTTCGGTTAATTAAAATGTGTTTTTATCACTTATTTATGTATTTTTAAGAAATTTTAATTTATCTTCCTTATAGCACACATTCTAGTCTAGAGTTAGACTTGTTCTCCATAATTTTTTTTCATAATCTCAAGTGTTATATATATAACATTTGAATAGTGTGCTTATTTAATAACTACTAAATTATGTACACAACGCTTGTACGCAAAATTGCACGCAAGCTTTGGTGTATACAACATGTCCCAAAACTCAACGTCAAGCGAGAACCAGGGAGTAGGCCAGTTTATGGTTTTTTATGATATATATTATTTTTTTTTGCTTCCGGACTTCGAGGTCGAAGCCTCAGGCGCAGTCAATTTCACCGCCGAGGAGGTGCCAGTCCGGCTTGGAGGTGGACTAACGTCGCTGGGGAAAGGCTATTAACCCGCGATTTGAAGATCCGTGGATTGTAGGAGTGGGAAAAGATATACCCTGGGAGCCCTTTTTGAGAATTTTTTGAAAAACGTTGATTATTGACCTCTCGTACATTTTGAGGTACTACGACAAAAAATTTGCAAAAAATTATAATTTTTTTTATTGGTATCCTAAATAACTCTGCTGTTGATCAGTATCCCAAATAAAACCAAAAGGCCCCCACTATTTTTATCATAAAAAAATATTAGGTAAAATTTTCAACGTTTTTTAAAAAAATGCTCATATCATAAAAAACAAATGACTCCGATGTTTTTCAACGTCAAGCCCGCTTGACGTTGAGTTTTGGGACACGTTGTATATGTAATATACAACGTTAATAATTTATGTAAACATTTTCTGTACTTTTTTTGAGCAACAAATTTATATATTTATTTATTTCATTATTTTGCCCGGGGCTTCTCTGTTGTTCTCACATAAATATCAGCTACATTGAAGGAAGTTTTTAGATTTCCGTACCGTACGGGGCCCTATTACTAAGTCTACGCCGCCGTCTGTCTGTCCGTCTGTTCATTAGTCCTTGGAAAGGCTGTATCTTTGGAAAGTAAAGGTAGCCGGTTGAAATTTTCACAAAACGTGTGTTACAATGGCGGATAATTAAAAAAAAACAAAAAGTAAAAAAAAAATAATAAGTGTATTACAATATACAAGCGTCAAACTTATATGTAAAGAGATCTTAACTCTAAAGTAAAACGACAAATAATAAAAACCGGCCAAGTGCGAGTCGGACTCGCGCACCGAGGTTTCCGCACCAAAAAAAACATTGAAAAAAAAAACACGTTTCCTGTATGGGAAGCCCTTAAATTTTTTACTTTTTCTATTTTTTATTATTTGTTGTTATATCCGCCATAATAACACATATTCTGTAAAAATTTCAACGGGCTACCTATTACGGTTCAAGAGATACAGCCCTCGGACAGACAGACAGACAGACAGACGGCGTAGGCTTAGTAATAGGCTTCCGTATGGGATACGGAAACCTGAAAACGGGCCAATTACGTGGCGGTACGGAACCCTCGGTTCGCGAGTCCGACTCGCACTTGGCCGGTTTTCGGACGTTGCTAACTCTATGGCGTGTGTTTCGGAAACGTCACAATTCGCGCCATAAATCGACGTGGATATGAACCGGCGGCGGGCGTGTTCATGTTGAATATTATGTTTATATCGCCCCGGACTGCGCTGCCCGCCCAACACGAACTCCGCACGCTTCGGACTGGACGTAACCTGTCGGGTAGTCGCTGGGGAGCGATCGCAGTGGTAGACTTCGGTCTACCCAAGGTGTCGGGCCCGGCCACCAGTATCCATAGACCCGTATTAGCGACCTTTGTACGGGGTCGCAGAGGCGTTTAGTCGTCCAAGGTGTCGGAGTTGGGTACTAGGATCCGTGACGTTCCCCTATGCAGACCACACGGTGGCTACCCTTAAAACTAGCAGTTGGCTACCCTATCCCGCAACTGGGCGGTGTAACGGGCGTCACTGTTAGAAATAATGTGTGGTAGAGAACTTGTTCTCGACGATTACTCATTAAACGTTGCTAGTCTAACATGAGTACTAAGTTGGGGGCTTCGGCCTCCTCTTAGCTCACGCTGCTGACTCCACTCAGGTCGGTGGGTCAAATGAGATACTACCCTAAACGCTGGGTTGAGTACTGCGGGGTTCCGTTAAAAGCCCCAGAATGCTTCGTGCTTCTGCACGGAACACTGGAGTTGGTCTCGCAGGGGTTGTGGTTTAGCGTTGATTCCCTGGTGCTTCCGTACTTGTGTAGTTAAAGCACCTAACACGGGAATAAGTAGCGAAAGCTGCGAGTGGTGAGCCACTTAGAGCTCCGTAACCAATGTGGAGAATTGGTAGACATGCGAATAATGTAGATCGGTATGTCGGTGCTACACACACTTATATGTGGATGTGGGATGGATTTCTCACGAGCTAATGACGCTGACGTAAGTCTGTCATTCGAGACCGGTGGATCCCCGGTACACATTAGGTGGTGGTCATATGCACTTCCACGCATATACATAGCTGGTGAAAACAAAAGCCTTTGGGCTAGTACAAAACGCTGAGGCCCTGGGCACAGGTTGCGGTTGGATAGGGTGCTGACCCCAGTGGCAGTGAAGGCTTCACCCCCGGCTCTCGACTTCGGTCGGGGGTTCCTTCGGGTGGACGGGTGGTGGCTCGGATCGGCTGGGGAAAGGTCGCAGCCTGTGTTTCCCATGGGATTTTTTCGGAAGAACGGAAGTTCGACAGAGCAGCTATGGGGCCTCGATCTGGCATACATGATCACTGTACTCGCAAGAGTGCAGGTAGTAGACGTCTGGATTTTGTAGCCTAAAGGCTGGTATCTCTGGACGTCTATAAACAAATAAATGGTAAATCAATAAATGATAGAAAAGAAAGTTGGACGTAACCTTAATTCTTCTGCTGAAATGTATTTCTTCTTCTTACATAACATCACGCTGTTCCCTGATGGGTTAGGCAGAGACAGCAGATCACCACTTGCCAGTAGCGTACTGACATACCTCTGACTCCTTTTAAGGGGTGGTACTAAGTAAGAAAAGATCGTATTATCCTAACCATAGCCGTATCTACAGTGATTTAACTATAATTTATAATATGCTGATAGTTAGGTAAAGATTCAAGGTATAATTTGAATACATTATTGTAATGTAATCTTCTAAATTCTCTGAAAAATAAGTGGATTAAAAGTCGTAAAAACGTTCGAAAATGCCTTTGCTAGGATAATACGATGTGATGTTTGCCTAGTACCCCCCCCCCCCCCCCCCCCCCCTTAAGCATTCGTGTTTTTTTTTTTCATATAAATTTGTTTATGTAATTTATTTAGGAAACACAAACAAACCAAAAAACAGAGAAAACTTAAAGGTAAGTACAGTGATAAAAAAAATCGGTTAATTCAGCTTCGCACTTGACATTTTTTTGAATAATCTAGCGTGGTTGACCCTACTATACCCGTGTTTCGCACAACACCTTTGTGAACTAGGTTCCTCGAGCTTTGAACGGACATTGCCGTTCTTCTCTTTGGTCGTGCCTGATCAATTTTGGGCACTAAGCACTATTCTTTAATATTACAAAGTTCTAATGTTGCTGTCGCGCTCGCATGTAACAAACCGACGGATAGACGGACGAACGGAGAGACACCTGAACGAACCAGCTTCACTGGCCACGGAAAAAACCTTAAACTAAACGATCTTTATACTACTACGAAATATCTTTACTACAGAAATGAAATGAAAATATTTATTACACATTAAATCATACAGTACAATAACCGAGTCTCCTGCACTAGAAACTTTTCTGTCTCGCAGAAAGACTTAAAACATAATTAACTGCATACTATTACTACTAAGAAGAACTCCAGCGTATTTCCAGGTCGGTGGTCTCCGGCCGGGTGGACGAACGTTCGAACTGAATTTACGGATGGGGGAATGTTCCGCCGAAACGCGGAGTTGGGTGATTTACGTGCGTTTTGTTGGGTTCACGTCGTCGGTCTTAAATTAGCATTTTCCTGAAAGAGAAACTTGAAATTGGCTTGAAATCGGCTAAATCGATTTTCGTGCGGATTTGACTAATGGAATCTGTCATATTTCGTAATGGTTAAAGGCGCCATCACGCTATCTTAAACAGTGGCTGAATAGTATGGTTCGAAGTGATGGAAGTCGGAGCAAATTGGAGTCAGATTTGATGCTGAGTCAAACTTTAACGCGGGTTGAGCCGTTCTCTAGTTATAATCGAGCATGCCGTCTTAAAAAGGCAAACTGCATTTTATGAGATGTTTTTTTTTTAATCCGGTATTGGTGACTGAGTCTAGAGAGGCATAAGCACCGGCTTCGGTCTGCCAATATCCTCAGAATAGGTCCTATACCGGAGACTTCTCAGTGGTCAGATTCGTGTTTATGCTGTAAATACCTACTGATGTTCTTGTGGTCGGTAGTATGGGTTAATTATTGTAAATTACTTCAATATAATACTTATAAGGTACTAACAAAACATTGTGACTTACGAAGTTTGTCAGTTGTTCTTCGCATTGAATTTAGAACTGGCGGAATTTTCGACATGTCCAAGCGCAGGTTACATACCTATGGATGAAATTATACAATAAACAATAAACTTCTCTTTAGATTGCTCGCTACACAATACTGGACTAGAGGAGTACACGGCCGAGCCGGCTATGAGGTCAGCTTTCGTCCAGTACATTGGTACTAACCCAATTGGCTAAAATTTGGGCGTACCAGGCGTAAGGGGCAAGGATAGAAATACAGTTTAACGCCGAACGAACGAAGCAGCGGGTATTGGTTGGTATGCACGTAAATTCAATCAGAAAACCTCTTTGGTGCGTGTCGCCTGGATTCCAACCACGGACCTTGAGATCAAAAATCCGACAACAAGAACGCAGAGTGTAGCAGAAGCGTAATGAAATTGTATACGGAGATTCTGAATGGCTTGAAGTTAACAAAGAGTCTTTCCAACCAGCGTTGAATAGTACAAATCTATTCAGATTCTGTTTAAATATTAATACGCAATCCTAGCTAGACTGTTGGATTAAGGAGGGATCCTTTTGTAGCACGGACAAGACAACATTACTATTCTCTAGCAATTCATCGCTACTAACAATTTCTCATGATCCGCCTTCCACGCTCAAACGGGCCCCTCAATGCGTTTTTTTTTATAGACAGCGCGCGGGTCTCTGTGCCCAATACTTCAACGGAAGATCAGACACAGCTAATAACACCATTCCTCGCGAAACCACGCTCAGAGAGGCGCCATGCCGGCTATGAGGCGGACAAAAAGGTTGTCGTCTAATTTATTGACACGCCTTTTGAAGATTCCCAGGTTATAGTGGTGGGGAACACACTCACCGGAAGACCGTTCCATATTTTCGCCGTTCGACACAGGAAAGATTTCGAAAAACGATGTGTTCTTAGTAGTTGGGTGTCAACAACATATGGATGTTCCAAGCGAGTCCGGAGGGTGTGGCGGAGACGGATGGGGGCTGGAGGGATGAGAGAAGCCAATTCATCAGAGCAACGTCCATGGTAGTACCTATAGAACAGGCTAAGAGAACCGATTGTTCGCCTGTGGCCCAATGATTCAAGTCCCTCCGTGAGCTTGGCGTTTAGTGAGACAGAGTTGCTGCTACCGCTGTTTTTGAGATAGTCGCTAAATTGAGAATAGTTAGGCTGGTCTGACTACCTAATCCATGCTTGGCAGGTACAATTGGTAATGTGGGTATGATTAATTAATTAATTTATCGCAATCCCCGTACATCACAGAATATCTATGAGCATCGTTAAACACCTAGTCGTAGGTGAAACGATACCACATGTCGCGCTTTCCATAAACAAAAAATGTGTTGTGTATGAATGACATTCAAGGAATATTAAGCACCACGGATTAATCTAATAACCGTTAGGTGTAAACCTTCAAAGGAAAATTTCTTGAACAAGTGTTACCGATTCTTTGTAGAATTCCCCTTTTATAGAGAAGCTGGCACGGTTGGCTGCATCACCTAGTATAACCGTAATGTCACTTACACCATCTTCCTGTCCGACTTTGGTAGATACCTTGGCGTCAGTGTTTCCCTTTGCTCTTGCCGGATACACTGAACCGGATAGACAATTTCTTAGAGCCTTTTTCATAGACCTATATTAAGCACCGTCTATTTTAAATTCGAACGAACTCCCTAGCAAAATTTTAACAAGTGTTGACCTCTGTGGTGAGATTCCATTGTTTTCTTGATAAGCATCACAAACTGTTAGTCAAAGTTCCAATTTTTTTACGGGATCCTAAAAACTAGAAAGCATTGCCAAGCAGTTACTACCTATGCCAATTTCTACCCAGACAATGCTCCATTAACATGTCAACATTTCTGCAATGTTCGTCTGCTGCACGCGATGTTTGTTTTATGTGAAAAATTGCCTCAGGTAATTGGGGCCCGCTTCCTCTGCCGCTCGCAAATAGAGGATGTTTCTGCAATAGCGAGTGGAGAAGTCTATTTTACATTTGCGCGGATCTTTGCGAAGACGGATCGGCCGCGGCGCGGCGTCGTCGTCGGGCTGATATGTTTTCGCTGTCGTGTTATTTTCCGTACCTTGTGTGTGGGTCCGGTAAGTACTTAAGAAGGCTAGCCCCACTGCATCTGTTCCCGTGCGCTAAGACACAAGGGCGATGAAATTGCCGTGCTAGAGGGCGACGGGTTGGCCACCTTTCACCTTGGCTCGCTCGGTTTTCCACCGAGTCATGCAATAGGTGCCTATGTCTTCGTGCCTTACTTTCTGCTTGATTGACTTGTGCTACTATGCTAAACGTGTGCTGTAATTTACCCGAGTTCTTGCAGCAGAACACCGATTACTCTGCTTCCCCCGATTTAAGGCTTGATTCTACGTCGGGTACCGCTGGCCCGAAGTATTGTTGCCGCATTTTCGACTGAAGACTTCTAAGATTGAAATTATGTACACTTTCGCCAAATGAAATTTTCGTAAAAGTAATCGTCTTGAACGATTTGTTTGATGCTTAATGCTTGCGCGTTCTTAGGTAAATAAAAAAATGTAACTAATGGAATTTTGGTCAACTTTATGATTAAAGTTTTAGCGATAAATTGCGCAGTTACTGTTAGGTCAGCGTTGTTGGTAAATTTTAACGTAATGTCGTCAAATGCACTCAACTCATCATCAGCTTGTAGGTTGGTTGCTGCATCAGTATAAATTTCATTGGTTTGTTCAATTAAAGTTAGACTGACTTATGTATTTATTTTATGGATTACATAGTTCTTTAGTCGGTGTTGTGCTGTAATTTACCAGAGTTCTCGCAACACAACACCGATTACTCTGCTTACCCCGATTGTCGGGATTCAGCGTGTGTGATGGATATGTGTGTATGTACATCGCGCTGCTACACAAAACTTCTATATAACGCACAGAAGAAAGTAGGAATGTGCATAGATCTTTTAACGTCGTCGTCCAAGAGATCTAATGGTGTCACGTGGATAGTGTCAGGAGAGGTTCGTATGCGCGCGCGCAGTACATTCGTGATCGTTAAGAGACGTCGCGGAAGATTGATGGAGAGCAGAACGGAGGCCACGTGGAGTAATGGCCGCTGTAGCCGTTAAGTATGCATGCTTAATATCTCATTGGCCATGTTTTAGTTGGCTTTATTTATCAAATAAAACACTTACATGTTTCATGCGTGAGATGTGTATTTATATTTTTCAAATCGCTTTTACGAATGCTGTCAAACCGCAGCCATGGCAACCATTACTTTTTTAAATGATATATTTCCACATGCCCCTCTTAAAGAAAACCCCCTTAATACAATAAAAAGTAAATTAACATTATTGTTAAACAAAATAACGAACTAATTATATATAAGCCACAATTTGACTAGTGATAGTTGAGCCTATCAGGAATTCGCCTATCACGCCCTGATCTCCTGACATTGGGTACGTCTGAAGGATTTGTATTTACATAATGGTTCGAATTCCCATTAACACCTGGTACATGTTCAGTTGTATTTCTAAATATGTCTGGTACAGGTACATTTTCATTCTTATCATAATTCCAATTTCTTTTCTTTATATGGATTATATTTCGTCTAAAATACTTATTTTGTCTTGTTCTTAAGAGGTATGACCTAGGTGTTTGGAGTATTTTAATAATAACAGCTGGCTCCCACAAAGACGTTACAGTGTTTTGTAACCAAACCCTTTCCCCCTCACTGTATTCATGTTCCTTACTCTTTGCTTGTTGATCATAATAATATTTTTGTTTCGACTGATTATTTGTCATTAATTTGTGAACATGACTGTCATTAATCGTGTTATGCTTTAATTCCTCAGACTTAATTGGTAATTTGGTGCGGAGTTTCCTATTCATCAGCAGCTGTGCCGGAGAGTATGGCAATTTCGCTACAGGAGCATTTCTGTAATTTAATAAATACAATTCCATACCCTGATTGCATTCATAACTTTTTTTTAACATATTTTTTGCTATTCCGACATATTTTTCAACAAGACCATTTGATTGTGAATGATATGGGCTGGAGGTTTGAATTTCGAAATTCCAGTCTTTTGCGAAAGAACCCATTTCAAAACTGTGAAATGGCATGTTGTCTGCAATCGCGATTCTAGGTATGCCATATTTGCTGAAAATATCCTTTAGCTTAGCTATTACTTCGGTACTTGTTTTATTACGTAGACGAGGCATTTCAAACCAGCGTGAATAGTAATCAACGACAATCAGGTAGTCAACTCCTGCATGAGTTCCTATGTCCATACCTATTTTATAGAAGGGTATGTCGGGAATGTCATGACTGATAAGTGAATCTTTTTTGTTTGATCGCGAATATTTAGCACATATGCAACAACTTGTAATTAAAGAGTATATGTCTGACATGACTCCAGGCCAGTAAAAATTTTCTTTGGCAATCAATTTGCTTTTTTCCAGTCCTAAATGGGTTTCGTGTAAGAGATTTAAAATTAGCTTACGCATGCTTACTGGTATAACTAACCGGTTCTCATAATAAAAAAATGTGATAGTTGAGCCTATCAGGAATTCGCCTATCACGCCCTGATCTCCTGACATTGGGTACGTCTGAAGGATTTGTATTTACATAATGGTTCGAATTCCCATTAACACCTGGTACATGTTCAGTTGTATTTCTAAATATGTCTGGTACAGGTACATTTTCATTCTTATCATAATTCCAATTTCTTTTCTTTATATGGATTATATTTCGTCTAAAATACTTATTTTGTCTTGTTCTTAAGAGGTATGACCTAGGTGTTTGGAGTATTTTAATAATAACAGCTGTTGTACCAGACATATTTAGAAATACAACTGAACATGTACCAGGTGTTAATGGGAATTCGAACCATTATGTAAATACAAATCCTTCAGACGTACCCAATGTCAGGAGATCAGGGCGTGATAGGCGAATTCCTGATAGGCTCAACTATCACATTTTTTTACATTAATTGTATTGTTTTTATTTAAATATTTTTTTGGTAATACATTAACTTCAGCACCACTGTCAATCTTAAAATTTACATAGTCCCCTGCGATTTTAATACGTTTATACCAACATCTTACCTCGTTTACATTTACTGAAGCTATTTTAAAAACGGTCTGGTTGTTGTCGTTATTGCTGGAAAAATCTGCATCGCTTCGACTTGCCAGGTCCTCTTTCACTTCTTTCACTTTCTTGAACCGACAGACGCTTGAGAAGTGATTTTTCTTTTTGCACACGAAGCATTCAGCGCCGTCAGCCGGACACCTGGACCCGTGTCTGTGATTGCCTCCACATCGATAGCATGTTCTGTTCCCAGTGACATTCTTCTTTGAAGTGACGGCCTCGACATCTTGAGCTTGTGTCAACATTTTCGTATTCTTCTCTGCCAGCTGTACTGATCTGCAGTAACTGATTGTTTCTTTCAAATTCAGTTTATCATTACGTAGTAGTTTTTCTTGCAGTGAAATGTTGTGTACGCCGATAGTAATTTGTGACTTAATAAGCCTGTCTTCTAGTAATCCGAAGTTGCAGCATTTTGCTTTCTTTTTTAGATCTGCGTAGAATATTTCAAAAGGTTCGTTGGTGCCCTGTTTCCGTGTGAAGAACTTGAAGAACTCCACCGCCTCATTTCTTTCTGGAAGGCAATGTTGCCTCAAGGTTCCCAAGATGCTGTCTACGGTCTCCTCCTCGTCGGTTTCCTGGTTTTTAATTGACTCGTAGAGTTTTAACGCCTCTGTGCCCAACAAATTCTTTAGGCGTGCTACTTGCACAGGAACAGATTTCTTTGTACTTTCTGTAGCAATAAAGTATATTTTAATGCTGCTTTCAAAATCTTTGTAATTTTCTGCGACGTTACCTTCCAGTAGTAAACACGCCGGCTTGTGAAACAACTCCATGCTTTAGTAAATTGTAGTTCCGACCGTGTTGATGTTTAACGTGTCTGATGACGACGTGATGATGAGCCAACGACTCTCAGAGCGGCTGCGCCATGTTTTAGTTGGCTTTATTTATCAAATAAAACACTTACATGTTTCATGCGTGAGATGTGTATTTATATTTTTCAAATCGCTTTTACGAATGCTGTCAAACCGCAGCCATGGCAACCATTACTTTTTTAAATGATATATTTCCACAGGCCATATGCCATATTCAGGACACTATGTCGCTATGTGCCGCCAGGTTGAAGTGACTGGAAAACTAGGACTATTTTTGATAGCCATTTCGACAAAGTGGCATCCAGTGCGGTGGTACCAATTGCGACGGATTTATTTAATCCTATCACCTAATACGGTAAGGAAAGAAATCGACAGTTTCACATTACATTTTTTACACATTTCACACACCTAAAGGTTGGCTGTAAGAAATCTCTTTAAGGGATAAGTCCGCCTTTGCACCTCATGTAACTGTATTCATTGTATTATTTTTGTGAAATATTTGTGGAGCAATAAAGAATTTTCTATTCTATTTCTATTTCTACATTTCAACCATGGAGTACTAGTTCTCGGAAGACATACACTTAACAAACTCGGAAATTCAAATAATGTGGTTCACGTCAGCGGGTATCGAACTCGCGACCTCTTGTTTGCTAGGCTAGACCTTCGCTAATTTACGATGGAGTTGTAACCTACAAAAATTCTAACTAATAAAACAGAATAGAAATTAGTCTAATAAATCGGAAAATCTATAACAACCGACGGACGACGGCATCATCGTCGTCGAATATAATGACTGTTGACAGTTATTTTACCTCTGACATGTCATTGTATCATCCCGTTAGGTTGGCATTACTTGCTGTCTAGTACTACGGTCGTTTCGTGCAAGGTCTCGGATTGTTCTATTGTGTCGGTGATTTGATTACTACAGATGGGCCAAGTAACAGTTCCAGAACTATTTATATTCAAATATTTCATACAGGGGTATGGTACAAACCTAATATGGCAACACAGAGATCAGGTTAGCCAACTTTGTAGCTAGAGGTAAAATAACTGTGAACGGTCTGTAACTCGGCTGAAATAGGACCTATTTCCTCCGAGGTCTGTAAGTATGTTCGCTTATAATATAAGTCGAGAACTACTTAATTAATTCACATTGCGTTTTCACTTATGTACTGGACTCTTATGAGATGTGCAACCACGAGCGGAGCCGCGGCTAGTATCTCATCTGTGGCCGCGTATATCTATACTAGATTTTGCCCGCGGCTTCGCTCGCGTGAAATTCGTATTTAAAAAGAAGAAAGTAAGAAGGCCGAACTACGTTCAGGTAAACAATAAACCTTGTGAGTAAACTAAGGGCTCGCCGGCTACCGTAATTCGGTTTGTATGAGAGCCACATTTTACCATCTTAGTGTAACCGGAACTGAATTTTATTGTAGCACATTCGTGCTTGTACTAAGTTTCATCGAAATCGGATGATCGGTTTAAGAGTTATAGAGGAACATACATTCATATAGAAATGATTTCTAAAAATCGCCAATTGAGTTTTAGTATCATACATAGAGTCTACAAACTCAGTACCGATCTCAAGTAACTTCTCCATGACCATCCCTTACAGATTTATTATTAGTATTGATGATATTATGATATCTACTAAATTCGAGAACTGCTCCATACGTGGTCCAGTGCTCCACTTGTCTTCTTTGGCCTCGCCGCCCCGCCAAGTAATTGACTCTCATTCTATCATACATATTTCCTTTGTCTGTTATACTTTTTATGCAGATGTGCGTTTTATGTAACCGCCCCGCCTTTTTGTGATGATGATAAATTAATACGCAAGTGGAACAATCGCACCGCCACACACCTGAAACAATCAAAACGCATTAAGAGCGAGAAAAGAAGATTTTTGGTACTGTTTGTACCGTGTGGGGCCGGTACTTTAAAAGAATAGCTCCACTGCATCTCTCCCCGTGTATGTCGTAAAAGGCGACTAAGGGATATGACTACCTTCTTATATTACTAGGTGGTAGGGTTCAACCCGCCCGGGTTGGTACCACCGCACTGAATGCAAGGTCGGTCGAAACGGCTATGTAAATAGTTTGTGTTTTCCGTCCAGTTCAGTGTAGCCGGCACGACCGAAGGGAATCACTGACGTGGCACCATGTTCATCCGGTGTTATGGGCTGACATCACGGATGTTGTAGGTGATGAAGCCAACCGTGTCAGCATCAATAAAAAAAAATAAAAAAAAACTGTTGGGTCTTAAGAATCCGTAATAAATAGCTAAGATCGAATTCTAATTTCGACCCCTCTTCTCCGCCTCACTCTGTATCCCGCTCGCACACTTGTGCTGGCGGTCATTATGTGATGTTGTTGGACGGGTACTTTTTTTTTATTCAAACCAGCATGGGTGGCTCGCGAAACCACGCTCAGTTAGGTGCCATGCCAGCAGATTTGCGGACTGTTGCTAGGCTGTCTAGCCCGTTAATACGACGCACATAGGGGCCTTAGTATGGAGAGAGTTGGCGAAAACTCGAAAAGTAAAATGACGATTAGAGCCTTTATTTTTATGCGAATATAAAGTTTATTGACCCCCGCAGCGACATGTATCGTCAAAACTATGAACGAATTACAACGCTCGCTGCAATAACAGTCGCAAGTTGCTCATTCTCGCGAGAGTGCTTGCCTGCGACAAATTAGTACCTCGAGTGAAATGTTTAAAATTATTTTGTGTTCGCTTTGTTATTGATGAATTAACTATTTTTGCAATGGGTGATGTACCTACAGGTGAGTACTTTGTTTTGTCATTATTACTTTATATTTACACTAAACTAAAGTAGCTTAACACATATAAGACAAAGTGCAGTCGAAATCTCCTAGAAAATAAAAATGATAAATACTTGCTGAAAGGTTTAGTAATGCGCCAAACTATATCAAGCTGGAATTTCCCTTTTTTCTTGTAAGCGAACTTATCTAATATTATTATCACAAAAAAAAGTTTGCACATATTTGCACTATTTTGATTTATAATTAAATATTCAAGTCCCGTCGAAAGTATCAGTTTTCAAGCGGGTAACTACCTGAGTCAGATTTCCGTTACGTACACCTTAGTACGATCTCACTGGTAGTATTATTCAAAGGTACCAAACCCTTCCCCCCGCTAGGGGCAATCCCCGTTGGGTACCCTGCTCCCATCCCCTACCCTTCCCCTCACCCCCTCCGTCCGCCAGGATAACTTATTTTTTACTTTACTTGCCCTGTTTTTATTCTGCTTGCCTATTTTTAGTGTTGGTTCAGTTCCGAAGACAATGCAATGTTATGGTACCATCGAGCTGGTCTGATGATGGAGACGAAAGGTGGCCATAGGAACTCCTAAACTATACACATGATAAACCCTTCGTGTTTGAGCTCGTTGGATTTGTCTTGACAAGCAATTACTTTAGACCTAGGTGGTGTCCAAGGTCTGATGATGAAGACGGAAGGGGCCATAGGAACTTCTAAACTACACAAGATAAACTCATCGTGTTCCGGCTCGTTTGATTTGTCTTGATGAGTAATAATTAAAATGCACAAAATAAAATATAAAAAAAAAAAATTAAAAAAAAAGTTTTATATTGAAAAAAATTAAGCTTTAAAAAATATAATGTTGCAATGAAATAAATTCGCACCTTTTTATGAATATTCCGCGACAAGCTTTTAAAAGCTACTTTTTTTTCAATATAAAAGCTTCTTTTAATTTTTTTTATTTAATATTTTTTTTTGTAATGTTGTTAATATTATTTCTTTAATAAATTATTATTATTTAGCTGCCACTAATGTAGTTTTATTTTTTTTTTATATAATTAAACACTGCAGCAATTATCGCCAACTTTTGCTCATTTTGGCCCCTATGTGCGACGCTTGAAGGCACCCAGGTTAAAGGATTCAGGAAATACACTCGCCGGAAGACAGTTCCGCACCATAGCGGTGCGACAAAGAAACGATTTAGAGAACCGATGGGTTCTCAAAAGCCAACAAAAGGGTGCTGAGTCTCTCTGCGACGAGTCATGCGACTTCACTAAGTAATAAAATTGTGTGAAAAATTGAGTGCAATGCGCGATAGTTTATAGATAATTTGTTTTTTTTACGGTGAAAATAATTGTTATTTTTTAAATGTAAAATACATAGGACCGGCTTTATATAAATAGATAAGTTATTTATTATGCAAAAGTTTCATGATCTAATTTAAAATATTAATTTAATAATAGCGGTTTTATTGTACGGTTTGGAGGTAACTTTGTAATTTTTTCCTATCGAGAAAATTTAATGGTATCATGTTTTAAAATTTATTCAAAATAAAAGAAAGAGAACATTAACAGATAAATAACAGAAAAAACTTATGGATAATAACTAGGAAATTTAAACTAACCTAAAACAAGCAATGGAGCGAGCCATGCTGGGAATATCGCTACGTGATATGGTGCGTAACGAGGCAATCCGCCGACGCACCAAAGTAGTCGATACTGGACACCGGGTGGCTAAGCTCAAGTGGAAATGGGCTGGGCACGTTAGCCGAAGAGACGACGACCGTTGGAGAAACCGTGTCCTACACTGGCGGCCATGGACTGGAAAACGGAGTGTGGGAAGACCACCCGCCAGGTGGGACGACGACATCAAGTACGTCGGCGGAAAGCAGTGGTTCCGTACCGCTGAAGGCCGGGAGGACTGGAGGAAAATTGGAGAGGCGTATGTCCAGCAGTGGACGCTTACACGCTGACTTACATGTTTTCGCCAAATATGAGTACCTACTCAACTTTACCGTATATTTAGTACAGTCATTGTTGCGGTGTTGTTGATATAACAAGAGGGTCATGCGAAGCACTGTGTAGTATTACGGACTCTTAATGCGTTTTTATTGTTCCAGGTACGTGGCGGTGCGATTGTACGACTTGCGTAAGTAAGTGTAAGTGAAGGCCCAAGGCCCAAGACCCAACAGATGAGTGACTTAAGTACTTACACGATATTATTAAAAACTAAAGAGCTGTTACGTCGTACTACATACATAACACACACGATGTTTTTTATTTTATTTTGTGAAACCATTGTGGATGGCTGTGCCAGCCAAGGGAGCAGAGATTTTTTTTATGCAATCCGGTATGGGTGGCTGAGTTGGAGGGGCCAAAGCACATGCTCTGACCAGCCAATATAATCACCTCCGAGAAGGTAGGTGCCATACCAGAGACTTCCCTGGATTGCTGGCTATACTGGACTAGAGGAGATACACGAAACAGCCAAATACATCTGTACCCTAATCACGAGATTTAACCTACACCCCGTACTACTTTGTTGTACTACTACTTTGATTGTAAAAACTAAACAGGACAAATTCAAGCGTAGTGTACTACCATACGAATGATTTTTTTATTTTTTTTTTATTTTATTTTTTTTTTTTTTTTTTTATGGAAACTGACACGGTTGGCTACATCCCCTGCAACATCCGTGATGTCAGCCCATAACACCGGGTGAACTTGGTGCCACGTCAGTGCTTCCCTTCGGTCGTGCCGGCTACACTGAACTGGACGGAAAACACAAACTATTTACATAGCCGTTTCGACCGACCTTTCATTCAGTGCGGTGGTACCAACCCGGGCGGGTTAAACCCTACCACCTAGTAATATAAGAAGGGAGTCATATCCCTTAGTCGCATTTTACAACATACACGGGGAGAGATGCAGTGGGGCTATTCTTTTAAAGTACCGGCCCCACACGGTACAAAAACTAAAATGATGAATAAACAATAAAGAATAAAGAATACTCTACGACGTGTTCTCCGCATCATTTTGTATGGAGAAACGAAGTTCGCAAATCTATCACTAGAGGCGCTGCTCCGTTTCTCCATACAAAATAATGCCGAGAACACGGCGTAGCGTAGTAGGTTAAATCTCGTGATTAGGGTACTGGACTCACCTCGAGAAACCACACTCAGCGAGAGATTGTAGCCAGAAGATTTGCGGACTATAGAAGCGTTATCCACCTTGTTAATACGGCGTTTGATGACTCCCAGGTTGAAGGTATCGAGAAAACACACTCGCGCGCAGACATTTTCACAACCGATTCCAGTTTATATTGGAATTTTGAGAACTCTTCGTTCCTCAAATACAACGGGAACTGTCTTCCGGCGAGTGTTTCTCGAATCCTTTAACCTGGGTCTTAACAGGTTCGTTTTTATTAACATTAACAGATTAGACGCTCTCCCTGCCCACTATTTCCCCCCAAGTATAGTCTCGGGTCCTTCAAGAGAGGCGTGAATGGGCACCTGTCAGGCTGCGACCGAATGTTCAGGGGCGTCGCTTATGGGTTGCTCGGCGCCACATGTCGCGCTTACTATAAAAAAAAAGACAGCCTAGCAACAGTCCGCAAAATGTTGGTTTGGCACCTCTCTGAGCGTGGCTTCGCGAGTCGAGGTGAATTTGGCTCTGTCGACTGCCCGACTGGTAGAGCCACCGATGCTGGTTAGAAAAAAATCACACAATTAGCATCATACGGCTCGTATAGCATAGTTTTAATACACATGTATGAGTCCCGGTGTGACATAATGATATTTTGGATGACTTTTCACATCCGCGGCAGTGGTTGATGCTTCTTCTCTTCTTTTAATGTTATTATGATGACATAAACATACGGATTTTATAAGGCGGTACTTTCACGTGTATAAAGATAATTATCTCTGCATAAATTATAATCACTTAACATTCAAGATGAGATGTGGCGCAATATATGTGTAAAATACACGAGACTCCTTTTAATTTGACAATTTTAGCTAGATTTTCGTTTTCATCCTTTACTGCATAATATAATTTTCAAAACTGCACCAGTTTCTTCTTAGGAACATATTACTATTAAATTACCGATCTAACTACAACTATAATTATTTTATCCAAGACACTTATTGTATCTATAAGAATACGAATTATAATAAAATATGCAAAGAAAACACGAGTATAAAAATAATTAAAAAATAAATATCATAAAGGCTGTGGGAAGAAGGGTTACAAATTACATAAGTTCATATTATATATATATCGAGTTGACAACAACTGCACGGGTACTCCTATCCACTCATAAAAGAGAATAATAAAGTCAAGAAAAATATTTTAATATTAGGTCTACTCAATGTCAGGTCTTTAAACACAGGTTTTGAAGAGCTCTACGCGACAGTTTTGAACCGAGACATCCAAATATTGGTTTTGAATGAAACTTGGGTTAAACCCAATCAAAATGTAACAGAATTCGATATACCCGGATTTGTTCTTCACCATATACCTAGGAATTCAACCACGGCAGGGGGAGGAGTCGGTATGTACATAAGAGACAATATACCATTTCAAATATTGAAATCACCTGGTAACGGTTTAGAGCAAATGTGGGTCAAATTTAACTTACCTAAATGTACTTGTATAATAGGTACAGCGTACAGGCCTCCATCGGTAAGTATCAATCTCGCTATGAACTCATTATCCGATCATCTCGAAGCCCTTGTACCAACGGTCGATTATTTTTTCTTTTTAGGCGACCTGAATGTTAATTTGATTGACCCCACCAGCTCCTTGGCCCGATCGTTTTTGACCACATTTGAACAGTTTGGCTTGTTCCAATTAGTACAGTCACCTACTCGAGTAACCGAGAATAGCAGTAGCTTAATCGATATACTTTGTACAAATGCGAACGACTTCTGCGATGATATATCAGTAATACCTAACCCTGACCTGAGTGATCATGCGCTTGTTTTATCACATTTTTCAATAAATATTCCACAGTACAATACAAGAATTACGACAAGTAGGTCATTTAAAGATCTAGACCCAGAACTGTTTAGAGCTCATGCCGAATCGTTGCCATGGAACTATATACTCAGCTGTAACACAATTGATGACATGTTGTCTAACTTATATGCATACTTGACCATTCTGTTTGATGCACATTCACCTGTTGTTACTCGGCGATGCAAACAAACGTTGCAACCATGGTGCACAGAGGTTATTAAACAGATGATGAAATTACGCGACAGAGCCGGTGCAAGAGCGAGACGCACAAATCAAGAACCGCACCGCCGTTATTACCAAGACTTACGGAACCTCGTTACCAAATCCATTAGACTAGAGAAAAATGCATATTTCAACCATTATGTTAACGGTAACTTAAAAAATCCCAAGGCACTGTGGCAGGGTCTGAAAAAGTGTATACCTATGAAAACTTCATCCAGCACAATTCCAAGCCACTTATCTAATCCACAGGATATCAACTCGCACTTCCTGCAGTTGCCTACAACCTCTAAAATTGATAGGTGCTCAGTGGAGTTCTACAAAAACACAATGCATAATATTACAACTTCCAATTTTAGCTTTAATCTGGCCAGCAGTGAAGAGGTTTTATCTATCATTGAAGCAATCAAGTCTAAATCAATAGGTGTGGATGGTTTTTCAATTACAATGATATTTATGACACTAACCCAGACGTTGGAAATTATTACACATATTATAAACTTGTGCATTTTATCAAATTATTTCCCTAAATCATGGAAGACTGCTCTAGTTACTCCACTACCCAAAAAAGCAGACGTTCAGGATTTCAAAGACCTACGACCCATAAGTATATTGCCGGCGCTTTCTAAAGTACTCGAAAAAATAATCACAAAACAACTGACACATTATTTTCATTCCAATAATATAATACCGGACTGCCAAAATGGGTTCCGGGCTGGTTACAGCACGAGCACTGCTCTGCTGGAGGTAACCGACGAGGTGCTCACGGCCGCCGACTCCGGACGTGTGACGTTTTTGGTACTGTTGGACTATTCACGAGCATTTGATTGCATAGACACACAGCTACTACTATCAAAAATGTCACACTACGGAGTCTCTGGCGATGCAGTAGAACTACTAAAAAGCTACCTGTCAGACAGATACCAAATTGTCAAAACACTTAAAGAAGACGGAACGTTAGCCTTGTCGGAAGCAGCCCGAGTCGAGCGAGGCTGCCCACAGGGCTCGTCGCTGTCCCCTCTTCTTTATACCATATTTACTGCAGACTTCCCGAGCTGCCTGCAATATATGAAATGCGTTCTATTTGCCGATGACTCACAGCTGCGATATTCCTTTCCACCTGCGGAGTTAGATGAGGCGGTCATAAAAGTAAATAAGGACTTAATAAATACATGGAACTGGTCATTAGCAAACGGACTAGCATTGAACCCAGTAAAAACCGTGGCGTTAGTTATGGGCAACAGAAAGTCTGTAGACAAGGTACTTATAAAAAATCCCGAACTAAAAATCAATGGTATTACCATACCACTTGTGAGATCGGCGAGAAACTTAGGTGTTAAAATGGACGAGACACTTAAATTCGAAGAGCACATAACAGATAAATTTAGGAACTCCATGGGGAAATTAAAAACCTTTTATAAAATCCGGAATCACATCACAAAAGAGGTAAGACATAAGCTTCCTCCTTTATGGTAGGAACTCTAAGGTCTTGAATGAGCCTGGAGTTTGCGGCATACCAGGGAGCGTCTGCAATAATGTGCAGAGTCTTCGATTGGAACCCTTGTAGTATCTCAAGATTCGAGTTTGCTGCAGTGCCCCACAGTTGTATGCCGTATGACCAAATAGGTTTTAGAATTCGGTTGTAAAGCAGCAGCTTATTCTCCATAGAGAGTTGAGACTTGCGAGATTTGAAGAAACACATCCGATTTACCTGGCAGCGGAGCTGATTTCGACCAAGAGTAGAAAACTGCAGGAAAAGATAAAGAAAGTGTCACTAGACACTTACCGCATACTACTTCTTCCAATCACTCACCCACTGCTGTGAATGTAAAAGAGTGGACACATTGCAGCAACTAAAGAAAAATAAAAACCACCTTACTTCCCGGAACGATATTTAAAAATCTGTCGTGTTCGATGTTAACTTTAGCACCGAAGCTGTAAAACTAATCACGGTTGTCGTGGAAGTGTGAAGTTTCGCACCTCAGCCGCGTTCTCAAAATCAAGCTCAAAATCTACGGTCGATTCTTCGGAGAAAATTATCGACATCGCATGTTGTAAAACGCAACGGGACTTCAAAGCATTTACTCGTTTCAATGGTTGTACTTTGCTAGTCGTGCTTGGTACAGTTTGCGCACGTAGAGCGTAGTAATATGATGGATTTTCCAGGTGGCATGCTTACCTTGCGCCTTGCTAGGTGGTAGACTAGTTGTAGTCACTGGGTTGGTAGCGTTGACAAAAGATGGCCGCGTAGCAGCCTCGGCTGTTTTCTGTAGTCCATTATAGCCAGCGATTGAAAGGGTAATCTGCTTAATGGGCTTATCATACTACATATAAAACGTCTTTACCGTTGTGGACGCGTTTGGCATCTTCGTTTAGCATGAAATTTGGAACCCTCTTATGCTCCACCGATTATCCATATGCACCACTAGCTATCTATGATGAAATTGAAGTGGTGCCACCACACGATACGATTCTTAAATAAGAATGAAGCCTTTCTTGTAAGTGCAAAATATGATGACCCTCTTAAGGTGTTCATCACTAAGAGATTCTATCGAATCCTGGCCTGTGCTGGCATTGTCATTGAAGTCTGTTATTTGTGGGAGTGGATGAACTCGTTTAATATTTTATAGTTAGGTGAAATCAGGGAAGTGAAGAGATCAGAGGCGGATTTCATTGTGAAAATCACATATTCTGTGGAAAATTATTCTGGCCAGACGGACCATTCGGTTAGCAGTTCTTGGAAGATGAGAAATACATATTATGTCTAATAAGATTGTCACGCTTCAATCTGAACTTGCGAAATGATTTTTTATTGAGCAACGGAATGGGTGGTTGTGCCTCAAGGTCAGTCGTATAAATAAATAAATGAATAAGTATGAAGGCAGCCAATAACACATCTCCTCGCGAAACGCGGTGTAAGGAAACGCGCTCACCGGAAGACCGTTCCGTATTTTCGCTGTACGATACAGGATATTGAGAAGCGGAACACTCCTGCACCCGCAGTGCAGGAGTGTTTCACGGGCGCAAGAGTGTTCCACCCAAGACTCCCAATGGCCAGGCCGAAAAAATGAAAGGGCCCAGTTATTAGTCAGAAATGAATGAAAGAATGGTCCTAAGATCAATAAAACGATGCACTACCGATTCCTCTGTCTGGTAAATCCGACAAGTTCTAAAGACAGGTTGGATGTAGGTCAATAGCTATCCACCTCTGCGGCCTCCTGCCCTGCGGAGGTAATTACCAGCTCAAGCGCTCTTGAACTATCCATCGGGTCCGTTCTAACGAGACGCTGGTGCCGCCGGTGCGAGAAATAAAGTCGTCGCTTCCGCTCGCTAGCAGACTTCTAGCGGTGATCTTCTCTTCGGTGCATAGCCGACACGACGACCGAATGGAAGCATTGACGTGGCATGTAGTACCGACATGAACGACGTGTACTTGGCTGACATCGATCATGCTTCGATCAACCATGTGACGTCGTTTTTAGGTTTCCGTATCCCGTACGGAAGCCTATTACTAAGCCTCCGCCGTCTGTCTGTCCGTCCGTCTGTCCGAGGGTCTGTATCTCTTGAACCGTAATAGGTAGCCCGTTTAATTTTTTGCAGAATATGTGTTACTATGGCGGATAAAACAACAAATAATAAAAAAAAGAAAATGTTAAAAAAATTAAGGGGGGCTCCCGTAGAACAAACGTACGAAAAATGGATTGTCACGCTAATGAATAATAGATGGCGTCACAGGCTTTTATACATTGCATTGTTGAAAGACAAAAGATAGCCGCTCAATTGCCATCGGCCTCATTGAGGCTTCTCTCGAATCTTCCTACATATCTTTGAAATTAAAATTCGAAGACCATGCCACCTAAGCGGATAGGCGGATATTATTGATAGCGGATAGATACGGAAACCTCCGTGCGCGAGTAAAACTCGCAATTCTGTAGGATGAATTAGTTCCGTGGTCAGATCAAATACAGCAAACTGTTCTCTCTTACTCAGCTACCGTCTTTCTTATTCAGCCACCGTCCGTACTTTTTTTTTACATAAAAAAGTATACCTATTTGATTTAATGTTTTTTGATGAATATTATAATATATGTATTATATTATGTAGTATTCGCTTCTTGTTTATTATCACCCCTTTACAATCATTGCCACAAACATTGCCACAAAATATTATTGTTCGCTTGCGTGTACTTCCCTCACATCCCAAAGATTAGTTCAACCTCTAAAGCACAGACGTATCGTTGGTTCATTGAGCCTGTTTTATCGGTACTACTATGGCCGCTACTCTGACGAACTTGCTTCCCTTATCCCTCCTCCTCCTGTTCGCCTACGCTAAACCCGCCATTCTCTCGCGGAACACCCCTTTGTAGTCGACAGAAGAGTCCTTCGAACTGCACGATTCTCTAAATCGTTCTTGTGCCACACTGGAAAGGTGTGGAGCGGGCTCCCAGGGAATATCTTTCCCCACTCCTACAATCCATGACGGATCTTCAAATCGCGGGTTAATAGCCTTTCCCCAGCACATTAGTCCGCCTCCAAGCCGGACTGTCACCTCCTCGGCGGTGAAATTGGCTGCGCCTGAGGCTCGACCTCGGGCAGAGCCACCCAGTTCGGAAGCAATAAAAAAATAGTTAGAAATTTAGAATAGAATGCCTCACGACATTAAGCTCGTCTATTGTACCTAATTTTATTGAATTGTTGTTTCAATAAAGAATATATACAGAAATAAAAAAAGAAGTACTTATATCAAGAGTGTACTCCTTCCGTTCACTCGTGTCTGAGCAGATGTTGTCATTTCGACTCCGTCGTATTTTTGCCACAAACGAAGACGAATCGCTACCAGGTCAGGGTCGACGGTCTTATAAATATCCGCGTCGTCGTCCATTCACGTGTACCACTTACCGGCAGCGGGCGGTATTCATGAAGAATTATTATCGTCGCACGCTTCGCGCGGATTGCGTAATTAAAACGTACGACTTTTAGCGCGACGAGTCGTAAATTCGGAAGGACTGTTTTTCATGGTAGCGTTTATTGGTGTTGACATTTTGATAGGCTTTAGACGCTAAAATGAGATTAACACTCGCGTAATCTAGTATTTGTGTATCACAGTTTCCTCTGATCCAAAGTTTGTGAAAAGAATGGAGAAAGAAGAAGAAAGGTCGACATTGCATTCAGAAGGCCGATCGTCGAATGATAGTGAAAATGTGGAAATGATAACACCGCAGGAACTCTTTGCACAATATGGAAAAGAAGATAGTTTTTATGCAATCCTGTATGGGTGGCTGAGTTAGAGGAACCAGGCACATAATACTTAATACCAGCCAATAACACCTCCGAGATAGATGGTGTCATATCGGAGATTTCAATCTGGAAAGGAAGATAGCAAAGTATCACGCATAGAACAATCTGAATACGCGGTGCACGTATAAGTTTACCGTAAACTTATACATCTTATTATTCGAAGAAAACGAAAACACAAAGCGCAAGCACCCACAATGTACCCCATCGGTGCCGAAGAGCTCTACCACTCGGTGTCAATGCGAACATTGAAACTGTATCAGGGAAAGTTTACGAACAATCTCGACAAGGCGACAGTGTTGCGGACGCAGTGCTGCGGAATCTTCGCGGAACATAAACCGCAGCAAACGATACGCCGCAGCATGGGAGAAACTATGCGGTCGGGCCATTGTACCGCGTACAATCTCATCTGGAAGAGGAAATAAACCTGTACGACCAAAGGCGGCGCAAGGCGTGGGCGAGGTAGGCGACCGCCCACGGCCTCGCGGCCCGATGGGCCTCGCGCCTCGAAAGTTCATGCCTTCGATTCATGAAAAATATTCAGCTAGATCTATTAAAAAAGACCCTGAGTAAACATGTTTAGACTTAATCAAAGGCAAACTAAAGCTTATTAACTATAAAGCCTTTATCAGACACAAGATTGGAACGCAGGACAGATGCAGTGAAGGCTGTATTATTGCAATTTGATTATGTTTACTTTTATCGACGAAAGGTATGCTGACATCAATGTTTGATTTGATCAGTATACCGGAAATCCATTTCAACAGTGAAGATCCATGAAATCCATGCCACCAGAGAGGGCCTCGCAAAATATATCTTGCTCACATCAAATTTAGGTCTTGCCCCGCCACTTTGTAGGACCTGGGGGTCTACCGGCGTTAACTCACTCGCTAACTCACGCAGATACTCGCATATTTCAACCAATAGCCGGGCCGGATGCCTCACCGAACGCCTTATGATTGGTTGAGTGAGATCGTTTCTCATACTCACATCGGCGAGTGAGTAACGCCGGTACAGGGGCTGGTCACCTTGGTTCGCCTCTAAAATGACTAAAGTTATCACAACCCGTAAATATACTGCCTAGACCTTTTTTTAACCTGTTGTTGATGACGTGGTATTAAATGGGGCAGGTATATGTTCCTACTAGCTTTTGCACGCGACTTCGTCCGCGTGAATTAAAAAAAAAACAGAATTCGAAATTGAAGTTTTTATGTGACGTTGATAGGCTTTTGTTTTTCTTGTTTTTTATATTCTCTCTCTCCCGTCCATACTATACTTTATTTGATACTGCTGAGCCCTAAGGCTGTTTAGCGTGATGGTATATAGCCTATATGTTATTCTGATGTATAAGCTATAGTACTGTAAAGTCTCATCAAAATGCGTTCAGTAGTTTTATCGTAAAAGAGGAACAAAGATCCATACATCCATCCATCCTCACAAACTTTCGCGTTTATAATATTAGTAGGATTTAACAGCTAAAACTAACATCATGGCAAAAGCTAATTTTATCATAAAATATCACAAATCCGACCATTCATCCATCCAGTCAGTTAGCCTTTTTAAATTTACTGTTGGGCGCGCGCACATTCAATCTTCCTCTAATCCATCCTGCCTTCAGCAGCACTCATACGCTCGCCATGAAGATGGACTGCGCACGCCAGTCCGAAAAGTGGGCCAAAAATATCGCCGAAATAAACCACGGTAATCCCAATAATGTTGTAGACCCGACAATGACCCATTTTTAACCTCCGACGAGAAAAGAGGGGTGTTATAAGTTTAACGTGTGTGTGTGTGTATGGGAGTTTCTGGTGTGGCATTGTAGCTCCCAAATGGATGGACCGATTTGGATGCGGTTTTTTTTTATTAGAAAACGTTATTAGGATCGTTGTTATCTATGTTTGTGATAAATTAATCAAGTAATCAAAAAAATAATTATCCTTAAAAGTGGACCGATTGGCATGCGGTTTTTTAAAGTTTGAAGTAAAAGTTAAATTACCGACCCTTAAAAAGTCAAAAATAATTTCCGTTTACTTAATTAATGGAATCGGGGGACCGCTAAGTAAATAACATATAAAAACTGAGAGCAGTGCGGTATTTACTTAG
This sequence comes from Nematopogon swammerdamellus, assembly GCA_946902875.1. Taxonomy (NCBI): domain Eukaryota; kingdom Metazoa; phylum Arthropoda; class Insecta; order Lepidoptera; family Adelidae; genus Nematopogon; species Nematopogon swammerdamellus. The sequence continues at coordinate 12,982,142 of OX336359.1, forward strand.
CGGTCCCCCGACTCCTTTAAGTAAGTAAACAGAAATTATTTTTGACTTTTTAACGGACGGGGGTTTTTTAAATTTGTAATTTAACTTTTAGAGTAAAAGTTTTTAATGTTAACCAGAATGATCCCAGAGGCCTATCTGCTCTGGTTGAAGAATATAATGTTGTCGCGTGCGATGACATCCGAGGTAATCATCGCCATTATACGACATTAGCCGTAAAAAGCCGGAGGCAATTGTGTCATTCTTTTGTCATTTGGGATTAGATGGAAAGTGCGAGAAAGTGACGCTCGGGGACCGAGCCGTATAAAGATGTGTGCATAACATCGCTCAAGGAGCTGCACCTGTTAATTTGAATGACAGGGTTGACACAATTTTTATTTTTTTATTTTTTATGGAAACTGATACGGTTGGCTACATCACCTACAACATCCGTGATGTCAGCCCATAACACCGGGTGAACTAGGTGCCATATGTCAGTGCTTCCCTTCATTTCATGTCGGCTACCTTGAACTGGACGGAAAACACGAACTATTCGACCGACGTTTCATTCAGTACCAACCCGGGCGGGATAAACCCAACAACTAGCGCATCCAAAATCGGTCCCATTTCCAAAATCGTTTTTTTTCCGATTCTCATATTTTTAAAATCGATTTTTCGATTTTTTCGATGTTTTCGATTTCACGGCAAAATGTGAAGTGTAACTTTAATATAAGGTAGGTTTGCACTGGGCCACATGAAAATAAATGATAAAGAGTATACGAGTAAAAAAATAAGTGACATTTAAAATTTCATTGCAATATTAAAATTACATGTGTTCAAATTTTGAAATTAAAATGTTGAATAGGAACTTAACTCTAACTCTAACGTGATTACGTAAACCACTTGGTAACTACGTGAACGTGACTTTTTTTTGTTGCTTCCGAACTGGGTGGCTCCGCCCGTGGTCGAAACCTCAGGGGCAGCCAATTTCACCGCCGAGGAGGTGCCAGTCCGGCTTGGTGGTGGACTAATGTTGCTGGGGAAAGGCCATTAACCCGCGATTTGAAGATCCGTGGATTGTAGGAGTGGGGAAATATATTCCCTGGGAGCCCGTTCCACACCTTTGCAGTGCGACACAAGAACGATTTAGAGAATCGTGCAGTTCGAAGAACTCTTCTGTCGACTACAAAGGAGTGTTCCGCGAGAGTGTGACAGGTTTGGCGAAGGCGAACGAGAGGAGGAGGGATAAGGGAAGCAATTTCGTCAGAGCAGCGGCCATAGTAGTAAAACAGGCTCAATGACCCAACGATACGTCTGTGCTTTAGAGGTTGAAGGTCCTTTGTGAGTACAGAGTCACTAGTGAGGCGAATGGCTCGTCGCTGAATAGAATCCAAGGCTGAAAGAAGGTACTCATGGGAACCCTCCCAAAGATGACTGCAATATTCCATCACCGGTCTTACTTGTGCTTTGTAGAGTGTAAGTAGTTGGACCGGCGTGAAAAATCACCGACATCGGTAGAGGATCCCTAATTTTCGAGACGCTAGTTTCGCCTTGCACTCTATGAACGATCGAAACCCAACGTCCCTGGACGCCTCCATATCCAATCCAAGACTACCATCGTTGGGGACTTGGCTGCCCTGAAATGTGCTTGGAGAGGAAACGGATCAGCCTTAGTAGAGAAGGCACAAGCTTGCGTCTTGGCTACGTTGAAGTTGACCAAGTTCTTCTTCCCCCAAAGAGGATACTTTTTCGAGAACCTGGTCAACCGTAGCAACAGTTGACTAATCTTTGTTTAGTTGAAGGTGAGATTTAAGGAAACATAGAGCGTCTAAACTGGGATCACCCACGCCACTTCTTAAATTTCTTGTTAAATAACCTGCTGCTGAAAATGCCCTTTCGGCTCCCAAATTTGTCCGCGGAATCGTGCGTGAGTAGGTTATGATATACCTTTTCTAGACATAGGTCTCTCTCACCGTTACACTCAAATAATGTCATTTGAATTCTTATGACATCACGCAGATTTTCCTTACCGGTCTTAGAAGGTTTTTTTGTCATAACTTTGGCACTTTCCAGCTCCACCCGAGGATCGACAATGTCCAAAGTAGGTGTCGGCGAAGATGAAGCGGACGCAGACTCCGACCTCTCCAACTGTGTTTGATTTTGTACAGTTGAATGTAATCTGCGATATACTCGTTCTATACCACCAGGCAGTTCGTCATTGTCCGGGTATACTTCATCACGTCTGACTGAAGTACGCAGTAGGGTTATGTAGGTACATTACCATGTAGGTGTTCATTCATAGTTAGGCGTTGATCAATCCTTGATTTCAAAGCTTGATTATTCCGGTGTGATTATTATTATTTTTTTAATTGAGTTCGTTCTTTATTGGATGAAAAATGATGATGATGATTAAGTAACCCACCCATAACCCATTCAATTCACATAAAATAGCACTGTTTTATGCATTTAAAACCAAATGACGGGGAATGTTTGAAAACCCTAATAAAAATCGGAACATCGGAAAAATCGATTTTCGATATTTAAAAAATCGGTTTTAAAATAGCAATAAAATTGACCGATTTTCGGTTTTTTCGATTTCCGATTTTTCGATTTTGGATGCCCTACCAACAACCTAATAAGGTAAGAAGGTAAGGGACCTGCAGTTTATGATTAATACTAAATAATAAATCTGTAAGGGATGTTCATGGAGTAAGTTACTCTGTTTTATGAGTTACTGCGTTTGTAGACTCTGTGTATCATACTAAAACTCTCTAAAAAGATGATAAAGATAATAAAGATCTCTAATAATTGACTATTTTTAGAGATCTTTTCTGTATGTATGTATGCTCCTCCATAACTCATAAACCGATCTTCCGAATTCGATTAAACTTAGTAGAAGCACATTTAATATACGTGACACAGGATAGGCTGAATAAAATTCAGTTCCGTTTACGCTAATATGTGGCTCTCATACAAACCGAATTATTCCGCGCGCCAAAATAAAGGAATGTAGTGGCCCTCGCCCATAGTTACTTACTTTCATAGAGAAGGTTTATTGTTTACCTGAACGTAGCTCGGCCTTCTTTATTACTTACTTCTTTTCAAATACGTATTTCACGCGAGCGAAACCGCAGGCAAAAGCTAGTACAATAATAAAAGTGACAATAATTACTTATTTCATTGACACAAATGCGTGTTCAATACGGTTTAGGTATGTCATCATCAGTGGAGCGCCAGCATCTCTAGTTGGGCTAGGATTAAAACGTAATGTCTACTGATGATTTTTTTAAATAAAAATGTGCATTATATCCGTCATGTAATGTAGGGAATTGTAGTACGGAAATCTCCGAGAACCATGCCTTGATGAAGACCAGGATCGGTGGCCGTAAAGAGAAACCAATGGTGCTGTCGACACAGCCACGGAGCACCTCACCTGGCGAAACCACGCTGGCCGAGTTGCTACGACAGCCTCGTGACGTCATAGACTGGCTGAGGTAGCGGCCAATGGGAATCATCCTGAAACACATTTGAAATTACAACCTAGTAGGTATCAGTTACAAAGGATTACAAGACAGCTGGAATTGAACGGCATGAAGTTGTCTCACCTTGACTAATTAGTACAACGATAATTGAATGTTTCTCTCTCTCGCGCGTGTCCATCAATCAGTGTTGGATTACTCGAAATACGCTGTTCCAAGAATTTAACTAAATCGCACGGCGACAGTTTAAAAGCCGTCTCTGTCAGCCCTACATTTACGTAAAATCCGTATCACTGGCGGCTGCTATTTATACGGATTTCGAACGATCAGCCCGACAGCGCCACCGGCATGATTGGTTTTGCCCCATACAACTAGTGGTAAATAGATTTCGGTACCACTTTTACTTACGGTAATTTCGGCACAGCAGCGGTGTCGATGAAAAAGCGCAAAAAAGCGACAAAAAAACCGGGCGCACGCCGATAATAACGTCACAATGCCTTTTGAATTTAGAATTAGATTCGTGCGACCGATGTTTCCGAGATGTCGAATTCAATGAGTTCTTTATTCAGATTTATCTACTGAAGGAGTCCATTTACTCTGCCCATTTTAACTGAAAATTCAGTTATAGGTTGTCCTCTTTCAAGATAACGGTGGCCGCGGTGGGCAGTAGAGAAAATACTATCATTGTGTGATCAGATCAGTGCCTCATTAATTATTATTAGATAATAATGGTGTGAATATTTGAATTTAGAATTCGATTCGTGCGACCGATGTTTCAGAGATGTCGACTTCAATGAGTTCTTTATTCAAATTATCTACTGAAGGAGTCCATTTACTCTGCCCATTTTAACTGACAATTCAGTTATAGGTTATCCTCTTTCAAGATAACGGTGGCCGCGGTGGGCAGTAGAGAAAATACTATCATTGTGTGATCAGATCAGTGCCTCATTAATTATTATTAGATAATAATAGTGTGAATATTTGAATTTAGAATTCGATTCGTGCGACCGATGTTTCAGAGATGTCGACTTCAATGAGTTCTTTCATCAAATTATCTACTGAAGGAGTCCATTTACTCTGCCCATTTTAACTGACAATTCAGTTATAGGTTATCCTCTTTCAAGATAACGGTGGCCGCGGTGGGCAGTAGAGAAAATACTATCATTGTGTGATCAGATCAGTGCCTCATTAATTATTATTAGATAATAATAGTGTGAATATTTGAATTTAGAATTCGATTCGTGCGACCGATGTTTCAGAGATGTCGACTTCAATGAGTTATTTCATCAAATTATCTACTGAAGGAGTCCATTTACTCTGCCCATTTTAACTGACAATTCAGTTATAGGTTGTCCTCTTTCAAGATAAGGGTGGCCACGGACAGTAGAGAAAGTACTATCATTCCGTGAGTGTAATGAGTGCCCGATTGATTAGATAAGTAGTAGTATGAGATATCTTCACTTAGCTGTAGAGAACATTTCTCTACCATGAGAATGCGAATAAGCAATATAGACCAAAGCGATCAATTCGTTCCAAGCGCGCTTACTTGCTTGCTCGACTTGAGATAATGCGAAACAATTATAGCGTCACGCGAAGTCATGTGCAGATACATCAATGGAACTATGTTAGAAGCGTAATTGATTTAATTGTGCAATTTTCATCATAATTTGTGTAAGAGAGTGGCCAGAAGTATCATCTGAGAGGCAGTAAATGTCCACATCTGACAGATCAAGTCATTGATAAAAATTTGTACAATCTACAAAGGTTGACTAAAAGAAATCACTATTGGGTCATACGAGTAGATAAGTCTGCCTTTACTCGCTATTGTTCGTTTTTTAGCTTTTTTAGGTTTCCGTATCGGAAGCCTATTACTAAGACTCCGTCGTCCGTCCGTCTGTCCGAGGGCTGTATCTCTTGAACCGTAGCCCGTTGAAACTTTCACAGAATATGCGTTACTATGGCGGATGAAACAACAAATACGAAAAATAAGAAAAAATTAAAAATTAAGGGGGGCCCCCATACAAGAAACATTTTATTAAAATAGATTAGTCACAGTATTTAATAACAGATGGCGCAAACGACTTTTATACATTGCATGCATTGTTCAGGGCTGTCATTTTCCCACCGTAAGTTGCTATCCACCTCATTGAGGCGTCTCTAAAAGATAGGCGCTTCTTAATCTTTGGTCGTTCCAAAAAAATAATTTTCAGAAGTTTGATGTTTGACAGATCACTTTTAAATAAAGTCACGTTACTATGGTAACAGCTGTCAGTGGGCAAACATGGAGACCTGTCATAACATAAACATAATATTATCTGATAAATTCAAATTCGAAGACCATGCCACCTGAGCGGAACGGCGGATATTATTGATAGCGGATTGATACGGAAACCTCTGCGCGCGAGTAAAACTCGCACTTGACAGTTTTTTTTTAATTAAAATAAAACTCAAACTTAAAAAAAAAATATTACCATCTTGTAGCCCTTGTCGATACGCGTCATTTGACACCCTAAATATTTACGTAGCCTTAAAACTCACGACACCAGGGCGAATTTGCACTGTCGCTGGAAATCGGGGACTATACTGAAGCGATCGAAAAGACATTTCCAATGTCAAAAACTAATAACTGGAATGCCTTTTCTTGTTTTATTAAAATGGGAAACAGGGCACCGCTAGAAATTACGTACAATTATAAGCAATAGTAATTAAACTCTCGTTTAAGTTATTCCTATCCTATGCATTGTATGTGAAAACTCTTTATTTATACAATAAACGATTTCTTTCTTTCGTTCTTTCTTTCTTTTCTTGTTTTGTTTGCTGGCTTGCTCTGCCGAAAACTCTCGATAATGGTCAGTCAGTCAGTCAGCGTGTAAGCGTCCACTGCTGGACACACGCCTCTCCAATTTTCTTTTCGATTATGGTATCGGTTCACAAATTCTCATGGAGCCGATTGAGTCATTGCTGTTATTTAGCAAGTTGTTAATTGTCTCAATGCTGTAATTCAGTTGATGTCTGCAACTTGTTTTATTGTGTTATGTAATGCTTTTGAACACTCCAGTGAACCTCGTACTTTTTTAATGACAGACAGACCGATTACGGACGCCGAAGATGTGATACGTCGTAGACACAGTCGTCCACAGAATACCAACTTACAATACCAAACGGGTCTTGACTCGTTGAATGAAATTAAATAAATACATACATACATCCCACACGCTATATCCCGACAGTCGTGTTAAGCATAGTAATCGGCGTTGTGCTGCAAGTAGTCTTGTAAATTACAGCACAACAGCGAGCACCCAACGAGACGCACCACGTTTAGTAATGTTATATCAAGCAGCAAGTAAGGCACGAAGATCCACCTGCTGCAAGTACCTGCCCACACAGTGTGAATTGAAATTAAATGAAAAATATTCATTATTATCCTAAAAAAATAAAAATCAAATAATAAGAAAGTTATAAGAAATTCATTACAATCATTTTAAATTGTTACGGATTAAGACTGGTTTTAAAAAAAACTGATAAAAAACAAGAACACAGTGTAAGAAAACAAGACAAAACGCGAAGGATAAGAAAGGAACCAACTCACCATTTTGCTGGCAGGAATGTCTGCAACGCTGGTCTTCAGTTGCGCCCTTTTACATTCTGAAAATAAAAAAACGTTTCCATGATGATGAATTCGAAACGTCTACAGAGTTGATCAATTTGAGCTGAACGTTTTGTCAAATGAAAAGCTAAAGATCGCGCGTGGTGGCAAACTTTGGAGAGGCCTTAGCTCAGCAGTGGACCGAAACGGGCTGATGATGATGTGATGGCATCACTATACGTGCTTGAACTGTCAAATGTTGCGTGTAGCTTCGATTTGTGAATCCTGTAATGGCTGTTATGTAGAAACGCAATAACAACGAAATAACAGTATATGAAATTAATATCGGAATTCGTTGTCATGTTCGTATTTATTCGCTCCAACAAAAACGTAGAACATTTCAACATTAGCCTAGTATGGCAAGTTGGATCGTCGACACCACGAGGTCAATTCACTGGATGCAAAATCGACTACGATACTTCTAGTGAAATTAATATAGCTACATTTATAACGAAAAATAATCTTCGTTTTGGCTTCGCCATTTCTGGAAACCAACCAACCTAACATAACCTATCGTAATTAGTTCGAGAAAGATGTAGGTCCCTTCTTATCCTCAGTCCTTACTATGTGGTAGGTTCAAATTTGTATTCGAATGTACCACCGAACTGGATGAAAGATGGCCGCGTGGTTTCCGAGATATTTAGAATTTTAGGCCCATATTTTTATTTGAAATGATTGGTAGCTTACCAGCTTTCAGAAAAATATCAACGGAGTGCCCAAAAATCAGGATATGTTTTTACAACTTTTTCGATTACAAGTCAGAAATAAAAAAAAAATCTTAAAACCCCGATATCTCCGAAACCGCTCATTTCCGACCCCCAGTTGACGGGACTTAAATTGTTCCAAATAACCTCTAATAGTAGTTCAAGGAATAGAACGAATTTCCAGTCACCCTGTATATATGGGTTCCCTAACACTGAAATGGCATGCCATTTCCATAAGTTGCTTCCTCTAGACAGTAGGCGAGAAATGCTTGACATTACCTTACTACTGAAAATAAGCAGTGGATCCATCGATTGCCCGGAACTTTTGGGTCACATTAATCTACTTGTGCCGAGACTTGCGACGAGGAGTAACGCAATAATACACCTCCCCCTTGCCCATTCCAATTATAAACAGAATTAATTTTTCTGGCGTGCTGGTAAGTTATTCAACGACATAAGCGACGATGTTGATTTGTTTTGCACGAGCCCTAGTGTACTTAAGAATAAATTTAGACGTGCTTTCGACTCAACTTAACGTTTTAGATTTATGTTAGTTTTTTTTTTAGTATTAATTTGTGTAAGAAATGCCCACTTAAATGTCTGTTGTCTTCATTATCTGTGTTAAATTTTCGCTTTTTTTCTCTCTAAATTTGAACCTAAATGTGTAAACTTGTAATTGGTGTCCTGTAGTTATAATTGTATGTTTATTCAATATGTATCTGCACTGTAAGTTTACCGAAATAAATAAAATAAAATAAAAATAAATAAAATATAATTTCCCTACTGGATTACTTAGTAAAAAAATTACTCTTTTTATTTCTCAACGTAAATTTCGCTGTGCCGTTAGTTAGTTAGTTAGTTAGTCTGTCAGCCAGTTTTAATCGAAGTATCGTGCTCGATTCTCGAATTTTCTGAACAGTGAATGCGCCTCCAGACCCACGTGGAACTGGTAAGACCAGTCGGTTAAACCTGAAGCGCTTACTTCATCCTTAATTACTCTTTTTTAATTGCTTTTGCCTTTAGCTGCTTTTTTTCAGAATCGCGCGTTTTCCACTTGGACGTATCGTTTTATTGCGTTTATCGTTATGTTCTCTCACTCGTTCCGTGGGTTTATATGCCACAAGTTGTCTTTTTTTGGAATTCGTAATTTTGGTGTGCACTTTTTATGTTAACCTACTTACCTTTTTTTTATGGAAACTGACACGGTTGGCTACGTCGTCACCTACAACATCCGTGATGTCAGCCCATAACACCGGGTGAACTAGGTGCCATGTCTGTGCCTCCCTTCATTTCATGTCGGCTACGCTGAACTGGACGGAAAACACGAACTATTTACATAGCCGTTTCGACCGACGTTGCATTCAGTGCGGTGGTAGCAACCCGTATTTACCACATACCACACGCTGTATCCCGACAATCAGGGTAAGCAGAGTAATCGTTTGGTGTTGTGCTGCAAGTACTCTGGTAAATTAAAGCACAACACCGAGCACCACGTTTAGCAAAGTATTCGAACAAGATAACTACCAAGCAGCAATTTAAGGCACGAAGACCCGACCCACCTGCTGCACGACTCGGTGGAAGGACCGCGCCAAGGTGAGAGGTGGCTAGCATGTCGCAGCTTAGCACGGCATGTTGTCCTTTTCACTTAGTCACCTTTTACGACATTCACTTAAGAGAGAGGCAGTGGGGTTATTCTTTTCATGTACCCGCCCCGAGCGGTATTATCACGACGTTTTATATCAACTTTACCTTTATGAAATCATGATGATTAGCTATGAACTAAGCGAAATCTTCAAAATATACTATACGGCAATGTGTCGTGTCGACAAGGTGAGATCGCCGATGCGTAGACAACGTGGAGGCTAGACTGACGAACGCACATATTAATTCAGATTCAGATTCAGATATTTATTTCGCCATAAAGAACACACAACATCAACAATATCCATTGAGACATATGCATTATTATTATGCATATTCAGTAAGATTCGGCATAATTTTTTTTATCATGTTGTAATTAAAGCTAGATAGCCTATCTGTTTTTCTGTGTCAACCAACATGGGCGGCTGTGCCGAGAGACCAATGGAGCATTCGACAGAGCCAAAATCACCTCTCCACGCGAAACCACGCTCAGTTCGGCGCCATGCCAGCAGATTTGCGGACTTGTTGCTAGGCTGTCTAGCCAGTTAATGCGACATTAGAAGACAGTTAATGGATTCAGGAAGCACAAAAGCCTCAAACTTCTCCCCCCGACCCCCACAAAGCTACTCAAAAGCCCAATGTCAACAACAAAAGGTCTAGCCAATCTCTTTTGTCGTAAATACTCCTTTTCTTCAGTGAAGTTTTTTTTTGTTTGTTTTCATCGTCTGGGACCCTTACGGTTTGCAATCGTATAAGAGTATCTAAGTTAGAGAGCTAGAGCACATGCTTCGGCCTGCTAATATCATCTCCGAAAAGGTGCAATGCCGGAGAATATGGCATATTAAGACGTCAGGTGGAACTAAGTGCCATCTCAAACCAGTGGGTCCTTCCTCCATGTGTCTAATAATATACAAAATATAATATGCAAAATAAAATAAATATTTTCATTTCATTTCATTTAATAATGGAAAAATTCTCCATCTATCCGAGTATACAGGGTGTCCCAAAACTCAACGTCAAGCGGGAACCAGGGAGTAGCCAGTTTATGACAAGCCAGGGAAAAATAAGAATCTGAGTCAATTATTTTTTTAGAAAAAAATTGAGCTGAATATTTTTTTTGGTAAAACTACAGGCATTCTGGTTTTATTTGGGATACTGATCAATAGCAGACTTATTTAGGCTACCAATAAAACAATTTTAACAATTATTTGCAAAGTAGTCGTAGTACCTAAAAATGTTGTACGAGAAATTTTCAACGATTTTAAAAAAATGCTGATATCATAAAAAACAAATGACTGAGATTTTTTTTGTTATTTTTCCCTGGCTGTCATAAACTGGCCTACTCCCTGGTTAGTTGACGTTGAGTTTTAGGACACGTTGTAGAAGTACAAGATCTGTCTAGTGGATTGTTCACGCGAAGCCAACACTCCTCTAGATGGCGGCAGAAGCAAGGAGGATGGCGGCGGGGTGGTCGTGATGCTGCTGGATCGAGGATCGTGCGCCGGCGCGCTAATGATGGGCTGCCGTCACGCGCGGGGCGCCGCCGCGCGGCGCTAGAGATGCGCGCGAGTCGATTCAAATCAACCCACCCAATGATATTATAAGTTAAAAGGAGGTAGATAGGTTATCTGAGCTCCCAAGCGGCACATTAAATACAAGACCACAGTCCTGTCTGAAGTTAGTCGCCCACCAACTACGCACGCGTTCGGACCGCTAATTACGAGCCGCTAACACATCGAAAATGCCGTCGTGTGTATAATTCTAATAATTGGAATAAGTCTATTCGAGTCGGCGCATCACTTTATAGTTCTTCCTCTCAACTTTTCAAGGACGTGCCATGTGTGAGCACTGTATAGATAACCTATCTTTCCTAAAATATCATTGAACCAACCAGACAAAATTATTTTACATACGTTTCCCAATATGGTAGGCAATAATGACACCGGATCTCCACCATGTGCCGCGGTTCTGACTCCTGCCTGTCACACCTCTGACGCCTCCTTTCAAGAATAAGATTCTTTGTTTGATGTGAAGCGTCTGAACGGAGGCATGTCCAACCCCCGCATACGACCGAATGTCCATGTGCGTCTTTATTTATTTATTTATTTATTTGGAAACTTAACAGCTATACATGTATATTTACAACTAGAACTAAAAATGACAAACTGTTCAGCCAGTAAAAAAGTTTCACACACTTTAGACACCTTGTGGGTGGCACGGCGCCACATGTCGCGCCTTCAATAAATCAAAAATTCCCTCCATTGTCATGTGTCGTAGAACAATCATTACATAGATAATTAATAAATTCGACAATTAATTAATCAATTGCCCGTGGGCGCCGTCGGACTACACCTCTGCGTTAGTCTGGCGTGCGCCATATGTCGTGCTTTCCATAAAAAATATATATATATAATCGTGATTCACGCACACACTGAATACCCATGGGTTATAGCAATATTCTGTGAAAATTTCAACCGGCTACCTATTACGGATCAAAAGATAGCCCTTTATAAGTAGAACAGACGGACAGACGTATGGCGGCGGCGGCGGCGGCGTAGGCATAGTAATAGGCTTCCGTACGGATACGGAAACCTGAAAAGGCAGGCTGAATTATTTTTTTCTTCTATGAAAAAACGCCATCGATAAAACTACAAGTGATTTCCCGCACTAGCCGAAGGCGTCAGCGAGGGCAACGACTTGTCTACGCTGCACGGTACTGTTACGGATGGCTCAGTTTTTGCGGCATTTCATAGCTTGGAGCGCGGCCAACGCGCGTTGATTATGGTCAGTGCGGCAGATCTGAGCTCGCTATTCGTAATGATTGTGGTTGACAGCGAGCGGAGGAAGCTTTAGACATAATGACCGTGCCATCATGCTGCGAGTAAGACCTGTGATGATAACCTATGCTTCTTTTTTTGAAAAGATTGCATCCCTCGCAATCCTTCTCACGCAACACCCCTTTGTAGTCGACATGCTTCTTTTTTTGAAAAGATTGCATCCCTCGCAATCCTTCTCGCGCAACACCCCTTTGTAGTCGACAGAAGAGTTCTTCGAACTGCACGATTCTCTAAATCGTTCTTGTGCCGCACTGCTAAGATGTGGAACGGATTCCCACACGGTAAAAAAGGATTGCTCAAATTAAGAAAAAATATTTTCTTGGGTCTGTTGTCTATATTCAAAACAATTTCATTTTATCTCTAGAATATTAACTTAAATTATGATTTTCTGTAGCCTTCATTTTAGACTACGATTTTGTCACTACATTATCTTCAATTAAAAAAACTACTTTTAATGTAAGAAAGGTATTACTTTTATTTAAAACTAAGTAATTTTATCCATTTAAAGTCCAATATAGTCTTGAAGCATCGTCATAGCATTTTTGCTACAACACAATCATACTCTTAGAAAAAAATACAAATAAAACTCTTACTTTGAGTTAGGAATCTTAATACAAAAAATAAAATTTTGAATTAAAAATATATAAGCTATCCAGTGAAAGCAATGCTCTCCTTGTATGTTGCCCATCACTTCAAGGCAATTCAAATACATTACTTCAATCAAGCGTGTTTTAGTCTGGTTTAACATATTTTTATAATCTTAGATCAAAATTGTCAACGTGTTCAGGACAACAACAACAACTTCAATGTCCAATGTCCCTGTAACTTAATTATTTTTTTAATTGTTTTAACTCGAGAGCGAGAATATTATTTAAAGAACATGTTTTTTTAAACTTTTCATTCGGTACCTATCTTCATTCAAGTTAGCCATGCTTACCTACAAAATAATATATTTTTATTGTTTTAAATGGAGCACGATTGTTTTGTTTAAAAAATTATTCGGCAAACTCAACTACTACTAATTTTACAGCAGAATCATCATCATGTTGAATCCATCCATTGTTCTCGATAGCGTGCGCCGCGCCGTGCACCACCATTTACGATCTTGTCATCCACCCATTCCCGGCCATATAAAAGATATAAGTATAACATCATAATTTGGAATAAATAATGTTACATGAAGGAAAGATTTTTTTTAATAAATTTACATTATCCATACTTAATGTAAATATGTTTCTTTGTCATTTTAAGAGCCAAGGATTTTGTATTATGACAATAATGTATTTTTAAAACGATGCAATTCGGTAACTTATTTCAAGTTAGCAGTACTAATTTCAAAATACTAAATATTTTCATTGTTTTAAACGAAGCACGAGTGTTTTGATTTAACAAAAAGTCTTTCTCCGTGTTTTTGCATGATATAACGACTATTCAGCAAACCCAACTACTTCATTGCATAGAATCATCATCATCAGGCTGAGAACATCCAGTGCTGTATGTAAGCCTCTCTCGGGGTGCGCCACCCACCCACCACACACGATCTTCTCGTTATCCATCCAATCCCGGCCATATATAAAACATCCGAAAGTTTCCAAACATCCCAATTCAGTATCTCATTTCAAGCGGACTATGCTTAATGTAATTTTAGAATTTTGTTAAATCAAGACCAAAAATGTTATTTTAAGATAACCACGTATTTTAAAATAATGTAATTCCGTATCTTCATTGAAATTCGCTATGCTTATTGTAAAAAAATAAAAAAAATAATTAGTTTTAAACGAAAAACGATTGTCTTGTTTTGAGAAAATTATTTTCTCATTTTAAGATAACCACGTATTTTAAAATGATGTAATTCCGTATCTTCATTGAAATTCGCTATGCTTATTGTAAAAAAATAAAAAAAATATTAGTTTTAAACGGAACACGATTGTCTTGTTTTGAGAAAATTATTTTCTCCTTGTATAACGGCTTAACCGTGGCTTAACCAATCATAGCCAAGCCCTATATCGAAAAAATGCGTAAGTCTAAAAATTTACATTCCTATATAGAAATTAATGCGAACGCCATATGAATTTCTGTAATTTTAGAAATCATTATTTCAGATGTAGTAGCATTGCTTGCTTTCCATCTTCCCACACTTGCTTTCATGTTTGAATCAGTCGTGCGTGCGTGGTAGAGGAATGGACGGATGCGATGTATCCCTATAGTGGCCGGCCGGCACGGATCTTAACCCCTCTGCAGTTCGTACGTTGCGCGCGAGTAGTTCTGCGCAGTAGCAAAAAATAGGTCAGTTTGGCGGTGAGATACGAGGTGCGGGCCGAAGGGAAGAGTTCAACTTCTGCGTCGGTCATTAACATTATACTACTCACAATTCCGCCTTTTCTTATTAGTTTACTATCAATATTACTCACCTTGCATATTCAGTTTACATTTTAACATTTTTGCTTTTTTTATTCATTAAATTTTTTTAAATGTTAGAATTTTTTTTTATTTGTTTCTCAACGGAGCTTCCGTTTTGCCAAAATGGCTACGGAAAATAATAAAAAAAAATTTGCGCCTTTGTGTTGGCCACCCCCTGCTTGCAGTAGGGTGACCTCAATGACTATGAAGGCAACAATGACTTACTTCACTTTTGTACCTTGTTGCCGTGTCGTAAACTCGACCGCACGCGCCGCTTAATTTTGTTATTGAGGTCCGTCCCGGGTGAGTTTGGCCGCCTGGAAAGCCAACCTATTGTGAATATTGAAAAATCGAAAGAATTGTGTTGAAAAAGATATTGTATAAAGTGCGAAAACCCCGCTGTAGTTTTAAGCCAGTGTATAGATTTCACTTCGGTCTGTGTAGTGTGCGTTTGCCTTTTTCAACCGGGCACGGCCCGCTCACGTCGAAAAGCTACGTCTTGAAGTTACTAAAGGTAAAAATAGTTATTCATAGTATAGATTTTATTGTATCACATCACTAATACATTAAACATGGCAACATTATTTTGCAAAGTGACATTAGCTTCTGTCAGTTTACTTCATCTGATTAAAAGTAGGATTCCTTCATCGCAGGAGAGTTTTGACGCAAAGGACAAACTGCACTATGGGAGTTTTCAACAAAACTTAACAAAAACGACATGCGCCGCCTCAAGATTAGGTTAAGTTAGGTTAGGTTAGGTTAGGTTAGGTTAAGTTAGGTTAGGTTAGGTTAGGTTAGGTTAGGTTAGGTTAGGTTAGGTTAGGTTAGGTTAGGTTAGGTTAGGTTGAAATGAAATGAAATGAAATGATTTATTTCGTCACACATAACAACACAAATAATTACAAATACAAATAAACATATAACATGTGACGAAAAGGGAGCCCACTCAGCTGACTCACTATCCGAGATAGCGAAGCTGATTTTCAGGGGCTCCCCAGGTTAGGTATTTGACCGTGGGGTCATCTGAAGAAGAGTCCACGAATTTTATTCGGTGAGAAAAGAAATACCAACCATTCGTAAACTTCTGGATGTACTAGAAAAACAAGGGAAAACACAAAATAACTGCTTGGAGAGCCAGATATTCGCAAGAAAAAACCATCCAAAACAATATGCCTATTGATCACGACTATCATAATACGTGTACAACCGAAATCAAGTGATCATACTTATTGTAAACCAGGATTTGAATAAAAACAATTAGTTTTGAGTACCTACATACTCATTTTTCACATTGAAATTGCATCCTCTACTTATTTCGTTAACGTTTCGTGGACGTCTTGTGGCTGATAATAATTGTAGCAAAATAGCTATTCTAAAATAGTCAACCACATATGACGTAAAATATCTTCACTTAGGGCCCGGCCACATCACCACGGCGCGGCGCCGTCACCGCCCTGGCGCGGTGCGACGGCGGCGCCGCGCCGTGACAACACCGAAGTAGGTAGTACCTAGTAAAGTTCCGGTGCAATCGTGAATGCCGCCGTTTTATTTGATGTTACACTCTCGAACCGTTCCTCTACTAAGAATATCAATAAATCAGTATCAATATTGTTTGCACAAAGCAACATACGAACTGAACTGTTCAAGAATGAAACATCAAATAAAATGGGTACATTCACAAACCTGGCAACAATGAAACGACGGCAGCGCACCACTTTCACAGATAACTTGGTCGGTCTGTAATTTCGTTCCTTTAAAGAGCAATGGCGAGCTATAGTTGGCATTATTTGGCATCGTCTAGAAATAAAAAAAATGTGATTAGGTTCTGTTAAGGCCTCTTAAAATTGGTGTATATTTTTTTTGCCGGACGAAGTCACAAAAACAAATTATTAAGGTTTCCATTTTTAGGTTATGTTTGACTGGGTCTCTTATTCTGTCCAGTCTATTCTCGATACCTTGCTATGTAGGTACTTACTTAGTAATAAGTAATTAGGTGAATTATTTATTTTTGCCGCGTTCTCTCGTGGTCATATTAGTTGCTTGCTTCTGGTTGCTAGTCAACTCGCATCTCAGCGCAGCGGTGGTAAGATATCTGGATCTACATCTGTGATACTCTAAGGTGCACTGGATCTACATCTGTGATGCTCTAAGGTGCAACAGTATATCTAAATAAATAATCTTTGAGTAATAGGTCACATTCATTTAGAAGTCAATAAAGCTTCTTATAGTAATAATATTTTTTACGTGGCTTTTATAAATCAAAGCAATTATTGCAATTATTAAGACAATTAAGACAATTATTCCAAGCAGATTTACTAATATCGTGTTTATGACGCTAACAAACAAAGTCAAATTTTATTTCGCCATTGCTCTCCCGAAATTTTATTAGTTCCATGACTTAGCCCTTTTCTCTCCGCACGCAGGAACGCGTTCGCTCGCCCCCCCCCTCAACACACTCGCCTCATCGCCTGACGAGTGACGCCTCGCTCTTTCTGTCTGTGGTTCGTCATCGTGGGTGCGCGTGCGAGCGTTATTCAATAATTAATTGCGTTATCGGTTATTTCTGCTGTTTTACGGACACTGAATGAACGTGAATGAACGTGAAACGATGAGCGAATTCCTAACGACCCTACCTCAACTACTGGAGTGCTGGAATGTGCCGCCCGACATCATCCAAAACTTCATAAGTAAGTACCTACCTACCTAACTTTCTAAGTCATTCTAACTGACTTTCCTCTGTAATGGATAGTTCGTAGCTAACTACATAGGTGTGTTATTTATTTGTGTATTTCTTGTTTTCCGCGCCTAAGCCCGCTCCAATGCAGGCCTTTTGCGCGTCCTACGGCCTTAGTCCAACCAGCCGAGTTCTTCCAGGATGCGGCACACTCTCTTTGGGTCTTGGCACGCCTCTCGAAGTGTAGTAGGGCCTCCCAGCTCCTTCGCCCTTATGTCTGCCAACTCCTCGCACTCCAGCAGCACGTGGGTGGGTGCTTCGTCCGCCTGCAGGCATGCTCTGCACAGTGGACTTTCCGTTACTCCAATTACATAGAGGTGCCTGTTAAGTGTACAGTGACCAGTAAGCATACCTATCACGACACGTAGTTTTGATCTATGGACACGGAGCAGCGTCTTGGCGAGACGGAGGTCCGGCTTCGCCATCGCCTCCCTCGCCTGTCTGCAGTCGCTGCCCGCTGCCCATCTTTCTATGTATAGTTTATACGTACGTTTGTGTATCCAACTTTGGTTGTGTGGTAGTAGTACTAGAGGTTCGGGTCCTTCGGGTTTTTTTTTTTTTATGGAAACATAAAAAAAAAACATATCACATAAGACATCATTTTCATGGTACCTCATGCCAAACTTTGTTACGCTTAGTGCATCGGTCAGTGCAGCACGCACTGCAAACGTGGAGTGATAGGTAAACAACTAACATCAGACACTAGGAACTAATCTTGAGTTTTGCGATTTCATTTTTTGTTATACATTCTAATAAATAAATTATCTTGAATTTCAGACAAGAAAATACCAACACAAGTAGCACTGCTTGCAGTTCTAGTTCCTCCGAAAGGACGCACGGGAAAGCGCTGGAAATACTCAACTGCGGAGTCCATAGAAGGCCTGATGAACCTCCTGCTCCCGCCGTTCGCCGCAATCCCCGCTACCCAGTTCGGTACCGATAGCAACGCCGCCCTTGCAAATAGCTAATTTCAAAAGCTTATTTTTTTATTCACCCTACTGATAGGTATTCGTGGAGCCGTATAAAGTCAAGCCACCGGCAAACTTGAAGCAGACAGGTTATATGTGTATCAGATACTGATCACGTTCCCATACCTTTTTTTTACAATTTAAAAAACCTACTCCTCAAATTTAATACGTAAAGTGCGCGTATTTCACCTTAATAAGTATTTTTTTTATATCGTAAAAAAAATTGGTATGGGAACGTGATCAGTATCTGATACACATACACCCCTTTTAGCGTATCGTTACCTACTATTGAAAGACCCTATATATAGGCTACAGTAGGGTTTATGAATATAGAAATTTTATAATAAATGTTTTTTGTAAAACAGTAATTGGGCAAGAGATTGTCTCGTTTAAAATTTTTAAGGAAATTTTAAAGCTATCAACGTCTGAATTCCACATTTACTAATTTAATTTCTGCATTGTACCAGGTATAGTTACTACCTATATCTAAGTTCTTAATAGTTATAGATTGTAGTTTTTCGTTTATTTTTGACAGAATATTCTATTTGTTAATAAGTAATTATTTTTCGTTCAATGTCACTAGAGGCTAAAATTTTTTCCACTGGAAATGTTTGTTTTACCGATTTTATTTAAAATTGTGTGAGCGAATACAAAATGCTGTCCAATTTTGAAACACAATTAATTTATAATATATTTTTTTCATTTAATGGCATTAACGCCTAAACTTGTTTCCGAAGAAAAATAAGATATTGTTTTCCAATTTGGACTAAAATTATTATTCCAGTGAATGTGTGTCACTTTGATATTACCTTATAATACATAAATACAACTGAAAGAATATGGGAAATATTGCGTCCAAATTTGAGCCCCAATTTTTTTTAAAATTAATACCATACTTTTCTTCTTTTATTAGCGCCGAAAATTGCTTCCATATAAAATAAGAATTGGTTTTCCTATTCTATTTGGACTAAAATAATTTATGCAGGGAGTGTGTCGATTCGTATATTAGTTGTAGTAGGTAGATAGTAGATTTTAGTTTATGTATGAGAGGATATTTCATTAAGTATGTACCTATAATAAATTACAACTGAAAGGATAAGAGAAAATGTCTGCAAAATTTTAGAGCTTTGTGCTAGACCCGATCGAAAACTTTCGCTATATCCAAGCCGATAGCCGATGCCTTGACCGTGATTTTCGAGCGCATCACCCATCCCATGACAGTCATGAACCAAGAGGTCTCCAGCTGACCGTTTTGGGCGAAAGCCGTATTGGCGGTCGTTGAGAAGATCGCTCTCCTCCAGGGGCATTGAAAACTATGTTGAATTCCGTGTACATATTCGATGTGAAAAATGTATTTCTTGTAATTAAGAAAATCTTTACCGCACTTACCGCACTTCATGTTTATGAAGATGAAGTTAGATTACTTATAGTGAAAGAATGTGAAGTAGGTATGGAGCAACGTCATCATACTCTGTCTTGATATTGTAGACACACCGTTGTACAACCAGGTATAGGTGATTGCTCATACACGGATATTTAGCATTTAGTACGTGGTAGGAGAGCTTGTTCCTCCTCGCTCGACATAATATGTACATACATTCTTTATATTATAAAATGTGCTTAGAATATAGAATATAACAATTTTATATTGTCTTATTTATAATGTACATCTACCTAAAAGTGACCAAAGTACCTAATAAACAGTTTAAAAATTATTGATTTTTATTTTTATCCTTTGTCTTTAGTTACCTACATAAGTTGAATTTAATATTATGTACACCTACTTTCGAATTTAAAATAAGTGTTCTTGGCAGCCACAGCCAGTTCAGGAAAAAAGAAATTTCAATATTTAATAAATTAATGATAAATTAATTAAAGCGATATTGGTGACAAAATTTTCTTTACTGTAAATTTACAGTAAATAAATTTTGTCACCGATATCGCTTTAATTAATTTATCATTAATTTATTAAATATTTAAATTTCTTTTTTCCTGAACTGGCTATGGCTGCCAAGAATATTTCTTTTTATTTTGAAAGCATACATTTCTTGAATTAAAATAGAAAATGAGTTATATCAAGAGAATAAATAATCTTATTCTGAATCACTTACTCTCTTACATCAAAAAGTAATTTTAGTCTATTCTAGAAGTGAAAAACTCCATTCAAAATTATGGTTTAATAAAAACAAAACAAATTATTTTATTATAATAATACCATTTACTCTGTATAACACTGAATATATTCAGTTGAAATACAATTAATTTTATTTCAAAGTTAAAAAGATTTCATTGAAGAAATCAATTCATTAAAACAAAATATAAACTTTTTATTTTTAAATTGGCAAAGTTTTAATTCAAGTTTTAAATTAATTGCCTGAAGAAAATCTTTGTGTCACTTTAGCAATACATTTTCTTAGAATAAGAAATTTAATGTTTGCTTTAAGTTGACGAACGTCCACATTGAAGAACAGATAATCTTATTCCAAGTAAATGTAGCATTATAATGATAATAACATATACTCTATACAACACTGAATATCTTCAGTTGAAATACAGTAAATTTTATTTCAAATTCATAATATATGTATTGGAAGAAATCAGTTCATTAAAACAATATATCAAATGTTTATTTTGAAGTTCACAAAGTTTTAATGCAGGATTCAATATATTTCACTTTAATATTATATTTTCTTAGAATAAGAAGTGTAGTGTTTACTTTCAAGTTAACGAACTTTTAAATTGAATAGGTCATTATTAGATGGATTCCAGTAGAAAATTGCATTGAGATTATAATATTCTTATATTTACACGGTGCTAATTTCAATGGTAGAGAAGCTTGATCTCTCAAAGAAAGAATATAATTACTTGTAGTAATGCAAGAATTTCAAGAATATAATTATTTAATTTTAAGTAAATGATTGTTTTCCGAGTATTGAAATCGCGCATTCACTTAGACCAATGCAATTTGCTTTATTTCGAGCAATCCTTTTTTTCCGTGCAGGGAATATCTTTCCCCACTCCTACAATCCACGGATCTTCAAATGGCGGGTTAATAGCCTTTTTCCAGCGACATTAGTCCACCTTCAAGCCGGACTGGCACCTCCTCGGCGGTGAAATTGGCTGTGCCTGAGGCTTCGACCTCGCGCAGAGCCACCCAGTTCGGAAGCAATAAAAAAATCCCTACATGGTGGACTTACCGCGAATGCGTACCGATCGGTTCTGCAGATCTTTCCTCTACAGAACCGGTATAATCTGCAACGGCCCTGCCCATATATTTCCCCTCAAGTATAGTCTCGGGTCCTTCAATAGGGGCGTGACTGGGCAGCTGTAAGGCTGGCATGGCATTCGCAACCCCCGCATACGACCGAATGTCCATGGGCTTCGTTAGACACCTTATGGGTGGCTCAGCGACATATGTGGCGATTTAATAAAAATTAAGGGGGCATCTAAATTGCGTGTGTATTATACCTAAGCTCCAATTTTTTTTTTATGTAAACCAACATGGTTGGATGTGCTGAGGGACCAATAGTGCAGTCCTTTGTTACTTTAACATAATATTATAAGGTACAAACAAAACATTGTGACTTGCGAAGTTTGTTTGTCAGTTCTTCTTCGCATTGAATTTAGAACTGGCGGAATTTTCGATGTATCCTGTTGATGAAATTATACAATAAACAATAAACTCCTGCCAACTGAATAAGAAATGTTACTTCAACCGACGCAACGTATGAATGCTACACAATACTTAACCGGATGTGCTGAAATTGGCCACTAGCGGAATACAAAAAAAATCACTTGATATCTTCATCATCACTCATCATTCATCAGTGAAAAAATTGCACCCTGAATACCCACTGTTTAAATTTTGCATTTCGTCCCACCGTCGTCAAGTCAGTCAGCGAGTAAGCGTCCACTGCTGCACATCATCATCATCATCATCATCAGCCTGTATCGGTCCACTGCTGGACATAGGCCTCTCCCAAGGCACGCCACCACACGC
This sequence comes from Nematopogon swammerdamellus, assembly GCA_946902875.1. Classification (NCBI taxonomy): domain Eukaryota; kingdom Metazoa; phylum Arthropoda; class Insecta; order Lepidoptera; family Adelidae; genus Nematopogon; species Nematopogon swammerdamellus. Next base: position 13,004,527 of record OX336359.1, read on the forward strand.
GGTCTTCCGCTCTTCTCATCCATCCACTCCCGGCTACCTTTTTTAGGTCATCTGTCCACCTAGCCGCACACCTAGGTCCACCTAGGTCAGCTGCACATACGCCTCTCCAATTGTCCTCCAGTCCTCCCGACCCTCAGCGGTATGGAACCACTGCTTTCCGCCGACGTACTTGATTTCGTCGTCCATTCTGGCGGGTGGTCTTCCGACATTCCGCTTTCCTGTCCACGGCCGCCAATGTAGGACACTGTTACTCCACAGTCCCACAGGCCTCGTCTTTTAGCATTCTCAAATCCCGTGCGCAGTGCGACACGCTTGGAATATGTATATGACGTACGTAAACTGGATTAAGGTGACGTGAGGCTGCGTCTGACTCGAATTTCAAGAAGTTTACCACCAATATTACTCACCTGACAGATTCAGTTTTAATATATGTAATACTTTATCTATCAGCGCAGATCGATAGCTTTTTGAAAACAGGATTTGATTAACTTCGCTCGATAGAAAAAATCATGAACATGCCTCTGAATTTAATTATTAAAACGTATTTAAGGCAACGTGACCAAATCAAGGCTTTGGAAAAAATATATTTTACCTATTTGTTGAATATATAATCTAAATCCGTAGCTTTCTACTTTTTTGTTTCGATCCGTAGTTTTGGAATAAATTTATTCGGAATGGAATAAACATAATTTTTGATTGATTGATTGTGTTGCATCCTACTCCAACCAGCGATAGCGGCACCTTGAAAGAGGAGTACGGGTGAATACGGGTTGACAGGGCCTTAAGGACATTGAAACCTGAACATTTTTACAGCAGTCAGGTGTGGATGTAACGCAATTACGCTGGGTTTGACACCTGAAAGCCCTGGCGGCTCCTGCGGCTTCTGCGGCTCCTTTCGGAAACACGGCTCGGGTTGACTCGCCTCGAAACGAAACGTAACAAAAACGACATGCACCGCCTCAACATTAGGTTAGGGTTCGACGCATCTTCTTTATATTAACCCTGGTTATTTTTTTTTAACCACCAAAGCATCACTCATACCACACTTTCCTTCGAGCCGGAGTCTGGCCGAAAGGAGCTAAAGGAGCCGTAGGAGCCAGCAGGTCTTTTAGGTGGCGGACCGGATTACGCTGAGACATTTCCGAGCGAATCGCGTGCGCAGACATCTCTTCTAGACAGGCGTTATGAGCAATTACACAAGGTAACAGCGGCTGTGAGATTATCAGTATCATCTGGCTTCCTATCGGAGTATTAATGGCTAGGCTTTATGAATCCCTGCTATGCTTTCTACCTAGCAATTAACTCTGATGCATTTCATCATCTTCATTTAACAATTTTATGCTCAATGATTGCGATCGAATTAGCGGGATTGGTTGACGAGGTATTTTTAATTAAAAATTAGTATTTGCAATGTCTATTTGGAAAATACGTAACCAATGGTACCTATACCTATTAGGGTTCCGTGCCATAGGGTTACGGAAGCCTATATAAGGCCTTTCATTAGTAGGTAAGGATACGCTAAGGGGTGTATGTATGTGTATCAGATACTGATCACGTTCCCATACCTATTTTTTTACGACATAAAAAACTTACTCACTCCTCAAATTTAATACGTGAAGTGCGCGTATTTCACCTTAATAAGTACGTTTCTTATATCGTAAAAAAATATTAGTATGGGAACGTAATCATTATCTGATACACATACACTACACCCTTAGCGTAGTGTTACCTACTATTGAAATACCTTATAAGCCTACGTCGTCCGTCTGTTGGTCCTACCTTCAAAAGGCTGTATCTGTTGAAATAGATACAGCCCAGAACAGATTGAATGTTGGTATCATGGCGAACATCCCAACAAAAAAGGAAAAGAAAAAAATTAAGGTGGTATCCATACAAGAAACGTGTTTTTCAACGGTTTTTTGTTTCTATCATAAAATTGGTAAAACACACCACAGTCAAACTTAGTGTGATTATAGTGCAAACTGTGAAGTAAAACAAGAAATCATAAAACTGGCCAATTCCGTGGTGGTACGGAACCCTCGGTGCGCGAGTCCGACTCGCACTTGGCAAGTTTTTTTTGTTCACATGCAGTAACTATGCGAAATTAAAATATAAATATTCTAGCTAGATCGCCATCATTTCCCCGTGATGTCAGCCCATCACACATTGATGAACTAGGTGCCGTGTCAGTGCTAACCTTTCGTCCTGCCGGCTACACTGAACTAAACGGAAAACACGAATTAAGTTTATAGTCGACCTTCATTCAGTGTGTACCAATTCGAGCGGGTTAAACCCTAACAACTAAGGGAAAGCACCTAAAGACTTACATGTATCATCCATACAGGCATCTTAACCACGGTCACGCACCCTTCCAAAGTTAAAAGCGATGAATTCTCACCGGTACAAAGCACAACCGAGGCTATTGAACAACTTTCATCGACTTATTCCAAGATTTGTGTCAGCAAAGTGGCCGTAGATTTTAATTACCGATCAGAAACATGTATCATCCATACAGGAATCTTCACCACGGTCGCGCACCCTTCCAAAGTTAAAAGCGATGAATTCTCACCGGTACAAAGCACAACCGAGGCTATTGAACAACTTTCATCGACTTATTCCAAGATTTGTGTCAGCAAAGTGGCCGTAGATTTTAATTACCGATCAGAAACATGTATCATCTATACAGGAATCTTCACCACGGTCGCGCACCCTTCCAAAATTAGAAGCGATGATTTCTCACCGGTACAAAGCCCAACCGAGGCTATTGAACAACTTTCATCGACTTATTCCAAGATTTGTGTCAGCAAAGTGGCCGTAGATTTTAATTACCGATCAGAAACATGTATCATCTATACAGGAATCTTCACCACGGTCGCGCACCCTTCCAAAGTTAGAAGCGATGATTTCTCACCGGTACAAAGCCCAACCGAGGCTATTGAACAACTTTCATCGACTTATTCCAAGATTTGTGTCAGCAAAGTGGCCGTAGATTTTAATTACCGATCAGAAACATGTATCATCTATACAGGAATCTTCACCACGGTCGCGCACCCTTCCAAAGTTAGAAGCGATGATTTCTCACCGGTACAAAGCCCAACCGAGGTTATTGAACAACTTTCATCGACTTATTCCAAGATTTGTGTCAGCAAAGTGGCCGTAGATTTTAATTACCGATCAGAAACATGTATCATCTATACAGGAATCTTCACCACGGTCGCGCACCCTTCCAAAGTTAGAAGCGATGATTTCTCACCGGTACAAAGCACAACCGAGGCTATTGAACAACTTTCATCGACTTATTCCAAGATTTGTGTCAGCAAAGTGGCCGTAGATTTTAATTACCGATCAGAAACATGTATCATCCATACAGGCATCTTCACCACGGTCGCGCACCCTTCCAAAGTTAGAAGCGATGATTTCTCACCGTTACAAAGCTCAACCGAGGCTATATTGAACAACTTTCATCGACTTATGCCAAGATTTGTGTCAGCAAAGTGGCCGTAGATTTTAATTACCGATCTGAAGAGGGATTACTACCTCATACCACTATACTGGCGGGGGCTACACTCGCTTCGGAACGAGGTTCGTGTAGCGGAGCTGATTAGAGTAGCACAGTCGCCGCGGCGGTCGAGAGAGAGAGAGAGAGACAATGGTCGCATCCTCCCAGGAAACTAACAGTATGTCGGACGAACAATGGCGCTGGGACTGGAGCGAAGAATGCGCGGGCAATAGGGCCGTCACAGTTCGACGTTCATGAGCAAGGGGTTTTTATTGAAGCTGACACGTCAGCCTCGATAGCTCAGTGGTGCAGACAGTCGACTGTCGATATTGATTGTTAAGCAACGCTCTGGGCAGGTCAATACTTGGATGGGTGACCGCTCGGCCGTTGGAGGCTGACCGTGGTTCGGATTCCACGTAAAACTGTAGGTCCCTTCCCTTCTTACCTTAATACGTGATAGGGTTTAACCCGCCCGGGTTGGTACCACCGTACTGAATGAAACGTCGGTCGAAACGGCTATGCAAATAGTTCGTGTCTTCCGTCCAGTTCAGTGTAGCCGGCACGACCGAAGGGAAGCACTGACATGACATGACATCTAGTTCACCCGGTGTTATGGGGTGACATCACGGATGTTGTATGATGTAGCCAACTGTGTCAGTTTCCATAAAAAAAAAACGTTTGGCTATACCACCTGCACCATCCGTGATGTCATTCAGCCATTACAGTGCTACGTCAATGCTTCTCTTCGATCGTGATGTTGAAGAAAAGCCGTCTGCTCTAACACTGAAGACCTGAGGGTATATAGGGTGGGTGTGCCTGGAAGTTCAATGGAAGATCAGAAGAAGAGAAGACATTGTAGTATGTTTAATATAATAAATAACATAGGTAATTATGTTGATACAAATAACGTATCAAAGTTTGACAAAGGCTCTTTACACCTGATACACTTATTTAATAAGTCTTTGTAGTCAGAAATCTCAGCAAAATTGTTAATCTTGCTCTTAAGCTGTGTTTTCGATAGACTGTAAGCGATGCTATTATGTGGCTGGTGACTAAAGTACTTGTAAAAATATGTATTCAAAAAAATACCCTGCGAATTTTCTTGTCGGTTCTTCTTCATGGGTGTAATCGAACCGGATAGAACGAATTGTGACAAGTTCGAGTGCATTCTAACTGCCTTATGAATTATAAATAAACAATACAATACAGTACAAAGACATAACCAATAAAACCACTCCTCGCGAAACCAGGCTCAGAGAGGCGCCATGCCAGCTATAAGGCGGATAAAAAGCTCGTCATCTAATTTATTAACTCGCCTCTTGAAGATCCCCAGGTTATAGGTAATAGGAAACACACTCACCGGAAGACAGTTTCATATATTCGCCGTACGACACAAGAACGTTTTTGAAGAGCGATGTGTTCTCTCAAGTTGGGTTTCAACAACTCCGAGCGAGTCCGGCGGGTGTGGCAAATACGGATGGGCGCGGAAGAAATGAGGGTCTATGTACAAATATTCATTTTAAAGTAGGTCGTCTATGAACTTAACCATTTTGATGATTAATGTTTACTTAATCCTCGAGGATTCTCATCCGTTGATATCTCCTAAATTATCTGAACTACCAAAACCATACCATTCACTTATCAACACTTTCACTTATTTCGTTCGACTAATCCATGCGGATTCCTTCTTCCACGCTGGCACCAAGAGCGGGCCAACGACAACTGAAGGGCTATAAGCACCGACGCCTTTGTCTGCCCCAAAGCAAAGTAAGTGCCTTCCTAGGACTTTGTCGAGGATCTTCCCAGATCGGGAGACCATTTGGGAGGACGGTGGTCGTGAAATGTAAAAACATGTCTATTGTATGCAAAATGCAGTGCGTGAATGGATTCTTTGTTCTTACAGAAAAATGCTTTGTGGCCGAATGTCTGGCCGTCCTTGTTTATTGTTTGCGGATTTTGGACATTTGGAGCTGTAGCCGTCAAGCCATTTTCACAAGCCTAAAACTAGCTTTTGAAAATGTTGTTTGTTTTTATCCTAAACCGCGCAAGTATTTGGATTTTTCCTTTTCATCATCATGCTTCTCACTTTTCCAGCAGTCTAAATTTTTAATCCATTCCTTGTAAATGAGCAGGTCCTTAAGTACTTTTCTTGTATCCCTAAATTAAAAAAGAAAATTCATGTATTATGTAAATTGTTCCACATGATTAGTTTTGCGCCTTCTTTAACCGAAGCAGGTATACACCGACACCAACTAACCATAGCAGCTCCTGTACTAGTTGAAGCCTAAGCCTGTATTGGTTGAAATCAGTATGTATTTGTGTGAGTTAGCGTGCGAGTTAACGCCGGTAGACCCGCAGAAGCGGATGCAAGATGCAACTGCACGAGGTAGCGGGAGCGCACTTAGCGACGGGCAAAGTGAATTATGCACTACAGAGTTGTCTGTCAGCGACATCCCGTTTACAGGTGTTTGATTCACACTGGATGCTGCTTTGTTTCACGTCTTCGCTAGAGTAATTTATTGAGGAAATAACGTCATCTTTGACGTACATTGCAAAGGTCATTTTTTGCATCGTAATCAAAAGGAGGTATTCATTGAATAATAAAAAGGAGGATGTATACGATAAGTGACATTCCTGATGCTAATGAGGTTACGAAGGAAACTGAAATAGGTAAAGGAAATGGACCGTCACATCAGCATGTCGTTACTTGACAGTAACGACATGCTGATGTGACGGTCCATTTCCTTTACCTATTTCCTTACATCCGGCACTTAAGTTCCGAATTAAGTACTGCAAAGTAAGTATATATAAGGTCTTTCAAAATTAGTTCATAGTACGCTAAGGGGGGGTTCTGTATCATATAGGGAGTAAAACCTATATAAACATTTTTGGACCTTGGGCTTTTTTTAAGTAAAAAATGTTTTTATGTAGGTATTTAAATAAAAAAATAGGTGGTGTAGCAAGGCGGACTCGATGGCGGGGTGAAAATAAACGGCGTGATGTTTAGTAACACACTCGTATATTCCGTAAGTTCCGTAACATGTACTTGTACGTAATGTAAACTGTCCGAAGGGCGACCACCGTGGCGATGCAGACCTTCGTACTCGTTGTTCTCCTAAATAGGTGCGTCGAGCAATTTCCAGGGACCGACCATGAGATGCAGCCCTGGATACTACGTCCGTGAACCTGGAGTAGATCATCATGATAATTAGTTGAAAATGGTCTTAAAATTTTGTATTCATTTAGTATAGTTTTGTATAGTTGAAAATAAATTCTGTATAGGTCTAGTTTAGCCGTAATATCAAAATGAAATTAGCGACTCCAGGTTCACTCTGGAGTAGTACTTACACTCTCAGAGCTGGGAGTGGTGTCAAATTTTGTATAAAATTGTGTATAGTTCTGTGTACCAAATAACTTTTTTTGCATAAGCACAGTTTTCCCGTAACACCTGAAAAACACTTAGAACCATGTAATTCTAGTTGTGAGATTATAATACACACGTTCCGGTGAAGTTTCATAGATTTGTAACTGCGACAGGGTTCTACAAGCCGAGCAATATCAAGCTTGGTCATCGGGTTAATTAATTTTCAACCTTATGCCTAATATATTAGAGATGAAGGCGTGGAAGACTACCAAATGCACATTAGGTCCTTTATATAGTTTAGATGGGTGACCGCCCGACCGTTGGAGGCTGACCGTGATTCAGATTCAACGTTAAACTGTAGGTCCCTTCGCTTCTTACCTTACTAGGTGTTAACTGTTAGGGTTTATGCCGCCCGGGTTGGTACCACCGCACTGAATGAAACGTCGGTCGAAACGGCTATGTAAATAGTTCGTGTTTTCCGTCCAGTTCAGTGTAGCCGACATGGAATGAAGGGAGCACTGACATGGCACCTAGTTCACCCGGAGTTATGGGCTGACATCACGGATATTGTAGGTGATGTAACCAACCGTGTCAATTTCCATAAAAAATAATCTCGTTTTTGTATCATCATCAGTTAGCATGTTTTTAGTCGATTAGGGTTAGGTTAGGTTAGTTTTATACTTATACATACTTAGCTTGATTTAATAATTACACATAAAAATGCGTGAACTATTTGAAATGTAAGCGATTGAACCGCACTACTTATAACTAAATATATTGTATCTGTGTTGTTGGTATCATCAAATTTTGAGATATTTCGGTAAAGGTAAACATAAAGTAAATATTGCTAAAAGTAAAAAAAATTGCATTTTAAACGATACCTTACAGAGATACAAACCTAAACAGTAATCCACTAAGTTAAACCCAACATTTTCGTCACTAATAATAATTGCATGTTTATAGGATTATTTGTTTGTTTTCTAAAATACATATATGTGTGAAGAATAAATCTTCTTTTTTAGGGTTCCGTACCTCAAAGGAGGAAAAAAACGGAACCATTATAGGATCACTTTGTTGTCCGTCTGTCTGGCTGGCTGGGTGTCTGTCTGTCTGTCAAGACCTTTTTTCTCAGGAACGGGTAGAGGTATAAAGTTGAAATTAATATCAAATACTAAGGTCTACGTTTCCTCGGAGGTGTAAAAAAATTAAGCTTATAGGTCCACGCAATCACTAGATACGCCCATTTAAGTCACATATTTTGCTACCGGCAAACCAAATCAAAACCTATAGAGTACTTCCCGTTAACCTAGAATAATGAAATTTGGTAAGAAGCAAGGTCTCATAGCACAAGTAAAGGAAAAAATCTAAAATTGTAAATTTATAGTTATGTGACATTAAAAAAAAATTTTGTTTGTTTTGTATGTCAAGGTCCCTTTTTCTCAGGAACAGATCAAGATAACAAATTGAAATTAATATGAAATACTAAGATCTAAGATCTCTTTAAGGTGTAGAATATTCAAGCTTCTAAATCAACGTAATCAAAAGATACGGCCATCTATGTCATATTTCATACTCGCAAACTCACTCAAAACAAATAAAAACCTATAGGGTATTTCCTGTTAACATAGAATCATAAAATTTGGTAAGAAGCAAGGTCTTACAGCACAAGTGAAGGAAAAAATCCGAAAATTGTAAAATTATAGTTATTGACATAAAAAAAAATGTTTGTTTTGTATGTCAAGGTCCCTTTTTCTCAGGAACGGATAAATATAACAAATTGAAATTAATATGAAATACTAAGATCTACGATCTCTTTAAGGTGTAGAATATTAAAGCTTCTAAATCAACGCAATCAAAAGATACGGCCATCTATGTCATATTTCGTACTCGCAAACTCACTCAAAACCAATCAAAACCTATAGGGTATTTCCTGATAACATAGAATCTTAAAATTTGGTAAGAAGCAAGGACTCATACTCATAGCACACGTAAAGGAAAAAATCCGAAAATTGTAAACTTGTAGTTATATGATATTAAAAAAAAATCTTGTTTTGTATGTCAAGACCCTTTTTCTCAGTAACGAGTCAAGATATCAAATTGAAATTAATATGAAATACTAACGTCTGCGATCCCTTCGAACTATAGAAAATGAAAGCTTCTAAATAAATATAATCAAAAGATACGGCTATTTATGGGAAATTTTAATAATTGCAAACTCACTCAAATGAAATCAAAACCTATAGGGTACTTACCGTTGACCTAGCTAGAGTAATGAAATTTGGCAAGAAGCAAGGTCTCACAAGTAAAGATAAAATCCGAAAAGGTTAAGTCGTTATGTCATATAAGAAATATATTTTTGTATATTTCAACTTCACGAATGCCGCACAGTCAAAAACCATTGCTGTAGTGTTTATTTAGGCGGTTCGGGATTATCCAAAATAATTGTTTTTGTACATACATAATACCTACAAATATATTGAGTGATGCTGATGATACGGAACCTTCGGTGCGCGAGTCCAACTCGCACTTGCCGACTTTTTTTTTTCTTTCTTCCAAAACACACAAATCGTAAATAAAACATGCCTCCATTCAGCTGATCTTTCACCGACATGACGCGTAACTAATTGCATGTTTCTAATAAATAACTGCACCGCCGCCGCGCCGCGCGCCGCCCCGCTGCCGCCGCCGCTGTAAAAAAATGCCCTTTCTTTTATTTTAAAATAATAGCCCAACATGCCTATCCCTTATTTCTCTGAAGAGTATCGCTCATTCTTTCCAACTCACGTTTGAATGCGTCATCTTACTCTCTCGGGACGTGTAAGTAAAGGACCTCATGTGCATTTGGTAGTCTTCCACGACTTCATCTCTAATATATTAGGCATAAGGTTGAAAATTAATTAACCCGACGACCAAGCTTGATATTGCTCGGCTTGTAGAACCCTGTCGCAGTTACAAATCTATGAAACTTCACCTGAACGTGTGTATTATCATCTCACAACTAGAATTACATGGTTCTAAGTGTTTTTCAGGTTTTACGGGAAAACTGTGCTTATGCAAAAAAAGTTATTTGGTACACAGAACTATACACAATTTTATACAAAATTTGACACCACTCCCAGCTCTGAGAGTGTAAGTACTACTCCAGAGTGAACCTGGAGTCGCTAATTAAATTTTGATATTACGGCTAAACTAGACCTATACAGAATTTTTTTTCAACTATACAAAACTATGCTAAATGAATACAAAATTTTAAGACCTCTTTCAACTAATTATCATGATGATCTACTCCAGGTTCACGGACGTCTGGATACTTGCCCTAGCAGCCTAATTATTGGAGACCATCTAACTACGTATGACAAACTATATAGTACACTAAAACTGTATCTATTATACAATGGTTGCTCGCACTCCTTTTTATGTGAGTGGTTGAACATTTGGTTAGCGCGATGTAGGAATCACGCAGAATGTACTAGCAGCGCCATCTACCGGCGCGCGGTAGTACGCGCGTGTGGCGGCTGCACGCATCAATGTTACAGTGGTTGATATTTATAACCTAATCGATTCAGTTTCATAACAGTAACAAAAAAGTCTTCATGACCTTTATGATGTAACACGTGTAAGTTGGTAAAAAAAATTAAATTCTTTCTATTCCATACTAATAAAACTAAAATTGTGGTTTTTCACAATTTCTGAAAGAAAGAGATATACGTGTTGGAAGACTTTTTTGTTCCTCGCACGAAACCGAAACGATTAAGAAAATTTTTTTTTTAAATATTACATTAAAAAAAAAATTTGTTAAAAAAAAATTCTTTGTTCTTTAAAAGTGATCTATTTTCGATACAGAACCTTTTTTTATGTAAAATATTTTTTTGTGTTTAAATAAAAAAATAGGTGGTTGATTTTTATAGCCTAATCGATTCAGTTTCATAACAGTAACAAAAAAGTCTTCAATATCATTATGATGTAACACGTGTAAGTTGGTAAAAAAAATCAAATTCTTTCTATTCCATACTAATAAAACTAATATTGTGGTTTGAACAGATTTGTATTGTATCTGCAAAGTAAATACAACATTTGTTTATTATATCTTATTTTCTATAGAAATACTCTTAGTTTTAATAATCGACATTATTTCATATTATTCCAAAATAACGATCGATTTTCGATATTTGTGGATACATTGTCCCATCACTAAACAACCTTGAATCATTCGTGCCCCGCGGATTCCGATGTATGCTAATGTGTGATAGAAATATGGCTATAGTTAGAATAATATGATGTGATGTTTTGCCTAGTACCCCCCTTAACAAAAACTTCCATAACAAATACGATGAGGTACCATAACACCCAGCAACTTTTGTCAAAATTAACACCATCTCCAATGCTGTTCTCTTAGGGGCTGTAATTTTCGGACGCAACTGGCGGCAATGGACGTTCATGTCACCTGTAAATTTTACATCAACTACAGGCGACAGCCGCGTCGGCAGCGTGAGCGAGGCCTTATTTCGAGAGTCGCCCGAGGGTAATTGGGTCAGGCAATTTCACCCCCATCAGCCCGTCATAATTTGCTTAAGCGGCATCGACGGAAACCGCAACTGTTTACATGGTAGCGGGATGAATTTTGGCGTACCTCTGGGCGTTCGCTTCGTGGCAATTTTCTGCTTCATTGATGAAAAAAATTATTATAACCATTGGGAAAAACGTCCGGAACAAATTCCCGGAATAACATGCAACACAATTATGATTGTAAATTGTATTGTAGGGTATTGGCGCATTGGTGCTGACAATTATACGTATTTTTTAGAAGTCACGGATGTTTTATTATTTCAATGAATGTATAGAGTCCGATTTGGGTGGCTGATTGATCAGCCAATATCACCGCCGAGGCGCCATATCGGAGACGTCTCTTCGGATTGGAACATACTGAATAAGATGTGAACACAGCCCAGGCTGTTGTGCTGCCATATTTCGTCCAGGACGGTGGTGGTATGAACTCAAGCTGCTACAATTTGAGCTCAACACCCAGTTTAATCCACGCCGAAGAGTCTCCATGGCCACAATACAAAATGATCCATGGAATTTTATGGGACTTCCTGTGCGGTGATAAGGTTCAAGTGTGCGAGCTATCAGAACCAATTAGGAATGACGCGCGTGCAGTTGCCGCATCTAATGAAACCTTCCATCATATAATTTTTTATGTAATCCGGTATGGGCGGCTGAGTCGGAGAGGCCAAAGCGCGTGCTCCACCAGCCAATATCACCTCCGAGAAGGTGGGTTTGCCATACCGGAAACTTCCCTGGATTGCTCGCTATACTGGACTAGAGGAGAACACAACCGAGGCTGCTATGCGGCCATCTTACATCCAGTACCCAGTTGGCTACAATTTGAGCCTACCACCTAGTAAGGGGCAAGGAAAGGGACCTACAATTTTACACCGGCTCCGAACGGTGATGCGGCAGGTGTTACCTACACAGCCGCTGCGCTACTACACGTAAATTTTTTCGTCAGAAAAGAGAAAACAATACGTCCCGACCGGGATTTGAACCTGGAACTCTGGCATGAGCCGCCAACGTTTTATCAATTTCACCACCAGGTCGATGACGAGTTCTCTCTAAATTTCGAACAGTTGCATCTTCCATAATTTTTTTATGGACAACCGGCACGGGTCGCTGTGCCCAAAAGATCAGACACATCCAATAACAGGACTCCTCGCGAGACTACGCTCAGAGAGGTGCTATGCTATACAAAAAGGTCGTTGTTTAATTTATTTATTAATACGCCTTTTGAAGAAACCCAGGTTATAGGTAGCAGGGAACACATTCATTTGCCGTCAAGTTCGGTGTAGCCGCCACGAACAAAGGGAATTACTGACACGGGAGCTAGTGTGACACAATCAAGGCGTAATAGGTTAAAATCACGGTTGATGTAGCCAAGCCATGTTAGGTTTTAAACATACCGTGTGGGGCCGGTACTTTAAAAGAATAGCCCCACTGCATCTCTCCTCGTGTATATTGTAAAAGGCGACTAAGGGATACGACTCCCTTCTTATATTACCAGGTGGTAGGGTTTAGCCCTCCCGGGTTGGTACCACCGCACTGAATGAAAGGTCGGTCGAAACGGCTATGTAAATAGTTTGTGTTTTCCGTCCAGTTCAGTGTAGCCAGCACGACCGAAGGGAAGCACTGACGTGGCACCAAGTTCACCCGGTGTTATGGGCTGACATGGATGTTGTAGGTGATGTAGCCAACTGTGTCAGTTTCCATAAAAAAATTAAAATTATACGCCTTTTGAAGATCCCCAGGTTATCATCAGGTAGCAGGGAACACGCTAATTTGCCATTAAGTTAGGTGTAGCCGCCACGAACAAAGGGAATTACTGACACGGGAGCTAGTTGTGACACAATCAAGGCGTAATAGGTTGAAATCACGGTTGATGTAGCCAAGCCATGTTAGGTTTTAAACATACTATGTAATATCTTTTGTACCTGTGTCGACTCTTTACGGGTCACGCCGTGATGTTTTCGATTTAAACTGGAGCGGCGTATGGCGCGTACCTCAGTGGCTCACAGCTTTCCTAATAAATATACATTCCCCTACTGTCTGACTAGGGGATCGGTATAATTGCCAGATACATAGTTGCAGTACATTTAATAATTTCACCGGGATAGTGTGATTTTTAGGTTTCCTTATCCCGTACGGAAGCCTATTACTAAGCCTACGCCGTCTGTCTGTCTGTCTGTCCGTCCGTCCGTACGTCCGTCCGTCTGTCTGTCTGTACTTAGAACATAGATGATTGTAAAATTACAGTATAAATATACTGTTAATTAAATATATTAAACAATCCAGTAAAATAACATAAAATACAGATAAAATAATAACAAATATTAATTTTAACGTATAATTGCAATTTAATCTACCTAGTAGAAAAAAGTTTAATCCATTAATAAAATAATAATAATAAAATATCTGTATCTGCAGCACGAGGTTACCAAAATGTGGCCCGTCGAATCGACGATCGTTGTGCCCATAGTCGTATCAGCGCGCATGGACTGATAGCGAAGAGCCTCGACGACCACCTCGACGACCCACGAGGATCTCGCTGAGTGGTTGGGTCAAGGGCCAGATCCAGAAAGCAGCCCTGCTCGACACTGCGCGCATCGTCCGGAGGTTCCTCTCTTTGGAATCCGATCATCGGTAGCCTGAGCTCGCCCCGCCGCCGCCGGTGTTGGAAAATCCATTTAGTTGTATATTAAATTTGTATATGTTTTTACATTTTATATTCTAATGTATACAAAATAAGCTTAAAAAATGTGTAAATAAATGTATGAAATTATCAAGTATATAAAATACATTTCACGTTTAAAAAAATCTTTTCTATATACATGTAAAACATGGGAAAATTTTAGTCGAGAAATAAAATTAAAAGAAAACTTGTATTGTCTTTCAAATTGTCTGGCTTGCTGTCCGACCTCTGCCAGGATTCATGTTTGGGAATGTCTGGCTTAATATTTATAAACGGGTTTTATCGTTAAATATTTCTGAATTCTTGTTTGGCAAATGTCTAATGAAGATATACGGCTCTTGTCTGGATTGATCCCTGGCAACGGTCTGGCTCTCATGACAGTCAGTCTCACCGGAGCGTGTGAAGCCGTCATGGTCGGACGGACAGGCAGCGGCACGGGTGTGGAAATACGCGCGATGCGGCGCGTGCGGAACCCTCGTTTTGTAGAAATACTGGGACTGACTGAGTGCGCTGGTCCACATTCGGACAGCATTAGGTCACTTGTACGACACTGACACGCTAGTAATTAACGTAAAGTAATGTTTTCCTCTATTCCAGTATAGTCAGCAATCCAGGGAAGTCTCCGTTATGGCAACTAATTTCTCGGAGGTGATATTGGCTGGTTGGAGCATGTGCATTGGCCCCTCCGACTCAAGACAACAATACCGGATTACATAAAAAAAATAATTTAAAAAACCGAAAAAAACGGATTCATTTTGACTTACGATTACATCATCCAGTACAATTGAACCGGTAGTTTCAAGAAGGGAATAAATGACACAATTTCTCTATTTGACATTTTGATGAAAAGTTCATCTCTAAAGGTAAACACATCTATTAGCTTTAAGAAGGGAACGAAAGCCGTTTTCGCTGCGGAGATGTAAGCAGGTAAATTAGTAGTAGTTTGAAGAAGGGAACAAAACAAGGGACTTATTCCTTTCTTCAAACTGATTTGCAAAATATTCATACTACGAAATAGCCTCTATTGCTTTGCAATATTATGTTAGTTATGTTAGTAGCAAAGTTATTTCATTTTCCCTTTAATTTTCATTGTAATTTTCAATAAATAATACTTTATCAGTGACTTTTTGGTTTCATTTTGATATTTAAATTCATTAGTTTGAAGAAGGGAATAAATTCAAAACATTTGAATCATTATACCAAACTACTGAAAACCTACAGAAATCATTTTACATCGCCATAGTACTAGGAACACAGTTTACTTTATTCCACCCATAGGTCAAACATCAGAAAACAGTAAAATATAGAAGTTATACAGTTTTTTCGCTCTACTGAAAAATTACTGATGAATTTATTCCCTTCTTGAAACTGCCGGTTCAATTGTCCCTTTTGTTCTTTCACCTATTCTCTATCTACCTATTTATTTATTTATTGTTTAAGGAAACTTAGCAGCTATACACTATGGATATTTTATATAAATCAACAATTACAAATTAGCAAGCCAATAACAAAGTATCGCATTTTAAAATACATATGAAAACAACTTCAACTTATGAAAATCCCGCCCTTTCTCTGAGTTAATATACACTCGGCTAATTCGAGAGAGAGAGCGAATTGCCAAATAGTTAGTGATGACCTCGGACTTACCTAACATAGCGCGGCGATAAACCCTAGAGCAGGGGTCACCAAATGGCGGACCGCGGTCCGGATCCGGACCGCCGACCCATTTTTTGCGGACCCAGAAGTATTTAAGAATATCAATATAAAAATGTCTGGAAAAATCCGTATATATGGCAACGCTGATGACCGCGCGACTGATGATCACTCACATACTGTCCTGCGTGAGGGACGCAAAACGAATGCGAACGCTACACGACCGCGCCGGGAGCGCGGTCGGCGCGTGACCGTGTCGACCGTTTGATATATTCGCGAAAATATATTTTCGTATTTCTTTTCGTTTTATATACTTATTAATTGACATTTTAAATCTTGGTTGCTAGTCATCATCTACCAAACGGATCGCGACAGATACATATTTTTTTAAACGGACCCCCAATGAAACTAATTGGTGATCCCTGCCCTAGAGCTTCGACAAGAAGCCTTAAATGCTATTTAATTGGAGAGTAGTAAAACAGAACTGTTAAAACTCGCAAGAGCCTTGGTACCGCTTTGCACGAGGACTCCTTCACTACCCTTCTTATTGCTAACCATATCATGGTATTATATTGTTGGTGCTATGGATCGATGTCCGATCGTGAAATTAAGCACACCCGGACGCGCCGGAGCTTGGATGGACGACCGTTCGAACATTTGAGGCTGACTGCGGTTCGGATTCCACGTAAAACTGTAGGTTCGTTTCTTACTTTATTCGGTAGTAGGGTTAATCCGATTGATATCACTGCACTGAATCGGTCGGTGGTCGGTCTAAGCGGATGTGTTAATCGTTCTGGTTTTTCGTCCAGTTCAGTGTAGCCGGTACAACCAAATGGATTTCAATGAAATGGCACCTAATCCTCAAGTTGTTTTTTTTTTTTTTATGGAAACTGACACGGTTGGCTACATCACCTACAACGTCCGTGATGTCAGCCCATAACACCGGGTGAACTAGGTGCCATGTCAGCGCTTCCCCCTTTGATCGTGCCGGCTACACTGAACTGGTCGAAAAACACAAACTATTTACATAGCCGTTTCAACCGACGTTTCATTCAGTGCGGTGGTACCAACCCGGGCGGGTTAAACCCTACCACCAAGTAAGATTAGGAGGGAAGGGACCTACAGTTTTACGAGGAATCCGAACCTCGGTCAGCCTCCAACGGTCAGCGGTCACCCATCCAAGTACTGACCGCACCCAGCGCTGCTTAACATTCAATAGCGACAGTTGACTGTCTGCACCACTGAGCTAACGAGGCTGATAAACGAGGCGCTACTACGCCCGTGATATCAGCCCACAACACCTCGAGGATTAGGTTAGGTTAGGTTAGGTGGGGCAAACAACCGTGTCAGTCAGGTCAGGTCAGGTCAGGAAGTCGCTTCGCACTACTTTCGCACGTGGAGAATTCATGTACTCGTATGTATGTTCTCTTGATAAACAATTAATATCCAAAAATATAAAAAAATCTGGTTGTCATGGTTACACTTGAAACGAATTGAAAAAAAAAGTCTAACTTTGACGACTAACTGTACCTGCAAAGAATATATTTTTTTAATTATTGTTGTATTTGCGCCACCTTCATTTTTCTGATATGTGTTTTGTATGTGCGTTACTTAGAAACCGGGCATTGACCATTTTCCGGGCACATGTGTCGTGTCGGTGACGTCATATTTTAGCTTACTTGCATCCCACCTTGTAGGTACCACATGAGTAAGACGCTTCGTTTCCGTCTATGGTAAGACGTGATTTCACTTAAAAAATTAACAAATTCAGACTTGTCTACGGCGCACATGACATGCCTCGCTGTCAGACTTACACAATTTCTTCACTTCGTCGTTTTCACCTTTCACCACCGGCCCTTCGCTCGGCTCCAGAAGCGGAAGTCGGAACGTACCGAGCGTTATCTCCGCAGCAAACGGAACTTGAGTGACAGCCTAGCGTGAAGCGAACGTGGGCCGCGTTCCAGTTGGCGTGGTGCCATGCCCGACGACGATACCCCGACACGGAGACCCCGCAGGAAGAACAACTGGTTCACATTGCAGTGTCAATATCATGTTTTTATGGTTACGTAGTACCTTAAAAGGAAAAAGCGGCCAAGTGCGAGTCGAACTCGCGCATCGAGGGTTCCAGTAGTCGTCTAAATTTTAGTCTACCAAGGGACAAGGGAAGGGTCCTATGGTTTTACACCGGTTCCCACTGGTAAAGCAGCAGGTTTTCGCACGAAAAATTTCCATAAAAAAAGTTAGTGCATGTCGGCCGGATTCGAACCTCGGACCCTGATACCAAGAGTCCAAGCCAAGAACGCGCCAACCATCCGCTGCTTAAAGGTATAAGTGTACTTAAGCTGTGGCATAAGCAATGTTTAAAATCCATTTTTCGTCCAACCTTTTTGTCTGTGACTGCGAGACCTATAATTTCATTAGTGTAATATTATCCGCGTGTCTTCTGCACTTGTTGCCGCTGAACGGAGAGAAAAAGGAACTGGAGAGTGGCATAATAATGAATTAGCACATGGCGCGCAGGCGCCTGGCTGGCTAGCGGTACTGCGACCCTCGCCCGCGTCGCGCCGTCACGTTATACAAACGCATGTGTCTACCAGAACTGGCTCTCGAACAATACGAACAAATGTTTCGATCGAACCAACCATCTCGGAGTAATCAGTGCAAAATAAAAAACATTGCGTTGAGGAGTATGTGTGGAGTTACGAGTACAATGAAAGATGGATTGAGAAATATAAGTGTAGTGCGAGAGCGTTGTGGTCTGAAAGAAGATATAGTGATAAGGATTGAGAAAGGAATGATTCGGCGGTTCGGTCATGTTGAAAGAATAGATGATAGGAGACTAACGAAAGAACTGTATGGAGCAAATATGAGTGGAAGAGTCGTTAAGGGTCGACCTGGACGCACGTACGTAGTACACGCAACCGACGAGCATGCATGAAGAACGTTACGAGAGTGGAAGAGGCGTGTCAGGATCGTGGCACGTGGAGATTCGTTGTCTCTGTCTACGCCACTGGGAAACAGGCGAGACTTTATGTATGTATAGAAAACATATGTACGTAGCTGCAGGTCGAATTGAGAGCCTTTTACTTGTCTTGTTTTGTGACCATTTGTAACCGCAGATCTACCGACGTTAACTCGCTCGCTAACTCACCAATACTCGCAGATCTCAACCAATGGCTGGGCCGGGTGCATTACCAAGTGCTTTTTTACTGATTGTTGAAATCAATCATTTCTTATACTCACATCATTGAGTTTGTAACGCCGGTACAGGGCCAGTTGTGTGTAATCAAATAAGTCTTTATTTGTACCAGTTCTCTACATTTTACTTTCTATATCTTTGTACCAGTTCTATACCTCTTGACCAGTTCTATCTTTTACTACCAGTTCCCACCACTTGACGAGTTAGCTTTTGACCAGGCCTAATTTGTGATCAGTTTTATGCCTTGCCAGTTGCCACCAGTTATGTCTGATAGATAACTGACTAACCCCCGTTCTCATCACCTCCGGTGACATCGAGCCCCACAGTAATTTGTCGGTTACAGTGACATTATCTCATACATTTGACAGGAGATAACTTTCAGCTACACTTTAGCCAAAGGTGGTGAAAAAGGTCGTCACCGAACAGCTCTATGGTTCGCGTAAAGCGTAACAAGCGATAAGATATAGCGTGCAGAGCCAAAGAACCGGTTTCTCTCTCTCTCTCCATCTTTATTTCCCTATATATATCTCTCTCAACCGCCCACCGGCCATTGAGCCGCTCTCGGCAGGCAGACAGACAAACGCACTCGGTTGCGTCACAGCGGGTTTGCAGATGTAGATTGGTATACGTGCACGCACGTGCATTAACCTTCGCACGGTACGATTGACGCGCGCGGGTGCGTCTCGGGTCATTTGAGAAATTATTTAATTTGCCAGGCCTATCGTCGAGATACGCGAGGACAATGTTCTACCGTTGTATTGTATTACCCCTGAAATTCGCCCTGTACCCTAATCACGAGATTTAACCTACACCGCGTACTACGCTACGCCGTGTTCTCCGCATCATTTTGTATGGAGAAACGAAGGTCACAAATCTATCACTAGAGGCGCTGATCCGTTTCTCCGTACAAGATGATGAGGAGAACACGGCGGCGTAGCGTAGCACGCGGTGTAGGTTAAATCTCGTAGTTAGGGTACAGAGGTCTCGCCGGCCTACGAATATTTACGACCAGTGCGTCCTCCCGGTTATGACGTCAGTCAGTCAAAAACTTTGACTGTCTGACTTTGACTCAAAGTGTAAACATACGCCTTTCCAATTTTCCTCCAGTCCTCCCAACCTTTAGCGGTACGGAACCACTGCTTTCCGCCGACTTACTTGATGTCGTCGTCTCTCCTGGCGGGTGGTCTTCCCACACTCCGTTATCCTGCCCACGGTCGCCAATGTGGGCGGTGGGAGACCCGAAACTTCCTGATGATCTGGAGTCTCTCAGTCACAGACGATTTGTAGGGTCACTCAGTCTTTTCTACAGGTACTATCATGGACGCTGCTCGGAGGAACTTGCTTCCCTTATTCCTTGCCATCCAACCTATCTTCGCAGCACTCGCCGCAGAGAAACTGAGCACCCTTTTGTTGTTGACATTGGGCTTTTGAGAACCCATCGGTTCTCAAAATCGTTTCTTTGTCGCACCGCTAGGGTGTGGAACTGTCTCCCGGCCAGTGTGTTTCCCGAATCAATTTAAACTGGGTGTCTTCAAACGTCGTATCAACGGGCCAGACAGCCTAGCAACAGTCCGCAAATCTGCTAGCATGGCGCCTCAATGAGCGTGGTTTCGCGAGGAGAGGGGTTTTTTGCTCTGTCAACTGTACCATTGGTCCCTCGACACAGCCACCCATGTTGGTTTACATAAAAAAAAACATAAAAACAAAATGTAGGACACGGTTACTCCAACAGTCGTCGTCTTTTCGGCTGACGTGCCACTTGAACTTAGCTACCCGGTGTCTAATATTGACTACTTTGGTGCGCCAGCTATAACGTATGACTTACGGGTGTAAAACAATGTGAAGTTTTCGTCAGCCTCGATAGCTCAGTGTTGCAGACAGTCAACTGTCGCTATTGAATGTTAAGCAACGCTGGGTGCGGTCAGTACTTGGATGGGTGACCGCTGACCGTTGGAGGCTGACCGAGGTTCGGATTCCTCGTAAAACTGTAGGTCCCTTCCCTCCTAATATTACTTGGTGGTAGGGTTTAACCCGCCCGGGTTGGTACCACCGCACTGAATGAAACGTCGGTTAAAACGGCTATGTAAATAGTTTGTGTTTTCCGACCAGTTCAGTGTAGCCGGCACGATCAAAGGGGGAAGCACTGACATGGCACCTAGTTCACCCGGTGTTATGGGCTGACATCACGGACGTTGTAGGTGATGTAGCCAACCGTGTCAGTTTCCATAAAAAAAAATAAAAAAAAAAGCGTGGAATCTGACGGTCGCTGTTGTCTAAAGGTTGGAAAGTTGCCCAGCGAGCAATGGAGCTCTAAGTCTCTAAGCGCCTATGGTGCGTAACAGCGCAATCGATTCAGTCCGCTTTCTGTTTGTTTGTTACTCCACCTTTCAGGTTATCTGTTGTACCTTGAAATTTTGAGACGTAGCTGATGTTCGTGTCTTAGCGATTAGGCTCAAAATTACGCGCGAGCGAAGCCGCGGGCGTATTCAGTTGTACATGAAATATATCTTTAAGCGGCGGGTGGCCGATAGGTTTGGGCATCGGCTTCTCATGCGAGAGGTCCCAGGTTCGTATCCGGTCGGCGTGTACCAATGAGTTTTTCTGACAAAGAAATTACGTGCATACCTACACCTGCTGCTGCTTCACCGTTCGAAACCGGTGTAAAACTGTAGGTACCTTCCCTTGCCCCTAACTAGGTGGTAGGCTCAAATTGTAGCCGACTGGGTTGATACCACCGTACTGGTTGTAGGATGGCCGCGTAGCAGCCTCGGTTGTGTTCTCCTCTAGTCCAGTATAGCCAGCAATCCAGGGAAGTCTCCGGTATGGAACCTACATTCTCGGAGGTGATATTGGCTGCTCAGAGTATGCGCTTTGACCCCTCTGACGTAGCCACTCATACGGGACTACATAAAAAATAAAATAAAAATAAATCTTTAAAATCTGACAATATAAGGTCTTTCATTAGTAGGTAACGATACGCTAAGGGATGTATGTGTATCAGATACTGATCACGTTCCCATACCGATTTTTTTTACGATATAAAAAACCTACTCACTTCTCAAATTTAATACGTGAAGTGCGCGTATTTCACCTTCATAAGTATATTGATATCGTATAAAAAATAAAATAGGTATGGGAACGTGATCAGTATCTGATACACATACACCTTTACGTATCGTTAACTACTATTGAAAGACCTTATATAGTATACTATTACAGTGTAGTGTCCCATTGAAATTCTGGTCCATAGGCCAATTCATCTTTCTCCCCCGACTTCCCTCACACGAAGTGGACCGGATCGAATCGGTGCGTCACGGTGTCGCGCTGTGTCACGCACGACGTCGATGGCGGCGCCGCGCCGCGCGGCGGTCGCCGCGCGTTGTGTTTTCAACTTTTCTAAATGATACAAAAGGATAAAACTATACTCCGTTCCGAACGTAATCCCTGTCATAAGAACCGGCCAAGTGCGAGTCGAACTCGCGCACTGGGGTTCCGTATCGGCATATCATGGTTAGCGCCACTCACACCATCTATGGCGTGTTATGATATGAAATGCTTCATAATATTAGTTAAATGTAATGATTAGTTAAAATGCTTCATACTCTATTCGGTAGATGCGCGCGCGCATACACTTTTTAGTTTCTTCTATGGGCACCCCCGTGAATTTTTTACTTTTTCTTATTTTTATTATTTGTTATATTGGCCATAGTAACACACATTCTGTGAAAATTTCAACGCACTACCTATTACGGTTCAAGAGATACAGCTCTCGGACAGACGGACGGACGGACAGACAGACAGACGGCGTTGGCTTAGTAATAGGGTCCCGTACCGGATACGGAACCCTAAAAACCTGTCAAGTGCGAGTCGGACTCGCGTGTCGCTCACCCTGGTCGATGAGATAATATATCTCTGTATGCGTTGGTGTTACGTCATTGGACCCAACTTTTGTTATTCAATGAATGACCGAACAGCAACATCTGTGTTTATACAGTTGCATCTTCGATATGTTGAGAGTTTGAAGTGTGTTCAGATGAATAGAAATGTAGGTATTGATAAATAAATACCCAGAAACTGAAATGTCGTACGTATCACCAACACTCGGTCGGCGGCGCGGCGTGTCATACATATGCAGCAGACAATAAAATAGACGCATATTTACAGTCCTACAAGGCTTGAAATGAACGTGGATGACGTTTGTGGGAGGGCGCTGTTGCAGCATGAGGGTTGTCAATTTTGAAAATTTCCTTACACTAGGGGAAAATATCGCTGCAAAAGAAAATGTATATGTATAGTACCTATAACAAGTGTTACCTTTTGCCCATATTCTATTTGAGTGCAATAAATATATACAATACAGTACAATATAAGGTAGGTAGGTACTTACTTATTTTTTATTTTATGTATTGAATTTTAGGAAGACTTGTCTCTAATAAAATAACAGATAGACTTCGATTTCTGCTAACAACACCACAGAGTAAGAAGTGATACCTACTAACGTACGCGTGATAGTGCTGGGAAATATATTATATAGCAGGCAATAATAATTTATAATATAATATATTATATTCTATTATAAATTTACAGCAGTTATAACGTTAGAAATATTCCACCTTTCCTGCTGTTTGTTATAATGCTGTTTTGCTATTTATACTCGTACGTACCGCCATCTAGTTGATATAATAAAAATTATTTGTAGTGTAGCCTGTAGGTATGTGAAGCTCTCGCTCGATAGAGGGCAGTGTTAATAGTATTTTGTAACTTAACCCTAATACAATGACTTAAGGTTACATTTTAAATAATTAAATAAAACAGCAGACTAGCATATTAGAAATATTATAATAGAATTAGACTGCTGTTTGTTAGAAACAGCAACAGCAACAATGAAACAGCAGTATGGCAGTGCGCGCTCGTTGCTTGCTATGAACAGACTTATACAGCAGCAGCAGACAGCAGTTTATATAGCAACTTAACGTGTCTAGCAATTATTGTGTCTAGCTAGGTGTCTACTAGATATTACATTTTAATAGGAATAAAAACATGGTTTATTTATATAATATAGTGAGTGAACCATAGGATTACCAATATTTGTGAAAATGCCGCCGAGCTGAAGATTGCAATGACAAGTTGTGCAATCTTAAAATTACTGATTTATTAACTGGATAAAAATATTATAAAAGCCTTTACAAATACATAATAAATACCGTCGAAAATATTATACAAATTTTAATGAAATGGCAGAAGGATCCGGCATCCAAGCCAATAATTTAAAAAAGATTGACCACAGACAGATTACTGATCTGTCTGCCTCCTGTATTCCCGTGATTGTTAACACTAATATTTATCTCTTATTTCAATTATGCTAGTTATTCCAACAGCGTTAGGTTCAAATTCCAACAACAGCACCGAAAAAACCGCAATATAGCACTTTAAAACAGCAGCTATATAAAAACAGCAGATCATTCTAACGTGCTGTTGAAAAACTGCCGTTATTCCCACGACTACCCGTGAACGGGTGAAACGCGAGACGGTCATCTGGCAGCACTGTGGCGGCGTTATTTCAGCTGTCAGCCACGTTCATTTGAAGCCTTGTCGCACTGTATAACTAGCTGTCAGCCTCGGTAGCTCAGTGGTGCGTTCTGTAGTTCTGTCGGCAGCACACCTTTTTTTTTTTTTATGGAAACTGACACCTGGGCTACCTGTAGTACTTGAATGGTGTCCGATCGATCGCTGGAGGCTGACCGTGGTTCGGATTCCACGTTAAACTGTAGCTTCTTATCTTATTAGGTGGTAGGGCTTATCCCGCCCGGGTTGGTACCGCCGCGCTGAACGAAACGTCAGTCGAAACGGCTATGTGAATAGCTTGTGTTTTCCGTCCAGTTCAGTGTAGCCGACATGAAATGAAGGGAAGCACTGACATGGCACCTCTACCTAGTTCACGCGGTGTTATGGGCTGACATCACGGATGCTGTAGGTGATGTAGTCAACCGTGCCAGTGTCTTTTTAGATAAATTAGGCCTGTATTCGAGTCTGTCTTAAAAAAATTGCTCATATTTTTTTTAATAACGTGGAATTTGATCAAGTCGTAGGTCACCGCCCTTCAACCTTTTCGCCGATTCAACGAAAATATTGCAAAAGCTGAAAGATTTTCCAATTACGACCGCTTCGGAACTCGCTCAGGCGTCAAAAGGGCGAGAGCAGGCAGCGTCACAGGCGAAGAAATCGCTGAGCCGTTGAAGATCGAAATATCAATAAAAATCTCACAATTAAGGCGTAGCCCGCACTGCGAATATTATCCGCGCGGAATAAAATGGCAGCGGGCAGGGCACATCAGCCGACGACCGGGAGGACTGGAGGAAAATGATTTAGCCCTGACAGACAATTCTAGAGAATATATTTTTAATACAGCCAATTTGTGCTCAAAATTGCCCCCAGCGGGAAGAGTTTTCGGGGTGCTGAATCCGAATCTGAGGTTTTCTAAGAAAAATTTCGTGACGAAACATTGAAAAAAAAAAGAATTTTTTTTTAGATTTTTTTAACATGCAAAATGTTCAAATTCTTGAAGTCCGAAATTGTACAATTTTGTATTACGGTTTGTGACACCTTTCCTTTCAGAAAGTATTACATTTGCCCACTGCCTTACACTAAGTTTACCGCAATAAATAAAATAAAAATATAATACAATTTGCACCAAAACATCATTAAGGGTAAATTGCTTAAAGCTAAATTGCTTAAAAATTGGATAAAGAAATAAAAACATTGCTATACCTAATACCAATGCATCATGTTCACGAGTGCGCGTTAGTAACCAACAGTGTTGCCAGTTTCATACAACAAGAAGATTGGAAGTACTGTAGTATCGAAACACAAGCGCTGGTGAGCGACCACGCTGGGAGAGCAATATCCGCCGCGTGTGTGTGTGGGCAGCCCTGTCCGACTCGCCTCGCTTGTTACCCACAAGCGAGGCGAGTCGCTTGTGGGTAGTCAGAGATGGGTGATGTCGATGATAATTTTTTTAGATATATGTTTATTTGTAATATTCCAAAGG
Source organism: Nematopogon swammerdamellus (assembly GCA_946902875.1). Taxonomy (NCBI): domain Eukaryota; kingdom Metazoa; phylum Arthropoda; class Insecta; order Lepidoptera; family Adelidae; genus Nematopogon; species Nematopogon swammerdamellus. Next base: position 13,030,533 of record OX336359.1, read on the forward strand.
GAAGTCTCCGGTATGGCACCTACCTTCTCGAGGTGATATTGGCTGGTCGGAGCATGTGCTTTGGTACCTCCGACTAAGTCATTCATACCGGATTACATAAAAAAAAAATTATAATATGTTATTGAGCTTCTCGTAGGCAACATGATGAAGCCATGTTGCCTACGAGATGGCTACTTTGCCTAATAAATAAAATATGGGATGCCTAGCATAATCGTAGTTCCTTCGCGCGCGCGAAAAGGCCCGCACCTTGCGGAGACAGGGCTCGGAGGGACGACACGACACACTTATAAAAAAAAAAAAAATTGAGAGGTTAAACTCGGCCGAATTGTTAACACTGCACTGAATGAAGTCTAACGGCAGTGAAAAATAACCCTTATCCGTGTAGCCAGCGCGACCAAATAGAAAAACAGACATGGTATGAGACTAAGACATGGTATGGTATGATACTATGACATGGTATGGTATTAGACTAAGACATGGTATGATATGATACTAAGACATGATATGGTATGAGATTAAGACATGGTATGGTATTAGACTAAGACATGGTATGGTATGAGAATAAGACATGGTATGGTATGAGAATAAACATGGTATGGTACGAGACTAAGACATAGTATGGTATGAGACTAAGACATGGTATGGTATGAGACTAAGACATGGTATGGCATGAGACTAAGACATGGTATGGTATGAGACTAAGACATGGTATGGTATGAGATTAAGACATGGTATGGTACCTAAATGCTTTTCTTCACTGCCCGTCTAAGAACGTCGAGAACGCATCTATCGACAGTTTTCCCCTCCCTAGCGAGCCCACACGATCGTGTAGGCGAGCGAGCCACATAGGCTTTTAGCGTTATGAAAGCTGACTCGGGGGCGGAACATTTGTCTTGTCTGCCTGTCTGTCTGTCTGTCATCAGTTTTGGGAGGCCATTTGAATTATTTACCTTTTTCCGAAATGGACTCTGGCGGTTTTTCGAATATTTTCGTTTTTATGAAAACCAGCATTGGGTATCTTTGCCAAGGGACCAATGGTGCAGTCGACGGAGCCAAAATTACCTCTCCTCGCGAAACCACGCTCAGTTAGGCGCCATAACAGCAGATTTGCGGACTGTTGCTGAGGTGTCTAACATAATTTATACGAGGTTTGAAGATCCCCAGGTTAAATAATTCAGGAAACACCCCTGGCGGTGCGACAAAGGAACGATTTTGAGAAACGATGTGTTCTCAAAAGTCGAATATCAACATTACAACGAAAAACCGGCCAAGTGCGAGTCGAACTCGCGCACCGAGCGTTCCGTATAGCCATGTCATGGTCGACGCCACTCACACCATCTATGGACTATTTAAAATGCTTCATACTCTTTTCGCTAGATGACGCGCATACACTTTTTAGTTTCTTGTATGGGGACACCCGTGAATTTTTTACTTTTTCTTATTTATTTATTGTTATATCGGCCATAATAACACATATTCTGTGAAAATTTCAACGAGCTACCTATGACGGTTCAAGAGATACAGCCCTCGGACAGACAGTGTCTGACAGACGACGGACGGACGGACGGACGGACAGACAGACAGACAGACAGACAGACAGACAGACAGACAGACAGACAGACAGACGGCGGCGTAGGCGAGGGCGTAGGCTTAGTAATAGGTTTTCGTACGGGGTACGGAAACCTAAAACGCGAGTACATACTTAGTACTAACATATAAAAATGAAAAATAAAATAAATACATAGTATTACATGATAAATAAATATAATTAATGATGCGATATGAATGTAATTAGTTATGCGATAACGACATGTGGTGGTTTGTGAAAGAAACCAGCTGTATTTGGGTATATAACTTCATACAATTTCATAGTAAAAATGTTTTCACTTTGTCATGAATTGCTGCATCTGTCATATAAATAAGCACATGCGCGTGTCTAAGCAGTGGTAAACATTTTTGTATAGACTAAGTGGACATTGAAAAAAATTCCAGTGAAGTTTCTTGTCAGTTCTTCTTCGCTGTGATAATAATCGAACTGGCGGAATGTTACAATGTACATATGATAAATCTGATCGCAGTGTACTGCCAATAGGTGCTAAATAAACAATAAACAACAATATTAGAAACCATTTATTATCCGAAAGGCGGATGGTTCTTCTAGTATATTTCTATTTATTTGACGTCAGCCATACTCTTTGGGTGAATTTAGCTGAAATGACAAAGTGACGTTGACCCACATAGCGAGTGACGGCTCTCTCGGCGTTTCATAATTAACCTAATAATAACCGCGAGAGAGAGGAGAGGTGCTGAGAGCACCCGCCCCCCATCTCTCTGTGGAGGCGGAGTCAGTAGACAGCAGGAGGAATATCGAGAATTCAAACATTCAAATTCAAAATTAAAAAAAAACCCGACGAAAAAAGAGCCAGTTTAAAATTTTAACGTGTGTGTGTATGTGTGTGTCTGTAGTCGTAGCTCCCAAACGGATGGACCGATTTGGATGCGGTTTTCTTTATTGGAAAGCTGGTTTAATCGAGATGGTTGTTAGCTATGTTTGTAATGAAGTAATTTAGTAATAAAAATATTATTATCTTTTTTAATTTTTTTTAATCAATAAAAATATTTATTTAATAAATAACAAAAAAGTAATACTAATAACTAAAGAAATAAACCTACCTAACAAACATTAAAATAACTATCAAAAGGGGCATTTTCAAATGTTCCTAGAACACTTGCTGCATTACCCCGCTGGATGGCAAGGCTTACCCTTTGAATGAAGTAGGCCCTTGATTGCGGGACGCCAGTAGCGTCCACCAGCAGAGGCCCAAGCCTCTTCAAGAAGCTTTTGGCTTCACTGCTCCACGGACCGAGGGTTTCAACCGCAAACGCAACAAATTCGAAATCTTGAATAATATTTGAATATTTGTTGCGTTTGAGGGTCTCCGCTCCGGCCGCGGCCGCGCCAGCCGCTCTTGAAGAGGCCCGAACGTGACTTGGAGCCAATGTGTCGACACAAGTGGCGTCCCACATCAATGACCTACCCTTAGCCCATGGCACCAGGGTGATACCATCGGGCCTCTTGCCATCCAGCCGGGAATAACCGCAAGGTTCTAGGATGCACGGTATGTTTGCTGTCAGAAGCGTGGACTTTATAATAAAATTTAAATTTTGATGCCTGGAGTTTCTACCTGCACTTTTGATACATGATAGTCCGTGGTGGCCATATATGTCGACTGGTGACCCACACACGCAAATATGACTTTCACAAATTTTGAGGCCTAAACGAAGTGCAACCGAAATTTTGGTGGTTTTCTGATCTAATAAAGTCCCTAGGTGACTCGATGGGTAAGCTTCAAGCCACGCTCCAGATTCTTTTTCTGAAACCGCCAAAATACGTGCACGATTAATTTCATTACAATTTTCAAGGAGAATGTTATGTTTCATTTTGACTATTGGAATATCCCACTTGGACTGGGCGACAGCTTGGCTTGGACACGGTGGTTGTTCGTCGGGACAAAGCACCTTCCAAGCAGAAATGGCTTCTTCGAAGTACGAAATCTCAAACTCACATAGTGAGGGACTTAATATCGAACCAATGAGAGCTGACGTACTATTAATTGAAGAAATGAAGGCCGGTAGACAAATATCCTCCACCTTTCTCAGACCGATTCCACCGTATTTTACGGGTAAAGTTGCTTGTTGCCAGGACGAATCAGACAATTTCGAATTCAGCAATTTTTCCAAGTTACAACGCAGAGAGTTATCAATTGAATTGATCAAATCGTTTTCCTTCCAAATCGGACTTGAGCGCAGAAAATAAGTGAGTTTCGGCATGTATATACAGTGGCGAAGCAAAAATAAAGCCATATGTGTATTAATGTCTTCCAATCGTTCACAAAATTTCGATATCGTCTCTGTTTTCTTCTCAATCAGTGGGCGTATACCTTCGGAAGTAACTGGAGCACCAAGAAGATAAAAGTTATCGTTTTCTAGAACTTGTATGTTTGGCGCTATTTCGTTGAACTTCTTAATAATTTCATCTTTTTCATCGTCCGATTTGAAAACATAAATTTCACATTTAGAAAAATTTAAATGAAGCCCGATTTCTTTGAAAGCAGTGATTATTGTATTTAAGTCTGTCAATACTGTGTCAACTTTCCTGCCCAAAGTTCCGTCGTCCAGGTACCATATATTCAGCTCTGAAGTTATTTGTTCAATAATACTATGGATTGACAGACTGAATATAGCCGGGCCCAGTGGATCTCCCTGCTGGCAACCAACGCTTGATGAAATTGGATCATTTTGATTGTAGAACAGATGAGTTGGTGAAGCATAGCATTGCCAGAGGTATGGGTAAATTTCGGGGATATTGTTTTGTATGGAATTGAGCATTGAGTCTCGTTCTAAACTGTTAAAGGCATTTTTTACATCAACTTTTATTATAACTTCAGCTTCTTTTTTTCTTGTTTTGTATGTTCGCACTGAGTGTACCGCTGCTTCACATCCTCCCTTGGTAGCAAAGCCTAGCTGTATTGGGCGAAATTTGGAGCCAAGCTTTCTGTAGATGCGGTTGCAGGCCAGTTTAGAAACCAATCTTCTGAAAGTACAGCCGACAGCTATTGGACGAACGCCACCACATTTTTTGTTTAAGGCAAAAAGGCTGGCCCCATACAGAAAAGGCACAAACGAAGCAATGACTTTGCCGGAAAGCATCAGGTTACATAATTTAGATAATTCTATTAGAAGTTCTGTACCCGCAACACCATTTGAGGTTGATGTTAGATCTTTCAAATGCTGTGGTCTTAGACCGTCGATTCCACCAGCAGAACCATTTGGAAATGATGCGATTGCTGCTGCCACTGCTTGTTCGGTCACTATCATGTAATTAGGTTCGTCTGTGGGTGGATCTGGTAGCTGGAGTAGACGAGACGGCGTAGGGTGTTTGTCTTTCAGAGCATTGTACGTTTCTGAGCAATCAGTTGCGAGGTCTTCCTCCGATGACAGTAGACGAACAGCGCCTCGAATGTCACCGTCTGAAACTTTATTCTCCACACATTTTAAAAGATTACATCCTGATTTTCGTAGCCTCGTTGTCTGTTGAATTTGGCCGTAATCATGTAACCGACTCTTTATTTTGCTGGTTAAAGATTTAGGATTCTGTTTGCTTTGTGGTTCGACGTTCAAGACTGTGTAAGTGAATAAGAAAAGTTCCTCCCAAGAATTTTGAGTGTTGTTATCTATGCACGATTTGATAACTTCCTTTAGTTTGGAGGCAACTGCAAATCTAGCTCCACGGGGGATTCTCCTTATGACTGGAATGTTCACTTTGTAACTTCGTAATTTGTGTAAAAATGTATCACTCGCTCCATGATGCTGAGTTGAAAAGGTTACGGTGTCCAAATTTAGATGAGGTTGTGATGAATGTATCTGGCTAGGGCGATGGCATCTTGAGGTATGAATTTTGAGTCCACGCTCACCTCGGAAATATCGAATGTCCGCACAGAGAGGACAGCGGATCTGTGGATTGTGTTGAAGTTGCGTCGGGAGTTGCGAGGAACTGTCAGATTGAGCCAGTAAATTTTGTGTAGCGGTCTGATGTACGACACTCGTTTGGTCAGTTGAAATCATTGATTATTACCTACCCCAAATAAAAATAAAATACTATTAAACAATAATGTAAGGACTAAAAGTAAATAAATAAAACTTAGCAGAAAATGACAAGGAAAAAATACAGTTGGCAGTTTTGACAGTTTTTATCTTAAAAAGTGAACTGATTTGAATGCGTTTTTTGAAAGAAAGCTTGCAATAAAAGTTAAATAAAAATAATCCCCGACCCTTAAAAATTAAAAAAATATTTCCGTTTACTTAAAGGAGTCGGGGGAACGCTAAGTAAATAAAATATAAAAACTCAGAGCTGCGCGGGTATTTACTTAGCGGTCCCCCGACTCCTATTTTAAATTTGTAATTAAACTTTTTCTACATTGAAGATATAAATAAAAGCTTTTAAGACACTCATAAAAGCGGTCAGTTGTCTTGACTCTCGCCCGTCGTCGTCCAAAAGAAAACAATTTTTCTTGGCCGCGATACGTAAGCATTAATCAAAATTATGAAAATAATCTCTAGGGAGATGTAAATATCTCTAATGCCTAATATTAATTTAAATTTATTTTATTTAGTCGGATGACGAATACACGAAGACAAAATTTCCCTCCGCGGAGAATAGGGCTGACATTCATAGTCGTTCCAAAGTTCGAAGCTTAGCACTGTCTAAGCTAAGCACGAGTCCGATTAAAGTTCAGTAACATTTTGTACAGGACTCTCATAGTCCGAGACTAACGCTTAGAACGAACTATACTAAGCCAAGTAATAGTACAAGTTAATGGTCTCTTTTTTTTCTTTTTCTGGTGGGATTCGCAACATTGCTCATACTGAAATATAGGGTGTTTTTCGTAGAGATCCCCCATTTCATCAAAGTTGACTGTCACACTCACGCACGCTGTCAGTCAAACCGCCCGTCACTGGACACTGGCAGTAATAAACGAATTTCCTATTCGTTTGGTTGCCTGCCACTATTAAAAAAAAAAATAACCTGTCGTGAGGTGACAGGACAGCCAGTGTGTCAATGCTCTGCGTATCCTATTCTGCGCTACTCCCTCATTTGTACTAACATGAAAGAGACAGAAAACCCGTAAGTTCGCTTTCGAAGCTAAAGTCGTCGTGAGACTAGACTTGGACTTGGCTTAGTTTTCAAACTCAAAGACGGTTGCTTAGCGCGCGCACGGCTTGTCTATGAGAGTGGTAAACGTCAAAGTTTGAACTCAAAGACCAAATCAGAGCAGAGACGGACTAAGCACGCTCGTTGCGACTATGAATGTCACTCATAGTCTTCAAAATAATAAGAATTTACCAAACGAACGAGTGAGGGCTCAGTCAGCACCACATCACCCCTCCAGAATCAAACAATAGGACGCTTTTAACCTTTCTCAAATCCGAACGCGTTTGCACGATTCTGAGCGCTCACATTTCATAGCAGCGGTCAAATAAATTTACACTCAGAAACGACATCGTCATACATTGTTAACCAACATTTGGTGTGCAAGCACTCCATTTGGGGCAGACGGAAGACGCGTGAGCGAACAAGCGTGACAGACGAATTTGTAATTTCATATTTGTGCCGGTATTTTAAAACAATAGTTCCACTGTATTTTTTTTTTATGTAAACCAGTATGGGTGGCTGTGCCGAGGGACCAATGGTGCAGTCGGCAGAGCCAAAATCACCTCTCCTCGCGAAACCACGCTCAGTTAGGTGCCATGCCAGCAGATTTGCGGACTGTTGCTAGGCTGTCTAGCCCGTTGATACGACGCTTGAAGATACCCAGGTTAAAGGATTCAGGAAATACACTCGCTGGAAGACAGTTCCACATTATAGCGGTGCGACAAAGAAACGATTTAGAGAACCGATGGGTTCTCAAAAGCCCAATGTCAACAACAAAAGGGTGTTGAGTCTCTCTGCGTACTGTATATCTCCATGTGCATATTTATTTATTTATTTATTTGGAAACTTAACAGCTATAATACTGGACGGTTACAATAAAATAAAAAATAAATACTCGTAGTTATCGTAAAAGGCGACTAAGAGATAAGGGCAAGATGCAGTGCCAAAGGGCGAAAGGGTAGCCACTTCACACCTTGGCACGGTGCTGCTAAAGTTTTTCAGTATGTAACTGTCTACGTCCCTTACTTGGTGCTTGATAGTTACCTATTTTATCCTAATGCTTTGCTAACGTGGGGGTCGGCGTTGTGCGCCAATTCACCCGAGTTCTTGCACCACAACACCGATTACTCTGTTTACCTGGTGTGTCGGAATACAGCGTTATGGTATGTATGTTCTTTCACGTTCTGGACAAGTTGATGCCGCTTCAAGTTAATTATTTCTTTGGCAGTGTTAATACTTTGACCTTTGAATTAATCCCAATCCATTTGACTCTGAACGTAAATTAAGGGATTCCAAATTTTAATGAGAATATCAAGTGCAGATGAAATGTACCGTTATCTAAGGGCTCCGTAGAAGATCTGATGCGATCGTTTGTTGACTGTCTTGCTTTTCTCAGTTGTACCTTGATTCTATAGAAGCTTTTAGGTTTTCAACCTCTTTGTTGTTGTAAAATTTTAAGTCCTATAGACGGACTAAACGCTATTTTATTTATAAATAAATAAAATGAAAATATCGAGTTACAAAAAAATTGTTTTATAGAAGTCAGCATCGGTAGCTCAGTGGTGCGGTCGGTCGCCGGTTGTTAAGCAACCCTGAGCGCGGTCAGTACTTGGATGTGTGCCGTTGGAGCCTGACCGTGGTTCAGATTCCACAAAACTGTAGGTCCCTTCCCTTCTTACCTTACTAGGTGGTAGGGTTTATTCCGGCCGGGATGGTACCACCGTACTGAGCGAAACGTCGGTCGAAACGGCTATGTAACTAGTTCGTATTTTCCTTCCAGTTCAGTGTAGCCGACATGAAATGAAGGAAATCACTGACATGGCACCTAGTTCACCCAGTGTATGGGCGGACATATCGGATTTTGTAGGTGATGTAGCCAATCGATGGCTTTTTTCCACTTATTTTATTGTATACTAAAGTTAAAAATACAAAATACTTCAAATAATACTGCGTGGGGCCGGTACTTACAAAGAATAGCCCGACTGCATCTCTCTCCGTGCATGTCCTAAAAGGCGACTTAGGGATAAGGACAATATGCCGTGCTAAAGGGCGACAGGTTAGACACATTTCACCTTGGAACGGTCTTTCCACCGAGACTCACCGAGTCATGCAGTAGGTGGGTCTTCGTCGATGGTCTTCGTGCATTACTTGCTGCTTGATAGTTATCTTGTCCGAATGCTTTACTAAGCGTTCGGTGTTGTGCTGTAATTTACAAGAGTACCTGCAGCACAACTCTGATTACTATGCTTACCCCGATTGTCGGGATACAGCGTGTGGTATGTATGGTTGTATGTAGAAAATACTTCATTACTCCAAAAACAGAAGAAATCGTAACACATAATTTGTCATGAGGTGCAAAGGCAAGTGGCAGAGATTTCTTACAGTTAAACTTTGTATGTTTGAGAGTCGTATGTTGTGATATACAGAGTGTTGTAACGGCCAGTACATTAATTTCACCAGCGCAATCGTCATGTTTTTCCGATACAAAAAAGTAAATAAAGTTTTTCTATAAAGTGTCTAGTTTTCGAGATATTAATTTTTGAAATGTATGTTTTCGTCAAGTGTAATAGGCGCGCGCGGGGGGAGGATGCTGGCGCGGGAATGGTCGGGGTCGAAAAACTAACGCCGCGCTGGCGCCGCGCATCTCCTCGCTCCGGGCACTCGTCCTTGCTCGCTCACTCACCGCGCGCCTTTCATTTCCACGTTCGTGCGGAACATTAGATCCTTTTTACACTAAATAAATCAATTAGTTTGTATGAAAACTGAAACTTTTTATTTAAAGGGAATTCAGAATAAAGCGATTTGACTTTCTTGTTACTATTGATCCCAATAATGATTTCCTAAATTTAATGTACTGGCCGTTACAACATCCTGTATAGGTATGTAGGTAGTAAGCAAACGACTTTATTGTGTATATCTAGTATACCTATTTTAATTTAATTTTTGTTTGCTATACGTGTAAGACCATTGTGTTGGCGTTAAACGTCGACGGAACCCTAGATTTGTGTACTTCTCAGTACTTAACAGACTTTTTTAATCAAGTCAACTTCTAAAAATTGTGGAATTTCTGCGTCGCCGTCGTGAAAGTGACATTTTATGAAAGGAAGGTCGATAATTTTTTTATTTTTACTTAAACTTTTTTTAATAAAAAATTTCGAAAACATTCTTCTACATCACTTTAATCTATTGAAGGGACTTACTGAAATTTGCTGTATTGTCCGTAGTAGGTGATGTAGCCAAACATGAAGCGGCGGGTGGCAGAGTGGTTTGGGCATCGGCTTCTCATGCGGGAGGTCCGACGTTCCAATCCGGTCGGCGTGCACCAATGAGTTTTTTTTTCTGACGAAAAAATTTACGTGCATACCTACACCTGCTGCTTTACCGTTCGGAACCGATGTAAATCTGTAAGTCCCTTCCTTTGCCCCTTACTAGGTGGTAGGCCCAAATTATAGCCGACTGGGTTGGCACGACCGTACTAGATGTAAGATGGCCACATAGCAGCCTCGGTTGTGTTCTCCTCTAGTCCAGTATAGCCAGCAATCCAGGGAAGTCTCCGGTATGGCACCTACCTTCTCGGAGGTGATATTGGCTAGTCAGAGCATGTGCTTTGGCCCCTCTGACTCAGCCACCCATACCGGATTACATTAAAAAAAAAATTACAGTTTCCTTCGGGCGTGCATAACTTTTTTCTCTTTCGGAATTTGATAAGTGCATCTCTTTCGTGCATATATCACGGCCGCATTGAACGGTCGAAAAGGCGCTACCCCTCCATCGTTACGTCAATGCGATACAACAATGCGTGAGGTACGATTCTATAACAGGGCGGTCTTCAAAAGTCTACGTCAGTTGGACGCCTCAAAGAGCAGTGGTCCGTCCGGTGCGGCGGACCTGCGCGTGTACTAAAAATGTGTGCACTAGAATTGACACCTATCCTCACTCGTCTCTTTAGACGCTCTTTCTCCACCGGTATCGTGCCTGCTTGCTGGAGGAAGGCCTCGGTCCAACCAGTGCCCAAAAAGGGCAACTCAGCTGACCCCAAAAACTATCGGCCCATTGCGATAACCTCTCTCCTCTGTAAGGTTATGGAGCGGATCATAAACTCCCAGCTCCTGACTTATCTAGAAGCTCATAAACTCCTTGACGATAAGCAGTACGGTTTCCGTAAACAGCGATCGTCAGGAGATCTTCTAGTTTATGTCACGCATATATGGGCTGAGAGATTGGACAACTTTGGAGAGTCGCTGGCGGTCGCTTTAGATATATCTAAGGCGTTCGATCGTGTTTGGCACCGAGGTCTCCTTAGCAAGCTTCCGGCCCACGGTGTCCCTTCGTCCCTTTGTAATTGGGTCGCCAGCTTCTTGCGAAGCCGATCAATTTTTGTAACTGTCGACGGTGCAAGATCAGCTGACTTCCCAATAAACGCTGGCGTTCCTCAGGGCTCGGTGCTGTCGCCTACATTATTCTTGTTATTTATTAACGATTTGCTGTGCCTAGGTAACATTCACAGTTATGCAGACGACAGCACAGCACACGAGGGTTACATCAAGGACTGGACTGCTAGAGACGTGCGCATTAACGAAGCTCGACGTCTGACGGTTGAAAGAGTAGACGGTGCTCTATTTAAGGTAGCCTACTGGGGCCGCGAGAACCTTGTAGATTTGAACGTCAGAAAAACACAAGCTTGTGCCTTCTCTACCAAGGCCGACCGGTTTCCCTCCTAAGCCACGTTTCAGGGTACGGTTGTACCCAACAATGACAAATTGGACCTCCTGGGCGTGGAACTGACCAAAGATGTAGGATTTAGGAGCTTTATAGAGTCCAAAGCTACCCTTGCCTCCAGGAAATTGGGCGTCCTCTACCGTAGCAGGCGATTCTTCTCACCGACGCAACTCCTTATGCTATACAAAGCGCAAGTTCGCCCGGTGATGGAGTATTGCAGTCATCTGTGGGAAGGATCCCCCCTTTACCTGTTGGCCTCCTTGGACTCTATCCAGCGCCGCGCCATCCGCCTAATTGGTGATCCCAAGCTCACGGAGGGACTTGAATCATTGCAACACAGGCGAACAATTGGTTCCCTTAGCCTGTTTTATAGGTACTACCATTGCCGATGTTCCGAAGAACTGGCTTCCCTCATCCCTCCTGCCCCGATCCGTATTCGTCACACCCGCCGGACTCGCTCGGAACATCCATATGTTGTTGACACACAACTTCTGAGAACGCATCGCTTTTCGAAATCGTTCCTATGTCGTACGGCGAAAATATGGAACGGTCTTCCGGTAAGTGTGTTCCCCACCACCTATAACCTGGGAATCTTCAAAAGGCGTGTTAATAAATTAGACAACAACCTCTTTGTCCGCCTTGTAGCTGGCATGGCGCCTCTCTGAGCGTGGTTTCGCGAGGAGTGGGGTTATTGGCTGTGTCTTAATCGTTCTTTGAACTTTTGGGCACAGCCATCCGTGACGGTAGTCTATAAAAAAAAAAAAAAGGTTGAAAGGGCTTTAACAAATGTTGTTGTACCTGCTTCAGTAAGTATAGCTGAAACGACCGAAGGAAATGACTGACACGGCATCTATTTCTTACAGGAACACGGGCGCAGTAGGACGTGCCAAGCAAGATAGGTTTAGTTTAGAGGGTAATAGCGACTAGTAGGATGTCGCTATTAACACGGGAAATCTATTTACCCGACTACGCCGAAGCTAAAAATTGTTTCCTTACGATGTACGCTCGCAGAAAAAGGTGGTAGACAGATGTTTTTTATATGGAATCTGACACGGTTTGTTACATCACCTACAACATCCGTGATTTCAGACCATAACACCGGGTGAATTAGGTGCCATGTCAGTGCTTTCCTTCATTTTATGTCGGCTACACTGAACTGAACGGAAAACACGAACTATTTACATAGTCGTTTCGACCGACGTTTCATTCAGTGTGGTGGTACCAACCCGAGTGGGATAAAGCCTACCACCTAGTAAGGTAAGAAGGGAAGGGACCTACAGTTTTACGTGGAATCCGAACCACGGTCAGCCTCCAGCGGTCGAGCGGTCACCAAGTACTGACCGCGCTCAGCTGTTGCTGCAGTTGTTGCTTAACAACAGTCGACCGACCGCACCACTGTGCTACCGAGGCCGACAAGAGTTAACTATGAGTATGAGTATGTCAGCCTCGATAGCTTAGTGGTGCAGACAGTCAACTGTCGCTATTGAATGTTAAGCAACGCTGGGTGCGGTCAGTACTTGGATGACCGTTGGAGGCTGACCGAGGTTCGGATTCCTCGTAAAACTGTAGGTCCCTTCCCTCCTAATCTTACTTGGTGGTAGGGTTTAACCCGCCCGGGTCGTTACCACCGCACTGAATGAAACGTCGGTCGAAACGGCTATGTAAATAGTTTGTGTTTTCCGACCAGTTCAGTGTAGCCGGCACGATCAAAGTGGGAAGCACTGAAATGGCACCTAGTTCACCCGGTGTTATGGGCTGACATCACGGACGTTGTAGGTGATGTAGTCAACCGTGTCAGTTACCATAAAAAAAAATGTTCCGGAATGAGAAACGCGAAAGCTTGACGGTATATAGGTACCTTTTATGGAATCTCACACTGCTTACCTTATTAAATATTTGTTTTAAAAATGCATAGGTACCAACGCATTACTCAGCACTTAATAATGTGAACAGTGTACTTTAATTAAAATTAATTAACGTTAAATTAACATGAATTGTTATCTTAGATGGTACGCACGAGAATTAAATTTCGTAAATGATATTTGTACTTGCCTCTTTGCTGTATTTTTCGTAATCTTTTCATCTCCAGTTTTACCATGGTTTGTAGATTTTATACATAGCGTCACGCCTATTTCCCAGTGGGGCAGGCAAAGACAACGGATCTCCACGTGCCACGATCCTGACACACCTCTGCCCCCTCTTCCATTCTCATAATGTTCTTCATACATGCTCGTCGGTTACGGGTACTACGCACTTGACCTTTTTTCTCTTTTTGATCTGTACCCTTATCACGAGATTTAACCTACACCGCATACGCTACGCCGTGTTCTCCGCATCATTTTGTATGGAGAAACGAAGCAGCGCCTCTAGTGATAGATTTGCTAACTTCGTTTCTCCATACAAAATGATGCGGAGAACACGGCGTAGCGTATGCGGTGTAGGTTAAATCTCGTGATAAGGGTACTGTACCCTAATCACGAGATTTAACCTACTACGCTACGCCGTGTTCTCCGCATCATTTTGCATGGAGAAACGGAGCAGCGCCTCTAGTGATGGATTTGCGAACTTCGTTTCTCCATACGAAATGATGCGGAGAACACGGCGTAGCGTAGCACACGGTGTAGGTTAAATAAATCTAGTGACAAGGGTACTGGTCTAGGTACTCGTAGCTGCGTCTAAGGCGGGTCCCCGACACTTCCACTCACATTCGCTCCATACATTTATTTTGTTGGTCTCCTGGACCGGACTGGACGGATACAACTATTTACATAGCCGTTTCAACTGACCTTTCATCCTGTGAGTAGGTATCAACCCGGGCGGGATACACCCTACCACCTAGTAAGTTAAGAAGGGAAGGGATCTACAGTTTACGTGTTATTTTATATTATTTAATTTGTTATATATAAAGGTAACAACGCACTGAATGAAACGTCGTCGGTCGAAACGAATAGTACTTTAAAAGAATAGCCCCACTGCATCTCTCCCCTCTCCTACGGCATCGTGTATGTCGTAAAAAGCGACTAAGGGATATGACTCCCTTCTTATACTACTAGGTGGTAGTGTTTAACCCGCCCGGGTTGGTACCACCGCACTGAATGAAAGGTCGGTCGAAACGGCTATGTAAACAGTTCGGGTTTTCCGTCCAGTTCAGTGTAGCCGATATGTAATGAAGGGAAGCACTGGCATGGCACCTAGTTCACCCGGTGTTCTGGGCTGACATTACACATGTTGTAGGTGATGTAGCCAACCGTGTCAGTTTCCATAAAAAAATCGTCCATTTAAAATATTGTATTATTTTGTTCCAGGTATGAATGAAGACGCCTCACACGCTTCCCCGATACTCGAGACACCAGGGTGAAGTGACTTTGTATAAACGGTTTTTACGCTGTCGGTACTGCACAAATTATATTATTAGAACACTTAATTTTAACCCGAGCAGCGGATAATTATATCGCTACACGCGCTACTGGCGAGGATAATTACATTCTATAGTAGAGAGTTTCGTCTATTAACCCTTTGGCTCTGGAAGCATTATTTATAAATCTTCCTTCGCCTACACCAGGTGGCGGCCGCGATCGGCGCCGGCGCATTACTCTCGAAAAAAAATCATTTTGGAAGATTTTTCCATAAAACTTCATGAACTAACATATGGATTGTATTTACAGATAAATATTCTAGCTATAAATGGCATTTTTTTATTTACATTACGTATTCTAGGTGACAAAATTATTTTGTAAAGTTGTTCTATGTGAAAATCGCGACCTCTCTCAGGTTTTTTTTTTTTATAAATTTATTAGACCGCGAATCGGTCATATAGTATTTTTATTATAAACACTAATAAATAACGGACCTAATCATACCTTTCTTGTGTATCAGCAGCCCCCCGTGTCGTTCACAATAAAATTTGTATGTGGAAATTTGTATGGTTTGTATTATTTGTATGGAGAAAACTAAGTCACAAAAATTGCTAATTTCTCGTAAATGTACTGCATACAAACACTATACGGCATATATTATTTCAACTACAGGAACTAAATGACACTTCTATCACCTCACTTTATCCAGAAAACAGATTTATATCGAGAAACAAGCCTCTAAAAACAGCCGAAATTGGTACCGAAAAGGAGGCATTTTCTTAGTATTTTTACGAAAAATTCAGATCAACTCAGCACAAACAAATGCACTCAATACATCCGGAATATAATGAAAAAGAGAAAAAACATCACTTATGGGTTCATCTGCACAAAAAAACACTCAGCAAACCCGAAAACAGAAGAGCAACGTACAACGCCCTCCTAATATAACCGCTGTCTTGATGACACTGACAGGGCGGTAAATCTGACATTTCTCTATGGGAGATGTTGGCCGCCTGAAAGGCTAAAGGATTCTACTATTTGAATTAATTACTGCCAGGTGCCACGGCTAAGTGAGATACAAGAATAAAATAATTTTGTTGGGGCCTCCCAACGAAACACGGAAAAAAAAGAAAGCGGCCGATATCGGCCGCTCCATTCGTAAAGGTATAATCTATAAAGCGGCCGATATCGGCCGCTCCATTGGCAAAAGGTTAAGGGAGGTTCGATATTTTGTACAGATACGTGTTTTTGATCAATAAAACGTGTTTTGGTCCAAGGGCGTTCACATACATAAAAAAAAATACATGTATTTTTAAAAATCGATTTATATAAGAAAACATACAGCCATTCACTTAATGTATGTAGGTAGATACATTTTTTATGTCTTAACTAGCTTTTGCCTGCGGCTTCGCTCTCGTGAAATTCGTATTTAAAAATGTATGAAATAAAAAAATAAAAATCGAACCCTAGAGTTGAAGGCGGTCGGTTATTTTTGCTTGCTTTAGCACCACCGCCTTCAACTCTAGGGTTCGATTTTTATTTTTTTATTTCATTCATTTTTGAAGGCGGTTTTTATATTTTTTTAAATAGTTTTTTATTTCACAGTTTTTTTAGTAATTTTTATTTGCTATTAATGTACCCGGCGGAATCGCTCGGCCTTCGGCCTCGCGATTCCGCCTCGCTTTCCAATCCGATCTTGACCAAAAAAAAAATGGGACCACCTTGGAGCTAGACTGAACCAAACACAAAAAGAATTATCGAAATCGGTTCACAATTGGGGAAGATATTGCTGAACATACATAAAAAAAAATACATACAGCCGAACATAGAACCTTCTCCTTTTTTGAAGTCGGTTAAAAAGAAGAAAGTAAGTAAGCCCGCTACCGTACCTTTATTTCGGCGCGCGGAACAATTCGGTTTGTATGGGAGGCCACATCTTAGCGTAACCGGAACTGAATTTTGTTAAGCCTATCCTGTGTCACTTATAGTTAAGTGTACTTGTACTAAGTTTCAACGAATTCTGATGATAGATTTAAGAGTTATGGAGGAACATACATACATATAGAAAAGATTTCAAAAAATCGTCAATTTAGTTTTAGTATCATACATAGAATCTACAAACGCAATATCTCATAAAACAAAGTAACTTACTCCATGACTATCCCTTACATATTTATTATTAGTAGTATTGATATTGATTGATTGATTGATGTAAGGCCAATTACATGTTTCCCTGATTAGTATTTTTTTTTATGTTTGCGCAGGGCATAAACTGAGGTACCTATCTATAGGTATGTGTGGTGTACGTACATACCACACGCTGTATATATTCCGACGCGATCGCAGAGTAATCGGTATTGTGCTGCAAGCACTCTGGTAAATTATACCACGACACCGACCACCACGTTTCGCATATTATTCGGACAAGATAACGATCAAGCGGCAAGTGAGGCACGAAGACCCACCTGCTGCATGACTCGGTTGAAGGACCGTGCCTAGGTCTGCCCTTACCCCTTCGTCGCCTTTTACGACATGCACGGGGAGAGATGCAGGGGGTCTTTTCTTTTTGAGTACCGGCGCGTCCCCACACGGTACTTCACAGTCATAGCTCCATTTAAAATTGGGAGTGTCATGTGAACAAATTTCCAATTTGGCCAAATTATAAGCCTTTACAAAACGATGAATGGCTGAACGAACGATTGCCTATACTTACCTAGTTAAAACGCATACAAATTACAAAGGAGATAGCACGCGCAAGCGCAGATAGGCGAGACCGGAAGCGGAAACGCTCGCTGTATGAGAGTGCATCGCGTCCGCGTGAGGGGAATAACCCATGAAAATACATACCTAGAAATCGCATAAACTTTTATATGACGCGATAGAAAAGTGCGCGAAGACGACATAACATTGCGACATGTGGCGCCGAGCCACCCATAAGATGTCTAACGACGCCCGTGGATATTCGGTCGCACGCGGGGTTTGCGAATGTCATGCCGGCCTGACAGGTGCCTATTCACGCCCCTCTTGAAGGAGCCGAGACTGTATTTGGGCAAATATATGGGCAGGGAGAGCGTTCCAGAGTTTGCCGGTTCTGTAGAGGAAACATCGGCAGAAACGATTATGGTACGTATCCGCGGTAAGTCCAGCGTACAAATTTAGTGTTGCCAACTCCTCCTTTACGAAACGAGCCAAAGGAGTACCAAAATAGAGCAAAAAAAAAAAAACGTAAAAGCAATAGAAAAATATGAAACTCTGCTCTGAAGACGATTCCAAGTGCTCTTGAAAAGGAGCTAAAAGTGCTGCAATGGAATACCTACTTTTTAGAGCTGACGGCTAAGATTTAGAGCTAGTAGGTCAGTCAGTCGTGTAAGCGTCCACTTGATATCATCATCATCATCATCACTCATCATCAGTGACAAAATTGAACCCTGAATAGCCACTGTTTAAATTTTTCATTTCGTCCCACCGTCAGTCAGTCAGCGAGCGAGCGTCCACTGCTGGACATACGCCTCTCCAATTTTCCTCCAGTCCTCCCGACCTTCAGCGGTACGGAACCACTGCTTTCCGCCGACGCACTTGATGTCGTCCCACCTGGCGGGTGGTCTTCCCACACTCCGTTTTCCTTTCCACGGCCGCTAGTGTAAAACACGGTTACTCCAACGGTCGTCGCTAGTAAACCGCTCTAAAAGAGCTGACTTGGCAACACTTATTGGTGCAATAAAGCATTTTCCATCTATCTATCTACAGGAATTCCAAAATTTCAGAATTGAGGTGATCCAAAAAGAAAGCATACAAACAAACACCTCACTCAGCACGTTCCGTCCTGGAGGCGGGTTTGACAAACTGACGCTAATCCAAGGTTAACTGTCGTTCGCCGCGTCGTCGTCGTCGACGCGCGGAGTGACCGTATTGTAATCCAATCATGGGCCGACTTGACTGAATGCGAGTCGTTCATCGACTGCCGTCCGCGCCGCGTTTATCGCCTCGCTTCTTGGCTACAATGAGCGGCGGGGAATTTAGACGGTTCGGTTTCGTACATGGAACCATTTTTTATTAAATGTTATTTAATCTTTAGGTTAACACACTTAATTCCTCGTAAAACTGTAGGTCCCTTCCCTCCTAATCTTACTTGGTGGTAGGGTTTAACCCGCCCGGGTTGGTACCACCGCACTGAATGAAACGTCGGTCGAAACGGCTATGTAAATAGTTTGTGTTTTCCGGCCAGTTCAGTGTAGCCGGCAAGATCAAAGGGGGAAGCACTGACATGGCACTTAGTTCACCCGGTGTTATGGGCTGACATCACGGACGTTGTAGGTGATGTAGCCAACCGTGTCAGTTTCCATAAAAAATAAAAAAAACTTGATATGTCGTTTTTCTAAACATAAAATTCTCTTTCTAAAAACACTTCACCCTGAACACCTATGTAAGAAACTAAAAAATGTATGAGCGCCATCTACCGAAAACAGTATGAAGCATTTTAACTAATCATGAATTTTAACTAATATGAAGCATTTAATAAAAGACGCCATAGATGGCGTGAGTGGCGCTGACCATGACATGGCGATACGGAACCCTACTTTATTCTTTAATCTTTATTCATCATTCGGAATGGTAGTACACTACGCTAGAATTTGTCCTGTTTAGTTTTTACAATCCGGTTCGATTACACCCATAAAGAAGAGCCGGCAAGAAACTTCGCAGGGTTCTTTTTTTTATAACTTCTTCAATTACAATAGATTGTGACTAGCTACACAATAGACACCGCTTACAGTGTTAAGATATAGTTTGAGAGCTAGAATAACTATAATTTAAGCTTGATAATTCTGACCACATAAAATCAAAAGTAAAAAGTAAAAGTATAAATAAAATCAGGTGTATAGAGCCTTTGTCAGAAATTGTTGATACATATCGTATCAAGTCATGTCAATTATAAATATTCATACCACATTGTAGTACAATGTCAAAAAATAAATAAATAAATTTGATACTTAATGTATCAATTAGTAGTAATGTATCAAGCGCGAGTAGTGTACTCGCGCTTGGCCGTTTTTTTAATATGGCTGGACGTTTTCCCTAGGACTTCCGGTATTAATTTTTTTTAGTTCACCTCATTCTCACTTTTATTTCAACGGTCCTCGCGCCTCGTATAATAATTTCGTCACGTGTCGTGAAACCTCAGATCAAGGTTCAGTTTAATTCGTTGGTTCAGTCTATTCCAAAATCACCAACAGTAATTCGATCGACGAGATTCCAGCCCGAGCGGTGTTGCTAAGTCGCGTCTCGGGTCCACCTCGGGTCAGTGTAGCCTATCCGATGACGATTAGATTAACTTACAAGCAAACAACACGTTTAGTACGTTGAACCTGACCCCGACGCGCGCGATGTCAATACAAACAGAACTGTTGTCATCGTGTTTTTAATTATGAGGTTAATGTGGCCAGTGTATAATGTGCGCACGTCATATTTCACTAATGAGAATTTTGTTTGCTTCTCTCTCTCTCTCTCTCTCTCTCTCTCTCTCTCTCTCTCTCTCTCCTCTCTCTCTCTCTCTCTCTCTCTCTCTCTCTCTCTCTCTCTCTCTCTCTCTCTCTCTCTCTCTCTCTCTCTCTCTCTCTTACTTAGCTGTTTCTCTTAAATCGTTCAAAAGTGACAGAGGCCTAGTAACCTATAATTTAGCAATGAAGTCGACTTTAGGGGAGTGCCTGATAAATAAGTGATTAACCCCGTTTTTATAACTGTGCACTTGGAGCTGTCAAAGTCGTTAGGTTGGCAGGACTGAATTAACCCCCCGCTTACTTCCTCACCTCTCCGCCGACGGGTCAGTCACTTAGGGAATCTGGTGTACAATTGTTTGATAATCTCAGGTAACCTTAGGTGGGAGTCCGAGGAATCTGGAAATCTTACGCGGTCTCGAGTAATCCCAGGGAATCTAGGAATCCCAAGGGAATTTAGGAATCCCAAAGACATCATTGGCAATCCGTTAAAAATCTTGGTAATCTCAGGTAATCTTAGGTATCCTCTAGGAATCTTTGGTAATCCCTAAGAATCTTTGGTAGTCCTTAGAAATCTTACGAAATCCTGGAATCTTTGGTAATCCTAGAAATCTTTGGTTATCCCTTAGAAATCTTTGGTTGTCCTTAAAGAATCTTGCAAATCCCTAGGAATCTTTGGAATCCTTCGGAATCTGGAAATCACAAGGTAATCCTGGTAATCTTTCCTAAATCTAGTGTATACTTTTTGCTCTAGTGACACTAACCCCTCGCTCTCCGCCGACGCCTGTCACGCCTATCAACCAAAAAAAGGCGGTAATCCTATTCGCACGCCACTGTGCAGTGATTCGGTTTCGTTTCCTGATTGGTCTAATTTTCAAATTTATTTATAAACTGGCATGGCTGGCTTTGCCCAGCAATCTGTTGAATGAAGGCAATCAGACATAGCACAGCCAAAACACCTCTCCTTGCGAAACGGCGCTCATTGAGCCGACCGCTCCGTGCCGAGCAATGAGCCGGACAAACTGGTCATCGGGAAATTAGTTCACGCGCCTTTTGAAGCCGCCCAGGTTGTAGGAGTCAGATAATGCGTTCACACCGGAAAATCATTTCATATTATGTCTGTGCGACGTAGGAGCGATTTTCAGAAGCGGTTTATCCAGACAAGTTGGAAATTGCATGCTTCACACATTTTAGTTTTATAATGGATTTTCAGACACACGTTAGTTTAAAAAAAATCCACTTGGCAAAAAATCATTGATCAATGAATAAAGTGGACCTAAAGCAAGATGAATAAATGTTAACAAAATCAACAGAGACAACAAAATCTGCACCCCCACACCTAAAAGCAAGCCTGTGGCCTAGTGCCTAGCTCTGAGCACACATAATTTTATTAATTAAAATTATAAATTACACCCAATGCAGTTTCATTTATAAAATTGTTTTAATTGCAATTTAGAAACAATACGTAGGCAGGCTTATGGTTTATTTACCGTAAAATAACAAAAATAGATAGTATGCCCTAGGAATAATTTATTATTATTATCACTAGTCTAACAAAAATTACTATAAATCATTTATTGTAGGTACTACGAAAACCGACGAAAACTTTTTGGTACAAGTCGATCTCACAACATTGAATTTTTTTGTAGGTAAATCTTAATAGAAAAAAGTATGGGAACCACTGCTATATGTGGTATATTATACGTATGTATGTATACAGATGTAGGCTCGCAGTTATAGCTGCACGGTTAAAGCTCCGTGCCGGGAAATAGAGATAAACGATCTGCAGCGGGCGGCGATATCTTCTCCATCCGTAGGGCTGCGGTTATGTTGGGGCAGGGGCAGGGCTATTCGTAGCCAAACAGAGATTATTAACTAAGAACATGTAGGTATGCCAAACAGAGATTATTAACTAAGAACTGGGAGTGTCCTATTTGATTTCCTACGAATAGACCTACCAGGCGGGACAGTGATATTCGCAGGTATGAGGTATTCGTAGGTACGAACTGCACTAATGTTGAGGCGGCGCATGTCGTTTTTGTTACGTTTCGTTGAAAACTCCCATAGTGCAGTTTGCATACCTGCATGCAGGTTTACCTACTAATAGACATTCCCGATCGGACAGGGCTATTCGTAATACCTACGAATAGACACTTCCGTTATGTTGAGCCGCCCGGAGGCGAAGTGCGAACGCGGCTTACTATTAAAGGCATCCATCATCTGTACGTATGTAACGCGTAAACTCGAAAATGGCTTAACCGATTTATATGCATATAGTTTTAGGAAATGTGACAAACGAAAAAAATATATAATGATTAACCGAACTGAAATGCAATTTGCTTCACTTAAGTTATTGTTATTTGTGTGTTTTTTATGGCGAAATAAATATCTGAATCTTGAATCATATCTCGTAGGTATGTATCATCAAGATATTTCTCTAAAGGACTCAGCAGAGAACGAAGAAAAGAGCAAAGAACAGTTTATTTTATGACCACTAGTTGGTCCGCGCTTCGGGTTCGATAAACAGCTCTACATGATTCCTTTGCGTTGATTCGTAAGTTCGCCTGGATTGGTACCGCCACGCATAATACGCGGTAACTCATAATATGAAAAAAGCGGTGCACGCCGACACAAATGTCGAACCGGTTGCCTTCCCAGAACGCGTGCCATGGCGTACCGCACGGCCGAACTCATACCGCACGATTCTCCGATATGGCACCTTCTCGCAGATGATATTGGTCGGTCGGTGCGTGTGCTCTGGCCCCTCTGACTTAGCCACCCATACAGGATTACAAAAAAAAAAAAACCAGCCAAGTGCGAGTCGAACTCTCGCACCGAGGGTTCCGTATCGCCATGTCATGGTCAGCGCCACTCAAGCCATCTATAGCGTGTTTTATGAAATGCTTCGTATTAGTTAAAATTCATGATTGGTTAAAATGCTTCATACTGTTTTCGGTAGATGGCGCGCATACACTTTTTAGTTTCTTGTATGGGGAGTTTTTTTTACTTTTTCCCCCGTAAATTTTTTTAGTTTTTCTTATTTTCATAATTTTTTATATCGGCCATAATAAGTAATAAATAACATCTACCTATTCTGTGAAAATTTCAACGGGCTACCTATTACGGTTCAAGAGATACAGCCCTCGGACAGACAGACGGACGGACGCACGGACGGACACACAGAGAGACAGACGGCGGCGTAGGCTTTGTAATAGGGTCCCGTACCGGATAAAGAACCCTAAAAAAACGCTGTTCAATAAAATGCTTTTCGCATCAATGTAACCGCGCCCTAAAGACAGTTCCGGCTAACCGTGTTGTGCATTTTAAAAATAATCAAACGATCGCCCTGTGTATTTATCTAACGGTTCGCCCGCCGCCGCCGCCGCGCCTCCAGTGGACACTGTGTGGTCTGTCCGTCGCGTCTGTCCGTGTATGATTGCCTCTAGGGTTTCTCGGAACCGATATGCCCGTGTTGTCGTTGTGTTGATTTTAAATCATTGACGCGCGGTTGTTGACATGAGATAATAGGTAGGTAAGCTCATTGGCGTATCTAGGGTTATTTTCCAGGGTGGGCTTAGCCCCTGAAAAGCGATGGCCGATGAAGCCGAAACCCGATGTACCTACGCAATAAAAGTAGGTAATTTGAACTTCAAGTGTTGAGCCGTATTTAGACCATTGATTTCGGAAAGTTTCTTTACCTAAACAAAATTAAACAAAAAAATTTTTTTTAAGTGTTTATCTTGATTACCTGGATGGAAATGGAATTATATGTTGATTACTCAGCTGTAGATTATTTAAGTGTTTTTGTGTGAAATTATTTAAGTGCCCACCCTAGAATTTTGGGTTGGCAACCCAACATCCTGGGGTGGGCACCAGACACTTCTGGGGTGGGCCGTGCCCACCCAGCCCCCCCCCCTCTATATACGCCAATGGGTAAGCTGAAGAATCGGGGCTACTCTCTATTAATTAGCAATGAATGGTTTTTTTTAATTTTAATTTTTTTATGGAAACTAACACTGTTGTCTACAACACCTACCTACTTCATCCGTGATATCAGCCCATAACATCTTGGTGACCCAGGTGCCATGTCAGTGCTTCCCTTCTTCGGTTACAGTGACCTGGACGGAGAACACGTACAATTTACATAGCCGTTTCAGCCGACCTCTCATTCAGCGCGGTGGTACCAACCCGGGCGGGTTAAACCCTATCACCTGGTAACTCGCCTGGTAAGGTAAGAAGGGAAGGGACCTACAGTTTTACGTAGAATCCGAACCACGTTCAGCCGGCATGGCATTCGCAACCCTCGCATACGACCGTATGTCCATGGGCGTCGTTAGACACATTAAGGGTGGCTTGTGGTAATATGTCGCGGTTTCAATAAAAAAAAAATGTGTTTGCAGTTTTGCAGCCGAGTGTACATAGGTGGGTGGGGTGGGAGTGACGGAAAGCAGATCCAGGAGGTACTCGAGTATACCTATGTGTAAACAAAAGGTGCAACCACACACCGCCCAGGCGAAGATTGACGACTCACAGATCCTGGGTAATTTAGGTGTGGACGACGACACGACGCGAATTAGGCACTTAGGTTAGTCAGGAAGCGGCCGAGGCTGCTTCGCCGCGGGGTGAGCAGAGTAATCTGTGTTGCGCTGCAAGGACTCTTGGTAAATTACAAAAAAGCCACCAAGTGCGAGTGGGACTCGCGCACCGAGGGTTCCGTACAACCACAGAATATATTTGCGTTGTGTGTTTACCAAAATAAATTATGTTTTAGAAAATATCGAAACGCCTGAATAAAAACTACAGCAAGGCAACTGACTGTCAGGCAAACCATTGCTTGTTGTAAGAAATATATAAAAACAGCTATAAAAACGCTAGAGTCGCCATGCCTCACTGAGCGTGGTTTCGCGAGGAGAGCGTTTTTTGGCTCTGTCGACTGTACCATTGGTCCCTCGACACAGCCACCCATGTTGGTTTACATAAAAAAAATCCAGAACACAATTTTATTTAGTTATTGACGAGCGATATAGCTATGTGCGCGTCATCCAAATCTATCGCAAGGGTCGACATGGCACCTATTTCCTACAGGAACTAGGTGTAATCACGAGTGTACACAGATGAAGCAGCCAACCGTGTCGTTTTCCATAAAAAATCGTGCGTTTACCTAATACCTATACGAGACGAAAGCTATAAACGACCGCGTCCTAAATACGGAGACGCGGGCGTGCGGGCGAACCGTCCGTCTCGCGCGGACAACTAGACCGAGACCGAGTGCGCGCGCGGCTCCTCCGTGTCCCGCGCGTGGACGTACGCGACGCTAGGTAGACTCACGCGCCGACGAATTTTTTAAAATTTTTTTTTCATGGGATGCACGATATATGGCGCGCGCCAGGCTAACGCATAGGTGCAGTCCGACGGCGCCCACGGGCATTCGGATGTTTACGGGGGTTGCGAATACCATGTCGGCCGGCTAGGTGCACCCTCACATTATGTTTGAAGGTTCACATCATGTTTGAATTTTTTTTTCTTTTCAGTTTTCATGTACAATCAGTCGGATGACTTTTATTAGATGTGATGTGTGAAGGTTGTCGTGAAGATGCCACATCCATCAATGCGGCTCCCCGTATGGTATGAGGTACAGCTTCTTCAGTTTCCTCAGTTAGGTATTTTGGGAAAGACTGTCCGTTTTTGTCTGTTCACATTGCCTGTTGTTTTCAGCAGGCTTGCTGCAAGTTTGAAATGACACGGAGAATCAAGCCCGCGGACGTAGGAGTGCGTTGTGGAGTAACTAGTATCTCATCTGTGGTTGTTTTTGGCTGTTCTGGTGATGGCACCGTTGAGGCTGGCCGTGTTTCGGATTCCACGTGGAACTGTTGGTCCCCCTTCTCTTACCATGCTACGTGGTAATATTTACCGGGTTTAATTTCTCCGGATTGGTATACCTATATGCAGATGTGCAATCTTCAATCAATCTTGAAATGAAATGAAATGAAAATGAAATGAAATGAAATGAAATGAAATCTTAGCAAAGATTTGAGGGAACAGACCGGAATATTCGATGTACTCGTAGACTACCTTGGTTCTTCGAATTTTATCGATCAAAGAAATGTCGAGCATTGTTCTTTCCATAGCTCGCTGAGAGACTTTAAATTTGTGAACCAGGCCCATCGTCAGGGCCCACATTTCAGCTCCGTACGTCATCAGCATCACTGACAGAACGCACTGATCAAAGACCTTCGTCTTTAATGATTGTATGATTGAGGACGAGAAGATGTGACGGGAGTTTTCCAAATGGCGCCAAACCTAACTGAATCCTTCTGTCGGCCTCCTTGTCGAAATTGTGCTTGCTGGATGGTTCGTCCAAGGTAGACATAATTCTGCACAGGTTCGAGGGTCGCCTTTCCAACTGTCACTTGCCCCGGGAATGCGTGCTCAATTAACATGAATTTCGTCTTGTTCAAATTCAGGGTGTTTAAGGCTGTGATTCAGCTCCTATGAGGACATAGTAATACGTAAATAAATAAAATTTCATTTCATCTCATTTTATTTCATTTCCATAGAAATATGCGCTTCCTAAGAAGTATGTACAAATTGTATACTAAAATCGCCGAGACGTCCACGAGCTATTCAACCGAGATCAAAAACATAACACTCGCAGACGTGTTTGAGCTAAAACCGATCCGCGGAGATCCGCTGCACAGACACCGGCTGACGGTTGGGACCGAACAAATATTAATATGGAAGGGGCATACCACTTTTTCTTAACATGAATCTCCAGAGGTTCGGGTCAAAATTATTTTTAGGTACACTCAAATGTCCTTTTAGGTACCTATTTTTATTACTATTTTTATATATATTTTTTACTATTTCAATAAACTGTAAATTTTTGTATGTTTATATATTTTTAATCACAGAAGCTATACCTACATTTTAATATAAGACATACAGAAGATAAGCCCACATGTTTGTTTAGTAAGAGATTAATATTTCTCTGAGAGACAGATGCATTTCTAGTTCAGAGGATCCGTAGTCCGTCCGTACCTATGTAATTATCGTTATACTTTTAAACTGAAATAAATAAAAACATCATAACATCAGCCTCAGTAGCTCAGTGGTGCGGTCGGTCGACTGTCGGTCGTAATGATAAGCACACCTGGGCGTGATCAGTACTTGGATGGGTCTTGCTCGGCCGTGGCTCGGATTCCACGTGAAACTGTAGGTACCTTCGCTTCTTACCCTACTAGGTGGTAGAGTTAAACCCGCCCTGGTTGCTACCACCGCACTGAATGAAAGGTCGGTTCAAACGGCTATTTAAATACATAGTTCGTGTTTTCCCTCCAGTTCAGTGTAGCCGGCAGGAGCTATGGGAAGCACTGACATGGCACCTAGTTCACCCGGTGTTATGGGCTGACATCACGGATGTTGTAGGTGATGTAGCGAACCGTGTCAGTATTTCCATAAAAAAAGAACATTTTTAAAAATTACTAGCTGCCCGCCATTTCTAGCGCGGCACTGCCAGAAGATGTTCTGTGTCCTAGCGGCTCTCCAACTCCTACTGAAGCTGATGTGGTAGTAATGTTCCGTTTGAACTCTGCCGCGGGTTATCTTTCATGTTGACCGCAAAGCAGATCGAACGAGGTACGAACGAGGTTTGGCAAGATCGTTCAAGATTCGGTGGTTGGTGGTGAGGTATTTGGTGGTAATTTAAGAACTTTTCCACAAGTTCCGAGGTAAAAATACGCGTAAATTATACAGGTTTTTTTTATGTAATCCGGTATGGCTGGCTGAGTCGGAGGGGATAAAGCGCATGCTCCGACCAGCCAATATCACCTCCGAGAAGGTAGGTGCCATACCGGAGACTTCCCTGGATTGCTGGTTGAATCAGCAGTTCCCTGGATGGCTGGTTGAATGAGCGGTGACTGCCGAGGGGGTGATTGTGGAGATCTAATAAACCATTTTTTTTTATGGAAAAATGAATAGCGTAAAACCGTCTTGAGTATTGACAGAATGTAACGGTAAAAACCGTATGTAAACCGATAAAGTGGTTCTCGAGTTATAAGGATATTCATTTATTGACGTACTAGCTTTTGCCCGCGGCTTTGCTCGCGTGAAATTCGTATTTAAAAAAAAGAAAGTAAGTAAGCCCGCCGCGCCACCGTACCTAAGGGATATGACTCCCTTCTTATATCACTAGGTGGTAGGGTTTAACCCGCCCGGGTTGGTACCACCGCACTGAATGAAAGGTCGGTCGAAACGGCTATATAAATAGTTTGTGTTTTCCGTCCAGTTCAGTGTAGCCGGCACGACCGAAGGGAAGCACTGACGTGGCACTAAGTTCAACCGGTATTATGGGCTCACATCGCGGATGTTGTAGGTGATGTAGCAAACCGTGTCAGTTTCCATAAAAAAAAAATTAAAAAAAACCTTTATTTAGGCGCGCGGAACAATTCAGTTTGTATGAGAGCGACATCTTAGCGTAACCGGAACTTAATTTTATTTAGCCTATCCTGTGTCCCGTATAGTTAAATGTGCTTGTACAAAGTATCGTCGAATTCGGATGACCGGTTAAAGAGTTATGGAGGAACATACATACATACAGAAAATATTTCTAAAAATCATCAATTTAGTTTTAGTGCCATACATAGAGTCTACAAACGCAGTATCTCATAAAACAAAGTAACTTACTCCGTGACCATCCCTTACAGATTTATTATTAGCATACATCGGAATCCGCGGGGCACGAATGATTCAAGGTTGTTTAGTGATGGGACAATGTATCCACAAATATCGAAAATCGATCGTTATTTTAGAATAATATGAAATAATGTCGATTATTAAAACTAAGAGTATTTCTATAGAAAATAAGATATAATAAACAAATGTTGTATTTACTTTGTAGGTACAATACAAATCTGTTCAAACCACAATATTAGTTTTATTAGTATGGAACATTGATTTTATAGGGGGAGTCAGATGTACCGTCAGCGATGTTTTAAAGGTAACATGAAATTAGTCTTCAATTATGTCCTAAGATGGCGCCAGGAGTATCGAATTTGAATTAAATAATTATTATATTTTTAAATCTGCTAATTATAGAACGATGCTAAGTGGGAACAGCATAGTTAAATTTATAGATTATTTTATATTAAGTAAAAATTTCAAAATAGTGTATTTTAAGGTTTTCATAATTTTTCCAATAAATATTTTCATGTTTTGTCAGTCCGTGAGCTTGGCGGATAAAATGTATAATTTCGCCGCTTCTGCATCATAGATGTCAGACCAAAGTTAAGTTGTCCTATTTGTCTATAGATGGCATGCCTATTTCTTATTATATTTTTAGTTGCCAAATACCCACCAACCAAACCTGCGTGCAATTCAAATACGCGCGTGCGGTTAGGATAAAGTGGAGATACCTTCTTTAAAATTATATTTTTTTACCTCACCACCTTTGAAAACGGAAACAAACACGATGGATTAAATATAATAATAATAATAAAAATCGTTAGCCATTTATAAGAAAATCGACCTCATCGAAATAATTCGTATGACAGCTACCCTTATTTTTTTAAATAAAAAAAAATTAAAAAAGGTACCTCTAGATAATCGTTTCAAACTACTAAATATGAATTTTCAACTAAATCGGTTGAGCGGTTGAGGCGCAACGTCGCTGGACACATTGCCATAGACAAATTTGTATGACGGCTACCCTTATTTTTTCGAATTTTGAAAAAGTAAAAAAATTTACCCCTAGATTATCATTTCAAACTACTAAATACGAATTTTGAACGAAATCGGTTGAGCAGTTTAGGCACAAGGTCGCTGGAAGGACACACACACACACACACACACATACATGTTTCTCAAAACCACTTTTTTGGGATCGTTGACAGATATATAGCCCAAATCTGTACTGTGTGGGGCCGGTACTTTAAAAGAATGGCCCCACTGAATCTCTCCCCGTGTATGTCGTAAAAGGCGACTAAGGGATATGACCCCCTTCTTATATTACTAGGTGGTAGGGTTTAACCCGCCCGGGTTGGTACCACCGCACTGAATGAAAGGTCGGTCCAAACGGCTATGTAAATAGTTTGTGTTTTCCGTCCAGTTCAGTGTAGCCGGCACGACCGAAGGGAAGCACTGACGTGGCACCAAGTTCACCCGGTGTTATGGGCATCACGGATGTTGTAGGTGATGTAGCCAACCGTGCCAGTTTCAATAAAAAAAAAAAAAAAATCAGTCGCATTCTCAACTTCGACATTTTGGACGATCACAATACTTCCTTTCTCCTTACAGTCGCTCGAAAGTAAAAAGCCACCTCCATAGTTTTTAGCTGTTGCGGAAATTTATCGATCGACGCGCGACGTTCGCTTGTTTTGGAAGACGCAAATGTTTGCGTGGAGCGTGCAGGCAAGCGATACGGGTTACTGCGCGTGGAAAAAGGATGACACAATATCGATGCGATCTCTTGAGACGGTCGGTTCTGTATTCACGCGATACGCACACTACCATAATCGCGGTGTCTCGTTTTAGTAATAGTCAAAGACATTAAACCCACCCTCTTCTTTGGTAATAGTTGAAGTATAAACAAAATGTCTTTGAGTATGAAGTACGGAGTCCAGGCACCGAATTAAAAAAAGTTGAGTCCAGGGCTATTTTTTCCATCTACGATGCTGCTGGTGGTGTTATACCAAAGAGATTAAAAGAGGGTGGGTTTAATGTATTTGTGTTATACTTTACAGAATATATAAGTCAATGATACGAGTACTTTATATAAAATTGTAGATTTTACCGACGACGACCAATGACGTATCATGTATGTATGTATGTATGTACATAAAATCTCTTTGACGACGACGAATAAAATAAAAAAATAGTAAATCTGATTTAAATGCAAAATTGATAATAAACCATCGTTTCTCTTATATTCTCTATCTTTTTCGGGAGGAAGGAAGGGATTCCTTCCTCGCCCATCTCTCACTCACCTCTCTCCCTGTCTTCTCTCCTCGATCCCGCCTTCCTCCCCTCCTTCCCCTCACCCTTCACGGACCCCCTCTTTGCCACCTTCCCTTTCGCCCATTCCCTCCCTCTCTCCCTACTTCCCTTCCTCCCCTCATGCCGCCCCTCCTTCCCATCACCCTCGCATTCCATTCCTACCCTACTACCCCTCATCCTGTCCGCAACCCCCTCTTACCCCGCCCCTTCCCCCTTCCAACCTCTCACTCCCTCGATATCCATTCCTCCTCGTTCCCTCTACTACCTCCCTCCCCCACACCTGCCCTCATTCACTAACCCTTCCTCCCTCCATACCTCTCCTCCTCTTCTTCTTTTTTTTATGGAAACTGACATGGTTGGATACATCACCTACAACATCCGTGATGTCGGACATGTCGTGCCGGCTATACTGAACTGGACGGACAAAAACGAAAAAAATTACTATTTACATCAAATCTCTTTGATTTACATAGCCGTTTCGACATACGTTTTATTCAGTGCGGTGGTACCAACCCTAGTAAGGTAAGAAGGGAAGGGTGCTACAGTTTTACGTGGAATCCGAACCACGGTCAGCCTCCAATGGTCGAGCGGTCACCCATCCAAGTGTTGACCGCGCCCAGGGTTGCCTGCACCACTGAGCTACCGAGGCTGACAAACGTACCTCCCACCCACTCCCCCTTCTTTTCTCTCCCCCTTCCTCTTCCTGACCATTATTCATGATTTCTTACCAAAAGCAGTAACTATTGAGTAATCTGTGCCAAAAGCCTAGATAATAAATTTTCATATCCTTACCTAGAGAAATCATGGATTCCCCATACAAAAACTTTCACCCCTATTTCACCCCTTATTTTTAGGTTTCCGTATCCCTGTACGGAAGCCTATTACTAAGCCTCCGCAGTCTGTCTGTCCGTCCGTCCGTTTGTCTATCCGAGGGCTGTATCTCTTGAACCGTAATAGGAAGCCCGTTGAAATTTTCACAGAATATGTGTTACTATAGCGGATATAACAACAAATAAGCGGAGCTAGGTACAACCAAAGAGTTTGTAAACTCTTTGGACCGGAGTAAAACCGCAAACAGGAAATTACAATCTTACACGTTCAACGCCACATGAAAAATCCAGTATTTCCGTTTGGGCCACGGGGCTCACCGCTCACCGGTGAGCCTTTCCTTACTGAACTATTCAGGTCATGGGGGTCACCGGTGAGCCGCGTGAGAGGTCCTACGTAAACGCTTCCTACAAGCCACAGAGCGCAGCTACAAAGCCAATATGGAAGTGAGCCGCATGGCCTTGTAGTCGAAGCGGACGGCGTGGTTTTCAAATCCAATAGAAACTTGTAGTTTTTTATTAAGTTAATTGTAACGATGCTAGGGCCGCTCTTAACGATAAGGTAGAAAATAATATTTTTATTAATAGAATTAATAAAACCAGAAAATAATAAGAAAATATTCGTCAAAATAAAAATGAACATAATATTTTCTTCATTACCAAATAAGAAGACATTATTTATTACGAAAATAATTTATGAAATTGAACAAAAGAAAATATTTATGAAATTGAACAATCACAACATTATGACACTTCAGTATTTAAAATAATCATCTTAACCCTTTGGCTCTTAACCATAAACAATAAAGAATTATCCGTGAGTCTTGTTAAAACAAGGCAAACAAAGGAATGGTTTAGTTGGGCTGCTTTGGCAATAAGTGGATACTTTTTTCGACTTGGTTTTAGCCTGTTTGCTACCCATTATTGGTACGTTCTTTGCATAACATTGGTGACATGTTCTTCTCACTTTTCTGGCCAATCCCTCTTTCCTTTCCAGAGTGTGTTTCATTCTCTTCCGTCTTTCTATACGCATTTCATCGTCGCTATCCTCACTCTCCGACAAAAGAATTCGACAGCATCTTCTTTTCGTTGGTTGAACTACGTCTTCATAGAATCTATTCCGAAACTACGGTTCCGAAGATCTATCTCGATGTTTTCTAACTGCGTTAGCGCTTCTTGTGTTAACTCGAAATCTTCAAAATAATCCATTTTTGGCGAGAAAAGCGTAAAACATCCTCAATTGTCGACGCAGCCGGACCGGGATTCATCGCTGCGTCCGCGGCGCGCGCGCAACGGGTGGGCCGCGGCGTGACCCCGCGGCCCCAGCCAACAGAAAAATACAAATCCTTCATAGGAGGCCACACGATCCACCCGTGAGCCTTTTGCTATATCTCGAAAATTAGACGGTAAAAGTCGCAAATTTTTATTTTCCTTACAAATTACCGCATTTTATAAACTTTGTGATGAAAATCTCAAGTTGATGAAAATTACGGATATAATGAGTTTGGCTTGGCCCGAACGGAAAAGTACGCTAGACCCACCGGTGGGTCGTATGGCGTTCAACGTGTTAATTGTGGGCTGATTTTGAAAATTCTTTTTTTGTTTGGTAGGTCATACTTCAGAGGTGCTCCCATTGAAATTTTATTGAAATTGATTGAGCGGTTTATGAAAAAGCAACAAAATACTATTGGTGTGTGGTTACCTTCAGCAAAACTTTTGTGATGTGGACTTTTTCAGCAATTTGCAGTTTGACACATGGCGAATAATTCTGTACCACTTCAACCGATTTCGATTATTCGATTTCGATTATTGTTTTTTATGTAATATTGTTTTAAAAATATAAAACCGACTTAAAAAAAAATAAACTAGAACTAAAAAGTATTAAATATAATACCAAATATATATAATATAACCTATAACCTAATATAGTATATAATATAATAGTAATTAATATAATATAATAGTAGTAATATAATATACCTATATAAATATATAACCTAATATTTTGAAATTTTCTCTGTCATTGTATTGAAATATATGAATCGATATTGTCATTCATATTCGGACCCTTGTTTCATGAATATTCTAAATTTGAAATCTTTTCCGACCGGCCAGATGCGCTTAATATATTATAATACGAGTACGAGTACCATCGAGCTGGTCTGATGACGGAGACGGAAGGTGGCCATAGGAACTCCTAAACTACACATGATAAACCCATCGTGTTTGGGCTCGTTGAATTTGTCTTCACGAGCAATTTACTTTAGACCTAGGAGATTCTCAATTCGACGGTATGTTTTCTTTTTTTGGATGTTTGTTACGCGATTACTCCGTCAATTATTGTGGGCCAAAGACATTAAACCCACCCTTTGTGGGCCGATTTTGAAAATTCTTTTTTTTTTTTTTTGAAAGGGGATAACCATGAGGTGGTTCCATTTTAATTTGGTCGAGATCAGATTGGAAAGCGAGGCGGAATCGCGAGGCCGAAGGTCGAGCGATTCCGCCGAGTACATTAATAGCAAAAAATTCCAAAAAAAAACTGTGAAATAAAAAACTATTTAAAAAAATATATAAAAACCGCCTTCAAAAATGTATGAAATAAAAAAAATCGAACCCTAGAGTTGAAGGCGGTGCTAAAGCAAGCAAAAATGATACATGAAAGAAAACATGCGTGGATGATATCCTTTGTGATTTGTGTTTTGTGTAGCCTTCTTTAGCACCGCCTTCAACTCTAGGGTTCGATTTTTTTAATTTCATAAATTTTTTAAGGCAGTTTTCATATTTTTTTTTTTTTACCTACAATGCTGACATTATTAGAATGAAGAGTGACGAGTATTTGTTTAACTGTTCAACTTCCTCTGAGTGTTCAACTAAATAAATACGTTCTATCCACAGAGCACGGAATACCGCGCGCGCGCGGGGGTATTCCGTGCTCTGTGGATCTATCTATTAAAAGCGCACAAACAGGAAATTACAATCATAATAATATTTTGTTCCGTATACCAAATTATTTTCAAAACATTTTTTTATTTTATTTAATTTGATAAGAAGTGTTAGTTTAATTGTAAATTGTAATAATTTTATTATTCAAATATAATTAAAAATTTTGGAATTTACATAAATAATGTTCTTTATAAACAAAGAGATTGAGGGTGGGTTTAATGTCTTTGTTTATAAATATAAATGAAAGCGCCATCTTTTGTCTAGTAGCAGTAATTCTACAGCCTAGTGGCAATTAAAGGTACCTAGATACTGTTGTATTTCAACTAGATAGCGCCCTTAGTATAGAAGTATTAACAAACATTAACGCCACCTGTTTGTTTTACGACAACATCAAGAAAAATTATTAACGCCCTCTGTTGGTTTTACGATTTACAACGTTACCAAATTTTTTATATGGAGTGGTCTATCTGTCCCGACAGGGTTATAAAATCAATGGTATGGAATAGAAAGAATTTGATTTTTTTTACCAACTTACACGTGTTACATCATAATGATATTGAAGACTTTTTTGTTACTGTTATGAAACTGAATCGATTAGGCTATAAAAATCAACCACCTATTTTTTTATTTAAACACATAAAAAAATATTTTACATAAAAAAAAGGCCAAGGTCCAAAAAAATAGGTCTTACAAAATTTGTTCATAGTAAGCTAAGGGGGGGGTTCTGTATCGGAAATAGATCACTTTTGAAGAACAAAGAATTTTTTTTTTCACAAAAATTTTTTTTTTATGTTAACTGTAAAAAAAATTTTTTCTTAATCGTTTCGGTTTCGTGCTAGGAACAAAAAAGTCTTCCAACACGTATATCTCTTTCTTTCAGAAATTGTGAAAAACCACAATTTTAGTTTTATTAGTATGGAATAGAAAGAATTGAATTTTTTTTACCAACTTACACGTGTTACATCATAATGGTCATGAAGACTTTTTTGTTACTGTTATGAAACTGAATCGATTAGGTTATAAAAATCAACCACCTATTTTTTTATTGAAATACCTACATAAAAAAATTTTTTACTTAAAAAAAGCCCAAGGTCCAAAAATTTTTATATAGGTTTTACTCCCTATATGATACAGAACCCCCCCTTAGCGTACTATGAACTAATTTTGAAAGACCTTATATAAATATGTATTATATTTACTTAATCGTTAACATAAAGTATACATGTTTATATAAGTACTGTAGGTATATAAGTATTCAGGTCTGAAATATGAAATATGACATGAATAAAATACAATAAACAAATAAATATGAGTATCGATAACAGTGTCGATTGTTTATTGATCGCCGTAGTCAATCCCTAACAAGGTCGTATTCGTGCCCCGCGGATTCCGATGTATGATTATTAGTGTTACACGGTCGGCCGCCCCGCCGGTCGCCCGTAGAAACTTCGCTTTAGCATTTCCAATTTAATTTTTTATGTACCACCAGATAAGTTTCTAAAGCTATAGACCTCTCTTGACATCTGACTTGTATTGCGTCACATCTGCCGTTGTCCTTCCGCCTGTCAGTGAACAATGAAAGATAATGTGCGCACCTTCCTTGCTCCGAACAGGCGGTCTATAAGTGCTGTACCATCTTCCGCTCCGGTCAGCCGTTTCAACCCTCCAGCACGTCGTCGCCAATTTCAATTTGCGATAATGAATGGGGTCCGCGAGACCCGGAGTGCGGACCCGCGCCGACTGCCGACCCTCTGTTGTCAATTGTTTTGTGACGTGGCGTTCGCAGATTGTTCAACGACTCCTCCCATAGAGATATGAAGGACACGAGGGTACGTGTCTGTCGCGCCTGTTCGGGTATTGTGATAAAAGGTCACTGAAAATGGATCTGTGACTTGTTTATTGTATAATTTCATCCATAGGTAACCTACGCCTGGACATGTCGAAAATTCCGCCAGTTCTAAATTCAATGCGTAGAAGAACATACATACATACATATCACACACGCTGAATCCCGACAATCGGGTAAGCAGAGTAATCGGTGTTGTGCTGCAAGTACTCTAGTAAATTACAGCACAACACCGACCACCACGTTTCGCGTAGAAGAACTAACAAACAAACTTCGCAAGTCTCGGTGTTTTGGTAGTACCTTATAATAATAAGTATATATTAAAGTAATTTACAATAATTAACCCATACAAACATACAAACACATAAATATTTACAGCATAAACACGAATACTCAAGAATCTGACCACTCTGTCTATTTACATTACCTATATCTGGTGTATATAGTGCCATCGTCAATTTTAATACTTCATATATTTATCAAGTCAAATAAGACATAAAAAACAGTGTACTTTTATTACAACGACTTAAAACAAATTATTGTTTCTTCTTTCTGAAAGAAATACTATCTCACGATCCATCATATGACAGCTGACGTTTAATACAAACCGTGTACATATCCAGTATCCAGGTAATATAAACAATATATTAATTACAACATATAATATTACCTACTTTAAAGCAGTTGGTGCTTATTGATAATAAAGTCCATGCTATTATAAAAAATACATGGCGTATGGTTTGTCTTATCCAGGCCATAGGTCTGGATCAGAAATTTCACACATTTGCAGCTTTTTTTAAGTAATCCGGTATGGTTGGTTGAGTCGGAGGGGCTAAAGCATATGCCGACCAGCCAATATCACCTCCGAGAAGGTATGTAGGTGCCATACCGGAGACTTCCCTGGATTGCTGGCTATACTGGACTAGAGGAGAACACAACCGAGGCTGCTATGAGGCCATCTTACATCCATTACGTTGGTACCAGCCCAGTCGGCTACAATTTGAGCCTACCACCTAGTAAGGGGCAAGGGAAGGGACCTACAGTTTTACACCGGTTCCGAACGATGAAGCAGCAGGTGTAGGTATGCACGTAAATTTTTTCGTCAGAAAATCTCATTGGTACGCGCCGACTGGATTCGAACCTCGGACTCGGATGAGAAGCCGATGCCCAAACTACTCGGCCACCCACCGCTTGTGGGGCTAGGTCGCTCTAGGTCTCACCGCACCCCTGGCTGACGTGCGGTTCGACCTAGAGAGTAGGCTATATTCTTTCGAACGGAACTTCACGCGAGCGGAGCTGCGGGCGAAAGTTGGTTTGTAATAAATTGAAACATTTATCAAAAGGAACAGTAATAACGCCGACTTTGTATAGTCGGCGGCCGGCGGCGTGTGTTTCGACAGTAATTAAAGTTATAAAACTTCCTATTTATTGGCGCGCTGAGAACAATCTGACATAGTTGTGTGTGATATATTCCACACCGTGTGACGTCTCGCGTGCGTTCGTGCACTAAAACTTTTATTACAAGCGTGTGTGGCGCGCGTGTGTCAGATGGGGTCCGTGATACCCGCGCCGCCGACACCTGGGTTACAAATTAGCTGTGTGCGGTGTGTGATGGTTGTGCCGTATGACTACTGTTCCGAGAAGGTGTCTATGTTTGCCAAAGTATATTGCCTCTCGTACGATGTACGTACACTTTGCTGCAAAGAAGTCGAGTTTCGAACGTGACCCGCACGAAGACTCGACTCTACCTGGCTCCTAAGCTTCATGTCAAAAACGCACGAAAATTCACCGTGTGTGTTGAACCTCACTTGAATAACGCGTCACAAAGTTTTTAGATTTTCAATCATTACAAATTCCATGACTCCAGAACTCCATTAATACTCCAATCAATGAAGCATTTCCACTCGACGTAATTCCTCTGTCGCTGAATCTTTGCAGTGTGATAAAGTAGGGTTTAAAATACACGTTTGACAAATTATCTAGGATTTTTGATGTTTGGAAGTTAGGTATTTATACCTAAAGATGAAAATCGCTTATAACTGCTGGTGAAAAATTGCTCCGTCCGAAGTTCCTTCGGTATATGATATTATATATTAATAAGAGTATATATATAACATTATCTATGAAAAATTCGATTTCGAATAGGCAGAAATTTGAAAATACCTATTTTGTATCACAACTTCTTCAGAAAAATTGCTCTGTCAATTTTTATTTTATTATATGTCTTAATTTATTTATATATATCGCTTTAGACAAGTATCTAGGAAATTTTCCTTATCGATCACACCTTTACAGATTTTCGGCAATAATTCGCTGTGAAAAATTGCTCCGTCCAAAATTCTTTCGGAATATGATATTATATATTAATAAGAGTATATACATAACATTATCTAGGAAAATTTCGATTTCAAACAGGCAGAAATTTGAAAATACCTATAAAAATTACTCTGTCAATTTTTATTTTTTTTCAGCTCCTAATTTCTTTAAATATATCGCTTTTCACAATTATCTAGGAAATTTTCCTTATCGATCACACCTTTACATATTTTTGGCAATAGCCCAAGCACTGTGAAAAATTGCTTCGTCTGTTTTTATTAACTTATTAGACACAGAACATCAAAATATAATATAATTGTATATTATCCAATAAAATGTCTCCATTAAACATGAACTTTCGAGTAGTTTCGAGTATCGCAATATAATAAAACAACGTTTAAAAAGCGCGCGCTCGCACTACACTGAACTCGAGGTGCGGGAGGGCTGCGGGGAGTGGGGAAGAATAAACCCGCCCGCCCGCGCGCCAGCAGCTCATCGTCCCGCACCGCGACCGACGAGACGACACGCGAGCGTCGTCGATGCTCGCGGCTCGCTATTCCGCCCGCCACCTCTGTCGTCCCACTACAACGCCGCTCCGCAGCGCCGTCCTGCCGCCTATGGAACGAAAATGTAGGGCCTATATAGTATTAGGAACTTTTAAAATTTAACTTTCGTTCTGTAATTTAATTTGTATGACAGTATGTCGAAACAACTTATTAAACATATTTCATGCACGTACAGTCTGTATCTAAATAAAGTGTATACATTTTTGTAAAAAAACGATTTAAAAAATTAAAAACCGCCTTGAAAAATGTATGAAATTAAAAAAAATCGAACCCTAGAGTTGAAGGCGGTCGGTTATTTTTGCTTGCTTTAGCACCGCCTTCAACTCTAGGGTTAGATTTTTTTTATTTCATACTATTTTGTAAGGCGGTTTTTATATATTTTTTAATAGTTTTTTATTTCAGTTTTTTTAGTAATTTTTTGCTATTAATGTACTCGGCGGAATCGCTCGGCCTTTGGCTTCGCGAATCCGCCTCGCTTTCCAATCCGATCTTGATGAAATTGAAATGGGACCACACGGAAAGCACCAGCTTTCAAATAAAAAAAGAATCATCAAAATCGGTTCACTTGGGGACGGAGTCGCGTGTGAAGAAAGAATACAACCGCCTCTCCAGATCCTGCAAGAGGGCTATCGCCAGGGCCAAATTCGAGCATATCGGCAGAGTTGGTGATAGGCTGAACCAGCACCCAACTGGGAGCCGTGAGTTTTGGTCTCTCGACAAATCTGTCGTATCGATTTTCTACCGCTCCTCCCTTCCACCTCTACAGTGTCCTGGGGGCTCACTTGCCCACTCCGCAAATGTAAATGCTCTCTTTGCGTAGAACTCCACCCTGGACGATGGGGTGCCATCACACCATAACTAGGTGTGAGAACTCCATGCCGGAAGTACAGTTCCGACAACGAACTGTGCGGGCGGAGCTTATCTCCCTAGACACCAGGAAGGCGAGTGGGCCGGATATGATTCCTGCATTGGTGCTGAAACGGTGTGAATTGGTCTCGATATTGCCAAGGCATTCGAATGGGTTTGGCACAAATCGCTTCTGGGCTAGCTTCCGTCGTACGGACTTCCTTCTGGCCTCTGCGACTGGGTCGCCGACTTCCTACATGGGCGTAGCATTCAGGTCCTAGTGGACGGTTGCTCTTCGGACGCCCTGTCAGTGAATGCCGGCGTACCGCAGGGATCTGTGTTGTCTTGTCACCAACACTGTTTCTTCTGCATATCAATGACATGCTGCCACTCGGCAACATAAATTGTTATGCGGATGACAGTACAGCACATGGATCCTATACCAGTGACCCTTTAGTCAGACGGGATGTTGTGGATGAAGAGGCGAAGACTTGTGTCTGATCTCAAACAAACGCTTCGGTCTATTTCCGAATGGGGCCGCTGTACGCAACAGTCGTTCTCACCCCGTGGTGTTAGTGAGTGGACTGTAGTTGGGTGGGGGTGCGACTGTGCACATGCAATATCACGCCGTCACCGCAGCGGTACTCATATTCTGGGTTTGATAGTTTCATAAGGGGTGAAATAGGGTAAATAAGAGACGATTGGGACTTTTACAAGTTTCCCCGAGGCTGGTTTACGCGGCGGCGACGGGTGTTGTCTACTGTTATCTATCAGTCAGTTCAGATCTTATTTTGCGCTTCGTGATAGGATTAGTTTGGCGTAGCGTCTGGATCCGTCTGGCTGACTTCGGAAATTCGCTTAGGTGTCGGGCTCCGTCTGGATGGCGTCGGGGAACGCAGGGCAGTATCGGGCTCCGTCGGGATGGCGTCGGGGGACGTAGGGCAGTGTCGGGCTCCTTCCGAGCTGCGTCGGGATTCGTCGAACTGGCTTCGAGGCTCGCTTAGATGTCAGACCGCATCTGGATGGCGTCGGGGGAACGCAGGGCAGTGTCGGACTCCTTCTGAGCAGCGTCGGGATTCGTCGGACTGGTTTCAGAGCTCGCTTAGATGTCGGACTGCGTCTGGGTGGCGTCGGGGGAACGCAGGGCAGTGTCGGACTCCTTCTGAGCAGCGTCGGGATTCGTCGGACTAGCTTTGAGGCTTACTTGGATGTCGGGCTCCGTCTGTATTGTGTCGGGGAACCCCAGAGCAGTGTCGGGCTCTTTCTTAGCAGCGTCGGGATTCGTCGGACTAGCTTCCGAGCTCACTTAGATGTCGGACTCCGTCTGAATGGCGTCGTGGGAACGCAGGGCAATGTTGGACTCCTTCTGAGCAGCTTCGGGATTCGTCGGACTAGCTTCCGAGCTCACGTAGATGTCGGACTGCGTCTGGATGGCGTCGGGGGAACACAGGGAAATGTTGGACTCCTTCTGAGCAGCGTCGGGATTCGTCGAACTAGCTTCGAGGTGTAGCGCAAAGTGTGTGGTGGTGTGGTATCTCCTACCTGGATGTTGATGTCTCCGCCCGCAGCCGCACCTTCGATAGCTCGGTCCTTCAGGTGGTGGTCGTCGATCGGCACGGAAACGTCCCGGTGTCCGAGGATCTGCTGGACCCAGCGTGTGTGCGTCACTTCGGAAACTACACTCACTATACTAATGCCGTATTAGGTCGCAACAAGCCCGGAGAGCCCGCGCCGCGCTCGATCAGGGTGGATTTTATCTTTTCCAGAGCAAAATTTTTGAACAAAACCGCCCGCTCCCTCTTGTATTTTCGGACGTGTCAGATCACAACAGTCCGTCGCCTAGGCAACCGGACTCTTCTCCTTTCCGCCAGGAGGCGCTGTGTGCTTCTTGCATGAAGACCGCTGCAGGTAGAGTCTTGAGGCGAAGAGAATGGAGGAACTTTTTTTTTTATTTTTTTTATTGAAAGCGCGACATATGGCGCCGAGCCACCCATAAGGTGTCTAACGACGCCCATGGACATTCGGTCGTATGCGGGGGTTGCGAATGCCATGCCGGCCTGACAGGTGCCCATTCACGCCCCTCTTGAAGGACCCGAGACTGTACTTAGGGGGAAATATATGAGCAGGGAGAGCATTCCAGAGTTTACCGGTTCTGTAGAGGAATGATCTGCAGAATCGATTAGTACGCATCCGCGGTAAGTCCAGCGTATAGGGATGCAATCCCTGCCCAGTTAATGTGGTGCGGAGATGGAAAGGGGACGGCGGGATTGCGTTAAACAGCTCCTCCGAGTACTCCCCATGGAATAAGCGATAGAACACACTTAGGGAGCCGACATCCATACGGTGTTGCAGTGGTTTTAGATCGCGGGACACTG
Organism: Nematopogon swammerdamellus; assembly: GCA_946902875.1. Lineage (NCBI taxonomy): Eukaryota > Metazoa > Arthropoda > Insecta > Lepidoptera > Adelidae > Nematopogon > Nematopogon swammerdamellus. The sequence continues at coordinate 13,073,520 of OX336359.1, forward strand.
CGGGGTCACCCAATAGTCGCACGGCTCGACGCTGGATCGAGTCCAGAGGCGCAAGCTGGTATTTGGCAGAGCCATCCCACAGGTGCGAGCAGTACTCCAAGCAGGACCTGATCTGCGATTTATACAAAAGCAGCCTTTGGTCCGGCGTGAAGTACCGTCGCACCTTATTGAGTACGCCCAGCTTTTTAGAAGCCAGCTTGGCCTTTCCCTCGATATGGCGACGAAAGTTCAAGTCGTGCGACAGTTCGACTCCGAGGACCCCGAGGTGTTCGCTTAATTTAAGCGACGTGCCTTGGAATGAAGGAGCCGGTGTGAACGCCGCTCTCTTCGCACTTAACGCGCAAACTTGTGTCTTGGAAGCGTTGAACTCGACCAAATTGCTACGGCCCCATTCGGAAATAGAGCCGAGTGTGTGTTCGAGCTCAGACACAAGTCTTCGCCTCTTCTCATCCACAATATCCCGACTGGCTGAAGGGTGACTGGTGTAGGATCCGTGTGCCGTACTGTCATCCGCATAACAATGTATGTTGCCCAGAGACAGCATATCATTGATATGCAGAAGAAACAGCGTGGGTGACAACACAGATCCTTGTGGTACGCCGGCGTTCACTGACATGGCGTCCGACGAGCAACCGTCCACTAGGACCTGAATGCTACGCCCATGTAGGAAGTCGGCGACCCAGTCACAGAGGCCAGAAGGAAGTCCGTAAGCCGGCAATTTGCCCAAGAGCGACTTGTGCCAAAGCCGATCAAATGCCTTGGCAATATCAAGGCCAATTGCCAAGTATTTTTCATTTCATTTTTCATTTATTCATTTCCATCTTAGGTACCATCGGTACACTTGAGTTCGTCACATTTTAGTTTACCAAATTTACAATTGAAACTGTCTGGGTCTAGCCATGGTAAGGGACTAATAATTAGCAATAATATAGGTACATAACTAAAAATTATAAGAATACAGAGAAAAAAAAACTGTTTTGTGCATGAAAGGCAATTAAAACTAGAGCTAAATTAAAATACATCGCATCAATAGAATTGTCAAAGGTTAAAAATTCAATTATGTCAATATAAAAAAATATAAAATTAAAATAAAATTAAAATAAATTAAAATAAATTAAAATTCAAAATTAAAATAGGTAGCATCAATTCACCATGACCTTAAAGCGATTCCCCCCAAAGGTGAGTGACGTACGCTAGGAGATCCCCAGCAGATCGTTTTGGCCGGAAGCCGTATTGCCGATCGCTGATGAGGTCATTCGTCTCCAGGTACTTCATGAGCTGCGTATTGATAATGCGCTCCATCACCTTACAGAAAAGGGAGGTAATCGCTATAGGTCGGTAGTTTGACAGGTTTGAGCGGTCACCCTTTTTAGGGACCGCTTGCAAAAACGCAGATTTCCAGGCCGCCGGCACACGGCAATTGGAGTAGGAGAGACGGAATAGGCGCGTCAGCACTGGGGCCAGCTCGGGAGCACACCTTTTTAACACCAATGCAGGAATCCTATCCGGCCCACTCGCCTTCCTGACGTCTAGGGAGAGAAGTTCCGCCCGTACAGTCCGTTGTCGAAACTGCACTTCCGACATGGAGTTCTCACACCTAGGTATGGATGGGGGAGTGGCACCCCCATCGTCCAGGTTGGAGTTCCCCGCAAAGAGAGATACCAGTAAGTCGGCTTTCTTCTTTGCGGAGTGGGCAAGTGAGCCTCCAGGACACTGCAGAGGTGGAAGAGAGGAGCGGCAGAAATTTGACTCGACATATTTAGCGAGAGACCAGAACTCACGGCTCCCAGTTGGGTGCTGGTTCAGTCTATCGCCGATTCTGCCGATGTGGTCAAATTTGGCCCTGGCAATAACCTTTTTGCAGGATCTGGAGAGGCGGTTGTATTCCTTCTTCAGTTAGGATGCGTTCGGATCACGTCCGGCACGAGCGCGCGACCATGCCCGATAAGCTGCGCATTTAGCTGCGACAGCATCAGCACAGTCGCGGCTGTACCATGGTTGGCTTTTACCACCGAGGTAGACAGAGGCGCTGCGAATAAACCTTTCCATTGCCCCCAGAACCACCTCGGCAACGGTATTAGCGCATTGCGACGGATCGCCCGAACTGAAGCAGATCTCTCTCCAAGGGTAGGATACGAAGTGTTCTCGCATCCCATCCCAATCTGCTGACGCGTAGTGCCAAATTCGACGCGTTCCTCCAGTACGGGACTGAGGAGGCGAAGATGGCACCGTGGACCACACTAAACAATGATCAGAGGAACCCAGCGGGGCTCTCACTGCGACCTTATTGGGGTTCGTTGTCAGCAGAAGATCCAGCAGAGAGGGTTCATGACCGTCTATATCTGGCAGCCTGGTGGGCTGGTCTACCAGTTGAGACAGGTCATGCGTCAGGGCGAAGTCGTAGGCGGCTCTCCCCGCAAAGTCAGTTCTCCTGGAGCCTAGCCATGCCTCGTGATAGGCATTGAAGTCTCCAAGAAGAACCAAATCCGCGGTAGGGAACCGCTCTTGGACTTTGTCTGCCGCTCCACTCAGGTACTCAAATAACCGAGCTGTCTCTGCATCACCAGAGTGCGACCTGTACAGACAGGCGTACACCCGCGAGACCGTTCCCAGATCCTCGTGGACCCAAAGTACTGATAGCTCGGAGTCCTCAACGCAGCGCAGGCGACGACAGCAAATATCTGCCCTGACAAACAAGCAAACCCCGGCTCGCGACCGGAAGGCTTCTTCAAGGGTGTAGCCGGGGTAGTGCAGGTCGATATATTTGTTATTCCGTCAGGAAAAGCAAGGCCGGCTTCTTCGTCTCCAGGTGGTGATGGACGGCATTCAAATTGGTATGCAACCCCCGCACGTTGGTCGAGTCAACGCTAAATAGTGTTGTGCACCGCTGATTGAACCTTTTTTTCCTTTTTTTTCGCTGCCATGATTTTTGTAAGAGGGAGGGAAAGAGCATGAAAGGGTGGCTGTGGTGATTCACGGGCAAAGCGTGGACCCTAGCTTCATCGCTTACTACTCAGGTTAGTGTTGCGCCGACACGGAAGACGGAAAGGCCCCCGGTCCCCCCCGGAAGTGGCCGCCGGAACCCCTACTCCGGTCACCAACCGGCACGACGGACCACTCCGGGATTATGCGCCGGTTGACCGGGGCAGCCTCTCGCGTTGGTTAGACGCGATTGGGCTCCTGTACTACCCGGCGGGCGGCCAGCGGAATAACCGTTTAACCGGGTCTCCCTGTCAACCGTGTCGATGCGTCACCTCTGAACAGCGAATCCGCGTCGGGATCACTGGCCTACTCCTCACCACAGCCAACCCCACCTGCTACTGGGTCCCCGGGAAGTACACCGGAACACAGCGAACTGTTATGCCGGTGTAATTGTTTCTCCCGGGGTGTGGTGGCGAACCCAGCCGATCCGAAGATCTCCCACACGCTGATTGCTGTTCATTTGGCACCACCCAGGAGGCACGTGTGACTTTTATATCGGATTTCTATTATTAATAATTTTAATTTTAATAGGATTCATTTATTATGTTTCATATTATTTTATTTTCTAAATAGAAAAATTTTAAAATGTGTGAATGTTAGTTTGTGACTTGTATATGTTGTTGTTGTTGTTGTTGTTTGCTGCCCAGCCTCTTGGGAAGACGGGTGGGCCATTCTCCGCACTGAGACCTCAAGACGGTCCGTTGTACGTTGGACTTGTATATGTTATACAAATAAATATTCTATTCTATTCTATTCTATCTTCAATGGTTACGTTAGGCGGCGCGGCGTAGGCACCTGCTTGGACGACGACGTCGAACTACACTCTGACGATATGTCGCGATCACTACGTAGTAGGTACATTGAGCCACGTCGAAAACAGCAATTTACTTTACTTCGCGGTCGTGAACTGACACATTCGTCGCGGTAGTGAACTGAACTGAACTTATTTATTATTAGGCGTTCTGTTTCATAGAACGTAGACATGTTTGATTTTATTTTTAGAAAAAGAACTCTTATTTCCAATGAAATAAGACTCACTATAGGTCCCCAAAGGCAAACCAACCACATAAATTGATTCCATTTTTGCAATATACTGTTTGTTTTTATTATAAATGCCAAAAAGAACCACATAAATTGGTTCCACTTTGCGATATACAGTTTGTTTTTATTATATAATGCCAAAAAGAACCAGATATCTTGGCTCTGTTTTGATAAACACTTTTAGCGTACTTCATTAAAAACAAAAAAGTCCATCTCGCTTGGATCTTTTACGCAAAAAAAAATCTGACCAGTTAGCTAGTACCAAGTAGCATAATTCTTTTCTGCTGTTGCGATATACCTCAATTGGGCGGATGGTTCTTAGACGAATGTGTAGAAACCTATTAGTATCATACCAAGTAGCCTGCCTGGGTCTTTTCTGCAAAAAATTAAGGGTTGATTAGCTCTCGATTGGTATATTTAACTCATTTTTAACCAATTTGTGGGTTGGTGCCTTTTGGCATTTATATGGTCAATTTTCTGAAGAAGTTGTGATACAAAATAGGTATTTTCAAATTTCTGCCTATTCGAAATCGAAATTTTCCTAGATAATGTTGTATGTATACTCTTATTAATATATAATATCATATTCCGAAGGAATTTCGGACGGAGCAATTTTTCACAGCGAATTATTGCCGAAAATCTGTAAAGGTGTGATCGATATGGAAAATTTCCTAGATAATTGTCAAAAGCGATATATTTAAATAAATTAAGACATATAAAAAAATTAAAATTGACAGAGCAATTTTTCTGAAGAAGTTGTGATACAAAATAGATATTTTCAAATTTCTGCCTATTCGAAATCGAAATTTTCCTAGATAATGTTAATATATACTCTTATTAATATATAATATTATATACCGAAGGAATTTCGGACGGAGCAATTTTTCATCAGCAGTTATAAGCGATTTTCATTTTTAGGCATTCATTCATTTTAATACCTAACTTCCAAACATCAAAAATCCTAGATAATTTGTCAAACGTATATTTTAAACCCTACTCTATCACACTGCAAAGTTTCAGCGACAGAGGAATTAGTCCGAAGAGCCCATACAAGGAATTTCCTCGTTTCCTGGACTATAAACACTATTCAACTCATTTGTGTGACCAGTTGTCCATGTATGTTGCTTTAAGGAATTCGCTTCCCTCATCTGTCTAGGCCCTATCCATGTATGTTGCTCTGAAAAATTCGCTTCCCTCATCACTCCAGGTTCTATCCAATTCATGTATGTTGCTCTGAGGAATTCGCTTCCCTCATCACTCCAGGCCCTATCCATGTATTTTGCTCTGAGGAATTCGCTTCCCTAATCACTCCAGGTCCTATCCAATTCATGTATGTTGCTCTGAGAAATTCGCTTCCCTCATCACTCCAGGCCCTATGCAATCCATGTATGTTGCTCTGAGGAATTCGCTTCCCTCATAACTCCAGGCCCTATCCATGTATGTTGCTCTGAGGAATTCGCTTCCTTATCCATGTATGTTGGTCTGAGAAATTCGCTTCCCTCATTACTCCAAACCCTATCCATGTATGTTGCTCTGAGGAATTGGCTTCCCTTATGCCTCCTGATCACTGTGCATTCCTTGGCACATCCATATGTCGTAGACACCCATCTTCTCAGAACCCATTCGTATTGCGAAATCGCTCCTATGCCTTACGGCGAACATATGGAATGATCCTCCGGTGAGTGTGTTCCCTAGCTCCTATAACGTGGGGGTCTTAAAAAAACGTGTCAATAAAATCACCGCTCTTCGCGAAACCACGCTCAGTTAGGCGTCATGCCAGCAGATTTTCGGACTAGGCTGTCTAGCCTGTTAATACAACGCTTAGAGACACCCATACCCAGAGACGCATACCCAATTAGCATGTGCGTGCAGTGCCTTAAGGATGCCTTATTGGAAGAATGCTATTCGTTCCAGTGAACGCCTTGTAGACAGCAACACGCATTGTGGTATGCACTAGGGAGTTATCGCGCTACTTCGGCACTAAAACGCATAGGTCTGCTGGTCTAAAAATACTGGTCTAAAAACAGCCACGTAAGTATGCGGAAGTGTTCAACTTTTCACGTGGCCCCGGGCGAGGCTCAACGGAGCGGGCCCACCCACCCCCATCGCTCGGTGGAGTGAGAGGGCCTAGCCACCCCCGCCGTGGGGGCGATGTGGCCCACGCACACAGTGGAGGGTTGGTTCACCAGCCGCGGGGGTCGCGGTGCAGTGTCGGGGCGGGGTCAGCAACCGGATAGGAACTGTGTCAGTCGAGTGGAGGCGCGGGCCGGGGATTTAAGGCCTTGTCATATCGGCCGCAGTAGGTATTCGAGGGGGTGAAGCAGGGGTAGAGAATGCGAGGGGAAGGGAAGAGACTCCGCCCACAGTGGGGCGCTTCGCGCGCGTGGCCACGTGGCGCCGCTGCTAGTAGCGCAGCAGGTGATACTTCAACTATTACCAACATTTGTTTTTCCGAAACAAGCGAATGTCGCGCGTCGATCGATAAATTGCCGCAACGGCTCAAAACTATGGAGGTGGCTTTTTACTTGTTATTATTAATTTTTATTATCCATTTATTCACACGTTTCTTTTTACATAAATTTTACATTTAAAACATTAAAACCTAAAATTAATATAAAAATAAACGGAGTTTCGACCACCGGAAATTAATTTGTTAATGTTTTTATTAATTTCTTTATTAAAAACATTTATTGCAATTTTTTTCGTTTATTTGTGAAATAAAACCTATGGACGATGAGTGAATTATTTTATAAAAATTTAAAGCGCATTTGTCAATTTTTGTCGAGTTCAGACGTGTCATATCACTTGCAACTAACATCACCTAAAATTTGTGTGCTTAAAATTAAGATTCTTAAATCATTCGTTCACTCCTGTCTTTCTTTCTCAAAATGACAACAATGACAGGAATAACTAAATTTTACCTTTAGTAGTGTCTACTAGAAATAAAGTCAATAGGTTACTAACATTAAAAAAAAACACAGACCAAGTACAGTCGAACTCGCCAACCGAGGGTTCCGCACAAATACCATGGGGGGCGTGGCTTTGCAGTGGGGAGGTTTGCTAGCAAATTGCTAGTAAGCTTATTGCGTAGACCAAGTTAAAATAGGAATTTTAGTGTTTTGCTGTACGCGTAGTTTATTTAGTTTACTTTAAAAAAATAAAGTACCAGATTTTCCATACAACATTTAATTTTTAAATTTTCATGCAAAATGGAAACTTTACTTTTTTTTAACCACAAAAACATTGATTTTGATTATACATGTATGCAAAAACGACACGGGCTGCCTCGACATGGTCCCTATTAAGTTACGGCTAATTTATAGAAGGTGCGGAGCGTAGTGACGAATCTTCTATAAATTAACCCTTATAATTTTTTTTAACCACCAAACTGGTTATAAAAATAATTAACATTCCTCACCCCCGGCCATCACCTCCCACTTCAAAGCCACACACACAATGTAAATTAAGTTCATCTCAAGATTAATTTTATGATACATAAATATAATACAAACAAACTTAATTTTGCGGTCAACCTAAATAATAATTTCTCACTAACTATTTAATCGAGACCAGTTTTTCATATTTTCGTATTCCTCCCTTTAAAGTTTTTGAACCACTTTGTCATAAAAGCAAGTAAATATTACATTCAAAATCTGTAAGAAGCAAACAAGAACCAACCAAGAAAGAATCACATAAATTTCTTGTGCACGTAAAGTCCTTTTGCACAAATTGCAGATCAGGTCATCCTTGGAGTACGGCTTGCACCTGTGGGATGGCTCTACCAAATATCAGCTTTTAAAAGGGAAATTGTTTGAAAACAGGAATTTGTTAAAAAGGATTGCGTCGCGCTTTCAATAAAAAAAAGAGAATGGGCTGTGTAGGAGACACGGCCGCAGATTCTTTAATTTTATGAAGATCTCATCGATACCTATCCTTGCTTGTCCCACCACACGATTAGTTTGGTAGCAGTAGTTTTCGAAAAAAAAAATCCTATCGAGGCCTATCATTTCCTCCAGCGGATGAGTAGTCGTGGATCAGTAGTATAATTTTATTAGAGCAATTACATAAATGTAGGTTAAAAATATTTTACAAGCTTTTATTTAACTTTCCCTGTATGTTGGTTTGTTAGTATGTGTGGGTCAATTCTTGGAAGCCAAATTAGAACCACTTCCTCTTATCCTACGAAGTTACAAGGAACAAAAAAAATATTTAAAAAAAAATTTAAATCTCGTCGAGGCCTATCATTTTCTCCAGGGGATGAGTAGTCGTGGATCAGTAGTTTCCGAAATATGCCCTCTCAAACACTTTTCCTTTTTTATTCTGAAACGGCTGAACCAATTTAAAAAAAAGTACTACTATTTCAAAAAGAGCAATTTTTTTCTATGTAAAGAAACAATTTGCAAGTCGATCTGACCAGTAGTTCAGGAGTTATAAGCATTTATTGATTTTCTAAGCCTTTTTTCTAAGGGCCATATTTATATAAGGGCTTGATGTACGACTCTCGGGTATGTCAACTTAGCAAGTCGGATATGCATCACCTTCCTGTAACTCTTATAGTTTCGAGATATACGTCGCCAAAAGTACATAATTTTCGTGACGCAACTTTTTTGTAAAAAACCGGCTGCAGGATAAAGACGTTTCATCAAATTCACGTCAAAAACAAAGAAAACACAAAAATAAATCTATAAATAAAAATCATGTTTAGGGGTTCTGGTATTTTGTTGAATTTATTGTAGCTTTTCAAATTGCCATCTAATATAGTAAAACAATAAAAATATATTATTATAAAATAATTCTTTTGGGAATCCATCGTGTTTGTGTTTCCGTTTTCAAAAGTTTGACGTAAAAAAATATAATTTTAAAGAAGCCATCTCCACTTTATCCTAATCACACGCACGCATTTGGCCCTACACTGTGTACCAATTGTCAGAATTAGGCGGAAAAAAATATGGAATGAAACAATGGATTGTCCACAGTGCCTATCGGCATTTTGCCTTTGTCAAATGCAGTAAAACCTACCAATTATTGTTTGTCTAAATAGGACGAATAAAACCATAATATATTTATTGAAGAACATTCAGGTTGATACCGCTTTTCTCGCCCATAGTAGGGGGGAGGCAATGCCCGTTCAATACACAATTAAATATCAACTTTCCATACAGGCAAATTGACGTAAAAGATGAAAAGTAAGAGTAACCCAAAAACTTACTTTGAAATAAAAAAAACTATTCCATATATTTTATTATGATAGGCACTGACATTTTTATAACAAAAATCGGATTTATTCTCGATTTCGAGAGTGGCGTCATAGTAATAGTTGTTAAATGACTATGTATAAAGAAAGTACTCAGTTATGTAATTGGAATATTGGAACGAAGTTCCTTATAGCGGCTTGCGCGGTAATGCGAACTGTCATAAAACGCGCGAAAACGACATGCGTTGCAAACAAAGGAAACTGTACTTTCTTTCCAACGTGTAAGAGCTATCTTAATGTCCCGGCTGTTACGACGATCTATATAAAAGGCGAGAAAATGACATTGCTTTGAAAAAAAATTATTTTAGAACGTGCCAGTAATTTTTGTAGATCAGAAAATTGACATTATATCAGCCTTCATCTCTATTTATTCTTCATTGAATAAATGTCGTAATGTCAGCCGCAACAATACCTTTATATTCAATGAAGTACCTACTACACTACACTAAGGTAATGCACAGAGAAAAATAACATATGAATTAATTAACTATAAGCCCAAGCCCATGTGTATAATGATCTGTATTACTGATGTGAAGAGGAAATAAACGTTATTCTATTCTATTCTATTCTTCTATCTATTCTACGAACATATCTGCTAATATCGACTAGCAACAACACCTTTACATAGGTTTGCACTTATTTAATTCTCATTAAAATAAATCAAATATATACCTAACTAAGTAAAATACTGCACTAAAAGTAAAAAATGTTAAGTAATAAACATGTGATCAAATCAAATGAAGTAAAGAAACTGTTAGCTGACGTCGCACCAATGTAATTGGGGAAAACAGACAGACAAACACTTCCAAAAAATGCTTGCAGATGATATCTCAGTTGTACTGAAAAACAATGACATAGGTAAACTAAGAGAATCTTTTATATACAGGGTGGCCCAGTTATAGTGGTCCAATTGTAACATATTCAAAATTAACATCATTTGTACAAAGTCAATACAATAAAAAGTGACGATTACCTTAATTTTTAAAATCTTATTTTTTTCACAGCGTTAGTTCAACTACAATTTCACATTATTAACAAACCTGTCTAACAGCGCTAATCTACACATAAAAAACTGTTTAGTAATGTTTTAAAAAAAATTGATTTTCAAAATTAAGGTAATCGTCACTTTTTATTGTAGTGACTTTGTACAAATGATGTTAGTTTTGAATATGTTACAATTGTAACACCACTACCATTTTTGGTCTGGAGAATTGTGATATGTATAGGTAGTTTTTAAGGGCATGGGCAAATCTCCGGTAGTACTTTTTTTTTTACAGTGATTTTTCAAAAATAGATCAGTTCTAATGTAAACTGAACAAAAATTCACTGAAAGGGCTATAGCAACAGTACAGTATAGGAGTAAACCTAAAAACTATTCATTACGTACTAACTACATATCTCCTCTACTTCCATACCAAATTTTATTCGATTTTGTGGAATAGATATCCAACTAGAGCGGTTTATGTGACTAAAATAGAGGAATTTCAGAAAAAGTTAAAAAAAATCATAACTTCTAAACTATAAATTTTCGCGGAACTAATGTTTTTTTAAATGAGTCAGCATGATGTCCTCCATCTAAAAAAAATTTTTGGACCACTATAACTGGGCCACCCTGTATAACTGGCGCGCCTTAATTGAATGAAAAGAAAAAGATAAGCCCAGGAATGAATAGGTGAGATGCCGGGAAACATCAACATTTGTAACCTGTTTTTCGTTACGCATAATTTAGTTGCGATTTTGACGCGACATTGAAAGCATCTCAGTTGAAGTGTAGTTATTATTGAAAGGCATTCTTTTGTGATTCTGCAACCTGTGGTATATAAGGTCTTTCAAAATTAGTTAATAGTACGCTAAGGGGGGGGGGGGGGGGGGGGGGGCGGGATTTTTTTTCTATGTAAAATGTAAAAAAAAATATTTCTTAATGGTTTCATTTTCATTCCAGGAACAAAAAAGATAGAATAGAAAGAATTAGATTTTTTTTACCTACTTACACGTGTTACATCATAATGGTAATGAAGACTTTTTTGTTACTGTTATGAAACTGAATCGATTAGGCTATAAAAATCAACCACCAATTTTTTTATTTAAATACATAAATTTTTTTTTACATAAAACCTAGGGCTTAGGTCCAAAATTTTTTATATAGGTTTTACTCCCTATACGATACAGAACCCCCCCTTAGCGTACTATTAACTCATTTTGAAAGACCTTATATATTTATTTTAAAAATATTTTGTTTTGTTTTTTGTTGCTTGTTTAAGTAACAATAATCATGCAAATTTGAACTTGACCAAATATTGAAAAAAAAAAATATTATGAATGTATAGCGGGATATTTGAATGCAATCTCCGCGAGGTGCCGTCTACATTTTAATATGGGCCTATTGTGCAATTAATATTGTAAGCAAAAAATCAGCTACCAAGTCTTGCCAAAAACACCATTTCAATAGATTTTCTTCTCATAACTCATTCATCTGTAATCAATCATGATCAAATGAAGGAAATATAATTCCGTCATGGAAAAAAAAATTATAGTAATTTTCAGTTGCTACGTTGGTTGACCCACTGTGCGCCGCGCTGCTCCGTCGCGGCCGCCAGCCCGCCGCGCCGACCGCTGCTCCGCGCCCGGACCGCCGGCCGATCCGCCGCACCGCGCGCCGCGCGCCGCCCGCCCCGCGCCGCCGCCGCTCGGCTCAGGAGATTTTGATATTGAAAATGTCTTTTCGTTCGTTCCTATAGACCCCACGAAAAAGTGCGATCCCCTTATTTTTTTTTTTATGTAATCCGGTATGGGTGGCTGAGTCGGAGGGGTCAAAGCGCATGCTCCGACCAGCCAATATCACCTCCGAGAAGGTAGGTGCCATACCGGAGACTTCCCTGGATTGCTGGCTATACTGGACTAGAGGAGAACACAGTCGAGGCTGCTATGCGGCCATCTTACATCCAGTACGGTGGTACCAACCCAGTCGGCTACAATTTGAGCCTACCACCTAGTAAGGCGCAAGGGAAGGGACCGGTTCCGAACGGTGAAGCAGCAGGTGTAGGTATGCTCGTAAATTTTTTCGTCAGAAAAAACTCATTGGTACACGCCGGCTGGATTCGAACCTGGGACCTCTCGCATGAGAAGCCGATGCCCAAACCACTCGGCCACCCGCCGCTAATATATATCTCTCGGAGAGTTGTGAAGATATGATATATCCAACGAGCCCAAATATGGTGGATTTATCATGTGTAGTTTAGGAGTTCCTATGGCTTCCTTCCGGCTCCATCATCAGGACCTTGGAAATAACATATGACTAGAGTAATTGCGAAGACAAATCCAACGAGCCCAAACACGGTCGATTTATCATGTGTGGTTTAGGAGTTCCTATGGCTTCATTCCGGCTCCATCATCAGGATCCTGGACATTATATATGACAAGAGTACTTACGAAGATAAATCCAACGAGCCCAAACACGATGGGCTTATCATGTGTAGTTTAGGAGTTCCTATGGCTTCCTTCCGGCTCCATCATCAGAACCCAACTAACCTTTTCCTTATCCCGACTTTCTCGTGTCGCTCAGCGACAATATTTTTTCGAATTCCGTAGATTAATTTTCAGTGTGCTCGATAGTCGTGTAAGACACGAAATCTGTGATTTTTTTTGGAAAAGGGGGCTCGACTTCCGATGTGTTTCTTTCAGGGACAGTGCTCCCCCCCTCCCCCAACATATTCACTGCTCTCCCTCACCCGGAGAAAATGGATCAAAAAGTGGTACCTTGTCACATGAAGCAGTAGTAAGGAGGCGTATGTGTACAGCAAGCGAGTGAGTGTGACAAAGTTGCAGGAACAGATAAAAACATTTCTTTATAAAAAAAAATATCCGAAAGTAGAAGACTCCGTGGAAAATTAGTTTTTGCTAATAGCTCCTTAGACCCTCGCCCACCAGTACCAGCTACCAGAAATCTTCTAATAATGCCGCGCTATACTAAATCATACCCTAATTCGCTGACGTACCGTCTTGCTTTGTTTCCCATAGCTGTAGTGCTTTAGTAGGTACGATTTTGCGTAAATTATTTCGAGTGGATCGTCACGAGCGCGCGCGTCCTCTCGCTTCGAGCTTCTGGGGGTGACTGGGGCGTGTCGTACGACCGGCAACTCCGGCAAGATAGCGAGACGCCGCTTTCGTAGGTTGGAGTAGGATAAAGCGCAGTCACGCTGCTCGGAATATTTAGCGTAAGCGACAATTTGATTTTTATTTTTTTATTCCAAAACTACGAATCTAAACAAAAAAATAAAAAGCCTTCAATCTAGATATTCATTAAACGAATAAAATATATTTTTTCCAAAGCCCTGATTTGATCACGTTGCCTTAAATACGTTTTTAAAACGAAATTCAGAGCCATGTTCATGATTTTTTTCTATCGAGCGAAGTTAATCAAATCGTGTTTTCAAAAAGCCTTCGATCTGCGCTGATAGATGAAGTTTTACATATATTAAAACTGAATCTGTCAGGTAAGTAATATTGCCGGCATTTTTCTTGAAATTCGAGTCAGACGCAGTCTAACATCACCTTAAATAACTTTTTAGATTAATTTTCTTCGCACGTAACAGAATAGATGTTTTTGTATGGAAACTGGCACGGTTGGTTACACCACCTACTACATCCGTGATGTCAGCTCATAACATCTTGGTGTACTAGATGCCGTGTCAGTGCTTCCCTTCAGTCGTACAGGCTACACTGAACTGGACGGAAAACACGAACTATTTAAATAGCCGTTTCAACCGACCATTCATTCAGTGCGGTGGTACCAAACCGGGCGGGCTAAACCCTGAGACCTAGTAAGGTAAGAAGGGAAGGGACCTAGAGTTTTTTACGTGGAATTTGAACCACAGTCAGCCAGCCCCCAACGGCCGAGCGGTCACCCATCCACCATTGGGTGATGAGAGTAAGTGAGGAAGAATGACGGCAAGGGTAGTGCAGACAAATAGAAGAGGTAAAGTGCGGTGATATAAGATGCGTGCCATGTTCATTTCTTTTTTAACGAACTGGAAAATGTATCACTGAAATTGGGAAGAAAGTAATTTTTTTTTTATGTGAACCAGCATGGGTGGCTGTGCCGAGGGACCAATGGTGCAGTCGACAGAGCCAAAATCACCTCTCCTCGCGAAACCACGCTCAGTTAGGTGCCATGCCAGCAGATTTGCGGACTGTTGCTAGGCTGTCTAGCCCGTTAATACGACGCTTGAAGACACCCAGGTTAAAGGATTCAGGAAATACACTCGCCGGAAGACAGTTCCACACTCTAGCGGTGCGACAAAGAAACGATTTGGAGAACCGATGGGTTCTCAAAAGCCCAATGTCAACAACAAAAGGGTGCTGAGTCTCTCTGCGACGAGTCATGCGGAGATAGGACGGGTGGCAGGGAATAAGGGATGCTAGTACACATACATATATATAATACATACATATCTATACGAAAATAATGGTGGTTTGTGCCTAACAATTGGTTTTATGAAAGACAGCATGGGGCGGCCTTGCCGACAGGCTGGTAATTGTGTAGCCAGTTTTAGTAAAGGACAATGCCTCTTTTACTGTGGTGTAAACCGCTTCCCCGCCCGGGTTGGTACCACCGCACTGAATGAAAGGTCGGTCGAAACGGCTATGTAAATAGTTTGTGTTTTCCGTCCAGTTCAGTGTAGCCGGCACGACCGAAGGGAAGCACTGACGTGGCACCAAGTTCACCCGGTGTTATGGGCTGACATCACGGACGTTGTAGGTGATGTAGCCAACCGTGTCAGTTTCAATAAAAAAAAATTAAAAAAATCTTCAATGAAAATTGGTGTAGAGTTTGGAGTTGTAAGGTTTCATATGCGTTTATGAATTCGTATTGAAAGAAATAAAAATTTCATAACTTTGCGTGTTTTTACTCGCTTGGGTAGCGGGTAAACGTCGCGTCGTCGTCAGTAGGGGATTTAGAAAATTCGTATTTTGATGTTTTTCTACATTTCATATTTCCTTCGAGTGTGTGACAAACTGATTTTTTGTCCCGAATTATATACTCTTTGTCCTCGACCTGGCTCGTGCGGGGTCGCTTGTTGCCGAATACGGAAACAATACGGTGAAAAAAAAAACACACGCACAAAAAACTTTTTTTTTATTAGTTATTACTTATTATAATACCGCCATAATAACACATGCTCTCTGACAATTTTAACCGGTTCCTTATTACGGTTTCAAAAGATACCGTAGGTAGTAGGTAGGGCAGACAAATAAACAGACGGACGATGTATGCTTAGTAATTAGGCTTCCGAACGGATACGGAACCCTAAAACAAGAAAGCACGCCGCCGCGTCGCTCCGCGCCGATCCATTTGTCGGCTCTCTTGATGTTTTCGGCCGCGTCCCAAAGGGTCCCACTCCCACCCAACCCACACGTACGTGACCAGGTCGCCGCCGAAAGGAGCCTGTATTGTTTGGTGCTGCATGGAAATAAACATCCAGAAACGGCATATCATGCATTGCGTGCATATTACCTTGTTACCTTCATTTGGTATGCATGCACACCATTTATAGCTGACAGAAGGTACGCGCTTACTTCAACTAAGCGTTTGGTTGGAGTATATTTATGTGACATACATAACATATCGTATGGGGATTCTGTCACATATCGTTTCCTCTGACACTAAGTGGTAGTTGAAATACCGACCCATAGGTTGACAAACATATTCTGTAACTATCTTTTGGTCGCGGCTTCGCCCGCGTCATTGTAGGATAGCTTAGTAGTTGATGTCGTGATATTTTTTATATAATTAAATACTAGCCAGCGTTCATTAATTTATGTGGCGCGAGCGCATTGTTTCGCACCGCGGTCAAGGTTTTCGTACGCTGCCCAGCCCCTTGGAAAAATGTCGTGATTATAGGTAGATAGGCTATAACTATCATGGGATACGTCAGATTTTTACTCTTTTTCTTAGATTTTAGTTTAATGCACCGGAATGTAACATAATGTACAGAATTATCTTTTCTTCTAATAATTTATGGTGTGGAACAATTTCAAACACTATTTCATTAATCATTGCGTTCTATCATTCATATCATTTGTAATGCAAACTTTAGTCTATGTTCAAATGAATTAACAGAACGCATAAAATGTTTCTTCACGCGTTGATGCGCACCGACAGTGACCATGAAAACTAAATGAAATGAATATTATATTACACTAAAACAAATACAATTGACAAATTGCCAACAAGTTTAATTAAAAACTAAAATTTACACGTTGAATAAAAGTAATAAATAGATAAATAAATAAAAATACAAATTGTATGTTCCGATTGAATAAAAATAAATTAATACTAAAACTATATAAATTACGTCGCTGTCTAAAAAAAGTATGTCTAATGCATGCGAATAAGTTCAGCCGTTTTTGAGTTTACGCGGTACAGACAGATTTTGCGACTTATAATAGTGGAGAAGAGAAGAGAAGATAGATATTGTATTGTCATCCTTCCTTGTGCACTTTTCATTCATCATCTCGAGAAGCGAATGTCACCTCTAGCTATTTATGTGCAACGGTTTGGTGTATAATTTGTAACTCAGTTGCGTGCGGAAGAGCCTGCGTGGAGAGGAGACGATGATTGGAGAGGTCAATAGTTGGGAGTGCGTAGGGCTATGTTTTGTGAAGGTGCGAGTGTGAGTACCTTGTGAATAAGTTCAGCCGTTTTCGAGTTTACACGATACAGACAGGTTTTGCGACTTATAATAGTGGAGAAGAGAAGAGAAGATAGATATTGTATTGTCATCCTTCCTTGTGCACTTTTCATTCATCATCTCGAGAAGCGAATGGCTTCTCTAGCTATTTACGTGCAACGGTTTGGTGTATAATTTGTAACTTAGTTGCGTGCGGAAGAGCCTGCGTGGAGAGGAGACGATGATTGGAGAGGTCAATAGTTAGGAGCGAGTAGGGTTATGTATTGTGAAGGTGCCAGTGTGAGAGGGCCTTTTTTTACCCGACTACGGGTTCGTTTGTTCCGTCACAGAGCCTAAACTGCTTGACCGATTTAAACCAAGATTTAAACATATGAGGCATTGTTGGATTCGTCTCGATGGTCAATTGGTTTCCCCCCCAAGTACAGTCTCGGGTACTTCAAGAGGGGCGTGAATAGGTATCTGTCAGGCCGGCATTGGCATTCGAAACCCCCGCATACGACCGAATGTCCATGGGCGTCGACAGACACCTCTTGGGTCGCTCGGCTCCGCATGACGCGATTTATACAACGTGTCCCAAAACTCAACGTCAAGCGGGAACCAGGGAGTAGGCCAGTTTATGACTACCCAGGGAAAAATAACAAAAAAAATCACAGTCATTTGTTTTTTATGATATGATCATTTTTTTAAAAACGTTGAAAATTGCCATCGCGTATAAAATTTTTAGGCACCACGACAACAAATTTGCAAATATAATTGTAATTTTTTTTTATTGGTAGCCTAAATAACTCTGCTATTGATCAGTATCCCAAATAAAACCAAAATGCCCATAGTTTTATCACAAAAAAATATTAAGTAAAATTATCAACGTTTTTCAAAAAATGCTCATATTATCATACATAAAAACAAGTGACTCCGATTTTTTTTCTTATTTTTCCTTGGGTAGTCATAAACTGGCCTACTCCCTGGTTCCCGCTTGACGGAGTTTTGGGACACGTTGTATATAAAAAAAAGGCCAAACTTAAAAAAATTAAAAATTCAACCACTCCTCCAGTGAGTATCATTGTATCGTTGTCAGGAACTTGAAAAGGCACGCAATGGTATAGAACTAAAAGTTCAAGGAAAATATTGACTTGCGTAATTATAACCTTATGCGTTTACGAAATAGACCCCAGCAGGCAGGGCGGGCCGATGAGTGCTGCTCAGTGGACAAGGCGCGTGTATGTATGTGTGCGTGTGTGCGAAGAATGAAGAACGTAGAGGGGCCATCCAATCGTCGAGCAGGTTGAAGGTATCAATGGTGTGTACTTAAAACTATATTGCATGCATATATTTCTCTTACATGTAGGTATACTTTTTAATTTTAGATTTTATTATTTATGGAATTCAATTATAAAATGTTTACATAAACGTTAAATTAAATATAAAAGGTAGTAATTAAATTAAAACAAACAAATATGAATAAAACGTATACCTAATATATGTATAGGTACTACATAAAATTATAGTCTATATATTATTGTTTATTATAAATTCAGTAATTTACGTAAGTAAGTAAGTAATTTAAGTAAAATGAATTAATTTACAATATGAAAAAAATTCACTTAACTTTAGCATGTTTTTGTAAAATGTTTTTTTTTTTATGAAACCCCCCGTGAATTTTTTACTTTTTCTTATTTTTATTATTTGATTTCATAAGTTGTTATATCGGCCATAATAACACATTCTGTGAAAATTTCAACGGGCTAACTATTACGGTTCAAGACATACAGCCCTCAGACAGACAGACGGACGGACGGCCGAACGGACAGACAGACAGACAGACAGACAAACAGACAGACAGACAAACAGACAGACAGACAGACAAACAGACAGACAGACAGACAGACGGCGTAGTCTTAGTAATAGGGTCCCGTACGACGGATACGGAACCCTAAAAACAGAGTCATGTAATACGTACGTAAGTAACAAGAGAGAAATATAATAAAACCCTTAAACATGTCCCCACTACGCTTCCCTCTGGAACACATTACTTACATATACATACCACCCGCTGTATCTCAACAGTCGGGGTAAGCAGAGTAATCGGTGTTGCGTTGCATGCAAGTACACTTGTAAATTACAGCACAACACCGACCACCAAGTTTAGCAATGTATTAGGACGAGATAACTATCAAGCAGCAAGTAAGGCACGAACGAAGACCCACCTGCTACATGACTTGATGGAAGGACCATGCCAAGGTGAGAGGTGGTTATCCTGTCGCCCTTTAGCACGGCATCTTGTCCATATTCTTTAGTCGCCTTTTATGATAATGCACGGGCAGAGATGCAATGGTTCAATTCTGTTTAAGTACTGGCCCCACACGGTACACATTTACCAATAAGAATAACAGGTCTATAACTTTTGAATTCTTCGGTGTGCTTAGTGTCCTTCCTTCCGAGTACGGACGTTTCCCACGCTCGCATTCCTGTGGAATTCACATTCGAGTTCAAGTATTAAATCCTACAGCCGACTTCATACATGACAAGTATTTGACGTGATACTTAATACTGTGTAGTCATCGCCACGTAGATCTGGCGAAAAGCCATAAAAGGATTTTTTATGGCAACTGACACGGTTGGCTACACTGCACCATGTCAGTGCTTCCCTTCATTTCGTGTCGGCTACACTGAACTGGACGGAAAACACGAACTATTTACATAGCCGTTTCGACCGACGTTTCGCTCAGTGCGGTGGTACCAACCCGGCCGTGTTAAATGGGAAGGGACCTACGGTTTAAAGTGGAATCCGAACTACGGTCAGCCTCCAACGGTCGAGCGGTCACCCATCCAAATACTGACCGCGCCCAGCGTTGCTTAATAATCAGCCGGAACCCCCGCACCCCACCCTACCCCTCTATTTTGAGCTCACGTAATTAATGGACGCCCCCTAAAGAAAAATATCACATGACCAGTCTTAAATACCCGTGACAACGACTTAAAATGCTTTTATGGATTCTCGCTGGGTTTAGAGGGCGAAGACTATACTATAAACCTAGACCTAGGTAAGGTTGAATTATTACAGAATGCCAACGACACCAATCATTCTCGCACACAAAACAAAATTGAATTGTTAATGCACAAGCTTCGTCACGGCTGTTTGGCTCCACTGCACACAATTTCTTGGAATTTCCTCCACGCGGGTAATGCTTTCTTACAAACACTGACGTGATGGCACACCCGTGATGTCATAAGAAATAAAGTAAGAAAGAATTAGAAGCAATTGCCATGTCGTGCTCCCCGCGCGCACGAAACCAGAACACGCCGTGAGCGATTACACTATCTGATCTCACTGCTGGACTCAAAGACTCTACCATAGACCACACTGTTCCTTAGATAGTAAAATACATGCGGATGTGAAAACATGTGCACAGAACTGTTCAACTCTGGAACGCTCTCCCTGCCCTCATATTTCCCCCTAAGTATAGTCTCGTGTCCTTCAAGAGAGGCGTGAATGGGCACCTGTCAGGCCAGCATGGCATTCGCAACCCCCACGTACGACCGAATGTCCATGATGGGCGTCGTTAGACACCTTATTGTTCACAGAATATCTTTTATTTGTGGTTCGAATTCAGCCGGCGTGTACCAATGAGTTTTTTATACCTGCTAATTCACCGTTCGGAATCGGTGTAAAAACTGTAGATCCCTTCCATTGCCCCTTACTAGATGGTAGTCTCAAATTGTATCCGACTGAGTTGGTACCACCGTACTGGATGTAAAATGGCCGCATAATCAGCCCCGGCTGTGTTCTCCTCTAGTCCAGTATAGCAAGCGATCCAAAGGGAAGGTCTCCGATATGGCAAGGTAGGTGTGATATTGGCCGGTCGCAGCATCTGCTTTGGACCCTCTGACTCAGCCACCCTTACCGGCCCTATGCCTACAATGGGCCGTGAGTCGTGACCATAAAACGCATATAAGCCTCCTTACGGCTTCGACTGATAGTTTAATGGAAAAGAAGACGTTGAAATATGTAACGTGTATTTGATAAATTCAGCTACAACTCCAAGGACTCAAGAATAATCAATAGAACATGACACCTACCATCTTTAAAGGGTGTTGTAACGGCCTATACGTACATTAATTTCGCCAGCGCAATCCTCATGTTCTTCCGAGACAAAAAAGTAAATAAAGTTTTTCTCTAAAGTGTCTAGTTTTGGAGATATTAATTTTTGAAATGTATGTTTTCGCCTAGTGTAATTTGACGCGCGCGGGGGGAGGGTGCTGGCGCAGGAACGATCGGGGTCGAAAACTCACGCCACGCCGCGCTTCTCCTCGCTCCGCGCACTCGTCCTTGCTCGCTCACTCACCGCGCGCCTTTTATTCCCACGTTTGTGCGGAGCGTTAGATCCTTTTTACACTAAATTAATCAATTAGTTTGTTTGAAAACAGTAACTTTTTATTTAAACGAAATTCAGAAAAAAGTTATTAACACTTTTTTGCTACTGTTGATCCCAATAATCATTTCCTAAATTTAATGTAGTGGCCGTTACAACACTCGTAGAGCAGTAATTCTAATACGATTGCACAGAGAACAGGCAGAGGGTATCCCGGAGGACGCCCTCCTCGCCCCTTCGTCGGAGAAGTCGCATTCGGGGGACATCAGGTCGGCGGCATACAAAATGGCGTCTGATTAATTTATTACAGTAGTTTGCTACACCAGCGGCTCCCAATAACAATCGTACTCACCCATTAGCGAAGTTTCTGAGACCAAAGTACCCCTGAATAAAATATGTTTAAATAAAACTATTTAGTGTTAGATTTTATAATAAACTGTCTCCTAACATAAAACAATGATAATGATTTTAAACGACGGATTAAAATAATGTTAATTGAAAAGAGTTATTACAGTATTAAGGATCCGTAATTTTATCTAAGAGTGACTACTGTTTTCCCCACTAACAAATTTTGACAATTGGATACACTTTGTATCATTAGATTTTTAATATGACTTATTACATTTCTTTGTAATAAACGTAAACTAATTGTTTTATTTTTTTATTTGACTTCATATAATATGAAATATCAAAATTGACGATGGCACTATACACCAGATATAGGTAATTTAATTAGATTCTTCAGTATTCATGTTTATGCTGTAAATATTGTGAGCGGTAGTATGGGTTAATTATTTGTAAGTTACTATAATATAATACTTATAAGGTACTAACAAAACATTGTAACTTGCGAAGTTTGTTTGTCAGTTCTTCTTCGCATTGAATTTAGAACTGATGGAATTTTCGACATGTCCAAGCGTAGGTTACCTACCTATGGACACCTATGGATGAAATTATAAAATAAACAATAAACAACAATGAATGGTATTTATTTCTGCATAGGTAACAATGTTCTTTATCCATCGTAGCAGTTATTTATTAAATTCTAATATCTACTCGTACTTAGCAGGGTTGTTGCTGATGCACATTTTCTCACATCAGCTGATGCTGATGCTGATTTTAATTATTTTCATTGAAAAAAGGGAAAAGTACTGAACTATATGAATATTATGAATTTATATCCAAAGTTTTAGTTGGTATTGAAATAATTTTTTTTTTTTTTTTTTATGGAAACTGACACGGTTGGCTACATCACCTACAACGTCCATGATGTCAGCCCATAACACCGGGTGAACTAGGTGCCATGTCAGTGCTTCCCCCTTTGATCGTGCCGGCTACACTGAACTGGTCGGAAAACACAAACTATTTACATAGCCGTTTAGACCGACGTTTCTTTCAGTGCGGTGGTACCAACCCGGGCGGGTTAAACCCTACCACCAAGTAAGATTAGGAGGGAAGGGACCTACAGTTTTACGAGGAATCCGAACCTCGGTCAGCCTCCAACGGTCAGCGGTCACCCATCCAAGAACTGACCGCACCCAGCGTTGCTTAACATTCAATAGCGACAGTTTACTGTCTGCACCACTGAGCTAACGAGGCTGACATATTGTGTTTTAATAATTTTGTGACATTTAATAAAAAAAAAGAATCAATCTGATACCAGTACCAGTTTAGTAACTATCTTAGCAATTAAATTATTAGTATTGGATGGAACTTTGGAACTATTTGGAACTGTGTTTGTTGCTTTTCCGGCTTCGAATCTGTTCCGAGAAGGTTTGTCACGACTCGAACATCAGCATTAATAATTAGCATCGATCAATGCGGATGCTGATGTTGAAAATGATGCTGAAGTTCCGCGGATGCTGATACTGATGTTCGCAACAACCCTGATACTTAGTAATGACAATATTATACGAAATAGGTTTCAATTAAGCATTCATCAGTGATAATATTCACTAATGAGATAAGTGGGCCCCTTTCTCTTTACTTAATAGATGAACGTGGCCATTAAGTGCGCCCACGGGTACCCCTTCTCTTGAACCTGCGTACCCCTGAGGCTATGCTTACTACTATTTGGGAAGAGCTACTCAACACAAACTCACATATTTCTTACAAATATGGAAAAACTTTGCAACAATAATACGTTTATGATGTCGGGGGGGATATTTGAAATTGACAAGTTTTTCATAATTTATTAAGACAAAGTATAAAGGTAAAATAAATAAACCGTAGATAATGAGATCTGGAAAGTATAAGAAGTACTCGAGTCGTAATCAATCCTTTGATCCTTTGAAAGTCAAAAGACTTTCTTTTTATGATTGTTACATTTCAATTTTCCTCTATGTATCTTTATTCGAAAACTTTGGTTACCGATGAGTCTATTATTTTCTCAGTCGTCGTTGTTTGTGCGAGATATTCTATAAGACCTCAAGTTCGATGCTACTTCTACTCGGAAATCCATCTATCTTCTATCAAATAGTTTTATTTGCGAAACGAGCTGGCGAGGCGCGGCGTACTTACCAGTGTCTTTCCGTCCGATCGACTCGAGAACATCAACCCGTGATACTACAAAATGTTTGACCTCTGCCCCATCAATTCCTGTGGCGCCTTGAGTACGCGTCTCGTCGGTAGCAATCTACGTATTTGATGATGATGTCAATCAATTATCATTCGTTGCTCGCGAAATCGCCCCAAATGGGGTTAGGCCAATTTCGGACAATTTGAGAACACCGCTCTTGTTTAGGCGGGCGTAATGAGAGCAATGCCGGTGGGGCATCAGTGTGTGGTCAATGACCAAGAATTGCTGGGTCCATTATGTTCGTCGTGCTCTGAATTATCTGCATCGCCTTGGGCATATCCTATATCTTCGTTTAACAGTATTGATGATTGAATTCGAGATTGTATTGATATAGCAGTAACTAAATTGATGATGGCACTATACACCACATGTAGGTAATGGAAATAGGTAGAGTGGTCAGATTATTGTAAATAATAATGTTCTTGTGAGCAGCGGTAGTATGGGTTAATTATTTGTAAGTAACTATAATACTTATAAAGGTACTAAGAAAACATTGTGACTTGCTAAGTTTGTTTGTCGGTTATTCTTCGCATTGAATTCGAACTGCCGGAATTTTCGACATATCCAAGAGTATGTCTCACTTCTTACTTCTTAGGTTACCTACCAATGGATGAAATTATACAATAAATAATAAACAATGGTCGTTATTACAGAACAGCTGATGGCGAACGACAAATTAACTTTCCTTGTTGTTTCATTCGTATTCCTAGCCGGGTTTACACAATGTTTATTTTTAATTGTATTATTTTTAATTATACCTTGGGAGGGGCCTATGTTTAGCAGTGGACCGATACCGGCTGATAAATAATTTACGCTTGTACCTCTAGTAGAGGAAGAAGGGGCCACGAATGTATTAGCAGTCAAATTAGTTCGAAAAGAGACACGTTTGAAAAACGACTTCACGACACCGTGAAAAAGGACTTTACATACATTTTCTGTCACTATGAATGCTCTAAGTTTGAATGACACGTGCCTTTTCACGCTTCTAGGGCACCAGCGAACGGAGCAATTGATCATTTTTAGCTATTTTTAGGGTTCCGTATCCGTCGTCCGGAACCCTATTACTAAGCCTACGCCGTCTGTCTGTCCGTCTGTCCGAGGGCTGTATCTCTTGAACCGTAATAGGTAGCTCGTTGAAATATTCACAGAATATGTGTTATTATGACCGATATAACAAGAAATAAGAAAAAAAAGTAAAAAAATCATGGGGTCCAGATAGTAGTATAAGACACTAAAAAATGTATGCGCACCATCTACCGAAAAGAGGTATGAAGCATTTTAACTAATATGAAGTATTTCATAAAACACGCCATAGATGGCGTGAGTAGCGCTGACCATGACATGGCGATACGGAACCCTCGGTGTGCGAGTTCGACTCGCACTTGGCCGGTTTTCATTATTTTTCTCACTCATTGCATCGATCACCTCATTGCGAGAATATCAATGAGCTAGAGACATGGGATCTTACAGATTTTACATGAGATCCGAACAACGGAAAATGTGAAAGTTCCAACATTCCAGAGTATAAATCGTCCAAACATTTGAATTTAGAACTCTAGAGCTCCAACCATACGCAGATCCCTAAAGCTATGTCCACACTGTGCCCCTTTCATCTTCAACTTTCCCTTCATCATTCTATTCAACTTTCCTTTAGGGCAAGAAACTGTTGAATGCATCATGTCCGTGCGTCATCCGACCGGAGTCGCCATGTGCGACGAGATGATTCTACTATGTGCGGTCTACTTGTTGAACGCACAGAAATCCACGGACCGCGGGAACGCGTGCGTCGCAGCGCGCGCTATGCTTTCAACTTAAAGCTGGGACTCCACAGCGGCGCACGGATGTGCACGCACACGCATGGCCTAGCCAAGCACACGGATGCGCGTGTACGTGGGCGACTCCACAGCCAGCTATGCCGAGCCACGCGCTTCATTTGTTAGAACATTTCAAACGAAGCGGACGTGCCTACTGGCGTACTACCTATGGCGGAGGCGGCGCAAGCGTTGATTTTACTCGATCTCGACAGTTCTTCCGACGATAGTGACAGTGACACCGAATACAACGAAAATGTACCCAAAAGAAAACATCGATTTTGGCTTGAAAGTCATATGTCTCTCTCTCTATACTCCGTGGTGGTCATGTCCCACAAGCACGGGTATTTTTCGACGGTTTGGATAAATTTCTCCATGTTATTGTATATTAAATATTACACACCACCGCGTAATTTTTAAATCTATATTTAAGTACACTGCACTGCACAGCGCCGCTGTTGGCACAACACAAAGCTGCGAACTATACTGGATAGGAGCGAGAGCGAGCGAGATGAGCGCTGCGGCAGCGGGAGGGGAGTGCGTGCGCGGGTGGAGGGGAGCGAGCTGCGTGGGTCTGGCTTCGCTCGCCTAGCAAAGCCAAACACACGCGTAGCCGTGGGTGTTACGTCACACATCCACGCAGCTGCACGCAGCTCGCAGTGGAGACGCCCCCATATAAATCCATAGGAGCGAATCTAGACACACGTGCGCAGCGTGGCCGTGCGCCGCAGTGGAGTCCCCGCTTAATAGAGGCATGCGCCAAGGGCATGCCTCACGTGCGCTGTTGACTGCGCTATGATGCATACCCTTGTTGAACGAAAAAAGGCACAGTGTGGACATAGCTCAATACTAATATTCAGTGTTGAGGAATTCGCTCGGAATATTGACCGTTTTGTTTTTGTATTGTTTCAGAATGGCACGCCCATGTGGGAGGAATTCATATCGAAGGCAACAAAACTACATTCTGCGCTCAAGTAAGTCGACACATTTGGATCAATATGAACGTTTTAAATGAGAAACGCTTTTGTGGCAAGATAATTTTTTTCTTTTATTCATTTCAGTCTTAGGTACCATCGGTACAATTGAGTTCGTCACATTTTATTTAAAAAAAACATTACAATGAGGATGAACAGCATGGTAAAATAATCGTCGATTAACTATCAAACAATGTTCTTCTTAACTTTCTAATTACTCTACTTTTTAAATGGTCAAAATCGATCCAGTATTTACAGAGTTATTGACTTTAGAAAATGAGATAAAATTCGCCGAGTCTGCGGTACTCGTCCGCTGGCTGTGACGTCACAACGAGGTAATGTGTTCGTGCGCGCCAGCATTACTATGCAGTGATACATTTCTGCAGTCTTCCCTCAGTTATTGTTTGAACGTTGCACGTTAAATTAGGTTTCATTGTGTCTGTGTCATTTGTGTGTGATACTGATAGATATCGGAAGTGGAAACTGTAGAAATACATATTCGAATACTATAATGGAGGCAGGATTCGTCAAAGGTCAATCGGACAATCTTCCAAGAGTGGATTCTTTTATGGTGGTAGAGTTCTTTAACAGAAATACTAACTACGCCAGTGTTGAGATTCGTGGCGCTAAACTTGCAAGGTAACTATTTTGTTATTGTTGATATTAAATTGTCCGTACCTACATATTTATCGAATACTATCAAACGAGCAATGTTTGTATATTTTATACTTTTTTTTTTATGGAAACTGACAAGGTTGGCTACTTGGCTACATCACCTACAAGTTACAACATCCGTGATGTCAGCCCAAAACACCGGGTGAACTAGGTGCCATGTCAGTGCTTCCCTTCATTTCGCGCCGGCTACACTGAACTGGACGGAAAACACGAACTATTAAATATGTATCGGCGATAATACGTATGCATTCAGTTGCACTTCATCTTTATCAACTTTATTGTTTTGTTTATGCAATAAAGTTTACCTGTATATTCCTCTACCAAAGCCATCTTCCATCTCGCCCACTATTTTCCAGCCATCTAGCTCTCAGCCTTGTGTCATCTGCCAGGGCCGTAGTCAACGCTCGGGATTTGAGAACAAATATTTTTTTAAGGTAGGTAAACTAGTAATGTTTTCTCTTCTAGGTCAGCCCGCGAGACATACGGCGATAGTGCGATCGGTTATGTTCAAGTTCAGAGATCAGGCGATATATGCACTGTGAAGGCAAAGATCACTCCGGAACATAAAGTAAGGAATAAAGGATACAGTTGCTTATTTAAATGCAATGAACAAGAGGCGTCAATATTAAGTGTGGAGTGTGAAGATTGCGCGGCTCACCTAGGAGGTTGTAAGCATGCAGTCGCATTTTTGATGTGGCTTCACCGCAGAAGTGAGGAACCATCAACTACTGACACGAAATGTTACTGGGCGAAACCGAAGTTATCCTATGTAGGTACTTCAGAAAAATTTATAAAAGCAAAGGACATGCGATCAGATTCACAAAGGTTGCATGAAAGCAAAAATCATAACGGAGAATTCCTGAAAGAGGTTGTGAACCATCTAAAAGGGGTACCAAAAACAAATCAGCTAATGAAATACTTCTGCGAAGATAATAAAAAGATACTTTCATTGCATTTCCTTGCGTATAAATATAAGAAAGAATCTTGCAATCTTGGAGTCGACGATTTTTTACAGTTTTGTTCTTTAAAAATGACGTCACCAGCCTGCGTACAGTTGGAAAAAGACACTTCAGACCAAGCAGATTCACCTATATGGCATGAAGTGAGATATTGTCGCATCACAGCCTCAAAAGCCTACGAAGCAGCACAGTGCCGAACCAAAGATGGAGTTTTAGTGGAACAAATATTCGGTGCTATGAAGATAAAGGAAACTGCAGCAATGACTAGAGGAAAAAAGATTTAGAAAATTATGTGCGCGCTCAGGTTTCGAAACAAAAAAACATTGTTATAAAAAAATGTGGATTTTTTTTAAAAGCAGACTGGCCTGTAATCGGTGCCTCGCCTGATGGCATAACAAACGAATATGTTATAGAAATAAAATGCCCATCAAGTGATAAAAGTAAGGAAAACTATGTCAAGAATGGTGTCATAACAAATAAATGTAAAGCACAAATACAGTTGCAAATGTTTTTCACAGGTAAATCAAAGGGACTTTTTTGCATTGCCTGTAAAAATTTTGAAGTTTCTAAGATTGTAGAAATATATGAAATTAATTATGATGAAGAATATTGTGCAGACTTGCTTAACAAATGCACCTTATTTTGGAAAGACACTATTTATGAAAAACTTGTGAAGTAACATTATATTATTATTAAAGTGTTAAGTCATGCTTTGCAGAACGGCGTACGTTTACAAAATTTAAAATATCTATGTTAAAATAAAAGAGACCATAGACTTTTTCTCATTTAATTTTATTCAAATGACACGTTTAATAGGCTCTCAGTCAGTCAAAGTCATAGTTCAACACCTGGACCTGAAAATATGTCCATACATTTTATTTGTTATTTTACATACCTATATTACAAAATATCAGGAGGAGCAAGATTATTTAAAACAGAAAATTATTGTTGTGTGTTTTAAGTATTAAATAAACAATTTTGTAAATTGACAGTACCGCACGCTATTACTACCATATGGTCCAATATTTTGACATATTCACAGTCCACAGTAGCATGTGGTGCAATAATTTCAAAGTCCCTCAACCTTCCTATACTTCTTTCCACATGCACTCTTAGTGCAGCGATCCTCTTAGTCTGAATGACTTCCTCCTTGCTAGAACATGAATTTGCACTAACACTCGGAGGTCTGAGAAGAGTACATCCTCGACTTTCTAACAAATGAGTTATGTTTTTGAATCCTCTGTCGGCTAGAATCACTGCACCAGCTGGAAGTTTTTCGAGAAACCCACAATCTTCAAATATAATGGAATCGGGAGTTCGTCCGCCATAACCTTCAGATATAAAGTTTATTAAGCCATCGGGTGTAATGGACACCAAGTACTTGATGGTGTTGCAACTTTTATATTGAGACCATGTAAGTGCTTGATAACGTGCGTTGCTAGGCTTTTCGATCTGTATCTCAAAACAATCTATTATGCTTCTTACATTTGCATACCGCTTTCGGAAAGGAATCGGTAAGTTCAACCATATGTCATCACATGGAGGCCAAAAAATCAGCTCCTTCATGCAGTCTGCAATAAAGGGTATGGTTTGTTTCAGTTTATTCGAAATCGAACTAGTGGAACAGCCGAAATGCATTCCAAGTAATTTATTGGGTTCATTTGTTCGAATTTTTTTAAACGCTATTAAAATATCGACATGAGGTTTATTAATATGTTTGCACAAGTACTGCAGGCACGAATATGACGCCTTGGGTACGCCAAGTAATAATTTTGGTTCCCGTGAAACAGACATCAATGTACCTGTTAGCATATGTTTTTGGTAATCCATTTCTTGAATATCTGAGTGACTTGAATCTTCTGTACTTGACTCATGGAATGAAAACGAAGAATCAAAATCATTACTTGAATCGTGACTCAGATGCACAGGTGACTCTATTTTCTGAAGGTTTACTTTCTTTTTTGGCATATAGCCAGTATTGGTGGCTTTGTTGTCCACTTTTGTTTTAATGTTGACTTGTATTGCTTTATGACACTGTTTGCTATGTTCAGGTGATTCAAGGTTGCATATTTGTTCAGATATGTTTATCGGATCTGTTTCATGTTCGATATTGTTTCCACATTCCATAAATTCTACTGCCTGTGGCTGCAAGTTCTCATGATTGACTTCAGGGCTCAGCAAATTTATATAATATTCGATTCGACGCCGCTTTTCATATCCTGGTCTTTCAACATTTTTCTTTTCTTTTTGACAGTCGAACTTGTGAGGTAAAACCCCTCTTTTCAGCACTAGTCTACCACCGACTAATTTGTATTTTACGTAGTTTTCCATGTCAGACTCGACCTGCGAACAAAGTAAATTTAAACAGATTAAAATACACACTTATTTCATGTGTCGTGTTCACGTGTATATTCAAAAGTGCCCAGTTTCCATTTATTTATTATATTTTATTATGAGAACTGTGTCGCTGAGCTCGATGTCAGACTTTCATATCACTCATTCATCAACGTATTGTACATCAAGCCATAGAAAACCTAAAATATGTTTCCCCTAATACGGCCCTGTGTGTGCAACACGTGTATCTGCCTGCCTGCCCAAAGTCGCATCGTTCGTTATCTTATCTGTGCAGGTAGAGACAGATGTAGAGAAGGTACACAGCGAGGTACACAGGTACATGCAGGTACTGTCCCTGTCCGACAGACGTCAATAGATCTTTCGCCGCCATACAAAACCAATGATGGCTACTACTACTACTACTGCATCGCATCTCATGTGAAAGGGAGAACATACATTTATATACATAATACTCACGCCTGTAGCTTGCGTGTTGACTAGGTACAGATACAGTAAATAAAATACGCAACTTACATCGAAATGATCTTCGCAGCAATGCAATGTACTTCGGCACGACAGCGGAGTTTTATCTTCTCTCTTCATCAGCTTACACCATTTCTTCCTCAAACCAGGATCGTTCGGCACATTGAAGAACAATTTATCGGGAGTTGATATAGTTGTATTGTTACATTTAGGCACAAGACAGTATTTGTACATGTTGATAATAATAAAAGATCAGTCGTCCGTTTGGGTCCGTACGTAAGGGCGCCCGTCCGCACAGTGCACGGGCCAGGCGGCGCGGGTGACGGCGCGCGGCGGCTAGCTCGTTGTGACGTCATTCATCTTAGAGGGAATTATTTGGTCGCCGCAACTTTAAACAGCTATATCTTTGTCATTTTAGATCGCATTGCAAAACTAGTTTCACAGCGTTTAATGGCTTGCGAGGAAGTTTCTGTTTACTTAAAAAAAAAAAAACGTTGTTCATCCTCATTGTAACTTACTGGGTCTAGCCATGGTAAGGGTATTAGTTCCTTTAGTATTTTAGCCTAAGCAATAATTTTTTTATATATTAATATTATTTATAAAATTACACAATTAATACAGATATTTCGACTGTGTTGTCGTCATCAGTGAAAGTAAAAATAATTTATTGTCAATAGCCTAAGCAATAACATACACACAATTGTCAATGAAATAAAAAATTATAAAAAATACAGAAAAGAATAGTGTTGTGCATGAAAAGGCAATTAAAAGTTAAAACTAGAGCAAAATTAAAATTAAACATTAAAATACTTCGCATCAATAGAATTTTCAAAGGTTAAAAATACAATTATGTTCATAAATTTTTTTTGTAATAGGTAACATCAATATAATTGTCAAATTACTTAGTCAATCGATGAAAATAAGAAATAGGTACAGTTAAATTGTTAAATTTGTTAAGAATAAAAATACACAATATTACTCGAGAATATTTGACTACGAGAAAATTACTAAACATTTTCACTTGAAGAGTACACTTGGTATACCTGCGAATAGACACTTCCCACCACGAGTCAGTACTTCCCACTGACGGACTATTGATAGCCTATTGGAATTAGACTCAACTCGGATGTCTGACATTTCAGTCAGTCAGCCTATATGCATCCATTGCTGAACATATGCCTCTCTAATTTTTCTCCAGTCCTCCCGGCCTTCGGCGGTATGGAACCGCTGATTACGTCCGACGTACTTAATGTCGTCGTCCCACCTGACGGGTGGTCTTCCCACACCCCGTTTCCCTGTAACGACCGCCGGTTTAGGACCCGTTTACTCTAACGGTCGTCGTCGTCACAGGTGTCTAGCGACGCCCATGGACATTCGGTCGGATGCGGGGGCTGCGAATGTCATGCCGGACTGACAGGTGCCCATTCAAGCCTTTCTTGAAGGACCCGAGACTGTCCTTGGGGGGAAATATGTGGGCAGGGAGAGCGTTCCAGAGTTTAACAGTTCTGCGTAGGAAAGATCTGCAGAACCGATTCAGTTTCCAAATTGTTTTTTCTTAATTTTAGGTGTTTACTGTTTTTGATGGTTCGCCTTTAGTTTAGTGAGGACATTTATTGAGTTCGTATGGCCTGGTTCTTACGATAGTAATATGTACATACGTCAATGCATATAATAGTGATGTTCGTGTTCCTGTCGGCACAGGGTTCAATACCTTCTAACCGCTAGTCTTGCTGGCTAACTGCACTGAACTTTTGGAAGAATACTATTTTTCATCGACGTCACACGTTTCGACCGACCTTCATTCCGTGCTGTGCGACCGCGTAGTGCCGAATGAAGGTCGGTTTTTTTATATGTAATCCGGTATGGGTGGCTGAGTCGGAGGGGCCAAAGCGCATGCTCCGACCAGCCAATATCACCTCCGAGAAGGTATTAGGTGCCATACCGGAGACTTCCCTGGATTGCTGGCTATACTGCAGGACTAGAGGAGAACACAACCTAGGCTGCTATGCGGCCATCTTACATCCAGTACGGTGGTACCAACCCAGTCGGCTACAATTTGAGCCTACCACGTAGTAAGGGGCAAGGGAAGGGACCTACAGTTTTACACCGGTTCCGAACGGTGAAGCAGCAGGTGTAGGTATGCACGTAATTTTTTTCGTCAGAAAAAACTCATTGGTACACGCCGACCGGATTCGAACCGCGGACCTCTCGCATGACAAGCCGATGCCCAAACCACTCGGCCACCCGCGGCATGTTCGTGTGGAATGAGGAAGACGATACCTTGTAACCTGGTTAAGTGTTTTCCCATTAAACAATGCTATGGTAGACTAGCAATTTCATTGTTTCACATAGAGTAGGCATATGTATTATCCGCGCCCCACGCGAGATAACGGTACAATCGCAGTCCTTGAATTGCGATAGGAAAAAATTAAATGTATTATACAACACGTTTCTAGGTTAGGGTTGCTATAAAGGTGCAGGTACTGACCGGGACACTATATCAAAACCTAAGAAAAGTTGGTTGTCTTTTAGCGGGGAAATGCAGCGACTGTTCTGAAATGAAATTAAATGAAAATATACTTTATTGCACAAAACGTGACAAAAGGCGGACTTAAAGCCTAAGGGCATTATCTGCCAGTCATACCTGGGATTGTGAGTAGGGTAGATGGGTAGTGCGGAAAATTAAATGAGAGATTTTTTTTAAGAGTACAAAAACAAGGCGACTAAGGTATATGACCCCTTCTTATATTACTAGGTGGTAGGGTTTAACCCGCCCGGGTTGGTACCACCGCACTGAATGAAAGGTAGGTCGAAACGGCTATGTTGTGCTAGTTTGCGTTTTCCGTCCAGTTCAGTGTATCCGGTACGACCGAAGGGAAGCACTGACGTGGCACCAAGTTCACCCGGTGTTATGGGCTGACATCACGGATGTTGGAGGTGATGTCGCCAACCGTGTCAGTATCCATAAAAAATAAAAAAATAGGTAAACAATAAAACGTAGATAATAGTAATAACATACAGCTAAATACATTCGTGATTTGCATACATACAAGTTCAAAAGTACCTACATACATATACGCAATATAAACAAATACATACATACATACCTAATGCAGTTTCTAAACAAGCGATAACACACATGGAAACATTAAGGATTTCTATGAATATTAAATTAAATTTTAGATTGATAGGTATCTTTTATATTTAAGGATAGATTATGCATAAATTATATTATATAATTATTAATTAGGGAGGCAATGGTTTTAAATGTCCATATCCAATAAATTATAGGCCCCAGAAAAGTGCCCGATTCAGAAAGATCCACGCAGCTCTGTGACCTCACAGACAGTTAAGTAACTAAAAGTCTCCACTGAACTTTCGTTTTCTATGTATGTATACGCATAATTGACATCTGCGACTGAAATCTGCGGACTTATGATGCCTGAAACGCTCTGTGAGGAGTGTTAGGAAATAGGAAGAAACACTAAACCCTCTAAAGATTTTTTTTTCATGATATTAGTATGGATAAAACTAACTGGCTTTGGTTCCCGACCGGGACATTTGGTGGTCAGGCGGGACGACCGGGACTGAGATTCTAAACCGGTGACTAAACTAACATATTATATGCATTAGAGTCGTGAAAATGATCATTGATCACTTCCGGAGAACGGACAGACGTTGTCAAAAGAGTTTGATTAAAAACCTTTTTACCCGACTATTTTTAAAACAAGCTTTTATTTAAGCCATGTACTAAAACGAATCAGTTTAGGTTTTCAATTTGTTTTCAAAAAGCTTAAAAAAGATAATACGAACTTCAGATTGAGATATTTATTTCGCAAAAAAAAAACGCACTCACAACATCTACAAGGAACAATCTATAAGGAAGAACCGGGTAAGAAACCTTATAAAGCTTTTTTTGAATATAGTCTTCAGATTTAGATTCAGATTCTTTATTTCATCATTGGACACATATTGGCCGCTCAGACATGTCAATACATTTCAAAATAACATATTATGTACAAATATCATAAATCATAAAAATTAAAAACAGAATTAAGAACAAAATTAAAAACAACCAGCACAAGAATAAAACCAAAATGTAATCATTAAAACATGCTAATTCATTAATCACATTGTTGTCTCAATCAACTACTTGTTGGAGATACTCTTCTATTGAATAGTGAGGCTTCTTTACTAACATGCTCTTAAGTTTATTCTTAAAATATTTATCCTCGCATATTTTCAGTTCGGGCGGTAGTTTATTGTAAAACTTCACACTTTGACACATAAAACTCTTGTACACTCTGGCTAGTCGCGCCGTCACCGGCCTGAGCTGCTTCCTGTTTCTCGTGTCGTAACTATGAAAGTCACCATTTTCAGGAGTATTATGAATGTTCCGTCGAGCGTACAAAATATTTTGACGTATGTATTCATTCGGTAGAGTCAAAATACGAAGCTTTTTGAACACAGGTCTGCAGGATTCCCTAGGTCTCATGCCCATGATAGCCCGAATGGCCCGTTTTTGCAGCCTGAATATTCTATCTCTACCAGCACTGCCCCTCAGAACAGCAACCCGTAGGACATAATACTGTGGAAATAAGCTAAATAAACAGTTTTGGCTGTCGTGGTACCACAGAGTTGACGAATTTTACGAATGGCATAAATTGAAGAATTTAATTTCTTTGCAATGTTATCAGTATGCCTATTCCATTTAAGTTTTTCGTCTAGTGTTAGCCCAACAAATTTGACATTTGACACTCTATTCAGCACAATTTTATTCCCAACCTCCATGTCACACGGGTTGGTGTTAGATTTTTGTGAAAACCTCATATAATGTGTCTTGCCTATGTTAAGTACTAACTGATTACTTTGGAACCAGCTGTGAGCCTTGGACAGAGTTTCATTAATGCAATGTTTACTATACTCATCGTGATCTTTTATTTTAAAGAGGATTGAGGTATCATCTGCAAACAGAACTACTTCTGCCACGTGCGAGATATGTGCTGGTAAGTCATTAACATACAGGAGAAATAGCAGTGGTCCAAGGATGGACCCCTGAGGAACACCACATGTGACTTTTATGGGCTCTGACATTGTCTCATTAATCTGTGTATACTGTATTCTATCGCGCAAATTATGATTCCAGTAGTTTTAACTCTATTCCCCTAATACCATAATGTTCCATTTTCGATACCAAGACATCAAAATCAAATCAAAATCAAAATATACTTTATTGTACACCATAAAAAGGAACACAACAGGCGAGTTTAATGCAGAGTAGCATTCTTTACAAACTAACCTTTGGGATGTGGACAAGCTGATAGGGCGGACAATGCAGTGCAAGAGAGAAGCGTGAAAAATAAAACTATTAAATAAATGGACACAAACAATAGATACATAGATACATACATAAAATAAATAATATAAGGTACGTACATATTATATTTATACATAAACTACATATACATATGTAAACATATATTTTATAATATAGAACCATCTGAATAAAAGTTACAAGAACGTAATTAAGGGAAATTTATATTACTCGTCGCCGTCAGAATCAGATAGAAACAGTTTGCGAATACGTTCTCTAAACATGTGGATAGTAGTGCAGCGCCGTACCTGTTCAGGCAAATGATTCCACATGCGAGCCGCATTGACTGTGAATGAGTCCGTGTAAAATGAACTAGAGTGAGTTGGTATTGCTAGAAGTAGATTGTCAGATGATCTCAGAGAGAGACCATGGGAACGAAGGAACTCAAACCGCTCACTCAGGTATTTAGGAGCAGCAGGGTCATTCAGTGTGCGGAAAAGAAGAGAGAGTACGTGGCTATTCCTGCGACTTCGAATATCGAGCCACTGTAAACGTGTGCGATATTCAGAAATATGGTCATACTTGCGCAGACCAAAGATGTAACGAATGCACATGTTTAACAGTCTGTCAAGTTTGTTTAGAAGATCTTCACTTAAATCGAGATAACACACATCCGCATAGTCGAGTATTGGAAGTAAGAGTGAGACATCATGGCTAACGCAGTCGAAAGCCTTAGATAGGTCACAGAATACTCCTGCGCTGTCTACGCCGTCATCCATGTGTTGTAGCATTCCCTGGAGCATGCAAGAAATGGCATCAGTAGTGGACTTATTCTTCTGGAATCCAAATTGGCGGGAATGAATAATCGAATGGGCTAACAAGAACTCAGCCAGCCTCGAGTAGATAATTTTTTCAAATATTTTACTTATGCAAGGCAGAATGGAGATAGGTCTGTAATTGTTGACGTCAAGCTTAGAACCCTTTTTAAAAATGGGGCAGACCTTTGCCACCTTCATCATATCTGGGAAAACACCTTCTTTCATACAATCGTTGAGGATTAAGCAAAGATGATCGGCAAGTACTTGCTTATCAACCTATCATTGTCCAATGAAATTAATTGGTATCAACTTTTATGAAAATTTCGTGACAATATTCTTGAAAACAAATCGAAAAACTAAAATTATTGTACCTATTCTTTAGTACATGGCTTAAATAAAAACTGGTTTTTTAAAAAGATTTTTATTTATGAGTTTATTTTGTGTATTGATTTTTTTAGTTTTTTTTTTCAATTTTATTGTCACCAGCAGCAAAAGTTTGTGCGAAATTTCAGCTCAATCGGTTGGGTGGAACTAGTTTAAAATTCAGTTGCATGATTTGACCCACAACATACTAACAGCTGAAGTTAAATAAGAACTTTTTAAAATTAGATTGTGCCCTAAATGGCCCAGGTAGCAGTGAGACAACTTAACATCCACGTGCCTAGGTGCTACCTGACACCTCTAAGCTTCTTCCATAAAGGTTCTCCATGTACAGCTGAGCTGAGTGTCCCTGTAAAGGTCAATTAAATCTCACAATGACCATAACATAACCTCGCTGTCAACGGCAACAAACAGAAGCGAGCGAACGCGAAACCGTTCCGATTATTGGTGTCAACTGTCCCACTACGCGACGAGTGGAATTGATGTGCAGTTGCAATCTTGTGAACGTCGTCGTCGTCGTCGGTGCAAAGTTCATGCGATCCAGCGTCCGTGTGGCGCCGGTGTACCGTGTGGGGCCGGTACTTTAAAAGAATTGCCTCACTGCATCTCTCCCCGTGTATGTCGTAAAAGGCGACTAAGGAATATGACTCCCTTCTTATATTACTAGGTGGTAGGGCTTAACCCGCCGGGGTTGATACCACCGCACTGAATGAAAGGTCGGTCGAAACGGCTATGTAAATAGTTTGTGTTTTCCGTCCAGTTCAGTGTAGCCGGCACGACCGAAGGGAAGCACTGACGTGGCACCAATTTCACCCGATGTTATGCGCTGACATCACGGATGTTGTAGGTGATGTAGCCAACCGTGTCAGTTTCCATAAAAAAAAAAAATAATAATAAAAAAATTAATTATTTGCCGTGATTGCTGATGAGCCAACTTGGATTGAAGGGTTTTTTTATAGGACATACATAACATGGTGGCTTCTCTAAATGTCTTTTTTAGGTTTCCGTATCCCGTACGGAAGCCTATTACCTACTAAGCCCACGCCGTCTGTGTGTCTGTCTGTCTGTCTGTCCTACTGCTGTATCTTTGGAACCGTAATAGGTAGCCGGCTGAAATTTTCACAGAATATGTGTTATTATGGCGAATATAACAACAAATAATAAAAAACAGAAAAAGAAAAAATTAAGGGGTTCCCATACAATAAATGTGTTTTTTTTTGTGGTGCGGAAACCTCGGTGCGCGAGTCCGACTCGCACTTGGCCGTTTTTTTCTGGAAAGCGCGCAGTGTGGCATTATTTCACCTACGAGTAGGTGTTTAGCCCATTCTGTGATGCGCGGGGATTACGAAATCCATGCCGTCCTAAACACCCCTTTTGAAAAACCCCACGATGTACTTGGGAGGAAAACAAAATATTTATCTTTCATTCTCGCCAGTTCTTGCAGCGCAACACAGATTACTCTGAATCCCGATTTTCTGAATACGATTCATTAGTGCTAAACAGGTTGAATAGAACATCTGCGCCTTACTGCTAGACTAACCAGCCATTTATATCTACCACGAACTCGTTGCGGCAACCAACTTGGCAGGCGCTGCAAGAACGAGCGTGTTTATGCACGGGCACGATGCGCCTGTGTGGGTAGACGGAAGCGTCCGGCCGGGGCGGCGTGTCTGTCCGTGCATACATTAACTGTCTATATTGAAGACTTAGACGCTTGAACCCTAGTAGAGTAGAATTGAGCTGTTTGAATCAATCCGCCAGAAACATTGAGCTGTTTAGATCATAATTCGCATTCGCTTCGTAAGATCCTAACAACTCAATATTTCAAGTGGTTTGACTCAATTTTTTGTATTTTTTTTATGGAAACTGACACGGTTGGCTACATCACCTATAACATCCGTGATGTCGGCCCATAACACCGGGTGAACTTGGTGCCACGTCAGTGCTTCCCTTCGGTCGTGCCGGCCACAATGCACTGGACGGAAAACACAAACTATTTGCATAGCCGTTTCGACCGACCTTTCATTCAGTGCGGTGGTACCAACCCGGGCGGGTTAAATCCTACCACCTAGTAATATAAGAACGGAGTCATATCCCTCAATATTTCAGTTGGTTTGATTCAACAGTCCAATTCTACTGTATCGGTCATTTGCTTGGTGAGAGAGGTGAGTGAGAGTAGGTGTCACACCTGAGGTAGGTATCCGAAATCAACTCCATTGAATCTGTTCAGCGTAGGTTTATGAAATCGATGTACCGCCGTTGTTTTGGGTCTTACTTACCATATAGCAAAATTATTAAGAAATTTTCGTGGCTTACCTTAGGCAAATGCCGTATGGTTCTTGACTCCATGATCTTCTATAAAATATGCAATAACATGTTTGATTGTCCGGAACTTTTGTGCCATATTGGTTTTAGGATTCCTTATCACGCTGTTAGGTCTAGTGATCTGTTTCACCTCAGTCTCTGCCGTACTAATGCTGGTATACGATCTCCATTGAGAAGAATCTGCCAATCCTATAACCAATCACTAGGGTCCCTTGACATACTGAATACTACCAGGGAAGGTTTAGGGATGACGACATAGCTGTCATAACTTCAATATCAACTTCTTCCGATATTACCGCCCACTGATCATTGTACTTATTATAATAAAACAATTTATGTGTATGTGATAAGTATGTTGTTTTCTTTTCTTTTTATTTATCACCTACTCTCTTACTTGTGTGTGTGGTGTGTTCTTGCTGCTCCTCATTATAATTGTAATTTGTGCTTTTGTATGCCGTGTACTTGCCTTTTTCTTTCATGATTTCTTTAGGTAGGTTTAAATAAGTCAAATTGTAACGTCCTTCTGTATTTTTTTTGTGAAAAACGCTGCTGCATATGTATTTATTTTGTGTTGTTATGTTTGCTATTGTTTTTTATTTTATGTACATGTCTGTTTGTTTTTTCAAAAAAAAAAATAAAAAAAAATTACTAACTTCTCTCACCTTTTAATTGCTGGCTATAATGGCTGGATTTACGTAGAAACTGAATACCTACCAATTTCTCTGGTGTAAACTAATACGCATTTTGTGTTTGCAGGTCGGCGCTGGTGGCTGTGGCGGCGTTCCTCGACGCCTTCCAGAAGATAGCAGACGCGGCGACAAACGCAAGAGGTCAGTTTCCATTTAGCGCATTTAAATGGAGCAGCGTACTCCACTTTAGAGTTAACGAGTACTTATAACGTATTTATAAAGATCATGCATCGGAAGGTGATCAGCCCACTTGAAACAGGCCTTCATCAGTGGTTTCGGCTAGTCGAGAATGAAGATCCTTAGATAAATCATTTAAATGGAGCAGCGTACTCATCACTTTAGAGTTAACGAGTACTAATAACGTACTTATAAAGATCATGCATCGGGAGGTGATCAGCCAAGTGCCAGTCCAGTCCTTCATCAGTGGTTTCGGCTAGTCGAGAATAGAAGATCCTTAGATAAATCATTTAAATGGAACAGCGTACTCACAATTTTAGAGTTAAAGAGTACTTATAACGTATTTTTAAAGATCATGTATCGGGAGGGGATCAGCCCACTTGAAATAGCCCTTCATCAGTGGTTTCGGCTCGTCGAGGATAGGAGATCCTTAGATAAATAATTAAAATGGAGCAGCGTATTCACCGGGAACATTAACTTACCCCGATTGTCGGGATACAGCGTGTGGTATGTATCTATGTATTTTACTAGAAGACTAATGAGAATTTCAATCTAATCAAAATTCGCGTCGCAAATTTTTTTGTTCGCCCCGTGAACAAAAGTTTGCTCCAAGGATTTTTTATTTCAGAGGTCAACCGAGCGCATCAGTCTAAACTAAAAGTGCTAAAGGATTGTTTTCATTCTCTGTTCTTACGACGCTGAACGTGTGAGTAGAATTCGCGTTATTCAAAGAACTACGCATGCATGAAAGGAAAGAAAATTTGCAAAATAACCTGCTTCATTATTTATGAAAACTCACAGCACCGGTGAATAAATTAGTATGCACACAAAAATATTAGTCGATTTGCCTTGTAAAAACCTGTTGTACGCTCCTCGAATCGAAATAGCTATGACGACGACATGCTCAAATTGCAAAAGAAAAAATAAAAACATTACAAATTGACTATTGACTCCATGTCAGTGAGGAAATCTATAATTTATAAGTTTGTTTTTAGTTATA
Source organism: Nematopogon swammerdamellus (assembly GCA_946902875.1). Lineage (NCBI taxonomy): Eukaryota > Metazoa > Arthropoda > Insecta > Lepidoptera > Adelidae > Nematopogon > Nematopogon swammerdamellus. The sequence continues at coordinate 13,115,376 of OX336359.1, forward strand.
GTTTTTTAATTAGTTATATTTGTAGGTAAATTTTATTTGATAGGTAGTTTTAGTTTATTTAATAATTTTAATTTAATTACTTGTAAATTGTAATATCTGTTTTTATTACTGAAAATAAACAATTCCATGCAATACTTATTGCAACAATTATAGAAGTTTCATATGCTTCTACATGTACACATACATATGTTACCACGTACAAAAACTATTGACTCTTACTAGTAAGTGACAGATCAGGGGGCAACAGAACCTTGTGACATTCACTTAGTCAACTATCAACCACTCAAACCGCTTCCGTGGAGAGCGACGTCGTCGTCGTCGAAAGCACACCCTTTTGTTTGACAGTTGACCAGTAAGTCTAACAAGGATCTCCCCCCTTTGCCGAAGTTACCAGCAGCAGCGTTACAAACTCGCCGATGTGAGTATGAGAATCAGAAATCATCCCGTAAGGGACCCCAGCCCGGGCATTAGTTGAAATCTGCGAGGATCCGTCTGAATTATCGGTCGAGTTGACCCCCGGTAGACCCGCTGGTGTCACCTGACATGGCACTTGTAATGCTAAATCTCAATTAAATAGACAGAGAAAACAGATTGATTGAGAATAATTATACACTCCAAAACAGAGTGGACTAAATTCATAATGGCATAAAACTCACCAGCCAGAGTATAAATAGAATTGACGTAAGTGTGTCGGTGCCTCGCTTAGTAGATGAAATTGCATCTTAGTATTCATAATTTTCTTGATAGGCAAACGTGTCATGCACTAGACTGAATCAGTGTTTAGACCAGACGATATTACAAGTGTTTTTAGCACGTTCCCTGTTCGCCTGGACGAAAGATTATAACGATATTACCTATGTGTTAATTGGGGTATAATTTTATACGTCGATTGTTATCATCATGTCATTAGTTTTGTATAGTTTTCTTAGTTTTTTTGTATAGCTTTTTTTGTCTGGTTCCGAGAGGTTCTGTTGTTGCTTGCTACTTTTCTATTTGTTTAAAACTCTTTGTTACACTATTTGTTTATTTTGTGTTAAAATGTAATTTGCTCAACTTAAAATAAGCTGTTAGCGTTTTAAAATGCATTTCAGACTGGCAACAATCTCTGTTTAGCCCTTTTGTTATTTTTTTATTTTTTTATTCTTTTGTTCTTCTTTAATTTTTGTATGTGTTTGTTTTATTATATTTAATAATTTACACGTGTTTGTTACTACCTCTAGCAATAAATGTTTTCATTTTCAAAGAATTACCAACCATACCATCGATTTGTTGCACGCCCAAATAGTGCCCAAAGTGCCGTTGGCATCTTTTCCCATACAAACTTGTTCGTTGTTCAGTGTTCACGTATCCATAATTTGCAATAACGCTCACTAGACCATGTTGTCTTTAGTTCCTGACAAACTACAATTTTGATCTATCGATATTCGTCAGGCTAAAACACTTAAAAACATGATGTCGTTCTTATATTACTATCCTTATCCACATTTTGTCCTTGTAAACCTGAAAACTTAAGTGCGGAAAGTTGCTTCGTTCTTATAGTCGTGTTTTACCTCGTCTTTTTTATACGGTATGAGGTCAAGATTAATCTTTATCTTTATCTTATCTTAATCTAAATATTAGTTATAAAATGAAATGTCTGTCAATTCGCTTATTCATCGAGAATGGCTATGTAAATTTACATGCTGTGTTAACCGATGACGTTTGTCTGAAAATTATCTATGGCCTATTTATTTCTATTGTTAAACTTTAACGCGGATGAAGTCGCGTTCACAACTGCATAGTAGTAAAATTAAAATGCAAAAAAATACAATGTAATAAATAATAAGTACATTGTTGTTCTTGTTGGTTGTTGGTCAATAGTTAATATGGCACACGTTCCTTTTGAACGGATGAACAAATTCATATTCAAGCAGAAAGCACATCAAATCAAAGTGAATTTAAAGCACAGGAGTTTTAAAGTCCCTGGTCTAATTTTTCATACATATATTATTTATCACATACATATTCGTATATAACTTTACCCATGTCGTAAGGGTCGCGAAGGCTCGCCTCAGTCGCATGTATCTAGACCGGATCGAGCATGTGCACCAAAAGGTTCGCATGCGTGGGTAGACCGAAACCAACGAGCTTGTGTGAAAAACAAGATTGTGGAAGAGGTATCAGGCAGGACCGTGGCACGTGGAACTCCCTTATGTGGCCTACTGGAACTTGCTACCTCGTTGAGGAACAGGTGTGATGTCATGTTTCTGCGATTATGTTTTATAGACAGACAGCGCGACATTCGTCGCCCAGCCAAACTTCAGGTGTCTAACGACGCCCGTGGACATTCGGTCGTATGCGGGTATTGCGAATGCCATGCCGGCATGAGAGGTGCCTATTCACCTTGCAGCCTTTCCGATTTTCAGTCCACAAGACTCGGTTGACAAAATGCTGCTTACGGTTATATGAATATTCGCAAAGAGTTCGTTCACTACGCAATCTTATAGTAAGCCGTCAGCGATTTAGCGATCCACTCGAGGTGCGGCAGCACCGGTGTGTACACGGCTGGGACGGGAGCTCTGCATCCAGCAACGTGGCGGCTGTGCACCGCGAACAGAACGCTCGGCTCGGAGCCGTCCTGCGGTGACCACACCAGCGGCCCTCCGGAGTCCTGCGAGCAGAGCTCTGAGGAGAACGTGCCTCCCGCGCAGAGAGCGTCCTTAGGCAGGCTGACGTCCACGGATAGGTTGCTGGAATCAGAACGAGTACTTAAGAGAACAGGGAAGTCCACTTTTCTCATACACCAGGGGAGGAATCTTTCCAACCCGTAAATCTTGCACTAACATTTTTGATTTTTTGTGTGTAAAAGATATTATCAATATCTATGTACCAGAGTTCTTGCAGTACAACACCGATTACTCTGCTTACCCCGATTACCGGGATTCAACGTCCTAACTTTCATATTTTTATATGGATAACTAAATAACAAATAATTAAAATTAAGACATAGCGACATCTAGTAGGCTTTTGTTGATAGCAAAAAATATATATATCACAAATTGAGGAAGAATAAAGACATGAAAAAAGACTTCGCCTGAATGATGATGACTCACAAATAATATGTAGGCAGTTTGCTTCTGAGCTGCAGTTCTCCATTTTACGTGCGTGGACAGCAGCGCGGCCCTAACATAACATCCAACTAAAGATATTGTTTACACGTTAACCACGTTTACAACCTCAAAGTATACGAGGCCCCTTAGTTGCATGCCATCGAACTATGTCTCTAATCGAAGACTTAGCTGAAGTAGCGTAAATCTCGCGAAACCGCTACTCCCACGGAATTACGCGATTCTGGACACGGGTGCTGATGGCATTGGACCAACTCGCCGGCGTGGTTGAGGCTGACCGCCAGTGCAATATTATGTAATAATAATAGGCTGACATTCCGGAGGTAGCATCAGGTGAAGCAGCGGACCATGCTCAATGCTCATACTTAAACTCGAGAGGATGTGATGAAAAGTGAATGAACACTTACGGAGTGAGGATGTTGGCCCACATGACGATCGCCTCCACGATCACCACGATCGCCACGAGCGACGGTCGTCTCTGCAGGCGCTGAGGCAACATCTTGTCCGGCAGACAGATATATAAGTGAACGAACACTTACGGAGTGAGGATGTTGGCCCACATGATGATCGCCTTGCCACAGACGCTGCCACTGCGCAACGGCACGTCGCCGCGGCTCTGCACCGTGTCCGCTGGTCGCACCTCGAAATCCTTGCCGCTCAGCGTCTGCGTCACTCCCCATCCGGCGACCACGAGCGACGGTCGTCTCTGCAGGCGCTGAGGCAACATCTTGTCCGATGTATGGATATAAGTGAATAAACACTCAAGGAGGGAGGATGTTGGCCCACATGAGGATCGCTTTGCGACAGACGCTGCCGCTCTGCAACGGCACGTCGCCGCGGCTCTGCACCGTGTCCGCTGGTCGCACCTCGAGATCCTTGCCGCTCAGCGTCTGCGTCACTCCCCATCCGGCGACCACGAGCGACGGTCGTCTCTGCAGCCGCTGAGGCAACATCTTGTCCGATGTATGGATATAAGTGAATGAACGCTCAAGGAGGGAGGATGTTGGCCCACATGAGGATCGCCTTGCGACAGACGCTGCCGCTCCGCAGCGGCACGTCGCCGCGGCTCTGCACTGTGTCCGCTGGTCGCACCTCGAGATCCTTGCCGCTCAGCGTCTGCGTCACTCCCCACCCGGCTACCACGAGCGACGGTCGTCTCTGCAGGCGCTGAGGCAACATCTTCTCCCGCAGACAGATATATAAGTGAACGAACACTCACGGAGTGAGGATGTTGGCCCACATGACGATCGCCTTGCGACAGACTCTGCCGCTCCGCAGCGGCACGACGCCGCGGCTCTGCACTGTGTCCGCCGGTCGCACCTCGTGATCCTTGCCGCTCAGCGTCTGCGTTACTCCCCACCCGGCGACCACGAGCGACGGTCGTCTCTGCAGGCGCTGAGGCAACATCTTCTCCCGCAGACAGATATATAAGTGAACGAACACTTACGGAGTGAGGATGTTGGCCCACATGACGATCGCCTTGCGACAGACGCTGCCGCTCCGCAGCGGCACGTTGCCGCGGCTCTGCACTGTGTCCGCCGGTCGCACCTCGAGATCCTTGCCGCTCAGCGTCTGCGTCACTCTCCATCCGGCGACCACGAGCGACGGTCGTCTCTGCAGGCGCTGAGGCAACATCTTGGCCGGCAGACAGATATACAGGGTGGCCCAGTTATAGTAGTCCAAAATTTTTTTTAGATGGAGGACATCATGTTGACTCATTTAAAAACAACATTAGTTCCGCGAAAATCAATAGTTTAGAAGTTATGATTTTTTTTAACTTTTTTTGAAATTTCTCTATTTTAGTCACATTAACCGCTCTAGTTGGATATCTATTCCACAAAATCGACTGAAAATTGGTATGGAAGTAGAGGAGACATGTAGCTAGTACGTAATGAATAGTTTTAAGGTTACTCCTAGACTGTACTGTTTCTATAGCCCTTTCAGTGAATTTTTGTTCAGATTACATTAAAACTGATGAATTTTTGAAAAATCACTGTGAAAAAAAAAGTACTACCGGAGATTTGCCCATGCCCTTAAAAACTACCTATACATATCACAATTCTCCAGACCAAAAATTGTAGTGGTGTAATAATTGTAACATATTCAAAATTAACATAATGTGTACAAAGTCACTACAATAAAAAGTGACGATTACATTAATAAAAAAAAAAAAAAATTTTTTTTAACATTAATAAATAGTTTTTATGTGTAGACTAGCGCTGTTAGAGACAGGTTTGTGAATAATGTGAAATTGTAGTTGAACTAACGTTGTGAAAAAAATAAGTTTTTAAAAATTAAGGTAATCGTCACTTTTTATTGCAGTGACTTTGTACAAATGATGTTAATTTTGAATGTGTTACAATTATTACACCACTACAATTTTTGGTCTGGAGAATTGTGATATGTATAGGTAGTTTTTAAGGGCATGGGCAAATCTCCGGTAGTACTTTTTTTTTTACAGTGAGTTTTAAAAAATTCACTGAAAGGGCTATAGAAACATTACATTCTAGGAGTAACCTTAAAACTATTCATTACGTACTAGCTACATGTCTCCTCTACTTCCATACCAATTTTCATTCGATTTTGTGGAATAGATATCCAACTAGAGCGGTTAATGTGACTAAAATAGAGAAATTTCAAAAAAAGTAAAAAAAAATCATAACTTCTAAACTATTGATTTTCGCGGAACTAATGTTGTTTTTAAATGAGTCAACATGATGTCCTCCATCTAAAAAAAATTGTTGGACTACTATAACTGGGTCACCCTGTATAAGTGAACGAACACTTACGGAGTGAGGATGTTGGCCCACATGACGATCGCCTTGCGACAGACGCTGCCGTTCCGCAGCGGCACGTCGCCGCGGCTCTGCACTGTGTCCGCCGGTCGCACCTCGAGATCCTTGCCGCTCAGCGTCTGCGTCACTCCCCATCCGGCGACCACGAGCGACGGTCGTCTCTGCAGGCGCTGAGGCAACATCTTCTCCCGCAGACAGATATATAAGTGAACGAACACTTACGGAGTGAGGATATTGGCCCACATGACGATCGCCTTGCGACAGACGCTGCCGCTTCGCAGCGGCACGTCGCCGCGGCTCTGCACTGTGTCGGCCGGTCGCACCTCGAGATCCTTGCCGCTCAGCGTCTGCGTCACTCCCCATCCGGCGACCACGAGCGACGGTCGTCTCTGCAGGCGCTGAGGAAACATCTTGTCCGGCAGACAGATATATAAGTGAACGAACACTTACGGAGTGAGTATGTTGGCCCACATGACGATCGCCTTGCGACAGACGCTGCCGTTCCGCAGCGGCACGTCGCCGCGGCTCTGCACTGTGTCCGCCGGTCGCACCTCGAGATCCTTGCCGCTCAGCGTCTGCGTCACTCCCCACCCGGCGACCACGAGCGACGGTCGTCTCTGCAGCCGCTGAGGCAACATCTTGTCCGATGTATGGATATAAGTGAATGAACACTTACGGAGTGAGGATGTTGGCCCACATGACGATCGCCTTGCGACAGACGCTGCCGCTTCGCAGCGGCACGTCGCCGCGGCTCTGCACTGTGTCGGCCGGTCGCACCTCGAGATCCTTGCCGCTCAGCGTCTGCGTCACTCCCCATCCGGCGACCACGAGCGACGGTCGTCTCTGCAGGCGCTGAGGAAACATCTTGTCCGGCAGACAGATATATAAGTGAACGAACACTTACGGAGTGAGGATGTTGGCCCACATGACGATCGCCTTGCGAAAGACGCTGCCGCTCAGCAGCGGCACGTCGCCGCGGCTCTGCACCGTGTCCGCCGGTCGCACCTCGAGATCCTTGCCGCTCAGCGTCTGCGTCACTCCCCACCCGGCGACCACGAGCGACGGTCGTCTCTGCAGCCGCTGAGGCAACATCTTGTCCGATGTATGGATATAAGTGAATGAACACTTACGGAGTGAGGATGTTGGCCCACATGACGATCGCCTTGCGACAGACGCTGCCGTTCCGCAGCGGCACGTCGCCGCGGCTCTGCACTGTGTCCGCCGGTCGCACCTCGAGATCCTTGCCGCTCAGCGTCTGCGTCACTCCCCATCCGGCGACCACGAGCGACGGTCGTCTCTGCAGGCGCTGAGGCAACATCTTCTCCTGCAGACAGATATATAAGTGAACGAACACTTACGGAGTGAGGATATTGGCCCACATGACGATCGCCTTGCGACAGACGCTGCCGCTTCGCAGCGGCACGTCGCCGCGGCTCTGCACTGTGTCGGCCGGTCGCACCTCGAGATCCTTGCCGCTCAGCGTCTGCGTCACTCCCCATCCGGCGACCACGAGCGACGGTCGTCTCTGCAGGCGCTGAGGAAACATCTTGTCCGGCAGACAGATATATAAGTGAACGAACACTTACGGAGTGAGGATGTTGGCCCACATGACGATCGCCTTGCGAAAGACGCTGCCGCTCAGCAGCGGCACGTCGCCGCGGCTCTGCACCGTGTCCGCCGGTCGCACCTCGAGATCCTTGCCGCTCAGCGTCTGCGTCACTCCCCACCCGGCGACCACGAGCGACGGTCGTCTCTGCAGCCGCTGAGGCAACATCTTGTCCGATGTATGGATATAAGTGAATGAACACTTACGGAGTGAGGATGTTGGCCCACATGACGATCGCCTTGCGACAGACGCTGCCGCTGCGCAGCGGCACGTCGCCGCGGCTCTGCACCGTGTCCGCCGGTCGCACCTCGAGATCCTTGCCGCTCAGCGTCTGCGTCACTCCCCATCCGGCGACCACGAGCGACGGTCGTCTCTGCAGACGCTGAGGCAAATTCTTGTCCGGCAGACAGATCGGACGGATGTGCTCTGTTAGAGAAACGTAGAAAAAGTAATCGAAATTCATTTATTTAAGTTATAAAAACATACATACGAGTACCTACATGCAGTCAGGCTCGTCCTCGTCCTCGTCCCCGTGCCAGCGTAATACGATATTAGTAAAAAATCGTTAAGTGCGAGTTTTACTCGCGCACGGAGGTTTCGTATCTATCCGCTATTATCCGCCTATCTTTTGTCTTTCAACAATGCAATGTATAAAAGCTTGTGGCGCCATCTATTATTCAATAGTGTGGACGTTTGTTGTATGGGAGCCCCCCTTAATTTTTAACATTTTCTTATTTTTCTTATTTGTAGTTATATCCGCCATAGTAACGGGCTACCTATTACGGTTCAAGAGATACAGCCCTCGGACAGACGGACGGACGGACAGACAGACAGACGGCGGAGGCTTAGTAATAGGCTTCCGTACGGGATACGGAAACCTAAAAAACGTACCAACTACAAATAACATTCGTCGGTCGCCCGCTGGCCACATAGCGTCAACCTTCCCCCACCCGACACCACCCAATCAGAGCGCGCGCCGTCCCCTCCGCTACCCGCGGAGCTCGGCGACGCTGGTTCTCATACAAGCATTGGACAGTCCGACGCGACGTTCCTACCTCTTCTAACGTTCTTGGGTAGCTCAGTGGTGCGATCGGTCGACTGTCGGTCGTGATATAAGCACACCTGGGCGCGGTGTGTGCTGGCATGGGTGGCCTCGACCGGTTCGGATTCTACGTAATCGTACTGTAGACCCCTTCCCTTCGTACCTTATTAGGTGGTGGTAGGGTTAAACCCGCCCGGGTTGGTGCCAGGTCGGCTCTAGCCATCTGTCAGAAAACCATATCCGTCTATCTTTTGTGCCTGAAACGCAAAGTGCCTGTGACGCCATCTATTATTTAGTAGACTGAATGTACCTAATAGATTCTTAGCAGCTTTCTTGTGTCCCCCTTAATTTTTTACTATTACATTTTTTTATTATTTGTTGGCATATCCGGCATAATAATAAGACAAAATTTCAACCGGTTACCAATTTTTTTTTTTTTTTTTATGTAATCCGGTTTGGGTGGCTGTGTCGGAGGGGCCAAAGCACATGCTCTAACCAGCCAATATCACCTCCGAGAAGGTAGGTGCCATACCGGAGACTTCCCTGGATTGCTGGCTATACTGGACTAGAGGGGAACACAACCGAGGTTGCTTGCGGCCATCTTACATCCAGTACGGTGGTACCAACCCAGCCGGCTACAATTTGATGGGCAAGGGAAGGGACCTACAGTTTTACACCGGTTCCGAACGGTGAAGCAGCCTATTACGGTTCAAAAGTTACCAACAGCCCTCGGATGGACGGACGGCCAGACAGACGGCGTAGTCTTAGTTAGTAGTAATAGGCTTCCGCAATTGATACGGAACCGTAAAAACACACACACACACACACACAGACGCGCACACGCACGCAAAAAAAAAACTAAATCAGCGAAATATGTAATTGGCCATACTTAGGCATAAAAAAATGTATCCGCATTGTGAATGGCTGTATGTTTTCTAATATAAATAAATAATAAAAAACATACAAAAAAATAAACATACAGTCGAATTGAGAAACTCCTCCTTTTGGGAAGTCGGTTAAAAATAAAAAACGAACCGCTGTAAGGCGCAGGGGTGGCTAGGACGACGAGCGCCAGGTCGTTATGGAGGGTGCTGTTGTTGTAGCCTGGCAGGATGCTGCGGCTCGCCACGTCCGACTGGAAGGGGCACCCCACCAGCACGTCTGTGCATCGCTCCGCCAAGTTGTGCACTCCCAGACGGACCCTCAACCTGCAACATTGATTGTTAGATAAAAAATCTGTTTAGTGCGCGTTTTGCTCGCGCACGGAGGTTTCCGTTTCTATCCGCTATTATCCGCCTGTATTTTGTCTTTCAGCAATGCAATGTATAAAAACCTGTGGCGCCATCTGTTATTCAATAGTGTGACTAATCGATTTTTCGGATGTTTGTTGTATAGGAGCCCCCCTTAATTTTTAATATTATCTTTTTTTTTATTATTTGTTGTTATATCCGCCATAGTAACACATATTCTGTGAAAATTTCAACGGGCTACCTATTACGGTTCAAGAGATACAGCCCTGGGACAGACAGACAGACAGACAGACGGCGTAGGCTTAGAATAGGGTCCCGTACGACGGACACAGAACGCTAATAAAAATGATACAGACAGCGTGTCGTCGATGCAGTGCGCGGCGGTGAGCACAAATCTGGCGCTGATGAGCGCGCCGCCGCACTTCTCGGTGTCTTGCTGGTGCGGCGTGCGGTACACCAGCAGAGCAGACCACGGCTGCTGGCCGCGCGCCGCCGGCACCGGCCCGCCGCCGCCGACGCCGCCGCTCGCGCGCGTCGCCGCCGCCGCCGGCGCCGTCGATTCTGCACCTGGGGGGATTCTCTGCGTTTATTAGATGTTTTTTACTTTCTAGCGACTGTAAGGAGAAAGGAAGTATTGTGATCGTCCAAAATTTCGAAATTGAGATTTCGACTGATTTGGGCTATATATCTGTCAACAATCCCAAAAAATTGGTTTTGAAAAACATGTATGCGTGTGTGTGTGTGTGTGTCCGTCCAGCGACCTTGCGCCTCAACGAATTTCGTTCAAAATTCGTATTTAGTAGTTTGAAACGATTACCTAGGGGTACTTTTTTTAGTTTTTTTTTTATTCGAAAAAATAAGGGTAGCTGTCAAACAAAATTTGTGTATGGCAATGTGTCTTGAACCGCCTGAACCGCTCAACCGATTTCTATTAAAATTCATATTTAGTAGTGTGAAACGATTATCTAGGGGTACCTTTTTTAGTTTTTTCTAATTCGAAAAAATAAGGGTAGCTGTCATACAAATGATTTCGATAAGGTCGATTTTCTCAAAAATGGCTTTAACGATTTTTATTATATTTTCCACATAGAAACCCTATTACTAGTCTAAAAAGATACCGTTATTTGTTTTTCCAGGAAAACTCAAAAAAAGGTGGCTACCATACAAACGAATGTTTCTTTCTATTAAATGTAGCATACAACATGTTCGTTGCGATCACCTATGTAACTAATTCAACGGAACTGTTCTGTCAGTACATTTTGAATTTCGAACATAAAAACGTTCAGTTCGCCAAACAAGCGAGAAAGTCAGTGGGGTAATTACCCTACCATTTATTTTTTTTATGGAAACTGACACGGTTGGCTGGCGAAACCTACACATCCACAATGTCAGCCCATAACACCGGTGGAACTTGGTGCCACGTCAGTGCTACCCTTCGGTCGTGCTGGCTACCTACACTGAACTGGACGGAAAATAATTTAAAATAGTATTTTTAATATTGGTCTTTTATTCACAGAACCGGGAAAATGTGGAACGTACTCGCTGCCCCTCTATTTACTCCCAAGTACAGCCTGAGCATTTTTCAAAAGAGGCGTGAAAAGGCGCCTGTCAGGCCGGCATGGCATTCGCAATTCCCATGCATCACAGAATGTCCATGGGCATCGTTAAACACCTATGTACTTGTAGGTGAAACGATGGCACGTGTCGCGCTATCCTTAATTTTTTTTTTATTATTGTTTTTGTTGTGCAAAAGTGTGCTGTAGAAATAATTTGTTGTTGTTAAATAAGTAATTTGCTGATCTTTCGTCATAATGACGAGACAGGAAAATGGTAGGTCCTAACCGCATGAATATTGAATATCGAACGGCGTCACGTGGATTCGTTGTATGATTCAGAATCACAGAACAGTTTCCTGTCGTTTTTAGAATAAAACTATTTGGCACAAACAATGAACAAATAACCACCGAAACCGCTCTCCATCGGTTGTTGTTGTGTTTTCTGATTTCAAGGTTTCGGTATCCAAGGATCTCTCATAAAATCTGCCAATGATGACGAGATCGTCTTTAGCAAGATGTTTTAAAAGGACGACGAAGTGATGATGTATGAGGACAATTTGGTGCAAGATATAGGATACAAGTGACCCGTAAAGCTTTCGGCACTGCCTTGTAAATCACAAATCCTCGATTGAGTCAACTCATCCACTGAAATATCTTCAGCTTCTTGAGATCTTATATCGACCTGTCGATATCATTAGGTTGATTTACGCCTTTGAAATCGCAGCTCGGAATAAAAAACACCTGCTGCCGTTGTGCCGTTGGCAGACTTTCTTTGGCCAATATACGGAAAGTAGGAATTTCGCATGACGTTTCGACAGTATAATTACGACTGACATGTTGTCAAAGGCGACGAAGGTGTGAGGGCAAAATGTAGTGATAAAGGAAGGCAGGCTGGCCACCTCTCACCTTGGCAATAGTTGGTGTGCCAACTTCATCCAACTGTAGGACAAGGTGTTGGGGATGGATAAAAAAAGGAACCGACAGCTTACCCGGTGATGCAGCAGAGCGGTGCTGTGTGGTTTGCTGAGTGGACTGTAAATGGATGGCGAGGCTCCTTCCCGAAATCGTTGGTTGATCCAGGCAGGACTATTTAGTATTGCGCACTGGGTTAGCTGCTGCAGTCAGCTCGTAAAATATCCCTTCAGTGTTGTTCTTCGGTGATGGGGTGAAAAAACGATGCAGTCACCTCTAGGTCGATCTTAGAAGTCGAGTATTGATAGCTACCCTCATGGTTGCGAAAAATCTAAAGTGAGGCTTGCTGCCGATTTGAGGGTAGGTAAAATAATGGAGAAAATTTGGTGACAGAGAGATAAGGAAAGGAACAGGGCATGATAGGTGGACAGTGTACGAGTTGGCACGAATCAAGACCCCTGAGAGTATAATACTAAACTAAATAAATTAAAAAAAGTAGAAAAGAACACTATAACAAAAAAAAAACTAAAACTATATCAAAACAAAAACTAACGATGAAGATAGAACAGTTGGCAAGGTCCTCCTGCAGTCATACAGTAGGTTACTTAACTTTACTTGCTGCTTGTTAGTTATCTTGTCTTATTATTTTGCTGGGCATTTGGTGGTCGGTGTTGTGCTGTAATTAAACCGAGCTCTTGCAGCACAACACCGTTTACTCTGCTTACCCCGATGGTCGTGATACAGCGTGTGTATGTGTGTATGAATGTAGTATTCTTCTGCATTTGACAAGAGTTAACTGACATTTTAGCGGAATGGGTGAAATCACCCACAAAGTGGGGCAAGAAACTCAAGCCGCTTGGGCGATGGCTTGGGGAGTGCTCCATTTAAATAAGAAGAAGAGCATACTTAGACCGCAGAAGCCGAACTCTGGCAGGGCAGTTATTCTCGACAGGTACGAGTCGAAGGTTTTCCTGGGGCAGCAGACGGCGCCGGCGGTCTGGCAGGTCCCCGCCGTGATCGAGGTCTTGGTGCGGCACATCTGGGGCTCTACGCAGGAGCCAGCCTGGCCGGATTCTGTCGCGCAGGATGGTCGATCGCAGCACACCTGAAATCGGCATTGTTTTACAGGAAGCGAGGATACTCTTCCGCCACTTCGTAGTTTACTAATAGTGGTGGACTTTCATGGTGGAGCTTGCTTTGTGTGGTGTCAGATTTCACGCCCCTCTGAAAGTTTTTTTTTATGGAAACTGACAGTTGGCTACATCACCTACAACATCCGTGATGTCAGCCCATAACACCGGGTGAACTGGGTGCCATGTCTGTGCTTCCCTTCGGTCGTGCCGGCTACACTGAACTGGACGGAAAACACAAACTATTTACCTACATAGCCGTTTCGACCGACGTTTCATTCAGTGCAGTCGTATCAACCCGGGCGGGTTGAACCGTACCACCTAGTAAGGTAAGAAGGGAAGTCCGAAGGAAAGGGAAGGGACCTACAGTTTTACGTGGAATCTGAACCACGATCAGCCTCCAACGGTCGAGCGGTCACCCATCCAAGTACTGACCGGCCCAGCGTTGCTTAACAATCAATAGCGACAGTCGGTCGACTGTCTGCACCACTGAGCTATCGAGGCTGACGAATGGTGGCGTGTATTTTTGTGGAACACATGGTAAAGGAATGCGTTCCTAATTTTCTCATTTTAGAATATCATCACTTATTCAAGTGTGAAAACAGATTTTACCTAAGTTTCCTTCCACACATTATGTCATTAATTTTGCAAAAAAATTTAATTAGCTAGACCTAAAATGTTATTTAGTTAGCAACTGTATAGCGTGTTGTGTAGGTAGTTAGTTACCTACAGTACGGGCAGTAAATGATAAAGATTTTTTTTTTATTTTGTATTTTTTTTTTTATATTTGTTACTGCAATCTGTCTGTGAGCCGACATTCATCAGTAGTTGTGCATTTGAAATAGGTCTTGTATGGTAAGTGTCCATTGACAGTTCCATATACTTTATTCTCAGTAATTTCACTCTGTGATGAGATCTTGAGGTGCTCTTCTTTTCAATCTGTTGAAAACTTTCCTAGAAGCCATCAACTCGGTTGCCAGCTTGTTTGGGTGCCTTTCGACTCTTTTTTTGTATGCCTCAGTTCTGGCTTTTGCTTCCTTCTATAGAGATATAGTTTAAAAAAAGAGACGTATATTATGAAGATATAGTTTTAGAAAAAGACAATCCGGTCGTAGGGGCGTCGTCTCTGTCGCAAGAGCTCGCAAGTTTCTGTGCGACAGGGACGAGACGTAGCTCTTCAACCGGATTCTCCTTACCTATAATAAAATCCAACTCTTTTATTTTTATTATTTTTGAAGTGAAAACTTCTTTAGCGGCGCTTGGCACTTTTTTGGATGGGTAAAAAATGTTAAACTCGCGTCAGATCTGATTCGCGTCAGATCCGTAGCCTGCTATAATTTAAAATGTAACCTTAAGTCATTGCATTAAGGGTTAAGTTACGAGTGGCTCGGGATCAATTCTGTTTGTCTCTCAGTGACGAAAGCGAATCAAGGGAATCCGATATTCGTTTGGTCGTTTATGTGATTTCGTGGCTCAATGGTAAGAGCGGAGGATTTGTATTTTTTGACCATGGGTTCGAATCCCTCAAATTTTTTTTGTTTTTTTTCTTTTGTTTTCTTTTTTAAGCAATGTTACAGTGTTTAAATTTTTTAGGGTGTTTAGTTTTTTTTATAACCACCTAAGAATTATTTTCGGAAATACAAAAAAAAAATATGTTTGCTAAGTTCATAAAATGAAATTAGCTAAACTAAACTAAATGAAAATTGCCGTAACTATGTATTTAGTAACAAATTAGCAACAAATGACCCACCTAATCGCATTTTGATTTGTGATGGGTGCTTCGCTATGACCATGAACTATGGTCATAGAAACTTCGACATCAAACCTTCTTGTACGAAACCCTTCTTAATTTACCTAAGGGATCCAAGTGGACTAGTTAGTGTTTTATAATCCATTATCACAGAATCCCTCCACAAGGGATTCAAGTGCACTAGAAAGTCCACTTCGATCCATTGATGGATCCTACCAAGGGAGCCAAGTGGACTGTGGGTCAATATGTCTGTATATTTCCTAAAATAAACCTAAAATAAATAAATGGTGTCTTTCGCACCGACGAGCATGCATGAAGAACATTATGGGAGTGGAAGAGGCGGCAGAGGTGTGTCGGTATCGTGGCACGTGGAGATACGTTGTCTCTGCCTACCCCACAGGGAAACAGGCGTGACGCTATGTATTTTTTTTTTTTATGTAATCCGGTATGGGTGGCTGAGTTGGAGGGGCCAAAGCGCATGCTCCGACCAGCCAATATCACCTCCGAGAAGGTAGGTGCCATACTGGAGACTTCCCTGGATTGCTGGCTATACTGGACTAGAGGAGAACACAACCGAGGTTGCTATGCGGCCATCTTACATCCAGTACGGTGGTATCAACCCAGTCGGCTACAAATTGAGCCTACCACCTAGTAAGGGGCTAGGGAAGGGACCTACAGTTCTACACCGGTTCCGAACGGTGAAGCAGCAGGTGTAGGTATGCACGTAAATTTTGTGTATGTGTGTATGTATGTATGTATATGTTTTTCGCGACATATAGCTTTCGCAAAAACGTTCCCTTGAGTCACTAGGACGATCGGTGTTACGCGAATGTCTGGTTGTGGAGAACCAAGTCTGAATGCACTTTACGGGTATGTCTTAACCTGGAAAATACAAGATGACTTTTCATTTCCAGGTTAATCCGTACGTTTGCATTGTTCTGCCAATATTTACGTTACGTTAGAAGTTCGGAAAAAAAGAGACCGCCATGAGTATGTTTACCAAGCTTGTAATTAGTGGTTAGCATTAGTTCACTCATGATGTCACAATAGAATCGAATTTGGATTCTAAGGAAAAAATCTAGACAAGTTCAAGCGTGATCATATGAATACTAAATAAAAAATAAAAAAAGACCTGAATAGTTTGCTGTGACAGCGAAGACTGACGAATTGAAAAACATATGAGTATCGTTAATGATTTTACACAATACGCACTCTGTACTCAATTAGCACGAGATGACTCATATTATAACACAGGTGTTAAAGATATTAAGTGAGTTCATAACTGTGACAGAGATAGTGATACTTTTTTGTGTTTTTTATGGAGACTGGCATGGTTGGCTACATTGTCCCTGAAGCCAGCTGGTGGCCTCACACCTTGGTGGCCACCATACCAACATTTGGTCGGGTAGACTGCACTAAACTGGACGGTTCACTAATACGAACTGTTTTCATGCCGCTTTGACTTAACTTTATTCAGTGCGTTGGTAACAAACAATCCGGACTGGGATACCGCCTAGCTGGTACATGACTAGTCAGGTAAGGAAAGGGATCTACAGTTTTACGTGGGATCCGACAGCCAGCCTCACATAATCAAATTTTTGTAAATGTAAACTAAGTGGACATAAAAAAAGTATCCAGCGAACTTTCTTGCCAGTTCTTCACTGTGATAATCGAACTGGCGAAATACAAAATGTTAAATGTTAAAATATGACGAATCCGAGTGCAGTGTGCTGTCTATGGATGATGAATAAAGAACAAGACGCGGACATCCAAAGTCAGATCGCGCTCGACGTTGCTTACCTTCGCCGATGAGAGCTGAAGCACATCACAGAGCTACCGAGGCTGATTTTGTCTTTCACGCACTACTGGATGCTGGATGCCCGAGTATCCTTTGGAACTGCTAGTCATAGGTTGTGCTTAGAAAACTTACATTAATGGCGGAAGACCCGGGCTGCAGGGCAGTGCAGATGGAATTGCGCAGATAATTGTCGCTCGCTGAAGTTCTGTTTGCGACGAGCGAGTTGAGCAGGTAGGGGCACAGCTTGATATCGATGCAGACACCGATCTTGCCACTCGGCGTCGTGCATTGTGGCTCGCTCTCTGCAATAGACCAGATTACTTTCACAAACACCATTCGCTCCACGGTTCGCATTCCATGCAAAACTGTATGTCCCTTCCCTTGCTGGGGTTAAACCAGTGCGGAATATTGCCACCGCAGGTTTGTTCCACTCTGTTCACCCCGGTGATGGGTATTTTTTTAAATATACAGCCGGCACGGGTGGCTGTGCCCAAAAGCCCAATGCAAGATCAGTCCATTATGGATATGGTCTCCAGATATGGTCCCATTACCCTACCACCTAGATTTAAGTCACGGATTTAAGTAAAGGCACCTCGTCAGTTTCAGCACGGAGACCTGAACCATGGATCATCTCGTGTTATAGTTCACTTTCTAAGTGGCTGCGTGGCCTTTTTATCAAATTTAAAGCAAAATACTGTCTCAATTTTTACCAGATTTACTACGCTCTCTGAAATGTATCGTAAGCGTAGTTTATGATCGAAGATCGTAAGAGAACGTTGTTGTTTCCTTCGAAAGCGCTAGTTTTAACGGAGAACCAGTTCACAACGTATTCTTTTGAAAGTACGAGTATGAATGAATCCTTGAAATATAGAGAATGGCCGGAATTCTCCAATAATATTAACTCGTAGGTCAATAAAATAATAAGTATCACGTAATTCGCTACCATTGCTAAGTCATTTATGATATTAATTGAAAGTTTATCGTAAAACTCATAGCTTCACGCATATCTTTTTATATGGATAAAACTGAATGTTGCTGCTGATGGCAGCTAAACATTTCATTGTATGCGATGATGCTGTTCAAGGCCGCCTCCTTTTTGGTCAAATGTTACCAAATTAATAATTTATCGAGGTTTTTTTACTGTTTGTCTGTGCGGATCTTTTCACCCCGCTTAAAGTTTTATAGTTCTTTTTTTTTTCTAAATATATATCCAAACAAACCAGTTCAGAGCTTGTTCAGAGGTACACAACGAGATTTTTGCATAAACAAACGCGAACTTAATAGAAAAAAGACAAAACACTCACGCGAATTCGATATCCTAATCCACAGGCAGGCCACAAACAATATTTGCACCAATGGGAAGCGCGTTCGCAGTGACGACGCGCACATGTTGTCGCGCGCGCTGCGGAAAGAACAGTGGTCGCTCGCTCGCGTTCGAGCGTCGTCTGTAGCGAACAGATGGGATTTTCCTAGCGTACAGCGCTAGGAAGGCTGTAGCGAAGAGCCGTACGGTAAATCGACGAAATGGCCCGGTCGATGACTCGTTTGTTGGATTTTAGATGGAAAATGAGGTAAAGTTTATTCAGATTGTTTTAAGCGCTGTTATATGCATAAGTCACAACCCTGTTGGTATGACGCCAGTATTCACTTCATAGCATACCTAGTATAAAGCTACTCCCGTCTCTGCGGTAGGGACAGACTAATCTTCACGTCACGGCCCTGACGCACCTCTGACGCCTCATCAAAGTCATAATGCTCTTCATACATGCTCGCCTGTTTCGCGTACTACCCAATTGACTCTTTTTGAGCACAGGCGCGACCTGGTCTAGGTACGTGCGTCTAGGGCGACCCTTCTCTATGCTTTCAGCCTTTCACAACAATACTCTGCAAATCTTTAACAGGATTATCATGATTTCATTATAAATAATGATATGGGAAAACTTAAGTACGAGTAGGTTAAATTTTTGTATTTCCGAGAAAAAAACGATTAAGTCGTCGGAACAGAAGCTGCGTTTCGAGTTTGTGTGTATATGTTCATGCATTTCCTCGCTTTTTATTTTGTAATTCGGTTTGTGTCAGGTCACCAGAGCACATGCTTCGACCAGCCAATATCACCTCCGAGAAGGCATCATATCGGATACATCTCTTTGGATTGCTGGCTATACCGAACTAGAGGAGAACACACATGCGGCCATCTTTCATCCAGTTTGTTCCTTTGTTACCGTTGCTTGAATATCCTTTTTATTTCCAGAAGGAATGTGTTCAATTTATTTCTTCGCTACCCTTTTGCCCGCGGCTTCGCTCGCGGCATTGTAGTTTATGCTTAATTTGAGTCGACGCAATATGTTTTCTTCATCTCCTTCTCTCCCTATACAAACTATAATCCCCCTATTAAACCTTCTTAGGGTATGAACCTTCAAAAATACTTTAACGGCTGACTTTTATTTATAATCATAAGATTAAACACCAATTCCCATATTTCTAACTTTAAAAATGGTGCACTTTCCATGCAAATTTTAATGTCCCATTTAACCTTCCTAGGGTATGAATTTTCAAAAATCCTCTCTTAGTGCTCACCTATGGTTATATACACTGGCGGCTGGTCCTAAAGTGCGCTCGTGCGCCGCACTACCATACCACGAGAAGTCTTCACTTCACTCAAAATAAATAATATCTTACAATATACCTACATTAAAACCATAAAGGTCGTACTCCAAATAAATACGAATGTGAATTCGACCTTATTTTATAGATCACAAGACACTTTTTTGCGAGTAAACGCGCGCCCCGTGCGGAATCGGAGAGCGCACGCGGGTCTCCCATGCTGAATGTATGGAGATCGGCAAAACACCGCTGGCGCGTGAGACAAAAGATACTTCATAGAAACAGTATGGGCCGAAATGGAGTTCTGCGTGCGGCGCACGAGCGCCAAACAAGGACGCTATATCGTGAATAGCCGCGCGTGCGACGCGTCGCGTCGCGAGCGATTCGTTTTGCACGACTCCGTCTGTCTAGCTAGAGTCAGCGCGCTGTCATGTGATGTCACATACCCGTTAGCGCGCGAATATTTAAAATGGGATATGGTTAGGTTTTGTGTTTTCTGTGTGATACTGTGAATTAAGTGGTGCCGATATTTGCCTAAGCGTTGGTTAAAGGTAGGCTTTACAATCAGGTGATCCCGGGTTCAATTCCTACTTTTCAAATGCTTTTTTTTTTATATATATTTTTTTTTAGTATTTTTGGGGCATTACTACTGTTTTCTTTTTTAAAGCTGCAGTAGTGTTGTGGTCTATGGATGTGTTCATAAAGGTACTAAAATTAGTTAAAAAAGTTGTTTGGATTTCTTTTCTTGTTTTTTACAACTCATTGAGTGTCTTGAGAATATTCATACTAGGTACGTACATAATTATTAAACGCAGGCATTTAAAAAAATCGAAAGTCCCGATCTTAAAATAACATGAGGGGAATGTGGTGGGTAATTTGGTATTTAAGTAGGTAGGTACTTAGCGCACTACCGGTCACTGAAGTCACCAGCCGCCACTGGTTATATAAGAGACACTTTTGGAAAATGTCATGCTTCTACACCCACTGCTTTAGGCTGTGCATTGTTGTCTGTCAGTCAGTGTTAAGAAATTGTATTAAGTTGATAATTCGAGAAGGCATATTTCTGTCGACCAATGGATTGAATCTCAAGTAGGCATCATGCGAGTAAATTTGCACCTTTTACCGAAGCGAATAAGGAAAATAATAAATTAACTCTTCTTAATTACGTTTTGTTGGCATTTGGACATTCATGCCAGCCGCCACTCAATCTATTTGATGATCTACCTTATGGCTATAGTGTCAGAGTATATTTTGGATTGATACTAATTTGTGACTGGGACATTTGCAATGTGTTTGCTAAAACGAGTTTGGCCACCTAGATGCCACCTCTTGGCATTCTTATTTTTAAGGTTCCGTATCCGGTACGGGACCCTATTACTAAGCCTACGCCGTCTGTCTGTCTGTCCGTCCGTCCGTCTGTCCGAGGGCTGTATCCACCGAGGCTGTATCTCTTGAACCGTAATAGGTAGCCCGTTGATATTTTCACAGAATATGTGTTATTATGGCCGATATAACAACAAAAAAGAAAATTCAAAAAATTCACGGGGGTTCCCATAGAAGAAACCAAAAAGTGTATGCGCGCGCGCCATCTACCGAATAGAGTATGAAGCATTTTAACTAATCATGACATTTAACTAATATGAAGCATTTCATAACACGCCAAAGATGGCGTGAGTGGCGCTAACCACTGTCGCTATTGAATGTTAAGCAACGCTGGGTACGGTCAGTACTTGGATGGGTGACCGCTGTCCGTTAGAGGCTGACCGAGGTTCGGATTCCTCGTAAAACTGTAGGTCCCTTCCCTCCTAATCTTACTTGGTGGTAGGGTTTAACCCGCCCGGGTTGGTACCACCACACTGAATGCTACGTCGGTCTAAATGGCTATGTAAATAGTTTGTGTTTTCCGTCCAGTTCAGTGTAGCCGGCACGATCAAAGGGGGAAGCACTGACATGGCACCTAGTTCACCCGGTGTTATGGGCTGACATCACGGACGTTGTAGGTGATGTAGCCAACCGTGTCAGTTCCCATAAAAAAAAAAAACCGTGACATGGCGATACGGAACCCTCGGTGCGCGAGTTCAACTCGCACTTGGTCGGTTTTTTATTAATGCAGTGCGCGTGTGGGTCTCGCTGTAATCACAACCGGTTGGTTAAATTAGTTGGATGGTTAATTCGTTAGGCCAGTCGATGACTCTGATAGCTGTTAAACCCATCGTTTCTTCTCTTAGCGATGGTCGATCAGTCAGCCTGTATGCGACCACTACTGGAGATACTCCTCTTAAATTTTCCTCCAGTCCAGCGTTACGGTTTTTTTTTTTTTTTTTTTTTTTATGGAAACTGACACGGTTGGCTACATCACCTACAACATCCGTGATGTCAGCCCATAACACCGGGTGAATTTGGTGCCATGTCAGTGCTTCCCTTCGGTCGTGCCGGCTACACTGAACTGGACGGAAAACACAAACTATTTACATAGCCGTTTCGACCGACCTTTCATTTAGTGCGGTGGTACCAACCCGGGCGGGTTAAACCCTACCACCTAGTAATATAAGAAGGGAGTCATAGACGGTACCACTCTTTGCGCCGACGTACTTGATGTCGTCGTCCCACCTGATGTGTGTTCTTCCCGCACTCAGTTTTTCTGTCCACGACCGCGGACACGGCTAATCCAACGGTCGTCGTCGTCGTCTCGTAGACTGACGTGCCCGGCCCAATGCCACTAGAGCTTTAGCCATCCGGTGTCCAACCGATAGTTGATACATTATGAACAGGAGTGTGGACTATGCCATTCACTTATAAATAACATTCCCCGAGGCTGTGGCGTGCGGTGGGTTGGTACTTGGTACTATCCTGTCGCCCTTTAGTACGGCATCTTGTCCTTATCCCTTAGTCGCCTTTTACGAGATGCACAGAGAGAGATGCAGTGGGGCTATTCTTTTTGAGTACCGGCCCCACACGGTACAAAAAAATTATCTCAACTATGTAAAGAAAGAAAACAAAGAAAAATGTTATTTATTGTCATTATAGAACATAAAAAAAAAGAAAACATTAAAAAAAAAATTTTATGTTATACTATGTTATACTATTTTTTTTATGGAAACTGACACGGTTGGCTACACCACCTACAACGTCCGTGATGTCAGCCCATAACGCAGGGTGAACTAGGTGCCATGTCTGTGCTTCCCCCTTTGATCGTGCCGGCTACACTGAACCGGTCGGAAAACACAAACTATTTACATAGCCGTTTAGACCGACGTTTCATTCAGTGCGGTAGTACCAACCCGGGCGGGTTAAACCCTACCACGAAGTAAGATTAGGAGGGAAGGGACCTACAGTTTTACGAGGAATCCGAACCTCGGTCAGCCTCCAACGGTCAGCGGTCACCCATCCAAGTACTGGTACTGACCGCACCCAGCGTTGCTTAACATTCAATAACGAAATGAAATGAAATGAAATGAAATGATTTGAAATGAAATGATTTATTATAAAAAACATGCAAAGCGGTTCAAATATACATTAGCTCTTACACTAGATTTTCATCTGTCACGCAAGAGCCGTTCTTCAGTAGGCCTTCATGTGTAAGGCTTTTGCGCTCATCTAATTACTATTGTTATAATTTAAAAAATACAATATCATAATACAAATAAATAAATAAATGAATAAGATATTAAAATGTTAGATCTAAATGTTAAATAAATTATGCATTGGTCATTATCATTAATGTCGTAGGTATATAGTTGTAATAAAATTAGGTATTATTATGAGTAAAAATTAAGCTAATATAATTCATAAGATAAAATTTCAGTAAAATAATATTTCCTGCAATTATTGTGAATATTGATAAATGTCTGTATGATCAATTAGTGGCTACACTGGCACGGTGAAAAGCTCCTCTGTACCAATGTAGTCCAGATTGTTTAGCCACTTATTTAATACATCCTTGCGTTTCGCCTTGGTAATCTCTGTATTCGGGAAACCGCGTAACTCATTGGTCTTATTGTAAAGGTAAGGTGCCAGAAATGTCCTAAATTTTTGTGCAAATGTGGTTCTACATTGTATTGTTTTTGGTTTGTTTTTCCCTCTTGTACTTGGTCCATTAATTGTTGTGTGACGAACTTCTTTAACTGCATAGTTCGTAAGCAGCCTGCTAATATACATCTGACGAACTGATAGGATATTAGTTTCTGAGAGTAGTGCGTGAGTACTGTAACGGAGAGGTTTTTTAAAGAGAACTCGGAGGGCTGTTCGCTGTGCTCGCTCTAAACAAATTAAATTTGTTTTTGCAGCGCCTCCCCACGCTGTTATACAATATGATGACAGGGACTCTCCTACTGCACTATGGACAATTTTTAACAGTTTTTTATCTGCAATGTTTCTTATGTGCTTGTAGAAAAATATGAGCTTTCTGATTTTACCTGCTGTCGATTCTATATGGGGTTTCCAAGATAGGTGTTCATCCATGATCACACCCAATCCAATGCAATCTGGATTTCGACCTTCTCACAGTACCTACTGTTACTGCACTTGTCAAAGTCACTGATGATATCCGTCTAAGTATGGAAAACAAAGATCTCACTGTTATCGTGTTGCTTGATTTTAGTAACGCCTTCAATGCAGTTGACTTTGACATCATGGTGGAAATGCTGAGGTCTCTTAACTTATCTCCGGAGGTAATAGATTGGTTTGACTCGTACCTTCGTGGTCGCCAGCAACGTGTTAGAATTGACAATGACTTTTCTGAATGGTACGATCTAACTGCTGGTGTTCCACAAGGTGGCGTGTTATCTCCTCTACTCTTCGCAATCTTTATAAATTTTGTCACCAAACTCTTAGTTTCTCTCTACCACTTGTATGCCGATGACTTACAACTATATCTGGCAGGTAGTATTGACGACATTGCTGGAATCATTGATGTGATCAATGCTGATTTGGCCACCATTTTTGGCTGGACCAGATCCTTTGGACTCATCGTGAATCCAAATAAGTCTCAGGCAATGATTGCCGGAAGTCCTCGACTACTATCGAGGATTGATCGTGCCTCCTTGCCTGAGATTATGTACAACGGTACTGCCATACCATACACTAGGGTTGTCAAAAACCTCGGAATCCTTATGGATGATACGCTATCTTGGCAGGCTCAGGTCAATGAGGTCAGTCGAAAAGTCTATGCTGCGGCGCACTCCCTAAGGCGGCTGCAGAACCTTCTTCCGACCTCCACAAAGACAATTCTAGCACAATCGCTGCTTCTCCCCATCCTTGATTATGCAGATGTATGTTGCCTGGACGTTACTGAGGAACTCCTGGACAAACTTGAGCGTCTGCAAAACATGTGTATACGCTTCATTTTCGGTCTACGTAAGTACGACCATGTTTCTGAATACCGCAGACGTCTCAAGTGGCTCCCAATCCGTCTCCGCAGAAATTCCCACATCCTTGGACTCCTTTATTCTTGTATCAACAACCCTTCTGCTCCCGAGTACCTATCTTCACGTTTTCAATACTTATCTTCCCACGGTGTCACGCTTCGTTCAAGTGATGACAATATCTTAGCCATTTCCACTCATAAAACTGGATTTTACACAAACTCATTTTCTGTGCACGCAGCTCGTCTGTGGAATCAACTACCTCACTGTATACGGCACTGCAAGTCGCTTCCGTTATTCAAAAAACACTTAAAGTTGTACTATCTCCGTCAGTGTGAAGTCAATAGCTAAAAAATCCTTTAATTCTGAATGGACAAGTATGTATGTATGTATATATTTAGGTATTATGTATTATATAGTCTTTAATACATATGTATTTAATTTATAGTTTTATGTATTTAATTTAATTTATAATTTGCGATTTCTACGTTTAAACTGGTATGTACTTATATTATGTAGTGCAAGTATATTATAGTTTATCATAGTTATTTCCCATATATTATATTTTACATTCCCACACTCAAGTCTTTTGCTACTACCTACTTATATCTCACAACATACGACTCTCAAACATCCAAAGGTTGACTGGGAGAAATCCCTGTAAGGGATAAGTCCGCCTTTGCCCCTCATGTAAATTACTTATCGTTTGTTACTGTTAAATGTTTTGGAGCAATAAAGTATTTCTATCTATCTATTTCTATCACACCCAGGTATCGAATTTGCCTAACCCTATCGAGGCAATCGCAGCTGCATGCCCCTACCATTGTGCAAGTGTGCAAGGTTATATGTTGTTGCTCACGTATTCCTCTAGCTCCTGTTATTGAGAAACATAGGTATTTAGTTTTTCCGACATTTGCCGTTAGTAGGTTCCCGTCTAGCCACTTCTTCACTGTTTTGAGCCCTCTTTCAGCCAAAGCAAAGGTGTTGGACCAATTTGATCCTGTGAACAGAACCACTGTATCATCCGCGTAAGTGACCACTTTTGCATTTGGTAGCTGTAGATCACAAAGATCATTTATGTATATCAGAAACAGCACAGGTCCCAATATACTTCCTTGTGGAACGCCGTATCCGATCTGTCGCTTGTCACTAAGGAAGTCCTTTATTTTTACCTGTTGAGTTCTGTCCTTTAAGTAACTCTGAAACCAATCGAGCGCCAAACCTCTGATACCCACTTTTTCCATCTTTTTTAGAAGTATAGGGACCGATACCGTATCGAACGCTTTTGCTAGATCCAAAAAAACGGCTACACAGAGCTTACCTTTATCTAAGCTTTCGGCAATATAATCAGTCACAGTTCCTACAGCATTTTCTGTAGACCTCTTGGGCCTGAAGCCATATTGGTTATCTGATAACAAGTCGTTTTTTTCTAAAAATGCAGTAAGTCTGACCTTCATAAGCTTTTCCAAAACCTTAGAGAGACATGGTAGAAGTGATATAGGTCTGTAATTTTTCATTTCTTTGCAATCGCCTGATTTGAGAATAGGACAGATTATAGCATTTTTGAAAGCGGTTGGGAACACTCCGGTTGATAGGCTCAGGTTATAGATGTAAGTCAGTGGTTCGAGCACAAAAGGTGCAATAATTTTTAGGCTTCTACTAGTAATCCCATCCCACCCGGGGGCACTATCTTGTTTTAATTGTTTAATTATTGTGTGTACCTCATATGTGTCAGTGGGGTAGGTAAAGAAAGAGGAACCTGCCGTATTTTCCATTGCAGATGCTGCCTGGATGAGTGATTCCTCAGTTTTATTTAGACGCTTCAGATTTTCCTGTGCGTACTTTTCTCCCACCTCTGCATAGTATTCATTTATTTCGTTTAGTCTATCTAGATTGCCTTGTATTGTGTTATTTGTAGTGATTAATAAGTTGGTACTTGCGTTATCTTTGGATGTAGTGACACCAGCGGCCTCCTTCAGCACCTCCCATAGTTTTTTAGAGTTTTTCTTATTGTATTCTACTTTTGATTTGTAGTATTTTTCTTTTGCAACTTTGATTACGCGAGTACAAGTGTTCCTATATCGTTTATATGAATCTACATAAGTGTAGGGGTCTTGTCTAGAAAGCTTATGCAGGTTATCTCGTTTGTCTATGCAGTTTAGTAGGCTTGATGTAATCCAAGGTTTTTTTATGTTTTTGTTAACTTTGACTGCGTGTATAGTTGTATGGGTTTGAATTGTCTTTTGTAGTGTATTTATGAATTTGTCTGTTGCAGAATCTGCATTTCTATCGGTCAGTATGTCTGTCCAGTCCTCTAACTGTAAATCGTCACATACTTTAGTGTAGTCAGTTTTTTTGCTGTTTTTTTGTGTTTTATCTTTAGTATTCTCAACTTTACGTAGGCATGCTATGCTAGTACAGGCAAGTGGTCAGTTATAGGCGTCTCACATATTACAGTAGTGACATTCATTTGGCTCCTGACCATCACATGGTCCAAGCATGCCTTTTCACGGGTAGGTAGTGTTACTCCTGGTATCAACCCGTTTTCAGCACATACACATAGATACTGCGTAGCTTTGTTGCTATTTTATGTTGACAACGTTATATCCAGATTAATATCCCCAGTCAGTATGAAATTCTTGGTGCTTCTAAATTTGGTTATTGTGTCGTGTAATGTATTTAAGAATGTATTTATGTTATGAACTGAAGGTGAACGATATATGGCTAAGATCACGCAGTCATTATTAATTTTGATTAGAAGACTATTTGCGTCAGCGATGTCAGGATTCTCATAGGTTATATCTAAGTTGTTTTTGTAATATATTACGACTCCATCATTTTGCAGCCTGTTCTTTATGCTGCATATTGATTTGTATCCTTCCATTTGACAAATTTGTAAAAATAACGACAGTTGACTGTCTGCACCACTGAGCTATCGAGGCTGACTATGTTATACTATGTTATATATAATATGTTAACCTAAAAGGTATGTTGAAACATTAAATAGTAAAAGTTAGCTAGAATATACTTATTCTCAATTCATTTGAACGCCGTAGTAAATATAATTTAACACAGAAAAGTTACAATGAAAGATAGATTGAGAAATAGTGTAATGCGAGAGCGCTGTGGGCTGAAAGAACATATAGTGACAAGGATTGCGAAAGAAATGCTTCGGTGGTTCGGTCATGTTGGAAGAATGGATGATAGGAGACTAACGAAAGAAATTTATGAAGCAAATGTGAGTGGAAGAGTCGGGAAGGGTCGCCCTAGCTAGACGCACGTACCTGGACCAGATCGGTCATGTGCTCAAAAAGGGTCAAGTGCGTAGTAACCGACGAGCATGCATGAAGAACATTATGGGAGTGGAAGATGCGGCAGAGGTGAGTCAGGATGGAGGCAGGTGGAGATCCGCTGTCTCTGCCTACCCCACCGGGAAGCAGGCGTGACGATATGTATGTTGTCGTAGTGCGCATGTAATGGTACTAACTATCGACTCGCACTGGCCGCTCGGATGGCGAGAGACACACGCTGGCGGAAAATAAAACGGAAAATACGAAACAATAATTTGATTTTATTTTATTATAGATTATTATTATAGATAACATAACCTCTATACGAGCATGTACGATGTGATGAAGAACATTATGAGAGCGATAGAGGCGGCAGAGGTGAGTCAGGCAGGATCGTGGTACGCGGAGATCCGCTGTCTCTGCCTACAGCACCGGTAAACAGGCGTGACGCTATCTAGGCGTGTATGTTATTAAAATAATTTCGACCGTAGATCGACAGCCCGCGGCTTCGCTCGCGTGAAATTCGTATTTAAAAAGAATAAAGTAAGTAAGCCCGCTACCGTACCTTTGTTTCGGCGCGCGGGACAATTCGGTTTGTATGAGAGCCACATCTTAGCGTAACCGGAACTGAATTATATTTAGTCTATCTTATGTCGCGTATAGTTAAATGTGCTTGTACTAAGTTTTATCGAATTCGCATGATCGGTTTAAGAGTTATAGAGGAACATACATACACACATACAGAAAACCATATTTCTAAGAATAGTCAATTTGGTTTTAGTATCATACATGAAACATGAGTCTACAAACGCAATATCTCATAAAACAAAGTGACTTACTCCATGGCCAATGACCATCCCTTACAGATTTATTATTACCTAGTAGTATTGATGAGGTAACTTCAATCGGATAATTTGCACACACAGGCACTACTAAAATATAGAAATATTGTAATTAAACCACTGCTCTGGGATTCTGTCTACGTAATAGCTGTTCGCGCGGTTATAGAAATCACTAGTAGAGGGCGAGGTCTGTTAAATATGGAGGATGTTCAAGCATTTCAAAGTCAGCACGTGAATAGGCAGATATTGCAACGGCGGACTTGTGTGCCGGCCGGGGCGTTATCCTGCTGAAACACAATCACTTTGTACCGTGTGGGGCCGGTACTTTAAAAGAATAGCCCCACTGCATATCTCCCCGTGTATGTCGTAAAAGGCGACTAAGGGATATGACTCCCTTCTTATATTACTAGGTGGTAGGGTTTAACCCGCCCGGGTTGGTACCACTGTACTGAATGAAAGGTCGGTCGAAACGGCTATGTAAAATAGTTTGTGTTTTCCGTCCAGTTCTGTGTAGGCGGCACGACAGAAGGTAAGCACTGACGTGGCACCAAGTTCACCGGGTGTTATGGGCTGACATCACGGATGTTGTAGGTGATGTAAGCCAACCATGTCAGTTTCCATTAAAAAAAAAAAATTAAACTTTCGGCGGGTTTGAAATGACAGACTGAAATAAAAAAAAAATTAAAGACAATCTGTTAATAAATTGTTCGGATCTGACCAGGTGATGTCTTAACTAGGCCTTCTCAGTCCCTTAGTATTAAATTGTTTTAGTTGCAAGGAGTATGTTTGTATGTACCTCATTCTCACTTGCACTTGAACGCTCTTTGTAAGTTTTTAGTTGTATTAGTTAATCGGGAAAAATTTTGCTACGAAATAAAAACCAAATAAGGGAATAATTATTTCACAGTTTAATAAAACATAAAATATTTACAAATAAAAAAATATGGATAATTAAAACTAAGAGCTATAATTTAACTAAGTAAAATATAAACTTAAACCTATAACAATAATGTAGAACAAACAGATTGTAATTTTTTAATTTTTTTTAGGATTCCGTTTCCACAAGGAAGCCTATTACTAAGCCTACACCATCTGTCTGTGTGTCCTACTGTTGTATCTTTTGAATTGTAACAGGTAGCCTATTGACATTTCACAGAATATGTGTTATTAATTATTAATTGGTAATTCCTATATATGATGTATGGGTCTAACTCTGTAAGGTCATGTATAATAATAATTCTAAATAAATAAATAAATCAATTATAGCGGATATGCCAACAAATAATAAAAAAAAGCAAAAAGTAAAACTAAATAAGGTGTCCTCACCTCATACAAGAAACGTGCTCTCAGTACATATATTCATGATACTAAATAATAGATGGCGCCACAGGTACATTGCATCACAGACAAAAAAAAAATAGACGAATATGGTTTTTTGACAGGTATGGTATAGCGGATCTACGGAACCCTCCGTGCGTGGGTAAAACTCGCACTTGACCGATTTGTGTAAATATTAAATTCATTCTCGGATTGCTTATTTAATTATAAAAACCAAGCTCTTTCTAACCAGCACGAGATAGAATCTCAAGAAGTTGCGGTTTGATGAAATTTCGAAGATTTGGAAAAACAATACCTCAGTAAAATTTCTAGCTATTTTCTATTCGGGGTGGGTCAGTTGCGCATTAGGCGGTAACGACACGGCAACAACGACCATGGCACGGCACGGCAGATAGATAGAAATGTATTTATTCAGTCAGTCAGTCAGCGTGTAAGCGTCCACTGCTGGACATACGCCTCTCCAATTTTCCTCCAGTCCTCCCGGCCTTCAGCGATTTGATTGATTCACACAAAATTTTCGCAAAGAAAACACAGTACCTACATAGTTTGTCATATGAAGTGCCAAGGCGGACTTATTCCTTAAAGATATTTATTCCAGTCAATCTGTGAATTTTGAGACGTGTGTTTATATAAAGTATGTATTTTTTTAAATTTTTTTTTATGGAAAGTGACACGGTTGGCCACATCACCTACAACATCCGTGATGCCAGCCCATAACACCGGGTGAACTAGGTGCCATGTCAGTGCTTCCCTTCCTCATGTATGTAGCAGCAATGATATAAATGTGAGATTTAAAAAAAAAGGCAAACAGCAGCGCAAACGTTGGGACACAATAATGAGGAACTTTACTATGACGGCATGTAATGAAATGAAATGATGATTTTTTTCGTCACACAGCAACTCAAATAATTACAAACACAAATAACATGTGACGAAAAGGGAGCCAACTCAGCTGACTCACTATTATCTGAGATAGCGAAGCTGATTTTCAGGGGCTCCCCTTTCCAACCAAATTTTCAGGGGCTCCCCTTTCCAACCAATGTCGTTCGGTACCGTGCCGTTGTTGGCGTCGAGCTCAACAGCTGGCAGCAAAAATATATGATCACATGAAATATATGAACATATATTTTCATATTTTTTTCCTCCGCTTCTGCCGTGTCATGTTCGTAACGACTGTTGCCGTGTCGTTGTCGTCTAGTGCGCAAGAGGCCGATAATAGAGTAAAAAAAAAATTCATATAATTTTAGGTAGGCTTTTATAAAATCATTTGCTTTCATAGTTTGTAGCATTTAGCTTTTTAATTTTTAAGATTTTTCTTAAAAAATATTCAAATGCAGTCGCTGTTGTAAGGAATCAAGGTGTCATATTCTTGGTGATCCAGTCCAAGTAGTGATAGACGCTGGTGTAGACGGCCGGCACGCCCGCGCGGCCGCACTCGCGGAGCCCGAAGCTCACGATGCCGACGAGGTCGATCAGCGGCCCGTTCTCGAACATGAGCGGACCGCCAGAGTCGCCGTGGCACGAGTCCTTACCGGCAACGCCGCCGGCGCACAACTGAAACCAAATTGTTTGTCAAACCTGTCATGTACCGTGTGGGGCGGGTACTTTAAGAGAATAGCCCCACTGCATCTCTCCCCGTGTATGTCGTAAAAGGTGACTAAGGGATATGACTCCCTTCTTATACTACTTCTAGGTGGTAGGATTTAACCCGCCCGGGTTGGTACCACCGCACTGAATGAAAGGTCGGTCGAAACGGCTATGTAAATAGTTTGTGTTTTCCGTCCAGTTGAGTGTAGCCGGCACGACCGAAGGGAAGCACTGACGTGGCACCAATCGTTCACCATCACCTCGCAAAACCACGCTCAGTGAGATGCCATGCCAGCAGATTTGCGGATCGTTGCTAAGCTGTCTAGCCTATCGATTAGGCGACGTTTGAAGACCCCCACGTTGAATGGATTCGAGAAACACACTTTCCTGAAGACAATTCCACACCCTACCGGTGCGACAACGGAACGATTTTGAAATACGATGTGTTCTCAGAAGCCCAATATCATCAACAAAAGGGTATCTGTGCAACGAGTGACGAGGTGATATGATAAGTAATACGAATGGCAGAGAAAAAGGGATTCTAGTTCCTCAGAAGCGGTCGTGGACAGGAAAACGGAATGTGGGAAGAGCGTCCGCCAGGTGGGACGAAGACACCAAGAATGTAGGTTGAAAGCAGTGGTTGGAGAGGCGTATGTCCACTAATGTCCAGCAGTTGACGCATACACGCTAACTAACATGTCGGAGCTAAGGTAATTTCTAGACTAGCGGCCCACACTCGCATACGAAGATTTACCTTCAAAATCTGAGTTTCCTCCAATTCCTAACATTCCTTTGTTTTAGTGTCTACATCCTACGTAAAAGTTTAAAGGTTGCACACTTGTCCGTTCTGGTTCCGGTTTGAACTGCCCTCCGCAACTGCGCCTCAGAAGTAAGGTGAATTTTTCATAATACCAAATTGGCCTTTGTTTCCAGGTCAAGGTGATCTGGTATCAGAATCAGCTGTGGCAAATTATAAAATGACTAAGAGTAAGTCTACAACGAACGTCAGGCTTTTATTAAGTATTGTTACACTGAAAGAATTCATCATGTCTGCTCGTAAATGCGGCAGAAATCTTCCGGAATTAGCTACTCAAATATCCGACACATTGAACTGTACGGAAAATAAATAACTAATAAACCACACCTCCTCTACCGACCTCCGTTCACCAGCACTAGTGCGGCTATTACAATATTTATTTTTATCGAATCTATACTAATCGTAATGACAAAACCGGAAAACGCAAACGTTACCTTGTGACGTAGTTTGCAAAATGTTTTGAACATGTGGTATTTTCTCTTCACAGAAGTACAAACGCGCAAACACAAACTTTACTGCAGGCCGAAGTCTCGGCTCGGACGCCCAAAAGCGTCCTTGTGTTGTGATTGGCTCTTTCCGAATTCCTTTTGGAGTGCTGGCTATACTGGACTAAAGGAGAATCGAGCCGAGCCTGCTATGCGGCCATCTTACCTATAACCCATCGAAATAAAAACATATCAAATATCAGGAAGCGGCATACAACTCACTGACTTGAGGCACGAAAACATACCCATCGCACGCACATCGCATACCCTGCTTCGCGAGCAGTCAGTACACTGCCCGGCGACTGCCTAGCAGGTCTCATGGTGTTCGAATACGCTCGAAACAGAACGTAAGCGTGAAAAGGATAGCTATGCGGTACTCTGTTTATTGTCAGTAGCAACTGGCGAGGCTGAGACGAGTCGCGCGTGGGACATTAGGAACCAATAGTTGTTTTGCTTATCCGTATCAAATTGTCATTTAACCGTCTTACTCTATCTCCGTTCTCAGAACCACAGAATAGAAAAGAGTACTCAGAACGGAGACTCTAATTATGAATGAAGTGCTCGCTTTAAGTGAGTGAGCACTTCATTCGCTGTTTAGATATTAGCAATATGTAGAATAACTCCTACCGCACTATCCCTTTTGCGTTCCCGGCGTTTGCGTCTGCACGTCCTATTCTTGCATATTTTACGTACTAATTTTAGCTTTTAATGTTCATCTGTGAGAGTGAGAGATACTATTTCTACAGAGGGAAATGTATGACGAGGGCCTGTTCACTTGTAAAATGTCGTTGACCTAACCATTCTTCTTCTCATCTGTGGACTCACCTGTTGATTCGTCAAGACGATGGTCTGCCTGGTGCCGCCGTAGTGAGGCTGGCACCGCTGCAGCGACACGTATGGGATCTGGACGTGCAGCTTGATCTCGCTCGGTTCTTTGCCGTCGGAGCCCCAGCCGGCGACGGAGAACTTGACGTCGATGAAGGACGTCTCGGCGATGTCGTAAGACGGCAGACATATCGGTCGGATGAAGTCTGTAATCGTAAATATATTTGATATATTTTGCTCTCAACAACGAAAGAGTGCGCTGAGCCACGATTTTTGCGGAGATAGGATGCACGGTAGGAAGGTATGCAAGCATGGTTGCGTGTGGTAGTTGAATTTGGCGGCGTCGACTGCGCCGTTTGTCCCTCTATCAAGTCACCTACGCTGGTTTTAGGTCCTCGCCACCATGTTTTGCTGCAAGTTGTAAGAAACATATTGGAACAGATACCAGTATAAGGTGCGTAGTGCTGCAAATGGAGCAGTCCAATGTCGTGCCTCTTGTTGATGTCCCTCTGGTCGTAATCGGGATGGATGATGGCCTTCTTTATGGGCACGATGTAAACTACGGAGCACTCTTCATTGCCGCTTTTGGTCACGATGCAGTCTTTGGGAGTGGAGCTGGTGTTGTATTCGCCGAGGCGCACATTGGTCCTGAAATTATTTATTGCCCTAATAAATAAAGCTGAAAATCTGTAACGACCGACCTATGCGTCGGCCGCGTTTCTATGTTCTATTACAAATCCATAACTACTCATTCAATCCACGTGGGGTCTTCAGAGAGGTATTTAGGCTCGTGCAAGGGTGGTTATACAATATTTTTTTCTGCGAAGCGAAGGCGCGATAACAGCTAGTGTAATTAAGTCTATATTTACAAAAGCACGTCTCAATGGACGTCGGATGTCCAAGGGTTGGCTGAAAAAAATTAAGGGGTTCGTTCCGAAGTGCATCTTTTCACACTATGTAGTAATATATTCATTCACTGTACTCTATATCGTGTGTGGTGTAATAAGGAATTTGAAAAAATAGTTTTGATACTGGTAGCCACAGTCGCGGTTGTCCATTCGATTTCACAAATAAAGAGAAATGTTCCCGAACAGATTTGAATCTGGATCAATGGCATGTGCCGCCAGCGCGTTACTGATATCGACACCGGGCCGAAGATTATCTCTAAATCTCTCAATGTAAAATTTTAGTGTTTTCGCACAAGCATCCACGTTCGGTCAACTTGGATAATTCAATATTGAATCCCCTCAGTCGGGTCGAAAGTATAAGAAAAGCGTCTTACGGCCTCCCCCAGTTGATCTTGATGCAGTGCGCCGCGGTGAGCACGTAGCGCGAGCTGATGAGTGAGCCGCCGCACATGGTGCGCACCAGCGTCTCCACCCTGTCCGGCAGCTTCAACTTATGGTGGTACTCTATCAGCGCCAACCATGGGTACTCGGCCAGCGCCGCCCGCTCCCCGCCTGCAGCAGACCATTTGTTGATTTAGCTCCCTTTTATTGAGCTATTGTTATTTTGTTTCTATTTTTTTATTGAAAGCGCGACATGTGGGGCCGCACCACCCATAAGATGTCTACGACGTCCATAGACATTCAGAGGTATGCGGGGTTGCGAATGCCATGTCGGCCTGACAGAATGTCATTCGAATGCCATGACGCCCCTCTTGAAGGACTCGAGACTGTACTTGGGAAATATATGCGCAGGGAGAGCGTTCCAGAGTTTACCGGTTGTGTAGAGGAAATATCTGAAAAATCGATGCAATCCCTGCCCAGTGCGCCTCGTGCGAAGGTGGAAAGGGGACGACGGGATCGCGTTAAACAGCTCCTCCGAGCACTCCCCATGGAATAAGCTATAGAACACACTTAGGGAGCCGACATCCCTATGGAGTTGCAGTGGTTCTAGATCGCGGGACACTTCGGGGTCACCAACTAGTCGCACGGCTTGACGCTGGATTGAGTCCAGAGGCGCAAGCTGGTAATTGCCAGAGCCGTGGGATGGCTCTGGCAATTACCTGCGAGTAGCACTCCAAGCAGGACCTGATCAGGATTTATACAAAAGCTGCTTTTGGTCCGGCGTGAAGTAACATCGCAGCTTATTAAGTACGCCCAGCTTAATAGAAGCCAGCTTGGCCTTCCCATTGATATAGCGACGAAAGTTCAGGTCGTGCGACAGTTCGACTCCCCAAAGACCCCAAGGTGGTCGCTTAATTTAAGAGACGTTCCTTAGAAGGAAGGAGCTGGTGTGAACGCCGCTCTCTTCGCACTGAACACACAAACTTGTGTCTTGGAAGCGTTGAACTCGACCGAATGCTATAGCCATAGTAATTTGGTCGAGTTCAGCGCATTCAGAAATAGAACAGAGTGTATGTTCGGGTTTAGACACAAGTCTTCGCCTCTTAAGTATTTTCTTTCAGCCTTGGATTCTTTTCAGCGACGAGTTATTCGTCTCATTGGCGACCTGTGCTAACAAAGGACCTTCAATCTCTAAAGCACAGACGCCTCGTTGGATTATTGAGCATGTTTTGCCGGTAC
This sequence comes from Nematopogon swammerdamellus, assembly GCA_946902875.1. Taxonomy (NCBI): domain Eukaryota; kingdom Metazoa; phylum Arthropoda; class Insecta; order Lepidoptera; family Adelidae; genus Nematopogon; species Nematopogon swammerdamellus. Next base: position 13,152,001 of record OX336359.1, read on the forward strand.
TACTATGGCCGCTGCTCTGGCGAACTCGCTTCCCTCGTCCCTCCTCCTCCAAGTTCGCCTTAGCCAAACCCGCCATACTCTCTAGGAACACCCCTTTGTAGTCGAAAGAGGAGTTCATCGAACTGCACGATTCTCTAAATCTTTCTTGTGTCGCACTGCAAATGTGTGGAACGGGCTTCCGGGGAATGTGTTTCCCTATTCCTACAATCAACGGATCTTCAAATCGCGTCAAGTTCAAATTTTTCCCCATCGACGTTAGTACGCCTTCAAGACGGTTTGGCGCCTCCTCGCGGTTGAAATTGGCTGAGGTTCCGACCTCGAGAGCACAGCCACCCAGTTCGGCAGCAATAAATAAAAAAGAATTCCCTCTCTGTCGTACATTTACTTGCACATGTATCTTCTGTCTCGAGAGGATAGAATAGAATAGAATAGAATATCCTTTATTGTACTTCAATATAAATTTTACAAAAGGCGGACATATTACCTATGGCAATCTCTGCCAGTCAACCTTCTTAATTGAAAACATAATATAAAGGTAGCAACAAAAGAAGAAAAATGAAAGAAACTTAATACTAACGAAAGTTAATTAATAAAAGTATACAAGCAGACGTCAGGTATAATATATACAGTTACAGTAAGTAAATTACATAAAGTAATAGCCAAAAGGATGCCCACTAAATGTTGCAACAACAAGGAAACAGAAATGCAGTGATGTATGGACAATAATGCTTCTGGGTATTTGTTTCTTGTAAACAGAAGCGAAAAGATTATGATAGGCCAAAACTATGATTTTCGATTTTGAACTTAATTCCTAAAGCTTTTAAACTTATTTTCGTTTAAATCCTTTTGCCATACCCACCATCAAATGGTGCTGTATGCTAATATGACGTATGTAAATGTCCCACATAAGGATAATTCATGTTGCGAAAATATGCTTGCCCGCAACATTTTCCGCAAGTGGATCACTAATTGATACACTCGTACGTACGTACGTACTACTTTATATATTCATGACTAGCCTTCCCCATAGCTTCGTCTGATTTTGGCGAAGGTTTCTTAACTGTATTTTGTTAGAGAAATAATTATATTGGTTGTATGGATGTTATTTTAATAAAAAATACCTAGTTGTCAAATAATAACAAATATGTCAATATAAGAAAAAACTCATACAAAGAAAATCTACATTTATCAAAGGTATCAAAAAACAATAAAAACTGAAGATAATATGAAGAAAAGAGTTTAATTTCACATATATAATAAGATAATTCTAAACATTGGTAGCAGAGCAAAAGTAAATAATACTCAAAAATGGCTGAAAAAATTTCTGCCTTGGGTTATCGACTACGAGCCAAAAAGGCAGTTTGCACGCGAGCTGAAAAGTTTGTGGGAGCCCAGCAAGGGCAAGAAGGAGACTTGGACGAGAAGGGGCTGCGTGACTGGCTAGACGAGGTGCATGCCGCGAGGGAACAATTCCAGGCTGCGTCTGCGGAACTGGCAGGACTACAACCGGAGGAGGAGGAGCGCTTGCTGTCGGAGCACGATGCTTTCGACGAGCGGTGCCGCCGCCTGCGGCTCGACCTGCAGCGGCTGCTGGAGCGCACCGGCAGTGCGACCGCCGGAGACGTCTCACATCCAGCACAAGGATCAGGACCCAAGTTACCTCCGATACAAATCAAGGTCTTCTCAGGTGACTACGCCGAGTACAGGTCGTTCTCAGAACTGTTTCGTGCGACAATAAATAACGACACGCGACTTACAAATGTACAAAAATTGTACTATTTAAAACAGTATCTCTCAGGCGAGCCCTTCGCTCTGATAGACAGTCTTCCTCTTGTAAACGATTCGTACCAGGCTGCTCTAGACATTCTCAGGGATAGGTATGATAACATCGCGCTTCTCATAAGCGCTCATATTTCCTCCATTCTAGACATAGTACCAATAAGAGGTACGGCAGTACAACTGCGACAGGTGGTGTCATGTATCAAGCAAAATATAAATGCACTAAAGAATCTGAGTCAAGCAGTAGAGTCGTGGGACATGATATTAATAAATGTAATCCTTAGAAAGCTAGATCAGTTGACAAAACGTTTGTACTACTCTGAGATAGATAACAAGGTTCTGCCCACGCTAGAGGCGCTGCTTTCATTTCTAGAGAAAAGAGCGATGGCTTTAGAATCCAGCTCGGGAAGCTCGACTTTGGAGGCGAAGCCGGCACCTCGAACTGTCTCTACTGCGACTGTTCAATCAAGGGTGAGTTTGCTGTGCACACTGTGTGACGGCAACCATAAACTATACAAATGTGATAAGTTTCAGGAACTTTCGGTAGACGAACGCGTCGGCCATGTAATGGAGAACAATCTCTGTAAGTTGTGTCTAAACCAACATAAAGGTAAATGCTTGCTGAAGCTTAAGTGCGAAACATGTAACGAGAAACATTCGAGCGCCTTGCACGAATCCGAAGAGCGCGCGGTCCAGCCGGAGGTAAGCTCTCCGCTGTAGGGGGCGGGCGGGACACCGGCCCCGCCCGCAAGTGGACCGATCCTCCTCGAAAGTCAAATTCAATCTAGTACGTGTTCTCGGACTTTACTAAACAATCAATATTGGTCTAATGTTTTGCTTCCGACAATAAAGGTAAAAATAATCGACTCGAGTGGTAAGTATTATACAGTGCGAGGAATACTAGACTCGGCAAGCCAAGGGTCGTTTCTCACTTACAGATCCGCATCGAAGCTAAAGCAAAAATATGTCAATGACGAATTCTACGTCAGAGGCCTGGGTAAAAATCCGCAAACTGTAAAACATGCCATAAATATAAACATTCTGTCAATGTCAGGCATTTATACGACAGAAACAAAATGTTCCCTAGTTCACGAGATTATTGACAAACTACCACAGACAAATGTCAATCTGACAAAGGTAAAAATACCGAAGTATGTACAGTTAGCCGATGATACATTTGACATTTCAGGTGACTGCCAGCTGCTTCTGGCTGCCCCGGTGTTGTTCAAAGCTCTCTTACCCGAAAAATTCGAGATCGGCGAGCTCATCTTTCAAAACACTCTGTTTGGGTATGTCGTGTCGGGCACCGGTGAGCATTTTCAATGCGACCAAGCTAATATGTTCACCTGTCACTATAGTGTAGACGAAAAGGTCGATATCCTGGACTCCAACGATGACGAGTCTTCAGAGGTGACATGCGAAAGGATATTCAAGGAGTCGGTAGAGTTAATTGACAATCGTTTCCAAGTAAAAATGCCCCTGAAAGTAAATCTGTCAGACTTTGATATAGGTCAATCTTACAATATAGCCGCCAAACGATTCTACCATTTGGAAGGACGTTTCGGTCGGGAACCGACATTGTTCAGTGACTACAAAGATTTTATAGACGAGTACATTAGGTTGGACCACGCTAAAATAGTAGATATGAATAGCAATTTACCATACTGCGATCAACCCACATACTTTATGGCTCACCACCCAGTTATTCGAGAAGACAAGCGCACGACGAAGGTACGCGTCGTGTTCGACGGGAGCATGAAGACAAATATAGGTATATGTCTCAATGATATTCTTTACAGTGGTGGTACGGTTCAAAGGGAACTTTTCGATATTCTAGTCCGTTTCAGAAAACATCCTGTAGTCATGATCACAGACATTTGTAAAATGTACCGCCAGGTAATGATTCACCCAGAGCACAGGTCTTTACAAAATATTCTCTGGCGTGACAATCCAAGCGAATCGCTGAAATGTATACAACTGAGTACAGTCACATACGGGCTTACTTGCTCACCCTTTTTAGCAACGAGATGTCTAATAGAATTAGCCAATTTATATCAAGATGAATATCCGCAGGCTGCACAGGTAATTCGCGATTGTTCCTATGTTGACGATTTTCTATTCGGAGCGAGTGACCTGGAATCAGCAATCAAGTTGAGAAATGAGCTAGTTAGTCTATTAAAATTAGGTAGTTTTGAATTGCACAAATGGTGTTCGAACGACATAGATACACTGATAGATATTCCAGCAGAGAGACGACACTTTGGTGATCATGAATTTGAAAATGCAGAAATAGTTCTAAAGACTTTAGGCGTTTTGTACGAAGTGCGAAGCGATAGATTTAAGATACAATGTTCTCCAGTTATGTTGCCCGATGCGCCGACCAAACGGAGTGTTTTGAGTTTCATAAACAAATTTTATGATCCTTTAGGCATAGCTGCACCTTTGGTGGTACAAGGTAAGGTTATCCTACAGTCATTGTGGCAGCAAGAAGTCAACTGGGACGAACCCTTATGTCCAGATTTGGCACAAGCGTGGATAAAATATGCCACAAATCTTATAAAAATGTGTGCTATTTATGTACCTCGTTATGTAAATCTCCACAAGGCTGTACGAATAGAGTTAGTAGGATTCTGTGACGCATCAAAATACGCCTATGGGTGTTGCATATATATGCGAGCAATTCACGAAGCTGACATACACGTAAACTTACTCTGTGCGAAATCACGCATCGCTCCTGCTAAAGGAAGAGTAACTATACCGAGACTAGAACTAAATAGTGCAGTCTTACTTTCCAAATTGATGTCCAGAGTCAAGGGTGTTTTTGAGGGCGTGTCTAATATATTTTTATTTACAGACTCGCAAATATCACTGGCATGGATAAAGAAACAACCGTTCAATTTAGAAGTTTACATTTCTAATCGAGTAAGTGAAATTCAAAAGAATACCAATCCAAATGACTGGCACTACGTGGCTAGTAAGGAAAACCCGGCTGACGTAGTCTCTCGTGGTGCGGACCCTGATCAGCTATCCGGGAGCTCGCTCTGGTGGACCGGGCCTCGATTCCTGAAGACTGATAAGTTTTTCTTACCCATGCCAAGTGACAAGTCAGAAATTTGCATGATTAATTCTGCAAATATGTACGAAGGTATTATTGATAAAACTTGTTCTTTTGATAAACCCGAATTGTTGACAATTTTAGAGAAATATTCTAATATTACAAAAATGCAACGCATATTTGCGTATGTTACTCAATTCATTGAAAACTGTAAATGTGAAAACAGATCTGAACGTAAGGTGGGCAATTTGTCAGCTGCGGAGCTTCAAAGTTCACTGCTACTTATCGTAAAAGGCGCTCAGTCCTACAGTTTTCATAACGAAATAATTAATATTCGACAAAGTAAAGCTTTCAAGTCAAACTTAGCTTCAGTGAATCCGTTTTTGGACCAGAATAGCGTGCTTCGTGCGGGCGGTAGGCTGCAGCATTCGAATATCCCAAATAGCAGAAAATATCCAATAATACTTCCGAAAAATTCGCATATAACTAACCTAATTATAGAGAGAGAACACGTAAACTGCATGCACGCAGGTTTAAAACTAACTCATAGCAATTTATGTCAGAAGTACTGGATAATTTCTGCTGTTCGTCAAATAAAAAAGATCATACACCGTTGTGTGAAGTGTACGAAGTTCAGAGCTGATTGTGCTCAACAAATAATGGGCCCTCTGCCATACGACCGTGTGAATCAGTCACAAACATTTCTAAATAATGGCCTAGACTTTTGCGGTCCATTTAGCATTAAACAGTCTCGTATTCGTAAATCTGTAATAAGTAAGGGTTATGTAACCATATTTGTATGCTTCGCCAGCAAGGCTCTTCATCTTGAACTAGTCTCTGATCTCACAACTGAGTGCTTCTTAGCAGCTTTGTCTAGATTTATAGCGAGAAGAGGAATGTGCAATAACATAACTTGTGATAACGGTTCTACGTTCAAAGGTGCAGATAATGAATTAAAAAGAATGCGTGAGCTTCATGCTTCTCAAGCATTTCAAAGTAGTGTGCAAAACTTTGCAACCAGCAAGGGCATAGAGTTTCACTTCATTCCAGCATACTCTCCACAATTCGCTGGTCTAGCTGAGTCGTGCGTGAAGTCTTTTAAATACCATTTTAAACGCATTGTGGGAACAACTCCTCTGACTTATGAAGAATTTAATACGATTATTATAAAAATAGAAGGTATTTTAAATTCGCGGCCTTTGACGCCATTTACAAATGATACGAGTGATTTTACGTTCTTGACTCCTGCTCATTTAGTTATTGGTCGATCTATTACTGAAGTACCTGAACCTAATTACACAGAGGTTCCTAGTAATAGGCTAAAATTTTGGAGAAGGTGTAAACAAATCAGTCAAAACTTCTGGAAAGTGTGGAGAAAGTCTTATTTGTCATCACTACTGAATAGGAACAAGTGGAGACTCCAGAAGGAAAATTTGAAAATAGGGGACTTAGTGTTCATTAAGGTGGATAATTGTTCGCCCACTTCATGGCCAATGGCCCGAGTGCTTAATGTAATAAAAGGTTCCGATAATAATGTAAGAGTTATCGATTTAAGGACCCCAAAAGGCATTTACCGTCGGTCTATACATAAGGTGATACCGTTACCCTTAGAATAATTTTAGTTCTACTATGTCTTTATTTATATTGTGTTGAGCAGTGGTGTTGAGATACAATGTTGAGTTTGAGTAAAGTTAACACGTGAATAATTTTTATTATAATTTGTAATTCAGAAGTAGATGAATAATACTTAGAACTGTCCTACATAGTTACTTTAGATTCTCTGTTTTGCTCAGCCTTTCGTGGGGCGCAGTATGTTAGAGAAATAATTATATTGGTTGTATGGATGTTATTTTAATAAAAAATACCTAGTTGTCAAATAATAACAAATATGTCAATATAAGAAAAAACTCATACAAAGAAAATCTACATTTATCAAAGGTATCAAAAAACAATAAAAACTGAAGATAATATGAAGAAAAGAGTTTAATTTCACATAATAAGATAATTCTAAACAATTTAGGAGTTAGACATATCCTATGGCCTCTTTTGTAGAACTCACCAACGAGCACTTCCTCGTTGGAGCTAACCAAAGATTTTGAAAGGAGGCGTGTCCGCGACACGGTAATATGGGGGGATTTGCCCATATTAACGATCGTTGTGCGTTGTGCAGGATTATGTCTATCTTGGACAAACCATCCAGCTAGGAAAGCACAACTTTGACAAGGAGGCCAACAGAAGGATTCAGCTAGATGACCGGTGATGGAATATTGCAGTCATCTTTGGGAGGGTTCCCCTGAGTACCTTCTTTCAGCCTTGGATTCTATCCAACGACGAGCCATTCGCCTCATTGGCGACTCTGTACTCACAAAGGACTTTCAACCTTTAAAACACAGACGTATCGTTGGGTCATTGAGCCTGTTTTATCGGTACTACTATGGCCGCTGCTCTGACGAAATTGCTTCCCTTATCCCTCCTCCTCCTGTTCGCCTTCGCCAAACCCGCCATACTCTCGCGGAACACCCCTTTGTAGTGGACAGACGAGTACTTCGAACGGCACGATTCTCTAAATCGTTCTTGTGCCGCACTGCAAAGGTGTGGAACGGGCTTCCGGGGAATATCTTTCCCCACTCCTACAATCCACGGATCTTCAAATCGCGGGTAAATAGCCTTTCCCCAGCGACATTAGTCCACCTCCAAGCCGGACTGGCACCTCCTCGGGGGTGATATTGGCTGCGCCTGAGGCTTCGACCTCGGACACAGCCAGCTAGTTCGGAAACAATAATAAAAAAAAACAAAAAAGCTGCTCCCAAATGCCGCCCAGCCTGGGCGGCATTTGGGAAACTCCGCCACATCTTTTCATCCTCCATCCCACATCCATTGAAGACGAAGGTTTTCAATCAGTGCGTTCGGCCAGTAATGACGTACGGAGCGGAAATGTGGACCCTGACGATGGGCCTGGTCCACAAATTTAAAGTCGCTCAGCGAGCTATGGAAAGAGCAATGCTCGGCATTTCTTAGACCGATAAAATCCGTAACGACGTGATACGTCAAAGAACTAAGGTAGTCGACATTGCTAAGAAAATAAGCAAGCTGAAGTGGCAGTGGGCTGGGCACATCTGTCGCAGACCCGACAGCCGATGGGGTAGACGGGTGCTCGAATGGAGGCCACGTACAAGCAAACGTAGCGTGGGACGCCCCCCGGCTAGGTGGACAGATGACCTAAAAAAGGTAGCCGGGAGTGGATGGATGAGAAGAGCGGAAGACCGCGTGTGGTGGCGTGCCTTGGGAGAGGCCTATGTCCAGCAGTGGACGGATACAGGCTGATAATGATGATGATGATGAACGATCGTTGTGTGCGTGAGCGCACGTGGATTGGCCAAAAATCGCTGGTGCGAATGTGTCCGTGCGTTCGTATGAATTGTGATTTCGATACGAAGAGGCGTTCATGGCATATCTTCTCTACTTCCAAAAGCTTTGGAACTAACCATGCTACATTTATTTAAGGTAAGGTAAGCAAGCACTGCAACCAGGATATCGACACACCGTTTTTTTTTTTGGGTCGCAGTAGAATGCATCGCACGGAAAATTATGGCGTATAAAACCTATTAAACATAAAAATTTAAATTAGAATGTTTGGTGACTGATGGCGGAACGCACATGATAGGCGCTGGCTCACTCACCGGCGGCGATGATAATCACCCTCCGCTCAACCAGGCTACCATCCACAAGGGAGATCTTCTCTTCCACCACATTAAGAAGCTCATCAGCGTCATCAACTTCTGATTCTACCGGCAACGCTCAATACTGGTTAGCGCAGAACCTGCTTACATCTTCCATGTTCTCCAACTTGCAAGTATCACCGTTTTAATCTATCCCAGATCTACGCAGTTTTACCTATAACCGTTCGTATAAATGTGAATAGAGCTCACTGGAGTTATGATAACCTATTGTTTGTCGAGATAAGTTCTTGCTTTTGAAACACGTAAGAGTGAGTGTGCTGATCTCAGAGAAATTATGTAGTTTACTACAGTAGTGCCTGTTTATTTTTAATAGTTAATAAATTTAATTGGTCAGTGTTTATGCCTTTTATTTTATACACGTTTGGACAATAACAATTTCACACACCTACTGAAAAAGACAAAAAAGATGAGAGGTTTTTTTTTTTTTTGTGAGATTATTATAAATTTTTTGTGTAACTAAAGAACCACCCCAGAGCAAACCGCCGAGGTGAGAAAAGTAGGTTGCAGGCTGTCCTACTTATCATAGATTTTTTTTTTATGCAAACTGACACGTTTGGCTACATCACCTACAACGTCCGTGATGTCAGCCCATAACACCGGGTGAACTAGGTGCCATGTCAGTGCTTCCCCGATCGTGCCGGCTGCACTGAACTGGTCGGAAAGCACAAACTATTTACATAGCCGTTTAGACCGACGTTTCATTCAGTGCGGTGGTATCAACCCGGGCGGGTTAAACCCTACCACCAAGTAAGATTAGGAGGGAAGGGACCTACAGTTTTACGAAGAATCCGTTATTATTATTACAATGAGATCCATAACTTAAATGCGAGAATACTGCGAGCGAAGTGGCGACAATAAGTGAACTTCGGAAGCAGGCCAAACATTTGTCAAACCGGTCACTGCTACTTTCGAACCAACTTTCGCACGTGACAATCGAATCGATGGGCAATGTCATATGTATATGTCCCGAGTCGGAGCTTCAAATAGACAAATTAAATATAAACAAAAAACCCAACTTGGCCTCTGTAGCTCGGTCATAAAAGTTTCGGGAAACAAATTCCGGTAGACATGTCTAGGACTCTAGGCCTACCCCGCAGCAAAAGCGATGCGGCAAAGCAAATGTGTTTGAGAAACGTTTGGTTCTCGAAACTCCAATATCAACGACTGAGTGGTGGTTTCCGTTTCAGTTTGCCTTGCTAGGCGGTAGGGTTAAACCCGTCCGGATTGGTACCACCGCACTGAGTGAAGTTCTGTCGAATCGCTTATGAAAAACCGTTGTATGTGTTTTAAAACCAGTTCAGCAGATAGGACCTTAATGAGACTTCTAGTCTCCGGTATGGCACCTTCTCGGAGGAGATTGATGACATACATACATACATATCACAAACGCTGAATCCCGACAATCGGGGTAAGCAGAGTAATCGGTGTTGTGCCGCTAGAACTCTGGTAAATTACATCACAACACCGACCACCACGTTTCGCAAAGTATACAAACAAGATTCAATCGATCAGGCAGCAAGTAAGGCACGAAGACCCACCTGCTGCATGACTCGGTGGAAGGACCGTGCCATGATGAGAGGTGGCTAGCCTGTCGCTCTTTAGCAAGGCATCTTGTCCTTATCCCTTAGTCGCATTTTACGACATGCATGGGGAGAGATGCAGTGGGGCTATTCTTTTTAAGTACCGGCCCCACACGGTACCGATTGATGAGTCAACCGAAATAGATATCGGACTACACAATCAAAATCTCCCATAAATCAAATTGATTTTGCTCCTACCGAGGATCCTGTTGAGCCCAACGACGTCTGTTCCGCAGCAGTTGAGGCCCGGCGGCCTGTACGTTTCTGGACACCCGTCGTTATCTGTCGTCGCCGGTATCGGGTTGGGCTGCGGCTTCGGTGTCGTAGTCGTTATGTTCGGTTTGATGTAAACAGGTTCAGGCATCGGCCGCAGAACTGAAGGCGTCCACGTATCCCAATTGCTCGGACTCGGACAGCACACCTGAAGCATAAACAATTCAATGAAATGGGTGGTCAGCGCTTACGTGGCGCCGGACTCTTGAAATCGAAATTGAAAAGGTTCGAATCCGGCCGAGGTGCACCAAATAGTTATTCTGGTTGAAAAATCTAGGTGTAAGTCATATATCTAGAGCTGCTTTTTCAACGTTCGGAATCGGTGTAAAACTGTAGGTCCCTTTCTTTGCCCCTTACTAGTTGGTAGTTTCTAATTGTAGCTGATTGGATTGTTACCACCGTACTTGACCAAAGATGGCCGCATAGCAGCTTCAGATGTGTTATCTAGCCTAGTATAGGCAGCAATGCAAAGGAAAGTCTTCAGTTTGGCTCCTCCTCAGAGATGATATTGGCTGGTCGGTTCTCTGGACCCTCTCACTTATCAACCCATACCGGATTGCGTAAACTTTGTCTTCTTATGTGATAATAGAATTGTCAAGGAGTGACTTTGATTCTTGACCACATTGCCAAGAATGACCTTACATCTTCCAACGAATTGTCAAGATTTACTTTCGGGTCTTCCTTGTCATTGTCAAGATTCACCTTTAATGTTGGGCCACGTTGTCGAGACTGATCTTGGATTGTGTGTCACATGCCAAGAAGTCAACACTGACCTTCGCATTGTCACCGCCGATGACCTGCATCTTAGATCCGATTGTAAAGACTGACCTTGTATCTTCGATCAGATTGTCAAAACTGTCTTCGCGTCTTCGGTCCGATTGTCAATACTGACCTTGGGTCTTCCGTCGATGGTGAACCCGCAGGCTGACTGTTGGAGCAGAAGGATGTCCTCTGGCAACTTGACCTTCTTGCTTGACAGATTCTTCAGCGGAGTGCACAGCTTCAGCTCCGTACAGTTGCCAGTCTCTGCGACGGGGGTGCGGCATGACGTGGACTCTAGATATCATACACACATATAATCACGCGCGCTGCATCCCGACAATTTCGGAAAACAGTAATCTGTGTTGTGCAGCAAGAACTCAGGCGAATTACCCCACAACACCGACCGCCACTTCCCGAAAAGTACTAGGGCAAGATAAACTAACAAGCAACAAGTAAGGCACGAATACAGCTTTCAACTGAATGACTTGGTAGACCGTTCCAAGGTTACAGGATGGGACAGTTACAGGAGCTGACTAACCTGTCGCTCTTTAGCGGGTTATTTGGTCGTTATCCTTTATTCGCGTTTTACAATATGCAGAGGGAGAGATACAGTGGGACTATTCTTATACCGGAATCCACACGGTACGTGGCTGTTGGATAGATAGATAAATTCATTATTGCTCTACAAATTATTCAAACATGTGACAAGTATTTATGAAAGTAATGCTTTGGACTACGTTCATGTTAAAATAATGAATGTTATGGGGGAGTAATGAATGCAACGAATATAGTTTTGCGGTGCAATAGCAAACGCACCGTGGTTTTCCAAGAACTTGGAAACCCACAGTTACCCAGAAGTTTCGGCTATAAAGTAGGAGAGTCGTCTCCAAAATCATGTCAACTGTGTTCTGCAGCAGTGTCAGTCAGTCAGCTTGTAAGCGTCCACTGCTGGACATACGCCTGTCCAATTTCTCCTCCAGTCTGCCCAGCCTTCAGCGATACGGAACCAGTGCTTTCCGCCGACGTACTTGATGTCGTTCAACCTGGCGGGTGGTCTTCCCACACTCCGTTTCCTGTCCACGGCCGCCAGTGTAGGACACGGTTACTCCAACGCTCATCGTCTCTTCGGCTAACGTGCCCAGACCACTGCCACTTGAGCTTAGCCACCCGGTGTCCAATATCGACTACTTTGGTGCGTCGGCGGATGTGTTGGAAATTGAAAATCATGTGTTGCGGTTGAAACGCACTAATCCAATCATCACCGCATAAAGTGGTCAAACCAACAACCACACGCTGACTGTGCAGTCCCTAAAAACAGAAACTAACACCCACCAATCTCATAAATGCCACGGCTGATCGTAGATAGATGACGAAGAAAAAAAAAAGGACACTGACGAAAGATTTATGAAGCAAATATCAGTGAAAGAGCTGGGAAGGGCCCATAACGTACATTCGAAATTTCAAGTGCGTAGAACCGGAAACCGACGAAAATTTCATAGAAAGCCTTACGACGGAAGATCTTTCAGAGGTGTGTAGGGAATCAGGACTCGTGGCGAGCGGAGATCGGTTGTCTCTGCCTAAGCCATTAGGAAACAGTCTTGACGTTATGTAATGTATAGTGAACATATAATACATACATTTATATAGACTGCCAAAAATCACAAGCCTTTTCTCTTGGCTTCGCCGTAATCCAGTTGGAAGATGAAAATATGACTTTAAAGACGACAACACGATCTAATCTATTTTTTTATGTAATGCGGTATGGGTGGCTGTGTCAGAGGGGACAAAGCACATTCTCCGACCGACCCGAGAAGGATACGTCTCTTTGAATTGCTTGCTATACTGGACTAGAGGAGAACACAGCCGAAGCGGCCATCTTACATCCAGTACGGTGGTATCAACCCAGTCGGCTACAGTTTGAGCCTACCACCTAACGAGTAAGGGTTAAGGGAAGGGGTTTACAGTTATACACCGGTTCCGAACGGTGAAGCGGCAGGTGTAGGTGTGCACGCAACATTTTTTCGTCAGAAAAAAAAACTCATTGGTACACGCCGCCGACCAGACTCGAACCTCGGACCTATCGCAAGAGAACCCGACGCGACGCCCAGACCAATTATAGTCTGATAAACATATTGTCGGACCACAAAAGCAGAATCGCCTGTTGTTTTCTAAACACAGAAATAGGTAAACTTGTTTTTAACACTTACGTCCTTGAACCAGCACCGCGGAATAGACCAGCACTAACGCCGCCTGGCGAAACATTGTCAAACTGAAAACTGACGCGCGCGCACCGCGTCGCGTTGTCACTCGTCGCACGCGTCGGCAACCACACAACCAGTTCCACTGAGTATTGCGACTCGTTTACGAGGATGATCGTATCACGGCGCAGGTTTATTGACCAGTTCGCGAGTTGTAGGTGGACTTAGGTGCGACGCGACGCGACACGCTCTCGCGCTCCGAGCTCCGACTCGCCGCCGAAGCGCTGCTGTGCAGTCCGCAGAGGCGGCGCGCAAGGCGTGGGCGACGTGGGCGACCGCCCACGGCCTCGCGGCCCGAGGGGCCTCGCGCCTCGAAAGTTCATGCAGCTTAGATTCATGAAAAGTATTCAGGTAGATCTATTAAAAGAGACCCCGAGTAAACATGTTTAGACTTAATCAAAAGCAAACTAAAGCTTACTATAAAGCCTTTAATCAGTCTGTCTAATCTTGTCCCATCTTGTGTCTGATTCAGACACAAGATGGGAAAGCAGGCAGGACACAGGCTGTATTATTGCAATTTTGATGATGTTGTTGAATGTATTGAGAGTTTAAAAAATCACACAGAAGTATAAGAGACACTCAGTGAATTTGATTTGGTTTTGAACGAAATGCTTAGCTTTTAAACTTGGCGCGCAATGTCCCCAAATGCATTTTCGTCTTTCGCTCCGCAACAAATCAAGTAGTCGTAGTAGGTAAATTCACCAGAGGGGGCCTCGCAAAATGTATCTTGACCACATAAAATTTTGGTCTTGCCCCGCCACTGAGTCCGCCATATCGACGACCTTACGACCCGAGATCGGTGAAGTCCGTAACGTAGAAACGGAATTCTCATAAAATGTTTCCTCGTTACGAACGAACAACATTCGTTCTACACCCACTTCGTTTGCGTTAGACGGAAGATACGCAAGTGTGACCGAGACGGATATGTATTTATAATTTCATCTTTGTGCAGTTTCGCCTAATCGGTAATTTGATGGACTCATCTATCCTTCGTAAATTGTCTCTTGGGTTATTTACATATAAGGCCATATATCATCAACATCATCATGCGATTATTCATATGTGCTGAGCAGTGGGGTCGGAAGTAAACGCAGTCGAAAAAATCTGCCAATTCAGTTAGCTTTCATAATATGAAAGTTTTAAGTTTTCGAGAAAATCATATTATGATTTTCTCGCTCCGTCCACTTGGCTCCCTTGGTAGGATCCATCAATGGATCGAAGTGGACTTTCTAGTGCACTTGAATCCCTTGTGGAAGGATTCTGCGATAATGGATTATAAAACACTAACTAGTCCACTTGGATCCCTTAAGTAAGTTAGGGGTATGTATGGTACAAAACGCTTAAATATAAACATAATATTCAGACACAATTAAATAAATATAATATACTAATTTTGTAACTGGGCTGATTGCTTTGAAAATCGATATGTGAGTGTCCATGTGGTCTCTGAATAAGAATTCATGATAAAAATGAAAAAAAGTGGCCGCCATTTTGAACTTTTTAGTTACTGGACCGATTGCTTCCGGTTAAGAACCTGTGGTCAAAATAAAAAAAAAATTGCCGTATTTTGAACTTTTTACCACGCGGACTTAGATATCGATTAAGAAAGTAATCAAAAGTTCAAAATGGCGGCCACTTTTTTTCATTTTTATCATGAATTCTTATTCAGAGAGCACGTCATGGACCCTCACATATCGATTTTTAAAGCAATCAGGCCAGTTACAAAATTAGTATATTATATTTATTAAATTATTTAAAAACAATTATAAGGTCTTTCAAAATTAGTTAATAGCACGCTAAGGGGGGTCTCTGCATCGGAAATAGATCACTTTTGAAGAACAAATTATTTTTTTTATTTTTTTTTTTAACGTAAAATGTAAAAAAAAAATTTCTTAATCGGTTCAGTTTCATGCCAGGAACAAAAAAGTCTTCCAACACATAGATCTCTTTCTTTCAGAAATTGTGAAAAACCACAATTTTAGTTTTATTAGTAAGGAATAGAAAGAATTTGATCTTTTTTTACCAACTTACACGTGTTACATCATAATGGTAATGAAAATTTTTTTTGTTACTGTTATGAAACTGAATCGATTAGGCTATAAAAATCAACCATAATTTTTTTTATTTAAATACATAAAAACATAATATTTTACATAAAAAAAAGCCCAAGGTCCAAAAATTTTTATATAGTTTTTACTCCCTATATGATACAGAAACGTACACAGGGTTGAAATATATAAGCGTTTTGTACCATACATACCCCTAACTTACTTAAGGGATCCAAGTGGACTAGTTAGTGTTTTATAATCCATTATCGCAGAATCCTTCCACAAGGGATTCAAGTGCACTAGAAAGTCCACTTCGATCCATTGATGGATCCTACCAAGGGAGCCAAGTGGACGGAGCGGATTTTCTCGAAAACTATCAAACCAATTTGCATAGCTTTTTCACCGACTTTACCGTGAGCGGAGCCGCGGGCACAGCTATTATAATATATATAAGTTGGTTAAAAAGCTCAGACCTCAAATCAGTAAAGCGTAGATCAGTAAACACTACCGATCTTAGGTTTAGAATCAATAATAAACAATATAGAACAATTTATAGTAAAATAAAATAGCTATCGCCCGCGGCTTCGCTTCGCGTCACTTTTTGCTCACAGCTCAGGCCGCCGATGACGTAGCGCTATTACTTATGGCCTAAAAACATCTTGAGAAGTGACAGAATGTAACAGTGAAAACCGTATGTAAATCGATAAACTGGTTCGCGAATTTTATGGAATTCATATATTGACATACGTTACACTACTGTCGCCTGTAGGAACTTCCTTTATTTATTAGGAGGATAAATAGTAAAAGTAGTAAATAAATATTTTAATAAAAATACTGTGTGTTTGTCTATCATGGAATATCTAGATATTGGTATAAACACCACTTCTTACGAAGCAAAAAATAAAACAATTTGGATAAATTGTAAAGTATATTTCATTTCAATTAATACAAAATAACACAATAAAATATAAATGCTTGTTTATACGGGATAAAACAAAAACTATGACGAGCCATACTGAATATGCTGATGTCTCAATGTAATATTGTTAATGTTGTGTGTTCTTTCATCATCATCATCATGATCATCATCAGCCTGTATCGGTCCACTGCTGGACATAGGCCTCTCCCGTAGCGTGGGACGCCCCCCGGCTAGGTGGACAGATGACCTAAAAAAGGTAGCCGGGAGTGGATGGATGAGAAGAGCGGAAGACCGCGTGTGGTGGCGTGCCTTGGGAGAGGCCTATGTGTGTTCTTTATGGCGAAATAAATATCTGAATCTGAATCTGAATATAATAATAGCCACATAATAATTCGCCGTCGCTTGATGGTCACAAAAAACCTACAAACGTGGTGGGTGTATATGTAGTAGTACTCTTAAGAAAACCGTTACTCACACGGAGTAGCCATCTCCTACACTGTCGGCCTTGGACAGGAAAACGGAGGCCACCCGCCAGTAGGGACGGCGACATACGGTACGTCGGAGGCAAGCAGTGTTACCGTACCGCTGTAGGCCGGGAGTATTGCAGAGGCGTATGTCCAGCAGTTGACACTACAACGCTGACTGGCTGAGTGACGATGTTTTTTTTATGTAAACCAGCATGTGTGGCTGTGCCGAGAGACCAATGGTGCATTCGACAGAGCCAAAAAACACCTCTCCTCGCGAAACCATGCTCAGTTAGGTGCCATGCCAGCAGATTTGCAGACTTTTGCTAGGCTGTCTAGCCTGTTAATACGACTTTTGAAGACACCCAGGTTAAAGGATTCGGGAAACACACTCGCCGGAAGACAGTTCCACACCCTAGCGGTGCGACAAAGAAAGGATTTAGAGAACCGATGAACTCTCAAAAGCCCAATGTCAACAACAAAAGGGTGCTGAGTCTCTCTGCTACGAGATGTACTGGATGAAACATCTTTAAAGAATGGTTGAAGAATAAACATTGTCGCGACTTCTCAGATCTGGGGCGCTGGTCTCCGTAGACACGACCGCCGTTTTACCACCTCCTCCGGTCATTTCCACTGGGCAACAAACCTGGAAGGGGAGAAAACATACTTAGGCCCAAATCATGTTTACACACGCTTAAACCGTGGTCAACCTGGTGTTATAAGAATAACAGACTAAAGATGGACAATGTTCTACAGTTTTTTTTTTATGGAAACTGACACGGTTGGCTACATCACCTACAACATCCGTGATGTCAGCCCATAACACTGGGTGAACTTGGTGCCACGTCAGTGCTTCCCTTCGGTCGTGCCGGGTAGACGGAACTGGACGAAAAACACAAACTATTTACATAGCCGTTTCGACCGACCTTTCATTCAGTGCGGTGGTACCAACCCAGGCGGGTTAAACCCTACCACCTAGTAATATAAGAAGGGAGTCATATCCCTTAGTCGCCTTTTACGACATACACGGGGAGAGATGCAGTGGGGCAATTCTTTTAAAGTACCGGCCCCACACGGTACATAGAAGAAGTCGCATTACCAACGCGTTGGAGAAGGAGCGGCACGGCTGTCTGTGCTCGGTTAGCTGGTCAGCGTTGCCGACGAGCTGAACCAGCGCGGCGCAAGCCTCGACGCGACCGCAGCGACCGAGCCGAGCTCGTGCGCGGAGGTTCGAGTTCGAGCGCCGCCTTCAACTCTAGGGTTCGATTTTTTTTATTTCATACATTTTGGAAGGCGGTTTTTTGGTATTAATGTACTCGGCGGAATCGCTCGGACTTCGGCCTCGCGATTCCGCCTCGCTTTCCAACCCGATCTTGACCAAATTTAAATGGGACCACACGGGAAGCACCAACTTTCAAATAAAAAAAAGAATCATCAAAATCGGTTCACCCAGTCGAAAGTTCTGAGGTAACAAACATAAAAAAAAAAACAATACAGTCGAATTGAGAACCTCCTCCTTTTTTTGAAGTCGGCTAAAAACATGGAAGAAGTCGCATTACCAGCGCGTTGGAGAAGGAGCGGCACGGCTGTCTGTGCTCGCTTAGCTGGTCAGCGTTGCCGGCAAAGTGGTCCAGCGTGGAGCAAGCCTCGACTCGACCGCAGCGACCGAGCTCGTGCGCGGGGGTTCGACAGAGCGGCGCTGTAACCCGCACGGATTCATCAGAACACAAACAATCTGAAAAAAAACCGGCCAAGTGCGAGTCGAACTCGCGCACCGAGGGTTCCGTATCGCCATGTCATGTTTAGCGCCACTCGCGCCATCTACGGCGTGCATGTTATGAAATGCTTCATATTAGTTAAAATTCATGATTAGTTAGAATGCTTCATAGTCTATTAGGTAGATGGCGCGCGCGCATACACTTTTTGGTTTCTTCTATGGGAACCCCCATGAATTTATTCTTTGAATTTAAGTATTACTTTTTCTTATTTGTATTATTTGTTGTTATATCGGCCATATTATACAGAGAGACGGACGGACAGACCGACAGACGGCGTAGGCTTAGTAATAGGGTCCCATACCGGATACGGAACCGTAAAAACTAACCTAACCTCACTAAACCTAACCTAACCTTGTCGTGCGACAAGCATGGCGTTACATTTCTTCAACACTAGTTTTTTTTTAAAGTAAACCAACATGGTTTGCTTTGCCGAAGGACCAATGGTGCAGTCGACAGAGCCAAAAACACCTCTCCTCGCGAAACCACGCTCAGTGAGGCGCCATGCCGGCAGATTTGCGGACTGTTGCCGGGCTGTCTAGCCTGTTAAGCTGGCGGTTTTTATAACCTAACAACAGTCCGCAAATCTCCTGGCATGGCATCTCACTGAGAGTGGTTTCACGAGGTGTGGCGAATTTGGCTCTGGCGACTGCATCATTGGTCGCTCGGCAGAGGCGCCCATGCTCGTTTTTGTTAATAAAATAAATTGCTGCTTCATCCAGGAAACTTCTGATCCTGAGATTTCGTGCCAACTTACCGAGTAGGCTTTTTTGAAAGAGTTCACGCATGCGAAGCCGCAGGCAAACATTTATATAGAAAGCTCACCGATACTCGCAGTAGTCGACGCCAACAGAGCTGTTAGTACCAGCAGTCTGCAGTCCATTATAAAAAAATTACAAGTTGAAGGTTATGATATAATTTAACGGATAAATATTAGCGGATAAAGCGTTATAGTAAAACTTAATCAGATTTTAGGCAAATATAAATTGTGTGTACTTTTTAATAATTAAATAAAAACGGTGGACAATGATGGACAAGTATGTATATATGTATATTTATTTGTATATAATATTCTATATATTTAGTAATTTATGTGTATTAAACATGTATGGCTTATATTTTACTAGCATGTAATTATATGTACGTATTAATAAGTATTCTTATTATTATTTTTATCTCCAATTGTCACGCAACTCTTTTGCTACTACCTACTTACATTCCACTATATTATCGAATCTCAAACATCCAAAGGTTGACTGTAAGAAATCTCTGTAAGGGATAAGTCCGCCTTTGCACCTTATGTAAATTTTCCAATGTATTTGTTACTGTTTAATGTTTACTGGAGCAATAAAGAATTTTCTATCTATCTATCTATCTAAAAACGATACTAATTGGCATATCAATGCTACAAAATTGTGTTTTAATTTTATAAAAAATTACTTTTATACTTTATTAAACATTTTCTAATTACTTTAAAAATTGTTTTGAATGTTTTCGATGCGAAATTCTTGTATTGAATAAACATTAGTGTTGTGAATGTCTTGCTTTATACAAGGCAACCGCGGTTGGAATTACCCCAGAGACCCAGATACGTTATATCGTTGTAAATTAAAAGGATTCAATTTTCCTCTGGAAGGGAAGTACGCTGACGCTTGATCCGGGTCGCCTCTCACCCTCAAATATGGTTGAGGGAGGCGATGGCTGGCCCTGGCGTGATGCTCGTGAACGGGCGGGTGGAGACTGGCCTGCTCCAATTGGCTCCAACATGTTTTATGAATGATTTACGCTTATGGACAAGAAATGTTGTATTTTTGATACATTTCTAGAAATAATGATGACTCGCAGTGGCATATACTTTAGTAAGGCCCACTTGCACCAACACAAGTTTAGAGTTAAGTAGCGAGTTATGGATTTAAACGCGGTTCCCACAGTCAACGGGTGCTAGCTTAACGAGTTAAACTGGTTTATATCTTAAATTCGTGTCGGTGCAAGTGGGCCTAAATGTAGACTAAATATTCAGCGAAGTTTATTAACCGTAGTCCCACTACTTTGACCCACTGGTGAAGATAAGTTCAATCCAGGGATTGCATCCCTATACGCTGGACTTACCACGGATGCGTACCAATCGGTTCTGCAGATCTTTCCCCCACAGAACTGGTAAACTCTGGAACGCTCTCCCTGCCCACATATTTCCCCCCAAGTAAAGTCTCGGGTCCTTCAAGAGACGCGTGAATAGGCACCTGTCAGGCCGGCATGGCATTCGCAACCCCCGCGTACGACCGAATGTCCATGGGCGCCGTTAGACACCTCATGGGTGGCTCGGCGACAAATGTCGCGCTTTCTTTAAAAAAAAAAAATATCTCTAGTGCAGTGGGACTACGGGGAAAAATTACCAGTGAGTCAAAGCAGTGGGACCACGGGTAAAAGCTCGTTTCTTGCCAGTTCTTCTCAGATCTCCGTTTAGGAACTATGTCGGTAAATTATACATACATACATACATATCACACACGCTGAATCCCGACAATCGGGGTAAGCAGAGTAATCGGTGTTGTGCTGCAAGAACTCTGGTCAATTACAGCACAACTCCGACCGCCACGTTTCGCAAAGTATTCGAACAAGATTAAATCGATCAAGCAGCAAGCAAGGCACGAAGACCCACCTGCTGCATGACTCGGTGGAAGTACCGTGCCAAGGTGAGGGGTGGCGAGCCTGTCGCCCTTTAGCACGGCATCTTGTCCTTATCCCTTAGTTGCCTTTTACGACATGCATGGGGAGAGATGCAGTGGGGATATTCTTTTTAAGTACCGGCCCCACACGGTAAATTATATCTTGTGTAATTTTACTTGTAACATGTTATGGCATATTTCTGCTGTTTGTGCCAATAAATAAATAAGTAAACAGATAAAGGAAATTTTAGTATTTCGATTGCATGGTGCGGAGCGACAAATATCGAATGCCGCCCGTCGTTATCCAGACAAAGAGTCATGGCCAACGAAGAATAGATAGATAGAAAACTTTATTGCTCCAAAAAACATTTAACATAAACACACAATAAGAAATTTACATGAGGGGCAAAGGCGGACTTATCCCTTACAGGGATTTCTCCCAGTCAACCTTTGGATGTTTGAGAGTCGTATGTTGCGAGATATAAGTAGGTAGTAGCA
Source organism: Nematopogon swammerdamellus (assembly GCA_946902875.1). Lineage (NCBI taxonomy): Eukaryota > Metazoa > Arthropoda > Insecta > Lepidoptera > Adelidae > Nematopogon > Nematopogon swammerdamellus. Next base: position 13,173,818 of record OX336359.1, read on the forward strand.
AAAGATAAGTGTGGGAATGTAAAATATAATATAAGGAAAATAACTATAATATACACTACATATAAGTAGATACTAGTTAATTAAACGTATAAATTACTATTTATAGATTAAATTAAATACATATGAATTACAATTTATATAATACATAATACCTAAATATATACATACATACTTGTCCATTCAGAATTAAAGGATTTTTTAGCTTTTGATTTCACACTGACGGAGATAGTACAACTTGTAGACGCGCCGTATAAGTTGGCTGGAGAACCAGGTCACGAAGGTGGAGATCTTCCTAATCGTAACCGTCGTTAGGAGAAGGAAGGCGCCCTAAGGCCCACTTGCACCAACACGAGTTTAAAGTTAGGTAGCGAGTTATGGATTTAAACGCGGTTCACACAGTCAACGGGTGCTAGCTTAAACTGGTTTAGCGAGTTAAACTGGTTTATATATTAAATTTGTGTTGGTGCAAGTGGGCCTAAGAAGAAGAAGTCTTCAAATGCTGAAAAAAAAAAACTGAAACTGAAATACTCAAGATGCAATGTAAAAAAATTCAACGCAACTCGAGAAAAATAAAATGCCACGTGGGTACTTAAAAAGAATGGCCCTACTGCATCTTTCCCCGTGCATGGTCGTAAAAGGCGACTGGAATCAGGAACACCTCTCTCCTTGGCGCGATCGTCCTTCCACCGAGTCATGGCAGCGGGTGGGTCTTCGTGCCTTACGTGCTGATTCATATTTATCTTGTCATAATACATTTGCTAAAGTGGTTGTCGGGGCTTTACAAGAGTACTTGCAGCACAACACCGATTACTCTGCTTAGTCCAACTGTCGGGACACAGCGTGTTGTATGTAAATATGTGTGGTATCTCTGTCGCACTTGTTCGCTCACGTATCCTCCGTCTTCGGAAACGCATATGCCGAACACGGGAATAATAAACCTGTGATGTAGGTGTATAACAAAACAATACTTCTGGGTAATTTGTTTGCATACATAGTGGACAATACGTCGACGCGCGGAAGGTGCTTCTGGGTAAAACCTCGATCGCTTACTTAAAATAATATGCTGTGTGATGAGATGATGCCGTCATTCTTGCCCGACACTGTGAATTAAATTATATAACAATAACGAAAGCTTAAAAACCTTGTAAGTGGCTTTTTGTAGCAATTTCGTTTGTATTGACAAGGACTGAGAAAGGAATGCTTCGGTGGTTCGGTCATGTTGGAAGAGTGGATGATGGGAGACTAACTAAATACATTTATGGAACAAATAAGAGTGGAAGAGTCGGTAAGGGTCGCCCTAGACGCACGTACCTGGACCAGATCGGGTATGTGATCAAAAATGGTCAAGTGCGTAGTACCCGTAACCGACGAGCATGCATGAAGAACATTATGGGAGTGGAACACAAACAGACTATTCACTCACACATTGATAGCTCTGTTGCTCGGGTCGCGGCAGGCGGCAGCGCGACAGCAATATTTTCTTCAAATACCTATTTCTCAATAACAGCTCAGCCCGTCTACCGTCTTAAGCGATATGCGCAATTACTTGGTATCAAACTCACTCCTCTCACAACAGAAGAAAAGCCCGATTAATTTTTTTAGTTTTTGATATTGAAAATGTCTTTTGGTTCGTTCCAGTATAGGCCCCGATTTCACGAGAAAGTGCGATCCCCTTATATCTCGGAGAGTTGTGAAGATATGCTATTCAAAAAAGGCTTAAAAGACGCGTATTCATGAGAACTGTAAGGTGCGTAAAGAATTATTCGAGAAAGTAAAAAACGAAAAAAGTTATGGCCGAAATAGTGAAAAAAATAATCCAAGTTTTTCCGAATTTTTGATTGGCGCTCGATATTTTTGAAACGAAGAATGCTATCAAAAATTTGAGAAAAACTCCTCTGGACAATTTAGTCAGCTACAATTTGAGCCTAAAACAAAGACGATCGGGTTAAGGGTTTGCCCTGCAGCTCAACCTTTTTGAAAAAATAAATTCACAGATTTTGTGCCTCACACGACTACCGAGCACATTGGAAATGAATCTACGGAATTCGAAAAAATATTGTCGCTGAGCGATACGAGAAAGTCGGGATAAGGAAAAGGTTAGTTGGGGTCTGATGATGGAGCCGGAAGGAAGCCATAGGAACTCCTAAACTACACATGATAAGCCCATCGTGTTTGGGCTCGTTGGATTTGTCTTCGCAAGTACTCTTGTCATATATGATGCCCAGGGTCCTGATGATGGAGCCGGAATGAAGCCATAGGAACTCCTAAACCACACATGATAAATCGACCGTGTTTGGGCTCGTTGGATTTGTCTTCGCAAGTACTCTAGTCATATGTTATGTCCAGGGTCGTGATGATGGAGCCGGAAGGAAGACAAAGGAACTCCTAAACTACACATGATAAATCCATCATATTTGGGCTCGTTGGATATAGGAATATAGGTTAGGTTAGAAGATGTGTCGCATTGAAAATGAATTCAACAAAATAAAAAAAAATATTACATTTATAGATTTTTTATTATTTTTCAAAAACACAAGCAGCTTAAAAAATGTAAACTAAAATTTAGACAAAAAGAGATAAGCTTGACATTATGTCTAACTAAAGTAACAAATTAATAAATATCAAATATAATAATATAATATAAGGATATAGAAGATAAGAATATAGGTTAGGTTAGAAGATGCGTCGCCTAGCGACGCATCTTTTAACCTAACCTATATTCCTATATTCCTGTATCCAACGAGCCCAGATATGGTGGATTTATAATAATAATAAATAATAAATAACCGTTTATTGGATGAAATCATTACTTATGCTATGTTGGTATTTATCATGTGTAGTTTAGGAGTTCCTATGGCTTCCTTCCGGCTTCATCATCAGGACTCAGACCCCAACTAACCTTTTCCTTATCCCGACTTTCTCGTGTCGCTCAGCGACAAAATTTTATTCGAATTCCGTAGATTCATTTTCAATGTGCTCGATAGTCGTGTGAGGCACGAAATCTGTGATTTTTTTTTTGTCACGATCAAACACAAACTTCAGTATTTAACTGGTAGGTATATGAATCTACATATATCTCAGATTAGCTGTGTGATGATGATGATGAATGGTAGTTGTTGTTTGCAAATTTTTTGCTCTATCTTAAAAAAACACTATTGTATCTAGGATATTTTTGGCATAGCTCGCTTACGTAATTTTGTAGTAAAATTGAATGGTTGTTCTGTAGACGTCTCTTGTATTGTATTATATTTTTCACAAGAGCTAAATATAGAAATCCATGCTTAATATTATAAAATATTAAAAATAAAAATAATAATCTTAAAAGAAGAATGTGTCGTACAGTTATAAATACACTCACAGGCACGGAATGTGGCCCAAACGTAAATTTGGATTTTAAGCCATCAGCAAAATAGGCAGCTAGATGATTTCGAAAGATCTGGTTGCACGTTTCATCTTACAGCTGTTCACGGTTCAGGTTTCGAATAAAACGACTGATAATTTTAGATTTACCAAGAAACACATTTTAGGAAAGAAATGCTTTATTGAAAAAATAAACAAATTGAAAAAAAAAAACAGGAACAGAACAAACCAAACTTAAAATTAATAACGTTTGTTGCCTCCCCTGGCTCTAATGACGGCTTGCATGCGGTCTGGCATACCCTGAATGAGATTTTTTACCTCTACCTGAGGGATTTCTTCCCAGGCGGCCAAAAGTGCTGCTTTTAGTCCACGAAGAGTCTGTGGATAGTCTCGATTAGCCCTAACTTTCCTTTTGAGCATGTCCCACACATGTTCGATCGGGTTCATGTCTGGACTGCGCGCTGGCCATTGCATTTTTCGAATATCAACTTCCTCAAGGTAGGCATTTACACACTGAGCGGTGTGAGGACGGGCATTATCTTGCATGAGCAAAAATTCCTCGCGACCGATGAAGTCCACATAAGGTAGCACATGTTCTTGAAGAACCTCCTCAATGTACCGCACCGCATTTTGACGTCCATCGATGATGACCAGCTCAGTGCGAGCATCCGAACTTATCCCGACCCAAACCATAACAGACCCTCCGTGAAAACTGACAGTTTGTCTTCTTGTGATGGGCAGAAATCGCTCGCCGCCTCTTCTGTACACTCGTTCTCGACCGTCTGGTGCTCGTAGAGCGACTCTGCTTTCATCGGAGAACAAAACCTTGCTCCACTGCTCGACGGTCCAGCCAACGTGTTCGCGGGCAAACTGTAGCCGAGCTACCCGATGATTTCTGAGGAGTTCTGGACCTCGTGCCGGCCTTCGAGCACGCAAATCCCTCTCCTTCATTCGTCTTCTTACTGTCCGCTCACTGACAATCACACCGCGTACCCGCTGGAGTCGCCGCCTAATTTCAACTGCAGTAAGGAACCGATTTCGTAACACCGCCAGTATGATAAAGCGGTCATCACGAAGGGATGTGCACCTTATTCCGCCACTTCCAGGTCTTCTCGTGTACAGGCCTGTCTCCCGGTACGGTCTGAGTGCATACCTCAATGTTGTGCGTGGCACATCAAGAATGGCAGCCACCTCACGCTGGGTTTGTCCTTGGTCTGTGAGTAACACAGCTTGAGCAACTTGAGCAGCAGTAAGCGGCATTTTGAACTGATACCTAATTTAAGGTTAACCAAAGATTAATAAAGAGAAACAAAAAATATCAAATGTCACACATTTTATAAGAAAAAAGAATTTACTTACCAGTAACGGTTGGGCGGTAGAACTGTTCTGGTGACAAATTTTCCAAAATTCTAATTAACAACCGCTATTCATCAAACATTTTACTGACAAATTACGAAACAGTTCTGTTTCGACCTACCCTCACATAAATTTCCGATGTGTTAATACTTTGACACTTTTTAATGTCGTTTTTATGTTTGGGCCACATTCCGTGCCTGTGAGTGTATTATAATTTATATTAGTTAAAAAAAAAAAGTTCAACCGACTTCCGACATGGGTTGTATTGTAATGTCAATTAGAATTGATAAAATTGAATTATTATTCTTTTTTTTTTATTGAAACTGACACGGTTGTCTACCTACATCACCTACAACATCCGTGATATTAGCCCATAACAGCGGGTGAACTAGGTACCATGTCAGTACTTCCCTTCATTTCATGTCGGCTACACTGAACTAGACGGAAAATACGAACTATTTACATAGCCGTTTCGACCGACGTTTCGCTCAGTGCGGTGGTATCAACCCGGCCGGCATAAACCCTATCACCTAGTAAGGTAAGAAGGGAAGGGACCTACAGTTTAACGTGGAATCCGAACCACGGTCAGCCTCCAACGGTCGAGCGGTCACCCATCCAAGTACTGAACCGACCGCGCTCAGCGTTGCTTAACAACAGTCGACCGAATGCACCACCACCGAATATATATGCACCACTGAGCTACCGAGGCTGACAAAATTCATTATGGGTTTTCGTTGTTTTCAGTTGTAATCCACTGAAAACAACGACATGGGATCATTCAACAATTACGTGATCACCGGAAGGGGGGGGGGGGGGGGGGGGGGGGGGAATACATGATTACGTGATCATTTTATAACTTTAACGTATAGCGAAATTAACACGAGCGCCTCGTTTCTGTGTCGCAGAAACACCTACCACGAATAATTATATTAGCCAGGAATAGTCTGTATTCTTAATCTTCTTAATAATTTTATTTAAAAATGACATACGTAAATAAATATTAAAATGTGTAGGTACACGTTCCTGTCAAACGTAAATTTACGTTCCTGTTTAATTTGTTCCTGTTAAACGTAGATTTAGATTTAGAATAACACTAGAATATGTAATAATAACTTAATTAATAACTTGTTAAATTTTCTTGACTTATGCCCACTTGCACCAACACGAGTTTAGAGTTAAATAGCGAGTTATGGATTTAAACGCGGTTCAAACGCGGTTCCCACATACAACGGGTGCTAGTTTAACGAGTTAAACTGGTTTATAGTTAAATTCGTGTTGGTGCAAGTGGGCCTTAGTGAGAAAGAGTTGATTTCATTTCGTCGTTTCAATAAAGACTAATGAAACTATCTATTTCATTGATGTAACTTTATAGTTCTTACCTTTTGCATTCTGACAAATGACACACCCTCTTCCCAAATTTAGGTCATTTAAGACCCATAGAAACATGACATACGTGTCAGTGATAATAAACAGCAAAAATTTTAAGCACGGACGAAGATTACGGTAATCAAGGCGAGAGGGGGGGGGGGGGGGGGGGGTCCAACAAAAGATCTGTGATCACATGGGGGGGGGGGGGGGGGGGGGTTAAAAAAACGGCCAAAAATGATCACGTAATTGTTGAACGATCCCCATGACTCATCTGCCCACAAACAGAACTCTAAATGTGTGTGTGGTGTGCACACCGTCCACACACCAATTACACCAACCATACAATGGACTTGGACAATGGACTATTTTTTACTGTACCGCTGGGTATTTTTCTTGTGTATCATTTTTGCCTATGGTATCATCGTGATCATATTTTAGAATGAGTGCATAGTTAATGAAAATTAAATTTTTAATAAAATTTCGATTAATATTGAAATGTAAATATTCTTTAATCTAGGTACTTCAAAATGTAACATTAAAGGTAAAGACGAACTTAAAGCCATAAGGAATTTTATTCAAGCTAAACTCTGGGATGTAGATGTGGTGCATGCATGTAGGCGAATATGTGACAAAAGTATCTTATTTTAATTATAAATTTAGGTAAAATGTAAAAAAATATATATATACAATTAATAGCTTTTATTTCACTAGCTAGTACTTAAATACATATATTATTAAAAGTATTGTTATTATTAATAACATTATTTTATTTTCGATTATTTTGCTACTCCATACTTACATTTCACTATATTAATCGACTCTCAAACATCCAAAGATAGACTGGAACAAATCTCTGTAAGGGATAAGTCCGACTTTGCACCTCTAATGTGCTTATTTCTGTAAAATTATTTGGAGAAATAAAGTATTTTCTATCTATAAAAAATACTTGTTCGTCTAATTTGTCTGTTTGTTGGCGAACATTACAAGTTGAAACATGGGTTTGACACCTGACGGCTCTAGTGGCTCCTGCGCCTCCTAGATCCTACGGCTCGGGGTGACTCGGCTCGAAAGCGAACCAACTGAATCCGATATTCGTTTGGTCGTATATGTAATCTGGTGGCTCAGTGGTAAGAGTGTAGGGTCTTTATTTTTTCGATCTCGACCATGGGTATGGCCTAAGAAAGCTTTATTTTCGGAAATACAAACGTAACAAAAACGACATGCGCCGCCTCAACATTAGGTTTTTTTTTTTAAACCACCAAAACATCACTCATACGGATACCACACTCCTTCGAGCCAAGTGTTTCCGAAAGGAGTTTCCGCAGGATTCGCAGGAGCCGCCTGAGCTGTCAGGTGGCGGACCGGTTGAAACATCCTGTCGTATCGCCTCGTTCCGGCAGGAGTACGGACGGACGGCCTAATTGGCTATGCCACAGCAGCAGTTCTTTAAATTAGGACAAATATTGGCGGAAAAAAATTGTTTGTTCCTAACATGTGATTCACGTATCACACAAATTTAATTCAATTACGATTTATAAACGTTTTAATGAACTTATTAATTAGTCGTTTAAAATGGCAGGATAATTACACATAATATCCTTAGTTAGTTAGGCCCACTTGCACGAACACGAATTTAGCGATTTAAATCAATTTAACTCGCTAATCTAGTCTTAGGCCCACTTGCGCCAACACGAGTTTAGAGTTAAGTAGCGAGTTATGGATTTAAACGCGGTTCCCACATACAACGGGTGCTAGCTTAACGAGTTAAACTGGTTTATATCGTTAAATTCGTGTTGGTGCAAGTGGGCCTTAATATTAAACATATTAGTACTTTGCACCAACACTAAACGTCAATTTGAAGTGGCTTAATTAAACGGATTTAAAGTTGAATGAAGTCTGACGCTCGTTTAACCAAAGACCGTACCAACTAAGTTGGCACGGTCTTTGCGTTTAACTCGTTAAATTGGATTTAAGAAACGTCAAACTGACACTCGACCGCTACCTCGCAGCAGTCGCTCCGCTCGCACTCATAGAAACAACGATAGGAGATCCATTTTATGGTTTGTATCACAAGGGGGCGCACTATTCGGTGCTCTGTGATTTTTTTTCGAAGAACTATTACGGCAGGATTGACAGCGCATGTTGCTATATTGCTATCTCCTTCATATACATGGTGATAGAGAAAGTTGACGCTATGAATATATGGATAGGTGTTGCTCTCTGAGTTATCGAACAAAGAAACCCGAGTTTAGCTAAAGAAGTAGGTACTAATGTGTCGTAAATATGTAGGAAGACGAGATATTATGTAGCGAGTATGGATTTAAACTCTATTTAGCTAAATGCGTGTTTAGCGATTTATATGTTACTTTGGTGCAAGTGGGCCTAAGTGTACATGAAATAAAACGACACTTTATTAAAAAAAACTGTATATTTTCAAGCAATATAGTCTCTTTCGTGTACTTATTTCTATAGGTACTTAAAATGCTTTCAGAATACACTTTAAAAACCTGTTATCACAAAAAAAAAAACACGTACATTCCTTTGGTGAAAAATGCGGAGCATATACAATGGGATTCACTATTTTCAGTTTATGTACAATGTTGGGTGCCTATTTAGTAACGTGTGTAGGTCAGTTAACAGTTAAGCTTCTCATGTTTCACCATTAAGGGTCCATGTTTCATGCCACTGGAATTTGACGTTTTATCTGTTAAACATTAATAACAATATAAGATATTATATTATTTGTGGATCATGGTTGGCTACATCACCTACTGCGATGTCAACCGGTGATACTTTATTCCGGCCGCAACTAGGCGCCATATCAGTGTTTCCCTTTAGTCGCGCCGGCTAAACTGAATTGAAGGAAATTTACTGATTTTTTAATGTATTCCGGTATGTACCTATGGTGTCAGTCAGAGGGGTCAGAACACATGCTCCCACAGGATAACACAGCCGAGGCTGCTATGCGACCATCTTACGTCCTGTACGGTGGTATCAACCCAGACGGCTACAATTTGAGCCCACCACCTCATAAGGAGCAAGCGAACGGAAATCACGCAACATTTCCAGGGCCGTTGCGACCGACTTTCGTTGAGGGGGTGGTGGTACCAATCTGGGCGTGTACCTACGTAACGACGTAGTAGGGCAAGGGAAGGAACCTTCCGTTTTAAATGGAGTCTAAATAATTTATCTCTGAAGGTTTGGACGCCTTTTTAGGGCCCATTTTCAATAAAAAAAAATATTAGCTGGTTTGGACCCAATGACATTTAATTTTAAGGAAGGTTCTGACCCTCTTACCATAAAACAGATACGAGTAAGTGAACTTCCTTTTTGGCAATTAAGTGTTTGAGGATGTCGTGTGAATGAAAGAAATTCACTTATAAATCTTGCATAAAAAGTGATCCACAGCAATGCGTAACGAACCCACAAACTTTCGTTTATGGCAATGTTTTCCATATTTATTGTGTATGATTCTCTCTCACATTTTACTTTATTTTTAACAGATTAAACGTCAAAGTAAAATGGCGTCGTTCGTTAAAATTTCCTAACCAAATAATCCTCGTTCTCTTCTCCCCTCTAGGGTTTGCCAATCATGCAATGTCTTAATTCTTATTTTGCTAGATTAGACGGTACTACATATTTTCAAATCCACAATCCCGCTGAATTCAACATTGAATCCCTCAATTTCGCAAAAAAAAAAAACAACAACACATGCAAACCCTAACCCTACTCACTGCCGGTACTGCTACACAATCCATAGCTAAACAATCGCCTATAGTTGCTCAGGTTTATCGCTGCCCCTTGGCCGCCAGACGCCGCATTCAATCAGCCATGTTGTCCAAGATCCAGTCGCGGTTGCGATGCACGTTCACGTGGACGGCCGGGACCCCGCGCCTGCCGCAGTGCGAGGATCCGAAGCTGATGACCCCGGCAGCCTCCATGTAATCGCCGCTGTCGTACATGAGGGGGCCGCCGGAGTCACCGAGGCATGAGTCGTGGCCGCGCTCGCCTCCGGCGCAAATCTGGTGATCGTCTGCGTTCATCTGGGGAGGTGAGGACACGTTTAGAAGTCTGTATAGTAGTGCGCCTTTAGAGTGATGCAGAAAACGGTTTTATTGCACGAGATAAACTTCTGAGAACGCATCGAAATGCTTCCTGTGTCGTAAAGCGAAAATATGGAATGGTCTTCCAGCGAGTGTGTTCTCTGCTACCTATAACTTCGGGTCTTCAAAAAATGTGTCAGTGAATTAGACGAAGACCTTTTTGTTCACCCTATCGCTGGCATGGATTTCGCGAAAGTGACTTTGTCTCCTCTTTTGACGGAATTTTGGGCACAGCCACTCGGGGCAGCTTTATATGTATATAACATTATGCTATTTCATTCAGTTGCCCTTGTACATAGAGCGTATTCACATGGTGTACTGTTTTTATCGGGGTGTTTTCCTTCGTCGGAGTGAAGTAAACGATTCTAAGAATCTATCGGTCAGGCATGTGAATGCCGCGATCTTAATTATATGTTTGCCTAAAAAGGTTAAAGATAATCATAAATATGTGTCTTCATAGTAGTAAATGTACAATTACAGTTTTAGTTGCTCACCTTCCTACGGGTGTTCTTGTAAACCTCCCGGCACTCGTCCTTCGGCACGAAGGGAACCTTCACGTCCATCTTGATCGGGCTGGGTCTCCTGTCGGTGACACCCCAGCCGGCGACGAAGAAGCTGAGGTCCTTAGCAGCGGGCTCCGTGACGTCCTTCGTCGGAAGGCAAATTGGTCTGATGAAGTCTGTGAAGCGCGTTGGTCGATAAGATTAGGGACATGGATCGTGGGACTAAAATGTCAAAATGTTGCACGCAGTGTCCGGTCTAATCATCGGTTAAAGCTCTTGAGTATCAAGTACAAAGAGTTAGGTGGCGACGGGAACAAGATGTAATGGGTCTACATTATGAATTTGCTGGTTGAAAGTGAACTGGTAAATTGTTTTTATATAAAGCGCTACATGTGGCATCGAGCCACCTATTGGATGACTGACGGCATCCATAGACATTCCGTCCGTTGTGGATGCAATTACGGCTTGAAACGTTTCTACTTACGCTACTCTTGCTTGAAGGATCTTGGAGGGAAATATGTGGACAGGAAAAGAGTTCCAGACTACCCGGCTCTATCTGTGTGTGTAGATCAATGGACTTAATGAAATACCGCATACCGGTGTAGGGAGCCGGCGCGTCCAGCTTCAGCAGAGCGATGTCCCTATCAGGATGCGGGATGACGCTCTCTACGCCAATAGCGGTAGAGTTGAGGCAGTCTTCGCCGCCACCCTCGGTGGGCACGCAGTCGGTGTTGCTGCGGCGGTCGTACTCCGCGAGCAACACTCGGCTCCTGCAGGCCGGGTTTTAAATGTAGAACTTGTATCTTAAATCGATTCGAATCGAATCGATGAAGAATATTTGGTCAACAAAGTTATCTAGTCATATCTGGGCTGTGACAAAACATGGACACACTGATTGTTGAAGAGTATTATGCCCGCCTTCTGTTCTTTAAAAATATTCAAGACAGGTAAGGTGAATGAAACGCCTTAAATTGTTGTTGTGTAGCTGGCAAGATCAAAAGCTCTCATTATCACGGCACTTAGTTCCGAAAGAATAGGGGGTAACCGGCTGACATCGTGGGTTTAGCAAATGATTTAGCTTCAAAATCGGAAAGAAGAAGAGGTAGAATATGCTCTTACACTTTCGACGTGCCAAGCAGGGCACTGCTGACGCAGTGCTTTGCTGTCAAGACATATCGCGAGCTGACGAGGAAGCCGCCGCACATGAGGTCCATCTTGCGGCCCTGCTCGTTCCTGTACTCCAGTAGTGCCATCCAGGGGTACTGTTCGAGCTCCGTCTTCGAGCCGCCTGGAAAATATTGAAGATCTTAGGAGCTGGTTTGTTTAGATAGTTTATCAGGTTGATTAATTTGTTTCTTTCATAAAGTAAAACTGAAGTGGCGAGTAACGGTTAAGGCGCGCCGACCGCTCTTTCTTCTGACCTTTGATACGGATTCGAAAGAATTCATGTGCATATACGGATACATCACTCCGCGAATGAAAATGCAGCATAGAATAGAAACTATTGTACACAATTGAAAGAAGAACAGTACACGAAAAGAAACAAGAAATACAATAGTGCGCAAAGGCCGAATTAACACTGCAAGTGATTTCATCCAGTCAACATTTTTATACTTTACAGCAACGATACCTGCGTATGTACCTGTGCTAAAGTGTTGTTGTGTACTAAGTTGCATGATAATAATTTGGGGAATAGTTCGAAGGTGGTGTGGCCAATCATGTGGTTTCACGAAAAAACACATTAGAAAAGTTTCTCCCTTCTCTCACTGACGAATGAAGGTTTCAGCTTTACTGTAATCAGGTTAAATAAAAAAAGGCTTACCGACGATCCTATTAGCGACGGAGACCTCCCTGCCGCAGCAGCCACCGCTGGGATCCGGCGCCTTGCCGCCGGCTGCAGCGTTGCAACGCTCGTTGTGGCTGGCGTGCTTCTTGTACACCATCCGGGACACGCTGCTTCGCCGCCGACCTCCGAACGGGCAGCACACCTGCGGATGTAACCTTCGTTGTAATATTTCAGTCATGGACCAAGACCGAATACCCTGGGAGACGACTACTACGACTTGGAAGAATGCAAGGAAATCGACTGATCTAGGAGATTTTGAAGTATGCAGAAAAAACAGGGAGACTGAACAATCACAGGAAGTTGATGGTATCTGTTAATTCCCCCAGGGATATGCGATATAGTCCTAATGCGGAACTGATCGCCGAACTAATTCCGGCAGCCCTTCTACTAAGAACAACGTATAGTATTGCTGTCATCTTCAACGTGAAGTTCGTTACTGGGCAATGGGCATCTTCATTGACGTCAGTCTCGCTTGACGCATATCTACGTTTTCGTTTGCCAGCATGATGGTAACCAGGGTTGGCAAAGATCCAGATTCTTTAACGGTCCTAACCCGGGATGAAGAAAATGTTGCAAAAGAGGAACTGAAACGATGTACCGCATAGGTTGGATTCCTTCCGTAGCTGTGATGTAAGCTCTATCACACAGATTAACTTTTGCCCGCCGCCGCGCCGTCTCGCTCGTGAAAAATTCATGTTGAAAACGCCGACATTCAAGCTTATTCGTGTAGACGGAGTGTCAGCTACCCCGCAGAATTTCATGTCGTGATTGGGATGACGCGTTTAAGAGTGACAAACGGACATATAGACACAGTTTGAATTGTATCACTGAAGACAGACCAAATTGACTGTTGATTCATGATGCGTGCGCACCGTAGGCCACACCGCCCGTTTTGAACAATCACATGCCCACATCACCATTAGGAAAAAAACCATACTGGTAAGCATTGTTCGGTCTGTTGTACTGAATTATCTTTACTCACTACTGACTAATATATACCCCTCGATGATTAATTGGATTCATACAGGATGTTCCCGTAGGTTAGACATTTTTGTAAATAATTTCATAAACTTCAATTAGTTGTTCAATTATTAGGAACTGTTTGATATGGACCACCAAATAATTAAATTATACATATTGATCAGTTTTTGCCTCCAAAATAGCAAACATTCTGGATTATGAAATGTATTTTAATATGCACAATATATAGTAAGTAACCTTGTTGAAGAATCTTTTTGATTTTTAAAAAGAACAGAGATGTTTGATAGAAACTTTTTTTCCACCCTTTACGTGTCATTAGCGTTGTAATCTTTAGTTTACCTAATTATATTGGATTTGTGACAATTAATGTAATCACTGCCTGGCTTTTCCTCTTTCAGTGCTGTCTGAATTTTATGAATATTTCCTGTAAGTTTAAAACAAGCTCGTTCCTGTTTTGATGTTAACGTCAAATTACGTTTGTGTCATACAGGAATATGTATGGATATGGTGGTTATTAGTAGATTTGGATGCTTAAAATTTCTGACAATTCCGCGACACGGTTCTAGATCACGAAGTGGTTCAAAAGTACTTTTGGGTGCATTGGGGCAAAAGTACTTTTGGGTGCATTGCATGCCCCCCGCATTGCATTCTATTGATGTTGTTAGTGGCAGGTTTGATTTATGTTCAATAATGTGTATTCTTCGCGACCAGCGTGGTTTAGCTTGAGATGAAGCGTGTTGCTTAAATTAATATTTTGGAACGCACGTTGGATTAATATTTTTGGAACGAAATTTATATCATTTGTCAGGCTCGATAGCTCAGTGGTGCAGACAGTCAACTGTCGCTATTGAATGTTAAGCAACGCTGGGTGCGGTCAGTAGTTGGATGGGTGAGCGCTCGACCGTTGGGGGCTGACCGAGGTTCGGATTCCTTGTAAAACTGTAGGTCCCTTCCCTCCTAATCTTACTTGGTGGTAGGGTTTAACCCGCCCGGGTTGGTACCACCGCACTGAATGAAACGTCGGTCGAAACGACTATGTACATAGTTTGTGTTTTCCGACCAGTTCAGTGTAGCCGGCACGATCAAAGGGGGAAGCACTGACATGGCACCTAGTTCACCCGGTGTATGGGCTGACATAACGGACGTTGTAGGTGATGTAGCCAACCGTGTCAGTATCAATAAAAAAAATCATTAATTTCATCAGTGGCCACTGACTTAAGATGCAACGAATTAAGCAATTTAGAAAATATTTAAGTAAATTTCCGGTTGGTTCTTGAATTCTTGGCATCGGAACTCCTGCCAATAAAAAACTACTCATTCGAACCGGTCGGTAGTCTAAATGTACGACAAGCGTACATTTCTTTTGAAATTAATTAGAATTAGAGGTCGAAAGGCCCCTTATCTTCATCCAGGCTTACGGAACCCTTACCATGACACCTAGTTACCACAGAAAGAAGGGTACATTGCGCTATCACGGGACCAGCAGCAGGCGTTGCCGTCAACCAGATTTTTTTTATGGAAACTGACACGGTTGGCTATATCATCTACTACATTCGTGATGTCAGCCCATTACACCTTGGTGATCTAGGTGCCATGTCAGTGCTTCCCTTCGGTCGTGCCGAACTGAACTGGATGGAAAACACGAACTATTTACATAGTGTTTCATCCCACCATTCCTTCCCTTCTTACCTAGTAACCTAGTTTTACGTGGAATCCGAACCACGTCCAGCATCCAACGGTCGAGCTGTCACCCATCCAAGTAATGAATGCGCCCAGGTGTGGTTATGATCACGACCGATAGTCGACCGACCGCACCACCGAGCTACCGAGGCTGACAAAAATGTCAGGTGTAGTTCCGCTGTCCAGGTTCTAGTAGTTCCAAGCAAATGGGTTTCTTACCAGGTTCTGGTTGTGACACGAGAATCTCCTGGACTTCCTCCTCGCCGAAGAGCTGCCCCGCAACTCTGGGCAGTTGTTGGCCGCCTTGCACACGCCGCTTCTTGAGTCGTCTTTGGTGCAGTGTGAGTCCTCGACTGTTGAATTAAACGATTAGCTCGTATGACGCACTCGAAAGTGTTGGCTACAAATTGTGGATAATTCCTCCAGAGATTATGCCATTCGCGCGCGTGTCGACAGTGGTAATTAGTGGTTTTCCCCGGGTTTTGCCAATTAGTTGGATTAGCTGTTGTTGTGCAAATAAACTATGCATGAGAAGCTGAAGAGGCACCGTTGAGGATATTGTTTATCGCATTTCTATATCGATTAGTGGTTTTCCTATCGTCGTCGGTCCGATATGTCTTGTTTTTTCTGACGTCAGTTGAGGTCGCGTACACAGAACACTGAATTATCTTATTCTTCCTCTTCTTTTAAATAGTGGCAACCAAACGAATGGGAAATTCGTTTATTACTGCCAGCATCCAGTGACGGCGCTGCACGGTATACATTTATGATTACTGACAATGAAACAAAATAATTTTGAAAGGGACGAGACATTTGAAGTTACTATACTCAAATCAAAACAAACGTGCAGTTCTCATAATAAAGTTTTATGGCTCAGTGAAGGGAATCTCCCTTCACTAAGCCATAAAATTTTGTTGTGCGAGCTGCACATTTGTTTTGATTTGAGAATAGTTTGCATGCACAAATTCTGGTAGACACACAGGTTGTAAATAAGAAGATGAAAGTAAATAAATAAAATATTATACACACTGAATTATTCTACTCTTCTTATCATTTAGATGGACGCACGCTGACACTGGACAGAGACAAAGAATAAACCGCTCACCAAGTACGTAGGACTCGGCGGTGCTGAGGAGCACAAGCGCTTTGATGAATATGTTGGGCTTGAACATCTTTACCTCGGTATCCTAAACTAATAGGTATAACCGGTGAGTAAAGACGGGACGACCGGAACAACTTTCGTTGTTCTATAGCCGCCGCCCGCGCTGTCTGATTGCTAACTGAGAGCGCTCGCGTCGCGCAGCCCGCTAATATACCAGTTTGTAAATTGAAATGTCTGCGCGAAGTGACTAAGCCGAGTGGTCGATGTGTTTCCTCGTGCGCGGCTCCGCGCAAACGTGGTGTCTTAAATCCGAGCCAAAATGACGGGTGCTTTGAAACGGCAAGCAAATTGAATGTTTTTACGTGAATACGTCTTTTAATTTGCTTCCATAGTGGGAGCCAATCCAGAAAACTGATGATAACAAAATTGGGGGGATACAGTTTGGTGTTGCAGCTTTATATATATATTATCTACATCCAAAATTTAATTACACCACTCGATAGCTAAAGGATCAAAGAATTCGTTACGTAATACGCTCTAGGAAAATATTACCCGTTACATGCACGTATTCGCGTAAAACACACGGCCGTGTCCACGTCACAGCCACACCCCCATTTTTTATTGCTTCCGAACTGGCTGGCTCTGCCCGAGGTTGAAGACTCAGGCGCAGCCAATTTAACCGCCGAGGAGGTGCCAGTCCGGCTTGGAGGTGGACTAATGTCGCTAGGGAAAGGCTTTTAACCCGCGATTTGAAGATCCGTGGATTGTAGGAGTGTGGAAATATATTCCCTGGAAGCCCGTTCCGCACCTTTGCAGTGCGGCACAAGAACGATTCAGAGAATCGTGCAGTTCGAAGAACTTTTCTGTCGACTACAAAGGGGTGTTCCACGAGAGTATGGCGGGTTTGGCGAAGGCGAACGGGAGGAGGAGGGATAAGGGAGGCAAGTTCGATAGAGCAGCGGCCATAGTAGTGCCGATAAAATAGGCTCAATGACCCAACGACAATGCTTCTCCGGCCTATGAGGGTCGCAAATATCATGGCATTTCGACAGGTGCCTATTTTAGTCGATTTTTACCCAAAGGATGGTAGTCTGGGCGTCCTGGGTATGGAGGTGTCCAGGGATGTTGGATTTCAATCGTTCATAGAGTCCAAGGCGAAACTATCGTCTCGAAAATAAGGGGTAGGTACTCTGCCGATCTCGGCGATTTTGCACGCCGCCGGTCCAACTCCTTACACTCTGTAAAGCACAAGTAAGACCGGTGATGGAATATTGCAGTCATCTTTGGGAGGGTTCCCCTGAGTACCTTCTTTCAGCATTGGATTTTATTCAGCGACGAGCCATTAGCCTCATTGGTGACTCTGTACTCACAAAGGACCGTCAACCTCTAAAGCACAGACGTATCGTTGGGTCGTTGAGCCTGTTTTATCGGTACTACTATGGCCGCTGCTCTGACGAAATTGTTTCCCTTATCCCTCCTCCTCCTGTTCGCCTTCGCCAAACCCGCCATACTCTCGCGGAACACCCCTTTGTAGTGGACAGAAGAGTACTTCGAACTGCACGATTCTCTAAATCGCTCTTGTGCCGCACTGCAAAGGTGTGGGACGGGCTTCCGGGGAATATCTTTCCCCACTCCTACAATCCACGGATCTTCAAATCGCGGGTAAATAGCCTTTCCCCAGCGATATTAGTCCACCTCCAAGCTAAACTGGCAACTCCTCGGGGGTGAAATTGGCTGCGCCTGAGGCTGCGACCTCGGGCACAGCCAGCTATTTCGGAAGCATTCCGACTGTTGGAGGCTGACCGTGGTTCGGATTCCACGTTAAACTGTAGGTCCCTTCCCTTCTTACCTTACTAGGTGGTAGGGTCTGTCCCGGCCGGGTTGGTACCACCGCACTGAGCGAAACGTCGGTCGAAACGGCTATGTAAATAGTTCGTGTTTTCCGTCCAGTTCAGTGTAGCCGGCGCGAAATGAAGGGAAGCACTGACATGGTACCTAGTTCATCCGGCTGACATCACGGATGTTGTGGGTGATGTAGCCAACCGTTTCAAGTTTCCATAAAAAAAAATCTATACGGCGCGGCGGCGGCGGCGGCGGCGACGACAAAAGGAGGGTTATGATTTTTGGCAGCACATGTTTATAATTATTGAAGACGTAAAAAAAGCCTGCGAAGTTTTTTGTCGGCTCTTTTTTGTGGGTGTAATCGAACCGGATTGTAGAAACTAAACAGTACAAATTCAAGCGCAGTGTACTACCATTCGAATGATGAATAAAGAATAAATAAAGAATATGTGTGTTCGTTTTTCCCCTCATAGGGCTTGAACTACTTAACCGATTTCAGCATATGACGCATTGATGGATTCGTCACGATAATGCTCGTGTTACATGATTTTTTTTTATTAAAAATTCAAAATGGCGGGTGCCAAAAGCCATACTATAAAAAAATTTGAAATAGTTGTTTTCCTTTAAACTTCTTCAAGTGGGCACAGATTACTTAATAGTTACTTCGTAACAGATAAATCACTCCATAGACAATGTTCCTACCTTCGGGCTTTAATAGCCTACTGTTTCACGTCGCCAATCGCTGCGTGCGAAAATGTACCTTAACGATCGAGTGTAAAGTGGTTATTGCTTTGCAGCTGCGCGCAGTTGCGTGGGCGAGCGTCTATGTATACTTCGCGCGGCAGACGAATTGCCACTGAAATAGACCGCCGGCGGCCCGTCGGGCGGTAGGTAGTTAGCGCGCGCAAGTACATAGAGTGCGTGAGGCCTGAAGTGGGGCTGAGCTTGAAAAGACGGTACGATCAAAAACATATTAGTTGTTTAGTTAGAACTATGTAAAAGGAATGAAATAAAATTTTCATAATGCCCGACTAACAAATCAAATTATAACAAGGATGGTTGATCGTAAATGCTGCAGTCGGGTGCAGAAGGATTCCAATAGACAGGGAGCCCGACTGCAGGCATTTTTGATCGACTTCCCTTGTTAATTGATTTCGTAGTCGAGTTTTACTAATTCCAGTTGAGTTCTGTGACCTCGTCTGCGATCGCCATGTCTCTTAAGGGCCGGTTTCACATACCTGTGGGCGGCGATGCTTGCTTGCGTAGGCAGTGCGTCGACCGGCAGGCTTGGGGAATCCAGACTATTATATTTTTACTGTGTGTGTGTGCCGCTCACGTGTGTGTGCCTCATACCACGTCATGTCCACGCTTCACATATTTTCCTGACCATCCCAATCCATCATTATGTAACTTGCTTTTCTGATGTTATTATATTTTTTCGAATAAATTGACGATAACTAATTTTGCTTGAATTTTTTCATATGTGAATTATTATAATTAACGTAAGTTCAATTTATCGTGAAGAAATATTACAAAGTAAACTATCTTAAATATAAATTTAGAAATAAATAAAAATAATAAAATAAAAAAGTTTAAGTAAAAAATAAAATGGATTTATTAAATAATGAACTCGGCTTACCGGTGCGATGATAGCGAGCGCATCGCTGCAGCTCGACGTTTCGAGTCCTCTATGGGACCCGTTCTCAAGAGGACATGCTAGCTCCTCCGGCAGCCAGCACGTCACTGACAGGAGCCCGCCTGCTTCTCAAATTGTAGTGGTGGGTAGGTATCACTTCCGGATTCGCTGCGTTCCTTGCCTCTTCGGACATATAAAAATTGCTGACGGTGTCGAGCTCTCGGAAATCGTCGCTTCGGTTCTGTGTTGACTGCAGTCTAGCCAGTACCGGCTTCCATATCGGCGAGATCTTGAAAGAATCTTCGCGGTTGAAGTTGTCGTGTTTAGTAATTTCTGTAGACTCACGGACAAATACGGGGCAGATTTTCGTTGGCGAGACTGACTCGTGGCGAGAATCTTCACCTGATCGAATCTAATCCAATGATTTTGTCCGAAGTCGATGTGGTCACAAATCGCTGACTTATCCGCTTGACCTTTCTTGATCGCTCGAATATGTTCAGTCACCCTTGTACTGACACTCCGTTTTATCTGTCCTATGTAAGATTTTCCGCAGGAACACGGTATCGTGTATACCCCTTATGATTGTAGCGGCAGCTTGTCCTTAGCCGATCGCAGCATGCTTGAAATCTTGCTATGCGGGTGTAATACCGTCTGTATGCTCTTCTTCCTAAAAAGTTTAGAAAGACTTAAACTTAAACTACTCTATTTAAATAAAAAAATAAAAAACCGGCCAAGTGCGAGTCGAACTCGCGCACCGAGGGCCGTGACATGGCGATACGCCATGTCACGGCTAGCGCTACTCACGCCATCTAGATGGCGTGTTATGAAATGATTCATATTAGTTAATGTCATGCTTCATAATCTATTCGGTAGATGGCGCGCGCGCATACACTTTTTGGTTTCTTCTATCGGAACCCCCGTGAATTTTTTACTTTTTCTTATTTTTATTATTTGTTGTTCTATAGGCCATAATAACACATTTTTTGTGAAAATTTCAACGGTCTACCTATTACGGTTCAAGAGATGCAGCCCTCGGAAAGACGGACGGACGGACAGACAGACGACGGAGGCTTAGTAATAGGCTTCCGTCTGGGATACGGAAACCTGAAAATGATCTGAATCGGAATTTTAAATCTTGATTGAATCTACGGAGACATTTACAGGAAACTCTATAGCTAATTTGGGCGGCATTGTGCTCTGTCATATGATTTTGTCGAACGCATAGCGGGTTCACTCTTCGAAATGAACTCTCCATCGACGTGCAGTGTGGCTAAGCGGCGGGTGGCCGAGTGGTTTGGGCATCGGCTTCTCATGCGAGAGGTCCGAGGTACGAATCCGGTCGGCGTGTACCAATGAGTTTTTTCTGACGGAAAAATTTACGTGCGTACCTACACCTGCTGCTTCACCGTTCGGAACCGGTGTAAAAAAAACTGTAGCTCCCTTTCCTTCCCCCTTACTAGGTGGTAGGCTCAAATTGTAGCCGACTGGGTTGGTACCACCGTACTGGATGTAAGATGGCCGCATAGCAGCCTCGGTTGTGTTCTCCTCTAGTCCAGTATAGCCAGCAATCCAGGGAGTGTCCGGTATGGCACCTACCTTCTCGGAGGTGATATTGGCTGGTCGGAGCATGCGCTTCGGCCCCTCCGACACAGCCACACATACCGGATTACATCAAAAATAGTGTACGTATCCGTCGGTGTTTACCGCGTTTTCCTCATTCCGAATTAGATTAGTCTATTTCCGCCATGGATGCGAGCTGTCCCGTCGTCGTCGCGTCGTTATGATTGCATGTGGAGAGGATGCGGTGGAATAGGTCCGAATTGGAATAGTCAGCCTCGTTAGCACAGTGGTGCGGTCGGTCGACTGTTGTTAAGGCCCTATTCCGCCGATGCAAAACTTGCGAACAATGAGCGTTTTGGATTATAATATGTGCCGTGCATATTTTTCAATGGGATTTTTTTTTCTTTTCAATAAAATTATATGAAATATAACATGCTTAGTGATTTATTTCTTATTACATGTAACTTTTGCAAAAAAAAACCTCGACAGAGGACCATAAATTACGTTTTTTTAGAAGAAATTATTAAGAAAATCAAGAAAAAGGTGAGAACGAGGGTTTATCCTGCTTGTTTTTTTAGTTTTTGTGGTTGACCCTGGAAAAAGCTGCTAAAAACACCATGTTAGCAATTGTTTACGACAAGGTGGGGTTTGAAGGGGGTTTGTTAAGTAAATAAGCCACATTTTGAGTACAATTTTTTTTTATAAAGTTCTCTTTATTCTTGGCTTTCGTGATCAATTTTTATATTTTTTCTGTATGGCCTGGTTTCTCTGAAATAAAATTTTGAAAATTTCAAAAATCCCGAAATTTGCATATCGCATCCTTAAGACGAGACGGAAGTTAACTTTCTCCATAAAAAATCGTCTTTCGGGCATTTATGTTTTTTACCCCCAACCTTATCCGATTTATACAATTCTTTTGTTGTTGTTGTAATAAGGACAGTCGAATCTACGTTCCTGTCTATTTTTATTTTTTGAATATTTTTAAGAAATAAAAAAGTTAACTTCCGTCTCGTCTTAAGCAACCCTGAGCGAGGACAGTACTTGAATGGGTGACCGCTCAACCGTTGGAGGCTGATTCAGATTCCACTTAAAACTGTAGGCCCCTTTCCTTCTTACCTTACCAGGTGGTTGGGTTTATCCCGCCCGGATTGATACCACAGCACTGAATGAAACGTCGTCGGTCGAAACGGCGATATAGCCAACCGTGTCAGAGTCCATAAAAAAAATTGCATTGGAATTGCAATGTTAGGTACCTAACAACCAAAGTAACCCAATATAAAAGTTTAAATATATGACACGTCTTTTCTACCTTTAGGTACATATCAAAGACGTTTATTAAACTAAAATATAAGTCGGTGGTTCTACCACCGGTAATATCATGGACGCTGCTCGGAGGAGCTTGCATCCCTTATTCCACTTATCATCGGTTCTCAAAATCGTTTCTATGCCGCACCGCTATATAGGGCGAGTGTTTTTCCCGAATCCTTTAACCTGCGTGTCTCCAAACATCGTATTAACAGGTCAGACAACCCAGCAACCGTTCTAAATCTGCCGGCGTGGCATCTCACTGAGCGTGGTTTCGCGAGGATAGGTGATTTTGACTCTTTCGGGTGCACCATTGGTCCCTCGGCACACCCACCCATAAAATAACATGATAATATTTTCAAGCACGTCAGGCAGGCGTGGTGGAGTCGCTTGTAGTACATAGCTTCACTTATTTAAACAACGGTATCTAAAGGTGAGTACGCTCAAAATAAAAATACCCAAACAGTTCACACGAACAGAACCGGTATAGCGCCGCATCGGAGAATTCCAACTGACCAGATGAAGTTGGTTATAAACTGGATTCATTTGTTAATTTATTTATTTACACACTTAACTAGATTTTAATGTATATTTTGTACACGATAAATAAAGAAATACACATGTTTTACATCTTATATTTCGACTTTTATTAGTCGTCCTCAGAGAACAAAAATATACAAGTTTTAAGGCTGCGATATGCAAATGTTAGGAGAAAACGAGATTTTTGAAATTTTAAAAAATGTATTTCAGAGAAACCAGGTCACACAGAAAAAATATAAAAATTTATCACGAAAGCCAAGAATAAAGAGAACTTTAGGAAAAAAAAATTGTACCTACTCAAAATGTGGCTTATTTACTTAACAAACCCCCTTCAAACCCCACCTTGTCGTAAACAATTTGCTAACATGGTGTTTTTAGCAGCTTTTTCCAGGGTCAACATATACAAAAACTAAAAAAACAAGCAGGATAAATAATCGTTCTCATCTTTTTCTTGTAGTTATTTCTCCAGAATATTTTCTGTATAGGTGTCTTGATTTTCTTAACAATTTCTTCTAAAAAAACGTAATTTATGGTCCTCTGTCGTGTTTTTTTTTTGCAAAAGTTACATGTTATAAGAAATAAAATGACTAAGCATGTTATAATAATTCATATATTTTTATTGAAAAGAAAAAAAAATCCGATTGAAAAATATGAGTACCTATTTGGTTTCGAAAATTAATCTAACAAATGGCACATAATATAATCCAAAACGCTCATTGTTCGCAAGTTTTGCATCGGCGGAATAGGGCCTTAATGTGTCAAATGATGATGTCGAATGATAGATGGCGTTGGATTGGTTTGATGGTTTAAATGATGGAGGATATTTAGGCCGGATGTACTTAAAAAGACTAAAGGAAATTTTTTTTTTATTTTTTTTTTTATGGAACCTGACACGGTTGGCTACATCACCTACAACGTCCGTGATGTCAGCCCATAACACCGGGTGCACTAGGTGCCATGTCAGTGCTTCCCCCTTTGATCGTGCCGGCTACACTGAACTGGTCGGAAAACACAAACTATTTACATAGCCGTTTAGACCGACGCACAGTGTGTCGCCTAGAACAAGCTAGCTGGACAATATTATTTGTCGATGTTATTCGTTCCAAATGTGTTCATTATGAATGTTCATAAACATTTTAACTACTTTCAGTACATGGTTTCACCTAGAATGAAACAAAAAAAAAGTTTTGCAAAAAATAATATATTTCTCAGTACTACTTACTTAGTACATAAACAAAACAAATGAAATATGAACAAAACTAAGTGAATCTATTAAATCATTAAGCTAATTAGCTTAACATGTACATCATTAACCTAATTAGGACTTAAAACTAAAAAAAATACAAAATACATGATAAATTAAAAATAAATTACACAACTAAACATTAATTAATTATGTATTTATAACACATTTACAACATAACAATATACCAACAAAAACACAAAGAATAAATACACCTTCTTCTGAAAAGAATAGGTCATCAGCATCACTTAATTATTCTTCAGAAGAATCCTCTTCAACATACTCATTATTTGCAACACTTGATCTACGAACTATATTTCTATTTACATTACAAGTAGGCTCTCATACTAAATCTAAGACCTCAGAAGGGAGAGGACCGGTCTTTTTTTGGGAACCTCCCTGAGACTGTTAATTACAGGATAAGCAGCATAACACAGCAGCGCAGAAGTCACAATCAACAATATCCACAATCAAACAAATATTTATATTCTATAAGTACGTGTTAAGAAGATATTATAGATATATACCTGATAGCCGGAAGATATCTCGGCAGCCGCAAGCAGTTCTTCAGAACTGCGCGATTGAATCAAATCGTCAACACGTCGACGTTTGGTCTTCGAACTAGCATCTGCCAACTGTTCAATCCTCGGTCTTCCAGGGCCAACCGGTGGGGCTGAGATGATATTGATGGCTCCGCAGCATCCATTAACGTACGAAACGTTATATCGCCCTCTAGCCATTTTTTATTGGATGCCAGAAAGCGATCCCGAGTTCTTTTGGAATTGTCCCATTTTTCCGACAATTTCGCAGAAAATCGTGAGATAACTGCCTTCATATCCATCAACGATTACTCCATTACACCGCTCAGATCATGTTTTAAGGCAACAAACTTGAAAAGCGCAGCATTCTTCTCAATTTTGGCAGCTTAAACCCATTCCCCAAAAAACTCCATTTTCGAGATATTAAAACAGTGTTCTAGAAAAAAAATTATAAAAAATATAGGGGCAAATTCGAGCAAGAAATTCTAAGTCAGTTGTAAACTAGAATGATGTGTCTTTTACTTGACCAAAAAAATATTCCGGGGAAATGGGGGGATTTTTACTTATCGTCTTTTAAATCCCAAATAAAATTTTTTTTTGCTTATTTTTTTTTAAATTGCAAATATCTTTCTAACAGGTTTAGTCATATAAAATATAATGGTATAAATAAGAACTACTTACCCTTGTTTATCGAATCCATCACTAATTCACCACTCAACTTTAAACAACAACACGTGAGACGTAATCGTATCAGTAGCCAGAATGCAACTAATTTGAATCATTTAACCCAACTATCTTGTATACTTACCCGCATCGCAAATTTTTTGATACATCTATATCAAAACAATACCCGTTACTGTGATTAGCAATTAATGCTCTAACTACCCTCATTAATAATTATCAGAATCGTTACTGTGGATATTGTCCAGCTAGCTTGTTCTAGGCGACGCATTGTGCGACGTTTCATTCAGTGCTGTGAATAAGGACGACAGGCTAGCCATCTCTCTCTTTGGCGCGGTCCTTCCACCGAGTCTTGCAGCAGGTGGGTCTTCGTGCCTTACTTGCTGCTTGATAGTTATCTTGTCCTAATACTTTGCTAATTGTGGTGGTCGGTGTTGTGCTGTAATTTACAAGAATACGCGCAAACGCTGACTCCTTGTTCAGCATGTGAATGTTTAGAGGAAAGCACAGCTGTAAAGTTGATCTCGCTCTTTGTCAATTTCAAATTCAAATTTATTTTTTTCATTATTTATAATAAATAACACACTTTGTTTGTTTTAAACCTGTCTCGCAGAGACGGTTGTCGACAGTGTTACGTAGACATTGTGCGCTTATCTAGTATACAAAATTCATCCATATTTAAAACAAAATAAAACCATATAAATTAAGATAAAACATAAATAAAAATTTAATCGAATCCATCATTAGAATAAATATTAAAAATATTTCTTACATACTTACTAGATTCAGTCATGCAAATGTGTGGCTTCAGAGCGAGCAATTACGGAGGGAATTGCAGGCGTCACTTAGGGTGGACAGACTCAATTGGTTTTTTAGTATTCATAAACTGTTAGCGAACCCAAGTTTTTTTTTTTTTTTTTTTTTATGGAAACTGACACGGTTGGTTACATCACCTACAACATCCGTGATGTCAGCCCATAACACCGGGTGAACTTAAATGGGAAAAGATGCCCGTTCCACACCTTAGCTTGTTCGTTTTGCTAATTGACAGACAAGTGATCTGAGAATGGCCAAATTGTATCCTGAGCTTGACAATGTTTTTCAAAGAACTGCTATTTTATGCTAGTTATATTTCGGTAGTACATACATACATATCACACACGCTGAATCCCGACAGTCGGGGTAAGCAGAGTAATCGGTGTTGTGCTGCAAGAACTCTGGTAAATTACAGCACAACACCGAACACTCGCAAAGTATTCGAACAAGATTCAATAGATCAATCAGCAAGTACAAAGACCCACCTACTGCATGGCTCGGTGGAAGCGCTGTGCCAAGGTGAGAGGTGGCAGCCTGTCGCTCTTTAGCGCGGCATCTTGTTCTTATCCCTTAGTCTCCTTTTACGACATGCATGGGGAGAGATGCAGTGGGGATATTCTTTTTAAGTATCGGTCCCACACGGTACTAAGGAAGGTGTGGAACTAAGCTTGCGATGGCTTCACCGAACATATCCGGACCCATCGGCAGTAGAGGAGGGTATTAATCGAGGTCGGCACTAGCGAGTGGCCACTCTAAATTTCCCGCGCATGCTTCACGTTTCGGCTCGCATCAAGTCCTCGTCAGCTAGTCTGCGTTGACTAGGACGCGGGGAAACCACCAGTCCCGCTCTCGACCTCCCTCTCTCTACCTATCCATATTCTGTAGGATGCTTCCAGTGACGTTTTCGAAGCTCTCTCCATATATGAGCTTAGCGTCGATCTTGGCAGCCCTAGATTCTTGAAGAGACTGTAGAGCCACTTCGCTTGTAGTCCTCTTGCTCCGACTTCCACAGCGCAGAGATCAGTCTTGAATCCGTTTCTCACAATCCGGTCTACTACTAAGTTGCAGTACTTGTTAAGTTTGATGTTGTGGTCCTTCGGTATGTTACTTTCCCATGGAACTGTAAGTTCAACAATTACTACATGCTTTGTCGCTTTTGAGAATATGAGAGTATTTATTTCGGTAGACCGTAGTGTAATAAGTACAACAACGTGACAGCTACTTAACTACGATTGACGTTGACGTGTACTAGTGAATATGCCTCGTGACGTGTAAATGTGTTATTTAGGGCAGTGTATCATCAGTTTTGTATGTGAATCACCTGAAATGTATGTGGCTGGTGGTGAATTTCAAAACCCGTACGTTTGAGATGACGTAACGGCAGTACAATGCATATTGTGTCTTAATGCAATTTTGGTTTTTATTTACGCTATAATGCGTAATTAAATTGATAAACAATATTGCATTTGATGCAAGCATTGACATGACATGATAATGAGCCGACGGGGTTCCATAAAAAAGTTTAACATTTAAATTAATAATAAACAATTCACAGATTTCGTGCCTCACACGACTATCAAGCACATTGAAAATGAATCTACGGAATTCGAAAAAATATTGTCGCTGAGCGACACGAGAAAGTCGGGATAAGGAAAAGGTTAGTTGGGTTCTGATGATGAAGCCGGAAGGAAGCCGATCGTCTTTGTTTTAGGCTCAAATTGTAGCTGACTAAATTGTCCAGAGGAGTTTTTCTCAAATTTTTGATATCATTCTTCGTTTTCAAAATATCGAGCGCCAATATAAAAAATCCGAAAAAAAAATTTTTTTTTTCACTATTTCGGCCATAACTTTTTTCGTTTTTTACTTTCTCGAATAATTATTTTTGCACCTTACAGCTCTCATGAATACGCGTCTTTTTAGTTTTTTTGAATATCATATGTTCACAACTCTCCGAGATATAAGGGGATCGCACTTTTTCGTGAAATCGGGGCCTATACTGGAACGAACCTAAAGACATTTTCAATGTCAAAAATATTACATTTTAAAACGACACGTGCATGGTGATACATGATATACACATAACAAAGTACAGGACAAATCCCGACCAAAATTACAAATGTCTAATACAATCAAAATTATTACATAAAATTTCAAATATAAGCCAATTATACACTGTACCAATAAAACAATGAAAATCATTAAAGTTGCCTACCAAAATATTTTGATTTACAATTTGTCTTGTATATTAAAAACATGTATTTTAATATAAATTTTTCATTTTGCATTATTTAACGTTATTATGCACTTTATTTACTAGAATGGTCAAGGAAGGAATGGGCGAAAAGGAAAAAATAAAATAAATGTTAAATTATATGCTTTAATTTCCATAAATGTTGAAGGGTGTACGCAAACTTCATTCTGATTTTTTTTGGAACACAGATTTACGGGCTATAGAAGCGCTATACAGCTTGTTAATACAACGTTTAACGACTCCCAGGTTGAATGTATTGGGAAACAGACTCGCCGGTAGGCAATTCCACACCCTAGCGGTGCGACAAAGGAGCTATTTTGAGATACAATGGGTCCTCAAAAGTCTAATGTCAACAACAAAAGTGTGTTCTGCGACAAGTGCTGCGGAGATAGGTTGGATGGCAAAGAATAATAAAATTAGGCTAGATAGATATAGGCAGTATCATGCATGACTCCTCCTTGCTTGTGCCGGCTACGCTGAACTGGACGGAAAACACTCCACACCATTTTCAGTACACTAATCAGTTACAGTTACACTAATCAGGGCGGGTCTAAACCCTATGGGTACGATTGTCATAAGCCGTCGGCGATATTCCAGACCAAAGGGGAATACTGACAATGGAACCTAGCGCCTTTTTTTTTTAATTTTTTTTTTTTTATTGAAACTGACACGGTTGGCTACATCACCTACAACATCCGTGATGTCAGCCCATAACAGCGGGTTGAACTTGGTGCCACGTCAGTGCTTCCCTTCGGTCGTGCCGGCTACACTGAACTGGACGGAAAACACAAACTATTTACATAGCCGTTTCGACCGACCTTTCATTCAATGCGGTGGTACCAACCCGGGCGGGTTAAACCCTACCACCTAGTTATATAAGAAGGGAGTCACATCCCTTAGTCGCCTTTTACGATATGCACGGGGAGAGATGCAGTGGGGCTATTCTTTTAAAGTACCAGCCCCACACGGTACAAAAAAAGAAAACAAGTTATGATGGCATGATCGATAAAAAATCTACAGATCTCACACTACGCGCAACTATCAAAGGCATTGAAAATGTAATTTAGAAATTTAGAAATAAAGCACACGATAAAAAATTTGACAAATTTGTTTTATTCCACGAAAAGAAATGATCGATCTTACAAACGATTGAGAACTATATGTCGTGCAGGCTCCATACATAGTTAATAGGAATTCATTCTTTATCGTACTGACGATAAAGTGAACGGAGCGCAGACTGACCTCGCGCGTAAGGGACCCGTTACCGCCAACAGTTTTTGTCCGCCTGCCTCCTAAGATGGCTCAAACTTTAGCTTAATTCAATCGCGAGATTCAATGTTTTCCGTTTCTTGAATAGCGAGCTCAAAAGAAAGTTATTGGGAAATTTTCGATCCAAGTCGGCGAAAAAATTTGGAATTTTTGACAAATTTTGGAAAATCTCAAAAAGTTACGGACCGAATTTGGGAATTCAAATTGCACTTTGAAGCCCTCCGGCAGACGCACATTTTGACATATGGCCTATCCGCGTACCTCTCATATCTGCGAAACTACAGGCAAATGTCACAATTTCATAAATCGGGGCACTATACTCGATCACGAAAACAAACATTTTCAATGTTAATACATAATGAAGAAATACGACAAAGAACCAAGGTAGTCGACATTGCTCAGAAAATTAGCAAGCTGAAGTGCCAGTGAGGTGGGCACCATCAGCACATCACTGTCGCAGACCCGACAACCGCTGGGGTAGACAAGTGCTCGAATAGAGGCCACGTACAGGCAAACGTAGCGCGGGACTCTCCCCGACTAGGTGGGCACTAACAAACTAAAAAGAGGTTACCGTCCCCGACTAGGACGAACTAAAAAAAGTAGCTGGGAGTGGGATGGATGAGAAGAGCGAAAGACCGCGTGTGGTGGCGTGCCTTGAGAGAGGCCTAGTTCCAGCGTTGGATCCATGCGAGCTGATGATTGATTGATGATGGGCTGACGTCACGGGTGTAGTATGCAGATAAACGATGTTGCCACCCATGTCCATGTTCCACAAAAAAAAAACGTCACTCTTTCAAACTGTCTCTGATCCAGTCGAGGTGTTTTCCAAGGTCTATAAAGAGGTTGGGCACTCCTCGCTCTCCGCAGCTGTAATCCTCATTAGCCCTTTTTTTCTTCGTCTGCGAGGTGACGATGCCGACCGCTACGTAGCGCCCAGCATTGTCTAGCATCAGCGGTCCGCCGGAGTCTCCGACGCAGGGGTCTTTGGTTTCTCCGCCGGCGCATATTCTCCCCTGTAAATAAATAAACACATTATTGCACAAAATTGTATATTTTTGGTACCACCACCACCGCACTGAATGAAACGTCGTCGCTCGAAACGGCTATGTAAATAGTTTGTGTTTTCCGTCCAGTTCAGTGTAGCCGGCAAGACCGAAGGGAAGCACTGACATGGCACCTAGCTCACCCGATTTTATGGGCTGACATTACGGAAGCTGAGGCGATCTAGCCAACCGTGCCATTTTGTTTCCATAAAAAAAGGCAGTAGAGACGATTGTGTGGAAGAAGCGTCAGAGGTGCCTCAGGCAGGCGCGTGAAGATCCGTTGTCTCTGTCTACCCCGTTGGGAAACACGCGTGACATTATGGGCGTATACATCGTCTCCTAATACTCACCTCAAGCACAACCTCAATTCTATTTCCCTCTTCCTTGGTGCCGCAGATGTCCTCATTGCCTTCGCCGTTTTGACACAACTCCCGAACCTGTCATGGACAAAGTGACAGCTTAAGGTAAACCTTATAATGTTAAGAAATTTCCCTTGTACCCCTTACTAGGTGGTAGGCTTCAATTGTAGCCGACTGGTTCGGTACCACCGTACTGGCCCCATAGCATCCTCAGCTGTGTTTTCCTCTCGTTAGCAATACACAGCACAGCACCGATTACTCTGCTGACCCCGGTTGTCGGGATACGGCATGTGGTCAGGCCTCACGCACTCTATGTACTTGCGCGCGCTAACTACCTACCGCCCGACGGGCCGCCGGCGGTCTATTTCAGTGGAATAGGCCGCCGGCGGCGGTCTATTTCAGTGGAAATTCGTCAGCCGCGCGAAGTATACATAGACGCTCGCCAACGCAACTGCGCGCAGCTGCAAAACAATAACCACTTTACACTCGATCGTTAAGGTACATTTTCGCACGCAGCGATTGGCGACGTGAAACAGTAGGCTATTAAAGCCCGAAGGTAGGAACATTTTCTATGGAGTGATTTATCTGTTACGAAGTAACTATTAAGTAACCTGTGGTGTGGTGTGTATTGTATTGTATTAGTTGAATGAAAACTCACAGTTCGTTTGCACTCCTCGATAGGCACGTGCGGAACTTTTGCGTACATCTTGTGCTTGCTCCTCCTCTTGGATTCCGTGCGGCCCCAACCCGCTATCGAGTACTCTCGCTTCTCCCCGTCCACGAGTCGCGCCGGCTCGGACGCACTCGGCAGGCATATCGGACGGATCGTATCTGCGCAGAGTTTGAGTAAGGCCCAATTGCGCCAACACGAATTTAGAGTTAAGTAGCGAGTTATGGATTTAAACGCGGTTCCCACAGTCAACGGGTACTAGCTTAACGAGTTAAACTGGTTTATATCGTTAAATTCGTGTTGGTGCAAGTGGGCCTAAGGCCCAATTGCGCCAACACGAATTTAGGGTTAAGTAGCGAGTTATGGATTTAAACGCGGTTCCCACAGTCAACGGGTACTAGCTTAACGAGTTAAACTGGTTTATATCGTTAAATTCGTGTCGGTGCAAGTGGGCCTAAGGCCCAATTGCGCCAACACGAATTTAGAGTTAAATAGCGAGTTATGGATTTAAACGCGGTTCCCACAGTCAACGGGTACTAGCTTAACGAGTTAAACTGGTTTATATCGTTAAATTCGTATTGGTGCAAGTGGGCCTAAGTCGCTGAAGTGTACCCTAATCACGAGATTTAATCTACTACGCTACGCCGTGTTGTCCGCATAATTTTGTATGGAGAATTTGAGCAGCGCCTCTAGTGTTAGATTTGCGAACTTCGTTTCCCCATACAAAATGATGCGGAGAACACGGCGTAGCGTAGCGTAGCGTAGTAGGTTAAATCTCGTGATTAGGGTACTGCTGTGCGATAGTACCGCGTGGGGTCGGTACTTAAAAAGAATAGCCCCACTGCATTTCTCCCCGTCGCATGTCGTAAAAGTCGACTAAGAGACAAGGAAATTCGTCAGCCTTGGTAGCTCAGTGGCGCGGTCAGTAGACTGCTGTTAAGCAACGCTGAGCGCGGTCAGTTCTTGGATGGGTGACCGCTCGACCGTTGGAGGCTGACCGTGGTTCGGATTCCACGATAAACTGTAGGTCCCTTCCCTTCTTACCTTACTAGTTCCTTCTGACCGTAAATAAAAAAAAAATCGAACCCTAGAGTTTAAGGCGGTGCTAAAGAAGGCTACACAAATCACAAAGGATATCACCGCCTTCAAATCTAGGGTTCGATTTTTTTTTTATTTAATACATTTTTGAAGGCGGTTTTTATATTTTTTTAAATAGTTTTTTATTTCACAGTTTTTTTAGTAATTTTTTGCTTTAATGTACTCGGCGGAATCGCTCGGCCTTCGGCCTCGCGATTCCGCCTCGCTTTCCACTCCGATCTTGACCAAATTAAAATGGGACCACACGGGAATCACCAGATTTCAAATAAAAAAATCATTTTGAAAATCGGTTCACCCAGTCGAAAGTTCTGAGGTAACAAACATAAAAAAAAACAATCGAATTGGGAACCTCCTCCTTTTTTTGAAGTCGGTTAAAAAGTGAGTTTCAGTATAACGCGTAACCGAAAACATTTCTATAAATAATGTGTAATAGCGGTAAAAGCCTAAACGAACATATCCTAACATTGTTTTATGTAAATCAACATGGGTGGCTGTGCCGTGGTACTAATGGTGAAGTCGACAGAGCCAAAGCATAGATTAAAGTTTAAACTATGCTTTAAACCATACTCCTTTTACTATGGCCAAAGTGACATCTCCTCGCGAAACCATTGAGGCGCCATGCCGGCATAATTTCGGCATGTTGCTAGGCTGTCTAGCCTGTTAAGGCGCTGTCAACCCGTATTCACCCGTACTCCTCTTTCAAGGCGCCACTTTCGCTGGTTGGAGTAGGATGCAACACAATCAATCAAAAACTAGGTTTTTATTTTTTTATTCCAAAACTACGGATCGAAACAAACAAGTAAAAAGCTACGGATTTAGATATATTCAACAAATAAAATATATTTTTTCCAAAGCCTTGATTTGGTCACGTTGCCTTAAATACGTTTTTATAACTAAATTCAGAGGCATGTTCATGATTTTTTTCTATCGGGCGAAGCTAATCAAATCCTGTTTTCAAAAAGCTATCGATCTGCGCTGATAGATGAAGTATTACATATTATATTAAAACTGAATCTTTCAGGTGAGTAATATTGGCGGTACAGTTCTTGAAATCCGAGTCAGACGCAGTCTCACGTCACCTTAATTTTTATATGACGTTTGTTTGAAGACATCCAATTCCAATTGCAATGAAATTCAAATTGCGTCGGAGTATTCTTGTTTTGTATTCAATAGTAATTTCAGACAACGCCATGGTTGTTGTTGTTGTTGTTGTTTTGGTTTGGGGTTGGCTCTAGGCCTGCAAACTAATCCCGCTTGGTTGGGGGGGACCTTCGTGCAAAACCCCGCAATCTCCAGCTACCCCAGCCAGCCTATGTCTTCCATGAAAGCCACAAGTTGACCGGGGTGTCTGCAGTATTCGGACAAGATAACTCAGATCAAGTACCAAGTAAGGCATGAAGGCCCACCTGCTGCATGACGCGGTGGAAACACCGTGCCAAGGTGAGAGGTGGCTAGCCTGCGCGGCATCTTGTCCTTATCCCTTAGTCGCCTTTTACGACATGCACGGGCAGAGATGCAGTGGGGCTATTTTTATTAAGTACCGGCCCCACACAGTACTGACAACCCATGGTTTTCTTATGACTGTCTTATTTTGAAATATTGTGAAATGCTTTGTATTTTTATTATCTTATGGGAAAACATTGTGGTTATTATGTGAATTGTGGTTGTGGCTATACGCTATAGGTGTGCTTGTGATGTGTTGTATTGTATGTACGTGGCCAATTCAAAGTCTTGACTGTTTTGCTAAAGCCAAGGTACATTACCCTTTCTGTGTGTAGTGTACCGCTTTTTAACCGACTTCAAAAAAGGAGGAGGTTCTATGTTCGGCTGTATGTATTTTTTTTTTATGTATGTTCAGCAATATCTTCCCCAATTGTGAACCGATTTCGATGATTCTTTTTGTGTTCGGTTCAGTCTAGCTCCAAGGTGGTCCCATTTTTTTTTTGGTCAAGATCGGATTGGAAAGCGAGGCGGGATCGCGAGGCCGAAGGCCGAGCGATTCCGCCGAGTACATTAATAGCAAATAAAATTACTAAAAAAACTGTGAAATAAAAAACTATTTAAAAAAATATAAAAACCGCCTTCAAAAATGCATGAAATAAAAAAATAAAAATCGAACCCTAGAGTTGAAGGCGGTGGTGCTAAAGCAAGCAAAAATAACCGACCGCCTTCAACTCTAGGGTTCGATTTTTATTTTTTTATTTCATGCATTTTTAGGATTCAGAATTCATACGGAATCCTATTACTAAGCCTACGCCGTCTGTCTGCCTGTCCGTCTGTCCGTCTCTGTCTCTCCGAGGGCTGTATCTTTTGAACCGTAATATGTAGCCAGTTGAAATTTTCATAGAATATGTGTTGTTATGGCGAATATCGTAACAAATAATAAAAAAAAAAACTCAAAAATTCACGAGGGTCTCCAGGTCACCTTATTAGTTGACACGTGGCTGGCAGTACAGCCGGCACTAACAAAATGGAAGCGCTTGCATCGCACCTAGCTCCGACGGGAAATGTCTTAGAGACTGACATTACAGATTATTTTGTCCGCCTTATATGTAGCCTGGCATGGCACCTATCTGAGCGTGGTTTCGCGAGGAGTGCTGCTTATTGGCTGTGTCGGAGCTTCTTTTGAACTTTTGGGCACAGCCACCCGTGGCGATTGTCTATAAAAAATAGTTATTTATTTAATATTCTTTATTAATAATTATATTTTATTATATGTACCTATATAGATAATCTTGAAATATAATATAATAATGTAATTAAATTAAAATAGAAACTAAAACTACACCAATCAAATTAAAATTACCTAAACTAAAACAAAACAAACAAACTTTAAAAATAATAAGCCTCTCTGCCGGTCAACCACCCTATTACAACATTTATTATGGGTATTTAAAGAAAAAACTCTTAACTACTACATTGTTAATAAATTAATGAAAAAAAAACCACAAAGACAACTTGAACGCCTAAAATAACACTTTAATATTATATACATACATGAACATAGATAAAAAATAAACTACATATTAATACATGGATACATACTTATATAAGTATATTCAATCATATATATACAGGGTGTTAAAACGGCGAGTACATTAATTTCGCCAGCGCAATCCTCATGTTTTTCCTAGACAAAAAAGCAAACAAAGATTTTCTCTAAAGTGTCTAGTTTTCGAGATATGAATTTTTGAAATGTATGTTTTCGTCTAGTGTAATTTAATACGTCCGCCCCGCACCCTCCGCCTTCCGACCCCCCGTCCTCCACTCACAAAGCTAACCCCCGCCCCTGCCGCCAACACCTCCGTCCGAGGCGCTCACGTCTCACCCGTTTCCCCCCCTCCGCGCCGCCCTGTTGTCATTTTTACACTAAAATAATCAATTAGTTTGTATGAAAACTGTAACTTTTTTATTTCAAGGGAATTCAGAAAAAAGTTATTTGACTTTTTTGTTACTCTTGATCCCAATAATCATTTCCTAAATTTAATGTACTCGCTGTTTTTACACCCTGTATAAATACTATTTTCTATAAAAACAGTCACATACCTGTGTATGGGGCGGACTCAATAAGTAGCACAATGATGATGTCTGCGCTTTCTGCTGATATAACCTGGGCCACCTCTATTCGTTTCTCGCATTCCTTCGGCTTGTTTTCGTCGACACCACAGCCGAGGCCGACGGAGTCACTGAAAAAATACGACACACTAATCATCAGTCCATAGATATAGATAGATATAGATATCACACACGCTGAATCCCGACAATCGGGGTAAGCAGAGTTATCGGTGTTGTGCTGCAAGAACTCTGTTAAATTACAGCACAACACCGACCACCACGTTTCGCAAAGTATTCGAACAAGATTAAATCGATCAAGCAGCAAGTAAGGCACGAAGACCCACCTGCTGCATGACTCGGTGGAAGTACCGTGCCAAGGTGAGAGGTGGCGATCCTGTCGCCCTTTAGCATGGCATCTAGTTCTTATCCCTTAGTCGCCTTTTACGACATGCATGGGGAGAGATGCAGTGGGGTAATTCTTTTTAAGTACCGAACCCACACGGTACAATCATCAGTCCATCTAAAGCTCAAATGCTGGAACCACCTTTTGCCGCCGGCCAGGTAGAGAAAAAAATGTGTCAAGTGCGAGTTTTACTCGCGCGCGGAGGTTTCCGTATCTATCCGCTATCAATAATATCCGCCTATCCGCTCAGGTGGCATGGTCTTCGAATTTTAATTTCGAAGATATGTAAGACGATCGGAGAGAAGCCTCAATGAGGTCGATAGCAATTTACGGTGGGAAAATGACAGCACCTCGAAGAGGTCGTTGGCAATTTAGCGGCTATAACAATGCAATGTATAAAGCCTGTGGCACCATCTATTATTCAATAGTGTGACTAATCGATTTTATTTTACGTTTCTTGCCCCTTCATTTTTAACATTTTTTTTATTTTTTCTTATTTGTTGTTTATCCGCCATAGTAACGCATATTCTGTGAAAGTTTCAACGGGCTACCTATTACGGTTCAAGAGATACAGCCCTCGGACAGACGGACGGACGGACGGACAGACGGCGGAGGCTTAGTAATAGGCTTCCGTACGGGATACGGAAACCTAATAGTAGGCTTCCGTACGGGATACGGAAACCTAAAAACAGTATTTCCGGTTTTAAGCGGGCGTGAAATGCTTGGCTTCTAGAGTCGCCATGGGCTAACCCTCGTGTCTAGTCGGGATCGAGTTTAAAATTTTTTATCAACTATTTACATAGCCGTTTCGACCGACGACGTTTCGTTCAGTGCGGTGGCACCAACCCGGGCGTTTTTTGCAGTTTAATACATTGCCTCAAACTATTCTTGTTCGCCTGCATGTATTTCTCCCACATTTCCCGCAAAGGTTAGTTAGAACAGAATGCCTCACGGCATTAATCTCACCTGTCGCACCTTATTTGTATAAATTGGTGTTCAAATAAAGAATATGTGCTGTGCATATGTACACAACAAATTATGCGACAGCATGAAGGTGCAATAGATCGAAAATTTGGAGATAATACGTCACGGTCCGGTGGCGTAGTTGGTTATCGCGTTGGCGGCTCAAGCCAGAGACCCAGGTTCGAATCCTGGCCGGGATGTATTTTTTCCAATCATTTTCGCTTTGCATTTTTTTCTAATAAAAATATATAAGATCTTTCAAAATTAGCTAATAGTACGCTAAGGAGGGGTTCTGTATCATATAGGCCTATAGGGAGTAAAACCTATTTAAAATGTTTTGGACCTTGGGTTTTTTTTTATGTAAAATATTTTTTTATGTATTTAAATAAAAAAATAGGTGGTTGATTTTTATAGCCTAATCAATTCAGTTTCATAACAGTAAGAAAAAAGTCTTCATTACCATTATGATGTAAATACGTGTAAGTTGGTAAAAAAAATCAAATTCTTTCTATTCCATACTAATAAAACTAAAATTGTGGTTTTTCACAATTTCTGAAAGAAAGAGATCTATGTGTTGGAGGACTTTTTTGTTCCTGGCATGAAACTGAAACGATTAAGAATTTTTTTTTACATTTTACATTAATTAATTGTCCTTCAAAAGTGATCTTTTTTCCGATACAGAACCCCCCCTTAGCGTACTATTAACTAATTTTGAAAGACCTTATATACACGGTGAACAAAAAACCTGTCGAACACCCGAAGGCAGGAAGTACAGTTTCAGATACTCAATCGGATAGGCTAGTTTTTTTTTCGAAATTTATATGAAAATATGCCCTTTTTCAATTATTCCTAAGTATCAAGATGTCTTTAAATAACTAAATTATGTCTGGCTGCATGCCATCATAACAGTGATGTGAAGTTAAACCCTACTACCATAATATGTCTTAAGCACGTGATATCAGTTTTCTAGGTATATACCTAGGTAATATTCTAAAACTTATTAACAAAATAATAGTTTGTTGCACACTAACAGACCTGTAAGCACTTACCGACTTCATTTTCAGTACAGAAGACAAAAAAATATTAAAATCGGCAAATTATTTTACAAAGAATTTCACTAAAGACATAAGAACACGGTCTCTGCCTTCACTTCAATGCCGACTCAAGATAATTTATGTATGACACTGGCGGCGAGGCGGGCGGCGGCGGGCGCTTTGTGTCGCGCGCGCTCCGCCGCGCCGCCGCCGCGCCTCCTAGAGAATTTTGCATTAGAATTAAAAGGTCGTGATACTAATTAAATTTTTTAATTGAAAATTTTTGTCCGAATTTAAAAAAAAAACTAGCCTATCCGATTCAGTATCTGAAACTGTACTTCCTGCCTTCGGGTGTTCGACAGGTTTTTTGTTCACCGTGTATGTACACACATACAAAAACTCACATATGATTTTGATGGGCGACATCGTCGCAGTGCTTAGCGGTTAGGACGTGCCGAGCCCCGACGAGAGCCCCCGCGCATATCGCCACGTACCGTACGCCTTTCTTGCTCTCCTCGTGCTTGTAGGTCCGCACCAACCAGGGGAACTGCTCTCGCTTCGCCTTAACTCCGTCTGCAAGTTTCGCATCATCATCCCTTCTTACCTTAGATAGAGTGTTTTCATTTTACGAAGGCACGAGGGGTACGAGGTAGGATGTGGTGCAAGAGGCGACCGCGCGGAGCTCAGTAGAGAACGAACTCGGTGCCCGGTCGGTACACACGTTCTACACGTCTCCGCGTCGCTCCGTCGAACTGAGTCGTTCCCTACTGAGCTCCGCGCGGTCTCACACCACTTCCTACCTCATACCCCTCGTGCCTTCGTAAAATGAAAACACTCTACTAGGTGGTACGGTTCAACCCGCCCGGGTTGGTACCACCGCACTGAATGAAAGGTCGGTCGAAACGGCTATGTAAATAGTTTGTGTTTTCCGTCCAGTTCAGTGTAGCCAGCGCGACCGAATGGAAGCGCTGACGTGGCACCTAGTTCACCCGGTGTTGTGGGCTGACATCGCGGATGTTGTACGTGATGTAGCCAACCGTGTCAGTTTCCATAAAAAAAAAACAAATCAGCGGGCAATATGCTTTTTTATAGAAACTGACACGGTTGGCTACATCACCTACAACATCCGTGATGTCAGCCCATAACACCGGGTGAACTAGGTGCCGTGTCAGTGATTCCCGTCATTTCATGTCGGCTACACTGAACTGGACGGAAAACACGAACTATTTACATAGCCGTTTCGACCGACGTTTCATTCAGTGCGGTTAGTAAGGTAGGTAAGTTAGTCATTGTATTTTTATTTAATAAAGATGGACGTGAACCGTCCACCAAAGCTCCATGAAAAATATTTCGCCAAAAAGTAATATGAAATTACCGAATCTGGGAAAAAGTTTCAGACCTTTTCGTCTTCAAATATGGACCCCTTTCGAACCCTGAAGTTACGAAACCCTACCCTGTAACATCCTTTGTAATCAAACGTATCAACGGGCTAGACAGCTTAGCAACAGTCCGCAAATCTGCTGGCATGGCGCCTCACTGAGCGTGGTTTCGCGAGGAGATGGGTTTTTTGGCTCTGTCGACTGTACCATTGGTCCCTCGACTACGCCACCCGTTTACATAAAAAAAAATTATAATACTAGTGATAAAAACTAGACTTTACTGTATATTCTGTCCTGGTTGGTAGCGTTGATCTCATCCCAGGCAGCTTCGCGACCACAGCACTCGGGGTCCGGTAGCTTGGTCAGGTTATTCTTCTTCTCGCACTTGTCGTTGTTCAACGCGCCGCCCGCGCCGGCCGCCACACTCCCTGCATCCAACACTCTGTTGACGACGTCTTCGTAGGTAGAACTGTGCTCAGAGGCGGGGGTGCCCTCAGACGTCTTCGGCGCAGCGTGGAGCTGCGACGTTGGAAGTGGGCAGCAAACCTGGACAATAATGAACTGAGGTTAAGATTTTTTTTATGGAAACTAACACGGTTGGCTACATCACCTACAACATCCGTGATGTCAGCCCATAACACCGGGTGAACTTGGTGCCACGTCAGTGCTTCCCTTCGGTCGTGCCGGCTACACTGAACTGGACGGAAAACACAAACTATTTAAATAGCCGTTTCGACCGACCTTTCATTCAGTGCGGTGGTACCAACCCGGGCGGGTTAAACCCTACCACCTAGTAATATAAGAAGGGAGTCATATTCCTTAGTCGCCTTTTACGACATACACGGGGAGAGATGCAGTGGGGCTATTCTTTTAAAGTACCGGCCCCACACGGTACAATGCATAGCGGTAGCGTATGACGCTAGATGAGGCTGGATTATGTTAATTTCTCAGAAAGTCTTAACCTGGACGATGAACTGAGGTTAAGTTTGTTTTTGTTAAGGCTGCGTATGACAACAACAAACAAACAAACAAAATCATTTATTGTGTAAATTAAATTAAAAGATACATTCATGTGTTTTACAGTACGAGGAAAGAAAGTACAAAAAAATCTTTTACACGATGTGTGCTCAGAGCTAGGCACTAGGCTCGCACCTGTATCGCTAAGCTCCGTTTGTTTTTAGGTGTGGGGGTGTAGATTTTGTGTTATATGATTGTAGGTACGAAAGTATACATTTACATATTATGATATTGATAATAAATAAAGTGTGGGGTTAATATTTATTTACGGGTAAATACATTTTACGTATTATAATTTTAAATATAGTTTTGAATAAAAAAGTTAATTAAATTAATATAGTAGTAGATAAGTTTGTAAGTTTGGATTAATGTTTGCACGTTGTATATTTTACTGTTGAATATAGGTAAGCATTTTTTCACATTCAGTTTGTGAGATGGTAAGTAGCCATTGTTTAATTTTGTTTTTAAACATATTTTTGCTGTGTATTGTTTTTATAGGGGGAGGAATTTTATTATAAAGATTTGACCCTAGGAAGGAGGATGTGTGCCTAAAGAAGGAAGTTTTGTGTTTCATTCTCTGGAGTTGTAGATTTATGTTGGCTCGTGTACAGAAGTTGTGTGAGGGTGTTAAATGTAGATTTGTATGTTTATGAAAATATGGCATGACACTATGGTATGACGCTAGATGAGGCTGGATTATGTTAATTTCTCAGAAAGTCTTAACCTTAACAACGTACAATTCATGGATTATTATGTTAAGTTACTAAAATACTCGTAATACTTTATTTTTATTTTTTTATGCAAACTGACACGGTTGGCTACATCACCTACAACATCCGTGATGTCAGCCCATAACACCGGTCGAACTTGGTGCCACCTCAGTCCTTCCCGTCTTTTTTTTTTTTATGTAATCCGGTATGGGTGGCTGAGTCGGAGGGGCCAAAGCGCATGCTCCGACTAGCCAATATCACCTCCGAGAAGGTAGGTGCCATACCGGAGACTTCCCTGGATTGCTGGCTATACTGGACTAGAGGAGAACACAACCGAGGCTGCTATGCGGCCATCTTACATCCAGTACGGTGGTACCAACCCAGTCGGCTACAATTTGAGCCTACCACCTATTAAGGGGCAAGGGGAAGGGACCTACAGTTTTACACCGGTTCCGAACGGTGAAGCAGCAGGTGTAGGTATGCACGTAAATTTTTTCGTCAGAAAAAACTCATTGGTACACGCCGACCGGATTCGAACCGAGGACCTCTCGCATGAGAAGCCTATGCCCAAACCACTCGGCCACCCGCCGCTTCCCTTCGGTCGTCGCGCTCCATTTTTCATTATATATTATAGTATATTGATTGATGATTGATGATCACCCGACACTGTCATGTATGTACTTCCTATGGTATAAAAATATCCTAACTAATTAAAATTTAATTGTTTCAGGTAATCATTGCCACATTCTCCAACTATTTTCCGACGAAATAAGTAAGTACCCGTATATATGACCAGTGTGTCCTCCCGGTTATGACGTACGGGTGTGAAACGTGGACGCTGACGTGACGTGAACCTTTGGACAACACCGACCGGTGTTGTCCAAAGGTTGAAAGTTGCCCAGCGAGCAATGGAGCGAGCCATGCTGGGAATAACGCTACGTGATATGGTGCGTAACGAGGCAATCCGCCGACGCACCAAAGTAGTCGATATTGGACACCGGGTGCCTAAGCTCAAGTGGCAATGGGCTGGGCACGTCAGCCGAAGAGACGACGACCGCTGGAGTAACCGTGTCCTACACTGGCGGCCGTGGACAGGGAAACGGAGTGTGGGAAGACCACCCGCCAGGTGGGACGACGACATCAAGTACGTCGGCGGAAAGCAGTGGTTCCGTACCGCTGAAGGCCGGGAGGACTGGAGGAAAATTGGAGAGGCGTATGTCCAGCAGTGGACGCTTACACGCTGACTGACTGACTGACTGAAGTAGTACCCCTCGATCACAGAGCAGTCTGGAGTGATCCGATGTCAAAATTCAAGGAAAAAGTGGCTGGATCCAGCAAATGATGAACTTATTGTTATCTTTTATTCATAAAATCTCTGGCATTTGAATTTCCGAATTTTTCCATTTCTCTGTTAAAACTTCCATAATTATTAACTGGAAAGCAATATTTTTTTATGTAACCCAATATGGGTGTCTGCCGAGGGACCGAGTGCGCAGTCGGTGGAGCCAGAATCACCCCTATTCGTGAAAC
Organism: Nematopogon swammerdamellus; assembly: GCA_946902875.1. Classification (NCBI taxonomy): domain Eukaryota; kingdom Metazoa; phylum Arthropoda; class Insecta; order Lepidoptera; family Adelidae; genus Nematopogon; species Nematopogon swammerdamellus. The sequence continues at coordinate 13,217,560 of OX336359.1, forward strand.
CATGCTCAGGGAGTCAGAGATACCAGAAGATTTGAGGACTGTTGTTAGGCTGTCTAAGTGTCTAGCCTGTTGGTACGACGACGACGTTTGAAGACACCGGATAACGGATTCAAGAAACACTCGCCGAAAGACAAGTTCCACACCCTAGCAGCGCGACAAAAAAAAAGACCCCTCGTTTTGAGAACCGATGGGTTCAGAAAAGTCCAATGTCAACAACAAACGGGCTTTCAGTGTCTTTGCGACGTATGCTGCGAAGATGGGTTGGATGCAAGTTCCTCCGAGCGATGTCCATGATAGTAACTGTAGAACAGACTTAGGCCCACTTGCACCAACACGAGTTTAAAGTTAAGTAGCGAGTTATGGATTTAAAACATATTTAAACCGGTTCCCACAATCAACGGGTGCTAGCTTAACGAGTTAAACTGGTTTATATATTAAATTTGTGTTGGTGCAAGTGGGCCTAAGTGAAGCTACAAATCGTTTGAGGCGGGGGTGGCTGAGTGGTTTGGGCATCGGCTTCTCATGCGAGAGGTCCGCGGTTCGAATCCGGTCGGCGTGTACCAATGAGTTTTTTCTGATGAAAAAAATTACCTGCATACCAACACCTGCTGCTTCACCGTTCGGAACCGGTCTAAAACTGTAGGTCCCTTCCCTTGCCCCTTACTAGGTGGTAGGCTCAAATTGTAGCCGACTGGGTTGGTACCACCGTACTGGATGTAAGATGGCCGCATAGCAGCCTCGGTTGTGTTCTCCTCTAGTCCAGTATAGTCAACAATCCAGGGAAGTCTCCGGTATGGCACCTACCTACTCGGAGGTGATATTGGCTGGTCAGAGCATGCGCTTTTGCCCCTCCGACTCAGCAACCCATACCGGATTACATAAAAAAAAGAGGCAATGTACGAGAAGCAGACTTATTACCATTCCATAGCGCTGACACGTCCTGGTCCGAGAGGAATCTTTGCCACTAGTGCCAGAGTGCGGGCATTCTTCCACAGTGGCGCAGTGACCAATTATACCGTCGTACTGGCATTGCATTGGCATATCTGCAACAAAAAATTGTGTTACTATTTATTTATTTATTAGAAAACAGGCAGCCTAATCACAAACAGATAAAATATAAGCTGTACAAACAGTGAAGTCCGGCCATATTTTGTTTCCCTAATTAAAAAAGTACTATGGCCGAGTACTATTAAGTGTTCTTCTTTTTTATTCTTTATTCATACTGGTACTGTGTGGGGCCGGTACTTAAAAATAATAGCCCCACTGCATCTTTCCCCGTGCATGCCGTAAAAGGCACTAAGGGATAAGGACAAGATACCGTGCTAAAGGGCGACAGGCTCGCCACCTCTCACCTTGGCACGGTACTTCCACCAAGTCATGCAGCAGGTGGTTCTTCGTGCCTTACTTGCTGCTTGATCGATCGATGTCTTGTTCGAATACTTTGCGAAACGTGGTTGTCGGTGTTGTGCTGTAATTTAGCAGAGTTCTTGCAGCACAACACCGATTGCTCTGCTTACCCCGATTGTCGGGATTCAGCGTGTGTGATATGTATGTATGTAATTCTTTATTCATCATCCATAGACACTGCACTCAGAGTACACTGAACTCGGATTCGTCATATTTTAACATTTAACATTTAGCGGGTGTGCATTAGAAGACTACTACATTGATCGCAAATTGCTGGTAAGCTTATTGTGTAGGTTTATTTTTTATGTTAACCAGCATGGGTGGCTGTGCCGAGAGACCAATGGTGCAGTCGACAGAGCCACAATCACCTCTCCTCGCGAAACCACGCTCAGTTAGGTGCCATGCCAGCAGATTTGCGGACTGTTGCTAGGCTGTCTAGCCCGTTAATACGACGTTTGAAGACAGCCAGGTTAAAGGATTCAGGAAATACACTCGCCGGAAGACAGTTCCATACTCTAGCGGTGCGACAAAGAAACGATTTAGAGAACCGATGGGTTCTCAAAAGCCCAATGTCAACAACAAAAGGGTGCTGAGTCTCTCTGCGACGAGTCATGCGGAGATAGGACGGGACGGAGGTAGACCGAATTGAGAGATGAATTATATATAGTGAAAGAATTGTTTGCCGGAAATGTGTAGTTTCGGAGAAAACAACTTTTGAAAAATATATTTCTCATTCAAAATTAAATTTCGATTTTTTTTATTTTTTTTAAACCACCAGAACATTCACCCAAACCACTTCCCTTGTTTTTACATACATTTATATTCAAAATCAAGGTTTTGGTGCCTTAAAAAAAACACAAAAAATTATTTTGTATGAAAAATTAATTTTGTATGGGAATTTTTTTTTTCTCCGAAACTACGCATTTCCGGTAAACAATTCTTTCACTAAAATTCATGTATAATCTCGGCCTACACAATAAGCATACCAGCAATTTGCGATCAATGTAGTATGTATGTATGTATGTATATAATCTTTATTGAACACCAATTTATAAAAATTAGGTACAACAGGCGAGCTTAATGCCGCGAGGCATTCTATTCTAACTAACCTTTGGGATGTGGGAGAAGTACATGCAGGCGAACAATAATAGTTTGTGGCAATGTTTTAAGACTGTAAAGAAATATGTATTATAAACTACATACGAATACTACATAAATACTTTAATAAACATATATATGTATATAATAAACTTACATATTATGTACATCGATCGGTGGTACCGTTGTGCGTGTAGTGGTGGTGGATTAAAAATCCACACCCCATTTAGCATTATTATTAATTATTATACACGGTGTTGCAGTTGCCCCTGTAATATATTTAATTGACATAAGGGTGTTATTCTATATTTGAAACTAAACAACTTCTGTGGCGAAAAAAATGTTTTTGAAACAAAACAAAAATTATATATATAGTACCGTGTGGGGCCGGTACTTAAAAAGAATAGCCCCACTGCATCTCTACCCGTGCATGTCGTAAAAGGCGACTAAGGGATAAGAACAAGATGCCGTGCTAAAGGGCGACAGGATCGCCACCTCTCACCTTGGCACGGTACTTCCACCGAGTCATGCAGCAGGTGGGTTTTCGTGCCTTACTTGCTGCTTGATCGATTGGATCTTGTTCGAATACTGTGCGAAACGTGGTGGTCGGTGTTGGGCTGTAATTTACCAGAGTTCTTGCACTGATTACTGATTACTCTGCTTACCCCGTTTTTCGGGATTCAGCGTGTGTGATATGTATGTATGTACAAAAATTATTTTTTCCATACAAATTTTAAATACCTATTCTCAAAATGTATGGAGAAAAAAATATTTTTTTTCTTCAAATGAAAAAGTCGTAGAACAAAAGTTGCTCTATTTCACGTACGGAATCACCCCCTTTCGGGGTTTACGGTTGGGGTTGCAACACCCTGTATATTCTGTGCTATGGCATTGCTATGGCGGTTGCTAAACTGCCATGCTTGCGAACCCGGAGTATGTTATCAGTACTGGTCTAAACCTCAATAAATAGCTGTTTGGGAGTCGTCGTTGATATAGTGAAAGGATATCGGCTCCACCTGACGTTGACGTGTTAGTTTGCATATATCAACGATCAACGCCGGAAAACGTCGCCACCGTTGTCAGCCTCAGAAGCGTTCGATCCTCGAAGCGGGCTCGGACTTGAGATGAGTATCGATTCGACCGTTGAGATGGTCGTGATTCGGTTTCAGTGTAAAACTATAGGTCCCTTGACCCTTCCCCTACCTTACTAGGTCAGGTTAATTATGCCTGGATTGATATCACCGCACTGAATAAAGGCCAGTTGACTAAGGCCAGGCGACTAAGGGATATGATTCCCTTCTTATATTACTAGGTGGTAGGGTGTAATCCGCCCGGGTTGGTACCACCGCACTGAATGAAAGGTCGGTCGAAACGGCTATGTAAATAGTTTGTGTTTTCCGTCCAGTTCAGTGTAGCCGGCACGACCGAAGGGAAGCACTGACGTGGCACCAATTTCACCCGGTGTTATGGGCTGACATCACGGATGTTGTAGGTGATATAGCCACCCGTGTCAGTTTACATAAAAAAAAAAAAAAGTTGAAAGGGCGATAAAATAGAAAGTTCGTATTTTCCGTTCAGTTCCTTGTAGCCGGCGCTACAAAGGGTAGCACTGCCACGATACCTAGTTCATTAAGGTGTTATGGGCTGACATCACGGGTGTAGTAAGGATATAGCTATTTTCCATTAAAGATAGGTGCAACCCTCTCGGTTTCACACTGCGCCAGCCTGCCTGCGCCCTCCACGAAGTGCACCACGCGACCAGAGTGCCCGCAGATGTCCGCAACTTAGACAGAGCTCAGCAGCTTTTTTTCACACAACGTTGAGGAAGCGAGAGGTGCTGTTATTTAAAAATTCACTCACCAATAAGTTGAACCGGGGCAGGGATGGAAGCCACAGCGTTGAACGCCAAAGCCGCAATGAATAGAACAGCTGACGCCATCTCGAACAACGTAGACGCTGAGAACCAGATTAACACAAATAGTTACATAGATGCTGATCCCGACAGTAGGTATATCGCAAACATGAAATGATATTTTGATATCGCTACCCCTACTATTTGACCGAGGTCAAATTATAGCAGGGTCGAAATAGGTCGACACGCTCGGGCGGACCGATCTATTCTGCGTGCGTCGATCGACTATTGTGGCCGTTTATATAGTAACTTCCCTTTTCCTCTGTTGCTTTTGACAATGATTACATACGTAATAACTACATTCATTCAATAACACTACTCGCAGTGACCTCTGGAAGCGATATGGAGAATTAACCGCAACGGCCAAGCCAAGAGGTCTAGAGGTGGAATCCCGCCCTCAAATAGTTGCATTTATAGTATGCATATTGCATATGACTGTCCCGATCTTCATCATCAGCCTGTATCGGTCCACTGCTGGACATAGGCCTCTCCCAAGGCACGCCACCACACGCGGTCTTCCGCTCTTCTCATCCATCCACTCCCACCTTTTTTAGGTCATCTGTCCACCTGGCCGGGGGGCGTCCCACGCTACGTTTGCTTGTACGTGGCCACCATTCGAGCACCCGTCTACCCCATCGGTTGCCGGGTCTACGACAGATGTGCCCAGCCCACTGCCACTTCAGCTTGCTTATTTTCTTAGCAATGTGGACTACCTTAGTTCATTGACGTATCACGTCGTTACGGATTTTATCGTTCAAAGTAATGTCGAGCATTGCTCTTTCCATAGCTCGCTGAGCGACTTTAAATTTGTGGACCAGGCCCATCGTCAGGGTCCACGTTTCCGCTCCGTACGTCATTACTGGCAGAACGCACTGATTGAAAACCTTCGTCTTCAATGACTGTGGGATGGAGGATGAAAAGATGTGGTGGAGTTTCCCAAATGTCCCGATCTATTGGGGCTTATTAATTTCCATGTGCCCGGAAAACTTACTCGCTCTGCAACCTTATTTCATGTGAACGTAGCCTCCACAAACGCCGGAATGCGCTAATCTGTTCGCAGCATGTGTGATATCATCATCATCATCATCATATCATATATCATCATACTAATAATAAATCTGTAAGGGATGGTCATGGAGTAAGTTACTTTGTTTTATGAGATATAGCGTTTGTAGACTCTATGTATGATATTAAAACTAAATTGACGGTTTTTAGAAATATTTTCTGTATGTATGTATGTATGTTCCTCCATAACTCTTAAACCGATCAATACGTGACACAGGATAGAATAAATACAATTCAGTTCCGGTTACGCTAAGATGTGGCTCTCATACAAACTGAATTGTTCCGCGCGCCGAAATAAAGGTACGGTAGCTTACTTGCTTTCTTCTTTTTAAATACGAATTTCACGCGAGCGAAGCCGCGGGCAAAAGCTAGTCTACAATAAAAAGTTACACTTGTCCGATATGTTCTGTAAGTCGATGCAAGCCTACAAAATCAATGTACGAAAGCTGCTGGATAACGAACAAAATTGTGATAACTAGATATATAAGGTGTTTCGTTAGTCATGTCATTAACTTCGGGAGGGTTACATACACACTTAAATAAACACTTTACGTAAAAAAAACATATGTTTATAGGAGCATTTTTTCTCCTAACAAAAAAATAAAATCAAATAAGTAGCTGTAAAAACCAGTCATAGTGACCTTGTGACTTACTTATAACAAACAGCTGTTCTGCGTTTGAACATAGTACGCTCATTGACCCCGTACAATGTAAGTTACCTACTGTTACACACAGGTTAATGTTTAGGTAGCAAACATGTTTTGTTAAATTTCTCGAAAAGTAATGCTAAAAACATATAATTATTTTTTGCGTAACGTGTTTATTTGAGTGTGTATGTAACTCTCCCGAAATTTCGTTCATGAATAACGAAACACCTTATATATAGTTTTACACACTCACAATATTTGCAAATTATGTTTTGGAGGATCATATTGCGCAGGCAGGTCATTCATAAATCATATTGTGAACTAATTTATATTGAAATATCTTCCTGTATGGATTCGATTGGACCAATGGATTGCTGGCAATACAGGACTGGAGTCACAGATTACTTGGAGGGTTCAATCTACGAAAAACTATTTAAAAAAATATAAAAACCGCCTTCAAAAATTCATGAAATAAAAAAAACTCTAAACCTAGAGTTGAAGGCGGTGCTAAAGAAGGCTACACAAATCACAAAGGATATCATCCACTCATGTTTTCTTTTTCATGCATCATTTTTGCTTGCTCGCTTTCGAATCCGATCTTGACCAAATTGAAATGGGACCACACGGGAAGCACCAGCTTTCAAATAAAAAAAGAATCATTCAGAATTTTCGAACTTTCGAACCTCAGAACTTTCGCCTGGGTGAACCGATTTTGATGATTCTTTTTTTTATTTGAAAGCTGGTGCTTCCCGTGTGGTCCCATTTCAATTTGGTCATGATCGGATTGGAAAGCGAGGCGGAATCGCGAGGCCGAAGGCCGAACGATTCCGCCGAGTACATTAATAGCAAAAATTACTAAAAAAAACTGTGAAATAAAAATAAAAAAAAAATATAAAAACCGCCTTCAAAAATGTATGAAATAAAAAAATATCGAACCTTAGGGTTGAAGGCGGTGCTAAAGCAAGCAAAAATTATGCATGAAAGAAAACATGATACACATGATGATAATCTTTGTGATTTGTGTAGCCTTCTTTAGTACCGCCTTCAACTCTAGCATTCGATTTTTTTTTATTTCATACATTTTTTCAAGTCGGTTAATAAATAGAACGAAGCCGAGGCAGCTATGCGGCCATCTATCGTTCAGTACGGTGGTATTGTCAGTCTCGGTAGCTCAGTGGTGCGGTCGGCCGACTGTTGTTAAGCACACCTGGGCGCGGTCAGTACTTGGATAGGTGACCCCTCGACCGTTGTTGGTGGCTGACCGTGGTTCGGATTCCACGTAAATAAAACTGTAGGTCCCTTCCCTTCTTACCTTACTAGGTGGTAGGCTTTATTCCTCTCGGGTTGGTACCACCGCTTTGAATGAAAGGTCGTTCGAAACGGCTATTTAAATATGTAGTTTGTGTTTTCCGTCCAGTTCAGTGTAGCCAACATTAAACGATGGGAAGCACTGGAATTGCACCTAGTTCACCCGGTGTTATGGGCTGGCATCGCGGATGTTGTAGGTGATGTAGCCAACTGTGTCAATTTCCATAAAAAAAACCTAATAAACTGTCTTCAAACATAAAACAATTAGATTATAATCAATTTTAAACGACGAATTAAACTAATGTTAATTGGAAAAGTGAAAGAGAGAGAGTTACTATAATATAATACTTATAAGGTACTACAAAAAATTGTAACTTGCGAATTTTGTTTGTCAGTTCTTCGCATTGAATTTAGAACTGGCGGAATTTTAGAAGCGGCGGGTGGTCGAGTGGTTTGGGCATCGGCTTCTCACGCGGGAGGTCCGAGGTTCGAATCCGGTCGCCGTGTACCAAGGTTTTCTGACGAAAAAATTTACGTGCATACCTACACCTGCTGCTTCACCGTTCGGAACCGGTGTAAAACTGTAGGTCCCTTCCCTTGCCCCTTACTAGGTGGTAGGCTCAAATTGTAGCCGACTGGGTTGTTACCACCGTACTGGATGTAAGATGGCCGCATAGCAGCCTCGGTTGTGTTCTCTTCCAGTATAGCCAGCAATCCAGGGAAGTCTCCAGTATGGCACCTACCTTCTCGGAGGTGATATTGGCTAGTCAGAGCATGTGCTTTGGCCCCTCTGACTCAGCCACCCATACCGGATTACATAAAAAAAAATATATATATTATTATATATATTTTCAACATGTCCAATCGTATGTAGGTTACGGATGAAATTATGCAATAAACAAGAATCACTATCTTTTTCTGGCATATGTATGGTTGATTGGTTGTAGGATATTTTTCCGCAAAACGAAGCCGCACGGACAGCTATTATCTAGCCAGGATCCCAGAGCAGTGGTTAATTCGTAATTAGGTACAATATTTCTGTATTTTTGTAGTGCCTATGTGCAAATTATCCATTGCAGTTTCCTCGTAATGCATATCTGTGGTCCAGTTTATTTTAATAAAATACATAAAAAAAAAGTTTTAAAAAACATAAAACCGACTTCCTAAAAAAAGTAAAACTAAAAAACTTTTTAAAATAAAAATATAAAAACCGCCTTCAAAAATATATGAAATAAAAACCTAAAAAAAAAACCAACCCTAGAGTTGAAGGCGGTGCTAAAAAGGCTACACAAATCACAAAGGATATTATCATCCGCTCATGTTTTCTTTCATGCATCATTTTTGCTTGCTTTACAAATCACAAAGGATATTATCATCCACTCATGTTTTCTTTCATGCATCATTTTTGCTTGCTTTAGCACCGCCTTCAACTCTAGGGTTGGTTTTTTTTTTAGGTTTTTATTTCATATATTTTTGAAGGCGGTTTTTATATTTTTATTTTAAAAAGTTTTTTAGTTTTACTTTTTTTAGGAAGTCGGTTTTATGTTTTTTAAAACTTTTTTTTTATTTCACAGTTTTTTTTAGTAATTTTTTGCTATTAATGTACTCGGCGGAATCGCTCGGCCTTCGGCCTCGCGATTCCGCCTCGCTTTCCAATCCGATCTTGACCCAATTAAAATAGGACCACGTCAGCTTCGATAGCTCAGTGGTGCAGACAGTCAACTGTCGCTATTGAATTTTAAGCAACGCTGGGTGCGGTCAGTGCTTAGATGGGTGACAGCTGACCGTTGGAGGCTGACCAAGGTTCGGATTCCTCGTAAAACTGTAAGTCCCTTCCCTCGTAATTTTACTTGGTGGTAGGGTTTAACCTTCCCGGGTTGGTACCACCGCACTGAATTAAACGTCGGTCGAAACGGCTATGTAAATAGTTTGTGTTTTCCGACCAGTTCAGTGTAGTCAGCACGATCAAAGGGGGAAGCACTGACATGGCACTGGTGTTATGGGCTGACATCACGGACGTTGTAGGTGATGTTGCAGAACTTAGTAGAATGGACAGACATAAACGTGTTACGGAAGCCTACTTTTATTATAAAATAACCGTCGGAGGACCTTGGTTGAAAATTGTAAAATTTAGTAGAACGGATAGACATGCATATGTTACGGAACCCTACATTCATTTTGCAGAACTTAGTAGAATGGACAGACATAAACGTGTTACGGAACCCTACTTAACAGTTGCACTCCGGGAGTGCCGGCAGATCCCGTGCCACTCTAACTTAACCCTTAACGCAATGACTTAAGGTTTCATTTTAAAAATGACGCTGACGCGATGTCGCGAGTTATACATTTTTACCCACCTAAAAAAGTGCCAAGAGCCGCTAAAGAAGTTTTCACTTCAAAAACCTCAGGGTTATCCCCTTTCAAATAAAAAAAAAAAGAATTTTCAAAATCGGCCCACAATTGACGGAGTAATCGCGTAACAAACATCCAAAAAAAGAAAACATACCGTCGAATTGAGAATCTTTTAGGTCTAAAGTAAATTTCTCGTGAAGACAAATGCAACGAGCCCAAACACGATGGGTTTATCATGTGTAGTTTAGGAGTTCCTATGGCCACCTTCTGTCTCCATCATCAAACCAGCTCGATGGTACTCGGTACAGTAGGTACTGGCCAGGTACCATAATAAATTAACGCCGGTCGGAAAAGATAAAAAAATTTCAAATTTAGAATATTCATGAAACAAGGGTCCGAATATGTATCACTAGTATATCGATTCATGTATTTCAACAGGACAGAGAAAATTTCAAAATATTAGGTATTTAATACTTTTTAGTTTTTTTTTTTTTGTTTTTTGGAAATCGGTTTAATATTTTTTAAAACAGTTTTTATTTCATTCTTTTTAGTAATATTACATAAAAAAGAATAATCGAAATCGAATAATCGAAATCGATTGAAGTGGTACAGAATTATTCGCCATATGTGTCAGACTGCAAATTGCTGAATAAGTCCACATCACAAATGTTTTGCTGAAGGTAACCACACACCATACTAATTTATCAAACTGAAAATTGCCGAAAACGACCACATCACAAGTTTTGCTGAAGGTAACCACACACCATAGTATTATGCTGATTTTTCGAAAACCACTGAACCAATTTCGATAAAATTGAAATGGGACCACCTCGGAAGTATGACCTAACTAACAAAAAAAGAATTTTCTAAATCGGCCCTCAATTGACGGAGAAATCGTGTTACAAACATACAAAAAAATAAAAATAAAAAAAAAAATAAAAAAAAAAAACATACAGACGAATTGAGAACCTCCTCCTTTTTTGGAAGTCGGTTAAAAAGTAGTCGATATTGGATACCGGGTGGCTAAGCTCAAGTGGCAATGGGCTGGCCACGTCAGCCGAAGAGACGACGACCGTTGGAGTAACCGTGTCCTACACTGGCGGCCGTGGACAGGAAAACGGAGTGCGGGAAGACCACCCGCCAGGTGGGACGACGACATCAAGTACGTCGGCCGAAAGCAGTGGTTCCGTACCGCTGAAGGCCGGGAGGACTGGAGGAAAATTGGAGAGGCGTATGTCCAGCAGGACAGATGACCTAAAAAAGGTAGCCGGGAGTGGATGGATGAGAAGAGCGGAAGACCGCATGTGGTGGCGTGCCTTGGGAGAGACCTATGTCCAGCAGTGGACCGATACAGGCTGATGATGGTGATGATGATGATTTCCAGCAGTGGACGCTTACACGCTGACTGACTGACTGACTGATACGAACATAACGTGACGTCTGTGTGCCAATGCGGTAGGCAGTGACAACGGATCTCCACGTGCCACGATCCTGACACACCTCTGCCGAATCTTCCACTCTCATAATGTTCTTCATACGAGCTCGTCGGTTACGCGTGCAATGACCAATTTTGAGTGCATGCCCGATCTGGTCCAGTTACGTGCATCTCAATGGCGTGGCGTTCATACAATCCGATTCCCGCCGGCTTCCCTCTTAATACTATGCACCCAGTCAGTACGCACACTATTATATCTAACTTACACCTCCGGCTTCCCTCAGTCAAATTTTCACGCCACGCCACGAATCTACCATCTATGGTCCATAGATGGTAGATTCCACATAGATGGTAGATTCTACCATCTATGGCAACCCTACCCGGGTTGCCATAAAGGTGCAGGTACTGACAGGGACACTATATCTAAAATAATAAGAAAAGTTGGTTGTCTTTGAGCGGGGAAATGCACCAGTCATGAATATTAAATAGAACAGCCTATGCATATTAAATTACATTTTAGATGATAGGTATCTTTTACATTTAAGGATAGATTTTAGATTTTTTTTATTAAAATAAATTCGACCGCAGATATGCAATACGAGGAAACTGCAATAGGAAAGCCTCGCAACTGATTGCTCAGCCTCGATAGCTCAGTGGTGCAGACAGCGGTCAGTACTTGGATGGGTGACCGCTCGACCGTTGGAGGCTGACCGTGGTTCGGATTCCACGTTAAACTGTAGGTCCCTTCCCTTCTTACCTTACTAGGTGGTAGGGTTCAACCCTCCCGGGTTGGTACCACCGCACTGAATGAAACGTCGGTCGAAGCGGCTATGTAAATAGTTTGTGTATTCCGTCCAGTTCAGTGTAGCCGGCACGACCGAAGGGAAGCACTGACACGGCACCTAGTTCACCCGGTGTCATGGGCTGACATCACGGATGTTGTAGGTGATGTAGCCAACCGTGTCAGTTTCCATAAACTAACAAGAAAACGTACAATGCTCTGAAAGACACACACCCTACGCCGCCGTCTCGTCTACTCCAGATACCAGATTCACCCACAGACGAACCTAATTACATGAAACTAACCGAACAAGCAGTGGCAGCAGCAATCGCATCATTTCCAAATGGTTCTGCTGGTGAAATCGACGGTCTAAGACCTCAGCATTTGAACGATTTAACATCAACCTCAAATGGTGTTGCGGGTACAGAACTTCTAATAGAATTATCTAAATTATGTAACCTGATGCTTTCCGGCAAAGTCATTGCTACGTTTGTGCCTTTTCTGTATGGGGCCAGCCTTTTCGCCTTAAACAAAAAATGTAGTGGCGTTCATCCAATAGCTGTCGGCTGTACATTCAGAAGATTGGTTTCTAAACTGGCATGCAACCGCATCTACAGCAAGCTTAGATCCAAATTTCGCCCAATACAGCTAGGCTTTGCTACCAAGGGAGGATGTGAAGCAGCGGTACACTCAGTGCGAACATACAAAGCGAGAAAAAAAGAAGCTGAAGTTATAGTAAAAGTCGATGTAAAAAATGCCTTTAACAGTTTAGAACGAGACTCAATGCTCAATTCCATACAATACAATATCCCCGAAATTTACCCATACATCTGGCAATGCTATGCTTCACCAACTCATCTATTCTACAATCAAAATGATCCAATTTCATCAAGCGTTGGTTGCCAGCACTCCACTGACTAATATAGCCGGGCTCAGAGATCCACTGGGCCCGGCTATATTCAGTCTGTCAATCCATAGTATTATTGAACAAATAACTTCGGAGCTGAATGTATGGTATCTGAGCGACGGAACTTTGGGCGGGAAAGTTGACACAGCATTGACAGACATCAACTTTTATACGTTCATATTTGGTAGCGGGTGACACGAGTGGTCTGGGTGTCGGCTTCTCTTGCGATAGGTTCGAATCCAATCGGCGTGTACCAATGAGTTTTTTTATGACGGAAACATTTACATGCATGCCTACACCTGCTACTTCACCGTTCGGAACAGGTGCAAAACTGTAGAAGGGACTGCACAGAAAGGCCTGGATCAAGCCATGCGGTGGTTGGATGCGAATGTCCTTACCATGAATAAAGACAAAACCAAGTACATGCCTTTCTCAATCACTGGGAGGAGTAGACCTGGCAACTTGTATCAGTTAATTGCTCATTCTACAAAAGAGTGCAGAAGAATACACCTTAATGACGATTGTGGATCCGCAAGCTGGTGTACTTCTTTAGAGAAATCCGTGAGGTTGCGGATGAAACCTTAATACGCTCCGTCTACTTTGCGCTGTGTCACACAATACTCACATATGGCAACTTGGCTTGGGGTGGAGCGGGTAAGACAGCGCTTGGTTCCCTGGAGAGGGCACAAAAATCAGTTGTCAAAGTAATGAATGAGCCATAAACCCTTTCGCTATCCCTCTGCAGCACTCTTCAAGGAGAGCCAATTATTGGACGTAAGACAGTCCTACATGCTGAGACTCGCATCGCACTTCCACACCCGTACCCATCTCCACATACCTATTACGCACAAACACGAGACGCGACTACGACGACAGGATACTCTCACCAAACAAACCCATCACACAAAATTTTTTCGACAATCACACATTTATCTGGCCCCTCACCTTTATAATCAAATACCGCAAATGCCAATACAATTTGTCAAACAATACAAGTTGTCAATATAAAGCAATTAAAATTAGGTATAAGAAATTGGCTTCTTTCAACTAACAGAACAGTATGTGAAAACATGCTGTTCCATATTAATATTTAAGCTATTTACATCTTATTTATATAGCATTGTATATTATTATATATTAGATATTTTTTAGATTGTGTATGATTATTTTATGTTTTTTTTAATATTTAAATTTTTGATTTCCATTATTATTATTTTATGTCTAATTTTATAACTAAATTGTTAATGTAAAACCTGAGTGCATCGACACAGGCGAAAGCCCAGTGGTGCACTCGGTACATCTATCAAATGTGGTTTTGTTTTCTATGTCTACTCTTCTCCTCTTTCTTTTTTAAACATGTTGTGACACTAACCTAGACTTAAGAAAATGAAATTGTTACTAACCTTCTCAACAATAAAAAAAATTGGAATTTGGAATTAGAAATTTGGACTACTTTTCCACTTACTAGGCGGTAGGCTGAAATTGTATCCGACTGAGTTGATACCACCGTACTGAATGCAAGATGGTCGCATAGCAGCTTCGGCTGCGTTCTCCTCTATTCCAGTATAGCCAGCAATTCAAAGGTAAGATCCTGGTATTGGTTGGTCGGAGCATGTGGATTTAGCCAACCATACCGGATTACGACCCTTCTGCTACAGAAGCATTAACCAAAACAATCCTTCTGCTACACCAGGTGGCGCGCCGCAATCGGCGTCGGCGCATTACTCTCGAAAAAAAATCATTTTGGAAGATTTTTCCATAAAACTTCAGGAACTAACATATGGATTGTTTTTACAGATAAATATTCTAGCTATAAATGGCATTTTTTTATATATATTACGTATTCTAGGTGACAAAATTATTTTGTAAAGTTGTTCTATGTGAAAATGGCGACCTCTCTCAGGTTTTTTTTTTATAAATTTATTAGACCGCCAATCGGTCACATAGTATTTTTATTATAAACACTAATAAATAACGGACCTAATCATACCTTTCTTGTGTATCAGCAGGCCCCGGTTCGTTCACAATAAAATTCACCCGAGTCATCCCGAACGGCCGATCAAGTTTGTACGGAGAAAACTAGGTCACAAAAATTGCTTATTTCTCGTAAATGTATGCAAACACTAAACGGCATATATTATTTCAACTAAACGAACTAAATAACACTTCTATCACCTCACTTTATCCAGAAAACGGATTTATATCGAGAAACAAGCCTCTAAAAACAGCCGAAATTGGTACCGAGAAGGAGGCATTTTCTTAGTATTTTTACGAAAAATTCAGATCAACTCAGCACAAACAAATGCCCTCAATACATCCGGAATATAATGAAAAAGAGAACAAACATCACTTATTGGTTCATCTGCACAAAAAAACACTCAGCAAACCCGAAAACAAAAGAGCAACTTACAACGCCCTCCTATTATAACCGCTGTCTTGATGACACTGACAGCGCGGTAAATCTGACATTTGTCTGTGGGGGAATGGTTGTGGCCTAAAGAGAAATTTATTCTATGATTAGAATTCATCACTTTCAAATACACACGGCTAAGTGAGATAAAAGAATAAAATAATTTTGTTGGGGCCACCCAGCCCGTTAGGCCGGGAATAGAGAGCGACCGATATCGGCCGCTCCGTACTAGAAGGTATAAGTATAAAGCGGCCGATAGCGGCCGCTCCGTAGGAGAAGGGAAACTATTTATTGATTTATATCATTGATTATACTATTGATTTACATTATTGTAAGAAATTGAAATCTCATGTCCTCTTTATTTTATTTTCGACTTTTATAATCATGAATAATAATTATTTTATCCTTGGATGAAAATAGGAGGATGAAAAGAGGAAGTGAGTCAAAACTCAAATAAAATAAAATGAAATTTTACCAAAAATTTATTGCCAAAATTAGTTTACGTACTCGTATACCTTATTTATCTTAAATGATCTGTTAAAGCCGTTTTCACTACCTCCGATTAAGTCTTGTCCGACAGCTATTTTGTCGGTTAAAGTAAAATTTCTCATACTCATACATTTGACCAGGGAGGTAGCCGGCAGCAAAATTTTTGCCGAAGGTAATAAAATCGGCCGTTAGGAACAAACACTACGATTTATTGGTAATATATTTTGTACTTCTCACAGTAAGATAAAATTTTATGAGCGTTCATTAAGAATTTCCCTAAGCCATAATATGATTTTATTGCCATGCAGAAATCTGCTCCAGACAGAACTACGGAATGATGGCGAGATGGTCTACGTGGAAAAGAAACGATTTTTGTTCTTCCTGTTTGTAGGTGGCCTAACGAGGCTTTCTAACATTCGGTGGTCAATGAGATAATGCGTTGCGAATGCTGTTTCGCATTGAAATGCCAACTATCGATCGCATCGCACCGCAGAGTAAGGATGACGCTGCCTGGAAAGACGCGAATCTCTTATCGCATGTCTTCTGTAGTAGACCCCTCTTCACAACAGGCTATATCGTTGGATTCAGCCACTGGAAAGACAAAATTGATACATTTTTCATAATTCCTTAGATCCAACTGTCTCTCTGCGCTGAACGGCTAAGCGGACTGCATGACGCAGCAGTCAGTCGACCGCTTAACCGTTTCACTCTCGCTTTTACCGCCTACGACCAAGTCAAGTACACCAGTTATTTGTCGGGTATAGTGACATTTATCATGCATCTGACAGAATTTAATCGACAGCTCCATTATAGTCGAAGGTGGTGAAATGTGCCGTCACGAACCCCTCAGTCGCCAAACCTCTCAATCGTCAGAGCTCTCCTTCGCCAGACCTCTCAGTTGTCGGACTTCTCAGTCGTCAAACCTCTCTAAGTCAGCAGACCTCTCTCAGACGCAAGACCCTTTCAGTGGTCAATGCTCTCGGTCGTCAGACCTCTCTATGATCACACCTCTCAGTCCTTGAGAGTCTCCTTGATCCATTCCATGTGAGTTCTGACGTCGAGGTAGAGATTGGGCTCGCCCTGCCCGCAGCTGTACTTGTTGCCCGTCTTCATCCTGGTCTGAGAGGTCGTTATGCCGACCGCCTCGAAGCGATTCCCATTGAGCTGCATGAGAGGTCCGCCGGAGTCTCCGGCGCACGTGTCACGTTTCTTGCCGCCGGCACAGATCCGCCCCTGTTGACAAGAAACAGAGTGAAGAGAGTTAAAAAATCCTGCGAAGCTTCTTCTCGGCTCTTAAGCGCGTCACAAACTATGAAGATACTATTTTATATTATATCTTAAGATGACCTAAGATTAAAATGTTACAGTATCCTCATGTATCACACAAGGTTAAGATACGATAATATTTTATGAAACCTATACATTACATAAGAAGCTACCGACCGGGTAATCATTACTGCAGAATCGATGCTAACCTTATGAAAATCTACTCACACAGGGTTAAGATACGATAATATTTTATGAAACCTATACATTACATAAGAGGCTACCGACCGGGTAATCATTACTGCAGGATTGATGCTGACCATATGAAAATCTACTATTTCACACGAATCAGTATAAAACCATTTGCTTGAAATTCTCATCTCCTTAATTTTGTCATATTAAGCGTCTTGGGGCGATTCCATCCCGCTTCACTAAAAAAGAAACTGCATCGCGCTCTCTTTGTTTCCTGACTCCCCTGTCTCCGCTGAATGAGGAATGAGAATTCAAGCGCGTTACGTTATTATGGAGGAGATGTCGCCTAAGAGTCTGGCTAGGTGCCTCACGGTATACCTATAAGATGTATTTCCATATCGCTTGGTATCTTCCGATATCGCTCGATATCTTAAGATACTGTAAGATCAAATATATATTTTCGTTGCCTTTGACACGCTTTAATCGAACTGGATGCTGAAGAAAATCACAAACTAGATAGTGCCCTTACTACGAATTAGTATTTTACTCTGTAACACTAGTTTTGAATCAAGAATCATGAATCTTTCTAATGTCCCAATTGTATTAGAAATATATCTTACTTATTTTAGTGAAAACCAAGAATATTGAAAACAACCTCGATTGATGGTATGCAGTTTTGGTTAAGACGAGACGGAAGTTAACTTTCTCCATAATTCGGATAAGGTTTAGGGGGCTAGAAATCATAAACCGAAAGACGATTTTGTATGGACAAAGTTAACTTCCGTCTCGTTTTAAGAGTGAATTAAATAAATATTTCAATGCTTACTTCCAACTTCATTCTCTCGAATTGGCTGCAGATGTGTTTGTTGCCCAGGTTCTTGCTGCACAGTTGTTGAACCTGTTTGCGAACGATTAACATTATAAATCATGTGCTCAGTCATAAAACGTTAGGTATCAATTAGCATCATTGTCAGCCTCGATAGCTCAGTGGTGCAGACAGTAGTCCACTGTCGCTATTGATTGTTAAGCAACGCTGGGCCGGTCATTACTTGTATGGGTGACCGCTCGACCGTTGGAGGCTGACCGTGGTTCGGATTCCGCGTAAAACTGTAGGTCCCTTCCCTTTTTACCTTACTAGGTGGTAGGGTTCAAACCGCTCGGGTTGGTACCACCGCACTGAATGAAACGTCGGTCGAAACGGCTATGTAAATAGGTTTGTGTTTTCCGTCCAGTTCAGTGTAGTCGGCACGACCGAAGGGAAGCACTGTCATGGCACCTATAGTTCACCCGGTGTTATGGGATGATAAGGATTTCTAGTTTGATTGACTATTGATGATCTATGGGAGAGATGAATAGTGAGTAATGGTGTGTGTGAAGTGGATGGTGGAGTGCTGGAACGGTCTTCCTTCCCTCTACCGAGGTGAAGAAGAAAATGTTGGAACATCTGCTCCATGGTTCGGATTCCGTCTAAAACTGTAGGTCCCTTCCTTTACCTTAATAGGTCAGTCAGTCAGTCAATGAGCGTGTAAGCGTCTACTGCTGGACGTACACCTCTCCAATTCTCCTCCAGTCCTTCCGGCCTTCAGCGGTACGGAACCACTGTTATTTTTTTTTTTTTTTTGGAAACTGACACGGTTGGCTACATCACCTACAACGTCCGTGATGTCAGCCCAAAACACCGGGTGAACTAGGTGCCATGTCAGTGCTTCCCCCTTTGATCGTGCCGGCTACACTGAACTGCTCGGAAAACACAAACTATTTACATAGCCGTTTAGACCGACGTTTCATTCAGTGCGGTGGTACCAACCCGGGCGGGTTAAATCCTGCCACCAAGTAAGATTAGGAGGGAAGGGACCTACAGTTTTACGAGGAATCCGAACCTCGGTCAGCCTCCAACGGTCAGCGGTCACCCATCCAAGTACTGACCGCACCCAGCGTTGCTTAACATTCAATAGCGACAGTTGACTGTCTGCACCACTGAGCTATCGAGGCTGACAAACGTCGCCGACGTGCTTGATATCGTCTCGTCTCACCTGGCGGGTGGCCTTCCTACACTCAGATTTCCTGTCCACGGCCGCCTGTGCAGTACACGGTTACTACAATTGTCGTCTCTTCGGCTGACGTTCCCGGCCCACTTCCACTCGACAGCCCAATCGGTCCAAGTCCAATATCGGCTACTCTGGGGCGACATTACTAGGCGGTAGGGTTAAATCCGTATGCATTGCTACTACCACATCACATAGTCAACTGTGACGGCCTCCGTGGGGCCGGTACTCTAAAAGAATAGCCCCACTGCATCTCTCCCCGTGTGTGTCGTAAAAGGCGACTAAAGAATATGACTCCCTTATATTACTAGGTGGTAGGGTTTAACCAGCACGGATTGGTACCACCGCACTGAATGAAAGGATGGTCGAAACGGCTAATTGCAAATAGTTTGTGTTTTAAATATGTGTTCAAATAGTCAGTGTAGCCGGCACGACCGAAGGGACACGAACTGACGTTACACCTAGTTCACCCAGGTGTTATGGGCTGACATCACTGATGTTGTAGGTGATGTAGCCAACCGTGTCAGTTTCCATAAAAAAAATATTGGTTGTCTGTAAAGTCGGTTTACGGACGATAGTTTTACGTGATAACGTCATAAAGTGGTAATGGTACGAGTAACCTCCTTTCAATTTGTGCTGCCCTGGTATTTTAGAACCAGAGAGATAAATGTGTACAAGCCGACGCTTGGGCCGATTGTGCCCCTCTATCGCTTGTTACGCGCTCTCGCTTGCACACATAGGCTCAGATGGAACGTGACACTTTTTCGTGCGTGCAGCCGGTGTTCATCAATTTATAAGACGTGACGTTATCACGTCAAAAAAAACAAAGGTATTTGTAAAAAAAATACTGACGGTTTTCTCGCACTCGTCGCTCGGCACGTGCGGCACGACAGTGTACATCTTGAGCTTGCTCTTCTGGTTGGTCTCGGTGAGTCCCCAGCCGGCCACCGCGTACCGGGGGCTCTCTTCACGCTGCACGAGGCGCGCGGCGGCTGCTGCGGACGCTGCGTGGGGCAGGCATATCGGACGGATCGTATCTGCAAAAAAAGTTTTTTTTGTTGTTTTGTTTCGAGAAGCAGGAATCGTTAAAGGATAACTTTGTCGTCGGTCTGTCTGCGTGTCCGGACTCCGTCCGTCAAGACTATTTTATCGGACTGGGGCCTTATTCCGAATGCTAACGCCTAATCGATCTCGCTTAGGCGAGAGCGAATATCGCTTAGCTCCTCTTTCGTATGAAAAGAACGCCACTATGACGTATCGTCGATCGCCGAGAGAGCGAGAGTCGATACCGACTCGGCGGCAGCCAAGACCCTCCCGCCAGACGTCTCTCGTCACGGACGATATCTCGACACTCTCATGTCGTTGCGTATTAGTTTGCGTGCGTACGAAATACGAATTGTCATACAAAAGAGGAGCTAAGCGATATTCGCTCTCGCCTAAGCGAGATCGATTAGGCGTTAGCATTCGGAATAAGGCCCCAGATCATATCTGCAAAAAAAGTTTTTTTGGAAAGGAGAAGAACTGGCAAGAAACTTCGCTGGATATTTTGTTTTTACTTCCTCTGGAACTCTAAAAAATGCAGTCAGGTTCCATAAGAAAAAAATCGTACCTGTATATGGCGCCGGTGTCATCAACGCAAGAATAGCAATATCTGGCCGCATCCCTTCCTCGATGTCCCGGCTGTGTCGCCTGGCCACCTCTATGCGCATCTCACACCTCCTGGGTTTTTTCTCGTCCGCACCGCAGCCGAGGCCGATGGAGTCGCTGAAACATAATATACGACCATACATATACCGTTGCGCTGTATACCGAGACCGTCGTCGGGCTGAGAGAATTATTCGGTGTTGTGCAGCAAGAACTTGGATCTGAGAAAAACTGACTGGCCTTAGTCGCATTTTAAGACACGGAGGACGATATTTAGTATAGTTAGGGCCCATACGAAACGAAGAAGACGGCATGCTTATTGAACACTCACGCCCCGTACGGCAGTTCGTCGCAGTGATGGGCGGTGAGGACGTGGCGAGAGCCGATCAGCACTCCAGAGCATATCGGTGTGTTGCCTTTGAAGATGCGCACCATCCAGGGGAACTGTACTCCCTTCGCCTGCTTTCCGTCTGCAAGTCATAATTAAATTCAACCGAGGGGTTAGTCACTAGAGAAAAAAGTGTACACCAGATTACCAGTAGACAATATTACCAGGATTACCTTGTGATTTCCAGATTCCGAAGGATTCCAAAGATTCCTGGGCATTTCCAAGATTATTTAATGACGGCCAAACATTTCTAAGGGATTACCAAAGATTTCTAGGATTACCAAAGGTTCCAGGATTTCGTAAGATTTATAAGTTGTAGGTATCCCTCGGATTCCTAGATTTCCTGGTATTACTCGGGACCGCCTAAGATTTCCAGATTCCTCGGACTCCCACCTAAGGTAACCTGAGATTACCAAACAATTGTAAACCAGATTCCCTAAGTGACTGACCCCTCGAATTCAACACACACGATTCCGCAATAGCTTGTTGGGTAAAACCCAGCCGGATTGCTATCATCCCACTGAATGTGTGGTCCAAGTTTTGCAAGGACACAGAAAACTTTATAGGCAAGGACTAATCGGTTCTGTAGATCTTTTCTCCACAGAACTGGTAAACTCTGGATAAGCGCTCTCTCTGCCCACATATTTCCCCCAAATACAGTCTCGGACCCTTCAAGAGACGCATAAAGACCTGTCAGGCCGGCATGGCATTCGTAAACCCCTCGTGCGACTGAATGCCCGTTGGCGTCGTTAGACACCTTATGGGTGGCTCAGCGCCATATGTCGCGCTTTCTATAAAAAAAAAGTTCGATCGAAACGGCTATGAAATAGGTTGTGTTTCTTGTCACGGACTTGTTTTTTTTCCAGTTCAGTTTAGTACGTAGCGACGTAACACAAACTCTTTGCATATACCTTCGAAGATATACATACTTAATTAATAAGTCTTTAGGATTTGTACTAACCGATGGCAAGTGACCAGCGAATAGTCACATGACACAAGCTACTACTGGCAGGTGACTACTAGCGATTGGCAGACTCTCCTCGGAATAGTGACAATTTATTCAAGACACGAGGAAGTATGGTGGCAGAATACTTACAGAATATCCTGTTTTCGTCGAGCGTTTGTTGTACCTCGGACGCTTCGCGACCGCAGCACTCGGTGCTCGGGAAGTTTGTCAGGTTGTTCTTCATCTGGCACATGTCGTTGTAGCCTCTGCCGACCGGCGGTTCTGCGTCATCATCAGAAGTGGGAGCCTCTACAGCGACGATATGGCGCTCCGCTATCGGCCGCGCGCAGCACACCTGCAAATATCGATTTTCTAACAAATTGTACACCATACCAGGCCTCACGTACTTGCGCGCGCTAACTACCTACCGCCTGGTGGACCGCCGGCGATCTAATTCAGTGAAAATTCGTCAGCCGCGCGAAGCATACCTACACGCTCGCCCACGCAACTGCGCGCAGCTGCAAAGCAATAATCACTTTACACTCGATCGTTTAGGTACATTTTCGTACGCAGCGATTGGCGACGTGAAACAGTAGGCTATTAAAGCCGAAAGTGTGGAACTTTTTCTATGGACCAATTTATCTGTTACGAAGTAACTATTGAGTAATCTGTGACCATACCCCTGCTGCTATTTCGTCGTTTGGAACCGGTGTAAAACTTTCCCTTGCCCCTTACTAGATCGTAGGCTCAATTTGTGACCGATAAGGTTGGTACAAGCGTACTGAACGAAAGATGGCCGCACAGCGGCATCGGCTGTGTTCTCCTCTAGTCCAGTATACCCAGAAAGGGTAGTCTCCGGAATAGCAAATTCCCGGAGGTGATATTGGCTGGTCGGAGCGTGTGATTCTGACCCTTCAGTATTAAAACCTCTATCGATCGCACCCATTTCCAATAGGAAAAAGGCTTGATGGACTACTATGACGGATGTAATAGGTGCTGTAGTAAGTGTCGGATTGTTATTGCCCATCGTTCTTGTATTGCAATGCAAAGGTGTGGAATGGGCTTCGGGCTAATATTTCCCTACTCCCTAATGTGGGATTCTTCGAGTCGCGGGTTAATGGCCTTTCGAACTTTTGTCATCTTTATTAAGTCTTTTTTACTTTTATTTGTTTTTTATTTTTTTAACTACAAGAGTGGACTGGGATCTTCTCAAGTCGAGTCCGGTCGTACCATCTGGTTGCAACACAAAATTTACACTTTTTGTTTTTATTTCAGGTAATCATTGGCTTAATGCTCCACCCGTTTTTGGAAGTTACGGCTAAATAGTAAGTACTAAAATATTGGTCGGTAAAAAACGGCCCGATCCGAGACATGCAAACAATTATAACATTTAAATTACCATTCCGAAGCGCCAGCAAGTGTGTGGCTGAGAAAACGGTTGGTCGTTGGTGTCGAAATGAAGACATTCTTCCACAGTGCTACAGTAACCGCGAACACCATTCTGAACGCACTCCGTTGGAGAATCTGAAATCACCATTCCATGAAGCCCCCCGATAATCGGGGCAAGCGGAATAATCGATGATGTGCTGCAAGAACTCGTGTAAATTACAGCACAATACTGATCTCCGCGGTCTACAATATAATCGAGCAACAAGTAAGGCACGAAGACAGTTTCCTAGTGCATAACTTTGGAAGGTACCGTGCTAAGATAAGAGGTGGCCAGAAGAAGTAACCAACAAAATGTTTAGCTATATCAAGACCATCGAACTTAAAACTATAAAAATAATCTATAATCCTTACAATTAACGTTTTCAATTGATACCCCACCCGATAACAATTTAAAACTTTTTTTTTATTGCTGCCAAACTGATCCCCCATATCAATCTAAAATATTTTTTATCAAGTTATTGACGTGCGCGGTGCGCGTCGTCAAGGTCTATCATTATGCCAAATTTCAAGTTTCTACCTTACTTAGTTTTCGAGTAAAACCTCTGTGACAGACCGAAGGACTCGGGAGTGATTCCAAAGAGTTCCGTTTTTACCTTCTAAAAGGTACGGAACCCTAAAAATAAGAAAAAAACATATATCTAAATCACGGGTATATATTTAAAAAGTGTACTCACCAATAAGTTGAAGCGGCGCAGGGATGGAAGACACGGCGTTGAACGACAAAGCCGCAATGAATAGAACAGCTGAAGCCATCTCGAACTACACAGGGATCAGCGTAACACAGAGCGTTATATCTAACCTGATCCCGAAACCTTACAACGAAGTATATCGCAAGCAGTGACTGCTGTTTTGATATCGCCACCCCTTCTATTTGACCGAGGTCAAATTATAGTAGGGTTGTAAGTGAGGTTGTGCCGTTCGGACGAGCCGAACTATTCTGCGTCCTTACTTCGACGATTCACCTTATATAGTCCTTCCCTTTTCCTGAATACGCAAATCGCGAAGCTCTTGGAAATAATATATCAGTGTTGCTCATTGCTAATGAGCTCAGAAATTATTACAGTGCGCGTGAAATTGTTTCAAGAATACTGACCGTTGTTAGCATATTCAGAACGTTGACAGTCGCGTGAAATCCTTGCGGCACCAGATGTGTGTGGTGTGGATTATCTAACCTATGTTCCTTACCTATTCTTGTTAATTAATTTTACTTATTTTTTTTTTATGGAAACTGACACGGTTGGCTACATCACCTACAACGTCCGTGATGTCAGCCCATAACACCGGGTGAACTAGGTGCCATGTCAGTGCTTCCCCCTTTGATCGTGCCGGCTACACTGAACTGGTCGGAAAACACAAACTATTTACATAGCCGTTTTGACCGACGTTTCATTCAGTGCGGTGGTACCAACCCGGGCGGGTTAAACCCTACCACCAAGTTAGATTAGGAGGGAAGGGACCTACAGTTTTACGAGGAATCCGAACCTCGGTCAGCCTCCAACGGTCAACGGTCACCCATCCAAATACTGACCGCACCCAGCGTTGCTTAACATTCAATAGCGACAGTTGACTGTCTGCAACACTGAGCTATCGAGGCTGACAACTTACTGTTACTTATTTTACATTTGTTTTAATTTAAGTAGCTATGCACCAAACTGAGCCTTCGTTTGTCTGGTTAGCGTATTTAAAACTTTATTAAAATACGATCCGAGTGGGTCATTGGTTTGTATGCAAAAAGGCTTGCAACTTACCTGGAGACATTCGTCTCCAGCCTCATCAGGCGATTCCTACGGCTTCCGGCCAAGGCCAGACCGATCTGCTGGTGATCTCCTAGCGCACTCAGGGTGAATACCCGGCTTTCACACAAGCTCGGTATCTCGGAGTCGAACTGTCGCACGACCTAAATTTTCGGCGCCATATCGAAGATATGACCAAGCTGGCTTCTAAAAAGCTAGGCGTACTGGGTAAGGTGCGACGGTACTTCACGCCGGGCCAAAGGTTGCTTTTGTTTAAATCACATTATTAGGTCCTGCTTGGAGTGCTGCTCTCACTTTTGGGATGGCTCAGCTAAATACCGGCTTGCGCCTATCCGGGCTCGATCCAGCGACTAGTGGGAGACCCCGAGGTGTCCCGCGATCTAGAGCCACTGCAACTCCGTAGGGATGTCGGCGCCCTAAGTGTCAGATAAGATATCGCTTATTCACAACGCTTATTGCACAAATTAATCGGTTCTGTAGATCTTTCCTCCACAAAACTGATAAACTCAGGAACGCTCTCCCTGTCCACATATTTCCCCCAAGTAAGTCTCTGGTCCCTCAAAAGGGGCGTGTCAAGCTGGCTTGGCATTTGCAAGTTTTACCAACCCTTGCATGCGGCACATGCCGCGTTCTAAAAAAAAACACTTTAATGATAGTAATATATTATAATTAAAATCTTCATAAACACAATATAAGACAGAATACTCAAACTCAAAAGTCGGTTTACGGACGATAGTTTTACGTGATAACGTCATAAAGTGGTAAGACTACGCATGTCGTTTTTGTTACGTTTGTATTTCCGCTTAGGTGGTTATAAAAAAAAATAAACACCCTAAAAAAATTTAAACACCGTAACATTGCTTAAAAAAGAAAAAAAAAACCAAAAAAATTTTGAGGGATTCGAACCCATGGTCAAAAAATACAAATACTACACTCTTACCACTGAGCCACGAAATCACATAAACGACCAAACGAATATCGGATTCCCTTGGTTCGCTTTCGGCTTGGGCCGATTGTGCCTCTCTATCCCTTGTTACGCGCTCTCGCTTGCACACACAGGCTCAGATGGAACGTGACACTTTTTCGTGCGTGCAGCCGGTGTTCATCAATTTATAAGACGTGACGTTATCACGTCAAAAAATCATTTCTGATCTGACCAATGTTACATAGACCTTAGCTGTCGTCGTTATCTTTTTTTCCTAAGTCCTTTCGTAAAACGGATACCTTCACAGTAGACCTACCACGGATCCAAACAAAATAACCAACCAGTATTTATTCATTAAGCAAAGATTTACAGGTATTTTTTTAGCATTATTAGCACCTCTCATCAACTTTACCAACAATCTCAAGATTGACTTGTAGATAATGGTTGTAGGCATTAATTCTCTTCTTTCTGCAACGTGGTTCAAAGTTTGAAATAAATCACCTACTTAATTTTTTTTATGTTTAATGGTATCTTTATTCAAGTGGCCTGGTTGCATGCTCTGCCCTCCCATACAATCGGTACGCTTCTGGACCCGGACTCACTCAGAATAGGAATGGCGCTCAGGCTGGGCTGCAACATTTACGAACAACACCAATGTGTCTGCGGCAAGACCGCAGACACCCAGGGTCACCACGGACTAAGCTGTAACAAAAACTCGGGCAGATTCCCAAGACATCACATCTCGTCTGGGGATACAGAGGGTCAACGCGGCCGCCATTCTGGGAACCATTCCGGGGACGACGCCCCTTGAGGAAATATATAAATTTATAAGTTAGTTTTTAGTTTTTAGTGGTTTTTTAGTTATAGTTATTATTAGTTATATTTGTCTTTTAATTTAATTTGATAGGTAGTTATAGTTTATTTAATAATTTTAATTTATAAATTTTAATGTTTGTCAGGTAGGTTTTAATTCTTTAGTTATTTACATATTACTTTTGTATATTTTCCTATTTAATTTAATATTTAATTTTCAATTTCAAAATTTCATTTGTAACTGATGCGGCCAGTAACAGGTAAAGTGCGTCCCATGTTAACATGTGCGGTGCGGTTGGGTTTTCCTGGGAACAGGCAATGAGCATATTATAAAATATTAAAGTCGTTCGAAAGACTTAATAAAAATGGTTTATATTTTTCTGTGTACTTTTTAACATTAAAAATGTTTTTTCGATCGCTTCAGTATAGCCCGCCCCATTTTCGCTGAGATTGTGAAATCGTCCTGGTGTCGCGAGTTTTGGGGCTACGCAAGTGGTTCCGGGCTCAAAAGACGCGTATCGTCTAGGGCTACAAAATTATTTTTTTTTCGAAAAATAAAAAATAAAATCAATTTTTTTCGAACTAAATCTCTTATATCTCAAAAACTAAATGTGATATCGAAAAATTAAAAAAAAAACCTGTTAAGATTTGGACTTTGGGCTACATTAAAAAAAACATTCGTTTATCTATGATGGTTCGTGCTCAAACTTTCCCATTTTCGCTGAGATTGTGAAATCGACTTTTGGAAGTGCAACAGCGTAGAGAGTGAGGAGGAACATCCGAATGTATGAAATAAATTGTACAAAAATCAAATCACGGCTCTGCAGATGCAGGGTGACTTTGTTAGTTTGTTAGTTGGGTTCTGATGATGGAGCCGGAAGGAAGCCATAGGAACTCCTAAACTACACATGATAAGCCCATCGTATTTGGGCTCGTTGGATTTGTCTTCGCAAGTACTCTTGTCATATATGATGTCCAGGATCCTGATGATAGTGCCGGAATAGCGACGCATCTTCTAACCTAACCTTTATTAATTTGCTACTTTAGTTAGACATAATGTCAAGCTTATCTCTTTTACTGTCTAAATTTTAGTTTACATTTTTTAAGCTGCTTGTGTTTTTAAAAAGTAATAAAAAACATATAAATGTAATACTTTTTTTTTATTTTATTGAGTTCATTTTCAATGTTTTTTTTTATGGAAACTGACACGGTTGGCTACGTCACCTACAACATCCGTGATGTCAGCCTATAACACCGGGTGAACTAGGTGCCATGTCAGTGCTTCCCCCTTTGATCGTGCCGGCTACACTGAACTGGTCGGAAAACACAAACTATTTACATAGCCGTTTAGACCGACGTTTCATTCAGTGCGGTGGTACCAACCCGGGCGGGTTAAACCCTACCACCGAGTAAGATTAGGAGGGAAGGGACCTATAGTTTTACGAGGAATCCGAACCTCGGTCAGCCTCCAACGGTCAGCGGTCACCCATCCAAGAACTGACCGCACCCAGCGTTGCTTAACATTCAATAGCGTAAGTTGACTGTCTGCACCACTGAGCTATCGAGGCTGACAAAATGTACCTCGAAGGTCGTGTAATGCACGAGATCTGTGAATTTTTTGTTATTCAGTGTAGTCTGCACTACCAAATGGAAGTTAATCCGAAGGGAATAATGTGAAAACTCACCACGACCGTATTAGTAGGTGGTGTAGGAAACCATGTCATGCTCCATAAAATAATTATTTTTCCTCTTGACAAATAGGAATAAAAAAAGACAATTCCACATCTTTTTCCTGTGGTATGTAATGCACTGGCAGTTAGCCAGCGCGAGATCCTATACTTTTGCCATAGATAGACCCAATTTAGAGTTGATTTTCAATATTCAAAGAATTATTTTCTAATGTTTCGAATGTGTCGTTTTATCTTGTCGATTTTGTTTACAAACATTGTTCAGTTCAGGCCTAACCACCAAAATCTACACATGTACAAAATGTTGATCATTGAATAAATGATTTCTTTTCGCATCGTCTAGAAGTCTATTAATTTTCAAGAACCTTCACATTCACTGGAAGCTCCAGTGCAAGATGTCTGTTCTTGCGAGATATTAGCAATTCATCGTTTTTAGAAATTTCTCATGTTCCCTCTCGCTCGCTCCGACGAGTTCGCTAATGGATCTTGTGAGACAGGCCTGCGGCTAGATCATTTTTTGTGATTTTTGCTAATAGAGTATAGCGACGCTGGACTTCTGACATACAGAAAAATAAAAACACTCATAAATAATGTTACTTTATTTGCTCAAACAAATATGCATAATATTCATACGGTCATTCTTTCGTTTGGTTATCCCTGTCTTTTCATAATCAAATCAACACTATGTTCACTTACAATTCGGGAACGGTTAAACTAATTTATACGCGGTTTTCGCGAGTGACAGGACAGCATTACATTTTCGTCAATTTTCAGAGCTGATTAAACTTGCGCTGATTAAACTTGCATGTACATACAGGGTGTCCCAAAACTCAACGTCAAGCGAGGACCAGGGAGTAGGCCAGTTAGATAGATAGATAGATAGATAGAAATACTTTATTGCTCCAAAAAACATTTAACATAAACACACAATAAGAAATTTACATGAGGGGCAAAGGCGGACTTATCCCTTACAGGGATTTCTCCCAGTCAACCTTTGGATGTTTGAGAGTCGTATGTTGCGAGATATAAGTAGGTAGTAGCAAAAGACTTGAGTGTGGGAATGTAAAATATAATATAAGGAAAATAACTATAACATATACTATAACATACACTACATATAAGTACATACTAGTTACATTAAACGTATAAATTACTATTTATAGATTAAATTAAATACATATGAATTACAATTTATATAATACATAATACCTAAATATATACATACATACTTGTCCATTCAGAATTAAAGGATTTTTTAGCTTTTGACTTCACACTGACGGAGATAGTACAACTTTAAGTGTTTTTTGAATAACGGAAGCGACTTTTATGAGTACCCACGCCAGTTTATGAGTACCCACGGAAAAATAAGACAAAAAAATCGGAGTCATTTCTTTTGAACATTTTTTGAGAAACGTTGAAAAGTGACATTTTTAGGTACTACATACGACTACAAATTTGCAAATATAATTGTTAAAAAAAATTATTGGTAGCCTAAATAACTCTGCTATTGATCAGTATCCCAATCAAAATCAGAATGCCTGTAGTTTTACCAAAAAGATATTCAGTCCAATTTTTTTCAAAAAAAATTTATGACTCGGATTTTTTTTTATTTTTCCCTGGGTAGTCCTAAACTGACCTACCCCCTGGTTCCCGCTTGACGCAAGAGTTTTGGGACACGGTGTATATGGAAATACATTTTACCGTGTCATCTCATTTCTTATCCAGTGGATATCGTCAAAGACTTTCGCATAAACCAGTACGTCCGTTTCGTATTTCGAATCCAAGTCTTTCCTAAACGCTCCGGCGACCCCTACGACGTTGAGCCCCCAGCCTTCTCCGTGGATCATGAGAGGTCCTCCAAGGTCAGCGACATTTGCGCCGTGAGCCCGCGCCTTGCCGCAATACTGGCCGTCCGTCAGGGCGGGTCTGTCGAGTGTTAGCCGACAGAAGTCTAAGGGCTCAGCGGTTGCTGTGCCGTGGTGCTTCAGCGTGTGCGGAGCGTTTTCACCACGGTTCACATTCCAACCTGCGATGCGTAGGGGCCCCTTTCCGTCGTTCAAGTCGGGCTCTGCCGGAGGTAGACAGATTGGCTTTATGAAATCTGAAAGACCAAGATATTTCGGATGGTGAAACTTTCGTGGATGATGTAGAGTTCAAGCGGCGGGTGGCCGAGTGGTTTGGGCGTCGGCTTCTCGTGCGAGAGGTCCGAGGCTCGGATCCGGTCGGCGTGTACCAATGACTTTTTTCTGACGAAAAAAATTGCTGCTTCACCGTTCGGAACCGGTGTAAAACTGTAGGTCCCTTACCTTGTCCCTTACTAGGTGGTAGGCTCAAATTGTAGTCGACTGGGTTTATTTTATTTTATTATTTATATATTTATTATTGTACTGGATGTAAGATGGCCGCATAGCAGCCTCGGTTGCGTTCTCCTCTAGTCCAGTACAGCCAGCAATCCAGGGAAGTCTCCGGTATGGCATCTACCTTCTCGGAGGTGATATTGGCTGGTCGGGGCATGTGCTTTGGCCCCTCCTATTCAGCCACCCATACCGGATTACATAAAAAAAAGAGTAAATATTGTGCGCCGAACACTTAATGCTGGCACAGAATGTGAGCTTAATTTCATGTGGTTTTTTTGTATGCCACCTAATCTTTGGGATGTGGAAGTGGCGCATGTAGGCGAACAAATGTGAGTTGGGAAAGAACTAAACCAGGCCTCACGCACTCCATGTACTTGCGCGCGCTAACTACCTACCACCCGACGGGCCGCCGCGCCGGCGGTCTATTTCAGTGGAAATTCGTCAGCCGCGCGAAGTATACATAGACGCTCGCCCACGCAACTGCGCGCAGCTGCAAAGCAATAATCACTTTACACTCGATCATTTAGGTACATTTTCGCACGCAGCGATTGGCGACGTGAAACAGTAGGCTATTAAAGCCCGAAGGTAGGAACATTTTCTATGGAGTGAATTATCTGTCACGAAGTAACTATTAAGTAATCTGTGACTAAACATTGATGGAGCAAATTATCACCGCAGTTAGGACCGTGGTACGTTGTGATCCGTAGTATCTGCCTGTGCCATTAGGAAAAAGGCTTGATGTTATTAATATGAGTAGTAGTATTTTTTTTATGTAATCCGGTATGGGTGACTGAGCCAGAGCGGCCAAAGCGCATGCTCCGACCAGCCAATATCACCTCCGAGAAGGTAGGTGCTATACCGGAGACTTCCCTCTGGATTGCTGGTTATACTTGGACTAGAGGAGAACACAGACGAGGCTGATATGCGACCATCTTAGATCCAGTACGGTGGTACCAATCCAGTCGACTACAGTTTGAGCCAACCACCTAGTAAGGGGCAAGGGAAGGGACCTACAGTTTTACAACTATGCACTTAAATATTTCCGTCGGAAAAAAAATCATTGTTGCATGTCGGCTG
Organism: Nematopogon swammerdamellus; assembly: GCA_946902875.1. Classification (NCBI taxonomy): domain Eukaryota; kingdom Metazoa; phylum Arthropoda; class Insecta; order Lepidoptera; family Adelidae; genus Nematopogon; species Nematopogon swammerdamellus. The sequence goes on from OX336359.1 coordinate 13,249,915, forward strand.
GAATCGAACCTCGGACCTTGAGATCAAGAGTCCAAGCCAAGATCAACCGCCCCTACCATTGGGGCGGGTGGTCTTGGCTTGCATCTTCGTTATATAGAAGACTAGCTTTTGACCGTGGCTTCGCTCGCGGTAGACTCCAACGCAACGCAACAAAACTGCTAATGCCATCTATTACGACCATTCGACACTAAATTCCGTTCATCTTATACTTTCTTTGATACTGCTCAACTCTAAGGCTATTTAGCGTGATGTTATATAGCTTATAGTGAGCCTCAAGGACTACTCTTTACATTGGTGCAAACCGCTTCAAAATCTGTTCAGTGTTTTCGGAGTTTACCTCAAACATACATACATACATACATTCAGACAGACGTTCCCTTTTATAAGAAGTAGAGAAGAGATAGAGATAGAGATAGAGATTACTCTCGAAGAAAAATAAGTAATTTGTTAAAACTTCACCTGAGAACGGAACCTCATTATGGAGGGTGAGCAAGGCTAGGTCGTGCCCGCCGGTAGCGGCGTCGTACTCCGGGTGCACGGATTGCCTGCGTATGCGCACAGTGAGCGCGCCCGGGGTGCAGTCCATTTCATCTTGCGCACCTGATCCTGATACGCAGTCGGTGGCATTGGTGTCGTTGCTGGTATCGAATTCGCCCAGACGGACGCTCGTACTGAAAAAAAAAATTGGTTGTCTGTAAAGTCGGTTTACGGACGATAGTTTTACGTGATGACGTGGAATAATCGTAGTACATAGAGCAAAGATCAGTAATTCTATTTCCAGCAGAAAGATTAATTATCTTGTGACTGGCCATCAATAAACTTCTGTTGTCTGATCTTGACAGTTTTACTTCTTAAGACGTTTCCATGGTAACTTTGACTATACCGATTGTGCCTCTCTATCGCTTGTTACGCGCTCTCGCTTGCACACAAAGGCTCAGATGGAACGTGACACTTTTTCGTGTGTGCAGCCGGTGTTCATCAATTTATAAGACGTGATGTCATCACGTCAAAAAAACCAGTCATCAATGACAGAAGGTGATAGCAGGACTTCTTAAGGGTTTACCTCCCTAAATCTATCCTCTCTTTCTAACATTGGCCGTTTTTCATACATTTTATTTTATTATGAAGAAATTATAGAACTTATAAAAAAATCCTCTGGGAGAAACATGCATGATAAAATTATTAATGTTTTTCAATAAAAATATTTTTATTGAAAAGCGTTAATAATTTTGTCATGCATGTTTCTACCAGAGGATTTCTTTACAAGTTGTATAATTTCTTCATAATAAAATAAAACGCGCATTGTTAGAGTGAGAGGCACAATTTAGGGAGGTAGATCCTTAAGACGAGGCGGAAGTTAACTTTCTCCATACAAAATCGTCTTTCGGAATTTATGTTTATTTTTACAAAAAAAAAATCTTGTCTTAAGGACAGTCCAGTCCTACGTTCCTGTCAAGCACACCTGAAAATTTATAGATCCATTTTGTGATTTTGTACCGCCCTCTACTCAAGATCAAAATATTATTTAATACTTTTTAGGGTTGGAAGTCGGTTCAGTGTTTTTTTAAAACAGTTTTTTTATTCCTATTGAGCAAAGTTCATTAACTTAAATGTTATTCCATCAAAAATGATAAATGTGGTGCCGATACACCTGCAATTTCGTATTCATGAATTGCACCTTGGATTAAGAATTTCTTGAGAAATTAATGATTGTCATCAAACGCATACGCAGCCTTGCGGTTGTCTCATAGTGGCCGAACGGTGATGCTTTTTCCGAGCATGCGAAAGGTTTGATACTTTCTTTCTCTTTCCGAGTTTGATATGTATAATTTCTTTCATGATGGCGAGTTTCTCCATGGTCCGGCTTCCATGTAAAACTGTGGATACCTTGTGTATCGTGCCGATGGGACTGCGCCGCCGCTGCATGAGATGAGGAGCAACTGATCAAACAGTATTTTGTGTCGTGATCCTAGTTTCGAGAAATTAGCAAAAAACATGTGTCTTGAGAACTAAAAATCATAGAAAGATGATTTCTTTTGCTAATATATTTGTTTTAGCGAGTAGATTATGATGATAAAATAACACAATATACCCTTTCATTTCATAAATCAGTGTTTTTTTTATTATAATTTCAAACATAATACTCTTTGATGCGATCTTTGATCCATTCCATAAGAGCAGGATACCCAAACGTAGGTGCTCATGCCGCAATCTTAACCTCAAAACTAAGGAACAAAATACGATTTGACGCGGTCGCGAACATTCAATATTTGTTTCAATAATACTAAATATTTTTTGACGTGAATTCTGTAAAAACACACATAAAGGAGCTATTGAGCTCTACCAAAATAAAGTTTTGCCGATTTTTTTTTAATAAATGCACAAAAGACTCTTTGATCTGTTGCTCCTCAGATGGTCGAGCACTGGCAATATTATAAAAGGCTCTCTGATTGGACCATTCATATGCCGCGCCGACGCACGACAGCTACCATTGGTCAGCATCCCGTCTGTGATTTTTATTGTGTTTGCGTGCTTACTTTTCCTGTTCCGTATCCGCCGCCGTCGAGTAAATAACTACGCTCTTGTGAGTCTGATATTTTATTTAACTTCCCCAACACAAAATACTACAGTCCACGCCTCCTAACTCGAAGAGCTATCGTCCTACACCTTGCCTTACGTTTGTACCGTGTGGGGCCGGTACTTTAAAAGAATAGCCCCACTGCATCTCTCCCCGTGTATGTCGTAAAAGGCGACTAAGGGATATGACTCCCTTCTTATATCACTAGGTGGTAGGGTTTAACCCGCCCGGGTTGGTACCACCGCACTGAATGAAAGGTCGGTCGAAACGGCTATGTAAATAGTTTGTGTTTTCCGTCCAGTTCAGTGTAGCCGGCACGACCGAAGGGAAGCACTGACGTGGCACCAAGTTCACCCGGTGTAATGGGCTGACATCACGGATGTTGTAGGTGATGTAGCCAACCGTGTCAGTTTCCATAAAAAAAAAAAAAAATTATAAAAAAAAAAAATGGGCGATGGGGTTAAAATCCGTTCAAATTGATACCACGTCCATAATGCTATGAAAAATATTCCGCTTTTCAATTTGTAGGCATGGTCCCACATGCCACACTTATTTCCGTCAAGAATAACGTTTGTTAGGCTAAAAAACTATGAAAACTAACATAGTTGGCTACACCAGCATCGCCTACAACTTTCGTATTGTCAGCCCATAACACCTTGATGAACTATAGGTGCCGTGTTAGTGCTTCCCTTCGGTCGTCGACCGACTTTTCATTCAGTGCGGTGTGGTACGATCCGGGCGGGTTAAACTCTACCACCTAGTAAGGTAAGAAGGTAGGGGGCCTACAGTTTTACGTGGAATTCGAACCACGGTCAGCCTCCATCAGCCGAGCGGTCACGCATCCAAGCACTGACCGCGTCCAGTTGTTCTTATGATCACGACCGACAGTCGTGACATCTCGGTTAGCATATCTCACTTCTAAGACGGAGGTTACACGCTAGGTTAGGCATCAGTTCAGTCCATCAGTCTGGTTAAACCATGGTCCAGACTGACCGTTTAATCTACTTTGATGGATGGATGGTTTGGACTGATGGACCAGACTGATGGATTTTAAAATATTTTGATACTAGACTGATGGCAGACTGATAGTGCGAATGCATTTTACGTCTGGCGTCAGTCTGGCGTCAATCTGGTCGTGACCAAGGTCACGGACTGAACTGATGCCAAACCTGGCGTGTAACCTCCGTCTAAGGGTTCAAATTGGAAACGCTAATTTGCAGGACTGCGGGCTATAGAGAGAGGTACTCTGTTATAGCCTTACGCTAAGGCGTCTCCACTGAGGCAGCTGGCGGCTGTGAGGACGTGCCGCTTGCTGATAAGGCTGCCTCCGCACATCACCTCACTCTTGCTGTTCTTGTCGTACTCGATGAGAGCTAGCCACGGGTACGAGTCGATGGGGGAGATTTTGCCAGCTGGAAAAGAATAAGTGTTTACGCTACTGCTTCTCACTCTTTTGATTCTTACTCAGATTTATAACGCCACGTACGTATGCTCCTCAATGGGGCGCCCCAGTCTTGCCGGACACTACTAAATGTACATACATATACATACATATATATCACACACGCTGAATCCCGACAATCGGGGTAAGCAGAGTAATCGGTGTTGTGCTGCAAGAAGTCTGGTCAATTACAGCACAAAACCGACCACCACGTTTCGCAAAGTATTCGAACAAGATTAAATCGATCAAGCAGCAAGTAAGGCACGAAGACCCACCTGCTGCATGACTCGGTGGAAGTACCGTGCCAAGGTGAGAGGTGGCGAACCTGTCGCCCTTTAGCACGGCATCTTGTCCTTATCCCTTAGTCGCCTTTTACGACATGCATGGGGAGAGATGCAGTGGGGATGTTCTTTTTAAGTAGCGGCCCCACACGGTGTCTACAAATATCAGACGTGGAAGTTTGTAGTGTTTTCCTTGCAAATAAAATGATAGTAAGAATTCACAGGTACGTATGATCCGGTTCTCGAAGAATTCGCCGCACGTTGGCTCGTCCAAGTAAGCGCAGCATGCGCTGTACTCGTGCGCACCTTTACACCTGCAAAATAACGAGAAGCCGTTAACTTGTTTTTTATGTAAACCAACATGGGTGTGTCGAGAGACCAATGGTACAGTCGACAGAGCCAAAACCCCTCGCGAAACCACGCTCAGTGAGGCGCTATGCCAGCAGATTTGCGGACTGTTGCTAGGCTGTCTAGCCCGTTGAGACGACGTTTGAAGTCACCCAGGTTAAAGGATTCGGGAAACACACTCGCCGGGAGACAGTTCCACACCCTAGCGGTGCGACAAAGAAACGATTTTGAGAACCGATGGGTTCTCAAAAGCCCAATGTCAACAACAAAAGGGTTCTCTTTTTCTCTGCGGCGAGTGCTTCGAAGATAGGTTTTTTTTTTTATGTAATCCCGTATGGGTGGCTGTGTCGGAGGGGCCGAAGCGCATGCTCCGACCAGCCAATATCACTTCCGAGAAGGTAGGTGCCATACAGGAGACTTCCATGAATTGCTGGCTATACTGGACTAGAGGAGAACACAACCGAGGCTGCTATGCGGCCATCTTACATCCAGTACGGTGGTACCAACCAAGGTTGGATGGCAAGGAATAAGGGAAGCCCGAGCAGCGTCCATGATAGTACCTGTAGAACAGACTAAGTGACCCTACAAATCGTCTGTGACTGAGAGACTCCAGATCATCAATACGGCTGCATTATATTTAGGAAAAGTTTACATCTGCAGAAGACAACGTCGCCGCCCGTACGGATGGGGCATTTTTTTTGGACAAATTATGTACTTGGAAAAAAAATCTTATTATTATTATCAATTTCATTTATTTAATTACTCTATTCGAGAAATGACAGCCTAACCAAAACAACATAAAAAAAAAACGGAAATTTTTACATCACTCCAGATGGCCTGCAGGGATTTTGGTTCATGGTTCTTTTATTCACCAGTGGTGAAATGGGATAATTTTCACCACTGGTAGTGGTATGTGAATACCATTGTGTCATTTGACCACTGGTAGTCAGCTGAGAAATTGGAGTGCCAACTGACCACCAGTGGTAAGATTTGGTGGTCAGATGGTCCGAAGCCAAATATTACACCTATATATTTCCACTTAAAAATCTAAAATTATAGCGTAGAAAAATTTACAGATTAGGTGGGCAGTATAAAAGTGGGGAATGGTGGGGTGGGGGAAGTGAGGAAGGGGGAAGGGGGATCATGTGGTTTGTTATGTATGTGCGAAGGTGTGTGTGAGATTACGTGTGTGCAGTTGACTATTTCATTTGGCGTCGTGTGCTCCTGAACTCCTTATCAACATAATGCTACCTTCGCTCAGTTTTTTTCTTGTGAAAACTGATTTTCTCAGGGATGACACTTAACTAGATGAACTTGGAAAATAAAACATTATATAAATACAAAAATTCATCCAAAAAAGTTGCTAGGGCCGTTACGAGAAAACAATTATATATACCTACATATAATAACTCACTTAAAGTAATGGGATTGTTAAATGATTTCATAAACTACTCGGACACTATTAAATATCTTTATATATACAGTAATTTACATAAAATTTGATTTTTTCAATTAACTCTATATGAATTTTATTCAGAACGCAACGTCTAAAAATATTACCTACCTTGAATCTCTAACGAATTGTAGCTCTTTTCCTTGATCGCTTTGCGGGGTTAGCTGAAATAATATACACGAATTCAAACGTTTTGTTTAATAATAATTATTATTATTTATTTCAGGAATTATAATAACATTGGATTAGTTTGATATTACTCGGTTGTTTTCCCCCTATATACTGTTTAAGCCTTAATTGTTTCTTTGTTGATAAGTACATCATTTTATAACCCGTACAAAAAAAATTATAATGGAAAAATAACTAATAACGTTAAAAATAATAAAAAGTCCGAAAATCATACATAACCAAAACTATAAATTTTAAAATAATATTAAAAACTTAAAGTTTTAGTTTTTTACAAATTATGCAATCATACTATTTTTAGACACTGTTAATTAATTAGTGAGAGATACATGTCTAAAATAAAAAAAATTAGGCCTAAGTATATCTTTTATGTAAGTAAAGTGCAAAAAAAAAATTACGTGTGGCCACAGATTAAGCAGATACCCTTAATATATGAAATATTTCAGAAGAATATTCCCTAATTAGACTGAGAAAATAGAACCGGACCGCGTTGTATGGAAATTTGTCACTTCATTATCCTCTTAAGAGGATTCATATGGCAAAAGAAAGATTGAGTCGGCGGCACTGAGCAATCGAGCGCAGTGCGAGTGTTTATAAGGTGAATTTTGTAGTTTTTGTTTGTTTAAAAATTATTAGGATTTGTTTTTTTTTTTTTCAAATAATGCTGCTTTAGTGTCTAGAAAATTAAATTCCCTATACAATGACGTAAATTTTATTCCAAAATAATTATCCAGTATGGAGCTAGCTCGACCTATGAAATTAAAATAGAGTCACATTCAGAAATTTTTTTCACCGTGAAAAAAATACTGTAAATTTAAAAAGCCTGCTTCAGGGTTTACTACATTGTAATCTACATACATAGTTTACCTTACCTAGTACCGTGTGGGGCCGGTACTTAAAAAGAATAGCCCCACTGCATCTCTCCCCGTGCATGTCGTAAGAGGCGACTAAGGGATAAGGACAAGATACTGCGCTAAAGGGCGACAGGATAGCCACTTCTCACCTTGGCGCAGTCCTTCCACCGAGTCATGCAGCAGGTGGGTTCTTCGTGTCTTACTTGCTGCTTGATAGTTGTCTTGTCCGTATACTGCGTGGTGGTCGGTGTTGTGCTGTAATTTACCAGAGTCCTTATAGCACAACACCGATTACTCTGCTTACCCTGATTGTCGGGATGCAGCGTGTGTTATGTATGTATGTATGTAATCTAGTTTCAAAAAATACGGAACCCTAAACATTTTTTTTTTCATATTATAATACTTCATAGGACTAAATTTTTGTTTGAAGTTTAAAAAATGTAACAATTTTCGTTTAATGTCCTATAGAATCCTCTTAATTACCTTGCTAACATTGTGTTCGGTCGACAATTTCTGAATGACGTCGACGATGCTGGGGCAATCGTTGACGGCGACGCAACGGCCGACTTCACCTTTGGGTGTGACGCAGGCAGGGGGGGGGCTCGACGACGCTGAAACATACGCACATAGCAGCCTCCTCGGTAGCTCAGTGGCGCGGTCGGTCGACTGTTATTAAGCAACCCTGGACGCGGTCAGTACTTGGATGGGTGACCGCTCGACCGTTGTAGGCGGACCGCGGTTCGGATTCCATGTTAAACTGTAGGTCTACTTGGTAGAGTTTATCCCGCCCGGGTTGGTACCACCGCACTGAATGAAACGTCGTCGGTGGAAACGGCTATGTAAATAGTTCGTGTTTTCCGTCCAGTTCAGTGTAGCCGACATGAAGTGAAGGGAAGCACTGACCTAGTTCACCCGGTGTTATGGGCTGACATCGATATTGTAGGTGATGTAGCCAACCGTGTCAGTTTCCATTAAAAGAACAAGGTGCGGCGGTACTTCACGGCGGACCAAAAACTAACGTTGCATAAAACGCAGGTTAGGTCTTGCTTGGAGTACTGCTCGCACCTGTGGGATGGCTCAGCTAAATATCCGCTTGCGCTGCTAGACTCAATCCAGCGTCGTGCCGTGCGACTTGTGGATGACCCTGTAGTGTCGCGCGACTTAGAACCGCTGCAACTCCGTAGGGACGTCGGCCCCTTATGTGTGTTCTATCGTCTGTTTCACGGGGAGTGTTCGGAGGAGATGTTTAACGCCATTCCTTCGATCCTCATACCACCTCCGCACTACGCGTACTGGGCAGGGGATTGACTATTTCTTTTGACCTTTTTGTACAATGACATATGTTTGATTTTAATGTGTCGCACTTGTAGTATTTAAATATTTTGTACATTTTAAATTTTCTATGTTTTGACGATGGCCTATTTTTGCTTGGATCGAAATAGAAAAATAAGAAATTTGTTTATAAAATCTGACCTGTCTAAGTGTACAAATATACCAAAAAGACCAATAAATAATTGAATTGAATTGAATTGATGCACGCCTGTACAATCCACCTACCACGTATCGTAGGATCGTAACATGCGATACCAACCGGTTCTGTATGTATTTTATTCACAGAACCGGGAAAATGTCGAACGCACTCCCTGCACAGCTATTTCCTCCCAAACTCCCAAGTACAGCCTATTGCGTGAAAAGGCTCCTGTCAGGCCGTCATGGCGTTCGCAATCCTCGTGCATCACAGAATGTCCATGGGCATCATTAGACACCTACTTGTAGGTGAAACGATGCCACATATCGCGATATCCATAAAAAAAACATGTCGCGCTCTCGATAAAATAATACAACATCATCACACCTGTCTCTCACTGGGGCGTGCGGAGACGACAGCACATCTATGATGTCTGGGAGAAAGTCTGAATAAACGTAATAAGCTAAAAACATCACATGTTTCAGCTTATTACGTTTATTCAGACTATATATTTACCCGAAGTACAGTCTCGGGTCCTTCGAAAGGGCCGTGAATGGGCACCTGCCAGGCCGGCGGCATGGCATTCGCAACCCCCGCATTCGACCGAATATCCATGGGTGGCCCGGCCCCACATGTCGCGCTTTCAATAAAAAAAATCATATTTTAAATATTGTAACGTGTGTATTTACCCGCTTCGAGATATCCGCACCAGGAAGCAAGAAGAGTCCACAGTATTGGCCGCCACATCTTCAATCTGTATACTGATGAGGAGGCTGTGACGCCAAATCCAGTCGCGCTGGTTTGCTACATTCAAAATCACCATACGGTCATAAAACTGTCGTCATGTGAACATTATGCATGGTTTTTTTAAATAAATTTATTATCTATACAAAGATAAACAAAACTTACTTCTCCGAGACGAGAATCGTGAGTGGCTCAGATGAGATCTCTTGAACGACTGTGTGAGGCCGATTTCTGAATACGTCTCGTGTTTTCCTGTTGTGGCGGCAAGGTGCCTTGGGGGTTTATCGAGATTATTAAACCTGTTGGGTATTTTTGTGCTAGACACTTACAATCACGCTGTATCCTTACAACAGTACAAGTACAGTACTGTATCCCGGCCTGCTCCAATTGGCAGCATGGTATACCTATGTATATACTACTTACCTGACTGCATAATTAGTTAACTCTTGACTAGGTACCATTAGTATCTAAATTTTATTAACCCTTGAGAACTTGATACTTGAAGTATCTTAATATTAATTTATATTTATTTTTGACAATTATACTACATTGTAATATGTTTAATATACAAACATAATTATGTTGATACAAATTACGTATCAAAGTTTGACAAAGGCTCTTTACACCTGATTCACTTAATTAATAAGTCTTTGTAGTCAGAACTCTCAGCAAAATTGTTGATCTTGCTCTCGGGCTGTGTTTTCGATAGACTATTGGCGGTGTTATTATGTGGCTAGTCACTAAGTACTTGTAAAAATATGTATGAAAAAAATATACCCTGTGAAGTTTCTTGTCGGTTCTTCTTCGTGGTAGTAATCGAACCGGATAGAACAAATTGTGACAAGTTCGAGTGCAGTTTAACTGCCTATGAATGATCTATAAACAATACAATACAATCGAAGTAAGCAGAGTAATCGGCTTTGAGCTTCAAGAACTCGTATACATTCAGCCCAACACCGACCACCGCGCCTAGCAAAGTATTCGTACAAGATTACAAGCAGCCAGTAAGGCACGAAGACTCACCAACTGCATGACTCGTTGTACCGTGGCAAAGTGACAGGTGACTAGCCTATCGCCTTTTAGCACGCTATCTTGTCCGTGGCGGCCGTGGACAGGAAAACGGAGTGTGGGAAGACCACCCGCCAGGTGGGACGACAACATCAAGTACGTCGGCGGAAAGAAGTGGTTCTGTACCGCTGAACACCGGGAGGACTGGAGGAAAATTGGAAAGGCTTATGTCCAGCAGTGGACGCTTACACGCTGGCTGACTGACTGACTTGTCCTTATCCCTTAGTAGCATTTTCCAGTTTGCAGAAATGAGAGATGCAGTGGGTGTTGTTCTTTTTAAGTACATTTCACGTATTACCACCCAATGCGGTTTTACGTAATGTATATCTCCATTTAATAGGTAGGATGTGTGAATTTGATGTGTCAAAAGACACATTATCGTTATTGCGGGTTTCCTGTGTCTATCATGTTCGTGGTTTTCCGTTTTCACATTTTCCTTGCACTTTGCACTGGTCATGATTAGAGCGGTGCCATAATCCTTTTTTCATTGCTATGATTGGCAGTTGAATCTTGTATGTTAGTGTCTATTGGCGGCGTAGAGATAGATAGATAGAAATACTTTATTGCTCATCAAAACATTTAACACTAACAAACTATAAGTAATTTACATGAGGGGCAAAGGCGGACTTATCCCTTACAGGGATTTCTCCCAGTCAACCTTTGGATGTTTGAGAGTCGTATGTTGTGAGATATATAGTAGGTAGTAGCAAAAGACTTCAGTGTGGCAATGTAAAATATAATATATGGGAAATAACTATGATAAACTATAATATATACTATATATAAGTACATACTAATTAATTAAACGTAGAAATAGCAAATAATAAATTAAATTAAATATATAAAACTATAAATTAAATACATATGAATTACAGTACGGCGGCGTAGAGTATAGTGTAGAGCGGCGGGTGGCCGAGTGGTTTGGGCATCGGCTTCTCATGCGAGAGGTCCGCGGTTATAATCCGGTCGGCGTGTACCAATGAGTTTTTTCTGACGAAAAAATTTACGTGCATGCCTACACCTGCTGCTTCACCGTTCGGAACCGGTGTAAAACTGTACTTCCCTTGCCCCTTACTAGATGGTAGGCTCAAATTGTAGCCGACTGGGTTGGTACCACCGTACTGGATGTAAGATGACCGCATAGGAAATAAAACATTCTTTACTTTACTTCACTATCTTTGTTTGTCAAAACTTAAATCTTGACTTCGCTCCTGATCCAGTCGACGTATTCTGAGACCTTCGTGTAGACATCGATGCCGCAGGACCTGGGCCCGAAGCTGGTGACGCCGACCACCTCGAACCTGTCGTAGCCGGCGCTGTTCAGCATGAGCGGACCGCCGGAGTTGCTCGCGCAGGAGTCCTTGCTGTGGTGCGTGCCGGCGCACATTTGCTTCTCCCAGAGCTGGATGACGCTTCTGGGCGCGTAGTAGAACTGCTGGCAGGCTGTTCCGTTCACGTACGGCGACCGGACGTTCTGTTTGACGGCACTCCTGGTGGCGGCGATGCCCCAATACATAACATATATTTTTTACAGATTTTTTATCTTTATCAATAGCTCAATAATTTCGTTTAAAGTTTACCTTTTGAGTCTTATTTGCGCCTTAAGGCTTAAATTCAGCATCCTAGCCGTGCGGGCAGGATTAGATCTGTGCGATAATCCTTTTTTCATTCCTACGAATGGCATTGTAATCTGGTATGTTGTTTGTATTATATCATGTCTTTTGTAAAACTGTGTGTTGGAAAATAAAATATTCATGACTTTACTTCACTAACTTTATTTATCAAAACTTAAATCTTGACTTCGCCCCTGATCCAGTCGACGTATTCCGAGACCTTCGTGTAGACATCGATGCCGCAGGACCTCGGACCGAAGCTGGCGACGCCGACCACCTCGAACCTGTCGTAGCCGACGCTGTTCAGCAGGAGCGGACCGCCTGAGTTGCTCGCGCAGGAGTCCTTGCTGTGGTGCGTGCCGGCGCACATTTGCTTCTCCCAGAGCTGGATGACGCTTCTGGGCGCGTAGTAGAACTGCTGGCAGGCGGTTCCGTTCACGTACGGCAGCCGTACGTTCTGTTTGACGGCACTCCTGGTGGCGGCGATGCCCCAGCCGGCCGCGCGAAGCTCCGACGAGGCGTCGAGCGGCGTGTGCGGAGACGGCAGGCATATCGGCCGAATGTAATCTGCAAGGAGTGGCAGTCGTGTACAGGCTGATTCGACAATTACTGCCCAAAATGTTAAGATGAGGGAGAGAATGATGAAAGAGATGGTTCTGGAACTTTTTAGCAACTTTCGACTTAGTAATTTTCTTAAAAAAAAAAGATAATCATAATTGTAGACGTACATTTATGTGACGATAAATAAAATAAAAATTCTAACGAACTGAGGCCGTCGAGGGAATTCCTCTATGACTCTGGCGGTAGGTCAACCCGGATCGTGGCAGTCTCGAGAGAAATTAATTTTGTTTGTTTTGTTTTAGTTTAGGTAATTTTAATTTGATTCAGCCCTCGAACAGACAGACGGCGTTAGTAATAGGGTCCCGTACGACGGATACGGAACCCTAAAAACTGGACTAGAGGAGAACACTAAGCTAAAGGAAGGCGTATTAAATAAGGTGCGACGGTACTTCACGCCGGGCCAAAGGCTGCTTTTGTATAAATCCCAGATTAGGTCCTGCTTGGAGTACTGCTCGCACTTGTGGGATGGCTCAGCCAAATACCAGATTGCGCCTTTGGACTGGATCCAGCGTTGAGCCGTGCGACTAGTGGATGACCTCGACATGTCCCGCGATCTAGAACCACTGCAACTTCGGAGGGATGTCGGCGCCCTAAGTGTGTTCTATCGCTTATTCCAAGGGGAGTGCTCGGAGGAGCTGTTTAACGCGATCCCGCCGTCCCCTTTCCACCTCCGTACAACGCGCACTGGGCAGGGATTGCATCCCTATACGCTGGACTTACCGCGGATGCGTACTAATCGGTTCTGCAGATCCTTCCTCCACAGAACCGGTAAACTCTGGAACGCTCTCCCTGCCCACATATTTCCCCCCAAGTATAGTCTCGGGTCCTTCAAGAGGGGCGTGAATGGGCACCTGTCAGGCCGGCATGGCATTCGCAGCCCCCGCATGCGACCGAATGTTCATGGGCGTCGCTAGACACCTTATGGGTGACTCGGCGCCACATGTCTTACTATAAAAAATATAAAAAAACACAGCCGACATTGTTAACGACAAAAGAGAAGTAAGCGTGTAATATGAGGTGAAGTCACGGGTGTAGCGTGCAACGAGCAGTTGACTCGGCACCAAGTCAGGTTCTATATACAATCTTTGTGAATAATGTCTAATTACGTCACAGGGCTTACTGATGATGACATTTGCCGCGTCTGTATTGTTCGACTCCCCAGGTGTGACAATACGAGCTGGTGAGCCAATAGGAAAATGAGTAATTGAAAGTGCATGTCATATCAATCTTGATTATTATTGGTAATATACGGTGGAATTTATATGTCGATTGATCATATTATTCAGGTTCAGATAATGTCTAATTACGTCACAGGGCTTAATGATGATGACATTTGCCGCGTCTGTATTGTTCGACTCCCCAGGTGTGACAATACGAGCTGGTGAGCCAATAGGAAAATGAGTAATTGAAAGTGCATGTCATATCAATCTTGATTATTATTGGTAATATACGGTGGAATTTATATGTCGATTGATCATATTCAGGTTCAGATAATGTCTAATTACGTCACAGGGCTTAATGATGATGACATTTGCCGCGTCTGTATTGTTCGACTCCCCAGGTGTGACAACACGAGCTGGTGAGCCAATAGGAAAATGAGTAAGTAATTGAAAGTGCATGTCATATCAATCTTGATTATTATTGGTAATATACGGTGGAATTTATATGTCGATTGATCATATTCAGGTTCAGATAATGTCTAATTACGTCACAGGGCTTAATGATGATGACATTTGCCGCGTCTGTATTGTTCGACTCCCCAGGTGTGACAACACGAGCTGGTGAGCCAATAGGAAAATGAGTAAGTAATTGAAAGTGCACGTCATATCAATCTTGATTATTATTGGTAATATACGGTGGAATTTATATGTCGATTGATCATATTATTCAGGTTCAGATAATGTCTAATTACGTCACAGGGCTTAATGATGATGACATTTGCCGCGTCTGTATTGTTCGACTCCCCAGGTGTGACAATACGAGCTGGTGAGCCAATAGGAAAATGAGTAATTGAAAGTGCATGTCATATCAATCTTGATTATTATTGGTAATATACGGTGGAATTTATATGTCGATTGATCATATTATTCAGGTTCAGATAATGTCTAATTACGTCACAGGGCTTAATGATGATGACATTTGCCGCGTCTGTATTGTTCGACTCCCCAGGTGTGACAATACGAGCTGGTGAGCCAATAGGAAAATGAGTAATTGAAAGTGCATGTCATATCAATCTTGATTATTATTGGTAATATACGGTGGAATTTATATGTCGATTGATCATATTCAGGTTCAGATAATGTCTAATTACGTCACAGGGCTTAATGATGATGACATTTGCCGCGTCTGTATTGTTCGACTCCCCAGGTGTGACAATACGAGCTGGTGAGCCAATAGGAAAATGAGTAATTGAAAGTGCATGTCATATCAATCTTGATTATTATTGGTAATATACGGTGGAATTTATATGTCGATTGATCATATTCAGGTTCAGATAATGTCTAATTACGTCACAGGGCTTAATGATGATGACATTTGCCGCGTCTGTATTGTTCGACTCCCCAGGTGTGACAGCACGAGCTGGTGAGCCAATAGGAAAATTAGTAATTGAAAGTGCATGTCATATCAATCTTGATTTATTATTGGTAATATACGGTGGAATTTATATGTCGATTGATCATTTCAGGTTCAGATATTTATTTCAGGCATGCATGCAGCATTTCCGCCTCGGTAGCTCAGTGTGCGGTCGGTCGACAGTCGGTCGTGATGATAAGCACACCTGGGCGCGGTCAGTACTTGGTTGGGTGACCGCTCGACTGTTGGAGGCTGACCGCGATTCCACGTAAAACTGTGGGCCCCTCCCTTCCATTCTTAACCTACCAGGTGGTATGGTATGGTTGACCCCCCCGGGTTGGTACAGCAAAAGCTTTAGGCAGTGTGGCTAAAGGGAATTTATTTATTTATTTATTTATTTATAATTATTATACATGACCTTACAGAGTTACCCAAAACATCATATATAGGAATTACCGATTCAGGTGCTTCATGACAGTATTTGCGAACTCCCGAACTGAGGAGGCAAATATGTCCAACTCCGGAACCTGTGCAGTCAATTCATTGAGCAGTGTCAAGGCACGACTAACTGGTGAGTGGCGTAGTAAGTTTGTCCGCGACTTGGGCACTAGAAACAATGGATGACTCCTCGCCCGACGGTAGTTGTCAGGCACGAACACTGATACAGAACCAAGCACCGAAGGGTTGTGAATGGAGCCGTTCAGTAGTTTGTACACGTGAACAAGAAGTGACAGAGTCCTTCTCACTTCCAACGTGTAGGGAGACCAAACAATTGCATTCGACTCCAATTTACTGCGTACAAATGAATTATAAAGAAGTTTTATTACTTCTATTGTACGAAAGTCGGCCGATTGTCTGAGGACAAACTTTCTTTCTATCATTTGTTTTGATTTACGTTTTGAGGACAAATCCAAGGTTCCTAAAAGAGGCCTTGCAAAGTTTATTACCGGGAACGACCCGGTACTGGGTTTATTGAAAGCGCCACATATGGCGCCGAGCCACCCACAAGGTGTTTAACGACGCCCATGGACATTCGCTCGTATGAGGGGGTTGCGAATGCCATGCCGGCCTGACAGGTGCCCATTTAATCCCCTCTCGAAGGATCTGTGACTGTCAGTCAGTCAGTCAGTCAGTCAGCGTGTAAGCGTCCACTGCTGGACATACGCCTCTCCAATTTTCCTCCAGTCCTCCAGTCTGTGACTGTACTTGGGGGGGGGGGGGGGGGGGGGGGGAATATATGTGCAGGGAGAGCGTTCCAGAGTTTACCGGTTCCTTAGTTAGAGGAAACATCTCGAGAATAAGTATTATATGCATATAGTTACTTACAAATAATTCACGATACCACTGCATATGTTCGTTGAATCAATTAGGTATTTTGGTGTCACCGTATTGATGACTGTTTTAAATAATCTCCGAAGCGTAATAACGAGATTTTTATCTAGTAAAATATACAGCATTCAAAGGCCTCGGCAAGGCCTATATAATTTTGTGAACATATCAAATCGGTTCCATTCATTTGAAAGGGCCACCGCTAAGCGACAGAGGTCATTACCTGTGGGAAAATTGAAAATGAAATCACCTGTTAGCAGTTAGTACATGCGCACGTCACACGTTTTCCCCTGTGGTATAGGCAGAGACAATAGCCACGATCCTGCCTGACACGTCTGCCATAGTTCAGATAATTTGGCCCCTTTTCAACACCCGTAATGTTTTAAACCTTAGTATGTAAATTATATTTAAAAAAAAGCTCTATAAGGTTTCTTGCCCGAATCTTCGTTATACATTGCACTAGCTTTTGCCCGCGGCTTCGCTCGCGGTAGACTCGGTTTAATAGCAAATCCGATTAAACGCAAATAATGATAATAAATGTTCTGATGCAATAACTCTGGTAAATTACAGCACAACACCGACCACTACGTTTAGCTATGTATTAGATCACGAAGATGGTGGATCTTCGTGATCTATGCATGACTCGGTGGAAGGACCGCGCCATGGTGAGAGGTCGTTAGCCTGTCGCCCTTTAGCATGGAATATTTTCCTTATCCCTTAGTCGACTTTTATGACATGCACGGGGAGAGATGCAGTGGAGCTATTCTTTTCAATTCCCTGCCCCACAGCAGGGTACGAAGAAAAAAATCTAGCAAAAAAATGGCAATGAAGGACCAGATCTGGCATGCGCTCCAAAAGCATGTGCCCGGCCTATCCCGTACAGGATAGGCGTGATGGATGATGCATGCATAAAAATAAAAATGACAAACATTGGATTTCAACGGATTTGGAGCGGAAACGTGGACCCTGACGATGGGCCTGGTCCACAAATTTAAAGTCGCTCAGCGAGCTATGGAAAGAGCAATGCTCGGCTTTTCCTTGACCGATAAAATCCGTAACGACGTGATACGTCAAAGAACTAAGGTAGTCGACATTGCTAAGAAAATAAGCAAGATGAAGTGGCAGCGGGCTGAGCACATCTGTCGTAGACCCGACAACCGATGGGGTAGACGGGTGCTCGAATGGAGGCCACGTACAAGCAAACGTAGCGTGGGACGCCGCCCGGCTAAGTGGAGAGATGACCTAAAAAAGTTAGCCGGGAGTGGATGGATGAGAAGAGCGGAAGACCGCGTGTGTTGGCGTGCCTTGGGAGTGGCCTATGTTTTTTTTTTATGGAAACTGACACGGTTGGCTAGATCACCTACAACATCCGTGATGTCAGCCCATAACACCGGATGAACTTGGTGCCACGTCAGTGATTCCCTTCGGTCATGCCGGCTGCACTGAACTGGGCGGAAAACACAAACTATTTACATAGCCGTTTCGACCGACCTTTCATTCAGTGTGGTGGTACCAACCCGGGCGGGTTAAACCCTACCACCTAGTAATATAAGAAGGGAGCCATATCCCTTAGTCGCCTTTTACGACATACACGGGGAGAGATGCAGTGGGGCTATTCTTTTAAAGTACCGGCCCCACACGGAACAAATTGTTTCTCCAATGTCTCTAACCTGTATACGGCGCTTTAGTAGATAGCTTGACCAATGCGATGTCGTCTCTGCGTTTGACCGCGTCGTATAGCGGGTGCGCTATGGTCTTCTCTATGGGTATGACGCTGATGGCGTCAGCGCACCTGGTGGCACCCGCGTCTTCGGTCACGCAGTCCAGTAGCGATGATGTGTCGTACTCGCCCAGGCGGACGCTCACGCTGCGGAGACAAGCTGTCTTACTATTTACGTGAGACCAAACCCGTTCGTTTGCTACAACCACCACCGCCCTGAATGAAGTTCGCCCGAAACGGCTATGACATTTTTTTATGAAAACTGACATGGCTTACTATCATCATGCACAACATCCATGATTGCGGCCTAAAACCTTGAAACCTTGTTAAAGTAGGTGCCATGGCAGTGCTTCCCTTTTTTTATGGAAACTGACACGGTTGTCTACATCACCTACAACATCGGTGATGTCAGCCCATAATACCGGGTGAACTAGGTGCCATGTCAGTGCTTCCCTTCATTTCATGTCGGCTATACTAAACTGAACGGAAAACACGAACTATTTACATAGCCGTTTCGACCGACGTTTCGTTCAGTGCGGTGGTACCAACCCGGCCGGGGTAAACCCTACCACCTAGTAAGGTAAAAAGGGAAGGGACCTACAGTTTAACGTGGAATCCAAATCACGGCCAGGTTAAACGGTGGATCGATCACCCATCAAAGTTCTGACCGCGCCCAGTTGTTCTTAAGATCACGAACGGCGGTCGAGCGATCGCACCACTTAGCTATCAAGGCTGGGACTTCTACTGTATTTAAAACAGCGACTTGTTACTTTCCCCCTATTCCTTGATTTCAAACTCTTAAACTAGAAGAAACAGGAAGACTCACGGAGTGCTGACTTTGAGGACGGCGTCCGTGACGCAGTGCGCGGCGGTGAGCACGTACTGCGAGCTGACGAGGACCCCTCCGCACAGCATCTGCACCGTGTTGTTTCTGCGGTACTCGATGAGCGCGAGCCACGGATGCTGCTCTAGGGACGCCTTGTTTCCCACTCCTGTGGGAAGTCATAATCTCATTTTTTTATGTAATCCGGTATGGGCGGCTGAGTTGGAGGGGCCAAAGGGCATGCTCCGACCAGCCAATATCACCTCCGAGAAGGTAGGTGCCATACCGGAGACTTCCCTGGATTGCTGGCTATACTGAACTAGAGGAGAACACAACCGAGGCTGCCATGCGGACATCTTCATGGTGAATCCTTGGCAATTGGCCTTGATATTGCCAAGGCATTTGACCGAGTTTGGCACAAGTCGCTCTTGGGCAAATTGCCGGCTTACGTACTTCCTTCTGGCCTCTGTGACTGGGTCGCCGACTTCCTACATGGGCGTAGCATTCAGGTCCTAGTGGATGGTTGCTCGACGGACGCCATGTCAGTGAACGCCGGCGTACCACAAGGATCTGTGTTGTCACCCACGCTGTTTCTTCTGCATATCAATGATATGCTGTCTCTGGGCAACATACATTGTTATGCAAATGACAGTACGGCACACGGATCCTACACCAGTCACCCTTCAGCCAGTCGGGATGTTGTGGATGAGAAGAGGCGAAGACTTGTGTCTGAGCTCGAACACACACTCGGCTCTATTTCCGAATGGGGCCGTAGTAATTTGGTCGAGTTCAACGCTTCCAAGACACAAGTTTGCGCGTTCAGTGCGAAGAGAGTGGCGTTCACACCGGCTCCTTCATTCCAAGGCAATTCGCATAAATTAAGCGAACACCTCGGGGTCTTCGGAGTCGAACTGTCGCACGACCTGAACTTTCGTCGCCATATCGAGGGGAAGGCCAAGCTGGCTTCTAAAAAGCTGGGCGTACTCAATAAGGTGTGACGGTACTTCACGCCGGACCAAAAGCTGCTTCTGTATAAATCGCAGATCAGGTCCTGCTTGGAGTACTGCTCGCACCTGGGGATGGCTCTGCCAAATACCAGCTTGCGCCTCTGGACTCAATCCAGCGTCGAGCCGTGCGACTAGTGGGTGACCCCGAAGTGTCCTGCGATCTAGAACCACTGCAACACCGTAGGGATGTCGGCTCCCTAAGTGTGTTCTATCACTTATTCCATGGGGAGTGCTCGGAGGAGCTGTTTAATGCGATCCCGCCGTCCCCTTTCCACCTTCGCACCACGCGCACTGGGCAGGGATTGCATCCCTACACGCTGGACTTACCGCGGATGCGTACCAATCGATTCTGCAGATCTTTCCTCTACAGAACCGGTAAACTCTGGAACGCTCTCCCTGCCCATATATTTCCCCCCAAGTACAGTCTCGGGTCCTTCAAGAGGGGCGTGAATGGGCACCTGTCAGGCCGGCATGACATTCGCAACCCCCGCATACGACCGAATGTCCATGGGCGTCGTTAGACACCTTATGGGTGGCTCGGCGCCATATGTCGCGCTGTCAATAAAAAAAAAATCTTACATCCAGTATGATGGTTCCGACCCAGTCGTCTGCAATTTGAGCCTACCACCTAGTAAGGGGCAAGGGAAGGGACCTACAGTTTTACACCGGTTCCGAACGGTGAAGCAGCAGGTGTAGGTATGCACGTAAATTTTTTCATCAGAAAAAAACTCATTGGTACACGCCGACCGGATTCCAACCGCGGACCTCTCGCATGAGAAGCCGATGCCCAAACCACTCGGCCACCTGCCGCTCAGTCCCATTTTGATGTGTAAACATCTGTACCGGGTCCCTGAGGATGTTTGAGGTTATTGCGATTCGGTCACTCGTGACGCGTCACACGCGTCACGTTCACGTAATGTTTACGCATCAGCCGTGAGTTTCAGCACTTAGACTTGTCTTTTAATGGAACCTGACGTGATTGACTGCATCACCTACTCTACTACATCCGCGTTGTCAGCCCAGCATAGCTCGTTCCCTAACGGTGCTTCACTTCGTTGTGAGAACTTCGAAATTGCAAATCCATATTCGTGGAAGATCAATTAAAGAGTGACAGATTTGTGTTTTATTGATAGCGCGACATATGGCGCCGAGCCACCCATAAGGTGTCTAACGACACCCATGGACATTCGGTCGTACGCGGGGGTTGCGAATGCCATGCCGGCCTGACGGGTGCCCATTCACGCCCCTCTTGAAGGACCCGAGACTGTACTTGGGGGGAAATATATGGACAGGGAGAGCGTTCCAGAGTTTACCGGTTCTGTAGAGGAAAGATCTGCAGAATCGATTTGTACGCATCCGCGGTAAATCCAGCGTGTAGGGATGCAATCGCTGCCCAGTGCGCGTGGTGCAGAGGTGGAAAGGGGACGGCGGGATCGCATTAAACATCTCGTCCGAGCACTCCCCATGGAATAAGCGATAGAACACACTTAGGAAGAACACTTAGATAGATAAGTTGTTTTATTTTAAGACGCAGACAATATATTATAATATCAAAGCACATGGTTGTTTTCATTACCTCAGGTTAAGTTTCTTCGAACAGTTATTAATTTCTCGGTTATACCTTAGATTTAATAATTAATCTACGATAGCGGAGGTAGAGTGACTCTCATGCATTTGCCATCAGTTTTTCTGTAGAGAATCGAACCCATACGGCGGTGCTCAACGATCAGATGAATGAAGACATTCAGACACAACCGACGGCATCTCTCCTGGCGAAATCACGCTCAGTGAGGCGCCATGCCAGCTATTAGGGCGGCATAAAGGTGGTCAGATAAAATTGTTCCCGGGCCTTTTGAAGACACCCAGGTATTAGGAGTCAGGAAACACGCTCCCCGCAGGCAGCTACCGTTTAGCCGAAGGTGGTGACATCGGCCGACAACAAAATAAATAAAAAATGCAGACCTGTGCCTCGGTTGCTTTTGACGTCCACGCCGCAGCAACTGCTCGGGTCCTCGAATCCGTGATCAGACGTGCACAGCGTCGTCGGGTCCGGCGTGTCGTCAATGAACAGGCTGAAGTCCGGTGCCTCCTCGACGGACAACGCTGGACCAGCGGGCTGTCCATCAGACAGCGTAGGGCTCGAGAGCTGTGCTTGAGGAGGCGAAGAACCCTCCGCCGAGGGCGTATCGGTCTGGATCTTGCAGCACACTCCGTAGGGAAAGGGTCCGTAGCATCTGTTAGGTAGGTAGCTTATTACTTATTATTTATTGTTGTTACTCTAAGATTGGTTATACATACATTTATATCACACACGCTGAATCCCGACAGTCGGGGTAAGCAGAGTAATCGGTGTTGTGCTGCAAGAGCTCTGGTAAATTACAGCACCGACACCGACCACCACGTTTCGCAAAGTATTCGAACAAGATTCAATCGATCAAGCAGCAAGTAAGGCACGAAGACCCACCAGCTGCATGACTCGGTGGAAGTACCGTGCCAAGGTGAGAGGTGGCGAGCCTGTCGCCCTTTGGCACGGTATCGTATCCTTATCCTATTAGTCGCCTTTTACGACATGCATGGGGAGACATGCAGTGGGGCTATTCTTTTTAAGCACCGGCCCCACACGGTGCCGGTCTAAGATTGGTTCTCTCTCGAAACTGGACAATAGATCCTGTTTCCCATAGCACAGGGAATCCTAAAATTGGAAACAGGGCTCCACTAGAAACTACGTACAATAGAGAAAAGCAATTGTAACCCTACGAACGGGATGGGCGGGTTGGTACCACCGCACTGAATGAAACGTCGGTCAAAACGGCTATGTAAATAGTGTAGCCGGCACGATCAAAGGGGGAAGCACTGACATGGCACCTAGTTCACCCGGTGTTATGGGCTGACATCACGGACGTTGTAGGTGATGTAGCCTACCGTGTCAGTTTCCATAAAAAAAAATAAAAAAAAGGGATACGGAAACCTAACAATGTTTTAAAAGGTATACACACCTACAGTGCCACATGTGGCTGACGTTGAATATATACAAGTCTTTTAACAAGTCATTGTAGGTTCTATATACTTCCTTACCTTTAATAAAATCCAACGTCTGCTTTCTGTCTGTATGTCTGTCTGTCTGTCCGCTTATAACTCGAGAACCACTGAACCGATTTTAATAAAACAAAATTCTACGGATAGCTTGATTCTTCCCATCAACTATAGGCTACTTACTATCACGCTAAATAGCTTATGAGGTTAGCAGTGAAGTGAAATATGAGAGCGGGCGGAGCCGCGGGCACAGCTTGTGCATAGATAAAAGCGAGTATAGTTTACTTGGACTGGCGCAGGAAGGTGAGGTCCTTCTCCGGTATCGGCTTGTGAGTGAGCAAGGGCAGCAGTGGCGCGCATGTGCGCACGTCCACGCACGTCCCCGCGTGCCCGTCCGGCGTTATGCATATCTTGCTCTCTGCACAACAGTTACAAATAAATTGAAGGCATTTTTTTAAATGTAAACCAACATGGGTGTGTGTGCCGAGAGACCAATGGTGCATTCGACAGAGCCAAAAACA
Source organism: Nematopogon swammerdamellus (assembly GCA_946902875.1). NCBI lineage: Eukaryota > Metazoa > Arthropoda > Insecta > Lepidoptera > Adelidae > Nematopogon > Nematopogon swammerdamellus. The sequence continues at coordinate 13,273,577 of OX336359.1, forward strand.
CCTCTCCTCGAGAAACCACGCTCAGTTAGGTGCCATGCCAACAGATTTGCGGACTGTTGCCAGGCTGTCTAGCCTGTTAATACGACGTTTGAAGACACCCAGTTTAAAGGATTCAGGAAACACACTCGCCGGAAGACAGTTCCACACCCTAGCGGTGCGACAAAGAAACGATTTAGAGAACCGATGGATTCTCAAAAGCCCAATGTCAACAACAAAAGGGTGCTGAGGCATACTTTATTGCTCCAATAAAATGGTTTACAGAAAACCACGGTAGATACAATTACATACAAAGACATAGCGTCACGCCTGTTTCCCGGTGGAGTAGGCAGAGACAATGGATCTCCACGTGCCACGATCATGAAACACCTCTGCCGCCTCTTCCACTCTTTTTGTTTTGTTTTATGGAAACTGACACGGTTGGCTACATCACCTACAACATCCGTGATGTCAGCCCATAACACCGGATGAACTTGATGCCACGTCAGTGTTTCCCTTTATTTCATCAACTATACTCTCGTAATGTTCTTTGTGCATGCTCGTCGGTTACGGGTACTAAGCACTGGGCCAATTTTGAGGAAATGCCCGATCTGGTCCAGGTACGTGCGTTTAGGGCGACCCTTCCGGACGCTTCCACTCACATTTGCTTCATAAATTTCTTTCGCTAGTCTCCTATCATCCATTCTTCCAACATGAGCGAACCACCGAAGCATTACTTTCTCCTTCAACCCTTGTCACTATATCTTCTTTCAGACCACAGCGCTCTCGCACTACACTATTTCTCAATCTATCTTTCATTGTAACTCCACACCACACAAATTCCTCGACAGGCGCATTTCCACAGCATTTATCCTGCTTTCATGCTTCGCCAATTACATTACGTTGTAAATACGAATTTATCCCTTAGGGAGATTTCCTCGTCTAATTTAACCTAACCCAACGTTTGGCTGTTTGAGAGGTTAATGTATGTTGTGTAAATATTAGGTAGGTTTATTTTATTTATTTAGAAAGCTGAGCCCATGGTTCCGATGGCGTTATTTTCTTGTTTGACAATGCCAGTTTAGTTAGACAAATCAATTCCATTCTCAACTAAAAAAATAAATTAGATTCTCTTTAGAATAGTATTTTTCATTTTATCTATCTTAAGTGGTGATAGTTTTTTTATTGAACACCAATTTATGCAAACTGAAACATATGAAAAGTGGTAAAATCGTTCAAAAATGCCTTTGCTATTTCCCTCGTCATTTTTTACCATGCATTTGTAATACGAAAAATGCTCCATTGAGCTTAGAGTCAATAAGCTCAATGGAGCTCAAAAATCATCTAAATAAATTGAAATACTTACAGAATAAATGGATTTTCACTGAACTATCTTTGAACATTCTAAATTTTGGGCCGTTGCCGTGCGCGAGCGTTTTTTGTATGGACGTATTTGTAACGAGGCGGGTAGATTTTAATAGCAAATGCATTTTCGAACGTTTTTACCACTTTTCACCCACTTATTTTTCAGAGAATTTACAAGATTATATTACAATAATCTATCACACATTATACCTTGAATCTTTACCTAACTATAAGCATATAAATTATAGTCAATATCTATTGAAATATGGCTATAGTTAGGATAATATAATGTGATGTTTTGCCTAGTACCCCCCCCCCCCCCCCCCCCTTATTACTTCAATGTGGCAGAAAACGTCAGTGAAAATCCCACGTGATATGGTTTAGTTGTTCTCAAGTTATATAAGCAAACATGGATCGACAACGGCGCGTCAGTCGTTACAGATTTTGAGCTTTATAATTAGTTAGGTTTCATAAAAAATTCATCACAGGAATGTAAGAGTTTAATAAATTTTCCAACCATTAAAAGTTAGCCCGAGACACGGCTTCTGACTGAAATCGTCCGTAAACCTCTTAATTAAAAATATTTTAATACGACACGAGTTTTTACTCAAAATATTAACGCGTAAAACCACTGGGATATTTTCAACTCACGGCCAACAATATTCTCACGACTTTCCTCTCTTGTTTAAAATGGTCGACATTTTCTTCGATAAACTTTAATTTGCTTCTTGAGAGGTTTCATTTTCATTGCGACGACGCGACGGCCGAAACGAAGGGATTCTGTGAAGGGTTTTTAAATTACCGTGGTTGTTAGACATTATTTTTTATAACAAAACAGCTTTACTCACGGTTGTTTCTCGACGTTTCGGGCCAAGCTTCTCTGCCAACCGTCGCACCAGGCAGAGTGCTCATGATGATGGGCCATACGCTTGGCCCGAAACGTCGAGCAACATAGCTCGGAACAACCGTGAGTAAAGCTGTTTTGTTATAAAAAAAATATATGGATTCTGTGAAGTTTTCCTTTCGTACATTATCTTCGGAGAATTTAGTTGCTCGCCAAAAAATACATACAATTTGTTTGTATTTAATATGATCCTTTGGGACTTACGGAATACTTTGATTCGCCATGTATTATACACTTGCTACATTTGGGCAATATTTCTTTGCTTATCCTGGCAAGAGGCTATCAATTTAAAAAAAAAACCGGCCAAGTGTGAGTCGAACTTGCGCACCTAGGGTTCCTTATCGCCATGTCATGGTTAGCGCCACTCACGCCATCTATGGCGTGTTATGAAATGCTTCATATTTGTTAAATATCATAATTAGTTAAAATGCTTCACACCCTATACGGTAGATGGCGCGCGCACGAACACTTTTTGGTTTCTTCTATGGGAACAAACAAATACATTTGTCAGCCTCGATAGCTCAGTGGTGCAGACAGTCGACTGTTGCTATTGATTGTTAAGCAACACTGGGCTGGTCAGTCAGTACTTGGATGGGTGACCGCTCGACCGTTGGTAGCTGACCGTGGTTCGGATTCCACGTAAAACTGTAGGTCCCTTCCCTTCTTACCTTACTAGGTGGTAGGGTTTATCCCGGCCGGATTGGTACCACCGCACTGAGCGAAACGGCGTCGGTCGAAACGGCTATGTAAATGGTTCGTGTTTTCCGTCCAGTTCAGTGTAGCCGACTTGAAATGAAGGGAAGCACTGACATGGCACCTAGTTCACCCTGTGTTATGGGCTGACATCACGGATGTTGTAGGTGAGGTAGCCAACCGTGCCAGTTTCCATAAAAAAAAAAAACAATACGTAGGTAATAAGGAAACCTTTTTTTTAAATCAATATGAATGAAGGTGTTCTTGTTCATTTATGCTGTTTCCAAGAAAGTTGATCACCTTACGAATGTCTATGTAACGGGTGTCCAGTGGCAGATTTCAAACTTCGAACTTTTTTTATTTTCGAACGCGTCAATCTGTCAAAATAAAAATGGCGCCATTCGACGCAGCAAAGTTGCGGATTTTTTCGATCCTATGGAACAGTGGACTGGAGAGCATCGCGCTTTTGCCGTCGAGGCTTACATAATAAGTGGTTTTTCGCTAACTTTTGGACTGATGCACGCATGGGGAACATTTTCTTTAGTGATGAAGCCCATTTTCACATTTGAGGTTATGTGAACAAACAAAATTTTCGTTACTGGGATGTGCGCAACCCAAAAAAAATGCATCAAGAGCCTTTACACAAGCCTAAGGTTACCGTGCGGTGTGCAATGTCGGCATCCACCTTAATAGGGCCGTATTTCTTCGAAAACCAGTGCAGCCAAAATGTGACCGTGAATTCAGAGAGATATTCTGATTAATAATTTTTTTTATGCCGGAACTGCAGAATAGTCTATATTTTAACCGAAACACTTGGTTCCAGCAGGATGGGGCTACGGCACATACGGCCAATGTGTCTGATAAATATGCGGATAGATATGAATGAATGATATGATGGATATGAATGCAGTTCGACAGTTCTTTCCTGAAAAAAACATCTCTCGCAACGGCAGCATACCGTAGCCATCTCGGTCACCGGATTTGAGAGTGACTTTTTTTATGGGGATATCTAAAATATGTCGTTTAAAAATCAAATCCAGGCACTGTGACAGAATTAAAAGAAAATATCCGATCTGAAATCGGCAACATTTCACAGGCGCTCTGCAAACGCGTATTCAAAAACATGCGAGCTAGACTGGAAGAGTGTGTGCGGCTCAATGGTCGATATTTAGAAAACGTTGTTTTAAAAAATTAAATCCGCATTTATTATCTTGCATTTTCATTAAAAATATTTTAAATAAACACTGTAGTTTTTTTTATATAGATTTTGAAAGTATGAAATCTGCCGCTGGACACCCTGTATAAACCTAACCGCTTTATCGCAAGTTTTTTTTCGCTGATTCAGAGGGACCAAAGCACACGCTCCGACCGATTTTTTTCAATTTTGATGGTTATTCTTTTTTTTATTGCTCCGCGTACATGAAAAGCGTCATACATGCGTTGCAAAGGTTGGTTTATCCCTTATTGAGATTTCTTCCAGCCAATCATTTGGATGGGACAGATACGTAAGTATTAAGTAGCAAATAAAACATCATGTAGAAAATTTAAAAAAACATTGTAAATTCTAAACAATGCATTGGTACATTATACTGAAGTAAATTAGGTGCAAGAAAAAACAACTTACCACTGTATGCACTACCAAATACGCCAAACACTACCAAAATTGTCCACAGTAACATGCTCTAATTTCACTCTTAACTTTTCACAACACAAAACTCCAAGACACAATGGGAGACCAGACCTCGGAGGTCGTCCCTCGATGCTCACACTAATAAACCAAGTTATAAGTACTTTTTATGTAAACACCGTAAATAAGGGCTGCAAAATTGCGAAAGATACATTCCAGCCCGTACCAGATAATCTTTTTTTTTATATATAGACACCCGGCCCGGGTGGCTGTGCCCAAAGTCCAACTGGAGATCAGACACAGCCAATAAATAACACCGCTCCTCGCGAAACCACGCTCAAGAGAGGCGCCACGCCAGCTGTAAGGTGGACTAAAAGGTTGTCGTCTAATTTGTTAGCTCGCCTTTTGAAGATCCCCAGGTTATAATTAGTAGAGAAAACTAACTGGAAGATCAATCTGAAGTGGGATCAGGACCCACGACCTTTGGATAGCACGTCCAAAGCTCTACCGGCGAGCCTTCTTCAGATTGGATCTGGAATTTCTTTCGCAATAAACGATTTTTATTGCTTGTGTAAATGTTTCTACAATAAGTAAGCAATTGACTTTGTGAACGTAAACATGTTAAAATAATTAACTTCTTTTATTTTCTTGCCAAAATAAAGGCGAGAGGGGAGACCTCGGAAATGTCAACGCTCTCGCGTTCGAGACAGAGCAAACAGCCGACAAGTTTACTGAGATGACCGCACACAACTGACCGCAAGACGAGAGAGACGGGTTTGTGCCGACCGGTCCTCGGTAGTGTTTTGTCGTCGGTTTTCCTGTTGAAGACATCAACATCACCTTGAGACGCGTTGGTTTTCGGAGATTTGGATTGTGCGTTTGCGCATTAGAAAGTATTTTTGCCATTCTGTGCCATTACATTCATTGACCTAACCTAAAACAGATTACATAAAATGTAAGAAGCGTTGACACGGCGGCGCCCAGTTTCGGCGGGAATTGCGTATGTAGTGGGAATACATTTCGGACGATTCCATTTATAATTATCTGCAATGTTATTAAGAGCGTGTCGTGCAAAATGACAGGCGACGGTTCTGCCACTCAAGTAAATAATATATATCTCTTAAACAAAGCCATAACTGGAAAAAACAGGCCATGAAGCTGTAGTTGATTTTGATTCTGATATTCTAAGATACTGAAAACAGTTTTGTATTGCTCAGTTTATGCACAATCATTATAACGGACTTCGATGGCCACCGTAATCCGTTATAATGATTGTGCATAAACAGAGCAATACAAAACTGTTTCCAGTATCTTAGAATATCATAATCAAAATCAACTACAGCTTCATGGCTTGTTTTTTCCAGTTATGGCTTTGTTTAGGAGATATATATTATTTACTTGAGTGGCAGCGCCGTCGCCTGTCATTTTGCACGACACGCTCTTATGTATTCGGACGGAACTCCATTTCTTCCAGAAAACGTGTTTCTGTTTTGGTATATGCTGAGATTTTAAAAATAAAGTAATGTTGCGATATTAATGGACTTACTTACGCTCAAAGCAGTTTTTCTAATATGTTTTATATGAAAAGGTAAAAGAGTGAAGTTGTAGGTTGGTTATATAAGCGACTACATACATACATACATAGCGTCACGCCTGTTTCCCGGTGGGGTAGGCAGAGACAACGGATCTCCACGTGCCACGATCCTGACACACCTCTGCCGCCTCTTCCGAATAAGCGACTATTCAGCATTTTAAACTGATATACTTGTGCCTTAGTTCTGAATGCCATTTCTGTGTTTTCAATCTACTAAATCGGACAAAAACATCATGAGAAAATTTACCGTGAATCACTGTTATTACGCGAAATGATGTGAATAAAGAGGTGTGCCGAAGTGCCATAATTTAGCTATTTCATACATTTGGATGATTTTGAGAAACAGAACGTTACTTCGTTTGAAATTGGGTAAAGAAATATTTATTGTGAAAATGCCTTTAAGGCAAGTACAATTTATGCAACATAACAAAACATTTCATGATACAATTTGAAATTTAGGAAACTGAAAGTAAAACAGAACTGATAAGTCACTTGGCTCTTTTTCGCCCCACTAAGCCCTCGTATACAGACCGTCGTCGGTTCATCCATTAACTTCCAGCATTTATTCCCAGAACTGGAAACATTTGGAACGCACTTCCTGCTCAACAATTTCCTCAAGTACAGCCTGAGGGTTTCAAAGGGGGCGTAAAAAAGGGGTGATAGCTGTCAGGCCGACATTTCCGAATTGGTAATCCCTATATCGTTAGACTCTTGCTCGTATGTGTAACGATGCCACATGTAGCGCTTTCGGCTTTCCATAAAACATGAAGATGGAAGAAGGCCGGTGTGGTTACTAAAAATTAACTCTGCAGTACCAGCAGCGAAGTGGGGGAGGGGGGCAATGATTGCCTGCACATAAGATTAGGCACGTCAGCCGATAATACAACGACTGCTGGAGTAACCTAAAACTGACGTCCGTGGACAGACGACGACGACATCAAGTACATCGGCGGAAAGCAGTGGCTCCGCACCGCTGGCAAGGCCGGGAGAACTGGACTGGAGAAACATTGGAGAGGCGTATGTCCAGCTGGCTGTGGATGCGTGGACTCATAAATGCTGAGCGACTGTTGTCATCGCGTTAACATAATGGATTCCAAATTATTAAATATGCTTAATGGATGACCTATATATGAGATATATCAAGAATCATTATATTCCATTCTCGTTTTAATGTTTCCAAATAACTGATATACCTAATATTCAAGGCACGTCTGAATGGCAAGGACATATACGAGTTTGTGTTTGGACCGGCATTAGCAGTTGCAAATGCTGCGAATTTTTTACCGTATTGGGACGTTTTCACTAGAAGTGTCTAAATTTTGAATAAAATATATTAAGTTGACAAAAAGTAATAAAAACAAATGTATAGAAAATGTGTTAAAAAATTACGAATGCATGAGTCTTTGTCCTTGAACCCTCCGGCGCAGTGTGTGATGAGGAGCGAAATTAAAAAGTAATATGAGTATTAAATAAGTTTATTGATAAAACATTAAAACGCTAAGCTTCGACAACGCTCCTGATCCAGTCGCGGTACTCGTACACCTTGGAGTAGACGCCGGGCACGCCCGCCATGCCGCACGGCGTGGTGCCGAAGCTGACCACTCCGATCACCTCGTACGTGGTTTTCCTCTCGTACATGAGGGGCCCGCCGGAGTCGCCCTTGCAGGAGTCCATGTCCTTGACGCCGCCGGCGCACAGTTGCTTCGTCCAGAGCATTACGTTTCGCCTGAAAGACGGAAATAATGTTTTTAAGTATACTCTGTTATTAATTATATTAATTTTTAAGTTTTCGGATTAACAGTAGTAGGTTTAAAGACTTACGTAAGTCGACGTTTCGCCCGCTACGTCACGGGCTTCTTCAGGGACTGCGGGAGTTCCTGGAGCCGACGTCTGGTGTCCGTTGTATCAGACGTCAAACTGTCGCCAAAGTTTGACGTCTGGTACAACGGACACCAGACGTCGGCTCCAGGAACTCTCGCAGTCCCTGAAGAAGCCCGTGACGTAGCGGGCGAAACGTCGACTTACGTAAGTCTTTAAAGCTACTACTGTTAATCCGAAAACTTCAAAATGAATATAGACGGAAATAATGAATATTTTTTTTCCGATGCTGCTATTCAGTCGACTACAATTAGAGCCTACCACCTAGTAAGGAGCAAGGGAAGGGATCTACACAGCTTTACACCGGTTCCGTACGCGGTACGGTGAAGCAGCAGGTGTAGATATGCACGTAAATATTTCTGTCAATAAACTTGAGTTGCTCCGTTCTTTGTAAAATTGTAGGTCCATCCCTTACCTTGCCTTACTACGTGATAGGATTCAGCCTTGAATGAATTAGATATAAAAAATATCAATATTGATACAAACTGTGTGACCAAAGTAAAATAGTCATAATGAGAGAGACGCGTGCGCAGTGGACCAATCAGAATAACGTAATTATGATAATCGGCGGCGCGTTTCGTCATAATTGCAGAATACCATACAATGATAGTTAAGAATTGGACAAGATAATTTAAAAGGTTGAAAGTATTCAGAGTTTCTTTTGAAAGTTGCCTAGCGAGCAATGGAGCGTGCCATGCTGGGAATATCGCTGCGTAGCAAAGTACGTAAAGTAGCCGATATTGGGCACCGGGTGGCTAAGTTCAAGTGGCAGTGGGCTGGACACGTTAGCCCACTGCCACTTTAAGTCGAGAGTCGTCCAGAAGACTACCCTTGGATTAACCGTGCCCTAGACTGGCGGCCGTGGACAGGAAAACGGAGTGTGGGAAGAAAACCCGCCAGGTAGGACGACATCAAGTACGTTGACGGTAAGCAGTGGTTCCCTACTGCTGAAAGTCGGGGTAGTCGCTGGGGAGCGATCGCAGTGGTAGACTTCGGTCTACCCAAGGTGTCGGGCCCGGCCACCAGTATCCATAGACCCATACTAGCGACCTTTGTACGGAGTCGCAGAGGCGTTTAGTCGTCCAAGGTGTCGGAGTTGGGTACTAGGATCCGTGACGTTTCCCTATGCAGACCACACGGTGGCTACCCTTAAAACTAGCAGCTGGCTACCCTATCCCGCAACTGGGCGGTGTAACGGGCGTCACTGTTAGAAATAATGTGTGGTAGAGAACTTGTTCTCGACGATTACTCATTAAACGTTGCTAGTCTAACATGAGTACTAAGTTGTGGGTTTCGGCCTCCTCTTAGCTCACGCTGCTGACTCCACTCAGGTCGGTGGGTCAAATGAGATACTACCCTAAACGCTGGGTTGAGTACTGCGGGGTTCCGTTAAAAGCCCCAGAATGCTTCGTGCTTCTGCACGGAACACTGGAGTGGGTCTCGCAGGGGTTGTGGTTTAGCGTTGATTCCCTGGTGCTTCCGTACTTGTGTTTAAAGCACCTAACACGGGAATAAGTAGCGAAAGCTGCGAGTGGTGAGCCACTTAGAGCTCCGTAACCAATGTGGAGAATTGGTAGACATGCGAATAATGTAGATCGGTATGTCGGTGCTACACACACTTATATGTGGATGTGGGATGGATTTCCCACGAGCTAATGACGCTGACGTAAGTCTGTCATTCGAGACCGGTGGATCCCCGGTACACATTAGGTGGTGGTCATATGCACTTCCACGCATATACATAGCTGGTGAAAACAAAAGCCTTTGGGCTAGTACAAAACGCTGAGGCCCTGGGCACAGGTTGCGGTTGGATAGGGTGCTGACCCCAGTGGCAGTGAAGGCTTCACCCCCGGCTCTCGACTTCGGTCGGGGGTTCCTTCGGGTGGACGGGTGGTGGCTCGGATCGGCTGGGGAAAGGTCGCAGCTTGTGTTTCCCATGGGATTTTTTCGGAAGAACGGACGTTCGACAGAGCAGCTATGGGGCCTCGATCTGGCATACATGATCACTGTACTCGCAAGAGTGCAGGTAGTAGACGTCTGGATTTTGTAGCCGAAAGGCTGGTATCTCTGGACGTCTATAAACAAAAACGTAAATCAAATAAAATTATAGAAAAGGAAGTTGCTGAAAGCCGGGACGACTGGAGGAAAATTAGAGAGGCTGACTGACATTTAAAAGGTGAGTAAAAAGTCTCGTGCAAAGCCGGCATGGCTTTCGCCAACCCCTGAACCGTGTATGTATATGTTTAAGATCGGTTATGGGCGTTATAGGTCTATGTAATCAATTTTGTAAGAAATGTATCTACAGAACCATTAAAATCAGGAACGCCCTCTCTGAACATTATTCCACCCCTGAGTGCAGTCTCGGATATTGCAAAAGGATAACGGGATAGCGGAACAGCGAGTTCAACGAAATTTATAGCGCAGGCGGGCCGGGAGTTCTCCAACGGCGGCCAGGCCGAAGAAACCAGAGGGCGCTGTTATTCGTCAGGAGGAATCAAACGCTCAGGAATGCGGCGGGAGATGAAACAATTTAAAGGGAAACACAGACATGGCATTTAGTTGACCAACGCGTAGTATGACGTACCGATATCGCGGAATCACGGGTGTAGTAGGTGATGTAGCCAATCATGTTATGTTTGATAAAGAAGTAGCTTGGTGCCACACGTGACATGTCGTGCGTGCATCCTTTGAAACAATAAAAAATCTCGCTAGGTAGTAGGCGAACTATTACCGCCGCCGCCGCCGCCGGGTTAGTTTGGTTTCGTGAATTCGATGAACGTTCCCCGTGTGCTGTCGTGTTCAAAAAAAGTATTATATTTTGAGGGCAAAATGTATGTTAAGCCTGAATCTGTCCGCGAGGGTTTATTTGGTGAAAATCGGACGAGTACTTTTGACGCTATTGCAATTTGTACTGAGCGCGAGAGCACGCTTGGGGAGATTGTGTTGACGTTATCGTTTGATCTAGTGTACGGTTTTGTCTTGTCGCCGGATTGGTCTTTAAGGCGTGGTAGCGTTCACGTTTGTAGACTGTATAGTTTGGCAGCACGAAGCCGTCGAATGTACATGCTTTATGTCGTCAACTTTCTGGAATGCCCCCCCTTTTGTTGCGAAACGTACAGTGGCGGGGCAAGCCCTAAATTTAATGTGGGCAAGATATGTTTTGCGAGGCCCTCTCTGGTGGCACTAGAGGATGGATTTTAAAGATTTTCACTGTTGAAATGGATTTCCGGTATACCGATCAAATCAAACATTTTTGTCAGCATACCTTTCGTCGATAAAAGTAAACATAATCAAATTACAATAATACAGCCTTCACTGCCTCTGTCCTACTTTCCCATCTTGTGTCTGATAAAGGCTTTATTAAACGGTTTTTATTAAGCTTTAGTTTGATTAGGTCTAAACATGTTTACTCGGGGTCTCTTTTAATAGATGTAGCTGAATATTTTTCATGAATCAAAGCTGCACGAACTTTCGAGGCGCGAGGCCCCTCGGGCCGCGAGGCCGTGGGCGGTCGCCCACGTCGCCCACGCCTTGCGCCGCCTCTGGAAGCGTAAGAGGTTCATCGGGCATGCGTACCTAGGTTGGCTGTACTGCGCCTGGCACTCCTTGAGCGTCTTGTACGGCAGCTCGACGTGCAGCTTCCTGGTGCTGCTGCTGGTGAAGTTGTTGGTCGCGCCCCAGCCGGCAGCGCGCAGCTTGAAGTCGGCGCCGGGCGCCACGGTCTCGTCTGTCCGCGGCAGGCAGATTGGGCGGATAAAATCTGCGAGCAAGTACAGTTCGTTATAGCCAGGCGGGTGTACCAAATTGTCAGCCTCGGCGTCTCTGTGGTGCGACGGATCGACCGCCGGTCGTAAAATTAAGCACTTGGATGGGCAACCGTTTGACCGATGAATCTGACCGTAGTTCGGATTCCACGTAACACTGTAGGTCTCTTCTTCTCGTACTAGGTGATAGGGTAAATATGATCGACACTGCCAATGTGGTGGGGTGGTGAAACCCCTCGCGAAACCGCGCTAAGCGAGATACCAGCAGATTTGCGGACTATAGTAAGGCTGTCCAGCCTGTTGATACGACGACGTTGTTGTTTTTGTTTGTTTGTAGCGGTTGGCTCTAAGTCTGCAAACTAGTTAGTCCTTCTTGATCGAGGACCTTCGTGCAAGAACCCTCGGTCTCGAGCTACCCCAACCAGCCTGTGTCCTCCATGTGGCCACTAGACGACCAGGCGGCTGCAGACCTCCGGAACCCATCGGTTCTCTAAATCGTTTCTTTGTCACACCGCTAGGGCGTGGAACTGTCTTCCGGCGAGTGTGTTTCCCGAATCCTTTAAAATGGGTGTCTTCAAAGGTCGTATTAACAGGCTAGACAGTCTAGCAACAGTCCGCAAATCTGCGCCTGGCTGAGCGTGGTTTCGCGAGGAGAGGTGTTTTTGGCTTTATCTGTCTGTGTGTTTACATAAAAAAATACGACAAAGTTTGAAGATCACCAGGTTGAAGGAATCGGGAAAGCCTCTCCTCGCCAACCAGCCGGCCGCGACAAAGCGACGGAACAACGCGTAAAATAGCCCGGTAAAGCTGTGAGAGTCCTACATTAAACAACTAAACAATTTTTCATTCACAAAATTTTTGTACCGGCCTTAAAAAGGCCTTAAAAAATACCTTCTTACCGTACAAAAGAGCTCTAATCCTCACGCGGTAAATACCTTTCCTACTCGCGTGATTTAACCCACTCCTCCCTTCACTCTTAGCTAGTAGGTATCTAAAACCATTTTCACCCGGTGTTATGGGCTGACATCACGGATGTTGTAGGTGATGTAGCCAACGGTGTCAGTTTCCATTAAAAAAAAAAAGACCTGTGTAGGGCGCCAGTTGCGCCAGCCTGATGAGCGCAATGTCGTTCCTCCTGTTGGCCGCGCGCGGGTCGTACTGCGGATGCGGGATGAGGCTCTGTATGGGCACGCTGACCGGCGGGTCCGAGCAGTCCTCGCCGCCGCCGTCTGCCGGCACGCAGTCGTCCACCGTCATCGTGTCGTACTCGCCGAGGCGGACGCTCGCGCTAGAACACGATAATGCGATTTTAGGACGAGATAACTGTAACTTTTGTCAGCCTCGGTAGCTCAGTGGTGCGGTCGGGGTGGGGTTAGTACTTGGGATGGGTGACCGCTCGACCGTTGGATGCAGACCGTGGTTCAGATTCCACGTTAAACTTACTAGGTGGTAGGGTTTATCCCACCCAGGTTGGTTGGTACCACCGCACTGAACGAAACTTCGGTCGAAAAGACTATGTAAATAATTCGTGTTTTCCGTCCAGTTCTGTGTAGCCGACATGAAATGAAGGGAAGCACTGAAATGGCACCTAGTTCACCCGGTGTTATAGGCTGACGTCACGGATGGCCGAGTGGTTTGGGCACCGGCTTCTCATGCGGGAGGTCCGAGGTTCGAATCCGGTCGGCGTGTACTAATGAGTTTTTTCTGACGAAAAAATTTACGTGCACACCTACACCAGCTGCTTCACCGTTCGGAACCGGTGTAAAACTGTAGGTCCCTTCCCTTGCCCCTTACTAAGTGGTAGGCTCAAATTGTAGCCGACTGGGTTGATACCACCGTACTGGATGTAAGATGGCCGCATAGCAACCTCGGTTGTGTTCTCTAGTCCAGTATAGCCAGCAATCCAGGGAAGTCTCCGGTATGGCACCTACCTTCTCGGAGGTGAAATTGGCTGGTCGGAGCATGCGCTTTGGCCCCTCTGACTCAGCCATCCATACCGGATTACATAAAAAAAAAATTTTTGTAGTTGTAGTGATTTAGCCAACCGTGTCAGTTTCCATAAAAAAAACTGTTTTGATTGTCTGCGCCTCCTGGGTACGGAGGTGTCCAGGGACGCTGGATTTAGAACGTTCATAGAGTTCAAGGCGAAATTAACGTCTCGAACATCTGTGATCCTATACCGATGTTAGCTATTTTTTCACACCAGTCCTACTCTATTAAAGCGTAACTAAGACCGGTGATGGAATATTGCAGTCATCTTTGGGAGGCATCCCCCGAGGACCTTCTTTCAGCCTTGGATTCTATTGAATGACGAGCCATTCGTCTCATTGGCGACTCTGTACTCACCTTCAACTACATTAATAATGTAAAGGATAAATTATTGTTTATACATTTTTATTGTAAGTTTAGTTTTAAGTAGCAACTAAGATCCCCTTGACCACAAACCACAGTATTATTGAAACTTTTTTACCAATTTCTGTATCGGACGAAGGCAATTTTTTTGTCGATGCACAATACCACATCACAACATTATTCCTAAACTTTGTACATACACGACGACTTGTCCGAGTGTGCACAGACAACTAATGGATTTATTATATTAAAAAAGAAAACACCGAAGCGCAGACGCATCGTTGGATCATTGAGCCTGTTCCACCGTTTCTACTATGGCCGCTGTTCTGATAAGCTCGTCCCCCCTCCCTCCTCCTCATAATGAAATTGACTAAAACTTATTTTTTTATTTTTTTTACGGAATCTCACACGATTGGCTACATCACCTGCAACGTCCGTGATGTCAGCCCATAACACCGGGTGAACTAGGTGCCATGTAAGTGCTTCCCCCTTTGATCGTGCCGGCTACACTGAACTGGTCGGAAAGCACAAACTATTTACATAGCCGTTTTGACCGACGTTTCATTCAGTGCGGTGGTACCAACCCGGGCGGGTTAAACCCTACCACCAAGTAAGATTAGGAGGGAAGGGACCTACAGTTTTACGAGGAATCCGAACCTCGGTCAGCCTCCATCGGTCAGCGGTCACCCATCCAAGTACTGACCGCACCCAGCGTTGCTTAACATTCAATAGCGACAGTTGACTGTCTGCACCACTGAGCTATCGAGGCTGACAAACGTTGAAAGATCTTGGAAATATAAAAAAATATTCACGGGTCAAAAATATTCTGTACAAGCGATGATGCAAAGACTAATGTCTCATAATAATGTTCATAAAAGTCAGGTTGACTGGCAGAGATTGCCTTAGGTAATAAGATGTACACTTTATAAATATATATTTTTTATAATGAAATACTTTACAACTTTTTGTTGCTTTATTTTTGATTTACACATATTTTAGTAATAGCAATAATAAAAAAGCACATTTATGGAAATATTTCGCCGCGATGTCGTCGGTGGCGTCTTCAGTCGAGTGAGAAATAAGTAAATATATATAAATAGATATGTTTAAAAAAAAAAATTTTTTTTTTTTCTTTTTTTCTTTTTTTTTATATAGAAATAAAAAGCAAATGATGGTTTTATGGAGGCATGGTGAGTGGATGAACGTAAATTAATATGAGTTATTATGAGATGTGTAAGGTACTGGTGATGTATATATGTGGCCAGGTGTGATGGTTTAATTTAGTGAATAATAAGTCCGCCTTTTGTAAACATTTTGTACTGGAAAGCAATAAAGTATATTCTATTCTATTCTATTCTAATGTTGTATATGTAGGTATAAGATTATTTTGTTCTAAATTTGGTATGTTATTGTATCAATTAGTTTAATGGTTTTCTTTATATGAGATATTAATAATCGCCTCGCTACGCGATATGTTGCGAGACGAGTGGTCGATATTTGAAACCGGGTGGCTAAGCTTAAATGGCAGTGGGATGGGCACGTCGGCCGACGAGAAGACGACCGTTTTTGTAGTAAACTATAGGACTCGTCTTCGTCTACTCGTTGTATTTTACATACATATCACACACGCCGAATCCCGGCAGTCGGGGTAAGCAGAATAATCGGTGTTGTGCTGCAAAAACTCTGGTAAATTACAGCGCAATACCGACCAACACGTTTCGCAAAGTATTCGGGCAAGATATCTATCAAGCAGCATGTAAGGCACGAAGGAAGACCCACCTGACCCGGTGGAAGTACCGCGCCAAGGTGAGAGGTGGCGAGCCTGTCGTCCTTTAGCACGGCATCATGCCCTTATCCCTTAGTCGCCTTTTACGACATGCACGGGGAGAGATGCAGTGGGGCTATTTTTTTACCCGACTACGGCGAAGCCAAAAAAGGAAGGGTTATGAGTTTGGCGTGTATGTATGTATGTATGTATGTGACTATCTATATTCCACTCTACAGCCTAAAGTACTGGGCCGATTTGAATAATTCTTGCGCCAGTGGATTTGTCTTATTCACGGTAGTGTCATAGGCTATATAACAATTTTCAAAATTCAAAATGGCGGACGCACGGCCTCAAAATGTCAAATTAGTTTTTCAAAATATATTGAGTGGGGTATCAAATTAAAGATAATTAAATTACGATTCCGAAAATATATACTTTGCTATCTATTAAACTTATGTATACAGAGAAATAGAGCCAAATGTGTGGCGCATGTATGAATCGCGATTATTCGCGATGAAGCGTGGTCGCCCGCGCACCGCGCCGCGCGCCCCCGCGGTTTCGGTACGCGAAGACGCGACTGCGACGCGAAGAAGCGACATGGTATTGTTGGTAATATACCTACATACTTACTCACTGATCTACCGCAAATTTTATGTATGTATAATATTATTATTAGATACAGTACTATGCTAAAATAAATTGGTATTAAATGTCCATGTAGGTACCTAGTGTAAGCATAATATGTAGTGTAGGTGTACCGTGTGGGGTCGGTACTTAAAAAGAATAGCCCCACTGCATCTCTCCCCGTCGCATGTCGTAAAAGTCGACTAAGGGATCGTCAGCCTGGGCAGCTTAATGGTGCGGTCAGTTTACTGATGGATGACCGCCCGACTGTTGGAGGCTGACCGTGGTTCGGATACCATGTTAAACTGTAGGTCCCTTTCCTTCTTACCTTAATAGGTGGTAGGGTTTATCCCGGCCGGGTTGGTACCACCGCACTGAGCGAAACGTCGGTCGAAACGGCTATGTAAATAGTTCGTGTTTTCCGTCCAGTTCAGTGTAGCCGGCGCGAAATGAAGGGAAGCACTGACATGGCACCTAGTTCACCCGGTGTTATGGGCTGACATCACGGATGTTGTAGGTGATGAAGCCAACCGTGTCAAGTTTCCATAAAAAAAAAGGTAGGTACATTAAATATACCTAATACCTCAAATATTTTCGGATGCAAGTTACCCTTCAGCTAAGCGGGATATTGTGGAAGAGAAGAACCGCCGATTGCGAAAAAGTATTCCCAATTTTCTGGGTGCAGTTTTAGCCCTAGACTCGATTAGTTTTTAGAGGGTGAACTAAATTGACTAAAACACGATTCGTTTTATGAACTCTCTAATATATTAATTTTGCAGATCAGTTTGTTTGAGATTTTACATCGAGATAAGATGACAATCATAATAAAAACATTGACAGATAAATTCTTAGAGTTCTAAATTTTGAAAATGTGTCTATGGTACAATAGTTTATGGCGCTCCGCTATAAGTTGCCGGAAACCTACGTCTTTGGAAATGGCGGTGCCCAGGAGGTTCAGGTGCTTCCAGACAGGTATGACGCTGACTTAGAAACTGGCTTGGAAAGCAAAAGGACCTTCAAATCGACATTCGCTTGCTAACGTTGAAGGCGTGGGCGTAGCATTCAGGGGGCAACATATTATTGTTATGCATACGAGAGTACGGAACACGGGTTCTACACCAGTTACCCTTCAACTAGGCGGGATGTGGATGAGAAGAGGCGAAGACTTGTGTCTGAACTTGAGCAAACACTCGGCTCTATTTCCGAATGGGCCGTAGCAAGTTGGTCAAGTTAAATACCTCCAAGATACAAGTTTGCGCGTTCAGTGCGAAGAGAGCGGTGTTCACACCAGCTCCTTCCTACCAAGGCACGTCACTTAAATTTTGCGACCACCTCGGGGTCCTCCGAGTCGAATTTTCGCACGATCTAAACTTACGGCGTGACATCGAGGGCAAGGCCGTATAAATCGCAGATTCGGTCCTGCTTGGGGTACTGCTCGCACCTATGGGATGGCTCAGTCAAATACCAGCTGGCGCCTCTGGACTCGGTCCAGCGTCGAGCCGTGCGAATAGTAGGTGACTCCCACAGAAATCCTAAACTTCTCTGATCTGTGGTGACTCCCAAATGTCCCGCGATCTAAAAGCACTGCAACTCCGTAGGAATACATAGCTAAATCAGAGCCTGTTGAAATACAAACAGAGATAAATATTTTCCCCCAAGTACAGTCTCGGGTCCTTCAACCTGGGCACCTGTCAGGCCGGCATGGCATTGGCAGCCTCCGCATGCTACCGAATGTCCATGGGCATCGCTAGACACCTTATGGGTGGCTCGGCGCCACATGTCGCGCTTACTATAAAAATAATATCAGTAGCTTTGGCCTCGCCTTAGTGGCTTACCTGCTTCGAGTGAGTACATTATTCAACTATGTACAACCTGAAACCTCCCTCGGTCTTCGGCCTTGAACTGATTGGTTTACTTACTTCCCGAATCCGCTTCACCCCAGCCAGATATATTTACTTACATAGACAAAGAAAATCGTGTACTTACACAGCTCAGTCTTCGGTCTTGCTCTGACTGACTTTTCATTTTACTTCAAGACTATACATCGTTCAACTATACATAATTTGTATATATATGTAGGTACTCACTCATGCGCTATTTGCAGAAAACTTTAGTTTCAAATAAAGATCACGACAAATAAACGGACGGATAGTATCAATTTTGTACCGTGTGGGGCCGGTACTTATATAAAAGAATAGCCCCACTGTATCTCTCCCCGTGTATGTCGTAAAAGGCGACTAAGGGATATGACTTCCTTCTTTTATTACTGGGTGGTAGGGTTTAACCCGCCCGTGTTGGTACCACCGCACCGCACTGAATGAAAGGTCGGTAGAAACGGCTATGTATTTAGTGTAGCCGGTACGACCGAAGGGAACACTAACTTGGCACCAAGTTCACCCGGTGTTATGGGCTGACGTCACGGATGTTGTAGCCTGTAGGTGATGTGTCAGATTCCATAAAAAAAAATCAATATACGAGTTACATACAACATTTAAAGTATGCAAACAGTTTTTAAAAAAGCCTAAAATAAAAAAAAATCAGTTATAAAAAACTAAAACCCGACTACGTAAAAGCTAATTATGAAAATCGTTTAAATAAAAAAAAATAGTTATAAAAAACTAAAACCCGGCTACGAAAAAGCAAATTATGAAAATAGTTTAAATAGAACTAAAAATAACAAAATAATGTTTTCCATATAATTTATCCGATACAGCAATTCTCTTTTTATATTGATTTTACCTTAGCACTAACTCTATAAATTTTGATAAATTTATTATTTTTAACGTTCTAAATATAGAGCCGTGGTCGGGCGTTTTTCGTTCAACAAGACAAGTGAGACCGTCGTTGTGCATTATAGCCGTTGACGTTCGGTATGTACCTATGTATCTACTTATAATAATTTTAGATTGGCTCTGACTGATCTTACAAAAAGATGCCAGTATGACACAATGGCGATGGCCGTCCTAAGTTCCGCGCTCTAATAATGCACGACGAGGGCCTCACTTGTCTTGTTGAACGAAGAACGCCCGACCACGGCTCTATATTTAGAACGTTAAAAATAATAAATTTATCAAAATTTATAGAGTTAGTGCTAAGGTAAAATCAATATAAAAAGAGAATTGCTGTATCGGATAAATTATATGGAAAACATTATTTTGTTATTTTTAGTTCTATTTAAACTATTTTCATAATTTGCTTTTTCGTAGCCGGGTTTTAGTTTTTTATAACTATTTTTTTTTATTTAAACGATTTTCATAATTAGCTTTTACGTAGTCGGGTTTTAGTTTTTTATAACTGATTTTTTTTTTTTACGTACCGGCCCCACACAGTTTTCTATTGTATTCTACGAGTGATAAATACTAGACAGACAGACAGACGGCGGCAGCGTAGGCTTGGTAATAGACTTCCGTATGGATACGAAACCCTAAAAACAAATGTAAATTAAACATTAACATACTAATTGTAACATACATTTGTACCGTGCGGGGCCGGTACTTTAAAAGAATAGCCCCACTGCATCTCTCCCCGTGTATGTCGTAAAAGGCGACTAAGGGATAAAACTCCCTTCTTATATTACTAGGTGGTAGGGTTTAACCCGCCCGGGTTGGTACTACCGCACTGAATGAAAGGTCGGTCGAAACGGCTATGTAAATAGTTTGTGTTTTCCGTCCAGTTCAGTGTAGCCGGCACGGCCGAAGGGAAGCACTGACGTGGCACCAAGTTCACCCGGTGTTATGGGCTGACATCAAGGATGTTGTAGGTGATGTAGCCAACCGTGTCAGTTTCCATAAAAAAAAAAAAAAAACTAAAATAAAAAATCTATCAAGCAGATATTACAACTAGGCAATTATTAAAAAATATAAAAATGAGTTTATGAAAAAAAAAACAAAGAATTATTATTATTTCATATGAAACACAGAGCAATAGGATAATAAGAATAAAACATTTTAAAGGCTTAAAAGTGGATAAATAAATATATATTAAAAAAAAAACATATATAAATTTTCAGAAGAATAATAATTTTAAACTAAACTGCTAAAAAGGGATAAAAAAATCTGTCAAGTGCGAGTTTTACTCGCGCGCGGAGGTTTCCGTATCTATCCGCTATCAATAATATCCGCCTATCCGCTCAGGTGGCATGGGCTTCGAATTTGAATTATCAGATATTTGTTTATATGTTACTAGCTGAGCCCGCGGCTCCGCTCGCGTGAAATTCGTATTTCAAAGAAGACAGTAAGTAACTATGGGCGAGGCCGAAGGCCGAGCTGCGTTCAGGAAGTCGATAAACCATATCTAAGAAAGTAAGTACGAGTAAGGGCGAGGCCGAAGGCAAGCTGCGTTAAAGTAAACGATAAACCTTGTCAAATAAAGTAAGTAACTAACGGCGAGGCTTCAGGCTGAACTGTATTCTAGAAAGAAAATAAACCTTCTCGAAGAAAGTAAGTAACTGAGGGCGAGGCCGAAGGCCGAGCTGCGTTCAGGAAGACGATAAACCTTCTCGAAAAAGTAAGTAACTGAGGGCGAGGCCAAAGGCCGAGCTGCGTTCAGGAAGGCGATAAACCTTATCTAAGAAAGTATGTAACTAAGGTCGAGGCCGAAGGCCGAGCTGCGTTCATAAAAACTATAAACCTTCTCGAAGAAAGTAAGGAACTGAAAGCGAGGCCGAAGGCCGAGCTACGTTCAGGAATACCATAAACCTTATCGAAGAAAGTAAGTAACTAAGGGCGAGGCCGAAGGCCGAGCTGCGTTCAGAAAGACCATGAACCTTCACGAAGACAGTAAGTAACTGAGGGCGAGGCCAAAGGCCGAGCTGCGTTCAGGAAGGCGATAAACCTTATCTAAGAAAGTATGTAACTAAGGGCGAGGCCGAAGGCCGAGCTGCGTTCATAAAAACTATAAACCTTCTCGAAGAAAGTAAGTAACTGAAAGCGAGGCCGAAGGCCGAGCTACGTTCAGGAATACCATAAACCTTCTCAAAGAAAGTAAGTAACTAAGGGCAAGGCCGAAGGCCGAGCTGCGTTCAGAAAGACTATAAACTTTCTCAAAGAAAGTAAGTAACTGAAAGCGAGGCCGAAGGCCGAGCTACGTTCAGGAAGACCATAAACCTTCTCAAAGAAAGTAAGTAACAAAGGGCGAGGCCGAAGGCCGAGCTGCGTTCAGGAAGACGATTAACCTTATCTAAGAAAGTAAGTAATTAAGGGCGAGGCCGAAGGCCGAGCTACGTTCAGGAAGACCATAAACCTTCTCGAAGAAAGTAAGTAACTGAGGGCGAGGCCGAAGGCCGAGCTGCGTTCAGGAAGACTATAAACCTTCTCGAAGAAAATAAGTAACTGAGGGCGAGGCCGAAGGCCGAGCGGCGTTCAGGAAGACGATAAACCTACTCGAAAAAGTAAGTAACTGAGGGCGAGGCAGAATACCGACCTGCGTTTAGAAAGACTATAAACCTTCTCAAAGTAAGTAAGTAACTAAGGGCGAGGCCGAAGCCCGAGCTGCGTTCAGGAAGACCATGAACCTTCTCGAAAAAGTAAGTAACAGAGGGCGAGGCAGAATACCGACCTGCGTTCAGAAAGACTATAAACCTTCTCAAAGTAAGTAAGTAACTAACGGCGAGGCCGAAGGCCGAGCTGCGTTCAGGAAGACCATGAACCTTCTCGAAGACAGTAAGTAACTGAGGGCGAGGCCGAAGGCCGAGCTGCCTTCAGGAAGACTATAAACCTTATCGAAGAAAGTAAGTAACTAAGGGCGAGGCCGAAGGCCGAGCTGCGTTCAGAAAGACCATGAACCTTCACGAAGACAGTAAGTAACTGAGGGCGAGGCCGAAGGCCGAGCTGCGTTCAGGAAGGCGATAAACCTTATCTAAGAAAGTATGTAACTAAGGGCGAGGCCGAAGGCCGAGCTGAGTTCAGAAAAACTATAAACCTTCTCGAAGAAAGTAAGTAACTGAAAGCGAGGCCGAAGGCCGAGCTACGTTCAGGAATACCATAAACCTTCTCAAAGAAAGTAAGTAACTAAGGGCAAGGCCGAAGGCCGAGCTGCGTTCAGAAAGACTATAAACTTTCTCAAAGAAAGTAAGTAATTAAGGGCGAGGCCGAAGGCCGACCTGCGTTCAGGAAGACTATAAACCTTATCGAAGAAAGTATGTAACTAAGGGCGAGGCCGAAGGCCGAGCTGCATTCAGAAAGACTATAAACCTTCTCGAAGAAAGTAAGTAACTGAAAGCGAGGCCGAAGGCCGAGATACGTTCAGGAAGACCATAAACCTTCTCAAAGAAAGTAAGTAACAAAGGGCGAGGCCGAAGGCCGAGCTGCGGTCAGGAAGACGATAAACCTTATCTAAGAAAGTAAGTAATTAAGGGCGAGGCCGAAGGCCGAGCTACGTTCAGGAAGACCATAAACCTTCTTTAAGAAAGTAAGTAACTGAGGGCGAGGCCGAAGGCCGTGCTGCGTTCAGGAAGACTATAAACCTTC
Source organism: Nematopogon swammerdamellus (assembly GCA_946902875.1). NCBI lineage: Eukaryota > Metazoa > Arthropoda > Insecta > Lepidoptera > Adelidae > Nematopogon > Nematopogon swammerdamellus. The sequence continues at coordinate 13,296,589 of OX336359.1, forward strand.
TCGAATAAAGTAAGTAACTGAGAGCGAGGCCGAAGGCCGAGCGGCGTTCAGGAATACTATAAACGTTCTCGAAGAAAGTAAGTAATTAAGGGCGAGGCCGAAGGCCGAGCTGCATTCAGAAAGAACATGAACCTTCTCGAAGACAGTAAGTAACTGAGGGCGAGGCCGAAGGCCGAGCTGCGTTCAGGAAGGCGATAAACCTTATCTAAGAATGTAAGTAATTAAGGGCGAGGCCGAAGGCCGAGCTACGTTCAGGAAGACCATAAGACCATAATATTACATAAAAAAAAACAAAAACTTTCATACAAAGTCGTCGTCCCCATTTCCCCCCTTAAAGTTGTAATTTCCAAAAAATCCTTAACGGATTCTTACGTTATGAAATAAACCTATGTTCCAAATTTCAGCTTTCTAGACTTAGTAGTTTCGGCTGTGCGTTAATAGATCAGTCAGTCAGGACAAACAATTTTATAAGTATAGAAGATATCTACTCTTTATTCTACTCGTATCTCCTACCAACACTACACTACACCAACGCAACGCAACAGAACTGCTAACGCCATATATTACGACCATTCGACACTAAATTCCGTTTTCTTTGATACTGCTCAACCCTAAGGCTATTTAACTTTATGGTATATAGCCTACTATAGTGAGCCTGAAGAACTACTCTTTACATTGGTGTAAACCGCATAAAAATCTGTTAAGTGGTTCCGAGTTTACCTCAAACATACATACATACATGCAAACAGACGTTTCCTTTTATAAGAAGTAGAGATAGAGAAAAGAAGATAGCGATTAAATTATCCTTCCTTCCTTTCTCCCCGCGGACTCCTCCCCCGTACCTCAACCCCACTCTTCAAAACCCACCCCCAGTATGGATAAAATTATTTAAAATCATTTAAAATCCTAAAACCTAATTTTGAAATCACCCCTATTTTAATTTAAGGGTTGATTTAGCAAAAACGCTGAAACACGTAATTCTTTATTTTATACCAAAAGCCTAAATATGAATTTTCATATCCCTAACTTGAGAAATGATGGGTTCCCCATACATTCTTACATCCCCTATTTCACCCCGTTAAGGGTTGTTTTTTTGAGACAAAAGGTAGCCTATGTTCTTCCTCAGGATGCAATTCAGCTCCGTACAAAATTTCATAAAATCCTAAAATCTAATTTTGAAATCAACCCCTATTTTAATTTAAGGGTTGATTTATCAAAAACGCTGAAACACGTATTTCTTTATTTCATACCAAAAGCCCAAATACTTCTTGGCCAAAAGACTTCGAAGAAGGGGGAACACATCAGTGTTCAAGCCCTTGCAGTTGAGTAGTAGAAGGAAGCTTGCCGATGTCATGTTTATTCACAAGATATTGCACAATAAAATTAACTGTACCGATTTGCTAGCACAAATCAACATACGTGTGCCTAGAAGTACAGCTACAAGGTGTTCTGATTTGTTCCATATTCCAAGTGCCCGGAACAACGCAGGGAAAAGGCGACCATTTTACAGAATTTGCAAAACCTACAACAGTAGCTTTAATTCCATCGACATATTCGCAACAAGTCAGCGTGCTTTTAGAGACACTATAATAAAAAAATTGAGAATAAGTGAATAGATACTTTTAATATCAGACTCAGTAAATATTAAAAACTAAATATTAACAACTGAAAAAATTAATAAATAAATAAATAAAATAAAAAATTATAATAATAAAAAAATATATATATAAAAAAAAAATATTCCTAAATGATAGTTATGTATTTGTTAGTTTGTTTATATTGTAACTCTTCTTTATTTGGGTGGTGGGTTTATTTTACAGTAATTGTAGCATAGTGTGTAATTTGTTCTTGTTAGTTATAACTTTAGTATTAAGCCATACTCTAAATAATTAGTTTTTTACTTTGTGGCAATAGAGGTAGGCTTTAGATTAGTTACTATTAGTTCTTGTTTATTATTTGTGTTGTTATGTTTAAAGCTGTTGTGTTGTCCTTGAAATAAAAAAAAAATAAAAAAATAAAAAAAATAAAATATAAATTGTCATATCCCTAACTTAAGAAATGCTGAGTTCCCCATACAAACTTTCATCCCCTATTTCACCCCCTTAAGGGTTGTTTTTTGAGACAAAAAGTAGCCTATGTCCGTCCTCGGGATGCAATTCATCTCCATGCAATATTTTATCGAAATCTGTTCAGCGGTTTAGGCGTGAAAAGGTAACAGACAGACAGACAGACAGACAGACAGACAGACAGACAACAGAGTTACTTTCGAATTTATAATATTAGTATGGATGTTATTTTTTTTTTATTTAATTCGTCTCCTCCCGAAACAGGCAAAACTCATTAGAGTATACAGCCATTTCTTTTGTAGCTTTAACGTCTGTTGTATAAATTCTCGGCCCGCGAGAACCACAAAAATATATTTTTTTAATTACAACGACGACGCGACAAACTTCCGCCGTCCGCCATCTTTTTATATGTTATGTTATGTATGACAGGTCTCCATGTTTGCCCACTGACAGCTGTTACCATAGTTACGTCACTTTATTTTTTTAAAGTGATCTGTCAAACATCAAGCTTCTGAAAATTCTTTTTTTGCAACGACCAAAGATCAAGAAGCGGCTATCTACAATGCAATGTTTAAAAGCCTGTTGCGCCATCTATTATTCAATAGTGTGACTAATCGATTTTCCGATCGATGAGTAATAGGCTTCCGTACGGGATACGGAAACCTAAAAATAACAATTTAAAACGTTGACCGTATGAATACAACTTTTAACATATTTTTATGTTGAACAACTCACGGACCTACCGTGTGGGGCCGGTACTTAATAAAAAGAATAGCCTCACTGCATCTCTCCCCGTGCATGTCGTAAAAGGCGACTAAGGGATAAGGACAAGATGCCGTGCTAAAGGGCGGAAGGCTCGCCACCTCTCACCTTGGCACGGTACTTCCACCGAGTCATGCAGCAGGTGGGTCATCGTGCCTTACTTGCTGCTTGATCGATTGAATCTTGTTCGAATAATTTGCGAAACGTGGTGGTCGGTGTTGTGCTGTATTTTACCAGAGTTCTTGCAGCACAACACCGATTCCTCTGCTTATCCCGACTGTCGGGATTCAGCGTGTGTGATATGTATGTACAACTCACGGATTGCCGTATCGGAGCACGTCTCCCGCGACGCAGTGTCCGGCGGTGAGGACGTATCTGCCGCTGATGAGAGCGCCCCCGCACAGCAGCTTGGTGCGATCGTTCTGCCTGTACTCGATCAGCGCCATCCACGGGTACTGGTCGATGCCGGTCTCGTTCCCTCCTGCAATTTGCTTTTTATTTTATAGTAAACCTAGCCATTCGCCTCATTGGTGGCTCTGTACTCACAAAGGACCTTCAACCTCTAAAGCACAGACGTATCGTTGGGTCATTGAGCCTGTTTTATCGGTACAACTATGGCCGCTGCTCTGACGAACTTGCTTCCCTTGTCCCTCCTCCTCCTGTTCGCCTTCGCCAAACCCGCCATACTCTCGCGGAACACCCCTTTGTAGTCGACAGAAGAGTTCTTCGAACTGCACGATTCTCTAAATCGTTCTTGTGCCGCACTGCAAAAGTGTGGAACGGGCTCCCAGGAAACATCTTTCCCCAGTCCTACAATCCACGGATCTTCAAATCATGGGTTAATAGCCTTTCCCCAGTATCATTAGTCCACCTCCAAGCCGGACTGGCACCTCCTCGGCGGTGAAATTGGCTGCGCCTGAGGCTTCGACCTTGGGCAGAGCCACCTTCGACCTTGGGCAGAGCCACACAGTTCGGAAGCTAAAAAAAAACTTAAATTGTTGACATTGGGGTTTTGACAACCCATCAGTTCTCTAAATCGTTTCTTTGTCGCACGCAGGCTGTGGAACTGTCTTCCGGCGAGTGTGTTTCCCGAATCCTTTAACCTGGGTGTCTTCAAACGTCGTATTAACAGGCTAGAGAACCTAGCAACAGTCCGCAAATCTGCTGGCATGGCGCCTAACTGAGCGTGGTTTCGCGAGGAGAGGTGTTTTTTCGCTCTGTCGATTGCACCATTGGTCTCTCGGCACAGCCACCCATGTTGGTTTACATAAAAATAAAAAATAAAAAAACCGCACTGCAAAGGTGTGGAATCTAATTCCGGGGAATATCTTTCCATACTCTTATTGTTTTACTTTATTTTGTTCGCTAAGCCAGGTGTCAGTTCGGATTGAAGAAGGACTAATTGAAAATACAATTTATCGTAAGAACTGGACTAGTCATGCGGGAGTGAGTTTCCCGAATCGTTTAACCTGGAAGTCGTGTGTCAACAGGCTAGACAGCTCGGCAACAGCCCGCAAATCTGATGGCATGGCATCTCACTGAGTGCGGTTTCACGAGGTGATGTGAATTTGGCTCTGTCGACTGCACCGTAGGCCCCTCGGCACAGCCCCCATGCTGGTTTCATAAAAAAAAAGAACTGGCGGATTGCCGTCGTGGGAATCGTCGACGTTCGGGACCGGTGTAAAACTGTAGGTCCATTCGCTTGCCCCTTACTAGGTGGTAGGCTCAAATTGTAAGCTGAAATTGTAGGCTCAAACTAGCAAGGAAAGGCCGGGGGTAGAATAAAATATAAACAAAGGGGAGTGGTTGTACCCACTGAGCTTTGAAGTTTATCTGTCTCCCCCTCTACTAGAGATGCCTTCTTGCCCGATTCTCATACAAATTGTTGTAATCGGAAGTATTACTGATTTCGTTTCTAAACGGGGCGCGCATGGGTGGCTGTGCCGAGGAATCTACGGTGCAGTCGACAGATTCACCTCACTTCGTGAAACCACCTTCAGTGAGATGCCATGCCATCAGATTTGCGGGCGGTTGCCGAGCTGTCTAGCCTGTTGACACACGACTTCCAGGTTAAACGATTCGGGAAACACACTCCCGGATGACTAGTCCAGCGGTTCTACCGGCGTTAACTCACTCGCTAACTACTCGCATATTTCAACTAATAGCCGGGCCGGATGCCTCACTGAACGCCTTCTGATTGGTTTGAACGCTCCCAGCGTTTCTCATACTCACATCGGCGAGTGAGTAACGCCGGTACGGGGGCTGTTCTTACGATAAATTGTATTTTCAATTAGTCCTTATACAATCCAGACTGGCACCCGGCTTAGCGAACAAAATTTTTTTTTTTTATAGGCAGCCGGCGCGGGTGTCTGTGCCCAATACTTCAACGGAAGATCAGACACAGCCAATAACACCATTCCTCGCGAAACCACGCTCAGAGAGGCGCCATGCCGGCTATGAGGCGGACAAAATAAATAACTATGAGGCGAATAAAATAAAATAACGGCTCAAGCATCCGATTTTCGTTCTGTGCTCGTACCAAAGATCCTATTGCCGCTGTTGCCCTCAACCCCGCAGCAGCCTCCGCCCGGCGCAGGCAGCGCGGTGGTGGAGACGCAGTCACCCGACTGTGCGGGCTCGGGCTCGGGTGCTGGCGATGGTGTCGCAGGAGTGGGCGCCGACGTCGGGCAGCACACGCTGTGGTGTGAGGGGCCGTTGCATCTGAAGCGAGTCAAGTCAATCAGCCTCGGTAGCTCGATGTGCGATGAATCGACGTCCGATCGAGAAATCAATCACAATAGTGCACGATCAGAACTTGTTTTTCGACCGTTGAGGGTGACTGTGGTTCGGATTCCACGTGTACCTGTAGATCCCTTCATGTAGGTTTTCCTACTCGGTGGTAGGACTTAACCCGTCAGCAGGTCTATTCTTGTAAATTCTGACAGCGGAATCAGCGCTGTTGTGGCGCTGAGAGCCACTTTTGGAAGTGGCTCTCAGCGCCAGGGTAAATATATCGTGTTTCACGCTTGATTCAGTATAGTCGGCACGACCAGAGAGCTGATGTAGCTGATGGTGACCTGACCTGGTCGATACAAATAACTTAAGAACTAAAAATCTCCTTGAAAATAACTTCCTAAAGAGGTGTTTTCTAGAGTTCAAGAACACTTGCTGCATTACCGCGCTTGATGGAAGTGAAAACTTCATACATAACACATCGGCAACGGGTCTATTCACCCGCCACTGACCCGAGCGCACCAGCCTTGCGGCCATAGCACCCGCACTGTGTCACGACGACTTCATCATGGGACAATCACTTGAAGATCTTTGCACGCAGGGAGGCCCGCTGCCGGGATACCCCAGGCACTCCCGGTGAGGCGCATTGACTGCGGTCTAGCCGCCCCCCCCCCCCCCCTTGGAGGGACTCATAAAGGCGTTCTTCCCGACTGCACCGACTCCGAAGATTGCCCCCATCTGCGTCTTGCGTCCGTCAGTCTGCGTCCCTGGTGGGAGACGACGTCACAAACAGCGACTTGTCGCCCCGGTCCTCGCGTCCCGAATCTTCGATGGCGCGACGATAGACTGACGCACGCCGGGACGACGGCAACGGGTCCGCCACAACCTCTAACCCTTTGATGCCACGCAGAGTGAGTGTCAAATTGCGATTAGGTAGATTATGGTGATAAACGAGGCAATCCGCCGACGCACTAAAGTATTGTGCACCGTGTGGCTAAGCTCAAATGCAGTGGGCTGGGCACGTCAACAGATGACACGACGACTGTGTCCTGCACTAGCGAACGTGGACAGGGAAACAGAGTGTGGAAAGTCCACCCGCCAGTTGGGACGACGACGACATCAAGTACGTCGGCGGAAAGCAGGAGTTGCGTACCGTTGAGGGCCGGGAGGAGTGGAGGAAAGCGTATGTCCATACACGCTGACTGAGTGTGAGTGTCTTAGAACTTACTTAGATTTGACAAGATTATCGCGGACCTCCTGCGGTACGTGTGCGGCCTGGAGCGGCTGCAGTATCGGCTGGCAGTCGTACAGGTTGATGCAGGTGCCTGGCTGCCCGTCGGGCGTGCGGCACGCATTTTCACTTAGCGTCTCTTGGACAGGACAGCACACCTGGAAATAGACCCAACCAATTTTTGTAGAAATCGCTGTGCACATGTGGCGCCGAGCCACACATAAGATGTCTAACGACGCCCACGGAGATTTGAACGCATGATGGCCGCATAGCAGCGCTGCTGTGTTCTCCCCTTGTCCTGTATAGCAAGCAATCAAAGCGATGACTCCATTATGGCACCTATCTTATTATTGGGCTGGTCGGAGCATGTGCTCGGGCCCCTCTGACTCAGCCATCCATATAATTGTATATAGGAATTTATATCTATCCTATTTTCTCGGAGATGTCGGTCCAGAACAGTCTTTTTTTGTAGACAGCGTTTTGCCCAACAACAGTCAGTCGAGTTAGTTCTCGACTGACTGTTGGACTAAAGAAGGACGCTCGGCGAAGCGCTGCGCTGCGCCAGCAGATTTGCGGACTATTGCAGTTCTGCCAACCCTACGAAGTTTGGACTTTGGAGAATATAGTCACCTTGGGTGTGTTGCCGACGTATCCGCAGACGGACTTCCTCAGGTATTCAGACTGCTCCTGCGTCGGCCTCGATGTTAGTATTTTCTTAAGAGGCTCGCACTGGTTGATGTCGATGCACTGGCCCCCGCCGCTGGCGGGCGTCCTACAGTTCGTTTCTGCAATCATAAATAGTAGACTTTTAGACTATTTGTAAAGAGTTTCCGGATTTGTGCAACCGCACTGAACGAATGAAGCTACAAGTCTGGTGGTCATTTGAAGACATAGAGAGAAGTATGTCATTGATACCACTCGATATTTTTTAAATTTATCTTCATGTCCGGTGTTACCAATGCGGATGGGTTAAGCCCCATCAGGATAGGGTTTGGAATGTAAGGAAAGCCATCGGCTCGGCACTGAAGTTGAAGATAACATGATTGGCAAGGAAATGATGTGTTTTGTTTTCCTTATTTCCGCATGAAATCCAGTGGCACACCACCACAACCGCAACATTTTCCCTTCAGCTGGAAACTGTTCTAAGCAAGAAGCAACCACGCAAACCTGTAGGCACCTTCCTCAACCTTACTTTGTACTGAATAGAGATCGGTCGAAACGGATATAAAAATGTTGTTCCTGTCAGAACTTCATGTCAATTCCAAACACTCAGCAGAGATCTTTGTAGCCCACTGGTTTGGTACCCCCAGCTTCGGCTGTGCTACCCTCCAATATAACCAACAATCCAAAAGTGAGCCTCCGGTATGGCGCCTTTTCGAAAGGTGACGTTGGCTGGTCGGAGCCCGTGCTCTGTTCTGACGCCTCTGGCTCAGCCACCCATACCGGATTGCATAAAGCCTGGTATTATAAGATCTATCCAACCTTTCGTATGAAAAGTCGGTGCGCCTTCACCGCTAGATTACCTCGCCAATTGTGCAGTGAACACTGAATCATTTCCCGACGATGCAAACTTCATTAGTGGTTTAATGGGTGTAATATTGATAGCATAATAACAATAATAAACGATGCTAAGCCTAGTTTACACTGAAAAAATTACAGCAACAATGTTAATAACCAAAATGTTCATAACACAAATTTTATCAACAAAACTAAGTCTATGGAAGTTATAAATATGACACAAAGTTGCTAACTTTGTTAACAAAATATTAATAAAAAAGTTAAAACACTCAAATTTTAAATAAGATAAAAAATAAGATTAAAGATAAGATAAAAGATAAAAAATAAGACAAATTTTAAATAAGATTGTTAATAACATTGTAATATCAAAATTTTTTTATTAGCTAGACAGATAACTGATGGGTCGCCGAAAAATTGTATCCTTAATGTTCCTGGCAAAGTTATTAACGTGTTACCAAAATAAATGACTTTAGTTTCCAAAAAAGTGCTGGCAACAAGTGTTATTAAAATTTTCTAAATGGATACTTGTCAAATTGTCATTAACAATAACTAATAACACTGCTATTAGCAATGTTATCGGCAGTGTAAACCAGGTTTTAGATTGATGTGTGCATTTTCCTTATCCGGTAAGCTTGCTGTTTACACACTGACATAGTTGTCTATCAACTGCTGCATCGGTGACATCATTCGTGCCTGTCGGAACCACGGGTCCACGCAGGTTTTATGCCCGCTCTTCCTTATGGATTCCACAGTCGAACGGGAATAAGTAAAGGAGCAAATAGAGCAACTTGAGTAACAAGTACACCGAAAAAGAGATACCGGTAGGGAGTCAGTCAGTCAGCGTTGTAGTGTTCAATGCTGGACATACGCCTCTCTCGAGTAGCTCTACAATATTCCCGGCCTTAAACGGCACAAAACGCCTCCGACCTACCGGATGTTTCTTCGTTCCACCTGGCGGGTGCTCTTCGCACACTGTTTTCCTGTCCACGTCCGCCAGAGTAGGAACTGTTTGTTCCTAAGATTGACGTCGCTCTGATTAAAAACAAATAAATCGGCGCTATGTCAGTGTTTCCCTTTGACCGATCTGGCCGTGAACTGGACGGAAAATACTGATTTTTCATAGCCGTTTCGACGGATGCTCATTCAGTGCGGTCAGTCAGCGTGTAAGCGCCCACTGCTGGACATACGCATCTCCAATTTTCCTCCAGTTCTTCCGGCCTTCAGCGATACGGAACCACTGCTTTCCGCCGACGCACTTGATTTCGTCGTCCCACCAGGGCGGTGGTGCCAGCCAATTTGATTTGAGCTCGGCCAGGCGATTTAACCCTACTACCTGGCAATGTAAGGGAAGAACCTGTAATTTTATTTAATTCCTGTAAAGTAATTATTCCACGAATTATTGATTTATTTATGAGAATTCTACTTCAGCAGAATTCCTGTTCTCAGCTAATTAATTAACCTGAAATGATGATTCAATATTTTTCTCATAATATCATGCGTTTATTATCGGTGACGTAATTTTACGTAGTTGAAATTGAGTCACGATCAGGTTTTGCGGTTTGACGTGTTCGAGGAAAACCGTCAACTCTCGACAGTAAACTAATAAGTAGTTGTCGTTTTTGCTCAGGTATAAGAGGTGATTCCCTCGTCTAGAATTGTACCATCCGGACCTAATGAGTTGTCACTAGAACCTAGTGACACTCAGCTGTCAGTATGACCTGGATTTATTTTTGTGTAGGACTGGAATAAAAAAAATTGGTTGTCTGTAAAGTGGATTTACGGACGATAGTTTTACGTGATGACGTGGAATAATCGTAGTACATAGAGCAAAGATCAGTAATTCTATTTCCAGTAGAAAGATTAATCATCTTGTGACTGGCCATCAATAAACTTCTGTTGTCTGATCTTGACAGTTTTATTTCTTAAGACGTTTCCATGGTAACTTTGACTATACCGATTGTGCCTCTCTATCGCTTGTTACGCGCTCTCGCTTGCACACACAGGCTCAGATGGAACGTGACACTTTTTCACGTGTGCAGCCGGTCTTCATAAATTTATAAGACGTGACGTCATCACGTCAATAGGCTGCAAAACATACTTAAAATGAAAGCATATGAAACTAGCTATCCCCGCGGCTTCAATTCGTGGCAACCATATGTTAGATGGGCCAGAAAATGTCAGTGACAACACCGTATGAATTGATTTTTTTATGAAAACTGACACGGTTGGCTACATCTCCTACAACATCCGTGATGTCAGCCCATAACACCGGGTGAACTAGGTGCCATGTTAGTGTTTCCCTTCATTTTATTTCGGCTACATTGAACTGGACGAAAAAAAACGAACTAAATATTGACATAGCCCTTTAGACCGACGTTTCATTCAGTACGGTGGTATCAACCCGGGCGGAATAAACCGTATCACCTAGTAAGGTAAGAAGGGAAGAGGCTACAGTTTTACGTGGAATCCGAACCACGGTCAGCCTTCAATGGTCGAGCGGTCACCCATCCAAGTACTGACCGCGCCGCGACTTGATTGAGTAGTTCCTCGAGTTATAAGCCAACATAGAACGATCACGGCGCTTACAGGTTTTCCACTTTATTATTTAGTATTTTTATGTAATCCGGTATGGGTTGGCTGAGTCAGACGAGCTAAAGCACATGCATCGACCAGCCAATATCATCTCCGAGAAGGTACCATACCAAAGACTTTCCTTTGGATCCTTGGCTATATTGCGTGACTTGGTTTAATGACCGTGCCAAGGTGAGCAGCCTTTAGGACCCTTAGCAGCCTTTTGGTTAAGACCTCGTTAAGAAGGAGAATAGGGCTTCGAGTGGGTTAAAATGTTCATGGTGGCTGTTTCTCCGTTGTCTCTGGTGAGTTTTTTATTGTAAAGTCATTAATAACCCAGAGATCCCCTCATCGGATTCGTTACTTTACCTGATTTTTCTTCTCTGAAGGTAATGTTTCCATCGTCAATAGGTTCTGCGCTGATCCCATTGATGCGGGCGTCGTTGTTACCTATGAATTATATTTTATTTTTATCTAAAATTATTATTTAACTAAAATGGAAACCTTATTGGATGCGGAATACATTTTCCCCAGAAGCGACTATAATTGATACAGTAGTAAGTAGTGTGAATTCGAAGAGGTATATGACGACCTGCCATCATAATTTGTAGGATTCATAATTTTATCGAATTTAGTCATCAATGCAAAGAGTGTAAATGTACGAATACAATAGTACAATAAATTAAATCAAACGATAAAATTAGCTATTCGGACAGTGTTGTTAGTTTTTCACGAGGAAATTAAGAAGAAAGATCGAGTGCATCCGCGCATTGTTTTAAAAGGTAAACCTTTACATCATTCTGTTTTAAGAAGATTACTTGTATCCGTAGATTCCGAAGGGGTATAACCAGTACCTTTACCGGTTCTGTAGCTAATAATAGTGACGTTATCGGAAACGTCCACGCATAGTTCAATGCTCCAGCTCTATACATCTATCCGGATAAACCCTCTTGAGATTTCCTTGTACCTATTAGTGCTATTAGGCAACTATATTGTCCGGTTGATTACCTAATACTAGATCGAGGAACTCTTTGTTGCAGATGCGTCTGAGACGCAACACGCGAAGAAAAGAGGAAGAAGGAAGTTAACGAAGTAAAATTGCGAGATAGGTTCAAGGACATTTTTTTTTCGATGTGTCGATTGAGCTTATCAACTAAGAAAAATGTATTCCTGGATTATCTGTATAACAGAAACCATATCTGCGTTCTAAATTTAAACTTTCTGCCATTGTTTGGGGGAATATGCCCAGTTGCAGACAGATAGACAACGGAATCGGACGATCCTTTTGTATAATCTTTTGTATCAAACCCTGAAAAGTATTTAGACAACGAAGTCTTACCGTAAGCTTCCCATGTCTGTGCTGTGCCCTAAGGGGTCTTCCATTTTAATACGTCACGCTATGTTCGCCCATTTTTGACCCCCCGTTCCCCATTGTCACATTTTGTCATAGTCTATTGGACCCCCTGAAAATTACTCCACACCTAACCTGGAACCCCAGTTTTAATCAAAAAGCTTTTTTAAAATTGAAACGTTGTGTGTGGTCCCCCTCCCACCCCCTACCTATGTGACGTATTGAATCGATCAGCCCTAAGGGTTCTTTCGTATATTTTTTGGTGCGAGAGCGTTATGTAGTATCCTAGGATGAACAAAAACGACTTGATTAAATTCCAGCGTTCTCTCGTACACTGCTCAAAAAAAGCTTAGGCAACCTTGTAGAGCTGGAGGACGGAAATTCCGTGACGGAATTTCCGCCCATAATGGGAGATCGATCACACAATGCCTCTGAAAGTCGTAGCAGAGTCCCTGCTAAAAGTTACGCACAGGAAATTCCCATTTGTAAATAATTATAAAGCTCTCGATATGCTCAAAGATTTTGTCCCAGATCATGCGACTTCGGGTGTTATAATTTGCAATGCAAATTTTACAAAAAATTAATTGCGCAAAGCTGTGCTCGGGTCTTCCCCGCCAAGAGTTAATGCTAGTGTCTGGCTGAACATCAAATTTGCACTCTTATGAGTAGGTGTAGTCTACTAATAGGTAAAGTGGATTATTATAAAGTGCTACTTAGCTACAAGGTCACCAGTCGCATCCGTGTTTTGGTCATTTGTTTACTAGAAAATTATTTGTTCTTATCAAATGTTCTGCATAATTTGCGTATGGCATAGATCTGTATAAAAATCTTCTAGAAATAGCAAAGTATTCTTTATAATTTGAACACTAGGTTGTGCAAAAGTCGATGTTTAATTTGATTGCTCTATTGAATATGCCTTGCTATTTTTTGAATGTTTTGTTTTTCTATCTTGTTATTCCTTTTGTTGAACTTCTCACCATTTTATCAAAAATGTCGTTAAGGACTGATATATAATGCATTTAGGCGTGAAGTTTGCCTTTTTCCAATTAGATTTATGTAAGTTGTTTATCTGATTGTTTGGAAGCAAATATCAATTTTTTATCCACACAAAGGCTAATATTGTTCCCGATCCTGTTTGAAAATTTTAATGATTAGTCTAGAAACTAGATTCATGGAGGGCATATTGAATAACTTCATACGGAAGATGACAATATATTTTGTACCTAGTCGTTTCCAATAAACAACGTTTTTTTATTATACTAATGCCGGATCGATAATCGGGATTTAGGATGGGCAATTAAACTATTTGTTGGTTGTATCATAAATTAATTATATTTATTGTTTACTCGAATTCATTCGCAGGCTAGAAGGTCAGATTATTGAAGAGATAACATATTAATGCAGATATTAGCACAGTGAAATAACGACATCAAAATAATGTATTCAATCTAAACTAGAATATCAACTCTTATTGAGAATCGAATGGTGAAATGTATGACGTGCCGAATTTGAAATCTAATTAAAAATCACCTCATTTTTTTATTTGTTTCGAGGATGACACTCGTTCACCTCCGTCTTGCAAAGATATGAGTGTAATGTATCTACATATACAATGTTTATATTCTTTCTTTGCTCCACCACTTCGGCGAAATGTCTAGAAACCAAATTGGCGAATCACGACATTTCAATTCTGGTCATACCTGTGCGAGGGAACTCACACATGTAAACAATAAACACACTGCCGAAACGAAAATCGTAGTGTGAATTGCGGAAGATGGTGTGCTTCGTAACGAATTTCGGACGAATATATGAAAAACATAAACATGGGGAATAGTTGGGCATTCGTCACGCCTGTTTGATCCGCAATAAGCTAGCTAGAGACAACGGCCGCAGTGCCACGGCCCGGAAACATCTGAGGTCTCTTCCAAACTTATCTTTTTCATGCATGCTCCTACCGACGAGCTATTACTATTACTATGAAAAACTATTGCAAAAAGAGCAACTCACGCGCATGGACGACCGCCAGAAGAGCAGCCGCAGTCAAAATCCTCCCAAAAGACATTGCGAATACAATCCGGCGCGTTCTTCGATATCGGCAGCTCTGTTCTGTTCTGATTTCAGTTCCTTTGTCTCATCGTCCGCGTCAAAAATCACATTAACGGCTCAACGACACGTCTTAGCACTTATTATATTATCATTTCGATCACTGGCGTCTGTGTTAGCGTCACGGATTGACGGCGGAGGTGTGCGGCCGTGCGCGCGTGCGGCGTCGATCTGACCGGTTCGAAGGTTGGCTGGGCCGGCGGCGGGGTGAGGTGGGGTGGACAGCTCAGCTGAGCTGAGGCGAGAGGACCGGTCTCGGCTCGGTCAGCGGCTTCTCAGTTCGCAGACGGACGACGAGTCATAGGGTAAAGTAAAATACAAAGGTAGATATATAAAGGTAGATACGCAGACGAACACTGGCAGTAATAAATAAGTATTCTAACGTTTAGGGCCGACTCACACCGAGACGCGACGCGAAGCGTCGAGGCGCGCAATTTTCAAGGAAGCAAACAAGTTCTACAATATAGAACTTGTTTACTACACAAAAATATACTAATTTTAGTGTGCGAAAGCGAACTAGATATAACCTAATTTTTTTTACTGTGCACTTCGAGCTGTCAAAGTCGTTAGGTTGGCAGGACTGAATTCACCCCCCGCTTACTTCCTCACCTCTCCCCCGACGCCTATGCCGATGCCTATGATGAATAGTTGTTTACTAAGGCCCACTTGCACCAACACGAGTTTAAAGTTAAGTAGCGAGTTATGGATTTAAACGCGGTTCCCACAGTCAACGGGTGCTAGCTTAACGAGTTAAACTGGTTTATATATTAAATTTGTGTTGGTGCAAGTGGGCCTTAATGTAACATTGATTTTAAATTTTAATTAAAACTGTATATAGTAGTTGTTTTACATTTAAAAATTGTAATATTGTTTTTCTTGCTCCTTCCAAGTGCGCAAAATTTTTACAGCTTTGTTTACTAAACAACGAATGAATATTTGTATCTGCCTAGCGATATACTGCAATATTTGTAACAAAAGCAAGAAAATATTTAAACGAATTAAAATTGGTATGTACGGAACCCTAAAAAACCTACGACGAGCGACGGTTTCTCAGCCGCATAATACCGTGTTCGAGGAATTTTGATGCGCGAATCGAGTGGCATTCGTTGCATTGCATTCGGTCGCTTTGTATTTCTTGTTGAAGCGGGTTTCCTTTGATAGTATGCTACACCGGTATGTTATGCTATTAAATGTCGTTTTCGCGTAGGATGTGATGTCATGTAGGATGTCGTATCGAATTTACAGTAATTTCGCGCCCCCGCGCGCCGGTGAGACGCGGTTTCTTGGTCTCGGAAGGTTCTGACCAATTTTCTAGGACCCCTTAATTAAAATTATTGTTAGGACCCCTTTTTAAATATTTTTGAGGTCCGCCAGGACCCAGTGACTGGGTCAAAGGATAAATTAAAGAAAATGCTCCTTTTGAAGAATCATTACGAATTACAATATTATTTCCGCGGTAATTCAGCACAATAAATATACAACACCAGTATAGAATACTTCTATTTAGATACATCGTTCATAATAAAAGAAATATTTTTTTAATAAAATTTAAGTTTTATTATTTCATAGATACAGATAGGTAACTGGCCATTTTCTATTCGAAATTATGAAAAATAACTGCATGTCACATTTTTTCTGAACAATTTGATCATATTTTATTTTATATACTTATTATTACTTATATTTTATTTTTTCTGGAAATCATATGGAGGAGTGCGCAGGAAACTGAAGTCACAATGATAAAGGTGGATGCTGGTGTCAAAGAAAAAAACCGGCCAAGTGCGAGTTGGACTAGCGGACCGAGGTTTCCGCACCACAAAAAAATAACATAAAAAACACGTTTCTTGTATCGGAATAAATTAAATTTTTTACGTTTACTATTTTTTATTATTTGCTGTTATATCCGCCATAATAACAATTCTGTGAAAATTTCAACGGGCTACCTATTACGGTTCCAGAGATACAGCCCTCGGACAGACGGACGGACAGACAGACGGCGTAGGCTTAGTAATAGGCTTCCGTACGGGATACGGAAATCTAAAAATGGACGCGTCGAGCAACTAAGCCGAAAGGCTAGTATAGAAGTTCAAGTGCAAGGAAATACGCCTAGGACACTCCGTAGAAATTCTAGCCAATTATTCCATTTTAAACATTCCGTTTGTTTCCTTTTTAGGGTTCCGTATCTGTACGGAAGCCCATTACTAACCTTACATAAAAATACCGTAGCGCCATCTATGATTTCTTAATATGGCGATGGCTGGCCCTGGTGTGATGCTCGTGAACGGGTGCTGTTTGTGGAGACTGGCCTGGGTGCTGTTTGTGGAGACTGGCCTGCTTTAATTGGCAGCATATTATCTGAATGGTATACTTATGTATATGCTACTTAACTGACTGCATAATTAGTTAACTCTTGACTAGGTACCATTAGTACCTCAACTTTATTAACCCATTGACAACTTGATACTTCAAGTATCATATTCATATATTTTTATTTTTTATTTTTGACAATACAATTATACTACATTGTAGTTTAATATACTAACATTTTATACTAACAGTACAAATTACGTATCAAAGTTTGACAAAGGCTCTTTACACCTGATTCACTTAATTAATAAGTCTTTGCAGTCAGAACTCTCAGCAAAATTGTTAATCTTGCTCTCAAGTTGTGTTTTAGATAGACTATGGGCGGTGTTACTATGTGGCTAGTCAATAATTACTTGTAAAAATATGTTTAAAAAATACCCTGCGAAGTTTCTTGTCGGTTCTTCTTCGTGGGTGTAATCGAACCGGATAGAACAAATTGTGACAAGTTCGAGCGCAGGCTAACTGCCATATGAATGATCAATAAACAATACAATACAATACAATACAATTCAATGATGTGACTAATAGGTAGTGAGATGAGCACAAAATATTATTATTTTTCGTTATGCTTCTCCGACCGAGATGATGATAGAACCATTTTTATATCCAGACATACGATCATGATGAGACATCGCGATCATGAGACGGCGAGAAAAGGCGACTAGACGGGGTGACATCTTTTCCTTCTTGTATGTCATTCATTAATTTCTTTGTCGAAACTTTGTCGTTGACTATTTCGTAGTAGTAGTCTTTCTGCTGCGTCGATGTGTTTTTTCGAAAGAGCAGTCGCTCTATTACGTAGACGGTCTACGAAGTATATGACTCGTGCTGTAGTTCGTAGCAGTCGAGTCCAGGAGGAAAATCTTTTTTCCTCCGGTGTCGCCGAGTAACTCACGGGTGCAGTGTGAGTCACGCAATGCGTTTTCAGCTCCTCCGTGCCAGCTGTTGATACGTGCTCTACGGAGGGCTGCGTTGGCCAATTATTTTTTGGCATTTTCCTTCATTACCCAGACTGAACTCGCTCATGTCGCCCGTGTCGGTCACAAGGTCAGCTGGGTTGTCTTCCCCAAGTATCCACTTCCATTATTCTCGTTCTGTCAGCTCATCGATCTCGCCCAAGCGGTGTGCGACGAACGCCTTTAAGTTGCGGGGGTCCGTCTTGATCCACGCGAGCACCGTCCACGCGTCGGTCCAGTACCCTAATCACGAGATTTAACCTACACCGCGTACTACGCTACGCCGTGTTCTCCGCATCATTTTGTATGGAGAAACGAAGTTTGGAAATCTATCACTAGAGGCGCTGCTCCGTTTCTCCATACAAAATGATGCGGAGAACACGGCGTAGCGTAGTACGCGGTGTAGGTTATATCACAGATTACTTTAAAGTTACTTCGTAACAGACTCTATAGAAAATGTTCCTATCTTCGGGCTTTAATAGCCTACTGTTTCACGTCGCCAATCGCTGCGTGCGAAAATTTACCTTAACGATCGAGTGTAAAGTGATTATTGCTTTGCAGCTGCGCGGAGTTGCGTGGGCGAGCGTCTATATATACTACTTTCCACGAGCATCAGGCCCAGAAACCACTTACTCGAATAATTGTACTACCATCAACTTTTTCATCATCTTGTGTGACATCAATACATGAAATAATGAGCATTAAAAACCGATAAAACATTGCAAATAAGTGGTGCATCAATAAGAATAACATATTATGACCCACCACACCTCATAAAAGGAATTAGAAATAATTTTTTTACCAAAGACATATCAACTGATGGAAAGATATCAAAATGGCAAGATATAGTTGACGTTTATGAAACTGACTGTAAACACACCGAATCTCGATTACTACAGAAACTGAATGATGAGCACGTTATTCCCGGAAAAGTGAAGAAAGTGAAGGTAAAGAATTGCGTCCGGGTTTTTAGCAAAACTGTCGCGGTGGCTTTATCGTACACTGCTGAATTCTCTCACTACATTGATGGCAGACTGGTTAGCGACACGTTAAAAAATACCTCAAGAGATCACTGTACTCGCAAGAGTGCAGGTCGTAGACGTCTGGATTTTGTAGCCGAAAGGCTGGTACTTCTGGACGTCTATAAACAAAACGTAAAGCAATAAATGATAGTAAAGGAGGTTGTATAATTTCCGGATGATTTGTTTGGCAGCGTAAACGGCTCTAGTCTGGACCACAAATAGTGCAACGCGAAAGCTCTTAGAAAGGCGGTTACGGAAAAATCAACCCATCAAGAAGAAAGTGAAGGTAA
Source organism: Nematopogon swammerdamellus (assembly GCA_946902875.1). Lineage (NCBI taxonomy): Eukaryota > Metazoa > Arthropoda > Insecta > Lepidoptera > Adelidae > Nematopogon > Nematopogon swammerdamellus. Next base: position 13,315,559 of record OX336359.1, read on the forward strand.
AGAATTGCGTCCGGGTTTTAAGCAAAACTGTGGCGGGGGCTTTATCGTACACTGCTGAATTCTCTCACTACATTGATGGCAGACTGGTTAGCGACACGTTAAAAAATACCTCAGAGACTGTATAATTTCCGGATGATTTGTTTGACAGCGTAAACGGCTCTAGTCTGGACCACAAATAGTGCAACGCGAAAGCTCTTGGAAAGGCGGTTACGGAAAAATCAACCCATCAAGAAGAAAGTGAAGGTAAAGAATTGCGTCCGGGTTTTAAGCAAAACTGTGGCGGGGGCTTTATCGTACACTGCTGAATTCTCTCACTACATTGATGGCAGACTGGTTAGCGACACGTTAAAAAATACCTCAGAGACTGTATAATTTCCGGATGAATTGTTTGCCAGCGTAAACGGCTCTAGTCTGGACCACAAATAGTGCAACGCGAAAGCTCTTGGAAAGGCGGTTACGGAAAAATCAACTCATCAAGAAGAAAGTGAAGGTAAAGAATTGCGTCCGGGTTTTAAGCAAAACTGTGGCGGGGGCTTTATCGTACACTGCTGAATTCTCTCACTACATTGATGGCAGACTGGTTAGCGACACGTTAAAAAATACCTCAGAGACTGTATAATTTCCGGATGATTTGTTTGACAGCGTAAACGGCTCTAGTCTGGACCACAAATAGTGCAACGCGAAAGCTCTTAGAAAGGCGGTTACGGAAAAATCAACTCATCAAGAAGAAAGTGAAGGTAAAGAATTGCGTCCGGGTTTTAAGCAAAACTGTGGCGGGGGCTTTATCGTACACTGCTGAATTCTCTCACTACATTGATGGCAGACTGGTTAGCGACACGTTAAAAAATACCTCAAGAGACTATATAATTTCCGGATGATTTGTTTGACAGCGTAAACGGCTCTAGTCTGGACCACAAATAGTGCAACGCGAAAGCTCTTAGAAAGGCGGTTACGGAAAAATCAACCCATCAAGAAGAAAGTGAAGGTAAAGAATTGCGTCCGGGTTTTTAGCAAAACTGTGGCGGGGGCTTTATCGTACACTGCTGAATTCTCTCACTACATTGATGGCAGACTGGTTAGCGACACGTTAAAAAATACCTCAAGAGACTGTATAATTTCCGGATGATTTCTTTGACAGCGTAAACGGCTCTAGTCTGGACCACAAATAGTGCAACGCGAAAGCTCTTAGAAAGGCGGTTACGGAAAAATCAACCCATCAAGAAGAAAGTGAAGGTAAAGAATTGCGTCCGGGTTTTAAGCAAAACTGTGGCGGGGGCTTTATCGTACACTGCTGAATTCTCTCACTACATTGATGGCAGACTGGTTAGCGACACGTTAAAAAATACCTCAAGAGACTGTATAATTTCCGGATGATTTGTTTGACAGCGTAAACGGCTCTAGTCTGGACCACAAATAGTGCAACGCGTAAGCTCTTAGAAAGGCGGTTTTTTTTTTTTTTTTTTTTTTTTTTTTATGGAAGCTGACACGGTTGGCTACATCACCTACAACATCCGTGATGTCAGCCCATAACACAGGGTGAACTAGGTGCCATGTCAGTGCTTCCCTTCATTTCATGTCGGCTACACTAGACTGGACGGAAAACACGAACTATTTACATAGCCGTTTCGGCCGACGTTTCGTTCAGTGCGGTGGTACCAACCCGGCCGGGATAAGCCCTACCACCTAGTAAGGTAAGAAGGGAAGGGACCTACAGTTTAACGTGGAATCCGAACCACGGTCAGCCCCCAACGGTCGGGCGGTCACCCATCCAATCACTGACCGCGCTCAGCGTTGCTTAAAAACAGTTGACTAACCAACCGCGCCACTGAGCTACCGAGGCTGACGAATTTTCTTATCCCTTAGTCGACTTTTACGACATGCGACGGGGAAAGATGCAGTGGGGCTATTCTTTTTAAGTACCGACCCCACACGGTACAAAAATCAACCCATCACGATTTTTGGAAGAAAGCATTGAAGAAAGCTAAGAAAATGATTGAAACAATTAAATTTGTTCACAAAGGGACATGAAAAGTCGGTACCTTCATTAAAAATTTGGGGAACGACGATTGAAAGTTACCAAAGGATATGGAAAGTATTGCTAAAAAAAAAGTTAAAGCCATGCGCCCTCGATATTTCAACTCAGACCCCATAGAAAACGTTCTTGGACAACAACTTCAGGAATAATTATCCTACTTGCCACACTTCCATAAGTACTTTCAAATCACTATTAATTACGGGGTTTATAAAATTTCATTCAGAGTCCTATAATTGTGAAGATGATACTTGCGACCAGTTAATAAAAGTGCGATCATTATTCGAAAAGCAAACGGGGGATAAACGGCACCCGTCCAATATAGCCAATAACCAGGACATCGGATGTGATGAGGAGTATAAGATCCTCCTCAACAAAACCACAGAAAATATTCAGGTGCAAGCAGAACGAGAACGGTTAAATGTCCACTCAAGGGCATACACTGCTGGATGGGTAAAAAAAAAATACTGAGTAAAATAAATGACATGAAATGAAGGGAAGCACTGACATGGCACCTAGTTCACCCTGTGTTATGGGCTGACATCACGGATGTTGTAGGTGATGTAGACAACCGTGTCAGGTTCCAAAAAAAAAAAAAAAATGTAAACACTGAGACCAGTTTATGTACCAACATAGTTAACAATGTACACAAATGGATCTCACAAAGAGAATATAAAACAATCGGAATATGCTGTGAGGCATTTTGGTGAATAATTGAAGAAACAAATGGATACTTGGAAAATAACGCATATGAAGAAAATGTTTCCAGAAAAATAAAAATCTCATAACAACCAAGTATCCACTTGATTTTATAAATTGTGAAAGTCACAAAGATGCAGCGGTTGATATGTTTTTGAGAATTACAATTAATTTTTGTATTTACAACTGGTGCACAGTCACCAATACGATTCTCAAAGGAAAAGATATAATCAGACTGGAAAAATTAAATTAAAATTAAATAAATATAGAAAAAAGTTGAAAAATAAATCGGTTAATAAATAATTAAAGCATTTTATTTATTTTCTTCCAGAAAATCACTAAAACAAAAGAAGTGCGGATATAAATATTAAATAGGCTATTGCAGTGGTTCCCAAGGTTGTCTGGATCGCGACCTAAATTCGGGACCCACCAACTACCCAACAAAAAAAAAAGCAGCGTTATATTGCTGCTCCAGGAATTTTATTTCGTTAAACTTATTATTAGGTATCCAGTTGTAATTGAAATTTTAAATTACATACTTAAATATAATAATATGTAATATACTAAATATATAAGATGTGACACTGGGAAACAGGCGTGACGCTATGTATGTATGTATGTATAAGATGTGATATATCAATTAGAATGGTCCTATCAGTTTCACAGTTCACCTAATATCCGTTCGCGACCCTCCAGTGGGTCGCGAGCCATACTTTGGGAAAGACTGGACTATTGAACTACATTACTGTAGAATAAAGAAACAATAGGATAAAACCATGGAGGGTAGCTTTTTTTCTCGCAAGATAAAAGGGAAATAAAGGTAAAAACAACAGATAATTTCAAACTAAATAACTAAATTAAAATAAATATTTCGTCCATTGGGACCGTTGGCTTTGTCCCGCCCGACTCCCGTTCCCCCGCTGAATGGCCGAGCTTATGTTTTGGGTGAGAAACGCTCTGGCACGCAAGAATATTGGAGATCTGTAGGTCTACCGGCGTTCACTCACTCGCCCGTGTGAGTGCGAGAAATGTGGCGAGAACGCTATATTGGCACCGGTGAAACAGGTGAGTGACGTCATTCTCGCACTCCCACATTTTACTCGCTAGAGCTGTCGATCTAGTCGATTATAGCCTTCTCTATATGTCCTTTCAAGACGACAAGGACAGAATACAGAATGCTATGAGTCGACACGGAGTCGATCTATCAAACAATTGGCACCGGGGTTTTTGACGTTTCTTTGACAGATAAACTCCCCGATATTTGCCGCTAAACTCGCAAGCTAAGGATCAACTTTTTGGCGTTCACTTCATGAGAAAACTGACGAAAACATCGAAATAAATTTATTAACTGAACAAAAATATTATAAAAGTATTTACAAATACATAATAACTACTGTAGAAAATATAGAAATTATAGGAAATAAAATTAAAGAAATGGCAGAAGGACCCGGCATCCAAGCCAATAATTATTAAAAAAAAAAAAATTACAGCGGTTCGTACAAAGAGGATATAACCACTGGGTTCGTAAACAAACAAGCAAACACGACATTCGCTTCGCAATTTCTTTCTTTCTACGAAACGTTTACGTAAGCGGCGGGCGGTCGGCGCGGTCTTGGCTTGGACTCTTTTGCTGGAATCCGGCCGACATGCGTCGATGAGCTTACAGCAAGAACATCGGCGCGAACAAGCGAGGTTATACTCAGCAGAATCCACTCGAGGGAGCTCCGCTTCGCCACTTCACGAACGTCTAAAGAAAGCCGACGCTATATCACCCACTTCCAAGGTATGTCTGTGCGACAGAAGGTTGAAAAACTACAATAGCTTTGCATCTCTACTTTCTATGCTGAATCAAATGTTGCTCTTAATTATTAATAACCAATTCTAGTGTACAGTACGCGGCGGTAAATAATGCGCATCATGCTTTGATGACTTTCTGGTTGTAGAGCATTGTCTCGGTCATACAGATACCTGCGAGTTAGTGTGACAGAGACGACACTCTACAGCCGCACTGTCTAGTTTATCTCCAAAGAACATTGCGCATTATTTTAAATTGTATTTGCTGGATAATGACTGCCCTTCCATTTTATGCAAGTGATACTTACCAACGCACAGAGGGTCATATATACGCTTCCCACAAACGCTTCTATCTCTGGTAAAAAAAGTAAACAAAACAATAATAAGAATAAAATATTTTTATTTACACATACAATTTACACAAAAACCTAATTAGGTAAACTAAAGAACTAATTGAGCATCTTAATAATAAACGCTGAGCACATGCTGGCATTGATGTTGTGGAAGGACTTGGTGCTTGCAACCAGCAGATGGTAGTATGCTGCACCAAACCCGAGGATGTGCTCCGTTTATGTAGGGAGGGTTCATTGTCCCAAGTGAGCCACTGCTGGGGTTTGTTGAAAACCCCCTCGGTTGTCCTGCAAGTTAAAACAAAAAATATCTTTAAATTATATTGTTTTGATTAGCGTAGGTATTTAGATGTATTTGGATCACATTAGACCATTACATTGCTTGGACATTTAAAAACAGGTGCCAAGTGCGAGTTCAACTCGCGCACTGAGGGTTCCGTACTACCACACAACATATATTTTGTTATACACGGTGTTAACTTTTTTCGCGACATTTCAATTTTAATACCGAATATTAAACCATTTCGTATACTGATTATTTTGTGGTACTAAAAAATAAAATCTAAAATAGTTTAAAAAAAATTTAAGGGTTCGGTTTTTTCCTCCAAAAAACTTTTGTTTAGTATTGAAATGGGAATTAGTTTATATGGTTACTGAATGTTTTTATTTAGTCTGAACTCATCGTACACCTTTATTATTTCTGTTAATCCCATGAATCTGCTCCCGGACTTAATGTAGTGACTGCTGCAACAGCCTGTATATATTATATAGCAATACTTACATTAAAACATTTTTTTTACCTGCAGAAACTGCCGCAGAAGCTCCAACTGTTGCCGCCGAAACTCCTCCTGAGACACCAGGCACCACTCTCTGAGGGCCATGTCCTGCCGCCTGTCTTCAGCGTGTACCCGCTCGTACTCCTCAATAACCTCACGCATAGGCGGGTTGATTTGCACGAAGCTCACGAGGGGGGCGGCCAGCAGGCGTACCTTAATGGAAAAAAATAATTTAATTAGGCATCTATCTTTTTTAACTTTAAGACATAATTTTGGATGATAAAGTATCAGGCAGATGATATATCTTTATGATTTATATTTATGATTTAACGTAAAACCATCTTAAGAAATGACAGATTGTAACAGTGAAAACAGTATGTAAATTAATAAAGTGGTTCTCGAGTTATAAGGATATTCATATATTATATAGACGTGCATCGGCCAGTCCCAATTATAGCTCGGTACTTTATTGTGAAAAATTTTGCTTCTATGTTACCTACTTTACTTTTATTCAAGAGAGAGTAGTGTTGTTGAAAATAAAATTTATTAAAAAGAAATGTTTTCCTTGTTTTCTTCCCTAAAACACATTGGCTGCTTGCATACTAGACGATAGCGTCGCAGCAGCGGTGACATGACCGCGACGCGGCAGCAGGTTTCGAGCATACCGTCACGGTATTGCATACATTTTTCTGCTCTGCTGCCGTGACGTGACCGTCTAGATAGTGCATAAACAGTCGTTGGCTACATACATAGAATGAAGTATGTAAACAACACTACAGTAAATAAATACCAATGTGATTTAAAATATGCTTACCGGTAGAATGTTCACTATGACCTCGGAGTCCCCGAGTCCGAAGGCCTGTCCCAACACCGCCAGCATCCGCTCGTCCTATTGCTCCAGCAGAGCTACCGGTGCCGCCGGCCCACACCCGTTCCGTGGGCCTACCGCCTGGCTCTACCGGCCAAGTTTTTTAAGTGAACTACTGTCTATTGTCCGTCCAATACTGAAAAAAAAGATAAACATATTTGTAAATATTATATTAGTACGACCATTGTAATACGACTTATTAAGTTTGATGTTAGAAAGAAATTTTTGAATACATAAATATAACACACCTTGTGCTACTGTTGCCATGTTATGGCGCAGCCCCCCAATGCTTTGAGGCGCTCCGTTAGGCCCATCCAGAGGCGCGAGCATCGCATTCTCTCCCGACAGCCGGCCCCGCGCCAACTGCGGATTTTGTTTCATGAACTCCGCCATCACATCATATCTCTTTGCACTGCAGTTGGCCGGGAGCATTGAAGAAAAATTGGTAAATTCTTCTTCTTTTTTTTTTAATAAACATGACAGTTGATTGACTGACACTGGCAGATGGTCTAGGTCGACATAGTCTATGCTAAGCACTCATTTGTATCAGTAAAAATGGTTAAAAGGTAGTAATTAATAATTTTTTTGGCATAAATGTTCACGAATTTCCATAAATTATAAACACAACATATAAATAATTAGATAACATAATTTATTAATAAGTAATCGCAAGTAATCTAGACTAGACCGTCTTATCTATGGTAGGTCGACACTCACTTGAACGCCGGTACCGATACGAATGACGCTAAAAGTGAGAAGGAGTACGAGTAAACTCCCTCGCATATTTCAAGCGAGAAATGCCGGTAGGGCCCCTGGGCTCCACGCTTTACTGTAGTGAAAAATAAAATAGAGGATGCTTGCATAGCTACATTTAAGAAAAAAAAAACTGTCATCTAATTTGCTCTCGATTTCTTGTAAGGCATAAACCAAATGTACCACAGATGTCCGTCTGAAAATATTTTTTCCCTATATAGTCTGTGTTTATAAATTATTTCCTTTTATCAGAGACTAACGTTTCCTTACCTATAATAAAATCCAACGTCTGCTTTCTGTATGTCTGAGTGTCTGTCTGTCCGCTTATAACTCGAGAACCACTAAACCGATTTTAATAAAACAAAATTCTACGCATAGCTTGATTCTTCCCATCAACTATAGGCTACTTACTATCACGCTAAATGGCTTATGAGGTTAGCAGTGAAGTGAAATATGAGAGCACTTGGCAATATTTGTATGTAACGGACACGGAATCATTCACCCGAGTAAGAACCGATGACATTACAATATCCTGAAGGGGGAGGGGAGAGGGGGGGGGGGGGGGGTAAGTAGAGGCATATAGGGAGGGGCGGGAGGGGAGGTGGAGGTAGAGCGATGGAATCCCCCTTATCCTTATCCTTTCCTTTCTTCCTTACCTTTAATAAAATCCAACCTCTGCTTTCTGTCTGTCTGTATGTATGTCTGTATGTCTGTCTGTTTACCATCTTTGGGGTTGCCATATTTACTCCAAGTGTCGATGATGGCCAGACTCAACGGAAGGGAGGGAGAGGCAGAGAGATGGAGGGAGAGGGAGGGGGAGGGGGAGAGGGAGAGGGAGAGGGAGAGGGAGAGAAAGAGGGAGAGGGAGAGGGAGAGGGAGAGGGAGAGGGAGAAACGGAAACGGAGTGTTAAAGATTGTATGGGAATATCGGTTTTTTTAAAGGAAAATCATAATTATAGCTACTAAAAACAAATAACGGGTGTGACGGTGGCCTTGCCCTTAGTTACTTACTTTCTTCGTGGAGGTTTATTGTATTCCAGAATGCAGCTTAGCCTGAAGCCTCGCCGTTAGTTACTTACTTTATTTAAGAAGTTTTATCGTCGTTTATCTAAACGCCATTACTTTCATCGAGAAATCGAGAAGGTTTATCGTCTTCCAGAATACAGCTCGGCCTTCGTCCTCGCCCACAGTTACTAACTTTCATAAAGAAGGTTAATCCTCTTCATTAACGCAGCTCGGCCTTCGGCCTGAACCATGGTTTATCCTCTTCCTAAACGGAGCTCGGCCTTCGGCATCGCCCTCAGTTACTTACTTTCTTCGAGAAGGTTTATAGTCTTCCTAAACGCAGCTCGGCCTTCAGCCTCGCTCTTTGTTACTTACTTTCATCGAAAAAGTTTATCCTCTTCCTGAACGCAGCTCGGCCTTCGGCCTCGCCCTTAATTACTTTCTTTCTTAGAGATGGTTTATCGTCTTCCTGAACACAGCTCGGCCTTCGGCCTCGCCCTCAGTTACTTACTTTCTTCGAGAAGGTTTATGGTCTTCCTGAACGCAGCTCGGCCTTGGGCCTCGCCCTCATTTACTTACTTTCTTCGAGAAGGTTTATCCTCTTCCTAAACGCAGCTCGGCCTTCAGCCTCGCTCTTTGTTACTTACTTTCATCGAAAAAGTTTATCCTCTTCCTGAACGCAGCTCGGCCTTCGGCCTCGCCCTTAATTACTTTCTTTCTTAGAGATGGTTTATCGTCTTCCTGAACACAGCTCGGCCTTCGGCCTCGCCCTCAGTTACTTACTTTCTTCGAGAAGGTTTATGGTCTTCCTGAACGCAGCTCGGCCTTGGGCCTCGCCCTCATTTACTTACTTTCTTCGAGAAGGTTTATCCTCTTCCTGAACGCAGCTCGGCCTTCGGCTTCGCCCATAGTTACTTACTGTCTTCGAGAATGTTTATCGTCTTCCTGAACGCAGCTCGGCCTTCGGCTTCGCCGTTTGTTACTTGCTTTCTTCGAGAAGGTTTATAGTCTTCCTGAACGCAGCTCGGCCTTCGGTCTCGCCCTCAGTTGCGTAATTTCTTCGAGAATATTTATGGTCTTCCTGAATGTAGCTCGGCCTTCGGCCTCGCCCTTAATTACTTACTTTCTTAGATAAGGTTTATCGTCTTCCTGAACGCAGCTCGGCCTTCGGCCTCGCCCTTAGTTACTTACTTTCTTCGAGAAGGTTTATAGTCTTCCTGAACGCAGCTCGGCCTTCGGCCTCGCCCTTAGTTACTTACTTTCTTCGAGAAGGTTTATAGTCTTCCTGAACGCAGCTCGGCCTTCGGCCTCGCCCTTAGTTACTTACTTTCTTCGAGAAGGTTTATCCTGTTCCTGAACGCAGCTCGGCCTTCGGCTTCGCCCATAGTTACTTACTGTCTTCGAGAATGTTTATCGTCTTCCTGAACGCAGCTCGGCCTTCGGTCTCGCCCTCAGTTGCGTAATTTCTTCGAGAATATTTATGGTCTTCCTGAATGTAGCTCGGCCTTCGGCCTCGCCCTTAATTACTTACTTTCTTAGATAAGGTTTATCGTCTTCCTGAACGCAGCTCGGCCTTCGGCCTCGCCCTTAGTTACTTACTTTCTTCGAGAAGGTTTATAGTCTTCCTGAACGCAGCTCGGCCTTCGGCCTCGCCCTCAGTTACTTACTGTCTTCTTTGAAATACGAATTTCACGCGAGCGGAGCCGCGGGCTCAGCTAGTATATATATATATATAGAAATAAACACACTGCAGAAACGAAAATCGTAGTGTGACTTGCGGAAGATGGTCTGCTTCGTAACGAATTTCGGACTAATGTATGAAAAACATAAACATGGGGAATAGTTGGGCATTCGTCACGCCTGTTTGATCCGCAATAAGCTATAGCTAGAGGCCACGGCCCTGAAATATTTGAGGTCTCCATACATGCTCGTCGGTAGAATGAAAAACTATTAGAAAAACATAAACATGGGGAATAGTTGGGCATTCGTCACGCCTGTTTGATCCGCAATAAGCTAGCTAGAGGCCACGGCCCTGAAATATTTGAGGTCTCTTCCAAACTAATCTTTTCCATACATGCTCGTCGGTAGAATGAAAAACTATTACAAAAAAACCGTTTAAAAAAGGCAACTCACGCACGTGGACGACCGCCAGAAGAGCAGCCGCAGTCAAAATCCTCCCAAAAGACATTGCGATAACAATCCGGCGCGTTCTTCGATATCGGCAGCTCTGTTCTGTTCTGATTTCAGTTCCTTTGTCTCATCGTCCGCTCTTTGTCTCATGTTACTCGTACATATCGATGACAAGGGCTTGTTATGAGGAATATAAATATAGTTATTGTTTATTGTTTATTGTATAATTTCAACCATAGGTAGGTAACCTTCGCTTGGATGTGTCGAAAATTCCGTCAGTTCTAAGTTCAAATCCGAAGAAGAACTGACAAACAAACTTCGCAAGTCACAATGTTTTGTTAGTACCTTACAAGTATTAAGAACATTAATATTTACAGCATAAACATGAATACTCAAGAGTCTGACCACACTGCCTATTCCGCCGTCCCCTTTCCAGCTCCGTACAACGCGCACTGGGCAGGGATTGCATTCCTACACGCTGGACTTACCGAGGATGCGTACCAATCGGTTCTGCAGATCCTTCCTCCACAGAACTGGTAAACTCTGGAACGCTCTACCTGCCCACATATTTCGCCCCAAGTCTAGGGTCCTTCAAGAGACGCGTGAAGGGCACCCGTCAGGCCGGCATCGCCTTCGCAGCCTCCGCATGCGACCGAATGTCCATGGGCGTCGGTAGACACCTGGGTGGCCCGGCGCCACATGACGCGCTTACTATAAAAAGAATGTATGTATCTTGACGTCGCTGACGATGGCTTTTCGTTGTTTCAGGAGCGACCAAGGAGATCGGCACAGCGCTCACCAGGATGTGTCTCCGGCATCGCGCCATCGAGACCAGGATGAAGACTTTCATTGGGTATATACCTACCTACATATACTGCATTCATTTTTAAGTTTCCGGATTAACAGTAGGTATACTAAGGCCCACTTGCACCAACACAAATTTAATATATAAACCAGTTTAACTCGCTAAACCAGTTTAAGCTAGCACCCTTTGACTGTGGGAACCGCGTTTAAATCCATAACTCGCTACTTAACTTTAAACTCGTGTTGGTGCAAGTGGGCCTAAAGACTTACATAAGTCGACGTTTCGCCCGCTACGTCGCGGGCATCTTCAGGGACTGCGGGAGTTCCTGGAGCCGACGTCTGGTGTCCGTTGTACCAGACGTCAAACTGCTCTTTTTCGAAGATTGTGGCTGTGGGCAGGTTGCACAATATTCGGCAGCGGTGTCAGATCGCGATCCATACATCGTACGAAGTCCCTGCTGCACACAACACTCACTTTGTCTTCAGACGCTGGCTTGGCGGAAGATCTTGAAGATGTGTGCTGTGACAGCACGGGCAAGGTGATAAATTCATACTGTCGTCCCCGTTGAAATTTCTGTGCCTGGTGGTTTCGATGGCTTCCCTGACTAGGCGTGGAGTGTAGTGTCGTTCTACCGCTAGTACCGACGACGCTTCATCAAACCGGATCCAGTGGTTATTATCACCAAGCAATAGATGTTCCACAATGGCCGATTTCTGCACGTCACCATTCTTGACTGCTCCTATGTGTTCGCACATTCGCTCATGGACGCTCCTCTTCGTTTGGCCGATGTAGCTCTTCCCACAGCTACATGCAACTTAGTAGACGCCTGGGGCTTGCAATGGTATCTTATCTTTAACGGATCTATGCATTTGAGACACTTTAGGTAGAGGCATATAGAATGTTCTGATTTCCATTTTCCGAAGTAATTTTTTAATCTGGTGTGTAACACCTTTTACGTATGGTCCGTCGACTTATGTAGTATACCTACTGTTAATCCGGAAACTTAAAAATTAATAAAATAAATAGCAGAGTAAACTTAAAAACAATAATATACTGCATTGTTAAAATCACCCAATGGGTTAGACAGGGACAAAGGGTTTCCACGTGCCAAAATTCTGACGCACCTTTGACACTCATAATGTTCTTCGTATTTTTTTTAATGAAATCCAACATCGCTGTGTGGTGGCTGTGCCGAAGGACCAAAGGTGCAGTCGACAGAGCCAAATGCGCCCCTCCTTGTGAAATCACACTCAGTGAGCCGCCATGCCAGCAGATTTGCGGACTGTTGCTAGGCTGTCTAGCCTGTTAATACGACGTTTCAAGACACCCAGGTCAAAGGATTCGGGATTTGCTCGCCATTAACGGGTACGACGCACTTGAACCTTTTGGAGCACCTGCTCGATCGTCTGGGGTCTATACTTTTTATGACAAGCCTTTATTTAACTTCAGCTGTTAGTATGTAGTCTGTTAGTATGTTTGGGTCAAATCTTGAAACTGAATTTTAAACCAGATCCATCCAACCGATTGAGCTGAAATTTTGCACACTCTCTTGGTGCTGGTGACAATACAATCTAGTATACTCAAAATTGTAAAAAACAAAAAAAAAACAAACTAAAAAGCACAATATAAAAATAAAAAAAATCAAAACAAGCTTTTAACTGACTGCTTCGGCCAACAGTGGAGGGGTTTCATTTATAATATAATTTGCTAGTTTGGTTTCTTCTTTTGATTGGTTAGATATTTTACGTAGTCGGGTTTTCTTATTTTTTCTTCATAAAAGTATTTTAAGTATTGAGTGGAAGAGGCGGCAGAGGTGTGTCAGGATCGTGGCACGTGGAGATCCGTTGTCTCTGCCTACCCCACCGGGAAACAGACGCGACAGGCTACATCACCTACAACCTCCGTGATGTCAGCCCATAACACCGGGTGAACTTGGTGCCACGTCAGTGCTTCCCTTCGGTCGTGCCGGCTACACTGAACTGGACGGAAAACACAAACTATTTACATAGCCGTTTCGACCGACCTTTCATTCAGTACGGTGGTATCAACCCGGGCGGATTGAACCCTACCACCTAGTAAAATAAGAAGGGAGTAATATCCCTTAGTCGCCTTTTACGACATACACGGGGAGAGATGCAGTGGGGCTATTCTTTTAAAGTACCGGTCCCACACGGTACAATGCACAGTGAAGTAGGTGAGTTGTTCAGGATGCTCTCATGATGTGAAACTCGGCAGCGCGCTGTCGGAGTCGCTGATCGCGCCGCTGTCGGAGCGCGCGGAGGAGTGGCGGCGCGGCGCGTGCTCGCCGCCCGCGCCCGCCGCGCTTGGCCGCGAGCACGCGCGCGAGTGCAAGCGCGCGCGCGCCGAGCTGCGGCGGCGCGCGCACGACGCGCAGCGGCACGCGAAGAAGGCGCGCCGGCCGGGCCAGTCGGACGCGCAGCGGAGGGCGGAGGTCTGCATGCAGGTGTGTCTTCTACCGCTATTACACATTATATTATGAATTATGACCAAAGATATATTACGTATAATGCGCGGGGCGGACCTCGGCGTGTCGCCGCGCCGCAGCGGTTCGTCAGTGTTCTCCCTCGCACCCGCACCGTACTTGTATAGTGTATTCGCGTGGCGGGTCGCCTGCTGCGGCGACGACACGCCGAGATCCGTCCCGCGCACTATACTAGATATATCACTCGGCCAACTAACATGTTCCACCGAGTTGCGGTTCACGATCCTCAAGTCTCTTAGTCGAGCGCGAGAGGCCGCAACGTGCAGTCGTCGCCTGCCTGCTGCGATCGCGCCTCGCCTACTTCAAACTAATACATTTACATATCTTCGTCGATGCGAAGGTGCGATGGCGAACCTGGAGATGAAGTGTTAGAATGAAAAGACAATATGCACACCGACGCACGAGTGCGATCGTTCTCCTTACCCCTTGCCTCTCTCCCGCGTCCCGCACGCTTCCCGCCCCGCGCGAGACCTCCCACACCGGCCGCCAGACCGTCTCCCACACGCTTCCCGCCCCGCGCGCGCTCACCTCTCCCGCTCGACTCTGCGCTCCGCCTCCCCGCTACCTTACCCCAAACCTCAGCCTCTCGAACACCGCTTCTCTGTATATTTCTTCGGAGCGAGAACTCTATATAATATTTACTCAAAGATTATGAGTATGACAATGTTTTTCGGTTATGCGGTATAGGTACTACTGAACACGACTCACTTTGTATGTCGACGTTTCGTCCCACACTCTTGGGACATCTTCAGGGCTCGCGGTCTGCGACGACCTGGAGGACCCTATGTAAAAACACTATGTACCACGTTTAGTTCGCGAATCCATTGAAATTTCCAGACATGCCAATTTTAACAGACAAGTCGTGAAGAACATGGTACTCTCTTCATCGTGGACTCCTCTGCTGGCGAAGCATGGCTCGGGTGGTAACCAGCATCAAGCTCTGGCAGCCATAGACACAGTGAGCTACGTGTGCACCGACCTTTTCCAGCAAGAGATGTCGACATACCGAGTGGAGTGTTTCGGTCGGTAATGGTTTACGTGGTGGACCTCCATGTTCAAATTCTTGTACAATGATGTAACCGCAACAAGAGAAAACACATGTAAAAGTTTCTCATAAAAGTGAATGTAATGTTCTTTTGGGAAATAAATATTTTTTAAACTGAACCTACCCGCATTGGCCGAAGTAACCTCGCGTCGCTACGATCTTCGTCAGCGGCGACCGGCAGTTGACATCTGACTGGACGACGTGTCGGGTGTCCTCCAGGTCGTCGCAGACCGCGAGTCCTGAAGATGTCTCCGGAGTGTGGGACGATACGTCGACAAACAAAGTGAGTCTTATTCAGTACCTACTTAGACCGCGTAACCGAAAAACATTGTCATAAGGTTTGTCTTCATTCTTAATTGTAGCAAGTTGATAAAGAGACTCTTATACAGCGTGATCAGGATAGGGTTTCGTAACCATATTTGAAGTCGAAAAGCTCTGAAACTTTTTCCCAGATTCGGTAATTTTATAGTACTTTTTGGTGAAAACGTTTCACCGAGATTTGATGGACGGTTAACGTCCGCCTTTATTAAATAAAAATAAAATGACTATCTTGCATACTTACTAGTAGAATGGAACGGCATTTAGGTAAATTCTAAATACTTAAATTTGTATAAAATCAAAAATAAAAGGGGACTGGACTTGATTCGGATTCCCCTTTTCTTTTTGATTTTATACAAATTTAAGTATTTGGAATTTACCTAAATGCGGTTCCATTCTACTAGTAAGTATGCAAGATAGTAATTTTATTTTTATTTAATAAAGGCGGACGTTAACCGTCCATGAAATCTCGGTGAAACGTTTTCACCAAAAAGTACTATAAAATGACCGAATCTGGGATTGCACTTCCTATACGAGATAAGATAGATAAGATAATAGTTCTTTATTTCTTAAAATGTAAGTAGGTAGAAATATTAATAATAACACAATGTAGGTACAAGCATCTTAAGAAAACGGTCTAGGCGCAGCGTCTGACAGCCAGCTTGCGCCAGTTGTCGCTGAATTTAAGCCTAGCCGGTTGACATAGTGATTCATTCAGTTCACAAGTGGAAAAACTGAGAACACAAAACCAAATCAATACAATGATACAACTAAAATATACAACTAATGCAAAATAAACTAGCACAATTTCAACTTCAATAAACTTAAACTTAAGAGCTACAGAGCTACTACTAAAGAACACTTATATAAAGCAGGCTATACTGCTATTACGTACCTACTCCAAAATTAAATAAATAAATATATATATATATAGCGTAGATAAGCTATACCTAGACAGAACTGTTGCCAAATCTATCCATAATCACTGTCCATCGAGTTTTTACTGCAATTAATTGTTTTTTGTATGAAAAAAAAATTGGGATTTTTTTCTTCTAATAATGAGTACTTTCTAGTTTCTCAAGCCTATCCTGAAACACCCTGTATAGACATCGGTTAGGTTTCTGTCTGTCGATTCTTCTGTCTGTCCGTCATAGCCACAGATCAGAGAATAATGGCTATGTGACGCATCAACAGCGAATGTCTCTGTACGAGGGGACACGTTTTTTTTATATAGAAATTGACACGGTTGGCTTCACCAACACATCCGTGATTTTTTTATGAAAACTGACACGGTTGGCTGCATCACCTACATCATCCGTGATGTCAATGTCCGTAATCTCGGAGAGGATAAACGACGAACAATAATTATTATAATAATTATATTTTTAAATTCGGGTCCATTCTAAGAACATTTTTATAAGAGTTCTTTGCAAATGTTCATGGCTGAAACGGTATCTCAATTTGTACTATTTTATCAATTTGTATTTTTTTTTCTGAACAGAAATATCAAAAGCAGCCATATCTGCGTTTGAAATCCTTGTTTATGTATGAGCGACACTACCGTTCTCAACACGGTTGAGCATTCGAATGAAGCGTGCGCGATTGATGCACCGTCAATTGGAGCTTCAATCGCCCATCATTTGAAACCGTCAATCACGTAAACATTGTCAATTGCGATTGATCGTCTCCGGGACCACTTATGGCACGTCAATTGCCTTCACTTCAATCATGTAGTAGCGATTTACAATCGCTTCGTAAACGATCAATGTTCGCATCAATGAGCTTCCGTCATGTAAAAATTTACAATCGCAATTGATCGTCTCCGCGACTACATACGGCACGGCGCGTCAATTGCCTTCAATCGCGTAGTGGCGATTGACAATCGCTTCGTAAACGATCAATGCTTGCTCGCATCAATGAGCTTCCATCACGTAAAAATTTACAATCGCAATTGATCGTCTCGGGGACCACTTACGTCAATTGCCTTCACTTCAATCACGTAGTAGCGCTTGACAATCGCTTCGTAAACGATCAATGTCCGTATCAATGAGCTTCCATTCTTCGTTCCATTCTTCGGTCGAAAGTTTGTCGATAATTAGGTTATTAGGTCATGCAACTATCGACACACTTTCGACCGAAAGTTCACGTCCCTTCTTAGGAATTCAGACAGTTGCGCATATTTCCCACGTATCATAACTTCCTGGTGGCACTATAACAACCCAGTCGGCGACAATTTGAGGTATCACCTGGTCATTACCAGGTATGGTGCCTGCAGTCAGGCCTTCGTCACTCGCTCAAGGTCGCGCGTTAAATGCTTACCGCTTGGCGTGTCGGTTGATGCACAAGTAAACAGTGGGCTGCCGCTATTCAGCCAGAGCGAGCGCGTGGCGCGCGCATGCACCGCGCATCTACTAGTTCTTAATTATTTGTATCTCTGTTTCTCAATGTGGGTTTATACAATAAAAAACACCAATAAAACAATAGGTAAATTGTAGATGATCATTAAATTTATTGATCAAACAAAATTATCACTGGAAGGTTGCACGCTTCAATGTGGGAAACTAATTGTGACGCTAAAGAAGTGGACATTTCGTCTATTTTTTAAACAGAAACGTAAACACAACATCAGCTGTCAGCAGCGTAGCATCCTATTCAGTCTTCACTAACATCTCTAACGATCCTTTGACGACTTGGCGTTGTTAGATTATTATTTGATATCATATATTATTTCCAACGGACTGAAATCCACACACTCATATTCCTAGTTGATTCCACGAATTCCATAATACGAGCAATTGGCTCGTATTAACGAATTCGCTGTCGAGTGTCGAGTAATACCCACTCGTCCTTCACTACATCTTACAGTACAGATTTCACCGTATTCACTGCATTGTTTTATAAAAACAAAACGCGGTTTAAAACCGGGTTTCGTTTTAGAAAACCGGGTTTTAGTTGTATTAGTACCCATTTTTTTATGTCTATGTAACATTGTAAATGCACTGTGAATTTACCTAAATAAATAAATAAATAAAATAAAAATAATAAAATTATTAAAATACTAAACATATATAATAATATTACCTAATATCAATCTAGGACCCAGTGAACTGGTGCGAGTGTGGGCACCTCCATGGTGTAAGCACTGTTAAAGTTACACATCCGCCAGTACAACTCTCACAAGACGTACACTATTTACACTGTTTTTTTTTCTCTCTCTCTCTTCTGCACTTCACTCGCTTCAAATGGCTCAATTGGATCCGATGGTGGAGCTACGCAAGCTGGAGGAGTCCTTCCGGCAGTGCCTCGGTACCTTCGCCGCTCGGCTGGACTCGACGGCGGCTGCGAGGAGCCCCACGTCTCCCGCTGCGACACAGGCGACGACGGAGCGCGACCACATTCGCCGGGACTTTGAAAAGTTCCAGGCGCTCATGTGGGGCGCAATCGGTTGCCTGCGGCAGCAGCTGGAGGCCACCATGCGACAAGTCGACGATCTAGAAACAAGAGCACGTCGTAAAGTCTTACTGCTGCATGGTGTAAAAGAGGACTCTGATGATGTGCAGAAGGTGGTGATAGATTTAATTAAGAAGATGGACTTACCCAATGTATGTAGCGCCGACCTGCGTGCGTGTCATCGGCTCGGACGGGCACCGAGCAGTGGTGTACGGAGCCGCCCCGTCCTCGTGCGGTTCGAAAGAGTCGAGACACGGTCGCACGTGTGGCGAAAGAAAACCCTTCTCAAAGGCACCGGCATCTCTGTCTCGGAATTCCTGACCCCTATGCGCCAGAAGGTCTTCACTGAGGCACGGCGAGTGTTCGGTATAACGAGATGCTGGACGCAGGACTCGAACGTCTACGTCCTGCTCGCTGACGGCTCCAAGCACGGTGTTCGGGGCGAGGAGCAGCTCCACGAGCTGGCGGCGCGTCTTCCGGCGACGGCCGGCGCGGGCGCCGACTCACCGGCGGCGGCTACGTCGCCCGGAGCGGGGGTGCGGGCGCCAACACCAATGGCTTCATCTGTTGGAGCCAAGACGGTATCGGCGAGCGCTGTTAGTGGAGCGCCGCGCGCCCTCCGCGTACGCGCAACCTCCGCATCCGTGAAACCGAAGCCGAAATAAGACTAACTCAAAAATATGTTTTTTTTTTTTTTTACATACGTTCTGTCTGACACATTTTGTACATTAATGCAAATGCATAATTTCTATTTAATTTTTTACTTCCTTCACTTTACTCAAAAATCTGTTTGTTTACAAACATGTTCCCAAGAGATTTTAACAAACATGTTCGTATCGTAAATCATTTGTGGTATGTCATGTGTATTTTCTTTTTTTTATCTTCTGTAGGAAAGGCAAAGACCATAACCATACTGCCTTGCGGAGGCAAAACGTGTCACTTTGGACCTGGCACGTCGTTTGCTTAAGTCTATCGCAAACTGCGTTTCACCGCCCACATTAAGTGTCTTTCCGGGCTGGGGACATTCGATGTGTGCAAACGCAGTGATGGTCGTTTTAGTCTGCCTGCTCTCATTTTAATATTTCACAATAAAGATTGTTTGATAGCTATTACGTATAGATTGTTATATTGTTTCTTAGCTAAGTGTTTTTATTTTACTGTGAAGGTGCATTATGTTATTTATAACAAATTATGTATTTTTTTTCTTGTCATGTCGATAATGTGTTCATTATTGTGTTGCGGTCCTGAATTTAATAATGTGTACTTTCTACTTTTATTTTAGTGTACAGGCTACTGGCGGATGTTTGAAAGCGCACTGTTGACGATAAATTTATATCTGTTTCAGTATTATCATTGTAATTTATTATATTATATAGGTTATATATATATATATATAGATATTGTATACTAATGTCCACAACAGATGGCGATAATGATTCTTTTTTCTCTATTTCATCTACTTCGGAAGATTTTTTTAGTGACTGCAGCACTGACGATTCTCCCTTGGATGAAAAGCTAAGTACAGTTTTTTCACAACATCCAAGGAACTTTAACTTTGTGCATATAAATGCGCAGAGTATTCCCTCCCATTATCCCGACCTCCTCAGAACGTTTTCAGGCAAACATATACATGCAATTCTCGTTTCTGAGACATTTCTCAAACCTTCTTTACCCTCCACCTCTTACTCATTGCCAGGTTTTCACCTTATTCGTAACGACAGAACGGGTAAAGGTTACGGTGGTGTAGCTTTATACCTTCGGAGCAATATCGCTTATTCCATTATCTCTCAGTCTCCCACTCTTTACTCCGAATCTCCGGAGTTCATTTTTCTTGAGCTATCTCTTCACCACACGAAAGTTCTGCTCGGTGTGTATTACAGTCCAAATATGAACTTAAACTATTTCTCTTCCTTCGAACAGTTTCTTGAAATATATTCCCCACAGTTTTCTCACACTATCATCATGGGTGATTTTAATACATGTCTTCTGAAAGATGATCACCGATCCAAAAAGCTCAAGTCCCTAATTTCCTCAGTCAATATGCACATTCTACCGCTGGACGCTACCCACCATTTTCCAAACTGCGTACCTTCTTTGCTGGACCTAATATTAACTTCTTCCACGACTCATGTTAGTACACATGGGCAATTTCCCGCACCTGGATTCTCACACCACGACTTAATCTACCTGTCTTATAAGGTTCGGCCTCCGAAGGCAGCAAAGAAGGTGTTAATGCAGCGTAACTTCAAAGGTATAAACTTGGAGCTTCTTAGGGAGGATGTTCGCGGTGCCGACTGGTCGACTGTCCTTAATGCCTCTTCCATCGATGAGATGGTTGAAGAGTTTAATGCCAAAATCACACAAATCTTTGATGTGCATGCTCCAATACGTCAGTGCCGCCTAAAACACTTACCTGCACCCTGGCTGAGTGACAATATCAAAGCCATGATGGCTAGACGAGACCGTGCGAAAGTGAAACACAGAAGTGACAATTCCATTGACAGTCTTAGTAAGTATAAGTTACTAAGGAATCGGTGTACGAGGATGTGTAGAGATGCTCAACAACGCCACATACGCTCCAATGTCGAAAATTGCTCTCCGGCACATTGTTGGAAATACCTTAAAACACTCGGAATCGGTAAGCAGGCTAATCCAACAAAACCAAACCTCGACATGAATGCACTGAATGTTCATTTCACAACTCCACCGGTTACCATGGATGCTATGGTAAAATCTGACACTCTCCTTCAGCT
The DNA here is from genome assembly GCA_946902875.1 of Nematopogon swammerdamellus. Classification (NCBI taxonomy): domain Eukaryota; kingdom Metazoa; phylum Arthropoda; class Insecta; order Lepidoptera; family Adelidae; genus Nematopogon; species Nematopogon swammerdamellus. The sequence continues at coordinate 13,336,841 of OX336359.1, forward strand.
GTCACAGCTGCCGATACCCGAGTTCAACCCTTTCGCCTTCAACCCTGTTACCGACTGTGAAGTTAAGAAGATTATTCTCTCCATTTCCACCAAGGCAGTTGGAGCTGACGATTTAAGCCTTGATATGTTGGCACCAGTGCTGGACGAGCTGTTACCCATCATCACCCATATTCTCAATCACTCTCTGGTAACCAGCTCGTTCCCTAGCATCTGGAAAAAGGCTTTTGTCATTCCTCTGCCCAAAACATCCAATCCTGTCTCCTTTAGTCAGTACCGTCCTATCTCAATACTACCAGTCCTCTCAAAAATCCTGGAACGCATTGTACACCAGCAATTGTCTGGCTTCCTTTCTCAAAACAACCTTTTGAATCCAATGCAATCTGGATTTCGTCCTTCTCACAGTACTGTTACTGCACTTGTCAAAGTCACTGACGATATCCGTCTAAGTATGGAAAACAAAGATCTCACTGTTATCGTGTTACTTGATTTTAGTAACGCCTTCAATGCAGTTGACTTTGACATCATGGTGGAAATGCTGAGGTCTCTTAACTTATCTCCGGAGGTAATAGATTGGTTTGACTCATACCTTCGCGGTCGCCAGCAACGTGTTAGAATTGACAATGACTTTTCTGAATGGAATGATTTAACTGCTGGTGTTCCACAAGGTGGTGTGTTATCTCCTCTGCTCTTCGCAATTTTTATTAATTTTGTCTCCAAACTCTTAGTCTCTCTCTACCACTTGTATGCCGATGACTTACAACTATATCTGGCAGGTAGTATTGACGGCATTGCTGGAATCATTGATGTGATCAATGCTGATCTGGCCACCATTTTTGGCTGGACCAGATCCTTTGGACTCATCGTGAATCCAAATAAGTCTCAGGCAATGATTGCCGGAAGTCCTCGACTACTATCGAGGATTGATCGTGACTCGTTGCCTGAGATTATGTACAACGGTACTGCCATACCATATACTAGGGTTGTCAAAAACCTGGGAATTCTTATGGATGATACGCTATCTTGGCAGGCTCAGGTCAATGAGGTCAGTCGAAAAGTCTATGCTGCGGCGCACTCCCTGAGGCGGCTGCAGAACCTTCTTCCGACCTCCACAAAGACAATTCTAGCACAATCGCTGCTTCTCCCCATCCTTGATTATGCGGATGTGTGTTGCCTGGACGTTACTGAGGAACTCCTGGACAAGCTTGAGCATCTGCAAAACATGTGTATACGCTTCATTTTCGGTTTACGTAAGTACGACCATGTTTCACAATACCGCAGACGTCTCAAGTGGCTTCCAATCCGTCTCCGCAGAAATTCCCACATTCTTGGCCTTCTTTATTCTTGTATCAACAACCCTTCTGCTCCCGAGTACCTATCTTCGCGTTTTCAGTACTTATCTTCCCACGGTGTAACGCTTCGGTCAAGTGATGATAATATCTTAGCCATTTCCACTCATAAAACTGGATATTACACAAACTCCTTTTCTGTGCACGCAGCTCGGCTGTGGAATCTACTACCTCACTGTATACGGCACTGCTAGTCGCTTCCGTTATTCAAAAAACACTTAAAGTTGTACTATCTCCGTCAGTGTGAAGTCAAAAGCTAAAAAATCCTTTAATCCTGAATGGACAAGTATGTATGTATATATTTAGGTATTATGTATTATATAAATTGTAATTCATATGTATTTAATTTAATCTATAAATAGTAATTTATACGTATAATTAACTAGTATGTACTTATATGTAGTGTATATTATAGTATATTATAGTTATTTTCCTTATATTATATTTTACATTCCCACACTCAAGTCTTTTGCTACTACCTACTTATATCTCGCAACATACGACTCTCAAACATCCAAAGGTTGACTGGGAGAAATCCCTGTAAGGGATAAGTCCGCCTTTGCCCCTCATGTAAATTTCTTATTGTGTGTTCATGTTAAATGTTTTTTGGAGCAATAAAGTATTTCTATCTATCTATCTTTTAACCGCTTCCAAAACGGTACGGTTAACCGGTTAACAGGTTCTCGGTTAACCGGTTTTGCGTTCCCTAATCAAGAGCGAATGTCTCTGTACGAGGGAACACGTTTTTTTATATAGAAATTGACACGGTTGGCTTCACCAACAAATCCGTGATTTTTTTATGAAAACTGACCCGGTTGGCTGAATCACCTACATCATCCGTGATGTCAATGTCCGCAATCTCGGAGAGGATAAACGACGTACAATAATTATTATAATAATTATATTTTTAAATTCGGGTCCATTCTAAGAACATTTTTATAAGAGTTCTTTGCAAATGTTCATGGGTGAAACGGTATCTCAATTTGTACTATTTTATCAATTTGTATTTTTTTTTTTGAACAGAAATATCAAACGCAGCCATATCTGCGTTTGAAATCCTTGTTTATGTATGAGCGACACTACCGTTCTCAACACGGTTGAGCATTCGAATGAAGCGTGCGCGATTGATGCACCGTCAATTGGAGCTTCAATCGCCCATCATTTGAAACCGTCAATCACGTAAACATTGTCAATTGCGATTGATCATCTCCGGGACCACTTATGGCACGTCAATTGCCTTCACTTCAATCATGTAGTAGCGATTTACAATCGCTTCGTAAACGATCAATGTTCGCATCAATGAGCTTCCGTCATGTAAAAATTTACAATCGCAATTGATCGTCTCCGCGACTACATACGGCACGGCGCGTCAATTGCCTTCAATCGCGTAGTGGCGATTGACAATCGCTTCGTAAACGATCAATGCTTGCTCGCATCAATGAGCTTCCATCACGTAAAAATTTACAATCGCAATTGATCGTCTCGGGGACCACTTACGTCAATTGCCTTCACTTCAATCACGTAGTAGCGCTTGACAATCGCTTCGTAAACGATCAATGTCCGTATCAATGAGCTTCCATCACGTAAAAATCGACAATCGCAATTGATAGTCTCCGGGGCTACTTACGGCGCGTCAATTGCCTTCAATCACGTAGTAGAGATTTTCAATCGCTTCATAAACGATCAATGTTCGCATCAATGAGCTTCCATCCCGTAAAAATTTACAATCGCAATTGATCGTCTCAGGGACTACTTACGGCACGTCAATAGCCTTCAATCACATAGTAGCGATTGAAAATCGCTTCGTAAACGATCAAAGTCACTTGGCACTTGGATTTATAAACATTGACAATCGCAATTGATCGTCTCCGGGACTACTTACGGCGCGTCAATTGCCTTCAATCACGTACTAGCGATTGACAATCGCTTCGTGAACGATCAAAGTCACTTGGCACTTGGATTTATAAAAATTGACAATCGCAATTGATGGTCTCCGCGACCGCTAACGACGTTGTCGGTGTGGCACGTGTTACAGGATGTGCAGGAGCGGAAGCAGCAGCTGGAGGAGATGGAGGAGAAGGCGGTGAAGGCGGCGCTCATTGAGGAGCGAAGCCGATTCTGTCAGTTCGTCTCGCTGCTCAATCCGGTCGTGGTGAGTTAACATATATTTTGACGTGATAACGTCACGTCTTATAAATTGAACACCGGCTGCACGCACGAAAAAGTGTCACGTTCCATCTGAGCCTGTGTGTGCAAGCGAGAGCGCGTAACAAGCGATAGAGAGGCACAATCGGCCCAAGCGTCGGCTTGTACACATTTATCTCTCTGGTTCTAAAGTACCAGGGCAGCAGAAATTGCAAGTAGTCTTACCACTTTATGACGTTATCACGTAAAACTATCGTCCGTAAACCGCCTTTACAGACAACCAATTTTTTTTAATGGAAACTGACACGGTTGGCTACATCACCTACAACATCCGTGATGTCGGCCCATAACACCGGGTAAACTAGGTGCCATATGTCAGTGCTTCCCTTCGGTCATGCCGGCTACACTGAACTGGACGGAAAACACAAACTATTTACATAGCCGCTTCGACAGATGTTTCATTCAGTGCGGTGGTACCAACCCGGACGGACCGAGTAAGGTAGGAAGGGAAGGCACCTACAGTTTTACGTGGAATCCGAACCGCGGTCAGCCTCCCAACGGTCGAGCGGTCACCCATCCAAGTACTGACCAGCCCAGCGTTGCTTAACAATCAATAGCAACGTGATAGCAACAGACGACTTTCTGCACCACTGTGCTATCGAGGCTGACAATATATACTGTGCACAATTTTTTTAGGGAACCTATTACTAAGCCTAAACCGTCTGTTGTCGGGTCTGCGACAGATGTGCCCAGCACGCTGCCACTTCAGCATGTGACTTCAGCTTGTCGGCTACCTTAGTTCTTTGTCGTATTTCATGATTATGTATTTTATCGATCACAAGCTGTGCCCGCGGCTCCGCCCGCTCTCATATTTCACTTCACTGCTAACCTCATAAGCCATTTAGCGTGATAGTAAGTAGCCTATAGTTGATGGGAAGAATCAGGCTATCCGTAGATTTTTTTAAATTAAAATCGGTTCAGTGGTTCTCGAGTTATAAGCGGACAGACAGACATACACTCAGACACTCAGACAGAAAGCAGACGTTGGATTTTATTATAGGTAAGGAAGGAAGGAAGTGGACTTAATTGTTAAGTCTGTATTGACGCAACCTGTTGTGTTCCTCTCTCTGTACTAACTACAGATGCAGGGTAGATACAAATTGGCGATGTACCTCCAAGCTGTCTGTACACGCAATGAAACTCTCCTGATGTTGTTGTTGTTGAATTGACTTGATATATTTAAATATCAAATTGACAATGGCACTGCACTATACACCAGATATAGGTAATGCAAATAGGCAGAGTGGTCAGATTCTTCAGTATTCATGTTTATGCTGTAAATATTATAATGCTCTTGTGAGCGGTAGTATGGGTTAATAATTTATAAGTTACTATAATATAATACTTATAATAAGGTACTAACAAAACATTGTGACTTGCGAAGTTTGTTTGTCAGTTCTTATTCGCATTGAATTTAGAACTGGCGGAATTTTCGACATATCCAAGCGTAGGTAACCTATGGATGAAATGATACAATAAACAATAAACGATGGTGGTATTGGTTTCTCCTGATGGTGGTGTTAGTTGCAGGAGTCGGAAGTGGGGATGTGCCCCAAGCTGTCTGTACACGCAATGAAACTCTCCTAATGGTGGTGTTGGTTTCTCCTGATGGTACTGTTAGTTGCAGGAGTCGAAAGTGGCGATTTGCCTCCAAGCTGTCCGTACACGCAATGAAACTCTCCTAATGGTGGTGTTGGTTTCTCCTGATGTTGTTGTTGGTTTCTCCTGATGGTACTGTTAGTTGCAGGAGTCGAAAGTGGCGATGTGCCTCCAAGCTGTCTGTACACGCAATGAAACTCTCCTGATGGTGGTGTTGGTTTCTCCTGATGGTGGTTTTGATTTCATCTGATGGTGGTTTTGATTTCATCTGATGGTGGTGTTGGTTGCAGGAGTCGGAAGTGGCGATGCTGGCGGAGGTGGGACACCTGCAGGAAGGGAGCGAACAGCTGCTGAGACACGTGAACGAGCCCAGGACGCTGCCCCCGTCCAGTCTTCAGGTGTGTACAAAATAAGATCGATCAGACACAGCCAACCACTCCACTCCAGGAAGTTATGATACGTGGCAAATATGTGTAACTATCTGCATTCCTAAGAAGGGTAACTTTCGATCGAAAGTTTGTCGATAATTAGGTTATTAGGTCATGCAACTAACGACACACTTTCGACCGAAAGTTCACGTCCCTTCTTAGGAATTCAGACAGTTGCGCATATTTCCCACGTATCATAACTTCCTGGTGGCACTATAACAACGCAGTCGGCGACAATTAGTCATCACCAGGTATGGTGCCTGCAGTCAGGCCTTCGTCACTCACTCAAGGTCGCGCTTTAAATGTCTACCGCTTGGCGTGTCGGTTAATGCACAAGTAAACAGTGGGCTGCCGCTATTCAGCCAGAGCGAGCGCGTGGCGCGCGCATGCACCGCGCATCTACTAGTTCTTAATTATTTGTATCTCTGTTTCTCAATATGGGTTTATACAATAAAAAACACCAATAAAACAATAGGTACATTGTAGATCATCATTAAATTTATTGATCAAACAAAATTATCACTGGAAGGTTGCACGCTTCCATGTGGGAAACTAATTGTGACGCTACACGCATGCATGAATTTGTTCACATGAATTTGTCGTAGCTAAATATCGTATCGTTGGTAGGTATCATCTTCATTTTATTCATCACAAAAGGACAGCCCAAAGAGACAGCCCTTACACGCGCTGAACGACGCGCTTTCGAGATAGAGTTACACGATAGAAAGAGAAGCGAAATGTAGGTGGTTATCGTGGTTAGGCATGCAGCTCTGTGCGAGTCAATTTGTACTTTATCGCGTCGTCGCAGAGTAGCTATTTCTTTGTGAGTGTTTGTACAGAGATGCTTCTGTACGCTAGTACTAATATCTATTCTGTGCAGCAGTTGCGCCTTGCTTCAGCGGTCTCTCTGTCGGCAGGTGATATGCGACGTGAAGGCTGTGTGCGGCGGGTGGGGCGGCGCGGGCGCAGGCGCCGGGTCGGCGCCGCACTCGCCGACGCCGTCGTCGCGGCTCGGCAGCCGCAAGTCCTCGCTCTGCTCCATCTCCTCGCTCGACAGCGGCTCCTCGGCGGACCGGCGGCTGCAGCCAGGTCGGTCGTCCGTCGCGCGCCGCACGCACTCACGCTGCATGTGCGACATCTTAGCCTCTCTCTCGCTGTGGGCAGTACCTAATTTTGTGAATGATGCGGAAATGCGTCTGCGAAATGCGTGATGCGGAAGGCGGAAATCAATCTATTACAGCATAGCGCCATGTAGTAGATTGATCTTGTACTGTTAGTTAGGAAGATTTTAGGAATCATTTAGGAAGATTTAAGGAATAATTTAGGAATAATTTAGGAAGATTTTAGGAAGAATTTAGGAAGATTTAAGGAAGAATTTAGGAATAATTAAGGAAGATTTAAGGAATAATTTAGGAAGATTTTAGGAACAATTTAGGAAGATTTTAGGAAGAATAATATGCGACGTGAAGGCGGTGTGCGGCGGGTGGGGCGGCGCGGGCGCCGGGTCGGCGCCGCACTCGCCGACGCCGTCGTCGCGGCTCGGCAGCCGCAAGTCCTCGCTCTGCTCCATCTCCTCGCTCGACAGCGGCTCCTCGGCGGACCGGCGGCTGCAGCCAGGTCGGTCGTCGGTCGCGCGCCGCACGCACACTGCATGTGCAACATCTTAACCTCTCGCTGTGGGCAGTACCTCATTTTGTAAATGATGCGGAAATGCGTTAAGGAAGTGACGTCACTTGCAGCATAGCGCCATGTAGTAGTTTGATCTTGTACAGTTAGTTAGAAAGATTTTAGGAAGAATTTAGGAAGAAGGGTTAGGAAGAATTTAGCGCGCCACCTATTGGTGCAACATTTAACTTGTGTGTAACAACTCGTTAAACATCATTGGCGACTACTGTAAGACTCGCTCATATTTTTATATTTCCGTATCCTGTACGGAAGCTTTTTTTTTTTTTTTTATGGAACCTGACACGGTTGGCTACATCACCTACAACATCCGTGATGTCAGCCCATAACACAGGGTGAACTAGGTGCCATGTCAGTGCTTCCCTTCATTTCATGTCGGCTACACTGAACTGGACGGAAAACACGAACTATTTACATAGCCGTTTCGACCGACGTTTCGTTCAGTGCGGTGGTACCAACCCGGCCGGGATAAACCCTACCACCTAGTAAGGTAAGAAGGGAAGGGACCTACAGTTTAACGTGGAATCCGAACCACGGTCAGCCTCCAACGGTCGGGCGGTTACCCATCCAATCACTGACCGCGCTCAGCGTTGCTTAATAACAGTTGACTAACCAACCGCGCCACTGAGCTACCGAGGCTGACGAATTTTCTTATCCCTTAGTCGACTTTTACGACATGCGACGGGGAGAGATGCAGTGGGGCTATTCTTTTTAAGTACCGACCCCACACGGTACAAAAGCCTATTACTAATCGTACACCGTCTGTCTGTCTGTCTGTCTGTCCTAATGCCGTATCTTTGGAACCATAATAGCTAGCCGGTTGAAATTTTCACAGAATGTGTGTTATTATGGCGGATATAAAAAGTAGAAAAAGTGCAAAATTAAGCGGGTTCTCATACAAGAAACATGCTTTTTTTTTTGTGGTGCGAAAACCACGGTGGGCGGGTCCGACTCGGACTTGGCCAGTTTTTATATGTAATCCGTTATGGGCAGCTGAATCAGAGGGGCCAAAGCGCATGGTCCGACCAGTCAATATCACCTCCGGGAAGGTAGGTACCATGCCGGAGGCTTACCTTTGGATTGCTGGCTATGCCGGATTAGAGTAGAACACAGCCGAGGCTGCTATGCGGTCATCTTACATCCAGTACGGTGGTAGCAACCCAGTTGGAGCCTACCACCTAGTAAGGAGCAAACTAGTAACCGCGTCTTACACTGGCGGCCGTGGTTAGGACAATAGAGTGCAGGAAGAGCACTCGCCAGGTGGGACGACGACATCAAGGCCAGTAGGACTGGAGGAAATTCTGAAAAATTTGAGAAGATTATGTCCAGCAGTGGACGCTTACACGCAGTCTGACTTGGCTGGCTGTTCTCGTTGACGTGAGACAATATTTCTTTAGCAGACTTAGCCAAGATGTTACTTTTTGAGTTCCGATGCGTTCGTTGACTTTTCGAAAATTCGAAAGAATCTTGCCGATATAGATCAATACTAATAATAAATCTGTAAAGGATGGTCATGGATGGAGTAAGTAACATTGTTTTATGAGATACTGCGTTTGTAGACTCTATGTATGATAGGTGCTAAAAACTAAAAAGGTGGTAAAACTAAATTGACGATTTTTAGAAATATTTTCTGTGTTTCATCGAATTCGGATGATCGGTTTAAGAGCTATGGAGGAACATACATCCATAGCTCTTAAGCCGATCATCCGAATTCTATGAAACTTAGTCCAAGCACATTTAACTATACGTGACACAGGATAGGGTAAATAAAATTGCGGTTGGACAGTTGCGGTTACTCTAAGATGTGGCTCGCATACAAACATAATTGTTCCGCGCGCCGAAATAAAGGTAACGCAGGAACGAAGCTCGGCCTTCTTTCTTACTTACTGTCAGCGCGTACGTTCGTGGCCTCCGGCAGGAATGCGAGAATGGAATGTATAGTGTTGTGAATCAATCTCTGAAAGTAACGACGTTTAGGAAACCTCTTTTTTATATAGGACATTAAATTATTTATCTAATAAGGTTTTATTGCGTGGTTGAAGTACGAAGACAAAACAGGGATAATAGTTTAAAGATCTATAGGCCTCCGCCCGCAGAGGCCACGAACGTGCGCACTAACTGTACTTACTTTCTTCTTTTTAACTACGAATTTCACGCGAGCGAAACCGCAAGCAAATGCTAGTTTTTAATAAAAAATTGCTCTTTCTCGTTAAAAATTCGACGCAGATGTGTACATCTGCGTCGAATTTTTAACATTGTCATAAATGCTGATATTCTGTAAATGTTTGACTTCAGGCTCGGCGTCCAAGTCGAACGTGAGCTGTTCCACACCTTTGTCGAACGCATCGTCTGGTGGTACGTTGCCCGCACACCACAGCAACTCACAGGTAACTCGGCTTGACGATTCAGTCTTTATAAGACAAAAGTATTTAGGCTAAATTACTCTTACTTTAGAATATTAGAGTTGTGTGTTTTGAGCGAAAATTGGCACATTTCCATAAATGTTTGCACTTTCCATTTCGTTGTTGTGAAATTATTTTAAGTTTATTTTGTAGAATTTTTTTCAGTAGCTAGCTTTTTTTTAATTTTTTTTTATTATTGTATATTTTCGTAAATTGCGAGTACTTAGAAAGTATTGTATTGTATTGTAAGGTTTTGTGATTTAGTAGAATTTAGTGATATTCATTAGGTCATTAAAAACATTTCGTTCGATGAAAAATAATACTTTGGGTTTATTATTTTTGTAAAAAACCAATACGTTTTTTTTGTTATGTCTGCCGAATTGGGTGGCTGTGCTCGATGTTGGAGCAACAAGCACAACCAATTTCACCCCCGAGGAGGCGCTACTAAAGACTAAAGTCTCTGGAGAAAGGCTATTAACCCGCGATTTGAAGATCAGTGGATTTTAGGACTACGGAAAGATATTCCCAGAAAGCCCATTTTCCTCGAAGTCTCATGGCTCCATTTGTTTTTTTTTTTACTATACTTTTTATAATGAAAAGTGTTGATTTGACTTTTTAAAAGTTTTAACTCTGACTTTGTTAAAGGTTTGACTTAGACTTACGAAAACTATTGATTTCGACTTATAAAAAATTATGTCTCGAACTTGCAAAAAAGGATTGACTCCGACTTATGCAATTTTTGACTCCGATTTATGAAAACTCTGACTCTCTTTATTTAAATAAAGTCTGAGTCAGAGTACTCAGAGTCACTGTACTGTTCTGTTTTAACTTTGACTTACTAAAAGTGTCGCTTCCGACCTACGGAAAGATAAGACTCGAATTTGCAAAATGGTTTGATTGCGACTTTATGTAACGTTTTGATTCGAACTTTACGAAAAGTTTTGACTTGGACTATGAAAAGTTTTGACTCCGACTTTAAGAAAAGTTTTTACTGCGACGACTCTATGAAACTTTTGACTCGGGCTTTACGAAAAGTTTTGACTCGGACTTTATGAAAAGTTTTTACTCTCGGACTTTATGAAAAGTTTTAACTCCGACTCTATGAAACTTTTGACTCGGATTTTATGAAAAGTTTTGACGCTGACTATATGAAAAGTTTTGACTCGGACATTACGAAAAGTTTTGACTCGGACTTTTTAAAATGTTTGACTCGGACTTTTTTTTTTTGTTTGACTCGGTCTTTATGAAAAGTTTTGACTTTGAACTTTATGAAAAGTTGTGACTTTAAAACTGCCGCTGGGGTGTATATGGCAAGGAGCGAGTGCGCAGCGTTTGCAGCTCGGACTCTGGGTTCCGCTCGTCGGACGCCCTCCACCTGCCTCCGCTGCCGGGCGGCCGCTTCGGCAAGCTGCGCCTCTACTCGCACCACGTACGTCTGTCTCTGTCTGCGGGCCGGCCTGTCGGCACTCTATAGTAGTATCAAAGGGTCCTGGCAGGTCGGGAAATAAAGTTTTATGACCTAGAGAAGCAAATCTGCGCGCGGTGTTTTTTTTTTCTCGATAAAATGCCACCTTTGTCGATAGTTATTAAGTGTATTAAGTAAAGTTATTAAGTTTTTTTTTTAAATTTATCTGAATTAATAATATTATTTATAATAGGTAGGTACCTATTTCACATACTCAAGCCCTTTCTTGTAGTTTGCTTCCCTAGTTCGTAAAACTTTATTGCCCGAACTGCCAGGACCCTTTGATACTACTATAGCTGCTCCAGCGCTGAGCGGGGGGCAATGTTGAATGCGGGGCGGGCTCTGTCTGTTGTCTAACAAATAACGGTCGAATGCTTAAAGCGGTTTAACATATCTGGTGGAAATTGTTTCACTAAAAAAATCTTTTTTAAGAAGATAAATAACTAATATTTCTTGCATAACCATTCTAACACTTTTTTGTAATATGTGTGCAGGAGAAAATAATTTATTTTTAATTCAATTAAAATTTTTTTTTTAAGTTTGGGCATCCATTTATTTTGCATGCTTTTATTTTTTTCACTTATAATTTTGAATTTATAATGTGTGATTTTTAGTTACATTTTTAATACACATCATGTTTTTTTATTGAATTGCTTGCATGTTGTGCATGTTGCATGTTCTATGAAGCCATTGCTTATTGTGTGTGTACTTTTTAACCTAGTTTTTAACTAGCTTGTTCTATAAATGTTTCATCTTCTCTATGGATCTTCAATTGCCAAGGACATTCCCCTTAGGGGAACATTTTATCCCCTGGGCGATATATTCTCAAACCTTGAAATTCGATTTTCTTCAAACCCCACCCAGTGGGTTATCATTGCCAAGAACTTAAAAATGAGATATAAAAAATATACCACTTTATGGTGGTAACTAAAACGCTTTATGGTTTAGAATTAAAATGAATAAAATAAAAATAAAATAAAACATTTCATAAAACCCGACTACGAAAAAAGAAGAAAATAAAGAGGAAATTTGATCGAACAATTCTGTAGTCGGGCGTGTAGAAGTATTCGAATAGATTAGATTAGATACATTTCCGATCATTTTTCCTTGTTATTTTCTTCGTTCTTTTCGTCGAGTGATTTCACCGACTCGGGCGCATATTTCCAAAGTCTAGTATGCGAGTTGCTCTGATTGATGGAGAGACGAGTCTGGCTCCGCCTCCGGTACCCCCAGCGAACCTACTGAATCCCATATTCGTTTGGTCGCATATGTACTTTGGTGGCTCAGTGGTAGAGTGTAGGGTTTTTATTTTTTCGATCTCGGCCATGGGTTCGTGTCCCTTTTGCCAAAATTTGTTTTGTTTTACTTTTTTTTAAGCAATGTTAGGGTGTTAAAATTAGGTTATGGTTATTTTTTTTTATAACCACCTAAGAAAACTTTATTTTCGGAAATAATTCCGAAATTCATATTTCCCGCCAAAGTTGAGAACGACCAATCAGAGCAACTCGCATACTAGACTTTGGAAATATGCGACCCGGGCAGGCGACCGGGCGTAGTTCAAGCGTCTGCGACCAGCAGCAGTCTTAGATGTTGAGCACCAGTGAGCGACCGCCCCTATAATAAGTGTGTGTGTGTGCGTGTGATGCGTGTGCGCAGGGCTCGGACAACCAGAGCGTGGGCAGCGCGTGCACGACGCCGGGCGGCGCGGAGGACGGGCAGCCGCCGCCGGACGCGCCGCGCGGAGACTCCCTCGCCAACGCCGGTCCGTATTGACGATATGTTTGAACAATTATACACGGTGTTGCAGTTGCCCCCGTAATATTTTTAACTGACATAAGGGGGTAATTCTATATGTGAAACTAAACAACTTATGTGAAGAAAACAAATTTTTTTTAAACAAAAAAAAAAACATAATTTTTTCCATACAAATTTTAAATGCCTATTCTCAAAATGTATGGAGAAAAAAAATTTTTTTTTCTTCAAATAAAAAAGTCGCAGAACAAAAGTTTTTCTATTTCACGTACAGAATCACCCCCTTTCGGGTTTTACGGTTGGGGTTGCCACACCGTGTATAAGGTCTTTCATTAGTAGGTAAGGATACGCTAAGAGGTGTATGTGTATCAGATACTGATCACGTTCCCCATACCAAATTTTTTTTTACAATATATAAAACCTACTCACTCCTCAAATTTAATACGTGAAGTGCGCGTACTTCACCTTAATAAGTACGTTTTTTATATCGTGAAAAAAAACTGGTATGGGAACGTGATTGATCAGTATCTGATACACATACACCCCTTAGCGTATCGTTACCTACCATAGAGAAATAATTACGTCTATGTTACCTACTAATGAAAGACCTTATATTTAATGCTCAAAGTTTTTTTATTTTATGGAAACTGATACGGTTTGCTACATCACTTACAATATCCGTGATGTCAGCCCATAACACCGGCTGAACTAGGTGCACTGTCAGTGCTTCCCTTCAATTTCGTGTCGGCTACACTGAACTGCACGGAAAACACGTACTATTAGCATAGCCGTCAGCCTCCAACGGTCGTGCGGTCACCCATACAAGTACTGACCGCGCTCAGGGCTGCTTAACAACAGTCGATTGAGAGAGTTGCAACGAAATCACTCTTCCGTCAGGCCGGCGCGGCGTGGCATTCGCAACCCCCGCGTACGACCGAATGTCCATGGGCGTCGTTAGACACCTTACGGATGGCCCGGCGCCACATGTCGCGCTATCTATAAAAAAATAATGAAATGAATGTTGAGTATGATTGTGCAGCTTCGGCGACATGGCCAGACTTGAAGGACACGGCGCAATTCGAGCGCGCCGCCTCCGCCATCATGGGCAGCCGGCCCCACACTATATCCGCAGGTAATGCTCTCCCTGCCCTCGTATTCCTGCACCCGAGTACAGTCTCGGGTCGTTCGAGAGTAAATAGACAGCTGTCGGGCCCGCACGGTGTTCACATACCACGCAAACCGAACCCCGAAATCGGGCGCAGATAGCAACCATAAATACGTTTTTTTTTTATGGATACTGACACGATTGGCTACATCACCTACAACATCCGCGATGTCAGCCCATAACACCGCGGTGAACTTGGTGCCACGTCAGTGCTTACCTTCGGTCGTGCCAGCTACACTGAACTGGACGGAAAACACAAACTACTCGTATTTACATAGCCGTTTCGACCGACCTTTCATTCAGTGCGGTGGTACCAACCCGGGCGGGTTGAATCCTACCACCTAGTTAATATAAGAAGGTAGTCATATCACTTAATAATACTTTAGTATTGCAGTTGAAGACGTCTAGATCCGGAAACATGACCAACATTCGGTTGAGTGCGGTCAGCGCCCGGTGAATTGGAGTCTCGCCATAGTGGAACGTCCGCGATGGACTTTCCGCAAACAGCAAGTGACTCAGCTGCTCTCCCTGCCCTCGTATTCCTGCGCCCGAGTACAGTCTCGGGTCCTTCGAGAGTAAATAGACAGCTGTCGGGCCGGCACGGTGTTCACATACCCCGCAAACCGAATGTCCATCGGGCTCAGATAGCAACCATAAATGATGCCCCAATCTTATAAAAAAAAAAAACGTTCAAGTGCGATTCGGACTCGCGCACCGCGGTTTCCGAGGTTTTATACTAATGTGTTTAGTAGAAAACTATGACCGAATATTCATGCGCGTCGTTAGACACATGTGATTTTTATAAAAAAAATAATTTTATTGTATTGTTTATTGATCATTCCTAAGGCAGTTAGACTGCGCTCGAACTTGTCACAATTATTGTTCTATCACAATAATATTGTTGTTTGTTCGCGCAGCGTACGAGAAGGGCCACGGCCGGCCCGCGCTCGGCGCGCACACGTTCCAGCACGCCGAGCCAGAGGGCGCCGTCTCGCAGCCGGTGTCGCCGTCTCCGCGCAGCCCGGCCGGCGCGCGGGAGGCCATCTACGCGCGCCCGCCGCTGCCCACGGTGAGTTTACCACCGAGTTGCAGTTCAGCGCCATCTGTCGGCGGAGTCGCGCAACAGACAGTGTCGTAATGTCGTGACGAGTCTCGTAGGAGCTGTTTCAACGCCATCTTTTTTTTATGTTATCCGATATGGGTGGCTGAGTCGGAGGGGCGAAAGCACATGCTCCGACCAGCCAATATCACCTCCGAGAAGGTAGGTGCCATACCGGAGACTTCCCTGGTTTGCTGGCTATACTGGACTAGAGGAGAACACAACCGAGGCTGCTATGCGGCCATCTTACATCCAGTACGGTGGTAATAACCCAGTCGGCTACAATTCGAGCTTACCACCTAGTAAGGGGCAAGGGAAGGGACCTACAGTTTTACACCGGTTCCGAACGGTGAAGCAGCAGGACGTGTTGGTATGCACGTACGTGTACCAATGAGTTTTTTCTGACGAAAATATTTTCGTCAAAAAAAACTCATTGGTACACGCCGACCGGATTCGAACCTCGGACTACGGCCGCCCCGCGCTCGGCGCGCACACGTTCCAGCACGCCGAGCCAGAGGGCGCCGTGCGTGTCGCAGCCGGTGTCGCCGTCTCCGCGCAGCCCCGCCGGCGCGCGGGAGGCCATCTACGCGCGCCCGCCGCTGCCTACGGTGAGTTTACCGCGTTGCGGTTCAGCGCCATCTGTCGGCGGAGTCGCGCAGCAGACAGTGTCGTAATGTTGTGACGAGTTTCGTAGTAGTTGTTTCAACGCCATCTGTCGGCGGAGTCGCGCTACAGACAGTGTCGTAATGTCGTAACGAGTTTCGTAGTAGTTGTTTCAACGCCATCTGTCGGCGGAGTCGCGCTAAAGTTTTTTTTATGTAATCCGGTATGGGTGGCTGAGTCGGAGGTGCCAAAGCGCATGCTCCGACCAGCCAATATCACCTTCGAGAAGGTAGGTGCCATACCGGAGACTTCCCTGGATTGCTGGCTATACTGGACTAGAGGAGAACACAACCGAGGCTGCTATGCGGCCATCTTACATCCAGTACGGTGGTAACAAACCAGTCGGCTACAATTCGAGCCTACCACCTAGTAAGGGGCAAGGGAAGGGACCTACAATTTTACACCGTTTGCGAACGGTGAAGCAGCAGGACGTGTAGGTATGCGCGTAAATTTTTTCGTTAGAAAAAACTCATTGGTACACGCCGACCAGATTCGAACCTCGGACCTCTCGCATGAGAAGCCGATGCCCAAATCAATCTGCCACCCGCTGCTCTGTCGGCAGACTCGTGGGGAGTTTTGTAAAAGCTATCAAA
Organism: Nematopogon swammerdamellus; assembly: GCA_946902875.1. NCBI lineage: Eukaryota > Metazoa > Arthropoda > Insecta > Lepidoptera > Adelidae > Nematopogon > Nematopogon swammerdamellus. The sequence goes on from OX336359.1 coordinate 13,353,241, forward strand.
GGCGTGTTAATAAATTAGACAGCGACCTCTTTGTCCGCCTTGTAGCCTCTCTGAGCGTGGTTTCGCGAAGAGTGGTTATTTTGGCTGTGTCTAATCTTCCTTTGAACTTATGGGCATAGTCACCCATGGAGGTTGTCCGTAAAAAAAAAGTCGGCAGTAGCGCCATCTCTTGGCGAACCAAGGCATTTGTTAAAATGTCTGGCATGGCTACCAGGTACGTCCACCTAATTAGACTCACGATGTCAGAAAATCAAATCGTATATCTGTTGAACTGCTGCTGTTTCAACTTGGAATCATGTCCTCGAAGTACATACATACTTACATATCACACACGCTGAATCCCGACAATCGAGGTAAGCAGAGGAATCGGTGTTGTGCTGCAAGAACTCTGGTAAATTACACCACAACACCGACCACCACGTTTCTTAAAGAATTCGAACAGGATTCAATCGATCAAGCAAGTAAGGCACGAAGACCCACCCGCTGCATGACTCGGTGGAAGTACCATACCAAGGTGAGAGGTGGCGAGGCCGTCGCCCTTTAGCGCGGCACCTTGTCCTTATCCCTTTTTCGCCTTTTACGACGTGAATGGGGAGAGATGCAGTGGGGCCAGAGGCGGCGCAAGGCGTGGGCGACGTGGGCGACCGCCCACGGCCTCGCGGCCCGAGGGGCCTCACGCCTCGAAAGTTCATGCAGCTTTGATTAAAGAAAAATATTCAGCTAGATCTATTAAAAGAGACCCCGAGTAAACATGTTTAGACTTAATCAAAGAGCAAACTAAAGCTTACTATAAAGCCTCTATTAGACACAAGGTGGGAAAGCAGGACAGAGGCAGTGAATATTGTAACAATATACAGTGGCTGTATTATTGCGATTTGATGATGTTGTTGAATGTATTGAGTATTGGCAAAATTGAGAGGGCCTCGCAAAATGTATCTTGCCCAAATCATATTAAGGCCCACTTGCACCAACACGAATTTAACGATATAAACCACTTTAACTCGTTAAGCTAGTACCCGTTGACTGTGGGAACCGCGTTTAAATCCTTAACTCGCTACTTAACTCTAAATTCGTGTTGGCGCAATTGGGCCTAAGTTCATGCCCCGCCACTGAGTGGGTCTATTCTTTTTAAGGCCCTATTCCGCCGATGCAAAACATGCGTACAATGAGCGCTTTGGCTTATTTATGTGCCATTTGTTAGAAAATTTTTCGAAACCAAATACTGATATTTTTCAATCGGGTTTTTTTTTCTTTTCAATAAAAATATATCAATTATAACATGCTTAGTGATTTATTTCTTATGACGTGTAACTTTTGCAAAAAAAAAGAAACACGACAGAGCACCATAAATTACGTTTTTTAGAAGAAATTGTTAAGAAAATCAAGACACCTATACAGAAAATATTCTGGAGAAATACAAGAAAAAGATGAGAACGATTATTTATCCTCCTTGTTTTTTTTTAGTTTTTGTATATGGTGTTTTAGCAGCTTTTTCCAGGGTCAACCACCCTGGAAAAAGCTGCTAAAAACACCATGTTAGCAAAATTGTTTACGACAAGGTGGGGTTTGAAGGGGGTTTGTTAAGTAAATAAGCCACATTTTGATTACAATTTTTTTTTATAAAGTTTTCTTTATTCTTGGCTTTCGCGATCAATTTTTATATTTTTTCTGTGTGGCCTGGTTTCTCTGAAATAAATTTTTGAAAATTTAAAAAATCTCGTTTCTCCTAAAATTTGCATATTTGCAGCCTTGCAGTACCGGCCCCACACGGCCGGTACTCGAAGTGTGGATATAATGAAATACCTATCTGTTGCAGCGTTGTTCGTCTCTGGAGCGGCCGTGCGTCCCGGCCAAGTCTCCGGCGGGGGCGGCGCTCGGGGCGGCGGCGGCGGCGGGGCAGCACGAGTTCAAGACGGCCAAACCTTCCTCCCTGCCGCCACATCTTACCAAAGGTGCGTTTTATTCTCTTATATATAACTAGCTGTGCCCGCGGCTCCGCCCGCTCTCATATTTGACTTCTCTGCTAATCCCATAAGTCATTTAGCGTGATAGTAGTGTACCGTGTGGGGCCGGTACCTTAAAAGAATAGCCCCGCTGCATCTCTCCCCGTGTATGTCGTAAAAGGCGACTAAGGGATATGACTCCCTTCTTATATTACTAGGTGGTAGGGTTTAACCCGCCCGGGTTGGTACCACCGCACTGAATGAAAGTTCGGTCGAAACGGCTATGTAAATAGTTTGTGTTTTCCGTCCAGTTCAGTGTAGCCGGCACGACCGAAGGGAAGCACTGACGTGGCACCAAGTTCACCCGGTGTTATGGGCTGACATCACGGATGTTGTAGGTGATGTAGCCAACAGTGTCAGTTTCCATAAAAAAAAAAAAAAAAAAAAAAATAGTAAGTAGCCTATAGTTGATGGGAAGAATCAAGCTATCCGTAGAATTTTTCTTTATTGAAATCGGTGCAGTAGTTCTCGAGTTATAAGCGGACAGACAGACATACAGTAGAAACCAAACTTAAATGCGGCTGTGAGATGCGCCCGTGTGTCTGCGCAAAAGACGATTATTAGGGCAGAGGGGGGGAGAACGGGAGGTGTGCAAAGGGGGTATCGGCGCACCCTACCGCGCTCCCCCGCGTTGCTAGGATACGACCGCGCGCCGTCGCCGCCCGCGTCCTGTCGCCCGCGCACGCCCCGCTCTCGTCTGTGCGTGCGCCATTGTACAGTCACTCACTATTTATTTGTTTCTACCGTAGTGTCGCGGTAGATTTTCTACTAATGGTGGTTTCTCACATGTTTATTCGTATTCGTGATTGTAGCAAACATTTTAGTTTTATCTCACTCTAACCAAGCCATTAGAAGAAGACGAAACGGAAATGTTTACCAAATATTTGTGTACATTACATACAGCTATGTGTGGCTAGCATGATAAATGTTTATTGTTGAAGTGCGTTTACCGGGGTCGCCCAAACAACACCAACACGTCGTAATTTCAAACCGGTTTTAACCATGATCGATACATCGGTGTGCACAAACATAATATAATAAAATAATATATCAAAATAATACAAAGCAAGACTCTCTTTTTTTATCTGCAAATGATAATGTAATAATGTTATAAATTTTCTGGCAAAATATTCGATTGAATATTTTATTTGACTATACATGCGCAGTCAAGCGGCCGAACTTCAGGCCAATACGCATTTAAGTTTGGTTTCCACTGTACATACAGAAAGCAGACGTTGGATTTTATTAAAGGTAAGGGCAGTAAATACTCGTTTATTTTAATAGGTACTGACTCCGCAGTGCATGTGTTTCATAAATTGTGAAAAGGGTGACAATTTTGACAAAAGCAAAACGCAAATAAAGCCCATCATAGACGGAGCTATAATATATAAGTGTTATATTAAAGTAATGTGCAATAATTAACCCATACTACTGCTTACAAGTGCATTAATATACATACATACATAACACACGCTGTATCCCGACAATCAGGGTAAGCAGAGTAATCGGTTTTTTTTTTTTTTTTTTTTTATGGAACCTGACACGGTTGGCTACATCACCGTCAACATTCGTGATGTCAGCCCATAACACAGGGTGAACTAGGTGCCATGTCAGTGCTTCCCTTCATTTCATGTCGGCTACACTAAACTGGACGGAAAACACGAACTATTTACATAGCCGTTTCGACCGACGTTTCGTTCAGTGCGGTGGTACCAACCCGGCCGGGATAAACCCTACCACCTAGTAAGGTAAGAAGGGAAGGGACCTACAGTTTAACGTGGAATCCGAACCACGGTCAGCCTCCAACGGTCGAGCGGTCACCCATCCAATCACTGACCGCGCTCAGCGTTGCTTAATAACAGTTGACTAACCAACCGCGCCACTGAGCTACCGAGGCTGACGAATTTTCTTATCCCTTAGTCGACTTTTACGACATGCGACGGGGAGAGATGCAGTGGGGCTATTCTTTTTAAGTACCGACCCCACACAGTACAAAAGGTGTTGTGCTATAAGGACTCTGGTAAATTACAGCACAACACCGACCACCACGTTTAGCATAGTATACGGACAAGACAACTATCAAGCAGCAAGTAAGACACAAAGAACCCACCTGCTGCATGACTAGGTGGAAGGACTGCGCCAAGGTGAGAAGTGGCTAGCCTGTCGCCCTTTAGCGCAGTATCTTGTCCTTATCCCTTAGTCGCCTCTTACGACATGCACGGGGAGAGATGCAGTGGGGCTATTCTTTTTAAGTACCGGCCCCACACGGTACATATATACAATACAATATTTACAGCATAAACATGAATACTAAAGAATCTGACCACACTGCCTATTTACATTACCTATATCTGGTGTATAGTGCCATAGTCAATTTTGATACTTAAATATATCAAGTCAAATCAACAATAATTAGTAAAAGTTATATAAAAAATCTAAAGATACAAAGTGTAGATATCCAATTGTCAAAGTTCGTTAGTGTGAAAAACTTGCAATTAATGAGGAGTTACAACGTTTTCAGAAATGACTCAAGCTCTGTACGTGAATATGTCCGAGTTGGCCACACTGGCCGCCGGCCGCGCGCAGCAGCAGCAGCATCAGCAGCAGCAGCAGCAGCAACATCAACAACAACAACAACAACAACAACAGAACAACACCGACCATCCGCAACAGCAACAGGAGAAGGTGAGCATTTGGCATTCACTAATAATAAATTCATTCGGTCTGCTTGGGGCTATCGGGGCTGCATGCTCCGTCTACAGCCCCCGCTACCGGTGTGGCGGCAAAGTGCGTAACGGTGACGCACGCGCGACAATCATGTTATACGAAATGGCTGTGTGACGTCGCCCCGCAGTCCGGCGGATACGGAGCTCTCCGGGATGGGGGTGGTGGTGGCCTACGTGTCTAGTACCACCACCTATCGCTCGTAGCTTGCCTCGCGTCGTCTCGGAGAACTCCGTAGCCACGGCCTGCACCCGCCGGCGTGCTTGGAGGCCTGTCTCCCGCCGCCGGCGGTATTACCGTTTTTAATTTTTTTATTAATTTTGTGTATTTTTATTACTTTTTTGTATAATATATGTAAAATTAATGTAAAATTTTAAGAATGTGAAATAAAGGAATACATTCATATTCATAAAAGATTTATTGTTCAACATAATTTCTTTATAATCTTCACATATAATAAATTGTTACATTTGATTTGCATTTCTTACTGCTTCGCTTGGCTTTCTTGCGAGTTCCTGCAACCAAATTTGTTTATTTAGAAAAATGGACGAAGGGATTACTTCAAACAGCTCTTCAGAGCACTCTCCCCGTGGAAAAGGCGGCGGTGGACCACACATAGACGAATTCGGTATGAACATGGCAACCACCACCGTAAACTCATTCCAACAACAAAACGAGTTAGATAAATATTTTTAAGCGCAAAAGTAAGTGGTTCCTTTTGATCGCGTGGGCTACACCGAACTGGCCTATGGGTAGTTTCGGGCGACCCACATTCAGTGTGGAGGCATCGATCTGAACGGAAATTATAATAAATAAATAAGTTCTCTCTTTCGCCCTTATTTTTTTAGTTAAATTGAGAGAGAATTCGTCATTGACCCGGTGGCGGAATAGGTAACGGTGTGGTGGCTCAAGCCGGAGTTCCAGGTTCGAATCCTAGTCGGGACGTAATTTTTTCTCTTTATTTTCGGCTTTGCATTTATCTAATGAATAAATAAAAATATGAAAACCGGCCAAGTGCGTGTCGAACTCGCGCACCGAGGGTTCCGTATCGCCATGTCATGGTCAGCGCCACTCACGCCATCTATGGCGTGTTTTATGAAATGCTTCATATTAGTTAAATTCATAGTCTTTTCTGTAGATGGCGGGCATACACTTTATTTTCTTCTATCGAAACCCTCGTGAATTTTTTACTTTTTCTTATTTTTATTATTTGTTGTTATATCGGCCATAATAACACATATTATGTTAAAATTTGAACGGGCTACGTATTATGGTTCAAGAGATACAGCCCTCGAACAGACAGACAGACAGACAGACAGACGGCGTAGGCTTAGTAATAGGGTCCCGTACCGGATACGGAACCCTAAAAAAGCGAGTACATGCTTAGTACTAACATATAAGTATAAAAAATAAATATATACACGGTGTTGCAGTTGCCCCCGTAATATCCCCGTAAATTCCCTTGCCCCTTACTAGGTGGTAGGCTCAAATTGTAGCCGACTGGATTGGTACCACCGTACTGAATGTAAGATGGCCGCATAGCAGCCTCGGCTGTGTTCTCCTCTAGTCCAGTATAGCCAGCAATCCAGGGAAGTCTCCGGTATGGCACCTACCTTCTCGGAGGTGATATTGGCTGGTCGGAGCATGCGCTTTGGCGCCTCCGACTAAGCCACCCATACCGGATAAAATAAAAAAAAAAAATATATATTTTTAACTGACATAAGGGGGTTATTCTATATGTGAAACTAAACAACTTTTTGAAACAAAAATAAATATTTTTTTCCATATAAATAGGTACCTATTCTCAAAATGTATGGAGAAAAAAATATTTTTTTCTTCAAATTGAAAAGTCGTAGAACAAAAGTTGTTCTATTTCACGTACAGAATCACCCCCTTTCGGAGTTTACGGTTGGGGTTGCAACACCTTGTATATTAAAAGGTGTAGGTGTATACGCACAGCCGGTCCCAGCGGAACTCGTTGTACAGTGAGCGCGAGATGAGGCCGTCCTTCAGTTGTTTCTCCAGCGCCCTCTGCAAAGTGCGCAGCGGCACGAACGCGTTCTGCGCGCTCTCCGGTTGGCGCACGCGCGCACTCAGCTGCAGTTACAGTTACAATAATTATACAAGTTTTTTTTTATAGAAACTGACACGGTTGGCTACATCACCTACAACATCCGTGATGTCAGCCCATAACACCGGCTGAAATAGGTGACATATCAGTGCTTCCTTTCATTTCATGTCGGGTACACTGAACTGGACGGAAAACGCGAACTATTCACATAGCCGTTTCGACCGACTTTTCGCTCAGTGCGGTGGTACCAACCCGGGCGGCATAAACCCTCCGCCATAATAACACATATTCGGTGAAAATTTCAACCGGCTACCTATTACGGTTCCAAAGATACCGCAGTACGACAGACAGACAGACAGACAGACAGACGGCGTAGGCTTAGTAATAGGCTTCCGTACGGGATACGGAAACCTAAAAATGAAATGAAAAATTCTCACCATAAGCCCGACGGCGTCGAACAGCTGGTCGATCTGTTTCTGCTGCGAGCGCGATCGGTGCGTGGTGTCCGGGTCGAATATGATCCTCTCTTTGAGTTGACGCTTCAGCAGCTCGATGGCCCCGGGTCCCTGGTCGTCTATCTCCGAAGACGAGCGCGGCCTGGCGTCCGTTGCGCTGGCGTCCGGTGGGCCAGCTGACTCCGAGCTGGGCAAACATTTGCAACAAAATAGATTTCTTATTTTTGTACCGTGTGGGGCCGCCGCCGTTACTTTAAAACAGTGTTCTTTAATCATTTTGAATACGCGACCCCTTTACAGGTTGAAACATTTTCGCGACCCCCTTGGGCCATAGAGAGAAAAAAGTTAGTAATTTGAAACACTATGTTTATGATTTTCTCTATTTTGGTACCTATATTTTATTTGTTTATTCACACATTTTCTTTTTTATATTAATTTTACACATAAAACATAAATCTAAAATGAATACAAATAACAAAATAGAGTTTCCACCACCGGCCGCGGGGCGAACCCAGGCTACCGATGGTCGGACCCCAAGAGAGAGAAACCTCCGGACAATTCGAGCGGTGTCGAGCAAGACCGCCTTCTGCATCTGACCCTTGATCCAAGCAAGTGGCTCTAGCGAGAGCCTCTTGAGATAATGACCCTCCCAGGGGTCGCGACCCACAGATTGAAAAACACTGCTTTAAAAGAATAGCCCCACTGCATTACTCCCCGTGTATATAGTACTAATACACGGGACTAATAATATATAATAATTACACAACAACTACGGCGAGGGCGACGTCCACCATCGGTCAGCTTGGGGTCATCGGGACCTCGCGTCCCGTCTAGTGCCCCCGCTACCGGTGGTGTAGTGCACCCAAAAGGCGACGCGCGCGCGAAGAAGGAGACGTTTAAGAGAGCTGCGCGACGACGTCGCCGTGCAGTCCGGCGGATACGGAGCTCTCCGAGATGGGGGTGGTGGTGGTCTACGTGTCTAGTACCACCACCTATCGCTCGTAGCTTGCCTCGCGTCGTCTCGGAGAGCTCCGTAGCCACGGCCTGCACCCGCCGGTGTGCTTGGAGGCTTGCCTCCCGCCGCCGGCGGTATTACAATTTTTATTTCTTTGTATTAATTTTGTGTATTTTTATTACTTTTTATAGTTATAATATATGTAAAATTAATGTAAATGTATTTAAAAATGTGAAATAAAGGATATAATAATACTAGCGACTAAGGGATATGACTCCCTTCTTATATTACTAGGTGGTAGGGTTTAACCCTACCACTGGTTGTGCGGAATTGCGGTGTGTAAAATGTGGTGCGGAAACCTTTATCCGCGAGTCCGGCTCGCACTTGCCGTTTTTTTTGTCTCTCTATATTTTCGGTCTTACATCTGCCTAATGATGAAAATGCAAATCGGGTTACATGTCTAGTACGTACTGATTGAATTTTTTTTTTTTTTTATGGAAACTGAAACGGTTGGCTACATCACCTACAACATCCGTGATGTCAGCCCATAACACCGCGGTGAACTTGGTGCCACGTCAGTGCTTCCCTCGGTCGTGCCGGCTACACTGAACTGGACGGAAAACACGAACTATTTAAATAGCCGTTTCAATCGAACTTTTTTTCAGTGTGGTGGTACCAACGCGGGCGGGTTAAACCCTGCCACCCATGAGCCTTGGATTCACTACTTTGCAAGGAGAGCGTTCAAGAGTTTACCAGTTATTTATTACGCATGCGTACTGCTGATTCTTTATTCTTTTATTCTTTATTCATCATTCGTATGGTAGTACAACTACGGTCTTTGGCTTAAATATGTCCAATTATTTTTTTTACAATCCGTTCACCTGTGATCAGTCTAGCCATGTACCAACCATGTCATGTTCCATAATAAAAGTAGGTATATGAAAAAACTGGCCAAATGCGAGTCGAACTCGCGCACCGAGGGTTCCGTATTGCCATGTCATGGTCAGCGCCAATCACGCCATCTATGGCGTGTTTATGAAATGCTTCATATTCGTTAAAATTCATGATTAGGTAGTTAAAATACATCGTGGCGCGCATACACTTTTTGTTCCTTCTATGGGGACCCCGTGATTTTTTTGCTTTTTCCTATTTTTATTATTTGTTGTAATATCGGCCATAATAAATACCACATATTCTGTGAAAATTTCAACGGGCTACCTATTACGGTTCAAGAGATACAGCCCTCGGACAGACAGACAGACATACAGACAGACAGCCAGACAGACGGCGTAGGCCTAGTAATAGGGTCCCGTACCGGATACGGAACCATAAAAACGATATTTTAAATAACCTTAAAATGTATGTAAGTAATTTTGTATTTGTATGTATGTATGTTGGTAATATTTCCTCTATGTTCGTGGAATAAAATTTTTTTTTTCAATAAATATACATATTCTCCATCTACATCCTCACTGATGTAGCTTAGTACGTAAAAATAAAAAAACAATTATATTAAAATAATATAAACTCACCATTGAATCAACATGCTGAGTCCGAAAATCATTCTGAAAAAAAAAATCATAATATGTATGTATCATATTTCGGTCACACTAAACTCACAAATTATAAAAAAAAAACACAATTTTATCGCGTGGGTCCGGTCTCCGTACATGCCGTAAAAGGCAAGATGCCCTGCTAAAATGGCATGACATGAGTCATGCAGCAGGTGGGTCTTCATGCCTTACTTGCTGCTTGATCGATTGAATCTTGTTCGAATACTTGGGAAACGTGGTGGTCGGTGTTGTGCTACAATTTACCAGAGTTCTTATAGCACAACACCGATTACTCTGCTTACCCCAATTGTCGGGATTCAGCGTGTGTGATAGATATGTAACAAGAATAGTTTGTGGCAATATATTAAGCAGTAATGCAATATGATAAACTACTAACTAATACTACATAAATACTTTAATATTAGGTTTTAATATTTTATATGTATGCTAGCTTTTGCCCGTGGTTTCGCTCGCGGTAGACTCAGTTTAATAGCAAATACGATTTAAACCCAATATGATAATAAACGATCGCTTCTTTTATATTCTCTCTCTCCCGTCCATACTATACTTTATTTGATATCTACTGCTGAGCCCTAAGGCTATTTAGCGTGATGGTATATAGCCTATATGTTATTCTGATGTATAAGCTATAGTACTGTAAAGTCTCATCAATATCCGTTCAGTAGTTTTTGCGTGAAAGAGGAACAAAGATCCATACATCCATCCATCCTCACAAACTTTCGCGTTTATAATATTAGTATGATAATAGATTTACATATTGTGTACCTAAATTAATCAGTACACAGTTTCATATATTTCTACATAAGTCGTCTTCAGTGAGAATTCATTATATTATAATTCTCACTGAAGACGACATAAGTCGAAATATATGAAACTGTGTACATTTTATGAATAATTTGAGTATAAAAAAATAATTCCAAACAAATATTTTGTAAATAAAAATAATTTATTTTTAATACATTAATCAGTCCTACTGTTGTTCAACACCATCAAACGAATGACAAGGGAGTACTGATCACTCTACTTAGGTACCCCGATTGTCGGTATATGTACATACAGCGTTTTATTTATTATATTTATGTAAGTAAAAGCTGTTTTTAATTCAATTCTATCCAAACCCGTTTAAGCGACTTGGAAAAGTCTTGTATTGTTTATTGTTTATTGTATAATTTCAAGTATTTTCAACCATAGGTAGGTAACCTACGCTTAGACATGTCGAAAATTCCGCCAGTTCTAAATTCAATGCGAAGAAGAACTGACAAACAAACTTCGCAAGTCACAATGTTTTGTTAGTACCTTAATATAAGTATTATATTAAAGTAATTTCCAATAATTTAACCCATACTACCGCTCACAAGAGCGGCATAATATTTACAGCTTATACATGAATACTCAAGAATCTGACCACACTGCCTATTTACATTACTTATATATATGGTGTATAGTGCCATCGTCAATTTTGATACTTATTATATCAAGTCAAATAAAAAACAATTAGTTTACGTTTATTACAAAGAAATTTAATAAGTCATATTAAAAATCTAATGATACAAAGTGTATCCAATTGTCAAAGTTTGTTAATGGAAAAAACAGTAGTCACTCTTAGATAAAATTACGAGTATTTTTTCTTGTACTCACAGGAAAACGAAGAATTTAGCCTGAGTTTCCATGATGAAGGTGTGGTTTTGGCAGGCACGACGTTAGCTTGTAGTGTTGGATGTAATTCTGATTTGAAATAGTTGGTTTGGTCTCGCTTCACTGGCTTTATATTGTGCCATTCAAGGTTTTATATAGTCGGATTGCATAGTCTTTATACTTTGTGTATAAATGTTTGAATTATTAGCCCTGGCGCGCCCTGGACAGATAACTTTATTATCCGGCGAGTCTTTTCGTAAATATTAAAAATCTAACGAAATTCATTTCTTATGAAATGAAATGAAAATGAAATACATACATTTTCTCATATAAAAATATTAAAAATACAGACAAGAAAACTATAAAAAATAAACGTCACAGAGAAGATAGATACATAGAAAATTCTTTATTGCTCCAGTAAACATTAAACTGTAAAAATACATTAGAAAATTTACATAAGGTGCAAAGGCGGACTTATCCCTTACAGAGATTTCTTACAGTCAACCTTTGGATGTTTGAGATTCGATAATATTATAGTGGAATGTAAGTAGGTAGTAGCAAAAGATTTGAGCGTGAGAATTCAAGATAAAATAATAAATAAGAATACTTATTAATAAATAAATAACACATCTAAGTACATGCTAGTTAAAAAAAAAAAAAAGAAGCCATCTCAGCATTTTGATACAGGAACGTGGCCCGCAGCGCTGCTTTTCGGTTGGACTCTTTAAATCCTACCTGAGACGAAAAACATGAGATCAGATAATATAATTAAACATGAACATAAGTAATAAGAAACTAAAAAGTGTATGCGCGCCATCTACCGAAAACAGTATGAAGCATTTTAACTAATGCACAGATGACGTGAGTGGCGCTGACCATGACATACGGCGATACGGAACCCTCGGTGCGCGAGTTCGACTCAAGCCTATTACTGAGCCTCCGTCGTCTGTCCGTCCGTCCGTCCGTCCGTCCGTCTGTCCGAGGGCTGTATCTCTTGAACCGTAATAGCTAGCCGGTGGAAACTTTCACAGAATATGTGTTACTATGGCGGATGAAACAACAAATAAGAAAAATAAGAAAACGTTAAAGATTAAGGGGGGCCCCCATACAAGAAACGTTTCATTAAAATCGATTAGTCACACTATTGAATAACAGATGGCGCCACAAGCTTTTATACATTTCATTGTTATAGCCGCTAAACTGCCAACGACCTCATTGAGGCTTCTCTCCGATCGTCCTAGATATCTTCGAAATTAAATTTCGAAGACCATGCCACCTGAGCGGATAGGCGGATATTATTGATAGCGGATAGATACGGAAACCTTGGTGCGCGAGTAAAACTCGCACTTAACAGATTTTTTTTTGTTAGATAGATCCTTTTGCTCAAATTTTATTTTTCTTATACATACATACATATCACACACGCTGAATCCCGACAATCGGGGTAAGCAGAGTAATCGATGTTGCGCTGCAAGAACTCTGGTAAATTACAGCACAACACCGACCACCACGTTTCGCAAAGTATTCGAACAAGATTCAGTCGATCAAGCAGCAAGTAATGCACGAAGACCCACCTGCTGCATGACTCGGTGGAAGTACCGTGCCAAGGTGAGAGGTGGCGAGCCTGTCGCCCTTTAGCACGGCATCTTGTTCTTATCCCTTAGTCGCCTTTTACGACATGCACGGGGAGAGATGCAGTGGGGTTATTCTTTTTAAGTACCGGCCCCACACGGTAAATTGTGCCCCACACGGTATTTTTCTTATAGAGTATCAAAATTGCACACTCCCACAACATTAGTATTATGATCGATAAGACGGACTGAGTTTTACTACTCGAATACTGCTTGTATGATGCATAAAAGAGTAATTAAAATGCATTGTTGAACTTCCCGGTACATAATGAATCGATTCACCAATGTTTTCGTATTTGCGATGCAGTTCTCTAAACAAAACTGAGATTTGTATAGTGTTGTTTTGATGGATACTTATTGAATTTAATCTGTTCCTTGTATTTGCATTAATCATACAACGCCGATGTAAGGCCGAGTGTTGACTTGCCGTTAAAACTTTAACTAAAAAGAAGATGGTTACCATTTGCGAGCAAAGCGCAGTGCTTGATACCCACCTAGGTGTTGCACCGCCGTTTAATTCTGACTGCTATGTAAGTTTCATTAATTTGATTTTTACCCGACTGCGCGAAAAAGAGGAGGGTGATGTTTTTCGATTGCATGTATGTATGTATGTTTTTTAATTTTTTTTTATGGTAACTGACACGGCTGGCTACATCACCTACAACATCCGTGATATCAGCCCATAACACCGGGTGAAATAGGTGTCATGTCAGCGCTTCCCTTCATTTCATATCGGCTACACTGAACTGGACGGAAAACACGAACTATTGACATAGCCGTTTCGACCGACCTTTCATTCAGTGCGGTGGTAGCAACCCGGGCGGGTTAAACCCTACCACCTAGTAATATAAGAAGGGAGTCATATCCCTTAGTCGCCTTTTACGACATACACGGGGAGAGATGCAGTGGGGCTATTCTTTTAAAGTACTGACCCCCGGTACACACCCGGTATGTATGTCTTTATGTCTGGCACGCGCTGTAGCCTAAACGGCTTGATGGATTTTAACATATGAGACGTCGTTAGATTTGTCTTAATTGTTGAAGTGATATAGGCCAGCGCTCCCCAAAAGGTGTTCCGCGGAACCTCAGGGTTCCGAAGAACACCTTTTAGGAAGGGTCACAGGGGTTCCGCCGATTACAGCTGGGAAAAGCACAAAACGCTCTCTCTAATCAAAAACGTGTATTTTAAACTATAGTCTTGCTATTCAAATCAACCATGTTAGTATAAAAATAATTGGTTGTCTGTAAAGTCGGTTTACGGACGATAGTTTTACGTGATAACGTCATAAAGCGGTAAGACTACTTTCAATTTCTGCTGCCCTGGTACTTTAGACATGAATATTCTAAATGTGAAATCTTTTCCGACCGGCCAGATGCGCTTAATATATTATGGTACCAGTAACCTCCTTTTAATTTCTACTGCCCTGGTACTTTAGAACCAGAGAGATAAATGTCTACAAGCCGACGCTTGGGCCGATTGTGCCTCTCTATCGCTTGTTACGCGCTCTCGCTTGCACACACAGGCTCAGATGGAACGTGACACTTTTTCGTGCGTGCAGCCGGTGTTCATCAATTTATAAGACATTATCACGTCAAAAAATTAGGTCACATAAATTTAGTTTTTATGTTCACAATAGCTAATTAACTTTTTTAATTGACTTGGTGTTCCGCCAACGGAAGGACCATCATTTAGGGTTCCGTAGACGAAAATCATTGGGAACCGCTGCTATAGGCTATAAAAAAAATGTGATCGTCAGACGCCATCTTGTTAAACTTTGAAGATAGTTTTTCTTCCAACCATCGAGTGGGGTACCAAGAGCCCGAAAAGGCGATTTAAAAAATTAAATGAAAAAAAATTGGTTGTCTGTAAAGTTGGTTTACGGACGATAGTTTTACGTGATGATGTCATAAAGTAAATCAGTTCCGGCGGATATTTACCATGTAAAATTTATTTAAGTACATGATAAAGATGTGATAATAACTAATAAAAAATATGAGAAAATAACGACTATTAATTTTTTTTTATTTATATTTAAAAAACCTACATAACGCCATCTACATGTTCAACGTTGCAACAATTACCTAACTGCTAAATCAAGTATACCGCTGGCTGAAGTATTTAATTTAATATTGACGCTAGATGTGGACGCTAGATGTCGCTCCATGAAATTCACATACTGTTGAGAAAATTTGCAGCGATAAGTAGACGGTCGATAGCCCGCGTGGATAACACGTCTGGTCAGTGATGGTGGCAGGGACCGCGGTTCGAGGCTCGCAAAAGACGGAGAAATATATTTTGTATTTCCTACTATTGTATATGCCTCTCTATCGCGCTCTCGCTTGCACACACAGGTCTCCATCGCGCTCTCGCTTGCACACACAGGTTTAGATGGAACGTTACACTTCTTCGTGCGTGCAGCCGGTGTTCATCAATTTATAAGACGTGACACCATCACGTCAAAAATGTGTAAAACCCGACTAGTTGGATTCGAATAGACAGATAGCCCGACTACAGCATTTGACACTTATCTCTCCTTGTTATTTTCTTAATTTTTTTAGCAGTCGGGTTTTATATTTTTTTTTATATTTAACAATTTTTTTTTACTTTAGTATAAGGTTCACACTATCTTTCCTCCACTGAACCGGTAAACTCGGGAACGCTCTCCCTGTCCATATATTTCCCCCCAGTCTAGGGTCCTTAAAGAGGGTCGTGAATGGGCACCTGTCAGGCCGGCATGGCATTCGCAACCCCCACATACGACCGAATCCGTGGGCGTCGTTAGACACCTTATGGATGGCTCGGCGCCATATGTCGGGCTTTCAAAAATAAAATATGTGTATGGTTGGCTAGATCACCTCCTACACCTGTGATGTTGGTCCTGTTGAATCTAGATCTTATGCCAGTGCTCTCCTTTGGTCGTGCCTCCTACACTGAACTGGACGAAAAAAACTGGGCGTTTGTCCTATGATCCCATGTTCTAGAGGTGTGTTTGCTCAATGATCCTATGTTCTAAAGGTGTGTTTGCTCAATGATACTATGTTCTACAGGTTTGTGTTCTCAATGATCCTATGTTCTATCTAACGGTGTGTTTGATCAATGATCCTATGTTCTAAAGGTCTGTTTGCTCAATGATCCTATGTTCTAAAAGTGTGTTAGCTCAATGATCCTCTAAAGGTGTGTTTGCTCAATGATCCTATGTTCTAAAGGTGTGTGTGCTCAATGATCCTATGTTCTAAAGGTGTGTGTGCTCAATGATATTATGTTCTAAAGGTGTGTTTGCTCAATGATCCTATGTTCTAAAGGTGTGTGTGCTCAATGATACTATGTTCTAAAGGTGTGTGTGCTCAATGTGCTCCAGGTGTGCTCGGAGAGCAGCGCCAGCGAATCCTCGCTGGAGTCGTCGAGCGGCTACGGCAGCCAGGGGGCGTTCGCGGCGGACGAGCACGCCGCCGGCGGCGCGGCGCACGCGCATCTGCAGCACCATCAGCACCCCGACGGTAACTTGACATACACACGAACGCGCACTCACACACACACACACACACAAGCACGCACGCACACACGTGTGGTAGAATGTTTTATCATTATCCCCCCGGCGCACACTTGGCAATTTTTGTCTGCGGTTAAAATTATTATTTTGATTTTTTTTACTGAAAGCGCGTCATATGGCGCCGAGCCACCCATAAGGTGTCTAACGACGCTCATATATACATACCGCACGCTGTATCCCGACAATCGGAGTAAATTTCGAGTGTAATCGGTGTTCTGCCACAAGGACTCTGTTAATCTACAGTACCTATATTGAATTGAAATTTTTACTTAGTTTAGTTTTTATTATTATGAAGTGCATACCTACATATTTTCTGTACTTACGAATGTGTTTTATAAAAATTAGCACGTCAATGTACTAGATTGTTTTCTACACACCAAACTTGGGTTATATTGGTTACGTCATGTGTATTGAAATTATTGTACAATTTTTACTCTCATTTTGTCATGAATTAAAAAAAACACCTTGTTTAGTTGAATGTAATTTTTTTTTTACAATTTTGATTTTTGATAATGCTTTAAATTTATATTTGCTGAATTTTCGTGTGTTTATAATGATTTATCACATTTTGTTGTGCTTTAGTCAGTGTGTTAATATATTTTGTTACTTGTGGTAGTGTCGGATTCGACATTGTTAAAAATGGCGATTGTATATTGCTGAAAACTACAAATCTGTTCATCCGTTCTCGAGTTACAAGCATTACAACAACATACTGACATACAAACAGACATACAGATGAACGGAAGATATTGCATTTAATCACATTTAAATATCTTGAGCCGTCCGTCCTCTAGATAAAAGAAAGCACACATGTGTACGTTGAAACGGCTATTTTAATAGTTCGTGTTTTCAGTCCAGTTCAGTGTAGCCGGCACGGCCGAAGGGAAGCACTGACATGGCACCTAGTTCACCAAGGTGTTATGGGCTGACATAACGTATGTAGTAGGCGTTGTAGCCAAACGTGTCAGTTTCCATAAAAAGAAATGTACGTACATATACAACGTGTCCCAAAACTCAACGTCAAGCGGGAACCAGGGAGTAGGCCAGTTTATGACTACCCAGGGAAAAATAAGAGAAAAATTTTTTTTAGAAAAAAATTTAACTGATCTTTTTTTTGGTAAAACTACAGGCATTCTGGTTTTATTTGGGATACTTATTGTTAGAGCCATCAGTGCAGCAGCGGGGGAGGGGCTGCCCCCCGCCCCACACCTCACGCCGCGCCACCGCGCGGTGCCGCCGCCGCGAGGCGAGCGCAGCCAGTGTGCCGTCCATCAGCCGCCAGTGCGGGCGCACGCTCTTTTGTTTACTTACATCAATGTCATTAATTTACATATCAGTCATTTCATTACACCACATATTGGGAAGAAGTCGACTTTCATTTTAACCACAAGATGAGAAACTCCAACCCACAACATCTGGTCCTTCGAGCCGGATAAAAGTAGTCATCATTCCGCAATAGTCAAGAAATACCAAAGGATCGGCGCATCGCATCGTCCCTCCGGCTTCCCGCACCATCCGCCCGCAGGAGCTCACAAGCAAGGCTACCTCAGCGACAGGAGTGCGGCAGGAGACGCCTAGGAGCAGCAGGACACTCACCTTCGGGAGCGACGCCGACATCCGCCGAGTCAGGAACCAGGACTAGGTGCAAGTTACTGTAAGTCCGTTCCAATCCCCTATTTCCAAGTCTTTATTTCCAATTTCTCAATTCATCTTTCACTATTCAATTTGTCTTGTTTGCATCGAAGTAAAATACAATCCAGTCATACAGTCCATTTATACAAATTTATTCATTCATTAATAATATCATTTCAATACAGTCCATTCGTTCATACCGTTCACTCATAGATTACAGATTAACTCATTTCATTCAATTTATAACACATACCTACCTAAAGTCTTTCATTCAGTTCATTCAAGCAGATCTTTATAACTATGAAAACATACCCAAGTTAAAAATCGTAATATCAATACAAGTATATAAATAAAACAAAAATAACTTCACAAAGTTACACAAATTAAAATCATCAATTTGTCACAATTCTAAGCTACAGAATCTGTACACGGGCGCGGCCTGTCTCGATATTACGATACATCGCTGCACCTGCACTAATGACCGTAGGCAGCGGAGGCTCGCTCGCTCGAAGCGAATGAATAGATTTGATTGACACGTTGTAAAGATTTGATTGACACTTCATAGATAAAAAACTGTTTATCGTATTTCAGTGATTTTTCGGTGTTTCGAGTTACAATTTTATAAATATTTCATTCTAGGTGGGTTAATTCGCATCCCCGCTTCTCATTTACGGTAAAATGGCAGATAAAGAGTTGCCGAGGAAGCGTGCAGGCTACAAAGGCCGTGTAACTCAATTTGCAAACTACTTGAACACACTCCAGAGTCCATTAACTGTTCAACAAGTTATTGAGTTGAAATTAAGGTTGATAAAAATGTCAGAATTATACAATCAATTCGATGACATACAAGTGGAACTGGAGAGTGTTCCGGGAGATGTGCAGGCCACACAGTTGGCCGAACGTGCAGAATTTGAGAAGCACTACTATTCGAGCATGGCAAAAGCGCAAAATTTGTATGATGTAAGTATTCAGATTCAACTTCAAGAATCTGGCGCGACCAGTCCCAGCCGCGATCGTGTTGGTGGTGAATCAGCATCTACTGAAAGGAAAAATACTGTGAAGCTGCCGACCATAGTGTTGCCTAAGTTCTCCGGCATGCACGAACACTGGTTGGAGTTTCACGACACCTTCCTGTCTCTTATTCATCTTAATGACAGTATCAATGATGTGCAGAAATTTCACTACTTGCGGGCCGCTCTGGAGGGGGACGCCGCTCAGGTAATTAGATCATTAGAATTTTCAAGCGCTAATTATACAATAGCCTGGAACCTATTGCGTGATCGATACGATAACCCCAGACTATTAATCCAAAATCATATTAAGTCGTTGTTCAATATCGAAACTATTAAAAAGGAGTCTCATTCTCATTTAAGGCAGCTTTTAGACACATTCAATAAAAACTTAAGGGCGCTAGACACGCTCGGAGAACCGACTAAATCGTGGGACACGCTTCTACTTTACATCCTCTCCTCCAAACTAGACGCCAGGACAGCTCGCGAGTGGGAGGAGCAGAAAGGTAAGGAGGAAAAGGTAACTCTCGATACATTTCGCAAATTCATTAAGGGTCGAGCAGACCTACTCGAAACAATGGATTTGAACAAATCTTCACCTTCATGCAGCAAGACATTTAACATTAAAGGTCTAGTGACAACGACAGAAAATGCCAAATTCGAGTGTCCATTGTGTAAAGGTGAGCATGCAATATACAGATGCGACCAGTTCTTACAGCTGTCATGCAGCAGCAGAGCAGACAAGGTCAGGTCGCATAAGTTGTGTCTCAATTGTCTCAGACCTGGTCACATGGCCAATGTATGCAAACTAGGTTCATGCAAGAAGTGCCATGCCAAGCACAATACTTTACTCCATCAGGATGAATCGGTGTCTAAGCCGGTCGATTCTGTCGCATTGTCCGCATCAACACATACGTCAAATTCACAGGTACTCCTATCTACAGCACTTGTCAAAGTGTATGACAGGCGCGGGGGCGAGCACGTCGCCCGCGTTCTGTTAGACTCAGGTAGCAGTTCATGCTTCATCACAGCGAAGCTATGCAGTGAACTCGATCTGGTTACTGTAAAGGTGGCAGGAACAGTTTCGGGTATCAATAACAGCACACTTTACACTACAAACAGATGCAATCTCAACGTACATTCATTACAGAGTCCATTCAGTTTTAACATCTCATGTCTCGTTCTACCTAGCATTACGTCATCAATACCGAGCGCTGCGGTGAACCGAGCCGATTTAAAGATCCCACCTCATTTGAAGCTGGCCGACAACGCGTTCCATCTGCCGGCGGAGGTCCAAATCGTCATTGGGGCGGACGTATTTTGGGACATCATCGGCTCGGAACAGATCAATTTGGGACGAAACAGACCGGTCCTTCGTAACACACAGCTCGGTTGGTTGATTTCGGGTGTCATTGGAACAGGGCTGAGGCAGAATAACACTCATTGCAATTTTGCTATTAATATGGATGTGCAGGAACAGCTGGCCAAGTTTTGGCAGATCGAGGAGCTGTCGGACGCCACTAAGCCGGCGTATTCAGCGGAGGAGAGAGCGTGTGAGAATCACTTCACTCAAACCGTGGCTCGCGCCGACAACGGTAGGTTCTCAGTCACGATCCCTCTGAAAGGCACTGAAGACGATCTCGGTAGCTCCTTCGAGCGTGCAAAACAATGTTTCTTGTCATTAGAGAGACGGTTACAGCGTCAGTCCGCACTTAGAACCATGTACGTCCATTTCATGAAAGAATACATAATGTTGGGTCACATGACAGAAAGTGATTCTACCAACAAATCAGTCAAGTCGTACTACCTCCCGCACCATGGTGTTGTGCGTGAAGGTAGCTCGACCACTAAGCTACGAGCTGTTTTCAATGCAAGTGCGCCCACTACGTCTGGAGTGTCCTTCAATGACATCCAGATGGTGGGGCCGACAATACAAGACGATCTCCTGTCGATACTTCTTCGTTTTAGGCAACACAAATTCGTGATCTCGGCCGACATTGAGAAGATGTATCGACAGGTCCTTGTAAATGCAGACCAAAGACGACTACAGCAAATCTTCTGGAGAGAGGATCCTTCACATAAATTAAAAACCTACGAGCTAAACACAGTTACATATGGGACTGCATCGGCACCCTTCTTAGCAGTGCCATGTCTGAAGCAGTTAGCCGAAGAGTGTACTGACGGAATCATTCTGGCCTGTAAGGGGGAGAAACTTAGCAAAGAAAACTACTCACCAATGTGTCCGATGCAGCCGCCTGAAACCAAAAACAGTTAGTCCAATCATGGGTCACTTACCTGAGCAGCGCGTCGTTCCAGGGTTTCCATTCCAGTCCACGGGCGTCGATTATGCAGGTCCTGTGATGGCAGCAGATAGGAAGGGTCGTGGTTGCCGGCTGATCAAAACGTATATTGCTGTTTTCGTGTGTTTCACCACTAAGGCCATCCACCTGGAGCTGGTCAGCGATTTAACCAAAGAGTCATATTTGTTAGCCTTACGACGCTTCATTGCGCGTCGGGGCAAACCGACTGACATAAGTTCAGACAATGGTACGTCCTTCGTTGGGGCACGCAACGAACTTTACAAGTTCTTTAAGGAAAATTCCAAGGCGTTGTCTGAAGATATGTCAAATCAGTCAATTCAGTTTCACTTCACGCCAGCATATGCTCCACATTTTGGCGGACTGTGGGAAGCGGGAGTCAAATCGACCAAGCATCACCTAAAACGTGTACTAGGAAATTCACATCTGACGTTTGAGGAGTTGTATTCTGTTTTGGTGCAAATAGAGGCAATATTAAACTCCCGTCCTTTGTCTCCCCTGTCTTCCCATCACGACGACCTCCTTCCTCTGACTCCAGGCCACATCCTCATCGGACGAGCTTTAACTTCTGTGCCGAGTCCCAGGTTCGAAGACGTCGCCGTGAATCGACTCACACGATACCAGAGAGTCGAGCAGCTTCGCCAGCACTTCTGGCGCCGATGGCACAAGGAGTACGTCGCCGAATTGCAGCAGCGCGTGAAGTGGAGAGCCACAACTAGCCAACTCATCGAAGGGACCATGGTCGTCATAAAGGACGACGACCTCCCTCCGCTACGGTGGAGCCTCGGGCGCATCGTGCAGGTGTATCCTGGGCGCGACGGTGTTGCCAGGGTCGCCGATATCAAGACAGCGCGAGGAGTGGTGCGACGAGCCTTCTCCAAAATCTGCCCTCTTCCACTCAACGACGACGTCACCTGTTCTCCCGCAGAAACCCGTTGAAAGAGCAAGCTTTCAACGCCGGGGGGTATGTTAGAGCCATCAGTGCAGCAGCGGGGGAGGGGCTGCCCCCCGCCCCACACCTCACGCCGCGCCACCGCGCGGTGCCGCCGCCGCGAGGCGAGCGCAGCCAGTGTGCCGTCCATCAGCCGCCAGTGCGGGCGCACGCTCTTTTGTTTACTTACATCAATGTCATTAATTTACATATCAGTCATTTCATTACACCACATATTGGGAAGAAGTCGACTTTCATTTTAACCACAAGATGAGAAACTCCAACCCACAACACTTATCAATAGCAGAGTTATTTAGGCTTCCAATATAAAAATTTTAACAATTATATTAGCAAATTTGTAGTCGTAGTACCTAAAATGTTGTACGAGATGTCAATTTTCAACGTTTTTAAAAAAATGCTCATATCATAAGAAACAAATGATTCCGATTTTTTTTCTTATTTTTCCCTGGGTACTCATAAACCGGCCTACTCCCTGGTTCCCGCTTGACGTTGAATTTTGGGACACGTTGTATATGTACGTTGTATACAGGCGGACAGACAAAGTCACTGACAGACTAACGCCGAACGGAAGAAAATACATTCATAATGGCCGATCCGACACTACCAAAGTTTTGCTGCGTGAAGCTTTGCATGCATTAGCGCGTCTGCCTCCCCCGCCCGTAGCCGACTCGGAGATAGTGACGCTCCGGCGGGACTGCGACGCGTCCGTCGCCGCCGCGAGGGAGAGCTTCTCCATCTCGCTCGGGAGCCTCGAGGAGGCCGTGCGGAGCCTCGACGAGGTGAACGAGGCGCCTGCGTTCGCGACCATCAACAAGACTAAACCTTCCGTGCCGAAGAAGAGGCCGCTGTCTATGACCGGTGAGAGAGATTCACAGACATATCCGGTGGAGGGGTGTCGCCTCTAGCCAGTTATCGTGTTCGCTCTCCAAGACAAGTACTCTGCAGAATTTAGGCCTCCAAGATCCCACTCACTCATCAACAACACTAAGTAAGTGTCCCCAAGGCTTCGTTATCTCCCTTGTTAGCCTTGAGACAGCCGTCGTTCCCGACCCTCGACAAGACTAAATTCATATCCGGTGGAGGGGTGTCCTCATCTCTATCTCTAATGACCGGTGAGAGAGATTCACAGACATATCCGGTGGAGGGGTGTCCTCATCTCTATCTCTAGCCAGTTATCGCGTTCGCTCTCCAAGACAAGTCCTCTGCAGAATTTAGGCCTCCCTAAGATCCCACTCATCGACGAGACTAAGTAAGTGTCGCCGAGGCTTCGTTATGTCCCTTGTGAGCCTTGAGAAAACCGTCGTTTCCGACAATCAACAAGACTAAACCTTCCGTGCCGAAGAAGAGGCCGCTGTCTATGACCGGTGAGAGAGATTCACAGACATATCCGGTGGAGGGGTATCGCCATCTGTATCTCTAGCCAGTTATCGCGTTCGCTGCTGCATGTAGGTCTCTCCAATACAAGTTCACTGCAGAATTTAGGCCTCCCTAAGATCCCACTCATCGACAAACTAATTAAGTGTCCCCAAGGCTTCGTTATCTCCCTTCTGAGCCTTGAGAAAGCCGTCATCCCCGACCATCGACAAGACTAAACCTTTTTTCGTACCAAATAAGGGGCCGCTATGGCCGGTGAGAAACATTCATTTCGGTGATGGGTATCGTCATATTTAACCACTGCTGGGCATAGGTCTATCAGAGTCATCTTGGCGACCTGATCGAGTAAGTTTCCTCATGAAATTGCTCTGTGCCGAAGAAAATAGACCATTGTTTATGATCAGTGAGGGCATAATATGTTCTGTGACATTATATTATCTTTGTCTCTAGCCACTTCTCGTTCGCTACTGGTTGTAGGTCTCTTCAACTAAGGGTTCACTAACGTCATCTCGGCGTCAAGACCAAGTAATTTTAAAGTTACCTCCATGTCAAATATGATACTGGTATCGATTGGAATTCTGTCTATGACCAGTGAGGGTGACATTTGGTGGGGGTCATCTTCTTTGGTCGGTTTTTGACTATCCACTGCTGGATGTAGGTCTCTCCGAGCCTCCACTACTGTCAAGTCCGTCACAATACCAAGTAAGTGCAAAAAATCCTCGTGAAAAATTACCATTCGTATACCAAACAAAGTGAACAGGAAATTGAAAACATAAGGTAAAGTATCTAGTTTGAACTGTGTCATGTTGCTTTCAAAGTTGTTTTGTAATTTTTGTAATTTTTTTTTACTTTTAAATTTTACTTTGATTTTTTTAGCATGACCACCAAATACACTGCTACCTGTCTCATCTCTCTTTATTAATTTTGATTTGTACGTTTATTTTTATTGGACCTAGAAAAATTCATAAAATGTTTGTGATGTTTGATATAGCTCGATCATTTGATCCCCATTTTCGAAGGGCAATTTTTATGTGATATCAGCCCTTGTAATTTGTTCAATAAAAACAAATAGAATAATGCTTATTTCCTGGCTGGTCTTCGGCTGACCACATACCACACTGTAATATTTGCTTCTCTAGTTCAATATGAAAACGTCTTACACTGAACCTAATATACCAAACTCTATGCATAAAAATATATCCTATTAGTGAATTTTAGTTTTTATGGAACAAAGTTTGTTTCGAATGTATGCGTTTTTCACTTAGGTTTCATCAGCGGCGACTCCTGGTCCTGAATTTTGGGTTGGCTCTGGCTAAGGAATTTTTTTTTCATAATTTCATAACTTAGGTACCTACGCGTTAATTTATTTCTTCCACAACTTCGACCATATAAAACTATAGACGCATCATCAGGCCAAAACTCCTAATAAATGTGCGAGCCTCCTGCTGCTAGGGTTGCTACAACGCGATTTGAATTTTCCATCATTCGAGTATTTCTTTATTATTTTATCACGGTAAAAATTTTCTTTTAAGTATAACTATAATAAACACATCACTGTAAATCGCTCTGACATCAAAGCAATAAAGAAAATGCCTCCAATATACAATTATTTTCCAAACACAACTCACGAAAATTAACAAATTCCTTCATGCAGATTATTTTTTTTCCGCCCTTGCCACACCAACTATCGGCATCTCCTTCTCAATCACGGATGGCGCGCTTGCGATTTTACGCTCCCCGTCTTGCTCGCACATATACACGTCGCTGGCTGTCATTTAGTGACAGCTTATCTGTCAGTCTACTATACACGACAACTATATTAACTGGGCGGTGGACATGTATAGTCACATTTGAAACACTAGCTACAATATTGTATGCAGATGATCGACAGGGTAAGCTTGGAAGCACACGATACAACCACACTCATACCAGAAATGCATGACTGACAGAGACCGATAGTGAAGTACTTCAATAGGATATACGTATGCTAGAAAGAGATACCGGCTTTTTCGTTAGTTGTGTCGTTCAATGCCGGACCGGCCCGGCCATATTTGTGTCGAGGTAAGCACAATAAAACAAAATGCCATTTCATAAAATTTTGATAGATTATCTGTAATGATGATGATATGTGATTCCATTTTCCTTCTTGGCTTTCCTATAATAGTTTTTAAATGTTTTCACCCCACACGACGGCATAATTCCACAATCATAGAGCAGTTTGTAGGTACCTATATATTGGGCAAACACGCGCGAACGCAGTGACGGATGAATCGAAACTGACAGCTCAGGTATTCTAAGTTGTTCGATTTAGAATACCTGACTTGACACGCAGGGGAAAGCTGATGGTGCTTCTTGTTGTTTTATATAGTTCAATGTTCCACAATGAGTGCAAAAACTGAAAGACGATTACGATATAGATAGTTTATAATATTTATTTTAAATGATTTATTTTACTCACTTACGGTTTATTTGTCTGTAGATAGGTACATACTGGTTGTGTCAAAGCAATCGAGTTGCAGCCGACAACAGCGACGTCTCCTGTGGCAAGACGACGACGAGACAGGCATACAAGCTTGAATTGTACATTTTATTTGTACATGAAGTCTACACTCCACTCTTCGTTCCACAAACAAGTAATTTTCGATGACTCGATCGTGAAAATCTTCTTTCTTCCTCAATTTTGTTAGCAACTCCTTTTCCACAGATAAGAGTGCCAAATTACTGAGTCTCTCTTGTCCTTGAGTGCTCCGTAGATAGCTCGGTAGGAGTTTGCCATTATAATTACCAATAAATCACTTTAAATTTAACAACACTGCACAGGATTCATCCATACAAAGTCCATACCTACATAACGGAATATATGCAGCTATCAACTCGCGAGCCAATGCGCACACACACGCGCACACAACACACCTAGCCTAGCTCGCTAGTCGCATCGCATCGCACATCGCACAGCACAAGAATACTCGTCTTGTGGTCGCAGCGCGCACACACCCACACACGCAACACACACACTAGCTCGCTCGCTAGTCGCTCGCTTCGCTCTACTCGCTACTCGCTACCGCGTCACTAAATGCACTCCCCGCTGCGCCAACT
Source organism: Nematopogon swammerdamellus (assembly GCA_946902875.1). Classification (NCBI taxonomy): domain Eukaryota; kingdom Metazoa; phylum Arthropoda; class Insecta; order Lepidoptera; family Adelidae; genus Nematopogon; species Nematopogon swammerdamellus. The sequence continues at coordinate 13,380,222 of OX336359.1, forward strand.
CGAAAGGCTGATCAGCGGGTCCGCGCGGGACGGGGGGGACATCGGCCGCTTCCGCCTTGTATGGAATACGATGGCGCTTCAAAATGTAGCCAACCGGCCAATGAATGCCTTGATGTGTCGTCATTCGTCGTCGCCCGCGTTTGACGCGCGCGAAATTTCAAATGATGTAACGGGTACGGGATTGACGTTTTATCTTATTAATCGTGGGTTAAATATATGATATAAATACTAGTATAACTCCGATATTTTTTCACATTTATTTTAGCTTGATACTTCTGTATTAATGGTGTCATTCATTTTATTTGGTTTGGCGGCGCCAACCTCGCCAACTGAAAGGAGTCGCCACTGGGTTTCATACAAAAAAGTTCTGTAGAACGCCGCTGTGTACCTACTACGCGCCGCTTCGCGGCCGTTCTCGCAAGACGGCGCTCGCACTTGCGAATTTTGGCTGAATCGCAGGCCTCCCGCGTCTGAGGATAATGTTGGTTAAATTTCAATACTAAGACGTCTTAAAAACCTATAAGATTATCTAGAACTAGATTACCCCTGGTCAGGTCGATACTAAGATATCTTGAAAAAAAAACTTAATATTTTATTTTTATTGTCACACGTTAAATCACCCAACATAACATCTTAATGATGCAAGTTTATGATATACGAGTATATAATGAGACTGTAATTACGCTTGCAACGCGTGCAATTTGAGGACATGTACATATATCGCGCCTTGCTAGGTCAATACTGGGAAATCTTGGAATTCAAAGTCTAACAAACGAGCTGCAACTTTTTTATCTGACTGCGCGATAAAGGAGGGTGATGTTTTTCGAGTGTATGTCTATATATATGGCACGCGCTGTAGCCTAAACGGCTTGATGCATTTTAACATATGAGGTGTTGTTAGATTCATCTTAATTGTGGAAGTGCTATAGGCTATAAAAAATGTGAAAATTTAAAATGGCGGCTGTTAGACGCCATTTCGTCAAACTTTGAAAATAATTTTTCTTCATTGTCAAGAGCTCGAAAAGGCGATTTAAAAAAAATTATAAAATACAAAATTTATAAAACCCGACTGCTAAAAAATGATGGAAACAAGGCATGATCAGTAGAAAATGCTGTAGTCGGGCTTGTAGTTGGATTCGAATAGACAGATAACCCGACTACGGCATTTTCTTCATAAAGGTACTTAAGAAATAAGAATACTTAAGAATCTAAAAAGAATCACCTACAATAGGTACACCACCTAGTGACAGTAAATTTTGATGCTTAAATCAACGGATCAAGTCATCAACGGAACAACAATATTAGAAACGCTTTGATCATAGAATTAAGACATGCAGATACAATGATTTTTTTGCGATCCACAGTGCATTAGGTGAACCCCTGATGGAAGAATGCAAAATAGTGACTACATTCTCTAGCCCTCAGAGGCTTAGAGATGTTTTGAAGAATTGTTTAATTGGTACAATGGGGCTGTCATAGTCGCAAGGCCTATTCAGAGCAGCAAAAAAAAGTAAGCAACAATTAGTATAAGTTGTTTTTTATATAAGGTCTTTCAATAGTAGGTAACGATACGCTAAGGGGTGTATGTGTATCAGATACTGATCACGTTCCCATACCAATTTTTTTTACGACATAAGAAACGTACTTATTAAGGTGAAATACGCGCACTTCACGTATTAAATTTGAGGAGTGAGTAGGTTTTTTATAACATAAAAAAAAAAAATATTGGTATGGGAACGTGATCATCAGTATCTGATACACATACATCCCTTAGCGTATCCTTACCTACTAATGAAAGACCTTATATTATATTATATTATCCGGTATGAGTGGCTGAGTCAGAGGGGCCAAAGCTCTCTCTCGCCTGTGTGCTGTTGACTGACGGCACAGTTGACGCGTGTTACAGCGACGTGCGGCCGCGGCGGCGCCGGCGCGGCGTCGCGACGCGGCTCCACCGCGTCCGTGTCGAGCAAGCCGCCGCCGCCGGTGCGGCGCTCCTCATCCATCACCAGGCAGCAGTACCCCAACTACTACTCGCACTATCAGGTATCACATTATTTATATACTCTTTAACACCAAAACTTGCGGAACGATTGCGAAGCGATTTTGACGTGAATCCGTCTTTAAATTTGCTTCCATAGTGGGAGCCAATCCAGAAAAGTGATAACAAAATCGGGGGATAGAGTTTAGTGTTGCAGCTTCATATCTATCATCAACATCCAAAATTTAATAACACCACTCGATAGGTAAAGGATCAAAGAATACGTACACGTATTCACGTAAAACACACGGCCGTGTCCACGACACAGCCACACCCCGATTTTTTAGCGAAAAGCTAGTATTTCCGAGAATGTTCATAGCAGTTTCGTGAAAATCGGTCCTGCTGGTTATCAAGATAACTGGCTTCGAATGGATCTCATCATAATTCATATATCACACCTACCTAGATGCGCCGAATTTGGACTCAAATGTCAAATGGAGAATTATAGATCTTCCAAATCCACAAATCCACGAACATCAGCGTTTGATGATGATGATCGGGGGTTTCGCGGATTCGTTGAACCTGAAGTTTGGTATGAAAATTAAAAATATATATATAGCATTTTCGCTAAATCGGCCTTCAGCTACCATGGTGTAAAATTTCTTCTCGCGCGGCTTACCGCGCAAAAAAAAACCGGTTGCGGTCTTACGACTAATACCTTTTTTTCCTTCGCAGATTTCAGATTCCAGTAAAACTTCAGCTTCAGGGGTGTCCTGAATGAAAGTTTAAGACAGACACCATTTTAAATTTTTAATGCTGTAACTTTACGGTTACTCAGATGTCATTAGCGAAACTGCATTTGAAATGTTAATAGTAACGCAATTATAGAGATGTTCGATGCTAATAAATTATGATGGATTGCATTTCTAGATTAAATGGATTTTTTTTAAATTTAGTTTATTTTTAGGGTTTCTAACAATAATTTGTTAATATCAGCCCCATAGTACTCATCTTCTCCATCCCTTAGGGCCCAGAGTCCCTAAGGCATAGAGAACGCTCCACGAAGTTCAACACAATTACTAAATCCCTCTCACTTGGCCTCCCCAACAGTTTATGCTAAAAAATAAATTGAGTCTCTCCGCCCTAAGTGACGTCTGTAATTCCATCCGTAATTCCTCGTTCTGACCACATTCCATCAGCTAATGGTATCTACATGTCATCCTCCTTGTTACACCGATCACAATTTGGAGAATCTCTCTTTTTCATCAGGAATTTAAATTTATTCAATGGAATGTGGCCAGAACGAAGTCTTAGTTAAATGGATTTGAAATTGCCGTTGTAAGGATTTTTTTTCAATTTTTTAAACCAAATTGGGTGGCTGTTCCGAGGAACCAATGGTGCATTCGAGAACCAAAAACACCTCTCCTGTCGAAACCACGCTCAGAGAGGCACAAAACTGTCTAGCCTGTTAATACGACGTTTGAACTTGAAAGACACCCACGTTAAAGTAATCGGGAAACACACTCGCCGCAAGAAAGTTGCACGACCTAGATGTACGAGAAAGAAAATTATTTTGAGAACCGACTGGTTATCAAAAGCCCAATGTCGACAGTAAAAGAGTGTTCAGTTTCTCTGCGTGGAGTGCTGCGAAGGTAGATTGGATGGCAAGGAATAAGGGATGCAAGTTCATCCGAGCAGTATAGCATATTATTATATTCTAGTCGTTTACAATTTTCTCTAATTTAATTTAAATTTTATATATTCTTGTGATTTTTGTCCTAATTCTAATTTATATTTTTAATGTCACTGAAATGATTTAGTATTTAACTATAGTTTTAATTCTCGGGCATTTTTTGACAATTGCTGTTTATTTCGTACATTCTTTTGACAACGAGTTATATTTAATTTGTAATTTTTATTATTCTTGTCATTTTGATAGTTATATGTGCGTTATTTTAATTTTATGTTGTGTATTTGAATTTAATAATTTGAATTTTTGACGATGGCGTATTTTTTGCTTAAAACTTAAATGACTCACCTACCTACAGATGATGAAGAAAAATAAATAAAATATATAAATAAAATAAGTTATAAATGATACAACTTTCTATTTTCGTTTTTGGATTGCGCTACTCGATATTTCGAGCCTAACATATGATATGACACATCATCGTGGTATATGCTTTGGAATAGTTTGATATTATATCGTGTAATAATATTGTGCGACAGGAAGGCAACATGGCTGTGAGCCAGCAGGGTTCGTCGGACAACCCAGACAACTTGCCTCCGCCGCCAGCCTTCCTGCTGCAGCCCGACCGCGACGCCGAAACCCAACACAACACCACCGGTGAGCGATGCTCAACCTCACAAGCGCTGACAACTTTTCACTTCGGTTTATTCATTATTCCAGGATTTCCGTTCATGATAACAGGGTGTCACTTTGCCGGTAAATTTTTTTTTTTTGGAAACTGACACGGTTGGCTACATCACCTACAACATCCGTGATGTCAGCCCATAACACCGCGGTGAACTTGGTGCCACGTCAGTGCTTCCCTTCATTTCATGTCGGCTACACTGAACTGGACGGAAAACACAAATTATTTACATAGGTAGCCGTTTGGACCGACCTATCATTCAGTGCGGTGGTACCAACCCGGGCGGGTTAAACCCTACCACCTAGTAATATAAGAAGGGAGTCATCTGAGATCTGTGTGGACAGGGAAATGGATAAGTATATATAAAGATAACTCAATCATTTGCACATCAGTCCACTTTGTCATGGTGCCGTAAACAACCAAAAACCACTAAGACATTTTTTTCCACCAACAAACTTCGTGCGAGACGCTCCTCTCGAACGCCAACTAATAAACATGCATGAACTCGTACGCGCGCGAACGACGCTGCGTTCGTGCACGCATGCGAGCTTGCGAGAACTGTCTACACGGTGCGTGAATGCGTTCGAGAAGCATTTCTCGTGCGTGAACTCGCATTGTGTCAACCAGCCATAATACAGGTTGTTTCATCCATTTATCTATCGCCTTCCTTCCAGGAATAAACGTCGCCGAGACCGTGAAGCAGCTGACAGAGATCAAACACATGCCGGCCTCGCCGAGCCTGATACGCCGCAGCCTGCAGCAGATACACAGCCAGCCTGCGCCGGCGCCGGGTCAGAGCGCGGCCGGCGGCGCCTGCGCACCCCAGCCGCAGCTCTCCACCTTCCAGCAGTGCAAGAGCAGCTTCGCCAGTCAGGCGCCCAACTTGAACCCCATCTACGGCCAGACGGGCCATCGGATCATGACCTATATCGAACAGGTGAGTGGGGGGAGAGATTATTTTTTTATTTTGTGTTATATTAAAATGAATAAGTAGATAACAGAATAAATCATTGATACAATGGATAAAAAACATTATTACCTATGTCAAAATGACATACATACATAGCGTCACGCTTTGGGGTAGGCAGAGACAATGGATCTCCACATAAAAATTGTTTAATTAAAAATTTGACTGGGGTATTAGTCAAAATATAATTCGTAACCGCAAATTTTATTTATGGAAACTGACACAGTTGGCTACATCATCTACATCCATAGCACCTTGGTAAACTAGATGCCATGTCAATCCTTCCCTTTGGTCGTGCCTGCTACATGGGATCGACCGACCTTTGTTCAGTGCGGTGGTACCAACCCGAGCAGGTTAAACCCCACCACATGGTAATGTAAGAAGCTCGGTAAGAAGGTAATGGACCTACAGTTTTTACGTGTAATCCGAAACACGGTCAGCCTCAACGGTTCGAACGGTCACTTATCCAAGTTCTAACCGCGCCCGGATATCGAACGGCAGTCAAGGAAGGGACATTTTCGATCTATTGCACCACCGAGCTACAAATTTAAAACCCAGAAAACAAGATGATTGACCTACACAGTGGTAGAGAGCGTTTGAACTAAAAGTTACCTTCGCCGATATGTTGGCTCCACTGCCAGTGTCACTGTCAGTGCTTAAATTCATGTTGCCAGATTGTGAAGATTATATTACCTAATAATGTAATCGGTATTTACCGTATAATAAATACGGTAAATACCGATAATTACGGCTAAATCTGTACACATAGCAACCCTCAGCGCTGTTTTGACAGATAGACAGTGGAGCTAACATAACGGCGAAAGGAACTTTTAGTTGAAACACTCTCTAATGTTAAACACAATTATTCCAGAACTCCATCTACGGAAGGAAGAACAGTCTAAACTCGTCGCACACGGAGCTGTACGCGAGCAACAACTCCAGTATATACGGGGAGAGCTCGCCCAACAAGAACTCGCCGCACTCTGGCGCATCCACGCCGAGCTACACGGAGAACTCGCTGTCCAGCTTCTGCATGCGGCACGAGGCCGACAGGGAGGAGCCACACTACGGCCAGACCGGATACAAGCTGCAGCAGGTACTGTCAGTCAGTCTATAGTCAGCCAGTCAGTCATGCAGTCAGTCTGAACTCGTCGCACACGGAGCTGTACGCGAGCAACAACTCTAGTATAGGTATACGGGGAGAGCTCGCCCAACAAGAGCTCGCCGCACTCGGGCGCATCCACGCCGAGCTACACGGAGAACTCGCTGTCCAGCTTCTGCATGCGGCACGAGGCCGACAGGGAGGAGCCACACTACGGCCAGACCGGATACAAGCTGCAGCAGGTACTGTCAGTCAGTCCAGTCAGTCATGCACTCAGTCAGTCATGCAGTCAGTCAGTTCACTCAGCTAGTGAGTCAGCTAGTAAGTCGGTCGTTCAAACAGTCATGCTGTCATCAGTCATGCGGTCAGTCAGTTCACTCAGCTAGTGAGTCAGTCAGTTCATTCAGCTAGTGAGTCAGTCGTTCAAACAGTCATGCAGTCATCAGTCAGTGACCCCCGTTTTTAACACCTCCTTCAAAGAGCATATCAGGTGCAAAAGACAGAAACTAAACCTACGGCTCAACAAACTGCACTGGCTGCTGGGCAGAGCATGTAAAGTGAGCGCACCTAACATACTCCTCATCTACAAAGTGTATATCAAGCAGGTGTGGACATACGGCACACAGTTGTAGGACACTGCGAGCAACAGCAACATCGAGATCTTGCGGAGATTCCAAAATAAGTTGCTTCGAAACATATCGAACGCACCGTGGCTCTCCACAAGCGACGACATTCACGAGTATTTCGAAGTGCCCAGGAGTGCAGAGATCCAGTCGAATTGTATTTTATAAGTAGTATTGTTTATTGACCATTCTTTTTTTTTATGGATAGCGCGACATGTAGCATCGTTTCACCTACAAGTAGTCTCTAACGATGCCCATGGACATTCTGTGATGCACGGGGATTGCGAATGCCATGCCGGCTTTACAGGAGCCTTTTCACGCCCCTTTTGAAAAACCCCAGGCTGTACTTGGGAGGAAATAGATGGACGTTCGAGTGGCGTGGGATGGAGTGTGTTCCACAATTTCCCAGTTCTGTGAATAAAAGACCTACAGAACCGGTTGGTGCGCTGTTGATCCACGGTAGGTCGGTTGAATAGGGATGCATCCCCTGCGCAGTACGCGTAGTTTTTTTCATTCATATGCCAATTAAGACTGCACTCGAACTTGTCACAGTTTTTTCTATGCGGTTCGATTACACCCACGAAGAACCGACAAGAAACTTCGGAGGGTATTTTTTTATACACATTATTACATGGTATTTTAGTGACTAGCCACATAATAACATCGCTTACAGTCTATCTACAGGCTTGAGAGCAAGGAACAATTTTGCTGAGAATTCTGACTACAAAGACTTATTAATTAAGTGTATCAGGTGTAAAGAGCCTTTGTCAACTTTGATACGTAATTTGTACTTCAATTGTACTTACCAGTCTAAAAATCATCCCAATGTAGGCCACAGCACTTCTGAACCACACCGGCCCTGGAAGAATGAAGCGACACCAAGTGTTGAAGATGAAGAGAAGTGTCATCAATGGAAGGCCCCCTCAAACGTCATATTGCATTGCATACATACCTAATCTGATATTTGTTTATGGTGGACGTTCGCGATCCGCAGATGGTTCCACTACAATAAACATGTTTTGGCTGTTGTTTTATCGGTTTTTCTGATTGAATGTTGCAGGATAAGAAGTACGGCAACACAATCTACGCGCAGCCGTCGCAGATAATCGCCGGGTTCAACAACCTGGCGATGTCGCGCGCGGGCGAGAGCCTTAGCCCGCTGGCGATGCGCAAGAGCATCGCGGCCCGCTCGCAGAGCGCCGACCGGCGCGGCAGCGAGCAGAGCGGGCTCATAGCCAGCCTGAGCGCCAAGCTGGCGCCGCAGCTGTCGCCGAGGACGACGCGGCGCGCCGTCGGCGCTGCCGCCGGCGTTGAAAGGTTCGCGCAGGCGAATTTTGTTAACCTTTGCTTAACAGACGCAACAAAGTAGTCGAAATTAGATACCGGGTGGCTAAGCTCAAGTGGCAGTGGGCTGGGCACGTCAACCGAAGAGACGACGACCGTTGGAGTAACCGTGTCCTTCACTGGCGGCCGTGGACAGGAAAACGGGAGTGTGGGAAGACCACCCGCCAGGTGGGACGACGACATCAAGTACGTCGACGGAAAGCAGTGGTTCCGTACCGCTGAAGGCCGGGAGGACTGGAGGAAAATTGGAGAGGCGTATGTCCAGCAGTGGACGCTTACACGCTGACTGACTGACGTATGTCCAGCAGTGGACGCTTACACGCTGAGCTGCTCTTCCTAAACCAGACCGAAGGCTGGCTTGGAAGCTTATCAACCTGGCCCGGGCTAAGCTAAGAATAGCTGTTGGTCTGATGAGCGGCCACTGCTCACTAAATAAACATCTACACACGATGGGTATTACGGATAGTCCACTGTGCAGAGGATGCTTGGCGACGGATGAAACGGCCGAGCATGTTTTGTTAGAGTGCAGTGTGCTTGACAACTAACGAAGCGACATATTTAATTCTCCATCTTCAGTTGCAGAGGTCTGCAGACACCCCGGTCGACTTGTGGCCTTCATGGAAGACAGGCTGGCTGGGGTAGCTGGAAATCGCGGGGTTTTGCACGAAGGTCCCCAAGCCGGACTAGTTTGCAGGCCAACCCCAAACCAAATCAACAACAACAACCTTTGCTTGCATAACAAAGAAAAACCTCAATAAAGTTCCTTACCTGTTCTTCCTTATGGATTGGACAGACAGCCAAATGGAATAAGATAAAGAGCAGAACAAAAGCACAGTGTGACGAGGATCCCGGAAGGGAGGTTATAATATTGCTTTAAAAAACCTTTGCTCGCCCGGCCTCCTAGAATCTGGAAAGCTAAGTCTGCGTTATTTTCCAAATCGTAATAATTTCAACAGACAGGAGGGGTATTCAGATATTTTAGCTTACCGGTAGGAATTAAATTGGAATAGCTAGAAAACTAATACACTTGTAGAAAAAGTTGTAACACTAACAGAAACCTTATTTATCTTTCATTTGGTGGTTTTCGTTCAGTGTGAGTAAAATGCCAGCGCTGGACTAGGATTGTAGGAGCAGGGAAAGATATTTTTCCCCGGAAGGAACAGGGGTTAGTTTTATGTGGGTAGGGTCTGTTCAGAAAGACCAAATTGCAGGCAAGCGACATCTGCATCATAACAAGTGTGTCTTTTTTTAAATTTTTTTTTAATGGAAACTGACACGGTTGGCTACATCACCTACAACATCCGCGTGATGTTAGCCCATAGCACCGGGTGAACTTGGTGCCACGTCAGTGCCTCCCTTCGGTCTTGCCGGCTACACTGAACTGGACGGAAAACACAAACTATTTACTTAGCCGTTTCGACCGACCTATCATTCAGTGCGGTGGTAGCAACCCGGGCGGGTTAAACCCTGGTAGGGTTTATTTAACTAGTAATATAAGAAGGGAGTCATATCCCTTAGTCGCCTTTTACGACATACACGGGGAGAAATGCAGTGGGGCTATTTTTTTAAATTACCGGCCCCACACGGTACAATGCGGTGTCTTATGCGTTCACTGCTGGGCGTACACCTCTCAAATGTTTTCCCAGTCCTCCCGATCTTCAGCAATACTGAACCACTAGTTGCATCCGCCTGGAGCCCACTCACTGCATGACACGTATTTGTAAATTCGTCAAATATGTCACCCCTACCTACTCAATGAGTCGATGCCCCGATTGCGTTTGAACACTGACCACAATAATGTGTGTCTGATCCGACAGCAGTAAAAGTAAAACGGTGCAGCCGGCCTTCCTGGACAAGCTATCGGCGACGCTGCAGCATCAGCGCCGACAGCTGGACTCCACCGGACGAGCCTCCACCGTGCGGCAGATCATCAACACACAAGCTCAGGTACGTACATACCACACGCTGTAAACCGGCAATCAGGGTAAGCAGAGTAATCGGCGTTGTGATGCAAGGACTATGGTAAATGTCAGCACAACACTGTCACAATCCGCCACGTTTCACAAAGTATTCGGACAAGATAACTATCAAGCAGCAAGTGAGGCACAAAGCCCCACCCGCTTTATATAAAGCAAGGTCCACATATCAATGTAGCGTAATGTCACCGTATCTCGTATTGTGTCACCGTATCTCGTATTGTGTCACCGTATCTCGTATTGTGTCACCGTATCTCGTATCGAGTTATGTATCTAGTTGTTGAAGCCACGCTTAGTGTTGTATCTGTATTTATTTATTCCATATCTTCTTTGATATTCGGGCAAAAACCGACTCGATATGAAACGGGCCATATCAGAGCGGCATACACAAGAAGTACTAATAGGGAACTAAATTTCAATTGTAATATCTGTTATTGTTACTGAACAAATCAATGCTAATACTAAATACATAGACCGTGTCTCCTCACCAGTCTACACTAGTCGCAGATATGAATGCAATGATCGGACATTAGGAATAGTCCATTGTGTAGGGGATGCTTGGCGAAGGATGAAACGCCAAGCTTGACAAGCAACGAAGGGAGATACTTCGCTCTTCATTTTCCCGGTCGGCTTGTGGCCTCCATTGAGGATATAGGCTGGCTGGGGTCGCTTGAGAACGAGGGGTTTCGCACGAAGGTGCCCGACCAAGAGGGACTAGTTTGCAGGACTAGAGCCAACCCCAAAAACAACAACAACAGCAACGATGATAAGATCTGAAAAATGATCAATCAAATATGTATGAACCGAACTTAAACATTTTGTGATCCTTTTTCTGACACTCTAATGTCCAGGGATGGGCAAACTTTTTTCTACGCGGGCCAATATTTACAAACATAATCTATGGGCGGCCAGGCTTTTTAATTTTTGGCTATAATTTAATTCTTTGTTGTAATAAGGATATTTGTGTTTTCCGAAATAAAGTTATTTATTTACTAATAGGTTTCAACAACATTAAAATATTTATACAAAATTTAATTATATGAATAACTATAGATAATCGAATCACAGTGCAGTGTACCTGGTGCACTATGAAATAAGAAAATTTATATTTATTGCAAGTAATCTATAAAATAGGAACAAAGATTATTAATTAACGTAACCAAGTGCACTATTTAAAGTATAAAGTAATGTATAATAAATTTATCTACTTGTCGATCGATGGTCGCGGGCCGAATTGCAACCGTTCACGGGCTGGAGATGGCCCGCGGGCCGTTGTTTGCCCATCCCTACTCTAATGGGTACAATCTGCATTAATACATTAGTTGTGTATCATAGATTGTTTTTGTCAACATTACAGCCGGACCCTCGGCAGTGTCACGGCTCGCTGATGGAGCAGATCAAGCGCGGCGCGACGCTCAAGCGCAACAAGCACTGCAACGACCGCTCCGCGCCCAAGATCGGCTAGTGTGCTCACGCGCCGCTTTATACCAACCACAACCGAGCCGATCCAGCCTTCTCTTCCTGCCCTAGAACTTGTACTGTCCGCCGTCGCGCTCGTCTCTCGTCAGTTCCGCGCGCGTCCGTGTTGCCGTTTGAACGAGCGAGTCGTGCGTATCACAGGGCTGACACTTGGGGACCGCTCTCTTCTGTCTTGTTTCTATTTGGGAGCCGTGGGATCCATGAACCATGTCATCCCATTTTTGGCCTCTTTTCACCCCCTGCTCGTACCCCCTAATCGTATTCCGTTGCCTTTGCCTTGCTTTTAGGGGTGGTGTGAAGTTTTTTTTTCTTATTGAATCTAGAAGACATACCTTCGTCACTGTGTGCTCACATATTCACTCAGTCAGTCAGTCAGTAAGCGTGTAAGCGTCCACTGCTGGACATTAAGCCTCTCAGATTTTTCTCCAGTTCTCCCGGCCTTCAGCGGTACGGAACCACTGCTTTCTGCCGACATACAAATGATTACAGTGTGTTTGAAATATGTTTATTAAATTATTACTCCTCCCCCCATGCAGCACAGATTAATTTTTTACCGAAGGAAAGAGGAGGGGAGGATCTCCAAGCGGACCACGTGGTTTATGGAAGCTCACTTTGAATAAACTACAGTTGGATTAGCCACCGGACATGGGATCGTCGACACGATGTAGTATTTCATTGAATAAATGACTGTTATATTAAAACATGGTTGCCAAAACAAAGTACACGAAACTTGGTAGCCATTTCAATTCAAGTGAGTGTCAGTCAATAAATCAAGCTCCCCCAATGGATGCCCTGTGAATTGCACGCAGCATCTGGCTACGTGAGACTGAAGATTTTTTCTTACATTAAACTTGACGGTTGAGCAGTATATTACAAAACGACCAACCAACAAAAATGAAAAAAAAAATTATAGTGTCATGTTTGAGTTTATTATTCGTGTTTTTACGATCGAAAAAAACAAAAAAACTGCCAAGTGAATTTTATCGTTTTTATTATAGTTCTAGAGACTAAAGGTCTTTGGCTCCTCTGATTTTATGTTTGTCTAAGGATTTAATAATATATCTTAAACTTTAAACCCCAATATCTCAATTTGGTAGTATTGTTGGTTGGTCGATTTCTGCATAAAGACACTCTGTTTTGAAATTTTCCTAAAAAAAATCAGTATATCACGTAAAAATCTCAGTTTTGCTTTTTCAAATGGTAACAAAATAGTGCGTTTTCGTTCGTGTTCAAATTCAGACGAACAAAATAACTGAACAAACGTGAGACAGCGTGCTACAAGTGTTCGCATTTTTGCCAGCTTGTAGCCTCAAATAAGGTTATCTGTGGATGTTTGTAATTCGAGCAACTGTCAAACTTTATGCGGTAGGTATTTGGTTAATAATTTGGCATATCCTCTAAGATAATAATGTATTCATCATAATGGTTCACACGAGGTCCACGGGTTCGCATCGAATAGATGAAACTGATTTTAATAATATTCTTTGTTTGGTTTGCGATAGAAGTGCGTTCATTCATCCGCAGCGGACGGACAAGTGTCTGCAAAAATTGAGGGGGTTTTTGCTCTATCGTACAAACTGTAATATATACTTAAGAGTCAAAGTTGGTGTTTGTGAATCGAACTTAACTTATGAGTTGAAGTGTTGGTCATTTAGTTTAACTTACCCAAAACTATGTTTTCACTATGGTACCAGTGTGGCAAAGAAGTATTCAGTCAGTTCAGTGACTATTTATTTACTTGCTTACTTGCTATTAAAATTTACCAAAAGGAAAGCTAACAGTAAAGTAACAAATAACAAAAACTGGCCAATTACGTGGTGGTACAGAGCGCTCGGTGCGCGAGCTCGACTCGCACTTGACCGGTTGTTTTATTATTACTCATTGTCCACCATACGACGGTGGGTGAGTACGCCTCTAGTGGGTTCTGTGGTGCTTCTTGTGGCATCTAGGGTCACTCTTCAACTATTCTCCTATACGACGACCTCGACCTACATTCATGACAGAAGTAAGCTTCAACCTTCGCCTGTTCAGGCTGGTCTCAATCAGTGCGGTCGCCAATTTGTCGACGTGGTCGCCGAGTCGCCGGGGTTGTATGCTGTGCAGATGTGTTAAATTTCCTTTGTGCGGACCTCCAGGTATTCGTGAACCTCCATGGTGCGGCTACTATCAGTCTAAGAACCTTGTTCTGAAACCTCTGCAGCGTTTCGATGTTTGAATTACGCTAATTACTTGACAGTATTTAAACGGATATAGTTTGACAGTTGTCTTAAGTGCGTCACAGACGATGAAGATAATATATATTATTTTTATCTTAACATGTCCTAAGATGAAATGTTGTAGTATCTTCATGTATCACACACGGCTAAGATACGATGATATTTTATGAATATCATCTTCTTGCGCATGCTTCAGGTTTCGGCTCGCATCAAGCCCTCGTCAGCTAGTCTGCGTTGACTAGGACGCGGGGAAACACCAGTCCCGCTCTCGACCTCTCTCTCTCTCTCTACCTATCCATATTCTGTAGGATGCTTCCAGTGACGTTTTCGAAGCTCTCTCCATGTATGAGCTTAGCGTCGATCTTGGCAGCCCTAGATTATTGAAGAGACTGTAGAGCGACTTCGCTGGTAGTCCTCTTGCTCCGACTTCCACAGCGAAGAGATCAGTCTTGGATCCGTTTCTCACAATCCGGTCTACTAAGTTGCAGTACTTGTTAAGTTTGATGTTGTGGTCCTTCGGTGTGTTGCTTTCCCATGGAACTGTAAGTTCAACAAGTACTACATGCTTTGTCGCTTTTGAGAATATGAGTACTTATATCCGGTCTTAATGCTGTGGTACAGATTTCCGAAGGCATCTGGTAATGCTTCTCATGTGTGTCCATCAACAATTCCCAATCCTTTGTTGCTCCCAATATTGAAGAAGGTTTAGTCCTATCTATATATATATATTGGGCATATTACATATTACAGTATCTTCAACGTGTGCGACGTGCTTTAGAGTAAGTTTAAGATAAACTCCTGCGGGTTGGATTGAATGTCATAATCAGGGATCGGAATAGGTAGAATATAAATAGATAGTGCTGGCGAGAAGACATAACATGGAGTTGTTAAAACCACCACTTTCGGGAATTCCGGAATTTGAAAAGTATTTCCTGGTTGTGAATATTTGACACTGGTAACATGCTGTAATGTATGAATACCTTATTAAAAATCACAAAAATTCTTTTCAAATCAAATTCACTTCCATACCAATAATTGTTTTCAAAATAATTTTTGGGGTTTTCAATAAGGTAATCAATTCATACATTAGAGCATGTTCCAAGTGTCAAAAGTTACTGACTGTATCACTACCAGGAAATATTTTTCAAATTCCGGAATTCCCGGAAGAGGAGGGTGTTTTAACGACTCCATGTTATGTCTTCTCGCCAAATTTAGGTATTTATTATTCTACCTATGTATTTCGAACCCTGGTCATAATTGATAAATTTGTAAGTGTACTTTGATGCTGCTGCGGTCCAGGCGTACCTAAGTCAAATATATTTTGTATTCTTTCTAGGGCTAGGAAATAATGGTTCCAAAAAAAAAAAACGAAACACTTGCAAGTGTAGATATGGTGGTTTTTCTAAGCATTATTTTTGTTTGCCTGTGTCCTTTGCTTAGGTTAATGAAATAGATGTCTGTGTTGAAATAAATGTTTGTAATTTTAGTTATTTCGAATAAGTTAAAATGAATATCGAATATTTAATGAGACGTTCACATATCTTCACACTGTCAAGATTATTTTTATTTGAAATGGAAGAAATAAAAATAATATTATTTTAATAAGCTAAACGGCGTCGGAGCTCCACAAATTGTAATGGGCAATGCAATTTCTTCATTGTAAGAATTTGTATTTGTGAATTTCTCAATAATCTTTTTCAATGTTGAAGTATGGTAAATGTTTATATTAACTGATAGTTTAGTGTTAGCTAGCGGGTAATTCTCCTGAGAGCGGCTATTTAGCGAGGTACAATAAGAGGTGTCGAAGCAAAGGAGGCTAATTCTTTATTTAATATTTTTTTAAACAATAATGCAAATTTTATATTAATGTATGTAGATTTTGCTCGTTCCTTGTCGAGTCCTATTTCTTATTTTTAGACATAAATGTTTATTTTTTTCTATTTTTATAGTTCGAAACTTCAGTGAAATGAGAAAAGTGGGCTTAGCAGACAAAAGTCACTAAGTAGGTTTTGTTTTTCAAAACTTAATCAATTTCTCACTATTGTCAGATAACATTCACAAATTCTTACCTAATACATAAAATCTAGAATAGTTAATTTTATCTGAAAAAAGAGTTCATCGCAATTATTATTCTGCTAAAAAAGTAATTTTTCTTACAAACTTATTGAATTTTGCTTCTAAGTCCACAATACCTAGTCTAGTGTCTTACTCTGTCTTGCTGATTTTTATTGCAGAAAGTATGTTTTTTCTGCTTTTCTTTTTAATTTTTTCTCTTTTTTTCTATAATTAGCGGGAACGAGCAGTACTGATGTCCTAGCATAACTAATGATAAGTGTGTTAATATATTAAATTATACCATAGACACACCTAAACTTAAGCTGTTCTAAATGTTTCCAAACCTCCGAATATCATTCACATAGTCTCAAATGTTTCTTATAATTGTGTATTCTGAAATGTTTCATTTATTTATTTTCATGATTACACCTGACATGGCACTACAGCCGCGACTGCCAGTCCTGAACACCTTGGTTCCTTTGGTCTTGTTGTGATCCGGTTGTCTTTGATGTTTCATGCAATAATTGTATTTTTTTCGCGATTTCTATCGTCAAAAGTTATTAAAAATCGAATAAACGGTAAAACATTTTTTATTTCATTAAAAACTACTGTCGTCGGTGCGTGTTTTTTACCTGTAACATTTTTTTAAACATAAATCTTGAAGTTCTTGCTCTTTTTTTATCAATGATCGTCCATCACACAGTAGGGGTTTTCTTTCTTCCATTATTATTTGAATAGTGTTATTGTAACGAAACATCCGTTTCGAAGGTACCTATTGTAAAATTATATGCTGAAAATACTTCAGTATGTTGTTTTTATTAAATTGTAAAAAAGTTAAGAATGGGCTCCGCACGATCAGTTACACTTGATTCACTACAAGGAAATACGTGTGACAGCTGTCAGGCAAAGAAATGCGTGTGTCAGCTGTCAGACAAGGAAATAGGTGTGACAGCTGTCAGACAAAGAGCTGCATCTACACTCTGTATTAAACCAAGATAGGAATTTCAAAAGTCTTCTCAGATCACTCAGTGGCTCAGTTGGACGAGCAGTAGACATGTAATCTAAAGGTCGTGGGTTTGTGTCCAACCGCAGTATCTAGCTGAAATTTTTTGAAGTTATACTTCTCTTTACGGATGTTATGAAATAAATTGACCTCCTTTAGGCGCGTTATGAAAATGGGGAGAAACTCAGAGAAAACGTCATCGTCACCTTCACCGGGCAGCGCATACAAATTGCACCTATTGTGCGGTGCTATCTTTGAGGGGGTCTAGGGATCTATAACTATAACTTGTAACGTAGAGATCTATAACTATAACTTATGGTCGGTACTTAAAAAGAATAGCCCACTGCATTTTTTCCCGTGCATGTCGTAAAAGGCGACTAGGACAAGATGCCGTGCTAAAGGGCGACAGGCTATCCACCTCTTATCTCGGCACGGTACTTCCACCGGGTCATGCAGCAGGTGGGTCTTCGTGCCGCACTTGCTGCTTGATAGTTATCTTGTCCTAATACTTTGCTGAACGTGATGGTCGGTGTTGTGCCGTAAGAATCGAGTCAGCTTTTTTTTAATATGGAAACTGACATGGTTGGCTACATCACCTACAACATCCGTGATGTCAGCCTATAACACTGGATGAACTTGGTGCCACGTCAGTGCCTCCCTTCGGTCGTGCCGGCTACACTGAACTGGACGGAAAACACGAACCATTTACATAGCCGTTTCGACCGACATTTCATTCAGTGCGGTGGTACCAACCCGGGCGGGTTAAACCCTACCACCTAGTAATATAAGGAGGGAGTCATAGCCCTTAGTCGCCTTTTACGACATACACGGGGAGAGATGCAGTGGGGCTATTATTTCAAAGTACCGGCCCCACACGGTACATCGAGTCAGCTTGCAGCACAACACCGATTACTCTGCTTACCCCGATTGATGAGCCTTTCTCGTGCATAGCGCCCTTACCTGCCATCTGTCGCACGTATTTTGTGTCAGTGCACAATGTACCTGTTGTAGTGTGTAGAATAGGTAGTCCTCGTTTTGACATATCTGTGTATATCGTCCAAAGTTTTTCTATGACCTCTATGGATATCATATTCTTCCGAACGTCGTCGCAGCGCCGCCGCCGGCGCCTCCTCTCTGGGGAATTTTTGAAATGTTTATCTGTTTCGATTGTGTGCGCACTTTTATTGTATGTTTTCGAACTAGATTTTCAAGTGTGGAGGAGAAATTTTGAATGCTAGCGTAGAATTTCAATGTAATAAATAAAATAAATGCAATTTTTGTGAAAATAATTTGGTTTTTCAATTATGTGTCTCGTCTCGTCTGACAGCTGTCACACGTATTTGTTTGTCTGACAGCTGTCGCACGTATTTCTTTGTCTGAGAGCTGTCACACGTATTTCTTTGTCTGAGAACTGTCACACGTATTTCTTTCTCTGACAGCTGTCACACGACCCTTTTTCCGTTGCTAATTTGTAAACGTGATCAAGCAACAGTTGTCAGCCTCGGTAGCTCAGCTTGCGGTCGGCCGACTGTTGTTTAGCAACGCTGAGCGCGGTCAGTCCTTGAATGAGTGACCGCTCGACCGTCGGAAGCTGGCCGTGGTTCGGATTCCACGTAAAACTGTAGGTTCTTTCCCTTCTTACCTTACTAGGTGGTAGGGTTTGTCCCGCCCTGGTTGAGACCACCGCACTGAATGAAACGTCGGTCGAAACGGCTATGTAAATAGTTCGTGTTTTCCGTCCAGTTCAGTGTAGCTGACATGAAATGAAGGGAAGCACTGACATGGCACCTAGTTCACCCGGCGTTAAGGGCTGACATCACGGATGATGTAGGTGATGTAGCTGTGGTGATAGCGACACCTATCCCACAACTGAATAATAAAGATCGATAATAACCTACATCGCTTCGCGACGAAGAAACAGAGAGATTCACTAGCACACCAACAGGTGGCAAATAACGGCTAATTAAGAATTCCATACGTTACTTAACACATTGCTGAAATATCAAATACGCCTCGCATAAATACAGATCGCTTGGCAGAACAACCGGGCACTCGCCCATACAACATCAGCTGCAGCTACACGTGGAGCCAGAGGACACGACACCGCTTCACCATTTACCTCACAGCTCTACATAGCCAACGGTGTCAGTATGCATAAAAAAAAAATAATAAAAAAAACAAGTCTCCCAGCATCTCTGTTCTCAGGGTGCATTTGGCGTTGTTCTCGCTGAAGAAGTTCTCCATTAGTTGCAGCGACAGGATGACAATAACATATTTTTTTAGTTTTCCAAGACGAAATTGAATATTCCTGAAGGGGAATTGGTAACGAGCTGGCGGCTCAACCCGGAGTTCCAGGTTCGAATCCTGGTCGGGACGTATTTTTTATCTTCATTTTCGCCTTTGCATTTATCTATCTAATGAAGAAATATAAAAAGCGAGTAGGTACATGCTTAGTACTAACATGTTGTTGTTTGCTGCTGTCTTGGGAAGGCGGGTGGGCCATTCTCCGCACTGAGACCTCAAGACGGTCCGTTGTACGTTGGCGCTCGGGAAGTGCTACTCCAGCCACCCGAGCTCTTTCATGAAGTGGAGCACTCTTCTCGGTCGCTTCCACACTCCATGGGCAGTTCCCACGTTCCTAAGAAACTGCAGTCGTTCTTCTGCCACCACCGGGCACTCCAGGAGCTGTTTCGTCCCCCGCCATGCAACTTCTGCATAGGGGACTGTCGGTGACACCTATTATCATCGATGCCCATTTTATAGATCGAACATCGTGCGATGCAACTTGTGCTAGACGTCGGTACAAGTGTGCGTGCATTCACACACAGTATTGTGATACGTCTGTGATACGATCCCTACGACGACGGTGCTATCGCGTTCTCGTTCTCACTTGCTGCGGATGGTGGGAGTGGGCGAGAAGAATGTCATCGCTCGCCCACCGGCGCGATTGCCGTCTTTCCGCTCGCTCTTGTCATCGGTGGGCGGGTGAGAACGAGAACGCGATACTACCGTTTACACGATCCTATCCGTGACAGCATGGCTTCTTAACACGCCATAACATGCTCAGGCGAAACAACAATGTTTGTCACTGTCGTTCTTTATAACAGCAACCGGGCATGCTGCACACACGCACTTTGTGCGTCACCGACTCGATACAGACTTGCGTGTGTTCAACACGCGCCGCACACGCCGTATGAAGCGGCTGTCCGCGAAATCTGCATTATATGCAGGTCTCGTCGAGAACATATTTTTTTGGGAGTGATGTATGGGATGGGCCAATCTATAAAATTGACATCGATGCCTATTATAAACAAGTGCCTGCTGAGCTTTAGCAGGCGCTTTCTGATTCCTGAGTCGCAGGTCCAGTTTGGGAATAGCTTCCCGGGATTGCCTGCAGTCCCTGGTGTTGGCCCAAAGATTTTCAGGTTTATATTTTGTTACTTAATATATATTTAAACTGGCTGATTGGTAGGGAGGGGTATAGTACTAACATATAAATATAAAATATTACAGAAGTTAAATTAACTATGCATGTAAACACCATAATAACTTTAAACAAAATTCACATCTACCTACAAATAAAACAAACAACACATTATATTTGACGAGTTTATTGATCAGTATAACATATTGAGACAAAAACATTAAAGTAGCTTAAACATTTTAGACTCCAAACTAAACTAGCACTTTGCGAATAAAAAAAATACTTATCTCTAATTCACACCTGTCTGAACATACAAAAATAAAAAGTCGTATTTCTAGTTTTCTTTATATACTTTTAAGAGTAGAATAGTGAAAAGTGATAAAAGTTTATCGAAGGCTCAAAATTGTTTAACCCCGTAGCACAGATCTGAGATTTAAGATGCTACCATTTTTGTTGTGTCGGGCTCATACAAAAATATTTAAAAATCTCCCTCAGGAAAAACGGGAAAAGCCTATTTGTCCGATACAACGTGTAGCTAGAACTCTGTTTATTGAACAATTTATTTAAGACTTTGTTTAGTAGCGTATGGGGTCGGTACTTAAAAAGAATATCCCCACTGCATCTCTCCCCATGCATGTCGTAAAAGGGGACTAAGGGATAAGGACAAGATGCCGTGCTAAAGGGCGACAGGCTCACCTTGGCACGGTACTACCAGAGTCATGCAGCAGGTGGGTCTTCGTGCCTTCTTGCTGCTTGATCGATTTAATCTTATTCGAATACTTTGCGAAACGTGGTGGTCGATGTGGTGCTGTAATTTACCGAAGTTCTTGCAGCACAACACCGATTACTCTGCTTACCCCGATTGTCGGGATTCAGCGTGTGTGATAGATATGTATATGTATGCACTTTGTTTACTGAATTAAGGTCGGAAATATGCTAAATGTGTTAGATTTTAAATATAACATTATTCAAAGCAATAGTGCTTGAAACACAGCTCTTAACAGGCAAAACTAATTTATGAAAACATAGAAGACTAGACTAACTACAAAGTTTTAAAAACCAAAGTAAGAAAAAACAATATCTTTCGGACAAATTTTTGATGCAGAAAACTATTTCTTTCTGAGGGAGGTTTTGAATATTTTTGTATGGGCCAACACACAAAATGGTAGCCTCTTAAATAACTGGATGGGCCAACAATAGCGCTCCGCGTGTGAAAAGGTCGACGGCAAAATTTCTAACATCTATAGCCAATGAGTACGCCCAAAGATGTGACATCCGTAGGCGGTAGGTACCTCTTCTGAGGTACCTCTACATGCAGGGACACGATGTAACCACAATCACCTATCCAGCGATTATGTATGATCTGTGCCCCGTAGTAAGATCGAGTGACGAATAGTAAAAAAAAATACAAGCCAAAAAAAATATATTTGAGCCTCCAAGAATTTTATCATGTTAATAATAATGACTTTTAATAATTAAATATAATAAATGCACAGTACAAGGATTCAATCTTAAATCTAGTTTTTTTTTCATCATATTAATTGCGATGGATATGCGAAGTTTGTGACCTCAATGTATCACGTATAACTTATAGAAAAAGACGTTAAAAGTGCCTATACATACATACTTATTATATTTTTCGGAATTAAAATGTGACCATTTCGGAAGCAATTCAATTGAGATTTTTTCAAAATGATTTTTTATATATTTTTTTATGGAAACTGACACGGCTGCATACATCACCTACTACATCCGCGATGTCAGCCCATAACACCGGGTGAACTAGGTGCCACGTCAGTGCTTCCATTCGGTCGTGTTATTGTATATTGTCGACATGTCTGAAATTGCTAGAATCACCGATCAACCACAACACTAGATTTGGTATAGCGCCGCAAATACTGGCGAACATAAAATGGGACAGCTCGTCTCGTATTATCCCAGCCAACGTACGATTATTCCACTCACATCATGGTTATGTATGACAAACAATACGATAGGTGTGGTAGATAGGTTTGTACCGTGTGGGGCCGGTACTTTAAAGAATAGCCCCACTGCATCTCTCCCCGTGTATGTCGTAAAAGGCGACTAAGGGATATACTCCCTTCTTATATTACTAGGTGGCAGGGTTTAACCCGCCCGGGTTGGTATCACCGCACTGAATGAAAGGTCGGTCGAAACGGCTATGTAAATAGTTTGTGTTGTCCGTCCAGTTCAGTGTAGCCGGCACGAAGGGAAGCACTGACATGGCACCTAGTTCACCCGGTGTTACGGGCTGACATCACGGACGCTGTAGGTGATGTAGCCAACCGTGTCAGCTTCCATAATAAAAAAATAAATATTCGAAAGGCAAAAATAATATTTAGACCAAAAAGAAAACTCACGGAATAATAATTTTTAAATAATAAAAATAATAACGGATGCATCATCCACGATCATCGGTCATGATGAGGTAAGTATATCCCGTATATCCCCAATAGGTCGAGTTAAATGCCAAGAACCTACACAACCGCGAAATATGCAATCTCCGTCAGTACATTGTGGAAAAGACTGATGTTTGTGAGATGCACCGCGATGTCGTCACCAGCGATAAAGGTTTTCGCTGGGCATGGGAAAAGAGAACTTTTTTTTTTTTTTTTTTTATGTAATCCGGTATCTAACCAGCCAATATCACCTCCGAGAAGGTAGGTGCCATACCGGAGACTTCCCTGGATTGCTGGCTATACTGGACTAGAGGAGAACACAACCGAGGTTGCTTGCGGCCATCTTACATCCAGTACGGTGGTACCAACCCAGTCGGCTACAATTTGAGCCTACCACCTAGTAAGGGGCAAGCGAAGGGACCTACAGTTTTACACCGGTTCCGAACGGTGAAGCAGCGGGTGTAGGTATGCACGTAAATTTTTTCGTCAGAAAAAAACTGATTGGTACACGCCGACCGGATTCGAACCTCGGACCTCCCGCATGAGAAGCCGATGCCCAAACCACTCGGCCACCCGCCGCTCCGGAACTGGCGGAAGCCGGTTGTACTGAGCACCGAGGACCGCATGGAAGTATGGAAAGGCAAGGAGCGGCGCAGTAGGTACTTCCGCTTTCTCACGGGACCGAATGCAGAGAAAAAATCTTTCAAAAGAGTTTTTGATACTTTTGTATTTGTTTATTTACCGTGTGGGGCCGGTACTTAAAAATAACAGCCCCACTGCATCTCTCCCCATGCATGTCGTAAAAGGCGACTAAGGGATAAGGACAAGATGTCGTGCTAAAGGGCGACAGGCTTGCCACCTCTCACCTTAGCACGGTACTTCCACCGAGTCATGCCGCAGGTGGGTCTTCGTGCCTTACTTGCTGCTTGATCGATTGAATCTTGTTCGAATACTTTGCGAAACATGGTGGTTCGTGTTGTGCTGTAATTCGCCAGAGTTCTTGCAGCACAACACCGATTACTCTGTTTACCCCGATTGTCGGGATTCAGCGTGTGCGATATGTACGTTTAGATAAATATGGGCGGCTATGTGACATGCTTGGTATGGGGATACAACATCTAGCGTTGTGGTTAATCGGTGGCCAAAATATGGAATAGTACAGTGGAAACCAAACTTATATGCGTATTGGCCTGAAGTTCGGCCGCTTGACTGCGCATGTATAGTCAAATAAAATATACGATCGAATATTTCGCCAGACAATTTATAAAATTATTTTACATTATCATTTGTAGGTAAAAAAGAGAGTCTTGCTTTATATTATTTTTATATATTACTGTATTATATTATGTTTTTGCACACCGATGTATCGATCATGGTAAAAACCGGTTTGAACTGACGACGTGTTGGTGTCGCTCGGGCGACCCCGGTAAACGCACTTCGTCAATAAACATATATCATGCTAGCACCACACATAGCTGTATGTACACAAATATTTGATAAACATTTCCGTTTCGTCTCCTTTTAATGGCTTGGTTAGAGTGAGATAAAACTAAAATGTTTGCAACAATCACGAATACGACCATGTGTGAAACCACCATTAGTAGAAAATCTACCGCGACACTACGGAAGAAACAAATAAATAGTGAGTGACTGTACAATGGCGCACGCACAGATGAGAGGGGGGCGTGCGCGGGCGACAGGACGCGGGCGGCGACGGCGTGCGGTCGTATCCTAGCAACGCGGGGGAGCGCGGTAGGGTGCGCCGATACCCCCCTTTGCACACCTTCCGCCCTCCCCCCCTCTGCCCTAATAATCGTCTTTTGCGCAGACACACGGGCGCACCTCACAGCCGCATTTAAGTTTGGTTTCTACTGTACAGTCGTATTTTAAAAATTCAAATACATCATAAGACCTCTTTACATCCAAACACTCTCATGTGACAAACAAGGAGAGAAATATTAGTATGTAGGTATTCCATGTTAAAAATTCAAATAATTACTAATTAATATGGCATTTAAATTATAAATAGCTTTACCATTAAGAGATCAAGTAATATTTTTTTTTATTTTTAGAAAAAACTACCTAGCAGCTAATTTTTAAACTAAAATCGCTTTTTGGTGATTTAAATAACATTTGATCGTTCATAATTATTTTTCTTTTTTAAATGAAAAAAAAATGAATACTGAATCTAGTTGTAAGGAATGTTTTTTTTTTGTGAAACGAAACAAAACCTTTATGTAGATACTTACTAAAAATTATCGAAATGTCTAAAGTTTAGGCACCACTTTTATTCAGCAAACTTAACAGGCTAATAGAAGGATACGTAGACGTAGGTGTAGGTACTTACTAACAATTATTCTCAGTAAAAACAGAAGTTTATATAAAAAAAAACAAAATACAAATTTTCGTTGAACGAAAAAGGAGTTTAGACATTTTCTCATTAAGAAAATGCAAACTAAGCGGTCTGACGGCCGACACACTCGAACAGTTACTGGGATTTAAGACTCGGCAGTACCAATAATCGGTTTCTCCCTTTTGAAGTTTCTCGTAAACAGCCATGAGTTTTGGTAGGGCCGAGTCTTAAGAACAATTTTATATACTTATATAGATATTCCTCGATGTATGTTCTTCATGTTGCACGCAGCATTCGTTATCTGAAACAAAAACAAAAAGACATTGAAAAAAACTCCTTGAAAAATGTTCCTTGTAAGGGTGATCCTTAATACTTTAATTTTTCTGTTTTTTTTTTATTATTTGTTATGATATTCGCCATAATAACACATTCTGTGAAAATTTCAACCTACTACCTATCACGGATCAAAAGCTATCGTCATACTTTAACAAACGATAAGTAATTTACATGGTGGTGGGAATGTAAAAATAATATATACTTACCTAGAATATAACTAGATAAACTATTAACATACTACATATAAGTACGTACTAGTTAATTAAAAGTATACATAAATACATATGAATCGCATCGCAGTTTATAAATAATATAATATCTATTTTGTCTATTTAATTTGATAGGTAGTTATAGTTTGTGTATTGTGTATATTTTCCTGTTCATGTATAAATATAACTTAAAATATATAAAATGTACCTAAATTAATTTCAAACAATAAATGTATACAAATATAATATCTAAATATATACATAAATACTTGTCCATTCAGGATTAGAGGATTTTTTTAGGTATTGACTTCACACTGACGGAGATAGTACAACTTTAATTGTAGGACACACAGACGGCGCGGCGTAGGCTTACTAATAGGGTCCCGTACGGTACATAACCCAAAAAATACCTTCGGCAATAAAATCACGACATCTTAAGGTGACGTGAGGCTGCGTCTGACTCGAATTTCAATAAGTTTACCACCAATATTACTCACCTGACAGATTCAGTTTCAATATATGTAATACTTCATCTGTCAGCGCTGATCGATAGCTTTTTGAAAACACGATTCGATTAACTTCGCTCGATAGAAAAAAAAATGTATTTTTCTCGCCAAGTGCGAGTCGAACTCGCACTTGGCGAGAAAAATACATTGAAAAAAAACACGTGTCTTGTATGGGAAACCCCCCTTAATTTTTTACTTTTTCTATTTTTTATTATTTGTTGTTAAATCCGCCATAATAACACATATTCTATGACATTTTACACATATTCTTGTGAAATTTCAACGGGCTACCTATTAGTACCTATTAGGCTTCCGCACGAGATACGGAAACCTAAAAATCATGAACATGCCTCTGAATTTAGTTATAAAAACGTATTTAAGGCAACGTGACCAAATCAAGGCTTTGGAAAAAACAAATTTTATTTGTTGAATATAATATATCTAAATCCGTAGCTTTTTACTTTTTTTTTGATCCGTAGTTTTGAAATAAAAAAATAAAAACCTAATTTTTAATGATTGATAGTTTTGCATCCTACTCCAACCAGCGAAAGCGGCGCCTTGAAAGAGGAGTACGGGTGAATGCGGGTTGACAGGGCCTTAAGAAAATTCTTCCCACAACCGTGCACTTCCAAACATGTACCATGGCGTGCATACATACTCTCGTATAATATACCTTTGACAGGAGCCATCTATACCTGGAGGTAGTCATTACCTAGGAATTAGTCCATCCCACAAGAAGCAATTAGCCGGCGGAGCCTGAGCTAGTCTAGGCGTCTTGTGCCAACCGGTTCTGCGTGCGGTGTGTAGGCAGTAAAAATGAACCGTTGATAACAGAGGGCCTAGTCAGAGTTAACGTGACAGCTACGTAAACGTCAAATACCGATCGAATTGAGTTTTTATGTATGGGAGCACAATACGCTCACCGCGGCGCCACTAGAGAGCTCCATACACAAAAACTTAATTCGATCGGTATTTGACGTTTACGTAGCTGTCACGAAAACTCGGACTAGGCCCTCAGAATTTGATTCGATCTAATAAAGTCTCAATGTGATCACGTTTTTTATGGATGCTGACATCACCTGTTTTGACATCAATTTTATTAACTCATGAAAATATTAAGATACTTTAATACTTTTTACAATTTATACTACATTGTAGTATGTGTAATGTACTAACATTATTTGAGTTAATATCAGTTACGTGCTTACCTATAAAACATTGACAAAGGCAAATCTTTGTAGTTAGAAATATGGTTAATCTTGCTCTCCTCAAGCTGTATTTTCGATAGACTGTATGTGGATTGTCACTAAAATACTTCTAATATACCAAGGTACTTAAAAAAATCCTGCGAAGCTTTAGAAGTTCTTCTTGGGCGCAATCGTACCGGATAGAACAATTATTTCGAGTGCAGTCTTAAGAATGCTCAATAAACGTTTAAACAATTCCATCGGGGACATCGGGGTAAGCAGGGTAATCGGTGTTGTGCTGCAAGAACTTAGGTAAATTACAGCTCAATACCTACCATCACGTCTAGCAAAGTATTAGGTAGGGCAAGGCAACTATCAAACAGCAAGTAAGGCACGAAGACCCACCTGCTGCATGAATAGGTGGAATGACCAAGGCTAAGGTGAGAAGTGGCTACCTGTCGCCCTTTAGTACGGCATCTTGTTCTTATCCCTTAGTCGCCTTTTACGACATGCACGGGGAGAGATGCAATGGGGCTATTTTAACATTTTATATTTATTTTATTTTTTATATTTAGAAGTACCGGCTCCACACGGTACCGATAATAAAATATTGTAGTTACATACTTACAAATAATTTAACTCATACTACCGCTCACAAGATTCTAATTATTTGAGAGACAACAAAAAAAAAAATATTTAGGTACAGCATAAAAGTGAATACATATAGTATACTATAGATAAATAAAGAGGAGCAACTGATCAAACAGTATTTTGTGGCGTGATCTTAGTTTTGAGAAATAAGAAAAAACATGTCTTGAAAACTAAAAATCATAGAAAGATGATTTTTTTTTGCAAATATATTTGTTTTGGCGAGTAGATTATGATGATAAAAAATAACAAATATACCCTTTAATTTCATAAATCAGTATTTCATTATAATTTCAAACATAATACTCTTTGATGCGATCTTTTATCCATTCCTTAAAGTGTAAGGTCCACAAAGGTAGGTAGGTCCCAGGTCATAAAACTTTAATGCCCGCCCTGCCAGGACGGTTTGATACTACTGTAGAATCTGACCACTCTCTGCCTATTTATTTATTTATCAAAAGTAAAAACGCAATACTATGTTTGCAATCAAGATTAAGTACTGTAAAAAAGCCGCGCAAACTGTTCACATGTGGTCTTACCGAATCGCGCTACCGTTAGCTGCCCGTTACCGTGGTTACACAAAACTAGCAAAAAATAGTCAAGTGCGCACGTTGCTCGCGTGCGCAGGGCTCCGTCGCATCATACACCACATACGTACAGGGTGTCCGTCTGCACTTCCGCAGTAACGTATGGCATACTGAATGGGTGTCAGTTTTTTTTATGGAAACTGACACGGTTGGCTACATCACCTAACAACATCCGTGATGTCAGCCGAAAACACCGGATGAACTTGGTGCCATTTCAGTGCTTCCCTTCATTTCATGATACTACTACTGGCTACTACGGCTACTATGGCTACTACACTGAACTGGACAGAAAACACGAACCATTTACATATATAGTTATAGTCAGTCAGCGTGTAAGCGTCCACTGCTGGACATAGGCATCTTAAATTTTCCTGCAGTCCTTTCGGCTTTCAGCGCCTTGCTGCCTTCCGCCGATGTAAGTGATGTCATCGTCCCACCTGGCGGGTGGTCTTCCCACACTCCGCTTTCCCGTTCACGGCCGCCGGTGTAGGACGCGGTTACTCCAACGGTCATCGTCTCTTCGGCTGACGTGCCCAGCCCACTGACACTTGAGCCGAGGCGATAGTGTGCGTGAAACAATCAATTATATTTAGACTAGCCTGTGTCACGTATAGTTAAATGTGCTCGTACTAAGTTTCATAGAATTCGGACGATCGGTTTAAGAGTTATGGAGGAACATGCATACGTATGTATGCATACGTATGTTCCGATTTTTAGAAAATATTTCTAAAAATCGTTAATTTAGTTTTAGCATCATACATAGAGTCTACAAACGCAATATTTCATATAACAAAGTAACTTACTCCATAAACATCCCTTACACAATTTTATTATTAGTAGTACTTAATGATTACCGCGCCTGCATTGATTTTTTCTTCGTAGAATGTTGGCTACGGAATCATATCAAGTGCTCTAATGATGTCAATTTGATAAAACCGCATCTTGTAATTCAATAATAGCGGCTGGTGGGTCCCGTTCTTGTATCAAATGTGTTTGTAATCAAAGCGCGCTGGATACCATCAAGTCCGGCAGCCGCAGGGGTGGGCAGTGGGTCACCAGGTTCACGTACGTCAGTTCATGCGTTCATTGGCCGTAGAAAACGTAGCACACTTAATCTTAGACAGATAGAAAATACTTTACTCCACCAGACATATTTTACAGAAACAGCACTATATAATATTTACACGACGTGAAAAGGCGAAAGGCTTGCATCCAATTAGCTTGCACGGACATTGGAAACCGTTAGCCAACTAACCTGCGTGCAAGTGTGATGTCACACTTGCATCCAGGTAACTTGCACGGACGTTTTTTTTTTATGGAAACTGACGCGGTTGGCTACATCACCTACAACATCCGTGATGTCGGTCGGGTGAACTAGGTGCGAACGAATTGTTTACATAAATAACCGCTTCGGTCGACCTTTCATTCAGTGCGACAGTATCAATCCGGGCGGATTAAACCCTATCACCTACCTCGTCACCTACCTAGTAAGATTTACTCTTGATTATTTCGTATTATTATATCGTAGTATTCTTGATTATATGTCGTAACAGGCGACTAAGGGATAAGGACAAGATGCCGCGCATAAGGGCAACAGGCTAGCCACCTATCACCTTGACACGGTCATTCTACGGAGTCATGAAGCATGGTGGGTCTTCTTGCCTTACTTGCTGCTTGACCCTTGTCCTAATACTTTGCTAAATGTGGCTGAGCTGTAAGAGTACTTGCAGCACAACACCAACTGCTCTGCTTACTCCGATTGTCTGGATACAGCGCGTGGTATAAAAAGATAATTTTTAAACATTCGCCCATTCTATTGGCTCGACGAGAAAAAAACTTCAAAACGAAGAAGGTACGTTTAACACGATGCGATGGTTTCAACTTAGACCAGCTTTAAGTACGATTCTCCAGTTATATAATCTGTGTCTTGTCTAGCATCCAAGCTGCATAATGTTTCGATTAAGACAAGAAATAAATAAAAAAAGAACGGAAAAACAACGCAGTATGAAATTCGTAAATCGAACGGTACTATAAAAATGGCGGGAGCGCGCGGGTGCCGCGCGCTCGCCCGTGGCGTGGACATAGCTAACTTTAAGATTAAACATATTCGAGAAGACATTTAATTAAAATATTTTTGACGTGATGACGTCACGTCTTATAAATTGATGAACACGGCTGCACACACGAAAAAGTGTCACGTTCCATCTGAGCCTGTGTGTGCAAGCGAGAGCGCGTAACAAGTGATAGACAGGCAAAATCGGTATAGCAAAGTTACCATGGAAACGTCTTAAGAAGTAAAACTGTCAAGATCAGACAACATAAGTTTACTGATGGCCAGTCACAAGATGATTAATCTTTCTACTGGAAATAGAATTACTGATCTTTGCTTTATGTACTACGATTATTCCACGTCATCACGTAAAACTATTGTCCATAAACCGATTTTACAGACAAGCAATATTTTTTTTTATTTTTTTTTTATGGAAACTGAGACAGTTGGCTACATCACCTACAACATCCGTGATGTCAGACCATAACACCGGGTGAACTTGGTGCCACGTCAGTGCTTCCCTTCGCTCGTGCCGGCTACACTAAACTGAACGGAAAACACAAACTATTTACATAGCCGTTTCGACCGACCTTTCATTCAGTGCGGTGGTATCAATCCAATAAGAAGGGAGTCATATCCCTTAGTCGCCTTTTACGACATACACGGGGAGAGATGCAGTGGGGCTATTCTTTTAAAGCATCGGCCCCACACGGTACAATATTGTAAATTGTATGTTTCTATTTATTGATTGACCATATTTCGTTTAACTCAATTTAATGGAATTTATTCGGTTTAAAGGTTTAACTTACGCGCGAATAGAAAGACAAACTGAGAAAGAGACGAAGAAATACTTTTCTTTCTTAGTCTGGAAGTGTCTCGCGGGTTCTTGTTCGTGGATGTAATCGAACCGGATACATCAAATTGTGACAAGTTCATAAAGAACAACAATGAAATTTTAGGAACTTTTTTTTTGTTTATGGATAGCGCGACATGTGGCATCGTTTCACCTACAAGTAGGTGTATAACGATGCCCATGGAAATTTTATGATGCACGGGGATTGCGGATGCCATGCCGGCCTGACAGGAGCCTTTTCACGCCCGTTTTGAAAACCCCCAGGCTTTACTTCGGAGGAAATAGATGGTATACATTTATTATATTTATAGTTATTCAAGTCCTTATTTATTTATAGTAGGTACCAGAAATTCAGAGACAAACTGAAACTTTCAGAATGGCTCTTCGTTTATTTAATGAACTGACATAATTTTCGTAGTCACGAGATTGCATAGATGCAAAATCAATAACACAAAAGAGTTTGTCACCTGGCCTAATTTATGTCTAAACTTCCAATCTCTGCGTACATAAATATGCACTTACATTACACTTTAAGGTTATGGCTTTACTACACGTTTGAGAAACTTACGCTAAGAAACACTTGATCACGTTTACAGCCAGTTTTCTCACAATGTCTTCAAAACGCCTACACCTGACACTTGCGACGGTACAATTTACGCAGCAATAAAATCTAACAAACTCCACGCGGTATACTCTAAAGGCGGTAACATATAGGGCGCTAAAACGTTATTTACGGTCAAATGAGGTTATTTAGAGACGCCTCAGCTGATGCTTCCTGGGACAAATCTTGCGTAACACAATCGTTATCTAACGAAATGGGAAAATATGAAATATTTTGTAATTTGAGGTAATACGCCTTCATATTTTCACTTTGAATGGCTTGTAGGCGCGGGAATGGTGGGTAGGTGTGGTTGTGGCAACTAATACAATAAAAGAGGCACACTAATACATTAGGGGTGGGGTTCAAAAGATGTTGGGTAAATGGAAAAAAATCTAGTACGCATGAATCTAGACGTAATTCTCGTTCCCGGTTTTTATATCTGTATACCTATGTGTTTCTAAAACCGTGCATTACAAGAATTCTATAGATTTTCTTTTACAAAATTATGAAATACATACATACATAGCACACCCTGTATCCCGACTATCGGAGTAAGCAGAGTAAGCCTTGTTGTGCTGCAAGGACTCTGGTAAATTACAGCACAACACAGACCACCAGATTTCAGAAAGTAATCCCCCAACGTAAGGCCGCCGTCGAGCGGTCACCCATCCAAGTACTTCATTTACATACTACTTAATTTTACTTATGCCCACTTGCACCAACACGAGTTTAGAGTTAAATAGCGAGTTATGGATTTAAACGCGGTTCAAACGCGGTTCCCACATACAACGGGTGCTAGTTTAACGAGTTAAACTGGTTTATAGTTAAATTCGTGTTGGTGCAAGTGGGCCTTAGACAGGTGAACTTTGGTGATGTTCTTTTTCGCCAGCCGGCATTACTGAATATGAACATCACCAATAGAAGATCAGACACAGTCAATAACATCACCTTGCGAAACGACGCTCAGAGAGGTGCCATGCTGGCTATGAAGCGAACAAAAAGATCGTCTAATTTATCAAAACGTTTTTTGAAGAGCTATTTTTTTTTTTATTAAAGGACAACGTTGGCCCACTAGTCTTTGATGGATACTCTACTGCCTTCGTTGAAAATTTCGTCAGAGCCTTGAATAAATCATGTTTATACAATTCTGTAGGGGTGCCATGGGTGGCTTAGCAAGAGGCGCCAGAGCACATGCGCGGACCAGCGAATATCACCTCCGAGGAGGTGCTATACCGGAGACTTCCTTTTTAGGGTTCCGTATCCGGTACAGGACCCTATTACTAAGCCTACGCCGTCCGTCTGTCTATCAGTCCGAGGGCTGTATCTCTTGAACCGTAATAGGTAGTCCGTTGAAACTTTCACAGAATATGATTGTTATTACGGCCGATATAACAACAAATAATAAAAATAAGAAAAAGAAAAAAAATCACGGTGTTCCCATAGAAGAAACTAAAAAGTATATGCGCGCCATCTACCGAAAAGAGTATGAAGTATTTTAACTAATCATGAATTTTAAGTAATATAAAGCATTTCATAAACGCGCCATAGATGGCGTGAGTGGCGCTGACTATGACATGGCGATACGGAACCCTCCGTGTGTATTGTATATATTGTTGTATATTGTTTATTAAGCATTCATTAGACAGCATGACTGTACTCGAATTTGTTACAAATTGTGTGTGCGAGTTCGACTAGCACTTGGCCGGTTTTTTTTTTTTTGGATTGATCGTTATTTCGGATGCATCTGTACAGTTTGCGTATACTAGCCGAATTTGGTTCGTTGCCCTGCTCGGTGCGCTCGCCGGAAAAAACATCGCCTTTTCATCTTTCGCTTGCGTAATGCGACGCGCGTATCACACGGCACCACCGTCCCGGGATGTAGACGATTGATACGGGCAAAATACTAGTATGCTAATTCAGCGATTTGGCCTAGAAAGCTAGTCTAGGTTAGACTAGGTCAGGGTAGTAGATTAAGAATAGAATGAAAAACTTTATACATGCATATACAGCGTGTCGCGAAACTTAACGTCAAGCGGGAACCAGGGAGTAGGGCAGTTTATGACTACCCAGGGAAAAGTGAGAAAAAACAAATCGGAGTCATTTGTTTTTTCAGAAAAAAATGAACTGAATATTTTTGTGATATAACTATGGAAATTTTGGTTTTATTTGGGATACTGATCAATAGCAGAGTTATTTCGGCTACCAATGAAAAAAAAATTACAATTGTATTTGCAAATTTGTAGTCGTAGTACCTAAAAATGTTGTACGAGAGTGTTTTTCAAAAAATGCTCATATCATAAAGAACAAATGACTGCGATTTTATTTCTTATTTTTCCCTGGGTAGTCATAAACTGGCCTACTCCCTGGTTCCCGCTTGACGTTGAGTTTTGGGACACGTTTTATACATACCACACGCTGTATCTCGACAATCAGGGTAAGCAGAGTAATTGGTATTGTGCTGCAAGAACTTATGGAATATTACAGCACAACACAGATACCTACCACCACGTTTACCGAAGTATTCGGCCAAGATAACTATCGAGCAGCAAGTAAGGCACTATGGAAGACCCACCTGCTGCACGACTCGGTGGAAGGAACGTGCCAAGGTGAGAGGTGGCTAGCCTGTCGCCCTTTAGCACGTCATCTTGCCCTAATGCCTTAGTCGCCTTTTACGACATGCACGGGGTGAGACACAGTGGGGCACGTTCTTATCGGAATTACGTAAGGAACCATGCCAGTGCTTCCTATGATTACAACTATGTGAACCAGACAGCTAGTAGCTTCTGAGTAGTGTGAATAATAACTAAATAATTAAAACCTACCTAACAAACATTACAATTGAAGGGAAGCACTGACGAGGCACCAAGTTCACCCGGTGTTATGGGCTGACATCACGGATGTTGTAGGTGACCAAAGGCCGACCGTGTCAGTATCCATAAAAAAAAAAACAAGAGGGGCGTTTTCAATGGATGGGAAGGCTTACTCTTAGAATAAAGTAGACCCATGATTGCGGGACGCCAGTTGCGTCCACCAGCAGAGGCCCAAACCTCTTCAAGAAGCTTTTGGCTTCACTGCTCCACGGACTAAGGGTACTTTGTACCGTGTGGGGCCGGTACTTTAAAAGAATAGCCCCACTGCATCTCTCCCCGTGTATGTCGTAAAAGGCGACTAAGGGATATGACTCCCTTCTTATATTACTAGGTGGTAGGGTTCAACGCGCCCGGATTGGTACCACCGCACTGAATGAAAGGTCGGTCGAAACGGCTATGTAAATAGTTTGTGTTTTCCGTCCAGTTCAGTGTAGCCGGCACGACCGAAGGGAATCACTGACGTGGCACCAAGTTCATCCGGTGTTATGGGCTGACATCACGGATGTTGTAGGTGATGAAGCCAACCGTGCCAGCATCAATAAAAAAAAAATAAAAAATAAAAAACCTATATTGTAATTTACGATTGCAAAATAATAAAAAAATATGTAAAATAATTATTATCTAAAGAAATCAAATCTATCGAGCTTACATCATATCATATCAATAGGTACTAATAATACATCTTTAAGGGATGGTCATGGAGTAAGTTACTTTATTTTATGAAATATTGCGTTTGTAGACTCTATTTATGATACTAAAACTATATTGACGATTTTTAGAAAACTTTTCTGTATGTATACAGGGTGTTAAAACGGCGAGTACATTAATGTCGCCAGCGCAATCCTCATGTTTTTCCTAGACAAAAAAGTAAATAAAGTTTTTCTCTAAAGTGTCTAGTTTTCGAGATATGAATTTTTGAAATGTATGTTTTCGTCTAGTGTAATTTAACGCGTTGTTGCCGCTCTGCACCCTCCGCCTGCCGACCTCCAGTCCTCCACTCAAAAAGCTAACCCCCGCCCCTCCCGCCAACACCTCCGTCCGAGGCGGTCACGTCTCATCCGCTCTTCCCGCCTTCGCGCCGCGCTGTTGTCATTAGATCATTTTTACACAAAAATAATCAATTAGTTTGTATGAAAACTGTAACTTTTTATTTAAAGGGAATTCAGAAAAAAGTTATTTGGCTTTTTTGTTACTCTTGATCCCAATAATCATTTCCTAAATTTAATGTACTCGCCGTTTTAGACCCTGTATGTATATGTATGTATGTTCCTCTATAACTCTTAAACCGATCGTCCGAATTCGATGAAACTTAGTACAAGCACATTTGATATACGGGACACAGGATAGACTAAATAAAATTCAGTTCCGGTTACGCTAAGATGTGGCTGTCATACAAACCGAATTGTTCCTCCCGCCGCGCCGCCGAAATGAAGGTACGGTAGCGGGCTTACTTTCTTTCTTCTTTTTAAATACGAATTTCACGCGAGCGAAGCCGCGGGCAAAAACTAGTACTACTAGTAATATTTTATGTACGTATATTACGTACATTTAAAACAAATTTTCATGTACATTAGATCTTCAGACACGTCTCCGGATTGAGACCCGCGTGGCGCAGCCCGATGCGCTCCGAGATAAGAACGTTTTTGACCTCTCCTGATTAAATCTGGGCATTGATACATTTTAAAACGGTGCCACTTCTAAAGTGTTCTTTGATCTGTGGATGATACTGCTCTACCCGGTCCGGTGGAGAATTTTGTTTTATTTTCATGGCTTGGATGATTTTCAAGGCGTAGGAATAAACTATACTTTTCTGCACAATATGCGTATAAATACATGCTAGGCACTTCAGTGGGTAACTTAGTGGTAAAGAACAGGTTTTTCATACGACAGGTTGAGGTTATATATATAAAAGCTTAGATATAGTATGTATGTGTACTCCATCACCCAAATTGTAGCCAACAACTTGGGTGATGGAGAGCTAAATTATAAAGAAAAGTAAATTGAAACAAAGCTAACCACGAAATTTCGCATGAAACCGAAAAATATTAAAATTCTTCTAGCTTAGTCAGTCAGCCTCGATAGCTCAGTGGTGCAGATAGTCAACTGTCGCTATTGAATGTTAAGCAACGCTGGGTGCGGTCAGTACTTGGATGGGTGACCGCTGACCGTTGGAGGCTGACCGAGGTTCGGATTCCTCGTAAAACTGTAGGTCCCTTCCCTCCTAATCTTACTTGGTGGTAGGGTTTAACCCGCCCGGGTTGATACCACCGCACTGAATGAAACGTCGGTCTAAACGGCTATGTAAATCGTTTGTGTTTTCCGACCAGTTCAGTGTAGCCGGCACGATCAAAGGGGGAAGCACTGACATGGCACCTAGTTCACTCGGTGTTATGGGCTGACATCACGGACGTTGTAGGTGATGTAGCCAACCGTGTCAGTTTCCATAAAAAAAAAAAATAAAATAAAATAAAATAAAATAAAATAAAAAGCTTCCTCGGCGGCTGTAACAATATCTACTTGTGAATGTCAGCTAGACGTTAAACAGCGACACGCAAATCGAATAAAAGCAAAACCGGCCAAGTGCGAGTCGCGCACCGAGGGTTTTTTTTTTTTTTTTTTATGGAAACTGACACGGTTGGCTACATCACCTACAACATCCGTGATGTCAGCCCATAACACAGGGTGAACTAGGTGCCATGTCAGTGCTTCCCTTCATTTCATGTCGGCTACACTAATCTGGACGGAAAACACGAACTATTTACATAGCCGTTTCGACCGACGTTTCGTTCAGTGCGGTGGTACCAACCCGGGCGGGATAAACCCTACCACCTAGTAAGGTAAGAAGGGAAGGGACCTACAGTTTAACGTGGAATCCGAACCACGGTCAGCCTCCAACGGTCAAGCGGTCACCCATCCAAACACTGACCGCGCTCAGCGTTGCTTAATAACAGTTGACTAACCAACCGCGCCACTGAGCTACCGAGGCTGACGAATTTTCTTATCCCTTAGTCGAGGGTTCCGTACCATCACGTAATTGGTCGGTTTTATTTGTTTGTTTTACTTTAGAGTTTTGCACTACAATCACACCAAGTTTAAAACGCTTACGTATGTATCGTCTTTACGATACAGAGTAAAAATAAAAAAACTAAAACAAAAGATTTGTTGATTGTTTGAAGAAAACAATCTGCCAAAACAAAAAAAAAACTCCTATATGGGTGTAATGGTGCCCATTGTCGTGTCTCATATAACAAAACCGGCCAAGTGCGAGTCGGACTCGCGCACTACAAAATAAAAACCCTTGAAAAAACAGGTATCTTGAATGGGAACCCCTACATTTTTAAATTTTTTGTTTGTTATATTTGAACCGGGTGGATACACTAGTAATACCGGCGCGGCCAATTTGATCCACTAGTGCAGCCATACTCAAAGAGTGCTCCGCGGAGCCCTAGGGCTCCACGGAACCTCTGTGGGGGCTCCGCGAGGATACGAGAAAATAAAAAAATACACCTCTCCTCCCTGGCTCCATTCAGCTATATCCATTAGATATTTAATTATTGTTTTTCTTTTATTATAATATTATGCAAGTAACTGGTTACATTGTAATATGATTATTAATGCAGAATGCAAAAACTAATTTTTGTTTATCTTAGGGCTCCGTCAAATATTTCGCTTCCTAAAAGGGTTCCGTCACCAAAAAAGTTTGAGAACCGCTGCACTAGTGGATCGAAGGATACTTTTTTCTCCACTCTGTTCCCTTAGTAGATCGAAGGAGGATTGTATGTCGACTTTTTTTATGGAAACTGACACGGTTGGCTACATCACCTACAACATCCGTGATGTCAGCCCATAACACCGGGTCAACTTATTTTTTTTTCCCCTTAATACCACAATCTATTGTAAAATTATATATTATAGAGGGTAAAAAACCTTTTGATACGTATGTTTAATTTTTAATTCCGTGAAAATGACAGTGATTGATTACGAAATCATTTTGTTATACTCTGTGTAAATGTCAACGGGCTACCTATTATTAAAAGATACGGACGGATGGACGGACGGATGGACGGACGGATGGACGGGCGGATGGACGGACGGATGGACGGACGGATGGACGGACGGATGGACGGACGGATGGACGGACGGATGGACGGACAGAGGGCGGCGTAGGCTTAGTCATAGGATCCCGTACGGCACGAAACCCTAAAAATAACAAGGAAAAGGACGACTTGAGGACGACAGCGGCTGATGAGAAAAGTTTCCGAGATAATTGCTTGTTGAAATCGTTTTATAGCGAAATATTAGACTGCTACTTGCTACAATATCGGCCTCGTTTAGACTTAAGTAAACTTATAAATCTTATTACTTTAAGTGAGCTAATAATAGCCTTGTCAGCCTCGGTAGCTCAGTGGTGCGGTCGTTCGGCTGTTGTTAAGCAACCCTGAGGGCGGCCGGTACTTGGAAGGGTGACCGCTCGACCGTTGGAGGCTGACCGTGATTCGGATTCCACGTAAAACTGTAGGTCCCTTCCCTTCTTATCTTACTGGATGGTAGGGTTTAACCCACCCGGTTTGGTACCACCGCACTGAATGAAACGTCGGTCGAAACGGCTATGTAAATAGTTTGTGTTTTCCGACCAGTTCAGTGTAGCCGGCACGATCAAAGGGGGAAGCACTGACATGGCACCTAGTTCACCCGGTGTTATGGGCTGACATCACGGACGTTGTAGGTGATGTAGCCAACCGTGTCAGTTGCCATAAAATATTACTTTAAGTGAGCAAAACTATATAGCCTTGTCAGCCTCGGTAGCTCAGTGGTGCGGTCGGTCGACTGTTGTTAAGCAACCCTGAGCGCGGTCAGTACTTGGATGGGTGACCGCTCGACCGTTGGAGGCTGACTGTGGTTCGCATTCCACGTTAACTGTATGTCCCTTCCCTTCTTACCTTACTAGGTGGTATGGTTTATCCCGCCTGGGTTGATACCACCGAACTGAATGAAACGTCGTCGGTCGAAACGTCTATGTAAATAGTTCGTGTTTTCCGTCCAGTTCAGTGCAGCCGACATTAAAATGAAGGGAAGCACTGACATGGCACCTAGTTCACCCGGTGTTATGGCACAGAATAGAAAAGAGGGCTGACATCACGGATGTTGTAGGTAATGTAGCCAACCGTGTTAGGTTCCATAGAAAAATCTATATATATGACAAAGGCTCTTTACACCTGATTCACTTAATTAATAAGTCTTTGTAGTCAGAACTCTCAGCAAAATTGTTAATCTTGCTCTCGGGCTGTGTTTTCGATAGACTATGGGCGGTGTTATTATGTGGCTAGTCACTAAATTCTTGTAAAAATATGTTTAAAAAAATACCCTGCGAAGTTTCTTGTCGGTTCATCTTCGTGGGTGTAATCGAACCGGATAGAACAAATTGTGACAAGTTCGAGCGCAGTCTAACTGCCATTTGAATGATCAATAAACAATACAATACAATACAATACAAATCGACTAAGTGCAAAAATTTATTTTTATATCCTCACCGTGTTGTGATTGATTACCCAACAGTAGAGAATCGTAGAGTTTCGCCAGTGAATTCTAATATACGGTAGGTATATAAAATTGGTTTCTCGGAAACGGCTCAAACGATTTAAATGAAATTTTGTATTTAGATAATGTAATTTTTTTTTTTCAAGTCTATCTAGATAGGTGTAGCCGCCGAGCGAAGCTCGGTCGCCCAGGTGCTGAAAATTTAAGTCCAACAATACACGCTGAAATTGCTCCCAGTCAACCTACAGGAACTAGAGACCTTATTCCCTGCCACCCGTCGTTCTATCATCATCGACTCAGCACCCTTTTGTTGTTGACATTGGGCGTTTGAGAACCATCGGTTCTCTAAATCGTTTCTTTGTCGCACCGCTAGGGTGTGGAACTGTCTTCCGGCGAGTGTGTTCCCCGAATCCTCTAACCTGGGTGTTTTGAAACGTCGTGCGCAATTCTGTTGGCATGGCACCTAACTGAGCGTGGTTTCGCGAGGAGAGGTGATTTTCGACTGCGCCATTGGTCTCTCGGCACAGCCATCCATGTTGGTTTACATAAAAAAAGAAAAAGGCGGATTTAGTGTATGTTTACAAATTATCAGGACGTAATTACCACTCGATAGTTACATTATTACAATTTGATGCCGTCTCGATAAAGAAATATTTTTTTGGAAAATCCGAAAAACTCCTCGATTTACACTCGGATTTCGAACTACATACCCCTCGCGTGAGAGGCTGGCGCTTAACCACTGTCAAGTCTACTACAGCGTGTCGTGCGAGAGAGTACGACCAGTCAGCAGAACTATGATGTAAACTTGGAGCGAGCGACTGAAAAAATGCGAAGGCGATCGGTTGTTGTCAAATTTCATAAAATACCATAAATGTATTAAAATGTTCTGCGGTGCAAAAGGTGTGAAGCTCAATTTAATTTAAATAGGTCAACCAGCGTATTAGCACTGAAAGTTTCACATAGGAAAGTGCGTCTAGAAAGTCGTGAAATGAACATTAATTTTTTTTTCACGCGACGTTTCTGTCAAAATAAGGAAATAAATTTGTCTTTGCGCCAAGTTTGTCTTAGTGCTATCTTGCAGTTTTTTATTTATATTTTTGATAAGTACGAGTACAGCAATGTTTGAATTGACACAAATGTGTTAATTGCTTAAAGAACGTCGGCTGTGCGATCTTGCGATGCGAACTTTTAGTACTGTTTTAGGTACGGAATTCTAAAACACTTTCTGTTCTATTGTGTTTTTCTATTTTATTGTTTATTGATCATATATGCAGTTAGACTGCACTCGAACTTGTCACAATTTTTTCTATCCGGTTAGATTAAACCCACGAAGAATAACCGACAAGAAACTTCGCAGGGTATTTTTTTACACAAACTTTTACAAGTATTTAGTGACTAGCCACATAATAACACCGCCCATAGGTTTGAAAAAAAAAAACTAACTGATACACTCATAAATACTCGTATTATGCATATTTCAAAGACAGCAAGCACCTAGATTCTGTCAAAGTGTGACATTTTATCAGTCGAGCGCTGCAGTTTTACATAATAACTCTACTGATCAGAAGTGGTTAGGTTTCATCTCCGCGGGGTTGGTAGCGCGGAGAAGGGGGTAGGGGGAGGGGGTGAGGGAAGGCGCCTCCTCACATACATAATGCATCGTTCTATTTTCGTTGAGCGGCTCACGAGTTAGATGCGGCGGTCACTCATAATGCGCCTGCTTTTTGTTGCTTCTTGTCTTTGGCGCGACGCGGAGTAGACAATACGGTGGAGTCGGCAATGCCAATTTAGTATTTATTTGCGACACAATATGTGTTTTTATTGTTTTATTTTATTTTATTCAGTAATCATATATTGCATAAGGAAACAGTTAATATGAAATATTTAACACAATAAAAACTAGTGAAGATTACATTAATAGATAAGTTATAAATAATATATACAAAAAATTTATAATGCTAATTTAATTTTTAACAAACGAAAAACAAAACAACATTTTTTTATCCAAGTTTTATCCTATTATATTTTTTTGAATTGTGTTGCATTGCCAAACAAATCTCAAAATGGAAGAGTACGACTTCAAAATAATTAATTAGTAAAATACATAAACCAAGCTAAAATTCTAGATTGTTTTTGTTTATTATGTGTGTAATTTATTTATCACTAATATGTACATCTAAAAAATTCGATATTAAATTTAGGTTAAAGTCTATGTATTACTTTATTTTTTATTAAAATAGTTTTAAATGCATTTTAGGTCGTCATATAGCTTTGAAAATAATAAGAATTGTTTACATTATAAAAAACATGTTACAATTTTTTTTTTAATATTGTTAAAAACGTGGTACCCTGATATAGGTGTAAAATATTTTTTTTTTACAATTTAATTATTTTTCTTTAATTAAGATTTTAGGCAAGATTTGACTACTTTCGTGCACAACTCTAGACGGACTCTATTATTCTGCGCATGGAAATTACCATATCCACCACGATGTCCAGTCCGCGGCATTGACCCTACCTGGCGTTTCTATAAATAATTTCCACTGCGATCTGACTCCACAACTAGTTCTGGCTGCACATTAGAAGCGAAGACACGGAGAGGGTTCTGCTCTCGCATGTCTGTCTGTCCGTGCGGGTGTACCAATGAGTTTTTTTATTTGAAAAAAATTTACGTGCACACCTTCACCCACTGCTCCATGGTTCGGATTCCATCTAAAAATGTAGGTCCATCGGGTTGACTGGAGGAAATTGCCTAAGGCAAAAAGCCCGCCCTTGCCACGCATTAAGTGGCATAAAGTGTATTACTATTAATTTATTTCTTTATTGTCACGTTTTCTCATTAATTATCTTGTACATATTTATATTAATTCTATTATTATTACCAATTTATGTTTGTTAGGTAGGTTTATTTCTTTAGTTATTAGTATTACTTTTTTATATTTAATGTAAATAAGGTATTTTTCTATAAATGAATGTAGTATTAATTCTATACAATTAAAAAAATACATACAAAATTAATACAAACAGTAAAAAAAAATTAATCGTTATTATTAATTTTGTTATTCATTTATTTCCACGTTCCTTTTTATATATATATATATTTTTTTAATTCAAACCTAAAATTCATATAAAAATAAACGGAGTTTCCACCACCGGAAATAATATTAAATTTCTTATTAATTATTATTATTATATTCTGTATGTATTTTTTTCTTCTGTGAAACTCGATATAATTGGCTGATACATTACATTACATTACGCCGCTACACCGACTGCGCCAGGCCATTACATGTTTTCCTGTCGGAATTAGGTGCCATGCCAGCGCTTCCCGTTGGTCGTGTCGGCTACACTGTACTGGCCGGAAAACAGGACTATTTTGTTCATAGCCGTTTCGACCGAGCAAGATTGAACACAGTTTTTCAGCGGGGCAGATAGCAGCTTTCTATTTGCTGCCGCCTCAGTTTCACTGAGGGCGAGGCCGAAGGTCGAGCTGCGTTCAGAAGGTAGATAAACGCGCCCCACGTGGTATAATAGCCCCACTGCATCTCTCCCCGTGCATATCGTAAAAGGCGGCTAAGGGATAAGGACAAGATATCGTGCTAAAGAGCGGCAGGTTAGCCGCCTGTCACTTTGGCACGGTCTTCGTGCCTTACTTGCTGCTTGATAGTTATCTCGTCCGAATATTTTGCTAAACGTGGTGATCGGAATTGAGCTGTAATTGAAAAGACTACCTATTTATTTTTTTTTTTTTATGGCAGCAGCACAACTCCGATTACTTTTCTTATCCTGATTGTCGCGATATAGCGTGTGGTATGTATGTATGTATAGATACGTTGAATCTTATAATATGTAGCATAGAGAAGTGAAGAGAAAGCATATCCCATACAGCTACTTACTAATAATAATTTTCTATTTTCTTGTCA
The DNA here is from genome assembly GCA_946902875.1 of Nematopogon swammerdamellus. Taxonomy (NCBI): domain Eukaryota; kingdom Metazoa; phylum Arthropoda; class Insecta; order Lepidoptera; family Adelidae; genus Nematopogon; species Nematopogon swammerdamellus. Next base: position 13,424,848 of record OX336359.1, read on the forward strand.
CTATTAAGTTTTGGAATTCAATTTCAAATGTTAATTGTTTTTAAATCTACATATTATTGAATCTCAAACATCCAAAGGTTGACTGTAAGAAATCTCTATCAGGGATAAGTCCGCCTTTGCATCTGTAAATGTTCTAATGTATTTGTTACTGTTTAATGTTTACTGGAGCAAAAAAGAATTTTCTATGTATCTATCTATCTAAATCTTAACACATGCAGACAAAAACAATTATACAATTTGTGGTTATTTTTAGGTTATGTCTGAACTGTGCCTGTTTTCACAAAATGATTTAATACAAATTCGCGCGGTATAGCGTGCTCGGGCGCTATTTGTGAAAATTCGCATCTACTGGTAGGTAATTAGTCGCGTGCCTAATGCGCCGACCTCACGGAATCGCTGAAAGATTCAAACAATGAAAAATGGCGGACGCGGTATAAACTCGACGAACAGTTGAAGTCTTAAATGGTGTGAAGAAAAACTAACACAAGAAAAACCAATACAAATATTTGAAGTCTTAAATGGTGTGAAGAAAAACTAACACAAGAAAAACCAATACAAATATTTGAAGTCTTAAATGGTGTGAAGAAAAACTAACACAAGAAAAACCAATACAAATATTTGAAGTCTTAAATGGTGTGAAGAAAAACTAACACAAGAAAAACCAATACAAATATTTGAAGTCTTAAATGGTGTGAAGAAAAACTAACACAAGAAAAACCAATACAAATATTTGAAGTCTTAAATGGTGTGAAGAAAAACTAACACAAGAAAAACCAATACAAATATTTGAAGTCTTAAATGGTGTGAAGAAAAACTAACACAAGAAAAACCAATACAAATATTTGAAGTCTTAAATGGTGTGAAGAAAAACTAACACAAGAAAAACCAATACAAATATTTGAAGTCTTAAATGGTGTGAAGAAAAACTAACACAAGAAAAACCAATACAAATATTTGAAGTCTTAAATGGTGTGAAGAAAAACTAACACAAGAAAAACCAATACAAATATTTGAAGTCTTAAATGGTGTGAAGAAAAACTAACACAAGAAAAACCAATACAAATATTTGAAGTCTTAAATGGTGTGAAGAAAAACTAATACAAATACGTGAAGTCTTAAGTGGTGTGAAGAAAAACTAATATAAATACATGAAGTGTTAAGTGGTGTGAAAAAAAAACTAATAAAAATAAATTTTTTATGTAAGTACACATATTTTAATAATAGCAATAAAAAAGCACATTTATTCGTCAGCGTCTGAAGACGCCACCGACGACATATCATCGGGGCGAAATATTTCAATAAATGTGCTTTTTTATTGCTATTATTAAAATATGTGTACTTACATAAAAAATAAAGCAACAAAAAGTTGTTAGTATTTAATTATAAAAAATATATATTTATAAAGTGTAATAAAAATACATGAAGTTTTAAGTGGTGCGAAGAAAAACTAATACAAATACGTGAAGTCTTAAGTGTTGTGAAGAAAAACTCATTCAAATACATGAAGTCTTAAATTTTGTAAAAAAAACTAATACAAATACATGAAGTCTTAAGAGGTGTGAAGAAAAACTAATACAAATACATGAAGTCTTAAATTTTGTAAAAAAAAACTAATACAAATACATGAAGTCTTAAGAGGTGTGAAGAAAAACTAATACAAATACATGAAGTCTTAAATTTTGTAAAAAAAAACTAATACAAATACATGAAGTCTTAAGAGGTGTGAAGAAAAACTAATACAAATACATGAAGTCTTAAATTTTGTAAAAAAAAACTAATACAAATACATGAAGTCTTAAGAGGTGTGAAGAAAAACTAATACAAATACATGAAGTCTTAAATTTTGTAAAAAAAAACTAATACAAATACATGAAGTCTTAAGAGGTGTGAAGAAAAACTAATACAAATACATGCAGTGGCGGCTGGTGACCTATGGGACTGGGTGTGCGCACAGCACACCCAGTCCCATAGGTACCTAGCGCACAGTGTGCGCTAACTTACTCGTAGTACTAAACCCAAACGTGAATCTAATGGATACCGAGACGTGATTTTTTATTTTATTTTCATGTCTGAGTTAATTGCCCAAATTATGTAAAAGTATTCTCACTCAACAGATACATAGTTGAAAGACAAAATAAGGTAAGGATAAAAGTGATAAAATTATTAAAATGTAAGTAATAAAAATGTACTCACTTTTAGATTGAAATATCTAGGTATGGTGTTTTGAAGAACACGCCAGCGAATTTATGAAAATTATGAAGAAATCAGTCACACACACACACACCACACACACTACAGTTTGATTGGGTAGGTCTAATATTGTTCTATTTATTTCGTTTTTAATATAGTCAACACTGAATCCACTCATTTTTATAACGCACTAGAAACACAACCAGAGTCCTAATTGCTCGAAGAACCAAAGCGACACTTCACTGCGCAGTGGCCACCGAGCACCGAGCCGCGCGGCCGCCGGGGCGCCTCCGCGCGCGAGGCGTGGCCGGCGCGCGCGCCCGCGCCCGTCGGCCAGCCTTGCCGCGCCGGGCAATGAAGAAAACTTCACAATGTACTGTTAACTGACGAAAAGTCGTTCAAACTGCTAAAAACTGATTTGCAAAACATCCCGGCGCGGCAAAGATATATTACGTACAATATTTCATCTAAGCGGTGGCGGCGCGGCGGCGCGGAGCGGCCATCATCGGTCGACGCGACGACGACGGGTCTCGCCCCGAACTGAGATGGCGCGGCGCGCGCGGCGCGGCGCGGCGCGGCGAGCGATCGTTCGGATGATCGCGCGACCAACAACGCGAAAATAGCGAAATATGCAGTATCATTAATGTTTGTCGTAACATTCGAATATTTTATAAATTACCATTCCAATATGTATCAAATCGATATTCGAATAATTCAAATTATTCAATTGCAAACTCGATCTGTTATATAAATATAAGAAACACCCATATTCCAAAAATGGACTCGCCTGTCGGTTCGTGCTACAGCGTATGTGTAGGTACTTAGCGCTTGTGTGTGTGTGACTTCGACCCAGAGTTTGGATCGCCCCCGCCGCGCCCGCGCGCCCGCGCCCCCCGCCCGCGCGTGCCTTCGGTCGGGTTTACGATCTCGGCTTACTTCGGCTCATCGTCGGCTGGCTCGGTCGCGACGTGTCGCACGCGCGTCTATCCACAATATACTGTCCTTCTTTTTCCGTCGTGTGTCACACGCAGAAGGCCACACATAATCGTATGAATAGTGTTTTGTTTCAGCCGGCGGGGGGCAGCGGCGTTTGACATTTTCTCATAGTAAACGTTCGCGGTGTTTTGTACTGCACTCGGCGCGGCGAGCTCGGCGGCTATACGTAGTATGTAGTACGTATTACGTACAGCAAAATCGTGCCTTGTTGTCTAGGAAATAGGATCGAATTCAGTTTGATATTTTTACTTCGATCGGTTTCATGGAGAATGTTTAATATTTTAATTTATTTCTTTCTTTCGGGTGAAGGCGTTATGTTTTGTGGTAGTGCGGCGCACGAACGCACTTAAGGGCCAGCCGCCACTGAATACATGAAGTCTTAAATTTTGTAAAAAAAAACTAATACAAATACATGAAGTCTTAAGAGGTGTGAAGAAAAACTAATACAAATACATGAAGTCTTAAATTTTGTAAAAAAAAACTAATACAAATACATGAAGTCTTAAATTTTGTAAAAAAAAACTAATACAAATACATGAAGTCTTAAGAGGTGTGAAGAAAAACTAATACAAATACATGAAGTCTTAAGAGGTGTGAAGAAAAACTAATACAAATACATGAAGTCTTAAATTTTGTGAAAAAAAAAACTAATACAAATCCAGTCAGTCCGCGTGTATGCGTTCACTGCTGGACATAGCCTATCCAATTTTCCATCAGTCCTCCCGGTTTTCAGTGGTAGGTACGGAACGACACAGGTTGGTTGGGTCTAGCTAACCGGGTTGGTATCACCACACTGAATGAAGGTCGTTCGAAGCGTCATTGAAAATAGTTCGTGCGTGTTTCGTACAATTCTGTGTAACCGGCACGACCAAAAGCGAAGCACTGACAATGTGGTACGTGCTGATATTACAGTACGTGATGTAGCCACCCATGCCAAGTGCTATAAAAACGGCCAAGTGCGAGTCGGAGTCGTGCACCTAGGTTTCCGCACCACAAAAAACATCTGGAAAATAAAAGCACGTTTCTGGTATGGGGACCCCCTTAATTTTTGATCTTTTCTATATTTTATTATTTGTTGTTATATCCGCCATACTAACACATATTCTGTGAAAATTTCAACCGGCTTCCTATTACGGTTCAAAAGATACAGCAGTAAGACAGACAGACAGACAGACAGACAAACGGCGTAGGCTAAGCAATGGCTTCCGTATACGGGATAAGGAAACGTAAAAATTATGCAATGTATGAAAAGGAGAGTTCCATACTTTTGAACTCTTTGGAAATATGCCTAAATTTAGACAGCCCCTGTTGATCTATTTATAAGTGGCTTCAGACTTAGATAAACAATTCTATGTAGATATGCATTCTCCAGGAAATAAGTGATACATATTTATATAAAATTCTTATATTGCTTACAGCTCACGCAGCCGATGACGTAGCGTTTCGATTTATAGCCTAAAACCACCTTGAGAAGCAACCGAACCGAATGTAAAAGTGTGGAAACCGTACTTAAATCGATAAAGTGATTCTCGAGTTATAAGAATATACTATATTTATTTTCAGATAATAAAAATAGTCCTAAAATGACCTGAACTTCTTTCGTGAAGTTTTTATGTTTTTAACTACCAAGTTCGGCATCGTGACACGTCACGCGCCTGGCGCGGTCATTAAGCGACTGAGGAAAATGAAGGCATTCCGCAAATTTTTGCCTTCATTTAAGGGCTCCGTTTTTCTAGCGTCGACTGTGAATCTATAATGTAGATATCGATGCCTTCAGCGATTTGTTTGTCGCTGAAGCTTTTGAGGTCGTGTCAATTTGGGGGATGTACTGGAAACAGGTCGCTTACCTCCTTTGGATATGGCTTTTTTTTTTCTTTTTTAAAAAGCAATTGTTGAAGTTCTACCTTAACTAATTTTTCTCTATTTTAACACACTTGTGAAGTACATTATGTTGACATAAACATCTAGGGTACGCCAATCAATACTTGACAAATATAATAATTTCTTTATTCGCTTTTTTATGGAAACTGACTAGGTTGGCTACATTGCCTACATTGCCTACTGCACCTGTGATGACATGACATAAAATCTCGGTGAACAAGGTTCCATGCCATTGCATCCCTTTGGTCGTGCCGGCTACACTGAACCGAACGGAAAACACAAATTCTATTCATAGTCTTGTTTACTGCCCGGTTTAGTGTATCCGATACGACCGCAGAGAAGTAGGCGCTGCCATGGCGCCTAGCTCCGGCACTACGGGCGTAGCTATAACATTCTATAAAATTATTGTTTTTGTGAACCAATTTCAGTGTTACCAGGTTTTTAGGGTTCCGTAACCGTACGGGATTTACTAAGTCTACGGTTACGGAATCCTACGGGATTACTAAGCCTACACCGCCTGTCCAACCTATAAAGGCTTGTATCTTTTGAACTGTAATAAGTAGCTAGCTGGTTGAAACTTTTACAGAATATTGGTTATTATGGCGGATATATTAAGAAATAATAAAAGAAAAACAAAAAGAAAAAAATTAAGGGGTCTTCGTACAAAAACGTATTTTTTTTTATTTTTGTGTTTGCTCCAACGTAAAAACGGTAATACTCGTGTAATTCAAAACAGGCGTCAAACTTTGTGTGATTATAGTGCAGTAAAAACAGTGAAGTAAAACAACAATAATAAAAAGCAGCCAATTACACGGTGGTACGGAACCCTCGATGCGCGTGTTCGACTCGCACTTGGCCGCTTTTTAATTTGGTTTCTCGTATTGCGCACGACTGACTGGACACTGGACAGTGAGGTGTTTAGGTGCGGCCAATACTCGGTAGTGTGTAGGTAGGTAGCGGGGTGTAGGTGCTAGTATAGACGAGCGAATAAAACCCTGAGTGCTACCATTATCTAACTAAATGGTTTGTTGTTATAGAGCTGTGTTGTCTAGAGGCGGCTAGCGTATTGCAACAACATAAAACATATTTACGCGTTAAAATAAACCGATAATTCTTCTAAATATTGGTATAAAGTATTTCATACATACATATCACACACGCTGAATCCCGACAATCGGGGTAAGCAGAGTAATCGGTGTTGTGCTGCAAGTACTCTGGTAAATTACAGCACCACACCGACCACCACGTTTCGCAAATTATTCGAACAAGATTAAATCGATCAAGCAGCAAGTAAGGCACGAAGACCCACCTGCTGCATGACTCGGTGGAAGTACCGTGCCAAGGTGAGAGGTGGCGAGCCTGTCGCCCTTTAGCACGGCATCTTTTCCTTATCCCTTAGTCGCCTTTTACGACATGCACGGGGAGAGATGCAGTGAGGCTATTCTTTTTAAGTACGCGCGGTAAATTTCATTGGCAATTAATTATTATAAAATATTCAATGAAATGATGTATGTGAGAAAAAAATCATTTAAAGTTATATTACAACTTTAAAATAACAATATCTGCAGATCCCGGCATCAAATAATGCGTGTCGAGCTATAGAAAGAGACCAACCGATTGTAGAGCGTCGTCCCTGTCGCACAGAGACGTGTGAGTTAGTAGTGCAACAGACAGGGACGGCGCTCTTCTACCGAATGGTCTCTTTCTAAAGCTCGAGACGCACTATTTGATGCCGGGAATCGTACTATATAGTACAGTTCCATCTCTTGTATCTCTCCCCGTGCATGTCGTAAAAAGCTGAATTGTCGGGATAAAGCGTATGTATCTGAACATTTGATGTATGCAAAAAATATATTGTGTATAATAATGTTATTTTAGTCAAACTCTGTGCACTGTACCAATTGTACAAAAAATATATTGTGTATAATAATGTTATTTTAGTCAAACTCTGTGCACTGTACCAATTGCCGCATCTAGTAGAGTTGAATGTCAGCCACCCCCCGCTGACGTGACTGTAGCGTTAAATCCCGCTAGGCGCGCCTCAATTCATTAAGGGTAGGTTTGTGGGCAGCTTTGTGGCTCACTTTTGTGACAGACAGCTCATCTAATGAACGTTACATGGGACCACTTTTGTGGATGACATCACTGAATGAAAACGATTGGAAGTGGTTGTTCATTGTTCCTAGCGTAGTGGTTGCGTCGGATGTGGGCAAGCTCGCCTTAATTCGAGAAGGACGTATGCAAAATAGAAAATACTAAATTGCTTCAAAAACGAGGTGCAAAGGCCTCCTTACAGAAAGGTTCCTTACAAAGATTCCTTACAGAGATTAATTCAAAAGTGCAAAAGTGCAAAGGTTCCTTACAGAGATTAATTCAGTCAACTTTTGGATTTTTAGGAGTCAATTTACAGTGAAATGCAAATAGGTTGTAGCAAAAGACTTGAATGTGAGAATTGAAATTAAATTAATTAATTAAAGGAAAACTTATTAATAATACATGTAAGTGTATGCTAGTTAGATAAAATCTATACTTATAAATTACATAGTTATATAAAAAAGGAAAAAGATTATTTAAAAAAAAATCAGATGTTCAAAAGCACCTTTACAATTTGAACATTGGTGGTCCTACTTCTAGCTGCATTTCACGGGAAATTTCAATTCAGATTTTCTAGATTTTGCGGTGGAAACCCTTGGTGCGTGGTCACTGGAGGACGCACTGGCTTTTGCCGAAACCATCATGCCGAACCCCCTTAATTTTTTACTTTTTCTATTTTTTATTATTTCTTGTTATATCCGCCATAATAACACATATTTTTTGAAAATTTCAACGGGCTGCCTATTACGGTTCAAGAGATACAGCCCTTGGACAGACGGACAGACAGACAGACAGACAGGCAGACAGACGGCGTAGGCTTAGTAATATGCTTCCGTACGGGATACCGAAACCTAATAAAAACAAAAATTAAGTTATAAATAAAAAATGTCCTCCATTTCTGTCGAGGCTGCCAATAGACTAGCGTTCCATTTTTGAATTTTCAAACTTATGCGGCGTATTATATCTTTGGCCTTGGCAAACACGTCATCGTGTTTTATCCACTAGGTATTTCTTTAATTCACATCGAAATAAACACGATGCGGCATTACAAACTATTCGGAAGTTAAGCATACCTAGACAAGAGCGCATAGAACTCAAAGTTAGGTAAAACTAAGTTAATTTGTAATCCTCCCGACTGCACCCGTAGCTAGGGTTGCCAGGCCCAAAAACAGAAAAGCCGAACTCAGATTCATATTTAGCCGGACATTTAGTCTTGAAAGACTGTTTTTAAACAACAACAATTATTTTTTCCACTCTTGTTTATTTATCAATATTATTCATTAATATTAAGATTTACTTTTGTATCAATTATATGTCATTACTATAGGAGTTGCCCATGACTTTGTCCGCGGTAAGTGCTCTATGTCCGTATCTATGTTTTGATCTATCCCTGTGACCCTGTGCCAATTTTCATCCAAATCGGCCCAGCAGCGGTTTGAGCGTGATTGAAAGATAAACATTCAAACAAACATAATTTAGCATTTATAATTTTATTTGGATTTTAAAATGCGCTTTCGGCATCTTTTAGAAAGCGCGGGCGCGGTGCCGCCGCGTCGGGCGGTAACTTAAAGCCTAATAAAAGCCGGACGGGCCGGACTTGAATATATTTGGCCGGACACTACTGAAAAAGCCGGATACCTGGCAACCCTACCCGTAGCGTGCTTGCGCGCTCCCCGGTGCATCGATTCGCAGTTAATTATTTAAAAGTGCATAATTATATTAATATATTAATGCAGTCAGTTAGTTAGCTTAGTGCATCGCGTGCCGACCTATTTATGTTTACAGTTCGCTAATGACAAGGCGTGGCTGAAATTCCTACAGTGAGGATTAAAAACCGTCCAAGTGCGAATAATATTTTTTTCTAGAACAAGGATACATCGTACCATTCAATAAATTTTATTACGTGCTGATAAAATTATAAACAAAAAAGTTACAAGGGTTTAAGGCTGGGATTTTGGTAATTTTCAAAAATTAAGAAAAAAAATCGTATCTCGATACCACGTGACGATGACAAAAGGTATCATAGGTCAAAACCACAGAAAATGTTGCAAATGACCCCACTTACCTACAAAAAAAAATTTTCGGTCGATGTGCCGAACACCCTGTATAAGTCAATGCTATACACTTGCGTTCAATGTTCTCCACTGTCCATCTGTGCTCATGTCATGACTCGTCAAAGCAACTGTACCTTCGTCGTGTGTGACGCGCTTGTAGGTCAAAGCTACAATAATTTTGACATTTTCGAAGAAACAAGATGCGGTCTCTTTGACATTTTGACATTCTTGAACCGCGCCGCGAGGTTCTGCCTTGTGCAACCATTTGGTTCCGTTATAAAAGGAAGCTTTCTGAATGGACAAGTATGTATGTATTATATCCTCCTTACCTTTAATAAAATCCAACGTCTGCTTTGTCTGTCTGTCTGTATGTCTTTCTGCCGCTTATAACTCGAGAACCACTGAACCGATTTTAATTAAAAAAAAATCTACGGATAGCTTGATTCTTCCCATCAACTATAGGTTACTTACTATCACGCTAAATGGCTTATAAGGTTAGCAGAGAAGTCAAATATGAGAGCGGGCGGAGCCGCGGGCACAGCTAGTATTATATAAACTGTAATTCATATGTATTTAATTTATTACTTTGACGTATTTAATTTAATTTATAATTAGTAATTTATACGTTTAATTAACTAGTACGTACTTATATGTAGTGTATATTATAGTTTATCATAGTTATTTTCCTTTACATTATATTTTACATTCCCACACTCAAGTCTTTTGCTACTACCTACTTATATCTCACAACATACGACTCTCAAACATCCAAAGTTTGACTGGGAGAAATCACTGTAAGGGTTAAGTCCGCCTTTGCCCCTCATGTAAATTACTTATGGTTTGTTTATGTAAAATGTGTTTTTGGAGCAATACAGTATTTCTATCTATCTATCTATCTAGTCGGACAAGGCGTGGTCGCCCCTATCTCGACTAGTCCCGAGTGGCGGCTGACACCCCAGTGCCTCTTTGGATGATTTTCCTCTCCTTCGTTCCTTGGAATGAAATTATATATTTAGTAGATAGATAGATAGATAGAAATACTTTATTGCTCCAAACAGTAACAAACGATAAGTAATTTACATGAGGGGCAAAGGCGGACTTATCCTTTACAGGGATTTCTCCCAGTCAACCTTTGGATGTTTGAGAGTCGTATGTTGTGAGATATAAGTCAGTCAGTCAGTCAGTCAGTCAGTCAGCGTGTAAGCGTCCACTGCTGGACATACGCCTCTCCAATTTTCCTCCAGTCCTCCCGGCCTTTAGCGGTACGGAACCACTGCTTTCCGCCGGCGTACTTGATGTCGTCGTCCCACCTGGCGGGTGGTCTTCCCACACTCCGTTTTCCTGTCCACGGCCGCCAGTGTAGGACATGGTTACTCCGGCGGTCGCCGTCTCTTCGGCTGACGTGCCCAGCCCATTGCCACTTGAGCTTAGCCAGAGAGCCTTTTAGCCTTAGAGATTTATGTAGGTAGTAGCAAAAGACTTTAGTGTGGGAATGTAAAACATAATATATGGTAAATAACTATGATAAACAGTAACAACTATAATATTATACACTACATATGTAGAAGTACACACTAGTTAATTAAACGTAGAAATCGCAAATTATAAATTAAATTAAATACATAAAACTATAAATTAAATACATATGAATTACAGTTTAGTAAGTATTGTACCGTGTGGGGCCGGTACTTTAAAAGAATAGCCCCACTGCATCTCTCCCCGTGTATGTCGTAAAAGACGACTAAGGGATATGACTCCCTTCTTGTATTACTAGGTGGTAGGGTTTAACCCGCCCGGGTTGGTACCACCGCACTGTATGAAAGGTCGGTCGAAACGGCTATGTAAATAGTTCGTGTTTTCCGTCCAGTTCAGTGTAGCCGGCACGACCGAAGGGAAGCACTGACGTGGCACCAAGTTCACCCGGTGTTATGGGCTGACATCACGGATGTTGTAGGTGATGTAGCCAACCGTGTCAGTTTCCATAAAAAAAAAAAAGTAGGTATAGATAATTTAATTTGTCTGAATTAAAGAAACTATATTTGTTATTTATTTAATTTATTTTTTTCTCGAAGGGTAAATAGTATGAAATGGGAAACATTTCTGGTTGTCATTTAAATGAAAGCGTATAGTAGAGAGGAGTGTGCAAGTGACGCAACACTGCAGACGCAAGCTGCGCATAGACCGGCGGCGCACGCGCACGGTGGATGCATTCGAAGCGCAGCCGCGTCGTGATATGCCACGCTGCACTTGTCTCTTGCGATATTATAAGGCCGGCTCTACAGTTCACTTAGTTTACACACACACACATAGTAGGTACCGTGTGGGGCCGGTACTCTAAAGGAATAGCCCCACTGCATCTCTCCCCGTGTATGTCGTAAAAGGCGACTAAGGGCGGCGGCGGTCTGCAGACACCCCGGTCGACTTGTGGCTTTCATGGAAGACATAGGCTGGCTGGGGTAGCTGGAGATTGCGGGGTTTTGCATGAAGGTCCCCAACCAAGCGGGATTAGTTTGAAGGCCTAGAGCCAACCCCAAACCAAACAACAACAACAACAACAACACACACACAAATTCGACACTAATTTGTCAGCCCGATAGCTCAGTGGTGTGGTCGGTCGACTGTTGTTAAGCAACCCTGAGCGCGGTCAGTACTTGGATTGGTGACCGCTCGACCGTTGGAGGCTGACCGTGGTACGGATTCCACGTTAAACTGTAGGTCCCTTCCCTTCTTACCTTACTAGGTGGTAGGGTTTATCCCGACCGGTTTGGTACCACCGCACTGAATGAAACGTCGGTCGAAACGGCTATGTAAATAGTTCGTGTTTTCCGTCCATTTCAGTGTAGTCGACATGAATTTATAAAGGGAAGCACTGACGTGGCACCGAGTTCACCCGGTGTTATGGGCTGACATCACGAATGTTGTAGGTGATGTAGCCAACCGTGTCAGTTTCCATAAAGAAAAAAAAAGTAATGCTGGCGATTATATTATGCACATTTTTAAAGGACAAGTTACTGCGGTGATTGTCGACAGGCTAGCCACCTCTCACATTGGCACGGTCCTTCCACCGAGGCATGCGGTAGGTAAGTCATCGTGGCTTACTTGCTGCTGGATAGATTTTTATCTTGTCCGAATACTTTGTTAAACATGGCAGTCGGTTTTGGGCTGTAATTAAGCTGAGTTCTTACAGCACAACACCGATTACTTTGTTTAGTCCGATTGTAATTTTGTTTTCAAAAATTCGTAAAACACATTGGTATAACTACACCAAGGCTTAGAACCTATAACCTCTCGCTGGAGAACCTAATAACCGAGCGACGGGTTACTTATAACTTTTAATACTTAATTAAATAAATAAATAATTTAATTAAATTAATTTTGTAAAATAATAAAAATTTTATCACAACTTTTCGTTTCATATTTATTTATATTTGGTTAAATTGTTTTGTACTGTTGTTGTAATTTTGCGATTAATAAATAATTTTCTTCTCTCTTTCTTTATTTCTTTCTCTCTTTCTTCGTGCCGGCTGGTGGCCGAGTGGTCTGGGCGACGGTTTCTCTTACGAGAGGTCCGAGGTTCGAATCGAACCGGCGCGGCGGCGCGTACTGAGATTTATTCTGAGTCGAAAAAATTACGTGCATACCATCACCCACTGCTCCGTATGGTTCAAATTACATGTAAAAACGTAAGTCCACCACGTTGACTGGAGGAAATTGCCTAAGGCAATAAGCCCACCCTTTCCACGCATTCAGTGGGATAAAGTGTATTATTAACCTTTATTTCACATTTAAAAAATGTATATTAATTTTACATATATTTTACAAAAGTAATAAAAATACACAAAATTAATACAAAAATTAAAAACGGTAATTCAGCCGCCAGCGGCGGGAGACAATCCTCCAAGCGCGCCGGCGGGTGCAGGCCGTGGCTACGGAGCTCTCCGAGACGACGCGAGACTAGCTTCGAGCGATGTGTGGTGGTAGACGTGTCTAGACGTAGGCCACCACCACCCCCTTAATATTATTATTTTTCATTCTTTATTTCTTTCAAAAAAGTTGTATTGCAGTGTGCGGCCGCCCTTACAACGAAGATGCGCTTGCAAGCAATTAGGTCGTTCGTTTTCGAACTTACTAAATAACTAAGTTATCTTGTTTAATGGCTTTATTGCACCGCAGCCGTAGAGACATTTCACTAGTCTTCACTTTTGTAGTAATACTTCTTTAAAATAATTAATACAGTGAATTTTTACGATGCGCGCGCGCACAAGTTTACGTGAACAGAGGTAACAGAATAGAGGTACCAATGCAGGGGTGTAGTCTGAAGGCGCCTTCGGACTACACCTCTGCACATTCTGATATTTACTGAGGCTGCGAATACCATGTCGGACGTCTTGATATACCTTCACCATTATGCTTGAAAGACCCCAGACTTTCCATGGGAGGAAAGGATGCAGGGGGGAGTGCATTCCACATGTTGGCAACCCTGTGAATAAAGGATTTACAGGATCAATTGGTCCTAAGTGGGGGGATATGGGCAGTGTGTGGATGTTCCTCACAATCCGCCGACAGACCAAAGTAGTTGATATTTTTCAATAGTCGTCCCGACCATGGGCCCGGATATGTTCGGTGAAGCCATCGCAAGCTCAGTTCACCTTCTACCTGCGGCGTTGCTAAGCTCTAATGGCAGTGGGCTGGCTACGATGGAGACTTAAAGAGGTTTTTAGTAGAGACCTCATGTTGACGTAGGGTTCGCGACTGATAACTGTATTTATATATAAATTTTCGTCTAGTGCTATTTTAGTAAATTTTTATTATTATAGAAAGATATACATATAACTTGGACCATTTTATTATATAATATATAAGTAGCCGATTTTAGGGTAACTTTGGTGGAGGGCGCGGGATGCGACGGCGAAAAGAGCGCCTGGAGACAGCGTGATTGGTTAGCCAGTCGCCTGCCGCCCTCCGCACCCCGCGCGTGCCGTTCGCTCCCAAACACCTACACTTTCGTACCTGCGTAAATTGGTCCTATTTATATGCCGTATGGTATATTCTTATATTTAATCAAAGTGAAAAAAAGGAATTTTACATTCTAAATAATAGTTTAGAAACGAAGTACTCACCACATCTAAAGATAAAGTGTTGGCGCCCGCTTCTGCGCGCCCAGGGACAGCTTGGCCCCCGTCTTCCTGTAGCTGGCCTCGTTCTTACTCCTAGATTTTGGTTTCTCGCCCGCATCCGGCGGACAGCCCCGCAGCTCCCACACCAGGTTCGTCAGCGACTTCGGGCGACTCAACCTTCTGGACCTCTTCTCCGGCAACTTGGGACCTGCGCCCGAGTCCCCGGATGTTCTCCCGCCGGAGTGACTCGAGTCTAAGGTACCGTCCAACTCCATAGCCTGATGAAGATTCGAAAGACTCTTGTATCTGATGTTGAACAGCGGCGAACCTCCTTTGGATAAAGGTCGGATGGGACTAGCTAGTGGACTAGACGGGCGCTCCTTCGTCGGCGAGTGACTTTTCTGCCGAAACACCATCCTGTTCTTCTGATTGCCGCTGTTCTTTATGAACAACTTCGGCAGGTTACTGGGCGCGGGGGCGATCGAACATTTCTCCTTGTAAACTATGATCGGGGCCGTCTCCTTGATCGTCGCTATGGCAGTCTTTCTGGTTCGCTTCTCGGCCTTGCCGCTGCTGTTCAGGAGTTTCTTCGTCGGGATGGTTTCTATCGGAGGCGGCTCGGGTTTAGTGTCGGAGAGCAACGGTATGTGAATGGGCGTCGCTGCCGGAGACGCCGGGGCTGACTCGTGCCTAGGAGGCTCGATCGGGAAGGAAGTCTTTATGCTCTTAGGCAGAGGGGCGAAACCCCTAACGTAGTCGTAGATCTGATCTATCTCGTCGTACTCGTCGGGCAGCGGCGGCATCTTCTCCTCTCTATGGCTGTAGATATGGCTGTGGTGCGAAATATGGCTGTGCTTGTGACTGTGACTGTTGGCCGTGTCCGAAGAGGCGCTTCTGCGCAGGAAGTAGCCGGTCTTCAATGGCGGGGCGTGGAGCGGCGCATTCAAAAGTCGCTTGGGGTCGCCGAGTTTACCGTCCAGTACGTGAATACGATCTACCACATCGACGAGGAGGCGACTGCATTTTTCGACCAACCGCGAAAACTCCATAAAGTTTTTTATCTGCTCATCATTCCTACATCGCTGCATCTTTAAGGGAGCCGCCAAGGGCAGTGCTACTAGAGCATTACCTTCCTTTTGGAGTGGCAAAGCAAAAACGTGGTCTTCTTCGAACATAGAGAGCAATCTCAGTTCTGGAACGAAGTGACTGGCGCTCTTGAGTCCTCGTGGAGGTGTTCCGTGGACCAGACGAACAGTTATAGGCAGTCGCTTCGTCAGAAGAGTCTTAGCTGTATGCACGCCGCTAATATTGTCCTCCTTGGCGATCGCGGAGAACTTTCCCCTCTGATCGAGACTTAGAAGGATCGTGTCGCCCTTGGAATCGGTACATTTTAAATATTTTCCTTTATTTCCGAGCTGAGCCTCACCTTTCGGCATTATGACCTCGCCGGCCGGAAGATTTCTCGCTCCATCGGCGCATACATTTCCATCTATGTCTACTCTGGCACAGATGGCTCTCAGCGGTTCTCTCACAAGGCATCCGTCTTCTAAGCGTCTTCGTGAGATTTCCGCAACGCTTTCCATGCATCTTACAGCTCTTCCCTCTTCGCTCAATAGTTCGAAGTAGCCTTTGTAGGTTTCTGGGATGGCAATCCTTGGGCCGACGCTGACGATTCTCCTGCCCTCCTTGAGTTTGACCGCTTGGGCGATGATCTTTTTCTTCCTGCCCGCGGAGATGAGGAGAGCGGTAGACTGGAGACCAGGGCTCGGAAGTGTCGGTACTCCGAGCCCCCCGTACTGCCCTTTGATGATCTTGGCCACGGAGGGGAGGCGGTGTTTGCCGACGAACTCCTTCAGGTAGTGACCTTCGTCGGACCAGCGAGCGGCCGCGACCACTACCTGGCCGTCCGTCGCTGCCATTGTCGGTGTGGGGATCTCACATCTGCAACAAGGAAGAACAGCCAAGTTAGATTTCATTTACCGCTAGTAATTTCTCATTCAGAGTTTAATATTAGTAGAAATTAATTTATTCTAAAAAAACCTATTAGAAAAGATAATATTTTCGAAACTATTTTTATAGAAAGCGCGACATGTGACGCTGACCCACCCATAAGGTGCCTAAAGATGCCCAAGGACATGGGCGACATGGGCGAATGTCATGTCGGCCTGAAAGGTTAGGCACCTTTCACGCCCCTCTTGAAGGATCTGAGACGTACTTGGGGGAAAATTCATGGACAGGAAGGGCAGCGGTAAATTGTTTATTGTATAATTTCATACCTAGGTAGGGAAATATCTTAGCTAGTAAGTGAAAAGTCGTACGTTCAATACTCGCTGGCATGCACCACTTTCTTCCTCTTTCCGAGTTTGACCAGTGCAATTTCACCATGAACGCGAGTACTCCATGTTTCAAAACTATTCAGATGTAAAACTATAGGCCCCTTCCCTTTCCTTATGTGGTGGTGACAAGGTAAAACCCTTCAGAATTGGTTCGCACCGAATAAAGTTCGATCGATTCCTCCCGGATCGGTACAACCGCACCGAACGAAGGTCGGTCAGAACGGCTATGAAAGTAACTTATAATGGGTTTCGTATAATGTTTCGTCTGCACAATTTATGTAGATTATTAATAGCCGAAGCGCAAAAATTATTCGATTTAATGGACAAAGCAATTACACGGCCTTCGAGATGTTTCATCCGCGCTCGATTAGTTACAGGTGTAGAGTTTCTGGACGACATTCAACACCCTTGCGGTGCGGGGAAACCTGTTCGTCTGTCACGAATTTGATCAGCCGTAAATTTGAGTTCTTGTATGTTGAAGCGAGAACACAATAAATATAAAAAATATATAATAAAAGTAATACACTGCTTCAGGAGAGCAACGTTCGATCGAGTTCCTGAGGCAGCGTATCTGTGTGGCCATCCAGTGAGGCAACGCATCATTCCTCGGAACAGTGCCCACACCCGTTGGAGGAAGGTTATTATTAGGTTTTTCATAGGTTATAGGTTCATTGGTTCTTTATTGCACAATATGTATCGTTTTGATTGTCATATGTGTATTATTACTTGTATCTGTGTTCTTTACGTTCATAGAACACAACTTTATGAAACCGAAGAGTGATGATTTATGTGACAATAAAAGTAGTACAATACTTTTTATAATATATTCCACCCTCCAAACTGCAAATACGCCGTGCGTCCTAGTTTAAGCCTTGCGGTCATTCTCGGCTGGATGGCAGGTCACAAGGCCGTCTTAGACCATGCGGGGGCCCTTGGGCAAACAGAGGTTGGGGCCCTTTTAGAAAGTAAACAAAAGTTGAATTGAAACATCAGACCCCCAACGAAAAAAAAGGAGGGGTGTTATAAGTTTGACGTGTGTGAGGGTGTGTGTGTGTGTGTGTGAGGGTGTATGTGAGTGTGTCTGTCTGTGGCATCGTAGCTCCCAAACGGATGGACCGATTTGGATGCGGTTTTTTTATTAGGAAGCTTGTTTAATCGATGGTTCTTAGCTATGTTTGTAATCAAGTAATTAAGTAATAAAAAAAATGTTTATCTCTAAAAGTGGACCGATTTTCATGCGGTTTTTTTAAAAAAGCTTGAAATAAAAGTTAAATTACAAATTTAAAAACCCCCGCCCCTTAAAAAGTCTAAAATAATTTCCGTTTACTTAATTAAAGGAGTCGGGGGACCGCTAAGTAAATAAAATATAAAAACTCAGAGCTGCGCGGGAATTTACTTAGCGGTCTCCCAACTCCTTTAATTAAGTAAACGGAAATTGTTTTTGACTTTTTAAGGGTCGGGGATTTTTTAAATTTGTCATCATATTTAATAATTTATGATGATAAATAAGCAAGTAAACCAAACGAATTATTGAAGTTTGAGACATCAGGAGAATCCCCAGCAGATTAAAATTTTGAAATGTCATCGGCAATTCTTAGTAAAATACACTAAACATTGAGATCCTCTTTTTCGGTGTAAACGACGAGGGTCGTCACTATGGGGCCCTCGTTCTCCCTCAGCCTCTTGCCCCATGTGGTTAAGTCTCCACTGGCAGGACACCCGATGGGATCATCCTGGTACCATGGAAATAGAATAGAATAGAATAGAAACTCTTTATTGCACACAATGGAAAGAAGAACAGTACACGAGTAGAACAAACAAATGCGTGCGCAAAGGCGGACTTATCACTGCAAGTGATTTTTTCCAGTCAACCTTTGATAAGTCTTTGATGTGCGACGTCACACATCATCAGCACCTAGTCTCACGTTTGGGCCTCTTCGAGAGCGCCGCGAAGGGGCGGAGAGCCTCAAACTCAACAAAATATAGAAATATCTGTAAGAAATTCGAATTTGTTGCTTTTGCGGTCAAAATCGGCCGTCAGTGGAGCAGTGAAGCCAAACGCCTCTTGAAGAGGCTTGGCCATCTTCAGGTGGACGGACGCAACTGGAGTCTCGCAATCAAGGGCCTACTTTATCCAAACGTGTACCACAAGCACCTACGTATCTTTTTTTTTTTATGGAATCTGACACGGTTGGCTACATCACCTACAACATCCGTGATGTCAGCCCTTAGCACCGGGTGAACTTGGTGCCACGTCAGTGCTTCCCTTCGGTCGTGCCTATCTAACTTACTCGCAATCCCAACCATGACTGGCAGAGAATGCCTCTAGGCTTTAAGTCCTGACTGGCAGAGAATGCCTCTAGGCTTTAAGTCCGCCTTTTGTCACATTTTCATTTCATTTCAAGTACTTGGAGATAAATGGCATGTCTTCTTGTCTTCTATATCTTCTCTTCTCTACATATAATAAAATCCAATATCTGCAGTCTGTGTGTAAGTTCGCTTATAATAAGTCAAGGATGGCTCGACCTATTTAATTGAAATTTTACATACATACCACACGCTATATCCCGACAATCATTTGTTTTTTTAAACTATGTAATATGACATGTCACCGCAAGTATCCGCAATATCGGCTGTACTGTACTATACAGGATGTTTCAGGATAGGCTTGAGAAACTTCAGGAATAGAAAGTACTCATTATAAGAAGAAATAAATCCTTAACACTCAAACCGAAATTTCGTACTTTTTTTTCTATGCAAAAATTGGAAATTGTTATAAAAACTCGATGTACAGTGACTATGGGGAGGTGCTGTCTAGGTCTAGGTAGTGCAATGACCTAGTCCAGTCCCCTTTTTCTTTTGATGTCATTTAAATTTAAGTGTTTGGAATTTACCAACATGCAGTTCAATTCTACTAGTTAAAAATTGCAATTTAGTCATTTATTTTTATTTAATAAAGGCGGATGTCAACCGTCCACCAAATCACGATGAAACGATTTTCACCAAAAAGTACTATAAAGTGACCGAATCTGCGAAAGAGTTTCAGAGCTTGTCGTTTTCAAATATGGACCCCTTTCGAACCCTGAAGTTACGAAACCCTATCCCGAAACACCATGTATACATATGAGATGAGCAGTGGGTGCCGAAAGCGAACACATTCGGAGAAAATTCGATAATTTCCGATCGAAACCCGAATCCGAAATTCGAATATCGAATAGTAGACCGAGTGAGGTGCAGCCATAGATTTATGAACCTCGGGCTTAGAATCCCAGCTCCGCATCAGAGACTGGAGTCATAACCACGACTACCTACCAGTCACCACTTACCGCTCACCGCACCGATGCGCCCGCGCACATATTATGCTCTATTCACCGTGAAAATGCGCGTATTCATCAAAGTGAAGAAACGAGTTCACTTGCAGAAGTCAAGGCCTTACTTCCCCTCACCGGGTATACCGAGCGATTGAAAAGGGTAGAGGGGGCATTAACTCGACGAGCACGTGAATATTAATGGTGTGCATTATTAGGTTTCCGTATCCCGTACGGAAGCCTATTACTAAGCCTACGCCGTCTGTCTGTCTGTCTGTCCTTTTGCCGTATCTTTGGAACCGTAATAGGTAGCCGGTTGAAATGTTCACAGAATATGTGTTATTTATTATGGTGGATATAACAACAAATAATAAAATATAGAAAACGTCAAAAATTAAGGGCGGTCCCCATACAAGAAACGTGTTTTTTTTTTCAAAGTTTTTTTGTGGTGCAGAAACCTAGGTGCGCGAGTCCGACTCGCATTTGGCCGGTTTTTTTTAAATGGAAAGTACGACATATGGCGCGCGCCAGACTGACGCAGAGGTGTAGTCCGACGGCGCCCACGGGCATTCGGATATTACGGGAGCTGCGAATACCACAACGGCCAGAATAAAGACGAAATGTTAACATGTATATGCATACATGGTGCTTGGTGAATTCCAGCTGCATTTCAAGTAGTGATTCTACCTACATCTCAACCTGAAAAAACCCCCGGCCGTTAGGACTTATTAAGCCTTTTTAGGTAAGATTTTTTTTTTATCTAATGAGAAGATTTTTTATTTTCCTTCTTTTTTGAAAGTTCTCAGCTTGAGGTACAAATGACCCCCCGAAGCTCTCCACAAAAAAAAACACCTTGTACACTTATACACGTATAGTATGGGAAAATTTACTCTATATTATAATAATGGGGTACCTACTTAGCTAAAAAAATTACAATAGTATATTGCTTTTTAGGATTTCGTATCCGGTACGGGACCCTATTACTAAGCCTACGCCGTCTGTCTGTCTGTCTGTCAGTTTGTCCGTCCGTCAGTCCGTCTGTCTGTCCGAGGGCTGTATTTCTTGAACCGCAATAGATTGTATGTAATGCACGACAATGGCCGCTCTATTTGTTTTAATTATCTGAGCACTACACGGTACGGAATGAAGGAAGCACTACTGTCGCAGTCTTACTTCAATAGGGTAACCATACATACATGGGTGAGTGGGCTCCCTTTTCGTCACATGTTGACGAAAAAATAAATCATTTAATTATCTGAGGACTACGGTACGGAATGAATGAAGGAAGCAGTACTGTCGCAGTCTTACTTCAATAGGGTAACCATACATACATGGGTGAGTGGGCTCCATTTTCGTCACATGTTGACGAAAAAATAAATCATTTAATTCATTTCATTACATCACATACTTTGAATATTGGCAAGGAGTTCATTAAGATTTTTTTTTTTTAATAAAAATATTTTATTTGATTTGATTAACACTCAAGTGTGAAAATATATTTCCGTACAAATATTTGCTTGTATTTATGACAATTTATTCCGGACAGCGTGGAGGTAATACATATGTAATCTATCTTATAAGATGTTGTCTGTGTGTGTTGTATGTTTGGCATAATATGTACATTTTTATACCAGGGGTAGAGTGAAATGAGTTTTCTCGTGACGCGTGACGCTCGCGCCTTACGTTTACACATCACCGAACACCCTGATATACTACTTTAAGTGAGCTAAGGTTTTTGTGTGTATATTCTATTACTTTAAGTGAGTTAAGCTTTTGTGTGTATATCCTATTACTTTAAGTGAGCTAAGCTTTTGTGTGTATATACTATTACTTTAAGTGAGCTAAGCTGTTGTGTGTATATATCCTATTACTTTAAGTGAGCTAAGCCTTTGTGTGTATATCCTATTACTTGTGAGCTAAGCTTTTGTATGTACATCCTATTACTTTAAGTGCGCTAAACTAGTGTATATTTATATACTTATATATATAATTTATTTCTCGAAAACGGCTCTTACGATTTGGTTGAAATTTTGTATTTAAGTAATGTAATTTTTTTTTCAAGTTTATCTAGATATTTATAGACGCCGAGCGAAGCTCGGTCGCCCAGGTGCTATACTATATCAAAATATAATTAAAAACAGACTATTCTTGTTCGCCTGCATGTACTTCTCCCACATCCCAAAGGTTATTTAGAATAGAATGCCTCGCGGCATTAAGCTCGCCTGTAGTACCTAATTTTTATTAATTGGTGTACATACAATGAAGAATATATATATATACATACATACATAGATATATAATTATTCTTTATTTATGTAAAAGATAGACACAATGATAAAACCTAATCGATTTTATATGGTTTAAAAAAAAAATCACTCATGATAACATAACATTGTTGTATGCAGAACGCATTAAATCAGGACATGTCCTGGAAAAACCAAGCGAATGGCATCCCTACACCTGACCTATGCCCGTCGCTTCTCTGCACAAAATGCCAAATGCGACATAACTCATTGGGACCAAATACCAAGCGGAACCACAAAGGTTGTTTCGCGTTTAAACTTTACTTCGATTCACCTTACAATTTCATTATATTTGTTGATTTATATGTTGATTTCTTTCATTTTATTAACCGACAAGCACATTTTACTATACGGGACCCAGGATAGGCCAGCGATATAAGTCGATAGGATAGGCTAAATAAAATTCAGTTCCGCTTACGCTAAGATGTGGCTCTCATACAAACCGAATTGTTCTGCGCGCCGAAATAAAGGTACGGTAGTGGGCTTACTTACTTTCTTCTTTTTAAATACGAATTTAACGCGAGCGAAGCCGCAGGCAAAAGCTAGTAACATAATAAAATACATATTTTTTTATAAATATTAAATCAATAGAAAATAAACCGGCCAAGTGCGAGCCGCACTCGTGCATAGAGGGTTCCGTACCAACACACAATAATGTTATTTTTTGTTGGTTGTATACTTTATGTAATTCAATCTCAAACCCTATTCAATCGACCTACCACCTGCAATCAACCGGTTCTGTAGGTATTTTATTCACAGAACTAGGAAAATGTGGTACCCAAGGTGAGAGGTGGCGAACCTATCGCCCTTTAGCACGGCATCTTGTCCTTATCCCTTAGTCTCCTTTTACGACATGCACGGGGAGAGATGCAGTGATGCTATTCTTTTTAAGTACCGGCCCACACGGTACAATAATAATACGAATAAATATTCTTGAATTTAGAACTTGAATTTGAAATACCTATATCAGATTACATCAGTGAAAACTGCAGGTTAATCGGCTTTTTTTTTTTTATGGAAACTGACACGGTTGGCTACATCACCTACAACATCCGTGATGTCAGCCCATAACACCGGGTGAACTTGGTGCCACGTCAGTGCCTCCCTTCGGTCGTGCCGGCTACACTGAACTGGACGGAAAACACAAACTATTTACATAGCCGTTTCGACCGACCTTTCATTCAGTGCGGTGGTACCAACCCGGGCGGATTAAACCCTACCACCTAGTAACATAAGAAGGGAGTCATATCCCTTAGTCGCCTTTTACGACATACACGGGAAGAGATACAGTGGGGCTATTCTTTAAAGTACCGGCCCCACACGGTACAAATCTATACGGTACGGTGCTAATTCGTTTTCTAGTTCACCCGTTACAAACATACCAATGTTGCGATTTAAAATAGTAGAGGATGTAAGTATTTAATAAAGCTACAATAGATTCATAGGTACATGGAGCCGTCAACCGGTTCAAAACGTGAAGTTATACAAAGTTAAGGTCAATGCATCGGGGACAATGGCTTGTTAGTGAAATCGGCTATCATTACATTACATTACGTAAGATCGGCTATCTCTGCCGGCCCTTAATGAAATGACAGCCATCTCTTGTTGTACCGTCGTCGGTAGGGCAGGTTGGTGCACCTATAGTTTTTTAACCGACTTCAAAAAAAGGACGAGGTTCTCAATTCGACTGTATTTTTTTTATTTTTTATTTTTATGTTTGTTACCTCAGAACTTTCGACTGGGTGAACCGATTTTGAAAATTCTTTTTTTATTTGAAAACTGGAGCTCCCGTGTGGTTTGATTTTGATTTGGTCAAGATCGTATTGGAAAGCGAGGCGGAAAATAACTGTGAAATAAAAAACTATTTAAAAACATATAAAAACCGCCTACAAAAATGTATGAAATAAAAAAAAATCGAACCCTAGAGTTGAAGGCGGGGCTAAAGCAGGCTTTCTTTCATGCATCATTTTTGCTTGCTTTAGCACCGCACCGCCTTCAACTCTAGGGTTCGATTTTTTTTTATTTCATACATTTTTGAAGGCGGTTTTTATATTTTTTTATTAAATTAGACAATTATTTGGCTATGTTTTTAGGGTTCCGCATCCGTCGTACGGGGCCCTATCACTAAGCCTACGCCGTCTGTCTGTCTGTTTGTCTGTCTGTCCGAGGGCTGCATCTGTTGAAATTGTCACAGAATATGGTGTTATTATTGCCGATATAACAACAAATAAGCAAAAGTAAAAAAATCACGGGGTTCCCATAGAATTAACTAAAAAGTGTATGCGCGCCATCTACCGAAAATACTATGAAGCATTTTAACTAATCATGAATTTTATTTAACTAATATGAAACATTTCATAAACACGCCATAGATGGGCGTGAGTGGCGCTAACCATGACATGGCGATACGGAACTCTCGATGCGCGAGTTCGACTCGCACTTGGCCGTTTTTTTTTCTATTGGCAATTAAATTAACCCCGCATACTAGGTAGTAGGTATGGCACACCGCTTTACTAGGTTGGGTATGGTTTAACCCGCCCGGGTTGGTACCCCCGCACTGAATGAAAGGTCGGCCGAGACTGGCTATTTAAATAGTTCGTGTTTTCTGTCCAGTTCAGTGTAGCCGGCACGACCGAAGGGAAGCACTGACACGGCACCCAGTTCACTAAGGTGTTATGGGCTGACATCGCGGACGTAGGAGAGGATGATTTCGCGAGGAGAGGTGATTTCAGCTCGACTGCACCATTGGCCCTCGGCACAGACACCCATGATGGCCAACCTTTGGGCTATCCTTACCTTCTATCATAAATGAGTGTGGATTGGCAGAGAATAAATAAGAATGATATAGATTTATAATTTCAATAAATTATGCAACATACATACAAATAAAGAGATACAATTCTAGAAATATATACACGAATAAAATATACAGAGAAAACTAACATTAAACTCTAATTCAGTATTCACAAATGTCAGGTTTTGTAAAAAATATGAGTAAGTCCACGAAATGATCCTCAATGCAGTCTCAACATGAACTGCCGTACAATTAATGTGGCAAGCGTAATTCAAGATGGCGTCACATGAATCCAATATGGCTGACGGCTGCCGTAAGACTCCACACAAATACCGCTGTCACTTGGAATAGCCCATTTGAAGAGGTAGGAATTCAGATATACGGAGGTAATCCGCTAATATGCAGGTGGGATGGTTTGAAAGTATAACACAGGCTGTTCTGTACTGCACGGACGGACACATTCGTTCTATCTGAGCGGCTAGGGTTTCAATCACATTGATTCGTCTCGAGAGGCTGTCAGTAGGTTTCAGCATATACAACGTGTCTCAAAACTCAACGTCAAGCGGGAACCAGGGAGTAGGCCAGTTTATGACTACCCAGGGAAAAATAAGAAAAAAAAATTTGGGTCAGTTCTTTTTTTTTTTTTTAAATTGAACTGAATATTTTTTTTGGTAAAACTAACAGGCATTCTGGTTTTATTTGGGATAGTTATCAATAGCAGATTTATTTAGGCTTCCAATAAAAAAAAATTAACAATTATATTTGCAAACATCCAAAGGTTGACTGGGAGAAATCCCTGTAAGGGATAAGTCCGCCTTTGCCCCTCATGTAAATTTCTTATTGTGTGTTTATGTTAAATGTTTTTTGGAGCAATAAAGTATTTCTATCTATCTATCTATCAAATTGATAGTCGTAGTACCTACCTCAAATGTTGTACGAGATGTAAATTTTTAACGTTTTTCAAAAAATACTCATATCATAGCTGTTTTTCTTATTTTTCCCTGGGTAGTCATAAACTGGCCTACTCCCTGGTTCCCGCTTGACGTTGAGTTTTGGGACACTGTGTATATATATTTTTTTTTTATGTAATCTGGTATGGGTGGCTGAGTCGGGGGATGCTCCGACCAGCATACACATACACGCTGACTGAAATTTCCAGCAGTGGGCGCTTACACAAAGTTTGATAAATATATTTCTTTCATGCGCACGAGTTGATCGATGCTTCATGGATGCTTCGGATTCAATGTAAAGTGTAAAATTGTAGACCCCTTACCATCTAACTGGGTTAAGCCCGTTCGGATCGCTACCACCTCACTGAATGTGGGTCGGTCGAAACGGCTATGGAGAATAGTCCGTGCTTTCAGGCAAATTCCGTGTAGCCGACACGTCCAAAGGGAAGTACTAGCATGGCATATAGTTCCGTCCTGACGTCACAGGTTGCGTAACCAACAATGACACAAAATGCTCACGACAAGAGGGACGTCGGACCTTCCCCGCGCCAGCGTTCCACGATATTAGTAAAAACGTACCAATAACATTCGTCGCCCGCCCGCTGGCCACATAGCGTCAACCTTCCCCCACCCGATACCATCCAATCAGAGCGCGCGCCGTCCCCTCCGCTACCCGCGGAGCTCGGCGACGCTGGTTCTCATATAAGCATTGGACAGTCCTACGTCCCTACCTCTTCTAACGTTCATGGCTCACGAAATGTATACCCGTGCAATGGAACACGCTGTACAACAGGACCGCACGGAGATTATGCCCGCAATGTGGGCTCCTAAAGCTCGTCCGCTGCGAGCCACAGGACAATGTCTGCAGGACACTGCACGGACTATTATTACAATTATAAAAGCACGTGTATATTACGTTTAATTACGGACACAACGACACTTGGATGAGGTAAGCCGTGAGATGAGACACTTTTTACGCGTAAGCCGAGTGATTACGAATTATATTTTATTTTATACTAGCTTTTGTCCGCCTCTTCGCTCGCGTTAAATTCGTATTTAAAAAGAAGAAAGAAAGTAAGCCCGCTACCGTACCTTTATTTCGGCGCGCGGAACAATTCGGTTTGTATGAGAGCTACATCTTAGCGTAACCGGAACTGAATTTTTTTTTACCCTATCCTGTGTCGCGGTTATTAAATGTTCTTGTACTAAGTTTCATCGAATTCGGATTATCGGTTTAAGAGTTATGGAGGAACATACATTAATACAGAAAATATTTCTAAAACACGCAAATTTAGTATTAGTATATATATTTTTTTGACACCTACAATATCCGTGATGTCAGCCCATAACACCGGGTGATCTAGGTGCCATGTCAGTGCTTCCCTTCATTTCGTGTCGGCTACACTGGACTGGATGGAAAACACTAACTATTTACATAGCAGTTTTGGACGACGTTTCATTCATTGCGGTGGTATCAACCCGGGCGGGATAAACCCTACCACCTAGTAAGGTAAGAAGGGAAGAGACCTACAGTGTTACGTGGAATCCGAACCACGGTCAGCCTCCAACGGTCGAGCGGTCACCCATCCAAGTACTGACTGCGCCCAGGTGTGCTTAACAGCAGTCGACTGACCGCACCACTGAGCTACCGAGGAGGCTGATATGTACCGCGCATTGAGGTCGGAAGTGAATGCATTTGAAAAAAATCTACCCATTGTTTTATCGCGAGCGGAGCCGCGGGCGCAGTTGTTTATGGAAAATTATCCCTAATTTTGACCACATAGTGAATTATTTGTGTGACCTGTGGTATACCGTTGGAAAGGGCGTAAACTAGCGAACTTTTTAAAAGAAAATGAAGCACTCAATTGCTGTTAAGACTGTTATATTTTTACTAGTCCTCGGTACTTCGTGAGGCCATAACACATTTTCATGGTATTAACTTCATAAAATATTATTTTTTGTAGAACAAGGATACATCGCAAAATTCAATAAATTTTATTTCGTACTGATACAATCATAAACAAAAAAGTTACAAGGGTTTAAGGCTGGGATTTTGGTAATTTTCAAAAATAAAGAAAAAAAAATCGTATCTCGATACCACGTGACATCTGACAAAAGGTGTCATGGGTCAAATCAAAACGTTGCAAATGACCCCACTTACCTAAAAAAAAAATTGTCGGTCGATGTGCCGAACAACCTGTATATTAAAATGTTCCCCTGATGACATATACGGAGGTTACACGCTAGGTTTTCC
The DNA here is from genome assembly GCA_946902875.1 of Nematopogon swammerdamellus. Lineage (NCBI taxonomy): Eukaryota > Metazoa > Arthropoda > Insecta > Lepidoptera > Adelidae > Nematopogon > Nematopogon swammerdamellus. Next base: position 13,453,125 of record OX336359.1, read on the forward strand.
ATCAGTTCAGTCCGTGACCTTGGTCACGACCAGATTGACGCCAGACTGACGCCAGTCGTAAAATGCATTCGCACTATCAGTCTGCCATCAGTCTAGTATCAAAATATTTTAAAATCCATCAGTCTGGTCCATCAGTCCAAACCATCCTTCCATCAAAGTAGATTAAACGGTCAGTCTGGACCATGGTTTAACCAGACTGATGGACTGAACTGATGAAAAACCTAGCGTGTAACCTCCGTCATACGAGGTCTTCACTTATGGCTGTCGATAAGGCAGCGTTTATATTATAACACATGCCCCCCGTAAACCGGCAGTGTGAGCGCGGCTTTACAGCGCGTGCGAACTCGTTGATAACCTTATCAGCGGCAGTTGCGGACCGGTCGCACCACTCATCCTCTGTCGGTGTGACCATGGCTTTACGAGTAAAGGGGACACGGAGAAAAAAAATATTTTAAACAACATTGATTGTCATGATTTTTTTACAATCAATAATTAATTAATGAAGCATAAATGAAATCTTAGTAGAAAATTATGCAAAAGAACATTTATTATTTGGAAGAAATCCGCTTGAATTTGTCCTATTTTTAACCCACGACGAAAAATGAGGGGTTCTATAATAAGTTTAACTGTGTGTGTTTAATGTGAGGGTGGTTGTATGGATGCACAGAACACCGTTGTATGTGTGTGTGGGTGTGTCTGTCTGTGTCATCGTAGCTCGCAAATGGATAAATCTATTTGGATGCGATTTTTTTATTAGAAAGCTGGTTTAATCGGGATGGTTGTTAGCTATGTTTGTAATCAAGAAATCAAGTAATTAAGAAATAAAAAAATTATTATCTTCAAAAGTGGACCGATTTGCATGCGGTTTTTTTTAAAGCTTGATGTAAAAAACAAAATAGGATAAATTCAACACTACCATTTCAATGATAAATAAAGAATAAAGTGCGAAAACTAAAACATCGAATGACATTTTTGAAATTGTAAAAACACATATACATTTTTTTTCGTACGCAGTACCGGGATGACCCTGGGCGGGAACGAGTTCAGCAACTTCGCAGCGAGACTACGGTGGTGCCGAAGACTACAAGGAATGGATTAAAAATATTTACATGCATGGCATAGTAATGTGCATAATAATTTGGTAATGCACCAGATTAATTCTGGTATTTTCACGTTTGAAAAAAGAAAAAAAAATGAAAGGGTGATACCGAGACCAATGTACCGCGTACTCGTAGCTATAGGGACACCCTATTTAACGGTACCGGTGGTTTTGTATAAAAATAAAGGTTCACTGACACATACAGGAACGTGATCACCCCGCGTGCGTGATTACAGCCCCACCATCTATCGAGAGCTACGTGCGCGCGGGCACAGCGGGACCAGCAGCGCTGGCTAGGTGGTGGTTTGGCTGGCCGGCATGCCAGACCGGTGTGATTACTACTATCGTGTTGAATGGACAGCGCATTTCATTATGTCATCGTGTGATTTCCGGCTGTGCAAGTCTACCAGACGTATTGAAGAACGTAATTTATTCCAACAGGAATGCAGATTTCAGATTTCACATTTCAGATTTATTTATTCATCTTTGGACACAAGGTGCCTCTCAGCACTTCGAGGTTTCTTAGGCAACAAACCAAAGGGAAGCCATAGCATGACACCTAGTTCCCATAGAAAAAGGGTAGAGGGATAACATCACGGGTGTAATATAAAGTGGTGTAGCCAATCGTGGTTGGCTTCAATGAAAACCGTATACATACAATTTTACGAAAAAATGTGGCTATATTATATCACGAACATCGTGACAACAATTTGTGGATTTTAGAAAAAAAAAGAAAAACTAATCAGGGCAACATGTCAGCCTCGATAGCTCAGTGGTGCAGACAGTCGACTGTTGCTATTGATTGTTAAGCAACGCTGGGCGCGGTCAGTACTTGGATGGGTGACCTCTCGACCGTGAGGTGAGGCTGACCGTGGTTCGGATTCCACGTAAAACTTTAGGTCCCTTCCCTTCTTTCCTTACTAGGTGGTAGGCTTCAACCCGCCCGGGTTGGTACCACCGCACTGAATGAAACGTCGGTCGAAACGGCTATGTAAATAGTTTGTGTTTTCCGTCCAGTTCAGTGTAGCCGGCACGACCGAAGGGAAGCACTGACATGGCACCTAGTTCACCCGGTGTTTATGGGCTGACATCACGGATGTTGTAGGTGATGTAGCCAACCGTGCCAGTTTCCATAAAAAAAAAAAATATAAAAAAGTAATCAGGGCAACATGTAATTGGACATGATTTCGCCATAGTCGGGAAAAGAGGACTGGAGGAATAAAATATGGACCAGAAATTATACGCCCGCAACGTACGTGCGTGTGTATGTATGCAGGAGGGGTCTACGGATTCCGGTAGTGTGAACAGGTCTTGAATGTAGTTTTTTCCTCTGCTGATAACTGATGGCTGGGTCCAGGAAATGAACCGGCTTATCCGGTGTAGGTAAGTACGGTCAGCTTGTAAATTAGCCTACTTGCATACAGTGCGCATGGAAAAGGTGGTTTTTGGGGTTCCGTATCCATACGATAAGCCTATTGCTAAGCCTACACCGTCTGTCTGTCTGTTCGTCCATCCGTCCGATGGCTGTATCTTTAGAAACGTAATAGCTGTCCGGTTGAAATTTTAATAGAATATGTGTTATCTTGGCGAATACACATTAAATAATAAAACATGGAAAAAGTAAAAAATTTAGGAGACCACCTTTAATTTTTTACTTTATTTTTTTATTTTTTTTTATTTTATTTAATTATTATTATAAATTTTTTTTTTACTTTTTTTTATTTATTATTTTTTATTTTTATTTATTTATTTATTAATTTATTTTTTTTTTACCATACAAGAAACGTGTTTTTTCATTTTTTTTTTGTGGTTCGGAATCCTCGGTGCGCGAGTCCGACTCGCACTTGGCAGGTTTTTTGTTTTTAGTTTACCTACATTTTCCAAGGTTGGTAAAATATTGTTTTACGGAACCTGAAATGATTGGCTAAATCACCCGCGACGTCAGCCAATAACCGCTCGATGAACTAGGTGTCATTTGTGTGTTTTCCCCTCTGATCCTGCCGGCCACACTGAACTGGGCGGAAAACAAGACCTATTTCGATAGCCGCTTCGACCGGGCTTCATTCAGTTTTTTTTATGGAACCTGACTCGGTTGGCTACATCACCTACAACATCCGTGATGTCAGCCCATAACACAGGGTGAACTAGGTGCCATGTCAGTGCTTCCCTTCATTTCATGTCGGCTACACTAAACCGGACGGGAAACACGAACTATTTACATAGCCGTTTCGACCGACGTTTCGTTCAGTGCGGTGGTACCAACCCGGCCGGGAGAAACCCTACCACCTAGTAAGTTCGTTGTTATCTGTGGTTCGGTTTAAAGAATCTTTGTTATCTCAAAGAACGTGTGAACATTCACTTGCAGAGATTTTATTATAAGTTGTTACAAAGGAAATACTTTAAATTAAATTTAAAACTAAACATACAGGATGTTTGATGACTATAGGTCATAAAGCTAACCAGGTACTCCTGAGCCTATTTGAAGCAAAAAAGTTACATGACATTTTGTTCTACGGTTAACTTTTGTTTTTTTTAGTTTAGTATGGAAAAAAAAAAGTTCACCGTAGAACAAAATGTCATCTAACTTTTTTTGCTCCAAATAGGCTCAGGAGTACCTACCTGGTTTGTTTTATATTATGTTATGTATGACCTATAGTCATCGAACAGCCTGTATGTAATGTAAAACAAATTTATGTACTAGACGTATGATTGGTAAAGCTATAATTAATCAAACAAAAAAATTAAGTAAACAGACGGACAGACCAACAGACAGACAGACAGATTTGAAATATTGATAGGATGCGTTTACGAACGTAAGTATAAAACTTTTGGTATGTTGATGGTTGGTGGTTGGTATCGAGTAAGGTAAGAGAATTGAACCTACAGTTTGAACGCGGAATCTGAACCACGGCCAGGCTCACCCGCTAGTTGTACAAAAACGTATCGTAATTATCTCCAGGAAGCGGCGCGGGCGGACGGATCGGCGGTACAGAGCACTGCCTGGAGAAGTCATTACTACATCCTCTTGAACTTAATGTAGGTAGGTAGGTACCGACATGTTTTACTGCTCGGTTTACTGTTAACCTCGCTGTTAACTTAATTCTAATAGGTTAGGTAGGATACGGAAATTGTAGGAAAGTATTAACAGGCCCTGTCAACTCGTATTCACCCGTACTCCTCTTTCAAGGCGCCGCTTTCGCTGGTTGGAGTAGGATGCAACACAATGAATCAATCAAAAAAGCGGCCAAGTGCGTGTCGGGCCACGCGCAGTGTAGGGTTCCGTAGTTGCGGAACCCTATCAAAATACATTATTTGATTATTTGTATAATTTTGTAGGGGAAATAAATGAATGTTAATTTGAAAAAGTTCTTCAACAGTGAAATGATGGCTGTCGTCCGTACATTTTTTAAGTTGGTCGACTATTACTCGTCAACCTGTACAGCCTACTTAGCTGTGATAGTTTTCCTTTTAATTTCGATATATATACTACTGCGGTGAATTTTTTCACATTTCTAATAACAACCGTTTAGCTGGCAGGGGGGGGGGGACACTTGACTCTAACAAAAATTTGCACTTAAAAGCTTAATAATTCGCAAACGGATCCCTAAATCGAAAAATGCTTTTCACAAACTCGCAATATTTTCCAAAGACCTATCCAACGATATCCCACACGATGGGGTAAACGTGAAAAAAAAAATTCATCCCCACTTTTCGTGTAGGGGAGGTACCCTAAAAAAAAATTATTTCAATTTTTTTATTTTACCACTTTGTCGGCGTTATTAATATTAATACCCATACCAACTTACAACTTTCTAATACTAAGGGTCTCTGAGCTAAGCCGCGGACAGACAGACGGACGGACAGACGGACAGACGGACGGACATGGCGAAACTATAAGGGTTCCTTGTTGACTACGGAACCCTAAAAATTATGTTTCTAATTTTTTATTCCAAAACTACGGATAAATGTTTAGCCCAAATGCATCTCTCCCCGTGCATGTCGTAAAAGGCGACTAAGGGATAAAGACAAGATTCCGTGCTAAAGGCCGACAGGATTGCCACTTCTCACCTTGGCACGGTACTTCCACCGCGTCATGCAGCAGGTGGGTCTTCTTGCCTTACTTGCTGCTTGATCGATTGAATCTTGTTCGAATACTTTGCGAAACGTGGTGGTCAGTGTTGTGCTGTAATTGACCAGAGTTCTTGCAGCACAACACCGATTACTCTGTTTACCCCGATTGTCGGAATTAAGCGAGTGTGATATTTTTTTAAATTTTTTTTTATGGAAACTGACACGGTTGGCTACATAACCCACAACATCCGTGATGTCAGCCCATAACACCGGGTGAACTTGGTGCCACGTCAGTGCTTACCTTCGGTCGTGCCGGCTACACTGAACTGGACGGAAAACACAAACTATTTACATAGCCGTTTCGAACGACCTTTCATTCAGTGCGGTGGTATCAACCCGGGCGGGATAAACCCTACCACCTAGTAATATAAGAAGGGAGTCATATCCCTTGCCTTTTACGACATACACGGGGAGAGATGCAGTCTATCTATCTTCCACTGTAAGTCTAAACATACTACTCAACGAAATAAGTTAATTAAAAATATATATTCTAACACAACCCAACCGTTATGTACTAGTATATCTCTGCCTACAGTACTCACCCTGTTCCTATTTATAATGAGGCCGGTTCGTTAGTGGCTTAAACTGCAGTTTAAACTATAACCACGGGTTCATGCAACCTCCCATTCAAGTTGTCTCTAATCTCTTCCGTACAACTCAATACTTTCGATCCGTGCGACTTCCACACGAAATACGGTCCAGACACATTTGCCAGACAGATGGACGGTGTTAATCCAGATAATTTTGCCAGATGGACTGAGTTCATAAAAAAAACCACCAAACAGATATACTGTGTAAAACAAGGGTTTAACCCACTCGGGTTGGTACCGGCGCACTAAATGAGAGGTCGGTCGGAACGGCTATGTCAATAGTACACGCTTTTCGTCCAGTTCAATGTAGCCGGCACGACCAAAGCGTAGTGCGACCCTGTAGTGTACCATGTAGGTGACACGTCAGTTCACCAAGTTGTTATTGGTTGACATCACGGATGTTGTAGGTGATGTAGCCAACCGTGTCAGTTTCCATGAAAAATATTATTATAATTTTTTTATAGTAAGCGCGACATGTGGCACCGTTTCACTTACGAGTAGGTGACTTACGATGCCCATGGGCATTCTGTGATGCACGGGGATTACCAATGCCATGCCGGCCTGATAGGAGCCTATTCACGCCCCTCTTGAAAACCCCCAGGCTGTACTTGGGAGGAAATAGATGAGCAGGGAGTGCGTTCCACATTTTCCCGGTTCTGTGAATGAAAGACCTACAGACAAAGAGAGAAAGAAACACCTACAAATTAATTAAATTAATACTTTAGGTATCTTCCTACACTTGTACATAATCCGGGAGGACTGGAGGAAAATGAGAGAGGCATACGTCTAGCAGTGGACGCTTACACGCTGACCGACTGACTGACTTACTTGTTCTTTCTTGACTTATTTTTTCTGTTTTACATAAAAAAAAAAATTATCTTTTTCAATTACTAAAGTTCAAGCGTCTGGCTAGTAAATATCAGTGTTTTTTTGTCCGTCTGGATTTCGTGTGTTTCTGCTACGCTTTGGTTAATTGCAATCTTAAGTAGTTTGCTTTTAGCTAAAACTAATTTTCTGCCAACAGAGAGAGCTGGATGCTGTGTTATTAGAAATTCTAATGATTTTAATTAAGACGATGATAGTGGGCTGATGATTTTGAAATGGCGCACCGGCGCGCGGCGGCGGCGCGCAGCGCCGTTTTGCATTATAATATCGAGTTTTGGTTAGATTAAAGCTAGATACGTAATACCGCAATTTAGAGATAGACTATGACTATAGACAGATGTGATACAGAACCCTCCGTACCGCGTGGGGCCGCTACTTAAAAATAATAGCCCCACTGCAACTCTCCCGGTGCATATCGTAAAAGGCGACCAAGGGATAAGGACAAGGTGCCGTGCTAAAGGGCGACAGGATAGCAACCTATCACCTTGGCACGGTCGTCTTCGTGCCTTACTTGCTGCTTGATAGTTATCTTGTCGTAATACATTGGCTAAACGTGGCGGTCGGTGTTGTGCTGAAACTTACAAGAGTACTTGTGGCACAACACTGATTATTCTGCTTAACCCGATTGTCAGGATACAGCGCGTGGTATGTATGTACAGAACCATTCTTAACTGGAGTTACGATACGAGTCCTCTTTATCTTGCAGTGTGAGTAGTTAACTTTATTTAAAGAGACCCACGTTTTTTACTAAGCCTACTAAGTCTGTCTGTCTGTCTTTCTTCGTGTCTGTTCGCGGGGGTTCCCATAGAAGAAACTAAAATAAAAAGTGTATGCGCGCCATCTACCGAAAAGACTATGAAGCATTTTAACTAATCATGAATTTTAACTAATATGAAGCATTTCATAAACACGCCATAGATGCGTGAGTGGCGCTGGCCATGCATGGCGATACGGAACCCTCGGTGGGCGAGTTCGACTCGCATATGGCCGGTTTTTTTTTCTAGCCGACCAGATAGTTTAATAACCGGGACCTTAAAACGTAGATCGTATCGATTACAACGACAGGAATAGAAAGCAACGGTGAAGTATAATAATTATGTGAATGTCGCCTTGTCTTGTCTGTCTGTCAGTCGGCCTTGTCAGTCTGAGCGTGTGTGCGAGTGCAGTATGTACTGCGCTTGTAGCAATCACTATCAACGCGGGTAGCGTTGGCAAATTCATTCGGTAGACGTTGAAAGTTTCAAATATTTTTTTATGGATAGCGCGGCATGAGGCATCGTTTCACCTACAAGTAGGATGTGTCTAACGATGCCCATGGACATTCTGTGATGCACGGGGATTGCGAATGCCATGCCGCCGTCCTGACAGGGGCATTTTCACGCCCCTTTTGAAAAACCCCAGGCTGTACTTAGGAGGAAATAGATGGTTAGAAAAAAGATTGTTTTATTAAGTGGATGGTCGTACTTATCGTATGTACTGTAAGTAAAAGTAAAGTAAAAGTTAACCTGTGTGTAACAGTAGGTAACTTGCATTGTACGGGGTCAATGACCGTACTATGTTCAAACGCAGAACATCTGTTTGTTGTAAGTAAGTCACAACGTCACTATGATTGGTTTTTACAGCAACTTATTTGATTTTATTTTTTTGTTAGGAGAAAAAATTATCCAATAAACATATGTTTTTTTTGCGTAAAGTGTTTGTTTGGGTGCCTATGTAACCCTCCCCAAGTTAATGACATGACTAACGAAACACCTTATATACATTTTGGTTACAGTTAATTTTAGATACATACACTATTAATACAATTTTTTTTTTATGTAATCCGATATGGGTGGCTGAGTCGGAGGGGTCAAAGCGCATGCTCCGACCAGCCAATATCAACTCCGAGAAGGTACGGTACCGTGTGTGTACCGGTTTTTTTTTTTTAATGAAATGAATTTACTAAGAAAATGGACTAAGAATACAGATAAATACATATGATATTACATATATTATATACGTAAAAAATTTTGCTTGGTTTCTTTTCATGTGCTTACGCGATTTTTTAAATTTCTAACTTTATGATCAAAATATTTTTTTAGTTTGCTAAGAATGCATTTTTAAAGGTAACTTTATAATAATCTGATTACATGAATTGCATTAATTAATAATTCAAAATTAATATTAAATTTTGCTCAATTTATTAGGGTTTGCAAATCTGCTAGCGTGAAATCTTACTGAGCGTACCATTGGTCCCTCGGCGCAGCCACATCTGCTGGTTACCATAAAAAAAATTTTTTACTACTGAAAAATTGTGGTGCACACTTGTATACTTTCTTGTTGTGCAACTCGTACATATACAACACTTAAATCAACTGCACTAGTTCAACATCAAAGATCTTGATCCGTAAGTACCGATAGTACAGTTGACACCAAAAAGGAATACAAAATTAGGTTTTAATTTTTTTATATTGCGAAACTTCTGACCGAAACTAAAAAAGTAAAAAGCTACGGATTTAGATATATGTATATTCAACAAATAAAATATATTTTTTCCAAAGCCTTGATTTGGTCGTTAAAATGATTCGTCATTAATCATTATATTAGATAACTAATTAATATTTCATTGATCAAATAATTTCCGGGCTTAATCGATTTAACCGAATTCTTCAAAAAAGGGCCATTCTTCAATAAAGGAGGTTATTAGGTTTCATGATAAAATTATAAATAATAAAAAAATACATTTTTCTTAAAGAACTTGACCTGATTGAGCACACACCTAATACACTCACGACGTCGTCAGCCCACCACACCTCAGTGAGCTAGGTGCCGTGTCAGTGCTTCCCTTTGATCGTGCCGGCTACACTAAACTGGACGGAGAACACGAACTATTTTCATAGCCACTTCGACTGACCTTCATTTAGTGCGGTGGTATAAATCTGGAGAAACCTACAGTTTTACGTGGAATCCGAACCAAACATTTAAATGTAAACATAAAAAAAAAAAAAAAATTTATAATAAAAATCGTCCAGAGATAGATAAAAAAAAAATTCCAGTAAATTTAAATCAAATTAGTTAGAAAAATTTGAGAGTCAATAGATTTGTCAGTAAATGAAAATATCATAATAAAAGCTTAAAATTTTTTTAAAAGTAAAATTGAAAAACACATTCCAGTGTGAAAAAGGCACTGGCAAAGTAGCGGTACTATAGTTTTTACCTTTTTAGAAAATAAATCTTGTACGGTTTCCTCTCAAACAGCGCGTCGTTTTTCTGAAAATAAAGAAAACATCGATGTAAATAAAATATTAAGCGTTACCAAACTCTACATAGACATTATTTTTAAACACAACAGCTTTAGTCACGGTTCTTCACGAGCTATGTGGCTCGACGTTTCGGGCCAAGCGTATGGCCCATCATCATGAGCATTGAGACGTATCACGCTACGTTTAGCAATGTATTAGTACAAGATAACTATCAAGAAGCAGGTAAGGCACGAAGACCCACCTGCTGCACCGTGCCAATGTGAGAGGTGGCTATCCTACAGCCCTTTAGCAAGGCACCTTGTCCTTATACCTTTAGTTGACTTTTACGACATGCACGGGGAGAGATGCAAGAGAGTCACCGAGAGTATCCACGGCGGAGGCGTAGAACTCATTATTATTTAATCTTTTGATTTTCTTTTGAAGAAAAAAAGAAGAAGAATTCAATTTCAATTATTTAGTTTTGTCAACCTCGGTAGCTCATTGGTGCGGTCGGTCGACTGTCGGTCGGATAATAAGCACATCTGGGCCGTCAGTGGATTGACGGGTGCCCGCTCGACCGTTGGAGGCTGACCGTGGTTCGAATTCCACGTAAAACTGTAGGTCCCTTCCTTTCTTACCTTACTAGATTGGTACCACCGCACTGAATGACAGGTCGGTTGAAACGGCTATGTAAATAGTTCACGTCTTCCGTCCAGTTCAGTGTAGCCGACATGAAATGAAGAAAAGCACTGACAGGGCACCTAGTTCAGCCGGTGTTATGACATCACGGATGTTGTAGGTCATGTAGCCAACAGATGTATTCATCGCAGAATGCACAAAAAGCGGCCGGCTAGCATAAAGGTCAAACGATGATCGATCAATGGATTTGTGTCGACATAGGTAAGTCTATTGTTGACACAAGTCGTTGGCAGACGTTAGGCAAGACGTATCTCTGTATCGGTATACCAGAGGGCATATAACTTGGTTGGACCAGTGCAGTAGCCGGATTTTAGGGTGTCTTTGGTGGAGGGCGCGGGATGCGACGGAGGGGAGAGCGCCTGCTGACCGCGTGATTGGGTGGCCAGTCGCCCGCCACCCTCTGCGCGCGCGCGGTGCAGGTGGCGAGACTGAAAATTTTTTTCTTCTTCTTTTGGCAATCGTTTTTTAAGATATTTTGGTCAGTGTCATGTGTATGACACAAAAAAAACCGCATGCAAATCGGTCCACTTTTTAAGATAATAATTTTTTTTATTACTTAATTACTTGATTAGAAACATAGCTAAGAACCATCCCGATTAAACAAGCTTCCTAATAAAAAAAACCCATCTAAATCGGTCGATCCGTTTGGGAGCTACGATGCCACAGACAGACAGACACACACACACACACGTCAAACTTATAACACCCCTCCGTTTTTTTTATCAAAAGCTTGGTTCTTTCTAATGAATTTTTGCACTAAAATATAATATAATATAAAGGGATGAGGGAGACTTGGTGGTACGGAACCATCGGTGCGCAAAGCACGACTCGCACTTGGCCGGTTTTTTAAAAGACATAAAAATGAAAATAGTGCCTATAACACGGGCATACTCACCATACATAAACTTAAAAAGAAAAAAAAAACAGTAACTTCGCGAGACGCCCCGGAGCAGCCATTTTGAAAACGTCCACTCGCGTCGTTAAATGCAATATTTATGCTTCAGTAAAACTCGGACCCTTAAGACTTAAGTCCCTATAAGATAGGAACAAACGAAAGTGCCGGGGCCCGCTTGTTCAAGAGAAACCCCTCATAACTAATACGTTATGGTGTAATACGTTTTATTCAATACTGGCTTTTTCTTGCGGCTTCGCTCGCGTGGAATTCGGATTTTAAAAAATTAAGTAAGTACGATAGAAGGCCGAGCTGCGTTCCTGCGTTGCCTTTATTTCGGCGGGCGGAACAATTCGGTTTGTATGAGAGCCACATCTTAGCGTAACCGGAACTGAATTTTAATTCGCCTACCTTGTGTCCCGTATAGTAAAATGTGCTGGTACTAAGTTTCATCGAATTCGGATGATCGGTTTAAGAGTTGTGGAGTTCCACCATTTAACTTTACGGGATACAGAATAGGCTAAATCAAAATCAGTTCCGGTTACGCTAAGATATGCTAGGCTTATTTCACGCGGGCGAAGCCGCGGGGAAAAGCTAGTAATTAATATGATTCTAGTCTTAATTTTGTTTTATTTGAAAATGGTAATAAAAATAAATTATTTTATAAGTTTTATCACGACATTTTGCTTCTACATTTTCCGAAAATCCATCCACTTGGATTATGAACCGTAGACAGTTTGGCCTACATACACACGACAAGGCACCTCATTAGGATTTATCTATTCCACTGTCAGTGTACATAAAAACATCAATACTAATGATACATCTGTAAGGGATAGACGATTTTTAGAAATATTTTCCGTATGTCTGTATGTTCCTCCATAACTCTTAAACCGATCATCCCAATTCGATGAAACTTAATACAAGCACATTTAACTATACGCGACACAGGATAGGCTAAATAAAATTCAGTTCCAGTTACGCTAAGATGTGGCTCTCCTCTCATACAAAGCGAAAAGTTCCGCGCGTCGAAATAAAGGTAGAGAGCGTTCCATATAAAAGTTCCCTTCGCCGTTATGTTGGCTCCACTGTCTATCTGTCAAAACAGCGTTGAGGGTTGCTATGTGTACAGATTTACCCGTAATTATCAGTATTTACCGTATTTATTATACGGTAAATACGGATTACATTATTAGGTAATATAATCTTCACAATCTGGCAACAGGAATTGAAGCACTGACAGTGACACTGGCAGTGGAGCCAACATAACGGCGAAGGGGAAGATTTAGTTGGAACGCTCTATAGTGTGCTTGCTTGCTTTCTTCTTTTTTAATTTGAATTTAACGCGGGCGAAGCCGCGGACAAAAGCTAGTACTATAACAATTTCGCTCTACGGAGCCACACGGTGTGCGGTCGGAGTGCGCACTTGGTTAGATTTTATCCGCACAATAAATCGATTTGCTATTGCCACAAGAAATATTAATAGTGACAAGAAATATATATTGCCTGTGACACCAGCAAGTGGCTTAGAAGAACGATTTTGCTATAAAAAGTACGCTAAAAATAAAACAGCTTAAGCCTCTACCGCTCGGGTCATCTGTACCGTAGGATTGATGCAGACATAAGAAAAGTTAATGATAAGTATAGGCAATGTTCTAGGTTTTCAATCGGCAGGATTATCTGTAATGAACCTCAACGTTGAAACATTAAGTATTTTTAACCGACTTCAAAAAAGGAGGAGGTTCTATGTTCGGCTGTATGTATTTTTTTTTTTTATGTATGTTCAGCAATATCTTCCCCAATTGTGAACCGATTTCGATGATTCTTTTTGTGTTCGGTTCAGTCTAGCTCCAGGGTGGTTTGGTCAAAGCGAGGCGGAATCGCGAGGCCGAAGGCCGAGCGATTCCGCCGAGTACATTAATAGCAAATAAAAATTACTAAAAAAACTGTGAAATAAAAAACTATTTAAAAAAATATAAAAACCGCCTTCAAAAATGTATGAAATAAAAAAAAAAAAAATCGAACCCTAGAGTTGAAGGCGGTGGTGCTAAAGCAAGCAAAAATAACCGACCGCCTTCAACTCTAGGGTTCAATTTTTATTTTTTTATTTCATACATTTTTGAAGGCGGTTTTTGACTAATAAATAAGTAAGTCAAAGAGCTAATGTGAGTGTGTGTATCACTGTTAAAATGTTATTGTATAATCTGTAGGGCTGGCTGGACTTAAATACAGCGCTGAATCTTCAATAGATTCAGCACAGGCTGTGTCCAGTCCTTTTTTTCTCTTCATAGTTATAGTTATCTAGTTTAGGTGTTGTAGGTATGTACTTAAACTTGAAGTGAAAAATAAATATTTCTTATTCTTATTTCGCTCGATAGAAAAAAAAATCCACACATTCCTCTATTTTTGCGGCAATTTCTTTTGTAATAATATAAAGAATTAATGTATATATTTTTTAATTTTTCTCCAAATACAATATTATATTATTTAGTGAGGCACGAATTGAAATATTAACAAAGCTCAAATGTTTCATACTTATTAAAATGAAAACGATTTGCGCGATATTCGCATTCGCTTTGTCTTATCGTAAGCGCCTTGCGGCGATTCCATCCCGCTCTAGTAAAGAGGAAACTGCCTAAAGAGGAAACGAGGGGCGGCGCCCCTGTCCCCGCTACCCGCAATGTTTCAGCTCATATTGTATGCGTTCTACAGCAAATAGAAATATCAAATAAAATATTATCTATTATTTCTAATTCTGCAATGAGATTATTATTTACCTAATGATTAATTACATGAAATACATTAAATAACTATTTTTATATTTATTTGTATATAATATTCTAGATATTTAGTAATTTATATGTATTAAACATGTATGGCTTATATTTTACTAGCATGTACTTATATGTATGTATTAATAAGTATTCTTATTATTATTTTTATCTTCAATTGTCACGCAACTCTTTTGCTACTACCTACTTACATTCCACTATAATAACGAATCTCAAACATCCAAAGGTTGACTGTAAGAAATCTCTGTAAGGGATAAGTCCGACTTTGCACCTTATGTAAATTTTCCAATGTATTTGTTACTGTTTAATGTTTACTGGAGCAATAAAGAATTTTCTATCTATCTATCTATCTAAATAAATAATACCTACTATTGTCACATTAATTATAAAAAAGTCAATACTATTCTTCAATAAAATTTAAAGAGTAGATGCAGTTATAATACCTACCAGTACATCAGAATTTAACCTTAAATGTTGCCACAAAAGGCGAGCTTATTGTCATAAGGCATTTTGTTCTAGATCAACTTTGAGTTGTAGGAGTGTACGTAGGTACAACCTGTAGAACGTTGAACGAAGGTCGGTCGAAGCGACTACAAAAAGAGTAAACAATTTCAGTCTTGTTCAGTGTAGCTGGCACGACCGAAGGGAAACACTGGCATGGCACCTATAGTTCACCAAGGTGTTATGGGCTGACATCGCGAATGTAGTAAGTGTTCTAGCCAACCGTGTCAGTTTCCATAAAAAAATTCATAAAAAATAAATAACAGCGTTGTGCACACAGAGCATGGAATACCGCGCGTGCCCCCTCCTAGAGACGCCCTAAGCGATAATTTTTGAAACCCAATAATCGTACGCAGAGCTGCTAGCGCTTCGTATGTGTGTGTGTGTGTTAGTATCGACACTACACACAAAGAGGAGGAAGTAAGCCACACGCACAAAACAAATGCACACGCACAACACACATATGTAAGTCATAGGCCACGCCCACGGGCTTCAACGCCGTTGTAGGGAAATCGCGCTCAGGGCGTCTCTAGGAGGCGCGGCGCGCGGTATTCCATGCTCTGTGGTTGTGCACGTAAAAATAAAATAATAAACAAATTGATGTTAATTTGTAGCATTAGAGCGGACAAAATCAATATTTACATCGTAGTATAGTCGAAACAATTTGCAATTCATTTCGATGAATTGGAATTTCTTCATCGACAAGTGCTATAATAGAATCTCTTATTCTTTTTTTACTCATTACATCCAATTCTGTTCATACAAATCGCTATTTACCGAAAAAAAAAGATCAATCTATTTTATCAGGCGGGTCGCTTGCGCATTACACGATAACCGCACGGCAACGGTAGCGTGACGACCACGGCACAGCAGCACGGCAGAATAACGAAAATGTATGAAATATATAACCGATTTAAAAGCAGTGACAACTTTTTTTTTTTTTTATGGAAACTGACACGGTTGGCTACATCACCTACAACATCCGCGATGTGAGCCCATAATACCGGTTGAACTTGGTGCCACGTCAGTGCTTCCCTTCGGTCGTGCCGGCTACACTGAACTGGACGGAAAACACAAACTATTTACATAGCCGTTTCGACCGACCTTTCATTCAGTGCGGTGGTACCAACCCGGGCGGGATAAACCCTACCACCTAGTAATATAAGAAGGGAGTCATATCCCTTAGTCGCCTTTTACGACATACACGGGGAGCGATGCAGTGGGGCTATTCTTTTAAAGTACCGGCCCCACACGGTTGTGCTGCTTGTAAATTGGTTAAGCTGTCTTCGAGTCATCTTTTATAAAGATACAGCTTCATTTCATGTAACGTCGAGATTACGGTCAGAATAAAAAACACACAACTGACGACGGCACGTAGTTTTGACCAATGGATTGGAATTGGATGGCAGTTGGTCAATCTGACAGGAAGCACGAAATTGAAGGTTGCGCAATGCTGAGCGAGACGACTTTGTAACTTGTGACGAGTTCAGATGGACAGGTAAGTACTGGCTCAAGTTGAATTACTGGCGCCAGTGCTGAGCTCGTCTTATGTGGTATGTGTATGACTGATAAATAACTTAATACAAACTAAGAAATTGAATTTGTTTGAATGTAAAAACTAGTTGAATGTGGTTTCAAGAGTTTCAAGAGCCTTTACATTTTAAATTCAGGAATTTTGTTTGATTGTTTTTATTATGTAATCAGTACGCGGTCAGTACTTGGATGGGTGACCGCTGATCGACCGTGGTTCGGATTCCATGTAAAAACTGTCGATCCCTACCCTTCTTATCTTACTAGGTGGTAGGGTTTATCCCGCCCGGGTTGGTACCACCGCACAAATGAAACGTCGGTCGAAACGGCCATGGAAATAGTTCGTGTTTTCCATCCACTTCAGTGTAGCCGACATGAAATGAAGGGAAGCACTTGCATGGCACTAATTCACCCGATATTATGGGCTGACATCACGGATGTTGCAGATGATGTAACCAATCGTGTCGGTTTCGATAAAAAAAATCCTGTTGATTGTCTATGGTTCCACTAAACTTAGGATTATTTCACGGAATTAGGAATAAGAGATTATACATTTCCGGGATTTGATCTTAAGATTAGCGGGATCGGGGAGATAATCCTCCGTCTTGCAATTGGACCTTAGCTGGCGAAAGTGTTTCACCGGCAGTGTGATAAAGCCATCGTATGCCGTTTAAGCATTAACAATGCGTAAGAAAGTTATGCACAGAACAACTGTATTGGTGACCTCCAGGGTCAAACCTCACGACACAATACAGTTTGTGCGGGACAATGTTAACACGGTAAGGTAAGTTTTGTGCAATTTCTTCTTAGCGACAACGATTTTCGACAGACCGAATGTTTTTGTATTCCACTTTTTACGAGATGCAAATTTTTCGCGAATTTTTTGTTTATTTTATAGGTAGTTTTTATCTTTTTTACATATCCACACATACACCCAGGCCGGCATGACATTCGCAACCCCCGCATACGACCGAATGTCCATGGGCGCCGTTAGACACCTTATGGGTGGCTAGGCGCCATATTCGCGCTTTCAATATAAAAAAAAATACATTCATAGGGTGTTGACTTACGACAGGCACGGGGAGAAACGCAGTGGGACTATTATTTTTAAAAACATATATGCAAAGCGACATTTTGCTCTGGCACAAACTTAATTAGTTTTTCTCTGTAACGCTTAAACTCTAAAACGGCTGATCCGATTTACATGTAGTTTTCTCTGATGGCGAATCTTACAAATCTTGGAATGATTACGGGTTACGTATAAGTACGATATTTTGCAAGGAGCTGGGCAGTGAAAATAAATACATAATAAAAATAACCCCAGCGGACAACCGAATGTCCATGGGTGTTGTTAGACACCTTATGGGTGGCTCGGCACCACATGTCGCGATAACAATAAAAAAAAAATTTATGAAGCCCGAGTACGAAAAATTAAGGAAATTAAGGAAAGGATAGTAGATAGAAAACGATTCCTAATACATGCTAAACCCTTCCATTTGGCTTCTCCGTAGTTGGGTATTAAAATAAAACAATGATTTTCTTTATTAAGGTGATGTGAGACTGCGCCTGACTCGAATTTTAAGTAGTTGCATCTATTAACAACTGCATCTATCAGCGCAGATCGATAGCTTTTTGAAAACACGATTTGATTAACTTCGCTTGATAGAAAAAAATCATGAGCATGCCTCTGAATTTAGTTATAAAAACGTATTTTAAGGCAACGTGACCAAATCAAGGCTTTGGAAAATATATATTTTATTTGTTGAATAAATATCTAAATCCGGAGCTTTTTATTACTTGTTTATTTCGATACGTGGTTTTGGTTTAAAAAAATCTAATTTTCGCTTTTTTTTTCGTGTTGCATCCTACTCCAACCAACGAAAGCGGCGCATTGAAAGAAGAGTACTGAGGGCCTAGTCCGAGTTTACGTGACAGCTACGTAAACGTCAATACCGATCGAATTAAGTTTTTATGTATGGATCTCTCTAGTGGCGCCGCGGTGAGCGTATTGTGCTCCCATACATAAAAACTCAATTCGATCGGTATTTGACGTTTACGTAGCTGTCACGTTAACTCGGACTAGGCCCTCTGGTCAATACGAGTTGACAGGGCCTTAATTGCGAAAGAATCGTTGTGTAACTTGCATACAGGTAACCATTGCATACGTTAACAGATGCATAATGCAAGTGCATCGAGGTAAAAACGCGTGTGATTATGCATCTAGTACTTAGCTTCCGATCTAGATACTGAGGCAATGACCTGGATACTTGACAGTGGCCGCGATGTATCTAGGCACTAGTTGGACGGTCGATTTCCGCATTGTATGTTATTTTATGCAAAGATGCGTCCACTGCTGGACATACGCCTCTCCAATTTTCCTTCAGTCCCCCAGTATTTCAGCGGTACGGAACCACTGCTTTCCGCCCACGTACTTGATGTCGTCGTCGATTTCAAGATGTTCTTCCATATTTTTTTTATTTAATGAATACGGAACCTTAAATTTAAATTACTTTATTAATTATTAAAGTACCGTGTGGGGTCGGTGCTTCAAAAGAATAGCTTCACTGCAACTATTCCCGTGCCGTGCATGTCGTAAAAAACCACTAAGATAAGGACAAGATGCCGTGCATAAGGGCGACAGGCTAGCCACCTCTCACCTTGGCGCGGTCCTTCCACCGAGTCATGCAGAAGGTGGGCCTTGGTGCCTTACTTGCTGCTTGATGGTTATCTTGTGCGAATACTTTGCTAAACGTGTTGGTCAGTGTTGTGCTGTAATTTACAAGAATACTTGCAGCACAACACCGATTACTCTGATTACCCCGATTGTCGGGATACAGTGTGTGGTATGTATGGAATGTATGTAACTTGAAAAATCAATAAAATTTTCAGTGAAGGAAAAACGTGTTGAACAATTCTCCCTTAAAATCCAAACGCCGAAACGTCGGTTAAAACGGCTATGTAAATAGTTTGTGTTTTCTGACCAGTTCCGCTAGAGTGTGGAACTGTCTTCCGGCGAGTGTATTTCCTGAATCCTTTAACCTGGGTGTCTTCAAGCGTCGTATTAACGGGCTAGACAGCCTAGCAACAGTCCGCAAATCTGCTGGCATGGCACCTAACTGAGCGTGGTTTCGCGAGGAGAGGTGATTTTGGCTCTGTCGACTGCACCATTGGTCCCTTGGCACAGCCACCCATGCTGGTTTACATAAAAAAAAAAAAAAGTTCAGTGTAGCCGGCACGATCAAAGGGGGAAGCACTGACATGGTACCTAGTTCACCCGGTGTTATGGGCTGACGTCACGGATGTTGTAGGTGATGTAGCCAACCGTGTCAGGTTCCATTTATGGAACCTGACACGCGGTTGGCTTTTATAAAAAAAAAAAAATAAAAAAACAGTCGCCCTGACAGTTAACCTACTCATGTCCCAGCAAATAGGTACGGAACCCTCTCATCTCCTGCACTGCGCATCTCGGCTCATTTGATTTGATTTTTTACGAGCGGCCGTAAAGTGAAACTGGCTCGTTGTCTCACACACAACACCCGGGCTACATTCAGCTGTATACATATTCACACTGCGGTGGTGGTGGCGTGGCGCGTAGCCTCTAGTATAGTGATGAAAGCATCGGTTTCTCACGCCAGAACACGGCTGAGGTTCGAATCCCGCCCGATAAAATTATTCGATTTTTGGAAGAGAAGTATTCTATACTGGTGTGGTATAATTACTGTCCTGAATTACCGCGGAAACGAATATGGTCGACCATACATACACATACACACCACACGCCATATCCCGACAATCGAGGTAAGCAGAGTAAGCGGTGTTGTGCTGCAAGTACTCTGGTAAATTACAGCACACCACCGACCACCACGTTTAGCAAAGTATTCGAAAAAGATAACTATCAAGGAGCAAGTAAGGCACGAAGGCCCACCTGCTGCATGACTCGGTGGAAAGACCGCGCCAAGGTGAGAGGTAGCTAGCCTGTCGCCCTTATGCACGACATATTGTCCTTATCCCTTAGTCGCCTTTTACGACATGCACGGTGAGAGATGCGTTGGGGCTATTCTTATTAAGTACCGGCCCCACACAGTACTATATGGTCGACCAATAAGTCGTAATGGTACTTCAAAAAGAATATTTTCTTTAATTTATGCTTGTACCCAGTCACTGGGTCCTAGCGCACCTCAAAAATATTTAAAAAGGGGTCCTAACAATAATTTAAATAATGGGGTCCTAGAAAATGGTTCAGAACCTTAATTAAGACTCTTGTCATATTTTCACTAGTCTTCGGCAATTTGGGAGGTCATTAGTCCTTTTCATGGCATTAACTTTATCAAATAATATTTTTTCTAGAGCAAGGGTACGTTCTAAAATCAAATAAATTTTATTTCGTGCCGATTAAATCATAAATAAAAAGTGGCAAGAGTATAAAGCTGGGATTTTGGTAATTTTCAAAAATAAAGAAAAAAATTCGTATCTCGATACCACGTGACACCTGACAAAAGGTATCACGGGTCAAAACCTTGTAAATGACCCCACTTAGCTACAAAAAAAATTTGTCGATCGATGTGCCGAACACCCTGTATATTGATTCCAGATTAGCTCCACGTATTTCTTCACTTGTTCGTATCATTTATGCACTATAGACATGAAAGTGTGTGTGACCCCCACACATAAAGCCGCATTCACACTGACGTGGTCAAGAACCTGACTCTGAAAGTGCCTGATTAGTTCTAACGCTTCCCGGTGCAAGGGCCAGATATTGTATGACAATAGCGGGACTGTTCCACAGAGTTCAGGTTAACGTTAAGCGCGGGTCAACTAACTTGTAATTAGCTGGCGCGCGCGGTTTTATGATCGGTAGTCATTTTGTGAGTTAATTAGGCATTGTTCGATGGGAGACTGCGATGTGAACGGCGGTAATGTTAAATTAGTTCTTTGAGAGGAAATTCAAGTCAAAATAAGGAGTGATTTATTGTTCGTCTGTTTTGTTTGCCTTTTGGGGGTTTTATAAATCTGGATTATTGAAGTAATTTGTATTATTTTATTATATACTTCAATGTACCTATGTAAAACTTTTGTTGTATCTGTGTGTGATTGGGCTGTCTGTTTTCTGACAAATAAATAAATACACATGTACTGTGTGGGGTCGGTACTTAATAAGAATAGTCCCACTATATCTCTCCCCGTGCATGTCGTAAAAAGCGACTAAGGGATAAGGACAAGATGCCGTCCATAAGGGCGACAGGTTAGCCATCTCTCACCTTGGCGCGGTCTTTCCACCGAGTCATGCAGCATGTGAGCATTCGTTCCTTACTAGCTGCCTGATAGTTATCTTGTCCGAATACTTTACTAAACGTGGTGGTCGGTGTTGCGCTGTAATTTACCATAGTACTAGCAGCACAACACCGATTACTCTGCTTAACCCGATTGTCGGGATACGGCATGTGGTGCGTATTGTAAATAAATACATTCGTTAATGGCAAATTGATAATTCAAAAGAAATAATATATACATTACGTACATTCCACACGCTGTATCGCGATATTCGGGGTAATTAGAGTAATCGGTGTTGTGC
Source organism: Nematopogon swammerdamellus (assembly GCA_946902875.1). Lineage (NCBI taxonomy): Eukaryota > Metazoa > Arthropoda > Insecta > Lepidoptera > Adelidae > Nematopogon > Nematopogon swammerdamellus. Next base: position 13,475,037 of record OX336359.1, read on the forward strand.
TGCAAGGACCTTGGCAAATTCGCAGCACATCACCGACCACCACGATTCGCGAAGTAAGAATTGCATTGAATACGAGCATCTACTTTATTGCACAAAGTGGGTCATACATTGCACAAAGTGGGTCATACATTCGCAAAATGGCAAACTTTGTACCTAAAATCATTATCAACCTGTCTAGATTGTGGTTAAACATTATTGACAGCGCAATAAGGCAACGTATCATAATTTTACTGGTTTAAATAGGTACATTGAACGAAATTGATAGCGAAACTCAGCTTCCATTTGAATCTAGAGATTTTATGACGCATACAAGAGGATAAGGGTTAGTTAGAGGATGGTACAGGTTAGAATCGATCTATGGAACAGACCGTCATCTTAACTAAGACGAATGGGCTATAAAGAAGCGTTATGGACCACGATTTTGCGTTGCATAATAACAAAATGGACGGACTTTCATGGAGCTATTCTGCCTTACCTTTGATTACGGGAAACATAAACTGTAATCATACTTTGTAAGGTTTTATCCAAACAAATGTATATAATACTTATGTAGTCTTCTAGCATGTACTATACTAACCGTAAGAATTGTTGTATTGTACTGTTTATTGATCATTGCAGTTAGACTGCACCCAAACTTGTCAGATTCAGATTCAGATTCAGATATGTCACAATTTGTTCTATCCTAGTTATATCATATCATCAATACTAATTATAAATCTGTAAGGGATGGTGATGGAGTAAGTTACTTTGTTATATGAGATATTGCGTTTGCATGATACTAAAACTAAATTGACGATTTTTAGAAATCTTTTGTGTATGTATGTATGTATGTATGTATGTTCCTCCATAACTCTTAAACCGATCATCCGAATTCGATGAAACTTAGTACAAGCACATCTTACTACTATACGGGACACAGGGTAGGCTAAATAAAATTCAGTTCTGGTTACGCTAAGATGTGGCTCTCATACAAACCGAATTGTTCCGCGCGGTACGGTAGCGGGCTTACAGGTCTGTTAACCAAAGCTGGCGCGTGCACAGTACTCACACCAATGCAATTGTGCAAGTGCGAGTGAGACAGATCGGGTTTTCGTGATGCGTATGCAGTGCGACGTCTCACTCGCACTTGCACAATTGCATTGGTGTGAGTACTGTGCACGCGCCAGCTTTGGTTAACCGACCCTTTCTTCTTTTTAATGACGAATTTAACTAATAACTAATATAACTAATAAAAAAACAACATTAATTTTTTCACATTTTAAAACTACCCACAAGTCAAACAAACGGTCAAGCAAAATTAACTCTTAACTAATTAGGCACTAGTTAAATTTGCTCCGCGAAATAGCACCAAATTGGCATCGTAAACCCTCGGTTACGAGCGGCTAACGAAGTTGTTGTTACAGCAATAATGCTATGTAACCAACTTTTTTTTATAACATCGGACATGCTTAGCGGCGCCTAGGAATATTACGGCTATGTCCAACCATTTTATTGGCCATTTATCTAACTAAAGATCTAAAGTCGACGTACTTATATGATATTTGCGCCCTCGAACTCAGTCAGTCAGCGTGTAAGCGTCCACTGCTGGACATACGCCTCTCCAATTCTCCTCCAGTCCTCCCGGCCTTCAGCCGTACGGAACCACTGCTTTCCGCCGACGTACTTGATGTCGTCGTCCCACCTGGCGGGTGGTCTTCCCACACTCCGTTTTCCTGTCGACGGCCGCCAGTGTAGGACACGGTTACTCCAACGGTCGTCGTCTCTTCGGCTGACGTGCCCAGCCCATTGCCACTTGAGCTTAGCCACCCGGTATCCACTATCGGCTACTTTGGTACGTCGGCGGATTGCCTCGTTACGATCCGTATCACGTAGCGATATTCCCAGCATGGCTCGCTCCATTGCTCGCTGGGCAACTTTCAAGCTTGGGACAACACCTACCGTCAGCGTCCACGTTTCACACCCGTACGTCATAACCGGGAGGACACACTGGTCATATATACAGGTTTGCTTTACTGGTCATAAATTTTGCGGAAGATCAGACCTCAGGGCGAATTTTAACTTTCCGAAGGCAGCCCAACCCAGTTGAATTTGTCTCTCGACCTCCTTTAGCAGACCTTGTCTGCCAAGCCGCAGAAACTCAGCCAAAAGCCATAAAAGAATAAACTCTATTGCTTTGTTCTCTAGTATTGTTGATTTGAAGTGTAATCTTTTTCAACAATGCTGTATATTGATGACACCACGGGTGTTGTAGGTGATGTAGCCAAGCGTTTCAGTTTTCATAAAGATTTAGGTCTTTTGGCTGGATTTATATGGCGAAGACTATACTATATACACACACACTATACAGTCTACCTAATGGATGATTCGGCAATGATGACCAACGTTTGAAGGTGTTAATTCTAGGGGGCGCGAATGAAAAACTTTGGCGTTAAAAATATTTTAGAAATGTTTATTTTGTTTTTAATAAAATTCCATTTAATCATTGCTAGTAGTTAAAAACCATTAAATGTGGTATATCTGGTATAACCAAAAAGGTATAACTGGGTAACCATTAGGTGGTAGGGTTTAATCCGCCCGGGTTGGTATCACGGAACTGAATGAAAGGTCATTTAAAACGGCTGTGAAAATAGTTCGTGTTTTTCGTCCAGTGCAGTGTAGTCGGCACAACCGAAAGAAGCACCGTCATGGCACCTAGTTCACCAAGGTGCTACGGGCTGACATCACGGATGTAGTGGGTGATGTAGCAAACTATGTCAGTTTCCATAAAAAAAAAATATTATTATTATTTAACGAAGAAAACAGTTTTCAAAATTTTTGACAATATGGCTCTTGACGTCCGATATTTTGAACGTTTCAAAGTAAAACCTTTCTTTGACAAAATTTGAACTAGATGCCATGCCAGTGCTTCTCTTTGGTGATACACTAGTCTCAGTCTTACACAAGTTATAGTTACGATACGGAATGACACATGTCGAAAAACATGAAATGTGGCATTGTACTCTCAACCCACACCGTTCGAGATATGACACTTTATCGCTCGTGTTACGAGGAAAGTGAAATATCTAAGGACCGAAGATTTCAATAGGTAGGAAGAGCATCAACTGTCTTCTGAATTGTGGGCTCACGTAACTTTATCAACACGAGTGTACATATTTATACATATATCTACACTCAGTATATATAATATAGCTTTTGCCCGCAGCTTCGCTCGCGTGAAATTCGTATTTAAAAAGAACAAAGTAAGTAAAAAAGAAGGCCATTCCTGTGTTGCCTTTATTTCGGCGCACCGAACAATTTGGATTGTATGAGAGCCACATCTTAGCATAACCGGAACTGAATTTTATAGCATATCCTGTGTCGCGTATAGTTAAATGTACTTGTACAAAGTTTAATAGAATTCGGATAAGCGATTTAAGAGTTATGGAAGAACATACATACAGAAAATATTTCTAAAAATAGTCAATTTAGTTTTAGTATCATACATAGAGTCTACAAACGCAGTATCTCATAAAACAAAGTAACTTACTCAATGACTAGCCATTACATATTTTTTACTATTGGTATTGATGTTGATACAGAAATAATTTATTGCTCAAAAAACATTTTACAGAAAAAGGCACGATACAAATTTTACATAAGGGGCAAAGGTGGACATTTTTTATTTGATTTTTTATTTATTTAAACCAACATTGGTGGCTGTGTCGAGGGACCAATGGTACAGTCGACAGAGCTAAAAACACCTCTCCTCGCGAAACCACACTCAGTGAGGCGCCATGCCAGCAGATTTACACATATCTCTTGCAGAGATTTATTCCAGTCAACCTATAGAGGTTTGAGAGTTTTATGATGTAAAATATAAGTAGTAGCACAGAGGTTATACTTATAACAAAGCTCCCTAAGTGTGTTCTATCGCTTAGTTAAAGTATTTAAAGCTAGTTAAAATATTAGTTGAAGTATTTAAAGCTAGTTAAAATATTAGTTAAAGTATTTAAAGCTAGTTAAAATATTAGTTAAAGTATTTTTTTCGCTATTGACTTCACACTGACGCGACGGAGACATTAAATTTTATGACCCTATTCCTAAGCCTGTCCCGTTTTTTCTGTCTGTCTGTCCGTCTGTCTGTCTGTCCGAGGGCTGTATCTCTTGAACCGTAATAGGTAGCACGTTGAAATTTTCACAGAATATGTGTTATTTATTATGACAAATAACAAAAATAAGAAATATTTAAAAAAATCACGGAGGTCCCCATACAAGAAACTAAAAAGTGTATGCGCGCTATCTACCGAAAGGAGTATGAAGGATTATAACGATCCATAGATGGCGTGAGTGACGCTGATCATGACATGGCGATACCGAACCCTCGGTGCGCGAGTTCGACCCGCACTTGGCCGGTTTTTTTTTCAATAACTCACAGTGTTGTCAGAATCACATGATAAATAAATATAATTAATGATGCGATATGAATGTAATTAATTAGTTATGCGATAACGACATGTGGTGGTTTGTGACAGAAACCAGTAGTCCATACAATTTCATAGTAAAAATGTTTTCACTTTGTCATGAATTGCTGCATGTCACAAATCAGCACATGCGTGTCTAGGCAGTGGCAAACATTTTTGTATAGACTAAGTGGACATTGAAAAAATTTCCAGTGAACTTTCTTGTCAGTTCTTCTTCGCTGTGATAATCGAACTGGCGGAATGTTACAATGTAAATATGACAAATCTGAGCGCAGTGTACTGCCAATAGACGCTAAATAAACAATAAACAATAAACAATAAACAGGTTATGTTGGGGACCAAGTAAATTGTATGCAATGTTCGGCAATAGCAGTTCTATATGTTGAATTCTTCCCAAGCAGTATACTGAGAAATCTGTTAAAATATGTGCGCTTTATCTCTGTACCGAGAACTGGTGCAGCAATCGATTTTGTTTTCGGCTTCGCTCGCGACAATGCCGTGTCGGAAATGTTGGAAGGTCGAACGGTACTTGAAAATATTTTTAAAATTCTTTTTGAAAATAATAGGCTTGCTGCCTCTCTCCCCTTGTATGTCGTAAAGGGTGACTAAGAGATAATGACAAAAATGCCGTGCCAAAGGGCGACGCTGTTGATACCTCTCGACTTGGCACGGTCCTTTTATATATATTTTTTTTATGAAAACTGACACAGTTGGCTACATCATTGTCAGGCTCGATACATATTTGTCAGCCTCGATAGCTCAGTGGTGCAGACAGTCAACTGTCGCTATTGAATGTTAAGCAACGCTGGGTGCGGTCAGTACTTGGATGGGTGACCGCTGACCGTTGGAGGCTGACCGAGGTTCGGATTCCTCGTAAAACTGTAGGTCCCTTCCCTCCTAATATTACTTGGTGGTAGGGTTTAACCCGCCCGGGTTGGTACCACCGCACTGAATGAAACGTCGGTCAAAACGGCTATGTAAATAGTTTGTGTTTTCCGACCAGTTCAGTGTAGCCGGCACAAAGGGGGAAGCACTGACATGGCACCTAGTTCACCCGGTGTTATGGGCTGACATCACGGACGTTGTAGGTGAAGTAGCCAACCGTGTCAGTTTCCATAAAAAAAAAAAACATCACCTACAACATCCGTGATGTCAGCCCAAACACCTTGGTGAACTACCACGTCAGTGCTTCCCTTCGGTCGTTCCGGCTACACAGAACTGGACGGAAAACACAAACTATTGACATAATCGCTTCGAAAGACTTTTCATTCATTGCGGTTTTATAAGCCCGGGCGGGTTAAACCCTAACCACCTAGTAAGGTAAGAAGGGAAGGGACCTACAGTTTTACCGAACCGCGGTCAGACTCCTACGCTCTTCATCTTTTCGAATGACGTGCCCAGTCCACTGCCACTTTAGCTTAGCCACCCGGTGTCCAATATCGACTACTTTGGTGCCGCCCCCCGAGCACGTATATATACACACAATTATCTACTCATAATAAACCAGATAATTGATATGGTAAAGTATAGTGAGAGGAAGAACGTTAGTTTCCCACGTTCCGAGCCAGCGGTTTAAGATTAGTGACATACTGCATCCGAAGCTGCACCCTGCATCCGGCCGGCGCGAGCGCATCCTTTTAGAAAAAAAGCCCCTCAAGTGCGAGCGTTGTTCACACTTGTCTCTAGGAATCATCCTTTACCGCACCAGACGGTTCTTCTCACCGGCGGAGAAACTCCTTATCAATCAATACTAATAATATAATAATCTGTAAGGGATGGTCACGGAGTAAGTTACTTTGTTTTATGAGATAAGTTAAGATAAGATAAGTTTAATATCATACATACTCTATGTATGATATTAAAACTAAATTGACGATTTTTAGAAATATAATATTCGGTATGTTTTTTTTTTTTTTTTTGTTGAAACTGACACGGTTTGCTACATCACCTACAACATCCGCGATGTGAGCCCATAACACCGGTTGAACTTGGTGCCACGTCAGTCCTTCCCTTCGGTTGTGCCGGCTACACTGCTGTATGTATGTACGTTCCTCCATAACTCCTAAACCGATCATCCGAATTCGATGAAACTTAGTATAACCTGGTTATTTAAAGAAAGGTATTGAAAATGGCGGCGTTTTACAGCTGTACAGTCGGACACGAAAATTTTTTTTTACATTAGGTACCTATTTTTTTATTTCCAATTTTTTGTCTTGGAACCATTTGCTTTATTTTCTTTAGACAGCAATACTGTGTGAGCGAGAGGCAAATAGGAGCGCCACCATTTTCAATCCCTTTCTTTAAATAACCCGGTAGTACAAGCACATTTAACTATACGTGACACAGGATAGGCTAAATAAAATTCCGTTTCGGTTACGCTAAGATGTTGCTCTCATACAAACCGAATTGTTCCGCGCGCCGAAATAAAGGTACGGTAGCGAGCTTACTTACTTTCTTCTTTTTAAATACGAATTTCACGCGAGCGAAGCCGCGGGCAAGAGCTAGTGCCTGGTGGCTCCAGTAGGGAGGGCATACCAGCGCAGCGAAGGCTAGAGATATTATTATATTATTATCGTGTACCGTGTGGGGCCGGTACTTTAAAAGAATAGCCCCACTTCATCTCTCCCCGTGTATGTCGTAAAAGGCGACTAAGGGATATGACTCCCTTCTTATATTACTAGGTGGTAGGGTTTAACCCGCCCGGGTTGGTACCACCGCACTGAATGAAAGGTCGGTCGAAACGGCTATGTAAATAGTTTGTGTTTTCCGTCCAGTTCAGTGTAGCCGGCACGACCGAAGGGAAGCACTGACGTGGCACCAAGTTCACCCGGTGTTATGGGCTGACATCACGGATGTTGTAGGTGATGTAGCCGACCGTTTCAAGTTTCAATAAAAAAAAAAAACGTGGCACGTCAGTCTTCCTGCGCTCCGCTGGCAAGCAAGACCGTGGTATCCTAAACAGTCGACACTGGCTCCGCAAACGCAAGAATGAGGCTGGCACAACTTGGCACCGATTCTGAGAGCAAATGTGATGTAAGACTGCGTCTGACTCGAATTTCAACAAGTGTACCGCCAATATTACTTACCTGACAGATTCAGATTTAATATATGTAATACTTCATCTATCAGCGCAGATCGATAGCTTTTTGAAAACACGATTTGATTAACTTCGCTCCATAAAAAAAAAATCATGAACATGCTTCTGAATTTAGTTATAAAAACGTATTTAAGGCAACGTGACCAAATCAAGGCTTTGGAAAAAATATATTTTATTTGTTGAGTATTATATCTAAATCCGTAGCTTTTTACTTTTTGTTTCGATCCGTAGTTTTGGAATAAAAAAATAAAAACCAAATTTTCGCTTGCGGTAAAATTGATTGATTTCGTTGCATTCTACTCCAACCAGCGAAAACGGCACCTTGAAAGAGGAGTACGGGTGAATAGGGTTAAAAGGGCCTGTTGTTTTATCTAACAAGGTGCCAAGGTGTGGAGAGGGGTACGCCTTGAGTCACGCCTCCGATTCCTGTCGTGACGCTGTCAATATCCGAGCCCGGTTAATTTCAGAATGTTGACTGTTTTCTAATAAAATATTATCGGAGCATGCCATCGTTTCTGGATTTTCCGGGCAACTGGAACATCTACTCCCGGTAATCGCGATTTCCAGCCATCGATTGCCTCACCCATGCAGTCGACCTCAAAGCCACTTCCAAGTGACGGAAAAAGTATTTTACCGATGAGGTCCAAACTGGCATGAGCCGAGGCTAGGAAGGTAGGAAGCGTGATATCTGATGCGCGGCGACCACCAGTGCCCCCAGAAGATGTTGGCTGGGTCGATTGGATGCAGCTGTCGCTTTATTTAATTTAAATAATCACTTTTGAAACGTGCATAATCTCATGTTGTTATTTTTATAATATATATATTGTAGCTACATTAGAAATTAAAAAAATCATGATATTTCGACTTATTGGTCTCCGTCAGATAAATTATTTTTTTATAAAAAAATAAAATAATTTTTTTTTATCTCTCGACGACCAATATGTCCAAATATCATGAAAAATATATTGAAAAATATGTGTTTTTTTAATTTCTAATGTACATTATATGTATTATAAAAATAAATAAAACTAAATACTACACTAATACACAAAAAATACTGAAATTACAAAAAAAAAGGCCATTAGAATTATTACATCTTCCAAATGGGATGCAACTTGTCGGCCATTATTCAAGGAATTAAAAATACTGACAGTGACAAGTCTATACATATTTATTCTGTGTGTTGAAACGTATAAAAACATTGACAATCATATTAAGCAGGGTGATCAACAAACTAAATATGCATTGCGAGATCGAAATAAGTTAAAATTACCACCAGTTCAATCAAAATTAAAGCAACATAGCTTTAACTACATGTCTCTTAAATTATTCAATAAATTGCCTAACAACATAAAGACCACGGAAACTACTAAATTTAAGAACGAACTAAGACATTTTTTAATTAATAAATCATTCTATACGCTGAAAGGATATTTTCTTGACGATTGAATAAATGAATCCGCTGTGCTGTTGTTGTTATGTGTTTTATGAATTTTATTCCGTTACTATTATTTTATTTTATCTTTTTTTTTTTGACTTAAAACAGACATAATTTTATTGATAACAAGAATTTATTATATTTTTATATTATAAGAAAATATACATATCACTTTTTAGTGCTTCTATTATTTATTGAAAAAGAACACATGTTTTTTTATACACATTTTATATATTTCGGCGAATGCCGTCTTCAGTAATTATCTATTATGTATGAATAAAATATTGTTTATTTACAAAAGTTTGTCATGGTAACAATGTCATTGGTTAATGACACTGTTACCATGACATGACAAACACAGAACTATAGATAAAAAAAAAAAAAAAAAAAAAACAAAATTGAAAAAAATGGACGTTTGTAACCTTGGTGTTGAGCGTTGAGACCAGGGGAGTGGTAGGCTCCCAGCTTCCAAATATTCAAATTTCAGCATATATTTGGAAGCTGGGAGCCTACCACTCCCCTGGTCTCAACGCTCAACACCAAGGTTACAAACGTCCATTTTTTTCAATTTTGTTTTTGTTTTTTTTTTTTTTTTTATCTATAGTTCTGTGTTTGTCATGTCATGGTAACAGTGTCATTAACCAATGACATTGTTACCATGACAAACTTTTGTAAATAAACAATATTTTATTCATACATAATAGATAATTACTGAAGACGGCATTCGCCGAAATATATAAAATGTGTATAAAAAAACATGTGTTCTTTTTCAATAAATAATTGATAACAAGACAAACAAAGATAATTAAACAATATTAAAATAATTATCTTATGACTTTTATTCTATAAACTTATTTTAACTTAAACTGTGATAAATCAATTTGTGATAGTTTAGGAAATAGTAGTTTTTAACATATAATTTTTTATTGTTTGTATAATTGTTTATTTAACTGGATTTTTGAGGCCTTTTTAATGTTTTAATGTTTTAGATTATGTGTGTGTTGCTATGAAACTATAATAGAAACTTAAATTAATTTGGCAATTAAAAGATAAATAGATATTATGTTATGTTAAGTTATGTTATATTGTCATGTTATGTTACGTTACGAAAATGTGAACTTGAATAATTAAAATGTACTTTAAACCTGACGGTGTTACAAAAGTGAATAAATAAATAAATAAATATTGGTGTAAAAATGTATTTAATTCATCTCATATTGTTGCAATTTTCTTGCACTACTTGAAAATTAAATAAACCAGAATTGAGCATAAAACGTTTCGAAAACTCGTCTAGTGTAGTTGGACTTTATATTATTCAGTATGTTTATCTTTTATGAACCATTAAAGTATCAAGTTATGTCGGTCGCGGTATGCTCCCATAAAACGAAACTCGATATGTGGCTAGCACAGAGCAGCGATTGGCGGCCGTCTGTTTGTTTGTGCAACATTGTACTTAAAAGTCATGGAAATAACTTACCAGAAACGGCATCGCTATACGGCTTTAGATAAATAATTGATCCGACAATGAAAATTGCTTCCCTTGTTCATTAAAAAAAAACGGTCAAGCGCGCCGTACTCGCGTGGAGAGGGTTCCGTACTATTCCGTCTTCCGTGACAACTGTAAGACTTAGGATTTTCGTTTAGGTTGTCCTGTAAACTATAAGATAGGCCCTATATACTTCCTATTTTTTTAGAAATTTTAGACACAGTATTGTACAGTACAATTTGTACCGTGTGTGGCCGGTACTTTAAAAAATAGCCCCACTGCATCTCTCCCCGTGTATATCGTGCTCAATTTTCGTATATTTATATTATTTTCTTATATATATATTTTAAAATGAAAAAAAAAATAATATTATAATTATATTTGATTCCTTATAACAATTCATTTTCATTGATATGTCACACGCACGATGCGCTTAAAAAACATTTTTTACCTTTTTAATTGGTCACTCAAAATTGACCCCCAAAATTCGCGCATTTACGCGTCTGTGTTTGGGTCATCAAATTCTATAAATAAACGAAATTTAAACTTTTTTCGTCCAGTAGATTGGGAGAAAATAAGCTGTGACAGACTAACAGACAGACATTCCTGTTACATCTACGAGTATGTGTCTAACGATGCCCATGGACATTCTGTGATACACGGGGATTGTGTATGCCATGCGGGCCTGACAGGAGCCTTTTCCACGCCCCTTTTGAAAAACTCAATGCTTTATTTGGGGCAGGGAGTGCGTTCCAGATTTTCCAGGTTCTGCGAATGAATGACCTACAGAACCGGTTGGTGCATCAACATGACAAAGTTTTACCTTGTCCAGATCTTTTTTAGATTTTACATTGTAAAGCCTTAGGCGAAGCTTAAGAATCGCCCAACCCTTATTACTTACAAGCATAATTATACAATAGCCTCCACTAATGTTATACCTGACACCACAATCTAAGAATTCAAAAGAGGCTAAGTCCAAACAAAAAAAAAACTATGAAACGCGATATTCTACATCGACAGGATGGAGCGCGCCGGAGGCTGTTTAGGTCATATTATTATAGAACCAGCTGACCAACTTTCAGATGGTTGCGAGTTTGGAAAAATATAGAAAATCTGACAAAGGAAGTGGCGCCATCTGTGAGAATAAAGTACATTAAATTTAAACATTTTATCGATGTAATTGATCTATGTACATCTTTAGGTCTTAAAATAATTCAATCATATGCTAAGTTTACTAATCTTGTCATTGAAAACATAAGTTAAGTAAATCTATTTAAAAAATTATGATAAGATATTAAAAATTAGTGGAAAAAATATATATATAACATAGATTGTATCGTATTGTATTGTTTATTGATCATTCATAATGGCAGTTGAACTGCACTTGAAATTGTCACAATTTGTTCTATCCGGTTCGATTACACCCACGAAGAAGAACCGACAAGAAACTTTACTAGATATTAATAAAATTGGTATGTAATTAATGTAAAAAGAAATATTATCTATAAATTCATTTAAAACAAATTATTTCCTTTAACTGTTTCAAATTAAAACATTAATATTATTAAACACAAAATATTAAAATTGAAACTATTGCTTCTGGTTTAAGCTGGTTTAAAATATTTGCAAAATTAAATGAGAAAATTCATTTCAATTACAAAGACTACTTTAAATGAAGGGAATTCAATTTCGATAATAATAAAAAAAAGTAACTTAAAATAAAAATCGAAACAGGTTCATAAAGTTATGTCCGAGGTTATGTCTCGTTTAAATGAAAATGCCTAAATTTCGAAATAAAAAATCATTTTTTTTGAAAAATTATCGAATTTTTAGAGTCGATTATTAAAAAATAATATGTTTGGCGTTTGTGAGAGAGTTTCGATAATAAAAGTGGATTGCACTATTACATTTTAGGTAAATAATGTAATTATATATCCCAAATAAAACAAATATGACTACATTTACAAGATAATAGTAATATCAAATGTGTGTGAGTTTGTGTTAAATGCAATTGTAACAAAATATAAATTATTTTATTGCAGACCATTTTGCACAGAAACACAGTAAGTAAAATAATTTTATCTGAGATGCAAGTTTCAAGGCGATTAAAAACTCGAAACAAAAAGAAAAAATTAAGCATTAAACATTTACATATTAAAGCCAACAATTTTAACGACAGAACATTGAAGTTCTATTTTCATTTCAAAGTCATAAAAGCGAAAAAAGCTAAATTACAGCGAGGGAAAAAAAACATTAAAGGATATATCCCATCAGAAATACAGCAAATTGCAGTAATTTTATGGTCTAATAGTGGTCATATTAATAACGATACATACGCCTACCGGATAAATCTACATGCTTTACACGTTAATATATTGGGAATAAAAGAGTTAAAAACTATAGAACTTTATCGTTTTTAACATTGAAAATGTTTATGTTTTCGTTCAAGTACCTATAGTGCCCCGAGTTATGAAATTGTGACATTTGCCTGTAGTTTCGCAGATATGAGAGGTACGCGGATGGGCCATATGTCAAAATGTGCGTCTGCCCGAGGGCTTCAAATTGCAATTTTAATTCCCAAAATCGGTCGATAACTTTTTGTGATTTCCAAAATTTGTCAAAAATTCAAAAAAAATTCGCCGACTTGGATCGAGAATTTCCCAATAACTTTTTTTGAGCTCGCTATTTAAGAAACAGAAAAAATTGAATCTTAGGTTTGAATTAAGCTACAGTTTGAGCCATTTTAGGAGGCGGGCGGACCAAAACTGTAGGCGGTAGCGGGTCCCTTACGCGCGAGGTCAGTCTGCGCTCCGTTCACTTTATCGTCAGTAGGTACGATAAAGAATGAATTCCTATTAACTATGTATGGAGTCTACGCGGCATTAATAACTTGTCAAAAATTCAAATTTGTCAAAAAATAAAAATTTTTTCGCCGACTTGGATCGAGAATTTCCTAATAACTTTTTTACAAATTTGTCAAATTTTATCGTGTGCTTTATTTCTAAATTACATTTTCAATGCCTTTGATCGTTGCGCGTAGTGTGAGATCTGTAGATTTTTTCTATATACTAGCTTTTGCCCGCGGCTTCGCTCGCGTGAAATTCGTATTTAAAAAGAAGAAAGTAAGCAAGCCCGATATCATACCTTTATTTCGGAGCGCGGAACAAATTCGGTTTGTATGAGATCCACAATATTAGCGTAACCGGAAATGAATTTTATTTAGCCTATCCTGTGTCACGTATAGTTAAATGAGCTTGTACTAAGTTTAATCGAGTTCGGATGATCTGTTTAAGAGTTATGGAGGAACATACATACATATAGAAGAGATATCTAAAATTCGTCAATCATACATAGAGTCAACAAACGCAATATCTCGTAAAACAATGTAACTTACTTCATGAGGCATGGTCATTATATGGTACAGATTTATTATTAGTATTGATGACATACATACATAACACACGTTGTATACCGACAATCAGGGTAAGCAGAGTAATCGGTGTTGCGCTATAAGGACTCTGGCAAATTACAGCACAACACCGAACACCACGTTTAGCACAGTATACGGACAAGGCAACATATTAAGCAGCAAGTGAGGCACGAAGTACCCACCTGCTGCATGACTAGGTGGAAGGACTGCGCCAAGGTGAGAAGTGGCTAGCCTGTCGCCCTTCAGCGCAGTATCTTGTCCTTATCCCTTAGTCGCCTCTTACGACATGCACGGGGAGACATGCAGTGGGGCTATTCTCTTTAAGTACCGGCCCCATATGTTACCGGTACAATATGTTTATCCGTTTTAGAGTTAACGTGTTACATACAGACAGACGATGTTGAGACTGTACAACAGTAGAGAAAAAGAAGACACCAGAAAAAATGGTCAACCACCGCACCGGACGAGTTAAGAACATCACATACGTTGATTATGCAATTATATTGCCGACCAGAATGCATTAAAAAATATAGAATTGTCATCACTCTCGTCGAGAGTGTGAAAAATTCATTACGAATGGTGTGGACTAAACAATTTTTTTTTATGGAAACTGACACGGTTGTCTACATCACCTATAACATCCGTGATGTCAGCCCATAACACCGGGTGAACTAGGTGCCGTGTCAGTACTTCCCTTCATTTCATATCGACTACACTGAACTGGACGGAAAACACGAACTATTTACATAGCTGTTTCGACCTACGTCTCGCTCAGTGCGGTGGTACCAACCCGGCCAGGATGTACCCTACCACCTAGTAAGGTAAGAAGGGAAGGGACCTACAGTTTTACGTGGAATCCTAACCACGAAAAGCCTCCAAAGGTCGAGAGATCACCCATCCAAAAACTGACCGCGCTCAGGGTTGCTTAACAACAGTCTACCGACCGCCCCACTGAACTACTGAGGCTGACAATGCGTATTAAAGTACTTAAGTAGTATTCGTTAGTTGTTTAGTTTATTCGTTATGTATATATATAAGGTGTTACGTTAGTCATGTCATTAACTTCGGAAGGGTTACACACACACTCAAATAAACACTTTACGTAAGAAAAAAACATATGTTTATAGGAGCATTTTTTCTCCTAATAAAAAAATAAAATCAAATAAGTAGCTGTAAAAACCAATCATAGTGACCTTGTGACTTACTTACAACAAACAGCTGTTCTGCGTTTGAACATAGTACGTCATTGACCCCGTACAATGCAAGTTACCTACTGTTACACACAGGCTAATGTTTAGGTAGCTAACATGTTTTGTTAAATTTCTCGAAAAGTAATGCTATAAACATATAATAATTTTTTGCGTAACGTGTTTATTTGAGTGTGTATGTAACCCTCCCGAAGTTAATGACATGACTAACGAAACACCTTATATAGGTACTTCTCACACATCCCAAAGATTAGTTAGAACAGAATTCCTCTTGGCTCAGAACAGAATTCCATTAATCTCGCCTATTGTATCTAATTTGTATAAATTGGTGTTCAATAAAGAATATATACCTACATACATACATACACACAAATTTAACAATGTCACTTTCATGCTCCTCTACTTGGAGCAGTAAGTACCTTATCGTCTGTAAGAGTAAGGCAGATGGCACAGAATAGGGAGTAGTTCGATTTTTTTTATTTCATACATTTTTGAAGGCGGTTTTTATATTTTTTTTAAATGTTTTTTATTTCACAATTTTTTTTTTTTATTTCTTGCTATTAATGTACTCGGCGGAATCGCTCGGCTTTCGGTCTCGCGATTCCGCCTCGCTTTCCAATCCGATCTTGACCAAATTGAAATGCGACCACACGGGAAGCAACAGCTTTCAAATAAAAAAATAATTTTTAAAATCGGTTCACCCAGTCGAAACTTCTGAGGTAACAAACATAAAAAAAAATACATTCGAATTCCTCCTTTTTTTGAAGTCGGTTAAAAAGAGTACAGGGCTTAACCTATACCGAATCACGGTACAGTAATATACTATATCTAACTCCTAAGCATAGTTCGGAAACTAACGCGAGCGGAGCTGCCGGCAGAAGTAATTTAATATGGAGTTGGCCAGTTTTGTTGTAGGGTGTCTGGTTCGCTTCTAATAAGGGCAGAGCGACTCGTCCGATTTGCATGTGCGTAAGGCGAGAACGAGAATCTGACGCTACTCCTTACTCAATCAATGGTCATGACATTGAAACTAGAAAGATCCTTGGCTCTCTGCTGGTGGACACAACCAACTGGCGTCCCGCAATCAAAGGCCCACTAATTTTCGGATTCTACGTAACACTGTAGGTCCATATATCACACACGCTGAATTCCGACAATCGGGGCAAGCAGAGTAATCGGTGTTGTGCTGCAAGAACTCTGGTAAATTACAGCACAACACCGAACACCACGTTTCGCAAAGTATTCGAACAAGATTGAATAGATCAAGGAGCGAGTAAGGCACGAAGACCCACCTACTGCATGACTCGGTGGAAGTACCGTGCCAAGGTAAGAGGTGGCGATCCTTTCGCTCTTTAGCCCGGCATCTTGTCCTTATCCCTTAGTCGCCTTTTACGACATACATGGGTAGAGATGCAGTGGGGCTATTATTTTTAAGTACCGGCCCCCCACGGTACGGTACCGGCCTCACACGGACTGTAGTAGGCCCCTTCCCTTCTTATCTTACTAGGTGTTTAACCTGCCCGGGTTGGTACTACCTTATTGAATGAAAGGTCGGTCGAAACGCCTATGTAAATAGTTTGTGTTTACCGTCAATTTCAGTGTAGCCGGCGCGAACGAAGGGGAGCACTGGCATGGCACTTAGTTCACCGAGGTATAATGGGCTGACATCACGGATGTAGTAGGTGATGTAGCCAATCATGTCAGTTTTCATAAAAAAAAAAATAAAACAACGCCCTAACTTCTGTGCCATGCCATCTAGCTTTATCTGGCAGTCCAAGAGAACAGCTGCATTAATTGAAACTCAATAAGGCGATTAAGGTGTTTAACATAAGTAGCGTGATAGCTCAGAAACAAGTTTACAGACATGTTGGAAATATAGAAGTTTAATCCCGAATTCATATAGAACATAATGTAACAAGTACCATTGCCGATGTTCCGAAGAACTGGCTTCCCTCATCCCTCCTGCCCCGATCCGTATTCGTCACACCCGCCGGACTCGCTCGGAACATCCATATGTTGTTGACACACAACTTCTGAGAACGCATCGCTTTTCGAAATCGTTCCTATGTCGTACGGCGAAAATATGGAACGGTCTTCCGGCGAGTGTGTTCCCCACCACCTATAACCTGGGAATCTTCAAAAGGCGTGTTAATAAATTAGACAACAACCTCTTTGTCCGCCTTGTAGCTGGCATGGCGCCTCTCTGAGCGTGGTTTCGCGAGGAGTGGGGTTATTGGCTGTGTGTTAATCGTTCTTTGAACTTTTGGGCACAGCCACCCGTGCCGGTAGTCTATTAAAAAAAAAAAAAAAAAGTTAACTGACCGTAATTTTATCTAAGAGTCTGACTACTGTTTTTCCATTGACGAACTTTAAAAAATTTGATACACTTTGTATCTTTAGATTTTTAATATGACTTATTATATTTCTTTGTAATAAACTTATACTAATTTGTTTTTGATATGACTTGATATAATAAGTATCAAAATTGACGATGACACTATACACTAGATATAGATAATGTAAATAGGCAGAGTGGTCAGATTCTTCAGTATTCAATTCATGTTTATACTGTAAGTATTAAATGTTCTTTTGAGCGGTAGTATGGGTTAATTATTTGTAAGTTACTATAATATAATACTTATAAGGTACTAACAAAACATTGTGACTTGCGAAGTTTGTTTGTCAGTTCTTCTTCGCATTGAATTTAGAACTGGCGGAATTTTCGACATGTCCAAGCGTAGGTTACCTACGGATGAAATTATACAATAAACAATAAACAACAATGAAAATGGAAAGCATAGAGTAGCATGATTCGTGACCGCTCTAGATCGAGCTGATGAATAAGTGCAAACGAGTCGCAGAGATTAATGCACTTTTATTACCGGTGACAGGTTCTTGAGTTAACATTGCCTGCATGAACAGAAGCTAGGGCCTAAGTCAAGGATTTATCAGCCTGGGTTCAGACTACAGCATTATGCAGTTAGTTAGAGTAAGTAAAAAATATAGAAAATAAAATATAGACTTTTATGGAAGCGCGATTTTTTGTCATGTTATTAAAATAAAACAATTCAATCATGCATGACACATTTTCTATAATGTTAGGAAATCAAAAATGAAATGGAGTTGATCCTATTTTTATTAATAAAGTAATATTAATCATAATTCTTATTATATTATTATTATTAAATAATTTAAAATTTATTATACTAGCTTTTGCCCGTAGCTTCGCTCGCGCGAAATTCGTATTTAAGAAGAAGAAAGTACGTATAAGCATGCCACCGTAACTTTATTTCGTTGCGCGGAACAATTCGGTTTGTATGAGAGACACATCTTAGCGTAATCGGAACTGCATTTTATAGCCTATCCTGTGTCACGTATAGATAAATATGCTCGCACTAAGTTTAATCGAATTCGGATGATCAGTTTAAGAGTTATGGAGGAACATACATACGTACATACAGAAAATATTTCTAAAAATCGTCAATTTAGCTTTAGTATCATACATAGAGTCTACAAACGCAGTATCTCACAAAACAAAGTAACTTGACTCGCGCTGTCAATAAAAAAAAAAAACTTACTCCATGACCTGACCTGACCATCCCTTAAAGAGTTATTATTAGTATTGATAAAAAACACAAACATGAACAATATTTCATTGAAACACGGCTACAAAATTCAGTTCTGGTTACGCTAAGACGTGGCTCTCATACAAACTCTTCTTCTTTTTAAATACGAATTTCACGCGAGCGAAGCCGCGAGCAAAAGCGAGTGGCGAAATAAATATCTGAATCTGAACATACTTCTAGAGTATTAGTATTAATGTAGGTAGGTCCCTTCCCTTCTTACCTTACTAGGTGGTAGGGTTCAACCCACCCGGGTTGCTACCACCACCGCACTGAATGAAACGTCGTCGGTCGAAACGGCTATTTAAATAGTTTGTGTTTTTCGCCCAGTTCAGTGTAGCCGGCACGACCGAAGGGAAGCACTGACATGGCACCTAGTTCTGTTCTGTTATGGGCTGACATCGCGGATGTTGTAGGTGAAGTAGCCAACCGTGTCAGGTTAAAAAAAAAACAGGATTTTTTAAAGAACTGTGTTTTCCTTCTTCTTTCATTTAATCCGGTATGGATGGGTGAGCCAGAGGGGCCAGAACACATGCTCCGACAGCGACATTTCCCTTACGTAGTATCAATACTTTTGCACATAATATATCTATAATTACCTTAGACCAAGAGGAGGTTTTTCCCGGTGACCAGCAAGTTCTGAAACAATAATACATTTTATATTACGACAAAAATAAACCACGACAATATTCAAAGTTCGAACTTAAGTGCGATTAAGTGCGACTTAGTCACGCGTGCTGTAGAGTCAGTGATCCCACTTATTTGTCACCCATTGGTGCGTGCGATATGAGACTATCATTACATTGGCTCATACACGTAACGATATTCCGACAAATCGCTTTCATTCGACTCTACGTTGGATAGGACTGTTTGTCAGTGAAAAATTACGTAATGACTATATCTGTGTATAACACTTGAAAGCACGGATAATTGTAGATCTTTTGTGTGGCGTTTCGTACCAATGGCTTCGCTCGCGTGAAATAATTTCAAAATAACAAGTGATCTGGATGGCGTATTTTAAGAGTATAAAATTAAAATGAGAAACAAACAGAATGACTGATACTATTGAACGACAGTCGTCTTTATTTTTTGACAAAACATTAAGTAAATGTTTTTCTTTGATATTTTTAATTTGATCTTTGTTGCACGAAAATTGATTACATTGTTTATAAAATCAGTTCGATTCTACTTTCAACCAAACGTTTTCCTTTCACACATACAAACATATCATCACGCCGTATGAATAACCAGTGTAGTAGAAATAGTGGGCTAAGTAGAATAATCAGGGACAAAACCGCCCACCTCCATCAGCAAAGTACAAGGACTATCAAGGACAAGATAACTATCAAGCAGCAAATAAGGCACATACTGCATTGATGGTGGGATCGTGCCATCAAAAATAAACGTGCATACAAAATATTTATTTATTTATGAGAGTGTTAAAGCCGAATGTTAAATCACATTTTTTTAAATGTTACTTTTCACTTTTTTTTATGGAAACTGACACGGTTGGCTAAATCACCTACAACATTAGTGATGTCAGCCCATAACACCGGGTGAACTAGGTGCCATGTCAGTGCTTCCATTCATTTCATGTCGGCTACACTGGATGAAAAACACGAACTATTTACGCCGCTTCGATCGACGTTTCATTCATTACGGTGGTACAAACCTGGGCGGGATAAAACCTACCACCTAGGTAAGAAGGGAAGGGACCTATAGTTTTACGTTGAATCCGAACCGCGGTCAGCCATTCAAGTACTGACCGCGCTCAGGGTTGCTTAACAACAGTCGACCGACCGCACCACTGATCTACCGAGGCTGACATTCTCACTTCCTTCTAAGCCCGTCCAGTTGTGCATATTTATGAGTATAAACTCATAAATATGCACAAGGAAATGACAGATTCAGCTTCACGTCAGTCCTGCATTGCGTGTACGGAGCCAGCCGGAATACTTTCTCCTTCAGGCCGGTCACGTAGAGTATAGCTAATAGCACTAAGTGTATCATTAAAGTCTAGTTTCACCTTATTTTAGTGGACACTTTCAATTTCTATGTTTTGATCTATACGGAGTTTTATGGTGTAACTAGTGACCGCACTGGGCGATGCAAATAAATGTATAGATTTTATTTTTCGTTTTGATTTTGACAGGAAGATGTTGTTGAAATTATATATGGTAATACGATTCTTACATCATGTCGTTCGTTTATTTTATTAGTTAAAAAAATTAGATCGAAAAATTTAATTATCAAATAAATTCAAAGGAAAATCTGTCTGTGTTTAACTATAACTAGTGTTAACTAATCATTCTGTGTTTAACTGTAAATAGAAAACTACTCAAACAATTCACATAGCGAGTGCTACTCTAAAGTAAAATAACAAATAAAAAACCGGCCAAGTGCGAGTGGGACACGCGCACCGAGGTTTCCGCACCGCAAAAAAAAACATTAAAAAAATACGTTTCTTGTATGGGAACCTCCCTTTTCCAATTTTTCTATTTTTTATTATTTGTTGTTATATCCGCCATAATAACACATATTCTGTGAAAATTTCAACGGGCTATCTATTACGGTTCAAGGGATACAGCCCTCGGACAGACGGACGGACGGACGGACAGACAGACAGACGACGTAGGCTTAGAAACTGACACGGTTGGCTACATCACCTACAACATCCGTGATATCAGCCCATAACACCGGGTGAACTTGGTGCCACGTCAGTGATTCCCTTCGGTCGTGCCATGCTCCGACCAGCCAATATCACCTCCGAGAAGGTAGGTGCCATACCGGAGACTTCCCTCGATTGCTGTAAATAGGCTTAGTAAATAGACGGATACGGAACCCTAAAAAAATATGCAAAACTATTATTATTATTTTTGTTTTCGGACAAACTAACAAAAGGGCTTTGCAAAGAGTAATAACCACCTCCTTCAACTGTCCACAATAATAGCCATGCATTATGCACACATGCATTAGGCACATGCATGCGAGAGTATAATATCAGACTATTCCAGCCAGTACTTTAACCCCGGCCCACGTGAGTGGTATGGCAGGAAAATGGCAGAGCCTGTGCGAGCGAATGCCATAATTTGAGTTGTAACATAGCGCGTGTGGGGTGGCCAGCGAAACGAAACGGATCGTTTCATTAAATTAAGACCCGTGGGTGTGTATAGCTATGATTTTTATTTCTTCATTAGAGAAAATGCAAAGTCGAAAATGAAGAGAAAAAATACGTCCCGACCAGGAATCGAACCTGGAACTCCGGCTTGAGCTGCCAGCGCGTTACCAATTCCGCTACCGGGCCGCCGACGTATTTCTCAAAATTTTCGAACCGTTGCTTGCATTTTTCTACTAGATATGTCGCATATTCCTGCTATGATTTTTGTAGCTCGTGTCCTTAAAATTTCAGGTAATTTTTTTTTATAAGCAGAATTTGTTCTAATGTCTTTTGTTGTTTTTTTATATTGTCTGTGAGTTTTAGATTTTTTTTTAATAGGTTTAACCACACAGATTCATTCTGTACCTACATAATAAAATACAAATCTTAAATATGTAACATGGATATCTGTAATTAAGGCTAAATACGACATGACAAAATTAAAACACTAGTAAGCTAAAATCAAACCTGACAATAACATTTCAGGTTTCACACTGAAATGGTATTATACAGTCAGTAAGATGTTGTTAGTTTTTTTATTATACACAAAAATTAAAATAGAACGCTGCCGCGCTGGAAAGTTTGTTGGACTCAACACGAGGTACATTTTTGATTTATAATATATTTTTGAAGTGCTAATTCGATTCTAAATTCCGCGAAATGGAGCATTTACTTCATCGATTGAATCAATGAAAGCTCAGATTAATTACAAAACAGTGCAATATACCTATTATTAATATTTTTGCATGGTTTTATTAAAAAGCTATAAGAAGGAACATGTACGGAGGTACAAATTAATGGTTTAAGGATTTTTTGTTCGATATTTGATTGCTAATGAAAATTTAAAATATTTCAATAGCCTAGTTGACTGGCAGATATTACCTTGGGCAATAAGTCTGCCTTCTGTTATATTTATGATATGAAGCAATAAAGCGTATTAAATAAGTATATAAAAAAGTCTAGTATAACTACCCATTCAAAGGAAAGTCTCCGGTATGACACCTATCTTCGCGGAGGTGATATGGCTCGTAGAAGCATGTGCTCTGACCTCTCTGACTCAGCGAGCCATAAATAACATAAAAAAATATGTAAAATGAGTAAATGAACAGATATGTCCATAGGTCTTAGCTTAAATTACGCCCGCAAAGCATATTCATCATATCTCCAAGAGACAAATACATAAAAAAATACAAAACGCATCTTGTAATAATAGATGAAGTGAAGTAACTACCTGACTTTACTGCACTTTCATTATAACAAGTGGGAATAATTTGACATGAACACGAAATTAATGTAATTTTACCGAGAACTACCTACTCTACTTTATACTAGTTTATTTTTTCTCGGAAATAAGTTCGATCGAGTCTCAACTTTAAAATTAAAACATTAAAGATCAAATTACAACAACCATAATACGGATAAGAATAAATCGGCAGGCATATTGGAAGTTCAAATTATGAAGTATTTTCAAATTTGGAATACGCAGAATATCAGTGACGTCGCCAACCGTGTCAGGTTCCATATACGTCAATATATAAGTCATTAAGTCATATAAGTCGTCGGATGGTCGTGGAGTAAGTTACTTTGTTTTATGAAATACTGAGTTTGTAGACTCTATGTATGATACTAAAACTATATTGACGATTTATAGAAATCTTTTCTGTATGTATGTATTTTCCTCCATAGCTCTTAAACCGATCATCCGAATTCGATGAAACTTAGTACAAGCACATTTAACTATACGGGACACAGGATAGGCTAAATGCAATTCAGTTCCGGTTACGCTAAGATGTGGATCTCATACAAACCGATTTGTTACGCGCGCCGAAAAGAAGGTACGATAGCGGGCTTACTTACTTTCTTCTTTTTAAATAAGAATTTCACTCGAGCGAAGCCGCGGGCAAAAGCTAGTATAAGTCATAAAGTCGTATAAGCCGTTTAAGTCGTACAAGTTGTATAAGTCATACTCATATCATAACTCATACATAAGACAGTGTCAGTTGTCAGCCTCGATAGCTTAGTGGTGCAGATCACCGAACAAGTGCAGACAGTTGACTGTTGCTATTGATTGTTAAGCAACGCTGGACCGATCAGTACTTGGATGGGTGACCGCTCGACCGTTGGGGGCTGACCGTGGTTCGGATTCCACGTTAAACTGTAGGTCCCTTCCGTTCTTACCTTACTAGGTGGTACGGTTCAACCCGCCCGGGTTGGTACCACCGCACTGAATGAAACGTCGGTCGAAACGGCGATGTAAATAGTTCGTGTTTTACGTCCAGTTCAGTGCAGCCGACATGAAATGAAAGGGAAGCACTGACGTGGCACCTAGTTCACCCAGTGTTATGGGCTGACATCACGGATGTTGTAGGTGATGTAACCGTGTCAGTTTCCCTATAAAAAAATACAAATAATTTTTATGCGGATTTCATAACGTCTATAAAGGAATACGAGTATATAACTTTAAAAATGCCGCGAGGCAAGCTAGCCAGTCTATAGGCATTGTAGAGTCTACAAAAAAGAAAGCACACTCCAAACTCTAAGACTATCTCATTGTTATTCAAACCCTTTGTAAACAGACAGACGGACAGACGCATAAAAGCCATGGTGTCGGGAGCACGCGTAGAATATTAATCAGTATCTCAGGTGTGGAATCCAAGATGGCGTCGAAGGGCTGACGGGAGAAGGGCCGTGTCTTAAGGGTTCCGTAGTAAAATTATTCAAAGAGCCTGTCTGTCACATACTGATTCATACATGATGATTGATGAGTTCGAATTCGTGGAAATACACACTTAAAACAATACGTTTAGATGAGTTTTGGAGATTAATAAATAATGAATCAATTATTCTGTTTCGTATAAAAAAAATCATATAGCATTTGTTTAAAATATTATACAATACTACAAGAAATTCTTTGTTGAACCACAGAATTCAAAGAAACACTCTTCCAGTCAAGCCACCATTTCATTTTAGTAGAATTGTTTGTTACTGAGTCATTCCATTCATAAAAGGCACAAATAAAACGTGGTTCAGCAGTCTAGAGT
The DNA here is from genome assembly GCA_946902875.1 of Nematopogon swammerdamellus. Taxonomy (NCBI): domain Eukaryota; kingdom Metazoa; phylum Arthropoda; class Insecta; order Lepidoptera; family Adelidae; genus Nematopogon; species Nematopogon swammerdamellus. Next base: position 13,499,977 of record OX336359.1, read on the forward strand.
CAAGACAACCCTTTTATTTTAGTAGAATTGTTTGTTACTGAGTCATTCCGTTCAAGTCAACCATTTTATTTCAGTAGAATTGTTTGTTATTGAGTCATTTCATTCATAAAAGGCACCAATAAAACGTGCTTACAGCAGTCAAGACAACCTTTTTATTTTAGTAGAATTTGTTAGTTATTGAATCATTCCATTCATAAAAGGCACAAATAAAACTTGTTTCCAGTCAATTAAGTCAACCCTTTTATTTTAGTAGAATTGTTTGTTACTGAGTCATTCCGTTCATAAAAGGCACAAATAAAACTTGTTTCCAGTCAAGTCAACCCTTTTATTTTAGTAGAATTGTTTGTTACTGAGTCATTCCGTTCATATAAGGCACAAATAAAACTTGTTTCCAGTCAAGTCAACCCTTTTATTTTAGTAGAATTGTTTGTTACTGAGTCATTCCGTTCATATAAGGCACAAATAAAACTTGTTTCCAGTCAAGTCAACCCTTTTATTTTAGTAGAATTGTTTGTTACTGAGTCATTCCGTTCATATAAGGCACAAATAAAACGTGCAAAGAATTTAAACATCATGTTATGGCGTGGCACCTTATTTATCAGAAAAACGCATATACAAAGATGAAATGACGTTGAAATGAAAATATTCTTTATTGCACAATAAAAAGTGACCCCAGGTGGGCTTGTATCCTAATGGCAACCTCTGCCAGTCAGTCATGCCTGGCATTGTGGGTACTGTATGTGGTAGTGGTAGATTAGATGAGTGATTACTGCGAAATAAAATGAAAAAAAAAATTACAATATTATATTGTTAAAGTTCTGCAATCAATATTCTGGTTTGACACCGCTCACTCATAAAATATGCACCTACTACCTATGACAGCCCTTCATCGTCAACTTAGAATGCACGCAGCAGGCGTATGCGCGATGCAATGATACTAGCGGCGACATCTATCGCTCGCGACTAACAACGCATAATGATTAAGTACTCAGAAACGAACCCATTCATTATGAAGCTCGTGAAAGGAACTGGGGTCGAGGAACTCTCTTTGAAGATTCGAGCCCCGCTCCACCTCCACTTTGAAAGATACAGTTTACTATGTGTCATACGTATGATAAAAAACAATTTATACAGCTACAAATATTTAGAAATTTATATGTATTATTATAGCATAGCATTATTTATAAGAATAAAGTACAAGTACAATCCACAGCCAGTTCTCGAGAACGGTCATGTCACACTCTATTGGGACCGGTCCATTATCAGTATCACAGACAGGACTATTCTCGCGAACAGGCCTGATACTGTGATAGTGGACCGGGGGGCAAGGCGCGCAACGCTCGTCGATATCGCCGTGCCGCATGATGGTAACCTAGTCAGTAAGGAAGCAGAGAAGATGTTAAAGTATCTGGATCTGCAGCATGAGGTTGCCAAAATGTGGCCCGTCGAATCGACGATCGTTGTGCCCATAGTCGTTTCGGCGCATGGGCTGATAGCGAAGAGCCTCGACGACCACCTTGAGAGGCTCTTGCTGAGTGGTTGGGTCAAGGGCCAGATCCAGGAGGCAGCCCTGCTCGACACTGCACGCATCGTCCGGAGGTTTCTCTCCCTAGGGCCCGACCATCGCATCGGTAGCTTGGGTTAGCCCCGCGCCGCCGGTGGTGGAAACTCCGTTTATTTTTATATTAATTTTAGGTTTAAAGTAAAAAAAAAATTTATTTATATGAAAAGAAACGTGTAAATAAATGGATAAAATTATAATACACTTTATGCCACTTAATGTGTAGCAAGAACTTATTGCTTAAGGCAATTTCCTCCAGTCAACCCGTTGGACCTGAATTTTTACATGAAATCCGAACCATGGAGCAGCGTGTTTGGGTATGCACGAAAATTTTCCGTCAGAAAAAAAAAACGCATTGGTGCATTTCGACCGGATTCGAACCTCGGACTCTGAGATCAAGAGTCCAAACCGAGACCTACTAGCCGCTTCGACCGACCTTTCATTCAGTGCGGCGGTATCAACCCGGGCGGGTTAAACCCTACCACCTAGTAATATAAGAAGGGAGTCATATGCCTAAGACGCCTTTTACGACATACACGGGGAGATATGCAGTGGGGCTATTCTTTTAAGAGCGCGGTACTACAGCATCAAAATGCGCACTGATATGGCGCATTTTGAATAGCGAAGCGTTCGCTTGTTTTATAGTATTTGTTCAAAGTTTGTTAAACCAATTTACATAACACGAATATCCAAATCTGTCAAAAGAAGTAAAATTGTATCTTACATCATCTGCACTGCAATTAGTATAAACTCAAAATAATGTTTTAGAAAGCTGCAATTTGGAAACAAAGAGAGCATTTCGGAGTATTTAGCACCATTTAGTAGTACGTTTGTGATTTTTTTTTCACATATTAATTGACATAAATATAAATAAAAATCTGTTTATATAAAATAAAAAACTTTTAAATATGGTCAACTTTTAGACAGGATTTTTTAATATATATATTTTTGAAATTCGTTGAACAAAAAACCGAAACGAAAATGTGGCAAATTTTGCAAATTGTGCCTCAAGTACCGGCCCCACACGGTAAGAAGTACCGGCCCCACACGATACAGTACCGGCCCCACACGGTACGAGTACCGACCGGCCCCACACGTTATACGATCACAGGAATCCGAAGAACGCCGATGTCGAGAACTATAAAGTCCATATTTGTGTTAGAACATACTTGTTAAAGACTGTTTAGGTAACAGCAAGCAATGGCCTTGATTACTTCGCTATTCTGATGACTGCGATCAACATTTATGTAAAACTTGTTGAATTAAATACTTATCGATGTGTTTCGTCGATAAATTGTGACCATGGCCCAAATAAAGCTAACACTCTTATCCTTACCTATAATAAAATCCAACGTCTGCTTTCTGTCTGTCTGAGTGTCTGTCTGTCCGCTTATAACTCGAGAACCACTGAACCGATTTTAATAAAACAAAATTGTACGGATAGCTTGATTCTTCCCATAAACTATAGGCTACTTACTATCACGCTAAATAGCTTATGAGGTTAGCAGTGAAGTGAAATATGAGAGCGGGCGGAGCCGCGGGCACAGCTTGTATCTAATATAATATACCTAATAGTACCGTGTGGGTTCGGTACTTAAAAAGATTAGCCCCACTGCATCTCTCTCCGTGCATGTCGTAAAAGGCGACTAAGGGATATGGACAAGATGCCGTGCTAAAGGGCGACAGGCTCGCCACCTCTCACCTTGGCACGGTACTTCCACCGAGTCATGCAGCAGGTGGGTCTTCGTGCCTCACTTGCTGTTTGATCGATTTAATCTTGTCCTAATACTTCGCTAAACGTGGTGGTCGGTGTTGTGCTGTAATTTACCGAAGTTCTTGCAGCACAACACCGATTACTCTGCTTACCCCGATTGTCGGAATTCAGCGTGTGTGATATGTATGTATGTATCTAATATGTTGCAATGTATGTTGCCCAATAATTAAAAGAATAGGCCAGCGGCATCTCTCCCCGTGCATATCGTAATTATGCGGAGGCGACTGTGAGCTGGCATGGCGCCTCTCTGCGCGTGGTTTCGTGAGGAATGGCGTTATTGGCTGTGTCTGATCTTCCATTGGTCTTTTGGGCACAGCCACCGGTTGTCGGTTGTTAATTATAATTTATTAATTTATTTCGTCCTGAAGGGCGACAGGTTAGCCACCTCTCACCTTAAGACGGTCCTTCCAAAAATTCATACAGCAAGCAACTGTCTTCGTGCCGTCGTGCCTACATACCACACGATGTATCCTAACGATCGGGGTAAGCAGAGTAATCGCTGTTGTGCTGCAAGCACTCTTTGTAAATTACAGCACAACACCGACGACCACGTTTAGCAAAGTATTCGGAAAAGATAACAATCAAGCAGCAGTCAAGGCACGACAACCCACCTGCTGCGTGACTCGGTGGAACGAATGCGCCAAGGTGAGAGGTGCCTAGCCTGTCGCCCATTAGCACGGCATCTTGCCTTTATCCCTTAGTCGCCTTTTACTATATGCACGGGGAGAGATGCAGTGGGGCTATTCTTTTTAAGTACCAGCACCACACGGCACATAAGTTACATGTGTCCAAATACTTTGCTAAACGTGGTGGTCGGTGTTGTGCTGTCATTTTCCCGAGTTCGTGCCGTACAACACCGATTACTTTGCTTACCCCGATTGTCAGGATACAGCGTGATGGTATGTATGTATGCTTTTTCATGGAAACTGACACGGTTGGCCACAACAACACTCATATGTCAGCTCTTAACACTAGTGAACTATTATAGGTGCCATGACAGTGCTTCAATTTAAACGTACCTACCATGAACTGGATGGACACCTCGCTGCCACCCCGATTACACACGGCACCTTTACGGTAACCCAACCCAATATACCGTATCCTAACCAAACTTAACCTAACTTAACTTCCGCTTTCTTTTACCTAAAGCACCAAGTGAAACGCCCCATGTAACCCCACCAAATCAGGTTTAGAACCGCCAGACAGTAGAACAAAGGACCCCGGCCCGCCGCCACTGCGCCTGCGTCTGTAGGAATTCGGCTGACTCACGGTTGCGCAAGAGCACGCCCGCCCGACGGCTCAATTGTTCTCTTGATCAGCTGTCGAACCCTGGAAAGCCGTGTCGATATCGATTTGAAGAAAGATGGGATTAATTTTGAAATATGTTTTATTGTAGATTAATTCATGTTCCCGCGGCTCCGCTTCATGGAAAAATATTCTATAACCTTCCTTAGATGTGCTGGGAACATTTCAGTGAAAACACCATGCTAATTTATTTAGTATTTCTCAATTTATAAGTAAACCTAGAATAGACCACGATGCATCGGCAGTTCGAATAGGGTTATAGGTAGGTATTAGATTATAAATTGTATTCTTAAATTTCGGGTCAGGTAGGTATACATGTGAAATGGATATTACAGGGTTATACTCGATATTTGAGAAACGGAAATGACGTATGAACATTTCGAATAATAGATGGCATGGCACTGACGGCCGCGGAGGTAGGACTTTATTTTTTATTTTATTATGGAATCTGACACGGTTGGCTACATCACCTGCAACATCCGTGATGTTAGCTCATAATATTCAGTTTTCAGTTCATATTCATGTCAGTGCTTCCTTTCATTTCATGTCGGCTACACTGAACTCGACGGAAAAGACGAACTATTTAAATTTTCGTTTGTTTTGACAGCTGATGGGAGTGGGCTCGTGACACAACTCCGTATTTATTTTTATGCGGCAAATTACGATAAGTCCTATTTGAAGTGCATATAACTTTTTTTTATGAACCCAGCATGGGTGGCTTTGCCAGGAGCCTATAGGGTAGTGCAGTCGACAGACCCAAATTCAACTCACCTCGCGAAAGCGCGCTCAGTGACATGCCATGCCAGCAGTTTTGCGGACTCAGAGAAGATATACTTACACTTCATCACACATTAGCACGAGCACATTAGGCCTTCTTTGTATCATTTTTTTTTATGTAAACTGACACGGTTGGCTCACATCACCTACGACATCCGTGATGTCAGCCCATAACACCGGGTGAACTTGGTGCCACGTCAGCGCTTCCCTTCGTTCGTGCACTGAACTGGACGGAAAACACATACTATTTACATAGCCCTTTCGACCGACCTTTCATTCAGTGCGGTGGTATCAACCCGGGCGAGTTAACCCCTACCACCTAGTAATATAAGAAGGGAGTCATATCCATTATTTAGGATACAAGCTTCTAATTTGCTTATTTACAATCTCGCTTCGATTTGTTATCTCGATTGCTATCCGACCTCGCCGCGCATGCCAGGGTACAGCTCCTCGTTAGTGTCGCGAGATCTATAGACTAGACAGTAATGACTAACTGCCTTATTCAGAGTCACGCGGTTAAACGAGGACTAGATCGGTATAACTTAACACTTGTATTTGATATAAAACGAACATAACATTCTTATCTATTCAGAGTGCCACATCAACCGCGAACTAAACTAACACTCGAATTTAGTTTTCGTGTGGCAACACAGCATAAAATAACCATTGTCTACGACACAAAATGGGGTTTGTTCATAATGACAGTTTGCGCGCGTATCGTGCTATCTCATTATCTGACATATGTTAGAAGAAGACAACACTAATGTTCAATTAGTTAGGTTAATTGGGGTATTCTGTGACAAAGTAGGCACTTTAGGCTCATGTTTAGTGCTAGCTATATATTAAAAATATCAAGCAATTGTGTGTTGTACCTACGTATGTAGCTTACTTGTGTGTTGTACTTAAGTGGCAAAACCACTTAGGCATGCCAAAATCTTCAGAACACACAACACTTCTCGTACTCGTGAATTTCCGCGAGTTCTTTCATTACAACACTAAAACGAATCAATAACACTTGTGATCACCACAATTCACAAATTCACCAACTCGAAATCACGCTTCGAAAAATCAACACAAGCACAACAGCTGTCTAACAAGCATGGCCGCCGCCATTGTAATTATATGACCGCCGCTCGTTAGATAGGGTTTAAACCCGCCTCTACCTGCTTTAAACAATGAATGGAGCTAACTCGCTGCAAATATGCCGAATAAAGATAAAACTGCTCTCTGAATAGCTTTTTTGTTAACACGGTCTAAATAGCCGATATAACTCTGTGTTAACTTTAACCTGGGAACTCTGAATAAGGCAGTAGGTGATTAACAACACAGTTAATATGATGACCCTTTAACAGTTGAGTGATTGTGTGAAGAGTTGAACCACGCGTCAAATTATCATAAAACGATTCGATAACGATTATAACTATGATACACTATGATAATAATTTTAAACGACGGATTAACTAATGTAAAAAAAAAAATAATTATGAAATATATTATTTATAGGTAGTTTTAATGTTTTTATTTTTTTTAGGTTTAGTTTATAAGTTATTTTAGTTTAGTTTTATCATATTTCTTAATTTTAGTAAAATTTTATTGTATTAGGTAATTTTGATTAAGAAATAAACAATTATAAAAATTATGTTAATTGAAAAGAGTTATTTATTATAATTTAAGGATGCATTAACTGAAATTAATTTTATCTAAGAGTCTGACTACTGTTTTTCCCACTAACAAACTTTGACAATTGGATACACTTTGTATCATTAGATTTTTAATATGACTTATTACATTTCTTTGTAATAAACGTAAACTAATTGTTTTTTATTTGACTTGATATATGAAGTATCAAAATTGACGATGGCACTATACACCAGATGTAGGTAATGTAAATAGGCAGTGTGGTCAGATTCTTCAGTATTCATGTTTATGCTGTAAATATGAATGCTCTTGTGAGCGGTAGTATGCGTTAATTATTGTAAATTACTTTAATATAATACTTATATATATATAATGTACTAACAAAACATTGTGACTTGCGAAGTTTGTTTGTCAGTTCTTCTTCGCATTGAATTTAGAACTGGCGGAGTTTTCGACATATCCAAGCGTAGGTTACCTACCTATGGATGAAATTATACAATTAACAATAAACAATTGTCTGCCTCGGTAGCTCGATGGTGCGATGCATGGATGTTCGTTCATCGAAGTTAAGCACGGCGCGGTCGGTACTTGAATTTATTTATTTATTTATTAAATGATAATTACAGCCAAAGCTAAATCGACATATTATAGGATAGAGAAAACCGGCCAAGTGCGAGTAGAGCTCGCGCATCCAGGGTTCCGTATCGCCATGTCATGGTAAGAGCCACTCACGCCATCTATGGTGTGTTATGAAATGCTTTATATTAGTTAAAATTCATGATTAGTTAAAATGCTTCATACTCTTTTCGGTAGATGGCGCGCGCGCATACACTTTTTAGTTTCTTCAATGGGAACCCCCGTGAATTTTTTACTTTTTTTAATTTTTATAATTTATTTGTTATATCGGCTATAATAACACATATCCTGTGAAAATTTCAACGGGCTACCTATTACGGTTCAAGAGATACAGCCCTCGGACGGACAGACAGACAGACAGACGGCGTAGGCTTAGTAATAGGGTCCCGTACCGGATACGGAACCCTAAAATCACGTGGCACGTGGAGATCCGTTGTCTCTGCCTACCCCACTGGGAGACAGGCGTGACGCTATGTATGCATGTAGAGAGAAAACAAATAAACAAATGACATTGGATAGTTGAACTTCGGACGTTCAACTATCCAATGTCATTTGTTTATTTGTTGTAGTATTGGTTAATAGCTGTCATAGATCTGCACCACAGAGCATCAAATACCTACCGCGCGCGCCCCCTACTAGAGACGCCCTAAGCGATAATATTTGAAACCCAAAAACTACACGCAGTGCTGCTAGCGCTTCGTATGTGTGTGTGTGTGCTAGTATCGACACTACACACAAAGAGGAGCAAGTTAGGCACACGCACAAAACAAATGCACACGCACAACACACATATGTAAGTCATAGGCCACGCCCACAGGCTTCAACGCCGTTGTAGAGAAATCGCGCTCAGGGCGCCTCTAGGAGGGGCGCGCGCATTTGATGCTCTGTGATCTGCACGCTTGGTCGAAGTTTCGGCCGAGCCGAACCTATGTAGATCGCTTGGCTAAATCGATATACACAAAACTGGAAACGAGTATTTTGTCCTCAATTTAAAGCATTGTTGATTTTAATTTCACTGAGAATTTCATAATCCAGTAGAAAGTGGTATCAGCTGTCGATTTGCCGCGCCTTCTTTTAAGGGGATTTACGTGGATACACTATTTTTAATAAATAAAGTTGTAAGGTATGTAAAGAATTTGTTTAATCAAATATAAGACATTATTGTGGAGTTTTGAGATTATTTACTAAAGTGGAACGGAATGTACGTAAGCTACGCCCTTGTAAAATTTCAGGCTAACAAAATAACCGAGACAGCGCGTTTAAGAATAACAAACATATTAAAAGAACATACAAGACGCGTTTTTTTTTAATAAAATTCGAAATTTAATTTCACAATAAATAATACAAACCACAAAACAGCACCACATTGAATGAAGGTCGGTGGAAACATGATAAATAATGCAAGTTTTCAGTTCAATTCAGTATGGCCGACACGACGAAAGGAAAACGTTGACAAGGAGCCAAGTTTCGACGTGAACCATAGCTGTCATCAGGGAATTAGAAGGTGAACCCGCCTTTATAAACAATTTTATTGGTATTTTATTTTATTTATATTATGTTTGTACTAAACTTTACATTTAGAGACTGCGTCATACCTACTATAGAAGATGCGACTGTTCAAAATTTCGAGAGAAAACGTCATTGACCCGGTGGCGAAATGGTAATAGGGCGCTCGCGGCTCAAGCCGGAGTTCTAGGTTCGAATCCTGATCGGGTCGGGACGTATTTTTTCGGCTTTGCCTCTATCTAACGAAGACAATGTATTAGTTGCTAACACTTTTAAAATTAAACTACACAAATGAACGCATTCATTCCTCTTAATTCAAGACCTAGTGACTCATAACAACAAGTATGAATGGCATCTGATCGGAGAATCCGGTATTCCGATGGCGTTCCAAAGTCAACAAACGAAAATGTTGGAAATTTGAATTCGGAACGCGGCTCGTAACGGCTCCAACCGCTACCGGACTCGCAGACGTGACTATACACACCGATATGTGGGATGAGACGCTCGTCCATTGGTTCTGAACTCTCAGGGTATCGGCCATCTTCATATTAAATTGAATTCTTATTTTATTTTATTTAATTATGGCTTAATTGTATTTATTAGATTAGTTTTTTAGGTTTGTTTTAGTTTTAATTTTATAATTATTGTAAGTACTTTAATTGTTATGTTCTTTTTCTGTTTATGAAATTAAATTTTCAAAAAATTATATTTTATTTATATTATGTTACAGTAGGTACTAAAACTTACAAAAGTACACGTTTCGCCCGCTACGACACGGGCTTCTTCAGGAACTGCGGGAGTTCCTGGAGCCGACGACGTCTGGTGTCCGTTGTAGCAGACGTCAAACGTCGACATATATAAGTTTTACTTATTACATATTTATTTGATAACAAAATAAAAGTAAAATGACAAATAAATTTCATACCTATCAAGATTAATCAAATTTAATAAATACGATATTTCTTATTCCCAAAAGGATTTACAGAACGCTTGCGTTCGTAATTAAATAATAAATTCGCCCATTAAATAATAATAGAATCGCGTTAAAACAACTGGTAAACAGTAATCCGAATTAAAGGTAAGTATTTGCTCCTTTGTACTTAAGTATATGCGCAAATACGCACTTATCACCGCAACTATCAGAGTGTCACGGACCGTCAGATCCGTCGCCGCCGTACGACAGGAAACGGTCAGCGGAAGTGGACAAACTTGCTTACGTATTTATTTGAACTTGGAATATAAATTGTATTTTATTAGAAATGTGAATCATCTTCCTCGGTATTTTTTTTTTATGGTTTAATATCATCAACGGCCTGTGTTGTGAAATTGTTTTATATGCGGATACTTTTACTGGAAACTTCGAAATAGCCGGCTTTATGTAAAACATTTAAATAGTAAAGTTGTCGTATTATTCTAATGTTAAATACGGTTATTAGTATAATAATGAAATATGATATCATATTGTGTAAGAAAGAAGTAAATAAACCGTCTTAAGCGGTGGATTATTTTCATATTTATAGGATTCCTCATGATGTTTTCCTTTGTCAGAACGAGTACTTACGAGAACTTATTGCCTCTAGGCATAGCTGGCATGGCACCTAACTGAGCGTGGTTTCGCGAGGAGAGGTGATTTTGGCTCTGTCGACTGCACCATTGGTCCCTCGGCAAAGCCAGCCATGCTTGTTCATATAAAAAAAATAAAGTCTCGTAAACTTTTTTTGTGTGCAACGAAGCATGTTTTCATTTCATTTTAAGTTAAATTTCTTTTCAACAGTTTGAATAGAATAGAATAAAATTTTTATTTATGCACAATATGTAGGTATTTACACAACACACACATTACAATTCATGATCAACAAACAGGATATATTATAGGCGCAATAATTGCAATATGTATTTTTTCGTATTAGGATACCATAAAAGTTATAAGACTAAAATTAAATATGTACGCATATCTATCATCACACCTGTTTCCCATTGGAGTAGGCAGAACGGATCTCCACGCGCCACGATCCTGACACACCTCTGCCGCCTCTTCAACTCTCATAATGTTCTTCATACATGCTCGTCGGTTACGGGTACTACACACTTGACTAATTTTGAACACTCGCCAGATCCGGTCCAGGTACGTCTAGCTAGGGCGACCCTTCCCGACTCTTCCACTCTACATTTGCTACATGCATTTCTTTTGTTGGTCTCCTATCATCAATTATTCCGAGATGACCGAAACATTAAATTTCAACATATTTTTTTTTTTATCTTAAATTTAAATATCAAATAAACTTTACACCTGATACACTTAAATTAATAAGTCTTTGTAGTCAGAACTATCAGTAAAATTTTTAATCTTGCTCTCAAACTGTGTTTTATATAGACTGTAGGCGATGTTATTATGTGAGTAAAATACTTCCTTATCCTTATCCTTACCTATAATAAAATCAAACGTCTGCTTTCTGTCTAAGTGTCTGAGTGTATGTCTGTCTGTCCGCTTATAACTCGAGAACCACTGAACCGATTTTAATAAAAAAAAAATCCACGGATAGCTTGATTCTTCCCATCAACTATAGGGTACTTACTATCACGCTAAATGGCTTATGAGGTTAGCAGTGAAGTGAAATATGAGAGCGGGCGGAGCCGCGGGCACAGCTTGTGTAATAATATGTACGAAAAACAAAATTTTTGCCTGCGAAGTTTCTTGCCGGTTCTTCTTCGTGGGTGTAATTGAACCGGATAGAACAAATTGTGACAAGTTCGAGTGCAGTCTACCTGCCATATGAATGATCAATAAACAATACAATACTGATACAAAAAGTCATACTAAATTCATACCCGATTTATTTAGATATTCTTGTTCTCTTCCCACCATATTAGACTAACTATAGCATATCGCAAAGGGGTCAAGAATATTTTACAATGCAAAAAAAAAATGCAAGTGCAGGCGTGGTTTAGCAAAAAGTAGCGTAATAACGCCGGCCACGCAAACACCGGACCTGCGGGTCGTGTTTCATGCCACGAGAGGCTTATTATCTTCGAGACCGCTGGTTCAAGTTGCTAGTGGTTGTTTGTTTAGCATAAAAAGACGCGAGTTCGTGAACTTGTGGGTAAGGCTGTGTTTTGGAGGCTTCGTAGGAATGCGGTTTACCGGAAGGTGTAATATGTTTAGGGAGAAAAACATACATACACACCACACGTCGTATCCCGAAAATCGGGGTAAGCAGAGTAATCGGAGTTGTGCTGAAGGTACTATTGTAAATTACTGTCTCTCAAGCAGCAAGTAAGGCACAAAGACACACCTATTGGTGCCTATTGCTCGACTCGGTGGAAGGACCGTGTCAAGGGGAGAGGTGGCTATCCTGTCGCCCTTTAGCACGATATCTCGTGACGTTCCTTTGTCGCCTTTTACGACATGTATGGGGTGAGATATAGTACTTCATTTACATTAACTAAAAATAATGAATGAGTCATTTTATAAAATAATTTCATATAAGAGAGTTCAACGCATTCTTACTAGGGTTTTCTTCTCTGTTTGTGTGTGTATATTATACATGTGTATATTATACACACACATACAGAGAAGAAAACCCTAGTAAGATTGCGTTGAACTCTCTTATATGAAATTATTTTATCAAATGACTCATTCATTATTTTTAGTTAATGTAAATGAAGTACTATATGTTTTTAAACCCAACCCTACTAATTACAGAATTCAAATATTGTCTTTTTGTCGTCTGTCTGCCCCTTTTCACTCTTTAATGCGCCGTCGGATCCCTAAGTGTGTTTTATCGCGTATTTCATGAGGAGTGCTCGGAGGAGCTGTTGTCCCTTACTAGGTGGCAGGCTCAAATTTGTGCGGTATGTATGTATAAAATCAAATAATCAAAATTATTAAATAAAAATAGCTTTCGTAAAGTTGGCCAGCACAGCATATTGCATCACGCAACAGCTTGGTGGTGCGCGGAGCGAGCGGCTAGCAGCTCGTGTTTGGTAACTGAGCCGTTGAAAAACGCTCTTAATAACATTTTAATTACAGCAATGACGTAAGATTGCTAAGAGACGGTCAGCCTGTGTTGTTTTATAGGGTTTGGCAAGAGAATCGCAGCCGGAACTGTCAAAACTGACTTTCTAGACACAAACAATAAAATAAAAAAACGGGCCAAGTGCGAGTCGAACTCGCGCACCGAGGGTTCCGTATCGCCATGTCATGGTCAGCGCCACTCACGCCATCTATAGCGTGTTTGTGAAATGCTTCATATTAGTTAAAATTATGATGAGTTATAATACTTCATATTCTTTTCGGTAGCCGTTTCGACGGACGTTTCATTCAGTGCGGTGGTACCAACCCGGGCGAGTTGAACCCTACCACCTACAAAAATAATACAAAATATATAATACAAAATAATACAGTAGGTACAAAAATAAAAAACAGTATGACATGTTAATTTAGCCAAAGGCCGAACAACTTGTGCATACAATGAGAACAGCGAAAAATTATAAAAACAATACAGCATCACTTTCAAATCATCTCCGCGAACTCACTTCCCTCTTCTGAACTAATAAAATCACGCGCATCTCATGCTTATAAGGTGAAATTACTCACCGACCGCATAATCAAGCCAAATTGGACCTTACCGCGCGCGTAATAAGCACCACAACCGCATCACCGAACCGGCTCACTTTAATATAGGCTGCTACCAAGCGCGAGGCTGTCAAATTGTTTCCGTATTTATTTTGCTTCTCCCTAGAAGTGTACGGATGGTAGAAATATTGAGTATACAATGGTCATTGGGCATAATCCGACCCAATTTGTGAACGTTTGCCTACAGAAACAAAATTACTTTAAAATTAATAAGGTATATCCCACTTTTCATTTTATGTAAAAATTATTAAAAAAAAAACCATGGGAATAAAATATAACAAGTGATTTAAAAGTTGAAGATATTTATTGCTAAGAACAAATTCATAGAATTTCAATGAAGGAATTGTATTAAAAACACCGTGCGTACAAAGAGGTATTATGTACTAGCGTACTAGAGTTGATGGAATAGAATAAGTCTTATAAATAAATAAATAAATCTTTTTTTTACAAATACAGAATTTTATTTTATCCATCATGAACAATTTATCGAAATTCTCTACACTATTTTATTTCTGTAGATTCTGGGTACTAAGTGAGATAGTACGATTGCACCTGTAGATATTAATCAAGTTGAAATAAACCTCAGTAATATATTTTTTCTAAGATAAAGAATTTCATTTTCTGTCTAATTCCCATTATTTATGGAAATGCGACCCATATATTTGTAAACCAGAGATATATGTCGCAACATCCCACATCAATTAATTTCTGTAGGTCGTGGGTAAATTTTTCATACTTATGTGCCCAATGACCCCGCGCAGCTAGTGTTCTCCTCTAATCCAGTATAGCCAGGAAGTCTCTGGTATGAAATCTACCTTCTCAGAGGTGATAATAGCTGACTGGAGCATGTGCTTTGACCTCTCTGACTCTGCCACTCGTAGCTGATAATATATAAAAAAAAACCAATCGATAAGCTAGGTATGCTATTAAATATTTTTTTTAAACCTTGATCATTCCAGTTCACTCTATACCCATTCTTTTGCTGTTCAATCAGATCGTCTCTGAAACCAACTCCCTGCCACTCTCCGTACTTCCGCTTCCCACAACATTTTCAAATCCTGTTTGAGGGAACATATGTTTTCAAACCCATAATGTCTCCTTGTTTAGAAACTGCATTAGGTATGTATGTATGTATGTATTTGTATTTGTTTATATTGTGTATATGTATGTACTTTTGAACTTGTATGTATGTCACGATTGTATTTAGTTGTATGTTATTAAGTACTATTATATATGTTTTATTTTTTATTTTTATACTCTTAAAAAAAATCTCTCATTTAATTTTCCGCACTACCCATCTACCCTACTCGCAATCCCAGGTATGACTGGCAGATAATGCCCTTAGGCTTTAACTCCGCCTTCTGTCACTTTTTGTGCAATAAAGTATATTTTCATTTAATTTTTTCAATGTATACTTTCGCTCTCTGCCGACGACGGTATCCAGCCACTCGGCAACCTGGCTGGCTGGACGATAACATGTAAAGCAATAACTGTCTGATTAAATGTAATAGTAGTCAGGGAGCGGGGCTGGACTCAGCTGGACCGGGCGCTAGGCGTGTGTACACGGGATGCTTACATCATAATCTACTGCGTAGAGATCTATGTTGCGAGTGAAACAACATTATTTTAGGTTTATCTCACTTTAAGAGGATTCATATGGCAAAACAACGAAAATTGTACCGTGTGGGGCCGGTACTTTAAAAGAATAGCCCCACTGCATCTCTCCCCGTGTGTGTCGTAAAAGGCGACTAAGGGATATGACTCCCTTCTTATATTACTAGGTGGTAGGGTTTAACCCGCCCGGGTTGGTACCACCGCACTGAATGAAAGGTCGGTCGAAACGGCTATGTAAATAGTTTGTGTTTTCCGTCCAGTTCAGTGTAGCCGGCACGACCGAAGGGAAGCACTGACGTGGCACCAAGTTCATCCGGTGTTATGGGCTGACATCACGGATGTTGTAGGTGATGTAGCCATTTTTTTTATGGCAACTGACACGCAGATTCCATAAAAAAAAATTTAAAAAATTGCTAAACTTCAAACAAAAATTTTGTTCTATGAAGTACATAATATGAAAAAAATATATATATTTTTTAAAACTAGATAATATGTACTAAACACTGAAGAAGGCTTTTTAAATTTACAGTATTTTTTCATGGTGAAAAAAATTCTGAATGCGACTCTATTTTAATTTCTTATGTCGAGCTAGCTCCATACTGGATAATTATTTTGGAATAAAATTTACGTCATTGTATAGTAGAATTTAATTTTCTACACACCAAAGCAGCATTATTTGAAAAAAAAAACAAATCCTAATATTTTTTAAACAAACTAAAACTACAAAATAGAGGTAACTACAAGGTAGAGGGGGAGAGGGGGAATATAAGGGAAGCGATCGTTTATTATAATATTTGTGTTTAAATCGGGTTTGCTATTAAACTAAGTCTACCGCGAGCGAAGCCGCGGGCAAAAGCTAGTAGCTTTATAAGAGTCAAATCTTACCTCAAAAACTAAAAGTAAAAAAAGTTAAGCCGGTTTGATACCATAACGCACTGAATGAGGGTCCGTCGAAACGCTTAAGAATATAATCCTTTTATTATATTTTTTTATGGAATCTGACACGGTTGGCTACATCACCTACAACATCCGTGATGTCAGCCCCATAACACCGGGTGAACTTGGTGCCATGTCGATGCTTCCCTTCATTTCAGGTCGGCTACACTGAACTGGACGGAAAACACGAACTATTTACATAGCCGTTTCGACCGACGACGTTTCATTCAGTGCGGTGGTACCAACCTAGGCGGGATAAACCCTACCACCTAGTAAGGTAAGAAGGGAATCGAACCACGGTCAGCCTCTAACAACGGTCGAGGGTTCAGCCATCCAAGTACTGACCGCGCCCAGAGTTGCTTAATAATAGTCGACCGACCGCACCACTGAGCTACCGAGGAGGCGACAAATAATATAATAATTACTAGTTGTGCCCGCGACTTCGCCCGCGTGGACTTACACATCGCGACGCCATCTATCGGGTTCAATTGTATATTCAAACCATCCAGGGATCCACTCAAATATACACACTGTTGAGGACTCGGAAAGAAAAGTGGACTGTATTAGGTAGATATTGGTCTTGCAAGGGTTTGTGAGGTTTGACTTACCGACCCTTCCCCACCTTCCGCAGCTGCGTCCTGCCTGGCTGGATCGGTCTTCGGTCGGATCGGTAAGCGTGTAACTTGAAAATGATTGGTATAGGCAGCTAGGTAAGGCTTTCTTTCTTGTTTCGTGTTTGTTCTTGGCGCGCGCACTCCGATCGTGGTTATTCGGAAAACTCTACTAGATAATCTCTCTCGCTGTCATCGCGAGAGGATGCGCAGGTGATTTCCAGCCAGTTGCGGCGAACAGAGCCGCTTCCAGTGAATGAAAGGAGGGAAAAGTTCAAACCTCCACAGGTTTCTTGCAAGATAGGTATGTGAAAAATGAATGGATAGCAGAATGAAATCTATTTTGTGCAATCATAATATAAATCATGTTCGGTACGGAACACACACAAAATGTCATCCAAATCGGTCCAGCCGTTTAGGCGGAGTTAGGGGACAAACACACGTACAGAAGAATTATATATATAAGGAGGATTATATATTCATAAGCGTTTCTTTTTATTATATCTTTGAAATTGCTTTCCGTCCAGTTCAGTTTAGCCGGGAAAGGAAAAGGGAAGAACTGTGGATTTGGAGGCTGACCGTGGCTCGGATTTCACGTAAAACTGTAGGTAAGGCAAGGCATTTGTACCGTGTGGGGCCGGTACTTTAAAAGAATAGCCCCACTGCATCTCTCCCCGTGTATGTCGTAAAAGGCGACTAAGGGATATGACTCCCTTCTTATATTACTAGGTGGTAGGGTTTATCCCGCCCGGGTTGGTACCGCCGCACTGAATGAAAGGTCGGTCGAAACGGCCATGTAAATAGTTTGTGTTTTCCGTCCAGTTCAGTGTAGCCGGCACGACCGAAGGGAAGGCTGACGTGGCACCAAGTTCACCCGGTGTTATGGGCTGACATCACGGATGTTGTAGGTGATGTAGCCAACCGTGTCAGTTTTAATAAAAAAAAAAAATAAAAAAAAGGCGCTGTGACCAACAAGGAAGAACCGGGCAAGAAATCTCGCAGAACTTTCAAGTTTTTTTTTTTCAAAAATAAACTCAACAAAAAACTTAATAATAAAACAAATTAGCTTACAATAGTGCGTTGTTCGAAGACATCACCAATGACAGCTCTGTGTAATCGTTCATACATTAACGCGATTTAAATACTGCACGCCACATTAGGCAGTGTGTGATAATATTTAAATTAATTTAAGTCGATTGTTCTTTATGCGGTGCGAAAGCGAAACGAATTGTAGCGTGTAGTGAAAGCATTTGGAGTTTTAGAGATAGATAGAGAGATAAAAAATGCTTTATTGCTCCAAGAAACATTTAACAGTAATACGTACATTAACATACATAAACTATATATAACCCATATATAAGGTGTTACGTTAGTCATGTCAAAAATTTCGGGACGGTTACATACACAATGAAAAAAAAACACGTTACGCAAAAAAAATTATGTGTTTTTAGCATTACTTTTCGAGAAATTTAACAAAACATGTTTGCTACCTAAACAACCTGTGTGTAACAGTAGGTAACTTGCATTGTACGGGGTCAATGACCGTACTATGTTCAAACGCAGAACAGCTGTTTGTTGTAAGTAAGTCACAAGGTCACTATGATTGGTTTTTGAAGCTACTTATTTCATTTTATTTTTTTGTTAGGAGAAAAAATGCTCCTATAAACATATGTTTTTTTTTACGTAAAGTGTTTATTTGAGTGTGTATGTAACCCTCCCGAAATTTTTGACATGACTAACGAAGCACCTTATAGGTATACAGCATATCTTCACCGCATTTTCGGTGGAGACGATGATGCGGGCATGGTCTGAGGAAGTAAAGCGGCTCGCGAAAGACAGACATCGGGATGTCCCTGTACGCTGCTTCAGGAGAACAACGTTCGCTCGAGTTCCTGAGGCAGCGTATCAGTGTGGCCATCCAGCGAGGCAACGCCGGCTAGCGTCCTCGGAACAGTGCCCACATCGTCCCACCTGGAGGAGGGGTTAGGTTTTGTATAGGTTATAGGTTTTTTGTTTTGTATTGCAAAATATGTTTAGTTTGAATAATCATTTTGTAAAATGGATATTAAGAAGAAATAAACAGATTTGAGTTTAATCATTATATTATTATATCTGATGACCTCATCACAATTTAAAATCAGGCTGTATAACAAAATTGCTTCGGCTTTACTCACGGTCGTCTCCGAGGTGTGTGGCTCGACGTTTCGGGCCAAACGTATGGGCACAGAATAGAAAAGAGTGTGTATGGGTAATCTTCAAAAACACATATAAAATCAGGCTGTACTTAAAATCAGCAACGGAAGTGTTAATTCTAAGTTTAATGTTTCATACCTACTGCATCATAGCCAAACATAAATATATTTAATTCAACCCTTCAATTTACTTCGCCGTAGTCAGGAAAATGTTTTTTTAATGTCTTCTTATTATCGCTGCTTACCCCGTTGTGATATAGGCGTGATATTATGACTGTGGATCTAGCAGACTAGGCTGCTCAGACTCACACGAGGTCGCAGAGTGTGCCACTTGCAGACACGCCCACTCTAGATCTTTTATGCTAGCGACAGTTGCAGAGCACGTGGTGTGCCGTGCGGTACATGCGCGCGCGCTGATTTAACAAACCTACGAATATACAGAGCTGGCAGTGCGCAGTGGTTGTACAGTTGAACCGATGCACGATGGCGCGAATTTTTTCGCTTTTCATAGTAAAAAAAACGTACAATATACATAAATTATCCCAAGAAGTGATATAAGTGCCAACTCTGTGAACGGGTTTAAAAACCAGTTGGAAAGACAATTTAATGAATATAATAATTATTATAAATGAAATATTCAAGGCACCGACGCGACGTGAAAAATGTTTTTTTTATAAAATAAGAAATTATAATAAAAAAATCAAAATGAGACTCGAGTGAATTCAACATACAAAGTACATACATCAGCTTAAACCTACTAGTGTATATGATGGTGCGATCGTTCGACCACAGTTTGTGATATTAAAAACACACGTGGGCGCGGTCAGAACTTGAATTGGTGACCGTGTGACTCGGTCGGTCAAAACGGCTATGTAAATAGTTTGTGTTTTCCGTCCAGGTCAGTGTAGCCGGCACTACCGAAGGGAAGCACTGACATGACACCTAGTTCACCCGGTGTTATGGGCTGACATCACGGATGTTGTAGGTGGTGTAGCCAACCGTGTCAGTTTCCATAAAAAATAAAATAAATAAAAACCGCGCATATTTTGTTTTTTTTTTTTTATGGAAACTGACACGGTTGGCTACATCACCTACAACATCCGTGATGTCAGCCCATAACACCGGGTGAACTTGGTGCCACGTCAGTGCTTCCCTTCGGTCGTGCCGGCTACACTGAACTGGACTATGCTGCTATCACTGACAATATTGCCGCGTCTTAGCACCGCACAACTCTATCAATATGGCTGTGGGCGGACGTAGAAAGGCTCTAATTGTTAGTAATTGCTCAGTGGAGTTGCACAATGTCTGTTCTAGTAGCTTCTTGTATCGCGCGACCTACTAACTAGTAAAGAGCAGGCGACTATTAACGTATGATTAATTTTGATAACATTTAGGCTTCCTTGTGCTCTGCCACGGCATCTTGCTGAGGCAGGAATGTGAAAGGACTTTCATCGTGAGATGATTAATTAGTTTTAATACAATTCGAGTACTTATTGTGCCCTGGAATGACATCCTGTCAAAGGGGGTACTATCATTCAAGTCGAAATTACATTTTATATTTCGACTAATGAGTCGTCGTCGTACATACATACATGCATACATACATACATACATACATACATACATACATAACATACACACAAACCTACATGCATAAGCTGCCAAAATTATATGTTGTCTTAGCCGTCGTCAGGTAAAAAGATATTTTTGTTTTTTTTTCACCCGCAAGGTGTCTAACGACGCCCATGGACATTCGGTCGCATGCGGGAGTTGCGTATGCCACATCGCCCTGACAGATGCCTCTCATTCACGCCTCTCTTTTAGTGCATTGTAAAATGTTTTTACTTCGGGGGTTAAAAATCAATACATATAATAAATCCTGTAAGGGATGGTCATTGAGTAAGTTACTTTGTTTTATTAGATAGGTACTGCGTTTGTAGACTCTTATGTATGATTTATTATTATTGATACTAAAACTAAATTGACGATTTTAAGAAATATTTCCTGTATGCATGTATGTTCCTCCATAACTCTTAAACCGATCATCCGAATTCAAAGAAACTTAGTGCAAACACATTTTACTATACGGGACACAGGATAGGCTAAATAAAATTCAGTTCCGGTTACGCTAAGATGTGGCTCTCATACAAACCGAATTATGACGCGCGCCGAAATAAAGATACGGTAGCGGGCTTACTTACTTTATTCTTTTTAAATACGAATTTTACGCGAGCGAAGCCCCGGGCAAAAGCTAGTGATAAATAAGAAAAAACTCTGTAGGCATTTGTAGATTACATAGGTAGAGAGGATCTAGAATATTTACTCGTTAGAATTTAAGATTATTTTAAGCTCATATTGCAGGCTGTAAATTAAATAGGAGCTTCATTAGCGGACCGACTCCAATATCTCTCCGTCACTGTGGAGTTTATCACTCGGCCGGTGGGAGGGGTAGGCAGACACGACAGATGAGAAGCCATTAAGGATGAATGACGTGAAGGTAAGATGCTGGCGGTATATACCTAGGAGGAGACTTAAAAAAAATAATAAAATAATTTTAGATATTTATTAATTGGATAATAAATCAAATCAAAATCATTTTTTTTTATGTAATCCGGTATTGGTGGCTGATTTGGAGGGGCCAAAGCGCATGCTCCGACCAGCCAATATCGCCTCCGAGAAGGTAGGTGCCATACCGGAGACTTCCCTGGATTGCTGGCTATACTGGACTAGAGGAGGACTGTACCGTGTGGGGTCGGTACTGTACCGTGTGGGGTCGGTACTTAAAAAGAATAGCCACACTGCATCTCTCCCCGTCGCATGTCGTAAAAGTCGACTAAGGGATAAGAAAATTCGTCAGCCTCGGTAGCTCAGTGGCGCGGTTGGTTAGTCAACTGTTATTAAGCAACGCTGAGCGCGGTCAGTGTTTGAATGGGTGACCGCTCGACCGTTGGAGGCTGACCGTGGTTCGGATTCCACGTTAAACTGTAAGTCCCTTCCCTTCTTACCTTACTAGGTGGTAGGGTTTATCCCGGCCGGGTTGGTACCACCGCACTGAACGAAACGTCGGTCGAAACGGCTATGTAAATAGTTCGTGTTTTCCGTCCAGTTTAGTGTAGCCGACATGAAATGAAGGGAAGCACTGACATGGCACCTAGTTCACCCTGTGTTATGGGCTGACATCACGGATGTTGTAGGTGATGTAGCCAACCGTGTCAGGTTCCATAAAAAAAAAAAACACAACCGAGGCTGCTATGCGGTCATCTTACATCCAGTACGGTGGTACCAACCCAGTCGGCTACAATTTGAGCCTACCACCTAGTAAGGGGCAAGGGCACTTCCCCTCGATGTGGTGACGAAAGTTCAGGTCGTGCAACAGTTCGACTCCGAGGACCCCGAGGTGTTCGCCTAATTTAAGCTGAATATGTTAAGCTAAGTATGTTCCTCTATAGCTCTTAAACCGATCATCCGAATTCGATGAAACTTAGTATAAGCACATTTAACTATACGTGACAAAGGGTAGGCTCGACGGTAACTCAATTCCTGTTACGCTAAAATGTGGCTCTCATACAGCGGCGACTCCTCTCAGTTGGCGAGGTTGGCGCCGCCAAACCGAATAAAATGAATGACACCATTAATACAGAAGTATCAGGATAAAATAAATGTGAAAAAATTTCGGAGTTATATTATTTATGTCATATAATCCACGATTAATAAGATAAAACGTCAATCCCGTACCCGTTACATAATTTGAAATTTCGCGCGCGTCAAACGCGGGCGACGACGAATGACGCCACATCAAGGCATTCATTGGCCGGTTGGCTACATTTTGAAGCGCCATCGTATTCCATACAAGGCGGAAGCGACCGATGTCCCCCCCGTCCCGCGCGGACCCGCTGATCAGCCTTTCGAGTTGGCGCAGCGGGGAGTGCATTTAGTGACGCGGTAGCGAGTAGAGCGACCTAGCGAGAGGGAGAGAGCTAGGTGTGTGTGTGTTGCGTGTGCGGGTGTGTGCGCGCTGCGTCCACACGACGAGTATTCTTGTGCTGTGCGACGTGCGATGCGATGCGACTAGCGAGCTAGGCTAGGTGTGTTATGTGCGCGTGTGTGTGCGCATTGGCTCGCGAGTTGATATGACTTTGATTGACTTTGTATGGATGAATCCTGTGCAGTGTTGTTAAATTTAAAGTGATTTATTGGTAATTATAATGGCAAACTCCTACCGAGCTATCTACGGAGCACTCAAGGACAAGAGAGACTCAGTAATTTGGCACTCTTACATATCTGTGGAAAAGGAGTTGCTAACAAAATTGAGGAAGAAAGAAGATTTTCACGATCGAGTCATCGAAAATTTCTTGTCTGTGGAACGAAGAGTGGACTTCATGTACAAATAAAATGTAACAATTCAAGCTTGTATGCCTGTCTCGTCGTCGTCGTGCCAGAGGAGACGTCGCTGTTGTCGGCTGCAACTCGACAGCTTTGACACAACCAGTAGGTACCTATCTACAGACAAATAAATCGTAAGTGAGCAAAATAAATCATTTAAACTAAATATTATAAACTATCTATATCGTAATCGTCTTTCAGTTTTTTTTGAACTCATTGTGGTAGAAATAAATTAACGCGTAGGTACCTAAGTTATGAAATTATGAAAAAAAAAATCCTTAGCCAGAGCCATCCCAATATTCAGGACCAGGAGTCGCCGCTGTCTCATACAACCCGAATTGTTCCGCGCGCCGAAATAAAGATACTGTAGCGGGCTTACTTACTTTCTTCTTTATAAATACGAATTTCACGCGAGCGAAGCCGCGGGAAGAAGCTAGTTAATAATATACACGGTGTTAACTTTTTGCGCGACATTTCAATTTTATTACTGAATAATAAACCATTTCGTATACTGATTATTTTGTGGTACATAAAAATAAAATCTAAAATAGTTTAAAAAAAATTGCATATTTTATTAATAATTTTACCTCAGCGACAATTTCTCTTTGGAATGGTGTAGCGAGCGCAGCCGCGCGCCGCGCGCCTGCGACCGTGCGTACCCAGCTGACTGACGAGTGTCGCGCGCTAGCTGTTGTATCGTGTCGATATGAATGTGAATTTTTTGGTTTATTTGAAAAATTACCCAGCTTTCGATTTTTTTGGTAATGCAGTGCGATTCCTATTACGAAATACCATGTTTTTATACCAAATATAGAAATTGAAAATTTTAAAACCAAAGCTCAAAAAAAAACCTTACCCCCTTTTTCGGCATCAGTATGTGACCCAGAATAACCCCCTTTCGGGAATGTCGCCCATTAAAGTTAACACCGTGTATATTAAAATTCGAATAAATCAAACCTATTCACAGTTATTAAATAAGTATGATTAGTTTTTTATGCATTTAGTAAAGGTTTTATTATAGCAAAATCAATAAAATTATGTTATTTCTTTTCATAGCTTCAAGGTTATCCTTATCCTTACCTATAATAAAATTCAACGTCTGCTTTCTGTCTGAGTGTCTGAGTGTCTGAGTGTATGTCTGTCTGTCCGCTTATAACTCGAGAACCACTGAACCGATTTTAATAAAACAAAATTCTACGGATAGCTTGATTCTTCCCATCAACTATAGGCTACTTACTATCACGCTAAATGGCTTATGAGGTTAGCAGTGAAGTGAAATATGAGAGCGGGCGGAGCCGCGGGCACAGCTTGTAATATATATAACGCAGCACGAATGAGTGCAGTATGTAGGTATGTACCTATAATTACACATAGCGGAATTTACAAATGGGATGTAATTAAATTCTTACCTTTTTGTAGAATTCTGCCGAGACTTAGCACGCCAACATCTGAAAAGAAAAAAAGAAAATATTTAGACTCAAACCCATTAATATAGGCGCACGTTAGCGATGAACAGTGAGCTCGGCAAGAACGTGACCCCACGTCATGGCACCTTGTTCCGGCAGGATCACAAATTAAAATTATTTCAAAAGATAAGTGTTTTAGGGTCCCGTATCCGTACAGGACCCTATTCTATGGGTGTCTGTCTGTGGCATCGTAGCTCCCAAACGAATGGACCGATTTGGATGCGGCTTTTTTTATAAGAACGCTGGTTTAATCGGGATGGTTCTTAGCTATATTTGTAATCAAGTAATCAAGTAAAAGTTAAATTAAAAATTAAGAAAATAACACCGATCCATAAAAAGTCAAAAATAATTCCCGTTAAACTTAAAAGAGTCGGGGGACCGCTAAGTAGATAAAATATAAAAACTCAGAGCTGCGCGAGAATTTACTTAGCGGTCCCCCGACTCCTTTAAGTAACTAAACGAGACATTATTTTCGACTTTTTAATGTCGGCAGTTTTGTAATTAAACTTTTTAACATAAATAATATCATTAATATTACATCACGAAAAATCATCTTAAATTTTCCTAAAACTGGGCAACGATAATTATACATACTTGAATGTAATTATTTCTAAGTTCGCCGTGTCACATCACATCACACCACATCACATCACATCAGCCCAAGTATTTCGTGTCGTTCAAGCTAATTAACATATTCCACAAGAGCGAATTTATGCCGAGATTCGTGCGGGGCGTTCGCAATCGACATAATGTTGAAAGAGTAATTATTAGAAAGGGTCGGTTATTACGCTTAGAAGTGGACGTGTAATGATAATGTAATTATGTCAGTATAGCACCTTAAGAAGGAGCGTCGGCATAGCAACTGGGTATACATCAAATTGTGTTCATATTATATGTATAAAAAGGTTAGATACGTTGTCTACACTTCATTTGGTGTTTACAGATGGCACGACCTCGCCGAACATGCCTGAACACGTTGTGTCGTTGGTGCGAGTCTGACTTCAAGTAGGACAAGTGTCCTGATTTAAAAGTGCCACTTTCGGAGGTCGTGTAACACATCTACCTATTTTTTACATATAATATCAATGTTATTACGTCACGAAAAATCATCTTAAATTTTCCTAAAACTGGGCCACGATAATTACACATACTTGAATGTAATTATTTCTAAGTTCGCCGTGTCACATCACATCACACCACATCACATGAAATCAGTCTAAGTATTTCGTGTCGTTCAAGCTAATTAACATATTCCACAAGAGCGAATTTATGCCGAGATTCGTGCGGCGTTCGCAATCGCCATAATGTCGAAAGAGTAATTATTAGAAAGGGTCGGTTATTAGGCTTAGAAGTGGACGTGTAATGATAATGTAATTATGTCAGTATAGCACCTTAAGAAGGAGCGTCGGCATAGCAACTGGGTATACATTTAATTGTGTTCATATAATAGTTTATACTACACATCATATTTATATATTTATTTCTTCACACACACAAGGCAACAATAATACATAGATACATACCGCACGCTGTTTCCCAAAAATCGGGGTGAGAAGAGTAATCAGTGTTGTGCTGCAAGCACTCTTGTAAATTACAGCACAACACCCGACCCGAAGACCCACCTGCCGCATGACTCGGTGGAAGGACCGCGCCAAGGTAAGAGGTGGTGAACCTGTCGCCCTTTAGCACGACATCTTGCCCTTATACGTTAGTAGCTTTTTACGACATGCACGGATATAGATGCAGTGGGGCTATTCTTTTCCAGTACTCGCCCCACACAGTACTAACGTATATACGTTAGTTATAAGCTATGTACGTAACACTAATGTTTTTAAGGTTCGAAACCTCAAAACTAACAGTGTATACACGCGAATACACTCACACAGTACCTATACACACTCGCAACACACAAACATTCTGCGCACGCAAACACACACACACACCCTCTCACACCCTCACACACACATACACGACCACCTTTCACCTACTTACTACATAGGGTTCCCTCACATTCAAATGACACACTTATACACTGACTGACTAGGTATCTGGCTAACTAGATAATCATGTAATATTATTGTAAGAGTTTAGAAGGTGGCTAGGTATCAAGTAGGTTGTAAGTTGTCAAACCTATTACTTATGTTACTTCCCACAGGACAAACTTAGTTTAGTGTGGGAAGTGACATATAAATATTTATAAAACATTTTTATATAATAAATAAATTGAAATTTTGTCAGCCTCGATAGCTCAGTGGTGCAGACAGTCAACTGTCGCTATTGAATGTTAAGCAACGCTGGGTGCGGCCAGTACTTGGATGGGTGACCGCTGACCGTTGGAGGCTGACCGAGGTTCGGATTCCTCGTAAAACTGTAGGTCCCTTCCCTCCTAATCTTACTTGGTGGTAGGGTTTAACCCGCCCGGGTTGGTACCACCGCACTGAATGAAACGTCGATCTAAACGGCTATGTGAATAGTTTGTGTTTTCCGACCAGTTCAGTGTAGCCGGCACGTTCAAAGGGGGAAGCACTGACATGGCACCTAGTTCACCCGGTGTTATGGGCTGACATCACGGACGTTGTAGGTGATGTAGCCAAACGTGTCAGTTTCCATAAAAAAAAAAATGAAATAAATTGAAATATACCGGTCCTATTTGCCGACCATACCGCAGCATGCCGTTGTAGGTAATTGAAAAGTGATTATAAAACACGTGCGTGACCTTACTGTAGCCGTTACGTAATTAAATTAAAAACAAAAGTAGATCGGCGCGCTCCAGTTGTACAGTGTATACTTCTCTATTTGCGGGTTGTGACATTGCGTTGCGTTTTGAAGTAGGTAACCTAGGATCAGCCGTAACTAGTCGTAACTTTTTTTGTCTGTGGAAACTGACACGGCCGGGTACATCACCCACAACATTCGCGATGTCATCGCATAACACCTCGACGAACTGGGTGCCATGTCGGTGCTTCCCTTCGGTCGTGCCGGCTACACTGAGCTGTACGTTAAACGCGAACTATTTACATAGACTTTTCATTCAGTGCGGTGGTACCAATCCGGGTGATTAAAAACCCTACCACCTAGTAAGGTGAGTAGGGATGAGACGTACAGTTTTGTCGTTAAATAAAATAAAATAAATGTTTTTTTTTTAATGTTTATAATATGTTAGTACTAAGCATGTACCTAATCGCTTTATATTTCTTCACTAGATATATGCAAAGCTGAAATGAAGAGAAAAAAAAAAATATGTCCCGCCCAGGATTCGAACCTGAAACTCCGGCTTGAACCGCCAGCGCGTTACCAATTTCGCCTTCGGGTCAATGATGCATTCGCTCAAAATTAAAAAAAAAAAAAATTTTCTCTTTATTTTTGCTTTGCCTCTAAGTATCTAGTGAAGAAATAAAATACATATTTTTCTATAAATAAGCATTATACAAACTTAAATTACACCTTGAACCGTTTACCAACATTAAAAATAAAAGCCAAAATGATTTGCTCTCTCGTGACTACTTAGGTGCAGAATACACCGGACTAGAACGATAAAAAAGGTATGGACCCCGAACCCTATCCTCGCCAGCGTAACGCGATATAAGTAAAAGCATACTTGTTTCATTGGACGGTCGCGCGCTGGCCCGTCAGTCTGTCATCGGCTGCGTTCGCAAATACCTGTTTAAAATGCCCGCATGCTCTGTGTTTACGTGTAAAAACACTACAGCCAAGTTTAGTGTGCACAATAGTGGAATATCTTATCATCGGTAAGTACACTCCGCTCCCCGCAACTCGGCGACGCTAGTTCTCATACAGGCATTTGACAGTCCGGCGTCCATACCTTTTTTATCGTCCTAGGCACCGGAGTATAGGTATCTACACTCACTAAATGCATGCACTTACTTCGGGCAAATGTTTTCGCGCGATCGACTCGCGGAGAGCAATTTTCACGTCACGCTAAGATCACGTTTTACTCTTCACTGCAACAGGTGGGCTAGTCGCAAGCCTAATAACTACGTTTTATTTTTATATATTTATTTGAGAGAAACATATAGTTACAAATATCTTAAATCAATGAACCAGTAAGATTGTAAACATACTTTAGGCTAAACAATAAACTAAGGGATATGACTCCCTTCTTATATTACTAGGTGGTAGGGTTTAACCCGCCCGGGTTGATACCACCGCACTGAATGAAACGGCTAAGTAAATAGTTATACTATACTATATAGCTATACTGGACTAGAGGAATATGACTCCCTTCTTATATTACTAGGTGTTAGGGTTTATCCCGCCCGGGTTCGTACCACCGCACTGAATGAAAGGTCGGTCGAAACGGCTATGTAAATAGTTTGTGTTTTCCGTCCAGTTCAGTGTAGCCGGCACGACCGAAGGGAAGCACTGACGTGGCACCAAGTTCACTCGGTGTTATGGGCTGACATCACGGATGTTGTAGGTGATGTAAGCCAACCGTGTCAGTTTCCATAAAAAAAAAAAATAATTACCATTAGTACTGAAATAAAAATAGTGAAGTATTTAATATTGAATTTATTCTAATTGAAGTATATAATTAAGAATAGTTAATATTTATATTAATTTAAGTATCTGGGAATCTTCAAAAGGCGTGTCAACAAATTAGACGACAACCTTTTTGTCCGCCCCATAGCCGGCATGGCGCCTCTCTGAGCGTGGTTTCGCGAGGAGTGGTGTTATTGGCTGTGTCTGATCTTCCGTTGAAGTATTGGGCACAGACACCCGCGCCGGCTGGCTATAAAAAAAAGTTAATAATAAATGGGAATTCTCCGATATCGGACTTTCTCGCAAGTGATATTGTCTGGTCGGAGCATGTTCTCTGACCCCTCGGACTCAGCCAAGGATACCAGATTTCATAAAAAAACTAATACTTGAACACCTTATACTTCATGAAAGTACTAAAACTCTTTTTGGTGTATTTATAACATACATGACAAACTATAAATTAAATGGCAACTAATCACGACAGGAGCTGGCGTAGTAGGCAGTGTAGCCAAACTTGTCAGTTTTCATTAAAATAACTATAACCTAAAATAACAATTAACCTTAGCCTAATAAAACTGATACAACAATCATAATTCAAACACAACCTACACATTGCAACGCCTAGGTCCGCTAGCATGGCCTGTATCTCTAAAACTGCTGGTGCATTTCGTTCACGAAATATTAACTCGTGCGCACGCCGATCAATCATCTATAATCCTATCACTGATTTATTGATTATATCAATAGAGTGGACGTGGCTGGAACCAATATATTGATACTTTAAGCGTGCCCGTATAGTTCGTTTATTGTATTTTTTTTTCCTTCTGACAGTTTTGATATCATATTGTATGATAAATTATGTCTTTTCGATAAATAATATCTTGTCCGTATAAGAGAAACTGTACTATTACAATTTTTAAGAGCAATTTTTTTTAAATGGATACTGGCACGGTTGGCCACTTCACCTACAACATTTGCGATGTCAGCCCATAACGCCAGGTGAACTAGGTGCCATGTCAGTGCTTTCCTTCATTTCATGTCGGCTACACTGAACTGGACGGAAAACACGAAATATTTACATAGCCGTTTCGACCCTACCACCTAGTATGGTAAGAAGGGAAGGGAGCTACAGTTTTACGTGGAATCCGAACCACGGTCGAGCGGTCACCCATGCAAGTACTGACCGCGCTCATTCCTCAAAGATTTTCTTTTTCGTTCCTAACAAGGTAAGTATGTCATACATAACATAATACCGCAGTTGGTGTATCATAATTATAATACCTCTATCTGTAGGGACTGCAGCAGTAAAAGTTTACTATCCACCCATTGTTTCTCGCCCACGGCGGCGGCGCGGCAGTAATAAAGCTCAGAAATAAGAATTCAAACGTATAGGCTTGTCATTGCATTCATTTTCGAGAAAAAACGTACGTATTTTCCGTCCAGTTCAGTGTAGCCGGCACGACCGAAGGGATGCACTGACATGGAACCTAGTTCGCCAAGGCATTATGGGCTGACATCACGGATATAGTAGGTGATGTAGTCAGCAGTGTCAGTTTCCATACGTGATTTAGACCACTAAACGTTTTGGCAACAAGGTCTTTTGATAATTTGACGTTTTGAGTATTGGACATTACATTTTTTTTTTTTATGTAAACCAACATGGGTGGCTGTGCCGATAGACCAATGGTGCATTCGACAGAGCCAAAAACACCTCTCCTCGCGAAACCACGCTCAGTTAGGTGCCATGCCAGCAGATTTGCAGATTGTTGCGGATTCTTGGCGTTATGATAATAATTGGACATTTTGACAATTGGGCCACATACACCCCGGAGCCAAAAAACGTATAATGACTTGCTTGACGATTTCATACCCTTCTAATTTTTTTAGTTCTTTGGCTTAAAATATTAATATTCACAACGACGATGACAGTGTCGGACGGTTCCAATGAAGCTAGCTGTATTAACACTTTAAAGTAACTTTAACGGTGCAGTGGGGTGGCAACTATCTGGATGGGTTTAGATCAGTCAGTGTGTAAGCGTCCACTGCTGGACATACGCCTCTCCAATTTACATATAGTCCTCCCAGCCCTCAGCGGTATGTAGCCACTGCTTTCCGCCGACGTATTTGATGTCGTCGTCCCACTACCGCTTAGTAAATAAAGGAAAGAAGTTTCAGTTTCAGCGACCGAGCTACCGCGGCTGAAGTTATAAAGTTATTTCACACTGTGTTTATGAACTCACGAATCACGATTGACAGCTGCTAGAACGATAAAAAAAGGTATGGACCCCGAACCCTATCCTCGCCAGCGTAACACGATATACGTAAGTAAAAGCATACTTGTTTCATTGGACGGTCGCGCGCTGGCCCGCCAGTCTGTCATTGGCCGCGTTCGCAAAACCTGTTTAAAATGCCCGCATGCTCTGTGTTTACGTGTAAAAACACTACAGCCAAGTTTAGTGTGCACAATAGTGGAATATCTTATCATCGGTAAGTACACTCCGATCCCCGCAATTCGGCGACGCTAGTTCTCATACAAGCATTTGACAGTCCGGCGTCCATACCTTTTTTATCGTTCTAGGACAGCTGTTTCCACAACTGAAGGCCACACCAAAGAATCATAATAATATACTTCACTCACAAAATTTCCTCACTTCCTTGACGCATTTCCGCTTTATTAACAAAATTACTCCCCATAACGACAGCTCTGTTACATACACATAGAAAAACGGCCAAGTTCGAGTCGAACTCGCGCACCGAGGCGAGGGTTCCGTATCGGCATGCGCCACTCACGCCATATCTATATAAGTATTAGGTAGTTAAAATTCTTCATATTCTTTTCGGTAGATGGAGCGCATACACTTTTTAGTTTATTGTATGGGGACCCCGTGAATTGTTTACTTTTTCTTATTTTTTTTATTATTTGTTGTTATATCGGCCATAATAACACATATTCTGTGAAAAATTCAACGGGCTACCTATTGCGGTTCAAGAGATACAGCCCTCGGAGAGACGGACAGACAGACAGACGGCGGCGTAGGCTTAGGTCCCGTACGACGGATACGGAACTCTAAAAAACGGAACCCATATAGGATCACACTCGTGTCTGTCTTCCTGTCTGTCTGGGTCCCGTACGACGGATACGGAACTCTAAAAAACGGAACCCATATAGGATCACACTCGTGTCTGTCTTCCTGTCTGTCTGGGTCCCGTACGACGGATACGGAACTCTAAAAAAAGGAACCCATATAGGATCACACTCGTGTCTGTCTGTCTGGGTTCCGTACGACCGATACGGAACTCTAAAAACATTTCCATCAACAGTCGTGCTCAACTGGCATCTCCACAGTATGCTATCGCTCTAGATGGGTGTAAGTAAAATGTGTGACCTCCTTACACAGTGATCTGTCGAGCGCAAACTGGTTCGACGGTAAAAGTTCATAAGTCCACTGAGATAGGATGTTGGGACACTTTGTTAGGAAACTTCCAAGACCTAGATGTCTAGATTTAGGTATAGGATGTTAAGATGTGATTTTGTGGCCCTATGTTCTTTGTATTTTTATATTATCTTTTTTTATCGATATATCCTTAATATTTTTTATTGTTTGCTTAGATATAGTATGTTATACTATTTAACGTAATTAAAACCCAGTATGTAAGTTATATTTAAAAAAAAAGCTCTATAAGGTTTTTTTTTTTTTTTTTTTTATGGAAACTGACACGGTTGGCTACATCACCTACAACATCCGTGATGTCAGCCCATAACACCGGGTGAACTTGGTGCCACGTCAGTGCTTCCCTTCGGTCGTGCCGGCTACACTGAACTGGACGGAAAACACAAACTATTTACATAGCCGTTTCGACCGACCTTTCATTCAGTGCGGTGGTACCAACCCGGGCGGGTTAAACCCTACCACCTAGTCATATAAGAAGGGAGTCATATCCCTAAGTCGCCTTTTACGACATACACGGGGAGAGATGCAGTGGGGCTATTCTTTTAAAGTACCGGCCCCACACGGTACAACGGTTCTTACCTGGTTCTTCCTTATAGATGGCATTGCTGAACGGGGCATGACAAAAAACCCGGCCAAGTGCGAGTCGGACTCGCGCACCTATAGGTTTCCGCACCACAAAAAAAAATACTTTGGAAAAAAACCCGTTTCTTGTATGGGGAACCCCTGAATTTTTGACCTTTTCTATATTTTATTATTAGTGTCCACCACAATAACACAATTCTGTGAAAATTTCAACCGGCTACCTATTACGGTTCCAAAGATACAGCAGTAGGACAGACAGACAGACAGACGGCGTAGGCTTAGTAATAGGCTTCCGTACGGGATACGGAAACCTAAAAAATGACGACGAACCATACAGAATATGCATAATATGTCTCAATGAAATATTGTTATTAATGTTGTGTGTTCTTTATGGCGAAACAAATATACATACATACATATCACACACGCTGAATCCCGACAATCGTGGTAAGCAGAGTAATCGATGTTGTGCTGCAAGAACTCTGGTAAATTACAGCACAACACCGACCACCACGTTTCGCAAAGTATTCGAACAAGATTCAATCGATCAAGCAGCAAGTAAGGCACGAAGACCCACCTGCTGCATGACTCGGTGGAAGTACCATGCCAAGGTGAGAGGTGGCGAGCCCGTCGCCCTTTAGCACGGCATCTTGTCCTTATCCCTTAGTCGCCTTTTACGACATGCACGGGGAGAGATGCAGTGGGGCTATTCTTTTTAAGTACCGGCCCCGCACGGTACAAATATCTGAATCTGAATCTGAATATGTGAATAGAACGCCGGCCGTGGCGAGTACCGCTGTAGGGCCCCAAGGGCTGGTACCTCCGAGGTGCCCCCTTACCCCTTACTTGGTGGTAGGCTCTAATTGTAGCCGACTGGGTTGTTACCACTGTAATGAACGTAAGATGGCCGCATAGCGGCTTCGACTGTGTGGTCTCCTCTAGTCCAGTATAGCCAGCAATCCAAAGGGAAGTCTCCGGTATGGCATCTATATATTCTCGGAGTTAATATTGGCTGCCCAGAGCATGTGCTTTGGCCCCTCTGACTCAGCTACCCATACCGGATTACTTAAAACAAAATAAAAATACTGGATTAGAGAAGAACACAGCTGATGCTGCTATGAGGGTCATTTTCGCCCAGTACGGTGGTACCAACCCAGTCGGCTACAATTTGACCATATCACCTAGTGAGGGGCAAGGGAAGGAACATACTGACTGTGTAGGTTACAAATTATACACCGGTTCTGAAAGGTGGACTACCTATCCCCATAAATCCACCTAGTGTGTTCCTTATAGCGAAATAATCAACTAAAAAGATAAATTACAAATTTAAAAAACCCCCGACCTTTAAAAAGTCAAAAATAATTTCCGTTTACTTACTTAAAGGAGTCGCTAAGTAAATTCCTGCGCAGCTCTTAGTTTTAATATTTTATTTACTTAGCGGTCCCCCGACTCCTTTAAGCAGGCAAACGAAAATTATTTTGGACTTTTTAAGGGTTGGCGGTTTTTTAAATTTGTAATTTAACTTTTATTTGCTTTAAAAAAAAAACTCGTGCAAATCGGTCCACTTTTTAAGATAATTAATTTTTTGAATACTTAATTACTTGATTACAAACATAGCTTAGAACAATCCCGATTAAAAACCAGCTTTCTAATAAAAACCATATCCAAATCGGTCCATCCGTTTGAGAGCTACGTTATGCCACAGCAGACACACACATACACACATACGAACACACGTTAAAATTATAACACCTTTCTTTTTTCGTCGGGAGTTAAAAACAGAAATTATTCTTGGACCTCAAATTCCCAACCCGCCAGAAACTTCCAAGAGCTGTGATGATCTCAACAAAAACCGGCCAAGTACGAGTCGAACTCGCGCACCGAGGGTTCCGTATCGCTATGTCATGGCTAGCGCCACTCATGCTTCATATTAGTTAAATGTCATGATTAGTTAAAATGCTTCATAATCTATTCGGTAGATGGCGCGCGCGCATACACTTTTTGGTTTCTTCTTCTGTTTTCTTATTTTTATTATTTCTTGTTAAATCAGCCATAATAAGACATATTCTGTGAAAATTTCAACGGGCTACCTATTACGATTCTAGACATACGGCCCTCGGACAGACGGACGGACGGACAGACAGAGGGACAGAGGGACGGACTGACAGACAGACAGATAGACGGCGTAGGCTTAGTAATAGGGTCCCGAACTGGATACGGAACCCTAAAAAACATCGCGCCAGTAGAAATTCCAGCGTCCCAGCAACGTTATGACAAAGAACAGACGAGGTATGTCTGTACGGAGTCGCCTACACACACCCATATACGACGCGCAGCGGTTTTACCGCGGATCCCTACCATGGATAGACGCAGCCCTGGATCTCCCATTAGGCCGTATAGGCCGCGGCCTAGGGGCGACAAACTTCAGGGGGCGGCAGATTTCCGAAGGCGCTAAAGAATATTACAAGTAACACTTGCGCTTTGGTTAGTGTAAGCCGTCAAGTACGCGCGCGATTATGGACGCAATACTCAAGCAAGTCACTTGTGGATAGAGTTTTCGATCTATTAAATGCTAAATATCATTTGGGTAAAGGTTTTAAGTCCCCATTGCGACTTAGTAATACTCCTATCCTATTTATTTATGTTTTGCGCGGGCGGCGAAAGTCAGTGGCCTGTACTTCAGAACAATACAAGTCCAGCACTGGATAGACGACATGAAAAGAAAATTATCATTTTACTGATGCGTACACAACTATGGCATACAAGTATACAGGAACCCTGAGGATTTAATTTGGCTGGAGTCAATTGCGATTTGGTAACAGTAATTTGAGCGGAGGGTGGCCGAGTGGTTTGGGCATCGGCTTCTCATGCGAGAGGTCCGAGGTTCGAATCCGGTCGGCGTGTACCAATGAGTTTTTTGTGAAGAAAAAATTTACGTGCATACCTAAACCTGCTGCTTCACCGTTCGGAAGCGGTGTAAAACTGTAGGTCCCTTCCCTTGCCCCTTACTAGGTGGTAGGCTCAAATTGTAGCCGACTGGGTTGGTACCACCGTACCGGATGTAAGATGGCCGCATAGCAGCCTTGGTTGTTTTCTCTAGTCCAGTATAGCCAGTAATCCAGGGAAGTCTCCGGTATGGTACCTACCTTCTGGGAGGTGATATTGGCTGGTCGTCGATATAGTTTCTGAGTAAAATATGTGAAATCCTTATAGAGGAAAATTTTGGCAAGATAACACTCATATTTGATCTACAATGCGCAAAATCCTGACCTATATGAGCGGATTAGGCGCACTCGCAATGTCAATATCGGTATTATTCTTATCGCGATAATATAGATAGAGACAGTTGTAAAAATAGGTATACATATGCATTTAGCATTTAGAAGTCTCTCGTCGGACTTAAATTTTAATAATTTTCAACTATCTACAAATTCTAACCAATAAATACAGCTATCTTAATGTACTGTCCAAAATGAAATAAAATGTATTTATTTATTCACTTTTTTTAACATCGTCAGGTTTCAAGTACATTTTAACTATTCAAGTTCACATTTTCGTAACCTTACATAACATGACAATAAATAACATAACTTAACATAACATAATATCTATTTATCTTTTAATTGCCAAATTAATTTAAATTTCTATTATAGTTTCATAGCAACACACACATAATAACATTAAAATATTAAAAAGCAAAATATAGCATTAAACTATGTTCTCGGCCCGAACAAATTCATTTAAAGCACCATCTGTGCTTCAGCATTTGTCAACACAGCGTAATTCGAACTTGGAAAGGACAGACGGCGCTACAAAAAAAAAAATGCAGTTATAATAGTAGCGTTCTACAATTGGTAGCCAGCGGCGATAGCGTCTTACCATTTTTACAAAGCATCGTGTAAGTCTGGTAGAGATTTTCTAACTCAAAGTGGCACGCCCTCTCTACAACGATTTGGCTTTGATAATGTTAGCGCAGTTACGTAGTTACACGAAGTAAAAGAAAATGCACATGTAAAAGTGGCGCATATAATTGGCTAATAAATCGAACAACACAGCTATTGGTCAAGACGCCACGTGTACATGCACTCATTACTACTACTATCAACGCAACGAACTACATATTATGTTCTATCTCACGAAGTCCGTTTAGCTCTGGTTGTAGTAGTGACGTGTGAGTGTGTGTGCGTGGACCGCGTCGCGATCGTGACTAAGCGCTCTCGAGGGTACGCACACTAAAACAATGTGCATGTACGTATTAACAGGCTAGACAGACTAGCAGCAGTCCGCAAATCTGCGAGCGAGGAGAGGTGTTTTTGGCTCTGTCGAATGCACCATTGGTCTCTCGGCACAGCCACTCATGTTGGTTTACGAAAAAAAAAATGTGCACGCACAATAGTCATAGCCAAAATTACTTCGTGAGATAGAATGTCTGTACTAATAATGTCCCCGAAATAATTTACGTGTTATTTTAGTTGCCCGCCCGCCGCTATCGATTCAGTTTCGATCATCGCACTAGCAATGTATCGTGGTGATCCCGCGCGTACACGGAAGTATAGAGCGCAGACACAATATTGTAGTATACAGAATCCGTTAATTTTATTATCTTTCACATTAATATTATTTCTATTCTCATGGCGTATGATATGAATGATGCACCATTACGTGTGGGTGTGTGGACCGCATTGTGTAGAATGCGTTTGCATCTACTTGTATATTATGTAACAATGTAAATTTTTATTTCTATATCTTGGGACTTACATTTTTCACCAAGTACTTTAAAGAATAGGCCCACTGCATCTCTCTCCGTACATCTGGTAAAATGCGAATGATTTTTTATTGAAAGCGCGAAATGTGGCGCCGAGCCACACATAACGTGTCTACCGACGCCCATGGACTTTCAGGCGTATGCGGGGGTTGCCATGCCGGCCTATTCACGCCCCTCTTGAAGGACCCGAGACTGTACTTGGGGGGAAATAAATGGGCAGGGAGAGCGTTCCAGAGTTGACCGGTTCTGTAGAGGAAAGTGATAAAGACAAGATGACGCGCTTAAAGTGCGACAGGCAAACCACCTCTAACCTTGGCATTCTTGATAGCTGTTGTCTTGTCCTAATATTTTTTTAAATATGGTGATCGGCGTTGTGCTGAAATTAACCCCCGCTCTTGCAGCACAACACCGAGTATAACCCCGATTGTCGGAATACAGTGTGACGGTATCACGACGGTATGTATGCATGTTTAATGTAATATGTTCATACATGTATTATATAGCAATCGGTTCTGCAGATGTTGGCTCCACAGAACTGGTAAACTCTGGAACGCTCTCCCTGCCCACATTTTCCCCTCAAGTATAGTCTCGGGTCCTTCAATAGAGGCGTGAATAGGCACCTGTCAGGGCGTCATGGCATTTGCAACCCCCGCGTATCACCGAATGTCCATGGGCGTCGTTAGACACCTTATGGCTGGCTAAGCGCCACATGTCGCGCTTTCTATAAAAACAAAGTAAATACATGAATGACATATAATTTCGTAAATAAACTATGATCGATCACAGTACTGACGCGACATTAAGCCTTTAAAGCAGCGGTTCCCAATGATTTTCGTCTACGGAACCCTAAGTGATCGTCCTTCTGTTGGCGGAACACCAAGTCACTTAAAAAAGTTAATTAGCTATTGTGAACATAAAAACTAAATTTATGTAACCTATACATAATTTTTGATACTAAATTGTTGGCCGATTATCATGTTTGATTTGAATAGCAAGACTTATTAGTTTGACATACAATCATACAATATAACTAATATTAAAAAAATTTAATATATACATACCGATGGATGACCGCCCGACTGTTGGAGGCTGACCGTGGTTCGGATTCCACGTTAAACTGTAGGTCGGTCCCTTGCCTTCTTACCTTACTAGGCGGTAGGGTTTATCCCGGCCGGGTTGCTACCACCGCACTGAGCGAAACGTCGGTCGAAACGGCTATGTAAATAGTTCGTGGTTTCCGTCCAGTTCAGTGTAGCCGGCGCGAAATGAAGGGAAGCACTGACATGGCACCTAGTTCACCCGGTGTTATGGGCTGACATCACGGATGTTGTAGGTGATGTAGCCAATCGTGTCAAGTTTCCATAAAAAAAATAAAAAAAAACATACATACATGCTTAAAGAATATAAAATATCTCCTCCAACCCGTCATCCGTGTCCTGTCCGCGAAGCGTGTGCCCATTAAAGCCGTCGCATTCCCGCGCTTGATTATTATTAGGTTGATATTACACGTCAAAAGATATTACACGTTTTGTGCTTTTTCGGGCTGTAACCCACGGAACCACTGTGACCCTTCCGCGGAACCCCAGTGTTCCGCGGAACCCCAGTGTTCCGCGGAACCCCAGTGTTCCGCGGAACCCCAGTGTTCCGCGGAACCCCAGTGTTCCGCGGAACACCTTTTGGGAACCGCTGCTCTACAGCAATGAGTGTCTTCAACAGCGAAAGTGAATAAAAACCAGATGGCCATAAGAGCCAACACTTTGATATTAGATTCTAAGTCAAAAGGTTTTAAGAGAATCGGGAAGTCCGCTCTCCTCCATACACCAGGGGAAGTCTTTTTTTTTTTTTTTTTTTTTTTTATGGAACCTGACACGGTTGGCTACATCACCTACAACATCCGTGATGTCAGCCCATAACACAGGATGAACTAGGTGCCATGTCAGTGCTTCCCTTCATTTCATGTCGGCTACACTAAACTGGACGGAAAACACGAACTATTTACATAGCCGTTTCGACCGACGTTTCGTTCAGTGCGGTGGTACCAACCCGGCCGGGATAAACCCTACCACCTAGTAAGGTAAGAAGGGAAGGAACCTACAGTTTAACGTGGAATCCGAACCACGGTCAGCCTCCAACGGTCGAGCGGTCACCCATCCAATCACTGACCGCGCTCAGCGTTGCTTAATAACAGTTGACTAACCAACCGCGCCATTGAGCTACCGAGGCTGACGAATTTTCTTATCCCTTAGTCGACTTTTACGACA
Source organism: Nematopogon swammerdamellus (assembly GCA_946902875.1). Classification (NCBI taxonomy): domain Eukaryota; kingdom Metazoa; phylum Arthropoda; class Insecta; order Lepidoptera; family Adelidae; genus Nematopogon; species Nematopogon swammerdamellus. The sequence goes on from OX336359.1 coordinate 13,540,572, forward strand.
TGCGACGGGGAGAGATGCAGTGGGGCTATTCTTTTTAAGTACCGACCCCACACGGTACAAAAGTCTCTTTTCAACCCTTAAATCTTGCACTACCATTTTCAAATTTTTATGTGTAAAAGATATTATCAATATCTATGCCCCTATGTTGTCCTTTTTTCGTTATTTCATTTTAAATTAAATATATTTGATTATAAAAATGCCAAAATATAGCCTAACTTTCATATTTTTTATATGGAAAACTATAAAAAAAATTACTAAAATTAAAACATAGGGGCATCCAGTAGGCTTTTGTTGATAGGAAAAAAAATATATCACTTAAATTGAGAAATAATAAAGACATGAAAACAGACTTCGCCTGAATGATGATTCACAAATATTTTGTAGGCAGTTAGCTTCTGAGCTGCAATTGTCCTTTTTACACAATTCGGGGTGTGAGGGGGGAACTACTCATGGACAGCCCACTAATACAGAAACATATTATAGTGAAGTTCATTTCATTATCGATATATTTTCTGTAGGGCTGGGATGGATTTTATCGATGTAATCTAAGCATCTACGAGTATGTAAGTCTACTTACTACTAGTCAAAGAACAAAAAATATTTAATTAGGTGGTGGGCCATATCAAAATTTAGTTTTTGTAATATAACAGAAAAATTCAGCTTTTTTGCTGAATTTTAATAAGATACTTTTTTAATAATTTGAAAAGGTCTATTTTCTGAAATATCATCATCATCATCAGCCTGTATCGGTCCACTGCTAGACATAGGCCTCTCCCAAGGCACGCCACCACACGCGGTCTTCCGCTCTTCAATATAAAGTATTAAATTTGAACCTTCAGAAAAAGCTACTACACAATGCGCAGCTCATGAAGTACCCGGAGACGAATGGTCTCATGCAGCGATCGGCAATACGGCTTCCGGCCAAAACGATCAGCTGGTGATCTCCTAGCGTACATCACTCGTCTTTGGGGTGAATCGCTTGAAGATCATGGTGAATTCTTGGCAATTGGCTTTGATATTGCCAAGGAATTTGACCGGGTTTGGCACAAGTCGCTCTTATTAATTTATTAAATTTTTTTCGCTTTAATTTTTTTTTCTCTTAAACCAAGTCGCATTAGCATACAATTATTATATAACAAAGAACCCCAGACCATGCCTAACGTATGCCAGAAACACCGAAAGATAATCTCGCTTGGTATAGAAGTTACAGCTAGGTACGTAAGTTTTTTCGTTAGGGTTGTCACAAATGTTCGGGCTAAGTTTGGCCGAATATTTTTAACAACTAAATCAAATGAAATGAAATTTAATGAACAAAAAAATTATTATACAAGAGTTGACAAACAAAAACAAATATGAAAAACATCAGTACACTATATTATATTATAATATCTAAGAATCTATTAATATAAACTGTGAAAGTGATAGACTATCCAAATTTATCTATGTTTAAAGTAACCAAGAGCTCAAATAGACAAAGAAAATGACTTTGAGGGCGTATTCAAATATAAGCATATAGTGACTCGCCGACTGTGAGCGTGCTGGCTGACTGTGAGCTATAAGAAGCGATTAGTCGGCCTCAGGTCAGTGAGCTAAATGAGCATATGTATTGTGTAATTACATTGTAACGTAGTAGTCTGCGGTAGCCAGAGAGAGCGAAACTGACTGGCGGCTTAGTTTCTAAGTATAGCTGTTTTAATTTTGGCAGCTGTCATTCGAAATGAAGATCTTGACGAGATCTATCATTTATCCTATCACACTAGTAGTCTAGATTTTTGTACAAAAATAAAAAAAAATAATAAAAAAATAAAATTATAAAATTATTTTTTTAAATTTTCACGTATGTATATGCATACACGAAACCCATTTTAACTATTCACACTGCAAGATAAAGACGACTCGTAACTCGCGTAAAGAAAAAAAAATCCCCAGATATTGAGTCAATCTACAATATAAAAATATAGAAGTTTAAAATATATAGTATTTAGAAATATGTTAAAAAGTGCCCTTTTTAAACCCCCAAAAAATGGCAATTTTAAGCGGTTTTCTGCGATTTTCTCAAAAACTCCCAAACTTTTTAAATTGTTTTTTCCACCATCCGTAGCCCTAATCGATACGCGTCATTTGACACCCTACATATTTACGTATCCGTAAAACTCACAACACCAGGGCGAATTCGCACTCTCGGTGGAAATCGGGGACTATACTGAAGCGATTGAAAAGACATTTTCAATGTCAAAATAAAATGTGTTGGAACATTTCACACACCACGGCTATTATCGAATTTCGGAGATTTCATATTTATTTACATTTATTTTGGACAAAATAAGCAGAGCCTGTACTATACTATGCCTGTGCCTGACCTTCGTAGGCAGGCGTACTATCAAAAAGAGAAAATGTGCAGTTTTCTGGTTCGGATTCCACGTAAAACTGTCCCTTCTCTTTTTACCGTACTAGGTGGTAGAATTTTTTTTATAGATAGAAAGCGCGACATGTGGCGCCGAGCCACCCATAATGTGTCTAATGACGCCCATGGACATTCGGTCGTACGCAGGGGTTGCGAATGCCATGCCGGCCTAACAAGATGCCTATTCACGCCTCTCTTGAGGGACCCGCGACTGTACTTGGGGGGAAATATGTGGGCAGGGAGAGCGTTCCAGAGTTTACCAGTTCTGTGGAGGATAGATTTTGAGCACCGATTGGTACGCATCCGTGGTAAGTCCAGCGTATAGGGATGCAATCTCTGCCCAGTGCGCGTTGTGCGGAGGTGGAAAGCGGACGGCGGGATCGCTTTAAACAGCTCCTCCGAGCATTCCCCATGGAATAAGCGATAGAACACACTTAGGACGCCGACATCCCTACGGTGTTGCAGTGGTTCTAGATCACGGGACACTTCGGGGTCACCCACTAGTCGCACGGCTCGACGCTGGATCGAGTCCAGAGGCGCAAGCTGGTATTTGGCAGAGCCATCCCACAGGTGCGAGCAGTACTCCAAGCAAGACCTGATCTGCGATTTATACAGGAGCAGCTTTTGATCCGCCGTGAAGTACCGTCGCACCTTATTGAGTACGCCCAGCTTTTTAGAAGCCAGCTTGGCCTTCCCCTCGATGTGGCGACGAAAGTTCAAGTCGTGCGACAGTTCGACTCCGAGGACCCCGAGGTGTTCGCTTAATTTGAGCGACGTGCCTTGGAATGAAGGAGCCGGTGTGAACCCCACTCTCTTCGCACTGAACGCGCAAACTTGTGTCTTGGAAGCGTTGGAGCTCCGCCGCACATTTCGTTGTCGGAACTGGAGTTCCGGCATGGAGTTCTTACACCTAGTTATGGATGGATGGATGGCACCCCCATCGTCCAGGTTAGAGTTCCCTGCTAAGAGAGACACCAGTAAGCCGATCTTCTCTTTTCCGGAGTGAGCAAGTGAGCCCCCAGGACATTGCAGAGGCGGAAGTGAGGAGCGGCAGAAATTCGACTCGACAGATTTGGCGAGAGACCAAAACTCACGGCTCCCAGTTGGGGGCTGGTTCAGCCTGTCGTCAACTCTGCCGATAGGGATCCCGGCGGCCACTTCCGGGGGGACCTGGGGCCCTTCCGTCTTCCATGTCGGTGCACCACCAACCTGAACAGATGGTGATGAAGATAGGAGCTGCGCTTTGCCCGCAAATTGTCGTGACCGCTCTTTATGCTTATCTTCTCCTCTCAAAAAACCACATGGCAGCACAAAGGAATAAGAATAAAGTAAGTACAGCGGTGCACACCCCCACCTATTTTTGCGTCGACATGACCAACGTGCGGGCGTTGCACTCAAACCTAAATGCCGTCCACCATCACCTAGAGACGGCGAAGCCGGCTTTACTTTTCCTGACAGAAACGCAAATATCTTGCCCTGCCGATACTTCTTACTTGCATTATCCTGGCTACACCCTGGAAGAAGCCTTCCGACTTCGAGCTGGGGTTTGCATGTTTGCCAGGGCAAATATTTGGTGTCGTCGCCTGCGCTGCCTGGAGGACCCCGAGCTTTCAGTGCTGTGGGTTCATGTGGACTTGGGGACGGTGTCGAGAGTGTACGCCTGTCTTTACAGGTCGCACTCTGGCGACGCGGGGACAGATCGATTATTCGAGCACTTGAGTAGAGCGGCAGACGAAGTGCAAGTGCGGTTTCCCTCCGCGAATATGGTTCTGCTCGGAGATTTTAATGCCCACCACGAGGTGTGACTAGGCTCCGGGAGAACTGACTTGGCGGGGAGAGCCGCCTACTACTTCGCCCTGACCAATGACCTGTCTCAACTGGTAAACCACCGGACAAGAATACCAGATATAGACGGTCATGAGCCCCCTCTGCTGGATCTTCTGCTGACAACGAACCCTGCTGGATATAAAGTCACAGTGAGCGCTGCTCTTGGCTCCTCTGACCACTGTCTAGTGGGGTCCACGGTGCCATTTTCGCCTCCTCAGTTCCATACTGGAGGAACGCGTCGAATTTGGCACTACGCGTCAGCAGATTGTGATGGAATGCGAGAACACTTCGCATCCTACCCATGCAGAGAGCTATGCTTCAGTTCGGGTGATCCGTCAGAATGCGCCAATGCCGTCGCCGAGATGGTTCTGGGAAGAATGGACATGTTCATTCCCAGTGCCCTCGTCCGCCTTGGTGGTAAGAGCCAGCCCTGGTACAGCCGCAACTGTGCCGATGCTGTCGCAGCTAATGGTGCAGCTTATCGTGCATGGTCGTGCGCTCGTGCCAGAGGTGATCCTGACATCTCCGAACTGAAGAAAGAATACAACCGCCTCTCCAGATCCTGCAAGAGGGCGATTGCCAGGGCAAAATTCGAGCATATCGGCAGAGTTGGCGACATCGGATTTATCACGCCCTAGTTGATACCACAAAACTGAATAAAACATCGGTCGAAACAGCTATGTAAATAGTTCGTGTTTTCTGTCCAGTTCAGTGTAGTCAACATGAAATGAAGGGAAGCACTGACATGGAAGCTAGTTCACCCGGTGTTATGGGCTGACATCACGGATGTTGTAGGTGATGTAGCGAACCGTGTCAGTTTTCATAATTATTGATCGATAATGGTAGCTCTATATAACAATAAAACTCTTTGATGAAGGTAACAATAGATCCCCTAAGTCAATAAAGAAGAATGATGTATTTTTTTTTCAACCGATCAAGATAACATTGAATTTATTATTAAAATTTACCTAGATAATGAAATTATCAATGTAATTAATAATAATATCTTGGAGGCTTGTCTCCCGCCGCCGGCGGTATTACCCTTTTTAATTGTTGTATTAATTTTGTGTATTTTTATTACTTTTGTATAAATATGTAAAATTAATATAAATTTTGAAAATGTGAAATAAAGGATATAAATGAAATTACACTTTCGGCCAAACAAATAAAATTAATTTACAATTCGAAAGTGACAACCCTGACTGTAAAATTTTCGGCCAATGCATTAGTTTAAACTTCTATACCAAGCGAGTTTATATTTCGGTTTTTCTAACATACGTTAGGCATGGTCTGGGGTTATTTGTTAAATAATAATTTTATGCTAATGAATGAGACTTGGTTTAGGTGAAAAAAAAAAATTACTCGTATTGTACTTTTTTTTGGCCAAAAGAATAGTCAGTTTTTTTATTTATTACTTTGAAATTATGTATAATTGGCATACGGGAGTTTTACTCAACCTTTTTAAATACTCAAAACTAACTAATTTTGGAGTAAAAGGACCTTGTACGAAAATAAGGTCAAATTCCACACTGTGCGCCACTCACGCCGTCTATGTATTAGTTAAAATGCTTCATACTCTTTTCGCCAGATGGCGCATACACTTTTTAGTTTCTTGTATGGGGACCCCGTTAATTTTTAACTTTTTCTTATTTTTATTATTTGTTGTTATATCGGACATAATAACACATATTCTGTGAAAATTTCAACGGGTTACCTATTACGGTTCAAGAGATACAGCCTTCGGACAGACAGACAGACAGACAGACGGCGTAGACTTAGTAATAGGTCCCGTACGACGGATACGGAAACCTAAAAAGGTTCACCATCAAACAGGTATCTATAGAATTCTCCTATTCTATAGATTGTACTAAATGTTTTGAAATACCAGGGTGTAAAAGAAAACGCTCATGAAAATGTTAAATACATGTTCTCATTTCTCATTTTATTGGATCGACTATCTCTGTCAAAAGAGAAGAATTATAAAATATTTCCAATTTCGGTTCAATTTTTTCATTCTAAAACTTGTCTCTTTTTTTCCCCACAGTAATCCCTTCCTGGTTGAAAGAATGAAATAGGCAAATTTATTTTCAGCCACATGCATCTGTCCTTGAACTTGATAATAATAATTAGCATTCCTCTAAAAATACGCGACGCTACTCAATCCAAAAAATGAACGCTGCGAAAAAGCATCAAACCTCGCAACCTGCTGCGCTGCGATCGTCATAGTGTCCGCCAAGTGCGTGTGTGTGCGTGCGCCACGTAGACGCACGCACACAGAGACAAGTGAGCTCGGGCGGCTGGTATGTTTGTGTGCGTGACCAGCGGCGCCGCCCACAGCGACAGCAATAAGATGAAGGAAATCCAAAATTTGAAAACCGTTCGCAGTACACGATGCTCTTAACGGTTAAAACTAAAATTTAAAAGCTTTGGCGCTTAGGCCATTCTGTAGCTTTACCGTTCGATAGGATTCCGTATTTTGCTTAGATCAAAGGTCACATCCACAGAGCATCAAATACCTACCGCCCGCGCCCCCTACTAGAGGCGCCCTAAGCGATGATATTTGAAACCTAATAACCGTACGCTGAGCTGCTAGCGCTTCGTATGTGTGTGTGTGTGTGTGTTAGTATCGACACTACACACAAAGAGGAGCAAGTTAGGCACACGCACAAAACAAATGCACACGCACAACACACATATGTAAGTCATAGGCCACGCCCACAGGATTCAACGCCGTTGTAGAGAAATCGCGCTCACGGCGGCGCCTCTAGTAGGGGCGGGCGCACGCATTTCATGCTCTGTGGTCACATCTAATGCATCTTACTGATATGTGTTAAATTTGGTTGTGGTTTAAATCTAGAAAAACATATATCACATTATTGATGATCGGATTAATTACTTGCAATTAACATTAAGTAGTAAACTCTAATGTAATTCTGTTCAACTACACGAAAACTCACTTTGGTTTGTCAGCCTCGGCACCTCGGCACGCGATGAATCAACGTTCGATCTCGATGGTAAGCACACTCAGGCTTAAGTTGACGTTCCAAATCCACGTAAAAATACAAATCCCTTACCTTGACAGGTGGAGAAAAATTTGAGAGGCCTATGCCCAGCATTGGAGACATAAACGCTGACCGACTGACGCATTCGTATACACAAGATAGCATTTAGCAAACCCCAGCCTTCTCGGACCTAGAAGGCCGGGGTCAAAAACCGGACTGTCCGGTTTTGGACCGGACAGTCCGGTTTTTGAGGCTTGTGTCCGGTCTCCAAAATAATGAAAACCGGACACCTAAACGTCCGGTTTTTTTCTTCATGTAACGCAAATATTTACTTTTTCAGAACATTTTAATACTAATCTTACTGTGTTCGATTTTGCAGTAAGTTCGATCAATTCAACCATTTTATTTATTACTCTATCTCCCATCCATTTTCAAAAGTAAAGGTCATGCATGATACATTTTGTACATAAAATCAACTTTATTTCTGAATCTAAAAAATCAAATGCCCTGTGATGAAAAATGTCCGGTTTTTTCAACTATACCATCTGGCAATCCTCTAGGTTGGCGCCTTGTAGGAATGCGTCATAAAGGATTATATTATTATATGTATGTATATCCTAACCAGTTAGTGTGTCACAAATAATTTATATCACAAGGCCATTCTAACTAACTCATCTTATCTAATCAACAATATTACGAAGCGTGCCCTACTATTCTTATCTGCTCGAAAACGTCAATATTGGACCGGTTAAGTGCGTATCATTTCGCTTTGTTTCATGCGGATTTCCTTACAATGTCTATTGATTGGTTATGTGTAGTTTCATTTTAAATGAGTAGATGAACAGAAAAAAAAATCTGTCAAGTTCGAGTTTTACTCGCGCACGGAGGGTTCCGCAAATCTGTTCACTCGCTCTATAGGAACTGCTTTTACCGGAAATTTTTCGGGGTTACGATTTTTGACGCACGAGAGGAACTATTGTGTACAAAGTCTCGCTTTTATTCGCTCTATAGGAACTACGCTTTTCAAGCGCAAAAGTACACTCTAAAACATAAATTATATTTTATGATGTGAAGTCACAAGTTAGGTATGTTGCAGTTATTGTTTTATAAATTGTTGCAGTGCACCTCAGTTGTAGATTTAGGTATCTAGTAGTTGTATGGCAAGGTAAGCTATTTATTATGCTGATGTAATATTAATCTTAGCCATTTGTATCGTTAGATGGCGTTAGGTGTTTTGTTACACGGCACTAACAAAACATGATAATTATCTTATATATTTTTTTTTATGGAAACTGACACGATTGGATACATCACCTACAACATCCATGATGTCAGCCCATAACACCGGGTGAACTACAGTCCGCGCACGAGCTCCGAGGAATCGGTGTTTATGGAAATTAATTTATTATAGAATTTGTATAGAATTTTAATATTATACATTTGTATAATATTACTCGCCTAGTATAGTATAATCATCACAAAATATGAATCTTCATGAAAATTCTATACAAATTCTATAATAAATTAATTTCCACAAATACCGATTCCTCGGAGCTCGCGCGCGGACTGTAGGTGACATGTCAGTGCTTCCCTTCGATCGTGCCGGCTACACTGAAATGGACGGAAAACACAAACTATTTACATAGCCGTTTCAACCGACGTTTCATTCAGTGAGGTGGTACCAACCCGGGCGGGTTGAACCCTACCACCTAGTAAGGTAAGAAGGAAGGGACCTACAGTTTTACGTGGAATCGGTCCAACGGTCGAGCGGTCACCCATCCAAGTACTGATCGGCATTGCTTAACAATCAATAGCAACAGTCGACTGCCTGCACCACTGAGCTATCGAGGCTGACAATATGATATGATGCTGATATGATGTATTTATGTAGAGACACGCATACAAAGTGTCTAGGTGGAGGAGTATCACAGAACAGTAAGGATATATGCCGCATGGGATAGAAGATATGGCATGCAATATGCAATGTACCCCAGGGCATATACAGTTGCCAGACGTTCTGAAGATATCGGACGTGTACGACCATTTCGGTTCATGTCCCGATTTCAAATTTAGTGGTTTTCTGTTCTTTTCTAGCCGTACGATTAATATCATAATTTATTTGTACTTGACCAAGGCGTTTGATACTGTAGACGGACACTTGTACTAATTATAATGAAGATAACACTAGCTATAGAGAATTCCCTTATTCAGTTCAATGGTTTCGTAAAATATAAAGTAAAACACTCAAACAAGAAGAAAATTCCAAGAAAACAAAACGATTACTAAAGGGAGTTTGACTGGGTAGTAATACTGGGATCGCTAGTTTTCCACTTTGATTCAAAGTTTGCGTGGAAGAAATAATTCTTTCACATACTGATAAATGCTAATCTGTGGATTACTTAATTATGATTTCACGATTAAAATTTAAGTATGGATAGAGGTTTTTAAGATTAAAGCGAAACAAATACTTTAAAATATATTTTAACGTTTTCCATTGTCCTGAGAATTTCTAAAGAACTCAACGCTTTCCCGTGAAACGTCCCAGCCTACCTCTGGATGGATGTGGTCACCGTAATGACGAGCGACTATCGTACTTGCGAGTACCAGCCGCGACCGGTCAGAGAGTCAGAGAGTATAACGGTACTGCGCCGGCGCAGCCCGCGGTGACACCTTACACATGTACCGGTATGCACATGTGTGCATGCGAACACACTGAGACACGTGTGTGAGAAAGAAAGATAGGAAAATTTACTCTTCATAAATTTATAAGTTCAGAATATACACACGTTATATGTATCCCAACAATCTTTAAAAGCAGAGTAATTGCCCTTTAGCACGTCATATTGTCCATGCACGGGAGCAGAAGCAGTGGGACTATTATTTTTAGGGTCCTGTCGCATAATCGTGTCTGTCTGTCTGTTTATATCATTTACTACGCCGACCAATGCCACAAAAACAATCCAAAGTTAATTCTTTTGATTCGATCAGTAACGCATCATCGAAATGACGTTTTTGATATACAAAAACAACCGGAAGGCCGGAGGAATGATCTCACACCATACGTATACATCATCACATCAATCATTGAGGTTATTTATCAATATCATTTGTCTGTTTGTTTGTTTTTTTTGTTCTGCTTCTTTGGTGAAATAATTGTTTGATAACTTTAACCTCGGCATTTCGGGTTTTGTTATGTTTCAGTATTTGACTATTGTGTTGTTCCAAACCCATCGTACCTATTACATAAGTGAAATGAAACTTTATTATCGACAATATGCAAACAATAAAAATTATTATTAGTTTATGTAATAAATAACCTTATGTAGTTATTGTATAAAAGAGAAACAAATATATAAATTAGGCTAATTACAAAATAAAATTAAACCTATATCCTATCTCCTCTAGGTGGGACGATGTGTGCACTGTTCCGAGGACCGCTAGCGGCGGCGTTGCCTCGCTGGATGGCCACACTGATACGCTGCCTCAGAAACTCGAGCGAACGTATTGTGTTGTAGCGTGTTTGATTTTAGATTGAGTTTTGGTAATATCTGTGTTGTTTTTTATAATTAACCACCTAGTAATATAACGAAGGTAGTCATATCCCTTAGTCGCCTTTTACGACATACACGGGGAGAGATGCAGTGGGCGATTCTTTTAAAGTACCGGCCCCGCACGGTAACCTTACACCCCATTGTCGGGATACAGCGCGTGGTATGTATGTCTGTATGTATGTCCACAAGTACGGACGACGGACACAAAGAAGACGGCCTTAAGTATTTGAGTGCAGTGGATAAGAACAATAATTACTTTTCTACAAAAAGCCGAGACAAGAGAAGGTGAAAGTCTACAGAGTGTTTAGTTTTACTTTTCAACACTTGTAGAGAGCGAAAGATCTCGCAGACACGGCGACTGTTACGCAAGAATTCAGTTACTAAATTAATTAGAATTAATTAGACTCCTGTCAGGCCGGCATGGCATTCGCAATCCCCGTGCATCACAGAATGTCCATGGGCATCGTTAGACACCTACTTGTAGGCGAAACGATGCCACAGGGCGCGCTATCAATAAAAAAAAAATTGTGGTTCAAAACAGAACAAAATACGAAAGAACTACATATTATATTGGTACAGGTTTTCATGCTGAGCTGAGGCCAATTTTGCATAGGTTAGGTAATGTAATAAAATTTAAGTAAAATTGTAATAATTAATTTAATTTAATTTTAATTAATTAACTAATTTATTTTGATTTTTCATTTTCGGAAATATCGCCCTTTCCACAAAACAAAAAACACTTTTAAACATGCTGCATTAAATTAAATACAATGCAATTTTGTAAAGATAATTTAAACCTCGAAATGTTTCTAATATAATTTTGTAAGCCTCGGTAGCTCAGTGGTGCGGTCGGTCGACTGTCGGTCGGATGATAAGCACACCTGGGCGCGGTCAGTGGATGGATGGGTGACCGCTCGACCATTGGAGGCGGACCGCGGTTCGGATTCCGCGTAAAACTGTAGGTACCTTCCCTTTTTACCTTACTACCTAGGTGGTAGTGTTTAACCCGCCCGGGTTGATACCACAGCACTGAATGAAAGATCGTTTGAAACTGGTATTTAAATAGTTCGTGTTTTCCGTCCAGTTCAGTGTAGCCGACACGACCGAAGGGAAGCACTGACATGGCACCTAGTTCACCCGGTGTAATGGGCTGCCATCACGGACGTAGTAGGTGATGTAGTGAAGCCAACCGTGTCAGTTTTCATAAAAAAAAACTGTTTATTGTACGCACATTGATAAGTATCTAGTATGGTAAAGCGCATTAGCAGAAACAAAAAAAGTACCGAATAAAAAGCCTATCACTAATAGTGATTTCTAGATTTTCCAGCCGACCATATGGATACGGAATTGTAAAAAGGATAACAAGACTTTCTTTTATAATTTTTTTTTTTATATTGTAGGTAGTATGGGTGGGTGTATGTATAATATGGTGTAGTATAGTGTGTTTTAGAGAAGGGTAGCGCAAGGCAATAATATATAAATAAGTATATATTCCGCCCGTTCTACTACATTACTAGCTCTACATCTGTTTACGCGCCGCGAGCCCAATTTCTCCGAAACCCGCGTCCGTAGTTTCGGAGAGCTTTGGCCGCGCCACCCCATATACGGATCGGCTCGTAAACTAGGCATTTCTATAGGGCCTCTTGAGGTTTATTCTCGGCATGCTCATATAAGGATTGTTGCTTATATTATGTTGATTATGAGATTTCGAGGAAACTATTTGGAGTATGCTTGCTCGAGTAAGGTGAACGGCCCGTGGTTTCGAATTTCCGAATAATTAATGTGCGTCACTCAAGTAAACGTTATAATTAAGCGGCGGGTGGCCGGGTGGTTTGGGCATCGGCTTCTCATGCGAGAGGTCTGACTAGTCTGAGGTTCGAATCCGGTTGACGTGTACCAATGAGCTTTTTCTGACGAATACACACACGGTACCCTGTGGGGCCGGTAATTTAATAGAATAGCCCCACTGCATCTCTCCCCGTGTAAGTCGTAAAAGGCGATTAAGGGATATGACTCCCCCTTCTTATATTACTAGGTGGTAGGGTTTAACCCGCCCGGGTTGATACAACCGCACTGAATGAAAGTTCGGTCGAAACGGCTATGTAAATAGTTTGTGTTTTCCGTCCAGTTCAGTGTAGCCGGCACGTTCGAAGGGAAGCACTGACGTGGCACCAAGTTCACCCGGTGTTATGGGCTGACATCACGGATGTTGCAGGTGATGTAACCGTGTCAGTTTCCATATATAAATAAAAAACTGCTGCTTCACCGTTCGGAACCGGTGTAAAACTGTAGGTCCCTTTTCTTGCCCCTTAGGTGGTAGGCTCAAATTGTAGCCGACTGGGTTGGTACCACCGTACTGGATGTAAGATGGCCGCATAGCAGCTTCGGTTGTGCTCTCCTCTAGTCCAGTATAGCCAGCAATCCAGGGAAGTCTCCGGTGTGGCACCTACCTTCTCGGACGTGATATTGGCTGGTCGGAGCATGCGCTTTGGCCCCTCCGACAAAACCAACCATAACGGATTACTCAAAAAAAAAAAATTATGATAAAACACAAATCTGTATTAATATTGTGCGTTCTTAAGGGTAAAACTACTCTTGAACTTGCCACAATATGTTTTATCCGGATCCTTACATGTATTAATAATAAGTAATTTAATTATTAACTAGCTTTTGCCTACGGCTTCGCTCGCGTGAAATTCGTATTTAATAAGAAGAAAGTAAGTAAGCCCGCTACCGTACTTTTATTCCGGCACACGGAACAATTCGGTTTGCTTGAGAGCCACATCTTAGCATAACCGGAATTGAATTTTATTTAGCCTATCATGTGTTCGTATAGCTAAATGTGCTTGTACAAAGTTTCATCGAATTCGGATGATCGGTTTAAGAGTTATGTAGGAACAGACATACATACAAAAAATATTTCTAAAAATCGTCAATGAAGTTTTAGTATCATACATAGAGTCTACAAACACAGTTTCTCATAAAAACAAAGTAACTTACTCCATGACCATCTCTTACAGTCATTTTATTATTAGTATTGATTATTTAATCTTCAAGTCTCAATATTTTCATTTTCATTTCAACTACAGCCCTGATTTCCATTTTATCCAAAAGCAAGGTAAGCTACACGGTACCTACAAAGTACTGTGTGGGGTCGGTACTTAATAAGAATAGTCCCACTGCATCTCTCCCCGTGCATGTCGTAAAAGGCGACTAAGGGATAAGCGGCCTGACCATACCAGACACTCCGGTCGACTTGTGGCTTTCATGGAAGACATAGGCTGGCTAGGGTAGCTGGAGACTGCGGGGTTTTGCACGAAGGTCCCCAACCAAGCGGGATTAGTTTGCAGGCCTAGAGCCAATCCCAAACCAAAACAACAACAACAACAACAACCTACAAGGTAAGCTAACGAAAAAAAAAACGATTAGCTTTTTATCAGTCTGGATTTTTTTCATGTGTAGGTAGGTTCTTTACATTAATACATTACATTAATAACAATTTGCCACAAGCATCAAAATCCATTTCCAGCTTTTTGTGCGCGGTAACAATTTACTAAATAATAGATTTTTTTAACAAACACGCGCGTTGACAATATAAAAAAAACACTCATAAAAAATCGACGTATATATTAGTTAATATTATAGTCATATGATAGTACTTCTTCCGACATCGTGCCGCCGCTAACCTTTATAAATGAAAATAACAAAAAAATTAAACGCCACACATTAGGAAGTAATGTTCTGGTACGTCCGTAAATAAAGTGATGTCACGTGATGTGCGCATGAGCACGCACGCTCGATCAATGTTCAAACTACCTACGTATCTGTCAAGTCATGAGCAGAAGTTACTCCATGATAGGAATTCTGTGTAAATTGTAGATATCATTCCTTTCTTTACTTAATCTTAATGACACTTTGTCCAAGAAACACATTAACCCTTGTAAAGAAAACATACTACACTGTAAAAGAGGACTTAACTGATGAAATAATATGCTGAGAAACTTTCCATCATCAATACTACTAATAATAAATCTGTAATGGATGGTCATGGAGTAAGTTACTTTGTTTTATGAGATATTGCGTTTGTAGACTCTATGTACGATACTAAAACTAAATAATTGTCCATTTTTAGAAATCTTTTCTGTACGTATGTATGTATGTTCCTCCATAACTTTTAAAGCGATCATCCGAATTAAATGAAACATAGGCAAAATAAAATTCACTTCCGGTTACGCTAAGACGTGGCTCACATACAAACCGAAATGTTACGCGCGCCGGAATAAAGGTACGGTAGCGGGCTTACTTACACTTTTCTTTTTTTCATATGAATTTTACGCGAGCGAAGCCACGGGCAATTGACTAGGCATTCTTTGTACCATATTTTTTTTCTTATTTTTTTATTTTTTTGGGTTTAGCCGATTCCGACTTTGCCAACCCCATAGTAACTTAAAGATACATATTGGTTCTGAGTCTATTGGTCACTCCCTCCAATATGACCAATTAGACTGAGAACCAACCATGTGTGTTCTATCGCTTATTCCATGGGAAAAGGTCGTTTACTCGTTACTTGAAAATGCGCTGATTGTAGGAGTAGTTAAAGATGGATCTGGAAACCCTTTTCACACACTTTCAGCGCGACATAAGAAACATTACCTGAGTTTTTTCAGTTCAGTGTAGCCGACACGAAATGAAGGGAAGCACTGACATGGCACCTAGTTCATCCGGTGTTATGGCCTGAAATCACGAATGTTGTAGGTGGTACAGGCCAGTTTCCATAAAAAAAAATACGCGTAGACTTTAAATATACGTATATAGGTTTAAGTTTTTTTAATAAATCTGCAAATTGTTGAAATTGTGACGTCAGTCACCTAAACACCCTAAGTTCTGGTCCGCAGCATGGCTCGGCCTCCAGCGAGCGAGGCCCCGAGATCGCGCGCTTCGCTCGGTAGCGGCGAGGGAGCGCGCAGGTCTGTTGGTTTACTATAAAGTTTATTTATAACTACTTTTTATATTTGTTAATTGTCAGCTATTATCACTTATCACGCAGGAATAGCCTCGTCAGTCAGCCTCGATAGCTCAGTGGTGCAGACAGTGAACTGTCGCTATTGAATGTTAAGCAACGCTGGGTGCGGTCAGTATTTGGATGGGTGACCGCTGACCGTTGGAGGCTGACCGACCGATGTTCAGATTCCTCGTAAAACTGTAGGTCCCTTCCCTCCTAATCTTACTTGGTGGTAGGGTTTAACCCGCCCAGGTTGGTACCACCGCACTGAATGAAACGTCGGTCGAAACGGCTATGTAAATAGTTTGTGTTTTCCGACCAGTTCAGTGTAGCCGGCACGATCAAAGGGGGAAGCACTGACATGGCCCCTAGATCACCCAGTGGTATGGGCTGACATCACGGATGTTGTAGGTGATGTAGCCAACCGTGTCAGTTTCCATAAAAAAAAGGAATGTTACAGTACAATATGTAACAGTAGTTAAACAATGAGAATTAAACACTAAAATAATTTTGTTTTTGTTTTTATGGATAGCGCGACGTGTGGCATCGTTTCACCTACAAGTTGGTGTCTAACGATGCCCATGGACATTCTGTGATGCACAGGGATTGCGAATGCCATGCCGGCCTGACAGGAGCCTTTTCACACCCCTTTTGAAAAACCCCAGGCTTTACTATGACTACATAACACGTAGCGTAGCGTTATGATTTAGTTTTTTTAATCCTAAAACCATCTTGAGAAGTGACAGAATGTAACAGTGAAAACCGTATGTAAATCCATAAAGTCGTTCTCGAGTTATAATTATACATTTAATGACGTACGTTACACGGCTGCAGAAGCTTCGCTTTATTAGAATCAATCCTTAGGTAGGTAACCAGTAACCTACACGTGGATACGTCGAAAATTTCCCCAGTTCAGTTTTAATGCGAAGGAGAGATAACAAACAACCTTCGGAAGTCACAATGTTTGGTTAATACCTACCTAGTTATAAACATAGATATATCGATTAAAAAGAAAAGTAATAAGAACATGCAAAACTTATACCTAACACGCCTTCTATTTGTGTGGCTATCTTGCTTCCCATAGTGCTTTCTTAACTTGTATAGGACCTTAAACTAGATTTCATTAGAGAAAACTGCATTTACTTAAATGTATAAGTGAATTTTTGAATTTTGTAAGCCTTCTGTGTGAAAAACATTATTTTTGTCAAAAATCCTACAATCTCTAAGCAAGCAACTACCTGCTTCTCTTGATTTGGTCTTAGAGTTATCAGTCGATAGCGCAAAGAAGATTAACAACAAGCAACACAAATGGTGTTATTGCTAGTAAAATCGAAGCCAACAAGTATTTACACTAACCTAACCCAACCACCCACACTTCTGTCTGCCTAATGAGTAATGACGCACAATCTTCAAAAATAGCTTAGGATAGACCTACTTTTTTACTGCGTGGGTTCATACCAAATCAATCGCATACCAAAACAGTTTAGTAGGCATTTACAACAAGTTTATACTAAGTATTTGATTTGAACTTTTATGTTAGGAAAGTGTAACTACTGTATTGTATATTATTTTATAACAAAAAATGTTCGTTTGTTATCCTCATCATCCACCAGACCACCATCTGCATCTGAAGATTGGATGAATGAAGCATTGAAGAGGAAACAGCATTTTCTCAACTTTTCTTGTTAATTGCTTACTTTTTCGTCGTTGGCATTTTATTTTTAATTAAATTTCTTTTACTTCTGAACTAATGTGGTATATTTTGGAAATCGCGTTTTTTACACTCTTCAGAACGATGGGGTTTGAAGCAAAATAATGTTCAAAGTTTCACAATATGGCGCCCGGCGCCCGCCATTTACAATTTTTCATAAATATGCTACGCCTATGAGTGCTATCGAGAAGAAACCAACAATACAATGTTAAAGCAGCTTAATAAATCTAAAAAAAAAAAATCTATCAGATTCTCCTTAGTCGGATAATAAGAAGTCCAATCTGAAGTTCGCTCGTGTGACCACGGACTAGTCTAAGGATGAGTTCACTTCCTAGAACCAATTTTTTTCTCACATGTTAGCGGCGAAGATTAAAGCGATGACGTCATGAGTATTTATTCGTTTAATAAAGCTATAATTAAAAAAAGACATGCATCTATTTATTTTTAGAAGTGGCGAAGACAACGAGGTTTTAAACAATATTAGATTTAATAAAATAGTATTAAATTAACAAACAATTAACACCTAACATCGCACACGAACCGTGTGGGAAATAGTTCGAGATTTTCGTCAAGTTCAGTGTAGCCGGCACAACCAAAGGGAATCACTGACAACATGGCACCTAGTTCACCAAGATGTGATGGGCTGACAGCAAGGGTTCCATTCCAAAGCCAATCATTTCAGGTTCCATTAAAAAAAAAACTGAAACAAAATTTAATTAAATAAAAATAATAATACCGTGTGGGGCCGGTACTTAAAAAGAATAGCCCCACTGCATCTCTCCCCATGCATGTCGTAAAAGGCGACTAAGGGATAAGGACAAGATGCCGTGCTAAAGGGCGACGGGATCGCCACCTCTCACCTTGGCACGGTACTTCCACTGAGTCATGCAGCAGGTGGGTCTTCGTGCCTTACTTGCTGCTTGATCGATTTAATCTTGTTCGAATACTTTGCGAAACGTGGTGGTCGGTGTTGTGCTGTAATTGACCAGAGTTCTTGCAGCACAACACCGATTACTCTGCTTACCCCGATTGTCGGGATTCAGCGTGTGTGATATGTAAAAATAATAATAATAATAATCGCGTCCCCGGTTTGCATTTATATATTATGTGTTGATAAAACTTCCTAGAAAACGAAAGCTTTCATCCAACTTAATAGTTGCTTTCTATAATAAAATATGTGAGAACGATCGCACAAAAAGATGTATGTAAATTCTGCCAGTGAGTATGAATAAATTAAACAAACATTTGCACATTATAGCATATTTAGCGCTCTGACAAGCTTTCGCTATAATGCGCCTGTTTGATAAGTGTGTTTAGGAGGGGCTAGCAGCGTAGTGGTAGCCTTAATTGCGTTGGTAATAAAAAAACATTTTTATGTATTACATTGTGTGGTGGGACATTGACATCGAGTACGTCGACGGAAAGCAGTGGTTCCGTACCGCTGAAAGCCGGGAGGACTGGAGGAAAATTGGCGTATGTCCAGCAGTGGACGCTTACACCCTGACTGACTGACATTGAGTTGAGTGTCTTTAGGTTTCCGTATCCCGTACGGAAGCCTATTACTAAGCCTACGCCGCCGTCTGTCTGTCTGTCTGTCCTACCGCTGTATCTTTGGAGCCGTAATAGATAGCCGGTTGAAATTTTCACAGAATATGTGTTATTATGGTGAATATAAAATAAAATAATAAAATATAGAAAAGGTCTACAATTAATTTACAAGAAAAGTGTTTTTTTTTCAAAAGTTTTTGTTGTTGTGCGGAAACCTAGGTGCGCGAGTCCGACTCGCATTTGGCCGGTGTTTTTATGTTCCGTATATTAATAACTGTAAAATAACAGTCTAGAAAATTACACTGAATAGTTCCTAGAACTACAGCGTCTCCGCGCTGGATGGCCTGACAAATGTTTTTGAAAAAGTAATCCCCAACTTGCTGGTTTCCTCCATTAGTATCTAGTCGTGCCTCTTCGAGAAAGCCTTGGCGTTAGCGATCCACGGTGCAGGCGTTTCCGCCACTAAGGCGAATTCAAAATCCTTCAGAAGTGCATTGTACTCGTATTTGCGAGAGCGCTGTGGTCTGAAAGAAGATCTAGTGACAAGGATTGATAAAGGAATGCTTGGGTGGTTCGGTCATGTTGGAAGAATGGATGATAGGAGACTAAAGAAATTTATGGAGCAAATGTGAGTGGAAGAGTCGGGAAGGATCGCCCTAGACGCACGTACCTAGACCAGATCGGGCATCTGCTCCAAAACGGTCAAGTGGGTATGCATGAAGAATATTATGAGAGTGGAACTGGCGGCAGATGTGGGTCAGGATCGTGGCACGTGGAGATCCGTTGTCTCTGCCTACCCCACCGGTAAACAGGCGTGAATCTATGTGTGTATGTATGTAGGTATTTAGCAATTGGTCCGCTGTATATTAAATCTTAAATTTAGATAAAAATAATACACAATTTAAGTCACATCAATCGACGGATCATAATACGTTTTCAAGAGATTAGAAAACGCGTGTCTAAGTGCGGTGGTGTCGGTCCGGCCGCCGGTGGGTGCGGCCGACTGTCGAGTGACAGATGACATTTCTTCGCAAACAATGACGACGAGTTTTCACTTATTGCTACAATAGAAATGACACCATTGCGCGGGATTCCGGCGATAGGTCGCTTTTTAGGTTTCCGAACGGGACCCCAATTATCAAGCTTACGCCGCCGTCTGTCCGTCCGTTTGTCTTGCCTTTAAAGGACTTATCTTTTGAACTGTAATAGCTAGACGGTTGAAATTTCACAAAATATGTGCTATTATATGGATATCATAACCAAAATAATGAAAAAATCAATAAAAAGTAAAAAAAAAATTAGATTTGCTGGAATAAATAGAAGAAACGTGTTTATTCAAATTTTTTTTGCTCTATCCTAAAAACGGTAATACATACAAGCATCAAAATTGTTGTGATAATAGTGCAAACTCTAAAGTAGGCAAATAATAAAAATCCGCCAAATGCGAGTCGGGCTCGCGCTAAGGATCCCGAAATGAATGAAAGAAAACACAATTTTATTTTCTTAACTGGAGTTTGGCAGATTAAGTCTAAGGCCCAATTGCGCCAACACGAATTTAGAGTTAAGTACCGAGTTATTTATTTATTTATTTATTTATTTATTTCTCTTTATTAACACCGTCAGGTTTAGAGTACATTTTATACATTTTTCACATTTTGACAGTTGCATACACACACTAATCTTACATCCTCACTATTAATACATTAACATTTTATAATTTATAATATGGACATATTTATGGATTTAATATTATTTTATGGATTTTTTATAATTATGGATTTAAACGCGGTTCCCACAGTCAACGGGTACTAGCTTAACGAGTTAAACTGATTTACATCGTTAAATTCGTGTTGGCGCAATTGGCCCTAAGAGCGTTTTATTTTTACCTCTCAAAAACACACTATAAAATTTTATACAATAACAGCCGCCGCGGCTTATAATATAGGTATATAAGTAGATTCTAAAAAGGAACGGTGGAAAAACTGAAAAAAAAAATTTGTTCTCCATACATTTTGAGGTTAGGTATTTATGAAAAAAAAAAACAGTTCAACGAATCAGCCTGGCGGTGCAGCGAGTTAACTTTCCTCATGGGAACTTTCCTCTCGTCGGCCTCTTTGGATGACATTTTAGGTTTCCGTATCCCGTACGGAAGCCTATTATTACTAAGCCTACGCCGTCTGTCTGTCTGTCCGTCCGTCCATCTGCCTGTCTGTCCGAGGGCTGTATCTCTTGAACCGTAATAGGTAGCCCGTTGAAATTTTCACAGAATATGTGTTATTTATTATGGCGGATGTAACAACAAATAATAAAAAATAGAAAAAGTAAAAAATGTAGGAGGGTTCCCATACAAGAAACGTGTTTTTTTTCAATGTTTTTTTGCGGTGCGGAAACTCGCACTTGGCCGGTTTTTTTATCTAGAGAACTGAGGCCGTCGAGGGAATTGCTCTAAGCCTCTGGTGGTAGGTACAGCCCGGATCGTGGCAGTCTCTCGAGAGATTAATTATTTTTAAGGTTTGTTTGTTTTGTTTTAGTTTAGGTACTTTTATAAACATTTATGAAGTATATATTCTGTTATATTGTACTGTTCTAACCTGGTGGGTGGTCTTCCCACACTCAAGATTTCCTGCCCACGGCCACCAGTGTAGGACACGGTTACTCCAACGGTTGTCGTCTCGTCGGCTGACGTGCCCAGCCCACTGCCACGTGAGCTTAGTTTAGTCACCCCAATCTCGTTTATACTTAACCGAAGAAGATAATTGTTATTCGACCTAAAGTGTATTCCCCGAATTATCTACATAATTATCAACAGTGTAGTGAGAGTGAGGTGATGCGAGCTGAGATCTAGCACACGCGAGGATCAAGTTCAACAATCTCGCTATACACACATACACACACATACAGTCATACACGCGCACACACCAACAAACAGTGACCCGTAGAAACCGACCTGCGTAGGAGTTTGCGCTAGAAAGATTCGATGCAATACACAAAGGTGCGCTTGTAGAGATTTTTATTGGAAATGATCGTTGTAAAAATGCTTAGATGAAAAAAATCTGGGTTTCTTTTTCCCCTCGTAGGTATAAAATGTTTAATTAATATAGCTACGTAATCGCATTTTATTCAGTTTCAGAACAAGGCGAAGTTCTGTGCTGAAATGTTTATAGATACTCGTAGAAGTTCAACTTACGTGTGAACTTACAAGTTCACTCCAACCAGCAGCAGTACATTAATGCGACAATTGAGAATTATTAAATAATGATTAGGGACCAGATTTTCATTTAAAAAAATCGTGCATTTCGAAACTCAATCAAAATTTATTCGGTTTTACATTTTTCACGGCTAATTTCACCCGACTAATTAATAACTACATAAAAACAATCCTTTTTTCGATACTCAAAACTTACATCAACATACATACCTTAAATATACGAACACCAAACATTTGTTAAAGATTAGATATCTATATGGAACAAAAATCCCAAAATTCATAAAAAAAACCTATTATTCTTCACACTTAAACAATTTCAATTCAAGCGTCTTTAGCCTTGAAAAAAAAAACCGCATGGTCTAAATAGTAAGTGTCAGCCCATTACACATGTCAATATCGAGGTCACACAAGAATTAGTACCTCAAATACCTATGCACACAGACACCTACCGTAGCATAAAAAGGTTACGTCTGTCTGTCTGTCTGTCTGTACGTCTGTTACGTCTATTGGCCTGCGTGTCTGAAACTATGAATACGAAGTTTGGGAGGACGCTTACAGGCTGACTGAGCATTGAACTAAAACCAAGAGCGAGATATGAACATGTCACAAAAATCGATTTAAATTGACTTAGATATGTATGAAAATGTTGTATGAAGTAAATGTTGAATTTAGTTACGTAGCTATTAAATATATATATATATATATAAAAGTTGTCTAAAGTTTGATTCAGAAATTACCACCAAAATTTTAAGGGGTAATTCTGAAGCCATTGTGGTTTTTTTTTTCAAAAATTAATTGCAACCCTTACCTCATAATCTGAAGTGAAATGGAAATTTATTGAGTAGTTCTAGAATCTCCTGCGAAGGTGCGTTGGTCGTTAGGTACAGATTTTGCGTTTTATTAGTTAGGACAGCATTGTGAACTTAAACCTTTAAAATAATAATGTTATACTTAATGCAATTTCCTCATCAAATCACTTAGCCCAAAATATTCTCGTCTAAATCTGACAATGTCGCGAGCGGAGCTGCGGGAAGAAGTACAATAATGAGCCTCGCGAGTCGCGTTCAAGCATTTGTATGGAGCGCTGTATTGTAACCTTTGTTCGAAAGTGTAACTGTAACCATGTCTGGTTTGTAACCAATTTAAACAATTACAAAAGGTGGTAGTAGTACTGAGACGCTAAGAGGAAAATACCGGTACGGTAAATGTGTTAAGAGGAACACATAAGTGTATAATATTATATTTTAGTCCACGTGAATTTTAAAATGTTGGCTATTCAAAATAGCCTTTTCTCGTTCTCTTTATTGACTGCAAACTTTAGTTTATTTATACACATTTAATTCTCATTTTATTATACATACGTAGTTAGTTTTATGTATTTAGAAATTAAAAGTAAGACCCTCTTCTAATATTGTATAATGTACTTGTATTATTTGAAATTAATAAAGTATTAAAGTAATTTAGTATTATACATATGTATGTATTTAGTACATATATATTTGAATGAAACTGCAATATCCTTTATTAATATAAATTTCGCAGTAATAAATTAAAATTATTAAATAAACTTAAACTACCTATCAAATAAAATATAAACCTATAACCAATACAAAACTTAATAACCCTCCTCCAGGTGTGACGATGTGGCCACTGTACCGAGGACGCTATCGGCGTTGCCTCGCTGGATGGCCACACTGATACGCTGCCTCAGGAACTCGAGCGAACGTTGTTCTCCTGAAGCAGCGTACAGGGACATCCCGATGTCTTTCGCGAGCCGCAATAAATTTGAATGTATATTGCAAGGGCAACTTATGAAAAACAAAATTTTATATATTTGAATACAAACGACGAATATTATTATTTCAATTAATTAGGTTTTACTTCACTGTTTGTAAGAGAATTCAGATATAATACAAATATGTAACTTCATTTCAAATCCGTAAATTGTTTTGTACAAACTTACCAAAAATGATAACCATATTTGATGGTATCAATTAATATGGTTTCGAACAGTGGTAAGTATCTAATCTAGGCATTCTAAGAGTTTTTCAACTTTATACAATTGGACCTATAAGAAACATATGGGTTTTTAAATTACCGTGGTTGTTAGACATTATTTTAAATCAATCAGCTTTACTCACGAGTTCTCTGCCAACCGTCGCACAAGGCAGAGTGCTCCATAAAGATGGGCCATACGCTTGACCCGAAACGTCGAGCCACATAGCTCGGAGTGAAACCGTGAGTAAAGCTGATTGATTTAAAATAACTATTAGAAACATATTTTATTTTAAATTTGATTTTTACGGCCCCTCTTAATTAATGGTTGAGCACGCCTGACTTTGCTTAGGTACTCATGCAATTTTGTTGCCTTATCCACACACATACCAAATTTTAAATGAAGGGAAGCACTGACATGACAACTAGTTATGAGCTGACATCACGGATGTTGTAGGTGATGTAGCCAACGTGGCAGTTTCCATAAAAAAAAAAAGAATCATGAAGATCACTAAAGCCTCTTAGCAGCTACAGGCTGTGACATACAGACAAACACCTGGCCGATTTTATAAGAACGCTGGCTACGAAACCCCAAAACAGAACACTTCGCTATGCAGTTACATATAATGAAATGAAATGAAAATATTATACTTTATTGCACAAAAAGTGACAAAAGGCGGACTTAAAGCCTAAGGGCATTATCTGCCAGTCATACCTGGGATTGTGAGTAGGGCAGATGGATAGTGCCGAAAATTAAATGAGAGATTTTTTTTTAAGAGTTTAAAAATAAATAATAAAACATAGATAATAGTAATCGGAGTCATTGTTTTTTTACGATATGAGCATTTTTTTAAAAACATTTCGTACAACATTTTTAGTTACTACGACTACAAATTTGCAAATATAATTGTTAAAATGTCTTTATTGGTAACCTAAATAACTCTGCTATTGATCACTATCCCAAATAAAACCAAAACGCCCATATATTTTTATCACAACAAAATATTAAGTAAAATTAAAAAAAAATGCTCATATCATAAAAAACAAATGACTCCGATTTTTTTTTCTTATTTTTCCCTGGGTAGTCATAAACTTGCCTACTCCCTGGTTCCCGCTTGACGTTGAGTTTTGACGTTGAGTTTTGTTGTATATATATCGCCATCCAGTGAGGTATGCCGCAGCCATATTCGGGACAATTAGTGATGTCCGGAGTACTCCGGAGTATGCATGAATATTTATATTTTTAAGTTTAATTTATTAATGTCTTCTTTAAAAAAAAATATAGGTACCTCCGTGACTACATACTAGGGGTTAAACCCTACCACCTAGTAATATAAGAAGGGATTCATATCCCTTATTCGCCTTTTACGACATACACGGGGAGAGATGCAGTGGGGCTATTCTTTTAAAGTACCGGCCCCACACGATACAATTATATATTATATTATATATTATATATTATATATTTTATACTATACTTATTTTATAATTCTCCCAATTAACTTTGTACCTATTCGTCTTGCTTTACTCGTTTTACCCGGCTTCAGGTAATAAAACCAGGGAGTAGTTTCACATAGATGCAGTGTATGTACCTACTGTATGTCTCTCTCTCTCAGCTGTTTCTCTCTCTTTCTCTCCCTTATTTCTTTCCGTCTGTTTGTCTTAGTGTTATTTATTTGTAAGTTTCTGTTTCATTATTTGTTTCATTCTCATGTATCAAGTTGTGCTCTTACTTATGTACCTACTTAAATATGTGAAAAACGCTGCTGGGTATTTACATACTCAATGTTATTTTTTACCACCTTGATGTTCCTGTAAGTACCTGTTTGTTTTTCCAAATTCGAAAAATAAAATAAAAACAAAAATACATACTTCAGTATTGATGATTATGTATATTTTAATAATAGTAATGATTGATGATAATGTGTGGCCAAGCTAACCGTTTGCACTAAATTCAATTAACGGTAACCGGAAATTACAACTGTCGAAAAACCGTAAAATTTTACGACAAATTGAATCCATCGAACATATCACGTTAGTTGTGAGCATATTTGTCAATTAATTTGTTGTATTAATTAACTATACATAGGTACAGGTATTAATTTATATGATTTATAATTTAATTTAAATATTAATTTGTGTCTTCTCTACTATTATAAACAGGGCAAGTGTGAGTCGAACTCGCGCACCGAGGGTTCCTTATTATCACCATGTCATGATTAGCGCCACTCACGCCATCTATGGCGTGTTATGAAATGCTCCATATAGTTAAATGTCATGATTAGTTAAAATGCTTCACGCTCTATTCGGTAGATGACGCGCGCGCATACACTTTTTGGTTTCTTCTTTGGGAAACCCCGTGAATTTTTTACTTTTTCTTATTTTTATAATTTTTTGTTATATTGGCCATAATAAAATAACACATATTCTGTGAAAATTTTAACGGGCTACCTATTACGGTTCAAGAGATACAGATACAGCCCTCGGACAGACAGACGGACGGACGGACGGACAGACAGACAGACGGCGCGACGTAGGCTTAGTAATAGGGTCCCGTACCAGATACGGAACCCTAAAAAACGACATTGAAAATTTTTGTAAAAAAAAGGGGAATCCAAAGTCCCATCGACATTCCTGACTCCGCGTCAAAGAAAACATTACACAACCGCAGTACCAACTGCGCTCCGACACCCACGGGCATAAATCATGGACTAGTCAACCAATATTGACTCGAGATAGCGCAGTGCACTATTTATTTAGTTATTGCTTCGGTGGCGTAAGAGAGATATCTGCTTCGGTGGAAGTGGTTTTGTTACTAAGAGCTCTCGGGTTCGCTTCCGAGCGGGCGCGCGTGGTTTTGTGCAATTCACATTATCTTCTTCTCTATTTTTCTACGCATTTACACCGGGTGATTAATCTCAAATGGCAGTGGGCTGGGCACACCGGCCGGTGAGACGGCGACGACCGTTAAACGGGTCCTTTTTGTCCGCGAACAGAAGAGGCGTCTGACCAACATTGGGCTCATGAACGCAGACGGACGGATTTTTTAATTTTTTTATGTATACTGACACGGTTGGCTACATCACCTACGACATCCGTGATGTCAGCCCATAACACCGGGTGGACTTGGTGCCACGTCAGTGCTTCCCTTCGGTCTTGCCGCTACACTGAACTGGACGGAAAACACAAACTATTTACATAGCCGTTTCGACCGACCTTTCATTCAGTGCGGTGGTACCAACCCAGTCGGCTACAATTTCTGCCTACCACCTAGTAAGGGGCAAGGGAAGGGACCTACAGTTTTACACCGGTTCCGAACGGTGAAGCAGCTCAGGTGTAGGTATGCACGTAATTTTTCTCGTCAGAAAAAAACTGATTGGTATCTACACGTCGACGTGATTCGAGCCTCGGACCTCTCGCATGAGAAGCCGATGCCCAAACCACTCGGCCACCCGCCGCATAGACATGCACATTTATTAATGTCTATAATAATTAATAACATCGTGTGCAATAGGAGCAACCAGATTTTTTTTCATATCGATAAAATGGTGATTGTGTGGCCGCTTATCTTATCTGTGATTGTTGGAAATCGAGTCACGATGGAATAACCGTGTTTTGGAACAAAACGTGTTGTCATTTTGGTCAGTATGAAGGCTGCCATCATTAGAGGCTTTATCGTTAGAGTATATTGAGGCTCCGTGCAAGGTGAGCAAGCACGCTGTAAATTCCGCGGGTGCAAAAGAGAATGTTCCCGAAAAAATTAAATCTATAAACAGTGACGATGTGTTCCAGAACAGGGTTGCCAGATGTCCGGTTTTGGACCGGACAGTCCGGTTTTTGAGGCTTGCGTCCGGTCTTCAAAATAATGAAAAACCGGACACCAAAACATCCGGTTTTCTTCATATAACGCAAATATTTACTTTTTCAGAACATTTTAATACTAATATTACTGCGTTCTTCGATTTTTCAGTAAGTTCGATCAATTCAACCCTTTTATTTATTACTCTATATCCCATCTAATATTTTCAAAAGTAAAGGTCACGCATGAAACAATTGGTATGTACATAAAATCAACTTTAATTTTGTACCTGAAAAATCAAAGGCCCTTTGATGAAAAATGTCCGGTTTTTTTAACTGAACCATCTGGCTACCCTGTTCCAGAATCAGCCGAAAATATTTCTTTTAGATAATCCATTTTATAAATTAAATGTTTTTTTTTTCATATTGTAAATAAACGATATTGCTGACTTGGACGATTCAAATGAATCTTTTATAATATGTATAAATTTGACCTAACCAGATGTTCTTTGTACTTTATTCTCTTTTTTAAAGATAATCTTTTACTTATTATTTTTATTTTTTATTAGATGTAGTATGTTATAGTTAACATAATTAAAAATTAGCATGTAAGTAAATTTTTTTTTTTAAAAAGCTCTATAAGGTTTCTTGCCCGATTCTTCTCTAAAGATTGCATTGCTGAACGGGATAAAACAAAAACTATCACGAGCCATACTGAATATGCATATGTCTCAATGTAATATTGTTATTGTTGTGTGTTCTTTATGGCGAAATAAATATCTGAATCTGAATCTGAATCTGCAAGCAAGATAGCGATATGCCGTTTTTCGGGTCGGAGTAGGATGCATCGGCCGGAAATTTGTAGCGCAAGCGAAATTTTTATTTTTTTTATGGAGTCTGACCTGGTTGGCTACATCATCAATTAACTACAAACTATTTACATAGCCGTTTCGAGCGACGTTTCATTCAGTGCGGTGATACCAACCCGGGCGGGATAAACTTTACCACCTAGTATCCCAATTTTTATAACTGTGCACTTAGAGCTATCAAAGTCGTTAGGTTGGCAGGACTGAATTCACCCCCCGCTTACTTCCTCACCTCTCCGCCAACGCCTATCAGTACACACACACACACAGCAAGGGCGTGTACTGATAGGCGTCGGCGGAGAGGTGAGGAAGTAAGCGGGGGGTGAATTCAGTCCTGCCAACCTAACGACTTTGACAGCTCGAAGTGCACAGTTATAAAAATTGGGTTATATTATAAGGTAAGAAGAGATAATTTTTTTCTCCTCCTCCTCCTGTTCGCCTTCGCCAAAGCCGCCATACTCTCGCTGTACACCCCTTTGTAGTGGACAGAAGAGTTCTTCGAACTGCACGATTCTCTAAATCGTTCTTGTACCGCACTGCAAAGCTGTGGAACGGGCTCCCGGGGAATATCTTTCCCCACTCCTACAATCCACGGATCTTCAAATCGCCTTTCCTCAGCGACATTAGTCCACCTCCAAGACGGACTGGCACCTAGTCGGGGTTGAAATTGGCTTCGCCTGAAGCTTCGACCTCGGGCACAGCCACCCAGTTTGGAAGCAAAAAAACACGTGTGATTGATTATTAGTACCTATAGTTCGTCACTTGGAAATAGGTATTTCTTATCTAGATATTATGATAAGATTAACATTACCAACATTTCGATTTTGTGAAATAGTATCTGATAATATTGGTCTATGTTGATAGTGATACATAATAATACATTGAAAAAAACCGGCCAAGTGCGAGTCGAACTCGCGCACCGAGGGTTCCGTATCGCCATGTCATTGCTAGCGCCACTCACGCCATCTAGATGGCGTGTTATGAAATGCTTCATATTAGTTAAATGTCATGATTAGTTAAAATGCTTCATAATCTATTCGGTAGATGGCGCGCGCGCATACACTTATTGGTTCTTCTATGGGAACCGCCGTGAATTTTTTACTTTTTCTTATTTTTATTATTTGTTGTTATATCGGCCATAACAAATAACACATATTCTGTGAAAATTTCAACGGGCTACCTATTAAGGTGCAAGAGATACAGCCCTCGGACAGACAGACGGACAAGACGGACAGACAGACAGACGGCGTAGGCTTAGTAATAGGGTCCCGTACCGGCTACGGAACCCTAAAAACCTATCAAGTGCGAATTTTACTCGCGCACGCAGGGTTCCGTAGATTCGCTGTCAAAAAACCATAGCCATAGATATTTTGTCTTTCAGCCTGTGGCGCCATGTATTATTCAGTGTAGTGACTACCTTAGCACGTTTCTTGTATGGGGACCTCCCAAATTTTTCACTTTTTGCTTTTTTTATTATTTCTTGGCACATCCGCCATAATAAAACATATTATGTGAAAATTAGAACCGGCTACGGGCTGATGGTTTAAAAAAATACATGCTGACAGACAGGCGACGTAGGCTTACGTAATACACGGAACCCTAAAAATTAAAATAAAATGTTTTTATAAAAAGTATGTATGGATATGAAACCCTAAAATAAAAACAATGTTTCCGTAACACCTGAAACTGTTAAAATTCTATTTAGTTCAATTCTTTATATGAGGCCAATCATAATAATTAAATATAGACAGATACAAAATGCTTTATTCATCCACAAAAAGTTAATGGTGTTAACAATAACATGAGATGCAAAGGCGGACTTATCCCTTGTAGTGATATATTCCAGTCAACCTTTGGTTATTTGAGACGTGCGTACATTGACAGATAGAGGGCGGGTGATTATTCTAGTTTAAAATAGCATAGTATAGTATTGTATAGTATAGTAGACAGTTAACTAAAATAATACTGAGGCATGCGCCGCCGCAGTGCTGACCATCAGAGACCCGATTGCAATGACCCGGTTTGACCTATGACATCACTGCATACGCCTGACAATCTACTAGATAAGGCAGTAACGTTAGAATTTTTTTTTTTTTTTATGAAAACTGTCACCGTTGGCTACATCACCTACAACATCCGTGATGTCAGCCCATAACACCGGGTGAACTAACTGCCGTGTCAGTGCTTCCCTTCATTTCATGTCGGCTACACTGAACTGGACGGAAAACACGAACTATTTAGATAGCCGTTTTGAACCGTAAGAAGGGAAGCGACCTACAGTTTTACGTGGAATCCGAACCACGGTCAGCCTCCAACGGTCGTGCGGTCACCCATCCAAGTACTGACCGCGCTCAGGGTTGCTTAACAACAGTCGACCGACCGCACCACTGAGCTACCGAGGCTGACGAATTAATTTTTTTAAGTTATTAAATTTCTTTATATTTTGTATTTCTTGAGTAAATTTGCTTATTATTTAATTAGGTATGTAAGAGAATGTTAATATTATATTAGTGCGGGTGGCGCGGAGGGGCGGTGGCGGCCGGGGCAGAGAGCCTCAAACGCAAATTTATTTAGAAATATCATTAATGTATAGAATTTCATTTCTATTTGAATTTTTTTTTGCGTTTGCGGTCGAAACTCTCGGTCCGTGAATCAGTGTAGCCGCAAACGCTCCTTGAAGAGGCTGGCCCTCTTCCGGTGGACGTAACTGGCAACTTTCTAAAATATCCCTTTTGATAGAATTATTTTCGTGTTTGTTATGTAGTTTTTAGTCATTTAATTGTTTGTATGGGCATTTTCGAAAGTTCATATTACTTAATTAGATATCAAGTTCCCCAGCAACATTAGTCCACCTCCAAGCCGGATTGGCACCTCCTCAGTGGTGAAATTGGCTGCGTCTGAGGCTTCGATCTCGGGCAGAGCCACACAGTTCGGAAGCAAAAAAGTTGAAATTCGTGCATAGTTTTACAAAATAAAGTTTACATAATTGGTGAACTAGGTGCACGGATATGCCACCTAGTTCACCAAGGTGCTATGGGCTGACATCGTGGAGTAGGAGATGTAGCCAACCGTGTCAGTTAAAAAAAAATTACGTTGCTGAAGAAATGTCATTAAACTTTAAATATGACAGCTCTAGTAGACTTGCAGCTCTGCACAAAATTCCATATTACACGGTAAATATTAGAGCCATTAGAGGTAGTTGTAGCTAGAGTTCACAGTTGGATGAATTTATTCTAAATTTCTTTTGAGAAGGATTTTTTGAAGGAATTTTTTTTTGAAGGAAGGAGACGATCTTCCTTTGTTTTGCGTTCAAGAATGATCTAGTCTAGACTACATCTAGATTTTTCCATAAAAGTTTTTGATATTATATTATTTTTAATATTTCTCGGTAGCACTTTTTGTTTTAGATTTTAATTGTAGTTTTAGGTCATTTTAATTTGATAGGTAGTGTTTGCATAAAAAAAAAATCGAACCCTTGAGTTGAAGGCGGTGCTAAAGCAAGCAAAAATGATGGATGAAAGAAAACATGAGTGGATGATATCCTTTTGTGCTTTTGTGTAGCCTTCTTTTGCACCGCCTTCAACTCAACGGTTCGATTTTGTTTTATTTCATACATTTTTGAAGTCGGTTTTTATATTATTTATAAATAGTTTTTTATTTGTCAGTTTTTTTTTTGTAATTTTTTGCTATTAGTGTATTCGGCGGAATCGCCTCGGTTTCCAATCCGATCTTAACCAAATTCCACCACCTCAGGGTTATCCCCTTTCAAACAAAAAAAGAACTTTCAAAATCGGCCCACAATTGACGGAATAATCGCGTAACAAACATACAAAAAAAAAAACATACAGTCGAATTGAGAACCTCCTCCTTTTTTGAATAATCTCTAATTACAGCATTATGCTTATGATATTAGTTAAACAAAAATTAAAATTTAAAAAACCAAAACTACGAAATATAAAAAAAAACTCAGATAGGTACTTAAAACTTCATTGATTCTACGAATATTTCTTCACAGCTCCTATGAACGCCATTCAAAATCGCAAAACGCCAGCCAATCTTACATCGATTCGTTCTCAATAGCAAAAGTCGACTGTAGCCAGCGATATAACGGAATTGACGACAAAACAGAAGTCCTTGACCGCCTTGCCGCCGTCCCGCGCGAGGAATATTTTGAACATCCGTTACTTCTATAGAAATTACTAAAGACGCAGGCATTCTGTTAAAATATGAATAGTTTGTTAATGAGCTAGTCGGTGATGTTTATGACACTAACACTTTTGGTTTGAGCTGGTATAAGTTCAATTCCTGAGACTGCTCGACCAAAGGGGAGGCATTGAGATGGCACCTATAGTTCAGACGGAAATGAAGTGTAACTTTGCTGATGTCACGGGTAGAACACTTTACTTAATTACACCGAAAAAAATTCAAATTTCGAATTTTCTTCGGTGTAAGTAAAGTGTTCTACCAGTGACAAAATTCGAAATTCGATTTTTTTTTATTGTTAACAAAAACAACATTGAGTTGAACTTTCCTGAAATATTTTTACTGTCGGAAGTAGGTCCCATTACTGTCATAGTTCCCTTTGTACTGCCGTTTTTAATCCTTTGTATGATACGGTTGAAATTTTCACAAAATATGTGTTAAAAAAAATAAAAATAAAAAACGGCCAAGTGCGAGTCACAATCGCGCACCGAGGCTTCCGTACCACCACGTAAAACGGACAACAAAATGATCCTATAAGTTTGGTTCCGTTTTGTTCCTTTTGAGGTACGGAACCTTAAAAAGTAAAAAATTCAAGTGTCCCCATAAAAGAAACGTTTTTTTCTTTTTTTTGCTCTATCGTGAAAACGGTATACGTGTGTGATTGTAATGCAAACTCTAAATTATAACAACTCATAATAATAGCTGGCCAATTACTTGGCGAGTTGACTCGCACTTGGCCAGTTTTTATTAGGTTTCCGTATCCCGTACGGAAGCCTATTACTAAGCCTCCGCTGTCTGTCAGTCCGTCCGTCCGTCCGTCTGTCTGTCCGAGGGCAGTATCTATTGAACCGTAATTTTCCGTTGAAATCAAATATAACAACAAATAATAAAAAAAAGAAAATGTTAAAAATTAAGAGGGGCTCCCATACAACAAACGTGCGAAAAATCGATTAGTCACGCTACTGAATAATAGATGGCGCCACAGGCTTTTATACATTGCATTGTTGAAAGACAAAATATAGGCGGATATTATTGATAGCGGATAGATACGGAAACCTCCGTGCGCGAGTAAAACTCGCACTTGACAGATTTGTTTTATATTTGATTACATTTTTGCTACATTTTTTTTTATGGAAACTGACACGGTTGGCTACATCACCTACAACGTCCGTGATGTCAGCCCATAACACCGGTTGAACTAGGTGCCATGTCAGTGCTTCCCCCTTTGATCGTGCCGGCTACACTGAACTGGTCGGAAAACACAAACTATTTTACATAGCCGTTTTGACCGACGTTTCATTCAGTGCGGTGGTACCAACCCGGGCGGGTTAAACCCTACCACCAAGTAAGATTAGGAGGGAAGGGACCTACAGTTTTACGTGGAATCCGAACCTCGGTCAGCTTCCAACGGTCAACGGTCACCCATCCAATTACTGACCGCACCCAGCGTTGTTTAACATTCAATAGCGACAGTTGACTGTCTGCACCACTGAGCTATCGAGGCTGACTGCATAGACACGTAATTAGGTATATTGAGTGGAAATGTCGATACAAATTTAAACGTTAAAGTCTATGAGTTTTAAAAAAAATGTTCCAATTTGGTTCCAATAAATAAAATTAAATACCTTACATTTCCCCGCCCGACTGTTGGAGTCTGACCGTGGTTCGGATTCCACGTTAAACTGTAGGTCCCTTCCCTTCTTACCTTACTAGGTGGTAGGGTTTATCCCGGCCGGGTTGGTACCACCGCACTGAGCGAAACGTCGGTCGAAACGGCTATGTAAATAGTTCGTTTTTTCCGTCCAGTTCAGTCTAGCCGGCGCGAAATGAAGGGAAGCACTGACATGGCACCTAGTTCACCCGGTGTTATGGGCTGACATCACGGATGTTGTAGGTGATGTAGCCAACCGTGTCAAGTTTACATAAAAAAAAAAAAAATAATTTATTCGTATCGTTTTAATGAGAGCCGAGTGTGTACCAGCACGCCCTTAATCTCCAAACAAAGTAAAAAATGTAATATAATTTTTATGAGTAATGAATTGGTGCATACTCCATATCACTGGCATACTTACAATCTTTATCTGCCTTAGTCACTTCAGGTATGCATCCAATAGTATTGATAATACTTCCCAGAACTCCGTTGTAAAGAATTCTCATAATCTCTCGGTATAGGTTTTGCGTATGTATGCTCCTCAATAACTCTTAAACCGATCATCCGAATTCTATGAAACTTAGTGCAAGCACATTTATCCATACGTGACACAGGATAGGCTAAATAAAATTCAGTTCCGCTTACTCTTAGATGTGGCTCTCGTACAAACCGAATTGTTCCTCCCGCCGAAATAGAGAACGGTACGCTAGCGGGCTTACTTAATTTCTTTTTTTTTAAATACTAATTTCACGCGAGCGAAGCCGCAGCCAAAAGCCAGTGTTACATAAATTACTATGCGAACTGTCGTAAGTTAGTATTTTTTTATTTCTGAGGCTAACTTGAGAGGTCTTCGTGCCTTACTTGCTGCTTGATAGTTATCTTACTACACGTGGTGGTCGGTGTTGTGCTGTGACTTAACAGAGTTTTTGCAGCACAACAGCGATAGCGCTGCTCACCCCGATTGTCGGGATACAGCGTGTGGTTATGCATGTATGTTTGTAACCGAGAAGTGCAAAATGTCAAACTTAAAAATAATGTTGCCAGCTCAGATTTCGGTCGTAAATCGTAAGATTTCAGATATTTTTTATAAAACTGTCTATGAGTACATGAATGTACTCGTTAGTAATTCCAAGTTGAACTATTCTATACTATGTTAAGCATACGTAACATAAACATTTCGGACGATTTAAACACGTATTTACGATATTTAAACCCATATACAGAATGTGTAATTTTACACAAAAACAGGTTTTCTTTTGCTTACATACAAATCTGCCAAGAGGCATAAGTGTTAGCTTTTGCTTACATACAAATCTGCCAAGAGGCATAAGTGTTAGCTTTTGCTTACATACAAATCTGCCAAGAGGCATAAGTGTTAGCTTTTGCACATATTTTAATTGAATGCAATAAATACATACAATACATAATATTATGTCGACCTGGTCGGCCTAGTTTTTAGGTTTCCGTATCCCGTACGGAAGCCTATTACTAAGCCTCCGACGTCCGTCCGTCCGTCCGTCCGTCTGTCCGAGGGCTGTATCGCCCGTTGAAATTTTCACAGAATATGCGTTACTATGGCGGATAAAACAACAAATAAGAAAAATAAGAAAATGTTAAAAATTAAGGGGGGGCCCCCATACAAGAAACGTACAATAAAATAGATTAGTCACACTATTGAATAATAGATAATAATAGATGGCGCCACAGGCTTTTATACATTGCAAGTTGAAAAACAAAAGTTAGGCAGATAAATAGCGGATAGATATTCTTGAATATTTACTTTACCGAAATCAATTTCATTTTGGTTTTTTATTTTTTCATGACAGTTTTCACATTGACGTATTTTGATTTTCAAATATGACATCTTTTTATATGAAATCCGAACAATGGTGCACCTGGTGAGAGTGCGCATAATTTATTTTTTTTAATCAGAACAATTACCTACATGCCTCTACCATAAAACTCATTTGCCATCGTGAAATGCAACAGCTACAATCAGTAAATATTTTAAAATTTTCAAAGAAAAAATCAACAAAAGCATGCAATTACCAATATCCGCAACAAATGGTCTTAACTCTTAAAGCATTGGACCAAGGTCGAAAAATTCATTTTCAAGCAACAATAAACGCTTACCAAACTTTTAGGTAGGTAGGCTGGTTGTCAACTCCGCTCGCGTGAACTTTGGTTTGGAAAAGAGGAAGTTCGCTTTAAACTATTCACTCGGTCGGCCCATCGGCTACCACTTGTAATATATAAAGTAAGCCTATTACTAACTACCTAACTAAATGCTAACTAACTACTAGACCGTTCAGAGTGCTCTTGAAAGACCATCTCCTCAAACCCTAAACCTCATCTCCTTCTGTTTCGAAGTTCATCGGTTTCTGAGTTATTATTATATTATATGTATATATATAAATCTTTGTTTTTCTATTTTCTATTATCTAAGACTATGTTTTGTTGCACCTACCCTGGTTTTTATATGTAAAAAGGGTAGGCTGGCGGAAAATGCCATGGGCATTAAGTACTACCTTCTGTACGATTTTATGTGCAATAAACGTTTTTTGATTTGATTTGATTTGATTTGAACTACTAATAATATAATGTAAGTCTATTACTAAGCTTATAACGTCTGTCTGTCCGTCCGTCTGATGGCTGTATCTTTGAAACCGTAATAGCTTAGCTAGGCGGTTGAAATTTTCCCCATACAAGAACCCCCATTTTGTGGTACGGAAACATCAGTGCGCGATTCCGGCTCGCACTTGGCCGGTTTTATACTAAACACAGCGTAGGGTTTTGCCCGCAGCTGCGCAGGTCCGATTAGTTAGCTGGAGTTACATGGTTTTGTAGAACAAACTAAATGCTATATTATCTTCATACAAATTTACACATCATCCTGCATCATACATGCATCCGTCATATTTAAGCCAGTGTGCGTTGATTTATGTCAGAGGAGCCCCAGTGTACCAACTTGCCCCGCTAGGATACCTCAAAATATTAGTCACTTACATTTCTGACAAGATATTTCAGCTCCAGGTGAAAAACCTCTTTTCAGACAAAACTGTGCAGGTATAAATTAATCTGCATTTAACCCTACGCGGGTTACATTTACATAAATAATAATATGTAAAACTGACTAGATTCAAGACTTGTTACTGATAGGGAATTTAATAATTCCATTAGTTTTTTTTTTCTGGATAGCGCGACATGTGGCATCGCTTAATTTACCCAATAAGTAGGTATCTAACGATGCCCGTGGACATTCTGTAATGCACGGGGATTACGAATGTCATCCCGGCCTGACAGGAGCCTTTTCACGCCCCTTTTGAAAACCCACAGGCTGTACTTGTTCATGTCAATATCTTTGTTATTACTGAGGCACAAGACAGACAGACAGACAGACAGACAGATCGACCGGACAGACAGACATAGCATTTTATAATAGTCAAAGAAGAGACAAATTTATAATTACCTTAGCGGACAAAATCCTTGGCTCATTTGGAATAGCTTAGTGAATCTGAAGTGTTTGCTAACATTGGATGTACCTACTCAGTCGAACGCCTGATCAAGGTTAAAGTCATTTGAGTAGAATGTAGACGATTGCATAGGTCATGCATGCACGAGTGTCAAGTCAAAATGTGATGAACATAATATGTATGTATATATTCTTTATTGAACACCAATTTATCAAAATTAGGTACAACAGGCGAGCTTAATGCCGCGAGGCATTCTATTTTAACTAACCTTTGGGATGTGGGAGAAGTACATGCAGGCGATACTGTAAAGAAATATGTATGATAAACTACGCACGAATACTACATAAATACTTTAATAAGCATCCTTCCTCCTTACCTATAATAAAATCCAACGTCTGCTTTCTGTCTGAGTGTCTGAGTGTCTGAGTGTCTGAGTGTATGTCTGTCTGTCCGCTTATAACTCGAGAACCACTGAACCGATTTTAATAAAACAAAATTCTACGGATAGCTTGATTCTTCCCATCAACTATAGGCTACGCTAAATGGCTTATGAGGTTAGCAGTGAAGTGAAATATGAGAGCGGGCGGAGCCGCGGGCACAGCTTGTGATGTATATGATTCTGCAGATCTTTCCTCTACAGAACCGGTAAACTCTGGAACGCTCTCCCTGCCCATATATTTCCCCCCAAGTACAGTCTCGGGTCCTTCAAGAGGGGCGTGAATGGGCACCTGTCAGGCCGGCATGGCATTCGCAACTCCCGCATACTACCGAATGTCCATGGGCGTCGTTAGACACCTTATGGGTGACTTGGCGCCATATGTCGCGCTGTCAATAAAAAAAAATATATATATTTAATAACCTTACATAATTATGTACATTAATTAATCGGTGGTACAGTTGTGCAACACAAATCAACTGAATGACAAGAGAGTCTATTGGTATTGGTGTGATCACATGACTAATTGTGAATATCTAGTGAATAAAACGCTGTGTGGGGCCGGTACTTAAAATAATAGCCCCACCGCATCTCTCCCTATGCATGTCGTAAAAGGCGACTAAGGGATAAGGACAAGATGCCGTGCTAAAGGGCGACAGGTTCGCGACCTCTCACCTTGGCACGGTACTTCCACCGAGTCATGCAGCAGGTGGGTCTTCGTGCCTTAGTTGCTGCTGAACCTGACTTTGCTACATCACCACACATACGTGATGTCAACGAGGATACCTTGCAACTGTCGGAACTAAGTGCCGAATACAAGACGCGGTTCAACTAGATAGAGAATAGAAAAGAATAGAAACACTCTATTGCACACAATTGAAAGAAGTTGCAGTAGATACCTAGACGACAAGAAATACTGGAGTGCGCAAAGGCGGACTTATCACTGCAAGTGATTTCTTCCAGTCAACCGTCTTAGAATTGAATAAAACTCGAATATTTTTGTAAAACAGTTTTCCTTTTTCATTCAAAATGGAAAATTTATGTTTATTTTAAGTGTATGTTTATATACCTATGTAAGTGCAGATAGGTAACCTTGTTAGTTTTAAATAATTTTGAAAGTTTTCAGTTTAAGTAGGACTGTTTCCACCAGTCCGAGAATATTACCATCCATGCTGGGAATATCGCTACGTGATATGGTGCGTAACGAGGCAATCCGCCGACGACGCACCAAGTAGTCGATATTTTACACCGGGTGGCTAAGCTCAAGCGGCAGTGGGCTGGGCACGTTAGCCGAAGACGACAGTTGGAGTAATCGTGTCCTACACTGGCGGCCGTGGACAGGAAAACGGAGTGTGGGAAGACCACCCGTCTGGTGGGAAGTATACGTCGTCGGAAAGCAGTGGTTCCGTACCGTTGAAGGTCTTGAGGACTGGAGGAAAATTGGAGAGTTGTATGTCCAGCAGTGGATGAATACACGCTGGCTGACTCACAGGTAGACCTACTTTTAGTGATTGTATTAATTACCTATCAATATATTAAAATTTCTACTCTGTTGTCGGTGTTAATTTAGATTTTGGTGTTTTGACATTGGAAATGTCTTTTCGTTCGCTCCAGTGTAGGCTCCGATGTCACGAAAAAGTGCGATCCCCTTATATCTCGGAAAGTTGTGAAGATATGATATTCAAAAAATATCATATCAAAGACGCGTATTTATGAGAGCTGTAAGGTGCAAAAAGAATTATTCGAGAGAGTCAAAAACGAAAAAAGTTATGGCCGAAATAGTGAACAAAAATTATTTTTTTTCCGATTTTTTTATTTTGGCGTTCGATATTTTGGAAACGAAGAATGGTATCAAAAATTTGAGAAAAACTCCTCTGGGCAATTTAGTCAGCTACAATTTGAGCATAAAACAAAAGTAAAAAAGGTCAGCACGACGATTCATTTCCAATGTGCTCACTAGTCGTGTGAGGCACGAAATCTGTGAATTTTTTTCTACTTTTTCAACTCGAAATTATTCCAAAAGTAACTCACCAATTTGTTCACCTCACCGATAACTTCAAGCAAAAAGTCACAGAGAATGCACAATGATCATCACACAATGCACTATTTATATTCAGCCTATCAACTCCCATACAACACAGAACTACTTTCATGTAACTGAGATCGCCGCAACTTGGCGTGGAGAAATTTCTTTTTGCTCCGTTATAAACCGTTCCTTTTCAACCGTTCACATGTTACAGCACCACTGACGGTTATCGGGGAAGTTGTTTGATAACTTGTTGAGTGATTTTATTGATGTTTTAGTAAGAAAATGCGATTGAACAGTTCGGATTGCCACGAGAGAGCGCGGAGTTAACGAACGCGCGACCGGTGTGAGGCGATGTTCGAACGATTGTGACCGCGCTGACTGAACTGAGCGAAGGAACGAACCGAACCGAACGATGCATGTCTGGTGTTGCCAGATATTGAGGGGAAGTATCCCTTATTAATATCAGATGAGCATAACTGTGTGAATATAGGTAGTCGTTTTGGAGGTAGAATCGAAAAATAGAAAATAAGAAAATATAATAGCTAGAGAGTCAAATTTCTGAAGCAAAAGTTTATTCAATACTTAGTTAATTTATTTTAAAAGTAGTATAATGATTCGTGACTTTTAAAAATATAAGTTTAGTCAAAAAATTTATATACCTATTTTACTAATAAATGGTTTTTTTTTCTAATAAATAAGACTTGTATCTTATATATCATGTGTGAAATAAAAATATATATATAAATGTTTTCAGAATATATTTCTTTATTTCCAACAATGAAGCCACAAAAACATTGTTACTAAAACAATTTAAGTCCAATTCGTCTCTATATGAAATTATTATATTTATAGTTTATGCAACAGTTCAAATCTATAAAAAAATATCATGATAGATAATAAATTACACATATTTACATATTTTTACAAATTCTACAAAACATTGGTCAATTGTTTTTGTGTTCAAAAGCGATTATATAATAAACAAAATAATAATAGGTAGGCAACCATTAAAATGTTTAATAATATTAAATGTTTCATGTTTATTAATTTAGTTTTTATTGATAGAAGTAATTGAGAAAAAGTTATTCAGCTGTTGAAAAACAAGAAAACAGAAAAAAATTTAAGATCACAATTTAGTTTATGAATACACTTTTCGAATTACAGTCATATTATAACATAAATAACAAAAGAGGTCGCTTTAGTTTTTGATGCAAATAAAAACATAATATTTCATTTACACAATACAAAAATATAATAAATTAAATTCAAAAGTAGATTAAAATGTTTACTACTAAAATAACCCTTTCTTTAATAGATAATATTGTTCTCTACATCTCTACCTGTATTTTATTTCGCAGCGTAATTCCTCTATAATCAGGGCATCGTACGAACCTGGCAATACCGCCAGTGACCTTCATAATGAAATGCGAGCGTCTGAAGTTAGCAACTAAACCGGTTGGCTTTGGGCAAAAGTTGTTACGTATTCTTTTTTATTTTTTGTTTTATTCTGTTTTATTCACTATTCTAGGTATATGCTCGCTCAGTCTGAGTTGAGCCACAGATGAGATACTTGGTTGGGCTTCGAGGTGCAGTCGACGACTGCAGCATATATCAGCTTGTTGTGATGTGGCTATACATTTTATTTTAATAACCTACTAAGGTATAGGTCTACGAGAAGCTGATGGCACGCATAAAAGAAAAAAAAACTATTAATTCTGACATGTCAGCGTAAACTCACACTTGTCAATTTATAATATTATAATATAGCAATTAATAAATAAATCGTAATATAATGTTAATTAACATTAAAATGTGAAAATCAATAGATTTTTTCTTTTGTTCGTGCCATCAGATTCTGGTATACCTATGATTAAATAGGTTACAAAATATGAAAGTGATGGAAACATTTTTGTGCAAAGTGGAAGAGTAGACATGAAGAATCCTTCTGT
The DNA here is from genome assembly GCA_946902875.1 of Nematopogon swammerdamellus. Taxonomy (NCBI): domain Eukaryota; kingdom Metazoa; phylum Arthropoda; class Insecta; order Lepidoptera; family Adelidae; genus Nematopogon; species Nematopogon swammerdamellus. The sequence goes on from OX336359.1 coordinate 13,583,225, forward strand.
AATATTTCTGAGCGTATTGTGTATATTATTTGTGTGCAATATCGTCGTATGAATGATAATAAATAAGTAATGAAGAATTAAAATTTTAATTGGATTTGATGTCTGAAATATTTCAAAAAGGGTTATACATAAAAAAGAAAGAAGTGAATGCAAGAGAAATTTGTTCACGTGAAGTAAGAGCAAAAATAATAAAATGACTCATGCTTCTTCGAATGCGAAGGTTTTAATTTTAATTGGTCAGTTAAATCAATGTCGGCTTGTTCGAATTCCATATGAGTCGAATTTTATTTATTGACTTTGTAACCTTAAATTAATTTAGGTTTGCCTTTACGAGCAATTCTCCTTTGAAGGTATATTTGATTTACAACGACCACACCGGTTAAAAGTTTTTTTGTTTGTCGAAGTACTGTTATCATGCTTTCGTATCAAATAACAATTTTATAAATAATTATGACGTTATAACTTATTTCTCTATTTATTGAAATATTTTCAAACCAACTTCATTTTTATTTATTTTATATTAAAATAAACTTTCTTGCACAATAAAAAGTACTAATGTGGGTAACTAAGGACTAATGTGGGTTGATGGGTATTGCGAAATTAACTGAGATAATAATATCAAACGTACATTTAAAGAGCAATTAATCTAAACTTTAAAATAATTATGGTATCATATCTAGGATAGCCTGCGGAGTGTGCAAACCCAGTTTGTGTCATCTTCGTCCAGTGCAAACTGACCTATGGTCAGTATCTAAAAAACAGTGCCTAAAAAAAATTTGAATTGACAAAATTGTTATTTCCTATCTCAGATCACTTACATATACCCATTATTCTGAATTTATATAATAGATTATACATTATATGAATTTGTGCCAAATTAGGGCACGCAATTTTAAGATTTTCATTATGAGTAACAAATAACACCGCATTTAATTAAAGTAATTTATTTACTTTTTATTAGTTTGGAAGTTTCTGAATTATATTTTTTGTACTCATACATAAGACGTAAAATATCCAAAATAACAATTATTCCATGTCACATAAATCATCAGAGAGGAAATATAATTTGATATCAAATCAATTATTTACGCTACCTCAAATTACACCCGCCGAGCGAATTCAAGCCATCTTTAAAATTCACAGAATTATGTCACTCACGATGCAACCTGCCGTAACTCTTGGAACAGCTTAACCAACTGGTTCCGATTCTCAAACGATTATAATTACACTAACTTTTACCTGTGACTACGCTCGCATTGAAATTAGTTTTCAAAAATAATTTTGAAATGAAAGTGACGCATTGAAACTCCACCTTACTTAAATTAGATTCTATTAGTCTTTAATTTATTTGATAATTTCATATTGTGCAATAAATATATTTTCATTCATTTAAAAATAGTAATATAGGAAATATAAATTTACTATACTAATAACATTATTAAAACAAAAGTACTTAACTATCAATTAAACGAAGACGAAAAAAATACTAAATTTTCGACTTTACTACTCAGCTTCTTGTGGTCTCACCGAGAGTGGTGTGTGGTGCGGTGGTATTGGCTGTGTCTAATTGTTCGATGTAATCCTGGAATATTTCGAGGCAAACCACCATGTCAGTTCCCTAAAAAAAGATCTCACAAGTGAAGGCGTAAATTTTGTATAAAGTATGTGAGCATTAGTGAGCACTAACAAAACATTGTGACTTGCGAAGTTTGTTTGTCAGTTTTCTCCGCATTGAATTTAGAACTGGCGGAATTGTCGACATGTCCAAGCGTAGGTTACCTACCTATGGATTAAATTATACAATTAACAATAAACAAGTGAAAACGGCATAAATTATAAAACTAAGCCCACTAACAGACAGATGAAATGTCGATGTTATATTTTATTAAGTAAAAATAAAATTCAAAAAGAGGGTGATGCACACTCGAAAAGTGTTATCAACCTCATTCGAGAAATAAAAAATAAACACTCGTGTTACCTTTTGCCTCGACACCGCCACATATGATTCGTGACTCGGGTACCTCTCAAAACTGTTCGCCTCCCTTTCACTTCCATACACTTTGTTCGCCGGTCTGTTTATTGCGTCTCTTTCTACCATTGTTTAAACGGGTTTTACAGCTACGTAGAAATGCTAGTGCTCTCTTACTCGCACTCATGTAGCGGTTCATATTTTTGTTTCACTTTCGAAGGAGGCTCGTGTGGAAAGGATGTAATATTTTTTTTATTTGAATAAATTTACAGTCACTTTTTAGGAATCTGACGGCTTAGCTGTGACAGGGTTTGGAGTTATTATGATATTTGAAAAATTATTGAATAATTGTCTAAATATCAGAATTGCATCATGGAAATTAATATTAAGAATAGGTACATAATTTAACACAGAGTTGTGATGTATATGTTTTTTATTGAACACCAATTAATCAAAATTAGGTACAACAGGCTAGCTTAATGCCGCGAGGCATTCTATTCTAAATAACCTTTGGGATGTGGGAGAAGTACATGCAGGCGAACAAGAATAGTTTGTGGAAATGTGTTAGACTGTAAACAAATATGTATATTGAGAGTTGTAGAATATAATAGAATAGAATAGAAAATGCTTTATTCCTCCAAGAAACATTCAACACGAACAAGCACATTAGAACATTTACACGAGGTAAGGCGGACTTACCCCTTACAGAAATTTCTTACAGTCAACCTTTGGATGTGAGATACAATTTATACAGTGAAATGTAAGTACGAATACTTATTAATACACGTAAGTACATGCTATTTCAATAAAAAGTCATACTTTTGTTAACACATTGAGGATGTTTCAGGATAGACTTCAGAAACTTCAGGAATAGAAAGTACTCATTATTAGAAGAAACAAATCCTTATCACTCAATTCGAAATTCCGTATTTTTTCTTTCATACAAAAATTGAAAATTTGAATAAAACACTAATGGACAGTGAGTTTGGGGAGATTTGGCAAAAGTGCTGCCTAGGTCTAGGGAGTGCAATGACCTAGTCCAGTCCCCTTCTTCTTTTGATGTCATTCAAATTTAAGTGTTTGGAATTTACCTAAATGTAGTTAAATTAACTAGTTAAGTATGTAAACTAGTCATTTTATTTTTATTTAATAAAGGTGGACGTTAACCGTCCACCAAATCGCGATTAAACTATTTTTACCAAAAAGTACTATAAAGTGACCAAATCTGCGAAAACGTTTCAGAGCTTTTCGTCCTCAAAATATAGAACCCTTTCGAACCCCGAAGTTACGAAACCCTATCCTAAAACACCCTGTATAGGGATTGTATCCCTATCGGCTTGACTTACCGCGGAGCGCACCAATCGGTTTTGCAGATCCTTGCTCCACATAACAGGTAAACTCTGGAACGCAACGCTCTCCCTGCCTACGTATTTCCCCCCCCCCCCCCCCAGTACATTCTCGGGCCCTTCAATGAGTGCCCGTGAATGGGCACCTGTCAGGCCGGCGGCATGGCAATCGCAACCCACGCATGAGACCGAATGTCCATGGGCGTCGCTAGACACCTCATGGGTGGCTCGGCGCCACATGTCGCGCTTAGTATTAAAAATATATATAAATTACTATATAATATTATATTATATTTATTATATAATAAATTGTATCCGTAAACAAAAATTTGTGTGAATAAAATTCACAGAACTGGGAATAGACCAGTGCTTGCAAATCGTTCCACTTTTTAAGATAATAATTTTAATTACTGTATTACTAGATTACTTTAATATTATTACAAACATAGATAAGAAACATCCCGATTAAACCAGCTTTCTAATAAAAAAAACCTCATCCAAATCGGTCCAACCGTTTGGGAGTTACGATGCCACAGACACACCCATACATACACACACGTTAAAGTTCTTAAACATTGATAATAACTGAATGAGGGTCGGTCGGAAGGGACGAGCTTTCCGCCCGTGCAGCCGGAAAGGAAGGAACTACCGAAAAGGGCAGCGCTGACATGGCACCTGGTCCAGACGGGAACAAGATCCAATGAGCTCACATCACAGGCTTAGTTAATGATATAACCAACCATATCAGGTGTCTTAACAAAATACAGATTTTTTTTTTTTTATGGAAACTGACGTGGTTGGCTACATCACCTACAACATCCGTGATGTCAGTCCATAACACCGGGCGGAAAGACATCAATTCATTTCTGTGCAGAATCAATTGGGTAGTGTGGGCCGGTACTTAAAAAGAATAGCCCCACTGCATCTCTCCCCGTTCATGTCGTAAAATGCGATAAAGGGATAAGGACAGGATGCCGTGCTAAAAGGCGACAGGATAGCCACCTCTCACATTGGCGCGGTCATTACACTGAGTCATGCAGCAGGTGGGTCTTCCTGTCTTACTTGCTGCTTGATAGTTATCTTGTCCGAATACTTTGGTAAACGTGGTGGTCGGTGTTGTGCTGTAATATACAAGAGTACTTGCAGCACAACACCGATTACTCTGCTTACCCCGATTGTCGGGATACAGCGTGTGGTATGTTGTACGTAAAATTACGTGATTATAACGTGATGAATGGCATGAAATCAAGGTTATTAATATAATATACATACATACATACATAACACACGCTGTATCCCGACAATCAGGGTAAGCAGAGTAATCGGTGTTGTGCTATAAGGACTCTAGTAAATTACAGCACAACACCGACCACCACGTTTAGCACAGTATACGGACAAGACAACTATCAAGCAGCAAGTAAGGCACGAAGAACCCACCTGCTGCATGACTAGGTGGAAGGACTGCGCCAAGGTGAGAAGTGGCTACCCTGTCGCCCTTTAGCGCAGTATCTTGTCCTTATCCCTTAGTCGCCTCTTACGACATGCACGGGGAGAGATGCAGTGGGGCTATTATTTTTAAGTACCGGCCCCACACGGTACCACGGTAATATAATAGAGTTAAGTAAATACAAATGCTTTTTTAGTGGTAAGCGGTATGTCTTGGAGAAAGCCATTAATTTATTCAAACATCAAACTAAAAAAACCGGCCAAGTGCGAGTCCAACTCGCGCACCGAGGGTTCCGTATCGCCATGTCATGGTCAGCGCCACTCACGCCATCTATGGCGTGTTTATAAAATGCTTCATGTTAGTTATGATTAGTTAAAATGCTTCATACTCTTTTCGGTAGATGGCGCGCATACACTTTTTAGTTTCTTCTATGGGAACCCCCGTGATTTTTTGAATTTTTCTTATTTTGGTTATTTGTTGTTATATCGGCCATAATAAATAACACATATTCTGTGAAAATTTTATTACTGTTCAAGAGAAGGTACAGCCCTCGGACAGACAGTCAGACGGCGTATGCTTAGTAATAGGGTCCCGTACCGGATACGGAACCCTAAAAAGGTTGACTGGAAGAAATCACTTGCAGTGTTCGCCTTTGCGCACTTCTGAATTTCTTGTTCCTTGTCGTGTACTGTAACTTCTTCCAATTGTGTGCAATTTCTATTCTATTCTATTTAAAATCATATTGGTTTACTAGAATATTCAATCAGGATAAAGCGATTTTCGGTAGCGCTCGGCTGTACCATAAAGCCACATACACTCGCCGCCTCGCTACTCGTAGCAGGCCTTCGTCACTCGCTCAAGGTCGCGAGTTAAATGCCTACCGCTTGGCGTAGCGGCTAATCTACAATTAACAGTGGGCTGCCGCTATCCAGCCAGACCGGGCGCGTGGCGCTTTCGAATTTAGAAAATACCATACCATACCAGGTATCATCTTCATTTTATTCCTCACAATAAGACAGCACAAAGACACAGCCCTTAACGCGCTGAACGACGCGCTTTCGAGATAGAGTTACACGACAGAAAGAGAAGCGAAATGTAGGCGGTTATCGTGGTTAGGCACGCACAGAGCTGCATGCTCTGTGCGAGTCAATTTGTACTTTATCGCGTCGTCGCAGAGTAGCTATTTCTTTGTGAGTGTTTGTACAGAGCAGCTTCTGTACGGAGTACTCTTTTCTATTCTGTGCTCGTAGTCGCAAAAGTCAACATAAAGAAAGCAAAAGATGCGCAAGGGGTAAATCAACTCCTGCGCATCTGCAAACAATATGGTATAGTATGAAGCGCCTTTGTTCACTCCGGTTACAATGTTGCCGTCACGTAGCGAGGCGATGCTAATATTGTGTGAGGATTTGACGGCCACAGAGCGGGGATTCTACGTGACCTTTTTTTTTTATGAAAAGATGTCGCGCTTTTCATAAAAAAAAGGTCACGTAGAATCTCCGCTCTGTGGCCGTCAAATCCTCACACAATATTAGCATCGCCTCGCTACGTGACGGCAACATTGTAACCGGAGTGAACAAAGGCGCTTCATACTATACCATATTGTTTGCAGATGCGCAGGAGTTGATTTACCCCTTGCGCATCTTTTGCTTTCTCTATGTTGACTTTTGCGACTACGAGTAGCGAGGCGGCGAGTGTATGTGGCTTTAAGGTACAGCCGAGCGCTACCGAAAATCTGAATTACATACAACAAGTGCGAGTCGAACTCGAGCACCGAGGGTTCCGTATCGCCATGTCATGGCTAGCGCCACTCACGCCATCTAGATGGCGTGTTAAGAAATGCTTCATACATATTAGTTAAATGTCATGATTAGTTAAAATGCTTCATAATCTATTCGGTAGATGGCGCGTGCGCATACACTTTTTGGTTTCTTCTTTGGGAACCCCCGTGATTTTTTTTCTTTTTCTCGTTATTTGTTGTTATATCGGCCATAATAACACGTATTCTGTGAAAATTTCAACGTGCTACCTATTACGGTTCAAGAGATACAGCCCTCGGACAGACAGACGGACGGACAGACAGACATACAGACAGACAGCGTGGGCTTAGTAGTAGGGTCCCGTACCGGATACGGAACCCTAAAAATGAATAACGCCGTGTCTATTACTTGCATAGCTCCGTGCGTCAGCTTCCGCGAAGCTCACATGAGCTTTTGAGAGTCTAATGAAAAGCTTACACAAGTATTGCTCCTACTTGCTGTTTCATATTCTACCAACACTGTCTTAAGTTCGTACCCTTTGTTTCTTGTGTGCTTTATTATTTACTAGCCGTGCACGCGGCTCCGCTCACGTTAAAACGTTTAAGTTCGAACGATTGAGTGTGCCGATTGAAATAAAAAACCGGCCAAGTTCGAGTCGGACACGCGCACCGAGGTGTCCGCACAAAACAAAACGTTGAAAAATATCACGTTGATAAAAGGGATATGACTTCCTTCTTATAATACTAGGTGGTAGGGTTTAACCCGCCCGGGCTGGTACCACCGCACTGAATGAAAGTTCGGTCGAAACGGCTATGTAAATAGTTTGTGTTTTTCGTCCAGTTCAGTGTAGCCGGCACGACCGAAGGGAAGCACTAACGTGGCGACAAGTTCACCCGGTATTATGGGCTGACATCACGGATACTGTAGGTGATGTAGCCAACCGTGGCAGTTTCCATAAAAAAATAAAATAAAAAAAACACGTTTTTGAGGTGAATTTGATGAACGTCTTACGCTTGAAAACAAGGGGGGCATTCCAGAAAGTTGGCGACATAAAGTGTGTACTTTGGACGGCTTCATGCTGCCAAACCATATAAGGGCTCGTACCCATACTACGTGACCGATTTAAGGGGGATATATTTAATTGTTTATAAAAAAAACAAGTAATTTTAAAGTTCAATATGGGAAAGTTGTTGGAAAGTGTATTGTAATATTTATATTTAAAATACTATGTGAAAATGGGGGGGGGGTCTGAGCACAAACCACGGTAGTTCACAAGGGGGGGGGGGGGGGCGAGGGGGTCAAAAAGTGGGAAAAATCGGTCAAGTAGTTAAAAGTTAATTAGAACATGGGTACGAGCCCTAACCTGCAAACGTGAACGCTACCACGCCTTAAAGACCCATCCGGCGACTACATAAAACCGCGCACTCGACCCTACCAACGCACTGAATGAAAGTAGCTTGAGTGGCTTGGAAAACAGTTCGTATTTTCGTGCAGTTCATTGTAGCCGGCACGACCAAGGGCAAGAACTAGTATGGCACCTCGTTCGGACAGGAACGTGATGTAATGGCCCCCCTCGTCCCTCGTGCCAGCGCCGGCTACACTGAGTTCGCACATTTGCTTGCTGTGTTGACAGAGCCTGTAAAAGCAAAGTGAAAGTTAATTAGAACATGTTTGTTTGCCGACATCACGGTTGCAAAGCACAGTATCAACTGCCATGGAGGACTAATATTATTTGGAGATGATACTTTTATTATAAGAGGCACCGACTGTCTGTCTGTCTGTCTGTCTGTCTGTCTGTCTGTCTGTCTGTCTTTCTGTCTGTCTGTCTGTCTGTCTTTCTGTCTGTCTGTCTGTCTGTCTGTCTGTGTGTCTGTCTGTCTGTCTGTCTGTCTGTCTGTCTGTCTGTCTGTCTGTCTGTCTGTCTGTGTGTCTGTCTGTCTGTCTGTGTGTCTGTCTGTCTGTCTGTCTGTCTGTCTGTGTGTCTGTCTGTCTGTCTGTCTGTCTGTCTGTCTGTCTGTCTGTCTGTCTGTCTGTCTGTCTGTCTGTGTGTCTGTCTGTCTGTCTGTCTGTCTGTCTGTCTGTTTCGACTATTTGTCTGTGTGTTTATTGCTGTTCTCTGTTATTAATTCTTTGTAATAAACTTTTACTAATTGTTGTTGATTTTGCTTGATATATTTAAGTATCAAAATTGACCATGGCACTATACACCAGATATAGTTAATGTAAATAGGCAGAGTGGTCAGATTCTTGAGTGGTCAGGTACTTGTGTAATGTTTAATGCTCTGTTTATTGTTGCAAACGTCAACAATACAAAAACAAAACAACTTAAAAATACAAAAACAACATAAACGTCTCTAGAATTCTTTTGACTCTGACTAATAAGTTAAGTTTTAAATTATTTTTGAATCAGTTACTAAAAATAAAAACACATAATTACCTATGTAATAAAAAAATAATAAAAAAAAAACAAAAAAAGTAGGTACGCTTTGACATATTGTCACGTAGTGAATTTTAATAGCGGACTGTCGAAATGCCGTTTACCGAAGTGTCAGAGACACATTGCCAGTACGGAGGAAAATACTCCGTACTAAGGCTACGCTACACGTGAGACGTCCGTTATTTTGAAGATTATTACTGCCAACCTACATTTTTGAAAATTCAATCACACATATCTCGGCGTACTACACTCTCACTACGTAACCGAGCACACATTATTGCATCATTTACCGAGCGTGAATTTCCACGATCTCTTTCCGCTGTCAGCCCATACTAAAATTATATATTGTTTGACGTAACGAAAAAGATCGGAAGCGTCTGTATGGAATTTCTGTTTGCTGTATTTGGCAACACCGCACATCGCGGTGTTGATTAATGGGTTGCCAGGCGGTTGAAATATATCCCAAATAGACGGGAATTCACATTCGCCTCGGTTGTATTTATCTTACATATTAATTCAGACAGCATCGGAGGACCCCTAGTAGAGGTCCATTATTATCAACAAATGGTGTTACAGGCCTTCAGCCACCTAGATTCAGGTAACCACATACAGTGCGCGTCATTGCGTGCTAGCCGACCTCATTCCGCAGCCACACCACAAACGCGCGCTGTCGTCTATAAAAGCGGTACTCAGTGAAACAAGACTTCACTTCTTCTGTTAAATAATTCTCCGCTGCAAGATAAAATATAATGCGCTCGATCTGCCGCCGTGAGTCTTACTAGTTTTCCTCGCGACCGTGCCACTGTCCACGAGCCGCGGCGTTGCACCACCGTCGTCGGTCACGCGTCGTCGAGTCTCCCTCACGGACGCTTCCAGCCGTTCATCTCAGCGTTGAGAGAGGAGTCCCCACAGCCAGGGTTACGGGTAACATTACAATCTCTTCAGCTCTGCCTTGCCTGTCGCTTGTGAGACACGTCGGCCTAGCGGTTGTCGTTGCGCTTCACGCACAAAACGTATAACGCCCATCTGTGTATTTTCTCTCTTCCCATCCACAGGGCACCTGGATATGTGTGCATTATTTAATGTGGGTGTGTTTGTGTGTGTGTGTGTACAGCTCCTACGTCTACACGTAGTCTCTTCTACGTTACACGTAGACTTCCCCGTTTCTACGTTCTCCGTCCGAGGACGCCTGCATCGTCTGCGACGGCATAGCCGGTACGAGCCACCTGGGCCCTACTCCTCGTCCGGCTGTTCCGAAGCAGAACACTGTGAAGAGGGTGGAGATCGAGCGACGCGTCGGAGGCTTCGTGTCGGCCTTCCTGCGAAGACCTTCGTCTCCCCTTCCGAAGCTAAGTTCTCGGATGGAATTATAGCTCTAATCGATTAGCTCGGTCGTCACCCCTACGATGCTCAAGTGATTCTGAAAACTCACACCCTGTCTTTTTATATAACAATCTTGTATTACAAGGAATAAATGATAACTTTATATTTCTGAGCGTATTTCATTATTTAATCCCCCTTTTTGTCTCAGTGGCGCCTACCGGTAAAGAATCACTTGAGCAGTAGGTAGGCTTAGTTATTGTGTACTTACATTTTCACACAGTAGTTGGCTAGCAACGCCCGAACATATTCAAAGTATAAACTTCATCTATCTTTGTAATCGGTACTGTGGCTAGGGATGTAGTTTGTTTTTTTATTCTATTTGTGAAAATTTTTTTTATAACTTGTAGTTTTTTTTTTGTGCAACTTGTGCAGTATCCCTAGTTCTTCGGCGGGTTTTTTTGGGTAAATTGTTAGGCTTTTTTGGGTTTTATCAAGCTATAAGGAGCTATAATGCTGCCTTGAAATAGCTTAATGTGTGACGAGCGAGCTAAAATTTTCATTTGTTTTGTATTGTGCGTTCTTGTGTTGTGTAATTGGTTTAATTTAGTAGATACCTCCAAACCTGAGAGGTAGTCTCCACGTCCATCATATTTTTTCATATTGGATAATAGGTTGCAGAAAAAAAAAAATTATTTTTTCACTTATAGGTAATGAAATTACCCACACCAGTGTTTGTGAAAGTTTTTGTTGTACTCATGTGGACTTGATCCGCAGGGTCGTTGGTTAGTTTTATATTTTATATTTTGTTTGTGTAACAATAAGTTTTTAGCCAACGTTTTTTTTTAATCGCAAACATTAGGTGAATATAGTTCAGTTAGGCAACCTATAGAAAAAAATAATTGGATGTTTCATGCCAGCACAACGCACATACATGTCAACTCGTTACTTTCTTTTAGACGTAGAATCCCAACTCAACGGACCGTTGAAATAAACAATACCTAGTCAGTTTATTATAGTATTTTAGAAATCTGTTAATTAATAATCAACGGTCAACATTATCTTCTTGTCAACATAATTGAATTTTGTAAATGAAAATATTCTAACGTCAACTTTTATGTTTAGAATGGAGCGGCACACCAACTGTTTGTCCTCCAGCAAGCGAGAGGCACTGCACGGGCTGGAGAGGAGAGCACTCGAGCCAGGTCCCATGTTCAGGTTTTATTATTCCCCGTGGATATATCTAAATTTGTAGTTCACACCATTCCGTGTAGGTACAACGCGATAACTGCTTCACAGTTACCGCAGCTCTCGCAAATTTTTCAATTTTAGTAGTTACTGACCAAATTTTTATTTCTATTAGGCACCGACTAATCGGAGGCAACATTTAAATGGCCTATCTGCATTTCTTTTCTTTTTAAAATGGCTGGTCACAACTAAGTGCCATGCCCAAACATAATTTTTTTTAATGGTATTAGGTATCGACAATTCAGAACGCAACTCTTAAAGGCTATTGTCCCTTTCTTTTATTTTTAAAATGGCTAGTCACAACTAGGTGCCATGCCCATAAAATTTTTTTTTATTTTATACTAGTTACCGGCATTCCGGAAGCAACTCTTAAAGTGCTTATTTTGTATTAAAACTTATTGTCACATCTAGGTGTCATGCCCATACATACAGTTTTTTATCATGAACACCTATATTTTTTTGTGTGACGTGCAACAACACAACTTAAAGTTTTATTTGTAACATTTTACATTGACAGTATATATTATTACTTTCATATAATATATAACTTGTACAAACAACATCATTTAGGTATACATACACTTGTGCGATTCAATAATTTTATTTTGTTTTTTTTGTATCTCCATATTTTGTGTGTGTTGCATGTACAGGTCCTTCAGTAGGGGTGTACATGGCACTAAGTTACCAAGTACGATGGACACGTCAGTCTTCATGCTTGGTACATTTATACTTACCGGTTGGGTTACCCGAGGAGTGAACTCGAGGCTACAGTTCAGATAAATGCTGCTGTAGTCACGTTTGTTCGAAACTTTAAATAGTTTGGAATCTCCCTGCGGGCTTTTTCATATTTTTTTATGACCACCGGTGTATGTTTTTGGGAGATACAGATTAATGTGTTACGAGATGAAGTGACCATTGATCGATTTTTTTATATTTTGTTGAATCACACATAGTGCACATACATACATACATACATAGTGTGTATATAGTTTTGTTTTTTTTTGTTTGTTCGCAGTCATGGTTCGACATGGTACCGACATGGTACCTACATGTCGTACAAACATGTAACTGCAACATTCTTTCATTTGTTTTTTATTTTTCTTACTCGGCAATTAGGGTTGTCAACTCAGCTTGTTCTTTGAATATTTTTTTTTTTTATTTTTTTTTGTCACTAATTTTTTTTTTAGTTCATTTTCTCAAGGTGTTGGCCGGTTGGGGTTTGGCAAAGACAGACTCACATGCGAGCGGTTGGTTACTCGTAAAATTAAGCCCTAAGACACCAAGTGCGGTTATTGACACTCTAAATATGCCTTCACCTAGTCTGCGGGAGCTCGACAGACTGAAAACTATAAGCCTAGGAGTTATGTTCTCTCGATGCCAGACCGTAAGCCGAGCCAACTACCGGTTTCCTTCTTAGTATTTGGGTTGTCTGTGGTGAGTGCGCGCCTTGTACGTATGTTCGGAGCGCACTCTGGTTTGTGAGGAGGCTACTCAGCTGCGAGTGCTAGGCACCGATTGCGGGGTATGCCATGGTATGAATGCGACCTTTGTATGCGAAGTATGAATGAGTAGATGGGTTCAGGAATGATGAGGAAAGAGAGATGACGTATGAAAGATGAGAATGCAGGACATAGGGAACACAGGTACAAAAGTAGGTAAACAACATTTTAGTTAAATTAATTTTATTTTCAATTTTTTATTTTTCTCCTATATTGCCGTAGTAATCATTTGTAATTTTTTTTCATGCACACACTCAACACATATTTACATTTTTTTTATTTTCGCACGTGTGCAGTGCGCCTTCACCGGATAAAATTTTCTGATGCCTGAAAATTTTCAACGAGCCGAGGGGGTACTGTCACGTAGTGAATTTTAATAGCGGACTGTCGAAATGCCGTTTACCGAAGTGTCAGAGACACATTGCCAGTACGGAGGAAAATACTCCGTACTAAGGCTACGCTACACGTGAGACGTCCGTTATTTTGAAGATTATTACTGCCAACCTACATTTTTGAAAATTCAATCACACATATCTCGGCGTACTACACTCTCACTACGTAACCGAGCACACATTATTGCATCATTTACCGAGCGTGAATTTCCACGATCTCTTTCCGCTGTCAGCCCATACTAAAATTATATATTGTTTGACGTAACGAAAAAGATCGGAAGCGTCTGTATGGAATTTCTGTTTGCTGTATTTGGCAACACCGCACATCGCGGTGTTGATTAATGGGTTGCCAGGCGGTTGAAATATATCCCAAATAGACGGGAATTCACATTCGCCTCGGTTGTATTTATCTTACATATTAATTCAGACAGCATCGGAGGACCCCTAGTAGAGGTCCATTATTATCAACAAATGGTGTTACAGGCCTTCAGCCACCTAGATTCAGGTAACCACATACAGTGCGCGTCATTGCGTGCTAGCCGACCTCATTCCGCAGCCACACCACAAACGCGCGCTGTCGTCTATAAAAACGGTACTCAGTGAAACAAGACTTCACTTCTTCTGTTAAATAATTCTCCGCTGCAAGATAAAATATAACGCGCTCGATCTGCCGCCGTGAGTCTTACTAGTTTTCCTCGCGACCGTGCCACTGTCCACGAGCCGCGGCGTTGCACCACCGTCGTCGGTCACGCGTCGTCGAGTCTCCCTCACGGACGCTTCCAGCCGTTTATCTCAGCGTTGAGAGAGGAGTCCCCACAGCCAGGGTTACGGGTAACATTACAATCTCTTCAGCTCTGCCTTGCCTGTCGCTTGTGAGACACGTCGGCCTAGCGGTTGTCGTTGCGCTTCACGCACAAAACGTATAACGCCCATCTGTGTATTTTCTCTCTTCCCATCCACAGGGCACCTGGATATGTGTGCATTATTTAATGTGGGTGTGTTTGTGTGTGTGTGTGTGTGTACAGCTCCTACGTCTACACGTAGTCTCTTCTACGTTACACGTAGACTTCCCCGTTTCTACGTTCTCCGTCCGAGGACGCCTGCATCGTCTGCGACGGCATAGCCGGTACGAGCCACCTGGGCCCTACTCCTCGTCCGGCTGTTCCGAAGCAGAACACTGTGAAGAGGGTGGAGATCGAGCGACGCGTCGGAGGCTTCGTGTCGGCCTTCCTGCGAAGACCTTCGTCTCCCCTTCCGAAGCTAAGTTCTCGGATGGAATTATAGCTCTAATCGATTAGCTCGGTCGTCACCCCTACGATGCTCAAGTGATTCTGAAAACTCACACCCTGTCTTTTTATATAACAATCTTGTATTACAAGGAATAAATGATAACTTTATATTTCTGAGCGTATTTCATTATTTAATCCCCCTTTTTGTCTCAATATCATGTCTAACTATTATACCCGACAACAACGTCGCCGTTGAGCGGAGCTTCGGGCAAAATCTAGTTATCTATAATCCTTATAGATAAAACCGAAAATCTATAATGCCTAAAAACCTAAAAATTTATAGATGAAGTTCTTTTGTGCTTCTGTACCGCCTTCAACTCAATTATTTAATAATTTTTAGTTCTAAGTAGGTAGTTGTTTTTTGAAGTCGGTAATTTTTTTTTAAAACTGCTTTTTAGTAATACTTATCACGTAAAAAATGATCACAGAAATCGTTTGTCGTGGTATAGAATTATTCGCGCATTTCACATACTTAACAGTCCATATATTGAAAACTACTGAACCGATTTTGATGAAACTTGCACTGTTAAATTGAAAGATTTTATTCCAATAAAAAATAATTATTTCAATTCGATTTCTAGTTTCTGAGAAATACGTGGACAAACATACAAACATACATACACTTATGAAATTTGGCACACCTGTTTAGAAGCCCACATAGACTAACATATACGAATATTTGTGCAATTCCAACAATATTACATACATACGGGTCGAATTGATAACCTGCTTTTTTGAAGTCGGTTAAAAAGGGACATTAATGAGTGCTGTCACAAAGCAATTTAATTGCTTTGTGACAGCACTACACGTAGCACTATACTACTATAAGTAGGTATATATCTCTATCATACTACGCAATGACCAAGTAGTAGATAAACAACAAGTCTTATTTATCTACTTACGTATATTTATCAACACGTGTTACGAGCCGTGTTAAGCAAATTGTGTGCACCTGTACATAGATTATGTACGCGGGCATGAACAAAATTGTGTGCAAGTATTACAGTGCCTGAGATAACAAAACACAATTGATATTGCATAATATTCATTTTATTAATATAAAAATGATCATTAATGTGCATGTGGGTCTCCAGTGGACTTTAAATTGTAAAAAAAAAAAAAATATTGTTTAGTAAATCTCAACGTCCAAAATATTATAGACAAACTACAACCAATTTACTTGTATTTCTAGTTTTTTTTAAAACTTGTATGAGTGGCTGAGTCGGAG
Organism: Nematopogon swammerdamellus; assembly: GCA_946902875.1. Lineage (NCBI taxonomy): Eukaryota > Metazoa > Arthropoda > Insecta > Lepidoptera > Adelidae > Nematopogon > Nematopogon swammerdamellus. The sequence continues at coordinate 13,599,157 of OX336359.1, forward strand.
GGTCCAAAGCACATTCTCCGACCAGTCAATATCACCTCCGAGAAGTTAGGTGCCACACCGGAGACTTCCCTGGATTGCTGGCTATTACTGGACTAGAGGAGAACACAACCGAGGCTGCTATGCGGCCATCTTACATCCAGTACGTTGGTACTAACCCATTCGGCTACAATTTGAGCCTACCACCTAGTAAGGGGCAAAGGAAGGGACCTTAGTTAATAAATAAATTGAATTATTTTATTAATCAAATATACATTCCACAAAAATTTAGCACAAAAGCCGAGCTTAGAGCCATAAGGCATTTCATTCTAGCTAACCATAACCATTGAGAAGTTGTTTTGCGTGTAGGTAATATTAATAATATAATAATATTTCTAATGTTTTTTTTTTATTAATAAGTATCTATAATACCATATATGGTTTCAGTTAGATTACTAGTTATTCCTATTTATATATTTTTTTTACATAATTTGACTAGGTATAAAATTTGTTTTATTGTTTTTTATGGAAACTGACACGGTTGGCTACATCACCTACAACATCCGTGATGTCAGCCCATAATACCGGGTGAACTAGGTGCCATGTCAGTGCTTCCCTTCATTTAATAAATATAATTGGCTACATTAATAAATGAACAATGAAAGTTGAGCACGCTAAACGGATGCCTAATTTCACCTCTGACCTCTCGCTAGAACATCCACAGGATCATACGTTCATGTCGGCTAATGTACGGTACGACGCGCGACTGAGCGACAGAGCGCGCGGCGCCCCGTAAATGTTTGTTTGCCGCCCTAATTGTGCCAAATTGAGGGTAGACTCAAAACAGATTGTCTTACAGAAAACACGAACTAATATAGCTAATGGATAATTTACCTGAATGTTGGCGCGTGGAAGTTTTGCGAGGATTCTAGGCCAAGTGAAATACAGGTGACGACGCAGGGTCCAAAAAAAGAATTCAATACTAATAATAAATCTGTAAGGGATAGTCTTTTTTATTATGGAAACTGACACGGTTGGCTGCATCACCTACAACTTCCGTGATGTAGGGATTCCAAATTTTTTTTTTACTATTTTTAAAAACTTTGAAGCTATCTGTGAAAAATGAGAAAAAAGTTGACTCCTTGAATGGTTATGTTTTTAAGTAAAATGTCTTCGATTTTTGGTCATATATTAATATGAAATAAATTTAGTTAAATTATAGTATAACCTAGCGCTGACGGCCGCGGAGGTGGGCTGACATTTTCATTTTGCCGACTGTCGACAGGGGCATTTCGCTTCGACGTGTGTAGTTTACACTTTTGCTTGCAGTCAACAAGGTACAAAACCGACTTTTTCTTGTGATAGACAAGCTGTGCCCGCGGCTCCGCCCGCTCTTATATTTCACTTCACTGCTAACCTAATAAGCCATTTACCGTGATAGTAAGTAGCCTATAGTTGATGGGAAGAATCAAGCTATCCGTAGAATTTTGTTATATTAAAATCGGTTCAGTGGTTCTCGAGTTATAAGCGGACAGACAGACATATACTCAGACACTCAGACACTCAGACAGAAAGCAGACGTTGGATTTTATTATAGTCTTGTGATAGAAGACTGCAAATGCTTTGGCCTTCAAATCCATTTTATAACCCACAAAGCGTATTTTTAATTACATTTCTTTAATGAACTTCGCACATACATAGCTTTCTATAAATAACCGACGAGTTTAATAGAATTCACCCTTTAATGTAGGAAACCTAGTATCTACTGGAAAGAGCAAGTACCTGGACGCGGTATCGTCAAATATGACATACACATTGTATCAAATTTTTTTAAATTAATATTTTATATTAGTTATAAATCAATTTAAAATTAAATTAATTTTATGATCACAATGTACGTAAATTTTTGTTAAGAGTTTTAAAAGTTTGAAAAAGTGCGACAAATACATAATATTATGTATATCGGTCATTTCACTTTCTGTGTCTTTTTAACCGACTTCAAAAAAGGAGGAGGTTCTATGTTCGGCTGCATGTATTTTTTTTTTATGTATGTTCAGCAATATCTTCCCCAATTAATTGTAAACCGATTTCGATGATTCTTTTTGTGTTCGGTTCAGTCTAGCTCCAAGGTGGTCCCATTTTTTTTTTCATTCACTTCCTCGAGAAGTTATTTTATGGAACCTGACTACGGTGGCCTACCTTTGCACCTCATGCAAATTATAACATATGTACAACATATGTATAAACATAAAAAAATTATGTAAAACCGACTAGGTATTACAAGACGTGGTAATAATAGGGAATTCAATCTCAATTTGTAATATCTGTTATTGTTACTGAACAAATAAATACTAATACTAAAATACTATATTTTAGACCAGGGCGCGTCTAACACCACCGGCATTAAGTATTCTGTGCCACCGGTATCTCTTTTATACGTGGTCCTTGTTAGGCAGTTGCTCTTAATCTGTTCCTTTATCTTTTCAATCTTGTAAATTATGTATATCGTATATAATTTACTGTAAATAAAGTATTTTTATCTTAAATCGTAACAAATATTATTTATCTTTTCCCTTTTCTCTTGGTGGCTACACTGAACTGGACGGAAAACAAAACTATTTTATAGCCGCTTCGACCAGCAACCTTCATTCAGTGCGGCCTAACCTGCCCTAAGGGAAGAAACCTAGTAGGGAGAAATTAGGGTGAAATCCGAACCACGGCCAGCCTCAAAGGCTGACGGTCAACCGTCCAAATTCCGACCGCGCCCTGCACGGCGCCTGGTGTACACATAATATCAGCGATCGTAGGTACGCCATGCTTCGCACCATCGAACTATCGAATTAATGAGAATGACCCTTCTAGATACTTCCGTTATCCACCGATATAATGTTAATTAATTTATTCAGATTAAAATATCAAGTGACCTTTAAAATGCAGTCACGCTACTGTAGACTAGGGGTTCTGTTATATTAGTTACTACTGTAATATCCATTTGATGTAGAAAGTAGATTATATGAAAGAACTTCTAGGTACTTCTTAAAAAGAATAGCCCCACTGCATCTCTACCCATGCATGTCGTAAAAGGCGACTAAGGGATAAGAACAAGATGCCGTGCTAAAGGGCGACAGGCTCGCCACCTCTCACCTTGGCGCGGTACTTCCACCGAGTCATGCCGCAGGTGGGTTTTCGTGCCTTACTTGCTGCTTGATCGATTGAATCTTGTTCGAATACTGTGCGCAAACGTGGTGGTCGGTGTTGTGCTGTAATTTACCAGAGTTCTTGCAGCACAACACTGATTACTCTGCTTACCCCGTTTTTCGGGATTCAGCGTGTGTGATATGTATATGTAACTTCTAGGTTCGAATTACATATGTGGAACTAATAAAGTAAATATAGTTATAATCGACTAAGGGATCGTCAGCCTCGGCAGCTTAATGGTGCGGTCAGTTATTGGATGGATGACCGCCCGACTGTTGGAGGCTGACCGTGGTTCGGATTCTACGTTAAACTGTAGGTCCCTTCCCTTCTTACCTTACTAGGTGGTAGGGTTTATCCCGGCCGGGTTGGTACCACCGCACTGAGCGAAACGTCGGTCGAAACGGCTATGTAAATAGTTCGTGTTTTCCGTCCAGTTCAGTGTAGCCGGCGCGAAATGAAGGGAAGCACTGACATGGCACCTAGTTCACCCGGTGTTATGGGCTGACATCACGGATGTTGTAGGTGATGTAGCCAACCGTGTCAAGTATCCATAAAAATATATATATATATATATAATACAAAATGAAAATTTTATTAATAAGCAATTTTTGAATTTATTTGCTTTGAAATACGAGCACCGAAATATCTACCGAAATATCCATCTAATAATATACCGCACTGAGTCGGTCGAAACGGCTATGTAAATATTTTGTGTAGTGTAGCCGGCACTACCGAAGGGAAGCACTGACGTGGCACCTAGCTCACCCGGTGTAATCACATCACGGATGTTGTAGGTGATGTAGCCAACCGTGTCAGTTTCCATTAAAAAAATCTAAACATGCTGCTAATGAATTATTAACTTTAAAAATTTGGACAAACGCAACGGCAAAATTAATTATTTATTTAGGCTAGTGTTTTGGGTACGGTGGGGGAGTCGGCGGAGATGGATGATTTTTTTTTTATTTAATAGCTCAAATCAAATCAAAAAAGTGTTTATTAATCAGGCACATTTAAATAGGTTACAACAACAGGTATACATAAAAAACAATGCATGAAGATGGTACTAATACCGTGCCCGCGAGATCGTGTATTTATTAAACACTATCGCCTAAACTAAGGCGATAGTGTTTAGTGTAAGGCTGTTTCATAGGCGACATTGCTTGGTCAAACCACTTTTGATTATATTCGGGTATCTAATCTCCTTAAGTATGTAATATCACAAATGAATTTAAAAAAAAACCCAACTTTTTATATGCAAGCTATTCCGATAAAAAAGTGAAAAATAATATAATTTTCAAGGACCTTGTTCGAAATGTTTGAAAATTTAGTTTTGTTTTGTTTGTTTGAAAACAAAAAATTATCTAGTTGTTTATTTTACTAGTAGAAACAGTTTACGTAACTTCAACCAATTTTGCCGCAAAATACCAAAGAAATACCTATTTTGTCATTTTGCTGAGGCTCAATCACATAAAATTGCCAATTTTATTTGCAAAACACCATTCGCGACGCACCCACCAGCGCCGCTATCATCAGTTTGACAGCTCATAGCGTGCTAAGTAAAGCGCAAATTACACACACTCCCCTCTCGGATGCCCTTGACAGTCGCGGGCATGGTGGTCGCGTAACGCAGACCCCGAAATAGCGCTGCGAAGGTCGCATTTACCGACGCCCGTCCGTGCTCCCTTCCCTGCCCATCCCTGCGGCGTACACGCGAACCCCTATTGCGTGAGACGGAGCAGTGTCGAATCGATATATAAGGTGTTACGTTAGTCATGTCATTCATTTCGGGAGGGTTTGTTGTTGTTGTTGTTGTTTTGGTTTGGGGTTGGCTCTAGGCCTGTAAACTAATCACGCTTGATTGGGGACCTTCGTGCAAAACCCCGCAGTCTCCAGCTACTCCAGCCAGCCTATGTCTTCCATGAAAGCCACAAGTCGACCGGGGTGTCTGCAGGCCGCTTATCCCTTAGTCGCCTTTTACGACATGTACGGGGAGAGATGCAGTGGGACTATTCTTACTAAATACCGACCCCACACAGTACTCATTCTTGAGGGTTACATACACAGTCAAATAAACACGTTACGCAAAAAAAAAATTATGTTTTTAGCATTACTTTTCGAGAAATTTAACAAAACATGTTTGCTACCTAAACATTTACCTGTGTGTAATAGTAGGTAACTTGCATTGTACAGGTTAATGACCGTAACTATGTTCAACTGCAGAACAGCTGTTTGTTGTAAGTAAGTCACAAGGTCACTATGATTTGTTTTTACAGCTAATTATTGGTTTTAATTTTTTTGTTAGGAGAAAAATTTTTCCTATAAACATGTTTTTTTTTTACGTAACGTGTTTATTTGAGTGTGTATGTAACCCTTCCGAAATAAATGACATGACTAACGTAACACCTTATAGAGTTGCCAGTGGCGGGGCAAGACCTAAATTTGATGTGGGCAAGATACATTTTGCGAGGCCCTCTCTGGTGGCACTAGACTCTAGTGCCACCTCTATCGTGCCACATCCATCCTCTAGTGACTAGAGGATGGATTTTATGGATTTGCACTGTCGAAATAGATTTCCGCTGCATGAACTTTCGAGGGGCGAGGCCCCTTGGGCCGCGAGGCCGTGGGCAGTCGCCCTCGTCGCCCACGCCTTGCGCTACTTCTGAGAGTTGCCAGCGTCGGTAGTTCAGTGGTGCGGTCGGTTGGCTGTCGGTCGGAGCATAAGCACATCTGGGCGCGGTCAGTGAGTGACCGCTCGACCGTTGGAGACTGACCGTGTGGTTCTAATACCACGTTAAACTGTAGGCCCCTTCCCTTCTTACCTTACTAGGTTTCCCCGTCCGGGTTGATACCACCGCACTGAATGAAACGTCGGTCAAAACGGCTATGTAAATAGTTCCTGTTTTCCGTCCAGTTCAGTGTAGCCGGCACGACCGAAGGGAAGCACTGACACGGCACCTAGTTCACCAAGGTTTTATGGGCTGACATCACGGATGTTGTAGGTGATGTAGCCAACCGTGTCAATTTTCATAAAAAAAAAAAACATTCACAGAAACCGAAATATCGAAATCGAATTGCGATCGTGAACAAATCGAGTAGCGGATCCTTTACACTAGTCAACCAGGAGTTTTGATGTATGGAGACCCATACATTAATTCCTCAGTCAATGAAACTTTGATAATATCTTGGAGTAATGTTCGGAATTACGACTGACAAATAATCCAACATTTTTTTTTACGGGAAGTTGGGTATATTCAAAGAAAAGTGAAAATTTAATATAACTCCTATAGACAAATTGCTCCGTCCAAAGTTACTTCGCCATAGGGTAGGTATTATTTATATGAATAAGTACGTAAATAAATCCAACATTTTTTGTATATGGAAATAGTGAATTAAAAACAAAATGTGTTTTTTTACTATATTTTTCTCGGCAAAATTGCTCAGTCGGTTCTTTAATCGGAATATACCTTAGTATTATTATGTACATCAATAAGCATAAGAATCCAACAACTTTTTTATATGCATCATTTTTTTTCAAGGTGACGACCGAAACTCTGTTCCGCAAAATTCCTCCGTCCGTTTTTATTGTACAATTATGATTAAGAATTTTGAAGAAAATTATTTGCAAAAGAATCCAACAAAAAATTCATCGGCAAGTTTAAAATACAAGCGGGCCAAGACGGGCGCGGTGCGCAGAGGAGACGCGGCATTTTCCCCTCCTCTGCGCCCATGCCGCGCCGCGCCGCCCCTGGCGCGCCGTTACCTATTTTTTTTCATTCGTGGTCATTGTGGCAAAATCTAACATTGTTTTACCTTTTATTTTTTTATTTGTTAGTACTAAGCATGTACCTTGCTTTTTTATGTCTTGACTACATAAATACAAAGCCGAAAAATGAATGGAAAAGATATATCCCGACCAGGACTCGAACCTGGAACTCTGGCTTGAGCCACCATCATCATCATCATCAGCCCGTGTCGGTCCACTGCTGGACATAGGCCTATCCCAAGGCACGCCACCACACGCGGTCTTCCGCTCTTCGCATCCACCCACTCCCAGCTACCTTTTTAAGGTCGTCTGTCTACCTAGCCGGGGGCGTCCCACACTACGTTTGCTTGTACGTGGCCACCATTCGGGCACTCGCCTACCATTGAGCCGCCAGTTTCGCTATAGGGTCGTGATTTATCTTTCTCCAAATCTCGAGCTATTTCGGCTTCTATGTAGTAGGTATGACGCATTCACCTGCGTTCAACGCACGCTGTTGGCAACGCGCTGCCGGGTCAAGCCAGAGTTCCAGGTTCGAATCCTGGTCGGGATATATCTTTTTCCATTTATTTTTCGGCTTTGTATTTATGTAGTAAAGAAATATATAAAAAGCAAGGTACATGCTTAGTTCTAACAAATAAAAATAAAATGTAAAAAATCCCCAGTCAACTTCTAGTGTCCGATGCCAAATACGAATTTGGCGACAAGATTCAATATGGAATCATGCAAGTTGACTGAATGCAGGTAAATGCGTCATACCTACTACTACATAGAAGCCGAAACAGTTCGAGATTTGGAGAAAGATACATCACGACCCGATAGCGAAATTAGCAACGCGCTGGCGGCGGCTCAAGCCGGAGTTCCAGGTTCGAGTCCAAATCGAGATAATTTTTTTTATTGACAGCGCGACATATGGCGCCGAGCCACCCATAAGGTGTCTAACGACGCCCATAGATATTCGGTCGTATGCGGGGGTTGCGAATGCCATGCCGGCCTGACTGGTGCCCATTCACGGCCCTCTTGAGGACCCGAGACTGTACTTGGGGGGAAATATATGGGCAGGGAGAGCGTTCCAGAGTTTACCGGTTCTGTAGAGGAAAGATCTGCAGAATCGATTGGTAAGCATCCGCGGTAAGTCCAGCGTGTAGGAATGCAATCCCTGCCCAGTGCGCATGGTGCAAAGGTGGAAAGAGGACGGCGGGATCGCATTAAAGAGCTCCTCCAAGCACTCCCCATGGAATAAGCGATAGAACACACTTAGGGAGCCGACATCCCTGCGGTGTTGCAGTGGTTCTAGATCGCAGGACACTTCGGGGTCACCACTAGTCGCACGGCTCGACGCTGGATTGAGTCCAGAGGCGCAAGCTAGTATTTGGCAGAGCCATCCCACAGGTACGAGCAGTACCTGATCTGCGATTTATACAGAAGCAGCTTTTGGTCCGGCGTGAAGTACCGTCGCACCTTATTTATTGAGTACGCCCAGCTTTTTAGAAGCCAGCTTGGCCTTCCCCTCGGTATGGCGACGAAAGTTCAGGTCGTGCGACATTTGGTCTCTGAGGAACCCGAAGTGTTCGCTTAATTTAAGTGACGTGCCCTGGAATGAATGAGCAGGTGTGAACGCCGCTCTCTTCGCACTGAACGCGCAAACTTGTGTCTTGGAAGCGTTGAACTCGACCAAATTACTACGGCCCCATTCGGAAATAGAGCCGAGTGTGTGTTCGAGCTCAGACACAATTCTTCGCCTCTTCTCATCCACAACATCCCGACTGGCTGAAGGGTGACTGGTGTAGGATCCGTGTGCCGTACTGTCACCTGCATAAAATTGTATGTTGCCCAGAGACAGCATATAATTGACATGCAGAAGAAACAGCGTGGGTGACAACACAGATCCTTGTGGTACGTCGGCGTTCACTGGAAAAGGAAAGGACTTCTGTCCTGCCCTGGCACACGCTGAGCCGATTGGCCAATTTTTCATAAATTAAGAATTGTATATAAAATGTAAATAGGTTAAGTTAGTTATTATGCAAAATAAACGATTATCTTATCTTATCTTATCTTATCTTATCTTATCTTATCTTATCTTATCTTATCTTATCTTATCTTATCTTATCTTATCTTATCTTATCTTATCTTATCTTATCTTATCTTATCACTGACATGGCGTCCGACGAGCAACCGTAGTGGACGTTTGCTAAATGTATGCTACGTCCATGTAGGAAGTCGGTGACCCAGTTACAGAGGCCAGAAGGAAGTCCGTAAGCCGGCAATTTGCCCAAGAGCGACTTGCGCCAAACCTGGTCAAATGTCTTGGCAATATTAAGGCCAATTGCCAAGGATTCACCATGACCTTCAAGCGATTCCCCACTAAAGGTGAGTGACGTACGCTAGGAGATCACCAGCAGATCGTTTTGGCCGGAAGCCGTATTGCCGATCGTTGATGAGGACATTCGTCTCTAGGTACTTCATGAGCTGCGCATTGATAATGCGCTCCATCACCTTACAGAGAAGGGAGGTAATCGCTATAGGTCGATAGTTTGACGGGTTTGAGCGGTCACCCTTTTTGGTGACACCCCTACACCACTATTTAGCGTCGACTCGACCAACGTGCGGGGTTTGCACACCAATCTTAATGCCGTCCATCACCACCTGGAGACGATGAAGCCGGCCTTGCTTTTTCGACGAAAACGCAAATATCTCACCCTGCCGACACTTCTTACCTGCACCACCCTGGCTACACCCTGGAAGAAGCCTCGCGAGCCGGAGTCTGCCTGTTTGTCAGGGCGGATATTTGTTGTCGTCGCCTGCGCTGCATTGAGGCTCTCAATACTCTGGGCCCACGTGGATCTGGGAACGGTGTCGCGGGTGCACGCTTGTCTACAGGTCGCACTCTGGCAATGCGGGGACAGCTCGGTTATTCGAGTACCTGAGTGGAGCGGTAGACAAAGTCCAAGAGCGGTTCCCCACCGCGGATTTGGTTCTCCTTGGAGACTTCAATGCCAATCACGAGGCATGGTTAGGCTCCAGGAGGACTGCATTGCGAGGAGAGCCGCCTACGACTTCGCCCTGACGGATGACCCGTCTCAAATGGTAGACCAGCCCACCAGGCTGCCAGATATAGACGGTCATGAACCCTCTCTGCTGGATCTTATGCTGACAACGAACCCCACTGGATATAAGGTCGCAGTGAAAGCCCCGCTGTGATCTTCTGATCATTGTTTAGTGGGGTACACGGTGCCATCTTCGCCTCCTCAGTCCCGTACTGGAGGAACGCGTCGAGTTTGGCACTACGCGTCAGCAGATTGGGATGGGATGCGAGAACACTTCGCATCCTACCCTTGGAGAGAGATTTGCTTCAGTTCGGATGATCCGTCGTAATGTGCAAATACCGTTGCCGAGGTGGTTCTGGCGACAATGGAAATGTTTATTCCCAGCGCCTCTGTCCACCTCGGTGGTAAAAGCCAACCATGGTACAGCGCGACTGTGCTGATGCTGTTGCAGCTAAATGCACAGCTTATCGTGCATGGTCGCGCGCTCGTGCCGGACGTGATTCAAACGTATCCGAACCGAAGAAGGTATACAACCACGTCTCCAGATCCTGGAAAAGGGTTATTGCCAGGGCCAAATTTGACCACATAGGCAGAATCGGTGATAGACTGAACCAGCACCCAACTGTGAGCCGTGAGTTCTGGTCTCTCGCCAAATCTGTCGAGTCGAATTTCTGCCGCTCATCTCTTCCACCTCTTCAGTATCCTGGAGGCTCAATTTCCCACTCCGTAAAGGAGAAAGCCGACTTACTGGTATCTCTCTTTGCGGGGAACTCTAACCTGGACGATGGGGGTGCCACTCCCCCATCCATACCTAGGTGTGAGAACTCTATGCCGGAAGTGCAGTTTCCACAACGAACTGTACGGGCGGAGCTTCTCTCCCTAGACGTCAGGAAAGCGAGTGGGCCGGATAGAATTCCTGCATTGGTGTTAAAATAGTGTGCTCTCGAGCTGGCTCCAGTGCTGACGCGCCTATTCCGTCTCGCCTACTCCAATGGCCGTGTGCCGGTGGTCTCGAAATGTGCGTTTGTGCAAGCGGACCCCAAAAAGGTTTTTTTTATTGACAGCGCGTCGTATGGCGCCGAGCCATCCATAACGTTCTGCTTTGTGCGTGCATTCCGTCAAGAAGGCCGACTCGCAAGGGAGAAAATCGGAAGAAGAAGACTATCCAGGACTTCATCACCATCTTAAAGGAGACAGACCCCGACGACGTGCCAAGGTTCGTGGCGTACGACCTCAATAAGTTGCCGCCTGTGTCCTTCGACCACGTCGACGTTACGGCCTTCCTGAAAGATTTGGTGATCATAAAAGCGGACATAGCTCAACTAAAGGGAAACTGTGGAGCGACAGCGGCGCAGGGGCCAACATCTCTCGTCCCGGAAGTTCAACAGCTGAAACAGGCAGTTGAGAAATTGTCATGTTCCGAGTCACTCCGGCCGATAACCCCGTCTCTGCAGCCTGATCGCATTCCGCAAGTGGGAACACCGAACGAAACGCTGAGTGTGCGTAACATCAATATGCGCAGGCGAGGTGCTCAAGTGTCGTCACCCAGCGATTGCACATCGACGCCGGTATGCTACGTAAGCGCTGATGGTGCTGTTGATGCCTCGACTTCTACACTGCGCACCCCTCCCGCTCCTCCGCCCACCCGCCCCGTTGCCGCTCGTCCGAAAAGGCGACGCGGATCTATGACGAAGCGCATCAGTAAAACGGTGGAGAAAACAACAATGGTATCCCCGCGCTTGGAACCGCGTCCCGACTGTCGGCAGGAGGCTGCACGTATGCTGAGGCCGCGCCGGAGCTGTCTACAACTGCCGTCCTGCACATTCAGGAGACGCAACCCGCGCCGCCGCCGACGACGCCCGCGCCGCTGCCGACGCCCGCGCCGCTGCCGACGCCCGTGCCGCGGACGCAACCTGCGCCCACTCTACGCGCACCTGATTCACCGCGTCAGCAGACTAATATGACGCATACGGGTCTCTATTGGGACCCGTACAGACACAAGTGGAGAAAAAGTAATTTTAGTTCTTAGGTTAAGACATTTAATATGTATTTTCAATATGGCCCTAGTTGGCTGAAATAAAGAGATAAATAAAAATAAAATAAATAATTGATTCTCCCAGGGTGTGGTGGCGAACCCAGTCGATCCGAAGATCTCCCACAAGCTAACTGCTGTTCATTTGGCACCACCCAGGAGGCACGTGTGACTTAAGGACCATGAGGTGTCACAGACGCGAACAGCTTTAACTCCCTATATAAGGTGCTTCGTTATTTATGTCAATAACTTCGGGAGGGTTACATACGCGCTCAAACAAACACATTCAGATTCAGATATTTATTTCGCCATAAAGAACACACAATAATAACAATATTTCATTGAGACATATGCATATTCAGTATGGTTCGTCATTATCATTATCATTATTATTATTATTTTTTTTTGTCATGTCCCGCTCAGCTCAACACTTTACGCAAAAAAAAACATGTTTATAGGAGCATTGTTTCTCCTAACATCTCCTAACAAAAAAATTAAATCAAATAGCTGTAAAAACCAATCAAGGCTATAGACCCTTGCAAACAAGAAACGTAGGCACACACACCGCACACGTAGGTAGGTAGGTAGGTAGGTAGCTAGTTTTAGAGCGGCGGCGGCCTAGTGACCTTGTGACTTACTTACAACAATAGCTGTTCTGCGTTTGAACATAGTACGGTCATTGACCCCGTACAATGCAAGCTACCTACTGTTACACACAGGTCTAGTTACCTTGTGACTTACTTACAACAAACAGCTGTTCTGCGTTTGGACATACAACGGTCATTGACCCCGTACAATGCAAGACCTTGTGACTTACTTACAACAAACAGCTGTTCTGCGTTTGGACATACAACGGTCATTGACCCCGTACTAGAAACTACCGTACCGTACTACAAACTGGTTCGCTCGTTAAAAAGGTTCTTCGAACCGGTTCGGAGAACCCGAACCCCATTTCGAACTGGTTTTCAGTCCCTGGTTAGCACACACCGCACGCGAACTTTAGCGGCGCGCCAGGAGCGGCGCGGCGCGGCATGGGCGCAGAGGAGGGGAAAATGCCGCGTCTCTCGCCTCCCGCGGCCGGCCGCTCCTCTGCGCACCGCGCCCGTCTTGGCCCGCTTGTTTTTTAAACTTGCCGATGGATTTTTTGTTGGATTCTTTTGCAAATAATTTTCTTCAAAATTCTTAATCATAATTGAACAATAAAAACGGACGGAGGAATTTTCCGGAACAGAGTTTCGGTCGTCACCTTGAAAAAAAATGATGCAAATAAAAAAGTTGTTGGATTCTTATGCTTATTGATGTACATAATAATAATAAGGTATATTCAAATTAAAGAACCGACTGAGCAATTTTGCCGAGAAAAATATAGTAAAAAAACACATTTTGTTTTTAATTCACTATTTCCATATACAAAAAATGTTGGATTTTTTTACGTACGTATTCATATAAATAATACCTACCCTATGGCGAAGTAACTTTGGACGGATCAATTTGTCTATAGGAGTTATATTAAATTTTCACTTTTCTTTGAATATACCCAACTTCCCGTAAAAAAAAATGTTGGATTATTTGTCAGTAGTAATTCCGAACATTACTCCAAGATATTATCAAAGTTTCATTGACTGAGGAATTAATGTATGGGTCCAACTCCTCGTTGACTACATTACTTCCTCAGTCGCCCCCCTTCACTGAATCACTGCGGAGCCGCCGCATAAAAACAATATGACCCGATCAGACCTTGTTCAAAAATCGTCCAGACTTCATATAGATCATTCGCGCTAACATCAGATTGGTACACGCCACCTACCACATGCCATCTTGGTCTGTTTTAGGTAAAACCTAAATATAAAGCCCGTAGCTTGCCTCGCGTCGTCTCGGAGAGCTCCGTAGCCACGGCCTGCACCCGCCGGCGTGCTTGGAGGCTTGCCTCCCGCCGTGTCTAGATTTTGTATTAATTTTGTGTATTTTTATTACTTTTTGTAAAATGTATGTAAAATTAATATAATTTTTTTTTGTAAAAACGTGAAATAAAGGAAATAATAACTAATACTAAATACTAATACCCGCACGTAAGTATTCGTAGAATTACTTCGATTTGATTTAACTAGATTAATTTGATTTTATTCAATAAGTTATTTACCTAATTAATGTAAAATTAAAGCTAATTTCAAATTAAAACTACCTATCAAATCAAAATTACAACTTATTGTACAGTTTCTTGTATGGGGATCCCCCCTGAATTTTTCAATATTTGTTTTTCTATCTGTTATTATTTGTTCGACATCAAGTAGGTACGTCGGCGGAAAGCAGTGGTTCCGTACCGCTGGACAATTGGAGAGGCGTATGCCCAGCAGTGGACGCTTACACGCTGACTGACTGACTATTATTTGTTAGGATAGACATATATTATTGATTGTGTACTAATTTTGTTTATAATAATAATATTTTTTTTATTTCAGGCGTAAATTGTTTATAAGTAATATGTAAATTAAAAAAACATATTATACGGGTGGCCCAGTTAAAGTGGTCCAAAAATATTATTATAATAATAAATATTAATTTTTTAGATGGAGGACATCATGTTGACTCATTTAAACAAAACATTAGTACCGCGAAAATCAATAGTTTAGAAGTTATGATTTTTTTAAACTTTTTTTGAAATTTCTCTATTTTAGTCACATAAACCGCTCTAGTTGGATATCTATTCCACAAAATCTAATAAAAACTTGGTATGGAAGTAGAGGAGACATGTAGCTAGTACGTAATGAATAGTTTTTAGGTTTACTCCTAGACTGTACTGTTGCTATAGCCCTTTCAGTGAATTTATGTTCAGTTTACATTAAAACTGATCAATTTTTGAAAAATCACTGTGAAAAAAAAAGTACTACCGGAGATGTGCCCATGCCCTTAAAAACTACCTATACATATCATAATTCTCCAGATCAAAAATTGTAGTGGTGTTACAATTGTAACATATTGAAAATTAACATCATTTGTACAAAGTCACTACAATAAAAAGTGATGATTACCTTAATTCTTAAAATCTTATTTTTTTAAATCATTACTAAACAGTTTTTTATGTTTAGATTAGCGCTGTTAGAGACAGGTTTGTGAATAATGTGAAATTGTAGTAGAACTAACGTTGTGAAAAAAATAAGATTTTAAAAATTAAGGTAATCGTCACTTTTTATTGTAATTACTTTGTACAAATGATGTTAATTTTGAATATGTTACAATTGTAACACCACTACAATTTTCGGTCTGGAGAATTGTGAAATGTATAGGTAGTTTTTAAGGGCATGGGCAAATCTCCGGTAGTACTTTTTTTTTCATAGTGATTTTTCAAAAATTGATCAGTTCTAATGTGAACAAAAAATCACTGAAAGGGCTATAGCAACAGTACAGTCTGGGAGTAAACGTAAAAACTATTCATTACGTACTAGCTACATGTCTCCTCTACTTCCATACCAAATTTTATCCGATTTTGTGGAATAGATATCCAACTAGAGCGGTTTATGTGACTAAAATAGAGAAATTTCAAAAAAAGTTTAAAAAAATCATAACTTCTAAACTATTGATTTTCGCGGAACTAATGTTCGTTTTAAATGAGTCAACATGATGTCCTCCATCTAAAAAAAATTTTTGGACTACTATAACTGGGCCACCCGTATATACATATTACGTATAATATAGTGATCAGCAGAAATGAATAAAACATTTAAAAATTTTGAAATCACAAAGAAATAATAAAAAAAAAATTAGAACATATTAAATAAATATCTAATCCATTTTCCTAACTCTACAATAGTATAACTACAATGATATTGATGAATTAGCCAACTTATTACCAAACATGATACAGTTTCAAAAGCCCATTCGACAAATTTGACAGGCAGTTAACCTTTAAACTGCGTGACAAGCTGTTAAGGTATATAAACTTGTCACGAGGCGACAACTTGTGGCAACCGCCGCTTGTCACTATTGCACGAGCATAGAGTTCAAAACAATGGGGCGTGCATCAACATGAATGGAAGAGATTTAGCAACACCGTAGGGATGTCGGCTCCCTAAGTGTGTTCTATCGCTTATTCCATGGGCAATGCTCGGAGTAGCTGTTTAACGCAATCCCGCCATCCCCTTTCCACCTCCGCGCCACACGCACTGGGCAGGGATTGCATCCCTGTACGCTGGACTTACCGCGGATGCGTACTAATCGATTCTGCAGATCTTTCTTCTACTATACAATAAAATAGAACCGGCAAACTTTGGAACGCTCTCCCTGCTCATATATTTCCCCCCAAGTACAGTCTCGGGTCCTTCAAAAGGGGCGTAAATGGGCACCTGTCAGGCCGGCATGGCATTCGCAACCCCCCCCCCCCCCCCCCATACGACCGAATGTCCATGGGCGTCGTTAGACACCTTATGGGTGACTCGGCGCCATATGTCGCGTTATCAATAAAAAAGAAGAAAAAAGAGATTTCTCATAGTGAAAAGTCCGCCTGGGTCATGGATTTTATATCCCTATTTTTTTTAATAATGCATCCATTTGGTGCTTGTGCACACTCGGACAAGTTGTAGTATCACAAAATTTAGGAATAATGATGTGGTATTGTGCATCGAGCAAAAAATAGCCTTCGTCCGATACAGAAATTGATAATATGACCTGGCTCCAGTACTTATGACACATAGGCACACTGCCCATATATTCCCCCCCAAATACAGTCTGGGGTCTTTCAAGAGAGGCCTGAATAGGCACCTGTCAGGCCGGCATGACATTCGCAACCCGAATGTCCGTGAGCGTCGTTAGACACCTTATGGGTGGCTAGTAGCAATGTCGCGCTTTCAATAAAAAAAAATTAAATAAGCTATTCCCAATTCAGTGGGCACACTGCGTTCCTTCCCAGATATCCTTGTCGTAAAAGTCGGCAAAGAGGGACATGATGCCGCACTAAAGGGCGACAGGCTCTCCACCTCTCACCTTGGCGCGGTCTTTCCCCCGGGGCATGCAGCAGGTGGGTCTCCGCTCCTTACTTCCTGCTTGATTGCGAAACGTGGTGGTCGGTGTTGTGCTGTAATTTACGAGAGTTATTGCAGCACAAGACCGATTACTTACCTCCATTTTCGGGATACAGCGAGTGGTATGTATGTAGTACAAAGTAAGAAAATTGTGTGCAAAATATGACAATATCAGTTCTACTGTTTCGACTTCTTTCCGCTTGTCACCGTTGCACCAGATTATAGACGTTGAAATTGGTGTTTGATTTTGTCCATTGTTGCGTATCGACCTAACCCTTGACACCATTAGATGGAATTTCATATTTTGTCCATTTCTGACATGGCATTAATATTTTTGTCAGCTTCGGTAGCTCAGTGGCGCTGCGCATCGGCGTGCGATCGCCGAAGTAAAGTAACATCCGGCGCGCTCGGACTTGGATGGACCGTCCTACCATTGAGACTGGTTGTGGTTCAGATTCCACGTATTGGGATCCACCTGCGATCAAGTT
Organism: Nematopogon swammerdamellus; assembly: GCA_946902875.1. NCBI lineage: Eukaryota > Metazoa > Arthropoda > Insecta > Lepidoptera > Adelidae > Nematopogon > Nematopogon swammerdamellus. The sequence goes on from OX336359.1 coordinate 13,616,673, forward strand.
TATCTTCCAATTCCATGAGACTTTTAAGGCTTGATCCAATTTGTAGATCCGTTAGCTATTTATTTATTTATTTCGTTCTTTAATATCACGTTTTCTATTTTTATACATATTCATATTAATTTGATATAATTATAAAACAAATATACCTATACAAAAGTAATACAAATAGAATAAAATATTAAACATATAAAAAAAAACGGTAATACCGCCGGCGGCGGGAGACAAGCCTTCAAGCGCGCCGGCGGGTGCAGGCCGTGGCTACGGAGCTCACCGAGACGACGCGAGACTAGCTTCAAGCGATGGGTGGTGGTACTAAAGACACGTAGGCCACCACCACCCCCATCTTGGAGAGCTCCGTATCCGCCAGGCTGCACAGCGACGTCGTCGCGCAGCTCGTTTAAACTTCTTTTTTCTTCGCGCGCTCGTCGTCTGAGGTTCGCAGTTCGCACTGCACCACCACCGGTAGCGGGGGCACTAGACGGGACGGCATTATTAAGAGAAGCTACAGAGAATACATAAATAAAACAAAACATCCTATAATTATACTAGGTACAACAATAGGCCTACGCTGCCCCCACAAAAGTTCCCCAATACATGTAAGTACAGACCAAACAGTAATAAAGTAAAGTTAAATACAAGTGATTATTATCGTGGGCATATTGCTCGTCATGAAGAGAAAGAAAAAAAAAACCTATAGTGACAATGTGTTCCAGAGTCAGCTGAAAATATTTCTCTTAGACAGTCCATTTTACAAGTTACTTATGTGAATTTTTTCTTATTATTGCAAATAAAAATTCTGCTGACTGATGATGATTCAAATTGTTTATATTAATGACTTGACTGTACCCATATAGGGTTCACTACTATTCACTTGTATTTTACTATCTTTTATTTTCTTTTTTACTTAGACATAGTATGTTACATTTAACACAAGTAATTAAAACTTAGTATGTAAATTATATTTAAATAAAAGCTCTGTAAGGTTTCTTACCCGGTTCTTCCTTATAGATTGCACTGCTGAACGGGACATGGATGGATGTCTCAAATGTTCTTTATGGCGATATAAATATCTGAATCTGAATCTGAATATAAAATATTAAATTAAAATTAAAACTGAAAAACCTGTGAATAAAACTTATATCTGAAAATGTTAACTATCTTATAAATTATAGATTTCCTCGATATAAATTATATATAAATTATAAATTATATATTATAATTATAAATTAATATTATAAAAATATATATTATAAATTATATATTATAAATCATATATAATATATATAAATTATAGATAGAGAGAGAGAGAGAGAGAGAGAGAGAGAGATAGAGAGAGAGAGAGAGAGAGAGAGAGAGAGAGAGAGAGAGAGAGCTAAATATGCTTTGGGCAATAACACCCATAATGCACCACATAGTCAGCGCTCAAAAACTCCTTTGTTTCAAGTTTTCTTAGCGTACGTATACTATTACATCAAACATTTAACTAAAATTTGGACGGGCAATGAAGCGGGAGTGCTCCGAGGACACTCCTCGCATAATTCCCACGCTGTATCGCAATGCTGACCCTCTTTTTGAAGTATCTCTCCAAACGAGGGTAGCCAAAAATAATGTTGAATTTTGAAACGTGTAGTAAGTCTTTTGATTCCTTAAATTAATTCAATTCTACAAATTGTCGCAAGTTGCTGCAAGTTTGAAATTACAAAAAGTGCTTCACGTTGGGACGACGCGAAAACTGAATTTGAAAAGTGGATCGACGACCTCCCGCTTTACCGCAGTCATGTGTCATAGAATCAGTAATGAGTATATATATATACTTTATTAAACACCAATTTATACAAATTAGGTGAGCTTAATGTCGTGAGGCATTCTATTCTAACACTAACCTTCGGGGTGTGGGAGAAGTAAATGCAGACGAACAAGAATAGTTTATGGCAATGTATTAAATCGTAAAGCAATATATCCCATTGCGAGTATGGAGGGTTTGGCGAATGCGAAAAGGAGGAGGAGGGATGAGGGAAGTGAGTTTATCAGAAATGAAATAAAATTAAATGAAACGAAATGGACCGAAGTGAAACGAAATGAAACGAGATGACATGAAATGAAACGAAATGAATGTTTTTCTCTCGTTCAATAAAATACACACACAATAGCTAAAAAAATTGGTTGTCTGTAAAGTCGGTTTACGGACGATAGTTTTACGTGATAACGTCATACAACCCTTGTTTCATGAATATTCTAAATTTGAAATATTTTCCGACCGGCCAGATATTATGGTACGAGTAACCTCGTTTTAATTTCTGCGGCCCTGGTACTTTTACAAGCCGACGCTTGGGCCGATTGTGCCTCTCTATCGCTTGTTACGCGCTCTCGCTTGCACACACAGGCTCAGATGGAACGTGACGCGATATTCGTGCGTGCAGCCGGTGTTCATCAATTTATAAGACGTTATAACGTCAAAAACACAATAGAGACAAGAAAAGTTGGACCGACACATCCTTGTAACTCACCAACGAGCCTATGAGAAGGAAGCAAATTTTAAGTCAGTCGCACCCACTGCACCCACCCAAGTATACAACACAAGCAATATTCTAAGCATATACCCCAACATATACATACACACAACAGCCAGAGAAAAAGGTGAAGAAGAAGTTTGACAGCTACAACCACACAAAACAAAACATCACACACAAAAACAAATCCGTCCAACCGTCGGTCTTTCACAGCACAACTCTCAATTTTGGGGGCATAAGGCCACTAGATGCAATTATCTCATCTGTGACTAAAGCGCAATTTTTGTTTATGGAAATTGACACAGTTGTCTACATCCATGATGTCAGCCCATAATAACACCGGGTGAACTAGGTGCCATGTCAGTGATTCCCTTCATTTCATTTTCGGCTACACTGAACTGGACGGACAACATGAACTATTTACATAGCCGTTTCGACCGACGGACGTTTCATTCAGTGCGGTAGTACTCCACTCCGGGCGGGATAAACCCTACCACCTAGTAAGGTAAGAAGGGAAGGGACCTACGGTTTTACGTGGAATCCGAACCACGGTCAGACTTCAACGGTCGAGCGGTCACCGATCCAAGTACTGACTGCACTCAGCGTTGCTTAACAACATTCGACGACCGCACCACTGAGCTACCGAGGCTGACAATATTTTAACAATTCCTCGTTTTCCTTCTCTACATTTTCGAAATATCCATTCTCGAGTTGTACGCTAAAACGGACGACAGGACGAATGCTACTGTGGTTGCAAGTTTACCGGGCTGCGCGGAATTGAATGCGAAAACTTTGTCGCGATAAAAGTGGCGCGGTACAGTTGCGTGTTGCCGCCGTGCAAAAGTACTGCAGCTCTGTTTTTTTTTTTTTTTTTTTTTTTTTTTATTGAATCTGACACGGTTGGCTACATCACCTACAACATCCCGTGATGTCGGCCCATAACACCGGGTGAACTAGGTGGCGTGTCAGTGCTTACCTTCATTTCATGTCGGCTACACTGAACTGAACGGAAAACAAGAATGATAAATGTCGTTAATCGTATTGTTGTTGATTAGTTCGTCACAAATGAAAGATTAGTACACGTAAAATCTTATTAAAATGTACATATTATTTATTGAACACCATTTTATACAAATTAGGCACAACAGGCGAGCTTAATGCCGCGAGGCATTCTATTCTAACTAATCTTTGGTATGTGAGAGGAGTACATGCAGGCGAACAAGAATAGTTTGTGGCAATCTCACGACTGTAAAGAAATATGTATGATGAATACTTCCACGTTAAACTGTAGGTCCCTTCCCTTCTCACCTTACTAGGTGGTAGGGTTTATCCCGCCCGGGTTGTACCACCGCACTGAGCGAAACGTCGGTCGAAACGGCTAGTAGCTAGTAAAATATTATAGTGATCAACGGATCACAATGAATATATTCAGATTGCAGTGATAATAGGGCTCAGTGACCCTAACTCTCACACTTCCTTATTTCCTTTTCCTTTTCCTTATCCTTCCTTCCTTACCTATAATAAAATCCAACGTCTGCTTTCTGTCTGTCTGTCCGCTTATAACTCGAGAACCACTGAACCGATTTTAATAAAACAAAATTCCACGGATAGCTTGATTCTTCCCATCAACTATAGGCTTACTATCACGCTAAATGGCTTATGAGGTTAGCAGTGAAGTGAAATGAGAGCGGGCGGAGCCGCGGGCACAGCTTGTTATATCATAACATAATCGTAACACGAACGCAATGCATAGAATACCTACATCGGGCTGAGATGCTCCTGTCGGCTGTAAAAACAAACAAAATTGTCATCCCACCTCCGCGGCCGCGCCCGGGTTGGTACCACCGCTTGAATGTAACGTCGTCGGTCGAAACAGCTATGTAAATAGTTCGTGTTTTCCGTCCAGTTAAGTGTAGCCGACATGAAATGAAGGAAAGCACTGACATGACACCTAGTTCACCCGGTATGATCCGGTGTTACCCGGTGTTATGGGCTGACATCGGATGTTTGTAGGTGATGTAGACAACTGAAATAAAAATAAGAATAAATTACTTCATTCGTGTTATGGGCTGACATCACAGATGTTGTAGGTGATGTTAGCCAACCGTGTCGGTTTCCAAAAAAAAGAAAAAAAAACTCCTCGCGAAACCACGCTCAGAAAGGTGCCATGCCAGCAATACATAAGCCGGATAAAAAGGTCGCCGTCTAGATCACCACCTTTTGCTGAATTTAGACGACGCACAATATGCGGAGGGTGGCCGAGTGATTTGGGCGTCGGCTTCTCTTGCGAGTGGTCCGTGGTTCGAATCCAGCCGGCGGCGGCGTGCACCAAGGAGTTTATCTGATTTGAAAAAAATAATCGTGCATACCTTCACCCACTGCTCCGTGGTTCGGATTCCATGTAAAAATGTAGGTCCACCGGGTTGACTGGAGGAAATTGCCTAAGGTCATAAGCCCGCAATGCAATGTATTCAGTGGCAAGAGGTGTATTATTATAACCAGGAATCTAAGTTGTATAATTATAAGTACTTTCAATAGTAGGTCTTGTCAGCCTCGATAGCTCAGTGGTGCAGACAGTCAACTGTCGCTATTGAATGTTAAGCAACGCTGGGTGCGGTCAGTACTTGGATGGGTGACCGCTGACCGTTGGAGGCTGACCGAGGTTCGGATTCCTCGTAAAACTGTAGGTCCCTTCCCTCCTAATCTCACTTGGTGGTAGGGTTTAACCCGCCCGGGTTGGTACCACCGCACTGAATGAAACGTCGTTTTAAACGGCTATGTGAATAGTTTGTGTTTTCCGACCAGTTCAGTGTAGCCGGCACGATCAAAGGGGGAAGCACTGACATGGCACCTAGTTCACCCGGTGTTATGGGCTGACATCACGGACGTTGTAGGTGATGAAGCCAACCGTGTCAGTTTCCATAAAAAAAAAAGGTAACGATACGCTAAGGGATGTATGTATATCAGATACTGATCACGTTGCCATAGATTTTTTTTTACGATATAAAAAACCTACTTATTAAGGTGAAATACGCGCACTTCACGTATAAAATTTGATGAGTGAGTAGGTTTTTTATATCGTTAAAAAATTTTTATGGGAACGTTATCACTATCTGATACACATACACCCCTTAGCGTATCGTTACCTACTAATGAAAGACCTTATACAGCGTTGTTCGGCACATGAACCGACAAAAATTTTTTGTAGGTAAGTGGGCTCATTTGCAACGTTTTGACCTGTGACACCTTTTGTCAGATGTCACGTGGTATCGAGATACGATTTTTTTTATTTATTTTTGAAAATTACCAAAATCCCAGCTTATAAACCCTTGTAACTTTTTTGTTTATGATTGTATCGCTAGTTTACGCCCTTTCCAATGGTATACTACATGTCATACAAATCATTCACTATGTGACCAAAATTAGGCGCAGAGACAGAACAGAACGACAAAATTGGGGATAATTTGCAAGAGTGCCCGCGCGACCGGTACATGTTCTAAATTTGAAAATGCTCTTGGAAACGCTCTCAATACGGGAAGCGACCACCGATTTGTGCCCGTGTTGTCGTTCTGTTCTGTCTCTGTGGTATCTGTTTTTCGTAATATAATATCATCCATGCCCTACACCAACCATACAGCATTCAGCCTTGTAGATTGACTGCGTGTGAGTTATTTGTAAAAAAAAAAACTAAGCGAAACCACGCGAAACCGTTTTTAAAACTGTTAAAAATATCCTTGAAAGTCCGGCGAAGATGATGGGCTGTAAAAAAGGGAATTGGGTCGTAAAAAACTAATCAAGCTGTGTACTCTGGACGGTGGTGTAGGGTTTCGTTGAATAGGTTTATATAAAAATGGGTTTATATACTTTTACTCAATTATAAGCACATTTAAATGTTATACAATATTTCATTATTTTAATATATATTTCTTTTATGGAAACTGACATGGTTGGCTACATCACCTACAACATCCGTGATGTCAACCCATAACACCGGGTGAACTAGGTGTCATGTCACTGCTTCCCTTCAATTTGAATCGTAATCCACATTTATAAATTTATAATCTATTAATAACGTAAGTAGTAATACAAAGATAGCATATATATATATATATATATTTTTTTATTGTTAGCTCGACATATGGCGCCGAGGCACCCATAAGGTGTCTAACGGCGCCCATGGACATTCGGTCGTATTCGGGGGTTGCGAATGCCATGCCGGCCTGACAGGTGCCCATTCACGCCCCTCTTGAAGGATCCGAGACTGTACTTGGGGGGAAATATATGAGCAGGGAGAGCGTTCCAGAGTTTACCGGTTCTGTACAGGAAAGATCTGCAGAATCGATTGGTACGCATGCGCGGTAAGTCCAGCGTATATGGATGCAATCCCTGCCCAGTGCGCGTGGTGCGGAGGTGGAAAGGGGACGGGGGGATCGCGTTAAACAGCTCCTCCGAGCACTCCCCATGGAATAAGCGATAGAACACACTTAGGGAGCCGACATCCATACGGTGTTGCAGTGGTTCTAGATCACGGGACACTTCGGGGTCACCCACTAGTCGCACGGCTCGACGCTGGATCGAGTCCAGAGGCGCAAGCTGGTATTTGGCAGAGCCATCCCACAGGTGCGAGCAGTACTCCAAGCAAGACCTGATCTGCGATTTATACAGGAGCAGCTTTTGGTCCGCCGTGAAGTACCGTCGCACCTTATTGAGTACGCCCAGCTTTTTAGAAGCCAGGTTGGCCTTCCCCTCGATGTGGCGACGAAAGTTCAAGTCGTGCGACAGTTCGACTCCGAGGACCCCGAGGTGTTCGCTTAATTTGAGCGACGTGCCTTGGAATGAAGGAGCCGGTGTGAACGCCACTCTCTTCGCACTGAACGCGCAAACTTGTGTCTTGGAAGCGTTGAACTCGACCAAATTACTACGGCCCCATTCGGAAATAGAACCAAGTGTATGTTCGAGCTCAGACACAAGTCTTCGTCTCTTCTCATCCACAACATCCCGACTGGCTGAAGGGTGACTGGTGTAGGATCCGTGTGCCGTACTGTCATCTGCATAACAATGTATGTTGCCCAGAGACAGCATATCATTGATGTGCAGAAGAAACAGCGTAGGTGACAACACAGATCCTTGTGGTACGCCGGCGTTTACTGACATGGCGTCCGACGAGCAACCGTCCACTAGGACCTGAATGCTACGCCCATGTAGGAAGTCGGCGACCCAGTCACACAGGCCAGAAGGAAGTCCGTAAGCCGGCAATAAAAAGATCTATTATACAGGGTGATTCAGGATAGACACGAGAAACTTCAGGGTTCAAAAGAGGGCCATATTTGAAGACGAAAGCTCTGTAACTTTTTTCCAGATTCGGTCATTTTATAATACTTTTTGGTGAAAATAGTTTTATCATTATTTGATGGACGGTTAACGTTTTTTCTACGCGACAGCGAGCTCAGTTGGGCGCGTGAGTCGTGCGGAACGACGACGAAGCACTACGCACAAATGTCCATTCTGCATACATTTTTACGTTGCCAATTTTCTTAAGACTCACTGTCCATCTACAATTTCCAAGTTTTGTATGAAAAAAAAAACAACAGAATTTCGATTTGAGTGATAAGGATTTTTTTCTTCTAATAATGAGTACTTTCTGTTCCTGAAGTTTCTCTTGCCTATCCTGAATCAACCTGTATAGGTATTTTATCTGCAGTATAGGCGAGCTAAACTCTGGAAGACAGAACGCTCGTCCTGCCCATATTATTATTTCCTCAGAAGTACAGTCTCGGGTCCTCCAAGAGGGGCACATAGGTTTAGGTAAATGGGTGGATCAACTTTTTCTTGTTTTTGGTATTTATTTATTTATTTTATTTATTTATTTATTAGAAAACAGACAGCCTAATGACAAACAGATAAAGCATAAATTGTACATACATTGACGTCTGGCCATTTTTTGTTTCCCTGATTAGGATTTGTCTGAAAAAAGGATATTATATTGATAAATTCACCTTATTTTAGTTACATCAACTCTTAGATAAGTAATTGATCAATAAGAAAGAAGCAGCATAAAGAATTTTGAGTATTTTTTTTTAAATATTGGTTACCCTAAGGACCAACCCCTTTTTTCCATACAAAAATGGGGACAAAATGGTCCCCTGGGTCACCCCTAAAAATTTGGTTAATTTTTATTTTAAATAGGTCTCTACTTCTTTTTCAATTGCCTATAAACCTAAGTATTGTAATACTTATTGATTTTCAACCAAGTAATAAATTGCAATAAAGTTTTAGTAGCCAACCGTGTCAGTTTCTAATAAAAAAAATAAAAAAAACATACATTATAATTAAATATTAATAAAAAAAAATTACATTGCCATTCAAAGCACATTCCGAAACCCTCAAAAGTGACTCAAAAACGAAACGAAAAGTTTTCCATTCTGTGATCCCCGGCCGGGTACTGTTGTGAGCCAGCGCTTGTGAAAAATAAAAGTTTTTTACGAGTCTGCTGGCTCCGAAGGACCTTCACTTGATTGTAGAGGCACAGAATATGCTAGAGGTCTATCTTGGTTTATGTTAGACAGCCAATAATATATTATCTTTTGTGGATCTCCTCTTGAGGTCTGAAGCTTTTAATCTAGGTACCTAGCTATTTTAGTTCTATCTGGATATTTTGTTTGCGTGTATGTGTATATTGTAATGTAATGTTTTTAGGTTTCCGTATCCCGTACGGAAGCCTATTACTAAGACTCCGTCGTCCGTCTGTCTGTCTGTCTGTCTGTCTGTCTGTCTGTCTGTCTGTCTGTCTGTCTGTCTGTCTGTCCGAGGGCTGTATCTCTTGAACCGTAAAAGGAAGCCGGTTGTTCACAGAATATGCGTTACTATGGCGGATGAAACAACACAAATACGAAAAATAAGAAAAAGTTAAAAATTAAGGGGGGGGGGGGGGGGCCATACAACAAACATTTTATTAAAATAGATTAGTCACACTATTTAATAACAGATGGCGCAAACGGCTTTTATACATTGCATGTTGAAAGACAAAAGATAAGCAGATAATAGTGGATAAATATTCTAGAATAATTTACTTTTTCGAAATTTGAAAAGACAATGTCATTTTGGTTTTTTATTTTTTCATGACAGTTTTCAGGTTTTCACATTGATGTATTTGATTTTCAAATATGACATCTTTGTTTATGTTGCATCTGTGGACTGGACATAATTGTTGTTACCTACCACGGCTGTTTCCATTCCAGGGTAACGGTTACTTCCTTGGTTGGTTACCGTTGTTATTTACTTGGTTACGATTTTTGTACATAGGCGGATAGATACGGAAACCTTCGTGCGCGAGTAAACTTGCACTTAACAGATTTTTCATAATATTACTAGCTGTTCCCGCGACTTCGTCCGCGTGGACTTATCAAGTTATCACGCCATCGTATTTTCAAACCATTCAGGGACCCACTCAAATATACACACAACAATGTTTTTTGACGGGAAAAAAATAGTTTTTCTAATATTTTTTTATGATCGAAGCATTCAGTAGGTAAGTCTTTGTCCTTTAATAGCGTAGATTTAATAGTTATTCGTCCTAATTATATCTCTCTTGCTCTCTGTCTATCTCGCTCGCACTCTGTCTATCTCGCTCGCACGTTTTGTCATGGGCTTCTGCCACACGGTCTGACAACAGGCGCATGTCTGACATAACGCAGACCCCATCATGTGACCGCCACGAGTTCGTGTACCACAATCCAACCTTATAGTCGTTAATACTTGCTCGCAGTATACTCTTGCGGTGTGCGCTAGATGGGGCCATCAGCTTAGCCGGACATGCAGTGTTTCCCAAACATTAGGTCGGTCTTTATTTTTTAATTTGAATTCTTCGTTCATCGTTATTCGCTATTCTATCTTCGGTCTCCGGTAAACGATCTTCGTTTTCCGTCGCATTATAATATTTTTGAAAAATGTGAAAAAAAATATGAATGAAAAAAAATAATATGGAAACTGACAACGCTTGGCTACATCACCTACAACATCCGTGATGTCAGCCCATAACACCGGGTGAACTAGGTGCCATGTCAGTGCTTCCCTTCACTTCATGTTGGCTACACTGAACTGAACGGAAAACACGAACTATTTACATATCCGTTTCGACCGACGTTTCATTCAGTGCGGTGCGGTAGTATGAACCCGGTCGGGATAAACCCTACCACATAGTAAGGTAAGAAGGGAAGGGACCTACAGTTTAATGTGGAGATATGATTAGGATAAGATAACTATTAAAATACGAAGATTTACCTACTGAATGTCTCGATTTAAGACCGCGCCAAGTGAGAGGTGGCCATCATATAGCCCTTTAGCACGGCATCTTGTTACGGAACCCTCTGCATGTGAACAACCTAACGGAATATTTGAAACTAGGTGCCATGTCAGTGCTTCCCTTCGATCGTGCCGGCTACACTGACCTGGACGGAAAACACAAACTATTTACATAGCCGTTTCGACCGACGTTTCATTCAGTGCGGTGGTAACAACCCGGCCGGGTTGAACCCTACCACCAATAAGGTAGGAAGGGAAGGGACCTACAGTTTTACGTGGAATCCGAACCACGGTCAGCCTCCAACCGCCGAGCGGTCACCCATCCAAGAACTGACCGCACCCAGCGTTGCAATCAATAGCAACAGTCGACGGTCTGCACCACTGAGCTATCGAGGCTGCCATGCACCGTTGATCTCTCGGCACAGTCACCCATGTTGGTTTATATATAAAAAAATATATGACCCGAATGGTGACCCACCTTCGTTAGAATATGGCACCCGAAGAAAAAGAATGTCGTATAATTTGACGTGTCTAAAATGTTTAGGTAAAGTTTGAGAAGGTGCGGTTGCTAGATTCGTTTATCGAACAGGAAACAATCAGTGTGCGTGCGATCGACATCAGCGCTCCGTACTACACGCTAGTGGTCGACCAAACATAGGCGTGCATATTGATTGTATGTGCTACACGACGCATACAATAGATAGCCGTGTTAATAATAAATGGAACAGCTATGTTTATTTATATGTACACAGGTTGATTTTTTACCATGCTGGCCCTTCCAGGGCGTAAATCTGTACAAAAAAACCGGCCAAGTGCGAGTCGAACTCGCGCACCGAGGGTTCCGTATCGCCATGTCATGGCTAGCCCACTCACGCCATCTAGATGGCGTGTTATGAAATGCTTCATATTAGTTAAATGTCATGATTAGTTAAAATGCTTCATAATCCATTCGGCAGATGGCGCGCGCGCATACACTTTTTGGTTTATTCTATGGGAACCCCCGCGATTTTTTTACTTTTTCTTATTTTTATTATTAATTGTTGTTATATCGACCATAAATAACACATATTCTGTGAAAATTACGGATCCCTATACGGAAGCCTAAAAAACTACGTAGATGACAAAAAAGGAAGTTAGGAAATTGAAAAAAAAAAAAAACAAATATTTTGCTCTGCATACATTTTCGAAAGTACCTATCCTCAAAATGAATGGAGAACGTTGTTTTTATTGAATTTCCTGTCTTCTTTTCTTACTGCTTAGTTTTTGATACAAATTAACCCCCTGAGCCCATTAATGAGGTCGCAATGGTAAAAAAATCGACCTGTATAATGTATGCACCTATAAACCTGTAAGTATGTATATAATTAATGTATTCATTTGTATGTAAATATATAAGTATGTATTTTTTTTTTTCATTTAATTTCGCACTACCCATTACTTTACTTGAGCTTTACTTTACTTTACTGATAGATAATTTAAGATTAGTTTAGATTGGACTTTAAGTCTGCTTTTCTCACTTTTTATGTAATAAAGATTATTTTCCTCCAATTTAATTTAATTTAATTACATACTTGTAATTTACATATTAAGTGCATTTACGTCCATATTATGAAATTTGGCCTTAAAAATACCATAATTATACATTTTTGCGAATTTAGCTGATTTAAATCTTATTGGCAAATGCATCGATACATCAGATCATCGACACAATACACAACTAGCGTTTAGCGCTGGCAGACGGCGAGCGGTGCAGTTTCCCAGTGCAATTTGCGAGTACAGATTTTCCTTCACAGCGAAGCAGCAAACGAACTGTTAGGTCGGACCTAGGCACCGCGGGTCAAACTATCTGGGCACTGGATGCGGGCACTAAGAAGAAAACACACCTAGAAGCGGCATTGTCATCATTACATGAATGTTATCTTGTTACCAACAATTGGTGTGCAAGCACTTCATTTGCAGAAAGAAGAGGACCTTATTTCAGCCTTGGATTCTGTTTTTTTTATATAGAGAGCGCGAGAAATAAGAAAATAAACCCCTTGAGTAGTACCTAAGCGAAAACCCACGCGCACTGGGCAGGGATTGCATCCCTACACGCTGGACTTACCGCGAACGGATCCGTACCAATCGCTTCTGCATATCTTTCCTACACAGAACCGATAAACTCTGGAAATCTCATTCCTGCCCACATATTTTCCCCCAAGTATAGTCTCGGGAAAGGCGTGAATGGGCACCTGTCAGGTATTCGCAGCGCCCGCATGCGACCGAATGCCCATGGGCGTCGCTAGACACCTTATAGGTGGCTCGGCGCCACATGTCGCGCTTACTATAAAAAAAAGGTTATCTTGTTACCATAATTTCATCTGCATGCACTTCATTTACAGAAAGAAGAGCACCTTATTTCAGCCTTGGATTCTGTTTTTGTTGGCGCCAAGCTACCCATGAGGTGTTTAACGAGGCCCATGGACATTCGGTCGTATGCGGGGTTGCGAATGTCATGCCGGCCTGACAGGTGCCTATTCACGCCTGTTGACGACCAATATGCAAAAATCAACTTTCACACGAAGAAAAAAAATATTAATGTCAAATTAAAATTGAAATATTTTAGTTGTCAAAAAAGAAAATTATTCTAATAAAAAATCTCGCAATGGAAGTTCTGTTTTGATTTCTCGCTATCATTTTGGTTACTTCGAGCGGATGTATAGTCCAGCACAGCGAGAATGAAAACCAGAGCTTCTACGAAGCGAGACCGAGAGTCAAAGGGTCCACACGATCGCCCTTCGTCCGTCTCGGGAGCAGCGCCCGGTGCGGAGCGTGCACGACCTCACATGAGTCGGTCCTCTATATCGGACTCGGTCGTGCACCGTGCTCCTCGCGCGCCGGTCGCACACGCGCCCCGAGGAGGCGGCGAAGGAGGCGTGGATCCCAATTCTGTCTCTGATCGTGTTGTAGGTGAGCAGCAGCACGGCAGCACCGGTCCCACGCGCTCCTCGCGCTCGACGTCCTCGCTCGTCGCGCGTAAGTTGTCGGCGGAGGTGCTCCACGCGCGTCGGCTTATAGAGCTCGAGCGTAAGGTCGCCGAGCGTGAGTCCGAGCGTGAGCGCCTAGCTGCGGAGCGTGAGTCCGAGCGTGAACGCCTAGCTGCGGAGCGTGAGTCCGAGCGTGAACGCCTAGCTGCGGAGCGTGAGCGCCAACTAGCGGAGCTGGAGTTGCGTGCGGAGCTGGCTGCTATCGACGCCTCAACTGACGCCGGGAGCACGCGCACTGGAAGCGTGCACACATCCCGCACAATAGACTGGGTCAACAACTCGGACTCATTACAGGTTACCGATCATGTCATCAATTCGGAAAATTATACATATTATTCCAACAACAAATCTACACCACAGACGGTGATACCGCGGCGGGCTACAAGTGTAGAGCGAGAGCCTTCTTCGCTCAACGTACACGCGCAGAGCATCCCTGCACGGCCGCCGCTAGGGCGGAGTGGGGCTACGGTTAGTCCGCCACGGCCGTATGAGAGTGGTCAAGTTGATGACATCGGTAAGATAACACAAATTAATACGTCAGCAATCACTAACGAGAAGTCGTCTGAAATTTCTCAACTTGCCTCGGCTATAGCCGCTTTGGCATCGAACTCTAGGTCACAAAGTCGAGTTAAAAAGCCGTGGTACGTAGAGTTGCCTCCTTACTACGGTCATCCCACTCAGTGGTTGGCATTCAAGAGATCTTTCGATGACACTAAAGACTCGTATTCAGCGACGGAAAACCTCGCGCGCCTCCGACATGCGGTACGCGGGGAGGCACACGATGCGGTCGCGTCCCTTCTCGTGTCCGCACGTGAATCTGACGAAGTTCTACACGCGCTGGAGCAACGTTTCGCAAGACCGGAACATATGGTCATGCAAGAGCTTGCCACGATGCGCGCTTTACCTAAACTTAATGAAAATAAAGATATAAATACATTTGCTTGCAGGATTCGTAACTGTGTAGAAACGATTCGTTTGCTGGACAAGCACGAATATCTTCACTCGCCGGAATTGTTCGATGCCATGATAAACAAACTTTCGCCTTGGATGCAAGCGAGGTGGAGAGATTATGCATTTGAAAAACCTAATCAGGTAAAGTTGATTTTATTTTCTGAATTTTTACTTCGCGAGGCTGAAAGTCAAATGAAATTCGGTCCGCTCACACTGCCGCATATCCCGCCGCAACTCGATCATGGTACAAAACGAGAGCAGCGTGGTGCGAAAGGACAGGTTCATTGTATATCAACAGATTCCGATCAAGAAGATTATGTTACGTCAGAATCCACCCAAGTGTGTGCGGCCTTTAGAGATAATCTCACCCAGCCAACGGAATGCTCATATTGTAAAGAATCACATGTCACTCATTTCTGCGAAAAGTTTAAATCGCTCGCTGTCGATGACAGGTGGGCCTGGCTGCGTAAATCTAAAGTATGTTACAGGTGCTTGAAGGATACTGCCCATCAGTGGAAAAGCTGCAAAGTAAAGCCGTGCGGTATCAATGGCTGCAGATTGCGTCACAATAGATTACTGCACGGAGGTACCTTTCCCGTCGCTAAACCAAAGTCTGAGCAGGAGTCATCTACGATTGAAAGAGCGTGTTTCATTTGTAAGCCATCTCAAATTGGCACCTCCACTTTATCTAGTACTGGTGAAAATCGTTCAACTGACTATGATCAGCATGATGAAAGCAATAAGGCCGTTGTGTCGAATACGTTCGTTGAACCCTTTTCTAAGCAAAAGTCATCAAGACAGGTGCTGCTTAAAGTACTTCCGGTAGTAGTGAGTGGGCCAACCGGGGAGGTGGAGACTTACGCCTTTTTAGACGAGGGCGCAACTGTCTCACTTATCGATTCGGACGTAGCGAGTCGTATCGGAGCGACTGGCCCCGAAACGGATTTGACGATAGGTGCAATTAAAGGCATGGCGATGAAAACGAAAGCTGAACAGGTAAGCTTCCACATAAGGGGTCCAAAATGTAACGAATTATATTTAGTGGAAAATGCTAAATCTACGCCTTCTCTCGGGTTGACTCGACAGTCGGTAAAATCTCTAGATCTCTCACATTACGTGCATCTCTGGGATCTCGTTAATGAGCTGTCTTACGAGGACGCCGTTCCGACTGTTCTGATAGGTAGTCCGGATAGTCTGCTTACACTCTCGAAAGAGACGAGGAGTGCTACGAAAAATGAACCAGTTGCCTGTCTTACTTCCCTAGGTTGGTTTCTGCACGGTGTACACAACAGTTGGTCGAAGCCTGTACAATTTTTAAACACGACTGCAGAAAAAGTTCATTTTCTCGTAGAAACAGAATCTGAAGACATTGATTCGATTATCAAAGAGCAATACAAATTGGACTGCATAGGTATTACAAAATATAACAGTGTCGGTGTAGAAAATAATCGTGCTTTACAGCTCCTCGATACCACATCGCGGCGGCTGCCAGGTGGACGTTTCGAGGTGGGACTTCTATGGCGCTCAGACAACCCTCGACTGCCAGAAAGTTATTCGCAGGCACGGCGCAGGTTAGAGATGCTCGAGAAGAAGCTTATCAAATCTCCACAACTTATGGATTTGTATAATAAAAATATGCAAAGTATGATTGACAAGGGTTATGCGGAAGAATGTACCGGTGAAGTATCGACGAATCCGCTCTGGTATTTACCACACTTTGGTGTTGTGAATCCAAACAAACCAGGTAAACTGCGAATCGTTCATGACGCTGCTTCCAAGTCACATGGCATCAGTTTAAATTCCTCACTTTTACCGGGACCGGATATGCTGCAGTTGTTGCTAGGCATTCTATTTCGTTTCCGGGAGAGAAGTATTGCCATGACCGCGGACATTCAGGAGATGTTCCCGCAAATAAAAATAAGAACGGAAGATAGGGACGCTCAGAGATATCTGTGGAGACAAGGAAATACTCAAGGTAAGGTGAAAGAGTATAGAATGAGCTCAATGATCTTTGGAGCGACGTCGAGCCCGTGCACTGCTCACTACATTCGAAATAAAAATGCTATAGAGTTCGAACATACATACCCAGATGCGACGAAAGCTATTCTACGCGACCATTACATGGACGATTACATTGGTAGTGTCGATCACGTTGAGCAGGCTGCTCAACTCGCCTCAGATATTATCACAGTTCATCGGCAGGCTGGCTTTGTGATGAGGGACTGGGCATCAAATAATGCTTCAGTTATAGAGTCGATTCCGGCAGACCTACGTCACACTTCAACACGAAATGTTGAACTCTGCGTTCTGCCGACGTCGATTCGTACTCTAGGTTTAATTTGGAATCCTTCAGAGGACAGTCTCGGCTTTCAGTCGGCTCTGCAGGTCGATAATGTACCAAATGTCTTGACAAAAAGAAAGGTCTTGTCATATCTCATGCGAGTGTACGACCCGCTCGGTCTATTAGGTATAATGATAGTACGTGGACGTATTCTTTTCCAACATACTTGGAAAAAGGGTCTCGGCTGGGATGACAATTTTACTTCAGACGAGGACGAGAAATGGAGAACGTGGTTGAAAGATTTGAGTTCAGTCACCAGCCTAAAGTTATCTCGGTGGTATCTGGGTACACCTGGTTACGTCGGATGCGAGCTCCACATTTTTTCAGATGCCAGTGAGCTGGCTTATGCTGCAGTTGCTTATTGGCGTTTTAGCTTATCTGACAGAACGGTGAAGCTTGCTCTCGTGGGTAGTAAGGCTCGAGTCGCACCACTCAAACCGTCGACAATACCCCGACTCGAGCTACAAGGAGCTCTCGTAGCAGCTCGCTTAGCGAGTACGATCTGCAACGAGCACGAGAGAAAACCGACAAAATGCTATTACTGGACAGATTCTATGACTGTTCTTGGATGGCTCCGGAGCGACGCACGAACATTTAAAGCATTTGTGGGACACCGACTCGGAGAGATACTTGAAACAACTAATTTATCTGATTGGAGGTGGATACCGAGTGCTTTGAATGTAGCTGATGATGCTACGCGTTTCAAACCGGGGCGTTTGGAGCTTAATCATCGCTGGTTTGTCGGTCCAGAGTTTCTACTTGGACCACCAGAGATGTGGCCTACGGAACCATCCAAACTTGAGGTTACAACTAACTGCGAAGAAAAGAGAATGAAACCGTTGGACGTATACTGCACCACAACAGTTCAGCCTCTGCGTGCACCGGTTTCCGCAGACGCAGCCCGTTTTAGTAACTGGATGCGATTAATACGGGCAAATGCTTATGCTCATAAGTATATTCGCGGGTTGAAAAAACGCGTTTTTGCGAAACGTCTAAATTCCTCTTCTCACGGTATCATCCATCCATTGTCATTATCATCTTCAAGAAAAGTCTCAACTTCTATCCAGCTTACTGTCGACGACCTTCGTGCAGCAGAAATTCATGTACTGCGACGCTGTCAAGCTGATTCCTTCAGTGAGGAAATAGCCTGTATTCAAGCTGAACAACCGGTCATGAAGGGTCGACTGGCAAACCTATCCCCCACACTAGATGATCAAGGATTACTCCGCTTGTCGGGACGGATAAAAGCTGTAAGAGGAATCAACAACAATGTTAAAAACCCGATACTGCTGGACGGGAGGCAGCACATTACTCGTCTCTTAGTGCAACAAATACATCAAGAGTACGCACATGCTAATAATGAGACGGTAATAAATGAGATTAGACAGAAATATTGGATCATTCGAATAAGAAATACGGTGAGAACGGTGTCAAGGAGATGCCAAATATGCAAGAATCGACGGGCAACTCCCCTTAATCCTCCAATGGGCGATCTTCCACTCGATAGACTGGCACATCACTGTAGAGCCTTTACCTTTACGGGACTCGACTATTTTGGACCGGTGGAAGTGTCGCTGTTCAGAAGACGACTAAAGAGATGGGTAGCTCTCTTTACATGCATGACGACCAGAGCCATCCACCTGGAAATAGTTGATAATCTGACCAGTGATTCGGCAATAATGAGTCTGCGACGATTCATTGCCAGGCGAGGAAAACCGACCAAGATTCTATCTGATAATGCAACAACATTTGTGGGAGCCAAAAATCAACTTGCGGCCCTCTTCGGTGAAGCTGTGGCGAACTTCGCCCAAAATAAGGGCATCGAATGGAGTTTCATACCGCCCTCGGCACCCTTCATGGGAGGAGCCTGGGAGAGACTTGTTCGTAGCGTAAAGACAGCTCTTATGGTCACTTTACACGAGCGAGCCCCCAAAGAAGAAGTTCTGCACACTCTCCTTCTAGAAGCAGAAGCTATTGTAAATTCTCGACCACTTACACACATCTCCGTTGATGAATCAGATCCAGAAGCATTAACTCCGTTCCATTTTATATTGGGGACGTCATCAACCGCTACTGTAGAGTTGAAATTGGAAGAAGCAGATTTAGTTCGAAGATGTGATTACAAAAAGGCGCTGAGGCTGGCAGACCATTTTTGGTCAAGGTGGATGAAAGAGTATCTCCCAACCCTACTGCCCCGACGAGTATCCGGACGGCCGAGCGAAAATATTTCGACTGGAGACCTTGTGTTAATTGTTAACAGTAATCTTCCGAGAGGGGTGTGGCCACGGGGAAGAGTAACCGCTGTATACCCTGGTCAAGATAAGTTTATCCGAGTTGCTGACGTCAAAACGAGCGGAGGAATCTTGCGACGACCCACTAAAAAATTGGTGAAACTGCCAGTCGACCCAGATCCTGTAATATGATCAAGATTGATTAGAAGAAACGATGTCGTCTTCCTCATCTAGGTGTGATGGCTCACAGAGGGGGGCGATGTTGACGACCAATATGCAAAAATCAACTTTCACACGAAGAAAAAAAATATTAATGTCAAATTAAAATTGAAATATTTTAGTTGTCAAAAAAGAAAATTATTCTAATAAAAAATCTCGCAATGGAAGTTCTGTTTTGATTTCTCGCTATCAACGCCTCTCTTGAAGGTCCCGAGACTGTACTTTAACGAGAACGAGCTATTCGTCTCATTGGCGACTTTATACTTACGAAGGAACTTCAACCGCTGAAGCGCAGACATCCTTGGATCATTGAGCATGTTTCAACGGTACTATTATGGCCGCTGCTCTGATGAACTCGCTTCCCTCATCTCCCTCCACCTGTTCGAATTCGCCAAAGTCGTCATACTCTCACGGAACACCCCTTTGTAATCGACTTAAGAGTTCTTCGAACACCACGATTATCTAATTGTTCTTGTGTCGCACTGCAAAGGTGTGGAATGGGTTTTCGGGAATAGCTTTACCTACTCCTACAACCCACGGATCTAGGCTTTCCCCAGCGACTTTAGTCCGCTTTCAGGCTGAACTGGCACCTCCACGGGGATGAAATTGGCTGCGCCTGAAGTTCCGACCTCAGGCACAGTCACCCAATTCGAGAGCAATAAAATAAAACAAAATAAAAAGAAAAGAAACCCATTGAGTAATACCTAAACGAAAACCCACGCGCACTGGGCAGGCGCGGATTACCGCGGATGCGTACCAATCGTTTCTGCAAATCTTTCCCCTGCAGAACCGGTAAACTCTGGAACGCTCTCCTTGGCCATATATTTTCCTCCATGTAAAGTCTCGGGTCCTTCAAGAGGGGCGTGAATGGGCACCTGTCAGGTCGGCATGGCATTCGCAACCCCCGCATATGACCGAATGCCCATGGACGTCGTAAGACACCTTATGAGTTGCTCGGCGCCATATATAGCGCTTTTAATAATGAAAAAAAAATCTTGGGTTTCATTCCTATCGGCGTGCACCACTTTTTTCTCGTTGCGAGCATGATGAGTCATTTTTATGAACATGAATTGCTGATTCGAATTTTATGTAAAACTGTTTGAATTTGAGTGTCATGGCCTTTCTAGCTATATAAGTCTGCGATAGGGACACTAAGTGCCCTGGCTATATGAGTACTAAGTGCCCCGGATAATAACTGTCTAGAGATGGGAGCCTTTGTCTTGTAATTCAAAATTGTTTTCTGTAATAATTTTATTACGTTTTTCTGCTAAGTTGTCTCGATCTTTTTATTAATCCCAAGAGAACCCCGAGAGGTCCAAAGAGCTTTTTTTTACGTGAAGCGAAGGTTTTGAAAGCATAGATGGGACATGTCTTCGGTAATGTTAAAAGAATGGATCATGGGAGACTTAAGAGGCGGAAATGCACTTTAGCGCAGCGGATCAAGAAATTCCTAAAATTTCCTAATTCGAAGGTGGTCGGCGCGGTCTTAGCTTGGACTCTTGGTCTCAAGGTCCGAGGTTCGATTCCGACAGACATGCACCAATGATTTTTTTTCTGGCGGAAAAAATTACGTGCATACCTATAAATCTGCTGCTTCGCGGTTCGGAACCGGTGTAAAACTGTAGGCCCCTTTCCTTGCACTTTTTTTTATGGAAACTGACACGGTTGGCTACATGTACACCTACTATATCCGTGTGTCAGTCCATAACACCTCGGTGAACTAGGTGTCATGTCAGTGCTTCACTTTGGTCGGGCCGGTTACACTAAACTGGACTGAAAACACGAACTATTTTAAATAATCGTTTCAACCGACTTTTCATTCAGTGCGGTGGTACCAACCCGGGCGGGTTAAACGCTACCTCCTAGTAAGGTAAGAAAGGCCCACCACCTAGTAAGGGAAGTAAGCCCCTTAATAAACTTTTGTCCACGTCTTAATCGTAGTTTATTTTAATTGCACTCGAACTGGGTGGCTGTGCCCGAGGTCGAAGCCTCAGGCGCAGTCAATTTCACCCCCGAGGAGGTGCCAGTCCAGCTTGAAGGTGGACTAAAGTCGCTGCGGGGAAATCTGCGGATTGTAGGAGTAAGGAAATATATTTCCCTGAAGCCCGTTCCACACCTTTGCAGTGCGGCACAAGAACGATTTAGAGAATCGTGCAGTTCGAAGAACTCTTCTGTCGACTACAAAGAGGTGTTCCGCGAGATTATGGCGGCTTTGGCGAATGCGAACAGGCGGAGGAGGGATGAGGGAAGCGAGTTCATCAGAGCAGCGGCCATAGTAGTACCGGTAGAACAGGCTCAATTTTTTTAATTTTTTTTTATAGTAAGCGTGATATGTGGTGCCGTGCCACCCATAAGGTGTCTAGCGACGCCCATGGACATTCGGTCGCATGCGGGGGCTGCAAATACCATGCCGGCCTGACAGGTGCCCATTCACGCCTCTCTTGAAGGACCCGAGACTATACTTGAGGGGGAAATATGTGGGCAGGGAGAGCGATCCAGAGTTTACCGGTTCTGTGGAGGAAGGATCTGCAGGATCTGGATCTCAATGATCCAACGATGCGTCTGTGCTTCAGTGGTTGTGTACGCATGCGCAGTGTGAACATGAAAGTGAGAACATTTTTCTTTAAGCAGGAATCGAACAAGCGAAGCCACGTCTATCGATGCGCCACTGCGCCGTGAGAATAGGGTCTTCGAATCTGAACAAGAGACACCGTTACTCAGTTCTTATAACGAAGTACTTATAAGGTTCCAGTAATGGCTAGCGACTTCCCGCCAGTGTGACCGCACCCTTATATGGAAATGACGCGTGCACGCCCTGGATTGAGGCGGACTTAGAGTCGAATTGAACGTTAAAGCAAATTAATTAATTCTTTACTCTTTATTCTTTATTCATCATTCGTATGGTAGTACACTACGCTTGAATTTGTCCTGTTTAGTTTTTTTACAATCCGGTTCGATTACAACCACAAAGAAGAGCCGGCAAGAAACTTCGCCGGGTTCTTTTTTTAACGTCTTCAATTACAATACATTGTGACACAATAGACACCGCTTACAGTGTTAAGATATAGTTTTGAGAGCTAGAATAACTATAATTTAAGCTTGATAATTCTGACCACATAAAATGAAATGTAAAAGTAAAAGTATAAATAAAATCAGGTATAATAAGCCTTTGTCAGAAATTCTTGATACATATCGTATCAAGTCATGTCAATTATAAATATTCATACCACATTGTAGTACAATGTCAAAAAACAAAATAAAAATAAATAAATAAATTTGATACTTAATGTATCAATTAGTCAAATTAATATTTTAGTATGCGTGCTAAATAAACTTGATACTTAATGTCTCAATAATTATTCAAATTAATATTTCGCATGCGTCAGCAGTGTCAAAATTCTAAATTCGTAATAGAAGTAGTAATTCGTTGAAGTTTTGACGCAGAGACGACACGTCTTAGTTTTCTGGTTGTATTCGAGAATTGATGTCGGCTTTAGTTTTAAGGATTACTTTTTAACCCCCGACGAAAAAAGAGGGGTGTTATAAGTTTACCGTGTGTGTGTGTGTGTGTGTGTCTGCTGTGGCATCGTAGCTACCAAACGGATGAACCGATTTGCATGCGGTTTTTTTATTGGAAAGCTGTTTTAATCGGGATGGTCTAGGTTTGTAATCAAATAATCAAGTAATTAAGCAATCAAAAAATTTATTATCTTAAAAAGTGGACCGGTTTAAAAAAAAACTTGAAATAAAAGTTAAATTACAAATTTAAAAAACCCCCGCGGACCGCTAAGTAAATGAAATATAAAAACTCAGAGCTGCGCGGGAATTTACTTAGCGGTCAACCGCCTCCTTTAAATAAGTAAACGGAAAATATTTTTGACGTTTTAAGGGTCGGGAGTAATTTAACTTTTTGATTCATACATACCGCACGCAGCACAACACAGATCACTTTGCTTATCAGGATTTAACCTATTCTGTATAAATTGATGTTCAATACCGTAACGTGTGGAGCCGGCACTTAAAAAGAAAAGTCCCACTGCATCTCTCTCCGTGCATGTGTAGAAGACGGCTAAAGGATAAGGACAACATGCCGTTCTAAAGGGCGAAAGGATAGCCACCTCTCGCCTTGGCCGTCGCCGAGTCATGCAGCAGGTGGGTCTTCGTGCCTTGCTTGCTGCTTGATAGTTATCTCGTCCTAATCTTTCCTAAAGGTGGTGGTAGGCGTTGTGCTGTAATTTACAAGAGAACTTGCAGCACACATCCGATTGCTCTGCACACCCCGATTGTCGGGATACAGCGTGTGGTATGTATGTATGTTTATTTTCTAATAAATAAATAATAAAAAATAAAATATTATTATTGAATATTTTTTTTAGGTTTAGCTTTAATTTTTTCAAGTTAGTTTAAGTTTGTTAGTTTAATATAATAGGTTTAGTTGCTGCCGTTTCACCGCACCTGCTGCTTCACCGTTCGGAACTGGTGTAAAACTGTAGGTCTCTTCCCTTGGCCCTTACTAGGTGGTAGGCTCGAATTGTAGCCGACTGGTTTGGTACCACCGTACTGGATGTAAGATGGCCGCATAGCAGCCTCGGTTGTGTTCTCCTCTAGTTCAGTATAGCCAGCAATCCAGGGAAGTCTCCGGTATGGCACCTACCTTCTCGGAGGTGATATTGGCTGGTCGGAGCATGCGCTTTGGCCCCTCCGACTCAGCCACCCATACCGGATAACATAAAAAAAAAAGAAGTTAGTTTTATTGATATTATATACTACACTTTCATTAGTTTCTTCTGGCAAGAGTAATAAAGTTTTCATTATAAAAAATAATGATGTTCAATATGAAATATATACATACCTATACATAATAATGTATATATGTATGTATGTATTTATGTCGTCTCCATACCACCTCTGTTCTAAGCCCGCATCACTCGGGCGGGCATTCACCTTATTGATATGAAAATAGCATTGAAAGACGTACGGGCCCTAGGCACGATTAGACCATCAATCTTGCTGGCTTATACACACAGGGGTAGGCAGAGTAGGCAGAACTATGTTATGTATCTACAAATTTGCGGGTAGGGACACCACCCAAATAACATTATGGTATTAAGACAGGCGTTATAACAGCTGTTTAATAGAGGCCCATTCTTATATTGTATTGTATTGTTTATTGATAATTCATATGACAGTTAGACTGTGCGCTCGAAATTGTTACAATTTGTTCTATCCGGTTCGATTACACCCACGAAGAAACACCGAAAAGAAACTTCGCAGGGTTTTTTTTAAATCATATTTTTACAAGTATTTAGTGACTAGCCACATAATAACACCGCCCATGGTCTATCGAAAACACAGCTTGAGAGCAAGATTTAAACAATTTTGCTGAGAGTTCTGACTACAAAGACTTACATATTAATTAAGTGAATCAGGTGTAAAGAGGTTTTGTCAAACTTTGATACCTAATTTGTATCAACATGGGCAACAAAGGCGACTAAGGGATATGACTCCCTTCTTATATTACTAGGTGGTAGGGTTCAACCAGCCCGGGTTGCTACCACCGCACTGAATGAAAGGTCGGTCGAAACGGCTATGTAAATAGTTTGTGTTTTCCGTCCAGTTCAGTGTAGCCGGCACGACCGAAGGGAATCACTGACGTGGCACCAAGTTCATCCGGCGTTATGGGCTGACATCACGGATGTTGTAGGTGATGAAGCCAACCGTGTCAGCATCAATAAAAAAAAACATAATTATGTTAGTTTATTAGGTATATTAGTTAAGGTTCTATAGTTTATTGTTTATTGTTTATTTAGCATCTATTGGCAGTACACTGCGCTCAGATTTGTCATATTTACATTGTAACATTCCGCCGGTTCGATTATCACAGCGAAGAAGAACTGACAAGAAACTTCACTGGAAATTTTTTCAATGTCCACTTAGTCTATACAAAAATGTTTGCCACTGCCTAGACACGCATGTGCTGATTTGTGACAGATGCAGCAATTCATGACAAAGTGAAAACAAATTTACTATGAAATTGTATGGACTACTGGTTTCTGTCACAAACCACCACATGTCGATATCGCATCTAATTACATTCATATCGCATCATTAATTATATTTATTTATCATGTGACTTTACAATAGCGTTAGTAAGATGCTATAAGGGTGGGACAAGAGCTCTACAGTAGTGACGCGATAGATTAATCCAATATACCACTTTAAGATCTAAAAACCTGCCGTTAGCACCAATTTGGTTTTTGGGCAGTTCTCTCCTGCGAGGGATCTGGGTTTCATAACCTGGTGTTTGGACTGGCTAAATTTTGTGCCAGCAGTTGCGGTTATACAAAAAATAAATTAAATTTTATTAATTATTAATAAATATATTTATAAAATTATTTAAATTAAATATAATTTTATTTATTATTTCAGAATTTTTTTTTTCCTATCATTTTTTTGAAAATTTTTTCATAGTAGACTATGCCCCAATATTGAAATTGGATTTGCAGTAAGTAACGCCACATTAAACCGATTCTATACATTTAATTTTTTATTGCCATTTGTTTTAATTATAATAGTAAGTAGTAATAATAAAAAATTAGATTTATTTGAATTAAAATAAAAAAAAAGAGGATTCAACCTATAGACTGGCTGTTTGGACTTGGTTTTGGCTGTTTGGATTAGCGATTTGGACTGGCTTTTTGGACGTGGTGCTGGCTGTTTGGACTACCTGTTTTGACCTGGTGATGGCAGTTTGGACAGGCTATTAGAACTGGCTGTTTTTTTTTAATGGAAAATGACACGGTTGGCTTCATGACCTACAACATCCGTGTTGTCAGCCCATATCACCGGGTGAGCTAGGTGCCATATCAGTGCTTCTGAACTGAACTGGACGGAAAACACAAACTATTTACATAGCCGTATCGACCGGCGACGTTTCATTCAGTGCGGTGGTACCAATCCGGGCGGGTTGCACCCTACCACCTAGTAAGGTAAGAAGGGATCGATCGATCTAAATCTTTATCGATTTAAATCTGTTGTTATGGCAATCTATAATTTTTCACATAGACGAGTTAGCTGCGTCTATGTTGAACTCCTATAACGATAAAAAAGGTATGGACGCCGGACTGTCAAATGCTTCTATGAGAACTAGCGTCGCCGAGTTGCGGGGAGCGGAGTGTACTTACCGATGATAAGATATTCCACTATTGTGCACACTAAACTTGGCTTTAGTGTTTTACACGTAAACACAGAGCATGCGGGCATTTTAAACAGGTGTTTGCGAACGCGGCCGATGACAGACTGACGGGCCAGCGCGCGACCGTCCAATGAAACAAGTATGCTTTTACTTATATCGTGTTACGCTAGCGAGGATAGGGTTCGGGGTCCATACCTTTTTTTATCGTTCTAGTTGAACTCGTTGTATAGAACAAAATGTAACGGCACCTCTTGTTTGAAAGTCGGGACTGCACGGCTCAGTGATACAATACTGATGCCTTGAATGGGCCGCCCGCGGTTCGATTCAGAGATAAGCAAATACTGATGCGAAGTTTTTAGCGGATCCCGATTTAGAATGATGCAGCGGAAATAATATGGAAACGTACCTATACAATTGGATACTAAAACGTGAAGATTATGGATATCTCTTTATTGAGATGCAAAGCCGAAATAAAGAAAGAAAAAACGTCCCGTTCAAGATTTGAACCTGGACCTCTGGTATTAGTCGACAATCGACAACGCGTTACCAATTTCACGTTCAAAAATTTAAGATTGAAGGAATCACTTAAGATGAGGATGTTCCGTGTGGGGCCGGTACTTAAAAAGAATAGCCCCACTGCATCTCTCCCCGTCGCATGTCGTAAAAGTCGACTAAGGGATAAGGAAATTCGTCAGCCTCGGTAGCTCAGTGGTGCGGTCAGTCGACTGTTGTTGCAATATGAGCGCGGTCAGTACTTGGGTGGAAGACCGCTCAACCGTTGGAGGCTGGCCGTGGTTCGGATTCCACATTAAACTGTAGGTCCCTTCCCTTATTACCTTACTAGGTGGTAGGGTTTATCCCGGCTGGGTTGGTACCACCGCACTGAGCGAAACATCGGTCGAAACGGCTATGTAAATAGTTCGTGTTTTCCGTCCAGTTCAGTGTAGCCGACATAAAATTAAGGGGAAGCACTGACATGGCACCTACCTAGTACACCCGGTATTATGGGCTGACATCACGGATGTTGTAGGTGATGTAGCCAAAAGTGTCAGTTTCCATAAAACAATAAAAACTTGCGCGTCACACTATAGAAGATGCAGCTGTTCGAAATTTGGAGAGAATACCTAATCGACCCGGTGGCGAAATTGGTAACGCCTTGGCGGCTCCAGGTGTTCAGGAACGAGTCCCGGTCGGGATGTCTTTGATACGTGGGAAGTACTGTTGTGTCGAGTACCTGGTTACGCCAGGAACTGTGTGTAGCGGGCTGATAACAGGGATAGAATAGAATATAACAGAAACTCGTTCTCGAACTCGTATATTTTAAATTGTAACACATTATATTGTATGTTAAATATCTATATTTTATGATATAATAAAAATTTTGATTTGATATGATTTGAACTTTTTATTGCACACAATTGAAATAAGAACAGTGTACACGACAAGAATCAAGAAATAGAGAAGTGCGCAAAGGCGGATTTATTACTGCAAGTGAGTTCTTCCAGTCAAACTTTGGGTGATGAGTATTAAATCCTATTACTTTAAGTGAGCTAAACTTGTATATACAGGGTGTCCCAGAAACCGACGATAATCCTTTAACAGGAGATAGGGCTGCTAATTACCTCTCAGAATATCTAATTTTAGGTTTAGTAAAAATGGCTTAGTTTTTGAGATATTGTCATTTTTGTAAAAATGCAAAATTTTCTCCCTGAGCTCATTTTTTTAAACGCCACAAGTACAAATGTAAGATTTTCTTAAATCTAATTTTTGTCAAATGTTCCTGAAAAGTAAGGCTTTCACACGGTATAATTTATTTTTTCATGTTTAATCCTGTTTAGTTGAAAAACGACTTAAGAGCCACATGTTAAAAAAAATTCAGCCTCATCCCTTGAGTTTGGCCATTCGCGGTGAAAAAAAAAATTACTACACTAAAGTGGCATTATGCAACAAAAATACGCCCTTCTAATGTAGTTTTTAAAATGGTACATCACTTACCGATTTGCCCAATAATTTATGAGATATTGTTATTTAACTGCAAAAAGACCTCGGAATTTGATAACTGTTCTACCAACTACGAATTGGAATAAAATAAACACTTGAAGTAATTGGTCTTTATTAACCTGGTATAGTAGATGTTCAAATTGTTTACAACCTGCACAAATGCTAGCTCGACATCTTCTCACAAATTCCCGGTTGATGCGTCGAGCAAGTACTCGATGCAAGTGCAGATACGTCCACCTATGCTATGTAAATAGTTTGTGTTTTCCGTCCAGTTGACTATAGTCGGCACGACCGAAGGGAAGCGCTGACGTGGCACCAAGTTCACCTGGTGTTATGGGCTGACATCACGGATGTTGTAGGTGATGTAGCCAACCATGTCAGTTTACATAAAAAAAAACTGAGCTACTGCCGTAATTCTTTCTTTGAGCTCTATCAAGTTTTTCACTGGTTTCCCGTAAACTTTTTCTTTTAAATAGCCCCAATAATAAAAATCTAACGGATTTAAATCCGGATACCTAGACGTCCGATCCATCTGTGGGGATATGCTCGGTCTAAAAAATTAGGCACTTCTCTAACGTTGGGCTGGGCAGCCATCATTTTGCAACCACCTCCGTATGGCCATTGGTACATCTTCTAAAAGGCTCTGAAGCTCCTGTTGCAGAAACTCAAGATAATTCGCCCGTTTAAAGTCTCTACAATTCAACGGACGTCTTGTGGCCTCCTAGCCACTTGCATCCCCACAGATAGACCGGACGTCTAGATCACCGGATTTAAATCCGTTAGATTTTTATTATTGGGGCTATTTAAAAGAAAAAGTTTACGGGAAACCGGTGGAAGACTTGACAGAGCTCAAAGAAAGAATTAAGGCAGTAGCTCAGGTTCTTTTTAATTTTTTTTTTTTTTTTTGGAAACTGACACGGTTGGCTAAATCACCTACAACATCCGTGATGACAGCCCATAACACCGGGTGAACTAGGTGCTATGTCAGTGCTTCCCTTCATTTCACAAAATTATGTAAACTGTCATGGTTGGCTACATCACCTACAACATCCGTGATGTCAGCGCATAACACCGGGTGAACTTGGTGCCACGTCAGTGCTTCCCTTCGGTCGTGCCGGCTACACTCAACTCAACTGGACGGAAAACACAAACTACATAGCATAGGTGGACGTATCTGCACTTGCATCGAGTACTTGCTCGACGCATCAACCGGGCATGAGAAGATGTCGAGCTAGCATTTGTGCAGGTGGTAAACAATTTACTTTAACAGGTTAATAAAGACCAATTAACTTCAAGTGTTTATTTTATTCCAATGCGTACTTGGTAGAACAGTTATCAAATTCCGAGGTCCTTTTGCAGTTAAATAACAATATCTCATAAATTATTGGGCAAATCGGTAAGTGATGTACCATTTTAAAAACTACATTAGATGGGCGTATTTTTGTTGCATAATGCCACTTTAGTGTAGTAATTTTTTTTTTCACCGCGAAGGGCCAAACTCAAGGGATGAGCCTGAAAAAATTTAAATATGTGGCTCTTAAGTCGTTTTTCAGCTAAACAGGATTAAACATGAAAAAATAAATTATACCGTGTGAAAGCCTTACTTTTCAGAAATATTTGGCAAAAACTAGATTTAAGAAAATCTTACATTTGTACTTGTGGCATTTAAAAAAATGAGCTGAGGGAGAAAAATTTGGATTTTTACAAAAATGACAATATCTCAAAAACTAAGCCATTTTTACTGAACCTAAAATTTGATATTCTGAGAGGTAATTAGCAGCCCTATCTCCTGTTAAAGGATTATCGTCGGTTTCTGGGACACCCTGTATATATATATATACAATTTGTTTCTCGGAAACGGCTCTAACGATTTGGATGGAATTTAGTATTTAGATAATGTTATTTTTTTTAAGTTTATCTAGATAGGCGTAGACGCCGAGCGAAGCTCGGTCGCCCAGGTACTTATTAGATTATGAGAGGAATAAAGTTATAGAGAACAAGCTGTGCCCGCGGCTCCGCCCGCTCTCATATTTCACTTCACTGCTAACCTCATAAGCCATTTAGCGTGATAGTAAGTAGCCTATAGTTGATGGGAAGAATCAAGCGATCCGTAGAATTTTGTTTTATTAAAATCGGTTCAGTGGTTCTCGAGTTATAAGCGGACAGACAGACATACACTCAGACACTCAAGACACTCAGACAGAAAGCAGACGTTGGATTTTATTATAGGTAAGGAAGGATAAGGAAGAGAAAAACTATAATTAAATATCTAATGGGAGGTATGAAACTGTAACGCCATATATGACGTCTGCGCAGCCGCGCTGAATCGAGCCAGATAGGAGAGGTGTATTTTTGATTTTTTTTCTCATATTCTCGCGGAGCCCCCACAGAGGCTCCGCGGAGCCCTAGGGCTCCGCGGAGCACACTTTGTATGGCTGTGCCATAGGTAGGTACTATACTAATCAAGTGAGTAAAAAATAGGGAAAATATTAATAATTAAAAACATATTTACTTAGACAGCCCTTTCATTGAGGGCGGTGGTGGTACCAGCCCGGGCGGGTTAAACCCTACCACGAAAAAACGTTATAACGATCTTGCCTACCATCTAGTGAGGTAATAAGGGAAGGAACCCACAGTTTTACGTGAAATACGAACCACGGTCATCCTCCGACGATCGAGCGGTCACCCAACCAAATACTGACCGCGGCCAGGTGTGCTTATGATCACGATCGACAGTCGATCGACCGCACCACTGTCATATAAACAATTCCAAAGCCCACGAAGCGGTGTTTCTCATGCGTTCTTGTTTGGCTACATGGGAATTATGTAGTGATGATATGGAGATAAAATATTTTATGTAAGATGAATTATTAATTTTTTAACCACACCGCCGCCGCCGCCGCCGCATATCACGATTATTCCTTTTAATAAAAAAATTAGTAATGATTAGTAATCATGAAACGATGATGGGATCATGTCGGTGAACGCAGGATGTATGTCCGCTTACCGGTCATACATAACTAATAGTACTGCGCCCTGTCTCACATTTAATCATACAACCTTAACGTCACACTTGTCTTGTCAGCCTCGGTAGCGCAGTGGTGCGGTCGGTCGACTGTTATTAAGCAACGCTGGGCGCGGTCAGTACTTGGATGGGTGACCGCTTGACCGTTGGATAAAAATAAAATGACTTACTTACATTCTTAACTAGTAGCATGCTTAACTGTCCATCGAGTTTTTATTACAATTTTCAATTTTTGTATGAAAAAAAAATGCGTAATTTCGATTTGAGTGATAAGGATTTTTTTCTTCTAATAATGAGTACTTTCTATTCCTGAAGTTTCTCAGGCCTATCCTGAAACATCCTGCATAATAATATGACGTAGGTAGGGATGATGCATTTGTCCATGATCCTTTGATTTAACCAGGATACATGCTGCAGTACTATACGAGTAACTAGCGGTCGTGCCGGACGTGGGCGCGTGTGCATGGCTGGCTGATGCGTGTGCGCAGCTTTTCGCGTTTCCTGCAACCCAGCCTTCGTAGCGTGGTGAATCAAGTGATAATGCTGATCGAGCAATCACATAGTTGCATTGCACTGCAATGTAGTTTGAATATTAAATCACTTTACTGGAATACCACATTTTTTTTTATGGAAAATGACACGGTTGGCTACATCATCTACTACATCCGTGATGTCAGCCCATAACACCTTGGTGAATTAGGTGCCATGTCAGTGCTTTTTTCGGGCGTGCCGGCTACACTGAACTGGACGGAAATAACAAACTATTTACATAGCCGTTTTAATCGACCTTTCATTCAGTTCATCTTATAAAAACGGACCAAGTGCAAGCCGGACTCGCGCACAGGGGTTCCGTACCAACACGTGACATGTTTTTTCTCAGCGTATGTATAATTTTATATATACCTATAAACGTATTATAATTAATTATAATACGTAATTATAATTAATTATAATACGTACGATAATTTTATTTTTTATTTTTATCGGACGACGACTGTGTCGAAATATTATGAAAAATATGTGTTTTTTAAAATCTAATGTACCTACATAATATTAAAAATAACTCAAACCAAATATTGGTATAAACAAGTATTTAATTCACCTATAATGTTATATATTTATATAACTTTATGTTTATTACGTCATATGTCCAGCAGTGGACCGCCTCTCACCCTCAAATATGGCTGAGGGAGGCGACGGCTGGCCCTGGCGTGATGCTCGTGAACGGGTGCTGTTTGTGGAGACTGGCCTGCTCCAATTGGCTCCAACATGTCATATGAATTGTGTACGCTTATAGAAAAAAAAATTTATTTGTGATATTTTTTTTAGAAATGGTGATGAGATGACTCGTACTATGTAGGCAGTGGCAAACATTTTTGTAAATTTAGACTAAGTGCACGTAAAATAAAAAGTATCCAGCGAAGTTTCTTGCCAGTTTTTCTTCGCTGTGATAATCGAACTGGCAAAATGCTAAATGTTAAATGTTAAAACTTAAAATATAACGAATCCGAGTGCAGTGTCTGACTATCATGGCAGTGCAGTGACTGACTATCATGGATGATTAATAAAGAATAAAGAATAAATGGGCTGATGATGATGTTGATGATAATGAGTAACAGAGTAAATTTAATAAAAACATACTTGTCCATTCAGGCTAAAGAACGGCTCTGACCCTATATCAAATAGTTTTGAAGTAGGTGATCGTTGGATTAAGTTAGCATGGAAAATGTACAATAATATTTTGTACCGTGTGGGGCCGGTACTTTAAAAGAATAGCCCCACTGCATCTCTCCCCGTGTATGTCGTAAAAGGCGACTAAGGGATATGACTCCCTTCTTATATTAGGTGGTAGGGTTTAGCCCGCCTGGGTTGGTACCACCGCACTCAGTGAAAGGTCGGTAGAAACAGCTATGTAAATAGTCTGTATTTTCCGTCCAGTTCAGTGTAGCCGGCACGACCGAAGGGAAGCGCTGACGTGGCACCAAGTTCATCCGGTGTTATGGGCTGACATCACGGATGTTGTAGTGATGTAGCCAACCGTGTCAGTTTCAATAAAAAAAAATTAAACACGAAACGAAACACTTCCGAGCCTAGCAACAAAATGGGGTCATATTGATGACGTCACGAAAGATGGCGTGATCCTGGGAACCGATAACATAACCGCATGCGGCATGACATTGAAGCAATGACTCCTGCGCACGATCGAAGGCGCGGCGGCGGTAGGCGGCGCGCGCGTCTTGGCTCATCGTGATGTCAAACTATGACTCCGATTTAGATGTTAACCTTGGCGTTGATCAGATATCCGTAAAACGGTTCTCGTTGCATTATGAAATCCATAAGTGATGCCCCAACTGTACTTATACATTAAGTATGCGGCTAGTGGTCGGCGCTGGCGCTGTCTTGGCTATTGATCGCACGGTCCGAGGTTCAATTCCGGTGGATATTTTTTTTTTATGGAAACTGACACGGTTGGATACATCACCTGCAACATCCGTGATGTCAGCCCATAACACCGGGTGAACTTGGTGCCACGTCAGTGCTTCCCTTCGATCGTGCCGGCTACACTGAACTGGACAGAAAAAACTAACTATTTACATAGCCGTTTCGACCGACCTTTCATTCAGTGCGGTTGTACCAACCCGGGCGGAATAAACCCTACCACCTAGTAATATAAGAAGGGAGTAATATTCCTTAGTGGCCTTTTACGACATACACGGGGAGAGATGCAGTGGGGCTATTCTTTTAAAGTACCGGTGGACATGCACCAATGAGATTATTTCAGACGGAAAAATTTACGTGCATACCTACACATGCTTCACCTTTCGGAACCAATGTATTACTATTGTTTAGTCCAGTTAGATTGCGCTCGAACTTGTCACAATTTGTTCTATCCGGTTCGATTACACCAACGAAGAAGAACCGACAAGAAACATCGCAGGGTATTTTTTTTTCATACATATTATTACAAGTATTTTAATGACTAGCCACATAATAGCATCGCTTGCAGTCTATCGAAAACACAGATCATCAACAATTTTGCTGAGAGTCCTGACTACAATGACTTATTAATTAAGTGTATCAGAGGGAGCCTTAAAACTGTAGGTCCCTTCCCTTGTCCCGTAATATCACTTTTTTTGCGGCGCTTGGCACTTTTTTAGGTGGGTAAAAAATTTATAACTCGCGACATCGCGTCAGCGTCATTTTTAAAATGAAACCTTAAGTCATTGAATTAAGGGTTAAGTTAGAGTGGCACCGGATCTGCCGGCACTCCCGGAGTGCAACTGTTAAGTAGGGTTCGGTAACACGTTTATGTCTGTCCATTCTACTAAGTTCCGCAAAATGAATGTAGGGTTCCGTAACAAATGCATGTCTGTCCGTTCTACTAAATTTAACATTTATTTCAAAATGAACGTAGGGTTCCGTAACAAATGCATGTCTGTCCGTTCTACTAAATTTTACAATTTTCAACCAAGGTCCTCCGACGGTTATTTTATAATAAAAGTAGGGTTCCGTAAAACGTTTATGTCTGTCCATTCTACTAAGTTCTGCAAAATGAATGTAGGGTTCCGTAACAAATGCATGTCTGTCCGTTCTACTAAATTTAACATATTTTTTTTTTAAGCAATGTTACGTTGTTGTTTTCACTTCTGCCGGCACTCCCGGAGTGCAAATGTGAACTATTTGATTTGATTTGATGATTTGATAAAGTTTTGTCTATTTTCCTAAATAATGGACCTAGTTTTTTATTGAGAAGACCGGTGGAAAAAAAAATTATTATATTAGGTACCTAGTTTTTGAGATAGAAAATTTTCTAATTTAGGTTTTTGTGTTGTCTAAAACATACCTTACAAACAAATCCTTGCGCAGTTTATGCACACCGAGGTGGACGAGACGAGACGTTGCACATTGCCGTTCAAATTAGGTCGTTCTTACATTGTACGTTACATTCTTACAAACTGTAAATTTTCGTTGACGCGGAAAAAGAAGTTTTTTTTTCTTTACTATATTTCATAAAAAGTCTTCCCAAATTGTATGTATTAAATTGTATCGTAATTAAACAAACATGCCTTACCATCTGTACCTAATAATAAATTATAACCTAGGCATACCCTATACCAGGTTGACATTCAATTACATTCCGCTTTTTTTCAGTGTGAAAAAGGTATATTATCCACTTAGTTCGGATCCAATATTCATTCTATTTTCGTTTAAAAACACATATTTCTCTGTCGTATAAAAAACCAAATAACTTAATTTGAAATTCTCGGATAATTTGTAACAATTGCTCAATATTTTTCTCCGTAATTATATTGCAGCGTACTGAGAAACATATTTACATAATTGCGAAGGAAGTTATTACTTCATTTTAAGGGGGTGTATAACCTGCAATTACTAAGCTGTGATTTAGGCGGTGAGCCACCTGACAGCTCTGGCGGATCCTGCGCCTCCTCCTACGCTCCTTTCGGTTGACAAGGAGGAATATGTGGTATGAGTGATGTTGTGTGGTATGTATTAGTGATGTTTTTGGTGGTTAAAAAAAATAACCAGGGTTAATATAGAGAAGGTGCTATATTAACCCTAACCTAATGTTGAGGCGGCGCATGTCGTTTTTGTTACGTTTGTATTTCCGAAAATAAAGCTTTCTTAGGTGGTTATAACATTATAACATATTATATAACAATGCTTAAAAAAACAAAAAAAAAATTTTTGAGGGAAACGAACCCATGGTCGATATCGAACAAATAAACCAACCCTACACTCTTACCACTGAGCCAGCAAATTACATAAGCGACCAAACGAATATCGGCTTCTGTTGGTTCGCTTTCGAGCCGAGTCAACCCGAGTGTTTCCGAAAGGAGCGTAGGAGGAGGCACAGGATCAGCCAGAGCTGTCAGGTGTCAAACCCGTGATTTAGGGAGTACCATAGAATTAAAAAGATAGAGCAGGGCATGAATTCTGCGAGCAGGTGAGAAATGGAATGGTGTGACACAAAAATGAAAATATTAATACAACAATTTGAACGGTGATTCTGGAGCATTGGAATTTGAAATCTAAAAGAAAGAGATCTTATCGTGAGTTCGAGAAATGTATGGGGCATTAAAATTTGTATTTTCAGATTTTGAAAAAAAAAGGCCAAACTATTCGATGCAAATATTGATAGGAATATTGGGTAGGAATTAAATTATACATGACAATTAGTTAAGAAACCTGACTATGAAAAAGTTCTTGAATGTGTTGTCTTTGGAGGATATAACCTGCACCTTCTTTAGGATTTATATAGAAAAACAATGTTGTATTAGACACTTAAATCGTTTAATATGATTGTAAGACTACATGAACGAATTTTTCATTATCTAATTTTTGGCAGTTATTTTAGTACACAATTACACATACATTTGGCACGTACTTTAAAATTTAACATTAATATTTACATTTAATTCAGTTTATAATATTTCATAAATATTTACATTGACATAAACGTACAACATCACATATACAACATTACTTAAGTAGGTATTTAATAATGTAATAACTTATCAATAAAAATACAATACAGTAAATTGCTAATCAATTTAGTTAACATTAAATTTTAATTTAATTTTGTTTTTTAAAATACCCAGTTAGTTTTAAGCCCATGAAGAGATAATTAAACCTTATTTTTAGACATAAAGACTAGCATTTTCTCTGGTATTTGATAGGCCTGATTTCGTTTTTACTTTTGTAGGAAATAATATATGAGTAATTCATTATTTAGGATTGATTATTTACTGTACAATATTTCTTACAGCTCGACCATGTTATCTGCAAAGGTGGCGGCGACACGCTATGTTTTCCCCAATATCGGGAAATTTCATGTTTAAAAAATGTATCTAGGTGGCATTGCTTTCCATGAATTAATAATCTCAATAAAAATAATACCTATTAGTCATAATTAAAATATTAACATGTTTTAATAGAAAACAATTAATTAAACAACTCGAACACGAATGGAAGATAAATGCAATACAAATATGGCAACATTGAATTATACCCGTTCTCAACATGGCGTTGTTTAGTTGTTAGTTTTTAGCCGACTTAAAAAAAGGAGGAAGTTCTATGTTCGGCTGTATGTATTTTTTTTATGTATGTTCAGCAATATCTTCCCCAATTGTGAACCGATTTCGATGATTCTTTTTGTGTTCGGTTCAGTCTAGCTCCAAGGTGGTCCCATTTTTTTTTGGTCAAGATCGGATTGGAAAGCGAGGCGGAATCGCGAGGCCGAAGGCCGAGCGATTCCGCCGAGTACATTAATAGCAAATAAAAATTACTAAAACACTGTGAAATAAAAAACTATTTAAAAAAATAGAAAAATCGCCTTCAAAAATGTATGAAATAAAAAAATTTAAAATCGAACCTTAGAGTTGAAGGCGGTGGTGCTAAAGCAAGCAAAAATAACCGACCGCCTTCAACTCTAGGGTTCGATTTTTAATTTTTATATTTCATACATTTTTGAAGGCGGTTTTTTCATTGCCAAGATAGAGCCATCAATCACACGTTCTTTATTTGAATCGATTCGGAAACCACTCAGTGCAAACTAAATACTGACTGTGTGTTTGTCGAACTTCAAAAATTACGTTTGAATTATGCATTTGAACCGTTCCATCAACAAGTTTGATTGACTATCGCGCCGGGGATGATGTTGAGGAAGAGGCGGTTCGACGAACAATTGCGGCGACTCATTCGCCGATTTCTTCACAACACAGACAGCTGCGCCAGTCGAGAGACTGCGGAACGCGCCAGCAGCAGTAGCGGCTTCGATGCCGCTCGCCCCCAGCCAGCAGTTGGTCACTGCGACCGTCCTAACCTAGGGCGGACAAAGTGACCGCTCTTCGTCACCAGCCTACCGGCCACGGTGACTGCCCTATTTTATACAGAGTGTTGTAACGGCCACTACATTAAATTTAGGAAATGATTATTGGGATCAATAGTAACAAGAAAGTCAAATAACTTTTTCTTTAAATAAAAAGTTACAGTTTTCATACAAACTAATTGATTAATTTAGTGTAAACAGGATCTAATGTTCCACACGAACGTGGGAATGAAAGGCGCGCGGTGAGTGAGCGAGCAGGGATGAGTGCGCGTAGAAAGAGAATCGCGACGGCGGCGGTGGCGCGGCGTGAGTTTTTCGCCCCCGACTACACTTGACGAAAACATAAATTTCAAAAATTTATTTCTGCAGTACTAGACACTTCAGAGAAAAACTTACAAAACTACTTACTTTTTTGTTTCGAAAAAAAAACATGAGGATAGCGCTGGCGAAATTAATGTACTGGCCGTTACAACATCCTGTACCTATAGGGCGGACAATGTGACGGCAGGCCTCGCGCGGTTTACCGGGCAAAAAAGACCGGTTGCGGTGTGATAGTCTTCCGACTAATACATTTTTCCTTTTGCAGATTCCAGATTCCAGATACACCTAATTTAGTCGGTCCTTACTTTGTATTTATGCATGATATATCTAGATTCTGGTAGCGTGTTAAAAAGGTCTTACATACAATTCTAGAACTGATTAGTGCATCTGCTTCGGAACTTACTTTGATTCCATAAAACATAATTTCAAAGTCAGGTAACTCAGGTTACCTGACTTTTAAATTATGTCGCGCTGAAAGTATGTGAAAAAGGTTTCCAGATCCATCTTTGCCTACCCCTACGGCCTTTTCCAGCGACCCCAATTCGCCTGCAAGCCGGACCGGCACTTCTTCTAGGGGGTAACATTTTTCTGTGCTTGAGACTCCAAGCCACATTGTGACAAAAATCAAATGTGTGAAAAAAAAATCAATGTGACAAAACATCCCGACAAAAAAGCTATCGCTTTTTTGTCGGGATTATTCATTTACCCCCGGGAGGGGTCGGTCCAGAGTTTGTCAAAAGAAAATCACACGAAAAAGCTGAGAAGATAAAAATAATGCTTATTATAATCAAAACTCCTGCTCAACTCCTCGGTATGCCCATGACTCTAAGATCAGTTCTTTACATAATTTTTGGAACTTAATAGTAAAAAAAAAGCCCCAGTTGCACTCCGAGAGCGCCGGCAGAACTGAACACTTTTTGTATTTCCGAAAATAATTCTTAGGTGGTTATAAAAAAAACTAAACAACCTAAAAAAATTTAAACACCGTAACATTGCTTAAAAAAGAAAACAAAAGAAAAAAACAAAAAAAATTTGAGAGATTCGAACGCATGGTCAAAAAATACAAATCCTACACTCTTACCATTGAGCCACGAAATCCCATAAACGATCAAACGAATATCGGATTCCCTTGATTCGCTTTAGGCTTTACTGTCACTGAGAGACGAACAGAATTGATCCCGAGCCACTCGTAACTTAACCCTTAATGCAATGACTTAAGGTTACATTTTAAATAATAAAAATAAATCTGACGCTTTTCGCGATCTGACGCGAGTTTAACATTTTTTACCCACCTAAAAAAGTGCCAAGCGCCGCTAAAGAAGTTTTCACTTCAAAAAAGTTGCGTGTACTTATGTAAGCGCGTTAGAAGTTATACTTCTTTGGCGTGACCTTCCCTCCCCTACCTCCCCCTCCCTTCTACAAATACCTACATACAAATAATTCGTATTTCGTGATAATAAGCGGCGGGTGGCCGAGTGGTTTGGGCATCGGCTTCTCATGAGAGAGGTCCGCGGTTCGAATCCGGTCGGCATGTACCGATGAGTTTTTTCTGACGAAAAAATTTGCGTGTAAGCCGTCAAGTTCGTGCGCGATTATGGGCGTAATACTCAAGCAAGTCACTTGTGTATAGAGTTTTCGATCTATTAAATCGTAAATATTATTTGGGTAAAGGTTTTAAGTAAGTTGCGACTTAGTATACTCCTATTTTATGTTTTTTATGTTTTGCGCGTGCGGCGAAAGTCAAGTAGCCTATATTAAACTTAAGAACAGTACAAGTCCGGCACTGACAAGAGTAGAACACAGTCGAGGCTGCTATGAAGCCATACTTCGTCGAGTACAGCGCCGAGCCATCCGTCTTGTTGGTGACCCAAACTTACAGATGGTTTGGAGTCTCTGAGTCACAGACGATTTGTAGGTTCGCTTAGTCTGTTTTAACAGATACTATCACGGACGCTGCTCTGCGGAACTAGCATCCCTTATTCCCTGCCACCCGTCCTACCTCCGCATGACTCGTCGCAGAGAGACTCAGCACCATTTTGTTGTTGACATTGGGCTTTTGAGAACCCATCGGTTCTCTAAATCGTTTCTTTGTCGCACCGCTAGGGTGTGGAACGGTCTTCCGGCGAGTGTGTTTCCCGATTCCTTTAACCTGGGTGTCTTCAAGCGTCGTATTAACAGGCTAGACAGCCTAGCAACAGTCCGCAAATCTGCTGGCATGACACCTAAC
Organism: Nematopogon swammerdamellus; assembly: GCA_946902875.1. Lineage (NCBI taxonomy): Eukaryota > Metazoa > Arthropoda > Insecta > Lepidoptera > Adelidae > Nematopogon > Nematopogon swammerdamellus. Next base: position 13,657,871 of record OX336359.1, read on the forward strand.
TGAGCGTGGTTTCGCGAGGAGAGGTGTTTTTGGCTCTGTCGAATGCACCATTGGTCTCTCGGCACAGTCACCCATGTTGGTTTACATAAAAACAATTACTTAGTCGAGTACGGTGGTAACAGGATTATATGGGGCCCTAGTTCTTGTACATATCGGCAAGGACCTTCTCCATAGGAGTCTGGCCGATGGTTCTGGCGAAGAACGCCAGCTCGACCTGGTGCGGTGGCGCGTGGCGGAGCAGCGGCAACAGCAGGAGGAGTCTACCGAAGCGCGCAGGCGCGGCGCTGTGGCTGGTGCGGGCGTGCGTCATCAGCATTACTGCAAGATCAGATCAGCATTACCGTGTGGGGCCGGTACTTTAAAAGAATAGCCCCACTGCATCTCTCCCCGTGTATGTCGTAAAAGGCGACTAAGGGATATGACTCCCTTCTTATATTACTAGTTGGTGGGGTTTCACCCGCCCGGGTTGATACCACCGCACTGAATGAAAGGTTGGTCGAAACGGCTATGTAAATAGTTTGTGTTTTCCGTCCAGTTCAGTGTAGCCGACACGACCGAAGGGAAGCACTGACGTGGCACCTAGTTCACCCGGTGTTATGGGCTGACATCACGGATGTTGTAGGTGATGTAGACATCCGTGTCAGTTTCCATAAAAAAAAAAGAAGAAAGAATTTCACATCCACTTGCACCTGTTCTTCTTCTTCCCTTCTGTTCTCTTTCTTTCTTTATGGAACCTGACATCATAGGCTACAGCACCTGATACGCCCGTGATGTCAGCTCACACACCTTGGTGAACTAGATGCCATGCCAGTTCCTTTTCGTCGTACCGAATATTCTGAACTGGACGGAAAACACGAACTGTTCACATAGCCTTATAGGCGGACCTTTCATTCAGTGCGGTTATACCAATCCGGGCGGGTTAAACTCTACCACCTAGTAAAGATAAGGGAAGAGACATACAGTTTTATGTGGAATCCGAACCAGGGTCAGCCTCCAACGGTCGGACGGTAATGCCTCTAGGTTCTGACCTCGCCCGGGTGTGCCTAAGATCATCAACGGCAGTCGACTGATCGCACTACTGAGGCTGACCTTCGTTTTGGTCGTGATGGATAGATAGATTGAGCTGGACGGAAAACACGGACTATTCACATAGCTTCGACCATACTTTCGTTCAGTGCGATGGTATCAGGGATGTTGCGGATGCGATTTATTTGACATCCGCGGATACGGATGCACATGCGGATTTTTGGACGCTCACATCCGCGGATGCGGATGCGGATGCGGATGTTAACAAGATTGCTTGAAGAGCCAGTTAGTTGAAGTCCTTGAATAAAGGAGATTATGCTTTTAATATCTTTTATTGATAAATCAATTTTTAGTAAGAAAATTTCAAGATTGGGCTATTAACTTTATGAATAACATTCACTTCTGGGACACTATATTTCGCCGCACTATATACAGTGGAAGTGGATTACTCGAGTCGGAAATTCAACTTAGAAGACGCGTCGTCGCGCGTGTTTAGACACGCATGCATGCATACACGAAACGTGACGGAATGAAATGACGCAATAATAATGGAAAACAAAGTCGTCAGCACTGCACTGCACCGTCGCACAGCATATTCCCTTCCTATTGGTCAATTGCAGCGCGCGCCACTCGCGGACTCCGCCCAATTTCATTCAAGTCTCAACCTGCACTACATCCGCATCCGCATGAGTTCCGCATCGATTTAATGCGGATGCGAATGCAGATGCGGATGGCAAAATCAATGCGGATGCTCCGCATTTACGGATGCGGATGCGAATATCCGCAACATCCCTGGATGGTATAAATGTGGACGTGTTAAACCATGTAGTAAGATAAGGGAAGAGACATACAGTTGTATGTGGAATCCGTACCGTGTGGGGCCGGTACTTTAAAATAAAAGCCCCACTGCATCTCTCCCCGTGTATGACGTAAAGGCGACTAAGGTATATGACTCCCTTATTATATTACTATAGGTGGTAGAGTTTAACCCGCCCGGGTTGATACCACCGCACTCAATGAAAGGTCGGTCGAAACGGCTATGCAAATAGTTTGTGTTTTCCGTCCAGTGTAGCCTACACGACCGAAGGCACCAAGTTCACTCGGTGTAATGCGCTGACATAACGGATGTTGTAGGTGACGGAGCCAACTGTGTCCATAAAAAAAAATTTAGGCCAGTCTCACAGCCCCACAGCCGATCGTGCACCCATCTAGGTTCTGACCGCGCCCGGGTGTGCTTATATTGGTTAGTTATAGGAAAGAAAATAATACCTTGAGCTTGATCTTGCAAGTTCTCGATTTGCAGCGGGTCCTTCAGACCGCGCGTTTCTGAAATCAGTACAAGAAGTCGATGTTAGCGAACATTAAACAATATCCACCGCGTAGTTCATTCATCCTGAGGTCTGACCTTTCGCAAAATTTAAAGACCCGTATGTATGACCAGTGTGTCCTCCCGGTTGTGACGTACGGGTGTGAAACGTGGACTCTGACGGTCGCTGTTGTCCAAAGGTTGAAAGTTGCCCAGCGAGCAATGGAGCGAGCCATGCTGGGAATATCGCTACGTGATATGGTGCGCAACGAGGCAATCCGCCGACGCACCAAAGTAGTCGATATTGGACACCGGGTGGCAAAGCTCAAGTGGCAGTGGGCTGGGCAAGTTAGCCGAAGAGACGATGACCGTTGGAGTAACCGTGTCGTACACTGGCGGCCGTGGACAGGAAAACGGAGTGTGGGAAGACCACCCGCCAGGTGGGACGACGACATCAAGTACGTCGGCGGAAAGCAGTGGTTCCGTATCGCTGAAGGCCGGGAGGACTGGAGGAAAATTGGAGAGGCGTATGTCCAGCAGTGGACGCTTACACGCTGACTGACTGACTGACCGCGTAGTATCGACGAGACCATGTGAACAAAAAGAAATGTTTATTTTCCGGAAGCTGACTTGGTTGGCTAGACTAATGACGTCAGCCCATTATCAGCGTCAGCGACGAGTGAGGAGCTCGCTCTCCAGCCAGGGGTCCACGAGAGCCGGCAGTTATATGACTTGAAGAGGACTATAGCCTTCATGCAGGCGAACTCCGCAGGGTCGACGAGCACGGCACGGTAGAGTGACAAAACTCGCGCAGTCTCCGTAGCAGCGACGAGTGAGGAGTTCGCTATCCAGCCAGGTGTCCACGAGAGCCGGCAGTTACCTGACTTGAAGAGGACTATAGCCTTCATGCAGGCGAACTCCGCAGGGTCGACGAGCACGGCGCGGTAGCGGGACAACACCTCGCGCAGTCTCCGTAGCAGCGGTGAGTGAGGAGCTCGCTATCCAGCCAGGGGTCCACGAGAGCCGGCAGTTACCTGACTTGAAGAGGACTATAGCCTTCATGCAGGCGAACTCCGCAGGGTCGACGAGCACGGCGCGGTAGCGGGACAACACCTCGCGCAGTCTCCGTAGCAGCGACGAGTGAGGAACTCGCTCTGCAGCCAGGGGTCCACGAGAGCCGGCAGTTACTTGACTTGAAGAGGACTATAGCCTTCATGCAGGCGAACTCCGCAGGGTTGACGAGCACGGCGCGGTAGCGTGAAAACACTCGCGCAGTCTCCGTAGCAGCGACGAGTGAGGAGCTCGCTATCCAGCCAGGGGTCCACGAGAGCCGGCAGTTACCTGACTTGAAGAGGACTATAGCCTTCATGCAGGCGAACTCCGCAGGGGCGACGAGCACGGCGCGGTAGCGGGACAACACCTCGCGCAGTCTCCGTAGCAGCGACGAGTGAGGGGCTCGCTCTGCAGCCAGGCGTCCACGAGAGCCGGCAGTTACCTGACTTGAAGAGGACTATAGCCTTCATGCAGGTGAACTCCGCAGGGTCAACGAGCACGGCGCTGTAGCGGGACAACACCTCGCGCAGTCTCCGCAGCAGCGACGAGTGAGGAGCACGCTCTGGTGCCAGGGGTCCACGAGAGCCGGCAGTTACCTGACTTGAAGAGGACGATAGCCTTCATGCAGGTGAACTCCGCAGGGTCGACGAGGACGGCGCGGTAGCGGGACAACACCTCGCGCAGTCTCTGTAGCAGCGATGAGTGAGGGGCTCGCACTGAAGCCAGGGGTCCACGAGAGCCGGTAGTTACCTGACTTGAAGAGGACTATAGCCTTCATGCAGGCGAACTCCGCAGGATCGACGAGCACGGCGCGGTAGCGGGACAACACCTCGCGCAGTCTCCGCAGCAGTGACGAGTGAGGACCTTGCTCTGAAATCAAGGTTCCGTCATCAGTATGAGGTACATTGGAGGTTGTTGAGGTACAATGGAACTTGACGTTGTTTATACCTACTCTCTAAATATAGCTTTATTTTGTCTATTTTGTCATCTGTTATCTATCTGTTGTACATAATTTTTTTATAAGATTCAAATAAGTAACTATATATGTAAATGTAATACCTGTAGTTTCAGGAAATTTTTATTATTCAAAAATTTAGTATACATCTTATAAGAGTAATAAATTAAAATTATTAAATAAACTTAAACTAACTATCAAATAAAATAAAAAACTATAACTAAAAACTACTAAAAACTAAAAAACTTAACTACAAAATAAAATATAAACCTATAACCAATACAAAACTTAATAACCCTCCTCCAGGTGTGACGATGTGGGCACTGTACCGAGGACGCTAGCGGCGTTGCCTCGCTGGATGGCCACACTGATACGCTGCCTCAGGAACTCGAGCGAACGTTGTTCTCCTGAAGCAGCGTACAGGGACATCCCGATGTCTTTCGCGAGCCGCTTTGCCTCCTCAGACCATGCCCCCATCGTCTCCACCGAAAATGCGGCGAAGATGTGCTGGTGTGCCACCGAACTGTATTTGGTGTGCTTGTGGCGGGCTGCAGTTTCAGCGGCTGCGCCGGCGCGCTTCGAGCATGCCTTAACGTGACTGCTGCACAGAGTATCGGCGCAGGTAGCATCCCACACCAGTGACTTTCCCTCACGCCACGGGATGATGGTCATGCCATCTGGACGCTTACCATCGTCCCGGAATAGGCCCACTGGCTCCAGAGTTGAGGGAAAGCCGGCTGATACGAGTGATCTTTTTAATATGTCGTTGAGCATATGGTGACGTGGGATTCTACCCGCGCTCTTCTGGCAGCATAACCCGTGGTGCCCGAATTCGTCAGCAGTATCGCCACATACACACCTGTGGAGAGCATTTGTTTTAGCGCCAAGACGCAGGGCATGCCCGTTGTTGGCGAGGGTATAGCATGCAACCAGGACCCGGACTCTCTCTCACGCAACGCCAAAAGGCGCGCCTCGTCTGCGGGTGTTTTTTTTTCCAGTGAATCAAATATTTTTTCAATGATGGGTTTATCCCATATTTTCTGACTATTAGGTTCGCTGGGGGCATCGGTGCAGGAGGATAAATTCTTCCAGATCTCAAAAGCCTCTGTTTCACCGATCATTGGCTCCTCGGTGTTCTGTTTGGTTTTAGCGAGAATGTCTGTACAGAGAGTGCGGGTGCTGTGAACGGATGATAAGTATGCCGGTGTGCAAATATCAACCAATTTTCTAATGCCCAAACCACCGTAACTTATTGGAAGCGATGCTTGTGTGAAATTAGTTAAATGTATATTTAAAATGTTATTTAATGAATGTTGAATGATGTGGTCAAAATCGTGAAGAAGTGCATATGTCCAGGTAGGCGTGGTGCGCAACAAGTATGTGATCCTAGGGACTGAAAGGCAGTTCCTTAACAAAAAATATGCAATATGCGGATGAATTGTTTGCAATCTTTCAGTCATAGTTTTAAGAACAGTAAATTTTTTTTCCAACTCTGATTCAGTGGCTTCTTTAAAAATAGGTGCACCAAGAATGGTGAAATCGTTTCTGTTGATAATTTTAATGTCAGGTGCCAGATTACGAAATGAATTTACTATTGTGTGATTAGTGGAGTGATGAAAAAATAATTCACATTTAGAGGGATTGATTTCAAGACCAAGATTCTTTGATTCCCGTAAAAGTTTTTCAAAGTCGGAGAGTACTGATTCCGGGTCACCTCCTAATGTACCATCGTCGAGGTACCAGACGTTCAACTCACTTGTTAATGTTTCGATGAGAGGATGAATGACCATACTAAATCCAGCGGGACCCAAAGGGTCGCCTTGTTGACAACCAACCTCTGACGAAATAACGTTATCACCGTAAAATAACGCAGATGGTGTGGCATAACATTGCCACATGTATGCATATATAAGTGGTGCTTTATTCTTGATAGCCTGTAGTAGACAATCTCGCTCTATTGAGTTAAATGCATTTTTGTAATCTATTTTTAGTAATACAGTTGTATCTGCATGATGGCTTGAAATGAATTTTCTGGTGGCATGAACGGCTGCTTCACAACCACCTTTTGTTGCAAAACCTAACTGAATTGGACGAAAATTTGAGCCTGTTTCAGAACTGATAGAGTGACATGATAATTTAGAAGCCAATCGTCTAAAGACATTACCGACTGCGATTGGGCGCAAACCACCATCCTTTTTTTTTAAAGCACAAAGTGAAGCACCATACATGTACTTCGTACATTGTGAGTTAATTCCGCCGGAAAGCATCATATTAATCAATGATGTGATCGAGTGGAGTAATCTCCCTCCTGCAGCGCCTGCTGAAAATGACACAAGATCCTTCAGGTGTTGTGGTCTAATACCATCTAAACCTCCGGCTGAGCCATTAGGAAAGTTCTTAATACAGTATAAGACATCATGTGCTTCTACTTTGAGATGTTCATCATCAGATTTAGGAGGCTCCGGAAGCTGGAGTGGCCTGGAAGGCTTCGGATGTTTTGACTGCAGAACACGAAGGGTTTCCGCGTCACATGGTGCAAAATCATCATTAGATGAAAGCACACGAACAGCGCCTCTTATGTCGCCATCTGCAACCTTACTTTCAACCCTCTTACTGAGACTAGTTGTTCCTGCGACGTAGTTTGAGCTAGCATTCATGAACTGAGGGTTCGTAATATTTTCCTTTATGGCAACAGAAATGGATTTATGTTTTGTGGAAGGGACTCTCAGCACGGAATAAGAATAGAGAAACAGGTTATGCCAAGCATCTATGGAGTTGGATTCGATACATTTGTCTATAATATTGGTCAATTTGTCCGCAGCACAAATTCTTGCGCCTTTTGGGATCCGTTTTAGGACTTTAACATTTTGTCGGCAGCTAGATAACAAGGCATCAAATGAATCTACACCTGTGCGTGGAGCGTCTGAGGCCGATTCAAGTGGGTTTATTAAAACAAGACATTTGTCTGCGTGTGCCTTTGATACGTGGATACGCAAACCTCTGGCACCTTTGAAGCCCTGTCTGTGGCAGTGTGGGCATTCTGCAAGCTGAGTCTGACTGTTTTGCGACGTTTGTGAAAGAACTGAGCATAGTTGACAATACCAATTAATACCTGATTTACCTCTGTCCTCAACTTCAGACTCCGTTAGGTTGACGCATACTGCATGGAACCATTTATTGCAACCAATGCACAGGATGTTGCAGTCCTGTCGCCCATCTGGATCACTGGATATCCCACAAGAGCAGTCGGTGGACATCAGCACTTTGGTTAATGGGTGATATATGATTGACGATCGGAGGAGGGTTAATACTTATGTTAAAATTACAAGAAATACCTATAAACAGAATACAAAAAAAAAATCCTAATTAATTAAAACTAACTTATAAAATATTTATTAAACTTATAAAATATGAAGCAGCAAGTCTTGGTATATTTCCACGTGTAGTTTGTGCGGATAATGCGCACCCGTGGCCGAGCCTGAGTTGATGCAGAACTGATGTAGCGTCAGCGACTCCACGACGGCCCCACTCCCGTGGGGCCGCGACTAAGGCAGGTGCGGAACTGGCCGGCTATCACCACGTTTTGCTCCAGGTGCGTTGTGTTCTGGTCACAACATGGACGTCACTGGCCGGAGTCTTGACATATTGCTCCTTGGTGCGCAAGATACACGTGCAGAGGCTGTTTTGGATGCGTCCGGGCAGCAGCAACTTCTATAACTTGCCCGTCAGACAGCTGGAGCGGTACGGGATGTTTAGGTCTCTCAGCACGTTGAAGATCGATGTTGTTGGGCCGTGCTCGATTTCTTATCTCCGAAATATAAATATTTATTAAATTTTCATTATGTAGAGAAAATGCATCAACTTCTATAACTTGCCCGTCAGACAGCTGGAGCGGTGCGGGATGTTTAGGTCTCTCAGCACGTTGAAGATCGATGTTGTTGGGCCGTGCTCGATTTCTTATCTCGGAAATATAAATATTTATTAAATTTTCATTATGTAGAGAAAATATTTTTCCATGCTGTCAGTCTGACAGTTATCTTTTCTTTTTTCTAATATAGCTTAGTTAATTAAAGGTGTAGGTGACCGCTAAGGTAAAAAATTGGTTGTCTGTAAAGTCGGTTTACGGACGATAGTTTTACGTGATATCGTCATAAATTTCTGCTGCCCTGGTACTTTAGAACCAGAGAGATAAATGTGTACAAGCCGACGCTTGGGCCGATTGTGCCTCTCTATCGCTTGTTACGCGCTCTCGCTTGCACACACAGGCTCAGATGGAACGTGACACTTTTTCGTGCGTGCAGCCGGTGTTCATCAATTTATAAAACGCGACGTTATCACGTCAAAAATAAATTTCATCTTAATTAACTAAACGGAAATTATTTTTCACTTCTTAAATATTGTTGAATGTCGATGATTTTTTCCAATTCATAATGTATATTAGTTAAACTTGATGAAGCTCACCTTGGTCAGGCTGATCGGATCCGAAAAGTGCAGTACCGGCTGCGTCCAGTGGCAGACACCACTGTATAGCGTTGAGGAGGAATAGTTCGGACCAGGCTTCTTCTAGGAGTATCACCTGAAAAGTCAAATGCATTAATATAACCGTTTGGTACAAACTGTTAGAGATTTCAAAGAATAGAAACAGTTCTTTACTTAATATATTTAGCACCTGAGAGCAAATTTTCCTTGCCGCTTGCCCCTTACTAGGCTCAAATTGTATCCTACTGGGTTGGTACCACCGTACCGGATATAAGATGACCGCATAGCAGCTTCGGTTGTGTTCTCCTCTAGTCCAGTATAGCCAGCAATCCAGGGAAGTCTCCGGTATTGCACCCACCTTATCGGAGGTGATATTGGCTGGTCGGAGCATGTGCTTTGGCCCCTCCGACTCAGCCAACCATACCGAATTACTTAAAAAAATTGCTGGGAATATCGCTACGTAATATCCGCCGACGCACCAAAGTAGTCGATATTGGACACCGGGTGGCTTAGCTCACGTGGCAATAGGCTGGGCACGTCAGCCGAAGAGACAACGACCGTTGGGGTAACCGTGTCATACACTGGCGGCTGTGGACAGGAAACGGAGTGTGGGAAGACGACCCGCCAGGTGGGACGACAACATCAATTACGTCGGCGGAAAGCAGTGGCTCCGTACCGCTGAAGGCCGGGAGGACTGGAGCAAAATTGGAGAGGCGTATGCCCAGCAGTGGACGCTTACACGGTGACTGACTGACTTCCTTATGTGCTGTAACTTGGAGCAATGTGATTGGTCCTATCTATAAACAATCATCAATGGTTCTATTAAATGACGGATCCTCTGTCACCAAGAATGTTGGTGGATGAGTTCTCAACACCTCTTGTCATTAGCTCTTCCATCGGTCATCCCGTATCCCCCTTCGCCAAGATATACTCTTTTCTGTGGGATGAGTTGACCAAAGAATGCTCTCCCCATGCATGTCGTAAAAGGGGACTAAGGAATAAGGACAAGATGCCGTGCTAAAGGGCGACAGGCTCGCTACCTCTCACCTTGGCACGGTATTTCCACCGATTTATGCAGCAGGTGGGTCTTCGTGCCTTACTTGCTGCTTGATAGATTGAAACTTGTTCGAACACTTTGCGAAACGTGGTGATCGGTGTTGTGCTGTAATGTACCAGAGTTCTTGCATCACAACACCGATTACTCTGCTTACCTCGATTGTCGGGATTCAGCGTGTGTGACATGTATGTTTGTATGTATTTATTTCTACCCAAAATGTACTTATTTATAATCATGGTTTAAACATATAACCTGAAATGCTGGTAGAGTAGCCCCGAGACCTCACCTGATCCCTGAAGGCAAGGCTGGCGAAGGAAGGTAGGTTCTTGGCCCACTTGACAGCCATGAAGAGCAGGCGAGCCGCCGTCTCCGCTGCGCTCTCCACGGCGATTGGTCTGCAGGGTTCACATCACGGTATACTCGTATGATGCACTGTATGATATGGTGTTATGTACTGTAGTTAACATCACGGTATACTCGTATGATGCACTGTATGATATGGTGTTATGTACTGTAGTTAACATCGCGGTATACTCGTATGATGCTCTGTATGATATGGTGTTATGTATGTTAACATCGCGGTAATACTCGTATGATGCTCTGTATAATATCGTGTTATGTACTGTAGCTAACATCGCGGTATACTCGTATGATGCTCTGTATGATATGGTGTTATGTACTGTAGTTAACATCGCGGTAATACTCGTATGATGCTCTGTATGATATAGTGTTATGTACTATAGTTAACATCACGGTAATACTCGTATGATGCTCTGTATAATATCGTGTTATGTACTGTAGTTAACATCACGGTATACTCGTATGATGCTCTGTATGATATCGTGTTATGTACTGTAGCTAACATCGCGGTATACTCGTATGATGCTCTGTATGATATGGTGTTATGTACTGTAGTTAACATCACGGTATACTCGTATGATGCTCTGTATGATATGGTGTTATGTACTATAGTTAACATCGCGGTAATACTCGTATGATACTCTGTAGGATATGATGTTATGTATGTATGTATAGTTTTAAATTATTTGTACAAGTACTTATACAAATAATTTAAAATTTAAAATTATTTTTAAACCAAAAATATGTTATTTAAATTATTTAAATCACTTATAATGTGCCTTAAATAATCATAAAATCTAACTTTAAAAGAATTTACATAAATATCAATAGATGGGGATAAAGGACTCACCTGCATGGCCCACAAGGTGGTGAGTAGCCGAGAGATGGCGCTGGAGGGGAGTAGGATGCAGAGTCCTCCTCATTGGTCACGTCGATACTGTCATCTGGGGACAAATCCACATTTATTTATTTATTTAAAAAAACATAATATTATTTGACGGGATTTTGATAAAACGTCTTTGGGCTCGGGTAAGGGGATGCGACTAAAAATTTTTTTTACTTTTTTTGTACTTTGCGACGCTTAGTACTCAGCAACCAGACTACGTACAACAATTCTAAATATGTCGGCTGAAAGATCCATCTAACGACTTCAAATACTTGATACATTTTTATTTTGTCATTCCATCCCTTCTGGCCCAAATCAGCCCTTCAAGTTGGCATGTTTTGAAAAATGCGAAAACACGCAAACTTCAAACACCTCTCGCGCTTTAGCCGTTAAAGCTGCATGATCGAGACAAACTCTAACAAACAGACAAAGGTTTTAACTTTATTCAATACGTCAAACAAAACCTTGTAGGAAGCCTAGATGGGTCAATATGGGCTACCAAAGTTGAAAAATTATCTTACGAAAAAATTGTTTCAAACTTTGCAAACATCAAATTCACGAACTAAGTTTGATGGTTGCATATGTACATGCAGACTTCCTCGATTTTTGTACCGCGCGTGTGGGGCCGCCGTACCTACTTATTTTATTTTACATTCCCACATTTAAATATTATTATTTAACATGATTACTTTTGGATTACTTAGGTACCTAATTTTGTAAAATATTTTTGAAGCAATAAAGCATTTCTATTTGAATATTTGACAGTGTCATCTAACGGTCAGTAGTGAAACTTTTTAGTCGCTTCCTGTGGGTGTTTCCTTCTCAGCGAGTTAACTACGTTCGACGTAAGTTGAGCTTCTTACCGCTAGGTGGCGCTATTTTTATATTTCACACTCTAGGTTTTATGATTTGATTTGAGATTTTTATAACTGAAGGACTTTAAACTTTATTGCAATATGGATTTCATTATAACCTGTCTTCCGTTTTTACCCGACTACGGCGAGGCTAAAAGCAGGTGATGATTTTATGAAACTCAACGTCAAGCGGGAACCAGGGAGTAGGCCAGTTTATAAGGAGGACCCAGGGAAAAATAAGAAAAAAAAATCGGAATTTATTTTTTTAGAAAAAAATTTTTCTGAATATTTTTTTGATAAAACTACATTTTACCAAAAAAATATTCAGATTTTTTTTCTTAAACTGGCCTACTCCTTGGTTCCCTCTTGACGTAGAGTTTTGGGACACGGTGTATATGTATGAATTTCTGTATGTGTGCGTATATGTACAGTTCCCGACGACAAATAATGCGTGTCGAGATTTAGAAAGAGACAATCAGCCTCGCGGCATTAAGCTCGCCTATTGTGCTTAATTTGTTTAAATTGGTGTTCAATAAAGAATGCATACATACATACATACATTATTTGCTGCCGGTAACTGTATGTACTATGCATGCACGTAGGTAAGTACCCGAGAGTAAGTAATGTACATCCTGTCTGACTAAGGTGAAATTTTACATCCTTCCTCCTTCCTTGCCTATAATAAAATCCAACGTCTGCTTTCTATCTGTCTGAGTGTCTGTCTGTCCGTTTATAACTCGAGAACCACTGAACCGATTTTAATAAAAAAAAATTCTACGGATAGCTTGATTCTTCCCATCAACTATAGGCTACTTACTATCACGCTAAATAGCTTATGAGGTTAGCAGTAAAGTGAAATATGAGAGCGGGCGGAGCCGCGGGCACAGCTTGTAATTTACATAAAATAAATCAAACTGATACATCAATGATATGATACATCTGTCAGAGAGAGCGTAATTTTACTTTGAAATCAGCCCTAAAGAAGGCAACAGAAACTAAAAGGAAGCACTGGCGTGAAAGTTTAAAAAATTGGACGACAGTTGTTCAATTTGTTCTACTGGTTGAACAAATAGTTGAACATGTTGGTAGTTCACTTAGGTAGTTCCGTCACGCAGGAGCAGGCTGTAAACGGCTTATGATGTAACCAACCATGCCAGATTCCAACCACACTAACCGTCACTATCCGTATGCGCGCTGCCATGCGCAACCGCCGCGTCCCTGCTCGAGTCGGGCTGCGGCGGTGTGAGGCGGGGCGGCGGCGGCGCGGGGGCGGGCAGCGCGTGAGGGTAGTGCGGCGAGAGAAGCGGGTAGCGGCCGGGCGAGAGGGCCATGGCGAGCGACACTGGCGGCCTGTGGGGAGAAGCATTTAATTCATCAAGTTCATGTTCATCAAGTTCAAGTTAATCATGTTCAAATTCATCAAATTCATCAAATTCATCAAGTTCAAGTTCATCGAATTCGTCAAGTTCAACTACGTCAAGTTCAAGTTCATCGAGTTCAAATTTGTCTAGTTTAAGTTCGGTCAAATCAAGTTCCTCTAGTGCAAGCTTGTTCAAGTTTATGTTCATGAGTTTGTCAAGTTCAAGTGCGTCCAGGTCAAATTCTTCTAGTTTCAGTTCCTCATGATTAAGTTTGTTAATTTCATGTTCATCAACTTCAAGGTCGTTAAGTCCAAGTTCGTCAATTTCATTTTGTTCAAATTTGTCAAGCTCATGTTCATCAAATTCATGTACATCAAGTTCGCTAAGCTCGGGTGGCGGCGGCGTCGACGCGGGGGCGGGCAACGCGTGCGAGTAGTGCGGAGACAGCAGACCGTAGCGACCGGGCGAGAGAGCCAATGCTGGAGAGACTCTGGCAGCCTGTGAGGGAAAACTGTCAAATTCAAGTTCATCAAGTGCAAGTACACCGAGTGCAAGTTCATCAAGTGCGAGTTCATCAAGTGCGAGTTCATCAAGTGAAAGTTCATGAAGTGCAAGTTCATCAGTCTCATATTCATCAAATTCCAGTAAGTGGTTCAAGTTAATCGAGTTTATATTCTTCAAGTTTAAAATCATCACACGACAGTTTAAGTTCACTAAATTTAAAAAGTCAAGTTCTGATCTACCTCTAATAATATTGTGATCCTCATCTTTACCGCAGTCGGGCAACATTATTTTTTTTATGGAAACTCATACGCTTGGCTACATCACCTACAACATCCGTGATGTCAGCCCATAGCACCTTGGTGAATTAGGTGCGACAGTGCTTCCCTTCGAACTGGATGGAAAACACGAACCATTAACATAGCCTTTTCATTCAGTGCGGTTGTACCAACACGTGCAGCACCAGTACCTACCTACCTACCCAGCTATCAATATTCATATCCTTTACTCTCCATCACAATCCTTCACTTGCTTGGTTCGCTTCAGCCTTCTAAAAGGCTCTAGTTAAGCCCAATGAAGCTGACAGTTTTCGCTCCGATGGCCATCGAACCCTTGATCAAAGCCTCAAAGGTTGTGCGCTCTCTGCCATGTCGGCGCGGCACAGGTGACTGCATTTGACTCTATTGAACATAGAACATTTATTTATGGCGCACTGGAAGCGTTCACTGTTTTTAGAGCGTTGGTTTGTTTTTAGCCGACTGCGCGAAGCAAAAAGGAGGTATGTATGTATGTATGTATATTGAACTGGGCTTTACTTGCTGCAGTGAATGTTCTTGTTCTATAGCTTGAAATAAAAGTTTAGTGGACGATGCGTAGTGAAATCATTTAATCAAACTTAGATATTTTCAATACAACATGTTGCAATTTTGGCGTCTCGGTCCGATCCGAACTGTACATTTTTTAAACGTTTTTTTTCAAAGCAAAGCTCAAAAGTCAAAACAATAACAAGATAAAAACAGCATTACATTCGAAACAATATCTAATAATCTTTTGAACTTTCAATAAAAAAAAAAAACTTACCTAAAAATCTCTAAATTGACTGTATGTATGTATGTATTTATGTATGTATGTATGTATGTATGTATGTATGTATGTATGTATGTATGTATGTATGTATGTATGCATGCATGCATGTATGTATGTATGTGTGTGTGTGTGTGTGTGTGTGTGTGTGTGTGTGTGTGTGTGTGTGTGTGTGAGAGGGTGTGTGTGTGTGTGTGTGTGTGTGTGTGTGTGTGTGTGTGTGTGTGTATGTATGTATGTATGTATGTATGTATGTATGTATGTATGTATGTATGTATGTATGTTTGTATGTATGTATGCATGCATGCATGCATGTAATGTATGTATGTATGTATGTATGTATGTACGTACGCATGCATGCATGCATGCATGCATGTATGTTTGTATGTATGTATGCATGCATGCATGCATGCATGTATGTATGTATGTATGTATGTATGTATGTATGTATGTATGTATGTATGTATGTATGTATGTATGTATGTATGTATGTATGTATGTATGTATGTATGTCTATTTCTATGGCACGCGCTGTAACCTAAACGGCTTGATAGATTTTGACATATGAGGTGTCGTTAGATTCGTCTTAATTTCGCAAAAAATTAGTTATTAAATTAATAATTGAAAAATTTAAATTGACTTGGGAAAAAAATTTGAAAATTCTAAATGGCGACTGTCAGGTGCCATCTTGTTCAACTTTCGAAATAGTTACCAAATTAAATGAAAAAAAAAAACATACAGACGAATTGAGAACCTCCTCCTTTTTTGGAAGTCGGTTAAAAATAATACCCAAAATGTAGGTAAATGCTTCTAATTCTGGTTTTGTCATCGCTGGCCCGTTTAGAGCCACCGATGACTCATCGGCAGAATAAATAACATAATATCATCAATATATGCAGCACCCGCATACGATGGAATGGCGATGGGCGTCGTTAGACACCTCATAGGTGGCTCGGCGCAACATGCCGCGCATTCAATAAAAAAAAAATCAGAACTTAAATAAATTTAAACACTTTAAATAAACAATGGAAACGTAGTATCGAAGTAGGTATACAGGGTGTCCCAAAACTCAACGACAAGCGGGAACCAGGGAGTAGGTCAGTTTATGAGTACCCAGGGAAAAATAAGAAAAAATAAAATCGAATTCATAATGTTTTTTTATGATATGAGGATTTTTTGAGAAACGTTGAAAATTTACATTTTTAGGTATACTACGACAACAAATTTGCAAATTTAAATGGTAAAAAAAATATTATTGGTAGCCTAAATAACTCTGCTATTGATCAGTATCCCAAACAAAAAACAAGTTTTACCAAAAACAATATTCAGTTCAATTTTTTTCAAAAAAAAAAAATAAATAAAAGACGTTGAGTATTGGGACACGGCATATAAAAAGAAATTCTAACAAAATATAATTTTACGTAAACTCAATCAAAATGTCCCTTCCATATACGCTTAAGTATATTTTCTTTGTTCTGTGCTATCGATCGGTATTCAAACCCTTGCCCTGGTGGACTTTTTTCTGAGCAACATCCCGCCCTTGATCCCTTCAGGGGCGGCCAGTGGTGTTGAGTCGTTATTAATATGAGTAGAGAAAGACAAATTATTTTTTAGCTTCATTATTTTATAATATTTTTTTATTTTTGAACAAGGTCTCGTTTGGCTGTTCATGGCGGAGGGAGTCTGTGGTGGCTGGCGGAGTTATGAAATGAAATGAAATGAAAATATACTTTATTGCACAAAAAGTGACAAAAGGCGGACGAAGATATGGGGGTCTACCGGCGTTAACTCACTCGCTAACTACTCGCATATTTCAACCAATAGCCGGGCCGAATGCCTCACCGACGCCTTCTGATTGGTTGAGTGAGATCGTTTCTCATACTCACATCGGCGAGTGAGTAACGCCGGTACAGGGGTTGGTCCCTATACGCTGATGTAAGGGAGTGAATATTGGTCATGGCAGCATGCATGGCAGACTAAGCATGAAAGCAGAATAAATGCCGTGGAAATGCGCGCGTTTGAGGAGTATGTGTGGAGTTACAATGAAAGATAGATTGAGAAATAGTGTAATGCGAGAGCGATGTGGTCTGAAAGCGTGAATGGGCATCTGTCATGCCGGCTTGGCATTCGCAACCCCCGCATACGACCTAATGTCCATGGGCGTCGTTAGACACCTTATGGGTGGCTCGGTGCATAATATGACGCGCTATCAACAAGAAAAAAAATTAGGTCTTTGTTTCCGTTAAATTTAGTATCACAAGCAAAAGTTGAGAATTACATTTCTTAGCTAATTCTAGTTGTAAACTAATTCTTGAACACGGCTGAATATGACATCTCTTTGGCGAGGGAGGCCCAAAAGCAAGCGATACCTATGTTATGTATGTATGTATACCTTAATGTTACCCCTACTCGCCACTAGATGGCGTTGGACGCGGGATTGCATTGTATATGCACTTAGTCCAAATTGCGGAGTTATGAGTTCTGCTTTACATTTTCATTATAACAGAGTGCGTTTCATAGTTACTGCTTGTTGAATATGAGATGTGCTATTTGCATGTGAATACTCACATAGTCAGCTACAGGCATTTGCATTTTACCTATATTTTATGCATTTATTTCACGAACACGCAGGAGTTGCTTAATGGTTTGGATTTAATATAAAACAATTTAGGTTCCTTCCACAGGGGACCTAGTTCCGACTGTCACGAGATGTAATGGGACCTCGGCCTCGGGCCTCACTCACCCGAACACACCGACGGCGACCGCGGCCTCCCGGAGCGCTCTCTCCTGGTCCATCTCGAGCAGAGTCTGCGTACGGGTGGTGGCGGTGTTGCGTGGCTGGCGCTCGTACTGCACGGTACGAGTTAGAAGAGCTCGGCCTCGGGCTTCACTCACCCGAACACACCGACGGCGACCGCGGCCTCCCGGAGCGCTCTCTCCTGGTCCATCTCGAGCAGAGTCTGCGTACGGGTGGTGGCGGTGTTGCGTGGCTGGCGCTCGTACTGCACGGTACGAGTTAGAAGAGCTCGGCCTCGGGCCTCACTCACCCGAACACACCGACGGCGACGGCAGCTTCTCGGAGCGCTCTCTCCTGGTCCATCTCGCGCATAGCCTCCGGTCGAATGGTGGCTGTGTTGCGTTGCGTGGCTGGCGCTCGTACGGCCCGGTACGAGTTAGAAGAGCTCGGCCTCGGGCCTCACTCACCCGAACACACCGACGGCGACGGCAGCTTCTCGGAGCGTTCTCTCCTGGTCCATCTCGCGCATAGCCTCCGGTCGAATGGTGGCTGTGTTGCGTTGCGTGGCTGGCGCTCGTACGGCCCGGTACGAGTTAGAAGAGCTCGGCCTCGGGCCTCACTCACCCGAACACACCGACGGCGACGGCAGCTTCTCGGAGCGCTCTCTCCTGGTCCATCTCACGCATAGCGTCCGGTCGAATGGTGGCTGTGTTGCGTTGCGTGGCTGGCGCTCGTACGGCCCGGTACGAGTTAGAAGAGCTCGGCCTCGGGCCTCACTCACCCGAACACACCGACGGCGACGGCAGCTTCCCGGAGTGCTCTCTCCTGGTCCATCTCGCGCAGAGCCTCCGGTCGGATGGTGGCGGTGTTGCGGGGCTGGCGCTCGTTCTGAACCGCTGCGGATTAGATGAACTTGGATGAGTTTTGATGAGTTATAGGATGCGCTTGCACGAGTTTAGGTTTCTAGAAAATTTGACCTATCTTTAAAAAATCACATTTTCACTTAAGAAAGAATTTAAATGCTAAATTACTCTTTAAACATTTATTTGAATTATTTTAGGGCTTGAAACAATAATGGACATGTAATGAACCACCAGTCAGGTGGGACGACGACATCAAGTACGTCGGCGGAAAGCAGTGGTTAGTAGGCTAGCGGTTCAGAGGCGTATATCCAGTAGTGGAGGCTTACACTCTGCGCTGACTTGCAGAATGACAAATTGTGGAGATGTATACAATACAATCTGGAGAGGTTTATATCCAGAAGTAGAAGAAAAAAACGAACTATAGGTTAAAGAAGACAGCAAGACCTCAAAAATCTTTTAGAAAATTTAAACTGAGTTCACTACTATATCCCAACATTATGTCTCATACATTTTGAGGACAAAGGTTTCGCAAGCACCTCCCACATTCCTCTCACGTAGTGCGGTAAGTGGGGGCAAGTTGATATAGTTTGGGGTTGATGGGGATGGGGAAGGGGCGGGGGGGGGGGGGGGACATCCACAGTGAAGGCATAGAGTAGGGGAGTAGGTTAGAATGGATATGAAAATTGTTATGTTAAAGTTAACCGATTTTGTGATATTAAATAATTCGATATTATAACATTCTATATGTATGGGCTTATAACTCGAGAACGTCTCAATCGAATTTCAATAGATTTTTCTGTATCCAATCTGACATATCTTCGCAAGGTTATAGCCTACACTATATTTATAATATCATTCTATTTCATATAGTTACTGGTCAATAGGGTCGGAATAAATAGTTTAACAAATATTTTTTGTTTTAAAGTAAGTACACTTTTTTTTTTATAATTTATCCTCTTTTTTATATAGGTCTATAGACCCCGTGTCCCGCTTTTCTTAGAATAATTACGACAATAGTTTTGTTTGCTCTTTCTAATATAGACGGGCGTTTTTTCGTTTTGTTAAAAAACCCTTTAAAACTATTATTTTTAATTATATAAAAAGCAAGAGAGGCCGTGTGTCACTTGGGTGTATGTTTTGCCATGGTACTAATGGGATAAATTGGTACCAGTTGTACCATCAATGTACCATTGATTACATTCATTACCAACTGGTACCGATTTATCTTGTTGCACCTTCAATGGTACTAGTGGGATAAATCAGTGCCAATTGTACAATCAATGGTGATACTGTCTAATGGTACAAGTGGTCCGGAAGCATTAAGTGACATAAATATTTTTTTTAAACAGTGCTCAAAGAATCCTTTTATATTATTCTTTGCATTGACCCCGCACATTGTGGGGGCAAGTGGAGCCCACCCCCCAAGAAACGAGGCTTGCCGTCGCCGGGTGACCCCCACAGGACGGGGAGTGGGTTGGCACCCCCGCACTTGGAAGCGCTTCGGCAATTTCTATTTGATTTTATTGCAGACGCGATGGAGCTAAATGTAACGCCTCGGATCGCTTCGGTAAATGTTGTAGAGATGGCTTGGTGGAGTTAGTAGGTATACTTTAAAATGTATGCGAAGGTTTTTGGGTCAGGGCTATTCGTAGGTATGAGGGGAGAATGTTTTGGTGGTTTAAAAAAATTATAGAAGATCTTCTATAAATTAACCCTAACCTAATGTTGAGGCGGCGCATGTCGTTTTTGTATAAAACGGGAGAAACAGGAGAAACAAGAGACTACCCCGTCTTGGTTTTCCTGCGCAGGTATACCTACGAATAGACACTTCCAGGTTTTTGTTCTGTTCTAGTATAGGAGTAAATATTAAAATTAAGGTAAATTTTGTGATGTGGAAGCGGCTGGCCTATTTCAAATTTGTTGAAAAAAATAAGAATTTCAGTGAAGCAATTCTTGTTTATAGACCTTTTCGATCAACAAGCGTACACATATTTTCCTTTTTATTTTTATTGCACAAAGAAAGAAAGAAAATATATTTATTCACCAACAGATGACAGTACAACACATCCATAAATCCATTAGGTGTCTGCGCACACTCGAGCAAGTCGTCGTGTATGTAACAAAATTTAGGAATTATTTTTAAGATTAAGGTGTTATGGTGTTGTGCATCGAGCAAAAAATAGCCTTTGTCCAATACAGAAATAAAAAATAAAAAAGTTATTGTGGTTTGAAGCGACTTCCACTATAGTATCTTAGTTGCTACTTAAAATAAAACTTACAATATAAGCACATACAAGTAATCACTTAATTAAAAAAGAAAAACTTTAAAAAAATGTAAGCCTTCTTCGCACCGTGTTATCTCATCGTTTGATATAGCGGAAGTTGCAAGGCGACAGCGATCGAAGCGTCGGCGTCGGGAAGGCGTCGGGCGTCGCGGCGCCAGCGCCGCCGTCGGAATGGGGGGGAGGGGGGCTCGTAAAGCAGATATATTATTATAGGGTTCCGCTGCAAATTGTCTCTGTTTTACGACGTATGTATTCAGGTTCTGGAAACGATTGGGGGTGATGTAGATATTTTAACAGTGTAGAGCGAAATTGAATTTTACTGTGGTTAAAATATAAGTAGATATTATTGTGTCAGTATTTTGTTAAAATATAATAATTCTTAAAATATTATGTAAGTAGGTAGAAATATTAATAATAACTGAGTCTCGTGACAGCTAGCTGGCGCCAGTTGTCGCTGAATTTAAGCCTAGCCGGTTCACAAAGTATGATTCATCAAGTTCACAAGTGGATAATACTAACCATAAAAAGCTAAACTAATAAAATAATACAACAGCTATAATAAAACAACTAATAAAAAAATAAACGATGTATTATGTATATGTATTAACGTTTTAAATTGTACATAATCGAAATTTATAATCATTAATAAGTAAACATTTCCTAAAATATGTTTTTAATACCTAAGTTTATTGTTTGGATATTAATATTAATTGGAAAATGTCTGTGTTTTGATAGATTAAAATACAATGTATATAAGGTGTTTCGTTAGTCATGTCAATAACTTCGGGACGGTTACATACACACTCAAACAAACACTTTACGCAAAAAAAAAAACATATGTTTATAGGAGCATTTTTCTCCTAACAAAAAATACAATCAAATAATTAGCTGTAAAAACCAATCATAGTGACCTTGTGACTCACTTACAACAAACAGCTGTTCTGCGTTTGAACATAGTATGGTCATTGACCCCGTACAATGCATGTTACCTACTGTTACACACAGGTTAATGTTAAGATAGCAAATATGTTTTGTTAAATTTATCGAAAAGTAATGCTAAAAACATATAATTTTTTTTTTGCGTAACCTGTTTATTTGAGTGTGTATGTAACCCTCCCGAAGTTATTGACATGACTAACGAAACACCTTATATATTTTCACACACGTAAAATGAGCGAGCATGTATGTTCCTGTGTTGTTGTACATAATAATGTATGCGCGGCGATGTGCGTATGTGAAGAAGTCGCCATAACTTTTTATTGCGTTTATTTATTTCATGCTCAACGCTGTACGAAATCTAGACGTGTCGTATGAACGAGATTTTTATTATTTCTTAAATTTTTGGGACTTTAGTTAAAACATAACGCTACGTCATCGGCGGCCTGAGCTGTGAGGAAAAAGTTACGCGAAGCGAAGCCGCAGGCAAAAGCTAGTTTGAAATAAATAAATTATTATGTTTCAGTTGGTAGCAGATCTACGTCCCGAAACTCAACGTCAAGCTGAAACCAGGGAGTAGGCCAGTTTAGGAATACCCAGGGAAAAATAAGAAAAAAAAAATCGGAGTCATTTGTTTTTATGATATGAGCATTTTTTTTAAAAACGTTGAAAATTTACATCTCGTATAGGTACTACGACTACAAATTTGCAAATATAATTGTTCAAATTATTATATTGGCCTAAATAACTCTGCTATTGATAACTATCCTAAATAAAACCAGAATGCCTGTGTAGTTTTACCAAAAATAATATTAAAATTTTTTTCTAAAAAAATAAATGACTCATTTTTTTTCTTATTTTTCCCTGGGTCGATCTATTTTATAGATCGAACGTCGTACGATGCAACTTGTGCTAGAAGTCGGTACAAGTGTGCGTGCATTCACACGCAGTATTGTGATACGTGACACGATCCCTACGAGACGGTGCTATCGCGCTCTTGCCCCCACCCGCCCACAGATGACAAGGACGAGCGAGAAAGACGTCATCGCTCGCCCACCGGCGCGTTTGCCGTCTTTCCGCCCACTCCCATCACTAGCAGGCAAGCGAGAACGAGAACGCGATACCACCTTCACACAATCCTCTATCCGTGACAGCATGGCTTCTTAACACGACATAACATGCTCAGGCGAAACAAACAGCAACGTTTGTCACTGTCACTCTTTATAACAGCAACCGGGCATGCTGCACACACGCGTCACCGACTCGATCCAGACTTGCGTGCGTTCAACACGCGCCGCACACGCCCTATGAAGCGGCTGTCCGTGAAATCTGCACTATATGCAGGTCTCGTCGAGAACATATTTTCTCGGGAGTGATGTATGGGATGGGCTAATCTATAAAATAGACATCGATGGTTTCTGAACAGAACCGGTAAACTCTGGAACGCTCTCTCTACCCATATATTTTCCCCCCAAGTACAGTTTCGGCTCCTTCAAGAGAGGCGTGAATAGTCACCTGTCAGGTTGGCATAGCATTCGCAATCACCGCATACGACCGAATGTCCATAGGCATCGTTAGACACCTTATGGGTGACTCGGCGCCAATTATCGCGGTTTCGATAAAAAAAAAAGAATCGTTGCTTTTTTTCAACTGTTGTCTGGCTTACATACGGATCCCCCGGCCGTTATAGCAGACATATAACGATAGATGGCGCCTCAGGACGCACAATAATCGGCGCTTCCGTTTTTTATCGCTATGTTTGTCTCCTTTCCGTGTGTCGTTTTATCGCCAAATGGGATTGGTCGAGGTGTCATTTCGTTTGATGTAATTTGGAGGCTGGTTTGTTGGGGAAGGGAAGACAAAATACAGAAGTACAAGCACATCTACTCGCGAGTACCTGTAATGTGAGAGGAAGTAATTTCGACTTTATTACGATTTTTAACCGACTTCAAAAAAAGGAGGAGTTCTCAATTCGACTGTATTTTTTTATGTTTGTCCCCTCATATCTTTCGACTGGGTGAACCGATTTTTTAAAAATTCTTTTTTTATTTGAAAGCTGGTGCTTCCCGTGTGGTCCCATTTAAATTTGGTCAAGGTAGGATTGGAAAGCGAGGCGGAATCGCGAGGCCGAAGGCCGAGCGATTCCGCCGAGTACATTAATAGCAAAAAATTACTAAAAAAAACTGTGAAATAAAAAACTATTTAACAAAATGTAAAAACCGCCTTCAAAAATTTAAGAAATAAAAAAACAATCGAACACTAGAGTTGAAGGCGGTGCTAAAGCAAGCAAAAATAACCGACCGCCTTCAACTCTATGGTTCAAAGGGAACAAAATTGTGTAGCGCTGGAGATTCAGAGAGGCAATTGTGTCCTAGGTATCGCAGGAGAGTTGGCAGAACTGGAGAAGATTTACCTACTTACCAAGCGCTCCCACCCCGACGCTCAACCGGCGCAACCCCCCTTTTTATTCGTCATTGAATTTTTACTTTATAATTTCGAATTATAGCTATATGTTTATTTGTACCTAGGTTAAGGATTACCTAGGAAAAACAATACAAAAATACAATTTTTATACTTAAATCTAAAAAAGTTCAGAATATACATACCAATTTATTAATGAATTCTATAAAATGACGTATTCAATCATATTTAAATAACTTTGAAATATTAAAATATTCAAGTCATCTTCCCTTCTTCAATTTGGGATTTTATGATTTTATAACTTTGAACCTCTATTGTATGTAATAATTTTATCAATTGAAAATAATAATTAAGAATGAGTGTGATTATAACAAGATGGTCTATATACTAACAAAATTTGTGTGTGCTTGCACAGCTTTTTGAAGGAGGGCTGTGACTGGCAGGCGCTGTTGCACGCCTACCCGGGCAATTTGTAGAAGGAACGTATTAACCTATTTATATATATGGCACTGTTATTATACCACTACAAATACGCAATAAATTATATTGATTTGATTTGATTTGATTTACCTTACCTACTAGGTGGTTTAACCCGGCCGGGTTGATACCACCGCACTGAATGAAACGTAGGTCCAAAGGGCTATGTAAATAGTTCGTGTCAATAGTTCGGGTGTTATGGGCTGACATCACGTATGTTTTAGGCGAGGTAGCCAACGGTGTCTAGGTATTTACATTAAAAAAAAATAAAAATAAAAATAAAAGGTGATACCTAACTACTGATCTTTTCATTCACATTTTTTTACATTCTAAAAGGGTCCCAAATGTGCCACTGCATGGTCTAAGACAGCCCTGCACACGCGGCAAGCTACAGTCCGAACATATACTATAGCTCAGCGTAAATCCAGTCCGTGCACAGTTCACAAGAGCCCATAAATCACCTGACCCCTCCCTCGCCCAGGGGTTGAGGGGGTGAGGGGGACCCGCCGCCATCTTTGAGTGTTCATTTCCGGCGGGGAGGGGTTAGAGCGAGACGTGTATATTTCCTGCGGTTCCGCCCGGCGGAAGCAGGGTTAAGGGTTGAACGCGCGCTTTTGGGAAGCTTTAAGTAGAATAGAAGCGTTAAGGGTGGTGCAGTAGTGAGTATAGTTTGTTAAGTTTGTACCGTGTGGGGTCGGTACTTAAAAAGAATAGCCCCACTGCATCTCTCCCCGTCGCATGTCGTAAAAGTCGACTAAGGGATCGTCAGCCTCGGCAGCTTAATGGTGCGGTCAGTTATTGGATGGATGACCGCCCAACTGTTGGAGGCTGACCGTGGTTCGGATACCACGTTAAACTGTAGGTCCCTTCCCTTCTTACCTTACTAGGTGGTAGGGTTTATCCCGGCCGGGTTGATACCACCGCACAGAGCGAAACGTCGGTCGAAACGGCTATGTATTAAATAGTTCGTGTTTTTCGTCCAGTTCAGTGTAGCCGGCGCGAAATGAAGGGAAGCACTGACATGGCACCTAGTTCACCCGGTGTTATGGGCTGACATCACGGATGTTGTAGGTGATGTAGCCAACCGTGTCAAGTTTCCATAAAAAAAAAAAAAAGTTCAGTCCAA
The DNA here is from genome assembly GCA_946902875.1 of Nematopogon swammerdamellus. Lineage (NCBI taxonomy): Eukaryota > Metazoa > Arthropoda > Insecta > Lepidoptera > Adelidae > Nematopogon > Nematopogon swammerdamellus. Next base: position 13,683,637 of record OX336359.1, read on the forward strand.
TATAATCTTTATTCTATAGTTCAGTAGTTTATGATTTTTTTTATTTTTTATTCTTAATTTAAGTTTGGGGCTTTATCCGTATTCGGTTATGTCAGCCCCGTTGTGTCTTTAACCCTTCACCAGAACACCTATTAAATAATGCTTACCGTTGAGAGATTTCAAAAAATTACTTAAACATTCCTCAATGTGAGAGAAGTTTTAAATAATTTTATAACCTCTTGACAGTTAATTAAAAGTGGATTACATTATTAATTAATTAAATTTAATTATTACATTACTCTTGGACAAGTCAAATATTAGGTATATTTTATCCGTTCTATTATTTCCTCGACAAAAGAAGAACGGGCAAGATCCGCGTGACCGTCTGATCGTTGAGGCCGACCGTGGTTCGGATTTCATGTAAAATTCTTACGTAGGGTTTAAAACTTTAAACCATCCGACTTTAAACCACCGCACTCGGTGGTCGCAGATTGGTCAGAAAAATAGTTCGAGTTTTTCGGTACGAACAAACAAAGCACACAGTGTAAGCTGCAACACGCGGTGCAAAGGCGGACTTATCCCTTATAGTGATTTCTTCTAGTCAATCTTATTTAGGGGAAAACGGCATAATATGGTAATGAGTAAATACAATTTAGTAATTTATCAAAATAAGATTGAATGCTAATGAATTTGAGTTTTAATCCCCAAGGAGCTTCCTCACAGCGAGTAAAATCCACCTTAAGCGTGTACAGTCAGGCGATAAATATTTTATTTCTGTTAGTATTTTATCGTTGTTCGTTCACTTAGTAAGTATCTAGAATAAATTATAAAAATATCAAATGAAAGAAGCAAATACATACATATAGATATATTATTCCGTAGTCGGTGTTGTGCTGTAATTTATATGAGTTCTGCAGCACAACACGGATTAATCTGCTCACCCGGATTTTCGGGATATTATGTAAATAATTGCTTAAATTTGTGAAAAATAAAAAAGAGTATAATTATAATAAATACAAAATAAAAAAAATTATGATATACTGATGTGATTTTTTTTTCAACAAATTTCAATAAATTAAACACTAAAAAATTTTAAACGAATAATAATAATATTATTTCAATTAGGTTTTAATAACTAGAATAATTATGTTTCAAACGAATGAGGTCAAAATATGAAAATATATATATTTATAGATTTTATTGTTATTAAAATACTGTGATTAAAATAAGTATGACTTTTTGCACTTCTGAATATGAAAATTTTAATTACATTTTTAAAATACTTGTCTATTCTTAACTTCACGAATTATTTTATTTCTTTAATATATTTTATAGTTTTATATAAATTAATACAAGAAATGGCGGACTTATTGCCTAAGGCAATCTCTGACGATCAACCAGTCTATATATATATACGTAGATTTGATTAATAGATTCAGTAGGAATTTATTATTACCAAAAAAACCAATGTTCTTTATTGCAAATAAATTTAATTCAAATTTAATTAGTATCAAGTGTCCTTCCCTTGTATCCTAACACTTAACTGTTTATACCGGAGTTAAAGCGTAGAGTAACGAACAAGCGACACTGATTAATGCGATATTAAGCTAGCTTGAACCTCGGTGTAAACGGACCTTAATCCATGCTGGGGTGACCGGACGTTCGCCTTGCCATCTTGGGACATGGGCTAAAAATAAGCGTGCTTATGTGAAATTTTTGACACGTGATATTAAAAGAGGGTTTAATAGCTGTTCCTATATGCGAAAATATCCCATAAACATATACAATATGTACCTGAATATGTCAGTGAAAACCCAACGCGAATCGATTGGGTATAGTTCTCGACTTATAAAGCCAACATAAAATAATAATAAATGTTATTAGCATAGTCACGGCTGTTTGCCATTGGGGAAGGCAGAGACAACGGATCTCCGCGTGCCACGATCCGGACACCTTTTTCATAATTTTTTTTTTAATTTTTTTATGGAAACTAACACGGTTTGCTACATCACCTACTACATCCGTAATGTCAGCCCATAACACCTTGGTGAACTAGGTGCCATGTCAGTGCTTCAATTCATTTCATGTCGGCTACACTGAACTGGACCGAAAACACTATAACTATTTACATAGCCGTTTCGACCGAAGTTTCGCTCAGTGCGGTGGTACCAACCCGGCTGGGATAAATCCTACCACCTAGTAAGATTAGAATACATGCTCATCGGTTATACGTACTACGCAATTTACGCTTTTTGAGCACCAGGCCCGATCTGGTCCAGGTGTGTGCGTCTAGGGTGACCCTTCCCGACTCTTCCACTCACATTCGCTCCGTAAATGTCTTTCGTTAGTGTCCTATCATCCATTCTTCCAACATGACGGGACCGAACTACCGAAGCATTCCTTTCTCAATCCTTGTCACTATGTCTTCTTTCAAACCACAACGCTCTCGCACTACACAATTTTTTTATCTCAATGTATTTACAATTTTCACTTTTTCTTTACATCAGACATTTTTATAAAATCGAATACTAAAGTTTATGGAGATAATGAAAATATTTAACATTAATTCATTATAAATATCTAGTTAGAATATTCAGATGGTAGTACACATAACTCTAGAGCTGGTCACAATTTATCCGGTTTGATTACAATTACATACATATGAATGAGAGTCGGTAAGCAACTTCGCAATTTTTGTTTTTATATCAAACAAGCTGTGCCCGCGGCTCCGCCCGCTCTTATATTTCACTTCACTGCTAACCTCATAAGCCATTTAGCGTGATAGTAAGTAGCCTATAGTTGATGGGAAGAATCAAGCTATCCGTAGAATGTTTTTTTATTAAAATCGGTTTAGTGGTTCTCGAGTTATAAGCGGACAGACAGACATACACTCAGACACTCAGACACTCAGACAGAAAGCAGACGTTGGATTTTATTATAGGTAAGGATATATAGCACCCAGAGTTACCAAATTTACTACTTGATAGCATCATAATAAACAATTCGTACTAAGAATTCTGACTAGAACAGACAAAAAAACCGGCCAAGTGCGAGTCGGACTCGCACACCGAGGATTCCGCAACACAAAACAAAAACTTTGAAAAAACACGTTTCTTGCATGGGTACTCCTTAAATTTTCACTTTAAATTTTTTTATTATTTGTTGTTATATCCGCCAAAATAACACATATTCTGTGAAAATTCAATCGGCTAGCTGTTCCGGTTCCAAAGATACAGCCATCGGACGGACGGACTGACAGGCAGACAGCCGGATAGACAGACGTTGTAGGCTTAGTAATAGGCTTCCGTACGGGGTACGGAAACCTAAAAAAGTATCTTTGTGATCATTTTCAACCAAACTTCACTTGAGCGAAGCTTTCAATATTCTTGAGCAAGAATAATTTTTCCCATGAATTTTAAAATGTATATACACCCTAAGTTGAACTCAGACACTAAAGTATAAGGGCTTCCATACGTATGTACGCGTATAAATCCGAATAGAACCTTCAAACGATAAAAACCAATACTGCTATACCATTAAGGTCCAATTTCAAATGTACCATTGATGGAGATACTATTCTTCGCAGCAGTAACCCAGTTTTGCAATTTTGAACCTTACGTTGAGGCGATAGGCTTGAAAATTAAATTAAACGCCCCCAAAGTCTAAAAGCCAGGCTTAAGTCTAAAATTCAAACTCCAAATGTAAATCACTTTAATCTCCAACGATTGGTGTTCAAAGCAACTTGAGCATTATAGGAATATATTTAGGCGTGAAAATTGAATGAATTTTCCAACCCTATACGCCAGACAGAGATAGCACGAAGGTGGCTATGCTTCCTAGGCGAGAGAAAGAGACGGTTACAGTTTTGTGCGTGTTTTAGGGAGTAAATGGATTTGGGTGGTAATCGCGGCAGATGAGTTCTGCACCTGATGCTTTTGATTTTATTTTTCAATTATGGTGTCTAGAATTTATTTCTTCCACATTTTATTTCGGTTTCAGTGCATACGCCATTTTCGTTCGACGTTTTTTGGTTAAAGTTTTTTTTGTTCTACATACTATATGTGATAGAGAATATATATAAGCTGATTATAGAATGCAAACTCGTTTTAGAGTATAGTACATACATTTTTTTTTATGGAAACTGACACGGTTGGCTACATCACCTACAACGTCCGTGATGTCAGCCCATAACACCGGGTGAACTAGGTGCCATGTCAGTGCTTCCCCCTTTGATCGTGGCGGCTACACTGTACTGGTCGGAAAACACAAACTATTTACATAGCCGTTTAGACCGACGTTTCATTCAGTGCGGTGGTACCAACCCGGGCGGGTTAAACCCTACCACCAAGTAAGATTAGGAGGGAAGGGACCTACAGTTTTAAGAGGAATCCGAACCTCGGTCAGCCTCCAACGGTCAGCGGTCACCCATCCAACTACTGACCGCACCCAGCGTTGCTTAACATTCAATAGCGACAGTTGACTGTCTGCACCACTGAGCTATCGAGACTGACGATACATACCAGAATGGAGATATTATGGAACGTCATTTTGAATATAACATACATAATATATATATATTTTTTTTATGGAAACTGACATAGTTGGCTAAATCACCTACATCCGTGATGTCAGCCCATAACACGCGGGTGAACTAGGTGCCATGCCAGTGGTTCCCTTCATTTCATTCAGAGTATGTCTGTCTGTCTGTCCGAGGGCTTTATCTCTTGAACCGTAATAGGTAGCCCGTTGAAATTTTCACAGAATATGTGTTATTCTGGCCGATTTAACAACAAATAATAAAAATAAGAAAAAGTAAAACAATTCACGGGGTCCCCATACAAGAAACAAAAAAGTGTGCGCGCGCCGTCTACCGAAAAGAGTATAATGCATTTTAACTAATACATAGATGGCGTGAGTGGCACTGACCATGACATGGCGATACGGAACCCTCGGTGCGTGAGTTCGACTCGCACTTGGCCGTTTTTTTTACGTAATTCGGGGGATGACCATCCGACATCAGCTCCGAGACTTGAGACTTCTCTTTGGATTGTTGGCTATACTGGACTAGAGGAAAACACGGCCGGGGCTGCTATGCGGTCATCTTACATCCAATACGGTGGTCCCAGTAGGCTACATTTTTAACCGACTTCCCAAAAGGAGGAGGTTCTCAATTCGACTGTATGTTTTTGTTTTATGTTTGTTACGCGATTACAAATTCTTTTTTTGTTTGAAAGGGGATAACCCTGAGGTGATCCCATTTGGTCAAGATCAGATTGGAAAGCGAGGCCGAAGGCCGAGCGATTCCGCCTAGTACATAATAGCAAAAAATTACAAAAAAAAACTGTGACATAAAAAACTATTTAAAAAAATATAAAAACCGCCTTCAAAAATGTATGAAATAAGAAAAATCGAACCCTAGAGTTGAAGGCGGTGTTAAAGCAAGCAAAAATGATGCATGAAAGAAAACATGAGTGGATGATATCCTTTGTGATTTGTGTAGCCTTCTTTAGCACCGCCTTCAACTCTAGGGTTCGATTTTTGTTATTTCATACATTTTTGAAGGCGGTTTTTATATTTTTTTAAATAGTGTTTTTTTTTAGATTTTCAATTTGAGCATACCATCTAGTAAGGGGCTACTCGTGTGACAAAAATCACTCTACCCTATTTATTTACTCGCACACTTTCAACAATCTTCTGAAGAGCCTGAAGCGATCCCTGTAAAACTCCCCGCATTGCCGAGATCGTATTTTTTCAGCCCCTCCCTATTTATTCCCCGTAAGTAAGTTTGTTTTATTGGTATTGTTTCAGACTTCTTATCCGCCATTTTAAATTACACTGCTATTTGTTTCCCCCTTTTTATGAGAAAAGGATAAGCTATAAGGAGGCCATTTTGGCTTGCGTTTTGATCGCTTTGGAGATAAAAGGAATTTTGCATAAGTTTTGTAAGACTTTAGAAAGTTAGTATACCTTTTTAGGAAAGCTGTGACAGTTTTCAAGGGAAACCTTTAATGAAATTAAACGTTTTATGTAAACATTTTGTGGGGATATTTCAAATTTTCTTTACCCTATCCAGTCTCAATAAATTAAAGTCCAAACAAGTTAACGATTCGAGTTGTAGTCGCCGAGTGTTCGCTCAAACTTCACGATTCAAATGCGATAACATTAACATATTTCACTCCAACGCCTCCTCACAAATAAATTGATTCAATTTGAGTACAAAAAGAGCGAAGCTACGACCCGGCCGCTTCTCTGGCACGCATCAAAAAAGAAAAGCTCCACCTTAAAATTCAGCAAAGTTGCCGGTCCCCTGAGCGCGCCCTGCGGTACTCCTTTTGTGAAAACTCACGGGGCGTTGTCTCGTATTATTATTTAGCTCGGCGAAACTGGGGAAAAAGGAAAACTTAATTGTGTTACACTTTGAGATGGCACAGCGTAAATGTAATTATGTCGGAACTGAAATGTTTGTTTCTTTGTCGCGGCTCACCTTGTCGAACGCTCGCGGCGGGTTCACTACGTGAGCGTTCTTGCTTGAGGTAATTCGTTCCGGAAAATGTTGAGATTTTATTTCTTGTGTCTTCTCTTCTTTGAATAAGACCGATGAATGACTAACAAAGGTAATTGTTGTTTGTTGGATGTCGTTTAGAGAATATTGTATTTACTGTATATATTTTTTAATTATTACAATAGTGCTCACAATATTATTAAAATCGTTACCATGCTTATGTATGATAAGTTAATTTAGTAGTAAGGATCTCTTTGGAGTTTAGTCAGAAAGCATTGCCTTTCTTAGTGGAATTAACACTTCTCTCCCTAATGATCTTGAATTTATTCGTATTAAAAATAGCATTATGAAATTCTTCTTATTATTGTTCCCATATTTTGTTGACTCGCCCTATTACCTCTTACTCACAAAAACGCCCGTTAGTGGTGTATCAAATTATGAATTTATAAAGTAGAAGCTCTCTACCAAAAATATTCATCAACATTAAAGCCTCTACTCAATTGTCCTTTACTTAAATGCCCTCTTCTTCTAAATATTAGCGTTGTCCCGTCGCCACCTTTATCTCACTCATCAATTGTCTATGACTAATGGACCACAGATCCCACGGCATCCCCCAGAATATGCACGTCATTAAAATTTGCCACTCCCGTCTAGCCTGGAGCCACAATTACCAGGCGGGCGTTGCTTTTGCCACAATTTTCGTGGCTTAATTGGAAGTTCGCCACATAAAATGTAATTCTCAGCTCCATATTTAAATGTTCGCTCTTTTAAATAATTCGATTTGTGCGGTTAGCGGTTGTTAGCATAACGAGCACGTGTTCCTCTGTAGGGCGATTTTGGTTGTGGACTTTTTTTAAATCTTGTGTGAATGTCTGTGTTATTTGAATATTTGTATATTTGTGTATTATTTCCTATATATACTATATACCACTGGCGGCTGGTCCTAAAGTGCGCTCGTGCGCCGCACTACCATACCACGAGAAGTCTTCACTTCACTCAAAATAAATAATACCTTACAACATACTACATTAAAACCATAAAGATCGTACTCCAAATAAATACGAATGTGAATTCGACCTTATTTTATAGATCACAAGGCACGTTTTTGCGAGTAAACGCGCGCGCCGTGCGGAATATAAATCGCACGCGGGTCTCCCATACTGAATGTATGGGGATCGGCAAAACACCGCTGGCGCGTGAGACAGAAGATACTTCATAGAAACAGTACGGGCCGAAAGGAGTTCTGCGTGCGGAGCACGAGCGCCAAACAAGGACGCTATATCGTGAATACCCGCGCGTGCGACACGTCGCGTCGCGAGCGATTCGTTTTGCACGAGTCCGTCTTACAAACTCTTTGCCGTCTACCTAGAGTCAGCGCGCTGTCATGTGATGTCACATACCCGTTAGCGCGCGAATATTTAAAATGGGATATGGTTACGTTTTGTGCTTTCTGTCACGTGATACTGTGAATTGAGTGGTGCCGATATTTGCCTAAGCGTTGGTTAAAGGTAAGGCTTTACAATCAGGCACGAGTCAGTAAGCTTACTGACTCGTGCAATCAGGTGATCCCGGGTTCAATTCCTACTTTTCAAATGATTTTATTTTTATATATATTTTTTTAAGTATTTTTGGACTGTTTTCTTTTTGAAAGCTGCAGTAGTGTTGTGGTCTATGGGGTGTATTCATAAAGGTACTAAAAATAAGTTAAAAAACTTGTTTGGATTTTTTTTCTTGTTTTTTGCAACTCATTGAGTGTCTTGACAATATTCAAGGTACGTACATAATAAAACGCAGGCGTTTAAAAAATTCGGAAGTCCTGATCTTAAAATAACATGACAATAATGTGTTGGGGAATTTGGTATTTAAGTAGGTCGGTACTTAGCGCACTACCGGTCACTGAAGTCACCAGCCGCCACTGCTATATACATATACTTTAATGATGGTTATTGCTAGCTGTCTCCGAGGTTTCACTTGCGTTAAAGTCGGGCTGGCTTTAACGCCATAAGATTGATCCAGCTTTAAATTAGGTATAGATTTTTTTCTTAGACATTATTTTATATTATGATTAAATACCTATGTCATTATATTGTTTAGAAATACATTTATTTATTAAGCGCATACATTTTAATGGAATTAATAATTTATGGAACTAATAATGTGATTTTTTTATTATTTGTGTTTTTTTACCGTTCCTTATTTTTTCAATAATCCCAAAAGGTTACTCTGTACCGCATGCCAATATTTTGTTTTAAATCATCAATAGATACGTGGTCATAAGAGATCCTGACTGTCGCTATTGATTGTTAATCAACACTGGGCCGGTCAGTCCTTGGATGGGTGACCGCTCGACCGTTGAAGGCTGACCGTGGTTTGGTTTCCACGTAAACCTGAACAAAGTGTACGATAAGTTAAATCCAATATGTCTTTATAACAAATCAATGTTTTAAATTTCCCACAATTTTCGAAATACAAATAACAAATTGTGTGGTCAATGCTATTGAACAATCCATTCTAACCAAAAAGGTGGAAGCTGTTAAGGCGAACATTGACAAGAAAAATTCCCACCCACAAACCACAAGTACAGTATCCCATGGTGTTTTCGGAGGCGTGACAAATCAGCAGGTCGTCCAACTATATCAAGGGATGGACAAAGGAGACGTAAAGCGCTTAGGGCAAACTGTATGAAAGGGTTCAACCAGAGTACACCCTTGAATGTAATGGTGTAATCCTCAGTTGAATACGGAACGCGATTATGGGAGTGTACGGTGGATGTATTGAACGGGATTTTGATATAACGAGGTCAGCGTGGAAATGGGAACCCAAAATTTGGTCTTTTAGCTTGTAGGTGTAGAATTAGTAGACGCGATTTTAATCTAGCCACAATTAATTTGATCTCATCTCTATAGCTCTAAGGATTTTAAGTGTATAGATTTTATGGAACTGAGAAAAGCACAATTTTTTTTATGGAAACTGACACGATTGGCTACATCACCTACAACATCCGTGATGTCAGCCCATAACACCGGGTGAACTAGGTGCCACGTCAGGTCAGTGCTTCCCTTCATTTCATGTCTTCTACACTGAACTGGACGGATCATTATCATTATCGTATGCATGATATTTGACTTCTCTGCTAACCTCATAAGCCATTTAGCGTGATAGTAAGTAGCCTATAGTTGATGGGAAGAATCAAGCTATCCGTAGATTTTTTTTATTAAAATCGGTTCAGTGGTTCTCGAGTTATAAGCGGACAGACAGACAGACATACATACATACATACAGAAAGCAGACGTTGGATTTTATTAAAGGTAAAGGAAGGAAGGATAAGGAAGGAAAGGATAATATTCTTCCTTGGAATTATATGTTACAAACATTTTAATGGACCGGGCGGCGTAATAAAAGAGCAACAGACGCTTATTCCACAGCGAGTGCTCGGAGGAGCTACTTGACGAAATTCCGTACTCTCCTTTCCACCTCCATGAGATTGGCAGCGTGCAGGGATTGCAATCCATACACGCTGGACTTACCGCGGATGCGTACCGATCGGTTCTGCAAATCTTTCCCCCACAGAACTGGTAAACTCTGGAACGCTCTCCCTTCCCATATATTTCCCTCCTTAGTCTCGGATACTTCAAGAGGGCCGTGATTAGGCACCTGTCAGGCCGGCAGGACATTCGCAAGCTTCGCATACGACCGAATGTCCTTGAACGTCGTTAGACACCTTATGGGTGGGTCGGCGCTACATGTCGGGATTTCGATAAAAATAACTAGATAGGTGGATGAAGAGGACAACCATCTCGCGGTACCATGCATACACTCGAGACGGTAATAAAAATTAATTATACCCCCTACAATAAAACAATATAAAATGTTATGTTTCCTTTTTTTTTTGGTGAACTAGGTGCCATGTCAGTACTTCCCTTCGGTCGTGCTGGCTACACTGAACTGGACGGAAAACAACTTACATAGCCGTTTCGACCGAAGTTTCATTCAGTGCGGTGGTATCAACCCGGGCAGGTTGAACCCTACCACCTGGTAGGGTAAGAAGGGAAGGGACCTACAGATTTACCTGGAATCCGAACCACGGTCAGCCTCCAACGGTCGAGCGGTCACCCATCCAAGTAATGACCGCGCCCAGCGTTGCTTAACAATCAATAGCGACAGTCAACTGTCTGCACCACTGAGCTATCGAGGCTGACTTCCTAAATCGACTGCTTCAAATATTTTACACATCACTTACTACACACTCAAAAACAAGTCGGACCTACTTAAATTTACCAGCTCAAGCGTAACCAATTCCTGACACTTATTCAAAGTGATCAAACGCAGCTAAACTAACAACTATATGCAAGAATTAACCCAAAAAATTAACTCGAAAGCTGCATGACGCATTTCTAAGCCATAATTTGTATACGCGGCGGGGCCGGCACGTGTCTGCCACGTGACCGAAGAGGCGGGTTATGTCTGTGAGCGAAGCTTACGCTATCACAGTATCTATGGATTTCGAGGCGAATTCGGTAAGGGATTGAGAATCGAGTAGGTATGAATTTGAAATCGAGAGAAAGCGCTATTTCTAGATTGAGCTAGTTATGTGCGTTTTGTATGGAGCCATACAAAAATTATGTCAGTCCATCACACTTTGGCGAAGTAGGTGTCATATCAGTGTTTCCCTTCGAATCGTGCCGGCTACACTGTATTGGACGGAAAATATACAATTGTAACAGAAGCTACATATTTGCAGCGACGAACATAAATGATTTCTCATAGACTTATCGACAGACCTTCATTCAATGCGGTGGTGCCAATTTTTTTTATAAACACTGATACGTTTGGCTTCATCACCGACATATCTCTGATGTCAGCCCATAACACCTTGGTTAACTAGGTGCCATGTCAATGCTTCCATTCGGTCGTGCCCGCTACACTGAACTAGATGGAAAACACAAACTATTTACATCATCGTTTCAACCGACCTTCCATTCAGTGCGGTGGTAGCAACCCGGGAGTTTAAACTATGCCAACTAATCATGGTTATGTAAGGTAAGAAGGGAAGAGACATACAGTTTTAAGTGGAATCTGAAATACGGCATTCTCAATGGTCGGACGGTCACCCATCCAAAGTCTTGAGCGCTCACGACAATCATTCGCCGATACCGCCGCCCCATCGAGTTATCGAGTCTGACTTACAGAAATAGAGCCTTTTCTCGTTTTAAAATGTCGCTATGGAATCGTATGTTAGGTACCTACTTGAGATAGCGTATACGTGGGCGTTTTGGATTTTAGTGGATTGGCCCCTTGTTTGATAGTCGAAACGAATCTGTTTTTGGTTAATTGACTTGTTGGATGTGAGATGAATTAAATTTACGGGATTGAAATGTTTTATTGGATAAGTACAGCATAGTAGTTCATGTTAGTAAGAACTAGCTTTTTGCCCTTAGCATGTGTGAATTTTTAAATATCAAATACTTTCGTGCATATTAAACGAAAGCTAGTGTGTACTTCTAGGTGGAATAGGCGACTAAGGAATAAGTATAAGATGCCGTGCTAAAGGGCGACAGGCTAGCCACCTCTCACCTAGGCACGGTCTTTCCAACGAGTCATGCAGAAGCTGGATCTTGACGCCTAACTTGCTGCTTGACAGTTATCTTGTCCGCAAACTTTGCTAAACGTGGCGGTCGGTGTTGTGCTGTAATTTACCAGAGTACTTTCAGCACAACAGCGATTACTCTGCTTACCCCGGTTGTCGGGATACAGCGTGTGGTGTGTAGTATAGTCCAAATCACACTTCAAATCTTTTGCTACTTTATATTTCACAAGATACGATTCTCAAACATCCGAAGGTTGACTGGAAGAAGTTTCCAGACCCAAGGGTTAAGGCCGCCTTTGTCCCTCGCGTAAATTGTATATCGTGCTTGTTTCTGTAAAATTTTCTATCTATCCCGCTATCTAAAATATAAAATAATTGGTTAAAAAAGGCGAACCCAGCTTATGCATCGCTGTTCTTCCGCTGCTCCCGACGCACTTGAGAAATCATAACAATAGCATTATATTAACGTATTAATTATTTAATTAATTAATAGTTATTTAGTCACAGTAGTCAGATTCTTGAGGATTAATTTTTATGCTGTAAATATTAATGTTCTTGTGGTCGGTAGTATGGGTTAATTATTGTAAATTACTTTAATGTAATACTTATAAGGTACTAACAAAACATTGTGACTTGCGAAGTCTGTTTGTCAGTTCTTTTTCTCATTAAATTTATAACTGGCGGAATTTTCGACATATCCAAGCGTAGGTTACCTCCTATGGATGAAATTATACGCAACAGTCCGCAAATCTGCTGGCATGGCACCTAACTGAGCGTGGTTTTGCGAGGAGAGGTGATTTTGGCTCTGCCGACTGCACCATTGGTCTCTCGGCACAGCCAACCATGCTGGTTTACATAAAAAAAAAAAAATATTTAGGCACGCAGACATCATTTCGCATCGTTTGGCTCCTATGGGCTCCTGGCACAGAATAGATCCTGGTACTTTTCATGTGAGCAGTTATCTCGGCAGTCGTTTAGTTTTGTTATGTAAGTGGGTAGAAGAAATTCATTATAAGCAATGTAGAAAATAATGCCAGCAAATATTGAAAGAGGTGTTTGCCCGTCATTGGGTCCACACTACAGCTTTAACACTTTGTAGTTACATAAATACTTGAATGTAAATGTGTCCGACCTGTTGGTGAACCTTAAATAAATAAATAAATAAATAAATCACACTCACCATCCTTGTTCATGCCCATGCCGAGGCATTTCTTGAGCCGGCAAGCCTGGCACTGGTTCCGGTGAGCCTTGTCCACCACGCATCGACCGGTGCCCGCCTGGCATCTGTGGACATATACAACTCTTCAGTACACACCACATTTTTGCCATAGTTTAATACTTTATTCTTTATTCATCATCCATAGACAGTACACTGCACTCGGATTCGTCATATTTTAAAATTTAACATTTACTAGCATCACATGATGAACTTAATAATAAAATTTTTATTTAGATTTTTATTAATTTTGTGTATTTTTATAAGTTTTTGTATGATATTATAAAATATGTAAAATTAATATAAATATGGTAAAAATGTGAAAATAAAAGCAAATTACTAATTTATCCACCAAAATTTACCCCCAAAACCTAAATTCTTTCATTGTCGCTATAGATCCATGATAGGGTCATCAAACTCTATATACCAAAGTAGGTACCAAACATCAGACTTTTGCGACGACTAAAAGGTTTCCTTGCTGTCTGGTAAACTGGTAAACTCTGGAACGATCTCCCTGCCCACATATTTTCCCCCAAGTATAGTCTCTGGTCCTTCAAGAGAGGCATGAATAGGCACACCTGTCTGGCCGGCATGGCATTTGCAACCCCCGCGTACGACCGAATGTCCGCGTTAGACACCTTATGGGTGGCACGGCGCGACATGTCGCGCTTACTATAAAAAGAAAACATGCCAAATAACCTTTATTCTCTTTTTTAAGATAATCTTTTACTTATTATTTTTATTTTTTATTATAGATGTAGTATGTCATGTAAGTTATATTTAAGCACTTTAAAAAAAAGCTCTGTAAGGTTTCTTGCCTGATTCTTCCATATAGATGGCATTGCTGAACGGGATGAAACAAAAACTATGACGAGCCATACTGAAATGCATATGTCTCAATGTAATATTGTTATTGTTGTGTGTTCTTTATGGCGAAATAAATATCTGAATCTGGATCTGATTCTGAATCCAGATAGCAACCACGATAGCCGCATGTTTTTTAATTTTTTTTTATGGAAACTGACACGGTTGGCTACATCACCTACAACGTCCGTGATGTCAGCCCATAACACCGGGTGAACTAGGTGCCATGTCAGTGCTTCCCCCTTTGATCGTGCCGGCTACACTGCACTGGTCGGAAAACACAAACTATTTACATAGCCGTTTTGACCGACGTTTAATTCAGTGCGGTGGTACCAACCCGGGCGGGTTAAACCCTACCACCAAGTAAGATTAGGAGGGAAGGGACCTACCGTTTTACGAGGAATCCGAACCTCGGTCAGCCTCCAACGGTCAGCGGTCACCCATCCAAGTACTGACCGCACCCAGCGTTGCTTAACATTCAATAGCGACAGTTGACTGTCTGCACCACTGAGCTATCGAGGCTGACAAAATGTAACTGTAATTTGAACGAACCGTTTTGTAGTTATGAACAGACAGACATGGTACAGGCGATAAATGAATAAATAGATACTGGATGTAGCCAGATATGAAAGACGATAACAAAACGTAACATTTGGTGAGGATGCAGTTAAGAGTACTTGAAAGCACCCCTCATTCGGTCAGTATGTTGGACGACACAGTGTTAATAATATTATATGATGGTGCTTAAATCATGTCTCCTTGTTATATTTGAATCTGTAGGTACATTAATAATCTATTTTGGATACTGTTTATTTTTTTTTTCACAAAAATATTTTTTTATGGAAACTGACACGATGGGCTACCTCACCTACTACATCCGTGATGTCAGGCCGTAACAACTTCGTGAACTAGTGCCATGTCAGTGCTTCGCTTCGGTCGTGCCGGCTACACTGGACTGGACGGAAAACACGAACTATTTACATTTTTATTATGGATAGCGCGACATGCGGCATCGTTTCCCCTACAAGTAGGTGTCTAACGATGCCCATGGACATTCTGTGATGCACATAGCCATTTCAACCGACCTTTCATTCAGCGCGGTGGTACCAGCCCGGGCGGGTTAAATCCTACCACCTAGTAAGGTAAGAAGGGAAGGGACCTACAGTTTAACGTGGAATCCGAACCGCGGTCAGCCTCCAACGGTCGAGCGGTCACCCATCCATCCACTGACCGCGCTCAGGGTTGCTTAACAACAGTCGATCGACCGCACCACTGAACTACCGAGACTGGCAATAGAATAGAATAGGATAGCGTTTATTTCTTCTTCACATCAGTAGTACAGTACAATGGATGGAGATAGACCGCGGTGGTGACTTGGTGAGTCAAATAAAAATAAAAAGGAGGAGGTTCTCAATTCGACAGTATTTTTTTTATGTTTGTTACCTCATAACTTTCGACTGGGTGAGCCGATTTTGATGATTCTTTATTATTTGAAAGCTGGTGCTTCCCGTGTGGTCCCATTTCAATTTGGTCAAGATCGGATTGGAAAGCGAGGCGGAATCGCGAGGCCGAAAGCCGAGCGATTCCGCCGAGTACATTAATAGCAAAAAATTACTAAAAAAAACTGTGAAATAAAAACTGTTTTAAAAAAATATAAAAACCGCCTTCAAAAATGTATGAAATAAATAAAAATCGAACCCTAGAGTTGAAGGCGGTGCTAAAGCATGCAAAAATGATGCATGAAAGAAAACATTAGTGGATGATATCCTTTGTGATTTGTGTAGCCTTCTTTAGCACCGCCTTCAACTCTAGGGTTCGATTTTTTTTTTATTTCATACATTTTTGAAGGCGGTTTTTATATTTTTTTATGTACTTGTGTAGATATGTTATGATATGACCGTTATAACAGGTTGCAACATAAAATGATATTGATGTTATTAATTTTAGCTCGCGAGCACATTGTCCAGCGGATGAACAGGGCTAAACATGTGTGATGCGCCGCCGCCCTCGCTGTGGACCAGTATAAGGGTGGGCTTACATTGTTGCCGCTTTCAATTTAGATAGGCGAAAAAATTATTAGGTATGTAATTAAATTATAATTTTTTTTTTATGTAATCCGTTATATGTGGCTTGTGGCTATATGGCTGAGTCGGAGGGGCCAAAGCACATGCTCCGACTAGCCAATATCACCTCCGAGAAGGTAGGTGCCATGAACGTCGGCTACAGTTTGAGCCTACCACCTAGTAAGGAAGGGGCAAGGGAAGGGACCTACAGTTTTACACCGGTTCCGAACGGTGAAGCAGCTGGTGTTCCCTACACCTACGTACGTAAATTTTTTCGTCAGAAAAAACTCATTGGTAGGTACACACTGCAAAAACTCTTGCAAATTGGATCACAACATCGACCACCACTTTTATCAAAGTATTCGGACAAGATAACTATCAAGCAGCAAGTAAGGCACAAAGACCCACTTGCTGCAGGACTCGGTGGAAGGACCGTGCCAAGGTAAAAGGTGGCAAGCCTGCCGCCCTTTAGCACAGTATCTCGTCCTTCTCCCTTAGTCACCTTTTACGACATGCACGGGGACAGATTCAGTGGGGCTATTCTTTTTAAGTACTGGCCTCACACAGTACTGTTCAAAACATGACTTTTATAATCTCAAGAACTCTACAAATGTAAATTAATATAATTTTTTTTTTTTTACGTAAACCAACTCGAAAGTCACCATCGTGAAGTTAACCTAAATAAAATTCCAAGTTTCTGTTCACATGTAACCGCTAGCTAAAACTCGAGGTTAAGTGCCGTGAAATGAATTACGTATTTTTTCCTCTTTAGTCCTGGTTTTTTGGCCGAGAGCCCCCTTAATCCCTTAAGGGGGTCGCTACATGTGACGTCACTTCGCGACAAATGTCACATTATAGATAGATTAATCGTTCTTTTGTTGAAGAAATGTTGAGTGGGTTTCGAGTTAATGTAATATCTTTAATCTTTATTAGATCTGGTACGGGACTGCCTAGTTTGATCGGCTTACTGCATGTGGTAATTTAGTTACGTTTCGAGTGAAATCCGAACGAGTATCGTGGTTCGGATTTCGTCAGCCTCGGTAGCTCAGTGGTGCGGTCGGTCGACTGTTGTTAAGCAACGCTGAGCGCTGTCAGTACTTGGATGGGTGACCGCTCGACCGTTGGAGGCTGACCGTGGTTCGGATTCCACGTAAAACTGTAGGTCCCTTGCCTTCTTACCTTACTAGGGGTAGGCACAAGTGGTAGGGTTTATCCCGCCCGGGTCCGTACCACCGCACTGAATGAAACGTCGTCGGTCGAAACGGTTATGTAAATAATATTTTATGTTTATATGTTAGTATAGCTGTGCCCGCGGCTCCGCCCGCTCTCATATTTCACTTCACTGCTAACCTCATAAGCTATTTAGCGTGATAGTAAGTAGCCTATAGTTGATGGGAAGAATCAGGCTATCCGTAGAATTTTGTTTTATAAAAATCGGTTCCGTGGTTCTCGAGTTATAAGCGGACAGACAGACACTCAGACAAACAGAAAGCAGACGTTGGATTTTATTATAGGTAAGGACTAAGCACGTACTCGCTTTATATACATATATTTTTAATTAGAAAAATCCAAATCGAAAATCATTGGAAAAAATACATCCCGACCAGGATTCGAACCTGGGTCTCTGGCTTGAGCTGCCAACGCGATAACCAACTACGCAACCGGGCCGTGACGTATTATTTCCAAATTTTTCGATCTTATTGCACCTTCATGCATGATGTCGCATAATTTTTGCGAACAGTCAACTTGCACGGTTTCATATTGAACCTTATGCTGTCGCCACGAAAGTCGTATTTGGCGTTGCGTAGTTGGTTATCGCGTTGGCAGCTCAAGCCAGAGACCCAGGTTCGAATCCTGGTCGGGATGTATTTTTTCCAATTATTTTCGATTTGCATTTTTCCAATTAAAAATGGCTATGTAAATAAGGGAAGCACTGGCATGGCACCTAGTTCACCCGGTGTTATGGCCTGACATCACGGATGTTGTAGGTGATGTAAGGCAATGTAGGTACACTTAAAATTGTACGGTAAGATGGTCGCATAGCAGCCTCGGTTGTGTTCTCCTCTAGTCCAGTATAACCAGCAATCCAGGGAAGTCTCCGGTATGGCACCTACCTTCTCGGAGGTGATATTGGCTAGTCAGAGCATGTGCTTTGGCCCCTCTGACTCAGCCACCCATACCGGATTGCATAAAAAAAACCCTAGGTACCACCTAGTAAGGTAAGAAGGTGTGTTCTACTGCCCAACGCTCTCAGTGAGCTAACTGTATATATACAGAGTGTATTTGCACATTTAAGAATGCGTTGAGCGAATGTATGAATTTTGACATTTTACGGTTCTGCGCCATCTGTTAGCCCGTTCGTGAGTCAATCTGTTGTCTCTGAAGAGTAAAGGAAAGGGACCCACTACGGATAGTTCACCTGTAGTTTTAATTTCAAATTGTAAATGAAGTATCGAAGTCAGTCAATCAATCAACGTGTATGCGTTTACTGCTGAACATATGCGTCTACAAATAAAAAAAAGTCTCAACCAGGTACCTCCATATGCTGATTAAATTAAATTAATATAGTTTAAATGTTATGAATAATTCGACTCAAGAAATAATATTGAAAATACGATAGTACTAGTCCAATCCTCTAGTCCAGTATAGCCAGCAATCCAGGGAAGTCTTCGGTATGGCACTTACTTTCTCGAAGGTGATATTGGCCCCTCCGACTCAGCCACTCATACTGAATTACATAAAAAAAAAGAGAAAAACAACACTAAAATCTAAAATGACCTAGGGATGTATTTTTCGTTTGCAACAAACCTCTCCTAGTATGGAAATGTGGTCGGTCCTCCAAAGGGAATATTAAGTAAACTGCCGTATAACCAACTCGAACAATAACAAAAATAAACAAAAATCCCCAACGTTATGGCGATCCATTTCCATAGTCATAGAAACACAATCTCTGCCAATAAAATTTGTATTAGTCTGAATACTTCTGCGCCCTAGTTGAGGGGCCGTTATTCTGGCAGAACCACCAATAAAAACAATCATCATTATCATCATCATCAGCCTGTATCGGTTCACTGCTGGACATAGGCCTCTCCCAAGGCACGCCACCACACGCAACAAAAACAAATGCAATAAAAACAATGTTCTAATAAAAATTTTTATAGATTAGGCGGCTGCTATGATGACTCTAAATTAAACCTAAAGTTTTAATGTACCTAGATCAATGATTAAATGTCGTTAAGGATGATAAAATCTAATATGTTTTTTTAAATATCGCAATTATTGTTATCATTATTTTGTAAAAATAAAATAGTTGCCTGCAAATGGATTATTATTATTTTGTGTTAAATCTGTAAAGAAAAAAAAAATGGTGGTGGAAATGTGTAGATCGTGGCGCGTGAAGATCCGTTATCTCTGCTTACCCCAGTGGGAAAAAGGCCGGATGTTATCTTATCTAAGTATGTTTAATGTTAAACAATAAATAAAATAATTAGTAATCGGTACTTGATTTATTAATTTATGTTATGGTGCAGAACATTTATTAATTGTTTTTTTTTTTTTAACAATCGAAAATAACGTTATTACAAAAATAAATAAGCTTATTACAACCGCTTATTGTCAAAGATCTATTTCATGATTTTGTTTAATCCCTCATCTTGTTATTTATTATACCAAAAGTCCCGAATTCGAAGTTCGAAAATCGATAAGCTTCAAATTACTCAGTTGGTCCGGTCGTACTAAAGCACACGGAGCCCCTATTTAGGGGTAAAATTCGCACCCACAGGTCCCAGATGCGTCTAGGGTGACCCCAGTTTGGGGCGAAATTAAAAATATGTTTTGTGATGCAAAACCTGGATTAAGTGGGCTCCATCTTCTTCGAGGGCTTAGGGGATGAGATTTTTTGAAAAGCGCCTTTTGATAGCCGGTTGGTATGGTGTAGTTTTTGCTTTGTTGCCAAATGTTACTTCGTTAAAGATATTTGGATTAATTTTATGAATATTTTTATAAATTGGAATTATTATTCTAGCAAAAGTTTGACTTAAATAAGACTACATATTTAGTTCCTATTGATGTGGTTTTAATTATAACATTTTGGAATTCTCCAATCTCCCGGCCTTCAGCGGCACCACTGCTTTCCCCCGACGTGATTGATGTCGTTGTCCCACCTGGCGGTTAGTCTTCCCACACTCTGTTTTCCTGTCCACGACCGCCAGTGCAGGACACGGTTACTCCAATGGCCGTCGTCTCTTCGTCTAATACCTACATAATTAATGAAAATGATCACGAAACTGTACTACAAGTAGGTATTGTTGAATCAGTAACAGTTCTACAAAACTCAGCGCGTGCATGCATGTTTCCTAATAGAATCTATGTCACAGGTGCGATGAATCAGATGTACTGTTCAAAAATAAGTGAGCAACAAATTGATGGTTTTATGCACATAGTCGCATTTTCTATTATAGCTGATTTATGCGCGACTTGCCAAACAAACAAAAAAAACGAATCTCAAGCATCCAAAAGTTCACTCGAAGAAATTTCTGTATGGGATAAGTCCGACTTTGTACCTCATGTAAATGTTATATTATCCTTATTTCTGTAAAATGTTTTTGGAGTATTAAAATATTTTCGATCTATCTATCTATAAGCATTATACGTGCACAGGACGTCAATATGACCTCGTTTTAAAATGTTGGTAAAAATTCAAAAACCTAGACAGTGACTGTTATTGAAGGTTAAACATTCCTCTCTTTTCACAAATAAATGAATTTTTTTTACACTACTTCACACATGTAAAAACGAATTAACAAAAAAAAAATACTTTAAGATAAACAGTAATGTTTGTACATTATGTTCAATTAATTGAACAGATTTTATACTTTTTGCCAATCCGAAATACATACATACTCGTTTTCGTAAAAATTTAAGGGAAAAATTGGTTGGAAAAAAATTGCTTCACTCCTGCATAACATCGTATATTCCACAAAAATACAGTTCAAATATTAAAACGATATTGACACAAGTTGTGCGGCAGTGAGATCGGAAAACACGGTTTTTCTCCTATTCGCCGGAAAGCAGAGCGAATGCAACCTGTTCAAACATTGACTGGGCGCTGCCAGAATTACGGACTCGAAGTGAATCAGCCTGGTGTTTTGCAATCTTGTACAAAGAATAGGTAGGAATAGGTTATCTAAACAAGAGACAGTAATGGAAAATTACAACTTTTTTAAACAACTTCAAAAGAAGGAGGAAGTATAAATTAGACCGGTACATATTTTTAGTGTTCCGTATCCGGTACGGGACATCTCTTGAACCGTAAGACATTTTCACAGAATATGTCTTATTATGGCCGATATATCAACAAATAATAAAAATAAGAAAAAGTAAAAAAATCGCGGGGTTCCCATACAAGAAACTAAAAAGTGTATGCGCGCCATCTACCGAAAAGAGTATGGAGCATTTTAACTAATCCTGAATTTTAACTAATATGGAGCATTTCATAAAACACGTCATAGATGGCGTGAGTGGCGCTGACCATGACATTGCGATACGGAACCCTAGGTGCACGATTTCGACTCGCACTTGGCTGGTTTTTTTTTTATCATTAATATTAACGATTACACCGGGACGGTCGGCCCGATCGATGTCGTTTTTATTTTTTAGTTCGTAGAGGAAGTTTACAAGGTCGTTTCGCGAAAAGGTACGATCAGGAACATATTATTATGACCCTATTGTTATTCTTGAGATATTAAAAAGGCACATTTAGATGATATTCAGATCACGTTTGCGCCAATTTAATGTCTAATGTTTTCTGCATTTTTCATTTCCACAGATCTGCAGATCCCGAGCACACACACAGAGATTGTTGAGTACAGAAATAGCTTTCCATAAATGAGCATCCTGAGCCTGAGCATACAAAGGGCCTTTTGAGCACAGACAGACCTGTAAATGGGCATCCCGAGTACACACAAATCATGTTTCGAATCAGACCTGTAGATGAGTATCTTGAGCACACACTGATCTTACTGAGCACACAAATACCTTTATTTGAGCATCCTGAGCACACACAGAGCATGCTGAGCACACGTAAACCTGTAGATGAAGAAGCTGAGTACACACAGAGCTTGCTGAGCACACACATACCCGATATGAGCATACACAGTCCTATGAATGTGCTTGCTGTATACATATACGAGTAGATAAGCATTTAAAGAACACACACAGATCTGCAGATGGAGATCCCAAGCACACACACAGAACTTGTTGAGTACACACACACACGCATACCTGTAAATGAGCATCCTGCCTGAGCAGTGCTCATGTGTGTGCTCGGTGAGCACACACATATCTGAGCACACGCATTTAGATTGGTATCTTGTAGGTGCATTGTAGATGAGTATCTTGAGCACACACATATCTTGCTGAGCACAAAAATACCTTTATTTGAGAATCCTGAGCACACACAGAGCATGCTGAGCACACACATACCTGTGGTTGAGCATCCTGAGCACACACAGAGCTTTCTGAGCACACCCGTATATGAGCACGCCCAATCCTGTGAATGCGCTCGCTGAGCACACACAGATCTGTCAATGAGCATCCCGAGCACACACAGACTTACTATGGACATACATATGCGTATATGAGCACGCACAGTCCTATGAATGCGCTTGCTGAGCACACACAGATCTGTCGATGAGCATCCTGAGCACACACAGAGCTTGCTGAGCACACACAGTCCTGTGAATGCGCTTGCTGAGCACACACATACCTGTCGATGAGCATCCCGAGCACACACAGAGCTGACTATGGACATACAGAACGCACCTGTAGATGAGCTTCCTGCGGACAGAGCGCTTGAAGAAGCCGCTGCAACCGTTGCAGGCCAGGATGCCGTAGTGCTTGCCCGAGCTCGTGTCCCCGCACACGACGCACACGAGACCTGGGCCACGAAACACACACACACACATACAATATATAAGGTGCTTCGTTAGTCTTGTCAAAAATTTCAGGAGGGTTACTTACAAACTCAAATAAACACGTTACGCAAAAAAAATTATATCTTTTTAGCATTACTTTTCGAGAAATTTAACAAAACATGTTTGCTACCTAAACATTAACCTGTGTGTAACAGTAGGTAACTTATATTGTACGGGGTCAATGACCGTACTATGTTCAAACGCAGAACAGCTGTTTGTTGTAAGTCACAAGGTCACTAAGATTGTTTTTTACAGCTACTTATTTGATTTGATTTTTTTTGTTAGGAGAAAAAAATGCTCCTATTAAAATATGTTTTTTTCTTACGTAAAGTGTTTATTTGAGTGTGTATGTAACCCTCCCGAAATTTTTGACAAGACTAACGAAGCACGTTATATTTATTTACTTCAAAGTTCATGCACTGTCAGCCTCGGTAGTTCAGTGGTACGGTCGGTCGACTATTGTTAAGCAACGCTGAGCGCGGTCAGTATTTGGATGGGTGACCGCTCGACCGTTGGAGGCTGACCGTGGTTCGGATTCCACGTAAAACTGTGTAGGTCCCTTCCCTTCTTACCTTACTAGGTGGTAGGAATCATCCCGGCCTGGTTGGTACCACCGCACTAAATGAACGGTCAGTTGAAATGGCTATTTAAATAAGGCAGCAAGTAAGGCACGAAGGCACAGATTACTTAATAGTTACTTCGTAACAGATTAATCACTCCATAGAAGATGTTCCTACCTTCGGGTTTTAATAGCCTACTGTTTCACGTCGCCAATCGCTGCGTGCGAAAATGTACCTTAACGATCGAGTGTAAAGTGGTTATTGCTTTGCAGCTGCGTGCAGTTGCGTGGGCGGGCATCTATGTATACTTCGCGCGGCTGACAAATTTCCACTGAAATAGACCGCCGGCGGCCCGTCGGGCGGTAGGTAGTTAGCGCGCGCAAGTACATAGAGTGCGTGAGCCCTGACGAAGGCAGCAATCAAGGCCCACCTGCTGCATGGCTCGGTGGAAGGGCCGTGCCAAGGTGAGAGGTGGCTAACCTATCGCCCTTAGTCGCCTTTTATGACATGCACAAGGAGAGATGCGGTGGAGCTGTTCTTTTTAAATACCGGGCCAACACGGTACAAATGACTTATTGTACTAATACAAAACAAAATGTATACATAAGGTGCTTCGTTATTCATGTCAAATGTTTCGGGAGGGTTACATACACACTCATATAAACACTTTACTTAAGAAAAAACATACGTTTATAGGAGCATTTTTTTCTCCTAAAAAAATCTAATCAAGTAAGTAGCTGTAAAAACCAATCATAATGACCTTGTGACTTACTTATAATAACAAACAGCTGTTCTGCGTTTGAACATAGTACGGTCATTGACCCCGTACAATGCAATTTACCTACTGTTACACACAGGTTAATGTTTAGGTAGCAAACATGCTAAAAACATATACTTTTTTTGGCGTAACGTGTTTATTTGAGTGTGTATGTAACCCTCCCGAAATTAATGACATGACTAATGTAACACCTTATATACAGCCAGATAGTCGACCTGTCTTACCCAAGTGGTTGGTCTTCTTCGAGGGCGGCTCTGGTAGCCAGGGCCGTAGCGCGGGCGGCGCGAGTGCAGCCGCCACGAGGGCCGCGGACGTGGGGGGCGACCAGCGGAGGGGCGATGAGTTGCTTTCGCCTGGGGGCGCAAGCAAATGACAGTTAAAAAATATACATTTATTCGAATAACATTGATTATAAAATATAACTACTATATTTATAATCAATAATAAATACTAACATAATTAAAAGTAACGAATAACTCGAGAATGACTCAACCGATTTACATGCAATTTTGTCACATCTCCGGATGGCCTTTTGTTTTATAAAATCAATCTATCTGAAATCGCGTTCGAAAATACTGAGGCCAACATTTTTGTAACTTCTTTTTTTAGGGTTCCGTATCCGTCGTATGGGACCGTATTACTAAGCCAACGCCGCGCCGTCTGTGTTTCTATCTGTCTCCTCGTCTGTCTGTCCGAGGGCTGTATCTCTTGAACCGTAAGTAATAGATAGCCCGTTTAAATTTTCACAGAATATGTGTTATTATGGCCGACATAACAACAAACAATAAAAAATAAGAAAAAGTAAAAAAAATCACGGGTGTCCCCATACAAGAAACTAAAAAGTGTATGCGCGGCATCTACCGAAAACAGTATGAAGCATTTTAACTAATCCATAGATGGCGTGAGTGGCGCTGACCGTGACATGGCGATACGGAACCGTCGCGTCGGTGCGAGAGTATGACTCGCACTTGGCCGGTTTTTTTTTATTTTAAGAATACTTAGGTGATATTAACTAGTGCAGAATTTTGTAAAATAAAAAAAATTATATGAACACAATCCATTTTTAACCTCCGACGCAAAAAACTGAGGGGCGTTATAAGTTTGGCGTGTGTGTGTGTGTGTGTCTGTCTGTGGCATCGTAGCTTCCAAACGGATGAACCGATTTGGATGCGGTTTTTTTCATTAGGAAGCTTGTTTAATCGAGGTTCTTAGCTATATTTGTAATCAAGTAATTTAGTAATTAAGTAATTTAACTAATTATTATCTTGAAAAGTGGACCGATTTGCGTGCGGCTTTTTTTAAAAAAGCTTGAAATAAAAGTTAAATTACAAATTAAAAAAATCCTCGACCCTTAAAAAGTCAAATATCATTTCCGTTGACTTATTTAAAGGAGTCGGGGGACCGCTAAGTAAATAAAATATAAAAACTCAGAGCTGCGCATGGAAATTATTTTTTACTTTTTAAGGGCCGGTTTTTTAGATTAAAAACTAATCAAACTTACATCCTATAAAATAACACCTTACTTGTACATACGTACTCATAATACGATTTACACAATCCGATTCGAGTTTGCTCTCGTTTTAATAGACCGGCTATATATAACAAAGTGCATAGGGTGGCCTGACCCTAACCAATCACTTAATTGATTTCACACATTTAGAACGTATTTAGGGTTGCATTTTCCCCCTTTATGGGTATTTATTGCATTGATATGGCAACACTTCTGTAAGTTATGATTATTGAATGTATTTTTGCAATGATTCAGAATGCTTGGCAAACAAATAAGGAATTTATATTTCAAATGGTCAAACCTTAGTTATATATTTTACTTTATATTTTAGATTTTACTTAGCATGTTCAAATTCAAATTCAAAATTCAAAAGTTATTTATTTTTCAATTCACTTAGATTACAAACATTTATAATTAAACAATATACAAACTTTTTTTTAATATGTGAATTGAAGAAAAGGTGTAGGCGCAGCATGTGACACTGGCATTTCAGTGCCGCTGTAGGTACCTAACTAAGAACCAAAAGTGACGACCGTGACGACAATGTAAGTGAAGGGTATAGGTAGTAAAGAATGGAGTGTTGAATAATGCTGTGTTGTGTGAAGGTAGTAGGTGTGAGTATTTATTGGATTTGATAATAAAATTATTAGATTTAGTGGTTCTTGGTCTTCTGTAATTGTAATAGGTATTTTTTTAAATGTTTTTTAATGGTTAGTATGGTTTTAAGTTGTCTAATTGGGGGTGGGATGTTATTCCAGCACCGGGATGTTAAGAAATTTATTTATAAGTTATTCTGAATAAAAATTCTAACTGGAAACTATTCTTTTATTATGGATAGCGCGACATGTGCCATTGTTACGAGTTGGTATCTAACGATGCCCATGGACATTCTGTGATGCATGGGGATTGCGAATGGCATGCCGGCCTGACAGGAGCCTTTTCATGCCCCTTTTGAAAAACCCCAGGCTGCACTTGGAAGGAAATAGATGGCCAGGGACTGCGTTCCACATTTTCCCGGTTCTGTGAATAAAATACCTACAGAACCGGTTGGTTCTCGGAATCCGTGGTAGGTCGATTGAATAGGGGTGCATCCCCTGCCCAGTACGCGTAGTGTGCAGTTGGAATTATTCTATTATTATTCTAATAGGTAGGTATTCATAGTGTTGTATACTCGAGGTTAAATAGTTAAATAATTTGAATGGAATGGCTACTGTAAACACATAGTTAGAATTTTTCGCCAAGTATATTCCTATGTCCGTTTTTTATAAAGAAATATTTTCTATAAAAAAAAACAGGTACTGCATCCTAGAAGTTTCATGAATCACTGTAATAGAGTAAAACGTGAAAAAGAACATTATTGCTACTTGGCCTTATTGACAATGCAATATGCGTAGCCAGTGGCGGTTTTCGGTATCGGGTGGTTGGGGGGGGGGGCGTGAGTAGCAGATTTTATGAGGGCTTGGGGGGGGGGGGGGGGGGTGGGCGATGGCGGATGAGGTCGTTAGAGGGCGCTCTGATCGCATTACTGTGGATTACAGAGCTAGGACACGAATAGAGGTGGTGCCGAGGATATCAAAGGGCTTTTAGGTCATGAAATTGAAAATGCACACGGGTCGAAACGAAAACGCTTCTTCTTTTAAACATCACTAAAGTATACAGGCATGTTTTTTTTAATTATACATAGTTTCTAATTTAATTGGCACGAATCAAATTATAAGCCTTCAATTAATTAGTACTTGTTTGACGAAGGTACAATTTAGATGGATATTAGTAATGTAGTGATCATTGTTTAAAATGTTTTTTTTTATTTCATATATCAGAATACCAGATAATAGTACTTATTACACAGGGTAGAGTATTACTACCATTTTAACAATTAACCTATGCATACAACAAATTAATACTATGATACATACAATACAACAAATTGATATTTAATATACCTACAACTAAATTTTAAACAATAATATTTTATTTTTCAAGAAATAAATATTAACAACTCTTTTATACGTGTAATCTCATTCTAATTCGATGATATCTCGATCCTCTCTTTAATTGTCGATTCTACAATACATATTACATACATACATACATAACGTGACGCTTGTTTCCCAGTGGGGTAGGCAGAGACAACAAATTGCCACATGCCACGATTCTTAGATTTAGATATTTATTTCGCCATAAAGAACACACAACAATAACAATATTTCATTCTTGCCCTGTCTTAATATACTTGATACATGGTCATCGGTTACGGGTACTACTCATTTGAGTCTTTATAAGCACATGCCCGATCTGGTCTAGGTACGTGCGTCTAGGGCGACCCCTTCCCACTCTTCCACTCACATTCGCTCCCTATATTTCTTTCGCTAGTCTCGTATCATCACACGCTGTATTCCGACAATCAGGGTGAGCAGAGTAATCGGTGTCGTGCTGCAAGAACTCCACGTTTGGCAAAGTATTCGGAAAAATAACTATCAAGCAGCCAGTAAGGCACAAAAACCCACCTGCTTCACGACTCGGCGGAAGGACCGTGCCAAGGTGAGAGGTGGCTAGTCTGTCGCCTTTTAGCACGGAATCTCGTCCTTATTCTTAGTCGCCTTTTACGACATGCACGGGGAGAGAAGCAGTGGGGCTATTCTTTTTAAGTACCGGCCTCACATAGCTCTATTATCTTCTTCTTCTTGTCAATTCTAATCGCTACATAGCTCTATCGTTTTACTGCGTTAGCACTACAATGCTGCGTGCCCCGAATACCGGCCTTTGTCACTCAAATTAATAGAAGGGCCAAATAAAATGTGTATTGTCGCTGATTTACGAATTACTTATTTGCTTAGAACCGGGCGCCCTTCTTGATTTGGCGAATCGGAGGTGCGGCGAAATTTAAGTACCTGTTTCAATTTTTTTTTTCTCGCTTTGTGAATATTTTGAATCATTCTTTATTTTTTAAAGAAACTGTATCAACTATTATTTTGGTTCATTGGTTAGGCAATTCAGGTATTTTTATATGTTAGATTTTTTATTTAAAATTATATAGTATGATAGTAGTCGAACAAAAATAGCCTTCTTAATAGAAATGAGACTTCATAATAAAATATGTTACAATATTAAAATTTAATTAGCCATACTGAATAAATGATTAATTCAGAAAATAAAATGTTTAAAATTTTTGAAATCATCAAATAAGACGATATTGTGTTAACGTAGATAAAAATTACTCTGCTTACCCCGATTGTCGGGAGACAGCGTGTCGTATGTATGTATATACATAAAACAATCAATATAAAAAAGTATTTTAAATCTCTCTTCTCTTTTTCGGTCCGACGCAGTCGGGCAAAAAACCCCAAATGGGACATGGCAGCCGCAACCCCTCGTCCCAACCAAGTGGACACACTAACCGTTACAGACGTACAAAATCAATACTTGCGCCATGGGCGCTGTAGCTAGGAGGGGTGTGTGCTCCAAAGGGGTCAAGTGTGTAGCACCCGAAACCGACGATCATCTGTGAAAAATATTATGATCGTGGAAGAAGCGTTTATGGAAACATTCAGGGAATTGGACGAAGTAGACAGACTGGTCATTCGGGGAATTGAAACTTAAGCGTCGAACCGCCAGCATAGACCCAAATTCACTTCGCGAAACCGCACTCAGTGAGATCTTATGTCCGCAGATTTGCGGATTGTCACCGTGCTGTCTAGCCTATTGATACGACATTTGTTTGAAGACACCCAGATTAAAGGATTCGGGAAATACACTCGCCGGAAGACAGTTCCACACCCTAGCAGTATCACAAAGGAACGATTTTGAGAAACGATGTGTTCTCAAAAACCCATTATCAACAAGAATAAAAAGGTGCCGAGTCTCTCTACGAAGAGTGATGCCGAGGTGTGACGGGTGGTCATCACGGAAGGATCCAGATAGTACCTGTAGAATAGACCAAGCGAACTCATAAAACGTCTGTGACTAAGGCCCACTTGCACCAACACGAGTTTAAAGTTAAGTAGCGAGTTATGGATTTAAACGCGGTTCCCACATACAACGGGTGCTAGCTTAAACTGGTTTAGCGAGTTAAACTGGTTTATATATTAAATTTGTGTTGGTGCAAGTGGGCCTAAGTATGTGATTAAGTATGTATTATTATGTAAGGTTGTAGGTATGTCATCATTACGTCCTAGAGTGAACCATTATCGCTTTATTGTAGGACACAGGCTTCTTTTATTCTTTATTCATCATCCATAGACAGCACACTGTACTCGGATTCGTCATATTTTAACATTTAACATTTAGCATTTTGCCATTTCGATTATCACAGCGAAAAAGAACTGGCAAGAAACTTCGCTGGATACTTTTTTTTATGTCCACTTAGTCTACATTTACAAAAATGTTTGCCAATTCCTACATAGTATGAGAAATCACTATTTATAAAAATGTATCACATCTCCAATGTCATGTGTCATAAAACCAACCGAGCCAGGTTCAATAAAAATTGTTTTGAACGAAAAAACAGAACAATAAGTAGTAAACACACTACTTATTGGTCTGTTTTTATTTATTGTTTGTTGAGTATGAGCATCCTTACAAACTTGTCATTATTTGTTCTATCCGGTTCGATTACACCTACGAAGAAGAACCATAGGTAGAACCGGCAAGAAACTTCGCATGGTATATTTTTTGTACAAATTTTTATGCGTAATTTGTATTAACTTAATAATTTTTAGATATGTAGTTAGTACTAATTACGCATTCCACAATGTAGTCAAGATTGTCAAAAATTAAAA
This sequence comes from Nematopogon swammerdamellus, assembly GCA_946902875.1. Classification (NCBI taxonomy): domain Eukaryota; kingdom Metazoa; phylum Arthropoda; class Insecta; order Lepidoptera; family Adelidae; genus Nematopogon; species Nematopogon swammerdamellus. The sequence goes on from OX336359.1 coordinate 13,714,448, forward strand.
GATACAAATATTAAGATACTTGAAGTATCAAGTTGTCGACGGTTCAATGTTTTTGAACGGTTTAATATTTTTATGGACCAAAAAACGGGTTTGTTTCGGTAACACGACCACCACCGCAACGACTGGATACATACGCTCCTGCCAACAGCGGCCGTCAGCGCCACCTATTATGACATAATTGAACTATATTTTTTTAAATTTATTTTTTTATACTATATTTTATATCATATGTCATTTTCTTCCCGCGAATCTCAGGTCATCTCAGATCATCAGATCATAGTCACATATGATCTGAAATTTAGGACGTATCCTACATCAATGAGTTGATCTTTAGCGACTCGTAGCAAGTTATAATACGAAACCAAGTCATGTTCAACATATTTTTTTTTACTTATCTACTTTCGTTTGATTTTGTCATAATCATCTTCCATCCGTTTGCAAACGGGTTCTCGAACGAATGTTTATATCAAGAAGGAATGCTTATCCTTCCTTACCTTTATTAAAATCCAACGTTTCCTTTCTGTCTGTCTGTCTGTCTGTCTGTCCGCTTATAACGCGAAAACCACTGAACCGATTTTATTAAAAAAAAATCTACGGATAGCTTGATTCTTCCCATCAACTATAGGCTACTTACGATCACGCTAAATGGCTTATGAGGTTAGCAGAGAAATCAAATATGAGAGCGGGCGGAGCCGCGGGCACTGCTATGTAGTTTTTAATCAAATCGACACGGTTGTCTACAATACCTGCTACGAGTACATCCAATATCAGAGATCCAAGATGTTAGGTGAACTCCATACCATGTCAGTGCTACGTTTGGTCATATGGGAGTGTCATCTCTAGGTGTATATTTCCACGGTTTGTGCGGCGTGTGATATGGCCCTGGAGACCTCGGGGACACACGGATCCCTAATTTAGGGGTTCAATAAATCAAAATATATTCTCACTTTAGCGATTGTTTTCTACATTCTAGCATGTTAGTAATGGAAGGAAGGACATTTTGGTTAGGCATTTCTTTAATTACATAGTTATGTTGAAATTAATTATAGTTCAATAAATACCTACTACTTTCATTTTATAAATAAATTTAGAGTTAACATTTTTGTGCCGAAACGGGGTTAAAAATAAAAAATCTATATTTTAAAATCATACATACATACATACATAGCGTCACGCCTGTTTCCCAGTGGGGTAGGCAGAGACAACGGATCTCCACGCCACGATCCTGACATACCTCTGCGCCTCTTCCACTCCCATAATGTTCTAAAATAAAAAACAATAAATTTCTTAGGTAATGTCGTATTTCATTTTTATTAATTTGACTTGGAATTTTAAAACATTTATTGAAAAGGGGAACGCGCTGAAGCAAAGAACCTTCGTGTGATGCCAAGCCTACCAGCTTACATTTACATACATACATTTTACGTGGAATTCAAACCACGGTCAGCCTCCAACGGTCGAGCTCATTCAACCATCCAAGTACTGACCGCGCCCAGGTGTGTCACGACTGATAATCGACCGACCGCACCACTGAGCTACAGAGGCTAACGATACGGTCCTTCCTTGATTGGTTGATATTTTCTAGTATTTGAGTGAGTAAGCGTACGTTATCTTGTCCGATTAATTTGGTAAACGTGGTGGTCAGTGTTGTGCTGTAATTTACAAGAGTCCTTTCAGCACAACACCGATTATTATGGTTAGCGCGCGATGGTGTGTATGCATGCATATGCTCAAGCAATTGAAAAAAACATTTTTTTTTTATTTTTTTTAACTTGTAGATTGGATGGTTGACGACGAACATTATATAGGTAGTTGTAAGTAACAGCTAAAGATTATATATAACACTGTATTGCTGTACATGCCTAATTATATATTCAATAAATGATTTGTTTTGATTTTGCAGGTAAACAAATTCTACACCACCTCCGACTACCGAAATATCACCCAAAAGAAAATTATAAACATAACTCATACTAGACACAATAACCGACCATTCCGCCCCTCCCGACCGGCTCCTTTCACCGTTCCCCCCTCGCCCGCCCCCCTCACTCCGCCCCTGGGCCTCGTCTGCGAAATTAATCAGGAGCGGCTTAAGGGCTTGCGGCGAGCGTCAAAAGAAAGCAAAATAAAATGGCAAGTGACAAAGTTTTCGACTCCCCTGCTCGGGACAGAAAGATGCGTGGAGAGGGCGTGATTTTATACTGTGCAAAAAAATTATACTTTTCAATCGACTTTGCACACAATGAAAAAAATATTTCATCGAATTTTCGAAAGATTTGTGGGCTTATTCTATCCGTCACTCTGGTAAATGAAAACACTGAAAGATGAGGAAATATGTAGGTACACTAACAATGCTGAATCATTTCAATGTACAAACAAATCATAGATATAATACGAAAACTGGTAAACTATATGAATTTTAAAATGTTCCACGATAGTTTATATATATTTTTTTCAATTTGTTTCATAGCTCACAGCAATTGACATTGAGTCTTCGATCTCGTGTTATTCGAAGTGACTATATTGTGGCATACTGAAGAATCGAAAAAGGGACATGACCTATGAAATAATGTATAGTTAAATGATGGCATAATAGGCGATTGGGTTGGTACCATCGTACTCTGTTCTCCTCCAGTCCAATATAGCCAGAAATCAAAAGGGAAATCTCCCTCATCATCTCCAGTATGGCACCTTCTTGGAGATAATATTGGCTGGTCGGAGCATGTGCTCGGCCCCTCTGACTGAGCCGTCCATAACGGATTACATAAAAAAATATTTCGTACTTTGAATTGTTTATTGTTTGTTGTTTAAATTTTTTCAATGTACACTTAGTCTACTTCACAAAAATGTTTGTCACTGCCTAGCTAGACACACATGTGCTGATTTATGTTATGTATGTATGACTGACAGATGCAGCAATTCATGATAAAGTGAAAACATTTTTACTATGAACTTGTATGAAGTTATATACCCACCACACTGCCACATGAAGCAGGCCAGTCTCCACAAACAGCACCCGTTCACGAGCACCACACCTGGGCCAGCCATCGCCTCCCTCAACCATATTATAGGGTGGGAAACGACCCGGTCCAAGTGTCACCGTAGGCAAAGACCTTAAAGCGATGCACTACCCCTACCTCGGGTAGGTATGCCATTCATATTCCCATTCAAGCGGCGGGTGGCCGAGTGGTTTGGGCATCGGCTTCTCATGCGAGAGGTCCGAGGTTCGAATCCGTGCGGTGTACCAATGAGTTTTTTCGGACGGAAAAATTTACGTGCATACCTACACCTGCAGATTCACCGTTCGGAACCGGTGTAAAACTGTAGGTCCCTTCCCTTGCCCATTACTAGGTGGTAGGCTCAAATTGTAGCCGACTGGGTTGGTACCACCGTACTGGATGTAAGATGGCCGCATAGCAGCCTCGGCTGTGTTCTCCTCTAGTCCAGTATAGCCAGCAATCCAGGGAAGACTCCGGTATGCCACCTACCTTCTCGGAGGCGATATTGGCTGGTCGGAGCATGCGCTTTGGCCTCACCGAATCAGCCACCAATACCGGATTACATTAAAAAAAATACAGTCTGAAATCTAGGACGCATCTTATCCGCCAATATGTTGATCTGTGATCAGCGACTCCACAGATGTCTCTGTGAGCATCCGAAATGGTGTCCTCAACACAAGCACAACGCTAGAGATTGAGTTTGTATAAGTACATTGATTTATCTTGATACCTCGGATTTGGCCGGCATTTTTCCTGACTTTCAATTTTGTTTTTCCGTTTCCTTGTCCCTGGAATTGGTCCATTTTCTCTCTCGGATTGTAACTGTCTGCAGGGTTCGGATTCTAAGCGGCGAAGGAAAGAAATTTAGAGAGTTTTTTGATGAATTTACTTAATTAAGTGTTGTAAAAAGGATGCGTAGCGTTAAAAAACGTAGAAGATGCGAGACGGTTGATGTTCGAAATTGAAACCATTGGTTGTGTATTTTACGAAGAAACAACTAAAATATATCGAGGCAAGATTATATAAGGAATTGCGTGATGGTTGGTACCATCAATGGCCCAGGTGTGGTGGCGTGAACGGGCGCTGTTTGTGGAGGCTGGCCTGCTTAATGTGGTAGTGTGGTGGGTACATCCGTACCAGTTCAAATTTGGAACGTTCTCTCAGTTTTGAATTAAATTGTTACCAACAGATTTGATATTTTTATCTATTCATTCTTCAAAATTAAGGTATGACTATGAATTTTTAGAACAGATAAATTAAGTGCTTATACGTGCCTATTCATTCAACACTCTTCTGGTACACAAACGCAGGTTGTTGTGTTGTGACTGAAACCTATTAAGTACCTATTAAGTATTCTGTGCTGTAACGTCTTCCTCACTTCCCCCACCCCACACGCACCCTCCCATCTCCACTGTTAAACTACTCATTTTGTAATTTTTAGCCGACTTCCAAAAAAGGAGGAGGTTCTCAATTCGACTGTATTTTTTTTATTTATTTCTTTTATGTTTGTTACCTCAGAACTTTCGACTGGGTGAACCGATTTTGAAAATTCTTTTTTTATTTGAAAGCTGGTGCTTCCCGTGTGGTCAAGATCGGATTGGAAAGCGAGGCGCAATCGCTAGGTCGAAGGGCGAGCGATTCCGCCGAGTACATTAATAGAAAAAAATTACTAAAAAAAACTGTGAAATAAAAAACTTCAAAATGTATGAAATAAAAAAAAATCGAACCCTTGAGTTGAAGGCGGTGCTAAAGCAGACAAAAATGATGCATGGAAGAAAACACCGCCTTCAACTCTAGGGTTCGATGTTTTTTTATTTCATACATTTTTGAAGGCGATTTTGTAGTTTTTCTCTTCTTATTCTATCAATGATTTTGTTAAGTATGTTGTTATTTTATTTTGATCTTGCAAATAGGTTTATAATTATTTTTGTTCTTATGACACTTAATTCTGTAAAATTTTTCACCCCAACTTATGGCAAGCTTAGGACTTTTTATGTACATTACAACTAAATTATAAATCTTTATTTATCTTTATGCTTAGGCGTGATATTTAATTTTTGTTTTTTTTTTATATTTGCTAGGCTGTCTATTTCCCGAATAAAGTAAATAAAAATAAAATAAAAAACACAACCGCAATGTAAGTCGAGTCGAGACGAAAATGTCAACCCACCTCCGCAGCCTCTTTTATTAAGGATTTTTTTAAACTGAAATGACTTGGACGTCAGCCCAAAACTCCTTGGTGAACTAGGTGTCATATCACTGCCTCCGTTTGTTCGTGCCAGCTACACTGAACTGGACAAAAAACGCGAACTACAGACCTTTCATTCAGCGCGGTCGCGGCGCTTGCGGTCACGCGAGGCCAAAGCGATTTTGTTCGGGTACTTCTAAGTAATAAAATTGTGTGCAAAATTGAGTGCAACGCGAAATAGTTTAGGCAATTGTTTTTAACGGTTATTTTTACATACATACATACATATCACACACGCTGAATCCCGACAATCGAGGTAAGCAGAGTAATCGGTGTTGTGCTGCAAGAACTCTCGGTTATTTTTAAAATGTAAAAAACACATAACCTGATTTATATTGAGATCAGTTATTTATTATGTATAGTTTCCTTATTTATTTTAAAGTATTTATTGAATAGTTAGCGGTTTCATTGACGGTTTGGAGGTTACTTTGCAATTTTTTTTCTATCGAGAAAATTTTATGTTTAATAAAATGAATGTTTTGGCCTTCAATACCTACCTATAATACCTAACCTAGCATTAGTTCTCAAATTTACCATATAGTATTGGTTGCAGTGTGATTGTTGCAGTATTTGTTGATATACTTACACGGTGTTGCAACCCCAACCGTAAAACCAGAAAGGGGGTGATTCTTTACGTGAAATAGAACAACTTTTGTTCTACGACTTTTTACTTGGAAGAAAAGAATTTTTTTTTTCTCCAGACATTTTGAGTATAGGCATTTAAAATTTGTATGGAAATAATAATTTTATTTTTGGTTCAAAAACATTTTTTTTCGCCACAGAAGTTGTTTAGTTTCACATATAGAATAACCCCCTTATGTCAGTTAAAAATATTACGGGGGCAACTGCAACACCGTGTATAACAGAGGATCAGGCGATGCCATGTGATGTACAGACTCTTAAACCATAAGACTATACAGACTCTTAAACCATAAGGTAAGAAGTAATGGGACCTACAGACGGACGGGACCGGAGCCATGGTCAGCCACAACGGTCGAGCGGTTACCCCACAGAGCATGAAATGCTGTGGGTTACCCCATCCAAGTTCTGACCGCGCCCAGGTGTGCTTAACCCAGTTACTCCTGTAACTATTTATGGTCTCCAAAATTTATAAATTTTTAGTATGTGCTTAATTACGATTCCTTTGACTTAGAAAAAATACTGGAAAAAATTTTATTCGCTTGGAAAATCGGAAAAGTGATGGGCGTTTAAACGCCCAGTAGGGGAATCCGCTACTTAGATAAAGTATGAAAGGTACGTACATTATTATGTATATTAATGCATTTAAAAGTCCGAATGCTTCTTGAAACACAGTTTTATTTGAATTAATATTTAAAACAAAACTAGATAACTAAGCTGGAGTGATGAGGCAAATCATGCTTTAGGGTGCAGGGAAATAATACATTTTTTACAAAAATAATTTGTTTTCTTCTTACATACAGCACACCTCAGCTGGTTTTCCTTTTAGTCAACCAAATGTTCTACCTACCCTATCAAACCGGGATGTTTCGCGATAGTTTTTCTGTGTAGGACGAGGCCCACGCTTTTCAGTTCTTTTGTACGTTTCTAGCAAGGTTCTTGCTACCACTCTGCAGTATGTGAGATGGTCGTACTGGTGGTGATGGTCGACCATCACCCTTGTACCTGCCACCCATTTTGTGAAGCCATATCAAGACAACGACACAGCAATGAAAAATACAATTGTTTTTCTGTAATGGCGGTCCTATAAAGACCTATGTTTTGGTCAGCTCGGTCAACCCCGCCCATATTTTCATTATATTTTTTTATAATGCTGGGTTGCTCAATTTTCACAACTTCTTGAGCTGCTGTGAAAAACGTCTTGTATAGTGTAGTGGTTCTACCTGTTTTGTGTTTGAAGCAGCTGTAAATCTCATCGTTCCAGTCGCCTGTTTGTACGCCACAGGAATATTTGCTTACTTTCCTTGATATGGCTCAAACCAGACCACGTATCCTAATCTCGTAGCACCGACCGCCCAATACTTGTATCCCCAACGAATAGGCTTTTCTCCTATGAATTGCTTACAGCTGTGTCTACCATAGTAAGGCACCATCGCTTTATCCACACTGTAGTTTCTTCCAATGGAGCGAAAGCGAAGAATTTTTCATTCAATGAATTGGAAGATTTGAACCTGGAAGATTGTGCCAAGTCACAACTTTTTCGTCGCCAGAGTCCTCGTCTGTAATTTCTGCGTTAGCATTTTCGGGAGGTAAAATAGTTACGCCACTTGGCAATTGATCCTCGTCACCAATACAATCCAGCTCTTCAATAATTTCGTGTAGTTTTAACGTTTGACTATGTCGAGGTCTGAAGAAGATGACACACGTTGATTCTCCTACTGGGCGTTTAAACGGCCATAAACTTTAGAGTTACATATTGATAAGAAAAACTCAAGGCCAAAGTGTTATTTTCTATTTATGTACTAGTTTGTAGTTATAGCTTAGTAAAAATAATAAGTATCGTTAAATTTTAGCTCGAAACATGAATAGAAACTTACTTTTCGAAGTCATGGTGCCAGTCAATTATCTCACTTAACTTTAAAACTAAAAAAACAAGAAATAACTGATTTTAAATGTCGCGAACTACTCACTCAAACAAAGATATGTAGCATCTGTGATCAACATTCGAGAATAAGTTAGGTCACAACACACGAAAAGTACATTAAACAGAGGGTAGCTTCGATAATTTTATTTGGGCGTTTAAATGCCCAGTAGGAGGATCTGGGTTAATATCACGAACGGCGGTCGATCGATCGCACCAGCGAGCTACCGAGGCTGACATTCTTGATCGTTTATTATTAATTATTCAAAAATCTGCCAAGTGACTGCCGCCTATCGTTCGTTGCCGTCCACCAGCCCCTGCTTGTAGATTCGCCGCGTCAGCCTACCCCTCTGAGCGTCTATTGATGGAGTGAGCTGAGAATCGACTGCGTCGGCTCACGGGTCGCGCGTGACCGACATGTACAAGTCGGAGGCTGCCAGGGGGGCGCGAAGGCTTTCAGGTAATATCAAATGTTGTAGAAAAAATGTGAAACATTATGTGAAATTTTCTAGTTAAACTGTGTACCTTGTTGGGAAGCAAACTTAAAGCAAATTAAAGTAATTCAATGTAAAATGATAATTAATTTATGTTCTATTTTGACCTTTCATTCAACAAATATTTTCAATTTATCATTGAATTTAATAAGAACTTTATTAGGTTAATTGACCATTCGGCGGCCAACCGCCGAATGGTCAATTAAATAAATAAATTAAGTTAAATAAAGTTATATTTGGTTTATATTAAGATGTTGTATAATAAATGGTTTATTTCAGGCAATAAAATATAATAAATAAATACATAATTTAATTCAGACAAATTATGTTAAAAACCGGCCAAATGCGAGTCGAGTTCCGTAACGCCATGTCATGGTTAGCGCCACTCACGCCATCTATGGCGTGTTTTATGAAATACTTCATATTTGTTCAAATTCATGATTAGTTAAAATGCTTCATACTGTTTTCGGTAGATGGCGCGCATACGCTTTTCAGTTTCTAGTATGGGGACCCACGTGAATTTTTTACTTTTTCTTATTTTTATTATTTGTTGTTATATCGGCCATAATATGATAATAACATATATTCTGTGAAAATTTCAACTGGCTACCTATTACGGTTCAAGAGATTCAACCCTCGGACAGACGGACAGACAGACAGACGGCGTAGGCTTAGTAATAGAGTCCCGTATTCAATGTAAAATTATAACCAAATTTATGTTCTATTTTGAACTTTCAACAAATATTTTCAATTTATCATTGAACTGAATAAGAACTTTATTAGGCCTATTGGTTTCTGGTAAGTAAAGTTATATTTGGTTTATATTAATAAAATATAAATAAATAAATAAATAAATAAACCATTTATTTCAGACAAAAACAATAAGTATGGTACAGTAGCTTAGAATGAATGAAGATAGGTGTAGATTTTACAATGTCATACATATTACATAACTTTGTTTCTGATTAAGAAAGAGTTAGGCGACAACAGCCCATATATTCCCCACGACGAAAAAAAATAGGCGTGTTATAAGTTTAACGTAAGAAAAGGAAGACTTATATATAAAGTAAATATTGACAGTTACCTGCCCCCTATAATACAGCTTGCGCTAGTTTAGGGGGCAGGGGTTGCTGCATGTACAAATTAATTTCACTGTCTTAAAAATTTGTGTATGGGTGTGTCTGTCTATGGAATCGTAGCTCCCAAACAGATGAACCTATTTGAATGCAATTTGTTTTATTAGAAAGCTGGTTTAATGGGTTTGTATATCGGGATGGTTCTTAGCTATGTTTGTAATCAGGTAATCAAGTAATCAAAAAATTAATTATCTTAAAAAGTGAACCAATTTGCATTATTTTTTTTTTACTTTTATTGTATTTGATATTTAATAACGATGATTATAGTTAATTATATTGTGTTTTTAAGACATTTGGTAAGTATGTATTTAGTTTGTTTAAAATAAAAGCAGATTTTTCGTTCTCACAGCCGATAGTTATTCACTCTTTCCGTCGGCCTTTCAGTGCCCGGAAAATTCTCACTATACGTGGAGTTCTTCTACAGGTCAAACTCTATGCTAGCATCGGATTTCAAAAAAGTTTTAAAAAACATAAAACCGACTTCCTAAAAAAAGGAAAACTAAAAAACTATTCAAAATAAAAATATAAAAACCGCCTTCAAAAATATATGAAATAAAAACCTAAAAAAAAAAAACGAACCCTAGAGTTGAAGGCGGTGCTAAAAAGGCTACACAAATCACAAAGGATATTATCATCCACTCATGTTTTCTTTCATGCATCATTTTTGCTTGCTTTACAAATCACAAAGGATATTATCATCCACTCATGTTTTCTTTCATGCATAATTTTTGCTTGCTTTAGCACCGCCTTCAACTCTAGGGTTCGTTTTTTTTTTTTAGGTTTTTATTTCATATATTTTTGAAGGCGGTTTTTATATTTTTATTTTGAATAGTTTTTTAGTTTTCCTTTTTTTAGGAAGTCGGTTTTATGTTTTTTAAAACTTTTTTTTTATTTCACAGTTTTTTTTAGTAATTTTTTGCTATTAATGTACTCGGCGGAATCGCTCGGCCTTCGGCCTCGCGATTCCGCCTCGCTTTCCAATCCGATCTTGACCCAATTAAAATAGGACCACGTCAGCTTCGATAGCTCAGTGGTGCAGACAGTCAACTGTCGCTATTGAATTTTAAGCAACGCTGGGTGCGGTCAGTACTTAGATGGGTGACCGCTGACCGTTGGAGGCTGACCAAGGTTCGGATTCCTCGTAAAACTGTAAGTCCCTTCCCTCGTAATTTTACTTGGTGGTAGGGTTTAACCTTCCCGGGTTGGTACCACCGCACTGAATTAAACGTCGGTCGAAACGGCTATGTAAATAGTTTGTGTTTTCCGACCAGTTCAGTGTAGTCAGCACGATCAAAGGGGGAAGCACTGACATGGCACTGGTGTTATGGGCTGACATCACAGACGTTGTAGGTGATGTTGCAGAACTTAGTAGAATGGACAGACATAAACGTGTTACGGAAGCCTACTTTTATTATAAAATAACCGTCGGAGGACCTTGGTTGAAAATTGTAAAATTTAGTAGAACGGATAGACATGCATATGTTACGGAACCCTACATTCATTTTGCAGAACTTAGTAGAATGGACAGACATAAACGTGTTACGGAACCCTACTTAACAGTTGCACTCCGGGAGTGCCGGCAGATCCCGTGCCACTCTAACTTAACCCTTAACGCAATGACTTAAGGTTTCATTTTAAAAATGACGCTGACGCGATGTCGCGAGTTATACATTTTTACCCACCTAAAAAAGTGCCAAGAGCCGCTAAAGAAGTTTTCACTTCAAAAACCTCAGGGTTATCCCCTTTCAAATAAAAAAAAAAAGAATTTTCAAAATCGGCCCACAATTGACGGAGTAATCGCGTAACAAACATCCAAAAAAAGAAAACATACCGTCGAATTGAGAATCTTTTAGGTCTAAAGTAAATTTCTCGTGAAGACAAATGCAACGAGCCCAAACACGATGGGTTTATCATGTGTAGTTTAGGAGTTCCTATGGCCACCTTCTGTCTCCATCATCAAACCAGCTCGATGGTACTCGGTACAGTAGGTACTGGCCAGGTACCATAATAAATTAAATGCCGGTCGGAAAAGATAAAAAAATTTCAAATTTAGAATATTCATGAAACAAGGGTCCGAATATGTATCACTAGTATATCGATTCATGTATTTCAACAGGACAGAGAAAATTTCAAAATATTAGGTATTTAATACTTTTTAGTTTTTTTTTTTTTGTTTTTTGGAAATCGGTTTAATATTTTTTAAAACAGTTTTTATTTCATTCTTTTTAGTAATATTACATAAAAAAGAATAATCGAAATCGAATAATCGAAATCGATTGAAGTGGTACAGAATTATTCGCCATATGTGTCAGACTGCAAATTGCTGAATAAGTCCACATCACAAATGTTTTGCTGAAGGTAACCACACACCATACTAATTTATCAAACTGAAAATTGCCGAAAACGACCACATCACAAGTTTTGCTGAAGGTAACCACACACCATAGTATTATGCTGATTTTTCGAAAACCACTGAACCAATTTCGATAAAATTGAAATGGGACCACCTCGGAAGTATGACCTAACTAACAAAAAAAGAATTTTCTAAATCGGCCCTCAATTGACGGAGAAATCGTGTTACAAACATACAAAAAAATAATAAAAAAAAAAATAAAAAAAAAAATAAAAAAAAACATACAGACGAATTGAGAACCTCCTCCTTTTTTGGAAGTCGGTTAAAAAAATTAAATTAATGTTCACAGATGAATATTCAAGACAAAATCAAATGTCAGGAATCCCCAGCTTCAGATAGATAAATAGAAAATGCTTTATTTCTCCAATTCAACTCAACAGTAATCAATAAGTTCATGGCGCAAAGGCGGGCTTATCCCTTACAGAAATTTCTTGCAGTCAACCTTTGGGTGTTTGAGATTCGATTAATATAGTGGAATAGTATATGTAGGTAGTAGCGAAAGAGTTGAGCGTGAGAATTGAAGATAAAATAATAATAAGAATACTTAAAAGCCATACTTGTGTTAATACATATAAATTGCTAAATCTACAGAATATAATATACAAATAAATAAATACACATACCTACTTGTCCATCCAGGTATGAAACAAAAGGATTTTTTAGGTTTTCACTTCACATTACATTATTATTGTTTGACTGTATGTTAGTTTTCGTGTTATTAAGAATAAACGATTTTTACCAATTACCTTTTTACATTGACAAACATACCTAATACAGTTTAAGTTTTTTTTTTCAATAAGGGAAGCGATTTGCAATGTGGGATAAAGTGTGGTAGTGAATTCCGCAGTCGAGCTGCGTGAACAGAAAATGAGTTCGTATAAGAACCAGTTTTATGAAAGGAGATAGCTAGAATATTGTCATGACTTGAACGAAGGGCTTTAATTATAACTTTAATTAATAGGGACCGCAAAGACTAAGTTGAAAAGGGCTTTCAAAGCATGTTAATGTTTTTTTTTTTTTCATTTTAATTTGCTCTGTCCGAGGGGCGGTTATTCCAAAACGAAATGTTTGTTAAATCTTTAAAAAATGAATATTTAAGTAGTCCATTTAGTGTTAATGGCATGAAAACTATTTTAAAGTTTGTATTTAAAACGGTTATAGGAAAATGGAAATCAGAACATTCTATATGCCTCTTCCTAAAGTGTCTCAAATGCATAGATCCGTTAAAGATAAGATACCATTGCAAGCCCCAGGCGTCTACAAAGTTCCGTGTAGCTGTGGGAAGAGCAACATCGGCCAAACGAAGAGGAGCGTCCATGAGCGAATGTGCGAACACATAAGAGCAGTCAAGAATGGTGGCCTGCAGAAATCGGCCATTGCGGAACATCTATTGCTTGGTGATAATAACCACTGGATCCGGTTTGATGAAGCGTCGGCGGTACTAGCGGTAGAACGTCACTACACTCCACGCCTAGTCAGGGAAGCCATCGAAACCACCAGGCACAGTAATTTCAACACGGACGACAGAATGAATGTACCACCTTCCTGGCTGCCCGTGCTGTCACAGCACACATCTTCATTCCGCCAAGCCAGCAGCGTCTGAAGACAAAGTGAGTGTTGTGTGCAGCCGGGACTTCGCACGATGTATGGATCGCGATCTGACACCGCTGCCGAATATTGTACAACCTACCCACAGCTACAATCTTCGAAAAAGAGCAGTTTGACGTCTGGTACAACGGACGCCAGACATCGGCTCCAGGAACTCCCGCAGTTCCTGAAGAAGCCAGTGACGTAGCGGGCGAAACTTCGACTTATGTGAGTTTAAAAATAAATAAAATAAAATAACTCACCACATCGATTATCCTGGTTATCTTGAGTCAACTGCAGCGGCGCCTGCGCAACCTCCATTGTTCACTGATTCTCGATCAAGCGTTCTAGAGTTATTCACTTAATACTTTAGCATTGTATGGCGTCTGTAGACTAAAGTCTGTGTAATCTAATCACTGTTCACTGCATTCAAATATTTATAAATTAAAACTAATTAAATCTACAATATGTACATACCGCACGCTGTATCCCGATAATCGGGGCAAGCAGAGTAATCGGCGTTGTGCTGCAAAAACTCTAGTAAATTACAGCACAACACCGAAAATCACGTTTAGCTTTACGACAAGATAATTCTCAAGCAGCAAGTAAGGCACGAAGACCCACCTTCTGCCCGACGCGGTAGAAGGACCGCGCCATGGTTAGAAGTGGCTAGCCTATCGCTCTTTAGCACGGCATCTCGTCCTTATTCCTTAGTCGCCTTTTACGACATGCATGGTGAGAGATGCATTGGGGCTATTATTTTAAAGTACCGGCCCCACAAAGTAGATACTAACTTATCTATGTAAGTCAATTGTGCTAGTATGCAAGTCTGCTGGTATGATACCTAATTGAGCGTTGTTTCTTCAGGTTATATAGGTAGAATTGGCTGTGTATAGCACCTAGATCCCACCGCTGGCCGTAAGATGGCCACACAGCAGCCCCGGCTGTGTTCTCCTCTAGTCCAGTATAGCCAGTAATCCAAAGGGATGTCTCCGGTATGGCACCTACCTTCTCGGAGGTGATATTGGCTGGTCGGAGCCTGTGCTTTGGCACCTCTGACTCAGCTTTTACAGGGTTACATAAAAAATATATTTGTGCCGAGTAAAAAAATTTTAATAAAAAATAAAATACAAAATAAAAAAAAATCCAAATTGTTCAGTAATTTCTTTGCAGTAAGGCTGACTGAAAAAAAATTCTACTAATGATAAGTGCACCTGTGCTGTGCACGTACTTTTGAAAATTTCTATAAGTAGGTACCTACCTAATTACTTATAGGTATACCCCAAAGGTAGAAAATGCCTAGACGCATTAACGTATTAGGGACCTTTTCCCCGTATTTAATTTTTTTTATGGATACTGACATGGTTAGCTACAGCACATACAACATCTCTGATGTCAGCCCATAGCACCGGGTGAACTAGGTGCCATGCCAGTGCTTCCCTTCATTTCATGTCGGCTACACTGAACTGAACAGAAAACACGAACTATTTACATGGCCGTTTCGACCGACGTTTTTATTCAGTGCGGTGGTACCAATCCGGGCGGAATGAAACCTACCACCCTACCACCTAGTAAGGTAAGAAGGTATTTAATTGCAATAATTAATATATGCAATATTATATTATTCTATACAATATTATTCAATCTGTATGATTTCTTCTCGGATTGCTGTTTATTTTTATTCGTTTATCCACACATTTTCTTTTTTATATTAATTTTACACATAAAACATAAATCTAAAATTAATACAAATAACAAAATGGAGTTTCCACCACCGGCGGCGGCGGGGCGAACCCAGGCTACCGATGCATGGTCGGACCCGAGAGAGAGACACCTCCGGACAATTCGAGCGGTGTCGAGCAAGACCGCCTTCTGCATCTGACCCTTGATCCAAGCAAGTGGCTCTAGCGAGAGCCTCTTGAGATGATGGTCGAGGCTCTTCGCTATCAGCCCATGCGCAGATACGACTATGGGCACAACGATCGTCGAGTCCACGGGCCACATGTCGGTAACCTCATGAGACAGATCGATGTATTTTAACATCTTGTCTTTTTCTGCCTTCACAAGGTTCTGTTTTATTATTATTAGTGTGCAATAAATAATTTTGTATAATAATATTAAATACAGTTCAGTTACATTACATACAAACAAAAAGTGAGACAGACTATAGGAGCATTAAACTCATATTGACTTAACTCCGCGGGGCCCAGTTTTGAATCATAAAATTATGAAGAAACACAATATTTGAACAATTGCGACCGATTTACTCCCGTGTGTGTAGTATGTAAGTACAATTGAATTGTGTTGAAAGTTGAAATTGTGTATGCTTATTTTAATTTGTAGGTATAGTTTTAAGGTACTTACTAACATTTAAATTGGGAGTTTTTGTTTTTGATTCTTTTTTAAGCGGGCAAGAATATTGTTATTGAAACTAAGTACCTATGTAGACATTTTTAAATACCTACAAGCCGAACTGGCAGCGTATCGGGGTTGACATCGACCTCGTTCCGTTGGAGTGTTTCGACTTTGAGTTCAGTCACACAATTCGACTGCAGCGTCCAAAAAAAAAAAAATAAAATGAAAATACGTCCGAATTGTTTAATTTTATTATTGCTTAGTTTTTATACATTTTTAGGGTTCCGTACCTCAAAAGAGGAAAAAAAACGGATCCTTATAGCATGACTCTTGTGTCTGTCTGTCACAGTTTATTTTTTCAGAATCGACTGGACGAAAAAAGTTTAAATTTATTACATATCATTATTATATAAGGTCTTTCAATAGTAGGTAACGATACGCTAAGGGGTGTATGTGTACCAGATACTGATCACGTTCCCATACCAATTTTTTTTTTTACAATATAAAAAACATACTTATTAAGGTGAAATACGCGCACTTCACGTATTAAATTTGAGGAGTGAGTTGGTTTTTTATATCGTAAAAAAAATTGCTATGGGAACGTGATCAGTATCTGATACACATACACCCCTTAGCGTATCGTTACCTACTAATGAAATACCTTATATATAATGCAATAAATTGTAATTCTCTATATTAATGTTTCAGTAAGAGTAGTGTAATGTAAATTTAAAGAAATATATAATACTTTAGGCATCTATTTAATGTAATTATATAGGATTAATTTAATAGTTTTTTTTTATGGAATCTGACACTGTTGGCTACATCACCTACAACATCCGTGATGTCAGCCCATAACACCACGGTGAACTTGGTGCCACGTCAGCCTTCCCTTCGGTCGTGCCGGCTACACTGAACTGGACGGAAAACACAAACTATTTACATAGCCGTTTCGACCGACATTTCATTGAGTGCGGTGGTACCATCCCGGGCGGGTTAAACCCTACCACCTAGTAATATAAGAAGGGAGTCATACCCCTTAGTCGCCTTTTACGACATACACGGGGAGAGATGCAGTGGGGCTATTCTTTTAAAGTACCGGCCCCACACGGTACCGGTACCAGATGATGTTTGTTAATTATAATATGTACTTGTATTCTATAGGTAGAAACTTCACTAGTATGTTTTTTCTTGTTTTATGTTAATTTTATTATGTATCTTAAAACTGTATGTTTCTTTAATAAATAAAAAATAAAATATATATAGAGTTTGTTGACCCAATCACGGACGTGGCGTATGGCGTAAATGAACTAATTTTATTTTGGAGGACAATTTGGTATGCTTTTAAAAGTGAGGCCGCACTGGTGAGCTGCCGCGGTGCGGTTCTGTACTTTGCTAATAAGAGTTGTTTGCCACTCCGCGCTGCCGCCGCGCCGCCGCCCAGCCTCCGCGTAGTACAGTGCCGCCAGACCGCAGTCTCACCGCATTGTAAGCAAAGTGAAATATTGTATCATTATCAATTCAAAATATGGAACAACAATTTCTCAGAAAAGTAACATTTTCTTCAAAATAATAAATAATTATAAATTTTCTTCGAATTCTCCTTTTTAAGCTCTATTCATGTGTCTAAATGACCACGTAGTACGATTTTCAGGAAAACGTAAAGTTATATTATATAATATAAATTTGAAATATTTCAATGTAATTTTTTTTTGTGTTGGTATTTTTGATGTGAAATTGCTAATACTGCATATTGTTTTCTTGTGACCTTAATCATTTTTAAACATAAATAATGTATGCACTTGTAATTTTGTGCAAGCCCTAAAACGATGAAATAAAAGAACCATTTCGTTAAAATTCCAATAGGTAAGTACGTGAGCACCATTAATCTGTAATTGATACAGTATCCAAATGACTCAACTAAACAAAACAGTCTCTACATATAAGCCTAAATAAAGATTAAAATAAAGTACATTAAACTTATTTACACACACATATTATATTCCTATTTTATCGCAACTAAAAGTCACCGTGTAGATCCACTTTTAATAACCGAAAAAAACTTCACAATAATAGTCCAAAGGCGTTCCAATCAACTATTCAAAAACTACAACCGCGCGCGACCGTTCAAAAATCGAACGCTATCTGACGTTATTGATTTTTTCGCGCGAACTTGGATTCTAATCCCTCCGCCCGCGCACACATCAACAGACTGAGGTGCTCTTCAAGCTATCGCATGTGATGTCTGCTTTCGGCTGAAGGGTGGGGAAAAGGGAGGGGTGGGGAGGGGGGCGAGGCTGAGGCCACGCCCATCGCCCCGCCCACGGCGGCGTTTCGCTTTTCATGTTTGAGGGGGGTGGGAGGCGATTTTTGTGCCTCTTTGGATTGAGTTTGCTCTTTTAGGAGCGGGATTTTTTCTGTTTTTTTTTTTGCGAATAACTTAGCGCGATGTTCGAATGTAATGGAGTAATTTTGATTGAAGGTAGACTCGCTGAAAAGATGGTTTGGGGCGTATTCCAACAGTGATGTCGACTTTACGAAAACATTCAAGTGAAAATCACTACGAAAATCAATAAAATTTACTATAACGCGTTCGGTAACGGATATTGCACGAAATATTGACACATCCTTGCCAGTGTTCTTCTTTAGTCCAGTATAACCAGCAAACCGTACTGGATGTAAGATGGCCGCATAGCAGCCTCGGTTGTGTTCTCCTCTAGTCCAGTATAGCCAGCAATCAAGGGAAGTCTCCGGTATGGCAACTACCTTCTCGGAGGTGATTCTTTATTCTTGATTTATCAACCATAGACAGTACACTACACTCGGATTCGTCATATTTTAACATTTAACATTTAGCATTTTACATATTGGCTAGTTTGAGCATGTGCTTTGGCCCCTCTATCTCAGCCAACCATACCCGATTATATAAAAAAAAACGTAGTGTCTGGTCTGGCGACTTTCTGGAGGTTATGTTGGCTGGTCCGATCAGTATCAGATGGTCTGGTCCCTCTGACTCAGCCGCACATACCGGACTACATAAAAATACATTATTAAAGAAAGTGTAGTCACACCCTTACCGACTGGGTATTCCGATCAAACACATTTAACCGAAAAGACCAGAAAGTATAACGTTTAATCCTTAAAAAATGTATGAAAAGGAATAGGCAACATTTTAAATTGAATTTTTAACGCGCGTAGCACGTGCTACGCAGCGCGTAGCGGACGCTACGCGAATTATTTATATTGTTATATTCATGTTTTTTTAATTATTTTTAAGTTTTTTAACAATTCTATTAATTTCATTTAGGTATTTACACTTGACATTATTTGTCTGAACTTGTGAACTTTTATTGTTGCGCTGAGTAATTTAAATCAAAAGTTGCTTTAAGTATAAAACGTGTGAACTAAAGGGAATGAAGAGAAGCACTGACATGGCACTTAGTTCACCAAGGTGTAATGGGCTGACATCACGGATGTTGTAAGTAATGTAGCCAATCGTGTCAGTTTCCATAAAAAAAATTAAAACATGCATTTAAAAAATGGTTTAAGTTTTCCCACGCTAGAGCGTTTTCCTTTCGCATTCTAGTACTATTGAATACCTAAATGTTTAATGAACATTTATTACCGGAAAATTAAGAATGTAAAAAGGTAAAATGTGTTAAAAAGTTTTCGTAATTCAATCAAAATGAGCTATATAACACACTTTCCATTCCATTAATTTATTAATTGTCTAGATAAATATTGTAACCTTGTGTTTTTTCATCACTTCTTACAACAAGTAGAAAAAAATGTAAAATTTTGTAAGCAACTACTAATCCTCTATTTTTCAGTGTGTCTCTAGTACAACGCTAGTACCACAATATTTCACAAATATACCTAAACTCCATAGGGAGGAGCCACACAGGGGTGTTATATTATATATAAGGCAAATATCAAACAAAAACGCCCTCCGAAATCAAATCTCACCCCTCAAATGTCAACAATCCAGTTCGAGGCGTGTTCTAAGCGCCATCCTTATTGGCTGACGCGCGATCTTTGACGGACGAATCAGAGGTCTTTTGTGTGAAAGAATTGGTTATTTTTCCGAATTTGAAAATGGAAGGCGAGGAAAATCTATTTGATTATTATTTTTTTATAATGGATGATGGGAAACTTAAACGAAAGAAAATAGAGCGAATGTGAGTGGAAGAGTCGAGAAGGGTCGCTTTAGACGCACGTGCCTGGACCAGATCGGGCATGTGCTCAAAAAGGGTCAAATGCGTTGACCGGTAACCTACGAGCATGCTTGAAGAACATTATGAGAGTGGAAGAGGCGGCAGAGGTGTGTCAGCATCGTGGCACGTTGAGATCCGTTGTCTCTGCCTACCCCGCTGGTTAAAATGGTCAGGTTCCATACGCATGAATGGAGGGGGCGTATTAAATTTGTTATATAGAGTAGATTGATGCACTATTCAAATCTACGGTTATAGTGACAAGGTTCTACAAAGCATTTTCTACTTTTCCACACGACTGTATGTAGATCCTGACTTTCGAAGAGGACAGAGAATTGACATGTCTAGAGGGCGTATCAATTCATAAATGGGGTGACAAAAAATTCAGGCTCGACCGAGATCTCGGTCTCGGTCTCGGCTATTCTCGGCTAAACAACTCAGCCGAGATCTCGGTCTCGGTCTCGGCTATTCTCGGCTAAACAACTCAGCCGAGATCTCGGTCTCGGTCTCGGCTATTCTCGGTTAAACAACTCAGCCGAGATCTCGGTCTCGGTCTCGGCTATTCTCGGCTAAAAACTCAGCCGAGATCTCGGTCTCGGTCTCGGCTATTCTCGGCTAAACAACTCAGCCGAGATCTCGGTCTCGGTCTCGGCTATTCTCGGCTAAAAACTCAGCCGAGATTTCGGTCTCGGTCTCGGTTATTCTCGGCTAAAAACTCAGCCGAGATCTCGGTCTCGGTCTCGGCTATTCTCGGCTAAAAGCTCAGCCGAGATCTCGGTCTCGGTCTCGGCTATTCTCGTCTAAACAACTCAGCCGAGATCTCGGTCTCGGTTCTAGGCTAAATCCTCCGAGATTCTCGGCCATATAGCCCCTATGGGATTGGCGGAATTCAAAACTACCGCGCGCGTTCGATGCTCGGACAAACAAACAGACATAAGATAAAAACATTTTCGAAACAGGGAATTTTGTACTTACTTAGTTTCATTAATATAAAACACCAGTGAAGGAATTTTCCGAAAAGTTCGTTATGACAGACGCATTATTTAACCGACTTCCAAAAAAGGAGGAGGTTCTCAATTCGTCTGTATGTTTTTTTTTTTATTTTTTTTTTTATTTTTATTTTTTTGTATGTTTGTAACACGATTTCTCCGTCAATTGAGGGCCGATTTAGAAAATTCTTTTTTTGTTAGTTAGGTCATACTTCCGAGGTGGTCCCATTTCAATTTTATCGAAATTGGTTCAGTGGTTTTCGAAAAATCAGCATAATACTATGGTGTGTGGTTACCTTCAGCAAAACTTGTGATGTGGTCGTTTTCGGCAATTTTCAGTTTGATAAATTAGTATGGTGTGTGGTTACCTTCAGCAAAACATTTGTGATGTGGACTTATTCAGCAATTTGCAGTCTGACACATATGGCGAATAATTCTGTACCACTTCAATCGATTTCGATTATTCGATTTCGATTATTCTTTTTTATGTAATATTACTAAAAAGAATGAAATAAAAACTGTTTTAAAAAATATTAAACCGATTTCCAAAAAACAAAAAAAAAAAAACTAAAAAGTATTAAATACCTAATATTTTGAAATTTTCTCTGTCCTGTTGAAATACATGAATCGATATACTAGTGATACATATTCGGACCCTTGTTTCATGAATATTCTAAATTTGAAATTTTTTTATCTTTTCCGACCGGCGCTTAATTTATTATGGTACCTGGCCAGTACCTACTGTACCGAGTACCATCGAGCTGGTTTGATGATGGAGACAGAAGGTGGCCATAGGAACTCCTAAACTACACATGATAAACCCATCGTGTTTGGGCTCGTTGCATTTGTCTTCACGAGAAATTTACTTTAGACCTAAAAGATTCTCAATTCGACGGTATGTTTTCTTTTTTTGGATGTTTGTTACGCGATTACTCCGTCAATTGTGGGCCGATTTTGAAAATTCTTTTTTTTTTTATTTGAAAGGGGATAACCCTGAGGTTTTTGAAGTGAAAACTTCTTTAGCGGCTCTTGGCACTTTTTTAGGTGGGTAAAAATGTATAACTCGCGACATCGCGTCAGCGTCATTTTTAAAATGAAACCTTAAGTCATTGCGTTAAGGGTTAAGTTAGAGTGGCACGGGATCTGCCGGCACTCCCGGAGTGCAACTGTTAAGTAGGGTTCCGTAACACGTTTATGTCTGTCCATTCTACTAAGTTCTGCAAAATGAATGTAGGGTTCCGTAACATATGCATGTCTATCCGTTCTACTAAATTTTACAATTTTCAACCAAGGTCCTCCGACGGTTATTTTATAATAAAAGTAGGCTTCCGTAACACGTTTATGTCTGTCCATTCTACTAAGTTCTGCAACATCACCTACAACGTCCGTGATTTCAGCCCATAACACCAGTGCCATGTCAGTGCTTCCCCCTTTGATCGTGCTGACTACACTGAACTGGTCGGAAAACACAAACTATTTACATAGCCGTTTCGACCGACGTTTAATTCAGTGCGGTGGTACCAACCCGGGAAGGTTAAACCCTACCACCAAGTAAGATTACGAGGGAAGGGACTTACAGTTTTACGAGGAATCCGAACCTTGGTCAGCCTCCAACGGTCAGCGGTCATCTAAGTACTGACCGCACCCAGCGTTGCTTAAAATTCAATAGCGACAGTTGACTGTCTGCACCACTGAGCTATCGAAGCTGACGTGGTCCTATTTTAATTGGGTCAAGATCGGATTGGAAAGCGAGGCGGAATCGCGAGGCCGAAGGCCGAGCGATTCCGCCGAGTACATTAATAGCAAAAAATTACTAAAAAAAACTGTGAAATAAAAAAAAAGTTTTAAAAAACATAAAACCGACTTCCTAAAAAAAGTAAAACTAAAAAACTATTTAAAATAAAAATATAAAAACCGCCTTCAAAAATATATGAAATAAAAACCTAAAAAAAAAAACGAACCCTAGAGTTGAAGGCGGTGCTAAAGCAAGCAAAATGATGCATGAAAGAAAACATGAGCGGATGATAATATCCTTTGTGATTTGTGTAGCCTTTTTAGCACCGCCTTCTTTTTATTACTAGAGGTGATGGTGATTGATCCTATATCAAAGCAAAGAACCTCATTTGGCTGACATAATTCATCATCAACTTTTGTTTCATGCCTGGGTTGACATGTATGTATGTATGTATATTTATATGTACATAATATTCTATATATTTAAAGTCTGTTTTTTTGGAAGACGGAGTAAAGTGACGTTTGGAGTGTTGCCAGTTTCTGGCAAATTTTAAATAGGCATGTAGTTGCTATCGATACTTTTATCGATTGATTAACTAATGAAATGCTGTAAACTCTAATATTTACCTAATTGTGGATTTAATTGACAACATATTAAGCTAAACTTAGCTAGAAAAATGTTAAGTTTAAGGCAGCGCCACAGGTAGCGCATAATATGTGTGAAGGTGTGTCGTGTCGTGTTCGTGTCGTGTAAAAGTCGATACTATTTTCTTCGACTACAATCACTAGTGGTGCAAAGCGTGCAACACTCTAATGTCAGTCAAACGTCAATTTACTCCGTCTTCCAAAAAAACTGACTATAGTCTTTTATATGTATTTAATTAGCATGTACTTATAAGTATTCTTATTATTATTTTATCTTCAATTGTCACGCTCAACTCTTACGTTACTACCTACTTACATTCCACTATATTGATCTAATCTTAAACATCCAAAGGTTGACTATAAGAAATCTCTCCAAGGGCTAAGTCCGCCTTTGCACCTTATGTAAATTTTCTAATGTACTTCTTACTGTTTAACGTTTATTGGAGCAATAAAGCATTTTCTATCTATCTATCATTTGCTACAGACTTGGCGAGGCCTTAATCTGGCATTACGATCAATGTTTCTTTACATTTATGTTGGTGGGCTTAGTATGTGTGCGTAGTAGCCAGCTGCAAAAGAGTACATAATATTGACAAAAATTTTATATGAAATATATGATTAAAATTTTATTGGGGGCTTTGGAAGGAAACACGTTCCGGTTCGTAAATAAGTCCAATTCTACAACTAGAAAGGAGCAAATTGTGTGCAATTGCACACAATTTTTTACACATTGTACAACAAATAGCACTTACATAATTATGAATTCTACGAAAGGGGGTGCGCTCTTCCCACTCTCTTCCACCCTTTACAGTCTCTAAGGGTAGGTAGGTATACATCTAAAAAGATAGGTCCGTCCCTTCGTCCTTAAATTATGGACTGGTGGCTTTCGTCTATAATTCCTTAGTTAGTGCTTTGATGTAGAAACTGACTCTTAAAAGGGTTTTCACGGATAGGAAAATGTCAAAGAAAACACTTAAGTGTTCGATGGCGAGCTGCTTTTATATTAATAAAATGTTTTTTAGGGTTCCGTATCTGTCGTAAAGGAACCTATTAATTGTTTATTGTTTATTGTATAATTTCATCCACAGGTAACCTACGCTTGGATATGTCGAAAATTCAGCCAGTTCTAAATTCAATGCGAAGAAGAACTGACAAACAAACTTCGCAAGTCACAATGTTTTGTTAGTACCTTATAAGTATTATATTATAGTAACTTATAAATAATTAACCCATACTACCGCTCACAAGAGCATTCATATTTACAGCATAAACATGAATACTGAAGAATCTGACCAATGATTAATAAATAAGCCTACGCCGTCTGTCTGTCTGTCTGTCTGTCAGTCCGTCTGTCCGTCCGTCCGCCCGTCCGTACGTCAGTCCGTCGGTCCGTCCGTCCGTCCGCCCGCCTGTCCCAACAGAATATGTGTTATTATGGCCGATATATGTAACAACAAATAATAAAAATATTAAGTAAATAGTAAGTAAAAAATTCACGGGGGTCCCCATAGAATAAACTCATCTTGCGCGCCATCTACCAACAGTATGAAGCACTTTATCTAAAACATAGATGGCGTGAGTGTCGCTTACCATTACATTGCGATACGGAACCCTTCGTGCGCGAGTTCGACTCGCACTTGGCCGTTTTTTTTTATTGGAACCAGACATGGAAGGCTACGTCACCTACACCTGTGAAGACAGCTCTTCACACCTTGGTGAGCTAGGTGCCATGTCAGTGCTTCCCTTCGGGCGTGCCGGTCGTTCACTGAACTGGACATAAGCAAGAACAATTTTCATAGGTCTTTCGACTGATGTTCATTCATTGCAGTGGTACCAATCCACTGAGTGATGTTAGAGAAGGAACATAAATTGTATCTGCTTTGGTAACTCAGTGGTGCGGTCGTTCGACTGTCGGTCGTGATCATAAGCACACCTGGGCCCTGTCAGTACTTCGATGGGTGACCGCTCGACCGTTGGAGGCTGACCGCGGTTCGGATTCCACGTTTTTTTAATGTTTTATTTTTTTATGGAAACTTACACCGTTGGCTACATCATCTACAACATCCGTGATGTCAGACCATAACACCGGTTGTACTAGGTGCCGTGTCAGTGCGTCCCTTCATTTCATGTCGGCTACACTGAACTGGACGGAAAACACGAACTGTTTACATAGCCGTTTCGACCGACGTTTCATTCAGTGCGGTGGTACCAACCCGGGCGGGATATTTTATGATTATGATTATGATTATTATTGTGATTTTCAAATGTTTACGATAACAACCACTAAATTGGGAATTTAGTAATGGCGAAAGAAAAAAATCTAGCCAGCTAATATGGTGCGGGACTCGAACCCACGATCTTTCGAATTCAAATTCTTTAGATATTCACTTTTTTGCCACACAGTACAGCATAGCAAATTGCACTTTATAAAAATATAATATTTAAAAAATAAAATTTTGTACCGTGTGGGGCCGGTACTTTAAACTGCATCTCTCCCCGTGTATGTCGTAAAAGGCGACTAAGGGATATGAGTCTCTTCATAGATTACTAGGTGGTAGGGTTTAACCCGCCCGGGTTGTTACCACCGCACTGAATGAAAGGTCGGTCGAAACGGCTATGTAAATAGTTTGTGCTTTCCGTCCAGTTCAGTGTAGCCGGCACGACCGAAGGGAAGCACTGACGTGGCACCAAGTTGACCCGGTGTTATGGGCTGACACCACGGATGTTGTAGGTGATGTAGCCAACCGTGTCAGTTTCCATAAAAAAATAAAATAAAATAAAAATATAAAAAAAACTTGTTACTATAAAAATAATTACTATTGAAATCATTCATTCATCATATCATAACAGACAATGTATATTAAAATTTTATTAAAAATATTGGCCAAAGTTTTTGCTAAATCCAGTAGCATTGTGACTGTCGCCTCAAGCTAAGTCATAAGCATGTCCACCCATCCCAACCCCCATGAAAACCTACCTCACCCTCTGAAACACTAACCTCACCCCTCGGACGGAACCAATATCACTCCCTGAAGCTGAAACGAAATGTTTCAGCGACAGTTCACTCGCCACCTCGACCAATGGGAGCAAAGATCGAGAAAGTATACGCCAATAGGATTAACTTTAACACACACACTCTCTCTCTCTCTCTCTTCCTGGCGCAGGTAACTCTCGCTCGGACGTGGATTCAAGATGTTTTGAAAGAATTCTAGTTGAAGCCTGCCTCTAAGAAACATATTCATCTTTTTAAACTTTTCAGTGTATTCCTACATGAAATTATATTTTTTTAAGTATATCAAAATAATTTAATTTTCAGTGTTTAATTTATTTATTTATGCCATATTGCATAATAAATGCATGCATTACATCAATATTTATGTATATTTGTCATTAAAAAAGCAAACAAGCCCATTTAAAAAAAACTTTCAGTTAAAATAATAAAACATGAATACAATAAATTTATTAAAACCATTAATATGCAAATTTGAATTATATACACTTTGTTAACATGTAATAAAAAAACACAAGTAACTACCTATTAACAAAATAATAAAAAAAAAGAATTAAAAATACTTTTACGCATTTTTATGCCTTAACTAAATATTATGTTTGTTCGTAAAATAATAATTAATGAACATATAATAGTAAACTTAAAAATATAAAACTAATAAAAATAAAAATTCAATTTACTAGAATTACATAAAAACAAATGAGCTAGATTTTTCCCCTACAGGTAGAAAATATCGACCAGTTCGACCTGAGCATTAATACTGTACCTATTTGTTCTTTTTATATTATTGTTTTTCTTAGTATAAAAAAAAATTGGTTGTCTGTAAAGTTGGTTTACAGACGATAGTTTTACGTGATGATGTCATAAAGTAAATCAGTTCCGGCGGATATTTACCATGTAAAATTAATTTAAGTACATGATAAAGATGTGATAATAACTAATTAAAAAATATGAGAAAATAACGACTATTAATTTTTGTTTAATTTATATTTAAAAAACCTACATAACACCATCTACATGTTCAACGTTGCAACAATTACCTAACTGCTAAATCAAGTATACCGCTGGCTGAAGTATTTAATTTAATATTGACGCTAGATGTGGACGCTAGATGTCGCTCCATGAAATTCACATACTGTTGTCACATACTGTTGAGAAAATTTGCAGCGATAAGTAGACGGTCGATAGCCCGCGTGGATAACATGTCTGGTCAGTGATGGTGGCAGAGACCGCGGGTTCGAGGCTCGCAAAAGACGGAGAAATATATTTTGTATTTCCTACTATTGTATATGCCTCTCTATCGCCCTCTCGCTTGCACACACAGGTCTCTATCGCGCTCTCGCTTGCACACACAGATTTAGATGGAACGTTACACTTCTTCGTGCGTGCAGCCGGTGTACATCAATTTATAAGACGTGACATCATCACGTCAAAATACGGCTAAGTTTAACAAGTATATGCTCTAATCACGCTTTGTAAATTGTATAAAAGCAAAATTTTCTGACACAAATTAATTCAGCCCTGTCGAACAATTTATTATCGTCTAATTCAATAATGTGATGGCAGCCAGTGGATGTCAAAATCAGATAGCGAAACAGAACACAATAGTTATTTGCTTTTGCCAAATAATTTGAAACAATAGAGCGGCTATCGCCACACATTATCTAAAATTTTTAAGGACGTATAGGCTCAAAATCCACGGTCTGTTCAGAAACCCATGCCACGGGATATCTCGTCTGACCACATCAGTAGAGACAGAGTTCAGAAACCAATGCTACGGGTTATCTCGTCTGAACACACGAGTAGAGACAGAGTTCAGAAACCCATACCACGGGATATCTCGTCTTAACACACCAGTAGCGACAGAGTTCAGAAACCCATGCTACGAAATATCTCGTCTGAATACACCAGTAGAGACAGAGTTCAGAAACCAATGCTACGGGTTATCCCGTCTGAACACACAAGTAGAGACAGAGTTCAGAAACCCATACCACGGGATATCTCGTCTGAACACACCAGTAGCGACAGAGTTCAGAAACCCATGCCACGGGATATCTCGTCTGACCACATCAGTAGAGACAGAGTTCAGAAACCAATGCTACGGGATATCTCGTCTGAACCCACCAGTAGAGACAGGGTTCAGAAACCCATGCTACGGGATATCTAGTCTGAACACACCTGCAGTAGAGACAGTGTTCAGAAATCAATGCTACGGGGTATCTCGTCTGAACACACCAGTAGAGACAGAGTTCAGAAACCCATGCTATGGGATATCTCGTCTGAATACACCTGTAGAGACAGATATCGTTCGCAACATGTCCTGCAGCATGAAATGCCACGCTACGACGCCTGTAACGTTGCTGCGACACGTAGAGTCCATGTTGTGGGCGTATTAGTGTATCGAAGGGTGCTTCTATCCCTACCTCAACCTAGGTAGGAGCTCCAAAGGCCTTAAGAGGTCGCCTTGAGCGCTGACCGAGCCGCGGCGACGACGAGACGACGAGAGGATATCTGAAAGCTTTAACTCTAAGAAGTCACAGGTCACCAAAGGAATTGAAATGTTTAATGTGGGTAGCTGAAGCTCCGACTAAGATTGTTTTTTAAAGAAAGCGCGTCCTGTGACTCCGAGCCATCCTAACGTGTCTAACGACAACCACGGACTTTCGGTCGCATGCAGGGGTTGCGAGCGCCATGCCATGCCGGTCTGACAGGTGCCTATTCATGCGCCTCTTGAAGGAGCCGAGGCTGCACTTGGGGGGAATGATGTAGGCAGGGAGAGCGTTTCAGAGTTTACCAGTTCTGTGGAGGAAGTATCTTCAGAACCGATTGGAACGCATCCGCGGTACGTAACACGGGGTCGTGTTAAACAACTCATTCGAGCATTTAAAAAGAATAGGCTAAATTATTCTGTAAAAACTAATTTTACACGTGCGAAGCAGTGGGCGAAAGCTACAAATCTGCAAGCAAATTCGCATCAGACAGGTTGTGACACGTGTGTTGATATGTGTGTGTGTGAGAGAGAAAGGAAGGGTGTGTGTGTGTGTGTGTGTGTGGAGGTGCGTGCCCAAGTGTGAAAGAGATAGACATAGTTGTTGTTGTCTTTGTATGCACACCACTTGTGACTTCTCACCTGCCCGACGAGTCGACAGCCTTCTATTAAATTTAATTCTTTGGCTCTTATCATTCTTCATCCTCGTCCGTCACACATAAATGACATATCTGCATAAATAAATTTATTAATATGCAACTCTTAACACAAAACCATAAGGGTTATATTTGAATGCAATTTTTACATTTCGTTTGACAAAAATGTATTTCCACCTCGTGTGTCCACTATTTCACCCTAACCGTAATGTAGATAGTTATATCTGCCCCTCACTTGTTAAGCTGTAATGTGCGTTATGTCGTTGGAATAAGCTTGAAAATAATTCAAAAAGCATATGTAGGACTTATAGCGCAGGAAAGTAAAAGGAAGGGTCCATAGATAAAATGTCAAAACAATGCCGGACCCCCCGCTGGGTTTTTGTTGGAGGGAAAATAGAGGGTTTTAGCTTTATATAGTTGTCTCCTGTCGCCTGCTGGGCCGAAACGTGAAGAAACACTTTTGTTCTTCTTTTTTAGGGTTCCGTATTCGTCGTACGGGACCCTATTACTAAGCCTACGTCGTCTGTCTGACTGTCTGCCCGAGGGCTGTACTGTATCTCTTGAACCGTAATAAATAAGTAGCCTGTTGAAAATTTCACAGAATATGTGTTAGTATGGCCGATATAACAACAAATAATAAAAAGTTAATAAATCACGGGTGTCCTCATACAAGAACCTAAAAAGTATATGCGCGCCATCTACCGAAAACAATATGAAGCATTTTGACATGGCTATACGGAACCCTCCTCGGTGCGCGAGTTCAACTCGCACTTGTCCGGTTTTTTTAAATGGAAACTGACACGACACGGTTTGTTACATCACCTAAGTACTACATCCGTGATATCACATAATACCTTGGTGAACTAGGTGCCATGTCAGTACTTCCCTTCGGTGGTGGTATTACTAAGCCTACGCTGTCTGCCTGTCTGTCCATCTGTCTGTCTGTCTGTCTGTCCTACTGCTGTATCTTTGGAACCGTAATAGGTAGCCGGTTGTAATTTTCACAGAATGTGTGTTATTTATTATGGCGGATATAACAACAAATAATAAAAAATAGAAAAAGGAAAAAAAATTAAGGGGGGTTTCCATACAAGAAACGTGTTTTTTTCAATGTTTTTTTTTGTGGTGCGGTAACCTCGGTACGCGAGTCCGACTCGCACTTGGCCGTTTTTTTTAGGTTTCCGTGCGCGCCGCGCCGCCGTTGGGAAGCCTATTACTAAGCCTACGCCGTGTTGTCTGTCTGTTTGTCCTACTGCAGTATCTTTGGAATCGTAATATGGTCGCCTCGGTAGCTCATTGGTACGGTCGGTCGACTGTTATTAATTAAGCAACCCTGGCCGCGGTAGTACTCGGGTGGGTGACCGCTCGACCGTTGGAGGATGACCGTGGCTCGGATTCCACGTTAAACTGTAGGTCCCTTCCGTTCTTACCTTACTAGGTGCTAGGGTTTATCTCGACCGGGTTGGTACCATCGCACTGAACGAAACGTCAGTCGAAACGGCTATGTAAATAGTTCGTGTCAGTTCAGTGTAGCCGATATGAAATGAGGGGAAGCACTGACATGGCACCTAGTTCACCCGGTGTTATGGGCTAACATCACGGATGTTGTAGGTGATGTAGCCAAACGTGTCAGTTTCCATATAAATTTTAAAAAAATTGTTTTTTCGTCATTCTTAAATTTAACGTGTTTTCATTCAACCTTACAGCCGACATCGGAAATAGACTGGTAATAATATAATTTGCCTCAATGTTGCCATTATCATGACAGCGGGGCGTACGCGCTCAGTTCACGGGGTGCCCCGGCAGCGCCCTCCGAGACTGTCGGGAGCAGAACCGCAGAACATTGCGACTGTTTGTGTGTTGCTCGGGGGTCGTTCATTGGTTACGTATTGTTGTCACAGAATTCATAGCGCAGAAGAACGTGAGTTTTCCGAGCAGGTAAAGTCACGACAAATTATGGTTCGTCTATAGTCTACTAGGTGGTAGGGTTCAACCCGTCCGGGTTGGTACCACCGCACTGAATGAAACGTCGGTCGAAACGGCTATGTAAATAGTTCGTGTTTTCCGTCCAGTTCAGTGTAGCCGACATGACAGAAATGAAGGGTAGCACTGACATGGCACCTCTACCTAGTTCACCCGGTGTTATGGGCTGACAGCACAGATGTTGTAGGTGATGTAGCCAACCACCGAGCACACAGACTGTCCATCTGTCCATCTGTGCTCGTTGTAGCCAACTGTGTCAGTTTCCATAAAAAAAAAAAAAAAAAATCTCAGTGGTGCCCATACCTTTTTTCTATGAAGATCTACCTACAAAAAACGTGCGCGAGTTGAACTCGCGCACCGAGGGTTCCGTAACGCCATGTCATGGTCAGCGCCACTCACGCCATCTATGGCGTGTTTTATGTAATGCTTCATAGTAGTTAAAATTAATGATCAGTTAAAATGCTTCATACTGTTTTCGGTAGATGGCGCGCATACACTTTTTAGTTTCTTATATGGGTACGCCATGAATTTTTTACTTTTTCTTGTTTTTATTATTTGTTGTTATATCGGCCATAATAACACATATTTATTACACTCAAATAGAACATGGGCAAAAGGTAACACTTAATGCCTCTAGGCATTTTCTAACAGGATACCTTTGGGGTATGATAACTGCTAGGTGAGTGGCGGAAAGAGAAGTTTAAATATTATTATATGACATATGTACGGGAATACAAAAGATAGATAAACTTAAATATGAATAGTTAAATACTATACCTATATACCAGATATATACATAAGATATACTAAATATACTTAGTTTTTACACATTATATATATTTACTAACTCTGAACATGAGAGACATAGTTCTCGTTCTTCGTGCCTACTTGCTGCTTGATAGTTGTCTTGCCTGTATACTGTGCTAAACGTGGTGGTCGGTGTTGTGCTGTAATTTGCCAGAGTCCTTATATAGCACAACACCGATTATTCTGATTGTCCGGATACAGCGTGTGTTATGCATGTATGTATGTAAACAGTTTTTCTGTTTTTTTCCTGATATTTTAATCTGTAACTATTTCTCCTCATTCCGGATAGATCGTGTCCGCCATTTTGCGGTTGAGCTTCGAGATGTGTGTCCGCTACGGACGCGCCGCCGCTGTCCGCTCTTGTTAGTCCGGCATGTAGCCCGGAGAGAGCGCCCCCTGCTGGCAGAGTGCTGGGTACTATTTGACATCAATCAACCGTTCGGAACCGGTGTAAAACTGTAGCTCCTTTCATGCCCTAGGCGGTATGCTAAAATTGTAGCCCGCTGAGTTGCTAGAGAGCGTTTCACCAAAAAGTTCCCTTCTCCGTTATGTTGGCTCCACTGTCAGTGTCACTGTCGTCAGTGCTTAAATTCGTATTGCCAGATCGTGAAGATTATATTACCTAATAATGTAATCGGTATTTACCGTATAATAAATACGGTAAATACCGATAATTACGGGTAAATCTGTACACACAGCAACCCACAACGCTGTTTTGACAGATAGACAGTGGAGCCAACATAACGGCGAAGGGAACTTTTAGTTGAAGCGCTCTCTACCACCATCCATACTGGTGAAAATATGATGCGACCATCTTTCAAAAAGATGAAAGCAGCCTCCTCGTCTGTGTAATCCTACTCTAATCCAGTATAGTCAGCAATTCAAAGGGAAGTCTCCGGTATGGCACCTACCTTCTCGGAGGTGGTATCGGCTGGTCGTAGCATGTGCTCTGGCCCCTCTGACTCAGCCACCAATACCGGATTAAATAATAAAAAAAACAACAAGTAATCAAATTCAAGTGATTTATCGGAAAATATTTCGTTGACTACACAGTGGAAAACCGCAGGTAGGAATGCTGCAAATGTCAGTTACATATTGCTTCCAGCAGAAGCTTCTCTTGGCGTACATGCCTATCTATAGCTAGATTAACATCTAGCGTAGATTGTCTAGTCTATGCATTTAATTATACAGGGTGTCCCAAAACTCGACGTCCAAACGAAAGCAGGTCATAGAGGAGGTCATTTCCAATCAGAATCATCCTATATGTAGTTGTCCATTTCTCAGTCGTTTAGAAGTTATAGCTATTTTTCTGAGTTTTTCTAATTTCAACCCCAATTTTTGAATAAAAAATCATAAAAAAAATTACATGTAACTTAGGTTCATTTGATTTTTTAGGGGTTTTATTGCAATTAGTGTACCTTTGTGAAAAAAAAATTTAACTTTTCAGTAATTCATCAATGAAGCCTTGACTTTGATTGAAGTTTACTTAAAAAAAATGTACTACAGGAAAGTGAACCTGCTTTGCAAAAACATGTTCTCACTCAAATATTACTCTGTACTCATGAAGAACATTCAACCACTGAAGTACAGACGCATCGTTGGATCATTGAGTCTATTTTACCGGTACTATCATGGCCGCTGGTGCTCTGATGAACTCGCTATTCCTTCATCCCTCCTCCTCCTGGTCGCATTCGCCAAACCCGCCACACTCTCGCTGAACACCCCTTTGTAGTCGACAGAAGAGTTTTCGAAATGCACGATCCTCTAAATCGTTCGCGTGCGTTTCGCACTGCAAATGTGTGGAATAGGGCTTCCGAGGAATATCTTAACCCTACAATTCGAGGATCTTCAATTCCCTGGCGACTTTAGCCCGTCTTCAATCCTGACTGGCACCTGTTCGGTTTTTTTTAATGTAAACTGACACGATTGGCCGGGCGAACTTGGTGCCACCTCAGTACCTCCCTTAGGTCGTGCCGGCTACACTGAACTGGACGGAAAACACAAACTATTTACATAGCCGTTTCGACCGACCTTTCATTCAGTGCGGTGGTATCAACCCGGGCGGGTTAAACCCTACCACCTAGTAATATAAGAAGGGAGTCATATCCCTTAGTCGCCTTTTACGACATACACGGGGAGAGATGCAGTGGGGCTATTATTTTAAAGTATCGGCCCTACACGGTACAATCGGTGGTGAAATTGGCTGTGCCTGACGCTCCTACCTCGAGAGCAGCTACTCAGTTCGGGTGAAATAAAAAACAGTATAGACTCAACTTTTAATGTATTTTCCGAGCGTTCTAAACTGCATCCGTTTTTCTCCGAAACTTAGAAAAAACAGCCAAAATGCACGCGCACTAATATCCAGAAGACAAAGGATATCAAACGTTATTCGGCTCACCGGTAGACAAACGGACATTCGTCTGGGTGGACAATCGGACAAACGGACAGACGCACTGCCTTCGGGGTGGGTGAGCGATGGAGGCAGGGGCGGACCTATAGATTATCGAAATAATGGCTATATGGTGTATTAATGTCGCCCCACTCTGTATGAGCGAGCTGTAGCTAAAATTCCTACCAATCAACTTACAGACTCAGCGATCACCACGTCGACATCTACAGCCACTGAGAGAGCAGTTACAATTTATTCAATGGCTGCTTGCACATTAGACTTAAACGGCACGGACGACCACGGCACAGCTTTCGCACGGGCCGACGACGAAGACGCGTTAGAAGGAAACTTTTTTTTTATGGAAACTGACACGTTTGGCTTTAGCCAACCTATAACATCCGTGATGTCAGCCCATAACACCGGGTGAACTATGTCCCATGTCAGTGCTTCTATTAATTTCATGTCGGCTACACTGAACTGGATGGAAAACACGAAGTATTTACATAGCCATTTCGACTGACGTTTCATTCCGGTGGTACGGGTAAGAAGGGAACGGAACTACAGTTTAACGTGGAATCCGAACCACGGTCAGCCTCCAACAGTCGAGCGGCCACCCATCCAAGTACTGACCGCGCTCAGGGTTGCTTAACAACAGTCGATCGACCGCACCACTGAGCTACAGAGGCTGACACGTGACGGTAATTTCATACATTTTTGTATCACAGTTGCCGTGCCATAGTTGTGCTCGACGTTCGCGTCGCCGTGGCAAACTGAGGAACTGAGAGAGTGCTCTGAGGAACCAGCAACTTCCCTTATTCCCTGCCGCCCGTCCTATCTCCGCATCACTCGTCACAGAGAGACTCTGCACCCATTTGTTGTTGACATCGCTTCCTTGTCGCATCGCTAGGGTGTAGAACTGTCTTCCGATGAGTGCGTTTCCCGAACCCTTTAACCTGAGTGTCTTCAAGCGTCGTATCAACAGGATAGACAGCCTAGCAACAGTCCGCAAATCTGCTGGTATTTCGCGACGAGAGGTGATTTTGGCTCTGTCGACTGCACCATTTGTCTTTCAGCACAGACACCCATGTTGGTTTACATATAAAAAAAACCGGCCAAGTGCGAGTCGGACTCGCGCACCGAGGTTTCCGCACCACAAAAAAAAAACATTGTAAAAAACAAATTTCTTGTATGGAAACCCCCTCCATTTTTAATTTTTATATTTTTTATTATTTGTTGTTATATCCGTGTTAGTACCGTGTGGGCCCGGTACTTAAAAAGAATAGCCCCACTGCATCTCTCCCCGTGCATGTCGTAAAAGGCGACTAAGGGATAAGGACAAGATGCCGTGCTAAAGGGCGACGGGCCCGCCACCTCTCACCTTGGCATGGTACTTCCGCCGAGTCATGCAGCAGGTGGGTCTTCGTGCCTTACTTGCTGCTTGATCGATTGAATCTTGTATACGAATACTTTGCGAAACGTGGTGGTCGGTGTTGTGCTGTAATTTACCAGAGTTCTTGCAGCACAACACCGATTACTCTGCTTACCCCGATTGTCGAGATTCAGCATGTGTGATATGTATGTACCTATGTATGTTGTTATATCCGTCATAATAACACATATTCTATGAATATTTCAACAGGTTATTACGGTTCAAGAGATAACAGCCCTCGGACAGACGGACGGACAGACAGACAGACGGCGTAGGCTTAGTAATAGGCTTCCGTACGGGATACGGAAACCTAAAAACAGCGCTACGCTGCTAGTAAAATGAAAAGGGGGCCAAAACGGGAATAAGAGTTCGCCCCTCAAGTCTAAGTGCTAAATCCGCAACTGGACGGAATTCTACTGGGCGGGAGAGTCAATTCATACGCCTCCTGAAGCACTTCTTTGTGATGCAGCGAATTGCGAACGGTAACAGGGCGCTACTGCTGCGAATTTACCGAAAGACAAGCATTCTGGACAAGTACTAATATTATAAAGCGAAACGACTGTGTGTAAAGGGTAAGCTCGAAAACGTCTGATCCGATTTACACGCAGTTTTCACTGATGGAATCCGGAAGATCTCGAGATGGTTGCAGGCTATGTAACATCACACGATATTTCTCCAAGGGGCAGAGCAGTGAACGAAAACCTTGCGTGCTAAAATTAACATTATAATTATGGTAATTAAAGTAGTCAAAAATTTATATCAATATCACAAATACATCGGCAGAAATACTACGGCCGAAAATATTAGACTGCACGAACTCTGTTCGAACTCCAGTATGTAGAGAAAACCATTCAAAATTAGAATTATCCGACAGATGTCATTGTGAACATAATATTTATTTATTAAAACCTAATTACAATAATATTATGTCATTGTGTGTATGTCATGCCGTGCTAAAGGGCGACAGGGTAGCCACTTCTCACCTTGGCACGTTCCTTCCACCGAGTCGTGCAGCAGGTGGGTCTTTGTGCCTTACTTTATGCTTGATAGTTGTCTCAATATTTTGCTAAACGTGGTGGTTGATGTTGTGTTGCAATTTTCCAGAGTTCTTGCGACACAACACCGATTACTCTGCTTACCCTGATTGTGGGGGGGGGGGGGGGGGTACAGCGTGTGCGGTATGTATGTATGTATGTATGTGTGTGTAAATCTAACAAAATGGAGCACAAATAAAATTATATTGAAATACCTACTTATAAAATATTTTTACTTTTAGTAACAACAAGACTTTGTACGAATTGGAGGAAATTGGAGAGGCGTATGTCAAGCAATGGACGCTTACACGCTGACTGACTGACTGACTTTGTACGAATGCAATAAAAGAAGAATACAATACCTAACGCTTAAACGTAACCTAAAATACCGCGAGCGGAGCCGTGGGAATATTTAGTCTCGAGTCTCGAAAACATTCAGGTGTTTGCTAGCGTTTCTAGATGAATTAGACCAACCAAGCATTGGACACGCAACACAATGCTTGTTTAGCCATTCTTTAGATGGAGCAACTCGCAACAAAACGCGGCGAAAATTCATATTGTTCGATTCATATTGTCTAGCGGTGCGATAAAGAAACGATTTAGAGAACCGAGATGGGTTCTCAAAAGCCCAATGTCAACAACAAGTGCTGAGTCTCTCTGCGACGAGTCATGCCAAGATACGTCGACGACGGGTGGCACGGAATAAGGGATGCTACCTAGTTCCACAAGGCAGCGTCTTTTTAATAGAAGATGGCGTTTGAGGGCATCAAATGTTCCTATTGGGTTCCTGACGATTATCACATAGGTATGTGGAACAAGAATTATTTATAATAGTTTCGAAATTGACTGTACCACGGCAATGCAACTTGCAATTCGCATGACAAGACTTGCGACGAACGCACAGGGGGCAGTAATTAATTTC
The DNA here is from genome assembly GCA_946902875.1 of Nematopogon swammerdamellus. NCBI lineage: Eukaryota > Metazoa > Arthropoda > Insecta > Lepidoptera > Adelidae > Nematopogon > Nematopogon swammerdamellus. The sequence continues at coordinate 13,752,537 of OX336359.1, forward strand.
GACTATCGAATAATGGACGGCAGACGAATTTGCCACAATCCAATAGTCAAACAGCGTACCGCGGGCAGCAGGCGCTTTGATTACAATTTAATTAAAATAGGTGACTTGATTAACTCAATTTGGCACGTCAAAGCGGTGATTATAATAGTGCTCAGTGAGAATATTTGATAATAAGATGACAAAACAGAACTTGCTTGGCCATCCAGCGGGGGAACGCTGCTGCTTTGGTCCTTGGGACAACCATTAGTTATAGCAGCCGCAATGGAGGAAATCTATATATACAGGTTGTCCCAGAAACCGACGATAATCCTTTAACAGGAGATAGGGCTGCTAATTACCTCTCAGAATATCTAATTTTAGGTTTAGTAAAAATGGCTTAGTTTTTGAGATATTGTCATTTTTGCAAAAATCCAAAATTTTCTCCCTCAGCTCATTTTTTTAAATGCCACAAGTACAAATGTAAGATTTTCTTAAATCTACTTTTTGTCAACCTGAAAAGTAAGGCTTTCACACGGTATCATTTATTTTTTTATTTTTAATCCTGTTTCACTGAAAAACGACTTAAGAGCCACATGTTAAAAAATTTTCAGCCTCATCCCTTGAGTTTGGCCCTTCGCGGTGAAAAAAAAAATACTACACTAAAGTGGCATTATACAACAAAAATACGCCCATCTAATGTAGTTTTTAAAATGGTACATCACTTACAGATTTTCCCTATAATTTATGAGATATTATTATTTAACTGCAAAAAGACCTCGGAATTTTATAACTGTTCTACCAACTACGAATTGGAATAAAATAAACACTTGAAGTAATTGGTCTTTATTAACCTGTTAAAGTAGATGTTCAATTTGTTTACAACCTGCACAAATGCTAGCTTGACATCTTCTCACAAATGCCCGGTTGATACGTCGAGCAAGTACTCGATGCAAGTGCAGATACGTCCACCTATGCTATAAAAATAGCCACTAAACACACACTATTTACATAGCACCTAGCTATGTAAATAGTGTGTGTTTTACGTTCAGTTGACTATAGTCGGCACGACCGAAGGGAAGCACTGACGTGGCACCAAGTTCACCCGGTGTTATGGGCTGACACACCGAGGCTGACATCACGGATGTTGTGGGTGATGTAGCCAACCATGTCAGTTTACATAAAAAAAACTGAGCTACTGCCGTAATTCTTTCTTTGAGCTCTATCAAGTTTTCCACCGGTTTTCTGTAAACTTTTTCTTTTAAATAGCCCCAATAATAAAAATCTAACGGATTTAAATCTGGCGACCTAGACGTCCGATCCATCTGTGGGGATATGCTTGGTCTAAAAAATTACGCACTTCTCTAGCGTAATGGGCTGGGCAGACATCATTTTGCAACCACCTCAGTATGGCCAATGGTACATCTTCTAAAAGGCTCTGAAGCTCCTGTTGCAGAAACTCAAGATAATTCGCCCGTTTAAAGTCTCTACAATTCAACGGACGTCTTGTGGCCTCCTAGTCACTTGCATCCCCACGGATAGACCGGACGTCAAGATCACCGGATTTAAATCCGTTAGATTTTTATTAATGGGGCTATTTAAAAGAAAAAATTTACGGGAAACCGGTGGAAAACTTGATAGAGCTCAAAGAAAGAATTACGGCAGTAGCTCAGGTTTTTTTTAAATGTAAACTGACATGGTTGGCTACATCACCTACAACATCCGTGATGTCAGCCCATAACACCGGGTGAACTTGGTGCCACGTCAGTGCTTCCCTTCGGACGTGCCGGCTACACTCAACTAGACGGAAAACACAAACTACATAGAATAGGTGGACTTATCTGCACTTGCATCGAGTACTTGCTCGACTCATCAACCAGGCATTTTGAGAAGATGTCGAGCTAGCATTTGTGCAGGTGGTAAACAATTTGAACATCTACTTTAGCAGGTTAATAAAGACCAATTTACTTCAAGTGTTTATTTTATTCCAATTCGTAGTTGGTAGAACAGTTATCAAATTCCGAGGTCCTTTTGCAGTTAAATAACAATATCTCATAAATTATTAGGCAAATCGGTAAGTGATGTACCATTTTAAAAACTACATTAGATGGGCGTATTTTTATTGCATAATGCCACTTTATTGTAGTAATTTTTTTTTTCACCGCGAAGGGCCAAACTCAAGGGATGAGGCTGAAATTTTTTTAACATTTGGCTCTTAAGTCGTTTTTCAGCTAAACAGGATTAAACATGAAAAAATAAATTAAACCGTGTGAAAGCCTTACTTTTGAGGAATATTTGACAAAAACTAGATTTAAGAAAATCTTACATTTGTACTTGTGGCATTTAAAAAAATGAGCTGAGGGAGAAAATTTTGGATTTTTACAAAAATGACAATATCTCAAAAACTAAGCCATTTTTACTAAACCTAAAATTAGATATTCTGAGAGGTAATTAGCAGCCCTATCTCCTGTTAAAGGATTATCGTCGGTTTCTGGGACAACCTGTATATATGTATCTATACATACATACCACACGCTGTATTCCGTCCGACAAACGGGGTAAGCAGAATAATCGGTGTTGTGCTGCGAGGATTCTGGCAAAATTACAGCATAATAGCGACCACCGTTTAGCAATGCATTAGGATTTAGGGCAAGATATAGGTGGCCAGCCTGGCGCCCTTTAGCACGGAACCTTGCCCTTATCCCATAATCGCCTTTTTATAGATTACTAGCTTTTGCCCGCGGCTTCGCTCGCGTGAAATTCGTATTTCAAAGGAAGAAAGTAAGTAACTAAGGCCGATCTGCGTTAAGGTAAACGATAAACCTTCTCAACTAACGTAAGTAACTTAGGGCGAGGCTGAAGGCCGAGTTGCGATCAGGAAGACGATAAACCTACTCAAAGAAAGTAAGTAATTGAGGGCGAGGCCGAAGGCCGAGCTGCGTACAGGAAAACTATAAACCTTCTTGAAGAAAGTAAGTAACTGAGGGCGAGGCCGAAGGCCGAGCTGCGTTCAGGAAGACGATGACCTTTTCGAAGAAAGTAAGTAACAGAAAGCGAGGCCGAAGGCCGAGCTGCGTTCAGGAAGACCATAAACCTTCTCGATGAAAGTAAGTAACTAAGGGCGAGGCCGAAGGCCGAGCTGCGTTCAGGAAGACTATAAACCTTTTCGAAGAAATTAAGTAATTGAGGGCGAGGCCGAAGGCCGAGCTGCGTTCAGGAAGACTATAAACCTTCTTGATGAAAGTACGTAACTGAGGGCGAGGCCGAAGGCCGAGCTGCGTTCAGGAAGACGATGACCTTTTCGGAGAAAGTAAGTAACAGAGGGCGAGGCCGAAGGCCGAGCTGCGTTCAGGAAGACCATAAACCTTCTCGATGAAGGTAAGTAACTGACGGCGAGGCCGAAGGCCGAGCTGCGTTCAGGAAGACTATGAACCTTTTCGAAGAAATTAAGTAATTGAGGGCGAGGCCGAAGGCCGAGCTGCGTTCAGGAAGACTATAAACCGTCTTGAAGAAAGTAAGTAACTATCGCCCATAGTTACCTACTATCATCGAGAAGGTTTAGCGTCTTCCAGGATACAGCTCGGCCTTCGGCCACGCCCTTAGTTACTTATTTTCTTCGAGAAGGACTTCCTGAACGCAGCTCGACCTTCGGCCTCGCCTCAGTTACTTACTTTCTTCTTTTGAAATACGAATTCCCTCTCCCTCTCCCTCTCCCTCTCCCTCTCCCTCTCCCTCTCCCTCTCCCTCTCCCTCTCCCTCTCCCTCTCCCTCTCCCTCTCCCTCTCCCTCTCCCTCTCCCTCTCCCTCTCCCTCTCCCTCTCCCTCTCCCTCTCCCTCTCCCTCTCCCTCTCCCTCTCCCTCTCCCTCTCCCTCTCCCTCTCCCTCTCCCTCTCCCTCTCCCTCTCCCTCTCCCTCTCCCTCTCCCTCTCCCTCTCCCTCTCCCTCTCCCTCTCCCTCTCCCTCTCCCTCTCCCTCTCCCTCTCCCTCTCCCTCTCCCTCTCCCTCTCCCTCTCCCTCTCCCTCTCCCTCTCCCTCTCCCTCTCCCTCTCCCTCTCCCTCTCCCTCTCCCTCTCCCTCTCCCTCTCCCTCTCCATCTCCCTCTCTCTCTCCCTCTCCCTGCCCCTTCCCATCCCCCTTCCCCCCTCCCCCATCCCTTCCCCATCCCCCTTCCCGCCCTCCCCCTTTACTGTAATATACACTTAATTTACAGAAAAACGTAAACGAAAATCCCAATCCTTCTAGTTCTCACAGAAAACGCGATGGTACGGAACCCTCTTCACGCGAGTTCGACTCGAACTTGACCACTTTTAAAAAAAAATTGTTACCATGGGATATACACTTAATTTACAGGAAAACGTAAACGAAGATCCCAATCCTTCTAGTTCTCACAGAAAACGCGATGGTACGGAACCCTCTTTACGCGAGATCGACTCGACCTTGACCACTTTAAAAAAAAAAATTGTTACCATGGGATATACACTTAATTTACAGGAAAACGTAAACGAAAATCCCAATCCTTCTAGTTCTCACAGAAAACGCGATGGTACGGAACCCTCTGTACGCGAGCTCGGCTCGAACTTGACCACTTTTTTTAAAAATTATGTTACTCCGGGATATACACTACCCATATACGAAGTTTCGTCCAAATCCGTCCAGCCGTTCAGGCGTGAAAGAGGAACAAACAAACAAACAAACAAACAAACAAACAAACAAACAAACATACTTTCACATTTATGATATTATAGTGAGATACTATAGATAGGTTTTTTCTTGTATTAGTGATATGTTTTTATTAGATTTTTACCGGTGGGGCCGATACTTAAAACGAATATCCCCACTGCATCTCTCCCCATGCATGTAGTGAAAGGCGACTAAGGGGTAAGGACAAGATGCCGTGCTAAAGGGCGACAGCCTAGCCACCTCTCACCTTGGCACGGTACTTCCACCGAGTCATGCAGCAGGGTGGGTCTTCGCTTCGTGCCTTACTTGCTGCTTGAACGATTGAATCTTCGAATACTTTGCGAAACGTGGTGGTCGGTGTGGTGCTGTAAATTACCAGAGTTCTTGCAGCACAACACCAATTACTCTCCTTACCCCGATTGTCGGGTTTCAGCGTGTGTGATATGTATGTATGTATGTAGATTTTTACAACGAATTATTTATGCACATGTATTTAAAGAGACTAAATATGGGTAGATAATAATTAAATTCAATGCGATTACGGTTGGTTTATATATAGTTTACGATTGATTTCTCTTATCGGTCTTATCAAAGCATCGAAATTTTTTTCTTTAGTCTTTTTCTCGTCTTTTCAATAAAACGCAGCATTGTGTAAGCATAACAGCACTAATATAATCATCACCCTGTCGCGTGCGTGAGCGTGACAGACAGTACAAACAAACTAACTATTCAGCGACTTACCTTCACAAAAAGATTGTTGGAAATTTATAAAAAACCTGAAAATATGCCGCGCGTCACACAGGACCTACTTGCTAACACGGAATGTTTCCCATATAGAATTTAAAAAAATAATAATATAATAACAGACAAGGCTATATGATATAACACCTTTGCCTATCCCAAGAAAGGGATAAAAAAAACCGCCTGCTCGCTGTCAGTGTCAACTGTCATTTCAGCGTTGTTTTGACAGATGAAACTGAAAGAAAGTAAACATGATAATTTCAAGCGTCCTCAAAAGTCGTAAATTAGCGTCTCAGTTATACACTTTAACATTCAGCATCGAAAATGCAGTTATAAGACGTTGCCAAAGTGTTAATTATTGTTATATTGGTCGAAGTAAGAATATAACCTCAAAACAGTGAAACCATACTCATATTTTAGTACTATTTCCTTTATTTAAATATATTTATCCATTTACAGGATACCATCATCTAATTCCACTGGATAGATGTCAATTATTGAGTAAATTCGTTAAACGTTTCGTCAGAAAAGATGCAAAAGTGTTGAGAAATTTTGGTGGCAATTTTCATAAACAGTGGTCCTCTAATGTGAGCAAGAATACAGAACATGATGGAGACTTAACAGAAGAGCTTGGAGACACAGGTAAGACTTGGGGCTAGCACACACTGTAAATTATGTGCTGTGTTAGACATTTATTAATAAAACCGTTACTTTGTCAGGCTCGGTAGATCAGTGGTGTGGTCGGTCGACTGTCAGTGTGACCATAAGCACACCTGGGTGCGGTCAGTACTTGGACGGGTGACCGCTCGACCGTTGGAGGCTGACCGTGGTTCGGATTCCACGTTAAACTGTAGGTCCCTTCCCTTCTTACCTTACGAGGTGGTAGGGTTTAACCCGCCCGGGTTGGTACCACCTCACTGAATGGAACGTCGGTTGAAACGGCTATGTAAATAGTTTGTGTTTTCCGACCAGTTCAGTGTAGCCGACACGAAATGAAGGGAAGCACTGACATGGCACCTAGTTCACTTTGTTGACATCACTGATGTTGTAGGTGATGTAGCCAACCGTGTCAGTTTCATTAATTCATTATCATATATGTACCTACTTACGAGTATTGTCTATTTCCAGATGCATATAAAATAAAGAAACTGTTTCCCGAGCCGCGGGTAACTTTAAACATTCTCGCCTCCAAGCTACCACACAAAGTGTTCGATATCTACTACAAGCAGAGCTCTGTCGCACCCAAAGTGGGCAAGAAATCCAAAGGGCAGCCGGTGAAGAGTGACTGGACTAGCTCCTATGTCTTCAAATGGCCGGAGCAGAGGAAATTTGAAAGGTGAGAGATACAAATTGATAGAAAATGCTTTATTGCTCTGAAACATTTTACAGAAACCAACACATAATAATATTTATATGAGGTGCGAAGGCAGACTTATCTATCACCTACAGATATTACTTCCAGTCATCCTTTGAATGTTTGAGAGTCAATTAATATAGTTAATTGTATGTAAGTAGGTAAGTAAGTAGTAGCACAGATTACTTATTAGTTACTTCGTAACAGATAAATCACTCCATAAAAGACGTTCCATACCTTCGGCTTTAATAGCCTACTGTTACACGTCGCCAATCGCTGCGTGCGAAAATGTAACTAAACGATCGAGTGTAAAGTGATTATTGCTTTGCAGCTGCGCGCAGTTGCGTGGGCGAGCGTGTAGGTATGCTTCGCGCGGCTGACGAATTTCCACTGAATTAGACCGCCGGCGGCCCGTTGGGCGGTAGGTAGTTAGCGCGCGCAAGTACATAGAGTGCGTGAGGCCTGGTAGTAGCAAAAGGCTTGAGTGTGAAATTTAAAATAAAATAAATAATGAATAGAAATATGTGTTAATAATGTTTATTATTATTTATTTATTTATTTATTTATTTGATGAACGAACAGCATAATAAAATATTAATAATTTTTGTTTATGGTTACGTGAGACCCTTGGCGCCGTCAGCATGGATTGTTGAGCCGACGAAATTTGCATTTTTACATTACCTACTGTTGTCGGAGATAATACAGTAAATTTTGTTTTGTTTTATTATATTTTGTCAACCTCTGTAGCTTTTTGGTGCGATGGTCGATGATTTCGGGCCATTAAAGGGAGCACTGACATGACACCTAGTTAACCAAGATGTTGTGGGCTGATAACACGGATGTTCCAGGTTATGTAGCGAACCGTATCAGTCTCAATAAAAAAAAAACTAAGTACAACCTTGATGTCAGCCCATCAAACCTCGGTGAGCTAGATGCCATGTCAGTGATTCACCTTGGTCGTGGCGGCTACACTGAACTGGACGGAAAACATGAACTATTTTTCATGAGCCGTTTCGACCGACCTTTATTCACTGCGATGGTCCGTGATTTCGGGCCGTTAAGGGAAGCACTGACATGGCAACTAGTTTACCAAGATGTTGTGGGCTGATAACACGGATGTTCCAGGTTATGTAGCGAACCGTATCAGTCTCCATAAAAAAAAAAACTAAGTACAACCTTGATGTCAGCCCATCAAACCTCGGTGAGCTAGATGCCATGTCAGTGATTCACCTTGGTCGTGGCGGCTACACTGAACTGGACGGAAAACATGAACTATTTTTCATGAGCCGTTTCGCTCGACCTTCATTCACTGCGATGGTACGAATATGAAAAATTTCTGACAAAGGCTCTATAAAACTGATTTTAATTTTACTTTTACTTTTGATTTTATGTGGTCGGAATTATCAAGTTTAAATTATAGTTATTCTAGCTCTCAAACTGTATTTTAACACTGTAAGTGGTGTCTATTGTGTAGCTAGTCACAATGTATTGTAATCGAAGACGTTAAAAAAAGATCCCTGCGAAGTTCTTGTCGGCTCTTCTTTGTGGGTGTAATCGAACCGGATTTTAAAAACTAAACAGGACAAATTCAAGCTTAGTGTACTGCCATGCAAATGATGAATAAAGAATAAAGAACGGGGATACACTTGTATTTGCACATTCCAGCACGGCCATCTCCAAAAAGCAAGCCGCTGAAAAGGCAGCGACCGCCGCTATCTCCTGGCTCTACAGCAATCGGACCATAGACAAGCAAGGGATACCCATAGTGCAAAAAGTGGAGGAACTGACGGATAGCTTGAACGGACCTATCAAGGTGGTCTTGAGCAGGGAGAGTGAAGAATTAATGGAACAGATTGTGGACTTGTATGAGGGAGGGATAAGTACGTTTTTATATAACAGTAGCTTTTGGCTGCGGCCTCACTCACGTGAAATTCGTATTTACTAAGAAGAAATTTAGTAAGCCCGCTACCGTACCTTTATTTCGGCGCGCGGAACATTTCGGTTTGTATGAGAGCGACATCTTAGCGTAACCGGAACTGAATTTTATTTAGCCTATTCCTGTGTCCCGTATAGTTAAATGTGCTTGTACTAAGTTTCATAGAATTCGGATGATCGGTTTAAGAGTTATGGAGGATCCAAACAATACAATTATTTGCACACTAACTAGGGATTTATGGTTTAACCATCTAGAAAAGAAAATTTTCTAGGCTCGTTTCAGTACATATTAGAATTTATTTTAATCAAATCTAACTTCTTTCTTTTTTGGTAGAAGAACAAACACGGCTTTACCAAGACAGTCTGGCACTTCTCTGTTCGTCCAAATTCTTTTGTAGATGTTCAACATGTGTTTCCGCACTGATGGACATTTTTTGTATATGATGTATGGTATGCCATCGGGTCCCGGGGCGGAACTATTTGGTTTCCTTTTTATGTGGTATTCCAGCTCTTCCATCGTCGGTGAATCAGCATCAAATGCTAGAGCAGGTTCTTTGGGTTTTGGAGCTGGTGGATCCCTGTAAGTTATATCTGCCTCCGGGGTGGTATATGTGGATTTAAAGTAGTTGAACATCTCGTCCGTACTTAAACCTAATTGTACCCTGCTGTTCCTTAAAAGCTTTTTTGGCGAAGTAAAAGGGGTTCTTCTCGAAAGCTGCTATATTCTGAGCCTTTCAAAATTCATTGCCAGTAACCGTAATTTGCTCAGATACTTTCTGGATGAGTTTTAGGATAGATCTCATCGCTCTGGCTAATTGGTGGCATAGATTTCTGTCTCCTGAGGCTTTAGCCTTCCTTAGCTGCTTTATCAACTCTCTCTTCCTTCTCAGGAACCTCAGGACCAAAATCCCAGGCACGCCCGTAATCGAACCTGACGAATTGACTAGCTGAAGTTCATCTATGACGTCAACCCATCTTGCCTTTATTCTATTAGAATTGCGTCATGCCAGTGCTTCACTTTGATCGTGTCGGCTACCTGCATTGAATTGTATTGTGTGTGGTGATGTCGGCTTTTGCTCCATGTGCAAACGTGGTATTTTCACACGTTCAAAAGCAAAATAATATCAGACTGTCCAATGCATACCACCGCTGAACACGGACTGACACTGACTGAATTACCGAGTTGTTCACAGATATTCTGCATGTCCATAGTTGGTCAACCTGTATTTAACTAACAGTTTTTAATTAATTTTCTGTGACCTGTATTTTTTTATGGATAGGGCGACATGTTTTTTTTTATGGATAGCGCGACATGTGGAATCGTTTCACCTACAAGTAGGTGTCTGCATGGACATTCTGTGATGCACGGGGATTGCGAATGCCATGCCGGCCTTACAGGAGCCTTTTCACGCCCCTTTTATTTGTGAACAATTAATTTAAAATTAGGGTAAGTAAGTACCTTAATTATTTACAAGAAAGCTTATTATTATGTTAATTCCAGAGGAGTTGTTGAACTCTGCACACGAGGCGGCCATGAAGAGAGATGAAGCCGATCCCACTGTTGTCTCAGAGGACTCCACGATTGAAGATGAAGGTTAGACTGAATTTGGATTGGTAGAGAGAATCCCTATAGTTTCACCCTATGGGCCGCCATATTGCCACGAGTTTATTGTTTTTGATTCGAAAAAATCGGAGGGGTGTTATAAGTTTGACGTGTGTGTGCGAGTGTGTGTGTGTGTGTGTGTCTGTCTGTGGCATCGTAGCTCCTAAACGGATGGACCGATTTGGATGTGGTTTTTTTTATTAGGAAGCTTGTTTAATCTGGATGGTTCTTAGATATGTTTGTAATCAAGTAATAAAGTAATTAAGTAATAAAAAAATTAATTATCTTAAAAAGTGGACCAAGTTTCATGCGGTTTTTTTTTTAAAAAGCTTGAAATAAAAGTTAAATTACAAATTTAAAAAACCCCCGACCCATAAAAAGTCAAAAATAAAAAGTCTAAATTAATTTCCGTTTACTTACTTAAAGGAGTCGGGGGACCGCTTAGTTAATAAAATATAAAAACTCAATTAAGTAAACGGAAATTAATTTTGACTTTTTATGGGTTGGGGGTTTTTTTAATTTGTAATTTATAACTTATAACGTATGCCATTGAGCTAATAAATATGTTAATGCCATTATCGCTGCATGTTTTTATAATGTAATTAATGCAGTTCAAATACTGTCGCACGTTGTGGTTCATGCTGCTGTCGCCAGCTATAACTACTAGGGTGTCACCTGTCTGAAGAGGTTTTATTAAATTAAGAAGATCCTTTACAAGTTCCTTAAGGGATGCGTTGGGGTTTACATATACTTGTTGCATTTACTATACCATTTAAATATTGAGAAAGATTTTTTCCGTAGTTATCAGCCAGTATTAACATTTTGTTTCGTTCTTAGTCCCTACTTTTTTTTTTTTATGTAAACTAGCATGGGTGGCTGTGCCGAGGGACCAATGGTGCAGTCGACAGAGCCAAAATCACCTCTCCTCGCGAAACCACGATTTGCGGACTGTTGCTAGGCTGTCTAGCTCGTTAATACGACGCTTGAAGACACCCAGGTTAAAGGATTCAGGAAATACACTCGCCGGAAGACAGTTCCACACTCTTTCCACACTCTTCCACACACTTGTGTATCAGATTCCTTAACAGAGGCTCCAGCAAGCATGGTGACGTTCGTCTTGCCAGGTCTGTGGATTCTGGGAGTAGAAGTAGAAGCGCCCCTCAGTTCATCGTCAGCAGGCGGGCCGACAGTGGCGCCCGCCTGGGCAGTGTATTGTGTAGCGTATATATAATAGATTATGAATAAATTACCTATAATCTTCAGATAAGTACTAGGATTGCATAAACCTTACTATAGAGAGATCAAATATTGACAAATTATAACTGAGTGTAACATAACTTATTAAAACACAGTGTTATCTCTATGTTAACAGATGAACTGTCGGAAGCTGATCGTCAGTCTAAAGAGAACGGCGATCAAGAATCACATTCGGGTATACATATTTTGGATATATTTTTAAACCAAGTGCCACACAACCGAATGAAATAAATGCATTTTTATCTTCTTCTTATAGTGCGACTAGTGGGTGACCCCGAAGTGTCCCGCGATCTAGAACCACTGCAACACCGCACCGTAGGGATGTCGGCTCCCTAAGTGTGTTCTATCGCTTATTCCATGGGGAGTGCTCGGAGGAGCTGTTTAACGCAATCCCGCCGTCCCCTTTCCACCTCCGCACCACACGCACTGGGCAGGGATTGCATCCCTATACGCTGGACTTACCGCGGATGCGTACTAATCGATTCTGTAGATCTTTCCTCTACAGAACCGGTAAACTCTGGAACGCTCTCCCTATATATTTCTCCCCAAGTACAGTCTCGGGTCCTTCAAGAGGGGCGTGAATGGGCACCTGTCAGGCCGGCATGGCATTCGCAACCCCCGCATACGACCGAATGTCCATGGGCGTCGTTAGACACCTTATGGGTGGCTCGGCGCCATAAGTAAAAGCGCGCTTTCAATAAAAAAAAAAATAATAAGAAATATAAGAAGATAAAAATGCATTCATCAATACTTTATCCCATTTAGGACTGGCCATATAACTTTATTCACAATCCTCGGTATAATATTTAGACTGCACACACTGGTAGGCCAGTGCTTGTGGTCCAAGCGGATGACCAATGGAAATAAAAAACCGGCCAAGTGCGAGTCGGACTGTTTCCGAACCACAAAAAAAAAACTCGAAAAATACATTTCTTGCATGGCACGGGGACCCCTTCATTTTTTATTCTGTAAAAATTTCAACCAGCTAGCTATTACGGTTCCAAAGTTACAGCTATTGGACGGACGGACGGACAGATAGACAGAGAGACTTTGTAGGAATAGCAATAGGGTTCCGTACGGGGTATGGAAATATAAAAAAGAGAAGTTGGACTACACTTCCATACAGTTTCGTCATGCGTCTATTGCGTGATGGAAATATTATAGTGCAACACTATGCGGCCAGCTGCCTTGACCGCCCTAATGCCCGGTTGACACGATGCGAGTTCACGCACGAGAAATGCTTCTCGAACGCACTTACGCATCGTGTAGACCAGGGTTTCTCAAACTTTTTTTTTCTGGTACCACTAAAACCAATATGTTTGGCGGCGTACCACCTTTACCTACAAGAAGCTAATAATAATATTTATCTTCTAAATCTACATTCTTAAATTCTCTTTGGAGGTTAGCATCGCACCTAAGTTCAATTAATGATTCTATTTCCTCGGATGTAAGTGATCTCGGATCTAAAAATTGATTTCTTATCGAATTTAGTTCTGAAAAATCTTCTTTCAAATATTCTTCGGAACTCACTATGAGCATTTGACAATGGATTTTATATTGCTAAGAACATCAGAATTCAAATTATATGTATGTTCATCAACAAAACTTTCTAAATTAGGATTATGGCACTTGCCGCTTATTAAATTTTGTAGAGCATAATGTTTCATTTTTTCGCGTACCACCTCGAAGCAGTCCGCGTACCACCAGTGGTACGCGGTATAATAGATTGAGAACCGCTGGTGTAGACAGTTCTCGCAAGCTCGCAAACTGTTCGACGAACGCTTCGCGATAGTGAATTTTCTCGTTCGAGAAGCGTGTTTTCTCGTGCGTGAAACATCACATCGTATCAAATTACGTTTTGTCTGCCATTTTGTAAATTTTTTAGAATATTTTTTTTTTCTTATCGAAACTGACACGGTTGGCTACATCACCTACAACATCCGTGATGTCAGCCCATAACACCGGGTGAACTTTGTGCCACGTCAGTGCTTTCCTTCGGTCGTGCCGGCTACACTGAACTGGACGGAAAACACAAACTATTTACATAGCCGTTTCGACCGACCTTTCATTCAGTGCGGTGGTAGCAACCCGGGCGGGTTAAACCCTACCACCTAGTAATATAAGAAGGGAGTCATATCCCTTAGTCGCCTTTTACGACATACACGGGGAGAGATGCAGTGGGGCTATTCTTTTAAAGTACCGGCCCCACACGGTACAAATAATAAACAACGGTATAATAGCGCAATGATGTTATTGTATTTTTAACCGACTTCCAAAAAAGGAGGAGGTTCTCAATTCGTCTGTGTTTTTTTTTTTTTTTTTTTTTTTTGTATGTTTGTAACACGATTTCTCCGTCAATTGAGGGCCGATTTAGAAAATTCTTTTTTTGTTAGTTAGGTCATACTTCCGAGGTGGTCCCATTTCAATTTTATCGAAATTGGTTCAGTGGTTTTCGAAAAATCAGCATAATACTATGGTGTGTGGTTACCTTCAGCAAAACTTGTGATGTGGTCGTTTTCGGCAATTTTCAGTTTGATAAATTAGTATGGTGTGTGGTTACCTTCAGCAAAACTTTTGTGATGTGGACTTATACAGCAATTTGCAGTCTGACACATATGGCGAATAATTCTGTACCACTTCAATCGATTTCGATTATTCGATTTCGATTATTCTTTTTTATGTAATATTACTAAAAAGAATGAAATAAAAACAGTTTTAAAAAATATTAAACCGATTTCCAAAAAACAAAAAAAATAAAAAATAAAAAGTATTAAATACCTAATATTTTGAAATTTTCTCTGTCCTGTTGAAATACATGAATGGATATACTAGTGATACATATTCGGACCCTTGTTTCATGAATATTCTAAATTTGAAATTTTTTATCTTTTCCGACCGGCGCTTAATTTATTATGGTACCTGGCCAGTACCTACTGTACCGAGTACCATCGAGCTGGTTTGATGATGGAGACAGAAGGTGGCCATAGGAACTCCTAAACTACACATGATAAACCCATCGTGTTTGGGCTCGTTGCATTTGTCTTCACGAGAAATTTACTTTAGACCTAAGAGATTCTCAATTCGACGGTATGTTTTCTTTTTTTGGATGTTTGTTACGCGATTACTCCGTCAATTGTGGGCCGATTTTGAAAATTCTTTTTTTTTTTATTTGAAAGGGGATAACCCTGAGGTTTTTGAAGTGAAAACTTCTTTAGCGGCTCTTGGCACTTTTTTAGGTGGGTAAAAATGTATAACTCGCGACATCGCGTCAGCGTCATTTTTAAAATGAAACCTTAAGTCATTGCGTTAAGGGTTAAGTTAGAGTGGCACGGGATCTGCCGGCACTCCCGGAGTGCAACTGTTAAGTAGGGTTCCGTAACACGTTTATGTCTGTCCATTCTACTAAGTTCTGCAAAATGAATGTAGGGTTCCGTAACATATGCATGTCTATCCGTTCTACTAAATTTTACAATTTTCAACCAAGGTCCTCCGACGGTTATTTTCTAATAAAAGTAGGCTTCCGTAACACGTTTATGTCTGTCCATTCTACTAAGTTCTGCAACATCACCTACAACGTCCGTGATGTCAGCCCATAACACCAGTGCCATGTCAGTGCTTCCCCCTTTGATCGTGCTGACTACACTGAACTGGTCGGAAAACACAAACTATTTACATAGCCGTTTCGACCGACGTTTAATTCAGTGCGGTGGTACCAACCCGGGAAGGTTAAACCCTACCACCAAGTAAGATTACGAGGGAAGGGACTTACAGTTTTACGAGGAATCCGAACCTTGGTCAGCCTCCAACGGTCAGCGGTCACCCATCTAAATACTGACCGCACCCAGCGTTGCTTAAAATTCAATAGCGACAGTTGACTGTCTGCACCACTGAGCTATCGAAGCTGACGTGGTCCTATTTTAATCGGGTCAAGATCGGATTGGAAAGCGATCGGCCTTCGGCCTTCGGCCTCGCGATTCCGCCGAGTACATTAATAGCAAAAAATTACTAAAAAAAAACTGTGAAATAAAAAAAAAGTTTTAAAAAACATAAAACCGACTTCCTAAAAAAAGTAAAACGAAAAAACTATTCAAAATAAAAATATAAAAACCGCCTTCAAAAATATATGAAATAAAAACCTAAAAAAAAAACGAACCCTAGAGTTGAAGGCGGTGCTAAAAAGGCTACACAAATCACAAAGGATATTATCATCCACTCATGTTTTCTTTCATGCATCATTTTTGCTTGCTTTAGCACCGCCTTCAACTCTAGGGTTCGTTTTTTTTTTAGGTTTTTATTTCATATATTTTTGAAGGCGGTTTTTATATTTTTATTTTGAATAGTTTTTTAGTTTTACTTTTTTTAGGAAGTCGGTTTTATGTTTTTTAAAACTTTTTTTTTGACAATGAACATTGTTCACAGAACAACAAAAGCGAGTGCACCCGGTGTATGGCCGGCCTGTATCAGCGCCATCTGTCAGCGCGTTGATGCGACGCGACCAACAGCTGGAGAGAATGTTCCGGAACTACGATGAGAATCGCACGCCGCTGCCGATAGATGGCTACACGTGAGTTGCCTTTACATTTTATGCATATGGAAGGCCAAAGAAATGTTATGTTCTTTGGCCACAAGAGTATGGCTGTTAATCGGCCGACAGAATGGCATAGACACATACGGCCATTCAAACATTGGACCAAAACGTGTCAGTTTTACTCTTTGGTTTTCGGTATCACCACGATGTAGGACATTGTGGTATCACCTAAAATCGTTGATGTTTTGTCAAAAGCTCCTATAATCAGGGGTCTTCAAAGGGTGTGTCAATAAAATCGCAAAAAAAAAAAAACATTTTGGTCTGCCTAATGGCTGGCACGGCACCTCTCCGAGTGTGGTTTCGCGAGGAGTAGTGTCAGCCTCGATAGCTCAGTGGTGCAGACAGTCGACTGGTCGCTATTGATGGTTAAGCAACGCTTGGCGCGGTCAGTACTTGAATGGGTGACCGCTCGACCGTTGGAGGCTGACCGTGGTTCGGATTCCACGTAAAACTGTAGGTCCCTTCCCTTCTTAACTTACTAGGTGGTAGGGTTCAACCCGCCCGGGTTGGTACCACCGCACTGAATGAAACGTCGGTCGAAACGGCTATGTAAATAGCTGCTTGTGTTTTCCGTCCAGTTCAGTATAGCCGGCACGACCGAAGGGAAGCACTGACGTGGCACCTAGTTCACCCGGTGTTACGGGCTAACATCACGGATTTTGTAGGTGATGTAACCAACTGTGTCAGTTTCCATAAAAAAAAACAACTAAATTCCGACAGGTACTGGGCGGAATGGGCTGCGGATGTTGTGGGTCTAGCAGGTGCTGTTGTCAAACACATGTCGGGTTCCCTAAAAGGAAGCAACTGACCATGAAACTTGTAAAGGTATCTGAGATGACCGAAGAGTTGCTCCAAGTTCTTGGTGACCTGCGGTATCTCGAGGTGGCGGTGTACAACGATGTCGAGGACGGGGATGAAGCGAAGGCACACGTTGCTCAGGT
Organism: Nematopogon swammerdamellus; assembly: GCA_946902875.1. Taxonomy (NCBI): domain Eukaryota; kingdom Metazoa; phylum Arthropoda; class Insecta; order Lepidoptera; family Adelidae; genus Nematopogon; species Nematopogon swammerdamellus. Next base: position 13,769,612 of record OX336359.1, read on the forward strand.
AGACGGGGATGGGGCCGCCGTATGTGCTGCACCCCTGTTTCCTGCTCCTTCGTTTTGTCAAAAGCTCCGCATAATTATCAGGGGTCTTCAAATGTTGTGCCAATAAAATCGTAAAAAAAAACATTTTTGGTCTGCCTCATGGCTGGCATGGCACCTCTCCGAGTGTGGTTTTGCGAGGAGTAGTGTTATTGGCTGCGTCTGTCTATCTGATGGACTCCTGGGCACAGATACCGTGCCACCGTGCCCGTTTCCCTATATAAAAAAACCGGCCAAGTGCGAGTCGGACTCGCGCACCTAGGTTTCTGGATTCCGTACCACAAAAAACATATTTGTTGTATGGCGACCCCGCATAATGTATTACTTTTTCTATTATTTATTATTTGTTCTTATATCCGCTATACTAGCACATATTCTAGCTATTACGGTTCCAAAGATACAGCCGTAGGATAGACAGACAGACGACATAGTCTTGCGGACAGGTACGGGAACCTAAAAATACTCTTTGGTAGTTTCTCTACTTTTGCTGCAACCAATTGAGTTAATTTATTATTATCTTTCAAGACGCATGCGTCAACTTCAGGATTTTTTAAAAACTCCAAGTATATGTGATATACAGTTCAGTGTCAGCCTCGGTAGCTCAGTGGTGCGGTCGGTCGACTGTTGTTAAGCAACGCTGAGCGCGGTCAGTATTGGATGGGTGACCGCTCGACTGTTGGAGGCTGACCGTGGTTCGGATTACACGTTAAACTGTAGGTCCCTTCCCTTCTTACCGTACTAGGTGGTAGGGTCTATCCCCGGCAGGGTGGGTACCACCGCACTGAGCGAAACGTCGGTCGGCTATATAAATAGTTCGTGTTTTCCGTCCAGTTCAGTGTAGCCGACATGAAATGAAGGGAAGCACTGACATGGCACCTAGTTCACCCGGTGTTATGGGCTGACATCAAGCATGTTGTAAGTGATGTAGCCAAAAGTGTCAGTTTCCATAAAAAAAAAAACATGGCTAAAATTTTTTTAACAAAAACTCACTCACTGCCATCTTAAAAACCACATTTAATCATCTAATCATCATAATCATCTCCGTCGCTCTCGTTTTTGACTTGAAACGGATCCAATTCCACGGTTTGCAGTGCATTCTGATTTATAACCACCGAATTTCTCGCCAAAGTACCCAAAACGGCTTCAAAGAGGATGTCATCGATGGCCTTCTTCGCGTACACTTTCTGTTTGGGAAGAAGTCTCTTGTAGATCAGACCCCAGCCTTTGCTGACGATGTCGGACTCTTCGTCCTGTGTCGAAGTCGCTTCTTGAATTTGCTTTTTGACCTTGACCTTTGATGTGGAGGCGACACGAATGGTGGGAGTTTCCTGGGGAGAAAAAGAATTAATTAATGATTTTTTATGGATCCATGGGCGACTTTTTGTGACATGGTTGTTGCTGCCGAAATTGAGTCATGACAGTTTTTACCATTCAATTAACTTTGTTCGTGTTAGGTCCACTCAATTGGATGGAAAACATGAACATCAAGGTAGGAATTATCAATCATGAGCTTCAAGGTAGGGGAAGAGACCTACAGTTTTACATGGAATCAGAACCATGGCGCAATTCATGATACAAATATTGATTAAAAACAGAAATTACCTCTTCGCTCGAACCAACAGCCTTTTTTAAAGTGGCGAAACCCCTCTTCATAGGTTTCGATTTGTTTTTAGAAGTCTTCAACAGTTGTGTTATCCTCTGCACCTCACCTCTTAAGCCAACCAACTCAGCCGAAGCGTCCTCATTGATTTCAATATGGCCGAGCGAATCACTCGTTTCGATCGGAACCGTTTCTAATTTTATCGAATCCATCATAATATCGTCATCATAAACGATGTCATCGAAGTAATCATCATCTATTTGATTCTTTACAACTGTTTTTTTGTCGTCATTATCATCGTCATCACTTTCTTCCATTCGTTCAATTGATCGTCTCACTTCCAACGTTACGTCGGGAAAATTGTAAAAATGTTTCTCTTCGTCCGTTATCGTTGGAGATGGGAGGAATGGAAACTCATATTCTACAGCACATAGATGCATGCAGTAAACTCCTTCAATGCCATCTGTCGGTGAACCGCAGGTACAGTATATTATGTCAGTATATACAGTACATACTCTATCGAGTTCTGTCAAGGATTGTACCATGTATTCAATTGGACCTACAGGCAAAATATTGAAGTTTACAGGTTTGTCATAAAATAATGCATAAAGAGGAGAAGATGCTCGTCCATTTATCGCAAATTGCATTAAGTATCTCTTGTACATGCTGTCTATAACGCCGGTGAATAGTTTTACTAAAGCGCAAGCGTTGAATTTTTGTATTGTCTTTATAACAATGTCCTTGTATATTCGCATATGTGTGGATGTTAATTTCTTACTGTCTTTCTCTGATTGTGAAATTGATTTGACGTTCCCGTGACACCAGTCTTCCTTTTTCGTCCACAACTGGTCGAGGAGGGCGACCAGCGATTCATTTTGGTGTACTTTTGGATCTAGCATCAATTCTTTTAGTATGTTTTCGCAGTCGTTTTTCGATTGAGATGTGAGGATTTCGTAATATTTAGTCATTAATCTTTTTCGGTCTTCTTCATGGACGTTGTTGGATCTGCACCAGATGAAAGTCCAGAATTCGCTAAAATTGGAGTACGGACAGAGGTCGACGGACGATCGGGGAAAAAATCTTCCCAGCTCCTCTAATTGTTCTCCGTCGTTTGTCATCACTGTTTTTGGTCTTAAAGGCTTGTCGTCGCAATATTCTCTTAGTGAAGCAGCAAATACTTTAAACCCTTCCTCGTATTCTTCTTCATTGTTACCGTCGTGGAGGATATAGCCGATTGGAAGCGCACCGACCTTTGTCGGAACGAAAATAGACGTCACATACTGTACATCCTTTCCAGTACAACCGCTGGAATGTATAAATATCTCTTCCCCGTACTCCAAGAATACTTTCTTCGTAAGCGGTGTTAAAACGACAACTATCTTAGGATTATCGATGATTTTTAAATACACCCCCGCTGCTTCGAACGCTTCTTTCTCTTCTCGAAGTCTCGCGAAGCTGTCGAATGTGAAGTTTCTGTTTTTTACCCTCCAATCGTAGTGTAGGTGGAATACTTTCGACTGATTCACGTTAATCATCCCATTGGCAAGTTGTATTTCACGCTGTTTTGGATCATAGTACAAGGAACGAATATAAATATCGTTGTAAATTCTAGATTCCATCGGTGATAATCCCATGCTAAAGTATTCTAAATACTTTTTCTTTGTCCTCGGAGTGCAGCGGAGTAGACTATAAGCTTCCAAGCTTCTGATGCTGTGCGAATGATGAAAATTTACGTTGACAACAACGTTCAGTTCTTCGCGTAAATAAGGATCGTTTCTGCACGTGTTTCTGTTGATTTTCTTGAATCTGAGTTCAATTCTCGCTGTACAATCCTTGTTTCTCTTCGTGCTTTTGGCGTGCGAATTTTTATTGTTACTTGCAAGTGAGCAAATGTAACCTTTACGGTAGAGTATGCGCTTTACCCTGGGAAAACTGCTGAATACGTTCCAGTTCGTCAAAGTGAAACGGGAGAATTTTCCCATGAACAGTTTGCAGAATTTGACAGGAGTTATGGCCCCGAGTTTGCAGCGGAAGAGGAGGAAGAATTGCTCGCCGCTTTTCATGTCGAGCTCGATGATCCGGCAGCCGTCGTAGTTTTTAGCGAGCCACTGCTCAATCGACTCTTTTGTGAGGTCCATATTGAGTTGATTCTGTAATAAATTAGAAAAACCTTTTTTTCTTTTATGGAAACTGACACGGTTGGCTACATCGATGTATATTTAGAGATATGCCCATCCCATACATTACTCCCGAAAAAATATATTCTCGACGAGAACTGCATAAATTGCAGATTTCACGGACAGCCGCTTCATACGGCGTGTGCAGCGCGTGTTGAGCGTAAGTCTTACTGTACCGAGTCTGTGGCGCAAAAGTGCGTGTGTTCAGCATGCCCGGTTGCTGTTACAAGTATTGTAACAGCTCAGATCGAAATTACGTAAAGAAAGGAGTCTCCTTCCATCAGTAAGTATTTATTTTGCTGGTTTTTTTCTCAAATAAACAGATTTTTGTATACGTAATTAATATAAAGAGCGAACGAGAAAGAGTAAAGCTGTGTTTTATGCAAGAGTGACAGTGACAAACGTTGTTGTTTGTTTCGCCTGAGCATGTTATGACGTGTTAAGAAGCCATGCTAACATGTCACGGCTGCCGTCCGATGGCAAAATCGTGCAAGTCGAAAACATTGGTTTTGAGATAATTCCGTTTAAAGTTTTTTGCCTTCTTTGTTTCATAAAGTTTGATTTATGTATTTTCTAGTTATGAAAAATATACAGAAAGAAGCATTTTTGTACCCTTTTCATGGGAGGTGTAAAAAAAAGTCACTATTTACTTTATTTTAATAACAATGTTAAAAAACCTACTCTGGCGGAACATTCACTAGATAAGTATTGAAAATCCATATGCCAAACTACGGCAAGTCTTGAGTTGCAGTTGTTTACCGTAATCTTTTAGCTTCTAGCTTGTATTGAAAATGCCCATAACTCTAGTTGTAATGATTTGCCTTGAGAAAGAGATTTGATTTGAGAAAGAGCTTAAAGGGCAAGAGATAAATAATAATTGGTGCTTTAAAACATTTGCTATTTATATATATACAGAATATATTGAGTATTGCTTAATTTGAAAATCGTGGTGGTTCTGGGAGGAATGGAGATGTTCATTCCCAGCGCCCTCGTCCACCCCGGTGGTAAAAGCCAGTCGGTGCTGAAGCTGTCGCAGCTAATGGCGCAGCTTACCGTACATGGTCGTGCGCTGCGCTCGTGCCAGAGGTGATCCTAACATCTCCGAACTGAAGAAAGAATACAACCGCCTCTCCAGTTTCTGCAAGAGGAATGTTGTCAAGGCAAAATTCGAGCATATCGGCAGAGTTGGCGACAGGCTGAACCAGCACCCAACTGAGAGCCGTGAGTTTTGGTCTCTCACCATATCTGTCGAGTCGAATTTCTGCCGCTCCTCACTTCCGCTTCTGCAATGTTCTGGGGGCTCACTTGCTCACTCCGCAAAGGAGAAAGCCGACTTACTGGTGTCTCTGTTTGCGGGGAACTCTAACCTGGACGATGAGGGTGCCATTCCTCCATCCATAAGTAGTTGTGAGAACTGATCCTCGCCGGAAGTACAGTTGCGACAATGAACTGTCCGGGCGGAGCTTCTCTCCCTAGACACCAGGAAGGCGAGTGGGCCGGATAGGATTCCTGCATTGGTGTTAAAACGGTGTGCTACCGAGCTGGCTCCAGTGCTGACGCGCCTTTTCCGCCTCTCTTACTCCCCTTGCCGTGTGCCGGCAGCCTGGAAATCTGCGTTTGCCCAAGCAGTTCCCAAAATGGGCGACCGGTCAAACCCGTCCAACTACCGACCCGTCGAATTACCGACCTCCCTACTCTGTAAGGTGATAGAGCGCATTATCAATGCACAGCTCATGACGTACTGGGAGACAAATCACCTCATAAGCGATCGGCAATATGACTTCCGGCCAAACCAATCTGTAGGTGATCTCCTAGCGTACGTCACTAACCTTTGGGGGGAATCGCTTGAAGGATATGGTGAATCCTTGGAAATTGCCCTCGGTATTGCCAAGGCATTTTAAAGGGTTTGGCACAAGTCGCTCTTGGGAAAGCTTCCGGCGTATGGACTCCCTTCTGGCCTATGCGACTGGGTCGCCGACTTCCTACATGGGCGTAGCATTCAGGTCCTGGTGGCGGTTGCTCGTCGGACTCCATGTCAGTGAATGCCGTCGTCCCACAGGCATCTGTGTTGTCACCCACACTGTTTCTTCTGCATATCAATGATATGCTGCCACTGGGCAACATACATTGTTATGCGGATGACAGTACGGCACACGGATCCTACACCAGTCACCCTTCAGTCAGACGGGATGTTGTGGATGAGAAGAGGCGAAGACTTGTGTCTGAACTGGAACAAACGCTTGGGTCTATTTCCGAATGGGGCCGTAGTAATTTGGTCGAGTTCAACGCTTCCAAAACAAGTCTGCGCGTTCAGTGCAAAAATAACGGCGTTTACACCAGCTCCTTGCTTCCAGGGCACGTCGCTAAAATTAAGCGACCACCTCGGGGTCCTCGGAGTCGAACTGTCGCACGACCTAAACTTTCGACCCCATATCGAGGGCAAGGACAAGCTGGCTTCTAAAGAGCTGGGCGTACTCAATAAGTTGCGACGGTACTTCACGCCGGGCCAAAGGCTGCTTTTGTATAAATCGCAGATTAGGTCCTGCTTGGAGTACTGCTCGCACTTGTGAGATAGCTCAGCTAAATACCAGCTTGCGCCTTTGGATTCGATCAAGCGTCGAGCCGTGCGACTAGTGCGCGACCCCGATGTGTCCCGCGATCTAGAACCACTGCAACTCCGTAGCGCCCCAAGTTTGTTCTATCGCTGATTCCATGGGGAATGCTGGGAGGAGCTGTTTAACGCGATCCCGCCGTCCCTTTCCACCTCCGCACAACACGCACTGGGCAGGGATTGCATCCCTATACGCTTGACTTACCACGGATATGTACCAATCGGTTCTGCAGATCCTTCCTCCACAGAACTGGTAAACTCGGGAACTCCCTGCCCACATATTTCCCCCCAAGTATAGTCTCGGGTCCTTCAAAACTCTAGCAAGAATCTAGACTTTGTCAAACTCTAGCCTTTTAACCGACTTCAAAAAAAGGAGGAGGTTCTCAATTCGACTGTATTTTATTTTTGTTACCTCAGAACTTTCGACTGGGTGAACCGATTTTGATGATTCTTTTTTTATTTGAAAGCTGGTGCTTCCCGTGTGGTCCCATTTCAATTTGGTCAAGATCGGATTGAAAAGCTAGGCTAGGCGGAATCGCGAGCATAGTAAAAGAAGACGAGTAAGATAACTGGAGGCCATTTTTAAAATAACTACCTACGCTGCGCCGAGCCTCCAGGGATGTCACAACTCACAACACTAACACAATTGACAGGCAGTGAGCCCATCATGGTGGAAATGCTATTCTTTAAAATTATTATGTACAGTTATGTATTTTTTATTTATAGACCAAGAGCCAGCTCCCAAAATTTTACTCTAACAGAATATATGAGTTGTCATAGATTTATTATATACTGGCGTTAAGGTATATTTTCGAAAGCTGTATTTTCGATAGACAGTGAACGATGTTATTTTGATGTTTGAGCCCTTGATAACGATACCCCACTCAATAATCGGATGCTTAGTTCTGGCGCTACGGTGGAACATACGTAAAAACAAACATACACACACATAAATTGCTAAAAAGATAACCCTTCATTTTTGCTTCGCGCAGTCGGGTAAATTTTTTTTTTAACTTTAACCTCCCAGAAATTAATGCAATGTCAAAATTCAACTTTAACTCACGTCCGTCTTTGGACAACCATTTCGTAGTCGCGGACGATGAAGAGAATTAATAAGTGGGCAAAAAATTTATAACTATAAAAATTATAGAAAATATATTTAGAATTATAGATTAATATAATTATTAATCTTAATAAAAAAATTATCAAATAAATAATTTTAGAATGTATTTATTAATTTTGTTTTATTATTACATAGATAACTTTGTTATTTTAATGAATTACTTAATAACTTGGTTGGTCGCTAGCAGTCATGAAAGTGTCCGCGGTAGGAGCTGTGGCCATTTATAGAAGACAAAACCGCGCGAAATTGCGTTGTGCGTGGTATCTCTAACAAGTCTGAACAAGTCGACAACCGCGGGCCCGCGCGCGGCGCAGCCTTCACGTGCGCCGCGCGGCCGCGCCCGATGCCGGGGTTCGCGAATGGTTTTTGCAGCTAGTACCTAGCTATTAATAACTAATTAATACTATAATTAAATACTAATAGGTACTTTGCTCTGACGTTACCGAGCCAGGTCTCAAGTCAATTCCTTCGCTTAGTACCTACTCGTATTAATAACTTACATAATTTAACTACATACTTTAAAATATTTTTTATGTTACTTACCTTTCGATGGGAGCAGGTAATGAGAATAATGTTAACTCGCGATTCGAGCCTGATATATTCATGCAGCCGCGTACACACTGCAGAAACGCGGAGCCATTATGTTAGTGCAATAAAATAAAATTCGAATAATAATACTTTCTATCAGGAAGCAGCAGGCGGCAGGCAGCGGCCGTCACGTGGTGTGCGTCACCGAGCGCGGGGGCGGCGCGGCGGGGCGACCATCACTGACTACGCGCGAGAGACAGTGAGAATGCATGTAGTGGTTGTGTACAGACAGCGTGCGCAGGCGCGCGCTTGTGTGAGTGCGAAATCGGCGCGTTTGTATGAAGACGGCTAACTTGTGTGGTTTAACTATGTCGCGAGGCCGAAGGCCGGGAGATTCCGCTGAGTACATTAATAGCAAAAAATTACCAAAAAAAAACTGTGAAATAAAAAACTATTTAAAAAAATATAAAAACCGCCTTTAATAATGTGTGAAATAAAAAAAATCTAACCCTAGAGTTGAAGGCGGTGCTAAAGCAAGCAAAAATAACCGACCGCCTTCAAATCTAGGTTTCGATTTTTTTTTATTTCATAAATTTTTGACGGTGGTTTTTATATTTTTTGAAATAGTTTTTAAGGGATCGCGTATTCTGCATTTTTTTCCTCAGGAGGGGTGATCATAGCCGGTGTTTGTGGTAAAGCATTCGTTGTCATATCCGTCGACAAGGCGCGTCACCACCGTCACTCACATGGCAGACTACTGTAACTTGAGTTATTGCGTATTGCCTTGTGGAAATATGAAGTGGCAATTTTGCGGCAAACTCATACAACTGTACTTGCTTTATTTTGCCATCTGGAATGAAAATTTTACCGACTTGCAGCAAATTTTAAATGCTCTAAATTCGTCTAGAAACACGTTATTAGAAATCTGCCTTCACATATAGATAGGTTATGACTAGAGAAATCGTTTGAGCCATGTTACGGCAAACTCGTGTAACTCGAGTTGCATGAGTTTGCCATCGGACGGCAGACGGATTGTGTGACGTAGCTATCGCGTTCTCGTTCCCACTTGCCTACTGATCATAAGAGTGAGCGGAAATACGACAATCGCGCCGATGGGCGAGCGATGACAACTTTCTCGCTCACTCTTATCATCTGTAGGCAAGTGAGAACGCGACAGTAACGTCGTAGGGATCGCGTCACGTGACAGCATGGCGGCGTGTAAAATGGAAACACGAAAGTATCTCGTGGCAGGAGGCGCGGCGCGCTCCGATGCCCGCCGTTTACGGTCATGAAACGATTATACAATCCACATATACCACCCCGGAGGCAGATATAACTTACAGGGATCCACCAGCTCCAAAACCCAAAGAACCTGCTCTAGCATTTGATGCTGATTCACCGACGATGGAAGAGCTGGAATACCACATAAAAAGGAAACCAAATAGTTCCGCCCCGGGACCCGATGGCATACCATACATCATATACAAAAAATGTCCATCAGTGCGGAAACACATGTTGAACATCTACAAAAGAATTTGGACGAACAGAGAAGTGCCAGACTGTCTTGGTAAAGCCGTGTTTGTTCTTCTACCAAAAAAGAAGGAAGTTACTGATCCCAAGGATATTAGACCTATAGCCCTTACGAACACAATTTCGAAAATATTCTTCTCCATTATACAGGCCAGACTACTCAAACACATGTGTACCAACGACTACTTACCGAAGAAGTACCAAAAAGGTTTTCTCCCAAGAGTTGCAGGGTGCCTCGAACATAATTCTTTGCTGACTGAATGTCTTAGAGATGCAAGGAAGAATGAGAGACAATTAACTGCCACGTGGTTAGACTTTGAAAACGCCTTCGGTTCGGTGCGCCATGAGTTACTATTAAAGGCGCTAGAGTGGTATAATGTGCCACCTCTGATCTGTAATATAATAGCCTCCTACTACAAAAAACTTTCCTTTGTAATACAAGTAAAAGGCGAAACGGAGAAGACACCGGAAATTCGTTACGGCATAGGACTTTTCCAGGGTTGCTGCCTCTCTCCTGTCACATTTAACATTGTTATCAACATTCTAATTGATACGCTTGTCGTAAAAGAAAAGAAATGGGGATACAGGTTCAAATATGGAGACACATATATGGCGGCCATCCTGGCATTTGCGGATGATATTACGCTGTTAACCGGCAATCCAAAACAAAATCAGTCGCTTCTTAAGGTGGTGGATGACTATTGTGAATGGACCAAAGGGATGAAGATAAAACCAGCGAAGTGCTACTGTTTGAGCTTAACCAGGAAAGGTTCAAAGTTTACCTCGAGCAATCCAGGTTTGACAGTAGCCGGAAAACCAATCGCAACCGTGGCTGATGAAGCTCCTTTTAAATTCTTGGGCAAAAGGATCACCAGCAGAGGAAAGGAGCATCCTACTGATGATATTGTCCAACTTTTCGAAGAGAGCCTCCGCCAAACTGACAATCTTCCCCTCCTGGGTACACAAAAGGCATGGATTTACGATAACTACCTGACATCAAAACTTTCATGGCCATTTCTCGTCTACGACTTCACAAAGCAAAACCTGACTAAATTAGACTCGTATGTGACCAGACTCCTGAAATCATGGTTTGGACTGGCTCACCCGGCTGACTCGTCAACGCTATACAGATCTCACAATAACTTTGGACTGAACATTAAGAAACCGTCGATATTTTATCAAAAGGCGAGAATAGCCAAACGATGTATACTCAAAGACTCCAATGATAGCGCTATTCAAGCCTTACCCAACACATCACTATCAGATGAACTGGAATCGAGACTCGACTTCTACAAATCATTCCAAGTTGGTACACGCACCAATAGATCTGGATTGGGCATAGAAACAGCAAAGTCTGATAAAGAAATACTGAAAGGTTTTGCTCAGGAGGACATGGAACAAGGCTTCAAACTTCACGCCTTAAACCTAGAAATGCAGAATGATTGGCTAACAGTGGGTGACTTCTGCATCCCTCCTGCATTGAAGTGGAAATCCATAATATACAACTGGTCCCCTGAGCTGCTTAAGTTCTACTTAAATGCATTCCAGCTTACTCTCCCCGACCCGAGTAACCTAGTTAGATGGGGGAAATCTACAAATAAACTATGCCCGTCATGTAAGGAGTTCGTAGGCATGGCCAAACATTTGTTATGCGGATGCAAAATACTACTTGAGCGAGGCCAGTATTCCTACCGTCATGATAAAGTCCTCCAAATCATCAGAGAGGCCATCAACCTGTCAATTGCACGGACCAGGAAAGGGCAAACCAGTAGCGGCTTCCAGAAGGTCAACTTTGAAACCTGGAGCCAATAAGCTGCCCAAAGATAGGACTAAACCTTCTTCAATTTTGGGAGCAGCAAAGGATTGGGAATTGTTGATGGACACACATGAGAAGCATTACCAAATGCCTTCGGAAATCTGTACCACGGCATTAAGACCGGATATACTCATATTCTCAAAAGCGACAAAGCATGTAGTACTTGTTGAACTTACAGTTCCATGGGAAAGTAACATACCGAAGGACCACAACATCAAACTTAACAAGTACTGCAACTTAGTAGACCGGATTGTGAGAAACGGATTCAAGATTGATCTCTTCGCTGTGGAAGTCGGAGCAAGGGGACTACCAGCGAAGTCGCTCTACAGTCTCTTCAAGAATCTAGGGCTCCCAAGATCGACGCTAAGCTCATATATGGAGAGAGCTTCGAAAACGTCACTGGAAGCATCCTACAGAATATGGATAGGTAGAGAGAGGGAGGTCGAGAGCGGGACTGGTGGTTTCCCCGCGTCCTAGTCAACGCAGACTAGCTGACGAGGGCTTGAAGCGAGCCGAAACGTGAAGCATGCGCGGGAAATTTAGAGTGGCCACTCGCTAGTCCCGGCCTCGATTAATACCCTCCTCTACTGCCGATGGGCCCGGATATGTTCGGTGAAGCCATCGTAAGCTTAGATCCACACCTTCTTCTTCCTTTCTTCTTTCTAAGTGTGTGCTTGTGTGAGTATCACAATACTGCGTGTGAATGCACGCACACTTGTTACGACGAAACATAGTACAGGTTAAATCGCGCGACGTTCGATCTATAAAATTAGACATCGATGGTTGGCTACATCACCTACAACATCCGTATTGTCAGCCCATAACACCTTAAAGCAGTGTTGCCCAACTGGTTTCGACTGTAAAGCTACTTCCATATTGCTGTCAAGCTCAGCGGACACCTTCAAGTAGGAACGGTACCTATATGTATGATGTTTACCTATGCAGGGGCGCCGACTTTTAGAAATCCTCGTGGGTGCTCATGCAATTTTTTTTTATTGAACAATAATCATCCAAGTGTTGCCGTCCACTGCTGGACATATGCTTCTCCAATTTTTCATTAATTCTCCCGGCACCTGGCAGCATGGATTCGCAAAACGTTCGCACAATCTTTTGCATTTGCCGCATTTACCTACACATCCGCACGATGTACCTACACATGTAATGCTCCTATATTCTATTGCATGGTATAGAATAATATAGGAGTACTATAACGTACGCTATTCGTCGCGCCACTAGTGCGAATGTGTAAATGTGGCCGCTCAAAGGCTTGTAAGTAAATAAGGCACTTTTATCGTAGCTCAAATCCTATTACTGATCAGTTTTTATATCTATCGTCGTGGGTGCTCCGCACCCACTACTCACCCCTCGTGGGTGCTGGAGCCCCCGAGCACCCACGTAGTCGGCGCCTATGTACCTATGTATACATTTGATATACCTATACATATGTTTACCTATACATGCAAGGGATATGACTCCCTTCTTATATTACTAGGTGGTAGCGTTTAATCCGCCCGTGTTGGTACCACCGCACTGAATGAGAGGTCGGTCGAAACGGCTATGTAAATAGTTTGTGTTTTCAGTCCAGTTGAGTGTAGCCGGCACGACCGAAGGGAAGCACTGATGTGGCACCAAGTTCACCCGGTGTTATGGGCTGACATCATGGATGTTGTAGGTTATGTTGATGTAGCCAAGCGTGTCAGTTTCTATAAAAAAAATTATAATAATTTGGGATAACTGGCTATTTTGATTTTCAGACAAATTTACAAAATCTGCTATATAATATAATAATCCATATGGCAGCATGACAGCATTTTTTAACATATTCTGGAGTCAACGTATTTCTACATTTATTTATTACCGGGCGCCCGCATACTACCCGTTTGACACTGCTGGCTTAAAGTATATTCAATTTATATTTTTTATTAGAAAAATGCAAAGCGAAAAACATTGGAAAAAATACATCCCGGCCAGGATTCGAACCTGGGTCTTTGGCTTGAGCCGCCAACGCGATAACCAACTACGCCACCGGACCGTTACGTATTACCTCCAAATTTTCGCTCTCTTGCACCTTCATGATGATGTCGCATAATTTTTGCGAACAGTCAACTTGCACGGTTCAATGTTGAACCTTATGCTGTCGTCACCAAAGTCGTATTTGGCATCGGACACTAGAAGTTGACTTGAGGTTTTTAATAATATTTTTTGTTTATATGTTAGTACTAAGCACGTACTCGCTTTATATATATTTTTTATTAGAAAAATAAGGTATCATAAGGTTCAACATTGAACCGTGCAAGTTGACTGTTCGCAAAAATTATGCGACATCATCATGAAGGTGCAAGAGAGCGAAAATTTGGAGGTAATACGTAACAGTCCGGTGGCGTAGTTGGTTATCGCGTTGGCGGCTCAAGCCAAAGACCCAGGTTCGAATCCTGGCCGGGATGTATTTTTTCCAATGTTTTTCGCTTTGCATTTTTCTAATAAAAAATATATATAAAGCGAGTACGTGCTTAGTACTAACATATAAACAAAAAATATTATTAAAAACCTCAAGTCAACTTCTAGTGTCCGATGCCAAATACGACTTTGGTGACGACAGCATAAGGTTCAACATTGAACCGTGCAAGTTGACTGTTCGCAAAAATTATGCGACATCATCATGAAGGTGCAAGAGAGCGAAAATTTGGAGGTAATACGTAACGGTCCGGTGGCGTAGTTGGTTATCGCGTTGGCGGCTCAAGCCAAAGACCCAGGTTCGAATCCTGGCCGGGATGTATTTTTTCCAATGTTTTTCGCTTTGCATTTTTCTAATAAAAAATATATATAAAGCGAGTACGTGCTTAGTACTAACATATAAACAAAAAATATTATTCAATTTATGTTCCTTTATTGCTACTTAATTGATACTTAGTACCGTGTGGGGTCGGTACTTAAAAAGAATAGCATCTCTCCCCGTCGCATGTCGTAAAAGTCGACTAAGGGATAAGAAAATTCGTCAGCCTCGGTAGCTCAGTGGCGCGGTTGGTTAGTCAACTGTTATTAAGCAACGCTGAGCGCGGTCAGTGATTGGATGGGTGACCGCTCGACCGTTGGAGGCTGACCGTGGTTCGGATTCCACGTTAAACTGTAGGTCCCTTCCCTTCTTACCTTACTAGGTGGTAGGGTTTATCCCGGCCGGGTTGGTACCACCGCACCGAACGAAACTTCGGTCGAAACGGCTATGTAAATAGTTCTTGTTTTCCGTCCAGTTTTAGTGTAGCCGACATGAAATGAAGGGAAGCACTGACATGGCACCTAGTTCACCCTGTGTTATGGGCTGACATCACGGATGTTGTAGGTGATGTAGCCAACCGTGTCAGGATCCATAAAAAAAAAAACAAAAAAAAAAAACTTAAATGCCATCCTTCGAATGTAATCGTGATGACAATTACATGTGTAGTATAATCTCGAGTCCTTCAAGAGAGGCATGAATAGGCACCTGTCAGGTTGGCATGGCAACCCCTTGCGTACGACCGAATGTCCATGGCCATCGATAGACACCTTATGGGTAGGCTTACCATAATTATGAAGAGTCAAACCGGGACGTTGAATAGCAAGAGGCAAATTTTGGATGAATAAAAATTACGAAGAACAAAGCCAAAGACGCATTAATATTAATTATGTTATGTTAACTAAAGAAAAAAGAGACATACAGTACACTTACATACAGTATACTTAAGTGGCTAAAAAATAACAACAAAAATTCGCCCAGTTTTATTATTCGCCCACGCTTGCTTTGTATTTTTCACTGGAATGCACTTGTTTCAGAATTTTTTTGTCATTCTTAATTTTGTAATGAAACTCAGTGCATGACATGTTATTAAAGTTCATTTTACACATGAGCAAGGCTTTCACAACACTTTCTTCCATCCTACCTCGATCATCAGACCACTTTTTTTCATAAGTGAAAAAATTATTTCTACTGGCGTTGAAGTACCGGGTAGACACTTAGCAAACTCCACGATTTTTTTAAGGTTTGGGACCTCAATTTGCTTCATGTGATAATGGGTGAAAAGCTGGACCCATTTATCTGAGTAAGCAGCTTCATTAGAATTTTTTTAAAATCCTTTTGCCAATGACACCTCATCAAACAGCTCATCAATCACTATTTGGTTTTTCGATGGAGGTTTTTGCATTTTATTTATATTTTCTGCTGCTTTTTCGATTTCACTCCAATTGAGCTTTAGTTTGACCGGGACGCTGATGCAAACCGGCCGGGACGCCGGGACAGGGGTCTTAAACCGGGACCGTCCCGGTCAAACAGGGACGTATGGTAAGCCTACTTATGGGTGGCCCGGGGCCAAATATTGCGCGTTGTATGAAAACACATATATGTGAAGGAACGCACAATTGTTTACACAGGTAACACGTTTCATCAATCACGCTGCCTCTTCTAGTATTTAAAAAAGTGACCATATTTCTGGGATATTGAAACCTAAACCCTAGAGCTACCTACCCAAAATTCCTACTTGAAAATATGTACTTAGGTACCTACCCATTGACTTGTTACTTCAATGAAAACAACTTAGGTGCTTTATCTATGATTGATTAAAAAAAAAACCAACATATCTCTCATGTGATAATAATTGCAAACCATACATTGTAATACCTAAAGCAGCAAATCACAAACGAATAAATGACGCCAACATAACCTAAGTAAGATTTTAGTTTCTTCTCATTGGTCGACGCAATATAGATTTTTCACTTCGCAACATGGCACGCTACGCGCGTATTGCTATTCATAGGTATAGAAATATGCACTCCGCGATACCACCTTGCATTTACCTATTTGCTGTAGTTTTTAGCTCGTAGATTTAGGAACAAACTGCTCAATATCTATTTTTACACTTCAATCTATAATGTAGTATGGTTTACAAGATTGTGCTTACCGATTTGCAGCGAAATTTACACAATAACTGCGGAATTATTGCGTTTTGCAAATCCTTAGTGAGTTCACACACGTCAACAGTTTGACAGTGGTTGGTTTGACAGCTGACCGCGTTGTCTGACGCTTTGTAGGGAAATGGCGGCGAAATATTTAGTAGACGTGCTCATACTGCATTTAACTGTTTTTTTTTATTTAGTTTTCTATATGAATTTTGGTTACAGTTTAAAAAAATATTATTTAATATCATGTTATTGTCTTAAATTATTTTTTATTCATATAAAATTACTATTCAATGTCGCATTTTTAGATTGCAGTTTGATGCTGTATGACTATGAGCACATCTGACGCCAAATTTTTTTCCGTGCTCGAATAAGTTGGTTCAGTTATTGTATCACAGATGGCGCTGTTAAAATTTTGCTACCCGTGTCTTAACGAATTTCGTCTTTATTAGAATTGTGTTTAGGTTGAAATTAGCGTACAGATTTCTCGTACTCCGTTTATCCTTCTCAAAAAGGACACGGCCTCGTTTTAGAAACCTTGAAACGGCCTCGCATTTGAGGCCACGACCCTGAGTTTAGAGGGCGACCTCCAGGCGAGGGCCGCGGCCCTGATTTGGCGGTCGACCTCCACTGGCGGAGGTCACAGAATTTGCTCCTTTCGAGGTCACTAGATAGGGGGCTCCAGTTTGTAGGTCGCTTCCCCCCATTTTCAAATGGAACCTTGGAATTGTCTTCCTGATTTTCAACTTCATTATCTACGCAAAGAATTCAAAAGGACGGAACTGCTAATGTCTTTCATGCATTGCACACAATTTATTTCGTTCGTCCCAAATGTAATGTAGGTACCTACCTACCTACCTACAAAATTTGTGAAGTGCTCTTCGTCGCACACAAAATATATTTAAGTCGATGCACACAATAGGTAATATGCAGACAATTATGCACACAATATTAAGCCATTGATTTAGTATTTTCAATACACTGTGTCAATTAATATCCTTGGTTTTAATATAACTTTAGCTAATTCGTACATACGTGAGCCCACATGTAGGTATGACAAAGATAAGCATGTAAGTAGGTTTATGAAATATGTATAGTGTGTGTGTGTTTGTGTGTGTGTATGTAGTGTAGGTAGGTACCTACTTACGCTGTTCGTGTATTAAATTAGTGAACGGCTTTGTGCACACCACACCTCAAAGTACCTACAAGTTGTAAGTAGGTTATATATAGGTACCTACCTGTTTATTATAACGAGTTAATGACGCCTGATGGAAGGTATGGTCAATTAAGGAAGGTAAGGTAAGGTAAATAGGGTAGGTACATACCTACATACCTACCTACTTCTTCTAAAAAAAATATTCAAGAAACGTCAGCTAGTACCAGCTAGTGCGCTACCAACGAAAGTAAAAGTCACTCTCGCTTTCGTTCACTCTTGCTTTCGTTTCAACTTTCGCTTCGTCAATCCGCGTCCGCGTCATGCAGGCGTCCGTCCGTCGTCACTCGACTCTCTGTGACGTCACGCGACGCGAGTGACGCTCACGCTCACTGACACAAGGCAGCCCCAGGGAAAGCGAAAGCCACTCTCGATTTCATTTAAGAGTCATTTGAGAAAGTTAGACGTGGAGTATGGAAAGGAATCTGAAAATTATTCATTCATTCAGGCAGATACCTACATTGATTTGTCATTCATGAAATTATCATCACTATGGAATGAGATTTTTTTTTATGGAAACTGACACGGTTGGCTACATCACCTAAATATCCGTGATGTCAGCCCATAACACCGGGTGAACTTGGTGGCCACGTCAGTGCTTCCCTTCGGTCGTGCCGGCTACACTGAACTGGAAGGGCAACAGAAACTATTTACATAGCAGTTTCGACCGACCTTTCATTCAGTGCGGTGGTATCAACCCGGGCGGGTTAAACCCTACCATCTAGTAATATAAGAATGGAGTCATATCCCTTAATCGCCTTTTACTACATACACGAGGAGAGATGCAGTGGGGCTATTCTGTTATATTCCTGACTTCGTGTTGAAATAAGGCCCGCGCCGCTGCTGTGACGTCTCGGCGTGACGTAGGGCAACACTCTCGATCTCGTTGGTCGGCTGGTTGGTTTTGCGGCACACTACTTTTATTTCTAGGGCAACATAGAAAGTCGGCCATAGAGAGTCGACCGCTTTCAAATTCGGCGAAACACTTTTCCATCTTTTCTCTACCTATGTACCTACTTACCTAATAGATTGTATAAAATTCAAGGTCTGCCATCTGTCTGTCAGCATATAACTCGAGGGCAGTTCAATCAATATAAATGATGTTTTCTTTACACAGTTGTGTACAAATACTCGTACAATACCAAGGCTCTTTACACCAGAATCCTGATACACTTAATTACTTACTAAGTCTTTATCAGATCTCTCAGTAAAATTGTTGATCTTGCTCTCAAGCTGTGTTTTCGATAGACTGTATAGGTAGGCGGTGTTAATAATATGTACCTATATATAAAAAAATACCCTGCGAAGTTTCTTGTCGCTTCTTCTTCGTGTCGTGGGTGTAATCCACAGAGCATCAAATACCTACCGCGCGCGCCCCCTACTAGAGAAGCCCTAAGCGATGATATTTGAAACCCAAAAACTACACGCAGTGCTGCTAGCGCTTCGTATGTGTGTGTGTGTGTGCTAGTATCGACACTACACACAAAGAGGAGCAAGTTAGGCACACGCACAAAACAAATGCACACGCACAACACACATAAGTAAGTCATAGGCCACGCCCACAGGCTTCAACGGCGTTGTAGAGAAATCGCGCTCAGGGCGCATCTAGGAGGGGCGGGCGCGCGCATTTGATTGTAGGGATTGCAGCGTGTAGGGATTGCATCCCTACACGCCGGACTTACCGCGGATGCGTACCAATCGATTCTGCAGATCTTTCCTCTACAGAACCGGTAAACTCTGGAACGCTCTCCCTGCCCATATATTTCCCCCCAAGTACAGTCTCGGGTCCTTCAAGAGGGGCGTGAATGGGCACCTGTCAGGCCGGCATGGCATTCGCAACCCCCGCATACGACCGAATGTCCATGGGCGTCGTTAGACACCTTATGGGTGGCTCGGCGCCATATGTCGCGCTGCCAATAAAAAAAAAAATAATAATAATAATTTGATGCTCTGTGGTGTAATCGAACCGGATAGAACAAATTGTGAAAAGTTCGAGTGCAGTCTAACTGCCATATGAATGATCAATAAACAATACAATACAATACCTAAATCGGATAATAAATAAGCTACTGAATGAATAACAATATCATTTTAAGGGTTCCGTAGAGGAAAGATCTGCAGAATCGATTGGTACGCATCCGCGGTAAGTCCAGCGTATAGGGATGCAATCCCTGCCCAGTGCGCGTGGTGCGGAGGTGGAAAAGTGACGGCGGGTACGCGTTAAACAGCTCCTTCGAGCACTCCCCATCGAATAAGCGATAGAACACACTTAGGGCGCCGCCGACATCCCTACGGTGTTGCAGTGGTTCTAGATCGCGGGACACTTCGGGGTCACCCACTAGTCTTATATATATATATTTTACTAGCATGGTACATAAATGTATTGTTAATAAGTATTCTTATTATTATTTTATCTTCAATTCTCACGCTCAACTCTTTTGCTACTACCTACTTACATTCCACTATATTATCGAATCTCAAACATCCAAAGGTTGACTGTAAGAAATCTCTGTAAGGTATAAGTCCGCCTTTGCACCTTATGTAAATTTTCCAATGTATTTGTTACTGTTTAATGTTACTGGAGCAATAAAGAATTTTCTAACTATCTATCTATCTACTTTATTTGATACTCCTGAATAAAGTAAAGTTCTACGTCTCTCTTCCCTGTTGCAAAAGTTACTCTCTCCCTCTCTCTCTACATTTCCAGAGACGCGATAACGGAAGCGCTGGACGGGTGCCGCGTGCTGATCGTCGCCGGCGCAGCCGGTTGCGGCAAGTCGACGCGCGCGCCACCCGCCATCTTGCGGTCGCTCGGCGCAACGGCGCACGTACTCGTGTCGGAGCCGCGCCGCGTCGCCGCCACGGGGCTGGCGGCGCGCGTCGCTGAAGAAATGGGCGAGAAGGTATTTTTTTTTTATTTATTTTAAACGTAAGAAACAAACAGTTAAACAATAAGTACATAGAAAATTAACTATAGTCTAACACCTATACCAGTAAAGTTTCTACAATTTAATTTTAATCCTACAATTAATTATATCAGCAAAACTTATAGAAAATATGTATAGATAAATATGAAATGTATACATTTGTTTAAATTTTGAAAAGAATAAAAAAATATTTAATTGAATTGTTATAAACGAAAAAAAAATGGATGTATAATATTTAAGTCGAAGAGTTTGTATTACGTCGCTATACAAACTCTTTGATTTAAGTATGGAGTTGTATAATATTTTTTGTAGCGCCATCTAGTGGTAAACATCGATGGCAGATTTTGTCAGCCTCGATAGCTCAGTGGTGCAGACAGTTGACTGTCGCTATTGATTGTTAAGCTGGGCCGGTCATGGCACCTAGTTCACCCGGTGTTATGGGCTGACATCACGGATGTTGTAGGTGATGTAGCCAACCGTGTCAGTTTCCATAAAAAAAAACTGAATAAAAATCATAAAATTCATAAAGTACCTATGTATGAATCGTCGTTGTATGTATTCGCTTGCAGGTGGGAAATACAGTTGGTTACCAGGTACGACTGCAGGCCAAGCTTCCGAGACCGGCCGGGGGCTCCATACTGTATTGCACATCTGGCGTGTTGCTGAGAAGACTGCAGACCAATCCTGGTACGTTGTAGCCAACTTGTCAAGTGCAATGGAAAATAATTTTTATCATACTGATGATGACGATGATGACGGGTGACCGCTCGACCGTTGGAGGCTGATCGTGGTTCGGTTCCACGTAAAACTGTAGGTCCCTTCCCTTCTTACCTTACTATGTGGTATGGTTTATCCTGCCATGGTTGATACCACCACCGCACTGAGCGAAACGTCGGTCGAAACGGCTATGTAAAATAGTTCGTGTTTTCCATCCAGTTCAGTGTAGTCGACATGAGAAGTGTTCCCATTCCACCTCCGCACTACGCGTACTGGTCAGGGGATGCACCCCTATACAATCGACCTACCACAGATGTGGATAATAGACCTACAGAACCGGTTCTGTAGGTCTTTTATTCACAGAACCGGGAAAATGTGGAACGCACTCCCTGCCCATCTATTTCCTCCCAAGTACATCCTGGGGGTGTTCAAAAGGGGCGTGAAAAGGCTCCTGTCAGGCCGGCATGGCATTCGTAATCCCCTTGCATCACAGAATGTCCATGGGCGTCGTTAGCCACCTACTTGGAGGTGAAACGATGCCACATGTCGCGCTATCCGGAACAAAAAAAATGAAATGAATGGAAGCACTGACATGGCACATAGTTCACCCGATGTTATGGGTGGCGTAGGTGATGTAGCCAACCGTGTCAGTTTCCATAAAAAAAAAATCTGACTACCATGATGACCATAAATGACTTTATGGTTGCACGCCACAGGCCTGGAGGGCTGTACACACGTTCTAATGGACGAGGCGCACGAGCGGGACATCAACACAGACGTTGCGATGCTCTTGCTGAAGAGGGCGCTACAGTTGAACCAGAACTTGAAGCTGATCGTGATGAGCGCAACGCTGGATATCAATGTATTTACCAGGTCAGTTGGTCTTAAGCATCTTACTTAACACCTCTGCCGCCTCTTCCACTCTAATAATGTTCTTCATGCAGGCTCGTCTGTTACGGGTACTACACACTTGACCCTTTTTGAGCACATGTCCGATCTGGTCCAGGTACGTGCATCTAGGGCGACCCTTCCCGACTCTTCTACTCACATTTGCTCCATTAATTTCTTTTAGTCTCCTATCATCCATTTTTCCAACATGACCGAACCATCGAAGCATTCTTTTCTCAATCCTTGTTAATATATCCTAATGCAGACCGCGGCACTTACTGTAGAATGCAGCTGTTAAGTTCTAGTCAAATATCTCGCGCGCAGGTATTTCGACCGATGTCAAATCGTCGAGGTTCCGGGCAGGACATTCCCCGTGGATGCTGTCTACTTGGATGACATTCCGGACGGGCTGCACCTAACCAGTCTCCAGAATATGCGTGAAGGCAGCGGCTTGGGGGAAGCCAAACCGATCCTTGACTGTAAAGAGGTTAGACTTCCCGATAATTTCATCCTCTTTCAGCTATCAGTAGATACAACTCCGCCGCTACTCCGATTTCTCCCAGTCCGTATTTTGTGATTGGACCCATTGAAATCGCAAAAATCCCGCAAAAAAAAAACGGTTTTATCCGTGATCGATACATCGGTGTGCACAAACATAATACAATACAGCAAGACTCTTTTTACCTACAAATCGTCGCTCCAGTTCGGGGGTTGTCTAAGTCATATTTTTATCGAAAATGAGCTTTGAATGCAGGTTGATTCAGCAGATTTTTCTGCATATTTCTGCATTTAAAAAGTAAAAACATTTTATCTAATAAAGCGGTTTTTTTTTTCACATTTTAGGGCATATTATTGCTATCTCCATACTGACAATGCAAAATTAAAGCCATTATTATTCTATGGCTCCATACAGTTTCACAATACATTTTCGTCCTATCTCTAAGATTCCACAGCTTACGCTGAGTTCGTATTTTGTCTAACGACCAAACAGCCAATCACGGATGAGCCATGGGACATAGCAAAAATACTAATAAAAGGTGATGTTAGCTAAGTGACCTCTATATCCAGTGTGTGTTGTGCTATGTCCGCCATTCGCAACGTCCGTTTAGTCAGTTTTGTCTATCTCCAAACAAAAATAGTGTTTTTGTGTTATTTATTTCATTAATGTTAAGGAATTTATTGTTTTTATAGCGATTCTAATACAGTTAGTCAGTTTCCAAACATATGCTTAACAGTAACGCAATCACACAGTGGAACCCAAACTATAAACTTTAAACAGCTGTCCTGTAAAATTTGCTCTGTGGCACGACAACTCCCGAACTGGAGCAACGAAATGATAACGTAATGATTTTATAAATTTTCTCCCAAAATATTCGATGTATATTTTATTTGACTATACATCAAGCGTGCTGTCAAGCGTACAGTCAAGCAGCTTACCAAACGCTGTATCCCGACAATCGGACTAAGCAGAGTGATCGGTGTTGTGCTGCAAGAACTCAATTAAATGACAGCACAACACAGACCACCATGCTTAGCAATGTATTCAGACAAGATAACTATCAAGCAGCAAAGTAAGGTAGGTATGAAGATCCACCTGCTGCATGACTCGATGGAAGGACCGTGACAAGGTGAGAGGTTGCTAGCCTGTCGCCTTTTAGCACGGCACCTTGTCCTTATCCCTCAGTCGTCTTTTGCGACATGCACAGGGAGAGATGCAGTGGATTCTTGTAAGTACAGGCCCCACACGGTACTAAAATTAACTATGTTTAACAGATAGCGGAAGTGATCACGGCCATAGACAAGTCGGAAGAGGAAGGTGGTATCCTCGTGTTCCTGCCCGGCTGGGCTGAGATTAAAGCGGTGAAGCAGATTTTGGAACAACGGTTCAAGGACTCCGGAAGACATTATGTTCTGCCGGTGCATTCAAAGTGAGTGAAAACAAAACGCAGACTACTTTTCGCGCTGTTTCGACAGACCTTCGTCCAGTGCGGTGGTATCAATCCGGGCAGGTTTTATCGTACCAAGTGAGGTAGGAGAAGAGATCTACAAAATTTTTACATGGAATCGACCTAGCTAAAGTCAACGAATTTTAGGCTATAATAATTACGAATTATTCGTAGAACATAGGGTAGACTTTAATGTCGCTCGCATCTTGGGTTCGCGCATGTGCAGTAAAGCAATTATCTACCCAATGATCTACGAGTGATGACCTAAAATTCGTTGACTGCGCAGGTAGGTCGAGCATTTAAGTTTTGAGTGAACTGTACAGGTGGCAACTACAAAGGTAACATGGGATCCTTCAGATCAAGGAAAATTGAGATGGAGATTCCTTTTGATGACATACCTAGTTAAGTATTATTATTTTTTATAGTAAGCGCGACATGTGGCGCAGTTCCAACCATAAGGTGTCTCTCGACATCCATGGACATTCGGTCGCATGCAGGGGCTACGACTGCTGCACCCGAGACTATACTTGGGGGGGTGGGGAGGGGGTAATTTGATTATTGACTACCACACCTGATATGCAGTCAAAATCGCAAAGTGTCTTCCGTCATCGCAGGTTGTCGATATCGGAGCAAGCGAGGATGTTCAACCGGCCGCCCGCTGGAGTGCGGAAGGTCGTCTTGGCTACCAACATCGCGGAGACCTCCCTCACCATACCTGACGTCACCTGCGTGTTGGACACGGGAGCCTGCAAGGAGAATCGCATGAGGAGAGGTACCTACCTTCACAAGTCACTATAATTACAAACTGGCCAAGTGCGAGTCGGACTAGCGCACCGAGTGTTCCTTATCGCCATGTCATGGTTAGCGCCACTCACGCCATCTATGGCGTGTTATGAAATGCTTCATATTAGTTAAATGTGATGATTAGTTAAAATGCTTCATACTCTATTCGGTAGATGGCGCGCGCGCATACACTTTTTGGTTTCTTCTATGGGAACCCCGTGAATTTTTTTACATTTTCTTATTTTTATTATTTGTTGTTATATCGGCCATAATAACACATATTCTGTGAAAATTTCAACATAGGCTACCTATTACGGTTCAAGAGATGCAGCCCTCGGACAGACAGACAGACAGACGGACGGACGGACGGACGGACAGACATACGGTCTAGGCTTAGTATTAGGGTCGCGTACCGGATACGGAACCCTAAAAACCAAATTCACAATAGCTTTGTTAAGACACTTTGGCCTAGTGCAGTCATACTCAAAGTGTGCTCCGCGGAGCCCTAGGGCTCCGCGGAGCCTCTGTGGGGGCACCTCTCCTCTCTGGCTCGATTCAGCTCGGCTGCGCAGACGAACTCAACACTATTCTATCAAACCTGATATCAACTAATTGATGAAAAATAAGAAACAATTTCATACCTCTCATTAGATATTTAATTATTGTTTTTCTCTTTTATTATAATATTATGTAAGTAACTGTTACATTGTAATATGATTTTATTAATAAAGAATGCACAAAAACTACATTTTGTTTATTTTAGGGCTCCGTCAAATATTTCGCTTTCCAAAAGGGTTCCTTCACCAAAAAAGTTTGAGAACCGCTGGCCTAGTGTAGTGACCTAGTAAGGGGCAAGGGAAGGGACCTACAGTTTTACACCGGTTCCGAACGGTGAAGCAGGAGATGTAGGTATGCACGTAAATTTTTTCGCCAAAAAAAACTCATTGATACACGCCGACCGGATTCGAACAACGGACAGCGGCGACTCCTGGTCCTGAATATTGGGTTGGCTCTGGCTAAGGAATTTTTTTTTCATAATTTCATAACTTAGGTACCTACGCGTTAATTTATTTCTACCACAATGAGTTCAAAAACTGAAAGACGATTACGATATAGATAGTTTATAATATTTCGTTTAAATGATTTGTTTTTCTCACTTACGATTTATTTATTTGTCTGTAGATAGCACAGAGCACGGAATACCCCCCGCGCGCTTCGTGCTCTGTGGCTGTGGTAGATAGGTACCTACTGGTTTTGTCAAAACAGTCGAGTTGCAGCCGACAACAGCGACGTCTCCTCTGGCACGACGACGACGAGACAGGCATACAAGCTTGAATTGTTACATTTTATTTTGTACATGAAGTCCACTCTTCGTTCCACAGACAAGAAATTTTCGATGACTCGATCGTGAAAATATTCTTTCTTCCTCAATTTTGTTAGCAACTCCTTTTCCGCAGATAAGAGTGCCAAATTACTGAGTCTCTCTTGTCCTTGAATGCTCCGTAGATAGCTCGGTAGGAGTTTGCCATTATAATTACCAATAAATCACTTTAATTTAACAACACTGCACGGGATTCATCCATACAAAGTCCATACCTACATAACGGAATATATGCAGCTATCAACTCGCGAGCCCAATGCGCACACACACGCGCACACAACACACCTAGCCTAGCTCGCTCACTAGTCGCATCGCATCGCACGTCGCACAGCACACACAAGAATGAATACTCGTCGTGTGGTCGCAGCACGCACAGCACACACCCACACACGCAACACACACACCTAGCTCGCTCGCTAGTCGCTCTACTCACTCGCTACCGCGTCACTAAATGCACTCCCCGCTGCGCCAACTCGAAAGGCTGAGCAGCGGGTCAGCGCGGGACGGGGGGACATTCGGCCGCTTCCGCCTTGTATGGAATACGATGGCGCTTCAAAATGTAGCCAACCGGCCAATTAATGCCTTGATGTGTCGTCATTCGTCGTCGTCGCCCGCGTTTGACGCGCGCGAAATTTCAAATTATGTAACGGGTACGGGATTGACGTTTTATCTTATTAATCGTGGGTTATATTATATGATATAAATAATATAACTCCGATATTTTTTCACATTTATTTTAGCTTGATACTTCTGTAGTAATGGTGTCATTCATTTTATTTGGTTTGGCGGCGCCAACCTCGCCAACTGAAAGGAGTCGCCGCTGACAACGGACACCTCGCGTGAGAAGCCGATGCCCAAACCACTCGGCCACCCGCACATATAGAATCCTCTTACTATTTTATTGGCTATATACTATATACTTTAGCGGCGGGTGGCCGAATGGTTTGGGCATTGGCTTCTCATGCGAGAGATCTGAGGTTCGAATCCGGTCGGCTTGTACCAATGAGTTTTTTCTGACGAAAACATTTACGTTCATTCCTACACCTGCTGCTTCACCGTTCGGAACCGGTGTAAATCTGTAGGTCCCTTCCCTTGCCCCTTACTAGGTGGTAGGCTCAAATTGTAGCCGACTGGGTTGATACCACCGTACTGGATGTAAGATGGCCGCATAGCAGCCTCGGTTGTGTTCTCCTCTAGTCCAGTATAGCCAGCAATCCAGGGAAGTCTCCGGTATGGCAGCCACCTTCTCGGAGGTGATATTGGCTGGTCGGAGCATGCGCTTTGGCCCGACTCAGCCACCCATACCGGATTACATAAAAAAAAGCTTATACTGCGTTCATCCTAGGAACTAATGCCGAGCGGTTTCTCGCTCTCGCAACGGTTATTACTCTTCTTTACACAGGACACAAGGTTGTGTTTGTGAGTCATAGGTGTATGCGAAAGTCATCTCAAAACCATAACGGCGCGTGCGCCGCTGCGCCTGGAGTTAGTTTTGTGTTTTTATACTGAGAAGGTTTCAGGTAGGCAGGTGCAGTCGGCCGGTCAGTCGACGCATTACAATCAGTAGCCTTTCATACGCGTCATAATAATAACGTATTAATTGTTTTGCATATTTTTCACGTGCTATTTTGAAGTTTGTATATTATTTGTGTTGGTGGGTTAACTTATCCACCTACACAATAGAACGAACATCTGAAGTAATCAGATTAGGCACAAAATTTAAATAATATATAATTTTAATATTACCTAAATAATTTACAGTGAAAATATAAATAGTTACCTAACTTGATTGCAAGCAAAAAAAAAAAAAAAAAATACAGGTTTATGGGAAAATTTTCATTCATCAAATAAACAAACAATAATTAAATAAATTGTTTAAATTAAACTATATTAATAACCTCAGTTCACAGTCACTTCAATCACCCTTTGCGAGAGTGAGAAGTACAGAGAAAGAGAAACTGCTCGGCATTATAGTTGCTATGATGAATGAACTGTAAGTCATGTGATGATACTTCGGCAGGATCGTCGAGCCTGGAGCTGACGTGGGTCTCGCAGGCCTCGGCCAAGCAGAGGATGGGTCGCGCTGGGAGAGTGCAACCTGGTTAGTCACCAAACTATTATAGCGACAAGGATAGAGTCAACGTACAAAGGACCGTCTAGAGGTCTCAGTGCGGAGAATGGCCCACCCGCAAACAAACAAACAAACAAACAAGGATTGAGTCAGCCTCGGTAGCTCAGTGATGCTGTCAGTCGACTGTTGTTATGCATACCTGCGCGCGGTCAGTACTTGGATGGGTGACCGTTCGACCGTTGGAGGCTAAACGTGGTTCGGATTCTACATAAAACTGTAGGTCCCTTCCCTTCTTACCTTACTAAGTGGTAAGGTTTATCCCGGCCGGGTTGGTACCACCGCACTGATTGAAACGTCCGTCGAAACTGCTATGTAAATAGTCCTCGTTTTCCGTCCAGTCGGTGTAGCCGGCGCTCCAGATGGAAGGACTGACATTGACTAGTAGTTGATGTAGGCAAACATGTCAATTTCCCTACACAAATAAAATTTTAATTGTAAGTACAAACAAATTAAGTTAGTATTGTATTGTATTGTATTGTTTATTGATCATTCATATGGCAGTTAGACCGCGCTCGAACTTGTCACAATTTGTTCTATCCGGTTCGATTACACCCACGAAGATGAACCGACAAGAAACTTCGCAGGGTATTTTTTAAACATATTTTTACAAGTATTTAGTGACTAGCCACATAATAACCAATGGTCGGATTTTCGGGGGACATTCCAGGGTCGAACTATCACAACATATTTTTCAAGCAATATTTTTTTTTTATTTTATTTCATTCACTTTAAATAAATTTTATTTACCTAATAATATTGTTATAAACCCTTACTTAATAATTTAAAATTATAATTATTTATATATTAATATTTATGGACAATTTTTTATTTTTGATTACTATAAGGACAGAAAAAAAGTAATGTCATCTGACATTATGCACTATGGTGTCTATCGCGAGTATTTTTATTCTTTATTTTATTTTATTTTATTACCATCGTCTTGAATTTTTTCCATCTTATATTGAAACGCCTTATTGAGAAAGTGTTTCCTTAGCCACGATTCTTCAGGGATTGTCTGTCCGATGCAATATTTTCTTAAAAAAACTATTTAAAAAAATATAAAAACCGCCTTCAAAAATGTATGAAATAAAAAAATAAAAATCGAACCCTAGAGTTGAAGGCGGTCGGTTATTTTTGCTTGCTTTAGCACCACCGCCTTCAACTCTAGGGTTCGATTTTTATTTTTTTATTTCATACATTTTTGAAGGCGGTTTTTATATTTTTTTAAATAGTTTTTTATTTCACAGTTTTTTTAGTAATTTTTATTTGCTATTAAAGTACTCGGCGGAATCGCTCGGCCTTCGGCCTCGCGATTCCGCCTCGCTTTCCACCTTGGAGCTAGACTGAACCGAACACAAAAAGAATCATCGAAATCGGTTCACAATTGGGGAAGATATTGCTGAACATACATAAAAAAAATACATACAGCCGAACATAGAACCTCCTCCTTTTTTGAAGTCGGTTAAAAATCTCTAAAATGTCGATTGTTCAGTTTTATCCAAGGAATGTTGGCGCAAATCATCATCATTGAAAGATCAAAAAAAAATCTTGCTGATTAATTCCTCTCACTTTACCTTCATGCGCAATTGAGCCTATGTGTTTTTCGACATTTGACTTTATTGAACAATGAATCAGTATATTGCACACGTTGCATTGTACCTGCCCATTATGAAAATTCAGCTCAGGATAATCTCTTATCCACCTGTTAACCGTGTTTTCACGGGGCACTCTCTGGGGTGGCATGTTTTTTTTTACACAATAATATGAATACTAAAATCACATCTGTAAACGAGAAAAACGAGATTTCAGTGAAAAGCCGAAATTTTTTATTATTAACAAGTTGCTAAGCGACGTTTTTTACATTATTCGAATTTTTGACATTTTACAAATGTATTCTTTTCCTTCCTGTCGCGAAGACACATCTAATGCGATGCGACGCTCGATTGCGCCCGCGCCGCGCCGCCGTGTGTAGGTAGGTACTGTATGCTCCTCGAATACTACACACTACACAGGCACAAGAATAGGGAATGTACCCTTTTCTATTCATGTGACAGGTGCGACCGCGCGGAGGCGATGCGGCTAAGCTTCCATGTGCGCCGCGCGCCATTAAAATTTTTCCAAAGATTATCAAACAATATTATTACCTGTCACTTTAGTAGGTTAGTAGGTTAATAGGTAGTAGCTAGTAGGTTAGTTGGGTTTTATTTTCTAAAGAAATTGGTACCTAGTTTGAATTCGGCATTTTCGAAAATTGTGGATACCTACATTTTGTAAGCTAGTTTACATTACGGAGAAGGCATTTAACCTTCTTACTTTTAAATATACTTTTATTAACAGGTATATTTTAAAAGTATATTTAAAACTTATAAATATGAAAGAATTAATGAGTAGTACTTATTAATACTTTCATATTAAGTTCGTTTCAAGTTGTTTCTCGCTAACTATGTAGATAGAAGTGAAATGGATAATAATCAACCACCTATAGTACAGCCATTAATGGCCAGTTTAGGTGGGAGTGATTAATGAATGTATTAAATCTAGAACATGTAATTAAACATTATTTTGTACAATGAAGCTGTAATGTAATGTTTTAGACACAAATAAAAAACTTTTTTACTTTTTACTTTTTAAAAGTATTAGGTAATTTAGGTATAATTATAATGGCGCGGCGCGCGCGGCAATGCGAATGCGGCCCTGGCATGTCCCCCACAATCCGACCTTTGATAATAACACCGCCCATAGTCTATCTAAAACACAGCTTGAGAGCAAGATTAACAATTTTGCTGAGAGTTCTGACTACAAAGACTTATTAATTAAGTGAATCAGGTGTAAAGAGCCTTTGTCAAACTTTGATACGTAATTTGTATCAACATTGTAATAACAACTCCCAAGAGTTGCAGGGTGTCTCGAACATAATTCTTTGCTGACTGAATGTCTTAGAGATGCAAGGAAGAATGAGAGACAATTAACTGCCACGTGGTTAGACTTTGAAAACGCCTTCGGTTCGGTGCGCCATGAGTTACTATTAAAGGCGCTAGAGTGGTATAATGTGCCACCTCTGATCTGTAATATAATAGCCTCCTACTACAAAAAACTTTCCTTTGTATTACAAGTAAAAGGCGAAACGGAGAAGATACCGGAAATTCGTTACGGCATAGGACTTTTCCAGGGTTGCTGCCTCTCTCCTGTTACATTTAACATTGTTATCAACATTCTAATTGATACGCTTGTCGTAAAAGAAAACAAATGGGGATACCGGTTCAAATATGGAGACACATATATGGCGGCCATCCTGGCATTTGCGGATGATATTACGCTGTTAACCCGCAATCCAAAACAAAATCAGGCGCTTCTTAAGGTGGTAGATGACTATTGTGAATGGACCAAAGGGATGAAGATAAAACCAGCGAAGTGCTACTGTTTGAGCTTAACCAGGAAAGGTTCAAAGTTTACCTCGAGCAATCCAGGTCTGACAGTAGCCGGAAAACCAATCGCAACCGTGGCTGATGAAGCTCCTTTTAAATTCTTGGGCAAAAGGATCACCAGCAGAGGAAAGGAGCATCCTACTGATGATATTGACCAACTTTTCGAAGAGAGCCTCCGCCAAACTGACAATCTTCCCCTCCTGGGTACACAAAAGGCATGGATTTACGATAACTACCTGACATCAAAACTATCATGGCCATTTCTCGTCTACGACTTCACAAAGCAAAACCTGACTAAACTAGACTCGTATGTGACCAGATTCCTGAAATCATGGTTTGGACTGGCTCACCCGGCTGACTCGTCAACGCTATACAGATCTCACAATAACTTTGGACTGAACATTAAGAAACCGTCGATATTTTATCAAAAGGCGAGAATAGCCAAACGATGTATACTCAAAGACTCCAATGATAGCGCTATTCAAGCCTTACCCAACACATCACTATCAGATGAACTGGAATCGAGACTCGACTTCTACAAATCATTCCAAGTTGCTACACGCACCAATAGATCTGGATTGGGCATAGAAACAGCAAAGTCTGATAAAGAAATACTGAAAGGTTTTGCTCAGGAGGACATGGAACAAGGCTTCAAACTTCACGCCTTAAACCTAGAAATGCAGAATGATTGGCTAACAATGGGTGACTTCTGCATCCCTCCTTCATTGAAGTGGAAATCCATAATATACAACTGGTCCCCTGAGCTGCTTAAGTTCTACTTAAATGCATTCCAGCTTACTCTCCCCGACCCGAGTAACCTAGTTAGATGGGGGAAATCTACAAATAGACTATGCCCGTCATGTAAGGAGTTCGTAGGCACGGCCAAACATTTGTTATGCGGATGCAAAATACTACTTGAGCGAGGCCAGTATTCCTACCGTCATGATAAAGTCCTCCAAATCATCAGAGAGGCCATCAACCTGTCAATTGCACGGACCAGGAAAGGGCAAACCAGTAGCGGCTTCCAGAAGGTCAACTTTGTGAAACCTGGAGCCAATAAGCTGCCCAAAGATAGGACTAAACCTTCTTCAATTTTGGGAGCAGCAAAGGATTGGGAATTGTTGATGGACACACAGGAGAAGCATTACCAAATGCCTTCGGAAATCTGTACCACAGCATTAAGACCGGATATACTCATATTCTCAAAAGCGACAAAGCATGTAGTACTTGTTGAACTTACAGTTCCATGGGAAAGTAACATACCGAAGGACCACAACATCAAGCTTAACAAGTACTGCAACTTAGTAGACCGGATTGTGAGAAACGGATTCAAGACTGATCTCTTCGCTGTGGAAGTCGGAGCAAGAGGACTACCAGCGAAGTCGCTCTACAGTCTCTTCAAGAATCTAGGGCTCCCAAGATCGACGCTAAGCTCATATATGGAGAGAGCTTCGAAAACGTCACTGGAAGCATCCTACAGAATATGGATAGGTAGAGAGAGGGAGGTCGAGAGCTGGACTGGTGGTTTCCCCGCGTCCTAGTCAACGCAGACTAGCTGACGAGGGCTTGAAGCGAGCCGAAACGTGAAGCATGCGCGGGAAATTTAGAGTGGCCACTCGCTAGTCCCGGCCTCGATTAATACCCTCCTCTACTGCCGATGGGCCCGGATATGTTCGGTGAAGCCATCGCTAGCTTAGATCCACACCTTCCTTAGTATATTAAACTACAATGTAGTATAATTGTATTGTCAAAAATAAAAAATAAAAATATATCAATATTTAAGATACTTAAAGTACCTATCAAGTTGTCAATGGCTTAATAAAGTTGAAGTACTAATGGTACCTAGTCAAGAGTTAACTAATTATGCAGTCAGGTAAGTAGCATATACATAAGTATACCATTTAGATAATATGCTGCCAATTGAAGTAGGTCAGTCTCCACAAACAGCACCCGTTCACGAGCATCACACCAGGGCCAGCCATCGCCTCCCTCAACCATATTTGATGGTGAGAGGCGACCTGGACCAAGCGTCACCGTAAGCAAAGACCTTAAAGCGATGCACTACCCCAGCGGCAACATGTCATTTTTACGATTGGGGTCTGGGTCCGTGCTCCACCTAGGTTCTCCACCTGGGTGGAGCACGGGATACTTACAATTTATATGCTATGTCCATGCTCCAACTACCATTAAGTACAGTCGTGTGCAAGAGTGGAATTTAGTGGGTCCACGGGGAAAACTATAAATCAAACACTGATTTCTAAGAGAGGTAATAATATTATTATTTATTATACTTAACATATTACATGTGACATAAATATTATTATTATTATTTTTTTTTTATGGAACCTGACACGGTTGGCTACATCACCTACAACATCCGTGATGTCAGCCCATAACACAGGGTGAACTAGGTGCCATGTCAGTGCTTCCCTTCGGTCGTGTCGGCTACACTGAACTGGACGGAAAACACGAACTATTTACATAGCCGTTTCGACCGACGTTTCGTTCAGTGCGGTGGTACCAACCCGGCCGGGATGAACCCTACCACCTAGTAAGGTAAGAAGGGAAGGGACCTACAGTTTAACGTGGAATCCGAACCACGGCCAGCCTCCAACGGTCGAGCGGTCACCCATCCAATCACTGACCGCGCTCAGCGTTGCTTAATAACAGTTGACTAACCAACCGCGCCACTGAGCTACCGAGGCTGACGAATTTTCTTATCCCTTAGTCGACTTTTACGACATGCGACGGGGAGAGATGCAGTGGGGCTATTCTTTTTAAGTACCGACCCCACACGGTACAGATTATGCGCCCTTCACCGTTCTCTTTCATCGACAATAAAAAAATCATAATAAACTGGGAACGGTTCTAAAGTACCAGGGCAACAGAAATTTAAAGGAGGTTTTCATAATTTTATAAAAGTTAATCGCTATTATAATAACGATTAACATATACGGAAACCTATTCGAAAACGCGTATTCATGGTATTCAATAATAGGTGCCAGTATTTATTCATTCATCCAAGGCCAGTGAGGCCATTCGGCCACCCACCGCTAAAGTATATAGTATATAGCCATATGTAGGTATATTATATGTTTATATATAATAAAATATTATCATACTTGAAGTATCAAGTTTTCAATATGGGTTAATATAATTATTGAGGTACAAATGGTACCTAGTCAAGTATTAACTAATCATGCAGTCAGAACCTCAAGATATGATTTTATCAGCTAAGGCCTCCTTTACAGTATAGTAGGCTTTGTTTGCAAGGGTAGATTTTAAGTGTTTTAAGGGTTAAACAAAGTATCATTAAGATTTTTTACCTGTTCGGGTATTTTATTATATAATCAAATACTATTACAAGCAAAACTTTTCGACATTTTAGATGATCTGTGCTTCGTAATTTGAATATTATTTTTACTCCTAGTGTCATACTGGTGAATATCGGAATGAAGAGTAGCGTTTTGCATATACTTCCTAGCATAGCAGATATTTTGATAAATATAAACACTGGGTAGTGTCATGATTCCTACTTTATGAAATACATTTCTACAAGAGTCCCTGGCTTTCATACTGAGTACACAACGCAATGCTCTTTTTTGAAGAACAAATATTCTGCTAGTTTCCGCTGCATTTCCCCAAAATAATAGTCCGTAAGACATATAAAGAATTTACAATATTCTTTCAGGTCGCTGCTACAAGCTATACACCCGAGAAAAGGAAGCGACATTTTTAACGAACACATCTCCTGAAATTTTAAGGTAGTTAAAAAATAAGAATAAAGTAAAAATTAAAAAAAAAATAAAAACAAGCTGGCTTCTAAAAAGCTGGGCGAACTCAATAAGGTGCGACGGTACTTCACGCCGGACCAAAAGCAGCTTTTGTATAAATCGCAGATCAGGTCCTGCTTGGAGTACTGCCCGCAACTGTGGGATGGCTCTGCCAAATACCAGCTTGCGCCTCTGGACTCAATCCAGCGTCGAGCCGTGCGACTAGTGGGTGACCCCGAAGTGTCCCGCGATCTAGAACCACTGCAACACCGTAGGGATGTCGGCTCCCTAAGTGTGTTCTATCGCTTATTCCATGGGGAGTGCTCGCAGGAGCTGTTTAATGCAATCCCGCCGTCCCCTTTCCACCTCCGCACCACACGCACTGGGCAGGGATTGCATCCCTACACGCTGGACTTACCGCGGATGCGTATCAATCGATTCTGGAGTTCATTCCTCTACAGAACCGGTAAACTCTGGAACGCTTTCCCTGCCCAAAAAAAAAAGAATATTTTTTGGTTTCCAAATGTACCATGATTTTCCCTTAACCTAATTTGTTTTCCAGGGTGCCTTTGGAAAAGACAGTATTGGATTGTAAGATCTATGCCCCAGAGGATAAGGTTGAAGATTTTTTGTCACAACTGCCGGAACCACCGAGTCAGCAGGCTATTAAGATTGCAGTCGAGGATTTGATCGATTTAGGTGAGTAGACATTATAAGGCCATTTTTAGGGTTCCGTATCCGGTACAGGACCTTATTACTAAGCCTACGCCGTCTGACTGTCTGTCTGTCCGAGGGCTGTGTCTCTTGAACCGTAATAGGTAGCCCGTTGAAATTTTCACAGAATATGTGTTATTTATTATGGCCGATATAACAACAAATAATAATAAGTAATAAAAATAAGAAAAAGTCAAAAATTCACGGGGGTTCCCATAGAAGAAACTAAAAAGTGTATGGGCGCCATCTACCGAAAAGAGTATGAAGCATATTAACTAATCATGAATTTTATTTTTAAATAATATGAAGCATTTCATAAACACGCCATGGATGGCGCGAGTGGCGCTGACCATGACATGGCGATACGGAACCCTCGGTGCGCGAGTTCGACTCGCACTTGGCCGGTTTTTAAGGAACGGCTCGTATCATAGATAAAAAAATAAGAGCCAATTGCGCCAACAGACTTATATCTCTAAAGGACCGTTATCTAATAATAGTCTTTATCAAAGTGTCTTCTCTATCTTTCAACGATCTATGTATCTATCTTTCAGAGATGGTACTACATTGTATAATATAACACCTTATTAGTCCATGTGGGCCGGTACTTAAAAGGAACAGCCCCTCTGCATATCATTCCGGGCTGCATATGATATCGGCCATAATAACACATATTCTGTGAAAATTTCAACGGGCTACCTATTACGGTTCAGGAGATACAGCCCTCGGACAGACAGACAGACGGACAGACAGACAGACGGCGTAGGCTTAGTAATAGGGTCACGTACGACGGATACGGAACCCTAAAAAGGGCCAGCCTTAAGGCTGATGTGAGTCTCACCCTAAAGAGGGCCACGCCGCCAGCCCTAAGGCTGATGTGAGTCTCAATGCGCAGGTGCGCTTTCGCCGCCTCCGGAGGGACGGCTGACGCCTCTCGGCCGCCTCGTGTCGGCGCTGACGCTGCAGCCGCGGCTGGGCTGCGCGCTGCTGCACTCTGCCGCCATGCGCACTGTCGCCAGCGTGCTGTGTGCGGTCACGCAGGCGGCGAGCGGCGTTGATGTGTTTAAAGACGCACTGGAGAGGAGAGACGGTGAGTCTTTATTCTTTCTTTATTCTTTATTCATCATTCGTATGGTAGTACAGGTCGGTTAACTAAAGCTGGCACGTACACAGTACTCACACCAATGCAATTGCCCGCGTGCGAGTGAGACAGATCGGGTTTTCGTGATGCGTATGCAGTGCGACGTCTCACTGGCACGCGGGCAATTGCATTGGTGTGAGTACTGTGTACGTGCCAGCTTTAGTTAACCGACCTGTACACTACGCTTGAATTTGTCCTGTTTAGTTTTTACAATCCGCTTCGATTACACCCACAAAGAAGAGCCGGCAAGAAACTTCGCAGGGGTTTTTTTCTCAACGTCTTCGATTACAATACATTGTGACACAATAGAAAGTCTGTGAAACATTGTGAACAGAGTTAAGTAATACTATTTTATTGTTATACGAGCTTTTTCCCGCGGCTTCGCTCGCGGGAGATGTGGGCGGCTCTTATACAAAACGAATTGTTCCGCGCGCCGAAATAAAGGCAACGCAGGAGCGCAGCTCGGCCTTCTTTCTTGCTTACTCACTTTCTTCTTTTTAAATACAACCCCGTTTAACCCGCCCGCGTTGGTACCACCGCACTGAATGAAAGGTCGGTCGAAACGGCTATGTAAATAGTTTGTGTTTTCCGTCCAGTTCAGTGCAGCCGGCACGACCGAAGGGAAGCACTGACGTGGCCACCAAGTTCACCCGGTGTTATGGGCTGACATCACGGATGTTGAAGGTGATGTAGCCAACAGTCAGTTTCCATAAAAAAAAAGTTCGCATTTGCATTTCGTGTACAGATCGCGCCAAACTTCTAGTCCGCTCTAAAGTTGTTGCGCGCAGGTACAGTCAGATAGATAATGTTAGAATCATTTCACTATTTTAATCTCGGCATTTAGTAGAAACTTTTGATTTTTAAATACTTTTCTTTTGCATATAAAATTCTTTAATTCAAGCAGGATTAGACAAAAGAAAAAAACATTTTAAATAATTTTTCTAGATTGCCTACGTAAAACGGTATTTCTTCTTGGCATTTTTAGTTTTGCATTTACATTAGTACAAAAAGTAAAACAGAAGCAAACACTACCAAAATAACAGTAATAATAGATAATAAAAAATAACAATTCACAAAATGTCTAAAAGCAATACTATAACATTAACAAATACGACGCGCGCGAATGTACTTTCGCTCCGATTCGCACACAAACATGCTCTATAGAAACACTGATTGCATACTATATAATACACATGAAAACGCGGACGAGAGCGGTGCAGCGGCCAGGTGCGGGGAGGGGAGGCGTGCCCCTGTCGTCCCCCGCCCGCCACCATAATTTGCTACTGCGACGCGACTCGCCTCGTGTTCAGAGCGGACTAGAAGTTTGGCGCGATCTGTACCTGTATTCATTGTGTTATTTTTCTTGTAAAATAACACATATAACTTTCTGTCCTAAGTCAATCCATTTTATAAGTTAAGTGAATTTTTTTCATACTGTAAATAAAAATTCTGCTGACTTTGATAATTCAAATTGTTTATATGCATAAACACAAATTTTATTAATAACTTGACTGAACCCTATGTTCTTTGTTTTGTATTTTATTATCTTTTTTAATGAGTATATTTTTGACTTAGTATTTTTAATTTTTTGCTTAGATATAGTATGTTATATTTAACATAATGAAAACTTAGTATGTAAGCTATATTTAAAAAAAGCTCTGTAAGGTTTCTTACCCGTTTCTTCCTTATAGATTGCACTACTGAACGGGACATCATAAAAAATGACGACGAACCATACTGAATATGCATATGTCTCAATGTAATATTGTTATTGTTGTGTGTTCTTTATGGCGAAATAAATATCTGAATCTGAATCTGTCCATGTTTGACACAAGCATTCATACAAATTACAGAAATCCGGCAGATCAAATCGCGCTACCACCCCACGTCGGACCACCTTGCGTTGCGCTGGATTCAAGCGGAGTTCGATCAGCTGGAGACCGAGGAAGCTGTCGACAAGTTCTGCGACAAACTCGGCCTGAGGAAGGACCGCATGTTTGCCGTTAGAGGTAAATTTAGGTCAGCCTCGATAGCTCAGTGGTGCAGACAGTCGACTGTCGCAACGCTGCAACGTCGGCAACGCTGGGCCGGTCAGTACTTGGATGGGTGCCCGCTCTACCGTTGGAGGCTGACCGTGATTCGGATTCCACGTTAAACTGTAGGTCCCTTCCCTTCTTACCTTACTAGGTGGCAGGGGTCAACCCGCCCGGGTTGGTACCACCGCACTGAATGAAACGTCGGTCGAAACGGCTATATAAATAGTTCGTGTTTTCCGTCCAGTTCAGTGCAGCCGACATGAAATGAAGGGAAGCACTGACATGGCACCTAGATCACCCGGTGTTATGGGCTGACATCACGGATGTTGTAGGTGATGTAGCTAACCGTGTCAGTTTCCATAAAAAAAAACCTTTGTCAGCTGCGGATAATGTGGTTCGCGTCCGTGACACCAGTAGTTACCCTTATCACGAGATTTAACATACCCCGCATACATCGCTACGCCATGTTCTCCGCATCATTTTGTATGGAGAAAAAAGTTCGCAAATCTATCACTAGAGGCGCTGCTCCGTTTCTCCATACAAAATGATGCGGAGAACACGGCGTAGCGTAGTACGCGGTCTAGGTTAAATCTCGTGATAAGGGTATCTACTGAAGATCCTCAAGCGACACGTCTGTGGCCTCCTGGGTGGTGCTAAATGAACAACAAAGGTCTGCAGCCGCCCTGGTCGTCTTGTGGTCTTTATGGAAGACATAGGCTGGCTGGGGTGGCTGGGGATGGAGGGGTTTTGCAGGAAGATCCCCGATCAAGAGAGACTAGTTCGCGGGCTTAGAGCCAACGCCTACTACTACTAATACTACAACCATAATAACAACGAACCTTTGTCAGCTTCTACACCTCGGTAGTGCGATGTTTCGGCTTCTGATCGCCAAAGTAAGCAAGGTCTGGCCAATTCAAACTTTAGATCTTTTCCCTTGCCCCTTATTATTATATTTTTTTTTTATGGAAACTGACATGGTTGGCTACACCATCTGCAACATCCGTGATGTCAGCCCATAACATCGGATGAACTTGGTGCCACGTCAGTACTTCCCTTTGGTGTTCCCTAGGTGGTAGGCTCAAATTGTAGCCGACTGGGTTGGTACAACCGTACTGGATGGAAGATGACCGCATAGCAACCTCGGTTGTGTTCTCCTCTAGCCCGGTATAGCCAGAAATCCAAAGGAAAGTCTCCGGTATGGTACCTTCTCAGAGGTGATTTTGGCTGGTCCGAGCACGTGCTTTGGCCCTTCCGAAACAGCCACCCATATCGGATTACATAAAAAAAAAAATTAAAAAAGGTGGGCCAACCCTTACTACGCGTAGGCGGTGGGGTAACTGGTCCAACCCCATCGCACTGAATGAGAGGTCGGTCGAAACGGCTATGAAAACAGTTCGTGTTTTCCGTCTAGTTCGGTGTAGCCGGCACGACGAAAGAGAAGCACTTCCGTGGCACCTAATTCATCGAGGCGTGATCGAATGACATCACGATTGTAGGTGATGTAGCCTTTAGGCAACACAGACAGGTTCCTTATATACAAGTACTTACCTAGTAAAAGGTATTACTAGGCAAGTACTTATGTACCTACTGAAGTACCGTGTGGGGCCGGTATTTAAAAAGAATAACCCCACTGCATATTTTTCCGTGCATATCGTAAAAGGCGACTAACTAAGGGATAAAGAAAAGGTGCCGTGCTAAAGGGCGATAGTATAGCCACCTCTTACTTTAATACGGCCCTTCCACCGAATCATGCAGCAGGTGGGTCTTCGTGGCTTACTTGCATCTTGATAGTTATCTTGTCCGAATACTTTGCTAAACGTTTTGGTCTGTGTAAATTTACCAAAGTCCTTTTTATTAGTCCTAATTTATGAAATGAAATGAAATGAAATGACAATATACTTTATTGCACAAAAAGTGACAAAAGGAGGACTTAAAGCCTAAGGGCATTATCTGCCAGTCATACTTGCTTATCATAGCAACACACCGATCACTCAGCTTACCCCAATTGTCTGGAATCCGTCGCGTGTGGTGTGTGTGTGAAATTGATTTATGAACTTAAAATTTACAGCCCTTTCCAAGCTGCACCTGGAGCAGCTTCTTCAGTGCGGGGTGCTGGGTTCGAGTCCCGATCTGGAGGGACTGAGCGAGCGAGCGCAGGCGGACGAGCTGACTGTCGCGACACTGTTCAGCGGTGCGGACTCGCTGCTGAGGACGAGGGACTATGTGAAGACGAAGGGGAAGATACAGAGGACGAAAGATGTGTTTACAAGGTTTGTTATCATCATTATAACTAGCTTTTGCAAATTAAATTATTTTTCAAATAAGTAGCTGTAAAAACCAATCATAGTGACCTTGTGACTTACTTACAACAAACAGCTGTTCTGCGGTTGAACATAGTACGGTCATTGACCCCGTACAGTGCAAGTTACCTACTGTTACACACAGGTTAATGTTTAGGTAGCAAACATGTTTTGTTAAATTTCTCGAAAAGTAATGCTAAAAACATTTGTTTTGCGTGTATGTAACCCTCCCGAAATTAATGACATGACTAAAGTAACACCTTATATACGTATGTATGTATAAATAATGTTTATTTGCCTATGGCAGCTGGGGCGAGCGAGCGCACATCGGCTCGGACAGCGTCAACAGAAGCTACAAGCGACGCGACGGCTGCGAGCTGATGCTCCACTGCGCGGGAGTGCACTCGCCCGAGAGGAGAGCTCACGTGCCGCGCGGCACATCCGTGATCACCCCGCGCGCCGTTGTGCTCTTCAGTCGACGAGCGCAGACGGTAGGGGTTTCTGCAGCGCCCGTCACGTTCAGCCCACAACACCTTGGCAGGCCTCACGCACTCTATGTACTTGCGCGCGCTAACTACCTACCGCCCGACGGGCCGCCGGCGGTCTAATTCAGTAGAAATTCGTCAGCCGCGCGAAACATACCTGCACGCTCGCCCACGCAACTGCGCGCAGCTGCAAAGCAATAATGCAGTTTAAACTCGATCGTTTAGGTACATTTTCGCAAGCAGCGATTGGCGACGACGTGAAACATTAGGCTATTAAAGCTGAAGGTATGGAACTTTTTCTATGGAGTGATTTATCTGTTACGAAGTAACTCTTAAGTAATCTGTGACCTTGGTGAACCAGGTGTCATGAATATATATATTTTTTTTATATAATCCGGTATGGGTGGCTGAGTCGGAGGGGCTAAAGCACATGATCTGACCAATATCTCCTCCGAGAAGGTAGGTGCCATACTGGAGTGGAGACTTCTCTGGATTGCTGGCTATACTGGACTAGAGGAGAACACAACCGAGGCTGCTATGCGGCCATCTTACATCCAGTACGGT
This sequence comes from Nematopogon swammerdamellus, assembly GCA_946902875.1. NCBI lineage: Eukaryota > Metazoa > Arthropoda > Insecta > Lepidoptera > Adelidae > Nematopogon > Nematopogon swammerdamellus. The sequence goes on from OX336359.1 coordinate 13,812,380, forward strand.
GGTACCAACCCAGTCGGCTACAATTTGAGCCCTACAGTTTTACACCGTTTCCGAACGGTGAAGCAGCAGGTGTAGGTATGCACGTAAATTTTGATCCTGTTTTTTTTTAAATTGCTCCAAGAAACATTTAAGAGTAAGTAATAATCTCATTCGAATATTTACATGATCTGCAAAGGCGGACTTATCCCTTGCACATATTTCTTCTAGTCAACGTAGGACACGGTTACTCTTACGGTCGTCGTCTTTTCAGCTGACGTGCACGCCCACTGCCACTTGAGCTTAGCCACCCGGTGTCCACGACTACTTTGGTGCGTCGGCGGATTGCCTCGTTACTGTCAAAATATATCATACATACATCTTCTCAAATATTGGATTCTACGTAAAACTATAGGTCCCTTCCCTTCTTACCTTACTAGGTGGTAGGCTTTAACCCGCCCGGGTTGCTACCACCGCACTGAATGAAAGGTCGGTTGAAACGGCTATTTCATTAGTTCGTGTTTTCTGTCCAGTTCAGTGTAGCCGGCACGACCCAAGGGAAGCACTAATATGGCCCCTATAGTCCGCGCGCGAGCCCCGAGGAATCGGTGGCTGTAGAAATTAATTTATTAAAGAATTTTTATATTATAATTATAAATTAGTATAATACACGGTGTTGCAGTTGCCCCCTTAATATTTTTAACTGACCTAAGGGGGTTATTCTATATGTGAAACTAAACAACTTCTGTGAAGAAGAAACATTTTTGAAACAAAAAAAAATTATTTTTTCCATACAAATTTTAAATACCTATTTTCAAAATGTATGGAGAAAAAAAATTTTTTTTTCTTCAAATAAAAAAGTAGAACAAAAGTTGTTCTATTTCACGTACACAATCACCCCCTTTCGGGTTTTACGGTTGGGGTTGCAACACCGTGTATAACTCACCTAGTATAATCATCACAAAATGTGAATCTATATAAAAAAATTATAATAAATTAATTTCCACCAAGTAGTGTCCGACCGAAAGTGTACTTTCACTTTCGGCCGAAAGCCGTAGCCGAATTTCGGCAAAATTCTACTTTCGGCAGAAAGCCGAAAGCCGAAGCCGAAAGCCGAAACCGAAAGCCGTAGCCGAAAGTATGTATGGTATTTAAGTACCTAGTTAGTTATTTATGCATTATTAAGGTAGAAGGATATGCAAGTGACAATAAGATATTTATAATTATGGGAAATTGTTTATATAATGCATAAAACTATATGCACAATTATTAATACAATTATTAATAATGAAAAATCAAACAAGGTTTGTCCGTCTAACAACTTTCGGTTGGGCCGAAAGTGACGACTAGTTTCGACCGAAATCGTAAGTTTGCCGAATGTGGTAAATATTGGCCGAAAGGTCGAAAGCCGAAAGCCGAAACCGAATATTTGGTCGGACACTACCGCCAAGGTAGTAGGCGATGTAGCCAACAACTGTGTCAGTTTCCGTAAAAAAAAAAAATGGTACACCTGTCTGGACCCTGCCCTGGAATTTGTTTCCTGTAGGAAAGTGATCTTCATTTTTTTATTTTTCAGAACGTTGACCAAACTAACGAGTGGACTCCGATTACATTTCCACGGCATAAACTTACAATACATGTATCGACCAGGTGAATAAAATATTTTTATTATGGAATAATGATGGTGAAATTGTACTATCATCAATAAATCTGGAAGGGATGGTCATGGAGTAAGTTACTTTGTTTTATGATATACTGCGTTTGTAGACTCTATGTACTATGATACTAAAACTAAATTAGCGATTTTTAGAAATCTTTTCTGTATGTATGTATGTTCCTCCATAACTGTTAAACCGATCATCCGAATTCGATGAAACCTAGTTTATTGTTTATTTCTTCATCATCTGTAGGTAGCTACGCAAGATACACTTAGGTTCGTCATTTAAGTTTTAAGCGAAACTTAGTACAAGCACATTTAACTATACGTGAGACGTGACACAGGATAGGCTAAATAAAATTCAGTTCTCGTTACGCTAAGATGTGGCTCTCATACAAACCGAATTGTTCCGCGCGCCGAAATAAAGATACGGTAGCTAGAGGGCTTACTTACTTTCTTCTTTTTAAATACGAATTTCACGCGAGCGAAGGCGCGGCTAAAAGCTAGTAAACAATATAATTGCGCTTAACTTACAACGCCAATGCGTACTCGTACGTCCACCGAGCTACTGGGGTAGACATTGCAGAGACTGTGTGCAGTCAGAGGCGGACTTTCCTTAAAAATACCGGAAATAGTAAGGGGGGGGTACTAGGCAAAAGCACTTCGTATTTCCCTAACCGTACCCATATTTCAAGTGATTCTATCCATTTACGCGCCCATTACGCGGACAAAATAATTTAGATAGATAGATAGATAGAAATACTTTATTGCTCCAAAAAACATTTAACATAAACACACAATAAGAAATTTACATGAGGGGCAAAGGCGGACTTATCCCTTACAGGGATTTCTCCCTGTCAACCTTTATATATCAAAATAATTTAGCTATGACGAAAAGATCAATATTGTCGTAAAACTTATAAAAAATACTTTTTCTAGGTATAGTCCGCGCGCGAGCTCCGAGGAATCGGTGGCTGTGGAAATTAATTTATTATAGCATTTTTACATTATAAATTAGTATATTATATATAACTCGCCTCGTGAATCATGACAAAATGTGAATCTATATAAAAATTCTATACAAATTCTATAATAAATTTATTTCCGCAGCCACCGATTCCTCGGAGCTCGCGCGCGGACTGTAGGTTGTCAGCCTCGATAGCTCAGTGGTGCAGACAGTCAACTGTCGCTAATGAATGTTAAGCAACGCTGGGCGCGGTCAGTACTTGGATGGATGACCGCTGACCGTTGGAGGCTGACCGAGGTTCGGATTCCTCGTAAAACTGTAGGTCCCTTCCCTCCTAATCTTACTTGGCGGTAGGGTTTAACCCGCCTGGGTTGGTACCGCACTGAATGAAACGTCGGTCGAAACGGCTATGTAAATAGTTTCCGACCAGTTCAGTGTAGCCGGCACGATCAAAGGGGGAAGCACTGACACCTAGTTCACCCGGTGTTATGGGCTGACATCACAAACGTTGTAGGTGATGTAGCCAACCGTGTCAGTTTCCATAAAAAAAAACATATGTAAAAATAAAACCACTAAACCGAGAAATAATGTATTTCTGGCAGGTTGAACCGAACGCAATACTGATTTTCGTACAACTTCACATTTGTATCTATGCTGTAAACTTGAAAGGGGCGGCTGCATTCAATTGGGGCGGCTGGTACTAAACGGCCTAGGGCGGCTAAGGGCGTTTTTGCACATGCGACCGCACGACACGATTTGCGGTCACGTTTCTCAACACACGACGTACTGCACACGACATGTCGTTCATACGTTTTTCCACTAGTGACGATTCAGCAACTACACGGCAGTCGCGGCTTGTTTGTAGTCTTCACGTGAGCACGCTCATCGTCGTCGTGTCGTGCGGTGCGTCGTCAGCAAGTTCCAACTTGTTTCGTACAGCCGCTATGTCGTCACCGCAAAAAAACGTAACGACATAGCGGCACGGACGACATAGCCAAAAAGTCGTTTGCAAAACGTGTGTCGTGCTGTGCGGTGTCGTTGCGTGAGTAAACGGCTCATATAAATATATGGCGCTCGGAGTCGTGACCGCATTTTGTCGTGTCGTGTCGTCACAAGTGCAAAAACGCCCTAAGGCTGCTAGTCAGCCTCTGTGTGCAGTGTTTGAAAATATTGTTACATCGTGTAAAGTTAATGATTGTGTACTTACTCAGATTTTTCTTTTACAGCCAAGCTGATCTCTTGCTGACGACGAGAAGTATGCTCTGGGACACTTTTCGGTACTTCATAGAGCGAGACGACACTAGCGCAGATGAAGAGCATGCCAAAATATTAGATTTTAGGGACAAGCTAGTCAGTGCTGTGGCTAGGATTTTAGTTGAAGCTGAAAACGATCAGTTAAACTGTTCTGGCCACAGAGAGAATAGATAGAAGCGTTAAAGTTAGCTTTAATTTCTAGTAAAGTAGTTTGTACCGTGTGGGGCTGGTACTTTAAAAGAATAGTCCCACTACATCTCTCCCCGTGTATGTCGTAAAAGGCGACTAAGGGATATGATTCCCTTCTTATATTACTAGGTGGTAGGGTTTAACCCGCCCGGGTGGTACCACCGCACTGAATGAAAGGTCAGTCGAAACGGCTATGTGAATGGTTTGTGTTTTCCGTCCAGTTCAGTGTAGCAGGCACGACCGAAGGGAAGGCTGACGTGGCACCAAGTTCACCCGGTGTTATGGGCTGACATCACGGATGTTGTAGGTGATGTGACCAACCGTGTCAGTTTCAATAAAAAAAAAAAAAAACGTAAAACAACGGGGGGAGGCACGGCATCGTATTTCACCAATCACGCACCGTTTACTCCACGTGCGGTGGGTCGCGACCACACAGTAGGCTATTTTAATATTTGTTGACTTCTTTTATTTTTATAGAAAGCGCGACATGTGGCGCCGAGCCGGTGCGGTGTCTAACGACGCCCATGGAAATTCGGTCGTACGCGGGGTTGCGAATGCCGTGCCGTCCTGACAGGTGCCTATTCACGCCTCTTGAAGGACCCGAGACTACTTGACGTATGCGTCCAGAGCAGTGTGAAGTAGTAGCCCGCCTTTATTAGACGTCCTGAGCGCCGATTTACTTACAAACAAGCTGTGCCCGCGGCTCCGCCCGCTCTCATATTTCACTTCACTGCTAACCTCATGAGCCATTTAGCGTGATAGTAAGTAGCCTATAGTTGATGGGAAGAATCAAGCTATCCGTCGATTTTTTTTTTATTAAAATCGGTTTAGTTGTTCTCGAGTTATAAGCGGACAGACATACATACACTCAGACAGAAAGCAGACGTTGGATTTTATTATAGGTAAGGAAGCACTGAAGCCTGTAGGTGTGACATATACTCACATGTGTGTTGTGTTGTGCGTGGTGTGCCTAACTCCTAACTCGCTCCGCTGCTGTGTGATGTCAATGGTAACATACACACACATACACAGGGCTAGAAGCTCAGCGGGCTCTTATTTGGATTCAACTATGATTACTTTCGCCTCTAGAGGCAGCGCGCGCTGTGCGATTATTTTTTTTTATGTAATCCGGTATGGGTGGCTGAGTCGGAGGGGCCAAAGCGCATGCTCTGACTAGCCAATATCACCTCCGAGAAGGTAGGTGCCATACCGGAGACTTCCCTGGATTGCTGGCTATACTGAACTAGAGAACACAACCGAGGCTGCTATGCGGCCATCTTACATCCAGTACTGTGGTACCAGCCCAGTCGGCTACAATTTGAGCCTACCACCTAGTAAGGGGCAAGGGAAGGGACCTACAGTTTTACACCGGTTCCGAACGGTGAAGCAGCATGTGTAGGTATGCACATACAATTTTTCATCAGAAAAAACTCATTGGTACACGCCGACGGGATTCGAACCGCGGACCTCTGGCATGAGAAGCCCGTTGCCCAAATCACTCGGCCACCCGCCGCGATGCTCCGTGGTGATGGTGAGCATGTGAGTTTGCTTAGACCACTCTATCGGTTTTACCGTGGTTCTGACGCTAATGAAGGGAAGGGATGTTGAAATGTAGTGAAATAGAAACACTTGTGATATGTAGAAGTGTACTGTGTGGGGTCGGTACTTAATAAGAATAGTCCCACTGCATCTCTCCCCATGCATGTCGTAAAAGGCGACTAAGGGATAAGCGGCCTGCAGACACCCCGGTCGACTTGTGGCTTTCATGGAAGACATAGGCTGGCTAGGGTAGCTGGAGACTGCGGGGTTTTGCACGAAGGTCCCCAACCAAGCGGGATTAGTTTGCAGGCCTAGAGCCAACCCCAAACCAAAACAACAACAACGATATGTAGAAGTTTAGAATGTTTGAAAAGTGTTTGTAGGCTGTAAGTTTAAAATGAACAAAAATATATATATATATATGTATAACTCGGTCGACTAAACTAGATACCTGGCTCCGATGACATTTCGTCATGTATTACCAGATGGTTACAATTTCTTACATTTTTAGCAACTTTTGACCCTCTCTTTAGGCAAAGATTGTGAAAAGTTCCCGTCCGAACTCGGGACGAGTTCTTCACTTCCACACGAGAACTTTTCACAATCTCGTTCAGATTCTCATAGTTTAAGGATCTATATGCCTCAGTTCTATCAAGTGACATCGTTTTGAGAATTTTACAAAAATAAAAAAAATTGTTTTCTCCGGAAATATCAACTTCAGTGAAAAACGAGTAGTGTCATATATTTCGAATACAAATATGATTCCATCGAAAAAAAAAATCAAAGTCCGCTTTACTGTATTTCGAACCAGAGTTCGGCGGCGGTTCCCCGACCGCACCTAGTCTTTTTTTTTATAATCACAATAAGTAGGTACCTAGGTCCGAAAATAAAGTGTTTGTGGTAAAAAAATTATAACCTGTTTTTCTTCCGAAATAAAGTGTTTTGTATGGTTATAAAAAAAATCCCTTCTACTTGATCAGCAAGGCATCTGGCAACCCTGTGTGTAAGCCGATCGAGCCAGGTCCCGAGTTAAGTCGACAGACTTGTACCTATATTCAAAGAATTAAATTTTATGACAATATCCTATTTCACATACAATTTGTATTAAATAAAAGATACATCAAAGATTTTAAACCAAAAAGTTATGAACAGGGAGCGAGCTGCATTCAGTGAGAAATTACCATAAATAAAACACAAACAACTTATTCAGTAATTTTATTTAAAACTTCTTAAACGCCTTCTTCGCCCCCTTGCCCTTCGACACCTTCAGGACGTTGAAACGAACCGTCTTCGACAGCGGCCGGCATTCGCCGATGGTGACGATGTCACCAGCCTCCACGTCCCTGCAACACCATCAGATTCTGGTCATCGGAGACGTGGCAGAAGAAGAAACTCGGACGAGACGGTGGAAGATCAGATATTGGGTTTAGTAAACACGGTTTCGTCAATAGGTATTCGGAAGACCGTCGTGTGGATTTCATCATTCAAGATATACTACCTACAACATCCGTGATGTCAGCCCATAACACCTTAGTGAGCTAGGTGCCAAGTCGGTGCTTCACTTTGGTCGTGCCGGCTACACTCTACTGGACGGAAAACACTATTCACATACCTTTCATTCAGTGCGGCGGTAGCAAGCCGGGCAAGTTAAACCCTACCTACCACCTAGTAAGGTAAGAAGGGAAAACGTGGAATCCGAACCACGGTCAGCCTCCAACGGTCGAGCGGTCACCCATCCAAGGACTGACCGCGCCCAGGGTTGCTTTAATAACAGTCGATCGACAGCATCACTGAGCTACCGAGTACCGTGTGGGGCCGGTACTTTATAAGAATAGCCCCACTGCATCTCTCCCCGTGTATGTCGTAAAAGGCGACTAAGGGATATGACTCCCTTCTTATATTACTAGGTGGGAGGGTTTAACCGGCCCGGGTTGATACCACCGCACTGAATGAAAGGTCGGTCGAAATGGCTATGTAAATAGTTTGTGTTTTCCGTCCAGTTCAGTGTAGCCGGCACGACCGAAGGGAAGCACTGACGTGGCACCAAGTTCACCCGGTGTTATGGGCTGACATCACGGATGTTGTAGGTAATGTAGCCAACCGTGTCAGCTTACATAAAAAAACTGACAACATATCCAGCACACGTAGCAAGTTGGTTCGGGTGTGTGTGAGTGGGCGTTTTTAGGTTTCCATTACGGCTCGGCCGACGATGCCGCGTGTAGCGCTTACCGTAAAACAAATTTAAAATCTCACCTGAAGCACGGTGATAGATGGACCGACATATTCCTGTGCCTCTTCTCAAATCTATTGTACTTCTTGATGTAATGAAGATAGTCGCGTCTGATCACGATCGTCCGCTGCATCTTCATCTTCTGCACCACACCGGTGAGAATGCGGCCGCGGATCGACACGTTTCCGGTGAACGGGCACTTCTTGTCGATGTAAGTGCCGTCAATCGCCTGGACAGTGCGAGTTGTGTTAGAAGATTGGTTGGACGGCGTAAGGAGGGGTGGGGAGCATGATGGAGTGTCAGAATTTCGGGTTTAGAGAACACGGTGTCGTCAATTGGTGTTACGAAGACCGTCGTGTGGATTTCATCATGTTTACACTTTACGCCACTTAAGGGGGTTCCTTCCTAATTCTACCCTCTCTTTCTAACATTGGCCGTTTTTCATACATTTTATTTTATTATGAAGAAATTATACAACTTACATGCATGATAAAATTATTAATATTTTTTATTAAAAAAATTTGGTACTCCACACATAATAATTGAAAAAAAAAACAAACTAAAAGTTTATTAAGTTTTTGTTTTTTTTTATTATTATATGTGGAGTACCAAATATTTTAATGAAAAGCAACCTTTTGCCGTTGGAGCGGCCGATATCGGTCGCTTTATACATTATACCTTTACGAATGGAGCGGCCGATATCGGCCGCTTTCTTTTTTTTCTTTGTTTTGTTGGGTGGCCCCAACGAAATTATTTTATTCTTTTATCTCACTTAGCCGTGTGTATTTGAAAGTGACGAATTCAAATAGTAGAATAAATTTCCTTTTAGGCGACAACCATTCCCCCATAGAGAAATGTCAGATTTACCGCCCTGTCAGTGTCATCAAGACAGCGGTTATAATAGGAGGGCGTTGTACGTTGCTCTTCTGTTTTCGGGTTTGCTGAGTGTTTTTTTGTGCAGATGAACCCATAAGTGATGTTTTTTCTCTTTTTCATTATATTCCGGATGTATTGAGTGCATTTGTTTGTGCTGAGTTGATATGAATTTTTCGTAAAAATACTAAGAAAATGCCTCCTTTTCGGTACCAATTTCGGCTGTTTTTAGAGGCTTGTTTCTCGATATAAATCCGTTTTCTGGATAAAGTGAGGTGATAGAAGTGTTATTTAGTTCCTGTAGTTGAAATAATATATGCCGTATAGTGTTTGTATACAGTACATTTACGAGAAATAAGCAATTTTTGTGCCCTAGTTTTCTCCATACAAACAATACAAACCATACAAGTTTCCACATACAAATTTTATTGTGAACGACACGGGGGGCTGCTGATACACAAGAAAGGTATGATTACGTCCGTTATTTATTAGTGTTTATAATAAAAATACTATATGACCGATTGGCAGTCTAATAAATTTATAAAAAAAAAAAACCTGAGAGAGGTCGCGATTTTCACATAGAACAACTTTACAAAATAATTTTGTCACCTAGAATACGTAATGTAAATAAAAAAATGCCATTTATAGCTAGAATATTTATCTGTAAATACAATCCATATGTTATTTCATGAAGTTTTATGGAAAAATCTTCCAAAATGATTTTTTTTCGAGAGTAATGCGCCGGCGCCGATCGCGGCGCGCCACCTGGTGTAGCAGAAGGATTGTTTTGGTTAATGCTTCCAGAGCCAAAGGGTTAATAATTTTATCATGCATGTTTCTCCCAGAGGATTTTTTTACAAGTTGTATAATTTCTTCATAATAAAATAAAACGCGCATTGTTAGAGTGAGGCACAATTTAGGGAGGTGGCCCCTTAATGTGTGGCAAGGGCGGACTCATTGCCATATAATCTCCAGTCAATCCGGTTTACAGAGTATTACGATGTTTCATAAATGGTACTATTTTTTTAATTTTTGTAGGAAAAATATTTATTTTTCCTACAAATAATATAATCTTATCTTGTCCTAATACTTTGCTAAACCTTGTCGGTGTTTTGCTGTTACCCAAGTTCTTGCAGCACAACATCCGATTACTTAGCTCACCCTGATTGTCGAATACAGCGTGATGTTATATAAGGTATTTTTTTTAACTGACAAGCTTTAAAGGGTGTATTCCTCCGCTATGAACTTTAATAAACTTTCACAATTATTATCTCGGTAATTATTAGAAATATAAGCATAGTTTCTTAGCAAAAGTTGTTTGCCATGTTCAGATCAGTTTGTTTGTATTTTTTTTTGTAATATTTAATAAAATATAAAAATGTGACCCCCTTTTTTTATAATTGTAATATGATCTATTTCCGATACAGAACCTGCCCTTTAAAGCTCGTCAGTTTAAAAAAAAAGACCTTATATATGAAACCAAGACAAAATTACAAACATTGCTAACTCTTGTCATACTTGTGGCCTTACTATCTCTATAAAAAAAAAATACATACAGCCGAACATAGAACCTCCTCCTTTTTTGAAGTCTGTTAAAAACGCGTGTTACAAGCCATCTAGTAATTGTGTGCGTTTATAGAATAAGCTGGAGACTATGTAAATTGCAAGCGGCATATGGCAAAAGCAGTTCTTGCCTTTTCATTTCATTGTATAGCGTAATTTTTTCCTGTTACACTGAGCGAGCACATGCAAGTTATGAAGTTGGATCCAACTAAACGGACGTATTTTAGGGGTGCCCTGCCTGCAAATTAGTCCCTCTTGGCATGAAACTTTCCTGCAAAACCCCTCGGTACCCCAGCGAGCCTATGTCCTCCATGACTGACAAATATGGTCATGGAGGCTGCAGACCTCCGCAATGGTGTTTTAGCAGTAATTATATGCAACTGTGTACTTACTATAATAATTGCCACATAGCTGAGAAGCTAACACTTTCAAATGCCAATATATTGGATTTAGAGGTCCGTTTTCTCTGATTATTTCACCGGCAAAGAGACTTTATAAAGACATAAATTTTTTTATTTTTTATGGAACATGCATGAACTCGTTCGCGTGCGAACGACGCAATGCCTGGTTGACACGATGCGAGTTCACGCACGAGAAATGCTTCACGAACGCACTTACGCACCGTGTAGACAGCTCTCGCAAGCTCGCAAACTGTTACGAACGCTTCGCGATAGCGAATTTTCTCGTTCGAGAAGGCGGCGTGCTCCTCGTGCGTGAAACCTCGCATCGTGTCAAATTACCTTTTGTCTGCCATTTTGTAAATTTTTTAGAATAATTTTATTTATTTTTTCTTATGAAAACTGACACGGTTGGCTACATCACCTACAACATCCGTGATGTCAGCCCATAACACCGGTTGAACTTGGTGCCACGTCAGTACTTCCCTTCGGTCGTGCCGGCTACACTGAACTGGACGGAAAACACAAACTATTTACATAGCCGTTTCGACCGAACTTTCATTCAGTGCGGTGGTACCAACCCGGGCGGGATAAACCCTACCACCTAGTAATATAAGAAGGGAGTCATATCCCTTAGTCGCCTTTTACGACATACACGGGAAGAGATGCAGTGGGGCTATTCTTTTAAAGTACCGGCCCCATACATACATAATGTCACGATTTCCCAGTGGGATAAGCAGAGATAACTGATCTCCACGTGCCAATCACATTCCTGACGCACCTCTACCACCTCTACCACTATTATTTCTTCAACTGCTTGCAACCCGGTTCAACCCGCCCAGGTTGGTACCATCGCACTGAATGAAACGTCGGTCGAAACGGCTATGTAAATAGTTTGTGTTTCAGTCCAGTTCAGTGTAGCTGACATGGCACCTAGTTCACCCGGTGTTATGGGTCGACATCACGGATGTTGTAGGTGATGTTGATGTAGCAAACAATATCAGTTTCCATAAAAAAAAATTAAAAAAAATTATGAAAAGATCACAAATTATTTCTTCTAGAAAAATAGGTAGCTATCTACACAAAAGCTACTACAAAAGTTAATGATGCCATGAATGAAACGATTACATGAAACCCTTGTATAGTCAGTCAGTAAGTCAGCGTGTAAGCGTCCACTGCTGGACGCACGCCTCTCCAATTTTCCTCCAGTCCTCCCGGCCTTCAGCGGTACGGAACCAGTGCTTTCCGCCGAAGTACTCGATGTTGTGACCTTTGCAGAACCAGGCAAATTAAAAAACGCAATATGTATCATTTGGCACGAAGGAGTTATGTCGAAAGGCTGATAACCATACATCGGAATCCGCGGGGCACGAATGATTCAAGGTTGTTTAGTGATGGGACAATGTATCCACAAATATCGAAAATCGATCGTTATTTTAGAATAATATTAAATAATGTCGATTATTAAAACTAAGAGTATTTCTATAGAAAATAAGATATAATAAACAAATGTTGTATTTACTTTGTAGGTACAATACAAATCTGTTCAAACCACAATATTAGTTTTATTAGTATGGAATAGAAAGAATTTGATTTTTTTTACCAACTTACACATGTTACATCATAATGATATTGAAGACTTTTTTGTTACTGTTATGAAACTGAATCGATTAGGCTATAAAAATCAACCACCTATTTTTTTATTTAAACACATAAAAAAATATTTTACATAAAAAAAAGGCCAAGGTCAAAAAAAATAGGTCTTACAAAATTAGTTCATAGTAAGCTAAGGGGGGGTTCTGTATCGGAAATAGATCACTTTTGAAGAACAAAGAATTTTTTTTTTCACAACATTTTTTTTTTTTAATGTTAAATGTAAAAAAAAAATTTTCTTAATCGTTTCGGTTACGTGCTAGGAACAAAAAAGTCTTCCAACACGTATATCTCTTTCTTTCAGAAATTGTGAAAAACCACAATTTTAGTTTTATTAGTATGGAATAGAAAGAATTAAATTTTTTTACCAACTTACACGTGTTACATCATAATGGTTATGAAGACTTTTTTGTTACTGTTATGAAACTGAATCGATTAGGTTATAAAAATCATCCACCTATTTTTTTATTTAAATAGCTACATAAAAAAATTTTTTACTTAAAAAAAGCCCAAGGTCCAAAAAAATTTATATAGGTTTTACTCCCTATATGATACAGAACCCCCCCTTAGCGTACTATGAACTAATTTTGAAAGACCTTATATAAATATGTATTATATTTACTTAATCGTTAACATAAAGTACACATGTTTATATAAGTACTGTAGGTATATAAGTATTCAGGTCTGAAATATGACATGAATAAAATACAATAAACAAATAAATATGAGTATCGATAACAGTGTCGATTGTTTATTGATCGTCGTAGTCAATCCCTAACAAGGTCGTATTCGTGCCCCGCGGATTCCGATGTCTGCTGATAACATCGCAATGACATTCGTAGCATTAAAAACAAGTGCGAGTCGGACTCGCACACCGAGGTTTCCGCACCACAAAAAAAAAAAACATTGAAAAAAAAACATGTTTCTTGTAAAGGAACCCCCCTTAATTTTTTACTTTTTCTATTTTTTATTATTTGTTGTTATATCCGCCATAATAACACTTATTCTGTGAAAATTTAAACGGGCTACCTATTACGATTCAAGAGATACAGCCCTCGGACAGACAGACGGACGGACGGACGGACGGACGGACGGACAGACAGACAGACAGACAGACAGACAGACAGACAGACGGCGTAGGCTTGGTAATAGGCTTCCGTACGGGATACAGAAACCTAAAAATACTGCCGATATATTTATACACTCACGCTGTACATGGCCAAAACAAGCCTTGTTGCAGGCCATCAACTCATGTCTTATGCCTGGTTGACACGATGCGAGTTCACGCACGAGAAATGCTTCTCGAACGCATTCACGCACCGTGTAGACAGTTCTCGCAAGCTCGCATGCGTGCACGAACGCACCGTCGTTGGCGCGCGAACGAGTTCATGCATGTCTATTAGTTGGCGTTGGAGAGGAGCGTCTCTCACGAAGTTTGTTGGTGCAAAAAAGTTTTCTTAGTGGTTTTTGGTTGTTTACAGCACCATGACAAAGTCGACTGATGCGTAAGTGATTGAGTTATCTTTATATAATATACTTATCCATATCCTTATCCACATAGATCTCAGATGACTCCCTTCTTATATTACTAGGTGGTAGGGTTTAACCCGCTACCACCGCACTGAATGAAAGGTCAGTCGAAACGGCTACCTATGTAAATAGTTTGTATTTTCCGTCCAGTTCAGTGTAGCCGACACGACCGAAGGGAAGCACTGACATGGCACCTAGTTCACCAATGTGTTATGGGCTGACATCACGGATGTTGTAGGTGATGTGGCCAACCGTGTCAGTTTCTATAAAAAAAAAGATCTTTTCTGTTTTTTCTTCTTTATTTTGTTTCTAATCAAACGCCGTGTTATAATAAACGCTAAAATTGTACCAATACACGCCAAACCTTCGTCTACAGACTCCATTTTTGCAACTGTCAAAACAGAGAAACACAGACGAGCTCGAACGAGATGTGGAATAGTGTAAACAGTTCCACGAACGCTTCACGAATGCGAGTTTTCTCGTTCGAGAAGGCGGCATGCTTCTCGTGCGTGAAACCTCGCATCGTGTCAACGTACCATTACTCACGTCTCATTTCTTCATGCATGCTCGTTGGTCGAATCACATTGTGTACGTAGGTACCTATGTATAATTTAGGGCACAAAATATGTCATGCATAACAAGCGATATTAGAAAATCATATCATGCATTTTACACTTACTGCATCTCTCCCTGCGCACGTCGTAAAACGCTACTAAGGGATAAAGACACAATGTGCCCTGCTATAGGGCGACAGGCTAGCCACCTTTCACCTTGGTGCGGTCCTTCCACCGAGTCATGCAGCAGGTGGCTCTGCGTGTCTTACTTACTGCTTGATAGTTATCTTGTCCTATGTTGTTGTTGTATGTTGTTGTTATATTGTTGTCCTTGTGTTATGTTGTAGTTACTTGTTGCTAAACGTGGTGGTCGGTGTTGTGCTGTAATTTACAAGAGTACTTGGAGCACAACATCGATTACTTACCCCTATTGTTGTGATTATGGAGTATGGTATGTATGTATGTAAATCATGCATTTTATACTAACACACTTAGGTACCACTTACCAAACAATAAACTTTATCCATAATGAAATAAAGAATATTCTATTCTATACCTTACACCCAGTGGCGGCTGGCCCTTAAGTGCACTCGTGCGCCGCACTACCACAAAACAGCGCCTTCACCCGAAAGAAATAAACAAATTAAAATATTAAACATTTCCATGAATATCACCGATCGAAGTAAAAATATCAAACTGAATTCGTTCCTATTTCCTAGACAACAAGGCACGATTTTGCTGTACGTAATACGTACTACATACTACGCATCGCCGCGCCGCCGAGCTCGCCGCCGCCGAGTGCATTAGAAAACACCGCGAACGTCTCTTGTATTGATACTATGAGAAAATGTCTAACGCCGCTGCCCCGCCGCGTGAAACAAAACACTCTTCATACGATTATGTGTGGAACAAGGTTGCGTTCTGCGTGTGACACACGACGGAAAAAGAAGGACAGTATATTGTGGATAGACGCGCGTGCGACACGTCGCGACCGAGCCAGCCGACGATGAGCCGAAGTAAGCCGAGATCGTGAACCCGACCGCGGGCACGTGCGGGCGGGAGCGCGCGGGCGCGGCGGGGGCGATCCAAACTCTGGGTCGAAGATACACACAAGCGCTAAGTAACTACATGTATGTATAATGCGCGGGGCAGATCTCGGCGGCGTGTCGCCTCGGCGGCGTGTCGCCTCCGCAGCGGTTCGTCAGTGTTCTCCCTCGCACCCGCACCGTACTTGTATAGTGTATTCGCGTGGCGGGTCGCCCGCTGCGGCGACGACACGCCGAGATCCGTCCCGCGCACTATACGCTGTTGCACGACTCGACAGGCAAGTCCATTTTTGGAATATGGGTTGTTTCTTATATATAACAGATCGAGTTTGCAATTGAATATTTGAATTATTCGAATATCGATTTGATACATATTCGAATGTTACGACAAACATTAATGCGTTACGAAAATATTTCGCTATTTTAGTTAAAGTCAAAAAATGGAATCACTCAAAGAGCTAGGCAGGCGTTGTTTGGCGCGCCGCGCCTCTCAGTTCGGGGCGAGACCCGTCGTCGCGTGACGCGTCGGTCGACCGACAATCGCCGCGCCGCCGCGCCGGGATGTTTTGCAAATCCGTTTTTTAGCAGTTTGAACGACTTTTCGTCAGTTAACATGTACATTGTGAAGTTTTCTTCATTGCCCGGCGCGGCAAGGACAAGGACGCGACACCGACGCGACACAAACATTAATATCAGTACCGCACCACAGACCGCACACTGTCTGGCCGGGCGGGCGCGGGCGACGACGCCTCGCGTCGCGCGCGGGTGCGCGGGAGGCGCGGCTCGCTCGTGGCCACTGCGCGCGCAGTGAAGTGTTGCTTTGGTTCTTCGAGCAATTAGGACGCTGGGTGGGTACATAATTTTTGCAAATAAGTCAAGACCGCGGTATCCATTAGATTCACGTTTGGGTATAGTACTAAGTAGCTAGCGCACACCCAGTCCCATAGGTCACCAGCCGCCACTGCTTACACCTCACCAGCACCAGTGTCCTTCTCCAGATCCAGATATTCTTACCTCAGACCGTAGACCAAAGCAACCTAGCGTTGTACAATTTGAAGTTTTTCAAGTAGAAATTGGACAGAAAATAATCAACTTTATATATTTTTTTTCAGTATGCAAAATACACTAACAGTCAATTTCACCACCTTAGACTAAAATTTTGCTGTGGGTTCCCTCTTGTGAAATATAGGGACTTTTAACCGACAAATAAATGTTGGACTAGACTTAAATCTACAATACACGGATCTTCAAATTGCGGGTAAATAGCTTTTCCCCAGCGAAATTAGACCTCCTCGGGGGTAGTCTTGGAAACTGAGTGATTGACCGAGCTATTGACCGAGCGAGCTTTGTCAGCCTCGATAGCTCAGTGGTGCAGACAGTCAACTGTCGCTATTGAATGTTAAGCAACGCTGGGTGCGGTCAGTACTTGGATGGGTGACCGCTGACCGTTGGAGGCTGACCGAGGTTCGGATTCCTCGTAAAACTGTAGGTCCCTTCCCTCCTAATCTTACTTGGTGGTAGGGTTTAACCCGCCCGGGTTGGTACCACCGCCCTGAATGAAACGTCGGTCTAAACGGCTATGAATATAGTTTGTGTTTTCCGACCAGTTCAGTGTAGCCGGCACGATCAAAGGGGGAAGCACTGACATGGCACCTAGTTCACCCGGTGTTATGGGCTGACATCACGGACGTTGTAGGTGATGTAGCCAACCGTGTCAGTTACCATAAAAAAAAAAAAAAAAAAAAAAAAAAGCTAATAGAGTCGCATCAATTCAGTGATTGAGTGATTCGAATCTTTTACTCTTAGCTAGACGGATCAGTTACTGATCCGCTTCGCGGCGCGGTCGGTCGGTCAGTCTATCAGTCAGCTCCGTTCGCTTGCTCGCTCGCACGCTGTCAGACGACTCACTCGATCAGTTTGTTCGATTCGAATCTCATTCTCACTCTAGTGAGTGAGTGATTGATCACACGCACGCGCGTTGCGTTACATGTCAAAATGATTAGTTTTGAGTCCTGCACCGTCACTCATATTAAATAAAGAACTCGGCTTACCGGTGCGATGGTGGCGAGCGCATCGCTGCAGCTCGACGTTTCGAGTCCTCTATGGGACCCGTTCTAAAGAGGACGTGCTAGCTCCTCCGGCAGCCAGCACGTCACTGGACCACCAACATCGCACCGGTAAGCCGAGTTCATTATTTAATAGTGTCAAAATGAGTCACCGATCCGAGTGACCGATCCGGATCATTTCGCTGATCGATCCGAATTGATTCGAATCAGCTGAGTGAGCGAGCAAGGACAAGACTACTCGGAGGTGAACTTGGTTGCGCTTCGACCTCGAGCACAGCCACCCAGTTCGGAAGCAATAAAAAAAAAGTCTGAGGTGGTAAAAATGACCATAGAAGCTGAGAAATATATTTCATACTTTGTTCCAGCCCATCGGCGACAAGCAGGCTTTGATTGAAATAAACTTTAGATTTAAAAAATAAATAATTTCAGAAAAAAAAATCAAATTGCACATTAGCACCAACAGTTTTAAACTGTACAACACGAGCTGAGTTTTTCTTTTACACTAAGCACCAACGCTGACATTTAGTTGAAGCAAAACACTTTATTTTACATCATATTTACATATGAAAAGTAATACAAAGGTGATAAAATAAATTAAACAAAATTTGACTACCACAAATGCACTAGTGAAGAGTTGTCTCTGTGTACCTATACTGTTTCCAGACCAGAAAGAAGTAAATTGATCTTTTCACGTTAACTCTCTTGCACAAATATGACTCGCAAAGCGTCATCTCGCTCTGCAGCCACGGTGTTTGAGGCAGGTACGGCGCAAGAGAGGTGGGTCTTTACGCCCCAGGTTTGTGCAATGGAGCTGGCACTAAAGGTCAGTGTGTTCTTTTCCCGCTTGCTCTGGAAACGATTACAGTAATACCCCGTTTAACGCGAGAGATATGTTTTTTTTTTTTTTTTTTTTTTTTTTTTATGGAAACTTGACACGGTTGGCTACATCACCTACAACATCCGTGATGTCAGCCCATAACACCGGGTGAACTAGGTGCCATGTCAGTGCTTCCCTTCATTTCGCGCCGGCTACACTGAACTGGACGGAAAACACGAACTATTTACATGTTCCGGGGAAAAACGCGCGGGTGCGAAATTCGCGTAAGACGGAACAAAGAATCGGCGGCGGGTGGCAGAGTGGTCTGGGCGTCGGCTTCTCTTGCGAGAGGTCCGACGTTCGAATCCAACCGGCGTGCACCAATGAGTTTTTTTCTGATTTGAAAAAAATTACGTGCACACCTTCTCACCCACTGCTCCATGGTTCGGATTCTATGTAAAAATGTAGGTCCACCGGGTTGACTGGAAGAAATTGTAAAAGCCAATAAGCCTGCCCTTGCCACACATTAAGTGGCATAAAGGGTATTTTATTTATTATATTTTTATTATTATAATACAATATAAATAAATCGGCTTTTATTGGTAAATTGCATTCATTCTGTTTATTGTTAGTTTTGAGTGCAAAAAATTTAGAATCGCGGATTTCGCAAGCCCTTGTATTTCACGTACAAGGACGATGAGTCCTTGTACGTTGTATACCTAGTGCTTTAACTAAACATGTCTGTGTACAAACATCTCCGTACTACCTCTAACACCACTGCGAAATGAACCCAAAGATGCGGGGGAGCGTATTTCTATGTTTCAGATGTCGCGCGACAATTTCAACCAATCATGGGCCAATCGCATAGAGCGAAGCATATTTGGACAAAATTTTAAATTTACATTGTAACGGTACCGCGCAACGTGGCGTCACGTAAAGCGGGGTATTAATGTATATCAAAATGAAAGACAAGTGTTCTTCGATAAAGCATGCTTTCAAGCCACTGTACACTGTTGATAGGCCACTGAACAGCAAGTCGTCAGCGTTGGTACCAATGCGATAAAACAGGACACAGCCCACAGATGGAAGCTCTTTAAATTTCATGCCAGAGCCTTCCGCAGCTGCCCCCACGAAATCCACCTTCACCGGCAAGCCGCCGCCACCAACTTCCATCGGCAAGCACCCCCAAAGCCACCAGTGATCCAAGCCGCCAGGAACAAAACCTGAAATGTTACCTCTCTCGGAGTTTTGAAACCCAGCCCCACATTCTTATGGTGCCGGAGCTGTCTCTTCTTGAGGACCCCCTTCTTATTGAGGAAGATGGTCGCCTGTTTCTGGAACGCCTTCTCAGTCTACTCGGAAAGAAAGAACACACATTAGTTGGCCACACCGTGCTGGTATTACCTCGCGTGGGGTTTTGAAGCCCAGGCCAACGTCCTTGTGGTAACGCAGGGGTTTACGGCTGCGCTTGATACCGATACCCTTTTTGCGGTTAAGGAAAATCGTTGGCTGCCTTTGGAACGAGCGTTCGGTCTGAAAGTTGTCGAATATGTTAGATTTGTACTGTGTGGGGCCGGTACTTTAAAAGAATAGCCCCACTGCATCTCTCCCCGTGTATGTCGTAAAAGCCGACTAAGGGATATGACTCCCTTCTTATATTACTAGGTGGTAGGGTTTATCCCGCCCGGGTTGTACCACCGCACTGAATGAAACGTCGGTCGAAACGGCTATGTCAATAGTTCGTGTTTTCCGTGGTTTCAGTTCAGTGTAGCCGATATGAAATGAAGGGAAGCGCTGACATGGCACCTATTTCACCCGGTGTTATGGGCTGATATCACGGATGTTGTAGGTGATGTAGCCAACCGTGTCAGTTTCCATAAAAAAAAAAAGAGAAAATTTTATCTTAGCTTAGCATCTATTTCATACTGTCATACAAGTGGATAAATAAATGCCAAAGATCTGATGGCCCATGCGACAGCAGAAACATAATATGTTTCGGTCGGGTCTGCAGGCCGGCGTTGATAATGTCAACGCAGGCTTGCGGACCCGCCCGACCTGTCAAAATTTTACACTTGTCATAACCTCACATACGAATAGCGCACTCACGCATCACATTTGAACACGCTTTCACACTTCCGTGTACCTCGAAACGGTCCCATTTTAGCCCCACGACGCTTGATTACTCCACAAACCATCCACCGAACACTACCACCACGTGGATACAACTCATTTTCAAGAATACATTTATCGCACCACTTATCATGTTTTAACGAGACTCTTATTAGATTTACGCAGATAATTTGTGATTATATTCTAAAATATCGGAAATACAATGAATAAAATGAAAATTTTAGCGCAGAAATCACAACTAACCTGATCCGCCATGATGACCGCGTCGAGGAAAAAAGACGGTGTGCACAGCTGCGAAAAATAAATTACCCCGATATTCCATAATGACTAACGCATATTGGCGCTTGGTGTTCGGACGAAAATATATTATTATAATGCAGTCTACCAGAGTAAAATTACATAGGTACCTATAATTAAATTTTTAAGCCTTTACTATTTGCAAAGTACCTAATCTAGTTAACATTTCATTAATGTAATGTGGCTAAAACATTGTTCGTGAGGTCGGGTCACAATAAAATTCCTGAATTATCGGGTAAAGTGTAATATCGGTGGCACCGAGTACCTACCTACGTCTTGTGTATACATATTTTATTGTCCATAATCTATTTGACGGAAATCCATACAACCATTTTTATTCATATATGGCACCTTCTCCGGAGATACCAAAAAAACCAAGAGCTGTCAGTAGCGACAAGGAAGTGACAGAAAGAAAAATATAGAGCTTTACAATATTTTCATCAGATTGTTATGTAAATGATTAAATAAAGCTGCTACATTGGTGACCCTCGACTGAACAGCACGTACGGCCGGCTACCATCGCGCCGCGCCGTATCTTTCGCAACCGCAAATAAAAGCGAATACAACCACTAAATCACTTCCGCAATGCCGCTCACCTCGGAGGAGATGGAGGCTCGCCTGGAAACTCTGCAAGCGCAAAACTTGGCCCTGCAACAACAGCTTCAGCAGGGGCGTACGTCCGTGGCAACTACATCAGCACTACCACAAGGCGAGGCCGGTTCAAGTGTTTTTAAAGTGGCTATTAAATTACCAACGTTTTGGCAAGACAAACCAGCAATATGGTTTGCACAAGCAGAGGCACAATTTGAAATCGCCGGAATAACGGTCGACACGACAAAGTATAATTACGTAATATCTCAGCTGGATTCTCGACTGGCCGCAGAGGTGGAGGACATCATAACCAATCCTCCGCCTGCCAATCGTTACAGTAAATTAAAAGAAGAACTTATACGCCGCCTCTCAACGTCACAAGAGCAGCGGGTGAGGCAACTGATCAGTGATGAAGAAATAGGTGACCGCAAACCATCTCAATTCCTGCGCCACCTCCGTTCGATCGCTGGTGCAACACTATCAGATCAGGACATTCTGCGGCAGCTTTGGCTTCGACGTCTTCCCCAACATGTACAGGCCATCCTTACAACCCAAGCAGAGCTCTCATTGGATAAAACGGCAGAGCTTGCTGATAAAATCATGGAGGTCTCACCAACCCCAGTATCACAGATGGTACATGCCGCAACAGCACCGCAGACTACATCCGACTTGCTGTCTTCCCTAGCTGATCGCGTTAACGAGTTATCTATGCAAGTGGCTGCCCTGAGCACTGGCGGCTACTCTCCAAGCCGATCAAGATCAAACTCAAGAAGACGAGCCCCGCAGCAGAGCAGGTCTAATTCACCCGAAGACGAGATATGCTGGTACCACAAACGATTCCAATCTAAAGCCCGAAAGTGTACCACACCCTGCAATTGGAAGGCTGGTCAGGAAAACAGATTCGACAATTAGCAGCGTCGGCAGCTGATTGTCCCTTGCCAAGCCGCCGACTATTCATAACCGACCAAGCTAGTAAACGCCGTTTCCTCATCGACACCGGTTCTGACCTCTGCTGTTTTCCGAGGCAGTTCCTCCGAGAACGCTACCGATCCACCGATTATGACCTCAGCGCAGCCAACGGCAGTTCAATAAAAACATATGGCGACTTACCGATGAATTTAAACCTTGGGTTGCGGCGAGACTTCCACTGGCGTTTTACCATCGCTGACGTCAGCACAGCCATAATCGGCTCCGATTTTTTGGCATACTATCATCTACTGCCTGACTGCCGAAACAAACGCCTGTTAGACGCCAGCACCGGACTCTCCTCACCCGCTTCTATAGCGACCATAGACCAGACCAGCATTAAAGCCGTCACAGCAACAGATTCTCCATTTAATAAAATACTTTTAGATTTTCCCGACATCACACGGCCGCCTGGTGTCCCAAGACTGGTGAAACACAATACATTACACTATATCAAAACAACGGACGGACCGCCAGTTGCCTGTCGTCCTCGTCGACTCGGACCACAAAAGCTTCTCGCAGCCCAAAAAGAGTTCGCCGAAATGAGGCGTTGTGGCACTGCCAGACCATCGAAGAGCCCGTGGTCATCCCCGTTACATTTAGTACTAAAACGCGACAACAGCTGGCGTCCATGCGGCGACTTTCGCTCCTTGAATGCCAGAACAGTGCCGGACTGCTACCCTGTAAAGCACATCGGTGATTTCTCCCACAACATCGCAGGCTCAACAGTATTCAGCACGATTGACTTGGTTAAAGCTTACCAACAGATTCCAGTGCACGAAGATGACATCTGCAAAACTGCTATCATCACTCCCTTCGGTTTGTTCGAGTTCCCGTTCATGACCTTCGGCCTACGGAATGCTGGGCAGACGTTCCAGCGTTTCATAGATGAAGTGGTACAAGGTTTTGACTTTTGTTTTGCATACGTTGATGACATCCTTGTGTATTCACGCGACGCAACTCAACATGCTGAGCATCTTCGTATTCTCTTCAAACGTCTCAAGGATTACGGAGTTGTGGTCAACCCATCAAAATGCACACTTGGCGTTGATAAGGTCACATTCCTGGGCTACGATATTAGCGCAAAGGGCACGAGACCACCTCCCCAAAGAATCAGCGCGCTACAAGAATACCCTCTTCCCAAGACCGTCCAAGGCCTCAGACGATTCTTAGGTATGATCAATTACTATCGCCGTTTTCTGCCTAACGCAGCGGAGCTGCAAGCGCCCCTAAATGACGCTGTGGCATTGACCAAAGGTAAAGGCGCTAAGCCTGTTAAGTGGACACCGGAACTCGAGCGCTGTTTCGAAGCCTGCAAGAGTAGTTTATCCAATGCAACCTCATTAGCGCACCCAGTGTATGATGCTCCTCTGGGCCTTTTCACAGACGCTTCCAGCGCGCAAATTGGTGCTTGTCTCCAACAACGTGAAGACAACACCTGGAGACCACTCGCATTTTTTAGCAAGAAATTAAGTGCTCATCAAGTTCAGTGGCCGGCATACTACCGAGAACTACTCGCGGTGTACGAGGCTGTGCAACATTTTCGGCATATATTAGAAACGCAACACGCCACAATTTTTACAGATCATAAACCATTAATATATGCATTTGTGCAACGCCGAGAAAAACTGCCACCTGCCCAACTCAATCAATTATCCTTCATATCACAATTTACCACTGATATTGTTCACATCAAGGGCATAGATAACATAGTAGCAGACACCATGTCCCGCATAGAGGCAATTTCTATAGAAGATGACTTCGCCGCCTTAGCCCAGTCCCAGGAAACTGACAATGAACTCCGCAATCTTCACAGCTCTCTTAAACTGGAACGGGTTACAGTTCCTGGCACAAACATAACGGTCACATGCGACACCTCTACCGGAAAACCACGACCCTATCTAACAACTCCTTTCCGACGAACTGCTTTCAACAAATTGCACAATTTAAGCCATCCTGGGGCAAAAGCAACTGCGCGCTTGGTGGCTGATCGTTTCGTGTGGCCATCTATGCAGAAAGATTGTCACTCGTGGGCTCGCACATGTATCCCCTGCCAGCGAAGTAAGGTTACCAGACACATTACCTCACCACTGGGCCATTTCAGTAACCCATCTGCCAGATTCAGACATGTACACGTCGATATAATTGGTCCATTGCCAGTATGTAATGAGAAAAAATACTGCCTCACTGCAATAGACCGATATACACGATGGCTCGAAGCATGGCCAATGTCTACAATCACAGCGATTGAAGTCGCTGAAACCTTCACAAACGGCTGGATATCTAGATTTGGAGTTCCCACCATCATTACCACAGACCAGGGCACACAATTTGAATCTGACCTACTCCGCAGACTGTTGACGAGTTTTGCCACTAAGCGCATCAGGACAACCAGCTACCACCCCTGCTCCAACGGAATGGTCGAACGCCCCCATCGCCAACTCAAGGCCGCTCTGATGTGCCATGCTGACACATGGGCCAGGGCGCTACCTTTAGTACTGCTTGGAATGCGCACGGCTTTGAAGGAAGACCTTAAGACATCTTCGGCCGAGCTAGTCTACGGGGAGCCTCTCAGATTACCAGGTGAACTGTTGGTTCCTTCCTCATTTCCTGAACGTTTCGACGATGCGACGGATTTTGTCATTCAACTGAGGAAGAAAATGGCGAATTTAAGACCAGTTGCCGCTTCTCGACATGCACAGCCTGGGACGTTTGTTTTTAAGGATTTGGCAGTTGCCACTCACGCCTTTTTACGAGAAGACGCCATACGACGATCCTTACAGCCACCCTATACTGGTCCACATGAGATAATCAGCAAAACGGACAAGACCGTGACCTTGTCCATCAAGGGTAAGGAAA
The DNA here is from genome assembly GCA_946902875.1 of Nematopogon swammerdamellus. Classification (NCBI taxonomy): domain Eukaryota; kingdom Metazoa; phylum Arthropoda; class Insecta; order Lepidoptera; family Adelidae; genus Nematopogon; species Nematopogon swammerdamellus. The sequence goes on from OX336359.1 coordinate 13,837,535, forward strand.
TAACGGTCAGCATAGATCGCATTAAACCAGCGCACGTTGAGGTCGAGAGTGAAACATCTGTTGGATTACAAACAACCGGTCCGATGTCAGTCCCAACAGCTCCGACAATCACGCCAACCTCTCCGGACACTGTACCAACTGCTCCGGACACGGCACCAACCGCTCCGGACACGGCACCAACCCCTCCGATGAACATTACCACACGTTCGGGCCGTCAAGTTCGGTTTACCAAGCATTATTAGGCTTCCTTTCTCCGTGGGGGGGTGATATGGCACCTTCTCCGGAGATACCAAAAAAACCAAGAGCTGTCAGTAGCGACAAGGAAGTGACAGAAAGAAAAATATAGAGCTTTACAATATTTTCATCAGATTGTTATGTAAATGATTAAATAAAGCTGCTACACATATTTGTTCTAAATAAGTAAAATGACTTATATTTATTTTATTGGTGTCACATATATTATATATCACATATATATTATAATACTTTCGTTAATTATGGGGTATATATAACCGATGCGTACAATGACAGGTATTAAAATAGTGGTTCATGTACTCACCGTCTGTGGGTCAATCAACTATTGTTTTACAAAGTATACCTGCTACATAGTCGTGGGGAATATATTATACAGCAGGCAACATATTATATTATAAATTTACAGCATTTATAACGTTAGAAATATTCCACCACAACTGCTGTTTGCTGTAATGCTGTTTTGCTATTTATCTCGTACGTACCGCCATCTAGTTGATATAATAAAAATTATTTGTTGTAGCCTGTAGATATTTGAAGCTCTCGCTCGATAGAGGGCAGTGTTTATAGTATTTTGTAACTTAACCCTTAATGCAATGGCTTAAGGTTACATTTTAAATAATTAATTAAAACAGCAGACTCGCACGTTGGAAATATATCATAGACTAGACTGCTGTTTGTTAGAAACAGCAACCATAAACAGCAGACTGGCACGTTAGAAATATATTATAATTCTGCCTGCTGTATTTCCGTGATATAATATTTATCTCTTATTTCAATTATGCTAGTTATTCCAACAGCGTTAGGTTCAAATTCCAACACCACCAAAAACAGCATTCTAACGATACAGCACTTTAAAACAGCTGCGATATAAAAACAGCAGATCATTAAAACGTGCTGTTGAAAAACAGCCGTTGTCCCCCTCTCTACTGCTACTGCTACCGTCAACGTCGGTGATGCTGACTAGTTAGGTCTCTGTCTAGTTCATATAATTAGACAGAGACATAACTAGTCAGCGTCACCGACGTTGACAGTAGGACGTTAGAGAATAGAGAATACGGCCACTGAATCTCGTCAATTTTTTTTCGTCTCCTGCGAACGTGCTGCGAATGTTCGAAAATGAAACATTGGGGTTTGGCCATCCATGTTCCATGTACATCGATGGGCGTGGCCATATGCATTTGTATGAAAACCATAGAGAAATAATGTTTTTGTTTCATGTTTTTTGTGTATTGTTTCCAGTGATATGCTAAAGTAAGGATATGGCCTTCCATACAAATTCATCTCGCCATGGGGCGTCGATAGACGCAGCGCCATCTCTTAACAAATACGTGAACTGCGACAGACAGCCAGCCGCTCCGCGGTTTTAGCGTTCGAAGTAGCGTTGTACCGACGTTATCTTAAGTGTTACCTTTTTGCAATAAGAAAATTATTATCATTAGTAGATATTGCAAGGAGGAGGACAAGGCATTGCTAGACATAGGTGTTCTTTCATTAAATTAAGTAAATAAAAATCATTATTATTATACATATAAGCATTATTAAATTAACATTCTATCTACCGAACCGAATGTCCCGTTCCTTATATGCCAAAATTGCAAGACTTGCCACAAAGTAGTATGCATTTTTCGAAAGAAAAAAATTCTACTACGTTTTACGTAAAGACACCTAGGCCAGTGTTGCCATAATGATTCCCAGTACACGAGTATTATATAAATAATTGCGGTTTTCTTATCAATAATAACAACTTGTGTAATAGTATTTGTAAATGAACCTCATCATTGAAAATTGGGCATAGAATATCAATCTGTGTCACATGAACATTAGTTTTGGTCATATCTCGAGAACGGCTGGTCCTAGATCCATCGTGTTCGTGCTAAAACTGGACGTCTAGATGGGATCTAACTATGTGTTACATAAAAAAATACAGTCGAATTGAGAACCTCCTCCTTTTATTGAAGTCGGTTAAAAATTGGTTTTGGTCATATCTCGAGAACGGCTGGTCCTAGATCCATCGCGAGCACTGCTAAAACTGGACGTCTCGATGAGATCTAACCATCTGTCACATGAAAATTTGTTTTGGCCATAACTCGAGAACCGCTGGTCTCAGACCCATCGTGTTGGTACTCAAACTTCAAGTCTCTGTGAGACCTATCCATCTGTCACATGAACTTTTGTTTTGGCCATAACTCGAGAACCACTGGTGCTAGACCCACCGTGTTGGTACTCAAACTTCAGGTCTCGGTGAGATCTATCCATCTGTCACATGAACTTTAGTTTTGGCCATAACTCGAGAACCACTGGTGCTAGACCCACCGTGTTGGTACTCAAACTTCAAGTCTCGGTGAGATCTATCCATCTGTCACATAAACTTTTGTTTTGGCCATAACTCGAGAATCACTGGTGCTAGACCCACCGTGTTGGTACTCAAACTTCAGGTCTCGGTGAGATCTATCCATCTGTCACATGAACTTTTGTTTTGGCCATAACTCGAGAACCACTGGTGCTAGACCCACCGTGTTGGTACTCAAACTTCAAGTCTCGGTGAGATCTATCCATCTGTCACATGAACTTTTGTTTTGGCCATAACTCGAGAACACCTTGTCCTAGTTCAAGACCAACGGTTCTGGAGTTATGACCAAAACAAAAGTTCATGTGACAGATGGATAGATCTCACCGAGACTTGAAGTTTGAGTACCAACATGATGGGTCTAGCACCAGTGGTTCTTGAGTTATGGCCAATACAAAATTTCATGTGACAGATGGATAGATCTCACCGAGACGTGAGGTTTGAGTACCAACACGGTGGGTCTAGCACCAGTGGTTCTCGAGTTATGACCAAAACAAAAGTTCATATGACAGATGGATAGATCTCAACGAGACCTGAAGTTTGAGCACCAACACGGTGGGTCTAGCACCAGTGGTTCTCGAGTTATGACCAAAACAAAAGTTCATATGACAGATGGATAGATCTCAACGAGACCTGAAGTTTGAGCACCAACACGGTGGGTCTAGCACCAGTGGTTCTCGAGTTATGACCAAAACAAAAGTTCATATGACAGATGGATAGATCTCACCGAGACTTGAAGTTTGAGTACCAACACGGTGGGTCTAGCACCAGTCGTTCTCGAGTTATGACCAAAACAAAAGTTTATGTGACAGATGGATAGATCTCACCGAGACGTGAAGTTTGAGCACCAACACGGTGGGTCTAGCACCAGTGGTTCTCGAGTTATGACCAAAACAAAAGTTCATATGACAGATCGATGGATCTCACTGAGACTTGAAGTTTGAGTACCAACACGATGGGTCTAGCACCAGTGGTTCTCGAGTTATGACCAAAACAAAAGTTCATGTGACAGATGGATAGATCTCACCGAGACGTGAAGTTTGAGTACCAACACGATGGGTCTAGCACCAGTGGTTCTCGAGTTATGACCAAAACAAAAGTTCATATGACAGATGGATAGATCTCACCGAGACTTGAAGTTTGAGTACCAACACGGTGGGTCTAGCACCAGTGGTTCTCGAGTTATGACCAAAACAAAAGTTCATATGACACATGGATGGATCTCACTGAGACTTGAAGTTTGAGTACCAACACGATGGGTCTAGCACCAGTGGTTCTCGAGTTATGACCAAAACAAAAGTTCATGTGACATATGGATGGATCTCACCGAGACTTGAAGTTTGAGTACCAAGACGATGGGTCTAGCACCAGTGTTTCTCGAGTTATGACCAAAACAAAAGTTCATGTGACAGATGGATGGATCTCACCGAAACCTGAACTTTGAGTACCAACACGGTGGGTCTAAGACCAGTGGTTCCCGAGTTATGTATGACCAAAAAATGTCCATGTGACGCAGATTGATATTTTATGTCAAATTTTCATGTTCATTTACTAAAATACAACTTGTTGTTATCAATTATCTTTATCATTTATCATTATCTTAGATTTAAAAAAATGCCACACATTTTTATAATATTGGGGTACTGAGGAGAATCATTATGGCAACACTGGCCACACAACCACATATAAACCGGCCTAGCTACGCTGTTCGCTGCGTTTTATCTTTATTTTTTTATTTCGTCTGAGATAAATCATAACAAAAATAATGCTTAAATAAATACATTATTAATTCACACTAGTTAACGTAATTCTCAATATTAAATAAAAATTATCGAAATATAACACGTACACATTTTGTTTTTATAAACGTTGATACAAAGTTACTTCCTTAGCGCTCACGTACTGTATGGCGGCGTGACGGCTGGCGTGCGATGTTGCTTAAACAAAATGTCAATTCAGATTTTATTAGGAAATATCGCTGAATGCAACAAAATAAGGCTTACGCACCTATGGTACGTTATTCCCCCTTTCTTTTTTGTAGTTCCTGCACGATTTGAGTACGCAAGTATGAGGCATTAAGGAGCGACACCCACACAACTAACACGTCATGGCCGACTGACAGCCAGCAACTGACTGACAAGCCACTGGATGTCACTTCGCTTGGACATCCAGTGAAGTGATGCCATTTGCTCAGTTCGTATAGGCCCGTCCTTACGTTAGTAATATATAAGTCAATGATTGTTTCGAAAAAAACATACGCAGGAGACCGGCTTTAACTAAGTCCAAGTCCCTGGACTGGGTCCATGATATTATCACATATTAGGCCAAGGATAGACTGGAAAATTTCCAGTCTAAGGTCCGGACTTCATGGGCATCCGTTTCTCCCCAGAGTTGAATGCCTTAGATTTACTGAGGAAAACATCATTGCAAACATTTTACCTAGGTACCTGATACTTCTAATCTAGCTAGTCTTGTCTTGTCTCGTTCTAACACAAACGATAGACACGGTGTTGCAACCCCAACCGTAAAACCTAAAAGGGAGTGATTCTGTACGTGAAATCCACGGGGAACTCCTCGTTTTATAGAAGTAAATAGACATTATATAAGAAATTCAATTTTCATAAATATTACTATCTTTTGCCCGCGGCTTCGCTCGCGGTAGACTCGGTTTAATAGCAAATCTGATTTAAACACAAAATATATGATAATAAACGATAGCTTCTCTTGAGGAGTTCCCCGTGGACCAACTGAGTGGTCTGGTGATCCCGAAAACTATTCCCAATGACACAACTACCTAGTTGTGTCATCGGGAACGTTAAATTTGTGGATTTTCTTTACCCTAAACACAATCAAGCGATATAACGATAACAAACTTTACATTATTAAGACTTTATTAGCATTATGAGCGTATATGGCCAACGTCACAGGACCAACAACGCGGTCGAATCGTGGCACTCTAGTCTTAATAAAGACTTAAATAAAAATACTGTTACTTTGTTACGACTATTAAATAATCTCCTGGAAATCGACGAATATTGTGAAATTCAGATTTACACTAATGACAAAAAAAGTCGTAATAAAAAAGCAGCATATATTGAAAGATGACTTGATACGGAACATTTTAATGCAATATGTAAATAATTTCCTAATTAAATTCCTTACAGATAATGAACATTTAAATTGTAAACAATTTGGATTTCGGAAAGGACTCTCAACGGGTGATGCTATAGCTTCTATGGTAAAATCAATATTAACTTCTCTAGACGACTCTCAGCATACTTATGGCATTTTTTGTGACCTATCCAAAGCCTTTGACTGTGTAAATCACGAAATATTATTAATGAAGCTGGAACATTATGGCATAAGAGACAATGAATTGCGTATATTTCAATCATATTTAGAAAATAGAGCTCAAATATGTGACGTCAATGGCTTAAAATCGAATGTAGAATCAATCACAATGGGTGTGCCGCAGGGTTCTATCCTGGGACCATTATTGTTTCTAATATATGTTAACGACATCTCGAGCTGTATAACAGACGATATAGAGATGGTAATGTTTGCAGATGATATCTCAGTTGTACTGAAAAACAATGATATAAGTAAACTGAGAGAATCCTTTTTAACTGTACTAGAATCTCTAAAATCTTGGTTTGAGTGCAACAATCTATTGCTAAATGTCAACAAAACTAATATTATGCACTTTGCTCTTGGGACTCATAGACGTAATAACAATGATAGCATATTAAAAACTGCAGATAACTTGTCATTAAACCTTGCTAATGAACTAACTTTTCTTGGGGTAATATTTGATAAAAGTTTTACTTGGAAAGCCCACATAAACTCTTTAGCTGGTAAGCTGAGTTCCGCATGTTTTGCTATCAAAAAAATTAAAGAGCTAGGCGGGACCCATGCTGCAAAAACGGTTTATCATGCTTATTTTGAGAGCATCATGTCATATGGCCTAATGTTTTGGGGAAATGCAGCAGACTCAAATAGAATATTTTTATTACAGAAGAGGGCCTTGAGGTACATCCTAAATATGAAAACTAGAGATACTTGTAGGACAGCGTTCGGAGAGATAGGAATCATGACTTTACCAAGTGCATATGTTTACCAGAACATATGCTATGCCAGAAAATACATTCATGATTCCTCTCTCAATTCCGACAATCATAACTATGACACACGGGGTAAGAATAATGTACAACTAATAAGACATAGATTAGCTAAAACTACAAAAAGCTTTATTTGTAATAGTGTTAGATTTTATAATAAACTGTCTCCTAACATAAAACAATTAGATGACAATAATTTTAAACGACGGATTAAAATAATGTTAATTGAAGAGTTATTACAGTATTAAGGATGCATTAACTGACCGTAATTTTATCTAAGAGTCTGACTACTATTTTTCCCACTAACAAATTTTGACAATTCGATACACTTTGTATCATTTGATTTTTAATATGACTTATTACATTTCTTTGTAATAAACGTAAACTAATTGTTTTATTTGACTTGATATAATATGAAATATCAAAATTGACGATGGCACTATACACCAGATATAGGTAATTTAAATAGGCAGTGTGGTCAGATTCTTCAGTATTCATGTTTATGCTGTAAATATGAATGCTCTTGTGAGCGGTAGTATGGGTTAATTATTTGTAAGTTACTATAATATAATACTTATTTATAAGGTACTAACAAAACATTGTGACTTGCGAAGTTTGTTTGTCAGTTCTTCTTCGCATTGAATTTAGAACTGGCGGAATTTTCGACAAGTCCAAGCGTAGGTTACCTACCTATGGATGAAATTATACAATAAACAATAATGACATAACTCTGGGGCATGCTTTAGAAAAACTGATATAGATGCGTTTTTTTTATGTAAACCAGCATGGGTGGCTGTGCCGAGAGACCATCAGATTTGCGGACTGTGTGTGAAGAAATACATTCTTAATTATTCCGTATTCATCATCCAAAGACAATACACTGCACTCGGATTCATCATATTTTAACATAAGAATGTTTCTTTATGTTCTAGGAATATGATTATATTGTAAGTTAATGTTGATAATTTATTTCATGTTGATAATATAACATTGAAAAAAAAAACTAAAATTAACATCTATTAAAAAAAAAATTCATCCATCTCCGCAGACTCCCCCACCGTACCCAAAACACTAGCCGAAATAAGTAAATAAGAATATCTAGATCTGATGAAAAAAAATCTAGATCTGATGAAAGTGCATAGTTGTGGTAATTCACATTTACATAAATAAGAACTTTATTTATTTCCAAATAAAGATTGGTTCTTTAATTTGTTTGTAAACGTTATCACAAAAATGGTCATTCTGTTATTCAATGTTGTGATTTAGAGATGAAACATACGTAAATGTAGTATGAATTTCAATTTTACACTAGTTGTGTCATGGGGAATCAATTCGCAAATGAATTCCCTATGGCACAACTAGTTGTGACACTCAGTTGATATGAATTTCATAGTTGTGTCATGGGGAATAAATTGGCAAATGAATTCCCTATGGCACAACTAGTTGTGCCACTCAGTTGGTCCACGGGGAATTCCTCCTTCTCTTATATTTTCCCTCTCTATTCCGTCCATATTGTTTATTGTTTATTGTATAATTTCATCCATAGGTAGGTAACCTACGCTTGGACATGTCGAAAATTCCGCCAGTTCTAAATTCAATGCGAAGAAGAACTGACAAACAAACTTCGCAAGTCACAATGTTTTGTTAGTACCTTATAAGTATTATATTATAGTAACTTACAAATAATTAACCCATACTACCGCTCACAAGAGCATTAATATTTACAGCATAAACATGAATACTGAAGAATTTGACCACACTGCCTATTTAAATTACCTATATCTGGTGTATAGTGCCATCGTCAATTTTGATACTTCATATTATATCAAGTCAAAAAATTAATAAAAATTAGTTTACATTTATTACAAAGAGATGTAATAAGTCATATAAAAAAATGTAATGATACAAAGTGTATCCAATTGTCAAATTGTCAAAGTTTGTTAGTGGAAAAAACAGTAGTCAAACTCTTAGATAAAATTACGGTCAGTTAATGCATCCTTAATAGTGTAATAACTCTTTTCAATTAACATTAATTTAATCCGTTGTTTGAAATTATTATCATCTAATTGTTTTATGTTAGAAGACAGTTTATTATAAAATCTAACACTATTACAAATAAAGCTTTTTGAGGTTTTAGCTAATCTATGTCTTATTAGTTGTACATTATTCTTACACCGCGTATCATAGTTATGATTGTCGGAATTAAGAGAGGAATCATTAATGTATTTTCTGGCATAGCATATGTTCTGGTAAACATATGCACTTGGTAAAGTCATGATTCCTATCTCCCCGAATACTCTACTTTATTTGATACTGATCAGCCTTAAGGGTATTTAGCGTGAATCGTGATGGTATATAGCCTATAGTGAGCCTCAAGAACTACTCCAAAAAGTAAATTTATATTGAACTACTCTTTAAATTGGTGCAAACTGCATCAATATCTGTTCAGTGGTTCCGGAGTTTACCTCAAACATACATACATACAGATGTTCCCTTTTATGAGAAGAGAAGAGAAGATAGAGATAGAGATAGAGCTAAGGAAACGAAAACTACAACATATTTAGATTTTTTAATGTTATTTATTAAACGATTTTCTGTACATATCTTCTTACTTTCTACGTAAATGGTAAGTAAGTACCTACATTTGATTGATTGATTTTTTTAACTCCTTAACAAAATTATACGAGTAGATACTACGTGTATGACCCTTTTGAAGCACTTGCCCCATCTGGTCTAGGCGCGTGACACATGTGGTCTAATTATTAACACAAAGTTTTTTAAAGACACATTTTTTTTAAACATATTCATTGCTCCTTTTATTACCGTTCTATACTGACACATTTTCTGCAAAGAATAGAATAAATTAAGAATTTGTAAAAATACAAAAGTATAAAAAATATTTCTCTCAGTCATTATTTTATTTTACAATCTTTTTTTACAGAAAGGAAAATGTAAAAGTTACAAATATGTAAAAATTCACTACCCCAACTGTAATTCTTAATGTAAATAAGTATGCCTACGTAGGTAATTGGTATTTCATACATCCTAGATAAATATACTTACAGCCTAAATATAATATATTAGGAATGTGGCCACATTCGTTGATTATAGAATATAAAATAAAAAAACTTTTTGTTAAAAAAGTTAAAACAGGTGAAAACGAGCAAAGAGTTCAAAATTAAACTGTTTACAAGTTTTCACCTTCATTATTTGAATATAATAAATATGTGAACCTCAATCTGGCTTATTACTAGTCCTTATTTTGGTAAACCACTCAACGTCTATGCACCAACAACATCACAACACTGGAAACACATTCCATAAAAGTCCGTAATGAATTCTGTCGTTGGCGATATTTAGTAATTACTATTTTATACCATGTCCTTACTGGTCTTTATACATTTTCCTCTGAAACAGATTTCAGTCTCATGAGATATTTCAGTGGACTTAGATGTACTGACTACAGAAGCTGGATCCAAAAAACTGGTCTCCGATGACGTTTGAAGTATTTCCTTTAGATTTTCATCAATTGCAATTGTGTTCTTAGGTAGAGCTCTTTTGGCTTCTTTGACACTTTCAAATTGCTCAGCTATAAGTTCCTCGTCTTCTTTATCATCATCAAATGTATCTGAATCGGTGATTTCAGAAGGGATGTATGATGTTTCTGTTGTCGTTTCCTTAGACACCTCAATGGCTGCATACTTTTCTGTTGTAGCTTCTTCGACGCTTTCGGTTACGTTAATCTTTGCGGTTACATCTTCTTGGGTAACAACCAAAGAATCTTCAGTGCCTTCAATTTTTTCTTTGTTGTCATCTGTAGTGAATCCAAATAAGTAATCCATGACGTCACCTAAATCTTTTGAGCTGTCAATAATGGACAATCCGTGATAATCGGAATTAGCTTCTATGGTTTGGGTATAAATCATGTCCGCAATAGTCGGATCTGGAGAGCCGGTACCCAAGTCCATATCACCAGGATTTATCGAATCGACTGGGGTCTGTTCAGTTTTGGATACTTCTTGGCTCTCTGTGGCATCGCGAATAGTTGGATGTGATAATTCCTCATTCTTAACGTTGATGTCAGCGACTGATTCTGGGATGTCAGGGAGAACTGTTGTTGGGTGTGATTCTTCAGAATTATCTTTGACTTCAGGGGCGGCAGTGAAGGGTGCTGGATCTTTGGTGATCTTGTCTGGAAGAGTTCTGGAAGGTTTGACGTTATTGCCTAGATGGTTGACAGTGTTGGTGTAGAACTGGGACTCGGCGACCTCGAAAGACTCGGTGGTGACGGGGCGGACCTTCACCTTCTTCCAGTAGCCACGACGTCTTCCTTTACGGTCTTTTTCGATCTCCTGAAAACAAAAGAAGATTGCATTAGCTTTGTATTAAACTTTTTTAAGTGTCTTGAAGTACTAGATATGTGCCCAATCTGGACACGTCGGCCGACGAGACGACTACTGTTGAAGTAACGGGCCCTACACTGGCGACCGTGGAACGGATTGTGGGAAAACCACTCGCCAGGAAGGATAACGACATTAAGTACTTCGGAGGTAATCAACGATTCCGTACCGCTGGATTGGATTGATTCCGGAATCGATAAGGCTGGACTGGAGACAAATTTGAGCAGTGTATGCAGTGGACGCATTAATGCTGGCTGACTGGTAAGTGGTACGGTGTATCAGATTACGATAAAGGGCGAACTTGAGTTGGTACCTGCAAACGTCAATTAGTTTTTTCTAACTCTATAAGGGTTATTAGTTTATTACTTTACAATATTTATGAGATATCGCTTGTGTTTTATTGTACATACTGTGTTTAGAGCGTCATTGCATGTGCCTTAAACATTTGATTTGAATCAATGTAGATAACAAGTTCTCGATTAATTTGGTGATCATTAAAATATAAATGTTTTTCATAGTAGCCGATGGAATACAAATTGATAACTGTGTTTGATAAATTGTACCTGATTACTGTTTGATGACTCCTGAGTGTTCGAAGCGTCTGGTGTTGGCTCTGGGCCCACTCTCTGCTGTCGTCTTTCGGTCGTCTCTCCCGAAGTGATCACCCTCTCTGGCGGAATCTCCCCAATCTCTCCTCCCTCGTGTTTCATCACGTTCCTAGTGTATTCGTCCTGATCCTGCTCTTCTAGAGACAAAATCATATCTTCTATAACGCTCTCGATGGTAGAAATTGTATCAGAAACTTCTTGTGTTGTCGATGTTTTACTCTGTTCAACAAAGGTTTCCAAAGTTGGTGCAATATCCGGAATCTTCTTATTAAGTTTATTGCTGGCTGGAGTCACCGTTAGCAGAATATCATCGTATTCGTTACGAATTGTAATTATATCTACTTCCTCAGCGCTTGAGTTTATTCCTTTGCTCCTAGATTCGTTTGTTAAAAATTTGGAAGCATATTGAATGTCATTAGGGTTAAAAGGTTTAAAAGAGTTGTTCATAATGTCCGGAGACCATAACCGATCTTCTTCAGACTTACTTGTATCTTCGAAAGGTACGATTTTTGGACGGTGTACAGAATAGTCGGCGTCTTGTTCGCCATCTTCGTCGGTAGTTTCAGTGATTGCTTGCTTTCGGTTATATCTGTCTGGAATTCGGGATCTGTGGTTGAATCTGTTGTACGGTAGGGATTTTTGAGTTGAAGTTGTAGGTTCTTCTATGTTCTGGGCGATCGGCTTCTCAGTGGATGGACGTCGGCCTCTAAATCTGTTCTTTATTTCATAGGTAGGTTTCTTTGCAATTATTGCGGGAGTTTCTGTAGTTGTAGAACTAGTGAAAGTAGATTGTGGTCTTCTCCGTCTATATTGACTCAGTTTCTTGGTGGATGGAGTTGTCGGCGCGGGTTCAGTTGTAGATTCTGGCTTGTAAACTGGGTGACGACTTTCAGGACGATCATCAGGCCGAGAATGAATCTGCTTAGTTTTTAATTCTGACTCTATTTCCTCAATTCTCATGGTAGTTCTCCGACGCTCGAAGGCCGGTCTATAAGTCACGGGATGAACGGGCCTGCGTTTGATTTCCAATCTAGCTACCTTGTGTGGTACAGTCGCTGTAGCAGCCTCAGTTGTAGAAGATACACTTTGTTGTCGAACCGTGAACGGTTGTTTGCGTGGCTTTATTTTAGTTATGACCGATGGGGGGATAGTGGTGACTTCTACTTGTTGTGCACTTGATTCCTCATTCAAGCTATTGTTTTCTGATAGTTGAACGCGACTGCCTAATTTGCTGATCTCGTAACTGTTACTAACTGTCGTGGCTTCCACTTCTTCGCTTTGGACTAGAGCTTCCTTTTCTCTCAGATCAAAATCACTGTACTGGGAACTGAAACTCGAAGAGCGAATAGCCTCAGTAGTTACTGGAATGCTTTCTGTTGTTTCAGGTCTTATTTGTGAGGTCGAAGATCTAGGAACGTAGGCGCTTTTCTCATACCTCACACTGGAAGGCCCCGGCTCGTAAGCGGGCTCCTCATATTGCCTAGTAGACGATCTAGAACTGTATGATGGCTCTTCGTTGATAGTTGCTGAAAACCTGGGAACGTATGGGGCTTCGGTCTGGATGCTAGTCGAGCGGGAAGTGTACGTGGGTGGTTCGACTTCTTTGGCTGGCGACTTGTCTAATGCGCTGTATCGCGAAGGCTGCTCGGTTACGTACGATTCTTCGCCGCTGTAGGTTTCGGCTGAAAACTCACGACTTAAGAACTTTGTGGATGAAATTCCAGGTGAGGGAGAGGTTATTGCTTCGATGTCTACAGTGCTCATTCTCTCCATCAGGGTTACGGGATAGTTTTGATGCAAGATGTCTCTCTGATAAGCGATATCGTCTTCCTCCTTAGATTTCTTCAACTTCTTGTTCACCTCGTAAAGCTCGTCAGGATGATCGGTTGCCTTGAATTGATGACGCCCTCTTATTCGCATTCTGGTCGACTTATGAGCTGAGGATTCTGTGGATGATGAAGCTTCAGGCTGGCGTATCGTCGGTGTAGTTCTTTCTGTTGTAAATTTATTGCTGGTGTCATATCTATTTCGAGGTGGAATCGGTCTTCTCTCACGGAGCGGTTTGCGTGTGACGGTTGCTTTTGTAGTTGAATCGTTTGAGTCTGGTTTGGGAGTGCTGTAACGTGGTCTTCCCCGCGATCTCAGTGGTCGTCTTGTCGTCGTTGTCGTTGAAGACGATTCTGCAGCATTATCCTTAGTCGGCGTGACTTCCCTGTTGGCTGAGAATTCCTCATAGTTGTTGGGCTCTCTAGTTGCTTGAACGTATTCTGGGTTTGACAATTTCGGTGCCTGTACATGTTCTTGAACTGGAGCTCTAGCGGTCTGAACATATTCAGGATTGGGAGCGGGTGATTGATCTTCAGTGAACTTTTCGGATGGATAATGAGATGGTAAATTTATGGCGGGATTTGTCCGGCTAGGTATGTGCTTCACAGTTGAAGGCGCTTCAGTGGTGGGTAGGTAGGTGTCCACATCGAAATTAGGGAATCGGGAACTCAGTATTTCAGATTGGTAGTGAATTTCCGGGCTGTAGTTTTGCAAGTAGTCAGGCGATGATGGTCTGATAGTCTGTCTTTCTGTGGAAAGTTCCGTTTGCGGCGAAGGAATCTTCGAAGCCTGCGTAGCGATGCTCGGTGTGACGAAGTCTTTTTGGTTTTCATCATAAGTGTTATGGTAATCAAGAGGACTGCTGAAATCAAATGCCTGATTTATCGAGAACGGGTTGTGAGTCTCGAGGAGGTAATTCGGGAACGTCACCGGCGCTTTTGAGGATGTAACAGTCATAGTGCTCGGCTGAGGCGTCGTGGTCGTGGTTGGGGCCGGTCTGCTGAATTTTTGATTCTGTTGGAAGTGGTCAGTCTTCACGAAACTAGTTGTTTCGGGAGGTTGACCAGTACTCAGTTGATTCACTTGTTGGTTGTTTATTGAGTTAAAGTTTGAGTATTGTGAAGGGAATGATTGGAAATAGGGAGGAATGGCTGGCGGAGCGGTTATTATGTTAGGTTCGGGACCTTTCTGTGGTTTGATCGGATTAACCGATTGTGGTTCAAAGGAGAAGAAATTAGACTGGAATTGATTTTGCGGCTGCGGAGCCGTGGGAGGGGAGGTACTGAAGTAGCTGAACGTAGGTCTCTTAGTAACTGAGTTTGTGAATGGAGTCTGCTTATCACCGGATAGGAAGGTTGTTGTTCCAGCAGTGTAAGAGTTTGGAAATACGTCTGCGATGGGACTGGAAGTTGCCAACGGGTTAGGATTAGAGTCCTTCAGCAGAGAATTTACAATCACAGAACCAACGTGTGGTGAGGGGAATGGAATTTTAGCGAAACCTTCCGGTGTGCTGTAGCTCAGTGGCGCGACGAAGAATGGTAGCTGGCGAAGTTTTCTGTCCGTATTCTCTAGATTCGAAAGATACGGTAGTTCAAACTTCACGTAATTCTCTGGAGGAGTCAACGACGAAGGTCCAATGAAAACTTTTGGAGAGTTGGCCGGACTGACAGAGTCTAGAACAGCAATGTTCTTTGCGCTCTTCAGCGTAGACAAGACGTCGGCTACTTTAATATTGTCGACCTTTTTTGACTCTTGTGCCATGAATACGGCCAGCGGAGGTTGATGAGGCTTCAATTTCTTCGGTTTCGGCGTTGTCGCTATCGTCGGGAACGGTGAACTAGCAGGGCTTGTACTGAATGTGGGTATACGAGTACGGGAGTTGTGGGTGGGGGCAAACTTTTGAGCGTTGGCAGAATTAATGTAATCTTGCGATATTGTTTGGAAGCCTTGCTGAACTCTCGGAGTCTGGGGCTTTTGGTTGTTCACGAAGGATTGGCTGACTGCATCCGGCCGCTGGACAGCAGGACTGCTGTGAAGGTCTCTGTTCAGATTTTGAGCGCTCTGGACCGTCTTGTAACTGTATTGCCCACGGTTTAATGATTCGACAGGCACGTAGAGCAGCTGGACTTCTTCTCTCTCGACGTTTGTGGACGGCCTCGACTCTCTCATTGGAAATATTTCAGAAGTCTTTTCATTCCTCTGATTGAACGTATCGAACTGCGGCGTTGACTCAAACTTCAGCTTCTGCAGAGACTGCGGACGTCTATTTGCGAAGTTGAAATCGCGCGAAGCGTTCTCCAGTCTGTATCCATCGATGAACTTCGGTGCTTCTGGACGTTTGGGCGGCGGTATTGTGTGAACTGGCTTGCTCGGAGGCGGAAGAGTCGGCGGTGGCGGGATTTTTTGGGCAAGGAAATTTTGATGCAAGTTCTGCATCGAGAACGGATCAAACTTGAGAGGGTTCTGCAGGAATCTTTGACTTTGCGGCTGAGTATTCTCGAAGCTGTGCGGCGATGCGACGAATCCTTGGCTCAGTGGGAATTGAGGATTTTCTAAACCAAGTCTGATGGCTGGCTGGCCGAAGCCCTGCTCTGAGAGGTAGTTCTGTGCTGCGGATGGTACCGACTGTAGATACAGAGGTCTCGCCTGATTTTGGAAAAAGGGTATAGATTGGACGTTGTCCTGGCTGAAGCCAGAAATCGGTCTGGTGAATCCTGGGAAGGGTTCTGTGAGTATTCTAGGTTGAGCGACAGCTTGTCTCTTGTTGGGTTGCTCGGGTCTCCCGTCAGGTCTTTCGATTGGTCTGGTGAGTGGGACCCAATCGCCGATGTCGGAGTTGAAGCTGCTGATTTGGCGCGACCACCTCGAGGGTTGAGGCTCGGCGCGCGTCAAGGCGGAGGCCAAGAGGACGAGGAGGCCGACGCATAGGGGTCGATTCATTTTGTATTGGTGTCTCATCTGGAAGGGCAGAGAAATATTCCGTTAGATATCGGTCAGAAGAATACATTTTGTTTTTACTCTGCTGAAGTTGTCGAGAGGAACGATAACCCTTATTTGTCCCAAATGTATAAGCTACTGAGACTGTGTAAGACATAGAAAATAAATGCATAGCTGTAGTTTTCGACACTAAAAGCGAAAAGACACAAAAGGATGAACTGTAGGTATTGTTTTGTTCTCTGGTATAACTGATTGACGCTTGACACTTCCAGTCATATTTTTACATTATACTAAATTTAACTTAACTGCACTGCAGTACAGTTATGGACAAATATCAGATGGCTAAATCAATCGGTAAAAATGAGCTTTTATGGTTTTTGGCTGGGCTTGCTTTGCTATTCTCAAATAAATGAACCTTCTTCCGACCTCCATGAAGACAATAATTCTAAAGTCTGTTATTTTTTCGCTTCCGATATATAAAAAAAAGAAATTGTACTATCTCCCGTCAGTATGAAGTCAATAGCTGAAAAAAAATTAAAATTCAAGTATGATATCTTATATAAACTATAATTAATATGTATTCATGTCTAACTATATATAGTTCTTGTTTTTCGTCCAGTTAAGTGTAGCCGACATGAAATGAAGGGAAGCACTGACATGGCACCTAGTTCACCCGGTATTTTGGGCTGACATCACGGATGCTGTAGGTGATGTAGCCAATCGTGTCAGTTTCCATAAAAAAAACTGTAATTGGCGAAAATAAATTATTGTACGTACACTAATCACCTATTTGTAATGTTAAGCTGTAAACTTTTAAAATTATAATAACAAAGTAAAAACCTAAAAAACAAAAACCACTTTTGTTTCATACTTACCTGGATGGACAAGTATGTATGTATGTATATTTATTTGTATATAATATTCTATATATTTAGTAATTTATATGTATTAAACACGTATGGCTTATATTTTACTAGCATGTAGTTATATGTATTGTTAATAAGTATTTTTATTATTATTTTTATCTTCAATTGTCACGCAACTCTTTTGCTACTACCTACTTACATTCCACTATATTATCGAATCTCAAACATCCAAAGGTTGACTGTAAGAAATCTCTGTAAGGGGTAAATCCGCCTTTGCACCTTATGTAAATTTTCCAATGTATTTGTTACTGTTTAATGTTTACTGGAGCAATAAAGAATTTTCTATCTATCTATCTATCTAACAAATGCATTTCTACAATGTCGCATTAAAAATACGATTTTAACTTTTACTCAAAAAAATTACCGCATCCGAACAATAGCGTTATGTAAAAATTACGCATCAATGTGAAAAGTTCAGTAATGTTACCGTCTCGTGTGGGAATAAAGAAATCTGAGGAATACCGAGATGAGCATAATGCATACATTTACATAATACCTGTGAGATTTATATGTGATGTTATGGTGGTGTGAAAATGGTTTTAATGGATGGGTGGGAAAAAGTGGGTCGTTTGAAATATGTAAACGAATGAGCCATAGTGCCTAGTGCTTACATTGTAATGTAATGAAATGAAAATAATGTAGGTACTTTATTGCACAAAAACTAACAAAAGGCGGA
This sequence comes from Nematopogon swammerdamellus, assembly GCA_946902875.1. Lineage (NCBI taxonomy): Eukaryota > Metazoa > Arthropoda > Insecta > Lepidoptera > Adelidae > Nematopogon > Nematopogon swammerdamellus. Next base: position 13,855,629 of record OX336359.1, read on the forward strand.
CTTGAAGCCTAAAGGCATTACTTGCCAGTCATGCCTGGGATTGTGGTGTGGGTAGGGTAGATGGGAAGTGCGGAAAATTAAATGAGAGAAAAAACATTTTTTTAAAGAGTATAACAATCATCAATCAATCATCAATCATCATCAATACTAATAATATATCTGTAAGAGTTGGTCATGGAGTAAGTTGCTTTGTTTTTAGAGATATTGGGTTTGTAGACTCTGTGTATGATACTAAAACTAAATTTATGATTTTTAGAAATCATTTCTGTATGTATGTATGTTCCACCATAACTCTTAAACCGATCATCTGAATTCGATGAAACTTCGTACAAACACATTTACCTACACGGGACACAGGATAGGCTAAATAAAATTTACTTCTGGTTACGCTAAAATGTAGCTCTCATACAAACCGAATTGTTCTGCGCGCCGAAATAAAGGTACGGTAGCGGGCATACTTACTTTCTTCTATTTAAATACGAATTTCACGCGAGCGAAGCCGCGGGCAAAAGCTAGTAAACAATAAAACATCAATAATAATGATTACATACAACTAAATACATTCGTGACCTCCATAAATATAGGTTCAAAAGTAAATACATAAACAAATACATACTACATACATACCTAATGCAGTTTCTATACAAGCGATATCACACATCTTAAGCAGATTAATACGACCGTTTTGTGAAGAAATAAACAGCATTCTGTTCACACTAAAAATGTGGGACGACGACGGATATACGGATATACGTCGGCGGAAAGAAGTGGTTTCGTATCTCTGAAGGCGGGGAGGGCTGGAAGAAAATTGGAGAGGTGTACGTTACTTAATTGAGAATAACACATCGGATTGCCTGAGAATGGCAAGTTAATGACACAGCAATCATTTCGTGATATTGTTCTATCGTGTTTAAAACTGCTCTTTACAAATTAGAAAGTACTGATGTCTGTCGATCTGAAGATGTGAAGATGTTTGTCAGCCTCGGTAGCTTAGTGGTGCGGTCGGTCGACTGTTATTAAGCAACCCTGGGCGCGGTCCGTACTTGGATGGGTGACCGGTGATTTGTTATGGGCTGACATCACGTACAGGTCGGTTAACTAAAGCTGGCACGTACACAGTACTCACATCAATGCAATTGCCCGCGTGCGAGTGAGACAGATCGGGTTTTCGTGATGCGTATGCAGTGCGACGTCTCACTCGCACGCGGGCAATTGCATTGGTGTGAGTACTGTGTACGCGCCAGCTTTAGTTAACCGACCTGTATGTTGTAAGTGATTTAGCTAACCGTGACAGTTTATATAAAGAAAAAACCGGCAAGTGCGTGTCGGGCCACGCGCAGTGTAGGGTTCCGTAGTTGCGGAACCCTATCAAAATAAATTATTTGATTATTTGTATAATTTTGTAGGGGAAATAAATTAATGTTAATTTGAAAAAGTTTTTCAACAATGAAATGATGGCTGTCGTCCGAACATTTTATAAGCTGGTGGACTATTACTCTTCAACCTGTACAGCCTACTTAGCTGTGATAGTTTTCCTTTTAATTTCGATATATATACTACTGCTGTGATGTGATCTGAGATTCTCTCAGAAAAGCAATACAGATTCATGTGATATCAAAGTGGGAGATAATAAACTTGAAGAGTCCCAAATGTAAAGTTTGTAGGCCTAACTTTGGATGAAAAACTAAAATGGGACAAACATACTGAAAATATTGCGAAGAAACTAAACTCCTCAATATTTGCCATACGCAGGATTCGGCAACTGTGTGGGTCCTCCACAGCGAAGATAGTATACTTCGCATATTTTCACAGTGTCATGTCTTATGTGTTAATGTTTTGGGGAAATTGTGCTACCAGACATAGAATATTCAGACTGCAAAAACGGGCTATTCGTGCAGTAACGGGTATGAAACCGAGGGAGTCCTGCAGAGATGTATTTGGCCAACTCGGTATTTTGACTCTAACAGACGAATATATTCGCCAAAACCTTCTATATGCACGTAAGAATATAAATAACACTCCATCAAATGGCGACTTTCATGCCCATAATACCAGAAATAGAAATCAGATTAGGCCCGTCTACTCGCGATTGGCTAGAGTACATAAAAGTTTCCTGTGCCAGAGCGTTAAGTTCTATAACAAGCTTCCACTTGCATTTTCAAAGTATAGTGACAATTGTTTCCAATTCAGAATCAAAGAATTATTAATGAAAAACTCTCACTACTCGATAGATGAATTCCTTAATGACACATATAAATAATTTTGTATTAATGTTAATATTTTAATATACTCAAAAAAAAAATATTGATTCACTGTTACTTTAAGTATTTAATTGATTTTATGTTATGTTATTTTTGTTTATTGAATCTGTAACTTTTTTAAGATGTGTATGGTTTGTTTTTGTATTGTTGTATTTTGTCTCATTTATACCATGTTTTGTTTCTTTGATTGACTTATCTGAGAGGCACCTTGTGTCCAAAGATGAATAAATAAATCTGAATCTGAATCTGTGAATTTTTTCACATATCTAATAACAACCGTTTAGCTGGAAGGGGTTGGGGACACTTGACTCTAACAAAAATTAGCATTTAAAAATAGCGTCGGCGTTATTAAATGTATACCCATACCAACTTAAAACTTTCTAGTACTAAGGGTCTCTGAGCTAAGCCAGACAGACGGACAGACAGACGAACGGACATGGCGAAACTATAAGGGTTCCTTGTTGACTACGGAACCCTAAAAACTAATACTGTACACCGCACTCCGGCAAGCGCACGAGCATGAGTTTTATACAACTTTAATCGGCAAATTGCATTTCTCCACCACAAGGGAGAGTTGCAATAGATGCCATGCCACTGCAGATTGCAGCCGAGATCGCACGTTGCCAATGACAATGCAGTTAGCAGTTTATCCATCGAGTCATGCATCGGAAGGTGAGCTTTGTCAAGTTGTCGGTTTCCTTGATTCGCGTGAAAGTTTAATAGTTTATGAGCTATGAAAGTGAAGGAAACATTATGTGTTTATGATAGCTTGTCAGACTCGGTGGCTCGGTGGTTCGATGCTTTGGCGTCTGATCGTCGAAGGTAGGCCGTTCGGAACCGGTGTAAAACTGTAGGTCCCTTCCCTTGCCCCTTACTAGGTGGTAGGCTCAAATTGTAACCGACTGGGTTGTTACCACCGTACTGGATGTAAGATGGCCGCATAGCAGCCTCGGCTGTGTTCTCCTCTAGTCCAGTATAGCCAGCAATCCAGGGAAGTCTCCGGTATGGCACCTACCTTCTCGGAGGTGATATTGGCTGGTCAGAGCATGCGCTTTGGCCCCTACGACTCAGCCACCCGAACCGGATTACATAAAAAAAAAACCGTCGGGCACGGTCTGACTTGATGGTCCAACCCGACCACTTTAGTGAGGACTTTTATTGAGTTCATATGGGCCGATCCTTACGCTAGTAAATTAAGTCAATGGATATCTATCAACCGTAATGTCACGCACCGTGGGAAGCCAGCTTAATCATTTGCCCTATTACCCCCGCAGAGTAGCGCTTTTACGCCCGCGGGGGTAATTACCCCCAGGTTCGGATCCCAGGGCATAGACTATGCATTGCTTCAGGCCTACACTTTTTTTTTGTAATCCGGTATGGGTGGGGCTATGTCGGAGGGGCCAAAGCACATGCTCCGACCAGCCAATCCGAGAAGATAGGTGCCATACCGGAGACTTTCCTGGATTGCTGGCAATACTGGAATAGAGGAATACACAGACGAGACTGCTATGCGGCCATGTTAGATCCAGTACGGTGGTACCAACCAACCCCATTCGGCTACAGTTTGAGCCTACCACCTAGTAAGGGGCAAGGGAACACTTAGATATACCGACGAAGCGTGCCATTGCAGTCTCATTGAGCAAGTTTGTGTGAGTAGTGTGAATGCAATGCATTGATTTGTTGTATATAATATAAGGTGCTTCGTTATTCATGTCAATAACTTCGGGAGGGTTACATACGCACTCAAACAAACACTTTACGTAAGAAAAAAACATATGTTTATATGAGCATTTTTTCTCCTAACAAAAAAATAAAATCAAATAAGTAGCTGCAAAAACCAATCATAGTGATCTTGTGACTTACTTACTACAAACAGCTGTTCTGCGTTTGAACATATTACGGTCATTGACCCCGTACAATGCAAGTTACCTACTGTTACACACAGGTTTATGTTTAGGTAGCAAACATGTTTTGTTAAATTTCTCGAAAAGTAATGCTAAAAACATATAATTTTTTTTGCGTAACGTGTTTATTTGAGTGTATATGTTGACATGAATAACGAAGCACCTTATATACAGGATGTTTCAGGATAGGCTTGAGAAACTTCAGGAATAGAAAGTAAGTACCTACTCATTATTAGAAGAAAAAAATCCTTATCACTAAAATCGAAATTTCGTGTTATTTTTTCATACAAAAATTTAAAATTGTATAAAAAACTCGATGGACAGTGAGTCTAGTGAGATTTGACCATAGTGCTGTCTACGTCTAGGGAGTGCAATGACCTACTCCAGTCCCCTTTTTCTTTTGATGTCATTCAAATTTAAGTGTTTGGAATTTACCTATAATAAGCAGGTAAATTCTACTAGTTGAGCATTTTATTTTTATTTAATAAAGGCGGACGTTGACCGTACACCAAATCTCGATGAAACTATTTTCACCAAAAGTACTATAAAATTACCGAATCTTGGAAAAAGTTTCAGTGCTTTTCGTCTTCAAATATGGACCCCTTTCGAACCCTGGAGATACGAAACCCTATCCTGAAACACGCTGTACAGGTGACTGACTTTTTAATCTGACTTGAAGGCATCCTGTATGTACTTATCCTAATAAATAATACAAAGTTTCAATGGCCGTGTAACGTACGGTATTAATATCCTTATAACTCGAGAACAACTGTATAGATTTACGTAAAGTTTTCACTTTTTTTTTTTTATGGAAACTGACACGGTTGTCTTACATCACCTACAACATCCGTGATGTCAGCCCATAACACCGGGTGAACTTGGCGCCACGTCAGTGCTTCCCTTCGGTCGTGCCGGCTACACTGAACTGGACGGAAAACACAAACTATTTACATAGCCGTTTCGACCGACCTTTCATTCAGTGCGGTGGTACTAACCCGGGCGGGTTAAAACCTACCACCTAGTAATATAAGAAGGGAGTCATATCCCTTAGTCGCCTTTTACGACATACACGGGGAGAGATGCAGTGGGGCTATTCTTTTGAAGTACCGGCCCCACACGGTACAATTCACTGTTACATTCTGTCACTTCTCAAGATAGGTTTAGGCTATAAATCATTAACGCTACGTCATCGTCGGCCTTAGCTCTGAGCAAAAAGTCACGCGAAGGTATATGGTTAAATAAGTAAAATGTTGCTGACTTCGACGATGCACTCGGATTCGTCATAATATTTTAACATTTGACATTCAGCATTTTGCCAGTTCGATTATCACAGCAAAGTAGAACTGGCAAGAAACTTCGCTGGATACTTTTATTTTACGTCCACTTAGGGACCGTTCACGTACCACCACTTAAGTACCTACGTGCTACCTATTTACTTACTAGGTGGTAGGGTTCATCCCGCCCGGGTTGGTACCACCGCACTGAATGAAACGTCGGTCGAAACGGCTATGTAAACAGTTTGTGTTTTCCGTCCAGTTCAGTGTAGCCGACATGAAATGAAGGCAAGCACTGACATGGCACCTAGTTCACCAAGGTTGATATCACGGATGTTGTAGGTGATGTAGCCAAGCGTGTCAGTTTCCATAAAAAAAAAATTCCAGAACGGGGGGTCGCCATACAAAATACCACTGCATCTCTCCCCGTCGCATGTCGTAAAAGTCGACTAAGGGATCGTCAGCCTCGGCAGCTTAATGGTGCGGTCAGTTATTGGATGGATGACCGCCCGACTGTTGGAGGCTGACCGTGGTTCGGATACCACGTTAAACTGTAGGTCCCTTCCCTTCTTACCTTACTAGGTGGTAGGGTTTATCCCGGCCGGGTTGGTACCACCGCACTGAGCGAAACGTCGGTCGAAACGGCTATGTAAATAGTTCGTGTTTTCCGTCCAGTTCCGTGTAGCCGGCGCGAAATGAAGGGAAGCACTGACATGGCACCCGGTGTTATGGGCTGACATCACGGATGTTGTAGGTGATGTAACCAACCGTGTAAAGTTTCCATAAAAAAAAAAAAAAAAGGTAGGTACATTAAATATACCTAATACCTACAATATTTTCGGATGCAAGTTACCCTTCAGCTAAGCGGGATATTTTGGAAGAGAAGAACCGCCGATTGCGGAAAAGTATTCCCAATTTTCTGGGTGCAGTTTTAGCCCTAGACTCGATTAGTTGCCGGAAACCTACGTCTTTGGAAATGGCGGTGCCCAGGAGGTTCAGGTGCTTCCAGACAGGTATGACGCTGACTTAGAAACTGGCTTGGAAATCAAAAGGACCTTCAAATCGACCTTCGCAGATAATGCGCAGCACTGAGCCTTGCTAACGTTGAAGGCGTGGGCGTAGCATTCAGGGGGCAACATATCATTGTTATGCATACGAGAGTACGGAACACGGGTTCTACACCAGTTACCCTTCAACTAGGCGGGATGTGGATAAGAAGAGGCGAAGACTTGTGTCTGAACTTGAGCAAACACTCGGCTCTATTTCCGAATGGGCCGTAGCAAGTTGGTCAAGTTAAATACCTCCAAGATACAAGTTTGCGCGATCAGTGCAAAGAGAGCGGCGTTCACACCAGCTCCTTCCTACCAAGGCACGTCACTTAAATTTTGCGACCACCTCGGGGTCCTCCGAGTCGAATTTTCGCACGATCTAAACTTCCGGCGTGACATCGAGGGCAAGGCCGTATAAATCGCAAATTCGGTCCTGGCTTGGGGTACTGCTCGCACCTATGGGATGGCTCAGTCAAATACCAGCTGGCGCCTCTGGACTCGATCCAGCGTCGAGCCGTGCGAATAGTAGCTGACTCCCAAATGTCCCGCGATTTAAAACCACTGCAACTCCGTAGGAATACATAACTAAATCAGAGCCTGTTGAAATACAAACAGAGAGAAATATTTTCCCCCAAGTACAGTTTCGGGTCCTTCAACCTGGGCAGCTGTCAGGCCGGCATGGCATTCGTAGCCTCCGCATGCTACCGAATGTCCATGGGCATCGCTAGACACCTTATGGGTGGCTCGGCGCCACATGTCGCGCTTACTATAAAAATAATATCAGTAGCTTTGGCCTCGCCTTAGTGGCTTACCTGCTTCGAGTGAGTACATTATTCAACTATGTACAACCTGAAACCGCCCTCGGTCTTCGGCCTTGAACTGATTGGTTTACTTACTTCCCGAATCCGCTTCACCCCAGCCAGATATATTTACTTACATAGACAAAGAAAATCGTGTACTTACACAGCTCAGTCTTCGGTCTTGCTCTGACTGACTTTTCATTTTACTTCAAGACTATACATCGTTCAACTATACATAATTTGTATATATATGTAGGTAGTCACTCATGCGCTATTTGCAGAAAACTTTAGTTTCAAATAGAGATCACGACAAATAAGCGGACGGATAGTATAAATTTTGTACCGTGTGGGGTCGGTACTTATATAAAAGAATAGCCCCACTGTATCTCTCCCCGTGTATGTCGTAAAAGGCGACTAAGGGATATGACTTCCTTCTTATATTACTAGGTGGTAGGGTTTAACCCGCCCGTGTTGGTACCACCGCACCGCACTGAATGAAAGGTCGGTAGAAACGGCTATGTATTTAGTGTAGCCAGTACGACCGAAGGGAAGCACTGACGTGGCACCAAATTCACCCGGTGTTATGGGCTGACATCACGGATGTTGTAGCCTGTAGGTGATGTGTCAGATTCCATAAAAAAAATCAATATACGAGTTACATACAACATTTAAAGTATGCAAACAGTTTTAAAAAAATCCTAAAATAAAAATAAAAGTTATAAAAACTAAAACCCGACTACGTAAAAGCTAATTATGAAAATCGCTTAAATAAAAAAAAAATAGTTATAAAAAACTAAAACCCGGCTACGAAAAAGCAAATTATGAAAATAGTTTAACTATAACTAAAAATAACAAAATAATGTTTTCCATATAATTTATCAGATACAGCAATTCTCTTTTTATATTGATTCTACCTTAGCACTAACTCTATAAATTTTGATAAATTTATTATTTTTAACGTTCTAAATATAGAGCCGTGGTCGGGCGTTCTTCGTTCAACAAGACAAGTGAGGCCGTCGTCGTGCATTATTAGAGCGCGGAACTTAGGACGGCCATCGCCATTGTGTCATACTGGCATCTTTTTGTAAGATCAGTCAGAGCCAATCTAAAATTATTATAAGGAGATACATAGGTAAATACCGAACGTCAACGGCTGTAATGCACAACGACGGTCTCACTTGTCTTGTTGAACGAAGAACGCCCGACCACGGCTCTATATTTAGAACGTTAAAAATAATAAATTTATCAAAATTTATAGAGTTAGTGCTAAGGTAGAATCAATATAAAAAGAGAATTGCTGTATCTGATAAATTATATGGAAAACATTATTTTGTTATTTTTAGTTATAGTTAAACTATTTTCATAATTTGCTTTTTCGTAGCCGGGTTTTACTTTTTTATAACTATTTTTTTTATTTAAGCGATTTTTAATCGATTGACTAAGTAATTTGACAATTCTATTGATGCTACCTATTAAAAATTTTTTTTGTTGACATAATTGTATTTTTAACCTTTAACAATTCTATTGATGCGAAGTATTTTAATGTTTTATTTTAATTTTGTTCTAGTTTTAAATGCTTTTTCATGCACAAAACTGTATTTTTTTCTCTCTGTATTTTTTATAATTTTTTAGGTCCGTAGCTGAGGCTAAAATTGGCCCCTGGCCATGACTAGGCCCAGAAAGTTACAATTGTGAAGTTTAACTAAAATGTGACGAACTCAAGTGTACCGATGGTACTTGCGGGAGCGGCGGGTGGCCGAGTGGTTTGGGTATCGGCTTCTCATGCGAGCGGTCCGAGGTTCGAATCCGGTCAGCGTGTCCCAATGAGTTTTTTCTGACGAAAAAATTTAAGTGCATACCTACACCTGCTGCTTCACCGTTCGGAACCGGTGTAAAACTGTAGGTCCCTTCCCTTGCCCCTTACTAGGTGGTAGGCTGAAATTGTAGCCGCCTGGGTTGGTACCGCCGTACTGGATGTAAGATGGCCGCATAACAGCCTCGGCTGTATTCTCCTCTTCTAGTCCAGTATAGCCAGCAATCCAGGGAAGTCTCCAGTATGGCACCTATGTACCTTCTCGGAGGTGATATTGGCTGGTCGGAGCATGCGCCTTGGTCCCTCCGAATCGCCACCCATACCGGATTGCATAAAAAAAAAACTTAAGACGGAAATGAATACTTAAATGAAAAAATGAAATTACATTATTTATATTGCACCTACATTATTTATAGCGGCGTGCTGTACTTAACAGTTCATTGTAGGAGCACCGTTTAATAACCTAGTGGCATAGAATTTGTGAACAATGCCTTGTCGTTATACGCCTTCCTTACCACTTCTTACTTATTTCACATTACAGATTTCCCGACTATAACAAAAATAAGTATATAAAGTAAATAGAACCATACACTAATACACTAAAACTAAAACTAATCTAAAATTAATATTCAGAAAACCTACAAAAAATAAATTTCTGAAAAGTCCGCCGAAGCCCCGTCTCTGCCGACACCAAGTGTACCCAGTACGCTCGCCGCGTTACCCCTCTGAATCTCAATACTAATCCGCCGTTTAAGGAAGGCTTTGGAACGACGGTCGCCAGTCCTCTCCGCGAGAAGCTTTCCCAGCTTCTCCGTGAAAACCTTGGTTTCAGACGACCATGGTCCCAAAGTCTCCACGGCGAAAGGTTGAAACTCAAAGCGATCACGCAGCGAGCTGTACAATCTCGTCTTGGCGGCGGCAGCCTTGTTTGCCGCGGCCCCGGCAGACAAGGAGGTAACGGGAACATGGCTGGGGGCCAGGGTTACTTATTAATTACTTACTTAATTAATAGCTTTTGCCAGAGACTCCGCTTGCGTAATTTTTTTACGTAATCCGCTATGGGCAAAGACTATGGGTGGCTGTGCCAGAGAGGCCATGTCGGAGCATGTCGACCAGGCAATATCACCTCCGAGAAGGTAGGTGCCATACCGGAGACTTCTCTTTGGATTGCTGGCTTTACTGGATTATATTATAATAGCTTTTTCCCGCGGCTTCGCTGGCGTGAAATTCGTATTTAAAAAGAGGAAAGTAAGTAAGCCCGCTACCGTAGCTTTATTTCGGCGCGCGGAACAATTCGGTTTGTATGAGAGCCACATCGTAACAGGAACTGTATTTTATTTATCCTATCCTGTGCCCCGTATAGTTCAAATTGTTGAATATAAACAATTCAAATTGTTTATATGCATAAACTAAAATCTTATTAATAACTTGACTGAACCCTATGTTCTTTGTTTTGTATTTTATTATGTTTTGGCAATCCTATCTGGCTAATTCCTAAGCGTGTGTTATGAAGGAAGACAATATTTTTTTTATTTTTCAACAAACTCGTACTTCTGTTGTTCAGCTTAGCGTAGCAACTGTTATGTCATTAAATGAAATGACCCCATAAAGAAACTCTAAAAACAATACACACTCAAAATAAAAACAACAGCGAATCGAATTGTACATAACTGTAGGAGTTACAGACGAATGACAACAGAAAAAGACGATCGGAGCGTAATCGTTCCAACTGAGTGGTGCTAATTCGGTTCTGCGTAACCATTATGTTCGTGACAATTAAGGCGCAAGTAAGACTGAAAAGGTCAACTTTAAACGAAATTGTTGAGCTATTGGTAAAGTTAAAAAATCTGTAAAAAATATATTATGTTATGTATGTATGTATCAAAATTGAACAAACCTATCGGGGAAAAAATATTTTACTACTTTGGAAAGGTGTTAAATAAATCTCCAAAAAATAACGAACAGTACGAAAATTTTACTTTTCATTCAAGTTAAATTCTCTTGAGAAGCACAAATTGTTTCAATACAAGACCCTCATAGAAATATAGATGATATTTTTCCCTGCAATCGTAACGAAAAAAATATTTTTTTCCATCTTTCCAACACGTGAAATTTAATATATTATAGTGTGATTTTCGCGTACCGTACGTATCACCCACCGCACGAGTAGAATGAATCTCGCACCTATTTACATCTGCATACGGTTCGTGTTTCAAACATCAGTGCTCGGGTTGTGCTACGGTTTGAGTCTTATTTCCGCCTTAAGTTCAGTTACTAGGGGCCAGCCCTGATGGCTCGGTGCAGCGTAGGTAATTATTTTTAAAACGGGCTCCAGTTAACCTACTCGTCTCCTTTTCCTGTGGTACAAGGTAGACTAGAAGAAATTGAATAAGTCCGCACCTTCAGTACCGCAGATATGTGTGATACACAGCTCAGTGGAGGCATGCGAAGAGAAACCAGTCATGCTCACTTTGGCGGCAGATCCGATCATAGAGTTTTCATTATACTTGTAATTACGAGACCAATCAATTTGGTACAGCAATCGGCGCATTGCCGGCATAGCACCTAGCTGAGCGCGGTTTCACGAGAGTGCTGGTATTGGCTGTTTTTTTAGCCCATAACACCGGGTGAACTAGGTGCCAAGTCAGTGCTTCCCTTCATTTCATGTCGGCTACACTGAACTATGGACGGAAAACAATAACTATTTAAATAGCCGTTTCGACCGACGACGATTCGTTCAATGCGGTGGTACCAATCCGGCCGGGATAAACCCTACCACCTAGTAAGGTAAGAAGGGAAGGGACCTACAGTTTAACGTGGAATCCGAACCACGTTCGGCCTCCAACGGTCGAGCGATCACCCATCCAAGTACTGACCGCGAGTCGACCGACCGCACCACTGAGCTACCGAGCCTGTTTGATAGTCTTCACCCGATTAACTTATCAGAAAATCTGAAAGTATGGTAAAAAATATTACTTATGCAAATATCACACCTTGTTTAACTATATGTGCAATTTTTTTATGGAAACTGAAACGGTTGGATACATCACCTACAACACCCATGATGTCAGCCCATAACACAGCGTGAACTAGGTGCCATGCCAGTGCTTTAGTCGTTCCGGCTACACTGAACTGGATGAAAAACGCTAACTAGTTACATAGCCGTTTCGACCTGCCTTTCATTCAGTGCGGTGGTAGCAACTCGGGCGGGTTAAACCTTACCAGCTAGTAAGGTAAGAAGGGAAGGGGCCTACACTTCACTTGGAATTCGAACTCTACCACCTAGTAAGGTAGGAAGGGAAGGGAGCTACAGTTTCACGTCCAATCCGGACTCTACCACCTAGTAAGGTAAGAAGGGAAGGGATCTACAGTTTCACGTGGAATCCGAACTCTACCACCTAGTAAGGTAAGAAGGGAAGGAATCTACAGTTTCACGTGGAATTCGAACTCTACCACCTAGTAAGGTAAGAAGGGAAGGGACCTACACTTCACGTGAAATCCGAACTCTACCACCTAGTAAGGTAAGAAGGGAAGGGACCTACAGTTTCACGTGAAATCTGAACTCTACCACCCAGTAGGTAGAAGGGAAGGGACCTACAGTTTCACCTGAAATCCGAACTCTACCACCTAGTAAGGTAAGAAGAGAAGGGAGCTACAGTTTCAAGTAGAATCCGGACTCTACCTCCTAGTAAGGTAAGAAGGGAAGGGACCTACAGTTTCACCTGAAATCCGAACTCTACCACCTAGTAAGGTAAGAAGAGAAGGGAGCTACAGTTTCAAGTAGAATCCGGACTCTACCTCCTAGTAAGGTAAGAAGGGATGGGACCTACACTTTACGTGGAATCCGAACTCTACCACCTAGTAAGGTAAGAAAGGAAGGGACCTACACTTCACGTGAAATCCGAACTCTACCACCTAGTAAGGTAGAAGGGATGGGACCTACAGTTTCACGTGGAATCCGAACTCTACCACCTAGTAAGGTAAGAAGGGAAGGGACCTACACTTTACGTGGAATCCGAACTCTACCACCTAGTAAGGTAAGAAAGGAAGGGACCTACACTTCACGTGGAATCCGAACTCTACCACCTAGTAAGGTAAGAAGGGAAGGGACCTACAGTTTCAAGGGAAATCCGAACTCTACCACCTAGTAAGGTAAGAAGAGAAGGGAGCTACAGTTTCAAGTAGAATCCGGACTCTACCTCCTAGTAAGGTAAGAAGGGAAGGGACCTACACTTTACGTGGAATCCGAACTCTACCACCTAGTAAGGTAAGAAGGGAAGGGACCTACAGTTTCACGTGGAATCCGAACTCTGCCAACTAGTAAGGTAAGAAGGGAAGGGACCTACACTTCACGTGGAATCCGAACTCTACCACCTAGTAAGGTAAGAAGAGAAGGGAGCTACCGTTTTAAGTAGAATCCGGACTCTACCTCCTAGTAAGGTAAGAAGAGAAGGGAGCTACAGTTTTAAGTAGAATCCTGACTCTACCTCCTAGTAAGGTAAGAAGGGAAGGGACCTACACTTTACGTGGAATCCGAACTCTACCACCTAGTAAGGTAAGAAAGGAAGGGACCTACACTTCACGTGGAATCCGAACTCTACCACCTAGTAAGGTAAGAAGGGAAGGGACCTACACTTTACGTGGAATCCGAACTCTACCACCTAGTAAGGTAAGAAAGGAAGGGACCTACACTTCACGTGGAATCCGAACTCTACCACCTAGTAAGGTAAGAAGGGAAGGGACCTACACTTTACGTGGATTCCGAACTCTACCACCTAGTAAGGTAAGAAAGGAAGGGACCTACACTTCACTTGGAATCCGAACTCTATCACCTAGTAAGGTAAGAAGGGAAGGGATCTACACTTCACGTGGAATCCGAACTCTACCACCTAGTAAGGTAAGAAAGGAAGGGACCTACACTTCACGTGGAATCCGAACTCTATCACCTAGTAAGGTAAGAAGGGAAGGGACCTACAGTTTCACGTGGAATCTGAACTCACACAACTGAACTATCGAGGCTGACGAAGGTTCATATTAGGATCTCGGTAAACAGTGGTTCGCCTTGCGTGGAGGCTTTGGTTGGTTGGAGACACATGACATTTTATTCGGTATTTCGTACTGATGACATTTTGATAGCACCGTACTTGTAATTAGGGTTACCATGCATCATTTATCATTCTTGCGTATGGTAGAAATACTAAGGTAGTTATTACGTCAGCCGAAGAGACGACGACCGTTGGAGTAACCGTCTCCTACACTGGCGGTGGCGGCCGTGGACAGGAAAACGGAGTGTGCGAAGACCACCCGCCAGGTGGGACGAAGACATCAAGTACGTCGGCGGAAAGCAGTGGTTCCGTACCGCTGAAGGCCGGGAGGACTGGAGGAAAATTGGAGAGGCGTATGTCCATCAGTGGACGCTTACACGCTGACTGACTGACTATTACGTTGTACCGTGTGTGGCCGGTACTCTCGCCGGTACTTAAAAATAATAACCCCATTGCGTCTCTCTCCGTGCATGTCGTAAAAGGTGACTAAGGGATAAGGAAAAGATAACATGCTAAAGAGCGACAGGATAACTACCTCTCACCTTAGCACGGTCCTTCCACCGAGTCGCGCAGCAGGTGGGCCTTCGTGCCTTACTGCTTTATGGTTTATTTTTTCCGAATACTTTGCTAAACGCGGTGGTCGGTGTTGTGCTGTAATTTCCCATAGCCCTTCAAGAGGGGCGTAAATAGGTATCTGTCAGGCCGGCATGGTATTCTCAACCCTCGCATGCGACTGAATGCCTGTGGGCGTCGTCGTTAGACACCTTACGGATGACTCGGCTCCACACGTCGCGCTTTCAATAAAAAAAAGTACTTGCAGCATAACACCGATTACTCTGCTTACCCCGATTGTCTGAATACAGCGTGTGTTATGTTTATGTATGTATGTATGTTATTACTTTGTCTAATATTGCTGTTTTGAGGATTATGTTGTTTTATTTTTTGTTTTACGAAAGTCTTACCAATTGGCATTCTCCATAATACTCCAGTTTTGTATGTGGCTGGCCAGATCCCTCGATAGATCAGTGGCGCGATCGGCCGACTCTCGTCCGTGATCTTAAGCACACCTGGGCGCGTCACAACTCGGATGGTTGACCGTTGAAAGATGACCGTGTTTCGGATTCCACGTAAAATTGAAGGTCCCTTACTAGGTGGTAAGGTTTAACCTTCCCGGGTTGGTACCACCGTACTGCATGAAAGGTCCGTCGAAGCGGTAATGTAGATAGTTAGTGTCTTCCGTCCAATTAAGTGTAGCCGGCACGACAAAAGGGAAGCACTCACATGGCACTTAGTTTACCAAGGTGTTAGGGCTGACATCACCATAAAAAAACCGGCCAAGTGCGAGTCGAACTCGCGCACCGAGGGTTCCGTATCGCCATGTCATGGTCAGCGCCACTCACGCCATCTATGTATTAGTTAAAATGCTTCATACTCTTTTCGGTAGATGGCGCGCATACACTTTTTAATTTCTAGTATGGCAACCCCCGTGAATTATTTTACTTTTCCTTATTTTTATTATTTGTTGTTATATCGGCCATAATAACACATTCTGTGAAAATTTCAACGGGCTACATATTACGGTTCAAGAGATACAGTCCTCGGACAGACGGACAGACAGACGGCGTAGGCTTAGTAATAGGCTTTCGTACGGGATACGGAATCCTAAAAATGTATTCAGTGTGACAGAATTTCTGAATTATTTTGTATGACGCCGCACTTCTATTTATTTTCACTTCGAAGACTACTATTATAGCTCTATTCGAATATTTGAGAGCATAAAATGGCAAAATAATAACACCGAGTTAGCGTTTCATTGGTCATTGGTCCACAAAGATACGCTCCCGGATGCTGTGCTCTGGTGAGAGAAACCATCTCGACCAACTGCTAGTGAAAGGGAATGCGGCTAGCTGGACTGTTCCTAACGGTTGGAGATAGATAGCCGGAACTGCATTGCTACACATTGCATACGAACCTTGTTAGCAAAGTACGGGCGGCATGCACACAATTTTTTAACGAAATTTTACTATGATCTTCTTCACTCGTGATGACATTTTTTTTTATTGTTTCCGATCTAGTTGGCTGTGTCCGAGGTCGAAGCCTCAGGCGCAGCCAATATCACCCCCGAGAAGGTGCCAGTCCGGCTTGTAGGTGGACTAATGTCGCTGGGGAAAGGCTATTTACCCGCGATTTGAAGATCCGTGGATTGTAGGAGTGGGGAAAGATATTCCCCGGAAGCCCGTTCCATACCTTTGCAGTGCGGCACAAGAACGATTTAGAGAATCGTGCCGTTCGAAGTACTCGCCTGTCCACTACAAAGGGGTGTTCCGCGAGAGTATGGCGGGTTTGGCGAAGGCGAACAGGAGGAGGAGGGATAAGGGAAGCAATTTCGTCAAAGCAGCGGCCATAGTAGTACCGTTAAAACAGGCTCAATGACCCAACGATACGTCTGTGCTTTAGAGGTTGAAGGTCCTTTGTGAGTACAGAGTCGCCAATGAGGCGAATGGCTCGTCGTTGAATAGAATCCAAGGCTGAAAGAAGGTACTCAGGGGAACCGTCCCAAAGATGACTGCAATATTCCATCACCGGTCTTACTTGCTTCGCTCAATGATAAGATAAGATAAGATAATAGTTCTTTATTTCTTAAAATGTAAGTAGGCAGAATATTAACAATAACACAATGTAGGTACAAACATCTTAAGAAAATGGTCTAGGCGCAGCGTCTGACAGCCAGCTTGCGCCAGTTGTCGCTGAATTTAAGCCTAGCCGGTTGACATAGTGATTCATTCAGTTCACAAGTGGAAAAACTGAGAACACTGAGAACACAAAACCAAATCAATACAATGATACAACAACCAAAATATACAACTAATACAAAATAAACTAGCACAATTTCAACTTCAATAAACTTACACTTAAGAGCTACAGAGCTACTACTACAGAACACTAATAATAAAGCAGGCCATACTGCTATTAGGTACCTACTCCAAAATTAAATAAAATATATATATATAGCGTAGATAAGATAAGGAGTATGATGTAGTATAATAAATATATTAATTAGTATATATATATTAAAGTAAATTACTGGGGAGATTACTATGTAGGTTTAATTTTCTGATTTTCTAACAAATACTGTTTAAGGTGTGTCTTGAATTTGTGTATGGTAGGGAGCAATTTGAGAGGTGGCGGGATCGTGTTCCAGCATCGAGTTGCCGCACACTTGAAGCTACCTTCAAATGCGGCCCCTCGGCGCAAATGTGGCAAAAAGAAAATATTTTGTAATTTATGTGTTAAAAAATATGTGCAAATGTATACGGTGTAAAACTGTTGGTCGCTTCCCTTGCCCCTTACTAGGTGGTAGGCTCATTGTAGCCGACTGGGTTGATACCACCATACTGGACGTATGATGACCTAATAGCATCATAACTAGAGTGTTCTCCTCTATAGTATATAGTCAGCAATCCAAAGGGAAGTATCCTGCATAGTAGCTTCTCAGAAGTGATATTGGCTGGTGGGAGCATGTGCCCTGGCCCCTCTGACTCAGCCACACATACCGGATTGTAATACTATATAATAAAAAAAAATCGCCTACTCGATAAGATGATAACGCTTCTAGCGGTATGGTTCCTATCTAAAGCACCTGCAGTATAAAACTAGGCCGTTCGTGTTTTGACCTAAACCTTACTTATGCTACCTTTCATTATAACTAAATCTATGTATAGAAAAGTTAGTTATTTGAAAGTGGTTTTCGCCAATGGGTTTTATTGTGTTATGTATATATTAAGGCTTGATTGGGTCTAAATTCCCTTGCCCCTTACTAGGTGGTAGGCTCAAATTGTAGCCGACTGGGTTGATATGTAAGATGGCCGCATAGCAGCCTCGGTTGTGTTCTCCTCTAGTCAATTATAGCCAGGAATCCGGGGAGGTCTCCGGTATGGCACCTACCTTCTCGGAGGTGATATTGGCTGGTCGGAGCATGTGATTTGGCCCCTCCGACTCAGCAACCCATTCCGGATTACATAAAAAAAAAATTGCAGATAGATAAAAAATACTTGATTTATCCAAAACACATTTTACAGAAATAAATAAGTAAATACACGAAGAGCAAAGCCGGACTTATACCTTGCAGATATTTCTTTCAGCAAACCCTTTCAATGTTAGACAGTGATGTGGTCGGTCGACTGTTGTTAAGCAACTCTCAGCGCGGTCAGTATTTGGATGGGTGACCCCTCGACCGTTAGAAGCTGACCGTGGTTCGGATTCCACGTAAAACTGTAGATCCCTTCCCTCCTTACCTTACTAGGTAGTATGGTTTATTCCGCCCGGGTTGGTACCACCGCACTGAATGAAACGTTGGTCGAAACGGCTATGTAAATGTTGCCGACATGAAATGAAGGTAAGCACTGACATGGCACCTAGTTCACCCGGTGTTATGTGCTGACATCACGGATCTTGTATAGATGATGTAGCCAACCGTGTCAGTTTCAATAAAAAAAGTCAGTTGGACAGCGTACGCGAGTATAGTTTACGTGCAAGTTTTTTCTCTCAACACGGCCGTATGATCCTACTAGAAGCTACAATCTACAATCTATCCTAAATATCTAGGCACATTCTGATTTGATCTAACGCAATTACTTCGGATCATGTACCGGAAAGCGGCGCACGCGCATATTGTTCCGTGCCTTACGCAAGGTACCGTCCGCAGCGACATCGAGGATACGGGACAATGTATTGAAAGGATAAAAGTTATTTGTTTGTGAGAGAGAGAGACAGAGAGAGAGACAGAGAGAGAGAGAGAGATAGAGAGAGAGAGAGAGGGAGAGGGAGAGAGAGAGAGAGAGAGAGAGAGAGAGAGAGAGAGAGAGAGAGAGAGAGAGAGAGAGAGAGAGAGAGAGAGAGAGAGAGAGAGAGAGAGAGAGAGAGAGAGAGAGAGAGAGAGAGAGAGAGAGAGAGAGAGAGAGAGAGAGAGGGTAAAGTTGTGTTTTGGCGGCAGAGGTGTGCCCACATTGTGCCATGTGGACATCTTTTGGTTACTATGTATTTTGTCTCTGCCTACCCCACTGGAAACCGGGTAATACTTGCTGACAAAGTACATGTTAAGCGTTTAAAAACATGTTAAAATCGACACGAACTCAACAACTTTACCTACCCTACCTCGATCCAAGGCGCTCCTGTCCGCATTCGTAGATATTTGAATAAATACTTAATAATGTATTTTATTATTTTAGGGGTTTCAATTGGGTAAGTTTTATGTTTTAGTACTAAATTGTACCCAGATTAAAATTTATAAATAAAGTAAAACACAAATAAAAACGTCGATTTTACTCTTCCTAAATTTTATGTTTTTTTAAGGAAAAGGTGTTCCTTTTAGGGTTTGAGTGAATCATAATAACATTTATTAATTTTGAAGATTTCTTGAGAACATTATAAATACTTCATTATTTACTGTAAGTAATGTGAATTATTTCACAACAGCTGTATATGTTCTGTTTGAAAATGAATAAAAATTATACAAAAAATTGCATCAGTGACTTGAAACAAGAAATAATTAGAGCATGTATGTCTGCCTTTGTTTTGCTGACGGTCAATTATCCGTATTTTATTAAGATGAAACTAGTGAGCGAGCGTTGTTGCTTTGAAGGCATATTTAGCTATTAAAATGCTCAAATGTATATTGTGTTACGTTTTAAAAGAATTGCGTACATTACTAGTTGTTACTACGAAGGCATTGTCTTTTTAAGAGTAAATTTTATGAGTAATTTAATTATAATATGACGAAACGATGGCTGGAAAGCAAGTATTAGGTAATAAGTTAAATAGTTTTACCAGTTATGAAAATAATATATCTTATTTTTTTTTAACAGTACATTTCACTTTATTTCTTATTGAGTTTGTATGCTGAAACGCCCTTAAAAAAGATCTTGTTGTGTCTGTAACGTTTCCTCAAGAACGTAAACGATTCTGTTAGGTGTAAAAACAAACGAAAATGTCATCCCGCCTCCGCGGATTTCAGTGCCATCTTCATAATTTAACTATTCTTTATTTCATACGTCATTTCTGTTCCTCGAATCTCGAATATGCCATCCTATAGCCACTTCATATAGCCCGAAATCTAAAACGAAGCAATCTAAGCGCGACTATCTATTCGACATCGTTTCCTCGAGTATAGCCATCAATAAAAATGGTAGTCTCCAGTATGGTACCTATCTTATCGGATGTATTATTGGCTGGTCGGACCATATTTGTACCGTGTGGGGCCGGTACTTTAAAAGAATAGCCCCACTGCATCTCTCCCCGTGTATGTCGTAAAAGGCGACTAAGGTATATGACTCCCTTCTTATATCACTAGGTGGTAGGGTTTAACCCGCCCGGGTTGGTACCACCGCACTGAATGAAAGGTCGGTCGAAACGGCTATGTAAATAGTTTGTGTTTTCCGTCCAGTTCAGTGTAGCAGGCACGACCGAAGGGAAGCACTGACGTGGCACCAAGTGCACCCGGTGTTATGGGCTGACATCACGGATGTTGTAGGTGATGTAGCCAAACGTGTCAGTTTCCATAAAAAAAAAAAAATATGCTCTGGTCCGTCTGACTTAGTCGGGTGGCATATACCGGATTGCATGGGAAAAATAACATTGAAAATTTTCAGCGATCGAAGGATTTATTTGTAACAAATTATAGGATTATTCATTATAAGTGTTCACTGAATATTTCTTTTAACATATTCTATTTTTTTTTTATAGTACCGAGCATTATTATTTTTATTTTGTATATATTTTTTATTTTACAACATTTTACAATAAAATAAGGTACAAAAAGGTCGGCTGAATGCAGATCTGCATTATATTGGGTTGGTACCACCGCACTGAATGAAACGGCGGTCGAAACGGCTATGTAAATAGTTTGTGTTTTCCGTCCAGTTCAGTGTAGCCGGCGCAACTGAAGGGAAGCACTGACATGGCACCTAGTTCACCCTGTGTCATGGGCTGACATCACGGATGTTGTAGGTGATGTAGCCAACCGTGTGAGTTTCATAAACATTTTTTTACATAGTACTGAGCAATATGATCCTTATATCATAGATTAAATAACCTAGTTATAAGTGAAGTTGGATTATGTAACAAGAGATACATAAGACCAAGTATGGGAGTTCCCGTCTCAGACCAATCAGACCTAGA
Organism: Nematopogon swammerdamellus; assembly: GCA_946902875.1. Taxonomy (NCBI): domain Eukaryota; kingdom Metazoa; phylum Arthropoda; class Insecta; order Lepidoptera; family Adelidae; genus Nematopogon; species Nematopogon swammerdamellus. The sequence goes on from OX336359.1 coordinate 13,876,951, forward strand.
TATCAGAGGCCCAAGGCAAACTATACATTTTCTCTGCTTACACGCTGTTATGGCTTCGTAATAAAATCGTACAGTTTTTTTCATAGATCATACGATTATACATAGGTACATACATACATACCACACACGCTGTATCCCGACAATCAGGGTAAGCAGACTAATCGGTGTTGTGCTGCAAGTACTCTCATAAATTACAGCGTAACATTGAGCACCACGCTTAGCAAAGTATTCGAACAAGATAACTATCAGGCAGCAAGTAAGGAACGAAGGCCCACCTGCTGCACGGCTCGGTGGAAAAGACCGCGCCAAGGTGAGAGGTGGCTATCCTGTCGCCCTTATGCACGGCATCTTGTCCTTATCCCTTAGTCGCCTTTTACGACATGCAAGGGGAGAAATGCAGTGGGGCTGTCAAAATATTGTAAAATGTTATTTAAAAAGTTATCTAATACAAATTGCGGCGAATTGCAAATTAACTACTGTAACACCAATTAAAAACTTTTTTTTTAAATTTTTTTTTATGGAAACTGTACACATTATGGAATATGTACCGTGTGGGGCCGGTACTTTAAAAGAATAGCCCCACTGCATCTCTCCCCGTGTATGTCGTAAAAGGCGACTAGGGGATATGGCTCCCTTCTTATATCACTAGGTGGTAGGGTTTAGCCCGCCCGGGTTGGTACCACCGCACTGGATGAAAGGTCGGTCGAAACGGCTATGTAAATAGTTCGTGTTTTCCGTCCAGTTCAGTGTAGCCGGCACGAACGAAGGGAAGCACTGACGTGGCACCAAGTTCACCCGGTGTTATGGGCTTACATCACGGATGTTGTAGGTGATGTAGCCAACCGTGTCAGTTTACATAAAAAAAAAAATTTTTTAAACTTATTCATATATAATATGTACAATACATTTCCTCTTTACACAATTGAGATCATGTACGGAGGCTCACGTCAAAGTCGAACTAATAACAAATTTTACTGTGACCACTTACGACTCTACTGCTTATCCTTGATATGGATGGCGTGACTGATCTGGGCATCATTTTCAAGAATACACACACACACAGCACACGCCATATCCCCACAATCAGGGTAAGTAGAGCAATCGGTGTTATGCTACAAGTGCTCTGGTAAATTACAGCACAACACCGACCACCACGTTTAGCAAAGTATTCGGACAAGATAACTATTGTTTATTGTTTATTGTTTATTGTTTATTTAGCATCTATTGGCAGTACACTGCGCTCAGATTTGTCATATTTACATTGTAACATTCCGCCAGTTCGATTATCACAGCGAAGAAGAACTGACAAGAAACTTCACTGGAAATTTTTTCAATGTCCACTTAGTCTATACAAAAATGTTTGCCACTGCCTAGACACGCATATGTGCTGATTTGTGACATGCAGCAATTCATGACAAAGTGAAAACATTTTTACTATGAAATTGTATGGACTACTGGTTTCTGTCACAAACCACCACATGTCGTTATCGCATAACTAATTAATTACATTTATATCGCATCATTAATTATATTTATTTATCATGTGATTCTGACAACTTCTGAAGTATATAGGTATTATGTAAAAAGTCCGGTGTATAGTGCCATCGTCAAATTTGATAAGAAATTTTATCAAGCAGCAAGTAAGGCACGAAGGCCCACAAGTTGCATGACTCGGTGGAAAGACCGTGCCAAGGTGAGAGGTGGCTATCCTATCGCCCTTTAGCACGGAATCTTGTCCTTATCCCTTAGTCATCGTTTACGACATGCACGGGGAGAGATGCAGTGGAGCTATTATTTTTAAGTACCGGCCTCACACAATATACAGTACCGACCGGCCCCACACAGGACACGTATCTTGTCATATCATCAATAGCACACGGTATCAATATATTTAATTGAGACATTATGCCTATTAAGTACAGTTCGCCATCGTCTATTTCATGGGGAGCGTTCGGAGGAGCTGTTTAACGCGATTCCGCCGTCCCCATTCCACCTCCACACTACAGTACCGCACACAGGGATGCACCCCTATTCAATCGAACTACCACGGATGCGCACCAACCGGTTCTGTAGGTATTTTATTCACAGAACCGGGAAAATATGGAACGCACTCCCTGCCCATCTATTTCCTCCCAAGTACAGCCTGGGGTTTTTCAAAAGGGGCGTGAAAAGGCTCCTGTCAGGCCGGCATGGCATTCGCAATCCCCGTGCATCACAGAATGACCATGTGTTTTGTTCATACCCTTTCTCTACAATTTATACTCTTCTTAATTATTTATATATACCTACTTGATATTTTTATAACAATATGTACCGTGTGGGGTCAGCACTTAAAAATAATAGCTCCACTGCACCTCTCCCCGTGCATGTCGTAAAAGGCGACTAATGGATAAGGACAAGATGCCGCATGCTATAGGGCGACAGGCTAGCCTCTCCTCACCTTGGCACGGTCCTTCCACCGAGTCATGCAGCAGGTGGGGTCTTCATGCCTTACTCGGTGCTTGATAGTTATCTTGTCCGAATACTTTGCTAAGCGTGGTGGTCGGTGTTGTGCTGTGATTTACGTGAGTTCTTGTAGCACAACACCGATTACTCTGCTCACCCCGATTGGTATACGGCGTGTTGTATGTGTGCGTGTGTGTGATCTATATTTATAATTTTCAATCAGGTACTTAAAGAAAAAATAATATAAAAATACCATTCCGCTATATCGGTATACCGGAAGTGGGGGAATAAGACCAAATATGTCACTTATTAATTTCATTTCGTGTTCACATAAACTTCATAGCGATCTAGGAACCACCAAATGTCCAATTTCCATCTGTATATATTATTAAGTAAAGTGCAATTTTGTTTAACGTTATTCCCAGAAGCGAGAACCATAGAGAAATCATTTTTTTGCTGAAACTTCAACCATGTTCCGTAACGAATAAAGAAGATTTCAGCATGAAAATAAAAGCGGAATCTCGAAAGAGCTATTCGTTCTACTATCGACTTTATGTTCGAGGAAATAAGGTTGAGCCTTGCGTGTGACGCTATCGGGCAATCTTAGGAGGGTGGCCAAGCATGGAATAGTTAAAATTAGTGGAGCGTTGAGATTTCCGTTTTTCTCGAGTTTACTGGCCCCGTTGCACCGCACCGCCGCCAGCTCATATTGCTAGTACTGCGACCAGAGTACGATCAAATCACAAGTCAAAGCAAGTAGTAGCTTAATGCTATAGCGGTCGATATCGACCGCTCCACAGTCAACGGGTTAAATTTTGGGAAAATCAAGACACTTTTAGCTAAGTATTTTTGTTATGGTCAATATTGACTTAAATATGTCAATATTGACCATAATAGTGTGTCGTTAGTCATGTCAAAAATTTCGGGAGGGTTACATACACACTCAAATAAACACTTTACGTAAAAAAAACATATGTTTATAGGAGCATTTTTTCTCCTAACAAAAAATTTAAATGAAATAAGTAGCTGTAAAAACCAATCATAGTGACTTTGTGACTTACTTACAACAGCTGTTCTGCGTTTGAACATAGTACGGTCATTGACCCCGTACAATGCAAGTTACCTACTGTTACACACAGGTTAATGTTTAGGTAGCAAACATGTTTTGTTAAATTTCTCGAAAAGTAATGCTAAAAACACATAATTTTTTTTTGCGTAACGTGTTTATTTGAGTGTGTATGTAACCCTCCCGAAATTTTTGACATGACTAACGTAACACCTTATATATTTATTAATTTGTGAGCTCTTACAGTACAAAACCGATCCCGATTCTCGAGATACAGGGTTTGGTATGTGTGTGTGTTATTTATAACATAAATACTAATAATAAATCTGTAAGGGATGGTCATGGAGTAAGTTACTTTGTTATATGAGATACTGCGTTTGTAGACTCTATGCATGATACTAAAACTAAATTGACGTTTTTTTAGAAATCTTTCTGTATGTATGTATGTTCCTGCATAACTCTTAGGCCGATCTTCCGAATTCGACGAAACTTACGACAAGCTCATTTAACTATACAGTGACACAGTATAGGCTAAATAAAATTCAGTTCCGGTCAGCCTAAGATGTGGCTCTCATACAAACCGAATTGTTCCGCGCGCCGAAATAAAGGTAGCGGGCCTTTACTTACTTTCTTCTTTGTAAATACGAATAATATTTTGGGAGGGTTACATAACCACCATAATAAAAACGTTAAAAGCAAAACAAAAAATCATATGTTTGTAGCATTAGGTATCGAGAATAAAAAAAAACTGTCTACTGTTCCACACAATCAGAAGGTACCACTAGGTACCTAAGCAGCTCTGATTTATTTGATGTCATTGACTTTCTTGGCCCGGGAGTGCCCAGCGCGTTCGGTCAATAACGTCAAATAATGAGCTGTTTAGGTACGTAGTGACACGTTTTAGTGTGTGGAACATCAAATCAAATCAAATCAAAATATATTTTTTGCACTTGAATTTTTTTCTTGCAAAAGGTACAGCTTAACGCCGTACGCGTTCTCCCCCAGCCAACCTTTGGGTTAGAAAAAGTTTGGAGTGGCAGAGAAGAAATAAACGAATGATGATAAAATATAGACATATAATTTAAACACTCTCATCACCCAAAGGTTGACTGGAAGAAATCACTTAAAGTGATAAGTCCGCCTTTACACGCTACTTTTCTCTTGTTTCTGTGCAAATTATTGTTAATTTCTATTGTTCTTCTGTATGTTCTCTTCTGTCTTGTGTATCTCTGTGTTTTTGTGTGCAATAAAGCATTTCTATTCTATTCTATTCTATAAACACATAATAAAACACAAATACAAATAAATAGAGAAATAATACTGACAAGGATAGACGAATATAATATAATATTTAGTAAATTTCTCGAAAACTAATGTCAAAAACCATAGAGAAATGTGGCGACACCTGGCCACAGCCGAACGAAACTCGAGAACCACTTACGACGCTACTCTTCAGAGACAACAGATTGACTCACGAACGCGCTAACAGATGGCGCAGAACCGTAAAATGTCAAAATTCATACATTCGCTCAACGCATTCTTAAATGTGCAAATACCCTCTGTATATATACAGTTGGCTCACTGAGAGCGTTGGGCAGTAGCCCACACAACATCCAGCTGCGCAGCCGCCCCGGTGGATACAATACATCAACATCTCTCCACCTTTTACAGCTACTCCCACAGAAATAATATACCGTCTATGTTAAAAACATATGATTGTTTTTTTTTGTTTAACCTGTTTATTATGGTTGTCATAAAAAACCTACCAAAATATTTGCAGCTAAATAGGCACCTTGTATACCTAACTTCCATGAGATGTAATAAGACGTGTCTTGAAATTATTACCAACATAAACACTATGTTCTGCTGAAGCGTATAAAAATTATTTAATATTTATTTAAACACAGTTAAATTAAAATACAATAAGAACTACCTAATAAACATAAAAAAGCTCCTCTAGAGCTCGGCATGTCGGGAATGTGCCCATAACGCTCGCAGCATTCCCTCTCTGCACAGAGAAGCTTATTCTCTCCCTTAAAAACTTTTCCGAATTTTGAACGCTGGTTGTTTCCCCAATTTTCTTACCTAAAATATGCACAAGTGATTTTGAAGCCTTGCACCACGGGCCGTAGGTTTCGAAAGCTAGCGGAATAAACAAATAGTTTATTTCGACAACAAGTAGTTAGTACATAGAACATGAATATGTTTATTAATATCGATATTTGCTGACCGTTTTCCTAATTAAAGTGAACACTGGATGCGCTATTGAGCGTGCGTGATCTGATATGATCACTATGTCTTGTGTATACTTCAAAACGGACCGAAGCATTGTTCTAGATAACTCGATAATATGTGAGAATAATACAAATAGACAAATTCATGCTATATGTGTTCGCATTTTAGCCATAATTCGGTATGTGTCCATATCATCTCAGAAAAGGTGCCATATCGGAGACTCACCTTTGGATTTCTTGTTTTACTGGAGTAGAGGAGAATACAGCTGAGGCTGCTATTTTTGTTTTTTGTTTTTTATGGAAACTGACACAGCTGGCTACATCACCTACAACATCCGTGATCTCAGCCCATAACACCGGGTGAACTATGTGCCATGTGAGTGCTTCCCTTCATTTCATGTCGACTACACAGAACTGGACGGAAAACACTAACTATTTACATAGCCGTTTCGACCGACGTTTCATTCAGTGCGGTGGTATCAACCCGGGCGGGATAAACCCTACAACCTAGTAAGGTAAGAAGGGAAGGGACCTATAGTTTTACGTTATGCTATGCGGCTATCTTACGTCGAGTGCGGTGGTAACGACCCAGTCGGTTACAATTTCCGCCTACCACCTAATATGGGGCAAGGAAGGGACCTACAGTTTCACACTGGTTCCGAACGGTGAAGCAGCATATGTAGATACATATGTATAAAAAAACTCAGCGGTGCACATCGGCCGGACTTGAACCTAGGACTTTGAGGTCGAGAGTCCAACACTGCGCACCATCAGCCGCTCAACTCTGCACTGGAGATTTAGTACAATCACATACTAACTGAAAACATCAAAGGGTTATGTTTTTTTTCTCTATTAGATCTATATTATCCGTGTATCGTGTAGTACCGTGTGGTGCCGGTACTGTACCGTGTGGTGCCGGTACTTAAAAAGAATAGCCCCACTGCATCTCTCCCCGTGCATGTCGTAAAAGGCGACTAAGGGATAAGGACAAGATATTGTGCTAAAGGGCGACGGGGTCGCCACCTCTCACCTGAGCACGGTACTTCCACCGAGTCATGCAGCAGGTGGGTCTTCGTGCCTTCCTTGCTGCTTGATCGATTTAATCTTGTTCGAATACTTTGCGAAACGTGGTGGTCGGTGTTGTGCTGTAATTTACTAGAGTACTTGCAGCACAACACTGATTACTCTGCTTACCCCGATTGTCGGGATTCAGCGTGTGTGATATGTATATGTATGTATCTATATTATGTAGGTAAATATAAATCCGGAGAAAAGAGTGACAGAGCCGGAAAATCCAAAAGAATCAACACGGGAAGTCTTAAAATACAACAACTTCACTTTTGACCATAATCGGCCAACTGAAGTCGCTGCGAACCGGTTTTCATGCTGCAGAACCGGAGTATTGTCACATCCGTCGACATGCTAGGCATGTGGGCGGTAAGAAACTCGGCCTAGTCTAGTCGGTAGGGTTGGCAAAACATTGTTTCACTTTTAATAGGGTTTCATATCCATACGGACTCACTATAAGCTATATACCATCGCGGAGAAAAGACTTAGGGCTGAGCAGTATGAAATAAAGTATAGTATGAGTATAATTTTGTGTCGAATGGTAGTAATAGATGGCGTTAGCAGTTCTGCTGCGTTGCGTTGCAGTATTGAATTATTGCAGTGTTTAGTTTACCGCGAGCGCATGCGCAACCGCGAGTAAAAACTAGGTAGTATATTATTTTAAATTAATATTAATATAAAATTACATATATGTAAATTTCGCGGAATTTCCCTTTTGTAGTCGACAGAAGAGTTTTTCGAACTGCAAGATTCTGTAAATCGTTCTTGTACCACCGGACGGCGCACTGGCAAAGGCGTGGAATGGACTCCCAGGGAATATCTTTCCCCACTCGCGGGTTAATTTAATAGCCTTTCCCCAGCGACATTAGTCCACCTCCAAGCCGGACTGGCACCTCATCGGCGGTGAAATTGGCTGCGCCTGAGGCTTCGACCTCAGGCAGAGCCATACAGTTCGGAAGCAATAATAAAAAATAATTATGCTTGTGGAGATATGTAATATGAGTGATGACCCTGACTATAACGCGAGCGTACCAAGAGGAGCCGCTCCATTAGCCGATTGTTCCGACGCGACGTCTCGGAGACGTTGCGGGAGAAAGTGGCCTCGCGCGGCTCATCTGTTGTTCCTAATCCTATGCAGCTTTGAGATGCATTCAAGTGCATTCATGCTTTTGAGTTGTTGATCTATTATACAGGTTTGTTATAAACTAGCTGCTGCCCGCGGCTTCGCTCGCGTTAAATACTGCAATTGTATTGTATTGTATTGTTTATTCATCATTCATAGGCAGTTAGACTGCACTCGAACTTGTCACAATTAATTGTTCTATCCGGTTCGATTACACCCACGAAGAACCGACAAGAAACTTCGCCGGGTATATTTTTTTCATACATATTTTTACAAGTACTTAGTGACTATAGCCACATAATAACACCGCCTATAGTCTATCGAAAACACAGCCCGAGAGCAAGATTGACAATTTAGCTGAGAGTTCTGACTACAAAGACTTATTAATTAATTACTCACATGTTATTATAGTGCATACATAGGATACGCAATGCAACATGTTAGTTAGTTTTTATTAGGTCATTCGTTTATCTTTTTATAATGTACTAGCTGTGCCCGCGGCTCCGCCCGCTCTCATATTTCACTTCACTGCTAACCTCATAAGCCATTTAGCGTGATAGTAAGTAGCCTATAGCTGATGGGAAGAATCAAGCTATCCGTAGAATTTTGTTTTATTAAAATCGGTTCAGTGGTTCTCGAGTTATAAGCGGACAGACAGACACTCAGACAGACAGAAAGCAGACGTTGGATTTTATTATGTACTAGCTGTGCCCGCGGCTCCGCCCGCTCTCATATTTCACTTCACTGCTAACCTCATAAGCCATTTAGCGTGATAGTAAGTAGCCAATAGTTGATGGGAAGAATCAAGCTATCCGTAGAATTTTGTTTTATTAAAATCGGTTCAGTGGTTCTCGAGTTATAAGCGGACAGACAGACACTCAGACAGACAGAAAGCAGGCGTTGGATTTTATTATAGGTAAGGAAGTACTGAATAAATAATTTGGAATTTGGAATTTGAAAGTGAATCAGGTGTAAAGAGCCTTTGTCAAACTCTTATAATCCAATAGTGCAATGCAACGCAACAGAACTGCTAACGCCATCTATTACTACCATTCGATACTAAATTCTATTCATACTATACATTATTTCACAATTAAATTCAAATAAATTTTTATTTAAAAAAAAGAAGAAAGTAAGTAACTAAGGGCGAGGCCGAAGGCCGAGCTTCGTTCAGGTAAACGATAAATTTTCTTGAAGACAGTAATTCATTTAAAAGGACTCAAGCAAATTTAGATGTTTTAATTTTAGGGTTCCGAACCGTATGGGACCCTATTACTAAACCTACGCCCCGTCTGTCCGTCCGTCCGTTCGTCTGTCTGCCCTACCTTTAATCTTTTGAGCCGTAATAGCTATCCGGTTGAAATTTTAACTGAATATATGTGTTATTATGGCTATTATAGTATTTTCCTTACAGTTCAGTGTAACCGGCACGAGCAAAGGGAAGCACTGACATGGCACCTAGTTCACCAAGGTGTTATGAGCTGACTTCACGTAAGTTGTAGGTGATGTAGCCAACTGTGTCAGTTTCCATAAAAAAAAAACTAAATTTATTTATCATTTCAAAAAGCTTTATTTAAAGTTTCTCTAGCCTGATTAACCAACCAGTCAGTAACAATTAACTAATAAATTATGACTTCAGCTTGACAACGACACAAAAGGCCTATTGTGAACCGGTGAAAGAGCAATCTGTGTGACGAAAGATCGACCGCGTCGAAGCCTGGAGGCTTCGCATCTTGAGTCAACGAGTCGATAAATAAAGAGTCAGGTGGCTGGCTATAGCCGCCACGCCCGGCGGAGAAATGCGATGGGCGCGTGTGGACGAATGATGCGCAATAGGACCAAGAAACGTGGAATAATTAATTAATTAAATCAATAATAATATCGATTAAAAGTCTGTATTTAGTTTTTTTTATGGAAACTGACACGGTTGGCTCCATCACCTACAACATCCGTGATGTCAGCCCATAACACCGGGTGAACTAGGTGTCATGTCAGTGCTTCCCTTCATTTCATGTCGGCTACACTGAACTGGACGGTAAACGCGAACTATTTACATAGCCGTTTCGACCGACCTCAGTGCGGTGGAATCCGAATCACGGTCAGCATCCAACGGTTGAACGTTCACCCATCCAATGTTTCCCTTCATTTCATGTCGGCTACACAGTTCAGTCTTTCAATAGGTGCAAATGAACCTAAGTTTGTCTGTATGTTTGTCACACGAACTTCTCTTTCTGTTCTGTCTCTGTGCCTAATTTTGACCACATAGTGAATTATTTGTATTACATGGGGTATACCGTTGGATGGAAAGGGCATAAACTAGTGAACTTTTTAAAAGAAAATGAAGCTCTCAATTGCTGTCAGTTTTTTTTAAATGAATTAAGAAATTAAGATTCTGTCATATTTTTACTCGTTCTCGGGACTTTGGGAGGTCATAAGTCCTTTTCATGGTATTAACTTCATCAAATGATATTTTTCCTATAACAAGGATACATCGCAAAATTAAATAAATTTAATTTCGTGCAGATATAATCATAAACAAAAAAGGTACAAGGGGTTAAAGCTAAGATTTTGGTAATTTTCAAAAATAAAGAAAAAAAATAGTATCTCGATACCACGTGACACCAGACAAAAGGTGTCATAGGTCAAAACCTTGCAAATGACCCCACTTACCTACAAAAAAAAATTTGTCGGTCCATGTGCCGAACACCCTGTATAACATTATTTTATTATTTTGAAGCAAACATCAACAGCAGATCCATAGAAGTGAATTTTGAGTGGGTAATAAGCGGTGGGTCTGGTTGCTGCACCTATGTTATGTCTATAATAGTTAACCTAACTTTTACTAAATCTCTAAAAACTCTGCTCTCAGATTGCCAAAATTTGCTGAATTTTCAGTGAAGATTTAATGATATTTAGGATATTAATTGACACCATTTTCATCTTTTTATAATCGGGCCCAAGATTGTATGAAAGCGTATCCGTCTCCTTTCTGAATGACACTTTCAAAAAATCTCAAACGATGTCTAACTACATGGTATAGAACGCAGCGGGTACACGTGAAAATTACTTAATCTATATTAGGTTTTCACTTATGCAATATATTTTAAAATAATGTGTTTCATAATATGGTAAAATTCAAAAATAAAATTCTCACCCTTTTGTGCAGGTATTCAATGTCCATTTTATGTAGCACCTGAAACAATTAAATGAAAGTGTGATTTTTTTTTTGTTATTTTTCCACGCTCTTATTTTAACTCTTATTTAAAGTGATTACTGTAATATATTTTTTAAAATTTTTCTAGCATTCACGTTCGTGTGCCTTCTCCTAATCGGTACACCGGATCAAGTTTGTCTTTGAAATTTGGCAAGAAATGAGACAATATGATTTTGCATAAAGTCCGGAAAATCATACATTTTTTTTTTATTTCGACCACAGGGTCCAATTTGACATAAAAAAATTAAAATATTTATTTAATGTGTCCAATGATACATAGTTGGAACCGAGCTGACGTATACATCCTCTACATATGTTTTTCCAAATTTTAAAATGCAATATTTTCTATAAAAAATAGATTAAAAAAAACTAGTTCCTAGCATCTATTTTTCCGAAAACATACAATGAAAGATACAAAATAAATATTAACCTGCTGCATGAATAATATATTTAAAATTACGGAATAACTATAGTGGTAAAAAAGTAAGTCAGTCAGCGGTTAAGCGTCCACTGCTGGACATACGCCTCTCCAAATTTCCTCCAGTCCTTCCGGCCTTAAGCGGTACGGAACCACTGCTTACTGCGGAAGTATTTGATATCGTTGTCCCACCTGGCGGGTGGTCTTCCCACACTCCGTTTTCCTGTCTAGACTAAAAAAGTCTTTCATGATAATTTATACAGCCCGCGTTCGTAATGTCTAGCACGTACGTACATATCATGTATGTAGTACGTACCACAGAACAGGGAGAACACTGCACTGAAAAATCGGTTAGTCAGTTAGTAACTAAATTTTGTGTAATATGTTACAAAACAGTTTAGTTGCTGTGGTGACTACAAAACTAGCAGTTACCACAACTAAACCGACTTTAGTAAATCAGTTTGGTTGCTTCCTACTTAACTGTTTGTTAAAGAGTAGGTAACGCATTGTAATGCTACCGAACAGATTATCTGTCTGTTTAGGTCCTCTTTAAATAGTAGCTATTACTTCGGTAGTTGGTTACAAAAGAGGGTTTTTACTAAATATTGGGTTTATTTGACGCAACTAAACCGGTTTAGGTAACTTTATTTAGTACGTACCAAATTTGAGTAAAAAACGACTTTACTAAACAGTTTAGTAAAAAACCTTTTCTCAGTGTGCCCGAATTATTTATACACTAGCTTTTGCCCGCGGCTTCGCTCGCGTGAAGTTCGCATTTAAAAAAAAAGAAAGTAAGTAAGCCCGCTACCATACCTTTATTTCGGCGGGCCAAACAATTCGGTTTGTATGAGAGCCACATCTTAGAGCAACCGGAACTGAATTTTATGTAGCCTATCCTGCCTGTGTCTCGAATAGGTAAATGTGCACTAAGTTTAATCAAATTCGGATGATCGGTTTAAGAGTTATGGAGGAACATACATACATACATACAGAAAAGATTTCTAAAAATAATCAATTTAGTTTTAGTATCATACATAGAGTCTACAGATGCAGTATCTCATAAAACAAAGGAACTTACTCCATGACCATCCCTTACAGATTTATTATTAGTATATATATATATATTGATGTAGTGCGGAACCTTGATACGCAAGTACAACTCGCACTTATTATTTTTTATTTCTGGCTACCTCCTGCTTACGTCTGCCATGCGTAGACGCCGCCGGCACATGTGAGACAAGTTTGGGTGAAAGTGAGTGAGCGGTCCCAGCTTCCGCGATCTCGCGCCGCTCAAGGCTTTACATTACGACATACAGCCTGCAAGGAGTGGCTGGCACGCTTTCACGCCGGGATCGCTTGCATTTTTTTGTCTTTTTAGGGTTCCGTACCCCAAAAAGGGAAAGAACGGAACCTGGGATCAGTCTTGTTTATTTATGTTTTTTTTTTTATGGAAACTGACACGGTTGGCTACATTTATTTATATATTTATTTATACATTTATTTATATATTGTAGAATTCCTTAAAAATCAACAATATAAAAACTTAATAACCTAGAATAGAATTCTTCCGGTTTACATTTTGATAATACACGATAAAAACGATAGAAAATTACAAAATTTACAAGATTAAATAAATTTAAAATAAAATAAAATAAAATTGAAATTAATAACAAAATTAAAAGTCTATATATCGAGTCAAAAGTTAAAAGTTAAAATTCGATTATTAATAAATAGGAAAATAAGAAATAGTGAATGAATATTTTATAAAAACTACATTAAATTAAAACCATGATAATCTGTGAATTCAAAATTTCATTTGTGTCTGTCTGTCTGTCTATCTGTCTGTCTGTCCACCTGTCATAGCTTATTTTCTCCGAATCTACTGGACGAAATAAGTTGTAATTTGATACATACATAGAGTTTAATGGTCCAATCACGAAATGATCGAGTTTCGATTTTGGGGGAAAAAGTAGAAAAGAAAAAAAAAATTTTTTTCATTTGCATCATGTTACATGTCAATGTAAAAGGGCTTAATAGAAGGAATACAAATACATTTTTGCATATAATTTTAAAATCCATTATTTAATAGAAAAAAAGCCAGAGCTATTGTACCAACCCGGTCTGCAACATTTTGAGCCTACCAGCTAGGGAAGGGAATTAATTGATATCCTTCCTTCCTTACCTATAATAAAATCCAACGTCTGCTTTCTGTCTGTCTGATTGTCTGTCTGTCCGCTTATAACTCGAGAACCACTGAACCGATTTTAATAAAGAAAAATTCTACGGATAGCTTGATTCTTCCCATCAACTATAGGCTACTTACTATCACGCTAAGTGGCTTATGAGGTTAGCAGTGAAGTGAAATATGAGAGCGGGCGGAGCCGCGGGCACAGCTTGTATTCGATAAATTTGTTTGTCAATTGATTGTGTGTGAATAATATTAACTCTGAACAGGATTTAATTTTTTACACTGACAATGAAAAAGTGTAATTCAGTAAAGAATGATTCGCCATCCCAATGTGTAACAATACATACATACATATCACACACGCTGAATCCCGACAATCGGGGTAAGCAGAGTAATCAGTGTTGTGCTGTAAGAAATTACAGCAAAACACCGACCGCCACGTTTCGCAAAGTATTCGAACCAGATTCAATCGATCAAGCAGCAAGTAAGGCACGAAGGCCCACCTGCTGCATGACTCAGTGGAAGTACCGTGCTAAGTTGAGAGGTGGCTAGCCTGTCGCCCTTTAGCACGGCATCTTGTCCTTATCCCTTAGTCGCTTTTTACGACATGCATGGGGAGAGACGCAGTGGGGCTATTCTTTTTAAGTACCGGCCCACACGGTATGTGTAACAACAAGTAATAAAAATCATCCATCAAAATTACCTCAAGAACCGCTGACCGGAAAATAATGGAACGAAATTACTCTCCGATTGCCTACTTACTCGTAAATCAAAAATGTTTTCAAAAGTTCTCGGAAAAACTTTCGCCGGAGAAAAACGTTTCGTTTAACTTTTGTTTTGTTCCGACGTTGAGGGAAAACCGGTTTTTGAGTGACTCCACACACGGCCGCACGTAGTTCAGGGTCATATTACATTATTCGTATTGAAACAATCGGTGCTCCGGTGAAAGAAAACATAGATTCAGTTCTGTTTCAAAATATTATGTTACTAATGCGAAGTTTAGTTTTATCTTCAATTCTCAAGCACAGGTCTTGTGCTATTAACTACTTAAATTTCAATATAACATACATATACCACACCCTAGAACGATAAAAAGGTATGGACGCCGGACTGGCAAATGCTTGTATGAGAACTAGCGTCGCCGAGTTGCGGGGAGCGGAGTGTACTTACCGATGATAAGATATTCCACTAATTGTGCACACTAAACTTGGCCTTAGTGTTTTTACACGTAAACACAGAGCATGGGGGCACTTTAAACAGGTTTTTGCGAACGCGGCTAAATTAATAATACTACTAATTAATAGTACTTAATTAATACTTAATTAATAGTACTTGTAAATTACTGCACAACACCGATCATCATGTTTAGCAAAGTATTCGGACAAGATAACTATCCCTTCTTATATTACTAGGTGGTAGGGTTTAACCCGCCCGGGTTGGTACAACCGCACCGCACTGAATGAAAGGTCGGTCGAAACGGCTATGTGAATAGTTTGTGTTTTCCGTCCAGTTCAGTGTAGCCGGCACGACCGAAGGGAAGCACTGACATGGCACCTAGTTCACCCGGTGTTATGGGCTGACATCACGGATGTTGTAGGTGATGTAGCCAACCGTGTCAGTTTCCATAAAAAAAAAACACTTACACTACAATATTATCTTAGTTGCTACTTAAAATATATAGCGGCAGGTGGCCGAGTGGTTTGGGCATCGGCTTCTCATGCAAGAGGTCCGAGGTTCGAATGAGTCGCGTGTACCAATGAGTTTTTTCTGATGAAAAAATGTACGTGCATACCTACACCTGCTGCTTCACCGTTCGGAGCCGGTGTAAAGTGTAGGTCCCTTCCCTTGCCCCTTACTAGGTGTTAGGCTCAAATTGTAGCCGACTGAGTTGGTACCACCTTACTGGATGTGAAATGGCCGCTATTAAAATGTTATTATGTACATATTTTTTTTTTTCTGAGATATAATTTATTTATTAAAAACATGAACTAAAAATGAAAAAAACAACAGATTAAAATCAAAGTAAAACTAAACTAAATTATGTTATATTAAAATTTTATTATATTATATTTAAATATTATTAGGCGCAGCTGTTAAATTGTTCTTCGTATTTATTATATTCGGTACCAGTATGCGCTCCGTAAGTAAGTAAGCAAGTACGGTGCATTCCACTGATCTGGTGTGAGCGAGATAGCGACAAGCCGTTTTTTCGGGTTGCAGTAGGATGCACACCGATCCATGAATGTTGCACGAAAGCAGCGGAAGCGAAAAATCAGTTTTAGATTTTTTTTTGTTGCAATCGACAAAAATGACAAATTATTACGTCATACATAATCGAAGAATAAAACAAAATTGTTTTTAAAGAATATTATTATTTCACATAAATAAAAAAAAAACTTACTATCGACCACGCCAGAGCCAACTGTCATTGTCTCCCTCTACGGAGACAAGCCATGCTGCATCTTCATAGCCCCAGTGCGACGTTGCTATCGCTTACACGCTCTCGTTTGCTTACCGATGACAGGGAGCGAGAGAGAAACATGAAATCGCTCACCCTTCATGGGGCGACCGTCGCAATCTTCGTGTTTCTCTCTCACTCCTGTCACAGGGAGGCAAGCGAGAGCGAGTAAGCGATAGCAACGTCGCACTGGGGCTATGACGATGCGGCAGGGCTTGTCTCTGTAGAGGGAGACAAATGACAGTCGGCTCTGACCACGCTGATTTTTTATCGACAAAACGCACCGCGCGCAGATTCGCTTCCCTAGGTCATAAAAATTGTATTGCCTTTATTGCCCGACCCGCCAGGACGGTGTGATACTATTTATATACCTAATAGTAGCGATACAAATAATATTTGTTTGCAGTGCAGTGTATCACTGTTGTGTCGCAAACGCAGACAATTTACAAGCGCGCGCGCCCATAACAATGCGTGCTCCGTCCCACACACTGGCACTATAGCCCGGTTTATTATACCGAATACCTAGACTAGACTAGAATAAACATGTTCGACTGCATTGGTGTGAAGAAGTGGAGAGAAGAAACGGTGTTGCAACCCCAACCGTAAAACCCGAAAGGGGGTGATTCTGTACGTGAAATAGAACAACTTTTGTTAGCTACGACTTTTTAATTTGAAGAAAAAAAAATTTTTTTCTCTCAATACATTTTGAGGATAGGTAAGTATTTAAAATTTGTATGGAATCTTTTTTTTGTTTTGGTTTCAAAAAACTTTTTTGCGCCACAGAATAGTTTAGTTTCACATATATAGAATAACCCCCTTATGTCAGGTAAAAATATTACGGAGGCAACTGCAACACCGTGTATAACATAAACATACAACTGTATTAGCCGTTACAACACCCTGTATATTACGTTCCTGTCCAAATGTCTGCACTACCCTTGCCATATTTCTTCCTCACTTACTCTCATCACTCCAAGGTTGACTGGAAGAAATAACTTAATGTGATAAGTCTGCCTTTACGCGCTACTTTTCTCTTGTTCTGTGCGAAGTATTGTAAATTTCTATTGCTCTTCTGTATTTTATCTTCTGTCTTCTTCTGTGACTTTGTTAGTATATTTGTGTGCAATAAAGTATTTCTATTGTATTCTATTCTACATACATATCACAGGCTATATCCCAACAATCGCGGTAAGCAGAGTAACCGGTGTTGTGCTGCAAGGTCTCTGACAGCACAACACCGACCGCTACATCTAGCAAAGCATTCGGACAAGATAACTATCAAGCAGCAAGTAAGGCACGAAGGCCCACCTGCTGCATGATTAGGTGGAAATACCGCGCCAAGGTGAGAGGTGGCTAGCCTGTCGCCCTTATACTAAATTTATAACACACTAGCTTTTATCGCGGCTTCGCTCGCATTATGTCCATCCTGAAGGTCCATTCTAAATATTGTTAAAATAATTTTTTAAATCGGATGTGGATTGTGCATTTCTAAGGCGAAATCAATATCTGAATCTGAATTTGAATTATAGAATTGGAGAATAAGATAAATTTAAGTAAGTTACTGGCGGCGAAACAATAATTTGTATTGCAATGTTTCTTGTGCGATAAACAATTATAAGATTCCGCAAGATTTTTTAAAAACATTCAAATAATTAGTCGAAATATGTTTTTTTTTTGTTTTTTTTTTATGGAAACTGACACGGTTGGCCACATCACCTACAACGTCCGTGATAACACCGGGTGAACTAGGTGCCATGTTAGTGCTTCCCCCTTTGACCGTGCCGGCTACACTGAACTGGTCGCAAAACACAAACTATTTACATAGCCGTTTCGACCGACGTTTCAATCAGTGCGGTGGTATCAACCCGGGCGGGTTAAACCCTACCACCAAGTAAGATTAGGAGGGAAGGGACCTACAGTTTTACGAGGAATCCGAACTTAAGCATTTCGGTTCATACTCACAACCACCGCTCATAATAATATAAATATAAATTTCACTTCTAGTTTCGACAATTTTCTCTATACTTTGGCTGATACCCACATTCAATTTACGACTATTGAGTATCTATAAAACCTTATAAGGAGAGGATCCATAATGCATATATGAACATAATACAATATACATACAATAACCCTAAATCTCGACCAAAAATAAACGAACACATTGCGCCTACGCATCCAACGCGAACATTGTTGCCATGCAGAGGGTTCTGTAGCCATTTCAATCTTGCACGCGTAGGTATTGATTGTCTACAAGTCTTACTTAGCGGTCTCCCGACTCCTTTACGTAAGTAAACGGAAACTATTTTTGACTTTTTAAGGGTCGGGGTTTTTTAAAATTTGTAATTTAACTTTTTTGTCATTATTGAGCACTACACTTCGGAAGAAACACCTCGGCAAGCGCATGACGGCATGCGGCACGACCGAAGGGAAGTACTGACATGGCACCAAGTTCACCCGGTGTTATGGGCTGACATCGCGGATGTTGTAGGTGATGTAGCCAACCGTGTCAGTTTCCATTAAAAAAAAAAATGTGACAGATGGACAGACTGAACACGCTCGACCGATTTTATAAGAGTTCCCGCGAGGCTGCTGCTGCGGGACCCTAAAATCAACTACACATCTATACATCTAACACACCTATACAAAAACGACTAATAATAAAACCACAAACAACTTGACAATGAAAGTTTTGGTGTCACTGAACCCGCGCCGAAGCCTTCGCTTCGTAGACTACCGCAAGTGTACACTGTCACGCACAGCTTGGCCGTAAAAAATAAAAAACGAAAAAGTGAAATTGTTGCGTCAGATTGTTTTTTAAAAACCGGAATAGCTGTGCACAATAGTCGATTCGATAATCAGACAAAGCCAATAAAATAACACCACTCCTCTTGTAACCACGAGGTGCCATGCCAGCAAGTGATAACAATTTTGTGAAAATTATTGACACCATTTTTGAAAATCATATACAACGTGTCCCAAAACTCAACGTCAAGCGGGAACCAGGGAGTAGGCCAGTTTATGGCTACCCAGGGAAAAATAAGAAAAACAAATCTGCTTCATTTATTTTTTTAGAAAAAAATTTAACTTCATATTTTTTTGGTAAAACTACAGGCATTCTGGTTTTATTTGGGATAGTTATCAAGTTAGTTAGCAGAGTTATTTAGGCTTCCAATATAACAATTTGAACAATTATATTTGCAAATTTGTAGTCGTAGTACCTAAAATGTAATACGAGATGTAAATTTTCAACGTTTTTAAAAAAATGCTCGAACCGGATAGAACAAATTGTGACAAGTTCGAGTGCAGTCTAACTGCCATATGAATGATCAATAAACAATAAAATACAATACAATAAGCACTGACATTACACCTAGTTCACCAAGGGTTATGGCACAGATTACTTAAGTTATGGGCTGATATCACGATGACGGAGCCGATCGTGTCAGGTTTATTTATTTATTTATTTATTTATTTACTCAAAAACCTCCTATTTACAGATAATATCCAATTCTTAGATTGTTTAGGTTGTTTACTAAAAAAAAACCGGCCAAGTGCAAGTCGGATTCCGTATCACAAAAACACGTTTCTGTATGGGGATGGCCATCTAGATGGCGTGTTATGAAATCTTAAGTTCTAATTAAGTTCTTAATAGTTAAATGTCATGATTAGTTAAAATGCTTCATAATCTATTCGGTAGATGGCGCGCGCGCATACACTTTTTGTTTTCTTCTATGGGAACCCCCGTGAATTTTTTACTTTTTCTTATTTTAATTATTTTTTGTTATATCGGCCATAATAACACATATTCTGTGAAAATTTCAACGGGCTACCTATTACGGTTCAAGAGATACAGACCTCGGACAGACGGACGGACAGACAGACAGAAAGACGGCGTAGGCGTAGTAATAGGGGTCCCGTACCGGATACGGAACCCTAAGAAGGTGTGTCATACTAGCTTTGTTGTTTTGTTAGTTTTATTTAACGCCTTTTACTTCACACGAAGTATTTTTACGAGGTTTTTACGATATGCAGAAATTTTCACTAGCTTTTATTTATGGGATATCGTTTATTTATTATTTTGGTTTATTTGCTATGTTATATTTTATAAACGAACACTCTCAAACGTTAGGGTGTTATGAATGTTTGAATGAAACTCAATAATTATGTTATTAAGCTTTATAGTGACATGTTATTCACTTTTTAGGGGGCATTTGAGGGATATGACTCCCTTCTTATATTACTAGGTGGTTTTAACCCGGGCGGGTTTAACCCGCCCGGGTTGGTACCACCGCACTGAATGAAAGGTCGGTCGAAACGGCTATGTAAATAGTTTGTGTTTTCCGTCCAGTTCAGTGTAGCCGGCACGACCGAAGGGAAGCACTGACGTGGCACCAAGTTCACTCGGTGTTATGGGCTGACATCACGGATGTTGTAGGTGATGTAGCGAACCGTGTCAGTTTCAATAAAAAAAAAAAAAATTTAAATTTCGTTTATATATGTATATAGCTACATAGATGCTTAGGAAAAATTGATTAAATAAAATGTTATACAAACGGAGAATTTTTACATAACAAACGTCTTTAAGTGCGGTGGTATCAACCCGAGCGGGTTAAACCTATTAAGGTAAGAAGGGAAGAGACCTACCTACACAATATACATTTTTACATTTTTTAATTCAGAAAATTACAAATATAAGACACTCTCCACACTGCACGCATCGTCCGGAGGTTTCTCTCCCTAGGGCCCGACCATCGGTAGCCTGGGTTCGCCCCGCCGCGCTGCCGCGCCGGTGTTGGAAACTTAATTTGTTTTTGTATTAATTTTAGATTTTAAGTTTATAAATATGTATAATTAATATAAAAAAATGTGTAAATAAATGGATAAAATAATAATAAACAATGATTAAAATACAAAGGCTTCTTTACCACAACGCATTGATGTCTTTTGCTATTCATAAACAAATTACGATATTTCCTTAAGGGCGCACTTTCTCAACGCAACCATAGAAAATGATAAAACGCAACAATTGAACTCACGAAACGTAACAAAGGAAGAGAAATGTTTCGACTAACGAATTACAATGACAATGGGTTTGAGTTCTTACGTACGTTGCATCATGGAAACGTTTTAAATGGACCGAATTCTCATTGACACAAACTGCGTAGAGTTTAAAAAATTTAAAATTCGTCACTTTTTTATTAATATACCTAGCTTTTGTCCGCTGCTTTACTTTTTGTGCCTTTTTGTTTTTTTTTTATGCAATACAGTATGAGTGGCTGAGTCGGAGGGGTCAAAGCACATGCTCCGACTAGCCAATATCACCTCCGAGAAGATGATGCCATACCCAGGGTATCAAGATGGTTCAGTTGAAAAAACCGGACATTTTTTATCAAAGGGCCTTTGATTTTTTAGAAATTTAGTACAAAAGGTTTCATGACCTTTCCTTTTGAAAATGAAAGGGGAGATAGAGTAATTAAATAAAAGGGTTGAATTGATCGAACTTACTGCAAAATCAAATAATACGGTAAAATTAGTATTAAAAAGTTGTAAAAAAAAATATAATCTTTTCGTTATATGAAGAAAAAACCGTACGTTTTGATGTCCGGTTTTTCGTTGTTTTGGAGACCGGATACTGGACTATACTCTATTCGCCGAGTCGACCTAGTACTGGAGATATGGCCTTGCACGTGATTGGATGCATAGCCCGCATGCATCCAATCACGTACATGCATGCGCCCGTGGGCGGGGCCTTCTCATTTTTCGTCCTTATCATTTGTATGCCAATGTGGGACAGAGAGAGCGCCATACTAGGTCGATTCGGTGAATAGAGTATAGAGGAGAACACAACCGAGGCTGCTTTGCGGCCATCTTACATCCAGTTAACGTCTCAAGCCGCCGATGACCTAGCGATATGATTTATAGCCTAAAATCATCTTGAGAAATAACAGAAAGTAATAGTGAAAAACCCTATGTAAAACAATAAAGTCGTCCTCGAGTTATAAGGATTCAGAATAAATTGACGTGCGTTACACGGCCGTGGAAACTTTATTTATTAGGATACAATCAATATATAACAACGTAAGTATATGCAATTATAGTATCTGTACTAGTTTTATTTTCAGTACCTATGTAACATTATTGCGTGTATATCAATAATGTATTTTTATTGTAATTTCTATCTATAAGGTATGTCTGCTTGTTTACTTTTAATAATTAACTTTCGTTAGTATTAAGTTTCTTTCATTCTTCTTCGTTTGTTGCTACCGTATATTATGTTTTCAATTAAGAAAGGTTGACTGGCATAGATTGCCATAGGTAATAAGTCCGCCTTTTGTAAAATTAAAATTTAAGTATAATAAAGGATATTTCTATTTCTATGTACACCTACACCCGTACTTCCGTCAAGGCCTTCAATTTCACTGTGGATAGAGAAACTCCGAACGTTGAAGCGACAAAGCTACGTGAGATATTGAAGTGTTGGGTTTCAAGAGAAATCTTGCGGCTTTAGACATATTTATAAGATAAATTACTCGCAAAATAGATAAAAATCTTCAAACAATTTTCAGGTTATGTTTGTGATGCGACGGCAAAAGCGTTTATTGAATTCGCTTGTTCGTATGTTCTCAAATTGTTATTTTTTATCTCTGTGACAGCATGATAGAGTCTATTTTATTTGGTTACAGTTTGTTGGCTGGAATAAAAAATATTTCTTTCTTTTTTTATTTATCTCTTCCTTTCTTCCTTTCCTTCTTTCTTTTTCTTTCTTTCTTTCTATCTTTCTTTCTTTCTTTCTTTCTATCCTTCTTTCTTTCTTTCTTTCTTTCTATCTATCTTTCTTTCTTTCTTTCTTTCCTTCTTTCTGTCTTTCTTTCTTTCTTTCTATTTTCTTTCTTTCTTTTTTTCTTTCTTTCTTTCTTTCTTTCTTTCTTTCTTTCTTTCTTGCTTATATTGTTCCCGCCCAGAAGCCCCCAGGAGGAGAGCAGATTGGCGATCTTCTTAGATTCAGCGGTGGAAGTCAAGTTGTTCAAGGTATCCAGTCATAAATTTTTTTCCGGCTTCCGGAGAATTTCAATATTTACTTGCACTTCCAATTGGCTCATATTCACATTTTTGGCCAACACTTCAGTAGTGCAGCCAACGACTACGGGTATAATTTTGGTCTTCATTTTCTATAATCGTCCAACTTTAATCATGATTGGGGTCATCATAACCGTTTCCCAAACCTCAAGACTAAAACCGGCGGGTGGCCGAGTGGTCTGGGCGTCGGCTTCTCTTGGAGAGGTCCGAGGTTCGAATCCGGCCGGCGTGTACCAATGAGTTTTTTCTGATGGAAAAATGTACGTGCATAACTACATGTGCTGCTTCACTGTTCATAACCGGTGTAAAACTGTAGGTCAACTCCCTTGCCCCTTAGTAGGTGGTGGGCTCAAATTGTAGGCGACTGGATTGGTACCACCGCACCGGATGTAAGATAGCCGCATATAGCAGCCTAGGTTGTGTTCTCGTCTAGTTCGGTATAGCCAGCAATTCAAAAAAGGAAGTATCCGCTATGGCACCTACGTTCTCGGAGGTGATATTGGCTGGTCGGAGCATGTGATCTGGCCCCTCTGATTCGACCACCCATATCGGATTACTCAAAAGAATTCTAACTACATGAACAGTATATTCTACATATTCAGTATATACATCTCATCCTATTTACACAGTAGTTACCGTAACCACTATGCTCCCAGTCACAGCGAATGTTGAGCTATAATTTGAGAAGTTGTAATGGCCCGGTGCAAGGTTTAGTCCCCAGGTCATCCCACCTAGACCGCCAGCGGATGCAACTAAACAGAGCTGCCGCCGGTCTAGATTTCTAGCGTCACTTTCCACGGCTTTGACAAACCGCAGAATGGAAATTGCTACACTTATTATATTGCCATCATAGCGATAACGTGCCGTTAACAGCGGAGACAAAATGGCGGAGAAATCTGAAGAAGTTGGATGACTGGGCCGATTTGGAGTATTCCAGAAGACATACATTGGACTCGACGCAGCGCCGAGCCATCCGTCTTGTTGGTGATCGGAAACTTACAGATGGTCTAGGGCGCTGATTCAGATTCAGATTTAGATATTTTTTTCGTCATAAAGAACACAGAACATTAAAATATTTCATTGATAAGCATATTCAGTAATATCCGTTATAATTTTTTTGTGATGTTCAGCAATTCAATCTAATAAGCAAGAAACCTTATAGAGCTGGGTCCCAGACGTTTTGTGAGTACGCTTAGTAGGTTTTACAGGTACTAGCATGGGCGCTGCCCTGAGGAACTAGCATCCCTTATTCCTGCCATTCGTCTTAACTCTGCAATACTCGTCGCAGATAAATTTTCAGCACCCTTTTGTTCTTCATATTGGGTTTTCGAGAACGAATCGTTTCTCAATATAGTTTCTTTTTCGTTACCGCTAGAATGTGGAACTGTCTTTCGGCGAGTGTGTTTCCCGAATTCTTTGGGGTCTTCAAACGTCTTATCAATGGTCTATAGACAGACCAGCGACAGTCCGCAAATCTGCTGGTATAGCATTACACTTAGCGATATCGATATTTTTTTTTGTAATGTCCCGTTCAGCTATTCAATCTATACGCAAGAAACCTTATAGAGCTGGGTCCCAGAGGTTTTGTGAGTACGCTTAGTTCGTTTTACATGTACTAGCATGGGCGCTGCCCTTAGGAACTAGCATCTCTTATTCCTGCCATTCCTCTTATCTCCGCATGACTCGTCGCAGAGAAAGGTTCAGAACCCTTTTTTTGGTTATATTGGGCTCTCAAGAACAATTCGTTTCTCAAAATCGTTCCTTGACCGTTACCGCTAGGATGTGGAACTGTCTTCTGGCTAGTGTGTTTCTCGAATCCTTTGGGGTCGTCGAACGTCGTCTCAATAGTCTAGACAGCTCCAGCAACAGTCCGAAAATCTGCTGGTATGGCATCTCAGTGTGGTTTCGCGATTAGAGGTGAATTTGGTTCTCTCGGCTGCACCTTTGGTGCCTCGGCACAGGCACCCATGCTGGATTTCATTTTCTTGTTTCTCAATGGGACAGGCAGAGACAACGGGTCTCCACGTGTCACGATCCTGACACACCACTTTCACTCTCACAATGTTCTCCATGCATGCTCGTCGGTTACGGGTACTACGCACTTGACCCTTTTTGAGCACAGGCCCGATCTGGTCAAGGTACGTTCATCTAGCTAGGGCGATCCTTCTTGACTCTTCCGCTCACATTTCCTCCATAAATTTATTAGTGACCGAACCACCGAAGCGTGCCTTTCTCAATCCTTGTCAATATATCTTTTTTCAGACCACAGCGCTCTCGCACTACACTATTTCTCAATCTATCTATCATAGAAAAACCGCACCTACTCCTCTAGAAGACAGAATCAGGCATAATTCAGGTGACGACGACGGATTAGTACCACTGCACTGAATTAGGAAGGTTGAAATGGTTATGAAAATAATTTCGTATTGTTCAGTGTAGCACCGCCCTGAATGAAATGTTGGTCGAAACGGCTATTTAAATATATTTCGCCTTTTACGTCCAATTCAGTGTAGCCGGCACGACCACAGGCAGACACCGACATTGCACCTAGTTCACCAAGGTGTTATGGGTTGCCAGTACTGGGGTAAGTGTAGCCAAACAAGTCAGATTCTATTAAAAAATATCAACCAATGTCATTAATAATATTAAATAAATGTCAGTTTGCTGTACTATGTTATAAAATCCTCCAATTACCTGTTCTTCCCACAGAACTCAATAACCTATCATCACATTCTCACTTCATTGCAGCAGTCAAACAAAGTCAGTGCAATGAGAAGCCGCACCCACGCGGTAACTCGCAAACCGCTGGTTCACCTTGGCTCCCACGGTTTCCAAGTGAGAGTACACTACTGGATTTAAATATTATTATAATGCATAGTTGCAAGAATCTTGATGGACCTGCGTTTTGTATCCAATTTACCATAGAGCAAAAACAAAACAAAAAAAAACAAAAAAAATTCTTGTATTCCTCCAGTCCATCTTGTATGGACTCCCCTTATTTTTTACCTTTGTTTGGAATATCGGGGAAAATAACAATTCCCAAGGTCATAGTCCACGTTTTACACCCGTACGCCATAACCGGGAGAACGCAGGGATCATATATAGGGTCTTAAAATTTATCGAAAGGTCAGACGTCAGGGAGAATTTTACAAGGATTTTTGATGATTCTTCCCCCAGGGAGCTTGTGACTGACAGACAGACAACGCACAGCCTAAACTAGTGGGTCTAGCTAGAAGAATACAATTTTGCAAAGGAGTTGCTTATGTAACCTAGGTGACTGAGAAATATTTTTTGAAAATGCACACCCTAGGAAGGTTAAATAGGATATTTAAAATTGTATTGAAGATCGTAATTTTTTAAGTTAGACATATTTAAATTGGTGTTATGCTTCTTTTTATAAATATTTATAAATAAAAGTCAATTGTTTTAGAAATCCGTAGAAAAGAGAAACTAAATTTTTTAAGGATTTTTTGAAGTTCATCCCCTAAAAGGGAGAGAGGGAGGGAAGGAGGAAGAAACGAAGGAAGGAACGGGGAATGAAGGAAGGGGGACGGAGGAAGGGAGGGAGAGAAGGAGAAAAAAAGAATATATTGCGTGAACTCAAATCGTGCATACTTACAAAGTCGCGAGCGAAGCCTCGGCCAGAAACAGCTAGTATTAGATAAAATTCTCCATCAGAATGTAGCCAATTCAGGATTCGCCAGCGTGGCACCATTGAATGTCGGGAGTTTTTCCGTGGGAGTTGAATGCACATCTCAGGCCTTCCTCAATAGTTTCGCAACAAACCATTGTGTTCTGAACCTTATGGTTGTATGATGATAACCTTCGTGGTTAGACACGCGTGGGGTTAAGATGTATGATGCATGTAGGAAGATAGTCCTTGGTTGGAGTTTGACCTGGTTGGTTATATTACGTACTATTGAGATGGGAAACACGTCAATCGCGAAAATCACGGGAAACCAACATGGGTGGATGTACCGAGGGAGTAGGAACCAATTGGTGAAGTCGACAGAGCCAAAATCACCACTCCTCGTGAAACCACGGCTAGCGAGGAGTACATAATTATGTCAGCCTCGGTAGCTCAGTGGTGAGGTCGGTCGGATGAAAAGCACACCTGGGCGCGGTCAGTGGATGGATGGGTGACCGCTGTCCGTGGTTCGGATTCCACGTAAAACTATTGGTCCCTTCCCTTCTTACCTTACTAGGTGGTTAGGGTTTAACCCGGCCCGGGTTGCTACCACCGCACTGAATGGAAGGTCGGTTGAAACAGCTATTAAAATAGTTCTTGTTTTCCGTCAAGTTCAGTAAAGTCTGCACGACTGAAGGGAAGCACTGACATGCCACCTAGTCCACCAAGGTGTTATGGGCTGACATCACGGATGTTGTAGGTGATGTAGCCAACCGTATCAATTTCCACAAAAAAAAAAAATTACATAACGCCATCCAAGCGTCATGCGTTAGCCTTAAGTAGGTACATACAGATTAATTTTACGGCGCGTTAGCTACTAACTCTATAAAAGAATTAATTTTACTGCCTAACAATCCACGATGAAGTACATAAGTCAATTACGGAAGCCTAAAGGTACATATTTTAATTACCTACCTACCTACGTACACTTTCGAATTAATTTAGCTTCCACACCAACACAAACAAACCCACGTAGGGATCTGTTAATATATTACGGAAGTTTATACGTGTATAATATATAATAGGCAATGTTTCCTAGTAATTTGTGAGGTATAAAATAATTATACACTTTATGCTACTAAATGCGTGGCAAGGGCGGGCTTATTGCCTTAGGCGATTTCCTCCAGTCAGCCCGATGGACCTACATTTTTACATGGATTCCGAACCATGGAGCAGTGGGTGAAGGTATGCACGTATATTTTTAGGGTTCCGTATATGTCGTACGAGACCCTATTACTAAGCCTATGCCGATGCCGTCTGTCTGTATGTCTGTCCGTCTGCCCGAGGGCTGTATCTCTTGAACCGTAATAGATAGCCCGTTGAGTTCTTTTCTGATTTGAAAAAAAACCGGCCAAGTGGGAGTCGAACTTGCGCACCGAGGGTTCCGTATCGCCATGTCATGGTCAGCGCCACTCACGCCATCTATGGCGTGTTTTATGAAATGCTTCATATTAGTTAAAATTCATGATTAGTTAAAATGCTTCATACTATTTTCGATAGATGGGGCGCATACACTTTTTAGTTTCTTGTATGGGGACCCCCGTGAATTTTAAACTTTTTCTTATTTTTATTATTTGTTGTCATATCGGCAATAATAATAACACATATGCTGTGAAAATTTCAACGGGCTACCTACCTATTACGGTTCAAGAGATACAGCCCTCGGACACACGGACAGACAGAGAGACAGACATACAGGCGGCGTAGGCTTAGTAATAGGGTCCTGTACTAGGGATACGGAACCCTAACAAAATGTACAATCGCGGAAGGGGGCAGTGTTAAGTGGTGGGTAAACATGGGCATACATAACTTCACTTTCATTGTCAATTGTACTCGTTTTGTTATCTATCACTTTCTTTCCTCAAGTGTCGCCATTCGTGACAAACTGCTTTATTGATGTTTATTTGTTTTCTAACGAGCGGTTTATGATAATATTATTATTTAAATAAAATACTTGATGCTTGCGTTTGTAATGAATGCTTCTGAATAGCTGGGCGTAATGAATATCAGTGCGACGGTACTTCACGCCGGACCAAAAGATGTTTTTGTATAAATCGCAGATTATGTCGTCGACGTATGTGGAGCTCGCTTCCCTTCGAAATTCGTTTATGTTTAAAAAGCGTATACTGTTCACTTTCTGGAACGATAAATTACTCGCTATTTATGGATTAGAGCCTAATGTTAGTTTCTCTGTATATTTGTATTCGTGTATATTTGTATTGGGATGTATTTATATATTTTTATCTAAGTATTATTTTGTATAATTTGTTGAAATTATCTACATCATTCTTATTTTGTTCTCTGCCCCTCCACACTCATTCATGATAACCCAAAGGTTGGCTGAAGGAGAACGCCTACGGCGTTAAGTTGTACCTTTTGCAAAAATTTTAAAAGGCAATAAACATATTTTGATTTGATTTTATGTCCTGCTTGGAGTACTAATACCAGCTTGCGCCTCTGGACTCGATCCAGCGTCGAGCCGTGCGACTAGTGAGTGACCCCCAAGTGTCTCGCGATCTAGAACCACTGCAACTTTGTAGGAATGTGTGTTCTATCGCTTATTTCATGGAGAGGCTCGGAGGAGCTGTTTAACGCGATCCCGCCGTCCCCTTCCGGCCTCCGCACCACGCACCTAGCAGGGATTGTATCCCGTATTAAATAGGTATGGACGTCAGACTGTCCAATGCTTATATTATGAGAAACAGCGTCGCCGAGCTCCGCGGGTAGCGAAGGGGACGGCGCGCGCTCTGATTGGGTGGTATCGGGCGGTATCGCGCTCTGATTGGTTGGTAACGAATGGCATTTGTACGTTTATACAAACGTCGTGTTACGCTGGCGCGGGGAAGGTCCGACGTCCTTACCTATTAAATGTTCTTGGCATCCCTATACGCTGGACTCGCCGCGGATGCGTACCAACCGGTTCTGCAGATCTTTCCTCTACAGAACCGGTAAACTCTGTAAGGCTCTCCCTGCCCACATATTTGCACCCAAGTACAGTCTCGGGTCCTTCAAGAGCGGCGTGAATAGGCACCTGCCAGACCGGCATGGCATTCGCAACCCCCGCATACGACAGAACGACCATGGGCGTAGTTAGACACCTTATAGGTGGATCGGCACCACCCATAAGTAGAACGGACGGACGGACAGATAGACAGACAGATAGATGACGTATACTTAGTAATAGGCTTCCGTATCGATAATAAGTAATCTGTGTCGATACGGAACCCCAAAAAATATTTTTAGCTCCACAAACACTTTATAATGTTATCATAAATTTTAAACACTAACATGCGGAGCATAGGCGGACTTGTTTATTGTTTATTGTACCTTACCGTGTGGGCCCGGTACTTTAAAATAATAGCCCCACTGCATCTCTCCCCGTGTATGTCGTAAAAGGCGACTAAGGGATATGACTCCCTTCTTATATTACTAGGTGGTAGGGTTTAATCCGCCCGGGTTGGTACCACCGCACTGAATGAAAGATCGTTCGAAACGTCTATGTAAATAGTTTGTGTTTTCCGTCCAGTTCAGTGTAGCCGGCACGACCGAAGGGAAGCACTGACGGGGCACCAAGTTCACCCGGTGTTATGGGCTGACATCACGGATTTTGTAGGTGATGTAGCCCACCGTCAGTTTCCATAAAAAAAATTGCCAGTACACTGCGCTCAGATTTGTCATATTTACATTGTAGCATTCCGCCAGTTCGATTATCACAGCGAAGAAGTACTGACAAGAAACTTCACTGGAAATTTTTCTCATCCCTTATAGAGATTTATTCCAGTCAAACTTTGCATATTTTAAACGTGCGTAGGTATATTTCAATACACGTAAATAGCGCTTCGGCGTCTTACAAAACATATGGCGACAAGAGCCTATACACAGGTTGTTGTAACGGCCACAACATTAAATTGAGGAAATGATTATTGGGATCAATGGTAACAAAAAAAGTCCAATAAGTTTTTTCTGAATTCCGTTTAAATAAAAGTTACAGTTTTCATACACACTAAATTTAGTGTAAAAGGATCTAATGTTCCGCACGAACGTGGTAACGAAAGGCGCGCGGTGAGTGAGTGAGCAGGGACGAGTGCGCGGAGAGAGGAGATGCGCGGCGGCGGCGCGGCGTGAGTTTTTCGGTCCCGACCGTTCCCCCGCCAGCACCCTCTCCCCGCACGCGTCAAATTACACTAGACGAAAACATAAATTTCAAAAATTGATATCTCCAAAACTAGACACTTTAGAGAAAAACTTCGTTTACGTTTTTATCTCGGAAAAAACATGCGTATTGCGCTGGCGAACTTAATGTACTGGCCGTTACAACATCCCGTATTTACAACATGTGCCGAACTATAAATTGAAAGATAAGTTTGTAATATATGTTTATAGTGATATGCTAGAATTTGATGTCGGAACACTAGCGAAAGTCGATGTAATACTTTCGGTCCGCTAAAGCAATTTGAATGAGATTTTCTGATACAAATTGAGTTAGACATTAGACAATTTGAGCGTTGGTCGGATAGTAAAAGCATTCGCAGTGCGTACGCCGGAACGGCATTAATCAGGCCGTGAATTTTATTTTCCATGGCTTTGAGACGACCGGTACAACGCATTATTTATTAATATGTATTACAAAAAAAAAAAAAACGGTCGAGTGCGAGTCGGACTCGCGCAACGAGATTTACTCGTACATACAGAAAAGATTTCTAAAAATTGTCAATTTAGTTTTAGTATCATACATAGTCTACAAACGCAGTATTTCATAAAGCAAAGTAAC
The DNA here is from genome assembly GCA_946902875.1 of Nematopogon swammerdamellus. Lineage (NCBI taxonomy): Eukaryota > Metazoa > Arthropoda > Insecta > Lepidoptera > Adelidae > Nematopogon > Nematopogon swammerdamellus. The sequence goes on from OX336359.1 coordinate 13,908,704, forward strand.
TTACTCCATGACCATCCCTTAAAGACTAGAACGATAAAAAAGGTATGGACGCCGGACTGTCAAATGCTTATATGAGAACTAGCGTCGCCGAGTTGCGGGGAGCGGAGTGTACTTACCGATGATAAGATATTCCACTTTTGTGCACACTAAACTTGGCTGTAGTGTTTTTACACGTAAACACAGAGCATGCGGGCATTTTAAACAGGTTTTTGCGAACGCAGCCGATGACAGACTGACGGGCCAGCGCGCGACCGTCCAATGAAACAAGTATTATCGTGTTACGCTGGCGAGGATAGGGTTCGGGGTCCATACCTTTTTTATCGTTCTAGCGTACATATTTATTATTAGTAGATATTGATGAAAACAATAAAACAGTTGAGTGATTTTGAAATATGTCTGTATCATCATAATTAACATATTAAAATAGATAAAATAGATAAGTTTAAGTACCGTGTGGGCCCGGTACTTAAAAAGAATAGCCCCACTGCATCTCTCCCCGTGCATGTCGTAAAAGGCGACTAAGGGATAAGGACAAGATGCCGTGCTAAAGGGCGACGGGGTCGCCACCTCTCACCTTGGCACGGTACTTCCACCGAGTCATGCAGCAGGTGGGTCTTTGTGCCTTACTTGCTGCTTGATCGATTGAATCTTGTTCGAATACTTTGCGAAACGTGGCGGTCGGTGTTGCGCTGTAATTTACCAGAGTTCTTGCAGCACAACACCGATTACTCTGCTTACCCCGATTGTCGGGATTCAGCGTGTGTGATATGTATGTATGTATAAAAAAGTTATATTTCAATAAATAGAAGTTCTTATTTTACATTGTAACCAGCACGATCAAAGGGAAGCACTGACATGGCCCCTAGTTAATTTGGTTAAATACAAACATTGCACTGAACTAAAAAGAAAATTATATTAGCGTTATCGTGCTTTAGCCTCTCCTATTCTACATACATACATACATAGCGTCACGCCTGTTTCCCGGTGGGGTAGGCAGAGACAACGGATCTCCTATTATTTGGACAAATAAAATTATGTCAATCGGAGTTGGTCTATTTTTATCAAATTAATTAATAATTTGACCTTCATTAGTTTAGTGGTGTGGAACTAACAAAAAATTCTCACGAAGCCGAAACAACACACCTGTGTGTTTTATTATTTAAGCTCAGATTAAGTTAAGTTTCAAGTTTAAAATTAGATTTAAGATCAAACCTTGCAACTTTTTGTACCGTGTGGGGCCGGTACTTAAAAAGAGTAGCCCCACTGAATCTCTCCCGGTCGCATGTCGTATAAGTCGACTTAGGGATAAGGAAATTCGTCAGTCTCGGTAGCTCAGTAGTGCGGTCAGTCGACTGTTGTTATGCAATGCTGAGCGCGGTCAGTACTTAGATGGGTGACCGCTCGACCGTTGGAGGCTGACCGTGGTTCGGATTCCACGTTAAACTGTACGCTCCTTCCCTTCTTACCTTACTTGGTGGTAGGGTTTATCCCGGCCGGTTTGGTACCACCGCACTGAGCGAAACGTCGCTCGGTCGAAACGGCTATGTAAATAGTTCGTGTTTTTCCTCCACTTCAGTGTAGCCGACATGAAATTAAGGGATGCACTGACATGGCACCTAGTTCACACCGGTGTTATTGGCTGACATCACGGATGTTGTAGGTGATTTAGCCAGCCGTGTCAGTCTCCATAAAAAAACTTGATCAAACTTTTTCTCTATATTATTTTTATCTACACTTCTACACTAATCCTTATCCTTACCTATAATAAAATCCAACGTCTGCTTTCTGTCTGAGTGTCTGTCTGTCCGCAACTCGAGAACCACTGAACCGATTTTAATAAAACAAAATTCTAGGGATAGCTTGATTCTTCCCATCAACTATAGGCTACTTACTATCACGCTAAATGGCTTATAAGGTTAGCAGTGAAGTGAAATATGAGAGCGGGCGGAGCCGCGGGCACAGCTTGTTCATACAATATTGAGCAAACAAGCATGAACGAACAATCAGTACGTAGTCCAACTTTAATTGACTTTAGTTTTTTTTTTATGGAAACTGACACGGTAGGCTACATCACCTACAACGTCCGTGATGTCAGCCCATAACACCGGGTGAACTAGGTGCCATGTCAGTGCTTCCCCCTTTGATCGTGCCGGCTACACTGAACTGGTCGTAAAACACAAACTAGCCGTTTCGACCGACGTTTCATTCCGTGCGGTGGTATCAACCCGGGCGGGTTAAACCCTAACACCAAGTAAGATTAGGAGGGAAGGGATCTACAGTTTTACGAGGAATCCGAACCTCGGTCAGCCTCCAACGGTCAGCGGTCACCCATCCAAATACTGAACGCATCCAGCGTTGCTTAACATTCAATAGCGACAGTTGACTGTCTGTCTGCACCACTGAGCTATCGAGGCTGACAATGATATTTTCCTGTTGGTAACACTATCCGCTCTGTAAATATTGTATGAACATTTTCGCTTATAGTTTTTTTTTTATTGAAGGCGCGACATAGTTATGACGCCGAGCCACCCATAATGTGTCTAACGATGCCCATGGACATTCGGTCGTATGCGGGGGTTGCGAATGCCATTTCGGCCTGACAGGTGCCCATTCACGCCCCTCTTGAAGGACCCGAGACTATACTTGGTGGGAAATATGTATGTTCCTCCATATGCTTGCTATGTAGTAACAATCCTTACCTATAATAAAATCCAACGTCTGCTTTCTGTCTGAGTGTCTGAGTGTATGTCTGTCTGTCCGCTTATAACTCGAGAACCACTGAACAGATTTTAATAAAAAAAAATTCTACGGATAGCTTGATTCTTCCCATCAACTATAGGCTACTTACTATCACGCTAAATGGCTTATGAGGTTAGCAGTGAAGTGAAATATGAGAGCGGGCGGAGCCGCGGGCACAGCTTGTGTAATATATAAATATAAATAAATTACTAAATAAAATCGTAAATGCAAAAAAGTCTGTACATTGAATTAAAAAAAAACCAATTAGGGTGTCTTAAAATGAGAAACTGAACATGTTAGTTATAGTCCGGCCGCTGAGAGAATGCGTTCCTGACGTCTGTCAGTTGGTAACAGTAATGTCAGTATGGATTAGGTACCTAAAAAGTGCGACAAGCTTGTCAAAATAGTACGAAACCGTATAAACAATAGAAAAATGGTCATAATTATCTTAGTTCGAACGTGCAGTTGCAGGAGTGAGTAATCAAAACTTGTAAAATGAATGATGAAATGACCCACTGACAGACGTCAGGAACGCATTCTCTCAGCGGCCGGACTATAATAATATAATCGGTCCAGGGACAGACGAGCCGGAAGGAATTGCAGCGTTGCCGGGAGCCACCAATGACGTCGCGTCGGTTCAAAATTAATTTTATTCATAATATCACTTCCAAAATGTGGTAATTAGTATTTAACGAGCCGGAATATGAGTCAGATTTTGCAATTACTAAATATTCAAACAATGCGAACCTTTCCTCTGCAATTTAGTTAATGCTTCTGATGAAATGGACGCATAGTGGATAGTTGAACGTGACACGTGCGTAGGTACAGCGTGATACATACATGTAAGCGAATTAATTTTTGGAACGAAAGTTCCTTATTGCGTGTTACACTCCTATACAGGATGTATCAGGATAGGTTTTTGAAAATTCAGGGTTCGAAAGAGGCCCATATTTGAAGACGAAAAGCTCTGAAACTTTTTCCCAGATTCGATCATTTTACAGTACTTTTTGGTGAAAATCTATTCTTCAAGATTTGGTGGATGGTTAACGTCCGCCTTTATTAAATAAAAAATAAATTCTAACTCATGAATAAAAATGGGTAGGTTGCATACATAACTAGTACAACTGAACTGCGTGTAGGTAAATTCCAAACACTGAAAGTTCTATGACCTCAAAAGAAAAAGAGGACTGAATTAGTTCACTGCACTCTCCAGTCTCACTGTCCATCGAGTTTGTATTACAATTTCCAACTTTTGTATGACCAAAAAAACAACGGAATTTCGATTTGAGTGATAAGGATTTTTTTCTTCTAATAATGAGTACTTTCTATTCCTGAAGTTTCTTAAACCTATCCTGATACACCCTGTATATATATGACCAGACAAGAATGAGAGCTAGGCCGAAAAAAGCGTAAGACTTCGACCGTCACGACACTTTTGCTGTAGTATGTGAGTATGTGTGTTTGTGTGTTTACAATCGTATGCCAATGTATAGATATATTACTACAGTACTAGACGTCATTTTTAGGGTTCCGTATCCGTCGTACGGGACCCTATTACTAAGCCTACGCGGACGGACGGACAGACAGACATTGTAGGCTTAGTAATAGGCTTCTCTAAAAAGGTAATATCAAGTGTGGTAATCTAAAGAGTTAATAAGTTGAAAAATTAAATAACATTTAATAATCCTGGCATCCCGGGGATGACGCCTCTTGAAGAAATTTTTAATTTATAAGTTACTTTTTAGTTATAGTTTTTTTAATTAGTTATATTTGTAGGTAATTTTATTTGATAGGTAGTTATAGTTTATTTGATTATTTAAATTTTAATTAATAATAAATCTGTCTATTAGTAATGTTAACATGAGTTTAATAAATGGATTAATCAATAAAAGTTTAATTCATTATTACTACTTTTTGAACGACGTATTATTTCATCAAAGATATTTCCGAATCATGCTCTGTACTAACTCAATTACGCATTCTAACACACATGCAACTGACTGGTAACTTAACACGCGAAATTAGCATAACAAACGCACCGTGTGTTAGCATTGGAAATCCGTATAGGCTTCATAATAGCTAAGAAATTGGAACACTCCTTGAATATTCAACGATATGAAACTGGTGTGAAGTTTGGGAAATATCTTTATGTTTACATTTAGGGAAAGATATTTTTGATGGCCTGTCATGAATGCGAAATTCTGACATTAAATTGTTTTAGTGTAGAATACGGGTTATTGAAGTGGTTATAGGGTGGCATAATGGTGATTCAAGAAACGGAAATGGCGAATGAAACTGTATATTTTCATGTACATCGTCAGTTTGTGTTACCGTGTGGGGCCAGTACTTAAAAATAATAGCCCCACTGCATCTATCCCCGTGCATGTCGTAAAAGGCGACTAAGGGATAAGGACAAGGTGCCGTGCTAAATGGCGACAGTCTAACCACCTCTCACCTTGGCACGGCCCTTCCACCGAGTCATGCAGCAGGTGGGTCTTCGTGCCTTATTTGTGCGGTCGGTCGACTGTTATTAAGCAACGCTGAACGCGTTCAGTACTTGGATGGGTGACCGCTCGACCGTTGGAGGCTGACCGTGGTTCGGATTCCACTTTAAACTGTAGGTCCCTTCCCTTCTTACCTTACTAGGTGGTAGGGTTTATCCCGGCCGGGTTGGTACTACCGCACTGAGCGATACGTCGGTCGAAACGGCTATGTAAATAGTTCGTGTTTCAGAAGCTCGATTCTGCTAATTGCACAATTTTCAAACATACTTCGTGTGTTGTGTTTGACTCAAACATAACACGAGTAAGTTTGGACGTGGTTTCCACATGATGCTATTCTGCTATTTACAAAACACTGTCTATAGTAACAGGAGGCGGAGCTTAGGTGAAGGTTTGTCATTGCGTCGCCTAACGCGAAAAATTCTGACAATAACGTTGACTAAAGTTTTTTCTTTTAAATCCTTACCAATAAAAATAATAAATTATGCGTAATAGGTGCATAAAAATATGCAAGAATTAATTATTGTAACAATCATTCATAATTAAACGAGTTATACATTTATTTTGTTCAAATTGAATGTAAATGTTTACTGATTTTCGTCGCTTGGCGACACGCTCTTATATGTGATACCATTTTACAAATCCCTCTTAGTTGGGGATTTATTTGCTAGAAAGAATAATTTTTACAAAATGTTATATAATTATTATTACATAGATATAAAATATAATATGCATGTAAGTAAGTGATATTACAATTAACATAATTTCACTGAAATAATCTGAATAGTAGGTACGTTAACATAATTTATTTAGAAGCAAAAAAGGCAAACATGAATAATTAATAATTACCTTTTTTATTAGATTTGCATTAATTTTGTGTTTTATTACTTTCAGTTAAATATAATAATATGTAAAATTAATATAACATTTTAAAAACGTAAAAAAAAGGATATTTAATAATAAATAGTAAATAATAAATAATAAATAATAAATAATAAATAATAAATAATAAATAATAAATATTAAATAATAAATAATAAATACTAAATACTAAATAATAAATAATAAATAATAAATAATAAATAATAAATAAATAATAAATAAATAATAAATAATAAATAATAAATAATAAATAATAAATAATAAATAATAAATAATAAATAATAAATAATAAATAATAAATAATAAATAATAAATAATAAATAATAAATAATAAATAATAAATAATAAATAATAAATAAATAAATAAATAAATAATAAATAAAAAATCATCGGTACGTCGAGAGGGTTTGACGTCTCTCTCAGTTTTCTCTTGGCGATCCCTGTCTCCTCATTCTCATTTCTAGATAGCCTTCTGCCATTTTCGAAACTTTCACAACCAACAATTTAAACTTAAACCCAAAACTCAAAACAAAACACTCGAAATCACCTCAAAAATAATATGTTTTCACCAAAACACATCGTTACTTTGAAGCAGACGGCGTATTAGTGTTTCACAAACATAACATAACATATCACGCGCGTTTGCTCTAACTTAGCGAGTAGAATAGCATTTTGGCGAAACGTGCGGTTTTGACAAAACACAAACGTAACACAGGCAGTAATTTCATAGCAGAATCGAGCTTCAGTTCAGTTGTAACCGACATGAAATGAAGGGAAGCACTGACATGGCACCTAGTTCACCCAGTTTTATGGGCTGACATCACGGATATTGTAGGTGATATAGCCAAACGTGTCAGTTTCCATAAAAAAAATGAAGCTTTTATTTAACAAGTATGTTGTGACAAGATTGTGCAGGTTGTACTAGCAGTTTGGTCCGCGATTGTACCTCGGTTTGGAATCCGATAGTAACCCCTACCGGATGTCGCTGTTATTTATTGGACGTCACTGCGAGTCGAGCGCTCAAATTCCACTTCGAATGTTAACTAACATGTCCGATATACTATAGGTAACTAGGCGGTATAATGAATAACGCGTTGGTCTCTCGCGCGAGTGGTATGAGATTCGAAACCCAAGTGAACTGACCGAAAAAAAAATCCGAAAATTTTAATTGAACCGATTATTACTCCTGTGATAAGATAGCATGGGATGAGATGATATGAGATGAGTTAAGAAACTTTTTTTATTTTACACAATACACAGTAGGCATCTTTTTTTATTGAAAGCACGACATGTGGCACCAAGCCACCCATAAGGATAGACATTCGGCCGTATGTGGGGTTGCAAGTGGCATGCCGGTCTAGCAGGTGCCTTTTTGATGCCCCTCTTAAAGGACCCGAAACTGTACTTGGGGAGATATATATGGGCAGGGAGAGCGTTCCAGAGTTTACCGGTTGCATACCTACATACATAACTCACACTGTATCCTGAAAATCGGGGTAAGCAGAATAATCGGTTTTGTTCTGATTTACCTCTCCGTCCACTTGGCTCCCCTCATTAGGATCCCCTGGGGGATCCATGTGAACTTTTTGTCCAAACGGATCCCATGACGGGTTGGGTGATTTATTTGGATTTTTTTGTCCAAACGGATCCCCTGATCGCAGATAATTTACTGATATCTTTATCACTATTAATGTACTGTATCCAAACCATTAAGTACAGACATTCTCTACAGCACAATACCGACCGCCACGTTTAGCAAAGTATTCAGACCCATTTTTATTTTTATGGGAAGCACGACTTATGGCGCGCGGCGCGCCAGACTAACGCAGAGGTGTAGTCCGACGGCGCCCACGGGCATTCGGATATTTACGGGCGCTGCGAATACCATGTCGGCTGGCTGCACCTTCACATTATGTTTGAAGGACACCAGACTGTAAATTAGAGGAAAGGATGCAGGTGGGAGTGCATTCCACATGTTGGCAACCCTGCAAATAAAGTATTTACAGGATCGATTTCACCTTAGTGGGGGGATATCGACAGTGTGTGGATGCATTCCCAACCTGTTGCGCGTGGAACGATGGTAGAATGGGGATGGAGGGATCGCATCGTGCAGCTCCTTGGTACGCTATCCGCTGCGCGTTTCGGTGGACGGATCGTTCCAAGGGGAGTGGTGCCTAGCCTGTCGCCCTTTAGCACGGCATCTTGTGATTATCCCTTAGTCGCCTTTTACGACATGAACGGGGAGACATGCAGTGGGGCAATTTTTTTAAGTGCCTATATCGGTCCCAGACGGCACATGGTATGTAGGAAACATTCCGAAACAAATTTAAATGAGTGACCATAGAATTTTTTTTTATTTATTTATTCGTCACTTTTCGGGACAGGCAAAACTAATATAAAGTTTTCTGTTGTACTTCTAAGGTCTGTTATTTTCTCCTCGTATTGTGAGAATCTCAAAAATATACATACATACATACATAGCGTCACGCCTGTTTCCCGGTGGGGTAGGCAGAGATAACGGATCTCCACGTGCCACGATCCTGACACACCTCTGCCGCCTCTTCCACTCCCATAATGTTCTTCATGCATGCTCGTCGGTTACGGGTACTAAGCACTTGCCCCTTTTTGAGCACAAAAATATATACTTTTTATTTACGACGCCGCCGCGGCAAAGAAGCCTGCTCAGCCTCCATCTTTATTCGGACCATAGAAAAGTGATTTGGTGACTTTGGTGAGTGACCATAGTGAAGTGATTCACTGTCGCTACACGCTCCGCCAACATTCAACATTGACCTTCGCTGAACTCGGTCGTGGGAAAGATTCACCTTGAAGAAAGTGGGTATTGAGTTTGCGGTTAAGATGTTTCGTTTATGATCGAATTGTAATTATTTTTTGTTTTAATGCTCTGAATTTCTTCAACGAACTTTTTTTATTAAAATCAGCAAATTAAATAAATTCAAAATTTACGCCAGTCCAAAAAGGGTCATAAAAGGCGATTTCAATGCCTAACGGCTTTCTTTACCTTTGGGATATGGGGGCGGGCAATGCAACCATAGAAAGGATATTAATAAAAATAAAATAAATGTAAAAAATAAATAAGTGTATTATATTATATTATATTATATATTGTAGTAATATATTTTTGTCAGCCTCGGTAGCTCAGTGGTGCGGTTGGTCGAGCGCGGTCAGTAGGTACTTGGATGGGTAACCGCTCGACCATTGGAGGCTGACCGTGGTTTCTGATTTCACGTAAAACTGTAGGTCCCTTCCCTTCTTACCATCCTAGTTGGTAGGATTTAACCCGTCCGGGTTGGCACCACCGCACTGAATGAAAGGTCGGTTGAATCGGCTATTTAAATAGGTAGTTTTTTCCATCCAGATCAGTGTAGCCGACACGACTGAAGGGAAGCACTGATATTGCACCTAGTTCAGGAAGCTGTTATGGGCTGACATCACGGATGTAGTAGGTGAGGTAGTCAACTAACCGTGTCAGTTTCCATAAAAAAATGTTTATTGCACTTTCCTCCAGTTCTCAGTTCCTTTGGGTTATCATGAATGAGTGTGGAGTGGCCGAGAATAAAATAAATATGATGTAGATTTACAATTAAAAACATACTTATAACGTAAATACAATTAAATATATACAGGGTGTCCCAGAAACCGACGATAATCCTTTGACAGGAGATAGGGCTGCTAATTACCTCTCAGAATATCTAATTTTAGGTTTAGTAAAAATGGCTTAGTTTTTGAGATATTGTCATTTTTGTAAAAATCCAAAATTTTCTCCCTCAGCTCATTTTTTTAAATGCCACAAGTACAAATGTAAGATTTTCTTAAATCTAGTTTTTGTCAAATATTGCTGAAAAGTAAGGCTTTCACATGGTATAATTTATTTTTTCATGTTCAATCCTGTTTAGCTGAAAAACGACTTAAGAGCCACATGTTAAAATTTTTTCAGCTTAATCCCTTAAGTGATGTACCATTTTAAAAACTACATTAGATGGGCGTATTTTTATTGCGTAGTGCCACTTTAGTATAATTATTTTTTTTATCACCGCGACGGACCAAACTCAAGGGATTAAGCTGAAAAAATTTTAACATGTTTTTTTTTTTTTTTTTTTATTGACAGCGCGACATATGGCTTCGAGCCACCCATAAGTTGTCTAACGACGCCCATGGACATTCGGTCGTATGCGGGGGTTGCGAATGCCATGCCGGCCTGACAGGTGCCCATTCACGCCCCTCTTGAAGGATCCGAGACTGTACTTGGGGGGAAAGATATGGGCAGGGAGAGCGTTCCAGAGTTTACCGGTTCTGTAGAGGATGTGCCTCTTAAGTCATTTTTCAGCTAAACAGAATTAAACATGAAAAAATAAATTATACCTTACTTTTCAGGAATATTTGACAAAAACTAGATTTAAGAAAATCTTACATTTGTACTTGTGGCATTTAAAAAAATGAGCTAAGGGAGAAAATTTTGGATTTTTACAAAAATGACAATATCTCAAAAACTAAGCCATTTTTACTAAACCTAAAATAAGATATTCTGAGAGATAATTAGCAGCCCTATCTCCTGTCAAAGGATTATCGTCGGTTTTTGGGACACCCTGTATATATACATACAAATATGTACACGAATAAAATATACAGAGAAATCTAACATTAGACTCTAACTAATCCATTTATGGCGAGTAATTTTAAGGTCGCAGAAAGTGAGCCAGAATACATCAGTCACATCTGGGAACGCAGCCCCAATATCTACTAGCGTCCTTGGACTCGATACAGCCGAGCGCCGAGCGCCGAGCCAACCGTCTTGCTGTTGGTGACGCGAAACTTGCAGATGGTCTAGACCAGTGGTGCCCATACTTTTTTCTATGAAGATCTACCTACAAAAAATTAAAGGTTGTGAAATCGACAGTTGTACCAAAGGTTTTCGTTCTTAAATAATTTGTTGTAATTTTTGTTTGAATTAAAAACTATGCTCATTAGGCATTATTCTTTTCATTACATATGCTTTATATTTGTTACTATTGCGGTCCTTGTGGAAGACGACATTACCTGGAAAATGTTAAGTCACATCAAATATGATGAATTCTTCTATGTTTCTACGAGTCACTTCTTGCTCTACATATTTTAAGCGATCGACCTAAAAGCCTCTTGCGATCGACCGTTTGGGCACCACTGGTCTAGACTAGAATAATGTAAATAGCCGTTTCAACCGAATCTAGCTACAGTCTCTGAGTCACAGACGTTTTGTGAGTTCGCCTAACCCTAATCTGTTCTATAGCAATATTATTATTAGTACTAGCTTTTGCCCGTGGCTTCGCTCGTATGAAATTCGTATTTAAAAAGAAGAAAGTAAGTAAGCCCGCTACTGTGCCTTTATTGCGGCGCGCGGAAAAATTCGGTTTTTATGAGAGCCACATCTTAGCGTAACCGAAACTGAATTTTATTTAGCCTGTGTCCCGTATAGTAAAATGTGCATGTACTAAGTTTCATTCGGATGATCGGTTTAAGAGTTATGTAGGAACAAACATATATACATACAGAAAATATTTTTTTTAAATCGTCAATTTAGTTTTAAAATCATCAATAGAGTGTACAAACGAAGATAAAACACAGTAACTTACTCCATGACCATCACTTACGATAATTATTAGTACGAGTATGATGATGATAAGAATAGAATAGAATAGAATAGCGTTTATTTCCTCTTCACATTAGTAACACAGTAGGTACATTATACATATGGGCTAGGAGGAAAAGGGAGCCAGCTCAGCTTGTATGCCGCGGCTCCCTCGCGATGAGAGCGCCGCAGCGCTGATCTTCCGCTGATCACAACTCACGTAAGCATACAACATTGCAAAATAGCGTCAGCTATCACCACTTAAAATCATTTAACAACAACTCGCACATAAGGCACATTAAAACACGTAATGACATTTATAAGGACATTATGATGATGATTGATGTATCCGCACAACGCGCACTGGGAAGGGATTGCATCCCTATACGCTGGACTTACCGCGGACGCGTACCAATCGCTTCTGCAGATCTTTTCTCCACAGAACCGGTAAACTCTGGAGCGCTCTCCCTGCCCACATATTTCCACCCCGCAAGTATAATCTCGGGTCCTTCAAGAGAGACTTTCTGTCAGGCCGGCATGGTATTCGAAACCCCCGTGTACGACGAATTTCGCCGGACGTCGTTAGACACCTTATTGGCTGGATCGAGCTGTCGCCCAATCATCCACTGACCGCGCCCAGGTGTGCTTTTATGATCCGACCGGCAGTCGGCCGACCGCACCACTGAGCTACCGAGACTGAAATATTTTAATAAGATTGATTCTTCACAACATGAAGAATCAATCTTTGTACCACAATATAATACGTCGCTCTGTAGCGACGCTTTCAGACAAATTATTTTCACACCATAACCCTGCTTTACTCACAACGGTTCATTCTTACAATATTCAGCGTTTTAACCGCGCTCACATTCGATCCAGAGTTTGATTGGAATCGTAAACGCGATCGAAAGTGAATCGAACGCGTTTCTTTTTTTTTTTCGAACGCTTCGTCCGTTTGCTTTTTATATTCGTATTTGGAACTTTCCATTTCGACCAGTCGGACGGGTCACGGCACGCGGCCGCCATCTTGAAAAAGCGTAATAAACCGTTTGCGGCGTTGTGATCTATTTGTGTATTAACTAACACCTGTTATTTTTATTAACACAGTTATTTTTGTTTAATTACTCAATGTTTAATTATTAATTAATTTTTTGCGTAAAAATGAATGCTGCTAACCAACATTCGTTCGACGTTCATAACAGTAGGAATGAACGAAATAATTACCTACTTATTACCAGCGCAGACAGAAAAAATAATTATCTTTATCATCTAAGCCTACCAATAACTATCTTGTTTAGATAAATTATGGTACCGTACCGTTTAAGTACCTTGTCGGGCCGGTAGTTAAAAAGAATAGCCCCACTGCATCTCTCCCCGTGCATGTAGTAAAAGGCGACTACTAAAAGGGATATTAGGACAAGATGCCGTGCTAAAGGGCGATAGCATAGCCATCTCTCACTTTGGCACAGTCCTTCCACCAAGTCACGCAGCAGGTGGGTCTTCGTGCCTTACTTGCTGCTTGATTGATCTTGTCCGAATACTTCGCTAAACGTGGTGGTCGGTGTTGTGTTGTAATTTACAAGAGTACTTGCAACAGAACACCGATTACTGTTTACCCTGATTGTCGGGATACATCGTGTGGATACTGACCGCGCCCAGGTGTGCTTAAGATCGCGAACGGCTGTCGATCGATCGCACCACCTATCTACCCAGGCTGACAATTCAGATACAATGGGGCTGATATATAATAAAAGGTTTCTACATATATGCCGGAAGTGAGTATCGAGATATCTTGAAAAACCGCAAAGTAAACAACTTTTACAAATTGTAATAATATTAGTCATTCGTTATTTTAATTACTGTAATTAAATGTAAATAAGTAGTAATGTCCGCCTACAGTAACGTCTCTATCTTAATAAGAATATGTACAGGCTGTATTTTTGTTGCATGAAAATAAATTTAATTTAAATCAATAATTTCATATTTATGCTAGAGGTATTACTTAGTGCAGTTTGCACTTATGGCTATACTAAAGATCAGCGGATGACCGAGTGGTCTGAGTATCGCCTGTTCTTGCGGAAGGTTCGAGGTTCGAATCTGGTCGGGGTGCACCAATGTGTTTTTTTATTAAACAGATTTACGTGGTTTACCTTTTTGCCCCATGGTTCGGATTCTGTGTAAACTGTAGGTTCACTGGGTTTACTGGAAGAAACTCCCCAAGGCAATAAGTCCACCTTTGCCACACAATTAGTGGCATAATGTGTAATATTATATGTTTTTATGTAATCCGATATCGATGGCTGAGTCAAAGGGGACAAAGCATATGCTCTGACCAGCCAATATCACCTCTGAGACGGTAGGTGCCATACCGGAGACCGCCCTTTGAATTCACGGTTATACTGGACTAGAGAAGAACACAGCAGAGGCTGCTATGCGGCTATCTTACATCCAGTACGTGGTACCAACCCAGTCGGCTACAATTTGAGACACCTAGTAAGGGGAAAGGAAAGGGACGTACGGTTTTACACCGGTTCCGAACGCTGAAACAGCAGGTGTAGGTACGCGCGTACATTTTTCAGTCCGAAAAGACTCATTGGTGCATGTCGGCCGGAATCGAACCTCAGACCTTGATATCAAGAGTTCAAGCAAAGACCGCGCTAATCGCCGTTATTTTACTAAAATGTATTAAATATTTTGCATCACCTGTGTACTTCATTACTTCACGTCATGCCAAACGACACTGGTGGTAATTGGCATATGGCATAGAATTTGTGCCTACGTAGGTGGATGAGACACGAGCATAGACTCGTAAGTATTTCAGAGAGAAAGGGCGTATAAATCTTTAAGAGGCGAATTAATTATGGGCGAGTAATTAACTGATCAGCATAATTAATTAATTCCGTATAGCACAAGCTTTAGTTGTGGGCTAGCAGAATGAATGTACCTACAACTTTAATTATTTTATTGTACGGTTCATTCAGTAATTATTACACTTACTTACATAGCGTCACGCCTGTTTCCCGGTGGGGTAGGCAGAGACAACGGATCTCCACGTGCCACGATCCTGACACACCTCTGTCGCCTCTTCCACTCCCATAATGTTCTTCATGCATGCTCGTCGGTTACGGGTGGGTACTACGCTCTTGCCCTTTTTTGAGCAGATGCCCGATCTGGTCCAGGTAAGTGCGTCTAGGGCGACCCTTCCCGACTCTTCCACTCACATTTGCTTTATAAATTTCTTTCGTTATTCTCCTATCATCCATTCTTCCAACATGACCAAACCACCGAAGCATGCCTTTCTCAATCCTTGTCACTATATCTTCTTTCAGCCCATAGTAATTATTATTGTGTGATATTTAATTAACCAGTTTAATGGTTTTGCATAGATACAGAATAAGCAAGGTTGAAATTTGAAAATTTAATTTATTTAAAACCAAAAGATACTATTTAAATAAAATTAACCAATAATTATAACTAATTAAAAATCGGCCAAGTGCGAGTCGGACTAGCGCACCGAGGGTTCCGTACCACCGTTTTGGGAGAAAAAACCAAAACATTGTAGAAAAACATAAAAATAAATATGTATAGTAGATATAATTTATAAGAGATCGTTTATTCAAGAATAACACAATATTTACCAAACATTTACAATTTTACCTAAAATTAAGCAATTAATTAAAATAAATAAGATGTCAGCCCATAACACCGTGTGAACTAGGTGCCATGTGAGTGTTTCCCTTCATTTCATGTCGGCTACACTTAACTGGACGGAAAACACTAATCACATAGCCGTTTCGACCGACGTTTCATTCAGTGCGGTGGTGCCAACCCGGGCGGGATAAACCCTACCACCTAGTAAGGTAAGAACGGAAGAGACCTACAGTTTTACGTGGAATTTGAACCACGGTCAGCCTCCAACACGGTCGAGCGGTCACCCATCCAAATACTGACCGCGCTCAGGGTTGCTTAACAACAGTCGACCGACCGCACCAACGAGCTACCGAGGCTGACAAATATATAGGTATATAGGTATACCATTTATAGATTTTATTTAAGTTTAGTTTTACTTTAATTTTAATTTAATTAATTTGTTTTTTATGTACTATGAGCACTTGTAATCTTTTCAATAATGAAGAATATTCTTTTCAAATAGATTGCTATCATTTTATTCGTACCGTGTGGGGCCGGTACTTAAAAAGAATAGCCCCTCTGCATCTCTCCCCGTCGCATGTCGTAAAAGTCGACTAAGGGATCGTCAACCTCGGCAGCTCAGTGGTGCGGTCAGTTATTGGATTGCCCGACCGTTGGAGGCAGACCGTGGTTCGGATTCCACGTTAAACTGTAGGTCCCTTCCCTTCTTACCTTACTGGGTGGTAGGGTTTATCCCGGCCGGGTTGGTACCACCGCACTGAGCGAAACGTCGGTCGAAACGGCTATGTAAATAGTTCGTGTTTTCCGTCCAGTTCAGTGTAGCCGGCGCGAAATGAAGGGAAGCACTGACATAGCACCTAGTTCACCCGGTGTTATGGGCTGACATCACGAATGTTGTAGGTGATGTAGCGAACCGTGTCAGTTTCCATAAAAAAAAAAAAAAAAAATTTTTTTTAGTAAAATATATAGTATACATACATTTCTACATAAATAATTGTAAGATCACGATCGTGAACGCGACTAGTCATTTCGCCCTTGAACTTGTGAGTGAAAGTATCTGTGGGCTGATGCCGTCTCGGCGTTGTCATTATTACAATGCCTAGCAAGCACACTGTGTGGAGCCGGTACTTAATAAGAATAGCCCCACTGCGTCTCTCCCCGTGCATGTCGTAAAAAGCGACTAAGGGATAAAGACAAGATGCCGTACTAAAGGGCGACTGGCTAGCCACCACTCACCTTGGCGCGGTCTTTCCACCGAGTATTTTTTTTTTTTTTTTATGAAAACTGACACGGTTGGCTACATCACCTACAACGTCCGTGATGTCAGCCCATAACACCGGGTGAACTAGGTGCCATGTCAATGCTTCTCCCTTTGATCGTGCCGGCTACACAGTCATGCAGCAGGTGGGCCTTCGTGCCTTACTTGCTGCCTGATAATCACTCGTATCTCGTACGAATACTTTTCTAAAACGTGGCGATCGGTCTTGTGCTGTTGTAATTTACCAGAGCGCTCGCAGCACAACACCGATTACTCTGCTTACCCTGATTGTCGGGATATGGCGTGTGGTGTGTGTATATAGCGAGCACTCAATTCAGTATTCATTGTCGGTTATCCTATATATCGGTGCACGCGGCTCCGCTCGCTGTTAAGTCGGTTTCATAGCAAATCCGGTCTCAATCGAATTTCGCCGAATTTTCTCGGAATGTGCTTGCTTTCGACCCCACTGCTCAGCTCACATGTACACATGTACACAAATAATAGGCCCACTGCATCTCTCTCCGTGCATGTCATAAAAGACAAAATGGCGTGCTATAGTAGGATTGTCAACTCTCAACTTGTCCTAATATTATGCTAAACGTTGTGGGCGGTGTTGTGCTGTAATTCACCTGAGTTCTTGCAACATTAACACCGATTACTCTGATTACGCCAATCATAGATAAATCCTGATGTAATGACATGTTTGTATGGGACAATTTTTTAACGAACAAGTCTGTGTCCAGAAATTGTATTTAGTACTACGAGATGTTTCAAAATTTACTTGACGATGAATATAGATCGACGAAATGATTTTTTTATTGAGGCTGATATAGTAGGTAGGCACACCATGCATTAAAAAAAATTCAATCCAGTTCAGTGTAGCCGGACAAGAATTTTATTTATGGTACTGACATAGCACTATATTTCACCAGAATGGATTTAAATGAAAGGTTTTTATGTATGTAAATATCCGAAACTCCGGCGAAGGAAAACGCCGAACACTGGTGAAGTGATGTTTAAATAAGATTGACTTGAAGAAATTATTCTATACAGTGTGGTCACTTTCTTTACTACAGACAATAAAATTCGAATGAAAATAATAAATTCATTAGGAAACAAAATGTTTGAATAAACAATAAGCAATATTTTTTTCTCTTGAAAGTCTTAACATGAAATAGGCTTTACAAAACAAAATGTATTTAATTAATATAAGAAAAATGTGTAAATATAAAAATTATGACTCTTTACTCAGTTATTCTAGTTTTAAAACAACTTAGTTCTCTAACTCGATTTAGTTCTCATAGAAACGACTTCAACGCAGATCGTCTGGGTTTTAATGTCAGCGCTTAACTTATTTTAATGGTAGTAACACTTAGAAAGCTTGAAAGAAACACCATTTAATATTATAATTATGAAGTTTTATCTAGGTAAGTAATCTTCATATACCATCTTAGCAAAACTCAATGATTTATTTGATATAAAATGAATACAAATTTAATGCTAGACAAACTACTTACATAACAATATAAAAGAATATTTCACTGAAATTTTGCCTGGGGATGGAGCTGAGTGTTCCCAGCATACATATTAGTTGATTTGTTTTGTAAATAATTTTACCGTAATAATAGTAAACAACCCGGAATTTTTTTTTTGTAGGAAACTTTAAATTATTAAATAAATAGGTATATATCAATAAGTAGGTAAACTAAAAAATATCTAATATTGTCAGCCGATATCTTCATAAAATTACCATTCGTATACATTTTCTAATTAATTCAGTTTCATCTAATTAAACCGACTTTCTATTATTGTGTTTACGCTATAACCGTAATTTAAAATCGCCTTATATTTAAACATGTTTTCTATTTAATATTGAAAGAAATATGATTTAAAATTAGATAAAATTTCTTACCTTAAAATTGGCACGCGCGTTTCCAGCGCTATAACACAGCCCTACACTATACAGTAACTTTCGAAAAAAAGTTCACCTTTTCAAAAGTTCACAGTAGATTCGACTGAATCACATTTTCTATACAAAAATGACTCATCTTGGACACTCTTTCACAAATTCATCGTGCTACTAGGAGCGGTTGTTCGTTCGAAAGACGACAGAGAACTGCGAGAACGATGCTTCTAGCGGCACGCCCGCCATTCCCCGTCGTAGAGACGAAGTACGGGGCTGCACTCAGCAGCGTTCCAAATTCGAAACCAGTTTGAATAATAAATGTCGCTCTACGAAATAAGTTCTTATAAATAGTTAGAGGGCAATTTACGAGTGGACATCTACACTATATATATATATATATTATTTATTTCATGTATTTATTTTCACGTTTTCTTATACTAGTGTACATATTTATATTAATTCTATACAATTTTAAAAATACATACAAAATTAATACAGACAAAAAAAAAATAGAAAACGGTAAAGTTCCGCCGACGGCGAGAGACAAGCCCCAAGCACGCCGGCGGGTGCAGGTCGTGGCTACGGAGCTCTCCGGGACAACGCGAGGCAAGCTACGAGCGATAGGTGGTGGTACTATACACGTAGGCCACCACCACCCCCATCTCGGAGAGCTCCGTATCCGTCGGACTGCGGGGCGACGTCACGCAGCTCTTCGATTCTTGTCAGGCATCTCGTGTGCGTCGCTGTGGGTGGCGCACGGCGCTCACCGGTAGCGGAGGCTGCAAGCGGGACATAGGGCCGCGATAGCCTCAAGCTAACCGGTGGCGGCGGACTTCGTCCCGTCGTAGCTGGTGTGGCGGGGCGCGTCCCTGGTTCGCCATCCTCACCGGCAGATGCGGGCGATGGAGTAGCAAACCGTGGTGGATTGGGTGCGCTGCTGGTGTTGAAAGAAGCGGCAGGTCTTGTCACTGGATCCTCCGGCCACACCGCGAGTAGGGCGAGGCCTCGGGCGAGGCGCTGTTGACTTGGACGCGTTGCATCACTTGTCCCTCCTCTGACACAGCGGGGTGGTGAGGCGCTGAGGCGGTGTCGCCGGTAGTCCACTGCCGAGGCTGTCGGCGACTGGTTTTTATAAAATTTTCATTTTCACAGAGAAATGTTTTCCACCCTGTCAGTCTGACAGCTTTTCTTCTTTTTTCAGCTTTTCTTCTTTTTTCTTTTTTCTTCTTGTTCTTTCTTCATTATTATTATTATAAAGTAGTAAAGTTTGTAACTTTGGATGAGGTAATGTCCGAAAATACTCATCCGATTTAAAACATTATTTGACCAATATTTAGAATGGACCTTCAGGATGGACATATGTAGGCTTTTTTTTCGTGAAAACTAAGTAACGTAGAAATTTGAAATTTGGCATAGTGATAGATCTTGATCCTCATCCTCCTGAGACTTTCTCCTCTAATCTAGTATAGCCAGCAACCAAAGGAATGTCTCCGGTATTGGACCTACCTTCTCGGATGCGACATTAGCTCATCGAAGCATGTGCTTTGGCCCCTCTGACTCAGCTACCTATACCGGATCCCATACATTTTTTTACTAGAAACGATTAGCAGAGTGCGATGATATAACAAAACAATTAATAAATAGTTGGTGGAATTTGGTGTCATTTGCAATAATTTGGACAGACAAGGAAGTGGAATAGATTAGTTAGACAAAATGACTCATTCAATGGCAAATGCGGCGTTTCATAATTCTTTGGCAGGTGGAAAGGGGAGGATTCAAATAAGTCAGCCTCGGTAGTGGTTTAGTGGTGCGATCGGTCGACTGTCGGTCGTGATCTTAAGCACACCTAGGCGCGGTCAGAATTTGGATGGGTGACCGTTCAATTGTTGGAAGCTGACCATAGTTCGTATTTCAAGTAAAATTGTAGGCTTCTTTTCTTATTACGTAGGGTTTAACTCGCCCGGATTGGCACCGCCGTCGCATTGTATAAGAAGTCGGTCTAAGCGGCTATGTAAGTTCGTGTTTTCCGTCCAGTCCAGTGTTCCCGGCGACACGGCTAAAGTGGAGCACTGACATGGCACCTAGTTCAACAAAGTGTTATGAGCTGACATCGCGAATGTTGTATGTGATATAGCCAACCGTGTCAGATAAAATTAAAAAAAATACCAAAAGGAAAATTAGTTCATCGTCAATGAAATTACGTTGTGAACTTTTGATTGAATTTATATAATGTAAATTATGCACAATTACGTATGTTTCTATGTTCATAGCTCTCTGTATTGTAATGTTTTTTTTTATGTAATCCGGTATGGGTTGCTGAGTCGGACGGGCCAAAGCGCACGCTCCGACAAGCCAATATCACCTCCGAGAAGGTAGGTGCCATACCGGAGACTTCCCTGGGTTGCTGGGTATACTGGACTAGAGGAGAACACAACCGAGGCTGCTATGCGGCCATCTTACATCCAGTACGGTGGTACCAACCCAGTCGGCTACAGTTTGAGCCTACCACCTAGTAAGGGGCAAGGGAAGGGTCCTATAGTTTTACACCGGTTCCGAACGGTTAAGCGGAAGGTGTAGGTATGCAAGCACCCGTAAATTGTACAAGTCGGCCGGATTCGAACCTTCGGCTAGCCAACGTATCCGACTGGGTCGGTACCGCCTTACTGGACGTAAAATGGCCCCATAGCAGCCTCGGCGTTCTTGTTAGACCAAATTTGGTTTAATAGATATTTTCATTATTTCAATTTACATTCGAAAAATTCAAACCCAAACAACGCCATCTATCATTCGGCATCACATTAGGCACGTTAAACTTGTATATATTTTAAAATTTTGTTATCTGACGACGACTAATAAAAATCGAAATATTGTGTAAAATACTCGTATGTGTTTTCTTTTTATTTATTATATACAAAATATGTATTGTAATGTGTGCGTTTTTATTTAATTAACTTTTTCGAAGTTGTATTTTGAATTTTTTAAGTTGATAATATTATTATTAAAAATAACAAATTACCTGTTCACAAAAAATAAAAAATTACAAAAATAGGTACATCAAGTTTCCGTAATTCAGCTTTAACTACAATGCGTACAGTACCGTGTGGGGCCGGTACTTAAAAAGAATAGCCCCACTGCATCTCTCCCCGTCGCATGTCGTAAAAGAGGGATAAGGAAATTCATCAGCCTCGATAGCTCAGTGGTGCGGTCAGTCGACTGTTGTTAAGCAACGCTGAGCGCGGTCAGTGCTGGGATGGGTGACCGCTCGGGCTGACATCATGGATGTTGTAATAGTTTAAGTGTAAAAGTTTAAGAAATTAAAATCACAATTATATAAATGAACTACACACACGAACACACCTCACGCACACACATTAGCCGTAAACAAAAACATTTGTGCACTAATATTTCTTTGTCACTTTAACAGCTACAGAAACCATCTTAACTACACATTGTTATCCCCGATTCTGTTTAAATAACACCAATACAAACAAAAATACATACATACATACCCATATTTAAAATAAAACATAAAAATATCTACGAGTGTCCTTTCTTTATATAATAGATATTCTCTGATAGTAGCAGTGTACTATAGCGATGTTCAAATAAACTCAACTCAACCACACAACGCGCACCGCAGTCGAATGGCCGGCGTAACTACCCACATACTCATCGTAGTAAAAAATTATTTCAGTAGGTGCGTGAGACTGCGGGTGGATGTGTGGTGAGTTGTACTTACTTGTTAAGAGGTACAAGTACACATAATGTCGACACCCACCTATAGTACAGCCATTAATGGCCGTTTAGGTGGGAATGATTATTATCTGCCTGACTAAAACAAATTACAACTATGTTATGTTAAAAATAAGTGAAAATCGATTGTAAATAATTGTAATGTTTTAGAAATTAATAAATAAACATTTTACTTTTTACTTTACTTTACTGTAGGTGATGTAGCCAACCGTGTCATTTTCCATAAAAGAAAAAGGGTTTTGTAGGATTTTATTCTTACACACATTAACAAAAATAAATAAAAAATGGGTTAACAAAATATTCAGAGTGCATCAGAACGAAACTGCGTCCATCCCTGTTGCCCTCACCCGGCGGTGTCGTCGCGTCGCTGCGCCGCCGAGCCGTGGATGCAACAAAAAATATTATTTCATCTTTTTACGAATCAAGTTATTTTCCTTACGACAAAAAAGGCAGTGTGGGAAGACGCACCTGTCGATATGGGTCAATATGTTCGTATTTAGGATTCCGTAGTCAGTGATTCTGTTAGGGGTGTTATCAAATCAGCCAGGTGTCTGTCCGTCTGTCCGTCTGTATGTCACAAGCGCTGTCCGAGAGGTGATTACTCCGGAAGGTGAAGGCTCAATGAATATGAAAAAAATAAAAATTTTATAGTTTTTTTTTATGGAAACTGACACGGTTGGCTACATCACCTACAACATCCGTGATGTCAGCCCATAACACCGGGTGAACTAGGTGCCATGTCAATGCTTCCCTTCGGTCGTGCCGGCTACACTGAACTGGACGGAAAACACAAACTATTTACATAGCCGTTTCGACCGACTTTTCATTCAGTGCGGTGGTATCAATCCGGGCGGGTTAAACCCTACCACCTAGTAATAGTTCATAATAATAATTCATTTATTTCTTAAAAAACAGTAAATAAAATATAAAAACTCAGAGCTGCGCGAGTATTTACTTCGACTCTTTTAAGTAAACGGATTTTTTTTTTACTTTTAAGGTTCGGGGGTTTTTTAAATTTGTAATTTAACTTTTATATATCGGCCCACTTGCACCAACACAAGTTCAATATATAAACCAGTTCAACTCGTTAAACTAGCACCCGTTGTATGTGTGAACCGCGTTTAAATCCATAACTCGCTACTTAACTTTGAACTCGTGTTGGTGCAAGACGCGCTAAGATTATTAAGTTTTAAACTATGGTTTTAGTGATGTCGCTTACAGTTTATTCCTAAAATTTATTTTACCTACCTGTTAATACTTTAGAGTTGAAGAGGCGGCAGAGGTATCAGGATCGTGGCACGTGGAGATCCGTTGTCTCTGCCTACCCCACCGGGAAACAGGCGTGACGCTATATATGTACATACTCGTATGTATGTTACTAGTCAACAGGGATTTAAATCTGAGAGGTCCCGCTTGAAAGACCTGTTCGCCTTCGCCAAACCCGCCATACTCTCGCGGAACACCGCTTTGTCATAGACAGAAGAGTTCTTCGAACTGCACGATTCTCTAAATCGTTCTTGTGCCGCACTGCAAGGGTGTGGAACGGGCTTCCGGGGAATATCTTTCCCCACTCCAGCAATCCACGGATCTTCAAATCGCGGGTTAATAGTCTTTCCCCAGCGACACTAGTCTCCTCCTCCACCGGCCTCCAAGCCGGACTGGCACCTCCTCGGGAGTGAAATTGGCTGCGCCTGAGGCTTCGACCTCGGGCACAAAAGGCCGCCTAGTTCGAAGGCAATAAAAAGGCTTAGTAGGCTAATTGTAATTTGCCATTTGCAATAAAAATACATTTATGACGCACCAGCATCGTAGGGATGTCGGCGCCCTAAGCGTGTTCTATCGCTTATTCCACGGGGAGTGCTCGGAGGAGCTGTTTAACGCGATTCCGGCGTCCCCTTTCCACCTCCGTACAACGCGCACTGGGCAGGGATTGCATCCCTATACGCTGGACTTACCGCGGATGAGCATTATCGGTTCTGCAGATCCTTTCTCCACAGAACCGGCAAACTCTGGAACGCTCTACCTGCCCACATATTTCCCCCCAAGTATAGTCTCGGGTCCTTCAAGAGAGGCCTGTCAGGCCGGCACGGCATTCGCAGCCCCCGCCTGCGTCCGAATGTCCATGGGCGTCGCTAGACACCTTATGGGTGACTCGGCGCCACATGTCGCGCTTAGTGTAAAAAAAAAAAGCATCACTAAAAAAATCCTATTAAGTGCAAACGTTGAACACTAGGGTTCTTCAAAAAGAACCAAATTTAAAATGAAAAAGAAAAAGTTTACGTACCGTATGGGGTCGGTACTTAAAACGAATAGCCCCACTGCATCTCTTCCCATCGCACGTCGTAAAAGTCGACTAAGGGATAAGGAAATTCGTCAGCCTCGGTAGCTCAGTGGTGCGGTCAGTCGACTGTTGTTAAGCAACGCTGAGCGCGGTCAGTACTTGGATGGGTGACCGCTCGACCGTTGGAGGCTGACCGTGGTTCGGATTCAACGGTAAACTGTAGGTCCCTTCACTTCTTACCTTACTAGGTGGTAGGGTTCAACCCGCCCGGGTTGGTACCACCGCACTGAATGAAACGTCGGTCGAAACGTTTATGTAAATAGTTTGTGTTTTGTGTCCAGTTCAGTGTAGCCGGCACGACCGAAGGTAAGCACTGACATGGCACCTAGTTCACCCGGTGTTATGGGCTGACATCACAGATGTTGTAGGTGATGTAGCCAATTGTGTCAGTTTCCATTAAAAAAAAATGTTTTTGGAGTAATAAAGTATTTTCTATCTATCTACAATATGCGTTTTATCCGAAGATGGTAAATTCGACCGATGGCATGTTTTTACATACCACACGCTGTATCCCGACAATCGGGGTGAGCAGAATAATCGGAGTTGTGCTGCAGGTACTCTTATACAGCACAACACCGACCACCACGTTTATCAAAGTATTCGGGCAAGATATGTAATTATCAAGCAGCAAGTAAGACACTAAGGCCCACCAGCTGCGTGACTCGGTGGAAGAACCGTTCCAAGGTGAGAGGTGGCTATCCTGTCGCCCTTTAGCACGCATCTTGTCCTTATCCCTTGCGTCGCCTCTTATGACATGCACGGGAAGAGATGCAGTGGGGCCGTACGGCATATTTTTGAGGGGTAAAAATGTATCGCGTTGCGTACTTATGTCCACTTCACTCTAGGTAGAAGTAAGAGTTAAGGTAAGACTACGGCTTGAGCCTCAGTACGGACAAATCGAATTTACACTTGTACTGGAGTTATCTGTGGAATGCGGAGCAGAGAAAACTGTTGAGTCGCCGCGCGCCGTTCATATAACTATAATATGAAGCCTTAAAGTATTCTCTGTAGAGGTTTCTGTTGGAATTATATGTTTGGTGTGCAAACACCATCTCATCACTTATAATCATCCTTCGCTATCCCATTGGATGACAGGCGCGCGCGTCCTTTGGGTGATGTGATAAGTTATACTATAGGAAAATGTTCGAAATGTATTAATTATTTTGTGTGTGCGTATGTGTGTGGGAGTTTGAGGGTGCGTGTGATGGTCTCTCTTTTTTTTATCGATAGCGCAACATGTGGCATCGTTTCACCTACAAGTAGGTGTCTAACGATGCCCACGGATATTCTGTGATACACGGGCATTTCGAATGCCATGCCGGCCTGACAGGAGCGTTTTCACGCCCCTTTTGAAAACCCCCAGGCTTTACTTGGGAGGAAATCTCTCCGTCTCTCTCTCTCTCTCTCTCTCTCTCTCTCTCTCTCTCTCCTCTCTCTCTCTCTCTCTCTCTTTATCTCTCTATCTCTCTCTTTATCTCTCTATCTTATATCTCTATCTCTCTCTCTCTTTATCTCTCTCCCTCTCTCTTTGTCTGTGTGTGTGAGTGTGTGTTTTTTTTATACACAGCAGGCGCGGGTGTCTGCCCAATACTTCAACGGAAGATCAGACACAGCCAATAACACCATTCCTCGCAAAACCACGCTCAGCTCACGAGGCGCCATGGCGGCTATGAGGCGGACAAAAAGGTTGTCGTAAAATTTATTGACACGCCTTTTGGGGATTCCCAGGTTATATGTAGGTGGTGGGGAGTTTGTATGTGTGTGGTGTGTTTTTTGTATTGGTTTTCTTTTACCTTTTATTTAGTTATTTTTTCATTCATCTCAGTAGTGAGCGTTCCAAATATTATTTGTTTTTTCCTACACGCATGATTGCTCAGGATGAAAGGAGGTCTACATGTTGAAACTGATAATTATAAGTGCGTGTGAGGCGTGGGATTAAAACTGTAAGTACACCCAGTTTTGAAAGACAAAAAAAAAATCGCCGAAGTCCGCTCTTACCACCTCATCATCATCATCATCATCAGCCTGTATCGGTCCACTGCTGGACATAGGCCTCTCCCAAGGCACGCCACCACACGCGGTCTTCCGCTCTTCTCATCCATCCACTCCCGGCTACCTTTTTTAGGTCGTCTGTCCACCTAGTCCCACGCTACGTTTGCTTGTACGTGGCCTCCATTCGAGCTCTTCCCACACATTAAGTGAAATAATAATTTAATTACTGTGCATCGACTCCACAGAGTGCTCAGTTCCGTAGAGCGCTAATGGTCCTAGCGAGTAAGTAGAAAGTGAAACCTCAGTGCTTACTCCGTCTCCGGTACGATCATTAGCAGCCAATATTTGAGCGATCAATTGTGCCTGAGTGCCTTGTATCCGTGTGCCGAGTACACACTCGAATGGTTGCTGCGTTTGTGTACATCGTGCGTTTCATTCTATTTGTTCCAACCATGAGATGATACACTATAGCTTTAAGGATAAAAATATATTTAACTTGCTTTTTGCTCACAGCTCAGGCTGCCGATGACATAGAGTTATGATTTATAGCCTAAAACCATCTTGAAAAGTGACAAAATGTAACAGTGAAAATCGTATGTAAATGAATAAAGTAGTTGTCGAATTATAATGATATTAATATATTGACATAAAAAAAAAAAAAATTAAAAATAAAAAAAATTGACAATAAATAAAAAAATTAAATAAATCAATTTGACAAATTACATTAAATTTGTAAAAATATATTTGCACTCATTTTATTAATTACTGCTCTGTGATCATTGAATTTATTTATAGCAATATATATTATTGCGTTAAGCCTTAAAATATTGTTAAAGCGTGTTAAACATTAAAACAAGTTTCGACTTATCTTTTGACACTAGCTGCAGTGAAATTTTTTCGGAACTAGTAGTTTGTAGATGTACATATTCATAACATTGACTTATGAAAACAACACGGAGATAAAATTAACTTAGTATTATAATGTCAAATTAATGTAATATAACATGTTTTCATAAGTTTTATAAAAAAAAAAAACAAAAATAAATACGTTACCTTACTAAACGGTTTGACTTTAAAATGTTGGTTGAAATTGGTGACTATTATTTACTAGCCCGATTTTGGCCGCGGCATCGAAATTTGTCTTAAACTCTAAAACTCTATCTTTTCTGTTTTCTTTAACCTGTTTGTTATATCGATATCATCACAGTGCACACATTTTAAGCTAATGAATGACCTGGATGACATATTTTATAGTACGTAATAAATAGACATAAACCGTTGAATTTAATAATGGTAGTTATTAAAAAGTAAGTAAAAAGCCGGTACTTAATAAGAATAGCCCCACTGCATCTCTCCGACAGGCTAGCCACCTCTCACCTTGGCATGGTGTTTCCACCGAGTCTTGCAGCAGGCCATACTGGCTGCCTGATCTGAGTTATCTTGTCCGAATACTTAGCTAAACGTGGTGGTCGGTGTTGTGCTGTAATTTACCAGAATACTTTTGCTA
The DNA here is from genome assembly GCA_946902875.1 of Nematopogon swammerdamellus. Lineage (NCBI taxonomy): Eukaryota > Metazoa > Arthropoda > Insecta > Lepidoptera > Adelidae > Nematopogon > Nematopogon swammerdamellus. The sequence continues at coordinate 13,936,860 of OX336359.1, forward strand.
CAACATAGAATACTTTTAAAACACCGATTAGTCTGCTTAACCCGACTGTCGGGATACGGCGTGTGGTGTGTAGTAATGTAATGTAATGTAGTATTTTTTAAAATTAGTGCCTTAGGCGTTAAACTAATGCTACTTTCACTATATTTCCTAATGTGATAGCTACAAACAGAATACGTCAAATGCTTTGTACTTTGATACAATAGCTTGATTAGTCAAGTGAGTATTGATTAACTGAAGTACAATCGAATCTAAAAGAGGAAGTACCTACATAAGTTCGTTACCATTTCGTAATGATCTTGCCTCGTATGTTAGAGGTCGTAGGTTCGACTCCCGTCGTGGTTCACCAATTTCTTTCTCATTCAAAATTTGATTAGTGATCCATTGCTCAAATTCGAAGTAAAACTGTTCATTTATTCCGTTATAGGTTTTGTCAGCCACTGTAGCTCAGTAGTGCGATCGGTCGATTGCCGTTGGGTGTTGGATGCGTGATGGTTCGACCGTTGGAAGCTGACCGTGGTTCGGATTCCATGTAGTGGTGTTCGGTTCGCCTGAAGCGGTTAAGTTCGTGTATTCGGCCCAGTTCAGTGTAGCCGGCACGACCAAAGGAAAACAGTGACATGGCACCTATAGTTTCATAAAAAAAAAACAGTCTTAGGTGAACCCTCAGATCACGAAAAGACATTTTCCTTTGATCTGAGGGTATTAATCCCACTCGAATTAGAAAAGTCGATCGAAATGGCAATAAAAAATTTTTTTTAGCATTTTATGTCCAGTTTAGTACAGGGGCACGACCAAAGAAAAACATTGACATGGCCTCTAGTTTCGACAGAATTATGGTTTATATTATTTGAAATGAAGAGTGCATGGATTTAATGTATGTAGCCAACCGTGTCGAGTTGCATACAATACTTGTGACATACGCTCTCGGCCGTGTAGTATAGGTGAGCTAGCGAATGTGTTTAAAGTTACTTAGTACACACACCCACGACGTCCACGGATATTCGGTCGCATGTGGGCGTTGCGCACGCCTTTCTTGAAGTAACCGAATTTACAGCACAGCGCTGACAGGCAGGTTAGCAAAGTATTCGGACTAGGTACCTATCAAGCAGCAAGTAAGGTACGAAGATTACGGGCAAGGGCAGTAACTGCCCGTGACAGTGGGAGGAATATGCCATGTGAGAGGTGGCTACCTGTCGCCATTTAGCGCAGCATCTTGTTGGTATCCCTTAGTCACCTTTTACGACATGCACGGGGAGAGATGCAGCGGTAAAGAGAGAGAGAGAGAGAGAGAGAGAGAGAGAGAGAGAGAGAGAGAGAGAGTGGTAAAGTTATGTATGTATGTATATATTCTTTATTGAACACCAATTTATAAAAATTTGGTACAACAGGCGAGCTTAATGCCGCGAGGCATTCTATTCTAACTAACCTTTGGGATGTGGGAGAAGTACATGCAGGCGAACAAGAATAGTTTGTGGCAATGTGTTAAGACTGTAAAGAAATATGTATTATAAACTACATACGAATACTACATAAATACTTTAATAAACATATATTATATATACATATATATTATATATATATATATATAATAAACTTACATATTATGTACATCGATCGGTGGTACCGCTGTGCGACACAACCAACTGAATGACAAGAGAGTAAGAGAAGGGGAGTAAAGATATGTATCTAATATTATACATTACATTTACTTCGGTAACGAGAGGAGAACTTTGTTTAAATTAATTTTAAATACATTCATAGATGTACAGGAGCGTAAATGCCCGTTGCAAACGCACAAAGTTCTAAAGGTGTATTTGCACTTTTGGACTAGAGTGTATCTACATACTTCATTATTTCACTACACTGTACAGCTGGTCTATTCGCGGAATTCCTAAGTGAGGAATCCTGACACGGGGAAAACGGATTCCTGACACCTTCCTTAGTCCGTACATACGTAATGTGTTATTCTTGGATCATTGAGGAAAAGGATATGTAATTTCTCGTTACTCCTGAATTCGGAAATGACTTATTTGTTAGCGCAAAAAACGTTGTGTCGCAGTAGTTCTATCTCATTCTGTCTTTTGATAAGAGACGCGACCGCTCTATGCCGCTATAAAATATTTAGCGCATACAAACAAACCGTCGCGTCGCAGTGACATGAATTAATGACTGACAGAATAAGAAACATAATATTATTTTGTTCGTGGGCCACGCTCACCAGCACCACTCGTTCTCGTCTCATCTTGAGGTCTATTCGCGGGTTTTGCTCTCCGGGTACGTTCATTTCATTCCGCTTCGCTCCACCAACAACATGACCAAGCCATCATAATGCCCAGTTGGAATTATTGGCGGAATTCCTCGAGGGACACCGACAGCGTGCCACGGGCATGCTGCGAACCATGGACGCCCGTCGCAGAGCCAAGCAGCTGTGGGCCACCGTAGCTGTTCGGCTAAATGCTGTCGGTGGAGCTCGTCGTGACGGACCGAGCTGGCTAAAAGTAAGTACCTATTATCTAATTGACTTAGGTTATTAGGTTCCTATAGGTATTGTTTCACACCACCATCCTACATATATATGGTTTGAAGCTTTATTTTATTACTCAACATCTAAAATGTACACGATTGCACTGCATACATTAATTAATAAATTCCTAACCTAAAAGTGTATGGAGAGATTTAGTTTTTTAGTTTAAAAAACCAAAGTTGTTCATATTGGTCTTCGGAATAAACGTATGCACTAGAAACACCCTACACATTAACCATTATTTTGTTTGTTGTTTTTTTTTTGACCTTGGGTATTTTTATGTAAAATATTTTTTATGTATTTAAATAAAAAAATAGGTGGTTGATTTTTATAACCTATTCGATTCAGTTTCATAACAGTAACAAAAAAGTATTTATTACCATTATGATGTAACACGTGTAAGTTGGTAAAAAAAATCAAATTCTTTCTATTCCATACTAATAAAATTAAAATTGTGGTTTTTCACTAGTTCTGAAAGAAAGAGATCTATGTGTTGGAAGACTTTTTTGGTCCTGGCATGAAACTGAAACAATTAAGAATTTTTTTTTTACATTTTACATAATTAAAAAAAAAAACATGTTGAAATATTGTAAAAAATATTTTGCGTTCTTATTTTTAATACTACAGTTTCATTTTCCAAAATTGCAATATCTTTCCTCGTTATGCCACCAGTCCATTGAGTGTGTGCCTTTGGCTTTGCCCTCATTATGCTGCGTTACAAATGCCATATTCAAAATAAAAAAAACTACATTTGTTTTTACTTTCCTAGACGCAAGCGTCGCAGCCAACACCGGCAACCCAAGAGCCGCAGTTGCGGGTTGTGATGACACCACCATCCGCGGAGGATTTGATGGCAGGCAGGAAATTATTATATATAATTGTACTGGGTAGTTAAGTGCATGAATGGATACCATGTTTAGGCAAACAGCAGGGCCACCTGCGGCCTAAATTTACCTGAACTAACATAAAATGTAGCTGACGGCGACTAAATGATAGCGAACAATTTCGTACGTTCCTACACTTTAGAATAAATCAATAACCAAGCATTCCATACCTACTCACACCTGCAATTAATAATAATAATCACACTTTTAGTTTGCTGCATGCCCATTTGAACCAGTTCATTTGTACGTATAGCATGTACACATATTATCTTTATCTATTATCCGCCATTTACTATCACGCTATTTCACCAGCGGACTAGTAACTACAATACTGCACACTACAGCCTGCTATATATATTAATAAAGAATTGATTGCTATAGCGTCCACGAGCCGCCACGGGCGCGAATCGGCTCCGCCGCGTTCGCCGCCAGGGGTGGACGACGACGACGACTTCTTGTTTTCACTGGAAGAGACCCCTCCAAGTGAGTTAAAATAGTTTTTAAATACTTGTTCTTTTGACATATTATGATATATAAATGGTGGTGTGATTTAGACATACACTTCCACGGTGACCAACCGGCTCGGAAGTGGATTTCCTCACGTTTTTTTCCTTTTATGCCTTCTATGCTTTTATGCTGATGGCTGAGCGCCCACTTCACTTTGATAAAGCTTTGCGCAAAACTACTTGCTGTGCCATGTTGAATTAAAAAAATGAACTTTACAGTATGGGTGTCTAGTAGACTACACTCCGTTCATCCTAGTACTTCTCACTCTCGCAAAAGTGTTTGAAGTGACTGTGAACTGAGGTTATGAAAATAGTTTAATTTAAAAAAAATATTGAATTATTGTTTATTTCTTTGATGAATGAAAATTTTGCAATAAACCTGTTTATTTTTATTTTTTGCTTGGAATCAAGTTAAATATTTATATTTTCACTGTAAATTATTTAATATTAAAATTATATATTATTTAAATTTTGTGCCTAATCTACTTACTTCAGCTGTCCGTTCTATTGTAGGTGGATAAGTTAACCCACCAACACAAATAATATACAATATACAATGTGTGCAGGAGCGATGACGCCGCCGCTACCCGTGCGTGCCGATATCCCCGCTGATATCCTCGCTCCTGCATCCCCCGCTCGTGACGAGGTCCCCGAGCCCAACCAGCAGCCTGCAGGAGTAGTTGCAGGTATTTTCCTTTCTAGATATGTTAGCATGACTTATAAAGCATAGTTTTATTGGAAATGGCAGCGGGTTCGAGGTAATACGGCGCGTTTAGTTGCAGTTTAGGCGCAGCTTACACACAGACCAAGTTAGGTACGTCTTTATATTGTGAACTAATCATGTGGTGCATCATAAGATTGGATCGCCTTAAACCTATTGCTTTCCGCCATGCACAATCCGGTGATTTTCTTTTACACATTTAGAATGCGGCAGAGAGCGGGAGAATTTAACTTTTTTGTTGTTCACCCACGAGTCAAGGCGTGATGTACATAGTCTTTAAATGAATTTTATTATTGAATATTCCACAAATAAAGTAACTCATATTTATGAAGAATTGCAATAATAGTAATAATCATAATCATAATCCATTTATTTTTTAGATACATGTCCCAACACAAAACATTAAACACACATAAAACGTACAAATAGTAAAAATTTAAATTGAGTAAAACAATAAATAAACAAAAATATGATGTTTAACTTTTTCTTCAAAGGGCCTGCTCGGCGACGACGACATGTGTCTGCTTTGGCTCGGGAGCGCAAGTGGATGCAGGACATCCAACATCAGCGGATCGCTATCGAGCGGGAGCGTCTGGACCTCGAACGGCAGCATCTGGGGCAAATGACGGAAGCCATAAGACAAAGCGCTGCTGCAATGGCCCAGAGTGCCGAAGCCATGTGCCAAATCGCCGGCGCCATTTTGGCGCTAGTCAATAGGTTGGGTGCTGACTAACCGTCACACCATTTTGTCACACCAGTGTGTAGTATGTAGTGTAGTGTGTAGGTTTCGCCAGTGTTTTTTTTTATGTAATCCTGTATGGGTAGCTGAGTTGGAGGGGCTAAATCGCATGCTCCGACCAGCCAATATCACCTCCGAGAAGGTAGGTGCCATACCGGAGACTTCCCTGCCTTGCTGGCTATACTGGACTAGAGAAGAACACAACCGAGGCTGCTTACATCCAGTACGGTGGTACCAACCCAGTCGGCTACAATTTGAGCCTACCACCTAGTAAGGGGCAAGGGAAGGGACCTACAGTTTTACACCGGATCCAAAGATATTAATTAATTACAAAAGGAACCCATCAAAATAAATTATTTATTATTTGTATAATTTTGTAGGGGAAATAAATGAATGTTAATTTGAAAAAGTTCTTCAACAGTGGAATAATGGCTGTCGTCCGTACATTTTATAAGATTGTCGACTATTACTCGTCAACCTGTACAGCCCACTTAGCTGTGATAGTTTTCTTTTTAATTTCGATATATGTACTACTGCTGTGAATTTTTTCACATATCTAATAACAACCGTTTAGCTAGCAGGGGGTGGGGTGGGGACACTTGACTCTAACAAAAAATATTACTTAAAAGCTTAATAATTCGCAACGGATCCCTAAATCGAAAAATGCTTTTCGCGAACCCGCAATATTTTCCAAAGACCTATCCAACGACATCCCACACGATGGGGCAGACGTGAAAAAATAATTCATCCCCACTTTACGTGTACCCTAAAAAAAAATATTTCAAAATGTTTATTTTACCACTTTGTCGGCGTTATTAATATGTATACCCATACCAACTTACAACTTTCTAGTGCGAAGGGTCTCTGAGCTAAGCCGCGGACAGACGGACAGACGGACGGACGGACATGGCAAAACTATAAGGGTTCCTTGCTGACTAGGGAACCCTAATTAAGACTGTGAACTGAAACATTTCTGTTATGTGATTGAATGCTTATTTTGTAAGAATATGCCAATTCGTGCTTTTATTGTTTATTTACTCGTAAAATATATTGTATAATTTTAGATAGGTATTCCAATATAATTATAGGTATATAGAAATCTAGTATAAGTATATAAAAAATAACATTGCCTTCAGAAATTATTCAGAATTATAATAATATTTAAATTAAAAATATCATTCAATATGTGTTTTATTTTCTGTCTTCATTACTCTACGTACATACGATTACATGAAGAAGGGCGGAATTACTGCATTAGACAATTTCTTCCAGCCAATCGGCACTAAATCTTTACGTGGATTCCGAACCATTAACATCTCTTGTATGTAGGTATGACTAACTAAGAACAAACTGTAAATATAAATGTTTGTGTGCATGTACTACATACTCACCATTTGGACGTTCTTTGAGTGAAAGTTTTTACGATTAAAATATCGCTCCTCGTGTTGTTTGGGATTGGGACGCACGAGAGCAACGTGCGTGCAGTCTATGCAACCGATGACCCCCGGTATGCCATGTTTTTGGTAAAATCTACGAAAAACACGTTGCATTAGTATCTATTAATTACTTAGTAGAAATCACTTCTTTATCTCTTTTTCAAATTAGTTTTTTTTTTTCTTCTGTGTTATGCATTACGCGGTTACGAGTTGCCCGTCAGTCATTCAGAATGTTTTCTTCGAGAAGGGAATTCAAGGATTCGGAAGTGAGAGCTGTATCAAAGGTGAGAGGAGTATCGTACCTAGTGTATGAAAACAAAATAATTTTAGATTTATTTTATTTTTCATCCTTTTCATTGGTGAGGCAGTTATCATGCTTCAAGGGAAATTACTGCAGTCTGCAACCCCTAAGAGGCACCAGAATTTATCCAACTACTACTTTTGACTAGTGGAAATTTTTATAATATTAACGGATTCCAACAGTATATCCTATTGGAATTAAAAATTTTGGAAAAATACACATTCTGTAAAAACACAGATAAAATTTATAATTAAGTTCGTACCTCATTTTCAAATCAGCCCGTTATCCTGCGTTCTGCGGGAACTTCACATGTCTATGAATTATTTGGGGTTCATTCAGTGCTTCGGTCACCTCCCGTATGGCCCGAGACACCAATGGCTGCGACATCATTGCTGCGCTATGCTGCCCCACTATAGTTTGGTAGATGCCGCTTGCGTAAAACGCAAGAGCAGCTTCAAGCTAAAACGACAAGGTATAAACATGGAGGTATAAAAAAGACAGCTAACTTTGCACTGAAGCTGAGTGAATCATGCTTGGAACGATAATAAAGATGAAATAATATCCGTGGGTATAATGCATAGGTCTATCTGCATAAAACAAGTGCAAATATGAAATATATTTGATTGTATATAATAATTTATAGAGATATAAATAATTACTTTACATAATATATTATTACCAACCTACCTTTGTAGAGCTTGATATGTCGCTAACGCGAGTGCGTTCTTTTACGTGGGGCTCCAGCTCGTTCATTAGCTCGTCAAAGAGCTCGTGTGAGAAGGCGGAAGGATTGTATAAATTCACCTTCCGTCATATTTTCGCTCCCATATTCACGCAGCATGCGTCGGCGTCTGCGACTTCGCACCGTCTTCGCACAATGTCCTCGCGATGTGCCTCCTCCAACCTCTCCATTCCCCACAAATAACTCCCCATTTTCACGATTGCATGTATTTTGTATCACTCGCCTTGAATTCTCGTTGTTATGTATGGCATAAGTTACTAAATAGCTGCGGAAACTTTCCATCACTTTCCATGAGTGATTCCGTAATTCTCAGCTGTCAAAAGTGCTGCCAGAATAGGTAAGGTTGACGTCTACCATACAAAATAACGACGGATTCCTTTTGCAAATGTTTTAATTCCGTGCCACTGCTCCGCGTGGCGCTGCGATCGATTTGTGGAATACCAAAGTACTGGCAGAGCGGTTTTCACTCTGGAAACCGTCCTAAATCCTCTTTGAGGATTCCCCCGAATAGACCTCCAGTTCACTAACATAATACAATAATAATAATATTTTGATTACTTGATTAGTCAATTGATGTGGACATAATAAATACTATTAACCAGCTTTCGCCGGTAGCTCCGCCCGCGACATTGTCGGGATTGGGTGATGAGTTTTGAACTATGCGTAGGAGTTGGCTATTTTATAGGACAAACAAAAATGGTGCCTACATTTACTTACCGAAAACGTTGGCTATTTTATAGGACAAACAAAAATGGTGCCTACATTTACTTACCGAAAACGATTTTATTTTCATTTAGTTTTTTTTTACTTTTCATAATGGTCATAATTGTCATAAGGTCATTTAACTGTGTTTATATATATTATAATGTTAATGGCGGTAAATTCCAAACATCTATGAGGATCATAATTTTCTTTTTCCCTATTACCAAAGAAGAGAGATAATAGGGCTCTATTACTAAGCCTACACCGTCTGTCTGTCTGTCTATCCGTCCGTCCGTCCCCCTGTCTGTCTGTCCGAAGGCTGTATCTCTTGAACCGTAATAGGTAGCCCGTTGAAATTTTCACAGAATATGTGTTATTAGGGCCGATGTAACAACAAATAAGAAATAAGAAAAAGAAAGAAAGAAGAAGAAGATAAGAAGAAGAAAGAAAAATAAAAATAAGAAAAAGTACAAAATTCACGGGGGTTCCCATAGAAGAAACCAAATAGTGTATGCGCACGCGACATCTACCGAATAGAGTGAGAAGCATTTTAACTAATCATGACATTTAACTAATATGAAACATTTCATAACACGCCATAGATGGTGTGAGTGGCGCTAACCATGACATGGCGATAAGGAACCCTCCTCGGTGCGCGAGTTCGACTCGCACTTGGCCGGTTTTAGATATTAATCTCATAGGTCAAAGTTCTTAATTTGAGCTCCAGAATTATCCCTTAACTTAAAATGTTCGTATCATAGATAGTTGAGTCTAAATCTACCTTTACCTACTCTCTAACCTAACCTAACCTAACCTAACCTAACCTACAATAAACATAAAATCTTTTAAATGTCATATAAAACCAGTTACGACGAAACGCGACCGTTTTCTTAAAAGATGTATCCAATTTCAGGTCTATCTAAGGTCCGTATACATAAAGAATGCTCAGCGTTAGCTCGGCAAAAACTCGGCCTCAAGTTGTAATTTGGAATAAATAAACAATGCTTGAGACTAGACTCACAGCTTCTACTCACAATAATCTCGGTTCAGCCGAGTCGAACCCAAGCCTAGAAATATCACGGCTTAGCAAAATCCTACCGCTCGTAGTAAACTTTGCATTCCAACTTCGCATCATTTGTATTATTGATCAATGCGTATGATTGAAAAAAAAAATGGAACGCAGTCTGGAAGAAGACGTTGACAAAATTTGTCTATGAATACGATCGAGTACGCTCGCCCGATTAAGATTATAGAACATGAATCTTTACTAACTTGACACTGGCCAAAAAATTAATTAAAAAGAAATTCGAAAAATAAAAACATTGGAGAATGACTTCATTGAGTTGAGCGTAAGTATAGTATAAACGGCCTAACCTGAGGGGAACGCACGTACGCACACAAATACATTTCTCTAATACAAATGCTTGACATGCACCTACATATTTAAGGCCTGAGCACCACTAAACTCGCAGAATTTTGTGCTCACCGTTATGCTTGAATGTATTTTTTTTTATGTAATCCGGTATGGGTGGCTGAGTCGGAGGGGCCAAAGCGCATGCTCCGACCAGCAAATATCACTTCCGAAAAGGTAGATGCCATACCGGAGACTTCCTTGGATTTATACTGGACTAGAGGAGAACGCCTCTAGAAAGAGTATTTGTACGCCTCAGGTTAGAACGAACGGCCATTAACGATATGAGTACGGTCTACGCACGGTCTATGCATACGGGCCTAAGAGCATGCCGAGGCGAAGAGCCTACAGTATAAATTCACATCACGCTCCTAGAACAAAGTGCGAACACGTAGACACATCATTTTGTAACGGATTACGCTCGGAGTTTTAGTACATGCTCTTTTCACAAGCGTTACGCAATCAAAGGAAGTACAAACCTAGAAGGGGTGTATTAGAAATATGCAAATCGAAAATCATTGGAAAAAATTCACAGATCCCGTGCAACCACGACTTGAAGGGACATTGAAAATGAACCTAGCTATTATTGATTATCCGCTACGAATAAATGATTAAAAAAAATTTTTGTAATATAAAAAAAAAATAATATGTTTGTAATATTTTTACGGCATCTTGTAGCCCTTCGAATTCCACCGTCTTTTGAGCCCTGGTAGGCCCTCGTACCTCGAACCTGCGACGCCATAGGTACCTCTACAACCTAAGGCGTCGTACCATCTTAAAGCCCTTAGAATTCCGCGTCTTTTGAGTCCTACCTAATAGATCGTCGTATCCCAAACCTGCGAAGTTCCACTTGGCTGTCACACTTTCAGCGAAAATGGGGCCCTACTGAAGCGATCGAGCAAAATTGTAACATTAAATTAGTGAAATCTAACAGAGTGTCAACGCGCACTGTTCTGATATTTCCTTGATTCAACTGAACGCGTAATTTTTCGGTCGAAAATTAAAAAAAAAAATTTCGATTTAAAAAAAAATTTTTTTACAAAACCAATTTTTTTTTTTCAAAAAAAATTTTTCGAAATATTTTTACATCATCTTAAATCCCTTCGAATTCCGCGTCTTTTGAGCTCTCATACGTCCTCGTGGCCGCACGCGAGCCGCCCGCCGCGTGATATCGCACCTCGCGCCGCGCAAAACTCGCGGCTAAGGGCACCTCTACAGCCTCAACCGTCACCAATATCGAAAAAAGTGTAATGACATAAAATGTTCCCCGTCTCAATATCTCTAGACATGTCTCTCAGTTTTTCGATTTTCGACCTCGTTCAGGAGATATCGGAGATATTCAGAGGGAAGGTGTTAAAAAATCAAGGTTTTTTTTTTGGTTTTTTCAATTTTCGAATAAAGTGTTCGACTTTTGCAAAAGACCATCTGAAAGCCATTAAAATTCTGCGTCTTTTGAGCCCTCACACGTCTTCGTGGCCCTAAACCACTATATACCACGGGGCAAACACACTTTCAGCGAAAATGGGGCCCTACCGGAGCGATCGAAAAAACATATTCAATGTTAAAATACAACCCGACCAGGATTCGAACCTGGGTCTCTGGCTTGAGCTGCCAAGGCGATAACCAACTACGCAACGCCAAATACGACTTTCGTGACGACAGCATAAGGTTCAATATGGAACCGTGCAAGTTGACTGTTCGAAAAAATTATGCGACATCATGAAGGTGCAATAGATCGAAAATTTGATGATAATATGTAACGGCCCGGTGATGTAGTTGGTTATCGCGTTGGCGGCTCAAGCCAGAGATCCAGGTTCGGATCCTGGTCGGGATGTATTTTTTCCAATGATTTTCGATTTGCATTTCTCTAATATACATAAAGCGAGTACGTGCTTAGTACTAACATATAAACATAAAATATTACTAGAACAGGTATATTTGTATATTTGTCGGGGTGATGTTGTAAATAGGTCAGCCCAGGTAGCTCGGTGCGATCGTGATGTCAAGCACACCTGAGCGCGGTCAGAACGTGTATGGTTCACCGTTCGACCGTTGAGGCTGACCGTGGATCGGATTCCGCTTAAAACTTCCTTCCCTTACCTTACTTAACGATATAGCCCCAACCTAGTGGACCTGATTGCCGGACTGACCCCGCCAGTCCTCCCACCAAGAACTATCTTACTTACCCCGTTAGGGTTTAAACCGTTCGGATTAATACCACCGCACTGAATGAATTATGAAAGGTCATTCGGAGCGACTATGCAAATTGCTCGTGTTTTCCTTACAGATCAGCGTAGCCTGGGTGTCTTCAAGCGTCGTATTTGTTTGTTTGTTTGTTTATTTATCATTCATATGGCAGTTAGACTGCGCTCGAACTTGTCACAATTTGTTCTATCCGGTTCGATTACACCCACGAAGAAGAACCGCCAAGAAACATCACAGGGTATTTTTTAAAACATATTAATAGCCACATCAAAGATTTAAATAGTTAGGCCCACTTGCACCAACACAAATTTAATATATAAACCAGTTTAACTCGCTAAACCAGTTTAAGCTAGCACCCTTTGACTGTGGGAACCGCGTTTAAATCCATAACTCGCTACTTAACTTTAAACTCGTGTTGGTGCAAGTGGGGCTAAGATACAGCTTCGCCATACCCGGCACGCTATCAAACACGTTAGCATTAAATGTATGGCATGCAACTCATTAATATTACATTAGTGCGACAGAGATAGTTATTCGTTCGAGCGCTTTTATTGTTCGCATTTTTGGTGACGAGTGTTAGCGTCCTATTAGGAATCTAAAGTATTTAAATCTTTGAGCCACATAATAACACCGCCCATAGTCTATCACAGACTTGAAAAAAACACAGCTTGAGAGCAAGATTAACAATTTTGCTGAGAGTTCTGACTACAAAGACTTATTAATTAAGTGAATCAGGTGTATTAACGGGCTAGACAGCCTAGCAACAGTCCGCAAATCTGCTGGCATGGCACCTAAACGAGCGTGGTTTCGCGAGGAGAGGTGATTTTGGCTCTCTTGAAGTACCCGAGACTATACTTGGGGAGAAATATGTGGGCAGGGAGAGTGTTTCAGAGTTTACCAGAACCGATTGGTACGCATCCGCGGTAATTCCAGGGTATAGGGATGCAATACCTTTTTTATATAAACCAATATGGGTGGCTGTGCCGAGAGAGCAACGGTGTAGTCGACAGAGCCAAAATCACCTATCCTCGCGAAACCACGCTCAGTTAGGTGCCATGCCAGCAGATTTGCGGACTGTTGTTCGGCTGTCTAGCCTGTTAATACGACGTTTGAAGACACCAATGATAACTGATTCGAAAAACACACTGGCCGGAAGACAGTTCCACACCCTGTCCAGTGCGCATTGTGCGGAGGTGGAAAGAGGTTTTTTTTAAGGATAGCGCGACATGTGGCATCGTTTCACCCACAAGTAGATGTCTAACGATGCTCATGGACATTCTGTGACGCACGGGGATTGCGAATGCCATGCCGGCCAGACAGGAGCCTTTTCACGCCCCTTTTGAAAAACCCCAGGCTGTACTTGGGAGGAAATATATGGGCACGGAGTGCGTTCCACATTTTCCCTGTTCGGTGAATAAAAGACCTACAGAGCCGGTTGGTGCGCATGCGTGGTAGGGCAATTGAATAGGGGTGCGTCCCCTGCCCGATATGCGTAGTGCGGAGGTGGAATGGGGACGGCGGAATCGCGTTAAACAGCTCCTCCGAACACTACCAATGAAATATACGATAGAACACACTTATGGAGAAATGTGTCACAACACACTTTCTGGCAATATACTACTATGTGCGTGATAGATACCTAATACTTGCGGCAGCGGGCAGATGCATGTTTGCACTTACAGAGGTGTAATGTGACAGTGCATGACTTGCTGAATGAATGCCCAATGAACTGGGACGATGGACGTTCGTAATTCAAACAGTTCGTAATTTAAGTCAATATCCTCCTGACTTGCTGCTTGATAGATATCTTGTCCGAATACTTGGCTATGCGCGATGGTCGGTGTTGTGCTGTAATTTACCTGCAGCACAACTCCGGTGATTCTGCTTACCCCGATTGTCGGGATACAGTGTGCGGTATGTACTGTATACTCATTTTTAGGTTTCCGTACCCGTAGTTTTCGGTATTCGTGCGGCGGCCGTCATCCGCCAGCCAGCTTGCGATTTTTTCTCTGTGTTACACGACCATACAAGTTTTGACGTGAATACGTCTTTAAAGTTGCTTCCATAGAGGGAGTCAATCCAGAAAACTGATGATAACAAAATCAGGGGATACAGTTTGGTGTTGCAGCTTCATATCTATCATCTACATCCAAAATTTAATTACACCACTCGATAGCTCAAAGAAATCGTTACGTAATACGCTCTAGGAAAATATTACCCGTTACGTACATGTATTCACGTAAAACACACAGCTGTGTCCAGGACACAGCCATACCCCGATTTTTTTGTAATTTTGTTTATGGAAACTGACTCGGTAGGCTACATCACCTACAACATCCGTGATGTCAGCCCATAACACCGGGTGCACTAGCTGCCACTTCTTAGTGCTTCCCTTCATTTCATGTCGGCTACACTGAACTGGACGGAAAACGAACTATTTACATAGCCGTTTCGACCGACTTTTCGCTCAGTGCGGTATCAACCCGGCCACCTATCACCTAGTAAGGCAAGAAGGGAAGGGACCTACAGTTTTATGTATAATCCGAACCACGGTCAGCCTCCAACGGTCGAGCGGTCACCCATCCAAGTACTGACCGCGCGAACGCACCACTGAGCTACCGAGGAGGCTGTCAAGTGTGGGTACAAAGTGTATAACATAACTTATCAGCATTCTTGCCACCGATGATTAAAATTTCTCCATCACAGCTGTGACAGTGTCGCACGAATTTTTATGCAAATCTGCTTTTAATGTAAAAAATGTGTCGACCTTGGAGTTTTCACCGGCGGCGCGGAGAAAGCGTCAGATCGACGCGACGAGACGATGCGACCTCCGAACGCAAAGGTAACGCACTGTGACCACATTGTGGACCTAGCCTGCGGGAGAATCTGTGGCGAAGCGATTTTCGATTTTCGAATGAATGTAAATTTTTAAGCTTATCGTACTTAAAAAAAAAACCTGAATAACACAACGCCTATTTTAACACTTACTTGAATAAAAACCTAAAAACACTTACATACTTATGATTACTGAATATATAAAACGATTTATACAAATTAAAAGCATTATTATTTAAGCAGACAAATTAATATTAGTATAATTACCTAAATTAATTCAAAGCCACCCATACCGGATACCATACTTGTCATCTCGTCGGCTGACGTGCCCAGTCCATTTTCATTTGAGCTTACGTACCAGGTGAAGAGTTAAACGAGTCTCTATTAATTTCAATTAAATATGAAAATGTATTTATAATTCTGAAATATGGTGCGTAATTAAACTTTGTTACATGGGAGGCAAAGTCAGAAATAGCCTAACGTAACGTAGACAGTTATGTTAATTTAATTATTTTTTCGTATCTACAATCACTTTGGTTAAATTTAGTTATTATTATTTTTTTAGTTTGTTTCAATTAGTTTAAGGCGATGTTCGAATATTGATTTAGAATTTAAAAAGAAAGGTTTGACAGCAGCAGAATATTGTGTCAATAATCGCAAGGATGAAATACATAATAAGATGAATCTCGTTTCATTAACTAAACTTGCCCATTATTGATTACTTTGGTGCGCAGGCGAGTTGCCTCGTTACGCACCATAATAAATACACTCGCGCTGCGCGCACGCATATTTCGCGCGCTTCACAAGCTGTCGAATATCGCCGACCTCTGTAAAGCGATGAAGGCTAAGCCTCAAGTGGGAGACAGACAATAGTATTTTGCGACTAATATGCGTTTTACACTGCTTGATTTTCTGAGGCAGATAGTTTAAAAAAAATGGAACATCAGACATTTTATTTATTTAATTAATTCTGTGATTTTTTATAGTTTTGCATATATACATACATACATAAATACCACATGCTGTGACTCGACAATGGGGTAAGCAGAGTAATCGGTGTTGTGCTGCAAGGACAATTTACAGCAGAAACGTTGGTCGAAACGGCTATGTAAATAGTTCGTATTTTCCGTCCAGTTCAGTGTAGCGGACATGAAATGAAGGGAAACATGGCACCTAGTTCACCCGGTGTTATGGGCTGACATCAAGGATTTTGTAGGTGATGTAGCCAACCGTGCCAGTTTATTTAAAAAAAAACAACATCGACCACTTCGCTTCGCAAATTATTCAGACCAGTTATGTATCAAGCAGCAATTAAAGCTCAAAGACCCACCTACTACATAACTCGGTGCAAGGACCGTGTCAAGGTGAAAGGTGACTAACCTGTCGCCCTTTAGCACGGCATCTTGTCTTTATGCCTTAGTCGCCTTTTACGACATGCACGGGGATGGGATTGATGGAGTGGGGATATTATTTTTAAGTACCTATCCAAACACGGTATTTACATTTATATTTTTGAAAGCATTAAAAGAGCCAGTGTGAACCGATCCTATCGTCGATATTTATCCACATTTCTTTTTCGACTCAGTGTTTCGAACATTCGTCACGAAGGTGCAGCGGTGCGCTTTCATTTTTATAATACCGAAGTACACTATTGCGTGACCCCTAGTGACCTATGGAATTTTTTTTTAATTTTAAACTAGCTTTTAGAGTTCAGCTAGGCATTGTCTGGTTTGAGCGGGGCTTCTGAACTAAGCTAACTAAGCGGCGCGGGTGGCCGAGTGGTTTGGGCATCGGCTTCTCATGCGAGAGGTCCGAGGTTCGAATCCGTTCGGCGTGTACCAATGAATACTTTTAGTCTACCAACGTCGGCCACAATGACCGCGAACTCAAACCATGTGTACCAATGAGTTTTTTCTGACGCAAAAATTTACGTACATACCTACACCTGCTGCTTCACAGTTCGGAACCGGTGTAAAACTGTAGGTCCCTTCCCTTGCCCCTTACTAGGTGGTATAGGCTCAAATTGTAGCCGACCGGGTTGGTACCACCGTACTGGATGTGAGATGGTCGCATAGCAGCAGTGTTCTCCTCTAGCCCAGTATAGCCAGCAATCCAGGGAAGTCTCCGGTATGGCACCTACCTTCTCGGAGGTGATATTGGCTGGTCGGAGCATGCGCTTTGGCCCCTCCGACTCAGCCATCCATAACGGATTACATTTAAAAAAATGCTAAAAGATATGTCAGTCAGTCAGCGTGTAAGCGTCCACTGCTGGGCATACGCCTCTCCAATTTTCCTCCAGTCCTCCCGGCCTTCAGCGGTACGGAACCACTGCTTTCCGCCGACACACTTGATGTCGACGGTCCACTTGGCGGGTTCGTCCTTCCTCCTTCGTTTTCCTGTCCACGGCCGTGTAGGACACGGTTACTCCAACGGTCGTCGTTCCTTCGGCTGACGTGTCCAGCCCGCTGCCACTTTGCACCATATCACGTAGCGATATTCCCAGCATGGCTCGCTCCATTGCTCGCTGGGCAACTTTCAACCATAACCGACCGTCAGATTCCACGTTTAAGATATATGCTACAATAACTTCTTTATAGAACAAAATATATGATATTATTTCTGTGTTCATAATGTTCACTTAACGAACGTTCGAATCTTTTCAACTATGCATTTTAAAATGATTTAAAAATATATATATTTGAATTCAAATTAAGCGCTTGAAAAAAAAATCAATTTTAATTTTATAATTTGCCCCCTAAAATTGAGCCCAAAAAAAAACCTGAAATGTTACGCCGAGCCACCCACAAGTTGTCAAACGACGCCCATGGACATTCGGTCGTATGCGAACGTCATGACGGCCTAGGTGCCTATTCATTCTTCTCTTGAAAGGTCCTGAACTTTAGGGAAATACTTATACGGGGAGGGAGAGCGTTATATTTCTTAGTGAAAAGTACAATAAAATCTATTAAGCAGTTTTCAAGTGGTATTTTATGACTCGAGAACGGTTCAACACTTTTAACATAATATATATGAATTTATTTATGTATAATAGCTTTTGCCCGCGGCTTCGCTCACGTGAAATTCGTATTTAAAAAGAAGAAAGTACGTAAACCCGCTTCCGCACCTTCATTTCGGCGCGCGGAACAATTCGGTTTGTATGAGAGCCACATCTTAGCGTAACCGGAACAAAATTTTATTTAGCATATC
Source organism: Nematopogon swammerdamellus (assembly GCA_946902875.1). Taxonomy (NCBI): domain Eukaryota; kingdom Metazoa; phylum Arthropoda; class Insecta; order Lepidoptera; family Adelidae; genus Nematopogon; species Nematopogon swammerdamellus. Next base: position 13,955,073 of record OX336359.1, read on the forward strand.
CTGTGTCCCGTATAGTAGAATGTGCTTGTACTAAGTTTCATCGAATTCGGATGATCGGTTTAAGAGTTATGGAGGAACATACATACATATATCGTCGTGGTAGAGTAAAACAAAGCCAAGCCACATTTTAGCGAAAATGCGTTTTTAATGCCAAAATACTCAGAATGAGACGGAGATTATAATGGAAAAGAGAGCCAAGCGATTACGAAGTTAGAAGTACGTTATTTCAATAATGATAAAGGGATGTTAACTGAAATTCCATATAAAATTTTTAAAAGATAAATAACTTTAGGCGTCATAGTATTGGTTTACTATCAATTAATTTTTCAATATTTCTGTACTACCGAACGAAGCCTAGCCACATAAATACTGTTGACGAACAACATTCACAGAAAATTGGTTCTAAATGGATGAAACTTATAATGCACTAGCTTTTGCCCGCGGCTTCGCTCGCGTGAAATTCGTATTTCAAAGGAAGAACTAAGGGCGAGCTGGGTTCATGCTAGTAACTAAGGGCGAGCTGGGTTCAGGTAAACGATAAACCTTCTCGAAGACAGTAATCTATGGGCGAGGCCGAAGGCCGAGCTGCGTTCAGGAAGAGGATAACTTTTCGAAGAAAGTAAGTAACAGAGGGCGAGGCCGAAGGCCGAGCTGCGTTCAGGAAGATGATAAACCTTCTCGAAGATAGTAAGTAACTATGGGCGAGGCCGAAGGCCGAGCTGCGTTCAGGAAGAGGATAACCTTTTCGAAGAAAGTAAGTAACAGAGGGCGAGGCCGAAGGCCGAGCTGCGTTCAGGAAGATGATAAACCTTCTCGAAGATAGTAAGTAACTATGGGCGAGGCCGAAGGCCGAGCTGCGTTCAGGATGAGGGTAACCTTTTCGAAGAAAGTAAGTAACAGAGGGCGAGGCCGAAGGCCGAGCTGCGTTCAGGAAAACGATAAACTTTATCGAAGACAGTTAGTAACTATCGGCGAGGCCGAAGGCCGAGCTGCGTTCAGGAAGAGGATAACCTTTTCAAAGAAAGTAAGTAACAGAGGGCGAGGCCGAAGGCCGAGGTGCGTTCAGGAATACCATAAACTTCTCGAAGACAGTAAGTAACTATGGGCGAGGCCGAAGGCTGAGCTGAGTTCAGGAAGAGGATAAACCATCTTTAAGAAAGAAAGTAACAAAGGGCGAGGCCGAAGGCCGAGCTGCGTTCAGGATGAGGGTAACCTTTTCGAAGAAAGTAAGTAACAGAGGGCGAGGCCGAAGGCCGAGCTGCGTTCAGGAATACCATAAAACTTCTCGAAGACAGTAAGTAACTATGGGCGAGGCCGAAGGCTGAGCTGCGTTCAGGAAGAGGATAAACCATCTTTAAGAAAGAAAGTAACAAAGGGCGAGGCCGAAGGCCGAGCTCCGTTCAGGATGAGGGTAACCTTTTCGAAGAAAGTAAGTAACAGAGGGCGAGGCCGAAGGCCGAGCTGCGTTCAGGAAAACGATAAACCTTCTCGATGACAGTAAGTAATTATGGGCGAGGCCGAAGGCCGAGCTGCGTTCAGGAAGAGAATAACCTTTTCAAAGAAAGTAAGTAACAGAGGGCGAGGCCGAAGGCCGAGCTGCGTTCAGGAACACCATAAAACTTCTCGAAGAAAGTAAGTAATAAAGGGCGAGGCCGAAGGCCGAGCTGCGTTCAGGAATACGATAAAACTTCTCGAAGACAGTAAGTAACTATGGGCGAGGCCGAAGGCCGAGCTGCGTTTAGGAAGACAATAAACCATATTTAAGAAAGTAAGTAACAAAGGGCGAGGCCGAAGGCCGAGCTGCGTTCAGGAAGAGGATAACCTTTTCGAAGAATGTAAGTAACAGAGGGCGAGTCCGCAGGCCGAGCTGCGTTCAGGAAGACCATAAATCTTCTCGAAGAAAGTAACTTCTTTGTTACTTACTTTCTTCGAAAAGGTTTATCCTTTTCCTGAACACATCTCGGCCTTCGGCCTCGCCCATAGTTACGTACTGTCTTCGAGAAGTTTTATCGTATTCCTGAACGCAGCTCGGCCTTCGGCCTCGCTCTTTGTTACTTGCTTTCTTCTTCCTGAACGCAGCTCGGCCTTCGGCCTCGCCTTTTGTTACTTACTTTCTTCGAGAAGGTTTATAGTCTTCCCGAACGCAGCTCGGCCTTCGGCCTCGCCATTAGTTACTTACTTTCTTTGAGCAGGTATATCGTCTTCCTGAACGCCACTCATTCACAAACTTTCGCGTTTATAATATTAGTATGATGTATTTTGGGTAGGTTTGGAGTGAGGCCTGATTTTAGAAATTATTCCCAATTATCGGATGCATGCAAGCAAATCCGAAAGCAACAGCTAACAATATATAAATTTTTGAAAAGTGTTAATTAAGCCCTTTCATTTGATACCCAACACGGCATCATTACTTGACTTTATGTCCTTTAGAGGGCACCATATCCAATTTTATGGGACATCACATAGCCTATAACCAGCGTCAAGACGCATCCAACGACACCTCATTTGTCAAATTATGATAAGTAGTTTCGAAGTTATAGTTATGAGGGAACAGATGAACATACATACATACATACATACATACATACATACATACATACATACATACATACATACATACATACATACATACATACATACATACATACCTACATACATACATACATACATACATACATAATACATACATACATACATACATACATACATACATACATACATACAAACATACATACATACATACATACCGGTCAAACACATAACTCTCCTTTTCGCTTCGCCGTAGTCCGGTAAAAATAAGAATCTTTTCGTTAATATTGCGCGCATAGGTACTACACTACGTACGTACAATATAATAAACATACGATCAAATAACTTAAATCAAATAGGAACTCCAGTTAAGTAAATATCCGCTAACATCGACTTGCAACAATACTTTGCACCTAAAATTAATCAAATAGATACCTAACGAAGTAAACCTACATAATATTATGAATCGAATTAAATAAGATACTCTGCTCGAGACAATGCATACACACACCGCGCTCCGCCAGACCGCACCCCGTGCCGCGCCCCGCGCCTCCTCCGCCGCCACCAGCCTCCGCAGCTAGCCGCCACCAACCGCCGCCGCGCCGCGCCGCTTTTATTTCGATTCGATTTGTATGGGAGCCACATCTTAGCGTGGCCGGAAGTGAATTTTAGTTAGCCTATCCTGTGTCCCGTATAGTAGAATGTGCTTGTACTAAGTTTCGGATGTACTAAGAATTCGGATGATGGCTTTAAGAGTTATGGCGGAACATACATACATACATACATACATACATACAGAAAAGATTTCTAAAAATCGTCAATTTAGCTTTAGTATCATACATAGAGGCTACAAACTCAATATTTCCTAAAACAAAGTAACTTACTCCATGAACATCCCTTACAGATTTATTATTAGTATTGATGATAACTGAGATAACCAACATAGCTTCATTATGCTCCACCACAATCCTGCTTACGCGATAGAACAATTTCTCAGTAGTAAACAGAGGTTAAGTGCTAAACCCTTAATAACTAAAAAACTACAACTGATAGGGTCCAAACTTCATATTATCCCATTAGAATATGTACATTACTACCACGTGTAAAATTTTTGGAAAAATATGATATGTAGTTTGAAAGATACAACTAAAAACATATAAATTTTCGAGACTTTAAATCTTTAATCGTCAATATCTCGAAATGTTGCATGTGTGGCTCAGCTCTGTTTATCTCTACTACGACGATATAAAAAAAGATTTCTAAAAATCGTCAATTTAGTTTTAGTATCATACATAGAGTCTACAAACGCAATAACTCATAAAACAAAGTAACTTACTCCACGACCATCCCTTACAGATTTATTATTAGTATCATTCATTCATTGATGATGATGAGTGATTGATGATATGGTTTTCAGCAATACAACGTTTTTTACTTCACGTGGTAGGTAGGTCACACCAGGTCTATCTACCTACACCCTTGACCCAGGTCAAGGGTGTAGGTAGATGCACGCCATATACCTGTCGTAGCTAGGTGCCATATCCGCGCTTTCCTTAGTGCGTATCTCCCTATCGCTAAAAATGCCATCACTTTATTCATACATAAGAAATAATGTAATTTATTTATTATACTTTCTGTATACAAATTGTTTCTTGCGAAGTCACTTAAGGCAGTGCAGTTTAAAGTGTGTGAAGGTCAAAGTAGTTAGACGTTGAGTTGTTTCTCTCACGGCCTTAATTGAGTGTGAATGAACTTTTGATTTTAAAATTGAGGTAAATGGCCGAGATAATATGTCGTGTTTAGTTAAGATAATATTCGTAATATTAATAATAATTATTATATTTCTTCTTAATCATCTAGTTGATGACCCCGCCGGCGGCGTGTCCCGCGATCTAGAACCGCTGCAACTTCGTAGGGATGTCGGCGCCCTAAGCGTGTTCTATCGCTTATTCCACGGGGAGTGCTCTGAGGAGCTGTTTAAAGCGATTCCGCCGTCCCCTTTCCACCTCTAAAGAACCGGTAAACTCTGGAACGCTCTACCTGCTCATATATGTATTTACCCACAAGCCGCTTGGCATGGCATTCGCAACCCCCGCATACGACCAAATGCACGCACATGGGCGTCGTGTTACCTTATTGGTGGATAGGGCCCACCCACATGTATCGTTATAAATAAAAAAAACCGGCCAAGTGCGAGTCGAACTCGCGCACCGAGGGTTCCGTATTGCCATGTCATGGTCAGCGCCACTCTCGCCATCCTAAAAACGAATATGTTATCGACGGTTTTTTTTTTTTTTTATGGAAACTGACACGGTTGGCTATATCACCTACAACGTCCGTGATGTCAGCCCATAACACCGGGTGAACTAGGTGCCATGTCAGTGCTTCCCCCTTTGATCGTGCCGGCTACACTGAACTGGGCGGAAAACACAAACTATTTACATAGCCGTTTCGACCGACGTTTCATTCAGTGCGGTGGTACCAGCCCGGGCGGGTTAAACCCTACCACCAAGTAAGATTAGGAGGGAAGGGACCTACAGTTTTACGAGGAATCCGAACCTCGGTCAGCCTCCAACGGTCAGCGGTCACCCATCCAAGTACTGACCGCACCCAGCGTTGCTTAACATTCAATAGCGACAGTTGACTGCCTGCACCACTGAGCTATCGAGGCTGGCTCCAGTCAAAGAAAACACCGTGGGGAAACTTGTAATACGATACAATTCATAACCAAGGTTGAAATAGATTCGATCAGTCTCCACTCAGACGGATGAACCGTAACATACCTGCTTACCCGTATGTAACACAAGATGTAACACTTAGCCCAACACGAATACGGCGTTGTTACATGCTCCAGTTACGCGTCACATTTGATCGAACGTCAGATGTCGTGTCGTTGCGTGTTACCGCGTGTTGCAAGATGGCGCATGCGTGTCTGCTATCCGATCGTACTAGTCTGGCATAGTACTGCGTACTGTGGTTATATTCATTCAATTACAATTATTTATTTGTTTAGTACCGTGTGGGGCCGGTATTGAAAAAGAATACCCCCACTGCATCTCTCCACGTGCATGTCGTAAAAGACGACTGAGGAATAAGGACATGATGCCATGCTAAAGGGCGACAGGATAGTCGCCTCTCACCTTGGCACGGTCCTTCCAGCGAGACATGCAGCAGGTGGGTCTTCGTGCCTTACTTGATGCTTGATAGTTATCTTGTCCGAATACTTTGCTAAACGTGGTGGTCGATGTTGTGTTGCAATTTTCCAGAGTTCTTGCAGCACAAAACCGATTACTCTGCTTACCCTGATTGTTGGGATACAGTGTGTGTGGCGGTATGTATAGATAAGATGCCATGCTAAAGGGCGACGGGCTAGCCACCTCTCATCTTGGCACGGTCCATCCACCGAGTCATGCAGCAGGTGGGTCTTCGTGCCTTACTTGCTGCTTGATCGATTGAATCTTGATCGAATACTTTGCGAATCGTGGTTGTCGGTGTTGTGCTGTAATTTTCCAGAGTTCTTGCAGCACAACACCGATTACTCTGCTTACCCTGATTGTCGGGATACAGCGTGTGGACAAGATGCCATGCTAAAGGGCGACAGGCTAGCCACCTCTCACCTTGGCACGTTCCTTCCACCGAGTCGTGCAGCAGGTAGGTCTTTCTGTGCCTTACTTGCTGCCTGATAGTGATCTTGTCCGAATACTTTGCAAACGTGGCGGTCGGTGTTGAGCTGTAATTTACAAGATAGTGTTTTAATATAATGTTTGTTATTTTATAATGAAAAAATAATGAATTTAAAAAAATATATTCTCAAAGTAAAAAATACCCTTGCCACCATTGTTACTCACTTACTCTAATCACCCAATCACTTAGTACCGTGTGGGGCCGGTACTTTAAAAGAATAGCCCCACTGCATCTCTCCCCGTGTATGTCGTAAAAGGCGACTATGGGATATGACTCCCTTCTTATATTACTAGGTGGTAGGGTTTAACCCGCCCGGGTTGGTACCACCGCACTGAATGAAAGGTCGGTCGAAACGGCTATGTAAATACTTTGTGTTTTCCGTCCAGTTCAGTGTAGCCGGCACGACCGAAGGGATGCACTGACGTGGCACCAAGTTCACCCGGTGTTATGGGCTACCATCACGGATGTTGTAGGTGATGTAGCCATCCGTGTCAGTTACAATAAAAAAAAAAACCCAAAGGTTGACTGGAAGAATCTCTTGTTTCAGTGTGAAGTATTGTAAATCTCTTCTGTATGTTATCTTCTGTTTTCTGCATCTTTGTTAGTGTTTTTGTGTGCAATCGAGTATGCCTATTCTATTAAAGTCTAAAAAGTCATACATTTCTAAAAAAAAAAAGAACGTAATTGTTCCATTTCCGGTTTAGAATCACACCCTTTCAGGTACTCAAAATGGATGAATTACATTAATATTTCCTCCACTTTGTATGGAAATTGCACCTTTTTTTTACCCGACTACGGCGAAGCCAAAAAAGGAAGGGTTATGAGTTTGGCCTGTATGTATGTATGTATGTATGTATGTATGTATGTATGTATGTATGTATGTATGTGACTATCTATATTCCACTCTACAGCCTAAAGTACTGGGCCGATTCGAATAATTCTTGTGCTATTGGATTTGTCTTATTCACGGGAGTGTCATAGGCTATATAACAATTTTCAAAATTCAAAATGGCGGACGCACGGCCTCAAAATGTCAAATTAGTTTTTCAAAATATATTGAGTGGGGTATCAAATTAAAGATAATTAAATTACGATTCCGAAAATATATACTTTGCTATCTATTAAACTTATGTGTACAGAGAAATAGAGCAAAATGTGTGGCGCATGTATGAATAGCGATTATTCGCGATGAAGCGTGGTCGCCCGCGTCACAGCATATATATGGCTAAAGCAGTATGGAAACTACGTACAAAACGATCGAAACGACGCACTCACACACACGCACGCCTCAACAAGGCCCCGAAGCGAATGTCGCAAACAATCAGTCGCGGGTGCCGCGTCCGAGTGGTCGTGTTTGTTTTTGTTGCATGCGCCACGGACAGTCCGCGATCTTTTAGAATGCAAAAAAATGTTTACAAACGTTTTTCGACTGTTGTCACTTTATATTAACTTTTGACAAATATTGACAACTTTTGTCAACTTTTCTCATCTTTTGCCAACTTCTGTCACATTTTGTCAACTTTTATCGACTGTTGTCAACTCTTGTCAACTTTTCTTATCTTTTGCCAACTTCTGTCACCTTTTGTCAACTTTTATCGACTGTTGTCAACTCTTGTCAAGTTTTGTAAACTTTTGCGAACATTTGCCAACTCTCGGTAACTTATGTCAACTGTTGTCAACTTTTGTCAACTTTTCTTATCTTTTGCCAACTTCTGCCACCTTTTGTCAACTTTTATCGACTGTTGTCAACTCTTGTCAAGTTTGTAAACTTTTGAGAACTTTTGTCAACTGTCAATAACTTATGTCAACTCTTGTCAACTTTTGTCAACTTTTCTCATCTTTTGCAAACTTCTGTCACCTTTTGTCAACTTTTATCGACTGTTGTCAAGTTTTGTAAACTTTTGAGAACTTTTGCCACCTCTCGGTAACTTATGTCAACTCTTGCCAACTTTTGTCAACTTTTCTTATCTTTGCCCACTTCTGTCACCTTTTGTCAACTTTTATCGACTGTTGTCAACTCATGTCAATGTTTGTCAACCTTGGTCAACTTTTGTCAACTTTCGTGAACATTTGTCAACTTTTGTCATCTTTTGTCAAATTTTATCGACTGTTATCAACTATTGTCAATGTTTATCAACCTTGGTCAACTTTTGTCAACTTTCGTCAACTTTTGTCAACTTTCGTCAACTTTTGTCATTTTTTGTCAACTTTTATCGACTGTTGTCAACCCTTGTCAATGTTTGTCAACCTTGGTCAACTTTTGTCAACTTTCGTCAACATTTGTCAACTTTTGTCATCTTTTGTCAACTTTTATCGACTGTTGTCAACTCTTGTCAATGTTTGTTAACCTTTGTCGGCTTTTGTCTACTTTTATCATCTTTTGTCAACTTTTATCGACCTGTGTCAACTTTTATCGACTGTTGTCAACTCGTGTCAATGTCAACCTAACCTTGGTCAACTTTTATCAACTTTCGTCAACATTTGTCATCTTTGTCAACTTTTATCGACTGTTGTCAACTCTTATGGTTGTTCACCACCTTAGTCAACTTTCGTCAACATTTGTCAACTTTTGTATACTTTTCTCGACTTTTGTGAACTTATAGCCACTTTCGTCATCTTTTGTCAACTTTTGCCAACTTCTCTCAGCTTTTGTCAGCTTTTATCATATTTTAACCACTGTTGTCAACTTTTGTCACTTTTATGAACTTTTGTCAGCTTTCGTTAACAAGGAGTTGACAAAAGTTGACAAGAGTTTACATAAGTTGACTAAAGTTGACAAGAGTTAACGAAAGTTGACAAACTGGACAAAAGATGGGAAAAGTTGACGAAAGTTGACAAACAGCTGACATAAGTTGAAAAACGTTGACAAAATATGAAAAAAGTTGACAATACTTAGTTGACATTAATTAACAATAGTTGAAGAAAGTTGACAAACGTTGACAAGAGTTGACAAAAGTTCACGAAAGCTGACAAAAGTTCATAAAAGTGACAGAACTTGGCAAAAGTTGACAATAGTGGTTAAAAGTTGGCCTAAGTTCATAAAAGTGACAGAAGTTGGCAAAAGTTGACAAAAATTTCCGAAAGTTGACAACAGTCGTTTAAATTTTACAAAAGCTGATAGAAGTTTGCAAAAATTGACAAAAGATGACGAAATTGGCCCGTATATATGACCAGTGTGTCCTCCCGGTTATGACGTACGGGTGTGAAACGTGGACGCTGACGGTCGGTGTTGTCCAAAGGTTGAAAGTTGCCCAGCGAGCAATGGAGCGAGCCATGCTGGGAATAACGCTACGTGATATGGTGCGTAACGAGGCAATCCGCCGACGCACCAAAGTAGTCGATATTGGATACCGGGTGGCTAAGCTCAAGTGGCAATGGGCTGGGCACGTCAGCCGAAGAGACGACGACCGCTGGAGTAACCGTGTCCTACACTGGCGGCCGTGGACAGGAAAACGGAGTGTGGGAAGACCACCCGCCAGGTGGGACGACGACATCAAGTACGTCGGCGGAAAGCAGTGGTTCCGTACCGCTGAAGGCCGGGAGGACTGGAGGAAAATTGGAGAGGCGTATGTCCAGCAGTGGACGCTTACACGCTGACTGACTGACTGACTGACTGACTGATGAAATTGGCTATAAGTTAACAAAAGTCGACAAAAGCCATAAAAGTAGACAAACGTTGACGAAAGTTGACAAAAGTTGACAAAAGTTGACGAAAGTTGACAAAAGTTGGCAAATGTTGACAAAAGTTGACAAGAGTTGACATAAGTTACCGAGAGTTGATAAAAGTTCTCACAAGTTTACAAAACTTGACAAGAGTTGACAACAGTCGATAAAAGTTGGCAAAAGATGAGAAAAGTTGATAAAAGATGACGAAAGTGGCTATAATTTCACAAAAATCGAGAAAAATAGACAAAAGTTGACAAACGTTGACAAAAGATAACAAAAGTCGACAAATGTTGACGAAAGTTGACAAAAGTTGACCAAGGTTGACAAAGAGTTGACAACAGTGGATAAAAGTTGACAAAAGATGACAAATGTTGACGAAAGTTGACAAAAGTTGACCAAGGTTGACAAACATTGACAAGAGTTGACAACAGTCGATGAAAGTTGACAAAAGATGACAAAAGTTGACAAATGTTGACGAAAGCTGACAAAAGTTTACCAAGGTTGACAAACATTGACAAGACTTGACAACAGTCGATAAAAGTTGACAAAAGATGACTGAAATTGGCAAAAGATGAGAAAAGTTGACAAACATTTACAATGGTTGACAAGAGCTGACAAAAGTTGTAAACAATTTACAAAAGTTAATAAAAGTTGACAAAAGTCGAGAAAAGTATATCAATTCATATTTATAGCAACCACGTTTTGAACTTATTATTGATGATTGATTATATTGATTATTTGATCATTACATTACAGAACCTAAATAAATGTTTTAATAAATAATAATTTTACAATTTTACAAAAAATTTGATTGACATCCCTAACGCTCCAATGGAGCGTAGGTACTTATTTTTACAAATAGGCCTAGTTTCCATACTGCTTTAGCCATATATATGCTGTGCCCGCGTACCGCGCCGCGCGCCCCCGCATACACCAATGACGCGCGACGACGACACGCGACGACGCGACGCGAAGAAGCGACATGGTATTGTTGGTAATATACCTACATACTTACTCACTGATCTACCGCAAATTTTATATAAATATATAATATTATTATTAGATACAGTACTATGCTAAAATAAATTGGTATTAAATGTCCATGTAGGTACCTAGTGTAAGCATAATATGTAGCGTAGGTGTACCGTGTGGGGTCGGTACTTAAAAAGAATAGCCCCACTGCATCTCTCCCCGTCGCATGCCGTAAAAGTCGACTAAGGGATCGTCAGCCTGGGCAGCTTAATGGTGCGGTCAGTTACTGGATGGATGACCGCCCGACTGTTGGAGGCTGACCGTGGTTCGGATACCACGTTAAACTGTAGGTCCCTTCCCTTCTTACCTTACTAGGTGGTAGGGTTTATCCCGGCCGGGTTGGTACCACCGCACTGAGCGAAACGTCGGTCGAAACGGCTATGTAAATAGTTCGTGTTTTCCGTCCAGTTCAGTGTAGCCGGCGCGAAATGAAGGGAAGCACTGACATGGCACCCGGTGTTATGGGCTGACATCACGGATGTTGTAGGTGATGTAACCAACCGTGTCAAGTTTCCATAAAAAAAAAAGGTAGGTACATTAAATATGCCTAATACCTACAGTATTTTCGGATGCAAGTTACCCTTCAGCTAAGCGGGATATTGTGGAAGAGAAGAACCGCCGATTGCGGAAAAGTATTCCCAATTTTCTGGGTGCAGTTTTAGCCCTAGACTCGGTTAGTTGCCGGAAACCTACGTCTTTGGAAATGGCGGTGCCCAGGAGGTTCAGGTGCTTCCAGACAGGTATGACGCTGACTTAGAAACTGGCTTGGAAAGCAAAAGGACCTTCAAATCGACCTTCGCAGATAATGCGCAGCACTGAGCCTTGCTAACGTTGAAGGCGTGGGCGTAGCATTCAGGGGGCAACATAAACACGGGTTCTACACCAGTTACCCTTCAACTAGGCGGGATGTGGATGTGGATGAGTGGGCGAAGACTTGTGTCTGAACTTGAGCAAACACTCGGCTCTATTTCCGAATGGGCCGTAGCAAGTTGGTCAAGTTAAATACCTCCAAGATACAAGTTTGCGCGTTCAGTGCGAAGAGAGCGGCGTTCACACCAGCTCCTTCCTACCAAGGCACGTCACTTAAATTTTGCGACCACCTCGGGGTCCTCCGAGTCGAATTTTCGCACGATCTAAACTTCCGGCGTGACATCGAGAGCAAGGCCGTATAAATCGCAGATTCGGTCCTGCATGGGGTACTGCTCGCACCTATGGAATGGCTCAGTCAAATACGAGCTGGCGCCTCTGGACTCGATCCAGCGTCGAGCCGTGCGAAAAGTAGGTGACTCCCAAATGTCCCGCGATCTAAAACCACTGCAACTCCGTAGGAATACATAGCTAAATCAGAGCCTGTTGAAATACAAACAGAGAGAAATATTTTCTCCCAAGTACAGTCTCGCGTCCTTCAACCTGGGCACCTGTCAGGCCGGCATGGCATTCGCAGCCTCCGCATGCTACCGAATGTCCATGGGCATCGCTAGACACCTTATGGGTGGCTCGGCGCCACATGTCGGGCTTACTATAAAAATAATATCAGTAGCTTTGGCCTCGCCTTAGTGGCTTACCTGCTTCGAGTGAGTACATTATTCAACTATGTACAACCTGAAAACGCCCTCGGTCTTCGGCCTTGAACTGATTGGTTTACTTACTTCCCGAATCCGCTTCACCTCAGCCAGATATATTTACTTACATAGAAAAAGAAAATCGTGTACTTACACAGCTCAGTCTTCGGTCTTGCTCTGACTGACCTTTCATTTTACTTCAAGACTATACATCGTTCAACTATACATAATTTGTATATATATGTAGGTACTCACTCATGCGCTATTTGCAGAAAACTTTAGTTTCAAATAGAGATCACACCAAATAAACGGACGGATAGTATCAATTTTGTACCGTGTGGGGCCGGTACTTATATAAAAGAATAGCCCCACTGTATCTCTCCCCGTGTATGTCGTAAAAGGCGACTAAGGGATATGACTTCCTTCTTATATTACTAGGTGGTAGGGTTTAACCCGCCCGTGTTGGTACCACCGCACCGCACTGAATGAAAGGTCGGTAGAAACGGCTATGTATTTAGTGTAGCCGGTACGACCGAAGGGAAGCACTGACGTGGCACCAAGTTCACCCGGTGTTATGGGCTGACATCACGGATATTGTAGCCTGTAGGTGATGTGTCAGATTCCATAAAAAAAGATCAATATACGAGTTACATACAACATTTAAAGTATGCAAACAGTTTTTAAAAAAGCCTAAAATAAAAAAAAAGTTATAAAAAACTAAAACCCGACTACGTAAAAGCTAATTATAAAAATCGTTTAAATAAAAAAAAATAGTTATAAAAAACTAAAACCCGGCTACGAAAAAGCAAATTATGAAAATAGTTTAACTATAACTAAAAATAACAAAATAATGTTTTCCATATAATTTATCAGATACAGCAATTATCTGTTTATATTGATTTTACCTTAGCACTAACTCTATAAATTTTGATAAATTTATTATTTTTAACGTTCTAAATATAGAGCCGTGGTCGGGCGTTCTTCGTTCAACAAGACAAGTGAGACCGTCGTTGTGCATTATAGCCGTTGACGTTCGGTATGTACCTATGTATCTACTTATAATAATTTTAGATTGGCTCTGACTGATCCTACAAAAAGATGCCAGTATGACACAATGGCGATGGCCGTCCTAAGTTCCGCGCTCTAATAATGCACGACGACGGCCTCACTTGTCTTGTTGAACGAAGAACGCCCGACCACGGCTCTATATTTAGAACGTTAAAAATAATAAATTTATCAAAATTTATAGAGTTAGTGCTAAGGTAAAATCAATATAAACAGAGAATTGCTGTATCTGATAAATTATATGGAAAACATTATTTTGTTATTTTTAGTTATAGTTAAACTATTTTCATAATTTGCTTTTTCGTAGCCGGGTTTTAGTTTTTTTAACTATTTTTTTTTATTTAAACGATTTTTATAATTAGCTTTTACGTAGTCGGGTTTTAGTTTTTATAACTTTTTTTTTTCTTTCTCAACTACTCATTTCAGGGTCATTTGCATCTGTTGCACTAGTAGATTGTTGCATTACAAATGTTTCTCCATTTTATTGTGCAGTGACAGTGATACGATAAGCTATCACGCATGCAAGCAAGCTTGCTCACTATCTCAAGGAAACAGCTGTTACCACACCAACAGCGCTAGTAATATAATATTCGGTGCCAAAACCGCTACCGTCCACCACCCACGAATAAAATTCACAGTAGGTAGATACTAAGAATCTGACAACGCAGTCTAAGGGATCTTATGGGTAAGGGGAAGGCCGTTTAACTTGAGCCAGCGAGTACCTATCTAGATTGAATAGGTAATTAGATTATTTCAAATACTGACCACGAAAATGTATGTTCCTATTTTTTAGGTTTCCATATCCGTATCCGGTACGGGACTCGATTACTAAGCCTACGCCGTCTGTCTGTCTGTCTATACGAGGGCTGTATCTCTTGAAGCGTAATAGGTGCCCGTTGAAATTTTGACAAAATATGTGTTATTATTATGGCCGATATAACAACAAATAATAAAATAAGAAAAAGTAAAAAATTAAGGGGGGTTCCCATACAAGAAACGTGTTTTTTTTTTTTGGGGTGCGCGTCCTACTCGCACTTGGCCGCTTTGCTTTTCAGCCAGACACCCATAGCTGCAGATAACTTTATCGATTTGATTGAATAAAAAAACATTCCTACGGCGACAACGAGATGGCATAATCGACGAAAAACAAGCTTTATTATCTCGCAAAAAAAGTTATAAAAAACTAAAACCCGACTACGTAAAAGCTAATTATAAAAATCGTTTAAATAAAAAAAAATAGTTATAAAAAACTAAAACCCGGCTACGAAAAAGCAAATTATGAAAATAGTTTAACTATAACTAAAAATAACAAAATAATGTTTTCCATATAATTTATCAGATACAGCAATTCTCTGTTTATATTGATTTTACCTTAGCACTAACTCTATAAATTTTGATAAATTTATTATTTTTAACGTTCTAAATATAGAGCCGTGGTCGGGCGTTCTTCGTTCAACAAGACAAGTGAGGCCGTCGTCGTGCATTATTAGAGCGCGGAACTTAGGACGGCCATCGCCATTGTGTCATACTGGCATCTTTTTGTAGGATCAGTCAGAGCCAATCTAAAATTATTATAAGTAGATACATAGGTACATACCGAACGTCAACGGCTATAATGCACAACGACGGTCTCACTTGTCTTGTTGAACGAAGAACGCCCGACCACGGCTCTATATTTAGAACGTTAAAAATAATAAATTTATCAAAATTTATAGAGTTAGTGCTAAGGTAAAATCAATATAAACAGAGAATTGCTGTATCTGATAAATTATATGGAAAACATTATTTTGTTATTTTTAGTTATAGTTAAACTATTTTCATAATTTGCTTTTTCGTAGCCGGGTTTTAGTTTTTTATAACTATTTTTTTTTATTTAAACGATTTTTATAATTAGCTTTTACGTAGTCGGGTTTTAGTTTTTTATAATTTAGAGTTCCGTATCCGTCGTACCGGACCCTATTACTAAGCCTACGCGCCGTCTGTCTGTCTGTCTGTCCGTCTGTCTCTCCGAGGGCTGTATCTCTTGAACCGTAATAGGTAGCCCGTTGAAATTTTCACAGAATATGTGTTATTATGGCCGATATAACAACAAATAATAATAAAAATATGAAAAAATAAAAAACAATCATAGAAGAAAGCAAAAAGTGTATGCGCGCGCGCCATCTACCCATTAGAGGATTTTAACTAATATGAAGCATTTCACAACACGCCATAGATGGCGTGAGTGGCGCTAACCATGACATGGCGATACGGAACCCTCGGTGCGCTAGTTCGACTCGCACTTGGCCGGTTTTCTATAGTTAACTCTTCATAATTGATCTGCTCGCTGGACGTTGCACTGTGGCCATTGTTGTTGAAGATATTTTTTTTTTTCAAACCTGTATTGCTTAGGTCAAAGCCTATTTCGGCTTTGACCTAAGCAATACAGGTTTGAAAAAAAAACATTGTCGGCATGGTTGGCTACACCGCCGCCTAATTTGACACACGATGACAGCCCATTACAGCACGTTCCTGCTGGGGGAAGACTCCACGCCAGCGCGCTTACTTGTTGCGTTGTGTGAGCTCGTATGATACTCGTAGTTATATTGTCCGAATACATTTGCTAAACGTGGCGGTCGGTGTTGTGCTGTAATTTACAAGAGTACCTACCTGAAGCACAACACCGATTACTCTGCTTACCCCGATTGTCGGGATGCAGCGTGTGGTACTGTGTGGTATGTAGTCAGTCGGCGGGGTCGAGACGGCCGCGGGGAAAGGGCCCATTCCGGTATTTATATAATCTACAAGCTGTGCCCGCGGCTCCGCCCGCTCTCATATTTCACTTCTCTGCTAACCTCATAAGCTATTTAGCGTGATAGTAAGTAGCCTATAGTTGATGGGAAGAATCAAGCTATCCGTAGAATTTTGTTTAATTAAAATCGGTTCAGTGGTTCTCGAGTTATAAGCGGACAGACAGACACTCAGACAGAAAACAGACGTTGGATTTTATTATAGGTAAGGAAGCTGTGTAATAATGACTAATGAAGTAATAATTAATCTAAAGTTTAATTAATTTAATTTAGTTAAATGTATTTTATTAGTGTCGATTACATGTCATCATGTTTAATGATTGCTTTATTATCCAATAAATAAATTAAAATTAACTTAAAAAAATATTGGATGCATTATTTATATCTATAATAGGTAAATAAACCTACCTTTTATATATTGTGCCTTGTTTCTTCATCGCTATGTTTAACTTCTGGGCATCGTGGAGCAGCTGCTGTGTGCGGTGCTGGGTCTAGAGCTCCCCGTACCGGAATATGAAGAGCGGGGCGAACTCATGTTGAAGCAACTGGCAACACATTTCAATCACAACACGCGGTTAGGTACCATACCAATTCAATCAATGCACATGGAGTTTTCACTGACGTTCTATGGCCTATATCTGGTTATAGGACACACACTGAGATTTTTTTTTTACTAAACTGTTTAGTAAAGTCGTTTTTTACTCAAAGGAGAATGAGCGTTGTGGTCTACTCCTCCTCTAGCTGTGAGTGTTATATCAATGAAAAGGTTGATTTATATAGAATTTTTTTTAGTATGGCAGCCAACGTCAATTATTAGTAATTTAGGAGTTATATATATCACCTTTAAGTTCTATAATCATAGAACCTTATCATGATAATATGCTTACCTCTGTACGATGATAATCGTTCTAGGAAGGGTAGGTACTTAGAGCGAAACAGTAACAAAATGACCGAGCGGTATTGAAACCGTAATGATTAAAATATTGTTTTTTGTTTCAATACCGCTCGGCCATTTTAGTACTGTTTCGCTCTAAGTACTTATACCATTCCTAGAACGATGATCTTCGTACAGAGGTAAGCATATTACTATGATAAGGTTCTATGTTTATAGTGATATGACTCCTAAAGTACTGACATTACATGTTGGGTATGTTTGGACAAAATGGTTTTCTTGGAAGATATTTCTATTGATATATCATTCATTGTTAGAGGAGGGAGACCAACTCCAATACATTTTTGCCCATCCTCCTTTGGTACGTATTAAATAAAGTTACCTAAACCGGTTTAGTTGCGGCAACTAACCACAATTTAGTAAAACCTTCTTTTGTAACCAACTACCGAAGTAATAGCTACTATTTACAAAATTAATTGTTCACTGAAATGTTTGGCTACACGTGACCAAACGTGAGCTATTTTGCCTCTACTAGTTCAGCTATACATTACAAATCTATTTAGCTGTTATGCAACAAACAGTTTTTCTTTAACAAACAGTTAAGTAGCGAAGCAACCAAACTGATTTACTAAAGTCGGTTTAGTTGGTGGTAACTGCTAGTTTTGTAGTCACCACAGCAACTTAACTGTTTTGTAACATATTACACAAAATTTAGTTACTAACTGACTAACCGTTTTTAATTGCGGACCGGATAGGGAAAGCTGGCCGCCGATCTGTGCTTTTTTATTGTTATATAATCCGGTATGGATGGCTGAGTAAGATGGGCCCAAGCACATGCTCCGACCAGCCAGTATCACCTCCGAGAAGGTAGGTGCCATACCGGAGACTACCCTTTGGATTACTGATTTTGATTGATTGACTACATGTGAACACAGCCGAGGCTGCTATGCGGTCATCTTACATCAAGTGCGGTGGTACCAGACCAGTAGGCTACAATTTGAGGCTACCACCTAGTAGGGAGGCAAAGGAAGGAACCTATACAGTTTTACACCGGTTTGAACGGTGAAGCAGCAGGTGTAGGTATGCATGTAATTTTTTCCGTCATAGAAAACTCGTTGGTACCGGCTGACCGGATTCGAACCTCGGACCTCGCGCAAGAGAAGCCGACGCCCGGACCACTTGGCCACCCGCCGCTTAAGGGACTGTTTATTTATTGTTTTTATTATTGTGTAATCCTGTATGGGCGGCTGAGTCAGAGGGGCCAAAGCACATGCTCCGACCAGCCAATATCATCTCCGAAAAAGTGCCATACCGGAGACTTCACACACAAAACAAAAAACAACTTTTGTTTCATACCTGGATGTACAAGTATGTATGTATGTATGTATATTAGTTTGTACATAATATTCTATATATTTTGTAATTTATATGTATTTAACACATATATGGCTTGTATTTAACTAGCATGTACTCATATGTATTTTTAATAAGTATTCTTATTATTATTTTATCTTCAATTCTCACGCTCAACTATTTTGCTACTACCTACTTACATTCCACTATATTATCGAATCTCAAACATCCAAAGGTTGACTGTAAGAAATCTGTGTAAGGGATAAGTCCGCCTTTGCGCCTTATGTAAATATTCTAATGTACTTGTTACTATTTAATGTTTACTGGAGCAATAAAGCATTTTCTATCTATTTATCTATCTATCGACTTCCCTTTGGATTACTGGCTACACTGGGCTAGAGGAAAACACAGCCGAGGTGCTATTGGCCATGATCTAAGTGTGCGGTCATCTTGCATCCGGTGATCCTGATTGGTCGGTGTAATGATGTCAGCCTCGGTAGCTCAGTGGTGCGGTCGGTCGACTGTTGTTAAGCACACCTGGGCGCTGTCAGTACTTGGATGGGTTACCGCTCGACCGTAGGAGGCTGACCGTGGTTCAGATTCCACGTTAAATTGTAGGAAGAAGAAGGGACCTACCCTTCCCTTCTTACCTTACTAGGTGGTAGGGTTTATCCCGCCCGGGTTGGTATGACCACACTGAATGAAACGTCGGTCGAAACGGCTATGTAAGTAATTCGTATTTTCCGTCCAGCAGGTCTATTCTTGTAAATTCTGACAGCGGAATCAGCGCTGTTGTGGCGCTGAGAGCCACTTACCAAAGTGGCTCTCAGCGCCACAACAGCGCTGATTCCGCTGTCAGAATTTACAAGAATAGACCTGCAGATCAGTGTAGCCGACATGAAATGAAGGCGAGCACTGACATGGCACCTAGTTCACCCGGTGTTATGGGCTGACATCACGGATGTTGTAGGTGATATAGCCAACTGTGTCAGTTTCCATAACAAAAATGTCAGGTAAGAGTGACTTACGATTGGTGCGCTAAAAGGTTTTCCGGATCAGAGAAAAGCTGAAGGCCAGATTTCTTCTTCATACGCTGACTGATGTGAAGAGGCTGCGAGAACGTTATATCCTGAAGTTCGTGCAGATCCAGCGCTATGTAGGGGGCGCATTGCGACACGGGACCTTTCATCTGCAAATGAAATTTAATATAAATGGGTTAGATTAGATTAGATTAGATAAGATTATATTAGATTAAGATTGCATTCATGCACTCAAAGACATGTCAGTCAGTCAGTCAGCATGTAAGCGTCCACTGCTGGACATACGCCTCTCCAATTTTCCTCCAGTCCTCGCGGCCTTCAGCGATACGGAACCACTGCTTTCCGCCGACGTACTTGATGTCGTCTTCCCACCCGGCGGGTGGTCTTCCCACACTCTGTTGTTTTCCTGTCCCCGGCCTCCAGTGTAGGACACGGTTACTCCACCGGGTGGCTAAGCTCAAGTGGCAGTGGGCTGGGCACGTTAGCCGAAGAGACGTTGACCGTTGGAGTAATCGTGTCCTACACTGGCAAAGACATGAGGTGTCCTCAAAGATGTGAATTGGTGAAGTGTTTCTCGAGTTTTGAGAAAAAGAAAAAAAGAGACGAAAGTGGTATCTTGCAATAAAAGTAAGGATAAGAAATGAGAAAGTTAAGGAGATAGAAAACAAGGAAATAGGCAGAACAGAGACGATAAGTATGAAGAAGAAGGTAAGAATAAGATAAAAGATAGAAACACAGAATAACCAAAGACAGAGCAGAGACGACAGTAACAGAGCTTAGAAGAAGAAACACGAAAGAATAGATATAAAATATGGAAATAGAAAGGATACAGAAAATATAATATGTAATGCTTAGAAACAATAACATTGGGTAAACTTGAAGTCAAACAAAACTGTAAATAATCTTTGATCAACGAAACAGAATGAAGTGAAGTGAAGCCAATGAAGTGAAGAGTTGATCAAAGAAACAGAATTTACCCACCGCTTCTTGTTTACTCTTGAGTTGTGCAAGTTTCTTATTGAGATCATGCTTCAGACCCATCATCAGGGTGAAATCTTTCTCTAATATACCACTTAGACCTGTAATAAAAAAAAACATAGTTACACGACCACACTTGTTCCCTTTAAGCGCAATCTGGGGAACTTTAAAAAGGACGTAAAAATACAATTTTCAAGCTTAGCCTAAACCTAAGCCTAAGCTAACCTACTTTTAAGCTCCAAGAGGGTAAAATTTAGGCGGTTCGTGGTCGGCGCGGTCTTAACTCGGACTGTTGATTTGGGTTTGGCGACACTGATAAGTTTCGTAATGCGATTACGGCCGACAATCACCAATGAGTTTTTTTCCTGAAAGAAAAATGTAAGTGCATCCCTAAATCTGCTGCTTCACCGTTCGGAACCGGTGTAAAACTTTAGGACCATTGACTCTTACTAGGTAGTGTATTAGGCTCAAATTCTACCCGACTAGGATGCTATCACCGTACTGGATGTAAGGTGGCCTCTTTAGTCAAGTATAGCCGGGAATCCAAATCTGCTGGCATGGCGCCTCACTGAGCGTGGTTTCGCGAGGAGAGGGGGTTTTAGCTCTGTCGAAAATTCAAAGAATTTCTCGGACGTTATTTTGGAAACGAGTAGTATGCACTTGTATGTATAAAAAACATTATGTTCACACTCATAATGTTTTTATACGTACGGGTGCGAGGGACATCAGAGGCGTCAGAGCTGCGGCAAATGGAGATTCCTTGTCACTGCCTATCCCATTAAAACATAGCTGTGCGTGTGTGTATGTATCGACCAACCTGCTTGTTCAAGAACAGTATCCAAGTCAGGATCGTCGACTGCATCAAAAGGCTTCGAGTAAGGAGTCAGGAGATGTCTATCTGAAGTATGGGCGTTCTCGATCTGTTCCGCTCTCGATTGTGATGGAGAAAGATCTCGTTTGCTAATAGAGACTGCATCTGAAGAATAATTAAATTAACAAATAAGTGTAGATAGATAGATAGATAGAAATACTTTATTGCTCCAAAACATTTTACAGTAACAAACGATAAGTAATTTACATGAGGGGCAAAGGCGGACTTATCCCTTACAGGGATTTCTCCCAGTCAACCTTTGGATGTTTGAGAGTCGTATGTTGTGAGATATAAGTAGGTAGTAGCAAAAGACTTGAGTGTGGGAATGTAAAATATAATATATGGAAAATAACTATGATAAACTATAATATACTTGCACTACATAATATAAGTACATACCAGTTTAAACGTAGAAATCGCAAATTATAAATTAAATAAAAAACATAAAACTATAAATTAAATACATATGTATTAAAGATTATATAATACATAATACCTAAATATATACATACATACATACTTGTCCATTCAGAATTAGAGGATTTTTAGCTATTGACTTCACACTGACGGAGATAGTACAACTTTAAGTGTTTATTGAATAACGGAAGCGACTTGCAGTGCCGTATACAGTGAGGTAGTTGATTCCACAGACGAGCTGCGTGCACAGAAAATGAGTTTGTGTAAAATCCTGAAGTGTACGTTTCTTGAACGCAGGTTGCCCTTT
Source organism: Nematopogon swammerdamellus (assembly GCA_946902875.1). NCBI lineage: Eukaryota > Metazoa > Arthropoda > Insecta > Lepidoptera > Adelidae > Nematopogon > Nematopogon swammerdamellus. The sequence continues at coordinate 13,977,258 of OX336359.1, forward strand.
AAAAATGCAGCATTACCTTACTACAGTTTACCCCGTCTGGAATGGTATCCCCGAAATGAATTTAGTTCGGTCGAAAAACCTGTAAAAACGATAATGCCTGTTTTTCGAACAGTTTGGTGTGACGACCAAAGTGAAGCACTGACATGGGACCTAGTTCATCAATGTGTTATGGGCTGACATCACGGTTTTTGTAGGTGACGTAGCCAACCGTGTCAGCTTCCATAAACATTTATTTCAGACATGTGGCGTTTCCTGTGGAAATGACTTACAGGAGTGTCTTAAATCCATGAGTAAGTAAAACAAAGCCATAATGTTATTTCAGCGGTGGGCTCGGCTTCAGACTCTTGATATTAAGGTTCGAGGTTCACTCCATGACATGGACCAATGAGTGTTTCCTATCACAACACCTGTTGCTTCACCGTTTGAAAAAGGTGTAAAGCTGTAGGCCCTTTCTCTTGCCCCTTACGAGGTGGTATGCTCAATTAAAGCAACTGGGTTGGTCCCACCACGCTGGACGAAAGACGGTCGCATAGCGGCCTTGGCCGCGTTCTCTTCAGGGAGAGTATAGTCAGGAATCGATAGAATTGAAGTAATAAAGGGAATTACTAGTATAGCACCTTTTTGGAACCGATATTGGCTTGTCAGAGCATGTGAATTGGTGCCAGTTGGCTTGAAGGCGGGCTTGCACCCTTCGATTTCGATTGAATTCCTATTTGCTATTATATAGACTTTACCGCGAGCGGAGCTGCGCAATATCATCATACCTGCATTAATTAATTCTGTCTGTCGTTCAATAACTCAGTGCAGAGCCAATTCTCAGCTCAGGTATACATGGAATTTATTTATATCTTTCAAATACTTGATATAGAGTTTGACAGCACTCGTTTGATACTTATTTAATGAGTCAGTGTATAACGTTGTTTACAACAATTATTTTTTTTATGGAAACTGACACGGTTGGCTACATCACCTACAACATCCGTGATGTCAGCCCATAACACCGGGTGAACTTGGTGCCACGTCAGACTTCCCTTCGGTCGTGCCGGCTACACTGAACTGGACGGAAAACACAAACTATTTACATAGCCGTTTCGACCGACCTTTCATTCAGTGCTGTGGTACCAACCCGGGCGGGTTAAACCCTACCACCTAGTAATATAAGAAGGGAGTCATATCCCTTAGTCGCCTTTTACGACATACACGGGGAGAGATGCAGTGGGGCTATTCTTTTAAAGTACCCGGCCCCACACGGTACAACTAGACACATATAAAGTAGAATTCCGATCGGACTCCCTCCCTCCCGTCGTAAACAACATAGATTCAGTAGTTCAGGGTGTGATCGGTGGATCACACCCTGAACTACTGATATTAATCAGTCGTTCGTGATATTAATCACAGGGTGCGGTCAGAACTTGGATGGGTGACGTTCGACCATTGAAGTCTGACCGTGGTTCAGATTCCATGTAAACCTGTAGGTCCCTTTCATTCTTCCCTTACTAGGTGGTAGGGTCCCGGGTCCCGAGTTGGTACCACCGCACTGAATGAAAGGTAGGCAGTTCAACATAGCCAACGCAATTATATAAGCGACGGGTGGCCAAAGGTTTTGGGCATCGGCTTCTCATGCGAGAGGTCCGAGGTTCGAATCCGGTCGGCGTGTACCAATTAGTTTTTTCTGACGAAAAAAGTTACGTGAATACCTACACCTGCTGCTTCACCGTTCGGAACCGGTGTAAAACTGTAGGTCCCTTACTAGGTGGTTGCTCAAATTGTAGCCGACTGGGTTGGTACCACCGTACTGGATGTAAGATGGCCGCATCGCTGCCTCGGTTGTGTTCTCCTCTAGTCCAGTATAGCCAGCAATCCAGGGAAGTCTCCGGTATGGCACCTACCTTCTCGGAGGTGATATTGGCTGGTCGGAGCATTTGCTTTGGCCCCTCCGACTCAGCCACTCATATCGGATTACATAAAAAAAATTGCCAGCACGACCAAAGTGAAGCACTGACACGGCACCTAGTTCACCAATGCTCAACCTGACTCAGTCATCCGTAATGGATTTTAAAACAATCTATGAAAAAAAAACACATCACCTGTCTCAGAATTGTCCCAAATCGAAGGCCTCCTGGCCCTAGTCATCTTATCAGGTGGTGGTAAAGGTGAAGGCACTCCGTCACGAGCTACCACCGCCTGTTCTGAAGGTCGAGGGTTGAAACGCAGAACAGCGATGTGGTTACAGCAGGTCACCAGAAACTCCAATTTGTCCCAGGCGCTGTGCTCTCTGAAAAATAATATTGATATTCTCTTTCTTCTGGCAAAATATTCTCATTTATACACAAGTCGTCAAAGCAGGCACGACATATATCTGGAGACAGTTCGGCAGTTTATCAGAAGCGGGACGGCATGCTACTAGTTTTTTTTTATGGAAACTGACACGGTTGGCTACATCACCTACAACATCCGTGATGTCAGCCCATACACCGGGTGAACTAGGCGCCATGTCAGTGCTTCCATTCATTTCATGTCCGCTACACTGAACTGGACGGAAAACACGAACTCTTTACATCGCCGTTTCGACCGATGTTTCATTCAGTGCGGTGGTATCAACCCGGGCGGGATAAACCCTACCACCTAGTAAGGTAAGAAGGGAAGGGACCTACAGTTTTACGTGGACTCCGAACAACGGTCAGCCTCCAACGGTCGAGTGGTCACCCATCCAAGTACTGACCGCGCTCAGGGTTGCTTAACAACACTCGACCGACCATACCACTGAGCTACCGAGGCTGACAAAAACTAGTTCCACGGAGCAAGAGTGGAGCCCTGGTCTGGGACGTGACATACGTGATCACGCTGGCGCAGAGCCACATCTAAGCTACGCCTTCGTGGCCGGAGCTGCCGCCTTGAAAGCACAGCAGGCCTAGCACACTAAGTATGCCAACATCGCAGACCTCTTTGAGTTTCTGGGCTTTGCCGTGGAGACCCTCGGCGTGTGGTCGCACGACGCAAAGCAATTTGACGAAGTCTTGGGCAAGCTGCTTTTTGAAAACAACTGGCGAACGCAAGATACGGCAATTATATTAGCACGCCGAGTAAAAACTGGCAGTCAATATTTTTGTGTTTTTTTTTTCGTGAATTTGATGAAACGTCTTTGGGCTCGGGTACGGGGCACGATGGTAAGGAGGTGCGACTAAAAAAAAATTAAGCCTTTTTTTGTACTTTGCGATGCTTAGTGCTCAGTAACCAGACTACTTACAACAATTCTAAATATGTCGGATGAAAGATCTATCTAACAAATTCAAATACGTAATACATTTTTATTTTGTGATTCCATCCCTTCTGACCCAAATCAGCCTTTCAAGTTCGCATGTTTTGAAAAATGCGAAAACACGCAAACTTCAAACATCTCTCGTGCTTTAGTCGAGACAAACTCTAACGAACAGACAAAGGTTTTAACTTTATTTGATACTTCAAACAAAACCTTGTATGAAGCCTAGGTGGGGCAATATGGGCTACCAAAGTTGAAAAATTTCCTTACGAAAAAATTGTTTCAAACTGCGCAAACATCAAATTCACGAAGTAAGTTTGACGGCTGCATGTGTACATGCAGACTCCCTCGATTTTTTAACAGTACACCACATCACATTACAATATACATTTTAAATAGATACTGATACTGATGTTCTCTACTACTGATATTGTGGTCACCAGACTCATCAAAGACCTTCAATAACTGAATGAAAAACTAAAAAAAAATTATGACAATATTCTTACTCACAGGTCAGACTCGGCCCTGTTCTCCAATCTGTAATGATCCATAGGAACTGGTTGAATGTTCTCGAGTTTAAGCCCTCCATCTTCTGCCATGAGCACGATGGATTCGCAGCAACTGCCTACATTCCTGGCGACCGCCATGTCTGATGGTTCCTCGAAGGGGTTTTTACGCTTCGGACCTGTGTGAGTATGGCAATTGGTATAGAATTGGTATAGTATTAGTATAGTATAGCGTGGGTGTAGTGCGGTGTAGTGCAGTGCAGTGCAGTGCAGTGCAGTGCAGTGCAGTGCTGTGCAGTGCAGTGCAGTGCAGTGCAGTGCAGTGCAGTGCAGTTCAGTTCAGTACAGTAAAGTACAGTATAGTATGATATGGTTATACCATACCCATATATCATACTATACTACAGTATAGTATAATTTTGCAACTAGTGTTATGTGGAAATATATAGCTCTTTAATGATTGAAGGTGGGTGAAGGTAGTCTGAAAATGTTTATTACAAAAAATAAGTCAGCATCATACATTTACCCTTAAAGAGTATAAATTATCCCAGTTTTTGGGTTGAGTTGAGACCACACATGTTTGCAAAATAAAGCTTCCCTTTAGTCGTGCTGGCAATACTGAACTGAAAGCCGTTTTGATCGACCTTCATTCAGCGTGGTTGCACTAATCTGGATTTGTTAAGCCATACCACCTAGCAAGGTAAGGGAAAGGACGTACAGTTTTACGTGGAATTCAAGACACGGCCAACCTCAACGATCAACGTTTGTCTATCCAAATTCTGACCGTGTGTGTGTGTGTGTTTAAATTCGACGATCGAACACCGATGTATATCACTACCGAGGCTGACTCGTTCGAGTCTTCGACCTCTGAATGACAGACAGACTGACATAACGATCAAAAGTGACTTCCGAGGGCATAACCTGGATAAAGAGAGTAAGCGCCGAATTCCACCCGCTTGCCCAGAACTCCTATGAACGGGTACCGAATCTTGATTGTCTGGACGCAAACCTCCTCGTATATGTCCCAAATGTCGACCGTCTGTAAAAACAGTTTAAAGTATGCTCTTTGATCTAAGTTCAAATTCGTATGTAACAACAGTTTAAAGTATGCTCTTTGATCTAAGTTCAAATCCGTCTGTAAAAACTGTTTAAAGTATGCTCTTTGATCTAAGTTCAAATCCGTATGTAAGAACAGTTTAAAGTATGCTCTTTGATCTAAGTTCAAATCAGTCTGTAACAACATTTTAAAGTATGCTTTTTAATCTAAGTTCAAATTCGTCTGTAACAGCAGTTTAAAGTATGCTCTTTGATCTAAGTTCAAATCCGTCTGTAGCGCGCTTTGATCTAAGTTCAAATCGTGCCAGTATATAAAAACAATATTTTTTTCTGCCCTTCCTATTAGTACGGTGAGAAAGAACGGACAAGAAAATTTGCCAATTACCCCAAACCCAAGCCCAACAACCACTTACTGAGTTCTTACTGAAAGTGACAACCAGCTCCATATGCGCCAGAACAGCCACGTCCACTATGGGCTTCCTATGAACACTTTCCATCTTGGCAAATGGCCTCACGGTGAGCACGGGGTCCCAGAGACGTAGGCATCCGTCTGCTGAGCCCGTCGCCAGTACTCGAAGAGACGAGGACATGTGGAAACATGAGACACCCTGAAATGAAAAATTGAAAATTGAAAAAATTAAAAATGAAAAATGTTTACTTCTCTCTACTGTTGTTAATGTTTTTAAGGTAATGTTCGTGGATATGCCCGTCTGTCTGTCTGTAACAGGCGAGCTCGAAAACGGTTAAACCAATTTACGTGCAACTTTTACAAATAGTTACAGTTCCATGGGAAAGCAACATACCGAATGACCACAACATCAAACTTAACAAGTACTGCAACTCAGTAGACCGGATTGTGATAGACGGATTCAAGACTGATCTCTTCGCTGTGGAAGTCGGAGCAAGAGGACTACCAGTGAAGTCGCTCTACAGTCTCTTCAAGAATCTAGGGCTGCCAAGATCGACGCTAAGGTCATACACGGAGAGAGCTTCGAAAACGTCACTGGAAGCATCCTACAGAATATGGATAGGTACAGAGAGAGAGGTCGAGAGCGGGACTGGTGTTTTCCCCGCGTCCTAGTCAACGCGGACTAGCTAACGAGGGCTTGATGCGAGCCGAAATGTGAAGCATGCGCGGGAAATTTAGAGTGACCACTCGCTAGTCCCGACCTCGATTAACACCCTCCTCTACTGCCGATGGGCCCGGATATGTTCGGTGTAGCCATCGCAAGCTTAGTTCCACACCTTCCTTGTAGAGGCAGTAGTGTAGAGGCGCCGCTCGAGATGATTTTAGGCTAGCCTATGATGAGCAAACATTAATTCATTTAATTTCATGGGTTACCTCTTCAGCGATGTTTCCGGAGATCATCGCTCCATTGGATACCTCAGGCAGAGATTGGGGTAACATTTAGGTGTGTGAAATGTGTAATGAATGAAAACGTAATGTAAACATTTTTTTTTTGTGGAAACTGACACGGTTGTCTACATCACCTACAACATCCAGGCTCCTGTAACACCGGCAAGATATTCGCAATCCCCATGCATCACAGAATGTCGTAGATATCGTTAGACAGCAACTCGTAAGTGTAACGATGCCTCGTGTTGGGTTTTCCATAACAAAAAAAAAAACATCACATACCCTAAGGACCTTGAAGACATAGTCATCGAGCTTCCCCGGCCTGTTTCTGATGACGACAGAAGCATTCGCATCGTTGCTGCAGGATATAACGACATCGTGTCGCCTGCAGTAGAAGATGCGACGGACAGACCTGATGTGCACTTTCTTCCAGACGGTCACGGAACAGTAGTTGTCGTGGGGAGAGGATTGTATCTCCTGGAAACATTGAATCATTTTTAGAGTTCCGTACCTCAAAGGAGGAAAAAACGGAACCCTTTGTTGTCCGTCTGTCTGTCTGTCTGGCTGGCTGGCTGGCTGGCTGTCTGTCGGTCTGTCAACACCCTTTTTCTCAGGGTACGTATCACGTTGAAATTAACGGGTAGACGTATCATGTTGAAATTAATACCAATACTACTAAAGTCTACGTTTCCTCAGAGGTGTAGAAATTGTAACCTTCTAAGTCAACGCACAAACAAGATACGGTCATTTGTGTCACATATTTTACTACTGGTAAATCAAATCAAAACCTATAGAGTACTTACACCGTTAACCTAGAATCAAGAAATTTGGTAAAAAGCAAGGTCTTATAGTACAAGTAAAGGAAAAAGTTGTGAAAATTTTATCTATAGCAGATAGTATGCGCTACACACACTAAACATACAGATTGGCTATATTAGTATTAAACTACAGAATCATGCAAGGCCTGAGTTTATTTAAAGAGATTCACCAGTCATTTCCATAACTAGCCAGCTATTACAATCTACAAATCTATGCCTTTTCAATTTGCTATATATTTGATGATCTTTTGTGGCCATGATGATGACAGCATGATTATCAAGTCAAGGCATTTTATTTAAACGACAGATTAAGAGGTAAAGTAACATACCATCCAGAAGTAATCGTTGATTCTGTCCGTATGTTTCTTATAAAGTAAGCAGAGGCGAGGTTGTTTGAACTGCAACACCGTCACGCAGCCGTGGTCGTCACCGAAATACAGTCGAGACTCGCCGTTTTTATGTTGCGACTCTTCATATGTGAGGCACTGTGGAAGAAGCAAAACGAGGACCTTATTTGGACTGTCTGCATTCCCAATATCCAATGAAATGCATTTTTTTTATGGAAACTGACACGGTTGGCTACATCACCTACAACATCCGTGATGTCAGCCCATAACAACAGGTGAACTTAGTGCCACGTCAGTGCTTCCCTTTGGTCGTGCCGGCTACACTGAACTGGATGGAAAACACAAACTATTTACATAGCCGTTTCGACCGACGACGTTTCATTCAGTGCGGTGGTAACAACCCGGGCGGGTTGAACCCTACCACCGAGTAAGGTAGGAAGGGAAGGGACCTACAGTTTAACGTGGAATCCGATCCACGGTCAGCCTCCAGCGGTCGAGCGGTCACCCATCCAAGTACTGATCGCGCCCAGCGTTGCTTAACAATCAATAGTAACAGTCGACTGTCTGCACCACTGAGCTGTCGAGGCTGACAATGCATGTTAGGAATTGCGGACTTGCAAGCAAACTGCCTAAAGAGATGAAGATAAATATTGCAAGATACCCCGTAATTTTTTTTAGTGCCTTCAACAATAATTTGTTAGCAATATCAGCCACGTAGTACTTATCTTCTCTACCCCTTAGCACCGAGGCTGTAGGAAGAGTACCAAAGGGATAGAGAAAATTAGCAGTGCTAAAGTGTGAACAAAGTTGATAGGATGAAAGTCTGTATATTCTGCAGTAAAACCATCCTTCTGCGACCTTTGTCTTTGTCTTGCTGCAATGATTCTGGTAAATACAGCACAACACCGACCACCACGTCCAGCAAAGCATTCGGACATGATATAAAGATAGAAAGCTACGAAGCAATAGCGGTTTCTAGGAAGTTTTCTATCTAATTGTCTCGCAATAGATCGTCCTCCCGGTTATGACGTACGGGTGTGAAACGTGGACGCTGACGGTCGGTGTTGTCCAAAGGTTGAAAGTTGCCCAGCGAGCAATGGAGCGAGCCATGCTGGGAATAACGCTACGTGATATGGTGCGTAACGAGGCAATCCGCCGACGCACCAAAGTAGTCGATATTGGATACCGGGTGGCTAAGCTCAAGTGGCAATGGGCTGGGCACGTCAGCCGAAGAGACGACGACCGCTGGAGTAACCGTGTCCTACACTGGCGGCCGTGGACAGGAAAACGGAGTGTGGGAAGACCACCCGCCAGGTGGGACGAGGACATCAAGTACGTCGGCGGAAAGCAGTGGTTCCGTACCGCTGAAGGCCGGGAGGACTGGAGGAAAATTGGAGAGGCGTATGTCCAGCAGTGGACGCTTACACGCTGACTGACTGAGATCATTTTTGTTCATATTCATAGCAATTTTGCTTGTAATTTACCGTAGGAATGTTTGGTATTCCCGTCACGAGGTAGAGTGAGTAGTGCGCGAGAGTGGAAGCGTCGTAGATCGTGAGGCTGCGATCTGATGCCACGATAACCAGAGATTTAGTATCCTGCGGAGAACATCAATTTATCATTTAAATCTGTAGACTGCGTAAATTCCGAATATTTCGAACAAATACCATTTTATAAAAAGTAACTCAGTGTTACTTTTTATAAAAAGGCCAAGATTGTAAAGTACAAAATGTGTATGATACTTATCCAAAGCATTCGACCGTGTTCAACACAATCAAATTTGCAAATAAAGGTTCTAAATTTAACTAACACCATTCATTAATTTTGTTTTTACTTCAGTTTTCAATTTACAAACAAGAATACAAGAATTTTGACAACCTGTTCCTTATTATTGTTTATGATACCTAGACTAAACCATTAGTTTGACAAATTATTAATACATTAGTATCAAATATATTTATTTCTTTTAACGTACCTAGTACTACAATGTGGTAAACATTACTAATTCGCATGATTTGATACGATACGTCTCAAATATTTCTGAAAAAGGCTCTATACACCTGATTTGTTTATACCTTTATGTGGTCAGAATTATTAAGCTTAAAACGATCGTTATTCTAGCTATCAAACTGTATTTTAACACTGTAAGCGGTGACTATTATGTAGTTATTCACAACATATTTTAATCAAAGACGTTAAGAAAACCCTAAATCGAACCGGATTGTAAAAACAAAATATGAAAAATTCAAGTGTAGCGTACTACCAGACGAATTATTAATATAGAACATTGATTTTATAGGGGGAAGGGTTATAAAATCAATGATATATAATAAAGAATAAAACATAACCATGAACCTTTGTCAAATTAGTTAGGTATGTTAGATTTTGTGATAGAAATATCACTTTAATCTGGACTGCTTCAGGGCAGACTAATGTCTCCTTACATTTACATGTTATATATATACACCTTATGTTTTTCATCCAAATTTAATTTAACGATGTTATTAAAAATTTGGTTTTTCTTGGCATTGTTATCATTAGTAAACATTTGTTTGTCTATATATTTTAATATAGATAATTTTATACTCTCCACTGTTCCAATTTTGGTTCCATCGTTGGTGGTATCGTTGAGATGAATTAGAATAAATTAAATGTGTAACGGTACATCGATTCCTACAGCGCAATTGCCATGTTTTTCCGAAACAAAAAAGTTAACAAAGTTTTTCTCTAAAGGGTCTAGTTTTCGAGATATAAATTTTTGAAATTTATGTTTTCATCTAGTGTAATTTTGACGTGCGCGGGGGGAGGGTGCTGGCGCGGGAACGGTCGGGATCGAAAAACTCACGCCCGCGCCTCCGCAGGCAGCGCATCTCCTCTCTCCGCGCACTCGTTCCTGCTCGCTCACTCACCGCACGTCTTTCATTCCCACGTTCGTGCGGAACATTCGATCTTTTTTACACTAAATAAATCAATTACTTTGCATGAAAACTGTAACGTTGCATTTAAAGGGAATTCAGAAAACAGTTATTTGACTTTTTTGTTACTATTGATCCCAATAATCATTTCCTAAATTTCATGTAGTGACCACTTATTTCTTACACTTAAATAAATGGCATCAGTGATCCACGTGGTTTTGAGTCTCCTCTGCTGGCCGCTCCTCGCGTAGAATATGTCGTACTCGGTCAGTAGCGTCATTCTCCCGTCGTACGTCCCCACTTTGCCTCTCTTAGAGATGACGACATAGCAGAATGTGTTGTGTGTCCCTATCGAGAGGATCTTCACTATTGTTTCTTTCTGAAATTATGTTAAATCATTTAAGAATTATGCTCAAATTTTTTTTTTAATCGTCGATGTAGTTTTATTATGTTCTAACTACATTATAAGTATTACAATCAACTCAAGAATAACTTCGAGTCTGTGGCCTTTGATGTAGAGACTCTTGGGGCATGGAGCCCGGACGCGATCAGTTTTTCCAAGAAATTGGGAAAACTACTCATTGACGCGGCCGCGTCCTGGTGACCTCCACCTCCGCCGTTCCCGAGCGCATTTCTAGCAGCGGATCAGCCTGGCGATCCAGAGGGGCAACGCCGCTTCAGCCGGATCTGGTCGAGCAGCTTGGTAGAGCAGTGTGGAAGGAACGTTATAATGTAATAGCTAGATAAACGTCACATCATTTGAGACCTAAGATTATCCGAAATTAGGATCTGTTGCATTATAATCTCGGGCCCTTCAAGAGGTGCGTGAATGGGCACCTGTCTGGCCGACATGGCATTCGCAACCCCCGCATAAGACTGAATGTCCATGGGTGTCGTTAGATACGGTTCTTCTCAATCGCCCCCCTATTTGGTGGTGGGCTCAAGTTGTAGGTATAATTTTGTTTTGTTTGAATCTTTGCTGTGGCACAGAAGTGTTAAATTTATTTATTTAAAGTGTCAGCCTCGATAGTTCAATGGTGCAGACAGTCGACTGTTGCTATTGATTGTTAAGCAACGCTGGGCGCGGTCAGTACTTGGATGGGTGACCGCTCGACCGTTGGAGGCTGACCGTGATTCGGAGTCAGAACTGTAGGTCCCTTCCCTTCCTACCTTACTCGGTGGTAGTGTTCAACCCGACCGGGTTGATACCATCCATAGTCTATGGTACCACCCCGCACTGAATGAAACGTCGGTCGAAACGGCTTTGTAAATACTTTGTGTTATCCGTCCAGTTCAGTGTAGCCGGCACGATCGAAGGGAAGCACTGACATGGCACCTAGTTCACCCGGTTGTTATGGGCTGACATCACGGATGCTGTAGGTGATGTAGACAACCGTGTCAGTTTCCATAAAAAAAAAAAACAAACAAACAAAAAATTACCTTACAATGACTCAGCTCCACCATACTGACATCGTCCTTGATAGGCTTCCAGTCGTCCAGCCACCGGTGTCTCTTAGCGCAGTGCTGGAGCAGGCGATCCAGCAGATCTGTCCACCACACCCGGCCCGTGCAGAATGGGTCCAGGAGACGGAACAGCTTCTGGGCGTGTGTGGTGTACTTGTGGCTACCTGGTGAGTATGTTGGTTGGTGAGCAGTGAGTTAAGATATCCAATCATTTCCAGACATCATTTCTAAGGACGTGGGCAGTCTATTGAGTCCAAGGCCAAAACCGCATAAAAAAAACTTGGGATCCTATACCGAAATAGGAGGTTCTTCTCACTGGCACAACTACTTAATGTTGTATAAATCGCAGATTAGGCCGTTGATGGAATACTGTAACCACGCTGTAACCACATTTGGGAAGGCAGCCCCAGTATCTGTTGGCGTCCTTGGATTCAACAGAGCCGAGCCGTCCGTCTGGTGGAAGACCCGAAACTGACTGATGATCTGGAGTCTCTCAGTCACAGACGATTTGTAGGGTCACTCAGTCTGTTCTACAGGTACTATCATGGACGCTGCTCGGAGGAACTTGCTTCTCTTATTCCTTGCCATCCAAACTATCTTCGCAGCACTCGCCGTAGAGAAACTGAGCACCCTGTTGCTAGGGTGTGGAACTGTCTCCCGGCGAGTGTGTTTCCCGAATCCCTCAACCTGAGTGTCCTCAAACATCGTATCAACGGGCTAGACAGCCTAGCAACAGTCCGCAAATCTGCTGGCACGGCGCGGCGCCTCATTGAGCGTGGTTTTGCGAGGAGAGGGATTTTTGGCTCTGTCAACTGTACCATTGGTCCCTCGTCACAGCCACACAAGCTGGCTTACATAAAAAAAAATCGATTCTGCAGATCTTTCCTCTACAGAACCGGTAAACTCTGGAACGCTCTCCCTGCTCATATATTCCCTTCCCCCCCAAGTACAATCTCGGATCCTTCAAGAGGGGCGTGAATTGGCACCTGTTAGGCCGGCATGGCTTTCGCAACCCCCGCATACGACCGAATGTTCATGGGGGTCGTTAGACACCTTATGGGTGGCTAGGCGCCATATGTCGCGCTTTCAATAAAAAAAATACAAAAGTCTGCAGTATTGGTTTAATATAATACTTATACATAAATACAGGAGTCAGTGTTGTGCTGCAAGTACTTTTGTAAATTACAACACAACACCGACCACAACATTTAGCAATGTATTAGGACAAGATAACTATCAAGCAGCAAGTATGGCACGAAGACCCACCCGCTGCATGACTCGGACGAAGGACCATGCCAAGGTGAGAGGTGCCTAGCCTGTCGACTTTATGCACGGCATCTTGTCCTTGTCCATTAGTAGCCTTTTACGACATGCACGGTGAGAGATAAAGTGGGGCTGTTCTTTTTAAGTACCGACCTCACACGGTATATAATCACGGTAGACTCTTCCGGAATTCATGGCTTGTCTTGTCAGAGGAGTGCCGGCAGGTTCTCCCGTCACTGCGGTTTAAATAACATCATAAAGCGAGCGCTGGCTTCAGTCAATATTCCGTCCATGCTGGAGCCACCAGGTCTTAGCCGCGGTGACCATAAGAGACCTGACGGCATGACCCTACTGCCGTGGAGCCGGGGGAGGGCTCTAGTGTGGGACGCCACATGCGTGGACACCCTGGCCTCCAGCCATGTCCCGTTACCTCCATGTCTGCCGGGGCCGCGGCAAACAAGGCTGCCGCCGCCAAGACGATATTGTACAGCTCGCTGCGTGACCGCTTTGAGTTTCAACCTTTCGCCGTGGAGACTTTGGGACCATGGTCGTCTGAGACCAAGGTTTTCACGGAGAAGCTGGGAAAGCTTCTCACGGAGAGGACTGGCGACCGCCGTAATTGGTATTGTGATTCAGAGGGGTAACGCGGCGAGCGTACTGGGTACACTTGGCATCGGCAGAGACGGGATTTCGGCGGACTTTTCATAATTTTTTATTTTTTTTGGTTTTCTGAACATTAATTTTAGATTAGTTTTAGTGTAATACGTCTTATGTAGTACTAACAAAACATTGTAGCTTGCATAGTTTGTGTGTCAGAACTTCTTCGCATTCAAATAGAACTGGCGTAATTTTCCTCGTATCCAAGAGTAGGTTTATCTACCTGTGGATGAAATTATACAATAAGCAATTAAAACAAATTGTGACACATTTTTAATCCGACTATTTTCGATTAAAACAATGTTTATCGTTATAAATGAAATGCCTTAGGTACCGAAGATTTTCTCCAACGAACTGACGAAGAGTTGTTCATCGGCCCAGAGTGTCTTGTGTTCAGGCACCGGCGGCGCCTGCGCAGACGTGTCCTCGGCGAACTCGATCCCTTCTTCAGCCGCAGCCCGCCGCATCACCTCCAATACTTTTCTGAAACCATCACGTAAAGGTTGACTCGAAGAGATGATCATATTTATAACTCGGTATTAGCGCATTAAATAGATACTTCTCATTTTATCGTAGTTTATTGTATCAATATCATTTATTAAAGTGTCTTCGTTAGTCTTTATTTTCCCTTCCATTCCATTTTGTTAAATTCCCATTCATTTCTCATTTTGTACCCATTTTTCTCATTCATTTTCTATTCCCATTCCGATTTCTGATTTAATTCAAATTCAGCTCCGATTCTAAACACATTTGCATTCCAGTTCAACTACAATTCCGTTTTCGTTCTTATTCCATTACCATTAACGTTCTACTCCCGCCCCAATCCTAGTTCCAGTTCCCATGCTATTATAATTTCATTTACTTATATTATATTCTCATTCCACTTCCGTTCATATTTCATTCTCTTTTTTTTTATTGATTCCGAACTGGATGACTGTGCCCGAGGTCGAAGACTCAGGCGTACCGAACCAATTTCACCAAATTCCATTTCATTCCCATTCTATTCCTATTCTATTCCCATCCCATTCCCATTCTATTCTCCTTCCATGCCAATAGCCAGAATGTTCCACCTGTCCAGATCCATAGTGGAGCCGCTACCGCTGTCCGAGGATCCCCTTTTCTTGAAACAACGACGCAGCTTGCTAATAACAGGTGCGTCCATTTTGCGAAGCAGCTCATTTGCTAGGGCTTCGTCATCGTCCATGCTGGAAGAAAACGTTGATCATGTAGATCTGTGTCAGCCTCGGTAGCTCAGTGGTGCGGTCGGGTGACTGTCAGTGGTATGATCATAAGCACACCTGGGCGCGGTCAGTTCTTGGATAGGTGTCCGCGCGACCGTTGAAGGCTGACCGTGTTTCGGATTCCACGTGAAACTGTAGGTCTCTTCCCTTCTTACCTTACTAGGTGGTAGGGTTTAACCCGCCCGAGTTGCTACCCCCGCACTGAATGAAAGGTCGGTTGAAACGGCTAGCGGCTTTCCATCCAGTTCAGTGTAGCCGGCTCGACCGAAGGGAAGCACTGTCATGGAAGTGTTATGGGCTGACATCGCGGATGTAGTTAGGTGATGTAGCCAAACCGTGTCCGTTTCCATAAAAAGAAAGATAGATAGCCCCAAGCTATTATACAAATTGTCAAGAGGTTTGTCAAAACCGTGCGTTGCGTGGCATGTCAAGATCCGTTGTTTCTGACTCGGACATGGGCGGGATGTATGTTTGTATGGGTAATGACAATGAGATATTTGTCTATCTGTCTGTCTCTGTTTATTATTTTTAATGCCTCATCCTGAAACTCTGTAAACCTGATATTTTGCCTTATGTTGAAAATGTTAATTAGATCGGACGCAATTGGTGATTCCATACCGCTGAAGGTCGGGAGGACTCGAAGAAAATTTGGAGAGTCGTATGTCCAGCACAGTGGACTTGACAAGTTGGCCTATGGCAAGCGGCGGGTGGCCGAGTGGTTTGGGCATCGGCTTCTCATGGGAGACGTCCGCGGTTCGAATCCGGTCGGCGTGTACCAATGAGTTTTTTCTGACGAAAAAATTTACGTGCATACCTACACCTGCCGCTTCACCGTTCGGAACCGGTGTAAAACTGTAGGTCCCTTCCCTTGCCCCTTACTAGGTGGTAGGCTCAAATTGTAGCCGACTGGGTTGGTACCACCGTACCGGATGTAAGATAGCCGCATAGCAGCCTCGGCTGTGTTCTCCTCTAGTCCAGTATAGCCAGCAATCCAGGGAAGTCTCCGGTATGGCACCTACCTTCTCGGAGGTGATATTGGCTGGTCGGAGCATGCGCTTTGGCCCCTACGACTCAGCCACCCATACAGGATTACATAAAAAAAATGGCGACAGGCAGCAAAGGACAAGGGCCAAAAATTTCCCAACAATTAATCATTTCGAGTTGTAAGTAGTTATTTCTTACCAAATACTCTCGTTGGATAAACTCCTCACAGAGTAACTCTTTTCGAATATCTCTGAGCACAAATCATTCACTGATTTTGTAGACATCTTAGTAACTACCTACAAATAAATCCACCAGATGGAAACTAGAAACTCGAATGTAAGTAGATAACACTTTTTATTATTTTATCAATATTTTTAGTTTCCATAGAATAACTTGAGAGCGCCATCTATTGGATATTAGATGAACTGCGACGCAGCTACCTTCGGGTATCAGACAAAATAATTACGTTGAAATAGACGCCATCTCTGATCAAATTGTAAAACGGTTTCAATAATAATGGAACCACGTGCGAACAGGAACAGCGCCATCTAGCGGAGGAATTTAGAACTAAAACACGTTTCCCTAAGCGCCCCAAGGTCGTTCCTCGTTTTCCCTCTTGCCTGACTTTCGCCGCCCCTAGAGAAAATGAGAACGTACACCTCATTAGATTCTGTCTGGCAACGGGCTGTTCATCCCGCACTTGTGATGCTGGAATATCGCGTTTTTATCAAAAACCCTTCGAATATTTACCAAAATTCACATTTTTTTTCAATACTGAAGTGAAATAGTGTTTGTTTGACCGTGGTAAGTCCTCATATTGTTTTTTGTTGATTATGGAGCATAATGTACATAGGTGAGGGTAGATAAAGTGTATATTTGGACGTGCAGTGACGTCATATGGCGCCAGATAGACGGGACAGCGGCCTGGGCGTCAGACGCGCTGGCGGGCTAATATAATTTGGGGATGGGCTCTGTGCGCCCTTTCCCGGGCCGCCCAAGGTCGCAATTGATTACTGCAGATCTTGGGGTAGGTTTTTTAATGTATGCAGTGTTTTTCTATACATTTTTTTTATTATTTATTCTTGGTATTTTCGTGAATTAAAATGAAATTATTTAGTCAAATCAAAGCACAAAGCACACCACAACCAAAGCCCAAATTATTAATGTATATCGCAGTACCGTGTGGGGTGGGTACTTAAAAAGAATAGCCCAACTGCATCTCTCCCCGTGCATGTCTTAAAAGGTGACTCTAAGGGATATTCTTTATTCTTTATTCATCATTCGTATGGTAGTACACTACGCTTGAATTTGTCCTGTTTAGTTTTTACCCGACTACGGCGAAGCCAAAAAAGGAAGGGTTATGAGTTTGGCGTGTATGTATGTATGTATGTATGTATGTATGTATGTATGTATGTGACTATCTATATTCCACTCTACAGCCTAAAGTACTTAGCCGATTTGAAAAATTCTTGTGCCATTGGATTCGTCTTATTCACGGGAGTGTCATAGGCTATATAAAAATTTTCAAAATTCAAAATGGCGGACGCACGGCTTCGAAATGTCAAATTAGTTATTCAAAATATATTGAGTGGGGTATCAAATTAAAGATAATTAAATTACGATTCCGAAAATATATACTTTGCTATCTATTAAACTTATGTGGACAGAGAAATAGAGCAAAATGTGTGGCGCATGTATGAATCGCGATCGCGATGAAGCGTGGTCGCCCGCGCACCGCGCCTCCGCGCGCCCCCACGGTTTCGGTACGTTACATACACCGAAGACGCGCGACGACGACGCCGCGACGATAAGAAGCGACATGGTATTGTTGTTGGTAATATACCTACATACTTACTCACTGATCTACCGCAAATTTTATATAGATATATAATATTATTATTAGATACAGTACTATGCTAAAATAAATTGGTATTAAAATTTAATGTCCATGTACCTAGTGTAAGCATATGTAGTGAAGGTACATTAAATATAACTAATACCTACAATATTGTCGGATGCAAGTTACCCTTCAGCTAAGCGAGATATTGTGGAAGAGAAGAACCGCCGGCGCCGTTTGCGGAAAAGTATTCCCAATTTTCTGGGTGCAGTTTTAGCCCTAGACTCGATTAGTTGCCGGAAACCTACGTCTTTGGAAATGGTGGTGCCCAGGAGGTCCAGGTGCTTCCAGACAGGTATGACGCTGACTTAGAAACTGACTTGGAAAGCAAAAGGACCTTCAAATCGACCTTCGCAGATAATGCGCAGCACTGAACCTTGCTAACGTTGAAGGCGTGGGCGTAGCATTCAGGGGGCAACATATCATTGTGATGTATACGAGAGTACGGAACACGGGTTCTACACCAGTTACCCTTCAACTAGGCGGGATGTGGATGAGAAGAGGCGAAGACTTATGTCTGAACTTGAGCAAACACTTGGCTCTATTTCCGAATGGACCGTAGCAAGTTAGTCAAGTTCAATATCTCCAAGATACAAGTTTGCGCGTTCAGTGCGAAGAGAGCGGCGTTCACACCAGCTCCTTCCTACCAAGGCACGTCACTTAAATTTTGCGACCACCTCGGGGTCCTCCGAGTCGAATTTTCGCACGATCTAAACTTCCGGCGTGACATCGAGGGCAAGGCCGTATAAATCGCAGATTCGGTCCTGCTTGGGGTACGGCTCGCACCTATGGGATGGCTCAGTCAAATACCAGCTAGCGCCTCTGTACTCGATCCAGCGTCGAGCCGTGCGAATAGTAGGTGACGCCCAAATGTCCCGCTATCTAAAACCACTGCAACTCCGTAGGGATACATAGCTAAATCAGAGCCTGTTGAAATACAAACAGAGAGAAATATTTTCCCCCAAGTACAGTCTCGGGTCCTTCAACCTGGGCACCTGTCAGGCCGGCATGGCAGTCGCAGCCTCCGCATGCTAATGAATGTCCATGGGCGTCGCTAGACACCTTATAGGTGGCTCGGCGCCACATGTCGCGCTTACTATAAAAATAATATCAGTAGCTTTGGCCTCGCCTTAGTGGCTTACCTGCTTCGAGTGAGTACATTATTCAACTATGTACACGAACCTGAAACCTCCCTCGGTCTTCGGCCTTGAACTGATTGGTTTACTTACTTCCCGAATCCGCTTCACCCCAGCCAGATATGTTTACTTACATAGAGAAATAAAATCGTGTACTTACACAGTTCAGTCTTCGGTCTTGCCCTGACTGACTTTTCATTTTACTTCAAGCCTATACATCTTTCAACTATACATAATTTGTTTATAGATGTAGGTACTCACTCATGCGCTATTTGCAGAAAACTTTAGTTTCAAATAGTACATATGACGACAAATAAACGGACGGATAGTATCAATTTTGTACCGTGTGGGGCCGGTACTTTAAAATAATAGCCCCACTGCATCTCTCCCCGTGTATGTCGTAAAAGGAGACTAAGGGATATGACTACCTTCTTATATTACTAGGTGGTAGGGTTTAACCCGCCCGTGTTGGTACCACCGCACTGAATGAAAGGTCGGTCGAAACGGCTATGTAAATAGTTTGTGTTTCCCGTCCAGTTCAGTGTAGCCGGCACGACCGAAGGGAAGCACTGACGTGGCACCAAGTTAATCCGGTGTTATGGGCTGACGTCACGGATGTTGTAGGTGATGTGTCAGATTCCATAAAAAAATCAATAATATACGAGTTACATATAACATTTAAAGTATGCAAACAGTTTTAAAAAAAGCCTAAAATAAAAAAAAATAAGTTATAAAAAACTAAAACCCGACTACGAAAAAGCTAATTATGAAAATCGTTTAAATAAAAAAAATTAGTTATAAAAAACTAAAACCCGACTACGAAAAAGCAAATTATGAAAATTGTTTAACTAAAAATTACAAAATAATATTTTCCATATAATTTATCAGATACAGCAATTCTCTTTTTATATTGATTTTACCTTAGCTTATAAATAATACATTTTGATAATTTATTATTTTTAACGTTCTAAATATAGAGCCGTGGTCGGGCGTTCTTCGTTCAACAAGACAAGTGAGGCTGTCTTCGTGCATTATTAGAGCGAGGAACTTAGGACGGCCATCGTAATTGTGTCATACTGGCATCGGACGGAAGTCGTAACCCCTTTACGGACGCTATATTTTTTGTAAGATCAGTCAGAGCCAATCTAAAATTATTATAAGTAGATACATAGGTACATACCGAACGTCAACGGCTATAATGCACAACGACGGTCTCACTTGTCTTGTTGAACGAAGAACGCCCGACCACGGCTCTATATTTAGAACGTTAAAAATAATAAATTATCAAAATGTATTATTTATAAGCTAAGGTAAAATCAATATAAAAAGAGAATTGCTGTATCTGATAAATTATATGGAAAATATTATTTTGTAATTTTTAGTTAAACAATTTTCATAATTTGCTTTTTCGTAGTCGGGTTTTAGTTTTTACAATCCGGTTCGATTACACCCACAAAGAAGAGCCGGCAAGTGTGACTAGCTAGCTACACAACAGACAGTTTGAGAGCTAGAATAACTATAATTTAAGCTTGATAATACTGACCACATAAAATCAAAAATAAAAGTATAAATAAAATCAGGTGTATAGGAGCCTTTGTCAGAAATTGTTGTTTGTAGAAAAGATGCCGTGTTAGGGCGACAGGCTAGCCACCTCTCACCTTGGAACGGTCCTTCCACAGAGTCATGTAGCAGGTGGGTCTTTGTGCTTTACTTGCTGCTTGTTACCTTTTTCGAATACTTTGCTAAGCGTGGTGGTCCGTGGAACAATTAGGTTTGTATGAGAGCCATATGTTAACGTAACCGGAACGTCTATATCCCGTGTCACGTATAGTTAAATGTGCCTGTACTAAGTTTCATAGAATTAGGATGATTGGTTTATGAGTTATGGTGGAACATACTACGTGCATATAGAAAAGATTTAAAAAAATTGTCAATTTAGTTTTAGTATCATACATAGAGTCCACAAACGCAGTATCTCATAAAACAAAGTAACTTACTCCATGACCATCCCTCACAGATTTATTATTACGAGTAGTATTGATACAATCTAAAAATCTAGGGAAGGCCGAGCGGGGTCGTTCCTTCCTCCAGCGCGTCAGTTTGGGCGTGCAGAGGGGGAACGCAGCGAGCCATTATGGGAGTCTTCTCGTCGTCGTATGTAATAAAATTTCTCATCAAAAAAATTACGTAAATCGTACAAGAATCGTATTGACAACGAAGCTATAAAATTTTCAGATATTTGGAAGTATCGGGATGGGGAACTCAAGAGGGCGACGAAGAACGACAACAGTCCCACCTCCACTGAGCCAGGTAGTTATATATTATCTAGGTATATATTATTTTAAAAGTAGAATTAAACAGACAGAAATTAAATAGTCAGCCTCGATAGCTCAGTGGTGCAGACAGTCAACACGATGGGTGCGTGACCCTTGGATGGGTGACCGCTGACCGTTGGAGGCTGACCGAGGTTCGGATTCTTCGTAAAACTGTAGGTCCCTTCCCTCCTAATCTTACTTGGTGGTAGGGATTAACCCGCCCGGGTTGGTACCACCGCACTGAATGAAACGCCGCGTCGGTCCAAACGGCTATGTAAATAGTTTGTGTTTTCCGACCAGTTCAGTGTAGCCGGCACGATCATAGGGGGAAGCACTGACATGGCACCTAGTTCACCCGGTGTTATGGGCTGACATCACGGACGTTGTAGGTGATGTAGCCAACCGTGCCAGTTTCCATAAAAAAAAATTATCTCGTGGCGTTCTGACCCATTCTCAGGACCCAATGTCAAAAAGAAAAAAAAATTGTGGCGTTTCGACCCATTTACATTTAATTTTGAGAGGCGTTCTGACCCACTTACCAGAATACACAGATACCTACAGTAAGTGAACTTCCTTTGTGGCAATTTGCAAACCTCAAATGGATACACATTATTTAATGAACACCAATATATTTCAGATTTTTGTGCATTTAGTTACACCTGGGTTCGCTTAGTCTGTTTTACAGATACTATCACGGACGCTGCTCGGCGGAACTAGCATCCCTTATTCCCCGCCACCCGTCCTATCTCCGCATGACTCGTCGCAGAGAGACTCAGCACCATTTTGTTGTTGGCATTGGGCTTTTGAGAACCCATCGGTTCTCTAAATCTTTTCTTTGTCGCTCCGCCAGAGTGTGGAACTGTCTTCCGGCGAGTGTATTTCCTGAATCCTTTAACCTGGGTGTCTTCAAGCGTCGTAATAACGGGCTAGACAGCCTAGCAACAGTCCGCAAATCTGCTGGCATGGCACCTAACTGAGCGTTGTTTCGCGAGGAGAGGTGATTTTGGCTCTGTCGACTGCACCATTGGTCTCTCGGCACAACCACCCATGCTGGTTTACATAAAAAAAAAACGGTGTGTGTGTGTTTTTATCGAAACTGATACGGTTGGCTACATCACCTGCTACATCCGTGATGTCAGCCCATAACACCTTGGTGAACTAGGTGCCACGTCAGTGCTTCCCTTCGGTCGTGCCGGCTACACTGAACTGGACGGAAAACGCGAATTATTTACATAGCCCTTTGAACCGGCTGTGTACGTACGCCCTGTCAGGCCGGCATGGCATTCGCAATCCCTGTGAATCGCAGAATGTTCATGGGCATCATCAATTAGACACCTACTCGTAGGTGAAACGATGCGATAATGTCACGCTATCCATAAAAAAAACGACCTTTAATTCAGTGCGGTCGCGGGGATATTTATCACAAGTTTAGTGCTGATGACATTATGGTATGAATATGTGTATGTCTGAGGGGTGTACGTACGCTAAAAAAAAACGGTTAGTTAGTTAGTAACTATACTTTGTGTAATATGTTACAAAGCAGCTTAGTTGCTGTGGTGACTACAAAACTAGCAGTTACCACAACTAAACCGAGTTTAGTAAATCAGTTTGGTTGCTTCCTACTTAACTGTTTGTTAAAGATAAACTGTTTGTTGCACAGCTAAATAGATTTGTATTGGTTACAAAAGAGGGTTTTATACTAAGGCCCACTTGCACCAACACAAATTTAATATATAAACCAGTTTAACTCGCTAAACCAGTTTAAGCTAGCACCCGTTGACTGTGGGAACCGCGTTTAAATCCATAACTCGCTACTTAACTTTAAACTCGTGTTGGTGCAAGTGGGCCTAAATTGTGGTTAGTTGCCGCAACTAAACCGGTTTAAGTAACTTTAATTAGTACGTACCTAATTTGAGTAAAAAACGACTTTACTAAACAGTTTAGTAAAAAATCTCAGTGTATGTTTATGTACATCTGAACGTCGAGCCGAGACGTCACTGGTGGTCTTGGACAGGAAACCGGAGTGTGGGAAGACCACCCGCCAGGTGGGACGACGACATCAAGCGCGTCGGCGGAAAGCAGTGGCTCCGTACCGCTGAAGGCCGGGAGGACTGGAGGAAAATTGGATAGGCTATGTCCAGCAGTGGACGCTTACACGCTGACTGAGCCGAGACGCTCCTGTCAGCCTTGAAAACAAATAAACATGTCATCCCGCCTCCACGGTCGTCCGCGCCATCTTGACGCGGTATATTACAAAGTGACTCACTTTCGTCGACGTTTCATCCCTCGCTCTGGGGACGTCATCAGGACTCGCGGTACTGCGACGACCTGGAGGACACCCGACACGTCGTCCAGTCAGATTTCAATTGACATTACGTTAAAAGTGTAACAGCGGTAAAAGCTCGAACGAACATATTAATTTCATACGTAATTTCCAGTAACCTTAATTTATTCCTTAAGGCCGTGATAAACGCCAACGACCTTGAGCATTCGTACTTGATTATTTTGACGTGAATGCGTCTTTAAATTTGCTTCCATAGTGGGAGCCAATCCAGAAAACTGATGATAACAAAATCGGGGGATACAGTTCGGTATTGCAGCTTCATATCTATCATCTACACCCAAAATTTAATTACACCACTCGATAACTAAAGGATCAAAGAATTAGTTACGTTGAGTCATGACTGTGACTCATCTCACACGGCCGTGTCCACGACACAGCCACACCCCCGATTTTTTATCTCCTGCCATGGTTACAATAATGAAATTTCAAAAATTTCAACAAGCCAGTTTTCTCAGTGCTGTTTGACCTTTGCATCGGTGGTATTTTAAAATTGTAATAATACACACATTCTCAGATTTTTTTAAATTTATATATTTTTTTTATTTTTTTTTTATTATAGTAATTTTACTCATTATTTAAATAAACCAACAAACCACATTGTTGGTAAGGAACCAAATTTTATGTTTGGTATTTTTTTTTATTTTCTCAATGTGTGCCAATTGGTCAGTTTTTGGACTTTCTTTGCCGCACTGTTTGCATGTTTTTGCGTATTTGGCGTTATCACGGCCTTAAAAAGAAACATTCTACGTGAAAATTTTGTTTGTGTGTTGTGCTACTAAAAATTGTGTTGATTTTTAGGAAAATGCGACATTTTCAACAACTAATGAAGACAGCAGTGCCGAGACTCCCTCACCCTCAAACTCAAACTTTATTAAGTATTTTTCAAAAAACAACACTAAGGGTAGAGACGAGGACGACGATGAAACAATTGTAAGTACACTTTTAATTTTAATTCAGATTATAATTTTTTTTATGGAAACTGACACGGTTGGCTACATCACCTACTACATCCGTGATGTCGGCCCGTAACACTTCGGTGAACTAGGTGCCATGTCAGTGCTTCCCTTGGGTCGTGCCGGCTAGACTAAACTGGACGGAAAACATGAACTATTTACATAGCCGTTTCAACCGACCTTTCATTCAGTGCAGCGGTACCAACCCAGGCGGGTTAAACCCTACCACCTATAGTGAGGTAAGAAGGGAAGGCACCTACAGTTTTACGTGGAATCCGAACCACGGTCAGCCTCCAACGGCCGAGCGGTCACCCATCCAAGCGCGCCCAGGTGTGCTTATGATCACGACCGATAGTCGACCAACCGCCACCACTGAGCTATCGGCACAGATTACTTAATAGCTATCGGGGCTGATAAATAATCGTGATAATCGAACTGGCGGAATATTACAATGTAAATATGACACATCTGAGTGTACTGCCAAGAGAGGATAAATAAACCAAAATTTTAAAAACCCTGACCCTTAAAACTTCAAAAAAATTTTTTTTTTGTTCCTCTCTTGCTACCTGTAATCAGTTTTTCTTACTATAAGCAGGTTTTTTGGTTTTCTGTTTTTTTATGACTTTCAGAAACGGTCTCCAGTGAGTCCAATTTCTTCCCTTGCCGCTGTCCCAGATTCCTAGTTCTCCAGGTCCAAGATGTGTTTTCGCCGCAGGCGCCTCTTTGCGGGTTGGGTCAGTGTTGAAGCTAGGATGTTGGGATGGAGTGAGAGCCGGGTTTTATACCTTTTTATGAATGTGTCATAAAAAGGTATAAAACCCGGCTTCCTCACTGATTGTAGGAACCTCGAACAAACATAATTCCCATTTACTTACTTAAAGGAGTCGGGGGACCGCTAATTAATTTCCCGCACAGCTCTGCGTTTTTATTATATTTTATTTACTTAGACTCCTTTAAGTAAGTCAACGGATATTATTTTTTAATTTTTAAGGGTAGGGCATTTTTTAAATTTGTAATTTAACTTTTATTTCAAGCTTTTAAAAAAAAGCGCATGCAAATCGGTTCACTCTTTAAGATACCTAACTATTTTTTTTATTACTTAATTACTTGGTTACTTGATTATAAACATAGCTACCAACCATCCCAGCTTTCTAATAAAAAGAACTGCATCCAAATCGGTCCATTCGTTTGGGAGCTACGATACCACAGACAAACACGCCCATACATAAACTTATAACACCACTCTTTTTTCGTCGGGGGTTAATAAAATAAAGAAACCCCCTCATACCGGATTACACTGCAAAAATGTTTAACCTAACATTTTGTCTCTTTTCAGTACAAACGGCTTCGCGAGCATTTGTGGCAAACGTCGTGGGATCAAGATCTGGATCTAAGCAAAATCGAAAATCCGGTTGGCACTTTATTATTAGACTTTTTTTTTCAGTGACATCTAAAATCACAAACAAACTCCATCTGCAGTACCCGTGATGTCAGTCCATTACACCTAACGTGGTTGACTACATCATCTGCTGCGACCGTGATGTCAGCCAATTACACAATGTTCCTGTCTGAACTAAGTCCCATACCTTCGCCTTTTGTTAGTCTTTTTTGGTCCAAACGTTTATATATTATATACATAATATATAACCGTTTGGACGAACCTTCATTCAGTGTGGTGGTATTAATTCGAATAGATTTTCACACTCCCATCTGAGTTTTATAAGGAATTTGATCCATCCAGATGCCTGTGGTAAATCGCCCGATGGTCGTCTGTCAACCTACTCGGAAGAGTGCTCAAGAAGTTTCACCATACCTTAAACCCTACCACTTAGTAAGTGAAGCGACGCGAGAAGGGACGTACAGTTTTACGAGGAACCGAATCACGGTCACCCAACAACGGTCGAACGGTCACCCATCCGAGGCTAACTGACCGCGACCAGGCCAAACTGACCATGCTCATATCATAAACATATTATGTAGACATTGAAGTATTTCGGATAATGCGTAGCGACAAATATCGACAGCTGCAGGTTGTTATACAAGAGTAGACGCACATCTTGGCTGAAGAACGTGCGCCGGTGGTTCATCCACAACACGCGGTCTCTTTTCCAGGCTACAATCTTGCGAAGATGGAGATCGCCCTAGTGGTAGCCAACCTTCGCTAGAAGGTGGCACCCTAAGAAAAAGAGAATGAATCAATCTAATTAAGAATTACTTCTTTTTCAGAAGAATACAGAAACAACGATAACCAACAATAAGCCAATCTACAACTGGACACCCAAAGATACCAGGAGCCGCTTCAATCATGATGATACTGTGATGGTCAGTGATGTAAGTATTATCTCACGGAGCAGGGACTACAGAGGATATGTCGCTAGCCGCCGTAATTTCTAGTAAAACATGTGACGCCAGTGCGAGGAGTAGCGGAGGAGACACGACTTTGTAGTCCACCATTCACGCACAATTTTACTCCACGTGCGCTCCGCCGCTACGTGGTTCTCTATCTCTATCTATCTCACTTCTATCAGGTGTCGACGTAACCGGTTTGTTTAGATCAGCGGTTCCCAATTATATTTTAATCGGTACCTCTTGGTGAATAATTCGAGAGTTCGATCTACACTGACTCATTTACAGTTAGTGCGGCTCGCATGTGGAATCAGCTTCCTGAGGAGACACGTCGCTCCACTACTATCCACATGTTCAAAGAACGTATCCACAAACGATTTCTGAAACCACATGGCAATGAGTAGGTAAAATAAATATATATACTCATCGATGCCCTTGCGTCTTCAATCCAGTTGAAATATATGTAAAGTATGTATATAAGTATGTATGTATAGTATATAAGAGTTGATGTAGGTATATTATAATATGTATATTTCTTATAGTATATATGTAGTTATGTATATGTAAGGATTTATATTGATTGTATGTATCTTTGTACAATTTGTATATGTGTGTATTTATATTTCATACAACTGTTCCCTGTTTAGTACTGCATTGTCCGCCCCTACGTGTTTTCCACATCCCAAAGGTTAGGTCGTAAAGAATGCCGCAAGGCATTAAACTCGCCTTTTGTAACCTTTTTATACGGTGTACAATAAAGTATATTTTCATTTCATTTCAATAATTTTCTGAGACCCAAGTACCCCTTAGTAAATTCTATAAATAAACCATTTTCATATGGTTGTTATTTTACATAGATAATAAATAAATAATGTTGTTTATCCATCGTATCAGTTATTTATTAGGTTCTAATATTTAAAGAATTTATTATATTTTTATATTATAAGAAAATATACATATCACTTTTTAGTGCTTCTTATTATTTATTGAAAAAGAACACATGTTTTTTTATACACATTTTATATATTTCGGCGAATGCCGTCTTCAGTTATTATCTATTATCTAATATTTAGTTAGTAATAAAAAAAAAATAAAACAGACGTATCGTTGGGTCATTGAGCTTGTTTTATCGGTACTACTATGGCCGCTGCTCTGATGAACTTGCTTCCCTTATCCCTCCTCCTCTTGTTCGCCTTCGCCAAACCCGCCATACTCTCGCGGAACACCCGTTTGTAGTCGACAGAAGAGTACTTCGAACTGCACGATTCTCTAAATCGTTCTTGTGCCGCACTGCAAAGGTGTGGAACGGGCTCCCAGGAAATATCTTCCCCCACTCCTACAATCCACAGATCTTCAAATCGCGGGTTAATAGCCTTTCCCCAGCAACATTAGTCCACCTCCAAGCCGGACTGGCACCTCCTCGGGGGTGAAATTGGCTGCGCCTGAGGTTGCGACCTCGGACAGAGCCACCCAGTTCGGTAGCAATAAAAAAAAAATCACTATACCATTCAAAATAGATCCCAATCAACCATTCATCAGTGGAGGTAGTTTTCACTAATGAGATAAGTGGGCCCCTTTCTCTTTACTTTAAGATTGTAGATGTAAACGTGCTCATGAAGTGTGCTCACGCGTACCCCTACTCTTGAGACTGCGTAGCCCTGGGGGTACGCGTACCACTAGTTACATCACTTACACTCCTCCCTTCACTCTCAGTAGGTATCTATAACCATATGATGGCGCCTGGCTCTTCTTACACGGGATTCGCTGAAGCCAGCTCTCGAATTAATAGGGTTTATTGATGTAAATTTAAATGATGCGTGCGCTCGCCGCCGCCGCGCCGTCGCGATGCTAGGCATAATTTTTGGTTTTTATCAAATATAAAAAATAAATACTAATAACTAAATAATTAAAACCTAACTAACAATGTATAACATTGACAAAATTAACCTAATAAATAAATAAAAAAAAAATTATTAAAAAAAAAATAAACTAAATATTAACATTTAAGATTACTGTAAGTAAAAAACTTCGTCCAATTCCTCCGACTCCGCCACAGTACCCAATACGCTGGCTGCGTTGCCCCTTTGAATGGCTAGGCCTATTTGCTGAAAAAAGAAAGACTTGGCGCGTCGGTCACCAGACTTATCAATAAGGAACTTTTGGTTTTTATATATTTTGATAGTTTGTTTTTATCTAATAGGTAATTATATTTAGTTAAGACTTCTGTGTTAATTAATCCTGTGTAAACTTGTAAAAATTGTGTAAATTTGTAGTGTGTTTAATTTTGTATACAGTTCTTTAGATTTAATTTAATTTTAGTATTAATGTAGGCTAGGCTTAAAAACAGCGGCCCTTGAGACACTCGAGTGGTCATATGCTGCGCCTAACGCCCTTTCTTTTTAACCCCCGACGAAAAAAACGGAGGGGTGTTATAAGTTTGACGTGTGTGTGTGTGTGTGTGTGTGTGTGTGTGTGTGTGTGTCTGTCTGTGGCATCGTAGCTCCCAAACGGACGGACCGATTTGGATGCGGTTTTTTTTATTAGGAAGCTTGTTTAATCGGGATGGTTCTTAGCTATGTTTGTAATCAAGTAATCAAGTAATTAAGTAATAAAAAAATTAATTATGTTAAAAAGTGGACCGATTTTCATGCGGTTTTTTTAAAAAAGCTTTAAATAAAAGTTAAATTACAAATTTAAAAAACCCCCGACCCTTAAAAAGTCAAAAATAATTTTCGTTTACTCACTTAAAGGAGTCGGGGGACCGCTAAGTAAATAAAATATAATAACTCCGAGCTGCGCGGGAATTTACTTAGCGGTCTACCGACTCCTTTAAGTGAGTAAACGAAAATTATTTTTGACTTTTTAAGGGTCGGGGGTTTTGTACCTACTAATTAGTTCTATTTATGTTAATGTATTAATAATGTATGTGTACAACTGAATAAAATACTATTCTATTCTATTCTATTCTATTCTATTGTATTTGGGAAGCGCTGGCGACCAACGTCTCTATTAATCTCCGTGATTTTATCTTCTTGCGACTCGATTGGATAGGCGGTCTTGTTGCTAACCCGAAACTGAATGTAACGTGCACTTAGCGCAGGAACAGAAAATATTGGTAATTTGCTCACTCGGCGGGCGAAGTAGGTCTCCAGAATCCTCGCAGACGACCGGACGTACACCACCGCAGGTACTGCAGAGCTGGAATGCTTTGCAGCGTTCGAGTCCTCTTGAATGATCTTAAAACTACACACTATAAAAAATAAAAATGGAACCCTAGAGTTGAAGGCGGTCGGTTATTTTTGCTTGCTTTAGCACCACCGCCTTCAACTCTAGGGTTCGATTTTTATTTTTTTATTTCATACATTTTTGAAGGCGGTTTTTATATTTTTTTAAATAGTTTTTTATTTCACAATTTTTTTAGTAATTTTTATTTGCTATTAATGTACTCGGCGGAATCGCGAGGCCGAAGGCCGAGCCTCGCTTTCCCATCCGATCTTGACCAAAAAAAAAAATGGGACCACCTTGGAGCTAGACTGAACCGAACACAAAAAGAATCATCGAAATCGGTTCACAATTGGGGAAGATATTCCTGAACATACATAAAAAAAAAATACATACAGCCGAACATAGAACCTCCTCCTTTTTTGAAGTCGGTTAAAAAAGTCGCTGGCCCAAAGTGGTGGCAAATAGCACAGCATAGAGATAAGTGGGCATCATTGGAGGAGGCCTTTACCCAACCTGGGGACCTTGCTTAATAAATCAAACCTAATTTAGTAATTATAACATTAATAGTAACTAAGATTGAAATGTAGCATAAAGGCTTTTTTATTTTTATTTTTATTTATTTATTTATGACTGTGACTTTGAAGAACTAGCGTCCCTTATTCCCTGCAATCCAAGCTATCTCTGCAGTGCTCGTCGCAGAGAGGCTCAGCACCCTTATAATGTCGACATTGGCCTTTTGAACCCATCGTTTTCCAAAATCGTTCCAATGTCGCACCACCAGAGCGAGGAACTCTTCCAGCGAATGTGTTTTCCGAATGTCAACAGTCTTTAGCAGGCTAGACAGCCTAGAAATGGACCGGAAATGTGCTGGCATAGTATCTCACTGAGTGTGATCTCGCTAGAATAGGTAAATTTTGCACTGCCCACTGCACTATGAAACAT
The DNA here is from genome assembly GCA_946902875.1 of Nematopogon swammerdamellus. Lineage (NCBI taxonomy): Eukaryota > Metazoa > Arthropoda > Insecta > Lepidoptera > Adelidae > Nematopogon > Nematopogon swammerdamellus. Next base: position 14,008,283 of record OX336359.1, read on the forward strand.
TTTCTTTCAGACAAAAGACGATACAGCGAGTTTGGCGGAAGATCAGTCTTTAGGTACGTACAACAGGCGTGACTATGAACACGTCTACATACCGAACAAGAATCAGGACTATCCGCAATATCCGAGGAACTGGCATCCAGTGAATACACCCAAGGTAATTAATTCGCATCCTCAGAACGAGACTGTCGAAACTTGAAAATGTTGCTTCGAGATATGTTTTTTTTTTTTATGGAAACTGACACGGTTGGCTACACCACCTGCAACATCCGTGATGTCAGCCCATAACACCGGGTGAACTTAGTGCCATGTCAGTGCTTCCCTTCGGTCGTGCCGGCTATACTGAACTGGACGGAAAACACAAACTATTTACATAGCCGTTTCGACCGACCTTTCATTCAGTGCGGTGGTACCAACCCGGGCGGGTTAAACCCTACCACGTAGTAATATAAGAAGGGAGTCGTATCCCTTAGTCGCCTTTTACGACATACACGGGGAGAGATGCAGTGGGGCTATTCTTTTAAAGTACCGACCCCACACGGTACAGTATTAATTAATTTGTCTGTTTACAAGAAAACTTCTGGAACTCTCTCCCTGCCCACATATTTCCCCCCAAGTACAGTCTGAGGTCCTTCAAAAGTGGCATGCATAGGCGCCTGTCAGGTCGGCATGGCATTCGCAACCTCCGCATACGACCGAACTTAGACACCTTAGGCATAGTCCTTAGGGCTGAATCGGCTCCACATGTCGCGCCATAAATAAAAACAAACTTAACCAAAGTATAGTAATAGTTAACAATAATACATACTGCCGTCGTAATAAGATGTTATATTTTTACCAAAAGATATTACTTGAAAATTGTTGCACCTTCTTTTGCATCTAGGCACTAGGAATAACAAAAAACATATTTTCTGCTTAAACGGAAGAATTAAAAAAGAATTCGAAAATTATGTTGCCTTTGATCAAGTCTAAGATATTACCGATGAGATTAATAATGAATCTGTTACATTACAATTGTTACAATTGTTACAATTGTTACAATTGTTACAATTGTTACAGGACCCGATGATAAGCTTCTGGCCGGTGGGGATCCTAATCATGGCTGTATTTATCGTCGGAATTATATCGATCTTTCTCTGTAAAGCTGTGGGCACCAGGCCGAGGGATCCACGTGAGTATGTCCTTCTAGAAGAACAGGATGAATCATTATCTAACTAGATTGTATGAAATGCGGTGCGCATGAAGGTTCTCAGAATTGTATGATTTCAATACATTATTCACCTTTAAAACGTTTATCGCTTCCTGCGTGCTCATTTTTTTTTTTTTTATGGAAACTGACACGGTTGACTACATCACCTACAACGTCCGTGATGTCAGCCCATAACACCGGGTGAACTAGGTGCCATGTCAGTGCTTCCCCCTTTGATCGTGCCGGCTACACTGAACTGGTCGGAAAACACAAACTATTTACATAGCCGTTTTGACCGACGTTTCATTCAGTGCGGTGGTACCAATCCGGGCGGGTTAAACCCTACCACCAAGTAAGATTAGGAGGGAAGGGACCTACAGTGTTACGAGGAATCCGAACCTCGGTCAGCGTCCATTGAAGCAGTTCAAAGTCAAATTCTTGGTGTTTCTTACTAAATGGTTCAAACGTCCGTCAAGTTGACACCCTTGCAGGCACGTTATCGCTTACAGAACCTCCGCTCTCACAATTATCAACGAAGCAGAAGTTGTTATGCCATAAGTAACTCCATGGTTATACCGCATTGTTCCCTGTTCCCACCGACCACGGAGCGATGTCGGCTCCCTAAGTGTGTTCTATAACTTATTCCACGGGGAACGCTCGGAGGAATTGATTGACGCGATTCCGTCGTCCCTTTTCCATCTCGATACCACGTGCACTGAGCAGAGCAACACGCTGGCCTCACCGTGGATTCGTACCAATAGGTTCTGCAGATATTTCCTCTACAGAGCCGGTAAACTCTGGAATGCTCTCCCGGTCCATATATTTCCCCCCAAGTAGAATCTCGGGTCCTTCAATTAAAAAAATAATACATACATACAACACACGCTGTACCCCAACGATCAGGGTAAGCAGAGTAATCGGTGTTGTGCTGCAAGAACTCTGGAAAATTGCAACACTACATCGAGCACCACGTTTAGCAAAGTATTCGGACAAGAATGACTATCAAGCAGCAAGTAAGGAACAAAGACCCACCTGCTGCGTGGCTCGGTGGAAGGACCGTGCCAAGGTGAGAGGTGGCAAGCCTGTCGCCCTTTAGCACGGCATCTCGACCTTATCCTTAAGTCGCCTTTTAAGACATGCACGGGGAGAGACGCAGTGGGGCTATTCCTTTTATGTACCGACCTCACACAGTAGTAAAAATAAATGAATAATATACACGGTGAACAAAAAACCTGTCGAACACCCCAAGGCAGGAAGTACAGTTTAAGATACTGAATCGGATTGGCTAGTTTTTTTTTAATTCGGACAAAAATTTTCAATAAAAAAATCAAATTAGTATCACGACCTTTACTTCTATGCAAAATTCTTTACTCTAGGCGGCGGCGGCGGCGCGGCGCGCAACTTAAAGCGCCTGCCGCGCCGGTGTCATAAATTATCTTGAGGCGGCTTGAATGATGTGAAGACAGAGAGCGTTTTCTTATGTCTTTAGTGAAATTCTTTGTAAAATAATTTGCTGCTTTTGATTATTTTTGTCTTCTGTACTGAAAATGAAGTCGGTAAGTGCTTTGAGGTCAGTTAGTGTGCAACAAACTATTATTTTGTATACCTAATAAGTTTTACAATATTACCTAGGTAGGTGTCTAGAAAACTGCTATCACGTGCTTAAGACATATGGTAGTAGGGATTAACTTCACCTCACTGTTATGATGGCATGCAGACATAATTTAGTTGTTTAAATACATCTTGATACTTTAGGAATATTGAAAAAGGGCATATTTTCATTAGAATTTAAAAAAAAAAAAAACTAGCCTATCCGATTCAGTATCTGAAACTGTACTTCATGCCTTCGGGTGTTCGACAGGTTTTTTGTTCACCGTGTATTGGTCGGTGCTGGATTCTCGCTAGAGAAGCCGACACCTAGGCACTTTACAACTGGGCCATGAGCGTTGATGCTGTTTGTGCAGGTCGAGCAGTGCTCGCGTTGCCGCGACCGAACCGAGCGCGCCGCGCGCCCCGCACGCGACGCCGCTCCAATGGCTCCGATGAAGAAGGAGGCTTCACAGACGAGAGCAGCAGACGGCGAGTCTTGCATGGTATACATACATATAATTGCCTCGTCTCATCATCCTGTTTTATGGATCCTGCCATGGTTGGCTGCATCACCTATGTGATGCACATGCCCCCACCCGTGATGTCAGTCCATAATACATTGGTGAACTATGTGCCATGTCAGTGCTTCCTTTTGGTGGTGCTGGCTATATTGAATTGAACGAAAAACATGGAATATTTTTCATAGCCCTTTCGACAGACCATTCCGAAAAACTTCTGAGAATACTAAACGCTTGTGCAGAGACTTCAAATCAAGCGTCCTAGGGAAATATAAAAGAAAGAAACATAATTTATATACATGAAGAAGATTCTGATTAAATTATTAAATTTAAACTTGGAATGTTCAATACAGTAGGTAGGTCATTAGATCGCAACTCTTAACCTTGTTGTTGTTGTTTGGTTTGGGGTTGGCTCTAGGCCTGCAAACTAATCCCGCTTGGTTGGGGACCTTCGTGCAAAACCCCGCAGTCTCCAGCTATCCCAGCCAGCCTATGTCTTCCATGAAAGCCACAAGTCGACCAGGGTGTCTGCAGACCGCCGCAACGGAAGATGGAAAGCGGAGTATGTCCCTTCGTTGGTTGTCAAGCACACTGCACTCCAACAAAACATGCTCGGCCGTTTCATCCGTCGCCAAGCATCCTCTGCATAGTGGACTATCCGTAATACCCATTGTGTGTAGATGTTTATTTAGTGAGCAGTGGCCGCTCATCAGACCAACGGCTATTCTTAGCTTAGCCCGGGCCAGGTTGATAACCTTCCGAGCCAGCCTTCGGTCTGATTTAGGAAGTGCAGCTCTCGACTGTCTGCACTCTGAGAGTCCTTTCCATCTGTCCCTGTGTTTCCGTGATGTCGACGCGTGCAACCAAGATCTCTGTGTGCTGGCTGACGGCATTATCACGGGTTCCGCTCCTATAGGTATAGTTCTGGATCCTCTTCGGGCGAGGTCATCAGCGCTGTCATTTCCGTCGTCTTCGTTGTGGCCTTTTATCCACTGGAGGATCACCAACTCTTGACCTTATGATAATGTGATATTTACAGGAGTAGGCAGTGCTGATCCACCGCGCAGCGCGACTCCACCACCTCCCTACCCCGGCTCTCCGCCCGGTGCCACTGTCTACGTTAACCCACTCGACGCCAAGACTGAAGGGGAAAGCGGTTCGGGTACTGTCTTGTAATACATACATACAATATACATACATGCCACCCCGTATCGGGACCATATAGTACCGAGTTGTATCCCGACAATTAAGAACAGCCGTGTTTGCTCGACTTGGCGAGGGCACTGCCGTGCCCCCAGTTAAGCATAGTAATCGACGCTATGCAAGAACTAGGGTGAATTTCAACACAACCTTGACCTTCTCGTATCTGCAGCAAAGTATTGGAACAAGATAACTATCAAGCAGCAAATAAGGCATGGTCTTATTGTATTATGTAAAAGCCAGCTTTATTAAACTTTATTGTTGCATTACAGATCTTAATAATAATGTATTTGACGTAGACATTAAATAAGACCGGTGACGTGAGAGCACCCTGCATCACCCCATTGTTAGCTGTGAAGTTCATTGACAGTACTTTCTTGCACCCAACAGCGTTCCTTTGGTTCTCGTATTAACGTTTCAACAAATTAGATTTGTGATTTGATTGAGGCTAAACTTTCGTTATGTATAATTGTGTTTATGCTTGACCATATCTAACGTTTTGATTAAGTCTAACGCTGATTTTAGAGTCACGCTGATCCGGCACTGACGTCGAATCGTAGCTGCTCGGCGCTGACCTCTCATCCTGGACTCGACGCTGCTCAACCCTGACCGATCAGTGTAACAAATAAATGCTACATTGTATTAGTTAATACAAATCCCTGATAAGCGCCGATGGTCAGAGTGACTGTAAAATCAGCCCAGAATACATAAATAATACAAAATCCACCAAATAAGGATCCCAGACTAAGCAAGTTCAACTTTAAAGCTTGGAGCTTAGGACGAATGCTAGTTGGCATTAAAGAATTGACGTTTTCTCTCACGTGATGTCTGAACTGTTCAATTATTGTCTTCCACAGGAACCAATTTCAACAGCAGCAGACCATCAGCTCCTGCACTCGAGGAGCTTCCTCCGCCGTATCCTGGGATTTGAACATGAAGTCTTTATCAATTACATCCAGGAACCGTCCATAAATAAAAAACGTGGCCCGTTGGACTTAGGCGGCGTACGTACACAATTCGCATAACGATTAATGAAACGACGTATGTAATTTATGGACGATCCCGGGACATGAAACAAATTTTAAAATGTATTATTCAACTATTCCGATCGATTGGCAGGTCTCAAGGAGTTTTTTGTATTTTGTTACCTTGACCTAAGATCTACGACTGTCGCGTTTTTAATGAAACCGGATCCGTGATGTCAGCCCATCACATCAGCTCCTGTCCGTACAGGATGCCATTCCAGTGCTACTCTTGAGTTGACGCTTGGCTACACGGAAAGGAACGGAAAACCCGAACAAAGGTTCATAGGAATTTTAATTTCCATTCAGTCGCTGTACCATAGTTATCTAAATACAGGTGGCGGTGTTTTCGGTTACGCGCGGTGTAACTGAAAGCGACTCACTTTTGTAGACGTTTCGTCCCTCACCCTGGGGATATTATCAGGACTCGCGGTACTGCGACGATTGAGTTTTTTTTATTGCTTCCGAACTGGGTGGCTCTGTCCGAGGTCGAAGCCTCAGGAACAGCCAATTTCACCGCCGAGGAGGTGCCAGTCCCGCTTGGAGGTGGACTAATGTTGCTGGGGAAAGGCTATTAACCCTCGATTTGATGATCTGTGGATTGTAGGAGTGGGAAAAGATGTTTCCTGGGAGCCCGTTCCACACCTTTGCAGTGCGGCACAAGAACGATTTAGAGAATAGTGCAGTTCGAAGAACTCTTCTGTCGACTATAAAGGGGTGTTCCGCGAGAGTATGGCGGGTTTGGCGAAGGCGAGCAGGAGGAGAGTTCGTCAGAGCAGAGTTCGTCAGAGCAGAGGCCATAGTAGTACCGATAAAACAGGCTCAATGACCCAACGATACGTCTGTGCTTTAGAGGTTGAAGGTCCTTTGTGAGTGAAGAGTCACCAATGAGGCGGATGGCTCGTCACTGAATAGAATCCAAGGCTGAAAGAAGGTACTCAGGGGAACTCTCCCAAAGATGACTGCAATATTCCATCACCGGTCTTACTTGTGCTTTGTAGAGTGTAAGTAGTTGGACCGGCGTGAAAAATCGCCGACATCGGTAAAGGATCCCTAATTTTCGAGACGCCAGTTTCGCCTTGGACTCTATGAACGATCGAAACCCAACGTACCTGGACACCTCCATACCCAGGACCCAGACTACCATCGTTGGGGACTTGGCTGCCCTGGAAAGTGGCTTGGAGAGGAAACGGATCAGCCTTAGTAGAGAAGACACAAGCTTGCGTCTTGGCTACGTTGAAGTTGACCAAGTTTTCTTCCCCCAAGATGGTATCCTCTGATCCTTTTTTTTTGAGTGTCCTCTAGGTCTTCGCAGTACAGCGAGTACTGAGAGATGCCCCCAAAGTGTGGGACGAATCGTCGACAAAAGTGAGTCGTTTTCAGTTATACCGTGTAACCGAAAACCAAGCCGAAAACATTACTATAATGTGTGTAATAGCGGTAAAAACCTAAACGAACATAGTTTTACCATACTATAAAGTTGGGTAAAGTAAACCTAACTCGATCTTATGACGACAGCGCAATCAGATTATAAAAACACGTTTAAATCTACTTCTAATATACATCGAAAATATTTCAATGTATGGAATAGTATGACTTAAAATTCAATTACTTATGTATGACAGTCTGGATTTGCAATTATTTCAAAAGTAGGTAAACCATTGGTGGAAAGAAAAAAGGGCTTAAGCGCAAAACTTTTTTTAAACTAAAACTTAACTTAATTTTTGGCGCTTAAACTCTTTCTTTTCCAACATTTAAATTATGGTTATACTGACAATAATATATGTATGGTATACCTACGTGGTTAAAATTAAACATATAAATATAGAAATCAATTAAAAATAATAGGCACTGTGAAAGTTTATAGAGAAGAAATAATTTATTTGTGCTTAAATTGTATGGAACGTCGTTTCATAAATGGCTTTACCTACTCACGTGCGTTTAAGTAGCTATGTGGTTCTAAGTTTCAGGCCAAACGTATAGCGAATCAAGGAGCACTTTGCCGCGCGACGTTTGACAGCATTGAACTTCACTGAAGGTGGGTCGTGCATTTGGCCCTAACCGTCGAACTGCAGCCGCAAACAACCTTGAACAAACTATTTTTTGACGTGATAACGTCACGTCTTATAAATTGATTAACACCGGCTGCACGCACGAAAAAGTGTCACGTTCCATCTGAGCCTGTGTGTGCAAGCGAGAGCGCGTAAGAAGCGATAGAGAGGCACAATCGGCCCAAGCGTCAGCTTGTACACATTTATCTCTCTGGTTCTAAAGTACCAGGGCAGCAGACATTGAAAGGAGGTTACTCGTACCATTCACGTTCCATCTGAACCTGTGTGTGCAAGCGAGAGCGCGTAACAAGCGATAGAGAGGCACAATCGGCCCAAGCGTCGGCTTGTACACATTTATCTCTCTGGTTCTAAAGTACCAGGGCAGCACAAATTGAAAGGAGGTTACTTGTACCATAATATATTAAGCGCATCTGGCCGGTCGGAAAAGATTTCAAATTTAGAATATTCATGAAACAAGGGTCCGAATATGTATCATAATATCGATTCATGTAGTTCGATTCAATACAACGAATATTAGGTATTTAACAATTTTTAGTTCTAGGTTTTTTTTATTTGGAAGTCGGTTTCGTATTTTTTTTTAAAACTGTTTTTATTTCATTCTTTTTAGTAATATTAAATAAAAAAGAATAATCGAAATCGATTGAAGTGGTACAGAATGATTCGCCATATGTGTCAAACTGCAAATTGCTGAAAAAGTCTACATCACAAAAGTTTTGCTGATGGTAACCACACACCATAGTAATTATCCTCCTTTCAATTTCTTCTGCCCTGGTACTTTAGAACCGTTCCCAGTAGTCTTACCACTTTATGACGTTATCACGTAAAACTATCGTCCGTAAACCGACTTTACAGACAACCAATTTTTTTATAAATTTTTATGTATGTTACACATAGGCCCTACCAGAAGTAAAGCGTGCTTGCTATTACCGGCCCTTAATAAAAAAAAATATGTAAGTAGGTATCTATTTGTATTTTCACAGCTAAGTATACACATTTTAAAAATGTTTTACATACGAATGCAACGAAGGTTTTAAAAACTTTTGTATTAACCGATAATGTACCTAGATCTTATGCCTAGACGAATTGCTAAATTAAAACTAGATTTAACGACAGCCTGTGTTAATTACTAGTTATGGCTGATGTAAGCATACTAAGTGAATTTGTTGTAATTATTAAAATAAACTTTATTTTTAATTAATGTTGTTTTATTTATATTCTAACCATGTGTAACCGTGTGGGCCCGGTACTTAAAAAGAATAGCCCCGCTGCATCTCTCCCCGTGCATGTCGTAAAAGGCGACTAAGGGATAAGGACAAGATGCTGTGCTAAAGGGCGACGGGCTCGCCACCTCTCACCTTGGCATGGTACTTCCACCGAGTCATGCAGCTTCGTGCCTTACTTGCTGCTTGATCGATTGAATCTTGTCCGAATACTTTGCGAAACGTGGTGGTCGGTGTTGTGCTGTAATTTACCAGAGTTCTTGCAGCACAACACCGATTACTCTGCTTACCCCGATTGTCGGGATTCAGCGTGTGTGATATGTATGTATGTATGTCTAACCATGACGTTAATTTAGAATTTTAAACCATTAAATATATTTCTTGATTTTATTTTTGAAATGGTAAGGTAGGGATAGTGCGAAAAATTTAATGAAAAGAGTAAAAACATAAAAAAAATTAATATACTTTCACATTTAAAATACAATTACATAGATTCGTTACATACATACTTAAAGGTTCAAATGTACATACATATACACATATAAATAAATATATACATACATAGATGATGCAGTTTCTATACAAGCCGAAACTGCTATGCGGCCATATTACATTTAGTACCAAGGATTTAGTACGGTGGTGGGGTGGTACTAAACCTGTCGGCTACAATAATTTGAGCCTACCACCTAGTAAGAGGCAAGGGAAGGGACCTACAGTTTTACACCCGTTCCGAACAGCAGTAGGTTTAGGTATAAGCATGTAAATTTTTGCATAAGAAAAAAATACTCATTAGTACGTGACATGCCGGCCGGATTCGAACTTCGGACTACCCATCCATCATGAAAATAAACTGTCAAAGGGGTTTCGAATGTATTGCGGGACTAACGCCAGTTGTGTTCACAAGCATAAGGCTGAAAATAAATATAAGTATATCTATTTACTTAAGTAAAAATATTATTTATAAAATTACACATAATAAATAAATAATAAATAAATAATAAATAAATAATATTAATATATAAAAATTCATCAAACAAACATTTTGTAAATAAAAATAATTTATTGTCAATACTTAAGTAAAATTAAGACTAGTAAGTAAAAAGGTTGACTGGAAGAAATCACTTGCAGTGATAAGTCCGCCTTTGCGCACTCCTTTATTTCTGGTTACTTGTCGAGTACGAGTTTATATTACATTCTAAGTAAACTTAAATATAAGCAAAATTAAGACAAATGTTTTGTTCGATATGAAAGAAAAAATTCTTGAAAGTTATATTATGCTGTAAAGAAATACTATACCTTTGCCTTTAATTCTATTAAATGTTGCTAGTGTCATCTATCGTAGAGTCGCAGAATTAGAATAATTTTATAAAATTATGCAGCGCCACCTAGTAGTACTATTGAAAAGTCTGTTTCCGCTAGTCTACAATAGAGGGCAGACCACGAATATTCTGGCTTAATTTATTTGCTGCATTTATTTTTTTCTTGGTCTGCCCTCTAGTGTAGACTAGCGTCTAACTGGCCCTTAGGCGTCTAACTGGCCCTTAGTCCGTATAATGTTTTAAAAAACATATGATTTTTTTCAAACATTATTTAATCAAACAATTGCTTTTTACAATTGAAAATAAAATAAAAGAGAACATAAAAGTTAAATAACAGAAAGAACGTATAGAGAAAATTAAAACAAACACTACATAAAACAAAACTTAGGTAAGTCTTTCTAAATGTTATGTTTATTGAATTGTCTATTTTATGTCATATTTTAGTTATTTTGAATAAAAATCTATTCATACTGTAAAAAAAAAACAAACAAAATTATACTTATTCTTTTATATACCTATAACCAAATAGATCAATAAGCGCCCATAATTTCTACGCCTTTCAGCCTACAGGTATATAATTTGCCGTGAAGGTGCCTATAATAATGCAAAAAATTACATTTATTTCCCCCCCATGGCATTAACTTCCCCCTCTCTAGACTAAGGAGAAAAAATGTTTGGAAATAAAATATAGGCAATAGAGCGGATCCCGGGACCCATATTTACACAACCCTATGTTCGAATCATACAAACGGCGCATTTCTTCCTTGCGACCATGCACTTAGGAGTTCAATGATACGATTTCTGTCGAGGCTACTCTTGGAGACAAAATATGTTGATTTTTGTATGGAATCTAACAAGGTTGGCTGCATCAGCTACTAAAAGATGGTGACTTGCGAAGTTTGTTTGTTAGTTCTTCTTCGCATTGAATTTAGAACTGGCGGAATTTTCAACATGTCCAAGCGTAGTTTACCTACCTGTGGATGAAATTATACAATAAACAATAAGCATCACGTACTACACCCGTTTCGTCAGGCCACCACACCTTGCTGAACTAGGTGACATGTCAGTGGTTCCCTTTGGTCGTGTCGGCTACACTAAACTGGACAAAAAACACGAATTATTTTCATATAGCAGCTTCGACAGGCCTTCATTCGGTAACTGTGGTATCAATCCGGTCGGTTTAAGCCCTACCGCCTATAAGGTGCGGGAAGGGACCTATAGTTTTACATGGAATCTGAACCACGGCCAGCCTCAACGGTCGGACCGTGACCGCCCATACAATGCAGACGGTACCCGGTGTGCTTCGCATCGAGGATCGAACGCCGTTGCATCGCACCGCATCGAGCTGCCCGTGGCTCACAACGAAATCCGACAATATCATCATCGAAAATGCGAACAATAGCTAATACTTGGCCTTGAAAACACTAGGGGGCAAATACTCTCGCATAATGCTGCGCAAGTGCAACATACGCGTCGGCCTCTCGCAAGAGAGGAGGACGACACGCCCAGACCACTACGCCACCCGCCGCTTAACTAAATAAATTACCTACTTTATGTCAGTAATAGATACCTAAAATATAATAATAACTTCGAGTTTTGCGCCTTCGCCGTTGTGGAGTCGAGACGCAAAACATTTCGGAAAACAACTGGGTAAATTACTAATCGAGGCGTCTGGAGACAAACGTGCGGCCAGTTTCTTTAGGCAGAAAATCAGCCTAGCAGTACAGAGAGGGAATGCGGCTTCCATCATGGGGACTTTTCCAGCAGTCCCCATTTTGGAAGATTATTTATTCATTTTATAGTGTTTTCTAAATTTAGTTATATGCTTGTAATTATATATTTTTAAGTACTTAGGTATTTGAATAAATAAATAATGACTTTTAGAAATAATATATATAATATTAAATAATGCAAACATACATACAGTATGTATGTATGGATGTGTGCTAAGTGGCAAAGAAGGAAGGAAGGGAGTAAGGCTTTAATATCCTGTCCTGTACGTCTACCTACGTCGATGGTTTGTTTTCCCTCGCTTTTACGCCGTTGGCAGCGAAACGGTTGTCAACTTTGGGAGAAAATTTTTCACGTTACGAATATATTTCTACGCCCTTTCGCCCTCTGAACGTTTAGTCCTCTATAAAGATTTCAAAAGGATGTAATCGGCTATATCTTGCCTTCTTCCAGATTGCCGGTGACGCTGTCCTCATTTCAGTTCAGTGTGGCCACACAACCAAAGAGGAGAAGTTAACTTTCTCCATACAAAATCGTCTTTCGGCATTTATGTTTTTTACCGCCCTAAACCTTATCCGATTTTTACAATTCTTTTTTTTTTTTTGTACTAAGGATAGTCGAATCTACGTTTCTGTCTTTTTATTTTTTGAATAATTAAAGTGATGGATGACTGACATCAAAAAATAAAAAAAATTTTTTTTTTCGGTCTAAATACAAATTTTTACATCCGGTGTTGTAGGTATATTTCATCTGAACTAAAAAAAAAAATCTGTCAAGTGCAAGTTTTACTCGCGCGCGAAGGTTTCCGTATCTCGAATATCTATCCCCCTATCAAATATCTCGCCCAGCCGACACGTCGTACTTGCACTACCCCGGGTACACCCTGGAAGAAGCCTTCCGTTCCCGTGCCGGGGTATGCTTGTTTGCTAGGGCGGATATTTGCTGTCGTCGCCTGCGCTGTCAAGAAGACCTCGCGTTTTCAGTACTCTGGGTCCACGTGGATCTGGGGTCGGAATCGCGCGTGTACGCCTGCGTCTACAGGTCGCACTCAGGTGATGCGGAGACAGCCCGCCTATTTGAGTACCTGAGTAGAGCGGCAGACGAAGTCCAAGAGCGGTTCTCTACAGCGGATATGGTACTCGTTGGAGACTTTAATGCCCACCACGAGGTGTGGCTTGGCTCCAACAGAACCGATTTCGCGGGGAGAGCCGCTTACGACTTCGCCCTGACGTATGATCTGTCTCAACTGGTAGATCAACCTACCAGAATACCAGATATAGACGGTCATACACCCTCTTTGCTGGATCTTCTGCTGACGTCTAATCCTGCTGGGTATAAGGTAACAGTGAGCGCTCCTCTTGGCTCCTCCGACCATTGCCTAGTGGGATCTACAGTGCCTTCGTCGCCCCCTCAGACACGTACTGAGGGAGCACGTCGAATTTGGCACTACGCGTCGGCAGATTGGGATGGAATGCGAGAGCATTTTGCATCCTTCCCTTGGAGAGAGCTATGCTTCAATTCGGACGATCCGTCGGAATGCGCCAATACCGTAGCCGAGGTGATTTTGGGTGGAATGGAAATGTTTATTCCCAATGCCACCCTTCGCCTCGGAGGTAAGAGCCAACCTTGGTACAGCCGGGAGTGTGCCGATGCTGCCGCGGCTAAAGCTGCGGCATATCGAGCATGGTCACGTGCTCGTACCAGACGAGATCCAAATATCTCCGAATTGAAGAAGAACTACAACCGCCTCTCCAGATCCTGCAAGAGGGCTATCGCCAGGGCTAAATTCGAGCATATCGGCAGAATTGGCGATAGGCTGAACCGGCACCCAACTGGGAGCCGTGAGTTCTGGTCTCTCGCCAAATCTGTCGAGTCGAATTTCTGCCGCTCCTCACTTCCACCTCTGCAGCGCACTGGAGGATCACTCGCTCACTCCGCAAAAGATAAAGCCGACCTCCTGGTATCTCTTTTTGCGGGGAATTCCCACCTGGATGATGGGGGAGCTTCTCCTCCATCCATACCTAGGTGTGAGAACTCCATGCCAGAAGTACAGTTCCGACAGAGAACTGTGCGGAAGGAGCTTCTTGCCCTAGACCCCAGGAAAGCGAGTGGGCCGGACAGAGGCATGCAATGCTCTTCAACACCAATGCAGGCAGCATTGGTGTTGAAGAGGTGTGCTCCCGAGCTGGCTCCAGTACTGACGCGCCTCTTTCGCCTCTCGTACACAACTGGCCGCGTGCCGGCAGCTTGGAAATCAGCTTTCGTTCAGCCTGTCCCAAAAAAGGGCGATCGCTCTGACCCGTCAAACTACCGACCTATAGCAATCACCTCCCTCCTCTGCAAGGTGATGGAGCGCGTTATCAATACGCAGCTCATGACGTACCTAGAGACAAATAATCTCATCAGCGATCGGCAATACGGCTTCCGGCCAAACCGATCAGCTGGTGATCTCCTAGCGTACGTCACTCACCTTTGGGGGAAAGCGCTTGAAGGGTACGGTGAATCCTTGGCAATTGGACTCGATATTGCCAAGGCATTTGACCGGGTCTGGCATAAAGCGCTTCTGGGCAAGCTGCCGGCGTACGGAATCCCCTCTGGCCTTTGTGACTGGGTCACCGACTTCCTACATGGGCGTAGCATTCAGGTCCTCGTGGACGGCTGCTCGTCGGACGCCATGCCAGTGAATGCCGGTGTACCGCAGGGTTCTGTGTTGTCTCCCACGCTGTTTCTTCTGCATATCAATGATATGCTGTCACTTGGCAACATACATTGTTATGCAGACGACAGTACGGCACACGGATCCTACACCAGTCACCCTTCAGCCGGACGGAACGTTGTGGACGAGAAGAGGCTAGCACTTGTGTCTGAACTCGAGCAAACCCTCCGGTATATTGCCGAATGGGGCCGGAGCAACTTGGTCGTGTTCAACGCATCGAAGACACAAGTGTGTGCGTTCAGTGCGAAGAGAACGGCGTTCACGCCAGCTCCTTCCTTCCAAAACACGTCGCTGAAATTAAGCGACCACCTCGGGGTCCTCGGTGTCGAACTGTCGCACGACTTGAACTTCCGACGCCATATTGAGGGCAAAGCCAAGCTGGCCTCAAAAAAGCTGGGCGTACTGAACAAGGTGCGACGGTACTTCACGCCGGGCCAAAAACTGACGTTGTACAAAACACAGGTTAGGTCCTGCTTGGAGTACTGCTCGCACTTGTGGGATGGCTCAGCTAAATACCAGCTTGCGCCACTAGACTCAATCCAGCGTCGTGCCGTGCGACTGGTGGGTGACCCCGTGGTGTCCCGCGACTTAGAACCACTGCAACTCCGTAGGGACGTCGGCTCCCTGAGTGTGTACTATCGTTTATTTCATGGGGAGTGTTCGGAGGAGCTGTTTAACGCGATTCCGTCGTCCCCATTCCACCTCCGCACTACGCGTACTGGGCAGGGGATGCACCCCTATTCAATCGACCTACCACGCATGCGCACCAACCGGTTCTGTAGGTCTTTTATTCACAGAACCGGGAAAATGTGGAACGCACTTCCTGCCCATCTATTTCCTCCCAAGTACAGTCTGGGGTTTTTCAAAAGGGGCGTGAAAAGGCTCCTGTCAGGCCGGCATGACATTCGCAATCCCCGTGCATCACAGAATGTCCATGGGCATCGTTAGACACCTACTTGTAGGTGTAACGATGCCACATGTCGCGCTATCGATAAAAAAAAAAAAAAAAAAAAAATCTATCCGCTATCAATAATATCCGCCTATCCGCTCAGGTGGCACGGTCTTCGAATTTGAATATATCAGATATATTATGTTTATGTTATGACTATGACAGGTCTCCATGTTTGTCCACTGACAGCTGTTACCATAGTAACGTCGTTTTATTTTTTAAAAGTGATCTGTCAAACATCAAACTTCTGAAAATTCTTTTTTTGGAACGACCAAAGATTAAGAAGCGGCTATCTTTTAGAGACGCCTCAATGAGGTCGATAGCACTTTACGGTGGGAAAATGACAGCACCTAACAATGCATGCAATGTATAAAAGTCGTTTGCGCCATCTGTTATTAAATAGTGTGACTAATCTATTTTAATAAAATTGTTCTTGTATGGGGCCCCCCTTAATTTTTTATTTTTTATTTTTTTCTCATATTTTCTTGTTTCATCCGCCATAGTAACGCATATTCTGTGAAAGTTTCAACGGGCTACCTATTACGGTTCAAGAGATACAGTCCTCGAACGGACGGACGGACGGAATGACAGGAACGCAACGTAGATTGGACTGTCCTTAAGACAAGAAAAAGTCTTGTAAAAATCAGATAATATTGTAAAAAATTGGTCTTGACATACGGACAGACGAACTGACGGACAACAAAGCAAGTTTTTTTCCTTTTGAAGTTACGGAACGCTAAAAATTCTCTCAATCCAAAGCTATTGAATATTCCCACCCACCTATTAACCCAGAGAGTCGTCGCTTCCACACGTGAGCACAGGACGACGCTAGGTGGGTCCGTGTCCGCAGGCAGGCGAGCGCGGGCTTATAAACCGGAGTTCACACTATCACGGGAGGCGCCGCCGCTCGGTCGCTCCGGCGAGGCGAGACTGTTTCACGGAGAGAATTTAACTTAGAGTAAAATTATACTCGAGTTACTTCGAGTTACTTATTATTTTTTTTGGCTTTTAACAATGATTTGTTAATATCCTCTTCTCTATCACCTAAGGCCCAGATTCCCTAGGATTGGTATCATCGCAATTAATGAAAGGTGGATCGAGTCGGTTGTCCAAATAATTCGTGTTTTCCGCTCAGTGCAGTGTTTTTTTAACGGGTGAACTTGGTGCTACGTCAGTGCTTCCCTTCGGTCGTGCCGGCTACACTGAAGTGGACGGAAAACACGGAAAACACGGAAAATACTTACATAGCCGTTTCGACCGTCCTTTCATTCAGTGCGGTGGTATCAACCCGGGCAGGTTAAACCCTTCCACCTAGTAATATAAGAAGGGAGTCATATCCCTTAGTCGCCTTTTACGACATACACGGGGAGAGATGCAGTGGGGCTATTCTTTTAAAGTACAGGCCCCACACGGTACATATCCCTTAGTCGCCTTTTACGACATACACGGGGAGTGCAACCGGCAAGTCCAAAGGAAAGCACTGACATGGCACCTAGTTCACCAAGATGTTATGGGCCGACATCACGGATGTTGTAGTTGGCTTAGCCAATGCTGTTCCATAAAAAAACATTAATCCACTTCAGTTACAATCGCGAATTGACCTATGGTTCGAATTGACCTATGGTTCGAATTGACCTATGGTTCGAATTGACCTATGGTTCGAATTGACCTATGGTTCGAATTGACCTATGGTTCGAATTGACCTATGGTTCGAATTGACCTATGGTTCGAATTGACCTATGGTTCGAATTGACCTATGGTTCGAATTGACCTATGGTTCGAATTTACCTATGGTTCGAAAGGAAGCAGTGAAATGGGGGAAAAAAAACAATAATAGATTAGATATATTGGTAAAAATATCTGCATGCAATTTCTGAAACAAATGTTATCCCTAAAAATAGATGTTTTACGATATTCATTAATTTTGCTTTTTGCGTCTAAAATCATCAACTGACAAAAATAGATAGATAGAAAATGCTTTGTGGCTCCTGTGATTGCTCCAGTAAACATTAAACAGTAGCAAGTACATTAGAACATTTACATAAGGTGCAAAGGCGGACTTACCCCTTAGAGAGATTTTTTTACCGTCGACCTTTGGATGTTTGAGATTCGATAATATAGTGGAACAAGCTGTGCCCGCGGCTCCGCCCGCTCTCATATTCCACTTCACTGCTAACCTCATAAGATATTTAGCGTGATAGTAAGTAGCCTATAGTTGATGGGAAGAATCAAGCTATCCGTAGAATTTTGTTTTATTAAAATCGGTTCAGTGGTTCTCGAGTTATAAGCGGACAGACAGACACTCAGACACTCAGACAGAAAGCAGACGTTGGATTTTATTATATGTAAGGATAAGGATGTAACTAAGTAGTGGCAAAAGAATTGAGCGTGAGAATTGAAGATAAAATAATAATAAGAATACTTATTAACAATACATACAGGGTGTTAAAACGGCGAGTACATTAATTTCGCCAGCGCAATCCTCATGTTTTTCCTAGACAAAAAAGCAATTAAGTTTTTCTCTAAAGTGTCTAGTTTTCGAGATATGAATTTTTGAAATGTATGTTTTTGTCTAGTGTAATTTAACGCGTTGTTGCCGCTCCGCACCCTCCGCCTGCCGACCTCTAGTCCTCCACTCATAAAGCTAACCCCCGCCCCTCCCGCCTACACCTCCGCCCGAGGCGCTCACGTCTCACCCGCTCTTCCCCCCTCCGCGCCGCCCTGTTGTCATTAGATCATTTTTACACTAAAATAATCAATTAGTTTGTATGAAAACTGTAACTTTTTATTTAAAGGGAATTCAGAAAAAAGTTATTACACTTTTTTGTTACTCTTGATACCAATAATCATTTCCTAAATTTAATGTACTCGCCGTTTTTACACCCTGTATAAGTGCATGCTAGTTAAATTAAAAAAGTTAAAATGACCTCGACAAAAAATCAAAATCAAAAGTTAACTATAACCGACGGTCCAACAACTAGTCCCCTGCACTACCCTACTAAAACAGCTTTCCGCATCCCCAGAACAGTGATAAATCAGGCTGTATATCCCCAATATACCGAGCATCTCCCCATACAATGAAATAAGTAGAAAAGGCATAACAGGTTGAGAATGTGAAAAAAGTGCACAAAACAAAAAAATGACGATAATTTTTATTTTTTTAACCGACTTGAAAAAAGGAGGTGGTTCTATGTTCGGCTGTATGTATTTTTTTTTATGTATGTTCAGCAATATCTTCCCCAATTGTGAACCGATTTCGATGATTCTTTTTGTGTTCGGTTCAGTCTAGCTCCAAGGTGGTCCCATTTTTTTTTGGTCAAGATCGGATTGGAAAGCGAGGCGGAATCGCGAGGCCGAAGGCCGAGCGATTCCGCCGAGTACCTACATTAATAGCAAATAAAAATTACTAAAAAAACTGTGACATAAAAAACTATTTAAAAAAATATAAAAACCGCCTTCAAAAATGTATGAAATAAAAAAATAAAAATCGAACCCTAGAGTTGAAGGCGGTGGTGCTAAAGCAAGCAAAAATAACCGACCGCCTTCAACTCTAGGGTTCGATTTTTATTTTTTTATTTCATACATTTTTGAAGGCGGTTTTGTTACATTTATTTTGATAGTTAATTTAGTTATTTTTACATCTAGACTTAATTTAGGATTATACGAGTATATTGACAACTAAAGTAGTATTTAATTTTTTTTTATTTAATGTTTAAAATGCTCGCGGGTCGCCAGCAGCAGTAGCGGCTTCGATGCCGCTCGCCCCTAGCCAGCAGTCGGTCACGGCGACCCCCCTAGCTTAGGGAGGACAAAGTGACCGACCATTATAACGCCAGCCAGCCGGCCACGGCGACCGCACTATTTTACATAGAGCGGACAAAGTGACGGCAGGCCTCGCGCGGTCTACCGCGCAAAAAAGACCGGTAGTGGTGTGATAGTCTTACGACTAATACCTTTTTTTTCAGATGCTGACTCCAGACTCCAGAGCTCGCGGGTCACCTGAGCATTACGGGCATTTAATTATTTTATTTGAAATAAAGTATTTTCAGCAAAAAAAACAAAAAATACATGTAAACTGTAAGTCCCTTCCCTTCTTACCTTACTAGGAGGTAGGGTTTATCCGACCCGGGTTGGTACCACCGCACTGAATGAAACGGCTGTTTTTTTTTATGTAATCCGGTATGGGTGGCTGAGAAGAAGGGACCGAAGCGCATGCTCCGACCAGCCAATATCACCTCCGAGAAGGTAGGTGCCATACTGGATATGTAAATAGTTCGTGTTTTCCGTCCAGTTCAGTGTAGCCGGCACGACCGAAGGGGAGCACTGACATGACAACTAGTCTAGTTCACCTGGTGTTATGGGCTGACATCACAGATAAAAAAAAATTGGTTGTCTGTAAAGTCGGTTTACGGACGATAGTTTTACGTGATAACGTCATAAAGAAACACAGCTATAAGAATTGTACAATCGTACATTTGTCGATTTCTAGCCTCGATTACCGTACGATACGGCAATTTTGTACCGTGTGGGGCCGGTACTTTAAAAGAATAGCCCCACTGCATCTCTCCCCGTGTATGTCGTAAAAGGCGACTAAGGGATATGACTCCCTTCTTATATTACTAGGTGGTAGGGTTTAACCCGCCCGGGTTGGTACCACCGCACTGAATGAAAGGTCGGTCGAAACGGCTATGTAAATAGTTTGTGTTTTCCGTCCAGTTCAGTGTAGCCGGCACGACCGAAGGGAAGGCTGACGTGGCACCAAGATCACCCGGTGTTATGGGCTGACATCACGGGAGTTGTTGGTGATGTAGCCAACCGTGTCAGTTTCCATAAAAAAAAAAAAAAAAAAAATTACCGTACGTTGGCAACACTGCCGCTTGGGCCGAGGACGTTTCCATGGTAACTTTAAATATCAACGTGAATATCAACGTGACTATCAACGTGACACGCTTTCGTACGTGCTGCCCGTGTTCATCAATTTATAAGACGTTATCAAGTCAAAAAAGGTTAGTCAGTCAGCGTGTCTGCATTTACTGTTGGACATGCGCCTCTCCCATTTTCCTCCAGTTCTCCCAGCCTACAGCGCTGCTCAAGCACCGCTTTGCGCCGACGTACATGATGTCGTCGTCCCACCTGGCGGGTTGTCTTCCCACCTAACAGTATCAATGGCTACAGGATCCTAAAAACTCATGTCAGTCAGTCAGTCAGTCAGTCAGCGTGTAAGCGTCCACTGCTGGACATACCCCTCTCCAATTTTCCTCCAGTCCTCCCGGCCTTCAGCGGTACGGAACCACTGCTCTCCGCCGACGCACTTGATGTCGTCGTCCCACCTGGCGGGTGGTCTTCCCACATTCCGTTTTCCTGTCCACGGCCGCCAGCGTAGGACACGGTTACTCCAACGGTCGTCGTCTCTTCGGCTGACGTGCCCAGCCCACTGCCACTTGAGCTTAGCCACCCGGTATCCAATATCGACTACTGAAAACTCATGTCTGCCGCAAATTGTGTGCACGCACACCAAATGTAACTAGGTAATTTGTATGTAATGTGTGACAATGGCGGTTATTTGCATTTATTTCGACGTGTAGCAACCCCTAACTTCCACTCCCCGCGCCTGCTCACCCCTCCCGCCGTAAGGCTCAATGATATAATATTAATGATCCTTTAACCTAGCCAGATTTATTTTTATGGGGAATTTTCGTCCCTTTTTGTTTATTGTTAATGAGGTTTTGGCGCTGTATTTGCGGGCCCCACCGACAATTTGGTGTGCGGTTTGTTAAAGCAAAGTTAGACGTGGTCATTGGTTCGAATCTTGGTTTGTGCATTTTTGTTTTTTTTTTGGTTTAATTTTGAATTAGTATTTTTTTTTCATAGGCATTATTGAAGTAACATTTTTATGGAGTTTTATTTAGAAATTATTGCATGTCTATATTTAAACAATCAAATCTATATTATGTTACATATTTAACATTTTTAAGAAAAAAACACAAAAAATTTTAAAAATATCTTATTAAAGTCATAATGAAAACTGTTAAAATTATATATTTTATAATATGTAGGTATATAAAATAATAATACATAATTAAAATTTTTGACGAAAGCAGTGCGTTCTGTCAGTGTCAATGACCTACGGGGCTGAAACATGGATCCTGAAAAGGAACGCTGAAGTAAACTCCGTAACCACTGAACAGATATGCGGTTTGCACCAATGGAAAGAGTAGTTCTTGAGGCTCACTATAGTCTATATAGCTCACGCTAAATAGCCTTAGGGCTGAGCCAGAGCCGACTATCATTGTCTCCCTCTACGGAGACAAGCCATGCTGCATCGTCATAGCCCCACTGCGACGTTGCTATCGCTTACTCGCTCTCGCTTGCCTACCGATGACAGGAGTGAGAGAGAAACACCAAGATTGCGACGGTCGCCCGATGAAGGGTGAGCAATTTCATGTTTCTCTCTCGCTCCTGTCATCGGTAGGCAAGCGAGAGCGAGTAAGCGATAGCAACGTCGCAGTGCGGCTATGACGATGCAGCATGGCTTGTCTCCGTAGAGGCAGACAATGATAGTCGGCTACGGCTGAGCAGTATCAAAGTAAGTATAGTATGGACGGAAGAGGGCGATAGTTTATTATCATAATTGCTTTTAAATCGGATTTGCTATTAAACCGAATCTACCGCGAGCGAAACCGCGGGAAAAAGCTAGTACAGTTTATAAAAAAAAAAAGGAAATTAACAAGAATAAAGTGACTTCCCCGGGTACAAATTGACACATAAACATCAGGTGTAAAAGTGATTGCTCGTTTTAGTATAAAGACACAGCCTTTTGGAAAAGGCTTTAATTGTCATCGTACGGTAGCGGCGCGGTTTCGTGTGCAAACACAGACTCACGATCCACAGCGCTAAGTGCACGAGCAAACATACGGACTCACGAACGAACTAACTTCGAAGGCATACACGCGGTTGCGTTGCGTCCGGCTGTATACCGTATTCATAGCTTTTGACGTGCATTCGATGAACGTCTTATGGTACGTTGGCACGATGCGAGATTTCACGCACGAGAAGCATGCCGCCTTCTCGAACGAGAAAACTCGCATTCGTGAAGCGTTCGTGGAACTGTTTACACTATTCCACATCTCGTTCGAGCTCGTCTGTGTTTCTCTGTTTTGTCAGTTGCAAAAATTGAGTCTGTAGACGAAGGTTTGGCGTGAATTGGTACAATAATTTTAGCGTTTATTATAGCACGACGTTTGATAAGGAACAAAATAAAGTAGAAAAAACAGAAAAGATTTTTTTTTTATAGAAACTAACACTGTTGGCTACATCACCTACAACATCCGTGATGTCAACCAATAACACATTGGTGAATTAGGTGCAATGTCAGTGCTTCCCTTCGGTCGTGTCGGCTACACTGAACTGGACGGAAAATACAAACTATTTACATAGGTAGCCGTTTCGACCGACCTTTCATTCAGTGCGGTGGTACCAACCCGGGCGGGTTAAACCCTACCACTTAGTCTTGAGATCTATGTGGATAAGGAAATGGATAAGTATATAAAGATAACTTAATCATTTGCACATCAGTCCACTTTGTCATGATGCCGTAAACTACCAAAACCACTAAGAAAACTTTTTTTTCACCAACAAACTTCGTGCGAGACGCTCCTCTCGAACGCCAACTAATAAGCATGCATGAACTCGTTCGAGCGCGAACGACGCTGCGTTCGTGCACGCATACGAGCTTGCGAGAACTGTCTACACGGTGCGTGAATGCGTTCGAGAAGCATTTCTCGTGCGTGAACTCGCATCGTGTCAACCAGGCTTTAGGGCGCGTTTATTTGACACGAATTATTTCCGCGCGGCCGCCGCGCACAGCCACCGCGTGCACATATCTGTGGACCAGTTGTTAAAGTAAAATAAGCACTATTTATTTGCCAACTACGTTTAAAATTAAAGTAGCATTCTCACCACCGATGACGCCACTGCGACATCGGTTCACGGTTCTTTCATACAGTTGTCTAATACTGCGCAGGCGACGGCGGCGTAGTGGAGTGGTGGCATCGAGAGCGCGTGAACAACGCGCGGAGGCCGCGCGGCGGCGGCCGCGTGGTTAGGTGATTGCGAGGAATTTGAATGTTGTGCGTAGTACATAAAGTTCATATTCGCCTTTTCTGAACACGAGAGCGCAGCGAACGCGCGGTAAACGCGCGGCGGCAGCACGAAAACTTTCGCGTCGTCTAACTGCAGCCTTACGCTTCGCAACAAGAGGCGCATTGCATTCCTGAAAGTTAGCGACATAAAGTATTTAGTTTTTTTGACGTGAATTCGATGAACGTCTTACGCTTCGCAACAAGGGGGGAATTCCTGAAAGTTAGCGATATAAAGTATTTCGTTTTTTTGACGTGAATTCGATGAACGTCTTACGCTTCGCAACAAGGGGGGAATTCCTGAAAGTTAGCGACATAAAGTATGTAGTTTTTTTGACGTGAATTCGATGAACGTCTTACGCTTCGCAACAAGGGGGGCATTCCTGAAAGTTAGCGACATAAAGTATTTAGTTTTTTTGACGTGAATTCGATGAAAGTCTTACGCTTCGCAACAAGGGGGGCATTCCTGAAAGTTAGCGACATAAAGTATTTAGTTTTTTTGACGTGAATTCGATGAACGTCTTACGCTTCGCAACAAGGGGGGAATTCCTGAAAGTTAGCGACATAAAGTATTTAGTTTTTTTGACGTGAATTCGATGAACGTCTTACGCTTCGCAACAAGGGGGGCATTCCTGAAAGTTAGCGACATAAAGTATTTCGTTTTTTTTGACGTGAATTCGATGAACGTCTTACGCTTCCCAACAAAGGGGGCATTCCTGAAAGTTAGCGACATAAAGTATTTACTTGCGACTGCTTCGTGCTGCCAAACTATACAACCTACAATTAACATGAACGCTACCATGCCTTAAAGACCCATCCAGCGACTACACAAAACCGTGCACTCGATCTCTTCGGGTGAACTAGACGCCATGTGAGTGCTTCCCTTCATTTCATGTCGGCTACACTGAACTGGACGGAAAACACGAACTATTTACATAGCCGTTTCGACGACGTTTAGCTCAGTGCGGTGGTACTAACCCGGCCGGGATAAACCCTACCACCTAGTAAGGTAAGAAGGGAAGAAGGGACCTACAGTTTAACGTGGAATCCGAACCACGGTCAGCCTCCAATGGTCGAGCGGTCACCCATCCAAGTACTGACCGCGCTCAGCGTCATGTCTATTAGTATGTCTGTCTTATCTGTATGTATGTCTGTCTGTCTATCTGTCTGTCTGTCTATCTGTCTGTCTGTCTATCTGTCTGTCTGTATGTATGTCTGTCTGTCTATCTGTCAATATATCAGTATGTTTATCAGTCGTCTGTCCATCCGTACATCTGTCACAGCGCTCCCTAGGTCATACATAAGTGAACTATGAATGTGGCTAAGTATAGTGTACACACAGAGTAATGGCAAGTAACAACAGATTGTTTTATGTATCTCTTCGCTCCATTGTAGCCACGATCTACATTGCTTTCAGCCTCGGCCTATCTCTACTGCACGCGCGGAGTAACGTGTCACATGTTAAGACGATGTCTGTCAATCAGTCTGTGTGTCAGTCGACTTCTTCTGATTTCGTGTCACAGCGATCTGTAATTCAACAAGTGTAGAAACATGTCAATTACCAACCGATGCCTATCAGTCAGTATGTCAGTCAACTTCGACTGATTTTCTGTCATAGCGCTCTGTAATTTAACAAGTATAGAAATATGTCAAGCCGATGTCTGTCAAGTCAGTTTGTCAGTCAGTCGACTTCGTCTGATTTTCTGTCACAGCGCTCTGTAATTCAACAAGTATAGAAATATGTCAAGCCGATGTCTGTCAAGTCAGTTTGTCAGTCAGGCGACTTCGTCTGATTTTCTGTCACAGCGATCTATAATTAAACAAGTGTAGAAACATGTGAATTGTCAACCGATGTCTGTCAGTCAACTTCGTCTGATTTTGTGTCACAACGCTCTGTAATTCAACAAGTGCAGAAGTATGTCAAGCCGATGTATGTCAGTCAATCCGTCAGTCGACTTCGTCTGATTTTCTGTCACAGCGCTCTCTAATTAAACAAATGTAGAAAAATTATTCTTTGTCAAAATGTAATAAAATAAAACACAGATCCTAACCTACAATATCTACAACTGACAGGCGACAACTGAAGCCGGTACGGCAGTAAAGACAGAATATTTGTGCACGATTTCTCGACGTTCCGGTGCCGGAGTAACGGGCCGGCGACGACGCTAAAACCTTTTTGCAGGTTTCTAAATATTTAAAATGTCACAGAGAACGTGGGCGTCAAAAAAACTCTGAAAATGTTAAGAGTATATTTAATGAATTATTTACTTAAGAGTATGCTGCGCACCTCAGCTCCCATACATAATCATACATATCAATCAAGCAATCATACATCCCAACATTTCAATCAATCATACATCCACATTTTATTAAGATAAATAGAATACTTTATTGCGCCAAAAATCATTTCACATAAACAGACAATAAGTAATTTACATGAGGGGCAAAGGCGGACTTATCCATAACACAAACTTCTCCCAGTCAACCTTTGGATGTTTAAGAGTCGTATGTTGTGCGTTAAAAGTAGGTAGTAGCAAAAAACTTGAGTGTGGGAATGTAAAATACAATATAAGGAAAATAACTATGATAAACTATAATATACACTGCCTAAAAGTACGTACTAGTTAATTAAACATATAAATTACTGTTTATAAATTAGATTAAATACATTTTACTTTGTATCGACTTCTACTCAAGATCTGAGTTCCTTTGGAGACAATTTGGTCGAAATACTGTTACGAAATTTGTTCAGTTACACCCACATAGAAGAACCGGGAAGAAACTTCGCAGGGTATATTACAAGTATCATTCGATTACGTACTCGTATGTATGGGAAGCCACAGCATGGTCATAAATAGTGTGTGTTCTATATATGTATATATTTTATGTAAACCAGCATGGGTGGCTGTGCCGAGAGACCTATGGTGCAGTCGAAAGAGCCAAAATCACCTCTCCTCGCGAAACCACGCTCAGTTAGGTGCCATGCCGGCAGATTTGCGGACTGTTGCTAGGCTGTCTAGCCCGTTAATACGACGCTTGAAGACACCAAGGATAAAGGATTCAGGAAACACACTCGCCGGAAGACAGTTCCACACACTAGCAGTGCGACAAAGAAACAATTTAGAGAACCGATGGGTTCTCAAAAGCCCAATGTCAACAACAAAAGTTAGCTAACTCAGCACAGTTATGACGAAATAAATATTGGAATCTGGATGTATGAACGACCATTATAAGCGTACAAGAGGCTTGCCGAGGTGTTTCAGGAACGTGAAGCGTCGTGCGCCGTCTCTGGTTCTTCTTCTTCTTCTTATTTTAATTATTGGCAACTGTCTCTACTGAGACACTCCTGCCAGTGTCATGTACAGTGGGGATTCATGCTGTAGTGTGGTCTATTATGCTGAACGATAGATGCAGAGCCTGGTAAGACACTGTACAAACATAGAACAAACATAAAGGAATAATGAAATACACATAATAAAAACTTTATACAGGCATATGAGAGAAAAAGTACAACAGAATATAATATCTAGAAATTGGATTTTTCCACACATTTGTTATAGACTGATTTTATTTGTATGTATAAATGATGTTAGGGTTCTAATAATAGTAGGGTGGGGGAAAGTTAACAGGGAGTTTATGTTTACAGGGAATTGTACCTCTATATCTAGGTCTTGTAAAAGGTCATAAAGAGGAGGAGTTTTATTTTGTAGTGGGCAAGAAAAAAATATGTGGTTACGATCTCCATCCGCGAGACCGCACTCGCAGATGGAGGAGTCTCTGATGTGGAGTCGAGCCAGGAAGACCAGGGAGCAACAATGTCCCAGGCCCCGTCTCTGGTTACCCTATTGGGGAGACAGGTGTGCATGTATGCATATATTGGCACAGATATTGGTGACAAGAGCCCGGAGCAGTCAATATGTCATTTGCAACATTCTATATGCATATTTTGATTAGATTCGAGAGATATACAAGTACCGACGACGTACCACTCGCAGGCAAATCGCTTTGATCGTATTAAGGGGCCAGGAACATATTAAGGGGATATTAAATTAGTGACAGGTTGACTATAGCAGGGGCAGGGGACAATGTAGACTTGTCGGCTTCGGTAGCTGGGTGGTGATTTTGATAAACAAAAGGAAAATTAAAACATGCATTGCACGGACAAAATAATTAAATATAATAAAACTAATATAAAAAGCGGCCAAGCGAGTCGAACTAGCGCATAGCGTGAAGAGGGTACCGTACCATTTAATTTTTCGTGAGAACTTTAAGACTTTGGATTTTTGTTTAGGTTTTTCTGTAAAATATAAGAGAGGTCCTATATTCCCAAATGTTTTCGAAATTTTAGATTGAGTAGTTTCGGAGATAAAGGGCATGGTCGAGTTTTTAAATTTTCTTTAATAACTTTTAAACAATGCATTTTATAAATTACTAGCTGTGCCCGCGGCTCCGCCCGCTCTCATATTTCACTTCACTGCTAACCTCATAAGCCATTTAGCGTGATAGTAAGTAGCCTATAGTTGATGGGAAGAATCAAGCTATCCGTAGATTTTTTTTTATTAAAATCGGTTCAGTGGTTCTCGAGTTATAAGCGGACAGACAGACACTCAGACAGACAGAAAGCAGACGTTGGATTTTATTATAGGTAAGGAAGGATAAAAATATATATTTATATTCCTTATAACGAGCCCTTTTATTGATATGTCGCATGACGCATTTACAAATTAGATTTTTTTAACTTTCTAATTTGTCACCCAAAATTGACCCCAATGATTGTGATTGTGATCACCAAACTCTGTAAATATAAAAAAATTTCGTCCAGTAGATTCGCAGAAAAATTGTGACAGACGGACAGACACGAGAGTGATCCTGTAAGAGTTCCGTTTTTTTCTCTTGTTCGAAGTACAAGTACCGTGTGGGGCCGGTACTTTAAAAAAAATAGCCCCACTGCATCTCTCCCCGTGTATGTCGTAAAAGGCGACTAAGGGATATGACTCCCTTCTTATATCACTAGGTAGTAGGGTTTCACCCGCCCGGGTTGGTACCACCGCACTGAATGAAAGGTCGGTCGAAACGGCTATGTAAATAGTTTGTGTTTTCCGTCCAGTTCAGTGTAGCCGGCACGACCGAAGGGAAGCACTGACGTGGCACCAAGTTCACCCGGTGTTATGGGCTGACATCACGGATGTTGTAGGTGATGTAGCCAACCGTGTCAGTTTCCATAAAAAAAAAAAAAGTAGAGAACTCTACAAATTTAAAAAAGAAAAAAACAATAAAAACATTGACAAAAGTATTAGAAAACCGGCCAAGTGCGAGCTGAACTCGCGCACCGAGGGTTCTGTATCGCCATGTCTTGGTCAGCGCCACTCACGCAATCTATGGATGAGTTAAAATCCTTCATACTATTTTCGGTAGATGACGCGCATACACTTTTTAGTTTCTTGTCCCCATACAAGAAACTAAAAAGTGTATGCGCGATTTTTTTCAGTGATTTTTTTCATTTTTCCAATTTTGTTTTTGTTTTTATGGAAACTGACACGGTTGGCTACATCACCTACAACATCCGTGATGTCCGCCCACAATACCGGGTCAACAGGTGCCACGTCAGTGCTTCCCTTCGCTCGTGCCGGCTACATTGAACTGGACGGAAAACACAAACTATTTACATCGCCGTTTCGACCGACCTTTCATTCACTGACCGCTGACCGTTGGAGGCCGACCGAGGTTCGGATTCCTTGTAAAACTGTAGGTCCCTTCGTGGTCCCTTCCCTCCTAATCTTACTTGGTGGTAGGGTTCAACCCGCCCGGGTTGGTACCACCGCACTGAATGAAACGTCGGTCCAAACGGCTATGTAAATAGTTTGTGTTTTCCGACCAGTTCAGTGTAGCCGGCACGATCAAAGGGGGAAGCACTGACACGGCACATAGTTCACCCGGTGTTATGGGCTGACATCACGGACGTTGTAGGTGATGTAGCCAACCGTGTCAGTTTCCATAAAAAAAAAAAATATACACTCGAAATACATTCCTCCTTTTTGCTTCACACAGTTGGGTAACAAATACAGCGCCGCCGATTGGTCTACACGAGACGATCTAGGTAGGAAGTCCGCACCACTGTAGCCGAAGGAACGTAGTCCGTTTAAGTCTCCAGTAGACAGACATACAGAAATTTGAAGTATCTTATTAATTTATCGAGACATGCCGAATATGGTACTCTGTCTGTAGAGAACATTTCTCAATGGCACTTACTGTGGAATGCTGGACGCGAGTATGTGTTCCAGAGAATTACAAAGAACAGAGAGTATGCCCTATATGGCAAAATAAATGCCTGAATATGAAAAAGAATTTACGGAAAACAATACATAATTAAAACACCCAATTTAGGAACATTACAAATATTAAAACATTGAAAATTTGTAATCATTCGGATGAAAAAGTATGTATGGATATTTATTTGAAAATAAAATTTCGTATATTTTCCTGTAAATTTAATCATACTTATTATTATTATTTGATATTAAAAGAAGAATTTCTATTAAAACTAAAACCTATTTTAAAACTAAAACCAAGTGAATGGGGCGTTGCACGCTATTATGAGCAGCCAAAGCATGTCAACTAGGGCACGTTTGGCTGTCCATGGTGGAGTGCTGGCCCCTACACTTATGTACGGGAGTGAAAGTTGGGCATGGCAGAAGAAGCATGAAAGCAGGATTAATGCTGTGGAAATGCGCGCGTTGAGGAGTATGTGCGGAGTTACAATGAACGATAGATTGAGAAATAGTGTAGTGCGAGAGCGCTGTGGGTTGAAAGAAGATATAGTGACAAGGATTGAGAAAGGGATGCTTCGGTGGTTCGGTCATGTTGGAAGAATGGATGATAGGAGACTAACGAAAGAAATTTATGAAGCAAATGTGAGTGGAAGAGTCGGGAAGGGTCGCCCTAGACGCACGTACCTGGACCAGATCGGGCATGTGCTCAAAAAGGGGCAAGTGCTTAATACCCGTAACCGACGAGCATGCATGAAGAACATTATGGGAGTGGAAGAGGCGGCAGAGGTGTGTCAGGATCGTGGCACGTGGAGATCCGTTGTCTCTGCCTACCCCACCGGGAAACAGGCGTGACGCTATGTATGTACTAAACTATCTTAAAAGTTTAATGTAACTTTAAATTATATATAACTATTACAATAAAATAAATGAAAAAAAATGAGGGTTGCACCGGTTGAGCTTGTCAGGGGTGCGGTGGGAGCGCTATGAAAGATGGTAAATCTCCACCAGATCGGCTCGAATCGGCACCAACGCCTTCAGCGAGGCGGCGGGAGTGAGGGTTAGCGTGACTTGCTCGCCCAGGCCAAGCTCACACTTTCAGGTCAAGCTTGCTCAGCCAAGCTCTCCAGCCCCGACCAAGCTCCCACTGCAATATTGGTTACAAGACCAGCATTAACAGGGTGATATTATAAATTTAAACACGTAAAGCGAGGTGGTTTAAGCGTAAGAGCGCAATACACAAGCACCAATATTCACATCATAAACAGTAAGCATAATTTAATTTAGCATCAAATAGCGAAATATAACACAATAACTAAGACAAAGTAGCAGTAGATAGCATCGGCAAATATAGTGCGACGCGGCCCTCCTACTTGCTCAGGGCCCGGCACGCACGCCTTTCACACCAAGCAATTTTTCAAAAACAACCAATACATAGAATAGGTAAATTTATTCATTATAGAAAAAAATAAAGTGAGTAAAGTGGCCTTGAGAATATTGTCTTTTGGAAATAAATTTTATACCTGAGAGTATTACTTGTTTTTTTTTCCTTTACTTTCCATTCACTAGAATTAAAATGTTAGTGAGAGTTCGGCTTTTCAGGTTCACCTTTATGGCTTAGTGGCCCGGTTACTTCGTCCGCTCTCATGAACATACACATTAAAAATTATTGGTAGCCATTCTCAATTTCTCAATAGAATGTGTTCTCTTCTTTTCAATACCACAATATGGCCGCGCCAAAAATGCATGCAGTTCTCACTAATGGCGACGGCCCTGCCACTAGGTATAAATAACTAATTTCTACCATTTCTTAGTATGTGGGGAACACAAGGACATTATGTACGGCAAGTACAGCCCAGTAGTGGAGTGCAAGCTGAAATTACAAGCAGTTAGACAGAAAAAAAAACGTGCACATTGAGTCAGCAATTCGTAGAAAAATGTTAGCCGTAGACACAAACATTACCTAGCAATAATTCAAAACAAGGAGGATCTGAGTTACTTTCTTATTAACCAAGCGCAACTTAGGGAGGTGCTACCTAGCAGGCGTACCTTGTGTGGGAGGTTTCTTATTTTTAGCAGTTCAGGTTCGCTCCAAACTCGGCGGCCGCAAGAATGAAAGTCCTTCCGTCAGCAAACTTACTGCGAAGATTGAGCTCCTAAGGCCGTCGACACAGTCGCGGGCACGAGTAGAACGTGTGCTCATAGATCGACTAGGTCGACCGCCTATGCCATGGTTAAGTAATCATTAAGTAAGGCGACGCGGATCTATGACGAAGCGCATCAGTAAAACGGTGGAGAAAACAACAATGGTATCCACGCGCTTGGAACCGCGTCCCCACTGTCGGCAGGAGGCTGCACGTGACAAAGACGGGTTCGTACTCGTCGAGAGCAGAAAGAAGAGAAGGAAGAGGTGCAATAAGCGCGGATCTGCGCCCTCTGAAGAGAGCTCCCCGCACGGCTCTCATCTACGTGTCTCGCCTGCGAAAGGACATGAAGATCGAGGACCTCATCCGCCACGTCCAGGATAAGGGTGAGCGAGTTGAGAGTGTCGAGGCTCTTCCTTCTCACTGGGCTGACACGAACTTTTGCGCTTTCAAGCTGTGCATTCCTGCCGAGAAGGTGAAGACATTCCTTCGCAGTGAGTTTTGGCCCTCCGGTGTGGTGTTCCGGCGCTACAATCGCGACCTTCATTGTGAGGTCGCGCGCCATAAGTATGCTGAGCCCGCGCCGGAGCTGTCTACAACTGCCGTCCTGCACATTCAGGATACGCAACCCGCGCCGCCGCCGACGACGCCCGCGCCGCTGCCGACGCCCGCGCCGGTGCCGACGCCCGTGCCGCGGACGCAATCTGCGCCCACTCTACGCGCACCTGATCCACCGCGTCAGCTCAGCAGACTAATATGACGCATACGGGTCTCTATTGGGACCCGTACAGACACAAGTGGAGAAAAAGTAATTTTAGTTCTTAGGTTAAGACATTTAATATGTATTTTTTCAATATGGCCCTAGTTGGCTGAAATAAAGATATAAATAAATAAAATAAATAAATAAAATTATTGTTACTTAGAGAATTTTTGGTAGTCAATAACGATTTCATTGAAAAAGAAATTATATTTATTACTATTTAGTTACAGAAAATGTCAGATATGTTGATTTTTCCCACTTTTTACATTAGAAAATAATGTTTGTACATACATACATACATAGCGTCACGCCTGTTTCCCGGTGGGGTAGGCAGAGACAACGGATCTCCACGTGCCACGATCCTGACACACCTCTGCCGCCTCTTCCACTCCCATAATGTTCTTCATGCATGCTCGTCGGTTACGGGTACTAAGCACTTGCCCCTTTTTGAGCACATGCCCGATCTGGTCCAGGTACGTGCGTCTAGGGCGACCCTTCCCGACTCTTCCACTCACATTTGCTTCATAAATTTCTTTCGTTAGTCTCCTATCATCCATTCTTCCAACATGACCGAACCACCGAAGCATCCCTTTCTCAATCCTTGTCACTATATCTTCTTTCAACCCACAGCGCTCTCGCACTACACTATTTCTCAATCTATCTTTCATTGTAACTCCGCACATACTCCTCAACGCGCGCATTTCCACAGCATTAATCCTGCTTTCATGCTTCGTCTGCCATGCCCAACTTTCACTCCCGTACATAAGTGTAGGGGTCAGCACTCCACCACGGACAGCCAAACGTGCCCTAGTTGACATGCTTTGGCTGCTCATAATAGCGTGCAACGCCCCATTCACTTGGTTGCCGGCTTTCACTCTCTTTTCTACATCTCCTTCAAATTTTCCATCACGCGTGAACATATTCCCCAGATATACGAATATTAAAAAAAAATTAAACGAAAATAATGTTTGTATCTCAGGGAATAGCATCCTATTCAAACGTGTCAATCCAAACAATCAAAAGTCCTTTCAATTAGATTGATAACTCTAAAGACGACTCGAAGGTCGACTAGGTTGACACCCCGATCTCAGCATAGCAAAAGAAATCCTGTGTGTCGTTGCCCTAGCCGCCCCGTGAGAACCCCGTTTGCTGTGGTTGGCTGCTGAAGTAGGCAAAGACACGTTGCTTCAGCGGCCTGATCTTTCGCGCAAATCGCGCGGCAACCGAATCAAGCGTATTTGATGTTTCGACGAGTGTAGTTTATAATAGAACATTTTACTAGTTAACTTAGCAAACACGGCGGGAAATTCGCATCGTGTCAATATGTGTTCGTACCTATAGCTTTTATCTAACTAGTATGTTCTTAAATTATTATTAATCAATATTCTTATTGTTAATTATTTTATCTTCAATTCTGATACACTCAACTGTTTTGCTACTGCTAACTTACATTTAACTATATTAATTAACTCTCAAACATCCAAAGCAAATCCAAAGGTTGACTGGAAAAATCTGTCTACTAAGGGATGAGTACGCATTTGCACCTCATGTAAATTTTATACGGTGTTTGTTTCTGTAAAAAAAATTTAAAGCAATAAAGGTATTTTCTATATTTTTTATTATTAAAATCACTAAAAACATTGTATTGTATTTATGTATATATGTATTTAGCATTCTTATGGTAGTTTAACTTCTCTCGAACTTGTCACATTTTTTATATTTATAAAGTACATTAAACTATTGAAAAAGAACACAAGAAAATTCCTTTCTAAGTAAATCCCTGTCTTAATTTTCCATAGCGTTCTCACTCTACGCTTCAAAACTAAAATATTTATAACATAAATAAAACATAAAAGTTTTGATATCGTCATTAAACACTTCTTACTTCCGGAACGATTGTCGATACGAGCTTCATTCAAATGTTCCTTCGGTGGTTTGCGATCCGAGAGCCGACACAGTTTCAACAATACGAGCACCACACGGCACTACTAGAACGCTTCGAGTACAAGCTGGCCGCTGTCACTGAACGTGGACTGATGGAATGGACTGAATGGACTGAACCATATTAAACATAATTAATACAGCTGTCAAATTGGATATTCTGGAGGCTGGGCTTAAAATCAGCGATGCTGGGTCGTCTCGGTTCAGTATCATACGCTGCGCCCAGACCCTATTTTTCATAGTATTAGGTAGGTATGTTATTTATAATAAACTGTAAGGTACAACTGTTATGTGTATGTTGCAAAGCCACACACTTGTCCCTGCGGCTCGCCGGTTGACGCATTCGCAATTCACGGACTGTCATGCAAAAAGAGCGCGGGTCGGTTTCCACGTCATGCTGCGATCAACGACCTGCCGAAGCGCTCTCTTGCAGCCGCGAAAATTCCATCTATTCTTGAACCGCCCGGCATCTATAAAGATGATGGTAAAAGACCGGACGGTATCACCCTCTTACCGTGGTCGCAGGGGAGAGCTTTAGCGTGGGACTTTACATGCACGGACACGCTCGCTGCCAGCTATGTCGGGGGGTCTTCACGCATTGCGGGCTTCGCTGCGGCAAAGGCTGAGGCCCACAAACATTCCGTATATAGTGGTTTAAAGGACAGATTTGAGTTCCTGGCCTATGCCGTGGAGACGCTTGATCCATGGAGCAATGACGCGTGTAAGTTCGCCCGCAAAATTGGCAAGCAGTTAATAGAATGTTCAGGTGACCGGCGAGCTGCAGCATTTTTCCGCCAGCGTGTTTTTATCGCCATTCAGAGGGGGAATGGCGCATCCGTCCTTGGGACAATGTGTTTGGCCCCTATAAAGGAAATCTTTTATTTATAATTTTAATTACTTCCCCGTCTGTAAATTATTCCAATAAAGAAAATGTATTTAGAGAAAGAAAATTATGAAAAATAAATAAACATTTCATTT
Source organism: Nematopogon swammerdamellus (assembly GCA_946902875.1). NCBI lineage: Eukaryota > Metazoa > Arthropoda > Insecta > Lepidoptera > Adelidae > Nematopogon > Nematopogon swammerdamellus. Next base: position 14,044,033 of record OX336359.1, read on the forward strand.
CATTTCATTTCAAACATATGAGCGTAGCGTGCGGTTGGCGGCGGGTGGGGGCAGGGTAACGCTGTCTTTTCTCTGGCAAAGGTGACGCGGCCGAATACTACACACACATACACCACACGCCGTATCCCGACAATCGGGGTAAGCAGAGTAATCGATATTGTGCTGCAAGTACTCTGGTAAATTACAGCACAACACCGAACATCACGTTCAGCAAAGTATTCGGACAAGCTAACTATCAGGCAGCAAGTAAGGGACGAAGACCCACCTGCTGCATGACTCGGTGGAAAGACCATGCCATGACTACCGATTTTTTTAACCGACTGCAAAAAGGAGGACATTCCCAATTCGACTGATTTTTTTTGTGTGTATGTTACGCGATATCTTCGCCAATTTTTGAACCGATTTCAATAATTCTTTTTTTAATTGAATTGGTTGTAACCGAGGTGGCCCCAATTAAATTTGGAGGGATTATTCCACCTCTAAGGGTGGAAAATTAAGGGATGAATACCTTTTATTTGAATTTCACCTACTTCCCGTCAACTGATCTATAATAAAATCTGGCACAATATGTAGTTTCAATAAAGAAACTAATTGAAGGCGGTTTTTTTATGTGTAACATCTTTTGTCTTAGCCAAGCATTTCAAAATAACTTTTTAACGTACGTTCATGAAAATTTGCTTTACATTACAATATTTTGAATGGAATTATGAAATAATTTTCATATTTTTTCCTAAAATAAAAGTATATTCTTAAAACGATAACTTTTAATCTTGGACTTTTAATAACTTAAATTTTATTTATTTCCACCTATCTCTCGGTCTACCGTGCGCCTTGAGTCGACTAGCCCGACAGTCACCGAGCGAGCTCGACGCGGGGCCGCGGGGCGGGGGGAGGGCAGAAAGGGGGGGGGGGGGGGGGTATGCGCTCGCGCACGGTAGCTAGCACCCGACTGATACAACAATTAGCATGGCCATGTGAAAACGCCGCTCTGGCGGGTACGCACGCTGCGCTAGCACAGCGTGTTCTGAAAATGTGTGGTAGAAAGAAATAGAACATTTTGTTTGTTTTTTTATAAGGAAACTGAATTTTGAATTTAGAACTGGCGGAATTTTCGACATCTTCAAGCGTAGGTTGGACATATCGGACTTGCATGTCAGCCTCGGCGTGCGGTCGGTCGACTGTTTAAGCAACCCTGGGCGCGGTCTGTACTTCGATGGGTGACCGCTCGACCGTTAGAGGCTGACCGTGGTGGTTCGGATTCCAAGTTAAACTGTAGGTCCCTTGCATTCTTACCTTACTAGGTGGTAGGGTTTATCGTGGCCTTGTTGATACCACCGCACTGAATGAAACGTCGGTCGAAATGGCTATGTAAACAGTTCGTGTTTTCGGTCCAGTTCAGTGTAGCCGACATGAAATGAAGGGAATAGCACTGACATGTCACCTAGTTCCCGCGGTGTTATGGGCTGACATCACAGATATTGTAGGAGATGTAGCCAATCGAGTGGGGTTTCCATAAAAAAAAATTGGTTGTCTGTAAAGTCGGTTTACGGACGATAGTTTTACGTGATGACGTGGAATAATCGTATTGCATAGATCAAAGATCAGTAATTTATATTTCCAGTAGAAAGATTAATCATCTTGTCACTGGCCATCAAAACTTCTGTTGTCTGATCTTGACAGTTTTACTTCTTAAGACGTTTCCATGGTAACTTTGAATATCAACGTGACACGCTTTCGTACGTGCAGCCGGTGCTCATCAATTTATAAGACGTGACGTCATCACGTCAAAATGTGTCATGGTCCCTCCAATTTAGTCCACACGAGATATCATAAAAGTCGAAATCATTCGGGACACTCCGTACGAACAAACGAAGACCACACGAACTTTAAAAAGTCGTTTTACACCCTTTTGACATGCGTGTAATATTTCAACTTTTTGCTCCGCTCACCGACGCGCCGCGCTCACCAGTATCCATTCATCAGCTTCGTTTTGAGAGATCTAAGGAGAAATGAATCATTTTATGAATGTTGCAGCACTTTCATATGTCTTCACTTTAAGCGTTAAACCCTTCAGTTAGAGCAAAGTTTTCGTAAATTAAACTCAAACCCCATGGTAAAAGTAATGATGGTTTAAGGGGCGGGTTGCCGTGTGGTTTGGGCATCGGCTTCACATAAGGGAGGTCCGAGGTTCGATTCCCGTCTGCGTGTACCAATGAGTTTTTTCTGACGAAAAAATTTACGTGCATACTGCATACCTACACCTGCTGCTTCACCGTTCGGAACCGGTGTAAAACTGTAGGTCCCTTCCCTTGCCCCTTACTAGATAGTAGGCTCAAATTGTAGCCGACTGGGTTGGTACCACCGTACTGGATGTAAGATGGCCGCATAGCAGCCTCGGTTGTGTTCTCCTCTAGTCCAGTATAGCCAGCAATCCAGGTAAGTCTTCGGTATGGCACTTCTATGAGGTGATATTGGCTAGTCAGAGCATGTGCTTTGGTCCTCTGACTCAGCCACCCATACCGGATTACATAAAAAAAAAGTTTTGACATATTAAAATTTTCTTTTTAATGAAACTCATTAACATTACACTAGGCGGTATTAAATTTGCTTGGATTTTCAATGTAAAACTTAAATTAAATTAAAATCAAATTATTTATTAAATCATAATAACATACAAACATACATACATAGCGTCACGCCTGTTTCCCGGTGGGGTAGGCAGAGACAACGGATCTCCACATGCCACGATCCTGACACGCCTAACATAAGGCATTTTATTTTATTATTATTTTATTATTATATTATTTATTTATTATTTTAACTATAAGCATATAAATTTTTTCAAAATAAAAAGAAACAGGCAAATTCGTGAATGTTGTGCAACCATAAAATAAATAAAATTACGTCCTACGCAAACATTTGAAAATAAGCAAAAAATCACGTAGGTAGGTACTTCAGTCCCGAACTAACATTTTGCCCTTTTCAGAGGCCAGGGAGACTGAAAATAGTTTTTAGTCGCTCCCACAGCTAGAAGATCTAAAGTAAGACTAATGTGTCCTCCCGAGACGTCAGCATGGCAGGACCATTTTAAAAATTTTCTCCATGACTACGTAATTCCTGAGTTATTTAAAACTTTGTCGTTTCCGTTGCGTTGTGGATTCCGATCATAGACATATTATATTATTTATCTATGGTTCCGATGATGTGTCTGACCATAGTCTGAACTTTATCACTTTACCAATTAAAACTGTTACATTTTCCTGAAATATGAAAACATTTTAAGCGATTTTACCTCAAAAGCGTCATTATCAACCAAGATCGTTCTCTGTCCTTTAGGGACTCTGGGCCCTAAGTGATAGGGATGATGTAGTACTATGGGGCTGATATTAACAAATGATTGTTAAAAGCCCTAAAAATATAAAATAAAAAATCTGCCTGATCAAACCATGAGCTAGGACCCCCTTTCTACATCGTGGCTAGGACACAAGTTCTGGCGCCTTCAGCATGCGTAAACTCATCTGAGAGAGCAAGAAAATTTTATTTTTAACCGACTAAAAAAAAAGGAGAAGGTACTCAATTCGTCTGTATTTTTTTTAACACTTCTTTAAACACCGCTTAGTACTGTGTGGGGCCGGTCCTTGAAAATAATAGCCCCACCCCACTGCGTCACTCCCCGTGCATGTTGTAAGATGCGACTAAGGGATAAGCCGCCTCTCACCTTGGCTCGGTCCTTCCACCGAGTCATGCAGCAGGTGGGTATGCCTGCCTTACTTGCTGCTTGATAGTTATCTTGCCCTAATACTTTGCTAAACGTGGTAGTCGGTGTTGAGTTTTTTTTTTTTTTTTTTATGGAACCTGACACGGTTGGCTACATCACCTACAACATTCGTGATGTCAGCCCATAACACAGGGTGAGCTAGGTGCCATGTCAGTGCTTCCCTTCATTTCATGTCGGCTACACTAAACTGGACGGAAAACACGAACTATTTACATAGCCGTTTCGACCGACGTTTCGTTCAGTGCGGTGGTACCAACCCGGCCGGTATAAACCCTACCACCAAGTAAGGTAAGAAGGGAAGGGACCTACAGTTTAACGTGGAATCCGAACCACGGTCAGCCTCCAACGGTCGAGCGGTCACCCATCCAATCACTGACCGCGCTCAGCGTTGCTTAATAACAGTTGACTAACCAACCGCGCCACTGAGCTACCGAGGCTGACGAATTTTCTTATCCCTTAGTCGACTTTTACGACATGCGACGGGGAGAGATGCAGTGGGGCTATTCTTTTTAAGTACCGACCCCACACGGTACAAAAGCTGTAATTTATCAGAGTAGTTGCGGCACAACACCGATTACTCTGCTTACCCCGCTTATCGGGATACAGCGTGTGGTATGTTTGTATGTATTCTTTATAAAAAATCAAAATTTTTTGCATAAAAAAACAGAACAGTGATTAAAACTTCAACATGTCATTTTGAGACCTGCACTTTACTAGGCACCTAGTATTGCATTATCTATGTAGCCACGCGACGCAAGGCATAGATAAATAAATACTGGGTTCTTAGTAAAGTGTGAAATTCTGCACATAACCTCGACCGTTGAACGTCGCTACAAGTGACGCTGGCTGTCATATGACCACAAAATATTAAAATATTTGTAACTACATACCTAGTACCTTATAAAATAAAAATAAATTTTTTTTTTATCTTATTTTGGTGGTCCGGCCAGACTCGCGCGCCGGTTCACGAATGTGCCACGACGGAGACACTGATAGATGAGCGCTTAATGCAACTTGCAATAACTTCACCGCAAACTAAGTTTGTCTTTGAAAATTGCATCATGCAACTGCAATCACGTGTATACAGTGAACACTTGCTTTGGAACGCTAGCGGCCCCCTTGTGAAATTTCAGGTTACCAAGAAGCTAAGAGATATAGAATGTACAATTGAAATTCAAGCTGGCACACACTTACACGAGCACGGCTTAAGCACTCGGTGCATCTGTGGCTTTTAGAAAAAGGAGTGCGTTATTGTGAGGATACCTTGGGTGTAATTAAATTTTTTTTTTTTTATTGAAACTGACACGGTTGGCTACATCACCTACAACATCCGTGATGTCAGTCCATAACACCGGGTGAACTTGGTGCCACGTCAGTGCTTCCCTTCGGTCGTGCCGGCTACACTGAACTGGACGGAAAACACAAACTATTTACATAGCCGTTTCGACCGACCATTCATTCAGTGCGGTGGTACCAACCCGGGCGGGTTAAATCCTACCACCTAGTAATATAAGAAGGGAGTCATATCCCTTAGTCGCCTTTTACGACATACACGGGGAGAGATGCAGTGGGGCTATTCTTTTAAAGTACCGGCCCCACACGGTACTTAATCTAATAAAATCCTCTTTTTCTCTTATAGTGATTAATTTGTAACAATATTCTAAAATAAGTGTACTAACCATCATCATTGTGTATACAGTATCTTAAACTGAGAAATAGGAAAAAATACCTATACTCTCTTTTTGTCTAGCTATTTATTTATCTATTTTATATTTTCTGGTGACGGTACTTACTTACAATTTATTTATTTATTTACTATTAAACACTAACAAAACGTGATACTCTGAGAATATAAAAAAATATAATAATAAAAGGGATCATGTTACTTTAGTTATGCACCTACATTAGTCGCTACATTATATAACATACTTTATGCAATGTGCATGTTTCATTTTATAAAATAAACTAGCTGTGCCCGCGGCTCCGCCCGCTCTCATATTTCACTTCACTGCTAACCTCATAAGCCATTTAGCGTGATAGTAAGTGGCCTATAGTTGATGGGAAGAATCAAGCTATCCGTTGATTTTTATTAAAATCGGTTCAGTGGTTCTCGAGTTATAAGCGGACAGACAGACATACACTCAGACACTCAGACACTCAGACAGAAAGCAGACGTTGGATTTTATTAAAGGTAAGGAAGGATAAGGAAGGATTATTTGAATTTTAAATTAATTGAATAGAGAAAATAAGCAAAAACAAAAACATGTGGTCGTAGCTTATTGGTTAAATAGCTAGCCTCTTACTAATGCGAGAGGTTTGAGTTTCATAACCCAGATATGCACCAGAATATTTGTATTTTTATGGGAAGTATGACATAATATGGCACATGCCAGACTAACGCAGAGGTGGAGTCCGAAATAAATATATTTTTCATTCCGGTGAACGAAAACCATAAAAAAACCGAACTGGTAAACTCTGGAACGCTCTCTCTGCCCACATTTCTCCCCACCCACCCAAGTATAGTTTCGAGTCCTTCAAGAGAGGCGTGAATAGGCACCTGTCAGGCCGGCATGGCATTCGCAATCCCCGCGTACGACCGAATATCCATGGGCGTCGTTAGACAACTTATGGGGAGCTCTGCGCCACATGTCGCGCTTTCTTAAAAAAATTTTTTTTCAATAATTTTGTACAATTCATTCATAAAATTCCATCACTCAACCACATGTATACAGGGTGTATCAGGATAGGTTTGAGAAACTTCAGGAATAGAAAGTACTCATTATTAGAAGAAAACAATCATTATCACTCAAATCGAAATTCCGTTGTTTTTTTTGTCATACAAAAGTTGGAAATTGTAATAAAAAATCGATGGACAGTGAGTCTACCTACTACTCAGTGTGAGTGAGTCTATCTACTACTCACTTTCTTCTTAGGTTTATGGTCTTCGAGAATAGAACTCGGCCTTCGGCCTCGCCCTTAGTTACTTACTTTCTTCAAGAATGTTTTTCTTCTTCCTGAACTCAGCTCCGCCTTCCGCCTCGCCCTTTCGTTTATTATCGATTATCGTTTACGTAGATTATCGTTTACGTGAGCGCAGATCCGCCTTCGGGTCGGGCCCGCCTTTAGTTACTTACTTTCTTTTTTTGAAATACGAATTTCACGCGAGGGAACCGCGGGCGACAGATATATAAATTTTATTGCACCAATGACAGCAACATAACTTCGACTTTCAATTATTTTTTTTATTTATCAAACAATTTGTCACCGGCCAGCTCACGTCGAGATGACAGTTCTCCGTTGTCAACATGACATTTAAAATTGTTTTTTGCATTTAAATTTGAGGTTAAAGAGAAGGGGAAAGAGGGGGACGGAGAAGAGCGAGGGGCGGGAGGGGAACGGAGGGGAAGCGAGAGAGTTAGGGAGAGAGGGAGGGAGAAAGGGTTCAGGGAGAGAGAGAGAGAGAGAGAGAGAGAATACAAAAGAAGCGATCGTTTATCATATTCTCGTTTAAATCGGATTTGCTATTAAACCGACTTTACCGCGAGCCGCGGGTAAAAGCTAGTGCAATATATAGCTAGTATGTATGCTAGTAAAAATGTATTTACTTCAGTAAGAATAGGAAAAGATTCCTCAAATTTACCTTAAATACATTCATAGACGTAGTGGAGTGTAAATGCACGGGCAGATTATTCCAGAGGCGAGCTTTTATACGTGTACCGAATACATGTTAGTATTTAGAGGAGTAGACGTAATTATAATAGTGAGCAGGTGCGCGCTGTTAGAATCTGGAGTGTGTTCGCTCTTTGAGTTCGTAGCTTCAACCACACCAGGATATTTTCACGCCCACAGTCGGCGACTCGCTATATGCTTTTATTTGAATACGTCCTAAAAGTCATTTTCAATGTACCCGAAGGTCATGTAATGCATGAGATCTGTGAATTTTTTCATACAAAAATTTAAAATTGTAATAAAAATTCAATAGACAGTAACTCTGGGGAGATTTGGCAAAGCGCTGTCTAGGTCTAGGAAGTGCAATGACCTAGTCCAGTCCCCTTTTGCTTTTAATGTCATTCAAATTTAAGTGTTTGGAATTTACCTAAATGCAGTTCAATTCTACTAGTTAATCATGCAAGTTAGTAATTGTATTTCTATTTAATAAAGGTAGACGTTAACCGTCCACCAAATCTTGAATAAACGATTTTCACGAAAAAGTACTATGAAATGACCGAATCTGGGAAAACGTTTCAAAGCTTTTTGTCTTTAAATATGGACCCCTTTCGAAACCTGAAGTTACGAAACCCCATCCTGAAACACTCTGTATATTATACACACCACACGCCCTATATCCCTACAATCGGAGTAAGCAGAGTAATCGGAGTTGAGCTGGAGGTACTCTTGTAAATTACAGCACAACACCGACCACCACGTATAGCAATGTCGGACAAGATAACTATCAGGCAGCAAGTAAGGCACAAAGGCCCATCTGCTATATGACTGCAGAAAGACTGTGGAAAGACCGCGCCAAGATGAGAGGTGGCTAGCCCTTATGCTCGCCTTTTACGACATGCACGGAGAGAGATGCAGTGGGGCTATTCTTATTAAGTACCGGCCCCACACGGTACCCGGTATATTATTTACGTCTATTGTCTAAATCATAAGTAGGTATACTTACATAAGAAGGAAGAGTCGGGAAGGGTCGCCCTAGACGCACTTACCTGGACCAGATCGGGCATGTGCTCAAAAAGGGGCAAGTGCGTAGTACCCGTAACCGACGAGCATGCATGAAGAACATTATGGGAGTGGAAGAGGCGGCAGAGGTGTGTCAGGATCGTGGCACGTGGAGATCCGTTGTCTCTGCCTACCCCACCGGGAAACAGGCGTGACGCTATGTATTTATGTATGTATACTTACATAAAAACAATTAAAATGCAATTTAACAATTCACATAATTCCCATTGAACTAACTAATTTATTACGATTTTTAAATTAGATTTTAAATTTTAAACAAAAATTTTTTTTTTTAATAAATAAGTTCATTTTCTGGGTAACATCATGAATCTATACGATGTTACAGTTCACAAGCAAGTAACAACATTTCATCATCAAAGATAACAATAGTGTTTGCAAGGGCGGGGTGCCCCGCCCTCCGCCCTAAGCCTAGGGCGTCGCGTGTCACGTGTCGCGCGCCCCGCGCCGCGGCGGCGGCCGTGCGCACGCGCCGATGCGATTAACAACCGACGACGCGCAGATTGAACAGTAATTGTTTGAACATAGTACAAGTCAATTAGGTGGCAAATAAATGGGGTGACATAACAGTGTGGGTTTAATATGGGAAATATTGGGAAGAAATTGCTTCTTGTGGGAATGTTGTACCGTGTCGGGCCGGTATTTTAAAAGAATAGCCCCACTGTATCTCTCCCCGTGTATGTCGTAAAAAGCGACTAAGGTATATGATACGACTCCCATTTTATATTACTAGGTGGTAGGGGTTTAACCCGCCCGGATTGATACCACCGCACTGAATGAAAGGTCGGTCGAAACTTCCAGCCAACCTTGGATGTTTGAGATGTGTTGTAGGTAGTAGCAAGAATATAAATGTTAGAATTTTTATAAGCAATCTTACATTAAATACATACATTTTATTTTCTATCTTTCAACCAGCCTTTCTGAGGCATGTGAAAATTTAAATAAATTTTAAAAATTTTATATAATATCATCTACCTCTTCTAAAATAAATAAGTTATAGTTAATGGTTATCTATCAATCAATCAAAGTGTTATGAATAAAGCTATATTTAAGGGTGTTAGACAGAAGCTTTATTTACACTGATGCACCCTGCTACACTAGACACGCACCCATGATGCTCTCAAATTGTACATACACACGAATAGAACCTTGCCACATGAATACATCACATACGAAGTGAGTTGTCGTTTTTGTTCGTAACTCCAATCGCGTTAAAATCGGGCTTTTCAAATGATTTAATAATTATTTGATTAATTGTGTATGAAGTATAAAAATTTATGTATGCGGGAACACTATTTAACGCGATTGGAGCCGATTATGCAGCATGAATGTAGCATAAATTACAGGTTGAGAAGGTGTAAACATCCATACTAATATTATAAATTCGAAAGAGACTCTGTTGTCTGTCTGTCTGTCTGTCTGTCTGTCTGTCTGTCTGTCTGTCTGTCTGTCTGTCTGTCTGTTACCTTTTCACGCCTAAACCGCTGAACAGATTTCGATAAAATATTGCACGGAGATGAATTGGATCCTGAGGAAGGACATAGGCTACCTTTTGTCTCAAAAAACAACCCTTAAGGGGGTGAAATAGGGGATGAAAGTTTGTATGGGGAACCTAGCATTTCTCGAGTTAGGGGTATGACAAATCATATTTAGGCTTTTGGTATGAAATAAAGAATTACGTGTTTCAGCGTTTTTGCTAAATCAACCCTTAAATTACAATAGGGGATGATTTCAAAATTAGATTTTAGGATTTTATAAAATTTTGTACAGAGATGAATTGCATCCTGAGGAAGGACATAGGCTACCTTTTGTCTCAAAAAATAACCCTTAAGGGGTTGAAATAGGGGATGAACGTTTGTATGGGGAACCCATCATTTCTCAAGTTAGGGATATAACGATTCATATTTAGGCTTTTGGTATGAAATAAAGAATTACGTGATTCTGCGTTTTAGTTAAATCAAGGAGAGGGAGAGGAGAGGGAGAGGGAGAGGGAGAGGGAGAGGGAGAGGGAGAGGGAGAGGGAGAGGGAGAGGGAGAGGGAGAGGGAGAGGGAGAGGGAGAGGGAGACGGAGAGGGAGACGGAGACCGAGACGGAGACCGAGACGGAGACGGAGACGGAGACGGGGACGGGGACGGGGACGGGGACGGGGACGGGGACGGGGACGGGGACGGGGACGGGGACGGGGGCGGAGGCGGGGGCGGAGGCGGAGGCGGAGGCGGAGGCGGAGGCGGACGCGGAGGCGGAGGCGGAGGCGGACGCGGACGCGGAGGCGTAGGCGGAGGCGGAGGCGGAGGCGGAGGCGGAGGCGGAGGCGGAGGCGGAGGCGGAGGCGGAGGCGGAGGCGGAGGCGGAGGCGGAGGCGGAGGCGGAGGCGGAGGCGGAGGCGGAGGCGGAGGCGGAGGCGGAGGAGGAGGCGGAGGCGGAGGCGGAGGCGGATGCGGAGGCGGAGGCGGAGGCGGAGGCGGAGAGGGAGAGGGAGAGGGAGAGGGAGAGGGAGAGGGAGAGGGAGAGGGAGAGGGAGAGGGAGAGGGAGAGGGAGAGGGAGAAGGAGAGGGAGAGGGAGAGGGAGAGGGAGAGGGAGAGGGAGAGGGAGAGGGAGAGGGAGAGGGAGAGGGAGAGGGAGAGGGAGAGGGGGCAGCAGCGGGGCGAGGCGAATATTATTTTAACTTCGGCCTCGCCCTCAGCTACTTACTTTCTTTGAGAAAGTTTATCGTCTTCCTGAACGCAGCTCGGCCTTCGGCCTCGCCCTTTGTTACTTACTTTCATCGAGAAGGTTATTGGCCTTCCTGAACGCAGCTCGGCCTTCGGCGTCGCCCTCTGTTACTTACTTTCTTCGAAAAGGTCATCGTCTTCCTGAACGCAGCTCGGCCTTCAGCCTCGCCCTCAGTTACGTACTTTCATCAGGAAGGTTTGTAGTCTTCCTGAACGCAGCTCGGCCTTCAGCCTCGCCCTTTGTTACTTACTTTCTTCGAGAAGGTTTATAGTATTCCTGAACGCAGCTCGGCCTATGGCCTCGCCCTCAGTTACTTACTTTCTTTGAGAAAGTTTATCGTCTTCCTGAACGGAGTTCGGCCTTCGGCCTCGCTCTTTGCTACTTACTTTCTTCGAGAAGGTTTATAGTCTTCCTAAACGCAGCCCGGCCTTCGTCCTCGCCCTTTCTTACTTACTTTATTCGAGAAGGTTTATAGTCTTCCTGAACGCAGCTCGGCCTTCGGCCTCGCCCTCAGTTACTTACTTTGTTCTTTGAAATACGAATTTCACGCGAGCGGAGCCGCGGGCTCAGCTAGTTTCTTTATAATATGTGATGTCGTTAAAAAGTAATGGAGGTACAAACAGACAGTAGACATACAGATGAACAAACTAAATAAAGTATTCTTAAAAAACGTCTTGATTTGTGAAAAAAAAATTTTTTTTTCTAAATCCAGCGCGGGAATTCGGCAAGATTTTTAGGGACCATTGCATGTGATTTCTTTGAGAATTGTTTTAATTTAGCATAGGAATTTAGTTTAAAGTAAGTAGGTAAGCGATTGAACAGAAAAAAAAAACATTTTTACCAATAAAATAGCAGTAAAATCTACATTTACGGACCTTATGCCTGCGGCTGCGCTCGCGGAAAGCCGCGTACAGACCTAGCGAGCGAGAGCCAGCGAGGCCCAGCGAATGCCCATCGCCGATGGCAAGCGAACCCTCGCTCGCCATCGTTTGCTATCGCTGTTACGGCCACACTGATTCGCAATCGTTCGCGCGCTCTCGCGCGTTAGTGTTCCGGCCAAATGGCAAATACTCCATTCAATAGGGCATTTAAAACACCGTCCACACCACACTGCGCACGGCCGAGCGGCTGGTTCCGGAGCACGACCGAACGCCACCGAACGCAATCGAGTGCGCGCCTTCGCATTCGCTTAGCGTCGCTGTACCGTCCAGACCTGTTCGCGCGGTCTCGCTTGTTGGCCTTCGCGCGCTCTCGCTCGCTAGGTCTGTACGCGGCTTCAGAATCAATTTGAAAAACATTGCCTAGTCGCTAAATCAGGCCATCTCTGTCTCTCTTGTGCCGATGGCCACACGCGATATAAGAGAGAGATGACGCTTTGCGCGTCACGTTTATGCATGAGAGCTAGCGCTAAAAGGTCAATGTCCTTTTTTCCGCTCGGTCTGGAAACAGAGTGTAACGCAAGCAAAATTTTCGGTTCAGAGGTAACCAACACACAGACAGGTGACAGGCAGTTACCATCTCACTTGTATATTAGTAGGAACTGTATACTGTATATATTAAGAACTGAACTTTTTGTCAGCCTCGGTAGCTCAGTGGTACGGTCGGTCGACTGTTGTTAAGCAACCCTGAGCGCGGTCAGTACTTGGATGGGTGACCGCTCGACCGTTGGAGGCTGATCGTGGTTCGGAGTCCACGTTAAACTGTAGGTCCCTTCCCCTCTTGCCTTACTAGGTGGCTAGGTAGTTGATCCCGGCCGGGTTGATACCACCGCACTGAGCGTAACGACGGTTGAAACGGCTATGTAAATTGTTCGTGTTTTCCGTCCAGTTCAGTGTAGCCGACATGAAAGGAAGGAAAGCACTGACATGGCACCTAGTTCACCCGGTGTTATGGGCAGACATCACGGATATTGTAGGTGATGTAGCCAACCGTGAGCGGTTGGCTCACGGTTGGCTACTATTGGTGTCAATTTAAAAAAAAAACTGAACTGATAGTACGTATACCAATAGGCAGGTACTAGGCGCGAGGCACGCGCCGCTGTCAGGTCAAATGTTTGGATTAAGGGCGATCGATCGTATAAATATGCTTTGTAACGTTTCATTTAGCCGGCTCATACTTGTTAAGGGGGACGCGCCCCTCTGGTCTCACGGTAAAGGTGTGTTACTGCGCTCCCACCGTTGTTTTGTGCAGGCCGGAGGATCTATATGCATTTTGCACGCGACTCTGCTAGCTTTAAAGTCGGACTTATGGCCGATTTCACAATCTCCGGTTAAGAGAAGATTTCACCATCTTCAGCTTAATTGTAGCTACCGGTCACTACTGTCTCCGCTATGAGAAATATCAGTTTAAAGACAGTAAATGTTCATAATTTTTTTTTTTTATTTAAATGTTAAACGAGATTTAATTGGAGCTGGTGAAATCGTGCCTAAGTGTCTTCTAACAGTTATCTGTCGGTTAAAGTGACATTTCTCATACTAAGGCGACTAAGGGATAAGGACAAGATGCCGTGCTAAAGGGCGACGGGCTCGCCACCTCTCACCTTGGCATGGTACTTCCACCGAGTCATTCAGCAGGTGGGTCTTCGTGCCTTACTTGCTGCTTGATCGATTGAATCTTGTTCGAATACTTTGCGAAACGTGGTGGTCGGTGTTGTGCTGTAATTTACCAGAGTTCTTGCAGCACAACACCGATTACTCTGCTTACCCCGATTGTCGGGATTCAGCGTGTGTGTTATGTATGTATGTATTCTCATACTGTTGACAGGAGCTAACATACACAATTTAGCCGTAGGTGGCGAAATAATTGGGCGCAGCCCAGCCATCTTTTTTTTATGTAATCCGCTATGGGTGGCTGAGTTGGAGGGGCTAAAGCGCATGCTCCGACCAGCCAATATCACCTCCGAGAAGGTAGGCGCCATACCGGAGAATTCCCTGGATTGCTGGCTTGATCTACTTAAAAAAAAAACAAATCTTATAGACAAAAATGTTTAATGACAATTATTCATCAGAATAACGAGACCTATCGATGGGTGTTTTAAAAAAAATAAATTTGTAAAAAAATCCCTATGTCCGTTATACCACTTTAATTTTAAATTCGCCTAAAACTACAAAATAGTCATTCAGACAAGATTTGTTTTTTCATCTCAAAGGTTTTTCTGACCGCCAATTAGAATAGAATCGAGTACATCATCCTCTGCATCTACATGAATTGGTACCACCTCATTTCGCGTAGTGTGATATAGTGTCATGTAGTGGTTATAGTTTTCAATTGAAAATACGAGTATATAAATTTTTTAAATCTGAAATTTTGGTCATACCTATTTTATTTAAAAACTTAGTACGTCAAATCAACTAAGTACATAGAACTTTTGAACCCCCTTCTATAGAAACTGAAATAAGTACATTCAGATGTATATAAAACACACAATTGTATATATGATTTACTTCCTAGATACAAATGCGAAATTTTTTGTCAGCTTCGATAGCACAGTGGTGCAGACAGTCGACTGTTTCTATTGATTGTAAAGCAACGCTGGGCGCGGTCAGTACTTGGATGGGTGACCGCTCGACCGTTGGAGGCTGACCGTGGTTCGGATTCCACGTGAAACTGAAGGTCCCTTCCCTTCCTTCCTACCTTACTCGGTGGTAGGGTTCAATCCGCCCGGGTTGGTACGGCTATGTAAGGCTATGTAAATAGTTTGTGTTTTCCGCCCAGTTCAGTGTAGCCGGCACGACCGAAGGGAAGCACTGACATGGCACCTAGTTCACCCGGTGTTATGGGCTGACATAACGGATGTTGTAGGTGATGTATTCAACCGTGTCAGTTTCCATAAAAAAATAAATAAAAGAAAATGCTCATTCAGACCTTATTTTATTTACTCCCATAATTTTTCGTCATAATTTTTATTTACTCCCATGAATTAATGGCAATGAAATATTTATGGAAGATTCGGGCAAGAAACCTTAGAGTGTTTTTATATTATTCCGAAATATGCTTTAGTCCTTAGTTCTGAAGATGTCGTTATTTTTCAGGCGAGCTTTCAAGCTGAAAGTGGCACAAAAAAATTCGTTCGCACAAAGTTAAAATCCGCAAGGCCCGAGGCCGCGTATTATAAATCTGTGCTTAATGCTTCTTGAGTTATGACGAACAAATCCCCCTAGTAATATTGTCGTTTGTATGCTGGGTGGCCCGCCGCATTTTTCCGCGGTCCACTGCTGTTAGGCGATATACAGATATTATGGATCTACGTTTATTATAATATAATTCGGGGTACTGTGTGAGGCGGGTACTTAAAAAGAATAGCCCCACTGCGTCTCTCCCCGTGCATGTCGTAAAAGGCGAGTAAAGGATAAGGACGAGATGCCGTGCTAAAGGGCGGCAGGCTTGCCACCTCTCACCTTGGCACGGTCCTTCCACCGAGTCGTGCAGCAGGTGGGCCTTTGTGCCTTACTTGCTGCTTGACAGTTATCTTGTCCGAATACTTTGCTAAACGTGGTGGTCGATGTTGGGTTGCGATTTTCCAGAGTTCTTGCAGCACAACACCGGTTACTCCGTGTGTGGTATGTATGTATGTATATACGGGAGTTATTTTGGTTGGTATTCTTTTTGGGTTTCAACGAATGTGAAACTGAACAATTTTGAGCCAGTAAAATTGTTTAATGACTAAGTAAATAATAAAAAAAAATCACAGATTTCGTGCCTCACACGACTATCGAGCACATTGAAAATGAATCTACGAAATTCGAAAAAATATTGTCGCTGAGCGACACGAGAAAGTCGGGATAAGGAAAAGGTTAGTTGGGTGATGATGGAGCCGGAAGGAAGCCATAGGAACTCCTAAACTACACATGATAAATCCACCATATTTGGGCTCGTTGGATATAGGAATATAGGAATATAGGATAGGTTAGAAGATGCGTCGCTACGCGGCGCATCTTCTAACCTACCCTATATTCTTATCTTCTATATCCTTATATTATATTTTTATATTTGATATTTATTAATTTGTTACATTAGGTATAATGTCAAGCTTATCTCTTTTTCTGTCAAAATTTTAGTTAGTTTAAATTTTTTTAAGCTGCTTGTGTTTTTGAAAAATAATAAAAAATATATAAATGTAATATTTTTTTTATTTTGTTGAATTCATTTTCAATGCGACGCATCTTCTAACCTAACCTATATTCCTATATCCAACGAGCCCAAATATGGTGTATTTATCATGTGTAGTTTAGGAATTCCTATGGCTTCCTTCCGGCTCCATCATCAGGACCCTGGAAATAACACATGACTAGATTAATTGCGAAGACAAATCCAACGAGCCCAAACACGGTCGATTTATCATGTGTGGTTTAGGAGTTCCTATCGCTTCATTCCGGCTCCATCATCAGGACCCCAACTAACCTTTTCCTTCTCCCGACTTTCTCGTGTCGCTCAGCGACAATATTTTTTCGAATTCCGTAGATTCATTTCCAATGTGCTCGGTAGTCGTGTGAGGCACAAAATCTGTGAATTTATTTTTTCAAAAGGTTAAGCTACAGGGCAAACTCTTAACCCGATTGTCTTTGTTTTAGGCATAAACTGTAGCTGACTAAATTGTCCAGAGGAGTTTTTCTCAAATTTTTTATATCATTCTTCGTTTCCAAAATATCGAGCGCCAAAATAAAAAATTCGGAAAATAATGAATTTTTTTTTCACTATTTCGGCCATAACTTTTTAATTTTTTACTTTCTCGAATAAATCTTTTTGCACCTTACAGCTCTTTGCACCTTACGTCTTTTGAGACTTTTTTGAATATCATATCTTCACAACTCTCCGAGATATAAGGAGATCGCACTTTTTCGTGAAATCGGGGCCTATACTGGAACGAACCAAAAGACATTTTCAATGTCAAAAGTCTGCACTTTTGAATTAAGGCCGTGACAAACGCCAACGACCTTGAGCATTCGGGAATTCTACATAATGTACCATGCGACTGCTAATTTCGCTTCGCACGTTCAAGTCACATTTAGCGTAGTTTGTCGCTATCAGCCTAAAGAGTTGATGGTTCGGGGTTCGAATCCCACTTTCGTATGTTTTTTTTTTTGCTTTTTTATTATTTTAATTATTAAAATGATTGTGGCTTATGTAACTGATGCGTGATTCTAATTTTTTATTTTTTATTATTTTACCTAAATAACATTTTATTGTAATTTCTTCCAAATTATTTTAGTTCATGTACTTACCACTTTTTATAAACCTCTAAATAGACTATCGATGAAAACTAAAATAAAAATAGGTAGGTAGGTAATAGGTAGATAGGCATTTAGGTATGTATGGCAAATATCATAGCAACATAGGTACCGGCCGGCGCGCGCGGCGCGCGCGGCGGCAGCATGGCACGGTGCGGTGGGGTGCGGTGCGGTGCGGTAACTCAGTAGCAGCGTGCCACTCACGCATGCAAGCAAGCAATAACAAGCCGCTCCTCCGCGCCGCGCCGCCGCTCCTCCGCGCCGCGCCGCGCCGCCGCGTCGTCACCGCTCCGCGCCACCACAGTGCCGCCGCCGCCGCCGCCCCCGCTCCGCAGCGCGCCGCTGTTGGTAGGCTACTTTTATTTAGGCATGGTTCTATAGTCCTTGCATCTCAAGCGCAGACAGCGTTATACCACACCCGTGACACTAGTCACATTTTCTATGAAGCGGCCGAAAATGTGTACCTACTGCTCACGTACGCGGGCGCCTTTGCGTGTATTGGTGCGACCTCGATAACTTGGGTACAGGGTTGGCACTCTTTATGAGAAGTTTGTAGTGGACAATATTATAAATTATATTTGATGTAATTTAAAAGGAAACATTTTTAATTATGACTATCTATGTATATGTACCTCTTAACATTATTGGAGGGCAAGAAAAAAAGAAAAACATCAACTTATATGCACATGTTTTATTTTTACTCGCTAACTAAACGACAATTTTGCAGTGAAAGTTTCACTAAATTTTGGAAACTTTGCAATAGGTATTCCATTTTTATTATTTTTAAGCCGAATCGTATGTGAAGCTAAAGTGAAATTTTCAATGTATACTTGCCGCCATTTTGAACTTTTTAGTTACTGGACCGATTGCTTTCAAAATTGATATCTGGGTGTCTGTGTAGGCTCTGAATACGAATCTGTAATCAAAATTAAAAAAAAGTGGCCGCCATTTTGAACTTTTTAGTTACTGGACCGATTGCTTTCAAAATTGATATCTGGGTGTCTGTGTAGGCTCTGAATACGAATCTGTAATCAAAATAAAAAAAAGTGGCCGCCATTTTGAACTTTTCAGTTACTGGACCGATTGCTTTCAAAATTGATATCTGGGTGTCTGTGTAGGCTCTGAATACGAATCTGTAATCAAAATAAAAAAAAAGTGGCCGCCATTTTGAACTTTTCAGTTACTGGACCGATTGCTTTCAAAATTGATATCTGGGTGGCTGTGTAGACTCTGAATACGAATCTGTAATCAAAATAAAAAAAAGTGGCCGCCATTTTGAACTTTTTAGTTACTGGACCGATTGCTTTCAAAATTGATATCTGGGTGTCTGTGTAGGCTCTGAATACGAATCTGTAATCAAAATAAAAAAAGTGGCCGCCATTTTAAACTTTTCAGTTACTGGACCGATTGCTTTCAAAATCGATATCTGGGTGTCTGTGTGGGCTCGGAATACGAATCTGTAGTCAAAATTAAAAAAAAGTGGCCGCCATTTTGAACTTTTTAGTTACTGGACCGATTGATTTCAAAATTGATATCTGGGTGTCTGTGTAGGCTCTGAATACGAATCTGTAGTCAAAATTTAAAAAAAGTGGCCGCCATTTTGAACTTTTCAGTTACTGGACCAATTGCTTTCAAAATCGATGTCTGGGTGTCTGTGTGTGCTCTGAATACGAATCTGTAGTCAAAATTAAGTGGCCGCCATTTTAAACTTTTTAGTTACTGGACCGATTGATTTCAAAATTGATATCTGGGTGTCTGTGTAGGCTCTGAATACGAATCTGTAGTCAAAATTTAAAAAAAGTGGCCGCCATTTTGAACTTTTCAGTTACTGGACCAATTGCTTTCAAAATCGATGTCTGGGTGTCTGTGTGTGCTCTGAATACGAATCTGTAGTCAAAATTAAGTGGCCGCCATTTTAAACTTTTTAGTTACTGGACCGATTGCTTTCAAAATAGATATCTGCGTGTCTGTGTGGGCTCTAAATATGAATCTGTAGTCAAAACTAAAAAGTGCAAGATGGCGGCAACTATTTTTAAATTTTGAAAACGGATTCGTATTCAGAGCCCATACAGATACCCAGATATCAATTTTGAAAGCAATCGGTCCAGTAACTAAAAAGTTCAAAATGGAGGCCGTTTTTTTTTTATTTTGACAACGGATTCGTATTCAGAGCCCACACAGACACCCAGATATTGATTTTGAAAGCAATCGGTCGAATAACTAAAAAGGTCAAAATGGCGGCAACTTTTTTTAAATATTCACTACATATTTGTATTCAGAGTCCACACAAACACCCAGATATCGATTTTGAAATCAATCGGTCCAGTAATTAAAAAGTTCAAAATGGCGGCAACTTTTTTTAAATGTTCACTACAGATTCGTATTCAGAGCCCACACAGACACCCAGATATCGATTTTGAAAGCAATCGGTCCAGTAACTAAAAAGTTCAAAATGGCAGCCGCTTTTTTTAAATTTTGACAACGGATTCGTATTCAGAGTCCACACAGACACCCAGATATCGACTTTGAAAGCAATCGGTCCAGTAACTAAAAAGTTCAAAATGGCGGCCACTTTTTTAAATTTTGACAACGGATTCGTATTCAGAGTCCACACAGACACCCAGATATCGACTTTGAAAGCAATCGGTCCAGTAACTAAAAAGTTCAAAATGGCGGCCACTTTTTTTAAATTTTGACAACGGATTCGTATTCAGAGTCCACACAGACACCCAGATATCGACTTTGAAAGCAATCGGTCCAGTAACTAAAAAGTTCAAAATGGCGGCCACTTTTTTAAATTTTGACAACGGATTCGTATTCAGAGTCCACACAGACACCCAGATATCGACTTTGAAAGCAATCGGTCCAGTAACTAAAAAGTTCAAAATGGCGGCCACTTTTTTTAAATTTTGACAACGGATTCGTATTCAGAGTCCACACAGACACCCAGATATCGACTTTGAAAGCAATCGGTCCAGTAACTAAAAAGTTCAAAATGGCGGCCACTTTTTTTAAATTTTGACAACGGATTCGTATTCAGAGCCCACACAGACACCCAGATATCGACTTTGAAAGCAATCGGTCCAGTAACTAAAAAGTTCAAAATGGCGGCCACTTTTTTTAAATTTTGACAACGGATTCGTATTCAGAGCCCACACAGACACCCAGATATCGACTTTGAAAGCAATCGGTCCAGTAACTAAAAAGTTCAAAATGGCAGCCGCTTTTTTTAAATTTTGACAACGGATTCGTATTCAGAGCCCACACAGACACCCAGATATCGACTTTGAAAGCAATCGGTCCAGTAACTAAAAAGTTCAAAATGGCAGCCGCTTTTTTTAAATTTTGACAACGGATTCGTATTCAGAGCCCACACAGACACCCAGATATCGACTTTGAAAGCAATCGGTCCAGTAACTAAAAAGTTCAAAATGGCGGCCACTTTTTTTAAATTTTGACAACGGATTCGTATTCAGAGCCCACACAGACACCCAGATATCGACTTTGAAAGCAATCGGTCCAGTAACTAAAAAGTTCAAAATGGCGGCCACTTTTTTAAATTTTGACAACGGATTCGTATTCAGAGTCCACACAGACACCCAGATATCGACTTTGAAAGCAATCGGTCCAGTAACTAAAAAGTTCAAAATGGCGGCCACTTTTTTTAAATTTTGACAACGGATTCGTATTCAGAGTCCACACAGACACCCAGATATCGACTTTGAAAGCAATCGGTCCAGTAACTAAAAAGTTCAAAATGGCGGCCACTTTTTTAAATTTTGACAACGGATTCGTATTCAGAGTCCACACAGACACCCAGATATCGACTTTGAAAGCAATCGGTCCAGTAACTAAAAAGTTCAAAATGGCGGCCACTTTTTTTAAATTTTGACAACGGATTCGTATTCAGAGTCCACACAGACACCCAGATATCGACTTTGAAAGCAATCGGTCCAGTAACTAAAAAGTTCAAAATGGCGGCCACTTTTTTTAAATTTTGACAACGGATTCGTATTCAGAGCCCACACAGACACCCAGATATCGACTTTGAAAGCAATCGGTCCAGTAACTAAAAAGTTCAAAATGGCGGCCACTTTTTTTAAATTTTGACAACGGATTCGTATTCAGAGCCCACACAGACACCCAGATATCGACTTTGAAAGCAATCGGTCCAGTAACTAAAAAGTTCAAAATGGCAGCCGCTTTTTTTAAATTTTGACAACGGATTCGTATTCAGAGCCCACACAGACACCCAGATATCGACTTTGAAAGCAATCGGTCCAGTAACTAAAAAGTTCAAAATGGCAGCCGCTTTTTTTAAATTTTGACAACGGATTCGTATTCAGAGCCCACACAGACACCCAGATATCGACTTTGAAAGCAATCGGTCCAGTAACTAAAAAGTTCAAAATGGCGGCCACTTTTTTTAAATTTTGACAACGGATTCGTATTCAGAGCCCACACAGACACCCAGATATCGACTTTGAAAGCAATCGGTCCAGTAACTAAAAAGTTCAAAATGGCGGCCACTTTTTTTAAATGTTCATATGATTAAGATTCGCTCCGGTGAAGGAAAACACCGTGAGGAAACCTGTGCACAGCAGTACATATAAAATTGTTGTGGACACCGCTTCCAATCCAGCTTGTCACGTGGAAATGTATATCAATTCCCTTCCATGTTCATGGGAAAGGCTTGCGCTCAGTAGTAGGACATTAAAATTGACTCAAGAAGAAGAATAAGAAACCAAATTGATATCTGATTTGTGTAACATAAATTTCATTATTTCACATAAGAATGAAAATTTCACAGTAATTTTGCAGAAAGTGCAAAATTTCACTGCAAAATTTCAAGTGAAATTTTTGTGCAAAATTGCGCCTTGCATCTCTAAGTAAGTGCGAACAAGGAGGTTTGAAGTCCACCGCGCGCGCGGGCGCGGCCGGCCCGATCGTTGTTCTGTGCTGTGAGTGCGAAAGAACCGCGCGCGTACGTGTAAGTAGCTACTACTCCCTCTCGAAGGTGCGCTCGCTCTCCTCTCGACAGTCGGTGCCAGCCTGACTAGCCGTCCGCCAGAAGTCGACCAGACAGCGCTCGCGGGCTGCGGGGCGCGGGGGGAAGCAAACTCGCTTCGAGGCGGAGCGTCGCTTCTATACGCCAGTATTATAAGTATTCTATGGTTATACCACAGTACCTATTAGTTATTCTGTGGTTATACCAACGAAAGCCATGCATATAACGCCCCGTCAAGTTACGTACCGGAGCGTATACTGATAGATACCACAGAAGAGAGATATTACTGATACGGTCGTACTGTATACTGGTACGGAAAATGACACGGTGGCAACATCACCTACAATACAACATCCGAGATGTCAGCTCGTAACAACTGGTGAAGTAGGTGCTATGTCAGTGCTTTTCTTCGGTCGTACCGGCTTCACTGAACTGGACGGAAAAAAAGAAGGGAGTCATATCCCGAAATAGTTTGTATTTTCCGTCCAGTTTAGTGTAGCCGGCACGACCAAAGGGAAGCACTGACATGGCACCTAAGTTCACCCGGTGTTATGGGCTGACATCACGGATGTTATAGGTGATATAGCAAACTGTGTCAGTTTACATAAAAAAATCCCTCAGTCGCCTTTTACGACATGCACGGGGAGAGATGCAGTGGGGCTATTATTTTAAATTACCATCCCACACGGTACAAATATACCTAACCACCTATCTTTTTTCCATTCGATCCAAACACAGAAGACAGAAATGACGACCGACACGCGGGCGCAGCAGGGCAGGAGCGAGCAAGCGAGCCCGGAACTAAAATTGTATCTAGTATTGAAGTGCCTGCTAAATTGACGAAGGCAAAAATTTTACCCTTCCGACTGAAGAATTACGTCAATAATTTCATGTAGGCGTTTTTTGTTTTTTATTTTTATCTCCTTTCGTGGATAAAATAATAAAAAAAATTGAATAGAGTTTTCTCAGAGCTTTGTGACCTTTGAATCGGTGGTATTGTAAAATTGTAATAATACACACATACTCAGATTTTCAAAAATTCATGCTTTTTTTATATATTTTTAATTTTATGTTTATTACTTACTTTTACTCATTATTAAAAAAACCAGCAATGCACTTTGTTGGTAAGGAACCAAAATATAGGTTGATATTTTTTTAATTTTCTGAATGTGTGTCAATTGGTCAGTTTTGGACCTTCTTTGTCGCACTTTTTGCATGTTTTGCGTATTTGGCGTTTGTCACCGCCTTAAGAAAGTTTTATTTACACCAATATTTGGTTTTTCTACAATAACGTCACGCCAGTTTCTTAATGCATTAGGCAGAGGATACGAATATTACATTTGTAGCTCTGGGGTTCATTTCCACGTTCGTATGACTTAGTTTTTTTTTTTGAGATATTTTTAGATTTTGCCGTAGAAATGCGGAAAACAAGATCGTCACATATTAAAGAGAAGAGAAAAATCAAAGTTTCTGTATAAATTCAAAAGAATATAAAATTTCACAAGTCAATGCCTATATGAAAGATAGAAAACGCAGGAGCGCCCAAAGGCGGGCTTATCATTACAAGTTTATTTCTGCCATTCGACCTTAAGAGCATACAGCGTGAATTTATGTACGTATTATCAAGCGAAGTAATTCTTTTAGTTTTGACTGTTTAGATATAGTGATCTAGGTATGTGAAAGTAGCAGGGTTCGTTGTAGTTGGAAGTGGTTGGTTAGTGGTCACAATAGTCGATAGTTTAACAACATGTGTATCGATACAATTTTATGCAACAGTGTTCGTGCCTGACACTACCGCCTGGCGGGGGTTTAGTGCCCAAGTCGCGAACAAGCTATTACGCCGGTCGTTATTTATAGACCGTTCACAGTTATTTTTACCTCTAGCCATCAAGTTGGCTAACATGAGCTCTGTATTGCCATAATTGGTTCGTACTATTTCCCTGTACGAAATATTCGAACATATTTTTAAAATAGAATAGAATAGAAACTCTTTATTGCACACACATTGAAAGAAGAACAGGACACGACAAGAAACAAGAAATGCGGGAGTGCGCAAAAGTGGACTTATCACTACAAGTACAACAGGTACTTATACATAATTTCCACTACCACGGGTAAAATATTAATAGCAAGTAACCCTTTTTAGGACCGTAGTACTAGTGACAGCAAGTTTTTTTTTTATGGAAACTGACACGGTTGGCTACATCACCTACAACGTCCGTGATGTCAGCCCATAACACCGGGTGAACTAGGTGCCATGTCAGTGCTTCCCCCTTTGATCGTGCCGGCTACACTGAACTGGTCGGAAAACTCAAACTATTTACATAGCCGTTTCAACCGACGTTTCATTTAGCACGGTATCTTCACCATTCACCCGGCCTAAATATCGTCCATTAAACCATAGACACTTTCGAAAAATTCAAACCCATGACAACGCCATCTATCATTCGTCATCGTCATTTGACTCGTATATATTTTAATTTTTTTTATCTGATGACGACTAATAACATACATACATACATACCACACACGCTGTATCGCGACAATCAAGTAATCAGTGTTGTGCTGCAAGAACTTTGGAAAAACACAACATCGACCACCACGTTTAGCAACGTATTAGGACAAGATAACTATCAAGCAGCTAGTAAGGCACAAAGACCCTTCTGCTGCACGACTCGGTGGAAGGACCACGCCAAGGTGAGAGGTGGCAAGCCTATCGCCCTTTAGCACGGCATCTCGCCTTTTACGACATGCACGCAGTGGGAGAGACGCAGTGGGGCTATTATTTATTTTATGAATGTATCTATGTATCTATTGTTTGTGTCCATTTATTTAATAGTCTTATTTTTCACGCTTATCTCTTGCACTGCGTTGTCCGCCCTATCAGCCCAAAGGTTAGTTTGTAAAGAATGCTACTCTGCATTAAACTCGCCTGTTGTGTTCCTTTTTATGGTGTACATTAAAGTATATTTTGATTTGATTTGATTTGATATTTTTAAGTACCGGCCTCACACAGTACTACTCACACAAACTAATAAAAGTCGAAATAATTATGTTTTATATGTGTTGTTTTTTATTTATTATGTAAAAAATTACAAAAACCAAATACTGGTCTCAAAATTCAACATCTAATAATAACACATTTTATCGACACACATATTGTGACCACTAGCAGTGCGGGGTCGCGGGAAGCAGGAAAAGCAAAGCCCTGTTTTCTCGCCGAGTCTCCTCTAATATATGGCTCTTTCTCTGCCTGTCTCTACCTACACGTATATATATAGCTAATACCTCTGCATCTCTCGCCTCGTCCACAAGTGTCGCTAGGTAAGTGCTGTATGATACAGGGTGACCGAGGATTCGACGTATTAAAGCGTGGTATTAGGGACACACTGTGGCCGTCTTCTCTACCTCCTGTTAAGTGTGTAGTCTAACAGTTAGTTGTCGGTTAAAGTGAAATTTCTCATACATTTTACACTAGTTAACTTGCAGCTATACAGTAGCCGAAGGTGGGAGGAAATCGGCCGTCAGTCATTATTAAAGTTTCAATCTTTTGTGAGATATAATTTTTTTTTTTGTGATATTAGAAGACACATTTTTTTAAATATTTTAATGTTTTACTTAGATTTAACTGTGATAATTATTACGGTTTAATGGCTCCGAAATTAATTTAGTATCAATTTTAATAATTTTTTTGTTATTTAGAATTGACTAGGTAGGTAATGCCTTCAATATCAGGAGCACCTGATATAGCTTTTCCTCGAGCAAAGGAAGCACTGACATGGCACCTAGTTCACCACGTAGTTGACATCCCGGATGTATTTGG
Source organism: Nematopogon swammerdamellus (assembly GCA_946902875.1). Taxonomy (NCBI): domain Eukaryota; kingdom Metazoa; phylum Arthropoda; class Insecta; order Lepidoptera; family Adelidae; genus Nematopogon; species Nematopogon swammerdamellus. The sequence goes on from OX336359.1 coordinate 14,070,329, forward strand.
TTATGTACCAAATCATGTCAGGAACCATAAAAAATAATTTTTGATTACATATTAGTTGTTTTTTCACAAAAAAAAATGTAAATTCGCAGAAACTATTGAGATTTGCATAATGTATATTATGTAGGTTTAATGTAAAGCTGAACTCTGCTATCAAGTCTTAGAAGGAATACGTCATCGAATTACCAGTCACCCTGTATACGTAAAAAGAGACATTGTATTAAAGTACACAGTGCTAGTTTAAGTTATAAAGTGACGTGGTGTAATGAGCTGACATCACTGATACTGCTCAGGTTACATACATAAATCAATTTGATATTAAGGAAGATATGGTGAAAATTTAATATACTTTTGATGAATCTTTAGGGAAGGTTAAAAAAAGGTAATCCTTAATATCCATATTTTTGCTTCACCCCGGGTGTGTTTGTAAGGGAGATCATAGAAAAAAAAAAAACTTAGAAAGGCCATTGTCATAATATCGGATATTAAACTTTGTTAACAATATTTGGTCGGCATGCACTCCATTTGGCGTAGACAGACGATACGCGAACAAACAAGAGTAACAGAGTGAGAGACAGGTATAGGTTGTTCGTTCTAACCTGAGGCGTACAAATACATTCACGCATGACGGTGAGCATACAATTCTGCGAGTGTAGTAGTGCTCAGGCCATGTTTATGCGTATGTCAAGCATTTGTATTGGAGAAATGCATGTGTGTGCGGTCTCAGGTTAGGCCATGCATGCTATACTTATATTTGTATACAATGCACAGAATGGCAATCCGTTGAAACGGCTATAAAAAATCCATGTTTTCCGGTCAGTTCACGGTTCATTGTAGCCGACACGATCAAAGGGAAACAAGCAAGGGAAGTAGACAGCCTCCAGGTTCCATTAAATGTAAAGTTGTTGTACATATTATTATGTATTTCCGTGCTGACGTAGGTACACAAACAAATACATGTAAGTAAGTTGGTACATATGTTGACTATAAGGAATAGTAATTTATTCAACAGCAAAAATGTAAAGTTATGTACAGGTTGATTTTTTTTTATGGAACCTGACAGGGTTGGCTGCATCACCTACACCAGCCCGTAACACCGGGTGAACTTCCCTTCGGTCGTGCCGGCTACACTGAACTGGACGGAAAACACAAACTATTTACATAGCTGTTTCGACCGACCTTTCATTCAGTGCGGTTGGACCAACCCGGGCGGGTTAAACCCTACCACCTAGTAATATAAGAAGGGAGTCATATCCCTTAGTCGCCTTTTACGACATACACGGGGAGAGATGCAGTGGGGCTCTCCTTTTAAAGTACCGGCCCCACACGGTACATGATTTATCAATAACTACCAAAATTTTAGGAAATGATTCTGAAGTTCGGACAACTTTGACATTTGTAATATTTTTTTTTCCAAATTAAAAAATTGGTTGTCTGTAAAGTCGGTTTACGGACGATAGTTTTACGTGATAACGTCATAAAGTGGTTTCAATTTCTGCTGCCCTGGTACTTTAGAACCAGGAAGATAAATGTGTACAAGGCGACGCTTGGGCCGATTGTGCCTCTCTATCGCTTGTACGCGCTCTCGCTTGCACACGCAGGCTCAGATGGAACGTGACACTTTTTCGTGCGTGCAGCCGGTGTTCATCAATTTATAAGACGTGACGTTATTACGTCAAAAAGTGTACCATTTCCACAACTCATTAGTCGTTCATATTTCACCCCTTAAAACTTTGGTAGTTATTGCTGAATCGATCTGTATATGCTCGTAGATGCGCATGTTTTTAATTTCGACTGTGCACATTTATTTAGTATCCTCGGAAAGTTGATGTCTCTTCTAGATATGAATTTCTTCGTGTCGGATAATAACAATAGGGACAAAAGATGCAGTTCATAAGTTAATGCGTTCTGGTCGCTTTAATAAACAAGAGAGTTGGGGTGATAGCGGGGGTGCAGTGCGCGACATGTTTATTGACTCAATGTTTGATGCTAAAATGTCAGTTAGCGTTTATGTGATCAATGCTGAACATACACCTCTCAAATTTTCGTCCTGTCCCCCGGCCTTCAGCGGAACGGAACCTCTGATTGCCTTCAAAGACGTAGGTACATAATTTCGTCAGTCCATGTTTCCCATACTAAAATAATGTTTTATTATTTTTATTTATATTAAATGGATCGTTTTACTTAAAGGTTTAATTTTTTATTTTAAAATACCATCTAGATTTTCTTGTAGAAAAGAGGAAGAGAAGATTAATGAATTCATCGCTGCTATTGTTAATTTTTATTTTTTTTTGTATAATATAATATCATTTTATTTTTGGTTATACTGAGCTGATAAACACCAATTATTTTCATATCCTCTTCGTTGAAACTTTCGATTTGTATTTATACAATACTAAGGTATCTCTGTTTTCGTCTAGTATTATATAAAAATATATCAATGTCCGCCTGATTGTTCGTCCGTCTATCTGCATGTGTGTATGTTTGTATGTCTGTAATGGGTAAACTTGAAAATAGCTGCAAAATATTCGACATGGATAAATTCAACGTACGCTAACAGAGAATACGAAAATTATGTAACTACGAAAGAAAAACATGATTAATTAGTATGTTAAAAAATTACAATGAAGCATAAAATATATTACTCTTATTATGCACATTAAAAAAAACTTTGGCCAAAACCAACACTGTACAAAGGCCCAAACCTAATGTTATCATAATAGTGATACACATGATGTGGTCTATTGGGGACGTACAGTACAGGCAGACAAGCGAAAGTAACAAAGTTCCAGAATTTTCTTACAGATATCCAAAACTGACCAAATAATATCAGCCAGCAGTGTACATGCCGCAGCGATCGGCGCTCCCCTTCTAAGCATATTCGTATTATAATAAAAACTTACACGCTTTTTAACTTTAGCAGCTTTCCCTAGCGTCCCTTACCCTCCCTACACCCTCCGCGGTACCCTTTTGTACCCTAATAGAACAGACACCTATGCAGTATGCAAACATTGGTTTGTCATGCATCATCGTGATTTTGCATTTTATTTAAAAAAAGAATAAATCCTCGTCCAAGTTTTTTGGAACCTCAGCCATCGTTGGGTTTTGGCTGGACAATCTTCACCATCCCCGCCCAAGATTACCTTGGGAGAGAGGGTAGATGTTGTAGATGTTAGTGGTAGATGTTAGTCTTCAGTGGTGTGATTATTGTTTCCTAGTAATTCTTCCAAATAGCCGGTCATAAATTTCGTCATTATAAATAACCGTTAAAATTTTATTGGATGAAATCATTATGCTATTTGGTACATTTTTTTATAAATTAATTTTCATCCAGTAGGAGGGCATTTTACCTCCTGTCCCCCTATTGGTGTTACAGCAAAATTATATTGCATGTAGGTATACATGTATAGCAGGTTGTTGTTGTAGAATTTAAATTTTGATATCCTCTTTTAAATCCGAAATGTATTTGTCTATAGATTTGCCAACGATTCCTGTAGTTCCAATCAATATAAAAAAAAAATATATATACATATATATATATATATAAATCACGCTTTTATAGCAATGAGACGCAAAGCGCGCGAAATTCAAATTGGCACTGCGAACTTTTTTTATCCTGACAATCCTGCTCAGAAAATTCAGTCAACATAATGAATTTATTGTATTGTGTAATTACAAATTATTCAGACCACTGGAAGTGGGTGAAAGTTAATTTGAAACATTCCGTAAATTTTTTTTTGTGGAATATGACACGTTTGTCTACATCATCTGCAACATTCGTGATGTCAGACCATAACACCTTGGTGAACTAGGTGCTACGTCGGTGCTTCCCTTCATTTCGTGTCGGCTACACTGAACTGGACGGAAAACACGAACTATTTACATCGCCGTTTCGACCGACGTTTCATTCAGTGCAGTGGTACCAACCCGGGCGGGATAAACCCTACCACCTAGTAAGGTAAGAAGGGAAGGGACCTACAGTTTTACGTGGAATCCGAACCACGGTCACTGGTCTGCCTCCAACGGCCGGGCGGATCGGTCACCCATCCAAGTACTGGCCGCGCTCGACCGCACCACTGAGTTACCGAGGCTGACAAAACTGCTTTCCGCCGACGTACTAGATGTCGTCGTCCCACCTGGCGGGTGGTTATGAAACATATACGTACACCCCCCAGTGTATAGTCGAATTAATTTTTACATTATCACCTTACGTATATGTCAGTCAGTCAGCGTGTAAGCGTCCACTGCTGGACATACGCCTCTCCAATTTTCCTCCAGTCCTCCCGGCCTTCAGCGACGAACCACTGATTTCCGCCGGCGTACTTGATGTCGTCGTCCCACCTGGCGGGTGGTCTTCCCACACTCCGTTTTCCTGTCCACGGCCGCCAGTGTAGGACACGGTTACTCCAACGGTCATCGTCTCTTCGGCTAACGTGCCCAGCCCACTGCCACTTGAGCTTAGCCACCCGGTGTCCAATATCGACTACTTTGGTGCGTCGGCGGATTGCCTCGTTACGCACCATATCACGTAGCGATATACCCAGCATGGCTCGCTCCATTGCTCGCTGGGCAACTTTCAACCTTTGGACAACAGCGACCGTCAGAGTCCACGTTTCACATCCGTACGTCATAACCGGGAGGACACACTGGTCATATATACGGGTCTTTAAATTCTGCGGAAGGTCAGCCTTCAGGACGAATTTTAGTTTTCCGAAGGCAGCCCAACCCAGTTGAATTCGTCTCTCCACCTCCTTAAGCAGACCTTGTCTACCAAGCCGCAGAATTTGACCGAGGTATACGTACTCTTCAACCTGTTCGATCACTTCTCCGCCAATAACAATTTGTCCTCCCGTCATAACCTCGGTCGCCATGACCTTGGTTTTGTCCCGGTTCATCTTCAGACCAACCTTCATCGACGCTGTATAAAGGTCTTCCAGCATGATCTGAAGCTGATCTCGGGAATTGGACCGCACGTATATACGTATATACATATGTATAAATTACAGAAATGTAAAGAAATTTTACTTAAAACACGGAAACAATGTAGGTAACGACCCAACACGGGCGCCATCTTTGTTTACGAAGCGGGAAAATGAAAAAGACGACGCTGTTCCAAATTTAAATTCAGCTGCGAGCTTTGTCAGCGCGGCGCTGCTGGTTGATTCTGCACGGTTAGAATAACTGTTTTTGTTCCTTCATAGCTTCGTAGAATGCATGCAGTCTAAATTATTGAGGAACTTTAATTTTATACCGGCTTCATGACAAGAGGAGGGTTCTCAATTCGACCGGTATACATATTCATAAAAATTCATCACACCAATTAATCAAATTCCAAAATATATATTGAATTTTTTCGAGTGTATGTATGTTTGTTTACATATGTGTACGCATGTTTTAAATTTTTTTTTACTCTGTACGAGTACTTATTGTTTCTTTAATATAATATTTGCATAGTTTGTTTTGATTTTTGCTTCAGTACTTACATAGCACGTACGTCGCTTACATTTTTTACGATTTTTTCTCATTTAAATCAGTTTTGCCTTTCCAATAAAACATATTTTATCGCTTTTATCTAGAGGCCTTTACCTTTATTACCATTATTAAAACATTATGCACATTGTGGCTAACCCCATTTCCTAGGATTTAAGCAAAATAATGAATTTATTAATTTTTATTAACCCCGTAATATTTTCTCGGAGGGAGTAGAATAGCCCTGCACAACGGGGCGCATCGACGCCTGTCTCAGCCAGATTCAATTTACTTCGCTGCGTGAATCCGTGTGAACCGACCCTTATAGCTCCCGGCACCAACCAGTGTAAACACGCCTTTATTATTGTGCGGAAATAAGTAAGCTTGCGTAACGTATATGAGGATAGTGTTATAATTCGTGTATATTTCATTTTAGTACGTACCTTGGTTAATTTGATAGCGTAAATTTACGTACGTAAATGTAAAAATGTAAAGTTCTAACTACAAAGACTTATTAATTACTAGCTGTGACCACGGCTCCGCCCGCTCTCATATTTGACTTCACTGCTAACCTCATAAGCCATTTAGCGTGATAGTAAGTAGCCTATAGTTGATGGGAAGAATCAAGCTATCTGTAGAATTTTTTTTTATTAAAATCGGTTCAGTGGTTCTCGAGTTATAAGCGGACAGACAGACATACACTCAGACACTCAGACAGAAAGCAGACGTTGGATTTTATTATAGGTAAGGAAGTGTATCAGGTGTAAAGAGCCTTTGTCAAACTTTGACACGTTATTTGTATCAACTCAATAATGTCAGAACATTAAACATACTTTGTAAATAGTATAATTTGTCAATAAATAAGAAATAAATATACAAATATACTTGAAGTATCAAGTTGTCAATGGGTTAATATAATTTTATATTCAAGCGTTAACCAATTATGCAGTCAGGTAAGTAGTATTATACCATATAGTGTACCACTCAGATAACATAGTGCCAATTGAAGCGGACCAGTCTCCACAAACAGCACCCGTTCACGAGCATCACACCAGGGCCAGCCATCGCCTCCCTCAACCATATTTGAGGGTGAGAGGCGACCCGGACCAAGCGTCACTGTTACCCCAGGGACAACACGACAGTTTTAAGATTCCCATGCACATTTCACTACTTCTCCAAACATTCAAAGTTTAACTAACTGGAAAAAATATCTGTAAGGGATGATGAGTCCGCCTTTGCACCTCATGTATGTACCGTGTGGGGCCGGTACTTTAAAAGAATAGCCCCACTGCATCTCTACCCGTGTATGTCGTAAAAGGCGACTAAGGGATATGACTCCCTTCTTATATTACTAGGTGGTAGGGTTTAACCCACCCGGGTTGGTAACCACCGCACTGAATGAAAGGTCGGTCGAAACGGCTATGTAAACAGTTTGTGTTTTCCGTCCAGTTCAGTGTAGCCGGCACGACCGAAGGGAAGCACTGACGTGGCACCAAGTTCACCTGGTGTTATGGGCTGACATCACGGACGTTGTAGGTGATGTAGCCAACCGTGTCAGTTACCATAAAAAAAAAATGTATACCTATATCTTGATTGTTTCTTTAAAATTATTTTGGAGCAATAAAGCATTTTCTAACAATCTTTCTATAATTTTTTTTTTATGTAACCCGGTATGAGTTGCTGAGTCGGGGAGGCCAAAGCACATGCTCAGACCAGCCAATATCACCTCCGTGAAGGTAGATGCCATACCGGAGACTTCTCTGGATTGCTGGCTATACTGACCTAGAGGAAAACACAACCGAGGTTGCTATGCGGCCATCTTAAATTCAGTACGGTGGTACCAACCCAGTCGGCCACAATTTGAGCCTACCACCTAGTAAGGGGCAAGGGAAGGGACCTACAGTTTTACACCGGTTCCGAACTGTGAAGCAGCAGGTCTAGGTATGCACGTACATTTTTTCGTCAGAAAAAACTCATTGGTACAAGCCGACCGGATTTGAACCTCGAACCTCTCGCATGAGAGGCCGACGTTCAATTTACATTACACAGTTTGTACGATAGCCTAGACAAGTAGGTATGCATACATAGGGCACACTAAAAGTTTCCGGAATTGGCCACTTACATAAACAATATTTAAAAAGTAATTACAACATTTGAAAATAGAACTCTTTGGCTGTAGAATGCACTTTGTTTCATCTGACTGTCAATTGTTTTTCCATTGTGGCGCCATTTTAAAAATTGCGTGTCTACATTAACATAAATTTAACCCGGGAAAATTTTCGTAGTATGATTTTCTACGATTTTAAGTGTAATTTGACAGCTCATCAGAGCCTCGCTCGGCTTCAATCTGCTTTTGGCGATGAAGCACCATGCAAGACGACTATTTATTGCTGGTTTGCAGAATTCAAGCGCGGTCGTGTCAATCTCAGTGACGAATCTCGCGATGGTCGCCCGTTCACCGCTGTGACCAACAAAAACATCGATGCTGTGCGCCGTATGATCGAAACAGACAGGCATGTGACCTACCATGAGATTCGGGCATCCTTAGACATAGGCATGAGTCAAATACAATCAATCCTACACAAACATTTGGGTGTGAGAAAGCTGTGCTCGCGGTGGATGCCACACAATTTGACCGAGGCTCAAAAAACGCACCGCGTCACTTGGTGCAATGCCATGCTTACCAGATTCAACAAAGGCGCTTCAAATTTGGTGTGGGACATAGTAACAGGTGACGGCACCTTGTGACTTTTTTCTGTTCCCAAAAATTAAGAACCAATTACGCGGTCAACGATTTTCATCAGCAGAAGAGGCTGTCGAAGAATATGAAAAACACGTTTCTGAGGTCACCACGGAGGAGTGGCACGAAGTTTTCAAAATTGGTTTAATCGTATGAAAAAGTGCATTTACGCAAAGGGAGAATATTTTGAGAAACAATAAATTCATTTTTGACCTTTAATAGTATTTTATTCTTATTAATTCCGGAAACTTTTAGTGTGCCCCACGTATAATGTAGGCAGGAATATTACAGAATATTTGCCTCAAACTCGAATAGCCGCCGAAATTCAACAGTCGAACACAACGAAATACCAAATATCTCGAGCACAGATTGGGGAAATAGTGGCCGGACAACCGATCAAGCATCTAGCGTCACGCCTGTTTCCCGGTGGGGTAGGCAGAGACAACGGATCTCCACGTGTCACGATCCTGAAACACCTCTGCCGCCTCTTCCACTCTCATAATATTCTTCATACATGCTCGTCGGTTACGGGTAGTATGCTATGCACTTGACCCTTTTTGAGCAAATGCCCGATCTGGTCAAGGTAGACGACGACTTTCGTTAGTCTCCAGTTAGCCATTCATCCAACATGACCGAACCACCGAGACATACTTTTCTCAATCATTGTCACTATATCGTCTTTCAGACCACAACGCTCTCGCACTACACTATTTCTCATCTGCCTTATCGCTGCCTAATGTCCGGAATTAAACGTATGTCAGAGGATGTCGACATCTATGCGCGTTCTCATTGGCCGTAGATGTCGATATGCGATCGCTGAGTGGCGCATTTCTGCCATATGATTGGTAGGAACCGCAGAGCGCTCTTGGTGGCACATCTAGCAATAATGTTTCAGATCTATGTCCAAAATTCATGGCACATTGCAATGTTATAGTGTTCGACATTTAAACCCAGCGAGGCGCCAAATTTCGGATGAATTGCATCCTTTTGTTGGCACATCTGGGAAGGACTCAGCGCCGAGCCGTTCTTGACTTATAAGCAAACATATACATTCATACCTGCAAGCAAACATACACACGGAATGCAGACGTTGAATTTTATATTATGGTTAATGGTATGGATGAGATACGGAAGAGAAGATGAGAAGAAGATAAGATTACAGATAGGGAAGAGAAGCAGATAATACAGACAGACAGAGGAGATAGAGAAAACTGTAACTAGATCTGTAACTATATATGTAACTAGGCCTGTAACTATATCTGTAATTAGGTCTGTAACTATATCTGTAACTAGATCTGTAACTATATCTGTAACTATATCTGTAACTAGATCTATAACTACATCTGTAACTAAATCTGTAACTAGATCTGTAACTATATCTGTAACTAGGTCTGTAACTATATCTGTAACCAGGTCTGTAACTATATCTGTAATTAGGTCTGGAACTTTATATGTAACTAGATCTGTAACTATATCTGTAACTAAATCTGTAACTATATCTGTAACTAAATCTGTAACTAGATCTGCAACTATATCTGTAACTAGATCTGTAACTATACCTGTAATTAGGTCTGTCACTATATCTGTAACTAGATCTGTAACTATATCTGTAACTAAATCTGTAACTATATATGTCCTAACAGGATTAACAAAGAGTTAATGTTTTTATGACTTTTCGCTAGTTTTAGAGGTCGAAGGCTATACTAGAAGCACAATATTGCAGAGTTGCAACTCCACGGCTTCCGTCCAAAGCGGTTATTATTACTACCCGCCTCCGCTTTCATCCCCCGCCTCCACCCCCTCCGCCTCCTCCAGCACACGCAACTACCCCACCCCCCGTACCGACCGACCGCATACCGCGGGCGGAGGCATTGAGACTAGCGCGAATAGGTAGTTAATAGTACAATACAAATAATATATTATTTTGATATAATATATCTATACATGCACTAGCTTTTGCCCGCGGCTTCGCTCGCGGTAGACTCGGTTTAATAGCAAATCCGATTTAAATGCAAATATTATAATAAACGATCGCTTCTCTTATGTTCTCTCTCTCTCTCCCGTCCATACTATACTTTCTTTGATACTGCTCAGCCCTAAGGCAATTAAGCGTGATGGTATACAGGCTATAGTGAGACTCAAGAACTACTCTTTCCATTGGTGCAAACCGCATTAATATCTGTTCAGCGCTCCCGGAGTTTACTTCAAACATAGCCAGCGCGAGATTGTATACTTTTGCCATAGCGCCAATTTAGAGTTATTTTTTTAAATTCAAAGTAGGATTTTCTAATGTTTCGAATGTGTCGTCTTACCTTGTCGTATTTGTTTGTAAATATTGTTCAGTTCAGGCCAAGACTCAAAAATCCTCATGCACTCTGAAAGTTGACTCTGAGACCAAGTAAATAATTCAAATCGTCAAGAAGTTGTTTTATTCACTAGAAGAACCCAAAGAAAATACCGACCAGCGCAGCGGTGCAATATAGCCAGACGTTCCCTTTTATAAGTGATAGAGAGTAGAGATAGAGATAGTGATATGTAATATTGATGTGCAGTTCGCGGCAGCGAATATAATGCGTGTCGAACTTTAGAAAAAGACATACATACATACATACATATCACACACGCTGAATCCCGACAATCGGGGTAAGCAGAGTAATCGGTGTTGTGCTGCAAGAACTCTGGTAAATTACAGCACAACACCGACCACCACGTTTCGCAAAGTATTCGAACAAGATTAAATCAAATCAAGCAGCAAGCAAGGCACGAAGACCCACCTGCTGCACGACTCGGTGGAAGTACCGTGCCAAGGTGAGAGGTGGCGAGCCTGTCGCCCTTTAGCACGGCATCTTGTCCTTATCCCTTAGTCGCCTTTTACGACATGCATGGGGAGAGAAACAGTGGGGATATTCTTTTTAAGTACCGGCCCCACACGGTACTCCGAAAAAAAGACAATCCGATGTTTATTTTATGGAAACTGACACGGTTGGGTACATCACCTACAAACCTCCGTGATGTCAGCAAATAACACCGGATGAACTTGGTGCCACATCAGTGCCTCCCTTCATTTCATGTCTGGAGTGGACACACTGAACTGGACGGAAAACACGAACTATTTACATAGCCGTTTCGACCGACGTTTCGCTCAGTGCGGTGGTACCAACCCGGCCGGGATAAACCCTACCACCTAGTAAGGTAAGAAGCGAAGGGACCTACAGATTTACCTAATATTACCGTGTAGCGTGTGCGGCCGGTACTTAAAAAGAATAGCCCCACTGCATGTCTCCTCGTGCATGTAGTAAAAGGCGACTAAGGATAACGACGAGATGCCGTGCAAAAGGGCGACAAGCTAGCCACCTCTCACTTTGGCACGGTCTTTCCACCTAGTCATGCAGCAGGTGGGCAACCGTGCCTTTCTTGCTGCTTGATAGTTATCTTGTCCGAATACTTTGCTAAACGTGGTGGTTTCGTATATTTGGGAAATCAACAGCAGTTTTACAATAGGTGATGATTTTGCACATTTAGGTTGAAGCCAATTATCGATTTCCACTGAATAAATTTTTAGGTTTCCGTATCCCATACGGAAGCCCGTACTAAGCCTACGCCGTCTGTCGGTCTGTCTGTCCGTCCTTCTGTCTGTCTGTCCGTCCGTCCGTCCGTCCGTCTGTATCTCTTGAACTGTAATAGGTAGCCCGTTGAAATTTTCACAGAATATGTGTTATAATGGCGGCACAAGAAACATGTTTTTTTTTTCAATGTTTTTTTTTTGTGGTGCGGAAACCTCGGTGCGCGATTCCGACTCGCACTTAGCCGGTTTTTTTTAATTTGGTAAGTTATGACATGAAGATTATTATTTTCCTACTCTGTGTTGCTCTTGCCGACTTAAAGCACACCCCACCGCCCCGTTCCCTTCCCCCGTCACCCATCCTACACCCGCGTTACCTCTCTACATGCCATACTGTCTACCTCTACCTCCACCTGGCGAGCGCCATGAAACAAGGAATTTGTAAAACTATTTTGTTTTAGACAATTTTATTTGGCTATTTCTTTGTGTAATCAGGAATGGGTGACCGAGTCAGAGAGCCCAGAGCACATGCTCCGACAAGCCAATATCACCTCCGAGAAAGGAGATGCCATACCGGAGACTTCCCTGCATTGCTGGCTATACTGGACTAGAGGAGAACACAGCCAACCAACGACGCCCATGGACATTTGCATGCGGGGGTGTTTAGAATGCCATGCCGGCCTGACAGGTGCCCATTCACGCACCTCTTGAAGGACCCGAGACTGTACTTGGGGAGAAATATATGAAATTGAATTGAATTGAGAATTCTTAAAGTGTATGAAAATGCGTTCTGTATGACGATTGTGCAACGACATTCATTGCGTAATGCATATAATGTTTACTTTGTACCGTGTGGGGTCGGTACTTAAAAAGAATAGCCCCACTGCATCTCTCCCCGTCGCATGTCGTAAAAGTCGACTAAGGGATAAGAAAATTCGTCAGCCTCGGTAGCTCAGTGGCGCGGTTGGTTAGTCAACTGTTATTAAGCAACGCTGAGCGCGGTCAGTGATTGGATGGGTGACCGCTCGACCGTTGGAGGCTGACCGTGGTTCGGATTCCACGTTAAACTGTAGGTCCCTTCCCTTGTTACCTTACTAGGTGGTAGGGTTTATCCCGGCCGGGTTGGTACCACCGCACTGAACGAAACGTCGGTCGAAACGGCTATGTAAATAGTTCGTGTTTTCCGTCCAGTTTAGTGTAGCCGACATGAAATGAAGGGAAGCACTGACATGGCACCTAGTTCACCCTGTGTTATGGGCTGACATCACGGATGTTGTAGGTGATGTAGCCAACCGTGTCAGGTTCCATAAAAAAAAAAAAAAAAAATAAAATATACAATTAGCAGAAGTGACTTAAGTCACCATAATAATTGATTTATTCATTTAGACTTAAGAGTCTGTAATATCTCACATTGCTTCATTTATCGCATGATCCTCTTTAATTTTATTTTTTTTTTTTTTTTTTTTATGGAACCTGACACGGTTGGCTACATCACCTACAACATCGGTGATGTCAGCCCATAACACAGGGTGAACTAGGTGCCATGTCAGTGCTTCCCTTCATTTCATGTCGGCTACACTAAACTGGACGGAAAACACGAACTATTTACATAGCCGTTTCGACCGACGTTTCGTTCAGTGCGGTGGTACCAACCCGGCCGGGATAAACCCTACCACCTAGTAAGGTAAGAAGGGAAGGGGCCTACAGTTTAACGTGGAATCCGAACCACGGTCAGCCTCCAACGGTCGAGCGGTCACCCATCCAATCACTGACCGCGCTCAGCGTTGCTTAATAACAGTTGACTAACCAACCGCGCCACTGAGCTACCGAGGCTGACGAATTTTCTTATTCCTTAGTCGACTTTTACGACATGCAACGGGGAGAGATGCAGTGGGGCTATTCTTTTTAAGTACCGACCCCACACGGTACATGTTATATGAACAATACTGCAATAATCACTACTAATGCTACGAGTATTATGTAAGTAATGTATTATGTTTGGCGAAAACATCATTCCATAACATTTTATTGATTAGAAAAAAAAATCTAATTTACATCCAAAACGGAAATAAAACAGTTAATATGTAATAAATACTTAAAATTATTTAATTAAACTTTGTTTAATAACTGAGCTCAATATAAAGCAGGTTATATGTTTTTTACATTTCAAAATTTTTATAAAATTATTTGTAACGTTTATTTACAATTTATAAATTAAAACTATTAAATAAACTTAAACTACCTATCAAATTTAATTTGAAGACAAATATAACTAATTAAAAAACTATAACTAAAAACCACTAAAAACTAACTTATAAATTATATATTTCCTCAAGGGGCGTCGTCCCCGGGATAGTAGCCAGGATGGCGGCCGCGTTTGCGCCGGCGCCGCTCCGCCGCGCTCTATAAATCCTGGAGAACTGAAGTAATTTACAAAACTTATAGCCACCCGCAACGCAAATCTGTTTCAAGTGGTACCAGTGAAGTTTTACGCGAAATTTCTATCATCTGCCAAGCAACCCAACACAAAATCCCAGGAGCCAATCGGATGCGGTGCCGCTACCGCAGACATCATTCCAGCAGGTCAGTGGCGCCATCGTCCATGTTACGAATAATTACCTAAACCAATAGTGTCTAACTGGTTTCGCCTTAAGAGCTACTTATATTTCTGTCGAGCCCAGCGGGCACCTTCAAAGGGACAGTACCTATTTATGACGTTTACCTATACATTTTATTAGCATTTTTAGACAAATTTACAAAATCTGCTATATAATCCATATGACAGCATGATTAGGCAATTTTTAACATGTTCAAGAGTATTTATAAATTAATTTTTATCAATGTTTTTAACCCCCAACGAAAAAAACGGAGGGTGTTATAAGTTTGACGTGTTTGTGTGTGTGTATGGGTGTGTCTGTCTGTGGCATCGTAGCTCCCAAACGGATGGACCGATTTGGATGCGGTTTTTTTATTAGGAAGTTTGTTTAATCGGGATGGTTCTTAGCTATGTTTGTAATCAAGTAATTAAGTAATAAAAAAAAATTTTTCTTGAAAAGTGGACCGATTTGCCTGTGGTTTCTTAAAAAAGCTTGAAATAAAAGTTAAATTACAAATTGAAAAAAAACCGCCGACCCTTAAAAAGTAAAAAATAATTTCCATTTACTTACTTAATGGAGTCGGGGGAACGCTAAGTCAATAAAATATAAAAACTCAGAGCAGTGCGGTATTTACTCAGCGGTCCCCCGACTCCTTTAAGTAAGTAAATGGAAATTATTATTTTTTTACTTTTTTAATTCGTGGTATTATTTCAATGTTTATATTTATTACAACGTCTGCCATGCGGGCGCCTAAAAATAAGTCCGTGTGCTGCCGGGGTCACGGGGAGCTGTGCTTATTCGTACTTCCATCCATGGTTAGAATACCATACCACACAAAATAGTCCACAATACCTCGCAGCCCGTAGGTACCTACTCATTGTGTGGCATAGCTATGTATATACTCTGTATACATACCTAATCGTTTACATACCTTAATACACACATATACATACCGCACGCCAATCGGTGTTGTGCTGCAAGGACTCTTTTAAATTACACCAGAACACCGACCGCCACGTTTAGCAAAGTATTCGGACAAGATAACTATCAAGCAGCAAGTAGGCACGAAGACCCACCTGCTGCATGACTCGGTGGAAGGATCGTGCCAAGGTGAGAGGTGGCTACCCTGTCGCCCTTTAGCGCGGCATCTTGTCCTTATTCCTTAGTTGCCTTTTACGACATGAACGGACAGATATGCAATGGGGCTATTATTTTTAAGTAATGGCTTTTCACGCCATTCTTCATGGTTTTCCATGCTATTCTCCATAGCTTTCCACTCTATTCTCCATAGTTTTCCACGCCCTTCTCCATGGTTTTCCACGCCATTCTACATGGTGTTCCACGCCATTCTCCATAATTTTCCACGTCATTCTCCATGATTTTCCACGCTATTCTATCACGCCATTCTCCATAATTTTCCACGCTATTCGCCTTGGTTTTCTACGCCATTCTCCATGGTTTTCCACGCCATTATCCATGGTTTTCCACGTTATTTTCCATGGTTTTACACGCCATTCTCCATGGTCTTCCACGCCATTCTCCATGGTTTTCCACGCCATTCTCCATAATTTTCCACGCCATTTTTCATGGTTTTACACGCCATTCTCCATGGTCTTCCACGCCATTCTCCATGGTTTTCCACGCCATTCTCCATAATTTTCCACGCCATTTTCCATGGTTTTCCACCCTATTCTCAATAGTTTTCCAAGTCATTTTCTATGGTTTTTGTTAGACCGCCCCTTAGAGAAATGTTAAGCAGCCTACAACCTTTTCGAGATAAGCCCGATTCCATCAGTGAAACTGTATGCAAATCGTTTCTGTCGTTTTCGAGATTACTCGCGTTACAGACAGACTGCTTGACCGTTCGGACCCGGTTTATCTGTTTAGGTTCTTTCCCTTGCCCCTCAGTAGGTGGTAGGCTCAAATTGTAGCCGTCTGGGTCGGTACCACCTTATTGAATGTAAGGTGGCCGCATAGCAGCCTCAGTTGTGTTCTCCTCTACGCCAGTACAGCCAGCAACCAAAGGGAAGTCTCCAGTATGGCACCTACCTTATCGGAGGTGGTATTGGCTTGTCGGAGCATGTACTCTGACCCTTTTAACTAGGCGACCCTTACTGGGTTACGTGAAAAACAGAAGAAAAGGGGTGAACCTAGAGAAGATGATGGTCTACCGACGCACCCTAGGAAACTTAAGAGAATAAAAATGTACATACCACACACGCTGTATCCCAACAATCAGGCTAAGCAGAGTAATCGGTATTGTGCTAAAAGGACCCTGGAAAATTGCAACACAGCATCTACCACCACATTTAGCAAAGAATTTGACAAGATAACTATCAAGCAGCAAGTAAGGCGCGAAGACGCACCTGCTGCACGACTCGCGGGAAGGACCGTGCCAAGGTGGGAGGTGGCTAGCCTATCGCCCTTTAGCACGGCACCTCGTCCTTATCCCTTAGTCGCCTTTTACGACATGCCCGGGAAGAGACGCAGTGGGGCTATTCCTTTTAAGTGCCGGCCCTCACACAGTACAAAAATCTCTACTAAATAAATTATCCAAAAAAGTTCTCACACAGAAACAGTCACAGATAGAATCAAATAAGCTCTAGTGAAGGAAGACACCTCCCTAACTACGCCTTAGCGGCAAGTCTCGTTCGCTGTCTTATTAATTCTTTATACCTCAACAAGACCTACTCATCCGTGTTGGCTTGTGCCGTTGTGCGATAGCGCGGGGGAACCTTGCAATAGGTTGAAAATGATTTGACGTGGAATCACGTCAAATCATTTTCTACACAATAAACATTACACAAACAAATTTGTTTTCATACAAATGTGTATGGCCACGGCCCAATGTTTCGATGTTTCTGTGTAGTGGTCTTTTACGATACCTAAATAATGTTTCGAAAAAAAAAATATTCGCAGGAGACGCGGCTTAAAAGTAAGGCACATACATACATACATACATAACACACGCTGTATCCCGACAATCAGGGTAAGCAGAGTAGTCGGTGTTGTGCTATAAGGACTCTGGTAAATTACAGCACAACACCGACCACCACGTTTAGCACAGTATACGGACAAGACAACTATCAAGCAGCAAGTAAGACACGAAGAACCCACCTGCTGCATGACTAGGTGGAAGGACTGCGCCAAGGTGAGAAGTGGCTGGCCTGTCGCCCTTTAGCGCAGTATCTTGTCCTTATCCCTTAGTCGCCTCTTACGACATGCACGGGGAGAGATGCAGTGGGGCTATTCTTTTTAAGTACCGGCCCCACACGGTAAGTAAGTAAGTAAGGCACATACACGCAAAATGGGGAAGGTGGTGCAAATACAATTTATAATAATAATGATTATTATTTTCAGGCATCAAAATTAGAATTTTTTTTTCAATTTCGTTTCAAGAGTAACAATGACAACCAGATTTTTAAATATTTTTTCACATTAATTGTTTATTAAAGAGAACATACACACGAGTACCTGCATTCTCCACGTGCCACAATGATTCCATGTTTGAAGAACACCGGCAGGAGTGAAAAGCAACGAAGAACAACGCCCAGAATTTTTTTTAACATCTCATAAACGTCATTGTCATAAATTTGATCCTTCTGTCATGAATAGTGCAGTATGCAGTCTTTGGATGATGATGAGTCAAGGAGTAATTAGTGATGGTAGGTGATGATGACAGCACATACGTACCGCGTGGGGCCGGTATTTTAAAATAATAGTCCCACTGCATCTCTACCCGTGTATGTCGTAAAAGGCGACTAAGGGATATGACTTCCTTCTTATATTACTTGGTGGTAGGGTTTAACCCGCCCGGGTCGGTGCCACCGCACCGAATGAAAGGTCGGTGGAAACAGATATGTAAATAGTTTGTGTTTTCCGTCCAGTTCAGTGTAGCCGGTCCATAAAAAAAAGCATGCGTGTCTAGACAGTGGCAAACATTTGTGTAAAGTAGACTAAGTGAACATTGAAAAAAATTCCAGTGTAGTTTCTTGTCAGTTCTTCTTCGCTGTCATAGATAATCGAACTGGCGGAATGTTACAATATGAAATAAGACAAATCTGAGCACAGTGATGATAAATAAACAATAAACAACGATTATTCTTGTTCGCCAGCATCAGTGCGGTCGGTCGACTGTCGGTCGGGTCATAAGCACACCTAGTGGATGGATGGGTCTCGACCGTTGGAGGCTGACCGTGGATCGCATTCCACGTAAAACTGTAGTTCCCTACCCTTCTCACCTTACTAGGTGGTAGGGTTTAACCCCCCCGGGGAAAACCGCACTGAATGAAAGGTCACTTGAAACGTCTATGTAAAAAGTTCGTGCTTTCCATCCAGTTAAGTGCAGCCGGCACGACCGAAGGGAAGCACTGACATGGCACCTAGTTCACCAAGGTGTTATGGCGCTGACATCACGGATGTAGTAGGTGATGTAGCCAAGCGTGTCAGTTTCCATAAAAAAAATGTTATCAAACTCAAAAAATGCTCGAAAATCAAAATATTGCTGAAAATCAAAACTATTGCCAAAATATTATTGAAAATCAAAACTATTGCCAAAAAATTACTGAAAATCAAAACTATTGCCAAAACGACGAGAGTGACAGTCGACCTAGCGCCCTCGTCCCGCCGGCTCCGGCTCGCCGTGGAAGTTGCTCGTAATTGCATTAGTTTTAAGTAAAGACGCATTAGTTGCTAATCTTCTGTGAGTGAAATTAATTCCGTCTAGTATAAACGCACCTTAAGTGCTATTGTAGGCCCGGCTCGCTCGGTTCGCTCACTTTGTAGGCCTGAATGGACGAAATTTGCTCGTCGCTTCAAGTGAATGTCGGCGTGAGTGAACACACCTAATATATACTTACCTATATTGATGATTGAGTATTTTACGATTAAGTACTAAGATAAGTTTTAATGTGTCTTTATTTCAACCAATATAAATGTATGTTAATTAAGAATAGCCCCACTGCATCTCTCCCCGTGTATGTCGTAAAAGGCGACGAAGGGATATGACTCCCTTCTGATATCACTAGGTGGTAGGGTTTAACCCGCCCGGGTTGGTACCACCGCACTGAATGAAAGGTCGGTCGAAACGGCTATGTAAATAGTTTGTGTTTTCCGTCCAGTTCAGTGTAGCCGGCACGACCGAAGGGAAGCACTGACGTGGCACCAAGTTCACCCGGTGTTATGGGCTGACATCACGGATGTTGTAGGTGATGTAGCCAACCGTGTCAGTTTCCAAAAAAAAAAAAAAAGAAGGTTAGAAATTTAATACAATATAATATATTATAAATAGTTTTTTAAACAATAAATAAACAGTATTTTAAACAGATAAAACGCTATAACCACTGCGTTTTATCTGTTTAACATACTCTTTGTCTCTTTGAAAAATACTAACAAAATTTTAATGGGTGATTAAGGAACTCAAATTTTTTTTTTCTACTTTAATAAATAGGGCTTTAGCCGACTGTCGGCTATGTCAGCCCCATCGTAACTGCTAAACAAACAACATTTACTTTTATAAGTCTCACACCACACGCCGTATCCCGACAATCGGGGTAAGCAGGCTATTCGGTGTTGTGCTGCAAGTATTCTGGTAAATTGCAGCACAACACCGACCACCACGTTTAACAAAGTAATCTTAAGTAAAGTATGTAAGTCTTATTCTTCGGTAGAAAATAAGCCAGCGACGTCTTCTAGCCCCACCCGTCTGTTTATTTTCCTACGTGTGCCCTGGATTCTCGTTGAAACTGCAACTTAATAGTTGATTATTATGTTGTACACCATTTCCGCAGATGTGGCGCCGAACCTACTATAAAGTGTCTAACGAAGCCCATGGACATTCGGTCGCATGCGGGGGTTGCGAATGCCATGCCGGTCTGAAAGTTGCCTATTCACGCCTCTCTGTTCATGTAAGTTTATTTAATAATATATTACATAAGCTTTTTAAAGTATTTATGTAGTATGCGTTTGCATGGTTCATCAGTTAGTTTACCAAGGTGTTATGGGATGACATCACGGGTGTTGTAGGTAATGTAGCCAGCCATATCAGTTTCCATTTAAAAAAAATATTAAAATCTTATTGGCAAGTAAATCTTATTGTACTGTGTGGGGCCGGTACTTTAAAAGAATAGCCCCACTGCATCTCTCCCCGTGTATGTCGTAAAAGGCGACTAAGGGATATGACTCCCTTCTTATATTACTATCAAAATCAAATCAAAAAACGTTTATTGCACATAAAAGCGTACAGAAGGTAGTACTTAATGCCTATGGAATTTTCCGCCAGCCTACCCTTTTTAAAATATAAAAACCAGGGTAGGTGCAACAAAACATAGTCTTAGCTTAGATAATAGAAAAATAGAAAACAAAGATTTATTATTACTAGGTGGTAGGGTTTAATTTATATTATATTTATAATTTATCTAAGAAGTTTATGTAATTTATTTATCGAGTATCTATTGTTAGTACATAATACATATATAAGTATATGTTTATGTATTCTTATTTAGGATGTTAATATGCCCTATATTTAAGTAATATATTTTCTTTATGTAATTTACTTACTGTAACTGTATATATTATGCCTGACGTCTGCTTGTATACTTTTATTAATTAACTTTCGTTAGTATTAAGTTTCTTTCATTTTTCTTCTTTTGTTGCTACCTTTATATTATGTTTTCAATTAAGAAGGTTGACTGGCAGAGATTGCCATAGGTAATAAGTCCGCCTTTTGTAAAATTTATATTGAAGTAAGTACAATAAAGGATATTCTATTCTATTCTATTCTATTTAACCCGCCCGGGTTGGTACCACCGCACTGAATGAAAGGTCGGTCGAAACGGCTATGTAAATAGTTTGTGCTTTTCGTCCAGTTCAGTGTAGCCGGCACGACCGAAGGGAAGCACTGACGGGGCACCAAGTTCACCCGGTGTTATGGGCTGACATCACGGATGTTGTAGGTGATGTAGCCAACCGTGTCAGTTTCCATAAAAAAATTAAAAAAAAAGTACAAAATAGTTATCAAACCCCGGTCCGACGAAGTAACCACTACGCCACTACTAGGGCGTAAAGCTAACTAAGCGTAATAACTGCTTAAGCAAATCCTCCCTTTATTTGACATGTAGCTTGTAATGCAATTTGACGGTTGTTGACAGGTGGCCACGTGTCTGAGACAATAAATACCTGCTTCGTGTGAGGCCACCCTTATTGAGTGATCGCGGCGCGTGTGCGCGCGCCTTTATGTTATTCAATTGTTTGATGTTAGGGGTTGATTTAATGATAAATGATGTCGTTTTTAAATTGATAATTTCACCTTTATCTGTAGGTATGTATCTATACAATACAACGTGACAGTGGCTCACTTGATTTACATACATACACCTACATAATACCATACGCTGTATCTCGCAGAGTAATCGGTGTTGTGCTGCAAGCACTCTTGTAAATTACAGTACAACACCGACCACGTTTAGGACAAGTGTTAGGACAAGATAAATACCTTATAAAGCAGCAAGTGAGGCACGAAGACCTACCTCCTGCATGACTCGGTGGAAGGACCGTGCCAAGGCTAGGCGGCTATTCTGTCGCCCTTTAGCACGGCGCCTTGTTCTTATTCCTTAATCGCCTTTTACGACATGCACGGAGAGAGATGCAGTGGCGCTATTCAAGTATCGGCCCCACACAGCACTTTCAAAACACACAACGCAATTTTTATTTATGGTAGATTACCTATGTTGTACACCAGTCCCGCTGATTAATGTACATAATATGTAAAGCTATTAAATATTATATACAGGGTGTCCCAAAACTCAACTTCAAGCGGGAACCAGGGAGTTGGCCAGTTTATGACTACCCAGATAAAAATAAGAAAAAAAAAAATCGGAGTCATTTGTTTTTTATATGAGTATTTTTTGAAAAACGTTGAAAATTTACATTTTTAGGTAGGTAGGTACTAGGACTTCAAATTTGCAAATATAATTGTTAAAAAAAATATCGGTAGCCTAAATAACTCTGCTATTGATCAGTATCCCAAACAAAACCAGAATGCCTGTAGTTTTACCAAAAACAATATTCAGTTCAACTTTTTTCTAAAAAAAGAAATGACTCCGATTTTTTTTTTCTAATTTTTCCCTGGTATGGGTAGTCTTTAAACTGGCCTACTCCCTGGTTCCCGCTTGACGTTGAGTTTTGGGACACGAGTATTCGCTTGTAGTTTATCATATTTATTTAAAACAAGCTGTGCCCGCGGCTCCGCCCGCTCCCATATTTCACTTCACTGCTAACCTCATAAGCTATTTAGCGTGATAATAAGTAGCCTATAGTTGATGGGAAGAATCAAGCTATCCGTAGAATTTTGCTTTATTAAAATCGGTTCAGTGGTTCTCGAGTTATAAGCGGACAGACAGACATACACTCAGACACTCAGACACTCAGACAGAAAGCAGACGTTGGATTTTATTATAGGTATTATATTATATTATTATAGGTAAGGATAAGGATGTAAAACATTGCCACAACATATTCTTGTTCGCCTGCATGTACTTCTCCCACATAAAAAAGGTTAGTTAAAATGGTATAGTGGAATGGTTAGGTAATGGCATTAAGCTCGCCTATAGTACCTAATTTGTACGATGTTAATATTTTATCAAAAATGTACAAAATCGTAGAAATTATAAATTTATAAGAATACTTCTTCCATAGCGATGACTCACTAAGTGCGAGGTACATATTCTCAAAATACATGCACGCAATAGCTAAACCATCAGTCAGATACTTCAGAAAGTATTCAGACATGAACGCAGACTGCCGCCCTTCATTCTGCGTAGGGCGGGCGCTGCTGCACAGTGGGGGAAAAGTCTATTTTGTGAGTAAAATTATGTTACTTTCGAAATATTAGGGAAATATTTATGAGTCTTCGTACACATGCAGAGAAAAATTGATATTTTAAAAATGAATTATCATTCATCTCAGAATCATTCAAGATTTCAATTTTATTTTGCGGTATAAACCCACGGTCCTTGAAGCCAAAACATTCTTGAAGAGGCTTGTCTCTCTGCCTGTGGACGCAACTGGCGTCGAGCAATCAAGTTCCTACTTCATTCAATGGATAAGCCTTCCAGCGGGGTAATACCTCAAGTATTTTGGGAACCCTTGAAAGCACCCCTTTTGATAGTTATTTTAATGTTTGTTAGGTAGTTTTTAGTTATTTGAAGGTATTATTTCTTTATCAAACATTTCATGTATGTACCTAATACAATTATAGGAATGGTAGAATCATATATTGAAATATATGTTTTAATAACTAAAAACTACTTGACTTGATGACCACCTTGAGAGGCTTTCGCTAAGTGGTTGGGTCAAGGGTCAGATCCAGAAGGCAGCCCTGCTCAACACTGCGCGCATAGTCCGGAGGTTTCTCTCTTTGGGACCCGACCATCCGTAGCCTGGATTCGCCCCGCCGCCGGTAGTGGAACTCCATTTGTTTTTATATATATCAATTTTAGATTTTAATTTTTATTATATAAAATTGTTAAATTGTTATAAAAAGAAAATTTGTAAATAAAGATATAAAATAATAATACATGTGTGGTATAATATCCTGTTCATTTAATGTTTCTATCAACATTTTCAAGAAAACAAACAGCCGCTTTTCCCACTGTGCGGCGGGCGTGGAGGGCGGCGGCGGCGCGCTGGGCGGACTCGGGCGGGGGCGGCAGTCTCTAATTACGTTTCATTGTCGAAATCTCTAGCGCCCTTCATCCCTGCACCCGCCCTGCTTTAATAATAACATTCCTGTTACACCCCTTGTCTGGGAGGCTTTCGGGGCGTTATGGGGTGGTAAATTTATGGAATGTTATATTGATGTGAATGAAAAAATTACGTGGAAAATTTGGACATTTTTGAAAAATTGTGTTTTGTCTGCGCTTCTGCCGTGCAGTGCCGTGGCAACTGCCACGGCTTGCCGTGTCGTTATGCCGTTTTATTGACATTGAGCTGTGTGAAAAATATATTTTTATTCCACTTTTTATAATGCTTTATAGTGCGAAGAGAGCGGCGTTCACACCGGCTCCTTCATTCCAAGGCACGTCGCTTAAATTAAGCGAACATCTCGGGGTCCTCGGAGTCGAACTATCGCACGACTTAAACTTTCGTCGCCATATCGAGGGGAAGGCCAAGCTGGCTTCTAAAAAGCTGGGCGTACTCAATAAGGTGCGACGGTACTTCACGCCGGACCAAAGGCTGCTTTTGTATAAATCGCAGATCAGGTCCTGTTTGGAGTACTGCTCGCACCTGTGGGATGGCTCTGCCAAATACCAGCTTGCGCCTCTGGACTCGATCCAGCGTCGAGCCGTGCGACTAGTGGGTGACCCCGAAGTGTCCCGCGATCTAGAACCACTGCAACACCGTAGGGATGTCGGCTCCCTAAGTGTGTTCTATCGCTTATTCCATGGGGAGTGCTCGGAGGAGCTGTTTAATGCAATCCCGCCGTCCCCTTTCCACCTCCGCACCACACGCACTGGGCAGGGATTGCATCCCTATACGCTGGACTTACCGCGGATGCGTACTAATCGATTCTGCAGATATTTCCTCTACAGAACCGGTAAACTCTGGAACGCTCTCCCTGCTCATATATTTCCCCCCAAGTACAGTCTCGGGTCCTTCAAGAGGGGCGTGAATGGGCACCTGTCAGGCCGGCATGGCATTCGCAACCCCCGCATACGACCGAATGTCCATGGGCGTCGTTAGACACCTTATGGGTGGCTCGGCGCCATATGTCGCGCTTTCAATAAAAAAAAATAAAAAAATGCTTTATTTACAGAAAGCTTGCCTGAATACAATTTACATAATATGTATTTACTGGTAGTGAAATCAATTTGTTTAAAATGAAATAATACCTAAAGTAATTTTTTAAATTTATAAATAGTAATTTATACGTTTAATTAACTAGTACGTATTTATATGTAGTGTATATATATGTAGTTTATCATAGTTATTTTCCTTAATTATATAATATTTTACATTCCAACACTCATGAGTTTTGTTACTACCTACTATATATTTCACAACATACGACTCTCAAACATCCAAAGGTTGACTGGGAGAAATCCCCGTAAGGGATAAGTCCGCCTTTGCCCCTCATGTAAATTACTGATCGTTTGTTTCTGTAAAATGTTTTTTGAAGCAATACAGTATTTCTATCTATCTATCTATCTATAACCTAATTGTTGTTAAAGAAAATAAAAACTTGCATAACTATAAACGACACATCACTATTTAGGCTGGGGATCGACGGGAGTGCTCCGATGACAAGGTGTCGCTATACTGACCCTCTGTTTGAGGTAGGAATCTCTCCGAACGAGGGTCGCCTGAAATAATTTTAAATTTTGTTCATAAAACGTGCAGTAGGTTTTTTCTTTCTTTTAAATTGTCTACTGAAAAAGTAAAAAATTCATATGATTTTGTAATTTCGAAATTATGTTTTTTTTCCATAACACCGGGTGAACTTGGTGCCACGTCAGTGCTCCCTTCGGTCGTGCCGGCTACACTGAACTGGACGGAAAACACAAACTATTTACATAGCCGTTTCGACCGACCTTTCATTCAGTGCGGTGGTACCAACCCGGGCGGGTTAAACCCTACCACCTAGTAATATAAGAAGGGAGTCATACCCCTTAGTCGCCTTTTACGACATACACGGGGAGAGATGCAGTGGGGCTATTCTTTTAAAGTACCGGCCCCACACGGTACTAACTGTGCTTTACTTACCCAATTTCGGAAATTTGTCTCGAATTGCATGTAGGTCTAATGACTTTATAGCACATACACCCACTGCATCTCTCCCCGTGCATGTCGTAAAAGGCGACTAAGGGATGTGACTGCCTTCTTATATAACTAGGTGGTAGGGTTTAACCCGCCCGGGTTGGTACCACCGCACTGAATGAAAGGTCGGTCGAAACGGCTATGTGAATAGTTTGTTTTCCGTCCAGTTCAGTGTAGGCGGCACGACCGAAGGGAAGCACTGACGTGGCACCAAGTTCACCCGGTGTTATGGGCTGACATCACGGATGTTGTAGGTGATGTAGGCAACCGTGTCAGTTTAAATAAAAAAAAAACAAAAAAAAACAAAATACTGCCAAAAAGTCATTAATGCCTTGGGCATTTTTTCCAACCTACATGCATTGGTTTCATAAGACATTCATGACCTATACGGAATTCTCTACTTCTCAAAAAAATACGGTAACAAAAAAATAACTGCCTTTGTAGGCAGTTATTCTTTGCCATTAGATATTAATGTTCTTTATATCTAATTCAACCTAAGGGAAGCACCGACATGGCACCTAGTTCAGGTTGAAGTTATACGGGCTAACATCACGGATGTTGTAGATGATGTTACCGGCTAAAACAGGTTCTATAAACAATATTTTGTTGGCTTCGCTTGTAAACTTTCTGATGTGCAACAAAAATATCTTTCCTATTTCTATTCTATTGCCCTCACTTATCGGACTGCCTCCATCTCGAGCGCCCTCGGAAGAAAATTACAAAAAAACTACATTCGAAAGAATTTAATTTCGACCTGAAACAAAAGCGGCGCGCAATTGCGACAGAAAACATTTTCAAAGGGCCCTTCACTCGCTTCAGGAACGCAGGCCGTTCTACTTACAAAATTCTTATTTGTTTTTTCCATTACAACCTGGCCGCCCAACACACTATACTGCTATTATTTCAATCTCTCCCATCATTTTCTCCCTTCCAAGTGAAATCGCCGCGCTCCGATTGGTCCCCGCGCAATAACCCACATCCCCTCTACGATCCAAATCGCCTTTGAAACAGAGACAACGATGCCAAAACGGCGGATGCAACGGTCGAGAATGAAGAGGACGGAGCGAGATTCGAAGTTCAAATTAGAAATGAATGTTGCATGAATAGGAATTCTCATATCAATAATACGTGTAGGAATGAAATAATAGATAATTCGTTTGTTCAAATCGAACGTAAACACAATGTATTCATCCATTAGAGATGTGCGAACGTGATAGGACTACGGCGCTGCGTTTGTGAAGGCACGCGAGAGAGAGGGAGGTGTGTAGATTTGTGTGGAAGGTGTAATGGGTGAGGAGAATAAGCGCGCTTTGGTGAGGAGCAGCGTAGAGTGTTTGTAGCAGTCTCGCGTCGGGTTTGCACATAAAACGATCGGTTTAAAGAGGGATCCAATAGCCGCAAATTTATACAAATTGATACTAAACAAGCTTTATTAATTTTATAACAAAAATTAAGTGTGCAAATAAGTTTGAATAACGAACTCGGTAATGAAACTAATTGAAGGTAAACCATCACTAATTGTATTGTATTAAGGAACGCTTCACTCGGCCGCTGTAAAGGATTTACCTTCGATTTTTATTGTAAAATTTTCTCTTTCAATTTTTAATCGATTTTTTCATCCGCGCATCGCCCGCTGCAAGTGAAATAGTGTTAAATACAATCAAAACACACTAAAAATGTCTACGAGCTGACTAAACATGACTAAATTTTTTATTTGATAAAAAAAATGGAACAAAGTATAGATAGGGTTGAAAACGTTGTGTGATAGTTTGTGATATAATTAAGTATAGCTGAAAGGGGTGTGCAGTGGGGGTGGGTGTGTGGGCGCGGAGGCAGCGCGGGCTGGAGGCCTCCTGGCTCGGCCATGCTCAACAATCTTACGGCAGCAGCGCTTGGAGGTAAGCTTTTAGTCGTGAATAATAAAAATAAAAAATAAATACCTTGTGGGGTACCGTGTGGGGTCGGTACTTAAAAAGAATAGCCTCACTGCATCTCTCCCCGTGCATGTCGTAAAATGCGACTAAGGGATAAGGACAATATGCCGTGCTAAAGGGCGACAGGCTCGCCACCTCTCACCTTGGCACGGTACTTCCACCGAGTCATGCAGCAGGTGGGTCTTCGTGCCTTACTTGCTGCTTGATCGATTGAATCTTGTTCGAATAATTTGCGAAACGTGGTGGTCGGTGTTGTGCTGTAATTTACTAGAGTTCTTGCAGCACAACACCGATTACTCTGCTTACCCCGATTGTCGGGATTCAGCGTGTGTGATATGTATGTATATGTAAATATAAAATCCTATTGGAATCAAGAGCGAGTGAGGCTCGCACAATTTATGGTTCCGTACTAAAAGAAAAAATATGTTTTTTTTTTTCGAAAATATTAAATTGTCGAAAAAGCCTGCAGTTTTCCTGTAATCTATGGCTTAATATCTAGTAACCCTATGAAAGCCAAAATTTTAGCTTTAGGATCCTAGGAGAACGGGAGGAGGAGAGCGGTAATGTTTTGCACATTTTTAGCTATATCAGTAAGACCATTGAACTTAAAATTTTACAAATTATATTTTTAGAATCCTTGCAGTTAGCTTTTTTTTAATTGATATCAAATTGGCCCCCCATATTAATGTAAAATAAATTATTATCGTTTTTATATGTGCGCGTCATCAATAAATATCATTATGCCAAATTTAAAGTTACTACGTTGCTTAGTATTCGAGAAAAACCTCTCTGACAGACGGACGGACATCGGAGTGACCTTATAATGGTTCCATTTTTCCTTTTAAGGTACGGAACCATTAAAATTAGTGTTTGTTATTCTAAAACTCCACTATAAGACGACCTCTAGATCTGAATTTTTACACGGAGGTACCTACCTGACGGGTCGAATTGAAAAATATATTAACAAGCGGAATTTCACGCGAGCGAAGCCGTCGGCAAATCCAGTTTAATATAAATCTGTACACACGCACCGATACAGTAAGGTATTGGTCTGGTACTTAACTAATACAAATAATGAACCCACTGCCCCTCTCCCCGTGTTTTTTTTTTATGGAAACTGACACGTTTGACTGCACATCACCTAAAACATCCGTGATGTCAGCCCACAACACCGGGTGCACTTGGTGCCACGTCAGTGCTTCCCTTCGGTCGTGCCGGCTACACTGAACTGGACGGAAAATACAAACTATTTACATAGCCGTTTCGACCGACCTTTCATTCAGTGCGGTGGTACCAATCCGGGCGGGTTAGACCCTACCACCTAGTAATATAACAAGGGAGTCATATACCTAAGTCGCCTTTTACGACATACACGGGGAGAGATGCAGTGGTACCGGCCCCACACGGTACACAAAAAAAAAAAATTACCTGCGTTCTTGCGGTACAACACCGATTACTCTGCTTACCCTGTCGGCATACAGGGGTAAAGCGACGGTCGGCCGATTGGTCTGGGCGACGACTTCTCTTGTGAGAAGTCCGAGGTTCGAATTAAAATAACTTACACATTTTCGCTTCTGACTCGAAAACTGCTCAACCGATACAGTTACGATGTTCATTATGGGAATAAATATTATATACATACCTACTACATAGAGATGTTTCGTTTGTACTTTTGTACGAAATTACAAATTATCGCGTCTAATTCGAAAACGGCTAGGCCAATTTAGTTACTGGTATGTACGATAGTGGTTTTCAATAAAGGCGTAAATATTATGTACACACATATCTGCATATGATTATAGATCGACTCTTAACATCATCGCAATTTTTTATAGGTAATTAGGACTGAGGTCATATTAGCAATTGAGTGGTCAGATAAGTCTAACTTAACGGCGAAATCACGGATAGGCGTAGCATAAATGCGGGCGAAAACTCGTAAGTTGATTTTCTGTTGAAAATTTTATATAGAAATATAGAGATTCATAAAATACATCACCATAAAAAACTGGAAGTGAATTTTTATAACCTACTAAACTTCAGTTAGCTATACAAATTGAAGTAGCTAAGTACATAATCTACCTAGGCATTTATGAAACAGCGTTTTATCCTTTTTCTTATCAATAAAAGTAATTAAGGCTGCATACAAGATACATTTCCGCTTCTTCTAAGAGATGTAACATCAATATTACTCGCCTCACATATTCAGTATAGGTATGTAAAACATCATCTATCAGGGGAGGTCGGTAGCTTTTTCAAAACACGATTTGATTAACTTTGTTTGACTAAAAATCGCGAAAATGACTCTGAATTTATTTATTAAAACTTATTTGGCGTAACGTGACCAAGGCAGGGCTTTGAAAAGTTATTTGTTGATTAAATATCTATGTCGATAGCTTTTTACTTTTTGTTTAAATTGCCAGTTGTGCATTCAAATATTAAAATCCGAATTTTCGCGTCCATCAAAATTTCCTTGCGACGCATCCTACTCCGACCAAGTAAAGTGGTGTGTCGCTATCCCGCTTGCACGCGCAAAATTCGCACCGTGCTTGCTTACCTTGTATGAATCCTTAAGTTATGAATATAAATTAAAGGTTTATCTAAGTGCAGCTTGGTTACTTAGTCCACTCATTTTTAATGAAAAATGAATATTACATAAAGTTGTACTAATATCAAACGGTCCTGGCAGTTGGGGCAATAAAGTTTTATGGCCTAAGGCAGCGAATAAATATACCTACATATTGCTTTCTTCAACTCAGTTGAAACTTAAATTAAAATCAGGTGCAGGGTAAAAGTTGTATGATCATAACCTTCAATTTAAATTCTATTTAGAATTTTAATTCTCGATAAAAATTTTTTATTGAAAGCGCGACGTCTGCGCCACCCATGAGGTGTCTAACGACGACCATGGATATTCGGACATATACGGGGGCTGCGGGTTTGAGTAGATGCATCGCAAGGAAATTTTAGTGGACGCGAAAATTCGGTTTTTATTTATTTAAATTTGTAAACATAATTGAACGCGATCGAAGCCGTGAAAAAATTATTCAATATTGTAATTTTAAGAAGGTCGGCCTGCGATAGCATTTTTTAATTTATTTTCCGCGAAGGAAACTTCATAATACATGCTTTACCTTATTCTCTTTATTAGCTAAAAAAATTATAAAACTTATTATAATGTACCTAGTAGCAAAATACTTGAGTGTGGGAATGTAAAATATAATATATGGAAAATAACTATGATAATTTGATAAACTATAATATACACTACATATAAGTACATACTAGTTAATGAAACGTAGAAATCGCAGATTATAAATTAAATTAAATACATAAAACTATAAATCTCCCGAATTTTAATTTCAATACAATACGTAATCAATTATAATAACAAAGAAAAAAAAACTAAAATAAACACCTATTAAATAAAAAAAATTATAATTATAGTTATAATGTTGGATATGCAGTGGATATGCACATGTCAACGAGTTCTACAATTTTAAACATTAATGGGACGTAATGTATACAAAAAAGAAATAAAGCAAATAATAAAAATAATTAAAAATTATTTATTGATAGGTTTCCTTTTACGCTAGCGTTGATATCTTTTGCATCGATTGGACAGTGGATTGGACACACCGACTTTAACATTCTAAGAAATGCTTGAGATAATACAATTTTAGTCACATAATAATAATAATTTATTTTTAATAAAGTTATTTATTTGTTTGTTTTGAAATATTTCGTATAAATAATTTAATTATTTACAAACATTTAAGATAATAAAATATGATTTACATAATTATTATAACATAATATTTAACACCGGTGTGCAATAAATTATATTGATTGTGTATGTAGGTATTAATAATTTTGTGATTAACCTAATAAAAAAAAGTAATATTAAGTTACTTTAATATAAACATTTTTAAACAAACCGAAAAATATTCTTGTAAGACAAATATTTTAAGTTGTCGCATTTTCAAATACCTATATAATTTTTGTGGATAATAACTAAGTACCGAGGAGAAAATTGTATACGTGCTTGTAATGACAAGCACGTATACAATTTTGGTTTAATACATTGTCATCATTGATCCTTCATTGTTTAAATTTTTTTTTCAGTCAATTTAATAGTATTTCTTAAGCAGTTTTAAATTTAGTTTTGTTTAAGATTTGATAGACAAAAAATCTTCTTAGACTTACACTCGAGTATTGTCAGTCAGCGTTTATAATTTGTTCATAAGAGTTTTTTTTGAGAAAAATTTCAATAAAAACCATATAAATTATTTTTCGTAGGTTGAAACTTTCAAATTACGTCCCATCAAAACTTAAATGCTGCTCGACCTAGCTGCGCAGTCAAGTAATTTTAGGTCAAACACAGGGTAGACTTTAATGTCGCTCGCTTCTTGTGTTGGCGCATGTGTAGTGAAGCAATTATCTACCATATGATCTACGAGTGATGACCTAAAATTCGTTGACTGCGCAGGTAGGTCGAGCGGCACTTAAGTTTTAAGGGGAACCGTGAGATCAGCATTATTTCTTTTATTTAAACTGACACGGTTGGCTACATCACCTACTACATCCATGATGTCAACCCATAACACATTGGTGAACTAGGCGCCGCCATGTCAGTGCTTCCCTTCGGTCGTGCCGGCTACACTGAACTGGACGGAAAACACGAACTATTTACATAGCCGTTTCAATCGACCTTACATTCAGTGCGGTGGTATCAACCCGGGCGGATTAAACCCTACCACCTAGTAAGGTAAGAAAGGAAGGGACCTACAGTTTTACATGGAATCCCAACCAATCATTCTTCCTTTAAAATAAAACGTTTAATTTAAATTTAACATATATATATACAGGAAGTCTAGTCTAAGGAACTAACTACGACATTCCCGTCTCATCCCGCAGTACAGGAGGGGCCGCAAGTAACGATATTGCGCCCCGTTCTGTTTTACGATTTTCGATTCCATTAAGCGCCCCGAGCTTGCAGGGGCGTAACTTTATGTCGACTCGGTAATCCTTCCTCGTGATAACTTTGCGTTAACACGTTCCGTAGTTTGGGATTTGGTGGGGAATGGCGTGGCCGTAAAACAATAAAATTAAAGAATTGGTCCTAATACATACATACATACCACACTCTGTATTCCGACAATCGCGGTGACAATCGACTCGGCCACCCATACATTAAATATTACACAAAGATACTACATCAAAAACCCCTTCGATAGATAGACTTCACAGTTATCGTTCGTCCGATGAACGAGACCAACTCGTGAGAAAACGTATTCTCGCTGTCGTTGAAGGTCCCATACTAGAACGATAGAAAAGGTATGGACCCCGAACCCTATCCTTGCCAGCGTAACACGATTTAAGTAAAAAAACTATTTAACAAACTATAAAAACCGTCTTCAAAAATGTATGAAAAAAAAATTGAACACTAGAGTTGAAGGCGGTCGGTGATTTTTGCTTGCTTTAGCACCGCCTTCAACGCTAGGCTTCGATTTTTTTTATTTCATACATTTTTTAAGGCGGTTTTTATATTTTGTTAAATAGTTTTTTATTTCACAGTTTTTTTTTAGTAATATTTTGCTATTAATGTACTCGGGGGAATCGCTCGGCCTTCGGCCTCGCGATTCCGCCTCGCTTTCCAATCCCACCTTGACCAAATAAAATGGGACCACACGGGAAGCACCAGCTTTCAAATAAAAAAAGAATGTTCAAAATCGGTTCACCCAGTCGAAAGTTATGAGAGGACAAACATAAAAAAAAGTACAGTCGAATTGAGAACCTTCTCCTTTTTTGAAGTCTGAAAGCATACTTGTTTCATTGGACGGTCGCGCGCTGGCCCGTCAGTCTGTCAACGGCTGCGTTCGCAGAAACCTGTTTAAAATGATCGCATGCTCTGTGTTTACGTGTAAAAATACTACAGCCAAGTTTAGTGTGCACAATAGTGGAATGTCATATCATCGGTAAGTACACTCCGTTCCCCGCAACTCGGCGACGCTAGTTCTCATATTATAAGCATTTGACAGTCTGGCGTCCATACCTTTTTTATCGTTTTAGGTCCCATAAGCCATCAAACAGGTTTTAACTCTACAGTAGCCGACAGTTTATCTCTACTGTATGGGGAGGTAATAGAAAAATATGGCACTTAATACAAACAGTAATAAAATACTTTACGTCTTTCCGCCCGCACTTTACTGCCCGTTCGACATGTTGTTACAGTCTCCGCAAGTGCATTTGAGTTTTATTGCCAGCGCGATAAGGATGAAAATAGCGTGTAGATGAAGCGGAGTAGAAGAGGTTTGAAGTACAATAAGTTCTAAAACTTGTGAAGGTGATGCGCTTGGTGAGCTACGTCACAAGCGCGCCATATACTTACTATGTAGAGCAGCGACGCTCAAACGCCTTCAAATTCAAATTCCTCGTACGACCGAATGCCCATGAGCGTCGTTAGACACCTTATGGATGGCTCAAGGCCACGAGTTGCGCATTCTGTAAAAAAGATTCATAGGCACCAGAGGAAAAGGTATTCATTGGTGAGAAATAAATGCAAATGGGCTTGGCCCGGGGGCGGAAGAAGGTTTATCGTTTACCGGAACGCAGCTCGGCCTTCGGCCTCGCCCTTAGTTACTTACATACATCGAGAAAGAATCTCTCATCTGGTGAACTGGTTTCCCCGATTCCTTCTGCTACCACGCGCCGGACTCGCTCGGAAAATCCATCCGTTCTTGGCAAACCATTTCTGAGAACGCATCACTCTTAGAAATCGTTCCTGTGTTGTACGGCAATATATAAACGGGAGACGAATTCAACTGGGTTAGGCTGCCTTCGGAAAGTTAAAATTTGCCCTGAGGTCTGGAATCGCAGTGGAGCGAGCCATGCTTGGAATATCGCTACTTGATATGGTGCGTAACGAGGCAACCCGCCGACGCACCAAAGTAGTCGATATTGGATACCGGGTGGCTAAGCTCAAGTGGCAGTGGGTTGGGCACGTCAGCCGAAGAGACAACGACCGTTGGAGTAACCGTGTCCTACACTGGCGGCCGTGGACAGAAAAATGGAGTGTGGGAAAAACCACGCGCCAGGTGGGACGACGACATCAAGTACGTCGGCGGAAAGCAGTGGTTCCGTACCGCTGAAGGCCGGGAGGACTGGAGGAAAATTGGAGAGGCGTATGTCCAGCAGTGGACACTTACACGCTGACTGACTGACGGCAAAATATGGAACGGTCTTTCGATGAGTATGTTCTTTTCCTACTATAAACTGCAAAAGGCGTTGTTATTGTAGTTGTT
The DNA here is from genome assembly GCA_946902875.1 of Nematopogon swammerdamellus. NCBI lineage: Eukaryota > Metazoa > Arthropoda > Insecta > Lepidoptera > Adelidae > Nematopogon > Nematopogon swammerdamellus. The sequence goes on from OX336359.1 coordinate 14,105,743, forward strand.
TTGTATTATAGTAACAGCTTCTGTCATAAAAAGGCTTTTTCTATGTGATCCTGTGGTCCTCTTTAGTCCAGAATAACCCGCAATCCAAAGTGTTTTTATCGGGTATGGTAATTTCTAAAAGCGATGTTGGTTTGTCGTTTTATACTGACTCAGCCGATGGCATTGGTCCGTGTCGTCTCTCACCCTACAATACGGTTGAGGGAGTCGATGGCTGGCCCCGGCGAGGTTCTCGTGAACGGGTGCTGTTTGTGGAGACTGGCCTGATTCATAAGGCAGTACGGTGATTATATAACTTCATATAATTTCATATTGTCATCATAAATTTCACTTTGTCATTAATTGCCGCATCTGTCATCACATCATAAATCAGCACATGCGTGTTTAGGTAGTGGCGAAGATTTTTGTAAAGTAGACTAAGTGTACATTGAAAAAATTTCCAGTGAAGTTTCTTGTCAGTTCTTCTTCGCTGTGATAATCGAACTGGCGGAATGTTACAATGTAAATATGACAAATCTGAGCGCAGTAAACAAACAATAATCCACCTTATACCTGATAAAAAATTCACAGATTTCGTGCCTCACACGACTATCGAGCACATTGAAAATGAATCTACGGAATTCGAAAAAATATTGTCGCTGAGCGACACGAGAAAGTCGGGATAAGGAAAAGGTTAGTTGGGGTCTGATGATGGAGCCGGAAGGAAGCCATAGGAACTCCTAAACTACACATGATAAGCCCATAGTGTTTGGGCTCATTCCATTTGTCTTCGCAAGTACTCTTGTCGTATATGATGCCCAGGGTCCTGATGATGGAGCCGGAAGGAAGCCATAGGAACTCCTAAACTACATATGATAAATTCACAATATTTGGGCTCGTTGGATATAGGAATATAGGAATATAGGTTAGGTTAGAAGATGCGTCTCATTGAAAATTAATTCAACAAAATAAAAAAAATATTACATTTATATATTTTTTATTATTTTTCAAAAACACAAGCAGCTTAAAAAATGTAAACTAAAATTTTGACAGAAAAAAATAGATAATCTTGACATTATTTCTAACTAAAGTAACAAATTAAAATTGCACCTTACAGCTCTTAAGAATACGCGTCTTTTGAGCCTTTTTGAATTTCATATCTTCACAACTCTCCGAGATATAAGGGGATCGCACTTTTTCGTGAAATCGGGGCCTACACTGGAACACGAACCAAAAGACATTTTCAATGTCAAAATAAAAACCGGCCAAGTGCGAGTCGAACTCGCGCACAGAGTGTTCCGTATCGCCATGCCATGGTCAGCGCCACTCACGCCATCTATGGCGTGTTTTATGAAATGCTTCATATTAGTTCAAATTCACGATAAGTTGAAATGCTTCGTACTAATGTTTTTAAGTTTACTCTGTTATTAATTATACCTATTCATTTTTAAGTTTCCGGATTAACAGTAGTATTTTTAAAGACTTAATAAGTCGATGTTTCGCCCGCTACGTCACGGGCTTCTTCAGGGACTGCGGGAGTTCCTGGAGCCGACGTCTGGTGTCCGTTGTACCAGACGTCAAACTGCTCTTTTACGAAGATTATAGCTGTGGGTAGGTTGCACCATATTGAGCAGTGGTGTCAGATCGCGATCCATACATCGTACGAAGTCCCGGCTGCACACAACACTCACTTTGTCTTCAGACGCTGCCTTGGCGGAAGATCTTGAAGATGTGTGCTGTGACAGCACGGGCAGCCAAGAAGGTGATACATTCATACTATCGTCCCTGTTGAAATTTCTGTGCCTGGTGAATTCGATGGTTTCCCTGACTATGCGTGGACTGTAGTGTCGTTTAACCGCTAGTACCGACGCTTCATCAAACCGGATCCAGTGGTTACTATCACCAAGCAATAGATGTCAGAGCCATCGAAATCACCAGTCACAGACATTTCAACAGGGACGACACTATGAATTTATCACCTTCTTGGGTGCCCGTGCTGTCACAGCACACATCTTCAAGATCTTCCGCCAAGCCAGCGTCTGAAGACAAAGGTGAGTGTTGTGTGCAGCCGGGACTTCGTACGATGTATGGATCGCGATCTGACACCGCTGCCGAATATTGTGCAACCTACCCACAGCTACAATCTTCGAAAAAGAGCAGTTTGACGTCTGGTACAACGGACACCAGACGTCGGCTCCAGGGACTACCGCAGTCCCTGAAGAAGCCCGTGACGTAGCGGGCGAAACGGCGACTTATCTAAGTCTTTAAACCTACTACTGTTAATACGGAAACTTAAAAATGAATATGCTTCGCACTATTTTCGGTAGATGGCGCGTATACACTGTTTAGTTTCTTGTATGGGGGCCGCGTGAATTTTTTACGTTCATATTTTTATTATTTGTTGTTATATCGGCCATACTATCACATATTTTGTGAAAATTTCAACGGGCACCTTACGGTTCAAGAGATACAGCCCTCGGACAGACAGACAGACAGACAGACGGCGTAGGCTTAGTAATAGGGCACGATACGACGGATACTGAACTCTAAAAATTTAAATATCTTCAGCCTAATAAATGTTGCACTCTTTTTAGGTCACAAAGATTCCTGCTCCCCCGAAGACTTGAAACAGCACGAGGTGAAGCCTCAAGTAGACCATCAGCACCGGCTCTCGCAACATGCTCTCGGTAGTCCACTCTCCGGCGGCAGGATACACATCGCCACCTCCCTCTGTTCCGACCACTTGCAAGGTGACTATACTCAACATCACATCATCGACATCCTTAGGTTTAAAGAATCTTTATTAATCTCAAAGAACGTTTATAGATTGATACATTTATGCGGTTACATATAAGTATAAGTACAAAAATAGAAAGTTTAAACTATTAGTAAAATAAAATTATTGTAAGTACAATATACTAGGTTAGATAATCTTATAAATCTTCCGAAGACAGACGGACAGACAGACATTATAGAACTGAAGACAAGATCCTTGGATCATTTAGGCGCGAAAAGGCTCCTGTCAGGCCGGCATGGCATTCGCAATCTGCATCACAGAATGTTCATGGGCATCGTGAGTCACCTACTCGTAAGTGAAACGATGCTACATTTCGAGCTTTCCATAAAAAAAATATATATATATATATATTCAACGTGTCCCAAAACTTAACGTCAAGCGGGAACCAGAGAGTAGGCCAGTTTATGACTACCCAGAGAAAAATAAGAAAAAAATCGGAGTCATTTGTTTTTTATGATATGAGCATTTTTTGAAAAACGTTGAAAATTTACATCTCGTAAAACATTGTCGTACTACGACTACAAATTTGCAAATATAAATTGTTCAAATTTTTATATTGGAAGCCTAAATAACTCTGCTATTGATAACTATTCCAAATAAAACCAGAATGCCTGTAGTTATACCAAAAAAAATATTCAGTTAATTATTTTTCTAAAAAAATTAATGACTCAGATTTTTCTTTCTTTTTTTTCCCTGGTCAGTTATAACTGGCCTACTCCCTGGTTCCCGCTTGACGTTGAGTTTTAGGACACGTTGTATATAATAACATTCCTTACTCCTACATTCCACGGATCGCCTTTATCCAGCTACTGAAGTCCACCTTCAGTCCTGATGAAGAGTATTTGCTTACAATGTTACCTACCGTGTTGTGGCAGGGTCTCTCCACCAGCAGCACGGGAGCGGGCACATGGCATCGGTGGGCGTGCCCGTCAGTCTGGGCGGCTCATCCAACGGCTCCGACTCCGACAAACCTTCCAAGCAGAAGAGGCATCGAACCAGGTCTGCACGAACTTCCTCACAGTTTCCGTACAGTCAGCCTCGATAGCTCAGTTCAGTGGTGCAGACAACTTCTTTACTATCATATTATTTGATTTACCTACGTTTTGTTTATAGACGTCCAGAGATACCAACCTTGCGGTTACAAAATCCAGACGTCTACACCTGCACTCTTGCGAGTACAGTGATCATGTATGCCAGATCGAGGCCCCATAGCTGTACCGTTTTTTCTAAATAATCCCATGGGAAAAACACAGACTGTGACCTTTCCCCAGCCGATCCGAGCCACCACCCGTCCACCCGAAGGAACCCCCGACCGAAGCCGGGAGCCGGGGGTGAAGCCTTCACTGCCACTGGGGTCCGCACCCTGTCCAACCACAGCCTGTGCCCAGGGCTTCAGCGTTTTGTTCTAGCCGCAGCTTTTGTTTTCACCAGCTGTGTATATTATGCAGTCAGTGGTGCAGACAGTCGACTGTTGCTATTGATTGTTAAGCAACGCTGGGTGCGCTCAGTTTTTGGATGGGTGACCGCTCGACCGTTGGAGGCTGACCGCGGTTCGGATTCCACGTTAAACTGTAGGTCCCTTCCCTTCTTACCTTACTAGGTGGTAGGGTTTATCCCGCCCGGGTTAGTACCACAGCACTGAACGAAACTTCGGTCGAAACGGCTGTGTAAATAGTTTGTGTTTTCCGTCCAGTTCAGTGTGGCCGATATTAAATGAAGGGAAGCATTGACATGGCACCTAGTTCACCCGTTGTTATGAGCTGACATCACGGATGTTGTAGGTGATGTAGCCAACCGTGTGAGTTTCCATAAAAAAAAAGTTTATAGGCAGTTTACCGTGAGTGTGCAGTACTTGAAAATAATAGTCCCACTACACACTACCACAGATTACTTAATAGTTAATTCGTAACAGATAAATCACTCCATAGAAAAAGTCCCATACCTTCGGCTTTAATAGCCTACTATTTCACGTCGCCAATCGCTGCGTGCGAAAATGTAGGTATCTAAACGACTGAGTTTACACTACCACCTAGTAAGGTAAGTAGGGAAAAGACCTACAGTTTTACGTGGAATCCGAAGCACGATCAGCCTCCAACGGTCGAGCGGTCACCCATCCAAGTACTGACCGCGAGGTGTGCTTAACAACAGTCGGCCGACCGCACCACTGAGCTACCGAGGCTGACAGAGCCGTCCCGTCGTTTAAGGGTCTCTCCCTAATGCTATTCACTTCACAGGTTCACACCGGCTCAACTGAACGAGTTGGAACGATGCTTCTCCAAGACTCACTACCCGGACATCTTCATGCGGGAAGAAATCGCCATGAGGATTGGACTTACGGAGAGTCGGGTGCAGGTGAGTACATGACAAATTGGACCATATTGCAAAGTGATAACGTCGATATTGAGGTTAAATATTATTCCAAGTCAAATAAAAAAACGTTTATTGCTCTTATAAACCTTTATTCGGTGTTTGGATTCTACAGATTCGTGGTTTGGGCAGATTCTTGGATTCGACTGATCAGCTATACGGCAATAGTACAGATTGTACAGAAGGTAGTCTTAATGCCTATGGTATTTTCCTCCAGTTCTACCCTTTTTAGCATATTCGTACCAGGGTAGTTGCGATAAAACATAATCATGATAAACGCTTATGAAAAAAAATCCGACTGCAAAAAACATAACTAAGAAAAAACTGCGTAATAATTAACTGAAAAGAGAGAAATCAAGCCGTTTAGGCTACAGAGCGTGCCAAAGAAATAGACATACATACATACATACACACAAACACACATACATACATACATACGCTCGAAAAACATAACCCTCCTTTTTGCTTCGCGCAGTCGGGTAAAAAAGGATCTAATGTTCCGCACGAACGTGGTAATGAAAGGCGAGCGGTGAGTGAGTGAGCAAGGGCGAGTGCGCGGAGCGAGGAGATGCGCGGAGACGGAGGCGCGGCGTGAGTTTTTCGACCCCGACCGTTTCCGCACCAGCACACTCCCCCCGCGCGCGTCAAATTACACTTTACGAAAACATAAATTTCAAAAATTAATATCTCGAAAACTAGACACTTTAGCGATTTTTTTTTTTTACTTTTTTATCTCGGAAAAACATGAGGAATAATGTACAAATGGCAAAATAATTAATGTACTGGCTGTTACAACATCCTGTATATACAGAAGTAAAACGATAATATAAACTTCATTCAATACAAATGTGGTCAACTCAGACACTAGCCGTAGCCCCAAAGATAATGGAAGTCCCTATATTATTATTTATTAGTAATAATTTATTACTTCTGTGGCTTTGCTTGCACTTTGCAGTACTTGCACAAAATGCACGCACGTACGCATCATATCATATCATGATATCATACATAATATTGTATTGTATATTTATTTATTAAAGACCAGATAAATAATATATTTTCGGTCTTTACAAAAAAACTTAAACAAGATTAACTATCAAGCAAATGGAAAACCCAAACAGTTCGTATCTCTACCAGTGCATTCGTGTCAGTGATAGTGCAGAGCAGTGCTGCCAGTAGCGCCATCTATGTCACAGCGCAGGAAATAGTCCAGCGAGATAATATTATAACGATGCAGCGCCTCTAGCGGGCCATTTGGTACTAAAATTGCCGTACAAAATACATTTCTATAGGCGTTAGATAGAAATAGATAGAAATTTTTTTATTGCTCCAGTAAACATTAAACAGTAACAAATACATTGGAAAATTTACATAAGGTGCAAAGGCGGACTTATCCCTTACAGAGATTTCTTACAGTGAACCTTTGGATGTTTGAGATTCGATAATATAGTGGAATGTAAGTAGGTAGTAGCAAAAGAGTTGCGTGACAATTGAAGATAAAAATTATAATAAAAATACTTATTAACAATACATATAACTACATGCTAGTAAAATATAAGCCATACATGTTTAATACATATAAATTACTAAATATATAGAATATTATCTAGAAATTATTTTGCGTTGGCGTTATTGGCGTTATTTTGTTTCTGACTACACTTGAGCTTGACACGTATTATTATAGTAAATACAGTAATTTTGTAGTTTTTTTTTACTTTCTGACCATTTTGTTCCATTCTGACTGATATGACTGATACCTATAAATGAAATAAACAACAAATACAATACAATAGGTTTAGGTATATTTCCTCCCAAGTACAGTCTCGGGTCCTTCAAGAGGGGCGTGAATGGGCACCTGTCAGGCCGGCATGGCATTCGCAACCCCCGCATACGACCGAATGTCCATGGGCGTCGTTAGACACCTTATGGGTGGCTCGGCGCCATATGTCGCGCTGTCAATAAAAAAAAAAAAGGTTTAGTTTATAAGTTATTTTAGTTTAGTTTTATCATATTTCTTAATTTTAGTTTAATTTTATTGTATACAATACAAAACTGTAGCACTTAGTAGGTAGGAATATAATAGATCTAATATAAAAACAGATTTTTAAAAATAAAATAAAAAAACCGACCATCTATAATATAGACTAGTATAGTATATTGTATAGATTCTATACAATATACTATACTAGTAGTACCTATAGTACTATACTATAAATACAATTATGATTTATGTATGTGATAAAGAGGAGAGTGATTTTTTCACTAACACAAAAGACTTGTCGATGAAAACAGTGTTTACCCACCTTTTGGCTTCGCCTCTGTCGTGTAAAATCACAGAGCACGGAATACCCCCTGCTCTGTGGATAAAATGAAGTGTGATCTCTGAAGTTTGGAGTGTCTTGTTACCTAAGCAAAATGTTGTACTTTCTCCAGATCGGGTCAGATAAATCTAAGATGCGAAGTTATTTTAATGAGTACCCTCATATGTACATATTTTAGTAACATTTGACTAAAATATTTTGTGTATCTCTCTTCTGTGGTATTGGCCTGTCAAATTTGTGAGGAATGCCACTTTAGTCAATAGATAAATGTTAACCGAGACTTCATCAGAGTTGGTGAAATTCAGGCTTAGACTTTTAATACATAGCTTTATGCTGATTAAAATATGTGTACAACCTGCCATAAAATACAGTTTTGTATTTTTGTAGGATTATAAATATTTCACAAATAAAGAACAAAAAAAATCAATATAAGCTACAACACGGGTCCACTCACTCCTCCCTGCCCTACGCCGCGCTTCGCACGTCCTGGGCAAATGTTGCACCAGAGTGACACTTTTCACGAACCAGGGTTCCGATGTCTACCTGTCCCTCGGAAGGTTATATTTGGACGATACACAGTTTCCATTTTAGTAGAAACCTTCGATGGATATTTCGAGGCGATTGGATGGGGCAAACAGTGTGAAAATATTTGGAGCTTTAAAGGAATTTATGTTAAAGGAAGTACTGTACCGTGTACAAGTTTGTACCGTGTGGGGCCGGTACTTTAAAAGAATAGCCCCACTGCATCTCTCCCCGTGTATGTCGTAAAAGGCGACTAAGGGATATGACTCCCTTCTTATATTACTAGGTGGTAGGGTTCAACCCGCCCGGGTTCGTACCACCGCACTGAATGAAAGGTCGGTCGAAACGGCTATGTAAATAGTTTGTGTTTTCCGTCCAGTTCAGTGTAGCCGGCACGACCGAAGGGAATCACTGACGTGGCACCAAGCTCATCCGGTGTTATGGGCTGACATCACGGATGTTGTAGGTGATGAAGCCAATCGTGTCAGCATCAATAAAAAAAAAAAAAAAACTCTCACACTCTGGAGACATCATCAGGACTCGCGGAACTGCGACGACCTTGAGGACACCTGACACCTCGTCCAGTTAGATGTCAACTGGCATAAGTACCTCCTACCCGACATAAAAAGAATCATCGAAATCGGTTGGCGTGGTATTTTTTTTTATGGAAACTGACACGGTTGGCTACATCACCTACAACATCCGTGATGTCAGCCTATAACACCGGATGAACTTGGTGCTACGTCAGTGCATCCCTTCGTTCGTGCCGGCTACACTGAACCGGACGGAAAACACAAACTATTTACATAGCCGTTTCGACCGACCTTTCATTTAGTGCGGTAGTACCAACCCGGGCGGGTTAAACCCTACCACCTAGTAATATAAGAAGGGAGTCATATCCCTTAGTCGCCTTTTACGACATACACGGGGAGAGATGCAGTGGGGCTATTCTTTTAAAGTACCGGCCCCATACGATACAATTATTATAGAATTATAGAAGTATAGAATTATTCGCATATTTGTCATGCACATGCTTATCGCAAATTTAAAAGCTTCATAATTTTCTAATTGATCTTATAATCAGACAGACCAAATTTATATGGGACCACCCCTAAGGTACTCCCTTTCTAATAAAAAAAGAAAAATCGAAATCAATCCACGTGGTAAAGAATTATCGCTGAACATACCTACATAAAAATAAACGACCGAAGGGAAGCACTGACATGGCACCGAGTTCACCAAGGTGTTATGGGCTGACATCACGGATGTAGTAGATGATGTAGCCAACCGTGACAGATTCCATAAAAAAAAAAATTGAGAACGTCCTCCTTTTTTGAAGTCGATTAAAAAACGTTTAAAAAGGTTCGCGTTTTCTATCCTAACCCACACGACCAATATGAAGCATTGCCTTTGCACCTAGTTTCAACATGCTACACGCGGGATATCAGCAGATTACACAGTAGTACGAATTGTCATGCCAGTACTTACTTCCCTTCTGTGGATCCGGCTGAACTGAACTGAACGTAAAATCGATTTTTCATATTCGTTTCGACCGACCATCATTCCGTGCGGTTACACCACAGAGCACGGAACGCCCCCCGCCCGCGCCCCCTACTAGAGGCGCCCTGAGCGCGATTTCCTTACAACGGCGTTGAAGCCTGTAGGCGTGGCCTATGATATGTGTGTATATGTTTCATATGTGTGTTGTGCGTGTGCATTTGTTTTGTGCGTGTGCCTAACTTGCTCCTCTTTGTGTGTAGTGTCTATACTAACACACACACACACACACACACACACATACGAAGCGCTAGTAGCACTGCGTCCAGTTATTGGGTTTCAAATATTATCGCTTAGGGCGCCTCTAGTAGGGGGCGCGGGCGGGGGGCGTTCCGTGCTCTGTGGGTTACACCAATATCCGAACGAATTAATTAAATTCTAAAATATTATTTTTGAAGAGGCGTCAATATGTGTCAGGAGGGACCGCGGCACTTGGGCATCAGTTGTCTCTGCCGACCCCGTTGGGAACAGCATTTTTTTTTTTATGGAAACTGACACGGTTAGCTACATCACCTACAACGTCCGTGATGTCAGCCCATAACACCGGGTGAACTAGGTGCCATGTCAGTGCTTCCCCCTTTGATCGTGCCGGCTACACTAAACTGGTCGGAAAACACAGACTAATTATAGCCGTTTGGACCGACGTTTCATTCAGTGCGGTGGTACCAACCCGGGCGGGTTAAACCCTACCACCGAGTAAGACTAGGAGGGAAGGGACCTACAGTTTTACGAGGAATCCGAACCTCGGTCAGCCTCCAACGGTCGCCAGTCACCCATCCAAGTACTGACCGCGCCCAGCGTTGCTTAACATTCAATAGCGACAGTTGACTGTCTGCACCACTGAGCTATCGAGGCTGACAATAATGTTATCGAAATAAAATGCAGTAGCCTTAGAACGGTTAGTAGATACGAGATTGTACAAAGCACAACTAGCTTTGCTTTACTTAACACATTAGGGTACAGTTTAAACCGGATTTGCCTAATCCATTAGTCTTAATTTGTGTCGTCGGCGGAGTCAATATTGATAGCTAGTTAAGACACATGTATTAATTCGTCAACTAGAGTGATGGTGTTAAGTTGATTTTATTCAGCTCTAAAATCATTTTTTAGTTTCGATTTCTTTATCGCTATTTAGCTCGTTATCTTCTTTCATAGTGTCAGGCAGGTGCTCTAGTTTCAAACTGTTTTCCGTTTTGAACTTTTTCGTTTTCTTTTTATGTAATCCGCTATGAGTGTCCGAGTCAGAGGGGCCAAATTACATCCTCCTACCAGCCAATATCACCTTCCGAGAAGTTGCCACACCGGATTCTACCCTTTGGATTTCTGGCTATACTACAAATAAAACACACCCGAGACTCCATGCGGCCATCTTTCGTTCATTATTTTGTATTCTATATAGTACAAATTATAATACTGTTGGGTGTATTTAACCAATTTCATTTTTTTTTTATTGAAAGCGCGACATATTGCACCGAGCCACCCATGGGCGTCAGAGAGGTGTTTAGACACCTCTCTGACGCCCATGGACATTCGGTCGTATGCGGCCTTGCGAGTGCCATGCCGGCCTGACAGGTGCCCATTCACGCCCCTCTTGAAGGACCCGAGACTGTACTTGGGGGGAAATATATGAGCAGGGAGAGCGTTCCAGAGTTTACCGGTTCTGTAGAGGAAAGATCTGCAGAATCTATTACTATACGCATCCGCATTCATTTCACACCCTGGACATTTTTTCGTGATTAATTTTATGGAAACTGACACGGTTGGCTACAACATCCGTGATATCACCGGGTAAACTAGGTGGCGTGTCAGTGCTTCCCTTCATTTCATGTCGGCTACACTGAACTGGACACGGAAACACGAACTATTTACATAGCCGTTTCGACCGACGACGTTTCGTTCAATGCGGTGGTGTGGTACCAACCCGGGCGGGATAAACCCTAGCACCTAGTAAGGTAAAAAGAGAAGGTACCTATAGTTAAACGTGGAATCGGAACCACAGATCGGGTGTAGCATTAAAATTCTTCACTAAAAGTATGCTACGGAGTTTATCTCTGTTTTTGCACGGTTCTTGCAGACAACTGTTCAGCTCATGTAAAACTTCTGTACCTTTTTATTAAAGTTTACATTAGTTTGGATTGAATTATCCACTCTTACGTAAATATCTCTATCTATTATTACTAAGGCTCCTTTTTCGTTTTCATCTTTTGCTTGGTTTATCTCATAACCTATAACAATTTGTGCTTGAAGTGCACTGTTCGATATGTTGTGTTGACCGATGCACCATCTGTCAATACGTTCACGTATCTCTCTTTCGTTTTGTTGAACGAGTTTGTTGAATCGATCCTCTCTATTTGTTCTCGATCGAGCCACCGAACTTATCCCATCCACAGTTACTGAGAAAACTTTTCTCGATTACTGATCAAGTTTACTTTTTAACCGACTTCCAAAAAAGGAGGAGGTTCTCAATTCGTCTGTATGTTTTTTTTTTTTTTATTTTTTTTTTTATTTTTTTTATTTTTTTGTATGTTTGTAACACGATTTCTCCGTCAATTGAGGGCCGATTTAGAAAATTCTTTTTTTGTTAGTTAGGTCATACTTCCGAGGTGGTCCCATTTCAATTTTATCGAAATTGGTTCAGTGGTTTTCGAAAAATCAGCATAATACTATGGTGTGTGGTTACCTTCAGCAAAACTTGTGATGTGGTCGTTTTCGGCAATTTTCAGTTTGATAAATTAGTATGGTGTGTGGTTACCTTCAGCAAAACATTTGTGATGTGGACTTATTCAGCAATTTGCAGTCTGACACATATGGCGAATAATTCTGTACCACTTCAATCGATTTCGATTATTCGATTTCGATTATTCTTTTTTATGTAATATTACTAAAAAGAATGAAATAAAAACTGTTTTAAAAAATATTAAACCGATTTCCAAAAAACAAAAAAAAAAAAACTAAAAAGTATTAAATACCTAATATTTTGAAATTTTCTCTGTCCTGTTGAAATACATGAATCGATATACTAGTGATACATATTCGGACCCTTGTTTCATGAATATTCTAAATTTGAAATTTTTTTATCTTTTCCGACCGGCGTTTAATTTATTATGGTACCTGGCCAGTACCTACTGTACCGAGTACCATCGAGCTGGTTTGATGATGGAGACAGAAGGTGGCCATAGGAACTCCTAAACTACACATGATAAACCCATCGTGTTTGGGCTCGTTGCATTTGTCTTCACGAGAAATTTACTTTAGACCTAAAAGATTCTCAATTCGACGGTATGTTTTCTTTTTTTGGATGTTTGTTACGCGATTACTCCGTCAATTGTGGGCCGATTTTGAAAATTCTTTTTTTTTTTATTTGAAAGGGGATAACCCTGAGGTTTTTGAAGTGAAAACTTCTTTAGCGGCTCTTGGCACTTTTTTAGGTGGGTAAAAATGTATAACTCGCGACATCGCGTCAGCGTCATTTTTAAAATGAAACCTTAAGTCATTGCGTTAAGGGTTAAGTTAGAGTGGCACGGGATCTGCCGGCACTCCCGGAGTGCAACTGTTAAGTAGGGTTCCGTAACACGTTTATGTCTGTCCATTCTACTAAGTTCTGCAAAATGAATGTAGGGTTCCGTAACATATGCATGTCTATCCGTTCTACTAAATTTTACAATTTTCAACCAAGGTCCTCCGACGGTTATTTTATAATAAAAGTAGGCTTCCGTAACACGTTTATGTCTGTCCATTCTACTAAGTTCTGCAACATCACCTACAACGTCCGTGATGTCAGCCCATAACACCAGTGCCATGTCAGTGCTTCCCCCTTTGATCGTGCTGACTACACTGAACTGGTCGGAAAACACAAACTATTTACATAGCCGTTTCGACCGACGTTTAATTCAGTGCGGTGGTACCAACCCGGGAAGGTTAAACCCTACCACCAAGTAAAATTACGAGGGAAGGGACTTACAGTTTTACGAGGAATCCGAACCTTGGTCAGCCTCCAACGGTCAGCGGTCACCCATCTAAGTACTGACCGCACCCAGCGTTGCTTAAAATTCAATAGCGACAGTTGACTGTCTGCACCACTGAGCTATCGAAGCTGACGTGGTCCTATTTTAATTGGGTCAAGATCGGATTGGAAAGCGAGGCGGAATCGCGAGGCCGAAGGCCGAGCGATTCCGCCGAGTACATTAATAGCAAAAAATTACTAAAAAAAACTGTGAAATAAAAAAAAAGTTTTAAAAAACATAAAACCGACTTCCTAAAAAAAGTAAAACTAAAAAACTATTTAAAATAAAAATATAAAAACCGCCTTCAAAAATATATGAAATAAAAACCTAAAAAAAAAAACGAACCCTAGAGTTGAAGGCGGTGCTAAAGCAAGCAAAAATGATGCATGAAAGAAAACATGAGCGGATGATAATATCCTTTGTGATTTGTGTAGCCTTTTTAGCACCGCCTTCAACTCTAGGGTTCGTTTTTTTTTTTAGGTTTTTATTTCATATATTTTTGAAGGCGGTTTTTATATTTTTATTTTAAATAGTTTTTTAGTTTTACTTTTTTTAGGAAGTCGGTTTTTACAAATTTCATTCAAATTTCGCCTTTAAGAGCTCATGTTAAAATATAAATTAGTTTAGCAGAACAACATTTTCAATGATCATTCAAAAATGGAATCTATAAATCATAACAATAAAATTGAAAATCGCGTAATATCAGTAAGAGTCGTGAATAACCAATTATACGATTTCCGTAGTGTAATACAGTAGCAGCTTGAACAAATTGCGTAGTATTGTTTTATCTATGATGTAGTTGGAAACAAAAAGATGATGATATCATAGCTATGAGTAGGTATATTAGCTTTTTGCCGTCTTTATTTGTATTACTTATTCACTTCCCGGGAGAATACAAAAATTTTAGCATTGTAAAAACATAGAGGTTTAGGATGTACCTTGATTAGACAAAATTATTCGTGCATATATTCGTGCAGAAAATCAGTATTATTAAAATAACGAAATAAAGTGGTGACAATGTTAGGTGTGATGTGAAAGTTTTAAATAGAGACGCAAGTATCGAATTTGGTTGCCCCTGAACAAAGCTATACAAAAAAATCTACTATCACAGGAAATTTTGTTTTTATTCAAAATATTGCTTCATATAATATTTTTGTTTTTCTTTTATGGAAACTGACACGGTTGTCTACATCACCTACAACATCCGTGATGTCAGCCCATAACACCGGGTGAACTTGGTGCCACGTCAGTGGTTCCCTTCGGTCGTGCCGGCTACACTGAACTGGACGGAAAACACAAACTATTTACATAGCTGTTTCGACCGACCTTTCATTCAGTGCGGTGGTACCAACCCGGGCGGGTTGAACCCTACCACCTAGTGATTTATGAAGGGAGTCATATCCCTTAGTCGCCTTTGCAACCAACCAACCAATAAATTATTCCACATTGCTTGTTTTTGTTTTTTGTTTTTGCATCATCGAAATAATATTTTTAGTGCCTTCATATATTTCATTTTACTCTTAATTGTAATTTTAAATATATTATATTTTTATTATTAAGTTACAGAACATTATTGATTTTTATATTTAAAAATCGAAAATAAAATGGATTTGAAAAAGCATCTCCCCAAAAGGCAGCCAGCGGAAACTGTTTCGACCAAAAAACCTCAGCTCCGTCAGAAAAAAACTAAGTATACATTACCCGGCCTTTGTGCACACAACAGTATACACTATATATGATGCTGGCCGGCGATTCCTAAGAATTTCACAGTTAGCCGCGAAGTGGCTGCCTTCGGAAACGAAACGAAAAAAATAGGTTTCTGTGTGTGGTCAGCAATAAAGACGGTAGCCGCGTTTTGTACTTCCGTAATTACCGAATGCTGTTTTGTAAGAAATATCATTTCGTTTTATTATTTTTTGTTTAAAATCTATAAACTTTTGTTTGGTTTTTATTTTTGATTTTTTTTAAGGCTAGTTCCACCAACAATAAGTTGTCCTATGTACGTATGTATGATTAATTTTCGAAGTTAGCTACCCCCTATAACCTGGGAATCTTCAAAAGGCGTGATAATAAATTAGACAACGACCTCTTTGTCCGCCTCATAGCCGGCATGTCGCCTCTCTGAGCGTGATTTCGCGAGGAGTGGTGTTATTGGCTGTGTCGTAATCTTCCTTTGAACTTTTGGGCACAGCAACCCATGCCGGTCGTCTATAAAAAAAGCTGAAGTGATATGTCAATCCTTATTTAGATGGATAAAATACTGAAATCTAAGAGATCTGTAACCGATTTGGAGATCTGGTTAGGTACAGACTTATCTATCATACGAGAGATAAAAAAAAAACTATAACTACTTATATCGTTTTGAACTACAGTCTTCCGACGTGAGAGTCAGTCACGTACAATTAGGCTACCCACCATTTATATAGCTCAGATGATATTGTTTATTGCATGAGTTTTCATAAGACACTCTCGAACTTGTCACAATTTGTTTTTAGAGTTCCCTACCTCAAAAAAAAAAACGGAACACTTATAGGATCACTGTCGTGTCTGTATGTCTGTCCATCTGTCACAGTTTATTATCTCTAAATCTACTAGCTAGACGAAAAAAGTTGAAATTTCATGCACGTATGGCGTCAATGAACGGATTTACATTTTTGGGGTTAATTTTTTTAGGGACCAATTAGAAAGTAAAAAAATCTTCAAGAGCATCATATGACGTATGGAAAGGGCTCGTTATCAAAAAAAGATAAATTTGTTTTTTAAAATTAATTATTTTTGTAATTTTAAATTCAAAGTTTAAAATACTTTAAAGAAAATATATAAAGTAAGTAAATATATAAAGAAAAATAATAAAATCAATTATTTGAACGCGTAATACAATGTGTAATATGATTCAAAAGGCATAAAGCAATTCGTAAGGTTTTTATATAAAGTACTTGTATTTTATTACAATATTTACTGACTTCTACATAATATATATGATCATCAGCCCGAATCGGTCCAATGATGTACATAGGCCTCTCCTAAGGCACGCCACTACACGCGGGCTTCCACTCTTCCCATCCACCCACTCGCGGCTACCTTTAAAAAGTGTACTTTTTTTATGTAAACTGACACTGTTGGCTACATCACCTACAACATCCGTGACGTCAGCCCTTATAACACCGGGTGGACTAGGTGCCACGTCAGTGCTTCCCATCGGTCGTGCCGGCTACACTGAACTGGACGGAAAACACAAACTATTTACATAGCCGTTTCGACCGACCTTTCATTCAGTGCGGTGTTACCAACCCGGGCGGGTTGAACCCTACCACCTAATAATATAAGAAGGGAGTCATATCCCTTAGTCGCCTTTTATGACATACACGGGGAGAGATGCAGTGCGGCTATTCTTTTAAAGTACCGGCCCCACACGCTTAATTAAAATCAAATATATACCCAGTTTCTCTGCCAACCCTACTGGCGAGTAACCTTTGTGTAGAGCTGTAGGTGTTACCTGAACGTGTGATCTATATTAGCAAACATCTCAGCATAATGCTTCTTTTGTTAAAGCTCTTATTTGTGGGCTTCTTTTCGTTTTTGTGAACTCTACTCTGATACCATGCACACACGTGCGTGGCTGCGTTCGTACTGTGGAAATGAACGCTCCCGGAAAGTGCTTTTCGGCCAGACCAGTGTAGCCGGCACGTCCGAAGAAAAATTCAAATTCTAACGACGGGGAAAGAAAAAAAAATGAAGGGATCATCACTGACATGGCACCTAGTTCAGCCGGTGTTATGGGCTCACATCACGGATATTGTAAGTGATGTAGCCAACAGTGTCAGTTTCCGTAAAAAAACACTGAATTGTATTTAGCCTATCCTGTGTCACGTATAGTTAAATGTGCTTTTACCAAGTTTCATCGAATTCGGATGACCGGTTTAAGAGTTATGGTTGAACATACATACGTACAGAAAAGATTTCTAAAAATCTTCACTTTAGTTTTAGTATCATATAAACGAGTCTACAAACGCAGTATCTCATAAAACAAAGTATCTAACTTTCTCCATGATCATCATCCATTATATGTTTTTTCTTATTAGTATTGATTACGCGAGCGGGCTCGCTGATAATAGTGAGATTTTCTATAAAACTTGCAGGTTCCTCTATCTATATTTTTTTTTCATATCACACGCACGACATTGTCTTCGATGTTTACTCACGAATATGAACTTCGTGTCGGTTCATAATTTTATGGCCACGCTAAAAGGTTGACCACACGTGACAACGGGGGAGGGGGCATGGGCCCTTTGATACGGCCGTACTGATACAGAAAAGATAAAAATATATACCTCGCGATGGCAATGGATAAAATTACATACATACATACATATAACACACGCTGAATCCCGACAATCGGGGTAAGCAGAGTAATCGGTGTTGTGCTGCAAGAACTCTGGTAAATTACAGCGCATCACCGACCACCATGTTTCGCAAATTATTCGAACAAGATTCAATCGATCAAGCAGCAAGTAAGGCACGAAGACCCACCTGCTGCATGACTCGGTGGAAGTACCCTAACTCTCACACTTTAAATCATAATTAGGTAGTACCAAAAGAGTTAAGTGTCAGAATTGATAGTGATGCAATAATTCATAATAAAATACTGATTAATAATACATGTTAACGCATTAACACACGTACACATACACAGCCCCACACTGCGCTTCATACTAGTAATCTATTAAATTTTATTCATGTCCGATTTATCGGTCTAAAGTAGTATAAAGTGGGGACTAAAATATTCTGCCAAATTCTCAAAATCTCACCGAAAAATTATAATTCGGCAAATATCTAATTTTAGACGCACATTAATTGTTTATTGTTTATTGTATAATTTCATCCATAGGTAGGTAACCTACGCTTGGACATGTCGAAAATTCCGCCAGTTCTAAATTCAATGCGAAGAAGAACTGACAAACAAACTTCGCAAGTCACAATGTTTTGTTAGTACCTTATAATAAGTATTATAATTCAAGTAATTTACAATAATTAACGCATACTACCGCTCACAAGAACATTAATATTTACAGTTTAAGCATGACCACTCAAGAATCTGACCACTCTGCCTATTTACATTACCTATATCTGGTGTATAGTGCCATCGTCAATTTTGATACTTCATATATCAAGTCAAATAAAACAATTAGTTTACGTTTATTACAAAGAAATGTAATAAGTCATATTAAAAATCTAATGATACAAAGTGTATCCAATTGTCAAAGTTGTTAGTGGGAAAAATAGTAGTCAGACTCTTAGATAAAATTACGGCCAGTTAACGCATCCTTAACAGTATAATAACTCTTTTCAATTAACATTAGTTTAATCCGTCGTTTAAAATTATTGTCATCTAATTGTTTTATGTTAGAAGACAGTTTATTATAAAATCTAACACTATTACAGATAAAGCTTTTTGACGTTTTGGATAATCTATGTCTTATTAATCCGACCGACCGATTTCTTTTTAATAGAAAAGGTTTGCTACGCTGATATAGGTGATCTACATCACCCATGATTTTAACACATAACACCTTCCCGAAAGGTGCCGTGGCAGTGCTTCTCTTTGGTCGTACCGGCTACACTGAACTAGACGGAAAACACAAACTAATTAATTCCAAAGCTGCTTTGACCGACCTTCTAACTTTAACTAACCTCAAGTAGGGTGAGAAGGAACCTACAGTTTTACGGCCAATAAGAACCACAGTCAGCCTTAACGGTCGAACGGCCACGCATCTAAGTTCTGACGGACGGGGAGGTCCATCGATCGCACACTGACCTACCGAGGCTGCCAATCAAATTAACAAGAGTACTGAGTTATTAAAACACTGAGTCATGAGTCCAGGTGTACAAAAACAGATTAAACTAGTGGTCAATATGAGTTTAACTACAATTACAGTTGTGGGGTTGGGGTGAACTAACCCCAGACCCGTGCTGACGGCAAGCACCTTGCCTTTAATCAAATCAAGTATTGATTTTCTTTACAATAACATTTTAAAAGCATCATCGGATCGGTCAGTGATAGATTATATTTTTGATGTGTAAAAATCTATACCGGGGCGCCGGGCCTGGAGTGAATTGCGATTGGGTTGTAGTGGACAGTGGGCAGATATTCAAACTAAGTGGACTTAGAGATCGGTAAAACATTTTTGTTTTTCGTTGAGTTCGCGGCCAGGAAAACGGAGTGTGGGATGATCACACGCCAGGTGGGACGACGACATCAAGTGCGTCGGCGGAAAGCAGCGGTTCCGTATCGCTGAAGGCCGGGAGGACTGGAGGAAAATTGGAGAGGCGTATGTCCAGCAGTGGACGCTTTCACGCTGACTGACCGACTGACTGAGTCCGCGATACATTTCTATCTTCTCTCATTATTTCGTTAAGTTTTTATTCTTATGATTTTTTGGGGTTGAAGTGAATTGCGATTTAGTAAGGGCAACAGTGAAGCTTCCGAAGTCCCGAGTGGTGTTTTCACATGATATTTTGAACATGAGACTAATATATTTTTCGTGTCGGTACAACTATTTTTAACCCCCGACGAAAAAAACGGAGGGGTGTTATAAGTTTGACGTGTGTGTGTGTGTGTGTGTGTGTGTGTGTGTGTGTCTGTCTGTGGCATCGTAGCTCCCAAACGGATGGACCGATTTGGATGCGGTTTTTTTTATTAGGAAGCTTGTTTAATCGGGATGGTTCTTAGCTATGTTTTTAATCAAGTAATAAAGTAATTAAGTAATAAAAAAAATAATTATCTTAAAAAGTGGACCGATTTGCATGCGGTTTTTTTTAAAAAGCTTCAAATAAAAGTTAAATTACAAATTTAAAAAACCCCCGACTCTTAAAAAGTCAAAAATAATTTCCGTTTACTTACTTAAAGGAGTCGGGGGACCGCTAAGTAAATTAAATATAAAGACTCAAAAGTTGCGCGGGAATTCACTTAGCGGTCTACCGACTCCTTTAAGTAAGTAAACGGAAATTATTTTTGACTTTTTAAGAGTCGGGGGTTTTTTAAATTTGTAATTTAACTTTTTGCTGATGCAGAATGCAATTGATTTCAATAAACCATGCACTATAAACACTACTTTAGCGTTTGCTAGTACTGTGTACAGGCTTATTTGCAACGTTTTCCTTCACAGAAGTCATGACATTGAAATGTAAAAAAAATAAGATATTTCATTTTTCTATTTTCCTTGTTTCTTATTGTGTGTTATTTTTTTAGTAAGAATTTACATACTAAACATAATGAGAACATAATATAAATGCGAATAGATTATAAATACAACTAGTGAAAACTAAGTACCGTGTGGGGCCGGTACTTAAAAAGAATAGCCCCACTGCATCTCTCCCCGTGCATGTCGTAAGAGGCGACTAAGGGATAAGGACAAGATACTGCGCTAAAGGGCGACAGGCTAGCCACTTCTCACCTTGGCGCAGTCCTTCCACCTAGTCATGCAGCAGGTGGGTTCTTCGTGACTTGCTGCTTGATAGTTGTCTTGTCCGTATACTGTGCTAAACGTGGTGGTCGGTGTTGTGCTGTAGTTTACCGGAGTCCTTATAGCACAACACCGATTACTCTGCTTACCCTGATTGTCGGGATACAGCGTGTGTTATGTATGTATGTATGTATGAAAACTAAGTTAAAAAAAAGAGCCTGTAAAGTGGAATTTTCAAACACACAGTTAGTCAGTCAGTCAGTCAGCGTGTAAGCGTCCACTGCTGGACATACGCCTCTCCAATTTTCCTCACACATTACCTCACTAGATAAACTTCATAATACCTTTCATGCCGTAGTAGGTAATGACTACGATTTTATAAGTGTCTATGCCAGCACGGATTCCTAATAATTTATTAATTTTATTTATTTAATATTCTTTATTGTTTCATACAAATTATATACAAATGGCGGACTTATTGCCTAAGGCAATCTGCCGGTCAACCGGTCAAATTACAACATACATTATGGGTATTTAAAGAAAAAACATTTAACTAATAACAAAAATCGATTGAAAAAAAAAACTAATAACGTGTTAATAAATTAATGAAAAAAAACAACAAAGACAACTTGGACGCCTAAAATAACACTATAATACTATATACATACATGAACATAGATAAAAAATATATAATATTTAATATAAAATTATTAATATTTACATAGATTGGAATGAACCAATACATTTAATTAGATTGTATCTACCTACTCCACTAGGCAACAGGCGTGACCGTATACAGATGAGTTGTTTTTTCTGATTTGAAAAAAAAAAAACGGCCAAGTGCGAGTCGAACACGCGCACCGAGGGTTCCGTATCGCCATGTCATGGTTAGCGCCACTCACGCCATCTATGGCGTGTTATGAAATGCTTCATATTAGTTAAATGTCATGATTAGTTAAAATGCTTCACGCTCTATTCGGTAGATGGCGCGCGCGCATACACTTTTTGGTTTCTTCTATGGGAATCCCCGTGAATTTTTTAACTTTTTCTTATTTTTATTATTTGTTGTTATATCGGCCATAACAACACATATTCTGGGAAAATTTCAACGGGCTACCTATTACGGTTCAAGAGATACAGCCCTCGGACAGACGGACGGACGGACGGACAGACAGACGGTGTAGGCTTAGTATTAGGGTCCCGTACCGGATACGGAACCCTAAAAATTACATGCTTAACGTCACCAGCTTCTCCATGTTTCGTACTTCACGGAAAACTGTACGTCCACCGGTTTGGTTGGAAGAAATTGCCTAACGTAATAAGTCAGCCCTTGCCACACACATACGCATGGCATAAAGTGTAATATTATTACATATTATAGAAATTAATTTAAAATCTGTACACATTTCGAAAATTAATAAACATTAACCCCAAACAAACTTCAAGCACTTGATATTCCAAAAAAAAACCCTCAAACAAATTTGACTGTAACCTCAAGTTCCGATTCGTTACCCCGAGCGTAATATGAAAATGTATATTAGGGCGGGTTCACACGTAGCGAGGACTTAGTCGGTGTGAATTTATTGGGTAAATAAATCTTAATTCAGTAGCCAACGGCGCGCATACTAATACACCCTGTCGCCGCTGGCGTAGTGGGGGGAAATTACCGTGATGTCGATATTTTTTATTATCCGTTCATTTTGAACGAATTTTAATATTAAAATTGTTTTATGTTTTATATATTTACATATAAATATATATTACAAAGGGCATTCATGTCAAAAATTATAGACATGTACATAATTAAAATATAAAGGTACAAAGTTGTAACCTTGAGGTGTGTCAAGAATGATGATGACGGATGATAGATCGCGTTGTCATTGTGGGTTTGAATTTTTGGGTTGTACTTATGGTATCTATAATTTTTAGGGTTCCGTATCCTGTACGGGACCCTATTACTAAGCCTACGCCGTCTGTCTGTCTGTCCGTCCCTCCGTCTGTTTGTCCATCCGTCCGTCTGTCCGAGGGCTGTATCTCATTAACCGTAATAGGTAGCCCGTTAAAATTTTCACAGAATAAGTGGTCCAGCAGTGGACCGATACAGGCTGATGATGATGATGATGATGATGAAGCATTATTATGGCCGATATAACAAGAAATAATAAAATTAAGAGAAAGTAAAAAAATCACGGGGGTTCCCATAGAAGAAACCAAAAAAGTGTATGCGCGCGCGCCATCTACCGAATAGAGCATGAAGCATTTTAACTTAGCAATTAATTACATTTATTATATAATATATTAGTTATTATGTTCAAGAGATACAGCCCTCGGACAGAGAGACGGACAGACGGACAGACATACAGACATACAGACAGACAGACGGCGTAGCCTTAGTAATGGGATACGGATACGGATACGGAACCCTAAAAATCATTAAAATGAAATTAACTTTTCGAAATAAATTTGCCATCACTACATCACCCCCATACATCCTTTTAATAATGTAAGGATTTGCGCGCCAAATACCCCGCGCCGTTTTCGTATGCATAGCTTTATTTTGTCCTCTGTACTGGTAATGTATGGCCATAGTTCCGACTATTCACTATAAAATGGTTTAAATATTTGATGAGTTAAAAAAATTGCGCGGCCGTGATAAAGCCGGTTGTCCATTTGCGATTAAAAACGGATCGATATAAATTATTTTGAGAATAATAATAATAAGTGAGAGTAGATACAGTAGAGAGTAGTTCAATATTTTTTCTATAATATAATAGTTTTGTACATTTCAGAAATTACACTGTTAAAACTTTACTCAAGGTCGGTAGAAAAAACTTATATGTCATTTCGTCTCGGTTCAGTGTAGCCATCACGAATATACATGAAACACTGTTAAGGAACCTAGTCCTTATAGCAAATTTGTGTAATAGTCTTACATAAGTGTAGGAGAAAGTGTAGCCAACGAAAGAAGTTATAAACATTTTTTTTATGGAAACTGGCACGGTTGGCTACATAGCCTATAACATCCGCGATGTCAGCCCATAACACCTTGGTGAACTAGGTGCCATGAAAACATGAAAATTGAAATAGCCGTTTCAACCGACTTTTCATTCAATGTCCTCAACCAGTTTGTACGTATAGTTGCAGAATAAACGGTGAAGAACAAAACTTTTTTTTCAAGTAATCTGGTATCGATGGCTGTGTCAGAGGGGCCAACCAATCACTTGTTTCGACCAGCCAATATCACTTCCGCGGATGTAGCAGTGTTCCCTTTTGATCGCTTGGTTGCCTGGATTCGAGGAGATTCAGATTCAGATATTTATTTCGCCATAAAGAACACACAACATTAACATATTTCATTGAGACATAATATGCATATTCAGTATGGCTTGTCATAATTTTTTTTTTATGTCCCGTTCATCAATGCAATCTATAAGGAAGAACCGGATAAGAAACCTCACAGAGCTTTTTTTTAAAGATATAACTTACATACTAAGTTTTCGTTACGTTAAATATAACATACTATATCTAAGCAAAAAATTAAAATTATTAAGTCAATAACATCAACCCATAAAAAAATATAATAACAGTGGACAATCGACCTTATATTAGCCTTTCATTTATTTATTTTGTAGCTTTAAACTTGTTCGCACGTGTTTCAAAGGCAATTAAACAATTTTATTTTGGATTTTCACTGAAAAAAATCACCTTGTCAGTCCGCGCAGTGGAGAGTGTAGACGGACGTGTAGCGTCGAATTTTGAGAATTTATTTCCCTGTTTCAGCCATTAAATATTTATCGTCAGCTATACCGGATGTATCAGGATAGGTTTTCGAAACTTCAGGGTTCGAAAGGGGCCCATATTTGAAGACGAAAAGCTCTGAAACTTTTTCCCAGATTCGATCATTTTACAGTACTTTTTGGTGAAAATCTATTCTTCAAGATTTGGTGGATGGTTAACTTGCGCCTATAATAAATAAAAAATAAATTCTAACTCATGAATAAAAATGGGTAGATTGCATACATAACTAGTACCTACAACTAACTGAACTGCGTGTAGGTAAATTCCAAACACTGAAAGTTCAATGACCTCAAAAGAAAAAGAGGACTGAATTAGTTCACCGCACTCTCCAGTCTCACTGTCCATCGAGTTTTTATTACAATTTCCAACTTTTGTATGACCAATAAAACAACGGAATTTCGATTTGAGTGATAAGGATTTTTTTCTTCTAATAATGAGTACTTTCTATTCCTGAAGTTTCTCAAACCTATCCTGGTACACCGTGTATATATAATGCTTGCGTATCTGTACCTATATAACTTTTTTAAGGTTCCGTATCCGGTACGGGACCCTATTACTAAACCTACGCCGTCTGTCTGTCCGTCCGTCCGTCTGTCTGCCTGTCTGTCCGAGGGCTGTATCTCTTGAACCGTAATAGGTAGCCCGTTGAAATTTTCACAGAATATTTGTTATTTTGGCCGATATAACAACAAATAATAAAAATAAGAAAAAGTCAAAAATTCACGGGGGTTCCCATAGAAGAAACCAAAAAGTGTATGCGCGCGCGCCATCTACCGAATAGAGCGTGAAGCAAGCGTGAGTGGCGCTAGCCATGACATGGCGATACGGAACCCTCGGTACGCGAGTTCGACTCGCACTTGGCCGGTTTTTTTTATGGTTTCGTATTCATACGGAAACCTATTTACTAAGCCTACGCCGTCTATCTGTATGCGCGTCTGTCCGTCCGAAGGATGTTATCTTCTGAACTGTAATAGGTAGCAGGTTGAAATTTTCATAGAATTACGTTATTATATGGATATGGCAATAATTATTTAAACAAATTAGTACATACATATCACACACGCTAAATCCCGACAATTGGGGTAAGCAGAGTAATCGGTGTTGTGCTGCAAGAACTCTGGTAAATTACAGCACAACACCGACCACCACGTTTCGCAAAGTATTCGAACAAGATTCAATCGATCAAGCAGCAAGTAGGGCACGAAGATCCACCTGCTGCATGACTCGGTGGAATTACCGTGCCAAGGTGAGAGGTGGCGATCCTGTCGCCCTTTAGCACGGCATCTTGTCGTTATCCCTTAGTCGTCTTTTACGACATGCATGGGGACAGATGAAGTGGGGCTATTCTTCTTAAGTACCGGCCCCACACGGTACTGTTACTGTTACACGGGGCTGTTATATTTTGAACCGTAATAGGTTACTGGTTGAAATTTTCATAGAATTACGTTATTATAGCGGATATGGCAATAAACATAAAAAAATTAAGCCTTTAAAATTAAATTTAAAAATACGTTATTTTGCGGTCATGCCTGACGTAACCTCGTCTTTTATTCATTGCAGACTTTACAACCATTTTAACATACATTAGAA
Organism: Nematopogon swammerdamellus; assembly: GCA_946902875.1. NCBI lineage: Eukaryota > Metazoa > Arthropoda > Insecta > Lepidoptera > Adelidae > Nematopogon > Nematopogon swammerdamellus. Next base: position 14,132,138 of record OX336359.1, read on the forward strand.
TTTTTATTTTCACTCTTTAATATAACGCTTTATAAAAACGTTAACCCGACGATAAACAATGGAAATGATCGCTTTCGCCGGCGACAGATTTAAAAGTTAATACCTTCACGGGAGGCTAATCCAGCGGCGATTAATAAGGAGACACACCATCACGCCGGCAGACAGAGGGGTCGGAAATAATTAGGAAGCTCGGGAGGGGTTGCTGCCTACCCCGGCGGCAGGCAGAGTTCGTTGTGATTTTGTAACAAGCTGTGTGGCATCCACCGCAATGAGACCGTCTGTTGCGCCTAGGTACAATTTTAAGTTCACAAATTGATCTAGTTGGCGCGTTTTTAATCAACTATAGAAGTACCGTGTGGGGCCGTTACTTAAAAAGAATAGCCCCGCTGCATCTCTCCCTGTGCATGTCGTAAAAGGCGACTGTAGTATGTTTAATAATACTAACATAATTATGTCGATACGTGTGAAAGTTTGATAAAGGTTCTTTACACCTGATTCACTTAATTAATAGGGCTTTGTAGTCAGAACTCTCAGTAAAATTGTTATTAATCTTGTTCTCGGGATGTGTTTTCGATAGACTATGGGGGGTGTTATTATGTAGCTAGTCACTAATTACTTGTAAAAATATGTTTAAAAAATAACAATATACCCTGCGAAGTTTCTTGTCGGTTCTTCTTCGTGGGTGTAATTCGAACCGGGTAGAACAAATTGTGACAAGTTCGAGTGCAGTCTAACTGCCATATGAATGATCAATAAACAATACAACAATACAATACAATACTAAGGGATAAGGACAAGATGACGTGCATAAGGGCGACATGCTAGCCACCTCTCACCTTAGCGCGGTCTTTCCACCGGGTCATGCAGCAGGTGGGCCTTCGTGCTTTACTTGCTGCCTGATCTGATAGTTATATTGTTCGAATATTTTGCTAAACGTGGTGCGTCGGTGTTGTGCTGTAATTTACCAGAGTACTTGCAGCACAACACCGATCACTCTGCTTACGCCGATTGTCGGGATACTGCGTGTGGTGTGTATGCATTAATTACACTTTTTTTATATGTTAGTACTAAGCATGTACTCGCTTTCTATATTACATCCTTACCTGTAATAAAATCCAACGTCTGCTTTCTGTCTGTCTGAGTGTCTGTCTGTCCGCTTATAACTCGAGAACCACTGAACCGATTTTAATAAAACAAAATTCTACGGATAGCTTGATTCTTCCCATCAACTATAGGCTACTTACTATCACGCTAAATAGCTTATGAGGTTAGCAGTGAAGTGAAATATGAGAGCGGGCGGAGCCGCGGGCACAGCTTGTCATTAGATAAAATGCAAATCCGAAAATGAAGAGAAAACATACGTCCGGACTAGAATTCGAACCAGGAACTCCGGCTTCGTCACAGCTACTACAGAAGAAGCAAGCAACAACGGTTCGAAAATTTAGAGAGAATACGTCATCGACCCGATGGCGGAATTGGTAACGCGCTGGCGGATCAAGCCGGAGTTCCAGGTTCGAATCCTGTTCGGGACGTATTTTTTATCTTCATTTTCGGCTTTGCATTTTATCTAATGAAGAAATATTAATTAAACATTTTTACAGCGACAGGATAGCCACCTCCCACCTTAGCACGGTCCTTTCACAGTGCAGTAGGTAACTTTACTTGCTGCTTTATGATAATATGTTATCCTAATACTCGTAAACGTGGTGGTCGGTCTTGTGCTGTAATTTACCGTAGTTCTTGCAGCACAACGCCGATTACTCTGCTTACTCCGATTGTCGGTATACAGCGCGATGCCTACCTACTGTTTTTCTATCAAATATGTACATTATGTAAAGAGTTTATATTATATTCCATTTTATGAGTAAATCCTGAATCGTTTTAAGGTCCCGTTTTGTGTTTTATTGTTTTTGTTCTAACGTAAAAACAGTAACACACACAAGCGTCAAACTTGGTGTGATTATACTGCAAACTCTAAAGACAAACAACAAATAATAAAAACCGGCTACTTAAGTAGTGGTACGGAACCCTCGGTGCGCGACTCCGAATTCTACTTGTCCGGTTTTTTCATATACGAATGTTTTTTTTTTTCAAAAAATCGTAACCTTTTTGTCCGGCTTTTTTACATACCATCCAGCTGTGCGTGGTTTCGCGAAGAGTGGTGTTATTGGCTGCGGCCGACTGGCGAGTTTTCTCACCAAATGGACTATTGAACACGGGCACACGTGGCAGTTCTTTGTAAAAAGAAAACAAGCCAGCCAAGCCAGTCGCTTTACATTAACCCTAATCCGGTAGTGGGGTGTATTAACGACCGGACTCATACAGCGTTTGTTATTGTAAATGGCTCAGTGGGTGTAACATCACGCCATTCTCGTTGAGGGTTAGCGATAGTGTTTCTGTGGGTTAAATATTTATTGGAGATTAATTTGGCGGGAAAAATATATTATTTAGACGAACTAAAGGTAGACTTGACTTGGGGAAAGCTATATAAAATATGAACAGCGCAAAGAATAACTGAGAAACCTGAGAAGTGAACGAAAATGTACACCAACCTCTTATGACGAGACGGAAGTTAAAGTAAATGTACACCAACCTCGAGACGGAAGTTAACGAAAATCTACACCAACCTTTTAACACGAGACGGAAGTTAACGCAAATGTACACCAACCTCTTAAGACGAGACGGAATTTAACTTTCTCCGTACAAAATCGTCTTTCGGGGTTTATGTTTTTTACCCCCCTAAGCCTTATCCCATTTTTACAATATTTTTTGTTGTAATAAGGAAAATCGAATCTACATTTCTGTCATTTTTTTAAATATCTAAAGTGATGACTCAAGAAAGCTTAATGGTTTTATGACATCAAATTTTTTTTAAATATTTTTTGTTTATATTAGAAATAATTTTTTTTAGCTCCGTTGTTGTATATTTCATCTAAACCAAAAATGACAAAGACAGGAACGTAGATTGGACTGTCCCTGAGATAAGCAAAAAAATATTTTTTTTTAATCGGATAAGGTTTAGGGGGTTAAATGCCGAAAGACGATTTTGTATGGAGAAAGTTAACTTAGTTTCGTCTTAAGCTTAGTGCAGAATCCATTTCCCAAGTCCAGAATGTCGCTAGCGGATATATCCGACGGGTTAGGTCCAGATAAAATGCTTTGAGCTTTATAGAATATTCATGGAAATATTAGAATAGCAATATATATATTAGTGTGGTACTATGCTTTGACTGAATTTTTTTTATTATAAGTAACATACCTCTATCCATCTATCATCCGTAGTTTGATCTTCGTTTCTCCAAACAAACCTGTAAAACGTTTATCTAAATTGTATTTTGAATGTGTTGTGTAGGTATGTTTGGGACTTGTGCCTGATTTGTTAAACGATGCAAGTGTTCAATTCATATCAAGTGTCAATATTATAAAAACGAGCAAACTATTATAAATTAACAAGACAATAAATAAAAAAGCAGGCAAAACCTCTAAATCAGTTTTAAATACACCGATTACTAAATATTCTATTCACAGTTTAATTAGCGGTTTTTAACAACTCTAAAACCACTAAACAGCTCTCAACCGCAAGCTGCCCGTTAATAGTTATAAATAGTTTCAACATTCGGCGATTTAATGCAATTTTGTTGGTTTTAAATTCCGTTACCAGTTAGAGGGTTCAATTAGTAAAATTCAGTGGAATTAGCTAATTTTAAACATTTTATATCTGCTATCTGGTGACTTATTTGAAATCGGTGTGTCAGAATAACGCAACTGTGTTTATATGATATTTTACATAGGGTATAAAAATATCTGTGACAATCATACATCGGTTTTTGTAGGACAGCCAATACGTAAAGATAAAGTTATAGATAATTATATTCTTTATTGATATGAAATTTTATAAAATTACCAAAAGGCGGCCCTTTGCCTGAGGCAATCTCTGCCAGACAACATCAAATTTTAGACAATATTTTTTATATAAGTAGCAACAAGGAAGAGAAAAACAATCTTTACTACAATATTTTTTTTTACGGTCAGCACGACCTATGGCGCGCGCCAGACTAACGCAGAGCGCGGAGGTGTAGTCCGACGGCGCCCACGGGCATTCAGATATTTAACGGAGCTGCGAACACCATGTCGGCCGGCTAGGTGCGCCTTCACATTATGTTTGAAGGACCCCAGACTGTACATTAGAGGAAAGGATGCAGATGCATTCCACCTGTTGGCAACCCTGTAAATAGTTTATTTACAGGGTTGCCAACAATATTGTCAATAACAATATTGTCAATATGGAATAAATCGAAAACCCAAACGGCAGGATAAACTGCAATATAACAGAACATATTCTTAGACATACATCGATATTAATACGAGTACACTAAATAAAACGACAAAGAACTTACCGAAATGTGAAATATATGAAACTAGTTTTTGCCTGCGACTTCGCTTCGCGTGATTTTTTGCTCACAGCTCAGGCCGCCGATGAGCTAGCGATATTACTTATAGCCTAAAACGATCTTGAGAAGTGACAAAATGTAACAGTGAAAACCGTATGTAAATCGATAAAGTGATTCTCGAGTTATATTGATATTCACATATTGACTTACGCTACACGGTCCCCGATCGCCCACCCGTAGAAAATTATTATTTATTTAGTTAGATACTCAATATTTAAAATATATCTACACTAATATTATAAAGAGGTAGTGTTTGTATGTTTGGATGTAGGAGAAAATCTTCGAAAATACTCATCCGATTTTAAAAATCCTTTGACCCATATTTAGACATAGGCTATGCGAGCGAAGCCGCCGGCAAAAGTTTTTTTTTTGACGTGATGACGTCACGTCTTATAAATTGATGAACACCGGCTGCACGCACGAAGAAGTGTAACGTTCCATCTAAACCTGTGTGTGCAAGCGAGAGCGCGATAGAGACCTGTGTGTGCAAGCGAGAGCGCGATAGAGAGGCATAGGCATATAGTAGGAAATACAAAATATATTTCTCCGTCTTTTGCGAGCCTCGAACCCGCGGTCCCTGCCACCATCACTGACCAGACTTGTTATCCACGCGGGCTATCGACCGTGTACATATCGCTGCAAATTTTCTAAACAGTATGTGAATTTCATGGAGCGAATTTCATGGAGCGACATCTAGCGTCCACATCTAGCGTAAATATTGAATTAAATACTTCAGCCAGCGGTATACTTGATTTAGCAGTTAGGTAATTGTTGCAACGTTGAACATGTAGATGGCGTTATGTAGGTTTTTTAAATATAAATTAAACAAAAATTTATAGTCGCTATTTTCTCATATTTTTTATTATATATTATCACATCTTTATCAGGTACTTAAATTAATTTTACATGGTAAATATCCGCCGAAACTGATTTACTTTATGACATCATCACGTAAAACTATCGTCCGTAAACCAACTTTACAGACAACCAATATTTTTTTATGTAAACCAGCATGCGTGGCTGTGCCGAGAGACCATTGGTTCAGTCGACAGAGCCAAAATCACCTCTCCTCGCGAAACCACGCTCAATTAGGTGCCATGCCAGCAGATTTGAGGACTGTTACTAGGCTGTCTAGCCCGTTAATACGACGCTTTAAGACACCCAGATTAAAGGATTCAGGAAATACACTCGCCGGAAGACAGTTTGTAAACTATATTAATGCATGACTCGATGGAAAGATCATTCCAAGGTAGATGTGTCTATCTTGTTGCCCTTTAGCACGGCGTATTGTCCTTATACCTTAATTGACTTTTAGTACATGCACGGGGAGAGATGGAGTGGGGCTATTCTCTTTAAGTACCGGTCCCCCGCACGGTACAGAGAAATACAAAGAAAATCTCATTCACTTTCCTCAACCAGAAATAAATCGGGCGACGACGACGTTTGCGCAAAATTTGTAACAGGTGGATGTGTAACCCCACGACGAATTTGCCCCACAATGAACAGATTTACCCCACAATGAAGCATCAAAAAGCTATTCGGCCTCCCCAGTGCGTAACAATGCATTATACCGACTGCCGGCGGCGGCGGCGGTGGCGGCGGTCTGGTGATAAGATGACAGTGCAGGGCCGAATTTAAGCTTTGTCATTGTATAGGTACGAAAATTGTTATCAGTTTTTATTTAATACCATAGTTTAATTTTTTTATTGAATGAATTTATTTCTATCTTTTTATTATAATGAAATAATAGGTAATAATAAATTTTATTATAAAAATAAATAGTAAAACAAGTTACATAATGAGTAAAACTAATTAATAAAATTATAACCTAATAATTGACTAATAACTAATAAATAACATAAAGTCATAAGTAAAATATTTCTTCCAATTCAGCCGACTCCGCCACAGTGCCCAGTATGCTGGCGACGATACCATAGATTATAATAGTAAGAAAGAAAGCTATAATAATTTGCGAGCTCTTTTCATTACTTCCAGCGGTATCCCACAGACTTTCGAATATTCTCTTTTTCACTCTTTAAGCTTTATAGCTAAGCATAGATACGTCCCTTTAGTTATCTCCACGGAAAAAAGTCAGCTGTCAAATTCGGTGATCTTGGCTGACCAATCATCGTCACAATTTCTTGAGATGAATTGACCTGGAAACACTGTTCTCAGCGTTTCAGCAACAGAAGATCGATTTGTGTAGAACGTTTTAATAATTATAAAGCGTTGCTACAGTGTAAAACCGCTCCATGACGAATTTCCCGCTTCTGCACTGATTATTTTTTTTTTATGTAATTCGGTATGGGTGGCTGAGTCGGAGGGGCCAAAGCACATGCTCTAACCAGCCAATATCACCTCCGAGAAGGTAGGTGCCATACCGGAGACTTCCCTGGATTGCTGGCTATACTGGACTAGAGGAGAACACAACCGAGGTTGCTTGCGGCCATCTTACATCCAGTACGGTGGTACCAACCCAGTCGGCTACAATTTGAGCCTACCACCTAGTAAGGGGCAAGGGAAGGGACCTACAGTTTTACACCGGTTCCGAACGGTGAAGCAGCGGGTGTAGGTATGCACGTAAATTTTTTCGTCAGAAAAAACTCATTGGTACACGCCGACCGGATTCGAACCTCGGACCTCCCGCATGAGAAGCCGATGCCCAAACCACTCGGCCACCCGCCGCTGGGGCCGCCGCCCGATTACCGTGTGGGACCGGCACTTAAAAAAAATAGCCCCACTGCATCTCTCCCCGTGCATGTCGTAAAAGGCGACTAAGGGATGAAGACAAAATGCCGTGCACTTTAGAACGGTCCTTCCACCGAGTCATGCAGCGGGTGGGTCTTCGTGCCTTACTTGCTGGTTGATAGTTATCTTGTCCGAATACTTTGCTGCGCGTCGTGGTCGGTGTTGTGCTTTAATTTATAGGAGTACCTGCAGCACAACTCCGATTACTCTATTTACCCCGATTTTCGGGATACAGCGTGTGGTATTTATGTAGGTATTTATGCACTGATTAATTTTTAACGAACAACAGAAAAAGGCTACATACATCTAAGTTGCTTACCCGTGACCACAGTTGGCCACATGGAGGGAAAGATGGAACAAGAACAGTCTTTCCCCACTCCTACAATCCACGGATCTTCAAATCGCGGGTTAATAGCCTTTCCCCAGCGACATTAGTCCACCTCCAAGCCGGACCGGCACCTCCTCGGCGGTGAAATTGGCTGCGCCTGAGGCTTCGACCTCGGGCAGAGCCAACCAGTTCAGAAACAATAAAAAAAAACAAGAAAACTCGCCTGCATGATTTTTAGGTTTTCGTATCCCGTACGGCCCATTACTAAGCCGTCTGTTTGTCTGTCCGTCTGTCCGAGGGCTGTATCTCTTGAATCGTAATAGGTAGCCCGTTCAAATTTTTACCGAATATGTGTTATTCTTTAAAAATAAGAAAAAGTAAAAAATTCACGGGGGTTCCCATAAAAGAAACCAAAAAGTGTAGGTATGCGCGCGCGCCATCTACCGAATAGATTATGAAGCATTTTAACTAATCATGACATTTAACTAATATGACGCATTTCATAACACGCCATCGATGGCGTGAGTGGCGCTAGCCATGACATGGCGATACGGAACCCTCGGTGCGCAAGTTCCACTCGCACTTGTTTTTTGTCACGTACCTCGTATAAACATATATACCCCAAGTGCATCCCTGCCTATACACAACGAACGCGACTCAGTACTGAGGACTGAGGGAGTGGTACATGTAAACAGCATTAACATCCTCCAGGGACCTTGCTGCGGCCCTGCGTCATACCGTCTGACGTATACCACCGCACTGAGCCACCCCCGACACCTAGCTGGGAATGTGTTGGCGATTTTTAGAGTTTCATCAATACTACACGTTATAATAAAATTGTAAACTTTGTGTGTTTGTACATTTAATATATTTGCAAAAAAAATGATTGGGGGATGACCATAAACATAATATAAATAAAAAACGGCCAAGTGCGAGTTGGTCTCGCCCACCGAGGCTCCCACAAAAAATACTTTTAATTTAATTACTCTCAAACGTTGTTAATTTATAATATATTATATATATATATATATTATATAAATATATTATATATATAATATATTTATAATAATATATAATAATTTATAATTGTGCTTGTTATTTAATACATAATATATAGCGAAAGGAATTTCGTTCCACCCGGGTGTCCCGCGAAACCTCCCGTCTTTTTTTTTTTAAGAAAGCCGGCACGGGTGGCTGCCCTAAACTTCAACGGGAGATCAGACACAGCCAATAGCACCACTTGAATGCATTAAAATCCTGCTACTGCTAGTGTCTGTTGGTTAATTTGTCCGAAAAACGAAGAAACTAAAATTTTCGAAATGTTCAATCGCTCAAAACCGACAATCCGCGAGCGTAGCCGCAGACAAAAGCTTGTTTCAACTGTAAAGTACCTACAGCACGAAAAGTTTAGTGCTCAGATTCGTTTTATTGAAAGCGCGACATTTGGCGCCGATCCACCCGTAAGGTGTCTAACGACGCCCATGGACTTTTGGCCGTTGCGAATGCCATGCCGCCGCCGGGCTGACAGAATACATCTATAGTTTTTTTTATGTAATCCTGTATGGTTGGCAGAGACGGAGGGGCCAAAGCACATGCTCCGATCAGCCAATATCACCTCCGAGAAGGTAGGTGCCATACCAGAGACTTCCCTGGATTGCTGGCTATACTAGACTAGAGGAGAATATAACCGAGGCTGCTATGCGCCCATCTTGCACCCAGTACGGTGGTAGCAACCCAGTCGGCTACAATTATAGCCTACCACCTAGTAAGGAGCAAGGGAAGGGACCTACAGTTTTACACCGGTTCCGAACGGTGAAGCAGCAGGTGTAGGTAATTAGGTATGCACGTAATTTTTTTCGTCAGAAAAAACTCATTGGTACACGCCGACCGGATTCGAACCTCGTTCCTCTCGCATGAGAAGCCGATGCCAAAACACTCGGCCACCCGCCGCTTAGATCATACATAACAGTACATTTATAACTTTAGTTTTTATAATATAATACCGAAAACTTTTACAAGTAAAAATCTGTAAAGTTTCAATTAGAAATTTATGTATGGTGGAAAAGTCGGGAAGAGTCGCCCTAGACGCACGTACCTGGCCCAGATCAGCCATGTACTTAAAAAGGGTCAAGTGCGTAGTACCGGTAACCGACGAGCATGCATGAAGAACATTATGAGAGTGGAAGAGGCGGCAGAGGTGTGTCAGGATCATGGCACGCGGAGATCCGTTGTCTTTGCCTACCCCACCGGGAAACAGGCGTGATGCTATGTATGTATGTAAGTTTCAATCCATACCGAATCACCAGAGTAAAATCATTATTATCATTATTATTTTGAAATCGAGGCATGGAATGAATAATTGGCTACATCCACTACAGATAGATAGCTTCTCGGATTTCATAATTTTTTTTAGACATTCTCTAGCAGTTGAAACTCTTGAAATACCGAATAAATTTCAATTGTGCAATTCTCCAAGAGGACTTTCCTTTTTTCATTCAGTTCAGGGAATTTAATATCGTCTAGTATAAGTAATAAAAAATTTCAAAATAAAATATTTGTAGTTTTGTATTGTTTTGGATATTTAAAATAGATTTTTTTTTCTGAAATAAAATAAACACATTAGGTATGACGATTGTTTGCACAATATTTAATTTTCAGTTCTCTTATATGAGTATGATAATGTACAAACTATACACCTTTTGCTCTGCAAGTATTAAAATTCAAATTATTTTTTTTTATTAAAAACACGAGATAAAATACCAAAGTAATAAAAATTATATGCATGAACTAATACAATTTCGGCACGAACAATCGGCACGACCGAAGGGAAGCACTGACATGGCACCAAGTTCATCCGGTGTTATGGGCTGACATCACGGATGTTGTAGGTGATGTAGCCAACCGTGTCAGTTTCCATAAAAAAAAAATTATATATAATAAAAACATTGAGTAAAATTAAAAGAAGTATTTACTTTTATTTTCTGTAGTTAAATATTATTTCATTACGTTAACGAGGTCCCTTGAGGAAATTCTATAATTTGTAATCAGTTTGAATTTTACATAATACAAGCTGTGCCCGCGGCTCCGCCCGCTCTCATATTTCACTTCACTGCTAACCTCATAAGCTATTTAGCGTGATAGTAAGTAGCCTATAGTTGATGGGAAGAATCAAGCTATCCGTAGAATTTTGTTTTATTAAAATCGGTTCAGTGGTTCTCGAGTTATAAGCGGACAGACAGACACTCAGACAGACAGAAAGCAGACGTTGGATTTTATTATAGGTATAAGGAAGGAAGTTATTATTTGTAGTTTCAATTTAAATTTAATATTACCAATAATGGCAATATGGTATAATAATCATAGTACGTAAAATATCTGACTCTATTTGTTAAAAAAATACTTCCAATAAAAACATAAGACAAAATAATACTCCAAAAAATTAAGATAAAATATTACTTGCATTCTAACTTCAAAATTAAACAAACTGTCGACACAACACAACGCATCAAAGCAAAACTCACGCAAACATCATAATCATGTGCTTAATAAGACTTAGAATTTAATAAACTCCCATCTTAAGGCTCCAAACACAGAAAGTTATTCAGGGCTAAAATTGTTTAAGGTGTCTTCGTCAGAATCATTATCGGGGTGGGCATTAAATATAGATTAGATACTTCCCCTTTGCCGCCGCCCTCGTCAGAGCTTCCCAACATGTTAGCGATGTTATAAACATTTCTACAAACAACTATATTTTTAGTATCTTTTTTTTTATTTTTTATTTAAAATTTTTTTTTTTATGGATACTGACACAGTTGGCTACATCACCTACAACGTCCGTGATGTCAGCCCATAACACCGGGTGAACTAGGTGCCATGTCAGTGCTTCCCCCTTTGATCGTGCCGACTACACTGAACTGGTCGGAAAACACAAACTATTTACATAGCCGTTTTGACCGACGTTTCATTCAGTGCGGTGGTACCAACCCGGTCGGGTTAAACCCTACCACCAAGTAAGATTAGGAGGGAAGGGACCTATAGTTTCACGAGGAATCCGAACCTCGGTCAGCTTCCAATGGTCAGCGGTCACCCATCCAAGTACTGACCGCGCCCAGCGTTGCTTAACATTCAATAGTGACAGTTGACTGTCTGCACCACTGAGCTATCGAGGCTGACAATGGTTTTTTATGGATTCTGAATATAATATAATAGAATAAAAATACTTCACGCACACAAAAACACTAACAAATGGCAAGGATGGTGAAGAGATTAGGACAGGAAAGTAATGTCATGATTAGTATAAGTTTTAATTTTAATTTTTCATTTCCGGCAGTACTTTAGTAACAAAAAAAGTAACAAACACTCGTGGTCGCTCCAAATTGGTTGGTTTGAATTTGTGAAGTGTAACGAACACCATTAAGAAGAGATGATGCAGAAGTGGATAGCGAGGAGTGAAGGGGGGGGGGGGGGCGGGGAGAGGAGGAGAATTGCGGCTGGCTGGCTGGCAGGCGGTCGTGTGGACGGATCGAGGAAGAAGACGATAGTGTACTTGAGATTGTTTTGTAGAATTCATTAACCGAGACTAGTGAATAAATATGTGATACGCTACATTGTAATTTATATTCATGAAAGTAATAATAATAACTCAATAATGAGTGTTTAATTAAAATCAATATGTTAGGGTATAAAATTTTTTTTTTTAGAGTGGTATGTATGTAATTATTCATCCATTTGTATACTTAACTAATATATTTTTTTTGCTTTATAATTATGACCATTTAATTTTCATCAAATATAAAAAATAAATACTAATAACTAAATAATTAAAACCTAACTAACAATGTATAACATTGACAAAATTAACCTAATAAATAAATAAAAAAAAATAACTCCGGGTATTTAATTAGTTTAGTTATTTTAATAACCATTTAATTTGTGTCATATATTGTTTATTAAATAAATGTTTTGTCTTTATTCATACATATAAATTGGGTTTGAAATGGCCCACAACGCTTTAGATGGTGATTTAGTACCTCGAACTGAACAACTGGAAGAGAAATTTGAAATGTTAAGAAATTTGTTTTGTGATATTTTTTTTTATTTCGTCAACTTTCCTACGTCAAAGTTGTTAAATTTGAGAATCAGCGGTGCGCGTTATTAAAATCATTCTGTATCTAGGCGTTTACGAGTAACACACAGGCAGATGAACACAAATTTAATTTTATCGTCTTCTTCTTCTCTATCTCTATCTCTTCTTATCTTATAAAAGGGAGCGTCAGTCTATATGTATGTATGTTTGAAGTAAACTCCGGAACCGCTGAACAGATTTTTATGCGGTTTACACAAATGGAAGAGTTTTTGGAGCCATGTACCATCACGCTAAATAGCCTTAGGACTGCGCAGTATCAAAGAAGAGAGGGAATATAAGAGAAACTATTATTATAATATTTGCCTTTAAATCGGATTTGCTATTAAACCGAATCTACCTCGAGCGAAGCCGCGGGGAAAGGCTAGTAATATAAAAATGTCGTTACAAGAAATTATGTGTCTTCCAAAAAAATCAAGGAAAAATTTAAAACGTACATTTTGCTATCACAAAAAATGTACGCAGTCTTCGACAGACATCAAAGTAAAGAGACCTCCACGAGGAATTTAATTTCGTGTCTTTGAGAAGCCTCCACTTCCTACGGAAGTGTGTGGGTGTGACTCGCAATATGGCGGACGCTTCCTGCCCCTGGGGTGGTTCCAACCCCCGCGCGGGGTGGATACCACCCCCCGCTTGGGGGTGGAAGGCCCCCGCGAAGGCGAGCAGTGCGCATGTCCGCACGGTGTTTAGGTATCGAACGCTAAGTGACCTATCGGTACTGATTGTAAGGTTGTTATGTTCATTGAAGGTTCTTGGCGAGGCTTGGCTTCGCTCACGTAAAGTTGTGTTGAGTGACATGTTATATAAAGGCGGCGAGTGGCCGAGTGGTCTGGGCGTCGCGTCAGCTTCTCTTGTGAGAGGTTCGAGGTTCGAATCCAACCGGCGCGGCGTGCACCAATGAGTTTTTGCTGATATGAAAAAAAATATTAAAGTGGTTCGGATTCCATGTAAAAATGTAGGTCCACCTGGTTGACTGGAGGAAATTGTCTAAGGCAATAAGCCCTCTGTCTGTCTGTCTGAGAAAAGCTAAAAGAAAAAAAATAAGGGAGTCCTCATACAAGAGACATGTTTTATCAAAGTTTTTTGTTTTTCCTCTATCGAAAAAACGGTAATGCATATGAGCGTCAAACTTGGTGTGATCGAAAAACCGGCCAACCTGGATGTAAGATGGCCGCATAGCAGCCTCGGTTGCGTTGTCCTCTAGTCCAGTATATCCAGCTATCCAGGGAAGTCTCCTGTATGGCACCTACCTTCTCGGAAGTGATATTGGCTGGTCCGAGCTTGCGCTTTGGTCCCTCCGACTCAGCCATCCATACTGGATTACAAAAAAAAAATACGTGGTGGTAGAACCCTCGGTGCGCCCGTACGACTCGCACTTGGCCGGTCTTTTTTTAAGTTACCTGAAAGGGACCTTTACCTTACCTTGTGGTATCCGTCCGATTGGTACCACCACACCGAGTGAAGGTCTGTCGGACAAGCAATAAAGAATATGCAGTATTTTTCGGCCCGTTCAATGTAACCATCACGACTAAAGAAAAGTCTTAACATGGCCACTAGTACAGACAGGATCTAGGTGTATTGGGCTGACATAACCGTGCCAAAGACAGGTGGGACAAAAAAACCGGCCAAGTGCGAGTCGGACTAGCGCACCGAGGTTTCCGCACCACAAAAAAAAACCTTAAAAAAACACGTTTCTTGTATGGGAACCCCCCTGAATTTTTTACTTTTTCAATTTTACGGACAGACAGACAGACAGAGTAATAGTATATATAATAGTAATAGGTTTCCGTACGGGATACGGAAACCTAAAATGTACATCAAATTTGAAAAAAAGTGTTCCAAGCCAAAATTGCTTTTCCAAAAATACCGCTCAATTTCCTTTCTAAATCTCTTCTTGCAGCAACCCCTAACGGGGTCGTTTGCGAACACCCTTAGTAAATCTTCAATACATATTAAAACAGTAAAGAGGTCGTTTTCGGCTTTATTATATTTTATTACGTCGGCCCCCCTTCCCTGCGAGTCGGCGATTTGGTCTGTGCTGGCTGCTGAGAAGATACGCTTCTGTAGAACAGTGCGGAAGGAATTTTATTACATAAAAAAAGAAATGAAATGAAATGACATGACATCAAATGAAAAAAACCGGCCAAGTGCGAGTCGGACTCGAGCACCGAGGTTTTCGCACCACAAAAAACATTGAAAAAAAAAAGTTTCCTGTATGGGAACCCCCCTTAATTTTTTACTTTTTATATTTTTTATTATTTGTCGGTTTATATCCGCCATAATAACACATATTCTGTGAAAATTTCAACGGGCTACCTATTACGGTTCAAGAGATACAGGCCTCGGACGGACGGACGGACGGACGGACGGACAGACGGCATAGGCTTAGTAATAGGCTTCCGTCCGGGATACGGAAACCTAAAAATGCTTCATATTAGTTAATTTCATAATTATTTAAAATGCTTCATACTGTTTTCGGTAGATGGCGCGCATACACTTTTTAGTTTCTTGTATGGGGACCCCGTGAATTTGTTACTTTCATATTTTTATTATTTGTGTATCGGCCATAATAACACATATTCTGTGAAAATTTCAACGGGCTACCAATTACGGTTCAAGAGATACAGCCCTCGGACAGACAGACGGATAGACAGACAGGCGGCGTAGGCTTAGTAATAGGGTCCCGTACGACGGATACGGAACCCTAAAAATGAAATGAAATGAAACAAAATGAAATTATGATATTTTATTTCCATAACTAGGTTTAGGTACAATTACAATTTCCAGATCATAAAAGTCAGCCTCGATAGCTCAGTGGTGCGATCGGTCGAGTGTCGTTCCTCGGATGGGTAACCGGTCGACCGTTGGAGGCTGAACGTGGTTCGGATTCCACATAAAACTGTAGTTCCCTTCTTTTCTTACCTTACAACGCTTTTCGATAGTATGGTCGAGGTTAGGGTAACAATCCAACGAGTGTTGGAATCATTTCATACTCCATAGGTACGTAATTAGGATCCCGTCGCAAAATTCGAAAAAAGGGACCCTCATTTTTGTATTTTGTAACACTTTCCTGGGGCGAATTTGGGATATAGGTGGTAGAGTTTATCCCGGTCGGGTTGGTACCGCCGCACTGAATGAAACGTCGGTCGAAACGTCTGTGTAAATAGTTCGTGTTTTCCGCCCAGTTCAGTGTTGCCGATATGAAATGAGGGGAAGCACTGACGTGGCACTTAGCTCAACTGGTTTTATGGGCTGACATCACGGATGTTGTAGGTGAAGGAGAAAACCGTATCAGTTTCCATTAAAAAAACAAAATTGTACGAGACCGCACCTCGACATGGTAGTGGCGGCCTCACGCACTCTATGTACTTGCGCGCGCTAGCTACCCACCGCCCGCGCGAAGTATTCATAGACGCTCGCCCACGAAACTGCGCGCAGCTGCAAAGCAATAACCAATTTACACTCGATCGTTAAGGTTCATTTTCGCACGCAGCGATTGGCGACGTGAAACAGTAGGCTATTAAAGCCCGAAAGTAGGAACATTTTCTATGGAGTGATTTATCTGTTACGAAGTATCTATTAAGTAATCTGTGGTAGTGACTTAGAAACTCCTGCCTAAGTCCACATAGCAATGGCGCCGGTGCGCAGGCGCTGCGGCGCGTCGTGATCAATGTTTTAGCGTGGAGGTATCATTGTTTGAGGAGGCAACAGGCGTGACTATTGTGTCGGCTACTTCTGTGGAATATCACACCGCGCCCACCTACGTTAGTGCAGTAGGTATCGTGTAGTTTAATGACATAGTACCTGGACGATCGAGCTTCGCTCGGCGTCTACCTAGACCAATCTATGTAAACTTGAAAAAAATCATGTTATCTCTATATCTATAAACTTCAAATATTACATAATCTCTATCTCTTCTCTATCTCTTCTTCTCTATCTCTTGTTCTCTATCTCTTCTTTTCTATCTCTCCTTCTCTATTCTCTACTTCTTCTTTATATTTATCTCTATCTCTATCTATATCTCTATGTCTATCTCTGTCTCTATCTCTGTCTCTATCTCTGTCTCTATCTCTGTCTCTATCTCTGTCTCTATCTCTGTCTCTATCTCTGTCTCTATCTCTATCTCTATCTCTATCTCTGTCTCTGTCTCTATCTCAATCTCTACTTCTTTTTAAAAGGGAACGTCTGTCATATCTATGTATGTTTGAGGTAAAGCACTGAACAGTTTTTGATGCGAATCAAGGGATATGACTCCCTTCTTATATTACTAGGTGGTAGGGTTTAACCCGCCCGGGTTGATACCACCGCACTCAGTTCCGGATCTTCCTTTAGGCGGAGTAGGCGGCAGCGTTCGGCAATGACTACATTCTTAATGCAGTGCAGTAATGACTGCATTAAGAATGTGTAGGTGATGATAACAAATGCCACTGGTGAACGATCCTTTTTGAAGTTAAAACTTCTAAAAAATTGCCATCGATCGAAAATGACACAAAAGCGTCTAAATTCACTGGCCATAATGGTCACTGAATTAAACTACGTTTTAAAAAAAATTACTTTCGCAACATTCTGATAGAATTCACAACAAAAAAAATTACGAAAGTGTATGCATAACATTTGTACATTTTCTTTCGTATATTGTTTTATCATGAGAAATGTGTTCATTAGTTTAATATATGTTTGAAGTGTGTAATTAAGTTGTTTTATTAATGTCAACTTAAGTTAAAAAATTTTAATACATTTAGGAGCCAATTTGCGAGGGGGCCTCGAATTTTTACAGCCTAGGGGCCTCCACGAGGTTTAATCCGGCACTGACCGCACTGTATGAAAGGTCGGTCGAAACGGCTATGTAAATAGTGTGTGTTTTCCGTCCAGTTCAGTGTACCGACCGAAGGGCACGAATCGGCACGACCGAAGGGAAGCACTGACGTGGCCCCAAGTTCACCCTGTGTTATGGGCTGACATCACGGATGTTGTAGGTGATGTAGCCAACCGTGTCAGTTTCCATAAAAAAAAAAATCAAACCAAAATGTAAAGAGTACCGTCTAAATGTAAGAGTGTTGTACCGTGTGGGGTCGGTACTTAAAAAGAATAGCCCCACTGCGTCTCTCCCCGTCGCATGTCGTAAAAGTCGACTAAGGGATAAGAAAATTCGTCAGCCTCGGTAGCTCAGTGGCGCGGTTGGTTAGTCAACTGTTATTAAGCAACGCTGAGCGCGGTCAGTGATTGGATGGGTGACCGCTCGACCGTTGGAGGCTGACCGTGGTTCGGATTCCACGTTAAACTGTAGGTCCCTTCCCTTCTTACCTTACTAGGTGGTAGGGTTTATCCCGGCCGGGTTGGTACCACCGCACTGAACGAAACGTCGGTCGAAACGGCTTACATAGCCGTTTCGACCGACGTTTCGTTCAGTGCGGTGGTACCAACCCGGCCGGGATAAACCCTACCACCTAGTAAGGTAAGAAGGGAAGGGACCTACAGTTTAACGTGGAATCCGAACCACGGTCAGCCTCCAACGGTCGAGCGGTCACCCATCCAATCACTGACCGCGCTCAGCGTTGCTTAATAACAGTTGACTAACCAATAGTTCGTGTTTTCCGTCCAGTTTAGTGTAGCCGACATGAAATGAAGGGAAGCACTGACATGGCACCTAGTTCACCCTGTGTTATGGGCTGACATCACGGATGTTGTAGGTGAAGTAGCCAACCACGTCAGGTTCCATAAAAAAAAAAAAAAAAGATTAGTACTTGAGGCTCACTAAAGGGTATGTACCATTTTTTTATGGAAACTGACATGTTTGGCTACATCACCTACAACGTCCGGGATGTCAGCCCATAACACCGCGGTGAACTAGGTGCCATGCTTCCCCCTTTGATCGTGCCGGCTACACTGAAATGTTCGGAAAACACAAACTATTTACATAGCCGTTTCGACCGACGTTTCATTCAGTGCGCTGGTATCAACCCGGGCGGGTTAAACCCTACCACCTAGTAATATAAGAAGGGAGTCATATCCCTTAGTCACCTTCTCTATCTATTCTCTCTCTATCTATAATCTCTTCTCTATCTCTATCTACTCTTCTCTATTCTCTACGTATTCTCTATCTCTATCTCTATATCTACTTCTTATAAAAGGGAACGTCTGTCTATATGTATATATGTTTGAGGCAAACTCCGGAACCACTGAACAGATTTTGATGCGAATCAAACCAATGTAAAGAGTAGTATTTGAGGCTCACTATAGGCTATATACCATCACGCTAAATAGCAATAAGGCTGAGCAGTGTCAAAGAAAGTATAGTATGAATGTCAATTAAGTAATCAAGTAATTTAAGTAATCAAAAAATTTATTATCTTAAAAAGTGGACCCATTGCATGCGGTTTTTTTTATTGTAAAAAAGCTTGAAATCAAAGTGAAAATACAAATTTTAAAAACCCCCGACGCCTTAAAAAGTAACAAATAATTTCCGTTTAGTTACTTAAAGGAGTCGGGGGACCGATGAGTAAATAAAATATAAAAACTGAGAGCTGCGCGGTTATTTACTTAGCGGACCCCGACTCTTAAGTAACTAAACGGAAATTATTTTTGACTTTTTATATACCAAGCACCGGTCAATCCCCGGGCAGTCCCACGAGACAATAATATAGCTAGCCCACACCTCAATGTCGCCGAAAGAGCCATCAATACACGTTACCCCAGAGCACAACTTCTCAATTCTGGCCAACAGCCCCGCCAGCAGTTGGCCGGCCATTAGTTTGGCCGCGTGGGGGAGGTGCGAAGTTATGCTGGGATCACGACACATCGGCCGTCATTTTTCACAGATGGGAAAGTTTTTACTCGCGGGATCGGTATGTTTTACCGACATATGGGAAGGTATGGTCATCTTGAAAGAATATTATAGTAAATTAAAAAAAAGTGATTGTTGGAGCTAATGTGAGTATAGGAAAGAAAAGGAATATAATCCCCTACGTAGACCAGTGAGGAATCGAACGTATACCTAAGTAAGTTTAACAGTGTTTCTTAAATAGTTTTATTTAGAACAATATTGGTTTTCAGTATTTTTATAATTTTTTGTACATATCAAATTAAAAAAAGAACAGATATTAAAGACAGATATCTGACGACGGCAAAGAATAGTCGAAATATTATGTAAAATATGTGTTTAAAAATAATAAAATTACCTATATTCAGAACGGCTGAACGAAGAAGTTTCGCTAAACGGTTTGAGTTTTTTTTTTCATTTCCATATTTAGATTTTGTTCAAAAAATTACTCAAATACTCTTATTGTGAAACTCCGTTGTATGTCTGCCTTTCACCTAGACACCCCATAGGTGACTCGGGTCGGGACCACATGCCACGCTTGTAATAAAAAAAACACCTAAGAGTACCCTTATAGGAAACAATTCCTTTTCGTTTCTGCAATGACGATACTTTCAAAAACGTTTACATTTTTATTGTTGACATTTTTGTTCCGTTATCTGCTTGATAGATAAATATTTCGAACACGTTTTTTATAATAATTTTCTTATGGAAACCAGTATGGGTGGCTGTACCGTGGGACAAAACGTGCTCAACACAGCGAAACCCACCTCACATCGCGAAACCACGCTCAGTAAAGTGACCTCGAAAGTTTCTTTAAATGTTAAACTAAGTGTTTGCAGTCAGAACCCTCAGTAAAATGTTATTCCTGCTCTCAAGCTGTATTTTTATTGATAAACTGTAAGCGATATTAATATGTGGATATTCACTAAAATACTTGTAAAAATACCCTTTCTTGGAAATAATCGAACCGGATATAATAAATTGTGAAAAATTCAAGTGCAGTCTTATTATATAAAGAATGCTCAATACAGAATATACAACAATGTATTTTTTTTTATGGAAACTGACACGGTTGGCTACATCACCTACAACATCCGTGATGTCAGCCCATAACACCGAGAGAACTTGGTGCCACGTCAGTGCTTCCCTTCGGTCGTTCCGGCTAATAAAATAATACAATTTGAATTTAGCCTCCCCACGCTTCTAAGTGTACTAATATAGTGGAGACCACTGAATCAATTCTGTGGTGGAGACATATATGCGATCATAAGTGCGTTCTGTCGTCTATTTCACGGGGAGTGTTCGGAGGAACTGGTTAACTCGCTTCCGTCATCCCCTTTCCACCTCCGCACAACGCGTACTGGGCAGGGGATGCACCCCTATACAATCGACCTACCGAGGATGCGCACCAACCGGTTCTGTAGGTCTTTTATTCACAGAATCGGGAAAATGTGGAAATGTGTGTGCTCATCTATTTCCTCCCAAGTACAGCCTGTGGTTTTTCAAAAGGGGCGTGAAAAGCTCCTATCAGGCCGGCATGGCATTATCAATCCCCGTGCATCACATGTCCATGGGCATCGTAAGTCACCTACTCGTAAGTGAAACGATGGCACATATCGAATTTTCCATAAAAAAAAATTGCCCGGTCTCCCTATTTAAATACTTAAATAAAATTTACTTGATACGTAGCTTAATTTCAATTTAATATTTCCCTAGTTGCTCTTGTTTTCTTATGAAATAAATGCCATTCTAAATTTAAAAAATAATAATTTGAACAGAAAGGTCGGGATTTCATGCGACTCCCGCTATCCAGGGTTGAGTTATTGATTCCGATGGTCGGGTAAAGTAGAATCATTCATCTCGCAGACTGTCGGGTCACGTGGGAGATTTATCGGGAGTCGCCGTGATCTAGGGATTAACGCGGATGAAGCCACGACGCCTTGGGCACCCGGGGTGATGGCTGAGGATTGAATCAAAGGCGCTTGGGTTGAATTTTAAAACGGCCTTAGTCATTTTGGGAAATGGTTCCAGTTCTTAGGGCGTTAAAATTGTTTAATCTCATAGATAATATTTTATAAAAAAAAAACACTATATTATATATTTTTTTATGGAAACTGACACCGTTGGTTACATCACCTACAACATCCGTGATGTCAGCCCATAACACCGGGTGAACTTGGTGCCACGCCAGCGCTTCCCTTCGGTCGTGCCGGCTACACTGAACTGGACGGAAAACACAAACAATTTACATAGCCGTTTCGACCGACCTTTCATTCAGTGCGGTGGTACCAACCTGGGCGGGTTAAACCCAACCACCTAGTAATATAAGGGAGGCTTATATGGAATGGTGTTATTTTGGACTCATATGGAATACTATAGGAAATCTTTTTTATTTTATTTCAAAGTATCTAATGAAAGAACATAGTTTAATTTACGGTACAGGATAAACACTACATTCTTTTACTTTTCAAAAGTACATTATCTTTCAGAATATGGATCGACGTCTGATTATGAAGTTAAGCACACGTTGGCGCCGCCAGAACTTGGATACATTTAACCGTTGAGATTGGCCGTTGTTCAGATTCCACGTAAAACTATAGGTCGCTTTCCTTATTTTACCTTACTAGGTGGTTGGGTTTTACCCGTTCGGATTCGTACTAACGCACTGAATTAAAGTTCGGTTATAGAACCTAAAATGGTTGACTACAGCACCTACAATATACCCGCGATGTAGGTTGTTTTCATTTGCAATCCGAACCACGGTCAGCCTCCAACAACGGTCGAACGGTTACCAATTCTAATTATTCTGTCCGCGCCGAGGTGTGTTTATGATCACGACTTTGTCAGCCTCGATAGCTCAGTGGTGCAGTGCAGATAGTCGACTGTCGTTATTGATGGTTAAGCAACGCTGAGCGCGGTCAGTACTTGGATGGGTGACCGCTCGACCGTTGGAGGCTGACCGTGGTTCGGATTCCATGTTAAACTATAGGTCCCTTCCCTTCTTACCTTACTTGGTGGTAGGGGTCAACCCGCCCGGGTTGCTACGACCGCACTGAATGTAACGTCGGTCGAAACGGCTATGTAAATAGTTTGTGTTTTCCGTCCAGTTCAGTGTAGCCGGCACGATCGAAGGGAAGCACTGACATGGCACCTAGTTCACCCGGTGTTATGGGCTGACATCACGGATGTTGTAGGTGATTTAGCCAACCATGTCAGTTTTCATAAAAACAAAAAAGTTCTGACCGCGCCAAGGTGTGCTTATCATGACGACAGTCGACCGAGCTCACCGGCGAACTACCGAGGCTGACAGCATCTAATGTTCTTCCGTATTCCCTGGCCAAAACAACACAAACAATACGAGAATCCTCCGCCCCCAGGAGGAGAACGGAAGAAATAGCGAGTCGTATTTCCTCAAAAGAAAATGGTGAAAATTGTTCGTGAGGCAAGCGGGCATATAAATAATGGAACTCTGCTGCCAGTGACACTTTCCAAATGAACTGGGAAGAGCTCTTCCCTCTTACAACCTCTCTCTCCCTCTTTCTCTCCCTCACTCTCTCCCTCCCTCTCTCTAACTCTCTATACCTACCTATCTCTTTCTAGTACGTGCGGCTGATTTAGTAGCGGCAAAATAGACTGTATAGTACGATTCGGGCGAATCGTGGCCTAAAGGTTTAGATTCCGATGTGAATTTTCCACCAGGAAGTTATGATGCGTGGGAAATATGCGCAACTGTCTGCATTCCTAAGAAGGGACGTGTACTTTCGGTCGAAAGTTTGTCGATAATTAGGTTATTAGGTCATACAGGAATGCAGACAGTTGCGCATATTTCCCACGCATCATAACTTCCTGGTGGCACTATACCTATGGATCGACGTCTGATCGTGAAATTGAGCACACCGTGGCGCGGTCAGAATTTGAATGCGTTTGACCGTTGAGATTGGCCGTGGTTCAGTTATTCCGATGTGTATATTGTTGGCGGCGGGTGGCCGAGTTGTACAGGTGTCGGCTTCGCTTGCGAGAGGTCCGAGGTTCGAAACCAACCGGCGTGCACCAGTGAGTTTTTTTCTGATTTGAAAAAAAAAAACAATTACATGGATACCGTTTCGAAAATTTTTAGGGTTCGGATTAGCGCGGCACCACTGTATTTATTTCTTTATTGAAAATCACTGTCACACATATCCGATGATCCTCCTTTAAATATTTTTTTGTTTGTTTCCAGGTGTGGTTCCAGAACCGCCGCGCCAAATGGAAGAAGCGCAAGAAGTCGAGTAACGTGTTCCGCACCGCCGGCTCGCTGCTGCCGTCTCACGGTCTACCGCCGTTCGGAGCAGTCGGCGATGTGTGCTCTCCGAGCGTGTTCGCTGGCGAGCGGGGCTGGGGCGTCACCTCCATGCCGCCAGGTGACGGAGAACTCTGGGGTAACACTTACCCCTACTTGCCTCTACTGCCGCTGGGTTAATAATTACCCCTGCTTTCCTTCACATACTTGTATTTACCTCCACTAGTATGGAGCGGGTCTGCGAAGTCCTCTACATGCGACCAGGTGTTGGAGAACTCTGGGGTAACACTTACCCCTACTTATATATTTCTACGGCCGCTGGGTTAATACTTACCCCTGCTTACCTCCACATATTTTACTCCAGTAGTATGGAGCGAGTCTGGAAAGTTCTCTACATGCGACCAGGTGACGGATAACTCAGCACTTACCCCTACTTACCTTCATATATTTACCTCCAATAATAGGGAGCATGTCTGGGAAGTCCTCTACTTGCGACCAGGTGCCGGAGAACTCTGGGTTAAAACTTACCCCTACTTGCCTCTACTGCCACTGGGTTAATACTTACCCCTGCTTACCTTCACATACTCGTATTTACCTCCACTAGTAGGGAGCGAGTCTGGGAAGTCTTCTACATGCGACCAGGTGATGAAGAACTCTGGGTCAATACTTATCCCTACTTATTTATTTCTACGGCCGCTGGGTTAATATTTACCCCTGCTTACCTCCACATATTTAACTCCAGTAGTATGGAACATGTTTTGGAAGTTCTCTACAGTCGACCAGGTGACGGAGAACTCTGGGTAAACACTTACCCCTACTTGCCTCTACTGCCGCTGGGTTAACTTACCCCTACTTACCTTCACATATTTACCTCCACCAATAGGGAGCGTGTTTGGGAAGTCCTCTACATGCGACCAGGTAACGGCGAACTCTGGGTTAACACTTACCCCTACTATCGCTGGGTTAATCCTTATCCCTACTTACCTTCACATATTTACCTCTATTAGTAGGGAGCGGGTTTGGGGAGACCTCTACATGCAACCAAGTGACGGATAACTCTGATGTAACTCTTACCCCTAAAACTCGGGTTAAAATAGAAATAGAAATAGCCTAATTATTCCCATTGGTAGAGAGCCACTGCTCGAGCTTGCTGTCGCAGATTGGATCATTTTACACGCTGTCGGATTTATTTCTTTGAGTTACAAATAAAGATATGAACATCATTGAGAGTGGAAGAGACGGCAGTGGTGTGTCAGGATCGCACGTGGAGATCCGTTGTCTCTGCCTACCCCAGTGAGAAACAGGTTGTTGTTATGTATAGTATGCATGAAAAATAAAATATTTGAATTTGTTTCAGGCCTCTCCCAGCTAGGCCAAGGTGGAGTGTCAATGGGCGGATTCGGTCAGTCGCTAGGGCAGATCAACCAGGGCTCCCCCCTGGGCGGGAACTTGAACCCAGCGCTGCCGATATCCACCGCAATGAGCGGGAACGGAGCAAGCGTGTATCAGGCGCACTATGGACTTAATTCTTTAGGTTAGTTGTCTCTTGTAGTGTCTGTAAACAAAACCTCCATAAGACGAGACGGAAGTTAACTTTCTCCATACAAAATCGTCTTTCGGCATTTAATTTTTTTACCCCCCTAAACCTTATCAGATTATTACAATTATTTTTTTGTGTTAATATCCTTATTCAAATCTACGTTCTTGTCTTTTTATTTTTTGAATATCTAAAGTGATGACTCAATAAAGCTTAAAGAACTTCATGACATCAAAAAATAAAAAAATAAATATTTTTCGATTGAAATACATATTTTTAGCTCCGGTGTTTTATATTTAATCTAAACAAAATGACAATGACCGGAACGTAGATTGGACTATCCTTAAGAGAAGATTTTTTGGACAAATCGGTTAAGGTTTAGGGGGTTAGAAAACATAAATGCCGAAAGACGATTTTGTATGGAGAAAGTTAACTTCCGTCTCGTCTCCAAATGACTTTGCTGTAGAGTTGTCACGAATCGTCAGCCTCGGTAGCTCATTGAGTGGTGCGATCGATCGACTGCCGTTTATTGTCTTAAGCACATCTGAGCGCGGTCAGAACTTGATTTGGTTGCCGTTGGACCGAAGGGAAGCACTGACATGCATGCATAGGATGAAGGCAATCGTATCAGCTACCATAAAAAAAAATTCAAAAATAATCTATAGCTAAAGTTAAATATTAATAGTTACGTACCTACGTATATATGTACATCAAATATACATAAGTAGGGATAGACTATATACCATTGATTTTATAACCAAAATCAATGCTAGGTTAAACTTAGCATTCACATAAATATTCACTAACTCTGAACACAGGAGATATCGTTTTGAATCACAAACGTTTCGAGGACAGAAAGTGAGTTTAAAAAAAATATATTCTCAAGAAATAAAATTTTGCCTAAAGGTATAGCGATTTTTTATTTCACAAGTAAAGATTATGAATATTATTTGTATGTGTGTGTAATGCGCTGCTTTAAAGTTTCCATTTAAATATTTCAGGAGACACAATGATGTCGTACTGCAACAACATAGGCAACCCGAGCTCCCAGGCCAACAACCTGGCAAACAATGGCCCGGCGGATGGCAACGGAGGTTCTCCTACTTCGCCACAGATGGCGCACTGCCCTAACAACTCGCCCTCGGGTAAGTGGAGCTACTTGGTCATAGATGGCGCTGTATATTTATTTTGTTCCAAATTATGATATGTTGGCTTGGCGGTTGGATGGAAGATGGCGCTGTAGTAGGTTTTATAAACCGTAACCGGTTTACCGGAACAATTTAAATTTTTTTTCTGCCAAATTAAAATATTATATTTAATGTGAAAGCTATAGTTGACCGAGAAGAGAAAGGAATCTGAAACCCAACCCATTTTTCCGGTATAAATACGGATGAAAACAGAACCGGAACTGGGTTCTCGGAAACCGGTTTTAACATTACAATTTATAACATTTTATAACATAATTACACATTATAAACATAGTTAATAATTTAACATAATTTATAACATAGAACATTTTATAAACTGAATCCGAAATTACTGGTTCCATCACTGGATTTAGCAGCAAAACCAGTTAAAGGACAGGATTTTTAAATCACTGAGCAGGAAACTATTGTAATAAATCAGTCAAGCACAGCAGCCTCCGAAGTAATGTACTTTTATTTAAAAAAGTACGGTAGAAACACAGAAACAGTGAAAAGTTTTTTTTATGGAAGTTCACACGGTTGGCTACATCACCTACAACATCCGTGATATCAGCCCATAACACCAAAAGTACGGTAGTTTGGGAGGCAAACTAATTTATTACAATAGGACAATTACATGCCGAAGAAATATAGAAAACATTGGGTTAGTATCGCGAATTTTCTAAGTGAATTAATCAAGCGAACCTAAGCCGTAGAACTCTAAGCTATAATCAAAATTAAGTTAAGCAAGCAAAGTCGAAAGTAAAGTTAATTCAAAACGTTTTATTTCTTCAGGTAACCCCCACAATGATCCCGAGGATGACCTCTGGCGAGGCCACAGCATAGCGGCGCTGCGACGGAGAGCCTCCGAACTGAACGCGGCCATCCCTTCCTACCTTCAGATCAACTACGACACCCACAACAGCTCCGTCTACTGACGAGAGTTTCACTACTGAACAGTTGGACAACTTACGGTTTTGACTAACAGTTGAACAATACCCGGTTTCGGCTAACAGATGAAACATTTCCGGTTTTGAAATATTATTTGAACACTTTCCGGTTTGCGGAGTGG
This sequence comes from Nematopogon swammerdamellus, assembly GCA_946902875.1. Taxonomy (NCBI): domain Eukaryota; kingdom Metazoa; phylum Arthropoda; class Insecta; order Lepidoptera; family Adelidae; genus Nematopogon; species Nematopogon swammerdamellus. Next base: position 14,159,700 of record OX336359.1, read on the forward strand.
TATTTAAACTATTTCCGGTTTCGACGTGCTTCAATCAGATGTTCCCAGTTTGAGGGGTTGCTTGATTGAATCCACTAATATTTTCTGTGAGTGCTCTACAATTGAAATAAAAATAAATGTTTATAATTATAGGGTTCTGTAGCCAGCGACGCCGGCAATGACGCTGACCTCCTTATGAAATCGGTTAGATGTTTGTCCGTTTGTCCGTATGTCTGTGTCACAAGCGATGTCCGAGGTAATTACCCCGTAACTTAAAACTCAATTGATAATTGATTAAATTAATTTATCCGTTATTCTTTATGCTTCATTTAGTCTTTGCAGCATGAAAACTATTTTGAAGTTTAATAACTTAACGGTTATCGAGAAAAAACATTTAGTGGACTGCGATGCGGTGCCGCACGGGAGAGACGGTGCGACCGCGTGTTCATACGTGCAAGAAGAAAATGGCTACGGAACCCTCTGCGTGTGAACGACGTTGACACTTAACAGGTTTTTTTAATTCATTCTGATGACACCTTCATAATACTTTGACTTGATATCAACAGTTGAAACTTTGTGTTTATATTATAGTTCGGTATCTGGGTGTTGTAAATGGTTACTGAGCTTTTAATGTTCTTAATAGTTTTTATTAATAAACATTTCTTACATCATATATTGAGTATTGGGTTAAAGATGTCATAAAAAAACCTTTCATTTTCTGGTTGTTTGTAAACTCATAAAGTTTTTGATTGTGTCCAATTGGTCGATAAAAGTATATACGCTCTAATAACAATACCTACCAGACCTAGGTGCCGTGCTAAAGGGCGACAGGCTAGCCACCTCTCACCTTTGCACGGTTCTTCCCCCGAGTCATGCAGCAGGTGGGTCTTATTTCCTTACTTGCTGCTTGTTAGTTATCTTGTCCTAATACAGTGTGCTAAACGTGGTGGTCGGTGTTTTGCCGTAATTTTGCAATAGTACTTGCAGCACAACACCGATTACTCTGCTTACTCCAATTGTCGGGATACAGCGTTTGGTATGTATTTATGTAATAATAATTTCTGCTTTAAGCTTTCCGAAGTTGACCTTTAAAAATATTCACATTTCAGTTAAGGTGTATCGAAAATTTTTAATTTAAAGATACTGTGTGAGTATTATAAATACATCTAGCTAGGCAGACAAAGATTTCATTGGACATTCAATGTTGATCTCAGAATGTATAAGTCATCAACTCATCAAACAAATTGAAAATAATATGTCCATAAACTTCTTATATAATTCAATATATGAATATGTACGTATTTTGAAAATGGTGTCAGTAACTTGAGAATTTATACAATAGACATGGATTAAATAGTTTATGCATTTTAAAACGATTGGATGAAATGTAAAAAAAATATCGAATAGTCTTTAAATCGAATAATACTTGTATACGCATACGAACAATAACTATGTTATTAAAGTAATAAAATAAGTATTTTAGGATATTTCTTAAGATCTTCATATAATAGGTAGATGTTTATCTAATATTTATGCATTTTGATGTAATAGAAAAAATAAGATACTTACTGTGGTAGTCATTGTAAAGCATTCCATAAGGGATAATATTAAAAACTGCATTTGTTTAGCTAGTATTGTAGCAAATACCTAACTGGTATCTGAATATAAAAATAAAGAATTCATAATTTTATCGGTTTAAACCTTATCTAAAAGTTTCCGGCCTTCTCTTACGATAATTTGTAGGTATATTTTTTTTGCGTACCTATTTTAAAAATTATGTACCTACGCTCCATTTCAGAATCAGCTTAAAACAAATTAAATCTTTTGTGAATTTACTATTTTAACTTTTTTGTATGTAATACTATGTGGGATTGCCGAGGAGGGGGTTAATCATGCTAGCGAAATGCGAAAATTAACGAGAAAATCAACACTATTTTTCAGAATAATTAAATAAGCAGTAAACCGGTTCGCGGTTAAAACCAATTCAGGCTGAATTATCTGACAAATCTGGTTTGGCCCGGTTTCTGGAAACCGAAATGAAACGGTTTCTCGAGACGCAAGTCCGGTATTTCCATCCCCAGCCGCTACAAAATGGCTCCTATTTCATTCAACCGTGGTTCTCAATAGATCTACATGCTGACAAGTTCCACGTGCATGCCGCCAGATGGCGCTCACAGTCTGTAGTTCTACTAGTAACTCCTAGGTGACGTGCGGAATTTTTACGCGTAAATTTTAATTCAGATTTAAGTTCAGATCAACTTTTTGAATTCCACACTCCCACGTGGCAGACATTGTCTTACTTACATGAAACTTATGTATATTCTAAGTACGCCAGCTAATATAAACCGATATAAAAGACTCACATGTTACACTCATACATACCTACAAATTTGTTAACAAAATGTATAAATGTATTTATCAGGCCCCATTTATAAGTGCAATAGAAAATGTGTTTTATCTATATTTATTAAAGGTTCCTTTTCCTTCGAGGTAGAGTGTTCCTATTTTGTATATTAGAACATTATTTATTTCTAGGTTATTCTCGGGGATTTTATTAGCAGATTTTTCATACGAAAATAGCAGTAATTTACATTAGGTACATACAGTGTATCTTTTTCTAGTACCTAATAAGAAATTCAAATTATGCCGGTCTTCTGTTTAGTTGGGTATGTAGTATGTTACCCTTAGCGTCATCCAGGCCCCTCCGGATCTGAAATTTTGCATGGGGGTTAGGGATAAGGGACGTTCCGAGTAGCCTACATAAAAACATTCACATTCAATTTCACAAGCTAACTTATTTGAAAGTTTTTTTTTAGATTTGGATTATTTCCTGAAACCAAACTGCTCCAAATTTGTTGTATGATACTAATACTTATGTGTAATAATAAATTTAGTATGTAACGTTTAAGTATTAAAATAAATTAGTACAATGTTCAAAATTGTGTTTAATTCGCCATAAATCACTGTAACCTATATGTGTAGTTTTTTTTTTTTTTTTTTTTTATACTAAGCGCGACATGTGGCGCCGAGTCACCCATAAGGTGTCTAGCGACGCCCATGGACATGGTGTAGTAAGTCAAATGGTCGAAACAAACATAAATTAGGTACTTCGACACTCTTTGGATATTACTGGCAGTAATAATATAAGCGAAGCTCGTTCGTTTGGTTGCCAACGTTGCCAACTTAGAAAAAATAATAATTTATAATTAGGTATTTTCTTTTTCTCTTATCAGCGATCTGCCTTGGGCAATTTTTTTTAAATTATTTGTTGCCATATTTATTACGGTTAAAAAAATACTGCCGTCGGACGGACGGACAAACAGACAGACCGCGTATTAGTAATAGGCTCCCGTACGGATACAGAAACCTAAAAAGTTGCTTGTACTTATGTACGGTTCTATTAATCTGTTCACAGCCACCCACTGAGAACAATTTTTTTACTAAACTGTTTATTAAAGTCATTTTTTACTCAAATTTGGTACGTACCATTGATTTTATAGGGGGAGTCAGATGTACCGTCAGCGATGTTTTAAAGGTAACATGAAATTAGTCTTCAATTATGTCCTAAGATGGCGCCAGGAGTATCGAATTTGAATTAAATAATTTATTATATTTTTAAATCTGCTAATTATAGAACGATGCTAAGTGGGAACAGCATAGTTAAATTTAAAGATTATTTTATATTAAGTAAAAATTTCAAAATAGTGTATTTTAAGGTTTTCATAATTTTTCCAATAAATATTTTCATGTTTTGTCAGTCCGTGAGCTTGGCGGATAAAATGTATAATTTCGCCGCTTCTGCATCATAGATGTCAGACCAAAGTTAAGTTGTCCTATTTGTCTATAGATGGCATGCCTATTTCTTATTATATTTTCAGTTGCCAAATACCCACCAACCAAACCTGCGTGCAATTCAAATACGCGCGTGCGGTTAGGATAAAGTGGAGATACCTTCTTTAAAATTATATTTTTTTACCTCACCACCTTTGAAAACGGAAACAAACACGATGGATTAAATATAATAATAATAATAAAAATCGTTAGCCATTTATAAGAAAATCGACCTCATCGAAATAATTTGTATGACAGCTACCCTTATTTTTTTAAATAAAAAAAAATTAAAAAAGGTACCCCTAGATAATCGTTTCAAACTACTAAATATGAATTTTCAACGAAATCGGTTGAGCGGTTGAGGCGCAACGTCGCTGGACACATTGCCATAGACAAATTTGTATGACGGCTACCCTTATTTTTTCGAATTTTGAAAAAGTAAAAAAATTTACCCCTAGATTATCATTTCAAACTACTAAATACGAATTTTGAACGAAATCGGTTGAGCAGTTTAGGCACAAGGTCGCTGGACGGACACACACACACACACATACATGTTTCTCAAAACCACTTTTTTGGGATCGTTGACAGATATATAGCCCAAATCTGTACTGTGTGGGGCCGGTACTTTAAAAGAATGGCCCCACTGAATCTCTCCCCGTGTATGTCGTAAAAGGCGACTAAGGGATATGACCCCCTTCTTATATTACTAGGTGGTAGGGTTTAACCCGCCCGGGTTGGTACCACCGCACTGAATGAAAGGTCGGTCCAAACGGCTATGTAAATAGTTTGTGTTTTCCGTCCAGTTCAGTGTAGCCGGCACGACCGAAGGGAAGCACTGACGTGGCACCAAGTTCACCCGGTGTTATGGGCATCACGGATGTTGTAGGTGATGTAGCCAAACGTGCCAGTTTCAATAAAAAAAAAAAAAAATCAGTCGCATTCTCAACTTCGACATTTTGGACGATCACAATACTTCCTTTCTCCTTACAGTCGCTCGAAAGTAAAAAGCCACCTCCATAGTTTTTAGCTGTTGCGGAAATTTATCGATCGACGCGCGACGTTCGCTTGTTTTGGAACACGCAAATGTTTGCGTGGAGCGTGCAGGCAAGCGATACGGGTTACTGCGCGTGGAAAAAGGATGACACAATATCGATGCGATCTCTTGAGACGGTCGGTTCTGTATTCACGCGATACGCACACTACCATAATCGCGGTGTCTCGTTTTAGTAATAGTCAAAGACATTAAACCCACCCTCTTCTTTGGTAATAGTTGAAGTATAAACAAAATGTCTTTGAGTATGAAGTACGGAGTCCAGGCACCGAATTAAAAAAAGTTGAGTCCAGGGCTATTTTTTCCATCTACGATGCTGCTGGTGGTGTTATACCAAAGAGATTAAAAGAGGGTGGGTTTAATGTATTTGTGTTATACTTTACAGAATATATAAGTCAATGATACGAGTACGTTATATAAAATTGTAGATTTTACCGACGACGACCAATGACGTATCATGTATGTATGTATGTATGTACATAAAATCTCTTTGACGACGACGAATAAAATAAAAAAATAGTAAATCTGATTTAAATGCAAAATTGATAATAAACCATCGCTTCTCTTATATTCTCTATCTTTTTCGGGAGGAAGGAAGGGATTCCTTCCTCGCCCATCTCTCACTCACCTCTCTCCCTGTCTTCTCTCCTCGATCCCGCCTTCCTCCCCTCCTTCCCCTCACCCTTCACGGACCCCCTCTTTGCCACCTTCCCTTTCGCCCATTCCCTCCCTCTCTCCCTACTTCCCTTCCTCCCCTCATGCCGCCCCTCCTTCCCATCACCCTCGCATTCCATTCCTCCCCTACTACCCCTCATCCTGTCCGCAACCCCCTCTTACCCCGCCCCTTCCCCCTTCCAACCTCTCACTCCCTCGATATCCATTCCTCCTCGTTCCCTCTACTACCTCCCTCCCCCACACCTGCCCTCATTCACTAACCCTTCCTCCCTCCATACCTCTCCTCCTCTTCTTCTTTTTTTTATGGAAACTGACATGGTTGGATACATCACCTACAACATCCGTGATGTCGGACATGTCGTGCCGGCTATACTGAACTGGACGGACAAAAACGAAAAAAAATTACTATTTACATCAAATCTCTTTGATTTACATAGCCGTTTCGACATACGTTTTATTCAGTGCGGTGGTACCAACCCTAGTAAGGTAAGAAGGGAAGGGTGCTACAGTTTTACGTGGAATCCGAACCACGGTCAGCCTCCAATGGTCGAGCGGTCACCCATCCAAGTGTTGACCGCGCCCAGGGTTGCCTGCACCACTGAGCTACCGAGGCTGACAAACGTACCTCCCACCCACTCCCCCTTCTTTTCTCTCCCCCTTCCTCTTCCTGACCATTATTCATGATTTCTTACCAAAAGCAGTAACTATTGAGTAATCTGTGCCAAAAGCCTAGATAATAAATTTTCATATCCTTACCTAGAGAAATCATGGATTCCCCATACAAAAACTTTCACCCCTATTTCACCCCTTATTTTTAGGTTTCCGTATCCCTGTACGGAAGCCTATTACTAAGCCTCCGCAGTCTGTCTGTCCGTCCGTCCGTTTGTCTATCCGAGGGCTGTATCTCTTGAACCGTAATAGGAAGCCCGTTGAAATTTTCACAGAATATGTGTTACTATAGCGGATATAACAACAAATAAGCGGAGCTAGGTACAACCAAAGAGTTTGTAAACTCTTTGGACCGGAGTAAAACCGCAAACAGGAAATTACAATCTTACACGTTCAACGCCACATGAAAAATCCAGTATTTCCGTTTGGGCCACGGGGCTCACCGCTCACCGGTGAGCCTTTCCTTACTGAACTATTCAGGTCATGGGGGTCACCGGTGAGCCGCGTGAGAGGTCCTACGTAAACGCTTCCTACAAGCCACAGAGCGCAGCTACAAAGCCAATATGGAAGTGAGCCGCATGGCCTTGTAGTCGAAGCGGACGGCGTGGTTTTCAAATCCAATAGAAACTTGTAGTTTTTTATTAAGTTAATTGTAACGATGCTAGGGCCGCTCTTAACGATAAGGTAGAAAATAATATTTTTATTAATAGAATTAATAAAACCAGAAAATAATAAGAAAATATTCGTCAAAATAAAAATGAACATAATATTTTCTTCATTACCAAATAAGAAGACATTATTTATTACGAAAATAATTTATGAAATTGAACAAAAGAAAATATTTATGAAATTGAACAATCACAACATTATGACACTTCAGTATTTAAAATAATCATCTTAACCCTTTGGCTCTTAACCATAAACAATAAAGAATTATCCGTGAGTCTTGTTAAAACAAGGCAAACAAAGGAATGGTTTAGTTGGGCTGCTTTGGCAATAAGTGGATACTTTTTTCGACTTGGTTTTAGCCTGTTTGCTACCCATTATTGGTACGTTCTTTGCATAACATTGGTGACATGTTCTTCTCACTTTTCTGGCCAATCCCTCTTTCCTTTCCAGAGTGTGTTTCATTCTCTTCCGTCTTTCTATACGCATTTCATCGTCGCTATCCTCACTCTCCGACAAAATAATTCGACAGCATCTTCTTTTCGTTGGTTGAACTACGTCTTCATAGAATCTATTCCGAAACTACGGTTCAGAAGATCTATCTCGATGTTTTCTAACTGCGTTAGCGCTTCTTGTGTTAACTCGAAATCTTCAAAATAATCCATTTTGGCGAGAAAAGCGTAAAACATCCTCAATTGTCGACGCAGCCGGACCGGGATTGATCGCTGCGTCCGCGGCGCGCGCGCAACGGGTGGGCCGCGGCGTGACCCCGCGGCCCCAGCCAACAGAAAAATACAAATCCTTCATAGGAGGCCACACGATCCACCCGTGATCCTTTTGCTATATCTCGAAAATTAGACGGTAAAAGTCGCAAATTTTTATTTTCCTTACAAATTACCGCATTTTATAAACTTTGTGATGAAAATCTCAAGTTGATGAAAATTACGGATATAATGAGTTTGGCTTGGCCCGAACGGAAAAGTACGCTAGGCCCACCGGTGGGTCGTATGGCGTTCAACGTGTTAATTGTGGGCTGATTTTGAAAATTCTTTTTTTGTTTGGTAGGTCATACTTCAGAGGTGCTCCCATTGAAATTTTATTGAAATTGATTGAGCGGTTTATGAAAAAGCAACAAAATACTATTGGTGTGTGGTTACCTTCAGCAAAACTTTTGTGATGTGGACTTTTTCAGCAATTTGCAGTTTGACACATGGCGAATAATTCTGTACCACTTCAACCGATTTCGATTATTCGATTTCGATTATTGTTTTTTATGTAATATTGTTTTAAAAATATAAAACCGACTTAAAAAAAAATAAACTAGAACTAAAAAGTATTAAATATAATACCAAATATATATAATATAACCTATAACCTAATATAGTATATAATATAATAGTAATTAATATAATATAATAGTAGTAATATAATATACCTATATAAATATATAACCTAATATTTTGAAATTTTCTCTGTCATTGTATTGAAATACATGAATCGATATTGTCATTCATATTCGGACCCTTGTTTCATGAATATTCTAAATTTGAAATCTTTTCCGACCGGCCAGATGCGCTTAATATATTATAATACGAGTACGAGTACCATCGAGCTGGTCTGATGACGGAGACGGAAGGTGGCCATAGGAACTCCTAAACTACACATGATAAACCCATCGTGTTTGGGCTCGTTGAATTTGTCTTCACGAGCAATTTACTTTAGACCTAGGAGATTCTCAATTCGACGGTATGTTTTCTTTTTTTGGATGTTTGTTACGCGATTACTCCGTCAATTATTGTGGGCCAAAGACATTAAACCCACCCTTTGTGGGCCGATTTTGAAAATTCTTTTTTTTTTTTTTTTTAAGGGGATAACCATGAGGTGGTTCCATTTTAATTTGGTCGAGATCAGATTGGAAAGCGAGGCGGAATCGCGAGGCCGAAGGTCGAGCGATTCCGCCGAGTACATTAATAGCAAAAAATTCCAAAAAAAAACTGTGAAATAAAAAACTATTTAAAAAAATATATAAAAACCGCCTTCAAAAATGTATGAAATAAAAAAAATCGAACCCTAGAGTTGAAGGCGGTGCTAAAGCAAGCAAAAATGATACATGAAAGAAAACATGCGTGGATGATATCCTTTGTGATTTGTGTTTTGTGTAGCCTTCTTTAGCACCGCCTTTAACTCTAGGGTTCGATTTTTTTAATTTCATAAATTTTTTAAGGCAGTTTTCATATTTTTTTTTTTTACCTACAATGCTGACATTATTAGAATGAAGAGTGACGAGTATTTGTTTAACTGTTCAACTTCCTCTGAGTATTCAACTAAATAAATACGTTCTATCCACAGAGCACGGAATACCGCGCGCGCGCGCGCGGGGGTATTCCGTGCTCTGTGGATCTATCTATTAAAAGCGCACAAACAGGAAATTACAATCATAATAATATTTTGTTCCGTATACCAAATTATTGTCAAAACATTTTTTTATTTTATTTAATTTGATAAGAAGTGTTAGTTTAATTGTAAATTGTCATAATTTTATTATTCAAATATAATTAAAAATTTTGGAATTTACATAAATAATGTTCTTTATAAACAAAGAGATTGAGGGGGTTTAATGTCTTTGTTTATAAATATAAATGAAAGCGCCATCTTTTGTCTAGTAGCAGTAATTCTACAGCCTAGTGACAATTAAAGGTACCTAGATACTGTTGTATTTCAACTAGATAGCGCCCTTAGTATAGAAGTATTAACAAACATTAACGCCACCTGTTTGTTTTACGACAACATCAAGAAAAATTATTAACGCCCTCTGTTGGTTTTACGATTTACAACGTTACCAAATTTTTTATATGGAGTGGTCTATCTGTCCCGACAGGGTTATAAAATCAATGGTACGTACTAAATAAAGTTACCTAAACCGGTTTAGTTGCGGCAACTAACCACAATTTAGTAAAACCCTCTTTTGTAACCAACTGCCGAAGTAATAGCTACTATTTACAAAATTAATTGTTCACTAAATTGTTTGGCTACACGTGACCAAACGTGAGCTATTTTGCCTCTACTATTTCAGCTATACATTACAAATCTATTTAGCTGTTATGCAACAAACAGTTTTTCTATAACAAACAGTTAAGTAGGAAGCAACCAAACTGATTTACTAAACTCGGTTTAGTTGTGGTAACTGCTAGTTTTGTAGTCACCACAGCAACTTAACAGTTTTGTAACATATTACGTAAAGTCTAGTTACTAACTGACTAACCGTTTTTTCAGTGCCCCCACCCTCTCCCCTCTTCCCCCTTTCTCCAGATAGCGGGTTGAAATTTTCCCAGAATATGCGTTATTATGGCGGATATGCCAACAACAAATAATAAAAAAAGCAAAAAGTAAAAAATTAAGGGGGGTCCCCATACAAGAAACATGCTAAGAATAGATTAATAGGTGCATATTCACGCTACTAAATAATAGATGCCGCCTCATCTCGCCCCATCTTTTCCCCCTCCTCCTACCTCTCGACTTCTCACTCCCCTCAAAGGCAGCACCGCACAATACCTACATACAAATAATGTTTATGCGGTGACAATCACCGTGACGATAACGGTGACGTGACGTTTTTCCGAGTTTACTCCCCATTTTCATAACACTCCTAAAGAAGTTCAATTTATTTCAAAACAATTCTACCTACCTACATAAATAAATAAAAATGGCGCGATGCTAAACTTCGTCCTCGGCGCTCGGTTCAAGGATCCAGCTGTTTCTGTATTGCAGGATTGTAGCAAATGTGAGACAATGCAGCCATTTCCATTGTCGATGTTTTCATTATTGTCAGTGTGTACAGAAAATACTTCGGGAAAGCACCTGAACAAACGAACAACACCACTAAAAGTAAAAACAATTTGTGACACAGCTGCAAAAGTCCCGCTTCAAAAATCGCAATTCGATATTTGGAATGTGTTTATTACACTCATTTGTATGAACTTCTTACTAGAGTAGACACTGAACACCTCGCCGTGTCCACCGAGTTGAAGATAGACAGCCGCACCTGAGTTAGTCGAACGCGTGCAGCCGACACGACGTGACGTGTCTATTATAAAATTAAAAAATGTATTTAATTTTATATTAGTTAATTTACATACATAGCGTAATGCCTGTTTCCCAGGGGGGTAGGCAGAGACAACGGATCTCCACGTGCCACGATCCTGACACACCTTTGCCGCCTCTTCTACTCTCATAATGTTCTTCATGCATGCTCGTCGGTTACGGGTACTGCACACTTGACCCTTTCTGTTTCTCAAATCAACGATCTGCCTGATTTGAAGATAGCCAGCCGCACCTGAGTTAGTCGAACGCGTGCAGCCGACACGACGCGACGTGTCGGTGGCACGCGATCGACGCGTTCGCGCGCGCTGGTGTAAATAATACGTGCGCGCCATCTCAATTGTTTTTACAAGGTGATGTTTGTAAGACCCAAGTGCCGCTGCTGAGTAAAATATAAAAAAAAAACAATTTTCATATGGTTTTCTTTTATGATAATTTATTACGTTCTCATTTTTACTTAGTAATCACAATACAATACGAAATAGGTTGCAATGAACCATTCATCAGTGGGGATAATTTTAGACGTTGTCATTGAGTGCTCCTTTTTTTTTTTATGTAAACCAGCATGTGTGGCTCTGCCGAGGGACCAATGGTGCAGTCGACAGAGCCAAAATCACCTCTCCTCGCGAAACCACGCTCAGTTAAGTGCCATGTCAGCAGATTAGCGGGCTGTTGCAAGGCTGTCTAGCCCGTTAATACGACGCTTGAAGACACCCAGGTTAAAGGATTCAGGAAATACACTCGCCGGAAGACAGTTCCACACTCTAGCGGTGCGACAAAGAAACGATTTAGAAAACCGATGGGTTCTCAAAAGCCCAATGTCAACAACAAAAGGGTGCTGAGTCTCTCTGCGACGAGTCATGCGGAGTCATGCTCCTACGTGTATCCCTTTTTTGTCCGCTGGCATAGCTGGCATGGCGGCTCCGTTGGGCGTCGTTTCGCGTTGGTGTTTTTTTTTTTTGGAAACTGACCCGGTTGGCTACATCACCTACAACATCCGTGATGTCGGCCCATGGCGCCGGGTGAACTTGGTGCCACGTCAGTGCTACCCTTCGGCCGTGCCGGCTACACTGGATTGGACGGAAAACACAAACTATTTACATAGCCGCTTCGATCGACCGTTCATTCAGTGCGGTGGTACCAACCCGGGCGGGTTAAACCCTACCACCTAGTAATAAAAGAAGGGAGTCCTATCCTTTAGTCGCCTTTTACGACATATACGGGGAGAGATGCAGTGGGGCTATTCTTTTAAAGTACCGGCCCCACACGGTGCAACAAACTAACTCCGCTAACACCCTACTACTTACTCCTCCCAGCCAGCACATGCTCTCCCGCCCAGCTTACAGCTCCGCATCACCTCGCTATGCCTCCCTGTTCTGGCGACATGATTTCTATGAAGCCTCATTCATAGCGCACCCTCTGGTAATATATTTCAATGATTCTACCTGATTTTTAGGTTTCCGTATCCCGTACGGAAGCCTATTACTAAGCCTACGCTGTCTGTCCGTCTGTCCGAGGGCTGTATCTCTTGAACCGTAATAGGTAGCCGGTTGAAACTTTCACAGAATATGTGTTACTATGGCGGATATAACAACAAATAAGATTTTTTTTTTTAATTAACGGGCTCCCATACAACAAACATCTAAAAAATCGATTAGTCACTACACAGTTATTGATAGCGGATAGATACGGAAACCTCCGCGCGCGAGTAAAACTCGCACTTGACAGATTTGTTTTATTATACGGAACCTGACTTGGTTGTTACATCTCCTGCACACGTGATGTCAGGCCGATACAACACGTTCCTGTGGGAACTGTGCGCCATGTCAGTGCTTACATTTGGTGACTTCTTAGAAAGATCGGTTCAGCAAACCGGTGAGTGTTGACAATGTGATCGATGGTGCCACACAGGGGTGTCACACTTTTTTTTATTTTTTTTATTGCTTCCGAACTGGGTTGCTCTGCCCGAGGTCGAATACTCAGGCGCAGCCAATTTCCCGAGGAGGTGCCAGTCCGGCTTGGAGGTGGACTAATGTCGCTGGGGAAAGGCTATTAAACCCGCGATTTGAAGATCCGTGGATTGTGGGAGTGGGGAAAGATATTCCCTGGGAGCCCGTTTCACACCTTTGCAGTGCGGCACAAGAACGATTTAGAGAATCGTGCAGTTCGAAGAACTCTTCTGTCGACTACAAAAGGTGTTCCGCGAGATTATGGTGGGTTTGGCGAAGGAGAACAGGAAGAGGAGGGATAAGGGAAGCAAGTTCGTCAGAGCGACGGCCATAGTAGTAGGTACCGATAAAACAGGCTCAATGACCCAACGAATAACAATACGTCTGTGCTTTAGAGGTTGAAGGTCCTTTGTGAGTACAGAGTCACCAATGAGGCGAATGGCTCGTCGCTGAATATAATCCATAGAGTTGTGTCACACTGTGGTGTCACACTGTTGTGTCACACTGTGGTGTCACACTGTGGTGTCATACTGTAGTGTAGCACTGTGGTGTCACACTGCAGTGTCACACTGTAGTGTAGCACTGTGGTGTCACACTGTTGTGTCACACTGTTGTGTCACACTGTGGTGTCACACTGAGGTTTCACGCTGGAGTGTCAAGCTGGAGTGTCACGCTGGAGTGTCACACGGTGGTGTCACACTATGTTGTAACACTGTAGTGTAGCACTGTGGTGTCACACTGCAGTGTCACACGTGTAGCACGGTGGTGTCACACTGATGTGTCACACAGTGGTGTCACACTGATGTGTCACACTGTGGTCTCACACTGTGGTGTCACACTGTGGTCTCACACTGTGGCGTCACAATGTGGTGTCACACTGTGGTGTCACACTGTATTGTCACACTGCAGTGTCACACTATGGTGTCACACATGTCTGGCTAAACCAATATTTTTATAGAAACGATAAAAATGTGCGCACTAGTGAAATAGCACTTAACATATGCAATCACCACACTGATAAGAAACTGATCAAGGCACACTGTATTATGAGCATGGCAATCAATACTTAGGAGTTTGATTGGTCGAGGATGCCGAAAAAAGTGCAGGATAGCATTGACATTTTCCATAGTGTAGACATTTTGACAACAAAATTACGTATAAACTTTATGCAAAACTATTATTAATTTGTGTTCTAGTTGTTAAAAATTTTAATTAATTACCTTTTTTTATGTAATCCGGTATGGTTGGCTGAGTCGGAGGGGCCAAAGCACATGCTCCGACCAGCCAATATCACCTCCGAGAAGGTAGGTGCCATAGCAGAAACTTCCCTGGATTGCTGGCTATAATGGACTAGAGGAGAACACAACAGAGGCTGCTATGCGGCCATCTTACATCCAGTACGGTGGTACCAACCCAGTCGGCTACAATTTGAGCCTACCACCTAGTAAGGGGCAAGGGAACCTACCTAATAAATTCACCATTTCAGTATTTTTTTTTATATAAGTATTTATAGTATGTATTGCCTATTTGTAGAAATTACTTGTTTTTAAGTTCACTATCTATTTATTAATTTAAGATATTTTTATTTTTTATTTATTTATTGAATTTATTGTGACATGATATTTATATAGAAAGCGCTAAGTGGTTCAAGGTAGCGGGTTGGCTCCCCGTTGGGTTTTCTAGTAACCGTATCTAGTCGAACGGTCGCCCGTATCTCGACTAGTCCCGAGTGGCGGCTGACACCCCAGTGCCTCTTTAGATGACTCGCTGCTCCTTCCTTTCATATTTGTTTATTAAAATTATTAGATTTTTAGTTTGGGTAGTTAGTAGTATGGGTTAATTATTGTAAATCACTTTAATATAATACTTATATTAAGGTACTAACAAAACATTGTGACTAGCGAAGTTTGTTTGTCAGTTGTTCTTCGGATTTGAATTTAGAACTGGCGGAATTTTCGACATATTCAAGCGTAGGTTACCTACCTATGGATGAAATTATACAATAAACAATAAGCACAATACCGATTAGTCCGCTTACTCCGATTCGTCGGTACCACAGAGCATCAAATACCTACCGCGCGCGCCCCCTACTAGAGGCGCCCTAAGCGATAATATTTGAAACCCAAAAACTACACGCAGTGCTGCTAGCGCTTCGTATGTGTGTGTGTGTGCTATTATCGACACTACACACAAAGAGGAGCAAGTTAGGCACACGCACAAAACAAATGCACACGCACAACACACATATGTAAGTCATAGGCCACGCCCACAGGCTTCAACGGTGTTGAAGGGAAATCGCGCTCAGGGCGCCTTTAGTAGGGGGCGGGCGCGCGCATTTGATGCTCTGTGGTCGGTACAAAGCGTGTGTATACGTTTGTAGGTATGTGTACGTTTGCATGTGTCATTTTATATCTTTGCTGCAAGTGGTGTACGTGCACACCAACATGTTTAAATGTGCGCATTGCCGTCTCTGGGTATTTTTGTCAATGACTGCGATTTTTTATCTTGTTAAGTAAACTCATATTAACACATGCGCAAAACTACGATCAAAGAGTAAGCGCAAAATTAAAATATGTTGCAGTTATTTCGCTACTTTTGCCCAAGAAAGACGCTCCACAATATTTTTTAACATAAGACGACTTAGAGAGAAAAAAATATTTATTTATTAGTAACAATATTAATACCTATATAAAATAATCAAAGGCAATAATTTATGAATTTAATATAAATCATGTTACTTCACTAGAAAAAGTTTCAGAAATAAATTTGTATTGCGTATTTATTTTTTTATCACTCTGACAATTATACACATATCTTCAAAAAAAAAGTTTAAATAATAAAAAAAAATCAAAATGATGACCTCTATAAAAATTCTTCACAAACGAAACGGTGCGACAAATGTCTTGGAGATTTACACAAAAGGGAGGAATAAAGCGTTCTTATTTCAAATTAAAGAATGTTCTAACAAATGTGTTCCCGCCGACGTTGTTAGTGGGGAGGAACGAGAGATTGGAGACTATAAAAGATTTATAAGCAGAAAGTCGTCCCTGAGGGAACCGTCTATAACTCGACAAATAAGTAAGTAGTTTTTTATTTTTTATTATTTTACTGGTGTGTAGACATCGCATACCGCAACCCCGAGGATTGTTGGGGCTGCTGGAGGGAATAGCGATTTGGTGGACACAGCCAATAACACCACTCCACGCAATTTTATTTTTATATTTATTATTTAGTGCGTAATGCGTATATTTTAAAATCTTTATACTTTATTGGGCTGTGTTGTATAAAGAGGCGGGTGGCGGAGGAAGTGGGGGAGGGGGAAAGGAAAGGGGGCGGGGGCGGGGGTCGTTTGAGGTATACCCCCCCCCCCCCCCACGGAAGGGAAGGCGGTAAGTGGGGGAGGCAAAAACGTAATGACTCAGTGTGAGGAGTGACGGGGTACAGGAGGGGGTGCTATACAGCGCATCTCGCCCTGTGATCTCGTCCAGTCAACCTTTGTTTGTTTTCTCGTTTATAAAAAATACCAAAATACGAAATTACTAGGACATATAGGGTTTTCATTAAGCTAGTTTTTTTACTTTATTGTTTCAAGAACATGTATTAAAATAATTAATATTTTTTTTAAATAATAACAGCAAATATTAACAAATAAATTAACGACTAATCTTACTTGGTGGTAGGGTTTAACCCGCCCGGGTTGGTACCACCGCACTGAATGAAACGTCGGTTTAACGGCTATGTAAGTAGTTTGTGTTTTCCGACCAGTTCAGTGTAGCCGGCACGATCAAAGGGGGAAGCACTGACATGGCACCTAGTTCACCCGGTGTTATGGGCTGACATCACGGACGTTGTAGGTGATGTAGCCAACCGTGTCAGTTTACATAAAAAAACATTTAAAAAAACATAAAAAAAAACGAGCACTAGCTTTAGAAAATTTATTAGGTACTGGAAAATGAAAGTATTTAATACTAATTGTACAGAAAGGGAAATAAAACTAAATTAAATAAAAATATTCATAAATCTTCGAGAGCCTAGTTGCTTCACGAGCTTTTTAGCATCCGGGCGTTGTCACCGCAGCAAAGGCGACGAACTCAAGTGTTTCTTTAGCATCATATCATCAATACTACTAATAAATCTGTAAGGGATAGTCTGATCATGGAGTAAGTTACTTTGTTTTATGAGGATACTGCGTTTGTAGACTAAATTGACGATTTTTAGAAATATTTTCTGTATGTATGTATGTTCCTCCATAACTCTTTAACTGATCATCGGAATTCGATTAAACTTAGTTCAAGCACATTTAACTATACGGGACACTGGATAGGCTAAATAAAATTTTGTTCCGGTTACGCTAAGATGTGACGCTCTCATACAAACCGAATTGTTCCGCCCGCCGTCGAAATGAAGGTACGGTAGCGGGCTTACTTACTTTCTTCTTTTTAAATACGAATTTCACGCGAGCGAAGCCGTGGGAAAAACCTAGTTACCTATAATAAACTAACACCACGGTGTTCGTTTATGCACATAACTTTGTATTCCATAATTATATTTATTATTAACTTTATAATGTAAATCGTATGGTATTGAGCACAACACTGATTAACTCAAACGTCAGAATACAGCCTGATGGAATGTATCTTCTCTTCTTCTTCTTCTTCTCTTCTATCTTATAAAACGGAACGTATGATTGTATGTATGTATGTTTGAGGTAAACTCCAGAACCACTGAACATATTTTGATGCTGTTCACACCAATGGAAAGAGCTCGAGTTCTTGAGCTATTATTGCTATAGTAGGCTATATACCATCACACTAAATAGAGCAGTATGAAATAATGCATAGTATGGACGGGAGACAAAGAGAGAGAACGAGAGAGAGAGAGAGAGAGAGAGAGAGAGAGAGAAGAAGCTATCGTTTTGCGGTTAAATCGGATTTGCTATTAAACCGAATCTACCGGGAGCGAAGCCGCGGGCAACAGCTAGCGATAACATAAAATCATCTACAAAGTGATAACATGATTTATTTTATCGGGCGTTGCCTTTTCGACTGTAACTTTTATCTAGCTTGTAAAAAACAGAAAACAACTTTTCTTGCATACATACCTGGATGGACAAGTATGTATGTATGTAGATATATTTATTTGTACATAATATTCTATATATTTAGTAAATTTATTTGTATTAACACATGCATGGCTTGTATTTAACTAGCATGTACTTATATCAGTGGCGGCTTTGACCTATAAATCTTAGTGAGGCGACTAAAAAATCCACCTGCATTGCTATTACTTTATGATAAATTGAAAAACCTAAACCTAATTTTTTTTGGCCCTAACAATACTTAACCAAAAACTACTATCGAATCGCGCACCGAGGGTACCGTATCGCCATGTCACGGCTAGCGCCACTAGATGAATTTCATAACACGCCACGCCATCTAGATGGCGTGTTATGAAATACTTCATATTAGTTAGTCACGATTAGAAAATGATTCATCATCTATTTGGTAGATGGCGCGCGCGCATACACTTTTTGAAACCAAAAAGTGTATGCGCGCGCGCCATCTATGGGAACCCCCGTGAGTTTTTTACTTTTTCTTATTTTCATTATTTTTTGTTATATCGGCCATAATAACACATTTTCTGTGAACATTTCAACGGGCTACCAAATTACGGTTCAAGAGATACAGGCCTCGGACAGACGGACGGACAGACAAGCGGCGGGTGGCCGAGTGGTTTGGGCATTGGCTTCAAATGCGAGAGGTGCGAGGTTCGAATCCGGTCGGCGTGTAACAATGAGTTTTTTTCTGACGAAAAAATTTACGTGTATGCATACCTACACCTGCTGCTGAAGCATAGCAGCCTCGGCTGTGTTCTCCTCTAGTCTAGTATAGCCAGCAATCCAGGGAAGTCTCCGGTATGGCACCTACCTTCTCGGAGGTGATATTGGCTGGTCGGAGCATGCGCTTTGGCCCCTCCGGCTCAGCCACCCATACCGGATTACATAAAAAAAAAGACAGACGGACGGACGGACAGACAGACAGACAGACAGACGGCGTAGGCTTAGTAATAGGGTCCCGTACCGGATACGGAACCCTAAAAACAAAAAAAAAGAATTCGCAAAAGTGAGATTCGAACCAACGTCACTAGATTGAAAAGCGAAGCATATACCATTGAGCTATGAAACTTACCGTAACTAGTGCGAATTTCGCCATCTTAATCACGGAGGTAAAACAAACCGACTTATAGAAAACGTGAATCGCCCTATCTCGCTCTGCATTCTTTTAATTGGATATAGATGTCTCGTCCGGCGCCATTTATCAAAGCCTCAGCTGCTCCCTACATCCAAAGCCTCCAAGGTCAACCTGTTGTCTTTACGCTTGGTGAAGCGATATCAAAATAAGCGATTCGTCGCCGCACCGGACCGGGGTGAGTCACCATATGCCATGCCGTACGTGACACGTCACACGTCACGTCTGTGTGTGTGTGCGTGCTGTGTTGGTGGTGTTGATGCACTAACACATCTTTAACGTATTTCGTCGCGCGCGTCGCACCAGCCGCCTCCGCCTCCTCCGCGCCGCGCCGCCGCGCTAATATTGTGATCAGTTCGGATCGGATATACTTGACTTTTTTAAGTTTTCTTTCTTGATATTTTGAAGTGTTTTTTTTTCTTTACTTTCAAGATAATTAAGTGAGGCGGTGCTTCACTTGCTTCACCTGGGGAACCGCCACTGACTTATATGTATTGTTAATAAGTATTCTTATTATTATTTCATCTTCAATTCTCACGCTCAACTCTTTTGCTACTACCTACTTACATTCCATTATATTATCGAATCTCAAACATCCAAGTAACGTTATGGGAGCGTATTGTCAACTCAGCGCTCCTGACGTACCTAGAAGACGCTAAACTCCTCGACGACAAACAATACGGCTTTAGCAAGCAAAGGTCGACTGGATCTTCTAGCGTACGTCACGCATTTGTGGGCTGAAAGGCTCGATGGTTTTGGGGAATCGCTGGCGGTCGCTCTGGACATATCCAAAGCATTCGATGGCGTCTGGCACCGGGGACTCTTAAGCAAGCTTCCGGCCTACGGTGTCCCTGCAAAACTGTGCACATGGATCTCCAGCTTTTTGAGTGGTCGGTCGGACTACTCAATCAATACTGGTGTTCCACAAGGATCCGTGCTGTCGCCTACGCTGTTTCTATTGTTCATCAACGACATGCTCTCGCTCGGCGAAATACATTGTTACGCGGACGACAGCACGGTGCACGAAGGGTTCATTAAGGACTGGAAGGGTAGAGAAGCCTCAGCAGCAAACGCGAGACGCGAAACTGTTGCTCGGGTTGACCAGGTTCTCAAAAATGTATCCTCTTGGGGGAAGAAGAACTTGGTCAACTTCAACGTAGCCAAGACGCAAGCTTGTGCCTTCACTACTAAGGCTGAACCGTTTCCTCTCCAAGCTACTTTTCAGGGCAGCCAAGTCCCCAACGATGATAGTCTGGGCATCCTGGGTATGGAGGTGTCCAGGGACGTTGGGTTTCGATCGTTCATAGAGTCCAAGGCGAAACTAGCGTCTCAAAAATTAGGGATCCTTTACCGATGTCGGCGATTTTTCACGCCGCTCCAACTGCTTACACTCTACAAAGCACAAGTAAGACCGGTGATGGAATATTGCAGTCATCTTTGGGAGGGTTCCCCTGTGTACCTTCTTTCAGCCTTGGATTCTATTCAGCGACGAGCCATTCTATGACTCTGAACTCACAAAGGACCTTCAACCTCTAAAGCACAGACGTATCGTTGGGTCATTGAGCCTGTTTTATCGGTCCTATTATGGCCGCTGCTCTGACGAACTTGCTTCCCTTATCCCTCCTCCTCCTGTTCGCCTTCGCCAAACCCGCCATACTCTCGCGGAACACCCCTTTGTAGTCGACAGAAGAGTTCTTCGAACTGCACGATTCTCTAAATCGTTCTTGTGCCGCACTGCAAAGGTGTGGAACAGGCTCCCAGGGAGTATCTTCCCCCACTCCTACAATCCACGGATCTTCAAATCGCGGGTTAATAGCCTTTCCCCAGCATCATTAGTCCACCTCCAAGCCGGACTGGCACCTCCTCGAGGGTGAAATTGGCTGCGCCTGAGGTTGCGACCTCGGGCAGAGCCACCCAGTTCGGTAGCAATAAAAAAAAAATCCAAAGGTTGACTGTAAGAAATCTCTGTAAATTTTCCTGTAACCTTATGTAAATTTTCTAATGTACTTGTTACTGCTACCCGCTGCTCTTTTGGCATTGGAAGGTGGCATCTTGAACGGTTGACCTAGAATATATGCACCTACCAAGCACCTACCATATCGGGCATGCTCAAAAAGTTTCAAGGATAGTACCGTAACTGACTAGCATGTATGAAGAAAATTATGAGAATTGAAGAGAGTGATCATTCGTTTCTGCCTACCCCTCTATTGAAAAAGGCGTGACCTAATACAATCTCACCTCGAAAAACAGCTGCATATCAGTTTGTTTTCCACCTATAAAAAAGCAGGTTATCAAATTCGACCCGTATGTATGGATGTAAAATGTTGTTGAAATTGCACAATATTCGTATTTATGTTAGTCTATGTGGGATTCTAAACAGGTGTGCCAAATTTCATAACTGTGTATGTATGTATGTTTGTATGTATGTTTCTATGTATGTTTGTATGTTTGTATGTATGTATGTATGTTTGATCATGCAATACTCCGAAACTATAATTAATGGATTGTAACCAATACCTGACAAAACGGTACAAAAGGTACCCAAAGGTTGACTGAAAGAAATCACTCGTAGTGATAAGTCCGCCTTTGCGCCCTCCTGTATTTCTTGTTTCAATTTGTGTGCAATAAAGAGTTTCTATTCTATTCTACAAAAGCACACCTGAAAAAAGATAGATGGACCCCTTTTGTGCTTTCATACCGCCTTAAAATCAAGGGTCCGAATATAAATCAAAATATTATTTATATAACACTTTTCAGTTCTAGTCGTTTTTTTAAGTCGGTGTAATGCCTTTTAAAACAGTTCTTTTTTTAGTTTTTGGAAGGTGTATAGTTACCTAATACTTACATGCTCTGCAGTGGGCGGGGCAGAGATAAGAACTCACGTCATCTGCGATATGGAATGAGAAAATATTGTTTTTATCAAGTCATCTTGATAGCCTCATGCAAACAATTTAATCATGCGAAATGACGAAAAAAAATCTGTGTACATTCTGAGATAAGATCTGTTTATAACGACTTTCTTTTTTTTTCACAGGTAATTTTATAAGTACCTATACGATCTTGTCACATATCAATCAAATAATGTGATAAATAATATTATGTCAGTGTTCCTTTCGACTAATCTAAAAAAATAACAACGGTAACCAAGGAAGTAACAACGGTAACCAAGGAAGTAACCGTAACCCTGGAAACGGTTCTGAAACCGTGGTAACAATTATGTCCACCAATGCAACATAAACAAAGATGTCATATTTGAAAATCAAATACGTCAATGTGAAAAATGTCATGAAAAAATAAAAAACCAAAATGATACCTATTGTTTTGTAAAATTTTGGAAAAGTAAATATTCAAGAATATCTATCCGCTATTATCCGCCTATCTTTTGTCTTTCAGATTGCAATGTACAAAAGCCTGTGGCGCCATCTATTATTCAATAGTGTGAATAATCTATTTTATTGTACGTTTGTTGCATGGGTCCCCCCATTAGTTTTTAACATTTTCTTCTTTTTCTTATTTTTTGTTATATCCGCCATAGTAACGCATATTCTGTGAAAATTTCAACGGGCTACCTGTTACGGTTCAAGAGATACAGCCCTCGGACAGACGGACGGCCCTCGGACAGACGGACGGACAGACGGACGGCGGAGGCTTATTGATAGGCTTCCGTACGGGATACGGAAACCTAAAAATAAAAACAGAAACTGAAAAACCGGTTCTCTACGTATTTTATTCACAGAACCGGGAAAATGTGGAACGCACTCCCTGCCTATCAATTTCCTCCCAAGTACATCCTGGGGGTTTTCAAAAGGGGCGTAAAAATGCTCCTTTTTTTATGGAAACTGACACGGTTGGCTACATCACCTACAACATCCGTGATGTTAGCCCACAGCACCGCGTGAACTTGGTGCCACGTCAGTACTTCCCTTCGGTCGTGCCGGCTACACTGAACTGGACGGAAAACACAAACTATTTACATAGCCGTTTCGACCGACCTATCATTCAGTGCGGTGATACCAACCCGGGCGGGTTAAACCCCACCACCTAGTAATATAAGAAGGGAGTCATATCCCTTAGTGGCCTTTTACGACATACACGGGGAGAGATGCAGTGGGGCTATTATTTTAAAGTACCGGCCCCACACGGTACAGTCTGTCCTGTCAGGCCGGCATAGCATTCGCAATCCCCGTGCATCACAGAGTGGCCATGGGCATCGTTGGGCACATGCTCGTAGGCGAAAAGATGCCACATGTCGCGATATCTATAAAAAAATGAGTGAATATTATGCTCTTAAAATCGAAATACAAAGGTTGTGGAAAACAAATGCCAAAATCATACCTATAATAGTTGAAACTATTAAAAACCCGTTGAATTATTAAAAACCCGTACATATGACCAGTATTTTATTATAGTAACTTACAAATAATTAAACCATACTACCGCTCACAAGAGTATTAATATTTACAGCATAAACATGAATACTCAAGAATCTGACCACTCTGCCTATTTAAATTACCTATATCTGGTATAATAAACATTGTGCTTATTTTTCCACAGCATCCCTAGCATACAAAGTGGGCAAGGACTTCATTTCCCTAGCCGAGGGAATGCCGAACGAGAAAGTGTTCCCTTTCAGTCGCCTCTCTGTCACTCTGAAGGAAGGAACCGAAATAGTGCTGGAAGGAAAGGAGCTGAGTACCGCACTGCAGTATATTCCATCGCAAGGGTGAGACACAAATTGTTTAATGTTTTTAATAAAAAAAAAGAAATTTGAGTATTTCTTACTGCTTCAGGACACGGTTATCCAAGAGAAGATCCAAGACAAACGAAAACCTCGGTAGCTCAGTGGTGCGGTCGGTCGACTGTCGGTCGGGATCGTAGGCTCACCTGGGCGCGGTCAGTACTTGGATGGGTGACCGTGCTCGGCCGTTGGAGGCTGACTGCGGTTCGAATTTCACGTAAAACTGTAGATCCCTTCCTTTCTTACCTTATTATAAGTGGTAGGGTTAAACCCGCCAGGGTTGATACCACAGCACTGAATGAAAAGTTCGTTGAAACTGCTATGTAAATAGTTCGTGTGTTCCTTCAAGCTTAGTGTAGTCGGCACGACCGAAGGGAAGCACTGACATGATAGTTTCATCAAGGTGTTATGGGCTGACATCACGGATGTAGTACGTGTGTAGCCAACCGTGTCAGTTCGTGGAGATCCGTTGTCTCTGCCTACCTCGCCGGGAAACAGGCGTGACGCTATGTATGTATGTAATCTTTTTTCAGGCTGCCGACCCTACTTCAGCAGCTGAAAGAGTTCCAAGTGCACCTTCACGACCCGCCCGGATGGAGTAACAGAGATGTGATAGTGACGAACGGCGCTCAGGATGGAATATACAAAAGCTTAGAATTGCTACTGAACCCTGGCGACCCGGTGCTGCTGCAGTCGCCTACCTACAGCGGTGTTGATTCTGTTGTAAGTGTTGATTTTTTTTTATGGAAACTGACACGGTTGGCTACATCACCTACAACATCCGTGATGTCAGCCCATAACACCGGGTGAACTAGGTGCCATGTCAATGCTTCCCTTCGATCGTGCCGGCTGCACTGAACTGGACGGAAAACACTAACTATTTACATAGCCGTTTCGACCAACGTTTCATTCAGTGCGGTGGTACCAACCCGGGCGGGTTGAACCCTACCACCTAGTAATGTAAGAAGGGAAAGGACCTAGAGTTTTACGTGGAATCCGATCCACGGTCAGCCTCCAACGTTCAAGCGGTCACCCATCCAAGTACTGACCAGCCCAGCGTTGCTTAAAAATCAATAGCGACAGTCTACTGTCTGCACTACTGAGCTATCGAGGCTGACAAAGGCTTATTAAAGTATTTATGGTAGGCAATATGGGTAGGTGCCAAGGTGTCAGCACACGTCGCGTCCCATACTAAAGCCTTTCCCCGGCTCCATGGGACTAAGGTCATGCCGTCAGGCCTCTTTCCGTCGTCCCGACATAGGCCTGGTGGTTCCAGCAGACTGGGAAAGTCCGCTGTGACTAGGGCCCTCTTTATAAGCAGATTGATGTTGCTATGTCGAGACCGACGACCGGCACTACGCCTGCATGCTAGTCCATGGTGACCGAACGGGTCGACGTCAGGACCACAAACACAGACGTGTGGTTGGCACACCTTCGCACCCACTCGTAGAGCAACGGATATTCTTACTGTGTGGTTATCTAAATTATACTTATTGTAACTTTTATCCACAGCTCAAACCGTTCGAAGCAGAAATACTCGGCGTACCAGAAGACAAAGACGGAATTATCCCGTCCGAACTCGAACATGTCCTGCGAACGAGAAAAGCTCAGGGCCTGCGAATGCCTAAAGCTTTCTATCTAATACCTACAGGTTCCAATCCCAGCGGAACTGTGATACCAAATGAGAGGAGAAAACTTATATACGAGCTGGCTTGTCAGTACGATTTTATCATTTTGGAGGACGACCCTTACCAATTCTTATGCTATGATGGGGTAAGAAAGATTTATCTATATACAGAAAAACAATCCATTGCTATCTGACCACCACCGTCTTCCTTCACTGCAAAGATATTCGGGGTCAATAGTACGCCAAAATGGTTCCAGTAAAGGGCAGTTAATTGCACTCGAACTTCTCAAAAAAAAATTCTATCCGGTTCGATTATACCCACGAAGAAGAACCGGCAAGAAACTTCGCAGGGTATTTTTTTTCATGCATATTCATCATCATCATCAGCCTGTATCGGTCCACTGCTGGACATAGGCCTCTCCCAAGGCACGCCACCACACGCGGTCTACCGCTCTTCTCATCCATCCACTCCCGGCTACCTTTTTTAGGTCATCTGTCCACCTAGCCGGGGGGCGTCCCAAGCTATAAGCATTTGAGTGACTAGCCATGGACTAGCCACATAATAGCATTGCTTACACAGCTTGAAAGCATGATGTAAACTAAGAATTCCGAATACAAAGACTTATATTAATTGAGTGTATCAGGTGAGTGTACAGATCCTTTGTCAAATTTTGATACGTAATTTGTATCAACATAATGCTCTAGCGGTCGATATCGACCGCTCCACAGTCAACGGGTTAATAGTGTTAGTACATTAAACATACCACAATGTCTGATCTAGTCTAATTTACAAGGTCTGGTGTCTGATCTTCCACTGAACTTTGAGTACAGCCACCGGCGCCGGTTATCTATAAGAAAAAAGGTGAGGTGTAGTCGTGGGTCACCCGACAGAAGCGAAGCTTCTTGCGCTTTTTAAAATCAAATTATTAATTCCGATCGGAAAAGCACAATCTATGCTATATTCCTTTCAGCTTATACAATTCAGAAGTTCGACTTTCTAAGGTCTCTCATGGATGGCGCTACGCGCTGCCCAGCCGATGAGGAGCGTTGCAACATGCATTGCTTTCATGACGTTTCACTTACTTTGAGTCAGGTCCCCATCCCATCATCATCATCATCATCATCAGCCTGTATCGGTCCACTGCTGGACATAGGCCTCTCCCAAGGCATACGTGCGTTAAAATACCTCGTTTCAAAAACAGAATTAATAGTTATTACAATATTGTTTTCCAGGAAGCACCCAAGTCATTCCTCAGCATGGACGTGGAAGGAAGAGTGCTCAGGTTCGACTCACTGTCGAAAGTGTTGAGTTCGGGACTGCGCCTGGGTTGGGTGACGGGGCCACGAGCTCTGGTCGAAGTGTTGGAGCTGCACATGCAGGCTTCGTATCTACACAGCGCGACACTGCCACAGGTAGGAAGGTATAGTGCTCAGGTTCGACTCTCTGTCGAAAGTGTTGAGTTTGGGACTGCGCCTGGGTTGGGTGACGGGGCCACGAGTTCTGGTCGAAGTGTTGGAGCTGCACATGCAGGCTTCGTATCTACACAGCGCGACACTGCCACAAGTTGGAAGGTAGAGTGCTCAGGTTCGACTCTCTGTCGAAAGTGTTGAGTTTGGGACTGCGCCTGGGTTGGGTGACGGGGCCACGAACTCTGGTCGAAGTGTTGGAGCTGCACATGCAGGCTTCGTATCTACACAGCGCGACACTGCCACAGGTAGGAATGTAGAGTGCTCAGGTTCGACTCTCTGTCGAAAGTGTTGAGTTCGGGACTGCGCCTCGGTTGGGTGACGGGACCACGTGCTCTGGTCGAAGTGTAGGAGCTGCACATGCAGGCTTCGTATCTACACAGCGCGATATTGCCACAGGTAGGAAGGTAGAGTGCTCAGGTTCGACTCTCTGTTTAAAGTGTTGAGTTCGGGACTGCGCCTGGGTTGGGTGACGGGGCCACGAGCTCTGGTCGAAGTGTTGGAGCTGCACATGCAGGCTTCGTATCTACACAGCGCGACACTGCCACAGGTAGGAATGTAGAGTGCTCAGGTTCGACTCTCTGTCGAAAGTGTTGAGTTCGGGACTGCGCCTCGGTTGGGTGACGGGGCCACGTGTTCTGGTCGAAGTGTTGGAGCTGCACATGCAGGCTTCGTATCTACACAGCGCGACATTGCCACATGTAGGAAGGTAGAGTGCTCAGGTTCGACTCTCTGTTTAAAGTGTTGAGTTAGGGACTGCGCCTGGGTTGGGTGACGGGGCCACGAGCTCTGGTCGAAGTGTTAGAGCTGCACATGCAGACTTCGTATCTACACAGCGCGACACTGCCACAGGTAGGAATGTAGAGTGCTCAGGTTCGACTCTCTGTCGAAAGTGTTGAGTTCGGGACTGCGCCTCGGTTGGGTGACGGGGCCACGTGCTCTGGTCGAAGTGTTGGAGCTGCACATGCAGGCTTCGTGCCTACACAGCGCGACATTGCCACAGGTAGGAAGATAGAGTGCTCGGGTTCGACACTCTGTTTAAAGTGTTGAGTTCGGGACTGCGCCTGGGTTGGGTGACGGGGCCACGAGCTCTGGTCGAAGTGTTGGAGCTGCACATGCAGGCTTCGTATCTACACAGCGCGACACTGCCTCAGGTAGGAAGGTAGAGTGCTCGGGTTCAACTCTCCGTTTAAAGTGTTGAGTTCGGGACTGCACCTGGGTTGGGTGACGGGGCCACGAGCTCTGGTCGTAGTGTTGGAGCTGCACATGCAGGCTTCTTATCTACACAGCGCGACACTGCCTCAGGTAATAAGGTAGAGTGCTCGGGTTCAACTCGCTGTCTAAAGTGTTGAGT
Source organism: Nematopogon swammerdamellus (assembly GCA_946902875.1). Classification (NCBI taxonomy): domain Eukaryota; kingdom Metazoa; phylum Arthropoda; class Insecta; order Lepidoptera; family Adelidae; genus Nematopogon; species Nematopogon swammerdamellus. The sequence continues at coordinate 14,188,055 of OX336359.1, forward strand.
TCGGGACTGCGCCTCGGTTGGGTGACGGGGCCACGTGCTCTGGTCGAAGTGTTGGAGCTGCACATGCAGGCTTCGTATCTACACAGCGCGACACTGCCTCAGGTAGGAAGGTAGAGTGCTCGGGTTCAACTCTCTGTTTAAAGTGTTGAGTTCGGGACTGCGCCTGGGTTGGGTGACGGGGCCACGAGCTCTGGTCGAAGTGTTGGAGCTGCACATGCAGGCTTCGTATCTACACAGCGCGACACTGCCTCAGGTAGGAAGGTAGAGTGCTCGGGTTCAACTCTCTGTTTAAAGTGTTGAGTTCGGGACTGCGCCTGGGTTGGGTGACGGGGCCACGAGCTCTGGTCGAAGTGTTGGAGCTGCACATGCAGGCTTCTTATCTACACAGCGCGACACTGCCTCAGGTAATAAGGTAGAGTGCTCGGGTTCAACTCGCTGTCTAAAGTGTTGAGTTCGTGACTGCGCCTGGGTTGGGTGACGGGGCCACGAGCTCTCAGAACTGAAAAACATTATGAGCAATGAAGTATAGAGCAGACGTCAGAGGTATGCCCGCTGACTACGTACGTATCCTAATAGAATCGAGTGTCTCGAGGCTCGGTGGTCGGTGGGCGTGTCAGACAGAAATGGCACCGTGTAGATCCGTTGTCTTATCTCTGTCTACCTCATTGGAAAACAGGTGCACACGGATGAGATTTTGTTTAATGGGCGCCGACGTCGTCGTTGATGGCTCCAGTACCACACCACTAAAATGCGGCTCGTCTGCTCCTAAAACAAAATTTTAAATTTAATTTAATTTAGATGGAATAAATTTTAATTTTAAGTAAGTTTTATTAGGTCATATTAAATTAATTATATCTATTGTAGTAAACAATAATAAAATGAAATGTTTGTGTATATGCATATTATTACGTCATTAAGTGCACCAACAAGCTTTTCACCTTTCGGAAGAATTTGCATACGTTACTCCGGGACACAAGCCAGCAATCCAGGGAAGTTTCCGGTATGGCACCTACCTTCTCGGAGGTGATATTGGCTGGTCGGAGCATTCGCTTTGGCCCCTCCAATTCAGCCACCCATACCGGATTACATAAAAAAAAACTAAGATTTTTGTTAAAATGTCCAGGTACTCCTAAGCAAGTTGTTTTCCGCGTGGGGTATGCGCGGCATGACGTCACAGCTCGAGCAAGCTCGCCAGTTCTACATGCTCAAGCGCACCTCGCTCTCGGCAGCGCTCAACGCGCATTTACACGGTCTAGCCGAGTGGAACGAGCCGAGAGCCGGCATGTTCTACTGGATCAAGCTGAAAGATGTGGACGATGTTTATAACATGGTGAGTTAGAACCGGTTAGAACAGATACAGGGTGTATAAAGACGAACCATGAAGTTGTCACCTCCCCAGCCTATTTTGAGGTAATTTTTAAGGTTTCTGTATCCCGTACGGAAGCCTATTACTAAGCCTACGCCGCCGCCGTCTGTCTGTCTCTCTGTCTTGAACATGTGTTATTATTGCGGATATAACAACAAATATAAAAAATAGAAAAAGCAAAAAAAGGGGGGTTTCCCATACAAGAAACGTGTTTTTTTTCAATGTGTTTTTTTGTGGTGCGAAACCTCGGCGCGCGAGTCCGACTCGCACTTGGCCGGTTTTTTTTTTTATGAAAACCAAAATGGGTGGCTGTGCCGAGAGACCAATGGTGCAGTCGACAGAGCCAAAATCACCCCACTTCGCGAAACCACGCTCAGTTAGGTGCCATGTCAGCAGATTTTCGGACTCTTGCTAGGCTGTCTAGCCTGTGAACAGGTACAACGTTTGAAGAGACCCAGGTTAAAAGATTTGGGAAACACAATTTAAATGAATCTATGAATTTATTTAATTTTAACGATACCATCCTCATTACGTAAATATTTTAACTTATTAATAGGGTTCCGTATGTGTAAGACATGAATACTCCAACGTTCGTCGTCTCGTCGGCTGCGATGCCCAGTCCACTGCCATTTGAGCATTCCGCCGTGAAATCAATCATTGTGATGGAAAGACGGACGAGCAGACTTACCTAATATGGAAAATACACTGCTGCCAGCGTATATTTGCCCGTGGTCGTGGTGCAAAGATGGTGTAAAGTACCTAAAGTTCACGAAGATATTTTTTTATATATTTTCCAGGTGGTACACAAAGCCTTCGAGCGTGGTCTAATGTTTATCCCGGGCCACGCCTTCACATTCAACGCAAAAGCACCCTGCCCACACATTCGGCTGACATTCAGCAAAGCTTCGGCAGAAAACATGGACACCGCCTGTCGCCATCTAGCGGAGCTTATACGAGACGAGCAGCGGCAGAGAGAGCGAACTGCTTTGTGAAGCTAGTCGACTAGTTTGTGGTGCTGATCTGTGAAAATAATGTTAGCGCCATCTAGCGGAAAGTGCAAGAATGATTACAACAGTTCTCTACGAAGGAAAATTAGAAATGAGACATTCATTATGCTTTCCAAATTTTTTCTGATTGACTGAGTGAGACATTTTGGTCAGTCAGTACAGTGTCATCCTTGTCCTTGTCCTACGTTCGAAGCATACTTCTATATTATTAATCTTGTGATTAGATTTTTCGGAACAATACCGGAAAATGTTAAGCATCATCTAGCGGAAAAATTAAGAATGATTACAATATCTAGTTGCCTAAAATAGGAATTGTAAAAAGCGCCATCTAATAAAATATTAGAAATAGCTCCCTTAAGTTCTCCTATCGAATGACAGATGGCGCGGCCTATAGTAGAATTTACAATGCTTAGCGATACAGTATAATAACTCGTTTATCGAGCAATAATATTAGTTAACAACTTTTTGTTTTAGGTTATATATTTGATTCTTATGGACGTCGAAAACAGTACCGAATTATGTTATTGTATTGTGGACATGTTGTGCCTGGCCTGACTAATAAAAATATTTTGTTTGATTTTATTTTAATTCTATCCGCTGACAGATGGCGCTAAATTTGGGAATTTCATTCGGCTGACTGTTGGGTATAGATACTCAAACCTCTACAAACCAAAAATTATAATATGTATATTTCGGACTGGATTCTTAGATATAACATTATTGCAATCAAATGGTATAATATTGAAAATTCGATAAATTTAAAAACATAATACATAGGTAGGTAACTAAATTACTTTTAAAAAAAGTTGTCGCAAGATTTGCAACAAAAATATAAACAAATATACGGGATCAAGCTAAATAAAACCGTTTAAAAACTACGTGCAACTAACAATCCATTATTGTATTATTCAAAAATTTCTAAATAATTACAACGTTTATGAAATAAATGACAAAATACTAGTTTTCAGCGATAATTTGTTATAATTTAAAACTTAAAACAACAACGACAGTTGTAAAAATGTTAAATGTGCTAAATCTACGGCATATTGTGTTGGCGCCGCGCGGCATGGGCGGCGGGTACTTGCCGATTTGCTTAAACAATGAATATTCAGTAAAGCTATTGATAGTGTCTTAAAATTTGTTAAATGTGATAACATGATACCTTTACCAAATTAATGAGTAAAATTTAATTGTTTATCAAATTATACTTTGATGTTCCCAAACGATTTTCTAGTTTGAAAGCTTACAAAGCTTACAATAACTTAATTACATTTTAAAGTAGGTATCGAAATAGGTGAAGCGAAAACATAAGAAAAATACTTTTGTGCCATACCTGGATGGACAATTAGGTATGTATGTACATATTTTTACATTTGAATATTATATTCTATATATTTAGTAATTTATATGTACAAGCAGTGGTTACGTACCGCTGAAGGCTGGGAGGACTGGAGGAAAATTGGAGAGGCGTATGTCCAGCAGTGGACACTTACACGCTGACTGACTGACTGACTGACTGACTGACTGACATGTACTTACATGTATTATTGGTAAGATAAGCATTCTTATTATTATTTTATCTTCAATTCTGACCGCTCAACTCTTTTGTTACTTCTTACCATTGATTTTATAGGGGGATTATAAAATCAATGTACTTACTTACATTCCACTATACTAATCGAATCTCAAACGTCCAAAGGTTGACTATAAGAAATATCTGTAAGGGATAAGTTCGCCTTTGTACCTTATGTAAATTTTCTAATGTAGATATGTATATGTTATGGACCAAGTGATTAATAGGGCATTATGCATAATGCCCGGGCATTTTGAAAAATGTCCAATGTGAGAGGGCAATATGATGATTACTGTTGAAATAATTAAATTGCCCGGGCATTATGAATAATGTCTATCTCGTATTGGGCAGGATAATAAAAATACGTGTTTTATTTAAGATTCTTTTAATGTCCGACAATGAAACCTACGAATAGCCCTCATGTCAAAACCTGCGCCGCCTCAACATTTTTAACATTACCCCTGGTTATTTTTTTTAAACCACCAAAACATTCACCCATACCACTAACCTGTCAACCTCATACCTACGAACTAGGTCCAATGAACATAGACATGGTCTATCCCCGCGCCCGCGCCCGCGCCTTGCCAAATGTACCTAAATTATCAAATTGCCCGACGATAGCGTAGCAGTATTCATAATGACCAGACACCATGATAAATAATGAAGTTTAAGTAATAATTAATCACTTGGGCCGATTTGACTTGTCATTATTCATAATGCCCGGGCATTATATATAATCAAATCAAATCAAAATATATTTATTGCACTTGAAATTTTTTTTGCAAAAGGTACAGCTTAAAAAGTGTGGAGTGGCAGAGAAGAAATAAATGAATGATGGATGATAAAATATAGACATAAAATTTAAACAGATAATAAAACACAAATACAAATAAATGGAGAAACATACATACATAATATATACAATATATATGATATATAAACATACATACTTATAAATAACATATACAGGGGAGGTAACAATAGATTCTAAAATATTTATATACATGAACACTAATGAATAAAGTTTGTAAGCTTGGATGATAACCTCCTATCTCCGAAAATACTCATCCGACTTTAAAAAAGTATTTGACCAATATTTAGAATAGAACTTCAAGAGCTAGTTAATAATTCTGAAGTTCCAAAAAGTGCGTCAAAACACGCTTTTTAAACACAAATACTGACGAGGATAGACGAATATCGAGGGGTAGCGAGTATAATGCCCTCATTAATCACTTGGTCCATAACATATACATACTTTTGAATTTTTATTGGTGCAATAAAGCATTTTCTATCTATCTATGTATCTAAATACATAGAAGTTCTTTTTCATTGCGAATTAGCTAGTAAAAACAAAAAAAAACAAAAAAACCAAGGATTTCCACCACTTCACAGTCAAACAGAAACTACGAGAAAACTTATCATTTCCCTCTCACAAGACTCCGCGAGGCTACAGGAAATGACGCCACAACGCCAGCTTGCAGATATCACTTCCTGTCATTTGTTTTATAAGTGGCAACACCTAGAGCACCGGTTAAGACACCTGCCTCGCAAGCCAGAGATCGGCGTTCGAATCCCGGAAGTAAAATGGGCATGTTTTGTCTTTGTTAAATATTTTAATTTATAGATAACTAGCTGTGCCCGCGGCTCCGCCCGCTCCCATATTTCACTTCACTGCTAACCTCATAAGCCATTTAGCGTGATAGTAAGTAGCCTATAGTTGATGGGAAGAATCAAGCTATCCGTAGAATTTTGTTTTATTAAAATCGGTTCAGTGGTTCTCGAGTTATAAGCGGACAGACAGACACTCAGACAGACAGAAAGCAGACGTTGGATTTTATTATAGGTAAGGAAGGAGGCCAGGAAGCGTAGCACAGTCGTTCTTGCTAGACAAACTGTATAATTTAGAGTAAGAACTGATAAAATTTTTAAACTAAGAAATTTGATTTGATTTGATGTCAAGCACTATGTGAGGTACATACATACATATCACACGCTGTATCTCGAAAATCGGGGTAAGCAGAGTAATCGGCGTTGTGCTGCAAGTGCTCTTGTAAATTACAGCACAACACCGACCGCCACGTTTAGCAATGTCGGACAAGATAACTATCAGGCAGCCCAGTTTGAAGGAGTCAGGAAGGAAACTGCTGAGCGAAACCACTGTTTGTCTGTGGCGCAGTGACTCAAGTCAAGTGTATCCTCTGCTCTGGGTTGCTACCACCGTACTAGACGTAGGATAGCCGCATTTGTTTTTTTTATGGATACTGTCACGGTTTTTTTTTTATGTATTCCGGTATGGATGGCTGAGTCGGAGGGGCCAAAGCGCATGCTCCGACCAGCTAATTTCACCTCCGAGAAGGTAGGTGCCATACCGGAGGCTTCCCTGGATTGCTGGCTATACGGGACTAGAGGAGAACACAACCGAGGTTGCTATGCGGCCATCTTACATCCAGTACGGTGGTACCAACCCAGTCGGCTACAATTTGAGCCTACCACCTAGTAAGGGGCAAGGGAAGGGACCTACAGTTTTACACCGGTTCCGAACGGTGAAACAGCAGGTGTAGGTATGCACGTAAATTTTTTCGTCAGAAAAAACTCATTGGTACACGCCGACCGGATTCGAACCTCGGACCTCCCGCATGAGAAGCCGATGCCCAAACCACTCGGCCACCCGCCGCTTTGGCTAAATCACTTACAACATCCATGATGTCAGCCCATAACAGCGGGTGAACTAGGTGCCATGTCAGTGCTTCCCTTCATTTCATGTCGGCTACACTGAACTGAACGGAAAACACGAACTATTTACACAGCCGTTTCGACCGACGTTTCGCTCAGTCCGTCGGTACCAACCCGGCCGGAATAAAACCCTACCACCTAGTAAAGTAAGTTAATGCAAATTTATATGAAGTTGGTTAACTGTTGAAAGCACTGTACTATGGCCAAAGCTTACTGAACAGGCAGTGGCGCCGCGCCGCGTCGGCGGCGGGTAGCGGAAGCTGTTTTTCGATTTCTCTTCTGATTATCTACTAACAACTAGCCGATTTGCCTATACTGCCGCCGTTCAATATTGGCCGTTTAAGCAACATTTTCATAATGTTCGATATAAAATACAATTAATAAAAAGGCGCGCACGATACGGTAGCTAGATCCGACAGGGTTTCGATGGGCTAGAATTTGTATTCTACCATAACGAGTATAGCAAGGCCATGTTGGCAGAACTAGGTATCATGCCTAACCCCATTGTACGTTCAATTAGTGCTGGAAAAAAATCGTGTATAATATTCGAATTTACGTATATTCATAAAGAAAAGTTACGGATAAACTCCTGCAAGACAGAACTTTCTAGTGCAGGAAAACTGAAATGTATGTATCACAAGCTGTGCCCGCGGCTCCGCGCGCTCTCATATTTCACTTCACTGCTAACCTCATAAGCCATTTAGCGTGATAGTAAGTAGCCTATAGTTGATGGGAAGAATCAAGCTATCCGTAGATTTTTTTTTATTAAAATCGGTTCAGTGGTTCTCGAGTTATAAGCGGACAGACAGACATACACTCAGACACTCAGACACTCAGACAGAAAGCAGACGTTGGATTTTATTATAGGTGAGGAAGTGCCAATATTATGTGTAAATAAATACATTTTCAAATTAAAATTTTCATTTTGAAATTTGGGCACTAAAGTCGGTCATACAATTCTTGCGTTCGGACGTTAATCGGACTTACAGTTCGCGTCAGCAAATACTGCGTGTCGAGCTTTATAGAAAGAGACAATCCGGTTGTAGAGCGTCGTCCCTGTCGCACGAACACGCACGCCTCTGTGCGACCGGTACACGAGTCAGTAAGCCTGGAGGCGCTATACATAGGAGGACAGGGGTAGCCGCGCGTCGGCGCACACGCGCCAGCGCGTCAGTCTAGCGCCGGCGACCGATCTTAGTCTCCGTCCGCCGCTCAGGCGGAGCGAACGTGCGCGTCTGTCACAAAATGCCTCATTGTGCAGTGCTTTGGTGCAAAAAGTCGTCGAAAAATTCAAACTTGAACACAGATGGAGTCACCTTTCACGAGTAAGTACTTTCATTCAATTTGATAGCATTTTTCGCTTGAATTTCAGTAACAAACATCGGCGTAAATATGTATGGAGAGCTCTTTTCTGCTTACCCACCATAGGTCGACTATCGTGTTGGATGCAGTTAGCTCTTGTAATTTTTTTTGTTTATTGATAAATATGTATGTTAAATGTATACAGATATTTCATGCATTCTGCCTTATTGCCAAAGGACATTTCTTCTAGTCAACCTCAGCAGGTTTCCTCGTTCAATATTCGTTTATCGCGCTTTTTTCATTCAACCAGTACCTACCGGTTTTTACTTTTGAGCGACTCTAAAGGAATTAATTTCTTTAGGTCATGCGTCTACCGGGAATTAGTCTTGTTATGCTTAGCATTAACAAAATTAATTCATAATGAATACCCCGTTAGCATTTAGCACTGCTAAGCGCCCTGATGAATAAAAATTAATGCTAACTGCTAAGCAATAATCACATTTAATTTTAATTAGCATTGCTGTTTCGATCGTAAAACTTTGCTGGTTCGTTTGTTTTGGAACGCACAAAGCAATGAAGTATGTGCTATTTATCTGTGGTACTGCTAAATGCTAAATGCTATATAGCGCCTGCGCTCCGCTGCTAGCTAGCTAGCTAGCATCTAAATGCGAAATGCGATGCGATCATGCGAGTGAGGGGTCGGAATTATCATCTGTCACGTGATCATTAGTTTTGGTCATATCTACAGAACCACTGGACTTAGACCCATCGTGTTGGTACTCAATCTGAACGTCTCGATGAGATCTATCCATCTGTCACATTAACTATTGTTTTGGTCATAACTCGAGAACCACTGGTGCTAGACCCATCGTGTTGGTACTCTAACTTCAGGTCTCGGTGAGATCTATCCATCTGTCACATGAACTTTTGTTTTGGTCATAACTCGAGAACCACTGGTGCTAGATCCATCGTGTTGGTACTCAAACTTTAGGTCTCGGTGAGATCTATCCATCTGTCACATGAACTTTTGTTTTGGTCATAACTCGAGAACCACTGGTGCTAGACCCATCGTGTTGGTACTCAAACTTCAGGTCTCGGTGAGATCTATCCATCTGTCACATGAACTTTTGTTTTGGTCATAACTCGAGAACCACTGGTGCTAGACCCATCGTGTTGGTACTCAAACTTTAGGTCTCGGTGAGATCTATCCATCTGTTGCGCGACCATCTCTCGAGACACATGTTAGTTCTTTAGTTCTTTAGTTCAACAATAACTGTCAACAATGTAAACAGTAACAATGTAAATGACGTAAATTGTGCTTTTAAATTTAATTCAATTGTTCAAAAGTTACCAAATGAAAAATTTAATATAGATACCGATCTATAAATAAATAATTAAGTAAATTATTGTTCTGTTTCAAATATATGTTTCTATTACAGACTACACAGCCTTTCATTTGTTATTTTATTAACCCTTATATAACGAATTCACACCGTCAAACTGACAGAGAGACGCATGGTACATTTTATAAGGCTCTAGCTGCATGGCTGGTTAGTTTGTTAAAAAAGGCAAAGCCTGGAAAACCTCATTTTACCCTAAAAAAATTAAATATCCAGGTGGGTATGGCTGGTTAGTTTGTTAAAAAAGGCAAAGCCTGGAAAACCTCATTTTACCGTAAAAAAATTAAATATCGAGGTGGGTACTCATAAATTTTTTATGGTAGGGTAGATTTTCGCGAATTTTTCGCGAAGTCATATTGCAATATAATTTGTCATATCGTTGGCTAAGTAATTAGCAAATAGTTGTTAATAATATAATAATTTTTTTTTTGGTTACAAAACTTTTCGACTTTCTAACATTATTTTTTTAATTTTGGAAAATTCCAATAACAAATACTCCAATAAGATAATACCAATGTACGAGGTCTTACATATCATTGTTTTGGAAATTTGATGTAGATTTATAATAAAGTATCCGAGGTATCTCAGAACTTAGAACTATTATCGTGTTTATGCGAAAATCTGCAAATTCGCAAAATTGTGAAAGGGGCGTTGCCTTTGTTCATTTAAGAGAAAGTTATATTATTCCCTTGATGTAAAGAAGGGTTAAATATTGTTAAATCCGTTTCATCTTTTCATCGCGAATCGACACAATGAGCGACTTATTGTATGAATCCCGTTCAAACGTATGGAAGACTGCCGTCACGTGGCTACCTACTCGCTCGGCCAATCACGGCGTTCCATGCGCCGCTCCCGCCTCAGACTTCACACCCCTTTGGCGGCTACCTCGGTTCACATACAAACGATGCCGTATTTCGTATCCAGGCTTACTGACTCGTGGACCGGTACGACGATATGCAATAGGATTATCCCGTTCTAAAGCTCGACACGCATTTTTTTACCGGGAACTGTACGATAACTCGTAATTGTCATGCAGGTATACGCTTAACGCGACGCAATTTACGTAGCGTAAAATATGGACAATGTAGCGCTATCGCTGCGCTACCTATATATGTAAAACGAAAAAAAAAATTGTCAACAAAGATTATCAAAAAAGGTTGAAAAAAAAAAGTTTCTTGTATTGGGACTCCCTTTAATTTTTGACCTTTTCTATATTTTCTTATTTGTTGTTATATCCACCATAATAAAACATATGCTGTGAAAATTTCAACGGCTACTTATTACGGTTCCAAAGTTGCACCAGTAGGACAGACAGACAGACGGCGGCGTAGGCTTCGGTGCGGGATACGGAAACCTAAAAACATGGCATAGTTAAATGTTTTCCAAAAGCCCTAACCACATGTATTTCGAAAACTTACTATTTTCCAAAATTCACGTAGGTAGTACAATTATGACGAATCTAAACCAAATTGTACCAAATGTACCGTGTGGGGCCGGTACTTTAAAAGAATAGCCCCACTGCATCTCTCCCCGTGTATGTCGTAAAAGACGACTAAGGGATATGACTCCCTTCTTATATTACTACGTGGTAGGGTTTAACCCGCCCGGGTCGGTACCACCGCACTGAATGAAAGGTTGGTCGAAATGGCTATGTAAATAGTTTGTGTTTTCCGTCCAGTTCAGTGTAGCCGGCACGACCGAAGGGAAGCACTGGCGTGGCACCAAGTGCACCCGGTGTTGTGGGTGATGTTGTGGCTGACATCACGGATGTTGTAGGTGATGTAGCCAACCGTGTCAGTTTCCATAAGAAAAATTATAATAATAAAAAAAATTGTAGAAGCAGCCACTTCACGCCGAAGCGACCAGCCACCGCCGCGCCGCCGCCGGTGAGCAGGGCGGAAGGGTGGTGGTGCGGAGGGATGGTAGGGGTGGTGGAAGTGCCGCCAATTCTGCCGTTTCTCTTGCTCATTAGATCTCCTTGCGCAGAGCATGCGACGCGCTTTCAGAGCTAAACAATAAGTAAGCTATTTAAGACGAGACGGAAATTAACTTTCTCTATACAAAATCGTCTTTCGGCATTTATGTATTTTACCCCCCTAAACCTTATCCGATTTTTACAATTAATTTGTTAATGTAATAAGGACAGTCGAATCTACGTTCCTGTCTTTTTATTTTTTGAATATATAAAGTGATGACTGATGATGACGAAATTTTTTCGGTCGAGATTATTTTTTTTAGCTTCGGTGTTGTAGGTATATTTCATCTGAACAAAAAAATTACAGGAACGTAGATTAACTGTCCTTAAGACAAGAAAAAAAATGTAAAAATCGGATAAGGTTTAGGGGGTTAGAAAACATAAATGCCGAAATACGATTTTGTATGGAGAAAGTTAACTTCCGTCTCGTCTTAAGGATAGGCGATTTTAATTTGGTCGTTGATAAACTTATACAGTGTACCGTATGGGGCCGGTATTTAAAAAGAATAGCCCCACTACATCTCTAGCCGTGCATGTCATGAAATGTTACTAATGGATAAGGACAATGTGCCGTGCTAAGGGGCGACAGGATAGCCACCTCTCACTTTAGCACTTTCCTTCCACCGAGTCATGTATCAGGTCTTCGTGCCTTACTTGCTTCTTGATTTGACTTAATTATCTTGTCCGAATAGTTTTTTTTTAATGGAAACCTAACCGTTTCCTCCATCACCTACAACTTGGGTCGACTCTCGGGTCGTCTCCCACCCTATAATATGGTTGAGGGAGGCGATGGCTGGCCCAGGTGTGGTGCTCGTGAACGGGCGCTGTTTTTGAAGACTGGCCTCCTTCATGTGGCAGTGTGGCGGGTAGGTATAACTTCATACAATCTAATATTGAAAATGTTTTCACTTTGTCATGAAGCGCTGTATCTGTCATAAATCAGCACATGCGTGTCTAAGCAGTGGCAAACATTTTTGTAAAGTAGACTAAGTGCACATTGAAAAAAAATCCAGAGAAGTTTCTTGTCAGTTCTTCTTCGCTGTGATAATCGAAATGGCGGAATGTTATAATGTAAATATGAAAAATCTGAGCGCAGTGTACCTACTAATAAACATCCATATCCATGATGTCAGCCCATAACACCGGGTGAACTAGGTGCCATGTCAGTGCTTCCAGTTACCCGCTAGTGTTAATTGTTTAGATAATAATTCAATACAGCCCTCTCTACTTGTACGTACTGCTCTGTGGGCTCTTCCTCATTAGAGTAAAGAGTTGTTTTATTTCGGCATCGGGCAAATTAAGCAACAATTTCCTTCTTTCAGGCGCATGCGCGATACACTTCAATTTCTATTCTATTGCCTACATAACAGAGTCTACATTCAAATGTCTTGGATTTAGAACCTTATCATAGAAATAAAGGTAATGTCGATGTTACTTTCAATCGCTTTTAAACCTTAATGCGATATAAATAAGGTGAATTTTTGATATTTTTGTGAAATAACGAGTGCAATTTCTTATGGAAATAATGCAACTGCAGATTAAACCTGTACGCTCCCGCGTTATAATATGTCTACAGCCCCCAGACTCCCGCATGGGCGTGGCCCGCGGACGGCGCGCGCGCACATGAGCGCCGACCTCGACATAAACGCAGATATTTCGGAAACTAATAAAGTTAGATCTATAAACTCTTCTGTCCTAGAAAGCCTAGAAAATTTCCTAAAATCCATGTGAAACAGTGAGGCTTACCTTGTTTAGAAGTACCAGATATTTTAGGTAGAAAAAAAAATCCCAATTTTTTTTTGAAAAATTCATTATAAAATAAATTCAAAACATACCTTTACAATATTTATATCAGAATACTCGTAAAGAAACATACTTTTAGAAATAGTAAAGTATAATATACGTTTTCTTTACAGAAATCAGCGAAATCGGATGTTCAACATGAACATCCTGGGACATTCCGTAAACTCCGAGATGGCACGCGCGTGATATTTTTTCCCAATTTTATAAATATATTATTTGAACTAAACCTTCTTTTATTTTGCAACTGATCGTATGTTTGTATAATAATGCGAAGAAAATTGGAAAAATAAGCTATATTTCCATGAAAAATATGCCCCCAAAGTCATGTTTACACATTTCATACAAAAATAAACAAACATTTTTGAGCGACGAAAAATATGACTTTTGTCGCCACCCGAACTCGTAATGCATCTTCTATTGGTAGAATAACTAATAAATAACACTATTTACTAACCTTTAGCTCATAGATGCACTTGAATACACTTATAATAAATAATTTCGCAGAAGTGCGTCACCTCGAAACTCGTGAGAAATAGGAGAACAAAGAAACTGTCAGCTGACAGCTAGCGTTCGTTTTATTATTCATAATTGGTCTTTGGAGACAAGAAAAATGGTTAGTTCATAATTGCCGGTATCACTTATAGCCCCCATCAACGATTGAAAGAGCAATAGACCAATTCGTGCGACCGTAATTTGAGAATAAAGATGGGGTCCGTTTCGGGCCCAAGATAATTGGCGGAAAAAATATATGGGCTCCGTTTCGGTTCCATAGGAGCTGCCAGGTTAAGCTTTATCGTGTTGAAATTAAGGTTGAATTTTGTATGTTCTAAGTTAATGTCCATTTCCAATTGGCAATCAAGCGCTTTTTGCGCTTGTAGTCATTAAGGTGGTTCAATTAGTCCGCTGATGGAGGTTTTTATTGGCGACGAAAGATCTCGCACGCCTTCTTATTGCTTTTGTCAAACTGAAATGATTGGGATTGAAATGATTTTTCCCTTTCTGACCTGCCCTAACATTTTTTAATGGATTATAAACCATTTTTCCTTTTTTCAATGAAAATTATTTTCGATTTCGGCAAAGCTGTGGATATACAGGGTGGTTCCGGATATGCTTGAGAAACTTCAGGGATAGAAAGTGGTCATTATTAGAAGAAAAAAATCCTTATCATTCAAATCGACATTCCGCATTTTTTTCCTTCATACAAAAAATTTAAATTGGAATAAAATGCACGTGTTTCGCTGTCTCTGTCTACCCCATTCTCTCAATTCACCTGAATTATAGTATATATATAAGGTGTTTCGTTAGTCATGTCATTAACTTCGGAAGGGTTACATACACACTCAAATAAACACGTTACGCAAAAAAAAAATTATATGTTTATAGTATTACTTTTCGAGAAATTTAACAAAACAATGTTTTGTTAAACATGTCATGTTTGCTACCTAAACATTAACCTGTGTGTAACAGTAGGTAACATGCATTGTACGGGGCCAATGACCGTACTATGCTCAAACGCAGAACAGCTGTTTGTTGTAAGTGAGTCACAAGGCCACTGTGATTGGTTTTTACAGCTACTTATTTCATTTGATTTTTTTGTTAGGAGAAAAAATGCTCCTATAAACAGATGTTTTTTTTCTGCGTAAAGTCTTTGTTTGAGTGCGTATGTAACCCTCCCGAAGTTATTGACATGACTAACGAAACACCTTATATATATTTTTTTTATTTTTTTTATTAAACACCACCATTATTATTAAACACACGGCATGAAAACATAAAAGATTCATGATGTATATAGTACATAGTAGTGTGTGCACGCAAACCAATGACAGGTGAGCACAGCAAACGTAATAATATTCATCCTTCAGCCGAACGGATTGGAAATGGAAATAATAATGTAATTAACGGCTAACAATTTCCAGTAAGAACGATAGGAAATTACTTTCTATGCGTCCTGCATGCAAGAGACTCGCATACTACCGCAGTGTACTACTTTATATAAGTCAATGACTACTTCACACAAGGTAACCGTTCACTATGTATGTATGTATGTATGTAAGTACATATGTTTAATATACTAACATAATTATGTTGATACAAATTACGTATCAAAGTTTGACAAAGGCTCTTTACACCTGATTCACTTAATTAATAAGTCTTCGTAGTCAGAACTCTCAGCAAAATTGTTAATCTTGCTCTCAAGCTGTGTTTTCGATAGACTATGGGCAGTGTTATTATGTGGCTAAATCACTAAATACTTGTAAAAATATGTATAAAAAAAAAATACCCTGCGAAGTTTCTTGTCGGTTCTTCTTCGTGGGTGTAATTGGACTGGATAGAACAAATAGTGACAAGTTCGAGTGCAGTCTAACTGCCATATGAATGATCAATAAACAATACAATACTAGATAATATTAAAAAAAAAAATACCCCCGACACAAAAAGAGGGGTGTTAGTGTAAGTTTAACGTGTGTGTGAATGTGTGTAAGAGTGTGTCTGTCTGTGGCATCGTAGCTCCCAAACGTATGGACCGATTTATATGCGTTTTTTTTTATTAGAAAGCTGGTTTAAACGGAATGGTTTTTACCTATGTTTGTCATATATCACTGATGTTTGTAATCAAGTAATTAAGTAATCCAAAAAAATATTACCTTAAAAAGTGAACCGATTTGCAAGCGGTTTTTTTTTTAGATCTTAAAATAAAAGTGAAATTACCAATTTAAAAAACCTCTGACCCTAAAAAGCTCAAAAATAATTTCCGTTTACTTACTTAAGACGAGACGGAAGTTAACTTTCTCCATACAAAATCGTCATTCGGCATTTATGCTTTTTACCCCCCCAAACCTTATACATTTTTACAATTCTTTTTTTTGTTTTAATAAGGACAGTCAAATCTACGTTGTTATTTTTTTTTTTTATTTGACCACAACTGGAAACCCGTGTTGCCTCTCGTATCTCCGGCAACGAGTTAGTCTGGGGATACAGAGGGGCAACGCGGCCGCCATCCTGGGAACCATCCCGGGGACGACGCCCCTTGAGGAAATGTATAATTTATAAGTTAGTTTTCAGTTTTTAGTGGTTTTTATGGAAACTGAAACTGTTAATATTGAATTTTTATTTTTTGAATATCTAAAGTGATGGATGACCCAATAAATCTTAATCATCACATCTTAATCATGACATCAAAAAATACAAAATTCAAATGTTTTCGATCGAAATATTTTTTTTAACTCTGGTGTTGTAGGTATATTTCATCTAAACAAACGACAGGAACGTAGATTGGACTGTCCTTGATAAGAAAAAAAAATCGGTAAAGGTTTAGGGGGCTAGAAAACATAAATGCCGAAAGTTAATTCCGTCTCGTCTTAAAGGAGTCGGAGAGACCGCTATCGTAATCATAGATGGAGCAATTTTGAATTTGATAGAACTTCCGTATTCAATAAGTCTATATAAACGCTAAATTATTATAATTATTATTAAATAATTGTAAAACACTGATTTACGTTCGAATTCGGGTAAAAAAAATTATAGATACCTTTATTAACACAACCATTGATGTGAATATTCAAACACACTACCTATCTAATACATTTCGCCCATAAAGCGTTGTTCACACCTAACTTGTCGAGTATGAATTATGGAATATTTCACGCATATTAGATGTAGGAAGCTGCCAACTAAAGCTTATGATATTAGTGGTATTTTGTCGTAATGTACGCTTAAAATGAACCACTGCCTGGGCTGGGGTGTTCCTGAGATGTATAAAAGGTGTTTAATACAGTAGTCGAGACAAAATAATAATTCACATTATTGCCATTTATTATAAATGACATGCATATTTTTTATGGTAGCTGACACGATTGGCCACATCACCTGCAACATCCGTGATGGCAGCCCATAACACCGGGTGAACTTGGTGCCACGTCAGTGCTTCCCTTCGGTCGTGCCGGCTACTCTGAACTGGACGGAAATGCCAATATTTACATAGCCGTTTCGACCGACCTTTCATTCAGTGCGGTGGTACCAACCCTACCACCTAGTAATATAAAAAGGGAGTCATATCCCTTAGTCGCCTTTTATGACATACACGGGGAGAGATGCAGTGGGGCTATTTATTCTCTTAAAGTACCGACCCCACATGGTACACACACATACTACACGCTGTATCCCGACAATCGGGGTGAGCAGAGTAATCGGTGTTGTGCTGCAAGTACTCTATTACAGCACAACACCGACCACCACGTTTAGGAATGCATTAGGACAAGATATATTAACTATCAAGCAGCAAGTAACGCACGCATACCCACCCGCTGTGCTGCGTGACTCGGTTGAAAGACCGCGCCAAGGTGAGAGTTATTGTTGAATTGTTGTATGGTGAGAGGCGTATGTCCAGCAGTGGACGCCTACACGCCGACTGATACTGACTGTATGAGAATTTAACTTTAATCGACAAATAACTGTTGGACGAGGCGCAACCGGAGTTAGTGAAAATGGCCTTATGTCAAAACTCATCAAGTCATCCATCACAGAATTAGAACATATTTTAAAATTGCAATTTGTTGTTTTTTCTTTTTTTTTATGTAATCCGGTATGGCTGGCAGAGTCGGAGGAGCCAAGGTATGGCCCTGCCTTCTCGGAGGTGATATTGGCTGGTCGGAGCATGTGATTTGGCCCCTCCGACTCAGCCACTCATACTGGATTACATAAAAATAAAGACATCACGGTTAGTCTACACGTCACGCCGTGCTTTCCTTCACCGGAGACTGTGACAAAAAAAACAATTTAAGCAAAGAAACCAAACACCCCAGTTTGTCGCCTACATACCTACAACAATTAGGGTCCGCATATACTACACACATTCGGGTAATAAGCACATTTATCCGGATTACAAAACTCTCGCATTGTGGATAGTGTGAAAGAGACCGCGGGGGGCCGAGTAAGTACTCTCTAGGGTGCGAGATGTGTTATGCGACCTTAGTGTATTTACAGGTTGGTGTATTTTTGGAATTTTATTTTTTTTTCGTTTTTTATGCAAACTGACACGACTGGCTAAATCACCTACAACATCCGTGATGTCGCCCATAACACAGGGTGAACTTGGTGCCACGTCAATGCTTCCCTTAGGTCGTGCCGGCTACACTGAACTGGACGGAAAACACAAACTATTTACATAGCCGTTTCGACCGACCTTTCATTCAGTGCGGTGGTATCAACCCGGGCGGGATAAACCCTACCACCTAATAATATAAGAAGGGAGTCAACTGTCAACAAGTCTGTAGAAAAATACATAAATTATGTAGACATCCTTGGTAGCTCAGTGGTGCGATCGGTCGACTGCCGTTCGTGACCTTAAGCACACCTGGGTGCGGTCGGATGAGAGACCGTTTGACCGTTGAGGTTGGTGGTTTTTATTACGCACCAGTAATAGAACTACACAAGAACACTGGACGTGGTCAGAACTTGATGTGTGACCGTTTAGGTAACCGTGGTTTGAATTTCATGTATAACTGTAGGTCCCCTTCCCTTCTTACCTTAATAGGTGGGTAGAGATTAAACCTAAACTCTAAAAAAAATAAAATTATATGACGGTCTACATAGCACCTGGTTTCGACAGGAAGAGGACGCTATAGCCAACTTTCACCTGTACAAATGAAACAAAACACAATGTCCCTTTTTATCCAGCCTACATACATACCACACGCTTTATCCCGACAATCGGGGTAAGCAGAGTATCGGCGTTGCGCTGCAAGTACTCTTGTAAATTGCAGCACAACACCGACCACCACGTTTAGCAAAGTATTCGGTCAAGATAACTATCAAGCAGTAAGTAAGACACGAAGACCCACCTGCTGCAGACTCGGTGGAGGGACCGTACCAAGGTGAGAGGTGGCTATCCTGTCGCACTTTAGCACGCTATCTTGTCATTATCCCGTAATCGCCTTTTACGACGTGCACGGGGAGAGGTACAATGGGGGTTTCCTTTTTAAGAACCGGCCGCAGATGGTACTTTAAGTACCGGATCCACACGGTACGACTCAGCCTGTATAAGCATTTTGAACAATGTAGAGCTTAAGGTAACGCATAATGTATAATGTGTGAAATGTGGTGCGCGTGAGTGTCCTATTATGCTTGTTTTGAGTTAAATAAAATACATATTATGTGCACCTATGGCGTTTTATACATTTTATAACTTATTTCCTAGTAACATTGAACCGTCGTTTTTTTCGTGGAAACTGACACGGTTGGCTACATCACCTTCAACATCCGTGATGAGATGACAGCCCATAACACCGGGTGAACTAGGTGCCGTGTCAGTGCTTCCCTTCGGTCGTGCCGGCTACACTGAACTGGACGGAAAACACAAACTATTTACATAGCCGTTTCGACCGACGTTTCATTCAGTGTGGTGGTACCAACCCGGGCGGGTTGACCCTACCACCTAGTAAGTTAAGAAAGGAAGGGACCTACAGTTTCTACGTGGAATCCGAATCACGGTCAGCCTCCAACGATCGAGCGGTCACCCATCCAAGGACTGACCGCGCCCAGCGTTGCTTAACCATCAATAGCGACAGTCGACTGTCTGCACCGCTGAGCTATCGAGTTGACAAGTTATAGTTCAAACGTCGTTATATAGGTAGGTTATAAATAGCACAGAAACAATCTGCAAATCTTCCCCTTGGGGAACCGACTGGGTTGGTATTTAGTACATATATAATTAGTCCAGTATAGCCAGCAATTCAAAGCGAAGTCTCCGGCATGGCACCTACCTTCTCAGAGATTATATTGACTAGTCGGAGCATGTACTCTTGCCCCTCTGACTCTATACTCTAAACCTAACCTAACCTCACAAAATTATTACAAGTCATATACAAAATTACGTCTTTTAAAAATCTTGAAATAAAAGTTTAATTACAAATTTAAAAACCCTCGATACATCAGAAACCCTCAAAAATTACAAAAGTATTCCCGCTTAAGTATTTAATTAAAGGCATCGGGGTACCGCTAAGTAAAATAAAATTAACCCTCTGAGCAAATCCGATACACTCCACTGACCAGCCGAAATTTACCGCTGAGCAACAGCGATCTATTAATCGACTTGACGTCCGGAGTTGGTTTTTTATTTCTTACTCTGTCAGCTTTGAACTTAGGGCTATCTCTGTTCCTCTAATGAATACTTGAGTAATGAAAGAACGCAACAAAAAATGTTCGCAGCGATGGTGTCATATGCGTGGTCCATGAAACAAATATTTGCATATTCGCTGGAAGTTCGTACTGTTCTGTGTGCGCGGTAAGTGGGTTCTGGTGAACATTTTTTCAAGAAGATGTTAACAGAATTTGATGCTGTTCTATTAGAAATGTATTATAGTTATATTCTAAAATAAAAAAAAGATGTGTTGTCGCTTTACTTTTCAAGGTATCTTCGTTCTTTCCTTCGTAGACCCATAAAATTTGATATCTAACCTTACCTATTTTTTATTAATTCCAATTGAAATCTAATTAACTCAAACCTATATCATATGAACGATAATTTTATCTAGATTGTAATGAGGTGCAAATTAATATGGGTCCCGAAGTAAATATTAGAGTTATGATTTTATAATTGAAAAGTGCGGAGAAAGTTGCGCGCGGGTACCTTTGGAAGTTTGCTCAGCGGCTTTTCAAAAAAAGTCGGAAATTTGCTCAGAGGTTAAACTCGTTCCCCCGACGCCTTTAATTAAGTAAGCGGAAATATTTGTTTTTACTTTTTGAGGCTTTTTGATTTGTCGGGAATTTTTGAAAGTAGGTAATTTAACTTTTTATAAATGTACAATTATGCACAATCATATAAAAACCGGCCAAGTGCGATTCGAACTCACGCACCGAGGGTTCCGTATCGCCATGTCATGGTCAGCGCCACTCACGCCATCTATGGATCAGTTAAAATGCTGCACACTGTTTTCGGTAGATATCGCGCATACACTTTTTAGTTGATTGTATGTGGACCCCCGTGATTTTTTTACTTTTTTATATTTTTATTATTTGTGGTTATATCGGCCATAATAACATACATATTCTGTGAAAATTTCAACGGGCCACCTATTACGGTTCAAGAGATACAGCCCTCGGACAGACGGACAGACAGAAAGACAGAAAGACAGACAGACAGACTGACAGACAGACAGACAGACTGACAGACGGCGTAGGCTTAGTAATAGGGTCCCGTACGACTGATACGGAATCCTAAAAAGATTCACATATTTCGTCAAAAAAAAAACCTCGAGAGATTTTTATAAAGAAGGCGTCAAAGTAGGATGTTAATAAAAGCCTTCTCAAGTGTTCAGCGGAGCGGGTTTGTACACAAAATATCCATTGCAAGGTACAATAGCTTTATTTGCCGACGGTGCTTTATGGAAAGGTGTTAATACCGCTGATAATGCTGAATTGTTGCGCAAAATTCTTGCAGCTATCTCAAAATTAGGATTTCGTAGTTTAGTCCCGTCTGCAAATAAAAAAACCGGCCAAGTGCGAGTCGGACTCGCGTACCGAGGTTTCCGCACAAAAAAAAAACATTGGAAAAAAAACACGTTTCTTGTATGGGAACCCCCCTTAATTTTTTACTTTTTCTATTATATTTTTTCTTAATTTTCTTTTTCTTTTTTTATTAATTTTCTATTTGTTGTTATATCCGCCACAATAACACACATTTTGTGAAAATTTCGACGGGCTACCTATTACGGTTCAAGAGATACAGCCCTCGGACAGACAGACAGACAGACGGCGTAGGTTCAATAATAGGCTTCCGTACGGGATACGGAACCCTAAAAACCAACTAACTAACTAAATAGACTAGACTAGACTAACAAAAATAAGTTATGTACCTATAATTTTGACAGCTGAAATTGTAACATGCAAAATGCCCGCTTTTTGATTGGTTGAAAATATTTTTTTCCATGAATCCTGTTACATCGCCTGCTACAAAGTAATGCCAGCCCATCACACCTAGGTGCCATGTCAACGCTTTCTTTTGGTAGTGCCGGATCGAAGAAATCGAGTCCGCAGTATCTCGATGTCTTCAGTGCGGTACCAATCCGAAAGGGTTGAACCGTAGTAAGGTATGTAAGGTAGAATGTAGTAAGAATTCATACAAAAAAATGTTATAGGTAAATTATTGTTATATCTATAAAGATGTTTACTCCGATAAATAATAAGAAAAATAAAAGTAAGTTTTCTGTCACAATATTATCAAATCAAATCAAATCAAATCATTATTTATTTGAAGCCACATGCCCCATACACATAGCATAATTAATTTACAACATTAAACATTCAAAAATTAAAAGCTTTTAAAAACATGTCAAATAATAAAATCAAAATAAAAAACGCAAAATTAAAACACATTACATTTCTAAATAAAATCCTTATCTTGATCTTTACAAACATTTCTGCGTATAAATCCTTACATTTGGACATAATGCGCACTTGACCAATTATTTCTGCGTTAAGGCTTCGAGGCTTAACACCCAACACGTGGTCGCATCAGGCTTCCTTCAGTACACATATTTTAGTCTACAATACTTCTAATTTTAGATTAAAAACATACAAGAGAAGCTCTTGTAGATAATAATTATTGCTCAGTGTTCGGGCTTGTGTCACAGTCACACGTTGGGATTATAAAAATAATAAATAAAAATCTGTCAGGTGCGAGTTTTACTCGCGCACGGAGGTTTCCGTATCTATCCGCTATCAATAACCGCTCAATCGGAGAGAAGCCTCAATGAGGTCGATGGCAATTAACGGTGGGAAAATGCGAAAATGTGATGTAGCCAACCGTGTCAGATTCCATAAAAAAAAAGCTGCAAATCTTAATTTCGTTTATTGTCTTTTTTTAGACTCACACGGTCGGCTACATCACCTACAACATCAGTGATGTCAGCCTTGGTCAACTAGGTGTCATGTCAGTGCTACCCTTTGATCGTGCCGGCTATACATTATACACCGACTCCGAACGGTGAAGCAGCAGACATAGAAATGCAATGTTAATTTGTTCATCAGAAAAAACTCATTGACGTATGTTGGCCGGATTCGAACGTCGGACCTTCAGATAGAGATTCCAAGCCGAGACCGCGCCCACCATCCGCTGCTCAAAATGTATCGTAGTATATGCTTAACGCGAGCGGTGCCACAGATAGATTCTAGTAATAAATAAGTGTGAGTTATGAGAAGGCTAATGTTAGTGGATCGGAGATCATGTCTCAGGAAAGAGAGGTAACGACCTAACGAGCGACCGGGCCGCGCTAGTGGTCGACCGTGTCGATCCTATAGCGTTTGTCGATACTTTAGAATAAACAAAAATAACCCCTGACGCTGTGTCAGGATCGTTGGACGTGGGGATATTTGTCTCTGCTTACGCCATTGAGAGACAGGCGTACGTTATGCATGTAAGTATGTATACTAAATATTTAACCAGACGAATAGAGTTATAAATAAAATTAACTCGACAAAACCAAAGTTTGACGTATTTAACAATAGTTTGAATAAATACAAGAATAATATAGACATAAAAAATACGTTTAGCGTAAAATAGTGTAAACATATCCATAGTGTGTACATAGACGTAAGCTTGGGAACGCATTAGGTTAAGCCTAGATTTAAAATAAAGTAAATTAATTAATTAAAATAAAAAAATAATAATCCATAAATTCACAAATATTGTGGTGAGGGACAAAGGCTGTGGCAAGTAAAATTTTCTTGTCAGTACAGTGTCTTTTTGTATGTTTATTTGTGTGTATTAGAAGAGAGAAATAAAAAACATTTCATGTCATTTCATAAAATCGTTCAATTCAATCATTCATTAAATCGGTCCAGTGCGCTCATTGGCACGATATTTTTAACATTTCTTAGTATGGCGTGGAGTCGTATCTATAATGTCGCTCATAAAGTTTTAAAATGTTTACTCTTGTAATAAATACTAACCAAAAATAATATAACTAACAATGTTGTGTGCACCGCACACAAAAATGCAAAGTCGCCTACGATAATAAATTCGACATCGATACATCTCCCATCTACTTCGACCACTAGCTTCGCAGGGTGGAGTGTGCAGAGGGTAAGCGGCGGGAGGGTAGAGGGATGAAGACGGGAGGATGAGGGTGAAGGGAGGGGGTAACGCCGGGAAAATCGCAGGAAAACTTTCGTAACGGGAAATGAAATGGGATTGATAAAAATTGGATCCAAGACGCCGCCGCGCCGCACGGGGACGCACTCGGAGGAAAGAAATAGGTATAGGTACCATATAGGTACTTTGTCTTCTTTTTTAAGGTTCGTATCCGGTACGGGACCCTATTACTAAGCCTACGCCGTCTGTCTGTCTGTCTGTCCGTACGTGCGTCCGTCTGTCTGTCTGTCTGTCCGAGGGCCTCATCTCTTGAACCGTAATAGGTAGGCCGTTGAAATTTTCACAGAATATGTCTTATTATGGCGGATATAACAACAAATAATATAAAATATAAAAAAATAAAAAAATTAAGGGGGTTCCCATACAAGAAACTTGTTTTTTTTTCAATGTTTTTTTTGGTGGTACGGAAACCTCGGTGCGCGAGTCCGACTCGCACTTGGCCGGTTTTTTAGGGTTCCGTAGCCAGCGACGCTGGCAGCAATCCTTTTAAAATGGGTCAGGTGTCTGTCCGTCCGTCCGTCTGTCGCCGTTTGGCTATGTGGCCGATAGAAAGCAGGTGAAATCAGAACAACGAAGCCACTTGTATTAAAAGAAAAACTCAGAATTTTAAGAATTCAAGAAATCGTGGTTCGGATTCCACGTAAAACTGTAGGTCCCTTCCCTTCTTACCTTACTAGGTGGGTAGGGTTCAACCCGCTCGCGTTCAACCCGCTCGGGTTGGTACTACACCGCACTGAATGAAACCTCAGTCGAAACGGCATAGCCGAGCCGTGAAAATAGTTTGTGCTTTCCGTTCAGTTCAGTGTCGCCGGCACGACCGAAGGGAAGCACTGACATGACACCTAGTTCACCTGGTGTTATGGGCTGCCATCACGGATGTTGTAGGTGATGTAGCCAACTCTGTCAGTATCCATAAAAAAAAATCGGTCCAGTACACGCATTGGCTAACATTATTAACATTCCTTACCCCCGCGTACGACCGAATGTCCATGGGCGTCGTGGCGTCGTTGGACACCTTATGGGTGGCTCGGCGCCACATAACGCGCTTATTAAGAAAAAAATTGCACTCAAATAAAATTTAAAAATAATATGGTTCCTGACTCGTAGTCGTACCCTCTGCTTAAAACTATTATAAACTAACAAAATGTTTGTATAAAGTTACGAGTATAAAAATTAATCTATGACATAACATAATACATAATTTATGTAATAGGTTGGACACCCACAACAACCTGCTTTTAGTGTCCCCATATTCGATAGCATTCACGTTATTTTTATATGTTCCGATTTAACTGCCATAAAACAATAAAATGGCGATAGACATAAAAACGAAAATCCGTAACATATTCGGTGTTTTATTACACTTTTTATGTCGTTTTATTGACAATAACGAGGTTAATAAAATACATTTAGGATGCTTAGTTCCGGTGAAGGAAAAAGCTAAAAAAATATTACATACCGATCTATACGTATACATTTTTTTTCAACCACGGGTACAAGTATGATATACATTTATTTTTATAATATATTTTATATATTTGGTATTTTTATATATCGTCACATCATATAAAAATAACTTTAAATTGTCGCTAAAAACAAACATAAAATATACTTTAAATTAACTACCATATAATTTCGTGTATTATTTATAAACATTAATGATTTTTGCATGTTTGCATGTAATGTAAATTTGATGTAAATTGTTTTTAATGTAATAAATTTATGTTAACTGTCTTTTAACTGCAACTTTGGTTGTGTGAAATTCCGAGCGAGTGGATGAATTGTTTTAATTAATTTGTTTTCTTACATTTTTGCTGAAATTGCTTTTAATAAAAAAAAAAAATTTTCTACTTTATAAAAGCTCAATGAATGCGAACACCTAGCAAAATCCGGGCCTGCGCGTGAGGGCTCGAAATTCACTTAGCTTCGTTTGTTGAAGCTTTTCGCCTCTTGAAACTTTTCAATAGCCTGAAATCAAATTCAGGGCGCCGCCGCTCCACCCCCTCCCCCCTCTTTCCCTCCTCACCCCACCCCTCGGCGCGCCTCTCCCCGCACACAGGGGGTAGACGCCGAGCGGTCATAGAGTTAAAGATGAGCCTAGAAAAGATTATTTAAGCAATGTATTTCTAAATAGTATCTTCTCTTTTCATTTCTATTTCCACGGTGGTAGGTACTTGTACTTGTCTAGTATGTAGGCACGTAAAATAAGTTAGACTGGCAGAAAATGCCTTAGGCGTTAAATGTAATGTAGCCTGTTGCTCAACTTCTGTCTGATAATGAAGTTAAATAATTATTTCTTCTAGCATATGTCCCAAATATACACACAATTCGTTATACAGGATGTTCGGCACATCCACCGACAAATTTTTTTTTTTAGGTAAGTTGGGTCATTTGCAACGTTTTGACCCATGATACCTTTTGTCAGATGTCAGGTGGTATCGAGTGGTATTGAAAATTATTAAAACTACAGCTATAAACCCTTGTAACTGTTTTGGTTTATGATTCTATCAGCACGAAATAAAATTTATTGAACTTCACGATATACCTTGTTTTAGAAAAAATATTATTTGATGAAGTTAATAACATGGAAAGGTCTTATGACCTCCCAAAGTCCCGAGAACGAGTGAAAATATGACAGAATCAATTCATTTAAAAGAAACTGACAGCAATTGATAGCTATATTTTCTTTCAAAAAGTTCGCTAGTTTATGCCCTTTCCAACGGTATACCACATGTCATACAAATAATTCACTATGTGGTCAAAAGGAAATGTACTATGTACTTTAAATTATTATTATGATGCAACATCTACGAGAATGTTTTACGAAAATAAAACAATCGTAATAATAAATGTGCATTGTAATAATAATACAGAGTTAATTCCAGGTCTAATAGCTGGTGTGTCTATGGTCGGGAGGTAGATAGCTTACCTTCGGAAATACGGAACAACCGGTGGTGCCGTGTCTACGCTCTACCTATATCTATAACCAATACACACTCATCTACATCGACGCCTATTTTCACACTTACCAGTAGAGACGTTTGTTTTTTTTTTATGGAAAGTGACACGGTTGGCTACATCACCTACAACATCCGTGATGTCAGCCCATAACACCGGGTGAACTAGGTGCCATGTCAGTGCTTCCCTTCATTTCATGTCGGCTACACTGAACTGGAAGGAAAACACGAACTATTTACATAGACGTTTAGACCGACGTTTCGCTCAGTGCGGTGGTACCAACCCAGCCGGGATAAACCCTACCACCTAGTAAGGCAAGAAGGAAAGGGACCTACAGTTTAACGTGGAATCCAAACCACGGTCAGCCTCCAACGGTCAAGCGGTCACCCATCCCAGCACTGACCGCGCTCAGCGTTGCTTAACAACAGTCGACTGACCGTACCACTGAGCTACCGAGGCTGACGAATTTCCTTATCCCTTAGTCGACTTTTACAGATGCAGTGGGGCTATTCTTTTTAAGTACCGGCCCCACACGGTACACGGTGTTCTAACCCGACTGTTTCTAGGCATTCACCAAAAAATCGGTACCGCATTACCTTATGCCCAGGCGAGGGTTCAGGTTAAAAAAAAATATTTCGGTTTTGTTTATAAATTTTTATAAAAAGTATAAAAGCAAGG
Organism: Nematopogon swammerdamellus; assembly: GCA_946902875.1. NCBI lineage: Eukaryota > Metazoa > Arthropoda > Insecta > Lepidoptera > Adelidae > Nematopogon > Nematopogon swammerdamellus. The sequence continues at coordinate 14,216,002 of OX336359.1, forward strand.
GGTCAGCCGGGTCTGTCCGCCATCATCTTGCTTAGTGCGAAAAAAAATTTGTTAATTTAATAATTTAAATATATTTTTGTATTTATTTCCTTATTTCGACCAACTAGAGCCATATAAAAAAATGCATAAATTTTTCACACATGATATTTATATATTTTTTCCAATTGCAATGCCTAAACCAGGTACAAAACTGTAATATTATTGCTTTAATATACTTAATAAGCAAGTTTTATCAGGACTATTTACATTTAATGGTGTAATCTTAAGTTGTATTATGGTATTTTTACCACACAAACTTTTGATTCGTAACAAAATAAAAAATGTCAAATATAAAATGCAAAGTCTGTTAACTTGATGCATTTGATCGGAAATTAAATTAATTTAAATTATTAAAACCATAAATAAGTATTTCAACAACTTATAAAATAATATCTTATTAAACCATAAATTTATAATAAAGAAATTAGAAAAAAAATATATTAAATCTATAAAAAATGTCATCTAAACTATCTAAATACCTTTTTTAAGTCCCAATCCCAACCAATCCCAACACACTCGTTGCATTCCCTCCTTGAATGGCGAGTGTAAGAAAAAAACTAGACCTCATGGCCGAAATTCGATAGAGACTTGACAATGTCCAAATTCCCCGAAACGCGTCTTTTGAACCAACCGCCATACTTGACCGCGAAACAAAAAAAAACACACAACAAAACACAAACAACATCTTAAGGAGGCATTGTCGTCCCCAGCCCTCAAGTAGCCGAGGTGTTAAAAGAACAAATGATTCGGAATAATGGGCTACTGTTGAAGGACATAATCAAATTCGGATTTCGAATGTGCATTATTCGGATTTTGAATGTTTGAATTTGGAAGGTCGCTTTGTGGTTACCGACGCGTGAGTGGGATAAATGTATAGATTTGTTGAGGAATTAGCAACAAATGGATTAAGTTAGGAAAGGAAAATAATAGGTAGGTATATATATGTTGTATTCTATCTAATAGTTTCTAACTCAATTAAAGAACGTATAATAAATAAAATACTTAAAAATCGGACCTGCACAGCCTACAAGAATTCTGAAAGATGCCAATTTAAAATTAGTGACACACCTAAATAAATCGATTGAGTGATTTTCGAGTTATAAGCGAACGAGCAGATAGACATACGGCAGGCGATGTAGTTTATAAATACAAGTACAGTCTCGGGTCTTTAAAGAGGGGCGTGAATGGGCATCTGTCAGGCCGGCATAGCATTCGCAACCCCCGCATACGATCGAATGTCCATGGGCGTCGTTAGACACCTTATGGGTGGCACTGCGCCATATGTCGCGCTATCAATAAAAAAAACAAATCACCTGAATGATTATTATATGATACTGACAGCTTAGTGTCCACTGCTTGGCATACGCCTCTCCAATTTTTCACTCGATTTTTCTTCAGTACTTGCTGCTTACATGTTGGGCGACTGGCGAGAGACTGCAAACATAATACTTAACTTATTTCGTGCTAATTTTCGGATTAAATAAAAAAAGCTCTTATCCCTTCAAGTGCTCGAGTTATAGGTCGACTAAAACCTCTAATTTGCCAGGCACTTTTCGTAAGTGGGCGTGCGCCCGCGCACTCTCCGCCGCCGCGCGTTCTAGACCATATTTCTAGACTTTTTTCTAAGAAAAGCCTATATGAAAAGCCTATATTTTCGAAATGTACGTTAAATTTACTAGTCATTGCATTAGTAACACGTCCAGGAATTCTACCGGTTTCAATCAAAACATCAAAAGACTCTCTCGGAAAGACTCTTTATGGAAACTCACACGAGTGAATAGTGAATAAACTCAACCGTATAATAGGAGAATATTGTATTCTTACTACTGTTGAAAAGCAAACACAGTTTACTCTTGGATTTCTTTCGTTTGAGGTCAGCGGCAAACTAAAGGATTAAATAATATAAAAAAGCTATTCGAAGAATCACCTTTTAGAATCGCACTTGCATTCCTTCGTTTAGAAAAAAATAATAGATCAATTTACTCTTGGATTAAGCATATAAATACTTTTGATTTGAAAGCTGTTATTAAAGACCATTCAAACATATTCTTCACTTTCAAAATCATATTTCAAGCAGAAAAAGAAACACATATTTACAAAGCAAATTAATGAATTGATTGCTATTCTTTTGACTATTTCTTTTGACCTATTTGTACAATGACATATGTCTGATTTTAATGTGTTACACTTGTAGTATTTAAATATTTTGTGCATTTTAAATTTTCTATGTTTTGACAATGGTTGGATCGAAATAGAATAATAAGAAATTTGTTTATACAATCTGTGCCTTGGGAGAGGCCTATGCCCAGCAGTGGATCGATACAGGCTGATGATGATGATGATGATGATGAATCTGACCTGTCTAAGTGTATAAATATATCAAAAAGACCAATAAATAATTGAATTGAATTGAATTGCTAATTACAAAAATTGGTCCAATAGGCGGATTTAATGTAAGAGCATTTTATTATAGTAGTACGTTATGGATTGAGTGAACATTGATAATATATATTTTTTTCAAAATAAAACAATAAACCATACGTCCAAAAGTAAAATTTTAATAGCAATAAAAAAAAACTTTGTACTAAATTCGACTTAGTTTTTTTTTCTGATAATATTTTATTGCAAAAACTGAACCCTTAACATTTTCAAAAATCACTCTAAAAGTTTCTGTCGCTTATTTCGCCATACAGATATGATACGAAACCCTATTTCTCGTCCACTGTATAACGTATACTTTGCCGACATTTTTTTTTCTAAGAATCCATTGCACAAGGCACCGAAATACTTTGAAAGCAAACGCTGTAATCCATATTGCCATGGAGATCTTTAGTCCATTTGCGGTGTCGCCGAGATTTGTATCTATATCTTCTTTCCTATGCCTTTTGTGTACGTTTGCGCAATGCACAATGCTAAAAGGTCATTTTACATTTACCTACATGAGTTTCGTGGCGAAACTTTGCAGTGTCGCGACGAATCGTTTGTTGTTTGAAAAGGTGTGTTGGAATTTTTTGAAAGTTGTCACGGCTGAAATTATTAATGAAATATTTTTAGGTTTCCGTATGCCGTACGGAAGCCTATTACTAACCCTCCGCCGTCCGTCTGTCCGAGGGCTGTATCTCTTGAACCGTAATAGGTAGCCCGTTGTAATTTTCACAGAATATGTGTTACTATGGCGGATATAACAACAAATAATAAAAAAAAAGAAAACGTTAAAAATTAAGGGGGGCTCCCATACAACAAACGTACCGAAAAATCGATTAATCACACTACTGAATAATAGATGGCGCCACAGGCTTTTATAAATTGCATTGCTGAAAGACAAAAGGTAGGCGGTTATTAGCGGATAGATACGGAAACCTCCGTGCGAGAGTAAAACTCGCACTTACTTAACAGGTTTTTTTATAAGGCCTCCGACAGTTAAGAAATTTAAAACGAAATATCAACGTAGCCATATTTAGTATTATAATGGCAAACCAATGCCACGTATAATAAGATTTCACACATCTCATACACTGTAGGGTTGATTGGAAGAAATCTCTTCAATGGATAAGTCCGCCCTTGCGCCTCATGTGTATATGTACTTGTGTTATTTTCTTGTAAATGTATATTTTATGAGTAATAAATAATGTATATCTGTCTATGTAGGTATCAACTAAACGCACAGCCATTATGAACTTTAATGTAAACATTACAACAACCAAAAAGTCGTTGCGACAATAACTTCGCACCGTTTTGAAAGTTTGTAAATGACTAGAAATATTGTGATAATACCTTGGTGGCCTTTTGCGAAAAAAAAAATTAAATGTAAAATGAACTTAAGGGCGGTTTTTCTTTGGTCATCCGATCCAGTTTTGTACTTATGCCCGAGTATTTTAGTTTTTTGTGTCAAAACCGTGCGCCTTTCAGTCAAGTAGACTTGAAATCAAAATGGATGGGAATACACTATTTGGTAGAAGGGAATACCTACTAGCCGACTACCTTTTCTTTCGGATAACTACGACAGTAAGTATAAGATAGACTCAAGTCTATTAAGTGTACCGTGTGGGGCCGGTACTTTAAAAGAATATCCCCACTGCATATCTCCCCGTGTATATCGTAAAAGGCGACTAAAGGATATGACTCCCTTGTTATATTACTAGGTGGTAGGGTTTAACCCGCCTGGGTTGATACCAGCGCACTGAATGAAAGGTCAGTCGAAACGGCTATGTAAATAGTTTGTGTTTTCCGTCCAGTTCAGTGTAGCCGGCACGACCGAAGGGAAGTACTGACGTGGCACCAAGTTCACCCGATCACGGACGTTGTAGGTGATGTAGCCAACCGTGGCAGTTTCCATAAAAAAAAGTTACTGATAGCATACCGGTGTTTCATACGAAAAGAGACCGAAGTAGCAGATTCGAACCCTGGATGACAAAATGACCTACCTATTTGGATTTCGAACAATTTTCGACAAGTAAATGTGAAGACCTCTTATATGGGCTTAACCCGTCCGGTTTGGTTACACCGCACTGAATGAAAGGTCGATCGAAGCGGCTAAGTAAATACTTTGTGTCTTCCGTTCAGTTCAGTATAGCCGGCACTACCAAAAGGAAGCACCGACATGGCACTGTCCGTCCAGTTCAGTATAGCCGCAACGACAAATGGGTACCTAGTCCACCGAGGTGTTATGGGATTACATCACGAAAGTTGCGGTATAGCCAAACATATCAATTTTCATAAAAAATTGTCATAATAAAACATTTTTAAATTGTAATTTTATATAAACATGATAATGTTGTTATTTTACAAAACATATATTTTTTATGGGCATATCTCATGTAAAAGTTATTAAAATAAATTAAGTTAACAACAACACTGTTGGGTGACAGAATACATCGTGACCAAAACCGTACTTGTTCAGTCGCAAGTAATCCCTAACTATTTGCAACAGATGTCGTGCTAAAGAGCGACAGGGTAGCCACCTCTTACCTTGGCATGGTCCTTCCATCGATTCATGCAGCAGGTGGGTCTTACCTACTTGCTGCGTGATACTGATAATTGTCCTAATACTTCGCTAAACGTGGAGTTCTCGGTGTTGTGCTGTAATTTACAAGTGTACTAGCAGCACAACACAGATTACTCTGCTTACGCCAATTCTCGAGATACAGCGTGTGGCGTGTCTGTATTTGCAACAATTTGTTGCAAATCGTTTGCATAAAGTATTGTGTCAATTTGTACAGCTATAGCATACTTAATTTATTATACGTATAAATAGGTCACTATTGTGTGTATGTGTGTGCAGTGCACTCTTAGTGGAGTGGTGGAGTGGCATATTGCAGAACCCGCCCTTTGACAACTGCCCTAATTTGAAAAGTCGCATTAGGAAGACCTTACTAGTGAGGGAGCACTTTTTTAACCCACGAGGAAAACGGAGGGGTGTTAAAAGTTTAATGTGTGTATGGGTATCTGTCTGTGGCATCGTAGCTCCTAAACGGATGAACCGATTTGGATGCGGTTCTTTTATTAGAAAGCTGGTTTATATATGTAAATAGATTTAACTGGGTACATTTTGTTTGTTAATAAATGGTAAACAAATGGTCATAATAACAACAATTCTCCATAAATTGAAAGTTTATATTGTTGATGATCATATTATTTTGAAGTTTTCGAAATCAACTAGTTGCTTCAAAATACAGCAATTGAAAATTTTGGAATTGAAGATATATTTTTGATATGCTTAAAAACTGACACGGTTGGCTACATCTTCACTATATCCGTGACGTCAGCCCATAACAGCTTGGTGAACTAGGTGCCATGTCAGTGCTTCCCTTCATTACAGAAAACACGAACTATTTACATAGCCGTTTCGACCGACGTTTCATTCAGTGCGGTGGTATCAACCCGGGCGGGATGAACCCTACCACCTAGTAAGGTAAGAAGGGAAGGGACCTACAGTTTTATGTAGAATCCGAAGTACGTTCAGCCCCCAATGGTCGAGCGGTCACCCATCCAAGTACTGACCGCACCCAGGGTTGCTTATTTTTGGTATCGAAATTTAAAGAAAGAGTAGATCTACGTCCCTACGTTTTTTTTATCTTAAAAACTTTTCAAATTTGTCTTGTAGTCGTCTGATCACGGCGGTAAAAACGGGTAATTTTTTTAGGTTTTTTGGAGGTCACATTTTTTTTGGTAATTATTTTTTGGAAAAAAGTAAATCACAGGGGACATGCCTATAGTAGATCTAGATTTTATAAAAAAAACCATTGCTCTGGAGGCATTATCCAGGAAGGAAAAAGGGGAATACGTTTGTATGGAGAAAATACAGCCCGCCTACGCTATTAACAACAGTCGACCAACCGCACCACTGAGCTACAGAGGCTGACAAATAGTTCGTGCGACAGAGACGACGCTCTACAACCGGATTTTCTCTTTCTAAAGTCCGATGTGCATTATTTTCTGTCGCGTACTGTATACCCGTCGTCGATTCTACATCGACGCACTAGTTTTACCCGCTTCGTGCGGGTACAGTATTATTTTGTTTTCTTTTTATTATTTAGTCGCATTACATTGTTAGCTGGAGGGGTGTGTCTGCCTACCCTGCGCTTGTGTGTGCGTGTGTGTATAATTGTTCTGCTGTACTAGGGGACATGTAATTTGATTTGTGTTATTTTGTGGCGACGACGGACGGGATAAATAAACGATTTTGAATGCAATTTTCTCAATGTTCTGCTTGCATAAGTTTAATGAGCGACTAACGTAGCCGGTGGCGCAGTGGTGAGACTTCGGCTTTTCATACGATATGGGGTTCAAAACCTGATTGATTTTTATTTTAAACAATTTTATCAAAGAGCGACTGTGTGCTTTGAAGAAAACTAAGTACAACTATAAACTAATATTAATATAACAAGTTAAAATAATAAATATAAAATAAGAAAAAAAAAACAAATAATTTACAAATATTTTTCGGCATTGCAAAATTTTTGCAAAGCCAAAAAAATATTTTAACAATTTTTTTTTCACTGCTGGCCTCTGAGATCGGTCAAGGCACAGTCTGATTTTAATTTGGTCGAAATTATTTTTTTATTTGGCTTGTTAGAAATGAATTAATATAATAATAGGTACCACAGCATAAAACCAACATATAGATTTTTTATTTTATTTTGACGTTCACACGTTAGGTATAATTTATTTATACTTGTGTGTATGGTTTTTTTTTCTTTCCCTATTTTTCTGCTAAACTAGTACCTATAATGTCAGATGCCGAACCAAATGAAAAAAAAAAACAATAACGCTATACATTAAAAAGTTTGACATAATTATAATATCATTGCTGTGGGTATCCAAAATCTGTAGGTCCCATTGCTTAACGTAGGTACTAGAATTTCCGTCCGACCGGACCGTTACAACACTTGTCAAAGTAAGGATCGTTCGAAACGGCTATGAAAATATTTCGTGTAGTGTAGCCGACAAGACCAAAGAGAAGAACTGCCACGGCATCTAGTGCCCCAAGGTGTGATGGGCTGGCGTCACGGATGTAGCAGGTGTCGTGACCAACCATGTCAGGTTATATATATAGAAAGAGAGAGAGACAGAGAGAGAAAGAGAGAGAGAGAGAGAGAGAGAGAGAGAGAGAGAGAGAGATAGAAATTTGAATTAAATAAAAATCTTCAATAATAATGTTATCCCGGATGTAAACGCTTAAACACCCATCTGACACCTTTCCTCTTCCCAAAGTAAATTTTTTTCTCCAAACCTCGCGCAGCTCTGCTCTCGGCATTGTCGTACCTTAGCCGTGCGTGATACATGAAGATACAATACAAAAACCGCCGACCCTTAAAAAGTTAAAAATAATTTCCATTTACTTACTTAAAGGAGTCGGAGGACCGTTAAGTAAATACCCGCGCAGCCCCGTGTTTTTATATTTTATATATTTAGCGGTCCCCTGACTCCTTTGATTAAGTAAAGGGATTTTTTTTACTTTTTAATGGTCGGGGGTTTTTTACATTTACTTTTATTTCAATCTTTTTTTTAAATCGCATTCAAATCTCTCCATCCGTTTGGGAGCTACAATGCCACAACCGGACACACCCATACAAACATACACGCATACGTTAAACTTATAACAACCTTCTTTTTGCATCGGTGGTTAAAATATATTACAGTATCTTAATCGTCTGTCACGTGCTTAATTCATGCATCAGTTTCATTTTCATAAATTTCCAAAATCGTAAGCCAGCGTACGGCGATTGGCTTAGAGCGGTCGTATTTTTTTTTATTTTCATGCACAGGTCAGCCCCTTGAAGAACTATTGTGATGTTACATATCATATAATGACATATTAATATTTAGTAATTTATATGTATTAAACATGCATGGCTTATATTTTACTAGCATGTACTTATATGTATGTATTAATAAGTATTCTTATTATTATTTTTATCTTCAATTGTCACGCAACTCTTTTGCTACTACCTACTTACATTCCACTATATTATCGAATCTCAAACATCCAAAGGTTGACCGTAAGAAATCTCTGTAAGTGATAAGTCCGCCTTTGCACCTTATGTAAATTTTCCAATGTATTTGTTACTGTTTAATGTTTACTGGAGCAATAAAGAATTTTCTATCTATCTAATCACCCCGACATATCACAGATTGCACTGGTGGAAGCTGCATGTAAATCAGTTCAACGGTTTGCGAGTTACACCCTTGCAGTCGTTTGCTGCATTTTTAGGGTTCCGTATCCGGTACGGGACCCTATTACTAAGCCTTATGCCGTCTGTCTGTCTGTCTGTCCGTCCGTCCGTCTGTCTGTCCGTCTGTCCGAGGGCCGTATCTCTTGAACCGTAATGTTTAAAAAGGTTTAAAAAACCCGTTGAAATTTTTACAGAATATTTGTTATTTATTATGGGCGATATAACAACAATTATGAAGCATTTTAACTAATCATGACATTTAACTAATATGAAGCATTTCATAACACACCATCTAGATGGCGTGGGTCGCGCTAGCCTTGACATGGCGATACGGAACCCTCGGTGCGCGAGTTCGACTGGCACTTGACCGCTTTTTTAATACTACAAAATTCGAGCAAAACATACCTAAATTAGTTAAAACTGCTTGGTAAATCGATTTAATCGTTTATCCGTTACAGAAAGACAGACATTGATCTTTATAATAGTGCGAGATTAGTGCCCAATGGTAACCCAACATATTATTTGTCTGCAAATGTTCAAAATCATACCCACATTTAACCCAGTATGAGGTCCTCTCTTGTATTGTATGCAGTTGGATTTAATACTATCTTCATAAATAGATTTTACAATTTTGAAACCCTGCAGTTTGCACCCAGCAGGTGGTGAATTTAAATTTAGTTTTTAATTCGCTATTTTGTGATAGTCATCTGTCGGTGTTTGTTATTTTATCGATATAAAAGTAAGTTGATACAATTTAAGTACAGAGTAGGAAAGCTATATGCGATACTAATAATAAGCGACTCTACGTGCGTGAAGCAGTGGTATGGCAGCTAGTTCTGTTTGCAAATAAAAGTCTTTGAATTCGAATTTGAATTTGAATTTGAACTTGATTGTAGTGTAAAATAATAGGGTTAAACTCGACCGGATTAGTAGAAAGCTGTTAGAAAATTCTTTGAAAATTCAATTTCAGATTCAGATTCAGATTCAGATTCAGTTATTTATTTCGGCATGTCCGCTCGGTCCGTGGAGTTCTGGTGCCAGGAGTTTCCTGAAGAAGCTCGGGAAGCTTCTAGTCGATGTAACTGGTGTCCCGCAATCGAAGGCTTACTTCATCCAACGAGTTAGCCTTGCCATCCAGCGGGGAAATGCCGCAAGTGTGCTAGGTACTTTTACCTTAGATTCTTTTGATAACTATTTTAATATATAATAATATAAATAAAAAAATAAAAAATTTCGCCATAAAGAACACACAACATTAACAATATTTCATTGAGATATTGTGCATATTCAGTATGGTTCGTCATAATTGTTTTGTCATGTCCCGTTCAGCAGTGCAATCTAAAAATATAAAAACCGCCTTCAAAAATGTATGAAATAAAAAAATAAAAATCGAACCCTAGAGTTGAAGGCGGTCGGTTATTTTTGCTTGCTTTAGCACCACCGCCTTCAACTCTAGGGTTCGATTTTTATTTTTTTATTTCATACATTTTTGAAGGCGGTTTTTATATTTTTTTAAATAGTTTTTTATTTCACAGTTTTTTTAGTAATTTTTATTTGCTATTAATGTACTCGGCGGATTCGCTCGGCCTTCGGCCTCGCGATTCCGCCTCGCTTTCCGATCCGATCTTGACCAAAAAAAAAATGGGACCACCTTGGAGCTAGACTGAACCGAACAAAAAAAGAATCATCGAAATCGGTTCACAATTGGGGAAGATATTGCTGAACATACATAAAAAAAAAATACATACAGCCGAACATAGAACCTCCTCCTTTTTGAAGTCGGTTAAAAAGGAAGAACCGGGTAAGAAACCTTACAGAGATTTCTTTTTTATTTATCTTACATACTAAGTTTTAATTAGGTACGTTAAATATAATTTTTTTTAAAATACTTTATTGATGCGGACTTATTGCCTAAGGCAATCTCTGCCGGTCAACCACTCTATTACAACATTTTTAAGGGTATTTACTGAAACAATTACAATAACATGAAAAAAACAACAAAGACAACTTGGACGTCTACTATGTATATGTTTGTGTTTTCGATTCAGGTCAACTTAAGGGAAGTGCCGACATGGCAACAATTCCCGACAGGAACAAGGTGTGATGGGCGACGCGCACGAGTAGTTGATGCAGTTACCATGTCACAGGTTGCATAAACAAGTAATTATCAAATTATTTAATTATTAATACGCGTATTTATTGGGACTGTGTGGGACCGGTACTTAAAAAAAATTGCGCCATTGCATCTCTTCCCGTGCATGTCGTAAAAGGCGACTGAGGGATAAGGACAAGATTCAGTTCATAAGGGCAACAGGCTAGCCACCTCTCATCCCGGCACGGTCCTTCCAGCGAGTCATCCAGCAGGTGAGTCTTCACGCCCTCGTTCACGCCTCACTTGATGCTTGATAGGTTATCTTGTCCTAATACAGCTTAACGTGGTATTCAATGTTGTGCTGTAAATTTACAAGAGTACTTGCAGTACAACACCGATTGCTCTACTTACTTCGATTATCGGGATATACAATATAGACAAGCGTACTGGGTACACCTTGGCGTCGGCAGAGACGGTGCTTCGGCGGAATTTTCAGAAATTTATTTTTTTAGGTTTTCTGAATATAAATTTTAGATTAGTTTTAGTTTTAGTGTATAGGTGTATTTTTTGTGATATAAAAAAACTTTGCCTTCTATAAAATATAGGCAAGTGCCTACTTACTTTCTCAAACTCTCTCCGAATTTAATCTTACCAAAAATATCAACCGAAATCTCCCCGCTGGCAAGTGAGTACTCTACGATTTAAACATTAAAATCCATTTAACTCTGTATACTTCGTCCCTAACGCTAATGGGGCGAGCGAGCGGCTAACAGAATAAAATGTAAATAACTCGGTGTTCGCGAAAACTTGACAAAAGTGTTCACTTGTTAACTGTATTCAATTACTGAGGAAAATGATGATGAAAAAAAAAGCGCCCGGGCCGCGTTCCATAAAGCCCATCGCAAACGATGAATATACTATAATATTATAGATATCTAAATCAGCCTCGGTAGCTCAGTGGTGCGGTCGGTCGACTGGTTGTTAAGCAACCCTGAGCGCGGTCAATAATTGGATGGGTGACAGCTGGACCGTTGGAGGCTGTCCCTGGTTCGGATTCCACGTAAAACTGTAGGTCCCTTCCCTTCTTACCTTACTAGGGGGTAGGGTTTATCCCGGTTGGTACCAACGCACTAAATGAAGCGTCGTTCGAAACGGCTATGTAAATAGTTCGTGTTTTCCGTCCAGTTCAGTGTAGCCGACATGAAACGAAGGGCAGCACTGACATGGCACCTAGTTCACCCGGTGTTATGGGCTGACATTACGGAAGTTGTATGTGTTGTAGTAAAAAAAAGATAATATATTTTTATTTATTTTTTCATCTTATCTTCTTCGGGCATCTTAAGAGAAAATATAATAGGATCTTCACCGTCTATGACGCGCTTAAAAGAGTCGACGGTTCGGACAGGACCGGCCGTGGAGTCGAATGGTATTCGCCAGCAACTCATGTGAAAAAAAAAAATAATGAGGCGCACATAAAGGACATCATCAATCATCATCATCATGATACTAATAATAAATCTGTAAGGGATGGGAGTACCGTGTGTTTGGTACCGTGTGGGGCCGGTACTTAAAAAGAATAGCCTTACTGCATCTCTCCCCGTGCATGTCGTAAAAGGCGACTAAGGGATAAGGACAAGATGCCGTGTTAAAGGGCGACAGGCTCGCCCCCTCTCACCTTGGCACGGTACTTCCACCGAGTCGTGCAGCACGTGGGTCTTTGTGCCTTACTTGCTGCTTGATCGATTGAATCTTGTTCGAATACTTTGCGAAACGTGGTGGTCGGTGTTGTGCTGTAATTTAACAGAGTTCTTGCAGCACAACTCCGATTACTCTGCTTACCCCGATTGTCGGGATTCAGCGTGTGTGATATGTATGTACAATATGGATGGGAGTAAGTTACTTTGTTTTGTGAGATACTGCGTTTGTAGACTCTATGTGTGATAGTAAAACTAAATTGACGATTTTTAGAAATCTTTTCTGTATATGTACATATGTATGTTCCTCCATAACTCTTAAACCGATCATCCGAATTTCATTAAACTTAGTACAAGCACATTTAACCATACGGGACACAGGATTAACTAAATTTTGTTCGGGTTACGCTAAGATGTGGCTCTCATACAAACCGAATTGTTCCGCGCGCCGCAATAAAGGCATCTTCTTTTTAAATGCGAATTTCACGCGAGCGAAGCCGAGGGCAAAAGCTAGTAACAAATAAAAAATATTAGATACACTGTCACACAACCGAACGTACGCCAAATTTTCAAGAATGAATAGAGCCAAAAAAGTGTACGATCACTCACTCGAGATTTATTTCGCGTGAACTTCTCTCTCGCTTCATTCCCACGTACGCTATCTCACTTTCACGCTTCTGTTTCGAATGAGTTCTGTTTTACCCTTCTCTAGTGACTCACTGGCATAAGAATAGACTCCCAGTGTCGAGGTTCACAAAGATTCACGCGAGCTTATTTCGCGTGAAGCTATTTTCTCTCTCGTTCCCTTTTGCTTCACTCCCACGCTCTTCATCTCGCTCTCATCTTTCGAATGAGTTCAACTTCGCCAATGAACCCACTGGCCTAGGAATAGATCGGCTGTGCTGCGGTTCGTAAAGATTCACGCGAGATTATTTCGCGTGAAATTACTTTCTCTCATGTTCTCGATCGCTTCACTCAAGCCTTCACTTCGTGTGCCTAGAGCTGCGTATCCATTAGAGCAGCCTCAGGCCGAGCAGCCTCGACTTGAAGTAAACTGAAGCTACTCACTCTGAGGCATATAGTCTCGAGGCACGTTGCGGATCAAGGTGAGGCACGGACCAAGTGCACGCCTCGGTCTGAGGCTCCTTTGAACGCGGCAAAACCCGACAAAATATCTCTCGGCGCGAGGCGACGAATTTGCCTCATGGCGCGGCGTGCCTCAGGTCATAGTTAAACCACACAAGTTAGCCGTCTTCATACAAACGCGCCGATTTCGCACTCACACAAGCGCGCGCCTGCGCACGCTGTCTGTACACAACCACTACATGCATTCTCACTGTCTCTCGCGCGTAGTCAGTGATGGTCGCCCCGCCCCCGCGCTCGGTGACGCACACCACGTGACGGCCGCTGCCTGCCGCCTGCCGCTTCCCGATAGAAAGTATTATTATTCGAATTTTATTTTATTGCACTAACATAATGGTTCCGCGTTTCTGCAGTGTGTAGGCGGCTGCATGAGCATGAATAGATCAGGCTCGAATCGCGAGTTAACATTATTCTCATTACCTGCTCCCATCGAAAGGTAAGTAACATAAAAAATATTATTAAAGTATGTAGTTAAATTATGTAAGTTATTAATACGAGTAGGTACTAAGCGAAGGAATTGACTTGAGACAACGTCAGAGCAAAGTACCTATTAGTATTTAATTATAGTATTAATTAGTTATTAATAGGTAGGTACTAGCTGCAAAAACCATTCGCGAACCCCGGCATCGAGCGCGGCCGCGCGGCGCACGCGAAGGCTGCGCCGCGCGCGGGCCCGCGGTTGTCGACTTGTTCAGACTTGTTAGAGATACCACGCACAACGCAATTTCACGCGGTTTTGTCTTCTATAAATGGCCACAGCTCCTACCGCGGACACTTTCATGACTGCTAGCGACCAACCAAGTTATTAAGTAATAATAAAACAAAATTAATAAATACATTTTAAAATTATTTATTTGCTACTTTTTTTATTAAGATTAATAATTATATTAATCTATAATTCTAAATATATTTTCTATAATTTTTATAGTTATAAATTTTTTGCCCACTTATTAATTCTCTTCATCGTCCGCGACTACGAAATGTTTGTCCAAAGACGGACGTGAGTTAAGTTGAATTTTGACATTGCATTAATTTTTGGGAGGATAAAGTTAAAAAAAAAAAATTTTACCCGACTGCGCGAAGCAAAAATGAAGGGTTATCTTTTTAGCAATTTATGTGTGTGTATGTTTGTTTTTACGTATATTCCACCGTAGCGCCAGAACTAAGCATCCGATTATTGAGTGGGGTATCGTTGTCAAGGGCTCAAACATCAAAATAACATCGTTCACTGTCTATCGAAAATACAGCTTTCGAAAATATACCTTAACGCCAGTATATAATAAATCTATGACAACTCATATATTCTGTTAGAGTAAAATTTTGGGAGCTGGCTCTTGGTCTATAAATAAAAAATACATAAATGTACATAATAATTTTAAAGAATAGCATTTCCACCATGATGGGCTCACTGCCTGTCAATTGGGTTAGTGTTGTGAGTTGTGACATCCCTGGAGGCTCGGCGCAGCGTAGGTAGTTATTTTAAAAATGGCCTCCAGTTATCTTACTCGTCTTCTTTTACTATGCACAGCGTCTCCACTTGTGCGGCCTCGGGTCGAGCGGCTGCCTCGCCCCGAGTCTGCCTCTAGTGGATACGCAGCTTTAGAATAGCCCCCTGAAACATTAGGACGCATTCACCGTGTGGATCTTGTGAGCGATCCAGCTGAGTGCGCCGAGGTGAAATGGGGCAGCCCGCGGCGCGGCGGAGGCGTCACGTTAAAAAGCTTCTACGAGCACACTTTACAAATGAAATCGAATCACCCTACCACTCCACGGCTCCCGCAAGCCAGCACTAACTGGCGTAAAACAGCAAAAATGGCCTCGCAAATCACCGGCGTTTTTTAATAATTGCTTTACATCGTAACAAATGAGTTTGAAATTGAATATAGCGCGCCGCGCGCGCAGAGATGGCCTACTAACGACGTTAGCGCGCTCGACGACAGATGGCGGGTTGGCAGCGGCGCTTGCGCCGGAGAAGGCGGGTGGAGGGGAACCTAGATATTATAGTGGAGTTAGGATATCATTGGCTGATCATTATTTAAAAGATAAAAATAATGTAGGAACATAATATTTATTTATACGAGTAAAATATTAATGTTAAAAGGTAAATTTTATCTAAATAACTAAAACATAATTTAAAAACCGCCCAAATGCGAGTCGGACTCGCGCACCGATGAGTAATGTGTGACCGAGGTTTCCGCACCACAAAAAAATATTGAAAAAAAAACACGTTTCTTGTATGGGAACCCCATTAATTTTTTACTTTTTCTCATGTTTATTATTTGTTGTTATATCGGCCATAATAAGAATAAAACATATTCTCTGAAAATTTCAACGGGCTACCTATTACGGTTCAAGAGATACAGCCCTCGGACAGACAGACGGACGGACGGACAGGCAGACAGACAGACGGCGTAGGCTTAGTAATAGGGTCCCGTACGACGGATACGGAACCCTAAAAAAAGGGCAAGTGGATAAATAACGGTAACCGACGAGTGTGTATGAGAAACATTATTAGAATGGAAGAGGCGGCAGAGGTTTTTTTTTATGGAAACTGACACGGTTGGTTGGTTGGGTACATCACCTACAACATCCGTGATGTCAGCCCATAACACCGGGTGAACTAGGTGCCGTGTCAGTGCTTCAGTTCAGTTCAGAACCGGACGGGAACACGAACTACATACATAGCCGTTTCGACCGACGACGTTTCACTCAGTGCGGTGGTACCAAACCGTACGGGATGAACCCTACCACCTAACCTAGTAAGGTAAGAAGGGAAGGGACATGCAGTTTAACGTGGAATCCGAACCACGGTCAGCCTCCAACGGTCGAGCGGTCACCCATCCAAGTACTGACCGCACCCAGGGTTGCTTAAATAACAGTCGACCGGCCGCACCACTGAGCTACCGAGGCTGACATAGTCAACCATATATCACTCGAACAAATCATTCGTCACCCACGAAAGTAATACAAAAAAGTAGAAAAGTGCATTGTGTTCTTGTTATCGAATTAAGTTCACATTAGAAGCTTGTTAACATCAAACCGGAGAGATGCAGGGAGCGGCAGTGACGCGGCGTTATTCAGATACTTTTAAAAGTCCATTAGCGTTACTATAAGAAATACAGAGTGATGGAGAAATTGATGAATTGTATCGTTAGACGGTTTTCTCCACGTCCAATTAAAACTCGTCCAACGATTATCTACAATATAATATAATAATAATATATTTATTAATATATTAATATAATAGGTACAATAATATTATAAAGAGGTTAAAAAAAAATAATAAAAAAAGGTAAAGCTTGTAAGTTTGGATGTAGGAGGTAATCTCCGAAAATAGGTGCTCATGCGATTTAAAAAATTCTTAGACCAATATTAAGAATGGACCTTCAGGATGGACATAGGCTATGGGAGCGAAGCCGCAGGCAAAAGCTAGTCTAATATAAAGAGGTAAAGTTTGTAAGTTTGGATGTAGGAGGTAATCTCCGAAAATAGGTGCTCATGCGATTAAAAAAATTCTTAGACCTCTATTAAGAATGGACCTTCAGGATGGACATAGGCTATGGGAGCGAAGCCGCAGGCAAAAGCTAGTCTAATATAAAGAGGTAAAGTTTGTAAGTTTGGATGTAGGAGGTAATCTCCGAAAATAGGTGCTCATGCGATTTAAAAAATTCTTAGACCTATATTAAGAATGGACCTTCAGGATGGACATAGGCTATGCGAGCGAAGCCGCAGGCAAAAGCTAGTCTAATATAAAGAGGTAAAGTTTGTAAGTTTGGATGTAGGAGGTAATCTCCGAAAATGCTCATCTGATAGGGACCCCCATGAATTTTTTACTCTTTCTTAATTTTATTATTTGTTCTTATATCGGCCATAATAACACCTATTCTGTGAAAATGTTAACGGGCTACCTATTACTGTTCAAGAGATACAGCCCTCGGACAGAGAGACGGACAGACAAACAGACGGCATAGGCTTAGTAATAGGGTGCCGTACGCCGGATACGGAACCCTAAAAACGCACTTACCGGCATTTTGTATTGAACCATATGAAATTTGTCCACTCAATTCTAGTATTTACTGTCAAACACCTTAAAATATAAGATTGCATCGAATAAAGCACCCGCTACACCACTGTCTCTCATTCTAAAGGCGCGCTTACACTAAGTGCGTTGAGCTGTGAAATTATCGCCAATTTGTCCCTCCCCTGCCCGGGCCGGACACGACTCAGTCGGCGCACTTAAGTGCCTCTAAATAAGATATTTATCTGGTCAAATAGCTCGTTTATTCGCCCTATTTGTTGTGCAAGCAAGTTTCTTCCCTTTTCTATTTATTTTTGTTTTTATTCGATTTTGAATACGTTTTTGAGAGACGTGTAGTAACATCGTTTTAAAAGTATGTGATTTTCTACTGTAGGTAAATATAATTAGAGTATTTTTTTTTACATTGTGACTAATGCGTCAATTTTTTTTTTTTTTTTATGAAAACTGACACGATAGCATACGTGATGTCAGCCCATAACACCGGGTGAACTTGGTGCCACGTCAGTGCTTCCCTTCGGTCGTGCCGGGTACACTGAACTGGACGGAAAACATAAAAAAAAATTATAAATATCAATATAACTCTATAAATTATATATAAATTATAGCACCAATTATATATAAATTATAGCACACTATAAATTATAGCACCTGAGCTGTGAGCAAAAAGGTAAATCCCTAAACACACAAAGCGAAGCCGCGGGCAAAAGCTAGTGGCTTACAAGACTCGAGGATGCTTGAATATATTTCTGATATTTACATATATAATAATATATTTTCGAATGCTGCGAATGCGAAATTGTGTATGCAGGGTGTTAAAACGGCGAGTACATTAATTTCGCGCAATCCTCATGTTTTTCCGAGACAAAAGCAAATAAAGTTTTTCTCTAAAGTGGCTAGTTTTCGAGATATGAATTTTTTAAATGTGTGTTTTCGTCTAGTGTAATTTAACGCGTTGTTGCCGCTCCGCACCCTCCGCCTGCCGACATCCAGTCCTCCACTCACAAAGCTAACCCCCGCCCCTCCCGCCAACACCTCCGTCCGAGGCGCTCACGTGTCACCCGCGCTTCCCCCCTCCGCGCCGCCCTGTTGTCATTAGATCATTTTTACACTAAAATAATCAATTAGTTTGCATGAAAACTGTAACTTTTTATTTAAAGGGAATTCAGAAAAAAGTTATTTGACTTTTTTGTTACTCTTGATCCCAATAATCATTTCCTAAATTTAATGTACTCGCCGTTTTTACACCCGTATAAATTGCAATTTTTTTTAGGTTTTTTTTTTATTAGGACACCATATTTTAAAATTAATTCATGATCATTTCTTTCTTTTTTTTATTGCACCCGGACCGTTCACCCCCGAGGAGGCGCCAGCCCGGCTTGATGGCGGACTAAAGTCGCATGAGGAAAGGCCTTGAAGAAGATCTTGTGTTTTGAGAACTAATATTTTGGTCATTGCTTAGCCCAAAAATCTCCTCAATTACATAATTGTAAAAAAAGTTTAGCTTTAGGTAAAAGTATTTTTAATTGCTACCTACATATTATATTGTTACATGTTTTCATTGCTTTTGCCTGCATTACCTCTTTTGAAATTTGTAAGTTAGTTTCATAATTTTTTCCTACTGATTAATTATTTTTATTCGTTATATTTGTAGGTAATTAAAATACATTTGTTAACATGCAAATTTTTCTAAACATATTTATAAAGTAAATCTAAAATATTATAAATAAAACTTTTGTTCCAGTTCAGCCGAGGCAGCCATGGTCCCTAGGACGCTTCAAGCCTACCCTCTTTGCATTTCTAGGCTTATGCGGCGTATGAACACGGCACGCATGTTTTCGGCAAAAGCCAGTGCGTCCGGTGACCTGGTGAAACCCAAGGGTTTCCACAGCAAAACCTAAAAACTCAAAGAGCGTTTTTAGGAACTATTGCTTTTTATTTATTTTTTCAACAGGATTATTTTTGTTACAATGTATTTTTTGTTGGCACAAATAGCTTACTTTACCTTTAAATTATAAAGATCACATCAAAACTGCACAACATCAAAAACCCTAATATAACCTATGCTTCAACATCAAAAAAATGTCGAAAAGGTGCAATGACTGTGCAAAACTGGCGTGGTTCAATTCCAAACCACTTTAGTAAAAACATTTTTTTGCCAACATTTCTTTGCCCATAAACATCAAGATAAGGAATTTTTGCTAAATAGCTATAATTTTACTTTTTCTACGTCCTGAACACTTGGAAGTATCAATTTGTCTAACAATGGGCACGAGCTATTTTTGAGTGTTTTTTTTTTCAAGTTGTTACACTTAGAATGAAGCATTTTGAGTTGGTTCGATACCACAATTGAAATGAATGAATACAATACACGTGTGTATTGTATTGATGATGTAACTTGTATTGGAGTTTATAAAAACAAAGAAGAATTCGACACTGTTAGGAAGTTTGGATATAACTTG
Organism: Nematopogon swammerdamellus; assembly: GCA_946902875.1. Lineage (NCBI taxonomy): Eukaryota > Metazoa > Arthropoda > Insecta > Lepidoptera > Adelidae > Nematopogon > Nematopogon swammerdamellus. The sequence goes on from OX336359.1 coordinate 14,236,143, forward strand.
CGAAATAAAGATAATATTCGGCCACCAGGTCCTAAATGTGCGCGCAATTCTTTGAACCAGACGAGTCTTGCCCCTGTGATCTAACCCATCCACAGTTGATTCTAACTTTCAGAAGCAGGGTGATTTTACCACAGCCTCCTTTCCAAGTGGGGCGATTCCACAAAGAGAAATACAGTGGTGCGGTATGTAATGACCTGCCCCCCGCCGGTTGGGACACAAATTAATCTGTGTTGCGGACAACCAATCAGAGGGCGCTGTGACGTCACGTCTGTCCGATTACGGTGCTATGCCAGTGCAGTGGTAGCTGTCAATTTAACAGAAATAATCGGAGTGAACATTTTGACAAATTAATTTTGCATGAACGTTTACCTGGTAGTAGTTTATTTATTGATTTTCACTATCTTATGAATTAAACATTTATACAATAAAAGAAGAATAAATATTACAAACTAAGCTATCTGAAACAAATTATTATAATAAAATAAATTATAAATGAAATACAACTTTTACAATTAAACATAAATATGACAACATATTCCTGGCAAATTTTTTCAGCGATTAAAAAATTAGGGCACTTCACCGAAGCACCAAAGTAGACGATATTGGACATCGAGCGGCTAAGCTCAAGTGGCAGTGGGCTGGGCACGCCAACCGAAGGGACTACGACCGTTGGAGTAACCGCGTTCTACACTGGCGGCCGTAGACAGGAAAATATAGTGTGGGAAGACCGGGTGGACCTGGCGGGTGCCAGGTGGGACGACGACATCAAGTACGTCGTCGGCGGAAAACAGTGGTTCCGTACCGCTGAAGGCCGGGAGGACTGGAGGAAAATTGGAGAGGCGTATTTCCAGCAGTGGACGCTTACACGATGACTGACTGACTGACTGACCGTGCACTTAAACCTCTCAAATAATTCCTCACGGTGTGTTTCCTTTACCAGATTGACAGATTATATATAAGGTTTCTCTTTATTAACGTCAAATATTTTGAGAGGGTTACAAACCCATTCAAACCGTCGCGTCGCGACTTCCGAGGCGATAGAGAGCACGTGTGTCATTGACAACTGGCCCATTACTGCGGTCGCACTGTAACCCCTTCTATTGGAATGTATCGATCTGAATGTAGGTAGGACTGAGGTTAACTTGATGGCGTGCTAGTTACTTGTTACATCAACCCTCCTGTGTGTAACATGTAACATTATTATATATTATATAATATTAGGATAATGTATTTATTTTCACGTTTTTTGTCTATTATACAGGTACATATTTATATTAATTTTATACAATTATAAAATAAAATACCTATACAAAATTAATACAAACAGAGAAAAACAAAAAACGGTATTCTCGCCGGCGGCGGGAGGCGGACCTCCAAGCACGCCGGCGGGTGCAGGCCGTGGCTACGGAGCTCTCCGAGACGACGCGAGACTAAGCTTCGAGCGGTAGGTGGTGGTACTAGACACGTAGGCCACCACCACCCCCTATTATATTAGGATATTTATTATAGTTTTTTAATTAGTTATGTTTGTAGGTAAATTATATTTGATAGTCAGTTATAGTTTATTTAATAATTTTAATTAAATTACTTGTAAATTGTAATATGTGGTAGTTCTAAATTGTTTTCACATTAAATAAAGAGTTTCTATTTTAACATTTACTAGTTAATACAATTATTGAATATTTACATAAGTTTAAAATTTTACTATTGATTGATAATTTTGATTATTTGATTGTACATATGTTATATAATGAGACAAATGTATAATATTGATAAAATTAACCTAATAAATAAAAAATTCACAGATCTCGTGCATTACACGACCTTCGAGGTACATTGAAAATGATCTCAACAAAATAAAATAAAAAGTATTACATTTATATTCAAAAACACAAGCAGCTTAAAAATTTAAACTAAAATTTAGACAGAAAAAGAGTTAATGGAGTGGCCAAAGCACATTGTTCGACCAGCCAATATCACCTCCGAGAAGGTAGGTGCCACACCAGAGACTTCCTTGTATTGCTGGCTATACTGGACTAGAGGAGAACACAACCGAGGCTGATATGCGGCCATCTTACATCCAGTACGGTGGTACCAACCCAGTCGGCTTCAATTTGAGCCTACCACCTAGTAAGGGGCAAGGGAAGGGACCTATATTTTTACACCGGTTCCGAACGGTGGAGCAGCAGGTGTGGGTATGCACGTAAATGTTTTCGTCAGAAAAAACTCTACTATTTAGATACTAGTAGTCTTTTAAACCAATGTCAACCCGAACGAAAGCGTAGGCAAGGTAATATAAAACAAGAAATCTTAAATAATATAAACTCAATATCAAAGGTGAATACATATTTCTTTATATAATAAATTGGTTTCTTAAATACAGAATTACTGCTTACCTTGTTAGCCAGTCCAATCAACCCTACTGTTGACTAATCAAGTTTGAAACTATCCGAGAAACAGCTTTGGCCAGTGGCCGTCAATTCACTAGGTAACAGCCAAGTCGTAACATCGTAATAATAAACTGTAAGGGTTATTATTACGATGTTACGACGTAATAATAATCTGTGATGTGATTTTATTTTTTAAAAACAAAAAAGCTTTACTCACGGTTTTATCCGAGCTATGTGGCTCGACGTTTCGGGCCAAGCGTATGGCCCATCATCATGAGCACTCTGCAGAACGTTCTCTGCCAACCGTCGCACAAGGCAGGCAAGGCAGAGTGCTCATGATGATGGGCCATACGCTTGGCCCGAAACGTCGAGCCACATAGCTCGGATAAAACCGTGAGTAAAGCTGTTTTGTTTTAAAAAAATAATGTCTAACAACCACGGTAATGTAAAAACCCATGTAAGGGATGATCATGGAGTAAGTTACTTTGTTGTATGAGATACTGCGTTTGTAGTCTCTATGATACTAAAACTAAATTGACGATTTTTAAAAATATTTTCTGTATGTATGTTCCTCCATAACGCTTAAACCGATCATCTGAATTCGATAAAACTTAGTAGGTACAAGCACATTTAGCTATACGTGACACAGGGTATACAGTTCCGGTTACGCTAAGATGTGTCTCTCATACAAACATAATTGTTTCGCGCGCCGAAATAAAGACACGGTAGCGGGCTTAATTACTTTCTCCTTTTTAAATACGAATTTCACGCGAGCGAAGCCGCAGGCAAAAACTAGTCTCGAATATAATTATTATTTCATTGCATACCTACCTGGCTGCTTCACTGTTCGGAATCGGTGTAAAACCGCAGGCCCCTCCCCTTGCCCCTTACTAGGTGGTAGGCTCAAATTGTAGCCGACTGGGTTGGTACCACCGTACTGGATGTACTGAGCATCCTTTCGTTGTTGACATTGGGCTTTTGAGAACCCATCGGTTCTCAAAATCGTTTCTTTGTCGCACCGCTAGGGTGTGGAACTGTCTCCCGAGCTTCCAGAATCCTTTAACCTGGGTGCCTTCAAATGTCGTATCAACGGGCTAGACAGCCTAGCAACAGTCCACAAATCTGCTGGCATGGCGCCTCACTGAGCGTGGTTTCGCGAGGAAAGGGGTTTTTGGCTCTGTCGGCTGTACCTTTGGTCCCTCGACACAGCCAACCATGTTGGTTTATTTACAAAAAAAAAAAAAAACAAAAAAAAGCAGCGAGGGAAGAAATTGGAGTCACTGGAGACCGATTCTGAAAATCAGGAAAAAACTAAAAACCAGAATAGAATAGAATAGAAACTCTTTATTGCACACAATGGAAAGAAGAACAGTACACGAGTAGAACAGACCAAAACAGAAGTAGGTACGCAAAGGCGGACTTATCACTGCCAGTGATTTCTTCGAGTCAACCTTTTATATTACATAGTTGAAAAAAAAATTATTGCAGGAGGCAAAAGAGGAACCAAACAAAAAAAATCCTCCAGTCCTCCCGGTAGGCACTCGATTCTCGATGTTGCTGCTGCAGAATTCACCTCCAGCTTTAGCCAGTAACTCGTCAGCTGACTGACCGCCCATCTTAAACTGACGCCAACAACTATTCAAGTCGGATGCACGAGCTGCGGGCTTAGCCAGTATCGATGAGATGACTGTCATTTTTTATACTTACATTTTATTGCTCGGAGGAGCTATATGACGTGATCTCCGTCTCCTTTCCATAGTTTATTTTTAGGTTTCCGTACCCCGTACGGAAGCCTATTACTAAGCCTACAACGTCTATCTTTTTTTTTTTGTAAACCAGCATGGGTGGCTGTGCCGAGAGACCAATGGTGCAGTCGACAGAGCCCAAATCTACTCTCCTCGCGAAGCTGTCCGTCCGATAGCCGTATCTTTGGAACCGTAATAGATAGCCGGTTGAAATTTTCACAGAATGTGTTATTTTGACGGAAATAACAACAAATAAAAAAAAATCTAAAAGTGAACAGTGTTTCAAGAAATGTCTTTTTGAACTTTTTTTTGTGGTCCGAAATGCTCGGTGCGCTAGTCCGACTCGCACTTGGCCGGTGTTTATATGTTTTATGTGGTTTTTATTTCGCCACCGGGTCGATGACGTATCCTCTTAAAATTTCGAACAGTTGCATCTTCAGCAGTATGACGCAATCTCCTGCGTTCTGCCAACTTGCACGATTCCATATTTAAATTTATCTCCTTTCCACCTCCGTGCCATCAGTCAGTATGCATACACTACTAAAGTGCGGCCAAGGAGAAGCGATACGAAAGTTTATTCATCTAAAACACTACCGTGGAGTTGACGATCTGTATCTATGTCATTCCATCTTGTGCATTTCTTCCATCTTTCATTCCATCTTTGTGCATTGACTTTGTTTACATTTGGTATCGCTTCTCCTTAGCCGCACTTTAAATGTACGCCTCTGCAATTTTCCTTCAGTCCATCTTAGCCTTCAGAGGTACGGAACCAATGCTTTCCGCTGATATACTTGATGTCGTCGTCACACCTGGCGGGTTGTCTTCCCTCACTCCGTTTTTCTATGCACGGCCGCCCGCGTAGGATACGGTTACTCCAACGATCGTTGTCTCTTTGTCTGACGTGCCCAGCCCACTACCACTTGAGCTTAGTCACCCAGTGTCAAATATTGACTATATACTTTGGTGCATCGGCGCAGCGAAGCTCAGGCTTCGGCACAGCTCCAATACAACCATAATAATGCACTTTTAACACGGTTAGGTATTGGTTGAAATCGACCGAGTTGTTGAGTGCACCAGCATCGTGCGAGTGGTTTCCCAGGATAGGTTACACTATGCCAGCTGCTGCCATGACAGTAGACAGCTACTGCACCTGTGCACTGGTATGGCACTGTGCACTCGACTCGCCTCGCCCGGTCACATTATACGAGCTGCTGCCAAGACAGTAGACAGCTACTGCACCTGTGTACTCGCATGTGCGAGTTGAGTTGAGATTTGTCGGACGCAGATGCAGATTATATTCTCTTTGCAATGATGTTGTCACAAAATACACGACAGATCACAGTTCACCTGTCCGCCATTTTCACTGCCGAAATTAAATACACGTGCCCAGAGAATGCACCCGGCGTGCGTGCGAGTAACTGCCCTTCCGCAAAGAACGTGCAAGTCGCGTGCGAGCTGCTGCTTGTGGCGTGGTGGGGGGAGGCGAGAGGCGATCGAAAACAAAAAATGTTGTAGTAGCTCGCATGCGAGCTACTGACCCACTCGCACACGACAGTAACTCGTATTAAGCGGTCACACGGTGCGAGTAGCTCCACAGCAGTAACTGACCAGGCCAGCTCGCTCGTTAGCTCGCACTGTGTAACCTAGCCTTTAGAGACCCGCTGTATCTGTCAAAGGAGAGATACGTAACAAGGCCGCCGCGCGACGGTCGAGCTCTTGGCGAACGGATTAGAATGTGATTACAACTAGCGATGTGGAGCCGCACAGACTCATCAAACTTCTATTCACCGACACCATCACGCCGCCGCCCTGTTTCTTGTGTATGTGTATTTAAGGGTAGGGAGGAAGGACCTAATTGAATTATCATCTAGTCTTCGCTAGATTCAAAGTTCGACATGAAAAACTTATTAATTTTCATCAATACTTTTATTCTTTAAGCCGCGTCTCCTGCGAATGTTTTATTTTTTCGAAACTTTACACAGAAACATCGAAACATTGGGGCGTGGCCACACACATTTGTATGAAAACAAAATGTTTTTGTGTAAAGTTTCTTGTGTAATTTTTCGAAAAAAAACATCGCAGGAGACGTGGCTTTAGAATCATCCACTCATATTTGACAATCCAAAATCAGAATTTAAATCGTAGGTATGTTTTATGATAAATGCTATAATACATAACGAAAAGAAATGGAAATATCTGTTTATCTCAGTCCATATAAAACATTTGATGAGTACTTATGTTTTATTATTTTTTAACATAAATACCGCACACTGTATCCCGACAATCGGAGTAAGCGGTGTAGTCGGTGTTGTGCTGCAAGTACTCTTTTAAATAGCAGCACAACACCGACCACCACATTTAGCAAAGTATTCGGACAAGATAACTATCAAGCAACAACTAAGGCAGGAAGACCCACCTTCTGCATGACTCATAAGAAAGACCGTGCCAAGGTGAGAGGTGGCTAACCTGTCGCCCTTATGCACAGCATAGTCGTATTTTACGACATGCACGGAAAGAGATACAGTGGGGCTATTTTGTTTAAGTGCCTACCCCACGCGGTCCTTTTTTTTACCCCCGAATTAAAAGGATGGATTATATCTGTGATTTATCAAAGTTGCAGAAATCTCTTAACTAAACTGTATAATAAGGGAATTTATACATTTTGTTAACTGTACAAAAAAATTCATTGATAAAGCCTTAAAGTACCGTGTGGGGCCGGTACTTGAAAATAATAGCCCCACTGCATCTCTCCCCGTGTATGTCGTAAAAGGCGACTAAGGGATATGACTCCTTTCTTATATTACTAGGTGGTAGGGTTTAACCCACCCGGGATGCTATAATGCGCGGGGCGGATCTCGGCGTGTCTCCGCCGCCGCAGCGGCTCGTCAGTGTTCGCCCTCGCACCGTACTTGTATAGTGTATGCGCGTGGCGGGCCGCCCGCTGCGGCGACGACACTCCGAGTTCGTTCCGTCCCGCGCATTATACCACCGAACTGAATGAAGGGTTGGTCGAAACGGCTATGTAAATAGTTTGTGTTTTCCGTCCAGTTCTGTGTAGCCGGCACGACCGGAGGGAAGCACTGACGTGGCACCAAGTTCACCCGGTGTTGTGGGCTGACATCACGGATGTTGTAGGTGATGATGACGTAGCCAACCGTGTCCGTTTCCATAAAAATAAAAAAAGGTCCGATCCAAAATGCCCGAAGGAAAAGCGTGACATGTCCAAATGTAATTAAAATTGCGTCCTTTTTTTTCGCGCTACATCCATTTGTATGATTAGAAGTGAAGTGGCGATCGGCGTTCCGATTTTGAATTATTAACAATTCACTTTATTAATTTTAGCTGAACGTTGCGCGCTGCATGACACGTGGTAGGTACCTAAACACGCGATGGTGTGAGGAAGCGGTCTGGTTTTATAATTATTTTTAATTCTAGACATACTACCATAATTTCAAATGCACGGACCAGCAGTTAGATTACTCGTTTCTTTATATTTGTTTATTTCGTAGTAACAGGATTGGCAAAGATTAACAATGTGGTTTAAATAGTAAAAAATCAAGTATGTACATAATTTTATTGTAAACTTTTAAAAACTTATTGTAGATACATATATTACTGTATAACCCCACTGCATCTCACCCCGCGCTTTTTGTAGAAGGCGACTAAAGGATAAGGACGAGGTGCCGTGGTAAATTGCGACAGACAAGCCACCTCTCACGTTGGAACGGTCCCTGCACCGAGTCATGCTGCTGCAGCAGGTGGGTCTTCGTGTCTTACGTGCTGCTTGATAGTAATCTTGTCCTAATACATTGCTTAACGTGGTGGTCGGTGTTGTGCTGTAATTTACAAGAGAATTTGCAGCACAACATCGAATACTCTGCTTACCATGATTGCAGAGATACAGCGTTTGGTATGTATATATGTACCTATATTATAAACCAATTTTACAATCATACTTGTATCATATCTAATGTGTTAAAAAAGTACGCTAACTAATCAGAACGAGGCCGAAGGCCGAGCTGAATATGGTTTAACGTGTATTCATCAACCGATTTAAAATAAATAACCTGGGTTGACGCCAAACCCCGAACTGCATTTAATGCACAAAATTAACTGCCGCTCAGCCTTCGGCCTCGACTTTCGAAAAGCTCAGACCAGATTGACTTACTAAACCTACCTGACGTGGTTTATTACATCATCTGCTACACTTGTGTGATGTTAGACGTTGCTCCTGTCAAAACTCGGTCCCCTTTCACTGTCAGTGCGTCAATTTGTCTGCGTAACAAAAATGTACATGCGTTTGAAACTTCCGACCAAACAGCGAACCTCTTTTTCGGAGTCGCTGAAACGGTACGATCAAAGCTGTCAATTTAAAATTAATCCTTCATTATAGCTAATATTAATTAGTGTCGAAGCAAGCTCGACAGTTTGCCGGAGCCGAGCGGAGCAATCACGCAATATTGATTGCCTCTAAGTGTGCGGTACCCGATTCTATTAACTCTATCAAAGCCGACAAATAATTCGAGCTAATGGGAAATTTTGGTACAGTCGTCGACAAACAGAAGGATTTTTTAAGTTTATTTTTATGTTCATCGTTCAAATTATTATATTAGGACTATATGTTTAAATTTTTTTTTTATATGTTAGTACTAAGCATGTGCCAACATCCGCGGAATTGGTAACGCGCTGGCGGCTCAAGCCGGAGTTCCAGGTTCGAATCCTGGTCGGGCCGTATTTTTTCTCTTCATTTTCGGCTCTGCATTCTTAAAAAAATATATTAGGACTATTGTTTACGTAAATGTTCTTTGCACATATCCAGGTCGTATATTGTCAAAAGGCCAAGGCTTTTCAGCAGTGGTGTGCAGTGTTCATTCCATTTTTAATGTGTTACCTATTTATTATTTGAAGTGTTTTGTTCAAATAAAAAAACTCTTTTTAGGTCTCCTTATCCTGTACGGAAGCCTATTACTAAGCCTACGCTGTCTGTCTGTCATTTAGGGGGAGAGGGAGGGGGGGGGGGGGGGTTCCATACAAGAAACGTGTTTTTTTTTCTTTTTTTTTTGTCGTGCAAAAACCTCGGTGCGCGAGTCCGACTCGCACTTGGTCGGTTTTATTTATTTGAACACTTCTTAATGCCTATGGCATTTTCTGCCAGTCTATCCTTTTTAACATATTATTCATACCAGGGTAGGCTTCAATGCAATATTTATACTAATCAAATTTGTGAGTGCTTGCACATCTTTTTGAAGGAGAGCTGCGGTAGGCGCTGTGTAGGTACAGCGCCTACCGCAGCGCAATTTGTGGAAGGAACTCTTTACCTATTTATATATTTTTCACTGTTACACCACTACAAATACGCAATAAATTAAGTATATTGATTTAATTTGAATGATACACGCTAATGAAAAAATAATTGTACAAAAATTTAAAGTGTAAAAAAAGTGGCACAAGTATAACTCGCACTTGCCTGACTTTTTATCATCACTGTACTATTTTGCTAATCCACTCTCTAGTCTCTACCACTAAAATCTGTTTTCACCCTTAAACAAAACTAAAAAAAAATAAAATGTAAAAACAATTTCGCAAGTATCAAACGCACTTCCGAATTCGGCTCTGCTATTTAGCTCGAAGTAAATTAAAACGTTAATAGTACCCCTCTGCTGCCGCTGTAATGGGGTTAATAATTTTGTCCGTCAGTGTGATCAAAGGAGTCTGGATGTCAGTGTACGTAGGTGGCCTATGAGGGAATTTAATGAATTAATTTGTATATTGTCTTTAGCAGGCGCGGTTCGGTTTTGCTTGATCTAAGCTCAATTTGCTACATTTGCTGTACCTACATATATACTTTTGGCGTTTCATGATATACCTAGGTATAAGTAGATATCATTGTTTATTTTGTATTTGTGTTTAGAATAAATTAAGACGGAAGGAAGAAGGTAATTTGAGAAAATGACAAATAAACATATCACAACACACTAAAGAAACCTAAACATAAAAAATAATAAATAAATAGTAAAAAAAAACATAACGAACCGATCTGTTCAGGCAGGTACGTGTGGCTGTCAGTGCAATGTGGCAATTTATATACCTATTATTAACTTATTAAAATCCAAATAAAATCATAAAATTAAAATAAAATATACAGGGTGTCCAAAGTGTGATGTGGAATATCGAAGGATCGTGATATGTATCGTGTGTAAAGTGCAGTAATGAAAGAATTTTTTTTTAATCTCAATTATTTCCAATTTTGCCATTTTCTAACAAAGTAAATGCATACGATAGTGTGAGCGCGCTCTATGCTTGTGCACGGCCGCGTAGGGCTATGCGAGGGACGCGGCGCGAGGCGCGCGGTTCGCGATCGCGAGGCGTGAGATGTGCGGGCGCGGGGCGCGCGCGGCGCTGATCGGACGAGCGAGAATCATAGATTTCGATATAAGACGTAGCATACCTACCTACTACACTGCAATAAGGCATGTAGGTGTATGTATGTATGTAGCCAGTAAAAAGTAAATGATTATCTACATACCTCAAATGATGTGAAGGTTTTCTACGTGATCTCCTTGCAGCTCGATGCATTATGACGAGACCCGGGCGATGCAGTAGCGGGTCTAGATTGCCATGTTCCCGTAAACAGTACAATGCACGCACAATCACTTCAGCCAGCACCGGCAGTCTGACGCCTGTTTGGAAATCTTTTACGATAAATGCGTTTGAAGCCCATTTCCGTTTGCTGCTCCATACGCGAGCAACATATCCACATATTCGTTATTCGTGAATGGAACTTTTAACAAACACTTTAACCTGTGGTAGGTACGTATTGTTAAACACGAGCGCGAAACTTTCACTAATTCAATTTACGAATCGAATTACCAAAAATACGTCAACACGGTCGGCCGCCCTTGACATACTGACCGACTGACACACATTGATCTTCCGCGCCGCGTGACCGGCTGGACTGAAGCGCAATGCAGGTCGGTCGACCACAGGCAGCGCGGCGCGCCGCCCTCCGCGCCCGCGCCGCCCGCCGCGCCCGAGCGGCGTCTCCTTTGATGGCAGCGCACGATGCCGCCACCGGGCGGCATCGCGGCGCGCCGCCGCCCTCCGCGCCCGCGTCTCCTTTGATAGCAGCGTGCGATGCCGACACGGGGCGGCGCGGGGGCGCAACAGCGCGGTGCGGTGCGGTGCTATAGCGAACATTCGACCCGGCCGGCGCGCCCGCCGCGCCGCCCCGCCTCCTCCGCACCGCCGCGGTCTGGTCACTTAGAGCGCGCATAGATTGACTAAATTGAAAACTTTGAAAATTCATATCTCGAAAACTAGTATGGATAGGACCATTTTTCTTTTTTTTAATGTGTTTATTAGATGATATACAATAGCTCATTTCGATATTGCTGAACAGACCCTGGACACCCTGTATATCACTACATATTGTAAGACTCAAAGTCTATCGTCTGTATGTGTATCTATGTATGTATGCCCACTTATAGCTCAAGAACGGATGAACCTATATTTACTTGCGGTTTTTGTCTATTTACATACCACATACCACACACTGTATCCCGAAAATCGGGGTAAGCAGAGTAATCGGAGTTGTGCTGCAAGGACTCTTACAGCACAACACCGACAACCAGCTTTAGCATAATATATAATATTTAATACGACATATCTCTGCCGGGTTATAGACTATATAGCATCACGCCATTATTCATCTGAGCTGAGCAGTGGGGTCGAAATTGAATGGAAAAAAATCGACCAATTCGGCGGGAACAGACAAAAGCTACGTATAAGTAGGTGCAGTAGCGATCGTTTCTTATATTAAGCCGACTTTACCGCGAGCGAGACCGGGTGCACAACTTGTACTAAAAGGTCATAAAAATTACAAAGCTCTTCCCAAAATCGCACAACGGCCATCCAATATTCCCAAAAAAAAAAATCGCCAACGCGCCGCCTCTATTGTTTCAAAAGTTAACTCACTAACTGGCTGCACTTCCCGAACGCGGCGCGTTCGAAAATCGAACGAAAGGAAGCGAAAATCGACATCCGCACGCGTGATTGGCTCATCGATCTGTGACGTCACAACGGTAGCCACTCCCCTAGCGACCGTCGCTATGGCCGAGAGGAGAGTGCGTGAGAGATAGATCTATGACGTTTGAGAGAGATGCATTTCTATTGACATTACTAGACCACGGTTCAAAACGGATTATGTCTTGAATTATTTGATTCGAATTGTTATTTCTATTGCAGTAATTTTAAGGGTGAAATTCGAATGTTTAACTTATGATGGTTAGCAAATTTCGATTGAGTGTTTATTAGTAGTTATTGAAGCGCGATGTTGATGTTATTGTTCGGTTGTATTAAACTATTTGGTTACATTTCCACCGGCCGAACAGTTGGCAGCTGTTGACGGCTCTAGTCCTACCGTGTTTGACTGTCAATAGTTACCCGCTTGTGGTCGGCGAGTATTTTATTTCCTCGAGTTTTTGTTTCATTTAATACATTATCATCATCATTAGTTTTAGTTGTCAAATATTTATTTAGCTAAGGGCACACCATTTTACCAATGTTATATGTATGACACAATGCTAATTGATACGTTAAAATATAAAAAAATATAATAATGCAAATTAAATTCAGATTTAGATTCAGATTCAGATATTTATTTCGCCATAAATCTAATTTAAAATATTTGTTAAATTGATAGCGAAGTGTAAACATAGCTTTTAATGTTTTTATTTTTATAAATTTTTCTAACGAGAGGAAACATTATTCAGGGCACATAAGCGCGATCAAATTATTAACTACAGTTGTTTAATGAAAATATATAAAATTTTACAGAGTTGATGATTGATTAATTTCCCGGGGGCAGGGGCAAAACACAACTGTTAAGCCACATTGAGCAGAAACTCTCTAAAGCTAGAGAAACATTTAATTTTTGTCTCCACTAGTGGGGAGTTCACGCTAAGGGTCGTGCATGAATGAGGCATTCTTAGCGACAGAAGGAACGTAAAATTTATTTAATATTCACGGATTTAATTAAGATTTGATGGAATATTCTTATTCGATAGATATTATTTCAGTCTAAATTAGTAGAAACTTTAAAAGTTCCCTTGCCCCTTACTAGGTGGTAGGCTCAAATTGTAGCCGACTGGGTTGGTACCACCGTACTGGATGTAAGATGGCCGCATAGCAGCCTCGGCTGTGTTCTCCTCCAGTCCAGCCAGCAATCCAGTGAAGTCTCCGGTATGGCGCCTACCTTCTCGGAGGTGATATTGGCTGGTCAGAGCATGTGCTTCGGCCCCTCTGACTCAGCCACCCATACCGGATTACATTAAAAAAAAATTATAATATAGTGATAAGGTTAATTACTTAATTTATCAAACACAAATAAGTACAACTATTCGCTATACATCTTTTCCCAAAACCATATCAAATGCTTTGCGTGTGTGCCTTCACAATTCAGTTATTTCCCAAATGTTACCCCCAAGTTCCTAACTCCAAAATCGAATCACCCAAACATCCTCTTGCACACTAATAGCGTACGAACTCGCAACTTTCAACAATCGCCCAAATCAAACCCGAAAAAAACTACTCCCCGACTCCAAATTGGTTACATTCAAACTGGAAGGAGTCGCAACAAAGCCAGTTACCTCCGACACAAAATGCTAATACAACTCCCCGAACAACAAAATCACTTTTATGCGACCCCAAATTTTGCCCCCTCGAGCTTTTTTTCAACGGGCAATTTTCGCCCAGCCTGGTGGGGCGGAGGCCACTCCCACATAGCCTCCGCGCGAGCGAGACGGAACATTCCCCACCCCGCAAAAGCCAGGTGTTGGAATAACATTATCAGTGTGCGCCCGACCGTCGCCCGAAATGGACGCTCCCGAAGATCGGTTTTACTCCCAAACTCCTGAGAGGTCAGAGTCCAACAGCCCGCGCTCCAGAGCTTCCAGTCCGGCCGACTCTAACGCCTCTATTCAGATAACAGATCAGAGTTTGAACCTGACGCAGCATCAGCAAAATTTGGAGACATTAAATCGTATGGGGATGTTCTTTCACGCGCAACAGATGCACCTTAATCAGAGTTTTGACGCTGTGAAGAGTAGGATAAACTTTGGACAGTTGACGCAGGTGCCCAGCCAGGGGCCCCGGCATACCATAGACGCGATTTTGGGTTTAAATGGGAGCCGGCAGGGACAAAGAGTGCAGAGTGAATATGAACAGTGCGAGCAGAGCGTGCGGTCCGTTTCACCTGGAGCCGTTGAGAGTGCGGGTGAGTGAGATATTAAACTTGCGAACTTTTTTTTATGTTTTTTTTATGTACCGTGTGGGGCCAGTACTTTAAAAGAATAGCCCCACTGCATCTCTCCCCGTGTATGTCGTAAAAGGCAGCTAAGGGATATGACTTCCTTCTTATTATTACTAGGTGGTTTAACCCGTCCGGGTTGGTACCACCGCACTGAATGAAAGGTCGGTCGAAACGGCTATGTGAATAGTTTTCCGCCCAGTTCAGTGTAGCCGGCACGACCGAAGGGAAGCACTGACGTGGCACCAAGTTCACCCGGTGTTATGGGCTGACATCACGGGTGTTGTAGGTGATGTAGCCAACCGTGTTAGTTTACATAAAAAAATAATAATAATAAAATTGAAACTGACACGGTTGACTACATCACCTACAACATCCGTGATATTATGACATATGTCAGCCCATAACACCGGGTGAACTAGGTGCCATGTCAGGGCTTCTCTTTGGTCGTGCCGGCTACTCTGACTGAACTGAACAGAAAACACAAACTATTTACATAGCCGTTTCGACCGACCTTTCATTCAGTGCGGTGGTACCAATCCGTTCTAACCCAATCTACTTATTTAGATACAGCGGAGACAACGGATCTCTCTGTAACTCGGATGAATTTTCCCCACTCATAATGTTCTTCATGCATGCACGTCTGTTGCGGGTACTACGCACCGGATAAAACTTATAAACATTATTTTGAAAGTAAAAATTTTGTTAATGCTTTTTTGAGCACAAATAATATTTTATAAGCGTTGTGATCGCACAGGCAAACAGTGAAATTCCGTGGTGTGTCTTTGTTGCCGGTGATTTAAGTTTTGTATTCCAAATTTATTAGTTCAAACCATAGTCTCGCATATAGCGTCAAATTTTTACATTTGTATATTTTTAAACAGTTTCATCAAAACTAGCAAAGTGTTTTTTTTTAAACCTAACTTATAATACCTAACAACTATGCGACCTGAAAACTGAAGAATATTAGTGTTTTGCACACGACTGATTTAATGAAATCACATTCAACCATTATAAAACAACACAGTAGCTAATAATATAAAAAATACGTAAATAAAATAAAATAAAATAAAAACCTAATAATATACAATATGTAAAATTAATATAAATACGTAAAAATGTGAAAAGAAACAATAAAAAATACTATAAATTATAAAAAATATATAAAATATTACATACATACATATCACACACGCTGAATCCCGACAATCGGGGTAAGCAGAGTAATCGGTGTAGTGCTGCAAAAACTCTGGTAAATTACAGCACAACACCGACCACCACGTTTCGCAAATTATTCGAACAAGCAGCAAGTAAGGCACGATGACCCACCTGCTGTATGACTCGGTGGAAGTACCGTGCCAAGGTGAGAGGTGGCGAGCCTGTCGCCCTTTAGCACGGCATGTTGTCCTTATCCCGGCATGTTGTCCTTATCCCTTAGTCGCCTTTTACGACATGCACGGGGAGAGATGCAGTGAGGCTGTTCTTTTTAAGTACCGGCCACACACGGTACAAAATATATACACGGTACACGATTTAAAATATTACTAAACAATAAATTAGTATAAAATACAGTACTTTATTGTTTGGTAATATTCTTAATAAAATAATACCTTATTGTAATAATAATTATTAAAAACAAAAAACAAAATATTAATTAAATTCTATAATATTTAAATAGTAATATTTATGTTTCTCTACCTACGATGCATGAAACTCGATTTATTGGTTTGGTCAGCATTTGCGCCACGCCTCCGCCTACGCGCAACGGCGGCGACGCGGGCGGCGGCGGCCGGCGCGTTTATTTTATCCCCTCTCTTTTATATTATGTACCTATTCATTTTCGTTCGATATAAAATATATTTAAAAAAATTGTTTGCACTTTTTAACCAAAACAATGTAATTTTAATTTAATACTTAACCAAAAAAAAAAAAAAATTTTTCGCCATTTTGAAAATGTAAAAAAATATTAACTTTACATGAAGTGAAATAGGGGTCTGATATTTTAGTCTAGCAGTAAATGTCCCTGGTAATATTTGTTTTGCTTAAATAAATGAAACAATCAAATGATAAACCGTAGACAAATTTAATTTATTTTTATATGTTAGTATTAAATAAAATGTTTGCTAGTTTTATTACAAAAAAAATTACTTTTAAGTATCATTTTTTCAAGGTATAATTTTTTTTATTGTGACAATCGAATTACATTTATTTGTAACACGTACGACTGCAGGTACCTATGTTTATTAGTAGATATATTCTAATCTTTGTACCTACTCGTACATACATGCCCTTGTTGTACATAAATACTTGGACATACGTTTACCGATAATTTAGATATAAGGTACCTACTTTAAAATACACAAAAACTTGACTTATCTGCCTTTTTCAAATGTAAAACATATTCGATCCCACTATAGGGACAAGTAGGTCTAGAACGGTTCGTAAACATAACCCTTAGTTACATATAGAAAAAATTTAAGAAAAGAAAAATTTACAAAAACAGTACTTATTATATCAACCAGTAAGAAGACACGAATACCTACAGTTACCCCCTGTGTGGCGTAGGTTTTAAGAGAATATTATGAAGTACTTAATTAAAAAAGATAGATAGATAGAAAATTCTTTATTGCTCTAGTAAACATTAAGCAGTAATAAATACATCGGAAAATTTACATAAGGTGCAAAGGCGGACTTATCCCTTACAGAGATTTCTTACAGTCAACCTTTGGATGTTTGAGATTCGATAATATAGTGGAATGTAGGTAGGTAGTAGCAAAAGAGTTGCGTGACAATTGAAAATAAAAATAATAAGAATACTTATTAATACATACATATAAGTACATGCTAGTAACATATTATAAGCCGTACATGTGTTAATACATATAAATTACTAAATATAGAGAATATTATATACAAATAAATATACATACATACATACTTGTCCATCCAGGTAAGTATGAAACAAAAGTATTTTTTTTAAGGTTTTTACTTCACATTGATTTTTACTTCACATTAAAAAGCGGTCAAGTGCGAGTCCAACTCGCGTAGAGAGGGTTCTGTACCATTCCGTTTTCCGTGAACACTTTAAGACTTTCGTATATGTTTTCCTGTAAAATATAAGAGAGGCCCTATATTCCCTATTTTTATGGGGGAGGATTGCTAGATTTTCTATTATTTATTATTTATATTTATACGATTTTATATTTTATTTTCTAATTCTACGCATTTAAAATTATATCAAAGAATATATTTACCAATATATTTCTTGTAAAGAGCCCTTTTTTAATTGATACGTCACATGACGCACGTGAATATTTTTTTATTTCTAATTTGACCCCCAAAATCTAAATACGTTGATTTACCTACGCTATACGACCGCGATTGGATCAACAAAATCTATATTGTACAAAATTTTTTGACCTGATGACGTCACGTCTTATAAATTGATGAGCACCGGCTGCACGCACGAAAGTGTGTAGCGTTGATATTCAAAGTTACCATGGAAACGTCTTAAGAAGTAAAACTGTCAAGATCAGACAACAGAAGTTTTGATGGCCAGTCACAAGATGATTAATCTTTCTAGTGGAAATAGAAATTACTGATCTTTGATCTATGTACTACGATTATTCCACGTCATCACGTAAAACTATCGTCCGTAAACCGACTTTACAGACAACCAATTTTTTTCGTCCAGTAGGTTCGGAGAAATACACTGTGACAGACAGACAGACACTATCCTATCTTTTGTATGTACAAACAGATAGGAGAGTGATCCTATAAGGATTTCATTTTTTCCTCTTTTGATGTACGCAACCCTAAAAATTTTTTTTTATTGACACCGCGACATATGGCGCCGAGCCACCCATAAGGTGTCTAACGACGCCCATGGACATTCGGACGTATGCGGGGGTTGCGAATGCCATGCCGGCCTGACAGGTGCCCATTCACGCCCCTAAAGTGATAAGGAATTCAAAATAAAGGCTGTGTAAAGGAATATCAAAATAAAATAAATGTAGGTCTAAACGGCGGGTGGGTGGCCGAGTGGTCTGGGCGATGGATTCTCTTGCGAGGTAACCGAGGTTCCAATCCGGTCGACCTGTACCAGTGAGTTTTTTCTGACGAAAAAATTTACGCGCATCCCTACACCTGCTGCTTCACCGTTCGGAACCGGTGTAAAACTGTAGGTCCCTTCCCTCGCCCCTTAATAGGTGGTAGGCTCAAATTGTAGCCGACTAGGTTGACCGCGCTGGATGTAAGATGGCCGCAGCCTCGGCTGTGTTCTCCTCTAGTCAAGTATAGCCAGCAATCCAAAGGGAAGTCTTCGATATGGCACCTACCTTCTCGGAGATGATATTGGCTGGTCGGAGCATGTACTCTGGCTCCTCTGACTCAGCCACCCATACCGGATTACATAAAAAATTTTTTTTTATGGAATCTGACACGGTTGTCTACATCACCTACAACATTCGTGATGTCAGCCCATAACACCGGGTGAACTAGGTGCCATGTCAGTACTTCCCTTCGGTCGGCTACACTGAACTGGACAGAAAACACAAACTATTTACATAGCCGTTTTAACCGACGTTTCATTCAGTGCGGTGGTATCAACCCGGGCGGGTTGAACCCTACCACCTAGTAAGGTAAGAAGGGAAGGGACCTACAGTTTAACGTGTTACTTTTTGGTTACAAAGTTACTTTTTGGAAATGAGGAAGACCTATTTATTTTAAGAATTGTACATATACGTGTTTGGCATGAGCCGCAGTCTGTCCAAAGGCGAAAATGAATGAACACGCAACAGTGGAAGGACCACGCAAGGCAAGAGGTGACCAGCCTAAAGTGAAAAGCATTTTCATTCCAAAAATGATTAAATCAAATTTATTGACAAAAGCAAACTCAATCATTATTGGAAAAGCTGCGCGGAATTTGTGAATATATTTTCCTGGGGGAAATGGGCATTTCCTGTACGGGAGTCGGTAGCGGTTACTAAAGCAATTGGCTCTATGCTAGCTGTAATGTTATTGACTGGCGTTTTGACTGCGGCTTCGCTCGCGAAAAGTTTCTAAACTAAATGAGTTAGATAGCTATCGGGGAATTTTATATAGAGCTGAATAAAAGATACATTTCTTCTCATACCTCATATCTCAAAGAGATAATAAAGGTATAAAAAGGAAAACAAAAAGGATAAAAAAATTAAGTTATGTAAAAAATTAAATAAATAAATTAATGGTATATGTATCGTAAGTAAAAATGTTCAGTAACTACAATTCACAAATTTTCTCAAGATTTTCAATAAAATTCAATAATAATAGTTATATATTAAGTTTTGTCAGCCTCGGTAGCTCAGTGGTGCGGTCGGTCGGATAATAAGCAACCCTGGGCGCGGTCAGTGGATGGATGGGTGACCACTCGACCGTTGGAGGCTGACCGTGGTGGTACGGTCGGTGTAGGTCCCTTCCTTTTTTATCTTATTAGGTGGTAGGGTTTAACCCGCCCGAGTTGGTACCACCGCACTGAATGAAATGTCGGTTGGAACGGCTATTTAAATAGTTCGTGTTTTCAGTCCAGTTCAGTGTAGCCGGCACGACCGAACGGAAGCACTGACATGGCACCTAGTTCACCAAGGTGTTATGGGCTGCCATCCGTAGTAGGTGATGTAGTCTACCGTGTCAGTTTCCATAAAAAAGAAAAAGTTTCATATCGAATTTAATAATATACCTACAGCACTAAAGTTAAATTAAAATTAAAATTAAAATGACAAATCAAAGTATGAATGAAACGTATAATCTAAAGATATAAGAGACCTCGTCCCCGGGATGGTTCCCAGAACGACAGTCGCGTCGCCCTCTGTAGCCCCAGACGGTTTGCCGAGGATACCAGAGGCAGCACTGGTTTTAGCAGCGGTGTAATGGAACCAAATTATTTCATGTATGTAAATGTGATAAATTTAATTATAAATATAGAAATGTAAAATAGAAATTAATGAAATGTATTTAAGTGCATAAATTGTTTTGGCGATGTAAGTTCAAGACAAATTGCATTATAATGTAACTTTGTTATTTAACTTACAAATAAAGTGAATTGTATTGTATTAAAAATTCATTATGACAAAAGTTGTTCAGTTTCACGCGTATAATTACCTCCTCCCGTGCCGGGTATTATCATATCACCTATTAATGTAATTCCGTATACAATAAACATGAATACCGTGTCATTTTGCACTCAAGTAATAAGTAGACAATTTTAAAACATCAAACAATAAAATGAAGGAAAATACCTTCAAAATCAATTACAATTAATTACAATTATTAAATACACATTTCATCAACCACCTGAAGGTTGGTTAGAAAAAATATCTTCAAGGAATAAACTCGCCTTTGCACGTTATTAATTGTGCTTGTTCTGTAAAATGTTTATTGAGCATTTAATTACTTATTTAAAATCTTAAAATAACCGAACTTAATTAAAATCATGAAGAACTAATTAAAAAATAATTAAATTAAATCTAAAATACAAAGACATAATACTTAACCTACTTTTGAAATATTTTAAGAAAAAAAGAGTTATGTTCTTTTTTTCTAGGTAACTATGATTTTCCTAAAGTATCTTTCTATATTTCATTGACTTCTCGACCGACCTGCTTTCAGTACGGTGATACCAATTCCGGTTTCGCTGTAATAGTAAGGTAGAGTTTAGAACTATGGAGCTACGCGTGTCTACGACTACCACACCACAGACACTCAATATCTTTTCCACAAGGCTTGATGTTACACGTTGATTAGGTCCATTACTGTTGGCCAACAATTCAATAGATCTATATCAGAGCTTTTATTGATACGTTGACTGATCAATCTAACCTGTGCATTGATCTATACTACCCACTAGATAAGCCGTTCTCGCACATCACTCACTAAACAGCGTGTCACCCACCAAATATTTGTATGATTGTATGATTCGTATTCAGTTGGAATTTGAAGTGTCCTGCTGATGGTGTGCTTGCATTCGTGTGATTTTGGCTCTTTGCTGTGTTTCATCTAATGTATGTTTCACTCTTTAATCAAATTACAGTATTTAGTCATTACTGTCATTACTGTCAGCCTCGATAGCTCAGTGGTGCAGACAGTCAACTGTCGCTATTGAATGCTAAGCAACGCTGGACCGGTCAGTACTTGGATGGGTGACCGCTCCACCGTTGGAGGCTGACCGAGGTTCGGATTCCACGTAAAACTGTAGCTCCCTTCCCTTCCTACTTTACTCGGTGGTAGGGTTCAACCCGCCCGGATTGGTACCACCGCACTGAATGAAACGTCGGTCGAAACGGCTATCTAAATAGTTTGTGTTTTCCGTCCAGTTCAGTGTAGCCGGCACGACCGGAAGCACTGACATGGCACCTAGTTCACCCGGTGCTATGGGTTGTCATCACGGATGTTGTAGGTGATGTAGCCAACCGTGTCAGTTTCCATAAAAAAAGTCTAATTTCCCACCTTACGGAGCAGCCTGTAGCCAATGAGAGGTCGCATACAGTAGTGGCTACCCGCCTTAATGGACCTGTCAATTTGGCAGCCTACAGTTGGATCAAATTATAAGAACATAATGATATATGTTGCATCCACATTATGTAATACATTTACTCAATTAATAGATCTAAAGATGATGATTAGGCAGATATTCTTTATAATTTTATAGATATTTATAATACAGCAGCATGGGCCCACGGAATAAGGAATAGCTGAAAGGGTCATGTAACTGCCGCACTGATGCCGTACTAGATGTATAAAGTTTTACAGATACTCTCACGGACGCTGCTCTGCGGAACTAGCATCCCTTATTCCCTGCCACCCGTCCTATCTCCGCATGACTCGTCGCAGAGAGACTCAGCACCCTTTTGTTGTTGACATTGGGCTTTTTGAGAACCCATCGGTTCTCTAAATCGTTTCTTTGTCGCACCGCTAGAGTGTGGAACTGTCTTCCGGCGGGTGTATTTCCTGAATCCTTTAACCTGGGTGTCTTCAAGCGTCGTATTAACGGGCTAGACAGCCTAGCAACAGTCCGCAAATCTGCTGGCATGGCACCTAACGGAGCGTGGTTTCGCGAGGAGAGGTGATTTTGGCTCTGTCGACTGCACCATCGGTCCCTCGGCACAGCCACCCATGCTGGTTTACATAAGAAAAATAATTAAGTGTTACCTTTTCCCATATTATATTTGAGTGCAATAAATTACAATACAAAAAGTTCCACTTTTTACAATATACAGGGCTGTTTCAGGATAGGTTTTCGTAACTTCAGGGTTCGAAAGGGGTCTCTATTTGAAGACCAAAAAGCTCTGGAACTTTTTCTCAGAATCGGACATTTTATAGTACTTTTTGGTGAAAATCGTTTCATTCAGTTTTGGTGGACGGTTAACGTCCGCCTTTATTAAATAAAAATAAAATGACTACTTACATGCTTACTAGTAGAACTGAACTGCATGTAGGTAAATTTCAAATACTTAAATTTGAATGAGATCAAAAGAATTTGTCAGCCTCGATAGCTCAGTGGTGCAGACAGTCAACTGTCGCTATTGAATGTTAAGCAACGCTGGGTGCGGTCAGAACTTGGATGGGTGACCGCTGACCGTTGGAGGCTGACCGAGGTTCGGATTCCTCGTAAAACTGTAGGTCCCTTCCCTCCTAATCTTACTTGGTGGTAGGGTTTAACCCGCCCGGGTTGGTACCACCGCACTGAATGAAACGTCGGTTGAAACGGCTATGTAAATAGTTTGTAGTTTCCGACCAGTTCAGTGTAGCCGGCACGATCAAAGGGGGAAGCACTGACATGGCACCTAGTTCACCCGTTGTTATGGGCTGACATCACGGACGTTGTAGGTGATGTAGCCAATCGTGTCAGTTTCCATAAAAAAAAAGAAAAAAAAAAGAAAAAGGAGACTGAACTAGGTCATTACACTCCCTAAACCTAGACAGCACTTTTGCCAAAATTTGACAAAAGTGCCAAATTAATTTCTTAGCAGATTTAATCTCCCTATACTCACTGTCCATCGAGTTTTTTTACTATTTTCAATTTTTGTATGAAAAAAATACTGAATTTCGATTTGAGTGATAAGGATTTGTTTCTTCTAATAATGAGTACTTTCTATGCCTGAAGTTTCTCAAGCCTATCCTGAAACATCCGGTATATGAAATATAGGTCTATGAATTAAATAGTTTTATTTAGACGAATTGGTTTTAGTGTTTTTATTTTATTTTTTTATAGAAAGCGCGACATATGGCATTGTTTCGCTTACGAGTAGGTGATTTACGATAACATATACTTTTATTAGTGGTCGTCAGTTAACATAATATCGTCCATTAATTCGAAAAATTCAAACCAATGACAACGCCATCTATCATTCGTCGTTATCATTTGACACATTAAACTTTATAAATTTAAAAATGTTGTTATCTGACGACGATTAAGAAAAGTCGAAATATTATGTAAAATATGTGGTTTTTCAATTTATTATGTACAACATATCCTTACCTATAATAAAATCCAACGTCTGCTTTCTGTCTGAGTGTATGTATGTATGTCTGTCTGTCCGCTTATAACTCGAACCACTGAACCGATTTTAATAAAACAAAATTCTACGGATAGCTTGATTCTTCCCATCAACTATAGGCTACTTACTATCACGCTAAATAGCTTATGAGGTTAGCAGAGAAGTCAAATATGAGAGCGGGCGGAGCCGCGGGCACAGCTAGTATATTATAAAATTGAAATATATTTCAAGTAGTATTTCAGTATTTTATAAAGTACTAGCTGTGCCCGCGGCTCCGCCCGCTCTCATATTTCACTTCACTGCTAATCTCATAAGCCATTTAGCGTGATAGTAAGTAGCCTATAGTTGATGGGAAGAATCAAGCTATCCGTAGATTTTTTTTATTAAAATCGGTTCAGTGGTTCTCGAGTTATAAGCGGACAGACAGACATACACTCAGACACTCAGACAGAAAGCAGACGTTGGATTTTATTATAGGTAAAGATTTCAGTTTACAGTAGATAAGAAACATAAAACTTAGAATTTACACTTCTTACACGCTAGAACTAAAACTATAAGTAATAAAAACAAATTAGACAATAAAAGAAAAACACGCCGTGTAAAAATAATATCTACTTAAAAATTTACACAGAATAAATTAAAAACACACTGTATATTTGCTTAATGCAGGCAGCCTATGATTTTAAGTTCGGCCTGATTTTAAATTAATGTGATTGGGTCATCCGATGTGTTATATATAAAAGAAAAAAGAAAAGAGAAATAAAACAATCACACGAATACGATACATTATTATTATTTTACGAATTATTAAATGAGTAAATCTGATTTCAGAGTCTGACATTAGGCAAGCTCTAACCACATACCGAACCCCCGGGGCTAACTCCAAAGCACTCAGTCATATGTAAAGTAAGTTAATTTCTGTGAAATGAGTAATTAAGCAATCGTGCTATCAAATTAGCATCAACAGTTTAGCTGCCGAGCTGCGTGCACGCCGCCGCAGACTCGATAGCCGATAGAGGCGGCATCCGCGAACATAGTAGCCACAGTCGCACACACGAGCAGTGCACAAGAAGTACCATTTCAATAAAGTTTGTAAATTTGTATGTAGGAGGATTTTTAGCGTGTGGGGCCGGTAATTTAAAAGAATAGCCCCACTGCATATCTCCCCGTGTATGTCGTAAAAGGCGACTAAGGGTTAAGACTCCCTTCTTCTAGGTGGTAGGGTTTAACCCGCCCGGATTGGTACAACCGCACTGAATGAAAGGTCGGTCGAAACGGCTATGTAAATAGTTTGTGTTTTCCGTCCAGTTCAGTGTAGCCGGCACGGCCGAAGGGAAGCGCTGACGTGGCTCCAAGTTCACCCGGTGTTATGGGCTGACATCACGGATGTTGTAGGTGATGTATCTAACCGTGTCAGTTTCGATAAAAAAAAAGGTAATCTCCGAAAATACTCATCCGATTTAAAAAAATCTTTGGCCAATATTTAGAATGGTCCTTCAGGATGGAGATGGGCTATGCAAGCGAAGCCGCGGGCAAAAGCTAGTAAACTAGAAGGAAGTAACACAAAAGTAAAAATAAATCGAAAACCGATTAAACGCATTTATTATATCTCCTATTATTTCTCTAATATAAAAAAAAACTTATTTCATTACATAAACAACTACAGTTACATAGGTACTAAGAGTATGAACACACACATGCACGCGCACGCACATGTGTGCACATTTGGTACCTTGTGACGACCTTAAAATTAACATCACTTGTGTCGAACTTTGTAAAATTCATGAAAATTATCTCCACTTAGACATTGCAGTTTAACTACTTCATCTCGAGTTTCGGTTTCCCTAATGAATAAAACATTGTGGCGACTACTTGCAAAAATCTTATTTGTGACAACTTCAGGTGTATGTATAAAGAAAGTAATATACATAGGTCGATAATTTTTCTCTAATTTCACTACCGTTTTTTTTTTTGGCTAATCACATCCCCAAATCAGAGCCGATATCGTGGTATTGGTGTTAAGGGTAAAATCGGATGCTACTCTACTTATCTCGCCCTGCCGCTCGACGAGGAAGTCGCTCCGATTTCGCTACACACGCAACGATTCGAACGCGCGCCGTCCGCTGACTGCAAATCGCCACTAAATCGTGGTCCGCCCGTCCCTATTTCAATGATAATGATCACTACGCCGATTTGCCTACATACGCGGCCATTTAGGTCGCTTCCTACTACTTACTAGGTCGTAGGGTTTAACTAGCCTGGGTTCATACCACCGTACTGAATGAAATTTGATCGAAGCGGCTATGTAAATTCGTATTTTCCGTCCAGTTCAGTACAGCCGACACGGCCAAAGCGAAGCACTGACGTGGTACCTAATGCACCAACGTGTTATGGGCTGATATCACGAAATGTTGTAGATGATTAAACCAAACGTGTCAGTTTCCATAAAAAAAAAATTTTGGCACGTGGTTAGACGGCTTTCTGAGCTAAAATTGTTCAGTGTGCGGTTCAAAATTAACCGTTAATGCGGTGTGGGTCATTAAAGCATAGGTAATAAAACGACTGAATTGTGGGGATCATCTTTATGCACATATAAAGGGCATTGCCTAAAATTGGTGCCTTTTCTTTATCATAGTTTTTTTTCGCGCGGTCATCAACCAAACTTTGTTATTTTAGTTCAGAATAAAGTTACAAACAAAACTTGATATGACATGTATATGCCTAAACTCAGTCCTAACGAAGTTATAAGGGTCAGAAGTTCTAATAATATTATGTTTCTATGCATTTTCATCAGGTTTAGTTTTTATAACTTTGTTCGGACTGAGTTTAGGCATACACATGTCGTAACAAGTTTTGTTTGTAACATTATTCTGAATTAAAGTAACCAAGTTTGGTTGATGGCCGCGCGAAAAAAAAAGGCACCACCTTCCATACAAAATGTGGCATTGCCCTTTGTTTTTCGAACGTGCCAATTCTTTGAGATTACTAACTCTATGGTAAGAAGGTCTAATTGCCTCCTCGCGTGACTGAGGCGTTCTAACCGGCTCTCTCTGTCCCGTCGCTGTTAAAATATTGTGTTGCCTTATTGGCAAAACTGATTTCCTTCTAACTAGCCCGGTCGTGTGGTACGGGGCTTATGTAACATTTCACCGTAATCAACTCAAAAATATCGGGATTTTTATCAAAGACATTTTTGTTAGTTGGAGCTTTTTGAATCAAAAATTATTTGTATTGTTCGTTAAATAAAATTATACATACGTGATGTCAGACTATTGCACCCTGCTTCTGTCAGACCTAGGATATTCTGGATATTAGGATAAGGAACGCTGAGCGTTGTTTGTGACAAGTTCAAGGATAGTTTTACTATAATGCTCAAGAAGCAATATACAATACCTTATAATAATATTTTTTTCTCTCTCTCACAGCGCATCTAGCAATCCCACAATAACAACCGCCTACCAAAATCATAGCAAACCATATCCCATTCGCCCCATTAAACCACGTGCAATTCTAACACGCCTATAAGCAATCTGGCAATCGGCAGTGTCCGCTGATGGGCGGATAATCCAATATGCTACACTGAACCACGCACAAATTGTGCATGATTGTCTGGTCAACGTGCCAAATTACTTTGACTCGTGCGTCTGCATATATACCATTCTATGCTCGTCGACAGTCGTCGAGAGGAGTGTGTTTAGTTCAATTTTCAGTTCATTGAACAGTATTTGAATATAAACTAATATTCCCAACACGATAAAAATAAAACACTAGCCAGGATAATTTCATGACTTCTATTAATTAATGATATCGGCTTACCGGTGCGATTATGGCGAGCGCATCGCTGCAACTCGACGTTTCGAGTCCTCTATGGGACCCGTTCTCAAGAGGACGTGCTAGCTCCTCGGGCAGCCAGCACGTCACTGACAGGAGCCCGCCTGCTTCTCAAATTGTAGTGGTGGGTAGGTATGATTTCAGGATTCGCTGCGTTCCTTGCCTCTTCGGACCTACAGAAATTGCTGACGGTGTCTAGCTCTCGGAAATCGTCGCTTCGGTTCTGTGTTGACTGCAGTGTTGCCAGTACCGGCTTCCATATCGGCGAGATCTTGAAAGAATCTTCGCGGTTGAAGTTGTCGTGTTTAGCAATTTCTATCGACTCACGGACAATACGCGGCAGATGTCGTTTTTCGGTGGCGAGAATCTTCACCTGATCGAATCTAATCCAATGATTTTGTCCGGAGTCGATGTGGTCACAAATCGCTGACTTGTCCGCTTGACCTTTCTTGACCGCTCGAATATGTTCAGTAACCCTTGTACTGACACTCCGTTTTGTCTGTCCTATGTAGGATTTTCCGCAGGAACACGGTATCTTGTATACCCCTGATGATTGTAGCGGCAGCCTGTCCTTAGCCGATCGCAGCATGCTTGAGATCTTGCGATGCGGGTGTAACACCGTCTGTATGCTCTTCTTCCTCAGAAGTTTCGCTATTCGGTCTGTTACACCACGTACGTACGGCATGTAGGCAGAAAGTCGCTTCACATCCGCCACCGGTTTCTTTTTTCGCGTCTTCATTTTTCCAAACCGCGAGCCATAGCCATTTTCTTTTAAGACACGATGAATCAACGTGGTTTCTTCGGTCAGATGGTCGGCATCACAAAGCCGTTGTGCACGCTGTAATAGTGACTTCGCCACAGACTGCAGATGCGCCGGGTGGTGGTGCGAAGTTGCGTGCAGATATCGGTTCGTGTGGGTGGGTTTCCTGTACACTGTACTGCCGAAAGAACCGTCCTCCTTCCGAATTACCAATACATCCAGGAACGCCAGAGCACAGTTTTTCTCTAATTCCATGGTAAATTTTATTTGAGCGTGTACAGTGTTGAGGTGTTCCAGGAATACTTGTAGTTCATCCATGCCGTGTGTCCAGATGGCAAAAACGTCATCCACATACCGGATCCAAAGGCTCGGTGTCTTCTCGGCTGTCCCGAGGGCGAGTTGTTCAAAAAACTCCATATACAGGTTCGCCACTACTGGGGCCACCGGAGAGCCCATCGCCACGCCGTCTGTTTGTCTGTAATATTGTCCATTCCATAAAAAGTATGTTGTCTCTAGTACATGTTTTAAGAGTGCTATGTAACCTATGGATATGTCATTTTCCTTTAATAACTCTTCAATGACCTGTAGTGCGTCTCCGATAGGCACATTAGTGTACAGTGATTCGACATCAAAACTCACAATAATATGGTCTGGCTCAGCATTCATGTTTGACAGAATTTCCAGAAAGTGACTCGAATCTTTAACATAAGACGAGGTCCCGCCCACTAGTGGGCTTAGTACAGCTGCCAGATGTTTAGAGAGCGCGTATGTAGGTGAATCGATTTGGCTGACTATCGGTCGAAGTGGAGTGCCTTCTTTGTGTATTTTGGGTAAACCATATAGCCGAGGCGGCTGAACATTACTAGTGCGCATTTTTATCTTTACCTCATGCGGAATAGGCGAGTTGTTGTCACACGTGAGTTGCATTGTTTTTCGCAGGACTCCGGGCGTGGGTGACTTCTTGAGAAGCTCGTACTTATCCGTGCTAAGCATCGCTCTGATTTTCTCGCCGTACTTCTCCTTGTCCAGTACCACGGTGGCGTTTCCTTTGTCCGCAGGAAGAATAACAATACTGTCATCTTGGCGCAGCTCACGTAATGCGCGCCATTCACCCGTGGATAGATTCGACTTCGGCACCTGCGCGCCTCGTAGTATGACGGCAACATTCCGAGAGCTAGACACCGTCAGCAATTTCTGTAGGTCCGAAGAGGCAAGGAACGCAGCGAATCCTGAAATCATACCTACCCACCACTACAATTTGAGAAGCAGGCGGGCTCCTGTCAGTGACGTGCTGGCTGCCCGAGGAGCTAGCACGTCCTCTTGAGAACGGGTCCCATAGAGGACTCGAAACGTCGAGTTGCAGCGATGCGCTCGCCATAATCGCACCGGTAAGCCGATATCATTAATTAATATGAGTGACGGTGCGGGACTAAAAACTAATTCATGACTTCTATTATGCTTTTGATAGTGTGAATTCAGTTGAAACCCAGAGAAAAATAAAATGCTAAAATTGTGTTTATTTAAAACTATATTATTGGTTTTAGATTGTATTTATACATTTTTTTATTTTCATATTATTGCGAAATTTTTAAAGCAGTATAATTCCGATTGAGGATGCCCTCAAGGATGCATGTTAGTGCCCATGTTATTTTCTATAATAAGTCTAAGCTAATTGTGTCTACTGTTTATTAGTCTTTGGTATAAAACCTCTTTTATTATCACTATTTTTGTCCATATAATCTAAATGTTCTAGAAAAATCACTAATTCATATCCTCAATATAACAGACTTGAGTATATGTTGTCTATTCAGTGGCAGTTTAGAAATGGTCGTGTTCCGAGATGAGGTCAACGCTGATAACTGTTCACTGAATTACAAATTTCGTAATTAATACATTTCAATCGCCTATTAGCGTTTCACAATCTCGATTTGATAGATATTTCCGCTCCACTTTATTGCGCAAAAAATATTCATGAACACTTACAAAATCACGAGCGCCACAAAAAGATAATTAAATAATGAATCCATTTGTAAAAGTCATTAATACGAGCGGCGTACAACTTAATATGTGGCAACACCGGCGCACAAAGCTGACACATGATTAGGGTTGCCAGAGCGAGGATAACGAGAATAAAAAAATATAGACAGGGGCACCTGTCCATTATGCGCTAATGCGCTTGAGTGTAGCCAGATTATTGATAATTATTACAAATAAAACTAAAATAGATTGTAGTCTCGAAGATTATGTTGCTTCGATAAGTTTAAAAGGCTCTAATGCATTGGGTATTTTTATTTGTTTAGACGCGACGCGAGTTGTAATCTGTTGTATTGATCTAAACACGACACGGTGTTGTATCATTAGAGCTGTATTTCGTCACACTTGATGTCTCAATTCGGTACATCCGAATATTTTATGAATGACATTGACTTTTTGGGATTTTATCGATAAATTTTTTATTTTGTTTTATTTTTATAGTTTCTCAAAAAGCGAGGATAGAGAGCCCGTGATTGGATGGTACATATATTCAGAAGATAGTATTTTCTGAATGCGAATTGTGGATTTGTGTAAAATAATTACCGACCGGGTGAGGTTTCCATTACCTCTCACCGTCTTATAGCGCCCTCTTCTAGAGTCCTCTGTGACCAGGTAGGTACATATGTGTAGTCCAGACATGTACATGGTTTAGGTTCTTACGAACCCATTTACAAAAGTTTTGCTTGCGGAAAATCTTTTTTTTTTCATTTTCATAAAATGTATGCAAAAACGACATGGTCCCTAAGAACAACACATCTTCTTACATTAAACCTGGTTATTTTTTGTTTAACCACCAAGTGGTGAATGTAATTTTTGCATGTATTTCTATTTAAAAAATAAAAAAACGATTTACCTCAAACAAAGCTCACGGATGCTAATGGATACCCAAACTGCATGTCGATGAAGGTGATGCGTACGTAATGGAAACCAGCCTTTTATTATATTACCTTTCATTAGATATTTTTCAAGATGAATTGAGTAGGCATCAACCCTAAAAGTTTAACGGGTGGAAAGGAACCAACAGGCGTAATGAAGCTCGTTGAAGTGCTGAACAAATTCACGCGTCTAGAAATGTTTTATTATAAACTAGTTTTTGCCTGCGGCTTCGCTCGCGTGAAATTCGTAGCTAAAAAGAAGAAAGTAACTAACAAAGAAGGAAGGCCGAGCTGCGTTTCTGCGTTACCTTTATTTCGGCGAGCGAAACAATTCGGTTTGTATGAGAGTCACATCTTAGCGTAACCGGAACTGAAATTTTATCCTGTGTCACGTATAGTTAGATTTTCTTTTACTAAGTTTCATAATATTCGGATGATCGATTTAAGAGTTATGGAGGAACATACAAATGATTGCTTTCGCTGTGGAAACATTAGATCCCTGGTCAGCTGAAGCAAAGTCTCTCTGCAAGGATTTAGGCAGTCGACTGATAGAAGTGTCCGGGGAGGCCCGAGCTGGGGCCTACCTCTCTCAACGCATTAGTCTGGCCATACAGAGGGCTAATGCGCTGAGTGTCTTGGGAACTTTCCCTGGATAGGTCGGTATGGATGAGATTTTTTATTTATCAACCTGATTTACAGATCTCATTCATATCACTGGTCCGGGGTTGTTCTTTTTTCTTTTATATGTATAGTTTAATGAAATCACTCTGTATACTTCTAAAACCATATTGCAATAAAGAAATTATTTATTTTAAACATTAAACATACATACATATAGAAAAGATTTTTAAAAATGTTCAATTTAGTTTTAGTATAATACATAGAGTCTACAAACGCAGTATCTCATAAAACTCATTCATGTTTATGCTGTAAATACTAATGTTCTTGTGAGCGGTAATATGGGTTAATTATGGTAAATTACTTTAATATAATACTTATAAGGTACTAACAAAACATTGTGACTTGCGAAGTTTGTTTGTCAGTTCTTCTTCGCATTGAATTTAGAACTGGCGGAATTTTCGACATGTCCAAGCGTAGGTTACCTACCTATGGATGACATTATACAATAAACAATAAACAAAGTAACTTACTCCATGACCATCCCTTACATATTTATTATTAGTATTGATAAAACTTCAAGGTTGACTGAAAGAAATCACTCTTAGCGATGAGTCCGACTTACGCTTTCTTTAGTAGTATCTTTGTGCTAATAAATCATATTACATTCAGCTTTAATACAACCTTCAAAAATAGTTCCACCTTACCACAGAGTTAAAACGTTATAAGCACTAGAACGGCTTCACTACAGGCAGTTATCCGTTATCCTGGTAGGATCTCGACCGGCCTCCGCGTGGGGCGGGCGGGCACCGCAGGATATGCCAGCTTTCAGCCAATTATCCTGCACAGTTCGTAGCTAGCAGACTTGGAAAGGATATGATACGCTGTTTTGATGTTATGATGATATTTGATTGACTGTTGACTCCTAGTATTGCAGTTTGAATACAAACAATTTCCCACATCGCAAATAACGGCGGTTGCATTGTATTGTTGTACCTATTATTAATTGATCATTCGCTCGCACCTGTGGGATGGCTCAGCCAAATACCAGCTTGCGCCTTTGGACTCGATCCAGCGTCGAGCCGTGCGACTAGTGGATGACCCCGACGTGTCCCGCGATCTAGAACCGCTGCAACTTCGTAGGGATGTCGGCGCCCTAAGCGTGTTCTATCGCTTATTCCACGGGGAGTGCTCGGAGGAGCTGTTTAACGCGATTCCGCCGTCCCCTTTCCACCTCCGTACAGCGCGCACTGGGCAGGGATTGCATCCCTATACGAACTTACGGCGGATGCGTAGGTACCAATCGGTTCTGCAGATCCTTCCTCTAGAGAACCGGTATACTCTGGAACGTTCTCCCTGCCCACATATTTCCCCCCAAGTATAGTCTCGGGTTCTTCAAGAGAGGCGTGAATGGGCAACTGTCAGGCCGGCATGCGACTGAATGTCCATGGGCGTAGCTAGACACTTATGGGTGGCTCGGCGCCACATGTCGCGCTTACTATAAAAAAAATATATCAAAGGCCACCTCTGCAGCCTGAACTAACCTTCCTCCTATCCATTACCCAGAAGGAAGCGCTGTGTGTTTATAAAATTGAAAACTGAAATAATTGCTACGGCCTTATCTCCTATCTCTTGCAGTTGTAATGTTCGGGTATGAAAACCCCGATCAAAGAAAAACTGTTGTACAAAGAAATAAACATTATACATCCTCCAGAATGATAACCAATGGTATGTCACAAATTTCAGGCCTAACAAAAACCTAAATATGCCCCACTGTAAAAGAGGAAATCGAAACAAATCTGGAGAAATGCAACAAGAGAATCGACAAGAATCGGAATGAGCTGACTATATTACTGTTCTCAGGAGAAAGAAGCTTCATCAGACTGAAGAGGAGATCGCCGTAAGACTTTATAACAACATAGGAGGTTATTTTTTTATTTTTATTTACGTTTTTTTTTAATTTTATGTATGATAAAAAATGGGTAGAAAATAATACGTAACTAAAATACACAAAAACCAAACACAAGAAAAGCTTTGGAAACGTTCACGGAAACAATTATCCGTTCACCGGCACAGTGGTTCCACACAATCTTCTGCCTAGACAAAATAATAAGTGATGATAAATTAACCGGCTTTCCGTGCAGGGTCATTACGGTGGTTGTAAGTTGAGCTTACTGCTTCTATTAAGACTAGCACTACTTGCAGCTCCGCTCGCGATAAAGTTGAGATTCAGCGAACGTTTCTGAACGACAGTTAGCAGTTAGTAACACTACGCGTTGTGCTGCAAAGCAAGAAGAAAATGGGATGATTTTGGATCTTTTCTCTAAAAATCAACTAAGTAGTAAGTATTAAAAAAACATTAACTAAATATTAATACCTACATACCAACTTGCCAAACTTTTCGTCTAAGCACCATGAATGACATTGCTATACATTTTAGGGCAAAGTCGAAATGGGGCAAGCGTGGCGTCATATTTATAAATTATAAAATATTTCAGATTCCGATTCAGATATTTATTTTGCCGTAAAGAACACACAAGATTAACAATATTTCATTGGGACGTAATTTGCATATTCAGTATGATTCGTCATAATTTTATTTTGTCGTGTCCCGTCCAGCAATAACCTGTTCCTAGAGTGTACCTAGCTAAAATAAAAGAAGAACTTATTTAGAAAATATATCAATATTTGACTAAGGTTTAGTATTTAAACTAATGAAGTGCAAATTAAAACGAGAAACCTTATAATAATAAAATTATTTAATTTGTGGTCCTATAAAATCACGAATATAAAATACTTCATAAAATACAATCATAGTTTCAGTTAACACAGTAAATAATCTGTCTTAACATTCTTGCAATTTTCAATGTCCAAATCAAATTCCGCCTTAGCATAATAATAATGATTCCTTCTCTTGCATCCGTTTCCTGAATTTCTATTTGTTTAGATAATTCACCCACTTGCCTGATAGGTATGATATATGGCTGAAATTACACACGATTTATACCACCGTCTGCACCGTGGGCGAAACGGGCGGCGCAGGGGAAAATAAGGGGCGTTGATTTGAATATAATTGTATTATCGTTTTCAAGCACGATTTCGCTGTTGTGTTGCAGGCACAAACCACTGTGCAAATGCGCCGGTGAAATGTGTTTCTATTACGGTGTTTAATTTGCTGGTAGATTTACGTGCACTGTTGGTTATAAAGGTTGTTATGAAATACTTGGAAGTGTGCACGGTCATTAAAATATAGAAAGAAGGAAAATGTGTTTCTAAATCTGTAGTAAGAACTAATATCGAAAACTTTAAAACAGGAGAACACTACAAAGAAACTAGATAGGTACTGTGACAGGCATATCGACGACATACACTAGATCGATCTTATAAGGGTTCTCGCTGCCGGCAAGGGTCCTTGGTAGAACCGCACTGCAACGGTGTGGAACGGACTTCCGGGTAATATCTTTCCCCTCTCCTAAAATCCACGATTTTAGCCTTTCCTCAGCGACATTAGTCCACCTCCAAGCCGGACTGGCACCTCCTCAGGGGTGAAATTGGCTGCGCTTGAGGCTTCGACCCCGGGCACAGGCACCCAGTTCTGAAGCAAAAAATGTGTTGTCTGTAAAGGCGGTTTACGGACGATAGTTTTACGTGATGACGTGGAATAATCGTAGTACATAGAGCAAAGATCAGTAATTATATTTCCAGTAGAAAGATTAATCATCTTGTGACTGGCCATCAATAAACTTCTGTTGTCTGATCTTGACAGTTTTACTTCTTAAGACGTTTCCATGGTAACTTTGACTATACCGATTGTGCCTCTCTATCGCTTGTTACGCGCTCTCCCTTGCACACACAGGTTCAGATGGAAGGTGACACTTTTTCGTGCGTGCAGTCGGTGTTCATCAATTTATAAGACGTGACGTCATCACGTAAAAAAATATTTTTATTTCTATTCGACGCTCTAACTAAATCACATGCACTGGCGTATACTAAAGCACATTCAAGACAGGTCTGATTTCAGCATCTCCGGTTTAAATTTATCTCAATTTCTTTTTAATTAACAGCCGGCACTATTATTATTATATTACCACACAATATGTAGGTACTTTTTAGGGTTCCGTATCCGTCGTACGGGACCCTATTACTAAGCCTACTCCGTCTGTCTGTCCGTCTGTCTGTCCGTCCGTCTGTCCGTCTGTCCGAGGGCTGTATCTCTTGAACCGTAATAGGTAGCCCGTTGAAATTTAGAGTGTTATTATGGCCGATATAACAACAAATAATAAAAATATGAAAAGTAAAAAATTCACGCGGGTCCCCATAGAATGAACTAAAAAGTGTATGCGCGCCATCTACCAACAGTATGAAGCATTTTAACTAATCATGAATTTTAACTAATATGAAGCATTTCATAATACACGCCATAGATGGCGTGAGTGGCGCATGACATGACGATACGGAACCCTCAGTTCACGAATTCGACTCGCACTTGGCCGGTTTTTATCTTCAGCACAGTATAAGACTAGTGTAGAGGGCAGATCCTACGCTGCACGTGTATTTTATTGAATTACTAAACGTTTTTGAATAAATTTCAAACAAAAAAAAATTAATGAGCATTAATTTATTTTTATTTCACTGCTTTCAGGCGAAGGCTCCTGCAACAGCAATGACGGTTTCCACCCCGAGCAGCCTCAGACACCCCCAGCCGAAGACAAATCCGCCAGCGACGATGACCAGTCACCGTCCAGCGGTCCAGCCGGAGAGGGAAGCAAGAAAAAGCACAGGAGGAATAGGACCACCTTCACGACGTACCAGCTGCACGAGCTGGAGAGAGCGTTCGAGAAGAGCCACTATCCGGATGTGTACTCCAGGGAGGAGCTGGCTATGAAAGTTAATCTGCCGGAGGTCAGAGTTCAGGTAAGATTTTTTTTTATGATTAAGTTTAATGTATGTTGAGTAGTTTTTGGTTTCCGTACTGTACGGGTACGGGCGCTAGTCTGAATCGCTCTTGTCTGATTTTTTTATTTCGTCACACTTTTATAAAATAGAAATAAATTCCCAATCAGATGCTGTACAGCGATGGTTCAGCTTATAACAATTTGAAACTATAATAATGCCCCGCCCCGCCACATGACACAACAATTATGTGGCGTATCATTTGACTCCTTAGAGCTAACGAGCTACACGGAGTCGCTGGTTTTAAGCCACCCCCTATAAAAAAATCTTAAGAAAAAATTACGGCCTACTTACACTTACCATAAATTTGCAATCGTATGTCCATGAAATATTATTGATCTTACCGCCAAGGATGTCTAGTTGGAGACACGTAAATAAAGCTCTCGTCCCCATACAAAACATATTGCTACGGCGTACGTCGCGGCCATCATGCGAGCGTTTTAGAACGGTGAGGGGGATAATAGTAATAATATGTGTTTGTTCGACGAATCTTCTTTATCGTTTTGACCGATGTCGCGATGCCATTTTCATGTTTCGAATTTCTAATGACTTTCAAAATCGTCTCGATTCATTACACATACATTTGTACGATGTATGTTTGTATG
Organism: Nematopogon swammerdamellus; assembly: GCA_946902875.1. Classification (NCBI taxonomy): domain Eukaryota; kingdom Metazoa; phylum Arthropoda; class Insecta; order Lepidoptera; family Adelidae; genus Nematopogon; species Nematopogon swammerdamellus. Next base: position 14,273,793 of record OX336359.1, read on the forward strand.
TTTGTATGTTCAATTTATGTTAAATGTTACCAGATAATGTAGCTATACCTACATTGCCTTCGCAATCCCCGTGCATCGCTGAATGTCAATCGGCATCCGGCATATTATTATACGCACTATTCAATTTTCCAATCAATTCTATGTAAGTATATTGCGTGTTATTTCAAATCAAGCCATATGTGCCTTTAATCAACCAATAGTTTTAAACGTTTTAAGCCATCACAGGTGCCTGAACTCTTTGTATAGTTCTCAGCAAGAGGTATAGAAAGCCAATCAATCGTCTGCCATGCTCTGAGTGTTTTGTTCACGTACGAGCGTATTGGCCCCATTGTGCGTTCACAATACGTCGATTGGTACTTAGGGCCACAGCATTATAAATGTCCAGTAGTGGTTTTTTTATTATTTCAGATTTACTATAAATTTATGTTGAAAAGTGGTTACATGGAAATAAGTATTACAACAAACATTTTAGTACTAGAATACAAACGAATGTTTGAGGTTATCACAAGGAAAATCAGTTTTTTTTAGGGTTTCGTGCCTCAAAATGAAAAAAAAACTGAACTATTATAGGACCACTTTGTTTTCCATCCGTACGTCCGTCTGTATGTCCGTCTGTAAAGATAAAAGGTCTTTTTCCTTCCTCTAACTTTCTATCGACCACGGTGACTTTTTATCGACAAATAGCCGAACGCAGATTCCCTTCCCTAGGTCATAAAACTTTATTGCTCGATCTGCCAGGACTGTTTGATACTACTATAGTTAAAAACAACAACTATTTTGCCGCGTCTGTTGAGTTACTAAGGCGGAGTAATAAATGTGAGTTAATAGCGTTAAGCGATAAGTATTAACAGATCATTGAAGGGTTGAAATCGACATATGCTGGAAAGGGGTTAGTTGTGCCACGCTACATCACGCCGGTCCGTGGAGGGTTAGCTTGTGCGAAGTGAGTTTTCCTGACATTATTGATAAAGATGGCACAATATTAAATTATATTTTAATTAAATCAAATTCAACGAATCCGTATCAAGTTTGGCAAAGACTTTACACCTGATACCTACACTTAAATAAGTCTTTGTAGTCAGAAGTCTCAGTAATACGATTAATCTTGTTCACAAGCTGTGTTTTCTATAGACTGTAGGCGATGTTATTATGTGGCTAGTCATTAAAATACTTTTAATAATTTGTATGTAAAAAAAATTCCCTGCGAACCGGATAGAACAAATTGTGACAAGTTCGAGTGCAGTCTTACTGCCATATGAATGATCAATAAACAATACAACAATAAAATAAATAATTAAGTTGTTCTTAGTTGATGTTTAGCCAAACAAACAGATAAACGGAGAAATAGACAAAATTACAAAACATCCCAATAATTCCCCCAGTTTTTTTTATTTTTTTTTTATGTAAACTGACACGGTTGGCTACATCACCTACAACGTCCGTGATGTTAGCCCATAACACCGGGTGACTAGGTGCCATGTCAGTGCTTCCCCCTTTGATCGTGCCGGCTACACTGAACTGGTCGGTTTCAGATTCAGTGTTTTGTGAATTGTTACAATGTACAGACACGCAATGTTTACAATAAATTAAATTATGTATATGTATTGATTCTGATCTAAACGACAGCATTGGGGCACGATTCGGACTTAGCATAGTTTTATAGCATACCAGCTTTTGCCCACGGCTTCGCTCGCGGTAGACTCGGTTTAATAGCAAATCCTATTTAAACGCAAATTTATGATAATAAACTATCGCTTCTCTTATACCTATTTCCTCTTTCTCATCCGTCAATATTATACTTTATTTGATACTGCTCAGCCCTAAGGTTATTTAGTGAGCCTCAAAAACTACTCTTTCCATTCATGCAAACCGCATCAAAATCTCTTCAGTGGTTCCGGAGTTTACTTCAAACATACACACACATACACAAAAATTACTGAATACCTTGATGACGAATTTACTGATTAATTTATTGTACAGTTTATTGTATATTTGGCTATTTTTATTTGACATTATTAGTGTGACCGATAGTCATTGACGAACTGTTGACGAGTAATGTAAATAAATGACCAACATGTACCTAAACATAATTTTTATACGTGTGTGAAATTTTACATAAAGATTAGTGAATACAATATATACAGACAGACGTTCCCTTTTATGAGAAGTAGAGATAGAGATAGAGATTGTATTTTATGATTATATTGTACCGTGTGGGGCCGGTACTTTAAAAGAATAGCCCTACTGCATCTCTCCCCGTGTATGTCGTAAAAGGCGACTAAGGGATATGACTCCCTTCTTATATTACTAGGTGGTAGGGTTTAACCCGCCCGGGATGGTACCACCGCACTGAATGAAAGGTCGGTCGAAACGGCTATGTAAATAGTTTGTGTTTTCCGTCCAGTTCAGTGTAGCCGGCACGACCGAAGGGAAGCACTGACGTGGCACCAAGTTCACCCGGTGTTATGGGCTGACATCACGGATGTTGTAGGTGATGTAGCCAACCGTGTCAGTTTCCATAAAAAAAAAAAAGATGAAATGTTTGGTGACATAAATGTTTGTGTCTAGCCAGTACCGTTTGGCTCTGAAAGCTTGTGACGGAGGGGCGGACAGATAGTGAGGCCGGAAGTGTTTCGTTGTTCCAATTTCGGTACGGAACACAACGAGGTATTAGGTTTTACTAGAGCTCTTACTCGGGCAACGAGAATTGCTCCGCCGAGTTGAGGCACAATTTACGAATTGAGGCACATCGAAACTAGTCGCTAGCCCCTCTCCGCTCACTTCCCGCCCCGCGCGAGCCCCTCTCACCGCCCGCTAGCCCCACTCCCGGTCGCTTCCCGCCCCGCGCGAGCAGTAGACAGTAGAGGGGACTATGCCTGGTTGACACGATGCGAATTCCGCACGAGAAATTCTTCACGAACGCATTTACGCACCGTGTAGACAGTTCTCGCGAACTCTCGACGAACGCTTCGCGATAGAGAGTTTTCTCGTTCGAGAAGGCGGCATGCTCCTCGTGCGTGAAACCTCGCATCGTGTCAACCTACCTTACGGCTCGGCTCTGCGCTCCGCCTTCCTGCTACCTTACCTCATACCTCAGCTGATGGGACGCTGTTTCTCTGTATCTTTCTTCGTAGCGTTAACTTTAGTACATAATACCCCGTTGGCGGAACACAAAAAAAATGTATATTTCAATCTCCCAGTACTTTGTACGCGTCTGAACAAGGTAGCCGCAATAATTAAATGTACCCCAACCCTTTAGCGCGAAAACAAAACTAATTATTGGCCTGACGCGGACATAGGGTTAGTAATTGACATGTCTGGGGAGGGACAAACGATTTCCACAAATGCTGACCACATTGTAGGAAATTAATTAGTTTGTTTCGGTTACTTGAGAATCGAATGCTGACTAGTTCATCTTACTTATGAAAGAGCGTATGTAAACCAGTAAATTAATTTATAATAAAAAATTCAAAGGAAGATTTTGACATGGAATCCTTATTGTCTTACCCGTGCCATTTGCAAAAATCGACCGTCATTTTTATTTGTTTTTATGGAAACACGGTTGGCTACTTCACCTACAACATCCGTGATGTGAGCTCATAACACCGGGTGAACTAGGTGCCACGTCAGTGCTTCCCTTCGGTCGTGTCGGCTACACTGAGCTGAACGGAAAACACAAACTATTTACATAGCCGTTTCGACAGACTTTTCATTCAGTGCGGTGGTATCAACCCGGTCGGGTTAAACCCTACCACCTAGTAAGTGATATAAGAAGGGAGTCATATCCCTTAGTCGCCTTTCACGACATACACGGGGAGAGATGCAGTGGGGCTATTGTTTTAAAGTACCGGCCCCACACGGTACTTTCGGCATACCACTATCTCACGAACCGCTCAACCAATCCCTGCATAACAGGTGTCAGGTGATAGCACAGAAATCCTAAATACTTCTCTGATCTGTGGGTGATAGTCACTCGGCCGCCTTCCACCTATGACAACGTCAATGAATAATATGAACAATTGATGACGTCATAGCCTTTACAAAATATCACTGAAAAAACGGTTAGTCAGTTAGTAACTAAATTTTGTGTAACATGTTACAAAACAGTTTAGTCGCTGTGGTGACTACAAAACTAGCAGTTACCACAACTAAACCGAGTTTAGTAAATTAGTTTGGTTGCTTCGTACTTAACTGTTTCTTAAGAAAAACTGTTTGTTGCATAACAGCTAAATATATTTGTAATGTATAGCTGAACTGGTAGAGGCAAAATAGCTCACGTTTGGTCACGTGTAGCCAAACAATTCAGTGAACAATTAATTTTGTAAATAGTAGCTATTAATTCGGTAGTTGGTTACAAAAGAGGGTTTTACTAAATTGTGGTTAGTTGTCGCAACTAAACCGGTTTAGGTAACTTTATTTAGTACGTACCAAATTTGAGTAGAAAACTACTTTACTAAACAGTTTAGTAATACAAATTTTCTCTGTGTAGGCTTCGAAAATCAATAAATGCCTGTAACTCCTAAACTACTGGTCGGATCGACTTGAAATTTGTTTCCTTCCGTAAACAAATTTTTCTCTTTCTTAAATAATGTTTTTTTCAAAATCGGTTCAACCGTTTCGAAAAAAAAAAGGAAAAAGTCTTTGAGAAGGCATATCTCGGAAAGTACTGATTAATTATATTACCTACGTTATACTCTCAAGGGAGTTATTAAGCAGAGCTAAATACCAAAATTGTCTCAATTGATTAACTGAAGGCAGTTTCAATTTGCAAACGTCATCAGAGACGGCGAAGGGTTCGATCTAACCCAATTATATGTCACTTCCGGTCCCAGACCGGATGTTACAATTTACCAATACATACACGAGGTCACACCTATGCACTCGTATAGATGTGTAAACGTATGTGGAGCTGCTGCTCGTTGAAATCGCTTCCCTCATCCCTCCTCCTGCTGTTCGCTTTCGCTAAGCCCGCTTTCCTCTCCTTTATGTGTAGTCTCTTGTACGGGACGATTCTCTAAATCAAAGGTGGGGAATAGGTACACACCGCACGCTGTATTCAGACAATCGGGGTAGCAGAGTAATCGATGTTGCCCTGCAAGTACTCTTGTAAATTACAGCATAACACTGACTACCAAATTTAGTAAAATATTAGGACAAGACCTCTTTATCCATTAGTCGCCTTTTACGACATGCACAGGGAGAGATGCAGTGGGGTTTTTCTTTTTAAGTACCGACCCCACACGATGATAGGTGAATATGCTTCCGGGGAAGCATATTTTCTTACTCCACGGAGCTTCAGTTTAATATAATAAATTAATTTATTTCACGTAAATATATTCACATTTATTTCATCTTCAATTCTCACACTAACTATTTTGCTACTACCCCCTACATTTCACTATTTTAATCGTCCCTCAATCATTCAAAGGTTGACTGGAAGAAATTTGTGTAAGGGTAAATCCTCATTTGCATCTCATGTAAATGTTCGAATATGCTTGTTACTGCTAAATGTTTCTTGGATCAATAAAGTATTTTCTGTCGATTTCTATCTACAATGCAATGGAGGAAAATCGCATGCAAATCCATTGAGCTGTCTTCGAGTTATCACGAAATATACCGACATACACACGACAGGCGTTAAATTTTGCAATATCTATGGACATAAAAGATAATAATAACATATCTCGTCAACCTACCTATAGATGTTCCTCGAGTAGGCAAAATAAAAAGGCCTAAGCCGAAATTTTCCACATAATTAAACGGTTTTATTCCCGCCTACGAGAGGCAGACACGAGGGGAAGTTTGCGGATCGACGCGCGCGACCACCGGGCGATTCTCACGCCGGGGAGACAACCATTTTTACCCGACTGCGGAAGCAAAGGAGATAATTGTGTTAAAGTGTCTTAAAGATTTGTTATAGGTAGTACCGCAAATAACTTACTATAGGCTTGTCAGCTTCGATAGCTCAGTGGTGCGGTCGGTCGATTGTCGGTAGTGATCATAAGCACACCTGGGCGCGGTCTGTACTTGTATGGGTGACCACTCGACGGTTGGAGGCTGACCACACGGTTCGGAATCCACGTAAAACTATAGGTCCCTTCCCTTCTTACCTTACTAGATACCTATTAGGTTTTAACCTATTAGTTCACTGTACCCGGCACGACCGAAGGGAAGCACTGACATGGCACCTAGTTCACCAAGGTGATAAGTAGTAGGTGATGTAGCCAAGAAATTACTGGCAGTAAGTAATGAACATAGAGCTTTAGAAAGAGACCAACCGGTTGTAGAGCGTCGTCCCTGTCGCACGAACCCGCACGTCTCTGTGCGACAGGGACGACGCTCTACAACCGGATTGTATCTTTCTAAAGCTCGACACGCATTATTTGCTTCCGAGAACTGTACATACATACAGACGCTGCCGAAATCATCACACCCTCATTTTGGATTCGCCGTAGTCGGGTAAAAAAGGAGGCGGTTCTCAATTAGACTGATTTGCATTTTTTTATTACTTAGGTACCTATATTTGTTTATTTCTTAGTTACTAGCTTTTGCCCGCGGCTTCGCTCGCGGTAAACTCAATACTGCAGTAATCCAATACTGTAACGCAACGCAACAGAACTGCTAACGCCATATATTACTATCATTCGACACTAAATTCTATTCATACTATACTTTCTTTGATACTGCTCACCGCTAAGGATTTTTAGCGTGATGGTATATAGCCTATGGTGAGCCTCAAGAACTAATATTTACATTGTGCAAACCGTATCAAAATCTGTTCAGTGGTTCCGGAGTTTACCTCAAATATACATACATACAGACAGACGTTCCCTTTTATAAGAAGTAGATATAGAGATAGAGATAGAGATAGAGATAGAGATAGAGATAGAGATAGAGATAGAGATAGAGATAGAGATAGAGATAGAGATAGAGATAGAGATAGAGATAGAGATAGAGATAGAGATAGAGATAGAGATAGAGATAGAGATAGAGATAGAGATAGAGATAGAGATAGAGATAGATATAGAGATAGAAAACCAAAATAGATAGGAGAAAATGGTTGACCAATTTAAGTTTATAATTGTTCATTTATTCCTAAAACATGCTTTTACATTTCCGTACCCCGTACGGAAGTCTATTACTAAACCTACGCCGTCTGTCTGTTCGTCTGTCTGTCTGTCTGTCTGTCTTTTTGCTGTATCTCCTGCAGCTACTGCTGTATCTTTAGAACCGCCGGTTTAAATTTTCACAGAAATGTGTTATTATGACGGATATAACAACAAATAAATAATAAAAAAAAATAGGAAAACTAAAAGGATCCCCACACACGACAATATATTGTTTTTTCAATGTAGTTTTTTGTGGTGCGGAAATCTCGGTGCGCGAGCCCGACTCGCACTTGGCAGGTTTATAAATTTTTTTTTATTTACGTTCCATATATTGAGGAATAATTATTACATAATATACTTAGTCCTAAATTTATTTGTTATGAGTTTGTGTGACTTGTTCTGAATTAAACTCACACATGAAAATGAAATGAAATTTGAAATACACATCACTATCAGATCTACCTCGTTAAGTTACTTCGTAACAATGACAGCGTTCTCAATATAACAATTAGATCACGCCTTGCCGACTCCCAAGAGCAATTTCAACCACTTCACGACTAAAAGCGCCGCATTGTCAACTGCTCTGACAAAGAAACAACAATAACATCACTAAATAGACTAAACAATAGACTAAATGCGATATAATCTAATAGAATATTATCAAACGACCTATTGTACGATCTCGATCAAAATGTAACTGTACTAAAGCGGGGGTATAATACGTTTTTTTCCGCACGACTTAAGCAGGAATGGACTCTAATAGACGTTTTAAGGGTTCCACACCACGCCGGCAGAGACCCTTATGAAATCGGTCATGTGTCTGCCCGTTTGCCTGTCTGTCTCACCCTCTGTCCATCTGTCGGTCTGTCACATTACCTGTCCTAGGCGAATATTCTCGTAAATCGTGTGGAGAAGGTTCCGTATACCATTCCGTTTTCCGTGAGAACTTTAAATGAATGAATGAATGAATGGTGAATGTGTGAATAACCTAAGTTACGCGGATGACATGGTGCTCTTGTGCCCTACGATAAGCGGTCTTAGAACGTTGATTGGCATCTGTGAACGATATGCTAGTGCGCATGGGTTGAGGTATAATACTAGTAAAACGGAGGTTCTTGTTTTTCGCCATGGCAGAGGACCAGAGAGTGTTCCGCCGGTATACCTCTACGGCAATCCGCTGCGCTTCGTTGATAAGTTCAAGTACCTTGGTCATATTGTCACTGAAAAGTTGCAAGATGACTTGGATATGGAGCGTCAGCGGCGTGCGCTAGCTGTCGTGGGTAATATGCTGGCGAGACGCTTCGCTCGCTGCTCTCGAGATGTCAGGATCATGTTGTTTAAAACGTACTGTCAGTCGTTGTACACGTGTCACCTGTGGGTCAATTACACTAAACGAGCGTATAACGCTCTTCGAGTGCAGTATAACAATGCCTTTCGCTATCTCCTTCGACTGCCCAGATTTTGTAGCGCCTCGGGTATGTTTGCAGATGATAGGGTGGACAGTTTTGCTGCTATAATTCGGAAGCGAGTGGCTGGCTTCCGTAAGAAAATGTATTTAACTGAGAACCATACCCTGTCCGTCACCCTGGAAGGTGGCGCTGGTCATATTTTTAAATTCTGGACCCAACTCCACCTGCCATTTGCCAGCTATAGAGTATAGGTACGGCAGGGTGTGGGCAAATTTTTGATAATTTAGATTTTCATTGTGTATTAGATAATAATTACTGACGGACTGACTGACTGCATTATGGAATTAATATATTCTGAAATAAAGTTATATTATTATTATTATTAATTCCATGTATTTATTTTCACGTTTTCTTATACTACTGTACATATTTATATTAATTCTATACAATTTTAAAAATACATACAAAATTAATACAAACAGACAAAAAAAAAATAGAAAACGGTAAAGTTCCGCCGACGGCGGGAGACAAGCCCCAAGCACGCCGGCGGGTGCAGGTCGTGGCTACGGAGCTCTCCGGGACGACGCGAGGCAAGCTACGAGCGATAGGTGGTGGTTTATTATTATTATTATTTAAGATCTAGAATTTGATATTTTCTTCAATATCTTTTAGACTATACATTTTAAGGTTATGACGAAAATATATTTGTATTTCTCATAACCCTGAGCCCTTTCCATTGATACGTCACGTGATGCAGTTAAAACAATTACTAAAATATTTATAGCAAACTAGATTGTGCCCGCGGCTTCGCCCGCGTGAAATTAGTATTTAAAAAGAAGAAGCGTACCTTTATTTCGGCGCGCGGAACAATTCGGTTTATATGAGAGTCACATCTTAGCGTAACCGGAACTGATCCGGCCTATCCTGTCTCCCGTATAGTTAAATGAGCTTGTACTAAATTTCACCGAATTCGGATGATCGGTTTAAGAGTTATGGAGGAACATACATACAGAAAAGATTTCCAACATCATCAATTTTGTTGTAGTAGGTATCATACATACAGTCTACAAACGCAGTATCTCATAAAACAAAGTAACTTACTCCATGATCCATCCCTTACAGATTTATTATTAGTATTGATGATATCTTCTCGGCGCGGTCAAATAAAAAATAATTCGCCAATTCTGACATACGAAATTGATACACCAGCCAGCCAAATCCACATGCAAAACTGACATATGGTAACACTTTCGTGCGAAACAATTGATATCCTATTCCCGCCTCTGTCAATTTGTTCCTCTAAGGAGAAAAAATTCTTTTGGACAGCGTCAACGAAAACACCGACGACGACGAAGCACGGAGCAGCACGGAACGACTCGCGTTCAAGACTACGCAACCCTCGTGAGTTCGCACTTGGCAGGTTTTTTATACACTCGAAACGTTTCGCTCACCCCTCGCGAACGCTCTGAGGGGTGATGGGAAGGTGATTGCATTGGAGTACGACTCAGCGAAATGTCGCTTGCTAAAGATCGGTTTGATCTTAAATTTTTTTGTAATTTAATTTGAGTTTGTGTTGCGTACTCGAACACTTGAATACAAACAACCAGATGTCTGTGTGGATTGGATTTTTATTTAATGGAAACCATGAAATTAAATTAAATGAAGGCAAGCACTGACTTGGCACCTAGTTCACCCGGTGTTATGGGGCTGACATCGCGGATGTTGTAGGTGATGTAGCCAACCGTGGCAGTTTCAACAAAAAAAAAACCAGTATGGGTTACCGTGTCGAAGGACCATAGGTACCCGAAACCTCTAGCAGCGATTGAACCATACCAGCTGATTGGTGGACTGTAGAAGCGCCTCGGTGCTCAGTGGTGCGGTCGGTCGACTGTTGTCAAGCAACCCTGAGCGCGATCAGTACTTGGATGGGTGACCGCTCGACCGTTGGAGGCCGTCCCTGGTTCGGATTCCACGTTAAACTGTTGGTCCCTACCCTTCTTACCTTACTAGGTGGTAGGGGGTTTATCCCGCCCAGATTGGTACCACCGCACTGAATGAAACGTCGGTCGAAACGGCTATGTAAATTGTTCGTGATTTCCGTCAGTTCAGTTTAGCCAACATGAAATGAAGGGAAGCACTGACGCGGCACCTAGTTCACCCGGTATTATGGGCTGACATCACGGATGTTGTAGGTGAGGTAGCCAAACGTGTCGGCTTCCATAAAAAAATAAAATTTAAAAAAATCGATCAAAATCATAATATAAAAAAAATCTAGTAATAATTTTAAGGGTATTCGCACCTTACTGCTATAAAGTAAAGTGCATTTTACAACAATCAAGTGAGTTACGTGTTCGGCGGTCTTGATCCTCGCCATCCAACAAATTGTGCACACCTGTATGTTCCCACGATGCAAAAACTTACACTCAATTTGTACATAAGTCTTCATAGACAGGATGCTAAGTACGAATATTGAACGAGAGTATGTATACGGCTTCTCATGTCCGCGGTCCGCGGTTCAAATCCGGTCGGCGTGTAACAATGAGTTTTTTCTTACGAAAAAATTTACGTGCATACCTAAACCTGCTGCTTCACCGTTCGGAACCGGTGTAAAACTGTAGGTCCCTTCCCTTGCCCTTTACTAGGTGGTAGGCTCAAATTGTAGCCGACTGAGTTGGTACCACCGCACTGGATGTAAGATGGCCGCATAGCAGCCTCGGCTGTCTTCTCCTCTAGTTCAGTATAGCCAGCAATTCAAACGGAAATCTCCGGTATGGCACCTCCTCCGAGGTGATATTGGCTGGTCGGAGCATGTGCTCTGGCCCCTCTAAAACAGGCCGACTAAAACAGCCATATCGCACTGCATTAAAAAAAACCGGCCAAGTGCGAGTTGAACTCGCGCACCGAGGGTTCCGTATCGCCATGTCATGGCTAGCGCCACTCACGCCATGTATGGTGTTTTTATGAAATGCTTCATATTAGTTAAATGTCATGATTAGTTAAAATGCTTCACCCTCTATTCGGTAGACGGCGCGCGCGCATACACTTTCTTCTATGAGAACCCCGTAATTTTTTTACTTTTTCTTATTTTTATTATTTGTTGTTATTACGGTCATAAAATAACACGTATTTTGTGAAAATTTCAACGGGCTACCTATTACGGTTCAAGAGATACAGCCCTCGGACAGGCGGACGGACGGACAGACAGACAGACAGACAGACGGCGTAGGCTTAGTAATAGGTTCCCGTACCGGATACGGAACCCTAAAAATGAAATAAAAAAATGTAAACAAAAAACTGAAGCCTTTTACATTTCCCATCTAACCAGCCTTTACTATTTAACCACAAGCAAGTAAGTCATTGGCACAAAAATTAGTTCATTAAAAATGTTTTGAAAATGGTTACCTAACTCCTAGTTTGCAGTAAAACTGGTTCTCGCAAGTTACCAGTTACCAAAAACCGATAATTAGCCGATAATCCGAAAAGACCAGTCGGTCAAAACTCTAAAAGATGTTTTTGTATGAAGAGATTTATACAAAGCCCCGCGGCCTTCTAAGCTTACAAAGAGGGTCGCTTTTTAAGGGTTTCGTTGCAGACATTAGGCAGACTTTAAGCAGTGTGAACGAATCCGAACTGGTTTTCTAAAACCGGTTTTCAGCATGTAATATTAATCAATGGCAAGTATGGTTTTTATCCGAAGCTAGGGAGGTCTATTTAATTGTTTTTATATAATCCAATCAATCTTTTATATACCGTTTGCATATGTGTTTCGCGAATCCTGTATTGTTTATTGATCATTCTTATATTGGTTTGGTAATCTGGGGTTAGACTACACTCGAACTTGCCACAATTTGTTCTATGCGGTTCGATTACACCCACGAAGAAGAACCGACAAGAATCTTCGCAGGGTATTTTTTTTTTTTAATATATTATTACAATAATTACTTTAGTGACTAGCCACATAATAAAATAACATCGCTTACAGTCTATCGAAAACACAGCCTGAGAGCAAGATTAACAATTTTGCTGAGAGTTCTGACTACAAATACTTATTAATTAAGTGTATCAGGTGTAAAGAGCCTTTGTCAAACTTTGATACGTAATCTGTATCAACATAGGGCCCATTCCGACATAATTATTATAGTATATCAAACATACCGTGTGGGGCCGGTACTTAAAAAGAATAGCCTCACTGCATCTCTCCCCGTGCATGTCGTAAAAGGCGACTAAGGGATAAGGACAAGATGCCGTGCTAAAGGGCGACAGGCTCGCCACCTCTCACCTTGGCACGGTACTTCCACCGAGTCATGCAGCAGGTGGGCCTTCGTGCCTTACTTGCTGCTTGATCGATTGAATCTTGTTCGAATAATTTGCAAAACGTGGTGGTCGGTGGTGTGCTGTAATTGACTAGAGTTCTTGCAGCACAACACCGATTACTCTGCTTACCCCGATTGTCGGGATTCAGCGTGTGTGATATGTATGTATATCAAACATACTACAATGTAGTATAATTGTCAAAAATATTAAATAAAAATATATGAATATTAAGATACTTGAAGTATCAAGTTGTCAATGGATTAATAAAATTGGGGCACTAATCGTACCTAGTCAAGAGTTAACTAATTATGCAGTCAGGTAAGTAGTTTAACCTGGGTGTCTTCAAACGTCGTATGAATAGTCTAGCTAGCTAGACAGACCAGCAACACTCCGCAAATTTGCTGGCATGGTATCTCACTGAGCACGGTTTCGCGAGGTGAGTTGAATTTAGCTCTGTCAGCACAGCCACCCATGCTGGTTTTTATAAAAAAAATATTTATATGAGGTCCAGCATTACCTTAGTCAATTGAGCATAATGCACACTTGACAAAATCGCAATGAACGCGCAACAATGGCCAGATGAGGCACAAAAGATCCTTTACTTTAGCCGCTCCATGGCGTTGAGTAGCACTTGGAAAAAAAAAATTCTCATTACCACTCATTTTTACTGATCATTTTTACTGTTCAAAACTTTAATCTTTCATTCCAGCTTTTTTATTCATAAAATGTGGACCTATTGCATAACCTCCTAAGGCCCAGGACAAACGCACTGAGTTTTCCCCACCACAAGAAAAAACGTTTAAAATAACACATTTCTTGTACGGACCTTAATTTTTGCAGACAAAATTTTTTTGTTTTATTTGTTTTAATATCTGCCATAATAACACATTCTGTGAAAATTTCAACCGGCTTCATTGCGGTTCCAAAGATACAGCAGTAGGACAGACAGACAGACAGACGGCGTATAGGCTTAGCAATAGGCTTCCGTATAGGGTACGGAAACCTAAAAAAAAAATCAAGTCCCCAATTTTTGTATCCAAAATTAGTAATTTGGATTGTGTGTTAGGTGATGATTGTGTGTTGGTCGTGGCACGTGGAGATCCGTTATCTCTGTCTACCCAATTAGGAAACCGCCGTGACGTTTTAAATGCTAGATATTATTACAGTAAGTTTTTACATATAAAAATAATTGCTTGTTTTGAAGTCAACATTCACATTTTTACCACTCAACCCTAAATTTATAAAATTGTTTTATTATACGTACCTCAATATCAAAGTTCGGATAAATCGTATGTAATGCATACCTTTATGATCCTCATACAAATCTACAATTACCGCGCCATACAAAGAATCCTTTTGTATGGCTTATTATAGGTAATAATTGAATTACACATTTCTTTAGAGAGGAAGTGTATTTTTATTATTTTTACGAAAGGAAGTCGCTGTCAAAATTTAATCAAATTAATTGATCCCTTAGTTAGTGAGTTATTAGAAGTTGTGATTTTTTTTAAAGGTTTTTTGTTGTAATACCTAATCTATGATATAGGGTGTTGGGTTTCGTTTGAGGACTAAATTAAATTGTGTGTTATTGGAAAACCTAAAGGTAATTAAATTAAAGAGTATATACATTTGATAATTAGTAAAACGATAAAACAATTAGTTTTCTTTGTAAGTTTTTTAGTTTTAATTTGTTTTTTGGATTAGAACACAGAAGCAATATTTTTTTTAAACTTAGAGGGACACATTCAAATGATTTGTTCTTAAATAGAAGTAAGTACAGAATTAATAAAAAGACATTGAGAATAAATTGGTGTTCGTTGGAAAACCAAAACGCTTACTAAATGAAAGGGTAAGCATAAACATTCAATAATTGTAAAATGACATAAAAATAATTTTTACTTAATTTTTTTTGAAGTTTTTATTTTTTCTTGTAACTTTTGTTTTTCGGTCACAACAACATCAATATTTATAACAAAATTATAATAAAGTATTAGGTATGTTATGTAAAATGTTTTAATATAACATAGAGGTACATATTAAAATTATTTGTATTGAAATATAAATAGGTATATTCCCAAAAAAATTTATTAATTTGAAAATATTATGCAGTTTCCAATAAACACAAGAACTGAGTTTTAATGGCGAACATTATTTTAATAATTTTTTTTTTTTACAAATTTCTCTCAACTCAACAAACTAGCAAGCTTATTTCTATTCACAACCCCAAATAAGATTGCATCTACCATTTCAATAGCATCGGAATTAGTGTCAAATTATAGCCTGTTGAGATCGGATCATGACGTGAAGGGGGCTAATATGGATGTAACCCGATACGTTGTAAGGCACACGGGTACATGCAGGAACCGTTTCCCTTACAAGACGGCCTCTTTTATCTGAGGGCACCGTAGTGCCACGCCAAGTTCGAGAGCCGCGCTGACGGCAATACCGCATTATACCAACAAACTACTACGTTCTTTAGCGTTCGCCTTGCGTTAGACTTAACACGGAGGAGGCAGTAAAGAGGAATTGTTTTTTTTTATGGAAACTGACACGGTTTGCTACATCACCTACAACATCCGTGATGTCAGCCCATAGCACCGGGTGAACTTGGTGCCACGTCAGTGCTTCCCTTCGGTCGTGCTGCTTGCTCTAAATTCTAGAAAAACATGTGTCGACAGATTCAAAATTGAGAAAGGGTGTGGCAGCATAAATTCCTTTTTTTTTCAAAATGGAATATATAACGCATTTGATGAAGCAGATATGTTTTTATTAATTTTTTTATAATGTAGGTAGACATCTCAAGTTTGATTTTGCATTATTTTGAAAGTTATATCCGGTAGGTGAAGCCCTCCATTGTCAGTCAATCAGTCTGTCAGCGTGTAAGCATCCACTGCTGGACATGCGCCTCTCCAATTTTCCTCCAGTCCTTTCCAGAACCTGGAAACATTTTGTGCCTGCATCTGACAGTTCTTTTTAATTATCTTGAAAAACTTTAGCAATTTTATTCAAAGAGATACATGATACGTCATTGATTTTATTAGATTGCATTTATTAGATAGTGGAAGGGTGATGATAAGTCTTGGCTAAATAAAAAATCTGTCAAGTGCGAGTTTTACTCGCGCGCAAAGGTTTCCGTATCTATCCGCTATCAATAATATCCGCCTATCCGCTCAGGTGGCATGGTCTTCGAATTTGAATTTATCAGATATATTATGTTTATGTTATGACAGGTCTCCATGTTTGCCCACTGACAGCTGTTACCATAGTAACGTCACTTTATTTTTTAAAAGTGATCTGTCAAACATCAAACTTCTGAAAATTCTTTTTCCACGACCAAAGATTAAGAAGCGGCTATCTTTTAGAGATGCCTCAATGAGGTCGATAGCACTTTACGGCAAAGATATATTATGTACTAGCGTACTAGATCAATCACTCGGCTAACTAACATGTTCCAACAAGTTGCGGTCCACGGTCCACACGTCTCTTAGTCGAGCGCGAGCGGCCGCAGCGCGCAGTCGTCGTCGCCTGCCTGCCTGCTGCGATCGCGCCTCGCGCCGCGCGCAAGCGCCAGCAATAATGCCCACGTGTGTGTTAATGTGTGGTATAATGATATATATAGCTACTAGCTAGTCGAAGGTGCGATGGCGAATCTGGAGATGAAGTGTTAAAATGAAAAGACAATATGCACACGCACACCGACGACGCACGAGTGCGATCGTTCTCCCTACCCCTTGCCTCTCTCCCACACGCTTCCCGCCCCGCGCGCGCTCCCCTCTCCCGTTCTGCTCTGCGCTCCGCCTCCCCGCTACCTTACCCCATACCTCAGCCGCTCGAACATAATTAGCAGCTATATTTCTTCGGAGCGCTGGCTCTATATAATATTTCCTCAAAGCTTTACGGTGGGAAAATGACAGCACCTAACAATGCATGCAATGTATAAAAGTCGTTTGCGCCATCTGTTAATAAATAGTGTGACTAATCTATTTTAATAAAATGTTTCTTGTATGGGGGGCCCCCTTAATTTTTAACTTTTTCTTATTTTTCTTATTTGTTGTTTCATCCGCCATAGTAACGCATATTCTGTGAAAGTTTCAACGGGCTACCCATTACGGTTCAAGAGATACAACCCTCGGACGGACGGACGACGAGTCTTAGTTCCGTCTGGGATACGGAAACCTAAAAAAATAAAACTAATAAAAACTTTAGAATACTTATTTATGCAAATGACAGAAACTATACGGGAAAATGTTTATAATATACTAAAATATGTATATATTTATGTATGTATATATTCTTTATTGAATACCAATTTATCAAAATTAGGTACAACAGGCAAGCTTAATGCCGCGAGGCATTCTATTCTAACTAACCTTTGGGATGTGGGAGAAGTACATGCAGGCGAAGAAGAATAGTTTGTGACAATGTGTTAGATTAAAGAAATATGTATGATAAACTACGTACGAATACTACATCGCACTTAAGAATAAAATACCGCACTTCGTTAGACCAACTCTGGTTAGACGATTCAACTCTTTCAAAGTGTTCATTCATAAAATATATTGCGAAAAATCTATTTTTTTTACATAGGTACGTGTATTTGCAAAAAAATGCCGGCCTTGGGCCACTGCTAACGCACACAACCGCAATATCCTCAGTACATAGCCCTCCTTCGAATTCTTCACAAGTGAGAGTAATGAGAGTTAATGGAGGTCCTATGTACACTGCAGTATTTATTTACTCATTAACTGCTTAACTGAAAATCCTTCAGTTAATGGAAAATCTACGTAGCTCGGGGTCGGAGCGCTTTCGTTATCCTCTTAGCTAGGCAAGTGTGGAGCAGGCTTCCTATTCATTTAAGAATTTGTAAATCCACCTTGTATAGGTATATATAAACAAATTTTTTATCTGACGACGACCAATAAGTCGAAATATCATGTAAAATATGTGTTTTTTTAATTTATAATATACATTACATACATAGCGTCACGCCTGTTTCCCGGTGGGGTAGGCAGAGACAACGGATCTCCACGTGCCACGATCCTGACACACCTCTGCCGCCTGTTCCACTCCCATAATGCTCTTCATGCATGTTCGTCGGTTACGGGTACTAAGGACTTGCCCCTTTTTGAGCACATGCCGGATCTGGTCCAGGTACGTGCGTCTAGGGCGACCCTTCCCGACTCTTCCACTCACATTTGCTTCATAAAAAAATTCTTTCGTTAGTCTCCTATCAGCCATTCTTCCAACATGACCGAACCACAGAAGCATCCCTTTCTCAATCCTTGTCACTATATCTTCTTTCAGCGCACAGCGCTCTCGCACTACACTATTTCTCAATCTATCTTTCATTGTAACTCCACACATACTCCTCAACGCGCGCATTATACATTATCAGTATAAAACTCCTCTAAAAACATAGACAGTAATGTCTCCTCTAAAAACATAGACAGTAATGTACTTCTTAAAAGATATGTGTAAAATGAGTAAAATAAAATATTGTCTTGCAAAATAATGAATGCAATATCAACACAATGTTACAACACATTGTGTTCACGAATACCTCATACATTTTAAGTAGTCCGTAATAATGTAACAAAAAAAATTGTCACCCATTGCATTGGCGTGCATTGGATATAGGGTGCTCTAAGATACTGTTTTGTTTGTATTGTTTATAGAAAGTAATGCAGTTAGACTGCACTTTAACATGCCACCATTTGTTCTAATTGGCTCGATTACACCCACGAAGAAGAGCCGGCAAAAAAATCCTCTGCGAAGGCGCAGAGGATTTTTTTTTCTCATAAATATTATAACAAGTATTTCAGTGACTAGCCACACAATAGATCCACTTACAGTACAGTTTATAGAAAATACAGATTGAAGGCATGATTAACACCCTAACATCACAGGTGTAGCGGTATGAAATGGCCAACAAGTCAGATGTAATAAAACAAAACGCATTTAGCACTTAAAGCCGTCTCCGCACTCTGCTAGCGCGCGAACTCTGCCGCCGGAGCACAAACAAGGCATCTAAATGAATTAAACAAAGTGTGCTCTAACGAATTCGCCGCGATCTAAACGCCGCTTCAGTGTTGGCGCGCAAATTTAATTAAGCCCCGAGCGCTCCAGGCGCTCGCCCGTCTGGAGAGCGCTCGCCTCGTCTGAAACGGGCACTAATTTGTCGCTCGGCACTTGGGGAGTGCATAATGTGTTGAGTTATAAATTTTTCTAAATACATAATATATTGTGGCTGTGCGGTAGGTATCCTACTATATTTTATCTAAGGCGGTACCCACATCACTATTAAGGTATTCTGGGCTATTACGTAGATTTTTTAGGGTTCCGTAGACCAAAAGTGAAAAAAAAACGAAAACCTCGTAGGATCACTCTTGTGTCTGTCTTGTGTCATAGCTTATTTTCTTCGAATATACTTGACGGAAAAAGTTCAATTTTGGTACATAAATGTAGAGTTAGAGTAAGAGACACATCCACGGACGTATAGCGTAATTTTTTTTTTTATTGTTTTTATGGAAACTGACACGGTTGGCTTCATTACCTACAACATCCGTGATGTCAGCCCATAACACCATGGTGTACAATAGGTGCCATGTCAGTGCTTCCCTTCATTTCATGACATCTACACAGAACGGAAAACAGGAACTATTTACATAGCCGTTTCGACCGACATTTCGTTCGGTGCGGTGGTATGAACCCGACCGGCCGGCCGGCTACACTGAGGCGGAAAACACGAACGATTTAAATAGCCGTACCAATCCTGGGTGGGTTAAACCTTATACCACCTAGTAAGGTAAGAAGGGAAAGGATCTACAGTTTTAAGTGGTATCTGAACCACGGTCAGCCTCCAACTGCAACGGTCGAGCGGTCACCAATCCAAGTACTGACTACTTTTCAAGATAATTAATTTTTTGATTACTTAATTACAAACATCACGATTAAACCAGCTTTAATAAAAAAAAAACCGGATCAAAATCGGTTCATCCGTTTGGGAGCTCCAATGCCACAGCATATACACATACAAACATACACACACACACGTTCAACTAACAACACTCCTCTTTTTGCGTCGGAGGTTATAAATAGTAATAGGTATACATATTTATGATTACAAATACTTCAGACATTAAATTAAATTTTCTTTATACATAAATTTTATCAAATTAATCTTTTCCTTTTTTCCCATTTTCAGAATTATTTAATTTTTGATAAATTAAATTAAACGAATAGATAATATTCTTTATTGCGCAATAAAAAGTTACAAAGAGCGGACTTGAAAAGCCTAAAGACTTTTTATTTATATTAAATAGGGATAAGGACAAGATGCCGTGCTAAAGGGCGACGGGTTCGCCACCTCTCACCTTGGCATGGTACTTCCACCGAGTCATGCAGCAGGTGGGTCTTCGTGCCTTACTTGCTGCTTGATCGATTGAACCTTGTTCGAATACTTTGCGAAACGTGGTGGTCGGTGTTGTGCTGTAATTTACGAGAGTTCTTGCAGCACAACACCGATTACTCTGCTTACCCCGATTGTCGGGATTCAGCGTGTGTGATATGTATGTATGTTTGTAAATAGGTTATTTTTTTTTATGGAAACTGACACAGTTGGCTACATCACATACTACATCCGTGATGTCAGCCCATAACACCGGGTGAACTAGGTGCCATGTCAGTGCTTCCCTTCGGTCGTGCCGGCTATACATTAATCTCTGCAGGTACGCCTGCAGTAACTTTGTGTAATATGTTACAAAACAGTTAAGTTGCTGTGGTCACTACAAAACTAGCAGTTACCACAACTAAACCGAGTTTAGTAAATCAGTTTGGTTGCTTCCTACTTAACTGTTTGTTAAAGAAAAACTGTTTGTTGCATAACAGCTAAATAGATTTGTAATGTATAGCTGAAATAGTAAAAGCAAAATAGCTCGCGTTGGTCACGTGTAGCCAAACAATTCAGTGAACAATTAATTTTGTAAATATTAGCTATTACTTCGGTAGTTGGTTACAAAAGAAGGTTTTACTAAATTGTGGTTAGTTGCCGCAACTAAACCGGTTTAGGTAACTTTATTTAGTACGTACCTAATTTGAGTAAAAAAGAAGTTTACTAAACAGTTTAGTAAAAAAAAAATTCTCAGTGCACAGGAAATTTGTCATAAAGCAAAATAACTATGCCAAAACTGAACTACGTTGTACCGTAATAGAAATTATCAAAAAATGTACACAATGAAATGTAACCTCCAAAATCAAACAAAGACATTGTGGAAAAGTAATCAATTGGCCGGCAGTTAGAGCTTTTCCGGGAAGGTAAAATCGATTACATTAACTGTTAGTGTTAGTTACTATAGAGACTATTAAAATTGTAGAATTGTCTTTTTCATACATAATTTATTTCTTCCGCAACATAAATTCGTAAACGCACACAATTTAATTTTCGAACCTGTCACGGTTGGCTGTGTCACCTGCTGCAACCGTGATGTTAGCTCATTTCACCCTTTTGCTGTAGGAACTAGGTGCCGTTTCAGTTCTTCCCATTGGTCATGGTCTCCTTGGTGTTGGGCATGGGATAGAAAGCGAAGATAAAGATGCGCGAGTCATATGTGTGACGGAGATAATAAAAGTGGTCAAGTGCGAGTCGAACTCGCGTGGAGAGGGTTTCGTACTATTCCGTTTTCCAGTTGAGAAAAATGAGCCTGTCGAGTAAGTCCTTGAATAGGTCACTTATTTAATCCTAATTCCGAACACAATTCAATAAAATATGAGTGTTGTTGTGTGTTCTTTATGACGAAATAAATATCTGAATCTGAATCTGAATCTGCTACTCCTCTACCTGTGGAAATTTGGTGCAGTTAAACATGACTTTACTCTCCTCGTGTGGTGCGTAGCACACCATTCAAGAACTTTCACCTCCTTCACGTGTTAATACTGCTTCTATCCAATCGAAGTATTTGGTCACCTACAACTTAAATAAAGCCGTCACGAACGAGACAAAGTAACACATTGTTAAACGAATGGAGGTTACGGCGAATCTATTTTACCTTTAAATTAATTGATTCCCCCCCTGGTTAGAAAGTGAAATTCGCCCGGTCGATTAACGATTAGACGTTGCCACTTTTTTAGGGTTTCGGAGAAAAAGAGAGGTTTATCTGTTCGTCAGTCTTGGCGTTGGTGTATTGGTATGAAATAATGAAACAAGATCGATATAGTCGTATGTATGTATGACAGAGGTTTCTCCCGGTCAACCTTTGGATGTTTGAGAGTAGTATGTTGTGAATTATAAGAAGGTACCTATGTAGTCCGAAAGGCTTAATTAATGTATTTATTTATGTATATTATTAGAGAATTCCACAGCTTAATTAAATTACCTATGTTAATATGTCCTATATAATACATATATTATATAATATATTATTGTAACTGTATATATTATTCTTGGCGTGTGCTTGTTTACATAGTGGGAGTTACCAGTCATGATAAAGTGTGGCCGCATGGTGGTAACTATTATTTAGGCTGTTTTTAACTAGTATTGAGGGGGGGCCAAACTGTCCTCACAAAAAATACAAAATGGCGGCCATTAAAAAAAAAATTATATATATATATATAATAATTTTTTTTTAATGGCCGCCATTTTGTATTTTTTGTGAGGACAGTTTGGCCCCCCCTCAATACTAGTTAAGAACAGCCATAAGAATAGCGAATAAATAATATAAAAGAAAGTGCAAACAAAATTAATTTCATTATTATTTCTTGATATACTTTTAAGTTGTGATGCTATTTTCTCGCAAACCATTGACTTATCACTAAAACCGCGATAAGCAAAGTTGTAGATAATTTTATAGAGAACATTTCCTACCTTGGACATTTCCCTCTAAAACTTTTAGTTTTTGAGTTAGAGCAGAAAAAATTAGTTTTAGGAATTTTTTTTTCATTAAAATGGCCGCCATTTTGTTTTTTTACAACTACCAATTTGGCCCCTCCTCAAAACTCTTTAAGGTCATCCTGTAGAAAGGTTATCAACACACATGCAAACTTTATCATCACTTGTAACTCCCAATGTATTTTTATAAGGAGATTCACACCTACTAATTTAACTATCGTTATATTAGGTTTTTTTCATTCGTTACCATTTCACTACCCTAAATTATGTTTGTAATTAAGCTAGGTTGACTGGCAGATATTACCTTAGATAATATAATAATATTAATATTACGCTTTTATGCAACTTTTAATGTGTGGCAAGGGCGGGCTTATTGCCTTAGACCATTTCTTCCAGTCAACCCGGTGGACCTACATTTTTACATGGAATCCAAACCATGGAGCTGTGAGTGAAGGTATAATATGTTCGCCTTTTGTAAAAAAAAACGGGCCAAGTGCGAGTCGGACTCGCGCACCGAGATATCCGCACCACAAAAAAAACATAAAAAAAAACACCTTTCTTGTGTACTTCTTCTTTCAACTTTCTTGGAACCTCCCTTAATTTTTTAATTTTCTTTTTTTATTTTATTTTGTATTCTATATTTATTTATTTCTTGTTATATCCGCCATAATAACACATATTCTGTGAAAATTTCAACCGGTTACCTATTGCGGTTCCAAAGATACAGCCGTCGGACAGACAGACAGACAGACAGACAGACAGACAGACAGACATTTGTCGCGCGAAAGTGTTATCAATAATTTTTGTCACACTTCATACGCCAGTTTTGTATGTGGCTGGTGTCAATTCGGTTTCTCAGAATTTTGTCAATTATTTTTATGTGACTGCGTCTCCATTTATTTTCTCTTCGAAGCCAGGGACGTCTATAAATTGGGGCAGTGTAACCTTGAGAAAGCTTTTTGCTAAGTCAATTTCAATAAAGAGCATTCAATAAATTATAAATATATCGACGCGTCGGAAGCGAGGACGAATCGTTAAAAACGTTTGTAAAACAGGGAATAATCAATTGTTATTATTCCGTTATATCTGAAAATGCCTTCTTTTGTACTTCCCTATCAATTTGATTAAACTAACCCAGTGGTGTTCCATCCTCCATCCCACAGTCATTGAAGACGAAGGTCTTCAATCAGTGCGTTCTGCCGGTAATGACGTACGGAGCGGAAACGTGGACCCTGACGATGGGCCTGGTCCACAAATTTAAAGTCGCTCAGCGAGCTATGGAAAGAGCAATGCTCGGCATTTCTTTGACCGATAAAATCCGTAACGACGTGATACGTCAATGAACTAAGGTAGTCGACATTGCTAAGAAAATAAGCAAGCTGTAGTGGCAGTGGGCTGGGCACATCTGTCGTAGACCCGACAACCGATGGGGTAGACGGGTGCTCGAATGGAGGCCACGTACAAGCAAACGTAGCGTGGGACGCCCCCCGGCTAGGTGGACAGATGACCTAAAAAAGGTAGCCGGGAGTGGATGGATGAGAAGAGCGGAAGACCGCGTGTGGTGGCGTGCCTTGGGAGAGGCCTATGTCCAGCAGTTTACCGATACAGGCTGATGATGAACCCAGTGGTGTTCAAATGTACTGAGAAAAATGTTATGATGGTGTTTACTAAACTTTGGTAAAATTAAATTAAAAACTAAAGCTACGCTTGTCTCTAACTAAAGTTTAGTAAATCACCATAAATTTAGTAAATTAGTAAATCACCATAAGTTTAGCCGCGGGCCGGAACCGGCCCGCGGCTAAAAAATTGGCCCGCGAGGAAGGAATGATTTTTACAAAATTCGTACCACTTTGTAAAATAGTAATAAATACTTAAAGTAATAAAGCCATACATTATTTTAATTTTTGAAACTATACGAAAATATAGTCAAAATTCTTTCATGTTGGCCCGCTCCAAAATTCAATTCAATTTGGCCCCTTACTGAAAAAGATTGCCCACCCCTGGCCAAGATTATTGCTTTAAATTAATATATGTTTAATTATATAAAATTTTACAGTAAGAAATGTTCAGAAATTATCTTTCAAGGCCGCTAATAAAGCGAGCGAAGTTAGATTTACTATAATGGTATTTGTTACGTATCCTGTCGATTATTAGTCGATGGCGGTGATCCGAAAATTGCTTTTCCAATTAATCGCCTTCAGTTTTCAATTTCGCCGAAAACCGCGCGATGTTATAACTCAATAACTGTTCATTAAACTAGAACTAAAATGCCTTTACCGTTTTATTGAGTCGCAAATTAGTTGAAATTGTGATTTTAACAGTTTCGTAACGTATGCCGAGCATATTAAAATGTTTTAATTATTAAACCAATGTATTGCCCAAACATTAAGTATGTGTGTGTGGAAATACGTGGTCTCTGCCTACACCAACAATACATTTGTTTACAGAAAGAGCGACATATCCAGGGAAGTCTCCGGTATGGCGCACCTACCTTCTCGGTGGTGATATTGGCTGGTCGGAGCATGCGCTTTGGCCCCTCCGACTCAGCCATCCATACCGGATTACATAAAAAAGTAAATAAAAAAATATAAGGTGTCTCGCGGAACACCCCTTTAGTTAATAGTCAACAGAAGAGTTCTTCGAACTGCACGATTCAGTAAATCGTTGTTGTGTCTCACTGCAAATGTGTGGAACGGGTTTCCGGGGAATATTTTTCCTCACTCATACAATCTACGGATCTTCAAATCGCAAGTTAATAGCCTTTCCCCAGCGACACTAGTTCACCTCCAAGCCGGACTGGCACCTCCTCGGGGATGAAATTGGCTGCGCCTGAGGCTTCGACCTCGGGCAAAGTCACGCAGTTCGGAAGAATCGCACCGACGAAAGTCATATCGGTCAAACAAGTGCCTATTCACACACCCCTTGAAGGACCCGAGACTGTACTTAGGGGGAATATGCGGACAGGGAGAGCATTCCAGAGTTGAGGAAAGATCTGCAGAACCGATTGGTACGCAGCCGAGGTATGTCCAACGTGTAGGGATACAATCCCTGCCCAAGTGCGCGTGGTGCGGAGGTGGAAAAGTGACGGCGGGATCGCGCCAAACAGCTCGTATATTTTGAAGGCCTCGTTTGATTATCACTGTTTTTAATTAACACTTGTTTTTTTTCACCTTTTTTCATTGAAATCGCTATATGTGGCGCCGAGCCACACATAAGGTGTCTAACGACGCCCACGGACATTCGGTCATATGTGGGCGTTGCAAACGCCATGCAATATCTTATATAGTATTTTTTATACCAGCTGACGTTTAAGCCAATTACAGGCGAAGGCACACGTCAGCAACAGAACCTTGTCATATCCAAGATATTGAAGGGAAAATAACTGTTATAGCGTGATACTAAACGTGGTGCTCCTTTTACACAGAAGTGATCTAGTAGACTGGCACAGTTAGACTGATTAGAATATTTATACTTGCATGCGACATTCTAAACTGTATATTTAGACATTCTAAACTGAGCGTAATTAATAATTAAACATAACTGCATTAAAAAAAAAATGAAATTACCAACTCGGGCATGTTTTTTTTTTTTTTTTTTATGGAACCTGACACGGTTGGCTACATCACCTACAACATCCGTGATGTCAGCCCATAACACAGGGTGAACTAGGTGCCATGTCAGTGCTTCCCTTCATTTCAAAAAGGGGCAAGTGCGTAGTACCCGTAACCGACGAGTGGTGTGTCAGGATCGTGGCACGCGGAGATCCGTTGTCTCTGCCTGGCTACCTCACTGGGAAATATTCGTGACGATATGTATGTAGAAATATTTATGGTTAATATTTCTGTCGCTGATCAGATTGAAATCATTCATGTATTTCATGAAAATACATTTATTTAAGGCAATAATTTTTCAATATTCTATTGAAATTTGGGATGCTTAGAATGTTGAAAGTTTGAAGAGAAGATTTCACTCATGATCAATCCGGCTATTTTTTATCTCTTTTGATTTTTGTTTTTTTACAATTTAACCGACCTCAAATAAAGGAGGCATATGTAACTTCGAATCGTACATATGTATTTGTTTTTAAATAAAAAAAATTAGCAATAAGGATTTTATTTTATTTTTTTATTTACCATAAATTATTTTGTAGAATTACTTACATAACATTATAAATGAAAAACATCTTGAAAATAAATAAATTAAAAAACTCCTAACCTTATGTCTTCCCAAATATTAAATATGCTTAAAAATTTAAATTCTAAAAGATTTTCTATTCTATACAGGCTGTACAAAAGAAATAACTAACTACTCTAGTAACCATTCTAGTGTAGCGTACGAGATTGATAACTTATTGAATAATAAAAAAAAAATTCTCTAAAAATACTTTCAAGTAAGTTCTTACGTGTAAACGCGGCTCCCCGCCCGCCCACGGCACCGACAACACTTAAGGCCTGTCGAGACCAGATCGATCTGCCCTCAGGTAGCATTTTCGGCCACGCTACGGCTACGTGCTGGCACGCATTCAATTGAACATGCTTTTTTGTTGGTTAAGTTATTTAAATGTATCTTTTTTCCGAAAATTTTGTTGCCTGAAATACTACTTTTTAAGTACTAAGGAAAAACTACAACACCAAAGAGTTCGCATACACAATCGTTTGGTAGTGCAGTTGGGAATGAAAAACCGGCCAAGTGCGAGTCGGACTCGTGCACCAAGATTTCCGCACCACAAAAAAAAAAACACTATTCTTGTATGAGAACCCCCCTTAACTTTTTACTTTTTCTATTTTTTATTATTTGTTGTTATATCCGCCATAACACATATTCTGTGAAAATTTCAACAGGCTACCTATTACGGTTCAAAAGATACAGCCCTCGGACAGACGGACGGACGGACGGACGGACGGACAGACAGTCAGACAGACGGCGTAGGCTGTAGTAGATACCGTGCTGAAGGACGACACAATAGCCACATCTTGCTTGGCATGGTCTTTCCATCGAGTCATGCAGTAGGTGGATCTTCGTGCCTTACTTGCCGCTTGATAATTATCTTGTCTTAATACTTTGCTAAACGTGTTGGTCGGAATTGTGCTGTAATTTATCTGAGTTCTTGTAACGCAACACCGATTACACTGCTTACCCCGATTGTCTGGATACAGCGTGTAGTATGTACGTAAATGAGTTCAGCCATTTTGGAGACAGACAGAAAGACAATAAATAGCATTTTGTAATTATAGCGATCAAAAGATCTAGCCAGAGTCTAGATCCACAAACCGTTTCACAAAATGCGGGACCGCTAAGTTCCCTCCCTACAGACTTACCCCCAAGGTGTACCCCGAACTGGCGCTGGCGTCACCCTCTGTTTGTGACTCCACTCGTAGGGGACTACTTAATATCGACTTATTTATTTGTATAAAGGATTTGCCTCAAGTAATTACACCCGCGGGACTGGGGTTCGAGGCCAGGGAAGTTGATGCAGGAGAAAAGAGAGGCGATGCTACGTTCTTATTTTTGTATAATTGTATTTTTTTATTTTGGTATTTTTAATTATTATAACTGTATTACTTTTTTTTATGGAAACTGACACGGTTGGCTGCATCACCTACAACATCCGTGATGTCAGCCTATAACACCGGATGAACTTGGTGTCACGTCAGTGCTTCCCTTCGGTCGTGCCGGCTACACTGAACTGGACGAAAAACACAAACTATTTACATAGCTGTTTCGACCGACGTTTAATTCAGTGCGGTGGTATCAACCCGGGCGGGTTGAACCCTACCACCTAGTAATATAAGAAGGGAGAATCCCTTAGTCGCCTTTTAAGACATACACGGGGAGAGATGCAGTGGGGCTATTATTTTAAAGTACCGGCCCCACACGTTACAAACTTGCACATCCTTCTTCTAGGTATTTCAGACATACTCTTCGTTTTTATACTTTTCGAGATATAGCAATTCTCCCATGCAGTGTTTTTCGAAACTTTGATGACTCATCATCACATCTTAAAATATAAATACATAAATTTAACAAATGTCCTTAATTGTCGCAATCTTCTTCTGTAGTATGGTATTTCAAATATAATCCTCACTATTATAATTTCCGAGTTATAGCAATTCTCTCGGTACACGTTTTTTATAATTTCATCTTAAACCATAAACATTATTTAAATTTAAATACTTAAATTTAACAAAATGTCCTTAATTGTCACAATCTTCTTCTGTAGTATCGTTTTTCAAATATAATCCTCACTATTATAATTTCCGAGTTATAGCAATTCTCCCGGGACACGTTTTGGGTCTCTTTTTTGTCTCTTTGTCTGTTTTCGCGTTACCTCAACTTCCTTCTGGCTCCATCATCAGAACCCAACTAACAAACTAACAAAGTCACCCGAGGATCTGCAGAGCCGTGATTTGATTTTTCACAATTTATTTCATACATTCGGATATTCCTCGCTCTCTAAGCTGTTGCACTTCCAAAAGTCGATTTCACACTCTCAGTGAAAATGGGATATTTTTTTTCACATTTTTGCATTAGTTTTTTTTAATACGTTTTCGATAAAAATCGAGCACCATCTTGTAGCCCTAGCCGATACGCGTCTTTTGAGCCCTCAACCACTCGCGTAGCCCCAAAATTCGCGACACCAGGACGATTTCACACTCTCAGCGAAAATGGGGGGCTATACTGAAGCGATCGAAAAAACATTTTCAATGTTAATAAGATACTCGTTGATACATACATACATATCACACACGCTGAATCCCGACAATCGGGGTAAGCAGAGTAATCGGTGTTGTGCTGCAAGTACTCTAGTAAATTACAGCACAACACCGACCACCACGTTTCGCAAAGTATTCGTACAAGATTAAATCGATCAAGCAGCAAGTAAGGCACCCACCTGCTGCATGACTCGGTGGAAGTACCGTGCCAAGGTGAGAGGTGGCGACCCCGTCGCCCTTTAGCACGACATCTTGTCCTTATCCCTTAGTCGCCTTTTACGACATGCACGGGGAGAGATGCAGTGGAGCTATTCTTTTTAAGTACCGGCACCACACGGTACTCTGTACTCGTATACTCGTTGATACTGGTACATTTATATGGATACGTACTCCTTTATCGCAGGCAGTGCCCGGGGCTGTGGACTAAGAACTCTTCAATATCATTCTGTCGTAATATGAATTCTATTAATTCTTGTTGCAATCTCTGATCACTCTACAGTTGTGGATACCTTTTGACTGTATATAATATGTTTATGCATTTTTAATTAACTTTTCTCATTTGAATGCCCTTTCGGTGATCTATTCAGGTAAAGATTGAATGGTTCGGTCTCGTTGAAGGAAGAATGCTAACAGATTAACGAAAGATTTTTTTTTTATTTTTTTTCTTAGAGAAAGCGCGATATGTGCCGCCGAGTCAACCATGAGGTGTCTAACGACGCCCGTGGACATTCGGTGGTATACGGGGGTTTCGAATGCGTCATGCCGGCCTGACAAGGTGCCTATTCATGGAAAGACCCGAGACTGTACTTGGGGGGGAAATATGTGGGCAGGGAGAGTGTTCCAGAGTTTACCGGTTCTGTGGAGGAAAGATCTGCAGAAACGGTTACCTACTTAGTACGCGACCGCGGTAAGTTCAGCGTGTAGGGATGCATAGCATACCCTGCCCGGTGCGGGTGGTGCGGAGGTGGAAAAGGGACGGCGGGATGGAATAATCGATAGAACACACTTAGCGAGCCGATTTATTGAACGAAATGTAAGTGGAAGAGTTGGGAAGTAGTTATCTACGAGTATGGCCGCGCTTCCTAAGGATAGGTTCTATAGGGTATTAAGTAATCTGTGCTATAGGGCCTGACGTACAGTCAGTCAGTCAGTCAGCGTGTAAGCGTCCACTGCTGGACATACGCCTCTCCAATTTTCCTCCAGTCCTCCCGGCCTTCAGCGATACGGAACCACTGATTTCCGCCGGCGTACTTGATGTCGTCGTCCCACCTGGCGGGTGGTCTTCCCACACTCCGTTTTCCTGTCCACGGCCGCCAGTGTAGGACACGGTTACTCCAACGGTCATCGTCTCTTCGGCTAACGTGCCCAGCCCACTGCCACTTGAGCTTAGCCACCCGGTGTCCAATATCGACTACTTTGGTGAGTCGGCGGATTGCCTCGTTACGCACCATATCACGTAGCGATATTCCCAGCATGGCTCGCTCCATTGCTCGCTGGGCAACTTTACGACAACTTACGGTTATGACCCGTACGTCATAACCGGGAGGACACACTGGTCATATACTGGCCTGACGTACGCATCTAACTAAATCGCGCATGAGTTCCAACAAGGTCGGTCAAAAGTCATATGCCGACGAGTAACATTCACATTCAGATATTTATTTCGCCATAAAGAACACACAACATTAACAATATTTCATTGAGACATATATGCATATTCAGTATGGTTCGTCATAATTTTTTTTTTGTCATGTCCCGTTCAGCAGTGCAATCTATAAGGAAGAACCGGGTAAGAAACCTCATAGAACTTTTTTTTTATTATGGAAACTGACACGGTTGGCTACATCACCTACAACATCCGTGATGTCAGCCCATTACACCGGGTGAACTAGGTGCCATGCCAAGGCTTCCCTTCGGTCGTGCCGATATAAACTTACTTACATACTAAGTTTAATTACTTATGTTAAATGTAACATACTATGTCCAATAAAAAAGAAAATAAGATATAGTAAAATACAAAGAACACATGGTCAAGTCATTAATAAAAGTTGAGTTGATTCATAAACAATTTGAATCATCACTTCATCAGTCAGCATAATTTATATTTACAATAATAAGAAAAAAATTCACTTAACATCGAGAATCGAGATATGCTTACTCGCCTTTTACTATAGCACGGGGAGAGATGCAGAGGGCTGTTCTTTTTAAGTACCGGCCCCATACGGTAATTAAATTATACATCTTGTTGAATGAAAACTCATATGCCAAATGTATTATGTATGTATGTTATTTATTAATCAGTAGGTAGGTATGGTATATTAGACGCACGTACCTGGACTAGATCGGGCATGTGCTCAAAAAGGGTCAAGTGAGCGACCAGTAAGCGACGAGCATGCATGAAGAATATTATGGGAGTGGAAGAGGCAGCAGAGGTGTTTCAGGATCGTGGCACGTGGAGATCCGTTGTCTCTGCCTACCCCACCGGGAAACAAGCGTGACGCTATGTATGTATGTATTATTTAGTAAATACATGTCGAAGCGATGGCTAATATTGAAGACCTCACTATGGTTATATTATCTAACCGCGACTTGGCCTTAAGAGAGACTCCACAAGAGTGTTTATAATAATGGAAGAAGGGAATGTGATTTCCTCAACAACGTCACTCCTCGAAACTTTTCTTCCCAGAGGGAACGAAATCCGTCCAAAATTGGACAACTCGCCGTGTTCGTGACGCGCGCTGATTAGGGCAACAGTCCCAGTGACTGCCCTCTCTCTAATTAGCCTCCATCGAGCCACGCGGCAGACACGTGGCGCCCTCTATACTCCGTGTTTGCAACTAGGAGCGAGCGGCGTCCGCAAACATATCGCATTTGTCACCGTGCCCAAGTTGCAATTGATTTACATTTTACAAGCTATTATTAAGTAACCCTTGTTTAGTTTGGTTCTCCCGGCGGCACGGCGGAGCGGCGACGCAACAATGTATTTGGTGAATGGATATTTTTTGGTTGCAGCTTTGGAGGAATGGATTTTTTTTCTGTTTTGTTGGGTTCTAAAATACAAAGTGAATGAGTACTAAATGGTGAGTTTTGAGCAATTGAGAGCGTAGTCTTACAAATAGGTGCCTGCCATATAAAAATACAATTGTGATTATTTATATATTATATAAAAAGATATATAAAAATATAAAAAGATATATACATGGTGATCATTTAAATTACTCATCAATATTTTGTTTTCGCAAATTCAAATACAATATTTTCATTTATACACGTACACTCATACACTTTAAATGTTAAATTGGTATAAATAGAGACCTCGTAAAAAGTTATGTTTTCAAATTAAGGTTAACAATTAAGATCAAAAGAAGAATGTGAATTTATTTATAATTTGAATTTGAATCAGATTTAAGGAAAGGGCTTACAATTAAATGGAACTCGAACTCAATGCAATTCGTGTTCAGAACGAAAAATTGACCTAACAACTAAGAATGAGAAAGAAATTCTAGCTTTAGTCTTATTTTTTTAACAAGCTCGGTAGCTCGGTCATGGGATGGATCTATTGCTGTTCCTGAGAGTTAAGTTTCCAGTCAGTTCAGTGTAGTCGACACAACCAAGGAGAACCACTGACAGGACACCGAGTCTCGGTAGGAGCGAGGTGTGATGGACTGACATTTACAGATTTAGCCAATTCAACCATATTAGGCTCGCTATATCAGCCTCGGTAGCTCGGTGGTGGTGATCGTTGTCCGATCGTGAAATTAAGCTCACCCGGACGCGGCCTGAACTTGGATGTGTGACCGTCGACCGCTGAGGCTGATCGTGATTCGGATTCAACGTAAAACTGTAGGTCTCTTCCCTTTTTACCTTACTAGGTGTAATGTGACGGGTACCAAGTACCAGCGCACTGAATTAAAGGGCGGTCCAAGGGTATATCTTTGTAAATAGTTCGTGTTATCCTTCCAGTGAAGTAGGTATACTCAGACCAAAGAGAACATTTCATTGACATATCAAATATCATAGGCTGACATCACGGGTGTACCTAGCAGGTAATGAAATGAGCCAAACATGTCAGATTGTATTACAAAAAAAGAAAAAAAAATCATCGGTGGCAGGTAACGGTAATTAATTGTAATACATTCCGTTTTCAATAATTTTACCACGCCCACGAGCTTTATAAGCTGCGCGAATGTAAGCTTCCTTGACTATTTTAATTATAACTATAGAAACGTTTATAAAATAAGACATAAATGTCTACTTATTTGCAGGAAATTGCACTTTTTCTAACCACAAACAATACCTAAACATCTGTATTTATACACGCTTAATAGCTGTTAAAATTTGCGATTTCGCCCAGACAAAACCGCACTGATGAAATAAAAGACCTTCCTCCCAACTCGCCCTAAGCGACGCAGGATTAACTCTAATGTCTTAAATAGATTCCGTACTTTGATCTCAATGA
This sequence comes from Nematopogon swammerdamellus, assembly GCA_946902875.1. Taxonomy (NCBI): domain Eukaryota; kingdom Metazoa; phylum Arthropoda; class Insecta; order Lepidoptera; family Adelidae; genus Nematopogon; species Nematopogon swammerdamellus. The sequence continues at coordinate 14,307,680 of OX336359.1, forward strand.
AATTGATGATTGAAATTGATCTCATTGAAAGTTCAATTTGCAGCGGTAATTCTTGCGGTCGTTACGTCTTTATCGAATCGGTGCGAAGTTAATGATGTGAGGGGTAAAATGAAAGCAAGAGTTAAATGGATGTGCCCGAAGTTGCGATGGGGACAAAATTGCAACGCTTACCCTAGTCTTGGAGGGGTCGACGAAGATTAAATTGTATGTGTAGTTACTTTGCGAAATATCGATCCGTTTGTTTCTCGTTAACTTACTTAGATGAATTTTAGCTTTGCTAGACTTTAGGGTATTATATTTTCTAGGATTTAATTTGAATACAATATAAGTTTATAAGTAACCTATACATACATACATACATAGCGTCACGCCTGTTTACCGGTGGGGTAGGCAGAGACAACGGATCTCCACGTGCCACGATCCTGACACACCTCTGCTGCCTCTTCCACTCTCATTATAAATATGTGCCTAGTTAGTTACGTGTACACGGGGGGGTTTTAAAAATAGGCGTGCAAAGGCTCCTGGGAGGCCGGCATGCAATCGTAATCCCCGTGCATCACAGAATGTGCATGGGCAACTTTAGACACCTCACTTGAAGGTGTAACGATGCCACATGTCGCGCTTTCCATAAAAATTAATACTTTAATTAATTTCCATATGGTAACATTGCAACTTCATTGTGTGGAGTACGAACGGAAGCCATGTCTGCATCTGCGTAATGTCGAGAAGTTCTATGTAGAGCTGTTTAGATAAATATATATACTTTAGCGGCTATTTCAAATGTCAATTCCCGTCATACATTTCTAGAAGACAAAGAGGGTGAGGGGCACCCTTTTCAGGATGATATCAAATTATTTTTATAGAGTTAAAGGTAGCATGGTATAACATAATATTTACATAACTAGATAAGCAGTGAAAATCTATAATTGGGTTTTATCATAAGTATATAACCTACATATAATCATCATCTATTGTAAAACTGATGTTGATTTCCGAAATAAACGAAAAATAAAAAAATTATAAATAAAGGTCATTAGATACAGAGTCAACCCCTGATGATATTAACTAAAAAATTACATTCGAATTGATACAAAATTGCAATAAAATTAATTTTTTTTTAATTTTTTTTTATGGAAACAGACACGGTTGGCTACATCACCTACAACATCCGTGATGTCAGCCCATAACACCGGGTGAACTTGGTGCCACGTCAGTGCTTCCCTTCGGTCGTGCCGGCTACACTAAACTGGACGGAAAACACAAACTATTTACATAGCCGTTTCGACCGACCTTTCATTCAGTGCGGTGGTACCAACCCGGGCGGGTTAAACCCTACCACCTAGTGATATAAGAAGGGAGTTATATCCCTTAGTCGCCTTTTACGACATACACGGGGAGAGATGCAGTGGGGCTATTCTTTTAAAGTACCGGCCCCTCACGGTACATATATTTTGCAATGAAGGGATACATTACTCAATTACGCAACTAAAAATACTCTACCATACAGATAGGTAAATCTCCCCTCAGTTATTTCTCGTCATGCTCGAGACAGTCTCAACTCTGCATTCGATTACAGTGGCCCTTTTCCTCTCCCTACAACCTCGAGGTCCCCCTTAAGAAATTCTATACAAAGTGCCTTAGGTGAGTAGGGTAAATGTTATTATTACCGCCACAACATCACATGTCTGAAACGTCGCAATCGATTTTGATCCTTAGACCAATCAAAGTAAGTCACAATTCACAAAAACCTTACGCCACCACATACGACTATTTGTAATAAGCCATCCGCTTTATTGGCTAACTTTCTGGTCCAGAGCACCGCATCCAAGATGGCGTTAAAGTGTGTCTATCTCTTTTTCGCTTGACGGTTAGGTTGGGTTGCATCTCGCTCGCGCGACCACCTTCTTACATAATAGAAAGAATGAGAACACTTTCGATCTCTATTTACTTAGGTAAGTTGAAGAGGGACGGAGGTGAAAAGTCAAAGTTACTTAGTTTCGTTTCGGCTTTGTGAACATAATGAGTTTAGATATTGTTATATTGTGTGGTGTTGTGGCAAAGTGAGGTGCTACGGCGTATAGTAATAGTTATTATACGTGGGTGGGGCGCACGTGGAATAGTTTCCGCTTTGCGCTGTTGGTGAGGAGAAACTCAAGAGTAAAGATCAAATAAGTGTCAGCCTCGATAGCTCAGTGGTGCAGACAGTCCACTGTTGCTATTGATTGTTAAGCAACGCTGGGCGCGGTCAGTACTTGGATGGGTGACCGCACGGCCGTTGGAGGCTGACCGTGGTTCGGAGTCCACGTAAAACTGTATGTCCCTTCCCTTCCTACCTTACTCGGTGGTAGGGTTCAACCCGCCCGGGTTGGTACCACCGCACTGAATAAACGTCGGTCGAAACGGCTATGTAAATAGTTTGTGTTTTCCGTCCAGTTCAGTGTAGCCGGCACGATCGAAAGGAAGCACTGACATGGCACCTTGTTCACCCGGTGCTATGGGCTGACATCACGGATGATGTTGTAGGTGATGTATGTAGCCAACCGTGTCAATTTCCATAAAAAAAAAAAACAAAAAAAGTGTCCCTGTACTGTAAGTGCACTTAAAGTTTTAAAAATGTCAAAGATTGACTAGAAGTAATCTTCTTTTATATCCCGGTGATCAACTCTGTCAATTCACATACAACATATTTTACAGGACCGACCAAACTATGCTATTAAAATCTGCATTTTGAATTGCTTCCTCACCAGCAGCAAACAAGTTTGACAGCAGAGTCCAAAAAGGAAAAACAAGAAGAATATTCCCTCGATGAAATTCTATGGTTTAGGAGATGAACTATTAGAGTCCGATGATTTCAAGAATATGAACCAGGTTCTTGCAATTATATTTTTTTTTACAAAAACCTATTTAACCAATTTATACAAATTAGACGCATTAGGCGAGCTTAACGCCGTGAGGCATTCTACTCAAACTAACCTTTGAGATGTGGGAGAAGTACTTCTCCCACATCTCAAAGGTTAGTTTGAGTAGAATGCCCCACGGCATTAAGCTCGCCTATTGTGCCTAATTTGTACATGCAGGCGAACAAGAAAAGTAGTGGTAGTAAGTGGCGGTTAGGTGAGTGGTTACTTGCATCTCGTTCAATAGGTGTTCAAATCCCGGGTGTGCAATTGAGTTTTCAAAATTTTCGAAGTCTTTGCGTTCCTACTTACATACATTCTTCGTCACTCTGGTGAAGAAAAACACAAAGAGAAACGCCAATTATGCTAACGCATTGCTGTATACAAAATTTAAAATATTGCAATATTTAAGAACTTGAAAAGGCGATTTCAATATACTACCCTCGATGGTTTAGAACTAAAAGGAATAAAATGAAATAAAACTGTTATAACACCCGACTGCTATAAACGAAGGAAATAATAAGGAAAATTTTATCAACAGCAGTAGAAAATACTGTAGTCGGGTGTGTAGAAGAATTCGCAAATACAGGGAAACCGACTGTCGCCGACGACGCTCTGGCCATAAACAAAAATATAAGAAAAATATTTTTTAGAAATGTCAAGCAAGATGCCAAAGTCTATGTTATAAAAAATTATATTAAACACAAAAAAAGTGTTAAAATATTTATTTAATTTCCGCAAATAATACCGACTACATCATTTTCTACTGCTCTTGATGAAATTGTTTTTTTTATTTCCTTCGTTTTTCGTAGTCGGATGACGGAAGATGTTTCATAGCCGTTTACTAAATCAATCAAATTACGTACTAGAAATCGTACTCAGCCGATTACACTTAAGGTCAGGTTAGATTAAACTAAGCAAAACTCAAAGGCGCATCTTCCCGAGTCAATAGATCTATACCAGAGTGGAATGGAAAGCGTGCAGGCGAAGTAATCCGATTGTCTCATTAGAGTGCGGCGCTTGTTAGGAAGCGGCTTGTGCCAGATTGAACCGGATACATCCGGATTTGTCAGCTTCGGGACTAGCGATCCTATTACGTTGATTTCTTCATCTTCGCATGTGGAGGCTTTTAACGTTGTATTGGCCGGTTCAATGAATTCTATATCTGCAACCTGCGCATGGTCTGTCTGGACATATTTGCATATTTATGTGGCATTGAAGATGGATCTTTTGCAAAATGTAATTTCTTTTAATATAATTCCCTCCCTTTTCCATTACCAGGGGGTAGGCACAAGTTGTAGCCGACTGTGTTGGTTACACCGTTACTGGATGTAAGACGGCCGCATAGCAGCCTCGGTTGTGTTCTCCTCTAGTCCAGTATAGCCAGCAATCCAGCAAAGTCCCCGGTATGGCACCACTGTATATCATCTACTACATCCCTGATGTTAGCCCATAACACATTGGTGAACCAGGTGCCATGTCAGTGTTATTATTATTTTTTTATGTAATCCGGTATGGGTAGCTGTGTCAGAGGGGCCAAAGTACCGCTGTGTCTGACCAGCCAATATTACCTCCAGGAGATACCTACCTTACTGGAGTCATATTTTTGGATTACCCCTATGTATACCTATTAGACTAGAGGAGAACACAGCCGAGACTAATATGCGGGCATAGTACGGTCAGTACAGTGGTATCAATCCAGTCGCCTACCAAATTTGAGCCCACTAACTATAGTGAGGGTCAAGAGAAGGGACCTACAGTTGAGGACTACTTGAAGGTACTTATAAGGTTCTCAACGGTGAAGCAGCAGGTATGCACGTAAATTTTTCCATCTTAAAAAAATAATTGCTGCATATGACTTTGAGATCAAGTGTCCGAGTCAAGACCGCGCGGACCACACTCCACTTAAGGGTGGAGCTATTTTTGTCGTAAACGTATCTACAATTAAAAAAATCTATACCATCACATCATTCGTACTAGCCCCGAGCGTGAACCTCAGTCAATATGAAATAAAATACCGCACCGCCACCGAAGACACGGAGTTGACAGGCGAGTTTTTGGCAGCAGCGCAGCTTTTGCTCGACGGGAAACTGTCGGTGTGTTGGGTCATTGTCGCCGCGCCGTCTCGTGGCGAGCCGCGACAACTCAAATGTGGGAAATATCAATGGCGGGGCCAAATATTGGGAATATCACCCTATCTCTTTTTATTTCGCTGCACAATCGATGTATGTATGTGTATGTATGTATACACGGTGTTGCAGTTGCCCCCGTAATATTTTTAACTGATATAAGGGGGCTATTCTATATGTGAAACTAAACAACTTCAGCGAAGAAAAAATTTTTTTTGAAACAAACAAAAACATTTTTTTTCCATACAAATTTTAATTACCTATTCTCAAAATGTATGTTCTCCATACATTTTGAGAATAGGTAATTAAAATTTAAAAATTTAAAGAAGAAAAAAAATTTTTTTTTCTTCAAATAAAAAAGTCGTAGAACGAAAGTTGTTCTATTTTACGTACTGAATCACCCCCTTTCGGGTTTTATGGTTGGGGTTGCAACACCGTGTATATTCTTTATTGAAAAAAATATCCATTAAAATTTCGGTACAATAGGCGAGCTTAATGCCGTGAGTCATTCTTTTCTAACTAATCTCTGGGATCTGGGAAAAGTATATGCAGGCGAACAAAAATAAATTGTATATGAAACTGTCTGTCTTCTGTATATAGGTAATGTTAACTAAGTAGGTTAAAAAAACTGAAAAAAAAATAATGAACCGACTTCAAACCTTAAAAAGTATTAAATAATATTTTAATCTTGAGTAGAAGGCGGTACAAAAGCACAAAAGGGTCTCTCTATAAATTTTCAGGTGAGCTTTCATACCGCCTTCTACTCAAGATCCAAAATACATTTTAGGGTATGAAGTCCGTTCGATGTTTTTTAAAACAGTTTTTTATTTCTCACTTTTTAGTATGTAATATCACTTCGAATCTTGTTCGAATACTTTGCGAAACGTGGTGGTCGGTGTTGTGCTGTAATTTACCAGAGTTCTTGCAGCACAACACCGATTACTCTGCTTACCCCGATTGTCGGGATTCAGCGTGTGTGATATGTATGTATGTATTAAAATCGGTAGACGGGAAGGGCTGATTGAAAAATTCCTTAATGTGAAAGTGTTCATTTCGCACCCCTAAGGGTGGTATTCTTTCATAAAATTTATGAAAGGACCACCGCTGAGATATACCCTACTCATGAAAAAAAGAATCATTAAAATCGGTTGAGAATTGGCGGAAAAATTCAGTAACAAACACACAAAAAAAAATACAGACGAATTGAGAACCTCCTACTTTTTGGAAGTCTGTTGAAAATGAAACGTTTTACAACAAAACCAACCAGTTTAATTTATTTATACTCTTATCTTCCAGTGTGTAAATATGATCATTTATTTTCCAATGTAACTCTATAATGTTTTAGTACTAATCACCAGGGTAAAGCATCCTATGTATAATAGGTACAGTGTTCGTCTGCTAAGTACGCCCTTACGTGTTGAGCAGTACTTAAACTAACTCGTACTTTGAAACAACCTGTACACAATTTGTCGGCTGTGAATTATAGAGAGTGACGTATTGTTTAGCTCAAAGGCGACTAATTTTTAACTTTGTTTGATTTATATAGAGCGATTGTGTTCATTTAAATTACTTGGTGTTATACAACACGCGAGGGGCTGATTCTCAAAGAAATTAACAAATTTAGTTCTAGATACCCAGATAGGCCGAATCACAATTCAATGTTATTTACCAATGGATGAAATTATAAAATACACAATAAACAATGTCCATGTAAGAATTTACTACGAATAGAATCCATTCGTTTATGGGATACAGAAAGTCGACTTATTGTCGCACGCAATCTATTCCAGTCAAATTATCTTTGACACACCAAAAAAGTCTTCTCCAACCAACATCGGCGCTCGACCGCTCCTAATCGTGGGCAGCGCGGACGGTGGGTCCCTTGAGGAATGCGTGTGTCGCGGGCCCCCAATTATAACTGCGGCTAGTTCCAACATTTTACTTGAGCGTGCGGTTTAAATTCACCCCAATTTACTCGGCGCTTACGGGATTCAGGGCATATCCGGAAATATAACACGCAAGAGATCCCTTCCCCTTTCCGAAGATTTCCCTTGCCCCTTTCTAGGTGGTAGGCTCAAATTGTAGCCGACTGGGTTGGTGCCACCGTACTGGATGTAAGATGGCCGCATAGCAGCCTCGGCTGTATTCTCCTCTAGTCCAGTATAGCCGGCAATCCAGGCAAGTCACCGGTATGGCACCTACCTTCTCCGAGGTGATATTGGCTGGTCGGAGCATGTGCTTTGGCCCCTCTGACTCAGCCCATATCACAAGTTTTCAATTTAAAATAAAAAATAATACACACCGCACCCTGTATCCCGAAAATCGGGGTACGCAGAGTAATCGGTGTTGTGCTGCAAGTACTCTTGTAAATTACAGCACAACACAGACCACCACATTTAGCAAATTATTAGGACAAGACAAACTATCAAGCAGCAAGTAAGGCACAACGACACACCTGTTACACGACTCGGTGGAATTTCTCTAAATCGTTTCTTTGTCGCACATCTAGGGTGTGGAACTGTCTTCCGGCCAATTTAGTTTCTCGAATCCTTTAACCTGGGTGTCTTCAAACGTCGTATTAACAGGCTAGACAGCCTAGCAACAGTCCGCAAATCTCCTGGCATGGCGCCTAACTGAACGAAGTTTCGCGAGGAGAGGTGTTTTTGGCTCTGTCGAATGCACCATTGGTCTCTCGGCACAGCCACCCATGTTGGTTTACATAAAAAAAATTGTTTTCACTCAAACTCAGTTTATATTATAAATTACAGATTACATGAACATAATATTGTCAGACTCTATCAAATGCTAACTCTATCAAAGGGATATGACGCCCTTCTTATATTACTAGGTGGTAGGGGCTATTACTTAGGAGTTCTGTGGGTTTACTGTTCCGCCCGGGTTGGTACAACCGCACTGAATGAGCGGTCGGTCGAAACGGCTATGTAAATAGTTTGTTTTTTCCGTCCAGTTCAGTGTACCCGGCACGACCAAAGGGAAGCACTGACGTGGCACCAAATTCCCCCGGTGTTATGGGCTGACATCACGGATGTTGTAGGTGATGTAGCCAACCGTGTCAGTTTCCATAAAAAAAAAATGCTACTACGGTCTGGCTATCATACGGAACCCGCTCGGCTGAGCTCTGCTCGCTGGTTGGCGTGCGATAAGGCGCCTAGGAATTAACGAGAACGCATGTAATAAAAATTAAATTTGTTAGTCTATTAAGTAGCCACACGGTTTCACTACTCCGCCAAGGAAACCAATATCCAGAAACGTTTAAAAGTATAACGGATTTCTGACATGTGGACCAGCTGGCCTATCAGGCCGGAAAGGAACCACTCGATGCGTTCACTCAACCCAAAAACTCACTCGATTTCAACCAATCAGAAGTGTTAAACTATGTTTAACCCCGACGAAAAAAGAGGGGTGTTATAAGTTTAACGTGTGTGTGTATGTGTGTGTCTGTTTGTGGCATCGTAGCTCCCAAACGTATGGACCGATTTGAAAGCGTTTTTTTTATTAGAATGCTTGTGGTTGTTAGCTATGTTTGTAATGAAGTAATTAAGTAATCAAAAATTAATAATTAAAAAAATTGGACCGAAATGCATGCGGGTTTTTTAAAATAAGTCAAAAGTCAAAAATATTTTCCGTTTACTTACTTAAAGGAGTCGGGGGACCGCCAAGTAAACAAAATATAGAAACTCAGAGCTGCGCGGGTATTTACTTAGCGGTCCTCCGACTCCTTTAAGTAAGTAAACGGAAATTATTTTTACTTTTTAAGGGTCGGGGTTTTTATTTATTTGTAATTTATCTTTAAATCTACTCTAATATCGACTCTGTCCCAAAGGCTTAGCGCGTACTCCACTTGCAGACAGACAGAAATTACCTTTAGGAAATAAGCGTGAAAGAGAGAGAGAAAATACGCAATACCGTCTTTCTGCGCTCTTCTTTCACTTCCTAGACAAGTTGATAACTTTTCTAGATATTTTATTTCGACGCTACAGTATTTACAGTCGCTCTCATATTATTTATTAACGATATTTGTAGCACGAATAGCTTGACCCTTGATTTATAAAACTCCTGGGATTATACCGAAGTACGTGTGCTCGTTTCGTGCAATAGTGAAGCTTGACATTTCTGTCAGCCTAGGTAGCTCGGTGGTGCGGCCGGCGACTGTCGTTAAGCAACCCTGGGCGCGATCAGTACTTGGATGGGTGACCGCTCGATCGTTGGAGGCTGACCGTGGTTCGGATTCCACGTTAAACTGTAGGCCCCTTCCCTTTTTACCTTACTAGGTGGTAGGGTATATCCCGCCCGGGTTGGTACCACCGTACTGAATGAAACTTCGGTCGAAACGGCTATGTAAATAGTTCGTGTTTTCCGTCCAGTTCAGTGTAGCCGACATGACATGAAGGAAAGCACTGACACGGAACCTAGTTCACCCGGTGTTTGGGCTGACATCACGGATGTCGTAGCCAACTATGTCAGTTTTCATAAAAAAATAAAAAATATATATTATTTATTACTCTTCCCTAATCTATTATATATATAATTCTGAAATAGAAAAATGCTTCAAAATATATATACCTAAATAAATATTAATTTTACATTCACAGTTAATTGAATTGGCATCGAAAAAAACACGTCAGAAGACACAAATCAAAACATTTGTTCCGAAATCAAATCACCGACCACCTATAGCGTCGCGCCGGCGCACTATGGATCGAGAAACGGCCTCCATAGTATTAGGAGATTTTTTTCGCAAACTTGATGTTTTTTTAAAAACTGTTTTTGTTATATTTAGGGTTACATAAGATAATACCAAATATATAGTTGTAGTGATATCAGTCAAGTAGATATTTTATTAAAAATACTTGAAGTTTTCAGTTGTATGGGACGGAGAATGTTTAGTCGATTTTTTCAAAAGTCTTTCGAGGTGTCGCAGATCTTTTAATACATCATGAAGTAGACCACGAGTGTAATAAGACCACATAAAAACTGTAACCCAATTCGACCCGGTATAGAAAATATCTAAGTCCGAATTTATAAATTTTCGTCTATTTTCTTTATACATTATTTATGGTTTAACTTTACAATTAATTACATTTTCTTATGTTTTTTGATTGCCAAGTGTGTAAGTTATACTAATTGGTACATTATGTAACAACTATACCTACCACTGTGGTCGAAAATACCCTCCAATATTTGTAGCGTTTTAAATGTTTATTCGTTATTCATAATTGATTTGAGGACATATTAAATAAACAAATATGTGAAGACGCGTAGCTTGACAGTACGTATGTATGTTAGGTTCAAATATATAAAGTATATATATATATTTTTTATATTTTAAAATTTGCAATGTATGGGACGGAGAACATTATATTTATTTTGCCGGACTACAAAGATGTGTCAAACTCTTATTAGCAAGGTTGTGTAGCACAAAATAAAAATAAACACAATCAGTAATAAAAATTTAGAAAGGTGCAGCCTTCCGAGTATCGACAGGTCAAAGTATAGCATTTTTTACCTTTTTTCTTTAACAGTAATTTTTGGTTACATTATGATTGTACAATTATTAAGCAGGTATGCAAATATGTGAGGCATATAATTCTATATCAGATATGTACAGACCATTCCGATTAACAGTGTAAAAAAATAGCAATATTTTTATTTAATAAAACTGAAAATATTATAGTACATTATTCGAAACTGTTAAGAACTAACAAAGTCTTAACAGTAACGTGATGTTGAACGTGGCGGAAAAGAGGCTGTACAAAAAAAAATTGTGAACGTACTTTCTCAAGATGTTAAAAAAAATTCTATTCAAAATTATTCACCAAAATTAATTTTATAAAAAAATTGTTTTATATAAAATTTGAGCCGGTATAGAAAATATGTAAGTCCGAATTTGTAGATTTTTGTTTTCTTTTCTTTAAATATAATTTACAGTTTTAGAATAGAACATAAATACAAGGTTCGAACTCTAACATTTTACAAAATGAAAGAGTTTAAATCTAATCTGAAACTTTTTGTTTTCTTAAAAAACGAGCAAGGCCTCTCCAACCCAAACATACTATTTGACAAGTTTTCCGTTCATATATCTGATGAAAACCGTGATCAATTCAAATGTTTTTGTAAAACCTACTTGTCTAATATGTATAAAAAGTGGAAAAGTACAATTTATTCGTTCAGTTTCTTCAAATGCAAATTTGAAACATGGTTGACGTCAGACATTAAGTGGCCCGAATATGTTCAAAACATACCTCAAGAGCCAAGACATGAGGAAGCGGAACTATTCGTGCCGCAATCACCAGCGAAACAGCATTCAGAAGCTTCAACATCTCCTTAACCAGAGTTCAGTCCTCGAAAACAATTCCACGAACTTCACTACCAGCCAAAAAGGCGCAGAACCGCACATCTGTGTACGGAAAATGACTTCGACGAGCTCGCATTCGCTGCGGTGAGTAAAGGTATTAATACGGAAAGACATGATGTTGCTGAGGTGCTTAAGTTTCTTCTGGAAAATTCAAATGAGGTTGGTAGAATAAAGGATTACATTCAAGTTAAAAAAAAAAACACAATACTCGCCGGAGAAAGCCCTCAGCCTCTTCAGTTCCCAGCAACTCTCCAAATCGCAATACTGCGAACTACGGGCAACGGCAATTGAAGCAGGAGTTGAACTGTATCCCTTATACTATCAGCTCCAAAAAAAAAGGTCGAGTGTTACCGTCCGAAAGAAAGTGTCAAGGTCACGGAAGTGGAAGCACGTGTTTTTACAGCATACAATAATGCAGGAAGGAAAGTATTTGAAAACAGCGATAACTCGTGTCGAAAGGAGAGATCCGTCACTTACGCGCGTTGAACAGATAATAAACTGAAATTCGCGACCAAAGGACACTAATTACCGGTTTTTACAAATATAGTGGGGTTTCACAAAGAGGGATGTGGGAATGTTTTCGTCTTACCGAATGATAATTAGTATCTAATGCGTCGTCATAATGAATGAGCTGCAAAGCCTTGTATGTATGTTCTATTCTAAGATTGTAAATTATATTTAAAGGAAAGGAAACAAAAATCTACAAATTCAGACTTACATATTTTCTATACCGGCTCGAATTTTATATAAAACAATTTTTTTATAAAATTAATTTTGGTGAATCTTTTATTTATAAGTTCGGTTTATTAATTTGTTTAATAATTGTATTTATTTTGGTGAATAATTTTGAATAGAAAATTTTTTAACATCTTGAGAAAGTGCAACTGTTCACGATTTTTTTTTGTACAGCCTCTTGTCCGTCACGTTCAACATCACGTTACTGTTAAGACTTTGTTAGTTCTTAACAGTTTCGAATAATGTACTATAATGTTTTCAGTTTTATTAAATAAAAATATTGCTATTTTTTACACTGTTAATCGGAATGGTGTGTACATATCTGATATAGAATTATATGCCTCACATATTTGCATACCTGCTTAATAATTGTACAATCATAATGTAACCAAAAATTACTGTTAAAGAAAAAAGGTAAAAAATGCTATACTTTGACCTGTTGATACTTGGAAGGCTGCACCTTTCTAACATTTTTTTCACTGAGTGTGTTTATTTTTTAGTTGTGCTACACAACCTTGCTAATAAGAGTTTGACACATCTTTGTAGTCCGGCAAAATAAATATAATGTTCTCCGTCCCATACATTGCAAATTTTAAAATATAAAAAAAATATATATATACTTTATATATTTGAACCTAACATACATACGTACTGTCAAGCTACGCGTCTTCACATATTTGTTTATTTAATATATCCTCAAATCAATTATGAATACCAAATAAACATTTAAAACGCTACATATATTGGAGGGTATTTTCGACCACAGTGGTAGGTACAGTTGTTACATAATGTACAAATTAGTATAACTTACACACTTGGCAATCACAAAACACAAGAAAATGTAATTAATTGTAAAGTTAAACCATAAATAATGTATAAAGAAAATAGACGAAAATTTATAAATTCGGACTTAGATATATTCTATACCGGGTCGAAATGGGTTACAGTTTTTATGTGGTCTTATTACACTCGTGGTCTACTTCATGATGTATTAAAAGATCTGCGACACCTCGAAAGACTTTTGAAAAAATCGACTAAACATTCTCCGTCCCATACAACTGAAAACTTCAAGTATTTTTAATAAAATATCTACTTCACTGATATCACTACAACTATATATTTAGTATTATCTTATGTAACCCTAAATATAACAAAAACAGTTTTTAAAAAAACATCAAGTTTGCGAAAAAAATCTCCTAATACTATGGAGGCCGATTCTCGATCCATAGTGCGGCGGGCGAACCAATCAGCGTGCGAGAATTCGAAATGGGAATGCGCCTAAACTGACATCTGTCACATTTGCCGCTACGTTGTTCTGTCAAATTGAGTTATTCCTTTTTTGAACATCGAACGTTTGTTCGGGCAATGTTTTGGTTATTGAGTTATGTTGTTTTAGATGCGAAATGGTTTGTTGTAATGATTGTCACTGAATGTAGTTTTGGGGTGCTTATAATTTGTGTAGGGATGAATGGTTTATGGGTGACGATGTTTTAAAAGGATTTTAATTCTATCAAAGCCCTATTACGTTTTGTTATTTATTCCTTGCAAATGGTGACATATTGCGACCAAAACGCATGAGTTATAGAGAAATCGATTACACTGAAGTGGACGAAAAAACTAACTAGGTATACCTAATTCGTTATAGCTGTTTCAAACGACTTTCATACCACACGCTGTATCCCGACAATCGGGGTAAGCAGAGCAGTCGGTGTTGTACTGCTAGTACTCTTGTAAATTACGGCACAACACCGACCACCACATTTAGCAAAGTATTAGGACAAGACAACTATCAAGCAGCAAGCGAGGCAGCAAGTAAGGCACGAAGTCCCACCTGCTGCATGCCTCGGCGGAAGAACCGTGCCAAGATGAGAGGTGGATAACCTGCTTTAGCGTCCGTAACCTTTCAACCTCCGCACAACGCGCACTGGGCAGGAATTGCATCCATATACGCTGGACTTACCACGGATGCGTACCAATCGGTTCTGCAGATCTTTCCTCCACAGAACTGGTAAACTCCGGAACGCTCGCCCTGCCCACATATTTCCTCCCAAGTATAGTCTCGGTTCCTTCAAGAGAGGCGGGAATGAGCACCTGTCAGGCCGGCATGGCATTCGCAACCCCAGCGTACGTCCGAATGTCCATGGGCGTCGTTACACACATTGGGTGGCTAGGCGCCATATGCCGCGCTTTCTATAAAAAAACCTCGGAAAGAGTACGAATGTGGTGCACGCCGACGGGAATCAAAGCCACTGCCTTTCGCTTGAGGTGGGAGGGAGTAGAGCAGGCGTACTCGTGTCGTGCTGGGTTAGGGCTGGCACCGAATAACACGACACCTGCTCACTCAGGGTTGCCACATGGGTACACCAATTATAATGTTATCCAGTTGTGGATACTAAGTAAGAGTGAAAGAAAGAAAGAAAGAAAGAAAGAATGTTTATTTTCCCTATTTTAAATACGTCGTTAATATACATGTACGAGTGTGAAGAGAAAAAAGGATCTGGCACAGCCTATGCCGCGACACACCAGCTCTACTGAGTCTGTGTGTGCGGCGCTGATTTTAAGCCAGTCCAGTGTGTCAGCTAGTTATTTAAAATACATAAGTAACAATTTATTACACCGTAACTTAATGCTTAACTAATTTTTAACTAATAATGTGACTTTGGTTTTGCCTATTGCAGTTTTTCGTGATTATCTACTATGACATTACTTGTTTGATTTTGCGTGGAATTTCGAGATGAAATATTTTTGATCGCAAAACGGATCAAATTTTTACGGACTGGGCGGATTGTTTTCGTTTACGGTGTAGGTACTCATTAGGTCTTGAATTTTTGAAGTGAAAACTTCTTTAGCGGCGCTTGGCACTTCTTTAGGCGGGTAAAAAATGTTAAAATCGCGTCAGATCTCGCAAAGCGTCAGATTTATTTTTATTATTTAAAATGTAACCTTAAGTCATTGCATGAAGGGTTAAGTTACGAGTGGCTCGGGATCAATTCTGTTCGTCTCTCAGTGACAGTAAAGCCGAAAGCGAATCAAGGGAATCCGATATTCGTTTGGTCGTTTATGTGATTTCGTGGCTCAATGGCAAGAGTGTAGGATTTGTATTTTTTTACCATGGGTTCGAATCCCTCAAAATGTTTTTTTTTTCTTTTTAAGCAATGTTACGGTGTTTAAATTTTTTTAGTGTGTTTAGTTTTTTTTATAACCACCTAAGAATTATTTTCGGAAATACAAAAAGTTTTCTATGATGCTATGACCCGGATATGCAAGGACTTGCACTATGCTAGGATATGCTAGGATATGCTGTCTTGATACAGTCTTTGTTTTAGTGCGACGCTAATAATTCCCCTTCGGCCGCCTACGTAACCCGAGTTTCGTAACCAGTTTCGATGAAGGAATAATTTTTCCTTGCACGTAGGTAACCAGTTTTGATGGAGGAATTATTGTTCCTTTTACGAAACCACAGTTATGTGCATTACGTACAAAGAAAAATAAAATAAACTTCATTTAAAAACTGTTTTTTTTTTTACATAATTTCCTTAATAAATTATTGATAACCCTAACCAGGTTTTGTATGAGACAGGAAATAAATTGCGCAATCAATGGTAGGGTCCTCCCACCCCGATCCACTAGGGTTGCAAGCTTTCCGCCGTGATACTGTAGCAACAGGACTGGCACACAAAGTTACACTTGATCTAAGCCCTATCCTTGTTTCCGTCCGAATTAGGTGCCATGCCATTGCTTCCCTTGAGTTCACCGGTTAGACTGAACTAGAGAACACGATCAATTTACTCGACCACTTTCATAGCCATTCCTATCGACCTCTACTCGGTGCGGTGGTACAAATTCGGATCGGTTTAACCTACTAAGATAAGTTTTATGTGAAATCCCAACCACAACGGTTCGAAGAAATTAATAGAAGAAATTGACTCCTGCAATAAGCCCGCCTTTATATGTGTCCTAAAAGTGTAATCAAGTAAATATATAATAGGTACCTATGTACGAACCGAAGAACGATGTACGTAAACGAAAAAACCACGCAGTGTATTTCGGCTGAATGTTTAAAGTTAAAATATGGTAAATCCGAGATGGCACTGCGCACTTGCGCAGATACCTACTGTCTATGGATGATGAATAAAGAATAAAGAAAGAATAAAGAATGAATACGCCAATGTTACAACCGCAATACTGTTTCTCTTTTCCGGGCTGTAGTCTCGAACGTGGAGGTCGTTCTAATGGCGGCCAGCCGTCATTTGAAAATTGCAACTTAATAAATATACATAAATAAGTTGAAAACGTAATTAATCGTAATTTCGAAATAGATAAAGGGAGCGTCCATAAACCACGTGGTTTCAATTTGTCCTCTTTTGGACCCTCCCCACGTAGTCTACTGTGGCTATTGGTGGGACCTCCCCACCCTCAGTGTGAGCGTAGTTTTTTTTTTCTATTTTATCTAGAAGTCATTTGCGCTGTTTTTTGTTCCTAGAAGTGTCGTTAAAATGTTTGGGGAACTGGTCTGGGAATATAATGAATATGTCCAAAATTTTCTTCGTACTGTTTTAGTTAATAGTCATCAGAATTTTAAAATACAGCATTTCCAGGAGTGGCATTAGCCACTCCTGTAAATCCTGAAAATCTCAAAAAGTTATCGCTTTCTTCGCAAATATCATAAATAATAAACTACGTAGCTAGTTACGTACTCTCACGTGGTCCATCGTAGCTTTTTACGGAACCCCCCTTCTCAGTAAACTACGTGGTTTATGAACTATAAGGAGCAAAAAGGAATACAGAGCAAAAAAGTTCGGTCTTCTCGCCCTCGCTGGCGGTGTGGCCCGATCGTTGTTCTGTGATAATGAATAAACAGCCAAAGTGACAGAAACGCGTCGCCTTAGTCAACGGCGCGGACAATTTCCGAATTATTCAAACGATTTGAGTAATGACGTGGCCATAAACAAGGAGAAGTTGTCACGTTATCGACACGAAAGCGACACGAACTTCGCCCCACGAAATCATATTTAACTCAATTTATTACTATCTAGAGGCGCCTAAGGAATTGGTTCAAGTTGAAGGCTTTGAAGTTGCTGAGGGTTTTAAAGCTCTATTATATTAGGTTTAAAGATAACACAACTAAAGGCATGCCATATTATTTTGTGTTGATTTCTAACAGCTTACTAAACTTTTTCTATTTTTATGTAAACCAACAAGGTTGGCTGTGCCGAGAGACCAATGGTGCAGTCGACAGAGCCAAAATCACCCCTCCTCGCGAAACCACGCTCAGTTAGAGGCGCCATGCCAGCAGACTTGCAAACACGTTTGAAGACACCCAGGTTAGATATTTCGGGAAACACACTCGCCGGAAAACAGTTTACATCCTAGCGGTGCGACAAAAGAAACGATTTCGAGAACCTATGGTTTCTGTAAAACTAAGTTTAAAGGTAGGAAAATAAACAAAAGGTTCAGAATTTGCGACTTAGGTCTACGCTTATGGCTGGCACTGACAAGACTAAGCAGTTTATAAGTTCTAAGTTGTGTGGAAATATTTATTTTTTGTACATTAAAGTCAGTTGGCAAACATTATGCGAGCGAAGAGTTTTTATCGCAATAACAAACAATTTTAATATCGAAAAAGTTGTGCTGAAATTATGAGGATACACACGAAACGTTTATTTATAAAACCAAACTGTCCAAATATGAAAATTCCAGACAAAAGAATGCGCGACCACAATTCGTCATAAATCGTCCTAAACTGTGACGTGACAGCTAAATAAAAAGATATTTATTTTAACCGTCTATTTATCAAACTTTTTACATTCTCACGAAATAAATTGGCTGCCGTTTTATTAGCTATGTCAGTTTTTCATAAACTGTGTCTCGCATGTCAAGTTGTACTGTTTCAAAAACGTAAAGTTTACTATTAATTTCGAATTTTATTTGTACCTTCATTTGGAATGCAATAATTATGTAAGCAGAGATTGAAGATTATTTTAATCTATGTTGTTTCTTGTAGGTACCTCACGAATATGACATTGTATGAAACAATGCGGTCCTAATATGCCTCCTTGACGAACGCCTATAATACGCACAACGTACAATATTGTATCGTCATTACTTATCTCACATTAATTTACTTAATTATTTGTTTAGTATTTATATAAATCGACCAATTTCGTGTAGGAAGAACATTCACGGTCTAACCGGGATTATCTCAAAAACTACACTACATATCTTATTCAAATTAATTGCAATTATAAGAGTTTCGTTCTTTTTTTGCCATTTGTCTACGGAACCCTAAAAATATAGATATAACACTAATAATGGTATTTAATTTTCCAATTGAATACATTGAATCTACAACATCGAAAGTCTGTAAGGAATCAACAATGTTGTTTTGACATTTTTCTGCCAACCATCCCAGCGTGTTTATGTGTGTCGATTCCCTACACGGTTCTAGCATCAGCTAAAGTGTCTTTGTCACGCAATCACCGCTGTTCTCCATCCATTCCTACCCGCAAGGTATCAGCTTTAACACTGAATGTACCAGTTACCATCTCCTCAGGCGTAACTCCTTAGATTTCCTCAAGCAAATATGGTTCTTAAGCGTCATTTAATAAATGCTGATATGCTATGATCATTGTGTAAGCGATTTGGTTTTATTATGATTAGCTTTAAAGTTCGATGATAGCTTTCAGTTTCGTGTTCGATTTCATATTTCAGGCGACCTTTTTGTGTCTGCATGTGCATTTTTTTCAGATATTCACGAGAGTTTGCAATATTTTTATAAGGTACGTCGTAAAGATGTCCAATTGAACGCTCGTTGGTACTGAAATCGTGTATACTGAATGCATTTTACGAGGATTTTAACCGAAGTTCACAGAACACGTAAGCGGCGGGTGGCCGGGTGGTTTGAACATCGGCTTCTCATGCGAGAGGTTCGCTGTTCGAATCTGGTCGGCGTGTACCAATGAGTTTTTTCTGACGAAAAAATTTACGTGCATACCTACATCTGCTGCTTCACCGTTCGGAACCGGCGTAAAACTGTAGGTCCCTTCCCTTGCCCCTTACTAGGTGGTAAGCTCAAAATTGTAGCCAACTGGGTTGGTAACACCGTAGGTACTGGATGTAAGATTGCCGCATAGCAGCCTCGGTTGTGTTCTCCTCTAGTCCAGTATAGCCAGCAATCCATGGAAGTCTCCCTGGATTGAAGAAGCCTCTAAAGGAGCACTTGTGATCTCATTATTAACCCAACCTTCTTATCTTTTCCAGGTCTGGTTCCAAAACCGAAGAGCGAAGTGGCGCCGCCAGGAGAAAATGGAAGCCGCCAGGCTCGGTCTGTCCGACTACCATGCAGTCAGCTCTCTGTCAAGAATAGCTGGTTCCGGTCTAGCCTTGCCCATGGATCCTTGGCTTTCACCACCTCTTCTAACTGCCTTACCTGGATTCCTTAGTCACCCTCAAACGGGGTACCCTAGCTATTTGACTCCGCCCATCATAGCTGACCAGAGAACTGTAGGACCCCCGCCGAACGTTGGACCCCCTGTGGCTCACACATCCCCTGTACAAAATCCAGGGGATCCGAGAAGTACTTCGATAGCGGCGCTTAGGATGAAAGCTAAGGAGCACGTCGAAAGCCTTACTAAAGGACTACAGATGGTATAATTTAACTTTAGATTCGTCGGTGTTTTGTTGAAATGAAGTGAAAATATACTTTATTGCACAAAAGAAGTGATAAAAGGCGGATTTAAGAGGATACCCATAGCTGCCTGTTTTGCATAGAAAAAGGTCGTAAGTCAGTGTTGTTTTTTTTAATTTTAACAAATTAATGGTAATACAATTTTAAAATCTACAACAATAGATTTATGTGCTTGTGGTTTAGTTATTTATCAGTGCAATAAAAAATTCGTTTTATCCATTCTCTTTTGCGTCAGATGAAAACAATAATTTAATTTAGATGTTTTTCATCTGACGCAAAAGCGAATGAATAAAACGAAATTGGTTTTGCATTGATAAATAACTAAACCACAAGCACATAACTCTATTGTTGTAGATTTTTAAATTTTATTACCATTAATTTTTTTAATTAAAAAACAACACCGACTTACGACCTTTTTCTATGCAAAGCAGCCAGCTATGGTTATCGTCTTAGCCTAAAGGCTTTCCCTACCAGTCAAGCCTGGGGTTGTGAGTAAGGTAAAAGTCACAGAGATCTCAGTGGTAGAAGTATTCAAAGGGCGAAAAAAACTATTTTGTCATTTAGTATTTATATATTATTGTATTATTCGCCCTTAAGATGAGAATTAATTAATGGTGAATTATTTTATCATGTAAGTACTTCATTTGACCTTATTTATTGCACTAACATGAAAGGGCGTATACACCGTTTCATCATATTATTTATTCGACCTTGAAAAAAGACTGTAAAAGGCCCAATAAACTATAATTGTATAATATATTAGCATAAGACCTACCAAAAACTTTCATGCAAATTAGGTAACTCTAGAAAATTAAATTTCCGGCTTTTCTCGCGTTTCTCAAACATCACTTACGACGACGCTTTAATCTATGAGAGCAGCTTATTCACCTATAAGGATGATATAAAACAAGAATATTAAAAGGTGAACAAATAATTTTGTCATATAGTTGTATTGTATTGTATATTTATTGCACTCAAATAAAATATGGGCAAAAGGTAACACTTAATGCCTCTAGACATTTTCTAACAGAATACCTTTGGGGTGTGATAACTGCTAGGTGAGTTAATTCACCCTCTATCACGAGAAAAACCGTGCACACAATTTAGTCAAATAGTTTATTTGCCCTTATAACATGAAATTATGCTCATTATAAGGGCAAATGCACTATTATTATGACAAAAATTGCGTATAAGCCTTTTTATGTTAGTGTTGTAAGGGCGTATGAACACGGCGGAATGGTTTATAAGTCCTTTTTAACAAAACACCGACGCTATATTAGTTTAAGAATCTACTGTGTCATATTTAAATAGTAAGCTTACATAGTAATATTACATCGGCCATCATTGTAAAAACGCATTATGTAAGTTCTTATGTTAACATAATAGAAATTAAAATAAAATCTGTATGTAGTGGAATTTGGCTAGTCAAAAAATCTACTTCACAGTTTATAGCAATATGGATGTTTTAAAAGAAAGAGACCTTTTTATTTAGGGTTCCGTATCTGTCGTACGGGACCCTATTACTAAGCCTACGCCGTCTGTCTGTCTGTCTGTCTGTATGTCTGTCTGTCGGTCCGTCTGTCTATCCGAGGGCTGTATCTCTTCAACCGTAATAGGTAGCCCCTTGAAATGTTCACAGAATATGTGTTATTATGGCCGATATAACAACAAATAATAAAATTAAGAAAAAGTCTAATTCGCGGGGGTCCCCATACAAGAAACTAAAAAGTGTATGCGCGCCATCTACCGAAAACAGTATGAAGCAGCGCTGGCCATAACATGGCAAAACGGAACCCTCGGTGCGCGAGTTCGACTCGGACTTGCCCGGTTTTATTTACTTTAATAGCTACATAATAAACACTAGTTTGAAAATGTTCACTGTACATAATTTAGTATTAAAATATTACTTAATTTTATGTAAAAATAAACAGTAGGTACTTATTACGCGTAGGTAGGTATATATGTGACATTGGAGAGATCAATATTGTAAAATTTGTATTTTCATCATTACGGTACACATTATTTATTTTAAAATTAAACGAAAATTAATTTAAGTGCAGGATATTTTTATATGTATGATTTAATTCCAATGAAATCTGGTAAATTATATGGCAATTGAATATTTTTAATAATTTAATTATAAATCGAATTTATAAATAAATTCATCTACAGAAATATTAAAAAATAATGTTTTTTGTACATTTTACTTTGTTTAATATTGCTTACACTTGTTTGACCCAATACTATAATTTCCGATCGTTTTATTTATATAAGCTCACTGATTGTACCTACTATAATATAACACTCACTTCAGTGTTTGTATAATATAAAATAATTGTGTAAATATAAAAATGTCAACATATGTATCAAGTAGGTTTTAATATAATATGTATAAGACGTGTAACAGAGGGCTATGCTATGTAAAATAAAGAGTTCTTGAGCAATATACTCGTATGTGTGTTTTATTCATTGAAATAAATTAATACTAATGTTTTGTCAGCCTCGGTAGCTCAGTGGTGCGGTCGGTCGACTGTTGTTAATCAACGCTGAGCGCGGTCAGTACTTGGATGGGTGGCCGCTCGACCGCTTGATGCTGACCGTAGTTCGGATTCCACGTTAAACTGTAGGTCCTTTCCCTTCTTACCTTACTAGTGGTAGGGTTTATCCCGGCCGGGTTGGTACCACCGTACTGAGCGAAACGTCGCTCGAAACGGCTATGTAAATAGTTCGTGTTTTCCGTCCAGTTCAGTGTAGCCGACATGAAATTAAGGGAAGCACTGACATGGCACCTAGTTCACCAAGGTGTTGTGGGCTGACATCACGGATGTAGTAGGTGATGTAGCCAAACGTGTCAGTTTAAAAGAAACAAAACAAAATATTTACCACATTTCTAACTATTTAGGACCTAGATTCTGCAGAAAACAGACATACTTACTTACATACAGCAGATACTTATAAATTACCTATGTTCCTGGCTGTATACCTAAAACATACCTACACTGTGAATATAGCTATAAATGAAGGATAGGTATAGTTATGAATAGAAGTGTTTCTGCAATACGAGATGGGTGGCTGAGTCATAGGGTCCAGGGCACATGCATGTCCTGACCGGACAGCCAATATCACCACCGAGAAGGTAGGTGCCATACCGGAGACTTTCCTTTGGATTGCTGGCTACACTTGACTAGAGGAGTTCTCCTCAGCCGAGGCTACTATGTGGACATCTTTCGTCCAGTACGGTGGTACCGACCCAAACGGCTAAAATTAGAGCCTACCATCTAGCAAGGGACGAATTAACATAGTCATCATGTTGTTGTGTAGGTACATACTTACAAATGGTTGGCCGAATGAAATACATACATACCACACACGCTGTATCCTAACAATAAGGGTAAGCAGAGTAATCGGTGTTGTGCTGCAAGAAATCTGGAAAATTGCAACACAACATCGACCACCACGTTTAGCAAAGTATTCGGACAAGATAACCTATCGAGCAGCAAGTAAGGCACAAAGCCTTACCTGCTGCATACGACTCGGTGGAAGGACAGTGACAAGGTGAGAGGTGGCAAGCCTGTCGCCCTTTAGCACGGCATCTCGTCCTTATCCCTTAGTCGCCTTTTACGACATGCACGGGGAGAGACGCAGTGGGGCTATTCTTTTTAAGTACCGGCCTCACACAGTACAATAAGTAAAATGGTTAATTAATTTGCGAAGCATGAAAGCAGGATAATAAATGCTGTGGAAATGCGCGCGTTGAGGAGTAGGTATGTGTGAAGGGAGTTACGATGAAAAATTTAGATATAGCGTAGTGCGAGAGCTCTGCTGTGGTCTGACAGCAGATATAGTGACTGCTTGGTGCTAAGGAATGCTTCGGTGGTTCGGTTATTTTGGAAGAATGGATGATAGTAGATTAACCACAGAGCATCGAATACCGCGCGCGCCCCCTACTAGAGACGCCCTAAGCGATAATATTTGAAACCCAATAACTGGACGCAGTGCTGCTAGCGCTTCGTATGTGTGTGTGTGTGTGTTAGTATCGACACTACACACAAAGAGGAGCAAGTTAGGCACACGCACAAAACAAATACACACGCAGAACACACATATGTAAGTCATAGGCCACGCCCACAGGCTTCAACGGCATTGTAGGGAAATCGCGCTCAGGGCGTCTCTAGTAGGGGGCGCTCGCGGTATTCGATGCTCTGCGATGCTCTGTGAGATTAACGAAAGAAATTTAAGACGTGACGGAAGTTAACTTTCTCCATACAAAATCGTCTTTCGGCATTTTTGTTTCCTAGCCCCCTAAACCTTATTCCATTTTTATAATTTTTTTTTTCTTGCCTTAAGGACAGTCCAATTTACGTTCCTGTCATTTCTTTGTTCAGATTAAATAAACCTACAACACAGGAGCTATAAATTTGTATTTCGACCGAAAAAAATAGAATTTTTAATTTTTTTATGTCATGAAGTTCATTAAGCTTCATTGAGTCATCTATTACTTTAGATATTAAAAAAATAAAAAGACAGAAACGTAGATTCAACTGTCCTTATTACAACAAAAGAGAATTGTAAAAATCGGATAAGGTTTAGGGGGGTAAAAAACATAAATGCCGAAAAATTTGAGTGGAAGAGTCGAGAAGGGTCGACCTATGTAGATGCACGTACCTAGACCAGATCGGGCATGTGCTACAAAAGGTTCAGGTGCGTAGTACGCGTAACGACGACGACGCGACGAGCATGCATGAAGAACATTATGGGAGTGGAAGAGGCGGCAGAAGAGGTGTGTCAGCATCGTGGCACGCGGAGATGAGATCCGTTGTCTCTGCCTACCCCACTGGGAAACAGGCGTGACGCTATTATATGAATGTAGGTATATAATTAATCTGCAACTTTAGTGCATAAAATAATTATAAATAATTCAACAATTGTTTTACCTTAAATTAACTTTTCTTACACCTGGACGTTGGGTACATCACCGCTGATGATATCAGGCAGTTACAGTTCCTGCTGGAATTAGGTGGCACGCCAGTGTTGTCGTGCTCGAGCCTTATGTCAAGTGCGCCCATTACTACAAGTTCCCGACAGAATAAGATGCCATGCCAGTGTGCTTCATAAGTTCTCGTCTGTCTATTATACTGAAGTGGATAGAAGACACCAACTTGTTTGATTATGATATATCTCAAGGGTGGTGGGCATCAATCCGGATGAGCTTTACTCTACCTTCTAAGGGCGGCGTGAATGAACCAAAAATGGTTCATTGTGTAAGAAAATACTATAGCTGGTAAGTACATAAGCACTTTCATACTTCTTATAAGAAAATTAATGGAATAGGTTTCTGAATATACCTAAACTATTAATTTGTTAACTAATAAACCGCCAGATTTTAATGAAATTCTTAAAAGTTTCAAATACTTTTAAACAAAAAGTATTTTTTTATGGAAACTGGCACGGTTGGCTACATCATCTACAACATTCTGATGTCAGCCCATAACACAGGGTGAACTAGGTGCCATGCCAGTGCTTCCCTTCATTTCATGTCGGCTACAATGGGCGGAAAACACGAACTATTTACATAGCCGTTTCGCTAACCGACATTTCATTCATGAAACAAAGATTTTAAAATTCGTGTCTTATTCTAATTAAAGTTTACTCCATAAATAATAGTGTAATTTTAATCCTAACACAAATTTTTAAGACCTACTTTATCCAACAATCAGCATATTATCAACATTGGAAATCTTTTTCCACATTAAAATCTTCTAGAGTTTCGTTTGTAAATTTCGTAAGATCGTTTGTGCAATGAAGTCATTAAAGTAAATGAATTAATTTACCGAAGAAAAAAGATTTAATTAAAGAGCTGCTAATAAAAACGCCAAAGTAATTAATAATACTGTTAGCGCGCCGAAGCCTCTGAACTCTCATTATAGCGGCCAGGACCGCACTCAGGCAATCTCTCTAGTATTGTAACATTCAAATGACAGACCTAAGACTTCGTTTTGGCCACATTCCATTGAATAAATTAAAATTCCTGATGGAAAAGAGAGATACTCCAAATTGTGATCGGTGTAACAAGGAGGATGACATGTACCATTTGCTGATGGAGTGTGGTCAGAACGAGGAATTACGGACGGAATCACAGACGTCACTTAGGGTGGACAGACTCAATTTGTTTTTTAGCATACATAAACTGTTGGCGAGCCCAAGTGAGAGGGATTTATTAATTGTGTTGAATTTCGTGGAGCGTTCTTCTCTTAGGGACTCTGGGCCCTAGTGGATGGAGAAGATGAATAATATGGGGTTGATATTAACAAATCATTGTTAAAGCTTTAAAAAAAAAATAAAAAAATGGTAGACAACATTTAAATGCTATCGCCTGTCTGTCTGTTGGTACTACTAATCCAACCCACCTGTAGACATGAATGGAGAGAAAGTAATTTTAATTCTTAGGCTAAGGTAGATATATAGAAAATTATTTATTGCTCCAGTAAACATTAAGCAGTAACAAGTGCATTAGAAAATTGGCATAAGGTGCAAAGGCGGACTTATCCCTTGCAGAGATTTCTTACACTCAACCTTTGCATGTTTGAGATTCGATAATATAGTGGAATGTAGGTAGGTAAGACATTATTTTGTATATAAAATATATATATGGCCACAATTGGCGGAAAGAAATAACATACACACATACTATACGCTACATCTCGTCAGTAATCGGTGTTGTGCTCCAAGGACTCTAGTAAATAACACTACAACACCGACCACCAAGTTTCGCAAGTATTACCAAGTAGCGTATACCGACAAGATAACTATCAAGCATGAAGTAAGGCACATGTTGCGTCACTCGGTGGAAGGACGGTGGCAAGGTGAGAGTCGGCTGTCCTGTTGCCCCTTAGCACGGCATCTTGACCTTATCCCTTGTATTCGCTATTTACTACATGCATGATATGAAGTGGAGCTATTTTTTTAAGTACCGACCTCACATGGAAAAAATAAATAAAATAAAAATAATGGGAAAATGGTACTGTAAGAGGAAGAAGTAAGTTTTCATCAAATTTCCATGGCGTCCTCTCGAACTAAGATGTTTTTGTCCCTAACCGACCCCTGCCTAACCAACTTCGGATCGGTAAGTTTGTTTGGGTCTGAATGTGTCGGAATGCGTCCCTGGTCGCCGTCTTAATACAATTTGCGGCGGCGTCTTAATGGATTGCCGATAATTTAATAAGAGCTTCATAAGAACGATTGAGCCGGAGCGAGCGAAGTAAATGAACGACTAACGATCTATACACACAGACAGACACACTCGGCTACATACACACATATTTATATACGACGCTGTATTAGCTTTAGTAGGGAGCTTTCAATATGTAAAAGTGATTAGATAAGAATATATATATATATATATTTTTTTTTTATGGAAACGGACACGGTTGGCTACATCACCTACAACATCCGTGATGTCAGCCAACACCGGGTGAACTAGGTGCCATGTCAGTCAGTGCTTCCCTCCATTTATGGATAAGAATACTTTATTGATAAGATGAGAGTACTGTGTGGGGCCGGTACATAAAAAGAATAGCCGCACTGCATCTCTCCCCGTGCATGTCGCAAAAGGCGAAAAAGGGATAAAGACAAGATGCCGTGCTAAAGGGCGACAGGATGGCCACCTCTCACCTTGGAACGGTCCTCCCACCGAGTCATGCAGCAGGTGGGTCTTCGTGCCTTACTTGCTGCCTGATAGTTATCTTGTCCGAATACATTGCTAAACGTGGTGGTCGGTGTTGTGCTGTAATTTACAAGAGTACCTGCAGCACAACTCCGATTACTGTGCTTACCCCGATTGTCAGAATACAGCGTGTGGTATGTATGTATGAATACTTTATTGCTCCAATAAGCATTACATTATGAAAACAAAGTAAGTAAGTAGCATTTGGTGCAAACGTAGACTTATGTCTTCGAGAGATTTCTTCCAGTCAACCTTTAAATGTTTGAGACGATGTTTTATAAAAGTTTTAAGCAGTTAATAGCATAGTATATCTAAGACGTTATACATGATTATAACCCGCCCAGGTTGATACCACCGCACTGAATGAAAGGCCGGTAGAAGCGTCTATTGTATGTAAATAGATCGTGTTTTCGGTTCAGTTCAGTGTAGCCGACACAACCAACGGAAAGCACTGACATGGCACCTAGTTCACCAAGGTGTTAAGGGCTGCCTTTAAGGGTGTTGTGGGTGATATGGCCAACCTCATTCAGTGCGATGGTACCAACCCCGGGTGAGTTAAAGTGGGTGGGTAAGATAAGAAGGGAAGGGACTTACAGCTTTACGTGGAATCCGAACCACTGTCAGCCTCAACAGTCGAACGGCCACCAATCCTCTAGTCCAGTATAGCCAGCAATTCAAAGGGAATGTTGTATCTTCTCGGAGGTGATATTGGCTGGTCGGAGCGTGTGCTTTGGCCCCTCCGATTCAGCCACCCATACCGGATTACTTGCAGCTTTACGTGGAACTCGAACACTGTTAGTCTCCAACGGTCGAGCGGTCACCCATTGAAAGTTCTGACCGCGCCCGGTGTGCTTATAAAATCACGAACGGCATTTGACCGATCACACCAATCAGCTACCGAGGCTGGCAACACTGATCATCGCAAACATGCTAGTGTAGAGGTTTCTCAACAGTGTTTTCCTTCACCAGAGCATAACTACATACACTAGTAACACATGCATGAGTGGCGCCCCCAAGCGGCCGACATCAATGAGTTTGATAAACTGAAGTTTCGCTCAATTATTGTTTTTCCTCTTGCCCCGTATTATTTGCACGGTGGTGCCGGGGCAGTAAGGGTGGGGTTACATGACGGAAGAATTTGGCTTTACGAAATTTACACTTGCAATAAATTTTATTATGGATACGGAAAAAAAGAAAATAATTTCTGCGTTACCTTTGTATTTTTTTTTTTTTTTGGAAAAATATTTTAATATATTTCAAGTCACATCAGTAATACATATACAAATAATATTCTAACAAACATAATAACATTAAAACTATAAATTAAATAATACTAAACTAACCTACTTATAAGAATAAACTGACTAACACAATATAAAAAAATATACCTAAATAAAACAAAATAAACTTAATGAGAATATAATAAATCCTCCTCAAGCCCTCAGCACGAAGGGGGCATGGTGCCAAGGACGGAGGCGGCGTTACCTCGTTGGACGGCCATGCTGATGCGTTGCCGCAGGTATTCTGTAGAGCGTTTTTCACCCGAAGCAGCGCGCATGGCCGACCCGATGTCCTTTACAAGACACTTAGCCTCATCGCACCATGTTCCCATTGTCTCTACAGTGAAGGCAACGAAACTATAGTGTGGTGCCAGCTCACTGTATTTAGTTTTTTTGAGACTGGCCGCCTTCTCAGCGGCAGCACCTGCACGCTTTGAGCTCGCAGCGACATGGCTGCTGCAGAGGGTGTCGAGATATATAGATACGCATAATAATTTAATAAATAAAATGTTTTATACCATCACGTAAGTGCCCGAAATCACACACAGCAAAATTACCATATTAATTAAAATTTTCGTTTTTCAACTTCAACTTTAGAACGGTTTGTTAATTAAACATTAAAATACATACCATATATTATTTACATATTTTTTTTCTTTACCAATAGCTTAATAATTTTGTTCAAAGTTGACCTTTTGAGTCTTATTTGCGCCTTAAGCCTAGATGTACAATTTTTAAAGTTCTAAGTAAATATAATTTATGTTTAAATTGAAATTATTATAATAAATTAGTAAATTATCATGATTTCACTTATCTTAGGATGATCTCACATATTATACCTACCGAAAAAGAGATTTTACATTTCCACTAGAAATAAGAGGACAATATACATTTATTGTTATTAAATATTTCTCTTTAAAAAACACCGCAATGAATTATTTTGGTTTTTTTTACTTGATATTGGACGCCGGTTGGCTAAGCTCAATTGACAGTGGCTGGGCACGTTAGCCGTAGAGACGACGACCGTTGGAGTAACCTCGTCCTACACTGGCGGTCGTGGACAGGAAAACGGAGTATGGGAAGACCGCCCGCCGTGCATGTGGGACGACGACATCAAGTACGTCGGCGGAAAGGAGTGGTTCCGCACCGCTGATGGCCGGGAGGACTGGAGGAAAATTAGAGAGGTGTATGTCCAGCGGTTGACGCTTACACGCTGACTGACTGACTGACAGACATTGATGATAAAAGGGATATAACTCCCTTCTTGCATTACTAGGTGGTAGGGTTTAACCCGCCCGGCTTAGTACCACCGCACTGAATGATAGGTCGGTCGAAACGGCTGTGTATATATAAAATAGTTTGTGTTTTCCGTCCAGTTCAGTGTAGCCGGCACGACCGAAGGGAAGCACTGACAAGTTCGCCCGGTGTTATGGGCTGATATCACGGATGTTGTAGATGATGTAGCCAACCGTGTCAGTTACCATAAAAAAAAAAAAAAAAAAACAACGGCTGAACGACTTCCATGTAACCGCTATCTAACAAACAGCCGAAATAAATTCGTCAGGTCTCCGGGCTGGCTCACTCAACACACGGCATTAACATTTTATTGCCATCCACTTCGCCACGCTTACACGCCTCGTGGGCTCGCAGCGCAGGGGTGAGGGGTTCGAGCCCCGCTCGGGTGGGGGGAGTTTTGCAGCAGCACTAACCATTCATAATAATTAATAACACATTACCAATGTGCAATTCGTAGTCGGGTAAAATACATACGGTGGTGAAGTCGCACTTATTGTATGAGTTCGAGACAGTGTAGAAGTCATACTTCTTTAGACTCATATTCATATTTCATAGTCATACTTCTTTTGTCAGCCTCGATAGCTCAGTGGTGCAGACAGTCGACTGTTGCTATTGATTGTTAAGCAACGCTGGGCGCGGTCAGTATTTGGATGGGTGACCGCTCGACCTTTGGAGGCTGACCGTGGTTCGGATTGCACGTAAAACTGTAGGTCCCTTCTCTTCCTATCCTACTAGGTGGTAGGGTTCAACCCGCCCGGGCTGGTACCACCGCACTGAGCCAAACGTCGTCGGTCGAAATGGCTATGTAAAACGTTTGTGTTTTCCGTCCAGTTTAGTGTAGCCGGCACGACCGAAGGGACGCACTGACATGGCACCTAGTTCGCCCGGTGTTATAGGCTGACATCACGGATGTTGTAGTTAATGTAGACAACCGTGTCAGTTTCCATAAAATATAAGAGGGAGAGGGGGAGAAGTATAACTTCTAAGACGTGTACGTACACGCTCCCATTTTTAGAGTTCCGTGTCCATACGGTAGCCAATTACTAAGCCTACGTCTGTCTGTCTGTCCGTCCGAGTGCTGTTTCGGTTGAAATGTGTTTTTTTTATCGATAGCGCGACATGTGGCATCGTTTCACCTACGAGTAGGTGTCTAACGATGCCCATGGACATTCTGTGATGCACAGGGATCGCGAATGCCATGCCGGCCTGACAGGAGCCCTTTCACGACCCTTCTGAAAACCCCAGGCTGTACTTGGGAGGAAATCGATGAACAGGGAATGTTCACAGAATATCAGAATTTCACAGAATGGCGCCACAGGCTTTTATATTTTGCATTGTAGAAATTCAAAAGAGACGAATATGGTTTTTGACAGGTATGGTATGGCGGATCTACTGAACCCTCCGTGCGCGAGTGAAACTCGCGCTTGACCGATTTTTTATTATGAAATGAACGTTAGTTAAGTGCCGTGCCAGTGCTTAGCTTTTGCCATATCGCATACATTAAACTGTGTCTCTCTCTATATTTATTTTTTTTTATTTTTTTTATTGATGCTGACACGGTTGGCCTCATCACCTACAACATCCGTGATGTCAGCCCACAACACCGGATGAACCCGGTGCCACGTCAGTTATTCCCTTCGGTCTATATGAACAATTTGATCAAAACAGGGTTAAGTAAAAATGATTTTATAAAATTAACGAATTAATAAAATTCGTTCCTACAGAGAAAACTATTTTTTCTAGAAAAGTATCTGCAAAGTAAAATATGCCAAATGGTTTTGAAGTGAACGATAGATTACGTTAGGATATAGGAAGGTAAATCAGCCTGTAAGAACCTGGACAACGAATGTATGTAAGACTAGAGTTGTGGTAGAGTTGAGCGAGCTGTACCAACGAAATATAGATGTAGACGAGGCATGGACTTGTCGAGAGGTGGACGAAAAATGCATCAAGCGAAATTATGATAATATGATTTTTTAAGAAAATTGATAAAAAAAATTTACTTGTATTAACTTATAGTTTAAAAGCCAATGGGCATTCTGTACATCAGTGTAAATATATTATGCTTGTTGCCTATTTCAATTGATTAAACCAAAATTCACGATACAAATACAGCAAAATCTAATAAAAAAGAAAATAAATAATTTCAAAAATGTATTTTATTAACATTTAAATAAAACTATTTTGAGGATATAAGTGTATCCTCCGTCCTGTTGGGGTAGAGTGACCGGGTGTAAATGACGATAGTCTTTTCTTACTTAGTTGTTTATTGAGTAATACAGAAATACTTCTTCAATGGTAGACCGACAGACACAGGGTGTGCAACTGTCGGCCGCGTGTACTGAACTGTTCTGCTCCGCTACGGCTGTGCCACGGATGTTCTGTGTTGTGCGTGCGAATGATGTGCATGCTGTCCAAATTTTGGTAACTAAAATACAAAGACAAATATACTTACATACATACATACATAGCGTCACGCCTGTTTCCCGGTGGGGTAGGCAGAGACAACGGATCTCCACGTGCCACGATCCTGACACACCTCTGCCGCCTCTTCTACTTCTTCTTTATGAAGAAAATGTGAGTTGAAGAGTCGGGAAGGGTCGCCCTAGACGCACGTACCTGGACCAGATCGGGCATGTGCTCAAAAAGGGGCAAGTGCGTAGTACCCGTAACCGACGAGCATGCATAAAGAACAAATATACTTAATGCATGACAATTACATTTCTGGGTATTTATTGCTTCGAGCTGAATATAATTGAGCGAGCGCTCACGAACGCTCGCGAGCGCTAAGCTATTTAAATTTCTCATTTTTCTGAACACGATTATTGTGAAGGAACCAAGGGTCGTGCTGAAAAATGAGATTCAGTTGATTCGTTAAACTAATTGTTAGATAATACATTATTACACTTGGACAAGTCAACCTATTGTTTTACCCGTTCAATATTGTGAAAAAAAAAATCAAATAGTTTGAAAGTTTTTGAGAAAATCGCAAGAAACCGCTTAAAATAGCCGTTTTTAGGAGATTTAAAAGGGCATTTAAACATATTTCTAAAAATATATTTTAAAGGTTTAAATTTTTTTGTTGTAGATTGACTCTGAATATCTGGGGATGTTTTTTTATGTTTTGAAAAAAGTGAAAAACTTGGGAGTTTTCTTATTTTCCATTACGCGAGTTACGCTTACGAGTCATCTTTATCTTGCAGTGTGAGTAGTTAAAATGGGTTTTGTGTATGCATGCATATACTTGAAAATTAAGAATTTAAATTTTTTTATTTAATTTTTTAATTTTTTTGTCAATTTTTCAAAACTTTAATATTTCTTATATTTTAATACGCCCTAAAAGTCATTTGCAATGTACCCGAAGCAGAAGGTCATGTAATGCATGAGATTTGTAATTTTTTTTGTATCGAGAGATACGCGGTACCAATTTTTAAATAATTATCTCTATTTTATATTGTTTATTCTATATTTTATCTATCCGGTAAAGGAAAACACCGCCCCTAAGTAAATCTGTAGACTGTGTTACTGTGTTTAGTGTTTTTAAGAAAAGTATTTTAATTCAATTGAATGTAGCAGGGTGTCGTGAGCACCTCAGTAACAGTTGAACAGAAAGCATAAGCCTGGTTCACTTTCGCACAGCATGCTTCCACGGCAGTTCCCTAATTCTAATTTCGCTTTGTAGACCACCAACGTCGAATGTAGTCAAACATGTGGAAAGGTAATTCGAATATTACCTCATGAAAATTCGTGGAACTCAAAAACAATGTTACCATAGTCTGTATAATATCAGATAGATAGAAAATAATTTATTTCTCCAAAAACATTTCTCTGAAATATGCACAATAAAATTTTTATTTTATTATTTATTTTTTTATAACATTTTATTGTTTATATGTTAGTACTAAGCATGTACTCACTTTATATTTCTTTACAATAGATAAATGCAAAGCCGATAAAGAAGAGAAAATATACGTCCCGATCAGGATTCCAACCCGGAACTCCGGCTTGAGCCGCCAGCGCGTTACCAATTCCGCCATTAGATCGATAACGTATCCACGACGGCAAGAGACGAGAAATTACGTCATCCACCCAATGGCTGAATTGGTAACGCGCTGGCGGCGGCTTAAGGCGGGGTTCCAAGTTACTTACTTACTTACACACCCGGGATACGAACGACCTATGTCTGATACACAGGTCTTAAGTTTAGACTTAACCGCCGGACTACCTGGAACTTATGATAAATTATCCTGAACTAATTATATGATGCCTGGTCAGACCGCAAGTTTTAACACCTCCCAGCCTGAAGCCTAGTCATAACGCGTCGTTATCAGAACAACTATTTTTACACAAGTTACTTCGCCAACTATTCAACTATCCTGCCTCCCCCCACCAACTTCACCTCCCTCTCTCTCTTCCCCCTTCCCTCCCCCCCCCCCCCCCCTCCCAGGAACGGAACACGGAACTCTAATTAGTCATCGTTGCTTCCGCCACCGCCAACGAAGAGTGGAGTAAGTGAACACCGCGTGAACTTGGTGTCACGTCAGCCTTCCCTTCGGTCGTGTCGGCTACACTGATCTGGATGGAAAACACAAACTATTTACATAGCCGTTTCGACCGACCTTTCATTCAGTGCGGTGGTACCAACCCGGGCGGGATAAACCCTACCACCTAGTAATATAAGAAGGGAGTCATATCCCTTAGTCGCCTTTTACGACATACACGGGGAGAGATGCAGTAGGGCTATTCTTTTATTTAAAGTACCACACGGTACGGAATTGACAGACAATTTGAGATTTAATATTTTATTGTTAGAAGTAGTGAATTCATAGATCTTTTTTTTAAATTATTACTTGTTAGGATATCCGCCATATTACATTCTGTGAATATTTCAACCGGCTACCTATTACGGTTCAAAAGATTGGCGCCCTAAATGTGTTCTATCGCTTACTTCATGAGGAGTACTCGGAGGAGCTGTTTGACGCGATCCCGCCGTCCCCTTTCCACCTCAGCACAACGCGAACTGCGGGCAGGGGTTGCATCCTTACACGTTAGACTTATCAATCGGTTCTGCAGATGTTTCCTCCACAAAACTGGTAAACCCTGTCTCTGGCCCTCCAAGAGGGGCGTGAATACCTGTCAGACCGTTATGACATTCGCAACCCCGAATACACTTATGGGTGGCTGGTGCCACACGTCGCGCTTTTTTCATGAAAAAACCGGCCAAGTGCGAGTCGGACTTGCGCACCAAGGTTTCCGAACTACAAAAAAAAACATTGAAAAAAATATTTCTTGTATGGGAACCCCACTTAATTTTTACTTTTTCTATTTTTGTTATATATTTATTGTTATATCCACTATAATAACACATATTCTGTGAAAATTTCAACCGCCTACCTATTACGGTTCCAAAGATACAGCAGTAGGACAGACAGACAGACAGACGGCGTAGGCTTAGTAATAGGCTTCCGTACGTATATACGGAACCTTAAAAAGTGACGCTTACTCCAACCCAGCACACAACTCACTATCGCATCAGCGCTCTTCATAAACTTGTAAATTTTCGCGTTGCCCGACGATTGAACCGAAAGATTACAACTGCTAAATTCTTGCGAAAATTAAACTACTCAGCATACGAACTTGTCAGCCTCGATAGCTCAGTGGTGCAGACAGTCGACTGTCGCTATTGATTGTTAAGCAACGCTGGGCCGGTCAGTACTTGGATGGGTCACGGATGTTGTAGGTGATGTAGCCAACCGTGTCAGTTTCCATAAAAAAAAGAATTATACAACAGGAGACATCAGCAGACGAGCATGCGTGAAGACAAAGATTATGAGTGTGGAAAAGTCGCCGTCTTTATGGAGACAATTCTGTTGTAGAGTGTCGTCTCTGTCGCACAGAGACGTGCGAGTTAGTGCGAGAGGGACGGCGCTCTACAACCGCATTGTCTCTTTCTAAAGCTCGACACGCATTATTTTCTGCGGGGAACTGTACTTAGCTGTTCCGGCGACTTCGCTTGGTGGCAGAAATACTTTTTTTAGTAAACATAATTGCATTACATTTTGCGCTCACGAGTAATAAATTTAGATGTTTTTATTATTATGTTTTATTTACATTTTAGAATTAAACGAAGCTAAATTGTTAATACATAAATACATTTAATATTACTGGCGTGATGCTCGTGAACGGGTGCTGTTTGTGGAGACTGGCCTGCTCCAATTGGCTCCAACATTTTATATAAATCGTTTACGCTTATAGGAAAAATGTTGTATTTGTGATAATTTTTTAGAAATGGTGATGACTCGTACTGTGTAGGCAGTGGCAAAATTTTTTGTAAATGTAGACTAAGTGGACGTAAAAAAAAAGTATCCAGTGAAGTTTCTGCCAGATCTTCTTCGCTGTGATTTTCGAACTGGCAAAATGCTAAATGTTAAATGTTAAAATATGACGAATCCGTCGGGGATTTTATTTTTAATTTAACTTTTATCTGCGACAAATAAACCAATCACATTCGTCATTTCCCATTTTCCAACCCGGTTTATTAGCGGAATGCTTGCACACGAGAGTCAATATTAATTTCATTTATAGCCGTGTTATTGCACCGACCACGGAAAGGGCGCATTAGTCCAAAGCTTAATAGCTTTATAGTATAGTAAGTATTTCATATATAGCGTATAGTCACATTCTATAACTGCGTAGGTAAGTATAGCCAAGGCATTGGAAATTAAATAACTAGAATAGGCAAGAATAATTGAAATGTGTTATTTGTATAATTAAAATTTTATTAATTTCTTGAGTGAGCCGTTTTTGGCTAATTTGGCCTTGATTTTTAATTTGCTTTTCTTATATTATTTATAATTTAACGATAATTAAATTTAGTATTGTAAATGGAATACATAGTATAATGTGTTTATTGCAATTAAATAAAATATGGACAAAAGGTAACACAACATTAAACTAACAATCTTAAACTATCTTAAAAATGTAAATCTAAACCTAAAAAATTGTTTTGTTTAAAATTTATTAAGATTTGTTTTTTTTTTTTCAAATAATGCTGCTTTAGTGTCTAGAAAATTTAATTCCCTATACAATGACGTAAATTTTATTCCAAAATAATTATCCAGTATGGAGCTAGCTCGACATAAGAAATTAAAACAAAGTCAAATTCAGAAAAAAATTTCACCATGAAAAATTACTCTAAATTTAAAAAGCCTGCTTCAGGGTTTTAGTACATATTTAGTTTGACTAGTTTAAAAAAAAATCACATAAATTTTTGTTTGAAATTTTAATAAATATAACAATTTTCGTTTATGTCCTATAGAATCCTCTAAGTTGGTTTTGATGTATGCACACACATGCCTGTGGCCGTGGTACCGTACCGTGTGGGGCCGGTACTTAAAAAGAATAGCCCCACTGCATTTCTCCCCGTGCATGTCGGAAGAGGCGACTAAGGGATAAGGACAAGATACTGCGCTAAAGCTAGATAGGCTAGCCACTTCTCACCTTGGCGCAGTCCTTCCACCTAGTCATGCAGCAGGTGGGTTCTTCGTGCCTTACTTGCTGCTTGATAGTTGTCTTGTCCGTATACTGTGCTAAACGTGGTGGTCGGTATTGTGTTGTAATTTGCCAGAGTCCTTATAGCACAACACCGATTACTCTGCTTACCCTGATTGTCGGGATACAGCGTGTGTTATGTATGTATGTATGTATGTCTGTGGTACTTGTTGAAATGAAATGAAATGAAATGTTTATTTATTTTTCATAAAATTTATTCTGTCACTCAGGTATCTTCTGTCTTCTTCAAATGGTGTGCATGACCGTTCGACCGTTGGAGGCTGACCGTGGTTCGGATTCCACGTAAAACTGTAGGTCCATTCCCTTCTTACCTTACTAGGTGGTAGGGTTCATCCCGCCCGGGTTGGTACCACCGCACTGAATGAAACGTCGCTCGAAACGGCTATATAAATAGTTTGTGTTTTCCGTCCAGTTCAGTGTAGCCGGCACGATCGAAGGGAAGCACTGACGTGGCACCAAGTTCGCCCGGTGTTATGGGCCGACATCACGGATGTAGTAGGTGATGTAGCCAATCGTGTCAGTTTGCATAAAAAAAATGCCCACCAAATGTTATCAACGAGGTACAATGTTCACGATATATGAAAATGCCGCTTCCGGGTATATATTCCCATGAGCGTAGTATAACAGGCGAGCGCCTAGTCGCCAGTCGCTACACAACACTGATTTTATAATAGTTAATGTGGATTTCGGCTCGCCCGGTGTTACCATAACTACTTTGAGCGACAGTAAGCTTAGTTTAAAAGCACCACATCACAATATCAACCCAGATACTTGACTGAACCCTATGTTCTTTGTTTTGTATTTTATTATCTTTTTAATGGGTACATCTTGACCTAATATTTTTAATTTTTTGCTTAGATATAGTATGTTATATTTAACATAGTGATAACTTAGGGCCAATTGCGCCAACACGAATTTAACGATATAAATCAGTTTAACTCGTTAAGCTAGTACCCGTTGACTGTGGGAACTGCGTTTAAATCCATAACTCGCTACTTAACTCTAAATTCGTGTTGGCGCAATTGGGCCTTAGTATGTAAGTTATATTTAAAAATAGCTCTGTAAGGTTTCTTACCCGGTTCTTCCTTAAAGATTGCACTGCTGAACGGGACATGACAAAAAAAATTATGACGAACCGTACTGAATATGCATGCATATGTCTCAATGAGATATTGTTATTGCTGTGTGTTTTTTATGGAGAAATAAATATCTGAATCTGAATGTGATACACGTACGAAAGGTTTAAGGTTTAATAGCAGGTGTGAACTAAGGGTTTCCGAAATACCTCTTTAGTATGTGGGTTTTTATGAGAAATATTGGATGTTGTTAAACTGTAGTTGGGGATAAATTTGGGTCACAAATGGTACTAGTACCAATCTGTGTTATACTCAGTTGCAACACAAATATGATAAAATCTACAAAAACAAATTCACCCCTACTCCCATACCATTAATAAATCTAATTTCAAGAGTTATACTTACCTCATAAATTTTACCGATAGACTTTCAAAATTAATTTGTTTTTATAGAAACTATCACGGTTGCCTACATCACCAACAACATCCGTGATATCAGCCCATAACACCGGTTGAACTAGGTGCCATATCAGTGCTTCTCAAAATACTTACAATACAAAATAGCCAAGCATGCCTTAGCCCTTTCTCCGCTTAAGTGCAAATAGTTGTAAGGTGTAACCGGGCCCAATAGCTAATGTTCAGGTGGGGTTTTGAAGTCGCTTAAAGCGGAGGTTAAGTCTGAGTTATGAGACCAATTAGTCAACATAATGCCGTGTTTACATGATTGGACTTCAGCGGGTCAATTCGCTACCGGCAGCCAAATCGTATACAGATCCCTCAAAACTTAAATGCCGCTCGACCTACCTGCGCTGTCAACGAATTTTAGGTCATCACTCGTAGATCATAGGGTAGATAATTGCTTCATTGCACATGCGCGAACCCAAGATGCGAGCGACATTAAAGTCTACCCTATGTTCTACGAATTATGACCTAAAATTCGTTGACTGCGCAGCTAGGTCGAGCAGCATTAAAGGTTTGAGTGATTTTTTTTTATTTCAAAGCTCACTGATTCTTCATACGAAACTCTTTTGATACGTAACTTTTTTTGTAATGTCATAAAATTTCGGATAAATGAAAGAAAAACCAAAAAATATAAATTTGTGGAAAAGATTATTACCTACTTATTGTTAAAGAAAATCCACAAAATTATAGCGGTTAGTTAATTATTCTCAACTTAACTTTAAATAATATATAATATACATACTAAAGTAAATTATATAGCTGTTTAGCTGAATTAAAAGAATAGCCCCACTGCATCTCTCCCCGTGTATGTCTTAAAATGCGACTAAGGGAAATGGACTCCCTTCTTATATTACTAGGTGGTAGGGTTTAACCCGCCCGGGCTGGTACCACCGCACTGAATGAAAGGTCGGTCGAAACGGCTATGTGGATGGTTTGTGTTTTTCGTCCAGTTCAGTGTAGCCGGCACGACCGAAGGGAAGCACTGACGTGGCACCAAGTTCACCTGGTGTTATGGGCTGACATCACGGATGTTGTAGGTGATGTAGCCAACCGTGTCAGTTTCCATAAAAAAAAAAAAAAAAAAAGCTGTAGCTATGGATGGTTGGCATGAATATATGTACTTTTACACAGGTCAGTGTCAGCAGTAACGTATGGTAATACTGGAATGGTGATGTGTACGTGAAATTGCGCAACTTTTTATTTATAACAAATTCTTTTTCTATTCTTCATACATTTGGAGGTTAGCCCTAGCATTCAAATCTAAGGAGAACAGAAAAAAAACCTTGGAAAAGTAGTGAAATAAATTAACTCGAAATACGTGGGTACTGGATTCTCGATGTATCCGCTACTGAGTTCGCCTCGTGGGGACATTGCATTGTGGGGGCGGGTGTTTTTTTTTTTTGTTAATTTAGATTAAATCTTTCGTAAATATGTTTTTTTTAGTTGGTCGATTTGTTTGTCTTGAATGAGTTAATTGCTGTTTTTATTTAAAAAAAAACATTGACCTGAAACGTCGAACCACATAGCTCGGAGAACGACAGTGAATAAGCCTTATATCAACCAGGGTATGAAAAAACAATTAATACTCAATGTTACCTCATCACCCGTGTCGGTCCACTAATGGGCATAGCCCTCTCCCAAGGCACGCCACCACGCGCGCTCTGGCGACAGATGTGACCAGCCCCCTGCCACTTCAGCTTGCTCATTTTTTTAGCAATGTCGACTAGCTTAGTTCTTCGTCGTACCTATTTCGTCATTACGGATTTTACCGACCAAAAGAAACCTAAAAAAGTTTATGACAACTAAACAAGTGCGAGTCGAACTCGCGCACCAAGCGTTCCGTATCGCCATGTCATGGTCAGCGCCACTCGTGTCATCTATGGATTAGTTAAAATGCTTCATACTGTTTTCGGTAGATGGCGCGCATACACTTTTTAGTTTCTTGTATGGGGACCCCCGTGAATTTTTTACTTTTTCTTATTTTTATTATTTGTTGTATATGGTAACACATATTCTGTGAAAATTTAAACGGGCTACCTATCACGATTCAAGAGATACAGCCCTCGGACAGACAGACAGACGCACAGACAGACATGCAGACAGACGGACAGAGAGACAGACAGACAGACGGACAAACAGACAGACAGACGGCGTAGACTTAGCAATAGGGTCCGGTACGACGGTACGGAACCATAAAAAACATTAATTAATTTGAAAGACTTATAAATAGGCAGTTAATAAAGGTAAAAATGTACAATTTATTTAATAAACTGAATATCCTTTCCTTCTTCCAATTTAAATTAACCAACCAAATCTCTCTGGCGAGTTCAAAGGGCGCTTACACAGAAACGAACCTGTTTAGTTCCGCTACCGACCGCTACGCCGCGCGGAGCTGCGGTGCGTCGGATTTTTAATCAAGCTAGGCCTCGGGCGCCGCCGCCCGGCTACAATTTGCAACTCAAAAGGTTAAAACGAAGAAAAAACAATGACAATAAAAGCCCTTTTTCGTTTGTCGGAAGATTGAATGTGGAGTTTTTGAGAGGAAGATATACAAGTAGAAGTGAATGGTAGAGAGCAAAATAAAAATAAAATCAAAGTCGATCGATCTACTTCATTTCGAATGCTCCTAAAAAAATTGATTGTCTGTAAAGTCGGTTTACGGACGATAGTTTTACGTGATAACGTCATAAAGTCGTCAAGCCGACGCTTGGGCCGATTGTGCCTCTCTATCGCTTGTTACGCGCTCTCGCTTGCACACACAGGCTCAGAGGGAACGTGACACTTTTTCGTGCGCGCAGCCGGTGTTCATCAATTTATAAGACGTGACGTTATCACGTCAAAAATAATTAAGTCTCCTAATTCGCCCAGCAAGCGTGGTGATAATATGTGGCTTTCAATTTAATCGGTCGTCTGAAATTAAACCCAGATATTTTATAGTTTTTACTCTCTCGAGGGTTTCGCAATCGTTTGAATGAATCTTGAGTCAGATGAATATAATTCCTCGTTGTGAGCCTAAGTAGCTTGTACCGTGTGGGGCCGGTACTTTAAAAGAATAGCCCCACTGCATCTCTCCCCGTGTATGTCGTAAAAGGCGACTAAGGGATATGACTCCCTTCTTATATTACTAGGTGGTAGGGTTTAACCCGCCCGGGTTGGTACCACCGCACTGAATGAAAGGTCGGTCGAAACGGCTATGTAAATAGTTTGTGTTTTCCGTCCAGTTCAGTGTAGCCGGCACGACCGAGGGGAGGCACTGACGTGGCACCAAGTTCACCCGGTGTTATGGGCTGACATCATGGATGTTGTAGGTGATGTAAGCCAACCGTGTCAGTTTCCATAAAAAAAAAAAAAAAAAAAACAAGCTCAGTGGTACGGTCGGTCGATTGTTGTTAAGCAACGCAGAGCGCGGTTAGTACTTGGATGGGTGACCGCTCGACTGTTGGAGGCTGACCGTGGTTCGGATTCCACGTAAAACTGTAGGTCCCTTACCTTGTTACCTTATTAGGTGGTAGGGTTTATCCCAGCCGGGTTGATACCACCGCACTGAGCGAAACGTCGTCGGTCGAAACGGCTATGTAAATAGTTCGTGTTTTCCGCCCAGTTCAGTGTAGCCGACATGAAATGAAGGGAAGCACTGACATGGCACCGGTCACCCGGTGTTATGGGCTGACATTACGGATGTTGTAGGTGATGTAGCCAGGCGGTGTTAGTATCCATAGAAAAAAAAGACACAATAAAGCAAGTAGATACTTCTTAAACTGTATTTCCTTCATTTGCCGCCACTCTCCCTCCATTCCATATTCAAATGGCGTCGCTTGTAGATCCAGTGAATGACATTACCGGGCGATTGAGCAACTTAATTGGTTCAGCGGAAAAATATATTGGCGTTTATTCGACAAAAGCTTTCGTTTACCTGCGAGCGGACCAAAACCTACTAGCGCGTAACGCCGAACAATTCTCAATTTAGAACTGGCTAAGCCTGGCTGGCACAAGCTAGACACAGTTACAAGTCTGATTTTGTCACTAATTCACAAAAAAAAAAACGGCCATGTGCGAGTCGAACTCGCGCACCGAGTGTTCCGTATCGCCATGTCATGGTCAGCGCCACTCGCGCCATCTATGGCGTGCTTTATGAAATGCTTCATATTAGTTAAAATAATCATGATTAGTTAAAATGCTTCATACTCTTTTCGGTAGATGGCACGCACACGCATACACTTTTTAGTTTCTTCTATGTGGACCCCCGTGAATTTTTTACTTTTTGTTATTTTGATTATTTGTTGTTATATCGGCCATAATAAATAACACATATTCGGTGAAAATTTCAACGGGCTACCTATTTTTTATTTATTTTTTTTTTTATGGAAACTGACACGGTTGGCTGCATCACCTACAACATCCGTGATGTCAGCCCATAACACCGGATGAACTTGGTGCCACGTCAGTGCTTCCCTTCGGTCGTGCCGGCTACACTGAACTGGACGAAAAACACAAACCATCCACATAGCCGTTTCGACCGACCTTTCATTCAGTGCGGTGGTACCAACCCGGGCGGGTTAAACCCTACCACCTAGTAATATAAGAAGGGAGTCATATCCCTTAGTCGCCTTTTACGACATGCACGGGGAGAGATGCAGTGGGGCTATTCTTTTAAAGTACCGGCCCCACACGGTACAAATTACAAAACCTATTACGGTTTAAGAGATACAGCCCTCAGACAGACAGACAGACGGCGTAGGCTTAGTAATAGGATCCCGTACGGCGGATACGGAACCCTAAAAAAACATACATCATCGCAATGTTTGATGGCAAAAGCATGATTTTCATCCCCCCATTTTAGCACATCAAGAAGAATGCGGGGATGGAAACTCGCCTGTAGTCAATATTTATTTATGTACCTATGTATATATTCTTTATTGAACACCAAATGTATACAAATTAGGCGCAATAGTCGAGCTTAATGCCGCGATGCATTATATTCTAACTAACCTCTAAAGCACAGACGTATAGTTGGGTCATTGAGCCTGTTTTATCGGTACTACTATGGCCGCTGCTCTGACGAACTTGCTTCCCTTGTCCCTCCTCCTCCTGTTCGCCTTCGCCAAACCCGCCATACTCTCGCGGAACACCCGTTTGTAGTCGACAGAAGAGTTCTTCGAACTGCACGATTCTCTAAATCGTTCTTGTGCCGCACTGCAAAGGTGTGGAACGGGCTCCCAGGAAATTTCTTCCCCCACTCCTACAATCCACAGATCTTCAAATCGCGGGTTAATAGCCTTTCCCCAGCAACATTAGTCCACCTCCAAGCCGGACTGGCACCTCCTCGGGGGTGAAATTGGCTGCGCCTGAGGTTGCGACCTCGGACAGAGCCACCCAGATCGGTAGCAATAAAAAAAAAATAAAAAAAAAAAC
Organism: Nematopogon swammerdamellus; assembly: GCA_946902875.1. Lineage (NCBI taxonomy): Eukaryota > Metazoa > Arthropoda > Insecta > Lepidoptera > Adelidae > Nematopogon > Nematopogon swammerdamellus. The sequence continues at coordinate 14,352,324 of OX336359.1, forward strand.
CATTGGGATGTGGGAGAAGTACATGCAGGCCAACAAGAATAGTTTGTGGGACTGTAAAGAAATATGTATGATGGATAATAAACTAAAAACGAATATTACATACATACTTTTAATACGCATATGTATGTATATAACAGACCAAATTTTTCATAGTTATTAGGCATGTTATTAGTTATTAGGTATAACTGTTATGTATAGTGTAAGTTGCAAACCTACCTACTTATGAAAAATAAATAAACATTTCATTTCAAGGATGAAGAAATAGCATTTTGAACTAAGTACGTAAGTTACTTATGTAAGTTTCTTATATACACGGTAACAAAAATGGTAGTCTAGGCAGAATATATACGATTTTATTAATATTCTCCAAAATTTAAATTTTTCGAAATAATATAAAAATCTATTATTTACATGCTTTCGCGATCCCTACTTCCACACATACTTGCACGAAATGCGGATGGCCGCGCCATCTATCATCCAGTAGCAGAGATACTAGTTGATCTTACACAACTAGATGGCACCACATGGTACTGTTCAGAAAACACGCTCGAGAATTCCTGCTGAAATAATAAAATTGTTCAGCCAACAACGACAAATGATTTCTACTTAAATAGTCTACTATAATTATAACTAACCAGCAATATATTATGTAGCGTTTTTAAGTAATGTTCAATATCATAAGTGCATAAACGTTACTATTAGGTGGGTAGAGATTTATGAAAAGGAACCATGTGACATTAGCATACTTCGCTATAAATGAGCTTCAAAGTTCACGTTGAATACATTTTTATTCTTTTGAGCAGAAGTTATAATTTTTATATAGTTAATTGATGACTATTAATGTTCATCTATTTAAACTCAAAAAGCAAAATGTTGTATTATGTAGGCACTGTAATTTTGAAAAGTGCAGATGGTTCCATTCTATTTTTTTATCAAATTCTATAGAGAAGAATGAAATATTGATAAGCATTATAAACCCAAGTAAATGGTTCCATTTGATTATTCACAAATGTATAAAATAAGGAACAATTTTATTTTAATTGTGGAACCAAGTACCTACTTGGTACATACCAGCAATATTTAAAAATAAAACAGAGCCAAGTACTTGGTTCTATTTGCTGGACCTTTTTCTTGCTTTTTCATACATATAGACATTTGTGCATAAAAGAACCTTTGCTCTCGCTGGGTTTGTAGTGGAAAGACAACATGGTTCTTTAATGCAAAACATTTTTTAGCACTTTATTTAGCCCCTCTTGTATTTAACTCATTTTGAAAAAAAATTTCACATGGTTCCTTTTCGCTTAACTCTTCGGTTCCTTTTAGCTGATACCACTGCACTGAATGAAATGTCGGTTGAAACGGCTATGTAAATAGTTCGTGTAGTTCAGTGTAGCCGGCAAGACCGAAGGGAAGCATTGACATGGCACCTAGTTCACTCGGTCTTATGGGCTGACATCACGGATGTAGTAGGTGATGTAGCCAACCGGGTCAGTTTCCATAAAAAAAAATCTTGATGTATTTATAGGTAAGTTTTTTTTTTATATCGAGTGTGGACTGTGCATGCCCAACATTCAGTCGAATGAAGAGAGTCAGACATAGTCAATAACACCTCTCCTCGCGAAACTATGCTCAGTTAGGTCACAGAATAGAAAAGAGTACTCCGTAGTTAGGTGCCATGCCAGCAAATTTGCGGACTGTTGCTAGGCTGTCTAGCCTGTTAATACGACGTTTGAAGATACCAACGGAAGACAGTTCCATGCCGTGCGAAAACGAAAACAATTTGAGAAATGATGGGTTCTCAAAAATCAGGTGGTCTCAAAAGTGGGTTCCCTTGCTCCTTACTAGGTGTGGTGTGGTAGGCAATGACATTCTAATTTAATTCGTTGGTGGTAGGTTCAAATTATAACCGACTGGTTTGGTACCACCATACTGCATGTAAGATGGCCGCATAGCAGCCTCGGCTGTGTTCTCCTCTAGTCCAGTATAGCCAGCAATCCTGGGAAGTCTTCGGTATGGCACCTACCTTCTCGGAGCATGCATGCGCTTTGGACCCTCCAAAAAAAAAAAGTCTAATATCAACAAAAAAAGGGTACTGAATGTATGTATGTAGTTTAGGTATTTTAGGTAGGTAAGTTAACCTACTTAAAATGCCTACATAGGTACCTACCTACTTACCTACTGACAAAATAGATACCTACGCAGCAAGCAGATTGCGGTAGAGGAGGGTTCGGCGAGTACTTAACTGTCTACAAACAAAGTTAATGCGAAGCCAGTTGAATTGAAACCCAGTTAATATTAATTTTCTGCCCAACAACTTGCCGCGTGCCCTTTTGAGAGTTTAATGCTTTATCCGTAAGTTTTAATAATTATTAATTTTTTATTTTTTTTTACTTAGGTAGGTACCTACTATTTATTAACCAGATTTATATAAGATTCTCTCTAAGATAAGATACGCTCTCTCCCCGTGTATGTACCGTGTGGGGCCGGTACTTTAAAAGATTAGCCCCACTGCATCTCTCCCCGTGTATGTCGTAAAAGGCGACTAAGGGATATGACTCGCTTCTTATATTACTAGGTGGTAAGTAGGGTTTACCGGGCGGGGTTGTTACCACCGCACTGAATGAAACGTCCGTCGAATTGGCTATGTAAATAGTTCGTGTTTTCTGTCCAGTTCAGTGTAGCCGACATGAAATAAAGGGAAGCACTGACATGGCGCCTAGTTAACCCGGTGTTACGGCAGGCCTCACGCATACTCTATGTACTTGCGCGCGCTATCTACCTACCGCCCGACGGGCCGCCGGCGGTCTATTTCAGTGGAAATTCGTCAGCCGCGCGAAGTATACATAGACGCTCGCCCACGCAACTGCGCGCAGCTGCAAAGCAATAACCACTTTACACTCGATCGTTAAGGTGCATTTTCGCACACAGCGATTGGCGACGTGAAGCAGTAGGCTATTAAAGCCCGAAGGTAGGAACATTTTCTATTGAGTGATTTATCTGTTACGAAGTAACTATTAAGTAATCTGTGGTTACGGGCTGACATCACGGATGTTGTAGGTGATGTAGCCAACCGTGTCAGTTTCCATAAAAAAAACATACCTGCATACATAACGTGCCGTGCGACTTGTGGATGACCTTGCGGTGTCCCGCGACTTAGAACCGCTTCAACTCCGTAGGGACGTCGTCGGCTCCCTAAGTGTGTTCTATCGGCTGTTTCACGGGCAGTGTTCGGAGGAGCTGTTTAACGCGATTCCGTCGTCCCCATTCCACCTCCGGACTACGCGTACTGGGCAGGGGATGCCCCACTATACAATCGGCCAACCGATTCTGTAGGTCTTTTATTCACAGAACCGGGAAATTGTGGAACGCACTCCCTGCTCATATACATATTTCCTCCCAAGTACAGCCTGGGGTTTTTGAAAAGGGGCGTGAAAAGGCTCCTGTCAGGCCGGCATGGCATTCGCAATCCCCGTGCATCACAGAATGTCCATGGGCATCGTAAGTCACCTACTCGTAAGTGAAACGATGCCAAATGTCGCGCTTTCTATAAAAAAAAAGCCTCAGTTGCACTCCGGGAGTGCCGGCAGAAGTGAAAAACTTTTTGTATTTCCGAAAATAATTCTTAGGTGGTTACAAAAAAAACTAAACACCCTAAAAAAAAAAATTATGAAAAATAAAAATTTATTAAATTTAGTAGAACGGACAGACATGCATTTGTTACGGAACCCTACATTCATTTTGCAGAACTTAGTAGAATGGACAGACATAAACGTGTTACGGAACCCTACTTTTATTATAAAATAACCGTCGGAGACCTTGGTTGAAAATAGTAAAATTTAGTAGAACGGACAGAAATGCATTTGTTACGGAACCCTACATTCATTTTGAAATAAATGTTAAATTTAGTAGAACGAACAGACATGCATGTGTTACGGAACCCTACATTCATTTTGCAGAACTTAGTAGAATGGACAGACATAAACGTGTTACGGAACCCTGCTTTTATTATTATAAAATAACCGTCGGACCTTGATTGAAAATTGTAAAATTTAGTAGAACGGACAGACATGCATTTGTTCCGGAACCCTACATTCATTTTGAATTGATTATCGACCAAAGTAATATCGGATTTCCACTGTCACTGAGAGACGAACCGAATTGATCCCGAGCCATCGTAACTTAACCCTTAATGCAATGACTTAAGGTTGCATTTTAAATAATACAAATAAATGTCGCTTTTCGAGATCTGTCGCGAGTCTAAAATTTTTTCCCCACCTAAAAAAGTGCCAAGCGCCGCTAAAGAAGTTTTCACTTCAAAAACTGACCACTGAGAGAACAATGCTAATGTGTAGAAAATGTTACACCGAGGAGGTCAAGTAATAATTGTAAATATTCTTACAACTACGAAAATATCTCTTAGACAACCAGCGCAGCATTCATTCCGCGAATGGGGTCTAGAACTCCGTGACCGTTTAGTTTGATATTTGATTGCGTTAGTTGGGTTTAATCAATGTTCCAAATTTGAGTTTATATATCTATGTACTTAAGCTGCTTAGAGACAGCATTAGGTAAATAGCTTTAGCTACACAACCTCGTCTGTATGTACGGCTGTCTGGTTAGATTCGTATAAGGTGAAATATTGCGTAGTTACCTACCTAGTTACTGCAACGTTTTGTTAGTTGATAAATTTAATTATTTTGTCTTAAATTTGTAGCAATTAATTTGTGATCATGATCTGGTAGTAAATTTCTCCACTTATTTTGAACATGTTTTCACGAAAACCAAGGAAACTATTTAATTTTTTACAACAGGAATTAGCGAACATGATAAATTACTTTTTCCAAATTAAGCGAGTTGATACATGCTGATCCGTTGTGCGTCACACGACTAAAGATTGTGTGTTTATAAAACTCTTAAAACTAGAAACTCTATATTTATTAATTGCAATCTTGCCTTTTCCACCTCCGCACAACGCGCACTGGGCAGGGATGGCATCCCTATACGCTGGACTTATCGCAGATCTTTCCTCCACAGAACTGGTAAACTCTGGAACGCTCCCCCTACCCACATATTTTGTGTATATGGATGCAATCCCTGCCCAGTACGCGTTGTGCGGTGGTGGAAAGGGGACGGCGGGATCGCGTTAAACAGCTCCTCCGAGCACTCCCCATGGAATAAGCGATAGAACACACTTAGGGCGCCGACATCCCTACGGAGTTGCAGTGGTTCTAGATCGCGGGACACGTCGGGGTCACCCACTAGTCGCACGGATCGACGCTGGATCGAGTCCAAAGGTGCAAGCTGGTATTTGGCAGAGCCATCCCACAGGTGCGAGCAGTACTCCAAGCAGGACCTGATCTGCGATTTATATAAAAACAGCTTTTGGTCCGGCGCGGCGTGAAGTACCGTCGCACGTTATTGAGTACGCCCAGCTTTTTAGAAGCCAGCTTGGCCTTGCCCTCGATATGGCGCGGGAAGTTTAGCTCGTGCGACAGTTCGACTCCGAGGACCCCGAGGTGGTCGCTTAGTTTAAGCGACGTGCCTTGGAAGGAAGGAGCCGGTGTGAACGCCGCTCTCTTCGTACTGAACGCGCAAACTTGTATGTAAGTATGAAAAAAAAACTAATGAGAAATGCAATCTTTTACGGATATTTGTTTCTTTACTGATTTATTTGAAGATTATTCTCAGAAGTAGCAAAAGTGTTCGCAAATACATCCGACAATAGCGAACCGGCCACAATAGTGCAAGCCCGATTGTTTCGCTGTGGGGTAGGCAGTGAGGGCGAGGGGTTGCAGTATGCGTGTGGGTTTAATCCTTTTTGTGTAATTGCCGTGCCAGCTACTGCGCTTGCCTTTTTACGAATTGGAAAGCCCGCGGATAGAGTAAGTACTATAGGGGGTGTTTTTGGGGAATTTCAGAATTATATTCTGAATATAATTCTGAATATTTTCAATATTCTGAATATTTTGGAGCGAAGTTCCTTATTGCACTTTAAACTCCAGACACTTGGCAAATGAGAGCTAGGCCGAAAAACAGTGTAAGACTTCGACCATCTTTTTTTTATTTTCTGGAAACTAACACGGTTGGCTACATCACCTACGACATCCGTGATGTCAGCTCATAACACCGGATGAACTAGGTGCCAAGCCAGTGCTTCCCTTCATTTCATGTCGGCTACATTGAATTGGACGAAAAACACGAACTATTTATTACATAGCCGTTTCGACCGATGTTTCATTCAGTGCGGTAGTACCAACCCGGGCGGGTTAAACCCTACCACCTAGTAATATAAGAAGGGAGTCGCCTTTTACGACATACACGGGGAGAGATACAGTGGGGCTATTCTTTTAAATTACCGGCCCCACACGGTACGTGTGTGTGTGTGTGTGTTTACAAGCTATGTATAGGTATATTATTTATATATATATATATATAGACGTCATTTATAGTTTTTATTTTTCATTTAATTCTCAACCGTTGTTAATTTATTTCATTGTGACTTTTATTTCATAAATAATATATAGCGAAAGAAATTTGGTTCAAACCGGGTGTCCCAGCCTGTACCAGAGCGACAGCCTGCACCAGAGCAACAGCCTGTACTAGACCGAAAGCCTGTGCCAGATCAGCCTGTATCAGACCAACAGCCTGTGCCAGAGCAACAGCCTGTACCAGACCAACAGCCTGTGCCGGACCAACAGCCTGTGCCAGACCAACAGCCTGCACCAGAGCAACATCTTGTACCAGAGCAACAGCTTGTACCAGACCAACAGCCTGTGCCAGACCAACAGCCCGTACCAGACCAACAGCCTCTAACAGAGTAACAGCCTGTACCAAAGGGAGTGAAAGTATTTGACCAACAGAGCCAGCTAATTGGTCCTCTAATCCTTTCTTGTGTGTCGTCGACAGGACAATGTTATTGCATTATCTTTGTACCTGGAATTTTTGTGCCTGTGACAATGTTTAAAATCACGGCATTAAGATTAATAAGCCGAGATGCGGACGACTTTTTGCTACATAGTTGGAAAGTTTACTTTCTTTGTTAAATAAAAACTGCAAACATATTAGTATGTGTTGAAAAATTACTTATCGGTATGTGGTTATGCGTACATACATACATACCACACGCTGTATCACGATAATCAGATTAATCAGAAGAATAAGAAGCAGATTAATCGGTGTTGTGCTGCTCTGGTAAATTATAGCACAACACCGACCGGCACGTTTTGCAATTAATGATTTGAAATTATAAATTAAATTATTATAATCTCCTTTATTTCACATTATTATGAATTTTTAAAATAAATTATTAAGTATTGAACATTAGGTATAATTTATATTTTTTATTAAAGACAATTTTATTATTTTGTTTTTGTAAGTGTAGACAATTTTAATTTTAATTTTTATGTACGTACGAGTAATTAATTTAATTTATTTTAATATTTTTAATTTATTGTTTACTGAATGCTGTATTTGAATTTGTTGTGCGTGCGATGGGACAAGTGCCTCAATAAATAAACGATTTGATTTGATTTGATTTGGGCAAGATAGCTATCAAGCAGCAAGTAAGGCACGAAGACGCACCCGCTGCATGCATGACTCGGTTTAAGGACCGTGCCAAGGTGAGAGGTGGCTCAGTACTTGGATGGGTGACCGCTCGACCGTTGGAGGCTGATCGTGGTTCGAATTCGACGTTAAACTGTAGGTCCCTTCCCTTCTTACCTCACTAGGTGGTAGGGTTTATCCCGACCGGGTTGGTACCATCGCACTGAATGAGAGGTCGGTTGAAACGGCTATGTAAATAGTTTGTGTTTTCCGTCCAGTTCACTGTAGCCGGCACGACCGAAGGGAAGCACTGACATGGCACCTAGTTCACCAAGGTTTTATGGGCTAACATTACGGATGCAGTAGGTAATGTAGCCAACCGTGTCGGTTTCCATAAAAAAAATGCGTAGATGTTCCTGAATACTTCAGTGAAAAATCTATATGTAGTTATTAGGGAATGCAATCTCGTTCTCGCGATATCTCGATCTCGCGAGATCTCGTCCGTATTTTGCGAGATTGAATCTCGTACAAATTTCGTACGAGATCTCGCGAGATTACGAGATTGAGCGGCAGCATACCGCACGTGTTTTCAATTATTATTTTACTTACTATTTAATTTTGATTACCAAATAAATACTTGTTTAAATGTTAGTTACCTAATTTGAATAATGTTTTGTTAAAAAGTTTAATTCCAGTTTCTTAATTTCAATTATTATTTTAATTACTATCTACCTACTTAGTATAAGTAATGCTTACTACAAACAAAATAAAAATGATTGATGCTACATTGAATACATATTTTATTTCTCTCTTGAATTTTAATAATCAGTAAAGTTAATTACTAAAAATCAGAAACTAATTACAAAGAATATTGAGAACAGATCGATTAAACTTGCTTTTTAAAAATTCATGAGGCATTAACAGCTCCAAACTCAGAGCAATTCAGAGAAGTGGTGAGGTTTTTCAGGCTCTCAGTTGCCCTTAGGAATAACTGATGCCCTGAAAACAAACTATGGAACTCATTTTTTATGTAGCTAATCTAATAAAGAAGTTACTAAGGAACTGACATAGTCGGAATCTACTAAAGTACCATCACAACAGCAGAAAAAAACAATTACTTGCATGAGTTTTCAGTGAAATTACGCAATCTCGCGAGATCTCGTAAACTGCGAGATCTCGCGAGACTGACTTTCTGATCTCGCGAGATCTCGGCTGGGTCCAAAATCTCGCGAGATTGCATTCCCTAGTAGTTATCCATTTTTAGTCGAACATTGAATCGCGACGGGGCGGGGCGGGGGCGGCGTGGAAAATAGATTTTATTAGTATGACAAATACCCATTCTACCATCGTTCTACGCGCTACAGCTTGGGAATGCATCCACACAGTGTCGATATTCCCCCACTTAGGAAAAATCGGTCCTGTAAGTCCTTTATTTACAGGGTTGCCAACATGTGGAATGCACTCCCACCTGCATCCTTTCCTCTAATGTACAGTCTCGGGTCCTTCAAACATAATGTGAAGAGGTGCACCTAGCCGGCCGACATGGTATTCGAAGCCCCCGTAAATATTCGAATGCCCGTGGGCGCCGTCGGACTACACCTGTGCGTTAGTCTGGGGCGCGCCATTTGTCGTGCTCCCCATAAAAAAATACATATGGTACTATGTGGAAAATAAATAAATGACATCGGATGATTGAATAAATATGTTATTGTTTTCTATGTTATTTCTAAGCATGTACCTACTCGCTTTATTTGTCTTCATTAGATAAATTCAAAGCCGAAAATGATGAGAAAAATACGTCCCCACCAGGAATCGAACCTGGAACTCCGGCTTGAGCCGCCATCGCGTTACCAATACCGCCGGAGTTCCCGGTTCGAATACTGCTCGGGATGTATTTTTTTTTTTCTTCAAATTTCGGAATTTTGTTCTATCTAGTGAAAAATTGGTTGTCTGTAAAGTCGGCTTACGGACAATAGTTTTACGTGATGACGTGGAATAATCGTAGTACATAGAGCAAAGATCAGTAATTCTATTTCCAGTAGAAAGATTAATCATCTTGTCACTGGCCATCAATAAACTTCTGTTGTCTGATCTTGACAGTTTTACTTCTTAAGAAGTTTCCATGGTAACTTTGACTATACCGATTGTGCCTCTCTATCGCTTGTTACGCGCTCTCGCTTGCACACACAGGTTCAGATGGAACGTGACACGCTTTCGTGCGTGCAGCCGGTGCTCATCAATTTATAAGACGTGACGTCATCACGTCAAAAAAGATTGAATAAATGTTAATAATTACAAAAAAGTATTAAAAGAATAACAAGAAACATTAAAAACGTCAAGGATAAATATTTAACTGCACGATAACTAATTTAAAAACAGACTAGATAATCATCGGAAATCACAAATGCATACTAATTATATCTATACATTGGGTACAGAGTTATGTATGACATACGAGTATTAACTTCTACTGCTCGTCCATCCTTTAATTTAATTATGTTAAGAAATTGACAGGACAGACGTGGACAGGAAAACGGAGTGTGGAAAGACCACCCGCCAGGTGGGACCACGACATCAAGTACGTCGGCGGAATGCAGTGGTTCCGTACCGCTGAAGGCCGGGAGGACTGGAGGAAAATTGGAGAGGCGTATGTCCAGCAGTGGACGCTTACACGCTGACTGAAGAAATAATAGACCCACTGCAGCTCTCTTCGTGCATGTCGTAAAAGGCGACTAAGGGATAAGGACAAGGTGCCGTGCTAAACGGGGACAGGTTAGCCACCTATCGCCTTGGCGCGGTCCTTCCAGCGAGTCATGCACAGCAGCAGGTGGGTCTTCGTGCCTTACTTGCTGCTTGATAGTTATCTTGTCCTAATACATTGCTAAACGTGGAGGTCGCGGTGTTGTGCTGTGATTCACAAGTGTACAAGCAACACAACACCGATTACTCTGCTTATCCCGATTGTCGGGATACAGTGTGTGGTATTTTAAGAACCTATGTATTTTAAGATATCTATAACAGTACAATATGAAGAAAAATACATAAATGAACTTTATCACACGCTAGATACAATTAAACATTGTCAGTTTATGAGGCGAAATTTCAAAGTGAAATCATTATCAGAAAAGAAAAATCAATCAATAAAACATTTTTACGTATGAAAATTTAATACAGATATAGAGCAATAAAGAACAATGACATTATTATAAATGATTGCAGACGCACGAATGAACACATGGATGGAATAGCGTTACAGTTCAATAAATACGACCTCGATCCCAACAATTCTTTCTGAAAAAACGAACGACAACAGCTGAGAACTCGAAACATAAGACATTCCCGAACGTGCGGAGCGCGCGTCCAAAGTTGACGAAACTGTGTAGCTAGCCAGAGAAAATATTCTTAGAAAACGCACAAACACACACGCTGAAACACTCATAGATACACAACTTCACAATAACACAGCCCGTCTGGACGATGTTAAAAATGTAAATGTCAATAATGATTATACAGTTAATTGAATATTCGATATTCTAAGTGTTGACAAACAACATGTTGATGAAACTAAGGCAGCAAAAGAAATAAATTATGCAAAGGTTTGATAAGAAATTGAAGAAATCAACTATCAAATGACAGACAGGAGAGAACGGAAGGCGCGTACTAGATTTTTATAGAACACTCGCGCCTCAGAAGCTCGCGGCGGTTGCTAAGTTATTTACGGAAGAACAGAAATTAATTCTCACACAATTTTGAACCGTGATCGCGAGACATTGTGAAGAATTTTGACTGATCACGACTACAGCGGAGCAAAATGAATGGATGCCAGTAGAAAATAGAGTTGAAATTACATTAGTCGTGAAAAGTGTGGTGTTTAGCCCAATCTCTTTGGTTTAGCCACAGGGAATCTTACTATTTATGGTAATGCGTTGGTTGAGCTAATTCTGAAGCGCCGTGTGATAACTCCACCGGCGTGGACTATATTTAACTTCTCCAGGCTTCCTCCGCTGTGGGCAGCTTCATATTTATACCGGGCCCCCACGTGGCGTGGAGGAGATATAGGTACGTTTTATTGATAACTCATGCATGAATGATGGCTCGAGAGACAGACCACCGAGTGAGTAACGGCGACAGCAGCTGTTGCCAAGACCACAGCAGAGTCCAAATGACCCATATAGCTCAGTAAACATTGATGATTATGAATCTATTTTAAGATTAGATGTGAAAACAAACGTGGATGACGGAAGCGGACAGGCGGGAGAGGAAGGAGAGGATGCGAGAGGGGAGGTAACTGAAACCATGTGAGTGATACGGTAAAGAAAATAATGTAATTAAAAATAAATAAATAAATTCGTTTATTTATTTAAATACATTTTGGCGCGAGACCCAGTAAGATCCCAATATAATAATAAAAAAGAAATTATAATAGAAATTTTACAATAAATTACATTATAGTAGATGGCGTTTTGAGATGTCAGTTCAGGTATTCACTATGTATATCGTACAAAATGCGGCGTAACATACGTTCGAGCACGTAACTACACAACACAGGGCACAGCACAGATGGAGGCAGGGCGCTGCACCATCGCAACCACGACCAGTAGGGCGAGCAGAGCGCTTAGAAGCACTTGCGGTGGACAATGCCGGGGCCGGACTCGTCGTACTCCTCCTTGGAGATCCACATCTGCTGGAAGGTGGAGAGGGAGGCGAGGATGGAACCACCGATCCATACGGAGTACTTCCTTTCCGGGGGAGCGATGATCTTGATCTTGATGGTGGAGGGCGCGAGGGCGGTGATCTCCTTCTGCATCCTGTCGGCGATACCGGGGTACATGGTGGTGCCTCCGGACATGACGGTGTTGGCGTACAGGTCCTTGCGGATGTCCACGTCGCACTTCATGATGGAGTTGTACACGGTCTCGTGGATGCCGCACGATTCCATACCCAGGAAGGAAGGCTGGAATAGAGCCTCCGGGCAGCGGAAGCGCTCGTTGCCGATCGTGATGACCTGACCGTCGGGAAGCTCGTACGACTTCTCGAGAGAGGTGGAGGCGGCGGCGGTGGCCATCTCCTGCTCGAAGTCCAGGGCGACGTAGCACAGCTTTTCCTTGATGTCGCGCACGATTTCCCGCTCAGCGGTGGTCGTGAAGGAGTAACCGCGCTCGGTGAGGATCTTCATGAGGTAGTCGGTCAAGTCGCGGCCAGCCAAGTCCAGACGGAGGATGGCGTGGGGCAGGGCGTAACCTTCATAGATGGGCACCGTGTGGGACACACCGTCTCCGGAGTCCAGCACGATACCGGTGGTACGACCGGAGGCGTACAGGGAGAGCACGGCCTGGATGGCGACATACATGGCGGGCGAGTTGAAGGTCTCAAACATGATCTGTGTCATCTTTTCCCTGTTGGCCTTGGGGTTGAGGGGAGCCTCGGTGAGCAGGACGGGGTGCTCCTCGGGGGCGACGCGCAGCTCGTTGTAGAAGGTGTGGTGCCAGATCTTCTCCATGTCGTCCCAGTTGGTGATGATGCCGTGCTCGATGGGGTACTTCAGGGTGAGGATACCTCTCTTGCTCTGTGCTTCATCACCGACGTACGAGTCCTTCTGACCCATACCGACCATCACGCCCTGATGCCTGGGGCGACCGACGATGGACGGGAAGACGGCGCGGGGCGCGTCGTCTCCGGCGAACCCGGCCTTGCACATGCCGGAGCCATTGTCCACTACGAGGGCGGCTACGTCGTCGTCGCACATGTTGGCTGTGTGGGTGTGTCGGACGTGTTGACTCTACGACAGCGAGACTGCGAGTGCCCTGAACCCGGCCGGGGGGGGAGCTTATATAGGCGCTACGCGGCGGTGTGGGAGCGGCGCGCCATACAAGGCGCGGCGGGCCGGCGGGCACGCGCGTACGTCTCCGGCCGGCTACGCTAAGCCGCGGTGCATCGCTTCTGTCCTTATTCTCCGAGGCACCTGCATCTGTAGAGGGATGCAAAGGGACCGATCTAAGTGAGGCGAGGGAAAGGGATCTATTTCAAGAGCGCAAACGAGAGTTGCAACGCCGTAGAGAGAGCTGGAGAGCGGCGCGGAGGCGCGGCATCGTAACTCGCGGAGCAGACGCCCGCGCAGTATCGATGGGATTTATTGGAAAAATCTATGAATCAATCATAATATTTTTGTTCTAAATCAATAGTACGACTCGATAAGTATTACTTAGAAACAATCATGCATTTCAATGAACTGAAACGTCATGGAAAACTGCCACAAATTAGAGTTTTAAGATGAATATTTTGTGATCAACGATGAATCCACTGCTTGAGGTCTGCTCAAGACTATTGGAGTAATTTCGTGAATCTGCGAAGATTTTCTAAGTTTTGTTTGTGTACACGTGTAGCAAATAGATTGGTTGAAAATTTTCAAATTTTATGGCAAATAAAGAAATGTTAAGGAAATCATTCAAGAAAATTACGACCATGTCTTAAAAGCACGTGTACTAACAACGCTGAAATTGAAGAAATTTTATTCTGCAATAAGTCCGCCGGCATGGAACGGGCAGAAAAGTGTACACACTATGATACAATACCACGTGCAGAGCTAGCAGCTAGATGAAATGCCAAAAGAGTTTGTTGTCAATGTCTCTAGCTACCTACCTACGAGTATGCACTTGATGCTGTCTCGCTCGATTCATTCATTGATCGAGATCAATTGATTATCTGCAATGCACCTGGGACAGCGATCTTAGATTTCCCTAGAAGGAGGATCGTGAACACCGCCAACAGAATTTCAAGGATGCAGTTGGCCCGCCCATTTATGACGTCCTGGAATAATAGATGGAGAAGACGGATCACTAAAGGCCCTGTCAACCATAATCACCCGTACTGCTCTTTCAAGGCGCCGCTTTCGCTGGTTGGAGTACATAGGATGTAACAAAATCAATCAATTTTAGCGCAAGCGAAAATTAGGTTTTTATTTTTTTATTCCAAAACTACTGATCGAAACAAAAGAGTAAAAAGCTACAGATTGAGACATATATTCAACAAATAAAATATATTTTTTCCAAAGCCTTGATTTGGTCACGTTGCCATAATAGCGTTCCGTGCAAAATGACAGTCGATGGCCACCGTAATCCGTTATTATGTTTATGGATAATCAGAGCAATACAAAACTGTTTCCAGTATCTTAGAATATCATAATCAAAATCAACCACAGCTTCATGGCTTGTTTTTTCCAGTTATGGCTTTGTTTAAGAGATATATATTATTTACTTGAGTGGCAGCACCGTCGCCTGTCATTTTGCACGGAACGCTCTTAAATATGTTTTTATAGCCAAGTTCAGAGGTATGTTCATGATTTTATTCTATCAAGCGAAGTCAATGAAATCGTGTTTTCAAAAAGCGTTCGAACTGCGCTGATAGATGAAGTTTTACATATATTAAAATTGAATCTGTCAGGTAAGGAAAATTGGCGGTACACTTGTTGAAATTCGAGTCAGACGCAGTCTCACATCACCTTAACGGCGAACCCAAACTGGTGGTAGAAATTTTTATTTTTATTTTTAATGTCCGGAAACAGGATCGGATAGCTGAACTCAAGGTTGATGTATCAGACAAAGTGAACTTCGCCCCCAAGAAGTTGCCGATACGGCTTGTAGGTAGACTAAAGTGCCTGGTGAAAGGCAATTTAAACAAGATTTTAAAATACGTGGTTTCGCATGGTAAATTAATTTCGTCTTATTTGCGACAGAAACTGAATCCCTCTGTCTCAGGCAGTCGCATCCTGTGTAGGTGATTTTGAGGTTGCAGTGTTCCGTCACGGATCTCGTCAGTAACCGGCATTTTCAGTTGGTTCCGTCTTGGATTTAGTAGCTCGGATAATCTTCTCTGTAATGATGCCATTATGAATAATTTAAGAGTTCTGCATTTCTCCCGGTTTTGCTTTGACCATACAATAGGCGATACTTCCTATCTTCGAATTTATTAATATTCTTCAAAGTAGTCGCTATTGGACACCAGCATATAGATCACGATATGGTTTCGGCCGTTCCATGATAGCACGAAGGAAAGATTTACTTGACCGATCTTATTGCCCAAATCTCTCGCTAGTGACGCTTGCATCTTTTCCGTACAATCTGTCTCGTTCGGGCTGAAACGGGCAAAAACCACTCGTGATCAACCGCTCGCCCATGCCATTCTAAAATGCAAAAATTTCCAAAAGGCTTCTTTTTTAAATTAATTGTATATTTGGAATATACTAGACAGTTATCGTCTTAAAATACAATATATATTATATAAGACCTACTTCCTGACTCGGCGGAAGGACCGTGCCATGGTGAGAGGTGGCAATCCTGTCGCGCTTTAGCGCGGCATCTCGTCCTTATCCCTTAGTCTCCTTTTACGATATTACGTCAATGCCCATTTAAAAATAAATTATAATATAACCGTTTATTGGACAAAAAAAGACATAAAACAATATTACAAAACACACGCGATAGTAACATTAAAAATAAAACTAGATATTAACAAACAATAATAAATAAATAAATAAATGTGAAGAAAAATGTAACTAAATAACATTTATAGGTAAGTATATACTTTCTTCTCTACAAGAAATACATTTCATACGAGTATTATTTCATTTTAATTAATTTCATTTCATTTCATTTCTTTTTGCTTTCTTTCATCCAATGTGTGATATAATCGCCCTATGGGAATCTCTTCCAGCGCATCCATTAGATTTATACGTATCGTCTGTGGTACCGTTGAGTAATAATTGCATAAACGTGCAACTCTCTCAGTTCGGAGCGGTTGAAGTTCGTTGAACTAAATATAACGCACGTGTGCGCTCATCTCATACTTGTGTTGCGTTACTTTTTGCGTGGACCCCGACATGTACGGCCGTTACACTGTGAAGTTTCTGCTGAAACTAGGTCGCATGCCACCCTCCCTGTCGGCACTTAATTGGACGGAAAACCGCCGACCTTTCATTCAGTGCAGTTGTTCCAATCCGGACGAAGTTCAACCGTACCACATATAGTAAGGTGTGGGGCCGGTACTTAAAAAGAATAGCCCCACTGCATCTCTCCCCATGCATGTCGTAAAAGACGACTAAGGGATAAGGACAAGATGCCGTGCTAAAGGGCGACAGGCTCGCCACCTCTCACCTTGACACGGTACTTCCACCGAGTCATGCAGCAGGTGGGTCTTCGTGCCTTACTTGCTGCTTGATCGGTGGCGGTCGGTGTTGTGCTGCAATTTACCAGAGTTATTGCAGCACAATAGCGATTACTCTGCTTAACCCGATTGTCGGGATTCAGCGTGTGTGATATGTATGTATATGTATGACACATACAGACATGGAATCCGAACCAACAAGACACTTTTGTACGTGAGAAATCAATCCAAAAGATGCCAAAAGTTGGAATGCACTCCCACCTGCATCCTTTCCTCTACAGTCTTGGGTCCTTCAAACATAATGTGAAGGTGCACCTAGCCGGCCGACATGGTGTTCGCAGCGCCCGTAAATATCCGAATGCCCGTGGGCGCCATCGGACTACACCTCCGCGCTCTGCGTTAGTCTGGCGCGAGCCATATGTCGTGCTTAATAAACATGAGAGAAATAAACTTATACAAATCTTATATCATTTTCGATAATCGAACGTTGATTCATGCTCCTGTCAGAGAAAGCTCATAATCGTCATTTTTTTTATGTAAACTGACACGGTTGGCTGCATCACCTACAACATCCGTGATGTCGCCCATAAAACAGGGTAAACTAGGTGCCATGTCAGTGCTTCCCTTCATTTCATGTCGGCTACACTGAACTGGACGGAAAACACTAACTATTTACATAGCGTTTCGACTGACATTTAATTCAGTGCGGTGGTACCAACCCGTGCGGGATAAACCCTACCACCTAGTAAGATAAGAAGGAAAGAGACCTACAGTTTTACGTGGAATCCGAACCACGGTCAGCCCCCAACGGTCGAGCGGTAACCCATCCAAGTACTGACCGCGCCCAGCTGTGCTTAATAACAGTCGACCGACCGCACCACTGAGCTACCGAGGCTGACAAATCCGGTCCACTACGTCATGATCCGGAGACGTTTTACAACCAGTACAGTGTAGCCGGCGCGACCAAAGCTAAGCACTGGCATGGCTCATACGTCGACAGGAACAACAGCTGGGACTGACACGGCGGCTGGCAGCAGGTGATGCAGACAACCGTGTCAGCTGCCATAAAAAGACTGCTTCGATGCATCTTGAGTGCATTGCTCGAGGTTGCGATCTATTTGTAGTACACAAGCACGGAGATAAACAGCCAGACAGGGCATCGTCGAACATTGTGTACATTTCACCTCGCTTGTTACCTACATTTGGTCTGCATGCACTACATTTCCAGCAGACAGAGAACACGCCAGTATAAGTAATCAAACGTTTGTGTGATGCGTGCATAAACATATAAACAAACGAACGACGACGACGTTGAAAAACTAACACGTTTTTTGTATTTTTTTTTTATGGAATCTGACACGGTTGGCTACATCACCTGCAACGTCCGTGATGTCAGCCCATAACACCGGGTGAACTAGGTGCCATGTCAGTGCTTTGCTCGTGCCGGCTACACTGAACTGGTTGGAAAACGCAAACTATTTACATAGCCGTTTTGACCGACGTTTCATTCAGTGCGGTGGTACCAACCCGGGCGGGTTAAACCCTACCACCAAGTAAGATTAGGAGGGAAGGGACCTACAGTTTTACGAGGAATCCGAACCTCGGTCAGCCTCCAACGGTCAGCGGTCACCCATCCAAGTACTGGCCGAACCCAGCGTTGCTTAACATTCAATAGCGACAGTTGACTGCCTGCACCACTGAGCTATCGAGGCTGACAAAGTATGAGTTATTCCTCTTAATTTTTTACTTTGTTTGTTTTATAACATGTTATACTTTGTTATTATGTTTATGCTGTAAATATTAATGTTCTTGTGAGCGGTAGTATGGGATAATTATTGGAAATTACTTTAATATAATACTTATAAGGTACTATATAACAAAACATTGTGACTTGCGAAGTTTGTTTGTCAGTTCTTCTTCGCATTGAATTTAGAACTTGCGGAATTTTCGACATATCCAAGCGTAGGTTACCAACCTATGGATGAAATTATACAATAAACAATAAAAAAAAATATTGTGTTAGGATATTGTTAGGATAACCGTCATAATAGTTATTATTAATAACACATATATTCTGTGAAAATTTCAACCGGCTGTACCTATTACGATTTAAAATATTTAACCTTTTAAAGGTAGGACTAGGATATGTATGACAGACCTCCTCGACAAGCTAATACCGATTCTATCTATGTATGTATTTGTAAATACTCAAGTCTACACCTCCGTCAGTGTTATGTAAAGTTGGACCGTGGACTGTGTCGTCTAAGATGAATCAGAATTACGTTTTCAGTAACATTATGACGTGTGCCACATACCTAAGTGGTATTCCTTCTTGTCTGACGCGCAATTATTTTAATAATTTCAAATGTGTTTTAATCATTTTAGAGTTGACTCAAATATGTGAAGGTTTTTTTTTTTTTTTATGTAATCCGGTATGCGTGGCTGAGTCGGAGGGGCCAAAGCGCATGCTCCAACTAGCCAATATCACCTCCGAGAAGGTAGGTGCCATACCGGAGATTTCCCTGGATTGCTGACTATACTGGACTAGAGAACACAAACGAGGCTGCTATGCGGCCATCTTACATCCAAGTACGGTGGTACCAACCCAGTCGGCTACAATTTGAGCCTACCACCTAGTAAGGGGCAAGAGAAGGGACCTTACAGTTTTACACCGGTTCCGAACGGTGAAGCAGCAGGTGTAGGTATGCACGTAAATTTCTTCGTCAGAAAAAAGTCATTGGTACAAAGGTTGGTTGGAATAAATCTGCCAAATAATCCAACTAATATAAAAACGACCGCAAATGTTATGCAATAGACAACTCAAAGCGGCTGTAAAAACAAACGTTAATGTCATCACGCCTCCGCGGCTGGGTTGGCCGAGTGGTTTGGGCATCGGCTTCTCATGCGAGAGGTCCGAGGTCCAAATCCGGTCGCCGTGTACCAATGAGTTTTAACATTGGAAATGTCTTTTCGATCGCTTCAGTATAGTGCCCGATTTTCAGAAAAAGTGCGAATTGGCCCTGGTGTCGTGAGTTTTTAAGCTACGTAAATGTTTAGGGTGTCATAAAATTCAGTTCCGGTTATGCTAAGATGTGGCTCTCATACAAATCGAATTGTTCCGCGCGCCGAAATAAAGGTACGGTAGCGGGCTTATTTACTTTCTTCTTTTTAAATGCGAATTTCACACGAGCGAAGCCGCAGGCAAAAGCTAGTTAAAAATAAGATTGATAGAAATAGATAGAAAATTGTTTATTGCTCCACAAATATTTTACAAGAAAAAAATAACGCAAAAATACAGGTGTACAGGTGGAGCCGGTACCTACTCGCCCCACTGCATCTCTCCCCGTGCATGTCGTAAAAGGCGACTAAGGGATAAGGACAAGATTCCGCGCTAAAGGGCGATATCTACCACTCACCTTGGCGCGGTCTTTCCACCGAGTCATGCAGCAGGTGGGCCTTCGTGCCTTACTTGCTGCTTGATAGTTATCTTGTCCGAATACTTTGCTAAACGTTGTGGTCGGTGTTGTGCTGTAATTTACCAGAATACTTGCAGAACAACACCGATTACTCTGCTTACCCTGATTTTCGGGGTGAAGCGTGTGGTGTGTATTGATACTTGTTTTTTTTTCAGCATTTTCTTTTAGCATTGAAAATTGGACACGAACCCTGATCTTCCTCAGTGTGAGTGCAAGTAACACAATGCAGATAAAGTCGCTGGCAGCTGAGTCGGACTGCACTTGAACCAGTGACGCGACTAATCGAGTATCGAGCTATTTCGGGACACCCTGTGTGTACTATTGTGAGCAGGCTAATTTTACACATGCTGTGTACAACGCATAGGTACACGTCGCTATGTAGGGGATCTGCGAAATAATTGTTTTTTAAACATTTTTGTGCACTGATTTTTTTTCTTTTCGAATATCTGAATCTGAGGAGCCAGTGCTGCAGATTAATATCACCTCCGAGAAGGTAGGTGCCATGCCGGAGACTTTCCTTTGAATTGTTGGCTATAGTAAACACAGTCGCGGCTCTTTCGTCCAGTACGGTGGTACGAATCCAGTCACTTACAATTTGAGACTATACCACCTTTTTTTGAAACTGAAACGGTTGGCTACATAACTCACAGCATCCGTGATGTCAGTGATGAACACCTTGGTGAAATAGGTGCCATATCAGTGCTTTCCTTCGGTCGTGCCGATACACTGAACGGACGGACAACATGAACTATTATTTACATAGCCGTTTCAACCGACCTTTCATTCAGTGCGGTGATACCAACCCAGGCGGGTTAAACCCTACCACCTAGTCTAGTAAGGTAAGAAGAGAATAGGGAATTAACATCACGAAGTACCTACACGGCTGTTTCCTTCGTTCCGGCCTTTTGATTTTGTTCTGATGTTTCGGTATTTTAATGATTTTGTCTTTAGCACGAAGGTGAACTTATTGATGGGTTTAATTTTTTCCAGAAATTATCGTACAAAATAAAAAGCAGTGTTTACCGCACCACCTATCTTATAGCAAAGGAAAGGGTATTCTGTGAATAACGAGGCATACGGAAAAAAACTATTTAGTGCTACTCAATGTTCAAATCAATAGTATTTTTTATGTAATCCGATATGGGTGGCTGAATCGGAAGGGCCAAAGGACATGCTCCGCCTAGCCAATATCACCTCCGAGAAGGTAGGTGCCATACCGGAGACTTCCGTGGATTGCTGGCTATACTGGACTAGAGGAGAACACAACCGAGGCTGCTATGCGGATATCTTAAATCCAGTACGGTGGTACCAACCCAACGTGGTGGTCGGTGTTGTGCTGTAATTTACCAGAGTCCTTATAGCACAACACCGATTACTCTGCTTACCCTGAGTGTCGGGATACAGTGTGTGTTATGTAATGTAATGTTTTTTTTTTTTATTGATGCTGACACGGTTGGCTTCATCACCTACAACATCCGTGATGTCAGCCCATAACACCGGGTGAACTTGGTGCCACGTCAGGTATTACCTTCGGTCGTGCCGGCTACACTGAACTGGCGGAAAACACAAACTATTTACATAGCCGTTTCGACCGAGCTTTCATTCAGTGCGGTGGTACCAACCCGGGCGGGTTGAACCCTACCACCTAGTAATATAAGAAGGGAGTCATATCCCTTAGTCGCCTTTTACGACATACACGGGGAGAGATGCAGTGGGGCTATTCTTTTAAAGTACCGGCCCCACACGGTACAAATGGGAAAATGTATCACAAAATACAAAATTTCTTTTCCATAAGCGTAAACTATTCATATAACACGTTGGAGCTAGTTGGAGCAACTCAGTCCCCACAAACAGCACCCCTTCACGAGCATCACGCCTGGGCCAGGCCAGCCATCATCGCATCCCTCAACCATATATGAGGATAAGAGGCGACCTGGAAATTAACTGGGGTTCCCATACAAGAAACGCGTTTTTTTTTCAATGTTTTTTTTTTGTGGTGCGGAAACTTCGGTGCGCGAGTCCGACTCGCACTTGGCCGGTTTTTATGGAAAGCGCGACATGTGGCGCCGAGACACCCATATAAGGTCTCTAACTACGCCCATGGACTTTCCGTAGCATATTTCATTTCGGTGTAAAGGCGAACTTATCCCTTACAGAGATGTGTTCCAGTCAACCTAACTAATTCCAAGTCAGTCAGTCAGTCAGTCAGTGAGCGTGTAAGCGTCCACTGCTGGACATACGCCTCTCCAATTTTCCTCCAATTCCAAGTATTCCATAAGAAATACAAAGTCAACATAAAATATTTCTATACTTTCTTACATTTTTTTTTATGTAATCCGGTATGGATGGCTGAGTCGGAGGGGCCAAAGCGCATGCTCCGACCAGCCAATTTCACCTCCGAGAAGGTAGGTGCCATACCGGAGACTTCCCTGGATTGCTGGCTATACTGGACTAGAGGAGAACACAACCGAGGCTGCTATGCGGCCATCTTACATCCAGTACGGTGGTACCAACCCAGTCGGCTACAATTTGAGCCTAGATAGATAGATAAATATTGTTTTACAACATACGAAGCGATAAGAATGAAACGTCTGAATGAAACGTCGTCGGTCTAAACGGATATGTAAATAGTTTGTGTTTTCCGACCAGTTCAGTGTAGCCGGCACGATCAAAGGGGGAAGCACTGACATGGCACCTAGTTCACCCGGTGTCATGGGCTGACATCACGGACGTTGTAGGTGATGTAGCCAACCGTGTCAGTTTCAATAAAAAAAAAACAAAAATAAGAATTCAACCAAACTATCTGTCCAAAATTGGCCATCAAACGGTACCCCCGCCGCCCCCGTCCGCCACCCACCATATTGCTACACAAATTGGCCACGTGAGCCCACTGAACTGTCGCCGTGACACGTGGCAACCATGCGGCGGTCACGTGGCATGCTTTATTGCTATTTATCCTAGATTCGCGACAATGCAGTGATAATATTGCTAATTGGGAGAAATCGGAACGTATTAAAGCTCTAGGGGGTGGAAATGTTGAAAGGGGCGTTTTGATTTTATTTCGTTATAGTATTTAGCTAAGAAGAGAATATAATTAAACTATCTGCATACCTAATTGGAAATAGGTTAAAATTTTTTACTAATTTCAATGTATGTAGTTAAACCTAAAAAATATTATTCGCGTACATGTAGGTATACATGTAGGGTAGTTATGTATTTATATTATTTGTATATTATATTTAATATATTTAGTAATTAATATTAATTCATATACATGCTGATATTGTTGTCATGCGGGATGTTTAAGGGGGTTAATGGGTATAGAAAACTAAGTAGATTTAAAAAAAGAAAAATGGTAAAATTTCCGTGTGCGGCCGGTACTTAAAAAGCATAGCTCCACTGCATCTCTCCCCATGCATGTCGTAAAAGGCGACTAAGGGATAAGGACAAGATGCCGTGCTAAAGGGCGACAGGCTCGCCACCTCTCACCTTGGCACGGTACTTCCACCGAGTCATGCAGCAGGTGGGTCTTCGTGCCTTACTTGCTGCTTGATCGATTGAATCTTGTTCGAATACTTTGCGAAACGTGGTGGTCGGTGTTGTGCTGTAATTTACCAGAGTTCTTGCAGCACAACACCGATTACTCTGCTTACCCCGATTTTCGGGATTCAGCGTGTGCGATATGTATATGTATGTATATGTAGGTAAAATTTCAAAAACAGTTCTCCATACATTTTCTTAGATATCTAAACTCAAAATTGTATGGAGAATTCAAATTTGGTTGGGTGTGAGGAGAGGTAATGTGCGTGTATGTCGGTAGACGGAGAGAGAAGCGTGAGTAGGCTATAGTGTGCAAATAAACTAAATTGATTTATTTCAGAATATTAGCTAACTTATATTACTCACTAATACGTTTCAATACTAAACTAATTCGTTGTAATTACGCATTATTACTACCTTAATACCTGTCAGGCCGGCATGGCATTCGCAACCTCGCATGCGACCGAATGTCCGTGGGCGTCGCTAGACGCCTTAAGGGTGGCTCGAGACACATTTCGCGCTTACTATAAAAAAAAATAAGACTCCTGAAAATACCTAAAGAGAATTTTACAAATTATATATATCTTTATAAATAATTTCCTTTGATCTAAATAAATTTTAAATAAAAGGAAATTAAATCAATACAAATGTCAATTAACTAACTAGAGGGAAAGAGACGGAACGAGAATAAAAGGCAGATTACACGCAAATTTGATTCGCTACGAACGACTTAACCCATTGTCACTGTGACGGGGGCTCAAAATAATAGCTGGGGCTAAAATGCACTCACTAGCTTATTAAGACTTCGTACTAATATGGTGAATGAAACGGAACCCTTATGTAGAGACTGCTGTCCGTTCGTCCGTCCTTTTTGTCATTATTTACATAGCCGTTTCGACCGACGTTTCGTTCAGTACGGTGGTACTAACCCGGGCGGGATAATCCCTACAACCTAGTAAGGTAAGAAGGGAAGGGACCTACAGTTTAACGTGGAACCACGGTCAGCATCCAACGGTCGAGCGGTCACCCATCCAAGTACTGACCGAGCCCACGATTGCTTAATAACAGTCGACCGACCGTACCACTGAGCTACCGAGGCTGACGAAGATATTAGATTTAACATTTATAAGGAGAAAATCCGCATTTGCAACCCACGTAAACAATTTGTTTGTGTTTTATAAAATACTAGCTGTGCCCGCGGCTCCGCCCGCTCTCACATTTGACTTCTCTGCTAACCTCATAAGCCATTTAACGTGATGAAAAGTAGATAGATAGTATAATTGATGGGAAGAACCAAGATATCCATAGAAGTAAACTGTATTAAAATCGGTTCAGTTGTTCTCAAGTTATAAGCGGACAGACAGACATACACACAGAAAGCAGACGTTGAATTTTATTAAAGGTACGGAAGGATTTTTCAGCATTGAAGTATTTATATTTAATCATATATCTGTCTAAATATCATATCTCAATAATTCTACCTTTCGACTTCACCGCAGTCGGGTAAAAAAATATATCCTCGCCGCACTCTAGGGGTCGTACTTGGCCGGTTTCCGCAGGACCTGGGGATCTGCTGGGGTGCCGCTGGGATGTCGCAAAATCAACACGAATAATATAAAAGCAATAATACCGAATAGTCCAATAACTCGACAATGGGGTCAGAACTAACCCTGTTTACTCAATAGTGTGGGAAAGACACATTTTATTGACAAATAAGTATATTATTGATCGGAATTAGGGTTGTGTCAAATTCTATCAAATATATGAATGTGTAGATATACATTTGCACTCTCTTTACAAAGAGTGCTAAGGTTGTATTGTATTGTTTATTGATCATTCATATGGTAGTTAGACTGCGCTCGAACTTGTCACAATTTGTTCTATCCGGTTCGATTACACCCACGAAGAAGAACCGACAAGAAACTTCGCAGGGTATTTTTTTGAACATATTTTTACAAGTATTTAGTGACTAGCCACATAATAACACCGCTCATATAGTCTATCTAAAACACAGCTTGAGAGCAAGATTGAAAATTTTGCTGAGAGTTCTGACTACGAAGACTTATTAATTAAGTGAATCAGGTGTAAAGAGCCTTTGTCAAACTTTGATACGTAATTTGTATCAAAATAATTATGTTAATATATTAAACTACAATGTAGTATAATTTTATTGTCAAAAATACAAAATAAAAATATATGTATATTTAAGATACTTGAAGTATCAAGTTGTCAATGGGTTAATAAAGTTGAGGTACTAATGGTACCTAGTCAAGAGTTAACTAATTATGCAGTCAGGTAAGTAGCATATACATAAGTATACCATTCAGATAATATGCTGCCAATTGGACCAGGCCAGTCTCCACAAACAGCACCCGTTCACGAGCATCACACCAGGGCCAGCCATCGCCGCCCTCAATCATATTTGAGGGTGAGAGGCGACCCGGACCAAGCGTCACCGTACCTACCTTTGCATTCCGTGCATTCTTATCTCTGTCTCTATCTCTTCTCTACTTCATATAATAAAAGGGAACGTCTTTGTATGTATGTTCGATGTAAACTCCGAAAGCACAGAACAGATTTTGATGCGGTTTGCACCAATAGAATGAGTAGTTCATGGTGGCTGAGTCAGAGGGGCCAAAGCACATGGCCCGACCTGCCAATGTCATGTCCGAGAAGGTATAGGTGCTATACGGGAGACTTCCCGTAGGATTGGACGGAAAATTAGGACTAGTTATTTTCATAGCCCTTTCAGCTAAACTTCATTAATGCGGTGGTACCAATCCAGACGGGTTTAACACTACCACCTAATATTATAAGGTATGAAACAACTTGTGGTCATGATAGTACTAAATTAATGCCTATATAAACTCAAAAAGAGGCAGGAAATGCCAGTAAATGGGAATCGAACCCACCACCTTCTGCAAACTGACCAAGGCCTATGAATCTTGACTAAGAGCCGCTCAAAAGAGACAGGAAGTGCCCGTCGATGGGCATCGAACATTCTGCAAACCAAGCAAGGCTTCACTACGGGCCGCTCAAAATAAATCGCAACCTATGCATATAGTAAGTAAGTAGATAGCACTTGTATTTCAAAACACAATATTCTATGTAGCCACCAGACATCCGAATGTATACCAGACGTGATGGGTTTTCCCCGCTCCCACGGCCGTGCGTTCTCGCTCGCACAATATATAGAAGCTATCTCACTCAATCAAAAATTTGGTTTTTATTTTTTTATTCCAAAACTACGGATCGAAACAAAAAAGTAAAGAGCTACCGATTTAGATATATATTCAAATAATATAATATATTTTTTCCAAAGCCTTGATTTGGTCACGTTGCCATAAATACGTTTTTATAACTAAATTCAGAGGCATGTTCATAATCAAATCGTGTTTTCAAAAAGCTATCGATCTGCGCTGATAGATGAAGGATTACATATTATATTAAAACTGAATCTGTCAGGTAAATAATATTGGCGGTACACTTCTTGAAATTCGAGTGAGACGCAGTCTCACGTCCCCCTAAGGGGCAATTCAATAGTACTTATATGAAATTAAACAACTTTTGTTTTAAGACTTTTTATTTTTGAACAAAAAACTATTTACAACTTCTCGATACATTTGGAAGTTCCGTTCGACAGCCGGTGTTGAGTCATACATAATTTTATTCGCGCACAGCAAACTTACAAAACCGACCGAAGTGACGTCACACATCAATCATTAGGCAGAGGACATCGCTCCGTTTCAGGAGTCGCAAGAAGAGCACGTTCGCGTCGACAGCGACCGCCGCTGCCCGACGAGAGAGAAAGAGACATGGAATAGAGAAAGAGAGAGATAGAGCGGACATAGCTGGAGATTCTTGGCTCTGGTCCAGTGTGACCCGAGCACCTAGCCGCACCGGACATACTATCACGATCTACATTGATGAGAAAGCAACTGGATCAACACACTATATTCAACTCAACATACATACATACATATCACACGCTGTGTCCCGACAATCGGGTTAGCAGAGTAATTTGTCAGCCTCGGTAGCTCAGTGGTGCGGTCGGTCGACTGTTAAGCAATCCTGGGCGCGGTCAGAACTTGGATGGGTGACCGCTCCACCGTTGGAGGCTGACAGCGGTTCTGATTCCACGTAAAAACTGTAGGTCCCTTCCTTTCTTACCTTTTAGGTGATAGGGTACCACCGCACTGAATGAAGCGTCGTCGGTCGAAACAGCTATGTAAATAGTTCGTGTTTTCCGTCCAGTTCAGTGTAGCCGACACGAAATGAAGGGAAGCACTGACATGGCACCTAGTTGACCCGGTGCTATGGGCTGACATCACGGATGTTTTAGGTGATGTAGCCAATCGGGTAAATTTTCATTTAAAACATTTTTTAACTCAACGTACGTACATACATATCACACGCTGTGTCCCGACAATCGGGGTTAGCAGAGTTATACAACAACACCGACCGCCACGTTTAGCAAAATATTCGGACAAGATAACTATCAAGCAGCAAGCAAGGCACGAAGGCCCACCTGCTGCATGGCTCGGTGGAAGGACCGTGCCAAGGTGAGGGATGGCTAACCTAACCTGTCGCCTTTTAGGAAGGCACCTTGTCCTTATCCATTAGTCGCCTTTTACGACATGCACGGGGAGGAATGCAGTGGGGCTATCCTTTTTAAGTACCGGCCCCACTTATATCCCCGGCCATACTTTGCGAAACGTGGTGGTCGGTGTTGTGCTGTAATTTACCAGAGTTCTTGCAGCACAACACCGATTATTCTGCTTACCCCGATTGTCGGGATTCAGCGTGTGTATGTATGTATTATTTTGTTTAACTAAACACAGTTCGGCCATCAGCCACACTCTAAGTGACTTAATTTTTAGGTTTCCGTATCCTGTACGGAAGACTATTACTAAGCCTACGCCGTCTGTCTGTCTGTCTGTCTGTCCGTCCGTCCGTTTGTCCGAGGGCTGTATCTCTTGAACCGTAATAGGTAGCCCGTTGAAATTTTCACAGAATATTTGTTGTTATGGCGGATATAATAACAAATAATAAAAAATAGGAAAAGTAAAAAATTAAGGGGGGTTCCCATACAAGAAACGTGTTTTTTTCAATATTTTTTTTTTTTTGTGTTGCGGAAACCTCGGTGCGCCTGTCCGACTCGCACTTGGTCGGTTTTTTTTAAAGGTGTATCGCTTAACAACAGTACAGTACACGCAGGTCTGTGTTCCATCGCTCGGCCACGTCCCAGTTTCTAATGGCCTAATCCCATCTCGCCGACATCATGTTTCAGTTTCGCACCTGTCGTCCGTTACATTTGGCTAGCACTTCAGTTGTTAGTAATGTAATGTATGTACTGTCTCTACTTTAATAAAATGCATTTTCTCTGTTCGTAAACGATAAAGTCGAAGAGGACTGATAGCTTTTTAAGTATGTGCTGTTTTCACTAATAATTTGTAGCCGGTTTTCGTTCAAATTATAAATGTAGTTAAAAAGTTAAATTACAAATTTTAATAAACGAGTTTAATTTGGTTTTACTTAGCGGTCCCCCGACGCCTTTAATGAACTAAGCTTAAATTATGTTTTACTTTTTGAGGGTTTTTCATGTGTCGGTTTTTTTTTAGCTTTGTAATTATACTTTTATTTCAAGCTTTTTAATAGACGTAATTTGAATTTGTAATAATTGTGTTAGGTTAGGTTAGGTAAGTAAGGTTAAAAGTACATAAATTTGTTTTGTAATAACCGTTTATTTACCTAAAGGCGACGAGTGTGTCTATTCAAAACACAGCTTGAGAGCAAGATTAACAATTTTGACGTGAATTTGATGAAACGTCTGCTCCGTCTCCGTCTCTCCCACTGCAATTTGTAGCGTGTGGGGCCGGTACTTTAAAAGAATAGCCCCACTGCATCTCTCCCCGTGTATGTTGTAAAAGGCGACTAAGGGATTTGACTCCCTTCTTATATTACTAGGTGGTAGGGTTTAACCCGCCCGGGTTGGTACCACCGCACTGAATGAAAGGTCGGTCGAAATGGCTATGTAAATAGTTTGTGTTTTCCGTCCAGTTCAGTGTAGCCGGCACGACCGAAGGGAAGCACTGACGTGGCACCAAGTTCACCCGGTGTTATGGGCTGACATCACGGATGTTGCAGGGGATGTAGCCAACCGTGTCAGTTTTCATAAAAAAAAAAAAAAAACCTCTTTGGACTCGGGTAAGGGGGAGCGACTAAAAAAAATTGAGACTATTTTAGTACTTTACGACGCTCAATACTCAGCAATCAGACAACAACAACAATCCTAAATATTTCGCATGAAAGATCCCTCTGACGACTTCAAATGCGTCATACATTTTTATTTTGTCATTACATCCCTTCTGGCCCAAATCAGCCCTTCAAGTTGGCATGTTTTGAAAAATGCGAAAACACGCAAACTTCAAACACCTCTCGCGCTTTAGTTGTTAACGCTGCTTATTCGAGACAAACTCTAACAAACAGAGAGAGGTTTTAACTTTATTCGATACTGTCGAATCGGTCTGGAACATCCTGTATAATGAATTTGTATAACCATAAAAAATATAAACATTTTAGTAGATTTGTAGTCGAATCAGTGCACCGAGCTTAGGTTCGGTTCTCGTCGGGTCAGTCTGTCAGTCACTCCCAATAATACTCTCTCAACTAAGACATTCAATATTTTCTAGCTAATTACAAACTTCCTCATACCAATGTATTTGTTAATATCTTTCTAAGAAACTTGGCGACGGAAATATTTAAACGTTTCACGTGTTCCACTTCGGTTTGAGAAAGAATCTCTGATGGCTGTGTACCGTGCATAAAAAATCTGCCAAGTGCGAATCGAATTCGCGCACCGTTTTTTCTATACTTACCACGTTTCTTGTACGGGGATAATCCTTAATTTTTACTTTTTTTTCTGTTGTTACTGTTCCGTAGATCCGCTATACCATATTCTGTCAGAAAACCATATTCGTCTACATGTACTCAACTGTAGGTCCCTTCCCTCCTAATCTTACTTGGTGGTACGGTTTAACCCGCCCGGGTTGGTACCACCGCACTGAATGAAACGTCGGTCTAAACGCCTATGTAAATAGTTTGTGTTTTCCGACCAGTTCAGTGTAGCCGGCACGATTCAAAGGGGGAAGCACTGACATGGCACCTAGTTCACCCGGTGTTATGGGCTGACATCACGGACGTTGTAGGTGATGTAGCCAACCGAGTCAGTTTCAATAAAAAAAAAAAAACCTATATTTTGTCTTTCTATAATGCAAAATATAAATACCTACCAGTAGCGCCATCTTATCTTAGCACGTGTCTTGTATGGGGACCCCTAAATTTTTTACGCTTTGCTCTTTTTATTATTATTTGTTGGCACATCCGCGATAACAACACAAATTCTGTGAAAATTTCAATCGGCCAGTAATTATTACGGTTCAAAAGATACAGCCCTCGGACATACAAACGGACAGACAGACGGACGGCAGAGGCTTAGCAAGAGGTTTCTGTACTGGTGAGAAAACCTAAAAATAATAATCCCACTGCATCTTTCCCCGTTCATGTCGTAAAAGCCGACTAAAGCCCAATTGCGCCAGTTATGGATTTAAACGCGGTTCCCACAGTCAACGGGTACTAGCTTAACGAGTTAAACTGGTTTATATCGTTAAATTCGTGTTGGTGCAAGTGGGCCTAAGGCTTAAGGACAAGAAGCCGTGCTAAAGGACAGGCTAGCCACCTTGGTCATGCAGTAGTAAGTATTCAAACTCAAACTCAAGGATCTTTATTTGTCAGACAAAGTAGCATGTGTACAAAGTATTATTATTATATATTTATACCTAATTAAGAAATTGAAAAAAAAAAAAAAACAAAATACATAATAAAACAAAATAGATTAAATACTTTTTTTTTTTATGTAATCCGGTATGGGTGGCTGAGTCGGAGGGGCCAAAGCACATCCTCTAACCAGCCAATATCACCTCCGAGAAGGTAGGTGCCATACCGGAGACTTCCCTGGATTGCTGGCTATACTGGACTAGAGGAGAACACAACCGAGGTTGCTTGCGGCCATCTTACATCCAGTACGGTGGTACCAACCCAGTCGGCTACAATTTGAGCCTACCACCTAGTAAGGGGCAAGGGAAGGGACCTACAGTTTTACACTGGTTCCGAACGGTGAAGCAGCAGGTGTAGGTATGCACTTATAACAAAAAAAAAAAACAACAAAAAAAACAACACATTGTTTGCAACAAAAAGGATGCGGCACAGCTCTTATTCCTAATGTGAACCATAGGAAAGCCGATTTTAAGCCTAACCCATTTTTTTTTTAATTTTAACATAATTTTGACAATTATATAAGGTCTTTTAGGCTAGGTTAGGTTAAATTTTATTTGAACATTTTTTATTATGATAATTTATTTTGTGTTTTGAATTTTTTTTTTATATTCAGCTTGTTAAATAAATTTAATTGGGAATATGTTTGACATATGTATATTTTGACCGTACTTTTGTACTAAATCTGATTTTGTTTTTTGACTACTGGGAATTTATAATAGGCTAGGTTAGATTAAATTTTATTTGAAATTTTTTTATTATGATAATTTATTCTGTGTTTTGACGTTTATGTTATATTAATTTTATTTGTATTATTAATAATTTTATTATTTTTGACTTTTCCTATAGTAGAATAATTTTATAAGAAATTGTAAAATTGTACGAAACTACTCCATTGGAAATAAATGATTTGACTTTGACTTTGACTTTGACTTTCAACAGTAGGCAACGACACGTTAAGGGGTGTATATGTGTATCAGATACAGATCACGTTCCCATACCAATTCTTTTATTTTTTGCGATATAAAAAACATACATATTAAGGTGAAATTCGTGCCTTACTTGCTGCTTGATGGTTATCTTGTCCGAACACTTTGCTGAAGGTGGCATTGCGGTGTCATTTCAAAAGATAACATTGCTATAACCATACACAATATCTAAATATGTAGCCAATAAATGCACATAAAACTTGTACCTGCTTAGTTAAGTATTTTTTCATTCAGTTTGTGTGTGTAGGTATATCTATTGATTTTAAATCTGTAAAACGTTTTACACCTGAAACCTACCTTAAACCAAGGTGGCCGAGTGGTCTGGGTGTCCGCTTCTCTTGCGGGAGGTCCGACGTTCGAATCCAACCGGCGGCGGCGTGAAGCAATGAGTTTTTTTCTGATTTGAAAAAAAAAATACGTGCATACCTTCACCCACTGCTCCATGGTTCGAATTCCATGTAAAAATTTAGGTCCACCGGGTTGACTGGAGGAAATTGCCTAAGGCAATATGCCCGTCCTTGCCACTTAATAGTGGCATAACGTGCTCACAGGGATGGCTCTGCCAAATACCGGCTTGCGCCTCTGGACTCAATCCAACGTCGAGCCGTGCGACTAGTGGGTGACCCCGAAATGTCCTGCGATCTAGACCCACTGCAACACCGTAGGGATGTCGGTGTGTTCTATCTCTTATTCCATGGGGAGTACTCGGAGGAGCTGTTTAACGCGTACCCGCCGTCCCCTTTCCACCTCCCCACCACACGCACTGGGCAAGGATTGTATCCCTACACGCTGGACTTACCGCGGATGCGTACCAATCCTTCTGCAGATCTTTCCTCTACAGAACCGGTAAACACTGGAACGCTCTCCCTGCCCATATATTTCCCCCCAAGTACAGTCTCGGATCCTTCAAGAGGGGCGCGAATGGCCACCTGTCAGGCCGGCATGGCATTCGCAACCCCCGCATACGACCGAATGTCCATGGGCGTCGATAGACACCTTATGGGTGGCTCGGCGCCATTATGTCGCGCTGTCAATAGAAAAAAAATATAAAAAAAAATTACATTTTCTAATGTACTATTACTGTTGAATGTTTGTTGGAGCAATAAAGCATTTTCTATCTTACATTGCTAGCATTGCTTACATTCCACTATATTAATCGAAACTCAAACATCCAAAAGGTTGACTGTAAGAAATCTCTGTAAGGGATAAGTCCGCCTTTGCACCTTATGCTTACGCAATCGATTCTGCAGATTTTTCCTCTACAGAACCGGTAAACTCTGGAACGCTCTCCCTGCCCATATATTTCCCCCCAAGTACAGTCTCGGGTCCTTCAAGAGGGGCGTGAATGGCGACCTGTCAGGCCGGCATGGCATTCGAAAACCCCGCATACGACCGAATGTCCATGGGCGTCGTTAGACACCTTATTGGTGGCTAGGCGCCATATGTCGCGCTGTCAATAAAAAAAATAGATTATTATTATTATTATTTTATATCTTTATTTTCACGTTTTTATACATATCCATATTAATTCTATATAAGTACATATTACAAATTAGAAACATACAAAATTAATAAAAACACAAAAGGAATAATTTGTTTTATTATTATTAGTACCCGGGCGACCGAGCTTCGCTCGGCGTCTACACCTACTTATCTACATAAACTTGAAAAAAAATAATATTATCTAAATACAAAATTTCATCCAAATCGTTAGAGCCGTTTCCGAGAAACAAAAATTATATAAGGTCTTTCAATAGTAGGTTACGATACGCTAAGGGGTGTATGTGTATCAGATACTGATCACGTTCCCATATAATTTTTTTACGATATAAAAAACATAATTATTAGGTGAAATACGCGCACTTCACGTATTAAATTTGAGGAGTGAGTAGGTTTTTTATATCGTAAAAAAATTAAAGACCTTATTAATATAGGTATATACAGGTGTTCAGGATAGGCTTGAGAAACTTCAGGAATAGAAAGTACTCATTATTAGAAGAAAAATTCCGTATTCATTTTTTCATAAAAAATTTAAAAATGTAATATAAACTCGATGGACAGTGAGTATGGGGAGATTTGGCTGTCTAGGTCTAGGGATTGCAATGACCTAGTCCAGTCCCCTTTTTCTTTTGATGTCATTAAAATTTAAGTGTTTGGAATTTACCTATATGCACTTTAATTCTACTAGTTAAACTATGTAAGTTAGTAATTTTATTTTTATTGTGTAAGGCGGATGTTAACCGTCCACCAAATCTCGATGAAACAATTTTCACCAAAAAGTACTATAAAATTACCGAAACAGGGAAAAAGTTTCAGAGCTTTCGTCTTCAAATATGGACCCCTTTCGAACCCTGAAGTTACGAAACCCTATCCTGAAACATCCTGTATATACAAGTTTATACAAGTAATAGAATTACTTTCCAAGTGATCATTATACCTACATTCTTACAAACTCCTGAACAAATTCTGATATTTTCTCACCGCGGGAGATCCTCAGAAATACTCCACAAGCAAAACAGACCAACCCTAAAAAATCGATCATAATAAATGACTAATCGTCAAGAATTAAAATTCCACAATTCATAGCAACACGTGAACTATTTCTGCATAACTGGCTCCTCAAAATATTCTATTGACTAAAAACGAGCACGTGCGCGCGTAATTTAAATTTAGAACGAGAAAGAGACGACGATATTGTCTGTCAAATAACATGGGAGTTGAAAAGAGACAGAAGTACTGCGCTGTGTTTCCATTTTGGGCGAAGGAGTCGCTATTTTCGAATGAATAACGTCCTACATTAATTATAATAATTTATGTAATATGAGCTTTACGATTATGGCAGTTAAGATGAAAATCGATGAAAAATTCTCAGTACAGTTGAATGAAAATTTATTTATATGCTTTCTAAAACAATTAACCGATTTGGGATTTATTCGAATGCAATAAGGAATGAAATCGCTTGTAATTTCCTTAATTCAAAAATCAGAAAGACCTAAGTGAAGAAACTATTTTCAAACTTGCCTTGAGTTCATTAATGCATGCATTTGAACTCTTCTGAAATTTTTGTTCATCAAAATTATATCTTATGATTTCGACGTTAAAGTATATTTTCGCGTAGCAATCTATTTCAATATTAGTTGCATAATATGACGGCTGAACGGGATGGCTTATTTGGTGTGGACGTAGACTAAAAGTTGTAAAGGCTCACCGTGTAATTTAGAGGCAACTACATATGTTGGCAAAGAAATATTTTTAATATTACACTTTGAATAAGGTAAAATATTTCCCTTCAAATTTCAGCTCCGTATCGACCAGTCATGAAAAATAGGTAGGTCTTTATATTTTAATACGTCCTAACGTAACGTAATACGATGTAACGTGGACCATTCACCAACATGTTCACCAGCCCAGATATGAAATGAAGGGAAGCACTGACATGGCACCTAATTCACCCGGTGTTATGGGCTGACATCACGGGTGTTGTAGGTGATGCAGCCAACCGTGTAAGTTACCATAAATCATAAAAAAACATGTTCCCCAGCTTCTTTAGAGATGAAAATGTAAATTAATTAATTTTTTTACTGCAATACTTATCGAAACATTATGTCCCATACCGACACGCCTGTGATTTGTTCTTTTTAGTTCTTAGTTCTTTCCTAGTGTTTCACTTTTAGTTTTCCCTTATTTCAAACTGCAGGTATAATAAGGTGGATGCATTGTCGCTAAACATTACCGTTATTAAAAACGATTGAATTAAACAGTGTTTTAAGTGAAAATGCTTATTTAGTATTAAGGCAAATGATGATATAAAGTATACAATAATTATTTAAATATAGGCTACTGTAAGTTAAATATTTTGTCCAACTCAGCCGACTCGGCCACAGTGCCCAATACGCCGGCAGCGTTGCCCCGTTGAATGGCTAGCCCTATTCGCTGAAAGAAGAAATACTTATCGATAAGCAGCTTTTCTAGGTCGTTTCCGAATGTCCTTGCTTCGGGTGGCCAGTGCTTAGTCTTTTTTTTTTAGAAAAGTTATGTAAAATCAAATTTCAGGTTTTTTTATTCCTCCTTTGTGCATTCTTCTGTGCATATTTCAGTCCTGAAATGTTGTCATGGTATAAACCTGATAAACAATGTGGAGATTGCATGCATGCAATACTCACACTGGCCTTCAAAACGCCACCGCGAGCCGCCCTAACGCACCGCCTAAATAAGGCGCGAGTTCAGTGACGAACGCGTAACTCACTCACACACCCACACCCTTTCACCTACGCACCCACTCATACACCTACAGCATACTCGAGTAGCACTGCAGCCAGCGACTCGGGCGATTACAAGCGGGCTGGCAAAAAAAATACATTGGCTTGTCTTGGCTTGACATCTTTTTTTTTTGCGATAGATTGAGTAAAATATACTGAGCACAAAGCTTCTATTATTCTGTTAATTCCATAGAGAAATAATATATACGTCTATGGTTAACTCCATTCTATTCTATTCTATTTGTACTCTACTCTGCTCTGCTCTGCTCTGCTCTGCTCTGCTCCGCTCCGCTCCAATCTACTCTACTCTACTCTACTCTACTCTACTCTACTCTACTCTACTCTACTCTACTCTACTCTACTCTACTCTACTCTACTCTACTCTACTCTACTCTACTCTACTCTACTCTACTCTACTCTACTCTACTCTACTCTACTCTACTCTACTCTACTCTACTCTACTCTACTCTACTCTACTCTACTCTACTCTACTCTACTCTACTCTACTCTACTCTACTCTACTCTACTCTACTCTACTCTACTCTACTCTACTCTACTCTACTCTACTCTACTCTACTCTACTCTACTCTACTCTACTCTACTCTACTCTACTCTACTCTACTCTACTCTACTCTACTCTACTCTACTCTACTCTACTCTACTCTACTCTACTCTACTCTACTCTACTCTACTCTACTCTACTCTACTCTACTCTACTCTACTCTACTCTACTCTACTCTACTCTACTCTACTCTACTCTACTCTACTCTACTCTACTCTACTCTACTCTACTCTACTCTACTCTACTCTACTCTACTCTACTCTACTCTACTCTACTCTACTCTACTCTACTCTACTCTACTCTACTCTACTCTACTCTACTCTTTTTTTTAATGGAAAAACACTATTCTATTCTATTTTATTTTATTATATTTTCAGGGAAGGACATTAAGGGAGAAGGACAGAGATGTTGGAATGTATGAGTTAATTGCGACAGAGACGTTTGATTAGCGTTATGTTTGTGCACGAGTGAGAAGGCGACTCGGTCGGGGCCAGAGGTCATTCCGGACGCGCTGGCGTGTAAGCTGGAGATTTGCACGTTTCGGTGAGCGGGCTTCATCCATCGCTCCTGTCTTCTCGTCTGTCCGTGCTGAGTACCCGCCATTAGCACAGATTACTTAATAGTTACTTCGTAACAGATCAATCACTCCTCAGATAAATCATCAAGAAAGTTCCATACCTTCGGCTTTAATAGCCTACTGTTTCACGTCGCCAATCGCTGCGTGCGAAAATGTACCTAAACGATCGAGTGTAAAATGCATTATTGCTTTGCAGCTGCGCGCAGTTGCGTGGGCGAGCGTGTAGGTATGCTTCGCGCGGCTGACGAATTTTCACTGAATTAGACCGCCTGCGGCCCGCTGGGCGGTAGGTAGTTAGCGCGCGCAAGTACATAGAGTGCGTGAGGCCTGCTATTAGTGCTAAAATATATTCATAAATAAACTATACACTGGACGCAACACTAAAACGAACGTGCTCCGGCGCGCGCATACATATGTAAATGCACACACACACACATACAATCTACACAAAAAATGAAGACACATTTATAGAACCCTATTAAAAACGCGCTGGCTAACTTCTGCGAGTGTTTATTAAGGCGTGTAGTAAGCTATCTAATGTGACATGACTTCTAGAAATGCCTACACTTTTGTTAGCTCTCGTCGAGATCGAGACTGGAGCACAGAATACTGGAGCCAGTCTATGGGAGATCGGTGTGTTGGTGATTGGTTGTGACTTGTGAGTGTGTGCAGACCGCGGGGCCCGAGACAACTATGCTTAGTATTTTTCACTTAACATTGGTTTAAATTTTTTTTTTTTTTTTTTTTATGGAAACTGACACGGTTGGCTACCATCACCTACAACATCCGTGATGTCAGCCCATAACACCGGGTGAACTTGGTGCCACGTCAGTGCTTCCCTTCGGTCGTGCCGGCTACACTGAACTGGACGGAAAACACAAACTATTTACATAGCCGTTTCGACCGACCTTTCATTCAGTGCGGTGGTACCAACCCGGGCGGGTTAAACCCTACCACCTAGTAATATAAGAAGGGAGTCATATCCCTTAGTCGCCTTTTACGACATACACGGGGAGAGATGCAGTGGGGCTATTCTTTTAAAGTACCGGCCCCACACGGTACAAATCTTCTACCTTTTCAGTCTATGTCTCATATTTAAGTATATGATGTTCCTATGTAATAATAAGTAGGAATAACATTGGGAAAGTAAAGATTTAAATTTAAATCGGATACTTAACATAAAAAACACTTAGTGACGTCAACGATAAGGCGAAAACAGCGAAAAAGCAAGTATCGAGATCTATCGGCAAATAAACAATCGTTTAAAAGAGCTGGAAAAAACGATCGTGCGTAGTAAAGAAAAGTAATAGCACAATAAATACAGCGTAGTTAAACTTCGTGAAAAGAGATGTAATGATTAAATAATGTACGTAATAGTCGCGGGGGGTTTGGAATCCCAATTAATTATGCAGTATGTACCTTAAATTTTCTATGAAAGTGGTAATACATAAAATTATAATCTGTAAAGAATATTGAAAGTTGTGTTACTTATTCTTAACAAATAATAAAATTATAATATCAAATTTAACTTATACAAAAAACTAACTGTTTAGGTAATCAAAATAAAAAATACCAAATTATGAATTAAAAATTTCGTCTAGGGAGAAAAGGACTTCAACAACGGACAATAATATTACGACTATCACAATATTAAAAAAAAAACATCTACACCTTGCATAATTTCAAAACATTCCTTCCCTTCAAACCTTCAGTTAGCTCATCTAAACTGCGCTTAAGCAACTCGGTCTACCTCACCGCAAAATATTGCAAAGAGATCTTTCATTGCGCCCGCAACTCTGCCAAGTTTCTGGAGGCGAATTCAGTAGCAGGATCACCGAAAATCAAGTACAATATTTTATACTTTGTCATACTTTGCCATTCCGTACAGACAAACCGGTAAAACACCAATAGAAATAACGCCGAAATGACAACTGAATCTTAAAGTAGGTAGAGTTGCCGTCAGCGAATAATGCGTGTCGAGCTTTAGAAAGAGACCACCCGGTTGTAGAGTCAGGCCTCAGCCTCACGCACTCTATGTACTTGCGCGCGCTAACTACCTACCGCCCGGTGGTTCGCCGGCGGCGGTCTAATTCAGTGGAAATTCTTCAGCCGCGCGAAGCATAACTACACGCTCGCCCACGCTACTGCGCGCAGCTGCAAAGCAATAATCACTTTACACTCAATCGTTTAGGTACATTTTCGCACGCAGCGATTGGCGACATAAAACAGTAAGCTATTAAAGCCGAAGGTATGGAACTTTTTCTATCGAGTGATTTATCTGTTACGAAGTAACTATTAGTAATCTGTGGTAGAGCGTCGTCCCTGTCGCACGAACTCGTACGTTTCCTTGCGACAGGGACGACGCTCTTTACTTATTATACCTTCTTTGCGCGTTTGCGCACTCCTGCACTTTCTATCAATTAATTTCATTCTATTCATTATTATTCTATTCCATTTTATACCAATA
Source organism: Nematopogon swammerdamellus (assembly GCA_946902875.1). Taxonomy (NCBI): domain Eukaryota; kingdom Metazoa; phylum Arthropoda; class Insecta; order Lepidoptera; family Adelidae; genus Nematopogon; species Nematopogon swammerdamellus. The sequence goes on from OX336359.1 coordinate 14,392,728, forward strand.
TATTCTACTCTATACTATTAAATTCTATAAAATTTTTTTTTATCTAAACCAACATGGGTGGCTTTGTGGAGAGACCAATGGTGCATTTGACAGAGCCAAAAACACCTCTCCTCGCGAAACCACGCTCAGTTAGGGGCCATGCCAGCAGATTTGGGCTGTCTAGCCTGTTGATACGACGTTTGAAGACACCCAGGTTAAAGGGATATTCTTCTTAATTAGTAGGTGGTAGGGTTTAACCCGCCCGGGTTGGTACCACCGCACTGAATGAAAGATCGGTCGAAACGGCTATGTAAATAGTGTTTTCCGTCCAGTTCCGTGTAGCCGGACGACCGAACGGAAGCACTGACGTGGCACCAAGTTTACCCGGTGTTTTTTTTTTTATGGAAACTGACACGGTTGGCTACATCACCTACAACATCCGTGATGTCAGCCCATAACACCGGGTGAACTAGGTGCCATGTCAGTGCTTCCCTACGGTCGTGCCGGCTTCACTGAACTGGACGGAAAACACAAACTATTTACATAGCCGTTTCGACCGACGTTTCATTCAGTGCGGTGGTACCAACCCGGGCGGGTTGAACCCTACCACCTAGTAAGATAAGAAGGGAAGGGACCTACAATTTTACGTAGAATCCGAACCACGGTCAGCCTCCAACGGTCGAGCGGTCACCCATCCAAGTACTGACCGCGCCCAGCGTTGCTTAACCATCAATAGCGACAGTCGACTGTCTGCACCACTGAGCTATCGAGGCTGAGGTGTTATGGGCTGACGGTGTTATAGCTGTAGGCAGTGGCGGCTGGTGACTTCAGTGACCGGGTGCGCTAAGTACCTACCTACTTAAATACCAAATTTCCCAACACATTCCCGTCATGTTATTTTAAGATCGGGACTTCCGAATTTTTTAAACGCCTGCGTTTTATTATGAGTTGCAAAAAAAAACCCAAACAAGTTTTTTAACTTATTTTTAATACCTTTATGAATACACCCATAGACCACAACACTACTGCAGCTTTCAAAAAGAAAACAGTAGTAATGTCCCAAAAATTCTTCAAAAAAATATATAAAAATAAAAGCATTTGAAAAGTAGGAATTGAACCAGGGATCACCTGATTGTAAAGCCTTACCTTTAACCAACGATTAGGCAAATATCGGCATCACTTAATTCACAGTATCACGTGACAGAAAGCACAAAACCTAACCCTATCCCATTTTAAATATTCGCGCGCTAACGGGTATGTGACATCATCACATCACATGACAGCAGCGCGAGCGCGCTGACTCGCTTCGAGGTAGACGGTTCGCTTTGAGGTAGACGGCAAAGAGTTTGTAAGACGGACTCGTGCAAAACGAATCGCTCGCGACGCGACGTGTCGCACGCGCGGGCATTCACGATATAGCGTCCTTGTTTGGCGCTCGTGCGCCGCACGCAGAACTCCTTTCGGTCCATACTGTTTCTATGATGTATCTTCTGTCTCACGCGCCAGCGGTGTTTTGCCGATCCCCATACATTCAGTATGGGAGACCCGCGTGCGATTTATATTCCGCACGGCGCGCGCGTTTACTCGCAAAAACGTGCCTTGGCATCTATAAAATAAGGTCGAATTCACATTCGTATTTATTTGTAGTACGATCTTTATGGTTTTAATGTAGTATGTTGTAAGGTATTATTTATTTTGAGTGAAGTGAAGACTTCTCGTGGTATGGTAGTGCGGCGCACGAGCGCACTTTAGGACCAGCCGCCAGTGGCTGTAGGTGATGTAGCCAACCGTGTCAGTTTCCATAAAAAAGAAAAAAAAAATCGGGAAACACGCTCGCCGGGAGGCAGTTCCACACCCTAGCGGTGCGACAAAGAAACTATTTTGAGAACCGTTCGGCCCAATGTCAACAACAAAAGGTGCTCAGTTTCTCTGCGGCGAGTGCTGCGAAGATTTTTTGCGAATTTACTTACAGTACCTTTTTTTTTTTTTTTATGGAACCTGACACGGTTGGCTACATCACCTACAACATCCGTGATGTCAGCCCATAACACAGGGTGAACTAGGTGCCATGACAGTGCTTCCCTTCATTTCATGTCGGCTACACTAAACTGGACGGAAAACACGAACTATTTACATAGCCGTTTCGACCGACGTTTCGTTCAGTGCGGTGGTACCAACCCGGCCGGGATAAACCCTACCACCTAGTAAGGTAAGAAGGGAAGGGACCTACAGTTTAACGTGGAATCCGAACCCCGGTCAGCCTCCAACGGTCGAGCGGTCACCCATCCAATAACTGACCGCGCTCAGCGTTGCTTAATAACAGTTGACTAACCAACCGCGCCACTGAGCTACCGAGGCTGACGAATTTTCTTATCCCTTAGTCGACTTTTACGACATGCGACGGGGAGAGATGCAGTGGGGCTATTCTTTTTAAGTACCGACCTACTCTACGATTTACGATTTACGACTGACTGGTACTGAATCGGCTCCCTCCTTCGGCACTTCCCGCCCAGCGTCACCTCTGCTCCCGCCCACCCGCCGCCGCCGTAGCCGTGGCGCCCAAAACAGATGCGGGCACTAATTTGAACATTGATGACAACTGGGTTGGACGACGCTAAAGAGCTGTAGTGTTTGTTTGTTATTTAAGATTGCAAAAGTATTCATACATCTGGAATGAAGTGATTTGTTTGCTAGGTTAGGCTACATATATCGTTGCCTAGCGCGGTGTTTTATACGGTGATATTGCGTCAAAAAGTGATTCTATATTTGTAAGAAATAAACTTTGGTTACACAACTTTTTATTTCGAGGTAGGTAAAATATTTTTCACTTTTTGTTTCCTTAAAGAATCTGATTTTTTTTTTAATGTAAGCTCGACATATGGCACCGAGGCACCCATGAGGTGTCTAACGGCGCCCATGGACATTCGGTCGTATGCGGGGGTTGCGAATGCCATGCCGGCCTGACAGGTGCCCATTCACGCCCCTCTTGAAGGACCCGAGACTGTACTTGGGAGGAAATATATGAGTAGGGAGAGCGTTCCAGAGTTTACCGGTTCTGTAAAGGAAAGATCTGCAGAATCGATTGGTAGGCATCCGCGGTAAGTCCAGCGTGTAGGTATGCAATCCCTGCCCAGTGCGCGCGGTGCGGAGGTGGAAAGGGAACCTAATTACCGTTAAAAAGATACAGCCCTCGGACAGACGGACGGACGGACGGACGGACAGACAGGCAGACGGCGTAGGCTTAGTAATAGGGTCCCGTACCGGATATGGAACCATAAAAACAATAAAAACACGTTTCTTGTACCCCTTAATTTTTAATTTTTTGGTTGGATAGACAGACGGACGTACGGACCACGTACGGACAGACACGGCATAGGCTTAGTAACAGGGTCCCGTACGGTACGGAACTCTAAAAAATACGATGTATGGTAAATTGTTTTCATGTTAAAGCTAGACTGGACTACACTGCATACAACAAGTCCGCTTTTTGTGCAGCAGAAAGTAGGTACAATACATACATTATTAATGCATATCCTGTCGGATATGGTTGCCATATCCTGCCTCATGCTTGAAATTGTACGACACCTGGCCGCAAAGATCAATGTAGCGAGCCGAGAGAACTATTGATATGTTCACAACACGCGTTACAATGACTGTTCATTGATACCGAAGTTGTAAGAGCACTATTCCTCGGAGGTGTGGTTAGGTTAGATTAAGTTCAGTTAATTTGGGTTAGGTAGGTTAAGTACTGTGTGGGGCCGGTACTTAATAAGAATAGTCCCACTGCATATATCCCAGTGCATGTCGTAAAAGGCGACTAAGGGATAAGGACAAGATGCAGTGCACAAGGGTGAGAACCTAGCCACCTCTCACCTTGGCACGGTCTTTCCACCGAGTCATGTCATGTAGCAGGTGGGCCTTCGTGCCTTACTTGTTGCCTGTACATTGCTAAACGTGGCGGTCGGTGTTGTACCAGAGTACTTGCAGCACAACACCGATAACTCTGCTTACCCCGATTGTCGGGATACGGCGTGTGATATGTAGGTTAAGTTCCCAATGTCATGAGTGCTTGATAATTCTTGTTATTGTGTCTCAACGAGCTTAATTTCATGTTACCTGTGGCGGTGCTGGCCACTAGACATTAGAACATATTTAAAATATTAATTTTGACAACTTTGTTTATAGTCTTGTCATTGCAGACTTGTCAATCTTCCTTTTAACATTCAAAAAATATAATAAATATTATTTTACGAACATCATATTATTTCACCACACCACGGGCAGCTAAACTGGTGACCCCTGATTCTAGACGTCCTGCGAGATGGACGAACACGTAGAAAAACTACAAACAGAGTTGGAAAAGTTGAAAAAAGGTACTGGAGACATTTCTTATGCCGCTGTCAAGATACCACCATTTTGGACACCGGATCCTCAGCTGTGGTTTCGCCAAATCGAAGCGCAATTTGCACTCGCTAAGATAACAAAACAAGAAACTAAATATAATTATCTATTGGCTAACTTAGATGGCAACACTCTTTCTACTGTCGCCGACGTTATCAAATCGGACCCATACCCAACATACGAAGTACTGAAGCAATGCATCATCAAACGCTTATCAGAAAGCGACGAGCAAAGAATGCACAAAGTTCTAAACACACTCGAACTAGGAGATAAGCGACCGTCGCAACTACTACGAGAAATGAAAAATTTATCAGGTTCCAATTTCTCTGAAGACGTCATCCGTCATTTATGGTTACAGCGACTACCTGTATCGGTACAATCCATCCTAATCACAAACTCCGATAACTTAGACAATCTTGGCTTAATGGCAGACAAAATCATCACAGTAACAAATGCGAATACATCACATAACACGTCGTCTGTCGCAGTAAATCAACAATCAGAAATTTCAGAATTGCAAGAGGAAGTGGCAGAACTGAAACGAATAATTAGAAACTCATCACATTTTAAAAGAAGCTATATGAGAAATCTACCAACCAGCTCAACAACAATCTCAAACAACGATGTACAACCGTCACTCTGCTGGTACCACGAAAACTTCGGAATCAAAGCAAAAAAGTGTCAACCTCCATGTGAATTCAAATCAAAAAACAACTAGTTGGCAAGGCTGTGGCGACTTGCGCTTGTCATGGAGGAAATAATCGTCGCCTTTTCATAACTGATCCAGACACTAAACTACATTTTTTAATCGATACAGGAGCCGACATCTCGATTGTACCACCCCGGCTATCAGACCGAGGAAATATAACGCAATATTTATACGCTGCGAATAATACAAAAATAGCTGCTTTCGGTGAACGTACCTTAGAACTGGAGCTCGGTCTCAAAAAGAAATTCAAATTTTCCTTCACTGTAGCGAATGTTCAATACCCAATAATTGGAGCCGACTTTCTATTACATTAAAAATTGATAGTAGACTTACCCGGAAGAAGATTAATAGATAGTTATACATGGATCCATTCTGCTATAGAAATCATGGAATTGAGCTCAGATGACTGTACTAAAATCAGTACAATTTGCCCAAACAGTGACATAGGTGAACTACTTAAAAAGTTCCGAGCCCTTCAAGAAGTTTCAACTCAAATAGACGTAATCAAACACAATACAAAGCATTTCATTGAAACTACTGGACCACCCGTCGCCTCTAAACCACGGAGACTATCGCCAGAAAAATTAAAAGTAGCACGGGAAGCATTCCACGTCATGCAAGAACTTGGTCTCTGCAGACCATCCAAAAGTCCTTGGGCCAGCTGCTTACATATGGTTCCCAAAAAATCAGGAGATTGGAGGCCTTGCGGAGATTATCGTCGTTTGAACAACATTACAATACCAGATCAGTACCCACTTCCGAACATTCAAGATTGCACAAACTTTCTTGCCGACAAAACAACATTCTCCACCATAGATCTCGTCCGTGCCTATCAGCAAATACCTGTACTACCTGAACATGTCGACAAAACCGCAATTACAACACCATTTGGACTTTATGAATTTCCATTCATGCCATTTGGTCTCAAGAACGCAGCTCAAACATTCCAACGATTCATGAATGAAGTTTTCGCAGATGTAGACTTCGTTTTTGTCTACATTGATGATATCTTAATCGCATCACAGAATGAATCGCAACACAAGGAGCATTTACAAATCGTTTTACAGAAGCTATCAGACTACGGACTAAAGATAAACATTGCAAAATGTACATTCTCTCAGAATAGCGTCTTTTTCCTCGGCTATGATATATCCGAAGAAGGATTAAAACCACGCGACGACAAGGTATCTGCCATTATTAATTTCCCCAAACCAGAAACCATCTGTCAAATGCGCCGCTACCTTGGAATGGTCAACTTCTACAGAAGGTTTATCCCACATGCTGCACATATTCAAGCATCATTACATGTAACGGGTAAGCGTAACGACAAAATAAACTGGACAGAACCAATGAATACCGCATTTGAAAAAACAAAACAAAGCATTAGTAACAGTGTGATGCTTGCCCACCCACGCTCTGATGCACCATTGTCAATTCATTCAGATGCGTCAGATTCAGCTATTGGTGGTGTACTACATCAAATATACAACAAGAAATCACAACCACTGGGTTTTTTCTCTCGAAAATTGACAGATACAGAAAAGAAATATTCAGCTTATGATAGAGAGCTTTTAGCACTGTATGAAACAATCAAACGCTTCGCACACATGTTGGAAGGACAAAATTTTACTTGTTACACAGATCACAAGCCTCTGATCTATGCATTTCAACAAAGATCAGATAAGCTGAATGCACGTTCTTCCAGGCAACTCTCATACATCTCACAATTCACAACCGACATAAAACATGTAACAGGCATGGATAACATTGTTGCAGATACATTATCGAGAATTAATGCAATACAGTCCAAAATTCCCACCAACACTGAACTAGCAACCGCTCAAATATTTGATGAAACTTTAACAAAATTGCTATCATCATCAAAATCAAGTTTGAAACTTAAAAAAATTACAACAGACGATAATGTACAACTATACTGCGATATTTCCACTACAAGAGTTCGACCATATTTGCCACTCAGGTACAGAGAAGTGATTTGTAAACAAATACATGATAAATCACACCCCGGTATTAAAGCAACTTACAAAATGATATCAGCACGATTTGTCTGGCCAAACATGAACAAAGAAATTAAGCACTTTGTACGAAACTGTGAACAATGTCAAATATCAAAAGTCAACAAGCACGAAAAATCGCAACTTCAACATTTTCTCCCACCTGATGAACGCTTCTCACACGTCCACATAGACATTGTTGGACCATTACCATTATCAAAAAATTTTCGTTACCTTCTAACTTGCATCGACAGATTCACTCGTTGGCCAGAAGCAATCCCGATACCAGAGCAATCAGCCGAAACAGTCGCTAGGGCATTAATAGGTACATGGATCTGTAGATTCGGAGTTCCACGTCGGATAACTACAGATCAAGGAGCGAACTTTGAATCAGAACTTTTTCATTCACTATCAAAACATCTGGGTGTAAATGTACACCACACAAACGCCTATCATCCACAGGCAAATGGTTTGATTGAGCGATGGCACAGATCACTCAAAGCATCTCTGATGTGCCGGCTGAGCAAAAGACGAGAATTGTGGACTGAAGAACTACCCATTATTATGTTAGGTCTTAGAAGTGCCATCAAAGAAGACATAAAACATAGTCCAGCAGAGCTTGTATACGGAACGACTCTACGTCTGCCTGGTGAAATTTTTATCCCACCTTCAAGTACTCCTTCAGAAGAAACATACCCAGAAAAGCTTAGAATGTTTTTCAGACAACTTCGAAGTGAACCCCCCAACTGGCACTGCAACCCAAAAATTTTCCACAATCCAGAATTGGACACTTGTTCTCACGTATTTCTACGAGACGATTCATTGAGATTTGCGCTTATACCACCATATAAGGGACCATACCGAATTTTAAGTCGAGCAAATAAAACATTTCATCTTCTTATTGAAGGAAAAAGCAAGCCAACATCAATAGACAGACTAAAACCGGCGTATTTAGACAAAACCTTTCCAGCAAAGGAAGAAAATCCTCAAAGACAGTCAGCTCCTAACAACGCGTCAGACTCGAACCCCAAGGACGATCCTATAGCTAAAAACGTTCCCACAAGCCTAAATGAATCATTGAATGATAATGATCCACATAGTATCAACATCCCAGCAAATTTGTACGATCCCACAACTTCGAGGACTTCGAGGACAGGAAGACATATAAGAATACCAGCCAGATTTCGATATTAACTCCTCAAGACCGGCGTTAAATCTGGAAGGGGAGTATGTGGCGGTGCTGGCCACTAGACATTAGAACATATTTAAAATATTAATTTTGACAACTTTGTTTATAGTCTTGTCATTGCAGACTTGTCAATCTTCCTTTTAACATTCAAAAAATATAATAAATATTATTTTACGAACATCATATTATTTCACCACACCACGGGCAGCTAAATACCTAAATATGAAAACTTAAGTACTTAGTGTTGTCACAGGAGAACTAGAAGAATACAATTTCGTAAAATGTTTGTATGCAAAAGTATCTAAATTTTTAAGTTAATGAAGAACATAATTTATTTTATGCATGAACAATTTTCAGAATCGCATAACCACTTGAACACAAAATATAATATAAGCAAAACTTGCTTTTAGAATAGAAATGCAATGAAAATAAACATTATATAATTATTACACAAATAACGCTGCAATGGTAGATTATAACTTCAGTTATTTCTTAAAATTAATGTTTGGGTGTTGAGTAATAATTGGAAACCTTTTGGAAAACTTCATTAAATAAAATGTATTGTTACATAATTATTAGAAATATTAAGCCAAAGCTACTATTAGCATTACTACGAAGTAACTATTAAGTAATGCTCCATTAGTTCGACTTCTTTCGATCTTATTCTTCAACTAATTCGTTTTTTAACTAATGTAACTATATTATATATATTATAGTGTATATATATTATGTAGATATAATGTAACAGGTTCAATTTTGATAGTGAAATAACATGACATGATGTGCATATTTAAAGATCGATCACTACATCATATTTAACCAGAGTTACGTTTAGCTCCGTGAAACACACTCCAACTTAGCAAAAACTTCCGAAAGGCCACTTTTTCACCCCAAAACCACAATGAGAGGCACAAAATTGGGACAAATTTGCAAATAAGTATGTCATTTTACAAGTATTTTAACATGTAATTCGATGCCCTTTTGTGAATTCTATCCAAAACGATTTAAAGGTGTGGCCGCTGCTTTAGAAAACTTTTTTTTTCAGTCTTCAGAGACCTCCGTTCGCTCGGCAGGGTGTGGGCCCGTTTCTGCAGATTTACATTATTATATGAGATTTAATATCGATAATATTTTCAGTTTATTATATTTATTATTTTTTATCTTGAAGCTGTGATTGTGGAACATGTTCTTGTGAGCGGTAGTAAGGGTTAATTATAAGTCACTAACAAAGCATTGTGAATTTCGAAATTTATTTCTCCCGCTATTCTTCGCATTAAATTAGAACTGGTGGAATTTTTAACATGTCCAAGAGTATGTAGGTTTACCTACCTGTGGATGAATTTACAATATGAATATACAAATACAATAAACAAGGAACAATAACCCGTCTGCCCATCTCTAATTGACGAAGAACCGAAACAGTTCGAAATTTAAAAATTTGCATTTTTTAAATGTTTTAACTGACTTCTTTCGTCCATCACTCCAATTATTATAATTACTTACATAAATAAATTATAACACTTGGGTTTATGTATTAGTTACTTGTCTTAAAAATGGTAAACAAGCGAAAAGATGGTCCACGCGTTTATCTGGCCAATAATAAAATGCACGCCGAAATTCTGTGCGTTCTTTATCGTGCAATTGATATAATTAATTATTACGAAGCCATAAATGGAAATTGAAAATAAATGCAAACGATTATATAAATCTATATTGGAACTGTCTAAATTCATGAATTAATAAAGGAATTGCTGTTAAAGATCAAAAGAAATAAACCTAATTTTGTTCACTCGACAAACTAACAATTTGAAAACAAGCTTTGTGTCGGCCAAATAAAAGGAAATCAATATGTAACGAAACCGCTACTCACACACAACACGACGGAAGTAACAGATCGTATAACGCCAAAACATTACAAAAAGTATCACTTAATTCAGAGTTAAGTACCGCCCAATTTGTCATTTTAAATCTAGCTTTATATTCCAAACTGAACTTTATTTCAAGCACATAAGATTGAAATTAGTACCTACATCAAGTTGATCGAACAACATTTTTTCACAGAGCAACGCTTTTGCGAAACCGACAATAGGAGAACTTATTGTTGGTCACAAATAGTCTGTATTGGGGTATGAGTAATTTTGGTTTATACTGTGACAATCTTGTATACAATAGCTCATTCACGGCAGACCACATGCGGCGAATGTAGGTGAAACACAATCTTATACCTCTATGATCGATGGAAAGATTTTTTTTTTCTTTTTTCTTCCGCCTGATCGATTTCCTGGCAAACCATTTCATGTCTTGGTACGTTATTCTTTACCTAAATACGAAGTAACTATGATATTTTAATCTGTGTCTAAAGTACTTATGAAGAACTATTAATAAAGTGTGTGAAAAAAATTAACGTTTTTTTTAAGGACATTAATATATTAATTTTGTTTTTATATTTTTACCTACACTAATATTATTAAGAAGTAAAATTTGTACGTTTGGATACTCATCCAATTTTAAAAATTAATTGACTAATATTCAGAATGGACTTTCAGGATGCGAGCGAAGCGGCGGACAAAAGTTATTCAGATATAAAGTAGAGAAGAGAGTAATGTTATTGGAAGCAACTGATTATAAAGGTTGACCGGAAAAAATCTCTAATTTATAAGTCCGCCTATGCACCACAATCCGTTGTAACCGCCTACCGCACTGGAAAACAGGTGTAACGTTATCTATTGAAATACAAATCCAAAAACATTATGTATGTACATACATACTACACGCAGTCTCTCGACAATCGGGGTAAGCAGAGTAATCGATGTCGTGCTGCAAGTACTCTTGTAAATTACAGCACAACACTGACCACCAAGTTTGGCAAAGTATTCTGACAAGATAACCTATCAAGCAGCATGTAAGGCACGAAGACCCACCCGCTGCATGAATCGATGAAAGAACCGTGCCAAGTTGAGAGTTGGCGAACCTGTCGCTCTTTAGCACTGTATATCGTCCTTATCCCCAACCATGTCAGATTCTATAAAAAACAACAATAACTCACAGCTTATTGACAACACAACACTTAAAGAAACCCATTCCGTGTTACTCACATTGAAATGTTGGCACAAACACAATTTTAACACAGATCTCATTTCCGGCAAAGCCCGTGCATTGACAGCGAGTTATCAATATAGCGGTCCAACTTGTGTTGACCAATTTGTTAACATCCGACTGATTCTGTTAGCATTATTGTTAACATTGATAAAGACAGCGCCGCCGCCGCCGACATCAAATGTCTCACTGTTTTTTTTTATTTTTTTTTATGGAAACTGACATGGTTGGCTACATCACCTACAACGTCCGTGATGTCAGCCCATAACACCGGGTGAACTAGGTGCCATGTCAGTGCTTCCCCCTTTGATCGTGCCGGCTACACTGAACTGGTCGGAAAACACAAACTATTTACATAGCCGTTTTGACCGACGTTTCATTCAGTGCGGTGGTACCAACCCGGGCGGGTTAAACCCTACCACCAAGTAAGATTAGGAGGGAAGGGACCTACAGTTTTACGAGGAATCCGAACCTCGGTCAGCCTCCAACGGTCAGCGGTCACCCATGCAAGTACTGACCGCACCCAGCGTTGCTTAACATTCAATAGCGACAGTTGACTGTCTGCACCACTGAGCTATCGAGGCTGACAAAGTCATGTTTATAGGTAGAGGAAGTGAAGAAATCGTCACAAGCCGTAGTTCCGGTTTGATTATCATTATTAAGTCAGCCTCGATAGCTCAGTGGTGCAGACAGTCGACTCTTCATTTGCTATTGATTGTTATGCAACTCTGGGCGCGGTCACTACTTGGATGGGTGGCCGCTCGACCGTTGGAGGCTGACCCTTCTTACCTTACTAGGTGGTAGGGTTCAAACCGCCCGGGTTGGTACCACTGCACTGAATGAAACGTCGGTTGCAACGGCTATCTAAATAGTTTGTGTTTTCCGTCCAGTTCAGTGTAGCCGGCACGACCGAAGGGAAACACTGACATGGCACCTAATTCACCCGGTGTTATGGGCTGACATTGCGCATGTTGTAAGTCATGTAGCCAACCGTGTCAGTTTCCATAAAAAAAAGCCTCGGTAGCTCAGTTGTGGGTCTGTCAACTGTTCTTAAGCACTGCTGAGCCCGGCCAGTACTTGGATGGGAGACTGCTCGCCCGTTGGAGGATGACCGTGGTTCGGATTCCACGTAAAACTGTAGGTCCCTTCCCTTCTTCCCTTACTAGGTGGTTGGGTTTCAAACAGATATGGATAAAACAGACAAGAAAGCGAGTTAATAAAAAAAGTGTTATAAATTAATTCGTTTGGTCCGGCACGACCGAAAGGTAGGACTGGCATGACGTAATGGGTTGACCGATGGCGTCAAGAACGATGTATCTAGCCATGCCAGGTTTCGCAAAAAAAAAACGAACAGAAACCAAGAATTATTTAATCTTTTATTTTGCGGATATTAATAGAACTCTCCATCAGATAACTTCATGGCATAGGAAATAAGGGTTCGAAATTCGCACCATGTATCGGTACACACGCCACTGCGTCCGTCCAAGCAGCGACAGCTGTCGCACTCGTCCATGTATTTCTCTCCGGGAATGCATCGGAAGAATGCATTCTTTATCACTGAAAACAAAACATATGTTAATGAATCACAACGCATGAATATAGACGCCAATTTATTAAAAACTATTTATTTGTAATAAAGTGGCGGTCCTAGAAGTAAACCTTGAGTTACTCCGTCACAAAAAGTTCTTTAAAGAAAATATTTTGATCACAGTATTAAAAATTATTTATTAGAATGTATAGTATAATAAATCATTTTATTGATAAAACAACTTAGTGGCCACTGGCCAGTTATGTATACTCGTATGTACTTATACGTATTTCAACATTAAACACAATCAAAGGATATAAGAAAAAACCACCGCACTGAATGAAAGGTCGGTCGAAACGGCTATGTAAATAGTTTGTGTTTTCCGTCCAGTTCAGTGTAGCCGGCACGACCGAAGGGAAGCGCTGACGTGGCACCAAGTTCATCCGGTGTTATGGGCTGACATCACGGATGTTGTAGGTGATGTAGCCACCCGTGTCAGTTTCCATAAAAAAAAAAAAAAAGTTTCTATACTCAATGCATTGATGACTACTATAGTGTTTCTTACATACACTATACGAGTTGTCCGAGTGTGCACAGACATCTAATGGATGTACATACATACACACATCACGCCTGTTTCCCGGTGGGCAAGGCAGAGACAACGGATCTCCAAGTGCCACGATCCTGACACACCTCTGCTACCTCTTCGACTCTCATAATGTTCTTCATGCATGCTCGTCGGTTACAGGGCGAGCCTTCCCGACTCTTCCCCTAACATTTGCTCAATAAATTTCTTTCGTTAGTCTCCTATCGTCCATTCTTCCAACATGACCGAACCACCGAAGCATTCATTTCTCAATCCTTCTCACTATATCTTCTTTCAGACCACAGCGCTCTCGCACTGCTCTATTTCTCAATCTACCTTTCATTGTAACTCCACACATACTCCTCAACACGCGCATTTCCACAGCATTAATCCTAATTAATCGTGCCTTACTTGCTGCTTGATCGATTTAATCTTGTTCGAATACTTTGCGAAACGTGATGGTCGGTGTTGTGCTGTAATTGACCAGAGTTCTTGCAGCACAACACCGATTACTCTGCTTACCCCGATTGTCGGGATTCAGCGTGTGTGATATGTAATCCTAATGGATGTATTATAATTATAAAATATAAAAAAATTAAAATAAAAACTTTTTTAACCTATAATCCCTTGCATTTTATCCTATAAATATTGAAAGCAGACCTCACCAGTGCATCTCAAGCAAGGAATCGTGTGTTCACACAATGTAGAGGCGACCAACTCGCAAGCTATACACGAGGGCATAGCGCTGCACGCTCCCGAGTCCTTGCTCTCGCAAAGGAGACAGTTCCGGTTCTCGGACGAGTTGCTCGAGGTCTCCTCCTGCCAGTACTCGTGCGCAGGCTTCGATGCGGGCACGTCGCTCGCGCTGATCGCTACGTGTCTGCCGAGTTTCATTTAATTGCAGTTCAATCAAAATCGAATTTTCAGTTGGCCGATTGAAAATGTTTCATCACAACTTCATAAACTGTTTCGTCGGATAGACGACAGACAGACAGACAGACGGCGTAGGCTTAGTAATAGGGTCCCTAAACCTAAAATCCAAAACAAAATACCTACGCCAAAACAAAACAAAGGTGTGATAGGATAGTGCGAGGGTGTGTACGTACGCCTGAGAGTCTGGTATGTATACAGGCGGTATTTCCGGGTCTCCCCCGCCCTGCGACAATATGACGGTCTGCATGGACAGACGGACGAACGGACAGACAGACAGACAGACAGACGGCGTAGGCTTAGTAATAGGGTCCCTAACCCTAAAAACCAAAACAAAATACGCCAAAGCAAAACAAAGGTGTGATAGGATAGTGCGAGGGTGTGTACGTACGCCTGTGAGTCTGGTATGTATACAGGCGGTATTTCCGGGTCTCCCCCGCCCTGCGACAATAAGACGGTCTGCATGGGCATCCCTCGCGGCTGCGGGGCCATCATTCTTGCTATACCTGGACAAGAGACATGCATTATTATGAATTTTAGGGGAAACCATGATCACCTTTTAAAGATAAAGATGAAAATCTGTTTATTTGCAAACGGCAGCATTTATAAGCAGCAGGTGGATGTAAGATGGCCGCATAGCAGCCTCGGTTGTGTTCTCCTCTAGTCCAGTATAGCCAGCAATCCAGGGAAGTCTCCGGTATGGTACCAACCTTCTCGGAGGTGATATTGGCTGGTCAGATCATGCGCTCTGGCCCCTCCGACTCAGCCGCCCATACCGGATTACACAAAAAAATACACACTTATGATTATTTACAATTTAACTTATTGCCGCTGGCGCTGGGGTAGTGCATCTCTTTAAGGTCTTTGCTTACGGTGACGCTTGGTCCGGGTCACCTCTCACCCTCAAAATATATGGTTGAGGGAGGCGATGGCTGTCCCTGGCGTGATGCTCGTGAACGGGTGCTGTTTGTGGAGACTGGCCTGCTCCAATTGGCTCCAACGTGTTATATGAATGGTTTACGCTTATAGAAAAAAATTTGTATTTGTGATAAAGTTTTAGAAATAGTGATGATTCGTACTATGTAGGCTTTTGAGGAAATATTATATAGAGTTCTCGCTCCGAAGAAATATACAGAGAAGCGGTGTTCGAGCGGCTGAGGTTTGGGGTAAGGTAGCGGGGAGGCGGAGCGCAGAGTCGAGCGGTAGTGGGGAGCGCGCGCGGGGCAGGAAGCGTGTGGAAGACGTTCTGGCAGCCGGTGTGGGGGGCTCGCGCGGGGCGGGAAGCGTGCGGGAGAGAGGCAAGGGGTAAGGAGAACGATCGCACTCGTGCGTCGGTGTGCATATTGTCTTTTCATTCTAACACTTCATCTCCAGATTCGCCATCGCACCTTCGCATCGACGAAGATGTGTAAATGTATTAGTTTAAAGTAGGCGAGGCGCGATCGCAGCAGGCAGGCGACGACTGCGCGCTGCGGCCTCTCGCGCTCGACTAAGAGACTTGAGGATCGTGAACCGCAACTCGGTGGAACATGTTAGTTAACCGAGTGATTGATCTAGTACGTAATATATCTTTGGCAGTGGCAAACATTTTTTTTAATGTGCACCAAGTGGACGTAGAAAAAAAAGTATCCAGCGAAGTTTCTGCCAGTTCTTCTTCGCTGTGATCACAGACGACTTCTGTGGCTGTGATAATTGAACTGGCAAAATGCTAAGTGTTAAATGTTAAAATATTACGAATCCGAGCGCAGTGTCTATGGATGATGAATTGATGATTGATGAATAAAGAATATAGAATAGGGTATTGTATTTCGTTTGCAAACATGGCCACGGCTCAGCTTGTAAGAATCCAGTATTAAGTATCCTGTTTTGATTTTTCCTAAACATGTTTTTGGAAAATATGTTTTTATTGTACAGTAGATAGCTTAGTTTCCGTGCACTGAAACGTAATTAAAACCTATATTAAATAACAACAAAAATTATTAATAAAACTGATTATATAAAAAAACCGGCCAAGTGCGAGTCGAACTCGCGCACCGAAGGTTCCGTATCGCCATGTAATGGTCAGCGCCACTCACGCCATCTATGGCGTGTTTTGGAAATCTTCATATTAGTTAAAATTCATAATTAGTTAAAATGTTTCATACTCTTTTCGGTAGATGGCGCGCATACACTTTTTAGTTTGTTCTACCGGGGTAGCCCCGTGAATTTTTTACGTTTTCCTATTTTTATTATTGGTTGTTATACCGGCCATAATATCACATATTTTGTGAAAATTTCAATGGGCTACCTATTTTACGGTTCAAGAGATACAGCCCTCGGACAGACAGACAGACGGCGTAGTAATAGGGTCCCGTACCGGATACGGTATCCTAAAAACCAGCAAGTAAATTATAAATATCCATAAGAGACCGCGTCCCCGGGATGATTCCCAGGTCGGCGTGTCGGCGGCCGCGTTACCTCTTTATATCCCCAGACGAACTCTTTGCCGGAGATACGAGAGGGAACACCTCGTGGACGAGCGTTAGCCTCCTCCGACCGTGTACCCAACAATTTAAGACTGCGGTACTACAGCGTGAGGCACAATTTGCAAAATTTCACACATTTTCGTTTCGGTTTTTTGTTCAACGAATTTCAAAAATACAGGGTGTAAAAACGGCGAGTACATTAAATTAAGGAAATGATTATTGGGACCAAGAGTAAAAATAAAGTCAAGTAACTTTTTTCTTAATTCCCTTTAAATAAAAAGTTACAGTTTTCATACAAACTAATTGATTTATTTAGTGTAAAAGGATCTAATGTTCCGCACGAACGTGGGAATGAAAGGCGCGCGATGAGTAAGCGAGCAAGGACGAGTGTCCGGAGCGAGGAGATGCGTGGCATGAGTTTTTCGACTCCGACCGTTCCCCCACAAGCACCCTCCCTCCGCGCGCGTCAAATTACACTAGACGAAAACATAAATTTCAAAAATGTATATCTCCAGAACTAATAAGACAACTAATAAGACACTTTAGAGAAAAACTTAATTTACTTTTTCTCTTAGAAAAACATGAGGATTGCGCTGGCGAAATTAATGTACTGGCCGTCACAACACCCTGTATATATATTAAAAAATCCTTTCTAAAAGTTGACCATATTTAAAAGTTGGTGACAGATTTTTATTTTTATTTATGTCAATTAAAATGTTAAAAAAATCACAAACGTACTACTAAATGGTCCTAAATACTCCGAAATGCTCTCTTTGTTTCGAAATTGCAGCTTTCTAAAACATTATTTTGAGTTTATACTAATTGCAGATGATTTAAGATAAAATGTTACTTCTTTTGACAGATTTGGATATTCGTGTAATGTAAACTGGTTTAACAAACTTTGAACAAATACTATAAAACAAGCGAACGCTCCGCTATTCAAAATGCGCCATATCAGTGCGCATTTTGATGCTGTAGTACCGCGCTCTTAATTGTTATAATAAATTGTAGTATTTTTACATTTATTATTATATTTTTAATTCGTTAGTTTTTTATTGAAAACGCGGCATGTGGCGCCGAGCCATTCATAAGGTGTCTAACGACGCCCATGGATATTCGGTCGTATGCAGGGGTTGCGAATTCAGTCTGGTGCCTACGAGCACTCCCCATGGAATCGTTGTTTCAATTAACCATCACCATCTATTGTGTCACCATCTATTGAATCTCCTTATGATAGTCCCAACAAGATCTCCAAGCCAGTAAACTAATCAACTAATTTAAAAATATTAAAAAATGTAACAAACTTACTATCAAACTCATAACATCGAATAAATTTAAAAAACACAAAAAACACAAATAATTTCCACATGTTTTCCCTTCAGTGACAACGCTCAAACGTTTTGCGCTGTCGATATTCAAAGTAGATAGGTATTGTTTCCTTTCAAATATTGTGTGAAAGCGAAGGCTATCAAATCTGGTAAACGACCTGTGGCTGCTAATTGGTTTATATAAAACAAAAATCCCAATTAAGCCACTGGTAGCCATAGAATAACGAAAATACATACATTCAGAAAGGTCCGTAAAAAAATTGTGAATTGAATTGAGAATGGAATTTTCAAAAAACTAGTTACAAACATTTTCAATAATGTCTAAATAAATAATATAATTAACCTACCTACCTACTTAATTAAAAATAATATAGAGATAGATATACTATATAGATATACATACATACATACATATCACACACGCTGAATCCCGACAATCGGGGTAAGCAGAGTAATCGGTGTTGTGTTGCAAGAACTCTGGTAAATTGCAGCACAACACCGACCACCACGTTTCGCAAAGTATTCGAACAAGATTCAATCGATCAAGCAGCAAGTAAGGCACGAAGACCCACCTGCTGCATGACTCGGTGGAAGTACCATGCCAAGGTGAGAGGTGGCGAACCCGTCGCCCTTTAGCACGGCATCTTGTCCTTATCCCTTAGTCGCCTTTTACGACATGCACGGGGAGAGATGCAGTGGGGCTATTCTTTTTAAATACCGGGCCCACACGGTACTTTTAAGTACCGGGCCCACACGGTATAGATATACTATACATATACCTACTTCATTGTTCCAAAAACATTTTCCGAAACAAGTTTGACATTATATTATTTACATGAGGGCCAAAGACAGACTATTCCTTTACAGGGATTTCTTCCAGTCAAACTTTAAATATTTGATAGATTGAGAAAGTAAGTACAAACGCGCAAGTAAAAACTTTACTGAAAGGCAAAGTCACCTCTGACTTAAAAAAATTCACAGATCTCGTGCATTACGTTGTTACGTGCCATGCCAGCAGATTTGGGGACTGTTGCTAGGCTGTCTAGCCCGTTAATACGACGCTTGAAAACACCCAGGTTAAAGGATTCAGGAAATACACTCGCCGGAAGACAGTTCCACAATCTAGCGGTGCGACAAAGAAACGATTTAAAAAACCGATGGGTTCTCAAAAGCCCAATGTCAACAACTTTTATATCATGCGGAGATAGGACGGGTGGCAGGGAATAGGGGATGCCAGTTCCACAGATCAGCAAGTGTATTCCACGGGGAGTGCTCGGAGGAGCTGTTTGACGCGATCCCGCCGTCCCCTTTCCACCTCCGCAGCTCCGCACCAAACGCTCTTACTTACTTGCTGGACTTACCGCGGATGCATACCAATCGGGTCTACAAATTCCTCCTCCACAGAACTGGTAAACTCTGCCTGCAACGCTCTCCCTGTCGACATACTTCTCCCAAGTACAGTCTCGGGTCTCTCGAGAGGAGTATGAATAGGCACCTGTCAGACCGGCATAGCATTTGCAACCCCCGCATAAGACCGAATATCTATGGAAGTCGTTATACACCGTAGTGGTGGTTAGGCGCGACATGTGTTGGCCAATCAATGTTTTTTTTATGGAAACTGAAACGATTGGCTACATCACCTACAACATCCGTCATGTTAGCCCATAACACCGGGTGAACTTGGTGCCATGTCAGTGCTTCCCTTTATTTCATGTCGGCTACACTGAACTGGACGAAAAACACGAACTATTTACATAGCCGTTTCGACCGACTTTTCGTTCAATGCGGTGGTACCAACCCGATCGGGATAAACCCTAACACCTAGTAAGGTAAGAAGGCAAGGGACCTGCAGTTTAACGTGGAATGCGAGCCACGGTCAGCCTCCAACGGTCGAGTGGTCACCCATGCAAGCACCAATAAAAATAAAAAAACATTTTTTTAAATATAAATGAAACATTTATTTCTCACGAATATTATTACTAATAATAAAACATGTCACTGCAATATTTTTATCAAATTGACAATGCAATGAAGCGTAGCTACGGTGGTGGTTCATTTGTCTCCACCACACCCCACGGCACTCATCAATAAACAGATTTTTGTCAATTTCATACACCCCATATTTATAATCCTGTCCTTTTTTTATGTAATCCGCCATGCGTGGCTGAGTCGAAGGGGCCAAAGCGCATGCTCCGAACAGCCAATATCACCTCCTAGAAGGTAGGTGCCATACCAGAGACTTCCCTGGATTGCTGGCTATACTGGACTAGAGGAGAACACAACCGAGGCTGCTATGCGGCCATCTTACATCCAGTACGGTGGTACCAACCCAGTCGGCTACAATTTGAGCCTACCACCTAGTAAGGGGCAAGGGAAGGGACCTACAGTTTTACACCGGTTCCGAACGGTGAAGCAGCAGGTGTAGGTATGCACGTAAATTTTTTCGTCAGAAAAAACTCATTGGTACACGCCGACCGGATTCGAACCGCGGACCTCTCGCATGAGAAGCCGATGCCCAAACCACTCGGCCACCCGCCGCCGCTCTGAATTGTCTTTATTGATATGTACGTACATACATAGCGTCACGCCTGTCTCCCGGTGGTGTAGGCAGAGACAACTGGTCTCAACGTGCCACGATCCTGCCACACCTCTGCCGCCTCTTCCACTTTCACAATTCTTTATTCTTTATTTATCATACGTATGGTAGTTAGTACACTACGCTTGAATTTGTCCTGTTTGGTTTGTTTTTATGTATAGCTCAATGGTTTTTACAGTCATATAGACGGGGAGGTCGCGACTAACCTGGTAACGATAACGTAAGTGGCTGAATCTGGTTTCACAGGGTGAAGAGCAACTCTCTAATGCTAAATATGTCGGTCTGCCTGCGTAAAGTGGTTGCGTTATTTAAATATGGCGCCTGAAAAATTCGTTATCGTGACCAAAAAAAAATTATAAGGTAAATGGCTGAACACAGTAGAGCAAGTAAGTACTAGTTGGGTTGGTACCACCGCACTGAATGAAAGGTCGGTCGAAACGGCTATGTAAATAGTTTGTGTTTTCCGTCCAGTTCAGTGTAGCCGGCACGACCGAAGGGATGCACTGACGTGGCACCAAGTTCACCCGGTGTTATGGGCTGACATCACGGATGTTGTAGGTGATGTAGCCATCCGTCCGTGTCAGTTTCAATAAAAAAAAAAATAGTTGTACTCACGTGACTTACGAAAAAACTGACCAAAAATTCGGTTGCGTTATGGAGCAACGCCCGTTCAAAGATGCTTCATCGTGACCAAAAAAAAATGATAAAGTAAATGCCTGAAAATTACGAAACATGAAAGTAACATCATGCACTAGCTTAATAGTAAAAAAACTGACCAAATATTTGGTTGCATTTCGTAGTTATAGGCGAATTTAAAATTAAAGTGGTGTAAGGGACATAGGGATTTTTTTACAAATTTAATTTTTTAACAACACCCATCGATAGGTCTCATCATTCTGATGAATAATTGTCATTAAAATTTTTGTTTAAAACTGATAGTTCGCCAGGAAAATTTTTTTTTCAAATTTTGATGTATGGAATTAGACATAAAACGCTCCGTTTCGGCCAAGTCTTGACAGGTCTTGCTTTAAAACTATTTGATCATTGTTCTGTGGTTTATTGACTATAATCCTACACTATCAGCGCGCGCCCAATGTTGCCCGTTCACGAGTTATGTGGATCCGAAAAAAAAATTAAAAATGTAGTCCAACTATTTTTTTTATTTCTAGAATCTTAGAGCATTAATAGATTTAATCTAAATAATTGTTTTACATAAAACAAATAGATAAAGTTCTTAATTTTAAAACATTAGTTTATCGAAAAGATACATCTAAATCTAATAAAAAAATTATAAAAGTGTTTATTAATCAGGCACAGTTACATACATTAAAGATATTTTGCACATAGAATGCATGACGCATGACAAATAGTACCTATTATTATCCTAACTATAGCCATATTTCAATAGATATAACTATTATTTATAAGCTTATAGTTAGGTAGAGATTCCAGGTATAATTTGTGATAGATTATTGTAATGTAATCTTGTAAATTCTCTGAAAAATAAGTAGGTGAAGAGTGGTAAAAACGTTCGAAATTATAGTTAAATCACTTGAAATGTGGGTATGGTTAGGGAAAAATAAAGTGCTTATGCCTAGTACCCCCCCTTAATGTCTAAAGCATTGCTAGGTTGCCTTCACTAACTAGTCCGTATTCTACGCTGCACAATGTGATTTCTCACGGCGACCTCTTCCTTCAGCGGAGAAATGGATCAATGGGCTGGCCGTGTGTGTTATGCTCGAATATATTTCTGAAGGTAGTGTTTTGGCAGAAGGGGCTATCTGCAGTTTTTACCAAAAATTGTTTTTTTTTTCCATAAAACATTCAGAAATATGTATCTCCATGGCCTGGCAAAAGGATATACTTAACTGTATCTTTAACCTATGAGAAAATACAATTTGAGCCATCTCCATTCACAGGAAATGTAAATGTGGCAGAAAAAGCCATGTGCACATTTCCCTTTGTGTCACAATATTTGCAACAATTGATCTAACTCCTTGATATATCTGTCAAATGGATCCTTTTGCCAGCTCAATAAAATTTCATGTGCACAGATGGAGTGCGACTAAAATACGGTCTACTAAAGTGCAATATGCGTGTTGACCATATGATTTGTGTCAGATTATTATTACTAACCTGTGATTTGTGTCATTCAGGGTCGTATCAACCGCAAAGCAAGTAATGTAAAAGTTTACTGTGAGAATAATGGAATATAATCAGATCGCCTCGTCACGCCGCCGCCGTCCCCGTCGAGGCTTACGGATCGCGTCTAATATGGTTCCTTATTCGCGGCCCGCCGGAGCGGTCCTAATCTCCAACCGAACGAATCGAATGCTCGTCGCACATTCTACTGGGTCGCGTCACGTGTCGCCTGATGGCAACAACGAGGATTGTAGACCTGGCCCAGAGCACCTTCCATCTATAGCTTCAGATGCCGCACAGCCGCACACACAGACTGAGAATCAAATGCTCGTCGCACATTCCACTGGGTCGCTTCCCGTGTCGCGTGATGGCAACAACGAGGATTGTAGACCTGGCCCAGAGCACCTTCCATCTATAGCTTCAGATGCCGCACAGCCGCACACACAGACTGAGAATCAAATGCTCGTCGCACATTCCACTGGGTCGCTTCCCGTGTCGCGTGATGGCAACAACGAGGATTGTAGACCTGGCTCAGAGCACCTTCCATCTACAGCTTCAGATGCCGCACAGTCGCACACACAGACTGAGAATCAAGTGCTCGTCGCACATTCCACTGGGTCGCTTCCCGTGTCGCGTGATGGCAGCAACGAGAATTGTAGACCTGGCCCAGAGCACCTTTCATCTACAGCTTCAGATGCCGCACAGCCACACACACAGACTGAGAATCAAATGCTCGTCGCACATTCCACTGGGTCGCTTCCCGTGTCGCGTTATGGCAACAAGAATGATTGTAGACCTGGCCCAGAGCACTTTCTATCTACAGCTTCAGATGCAGCACAGCCACACACACACACACTGAGAATCGAATGCTCGTCGCCCTTTCCACTGGGCCGCGTCCCGTGTCGTCTGATGGGAACAACGAGGATTGTAGACCTGCCACAGAGCATCTTCCATCTACAGCTTCAGATACGTCACAGCCACACACACACATAGAGAATCGAATGCTCGCCGCACATTCCACTGGGTCGCTTCTCGTGTCGCGTGATGGCAACAACGAGGATTGTAAACCTGGCCTAGAGCACCTTCCATCTACGGCTTCAGATGCCGCACAGCCGCACACACAGACTAAGAATCAAGTGCTCGTCGCACATTCCACTAGGTCGCTTCCCGTGTCGCGTGATGGCAGCAACGAGAATTGTAGACCTGGCCCAGAGCACCTTTCATCTACAGCTTCAGATGCCGCACAGCCACACACACAGACTGAGAATCAAATGCTCGTCGCACATTCCACTGGGTCGCTTCCCGTGTCTCGTGATGGCAACAACGAGGATTGTAGACTTGGCCCAGAGCACCTTTCATCTACAGCTTCAGATGCCGCACAGCCGCACACACAGACTGAGAATCAAATGCTCGTCGCACATTCCACTGGGTCGCTTCCTGTGTCGCGTGATGGCAACAAGGAGGATTTTAGACCTGGTCCAGAGCACCTTCCATCTACAGGTTCAGATGCGGCACAGCCACACACACACACTGAGAATCGAATGCTCGTCGCACATTCCACTGGGTCGCTTCCCGTGTCGCCTATATATATATCCTACTATTGTATAATTTTTAAAAAACTGCAGATAGTCCCTTCTGCCAAAACACTACCGTGATATTAATAATTTGCCATTAAATACGATTATATGAGCAAATTACCAATCTTTTGTACGAATTAAAGGCGACCAACTGTTACTAACATGTTCCATATAGAGCGACAATGGATTTACTCGCTCGGACGTGATTTTTCTCAGCGATGATGTGACTAAGAACCTGGTTGTTCTAGCTATGATTTATTAGAGATTAGGTAGAGATTTATATTTCACCCCAAGTATAGTCTCGGGTCCTTCAAGAGAGGCGTGAATAGGCACCCGTCAGGCCGGCATGGCATTCGCAACCCCCGCGTACGACCGAATGTCCATGGACGTCGTTAGTCACCTTATGGTTGGCTCAGCGCCACATGTCGCACCTTTAATAAAAAAAATATTATAAATTATTTTAAAATACAACATAAACATACATACATATCACACACGCTGAATCCCGACAATCGGGGTAAGCAGAGTAATCGGTGTTGCGCTGCAAGAACTCTGATAAATTAAAGCACAACACCGACCATCACGTTTCGCAAAGTATTCGAACAAGATTAAATCGATCAAGCAGCCATTAAGGCACGAAGACCCACCTGCTGCATGACTCGATGGAAGTACCGTGCCAAAGTGAGAGGTGGCGAACCTGTCGCCCTTTAGCACGGAATCTTGTCCTTATCCCTTAGTCGCCTTTTACGACATGCACGGGGAGTGATGCAGTGGGGCTATTTTTTTTAAGTACCGAACCCACACGGTACAATACGGTACGGTACGGTAAAATACAACATACAAATTTAATAAATATTATATACCAAACTAAATTAAAAATATATTCTTCGTTTAGCTAGAATAAAATGCCTTACGGCATTAAGCTCGCTTTTTTGCAACTTATCATGAAAATGTTGGTATTAAATGAAGTAGGTATATTTAATTGATGCTCGTGCATAATGGAATTTAATTTTGAGTTCAAAATCAAACGTAACTAACAATTTTATTTTATTTCTATATAAATACCTGCACACGAGAACGTGCGTACTGAGCGAGTGTGCGAACGTTCGGCTCACTTGTTCGTGTTCATCGATATTTGAATGGAATTGAATTGAATTAATTGCATTAAAATGTTATGCGAACAAGAATAATCGGCTCAGTGAAGCTTTTGCGC
This sequence comes from Nematopogon swammerdamellus, assembly GCA_946902875.1. Lineage (NCBI taxonomy): Eukaryota > Metazoa > Arthropoda > Insecta > Lepidoptera > Adelidae > Nematopogon > Nematopogon swammerdamellus. The sequence goes on from OX336359.1 coordinate 14,418,482, forward strand.
AAAATGTCGATCGTGGGAAGTGAGTTTATTTCCTTACTATTGATATGGTAATTAATTAAAAATTATAAAATTAGGAATTTTAATATTAATTTTTTCTTGAATTTTTTTCAACCCTATTGTTGGAGATTCAGAGGGTCAATGCGGTTTTGGGTTCCTACGGTGGATACGTGGGCGGAGATGGATTTAGTTTTAATTTTAGTACATACATACATACCACACGCGGGGTAAGCAGAATAGTCGGTGTTGTGCCGCAAGTACTCTTGTAAATTACAGCACAACACCGACCAGCACATTTAGCAAAGTATTAAGACAACTATCAAGCAGCAAGTAAGGCACGAAGACCCACCTGCTGCATGGTTCGGTGGAAGGACCGTGCGATGGTGAGAGGTGGCTACCCTGTCTCCCTTATGCACGGCATCTTGTGCTTATCCCTTAGTCGCCTTTTACGACATGCACGGGGAGAGATGAAGTGGGGCTATTCTTTTGTTGTGTGTTAATGTGTTAAATATGAGAACAGTAATAAATTAAACCTACAGTACCCGCGCAGCTCTCTGAGTTTTAATATTGTATTTACTTAGCGATCCCCCGACTCCTTTAAGTAAGTAAACGGAAATTATTTTTGACTTTTTATGGTCGGGGGTTTTCGTAATTTAACTTTTATTTCAAGCCTTTTTAAAATAAAAACCGCATTCAAATCGGTCTACTTTTTAAGATAATTATTTTTTTCATTACTTAACTACTTCATTAATTGATTACAAACATAGTTAAGAATCATACCGATTAAACCAGCTTTCTAATAAAAAAAAACGCATCTAAATCGGTTCATCCGTTTGGGAGCTACGATGCCACAGACAGACAGACACACCCATACACACATAAACCCACCCTCACACACGTTAAACTTATAACACCCCTCTTTTTGCGTCGGGTCAGGGGAAATAGGAATGCCGTATGTTCAAAACATTCTGCAAACTATATAACAACGTTACATCTTCGTTTTTAGGGTTCCGTATCCGGTACCGGACCCTCTTACTAGGCCTACGCCGTCTGTCTGTCTGTCTGTCTGTCTGTCTGTCCGTTCGTCCGTCTGTCTGTCCGAGGGCTGTATCTCTTGAACCGTAATAGGTAGTCAGTCAGTCAGTCAGTCAGCGTGTAAGCGTCCACTGCTGGACATACGCCTCTCCAATTTTCCTCCAGTCCTCCCGGCCTTCAGCGATACGGAACCACTGATTTCCGCCGGCGTACTTGATGTCGTCGTCCCACCTGGCGGGTGGTCTTCCCACACTCCGTTTTCCTGTCCACGGCCGCCAGTGTAGGACACGGTTACTCCAACGGTCATCGTCTCTTCGGCTAACGTGCCCAGCCCACTGCCACTTGAGCTTAGCCACCCGGTGTCCAATATCGACTACTTTGGTGCGTCGGCGGATTGCCTCGTTACGCACCATATCACGTAGCGATATTCCCAGCATGGCTCGCTCCATTGCTCTCTGGGCAACTTTCAACCTTTGGACCACACCGACGACGGTCAGCGTCCACGTTTCACACCCGTACGTCATAACCGGGAGGACACACTGGTCATATATACGGGTCTTTAAATCTTGCGGAAGGTCAGACTTCAGGACGAATTTTAGTTTTCCAAAGGCAGCCCAACCCAGTTGAATTCGTCTCTCCACCTCCATAAGCAGACCTTGTCTACCAAGCCGCAGAATTTGACCGAGGTCTAATATATAATAGGTAGCTGGATGAAATTTTAACAGAATATGTGTTATTATGGCCGATTTAGCAATAAATAAGAAAAATAAGAAAAAGTAAAAAAATTATGGGGGTTCCCATATAAGAAACCAAAAAGTGTATGGTGCGCGCACCATCTACTGAATTGAGCTGAGCATGAATCATTTTAACTAATCGTGAATTTTAACTAATATGACGCATTTCATAACACGCCATAGATGGCGTGAGTGGTGCTAGCCATGACATGGCGATACGGAGCCCTCGGTGCGCGAGTTCGTCTCGCACTTGGCCGGTTTTTTCAGTTTCATTCCTGCGATTAGTATCCATACATACTACATAAGACCACACATAAAAACAATATCAAGAAAATTAATAAACGCACCACAGATCCATTGATTAACTATATCAAGGTAACTAAACATGGAAGAGTGATCGTATACTATATTATGCGATAATCATCATTATTAATATGGACACATGTCGCTTCTCACACCGACCCGCGACGCGGACGCCAACTAAGTATGGATAATGCGCTATAAATATTGGCTCCGTTTGATTGATACCATTACATACGAGTATTACCTACATCATTAGGCATGACTGTGTGTATGGAAAGATTTGAAGCGAAGTTATTGTATTACTAATATGATTTTATCTATTTCTTCATATAATGAAGAAATAGATAAAACCATATTAGTCTAATAGATAGATGCAAGGCCGAAATTAAGAGAAAAAATACGTCATTATATCCTGGTCCGAACGTATTTTTTCTCTTCATTTTCATTTTTGATCAATGTCAGCCTCAGTTGCTCAGTGGTGCGGTCGGTCCGATCGTAAGCCTGGGCGCGATCAGTGGATGGATGGATGACGCTCGACCGTTGGAGGCTGGTGATTCGGATTCCACGTAAAACTGTAGGTCCCTTTCTTTCTTACCTTACTAGATGGTTGGGTTCAACCCGTCCTGGTTGGTACCACCGCACTGAATGTAAGGTCAGTTGAAACGGCTAGTTAAACAGTTCGTTATTTCCGTTCAGTTCAGTATGGCACCTAGTTTACCAAGGTGTTATGGGCTGACATCACGGATGTAGTTGGTGATGTAACCAACTGTGTCAGTTTCCATAAAAAAAAGCTACCGAGGATGTTTAGTAGTTATTGGAAGTTATGGTATCGCGTCGTCATTTTTCCGAATATTATATTATGAGGAGAATAAGTGTATGATGATAAGAGTCGATAGTGTCGAGTGCGCAGCTCACACCTGCCTGATAACATGTAGTCAATTACGCACGCACGCGGCGACCTGGGGCATCTGTGAGTAGGTACACATTCAGAAATTAAATATGCATTTTTTTTAATTTACGAGTATACCTACCAAAATGTACCTACTTACTTTCTGGCACAATATCAAAATATTAAACAAATGTTCATCATCAAAATAACACAAATCATCTAAAAATGCCACAAAAGGTTTTTTATATAAAAACCAGTATCGGCTGTGCCGAGGTCACCTCTCCTCACGAAACCACGCTCAGTGAGATGCCATGCCATCAGATTTTCAAACTGTCACTTATTTGTATAGCCTATTAATACGTTAAGACCCCAGGTTTGAGGATTCAGGAAATACACGACTACACCTTCTCTACAGCTACACCCTAGCTGTATGATAAAGGAACGATTTTGAGAAACGATGTTTTCTCAAAAGCCCAATCAACAACAAAAAGGTGGCTGAGTCTCTTTGCGATGAGTGTTGCGGAGATAGGACAGATGGGAGAGAATTAGGATGATAGTTTGTCAGGGCATCGCCCAAAAGGTAGATAATTTTAATACCATGAGGCATTCTTGAAAAACGAATATTTTAATCATTTTATTTAAAACTAAAATAAAATTGTAACCCTAATAGGCCTAATCTCCTTGTGAGAGTTCTGAGGTCAGAACTCAAGTGGACACCGATGTATTTTTCAAAATATGCTCTCCGGTCAAGAAAAACAACGTATTTTGATTACAATTTTTAAGAAAATTATACACTATCATTCACCAACGTACGTACCGGCACAAGCCAAAAATCTTACTGACTGTAAAAACTTTCTACGAAAATGTATTAATCTCGAACCAGAAAATAGTACCTAATTATAGTATAAGTATTAATATTTTTTGATAAGTTTCACATACTAATAAAATCCATTGACAGTTTCACATACTGTACCACTTCTCTGTAACCTATGTATATGGAGCAACAATTTTGTAATAATTTATTTTTCGAAAATTCCACACATTTTGTGAATTGAAATAAATTCTAGATAATATTGACGTATAATTTCACAATTTAATGAATCAACACGAGACGGGGCGCCACAGGAGCGAAGTCAAGTGGTTAACAAAATGTGCACGTGTCGTGCGCTGCGAGCCCTCTCCACTCTTTTGTAGCTTCGAGTGCTTTGGACGGCGGTATGCGGTGGCTTGTTGAATTGAACCTGAATTTTGCATTTTTTGTGCAAGCTGACATAGTTGGCTAAACCCCATGCTATGTTATGTATGTGTGAGTACGGCTTAGCTCATAGAATTTTTCAAATATATTTTTTTTATATGCAATGCAAGTTTAATATGTCATCATCATTTGACATTTTAAACTTGTATTATATAGAAAAAAAATATTTAACGACGACAATAGGTGGAAATATTATGAAAAATATGTGTTTTCTTTTTACATAATGTATATATTAAAAATTACTGCTAAATAAAAAATAGAAGGACAGATCAGTAGAAAATGCTTTAGTCTGGCGTTTAGTTCGATTCGAATAGACAGTCAGCCCGACTAAAGCACTTTCTACTGATATTTCCTTGTTATTTACTTAATTTTTTTTAGCAGTCGGGTTTTATATTTTTTATTTTATATTTACTTTTTGCATTAATCATCCTTGGGCTGAGATTGTATGGAGAGGACTTGAAGCGATTTAAATTAATAACGTAATAGCTGCAGCAAGTGTCCTCGTGCTCTGGCGACCCACCCCACACTTTGTTCCTGCTGCCTAACATTTTATTGGTTAATTAAATGCACAGAAACGGAGAAATACGCGCGCACGAGTCGTTAGAGGCTGAGTGCATCGAAATACCTAGAAGGGCGTGAGCTATTTTTTACCCGACTGCGGCGAAGCCAAAAAGAGGTTTTTTTTATGTAATCGGTATTGGTGGCTGAGTCGCAGGGGCCAAAGCACATTCTCCGACGAGCCGATATCGCCTCCGAGAAAGTAGGTGCCATACCATACTGGACTAGATGAGAACACAACCGAGGCTGCTATGCGGCCATCTTACATCCTGTACGGTGGTATCAACCCAGTTGGCTACAATCTGAGCCTACCACCTAGTAAGGGGCAAGGGAAGGGACTTACAGTTTTACACCGGCTCCGAACGGTGAGGCAGCAGGTGTAGGTATGCACGTAAATTTTTCCATTTTATTTAATTTTTTCCAATATTTCATCAAACTATCAAGGGTTGTAGAAAGATTAGAGAGGTTTTTGTCCACCAGTGTAACTGAAAATTGTATAAAAGTATACCTTTTTTTATGGAAACTGACACGGTTGGCTATATCACCTACAAACTACAACATCCGTGATGTTAGCCCATAACACCGGGTGAACTAGGTGCCATGTCAGTGCTTCCCTTCATTTCATGTCGGCTACACACTGAACTGGACGGAAAACACGAACTATTTACATAGCCGTTTCTATCGACGTTAAGCTCAGTGCGGTGGTACCAATTCAGCCGGGATAAACCCTACCACCTAGTAAGGTAAGAAGAGAAGGGACCTACAGTTTAACGTGGAATCTTTTTTTTTTTTTTTTATGGAAACTGACACGGTTGGCTACATCACCTACAACGTCCGTGATGTCAGCCCATAACACCGGGTGAACTAGGTGCCATGTCAGCGCTTCCCCCTTTGATCGTGCCGGCTGCACTGAACTGGTCGGAAAACACAAACTATTTACGTAGCCGTTTAGACCGACGTTTCATTCAGTGCGGTGGTACCAACCCGGGCGGGTTAAACCCTACCACCAAGTAAGAAGGGACCTACAGTTTTACGAGGACTCCGAACCTCGGTCAGCCTCCAACGGTCAGCGGTCACCCATCCTGGGTGCGGTCAAGTACTGACCGCACCCAGCGTTGCTTAACATTCAACAGCGACAGTTGACTGTCTGCACCACTGAGCTAACGAGGCTGACAAATCTGAACCACGGTCAGCTTCCAACGGTCGAGCGGTCACCCATCCAAGTACTGACCGCGCTCAGCGTTGCTTAACAACAGTCGACCAACCGCACCACTGAGCTACCGAGGCTGATACCTACTTATCGACAAAATATACACATACACAGACAGACGCACAAACTGTTTTTTACAGTACTTATTCAATCTCAGTTCTTTGACTCATTGTTCCAAGCTCCAGGGGTCTGCCTGCATGGTATAGGGGAGACTGATATGGTGTTGACCGTTTCTGGTGCAGAGGTTGAAAACAGTTGAAATATTTCGTTTCGTCAATATCAAATACCGAAAATGCCTGTTAAGTGCTAACTTTGTTGTCATACTGAGGGTTCCGTAGCCACTCCCTTCTTCCATGCCAAGAACCTTTAGGAGAGTTTGGACGTCGTCGGACTGTCCAATGCTTATTATGAGAAACAGCGTCGCCGAGCTCCGCGGGAGGCGGAGGGGACGGCGCGCGCTCTGATTGGGTGGTATCGGGTGGTATCGCGCTCTGATTGGTTGGTAACGAATGGAAACGCTGTGCGCAGGGAAGGTCCGACGTCCATACATCTAACGTTCTTGTTCCATGCATACCTAGCGAGTAGATAAAGCGATCACTCGGTCTGTGCCGCTCGCCGCCGCCGTCCGCATCGTCGCAGTCAACAAGAACTAAGGTCCACTTTTCAGGCCGGAAGGATTAAACTGCCTATTTCATCTTTTTTTTTTTTAGATTGATTGAGCTTTTCCTTCTGGAATATTCATCTCTTCGCCGCGTGTGACAAATAGACGGACGGACGAACGGACGGTCCTGAACCATTTTATAATGGTTCCTACCACCATCGCTTGCTACGGAACCCTTCAAAGGAGTATAATATTATGTAATTAGTTAGATGCCTAGGTGGCTACGTCATCTTATAGAAAACTGGTATTAGCCTATTAGATGCATAATTTATAACCCCCGACGAAAAAAGTGGGGTGTTATAAGTTTAACGTGTGTGTGTGTATGTGTGTGTCTGACTGTGGCATCGTAGCTCCCAAAAGGATGGACTGATTTGGATACGGTTTTATTTATTAGAAAGCTGATTCAATCGGGATGGTCGTTACTATGTTTGTAATCAAGTAATCAAACAATTAAATTATCTTAAAAAGTGGACGCATTTGCATGCGGTTTTTTTGGATAAGCTTGAAATAAAAGTTAAATTATAAATTTAAAAAGTCCCCTTAAAAAGTGAGGTCGGTTTTTTTTTTATTTTAATTTAACTTTTCTAATTAATAGTTTTTCATTGTGTTACGTCGTGTCATATCCTCAAGCACCGTGATAAATTGCTGGACAACTGATACCTATCTTGGCCTGGAATTAAAGAATTTTCCCACTGAAGTATTGGTTGCAAGACACGAATCGCCCGAAGTTTTTTTTTTTATTTTTTTATATTAGAAAACATACAGCCATCACGATGTAGTTACAGTTATTTTTTATGCCTAAAGTATGGGCAACATACATGTTTCCCTGATCAATATTTTTTTATGTCTGCGCAGGGCATAAACTTAGGTGTCTAAAGGCGTGTGAGGGGTGTTGTTGTGTGGTGTTGTTGTGTGGTGTTGTTGTGTGGTGTTGTGGTGCGTAGTGTGTATGTGTGTAAGTTAACAAACGTTACTAAAACTGACAGTGTCAATAATTTACAAATGGTGGTAAATACAGGTTGAAGGTTTCCTCGGTCTAAGCACGTGAAACGCACTACACCGCGTATTTACTAACCGACTTAAAATTGGGGGTGATCGGTCTCGAATGCTCTCTAAAACAGGTTTTAATTGCTTTGACGAGGGGAAGTAGTGGGGAGGGGGAAGGGGGGGGGGGAGCAGGGAGCTCTATTCCCAGTATCACTCGTACTGCATGTGTCGCTTGCAATACCCAAAATATAAATTTAATCATGAATTTATAGAATTGAGAACAAAAAAACAATGTTATTGAATTTTATTTATTTTTCTCGCCGTATACATCAAGGGCAAGAAAAATAATACCTGACACAGCCTGTGTCCAAAGTAACAATGTTATTTGTTTTATTTAGTTTGATCATTTGCTCTGGCTGTTAAATTACCGAGCCCGCGAAAAGCAGGTAAGTGAGATGATAATTGATAAAAAACAAAAAACGAAAAAAATTCTAAACAAGCCTAAGTATATGTCCTGAAGAGATTTCATGAAAATCTGAGCCTATAAGCTAGCCTCAAGCGACCCTCTCCAAGCAGAGTTAATGAAGTCGAGTTAAACCTAAGTTAAAGTTAATCTCAGCTCAGCCGATCTGAGCTAAGGGCGTTGTACTGACGCCTGTCGCACAACTGTCAACAATGATGCTTTGCTACATAAGGTTATAATATTATTTTTAAATCTGCAGTATCGCAAATATCGCCCCTGACTAGGTGGTAGGCTCAATTTGTAGCCGACTGGGTTGGTACCACCGTACTGGAAGTAAGATGGCCGCATGGCAGCCTCGGTTGTGTTCTCCTCTAGTCCAGTATAGCCAGAAATCCAGGGAAGTCTCCGGTATGGCACCTACCTTCTCGGAGGTGATATTGGCTGGTCGGAGCATGCGCATTAGCCCCTCAAACTCAGCCACCCATACCGGATCACATAAAAAAAAAATAAAAAAAAAATATGTCAGCAGTACCTATGTCTAAAAGTATTCATATTTGTTTTATGGAAATACAAATAAAAAAAAGAAAAAATATCATAAATGTCAGTGGCTAAAAAGCGACATTTTTTTTTTCAATAATTATTTTCTGTGTGAAGGTGAAGTGCTGCCCAGTCATGTTTGATAATAGTCGCTAGTATATTTAAGCACAAATTGACACCTCTAGCACCTTTTAATAAGAAAAATTGTCAGAATTAGCAAATGAATTAAAACGTGTGACGTACAAATGCGCGGCGCGCCGACACCCGCGCGGGTGTTAAAACCCGCTCGGGTGTTGTAAGGTGCAAAGGGTAATAATGATTTCACATTACTGTGGTAGATTTATCTAACTTAGAGCATCAAGATACCTAAGTATGTCAATAATGTTAAAGGAGTAATAATAAAACAAAATTAAAAGTAATCATGTCAAGACACGTCATATTAAACTTTAACATTATAATGAAATGAAATGACAATATGCTTTATTGCACAAAAGACTGACAAAAGGCGGACTTAAAGTCTAATATCAGATCTATAGATAGATAGAGTTTTATTGTAATGAATAACAGATATTGGTATTATCACTTTTCGTTTTAGACTGACACCAGCTAGACTGAGAGAGAGCTGTCGTTAATGTCTAGTAAAGATGTCAACCAGCATCGACAGCAGTATGTATGTCAAAAGCTGACAACAGCGACCGCTTAAGACCGCAGCAGTAAGTTAGGTCCGCCGACCAAATTCCACATTGTTATAGGATATAAGACGATGCTATTAAAAACCGTTTAATAACGTTACTTGCTGTGAGCTAGCGAGGAGTAGGTCAGACAATGATAGTAAGACTGTGTTACATTGCGTATGCCCTCTAGCCTCTATACAAATACATACATACATGGCTACGTAATGTCGGGCCCTTTTCCAAATGGGCTAAAAATAGACAACGGATCTACACGTGCCACACACAGGTCCCGCCCGCCGGTCAAGTGCGAGTCGAACTCGCGTGAAGAGGGTTCCGTAACATTCCGTTTTCCATAAGAACTTTAAGACTTAGGATTTTGTTTAGGTTTTCTGTAAACTATAAGAGATGCTTTAAATTCCAAATTTTAATTTTTTTTTATTTTAGACCATGTAGTTTCGGAGATAACGGGTGAGGAATGCTCGATTTTTTGTATATTTTCTTTAATATCTTAAAAATGTCACTAAGTTAAAAATGTATCTTTCTAATTTGTCTTCCAGAATTGACCCTCAAAATCGAAATTCGTTTATTTACGCTAATAGTCCGTGTTTGGGTTTTTCATCCGGTAGATTCAGAGAAAATAAGGTGTGAATGGCAGACAGACACCAGAGTGATCCTATAAGAGTTCCGATTTTTTCCTCTTTAGAGGCAGGGAAACCCTTAAAGTACTTTATTATCCTCTGATCCCAGTTGTCCCGTTGGGTAGTTCCATGCACGTCCAAAATAATATATAAAATCCCTGTATGAAACACAAAATGCTGTAGAGCCCGACCTGTATAATATTCGAATCCTTCTAAACGCTCGACTACAGCATTTTCTACTACGGTTTAAGATCAACTTTCCTTGTTGTTTCCTTCGTGTCTCGTAGTCGGGTTTTATTTATTTTTTATTTAATTACCTTACGTTCTAAAGTTTATTTACTTTTGCTACCTTTTCAAGCTCTTGATTACAGTATCCACTCTATGGGGCTTGAAAAAAAATACTTTCAAAATTTTACGATATGGAGCTTGGCGTCCGCTATTTTTTTAAATAAAAAATCGACATCGGGTCAAGCCTTCTCAGGAACACCTTTGCATCAGCACTCCAGCCAGGGGCTTATAATCTTAAGCTAATAATGATTAACAAATCATCAATTAACCGTGCATCAAAAATATCGTGAAGGCGGGGCGAGCTGGCATTTCTTGCAGATTTTTCTTCTGATGACTATTCGAAGTTCAAAATTGACATTTATACCTCACAACTTCATCCACACTATCCTAGCGATCTCTATCTGGTCGGCTGCTCGTATTCCTTGCCTTGCATGCATGTAAGTAGGTACATAATAAATTATGTACTCACTCATAATATGAGTATGTTCAGAACTGCATGTCTCCTTTCCCCTGGTCACACACCACGAAGAAATATAAAAGTACGGGTGGCTGTGCCCAAAAGTTCAAAAGAAGAGTCGGCGTAAGGTAAGCGTAAAGTAAGCGGCGGGTGGCAGAGTGGTTTGGGCATCGGCTTCTCATGCGAGAGGTCCGCGGTTCGAATCCCGACGGCGTGTACCAATGAGTTTTTTCTGACGAAAAAATTTACGTGCATACCTACACCTGCTGCTTCACCGTTCGGAACCGGTGTAAAACTGTAGGTCCCTTCCCTTGCCCCTTACTAGGTGGTAGGCTCAATTTGTAGCCGACTGGGTTGGTACCACCGTACTTAATGTAAGATGGCCGCATAGCAACCTCGGTTGTGTTCTCCTCTAGTCCAGTATAGCCAGCAATCCAGGGAAGTCTCCGGTATGGCACCTACCTTCTCGGAGGTGATATTGGTCGGAGCATGCGCTTTGGCCCCTCCAACTCAGCCACCCATACCGGATTACATAAAAAAAAAAAAAGAAGAGTCAGACAACAGACAGAGAGACACAGCCAATATCACCACTGCTCGCGAAACCACGCTCAGAGGTGGCGTCATGCCAGCTACAAGGCGGACAAAGTCATTGTCTAACTAATCTATTTGAAATAGTGAATCAATATTGTGAATTCATACATGGAAAATCCATTGTGACCTGATGGATATGGCTGTATGGCTTGCTATACACCCATAAACCACATATCAACCCATTACACATTGCATCTTTCCCCGTGCATGCCGTCAAAGGCGACTAAGGGGTAAGGACAAGATGCCGTGCTAATGGGCGACAGGATGGCCATCTCTCACCTTGACACGGTTCTTCCACCGAGTCACGCAGCTGGTGGGCCTTCGTGCCTTACGTGCTGCCTGATAGTTATCTTGTCCTAATACGTTGCTAAACGTGGCGGTCGGCGTTGTGCTGTAATTTACAAGAGTACTTGCAGCACAACAGAGATTACTCTGCTCGCCCCGATTGTCGGGATACCGCGTGTGGTATGTATGTATGTAGGTACACATTGTTGCTGTTAAAACTCCTTTTCGTCGTGCCGGCCACACTGAAATTCCCGAAAAGTAGGTACTGCAATAATAATGTATTTTATAGGTGACAAGCTGTGCCCGCGGCTCCACCCGCTCTCATATTTCACTTCACTGCTAACCTCATAAGCTATTTAGCGTGATAGTAAGTAGCATATAGTTGATGGGAAGAATCAAGCTATCCGTAGAATTTTGTTTTATTAAAATCGGTTCAGTGGTTCTCGAGTTATAAGCGGACAGACAGACATACACTCAGACACTCAGACACTCAGACACTCAGACAGAAAGCAGACGTTGGATTTTATTATAGGTAAGGATGTGGTTTTAATTAAAATTATTGCAAAATAAAACAAATTAAAAATTTCTTTCAGATCTTTTATTATTTTATTTCTAGTGTCATACAATATACTAATAAATTAAATATATTTTAAACATTTAACTAACTGCCTACTTCAATAATTTATTGCGGAATGTCTTACTTTAGTAAAATATAAACTTAAATCACTTATTTTTATTTATTTATTTGTTTATACATTTTTCAAAACGGTGCAATATTTCACTGAATGTATGGAAAAGTATGCTTCTATGGGATCTAGTTTATCTAAATCTACTAAAATCACAATACTAGCTTTTCCTGCGCTACTTGCTATATTTACAGACACATTTACACAACTCAAAGTTCCTGAACCATTCAGAAAGGAAGGTGAAGAGGACTGTATTTTATTTAAAGTAAGAAAATACAATACTTTTCTTATAACATTATTGTCAATATTTTCTACATTAAAAGTTTTACAAACCGGAATGTTTTTTTAAAGATTTTTTATGGTAATTTTTATATGTTTTTCAAATTCAGTACCTACAAATTTCGTAAACATTTGTTTTGTTCCGTGTCTATGTTGTAACAATTTGGTATATTTTTCTTACCCTTTTTCTACCCTTTCTCTTTCTTTGAACCATTTTGGATTTGGTATACTTCTGTTTGCAATTTCTGCACTAATTTGAAAAGAAAAGTCCAAACATATTCAGCCATTTGGCTGCTACCTATCCATAATCACTGGTATTCGTCATATTTTCGACTTCGTGGTTTGCTTTTGGTACCTTTTTGGTTTTTTTTTCGGTACCATTTCAGTACTATTTCTGTACCTTTTCGGTATAACTTCGGTATCCTTTTAGGTACTATTTCGGTACCATTTACGAACCTTTTCGGTTACTTTTCGGTACCATTTTGGTACTTTCTAATACATATATTAGTACCAATTTTGAATCCAACCAGCCAAATTTTCTACCCATTCCTTACTGGTAGTCAGTATTCTCCTCCACCACGCGTTAAGTATGAAGCTTCGGGTTGGGCACAATGACGTTCCTCTCGCTCCGCATCATGTGCTCCTGTGCCCTGATCCTCAGCGCCTCTATGCTGCTCTTCCTGGATTCCTCGTCATCGTGCGAGGGGTCCGGACTGCCCCCCTCGCTGTGTGACCCAGGGCTCTCTTGCCGCTCGTCCGGGGTGACCGAGCGTGATTGCTGCCGGTTTTGCGGTATCATGGGGAAACCTGCGAGAGAAACGCCATAGTTGAGACAACATTAAGCTGGTTTTGTGGTAGTAGGGGAAAGGGGGAACGGTTAAAGGTCAGGCCAGGTCTTGCCTCGGTTTATACTCATAGTCATGTTTATTAGGAAGATGAAATTAAAAAACAGGGGTCCCATCCCATCTCTCTGTATTTTTACCCGACTGCGGCGAAGCTAAAAGGAGGGTTATTATTTTGGCACTGTACACACGTAAATCGTACGTGTTTTCGTTTTTTAGGTTTCCGTATCCCGTACGGAAGCCTATTACTAAGCCTACGCCGTCTGTCTGTCTGTCTGTCCGTCCGTCCGTCCGTCCGTCTGTACGTCCGTCTGTCCGTCTGTCTGTCCGAGGGCTGTATCTCTAGAACTGTAACAGGTAGCCCGTTAAAATTTTCACAGAATATGTGTTAATAATATGGCGGATATAACAAATAATAAAAAAATAGAAAAAGTAAAAAATTAAGGAGGGTTTCCATACAAGAATCGTGTTCTTTTTTCAATTTTTTTTTTTGTGGTTCGGAAACCTGTGTGCGCGAGTCCGACTAGCACTTGGCCAGTTTTTTTTTATGGTGAATGATTTTAATTTATCATTATTTTTTTATGGATTCGGGCCGATAGTCTGCGTGTAATAAGACTGTCTACATAAATAAAAAAAAAGGCCAATTGCGAGTCGGACTCGCGCACAGGGGCTTCCGTGTCACCGCGTAATTTGTCGGTTGTATTTATTTGCTGTTTTACTTTAGAGTTTGCACTATAATCACATCAAGTTTAACGATTGTATATTAAGTTTGTAATTAAACTTATATTTCAAGCTTTTTAAAAAAACCGCATCCAAATCGGTCCATCCGTGAGACGGAATTTTTTTATTACTTGATAATTACTTTCTTACTTGATTACTAACAAAGCTAAGAACCATTCTGGTTAAACCGCTTTCTAATAAAAAAAAACGCGTGCAAATCGGTCCATCCGTTTGGGAGCTACGTTGCCACAGACAGACACACAGACGGAGGCTCCAAACTTATAACACACCCCCTTTTGCGTCGGGTTTTAGTAATCTGTGGTCGGGTGTTAAAAATGCAACTCACCCGGAATGGGCGGGAAGCCGTGGGGAACTGGCACGCTGCCCAGCACGTACTGCGAGAGGAACGCGTGGAAGGAGGGCACGCTGAACTGAGGCTTGTCCTGCTGCCAGGGCAGCGGCGGGGGTGCGGCGGCGTGCAGGGGGAACACGGGGGGGAACCCCAGCGCCGGCCAGAAGTGCTCGCCGGGCGGAGGCAGCGCCAGCTGGGCGTGCAGCGCGAAGTCTGCTACACCTGCAAACGATGAAGGAGGTTAATGATGCGACCATCTAGCAAAAAATTACTAAAAAAAACGGTGAAATAAATAAAAACTATTTAAAAAAATATAAAAACCGACTTAAAAAATGTATGAAATAAAATAAAATCGAACCCTAGAGTTGAAGGCGGTGCTGAAGCAAGCAAAAATGATGCATGAAAGAAAACATGAGTGGTTGATATGCTTTTGTGATATTGTGTAGCCTTCTTTTGCACCGCCTTCAACTTTTCTTTCGATTTTTTTTTATTTCATACATTTTTTAAGTCGGTCTTTATATATATTTTTTTTTATGGAAACTGACACGGTTGGCTACATCACCTACAACGTCCGTGATGTCAGCCCATAACACCGGGTGAACTAGGTGCCATGTCAGTGCTTGGCACTATATTTTTTTAAATAGTTTTTTTATTGCTACCGAACTGGGTGGCTGTGCCCGAGGTCGAAGGCGCAATCAAATTCACCCCCGAGAAGGTTCTAGTCCGATTTGTAGACGGACTAATACCGCTATCCTATAGGTTATATACCTTAGGTTGAAATGAAATGAAATGAAACGAAATGTTTATTTTATTATTCATAAGTAGGAAAGTCACAGTTATAAAATATTACATTTATTACGGTTATCTAGCGGGTAAGTTTTTGACAATTATAACAACTTTTTGTCAAATTATACTACATCGTAGGGTAGCGACCCTCCTTACTACATAATTTTAATCTTAAACATACATAACACACGCTGTATCCCGACAACCAGGGTAAGCAGAGTAATCGGTGTTGTGCTATAAGGACTCTGGTAAATTACAGCACAACACCGACCACCACGTTTAGCACAGTATACGAACAAGACAACTATCAAGCAGCAAGTAAGGCACGAAGAACACACCTGCTGCATGACTAGGTGGAAGGACTGCGCCAAAGGTGAGAAGTGGCTGTCCTGTCGCCCTTTAGCGCAGTATCTTGTCCTTATCCCTTAGTCGCCTCTTACGACATGCACGGGGAGAGATGCAGTGGGGCTATTATTTTAAGTACCGGCCCCACACGTTACTTTTACGGTAATTTTAAGATCGTTCGCCCCGACTTTTATGCATTGGGCTCCATCTTGGAAAATAATATTTTAACTCTCCATACATTTCGCTTTTAGGTTTGTATACCCTAAAATATTCGACATGGTAATAAAATCAACCTGTATACCTCGATGGCTTTTCTTTTTTTTTCTATTCGTGAAAACTACACATAAATCGGATCAGCTGTTTTTGAATGCATTACACTGAAATAACAATAATTATTGTAGTAAAATTTTCAGTTTCATTAATACCAAATACCCGAACGTAGTTTTTCTACCGAAATTGTTCCATTTGTCTATACTAATCACACGAACGTTTCCCCGCATCATATTATAAACAAATATTTCTTTATAAAACACCCAATAATTATATTTACATTACATTCAAATCAAACGCTATGAAAAAGTATCGCTTTGTCCCGAAAATTATAGGGAAGCGGTGCTAATCAGTGGCCATAACGTGAAAATTGGACGTTTCGAACACAATTTTTGACACTTAGCGCGCGATTAAATCAGAACTAGCGCTAGTTGCGGTAATTGTCGATTTATATCTGTTACTGTCACTTAATGCGGAGAGATAGCGTGAGGGTGGGTGAAATCACTGTGCCAATTTACATATACGATTTTGGAGCGGTAAGCTACGTTAGCGGTTAATTATCTTGCTGACCTAAAGCACTTGTATGCGGTTGTTCTGTAGTTTTGGTAGTATGTTTTAGTTTTTTATTCTTTCGCACAAGATAATTTTTCTGACTACAAGATAGATTTCATTGCATAATTTAACTTTATTAATCAACGCGTCGATCCGCGCGACCTATATTATTACAAACACGGTGTCACAAGGAGGACTAATGAAGCCATTTCACCGCTGAAATCATGAACAATAATATTTTAACGAATAAAACAAAAACGCCGCGCTCGAACCGAGGTAGGTAAAATATATCAAGAGTAAGTGAGATGTGTCTAGTGATGTTATGAGTTTCCACTTCTCGCTCTCTGTCAATACCAATGACTTATGCATGCGTGCGATGCTATATGTGTATGGTATGTTATTAGGTATGTGATGCGAGATGCGAGACTGCATATGCGCGATGAGGACGCGAATTTTGAATTTAAACGCAATATTTTTGTTCAATTTTAAATTAAATTTCGATTGCTCACAAAGCTAGGCAAGCTGGGCTTTTCGGCCTTTATGAAGGCTTCGCTAGTGGTGGTTGAGAACTGTTGTAATGTGTAATTAGAAAAAACAATTTTTTTTTCTTATATTTGAATAGTTTCCAAGTATCGTTCATTAGAACACATTTTATTTATTAATAATTTACTATTTATTTCCTTAGTGCCTTAGTGCCTTAATTTAAATAACTTTACAAAATTAGCTGGAAATCTAACAACTTACTCCTATAATATTATGTTAATGTCCAGTTTATGTAAACACAATATCGTATTCGTCTCCCCTTCTCCAACATCACACATTAGAAGCCTTATCGCGATAATAACCCCGTAAAATGCAAATCAAATACAATATTTATTGACACCGCAAATTAAATAGTCATTATCAGTTCGTATAAAAGCGACTCTGTGTATTAGTGGGCAGGTGTTTGTGAAGTGCATGTCAGTGGTGGGGTTACCCTATCTGGAGGAATAACAAAATATTATTTTATATAACTTGGCCTGGTTAATACATCACCTGCTAGACTCATGACGTCAGATCATTATACTACGTTCCTGTAGGAACTAGGTGCTATGCAAGTAACAAATTCGTCGAAGAAGTGACCGAGTGGTTTGGGCATCGGCTTCTCATGCGGGAGGTCCGAGGTTCGAATCCGGTCGGCGTGTACCAATGAGTTTTTTCTGACGAAAAAAATTACGTGCATGCCCGCTGCTTCACCGTTCGGAACCGGTGTAAAACTGTAGGTCCCTTCCCTTGCCCCTTACTAGGTGGTAGGCTCAAATTGTAGCCGACTGGGTTGGTACCACCGTACTGGATGTAAGATGGCCGCAAGCAACCTCGGTTGTGTTCTCCTCTAGTCCATATAGCCAGCAATCCAGGGAAGTCTCCGGTATGGCACCTACCTTCTCGGAGGTGATATTGGCTGGTTAGAGCATGTGCTTTGGTCCCTCCGACTCAGCCACCCATAACGGATTACATAAAAAAAAAAAATAAATAAATAAATTCACAAAGATGAAATTTGAAATATAATTCAGCACGCACACCAAAATATGTCGGTAACAAGATTTTTTTTTTCGTAAATATGCAACATATGGCGGTGCAGTTTTGGGCGCGTATACCTACCTATTTATATTTATTTCAGTTGCCTTGTTCAAGTCATCAGTCTGAATCATAAGTGATTGAATGTGTATATGTCTGCTCACCGTGGTCGGGATGTATGAAGCTGGTGGTATCACGACCAAGAGCTTTCTCTCGCTTTCTCCATTTCGCTCGCCTGTTCTGGAACCACACCTGAGGACAAGCAAACGTGTTTTATGTTTTTTTTATGTAATCCGGTATGGGTGGCTGAGTCAGAGGGGCCAAAGCACATGCTCTGACTAGCCAAGCAAGGGAAGGGACCTAAAGTTTTACACCGGTTCCGAACGGTGAAGCAGCAGGTGTAGGTATGCACGTAAATTTTTTCGTCAGAAAAAACTCATTGGTACACGCCGACCGGATTCGAACCTCGGACCTCTCGCATGAGAAGCCGATGCCCAAACCACTCGGCCACCTGCCGCTTAAATGAGTATTATTATGTCATTTATTTTCACTATTTTTCTAAGATCTGCATTATTAGTGTTCCGTCGTAAGTTGTATAATAAAATGTGAAACATTGGTATAGACAAGTTTTTTTTTTTCGGCAGAAACATGTACTGGGCTAAAGCCTTTGTAGTCAACACTAGTCGACTCTAGTTTATCGCACTGCAAATGTGTGGAATAACTTCCGGCCACAGAGCAAAGCCCCCGACCCTTAAAAATGCAAAAATAATTTCCGTTTACTTACGGAGTCGGAGGACCGCTAAGTAAATCCTGCACAGCTCTGAGTTTTAATATTTTATTTACTTAGCGGTCCTCCGGCTTCTTTAAGTAAGTGAAAGTAAATTATTTTAGAATTTTTAAGGGTCGGAGTTTTTTAAATGTATAATTTAACTTTTATTTTAGAATTTTTTTTTAATCGCATCCAAATCGGTCCATCCTTGAGACGTAATTTTTTTATTACTTTACAATTAGTTGATTACTATAACATAGCTAAGAACCATCCCGGTTAAACCAGCTTTCTAATAAAAAACAACGCATACAAATCGGTCCATCCGTTTGGTCGCTACGATGCCACAGACGGACAGAAAGACAGACGGAGACGTAAAACTTGTAACACCCCTCTTTTTGCGTCGGGAGTTAAAAATCATGGGCGGCGGAGGGGACGGCCGCCGATCGCGATTCTGTGCTCCCGGCGAACATATTTATTTCGCTACTCCTACAATCCTCGTATCATCAGGTCGTGGTAAATGTGAGAGGTGTTTGAGCAAACACTAGAACCAGATTTTCGATCCATTACTCGACAATTTAGAAAAAAGCTGGAACGGTTCTAAATCGTTCTTTTTCATCATTCAAATTTGGAATCCATGTACTCGGTTTTAATCAAAGTATATGCATTATCACTCTTATGCTTCATTCATTATGGTTCAAAATTAAAAACGACAGTTCCAAAGTAGGTACATACATCAAACAGGCGCTGATTTTAATTCTTTTTAAATTCTAATAAAGCGTTATGTCAATATAATAAAGGCAATCTAAAATGTGCTCTATCGTATTGACATAAACTTCACTGTGCTTTGAAAGTTTGCATTAATCAAGCTCGCGTTTTCTACTTTTATAAGATCTCAAGTTTGGTTTTGTGACATTTGATATGAGCCTTGCAATCAAGGAAATAAAATGTAAAATTGCTTGAATAAGTAACTTTTTAGAGATTTTATGAAGATTGTGTTCGAGTGGATTAAAAGTCATTTGCTCGTTTCATTCGTCGCTCGAAATGTATGAAAAAAGTATAATCCGCCAACAGCTCAATGACACTGAAGTGTTCTTACATTTTCGTTCATTGTGTGAGGAATCGATTTGTTTCGGAATCTAGTTGTGTTGCGGTGGTGGTGAGATTTTTTTTAATTAGATTTTTTTCAGATTTATTTCATATTTTTTTGAATTAGAATACTTCTTATATTTCAAGCTATTTTAAGTGGCTATAGTGTGGCGTACTAGAGATCCCTAGAAAAGGAAAGGACCAAAAATAAATTAAAATAAAAAATTTGGCATATTCAATGGCGCGGAAGCGGGATGACATTTCGTTTGTTTTGATAGCTGCCAGGAATGAAGGTCTCCGGTTCTTCAAGAGGGGTGTGAATAGGCACCTGTCAGGCCGGTATGGCATTCGTCGCATACGACCGAATATCCATGGGCGTCGTTAGACACCTCATGGTAGGCAATGTTGACAAGGGCTCTTCACACCTATTAAATAATGTTTAGATAAATAGTTAGGTATTTATTGTTCTCCGTAACATAAGTTCGAAAATACTTTGAAAAAATAATATTATTGAAATAGATCTCTGAATGAAAATATAAAATTATTATTATAATATTCAACTTTAATATCCTCCTAAACTTCATACACCTACCTCAGTAACCCCAAAAATATACCTCAGTTCAATTGAAACCTTTTCTCCATACACTTAAGACTGAAAATTCCTCGAGAACGAAATATCTGCACATACATGATTGCTTTTCATTACGTGACCCATTGTTGGCCACAAGGGCGATCAAAAAATTGTTATGCACAATAGAACCAATCGCCTCCACCGACGAAAAAGAAACAAAACGCGTCAATTGGTCACTTACTGCATGAATAAGCTCTCTTTTGACTGTCACGCAGAACGTGACCGAGCGCTTATGGAAAAATGTAAGGAAAAAGTTCTACAGGATTGGTCGCCTTTAGCTTCAACCTGTTCTCGTTCAATAGTTACGCAGAATGTGATCAGAATCTATTTGAAACTGAAAGGAATGAGTACGATTGGAATGGTCACTTTCAGTGGTATTGGAAAGTGACCGGACCAGAGAAAATTTGTTCGAAATTGGCGAAAGATAAAAAATTGGTCAAGCGCGAGCTTTACTCGCGCACGGAGGGTTCCGTAGCTATACTATAGGTGTCAAAAAACCATATCGGTCTATATTTTGTTTACCTGAAATGCAAACTAACTGTGGCTCATGGCGCCATCTATGATTTAGTAAATATGTACTAATCGATTCTTGGCACGCTTCTTGTATGGGGACCCATTTTATTTTTTACTTTTTTTATTATTTGTCGGTATACGCGCTATAACAACACAATATCATATTCTATTCAATTCCAACCGGCTACCTATTATCACGGTTTAAAAGATAGAGCCCTCGGACGAACGGACGGATGGACGGACGGACGGACGGACAGACAGACAGGCAGACTGACAGACGGCGTAGGCTTAGTAATAGGCTTCTGTATGGGGATACGGAACCTTAAAAAGAAAAAGAAGAAGAAGACTAGGCAACACTGTAGACACCACCACACTTATACGATCAATTTCTGAAGTAGCCTCTCGTATTAACATATCAATACGCCAATTTGCATTGGACAGTCCGATCACATGGCGGGGGGGGGGGGGGGGGGGGGGGGAGGGGGGGCCATACGGAAATAAGTTAATCTAATGACCGCGTGCGAATTGAACGATAAAGGCACGGTATGTATAGAATAGAATAGAATAGAATAGAAGAATATGCTTTATTGCTTTCCAATACAATGATTTTACAAAAGGCTAAATAAAATTCAGTTCCGGTTACGCTAAGATGTACAAAGCTCATGTGACAGACAGATGGACTTTTTTATAAGGCTAAAAGATTGCAACCACCAAAAGTCTGTGACAAGGAAAAAAAATGCACTCCCCGCACGGAAAACTATCGTGCACAATTAAGCAGTAATAAGTCGTAATTCTCCACTCTCCACAGGTTAATACGCCGGTTGGTGAAAGGAGGAGTGGCGGCAAAAAAACCGAGCGTGCCAAACATTAGCAGTGTTCAGCGCTGAGGACTTAATGGTTGTAAGATGATGGCGGACGAATTAGCGCCGTATTGTACTCGGCCGGCTACGGTCGGCAGAAATGCGAGTGTACAATCCCTTGCCTCGCTCGCCTTTCTCTAATCTTCTTTTTCTTTCTGACTCTAATTTAAACTTGTGTCATCCCGGATACAATTTTAAATTAGAAGATTATTTTGGAAGAAAAATAAAGTGTATTCATAATAATAAACTGTACTTATGAATAATTCATATGTATCCATGTTTGTTTGTCAGTTCTTCTTCGCATTGAATTTAGAACTGGCGGAATTGTCGACATGTCCAAGCTTAGGTTACCTACCTATGGATGAAATTATAAAATAAACAATTTATTTTTTAATCAACTAGTGCGTACTTAGATGTAGTATAATATAGTTTAGTTGGTTATATTCATTACTATCTTTTGCCTGCGGCTTTGCTCGCGTGAAATTCTTATTTAAAAAGAATAAAGTAAGTAAGCCCGCTATACAGTTCCTTTATTTCGGCGCGCGGAACAATTCGGTTTGTATGAGAGCCACATCTTAGCGTAACCGGAACTGAATTTTATTTAGCCTGTCCTGTGTCCCGTATAGTAAAATGTGTTTGTACTAAGTTTAATCTAATTCGGATGATCGGTTTAAGAGTTATGGAGGAACATACATACATACAGAAAATATTTTTAAAAATCATCAATTCAGTTTTAGTATACATAGAGTCTACAAACGTAGTATCTCATAAAACAAAGTAACTTACTCCATGGCCATCCCTTACAGATGTCTAATAATAATACATTGATTGCTACTACCTATTCTTATGCTATTTCACAGCATACAACTCTTACATAAACATCCTAAGGTTGACTGGGAGATATATCTGTAATGGATAAATCCGCCTTTGCCCCTCGTGTAAATTACATATCGTTTGATTCTGTAAAATGTTTTTGGGGCAATAAAGTATTTCTCTATCTAACTATCTAAACTGATTGAAGCTTCAGAATTTTGAGCTGAAAGATTGCGAAAGAAACAAGTTTATTTTTCAATTATTTATACATGTTTTTACTTATTAATACACACAAGAAGAAATGCAAGAATCGAAAGCACATGTAGGAAGGATTCTGAAAGTCGAATTTCGGAAGCTTCTGAATGTCTTCCGAATGTTTGGATAGCTCAGTTGGTTAGAGCCTTCGACGTGTGATTCAAATTTCGTCCGAACTCCGATTCAGATTATCTGCAATTTCTTTCGACAAACATTTTTCGATTTGATTTTTTTTTGCAATTTGTCTACTATTCTTGTGTATAAGAAAAGTTGCGACGGGTAAAACTACTTAAAGCACAGTATACTCTGCCGCTGCACACCGTAGGGGGTAATTCCATGCAATTTGTCCTGTATTGTCGGAGCGCGGCGTCGATATGCAAATTGCCCGGTGAGAATAGAACTAATTTTAATTATAGAATTACCCTGGCCTCGGCACTGGATAGCCACCGCCCGCGATAGAGTCAGCACCGGCATTAGGATGTGGTTATTGTAGTACTGTGCTGTGACAAGTGGTACGTTTAGTTATAAGTGGAGAAATCAACAAATGACTATTGCATTATTGTTTAAACCAAGATAAATTATATAAATTTATTGGAGTGTGAACGGAATACTAATTTAAGAAATACTCTTATCTAGTTCAGTGTAGCCGGCACGACCGAATGGAAGCACTGCGACGTGGCACCAAGTTCACCCGGTGGTATGGGCTGACATCACGGATGTTGTAGGTGATGTAGTGAACCGTGTCCGTTTCCATAAAAAAAAAAAAATTATTTAAAGACGAACCGATTAGATTAATTTTTTTTTATCCACATTTGATTTTCTGAGAATTTTCAATATCGAGTATGCTTGGAATGTGCCCCCTTATTTTAATTATAATTAAAGTTAATAATGTAATTACCAACACTTTGCGAGATTAAATTAGTCCGCATTTAAAGCGGCTGTAGGAGAGAGTCCATTGTTTCATTTTCGAGTCTCTGGCTAATTTCTAGCGCTCGCGGACTTTCTCAGCAGAGCTGCCGCTGCTGGCTGTAATTGTTGTACGGTGTGCAGAAAGTTGAGACACAATACGATTGTGAAATAGCTTTTGTGTTTCAGTGTTTTTTTTTTTTTAAGAAATCAACACGAACTTGCCATTTTAATGTCTAAGTCCGCCTTTTCGCAATTTCGCTTCAAAACTGTGCAATAATACATGCATCTCTTATATATAATAAATAATGCCTTTAGGCATTAAGCCCACTTTTTTATTTAATCAATTAAAATAATTTTAATTCAATTATTGTCTTCACGGTTGGTTACATCACCTACAACATCCGAGATGTCAGCCCATAACACCGGGTGAACTAGGTGCCATGTCAGTGCTTCCCTTCATTTCATGTCGGCTACACTGAACTGGACGGAAAACACGAACTATTTACACAGCCGTTTCGACTGACGTTTCATTCAGTGCGGTGGTACCAATCCGGGCGGGATAAACCCTACCACCTAGTAAAGTAAGAAGGGATGGGACCTACAGCTTTACGTGGAATCCGAATCACGGTCAGTCTCCAACAGTTTTTTTTTTCACGAAATAAACACGAACTTGCAATTGAATGTCTGAAGGCATTCGGAATTTCGCCTCAAAACTGTGCAATAATACATGCATGTCTTATAAAATAATGCATTTAGACATTAAGCCCACCTTTTTATTTAATTAATTAAAATAGTTTTAATTCAATTATTGTCTCTGTTTCTTTTGCCTCTCCGTAGGTATGTAATTCTACTTAGACCTGTCTCCCTGATCCATTGTATTCAATACCTAGTTATGTATATTATGTATTATACAGGGTGTTTGGTAATTCGATACATTCCTTCTAAGGGGTCATTCTAGAGCTAATTTGCAACAAATTTGTCCCAATAAACTATGGGTCGAAAATGAATAGTTTTTGAGTTATTTAGGTTTTAATTTTTATTTTTTTTTCTGTCTTGTTACCAAAAAATTTTAATTATAAAATAACTACTCCACTCTGGGTACTTTATCAGCTATTTTCTAATAGCTGACGAATGAGAGGCTACTTTAAAAAAATATGTGCGCCGAAAATATCCGTAATCTCAGAAATAAAAGGTCATAAATCACAGGTTATGCAAAAAAACCACAAAATTTATTTAAATCGAAGAGGATTACTAAAAAAAATTGTATGACACGTGGCATGCAAATTATGGGAAAAACTTCATCATTACATAAGCTTTCAGAAAAGGTACAAATATTGTACACTTGCACACAAGTTACATTTTTTATCAGTTATTATCAAGTATCAGACTCGTGCTCAAAATGAAGAAAAATGAAACGTATGACACAGAGAGAACGTTTACTAGGGATCGGCGGATAGTCTTTAATAGTAGTAGATAAGTCTGCCTTCGCATCTAATATGACTATAACTATATACATAGATACATACCACACGCTGTATGTACAATCGAGGTAAGCAGAGTAATCGGTGTTGTGCTGCAAGAACTCTCGTAAATTACAGCACAACACCGACCACCAAGTTTAGAAATGTATTAGTACAAGATAACTATCAAGCAGCAAGTAAGGCACGAAGACCCACCTGCTGCATGACTCGGTGGAAGGACTGCGCCAAGGTTTTGACGATTTGAAGTGGCCGGCCAGATCGGCAGATCTTTTGCGAGCAACTATTCAAAATGCCGTAAAACGAGCACATATGTACATCAACTCAGGAGGTGGTCATTTTAACGATATCTTTTTAGGGTTCCGTATCCGGTACGGGACCCTATTACTAAGCCTATGTCGTCTGTCTGTCCGTTTGTCTGTCCGTCTGTCCGTCCGTCTGTCTGTCCGAGGGCTGTATCTCTTGAACCGTAATAGGTAGCCCGTTGAAATTTTCCCAGAATATGTGTTATTATGGCCGATATAACAACAAATAATAAAAATAAGAAAAAGTAAAAAAATCACGAGGATTCCTATAGAAGAATGTAAAAAGTGTATGCGCGCCATCTACCGAAAAGAGTATGAAGCATTTAACTAATCATGAATTTTAACTCATATGAAGCATTTCATAAACACGCCATAGATGGCGTGAGTGGCGCTAACTATGACATGGCGATACGGAACCCTCGGCTAATTCACATTATGACATTATTTTTGCCCCATCTTTTAAATATATTTTAATAGTTTTATAATAAAAGGTAGTTTAAAAGACATAAAAGGAAATATATGAAAATTGAGCATCATCTCCCCCAGAAATGGTAAACTCTGGAACGCTCTCCCTGCCCATATATTTCCCTCCAAGTACAGCGTCGGGTCCTTCAAGAGAGGCGTGAATAGGCACCTGTCAGGCCGGCATGGCATTCGCAAACCCCGCATACGACCGAATGTCCATGGGCGTCGTTAGACACCTTATCGGTGGCTCAGCGCCACATGTAGCGCTTTCAATAAAAAAATTACGATTTTAACCAGCGGCGTTAAATGGCCGACGTTAACCGTCCACCAAATCTCGATGAAACGATTTTAACCAAAAATTACTATGAAATGACCGAATTAATGTGGGGAAAAGTTACAGAGCTTTTCGTCTTCAAATATGAACCCTTTTCGAAAGCTGAAGTTACGAAATTTTATCCTGAAACACCCTGTATGCATATTATGAGGGATGGCTCTGCCAAATACCAGCTTGCGCCTCTGACTCTGGACTCGATCCAGCGTCGAGCCGTGCGACTAGTGGGTGACCCCGAAGTGTCCCGCGATCTAGAACCACTGCAACTCCGTAGGGACGTCGGCTCCCTCCGGCTTGGAGGAGCTGTTTAACGCGATCCCACCGTTCCCTTTCCACCTCCACACCACGCGCACTGGGCAGGAATTGCATCCCTACACGCTGGACTTACCGCTTACCGCGGATGCGTACCAATCGGTTTTGCAGATCTTTCCTCTACAGAACCGGTAAACTCTGGTGGAACGCTTTCCCTGCCCATATATTTCCCCCCAAGTACAGTCTCGGGTCCTTCAAGAGGGGCGTGAATGGGCACCTGTCAGGCCGGCATGCCCCATATTTCGCGCAGTCAATAAAAAAAATTATAATATTATGTAAAAGGAGTGCTTACCTGCACTCTCGCCTCGCTGAGGTCGAGCCGCATCGCCAGCTCCTCCCGCGTGAACACGTCCGGGTACTGTGTCTTCTCGAACGCTCTCTCCAGCTCGTGCAGCTGGTACGTCGTGAAGGTCGTGCGAGACCTGCACGTCATACGTACACACACAGTCACGCTGCATTCCGGCAATCGGGCCAAGCGGAGCGGTCGGCGCTGTGCTGCACGACACCTACCACCGCGCTTAGCAAAGTCTTACGACAAGACAACTATCAAGCAGCGAGTCAGCCTCGGTAGCTGAGTGGTACGATCGGCCGACTGACTTTTGTGATCATAAGCACACCTGGGCGCGGTCAGAACTTGGATTCGACCCGTTTGATGCTGACCGTGGTTCGGATTTCAAGTAAAACTGTAGGTTTTTTTTTTGTAAACCAACATGGGTGGCTGTGTCGAGAGACCAATGGTACGGTCGACAGAGCCAAAACCCCTCTCCTGGCCAAACTGCATACTCCCTTCCCTTCTTACCTTACTAGGTGGTAGGGTTTAACCCGCCCGAGTTTATACCACCGCACTGAATGTAGGTAAATAGTTCATATTTTTCGTCCAGTTCAGGATAGCCGGAAAGACCAGAAAGAAGCACTTACATGGCACCTAGTTCACCAAGATGTTTTGAGCTGACATCACGTAGGTGATGTAGCTAATCGTATCAGTATCCATAAGAAAACAAAACATATTTTGAACATTTTGAACATATTGAAAAGACACGAGACAAGTCAATATAGACGACAAAAAGCCTCTCAAGTGCGAAAGTTCACACTGAGAGGGTTCAGTAGCCACACTCTTCTTGAACGCATAGCGGCGAGCTGACCGCGGGCTGTCCACAATTACTACGAGACGGAAGTTAACTTTCTCCAGACAAAATCGTCTTTCGGCATTTATGTTTTTTACCCCCTTAAACCTTTTTTTTTATGGAAACTGACACGGTTGGCTACATCACCTACAACATCCGTGATGTCAGCCCATAACACCGGGTGAACTTGGTGCCACGTCAGTGCTTCCCTTCGGTCGTGCCGGCTACACTGAACTGGACGAAAAACACAAACTATTTACATAGCCGTTTCGACCGACATTTCATTCAGTGCGGTGGTATCAACCCGGGCGGGTTAAACCCTACCACCTAGTAATATAAGAAGGGAGTCATATCCCTTAGTCGCCTTTTACGACATACATGGGGAGAGATGCAGTGGGGCTATTCTTTTTAAAGTACCGGCCCCACACGGTACAAAATGTTATCTGATTTTTACTACCTTATCTGATTTTTACAATTTATTTTTTGTTGTAATAAGTACAGTCGAATCTACGTTCCTGTCTTTTTATTTGTTTAATATCTAAAGTGATGACTCAATAAAGCTTAATGAACTTTATGACATAAAAAAATAAAAAATTCTAATTTTTAGCTCCTCGGTGTTGTATATTTAGTCTAAAAAAAAAATGACAGAAAGGTAGATTGGACTGTCCTTAAGACAAAAAAAAATAAAAAAATCGGATAAGGTTTAGGGGGTTACAAAACATAAATGCCGAAAGAAGATTTTGTATGGAGAAAGTTAACTTCCGTCTCGTCTTTTTAGAATCAAATTTTCTCTATGACAGTATATGTACAGAGTCTGTACATATGTCTGTACTACAGACATAATATGTACTTCAAAATAGTTTTCAGGCCGTATGGAAGAAATTTACTAATAAATGTATTTATTAATTTATTTATTCATTTTATTCGTAATACCGTGTGGGGCCGGTACTTTAAAAGAATAGCCCCACTGCATCTCTCCCCGTGTATGTCGTAAAAGGTGACTAAGGGATATGACGCCCTTTTTATATTACTAGGTGGTACCACCGCACTGAATGAAAAGTCGGTCGAAACGGCTATGTAAATAGTTTGTGTTTTCCGTCCAGTTCAGTGTAGCCGACATGAAATGAAGGGAAGCACTGACAGGGCACCTAGTTCACCCGGTGTTATGGGCTGACATCACGGATGTTGTAGGTGATAGAGACAATCGTGTCAGTTTCCATAAAAAAAAATTATAATAATTATATACATTATATTATATTATATATAAATATATAAACAACTCGTGTGACAGCCGGACGGACGCACAGACACCTCACCGATTTTACAAGGGTCCTCGTCAGCGGGGCTGTCTACGGAATCCTAATTGTCGTCTTTATCGACAAGCCTCACAATATTCGCAGTTTTACCTACGGAACCCTTCTGACCTGCGGATCTTCCTCGGTCTTCCGGCCGGGTCGGAGAGGTCGTCGATGTCTGTGAGCATGCGCGGAAGCTCGTCCTGGTCTTCGTCCTCCGCCTTGCTCGCCTCCGTGTCGGAGGGGTGCCGCTCGGATTTGATCGTCCGCGACTGATCTACGGAAGGAGAAACGATAGGTTAGTTTAGGCTGCAGGCGTCTCCGATGTTTTTCGAGGGTTCCGTATCCGGTACGGGACCCTATTACTAAGCCTACGCCGTCTGCCTGTCTGTCTGTTCGTCTGTCCGTCTGTCCGTCTGTCTGTACGAGGGCTGTATCTCTTGAACCGTAATAGGTAGCCCGTTGAAATTTTCATAGAATATGTGTTATTTATTATGGCCGATATAACAACAAATAATAAAAATAAAAAAAAGTTAAAAATTCACGGGGGTTCCCATAGAGGAAACCAAAAATTGTATGTGGGCGCGCCATCTACCGAATAGATTATGAAGCACTTTAACTAATCATGACATATAACTAATATGAAGTATTTCATAACACGCCATAGATGGCGTGAGTGGCGCTAACCATGACATGGCGATACGGAACCCTCAGTACGCGAGTTCGACTCGCACTTGGCTGGTTTTTTAAACACCCGACGTAAAAGGAGAGTGAGCCTCCTGTGTGTCTGTCTGTGGCATCGTAGCTCCCAAACGGATGGACCGGTTTCTATGCACTTTTTTTTATTCTAAAGCTAATTTAATCGGTGATAATGATTATTAGCTATGTTTGTAATCAATTAATTAAGTAATCAAAAAATGTGTTATCTTAATAAGTGGACCGATTTGCATGCGGTTTTTTTTAAAAGCTTGAAATAAAAGTTAAATTACAAATTAAAAAACCCCCGACCCTTAAAACTATCAAAAATAATTTCCGTTTACTGAAAGGAGTCGGGGGATCTCTAATTAAATACAATAATAAAAACTCAGAGCTGCGCGGGTATTTACTTAGCGGTCCCCCGACCCCTTTAAATAAGTAAACGAAAATTATTTTTGACTCTTTATAATTCGTTGCACTCGCCCCTTTAAGTACTTACGCCTGTTTTATCCCGGCATGATGGGCAACCATCAAGGCTTACATCGAGTGGGGAACACGATCCCCGGCTAATTGACTGACATCATCCTGTTTGCTAATATTCCACTATGGTATGCACAACTGTATGCACTTTAGTTTTCATATACATATAATTTATTTAGTACTGTGTGGGGCCGGTGCTTAATAAAAAATAGCCCAACTGCATTTCTCCCCTTGCATGTCGTAAAATTCGACTAAGGGATAAGGACAAGATGCTGTGCATAAGGGCGACAGGCTAGCCACCGCTCACCTTGGCACGGTCTTTCCACCGGGTCATGCAGCAGGTACATCTTCGTGCCTTACTTGCTGCCTGATAGTTATATTGTCCGAATACTTTGCTAAACGTGGTGATCGGTGTTGTGCTGTAATTTATGAGAGTACTTACAGCACAACACCGATTACTCTGCTTACCCCGATTGTCGGGATACGGCGTGCGGTGTGTGTGTATGTATATAATTTATTGATCCAAAAACATTTCACATAAACAAGCGTATACACGGCCTACATCATACTAAGAACTATCCCGAAACCAACTTTCTAATAAAAAAGCCGCATCCAAATCGGTCCATCCGTTTGGGAGCTACGATCGCACAGACAGACACACCCATACACACATAAACACAGAAGTTAAACTTATAATAACACCCTTCGTTTGCGTCGGGGGTTAAGAAAGCACAAGACCATCAAATCGTTGATAAGGTGAAATCTTTTAAAGTGTGTAATTTGGCAAAAATCACTTCCGGTGATAAGTCCGCCTTTGCTGTTGTTCTGTGTTTTGTCTGTGTGTACTATTTGTTGGTGTATATTTATATTGTTTTTCTGTGTAATTTATTTATGTATCATTATGTTTATTATTGTTTGGTGTGCAATAAAGAATTTTTATCAATTTCTATGTGTGTTGCTCTCCCCTTTCATTGTCGAATCGATGAGATTTAAGATTAAGAATGTAATGTGGTCGATATATGATTTAATTTCGATATTATGTAACTAGACGAATTTGTCGATAATTACTGAAATAATATATCTACTTAAAAACATTTGTAACAAGAAAGTAAATTAAAGCTGAAAGACTTCCGATCAGCTGATTGTGCGTTATAGAAATTGTAAGCCCAAAGAAATTACTAATGTGTGTCAAGGCCGAAGTTCAATAACCGCCGCGTAGCACAGATAATGCGCGAAGTTATTTAGATACAGATAGGTACCTACGTATCCAACGCGTGTTCCTTATGAATTTAAACTTTAATAAACTTTCACAATTATTATCTCGCTAGAAATAGAAACATAATTTCTTAGCAAAATATGTTCAGGTTGATATGTTCAGGTGAGTCTGTTTGTATTTTTGTAATATTTAATCAAATATAAAAATGTTACCCCTTTTATTATAATTTTAATAATATTATCTATGATATTTCAGAAGATCCCCTTTAAAGTCAGTTTAAAAAAAGACCTTATAATATGTGTGCGTGTAGTGTATGTGTAGTTTTTATCGACTGTTTCTATATTGTGACAATATTTATTTTTATTTTCTTAATTCTTAAATATTTCAAAAATATATAATTTATGCGCTGTTACGTATGGAAATTATTACTTAGGATGTCAAGTTTTATAATTATGTAATTTTTACCAATATATGTTGATATAAGCTGTTGAATTTCCGTGTCATAAATAAAATATATAAATGCGCGTGTGTATGTATTGAATAATGCTCATCTGATATTCTAAACTGGTGTTGCCTGCAAAAATATCGATATTTAAAACATAACACACATCTCTACAGCTATTATCGAAATAATGACCCTCCGTATAGGGCCATCAACAATTAGCCGGCTACTCCAACTTTCGCATCCAGATTTAGCTCGACGGACACGGGTGGTGCCGCGGTGGTGGTGGTGACGCCGCTCCGGACGGACGGAACCCTTGTCTCGTGGCGCGACGTGTGGACAGTATCACCCTTGTGTTAGTCTGTTACACTGCTGATCCTTTATGCTACTTGTGTACGATAAGCTTGAATAATTTTATTGACAAGGATAAAGTCGGAGATAAAAAATATAGAAATAGCTTAATTAAATTAATTGAAGACCGAGCGATTCAAATGCCGAACGAGCCAAATAAAGAGGCAGATTTTTTTTTTGTTTTTAGGGTTCCGTCTGCCCTACCTTTAAAGGGCTGTATCTTTTGAACCGTAATGGTAACCGGTTCAAATTATCACTAAATGTGTGTTAATATTGCGGATATACCACTAAATAAAAAAATAAAAAAATTAAGCGTGGTCCCCATACAAGCAACGTGTTTTTTTAACGTTTTTTTAGGGTTCCGTATCCGCTACAGGACCCTATTACTAAACCTACGCCGTCTGTCTGTCTGTCTGTCCGTCCGTCTGTCTGTCCGAGGGCTGGTTTGTCTTGAACCGTACTAGGTAGCCCGTTGAAATTTTCACAGAATATGTGTTATTATAGCCGATATAACAACAAATAATAAAAATAAGAAAAAGTAAAAAATTCACGGGGGTTCCCATAGAAGAAACCAAAAAGTGTATGCGCGCGCGCCATCTACCGAATAGATTATTAAGCATTTTAACTAATCATGACATTTAACTGATATGAAGCGATAGCGTGAGTGGCCCTAGCCATGACATGGCGACAAGGAACCCTCGGTGCGCGAGTTCGACTCGCACTTAGCCGTTTATTTTTCTCTTTCGTTAAAACGGTAATACATGCAGGCGCCAAAACTGGTATGATCCTTTCCTTATTCCTTATTCCTTTCCTTCCTTACCTTTAATAAAATCCAACGTCTGCTTTCTGTCTGTCTGTCTGTCCGCTTATAACTCGAGAACCACTGAAGCGATTTTAATTTAAAAAAATTCTACGGATAGCTTGATTCTTCCCATCAACTATAGGCTACTTACTATCACGCTAAATGGCTTATGAGGTTAGCAGAGAAGTCAAATATGAGAGCGGGCGGAGCCGCGGGCACAGCTAGTTATAGTATAAACTATAAAGTAAATCGTCCACCTCGTCCCACCTGGAGGAAGGTTTTGTATAGGTTATAGGTTTTTTGATTGTAATACACAATATGTTTAGGTTGAAAAATAAATGTATAATGTATTAGTAATAAAGTAACATAAAAAAAATATAAAAAAAAATTACATAAATAAGTTAGACTAGTAAACAAGGTACGTATGTAATAATTTATGTATAGTTTATTAATGGTTTAGGTAGTAAGTAGTAATAAAGTTTACTAGATAAATGTATAAATAAATTAATCATGAAACCGACGAGCATGCAACATTATTAGAGGGGTGTCGCAGCACGTGGAGATTCGATGCTTTGTCTCCACCCACTCCATTGGGGAACTGGCGGCGTGATGTTATATATTGATATTGTATATGTGTACGTGTGTTGTGTGTGTATTGAATAATGCTCATCTGGTATTCTAGTCAAGTCAATAATAATCTAGATTTATATTCGATGAGATTTTTGGTATAATTTATATTAGATCATAATCTAAATGATCCACGGGCGTAGCCAGGTTTCGTTTTCGGGAGGGGTTTTAGAAAAAAAAATCAACGCGAATTATTTTACAACATTTATTTTACATCATTCATTACAAAAAAATAAGTAATCTCCTATTTTGCCTTAATTTAGGTCCCACTAATCAGAGCTATGTCTGAATGATGAAAATACAAGTTTAGGTTCAATTTGAAATGTCGTGTACATTTTTTATTTCGGGGGGGGGGGGGTTGAACCCCCAGACCGCCCCCCCCCCCCCCCCCCTCTGGCTACGCCCGTGAAATGATCCCATGACGGGAAAGTGCCCATAACGCTCGCGGCATTGCCCTTCTGTACAGCCATGCCGAGGCGCTGCATCAGGAAGTATCCAGCACGGCTATCCCCAGATTTCTCCGCGAGACGGCGCCCTATTTCTTTGAGAAACCCCTTCGCCTCCTCGCACAGGGGACCAAGGGTTTCCACAGCCACTGATACAAACTCATAATTTTGATTTACAATGGTATTTAGAATGTTTCAAGCGCGCAGCCGACTCAGCCCCGGAACCTGCCTTTCTCGTGTTGACAACAGGTGCGAAGACGCTAATGTGTCGACGCAAGTAGCGTCCCAGACGAGGGCTCTCCCCTGTGACCAAGGTATAAGGGTCATCCCGTCTGGACGCTAATTAATTGTTAATTTATTCTGTAATTTACAAAAATTCAAAAGATTGCATTTCTCAGTTAGTAAATGATTCAGTGAAAATAGCTGGATTAGCTTTAGCTAAAAATCAATTGTACGAAAAATTCTCACACGAAGCTATCCGTGCGCCCTCCTCACTAAATAAACATTTAACAATAACTTCAAACGCGATTGTTTATTTAATCCGAACAAAATGGCAGAATAAACAAATTGTTCGCATGTCAAATGTCACGACGAATTAGCCCGATGCCCTTTTCGACTTACATTCTATCGTATGCTATAATAACCCTCATCTGTTTATGTATAGAGTTTAAAGTTGCATGTTAAATTTTAATCACTTGTTATCTTTTTTTCATTCAATAATGTTTTAAAAGATATTTATAAATTTCAACTTTATTCCATACACATTAGGAAGATTATCGAATGAATGTACTCGTAATATTGACACAAAAACAGGTTAATAGGACCCCAATTTTTGTAACAAATTATAAGTACTAGTTAATACTTTTGTAATGAAGATTATTACAAAATACTATTGTCGGTGGAGTGCTCTGTATTTTTATTAAGGATTACATTTTTTTTATCACTTTTTATTTTATATTAGGGTTCGTTATAAGTAGCATTGCTCGCTGAACAGCTTTCAGCCTTTGGACGATGGCGACCGTCAGAGTCCACGTTTCACACCCGCAGGTCATAGCTACCTACCTACTGTCTCCGATTTTTGAGCCAGAGCCCAGACCTCAGAGCAAGAGGTGAACTTATTGCACTTTCAGTGAATTATCTCCCAAAAGGTTAAGTTTAATATTTAATTTAGTATTCAAACTGTAATTTATTTAAAATTTCTAAATAATTGCAAGGTTTTATAATGTGGTGCATGTTATTTATTACCATATAATTTTCATTATTTACTTTTATTTAATGACATTTAGTCGTTACAATTTTTTTAATGTTTGTAGTTGTAATTAATTAATTTCTCCACAATGAAAATAGTAAAAACCTGTTTTGTTTCATACCTGGATGGACAAGTATGTATGTATATTTATATGTATATTATAATATATTTAGTCATTTATATGTATATGTACACAAGTATGGCTTTACACCTACTTACATTCCACTATATTAATCGAATATCAAACATCCAAGAGTTGACTGTAAGAAATCTCTGTAAGGGATAAGTCTGTCTTTGCGCGTTATGTAAATGTTCTAATGTGCTTGTCACTGTTGAATGATTCTTGGAGCAATAGATAAAGCATTTCTATTCTATTCAATTCTAAATAGTTTTGAAATAAAAAAAAATGCTGTCTCATGTTTATTAGTAAACTCCTCACACATGAAAGTACCCCTCATACAAAATCTAATCATGCAAATACAATAACGAAAACAACGCTTCGTTCACGCCGCGCCGGCAAAGACTAAAACTGACCATAGCCGACGGGCGTTTATATTATGAAGCAGTTAACTTAACTGGTTTTAAAAATAACATTTTAAAAATAACTGAAGTGAAAAGTAACTGTAAGAAGTAACGGGTATTTTTTTAGGTTCTCGTATACGTACGGACTCTATTACTAAGCCCACGTAGTCTGTCCGTCCGTCTGTCCTAACTTTAAAGCGCTGTATTTTTTTAACCGTAAAATGTAGCCCTTTGAAATTTTCACAGAACATGTGTTATTATGGCGGATATCCTAACAAAAAATAAAAAAATAAGGGGTCCCCATACAAGAAAAGTGTTTTTCAAGGTTTTTTTTGCTCTATCGTAAAAACGGTAATACTATAATAATTTTATGTGATTATAGATCAAACTGTAAAGTAAAGCAACAAATAGTAAAAACAGGCCAAATATGTATTGGTAAGGAAACCTCGGTGCGCGATTACGAATCGCACTTGGCCGGTTTTTATGTGTGCAATGTATACCGAGAACTCGTGGATATTTCGGGGCTGGAGTGAATAGCTTCGACACCATCATTCAGTGCGTTATATAAATATAATATTATAATACATATAATACCCCTTCCTACAAAATCTAACAGAAAATTTATAAAATTAAAAAAAAAATAAATAAATAAATTGTATGTGTAATTATACATATACTTATTTTATTGCTTTAAACCAAAAATTATATTAGAAAACAATTTATACTACATACTCGTAATACTTTTTTATAATAATGTATAATATAATTATACTATTACTTCCTATCGTTATTATTATTATTATTTTAAAACCAAACCACTACAATACAATACGTTATACTGTTAATATAAAAAATAACAAGTATTTGTCACCAAATAACCTAACTCTAAATTAATGCTATTTTCCGAGAAAATATTATATGAATACAAATTTTAACAGATAATCTCATTACTCAACGTGCAATATGCATGTTACATCAAAACCTTTGCTCTTTTACTTTTACAAATTATTCTCATTTACATTGTATTTGATACAAGAATATATTTATTATTAAGTGGAAAAACCGACGTAAAATTACTAGCTGAGTCCTCGGCTCCGCTCGGGTTAATGAGGTTTTAAATTAATGTAACGCCTGATCTGCCATCTGCATTTATCGTTTATATAGAAATTGCATTATCTATTCATGTATATTACGGTTTATTATTGATTTGAATGTTATTTTTTGACAACCAATATTTATTCTTATTTTACAATATTCTTTTATTTCTCAGAGATAATTGACAAACCTATTAATTGTTATTATAAAATATATTATTGTAAATGTGTTATCTTCAATTTATAGTTTTGTTTTAGACGAAGAAAAGGGGGGTTGCGCCGGTTAAGCGTCGTAGGTAAATCTCCTCCAGTTCTGCCAACTCCCCTGCGGTACCCAGGACACTTGCTCTCCAGAGCTACACGTTGTGTGAAGAAAGCACCCATTACAAAATTACAATGTGTTTTATTATTTTTTATTCAAGGACATTTTGAGGATTGTTGATTTTGACCATTTTTATTTTAAATGCTATTTGTAGTATTTAAGTATTTCATTTTTATTTTTATTGTAAATTGTTCAATGTTATGACGATGGCGTATTTTTGCTTCGATCGAAATAGAATAAGAAAAATAATTGTATACAACAGTATACTTGACCTGGCTTCTCTTAGGAGTATAATATAATGTAACTAAATTTCCACTGAACATATTGTTTCATATTTTAATTCCAAAGACCTTAAGTACACACAATTTTTTTTTTCAAAAACAAAAACGTCGATTTTTTTTATTTATATTATTGTCTCTCCACG
Organism: Nematopogon swammerdamellus; assembly: GCA_946902875.1. Classification (NCBI taxonomy): domain Eukaryota; kingdom Metazoa; phylum Arthropoda; class Insecta; order Lepidoptera; family Adelidae; genus Nematopogon; species Nematopogon swammerdamellus. Next base: position 14,456,250 of record OX336359.1, read on the forward strand.
CAGTTCGCAACTGTGAGTTTCGCCGCGCGTAGGCAACACAGAGGAAAATAAATTGTGTTTAATGAAAACCGCTTCGTGTGCTTAACCCCCGCCCTCCCGCTCTGCGCCAGTGCCGCCGCCTACCCGCCCCGCCCCCGCGCTCCGTCTGTTTTCAGTTTCGCGACAGAAAATTAAATATTGTTCCCGCAAGTTTAATTTAGACCCGTTTGCTCGGTCCCCGAGCCGAATGCGGCTGTTTTTTTTAAGCATTCACAGAACACATTCCTTTCCCCATACATGGTGAGTGTGTCTATAATATAGGCATTCGTAAGATGCACATGTATGAGATAATATTTATGAAAACAGAAATTTAAAAATAAATATAGTAACTGTCTCAACCATTGGGCTTTTGAGAAACCATCGGCTCTCAAAATCTTTGTCGCATTGGAACTGTCTTCCGGCGAGTCTTTTTCCCGAAATACCCGAATCCTTGGGTGTCTTCAAACTTGCCTAGCAACAGTCCACAAACCTGCTGAGACGGCGCCTCTCTGTGCATGGTTTCGCGAGGAGAGGTGTTTTTCGCTCTGTCGGCTACACCATTACTTTAAACGTTTAAAACTATATTACTTATTACGTGGAAACGATTTTTATATTTGTACATTTTAGCATATTTTTAGCATCAATTACAATTTTAATTTTTTCTTATATAATTTTAGATTTTTATATATGTTTTGTACACAATAAATTAAAATATACACATATTATACATCTTATATATAGATATAAGTCGTCGTCAGAAAACATAGTCGTCATTCTCTGACGATGACTTATAAAAGTCGAAATATAATATTTGTATTTTTTTATTCGTTGTGTACAAAATATATATAAAAACCTGAAACCAAATATTGGTGTGAATAAAAATATTTTATTCTTATATTTTATTCTTATATTATAAAAAAAATCCTTGATTCCTCCTTCATAAACATTATTTATTTTGCCTTCCTCGGAATTCTTAAATTATTACAATAACACGATGATACAATACAAAATTATAATTATGGGTGTTCCTGTCTACGGTCGCCAGTGTAGGACACCGTTACTAAATATAATACAACATCATCTAACAAGGAGAGATTCGCTTGAAATCGAGTGCCAATTTGATGGAATTTGGAAGCACTCGAGTTGTGTCGGCTTGGTAAAAGAAAATATTTTTATACTCTAACGATATGTGTTCACAAAATGTGTGAGGGTGTGTGTGTGTGAGGATGTAAGTGTGTAGGTGTATTTCAGGCGCTGAATATGTTTGAATGAGGCGTTTGGGAGTAACAAACAGACTGGTAGACATAATCTTATTTTTATAATTTATAAATACCTAATAATAGATATTTCTACATATCACACACGCTGAATCCCGACAATCGGGGTAAGCAGAGTAATCGGTGTTGTGCTGCAAGAACTCTGGTAAATTACAGCACCACACCGACCACCACGTTTCGCAAATTATTCGAACAAGATTCAATCGATCAAGCAGCAAGTAAGGCACGTATACCCTCCTGCTGCATGACTCGGTGGAAGTACCGTGCCAAGGTGAAAGGTGGCGAGCCTGTCGCCCTTTAGCACGGCATCTTGTCCTTATCCCTATATTTCTATTCGTGTTATTACATCTGCTATATTACGTGACCTCTCGCTGCAAAACTTACTTGTATTTTATTTTTTTTTATGTAATCCGGTATGGATGGCTGAGTCGGAGGGGCCAAAGTGCATGCTCCGACCAGCCAATTTCACCTCCGAGAAGGTACGTGCCAAACCGGAGACTTCCCTGGATTGCTGGCTATACTGGACTAGAGGAGAACACAACCGAGGTTGCTATGCGGCCATCTTACATCCAGTACGGTGGTACCAACCCAGTCGGCTACAATTTGAGCCTACCACCTAGTAAGGGGCCAGGGAAGGGACCTACAGTTTTACACCGGTTCCGAACGGTGAAGCAGCAGGTGTAGGTGTGCACGTAAATTTTTTCGTCAGAAAAAACTCATTGGTACACGCCGACCGGATTCGAACCTCGGACCTCCCGCATGAGAAGCCGATGCCCAAACCACTCGGCCACCCGCCGCTTATTATATGCAGGCGAACAAGAATAGTTTGAACTAATACTACATAAATACTTGATATGGGAGTGAATTAAAAAAAAAAATTCAGACAGTCAAGTGTTTCAGTGCCCACTGCTGGACATACGCCTCTACAATTAGCTCTCCAATCCACCCGGCCTTCATCGGTACGCACGCACTCAATCACAATTCACACACACACGAACACACGCACACATTCGCACTAGCGATTTTTGGCGAATCCAAAGCGTTGCATCCGCGTGCGCTCACGCATACAGCGATAGTAAATATGGGAAAATCTGCCCATATTATCGTGTCGCGGACACGCCTCCTTAGCATATCTACTCTCCTTCCTAAATCTTTGGTTTTCTCACACTCCATTTTCCAGTCCACGACCGCCAGTGTCGGGGACACGATTACTAAACTGTCGTCTACTCTTCGGCTGAACTTTAAAGTACTGTAAGATATCTATCTCAATAAAGGATAAGTCCGCCTTTGCACCGCATGCTAGCTCACACTGTATTCCACCTTTGTTAAATGTTTTAGGCGCCTAGTAACGCCAACGGCGCGTAGCGCGTAGTAGTTTTCATAAGGGTTTTTTTTTTCATAGATTACGATCCTTCGCATTAGAACTTTGAAAAGTGTGTCATCGATAGATATAACAAATGGCGTCATTTTGCTATAACAATTCCATTCAAATTGTCTTTAGTTTCTGAGATCAAGTCTTCAAAGTTCATGCGGAAGAAAAAATCGACATTTGGTTACCGTATAGTTTGTATAGAAAAAATGATAAAATTTTACAACCAAAAACGTGTGATCGATAGACAACGAATTGTTCTATATTTTGCAGTAATTTTTAGCCTTTAGATTGGTCTAGTTATCACGGGCTACTTCTTCAAAAATCCACATGTAAGGCATTACTGCGCGCCTAATGGTAACTGCATACATACATACATAACACACGCTGTATCCCGACAATCATTGTAAGCAGAGTAATCGGTGTTGTGCTATAAGGACTCTGGTAAATTATAGCACAACTCCGACCACCACGTTTAGCACAGTATACGGACAAGGCAACTATCAAGCAGCAAGTAAGGCACGAAGAACCCACCTGCTGCATGACTCGGTGGAAGGACTGCGCCAAGGTGAGAAGTGGCTAGCCTGTCGCCCTTTAGCGCAGTATCTTGTCCTTATCCCTTAGTCGCCTCTTACGACATGCGCGGGGAGAGATGCAGTGGGGCTATTCTTTTTAAGTACCGGCCCCACACGGTACACTGTAACTGATGTAGAGAAATTAAACTTTAATCGTTTCATTTAAATCCATAAGTATGTAACACCTAAATTTAGATATGTCGACAAATTACGCCAGTTCTAGTATTTCTATATTTTCATACGAAGAAGAAAATTATTGACTCTATTTAAACATGAATCCGTTTGCAACATCCGCGCTTAAAAACGACACAAAAGAACTACTTCAATATTTTACTTTAAAAACGCATTGAAATCCCCACTTCAAACCTTTTAACCCTTTCCTTTACACAAAACCTATTATGCATTAAAACACTCGTGAAAAAAAATTTCTAAAGCTTATTAGCTGGTAATAACCTCACACATTCTAACCACCGCGTATTATAGAAAAAATTATATCATAATTATTATTTTCTATAGGCATATCGGTACAAAAGTGCGCAGCGGGGTACTCAGTTTATTGGCATAAATCTTTTGTAGGATGCTGTCGAAAAGGCTCTTATATCCACATTATTACTGATGCATTATTTCTGGTGTGCAAACAGTGCGTTGTGGCATTGTACAACATGTGTGTATGCGTTGATGGTTATTAGGATTTGGAATTGCGCGATGGGTGGAAAAAATGGGTGGTTTCCACGTTGTTGTTTATTGGAACATTTGTCAATATTTTTATTATAAAGTACCTACTAAATATAATGAATATAAAAGTACTTCTTATATGTTTCATTAAAAAGTTATAAATAAATATATTATGAATTTTAATAGATTTTTTTTTTTTTGTGAGTGAGTCGAATCGAACAACATCTTACTTATTCATATTATTTCGTACATACACACAAAACTCATAATCCTTCCGGCGGTGGCGCGATTTTGGCTCGTGATCTCAATGTGCGAGGTTCGAATCCGGCCAAGGTGCACCGATGAGTTTTACTAATTGAAAAATGTATGTACGTACTTCTTCGAAATCGGTGTAAAATTGTATGATGATTGATGCCCCTTGCTAGGTGGTAGGCTCAAATTGTAGCGGACTGGCCTTGTACCACCGTACTGGACGTAAGATGGCCGCATAGCAGCCTCAGCTGGTGTTCTCCTCTAGTCCAGTATAGCCGACAATGCGAAGTCTCCGCTATGGCGTCTTCTTCGGAGATGATATTGGCTAGTCGGAGCGTGTGCTTTGGCCCCTCTGTATCGGCCACTCGTACTGGATTAGGTGAAAACAACGAAACGGCTATGTAAATTTCCGTCCAGTTCAGTGTAGCCGACATGAAATGAAGGGAAGCACTGACATGGTACCTAGTTCACCCGGTGTTATGGGCTGACATCACGGATGTTGTAGGTGGTGTAGTCAACCGTGTCAGTTTCCATAAAAAAAGGTGTTAGGCTCAAATTGTAGCCCACCGGGCTTATACCACCGTACTGGACGTAAGATCTGGCTACATGTTCTCCTCTAGTCCAGTATAGCCGGCAATGCGACGGGAAGTCTCCGGTATGGCATCTTTTTCAAAGGTGATATTGGCTAGTCGGAGCGTGTGCCCCTCTGGGGCTCTCTGGATTAGGTGAAAACAAATAGTTACCGTCATCACGCCTCCTGTCTTCAGGGCCGGCCGTGTGGCCGAGGATCTGGTCGATGGTGTAGACACCTCTCGGCTTCACCTGCTCGGAGGCTGCCGGCGGCGGGGGCGGAGGCACCGGCGCGCCCGCCCCGCGCATCAACGACTGCAGCTGCTGCTGCATCATTGTATGTGAGGGGGGCCAGGGGGGCTAGCTTAATTTCATTTAAGATTTTTTTTAAATACGCATTTTAATTCTTAGATTTTTTTTTCAGCGAAGTGGATTTTTATACACCCATGACACAAAATTTGTTTAAATAAACTTTTATTAGACTTTTTTTAAATAAATGTTTTATTGTATGTAAAATGTAGGTATTCTAGCAAGGAATCGATTTAATTACTAATAAATTAATGTGTTAATTCATTTATGTTTTTTGTGATATTTTTAGAAATTTGTCTTGATCACTCATATTCTCAGTATTTTTATTAAAGAAAAATTACGTTTTAATACTAACGCTCGGTGCATATAAATAAATTAATAAAATTTAAATAAAAATTATTTTCTTCTATTAAAACTTTTCTTTTGTCGGTATTTATTTATCACATAACATTATATTTATCAGATTTTTTTTAATATGTATTAGTTTTTTAACTTTTTGTTTTTATTGTTGAAAATTAATGTTTAACAAATTATTTCCAAGTAATTTTTTCCGTAGTTTTTTAAATTCATATCGATAATGTTTACAGTCAATATGCACTAATTTTAATTTTATTTTAATAAATTATTAAACAGAAAAATATGTCCCTAGAAACCACGTGACTTCAATCGTCTCTTATTTATTTTTCAATCATTTTTCTACAAACATTAGTTAGTCACAAACTTCACTTCAAATAATTCTAAATTATTGTAATAATACAGTTTACACAAATCCACCAACTGTCAATACATTACACACCAATCCGAATATTTGAGACAATTCGAATTCGTTCTATTTTCAAAATGTTCGTCAACTGTCACACGGGTGGCATTCGAGTTTCCCGCGCGCGACACACCTCTCGCGGGCAAGCTCGTTACCAGACTGGTTTGTGACCACTGATAAACTGTTCGCAATCCCTTCATATCTCTGATTGCCACCCCTATATGCCTTCTCTCTCTTTCGTTTACATCCCCCACGTGCCCTCTCTCTCTCTTTCTCTTTGCAGTTGCATAGAAGAGGGTTCGAGTCTCGTAAAAGAATAATAATTCTTTGTATTTTTTTTTTATTGGTCTCCGATTCGATTTAAATGTGGACATTTGACGGTGATGCGATGGCTAATTGTCAGAATCGTTATGATATCTACTGTCAAATATTTTAATGATGTGTTCACGTGTTTTGGAACTAGTTATTAAGATAGCGTATTCATATTTATTAATGTTTAAATGTTATCGGTATACTTAGGTGATGCAATTATACCTTTACGATTGGTATACGTACCAAATATTTTAACTCTGTGGTGGTACTTCACGTTGCAAGTTATTTTACTCTATATTCCAAAATAGCTAAGTTGGTAAATCCATAGAACACGTAATCAGAGGTCGCAGATTTGAATCCTGCTTGCAGGACGTAGCTCGGCCATACTTTCTTCAGGAGATATCGTTTAACTACTTAAACGCAGCTCGGCCTTCGGCCTCGACGTTAATGGCTTATCTAAAATTTTCGATAAAGTACCTATATCGTTTATTTGGAACATTTGATTTTGTTTCGTAACGACGACGTACATTTTTATTTCCCTTTTACTTTACAAACATGCATATCACACGCTGTATCCTGACAATCAGGGTGAGCAGAGTAGTCAGCGTTGTGCTGCAAGTACTCTTGTAAATTACAGCACAACACCGAACACCACATTTAGCAAATTATTAGGATAAGTCCATTATCAAGCAGCAAGTAAGGCAAGAAGACCCACCTGCTGAATGGCTCGCTGGAAGGACCGCGCCAAGGTGAGAGGTGGCAAGCCTGTCGCCCTTACGCACGGCATCTTGTCCTTATCCCTTAGTTGCCTTTTACCAGATGGTAGGGTTTAAAGCGTCCAGATTGGTACCACCGCACTGAATGAAAGGCCGGTCGTAGCCGCTATGTAAATACCTAGTCCATGTTTTTCGTCTAGTTGAGTGTGGTTGTATGGCGGCACGAGTCACGAAGGGAAGTCCAAAGGGAAGCACGTACATGGCACCTAGTTCACCAAGGTGTTATGGGCTGACATCATGGTTGTAGTAGGTGACACATCAAATCGTGTCAGGTGCCATAAAACAAAACAATAATTTATAAGTGCACACTTTAAAAAAAACCGGCCAAGTGCGAGTCTAACTCGCGCACCGAGGGTTCCTTATCGCCATGTCATTGTTAGCGCCACTCACGCCATCTGTGGCGTGTTATGAAATCCTTCATATTAGTTAAAATTCATGATTAGTTAAAATGCTTCATGCTCTATTCGGTAGATGGCGCGCGCGCGTACACTTTTTTGGTTTATTCTATAGGAACCCCCGCGATTTTTTTACTTTTTCTTATTTTTCTTATTTGTTGTTATAACACATATTCTCTGAAAATTTCAACGGGCTACCTATTACGGTTCAAGAGATACAGCCCTCGGACAGACAGAAGGACGGACGGACAGGCGGACGGAGAGACAGGCGGACGGACAGACAGACAGACGGCGTAGGCTTAGTAATAGGGACCCTTACCGGATACGGAACCCTAAAAATTATAAAAAAATACCTTATATCTTTTATTTTCCTCAGAATACTTTGACGACTTCTGGCCAACTTGTTCATTCATTAAAACCCAACTACCTGGCCCATCAATAACTCACAAACCGCCTGACAACTTCCCTCCCGGAACTGCACACCCGTCCCGTCTGATCCTGCAGGCGCCTCGCACAAGTCATTCAAATTGGATTTTGGACCCAAAATAATGATTCTCTTTTTGTTTGGAAATTCCACAATAATCACTGTTCACACTAAAACACAGCGGATTAAAATGGACAATAGACTTAAGTCATTTTGGAGATTAATAAAAAAAACAATGTAACATGATTGCATTTTTTTATGTATTCCGGTATTTGTGGCTGAGTTGGAGGGGCCAAAGCACATGCTCCGACCAGCCAATATAACCGCCGAGAAGGTAAGTGCCATACCGGAGACTTCCCTGGATTGCTGGCTATACTGGACTAGATGTCCGTATAACGCCTCGGTTGTATTCTCCTCTAGTCCAGTATAGCCAGCAATCCAATGGGAAGTCTCCAGTATGACACCTACTACCTTCTCGGAGGTGATATTGGCTGACTGAACCTTCCATACAGGAGTTCATAAAAAATGCTCATTTGTAAATAGAAAAGAAAATCTAGAAACATAGGTTTTTTGCGAAAAACCCTATTTCGATACCTAGTAACGTCAGTCTAGGTAGCTCAGTGATGCGGTCGGTCGACTGTTGTTATGCAAACCTGAGCGCGGTCAGTATTTGGATGGGTGACCGCTCGACCGTTGGAGGTTGACCGTGGTTCGGATTCCACGTTAAAACTGTAGGTCCCTTCCCTTCTTACTTTACTAGGTGGTAGGGTTTATCCCGGCCGGGTTGGTACCACCCCACTGAACGAAACGTCGGTCGCAACGGCTATGTAAATAGTTCGCTTTTTCTGTCCAGTTCAGTGTAGCTGACATGAAATGAAGGGAAGCACTGACATGGCACCTAGTCAAGGTGTTATGGGCTGACATCGCGGATGTTGTAGGTGATGTAGCCAATCGTGTCAGTTTTCATAAAAAACGAAGTCACATAATTAATAATAGTAATAATTTACTTTCTTTTAATCAATTTAGAACAAAATGGCATTCTTCTTCCGAGAAGCATTACCTTCCTTACCAAGGTGTATTTAAATTATCTACTAATTAAAGAAGAATACACTTATTCTGCTACCTGTGCCTCCCAAACGATTAGCGCGTTTCTCTAATCCTTTCTCCACTGAGTATTTAGTTTTTGTGCCCTTCTGTACTATTATAAAACGCAACGTCTGTCTGTCTGTTTATTGTTTATTGTATGATTTCATCCATAGAAAGGTAACCTACGCTTGGATATGTCGAAAATTCCGCCGGTTCTAAATTCAATGCGAAGAAGAACTGACAAACAAACTTCGCAAGTCACACTGTTTTGTTAGTACCCTCTAAGTATTATATTATATTAATTTACAAATAATTAACCCATACTACCGCTTACAAGAGCATTCATATTTACATCATAAACATGAATACTCTAGAATCTGACCATTCTGCCTATTTGAATTATATCTGGTTTATAGTGCCATCGCCAATTTGATACTTATCAATTCAACAACAATAAATTAGTAACAGTTTATTACAAAGAAATGTTAATAAGTCATATTAAAAATCTAAAGATACAAAGTGTATCCAATTTTCAAGATATTTATTGGGAAAACAGTAGTCAGATTCTCAGATAAAATCTCTGACTGTAGCGCATAAACTCGAAAGCATGAGAACGGTTTAACGTGCAGTTTTCACTAACGACTGGATGTAAGATGGCCGCATAGCAGCTTCGGTTGTGTTCTCCTCTAGTCCAGTATAGCCAGCGATCCAGGGAAGTCTCCGGTATGGCTCCTACCTTCTCGGAGGTGATATTGGCTGGTCGGAGCATATGCTTTGGTTGGCCCCTCCGACTCAGCCAACCATACAGGATTACATAGAAAAAAAAACGAAAGCAAGCAAAAATTATGCATGAAAGAAAACATGAGTGGATGATATCCTTTGTGATTTGTGTAGCCTTCTTTAGCCTTCAACTCTAGGGTTAGATTTTTTTTATTTCATACATTTTTGAAGGCGGTTTTTATATTTTTTTAAATAGTTTTTTATTTCACAGTTTCTTTTTCATATTGTTATTATTGCAGAGCATTTTTTTGCAGAGATTTTTTTTTGTGTTTTGTATAAAATATTATAGCTGTTAAAATTAAATACCTAACACTGGGCTTAAAATGAGCAACATACGCGTAGCATCGGACAGACATCAGTAAAATACACCCAGACGTTCATAGTTTATGTAATATTGCATAATTTGATTATCTATAAATAAGGAAAAACTAAATTTACTGAAGTATTCGTTTGTTTCTGTAGACTTGGATTTGATTAGATTAGGGTTGCAATATTCGCACCAAATAACTCTAGCCAGACTCTACAATCTCCTAAGCAGAACCGACAACACCGCGAGCGGAGTCCCGAGCTAAGCTATGTAATATGGTCACTTATTCAATCTACGGTAATGTCTATTGTGAACCTTGAGTAAACACTTTTGTACCACTGGCTGGTGACACATTCTGTTGAGATCGCAAATGTGATAGGGAATGAAAACGAATTAGATACTTTTTGTTGTGGTTGTGCCAACTTGCTTACCTATACTAAGAAGAAGTTATCACTGTCTGGTGTGTTGACATGCTGGTGATTTTAAGATTTACGTATCCATGCGGAAACCTATTAGCCTAGTCCGTATGTCTGTCCGTCCGTTCGAGGTTCGTATCTTTTGAACGATAATAATAGATAGAGCCGGTTGAAATTTTCACTGTATTTTTTTTATGTAATCCGGTATGGGTGGCTGAGTCGGAGGGGCCAAAGCACATGCTCGGACCAGTCAATATCACCTCCGAGAAGATAGGTGCCATACCGGAGACTTCCCTGGATTGCTGGCTATACTGGACTACAGGAGAACACAACCGAGGCTGCTATGCGGCCATCTTCAGTTTATAAGAACATTACATTTACTTAGATATATTATGCATAGATATTTGCGGTTACGTTATTCTAATATTTCCTTTATTTCGCGTTTTTACAATATTTTTATATTAATTTTACATACCTACATTTTACAAAAACTAATAAAAATACACAAAATTAATACAAAATCTAGATAAAAATGGTACTTTATTACTTCTATTATACTTACTTATAGTAGTATATAGTAGGTACTTACTTATTACTATTATATTTATATCTATAGGAATTACAGACGTCTTACATCCAGTACGGTGGTGCCAACCCAGTCGGCTACAATTTGAGCCTACCACCTAGTAAGGGGCAAGGGAAGGGACCTACAGTTTTACACCACCGCATCGGTTCCGAACGGTGAAGCGGCACGTACATTTTTTTGTCAGAAAAAAACCCGACCGGATTCGAACCTCGGACCTCTCACATGAGCAGCCGATGCCCAAACCACTCGGCCACTGTGGTGTTATAGCGCATATATAAACAAATAATAAAACACGTAAAAAGTAAATAATTAAGGGTGTTCCCATGCAAGAAACTTTTTTTTAACGTCTTTTTCTTTTTGCTCTATCGTAAAAATGGTAATACACAAAAAGCATCAAACTTGGTATAGTGTAAACTGTTATAGTGCAAACTCTAAAGTAAAACAAATAATACAAACTGACCAATGACGTAGTGATACGGAACCCTCGGTGCGCGAGTTCGACTCGCACTTGTTCTCTTTTATTTTATTTCCGTTTCACAGTGACATTACATACTCGTACAATATGTATTTAAGTACCTTATTTAAACGTTTCTGCTTTACTGAAGGCACCATTATTCTAGAATACCTTAATTTCTTTGTCACCTTGTCTTGTCATCATCATCATCATCAATCATCAATCAATACTAATAATAAATCTGTAAGGGATGGTCATGGAGTAAGTTCCTTTGTTTGATGAGATATTGCGTTTGTAGACTCTATGTATGATACTAAAACTAAATTGACGATTTTTAGAAATCTTTTCTGTATGTATGTATGTATGTATGTTCCTCCATAACTCTTAAACCGATCATCCGAATTTGATTAAACTTAGTACAAGATCATTTTACTATACGGGACACAGGATAGGCTAAATGAAATTTAGTTCAGGTTACGCTAAGATGTGGCTCTCATACAAACCGAATTGTTCCGCGCGCCGAAATAAAGATACAGTAGCGGGTTTACTTACTTTCTTCTTTTTAAATACGAATTTCACGTGAGCGAAGCCGCGGGCAAAAGCTATTACATAAATAAAGCTCTTACACGTCAGTGTACTGAGAGAACACAACACTTAATCCGTGTTCAATTACATTTGGTTAATCCGAACCAAAAAGTTAATAATACAAAATTAAATAAGTTAATTCAAACTATTTGAATTAACATTATAACCATTTTGAATTTTATTATCTGTGTGTAACAAGTATTAATGAATACTTTACTGTAATTTTTTTTTTATTTAAAATATAGGTTATATTGTAATTGTCAACTATTAAATTATTAGTTAATAATCAAAATTATTATGTATACATAATGTATATAGGTTTTCTCAGAGCATTTTCATTCTCAAGAGGAAAATTCTAATTATACAAAATATATTCTTCGAAATTTTCCAACACATTAACAACCCTTAAAAATTACATTACATATGTTCAGTTTTAAATTTTATTTAATCTTTCATTTTATTTTTTATTTTATTTTAAATTGAATCTGCAAGCGAATGTTCACACGTTCTTCGAGGCAATAAAGATTATTTAAACCGAAAAAATCCACCAAAAGGTCAAAAGTTATTTCCGTTTAGTTACTTAAAGTTGTCGGGGGACAGCAGGACACGCAGGTCATCGAGTGCGAACCTTTGCTCCTTTTTGCTTTTTGCGCAGTATTACACTGGGTTAGGGTATCAAATGTGTCCCACAAAGTTGGTCGTACATACTCCAAATGTCAGTTTAGTGTGCATTTGTTTACAAATTTGGTTTGACCGAACTTGTGTATTATTTGGTATAACTTTTGCCTGCGGCTTCGCTCGCGTAGTCTATGTCCATCCTGAAGGTTCATTCTAAATATTGGTCAAAGAATTTTTGAAATCGGATGAGTATTTTTGGATATTTTCTCCTACATCCAAACTTACAAACTTTTACTTCTTTTTAATATTAGTGTAGATTAGACCTCTATGAATTTGTTTTATCGAAAGTAATTTGAATGTTGATAAATTCCTAGTAAGTACTGTGAACTTAACCCTGCCTAACTGTGGGAGTATTTTTAATATAATATAACAATCTTTAACAGCAATACTCGCAAACATTTCATAACAAACAGAGTGGTGGACGACTGGAACCAACTTCCAGAGGAAGTAATAATCGCACTCAGTACCAACCAATTCAAAAATAGACTAGATAAATATCTAACAAATAAAATATAATCTCAAAAAGAGTGCTCAAGACCGATAATAAAAAATTTTTAAAAATCTAAGTTAATGACGAAAAACAACAAATTATAACTGGATTTAGACGTATCAGCCTAGGCTGTCTGTCTAAAATCAATAAATAAATAAACAATGTACGTTTGTATAGGTATATATGATGAAATAGCACCTGTACCTACATGGGACAATTATTTCATTAAACGTATTACTTGGGTAATATGTAAAATATGTGTATTGTTATCGAAGGGACTATTTCACAGAACTCGCTTAAGGTTTGGTTATCTTAATAAGTTTTTTTTTTAATAACGATTAGCGAAATCTTGTATAATATACAGTATACCAGCAGGAAACAAGAGAGTATAGATATATTCGTATCATTTGTGGTAAGTATAGTTATTGATTGGTATGCACGCCGCAATTAAATATGGAAATTATGTGTTAGCCTTTGCCCGCGACTTCGTCCGTGTGGATTTTTAAAAAAAGAACAGAATTCGAAATTGAAGTTTTTATGTGACGTTGATAGGCGTTTGTTTTTCTTGGGAGAAGAGATTAATGCATAATGAAAATACGCTGTTGAATATTTATCGATAAATTTGGGCCTATTTATTTATTTATTTATTTATGCTGTTTTAATACTGCGTGTGTACTCTGTTGGTGTTTCATATAAATAAATAAATAAATAAATAAATAAATGTGAGTGGGTTGTATATGTAATGTGTGGTTAAGTATCCGTATAAACTTGCATTTATTTCATCAGTTTGATTATCTACCAACTTAATTTTTCTTTTCCAAATGTATGTGAGCCTTTCCATATTTTAATATGTTGGTCGCATCCAAATGTCCCATCATATTATTAATTATTTTTATAATGTTGCTTTAATATTTTGCAATTTTTTGTTAAGTAGGTACTCAAGTTTTTGGGCACTGAACATTTTCAAGCAATCATTTTGAAATGGGAAAGAGGCAAAGCTAGAGCTTTCGCAGATATTTGATTTTATAACTTTACACTTTCAGTTTTTTTTTTAAACTGAACTGCCGCTATTGGCTACATCACCTACTACCTCCGTGATGTCAGCCCACAACACCTTGGTGAACTAGGTGTCATGTCAGTGCTTCCCTCTAGTATAAAATACAGTCAACAGCCATACTTAACTACTGATTAAGTTATAAATTCAAAGAACAGACCACAAGATCCTTATGAAAACCGTCACAAATAATAAGCAATGTAACCGACCAATCGCCTCTCTTTGCGGGCGTGGCGTCCCGGCCGCCAGCCAATCGCAGCGCCGGATCTTTATTAAGGTTTCCGCGGAATTAAATTGGAATTTGGAATTCCAGATTCAATTTATTTCAAACGCCTTTGATTGACGATTTCGAAATGTAATTATTCCTTACTAAAGGCATGTTACAATGAACCTATTTGGAACTCGCGCCAGTGACTTGTTCGAAATTCAAATTTTCTGATTTATAAATTTCACACTAGAACTTAAGTGCTTACAATTTAGTATTCAATGTGATCTTGAAAATGTTTTATAAATATTTCCGAAATCAAAAGAAAATGTTTTTTCCTCCCAAGTGTTGTTGTGTGCAAGGTTAACCGGAGAAATTTCACTCTGCAATAAGTCGGCGTCACACTCGCGAGAAATTCAGCTTTCTATATGCTTGAAGTAAGTAAATTAATCAGGCCTATTAGGTATCCGTTTTACCGGTTAGGGGGTGAATTTTGGAATAAACAATATTGGTTTTTATACTAAAATGAGTTTACTCTTAGCATAGATGAACTTTAAAATAATACAGAATAAAATAAATAATTACTTTAGTATGACCGTAGTAACGTGTGGGGCCGGTACTTTTTTTTTTTATGGATACTGACACGGTTGGCTACATCACCTACAACATCCGTGATGTAAGCCCATAGCACCGGGTGAACTTGGTGCCACGTCAGTGCTTCCCTTCGGTCGTGCCGACTACACTGAACTGGACGGAAAACACAAACTATTTACATAGCCGTTTCGACCGACCTTTCATTCAGTGCGGTGGTATCAACCCGGGCAGGTTAAACCCTACCACCTAGTAATATAAGAAGGGAGTCATATCCCTTAGTCGCCTTTTACGACATACACGGGGAGAGATGCAGTGGGGCTATTCTTTTAAAGTACCGGCCCCACACGGTACACTTAAAAAGAAAAGCCACACTTAAAAAGAATAGCCTCACTGCATCTCTCCCCGTGCATGTCGTAAAAGGCGACTAAGGGATAAGGACAAGATGCCGTGCTAAAGGGCGACAGGTTCGCCACCTCTCGCACCTTGGCACGGTACTTCCACCGAGTCATGCAGCAGGTGGGTCTTCGTGTCTTACTTGCTGCTTGATCGATTGAATTTTGTTCGAATAGGTACTTTGCGAAACGTGGTGGTCGGTGTTGTGCTGTAATTTACCAGAGTTCTTGCAGCGCAACACCGATTACTCTGCTTACCCCGATTGTTGGGATTCAGCGTGTGTGATATATACGTATGTATGTACTTTAGTATGAAAAATATATATAGAGAAATTTAAATGGATTATTACTATAGATAGAGATAGAGCCACCTGCACAACATATTTGCACGAAGAAATAAATTGTATTTTAGTGGTTAACTTTTTAAACGTTTTTTTTTAGCTTGACTCCGTATATTTGTGGCTTTGTTTCAAATCTTGCGACAACTTTTTCAACTACTTCTACTGAACAGATTTTTATGAAACTTTGCACACACATTGAGTTCTCGTGACAATACAATATTATGATAATTTCAACTTGGTAACGAGGGTCTGATGATGGAGTCAGGAGGTGTACAGTGGAACTCTTCAACCGTTACTAGTAATCTCCTCGAGTTTGGGCTCATATGGTTGGTTTGGACGAGTGTCCCATACTTCTACCCATACACTTTTTGACGAGGGTCTCATGATGGAGTCAGGAGGTAAACAGTGGAACTCTTCAACCGTTACTAGTAACCCCCTCGAGTTTGGGCTCACTTGGTTGGTTTGGACGAGTGTCCCATACTTCTACCAATACACTTGGTGACGAGGATCTGATGATGGAGTCAGGAGGTGTACAGTGGAACTCTTCAACCGTTACTAGTAACCCCCTCGAGTTTGGGCTCATATGGTTGGTTTGGACGAGTGTCCCATACTTCTCCCAATACACTTGGTGACGAGGGTCTCATGATGGAGTCAGGAGGTGGACAGTGGAACTCTTCAACCGTTACTAGTAACCCCCTCCAGTTTGGGCTCATTTGGTTGGTTTGGACGAGTGTCCCATACTTCTACCAGTACACTTGGTGACGAGGGTCTGATGATGGAGTCAGGAGGTGTACAGTGGAACTCTTCAACCGTTACTAGTAACCCCCTCCAGTTTGGGCTCATTTGGTTGGTTTGGACGAGTGTCCCATACTTATACCAGTACACTTGGTGACGAGGGTCTGATGATGGAGTCAGGAGGTTGACAGTGGAACTCTTCAACCGTTACTAGTAACGCCCTCGAGTTTGGGCTCATATGGTTGGTTTGGACGAGTGTCCCATACTTCTACCAATACACTTGGTGACGAGGGTCTGATGATGGAGTCAGGAGGTGGACAGTGGAACTCTTCACCCGTTACTAGTAACCCCCTCGAGTTTTTGCTCATATGGTTGGTTTGGACGAGTGTCCCATACTTCTACCAATACACTTGGTGACGAGGATCTGATGATGGAGTCAGGAGGTGTACAGTGGAACTCTTCAACTGTTACTAGTAACCCCCTCGAGTTTGGCCTCATATGGTTGGTTTGGACGAGTGTCCCATACTTCTCCCAATACACTTGGTGACGAGGGTCTCATGATGGAGTCAGGAGGTGAACAGTGGAACTCTTCAACCGTTACTAGTAACCCCCTCCAGTTTGGGCTCATTTGGTTGGTTTAGACGAGTGTCCCATACTTCTACCAGTACACTTGGTGACGAGGTCTGATGATGGAGTCAGGAGGTGTACAGTGGAACTCTTCAACCGTTACTAGTAACGCCCTCGAGTTTGGGCTCATATGGTTGGTTTGGACGAGTGTCCCATACTTCTACCAATACATTTGGTGACGAGGGTCTGATGATGGAGTCTAGAGGTGTACAGTGGAACTCTTCAACTGTTACTAGTAACCCCCCCAAGTTTGGGCTCATGTGGTTGGTTTGGACGAGTGTCCCATACTTCTACCAATACACTTGGTGACGAGGGTCTGATGATGGAGTCAGGAGGTGTACAGTGGAATTTTCTAACCGTTACTAGTAACCCCCTCGAGTTTGGGCTCATTTGGTTTGTTTGGACGAGTGTCCCATACTTGTCGAACGCAAAATGAAACAGACATACCATCTGTTCAAATTGATTTTGAAAGGGACGGCGGGCACCTTATCCATCCTAAAGCCATACAGTTTCCAGCAAAGTTTAATTATGGAACAGCTGAGAGACGGATGTTACCGAAAATTTTAACATGGGCCTCCACTGTCCATAAAATGTAGGTCAGTACTGTTGACCATGCTGTCGTGTATTTGGGCTCCAGAATATTTGAGGAGCGTCAAGCGTATGTTGCATTGAGTCGCGTAAAGTCTTTAGAAGGGCTATGTATTGAGGAGCTTGATTGTGAGAACTTGACAGGTAAGAAACCGAGTAACAAAGATGCAATGAGAGAGTTGGAAAGGATGAGGAGTTTGCATAATGAATGATACGAGCCAAAAATCAAACTAAAAACGAGTAAATAAAAAAATAGTTAAAAAAACTTTTAAGTTAAACGGTTTTATTAAAAAAAACTAGAAAAAAAAACATCAGCTGTACAAAAAACTAGAAAATAATAAGGACACAAGCCTGGGCCTTCTTAAGATTTTACGTCTAGGTAAGAAATCGTGCAATACTAGCGTGCTGTCTTCTCATGTCGGATGCCAAAGGGCACATTGTGTCGCTGCGTCAGCGGAATAAGTAATAAATTGAGACTTTTAACAGACTAATATAAAAACGTGGGGCGTATAATATGCGTACATGCGCCCCACGTTTTTATATTAGTCTGTTAAAAGTCTCAATTTATTACTTATTCCGCTGACGCAGCGACACAATGTGCCCTTTGGCATCCGACATGAGAAGACAGCACGCTAGTATTGCACGATTTCTTACCTAGACGTAAAATCTTAAGAAGGCCCAGGCTTGTGTCCTTATTATTTTCTAGTTTTTTGTACAGCTGATGTTTTTTTTTTCTAGTTTTTTTTAATAAAACCGTTTAACTTAAAAGTTTTTTTACCTATTTTTTTTTTTAAGATTAAAACATGTTAAATTAAATTTATAAATATCATAATTTTCGCTAAGCTCAGTGTATCCTCGACATCAAGTACATCGGCGTGCAGCAGTGGTTGCGTACCGCTGAAGGCCGGGAGGACCGGGAGGAAATGTGGAGAGGCACATCTCCAGCAGTGGATGCATACACGCTGACCGGCTGACTGACATAAGATCCCCGACACGGCACATACTTACAGCAGTTTATTTATTCACTAGCTTTTACCCGCGGCTTCGCTCGCGTGAAATTCGTATTTAAAAAGAAGAAAGTAAGTAAGCGCGCTACTGTACCTTTATTTCGGCGCGCGGAACAATTCGGTTTGTATGAGAGCCACATCTTAGGTTAACCGCAACTAAATTTTAGGGTGCGCTCTAGAAAGAGGAGGTCTTAGTAGGAGATTGCTGGTAGCTGGGAATGGTAGGTGAGGGTCTAAGGAATTATTAGCAAAAATAATTTTTTGCCGGAGACTTATAGTTTTGGGAGAATTTTTTTTAAAGGTATCCAAATATTAATGATATTTAAAATTTAGTGCAAAATTCCGGCCCCGACATAACCTATTATATAGTATGGCTATTCCCTAGAGTCTAGAGTGTTTTTTATAAGCCGGAGAAGAGGCAATCCTAAGTTTTTTTATATTTTCTTTTTTTTTTAGTAAATTGATAAGTACCGAAAAGTGCATAATTATATCTCCAATGAATGGGGGATGAGGGGATGAGTATTCAGGAGATACTTATTCCCCTCCCCCTTAGCATAGCACCCCCTTCTTATACCCCAAACGAACCACCCTCCCCCCCCCTTCCCCCTCCCCCACTACCCCCGCCACCCGCCTCTTTCTACAGCACAGCCAAATTTTATTTAGCCTATCCTGTGTCCCACATAGTTAAACGTGCTTCGATGAAACAAAGTTTCATCGAATTCGGATGATCGATTTATGAGTTATGGAGGAACATACATATATACAGAAAATATTTCTAAAAATCGTCAATTTAGTGTTAGTATGATACATGGAGTCCACAAACGCAATACCTATCTCATAAAACAAAGTAACTTACTTCATGACCATACCTTACATATTTATTATTAGTAGATAAACACAATAACACCTAGATTCACCATGTCCTTTCACATTGTTCATTCACCAATCCTTTAACCTGGGTGTCTTCAAACGTCGTATCAACGGGCTAGCAACAGTCCGCAAATCTGCTGGCATGGCGCCTCAGTGAGGCGCCATGCCTCGCGAAACCACGCTCAGTGAGGCGGCCTCACTGAGCGTGGTTTCGCGAGGAGAGGGGTTTTTTGCTCTGTCGACTGTACCATTGGTCTCTCGACACAGCTACCCATGTTGGTTTACATAAAAAAAAAATTCCGTCCACTAAATACCTACACACACATTTCACAGGCTTTTGGCATACGACTTCTCGAGTCTGTGAATGTGTAAAACAAAACCCGTGACTTCGATTTGATTTTTTTTTTTTTTTTATGGAAACTGACACGGTTGGCTACATCATCACCTACAACATCCGTGATGTCAGCCCATAATACCGGGTGAACCAGGTGCCATGGCAGTGCTTCCATTCAGTTCATGTCGGCTACACTGAACTGTACGGAAAACACGAACTATTTACATAGCCTTGTCGCCCGACGTTTCGTTCAGTGCGGTGGTACCAACCCGGGCGGGATAAACCCTACCACCTAGTAAGGTAAGAAGGCAATTAAGGTAAGAACTGCAATTTAACGTGGAATCCGAACCACGGTCAGCCTCCAACGGTCGAGCGGTCACCCATCCAAGCACCGACCGCGCTCAGAGTTGCTTAACAACAGTCGACTGACCGCACCACTGAGCTACATACCGTGCCTGCAGGACTATGCTCTGCAGGTCAACGGTGCGTCACCGCGAGCCGACCTCGTGGATCCAGGAACTTCATTTGAGTGTACCCTTCTCTATTTCTATATCATTTTGCTCGTCATTTTGACTAGTTTTTTACGAGCTGGTTTTCAGCGGTTCCCATTTTTTACCCACCCCGACACAAAAAGAGTGGCGTTATAAGTTTACGTGTGTGCGTGTGGGTGCGTCTGTCTGTGGTATCGTAGCTCCCAAACGGATGGACCGATTTGCATGCGTTTTTTTCATCAGAAAGCCGGTTTAATCGGGATGGTTCTTAGCTATGTTTGTAATCAAGGAATAATGTAAACTTACAAATTTTTAGGGTTATTTCTTAGAATAGAATAGAATAGAATATTTATTGGTATATAACATATACAAGTCACAAACTCACATTCACACATTTTAAAATTTTACAATTTACAAAATAAAATACAATTTAACGATATTCAATTCAATTTCAATTCAAAAAATTCAAACATAATAAATAAATCCTATTCAAATTAAAATTATTTAATATAAATCCGACATAAAATCGCCAGTCAAATAGGTGCACATCAATAATACATTAGGTACCTATAAAAGCAAGCAGAAACTCATTCGTTAAGGAATTCCTCGACCGAATAGTACGCCTTCTCCACCAGAAAGCGCTTCAGTCTGCCGACAAAGCTGTTGAATGATTCAGCATTTTTAATTTCTGTGTTTATTTTATTATAGAGCTTTGGCCCAATTACAAAAACCGATTTTTCAGATCTGGCGAGTCTGTGTTCAACAGGACGGAGATTGTCACGGTTTCGGGTGGAAAAGACATGACTAGCTCCACTGGTTTCAAACAAATGAGATCCTCTCCTAACGAACTTGGCCACCTCCGCGATGTACACACTGGGTAGCGTAAGAATTTTCATTTTTATGAATATTTCACGTGCTGGAGTGTCCCAGGGGACGCCAGCAAGTATTCGTACGGCACGTTTCTGCATCCTGAACGCCCTGTCACGTTCGGCAGCAGTGCCCCACAATTCGATGCCGTACGACATTACTGAGTGGAAGTAGCCGTAGTATGCCATACGTACGGCTCTTGAGTCAAGTGTTGGTACCAAACGTGACAGCGCGAAGGACGCTCGGCCGAGTTTGTCGCATAGGGTGTTTATGTGCTCGTCAAACTTAAGGCCTGAGTCAATGATCACCCCGAGGAACTTTGCAGAGCTCACCTGGGGAATGGACACTTCGTCACAAACTAGTGAGATCGACTCAGTGTGTGCACCGCGAAGGCCAAAGTGGATGAGATTTGTTTTTTCTAGATTAAGAATCATCCCATTTGCCCGAAACCAGCGCGTGAGACTACTCGTCGTCAGCTCCAGATTTGTGCGTAGGTCAGCGATATTCGCTCCGCTCACCACAGTGCAGGTGTCATCCGCGAATATTAAAAACTTTACATCGGGAGCAGCTGCTGGCAGATCATTAATCAATACAAGAAACAAGTAGTTGCCGCAGGCAGAGCCTTGCGGCACAGAAATTGATCCCACAGTGCACGGGTCGGATCTAGTACCGTCAGAGCCAACCGCCGTCACCTGCACACGACTTCCGAGAAAGGATGCGATTGTCTCAAGAAAAGGTCCTCTTATTCCGTAGTGCTCGAGCTTGGCCAGGAGCAGTTGGTGGTCCACGAGATCAAAAGCGCGTGACAAGTCGCACAGTAGAACTGCTACATGTCTTCCTCTCTCTAATTGTTTTAATACAGAGTGAAGCAGCTCACGTACTGCATCTATTGTGGAGCGCCCCTTCTGGTAAGCAAATTGGGCTTTGTTGAGCAGTTCATTATCACCAAAAAATTTTGAAATGCGGTCGCACAGACCAAGCTCGAACACCTTGGAAAACACAGGTATAATTGATATCGGTCTATAGTTTGACATCGCATCCTTTTTACCTTTACCTTTGTAGACCGGTGTAACCTTGACCATTTTGAGAGAATCCGGATATACCCCAGCACGCACGCAGTTATTGAATAAGTCAAGAAGGATACCCACAAAGAAGTTAGGAAGGATATGTAGAATGTTACATGGAATGTCATAGAAGTCTTTTGTGGGTTTTTTCTTTATTGACTTGATCCATAACTCAATTTCAGAAGGAGTGAAGGGCGCAAAACGCATTGATTTGATAGCATATGGTACATAGGTGGTCAGGTAGCTCATGGCTGTCTGTGCGTCGGTATGCAGCGAGTATCCGTCGGCCGTGTGCACGTAGAATGAGTTAAGTTGGTTGGCCAGGTCTTTAGAACTGTTACTCGAGATACAGCCGTGAAGGAAATCCAGTGGGTCAGATCTACGACACTTTTTGGAGCAAGTTTCTAGATTAACGACCTGCCATATGCTCTTGGGAATATTGGAGCTAAGTTCGAGTGTTCTGCCGAAGAATTCCCTACACTTGGCTGAAATTGCACTGGAGTATATTACTTCGCAATCACGAGCACGCTCAGCAAGTTCGTTACACTCAGGATATTGAGTAACAAGCAGATTTAAGTCCAGTAAGTGCTGTTTCTTAGCTATCATTTCATTGTCCATCCACACTTTGTCACGTTTTTTTACAGGATATTTACGTAGTGGGAAGTGTACGTCAAAATAATTCTTAAAAGTATTCATAACCATGTCCGTCTGAATGTGAGGATTTAGATAGTTAGAGGCTATTTTGGACCAGTCATTCAGGTAAAGCGCCTCAAAAAAGTTGCTTAACTTGAAGGTTGACAAGGTTCTACGTAGACAGAGCGAGTTTTTTGGTTCGATTTGTTTGATCATATTTAGTGAAATCAATTGAGCTTGATGATCTGATAGCGCAAGATCGATTGGTACTACCTCTACACGATCACCTAAGGCATGCGATACATATACGTGGTCCAGACATGTACTGCTGTCACTCGTTATGCGTGTGGCGAAGTCGACAACTGAAATTAGGTTGTGAGAACATGTGATGTCACTTAAAGTGCGTCTATTCTTGCTTGCTTATAACAATATTTATTGCACTCAAATTAAAGGGGAGAAAGATATTTTAAGAACATCCATAAGTAATATAGTTTGTATGGTTGATTTTATAAATTTCGAATTATAATGTATAATATATAGGTTAAGGATTACCTTGGAAAATATGTTGTTGTTTGTTATTTTTTTTTTTTTTTTTTTTTTTCTTATTTTGAAATATTATTGTACATCCATAAAGTAATACTAAAGAAAATTTTAAACCTATACTTCGTAACATAAAATAGATACATAATAAATAAAGTATAAAAATAAACCTACCTATAAATAAAAATATAAAGTGAAAGAATAAAGTAATTATGAAGTAATAAAATAAATACGTCTCACGGATGAATTTGCATACGATTTTTTTTAAAAACCTTAAAATAAAAGTTAAATAAAAAAATCGGAGGTTTTTAAAATGTTTCATTTAACTTTTCTTCGTCTTTAAATGCGTCATATCTGCTGGGCCGCTACTGCCTTTCCTACCTCCACGTTTCACACCAAAGTGTCACCAGTTATTACACCTCGCACCATATCAATATTTGAAGCCGAGACCTCGTCTCCACCCTTCCCACCCGATCCTATCGTGCCTTCTCTTAGCCGAGGTCTCCCCAGGGTGGGCATTTTAATAACAAATAGTACCTACATGCCACACACGCACGCTGTATCCCGACAATCAGGGTAAGCAGAGTAATCGGTGCTGTGCTGCAATAACTCTTTTTGCAGCACAAGACTGATTGCTCTGCTTACCTCGATTGTCGGGATCCAGCGTGTGTGATATGTGTGTGTGTATGTATATGTTACCGACATGAAATGAAGGGAAGCACTGACATGGCACCTAGTTCACCCGGTGTTATGGGCTGACATCACGGATGTTGTAGGTGATGCAGCTAACCGTGTAATTTCGGCGTGCAATTCAAGTGCAATTAGGTTTGTATGAGAGCCACATCTTGGAGTAACCGGAACTGAGTTTTGTTAAACCTATCCTGTGTCACGTATAGTTAAATATGCCTGTACTAAGTTTCATCGAATTCAGACGATCGGTTTAAGAGTTATGGAGGAACATACATACATGCAGAAAAGATTTCTAAAAATCGTCATTTTGATTTTAGTATCATAACAAGCTGTGCCCGCGGCTCCGCCCGCTCTCATATTTCACTTCACTGCTAACCTCATAAGCCATTTAGCGTGATAGTAAGTAGCCTATAGTTGATGGGAAGAATCAAGCTATCCGTAGAATTTTTTTTTATTCAAATCGGTTCAGTGGTTCTCGAGTTATAAGCGGACAGACAGACATACACTCAGACACTCAGACACTCAGACAGAAAGCAGACGTTGGATTTTATTATAGGAATAAGGAAGGATAAGGAAGGAAGGAAGGATTATACTAGTATAGTCTACAAACGCAGTATCACACAGTCTACATACATAAAACATGCTCCATGATCATCCCTTGCAGATTTATTATGTTCAAATAAATAAATCTAAATTCTTTACAATTTGGCACCAAATCGCAGTAATTTTTCAATTAATTACGTCAAATTCCAGCGTCATCATGAAACATACTGCTCGCTACCGCCATCCTATACTACAACAATACAATATTGTTACGCGTAACAATCAATGTTAGTTTAGGCAACTCAAACCCTAGTACAAGGCAGGAAAATTACAAGATAACGTTGTTGTGGTCTAAGTAGGAAAATTGGGGGGATGAGGGAGGGAGGACCCACAGATACCTTAAGGGGGAGAAAGTCACCCGCGTGAAATTCAGCTTTCTACATGCTTCAAAGTAACTTAATCAGGGCTATTAACCCCATTTGACAAATTTACCATGCGGCGAATTTTGAAAAAAAAAATCTACATCTTTACTTAACGAACATAACATAAGCTTCAAAGGGTTGAATATAAAAAAAATTTGGTTGAAAATATTTATGTCGAGGGTCATAAAATGCAACTCATACATATACATATATAATACATATCACACACGCCGAATCCTGACAATCGTGGTAAGCAGAGTATTCGGTGTTGTGCTGCAAGGACTCTGGTAAATTACAGCACAACACCGACCACCACGTTTCGCAAAGTATTCGAACAAGATAACTATCAATCGAGCAGCAAGTAAGGCACGAGGACCCACCTGCTGCGTGACTCGGTGCAACTCCTAGTCTTGATTCGGCCCTTGAGGGGCCAATTATGTTAAAACCTTATGCTTATAGACAATATTGCTGAAGGAGAGTTCTGCCTTGTTGACCCAGCAGAACTCGGTAGCTGGAATTTCAATAATGGACTGTATGTAGAACGAAATGACGTGAGTGAAAATGGATAGATGATGCGACCGAACGAAAGAGGGCCACGTACCTGGTTCTTCGCGGGCGGGCGCAGGATGCGTGCGGCACAGCTCTTCACCAGAATCCTGGGCTTCACACTCACGAAGCACGACACGCACTTGATCAGCCGATGGAGAGGCTAGGATAGACGCCTCGACTGCGGCGGTAGCGGCAGCGAGAGCGCAAGGAATGTCTTCGAAGATCGACGAGCCACGAACGAATGCTCGAATCAGAATGCCCTCTCTTCGAGCGCTTAGAAAGAAAAACCGCGCCAACGAATTGCGGGTAGTTACCACTCATTCGTCGGTCGCAGAAGACAAGTTTGAGAATATTTGAAGGTAAAGGCAATGTCCATTATGAATTTCTGAACTTTGGCAGTTAACCCATGCAGTCTACTTTGTATTATTTTTCTTTTCAACGAGAATATTGTAATAGTTGTTCTCTGGAGAGACGTTTCTAGAGGGTCGTGATGCTTTTGTTTTTCACCGAGCCTTTAAAAGACCTGTCACGGGATCTTCTTTGGCTTTCGGACACCTACCTCTAAACTAACTTCGGAACCCTAAAATATATATATATATGTTATGTATGCTCATATGTTGTAGTCACGACGACCGGTACAGAATTTGCGTACGCGAGTGCAACTCGCACTTGACCGCTGTTAAAGTTCTAAAGCTTGGTCTGACGGGTATTAGAGATTTTTAGTTTTAACTATTTTTAGCAATTTTTAAAATAGTTTAGTTTGCAATATTAATTCTTCTTATATTAACTAATATTAATAATGTGTGTTGACTCGTATATATATGTACCGTGTGGGTTCGGTACTTAAAAAGAATAGCCGCACTGCATCTCTCCCCGTGCATGTCGTAAAAGGCTACTACGGGTTATGGACAACATTAATTATTTATATTTTTAAAATAGAAATTCTTGCAATTTTTTTTAGCAATCAACCTAATTATGGAAAATAATAAAAATATTATGTATAGGAAAGAGCAAGCGTAGGTATCCCGTGGTTTCTAGCCTAGCCTGCGAGGACTAGTGGTGTGGTATGTAGGCTGCAGTGTAGACGCTTGTGTTGTAGGCAGACGAGCTAGGATTACACATTGCCAGAACATTCTTGTCTTGTTTTATAATAGCTCATACAATTTCATATAAAAAAGGCAACCTGTTAAGCAGTGGCGGCTTTGACCAATAAATTTTAGTGAGGCGACTAAAAATCCACCTACATAGCTTAGACCTGAAGTTTGAGTACCAACACGATGGATCTAGCACCAGTGGTTCTCGAGTTATGACCAAAACAAAAGTTCTTGTGACAGATGGATAAATCTCATCGAGACCTGAAGTTTGAGTACCAACACGATGGGTATAGCACCAGTGGTTCTCGAGTTATGACCAAAACAAAAGTTCATGTGACAGATGGATAGATCTCACCGAGACCTGAAGTTTGAGTACCAACACGATGGGTCTAGCACCAGTGGTTCTCGAGTTATGACCAAAACAAAAGTTCATGTGACAGATGGATAAATCTCATCGAGACCTGAAGTTTTAGTACCAACACGATGGGTATAGCAACAGTGGTTCTCGAGTTATGACCAAAACAAAAGTTCTTGTGACAGATGGATAGATCTCACCGAGACCTGAAGTTTGAGTACCAACACGATGGGTCTAGCACCAGTGGTTCTCGAGTTATGACCAAAACAAAAGTTCATGTGACAGATGGATAGATCTCACCGAGACCTGAAGTCTCGACCTCTAACCTCGAGTCTAATTAATTATCCGTGTTTTCGCAAAAACCCTAGAATTTTCGCGAAAATTCGATTTATCAAATCATCCTACGACATATATAATAAAGGAGCGCAGCGACGTAATTGTATTACGTCGATAGATTCGATATATTCCTATGATAGAATTTTGCACATAATTTGAAAAGGTGCCAGGAGAGCAGCCGAGAGAGGCCGTGGGAGCTGTGTGCGCGGGAAGAAATATTATGGGACATGATAGGTTATTTACAGAGACTCTTACGTATCTACCGATTGCACCCTGGTACTTCAACATCAATCGGACCACAAAATCGTTACCTTTTTGGTAGGGTTGGCCGTGGTGGGGAGCTGTGCGCGGGAAAAAATATTGTATGACATGTTATGTTATTTACTGAGACTCTTATCTGCCGATTGTGCCCTGGTACTTCATGAGCTTTATGAGCGCTCGCCGCTCGTCTAGGCGAGCGCAGCGACGACGTAGGTAATCGTTCTTATTGCAGCAGGATTTATTAGCGCCTCAATTGCTAGGTATAATGCGCGGGGCGGATCTCGGCGTGTCGCCGCCGCAGCGGTTCGTCAGTGTTCTCCCTCGCACCCGCACCGTACGTGTATAGTGTATGCGCGTGGCGGGTCGCCCGACAGCGACGACACGCCGAGATCCGTCCCGCGCATTATACATGCCACGAATTCAAATTTCATGCAATGATTTTTCCCGCGCGTGCGGCTCCTTGTCATGGCTGTGTCCCTGGTACTTTTTCAAATTATGCGCTGTGCTGTATGGTGCTGTCGTCGGCATTTGCGCCAACACACGCGCGTGGACAAGTACATGTGTATTGTATGCATTAACACATCTTTGGCGCAGAGCTGAAGTATTTCGTTCGTCACCTCGGACCCCTCTCGCACCACCTCCCCGCGCCGCACCGCCGGCTCGCCTACGCGCCGCCGCGCCCCGCCGTGCACCGTTCGCTTCTGGTCTATAATGTTCTCTGATCAGTTTGGATGGACTTTTTTAAAATATTCTTTCATGGTATTTTGAATTTTTTTTTTCTTTACCTTCAAGATAATTAAGTGAGGCGGTGCTTCACTTGCTTCACCTGGATAACCGCCACTGGTTAAGACCGCACGACTGCTCTGTGTTTCGAGTTCCGAGGTGCACAAATGATTGTTTAAAATATTTATAATTATTATTTACACTATACCCATGTTAGTCTATAAAATAAAAAAAATCAATGAGACTGTTAAAAATACTTTTAAATTTTAATTGGTTTTAATTGATTTATTTTTAAGGTTCCGTAACTTCAAAAAGGAAAAAAACGAAAACCTTATAAGATCACTCTTGTATCTGTCTGTTTGTCCGTTCGTCACAGCTTATTATCACCGTATTTACTTACTAATGTTTTTAAGTTTACTCTGTTATTAATTATACTCAATTTTAAGTTTCCGGATTAACAGAGTGGGTTTAAATACTTACATATTAAGTCGACGTTTCGCCCGCTACGTCACGGGCTTCTTCAGGAACTGCGGGAGTTCCTGGAGCCGACGTCTGGTGTCCGTTGTACCAGGCGTCAAACTGCTCTTTTTCGAAGATTATAGCTGGACACCAGACGTCGGCTCCAGTAACTCCCGCAGTCCCTGAAGAAGCCCGTGACGTAGCGGGCGAAACGTCGACTTAGGCCCACTTGCACCAACACGAATTTAACGATATAAACCAGTTTAACTCGTTAAGCTAGTACCCGTTGACTGTGGGAACCGCGTTTAAATCCATAACTCGCTACTTAACTCTAAATTCGTGTTGGCGCAATTGGGCCTTAATATGTAACTCTTGAAAGTTGAAATTTGTTACATATTGAACGAAAACTTTTGTGCATCATGCATGTGACATACAATGAAAAGGGCTCGTTATAAGGAACACATGTATATTTTGTTAAAATTTTTGAAATGCATAGTTAAAAAAATATTAAATATTATTAAATATTAAAATATTGTGACGTCAAGAATATCTCGAACTTGTGTAGTAAAGGCGCGCAGAATATTAATATAAGTGATATTAATTCATCTAGTTTAGATCGACGGCGCGCAAACTTTCCCACTACACCACATGTGCACCAGGACAAACAAGTCTTGATCCGTTCCTCTCATATAGTTATTAAATAACTTGTATCGAGTTGGTACCGCCGCACTGAATGAAAGGTCGGTCGAAGCAGCTATGCAAATCGTTCGTGTTTTCCTTCCAGTTCAGTGTAGCTGGCACGACTAAAGGAAAACACTGACACGGCACCTAGTTCACCAACGTGTTATGGGCTGGCATCAGGAGCTTTGTAGGTGATGTAGCCAACTGTGTCAGCAAGAACATTTAGAGAGTTTGGACGTCAGACTGTCCAATGCTTATATGAGAAACAGCGTCGCCGAGCTCCGCGGGTAGCGGAGGGGACGGCGCGCGCTCTGATTGGGTGGTATCGGGCGGTATCGCGCTCTGGTTTGTTGGTAACGAATGGAATTTGTACGTTTATACAAACATCGTGTTACGCTGGCGCGGGGAAGGTCCGACGTCCTTAGCTATTTAAATGTTCTTGTGCGTCAGTTTAGATAAACAAAATTATGGTTCCATACTAAAACAAAAAATATATTTTTGCCACCTCAAATATTACATTGTCGAAAAAAAAACTATGGCTTATCTACTAGCCCCATAAAAATATAAATGTTTGCTATAGAAACCTAGGAGGGGGCGCGGAACGGTATTTTTTTGCACTTTTTTCATTAAGAACACTGTACTTAAAACTGTAAAACAAATATATTTTTAGAATCCTTGCAGCTAGCTCTGTCAAATAATACCCACACTATATGTTAATTTAAATTTTTTGCAGGTTGGTCTTCGCGCCTACTTGCTGCTGAATAGTTATCTTGTCCTAATACATTGCTAAAAGTGGTGGTCGGTGTTGTGCTGTAATTTACAAGAGTACTTGCAGCACAACACCGATTACTCTCCCTACCCCGATTTTCGGGATACAGCGCGTGGTGTGTATGTATTTAACCAATGAGTTATATCGTTTCAATCTACGTTAAGTATTCCTTACAATGAAGCAAGTCAACATATTTAAATTTTTAGCAGAGACAGTGAAAACATATTTTGCAGACATATTCGATACAGCGCCGAGCCATCCGTCTTGTTGGTGACCCGAAACTTACAGAAGGTCTGGAGTCCCTGAGTCACAAACGATTTGTGGGTTCGCTTAGTCTGTTTTACAGATACTATCACGGACGCTGCTCTGCGGAACTAGCATCCCTTATTCCCTGCCACCCGTCCTATCTCCGCATGACTCGTCGCAGAGAGACTCAGCACCCTTTTTTTGTTGACATTGGGCTTTTGAGAACCCATCGGTTCTCTAAATCGTTTCTTTGTCGCACCGCTAGAGTGTGGAACTGTCTTCCGGCGAGTGTATTTCCTGAATCCTTTAACCTGGGTGTCTTCAAGCGTCGTATTAACGGGCTAGACAGCCAAGCCTGCCTAGTCCGCAAATCTGCTGGCATGGCACCTAACTGAGCGTGGTTTCGCGAGGAGAGGTGATTTTGGCTCTGTCAACTGCACCATTGGTCTCTCGGCCTCTCGGCACAGCCACCCATGCTAATTTACATAAAAAAATAAAAATATTACAATAATGTTTATGTGTATGCTGCGATCAAGACTGCCTACTCCAGCTATGATTAGAGGTTTATTAGTTAAAGTAGTGAGCGACAGAGGGCGTCGTGAACTAAAGCTATTTTCATTCTCTCGTCATGTTATTAACCCGAGTTTAGAAGCGAACCGCAAACCTTCGCGCCATCTACGAGACTCTATCCGCAGCGCCGCGCCATCTAGCGGCGCTGCCAGAACTAATAACAATAGCGACGCCCCGGCGCGGCGCAACTATTTTAAATTGAAATCGTATGAGAATTTCTGTTTGCTGATAGCTTATTAGGTATGTGGCTAATTTTGTCTAGGATTCAGTTTTGAGTTAATATCCCATCCTGGAGAATTTTCACTCAGTTTTGGCGCTCGAGTTGTCTGCATGACGTCTTCCTATAAGGAAGGTTCAAGCATTTTTTTTTGTGTTTTTTTTTATGGAAACTGACCCGGTTGGCTACACCACCTACAACATCCGTGATGTCAGCCCATAACTCCGGGTGAACTTGGTGCCACGTCAGTGCTTCCCTTCGGTCATGCCGGCTACACTGAACTGGACGGAAAACACAAACTATTTACATAGCCGTTTCGACCGACGTTTCTTTCAGTGCGGTGGTACCAACCCGGGCGGGCTAAACCCTACCACCTAGTAATATATTAAGAAGGGAGTCATATCCCTTAGTCGCCTTTTACGACATACACGGGGAGAGATACAGTGGGGCTATTCTTTTAAAGTACCGGCCCCACACGGTACTTTCAAAGATACGATACCCCTTCCAGCTGAACCGTTGTTGTAGCATCGAGAACTTTTCTTCAAATCACCACCAATCCGATACCATTCTTACCCCCACTATGCCGGCAGCCCTCTCACACCCCGCACGCAACTGGGGCACGCAACAGTACAAAGAGATCCTTTGCCGCGCCGCACGGGGGCGGCGGGGGTGCGGGGGCGAATTGTAGCTCAGAAGGAAATAATTACAATATAACTACTTAATTACAAACATTTTGCAGCGTTTTATCACAATGGGGCGCGCGCGGGGCACATGAACACACGTAGAGTCGTGTCGCGCTCAGATATATATTTTTTTACATTGATAATGTATTTTCGATCCCTTCATTGTATTGTCCCCGATTTCCAGCGAGAGTGCGGGTTCGCTCTGGTGTCTTGAGTTTTAAGGCTACGTAAATATTTAGGATATCAAATGATGCGTACCGACGAGGGCTACAAGATAGTGAAAATAAATAAAACTAGTTTCAGAGTTGAGAAAATCGCAAAAAACCGCTTAAAATAGCCGTTTTTAGGGGGGTTTAAAAAGGGAACTTTTAAAAATATTTCTCAATATATATTTTAGACGTTTATATTTTTATATTGTTGATTAACTCAATATCTGGGGATGTTTTTTTTATTTATTTGAAAAAAAGTGAAAATTTGGGACTTGTGATTTATTTCAAATTTTCCGTTACGCGCGTTACGATTCGTCAAAATGGTTTTCGTGTATGCATATACTTGAAAAATTAAGAATTGAAAATTTTAAATTTTATTTTTGACAATTTTTTTCAATTTATTACTCGGGTGCAGGGACAAATGATAAGATCTCGTGGAGATCTTAATTTCGGATGACAGCTGTCAAAATTAAAAAGGTTATAAAATATCTCGGAAACTACCGATCCCAGACTACTCGTGAGCTGGGACAAATGATAGGTCTCGTCGATTCGGATGACAGCTGTCAAAATTAAAACGGCCATGTCTCGGATCATGTGCTGGGACAACTGATAGTGATTCCTCTTTAAGAACAGCGGCAGGAGTGCGAAGTGATTCCTACCCCCGTATTTTTTTTGTATTGATATTTCTTTTAATATTCATAATAGGCGTACAGTATGCCCGACGCCGCGTACTGAAGGCTTAAAAGCCACTCACTCGCACGCGCACAGCACCAGTGACCCGCCAGTCAGTATCGCTCTCTCTGGCTACCTCAGACTACCACGTTAAGTTACTATGTAATAAATAACACAATACATAATACGTATATTATGCTCTTTTTAGCTCACTGACCAAAGGCCGACTAATCGCTTCTTATAGCTCACAGTCAGCACGCTCACAGTCGGCGACTTACTATACGGTTATATTTGAATACGCCCTAAAAGTCATTTTCAATGTACCTGAAGGTCATGTAATGCATGAGATCTGTGAATTTTTTCATTTAATCCGGTACGGGTGGCTGAATCGGAGAGGCCAAAGCACATACTCCGACCAGCCAATATCATCTCCGAGAAGGTAGGTGCCATACCAGAGACTTCCCTGGATTGCTGGCTATACTGGACTATAGGAGAACACAACCGAGGCTGCTATGCGGCCATCTAACATCCAGTGCGGTGGTGCCAACCCAGTCGGCTACAATTTGAGCCTACCACCTAGTAAGGGGCAAGAAAAGGGACCTACAGTTTTATACACGCTAATGTCTATCTATTGTGAACCTTGGGTAAACACTTTTGTTCCACTGGTTGCTAACACATTTTTTTAAATCAATTCAAACAAAAATACCCCAACATATAGGTACTGTCGAGGGGTCAAAGACTACTGACTACTGCCGAGGACTGACTACGACTACAAAGACTACTGACTACTGCCGATGACTGTCAAAGACTACTGACTGACTAATGCGGAGGACTGTCAAAGACTACTGACGACTGCCGAGAACTGTCAAAGACTACTGACTACTGCCGAGGACTGTCAAAGACTACTGACTACTGCGGAGGACTGCTAAAGACTACTGACTACTGCAGAGGACTGTTAAAGACTACTGACTACTGCCAAGGACTGTTAATGACTACTGACTACTGCCGAAGACTGTTAAAGACTACTGACTACTGCCGAGGACTGTTAAAGACTACTGACTACTGCCGAGGACTGTTAAAGACCACTGACTACTGCAGAGGACTGTTAAAGACTACTGACTACTGCCGAAGACTGTTAAAGACTACTGACTACTGCCGAGAACTGTCAAAAACTACTGACGTCTACCACCGTGGACTACCGAAGACTGCCGCTTCATGCCGCCTGGCTTAGCGCTACTCCTCCGCAGACTTGCCACGCGCGACTATTAAAAAAAGAGATTTGCCGAGCCGTGCCGGAGCAGAGCATCACAAAGCGACGGAAGGAAGGAAGCCAGCAAATTAGGGACTCGTCTTAGTAAGTGCCGCCATCCGATTATACGGAGCGTCGAAGCAATTATACCGCCTGTCTGACAGATGTAGAGAGCCCTGGTGAGCCGATACATCGTCGCTAGAGCGACGAAAATTAAAATATCTAAACCGCGAGAATTGCGTATTCGGGGCTGGATTGAATTGCGATTTGGCCATTGTAACAGTAGTAACAGTCTTAGTAACAATAAATCGCGCACAGTGAGTATCAGCCGTGACTCCCCCGGAACTCAGTTTTTGTATATTTCTAGAATAAGCATTGGCTCGAAACAGCTTTTTAATATTTCTAGGATGAGCACTGGCTTGAAACAGTATTTGAATATTTTCAGAATTAGCACTGTATTGAAACCGCTTTTTTAATATTTCTAGAATGAGCACTGTCTTGAAAAAGCTTTCTAATATTTCTGGGATGAGCACTGTTTAAAAAATATACATATATTTCTAGAATGAGCATATCTTGAAACAGCTTTCTAATATTTCTGGAATGACCACTGTCTTGAAACAGCTTTTTAATATTTTTAGAATGAGCACTGTCTTGAAACAGCTTTTCAAAATTTTTAGAATGAGCACTGTCTTGAAACAGCTTTTTAATATTTTTAGAATGAGCACTGTCTTGAAACCGCTTTTAAATTTTTTTAGAATGAGCACTGTCTTGAAATAGCTTTTTAATATTTTTAGAATGAGCACTGTCTTGAAACAGCTTTTTAATTTTTCTAGAATGAGCACTGTCTTGAAATAGCTTTTTATAAGCACTGTATTGAAATAGGTTTTTAATATTTCTTGAATAAGCACTGCCTCGAAACAGCTTTTTAATATTTTTAGAATGAGCAATGTCTCGAAATAGCGTTTTAATATTTCTAGAATGAGCACCGTCTTGCAACATCTGTGACAGACGGATGAACGGACACGGAGTGATGTTACATTTGTTCCGTTTTTATTTCTTATGAGGTACGGAACACTAAAACATATTTTTTGGTGACCATCGACAATGACAGAAGGCAAGTCTATACAAAACTAATAATACGTCTTCAGCGTACAGAAAGCAAGTACATAAGTATGTGTCTCACTTTATGTGCGATACCAAAACTATCACTTTTTCTAATAATTTACTTAGTAGGTACCTACTTAATCAATCAAGATAAAAGTCAAAAGAGATTTATTTGATATAAAATGAATACAAAATTAAAATGCAAATAAAATATAAAAAGTAAATATTTTATACACATATAAAATTCGAAAAATCTTAGCAAGCTTATATAGTATATAAGTAAGTATAATACGAGTATAATGTGATTTTAGGGTAATTCGATGATAAAATATAATTGGATGAGAGCAAACTGTTTGTACTGTGTGGGGCCGGTACTTTAAAAGAATAGCCCCCCTGCATCTCTCCCCGTGTATATCGTAAAAGGCGGCTAAGGGATATGACTCCCTTCTTATATCACTAGGTGGTAGGGTTCAACCCGCCCGGGTTGGTACCACCGCACTGAATGAAAGGTCGGTCGAAACGGCTATGTAAATAGTTCGTGTTTTCCGTCCAGTTCAGTGTAGCCGGCACGATCGAAGGGAAGCACTGACATGGCACCTAGTTCACCCGGTGTTATGGGCTGACATCACGGATCAACCAACCGTGTCAGTTTCCATAAAAAAATCAAATAAAAAAAATCGTAATGAAGATATCACGTCGTTCATGCATATCCAGTAACGCTTTGGGGAGGTAATGGGGGAAGATTGTTATCGATAAATTGTGCTTACTGCGCGGGGAGAGGTGAAGAGGGGAGGGGGGGGGGGGGGGCGGGGAGGAATCTGATACGAGTCACTTTTTTATCTGATACATTCGAGTTATTGTTGAGTTCGGCTCGCCATGAGACCATATTTTTTGTTAAAATGTTTAAGGTTTTAAGGCTTTTTATTATGTAATCCGGTATGGGTGGCTGTGTCGGAGGGCCAAAGCGCATGCTCCGACCAGCCAATATCACATCAGAGAAGGTAGGTGCTATACAGGAGACTTCCCTGGATTGCTGGATATACTGAACTAGAGGAAAAGACAAGCCTTGTAGCTGACATGGCGCCTGAGTGGGTTCGCGAGGAGTGGTGATATCGGCTGTGTCTAATCATCTATCGAACTTTTAGCACAGATTACTTAATAGTTACTTCGTAACAGATAAATCACTCCATAGAAAATGTTCCTACCTTCGGGCTTTAATAGCCTACTGCTTCACGTCGCCAATGGCTGCATGCGAAAATGTACCTTAACGATCGAGTGTAAAGTGCTTATTGCTTTGAAGCTGCGCACAGTTGCGTTCGTGAGCGTCTATGTATACTTCGCGCGGCTGACGAATTTCCACTGAATTAGACCGCCGCCGCCGGCGGCGCGGCGGCGGCCCGCTGGGCGGTAGGTAGTCAGCGCGCGCAAGTACATAGAGCCGAAGACATGAGGTCTGCTTTTAGGCACAGCCACCCGTGCCGGTTTTTCATTAAAAAAAGTTCGTTAGGTGTTTCTCTTAGGTGTTATAGGCAGAGTCAGCTGAAAATATTTCTTTTTAACCCCCGACGCAAAAAGCGGGAGAGTAATTAAGTAATAAAAACATTACGTCTCACGGGTTTGAGTGAGTCCGATTTGAGTGAGGTTTTTTTTTAAAAGAACCTTGAAATAAAAGTTAAATTACAAATTTAAAAAACCCCGACCCTTAAAAATCAAAAACAATTTCCGTTTCCTTACAGGATTCGAGGGATCGCTATATAAATAAATATAAAACTCAAAGCTACGCTGGCATTATTTTAGACATTTTAAGGATCGAGGGTTTTTTAAATTTGTAATTTAACTTTTTTATGTATAGAAGTTTCCAATTCAAATTCAATTTCGAATTCTATATTCGATATTTAAATTAAACTTTCGGGCACACAGTAAGGCATATAATTTAACATATATAAATTGATTATTATCGCATCCAAATCGGTCCATCTGTTTAGGAGCAACGATGCCACAGCTAGAGACACACATACACAGATACACACGTTAATACTTATAACACCCCTCTCTT
This sequence comes from Nematopogon swammerdamellus, assembly GCA_946902875.1. NCBI lineage: Eukaryota > Metazoa > Arthropoda > Insecta > Lepidoptera > Adelidae > Nematopogon > Nematopogon swammerdamellus. Next base: position 14,493,574 of record OX336359.1, read on the forward strand.
TGCTTCGGCGGTTATTTAACTAAAGCTACTGATAAGCTGTACCGATTTGTCTAGCTACGTTACCCTTACAAGCGAATTCAATCTTTTTGAAATTTGATCTTCGTTTTACCACTCCACCTTTAATTATTTAGATATCATTACGAACTCTATTATCTACAGTATATTGTTTATCTTCTATAGCGACAGCGGGCAGCGTCACAAACATTCAAATCTAAATAAAAGCTCATCGAACAGGCCCCATAGATCCCGCCTGGCCCTTGAGAGGGGGAGGGGGTATTGTTGGCTCGTCATTGGCAGAGCTCCGGCCAATTAACGCGCAGCGTGACGCCAGCGCCGCCTGGCGGTGATCTACGCTACACTATTGTAACGTTTAAGGAGATATTTTTAATGAAATGAGGGTGAATTTTCTTTGATTTGTAGCTGTTTTGTGTTCGATGTCTGCGAGGGAAGGGGATTTATTTAGAAGAATAGCTGAGTTTTATATCCTAGATGGAATATATATTACGGATGGAAATGCACATAAGTAAGCAGTTATGGAAAAGTAGATTACTTAAATGAAATGAAATGAAATGAAATGAAAAAATTAAATGGAATGAAATTTTATTGTACAACAAAAAGAAATGAATTAGACATAGAACCTGATATTACATAACAAAGATATTTTTAACATATAAAATTATTAAGCAAATTAGGTAGGTACGTAAACAGAAAGAATTAGACAAAAAAACAAAATTACTTAGAATACATTCTACTCTATAGAATCAATTCAATAATCTATTATTATAGAAAATAAAATTATAGGTTTCTCTCAAACATTCAAAGGTGAACTGAAATAAATCTCTGTAACGGATAAGTCCGCCTTTGCCCTCATGAAAATTGTATATCGTATTTGTTTCTGTAAAATGTTTTTGGAGCAAAACGATATTTCTGTCTATCCTTTTGGGTACATAATATTACCTTACATACAATAATACCTAAAGAAGTGCATATCAGTTTAAAAATTTAAAAAATCAGTTGCAATTTAAAGTTATAATTAATATGATATGAAATTACCGACTGGTCGAGAATGCCTTTATGGACCAAGTCCGCTTTTTTGTGCTCTAAAATAAACAAAATTTTTATTTCATATTTCACGAATAAAATACTGAAGTTCTTAAATATTTGTTGTTAACTTCTTCTTCTTATTTCACCTGCCAAATTGTCTTTAAAACACCTTATTTAAACTGTAATACCAAAACTGCCCCAAAGCGGCAAAAACTCACCACCCACAATGCAAGAATTTGAAAATCAATTTTCATATAGAACACACCTGCCACCATTATAAAACCGCACACGCACAGTCCGTCTGTATGTCTGTAGTCATAGAGATGTACAGGGGGTGGGAAAGTGGGTGAGTCGGTCCCCCCTCCCCCCTCCACCTATGGATGAAGGGGGAGGGAGTGAACCGGCTGAAATTCGGCGCGGATTAGAGAGTCTGCAAACACTTCATATCTTTACAAATTTTCAACCCCGTTATGAATTTTTCGGCGGTGAACTACCGCCACCCCCCCCCCCCCTCCCCGCCGCCCCTTCCCCGCCCGCTCGTCAACGTCCCCCCCCCCCCTGCGCCCCCCTTAGCGTCATCGCCTATTGTCCTATCTGGATGTAAATGTGTGTATTCCAGCCGATTTCGGTAAGAGAACATTCGAATTTTGAATTCAATTAAGAAATCTTAGGGATCGGCCTATTGCCTGCTGTGTCCGCCCGGCCACGCTGAAATGTTCGGAAAACAGGATTGATTTCATGGAAGCGGCTGGTGGTCGGCGCGGTTTCGGCTTTAATAGGTCTGAGGTTCAATTCCAGCCGACATGCACAAATGAGTTTTTTCATGCAGAGCGTGAAGTCTGACCTATCGGTACCGAATTTCAATAAGAAAAAATATACAGAACCGATTTTTTAAATTAACAAAAAAAGAATTTGCAGGTCCTTGAAGAAAATTTAAGAAAGACAATTTTTTTATTTAAATCTATGTCAGCCTCGGCAGCTCAGTGGTGCGGTCGGTCGACTGTCGGTCGAATCATAAGCACACCTGGGCACGATCAGTGGATGGATGGGTGACCGCTAGACCATTGAGGGCTGACCGTGGTTCGGATTCTACGTAAAACTGTAGGTCCCTTCCCTTCTTACCTTACTAGAGGTGTTAGGGTTTTTAGCCCGCCCGGGTTGATACCGCCGCACTGAATGAATGGTTGGTTGAAACGCCTATGTAAATAGTTTTGCGTCCAGTTCAGTGTAGCCGGAAAGACCGAAGGGAAGCACTGACATGGCACCTAGTTCACCAAGTTGTTATGGGATGATATCACGAATGTAGTAGGCTATGTAGCCAATGGTGTCAGTTTTCATAAAAAAAATACCTACGTTCGTTTAACAATAATAAAATTACGTAAGTCAGAATATACCAATACCACACGAAATACAACATCCACCTTAATATTATTAGCTCCAAGAGCAACGTAATAGCTTAGAAGGCATAAGGGCTGTATGTATTTGTTAACGAATGCTAATGAAATTTCGGCAATTTCTTTTCCTTAAAAATCTGAAAATCGACTGCGACTACTGTTAATCAATTATGTCAATTTAATACTTAGTGAACGGAAACTTGCTTTCGTTAAATGGGGATCGACACGACAGTCCTAATTTTGTGTTTAATAAAAAATAACCAGGAAAGTGGTATCGCATTATGTGTGGCTAAAAAAGAAACCCGTTTCTGGATAATATTTGTCTTGGATATTTGCGATATAAGATCAATCATCGAACACTGTTATATGCGTCTTGCGCGCGCGCACAGTCAATGCTCTCAAATAATAATCTGTTTAGGTGCCACTAGGTACCTAATAGGTACCTAGTGGAACGTTAGTAGTACACGTTAAATGACGCTGGGTGACGTGGGTCAAAGGAAGTAGGTACAATTTGAATAGTAGATCCAACAACCACAATTGTTGTTTATTGTTTATTGTATAATTTCATCCATAGGTAGGTAACCTACGCTTGGACATGTCGAAAATTCCGCCAGTTCTAAATTCAATGCGAAGAAGAACTGACAAACAAACTTCGCAAGTCACAATGTTTTGTTAGTACCTTATAAGTATTATATTATAGTAACTTACAAATAAATAACCCATACTACCGCTCACAAGAGCATTAATATTTACAGCATAAACATGAATACTGAAGAATCTGACCACACTGCCTATTTAAATTACCTATATCTGGTGTATAGTGCCATCTTCAATTTTGATACTTCATATTATATCAAGTCAAAAAATAAATAAAAATTAGTTTACTTTTATTACAAAGAGATGTAATAAGTCATATAAAAAAAAAATGTATGATACAAAGTGTATCCAAATGTCAAATTGTCAAAGTTTGTTAGTGGAAAAAACAGTAGTCAAACTCTTAGATAAAATTACGGTCAGTTAATGCATCCTTAATAGTGTAATAACTCTTTTCAATTAACATTAATTTAATCCGTCGTTTGAAATTATTATCATCTAATTGTTTTATGTTAGAAGACAGTTTATTATAAAATCTAACACTATTACAAATAAAGCTTTTTGAGGTTTTAGCTAATCTATGTCTTATTAGTTGTACATTATTCTTACACCGTGTATCATAGTTATGATTGTCGGAATTAAGAGAGGAATCATTAATGTATTTTCTGGCATAGCATATGTTCTGGTAAACATATGCACTTGGTAAAGTCATGATTCCTATCTCCCCGAACGCTGTCCTACAAGTATCTCTAGTTTTCATATTTAGGATGTACCGCAAGGCCCTCTTCTGTAATAAAAATATTCTATTTGAGTCTGCTGCATTTCCCCAAAACATAAGGCCATATGAATTGATGCTCTCAAAATAGGCATGATAAACCGTCTTTGCAGCATGAGCTCCGCATAGCTCTTTAATTTTTTTTATAGCATAACAAGCGGAACTCAACTTACCAGCTAAAGAGTTTATGTGGGCTTTCCAAGTAAAACTTTTATCAAATATTACCCCAAGAAAAGTTAGTTCATTAGCAAGGTTTAATGACAAGTTTTCTGCAGTTTTTAATATGGCATCAGTGTTATTACGTCTATGAGTACCTAGAGCAAAGTGCATAATGTTAGTTTTGTTAACATTTAGTAATAGATTGTTGCATTCGAACCATGATTTTAGAGATTCTAGTACATTTAAAAAGGATTCTCTTAGTTTACTTATATCATTGTTTTTCAGTAAAACTGAGATATCGTCTGCAAACATTACCATCTCTATATCGTCTGTTATACAGCTCGAGATATCGTTAACATATGTTATGTCGTTAACAATATGATATTACCAACATATACCACCACAGGACCATTTTAAAACAAAGATACTGACGGGGAATGCAGGCTCTGTAAAGAAAAATATGAAACCATCATGCATATAACATTAGGATGCAAAATTTGAGTACAAACACTATACCCCCCCCCCCCCCCCCCCCCCCCATTTTCTTAAAAAAAGGTGAAAACTCTATAGGGCCTCTCATATAGTTTATAGTTTACTCGAAAACCTAAACGAAAATTAAAACTTAATGCTACGGAACGCTCTCCACGCGAGTTCGACTCGCACTTGACCGATTTTTAAGAGAAGAATTGTTTGTATCAGAAATTATGACATTTCAGACATTAGGACTGAATATGGAACATTCATACGTACTCTAGCAAGTGATCAATGAAGTCAGTCTTTAGATCTCCGGTTCCGCTGCGTTTTAGACAATTTTCCAGTCGGCTGCGGAGGAAAATTCGATAATAGAGCCGGCATTAAGTAGACCAATTGTTACTCTCTTTGTGCGGCTTGTTAGGGGCAATTATTTTATATTCCACTCTGCGACGCGCGCGCGCGGGGTGCGGCGGGAAAATGTACGTAGCTTGAATTAAAATTATTTAATCTATCGACGTGTTGGGTCCTTGCGGGCCGGAAAGAAAGAAAGGAAGAATTAATGTCAGCCTCGGTAGCTCAGTGGTGCGGTAGGTCAACTGTCGGTCGTTATCATAAGCACACCAGGGAGCGGTCAGTTCTTGGATGGGTGACCGCTCGACCGTTGGAGGCTGACCGTGGTTCGGACTCCACGTAAAACTGAAAGTCCCTTCCCTTCTTTACCTTACTATTCCTAGGTGGTAGGGTTTATCCCGCCCGGGTTGGTACCATCGCACTGAATGAAAAGTCGTTCAAAACGGCTATGTAAATAGTTCTGGTTTTTCGTCCAGTTCAGTACAGCCGGCACGACCGAAAGAAAGCACTGATATGGGACCTAGTTCACCCGGTGTTATGGGCTGACATCACGGATACTGTAGGTGATGTAGCCAACCGTGTCAGTTTCCATAAAAAAAATTGAAAATGTGATTTATTTGTAAGGACATTGACAAAGACATCTTGTACAGCAATTTCTTCCTGCCAACCTAGTTAGTGTACAGTTTTTCGCGCCGTATGTCCAAATTTCACCAAATTGACACATATTTACATATATTTAGGCGCGAAAATATTTCGGAAATTTTAAGAACCTGGGATTTAAACCTGCGACATCAAAGTCGAGATCCCTCCCAGGTGGCACGGCACGGCATTATAATGTAGTTATAATAGCCGTCACCGACACTTCAAGCATTACAGTAGAGCATTACAGCGGCATTATATCCGGATATAATGCCGCTGTAATGCCAGTTTGGGCACAAATTTTAAAGGCTTAGGCATTACAGCAGCATTATACGGGTGTATTTTGGTCGTAGAGTGGCATTATATAAGAATTAATAAGGTGGGGCCGTAGTGTTCTGGTTCCATAATTGCTTATTGTGAAACCGTAATAAAACTTACGCCTACAAACATTTATCTAGTAATGCTTTTTTAAAAGTTTCAGAGAATTTTTTGCATTATAAGAATAAAACACGGTAAACACTTAGCAGATTAATGAACGACGCATTGTGTGTTGGGTTGGTTGACGAAGTTCGCGTGCAGTGAACACTTCTATACGAGGTAAGTACCCGAGGTTATACATGAATAGGGACGAAATTTCATTGCGAGTCAATTTTTTTCGCTAATATGTATATGCTTTTACATCTCAAAATTAATACGCTCTCAGAATATTGAGGATTTCAATAAAATGTGCATGTGAAGCGGTGTGTCAGTTGATTCATTTTTATTTATTTCAATGAAAACTTATTAAAATTCATTTTAATAAAATTATAATTTATTTTGTTAGTGTAGAACGCATTTCTATTTTCACTATTTCTAATAATGTTTAACACTTTTTTATATCAATAATAATAATATAATGGCGTCCTTTGTTTATAATTCTTTAGGTGTACAGTGTATGCTTAGGCATTATTGTGGCTCTACTAAAGGACTTTAATTAGGTCTTAGCTGTACAAGAGTAGTTACGGACTATATCTTTACGGCTGCAGGCTGCTAAGAAGAATTAAAGAAGTTCCACTTGAGAGCGCTTTCTTAAACGCACATTTGTAAATATTTCAGGGATTCGTAAGAGACACCTGCGCACACTGAGAAGTACCAGGAGCCAAACGAACGACAGAGCATTCGCATTTTAGTGATTATCAACATGGTATGGTTGAAGCAAATGTAAATTGAATCGTTCCATGTTAAAAGGGCGTTAGCCCAACGACCCTAAGGCCCACTTGCACCAACACGAGTTTAGAGTTAAGTAGCGAGTTATGGATTTAAACGCGGTTTAAACGCGGTTCCCACATACAACGGGTGCTAGTTTAACGAGTTAAACTGGTTTATAGTTAAATTCGTGTTGGTGCAAGTGGGCCTTAGTTTTGGAAAATGACAAAAACTGTCTGGTATAAAATTTATAAGGCAAGATACCACCTTCTATTTATAATATCAATGACCTAATGTAAACTGATTTCTTATGTATTTTTTTTTATAATTTTATGCCTGTTGGTTTTTTTTATAAATTTCTGAAAACTCTACGCCCTTTTAGCACATAATGATATTTCTCATCTGAAATAACATAGAAATCACAGATTTTAAACGTTTCTTTCTTGCAAAATTACAAAAATTATTAATTAATGATTTTTTTTTAATTTGATTATAATATTACCAAACATATGTGACTTCCGCCCTTTTAACATGGACCGATTCAATTGGGGTGGGAATAATAGTAAAGTTAAGTTTCTAAATTTTATATTTTTTATTCATATATGTTTCCATCACCAATATGACTACTTTTAACGAGTTGTAAGTTACGTCAAATGCATCTTTAAGGAGGTTTAGCCCTGTAGAAAAATTCCTGTACCTAGTTTGCAAGTAAAGTCGATAGGAAGAATAATACCTAAGTTCGTACTTATATTTAGGTATGTATAAACAAACAGTTAATAAATAATAAATTACATGCATAGTTTCTTTTATTAATTTATTGATCCATTAATTTCCATTTATTACTACAATTAAAACCAATAATATCTTTCGTGATTATTCTTTCACTATCAGTGAATATAATATCCCCCCAGCAGGTTGTCTCCTGCTGCCTTCCGGGTGTTTTCCACTCTGGTACACCTAAGTAACAAGTATGCCAATTCTCATGCTTTAATGACAAAATTATTGGTTCCCATATATTGAGTTCCTATAAAGCCTGTACTATATTGGTAGAATTCTCAAGAAACACATTCATGATATGATAATTCAATCAAACGTCTGAAAGTACTCCAATCATTGTTTTATTTCATGTAATTGTCAACATATTATAATATGTAAAGGATCATAGAGAGTGAAGAAGAGGCATAAATTAAATTTCTCCATTATGTTCAATAGCCACTAGCTTACATTTAACAAATTCAGAAGAAACAACAATATCAACACGCACATCACTCACTTTAGCTTTATACATGTGAAGAAAGGACGACCTCACTGGTTCATTAAAAATTTCAGTTTTATTTGCAACACTGTAACCGAGTATGTTAACTGTATTTCGGTCATTCGATACAGATTTCATTTGTACTATATCATTATGTGTTGTCATGAAATATTTATCTCGTGACTTTGTTGACAAGGTAAAAGTTACAAATTGAAGTACAGTGTGATTTTTTATGGGTTTTGTAGCTATAGGATATTTATTAATATTGTGATCTCTCTTGGCGTTTTTATCACCTTCACTTAGTCTCCTTGCCACCTGCTTGCCGTAGTAGGTTTTTTATTTATTTATTTATTTATTTTTTATTATTTTACAGCTACTTGCGATCGGTCTTTCGACCATAAGCAGGTTTTTTCAGCGTCATTTTGGCTTGTAGGTGTTGTGATCTAGTGATCAGCCATGATTCATTTTGGATAGATACGTTCTGGTCGACGACGGAACCCTAGCTAACTTGTGTCACACAACTGGTAGAACTCGACATCTCATTGTTGGCGCTTTGTTTCGATATTTTTTCATATTCTTGTTGCATTTTTTGCTTGTTCCTCCAAGTCGCGTTCGTCTGTCCATGTGTACTTTTTGCCAGCTCATTATTACACACAATACACGCAGAAATTATTTACAGGTGATCAAAATGGCTGACTAGCACTATGGAACTGTATAACACGCACACTTTTCTACAGCGTAAAGAATTATATAAGCTAATTTTAACACTATTTACGAACTTTAAGCTGTACAAATGATTTTAAATTAGGCAATATACAGGTTTTAGTGCTACAGTAGCGAAATATACGAACAAAAGTTCTATAAAAGAAATAAATTGAACCACTAAAATGCTGGCATTACAAGAGGTACATTTAGACACATTTCTAAAGCCATTACTCTCAATAAGTACACTTAGACAGCTTTTGGTATTACAATGATCAAATTTGATGCTACTGTAATGCCTTAAGCGTAAAATAATGCTGTAAGCTGTACAAGGTGGCTTTACAAGAGCGTTATTTTTCTCCATTTTACAGCTTGAAGCAGTATACAAGTTCCCATTTCCATTGAAATGCTGATAACACACCAAAGGCTGTAGAAGGGAACGATGGAATTTAATAACTCTTTTTTAAGGAGTTAAGTTTTGTTCAACACCTCTAAAATTTCGTTCTAACACTCAAAACGTTATTATGGCCACAAGTGGATATGTTATATTGCCCGTGTGCTGCTTGGGCTGTGCCCTGCCCTAGCCTCCACTTTTGTTGCAAGCAATTCGTTACTTAGGTATAGTTTATGAATTTAATATTTCTTTATTATTTTAAAATATGTTTACCACTCGAAAATGTTCATGAAATGCATCAGTAAATTATAATAACGCGATCCATTAAGGGTAAACGCGCTCGAACCGCACATTAAGGGTCGAACAAACAAAGCATGAAAAATATCGAGAACTGCTCAACGAGGCGGGGAATGAAAAGTATTAACCACTTCCACTCAAGTATTGGAACGTTAGAGTGTTAGGGCGAGTTCAACCCGAATAGAACAGACTTTGAATTTTGAGAAAGTTTTAAAAGACGTCGCTATACACGTGGCTATGTTCGCGTTAACAATTATAGGTAGTCAGTGTGATTGTCTCTACTGCTGGACGTAGCCCTCTCCAGTCCTCCCGGCCTTCAGCACTACGGAACCACTGCTTGCCTCCAACGTACTCGTACTTCTTGTTTTCCGTCCAGTTCAGTGTAGCCGGCACGACCAAAGGCATGGCACGCAGCTCCGATATGAACTATGTTTAATGGGCGTACACGACGCGTGTATTGTCAAACAATGGCCCAAGCATCTGACATCACGCGTGTATTGTCAAACAATGCCCCTATCATCCGACACCACGCGTGTATTGTCAAACAGTGCCCCTAGCATCTGACACCACGCGTGTATTGTCAAACAATGCCCCTAGCGCCTGACACCACGCGTGTATTGTCAAACAATGCCCCTAGCATCTGACACCAGGCGTGTATTGTCAAACAATGCCCCTAGCATCTGACACCAGGCGCGTATGATCAAACTATGCCCCTAGATTCTGACACCACGCGTGTATTGTCAAACAATGCCCCTAGCATCTAACACCACGCGTGTATTGTCAAACAATGCCCCTAGTATCTAACACCACGCGTGTATTGTCAAACAATGCTCCTAGCATCTGACACCACGTGTGTATTGTCAAACAATGCCCCTAGATTCTGACACCACGCGTGTATTGTCAAACAATGCCCCTAACATCTGACACCACGCGTGTATTGTCAAACAATGCCCCTAGCATCTGACACCACGCGTGTAATTGTCAAGCAATGTACCTGTGTAGTCGTTGTCTTGAAATTAGCATATTCAAATGTTTTTGAATAGGTATATTTTGTAACTAAATGTTTAGCGTCTAAGCGGGTAGGTATGCACCTTTAGCATTAACCACTTTTGCCGTCGGTATCGCGATTCGCACGAGACATTAGCGAAGTAACAGAGAGAGAGAAAGAGAAAGCGAGAGTAGGAGAGAAAGGGAAAGAGAGAGTCGCTACTAAACGACAATCGACAACCTGCAATTTGAGAAATCTCAATCTTTGAAAGGAACAATCCGAAATAGTGCTGTGAATATTCCCAAGAAATGGGATTTTTTTAGGAATGTTTTTTCTTAGATTACGTACCTACCTAAATAACGCCACACCTGTTTCCCAATAGGGTAGGCAGAAACCACATATGTGCCATTTTTACGATTTCTTAGGTAAGACCAGAAATTATTTATTTATTTTATTTATTAAATTTATTTATTTATTAATAAATTTATAATATATATACATTTTTTAAATAATACATTTTAAAAACTCTTTAAATTTTATTATCTGACAACGACTAATAAAAGTCGAAACATAATGTAAAATATCTGTTTTTTTTTTTAATTTATTATGAACAAAATATATACCTATTATAAAAATACTAAAACCAAATATTGGTCAAAATAAAACTATTTAATTCATAATTTAATTATTAATTAAATTCTTCCAGTTCGTCCCTATCAGTCTATCCATCTGTTGCACCTTTTTTCTCCTAAACTCTACTAGTAAATTGAAAAATTAAAAATTTTATGAAAATTCTAAATGAAATAGGAAATTTTTGCGCCATTACCTTAAAATGTGAGGATCGGTTGTATGTATTCTATTATGTTGGACATCCAATTTTTAAATTTTTTTTTTAATTACACCACATCTTCAGAGAACGGCCATTTTCCACCATTTCAAAATGTGTAGCCGGCATGGGCCCTATCTGAGCGTGGTTTCGTGAAGAGTGGTGTTATTCGCGAAGAGGGCTGTGTCTGATCTTCCGTTGAAATATTGGGCACAGAATCACGCACTGTCTATAAAAAAAAAGATTTTATATAGGAGAGAACTGCATGAGATTCGTATGACAACGCACCTATGAGAATATTCCCGAATCCCAGTAACTCCCGGGACAAATTGAGTCCCCCCGAACCATTACGCTCATAAAGCATTGAGTGAATCGCATCAAGGAGGCATTAGCGTTCGTCAATCGGCTCTCGATCGAGTTCGATACAAGCTCTATGTAACGACTCACTCCCGCGCGGAGCTTGCGGAAGTGACGGCAGCGGAGTCGCCGCCGGGAGGAACGTATACGCAATACTTTACTGTCAGCTTTTTCGCATATTTTTTTTACGTTCTTATACTTACAAGTTACAGACGTTAAGTTGTACATTTGCAATAAATTTAAATGCAATAAACATATTTTTATTGAAGTGAAAACTTCTTTAACGGCGCTTGGCACTTTTTTAGGTGGGTAAAAAATGTTAGACTCGCGACAGATCTCGAAAAGCGACAGATTTATTTTTATTATTTAAAATGCAACCTTAAGTCATTGCATTAAGGGCTAAGTTATGATGGCTCGGGATCAATTATGTTCGTCTCTCAGTGACAGTAACGCCGAAATCGAATCAAGGGAATCCGATATTCGTTTGGTCGTTTATGTGATTTCGTGGCTCAATGGTAAGAATGTAGGATTTGTATTTTTTTACCATGGGTTCTGTGGTAACACTGTCTGTGAATGTTCTGAGGTTGGCCACTCTCTTCCGCTGCTCGCGCAGATAGCAAAAGGTTGTGTTAAACGTCATGTATAATAAACTGTTAATATAATCAGTTGTAGTGTTTAATTAATACACACAAACATTAAGCCGCATCGCTCATTGAGGGATACAGCAACTGGCGACGAGGAACGTAAGCTACGCGTGCGCGAAGTGTTTCTGTAAAGGAAACAAATCCACCAAAATTTTTTTTATGCTGCTGTGACTGCCGTGAACCGTGTCGCGATTTCCTGCGTGATCGTGTCTTGTTACCCGTCGTACGACGTCCGCAGTGTTGGTAGTGCTGTCGAAATGAAATTGGTGCGTTCGAGCGACATTGCCGCGAGGCGAACGAAAGTAACAGATGGCCGATATATAAAATAAAAAATAAAAAAAGAAAATACCAAATTATTTATGGCACGCATCGGTTGCCCGAACAGACGTGACGTCACACTAGTCAGCGGCCGTGCACGCCGCCGCGGCGGAGGCCGCCCTATAACTAGTCTTTGGCCACGAATGGCAGTAAAACAAATGTCAACAACTAAATGAATAAACAAATACAAGAACTTATCAGCGAGGGAAAAACAGGATGGATTAAAGAAAAAACAAAAGAACAACTTACCGCAATCTCGGAACAGTTGGGAATTGACGTTGGCCTTAACCCCACGGCGGAGGAACTAAGGGCAGCGGTTCGACGGGCCGTGAAAGGCATTCCCGATCCGCCAAGTATCATCAGAGGCGAGCCAACAATGGCTACATTTGTAAGCAGCATAGACACATTCTGTGGAGGAAACTGGGAGAAATATGTGGAGCAATTTAACTGTTTTGTCCTCCTCCATGATGTGGTACTGGAAAAAAAGGTTCCACTACTCATTACGAAATTGTCACCGAAAGTATACGAACTTCTATCAAATCTGTGTTTACCAAAAAAACCAACTTCATTCTCCTTCGAGGAACTGTGCGCTAAGTTACAACAGCACTATCATCCGGCGTCTAATAAAGCTATATACCGTGCACAGTTCCGAAAGCGAATGCAGCGCTCAGATGAAACAGTGGAACAGTATTCTCTGGAACTCAGAAGGTTGTCGGAAAAATGTGAATTTGCCGATGTGGACGAGGAAATCAAGGAGTGCCTGCTCAACGGTGTAAACAGTCAACTCATTAAATATGAACTCATGAAAATTGCGGATCAACCCCTCAGCAAACTGAAGACAGCAGCTCGCACAGCAGAATTGGCATATGAGGTCATGAAGGGAACACCACACGACGGCTCCGAAAATGCGGAACCTCAATTATTCCACGTCAGAAAAGATTACCGACGAGAACGATCAACTGGGACGGAGCGGCCGAGGCAGAGCGGTTGGAGCGGGGGTGCTGGCTGGCGCGGCCGTACGGACGGTGCGGGACCGAGCCGCGGCGCTGCAGCCCCTGCCGGCGACGACCATGCTGGTGCGGCCAGTAAGCGTAATAGTGATAGTGCGTGTTTTTGTTGTGGAAAAAAAGGGCATTTAAAAAGTGAATGTTCGCTACGCTACAAATACTGCAGTGAATGCGGAGTAAAGGGACACATTTTTCGTGTGTGTAAGCGTCAAAAGGAAACAAAAAGACTGCCAATTAGGAATTTGACATTGAACAGTGAAAATGAAAGTGATGTTAATGAAATAAATGTAAAAAGTTTAAAAACTGTTCTTGATGAGGAAAATAGTGAAAGCGACAGCGAAAGATACTCTTTATTTACATATTGTTACTCAAGTAAGGCTAGGGTCGATCCGCTGGTGTTGAATGTCAAGGTCAATGGAGTGATGGTAACATTTGATGTAGATACCGGATCAGACATTACTACACTAAATATAGGTGATAAAAAAACATTGTTCCCAGAAATAAACATTTTACCAGTTAATGTGGTATTCACAAATTTTGACCAGTCCATTTCTAAACCAATTGGTAAAATTTCACCGGTATCAGCAAGTTATGGTTCAGTGACTTCAGAAAATATGCAATTATTCATTGTAAAAGACGGTCTGCCTCGAGTAATAGGTAAGGACTGGTTAAAGGCTTTAAAGTTGTGGCCGCCCAAATTTGAACAACCTGTTAACGTCAATCAGTTAGAAATGGACTGCAAAAAAGAAATTAATGAATTAAAATCAGAATTTGCAACATTATTTCAACCGGGCTGGGGAGATTTTAAAGGTTCCCCTATACATTTAAAATTAAAACCGGGCTCAAAGCCAAAATTTTTCTCTCCTCGGTCGGTACCGTTTGCTCTAAAAAAGAAGGTTGATGATGAGATAGAGCGCCTGCTCTTGCACAAGCGCATAGTGCCGGTGGAATACAGTGTGTGGGGTACCCCAGTAGTTCCTATTTTAAAAAAAGATGGCAGTGTGCGCCTCTGTGGGGATTATAAAGTGACAATAAATCCATACTTAGAAATTGACCATTTCCCACTGATAACAATAAACCAAATACTTGCTAATTTCCAAGGAAATTCAGTTTTCTGTGAACTAGACCTCAGTGAGGCTTATTTACAAGCGCCATTAGACGAAACATCACAGGAGCTAGTTACAATAGTCACCGAGAAGGGTATATTTAAATATCTGTACTTACCTTTCGGAGTCAGCACCGGCCCAGGCTCTTTTCAAAGGTTAGTAGTACAAAAGTTGTTTGGATTAGAGGGTGTGGTAGTGTACATTGACAATATATATATAGCAGGTAAGACATTGATAGATACTTATCGTAGAACCAGATTAGTTTTGGAGCGTTTGGCAGAAGCTGGTCTAAAACTCAAAGCAGAAAAATGTAAATTTTTTGTAAATACTCTAGAAGTTTTTGGCCTCCAGGTAGACAAATCAGGAATCAAAGTGATAAAAGATAAAATTGAGCCACTTCTACAGGCTCCAAGACCTGAAAATGTAAAAATGCTTCGCTCATTTCTAGGTAAAGTCAACTATTACAGTAGGTTTTTAAAAAATATGGCGACAAAATTGCAACCGCTGTATAACTGTTTAAAAGAGGAGAAATTTAACTGGAATCAACAGTGTGACAGCGCTTTTGAAAATATAAAAAAAGAACTCACTAAAACTGAAGCGCTGGCACACTTTGACCCAAATTTAACAAAAATATTAACTTGTGATGCTTCGGACGTGGGCGTAGCCTGTGTACTATCAGTTAGAGATCATGATGGTACCCTCAAACCAGTAGCTTACGCCAGCAAAAAGCTCAATGATACACAACTAAAATATCCCACCATAGAGAAGGAAGCATACGCTATAATTTTTGGTGTAAATAAATTCTATGAGTTTTTATTTGGATATTGTTTTGAACTCGAAACAGATAACGCTGCGCTAGTAAGAATTTTCGGCCCGAACAAAGGCATACCTAAAATGGCGGCAAAAAGATTACAACATTGGGCTATTTTTCTGTCTGGATTTCATTACAAAATACGTCATATTAAAAGTGCAATAAACCCAGCAGATTATTTGTCTCGAGTTCCCATAGATACCAATGAAGAAATAAGAAATCGAATGTGTCTAATGGGTGAAATAAGTGTTGTGAATTTCATAACAACCAATGTGGAATATTTAGACTGGCAAACAATATGGTCTGAAACGAAAAAGGACACAATTCTTTCAACAGTGTTAAGATTTTGCATGGATGGCTGGCCAAAGCAAAATATATACGGGGTAGAATATGATTGTTATTTTAAGCGCAAAGACGAGTTAAGTGTAGATAGAGGATGCATTCTGTGGGGTTATCGTGTAGTGGTTCCAAATGTTTTACAAGATAATATACTAAAACAATTACATGCGAGTCACTTTGGGACCACTCGAATGAAAGGAATTGGAAGGTCTTTCTTTTGGTGGCATGGAATAGATAAAAAAATTGAAGCGATCACACAAGCGTGCATGATTTGCTTGCAGAATCGAAAAGCACCTGAAAAAATACCACTAACCACATGGAACCAGCCACCATCGGTATGGCATCGAATTCATGCTGATTTTCTCGGTCCGTTGTATGGAAAAATGTTCCTAGTTATAGTAGACGCTTACTCCAAATGGCCGGAAGCGTATGTCATGGCTAACATAACTGCGGCAAAAACTATTAGCATATTTAAAAGCCTATACGTTCGTTTTGGATTTCCACACCACTTAGTTACAGATAATGGTACCACCTGGACTAGTGAAGAATTTAAGAAATTTTGTAAAATAACAGGAGTCAAACAAAGTTTCACTCCACCTTACTATCCTGCTACAAACGGTGCTGCAGAAAAATTCGTAGAGTCATTCAAAACGCATGTCACTAAAATTGTAGAAAGCGGCAACTCTCTTGATTATGCTACGAATTTATTCCTGTTCGATTTTAGAACCACCATCAACAGGACCACAGGAGTCACACCATCAAAACTTATCTTCGGTCGTGAATTGCGCTCTCGTTTTTCATTGTTACGCCCATCTCCCATAAGTGAAAACCTGGATACGGAAATGCAACGGCAAATAAAATACAGTAGAGGCACACGAAGGGTTTCATTTAATGTGGGAGAAAAAGTAATGGTGCGCGACTATAGAAAAAATTAAAAAAAATGGATTTTAGGAAAAATTATTGAAGAGTCGGTCCAGGGGGTCACCTATGAGGTGGAAGTAGAGGGGTTGGCCTGGAAAAGACATGCAAATCAAATATTATCATGCGCCCAGGATATTTAGTATTAAGGTATTTATAATTTTGTTTTCTTTACTTAACATGAAATTGTTTTTTTTTTTGGTTGCTAAGACGGAAGCAGTTGCTTGTTAAAATTTCAAAATTATAATGTTATAATTTTTAAATATAATTTTGCTTGTTATAATACTTTAAGGAGGGGAAGAGTGTGGTAACACTGTCTGTGAATGTTCTGAGGTTGGCCACTCTCTTCCGCTGCTCGCGCAGATAGCAAAAGGTTGTGTTAAACGTCATGTATAATAAACTGTTAATATAATCAGTTGTAGTGTTTAATTAATACACACAAACATTAAGCCGCATCGCTCATTGAGGGATACAGCAGGTTCGAATCCCTAAAATTTTTTTTTGTTTTCTTTTCTTTTGTTTTCTTTTTTAAGCAATGTTACGGTTTTAAAATTTTTTTAGGGTGTTTAGTTTTGTTTATAACCACCTAAGAATTATTTTCGGAAATACGAAAAGTTTTCACTTCTGCCGGCACTCCCGGAGTGCAACTGTGGCTTTTTTAATTTAGTAGTAACTAAGTACCTTTCATGTTTATATGTTAGTACTAAGCACGTACTAGCTTTATATATATTTTTAATTATGCGACATCATGAAGGTCCAACAGAACGGTCATTTGGAGATAAAACGTCACGGCCCGGTGGCGTAGTTGTTTATCGCGTTGGCGGCTCAGGCCAGAGACCCAGGTTCGAATCCTGGCCGGGATGTATTTTTTCCAATGATTTTCGCTTTGCAATTTTTTAATGAAAAATATATAATTAAGTACCTATCAAAATAAGGAGTGAGTTTGGTGATCAAATGAATCACTTTGTCCATTGCACATTTTTTCAAATTAAAAGAAAGATTCCTCCATGATCGGCGTGAATTTTTTGAATTCGTATAAAATTTTTTTTTTTTCATTTTGTTAAAATTAAACACGACTACGATCTACATTTTAGCTCTAGAGTTACCATTAAAATGTCGGTAGTTATTGCTGAATCAACCTGTAGGTATTACAGTAAGTGCAGTGCACTATGCCATAGTAAAAGAAGACGAGTAAGATAACTGGAGGCCATTTTTAAAATAACTACCTACGCTGCGCCGAGCCTCCAGGGATGTCACAACTCACAACACTAACACAATTGACAGGCAGTGAGCCCATAATGGTGGAAATGCTATTCTTTAAAATTATTATGTACATTTATGTATTTTTTATTTATAGACCAAGAGCCAGCTCCCAAAATTTTACTCTAACAGAATATATGAGTTGTCATAGATTTATTATTATATACTGGCGTTAAGGTATATTTTCGAAAGCTGTATTTTCGATAGACAGTGAACGATGTTATTTTGATGTTTGAGCCCTTGACAACGATACCCCACTCAATAATCGGATGCTTAGTTCTGGCGCTACGGTGGAACATACGTAAAAACAAACATACACACACATAAATTGCTAAAAAGATAACCCTTCATTTTTGCTTCGCGCAGTCGGGTAAATTTTTTTTTTTAACTTTAACCTCCCAAAAATTAATGCAATGTCAAAATTCAACTTTAACTCACGTCCGTCTTTGGCCAACCATTTCGTAGTCGCGGACGATGAAGAGAATTAATAAGTGGGCAAAAAGTTTATAACTATAAAAATTATAGAAAATACATTTAGAATTATACATTAATATAATTATTAATCTTAATAAAAAAATTATCAAATAAATAATTTTAAAATGTATTTATTTATTTTATTTTATTATTACTTAATAACTTATATTTTTATTTTTGTTATTTTAATGAATTACTTAATAACTTGGTTGGTCGCTAGCAGTCATGAAAGTGTGCGCGGTGGGAGCTGTGGCCATTTATAGAAGACAAAACCGCGCGAAATTACGTTGTGCGTGGTATCTCTAAAGCTAAGCGCAAACTGCGGCGATCAAGGCGATCACGGCGGTGGCGGTGGCGGTGGCGATCAGATTAGGTTATATTATATGCAATTGTGTGTGCAGGCGCACACTGGCGCGGTTGATCGCTGCACGCGTGCGGTCAGTGCGCGGTCCGATCGCGGCGGTGGCGGCGGTGGCGATCAGATCGCGCCTGCAGCATCTGATCGCGTGATAATCATAGGAACTAATGAAAGGATGGAGGAAATAATTATAAACGAGGTCTACAATCACTCAATTCTATACAATACTGCTCACGCGGAATTAAAAAAAAGTAAAAGAAAAGTAAAAAATAAAAAAAAAAGTTTAATTTAGGAGTAAAAAAAAATAAAATTTCTTCAATTTTGTAGTTAAAAGTACGAAAATTACGAAATTACGCAACCACCGCGGGACCACCGCTGTCGAATCTGAACGCTCTGATCTGCGCGACTTTTGAACGCCACCGCCACCGCTACATTGGCCACCACCGCTGTGACCGCCACCACCGCGCCAATTTGCGCTTAGCTTAACAAGTCTGAACAAGTCGACAACCGCGGGCCCGCGCACGGCGCAGCCTTCGCGTGCGCCGCGCGGCCGCGCCCGATGCTGGGGTTCGCGAATGGTTTTTGCAGCTAGTACCTACCTAATAATAACTAATTAATACTATAATTAAATACTAATAGGTACTTTGCTCTGACGTTACCGAGCCAGGTCTCACTCAAGTCAATTCCTTCGCTTAGTACCTACTCGTATTAATAACTTACATAATTTAACTACATACTTTAATAATATTTTTTATGTTTCTTACCTTTCGATGGCAGCAGGTAATGAGAATAATGTTAACTCGCGATTCGAGCCTGATCTATTCATGCAGCCATACACACTGCAGAAACGCGGAGACATTATGTTAGTGCAATAAAATAAAATTCGAATAATAATACTTTCTATCGGGAAGCGGCAGGCGGCGCGGCGGCAGGCAGCGGCCGTCACGTGGTGTGCGTCACCGAGCGCGGGGGCGGGGCGACCATCACTGACTACGCGCGAGGAACAGTGAGAATGCATGTAGTGGTTGTGTACAGACAGCGTGCGCAGGCGCGCGCTTGTGTGAGTGCGAAATCGGCGCGTTTGTATGAAGACGGCTAACTTGTGTGGTTTAACTATGACTATGCGATTAGCCCTTACTACTACAGACAGACCACAAGCAGATGTTTTCACATTTGATTCGTGTTATGTGACACTCTTTCCTATAATGTTCGTCCGCTAATACAGCCCGCTGTCGAGGTAGAATTGTGGGGCGCTTTAATTAATAATCTGTGGCGCTTTCAATTAAGTGGACCTCGTCGTAATCACAACCATTCTTTTCAACCCAGGTATTTTTAACATTTTCAATTTTACTTGCGTAAAACTGTCAAATTCAAGTGTAGATTAGGTGCCTAAGAAATGAATAGTAAATGAAATGAAACGAAGAAGTGACGTAGGTAATAAGAGGTGCTGTCAAAAAGTATCTCTTTTGTTGGCTCTCAGTTTCGGCCAGATTACCACAGTTTTGTTTTATTGTCAATTGTATAAATAGTCATCTGTTTTTCTTTTTTTGCATGTCCGAAACAACATTGCGTGTATGCGCCCAGCTGTGACTGAGAACGATAAACGAATTGTAAGATGGTGGCGGCGGCGGGTGAGGGCATTACACTCTCGTACTCCCAATATGTGCTCATTTCACTACTTAGTACTCTTACTGCCTACAGTACAGTACACTGCGGAAACATACGTATTCAACTTAACTTTTTTTCACTTTTATTATTGTAAATAAACATAATTTTTTTTATGGTAACTGACACGGTTGGCTACATCACCTGCAACATCCGTGATATCAGCCCATAACACCGCGTGAACTTGGTGCCACGTTAGTGCTTCCCTTTGGTCGTGCCGTGTACACTGAACTGGACGGAAAACACAAACTATTTACATAGCCGTTTCGACCGACCTTTCTTTCAGTGCGGTGGTATCAACCCGGGCGGGTAAATAAAACCCTACCACCTAGTAATATAGCTGTTATAGGAATTATAGAATTTCTTTAACATTTACACATTGTATTGTAAAAGTTATTACTATGTTCTCCTTGACCGGAATAATTTAATACCATGAAAATTAGAAAAATACATCAGCGGACACTTCGCTTTTGAACTCCAGACCTCACGCACGAGAGAGGCTCATTATTTGATTCAGGTTTCTAGTAATACCACAGATTACTTAATAGTTACTTCGTAACAGATAAATCACTCCATAGAAAATGTTCCTACCTTCGGGCTTTAATAGCCTACTGGTTCACGTCGCCAATCGCTGCGTGCGAAAATGAACCATAACGATCGAGCGTAAAGTGGTTATTTCTTTGCAGCTGCGCGCTGTTGCGTGGGCGAGCGTCTATGTATACTTCGCGCGGCAGACGAATTTCCACTGAAATAGACCGCCGGCGGCGGCGGCCCGTCGGGCGGTAGGTAGTTAGCGCGCGCAAGTACATAGAGTGTGTGAGGCCTGGTAATACATCGACATTTAAAAATATAGTTAAAGATTTCTTTTCACAATAACTGTACCAATATGCAGTTCTTGGCAGGTACATAGTCCCTGTTCGTAATCTGACTCTTTGTCGTTCAACAATTTAACTGTTCGCCTTTCAACCCAACCTACCTACCTCCTACTCACCTCAGCATCTACCCGGCTAACAGCCAGCCTGCTCACACCAACTTACCTCCCTATAGCCACACTGATTTCTGACAGACTGTAGCTAGATTTGTTCATCGCCTAAGGCCTAAAATGAATTTATTTAGGCTTTAAAAAGACCTGCTTACATCCATTTCTTTTGGCTTCGCCGTAGCCGATACAAAAACAATGTTTTTTCGTATATTAATTGTTGGTAGGTAGGTAATTATTTCATTTGCCGCGTTACAAGTTATATTTAGATATTGATTATTCATAAATTATAATTTTTAAGGTTCCGTATCCGGTACTATTACTAAGCCTACGCCGTCTGTTTGTCTGTCCGAGGGCTGTATCTCTTGAACCGTAATAAGTAGCCCGTTGACATTTTCACAGAATATGTGTTATTATGGCCGATACAACAACAAATAAGAAAAAATAAGAAAAAGTAAAAAATTCATGGGAGCTCCCATAGAAGAAACTAAAAAGTGTATGCGCGCCATCTACCGAAAAGAGTGTGAAGCATTTTAACTAATCATGATTTTTTTAAACTAATATGAAGTATTTTATAAACACGCCATAGATGGCGTGAGTGGCGCTGGCTGACCATGACATGGCGATACGGAACCCTCGGTGCGTGAGTTCGACTCGCACTTGGCTGGTTTTAGTAGTGTTTTATCACTATTCATTTATCTAATATAAAGAATATTATTTTTAACTTCATATAGAACTTAAAGTTTTGACATAGAATGCATACGGAATCATCAGGGTTGGAAATACAACCCTATGGCCGCTGCTCTGATAAACCCGCTTCCCTCATCCCTCCTCCTCCTGTTCGCATTCGCCAAACCCGTCATACTCACGCGGACGGACCATCTCTTGGTAGTCGACAGAAGAGTTCTTCGAAGAATCTCTGAATCGTTCTTGTTTCGCACTGCAAAGGTGTCGTATTCCTTCAATCCACGGATCTTCCCAGCTACTTTACTCCGCCTTCAAGCCGGACTGTCACCTCCTCGGGGGTGAAATTGGCTGCACCTGAAGCTCCGACCTCGATCGCAGCCACCCAGTTCGAGTGCAATAAAAAAACCTGACAAAATTTAAAAAAAAAATCTACCTACCCACTCAACTCTACCTACACACCACCGAGCAATAAATCAGTATCGGCATTTAGAATAGCTTAAATCGCTAGAATTAAATACCTAGCCACCGCTAGGGGGGGGGCGGAGGCGGGGGAGGGGGAGGTACCGTAGCAAGCTGTCGTCTCTACCGTGCTGGGGCGTATTTAGGTGGGGCCGCGTGCGATATAGCACTGTGTTCGCAGATTTTGGGAGGCCGATTTTTTTTTCACAAATTTTGTATAATATTTCAGAGTTTACCGATTTCCGAAATATAAACAGACGAAGGTTGCGTCATAGTAGTAGAGAAGGGTAGAATATACAGGGTGTCCCCGGACAGGTGTAGTTCCTTTAATGAGGCTTATCTACGCCTTGTAACAAAAGCACTGGTGAAAGAATTTTTTAAATATGTGCTTTCATTAAAATTTTAGCATTTCCTAACAAACTAAATGCATACTACAATGTGTGGGCGCCTTTAGATCGCGCGACTGTAAATCGCAAGGCGGAATGACGCGAGTCGGGGCGCGAGCGGTACGCGGGCGGGGCGGGCTATCTGTTTGCGTTCACTCGCGTCGCGTCCCGTCCGTATTCCCGCTGCCTGCTGCCCCGCGCCCCGCGCGCGCCCCATTAGAGCATTACAACATTACACTACATTATTAAATTTAAACATTTATATCTCCGCAACAGGCGTACCTAGAACCCTCTTCTCTTACTAATTATGTTTGTTACAAAGCGTAGAATAGCCTCCTTAAAGGAACTACACCAGTCCGGGGACACCCTGTATATCCCATCGTTGTTATAAAAATGTTATCTCCTCCTCACTACAGTACTCTTTTCTATTCTGTGTCACTACTAGACCGGCGGCTCTACCGGGACCGCGAACCGCTCAACACGCTCTGTCACCCAAAAACTAGCGCCATCTCGACCAATAGCCGAGTCGAGTCGAATGCTTCTGATCGATTGAAATCTAGCGAGCTTATGAGTGATTGATTGTGTCGAGTGGTTTCCGGTGGACCCTGATAAGCTCCAGACGTTTCGAGTTCGTAGTATACCTACATGAAATCGACGATTATGTATGAAATGCATTATGTATGAATGTGGAAGAGTCATCAAAGACGTCAGGACACCTGTACGAAATGTTGTGCCTGTGTATGAACAAGTGTAGGACCAGGCCGGAAGGCGGAGCGGTCTCGGCGTTGGCTTGTCTTGTGAGGATCCGAGGTTCGAATCCGGTCGGCTTGTAGACAATGAGTTTTTCTTATTTGATAAACGTGTATACCATCACCAGCTGCTCCATGATTTGGATTACATGTAAAAACTGTAGGTTTATGTATTTTTTTTATGTAATCCAATATGAGTCGGAGGGGCCAAAGCGCATGCTCCGACCAGCCAATACCGGAGACTTCCCTGGATTGCTGGCTAATACTGGACTAGAGGAGAACACAACCGAGGCTGCTATGCGGCCATCTTACATCCAGTACGGTGGTATCAACCCAGTCGGCTACAATTTGAGCCTATCACCTAGTAAGGGGCAAGGGAAGGGACCTACAGTTTTACACCGGTTCCGAACGGTGAAGCAGCCACCGGGTTGACTGGGGTAAATATCCTAAGGCAATAAGTCCACCCTTGCCACACATTAGATGACATAAAGTGTATTACATATTATTTATGTCTCTTTATTTACACGTTTTTCTTAAATTAATTTTAGATATTTACAAACACTTAAAATCTAAAATTAATATAAAAATAAGTGGAGTTTCCACCACCGGCGCGGCGGTGGGGCGAACTCAGGCCCCAGGCTACCGATGGTCGGGTCCCAAAGAAAGAAACCTCTGGACTATGCGCGCAGTGTCGAGCACGGCTGCCTTCTGGATCTGGCCCTTGACCCAACTATACTCATTCATATTAACTATTCCAGAAGAGACACCGATACCTAGACGAAATACACCCCTGCCCCGTATACATAACTATGTAGGTTGTCGAGCAAATATCTTAGGCGAGTGAAGCAGTGTAATAACCCAGCATTACAGCCGGGGGGTCGGGACTCAATGCCCGGCGGGGAGCGCCGAGCTATTTGCTCACACTATTACGTGGATATATTAATGTTATTTTTGCAGATTTTCTCCGTTATGAGAAAATTCTTTTGAAGAGTCTTGGACGCTATTCAGGAGTTGTGCGACTTTTTATAGGAACAGTCTGCAGTAGTGAGGTTGTTCCCGATTCTAGCGGAGGAGATATTTCCGAAACTATGCAATAAAAAATTAAGAAAATAATAAACAGTATGGATAGGTACTTTACAGAATATCACTTTCAAGAAAACTTATATACAGGGTGTCCCCGGACAGGTGTAGTTCCTTTAAGGAGGCTATTCTACGCTTTGTTACAAACGTAATTATTAAAAGAAATAGGGTTCTAGGTACGCCCGTTGCGGAGATATACATTTTTAAAGTTATTAATGTAGTGTAATGTTGTAATGCTCTAATCGGGCGCGCGCGGGGCGCGGGGCAGCGGGCAGCGGGAATATGGACGGACGCGACGCGAGTTAACGCAAACAGATAGCCCACCCCGCCCGCGTACGACCCGCGCTCTGCCGCGCCACCGCTGGCTGCTCCGCCCGCGTACCGCCCGCCGCTAAAGGCGCCCACACATTGTAGTACGCATTTAGTTTGTTAGGAAATCCTAAAATTTTAATGGAAGCACATATTAAAAAAATTCTTTCACCGGTGATTTTGTTACAAGGCGTAGAATAGCCTCCTTAAAGGAACTACACCTGTCCGGGGACACCCTGTATATATACAGCAGTTGCAAAATTCTGAAAGATTATACAAGTTCATATAGTCAGCGCGGCCGTTATAATTTCGGTCTTAGGATAGGAACATAATATTCTTATGTAGCTCATACCACAGAACAGGGAGAACGCCACAGGCAGGGAAATAATTTCTCCGTGGTAGATACGGAACCTTGATGCGTGAGTTCAATTCGAGCCTGTGCTTTGTAAATAGTTTAAACTCTCTAAATTAGGTACCTTGATTTTTTGTTGTGTTTTTTGCTTTTTGTGTTTGATATTTTGTTTGTTGAGTTTTTGTATATTTAATTTATGGACAAAAAATTGTCTGAAATAAAGAAGTATTATTTATTTAATCAACTTGCCGTTGATCCCCATGATGGATGAATATTTTTTTATAGGTTATTAGTTAATTTACTATATTATGTTTTTTGTTTGACGAACTAGTTGAATTACTTGTATATGCTTGTATGTTGTTTAAACAAGTTATATGTATCACATTAAGTTGTATGTTATGATATGACATTAAGTGTTATGCAATGCCTTCTTAAAATGGTGTAGGTATGCATCTATTATTGATTATATAGAGTTTTTGTATGGACAGAAAACCTACAAAAAATTAATTTCTGAAAATTCCGCCGAAGCCCCGTCTCTGCCGACCTTTAAATTAGAATTAAAAAACATGCAAACCGATACTGGGGTAAGTGTAGATTAATCAACTACCCCACTCCCCCCCCCCCCGCCTCGGCCCCTCTAAATGCGCCACTGCACACCATTTCAAAGCTATACGAAGTAATAAGTCACAATTCTATTGATAATAACTCTCGCATATCAGGTACAATGCCGCCTTTGATCTCACACCGAAGAGTCGGGAAAAGGCCAACCTTACATACCTAATAATATTCATCGTGGAAATACTTCGACACACCGACACGCCATTCTCATAGCATTCGCATACAGTGCTAGGATCGGCCAAAATCACGCACCTATGTACCGTGTGGGGCCGGTACTTTAAAAGAATAGCCCCACTGCATCTCTCCCCGTGTATGTCGTAAAAGGCGACTAAGGGATATGACTCCCTTCTTATATTACTTGGTGGTAGGGTTTAACCCGCCCGGGTTGGTACCACCGCACTGAATGAAAGGTCGGTCGAAACGGCTATGTAAATAGTTTGTGTTTTCCGTCCAGTTCAGTGTAGCCGGCACGACCGAATGGAAGCACTGACGTGGCACCAAGTTCACCCGGTGTTATGGGCTGACATAACGGATGTTGTAGGTGATGTAGCCAAACGTGTCAGTTACCATAAAAAAAAAAAACCTATCTGGAAAAAAATTATATATTTCACATGGAGCAGCACTTTTGATAACAACGGTGGCTTGTCTCCCGCCGCCCCCGCCGGCGGTATTAGCGTTTTTATTTTATTTTATTTTAATTTAGTTGGTATAATATATGTAAAATTTATATAAATTAAATGTGAAAATATGAAATAAAGAACATAACAATGCACCGGAGACCGTGCGGAGAGGGAAACGGAGTGTGGGAAGACCAACCGCCAGGGTGGGACGACGACACCTTACTGGGCTGGGTGGGATACACCCTACCAGGGTGTATCCCAGCCGGGTTGCTACCACCGCATTGAGCGAAACGTGTCGTTCGAAACGGCTATGTAAGTAGTTCGTGTTTTCCGTCCAGTTCCGTGTAGCCGATATGAAATAAAGGGAAGCACTGACGTGGCACCAAGTTCACCCGGTGTATGGGCTGACATCACGGATGTTGTAGGTGAAGTAGCCAACCGTGACAGATTCCATAAAAAAAAATATGTACAGTTCCCGGCAGAAAATAATGCGTGTCGAGCTTTAGAAGGAGACAATTCGTCAATGTAGAGCGTCGTCCCTGTCGCACAGAGACGTGCGAGCTCGTGCGACAGGGACGACACTTTTTTTTTATGTAATCCGGTATGGGTTGCTGAGTCGGAGGGGCCAAAGCGCATTCTCCGACCAGCCAATATCACCTCCGAGAAGGTAAGTGCCATACCTACCAACTTTAATGGTCATTAATTGAAAATGTTGTTTGAATATTTTATAATTTTAACTGTACCAACTACCATTACAACACTGTGTTTATGAACCATGGTTTATGTAATAATAAATAAATAAAAAATAAAAAAATACCGGAGACTTCCCTGGATTGCTGGCTATACTGGACTAGAGGAGAACACAACCGAGGCTGCTATGCGGTCATCTTACATCCAGTACGGTGGTACCAACCCAGTCGGCTACAATTTGAGCCTATACCTACCAATTATGTCCTTCTAAAAGCTCGACACCGGGAACTGTAATTTCTATTTTGTGCGCTACCTCCAACTCCTCGACAAGTGTCTGACTGCCGCTTCTAGTAATGTACTTCTATGTTACTCACATTATTCACGCCGAGATTACCTCAATCCATCCCCCAAATTTCATAACGTGGATTAATAATTCCGAAAATCCACTCGCTCCACTTTAAAATGGCGCATGCGACAGATACAACTAAAGTAATCGGTCAGGCGTGCACTTTGTGTTCATGCAATAGGGCGCCGTGATTAAATACGCTACTACTGTTTATTATACTCATATTTTGATACAATTTTTACTGACTCTAAAAAGGCGAGATGAATTCTTGAATTAAATCATAATTAATATCACCAAAAATGTTACATTCTTCAGACATCCAAAAGTTGACTGAAATAAATATATTATGTAAGGGATATTATGTCTGCCTTTGCAACTCATCTAAACTTTTTTACTTGTTTATGTAAAATTGTTTGGAACAATAAAGTATTCCTACTTATCTGTCTATCTATAATATATTATGTGTATGGCGCCGTCGCAAAATTTCGAAGAAAAAAAACGAAGAAGAGAACAAGGTCGGTCCCACGCAGATATCTCTGGACCTACTGGACCGATTTAGATGAAACTGACGCCAAAATATGCGGAATGACTGAAGTACGCAGAAATTTGTCTGAAAGTTCAATGAAAGTACTGAGTACCTACCTCAAAGTGTGCTAAACTAAGATTTGGTGTCTTCTCTGTAGGTACTTGACTCAGCGCCTCACCCAAGGCACTTTCGAACCTGAAATTTTTCATAGTACCACTATCGATGTGTCCACTTAGCGAATAGGAAATATTTTTTTAATTCGTTTTTCAAATGAGCGCTGCCGCAGAAAACAGCTAGTTGTCGATACAGTTGAACGTTGTAGACGAAGTTACTGCATATTTATCTGTTGTTGTAGGTACTCTTTTGACGTTAATACCATGTTTCATAGCGATGCCGAAGGCCGAGCTGCGTGTAGATCTAGACACACGGCAGTGTGTCAGCCAAGTTCGCAAAGCAAAAGGGCGACACACCGACCGTGGGTTCTGGACGAACCATCTCGGGCCACATTCGACCCTTAAAATCTATTTGACCTACACACTTGTTGTGTCTAGTAAGACCCTCTTCTACTCACTAAATCTGAAATTTAAATAAAAACCCTCTTACCATTCACGAGATAATGACATCCGAATATCATTATTTTTATCACTGACTGACTCACTCATCAAAAGTTTAGACTACTTCCAGGTGAGCTAGGAAGTTAAAAATTTGTGTCTACCTCAGGTTATTGGACTTGGCTTTTTTTCCACATTATGTCTTTGGTGGGATAAAGTGTTACGGAGCCCTATAGAGGCTTGTGGTGTAGGCTAACTGGAGTAGGCACAACACACGAATGTGGACAGATAGACGAACAAACAGAGCAACCCTCGCCGATCATAGCGGCCATATTAAATGTCACCAACCTTCTTAATCTCATCTATGCACTGAACTAAAGGTCGTAAGCGACAGATACTTGACGTACCGTTGTACACCTTATGCATTTTAAAAAATACTATTTATATTTATTTCTTTATATGCGACATCTAAAAATATTATTACAATAATAATTTTATTTTTCAGAATAAAGATAATTGCCAGATACGAATCATAAAACAGTATTTTTTTTTCACCTCACAATTCTTTTTTACATATAAGGGTTATTTAAGAAGTCTTTGTTTATACATAATATGTAGATATCTAGCTAGTATTCGGTAGGTAAGTACTTATAAAAACCTTTAGGACATGAAACAGTAATTAACCAAGTTACATTAGGAAGAAGAACATTGAGTTTTGTTTTTCACAAGTGCTTATAAGTTCTAAGGCATTAATAATTAAAAATTATAAATTATAATAAAAAACATAAAACCGACTTCCTAAAAAAAGTAAAACTAAAAAACTATTTAAAATAAAAATATAAAAACCGCCTTCAAAAATATATGAAATAAAAAACTAAAAAAAAAAACGAACCCTAGAGTTGAAGGCGGTGCTAAAAAGGCTACACAAATCACAAAGGATATTATCATCCACTCATGTTTTCTTTCATGCATCATTTTTGCTTGCTTTACAAATCACAAAGGATATTATCATCCACTCATGTTTTCTTTCATGCATCATTTTTGCTTGCTTTAGCACCGCCTTCAACTCTAGGGTTCGTTTTTTTTTTTAGTTTTTTATTTCATATATTTTTGAAGGCGGTTTTTATATTTTTATTTTAAATAGTTTTTTAGTTTTACTTTTTTTAGGAAGTCGGTTTTATGTTTTTTAAAACTTTTTTTTTATTTCACAGTTTTTTTTAGTAATTTTTTGCTATTAATGTACTCGGCGGAATCGCTCGGCCTTCGGCCTCGCGATTCCGCCTCGCTTTCCAATCCGATCTTGACCCAATTATAAAATAGGACCACGTCAGCTTCGATAGCTCGGTGGTGCAGACAGTCAACTGTCGCTATTGAATTTTAAGCAACGCTGGGTGCGGTCAGTACTTAGATGGGTGACCGCTGACCGTTGGAGGCTGACCAAGGTTCGGATTCCTCGTAAAACTGTAAGTCCCTTCCCTCGTAATTTTACTTGGTGGTAGGGTTTAACCTTCCCGGGTTGGTACCACCGCACTGAATTAAACGTCGGTCGAAACGGCTATGTAAATAGTTTGTGTTTTCCGACCAGTTCAGTGTAGTCAGCACGATCAAAGGGGGAAGCACTGACATGGCACTGGTGTTATGGGCTGACATCACAGACGTTGTAGGTGATGTTGCAGAACTTAGTAGAATGGACAGACATAAACGTGTTACGGAAGCCTACTTTTATTATAAAATAACCGTCGGAGGACCTTGGTTGAAAATTGTAAAATTTAGTAGAACGGATAGACATGCATATGTTACGGAACCCTACATTCATTTTGCAGAACTTAGTAGAATGGACAGACATAAACGTGTTACGGAACCCTACTTAACAGTTGCACTCCGGGAGTGCCGGCAGATCCCGTGCCACTCTAACTTAACCCTTAACGCAATGACTTAAGGTTTCATTTTAAAAATGACGCTGACGCGATGTCGCGAGTTATACATTTTTACCCACCTAAAAAAGTGCCAAGAGCCGCTAAAGAAGTTTTCACTTCAAAAACCTCAGGGTTATCCCCTTTCAAATAAAAAAAAAAAGAATTTTCAAAATCGGCCCACAATTGACGGAGTAATCGCGTAACAAACATCCAAAAAAAGAAAACATACCGTCGAATTGAGAATCTTTTAGGTCTAAAGTAAATTTCTCGTGAAGACAAATGCAACGAGCCCAAACACGATGGGTTTATCATGTGTAGTTTAGGAGTTCCTATGGCCACCTTCTGTCTCCATCATCAAACCAGCTCGATGGTACTCGGTACAGTAGGTACTGGCCAGGTACCATAATAAATTAAACGCCGGTCGGAAAAGATAAAAAAATTTCAAATTTAGAATATTCATGAAACAAGGGTCCGAATATGTATCACTAGTATATCGATTCATGTATTTCAACAGGACAGAGAAAATTTCAAAATATTAGGTATTTAATACTTTTTAGTTTTTTTTTTTTTTGTTTTTTGGAAATCGGTTTAATATTTTTTAAAACAGTTTTTATTTCATTCTTTTTAGTAATATTACATAAAAAAGAATAATCGAAATCGAATAATCGAAATCGATTGAAGTGGTACAGAATTATTCGCCATATGTGTCAGACTGCAAATTGCTGAATAAGTCCACATCACAAATGTTTTGCTGAAGGTAACCACACACCATACTAATTTATCAAACTGAAAAAATTGCCGAAAACGACCACATCACAAGTTTTGCTGAAGGTAACCACACACCATAGTATTATGCTGATTTTTCGAAAACCACTGAACCAATTTCGATAAAATTGAAATGGGACCACCTCGGAAGTATGACCTAACTAACAAAAAAAGAATTTTCTAAATCGGCCCTCAATTGACGGAGAAATCGTGTTACAAACATACAAAAAAATAAAAATAAAAAAAAAAATAAAAAAAAAAAAAACATACAGACGAATTGAGAACCTCCTCCTTTTTTGGAAGTCGGTTAAAAAATAGAACAAAATGCACTAAATACATATCTGCATTTGATAGTTTATTTTAGTATAGGTATTTAGTTCATTTTAGTATAGGTATTTAGTTTATTTTAGTATAGGTATTTAGTTTATTTTAGTATTGGTATTTAGTTTATTTTAGTATAGGTATTTAGTTTATTTTAGTATAGGTATTTAGTTTATTTTAGTATAGGTATTTAGTTTATTTTAGTATAGGTATTTAGTTACACATAGGGCCGATTGTTTATTGTATAATTTCATCCATCGCGAGGTAACCTACGCTTGGACATGTCGAAAATTCCGCCAGTCAAATATTTCGCCACCTTCGTTTAACATTAATATGTCCGATAAAGTTACATGTCTCATACAGTCAGTTGACAGTAGTAAGTGGGTAGCTACATTTTAGCGAAAGGTGGTGGAATTCGTCCCGTAGATAACAACAGCTTTAATTCCACCCGCTACTGGTTCAAACAACCTTTCGTTCCGCAACCATGACATTGCTCAGTTTTAGCAAAAATGCAAAAGGTCTCACTCCCTTCAACCAGCTAACCTAAAACATCCCTTATTGCCAAGGCTATAAAGTTCAATTTTATCAAACAATATTTTCGTATTATTATGTTTTGATTGAAAGTGTGCGCAGTTCGAGATTAAAGTAGGAATTGAATGGATGATCTGAGTCGGATTTGTGGAAATGTTCTCAATAAACTCGGTGGAAAGAAGTCGGTGGGGGGCGGGGGGGGGGGGGGGGGGAGTATCATTCTCCCTCCCCAGCCCTCCCCGGCCCTCCCTGAGCCTGGAGGCGGGCGTACCGAGACCGATCCATTTTGATCTGCACTGAACTCATACTACACTATAGACTGCTAGGTAATTAGGTTAGGTATAGGTAAATATCCACATGCAATTCATACAGGTACTAGTAATTCGGTGTATTCCTTACAACTAAGTATAAGTAATAATAATAAGCAATAAATAGAACCCGCATTGGAATTATGCAAATCTCAATATATATTTACATACTAGCTGTTGCCCGCGGCTTCGCTCGCGTGAAATTTGTATTTCAAAGAAGAATCTAAGTAACTAAGGGCGAGGCCGAAGGCCGAGCTGCGTTCAGGTAAACGATAAATCTTCTCAAATAAAGTAAGCAACTAACGGCGAGGCCGAAGGCCCATGCTGCATCCTGGAAGACAATAAACCTTCACGAAGAAAGTAAGTAACTAATGGCGAGGCCGAAGGCCGAGCTGAGTTCAGGAAGACGATAAACCTTCTCGAAGAAAGTAAGTACTTAAGGGCGAGGTCGAAGGCCGAGCTGCGTTCAGGTAAACCAAAAACCCTCTTCTGCCGTCGGGCCTCGCCCTAAATGACTTCCTTTCTTCGATAGCATATAATATCGTTTACTCTATCTATTTATTTAATAAAATATAAAAAAGTAATATTAATAACTAAATAATTAAAACCTACCTAACAAACATTAAAATAACTATCATAAAAGGGGCGTTTTCAAATGTTCCTAGAACACTTGCGGCATTACCCCGCTGGATGGCAAAGCTTACCGAATGAAGTAGGCCCTTGATTGCGGGACACCAGTTGCGTCCACCAGCAGAGGCCCAAGCCTCTTCAAGAAGCTTTTGGCTTCAATGACTGCTCCACGGACCGAGGGTTTCAACCGCAAACGCAACAAATTCGAAATCTTGAATTATATCTCTATAATATTTATTGCGTTTGAGGCTGTCCGCCCAGGCCTTGGCCGCGCCGGCCGCTCTTGAAGATGCCCGAACGTGACTTGGAGCCAATGTGAGAACAGAAATGGCGTCCCACATCAAAGACCTACCCTTAGCCCATGGGACTAAGGTGATACCATCGGGCATCTTGCCATCCAGCCGGGAATAACCGCAAGGTTTTAGGATGCACGGTATGTTTGCCGTCAGAAGCGTGGACTTTATAATAAAATTTAAATTAATTTAACTCAATCTTAATATCGCTTAGTTACCTACTTTATTCGAGATGGTTTAGCTTCATCCTGAACGCAGCTCGGCCTTCGGCCTCGCCCTTAGTTACTTGCTTTCTTCGAGATGGTTTATCATTTATCAGAACGTAGCTGGGCCTTCGGCCTCGCCTTAGTTACTTACTTTCTTCAAGAAGGTTTACCTTCTTCCTGAACGCAGCTCGGCCTTCGGCCTAGCCCTTAGTTACTTGCTTTCTTCTAGATGGTTTAGCTTCTTCCCGAACGCAGCTCGGCCTTCGGCCTCGCCCTTATTTACTTGCTTTCTTCGAGATGGTTTATTATTTATCAGAATGTAGCTCGGCCTTCGGCCTCGCCTTAGTTACTTACTTTCTTCAAGATGGTTTAGCTTCTTCCTGAACGCAGCTCGGCCTTCGGCCTCGCCCTTAGTTACTTCCTTTCTTCGAGATGGTTTATTATTAATCAGAACGAAGCTCGGCCTTCAGCCTCGCCTTAGTTACTTACTTTCTTCAATATGGTTTAGCTTCTTCCTGAACGCAGCTCGGCCTTCGGCCTCGCCCTTAGTTACTTGCTTTCTTCGATATGGTTTATTATTTATCAGAATGTAGCTCGGCCTTCGGCCTCACCTTACTTACTTTCTTCAAGATGGTTCAGCTTCTTCCTGAACGCAGCTCGGCCTTCGGCCTCGCCCTAGTTACTCGCTTTCTTCGAGATGGTTTATTATTTATCAGAACGTAGCTCGGCCTTCGGCCTCGCCTTAGTTACTTACTTTCTTCAAGATGGTTTAGCTTCTTCCTGAACGCAGCTCGGCCTGCGGCCTGCCCATAGTTACTTAATTCATTCAAGAAAGAATGTTTTTCTTCTTCCTGAACTCAGCTCCGGCTTCCGCCTCGCCCTTAGTTACTTTCATCGAGAAAGAATATCGTTTACGTGAGCGCAGATCCGCCTTCAGCTCCGCCTTTAGTTATTTACTTTCTTTTTTTTAAATACGAATTTCACGCGAGCGAAGCCGCGGGCAACAGAAATATAAATTGCACCAATGACAGCGACATAAGTTCGACTTAAATTTTTTTTATTTTTTTTTTTATTTATCAAACATTTTGTCACCGGCCAGCTCACGTCGAGATGACAGTTCTCCGTTGTCAACTTGACATTTAAATTTTGTAATAATTTTAATTTTTATTATATTTTTTTGTTTATTATGGTAATCCGGGATATACACTGTCACTATACAAAGTTTCGTCAAATTCCGTTCAGTGGTTTTTGCGTGATGCGCGTACAGACAAAGAGAGATTATTAATTTAACGATTTTATTATATGTATAGATTTTAATTTTTATTATATTTTTTTGTTTATTATGTTAATCCGGGATATACACTGTCACTATACAAAGTTTCGTCAAATTCCGTTCAGTGGTTTTTGCGTGATGCGCGTACAGACAAAGAGAGATTATTAATTTAACGATTTTATTATATGTATAGATATTTAAGTACCTATGTACCTAATTTTTTGTTTTTTTTTATGGAATCCGGTATGGGTGGCTGAGTTGGAGGGGCCAAAGCGCATGCTCCGACCAGCCAATATCACCTCTAAGAAGGTAGGTGCCATACCGGAGACTTCCCTGGATTGCTGGCTATACTGGACTAGAGGAGAACACAACCGAGGTTGCTATGCGGCCATCTTACATCCAGTACGGTGGTACCAACCCAGTCGGCTACAAATTGAGCCTACCACCTAGTAAGGGGCAAGGGAAGGGACCTACAGTTTTACACCGGTTCCGAACGGTGAAGCAGCAGGTGTAGGTATGCACGTAAATTTTTTCGTCAGAAAAAACTCATTGGTACACGCCGTCGGGATTCGAACCGCGGACCTCTCGCATGAGAAGCCGATGCCCAAACCACTCGGCCACCCGCCGCTTATGTGAATAAATATGATTAACTAAAAAAAATTAAAAAATTATGTATTTACAAACTTTTCTTAACTTTTTAATGTGTAAAATCTTCAAATACAAAACATGCAGAAATTTCTACATGACTGCCAAAAAAAATGAGTGCAATGCTTTCAGGGTTCATTATGGTATTTCCATTCCACGTAAAACTGTAGGTCCCTTCCCTTCTTACCTTACTCGGTGGTAGGGTTCAACCCGCCCGGGTTAATACCACCGCACTGAATGAAACGCGTCGGTCGAAACGGCTATGTAAATAGTTAGAGTTTTCCGTCCAGTTCAGTGTATCCGGCACGACCGAAGGGAAGCACTGACATGGCACCTAGTTCACCCGGTGTTATGGGCTGACATCACGGATGTTGTAGGTGATGTAACCAACTGTGTCAGTTTCCATAAAAAAATACATACTTACAAGCGTCAAATTTGGTGTAATTATAGTGCTAACTCTAAGGTACAACAACAAATTATTAAAAAGCCGTCCATTTACCTGGTGCTACGGAAGCCTCGGTGCGCGAGTCCGACTCGCACTTGGCCAGTTTTTTTAAGGAACCGAATGTGGTTGCCTACACCACCACTTTAGGTGAAACCGTGATGTCAGCAAATTAGACCTCATTCCCGCCGGAACTAGGTTCCATGTTAGTGGTTTCCAAGTTTAAGGAATCAACAATCTTTCCAAAATACCAAAAATTTTCAGTCGCACTCCAGGCCCCAATACTGATACAGTGACAATTTTTTCAACAGCTCATCTTCGTAACCCCTTCGGCTTAGCAAACTCTCACCGTCTCACTCTCGCCAAATGCTCAGTGGATGTGTTAGAGCAGGACGCATGTATGTCAGAGAGTTCGCCGCGGCGAGAGAGCGAGTAGGGCGACACTTCTTGATTTGTGGAATAGAGCGTGATACTATAGAGAATTTAATAATGATTCCTGTCCGCGTAGCCTCTACCATGCGCTTAGTCGCTTACGCTAAGTTTTTATTTTTTTTTATGGAAACTGACACGGTTGGCTACGTCACCTACAACGTCCGTGATGTCAGCCCATAACACCGAGTGAACTAGGTGCCATGTCAGTGCTTCCCTCTTTGATCGTGCCGGCTACACTGAACTGGTCGGAAAACACAAACTATTACTACACCTGCTGCTCCACGGTTCGGAACCGGTGTAAAATTGTAGGTCTTGCCCCTTACTAGGTGGTAGGCTGAATTTGTAGCCGACTGGGTTGTTACCACCTTACTGGATGTAAAATGGCCGCATAGCAGCCTCGGTTGTGTTCTCCTCTAGTCCAGTATAGCCAGCAATCCAGGGAATTATCCGGTATGGATGGCACCTACCTTCTCAGAGGTGATATTTGCTGGTCGAAGCATGTGCTTTGGCCCCTTCGACTCAGCCACACATATGGGATTACATAATAAAAAAGTGACGTATAATTCGTTTCCGGTCGAAACTCTACTTGGGACATTTAATTTAGTTTTTTTTTATAAGTAAATAAGTATTTTAATTTTTAGTTAATTTTTTACAAAGTTTAATGGCTATAAGCTCAAGTGCTGGTATGGGCTGGACACGTCAGCCAAAGAGACGACGACCGTTGGAGCAACCGTGTCCTACGTGTAAAACGGCTTGTGAGAAGACCACCCGCCAGGTGGACGACGACGGTCGGACGGTCACCTATTAAAATAACTTCCACTTCTAAGATCGAACGCTGTTCTGTCGGGGTTCTGTTTAAAATGATAGAAAAATCTTCACAATATTAGTAATTTAATGACATTCTCAGCATCTCTATCAACATAAAATACAGCAAAACTTAATTAAGTTAGATAATAATAAACACACCATACGATATACACACAGCAGTAATTAAAATGTTCAGAGTACAAGATATTCGATATCAAAACCGCCCATAGCCTCGTGCAGAATGGGATCCTCGCCAACCTCGTAAGACTAAACCAGTAGGTTTTCTCCAGCACTATAGGACGGAACAGAATGTGAGCATCAAGGACGTTTCAGACGAGCTCTGCTGTAGATGTAGGTTCCTCCTGCCGTACTCTTCATGATGAGGGTGGTCGGCGTGGCGCATTCGACTTCATCCTCCCGCATATCGCTGCCTGTGTCCGCACTCTAAATCAAAGCCTTCCGATTACACATCTTGGTGGTACCATAGGCTGCTGCGTAGGCTGCGTACGAAGTGATAAACGGGGTGCAGCTAGCCAGTTCAATGAGATATTGGAGCCGGTTGGTCAATTTCTTCAGCTCCCCAGCCGGCCTTAGAGAAGGCTTCGGCCACAGGTCCTGGACGCAATTCACTGTAGTCTGGTTCACAGTAGCAGAAACATAAAAAAACTCTCACTCTACCAAAATCCAATCCATTTTTTTCTTGTTATATTTTCCATCTCTGACAGCTGTCTGTCATTTTTTTCTTTTCTTCATATATTCATTTTTTAAATAATTTGAAAATTCTAAATCATATTTAGAAATAACGCTACAGTTCGCCGAGACCAGTCACAAGATCGCCGATAGCGCATAGCGTCAGCGAATCTCGCACACTCATAGTGCGCCCGTCCGCCGGGGGCACTCGCCCGCCCCCTATAGCCGCACGGGGTATATTAACCAGTTATTAGAAGATGGCCGGGCGAGTACATAGCTAGAAGAGAGATAGATGAACTTGTCGAGGGCGTGAAATAAAAGAGCGCGAAATGTGAGTATAAACCGATAAAATGGCGGTAGGTAACGAGGTAAAATATATTTTTTGGAACTATTGTTTACCTTTGTTTGCATTTCGTACACCAGCTACACCCGTGACGTCAACCAATGACACCTTGTTCTTATCGGACCTATCCCGTGACACTTTGTTCTTGTCAGAACTACCCCAATGCAGGCTTTCCACTCCGACCAACTGAACTGACCAATTGAAACGGATCAACTATTTTTCTTTCCCAACGATACAACTTTTTGGTTGGTCCGATATGACACCTTGTTCTTATCATAATTATCCCTTGACACCTTGTTCTAATCGGAACTACTTAAAGAGAGGAGGAGGGAGAAGAGAGAGAGGGAAAAGAGGTTTTACACTTTTGTGGATGCGTTACAGTCTGACTACTGAGTGTAGCCGGCACAACCGAAGGGAAGCACTCAAATGGGACCTAGTTCACCAAGGTGTTATTGTTTATTGTTTATTGTATAATTTCATCCACAGGTAGGTAACCTACGCTTGGACATGTCGAAAATTCCGCCAGTTCTAAATTCAATGCGAAGAAGAACTGACAAACAAACTTCGCAAGTCACAATGTTTTGTTAGTACCTTATAAGTATTATATTATAGCAACTTACAAATAATTAACCCATACTACCGCTCACAAGAGCATTAATATTTACAGCATAAACATGAATACTGAAGAATCTGACCACACTGCCTATTTAAATTACCTATATCTGGTGTATAGTGCCATCGTCAATTTTGATATTTCATATTATATCAAGTCAAATAAAACAATTAGTTTACGTTTATTACAAAGAAATGTAATAAGTCATATTAAAAATCAAATGATACAAAGTGTATCGAATTGTCAAAATTTGTTTGTGGGAAAAATAGTAGTCAGACTCTTAGATAAAATTACGGTCAGTTAATGCATCCTTAATACTGTGATAACTCTTTTCAATTAACATTATTTTAATCCGTCGTTTAAAATTATTGTCATCTAATTGTTTTATGTTAGGAGACAGTTTATTATAAAATCTAACACTATTACAAATAAAGCTTTTTGTAGTTTTAGCTAATCTATGTCTTATTAGTTGTACATTATTAGTTATGCGCTGACATTACGGATGTAGTAGATGAGGTAGCCAGCCAAAGGTTTCCATTTAAAAAAATATTTTTCCACTAACGAACTTTGACACTAAGCTTCTTCAGATTTTTGACGTGGCATATTGATATTACGTTTCTTTGTAACAAGCTTATAATAAATTGTTGTTGACTTGGTTTCGGTCTCTGTCACACTTCTTTGTTCGCGTAACTTCTGTCTGCCTGAATTTGAGTGCACGCACACCAAATTTTAATAACAAAGTATAGTGTTTACAGTGGAAATGCCGCGCCTGCGCGTTGATGTCGGTGGAGAGTGGCGATATTTGCTCAGGGTATTAATAAAACTCAGCTCGGTACACTGGCCTAATATGGCGGTAATCGCTGTTTGGACAGACACAGGCCTTCTGTGCGTTTCTTTTCTGCTTACTTATTCACATTCATGGCTTTCTTTTGTTGTTTTTTTATTGGATGGATTTAGTTTTTAGGATTCCGTACCGTATTGAACCCTAGATATACATTTTTTTTATGGAAACTGACACGGTTGGCTACATCACCTACAACATCCGTGATGTCAGCCCATAATAGCGGGTGAACTAGGTGCCATGTCAGTGCCTTCCTTCATTCATGTGGGCTACATGAACTGAACTGGGCGGAAAACACGAACTATTTACGTAGGTAGCCGTTTCGACTTATTACCTACTAGTCTATGCCGTCCGTAAGTAAGTTCATCCGAAATTGTTTGTATTAGACGTATTTGTAACAATGTAGATTGTAATAGCAAAGGCATTTTTAATCGTTTTTTACAACTTTTCACCCACTCCTTTCCATTGCACGCTACACTTATAGGTTTTCATCTCTTGTAAGCTACTCTCTGTTTCTTCTCTTGTAAGCTTTTTTTTTGTAGAAAGCGCGACATGTGGCGCCGAGCCACCCATGAGGTGTCCAACGACGCCCATAGACTTTTCTATTTCTTCTCTTGTAAGCATCAATAGTTTATTTTTTGACTAATTCTATTGATTCATGATGATCATAGAAACTTCTAAGTTCTACCTACTAGCGTTCATGCTAGCAATCCAAAATGTCTGCTTCATGACTGGCTACTAGGACCTATAATGCCCCCGCCACAAATGCAAAGACTCCTGAAACACAAAAAACCCACAATCGTCCGGGCGGGCGCGCCCCTCTGCACCGCAGAAAAAGACAGTTCACATCCACATCGCCGCAGCCGGCGGATAGATGGCGCTGCCTCCGCTTTTATTGAATTTCGCTCGCTGTTTGCGCGCCCCGCCTCTGTGTTTGTAAGTAACTTTAATGAAAGCCCAACTTGACTGGATTCGCGCTTCGCCTCCGGCTGTGTTTTTTACATGCGACCACGCTTTTCAAATTCATTACACCGGAGCGCGGGAGCGGCGGGGGCGGGGGGATGAGGGGAGCGAAACCGTTAGCGATGTACCTAATTGAGTTGTTCGAGGAGTTTCGGCTTTCTTTGGTGATTCGAGAGCGTGTGTTTAGAAGTTGCTATCTACTGAGGCACCACCTCGATAAGAATCGATGTAGGTATATTAGGTGGGTAGGTTGTACACCTATTTCTGTCATTGGCCAGCAAACAGTGAGGGCCAAGCAAGCCAAGGGCCAAATTAGGTTGGTTTTAGCGTTAATTCTATAGGAATTAAATACGTCCATTTTAGATAGGTAGGTAGGTATAATGCGCGGGGCGGATCTTGGCGTGTCGCCGCCGCAGCGGTTCGTCGGTGTTCTCCCTCGCACCCGCACCGTACTTGTATAGTTTATTCGCGTGGCGGGTCGCCCGCTGCGGCGACGACACGCCGAGATCCGTCCCGGGCACTATACTTACCTATGATAAAATGGGCTTAGGTGGGCCATTAGGTTGGCTGGCATTGGTTTCAATTAGGTTTCGTTAGCTTGTAGCCTGGGGGCTTAGCTATATATACACCTAAGAAAAATGTATACTTGTATTAAGTATGGCATTATGTTCCTTTTCTTTTTACCAGACTGCGAACGCAAATAAGGGTAATATAAGAGATACTTAAGTTTCTTCAATTTACTGCTAATAATAACGGTAACAACAAAACGAATATTTACACCATTCAAAACTACCTACTAGTTTGGTAAATTCGACTCGCGCCATCTAGCAGTGACTAGCAAGGACACTAGTTCGTTGAACTCATAATAGATGGTGCAGCAATATTTCCACTACTATACAACAGATGTCGCTAGTAGTTAGGAAACCCTCTAGTTCATTAGTTAGTTCCAAGACCTACAACGAGATGGCGCTTGAAATGGAAATATTACAGAATAAATTTATAATTTATTGACAATAGGTATACAATAAAAAATGCGGCCAAGTGCGTGTCGGGCCATGCGCAGTGTAGGGTTCCGTAGTTGCGGAACCCTATCAAAATAAATTATTTGATTATTTGTATAGTTTTGTAGGGGAAATAAATGAATGTTAATTTGAAAAAGTTCTTCAACAGTGAAATGGTGGCTGTCGTCCGTACATTTTATAAGTTGGTCGACTATTACTTGTCAACCTGTACAGCCTACTTAGCTGTGATAGTTTTCCTTTTAATTTCGGTATATACCTATACTACTGCTGTGAATTTTTTCACATATCTAATAACAACCGTTTAGCTGGCAGGGAGGGGGACACTGGTCTCCAACAAAAATTAGCACTTAAAAGCTTAATAATTCGCAAACGGATCCCTAAATCGAAAAATGCTTTTTCACAAACCCGCAATATTTTCAAAAGACCTATCCAACGACACCCCACACGATGGGGTAGACGTGAAAAAAAATTCATCCCTACTTTACGTATAGGGGAGGTACCCTAAAAAAAAAATTTCAAAATTTTTATTTTACCACTTTGTCGGCGTTATTAATATGTATACCCATACCACCTTACAACTTTCTAGTACTAAGGGTCTCTGAGTTAAGCCGCGGACAGATAGACGGACGGACAGACGGACGGACATGGCGAAACTGTAAGGGTTCCTTGTTGACTACGGAACCCTAAAAACGGAGCGATAGTCCCTTTTTACCTGACTAC
Organism: Nematopogon swammerdamellus; assembly: GCA_946902875.1. NCBI lineage: Eukaryota > Metazoa > Arthropoda > Insecta > Lepidoptera > Adelidae > Nematopogon > Nematopogon swammerdamellus. Next base: position 14,536,021 of record OX336359.1, read on the forward strand.
GGCGAAGCCAACAGGAGGGTAATGTGTTTATTATTCCAATGTTTGTGTTTCTATATAGTTTTGCACTATTTGAGTTTGTTACGTCATTAAATATATATAAATCCAATCGAATATAAAGAAATAATAGACAACACATTTCTTCTATTGTATTTATTTATTAAACATAAAATCTAGATCACAATTTATAAAATTCATTTTGCATGGAAATGTTAACAATAATTAATAGATAATACATTAATATCTACAGTTTGGCATACATGCAGGTATGCAGTATAGAGCGTTCCAACTAAATGTTCCCTTCGCCGTTATGTTGGCTCCACTGCCAGTGTCACTGTCAGTGCTTAAATTCGTGTTGCCAGATTGTGAAGATTATATTACCTAATAATGTAATCGGTATTTACCGTACAAAATATACGGTAAATACTGATAATTACGGGTAAATCTGTACACATAGCAACCCTCAACGCTGTTTTGACAGATAGACAGTGGAGCCAACATAACGGCGAAGGGAACTTTTAGTTGGAACGCTCTCTAGGTATACAGTAACTAGGTACACGTGAATAAGAATGAGCTAAGATAATAGTTTGAAACTACTTCAGTACAATAATAGCTATATAAAACATAATTGTTAGGACAGTATTAATTGTCCTGAATATCCCCACGGATTAACACCACCGCACCGTACATTAACACGTTATTAGTTCCGAAATAGAACGCCTAATAAGGACTGACGATGGATGCACTGAAATATAAACTAATGAAAAATGTTTGAATCGTTCAATTCAATGTAGCCAGACAAGAATGGTCGAGCTGGAAGCGAATAGTAGCTTCCGTATCGTCTTATCTGCTTAGTTATTCATTAACACTCGTGGCTTTCTTTGTTTTTTGACGGTTAGGCATTAATACATGCAATTAATACACACTGATATGGCATCTAGTTTCGACAGGAATAATTATTTCTTTTATGGAATCTAAAAACGGAGTGCGGGAAGACCGCCCGCCAGGTGGGACGACGACATCAAGTACGTAGGCGGAAAACAGCGGCTCCGGAAAATTAGAGAGGCGTATGTCCAGCAGTGGATGTGTCCACATGTTCGACCAATACAGTGATTTTTTTTTTATGTTGTTGTCTTGTTTTTTTTTATGGAAACTAACACGGTTGCCTACATCACCTACAACATCCGCGATGTCAGCCCGTAACACTGGGTGAACTAGGTGCCATGTCAGTGCTTCCCTTCATTTCATGTCGGCTACACTGAACTGGACGGAAAACACGAACTATTTACATAGCTGTTTCGATCGACGTTTCGCTCAGTGCGTTGGTACCAACCCGGCCGGGATAAACCCTACCACCTAGTAAGGTAAAAAGGGAAGGTAGGTACCTACAGTTTTGGTAGCGTGACACCATATAAGACGCTAAAACAACAGCATTATGGAAATAATTTCTAAAATAAAAGTTTGAATTTGTTTTTATCCCTAAGAAGCCTTCCATTTCAGACCTACACAGTCAGTGGCAACATTCAATATACATTAACATCTATCTACAACTTAACACATTGACTAGATAATAATAATTATTAAATTCGGTAAACTTAAATAAAGCAGACAAGATATTGCAACAAGATATTGCAGGCACCGCGATCTAGCTGCACAGATAACATTACCTCTGTACACGATCTTGAGTCACATCATAATTTGTTCACAAACAACTGGAAACATTTCTATACTTGTCACTCTGAGTACAATAATTTTTTGTGATTTTACATCACTCACATGTGAAAGACACATTTACACATTCCAAATGCATATATAAGGTGCTTCGTTAGTCATGTCAAAAATTTCGGGAGGGTTACATATACACACTCAAATAAACACTTTACGTAAAAAAAAAACAAATATTTATAGGAGCCTTTTTCTCTCCTAACAAAAAAATAAAATGAAATAAGTAGCTGTAAAAACCAATCATAGTGATCTTGTCACTTACTTACAAATAAACAGCTGTTCTGCGTTTGAACATAGTACGGTCATTGGCCCCGTACAATGCAAGTTACCTACTGTTACACACAGGTTAATGTTTAGGTAGCAAACATGTTTTGTTAAATTTCTCGTAAAGTAATGCTAAAAACATTGAATTTTGTTTGCGTAACGTGTTTATTTGATTGTGTATGTAACCCTCCCGAAATGTTTGACATGAATAACGAAGCACCTTATATAGGTGCAAACATTAAATCTCTAAGGTCCGCATCTGTGCAGGCACATAGAGCATTAGGTACTCACATCACTTCTTATTATCAACTCAGTAAAGTCAGGGAGAAAGTCACTCAGTATTCTTCAATATTGGGAGCAGCAAAGGATTGGGAATTGTTGATGGACACACAAGAGAAGCATTACCAAATGCCTTCGGAAATCTGTACCACAGCATTAAGACCGGATATACTCATATTCTCAAAAGCGACAAAGCATGTAGTACTTGTTGAACTTACAGTACCATGGGAAAGTAACATACCGAAGGACCACAATATCAAACTTAACAAGTACTGCAACTTAGTAGACCGGATTGTGAGAAACGGATTCAAGACTGATCTCATCGCTGTGGAAGACGGAGCAAGAGGACTACCAGCGAAGTCGCTCTACAGTCTCTTCAAGAATCTAGGGCTGCCAAGATCGACGCTAAGCTCATATATGGAGAGAGCTTCGAAAACGTCACTGGAAGCATCCTACAGAATATGGATAGGTAGAGAGAGGGAGGTCGAGAGCGGGACTGGTGGTTTCCCCGCGTCCTAGTCAACGCAGACTAGCTGACGACGGCTTGATGCGAGCCGAAACGTGAAGCATGCGCGGGAAATTTAGAGTGGCCACTCGCTAGTCCCGGCCTCGATTAATACCCTCCTCTACTGCCGATGGGCCCGGATATGTTCGGTGAAGCCATCGTAAGCTTAGATCCACACCTTCCTTCTAGTCATCTTACTCGGGCGAGCGTACTCAAATCTTATTCATAGACAAATGTTGTCAATACGTCTCCTTGCTGCCTGCGTTAAATTTATTTCTCAAATATAAAGACGAGGTGCCGTGCTAAAGGGCGACAGGTTAGCCGTGCTGGCCATATCTCCGAACCTACTCCGTGCTATGTTGTGAGCCCGACGGGGTTCGCGAAAATGTTTTATCTCACTAATCCTGTTTTCATATATTTCATCAATTGAATTTTATCTGTTGTATCTGCTTGCATAAATACGCCCCTCTGTAGGCGGACACAGACTGGACTTTCCGTGTCGGCTGGCGCTCCGTGTCAGCCCGGTAACACGGTCGCATAGAGCGCGGTCCACCGGGCTCGAATCCAACCGGCTTTGTCCGTGTCGTATTTCGTGTTGAATATCGACACGGTTACCACCTCTGCTCCGCACAGATGCGCTCACTTATTTATTGTAGAGCATTTTGACAATCATTCTCTCTATATGCCCGCATATTATAACTCTATGGCTGCAGTGTAATTCCACTTGATGCACTCTAAAACTAACCAACCTGTCTCCCTCCTCCCTCGGACATAGACAATATTCACAACAGTAGCTATTATTAACTAGGGGAACACATGTACTTCCATCTACACGCACTAAACGCAACCATCCATTAGTGATAACAATAATTATTGTACATTATATATAACAAAACTGTCCAGTAAATGACAAAATCCTGTCAAGTAAAATATTGTCAACCTCGCCACCGCTCTAAAAGACTGCCAGGATGGCCGCGACGTGAGCCACCATACCAACCAACCTTACAGATCGTTCACAGTTATTTTACCTCTGACACGTATCATTGTATCTTCCGCTAGGTTGGCACCACTTGCTGTCACTAGTACTACGGTCCTAAAAAGGGCCAACTTGATGGCTAGAGGTAAAATAACTGTGAACGGTCTATACCCGGTGTTCGGCTACTGCAGCCGAATCGCTCAAACTTCATAACGCTCAGATCGTCAAGACAGCCGCGGCGAATGGTCTCACATTGTCTGTTCTATGCGGCGAAATCGACTGAATCATAGACAAATGTGCCGATAGGAACGCACCGTGGATCTTCCCATCATCCGGAAGTGTCATCTAGAGCAGTGCTACTCAAATGGTGGTCCCGCTACTTGACAGGTCCGTGACGACGGAAGGTCAAAGGTAAAGTTCTTTTTTTTTTCATTTCATTGATTTTCATTCGGAGAAAGAGTCCATAAAAACATTCTTGTCCTCGTCAATCATTAATTAATACCTAGTTTGAAATTATTTCATACTTGAATACCAAAGTTATTCATAACATCAAGAAAAGATCGAATTGAGATGAGATGTGTTTAAAACTCTAAACACTTAAACATCTCTTCTTTAAATATCCCACAAGTCCCCAAAGAGATCCCTACGTAACAAAAAAAAATCCCCATCCGTGACACAAAACACTTTGAGTAGCACTGATCTAGACAGCTCTGAACCTGACATTTTGCATAGGTATGTAAAGTATGTTTGTAAGCTACGCAAAAAGAAGCACATTTGAAGGTAAGCTCCATTAAACAAACGTAGTGTGCAAAGTGACATCTCTCTCTTGCGCCACACTTAACAGACACCTCTATGGCAGACATAAGGGCGAAGGAGCTGGGAGGCCCTACTACACTTCGAGAGGCGTGCCAAGACCCAAGGAGAGTGTGCCGCCTCCTGGAAGAACTCGGCTGGTCGGAGTAAGGCCGTAGGACGCGCAAAAGGCCTGCACTGGAGCGGGCTTAGGCGCGGAGAACGAGTCCGACAACAACAACTCTCTTTTGCGCCGTCTGGCTTGCGGCGCAAGAGAGAGATGCAACACATAAATAGCAAGTGTAAAGCCGGAATTACACCAGAGCAACATAGTGCGACAGCGTGGCATGAGGCGTGCCGCATGCCACGCTGTCGCAAGATGTTGCACGATTTGTGCGGCATCGTGCGACATATGCACCGTTTCGCACGATGCCGCAAGCCTCCGCACGCGTTTCCGACTTGCTTGGATTCGTTTTGCAGGTCGCATGCGGCAAAAACATTTTGAGGTTATAAAATGGACTGGACAAACCAAAAATACACGGTGTTGCAACCCCAACCGTAAAACCCGAAAGGGGGTGATTCTGTACGTGAAATAGAACAACTTTTGTTCTACGACTTTTTTATTTGAAGAAAAAAAAATTTTTTTCTCCATACATTTTGAAAATAGGTATAGGAATTTGAATGGAAAAAATCCTTTTTTTTTATTTCAAAAATTTTTTTTTCTTCACAGATGTTTAGTTTCACATATAGAATAACCCCCATGTCAGTTAAAAATATTACGGGGGCAACTGCAACACCGTGTATATCGATTTCATTGAAGATTATAGATTAGCGGAGGTGCAGTTATTCGAACAGGCATCAAACAAAGAAATCGAGTCGCGTATGCAAAATGTCGTTGCTATGGTTTAAATGAAAATTCCGCATGCCACAAAAGCCGCAAAGCGTCTTGTAGCATACCACACTTGTCGCAGGTGACAAAATGTAGCATGCTACAATGTCGCACTATGTTGCCCTGGTATTATTCCGGCTTAAATGCGTGTCCGGCTACACTAGACTAGGTCGGGCGCTCAGCTGGGCCCGCTCGCGCCGTCAGTTCGCCTGCCGCACGCCCATGATGTGGCTGCGGTGCTCGATGTAGTCGCCGATGCGTTGGCTTATGCTCCGCTTGCGCGTCAGCATTTGTGCCGCCTGCCAACAAAACATTTCATCATTGTACACTGTGTTGCAACCCCATCCGTAAAACCCGAAAGGGGGTGATTCTGTATCGGAAATAGAACAACTATTGTTCTACGACTTTTTAATTTGAAGAAAAAAAAATTTTTTTTCTCCATACATTTTGAGATTAGGTATTTAAAATTTGTATGGAAAGAATTTTTTTTTTTTCAAAAAAAACTTTTTCGCCACAAAAGTTGTTTAGTTTCACATATAGAATAACCCCCTTAATATCAGTTAAAAATATTACGGGGGCAACTGCAACACCGTGTATATCCCCCCACTCCTACAATCCACGGATCTTCAAATCGCAGGTTAATAGTATACTTGATTGGTTCGGTGGTTAGGAAAGGAATACTCGGTTAGTTCGATGGTTAAGAAAGGCACACTCGGTTGGTTCGATGGTTAGGAAAGGAACACTCGGTTGGTTCGGTGGTTAGGAAAGGAATACTCGATTGGTTCGGTGGTTAGGAAAAGAATACACGGTTTATTCGGTGGTTAGGAAAAGAATATTTGGTTGATTCATTGGTTAGGAAAGGAATACTCGGTTGGTTCAGTGGTTAGGAAAGGAATGCTCGGTTGGTTCGGTGGTTAGGAAAGGAATACTCGGTTTATTCGGTGGTTAGGAAAGGAATACTCTGACTAAAGGAAGATTAGCTGACGAGGGCTTGATGCGAGCCGAAACGTGAAGCATGCGCGGGAAATTTAGAGTGGCCACTCGCTAGTCCCGACCTCGACTAACACCCTCCTCTACTGCCGATGGGCCCGGATATGTTCGGTGAAGCCATCGCAAGCTTACTTCCACACCTTCCTTGGTTCAGTGGTTAGGAAAGGAACACTCGGTTGGTTCGGTGGTTGGGCAAGGAATACTCGGTTGGTTCGGTGGTTAGGAAAGGAATGCTCGGTTGGTTCGGTGATACGTACCAGCATGAGCTTGTGGTTGTTGCGCCGCATGTAGGCGTGCGTGTCCACGAGCAGACCGTTGAGCTTCTCCGGGTTGATCTCGTCCATGGCGCACTCGCCGTTGAGCGGCGGGTTCAGCCGGAAGTAGCCGCCGGCCGGCAGTAGGTCGTTCAGCACCAGGTGCACGCCTGCTCTCACGCAACATCCCTTACATTATCATCATGTGGCGGGTGGCCGAGTGGTTTGAGCATCGGCTTCTCATGCGAGAGGTCTGAGGTTCGAATCCGGTCGGCGTGTACCAATGAGTTTTTTCTGACGAAAAAATTTACGTGCATACCTACACCTGCTGCTTCACCGTTCGGAACCGATGTAAAACTGTAGGTCCCTTCCATTGCCCCTTACTAGATGTTAGGCTCAAATTGTAGCCGACTGGGTTGGTACCACCGTACTGGATGTAAGATGGCCGCATAGCAGCCTCGGCTGTGTTCTCCTCTAGTCCAGTATAGCCAGCAATCCAGGGAAGTCTCCGGTATGGCACCTACCTTCTCGGAGGTGATATTGGCTGGTCGGAGAATGCGCTTTGGCCCCTCCGAATCAGCCACCCATACCGGATTACATAAAAAAAATTGTCCCAGAACATTGAAAGTTATATTCTTCATTTCGCTGAGAGGAAACAGGTGAGTGTGGAAAGTTCACCCTGGACAACAGCATTTTAAGTACATGTTGGGAAGGCTAGAGAAAAATTTTAGAAGCATATGTCGAACAGTGGATACCAACGATCGAGCGGTTAAGAAAGTAGTCCTAAAATGGATATGGGTTCGTTTTCAAGTATTATTATAATACTAGCTGTTGCCCGCGGCTTCGCTCGCGTGAAATTCGTATTTCAAAGAAGAATCTAAGTAACTAAGGGCGAGGCCGAAGGCCGAGCTGCGTTCAGGTAAACGATAAATCTTCTCAAATAAAGTAAGCAACTAACGGCGAGGCCGAAGGCCCAGCTGCATCCTGGAAGACAATAATCCTTTACGAAGAAAGTAAGTAACTAAGGGCGAGGCCGAAGGCCGAGCTGCGTTCAGGAAGACGATAAACCTTCTCGAAGAAAGTAAGTAACTAAGGGCGAGGCCGAAGGCCGAGCTGCGTTCAGGTAAACCAAAAACCCTCTTCTGCCTTCGGGCTTCGCCCTAAATGACTTCCTTTCTTCGATAGCATATAATATCGTTTACTCCAAATAAAAATATAAAAAAGTAATATTAATAACAAAATAATTAAATCCTACCTAACAAACATTAGAATAACTATAATATTAAATAGTTGTAATTTTTTTGCTTCACTATTCGGGAACGCGTCCAGCGACTGGCGCCGACATTGAGTAACTGAGAGCGAATGAAGGCATACTGCCGATTTATGCCTTCATTTAACAGTTCCGTTTTTCGAGCGGAGATTGTGGATCAACCTACATAGATACACATCAGAATCCTCGTCAGCTCAGTGATATACATCAGAATCCTCATCATTACTCATCAGTCATCATAGATACACATCAGAATCCTCGTCAGCTCAGTGATATACATAAGTATCCTCATCATTACTCATCAGTCATCATAGATACACATCAGAATCCTCGTCAGCTGAGTGATATACATCAGAATACTCATCATTACTCATCAGTCATCATAGGTACACATCAGAAACCTCGTCAGCTCAGTGATATACATCAGAATCCTCATCATTACTCATCAGTCATCATAGATACACATCAGAATCCTCGTCAGCTCAGTGATATACATCAGAATCCTCATCATTACTCATCAGTCATCATAGATACACATCAGAATCCTCGACAGCTCATTTTTATACATCAGAATCCTCATCATTACTCATCAGTCATCATAGATACACATCAGAATCCTCGTCAGCTCAGTGATATACATCAGAATCCTCATCATTACTCATCAGTCATCATAGATACACATCAGAATCCTCGTCAGCTCAGTGATATACATCAGAATCCTCATCATTACTCATCAGTCATCATAGATACACATCAGAATCCTCATCAGCTCAGTGATATACATCAGAATCCTCATCATTACTCATCAGTCATCATAGATACACATCAGAATCCTCATCATTACTCATCAGTCATCATAGATACACATCAGAATCCTCGTCAGCTCAGTGGTTATATACCGCGCTCCACCCCAAAGTTATAACTGCCCCAAAAAAAAAGGCTAAAAGTCCTACTGACCCTCAGTGTCGGTAGCCGAGTCGAGTATCTTGTTGAACTTGTCCTTCCAGCTGGTGCCGGGCGCCTCCTTCGCGCCGATGCCCTTCGTCAGCAGCTGATAGTCGAGGTGCTTGTTGAGTGCCTTCCCCGTGCCCAGAGACACGAGGCAGCCGCTCGACAGCGCCCTCGGCCCGTACAGCAGCCTCGCCTCGTGGAGCGCTATCCCGGACGGGTTGTTCACCATTATACCGCCGTCCTGTAGAGTCAACACATTTGTGCCGTCATTACAGATCTCTTCTGCTTTGGATAGTCTGAGACCTTTCTTCAGTTTAGTTGGATAGTTTGAGATATTACTTTAGGTGGCTTGGACTCTTGAATCAAGGTCCGAGGCTCGATTCCAGCCGACATGCACCAATAATTTACGTGCATACCTATACCTGCTGCTTCGCCGCTTGGAATCGGTGTAAAACTGTATGGCCGCATAGCAGCCTCGGCAGTGTTCTCCTCTAGTCCAGTATAGTCAGCAATTCAAAGGAAAGTCTCCGGGTATGACACATACCTTGTCAGAGGTGATATTGGCTGGTCGGAGCTTGTGATTTGGCCCCTCTGACTCACCCACCCATACCGGCTTACATAATAAACTTGACAACCAAAGAAGAGAGAGATTCCCTCCTCAATTTTAAGTTGCGGATGTCTGCAGTAATTTGTTTTTTATGGAAACTGACACGGTTGGCCACATCACCTACAACATCCGTGTTGTCAGTCCATAACACCGGGTTTACTAGGTGCCATGTCAGTGCTTCCCTTCATTTCATGTCGGCTACACTGAACTGGACGGAAAACTCGGAACACTGAGCGCACGCGGAACGGCATCTCGTACGAGCGGAACAGGAACACGCACGCACCTGGTGCAAGAGTCCCCGGTGGCGGAACTCGTGGAAGTATGTGGGCGCGGCGGCGGAGGCGCGCACCGCCTCCCACACGAGCGCGCGCGTCGTGCCGGGGAACACCGAGCGCACTCGGAACGGCATCTCGTACGAGCGGAACAGGAACACGCACGCACCTGGTGCAAGAGTCCCCGGTGTCGGAACTCGTGGAAGTATGTGGGCGCGGCGGCGGAGGCGCGCACCGCCTCCCACACGAGCGCGCGCGTCGTGCCGGGGAACACCGAGCGCACGCGGAACGGCATCTCGTACGAGCGGAACAGGAACACACACGCACCTGGTGCAAGAGTCCCCGATGGCGGAACTCGTGGAAGTATGTGGGCGCGGCGGCGGAGGCGCGCACCGCCTCCGACACGAGCGCGCGCGTCGTGCCGGGGAACACCGAGCGCACGCGGAACGGCATCTCGTACGAGCGGAACAGGAACACACACGCACCTGGTGCAAGAGTCCCCGGTGGCGGAACTCGTGCAAGTATGTGGGCGCGGCGGCGGAGGCGCGCACCGCCTCCCACACGAGCGCGCGCGTCGTGCCGGGGAACACCGAGCGCACGCGGAACGGCATCTCGTACGAGCGGAACAGGAACACACACGCACCTGGTGCAAGAGTCCCCGGTGGCGGAACTCGTGGAAGTATGTGGGCGCGGCGGCGGAGGCGCGCACCGCCTCCCACACGAGCGCCCGCGTCGTCCCGGGGAACACCGAGCGCACGCGGAACGGCATCTCGTACGAGCGGAACAGGAACGGGCTGAGCCGCGAGCCGGAGTTCACCACGCACGACACCAGCGCCATCTGCCAACAACAATATTATAATTATTATTTGTTAATGAACTATAGTCTGTTCCAAATAAGCCTGGATAAAAAGTCATTGACCTTTGAGTTGCACAAACGTGAAACACTAAGCACCGTCTCTTTCTTGTGCCACGCACGACACCGGCGCAGGAGAGAGAGACGGCGCTTAGCGTTTCACGTTTGTGCAAGGGAGCTAGCACTCAAAGGTCAATGACTTTTTATCCAGGCTTATTTGGAACAGACTTTAGCAGCTTAATATGCTGACGTATTCAAGTTCTATGATCCGGAGGTTTCTCTCTTTGGGACCCGACCAACTGGGCTCGCCCCGCCGCCGGTGGTGGAAACTCCGTTTGTTTTTATTATTATTATTATTGTTTAGATACACTAGCAGCTTAAAGCTGATGCGTGTACATCGAAGTTGGTAAATATGGTGGTGTACTTGATTGTTTTTTTGTTTTTTGTTTTTTTATTTATTTTTATTTTTTTGTTTTTTTTTTTTTTTTATTTCCTTCTTCTAAAGTTTGTGGTTTTTTATATGCATGTCCAGTCTGTTTTTGAAGCTGTTCACTGAAGTAGCACTAATCACTTCCTCTGGGAGTCTATTCCACGAGTCAACTACCCGGTTGGCAATAAAGTGTTTTCTTGGGTTTGATTTGCTTGAGGTTCGGTTTAGTTTTAATGAGTGTCCACGTAAGTGATTGTTCGTATTCATTGTGTACATTAGTTTGAGATCTGCCACATCATACCGTTCTGATAAAATTTTGTAAGTTTCGATGAGATCACCTCTGTGCCTTCGTTCTTCCAGTGTGGTAAGGCCCAACGCCTCTAGGCGGTTCTCGTATGACACGTTTCTTATAGAGGCCACCATCTTTGTTGCCCGCTTCTGTACTCTCTCTAGTAGGAAAATATCTTTTTGAAAGTAGGGGCTCCAGATTTGGTAGCCGTATTCGAGCAGTGGGCGTACATAAGTTTTATACAACTTGAGGAATAAATGAATAGTGATGTAGGAGAAAGCTTTCCTTATCATGTAGAGGAGAGAGTTTGCCCTTTTCACGATTTCGATTATGTGCGTTTCCCATTTGAGGTTGTTAGTTAAGATAATACCGAGATCCTTTTGTGAGTTCACTGGAGTCACTGGTGTTCCGTCTATGGTGTAATGTAGGTGAGGATTTCTAGGACCCACGTGCAATACGGAGCACTTCCCGGCGTTGAGTGATAAGAGCCAGTCTTTTGTCCATTGGACAATGTGATTGAGGTTATCTTGAATTTTTTGGTGAGTGATCGTGGGGTTGGCAAAGAATTTTGTATCATCCGCGAAGAGCATGAAATCAAGGTTGATGATCGCTTTCAAGTCGGTGAGGAAGATCCCGAATGCTGCAGGCCCAAGGACTGATCCTTGAGGAACTCCGCTTAGGACGGGATGGGGTTCCGAGAGCTCATCGCCAACGCGCACACGAAATTGTCTATTTGTCAAGAAATCTTCGATCCACAACAACAGTTTGCCACGAAAGCCGAAATGCTCTAATTTTTTAACTAGCCGTTTTATTGGTACTCGATCAAATGCTTTCTCATAGTCTAGATATATTATGTCTACAGGATGCCGTTCATTCCATTCTGTCGTCCACTTATTTAAGCATGAGAGGAGGTTGGTTACAGTCGAACGTCTTTGTACGAAACCGTGTTGTTCTTCAATGATGATGTGCTCTTGGTCTAGGAAGCTCCTTATTTTATCTGTGATTATTTTTTCCATTGCTTTACAGATGATGCTTGTTAAACTGATTGGGCGATAGTTAGCTGCGGTGAGCTTGTCGCCTTTTTTGTAGATTGGTGTAACTACGGCTTCTTTCCAATCTTTTGGCAGTTTTCCACTTTCAAGGGACAAATTCATAATAACTGCTAGCTGTTCGCAGAGGTCTGTAGAGCATTCTTTTAAAAAGATGGCTGGAATATTGTCAGGCCCCATAGAAGTTGTATCTTTGAAGGAATGTAGCACTTTTGAAACTGCTTCTGGGCTAAATTCAACATGCTCTATGGAGTTTGCTATTCTCTGCACAGATATATGTGGTAGGGGGCCGTCATTCTCCCGCACATATGACTTTTCGAATTGTTTCGCAAACACGTTTGCTACAGCATGATGATCGGTTACTATGTCGCTTGAGTCATCTGGTCGTAGAGCTGGTGGTGTGCATACTTTCGATGATAATTGTTTGCGAATGTATCCGTAAAATGCCTTCGGTCCTGTATCGACGACGTTTGCCTCAAAGGTTTGTCTAAAGTGACGTATGGTTGCTACTATTTTATTATTTACATTGCGGTAAGCTGAATAGTTTTCATTTGTTTTGTTTCGCTGGTATATTTTCCAGAGACGTTTTTTCTCTTTTGTCATGTCAACAATGTGGTGGTTTACCCATGGTTTATTGTTTACTTTACTAGTTGGTTTCGAGAAGGGTACATGGCAGTCTAGGGATTTTTTTGTGATAGTTTTGAACTCATTCCAAGCGTCGTGAATATCTGTGTGTTCAGTATTAGTTAATTTTTCTGCTTTTAGCATATCACTCACATTTTTGTAGTTGGCTTTAAAGTAGTTGCGGCGTGGCTTTATGGTGTGACTGTGATTTTCCTCTTGAATGAATTGCATTGTTGTTATCAGCACAAGGTGGTCGCTCTTGCCTATGTTTGGATGGTGTTCGATTTTGGTACACAAGTCTTGATCGTTGCAAAGTATTAGGTCTATGAGAGACTCTTGGTTGTTGCGTTTGCGTGTAATTTCTTTTACTAGTTGGTGAAGACTGCTGCTTGTGTACATTTCTATGAATGCGCTGTGAAGTGTGTTGTACCCGTCAATGTTTTCGAGTGGCCAATGGATGTCAGGTAAATTAAAATCACCCATAATGAGAGTGGTTCCACATTCAGCCGCGTCATGCATAGCTTGAAAAAGATGTTTGTCTGAATCTTCCAGTGTGTAGTGTGTCGGCCGGTACACCCCGGCCAGCAACAGTTCGAATTTCCCAAACTTAATATCAAGCCAGAGTGCTTCTACAGAGTCCTTGTGGTAGGTTAAGTTCTGTCTGGCTAGTATAGGTACATCATTGTGCGAGTTAGCTACATATATGGCTACTCCACCCCATTTTTTTCCTCCACTTCTGTCTTTTCGAAATAATGTATAGCCGGTTATGCCAATTAAGCTGTCTTTAATCATTGATGTAAGGTGAGTTTCCGTTATTATGATAAAATCAGGTTTGAGTTTATTTATTTCCATTAAGAATTGGTCAAACTTAGCCGTTAGTGATGCCAGGTTGGTATAGAAAAAGGAAAATTGGATTATGTCTGAAGACAGCATTACTTTTTTGCTATCTTGACAATCTTTGGACAATTGTTGACATATTTGATTGTTATGTCAGCCTCACCCTTTCCGTTTCTTTCCACCAACTCTTCTCGCAGCTTTTTTAGATGATCTCTCTGGCACAGAGTTAAGTCTGATTTTACTGAGGCCGTTGCCGGCAGCTTGCTCTTATTCTTTAGAATATGAATGGCCTTCTGCTTACCAGACATGATGAGCTTGAGTGGACGAGAGGCGGATTGACCTGGCTGTGGCTTGCCGAGACGGACGACGGCAACAGGACGCTCACAGTCGGGAACTGCGGCTAACACTCGAGCTACGCCGTCACTGTCCTCCTTCTTCCGTTGTTCCACGCTCGAGGATGTCGACTCCGGGACACCAAAAAGGATGACATTTTTGGCCCGACTCTTCCGTTCCTGCCACTCTGCTATAGTGCGTTCCATATCCGTGTGTTCTTGACTTCTTTTCAGCAAACGAATTTCCTCCTTTAGTTCGACTATTACGTTGATGAGCGTCGGTAACTGCTTTAAGTTGTCGCGACATTCCGGGCACATAAAGATGAGCACCCTGTTGGTTTTCAGGTCAAGCACACGACATTCTGTCGCCGACAATCCTGCGCACTCCGAACATAGAATGATTTTGCAAGAATCACACTTCACTCCGGGTTTTTTGTCGTTAATTAACTTTTTACACTTGTTACACTTTTGAGAGTTGGGGGATTGATTCATTTTGAGCTTTTGATTTTATTTTTAGTTAAATTTAGTTGGTTCCAGCGATTTGTTGCAAATTTTTTCACATAAAATTCAATGTTTACATAAAAATGTGGGTAGTTTTTTTTTTATTTATTTATTGTCTGGAATTGAGTATGAATTCCTGGGTTTCCTGAGGAGATAACACTTCCACAGCTACTCTGTACTTCAAACTACACTTTAAGAATAGTTTTAGTTATTAGTTATAGGTTTGGTATGTTTTGAAGAAAATTTTAGCCACAGTTGAAAATATTTGTACACCACCAACAAAATTACCCACAGACTCTTTTATATTAATTTTACATTTAAAATTAAATAAAAAAAATTATATAAAAAGAAATGTGTGAATAAATGGATAAAAAAATTATAATAGTCTTGTTATACAAAGGTCAAGGCTAGTGGGAGTGCCTCACCTTAGGAGTGTTGTGCCTGTTGCACTGCGTGAGCGTTAGATCCTCGAGGTTTTCCTTCAGCAGAGCCTCCCACGCCTCCGTGTCGTAGTAGGAGTGTGTCCACACCAACCGCGACGTGCCTGCAACGTTCCCAAAATAAACCACAATGTTAAACCTCACGAAATCTGCCTTTTCTATAGACAAGAATTAACACAAAATTTGGGATGATTTTTTCTGACATGGTTGGTTCACACCACCTGCTACCAGCGGCGGTTCCCCAGGTGAAGCAAGTGAGGCGCCGCCTCACTTAATTATCTTGAAGGTAAAGAAAAAAAAAATCAACATGGATGTTTATTTATTGCTAGACTTTGGGCATGTCCTGTCCTCGAAATGAAAACTGCAATACAACATTAATAAAATGCTATTATGTAGGTGGTGCCTCACTAAAATTCATTGGCCAGAGCCGCCACTGCCTGCTACACCAATTATGTCGGACTAGGTGCCATGCCAATGCTTCCCATTCTATTCTGATAAGATTCTCTAAAGTGATTTTTATTTCGCCATAAATAATACATAGATAGATAGAGAAATGATTTATTGATCCTAAAAACATTTCACAGGAACAAACAATTTAGTAATTTACATAAGGGGCAAAGGCGTACTTAGCCCTTACAGGGATTTCTTCCAGTCAACCTTTTTCAATACACAATGTTATTAATATTTAATTGATAAAAATGCACACTTAATATTAAATGTTGTCCCTTTTAGCAATGCCATTCAATGCAAGTTCTGGTACAAGTGTAGGCAAGTGAGCGGTGAGTGGTGAGCGTTGAGGGATATAGGCGGCATCATTGATTTTATAGGGGGAGTCAGATGTACCGTCAGCGATGTTTTAAAGGTAACATGAAATTAGTCTTCAATTATGTCCTAAGATGGCGCCAGGAGTATCGAATTTGAATTAAATAATTATTATATTTTTAAATCTGCTAATTATAGAACGATGCTAAGTGGGAACAGCATAGTTAAATTTAAAGATTATTTTATATTAAGTAGAAATTTCAAAATAGTGTATTTTAAGGTTTTCATAATTTTTCCAATAAATATTTTCATGTTTTGTCAGTCAGCGAGCTTGGCGGATAAAATGTATAATTTCGTCGCTTCTGCATCATAGATGTCAGACCAAAGTTAAGTTGTCCTATTTGTCTATAGATGGCATGCCTATTTCTTATTATATTTTTAGTTGCCAAATACCCACCAACCAAACCTGCGTGCAATTCAAATACGTGCGTGCGGTTAGGATAAAGTGGAGATACCTTCTTTCAAATTATATTTTTTTACGTCACCACCTTTGAAAACGGAAACAAGTACGATGGATTCCCAAAATAATTATTTTATAATAATATATTTTTATTGTTTTAATATATTAGATGGAAATTTGAAAAGCTAGAATAAATTCAACAAAATACCAGAACCCCTAAACATTATTTTTATTTATAGATTTCTTTTTGTGTTTTCTTTGTTTTTGACGTGAATTTGATGAAACGTCTTTAGCCTGCTGCCGAATGTATTTTACAAAAAGTTGCGTCACAAAAATGATTTGGTTTCATCACTATCACTTGAGGCACTGCCATAGGCCCCGCTTAGTGTCCCTTATGAAACCAAATCACGAAAATTATGTACTTTTGGCGACTTAGATCTCAAAAACTATAACAGTTACAGGAAGGTGAGGCATATCGTCTTAAAGGTAGTTCTTCCGACTTGCTAAGACGACATACCCGAGAGTCGCATATCAAGCCCTTCTATATATGGCACTTTGAAAAAAGGCTTCGAAAATCAATAAATGCTTATAACTCCTGAACTACTGCTCAGATCGACTTGCAATTTGTTTCTTTTCGTAGAAAAAAATTGCTCTTTTTGAAATAGTTGTTTTTTTTTCAAAATCGGTTCAGCAGTTTCAGAATAAAAAAGGAAAAAGTGTTTGAAAGAGGGCATATCTCGGAAACTACTGATCCACAACTACTCATCCGCTGGAGGAAATGATAGGCCTCGATAGGATTTATTTTTTCGAAAACTACTGCTCCCAAACTACTCGTGTGGTGGGACAAGCAAGGATAGGTATCGATGAGATCTTCATCAAATTCACGAATCTGCGGCCGTGTCTCCGACACAGCCCACTCGCTTTTTTTTATTGAAAGCGCGACATGTGACCCCGAGCCACCCATAAGGTGTCTAACGACGCCGATGGACATTCGGTCGTATGTAGGGGTTGCGAATGCCATGCCGGCCCGACAGGTGCCTTTTCACGCCCCTCTTTAAGGGCCCGAGACTGTACTTGGGGGGAAATATATAGGCAGGAGAGCCTGCGTGTAGGGATGAAATCATTTTTAACAAATTGCTGTTTTCAAACCATTTCCCTTTTAAAAGCTGATATTTGGCAGAGCCATCCCACAGGTGCAAGCAGTACTCCAAGCAAGACCTGATCTGCGATTTGTGCAAAAGGACTTTACGTCCATAAAAAAAAAACGTGCACAAGAAAACTTGATTCTTTCTTGGTTGTTGTTTGTTTGCTTCTTACAGATTTTGAATGTAATATTTACTTGCTTTTATGACAAAGTGGTTCAAAAAAGTTAACTTTAAAGGGAGGAATACGAAAATATGAAAAACTGGTCTCGTTGAAATAGTTAGTGAGAAATTATTATTTAGGTTGACCGCAAAATTAAGTTTGTTTGTAATATATTTATGTATCACAAAATTAATCTTGAGATGAACTTAATTTACATTGTGTGTGTGGCTTTGAAGTGGGATACCTAGCGCTCTCGCTTGCGCACACAGGTTTAGATGGAACGTTACACTTCTTCGTGCGTGCAGCCGGTGTTCATCAATTTATAAGACGTGACATCATCACGTCAAAAAAAGCCACCTCCATAGTTTTTAGCCGTTGCGGCAATTTATCGATCGACGCGCGACGTTCGCTTGTTTTGGAACACGCAAATGTTTGCGTGGAGCGTGCAGGCAAGCGATACGGGTTACTGCGCGTGGAAAAAGGATGACACAATATCGCTGCGATCTCTTGAGACGGTCGGTTCTGTATTCACGCGATACGCACACTACCATAATCGCGGTGTCTCGTTTTAGTAATAAATAGTTGAAGTATGAAGTACGGAGTCCAGGCACCGAATTAAAAAAAGTTGAGTCCAGGGCTATTTTTTCCATCTACGATGCTGCTGGTGGTGTTATACCAAAGAGATTAAAAGAGGGTGGGTTTAATGTATTTGTGTTATACTTTACAGAATATATAAGTCAATGATATTTTATATAGTAGATTTTACCGACGAGGACGAATAAAATAAAAAAATAAATAAAAAAAATTGTAAATCTGATTTAAATGCAAAATTGATAATAAACCATCGCTTCTCTTATATTCTCTATCTTTTTCTCCCTTCCTTCCTCGCCCATCTCTCACTCACCTCTCTCCTTGTCTTCTCTCCTCGATCCCGCCTTCCTCCACTCCTTCCCCTCACCCTTCACGGACCCCCTCTTTGCCACCTTCCCTTTCGCCCATTCCCTCCCTCTCTCCCTACTTCCCTTCCTCCCCTCATGCCGCCCCTCCTTTCCATCACCCTCCCATTCCATTCCTCCCCTACTACCCCTCATCCTGTCCGCAACCCCCTCTTACCCCGCCCCTTCCCCATTCCAACCTCTCACTCGCTCGATCTCCATTCCTCCTCGTTCCCTCTACTACCTCCCTCCCCCACACCTACCCTCATTCACTAACCCTTCCTCCCTCCATACCTCTCCTGCTCTTCTTCTTTTTTTTATGGAAACTGACATGGTTGGATACATCACCTACAACATCCGTGATGTCGGACATGTCGTGCCGGCTATACTGAACTGGACGGAAAAAAACGAAAAAAATAACTATTTACATAGCCGTTTCGACATACGTTTTATTCAGTGCGGTGGTACCAACCCTAGTAAGGTAAGAAGGGAAGGGTGCTACAGTTTTACGTGGAATCCGAACCACGGTCAGCCTCCAATGGTCGAGCGGTCACCCATCCAAGTGTTGACCGCGCCCAGGGTTGCCTGCACCACTGAGCTACCGAGGCTGACAAACGTACCTCCCACCCACTCCCCCTTCTTTTCTCTCCCCCTTCCTCTTCCTGACCATTATTCATTATTTCTTACCAAAAGCAGTAACTATTGAGTAATCTGTGCCAAAAGCCTAGATACAAAGACATTAACTTAATCTCTTTGCCTAGATATTAAATTTTCATATCCTTACCTCAACCTTACCTTGAGAAATCATGGATTCCCCATACAAAAACTTTCACCCCTATTTCACCCCTTATTTTTAGGTTTCCGTATCCCTGTACGGAAGCCTATTACTAAGCCTCCGCAGTCTGTCTGTCCGTCCGTCCGTCTGTCTGTCCGAGGGCTGTATCTCTTGAACCGTAATAGGTAGCCCGTTGAAATTTTCACAGAATATGTGTTACTATGGCGGATCGCTCCGTCCACTTCGCTCCCTTGGTAGGATCGGATATAACAACAAATAAGCGGAGCTAGGTACAACCAAAGAGTTTGTAAACTCTTTGGACCGGAGTAAAACCGCAAACAGGAAATTACAATCTTACACGTTCAACGCCACATGAAAAATCCAGTATTTCCGTTTGGGCCACGGGGCTCACCGCTCACCGGTGAGCCTTTCCTTACTGAACCATTCAGGTCATGGGGGTCACCGGTGAGCCGCGTGAGAGGTCCCACCTAAACGCTTCCTACAAGCCACAGAGCGCAGCTACAAAGCCAATATGGAAGTGAGCCGCTCGGCCTTGTAGTCGAAGCGGACGTCGTCGTTTTCAAATCCAATAGAAACTTGTAGTTTTTTATTAAGTTTATTGTAACGATGGTAGGGCTGCTCTTAACGATAAGGTAGAAAATAATATTTTTATTAATACAATTAATAAAACCAGAAAATAATATTTTTATTAATACAATTAATAAAACCAGAAAATAATAAGAAAATATTCGTCAAAATAAAAATGAACATAAAATTTTCTTCATTACCAAATAAGAAGACATTATTTATTACGAAAATAATTTATGAAATTTAACAATCACAACATTATGACACTTCATTATTTAAAATAATCAATCATCTTAACCCTTTGGCTCTCAACCATAAACAATAAAGAATTATCCGTGAGTCTTGTTAAAACAAGGCAAACAAAGGAATGGTTTAGTTGGGCTGCTTTGGCAATAAGTGGATACTTTTTTCGACTTGGTTTTTTTTTTTTTTTTTTTTTTTTTTTTATGGAACCTGACACGGTTGGCTACATCACCTACAACATCCGTGATGTCAGCCCATAACACAGGGTGAACTAGGTGCCATGTCAGTGCTTCCCTTCATTTCATGTCGGCTACACTAAACTGGACGGAAAACACGAACTATTTACATAGCCGTTTCGACCGACGTTTCGTTCAGTGCGGTGGTACCAACCCGGCCGGGATAAACCCTACCACCTAGTAAGGTAAGAAGGGAAGGGACCTACAGTTTAACGTGGAATCCGAACCACGGTCAGCCTCCAACGGTCGAGCGGTCACCCATCCAATCACTGACCGCGCTCAGTGTTGTTTAATAACAGTTTACTAACCAACCGCGCCACTGAGCTACCGAGGCTGACGAATTTTCTTATCCCTTAGTCGACTTTTACGACATGCGACGGGGAGAGATGCAGTGGGGCTATTCTTTTTAAGTACCGACCCCACACGGTACAAAAACCTGGTTTTAGCCTGTTTGCTACCCATTATTGGTACGTTCTTTGCATAACATTAATGACATGTTCTTCTCACTTTTCTGGCCAATCCCTCTTTCCTTTCCAGAGTGTGTTTCATTCTCTTCCGTCTTTCTATACGCATTTCATCGTCGCTATCCTCACTCTCCGACAAAAGAATTCGAAGCATCTTCTTTTCGTTGGTTGAACTACGTCTTCATAGAATCTATTCCGAAACTACGGTCCAGAAGATCTATCTCGATGTTTTCTAACTGCGTTAGCGCTTTTTGTGTTAACTCTAAATCTTCAAAATAATCCATTTTTGGCGAGAAAAGCGTAAAACATCCTCAATTGTCGACGCAGCCGGACCGGGATTGATCGCTGCGTCCGCGGCGCGCGCGCAAGGGGTGGGCCGCGGCGTGACCCCGCGGCCCCAGCCAACAGAAAATTACAAATCCTTCATAGGAGGTCACACGATCCACCCGTGAGCCTTTTGCTATATCTCGAAAATTTGACGGTAAAAGTCGCAAATTTTTATTTTCCTTACAAATTACCGCATTTTATAAACTTTGTGATGAAAATCTCAAGTTGATGAAAATTACGGATATACTGAGTTTGGCTTGGCCCGAACGGAAAAGTACGCTAGGCCCACCGGTGGGTCGTATGGCGTTCAACGTGTTAATTGTGGGCTGATTTTGAAAATTCTTTTTTTGTTTGGTAGGTCATACTTCAGAGGTGCTCCCATTTAAATTTTATCGAAATTGATTCAGCGGTTTATGAAAAATCAACAAAATACTATTGGTGTGTGGTTACCATCAGCAAAACTTTTGTGATGTGGACTTTTTCAGCAATTTGCAGTTTGACACATGGCGAATAATTCTGTACCACTTCAACCGATTTCGATTATTCGATTTCGATTATTGTTTTTTATGTAATATTACTAAAAAGAATGAAATAAAAACTGTTTTAAAAAATATAAAACCAAAGAGATTAAAAGGGTGAGTTTAATGTCTTTGTATAAAACCGACTTAAAAAAAAAAACTAGAACTAAAAAGTATTAAATAGGTACCTAATATTTTGAAATTTTCTCTGTCATTGTATTGAAATACATGAATCGATATTGTCATTCATATTCGGACCCTTGTTTGAAATTACTAAATTTGAAATCTTTTCCGACCGGCCAGGTGCGCTTAATATATTATAAATAATACGAGTACGAGTACCACTGGCGGCTGGTCCTAAAGTGCGCTCGTGCGCCGCACTACCATACCACGAGAAGTCTTCACTTCACTCAAAATAAATAATACCTTACAACATACTACATTAAAACCATAAAGATCGTACTCCAAATAAATACGAATGTGAATTCGACCTTATTTTATATGTCACAAGGCACGTTTTTGCGAGTAAACGCGCGCGCCGTGCGGAATATAAATCGCACGCGGGTCTCCCATACTGAATGTATGGGGATCGGCAAAACACCGCTGGCGCGTGAGACAGAAGATACTTCATAGAAATAGTATGGGCCGAAAGGACTTCTGCGTGCGGCGCACGAGCGCCAAACAAGGACGCTATATCGTGAATACCCGCGCGTGCGACACGTCGCGTCGCGAGCGATTCGTTTTGCACAAGTCCGACTTACAAACTCTTTGCCGTCTACCTAGAGTCAGCGCGCTGTCATGTGATGTCACATACCCGTTAGCGCGCGAATATTTAAAATGGGATATGGTTAGGTTTATGCTGCTTTCTGTCACGTGATACTGTGAATTAAGTGGTGCCGATATTTGCCTAAGCGTTGGTTAAAGGCAAGGCTTTACAATCAGGTGATCCCGGGTTCAATTCCTACTTTTCGAATGCTTTTATTTTTATTTTTTTTTTTAAGTATTTTTGGACTCTTTTCTTTTTGAAAGCTGCAGTAGTGTTGTGGTCTATGGGGTGTATTCATAAAGGTACTAAAAATAAGTAAAAAAACTTGTTTGGATTTTTTTTTCTTGTTTTTTGCAACTCATTGAGTGTCTTGAGAACATTCATACTAGGTACCTACTTACATAATAAAACGCAGGCGTTTAAAAAAATCGGAAGTCCCGATCTTAAAATAACATGACGGGAATGTGTTGGGATAGCGCACTACCGGTCACTGAAGTCACCAGCCGCCACTGACGAGTACCATCGAGCTGGTCTGATGATGGAGACGGAAGGTGGCCATAGGAACTCCTAAACTACACATGATAAACCCATCGTGTTTGGGCTCGTTGCATTTGTCTTCACGAGCAATTTACTTTAGACCTAGGAGATTCTCAATTCGACGGTATGTTTTCTTTTTTTGGATGTTTGTTACGCGATTACTCCGTCAATTATTGTGGGCCGATTTTGAAAATTCTTTTTTTTGTTTGAAAGGGGATAACCATGAGGTGGTTCCATTTTAATTTGGTCGAGATTAGATTGGAAAGCGAGGCGGAATCGCGAGGCCGAAGGTCGAGCGATTCCGCCGAGTACATTAATAGCAAAAAAATTACAAAAAAAAACTGTGAAATAAAAAACTATTTAAAAAAATATATAAAAAAGGCCTTCAAAAATGTATGAAATAAAAAAAAATCGAACCCTAGAGTTGAAGGCGGTGCTAAAGCAAGCAAAAATGATACATGAAAGAAAACATGCGTGGATGATATCCTTTGTGATTTGTGTAGCCTTCTTTAGCGCCGCCGCCTTCAACTCTAGGGTTCCATTTTTTTTAATTTCATAAATTTTTTAAGGCAGTTTTCATATTTTTTTTTACATACAATGCTGACATTATTAGAATGAAGAGTGACGAGTATTTGTTTAACTGTTCAACTAAATAAATACGATCTATCCACAGAGCACGGAATACCGCACGCGCGCGCGCGGGGGTATTCCGTGCTCTGTGGATCTATCTATTAAAAGCGCACAAACAGGAAATTACAATCATAATAATATTTTGTTCCGTATACCAAATTATTTTCAAAACATTTTTTTATTTTATTTAATTTGATAAGAAGTTTTAGTTTAATTGTAAATTGTCATATTTTTATTATTCAAATATATTTACCTAATAAAAATTTAGGAATTCACATAAATAATGTTCTTCAATAAATATAAATGAAAGCGCCATCTTTTGTCTAGTAGCAGTAATTCTACAGCCTAGTGACAATTAAAGGTACCTACATACATGTTGTATTTCAACTAGATAGCGCGCTTAGTATAGAAGTATTAACAAACATTAACGCCACCTGTTTGTTTTACGACAACATCAAGAAAAATTATTAACGCCCCCTGTTGGTTTTACGATTTACAACGTTACCAAATTTTTTATATGGAGTGGTCTATCTGTCCCGACAGGGTTATAAAATCAATGGCGGCATACATTTTTTTATTTTTTATTTTTTATAGTTAGAGCGACATATGTCGCCGAGCCACCCATAAGGTGTCTAACGACGCCCATGGACATTCGGTCGTAAGCGGGGGTTGCGAATGCCATGCCGGCCTGACAGGTGCCCATTCACGTGTCTCTTGAAGGATCCGAGACTATACTTGGGGGGGAAATATGTGGGCAGGGAGAGCGTTCCAGAGTTTACCAGTTCTGCGGAGGAAAGATCTGCAGAACCGATTGGTCCGCGGGAAGTCCAGCGTATAGATATGCAATCCCTGCCAGGTGCGCGTTGTGCGGAGGTGGAAAGGGGACGTCGGGATCGCGTTAGACAGCTCCTCCAAGCATTCACCATGGAATAAGCGATAGAACACACTTAGGGAGCCGCGGCCGCCGACATCCCTACGAAGCTACACGCTAGAGCCTGAGGGGGAATAAATACTAATAATAAATCTGTAAGATGTGGCTCTCATACAAACCGAATTGTTCCGCGCGCTGAAATAAAGGTACGGTAGCGAGCTTACTTACTTTCTTCTTTTTAAATACGAATTTCACGCGAGCGAAGCCGCGGGCGAAAGCTAGTAAGTTTCATCATGCCTACCTCCGATGAGTGAAGTGTTGCCGAACATCTTCTTGGAGAGAGTGTGGTACATGTCGCTCGCTGTGTCCAGGTTGCCCACACCGCTACCTGCCGACACACAACACAACTTTCACCCACTAGCGCTCAAGTTAATTTTTTTTTTTTTTTCATCTTAATTTAACTTTAGGGCTTCAGCCGTATTCGGAAAAATCAGCCCCATGGTGACTTTCAAGTTGATAAGAGTTCAGAAATTATTAAACATCCCTCAGAGTGAGAGAACTTTTAAAGAATTTTATAACTTCTTGACAGTGCGCGGAGAGTGGATCACCCCGTGCACATATTTTGAAGTTGTAGAATTGTTCATAGTTTTTAATTATTGTTAATGTTAATGTTTATTAGGTACTGATTTTTACTTTTGAATAATTTTATTTTTTTTATGGAAACTGTCATGGTTGGCTACATCACCTACAACATTTGTGATGTCAGCCCATCACAAATGTGGTGTGGTGGCACGGGTGAACTAGGTGCCACGTCAGTGCTTCCCTTCGGTCGTGCCGGCTACACTGAACTGGACGGAAAACACAAACTATTTACATAGCCGTTTCGACCGACGACGTTTCATTCAGTGCGGTGGTATCAACCCGGTGGTTGGTTGGTGTGGTGGCGGTGGTTTAACCCGCCCGTTAAACCCTACCACCTAGTAATATAAGGGAGTCATATCCCTTAGTCGCCTTCTACGACATACACGGGGAGAGATGCAGCAGGGCTATTCTTTTAAAGTACCTGCCCCACATGGTACAATCACCTACATTCTCGGAGGGTGATATTGGCTGGTCGGAGCGTGCGCTTCGGCCCCTCGAACTTAATTCAAGCTGTAATAATGTAGGATGTAGGTATGGGTTTTTAAATTACCTTGGTTGTTAGACATTATTTTTAAACAAAACAGCTTTACTCACGGATGCCTAGTGCGATAGTTGGCAGAGAACGTTCTGTTGCCAACCGTCGCACTAGGCAGAGCGCTCATGACGATGGGCCATACGCTTGGCCCGAAACGTCGAGCCACATAGCTCGTGAAGAACCGTGAGTAAAGCTGTTTTGTTTAAAAATGATTTAGTTATGACTCACTGAGGACGGCGGCTATGATGGCGCCGGTGCTGACACCGACGATGTAGTCGAACAGCTCGTTGACCCGCCGGCCGGTGAGACGCTCCAGGTGTCGCAGGATCTCGATGGCGATGAGGCCGCGGATGCCGCCGCCGTCGATCGACAGGATGTTGGGCCCGGGGCCCTTGGAGGGGCCAGTGTAGCCCATCAGCGCTAGAGCCTGACGCGGGCCAATACTATGTAAGTTTCATCAAACATTCCCTTCTTACCTTACTAGGTGGTAGGGTTTATTCCGCCCGGGGTACCGCTTTAACCCGCACTGAATGAAACGTCGGCCGAAACGGCTATGTAAATAGTTAGTGTTTTCCGTCCAGTTCAGTGAAGCCGACATGAAATTAAGGGAAGCACTGACATGGCACCTAGTTCACCCGGTGTTATGGGCTGACATCACGGATGTTGTAGGTGATGTAGCCAACGGTGTAAGTTTCCATAAAAATAAAAATAAAAACGGGGTAAGCAAAGTAAGCAAAATTACAGCACAACATCGATCACCGCGCTTAGCAAAATATTAGGACAAGATAACTATCAAGCAACAAGTAAGGCATGAAGACCCACCTGCTGCATGAGCCGGTGGAAGGACCGCGCCAAGGTGAGGGGTGGTCCCTTAGTAGCATTTTACGACATGCATCGGGAGAAATGCAGTGGGGCTATTTTTTTAAGTAACGGCCCCACACAGTGCAATAAAAAAGTTATAATCTCTCTAACATGAAAAATATGACATCCAATGTTTGGAACCTTTAAACCTGTTATTTGGTTGTTGCACAGCTTATAAAAGCCACATGTCAAGTATGTGTGCGTTCTGTCGGTTGCTGACTTTACGCCTAAATTGTTCTCATGCAGTTTACCTTATATAAATAGTGCATAGTGTGCTCTACCTTGTTTTATTGTGTCTCTTCTAAAGGGGAGGTCTCTTTTTATTGTGTCTCTTCTAAAGGGAAGGTCTCTTTTTATTGTGTCTTTTCTAAAGGAGAGGTCTCTTTATATTGTGTCTCTTCTAAAGGGGAGGTATCTTTTTATTGTGTCTCTTCTAAAGCGGAGGGCTCTTTTTATTGTGTCTCTTCTAAAGCGGAGGGCTCTTTTTATTGTGTCTTTTCTAAGGGGGAGGTCTCCTTTTATTGTGTTTCTTCTAAAGGGGAGGTCTCCTTTTATTGTGTCTCTTCTAAAGGGGAGGTCTCTTTATATTATGTCTCTTCTAAAGGGGAGGTCTCTTTTTATTGTGTCTCTTCTAAAGGGGAGGTCTCTTTTTATTGTGTCACTTCTAAAGGGGAGGTCTCTTTTTATTGTGTCCCTTCTAAAGGGGAGGTCTCTTTTTATTGTGTCTCTTCTAAAGGGGAGGTCTCTTTATATTATGTCTCTTCTAAAGGGGAGGTCTCTTTTTATTGTGTCTCTTCTAAAGGGGAGGTCTCTTTTTATTGTGTCACTTCTAAAGGGGAGGTCTCTTTTTATTGTGTCCCTTCTAAAGGGGAGGTCTCTTTTTATTGTGTCTCTTCTAAAGGGGAGGTCTCTTTTTATTGTGTCACTTCTAAAGTGGAGGTCTCTTTTTATTGTGTCCCTTCTAAAGGGGAGGTCTCTTTTTATTGTGTCTCTTCTAAAGGGGAGGTCTCTTTTTATTGTGTCTCTTCTAAAGGGGAGGGCTTTTTTTATGGAAAGTGCGACATGTGGCATCATTTCACCTACGAGTAGGTGTCCAACAAAAAAAGAGAAATAAAAAACTAACAAGCAGATAAACACCGACCTCCTTAACAAGTCCGTTGACCTCGCGCTCCCGCGGCGACACCGCGTCCAGCCCGCTCTGCACCCTCAGCAGCGCCCGCACGCCGCCCTCCTGCCCCCCACACACACACACATTCACTTTTTTACACATTTTTAATTTTTTTTTAACCCTAAAAATGAATTGTTTTAATTGTAATGTTGAAAGGTAATAGTGTGTGTGCGTGCGGGTACCTTGATGGCGTAGTCTCTCGCCTCCGGATACTGCATGAGGTGGTCTATGAAGCTCTCGGTGCGCCGCTGCAGGCACTCCTTCGTCTCGGCCGTCACGATGGCCGATATCACGTACGCAGTGCGCGAGTGTATCGACGTCTGCGTCGACAACAACAACAAAGTACATGAAGCCTTGGGGCGAGCTCAGGGGGAGGAGTTTGAATCCATACTTACTAAGTTTTTTTGTAAAGTCACAGGCATTGAATCGTGCTGAAGTAGATTAAAATATCAATATAGTTACCGTGGGGCTGGCATAGCCAGGAATGGCTAAAGCCTTAAACAAAATAAGATTTAAAAAAAAAACAAAACAAATTGTCAAGTTGAATTGTCAAGTGTCCGCCTCGGTAGCTCGCTGCCGCTATGCATCAGTATTCACTGATGCAAGCGACGCATGATTTAAGCAACGGGTAGCCCAGTGGACAACCGCTTCTCATGCGAGAGGTCCGAGGTTCGAATCCGGTCGGCGTGTACCGATGAGTTTCTGATGAAAAAATTTACGTGCAGGTGGTAGGCTCAAATTGTGGCCGATTGGGTTGGTACCACCGTACTGGACGACGACATCAAGTACGTCTGCGGAAAGCAGTGGTTCTCTGCTGCTGAAGGACTGGAGGAAAATTAGAGAGGTGTATATGTCCAGCGGTGGAGGCATACACGATGACTGATTGAATGACTGACTGACTGACTGAGATGAATTGAGCCTGCTGTCGATGTGTCTTGTCAAGATAAACAACAGAACGCAAGTGATATTTTTGCACTGCCATGTCAGTGCTTCCCTTCGGTCGCGCCGGCTACACTGAACTGGACGGAAAACACAAACTACACAGCCGTTTCGACCGACCTTTCATTCAGTGCGGTGGTATCAACCCGGGCGGGTTAAACCTTATCACCTAGTAATATAAGAAGGGAGTCATATCCCTTAGTCGCCTATTACGACATACACGGGGAGAGATGCAGTGGGGCTATTCTATTAAGGTACCGGCCCCACACGGTTGTCATACGTTGTCTGTAGATAAGACTGAGATAGTAAATGTGCGCATTTGTATTCATATATTATGGGTAAGTTATCTTCGTTCACCTCTTATCTTGAAGTCAAACGGGATTTACACAATTTTGTATCTCTGTTTTTGGTGTTAAGTATTTTAAGGCAGAAATAAGACTCAAACCGTGCTACCCGAGCACTGATGATTGAAACACGAACCGTATGCCGATGTAAATAGGTGCGAGATTCATTCTACTCGTGCGGTGGCTGATACGTCGCGCCGACGATGAATTTTTGCGCGATTATTACACTATTTATTAAATTTCACGTGTTGGAAAGATGGAAAACAATATTTATTTCGCTACGATTGTAGGGAAAAATATTATCTATATTTCTATGAGGGTCTTGTATTGAAACAATTTATGCTTCTCAAGATAATTTAACTTGAATGTACAATTTTCGTAATTTTCGTTATTTTTTGGAGATTTATTTAACACCTTTTCAAAGTAGTAAAATATAATTTTTTTTTTCGCTATGTTTGTTAAAAGATCAATACATAACATATATTTTTTACACATTTTTTATCTTTACCAATAGCTCAATAACTTTGTTTAAACTTGACCTTTTGAGTCTTATTTCCGCCTTAACCGCAAAACTAAAAGAATAGGAAAAATGTCAAGCAACAGCAAATCGAACTCAAATTTTTTCTGACTTCTATCAGTTTCGACCCTACTCCTGAAATCTTCAAAATAATGTTGTGATATAAGATTAACATAGGCTATAAACTGTTATTATTAAAGACAATATAGACTTATCTTTTATTGTATAGTTTTTATATATTAAGTCATCCATTTATTTACACATTTTTTTTTATATTAATTTTACATAATATTTACAAACTTAAAATCTAAAATTAATACAAAAACAAATGGAGTTTCCACCACCGGCGGCGAGGCGAGCCCAGGCTACCGATGGTCGGGTCCCAAAGAATAATAATATTAATATAATAATTATATTAATAATTATATTAATATTATTAATAAAATTACACAGTTAATTGAAATATGTCGACTTTTGTTGTCGTCGTGAGTGAAAATATATTTAGGTACTTAATATACTTGATATTAAGTACCTATTCTAAATATTTTATTCTAAGTTTGCATTGAATGTTATTTTGCTTTTAATTTTGAAATTATTTGTGTGTGTATTTGTGAAATTTACATTTAATCTTGTTTTCGATAAACCTGAGTGCATCGACACAGGCGAAATCCCAGCAGTGCACTCGTGGCATCTGTCAAATTAATGTGGTTCTACGTCTTCTCTTCTCTTTCTTGTCCAAACGTTTTGTGATACTAACTTAGACTTAAGAAAATGAAATTGTTACTAACCTTCTAAACAAGATTTTTTTTGGAATTAGGAATTTTGAATAGGTGAAAACCCCATGTGAATTAGTGGAGTCACTGTCGAGTTATCATCCAGGACACAATCTTGGAAATGGTTTTGAAAAGTTTTCGAAAAAATCCAAAACTTACCTTAGAAACAGCTGGTTTGTTCGATTTCCAGCTATGATCAGAAATCTTTCCAAAATGCAGATCCTTTTTCAACTTGATGCCTTCCAGTAGACCCTCCATCGTCATGCCTTTCAAATCGGACCCTATTGTCAAAGCGTCAGGGTTGCTCTTGTCTTGCACATCATCTTTTTCTTCCTTCACTTCTTTTACTGTAACCTCAGGTACTACCGTATCCTTAACGGTAGCCGATGAGCTATTGAGCACAGCTGCCGATTTGACAGTGTCGGCCAGTTGGACGGTGCTGCTGTCAAATTTGACAGTTTCTAGTTCTGACTTTTGGACGAGCTTGGATGAGAGCGCCTTTTCGAAACGACGGATTAAAACTGAAAAAAAGACATACCATTGTTTCATTTATGCACTGTGAAAATTTCAAAAATATTATGTAAGCCAATGTCTGAGTTAGAGGGGCCAGAGTATAAGCTCCGACCAACCAATATCACCTCCGAGAAGGTAGGTGCCATAGCAGGCTTCCCTTTGTATTGCTGACTGTACTGGACTAGAGAGCACAACCCAACGGGCTACAATTTCAGCCTATCGTCAAGGGGGGTGTGGAACTAAGCTTGCGATGGCTTCACTGAACATATCCGGGCCCATCGGCAGTAGAGGAGGGTGTTAATCGAGGTCGCGACTAGCAAGTGGCCACTCTAAATTCCCCGCGCATGCTTCACGTTTCGGCTCGCATCAAGCCCTCGTCAGCTAGTCTGCGTTGACTAGGACTCGGGGAAACCACCAGTCCCGCTCTCGACCTCCCTCTCTCTACCTATCCATATTCTGTAGGATGCTTCCAGTGACGTTTTCGAAGCTCTGTCCATGTATGAGCTTAGCGTCGATCTTGGCAGCCCTAGATTCTTGAAGAGACTGTAGAGCGACTTCGCTGGTAAAGGGCAAGTGAAGGGACGTATAATTTTACACCCATTCAAAACTTCGTAGCAGCAAATTTAAGGTATGTATGCACATAGGTACATTTTTCAGAAATACTCATTTTGTGTTTTTCATTCATGCACTCAGTGATGTGCTGCTCACTTCATTCTGCTACAGTGTGGACTGCAGACAACTTCAGGATACTTACTGTCCCACTGTTCGGGCGTGGCCGGCTTCAGCCTCTGCACGAGTCTCTCCACCTCCGAGTGCAGGTTGGTCATGGACAGGTAGTGTCGGATCACACGCCACTGGCTGCCCAGCGACGACATGTTGCCAACTTCGCTGCGGTACCCCGGGTAGACTTGCAGACAACTTCAGTGAGCAGTAATCCTGTATGATCATTTGTCGAATTGATTAAATTGTGACTCGTAAGTCGTCTGTTTTTTTATAATTTTGATCATACTGTTTATTGTTAAGTAATTTATAATTTCATCCATAGGTAGGTAACCTACGCTTGGACATGTCGAAAATTGTGCCAGTTCTAAATTCAATGGGAAGAAGAACAGACAAAAAAACTTCACAAGTCACAATGTTTTGTTAGTACCGTATAATATTATATTTACCTACTTACATAAAATTAATCGGTCACAAGAATATTAGGTATTATTGTATGCTAACACTCACAATTTTTATCATACATCAAACAATATATTGTATTGACGAAGATATTGTGTTCTGCCGGGCTGTCTGCTTATTTCAATGAATATCAAGTGCAAATTGGCAACAGAACGTAAAAACCACGAAGGGAACAAATTTGCAAAAAGTGAAGAAGCCATTTCATAAACAGAAACAGTGGGAGATAAAACTGATTTAAAAGACACCAATAGAAGACAGATAATAGCATTCCTAAATCAAGTTAGCGGGGCTCTAATTGAATCTTGTTTACTATTTATCTATGCACTCTTACATAATAACCTGTTTTCCGTAAACAACACTGGTGGTTGTAAATATTATGCTTAAAAATATGCGCAGAATCTGCTACGCTGTGTGCGCTCTACCCTGAGTTCTGAAGCGAAGAAAAGTTGTTCTTTCCTTTCTAAAAAACTTCTGGAGACTCATTCTTATTGGATAAATTCGAAAATTACTTGGAGACGTAGAAGAGTCTTGTAGAGTTTGCTCACAGACACTAGCACGACACAGCTACGCACGCACTAAC
Source organism: Nematopogon swammerdamellus (assembly GCA_946902875.1). Lineage (NCBI taxonomy): Eukaryota > Metazoa > Arthropoda > Insecta > Lepidoptera > Adelidae > Nematopogon > Nematopogon swammerdamellus. The sequence continues at coordinate 14,568,618 of OX336359.1, forward strand.
TTGTTATTATAAATCTTGCTTGTGCTCAATCATTATCACAACTGAATAATCTACGAAACAAAATGAAAATATTTTCTTTCGCGAAGCGAGATTACAAATACAAAATGAATGACATACACACACGCATGACGGACGGATCAAAAATATAAATAAACCTGACAGCAGTGTTGCCAACTCAAATTTTGAAATTCTCCTAGATTGACTTCGAAAATCTCCTAAAAATCTCCTAGAAAATTTTCGTCATCCTAAAAAATTCTCCTGTTCTTCAAATTATAAAAATTTCACCACATTTTTAGTGTTCCTTATACGTAAGGGACCATTTTACTAAGCCTAGGCCGTCTGTCCGTCCGTCTGTCTGTCTTACCTGTAAAGAGCAGTATCTTTTGCACCCTGAAAACCGGTCAAGTGCGAGTCGAACTCGCGCACCGAGGGTTCTCTGTCAGTCAGTCAGTCGGTCAGCGTGTAAGCGTCTACTGCTGGACATACGCCTTCAATTTTCCTCCAGTCTCTCGGCCTTCAGCGGTACGGACCACTACTTTCCGCCGACATACTTCATGTCGGCGTCCCACCTGGCGGGTGGTCTCCCACACTCCATTTTCCTGTCCACGGCCGCCAATGTAGTACATGGTTACTCCAACGGTCGTCGTCCCCTCATTCATTAGTCATTCATTACGCACCATTTCGCCTAGCTATACTCCCATGCCAGCCCAGCATGGCTAGTTCCATCGCTCGCTGGGCAACTTTTGAAAACAACTTTAGTCAGAGCTCACGTTTCACACCCGTACGTCATAAACGGTAGGACGCGCTGGTCATAATATATACAGGTTAGACCTCGGGGCGAATTTTAAATTTCCGAGGCAGCCCTACTCAGTTGAATTCCTCCCTCGACCTTCTTAAGGAGACCTTGTCTACCAAGCAGTATTTAACCGAGATATACGTACATACTCTTCCTTGAATATGTTCTATCACTTCTCCGCCAATAATGATTTGTCCCCCCGTCATAACCACGATTGCCATTCTAACCACCACGTAATTCGTCTGTTTTAATTATTTGTTTTTTTTTTTTAGTTTTTAACCACACCAAGTTTGACACTTGTACGTATTACCGTTTTTACGTTAGAGCAAAACCAAACAAAAAATATTTTTTTTTTAGAAAAAAAAAACCTTTCTTTTATGGAGAAGCCCTTAATTTTATTTTGTTTTTCTTATTATTTAATAGGATGTCCGCCAATAATAAATAACACATGATCTGTGAAAATCACAACCAGCTACCTATTACGGTACAAAAGATACAGCCGTTAACGTAGTGCGGACTGACGGACAGACTATCGACGTAGGCTCAGTAATACTACTGATTATTACAAAGAATACATGTAAATAACATTGATTGATAACAAAGTGTTCGTTCGGTTAGGCCCGCCTGGTAGTCGCTTGTCGGTCGATCAATGCACGCACACACTCACAGAGTGTCACATTATCCTATCTAAAGAGCAAGAAGGGGAACCTTGATCTTATTAAAAGACAAATCCTATCGTATATTGTGTGACTTGAGTGGTTGGTTGATTCACAAACAGTTCATTCATTGTGTTGTCACCGTACATACCGAAATATTTGTTTGTTACTTACTAGTAAATATATGTTTCTCACTCCTAAATCTTCTCCTGTAATGATTTTCTTTCTCCTAGATTTTCTCCTACTCTCCTGACAGGCAAAAACTTCTCCTAACACCGCTGAAATTCTCCTGAATCTAGGAGAAAATCTCCTAACATGGCAACACTGCCTGACAGCCGATTAGTGACGTCAAAGAGGTGGCGCGATATGTTACAGCATTTTAGTATACCGTCATTTAAACGATCACTCTCTATCATTCAAAAACAAACTATCAAAGGATTGACAAACGTTATTTATTAGTTAGGTATTAATTACTATTTTATACGGAAGATAAAATGCTATGTTGCTAACTTGCTCATATATAAATGTCCAAAATCATTAGTTATCTAGCTTGTACCGAAATTAACGTGCCCGTCCGTGCATAAACAATTTTGGTTGGACTAACGTTTGGTTGGCGCACGCCAAACTTAAATTTATAAGTTTGAATTTTCACTAATTTACTGTGTTACTATTTACGATAAAAAAGTACATAACCCACCGTTTCCTGTTCCTTCTCTTTCACTTTTTCTGCAGCCTTCACTCTTTAAACTACGTTTAGATTGGATTAATAGTGCTGTATAATTTATCGATAAAAAATACTGTTTTTTTATCAATCACAGATAGATCACTGAGGTGACGACTGACGACGCTAAATTAAAACCAAGTTACTATTATTTTAGTGTATGGTAGACACTGTTGAATCACTGCAATAAGTTAATTAAGAACTTTACTTTTCGAGCTAGGTACTTTGCCCGCTGTTCTCACTCAAGTCACTGAGCTACAGATGCATTATCCAAGCTTTTTTAAAATGATATCAAAACAACACGACTGTTATTGTTTGTTGTGTGTGACGACGTGGCCACACCTCCGCAGCTTGGTGGCGCGGCGCGGCGATGGGTGGGTTGGGTTGGCGTTGGCGCCGGTGTATCTACGCTACGTACACACAAATAACATCGTATGATCGCTCGCCTCGCCAGTCGCCGATTCTGTGCCAATTTCCGCGTCGCAAATTACGGGATCCCCTTATTAGATCGATCGATTAGGCAATCATTTGAATTTTGTTAATCAATGTAAGTAACTAATTTGTTAGTTCCTTTCCTCTAATGTACAGTTTGGGATCCTTTAAACAATAATGTGAAGGTGCACACCTAACCGGCCGCCATGGTATTCGCAACCCCCGTAAACATCCGAATGCCCGTGGGCGCCGCCGTCGGACTACATCTCTGCGTTAGTCTGGCGCGCGCTTTCCATAAAAAAGGTATCTATATTTGTATTTACATAATTAACTTATCGAGTACTGTACCTACACCTAGGTACCTTGTTTCATATATGTATGATCTATCAAAGTTTGACAGATTATACGAAACTTTTTGAATAATATTTATTGTTTATTTATAAGTTTTATCTAGTTACATAGTATTTATCTTGTTGATTTTTTTAATACGTGTTGTAGATAATTCTTTTATAATTATACATTCTTAACTAGGTATTCATTCTAGTCGTTTACTATTTTATACGCTCATACTTAATAAAATCGATCGAGCATAGGTACGGCGAATCACTGTTATCTCCACAGATAATTATTGTCTAAAACTTTATCAATCATGCGCATACTCACTCATTCAACGCATGCAGTGCAGAGAGAGAAAGCAGAAAGCAGAACAAGCCTAGGCTGTCTTCTCATTATTACAAAGTTCTACTATACGTAGGTACTGGCTCACTATTACAAGGTTCCAATTTTCCTTTTTTTTTTTATTAGGTATAGAAAGCGTGACATGTGGCGCCTAGCCACCCATAAGGTGTCTAACGACGCCCATGGTCATTCGCTCGTATGCGGGGGTTCCGAATGCCATGCCGCCGGCCTGACAGGTGCCTATTCACGCAGGACTCCGTATCATAATTTGACCAAGTAATTTGGTATAGCCCGTGGTATAGCCAAAGACCGTACCAAACTTAATAGTAGTAGTATAGCCCTATTTCTCCTCTCTTTGTAAGATTGACGCTGGGGCCTTTTCTTCGGCTCTAGGGGTCCAATCAATTGTTTGGTACGCTACCTAGTTTTCAAATTTTAAATGTAAGTGTACATAATAAAGTTTTTGAAAATGTTGAACTCAACGTAAAATTAATAACTTCGTCTCAGTCTGTATCCTTATCATAAATGTGTAAGTATATAATCAATAATGTCGTATTGTCTAGATAAAAATTGCACGTAATAATGTATGTCACTGACTTACATAGATTATTTACAAAACAACATAAATAAAGCATGGCTTGAGATCTCAGTAGATATTGTGTTCAATGCGATGTGTTTATTGTTTATAATATATGAATCTAATTTCGACTCGATAATATTTACATCTGGAATGTTATCTACTTGCTATTGCTTTGCTCCTGCGCATCAGCTTTCTACGAAACACTCGTATTGCTGTTGTTCTAGTAATGATAATGAAATGAATAATGAATGATGAATATGTGTATTATTTATGCCAATGTATTCATTTCATACTTTTCCTCACTCGCTTGATAAAGAAATTAAAAATATGTATTAATAAGTCCAGTTTACAGTGTGTTCTAAGAATTAGTTAGAAAAATCATCGTACCTACTATATTATTAATACATATTTTGAAACAACCATACAGTGAGTGACGAGGCAGTCCGTTGCTCTGGTGGCACAGTTCACGTCACCCCACGACAAAAAGTACGCTTAGTAAGAGATTATTTTTAGACACAAAACTGTAGGTAATAATAGGTATATATACCTAATCTGTGACGCTGACGGTACACACAGCCAAAGAACCGACGAGACCACCACTGATCATAAGAGTAATCAGCTCAATTGTGGGATTTATGGGCAACCTGACGTTTCTGCACCACAAAAAAATACTTTGAAAAAACTCGTTTATTGTAGGTATGGGGACACCTTAAATTTTTTGTGATGTTACATATTATAATGGCACATATTCTGTGAAAATTTCAACCGGCTAGCTATTACGGTTTCAAAGATACAGCATAAAGGACAGACAGACTTCCGGACGGGGTACAGAAATTTAAAAATTAGGGCGCTGGCGCTGTTTGGTTGTTTCACCAGTGTTGTTTCATCCGTAGTAGGTTTTATCGCCAAACTGCGGGACTAAGTAAGCCAAGATAGCATTGATGCCTACTACAATAGAATTAAAAGGATGACGGATGACCTAAATATATAAAAAGGAGAACTTCTCAAACTTTTTCGTAAGTTTGTTTTATTAGCAACCAACGCAACCAAATTGAGGTTTAAGTACAAAACGTTGGGGTATTCGTTGCTAAATTATTTCAGCATCGTCAAATCATCGCAAAATCCTCTATTCAAACTTTTTTGTAATTTAATTGGAGAAAAAATTTCGTTGCCAAAAATCCCCGCTAAGTAAGACCCTGACACCCCGAGATGACATAGTAAAATTACCATACATTCGAGGTTACTTCGTCATTAACTTATTTTAATATTCATAGCGGTTTCTACGTTGCTCATATTTACAAAAATGCAAATCCTTAACTAGTTAAGTAATTTACAGTACAATGCAGAGATTCTCTGTTGAAAATATGTATACTAAGTATATATAATTTCTTAATCTTTTGTTTATTTAAGCATTAATAATTTCGAAATATAATAGGTAATAAATATTCCCGAGGAACAGCGCATCATTTAGAAAATTTGTCACTACTAATATTCTGTAATAAAAATTATACATAGGTAGGCATTTATCAATAAATAAGTACGTAACTACCTACCTGATCTGAAATCTGAATTTATTTTATCATAAAACATTAATTTTGCATGTACAATCAACCAGTCGAGATCAGGTGGCAATTATTTAATGTTCTTGTATGCCTCGGGTCTCGGAGGCTTACTCATTCGACGTTTCAATCAAGATGATTTAAAATGACTTCTTCGTCGATCGTTGTTGCCACACTGCGGTTTCCCCCAATATCGTCTGACTAATAATGAATTAATGATACGCACCACGGCGTGCCATTAGTCTGCCTTGGCGCTGCTATTCGTGGATGAGCTGTCATCCTCGGCAACTCACTGGTGCGATCGGTCGACTGTCTTTCCTAATTTTAAGCACACCTGGGCGCGGTAAGAACTTGGATGAATTTTAAAACTTTCGACAGTTGGAGGCTGACCGTGTTTCGGATTCCACGTTAAACTGTAGGTTCCTTCGGTCCTTCCCTTCCTACCTTAGTAGGTGGTAGGTTTTAACCTACCCGGGTTGATACCACCGCACTGATTGAAAAATCGGTCGAAACGTCTACGAAAAAGACCAACTTATTACATAGATGGAATAAGTTGGTCTTTTTCGTCCAGTTCATTCAAGTCGGCACGAAGAAATGGAAGCACTGACATGGCAATACATTACGATTACGAATATGGTTTCTGCTCGAGAATTCTCGAACTCGAGAAGACTCAAGAAATTCGCCTTGGTTCGAGACGAGAAAATTAAAACCGTGCCTCGAGAATTCTCGAGGCACCAATTCAAAGTATTCGACATACGTTTTTACCATCGACGGATATGTACCTTTAGGTACATATACATCGATGGTTTTTACGCGTAAAATCGTCCGCGCGCTCACTGTGCGCTTGTGGCTTCACTCACACTTATTATTAGTATTTAGGGATTTGATTATTGTAATGTTTATGTAAGAATATTTCTATGTTTTGATCTCAATCAAAGCTAAAGCTACTAAATACCAATGAGTGATTAAAGGATTACGTATACTGTTTGTTAGTACTGTTACTGTTTGTTACCTACTAGAAATGAGTAGAAAGTTTTTTGTTTCTGGATGATTATATTACAATGTAGATATCTGGATGATTAAGTCGCAGATTTTTAGTCGCTTAGTTAGTTCTCTGTTCCTAATTCTTATTAGTATTAAGATTTGATTATTAAATTGTGTTGTGTTCGAAGTTTTTTTATGTTTCGTTCGTTCCTTTTTAGTATGTGCAGTTGGTGCAATAAAAATACGTTGATCTCGTAATTTTTTTGAGTTTTTTTCTTTAAATTTTAAAGCACTATTGGTTTTTTGTTTGAAAGCCTCGAGAGTCGAGACTCGAGAAGACTCGAGAATTTAGCCTCGAGAATTCTCGTGCATCGAAAACGAAAATAGTTCGAGAAATCAGAAACCCTAATTACGAATTCATGTTTTACGTAGATCACAAAGGATAATAAAAAACCAGCCAAGTGCGAGTCGAACTCGCGCACCGACGGTTCCGTACGATACGTTACTTGTATGGAGGACCCCCCTCCCAAGAAATACGTTACTTGTATGGAGGGACCCCACAAAAACATAGAGTACCTACCTACATAAGTATCTACAATCTACATGCTATAGGCGTGCCGTGGGGGGGGTGGGTGGTTTAGGGGTTCAAACCTACACCCCTCCCAACCCCGAACCAAAATTCGGGCACGCCCTCCCGTGCTACATGTCTATGTACGGCAAACCGATGGATACCTACCTACATACACCAGTAACACCAAGAACGTTATCTTCGGAAACTGTTTCATTTACTTTGCGATAACTCGTGCGTGCCGTGCGTGACTAAACCTCCTGACGTGGCCGGGCCGGCTTGGAGCGGGCCGGACAATTAATTACATTCTAATGAAATTGCTGTAGTTACGTTACGTAGGCACTATAGGCACTTATGTCAAATTGTAATGCCACCTAACATGGTTGGAAGGGGATTAGGAGGGAGGGTACCTTACATAGGTACTTAAGTCAGAACTTCAAAAACAAAACAAACAAAAAAAATTGGTTGTCTGCAAAGTCGGTTTACGGACGATAGTTTTACGTGATAGATAACCTCATACTGCCCGTCGTCTGCTGCCCTGGTACTTTAGAACCAGAGAGATAATTAATGTGTACAAGCCGACGCTTGGGCAGATTGTGCCTCTCTATCGCTTGTTACGCGCTCTCACTTGCACACACAGGCTCAGATGGAATGTGACACTTTTTCGTGCGTGCAGCCGGTGTTCATCAATTTATAAGACGTGACGTTATCACGTCAAAAACAAAAATCTGTTTTTGATCTTGCTCTCAAGCTGTATTTTCAATCAACTGTAGGCGGTGTTATTATGTGGATAGTCACTAAATGCTTGTAAAAATGATTATGGCAAAAAACCCAGCGAAGTTTCTTACCGGTTCTTCTTCGTGGGTGTAATCGAACCGGATAGAACAAATTGAAACAAATTCGAGTAAGTACAGTCATGCGGTCTAATTAATGAATGCTTAATAAACAATCTATGTACAATAATATACAACAACTGCCTGTTTCAAGAAATTCACCACATCACCTTCTTTCTGTCGGAGGGCAAATTATTGTCGTCCGACAGAAGGCAGAAGCGAGGGCAGAAGGCATGGCCTCTAATATAGAGGCCATGCCTCTTCTTTCATAATATGAAGTTCACGTGTAGACTAGGTAAATATATTATGTTGAAATATATTACATAAACGGTAATAAATTATACATTTATTTATTACAATATATTCAAAACACAAACAAAAATAAAAATAAGTAGTTACCTACATGCCCATATCTCGCACGCAACAACAACCTTGTGCTTTATATGAAACCTGTAGCGGTGATGAAAGTTGCATGGTCAACTTTATAATATGATATATTTATGTATATATATATTTTATGTTGCAAATTTATTTTGCAACAAATTAGCGCTGGTTGAAATCTTATATTATTATTCTGATCACATGCACGCATGCGCACGAACGGACACGGCGTTTGTCCGTTTGATAGTTTGCGTATTTTTTGTCTAGTTTTAAAATTAATTATTTTCGAAGCGCACGGGGAGCAAAGGAAATAATTATTGCTGCTGCGCAAATCATTATTATTATACACCGTAACCGGAATTCAAAAGATATTAAATACTTAGGTATATTTTTCTAAATATACGAGTACTAAGTAAGGACTTTCAATATTTTATTCTTAAGTCCCGTCGTAGGACCCGGTCGTTTTTTCGCGTGGCACGAAAATGCCGCTTTTGGGATTAAAGGTTAATAAATAAAAGATACAACAATATCTTAATTTATTCATTCATTAGAAAACATCATTGTTGTCAGATTCTGTAACATAATAAATATAATTTACTAAGTAGGTAAAAACTTTGGTCTAATTAACTCAGTCTAAGGTAAGAATTGATTCAACCCTCCCAGGTGCCCCTCGTCTCGTTTTCGTTGTTTCGCCAACCTTTCGGCCGCGTAACCGTCAATTCCTGAAAAAGAAAACAATTAAAATAAATTTACCTGTAAGTCTAACACGCAAATCAATCAAACAAATTCAATCAGTAGGTAAATCGAACGGTTAACGTTATAAAAAGAATATATTTTATTTAAAGCCCTGAACTATATGAAGACAATTTATAAGTACTTAAATAAAACACCTAAAAAAATATATATAAAATTATTTACATGTTTACGATAATGTATAAAGCGCGTTTATGCTTAAGTACTTTTTAAGTAATATTACTTAAAATTTGTGCAAGATTTTATGGATTATTTATTACGTTATAAAGAATATGTCATATGTTATTCGCAGTTAAAAATGCATTATTTCGCATGTGACATGGCTTGAAAATAGAAAAATAATAGTTAAGTACTTATAATATCTTCATTTAAAAGTTTTCAGTAGTGGTAATTATTAATAATAATGTAAAATGCAATCTTGAAAAAAGCACACGTTTAGAGGCCAGTAAAAGTCACCAAAAAGGTCGTTTTGTCGTTAAGATAATAACGCTGGTATTAAAAAAACTATTTATTATTTATTACTATTAAAACTACAAAAAGCTTTATTTGTAATAGTGTTAGATTTTATAATAAACTGTCTCCTAACATAAAACAATTAGATGACAATAATTTTAAACGACGGATTAAAATAATGTTAATTGAAAAGAGTTATTACAGTATTAAGGATGCATTAACTGACCGTAATTTTATCTAAGAGTCTGACTACTATTTTTCCCACTAACAAATTTTGACAATTCGATACACTTTGTATCATTTGATTTTTAATATGACTTATTTATTACATTTCTTTGTAATAAACGTAAACTAATTGTTTTATTAGACTTGATATAATATGAAATATCAAAATTGACGATGGCACTATACACCAGATATAGGTAATTTAAATAGGCAGTGTGGTCAGATTCTTCAGTATTCATGTTTATGCTGTAAATATTAATGCTCTTATGAGCGGTAGTATGGGTTAATTATTTGTAAGTTACTATAATATAATACTTATAAGGTACTAACAAAACATTGTGACTTGCGAAGTTTGTTTGTCAGTTCTTCTTCGCATTGAATTTAGAACTGGCGGAATTTTCGACATGTCCAAGCGTAGGTTACCTACCTGTGGATGATACGAATGTAATTATACAATAAACAATAAACAATTTGATTTTTAATGCAAATTTTGTGTGAAATGCAACCAAAATTTAGCGTATTATAAATATTGAGGAAATTTTAGCCAATAGCGCAATGTTGTTAGTTAGGTACTTACTAATTTCATTAAAAGATAATTGTTAAAAAACTATCAGCGATATACCTAATATAAAAATATGATACAAACATACCCAAACCCAATCTCTCGATAAGTATTTCTCCCTTGTCTCCGTGCAAGGCTATGAACTGGCGCCTCCTCCTCAGGGATACCTCAGGGTCGAACTCGAACAGCTGGTGGTCGTGGATGACAGGGAGTCCCACAAGGTTCGTCTGGATGAAGGCAGCCACGGGGCCCACTTTGTCGCTGCTCCCGCGTGCTATCAACACGCTGAGCAAACACTGAAATTGTTTATTTTTGTATAAATATTATATGTATAGATATTAGATTAAGTACGTATATTATCTCATCAATCAATAGGTTCTATTTAATTGTAATTTTGAGCAAAAACATGTTTTTGCCAAAACTGACTTTTTTATGACATTATTTAATAATATTGTCTCTTTTGGCATTGTGTTAATTTATTTTTCACTTTTTACTACATATTTAATTATCTATTATATATAACCACTTCAGAAGACAGATATGGTTAACTTTTGACCGAAGACTGTAGAAACAAAAACAAAAATACAATTCCCGCAAAAATTGTATTATCTTTCCAAAGTTGTTTTAGTAAGCTGAAATATAACTTTCCGAGCAGTTATTCTGATTAAAAGTCATTCACATTGCCAACTTTTTATAAAAAAAATACACTCACACAAACTCCCACCAATTTGTTCATGTTTTAATAAGTTTTGATTATTTTTAAGATCACGACATCGACAGCCGCGGCGACGACGACAGCGCACGCGCACGTCTTTAGACAACTGTTATTATTTGTTGCAAACCTTCACGTTACCGTTTCTTGTTTATTGCGCAATCTACCTACCTGCAGGCATCGCGGCTGCACGGTGAACTTTGTGAACGATTTTTGCTTGCTTGCAGTTTTGATTATTGTGACCTGCCAACCGCAAGGATAACTTGTAGGTCAGTGCTTTATAAAACTTCTCACCTTTTTAACCTTTTTATCCTGGGTACTTTTTTATTTCTCCGAAAAATTCTGTACCTACGCTACAGTGGAAATTTTTCTCATCGGAACAAAGGTTTTTTTATTGGAAATGCTAACTAGCACTATTGTAAGAAAATGAAAAAACAATCTTAAATTAAAAAGTGGTACAACAATCACCAACTCTCGAGTGCTACTACCGCCTATTCGTAACTCTAAATTCTGATAGAAAATAAATTGTCGTGTTGCATAAATATTACAACCAATGGCCGCGTGGTCTGCGAGAGGGCATGAAGATCGAGTACCTATTCCGCCACATCCAGGACAAGGGGCAGCGAGCGAGAGTCTCGGGGCTCTTCCTTCTGACTGGGCTGACACGAACTTTTGCGCTTTCAAGCTATGCACTTAAAAAGGTTCGTCCCACTGCATCTCTCTCCATGTATGTCGTGTCATGTGATAGTATGGCCGAGAACAATATGCCATGCTAAAGGGATACTCCTTCCAGCAAGTCATGTAGTAGGCAACTCTATTAAGTAGGTCTTCGTGCCTTACTTGCGGCTTGATCTATCTTACCCCTATTCTATGCTGGAGGTGGTGGTCAGTGTTGTGCCGCAATTCACCTGGTTGTTTGCAGCACAGCACCGACAAATTTGCTTACCCAGTTGTTGCTTACCATATTGTAAGTTATATTTTTAAGCATTTTTTTTAAAAAAACTCTAAGGTTTCTTGCCCGATTCTTCCTTAAAGATTGCATTGCTGAACGGGATAAAACAAAAACTACGACGAACCATACTGAATATGCATATGTCTCAATGTAATATTGTTATTGTTGTGTGTTCTTTATGGCGAAATAAATATCTGAATCTGAATCTGAATCAGGATACAGTATGGTGGTGATTATGTATGCTTAAATTTTAAGGAAAAAGAAATTTGAAATGTATTACCTATTTGTGTAGGTATCTGAAGATCAGAAATAGGTACGTCCCGCCATCTATCCTCGGTCTAAAACTAGTAATATAACACTTTCACGATGCTCACAATAGTTTACGCACACAATATTGCCTCCTCAACGAATGGTTAATGGCTTGATATCTCATTATTACGAAAGCATCCAGTGGCTTGTTTTGTTGCACGAAGAGCTGGCTACGCTGTTCTTTGGTGTGCTGATGTTATAAGTAAAATTGAAAGGCAACAATTATTGTTTTATTTAATGTACCTTCACTGCAGCACTGTGATTAGTAGCCAGTGTGTAATTAGATTACTGATTAGTAGCCATTTAAACATACTGTATAAATTCACACAACCTAATTAATGCCGGGTTTTAAAGTTTTCAAAGGTTACTGAAATAGAAAAGAAAAAAAATTAGAAGAAAAAATTGTCACAAAAACCAAATTTAAATTACCTATTGCAGAACAATGACATAAAAGGTTTTGTCAAATGTATCTTTACAAAAGAGACTGTTGCCTAAACGCAAAACAAATTAAAGCATGCGCATTGAGTATTTATATAAGTGGGGTTACACAGCTAGATGTCTAATAAAAAACCGGCCAAGTGCGAGTCGAACTCGCGCACCGAGGGTTCCTTATCTATCGCCATGTCATGGTTGGCGCCACTCACGCCATCTATAACGTGTTATGAAATGCTTCATATTAGTTAAATGTCATGATTGTTTAAAATGCTTCTCGCTCTATTCGGTAGATGCCGCGCGCGCGTGCACTTTTTGGTTTCTTCTACGGAATTGGAATTCCCCGTGAATTTTTTACTTTTTCTTATTTTTTGTTATATCGGCCATAATAACACATATTCTGCGAAAATGTCAACGGCTACCTATTACCGTTTAAGAGATCTGAGATACAGCCCTCGGACAGACAGACAGACAGACAGACGGACGGACGGACAAGACAGACAGACGGCGGCGGCGGCGTAGGCTTAGTAATAGCATATATATATTCGGTGGTAATAGGGTCCCGTACTGGATACGGGACCCTAAAAAACTCCCTTGTAAAATACCGAAGCGAGCGTGCAAGTTTTTTAAATTATTAAATTTTGTAACTTCTCCAACTTCTTCTCCGCCTCCGCGACCGCGTCCCTCTGTATCAGATTCATAACCAAATATTTATTTCGCCTTAAATAAAGAACACACACATTATGCATATTCATTATGGTTCGTCGTCAAATAAAATACAAGGAACAGAGTCATAGTCAAGTCCATGTCAAGTCACTTTGTCAAGTCATTAAAAGTTGAGTTTAAACACACGGTGAATTTGAATAATCGAAGTCAGCAAAATATTTATTTACAATTTCCCCAAACTGACTCTTTGTTGGAGATACGAGAGAGAGGCAGCACAGGTTTCCAGTAGCGGCCGCCTTCCTCGAACCCACCTCGAGGACGATGTATAATAATTTAAATACCTACCTATAACTCTTTGAAGAATGGGATCCACGGCCTGGAAGAAAATATCTTCGGATCTTCTGGAATAGCTAATAGATCGAAATTATCATAGGTATGTGAATATAGGAGTCAAGCAAGAGCGCAAGAGGCGAAAAAAAGAAAAGAAAAAAAAAACTAGAAAATATACGAGAATGTCATGACATTTTCTATAATCCCATGCGAGTCAAGAGGCGAAAAAATTATCCAAGAACCCCTGGGATGCACTGGTATAATTTTGTAGACTACACTTTGAGATTCCACTTGAACACCAGATTTTTTTATTATTATAATGTTTTTATGTACCTAACTGACATGATTGGCTACATGATCTACGATATTCGTGATGTCAGCCCATAACACCGGGTCACAGAAGAGAGATATAGGGCTACCGGGTGAACTAGGTGCCATGTCAGTGCTTCCATTTCGTCGTGCCGGCTTGAATGAATTGGATGGAAAACACGAACTATTTACATAGCCGTTTCGAGCGACGTTTCATTAAATGCGGTGGTATCAACCCGGGCGGGACAACCCCTACCACCTAGTAAGGGACCTAAAATTTTACGTGGAAGTAGTCCCTCAGTTCACACGCACGTATTGGAATTCGAACCACGGTCAGCCTCCAACTGTCGAGCGGTCACCCATCCCATCCAAGTAGGTACTTACTTAAATATCACACGTAACGTAGCACGTTTAATTTTTTACCGTGTCGGTGTGCATAACAACCATTCGACCGACTCATGATGACCGACTGCACCACTGAGCTACCGAGGCTGACATTTACTTTCCCTTTCTCTGTAATTTTTTTCTTGCCCTAAATTTTATGTCTGTCTGTACCCAAGCACTACATAGGTTTTTTGCATTGTAGGTATTGAATGGACACCCGGGACCCGGACCCCACAGCCTCTGTGACCCAAAAGGTCAAGCAAGACAGAGACTGGTATAGTGCTAAGCTAAAACCATCATGCGTAGAGTTCAAGGCTGCTACTAAAAAAAAGCTTGACTGTCAGGCAGACGTCAAAGTCAAATTGTTGTCAATGTCAGGCTAGCCAAACAAAAAGTGTGATCGGTCGGTCGCGCGCGTGATTGTTTCGTTTCACTTTTCTGCTCGAGTTCCCGTTCTCTTCAGTTCCACCAGTTCGCAACTTCGCATTTCGCGTCAGTAGCGTATGTTTACCGCTTCCTACCTAATAAAATAACACTTGGCCAGTGCAGAAGTCACCGGGGAAATCCGCAGAGAGTGGGCCACCGCTGCCGGTGCAAATGACGTCACGCTGATTCGCTGCTGTTCTCCCACCTCATCAGAATATCATCTTTGGGTAAGTACCAGAGAGTGCGGTGACTCATATCATAATCGTGCTTCGATAAGGCTCTGACACCACATTTCCGTCCGACAGTCCAGCCTGTGGTGTGGTGTGGTGTTGTGTGCTAACGTTGGTGTTATATATTCTGTTTTTATATTCTGTTTTACAGCAGAATTATCAGACTCAGTGACCGTTAAGTGCTAGTGGAATAAAACATTGTGCAATAATTTAGTGTTGTTGTTGTAGTTGGACGCTGTGAAGTAAACGAAAATGGGTTTCGACCATGATGATTTCGACGACTATGTCAAGGAGGTAATACCATTAGACTGATTTGAACGTGTCCTTTACCGAGCCTTAAAATCCTTGTGTATTGTCTTACTAAATATGTGCATTTTAATTTTTAAAGTAAGCGTCTACATGTTGGCATCGTGAGCAACGCACACATCTCATCAAATGGATTTAACCTGTTTACTCCTTAGGGTCCCGATCGGGGCCCAATTCGTTTTCACACTTCGGCTCTCTGAGGCTGATCGGGGCCCAAAACTTTATTCAAAACATGGTCGCACATTATATCTAACTAAAATATCAGGTACTTCTAAACAAGTAAGCCCTCACTTTTTTCCCTTCATTTTGCAGGTATTTTCATTAGCTATAAGATGCAAAACACTTTATTGCTCTAGCCTCTTTATTTTATGAAATATTTGAGTTTAGGCCAAGGTCGACGCTCTAGGCTGCAGCGCGGCGAAAACGCCTATCACTCACATGAAATGAAGGGAAGCACTGACATGGCACCTAGTTCACCCTGTGTTATGGGCTGACATCACGGATGTTGTAGGTGATGTAGCCAACCGTGTCAGGTTCCATAAAAAAAAAAAAAAAACAGGGGGGGGTAAGCATTATTATAACACCGGAGTAAACAGGTTAAGTATACTTCGTATGGTTTGCTATGGGAGTGCGCTCCCTCATCCGCACCGGACGAACCGCATGCATCCTAGCGTCTGCAAGGCCGGTGCTCCGATATGGCGACGTATAAATCAGAATGCTAATAACGATCACGTCGTGCATGTTCCGATTGCTGCGAACACTGTGTACGCAGACTTCTAACAATCCGTTTGATGTGATGCGTGCGTTGCCTACGATTTGGACTTGTGGACTTATTCCCCCTGAACAGCGTTCTTGGGACTTACCGTATCGCTTTAAACGCACCCTGCTGAAGACCTAGCCTTGTTTTTTCATATTGCTAGAGCGACAGGAGTCTTCGTAAGTGTATTCGCAGCGCTGGATCTCACTCTGTGACCTTAACGATAGATATCTCTACAAAAACCTTGTGCATACATCAAGTTGGTGTGCATATACGTACATATAGTTGTATCTTTACAAAGGATTGGGAATTGTTGATGGACACACATGAGAAGCATTACCAAATGCCTTCGGAAATCTGTACCACAGCATTAAGACCGGATATACTCATATTCTCAAAAGCGACAAAGCATGTAGTACTTGTTGAACTTACAGTTCCATGGGAAAGTAACATACCGAAGGACCACAACATCAAACTTAACAAGTACTGCAACTTAGTAGACCGGATTGTGAGAAACGGATTCAAGACTGATCTCTTCGCTGTGGAAGTCGGAGCAAGAGGACTACCAGCGAAGTCGCTCTACAGTCTCTTCAAGAATCTAGGGCTCCCAAGATCGACGCTAAGCTCATATATGGAGAGAGCTTCGAAAACGTCACTGGAAGCATCCTACAGAATATGGATAGGTAGAGAGAGGGAGGTCGAGAGCGGGACTGGTGGTTTCCCCGCGTCCTAGTCAACGCAGACTAGCTGACGAGGGCTTGAAGCGAGCCGAAACGTGAAGCATGCGCGGGAAATTTAGAGTGGCCACTCGCTAGTCCCGGCCTCGATTAATACCCTCCTCTACTGCCGATGGGCCCGGATATGTTCGGTGAAGCCATCGCAAGCTTAGATCCACACCTTCATAGCAGAGACAAGTTTAGGCATACGTGTGTTGTCGTATAAATAACTTCAATTTTATAATTTTTTATAAATTTGGCGGACCGCCTACGCCGTCTGTCTGTCCGTCCGTCTGTCCATCCAAGGGCTGTATCTCTTGAACCGTAATAGGTAACCCGTTGAAATTTTCACAGAATATGTGTTATTATGGCGGATAATAAAAAATTAAGGGGGGTTCCCATACAAGAAACATGTTTTTTTTCAATGTTTTTATTGTGGTGTGGAAACCTCGGTGCGCGAGTCCGACTCGCACTTGGCCGGTTTTTTTCTTTAGTACAACCTTATTTAATAAATTAACCTTAACTGAGCATTATGTCGTACTAAGCCATATGTTATGTTATGTATGACCTAGGAAAGGTATCCCGGGAAGAGGGGATAGATGAGGAGAGCAGAAGGTCAGAAGTCAGTTTTGCGGAAGGTCAGACCTTAGGACGAATTTTAGCTTTCCGAAGGCAGCCCAACCCAGTTTAATTCGTCTTTCCACCTCCTTAAGCAGACCTTGTCTACCAAGAATACTTATATCAGCCTATTTTGTACATACATGCATAATATCACACCCGTTTCCCAGTGGGGGTAAACAGAGACAACGGATCTCCACTTGCCATGATCCTGACGACAGTTCAGATTAGTCCCGACACACGCCCGGCACGCCTCTTCTTTTTTTTTTATGGAAACTGACACGGTTGGCTACATCACTTACAACATCCGTGATGTCAGCCCATACCACCGGGTGAACTAGGTGCCACGTCAGTGCTTCTCTTACATTCTTCACACATGCTCCTCTATTTCGTAATGCACCCATCGCACTACAGCTGCACCGTGGCACGAAACATGTAAACAATTTTAAAAATAACATCTTTGTTTTGATTTATAAATGCTTTCAATAAGGCCTACCAGGAATTTTAAGTCTGCCTTCAACAGAGGTGGTAACTGTGTCGATATTCAATACGAAATACGACACGGACAAAGGGTGTTGGACTGGAGTCCGGTGGACCGCGCTCTAGGCGACCGTGTTACCGGACTTTACCGGGCCGACACGGAAAGTCCGGTTTGTGTCCACCGACAGAGGGGCATATTTATGCAAGCAGGTACATACAACAAATAAAATTCAATAGATGAAATAAATGAAAACAGGATTAGTGGCATAATATCAGCGGACCCCGCCCACATAGTAAAAGGAGACGAGAAGGGTAACTGGAGCCCATTTTTAAAATAACTACCTACGCTGCGCCGAGCCACCAGGGCTGTCGCAACTCACAACACTAACACAATTGATAGGTAGTGAGCCCATTATGGTGGAAATTCAATTCCAGAGAGAGAGAGAGAGAGAAGTAGTCAATCGTGTCAGTTTCCATAAAAAATAAACAAAACAAAAATCAAGTGCGGCGCGGTCATCACTCATCACTGACTACAAGCGAGGGAAGTGAGAATGTAAGTAGTGGTTGTGTACGGACAGTGTGCGCTTGTGTGAGTGCGAAATCGGCATGCTTGTATGATTAACTTTCCATGTTCGTGCTGAGGGCCGTGTTCTGGGCTAGGTCCGGTATCACCTCTGTCCCTCAATGACTGACCGATGCATTGCACTACAGATGTTTTCTTCTCTCAGAATCAATATTGGCATTCCCCCATTCTCACATGTAAATATACGATTGCCCTGAGCTGATCCACACATTGAAACAAAACGATCACCTTCGAGGCCACAGCGGGAAACTAAGGGCTTAGGCACACGAACCATTTTTATCCAACTAAACTTTTTAGTCGTAATCAAAACAATTTATAAAATACATGCCAAATATAGAGAATGACAGGGCAGAGGACACGACGCCAACTGAACTGTTAAGTTGCCACCGACTCCCCACTACTCAAAGTTGTACAACTTCATAAAGTCTATGAACGGCCATATGTGTAGCGGTCACAAGATCGACTTTTTAATCGGCCGCTGACTGTTTAATTATCCTTCAATCTAATGGACGCTGCACTTTCTGACCGTACCACCACCTGCGGAGTGAACCACTGAATAATGCCCCGTGTGCCAACAACTATTTAGTCGTTGGGAGAGCCCAACGACTAAACAGTTGGCTTGGAGGCAAATCAAAACTTTAGTTGATGGTACAATCGTTGGTATGCTGGGGCCCTTAGTCGCACTGTCTAACACCAATATTCACATAATATATTATTGATATTTACTATTATTATATTGATATAATTTGTGCGAGTATTTCATTTTATAACATTAGAGTATTGGACGATTGGAAACAATTATCAGAGGAAAGAATAAACGCACTTCAATAGAACCAACCCAATTAAAAAATAAACTAGATAAATAGGCATCTAACAAATAAACAAGACGAATACGTCCCGGTAAGTCTCAATTAGCTCAATTAAACTTCTAGAAAAAGCTAAGATATGTCCTATATCTACTTGATCTAATTCACTTTGTCGCGAAAACAACTCACGAACATTCCAGTTCTTTTCGAGTAGTGGTTGGTGACGCACGCACGTTTTACGGAAATGAAGACGCGGTGGCGCCGATGCTTGAGTATTAAAAAAAACAAAAACCAATAATTCTAGACAACTACTGATAAAATTTACTCGATTTAGATGTATCTACCAAGCCGGCCTGTCTAGAATAAATAAATAAAATAAATTCTGTTTTTATACCTTGGAGAACTATCACTCTGTGGACTCGACTGATGCAATGCAACGCCCCCTTCGTTGACGTACGCCCCAAGTTGGTGGCGACGTCACAGATTACTTAATAGTTACTTCGTAACAGATAAATCACTCCATAGAAAAAGTTCCATACCTTCGGCTTTAATAGCCTACTGCTTTACGTCGCCAATGGCTGCGTGCGAAAATGTACCTAAACGATCGGGTGTAAAGTGAATTATTGCTTTGCAGCTGCGCGCAGTTGCGTGGGCGAGCGTGTAGGTATGTTTCGCGCGAATGACGAATTTTTACTGAATTAGACCGCCGCCGGTGGCCCGCCGGGCGGTAGGTAGTTAGCAAGTACATAGAGTGCGTGAGGCCTGGCGACGTACCCAGATTGCTTACACCTTCTCCTCTCTACTCTCAGCTGCATGGTATATTATACTCTTGTACTTGGAGGCGGACAGTCGAGGGAAACGTTTATGCTATCTGCATATTCTGTGTCGTGCTGTGAAAATATGGAACGGCCTTCCGCTGTACATGTTTCCGTTCTGCAGTCTGTCGAATCTGGTAAAAGCGTGTGAACAGTTCAGTGTAGTCGATACTAGCCGAGGGAAGCACCGATGTAGCATTTCAGTCCGACGGGAACATGGTGAAATAGGCTCTTATCTCTCTTTCAAGGCACAGGACGTAAAGCTGGGACTCCACAGCGGCGCACGGATGTGCACGCACACGCATGGCCTAGCCAAGCACACGGATGCGCGTGTACGTGGGCGACTCCACAGCCAGCTATGCCGAGCCACGCGCTTCATTTGTTGGAACATTTCAAACGAAGCGGACGTGCCTACTGGCGTACTACCTATGGCGGAGGCGGCGCAAGCGTTGATTTTACTCGATCTCGACAGTTCTTCCGACGATAGTGACAGTGACACCGAATACAACGAAAATGTACCCAAAAGAAAACATCGATTTTGGCTTGAAAGTCATATCGTGCGCAGAGAAGCGTGCGTGCGCGGGTGGAGGGGAGCGAGCTGCGTGGGTCTGGCTTCGCTCGCCTAGCAAAGCCAAACACACGCGTAGCCGTGGGTGTGACGTCACACATCCACGCAGCTGCACGCAGCTCGCAGTGGAGACGCCTCCATATAAATCCATAGGAGCGAATCTAGACACACGTGCGCAGCGTGGCCGTGCGCCGCAGTGGAGTCCCCGCTTAAGATGGCCGCATAGCTGCCTCGGCTGTGTTCTCTAGTCCAGTATAGCCAGCATTTCAAAGGGAAGTCTCCGGTATGCCACCTTCTGGAGGATGATTTTGGCTGGTCGGAGTGTGTTCTCTAGCCCCTGTGAGTCCCATACTGGATTCAAAAAAGATTTATAACCTTTTTGGGCAGTTGAATGGTCACAAAAATGTCCCAAATTGCAATGCGACCCTATTACTAAGCCGCCTATTACGCCGTCTGTCTGTCTGTCAGTCCGTCCGTCCGTCCGTCCGTCTGTCCGAGGGCTGTATCTCTTGAACCGTAATAGGTAGCCGGTTGAAATTTTCACAGAATATGTGCTACTATGGCCGATATAACAACAAAAGAAAAAGTAAAAAATTCACGGGGTTCCTATAGAAGAAACCAAAAAGTATATGCGCGGGCGCCATCTACTGAATAGATTATGAAGCTTTTTAACTAATCATGACATTTAACTAATTTGAAGCATTTCATAAACACGCCATAGATGGCGTGAGTGGCGCTGACCATGACATGGCGATACGGAACACTCGGCGCGCGAGTTCGACCCGCACTTGGCCGGTTTTTATTATATTATATTCCTTACAATAAACAAACATCAACATGTTATGGGTGTTTTGTAAATGCTGAGTATTAGAAGATTAAAAGCATTGTCGTATTGAGTGCTTTATATGGGCTTTGTCAGTATTGACATGAATTTTAATGTATATTATCGGGACTATCAAAGAACCGCTTAGTTATCACTACGTTTCAAATGTATCCATTAGATATTTGTAACCCCTCCGCACTGTGCGGTTGTATTTTTTAGATTTTAGTGTAAAAGTCCTCTTTGTGATGAAGCAAGACTGCATTCTGTCAGTTGCCATGCCAGCAGATTTGCAGACATATGATTATTTTACTGTAAATTTAATTGTTTCCATTTGACACACTTTCATATATGATGTCGTTCATTTGACACACTTTCATATATTATGTCGTCCATTTAACACACTTTCATATATGTCGTCCATTTGACACACGTTCATATATGTCGTCCATTTGACACACGTTCATATATGTCGTCCATTTGACACACGTTCATATATGTCGTCCATTTGACACACGTTCACATATGTCGTCCATTTGACACACGTTCATATAATGTCGTCCATTTGACACACTTTCATATATGTCGTCCATTTGACACACTTTCATATATGTCGTCCATTTGACGCACTTTCATATATGATGGACAGACTGACGTTATTGGCTTAGTAACAGGAAAACTAAAACTTAAGAACATAGTTAATTATGAATATTATTATGAATCATCTGGCAGCGGTGATATTCCTTCCATTAAATCGTCATTATGTAAGCAGATGGTTGCGGTTGAATGATGGATGAGGCTCTCCTAGAAGTCACTTCATCGTCGCCACTCTCACACTCAGCATTATATTTACTTTTTCTTTCACAACCTCAATTGCATTATTTAAATTCCATTTTAGCATTTTTAGCACTCACATAATGTTTGATGGTAGACCATGCATTTCATGTACGAACGAACTATCTCTATTTTGTTTGTCGTATGATAAATTTAGGGCTAAATACGACGATCCTTTTCAACTCTGAGTATGATAGATAACTTTTAGTGAGCTCAAATGCAACCCTGCTCATGCTCGAACTAACCCCACCGTTTTCTAAATGTGTCCTCTGATAACTCTACAGTTAAGCAGAGGTGTAAAACTGTAGGTCCCTTCCCTTGCCCCTTACTAGGTGCAAGGCTCAAATGGTAGCTGACTGGGTTGATACCACCGTACTGGATGTAAGATGGCCGCGTAGCAGCCCCGGTTGTGTTCTCCTCTAGTCCAGTATAGCCAGCAATGCAGGGAAGTCTCCGGTATGGCACCTACGTTCTCGGAGGTGATATTGGCTGGTCGGAGCATGCGCTTTGGCCCCTCCGACTCAGCCACCCCTACACTACGCGTCAGTAAATAATGCACATGGGGGTTTAGAAAGAGACAATCCGGTTGTAGAGCGTCGTCCCTGTCGCACGAACTATTTGTCAGCCTCGGTAGCTCAGTGGTGCGGTCGTTCGACTGTTGGTAAGCACCCGTGGGCGCGGTCAGTACTTGGATGGGTGACCGCTCGACCGCTGGAGGCTGACCGTGGTTCGGATTCCATGTAAAACTAATTAAGTAATAGTTCTTTAGGTCCCTTCCCTTCTTACCTTACTAGGTGGTAGGGTAGGAATCCTGGATGAGAAATAACCTACCTACCTATTTTGATTTCGAACAATTTTCTAAGTCTCCGGTATGGCACCCACCACCTTGTCGGAGGTGATATTGGCTGGTCAGCTTTGTCCCTTCAGACTCAGCCTTCCATTCCGGATTACATAAAAAAACCGGCCAAGTGCGAGTCGAACTCGCGCACCGAGGGTTCCGTATCGCCATGCCATGGTTAGCGCCACTCACGCCATCTATGGTGCGTTATGAAATGCTTCATATTAGTTAAATGTCATGATTAGTTAAATGCTTCACACTCTATTCGGTAGATGGCGCGCGCTCATACACTTTTTGGTTTCTTCTATGGGAACCCCCGTGATTTTTTTACTTTTTCTTGTTTTTATTATTTATTGTTATATCTCCCATACATACTTACATACATAACACACGCCGCATCCCGACAATCAGGGTAAGCAGAGTAATCGGTGTTGTGCTATAAGGACTCTTGTAAATTACAGCACAACACCGACCACCACGTTTAGCACAGTATACGGACAAGACAACTATCAAGCAGCCAGTAAGACACGAAGAACCCACCTGGTGCATGACTAGGTGGAAGGACTGCGCCAAGGTGAGAAGTGGCTAGCCTGTCGCCCTTTAGCGCAGTATCTTGTCCTTATCCCTTAGTCGCCTCTTACGACATGCACGGGGAGAGATGCAGTGGGGCTATTCTTTTTAAGTACCGGCCCCACACGGTATCTCCCATAAGAACACTTATTCTGTGAAAATTTCAACAGGCTACCTGTTACGGTTCAAGAGATACAGCCCTCGGACAGACAGACGGACGGACGGGCGGACGGACGTACAGACAGACAGACAAATAGACGGCGTACGCTTAGTAATACGGTCCCGTACCGGATACGGATCCATAAAAAAGAGGTACTTAAAGAAATCGGACTTGGGGGTGAGCTCTAAATTTTTGTAAGATCACAATAGATATTCCTTTTTTTTTATGGAAACTTACACGGTTGGCTACATCATACATACCTTCAACATCCGTGATGTCAGCCCATAACACCGGGTGTACTTGGTGCCACGTCAGTGCTTCCCTTCGGTCGTGCCGGCTACACTTAACTGGACGGAAAACACAAACTATTTACACAGCCGTTTCGACCGACCTTTCATTCAGTGCGGTGATATCAACCCGGGCGGGTTAAACCCTACCACCTAGTAATATAAGAAGGGAGTCATGGTCAAGTCACCTGGGTTGCGGTGACAAGATGGCTCAGTGACCCTAACTCTCACACTTTAAATCATAAGCAGACGAATGACAGACACATTAGGTATATAAGAATAGGTATTTGCTACTAAACCGCTACCTATACAGAATAACAATGAGTCTATTTTAGGTGCAACCTGTGGACGCAAGTTACTCAACGTTTTAATTTCAGGCTGTAGTTATGTGTTCGGAGTTTCCTTTTTACACTTATAGGTACCTTCCAGTGGCGGGGCAAGACCTAAATTTGATGTGGGCAAGATATATTTTGCGAGGCCCTCTCTGGTGGCATGGATTTTATGGATTTTCACTGTTGAAATGGATTTCCGGTATACTGATCAAATCAAACATTTTCGTCGATAAAAGTAAACATAGGTAATCAAATTGCAATAATACAGCCTTCACACTGCCTCTGTCCTGCGTTCCCATCTTGTGTCTGATAAAGGCGTTAGTTTGCCTTTGATTAAGTCTAAACATGTTAACTCGGGGTCTCTTTTAATAGATCTAGCTGAATATTTTTCATGAATCAAAGCTGCATGAACTTTCGAGGCGCGAGGCCCCTCGGGCCGCGAGGCCGTGGGCCGTCGCCCACGCCTTGCGCCGCCTCTGGTACCTTCCTAGCTTACGTGTAGGTAGGTACTGAAACTGAAAATAAACACTGCTGCTGTAAATATGAATGTTTTTTTTATATTTTATTTTTATGTGTTAGTACTAACAGGCCTCACGCACTCTATGTACTTGCGCGCGCTAACTACCTATCGCCCGACGGGCCGCCGGCGGCCTTTTTCAGTACAAATTCGTCAGCCGCGCGAAGTATACATAGACGCTCGCCCACGCAACTGCGCGCAGCTGCAAAGCAATAAACACTTTACACTCGATCGTTAAGGTACATTTTCGCACGCAGCGATTGGCGATGTGATACAGTAGGCTATTAAAGCCCGAAGGTAGGAACATTTTCTATGGAGTGATTTATCTGTTACGAAGTAACTATTAAGTAATCTGTGGTACTAAGCTGGTAAGTACTTACCTGGATGGACAAGTATGTATGTATGTATATTTATTTGTATATAATATTCTATATATTTAGTAATTTATATGTATTAACACATGTATGGCTTATATGTTACTAGCATGTACTTATATGTATGTATTAATAAGTATTCTTATTATTATTTTTATCTTCAATTGTCACGCAACTCTTTTGCTACTACCTACTTACATTCCACTATATTATCGAATCTCAAACATCCAAAGGTTGACTGTAAGAAATCTCTGTAAGGGATAAGTCCGCCTTTGCACCTTATGTAAATTTTCCAATGTATTTGTTACTGTTTAATGTTTTCTGGAGCAATAAAGAATTTTCTATCTATCTATCCTTACCTATAATAAAATCCAACGTCTGCTTTCTGTCTGTCTGAGTGTCTGTCTGTCCGCTTATAACTCGAGAACCACTGAACCGATTTTAATAAAACAAAATTCTACGGATAGCTTGATTCTTCCCATCAACTATAGGCTACTTACTATTACGCTAAATGGCTTATGAGGTTAGCAGTGAAGTGAAATATGAGAGCGGGCGGTGCTGCCGCGGGCACAGCTTGTATCTACTATGATGTAAAGCATGATATCCGGCAGTAATAAATAATGAGCACCGAGCTGTAGAAAGAGACAATCCAGTTGTAGAGTGTCGTCTCTGTCGCACAGAGAAGTGCGAGTTAGTGCGAGAGGGACGGCGCTCTACAGCCGTATTGTCTGTCTCTTTCTAAAGCTCAATTACTGCCCGGTACTGTACCCGCTTTAGATTTGTTCATTAGATAGATGCATAGCCAAAAATGGAGAGTTTTTATTTTTTATAGAAAATGTGACATGTATGTGGCGCCGAACCCATAAGATGTCAAACGACGCCCATGGGCATTCGGTCGCATGCGGGGGTTGTGAATGCCATGTCTGCCCGACCTATTCATGCCCCTCTTAAAGGACGTGAGACTGTACTTAGGGAGAAATATGTGGGCAGGTAGAGCGTTCCAAAATATATCAGTTCTATGGAGGAAAGAATGTAACCACAATTTTATAATAAAACATTTAGTGTGTTGGTTCATTCCGTTTTGTGGTCTGCGGTTATTGTCTAGCACAGACATGGACAAAATATACTGGACCCATCATTAACGTCGTCAACAAAGCGAATAGTAATCTGTGACCGGGGTCGCCGCGAAAGGGGTAAGAAGACGGCGAGGGAGCGGGGAACGTTGCGTATGCGATGTTTTTCCATCTCTGTCGATCACGCAGTCGCACAGTATTTCTTTCCTCGTCTACGAATTCACCTACACACACTTAAAGAGGAGAAAGAGATAAGGCGATCGAGTGCCTTCGTGAGTGAGCGAGATGCAGTTCGAACGCGCTCAGGCAGTCAGTGAGCCTGGCGCCCGTGCGTGGTTACTCCCGCTAGCCTATGTATGATCGGTCCAGTATATTTTGTCCATGAGCACAGAGTTCATAGAAAGGTAAAGGTAGAATTCATAGAACATGTGTACTATGTCGCAACGCAACAGCTTTGCGGACGCAGCTGATGCTGTGTCACGCCCACTTCGATGATGTATGCCCCCAGTTGGTGGCGACGTACGCACCCAGTTTGCTTAGACCAAATCCTCTACCTATTTTCGATTGTCTCATATCCGATTATGTCCTCTGGCCTCTCTGATTCAATCATCCATGCCGGATTACTTAAAGAAAACCCTTCATAAATAATTTTTATAACTCTATGATGTGGTACTGCGTGGGGCCGGTACTTAAAAAGAATAGCCCCACTGCATCTCTCCCCGTGCGCGTCGTAAAAGTCGACTAAGGGATAAAGGACAAGATGCAGTGCTAAAGGGCGACAGGTTAGCCTCTCACCTTGGCACGGTCCTTACACCGAGTCTTGCAGAAGTGGGTCTTCGTGCCTTACTTGCTGCTTGATATAGTTATCTTGTCCTAATACATTGCTAAACGTGGTGGTCGGTGTTGTGCTGTAATAGGGTTGCCCTAGGTGCTACAAAAGGGTCAAGTGCGTGCGTAGTACTCGTAACGGACAAGCATCTATGAAGAACATAATGAGAGTGGAAGAGGCGGCAGAGGTGTGTCAGGATCGTGACACGTGGAGAACCGTTGTCTCTGCCTACCCCACTGGGAGACAGGTGTGACGCTATTATATGCTGTATGTTAGTGATGTAATCTAGCGTCACACAGGAAGGAAGCGCTTTAGATAACTTTATGAGATGTTGAGATAAACTCTTCTGATAACATCGGAAAAACCTTTTCAACCTTGCTTAGCTTTTTGACGTCAATTTGCAAGTATAGGTACTATAAAAAAAATATTGATATTGTCATCTGTTAAAATAAACGAAAATATCATCCCGCTTGTACTGTGTGGGGTCGGTACTTAATAAGAATAGTCCCACTGCATCTCTACCCGTGCATGTCGTAAAAGGCGACTAAGGGATAAGCGGCCTGCAGACACCCCGGTCGACTTGTGGCTTCCATGGAAGACATAGGCTTGCTGGGGTAGCTGGAGGCTGCGGGGTTTTGAACGAAGGTCCCCAACCAAGCGGGATTAGTTTGCAGGCCTAGAGCCAACCCCAAACCAAAACAACAACAACAACAACATCATCCCGCTTTCGCAACATTCAGTTCCATCTAATCAAAGTTTTTTATTTAGTAGTAGGCTTACATCGTCAATACATTACAATTCAAAAAAATAATAATAATTGAATTTGTCAAATGCAGAAATCATACAACGACCACAAAGTAGTTAAGGCCGTAGAAGGTCTTACATTGAAGCCATAATTTATTTTTGAAAGCTGGCATTTCGGTTTCGTCTTCACGCAATTCTCTAGGTAATTTATATATGTTTGAACTTTCAAATATAACACTAGTTTATGGCTTATGCCATGTCTATTATGCTATAATTTAACTATACTCTATTTCATGCGTCGTTTTCGTTTCTCGAATCTCAAATATGTCACCCTATATCAACGACATTCTACTTTCTGAACAGGCCCTCGTCATACATTTTACCGGTAGAAAGGTGCGATTGGAGTTCTTCTATATATTGCCAATATTTAAAACAGCGTAAGTGCGCGAGCGCCTCATACATAACGTTACGTTTCCGGTCTGTGAACGTCGATAGAGTAAGACGGTTAAATGGCAATTTGATACGTATAAGGGAGACAACAATTGGAGAGTGTGCTGAATGCTCACAAGTAGCGCGCCTCAATTCGGTGCGTTGTATGCCACTTCCCGATACTTTTTAATTCGTTGCTCTATATTCACTTCATTACTTAAATCCAGAAATTGAAAACTGGATAAAAACATTTACAAGTGTCTCTCAGATTGAATGCAATAATTTACTTCACCAAATAAGTGGGCTTAGTATAAATTTTTTACTGAATCGATAGGCTATCATGTCCTTGTCCTAAAGCAAGACTGTGTATAGGACACGCTGTGAATCTGTAATAGTTTTCCTGCTGTTTGTGAGGAGACAATAACAATAGCACTTTTTGTGTCTCGCCAAACAGTTCGCAACTGGAGACGAGGCATCAACCAACACGCATCTTCACACACACACACACCCTCTCGCATCCTCACACACACATCCACTCGCATTTACCCCCAAGTCTCTGGTCCTTCAAGATGAGCGTGAATAGGCACCTGTCAGGCCAGCATGGCATTCGAAACTCCCGCATACGGCCGAATGTCCATGGGCGTCATTTAAACACCTCATGGGTGACTCGACGCCACATGTCGAACATCCTATAAAACAAACATCCATCAACTTGTAAATAGTACTTGTTACATTTACTTACATACATTATAATATTCACTGAGGACGACTGACTGACCAGTCGAATTATTTGAAATAAAATGTGTACTCTTTAATTATACTTAATATAAAACTATTATACTTAATATAAACCTGAAGATGATGACACCGTGACGGCAACATTTGCTGATGACACAGCAGCACTGGCTTGTAGCTCAGACCCCTCTACTGCCTCAAGGAAACTCCAGTCACGATTGGATAAAATCCACAATTGGCTCCAAAAATGGAGAATCAAAGCCAGCGCAACAAAGTCAATCCAGGTTACATATACCTTGAGAAATGGCAACTGCCCCCCGGTCAAACTTGGCAACCAAGATCTCCCGCACGCTGACAGTGTAAAATACCTTGGAGTCCACCTAGATCGTAGGCTTACATGGAACAAACATATCAAAGCCAAGAGAGACCAAGCATGTCACCGCTTCAGAACCCTGACCTGGCTCCTGGGCAGGCAGTCCAAGTTATCACTGCAGAACAAGCTCTTGGTCTTCAAGGCGATCATAAGACCGATATGGACATATGGGTTACAGCTATGGTGTTGCGCAAGCAACTCAAATGTGAATATCCTGCAAAGGCTACAGAACACCATTCTCCGCACTATCAGCAACGCTCCTTGGTTTATGACTAATAAAGAAATCCACAACCTACTCGAGGTTCCTACAATCAGTGAGGAAGCTAAATGTGTCATAAAAAGGTATAAAACCCGGCTCTCACTCCATCCCAACATCCTAGCTTCAACACTGACCCAACCCGCAAAGAAGAGGCGCCTGCGGCGAAAACACATCTTGGACCTGGAGAACTAGAAATCTGGGACAGCGGCAAGGGAAGAAATTGGACTCACTGGAGACCGTTTCTGAAAGTCATAAAAAAACAGAAAACCAAAAAACCTGCTTATAGTAAGAAAAACTGATTGAAGGTAGCAGGAGAGGAACAAAAAAAAAAAAAAAAAATATAAAACTATTTAATGAAATATAAAGACCACCTTCAAAAATGTATGAAATAAAAAAAATCAAACCCTGGAGTTGAAGGCGGTCGGTTATTTTTGCTTGCTTTAGCACCGCCTTCAACTCTAGGGTTCGATTTATTTTTTATTTCATACATTTTTGAAGGCGGTTTTTATACTTTTTTAAATAGTTTTTATTTCATAGTTTTTTTTAGTAAATTTTTGCTATTAATGTACTCGGCGGAATCGCGAGGCCGAAGGCCGAGCTCGCTTTCCGATCCGATCTTGACCAAATTGAAATGGGACCACACGGGAAGCACCAGCTTTCAAATAAAAAAAGAATCGTCAAAATCGGTGCACCCAGTCGAAAGTTATTACTTGAGGGAACAAAAAAAAATACAGTCGAATTGAGAACCTGCTCCTTTTTTTTTAAGTCCGTTAAAAAATTCAAAAACATTAGAATATTATAAAAATATAGAAAAACAAAGGATATTGTTATTGTTATAAACTTCCTAGTCCACTAAGCTCAATTCTCAGTCCATGTGCGTGACGACTGACGTGTTACGTTACTAAAATCTCAATTCAGAAATTGCTCGGGGTCCAGTATACAGTTTCGAGTCAGCGTCGAGGTACCTATAGTTTACACATAATAAAATAACCTGTAAATATTGTGGACGAAATAAATTGTGTGCAATGAATGTATGGCAGTAACTATCGGCTCT
The DNA here is from genome assembly GCA_946902875.1 of Nematopogon swammerdamellus. NCBI lineage: Eukaryota > Metazoa > Arthropoda > Insecta > Lepidoptera > Adelidae > Nematopogon > Nematopogon swammerdamellus. The sequence goes on from OX336359.1 coordinate 14,599,426, forward strand.
CTATAATTTTGAATTGTGAGTGTGCTCATGTTTCCTGTTGCCGCGCCGCAGCGACACCAGTGCAGTGAGCCGGCCAATCGTTTAGTTGAGTTCAGTTCCGTTCAGTTGTGTTGCGTTCCGAGTCTCAATGTTGCTAGTGAATTTTGGGAGAAGAGGTGTCAGATAGTAGTTAACTAAGGTATTTCACGATTATGTTATTTACATGAAACATATTTACATACATACAAACATATCACACACGCTGAATCCCGACAATCGCTGTAAGCAGAGTAATCGGTATTGTGCTGCAAGAAACTGTTAAAAATTACAGCACAACACCGACCACCACGTTTCGCAAAGTGTTCGAACAAGATTCAATCGATCAAGCAGTAAGTAAGTAGCTACTTACTTAAGGCGCGAAGACCCACCTGCTGCATGACTCGGTGGAAGTACCGTGCCAAGGTGAGAGGTTGCGAGCCTGTCGCCCTTTAGCACGGCATCTTGTCCTTATCCCTTAATCGCCTTTTACGACATACACGGGGAGAGATGCAGTGGGGCTATTCTTTTAAAGTACCGGCCCTACATGGTACAAACATAATGTTTGAACGTACAATGTACGAAACATAATATTATGAAAATATTTTCATGTACAAATTAAGCTGGAGGTTACCTGGTACCACGGGGGTGTCAGCAAATTAGTGAAGGGTACGTACAGACAGAATAGAATAGGCAAGCCGCAGGCACAGAATACTTATTAGTACTAACGTAGTACGAGGCGTGCAGACTGTAGGTAGAGTGTAGAGATAGAGAAGACTATTTATTTTATTCATTTATTTTATTTTGATGAAATCGACATCATTACATAAATATTAACTAACATTAAGTTTTTTTTTTTTTAATATACTAATTCACTTATTAGAAAATCACAATAACAATGAAAAAAAACTAAAACTAAAATTAACACCTATTAAATAAAAAATAAATAAATTAAGTACAGAATAATTTAAGTATTTAAAAAAAACAGTAAATTATAGATTTGACTGACTATAACCAAAAACCGCCTTCAAAAATGTATGAAATAAAAAAAATCAAACCCTAGAGTTGAAGGCGGTGCGGTGCTAAAGCAAGCAAAAATGATGCATGAAAGAAAGACTTCTTTAGCACCGCCTTCAACTCTAGGGTTAGATTTTTTTTATTTCATACATTTTTGAAGGCGGTTTTTATATTTTTTTAAATATTTTTTTATTTCACAATTTTTTTAGTAATTTTTTGCTATTAATGTACTCGGCGGAATGGCTCGGCCTTCGGCCTCGCGATTCCGCCTCGCTTTCCAATCCGATCTTGAGAAAATTAAAATGTGACCACACGGGAAGCAGCAGCTTTCAAATAAAAAAAGAATTTTCAAAATCGGTTCACCCAGTCGAAAGTTCTGAGGTAACAAACATAAAAAAAAAAGGAAATACAGTCGAATTGAGAATCTCCTCCTTTTTTTGAAGTCGGTTAAAAACCTGGAACCTGGGTCTCTCAATGTGGAACCGTGCAAGTTGACTGATCGCAAAAATTATGCGACGTCATTCATGAAGGTGCAATAGATCGAAAATTTGGAGATAATACGTAACGGCCCGGTGGTGTAGTTGGTTATCGCGTTGGCGGCTCAAGCCAGAGACCCAGGTTCAAATCCTGGTCGGGCGGGATGTATTTTTTCCAATGATTTTCGATTTGCATTTTTCTAATTAAACATACTATGTAGTCAATGATATTATATGTTAAAAAGGAGGTAGATAGGTATAACCCGAGCTCCCAAAGCGGCACATTAAATACAAGACCACAGTCCTGTTTTAAGTTAGTCGCGCACCAACTAAGCACGCGTTCAGACGTGCGTCATCTTTCCTAAGTAGTTATCAGTTATACCAACCGCCACATAACTTGAATTCCCTCCCTTAATAATTGGAATAAGACTATTCGAGTCGGCGCATCATTTTATAGTTCTTCCTCTCAACTTTTCAAGGACGTGCCATGTGTGAGCACTGAATGTCATATAGATAACCTATCTTCCCTAAAATATCATTGTATGTAGTTGTATTAACGTGTTGATGTGTCGCCGGCAGAGGCACAATCACTTCACGGAGGACGTGATGAAGCCGACCACGATAGCGTTCGTCGTGCTGTTCCTGGTGGTCGGCGCCTTCGTACTCTGCTGGTGCTGTCGGCGCCGGCGGCAGCGCGGCGTCGTCTTGCAGCGTGAGTACCTACATGTTTACCTGTACCAGGCCTCACGCACTCTATGTACTTGCGCGCGCTAACTACCTACCGCCCGATGGGCCGCCGGCGGTCTATTTCAGTAAAAATTCGTCAGCCGCGCGAAGTATACATAGACGCTCGCCCACGCAACTGCGCGCAGCTGCAAAGCAATAACCACTTTACACTCGATCGTTAAGGTACATTTTCGCACACAGCGATTGGCGACGTGAAGCAGTAAGAGCTATTAAAGCCCGAAGGTAGGAACATTTTCTATGGAGTGATTTATCTGTTACGAAGTAACTAATAAGTAATCTGTGCCTGTACTGTTATATTGTACAGAGATTCTATCTCACCAAGTCCGTTTGGCCACAGAATACATTAAGAGGCCACTCCCCGGGACACAGAACACCATCCCGGGTCATCTGTACTTTCGAATTGATGCACACCTTCTGAAAAGTTATAAATAAGTGTAGGGGTTGTTCTAGGTTTTCAATCTACAGGATTATCTTTAGTGAACCATGAGGTCGAAACAGCAAGTTTTTTGACGTGATAACGTCTTATAAATTGATGAACACCGGCTGCACGCACGAAAAAGTGTCACGTTCCATCTGAGCCTGTGTGTGCAAGCGAGAGCGCGTAACAAGCGATAGAGAGGCACAATCGGCCCAAGCGGCAGTGTTGCCAAACGTACGGTAATTGCCGTATCGTACGTACGGAGGCTAGAAATCGACAAATGTACGGCGTACGGCAGCGACAGGGGTGCCGTACGAAAAAATACGGTAATTCTTATAGCTGTGTTTCTTTCTGACGTTATCACGTAAAACTATCGTCCGTAAACCGACTTTACAGACAACCAATTTTTAACTTAGCTCGATAGAAAAAAAATTCGAATATTCCTCTATTTTTACAGCAATTTCTATTGTAAAAATATAAAGAATCAATGTAATTTTTTTATAATTTTTCTCCAAATACAATTTTATATTCTTTAGTGAACCGCAATTTTAAAAAGTCACAAAGCTAAAATTTTTTATACTTATTAAAATAAAAAAGATTTGCGCGTTATTTGCCTTCGCTTTGTTTTATCGTAAGCGCCTTGTGGCGAATTCCATCCCGCTCTAGTAAAGAGGAAACTGCCTCGCGCCCGCTTTGTCTCGCGACGCTCCCCACTCCGCTAAGCCATAGCCGTCTCTATTTTGAGCGCATGAAATTAGACATTCTGTGGCATGGGTGGAACAGGCTTAATAGTACTAACGTACAGAACTATCACTTTAGAAAGACACACAAATAAATAGCTACTCTTGCTACGACACAATAAAGTGCAATTCAGCTCGCACAGCGCTGCTTGCAACACATTATATTATGCACCTACAACACGCTTCGCTTTTTATCGCGTAACTCTATCTCTTCTGACGCGGCAAGTTTCATTGAATTGGCCCGTCAAGCCGGGCGGGCCCGCCGATGTACTTGTAGCTTCATACCTAAAGTGCGGCGCAGGGGCGTGGCGCCCATAGAAGCTGATTGAAAAAAAAAATTGCACTAATTATAGTAGTACCTAACCGAGGCCATAGCTTAAAGCTGAATGTCACTGTCTGCTCAACAAATGCGAGACGAAACTTCTTTTCAAATAGAGCAGTGGAAATGTGGAACAAACTGCCTGAAGATGTCGTACAAGCACCCACCACCAATTCCTTTAAAAACAGGCTCGACAAACACCTAAAAAAAAACACCAAACTAAACCAACATCAAAATAACAAAGCACCAGTGAACTTAGACATGAACACATCAGCCTAGGCTGTTCGTTCATCAAATAAATAAATAAATAAATAAAAATCTACCGTTTACTCGTTTCTACTAAAGTACGTAGTAACTATTAAGTAATCTGTGCTAAAGTACTCTCCTAACGCACTCTCATAATAATTAAGGTAATGTAAAACTGACTTAAGAGGTAAGTCTTGTCTTATTTGCTTGTCCTAGTACTGTGCTAAACGTGGTGGTCGGAGTTGTGCTGTTTTGCAGCACGACACAGCATGCTTACCCCGATCACGTCTGCGAACGAGCAGCCACCGAGAAGCGTACAAACGCGCCGAATCCTCGTCTCCGAAGTTGCCTCGATCACCGCAGTGCTTATCACTCAGTCTGTCTTATTTCATATGTCTATGTGTGCATGGCATCATCCGTTAGATACCACCCAATACTGACGAGCGCGTATGAAAATATTATGAGCGTGGAAGAGTCGGTAGAGGTGTCCTGCACCGTAACTAACACCATCCATGTTCTCTGCCTACCTCATTGAGAAGCAGGCGTGATAGTTGGTGTACGTGAAACCGAATACAATTTGAGGCTAGTCGTAGCCTATTTCAGGAGAAATAAAAAAAATATACCATCAAAATAAAAGTCACATAACAAAATGTATGCCGTTTCACCTACGTAAGCACGTCCATATTGGTGGGGAGATCATTAAAAATGTTTCACTTTCCTCGCCTCACTGCTGAGTCAATGTATAATGCGCGGGGCGGATCTCGGCGTGTCGCCGCCGCAGCGGTTCGTCAGTGTTCTCCCTCGCACACGCACCGTACTTGTATAGTGTATTCGCGTGGTGGGTCGCCCGCTGCGGCGACGACACGCCGAGATCCCTCCCGCGCATTATAACCTTCTCAATTCAGTGAACCTAACATGGTGTCCATGCGACTGTACCGCGAACTAACCTGTGGTGTGGGCGTGGCGCAGCTTCGCCGAACGTGGTGACGTCGGTGGTGGTGGCGGGCGGCCACCCGGGGGGCCCCGCCCCCTACCCGCAGCAGGCTTACCGCTCGCCGGCGGCGGCGCCCCAGCACTACCCCGGTAAGGCATTCAGCTCGTCAGTCACGCACAGCCTTCCAAAGATTTAAAAGGTTTAGATAAAGCTTCGCCATACCCAGCACGCTGTGAAGTACGTTAGCAATAAATGTAAGGAATTCCGATCATTCGTGTCATATGACATGGTTTAGATCCTGCATAGGATGCTCAAACTAGTCAACTTTTGATAAACAAGTGTGCGTACCTACATATACGCTCTCATCACAAACACATCCAAAGGAACATGCAATAAATACCTTCTCATAAGAAATATAACAATCTCTGTCGCACTAATCGATGGTCTATGTTCTTGTCTACTCCAGAACAACTCTGTCGCACTAATGGATTGTGTATGTTCTGGTCTACTCCTGCACACGCCGAGCGAATGCGTGGCGTGATATCGACCTATTATCAGCGTATTAAAGATTGTCAAATGAAATCTAGTACTTAGAACACATTTTCCCATTTCGGAAAGGACTCTCAACGGGTGATGCTATAGCTTCTATGGTAAAATCAATATTAACTTCTCTAGACGACTCTCAGCATACTTATGGCATTTTTTGTGACCTATCCAAAGCCTTTGACTGTGTAAATCACGAAATATTATTAATGAAGCTGGAACATTATGGCATAAGAGACAATGAATTGCGTATATTTCAATCATATTTAGAAAATAGAGCTCAAATATGTGACGTCAATGGCTTAAAATCGAATGTAGAATCAATCACAATGGGTGTGCCGCAGGGTTCTATCCTGGGACCATTATTGTTTCTAATATATGTTAACGACATCTCAAGCTGTATAACAGACGATATAGAGATGGTAATGTTTGCAGATGATATCTCAGTTGTACTGAAAAACAATGATATAAGTAAACTGAGAGAATCCTTTTTAACTGTACAATCTTGGTTTGAGTGCAACAATCTATTGCTAAATGTCAACAAAACTAATATTATGCACTTTGCTCTTGGGACTCATAGACGTAATAACAATGATAGCATATTAAAAACTGCAGATAACTTGTCATTAAACCTTGCTAATGAACTAACTTTTCTTGGGGTAATATTTGATAAAAGTTTTACTTGGAAAGCCCACATAAACTCTTTAGCTGGTAAGCTGAGTTCCGCATGTTATGCTATCAAAAAAATTAAAGAGCTAGGCGGGACCCATGCTGCAAAAACGGTTTATCATGCTTATTTTGAGAGCATCATGTCATATGGCCTAATGTTTTGGGGAAATGCAGCAGACTCAAATAGAATATTTTTATTACAGAAGAGGGCCTTGAGGTACATCCTAAGTATGAAAACTAGAGATACTTGTAGGACAGCGTTCGGAGAGATAGGAATCATGACTTTACCAAGTGCATATGTTTACCAGAACATATGCTATGCCAGAAAATACATTCATGATTCCTCTCTCAATTCCGACAATCATAACTATGACACACGGGGTAAGAATAATGTACAACTAATAAGACATAGATTAGCTAAAACTACAAAAAGCTTTATTTGTAATAGTGTTAGATTTTATAATAAACTGTCTCCTAACATAAAACAATTAGATGACAATAATTTAATAATTTAATAGTAGTCAGACTCTTAGATATTTTTCCCACTAACAAATTTTGACAATTCGATACACTTTGTATCATTTGATTTTTAATATGACTTATTACATTTCTTTGTAATAAACGTAAACTAATTGTTTTATTTGACTTGATATAATATGAAATATCAAAATTGACGATGGCACTATACACCAGATATAGGTAATTTAAATAGGCAGTGTGGTCAGATTCTTCAGTATTCATGTTTATGCTGTAAATATTAATGCTCTTGTGAGCGGTAGTATGGGTTAATTATTTGTAAGTTACTATAATATAATACTTATAAGGTACTAACAAAACATTGTGACTTGCGAAGTTTGTTTGTCAGTTCTTCTTCGCATTGAATTTAGAACTGGCGGAATTTTCGACATGTCCAAGCGTAGGTTACCTACGTGTGGATGAAATTATACAATAAACAATAAACAATAAACAACTTACCTATGAAATGTCACACCTTTCTCTTTTGACGTATTACGGGTGTTGTTTTTAACCAATTTCAAAAAAAGGAGGAGGTTCTCAATTCAACTATTTTTTTTTATGTTTATCCCCTCAGAACTTTCGACTGGGTGAACCGATTTTGAAAATTATTTTTTTATTTGAGAGCTGTTGCTCCCCGTGTGGTCCCATTTTAATTTGGTCAAGATCTGATTGGAAAGCGAGGCGGAATCGCAAGGCCGAAGGCCGAGCGATTCCGCCGAGTACATTAATAGCAAAAAATTACGAATAAAAAAACTAATTAAAAAAATATAAAAACCGCCTTCAAAAATGTATGAAATAAAAAAAAATCAAACACTAGAGTTGAAGGCGGTGCTAAAGCAAGCACAAATAACCGACCGCCTTCAATTTGGGTTAGATTTTTTTTTTATTTCATACATTTTTGAAGGCGGTTTTTATATTTTTTGCACTGTAGAATGCACAAGACCTCATTTTGTCAGACCAATCACCACATAATTGTGAAAAGACAAACGCACACAAGGTCTTCGTAACACGCGCTCTCAACACTCTCAGTCATACATATGGCACGAATGTCCGGCATGCCTTACTTTTATTGGTAACATGCTTGACAGCGTGCCGGGTATGGTGAAGCTTTATCTAAACCTTTTAAATCTTTGCCGTCAGCTAGTCCACGTTGACTAGGACGCGGAGCACAGCTAGTTCCGTGCTCGACCTCCCTCAACCGATCCACATTCTGTATGAGTCTTCAGTGCGGATTTTCTGCTGACATGCTCAACCCACTGCCACCGGTGTCCAGTATCCACTACTTTGTTCGTGGGCATACTGCGGTCGTACAAGATAGTATATACGTGAAATTTTGTAATGATTATGAATTTTTCTCTATTCCAGCACCCGCTCCGTACCCCACCGCCAACACAACTAGCCCGTACCCCAACGCAGGGGCGCCTTATCCTGCCGCAGGGGCGCCGTACCCTAACACGGGGGCTCCTTACCCTACCGGGGGGGCTCCTTATCCTACCGGGGGCGCTCCTTATCCTACAGGCGGCGCTCCGTATCCTACATCAGGAGCACCTTATCCAACAATGGCGGGACCCGACCCGCCTGGGTTTACTGGTCAGTATATTAAACATATTTAAATTGTAAAATCCGCCGACACACCAAAGTAGTCGATATTGGACACCGGGTGGCTAAGCTCAAGTGACAGTGGGCTGGGCACGTTAGCCGAAGAGGCGATGATCGTTGGAGTAACCGTGTCCTACACTGGCGGCCGTGGACAGGAAAACGGAGTGTGGGAAGACCACCCGCCAGGTGGGAAGACGACATAAAGTACGTCGGCGGAAAGCAGTGGTTCCGCATCGCTGAAGGCCGGGAGGACTGGAGGAAAATTGGAGAGGCGTATGTCCAGCAGTGGACGCTTACACGCTGACTGACTTGTTTTTTACACCTCAGTTTGCTAGTATCTGCAAATAGATGGGTAGTAACATATTTACTACCTAATATATTACTTACTCCATAAATATTTCACATAAATATACATAATAGTTTACATGCGGTGTGTAAAGGCTACACTTATCTCTTAAAGAGATTTCTTTCACCCAATCATTGGATGATGTGATGAGTCACATGTAGTGAAATACGGGTAGGTTTTATAAGAATGTTTTTATGAAAAACGGCATGGGTCGCTGTGCCGACAGACCAAAGGTGCTCGACAAAGCTGAATAAAATAAATGTGCTTGACATTTTAGACTGTCGGCTAAATCGGAACATTAGTACTACCTACCCCAAGCAAAAATGTACGTTCAAACGTTCAAGCTAGCTATATGATGAAGAAAGACAACTTACTTTGTTTCGCTTTGAAGACATCTTTCGGTCTCTTAGGCCCACTTGCACCAACACGAGTTTAGAGTTAAGTAGCGAGTTATGGATTTAAACGCGGTTCCCACAGTCAACGGGTGCTAGCTTAACGAGTTAAACTGCTTTATATCTTAAATTCGTGTTGGTGCAAGTGGGCCTTAGTCATAGTTTTATAAGAGTGACGATTTAAAAATGCGCACACTGGGATTGCAGATAACAGCTGTATGTACACATACGTGTGTAAATAAATTCCCCTCTCTGTTAACAGTGACGGCGCCGCCGCCCTCGTACAACGAAGCGGTCTCGCACGAGGCCTACTCCAAGCAGGCGCCTTTCAATCCTGGCTACTCGCACTCCTAACTCTTTCGGCCCACCCTCTCCGCGTGAGGCGCGAGGCAGCCATCCGGCGGTAGGATTGAAGAAAACGCTACGTCGGTGTGAATTCAACTTCATCATTTATTATGTCTGTACGTAATGGTGATATTACACGGTTCACTTCTGCCTTTCAATTTGGTTGAAGCAACCAAATTGAAAAGCGTAAAATTAAAATTGAACCATTCAATGTCAATGTTCAATCACGGGCAACCACGTTCAACCGCATTGAAAGGATTGAGCTTGCTCAATATTTTCACTTTTGACTTTCAACGTTCAATGCGATTGAATGAGAGTTGAACGTGTAAACACACGCATTGAACGGTTCACTCGCTGTTCAATCTTGATCGCTGCTGTGAGAGAGAGACGTGTAGATATTGTGTGCTACCTCCTGCGAAGACATCTTCTTGAGCAATGTGCATTGAATGGTTCACTTTTCAGTTCACTTCTTGAGATACGTGTAAACAGCAATAGCTTTCACATCTGCTCCTTTCAACCGCATTGAATCAATTTGGTTGAACCGTGTAATATCGCCTTAACTAAAGGAATATGAAACTAAACATATTGCCATTCCGGTCGGAAGCCGTGCAGGCACTGGTGCAAAGTGTATTCATAACCGCCGGTGTAGCCAAATAAACATTGTACATTCTGATTTTTATAAGTAATCCAAACGGATTGATAGAGCAGAAATAGTTATCGAGACACACAAACTGCCAGTCACTACCATTTAGTACTAGTCCGGTGTGTATAGTGTTGCCATCAATTTCAATAACAAGTATTTTACGTATTTTTCGTTAGCTTTCGTTCTATGAATGTTGCATCGGGGGGCTCTCTCTATTTGCATAGGACTTTAGCCGCCTTGCGACAATGCCAGCCCCATCGTACCTATTGAAAAATTCTCTAAAACGTCTATAATCTCTGCATGAGCGCTAGAGATGCTTTAAAAGTTTAAACACTTTAAAGAAAAATAGAAAGAATGTATATTTTCCCTATTTGAAGTAGTACATGCATTATCATGGATCGATACATACTAGTGTTAAAGATAAAAATGGATCAGGCACGGTATATGCCGCGACACACTAGCTCGATGCTGAGGCTGTGTGTGCGGCTCTCATTAAAACCATTATCTTTACATTTCTTTATGTTTTTTAGGGTTTAAATGTTTTAAGTTATCCAAACAAAAGCGTGCGAGAGAGATATGGACCTCTGAGCTCTGAACACTCAAAGGTCAATGTCCTTTTTTCTGCATGGTCTGTAAACAGAGTATAAAGGCAAGCTTTCACAGGTAGGCATCGTACGTATCGGACGAATTGTATCAAACAGATGAGGAGAGATTTGTGCATTGAATGACAATCCAGTTTCTGCAGACAATCTGCTGGACAACTGGACAAGTTTATTCAAATTGATAGCAACCAGCGAAGCTGAGATAATAGTTATATCTTGCATATGTAGCGAAAAATGCAAGTTTATTTTGATATTTAGAGCATATTTTGGGAAGAATCTGAGTTTATAGCCTACAGTGAGACATGGTACATTTTGGTTTGGAAATACAAATACATTTTTGTGTAGGTACGTATTTCTAATTGTTTTTAAATTATATTACAGGGCTACTAACTATCTGCTACACAAGGAAGCGGTTATTATAAAAACAAATTATATTGAATGTAGATTGATGTAAATTTTTAGTTAACAATTTCATTGGTTTATCGTGAACTGCTCAACAGATGTGCATGGCAGATGTAGGTAGGAATTTAAACCAAAACACACAAAGGCTGCCAAAACTTAAATAAAGCTTAATATGTTTAATTTTATTAATAAATAACGTCTCGTTTAGTTTTCGTACATATAGTTAGATAGATTAAATAATTGTAGAATAACAGACTTTGTGTTATATTATAATAAGTGTTGTCTGATTGTGTACCACGGCTGCTCTGACAGTGGCCGGTGTATCGCTAAAATGTCAGAATGTATCCAGTAGCTAGTTTATAAGTGATTATATTATAAAGAACAAAATAATTTTAGTTATATCTTTCAATGCATTATTGAATAACTGTCAAATGTAATTAAATTTTTATACATTTTTTTATGGAAACTGACACGGTTGGATACTGCCCGCCACACCTTGGTGAACTAGGTGCCATGTCATTGCTTCCCTTTGACCGTGTCACACTAATAGGCGGCTTGTATAATGTCAGGTTACCAACTTGTCCTAGGTATTGATTGTGTTTAAGAGTAAGACATTTTCCAATAATTGTAACAAAATGAAAATATTGTGATCTACCGTAAAAACGGAATATATACATTTATATATATTCCTATATACTTGTGTTGACCAGAAGGCGAGCGTTGCAATTTCCTTCAGTCAACCTTACAGTATATAATCTTGCTTACCGGATTTATACTACCTATACACAATAACATTCTTTAGTCAAGGTATTCATTAAAAATATACTATACCGGTGTCCTAGATCAAAGGCATATAATATTATGACCACCATGCGATTCATTAGCTCATAAATTACAAAAAAAAAATTATTATATTTTCTTTAATCCCGCTTAAAGTTGCCAAGATTTTCAGCATTGTATGCAGCAAGATGGGGTGGCGAGAGTTTTTTTTTTCCTCAAATACTGGATGGAACTTTGCTGAGTGATTTCAGCTTTCGAAAGATATGAAAACATTTGCATTCCATACAAGTATTTGAAAAAAAAAAAAAAATCACAGATCACTCTTGGGGTGACATCTCGCCGCATAAACCTGAAAAACTTAGAAACGATATACAGTAGAGCCTCGATAATCCGTACTCAGGCTAATCCGAACGCCTCTATAATCCGAACAGCGCCAAGTGACCCCCTCTCGCTGACGAATCTAGGAATGACAATCTTTTATTGACGATTCTCTTACTCCAAATGTCATGAAAATACCCCACTCGCAAGCCATATCAGCACTTAACACTTGCTTGAACTGGGCTGACGAAAATGACCTCTCGTTGTCTGAAAAGATGATGCTACGTAATTTGAGGGACAAGGCTTTTTAATTCCCTGAGGCTTTATATTTGAACCCTCCAGACTAAGTAACTGTTTTTTGTGTATTTTATTATTCAGAAGGTCCCTCAATATATTTTTTCAAAGTAATTATACAGCTGTTTTATTGAATTTTCCTACCTGACATACTATAATCCGAACGCTTCGTGAGTCCGAACAGGGGTAGTTTTTTGGTAGTTCGGATTATCAAGGCTGCTCTAGATAAGATTATGTATGAGTTAAGGAATTATGTTTTGATAATATTATGTCGTTGATTTGGGACATGTCATGTATATTAAAATAATAGTGATATACTGACAGAGTACCGCAATCTTATGAATTATTTGTCACCGCCGTCACTGTGACACTTTATATCATAGACCAGCGGTGTCCAACTGGTTTCGCCTTAAAAGAGATACTTCCATAGTTCCGTATTTATGTGAAGAATTTTTTCGATTTTTTTTTTTCACCTGTATAATTTTAATATTATGTTTATTGGAACATCTGTGTGCGAGCGCCTGGCGTGTAAGGCCGCTTGCTACCGGGGGTCCGTGTACTGCCAGTTGGACACCGCTGTCATAGACAATACATCTATGATTTATCTACTCAAGACTAAATGTCTGCATACATATTATGTAGGGTACTTATAGCTGCACACAAACAACAAAACTAGTCCTGTTTGAGGGGGCGCCACGTGTTTATAAATGGCAACACTGACCAGTAAGACTTTCATTGTGATTATTTTTTTTTTTGATGGAACCTAACTCGTTTGGCTAAATCACCTACAGCACCGATGCCAGCCCATCACACCTTATCGAACTAGGTGCCATGTCAGCACTTTCATTTGCTGGCTGGATGGTGCTGGCTACACTGAACTGACCGAAAAAAACTTACTATTTACCTACACAGCTGCTTCCACCGACCTCCATTTAGTGCGGTGGTACCAACTCCGCCCAGGTTAAACCCTACCTAGTAAGGTGCAAGGGAAGGGACCTACACTACAGATTATATACCTGTTCCGAATGGTGAAGCAGCGGGTGTAGGTATTCACATAAGTGTTTCGGTCAGAAAAAAACTCATTGGTGCATGTCGGCCGGAATCGAACCTCAGACCTTGAGATCAATAATCCAAGTCATCCGACATCTGCTATAAAACGTAGACTTAAAGTTTGCAAAAAATATAAGCAATATTGCTGCAGCTGATATTTTCAGTGTTGCCAGACTTTTTAGTTCTAATTTCTATAGAATACTAGGTGTTTGTGTACAGCTGTAGGTTGCAGGCAACTCAAGTCAGGTAACTTGTGAAATGTGAAGTCTGAAATAGGCTAAATATATTTTTCTATGTAAACAAATAGTAGTGGAGATAGCCTAGGTCAGTTTGTCTATTCGTTTACGGAAGTGTGAAAAAGGTCTCACTGAGGTGTGTTTATAATTTTAGGCACCTACTGGTGTTTTATTCATTTATTGAACAAAAAGTAATTTAGAAATGTACAGAAAAATTGCATTTTCAACGTGTTATAAAATTATATTTGGAAATCAGATCGTTAAATTATAGTCCGGCCGCACAGTATGAAATTTGACCTGATTTTCGGACATGGTATTTTTATTCCCAAACTAGTTAGTCTTTACTATTTTAAAAGCTAGAGTAGAACTCCCGTGTGTCAGTTACGTATAGTTGCAAAGTTATGAATTTTTGAAAAAGGTAAGTTTTTTTTGGCCGAAAAATAAAAAAAAAATATTACTCCGAGATTATGGAAAATATTAATAATAATATTTTTTTATATACAAGAATGACTATAGCCCCATTTTTTGAAGCAATTTCGAACCTTCTACAGTTAGTACAAAACGAGCAATAATTTATTTTTTATTTTTCATTTTTATTTTTTTTCTCCTAAACCAAGTCGCATTAGCACAAAATTCTTACATTACAAATAACTCCAGACCTTGTTTAATAAGTGCTAAAAAAACTAAAAGATAATCCCGCTTGGTATAGGAGTTTTAACTAAATAATGTTTAGGCCGACAATTTTACAGTCAGGGTTGGCACTTTTCGAATCGTAGTTTAATTTTATTTTTTGGCCGAAAGTGAATTTTTTATTAAATTATGATTAATTATCATGATCGGATACGGTAAAGCGATTTTTTATAATTGCGTTATGCAGTCATTATATTGATATGGTTCCTTTTGAAAATAATGAAAAATTCCCGGGATTAAAAAAAATATTTCTAGTAGTGATATACCTAGTTAGTAACTTTCGATTGTTTTAACGTGCTCTGATGCACGTAGGTATACGTTAGCTATTGTAAACATTCCAAATTATATCAATAAAAACATTGGTAAGAAATTAGCTGTCATACCCCAAAGCTTTTCTGTTAGAAAATGCCTAGAGATCCTCTCATCTCCAACATTAGGTTGCGCCACAGACAGAAAAAGTTGCGAAAGTTACCACTTCCAGCTCAGGCATTAGCATTGCTAAAACCGGCAGATGCCAACACTTTCGCCGAAGAATCTGCACCGAAGGATGCTGAGGAAATCAAAATCGATGCGGAAAATCAGGCGCTTGATGAGTGTCTAGGTCTGGGAGAAGGTGGCCTATTTCTCAGTGCTGAGGATTAACATCATCATCATCATCATCATCATCATCATCATCAGCCCGTATCGGTCCACTGCTGGACATAGGCCTCTCCCAAGGCACGCCACCACACGCGGTCTTCCGCTCTTCTCATCCATCCACTTCAATTGGATTAAGAGGATTAACAATTGTTTTCATTTCGGAAATATTCGTAGCCTATACTCCGTTCATCCTAGCAACTAATGCCGAGCGGTTTCTCGCTCTCGCAACGGTTATTACCCTTCTTTACACAGGACACAACGTTGTATGTGTGAGTCATAGGTGTATGCGTAAGCCATCTCAAAACCATAACGGCGCGTGCGCCGCTGCGCCTGGGAGTTAGTATTGCGTTTTTATTCTGAGTCAACGCATTACAATCAGTAGCCTTTCATAGGCGTCATAGTCATAATAATAAAATTGTTTTGCATATTTTTCACATGTTGTTTTTCACAAAAACTGAATGGCACTATGCAATGCATGCATGCAACACTCATAAGAAAATTACGTTACTCACTTTATAATAATTAATGCGAAAGTAAATTGTTTGTTTGTTTGTTTGTTTGGTCATACATAACTCGAGAACCACTGGTGCTAGACCCATCGTGTTGGCACTCAAACTTCAGGTCTCGGTGAGATCTATCCATCTGTCACATGAACTTTTGTGTTGGTCATAACTCGAGAACCACTGGTGCTAGACCCATCGTGTTGGTACTCAAACTTTAGGTCTCGGTGAGATCTATCCATCTGTCACGTGAACCTTTGTTTTGGTCATAACTCGAGAACCACTGGTGCTACACCCATCGTGTTGGTACTGAAACTTCAGGTCTCGGTGAGATCTATCCATCTGTCACGTGAACTTTTGTTTTGGTTATAACTCGAGAACCACTGGTGCTAGACCCATCGTGTTGGTACTCATACTTCAGGTCTCGGTGAGATCTATCCATCTGTCTAATGAACTTTTGTTTTGGTCATAACTCGAGAACCACTGAAGCTAGACCCATTGTGTTGGTACTCAAACTTCAGGTCTCGGTGAGATCTATCCATCTGTCACATGAACTTTTGTTTTGGTCCTGAAGAGACCTGAAGTTTGAGTACCAAAACGATGGGCCTAGCACCAGTAGTTCTTGAGTTATGACCAAAACAAAGGTTCACGTGACAGATGGATAGATCTCACCGAGGCCTGAAGTTTGAGTACCAACACGATGGGTCTAGCACCAGTGGTTCTCGAGTTATATAGTTATACCAAAACAAAATTTTATGTGACAGATGGATAGATCTCACCAAGACCTGAAGTTTGAGTACCAACACGATGGGTCTAGCACCAGTGGTTCTCGAGTTATGACCAAAACAAAAATTCATGTGACAGATGGATAGATCTCACCGAGACCTGAAGTTTGAGTACCAACACGATGGGTCTAGCACCAGTGGTTCTCGAGTTATGACCAAAACAAAAGTTTATGTGACAGATGGATAGATCTCACCGAGACCTGAAGTTTGAGTACCAACACGATGGGTCTAGCACCAGTGGTTCTCGAGTTATGACCAACACAAAAGTTCATGTGACAGATGGATAGATCTCACCGAGACCTGAAGTTTGAGTGCCAACACGATGGGTCTAGCACCAGTGGTTCTCGAGTTATGACCAAAACAAAAGCTCATGTGACAGATGGATAGATCTCACCAAGACCTGAAGTTTGAGTACCAACACAATGGGTCTAGCACCAGTGGTTCTCGAGATATGACCAAAACAAAAGTTCACGTGACAGATGGATGGATATCATAAATCTACGTGAGGATAGCAGCGGCAGTGACGAGGACCTCTGTGACGTGGGGGAATCATCAGACAGTGATGAATATGGAATTACCCGGTATTACGGCACTGCGTTAACTTAGCCACCTACAATACAATAGAACGAACAGCTGAAACGGTGGCTGAAGTAAGTACATTAGGCACAAAATTTAAATAATATATAATTTTAATATTTAATAATTTACCGTGAAAATATAAATATTTAACATGATTCCAAGCAAAAAATAAACAGGTTTATTGCAAAATTTCATTCATCAAATAAATAAACAATAATAAAATACATTTTTTAAATTAAACTATATTCATAACCTCAGTTCACAGTCACTTCAATCACTCTTTGCGAGAGCGAGAAGTATAGAGAAAGAGAAACCGCTCGGCAATAGTTGCTAGGTTGAATGGAGTGTAAGTATTCTTCAATACTGTTATTATTGAAATTATTATTAATAAATTGGCATCATTATTTTTGTTCATCCCCTGCCTAACCCTAAAATAATAAATGTAAAGAAATATGCAAATAAATATTATATTCCATAAAACGTATCTTGTTTTTTATTTATTATTTTAATTACTCTGTACTTATCTGTAGGTATATTTTAAGAATTTTTTTTACTACATACATACATACATAACGTCACGCCTGTTTCCCAGTGGGGTAGGCAGAGACAACGGATTTTCACGTTAAAATTAAAAATTTCTCACAATTTTTTTTACTGTTGGTCTATTTCAAGTCTTGGTTAATTTATTCATAGATATATTTGGACAAACTATTATTTAGTTGTTTAAAATTTTCGGCCAAACTTGGGCCGAAATTTTATGGCAACCCTAACGAAAAAACTTGAGTAGCTATAACTCCTATACCAAGCGGGATTATCTTTTGTTTTTTCTGGTACTTATTAAACATGGTCTAGGGTTAATTGTAATGTAAGAATTTTGTGCTAATGCGACTTGGTTTAGGAGAAAAAAAATAAAAACGAAAAATAAAAAATAAATTTTTACTCGTTTTGTACTAACTGTAGGAGGTTTGAAATAGCTTCAAATAAGGGGGGTAAAGTCATTCTTGTATATTGAAAAATATAATTATTAATATATTCCATAATCTCGGAGCAATAATTTTTTTTAATTTTTCGGCCAAAAAAAAGTTTGTTTTTCAAAAATTTATAACTTTGGAAGTATACATAACTGACCCACGGGAGTTCTACTCTACCTTTTAAAATACTAAAGACTGACTAGTTCTGGAGTAAAAAAACCATGTCCGAAAATCAGGCCAAATTTCATACTGTGGGCCGGTGAGAGAATGCGTTTCTGACGTTTGTCAGTTGGTCATTTCATCACTCATTTTACAAGTTTTTATTACTCACTCCTGCAACTGCACGTTCGAACAAAGGTAATTATTAACATGTTTTATTGTTTTTGTTCATATGGTTTCGTACTATTTTGACAAGCTTGTCGTACTTTTAGGCAATTCAGGCTGGCATCACTGTGACCAACTGACAGATGTCAGGAACGCATTCTCTCAGCTGCCGGACTATAATTTGATCATACCGTAATTAGGCTTCATACCTTCCGCGTGGTAAATAACGGAACAGCTTAATGCGGACATTCTGAATATGTTTTCTTTTAATTTATAAGACAGTATATGTGTGATTCTTTCAGTTCAAGTATGCTGAAAATAATTTAAAATTATTAAGTGTGCGGCCTGAGCAAATAGGTAATTTTGTAAAAAAAAATCAATTTACACCAAAAATACGAGTAATGTGGGAAGAATAAAGTATGTTTTTAAACTGAAATGCATATTCTTTCCTTTCCTTCTTTACAACTAGTAAACAACTGAATGTAAACTTTTAAGAAAAAACTGGCCAATTGCGAGCCGAACTCGCGCACCGAGTGTTCCGTATCGCCATGTCACGGTCAGCGCCACTCACGCCATCTATGTATTAGTTAAAATGCTTCATTCTCTTTTCAGTAGATGGCGCGCATACACTTTTTAGTTTCTTGTATGGGGACCCCATGAATTTTTTACTTTTTCTTATTTGTTGTTATATCGGCATGTCATATTCTGTAAAAATTTCAACAGGCTACCTATTAGTATTACGGCTCAATAGATACAGCCCTCGGACAGACAGACAGACGGCGTAGGCTTAGCAATAAGGTCCCGTACGACGGATACTTTTAAATTGTTTTTTGTATAATTTCATCCATAGGTAGGTAACCTACGCTTGGATATGTCGAAAATTCCGCCAGTTCTGCGAAGAAGAACTGACAAACAAACTTCGCAAGTCATAATGGTTTGTTAGTACCTTATAAGTATTATATTAATGATAAAACATAAGAAACTTGGTGCAAACGTGTAATAATAACAAATTAATAATAACAACAAAACAGGCAGATAATTATAGGTTATGTTTATGCTTTGACAGCTGTCATGTGACATTGCAGTGTTGCAATATGCAAAAAAATAAAAAATCTGGATGATTCCATTTGCACAATACTGTAGGTGGCTGTGCCGAGGGACAATGGTGCAGTCGACAGGGCCAAAATCACCTCTTCTTGCGAAACCACGCTCACTTAGGTGCCATGCCAGCAGATTTACGGACTGATGCTAGGCTGTACAAACATACATACCACACACTGCATCTCGACAAAACACCGACGTGGTGGTCGGTTTAGCAAAGTATTAAGACAAGACAAATCAAGCAACAAGTAAGGCACGAAGACTCATCTTCTCCATGACTCAACGGAAGGACCGTGCCAACGTGAGGGGTGGCTATCCTGTCGCCCTTTAGCGCGGCATCTTGTCCTTATCCCTTTAGTCGCCTTTTACGACATGCAGTGGGGCTATTCTTTTTAAGTAGGTACCTTGCCCCACAGTTTTTATGGTAAGTACTTTGCTAGGCTGCCTAGCCTGTTAAATGTTTGAAGACACCCAGGCTAAAGACATGACTTAGCTTTAAAGATGCAGTGATTTGTGAAATACCGAGTCTTAGATATGTTATCAGTGTGTGACGTCAACATGAGAAAACCCAAGCTAGCGGGCGTCCCCCATATCACCACACCACCCACACTGATGTTGACTGTTGGCTGCCGGCTTAATCTATACCTAGTACGAGTATCTATACATAATCAATCTTAAGATATAAAGGGTTCTTTGGTTCTATTTTTATGTACAATTACCTAGCTACAAAAACCCTGATTGCAAAAATAATACATACAAATTCAGTTGCTTTTAAAAAGTTGTATTGTTGTGAGAAATGCACTGTTTTAATAATCGAGAGATCAGGCGTGTCAGAATCATGCCACGTGCAGATCCCATGGGGTAGGTTGCAGAGACATGGATCTTCACGTGCCGCGATCCTGACATTGTTTCTGAAGAAAAATAAACCGGCCAAGTATAAGTTACTCTATGCAGGCACGCTACATATCTATGATACAAACATACGCTTTCTCACTGATAGATAAGATATGGGGGATAAGGTATGGACGTGATAAGCAGTTCTAAGATATGCAAATTGTGTACTTACCTATCGCTTCAACCAAACATCGAAACTACCATTTAGAGTCAATATTAGTTCTTGAAATTTATTTGTCACATTGAGCACATAACGAATTCACGACACAACCCGACCAAGCAGAGGAATACCAAGGTAAGTACATAATTTTATTAAATGATCTATCTAGCCCAGCATAAGCGCATCGACATATTCAAACTCATATAAGTATACTCTGTGTTCAAACTGTTTGGGTCCAGTTCAGCTGAGCAATTAGCGAGGAAAACTGAAAAAGCGTTTACTTCTCACCACGATTCTCACGAATGAAAGTTTGATTCCCTCCAAGGAATTGAAATAGGCGCGTTACCGTTTCCCGCGTTTGTCAGTAAACAGTCGCGTTCCATTTTGTTGCGTGCATTAAGTACGTTATAGATGAGATGAGACGAGACCCATCCTTATCTAACTCTTGCTGAAAGACAAAGAGCTATAAAGTGATGCGCGATATGAACGCACTAACAAACAAACGCCTCGACTTGACTTGACAGTGACAGAACAGCTGGCTGGGGTGACAGATTTCAGATTACACTGATGTTGATGATGAGTGATTATTGCAATATGTACGATTGAAAAGTGTATATTTTCTTACTTTACCGCCTACTTTTCGTATACGTAGGTCAAGCTCTCTCTCTTTGTCTACACGGAGTTGATATCGCCAGTTCGGTTAGTGTTAAAAGTTATGTACTTGAAATGTTTTTTAAAAAGTGTACCTATAGGTTTTGTATTCCATCGCATTGTTTATTTTCGTGACTCACTCGGAAAGACTTGTCCTTAAAATGATACTAGTTCTCTAAATGATAAGTATGATGCGCTAGTAAGTTGGCGCCCTGCCTGCCTACCCTGGTGCGTTTCCGCCATAGATAGAGTAAAAAAACCGGCCAAGTCGAACTCTCGCACCGAGGGTTCCGTATCGCCATGTCATGGTCAGCGCCACTCACGCCATCTATGTGTTATTTAAAATGCTACATACTCCTTTCGGTAGATGCACTTTTTACTACAATACAATATACCTATAC
The DNA here is from genome assembly GCA_946902875.1 of Nematopogon swammerdamellus. Classification (NCBI taxonomy): domain Eukaryota; kingdom Metazoa; phylum Arthropoda; class Insecta; order Lepidoptera; family Adelidae; genus Nematopogon; species Nematopogon swammerdamellus. The sequence goes on from OX336359.1 coordinate 14,620,768, forward strand.
ACCAGTGGCGGTTACCCAGGTGAAGCAGGCGCCGCCTCACGCCGCCTCACTTAATTATCTTGAAGGTAAAGAAAAAAAAAATCAACATGGATGTTTATTTTGTTGGAATGAAAACTACTTGCTATAATACTCATGGCCTAGCTTGAATTTAGAATGTGTCAAATGTTATTTTGTTTATAACATGGCTGCCATCCTTCTATCAGTGTAATATGATTTAAATAAAATAGCTCTGAATAACAATATCTTTCCATGCATCTATGCAGTTAAAATGGCTAGTTCTAACATATTTATTGCTAGACTTTGGGCATGTCCTGTCCTCGAAATGAAAACTGCAATACAACATTAATAAAATGATATTATGTAGGTGGTGCCTCACTAAAATTGATTGGCCAGAGCCGCCACTGCTATACACCAAATGCACCTGTCAGGCCGGCATGGCATTCGCTGCCCCCGCATGCGACCGAATGTCCATGGGCGTCGCTAGACACCTTATGGGTGACTCGGCGCCACATGTCGCGCTTACTATAAACAAAAAAATACACTTTTTAGGTTCTTGTATGGGGACCCCGTAAATTTTTTTCTTTTTCTTATTTTTATTATTTGTTGTTATATCGGCCATAATAACATGTATTCTGTCAACGGGCTACTTCAAGAGATACAGCCCTTGGACAGACGGACAGACAGACGGTGTAGACTTAGTAATAGGGTCCCGTACGACGGAAACGGGACCCTAAAAATAGGCACTTGTCGTTTGGTGGACCAGCTTTTCTTTTGTTGGTTCTTTCTCCTATGCAAAGAGTATTGTAATGCTCCTAGGTTGTACGGGTTCCCAGATGCCGTGGCAGTCTTAGGCTTCGGAGCCCGTAGATATTTGATGCTGCACGTTTACTCCATATGACAGTTTTGTATGTATGAGTCAGAATTTGTGAATGTATGAGAGAGCCTCCAGAGGCAGCGCAAGGCGTGGGCGACGTGGGCCACCGCCCAGGGCCCCGCGGCCCGAGGGGTCTCGCGCCTCGAAAGTTCATGCATCTTTGATTCATGAAAAATATTCAGCTAGATCTATTAAAAGAGACCCCGAGTAAACATGTTTAGACTTAATCAAAGGCAAACTAAAGCTTACTATAAAGCCTTTATCAGACACAAGATGAGAAAGAAAGACAGAGGCAGTGAAGGCTGTATTATTGCAATTTGGTTATGTTTACTTTTATCGACGAAAGGTATGCTGACAAACATGTTTGATTTGATCGGTATACCGGAAATCCATTTCAACAATGAAAATCCATAAAATCTATCCTCTAGTGCCACCAGAGAGGGCCCCGCAAAATATATCTTGCCCACATCAAATTTAGGTCTTGCCCCGCCACTGAGAGCCTCTATTCTTTTGTCTCTATTTGTATGTATGTGTTGTCAGGTGGGCGGGGTGTGTGAAGGGGGCGGAAGATGAAGAGAAAAGACAAGATCTGGTACTCGGCGCTCGCGCTGCTGGCTCTGGTGGTGGTGCTGGTGGTGGCGCGGTGCCTCTGCTGCCGCCGGCGCCGGCGCAGGAACGGGACCCCCGGCGACACCACACCAGGTGCACATTATATGTTTTAAAGGTTGATTTTTTTTTTTATGGTAACTGACACCGTTGGCTACATCACCTACAACATCCGTGATGTCAGCCCATAACACCGGGTGAACTTGGTGCCACGTCAGTGCTTCCCTTCGGTCGTGCCGGCTACACTGAACTGAACGGAAAACACAAACTATTTACATAGCCGTTTCGACCGACCTTTCATTCAGTGCGGTGGTATCAACCCGGGCGGGTTAAACCCTACCACCTATTAATATAAGAAGGGAGTCATATCCCTTAGTCGCCTTTTACGACATACACGGAGAGAGATGCAGTGGGGCTATTCTTTTAAAGTACCGATCCCACACGATACAAAAAGAATGACTGAAGACAGAGATCAGTTGTAGTCTTTTTTTTTATAGACAGCCAGCACGGGTATCTTTGCCCAATACTTTGACGGAAGATCAGATATGGCCAATAGCACCACTCCTCACGAAACCACGCTCAGAGAGGCGCCATGCCGGCTATGAGGTGGACAAAAAGGTTGTCTAATTTATTGACAGGCCTTTTGAAGATCTCCAGGTTATATGTAGGTGTTAGGGAGCACACTCACCGGAAGACCGTTCCATATTTTCGCCGTACGACACAGGAAATGCCTATTTCGAAAAACGATGTGTTCTTAGAAGTTGGGTGTCGACGACATATGGATATTCGGAGCGAGTACGGCGGGTGTGGTGGAGACGGATGTGGGCAGGAGGGATGAGGGAAACCAATCTGTCAGCGCATACTCCTGTGATTTCTCTTATTTATTTCGTGGACTGTTTTCTGTGAATTATGTTCAGTAAAGTGTCTTTAAACATTTGGCTCCACTGGCTTCCCACGCTTACCCCTGCCCTTGACGCCCATGCCACTTTCGCCGGTTGGTTCAATGTTTTTTAAAAAAGTTTTTTGTCTATTATTCCGATGCAGTTATTTTACTCATAATATTTTTTAAATTTTCAGTCACGAGTCCAGCTACTGGAGGAGCTAGTCAACAAGTGAACCAACCGCCTTACACAGTACCAGATCCCTTGCCAACCCTGGTGCAGTACCCCAACTACGGCGCCACATCGTCCAACACCGGGGCACAATACCCCACACACGCCGCGCCGTACAATCAACCGCCTAACATGGCACCACCAAATACATATACCGGTGCACCAAACCCTTACACTGGGGCACACAACCCATATGTTGGGGCATCAAATGTGTACACTGGAGCACTGATTCCGCCGACTGGGGCACCAAATGCATATGCCGGTCCACCAAATGCGTACAATGCTACATCAAATGCCTACACTGGTGCACCAAATGCCTACAGTGGTGCACCAAATGCCTACAGTGGTGTACCAAATGCCTACAGTGGTGCACCAGATGCATATACGGGGGCATCAAACGTATACGCCGGGGCACCGAATTCTCAATCAGGAGCATCAAATTCGTACGTAGTTGGAGCGGCTATCGGGGTAACGAATCCGCACGTCTTTGATGGCAAATTGTACGAGGCTGCCAGATCTACGAACTCACCCGGTTATTCAGGTGTGTATACGTAATTTTTTTTTATTCTACCTGACACGATTGGCTACTTTATCTAAATCAAAATCAAAATCTTTATTGCTTTTTTTGCAGCTTTTTTACAGTTTCTTCCATTACGGGTTTTTTGAGTATGCAAAATGCCTGAATGGGCGTACAATACAGCCTTCACATGCAAAGAGCCATGCAAGGCTGGCTTTACAAATATAAATTTTACAATGTATCCATAAAAATAAAAAATAACTAAAAATAAAACAATATAACCTATTCGAAAATTTGCACAAACTCGTTCACTTTATAAAAACATTTGTCTAATAACCATTTAAATAGAGCATTTTTAAATAGTTTGAGTTCAGTGATTTCGTTTATTTCCTTTGGAACATTATTATAAATTTTAACTGCCATGTAATATATACTTTTGCGATATTGTGTAGTTCTAGGTTTTGTATTTATTTGTATTTACTACTATTGTTTATTGTTTAATGTATAATTTCATCCACAGGTAGGTAACCTACGCTTGGACATGTCGAAAATTCCGCCAGTTCTAAATTCAATGCGAAGAAGAACTGACAAACAAACTTCGCAAGTCATAATGTTTTGTTAGTACCTTATAAGTATTATATTATAGTAACTTATAAATAATTAACCCATACTACCGCTCACAAGAGCATTCATATTTACAGCATAAACATGAATACTGAAGAATCTGACCACAATGCCTATTTACATTACCTTTACATTATGCTAGTGACGTCAGCACGTTACATCTAGTAACCTAACTACACAGGCACCATCAATCATACACCTTCATTCAGTGTAGTCAGTTAGTCAGTTAGCGTGTATGCTTCCACTGCTGGGCATACGCCTCTCCAATCTTCCTCCAGTCCTCCCGGCCAAGGTGAGAGGTGGCTATCCTGTCGCCCTTTAGCACGGCATCTGGTCCTTATCCCTTAGTCGCCTTTTACGACATGCACGTGGAGAGACACAGTGGGGCTATTACTTTTAAGTACCGGCCCCACACGGTAATTAATTACATAACACACTATTTATATTTTATGACATTATGTATGTGGATGTTCCAGCTGCCTCCGCTCCGCCGCCGTACACACAACAGCCGGGGGAGGCCCACGCCAAGCAATCTGCATACAACCCCGAGTACAAGCAGTAGCCGCGGGCCAGCGATTCGGCTGCGTTAAGAGGCTACCTACTGTACTTAATACCTACTATACTCAGTAGATACCTACTGTCCTTAGTACCTACTATACTGAGTAGGTACCTACTGTCCTTAGTACCTACTATACTGAGTAGGTACCTACTGACTTTAGTGCCTACTAAACTGAGTAGGTACCTACTGTCCTTAGTACCTACTATACTGAGTAGGCACCTACTGACTTTAGTACCTACTATACTGAGTAGGCACCTACTGACTTTAGTGCCTACTATACTGAGTAGGTACCTACTGACTTTAGTGCCTACTAAACTGAGTAGGTACCTACTGTCCTTAGTACCTACTATACTGAGTAGGCACCTACTGACTTTAGTACCTACTATACTGAGTATGTACCTACTGACTTAAGTACCTACTATAGTCAGTAGGTACCTACAGTGGAAACCAAACTTAAATGCGTATTGGCCTGAAGTTCGGCCGCTTGACTGCGCATGTACCTATAGTCAAATAAAATATACAATAGAATCGTTCGTGACGGTTTCCTAAAAAGTGCAAAAGTGAAGCGCAATTTGAATGTAAATGCCCTCGGCTTGGGGGCCGAAAGTGATCCTATATACATTAATGAATTTTTAATTGCTCGTAGGCGACTGCTTCTGTACCGTGCTAAAATGTTTGCAAAAGAGAATAAAATTGCTTTTGTTTGGTCTAAGGATGGACAGGTGCTAATGCGCAGGTCGGTCGAGGATAGATATGTAATTATAAAACATGAATTAGATCCTGAACGGTTTTTTCGAAAAAAACTGACCTCCGTACTAGCTCCTATACACTGCTAAAGCATAACATAAAGTGTTGTAAAACAAAAAATCTACACAACTAAACTAACCCAGACAATTATCTTATTTACAATCAAATCTCTTACAAACACACAACCTCACACGCATCCACTACACCGAATCACACTATACAGAATCACACATCCATCAGACATCACATAATAACCATAACATTTCAAATAACACAATAAATCACACATCATCAGTCAGACAACACCAATCAAGACAAAACACACGCAAACCGACAAATTCAATGCTCAACTGTGAGTAGCCACAGTACACAGATGCAGCAGTTAAGGATACCCAACTGTGAGTAGCCACAGTACACAGCTGCAGCAGTCAACAGCTGCAGCAGTCAACATACCCAACAACAAATACCTTGCTCTATATATACATACACACAACCGTATGTGTGAACTTGTGTATACTGAGGCGGTCGTCGCCAGGCTATGTGATAGTGTGATTTACTACATGGGAGCAAACGTAAGTGAGAAATCTATTTCATTCGGTATATTAAGACTCCCAACAATAATTTAAGCGTTAACAATAATTATATCCATGTCGTCTTTTCGTTACCTTACTTTCTCTTACTTTTCGTTACTTGCCCGCTAGGAATTCGACGGTCGTACTGGTTATTAAACTTTTCGTCAGATACAGCTGTTAACGTCGTTCCCCTAGCCTATAATGGGACTAGAACTCACCCCACACTGACAGACACATACATACACACCCTCACCCTCAAAACCTAACACATACACTCACACACAAGACCTAATCCCCTCTCACAAACACACACACCACTGACACCCTCATGTATCCACCCATACTAACAAGTTTTATTTTATTTTGTTATATTATATATCAATCACTAGAATATGCCCGACCAAAAACTACGCACACCACACCTAACCTAACCTGCATACCTAAAATATTACCGCTAACTACCTATTGTAAGCTGTCCTCTACGGCACAGTCTGCCCAGACTAGTGTAGAGGACAGAGACCAATAATGTAATGTGTACTATATTAGTTCAATAAACGTTTTTGATTTGATTTGATTTTGAATATTTTGCCAGAAAATTTATAAAATTATTTTACATTATCATTTGTAGGTAAAAAAAGAGAGTCTTGCTTTATATTATTTTTATATATTACTGTATTATATTATTTTCACTTTATAAATATATATATTTTTTAATTAAATACTAACAACTTTTTGTTGCTTTATTTTTATGTAAAACACATATTTTATTAATAATAATAAAAAAGCACATTTATTAATGAAATATATATATATTTATTATATTATGTTTTTGCACACCGATGTATCGATCATGGTTAAAACCGGTCTGAACTGACGTGTTGGTGTCGTTCGGGCGACCCCGGTAAAAGCACTTCATCAATAAACATTTATCATGCTAGCACCACAAATAGCTGTATGTACACAAATATTTGATAAACATTTCCGTTTCGTCTCCTCTTAATGGCTTGGTTAGAGTGAGATAAAACTAAAATGTTTGCAACAATCACGAATACGAATAACCATGTGTGAAACCACCAATTAGTAGAAAATCTACCGCGACACTACGGAAGAAAGAAATAAATAGTGAGTGACTGTACAATGGCGCACGCACAGATGAGAGGGGGGCGTGCGCGGGCGACAGGACGCGGGCGGCGACGGCGCGCGGTCGTATCCTAGCAACGCGGGGGAGCGCGGTAGGGTGCGCCGATACCCCCTTTGCACACCTCCCGTTCTCCCCCCCTCTGCCCTAATAATCGTCTTTTGCGCAGACACACGGGCGCATCTCACAGCCGCATTTAATTTTGGTTTCTACTGTACTGACCTTAGTACCTACTATACCTCAGTAGGTACCTACTGCACTGAGTACTTACTGTACTGAGTTCCTACTGTACTAAGTACCTTAATACAAAAATGGGGGTGTTATAAGTTTAACGTGTGTATGTGTATAAGGGTGGGTGTGTTTGTCTGTGGCATCGTAGCTCCCAAACAGATGGACCGATTTGGATGTGGTTCTTTTTTGTCAACCACAAAGGCCCAAGTTATTAGGCCAGGTATATTTTTTGGGTTCCGTATCCGGTATGGGACCCTATTACTAGGCCTACGCCGCCGTCTCTCTGTCTGTCTGTCTGTCCGTCCGTCCGTCCGTCCGTCCGTCCGTCCGTCTGTCCGAGGGCTGTAAATATACTTGACATAATTTGTTCTATTCGGTTCAATTACACGCACGAAGAAGAGCCAGCAAGTAACTTCGCAAGTTTTTTTTTGGTGTTGTGTAAGGAAAGAGCCTTTGTCAAATTGTTCGTACCTACGTAATGTATATAAACTCAATAATGTTGTATGTATGGCACGTACTACAATGCTGTATAAATGTCATACAAATAACTCATAAAATAAAATTAAAAAAATATAGTTAAGTACGGGTCTGGATCCGTGCTCCACCTAGGTTCTCCACCTGGGTGGAGCATGGGATACTTACAATTTATACCATATACCATGCTCCAACTGATAATATTATTGTACAGTCCATGACTTTATTCGCCAATTCCTTATTCGCCAACTCCTGATTTGCCTATTCCTTACTGACCTACAGCTGTATAGTACAGTACAATACAACCAATAAAATAACAAGGTAACTTGATTATATTGTTTATTTTGAAAAGAAATTAAATTCAGATTCCGCAAATAAAAAAAAAATACAACAATTATAAAATATATATTATATAAATAATATAGGCCAGGATTAACAAACATTAACAAACATGAAGTCACCAAAGTACCAGGGAAGCAGAAATTTAAAGGAGGTTTCCTTAATTTTATATAAGTTAATCGCTGAGAGGGGGAAAAAAAAGGGAGATAATCCTGGCCTCTCCCTGGCCTTGGACATAGTAAATTAACTATGCCTTGGATGAATGAATAAATCCTGGCACCTATTATTGAATACCATGAATACGCGTTTTCGAATAGGTTTCCGTATAAGTTAATCGCTATTATTATTATAATAGCGATTAACTTTTATAAAATTATGGAAACCTCCTTTAAATTTCTGCTGCCCTGTTACTTTAGAACCGTTCCTAGTTTATTATGATTTTTTTATTGACGATGAAAGAGAACGGTGAAGGGCGCAAAATATTTATGTCACATGTAACATGTTAAGTATAATATTATTACCTCTCTTAGAAATCAATGTTTGATTTATAGTTTTCCCCGTGGACCCACTAAATTACACTCTTGCACACGACTGTACTTAATGGTAGTTGGAGCATGGACATCCTTACCTATAATAAAATCCAACGTCTGCTTTCTGTCTGAATGTCTGAATGTCTGAATGTCTGAGTGTCTGAGTGTCTGAGTGTCTGTCTGTCCGCTTATAACTCGAGAACCACTGGACCGATTTTAATAAAACAAAATTCTACGGATAGCTTGATTCTTCCCATTAACTATAGGCTACTTACTATCACGCTAAATGGCTTATGAGGTTAGCAGTGAAGTGAAATATGAGAGCACTTGGCAATATTTGTATGTAACGGACACGGAATCATACACCCGAGTAAGAACCGATGACATTACAATATCCTGAAGGGGGGGGGGGGGGGGGGGGGGGGGGGATAAGTAGAGGCATATTGGGAGGGGGGTGAGGGAGGGGCGGGAGGGGAGGTGGAGGTAGAGCGATGGAATCCCCCTTATCCTTATCCTTTCCTTTCTTCCTTACCTCTAATAAAATCCAACGTCTGCTTTCTGTCTGTCTGTTTACCATCTTTGGGGTTGCCATATTTACTCGAAGTATCGATGATGGCGAGATTCAACGGAAGGGAGGGAGAGGCAGGGAGATGGAGGGAGAGGGAGAGATTTCAAAATTAGATTTTAGGAGTTTATAAAATTTTGTACAGAGATGAATTGCATCCTGAGGAAGGACATAGTCTCAAAAAACAACCCTTAAGGGGGTGAAATAGGAGATGCGAAAGTTTGTATGGGAGTATCGGTTTCTTAAAGGTAGGAACTTGAAACTCATACATAAGTATAGCTATTTATCATATATAAAATAACGAAGTGGTCCAGGATTGTTGGTTTTTCACATATAAGGGGAGGAAACGGAGTGTTAAAGATTGTATGGGAATATCGTTTTTTTTAAAGGAAAATCATAATTATAGCTACTCAAAACAAATAAATGCGGAGGGGGGGGGGGGGGGGGGAGGGGGGATGAGTGTGACGGTGGCCTCGCCTTTAGTTACTTACTTTCTTCGTGGAGGTTTATTGTATTCCAAAATGCAGCTTAGCCTGAAGCCTCGCCGTTAGTTACTTACTTTATTTAAGAAGTTTTATCGTTTATCTACACGCCATTACTTTCATCGAGAAATCGAGAAGGTTTATCGTCTTCCAGAATACAGCTCGGCCTTCGGCCTCGCCCATAGTTACTTACTTACATCAAGAAGGTTAATCCTCTTCCTTAACGCAGCTCGGCCTTCGGCCTGACCCATGGTTTATCCTCTTCCTAAACGGAGCTCGGCCTTCGGCCTCGCCCTCAGTTACTTACTTTCTTCGAGAAGGTTTATAGTCTTCTTAAAGGCAGCTCGGCCTTCGGCCTCGCTCTTTCGAAAAAGTTTATCCTCTTCCTGAACGCAGCTCGGCCTTCGGCCTCGCCCTTAATTACTTTCTTTCTTAGAGATGGTTTATCGTCTTCCTGAACACAGCTCGGCCTTCGGCCTCGCCCTCAGTTACTTACTTTCTTCGAGAAGGTTTATGGTCTTCCTGAACGCAGCTCGGCCTTGGGCCTCGCCCTCAGTTACTTACTTTCTTAGATAAGGTTTATCGTCTTCCTGAACGCAGCTCGGCCTTCGGCCTCGCCCTTAGTCACTCACTTTCTTCGAGAAGGTTTATAGTCTTCCTGAACGCAGCTCGGCCTTCGGCCTCGCCCTTAATTACTTACTTTCTTCGAGAAGGTTTATAGTCTTCCTGAACGCAGCTCGGCCTTCGGCCTCGCCCTTAGTTACTTACTTTCTTCGAGAAGGTTTATAGTCTTCCTGAACGCAGCTCGGCCTTCGGCCTCGCCCTTAATTACTTACTTTCTTCGAGAAGGTTTATAGTCTTCCTGAACGCAGCTCGGCCTTCGGCCTCGCCCTTAGTTACTTACTTTCTTCGAGAAGGTTTATAGTCTTATCCTGAACGCAGCTCGGCATAAAGTATAAAGACATAAAGTAACTGAGGGCGAGGCCGAAGCCTCGCCCTCAGTTACTTTATGTCTTCTTTGAAATACGAATTTCACGCGAGCGGAGCCGCGGGCTCAGCTAGTAGCATATAAAATCTAAGTATCCCATGCACCACCCAGGTGGAGAACCTAGGTGGAGCACGGACCCAGACCCGTAAGTACTTGTATCAAGTTGTCAATCGATTAACAAATGGAGGTAAAACCGCTAACAAAGTTGGTAGGTACCTTGTATGTATGTAGGTTGTCTAATTGTGTCACTACCTATGTATAAGTTTTACACACATCGTGTGATAGTTTTGTAAGTTTTATACATGAAGAACAATACACATTTATTTTATATACATACCTTGTTTTATTGCGAAACTGACTCTAACTAAGAATCAGAGTGAATAATCAGCCGACGAATCCCCGGAGTGAGCTTTCCTGTAAACTTTACTAAAGCTTCTGCATAAAAAATACTATTATTTTCTAACCCCCGACGCAAAAAGAGGGGTGTTATAAATAACGTGTGTGTGTATGTGTGTATGGGTGTGTCTCTCTGTGGCTCAGAGTAAAAGTGAGCCGACGAATCCCCGGAGTGAGCTTTCCTGCTCGCTTTCCTGTAAACTTTACTAAAGCTTCTGCATAAAAAATACTATTATTTTCTAACCCCCGACGCAAAAAGAGGGGTGTTATAAATAACGTGTGTATGGGTGTGTCTCTCTGTGGCTCAGAGTAAATAGTCAGCCGACGAATCCCCGGAGTGAGCTTTCCTGCTTGCTTTCCTGTAAAACTTTGCTAAAGCTTCTGCATAAAAAATACTATTATTTTCTAACCCCCGACGCAAAAAGAGGGGTGTTATAAATTAAACGTATGTTTGTATGGGTGTGTCTCTCTGTGGCTCAGAGTAAATAGTCAGCCGACGAATCCCCGGAGTGACCTTTCCTGCTCGCTTTCCTGTAAAACTTTGCTAAAGCTTCTGCATAAAAAATACTATTATTTTCTAACCCCCGACGCAAAAAGAGGGGTGTTATAAATTTAACGTGTGTGTGTATGTGTGTATGGGTGTGTCTCTCTGTGGCTCAGAGTAAATAGTCAGCCGACGAATCCCCGGAGTGACCTTTCCTGCTCGCTTTCCTGTAAAACTTTGCTAAAGCTTCTGCATAAAAAATGCTATTATTTTCTAACCCCCGACGCAAAACGAGGGGTTTTATAAATTTAACGTGTGTGTGTGAATGTGTGTATGTGTGTGTCTCTCTGTGGCATCGTAGCTCCCAAACGGATGGACCGATTTGGATGCGTTTTTTTTTATTAGAAATCTGGTTTAATCGGGATGGTTCTTAGCAAAGGTTTGTAATCAAAAAATTAAATAATAAAAAAGTGAAATACCTATCTTAAAAAGTGGACCGAATTATATGCTGTTTTTTTTTAAAGCTTGAAAATTTAAATATTGTATGAAGATGACAGCTTGCTTACAAATCATTGTCTATAGATATCTGTGTAGATACGGCATATGTATTCCAAAAGATTATAAAGGTATAACTTATTTGTACCGTGTGGGGCCGGTACTTTAAAAGAATAGGCCCACTGCATCTCTCCCCGTGTATGTCGTAAAAGGCGACTAAGGGATATGACTCCCTTCTTATATTACTAGGTGGAAGGGTTTAACCCGCCCGGGTTGGTACCACCGCACTGAATGAAAGGTCGGTCGAAACGGCTATGTAAATATGTAGTTTGTGTTTTCCGTCCAGTTCAGTGTAGCCGGCACGACCGAAGGGAAGCACTGACGTGGCACCAAGTTCACCCGGTGTTATGGGCTGACATCACGGATGTTGTAGGTGATGGTAGCCAACCGTGTCAGTTTCCATAAAAAAAAAAAAAAAAATTACTTTAGGCTCATGCATGAGCTTTGTTTATTTTCGTTCAATACGTAACGTAGATATGACAACGATAAATACATGCATAGGCAGTGGGTATCAACATATGCATGCCATACGATGTATCCCGACAAGTCGGGGATATAGGTAAGCAAAGTAATCGGTGTTGTGCTGTTAGGACTCTGGTAAATTACAGCACAACACCGAATCAAGAAGCAAGTAAGACACGAAAACCCATCCGATGCATGACTAGGGGTGGAAGGGAATTAGGGATCATACCGAGAAAATTTGGGATCACATCGATGTCGGCGATTTTTCACACCGGTGGTGGACCAACCATCGAGTATGGTTCAACTGCTTACACTTTATAAAGCACAAGGTAAGACCTTAGACCGGTGATGGAATATTGCAGTGATCTTTGGGAGGGTTCCCCTTAGCACCTTCTTTCAACCTTGGCACCACGAGTCAGTAATACTGACTCGTGCTTGGCACAGATGAGATATACTAGTTACTACGCATTGGATTTTATTAAGCGACGAGCCATTCGACTCAGTACTTCACAAAGGAATTTCAACCTCTAAAGCACAGACGTATCGTGGGTCATTGAGCCTGTTTTATCGATACTAATATGGCCGCTGCTCTAACCAACTTGCTTCCCTCACCTCTCCTCCTTCCTCTCTTCCTCCAACCTTCGCCTTCGCCAAACCCGCCATACTTACTCTCGTGGAATACCCCTTTGTAGTCGACAGAAGAGTTCTTCGAACTGCACGTTTCTCCAAATCATTCTTGTGTTGCACTGCAAAGGTGTGGAACAGGCTCCCAGAGAATATCTTTCCCCACTCCTATAATCCACGATCTTCAAATACCGGGTTAATAGCCTTTCTCCAGCGACATTAGTCCACCTCCAAGCCGGGCTGGCACCACCTCGCGGGTGAAATTGGCTACGCCTGAGGCTTCGACCTCGGGCAGAGCCACCCAGTTTGGAAGCAATAAGAAAAAGGACCGTGCCAAGGCGAGAGGTGGCTCTGGCTAGCCTGCCGCCGCCCTTAGCACGGCATCTTGTCCTTATCTCTTAGTAACCTTTTACGACATGCACAGGGAGAGATGCAGTGGGGTTATTCGTTTTAAGTACCGGCCCTACACGCGCGGTAGGTAGGTACCTATAGGTATCAAATCAACATTATTACATATTATATAAAATAATCTAGTACCTGGTTGGTACCTAATAAAATTAATATGTGCTGCGTAACATTAATGAAGTAGGTAAGTAATAAAAACCGGCCAAGTCCGATTCCGACTCGCGCACAGAGGTTTCCGCACTACAAAAAAACATTGAAAGAAAAACACGTTTCTTGTATGGGAACCGGCCTTAATTTTAAAATTTTTCTATTTTTTATTATTTGTTGTTATATCGGCCATAATAACACATATTCTGTGAAAATTTCAACGGGCTACCTATTACGGTTCAAGAGATACAGCTCTCGGACAGACGGACGGACAGACAGACAGACAGACAGGATACGGAACCTAAAAAGTAAGTAAGTAAAAAAGCTGCGTTTATTTCCCAGTCAGGCAGCAGGACTCAGGACTCAGGAGTACAGTGATACATCGTACGTAATACAATAATATGTAATTTATAAATAAGAATAGGTATAGTACCTACCCCCGGCCCCCATGACCGGAAAAGGATGCGGCACGGCATGTGACTCCATTAGCTAACGAGCCACATGGAGTCGCTGGTTTTAAGCCACACCTTATACCACAGAATAGAAATTCCTATACAAAATAATGATTACTAAGAGAAGCAACTAAAATCTACACAATAAAAAAACAAAAATACGTAGAACCAATACCTAACACATAATACCTACCCCAAAATTTCTTCTCACACACACAACAAAAACAAAGCACAAAAGTAGTTACCTACCTTACCTATTATAATAATTTGATACACGAGTAGATACCTACTAGCTAGCTAAGTATGTGCTGTGGTGTGAACAGATAAGGCGAACGCGGGGTGACGCGAGGCAATTATTTTAGTTTAGTTATAATAATATGCATACATGGGTAGATAGAGGTACTACGAGGAAGAGGAAACGTCTCGCAGAAAAAACCCGATCGGCTCCAGATAGGCTTCCGGAGAGTAAGCTCACATTTTACTGACTAGCCCATAGAGAAATAAGCCGACACACAGCGGAGACGCAGAGGAGTTCACTTTATTTTATAATTAATATTACCTATAATATGTAACTAACCTAATTGTTTAGGCTCTGTCTGTCCGTCTGTCCTAGCGCTGTATCTTTTGAAGCGTAATAGCTAGCGGGTTGAAAATGTTCACAGAATATGTGTTCGAAAATTGGAAATGGACTGTATTAAAAATATGATATTTGGTACAAATAAGCAAACAGGAAAGGGCTACCTTGCTGTGGAGTCGGAGGTGCTTACTGGCGCCCTGGGACGCCGTTACCTGTTTCCTTCCGCCGCCGGTTAGGGGCCCCGCCGCCGTGGAGATCGCCAGGCTAGACACCTTATAGGGCACCAGTGAAGGAAGACTTTGCGCAGGAAGAATTTTTATGATTAAGAATTATCGAGAAGCTTGTGCACACACGGTGTTATAACGAGAAGTGACAGAATGAAGGTACGAAAAAAGTAAAAATTAAAAATATTTTAAATTGAATATTGACATGTGGAGATTATTTTCATTCTACCCACAGGGTACACTGGATAGTTTTAAGGCTACACATACGAAAACTGAACAATATGAGTTAACTGTTAAAATGTATGAACATAATACAGGACAGTTTTCTGTTGCTCTACCGCAAAAAAGCCTTTTTATAGAAAATGCGACTTGCGGCACGGTCGCGTCTTGTCGCGTCGTCGACGTGGCCACGTCGAACTGACGCGGACGACCTAAACTTTCGTCGCCATATATATATAGAGGGCAAAGCCAAGCTGGATTCTAAAAAGCTGGGCGCCACTCAATATGGTGCGACGGTACTTCACGCCTGGCTAAAGGATGCTTTTGTATAAATAGCAGATATATAGATCCTGCTTGGAGTACTGCTCGCAATTGTGGGTTGGCTCAGCTAAATACGAGCTTGCGCCTTTGGACTAGATTAATAGGTGATTGGGTAAATCACAGAACAATCATCGGGGCATACCAGACCAGTCTTGCGCGCGGCGTGCGCGGGCCGTATGCCCCGATCGTTGTTCTGTGATTAACCCAATCACCTATTATAGGTATAAGGTGCCTAAGTGATAAGGGACGTATTAATAAAATGCACATGACGAACTCGAAAGAAAGGAAGCGGTGCGCGCCAATGGGGTTCGAACACGTGCCCTTCCGCTCAATAAGAAGGGCAGTAGAAAAAAGTTCCGCGGATCCTTTATCAATTCCATTTAGTTCCAATATGAATCGCTTCGCAAAATGCGTACTTAGTTAAGTAACTACGTATGAATTCTCGCGTATGAATTATGAAGTCACGAAAGCCTGCGAATTCTCGTTTGGAATTTGGATGCGTGCGAGTGAATACGGAATACGGAGCGAGTCTTGCTTGAGGAAGAGCCGGTTGTCTTATTGGTCGTCGTTCAGTCGCTAGTCAACATCGCAGTGAAGTGAGCGGTTAATCGCGGGGTCAGCGAGTGGAGAATCCCACAGTGATTAGGTACTGTAGTACTCAACTTATTAATCTTTTATAATTAAATATAGTAATTATTTATTTATTATGTATTATATATTATTATAAAATAATTAAATAAATATCGCAAAATACTTTAAATATTATTTATACATAATTAACTTCAATTACGCAATAACCTTTTTACTTTTCCGCCCCCCGTACGGAAGTCTATTACTATGCCTACACCGCGCCGTATGTCTGTCCGTCTGTCCGAACTCCAAGGGCATTGCTGGCTATACCTACTGAACTAGAGGAAATTACACTTACTGAATACCTACCTCTCCCTTACAGCTATAAAGCTAGTTTATTTAGAGGAGAGGGACCGCAAAAATGATTGATGACGAGGCTGCTTGCTATGCGGCCATCTTTACATCATCATGTAAGGTGGTACGAAGCTAGTCAGCTACAATTGGATCCTACCACCTAGTAAGGCGCCAAGAGAAGAATGTCCACATTGTGTCCAGATTTTCATCATACTATGATTATAGTATTAAATACTTATTTTTAATTATAAAACCCGGCTACGAAAATCTAAAGAAATACCTAACTAATAAGGAAAGTTGATCACGACACGACACGAGCAATATACACGGTGTTGCAGTTGCCCCCGTAATATTTTTAACTAACATAGTTTAAGGGGGTTATTCTATATGTGAAAATAAACAACTTATGTGGCGAAAAAACATTTTTTGAAACAAAAAAATAATAATTTTTTCCATACAAATTTTAAATACCTATTCTCAAAATGTATGGAGAAAAAAAATTTTTTTTTCTTCAAATTAAAAAGTCCTAGAACAAAAGTTGTTCTATTTCACGTACAGAATCACCCCCTTTCGGGTTTTACGGTTGGGGTTGCAACACCGTGTATAATGTTGTAGTCAGGCTCCTATCTATTCGAATTCTTCTACACGCCAGACTACACTACACCATTCTCTACTGCTCTAGCTCAACTCTCCTTCTACACGCCAGACTACACTACACCATTCTCTACTGCTCTATTTATTTATTTATTTATTTGGGAAACTTAACAGCTACAATGTACAAAGTTACAATAATAGATAAAAAAACAATAGAGCCAATAACACAGTGTTCTGTGAAATCGGTATTCGGTTAAATAGTTTGCTTTGTGATGGAACAAACTATCTTTTTTTTGTTTTTAATCCGGTATGGGTGGCTGAGTCAGAGGCGCCAAAGCACATGCTCTGACTATCCAATATCACCTCCGAGAAGGTAGGTGCCATACCGGAGACTTCCCTGGATTGCTGGCTATACTGGACTAGAGGAGAACACAACCGAGGTTGCTATGCAGCCATCTTACATCCAGTACGGTGGTACCAACCCAGTCGGCTAGAATTTGAGCCTACCACCTAGTAAGGGGCAAGGGAAGGGACCTACAGTTTTACAACGGTTCCGAACGGTGAAGCAGCGGGTGTAGGTATGCACGTAAATTTTTTCCTCAGAAAAAACTCATTGGTACACGCCGACGGATTCGAACCTCGGACCTCCCGCATGAGAAGCCGATGCCCAAACCACTCGGCCACCCGCCGCTCAGATCTAATCTAAATCTAATATAATCTAAACTTTTTCTCCCCTTTTGCAAAGGAAGTGCAACAAGTTCGTCACGACCAAATAAAACCGCACCACAATGGGGTTCGACGAGGACTGGAGCTCTAGGTACCACAGGGATAATGAAAAATTTAGGGCGGAATTGGAAAAGGCCCAGCGCATGGCGACAAGTGTGGTGTGGGGCATCATCATCGGGACCCTATTGATGTTCCTCCTGGTCGTCGCCATCAGCTGCTACTGCTACAAGAAGAAAAGAGGCGAGTACCTATCTACTTCTACTTACGCCACTCCACTCCGCTCTCATTCCTAGCAGGTTGGCAAAATTACAAGTCTCTACAGTGAATTGAAGGGTTGAAATTCTATACGGTCTAAGTGCCAAATAATCCCAAAACTATATTTTTGCGGAAATACAATCAATGTGCCAAAGCTAATAAGTTATAACATACAAAAGAGTCTAAGTGCCTAGCTCCGACATACTTTTTTTTTTTTTTTAGCTCGACATATGGCGTCGAGCCACCCATAAGGTGTCTAGCGACGCCCATGGACATTCGGTCGTATGCGGGGGTTGCGAATGCCATGCCGGCCTGACAGGTGCCCATTCACGCCCCTCTTGAAGGACCCGAGACTGTACTTGGGGGGAAATATATGGGCAGGGAGAGCGTTCCAGAGTTTACCGGTTCTGTAGAGGAAAGATCTGCAGAATCGATTTGTACGCATCCGCGGTAAATCCAGCGTGTAGGGATGCAATCCCTGCCCAGTGCGCGTGGTACTACTACACAGACGCTGTTAAAGCAAGGACCGGTCTATGTGTCTCTGTGCGTGTATTTTTCAGTTTTTTGTTATATCTCGGCTTTAACTTTTAGGCACATAGACCCTGGGTCTTTCTCCGGATGGGCAGAATAAGCGAGTCCGGATCGAAAAGTCTTATAAAATGGATTCATAATGCTTTCATATTTTTTTATATTGTAGATATGATTAAAATACTGGGGGGGGCCTGTGTCCTTTTTTTAATTAATTAATTAGAAATGCGATAAAAAAAATTCTAACTGCTGAAATCTTGACTTCACTGGCGCGTCCGGACTACAGTTTGCGGTAGAAAATTTTTTTTTTCTTATCATCTATAAGGAATTACGCTACTTTGTATATGTTCTCTAAAACCTAGTTAGTTATGCTTTACCTTATATTTTTACTAAGCATGAATACGCTTTAGAAGACGAAATACGAATTATTTTATAAGCGTCCGCTAGTTTCCTTTGATATCGGTGGCGCGCACGAATACGCTCATAGATCCTATACTATTGTAGCTGCGTGCATAGTTGTTAAAGCGAAAAAAAATATCAGTCGCGCCGCTTCCGTGGCGAGGACAACGCGTCTGTGCGTTCCTGTGCGGCCGTGTTATTAAGGTATGTAATCGTTTTCGGTGGCTTGGTAACCTATAAAATTGATTTCGCTGGACCAATTTTCTCGTTATTTATTTGACATATTACTATTATATTTTAATTAGAGATTGTCTTATTAGTACTAGATCTCCAACTTAGAGAGCAATGCTGTATATATAGGTTATATTTACAAATATTTTAGATTTTCCTTACTTTTTTGATTTCAGTGTCAATGACTTCGGTGTTTTCGGTGGAAATAGTTGCACCGAAGTCAATTTCAAAACCACCGAAAGCAAGAAACATATTTTTTTATTAAATAGCATGCCTATTATAACTTATGAACAGGATAACTTATGTATTTGAGGATTAGAAATGAAAAGAAAAATTAAATTCACATAAAGTTAAAAACATTTAAGACTGCAAACTCTACGTAGCAAAACCTAACTTACTGTATTATATTGCGTCATTGAGAGATTTCGTCGAATGAAGTACAAAAAAAAGAACAGTTTTTCTTTTAATCGAAGTTATATTATGCCGTTTACACTGTATTAACTAAATAACTTTTGAGACTAGTATATATTTCTTATTAAATATGTTTTGCGTTACGGTAGATCAGACTTTAGGACGAACTTCAGCTTTCCGAAGGCAGCCATAAGTTACTCTATGAAGGCAGCCCAACCCAGTTGAATGTGTCTCTCTACCTCCTTGAGTAGGCCTTGTCGACCTACGTAGCCGAAATATTTGTCCGAAATATACGTATTCCTCCACTTGTTTGATCACTCCACCGTCGATCAGAATATTCCCTTCACCCATATTCTCCATCGTCATGACGTTGCTTTTATCCCTAACCTTACTTTTGAGTAAGGTTATGGAGCGTATTGTCAACTCAGCGCTCTGACGTATCTAGAAGACTGTAAACTTCTCGATGACAAGCAATACGGCTTCCGCAAGTAAAGGTCGACTGGAGATCTTCTTGCTTACGTCACGCATTTGTAGGCTGAAAGGCTCGATGGTTTTGGGGAATCGCTGGCGGTCGCTCTGGACATATCCAAAGCATTCGATCGCGTCTGGAACCATGGACTGTTAAGAAAGCTTACGGTGTCCCTACAAAACTGTGCACTTCGATCTCCAGCTTTTTGAGTGGTCGGTCGATCTTTGTCACCCTAGATGGTGCCTGCTCGGCCGACTACTCAATCAATGCTGGTGCTCCACAAGGATCCGTGATGTCGCCTACGCTGTTTCTATTATTCATCAACGACATGCTTTCGCTCGGCGAAATACATTGTTACATGAACGACAGCACGGTGCACGAAGGGTTCAGCAAGGGCTGGAAGGGTAGAGAAGCCTCAGCAGCAAACGCGAGACGCGAAACTGTTGCTCGGGTTGACCAGGTTTTAAAAAAGTATCCTCTTGGGGGAAGAACTTGTCAACTTCAACGTAGCCAAGACGCAAGCTTGTGCCTTCTCTACTAAGGCTAATCCGTTTCCTCTCCAAGCCACTTTCCAGGGCGGCCAAGTCCCCAAAGATGGTAGTCTGGGCATCCTGGGTATAGAAGTGTCCAGGGACGTTGTGTTTCGATCGTTCATAGAGTCCAAGGCGAAACTAGCGTCTCGAAAATTAGGGATCCTTTACCGATGTCGGCGATTTTTCACGCCGGTCCAACTGATTACACTGTATAAAGCACAAGTAAGACGGTGATGGAACATTGCAGTCATCTTTGGGAGGGTTCCCCTGAGTACCTTCTTTCAGTCTTGGATTCAATTCAGCGACGAGCCATTCGCCTCATTGGTGACTCTGTACTCACAAACAGCCTTTAAAGCACAGACGTATCGTGGGGTCATTGAGCCTGTTTTATCGGTACTACTATGGCCGCTGCTCTGATGAACTTGCTTCCCTTATCCCTCCTCCTACTGTTCGCCTTCGCCAAACCCGCCATACTCTCGCAGAACACCCCTTTGTAGTCGACAGAAGAGTTCTTCGAACTGCACGATTCTCTAAATCGTTCTTGTGCCGCACTGCAAAGGTGTGGAACGGGCTCCCAGGGAATATCTTTCCCCACTCCTACAATCCACGGATATTCAAATCGCGGATTAATAGCCTTTCCCCAGCGACATTAGTCCACCTCCAAGCCGGACTGGCACCACCTCGGCGGTTGCGCCTGAAGCTTCGACCTCGGGCAGAGCCACCCAGTTCGGAAGCAAAAAAAAAACCAGGTTCATCCTCAGGCCGACGACGTTCAGCGAGACCTCGTTAAGGTCGCTGAGCGTCTCTTGAAGCTGAACCCGGGTATGGGCGAGGAGGACAATGTTATCCGCGAAACGGAGATGACTGAGAAACTCCCCATTGACATTTATTCCAATGTTCTCCCACTCAAGCGTCTTGAACACGTCTTCAAGTGCTTTTGCAAGGAGCTTGGGTGAGATCACGTCCCCTTGCCTCACTCCCTTACCAAGGAGCATTTTTTTTTTAATAAAAAGCGCGACATGCGACTCCGAGCCACCAATAAGGTGCCTAATGACGCCCGTGTAAATTCGGTCGTACGCTGGGCTTTCGAATGCCATGCCGGCCTGACAGGTGCTATTCACGCCTCTCTTGAAGGACCCGAGACGATACTAGAGGGGGGAAATACGTGGGCAGGGAGAGCGTTCCAGAGTTTAACAGTTCTGTGGAGGAAAGACCTGCAGAACCGATTGGTACGTACCCGTATGTGTGCGTGTTGTGCGGAGGTGGAAAGGGGGCGGAAGGATCGCGTTAAACAGCTCCTCCGAGCATTCACCATGGATTGAATAAGCGATAGAACACACTTAGGTCGCCGACATTTAGGGTCATCCTCTAGTCGCAGGGCTCGACTCTGGATCGAATCCAAAGGCGCAAGCTGGTATTTAGCTGAGCCAACCCACAAGTACGAGCAGTACCCCAAGCAGGACATAATCCGTACTATACAAAAGCAGCCTTTGGCCCGGCGTGAAGTACCGTCGCACCTTATTGAATACGCCCAACTTTTTAGAAACTAGCTTGGCCTTGCCCTAGATTATGGCGCCGAAAGTTTAGGTCGTGCGACAGTTCGACTCCGAGGGCCCGAGGTGATCGCTTAATTTTAGCGACGGGACCTGGAAGGAAGGAGCGGCTGTGATCGCTGTTCTTTTCGCACTGAACGCGCAGACTTGTGTCTTGGAAACGTTAAACTCGACCAAATTAGTACGGCCCCATTCGGGAATAGACCGAAGCGTTTGTTCTTCGCCTCTTCTCATCCACAACGTCCCGTCTGGCTGAAGGGTGACTGGTGTAGGATCAGTGTACCTACTTTTGTCCGCATAACAATGTATGTTGCCGAGTAGCAGAATATCATTGGATGGGGCGGGTATTTTCATGGAGCCTCACAGTCACCGCCGTTTACCGATACAAGTTTTGGAGTATCTCGACGTATCGGTGGTCGATTTATTATTATAGTAAATATTACGTGTGATTGATTATCCTTTTCAGCTTTGCCGTGATGGCGGATTCAAAAGAGGAACGCTTAGCTAAAAAAAGAGTTGATGAAAGACTTAGAAAAGCTAGAAATAAAAGCGACCCCATACTTTATGCACTTAACAATGAAAGAGACCGGCAATATAAAAAAAAAAAAAATTTACAATATAAATCTACTCAATACCTACTCATATCGAAATTGCACACAATTGTAGTCGGTATTGTTTGTTCTTTTGCACGGTTGCATAGTGTTTAAAGTGTTAAGTTATAAAGTAATTACACGATTTGATTTCGGTGACTAAAATATTGATTTCGGTGTACATCATATTTTTAAAATTCAATAACTTCATAACCGTTCAATCAATTTCGTTCCCTCCACTACCATTTGATTCTAAATTAATTCTAAATTATGTTTTGCCTGTGAGAATGTCTAAATTCAAAGAAAAAAAAAGTGCCACCGAAGTCATCGAAATATTGCGACGGCGGAGAAAGACCCCCCTATAGAATTTCAACCCTTTAATTGTGTTTTCCTCTCAAAAACCGGCCACCAAGTTTGACGCGCGTATGTATTGGCGTTGTTACGATAGAGCTCTTAAAAAGTCAAAAATAATTTCCGTTTACAATAGTAAGACCGCTAAGTAAATTTCCGCGTAGTTCTGAGTTTTATATTTCATTTACTAGTGGTCCCCCGAATCCTTTAAGTAAACTGAAATGAAGCACCTTCCTTCCTTTAACTACACTCACGAACTTCGACCGACGTTTCGCTCAGTGCGGTGGTACCAACCCGGCCGGGATAAACCCTACCACCTAGTAATGTAAGAAAGGGAAGGGACCTACCGTTTAACGTGGAATCCGAACCACGGTCAGCCTCCAATGGTCGAGCGGTCACCCATCCAAGAACTGACCGCTCTCAGCGTCCGACTGCACCACTGAGCTACCGAGTCGACTTTTACGACATGGACATTTGGACATGCGACGGGGAGCGATGCAGTGGGGCTATTCTTTTTAAGTACCGACCCCACACGTTACATAAAACAAAGTAACTTACTCCATCATCCCTTACACATGTATTGTTAGTATTGATATACCTATAGTATAGTAGTTAGTAAGTTACCAAATGGTTACCACGGCACAGATTAACCACGGTAACTACCGCATAGCAACATTAGTTTCATTCTCGACTCGATCGTTTTGTCAGCCTCGATAGCTCAGTGGTCAGACAGTCAACTGTCGCTATTGAATGTTATGCAACGCTGGGCGCGTCAGTACTTGGATGGGTGACCGCTGACCGTTGGAGGCTGACCGAGGTTCGGATTCCTCGTAAAACTGTAGGTCCCTTCCCTCCAAATCTTACTTGGTGGTAGGGTTTAACCCGCCCGGGTTGGTACCACCGCACTGAATGAAACGTCGGTCGAAACGGCTATGTAAATAGTTTGTGTTTTCCGACCAGTTCAGTGTAGCCGGCACGATCAAAGGGGGGAAGCACTGACATGGCACCAAGTTCACCCGGTGTTATGGGTTGACATCACGGACGTTGTAGGTGATGTAGCCAACCGTGTCAGCACCCATAAAAAAAAAAACAAATAAAAAAATTCGGAATTCGAGTGACACAACACATATTCAGAACTATAATAGTACCTATACATACATACATACATACATATCACACACGCTGAATCCCGACAATCGGGGTAAGCAGAATAATCGGTGTTGTGCCGCAAGAGCTCTGGTAAATTACAGCACAACACCGACCACCACGTTTAGCGATGTATTCGAACAAGATGTTCAATCGATCAAGCAGCAAGTAAGTAAGGCATGAAGACCCACCTGCTGCTGCATGACTCGGTTGAAGTACCGTGCCAAGGTGAGAGGTGGCGAACCGGTCGCCCTTTAGCACGACATCTTGTTCTAGCACTAAAATATTACCTATCTACCTACATAGTACGCGTACTAGTACATAATACGTATATATCATGCTGTAGGTACGTATGTACAGCGTGTGTACAATACCTATATTTATAATTATTAATATATAGGTAATTAATTACCTATGTATATTACCTATATGGATATAATATAATATGAAGTCGTATCGCATTTATTTTGCACGCCTCTATGCGTCATCCATATGTTTCATCCATATGTTTCAATAGCACAGGTCAATCAATACAAGGAAAATGATTAGTTTCCTCATGTTTGATATAAACATTTCTGATATTTCTATGCGAATATAAATGCAAATCCAATTTGTTATACTTCCATTATGACCTGGCGACTACTGTTTTAAATTATATTATTTTTCATCCTCAGTCACACCTGGAATCGTCATAAGACCACCACCCGAAAATGTCGCTTCACCGCATGCGGCTCCTGGCTACCCGGCCGGGGCAGTTGGCTACACTCATGTGGCGCCCGGCTACCCGGCCGACACGTCTGCCTACCCGCCCGGCTACACGGCCGGGGCACCTGGCTACCAGCCCGCTGCGCCTGGCTACCAGCCCGCCAGTGCGCCTGGCTACCCGGCCGGAGGCTACCCGACGGAGAAGAATGCCCAACTCCCTGACTACAATAGCGGAAAATTTACGCAGTCGCACTTATAGTGATTTCAGTTGAACGCATAACTCTCAAACAGAAAACTAGAATCGTAAATAAACTTTTTTTTTTATTTTTTTATTTTTTTATTGAAACTGACACGGTTGGCTACATCACCTACAACATCCGTGATGTCAGCCCATAACACCGGGTGAACTTGGTGCCACGTCAGCCTTCCCTTCGGTCGTGTCGGCTACACTGAACTGGACGGAAAACACAAACTATTTACATAGCCGTTTCGACCGACCTTTCATTCAGTGCGGTGGTACCAACCCGGGCGGGTTAAACCCTACCACCTAGTAATATAAGGGAGTCATATCCCTTAGTCGCCTTTTACGACATACACGGGGAGAGATGCAGTGGGGCTATTATTTTAAAATACCGGCCCCACACGGTACATAGGCCCCAACTTTTTGGCATTTGTACCCTGTTGACCATCTGTTGACTGTTCACCGCGCCATTTAGTAATCTGTGACCGCGCGCCCATGATGCTTACATGCTTTTACATGAAATATATAAGACAAAATGTAATTTAGAAATTTAATTTAATTGAGTGTTGCGTAAATAGTAAATAACTAAATGATCTAATTCAATAATTTAATCCATACAGTGTTTGCTATTGATTTTTCTTTGAGTCTAATCGCCGTCGTTTGAGGAAAATAGTGTTATTTATATATAATTAAAAATAATTAACCACCATGTTAGGAGAAGCCCGATGTAAACGCGAGTGCAAATGGTGAGCATTTATAGGTATATTAATATAAGTATATTATTAAGACAATAGCATTTATATTCGTTTGCGCGGTTTGATTGTACACTTTTAACGCGCCACCGTGGTGTTTCCACGGCAGGAATAGTGTGATGTGAGTAAGTATAGTGGATTTTCCACCGTACCGGGCAGATTGATTTCCTCAACTGACACAACTATTTATAACCATACCTACCTATCAGGAAATAACCGACTGCTAAAAGTGAAGAGACCGTATGTAGGTACCTATATAGGTAATAAAAAAAGAGATTATGTTAGTAACGGTCCTGCCGTTAGAGGCGGGGTTAGGGCATATCGCCCTATGAAATTGTTGTTAAAATTTCATATTCCATACGTCAGTTTTGTCTTGTAATTGGTATTCATGGTTAATGGTTATTGAGTTTCCGTTTCTGGAATCTCGAGTGCCTGCCTACCTATAGTTATCTATAGATATTTCTAGCTATAGCTAACATCAAATAGCTACTTCAGATAACCCGAAATCTAATACGACAGCATTCTACATCAAATATACCCTATTAATTATTTGTATTACAGTCTAGCTAGATATGAACATTCCTGTTTCTTGCTTGCCATACAATCATTAATTATTATTTAAGTAGCTGATACCCGACAAATATAAGTTTATTCAATACCTACCTTCTGTAAAATTTTATCCGCAGGACACATAATATGTAGGTATAAGGATTTACTTTTGGCCGTCATCGTTTTGTTTATAGGTACTTGAAAAGGTGAGCCTATGATCCATTTTAAAATGGTGCTCATTCTAGGGTGTGGTGTGGCCTGCAAATTACATATTAACCTGTTGTAGTTTTGTTAGACTTTTTAGGTTAATTGTTATTGTAAAATGTTAATTAAGTTAAATTTAAAGTTCACTTTTATATGGAGATATTGCCTGAATAGCTATGTGATACGAATGTCAAATCGAATAAATAAAATGTTCATATTCACGCGTGGAGTAATTGTTTTTATCTACATTTACATCATACAGACCATGTCTGAAACCATGGAATTACTTCTATGTCCAATGAAAAAAAAAAATGATGACGAACCATACTGAATATGCATATGTCTCAATGAAATATTGTGAATGTTGTGTGTTCTTTATGGCGAAATAAATATCTGAATCTGAATTACCTATTGACCTATTGAATTACTAAACTAATTGCATATTTTGATTTTCGATAATTTTGCACCACCCATCAACTTGATCAACAATCCCGCAAGTATGACTGCGTGAGCTTTCATAAACGCAGGGCACTTCGGGTGACCCCGAAGTGCCCTGCGTCCTGCAGGTCTATTCTTGTAAATTCTGACAGCGGAATCAGCGCTATTGTGGCGCTGCTGAGAGCCACTTCCAAAGTGGCTCTCAGCGCCACAACAGCGCTGATTCAGAATTTACAAGAATAGACGTGCTGTTCGCCTTCGCCAAACCCGCCATACTCTGGCGGAACACCCCTTTGTAGTGGACAGAAGAGTACTTCGAACTGCGCGATTCTCTAAATCGTTCTTGTGCCGCACTGCAAAGGTGTGGAACGGGCTTCCGGGGAATATCTTTCCCCACTCATACAATCCACGGATCTTCAAATCGCGGGTAAATAGCCTTTCCCCAGCGACATTAGTCCACCTCCAAGCCGGACTGGCACCTCCTCGGAGGTGAAATTGCACGTGAGGCTTCGACCTCGGGCACAGCCAGCTAGTTCGGATGTAATAAAAAAAAAATCTGCGATTTGTACAAAAACAGCATTTAGTCCGGCGGCATGAAGTATCATCGTACCTTATTGAGTACGCCCAGCTTTTTATTAGAAGCCAGGCTGGCTTAGCCAGTTTGGCCGCTGCCGCGATATGGCGCCGTAAGTTATGGTTTAATTGTATAAAAACGACGCAAGGAACCATTTCCGACCTGCTTCGACCATAGAAGATTTCATGACACTAAGTAAGTATGAGCTAGTAAGTATACAAGCCTGTGACTCACAGACATACAGACGCACTTCAGGTAGCGTTTTCATCTCTTAGACGTACGTTTTTTTTTAATTTAAACCAACGTGGGTGGCTGTGCCGAGAGACCAATGGTGCATTCGACCGTGCCAAAACCACCTCTCCTCACGAAACCACGCTCAGTTAGGCCAGCTATAACAATCTCCTGGCATGGCGCCTAACTTACGCCAGCACATTTGCGGACATAGGTTGTTAGACGAGACGGAAGTTAAATTTCTCCATACAAAATCGTCTTTTTTTTTTTTATGGAAACTGACACGGTTGGCTACATCACCTACAACGTCCGTGATGTCAGCCCATAACACCGGGTGAACTAGGTGCCATGTCAGTGCTTCCCCCTTTGATCGTGCCGGCTACACTGAACTGGTCGGAAAACAAACTATTTACATAGCCGTTTAGACCGACGTTTCATTCAGTGCGGTGGTACCAACCCGGGCGAGTTAAACCCTACCACCAAGTAAGATTAGGAGGGAAGGGACCTACAGTTTTACGAGGATTCCGAACCTCGGTCAGCCTCCAACGGTCAGCGGTCACCCATCCAAGTACTGACCGCACCCAGCGTTGCTTAACTTTCAATAGCGACAGTTGACTGTCTGCACCACTGAGCTATCGAGGCTATCGTCTTTCGGCATTTATGTTTTCTAGCCCCCTAAACATTATCCGATTTAAAAAAAAATATTTACTTAAGGACAGTCCAATCTACGCTCCTGTCATTTTTTGTTTAGATGAAATATACCTACAACACCGGAGCTATTCTGTGACCGGAGCTAAAAATTTGTATATCGACCGAAAAAAAAAAAAAATTTTATGTCATGTAGTTCAATAAGCTTTATTGTGTCATCATCATCACATAACTTTAGATCCTACATCGTGCTTTAGATAAATAAAGAGACAAGAACGTAGATTTGACAGTCTTTATTTATTACATTTACAAAAAAATTCATAGATTTCGTGCCTTACACGACTATCGAGCACATTGAAAATGAATCTACGGAATTCGAAAACAATATTGTCGCTGAGCGACACGAGAAAGTCGGGATAAGGAAAATGTTAGTTGGGTTCTGATGATGGAGCCGGAAGGAAACCATAGGAACTCCTAAACTACACATGATAAGCCCATCGTGTTTGGGCTCGTTGGATTTGTCTTCGCAAGTACTCTAGTCATGTGTTATTTCCAGGGTCCTGATGATGGAGCCGGAAGTAAGCCATAGGAACTCCTAAACTACACATGATAAGCCCATCGTGTTTGGGCTCGTTGGATTTGTCTTCGCAAGTACTCTAGTCATGTGTTATTTCCAGGGTCCTGATGATGGAGCCGGAAGGAAGCCATAGGAACTCCTAAACTACACATGATAAGCCCATCGTGTTTGGGCTCGTTGGATTTGTCTTCGCAAGTACTCTAGTCATGTGTTATTTCCAGGGTCCTGATGATGGAGCCGGAAGGAAGCCATAGGAACTCCTAAACTACACATGATAAGCCCATCGTGTTTGGGCTCGTTGGATTTGTCTTCGCAAGTACTCTAGTCATGTGTTATTTCCAGGGTCCTGATGATGGAGCCGGAAGTAAGCCATAGGAACTCCTAAACTACACATGATAAGCCCATCGTGTTTGGGCTCGTTGGATTTGTCTTCGCAAGTACTCTAGTCATGTGTTATTTCCAGGGTCCTGATGATGGAGCCGGAAGGAAGCCATAGGAACTCCTAAACTACACATGATAAATCCACCATATTTGGGCTTGTTGGATATAGGAATATAGGAATATAGGATAGGTTAGAAGAAGCGTCGCCATAAGCCTTTTTTGAATATCATATCTTTACAACTCTCCGAGATATAAGGGGATCGCACTTTTTCGTGAAATCGGGGCCTATACTGAAACGAACCAAAAGACATTTTCAATGTCAAAAAAAGGAATTGTAAAAATTGGATAAGGTTTAGGGGGGAAAAAACATAAATGCCGAAAGACGATTTTGTATGGAGAAAGCCAAGTGAGAACTTCCGTTAACTTCACGTCTTGAGGGTAAATTCACACCGAGACGCGAAGCGACGCGACAACGACAACGTGACATAAAGGTGCAAGAGAAGCTCGAGAGGTCGCGTGGCGCTGCGCGGCCGACCCGGACTAACCTTTACACTGCTCTGTCACACCAGTGTGAACGTTGGGAAAATTATGTATGACCCAACCTTCACACCAGTGGCGGCTTTGACCTATAAATCTTAGTGAGGCGACTAAAAAATCCACCTACATTGCTATTACTTTATGATAAATTGAAAAACCTAAACCTAATTTTTTTTGGCCCTAACAATACTTAACCAAAAACTACTATCGAATCGCGCACCGAGGGTACCGTATCGCCATGTCACGGCTAGCGCCACTAGATGAATTTCATAACACGCCACGCCATCTAGATGGCGTGTTATGAAATACTTCATATTAGTTAGTCACGATTAGAAAATGATTCATCATCTATTTGGTAGATGGCGCGCGCGCATACACTTTTTGAAACCAAAAAGTGTATGCGCGCGCGCCATCTATGGGAACCCCCGTGAGTTTTTTACTTTTTCTTATTTTCATTATTTTTTGTTATATCGGCCATAATAACACATTTTCTGTGAACATTTCAACGGGCTACCAAATTACGGTTCAAGAGATACAGGCCTCGGACAGACGGACGGACAGACAAGCGGCGGGTGGCCGAGTGGTTTGGGCATTGGCTTCAAATGCGAGAGGTGCGAGGTTCGAATCCGGTCGGCGTGTAACAATGAGTTTTTTCTGACGAAAAAATTTACGTGTATGCATACCTACACCTGCTGCTGCCGCATAGCAGCCTCGGCTGTGTTCTCCTCTAGTCTAGTATAGCCAGCAATCCAGGGGAGTCTCCGGTATGGCACCTACCTTCTCGGAGGTGATATTGGCTGGTCGGAGCATGCGCTTTGGCCCCTCCGGCTCAGCCACCCATACCGGATTACATAAAAAAAAAAGACAGACGGACGGACGGACAGACAGACAGACAGACAGACGGCGTAGGCTTAGTAATAGGGTCCCGTACCGGATACGGAAACCTAAAAAAAAAAAAAAAAGAATTCGCAAAAGTGAGATTCGAACCAACGTCACTAGATTGAAAAGCGAAGCATATACCATTGAGCTATGAAACTTACCGTAGCTAGTGCGAATTTCGCCATTATGTTAATCACGGAGGTAAAACAAACCGACTTATAGAAAACGTGAATAGCCCCATCTCGCTCTGCATTCTTTTAATTGCATATAGATGTCTCGTCCGGCGCCATTTATCAGAGCCTCAGCGCTCCCTACATCCAAAGCCTCCAAGGTCAACCTGTTGTCTTTACGCTTGGTGAAGCGATATCAAAATAAGCGATTCGTCGCCGCACCGGACCGGGGTGAGTCACCATATGCCATGCCGTACGTGACACGTCACACGTCACGTCTGTGTGTGTGTGCGTGCTGTGTTGGTGGTGTTGATGCACTAACACATCTTTAACGTATTTCGTCGCGCGCGTCGCACCAGCCGCCTCCGCCTCCTCCGCCCCGCGGCTCTAATATTGTGATCAGTTCGGATCGGATATACTTGACTTTTTTAAGTTTTCTTTCTTGATATTTTGAAATGTTTTTTTTTCTTTACTTTCAAGATAATTAAGTGAGGCGGTGCTTCACTTGCTTCACCTGGGGAACCGCCACTGCTTCACACTAGTGTTAAGGATAGGAATTCGCTTTCCTAACCTCCACACCGTCAAATTTCTTTTCGCACCTTCACACTCACGTCGGACTAACCTTCACACTGTTCAGCCAAACTGAACTGAACAGTGTTTACCTACCTACTTGTAACTAAAACCCGACTACTGAAAAATCACGCTCTAAAAAAGTATGAAACCAGAAAATAATTCATAGTGATGTTCAGAGGATAGCCGTGGTCGTATGCCACCTACCATAAAGAACAATACATTCTAATTTCTAACAGTTAGTAAGCGATCATAAGTTTTAGGGCAAAGTGGCATATGACCACGGCTATCCTCTGAACATCACTATGAATTATTGGGAACGTTAAGAAAGCTACTTCCTATCCTTAATACTAATGGAAAGAAAATTCCTAACGTTTCACGGTGTGAAAAGGTTGGGAAATAATTTTCCTAACCTTCACAGTGGTGTGACAGAGCAGTGTGAAGGTTAGTCCGGCGTCTCCGCGCGCCGCGAGGTGCATCTTGACGTAGCGATGCATGAAGCAACGTGTAGTATGGGAGGTAGCGCGACGCGGCTCGGCCACACGAGTAGCTCGGCGCTGTTCGGCGTATGTATCTTGAAATGTCGCGTCGCGTCGCGTCTCGGTGTGAGCTGAACCTAATACAGTAATACAAAGTGTGAAGACACCCTAGGCCCCAGGTTAAAGGATTCGGGAAACACACACGCAGTACCGAAAACACAAGACAGTTCCACACCCTCGTGGTGCGACAAGAAATATATTTAGAAGAACGTTACCTATTCTTGTTCGCCTGCATATAGGTACTTCTCCCACATCACATCCTAAATCCTAAAGGTTTGTACACCCTTAGCGCCAGTGTATATTATAGTATACACCTTCCAACTTTTGCCCCAGGCTAGTGTATCCCAGCGAGCAAAGACCTGGAAATACACCCGAGATACCCTACTTCGGAGGCTAGTGTATTCGTCTGTAAAGGTACACTCTACCGTACATGTTGTATGAGCAATACATTGCCAAGGAAATATTCCTACGGGGTCCAAAAACAAAATAAAAGTGAAAATAAAAATATATCCCCAGATAAACACCTGGCCCGTGAGGACGTTTTGGTCAAATATTGTACTCATGGGCCAGTGTATTCAGGAATATACACCTTCATTAGAGGGGGCAAAATGGCTCGGGGGAGGGCGGCGAAGAGTTCACACAGTATTGACCCGTAGATGTAATTTCTGCAATAAAAAAAAATTGAAAATGCACGTCATTTCTCATCGAGTAGCTTGGCGCTACAAGGGTAAAAAAAAATATGAATCCGGTCAATCGGGGTAAGCAGAGTAGTCGGTTTTGTGCTGCAAGAACTCTGAACTAAATTAAATTATTGTTTAATAAATAAACAATATACATATAGATACATACATGCATAAGTATTCAAAGCTGTTCTGTTCTGAGAACATGAGACCAACAACAGACACACGCAAACAAAACATTTCGCAGAATAGACCGATCGAGTTGGGCTTCCGTAGAGTTCCGTTCCGTAGGTCGAATTTTTCTATTTATATGTTTCAGTATCTGACTATTAATCCTGATATTGTTTACCTACATAGGTAGTTTGTATTCACAATGATAACGCAACAATAAAATCACGTGGCTGAATTTACCAACCTACCGTGGCCGTTGGCAAGCAGTGCTTATATCCTACTTGGGTCCTTGCGTTGGCCAGTATTTATTAAGCTTTTAACCCATCATGACTACACCGCGCCAATAGGCCCTGTCCCAAAGATTTAAATCTTTGCCTTCTTCACAATTTCTGTGTTAAAATTCAATTCCTTCCAATAAGAACCGCGTGAGAATCGCATACGAAAGCCTACGCGCGTATGGCCAAATGGCAATGTGGATGGATATTGGACACGCACGCACACAAATGTATTTATATCTAACTTTATTGTCTGTCGTCGCTCGCACGATGTTCACTCTTCTGCGCAGAAGTCTAGTTCTAGATCCGACAGACGGGAGAGCGCAGGAGAAGCTTGGTGTGAACATCGTATGACCTTCAATATAGTTTGGCAGTTGGCTGTGCAAGCAAACAGAAACACTGTTGTAGGTAGATAGACCAGCCGACCGACGACGACGCGGCAGAGTTGTGTGGGTCTGTGTGTGTTTTTTTTTTAGTAGCTAGCAATGGAGTATTAGTACTGTCTAGTGTCTCAGCCAGCGCGAGCTGTGGCGCGAGCGCGAGCGTTGCATTACACGGTGAGTACACCTATAATTCCGTAAGTAAGTCTATTTTGTGGGCCTCAAACAAAACAGTTAAATTATATATCTATGCGACACATTCATGATGATATATAAATTTTATGTTAGTGCATTTTTGAGCTATCTTTCAAGAGTATTTATGCATTGTGTAGTGTGCGTATAGGCGCTTATATCGCCAAACATAACATTTGTCACGTATAGCGGGCGTGCTATATTGCGCGCTATTGGGCCGATTTGAGTCATCGATTTCCATTTTACCAGACGCCCCGCGCACACGCGTCATTTTCCTCCATGCGTGACACAAATGAATTGAGAGGTCATCTGTCTGACTGAGGCAGTGACGCGGCAGTGGTAGTACTGAGTTCACAATGTCCCCAACTATGCGAGTGAGAAGCGTTGCACATTCATGGCATGATATGGCTTATAATATAACTACCTATTTGTTTGTGTTGAAACCGACACGTTTGGCTACATCTCCTACAACATCCGTGATGTCAGCCCATAACACCGGGTGAACTAGGTGCCATGACCATTGGCGTATATTCAATATTTTTTTTATTGAAACCGACACGTTTG
The DNA here is from genome assembly GCA_946902875.1 of Nematopogon swammerdamellus. NCBI lineage: Eukaryota > Metazoa > Arthropoda > Insecta > Lepidoptera > Adelidae > Nematopogon > Nematopogon swammerdamellus. The sequence continues at coordinate 14,654,959 of OX336359.1, forward strand.
GCTACATCTCCTACAACATCCGTGATGTCAGCCCATAACACCGGGTAAACTAGGTGCCATGACCATTGGCGTATATAGAGGGGGGGGGGGGGGGGGGGGGGCGGGTGGGCACGGCCCACCCCAGAAGTGTCTGGTGCCCACCCCAGGATGTTGGGTTGCCAACACAAAATTCTAGGGTGGGCACTTAAATAATTTCACACAAAAACACTTACCTTCCTAAATAATCTACAGCTGAGGAATCTACATAAAATTCCATTTCCATCCAGGTAATCAAAATAGGGGGGTGCTAAGAATCCCCGGGTTACGGAAGGTTACCAAACCCAACGATTATACCTGCCGAACTATAACACACGGACATTGAGAACGGATGAGAATTTGGAGGAGCTGGAAGTGGAATTGAGCAAGATAAGGTGGCACGTCTTGGGGCTATCGGAAGTCCGTAGACAGGGGGAGGACACGATAACCCTAGAATCTGGCCATATGCTCTATTTTCGAGAAGGAGACCAGCCTACCCAGGGTGGTGTCGGGTTTCTCATCAACAAAGTCCTTACTAACAACGTCGTGGAAATCGTGGGTGTGTCAACGCGGGTAGCGTACCTAATACTGAAACTCACAGAAAAGTACTCGTTCAAGATTATACAGGTATATGCTCTATTTTCGAGAAGGAGACCAGCCTTCCCAAGGTGGTGTTGGGTTTCTCATCAACAAAGTCCTTACTAACAACGTCGTGGAAATCGTGGGTGTGTCAACGCGGGTAGCGTACCTAATACTGAAACTCACAGAAAAGTACTCGTTGAAGATTATACAGGTATATGCGTCCACGTCTACACACACAGACGAAGAGGTGGAAGCCGTGTATGACCGAGGTGATGACATCTCTAAGACGATTCATCTCGAATGACCTGCACCAGATTGTTGGTCATCTCATCAACGTCTGTTGTGGTTTCTAGCTCGAAGCTGTCAGAGCTCTGTGAGACTTGGAGCAGAGTTGGGCGGAGAGTTGACTTCATCAGACGGGACCGTTCAAGCTTGTAGTTAATATTTAGAGTGCCGCGTACAAGTCTGTGATCGCTTCCAGTCTAAAACCGGTTTAGCACTGAGACATCTCTAAATATTCGCTTCTTGTCCGCCAGGATGGAGTAAATCTCATTTTTTGTCCCACCATCGGGACTTTCCCTGGTCCACTTCTGTTGGGGCCTCCTCTTGAAGAAATAATTCATCAAGAAGAGCCCTTCCATTTCTAGGAAGTTTGCCAACATTTGTCCACGATGGTTTCTGCTTCCGTAGCCATTTGGTCCCACCTTAGATTCGTTGCATATTTGTACTCCCACTTTGGCGTTGAAGTCCCCCATAACAACGGTGAATTGAGTTTTAGCCGTGTTAAGTGGGCTGCAAATATTTTAGACAACAAAACAAGGGTAAACAGTCGAAACTTTCAAGTGAAACACTGGAAGCGATGAGACAGACGCGAGGCAATAGTTTATTCGTCAGGTCTTCGGGCTCAAAATGCCAAAATAAAGGAGCTGATACGACGCGACCTTCGCTTGCACAATACACGCCGTGTGTATGAGGCGACAGAGCAGAATAAGGGCTCCAAAGTGTTCGTGCAGCAACTGGGCAGAAGCCGCCCGACGAAACTTAAAACTGCAGATAGTCGAACTGTCTCATCGAAGCCAGAACTACTCAGCGAAGTCGAAAAGTTCTACGAACGGCTATATGACTCACGAGCTACTGCTCCTACAGTCCCCGACAAAGACGACCGACACGGGCCAGATTAACCCACCACTACACGGAGGATATCCCAGACGTCAACATGGGCGAGATCAGGATTGCTCTAGAGCAGCTTAAAAATAACAAGGCTCGTGGTGAAGACGGAGTTACTACAGAGCTTCTCAGAGCCGGGGGGACAACGGTCCTCAAGGAACTACAGAGGCTCTTCAACTCTGTCGTACACGGCGGTATTACGCCAGAGTCGTGGAACAGGAGTGTGGTCGTATTGTTCTTCAAGAACGGAGACAAAACCTTGTTGAAGAACTATAAGCCCATCTCGCTCCTGAGCCACGTACATAAGCTGTTCTCGAGAGTCCTCACCAATAGTCTCGCCCGAAGGTTTGACGACCACCAACCGCCAGAGCAGGCCGGGTTTCGGAGGGGCTACAGTACCGTAGACCACATCCACACCTTACGGCAGATTATACAGAAGTGCGAAAAGTATAATCGGCCATTGTGTCTCGCTTTTGTGGACTACGAGAAAGCCTTTGACTCTATCGAAACCTGGGCTGTTATGGAATCCTTACAGCGATGCCAAACCGATTGGCGATACATTGAGGTGCTGAAATGTCTTTATAGTGCCGCGACAATGATTGTACAAATACAGGACCAGCAGACGAAACCTATCCAATTGCATCGTGGAGTCAGACAGAGAGATGTTATATCTCCGAAACTGTTTACGAATGCATTGGAAGATATATTCAAGCTGCTGGATTGGGGAAAGCACGGCATTAATATTAAAGGAGAGTACATTTCGCACCTACGCTTCGCAGATGACATAGTCGTGACAGACGAATCGCTGGAGGAACTGAATCACATCCTGAAGGGCCTCAATGTCGCCTCCCGCCGAGTCGGCCTCAGAATGAATTTGGACAAGACGAAAGTCATGTTCAACGAACACGTCGTCCCGGGGCACGTAACAGTTGGAGAGGCGACCCTCGAAGTTGTGCAGAACTATGTCTATCTTGGACAAACCATCCAGCTAGGGAAGCACAACTTTGACAATGAGGCCAACAGAAGGATTCAGCTAGGCTGGGCGGCATTTGGGAAACTCCGCCACATCTTTTCATCCTCCATCCCACAGTCATTAAAAACGAAGGTTTTTAATCAGTGCGTTCTGCCGGTAATGACGTACAGAGCGGAAACGTGAACCCTGACGATGGGCCTAGTCCACAAATTTAAAGTCGCTCAGCGAGCTATGGAAAGAGCAATCCTCGGCATTTCTTTGACCGATAAAATCCGTAACGACGTGATACGTCAAAGAACTAAAGTAGTCGACTTTGATAAGAAAATAAGCAAGCTGAAGCTGCAGTAGGCTGGGCACATCTGTCGCAGACCCGACAACCGATGGGGTAGACGGGTGCTCTACCCCATCGTATGGAGGCTACGTACAAGCAAACGTAGCTTGGGACGCCCCCCGGCTAGGTGGACAGATGACCTAAAAAAGGTAGCCGGGAGTGGATGGATGAGAAGAGCGGAAGACCGCGTGTGGACGTGGCGTGCCTTGGGAGAGGCCTATGTCCAGCAGTGGACCGATGCAGACTGATGATGAATCAAAATAAACACTTTAAAAAAATGTTTTTGTTTAATTTTATTTAGGTAAAAACTTTCCGAAATCAATGGTTGAAATACGGCTCAACACTTCAAGTTCAAATTACCTACTTTTATTGCGCAGGTACATCGGGTTTCGGCTTCATCGGCCATCGCTTTTCAGGGGCCAGGTCCACCCTGGAAAATAACCCTAGATACGCCAATGCCATGACAGTGTTTCCCTTCATTTTATGTCGGCTACACTGAACTGGACGGAAAACACGACTTATTTAAACAGCCGTTTCGAGCGACGTTTCATTCATTGCGGTGGTATCAATCCGGGCGGGTCAAAGCCTACCACCTAGGTAAGAACTAAGAAGGGAAGAGACCTGCAATTTTAAGTGGAATCCGAATCACAGTCAGCCTCCACCGGTCGACCGGTCAGTGGTCACCCATCCAAGAACTGACCGCGCTCAGGGTTGCTTAACAACAGTCGACCGACCACACCACTGAGTCACCGGCCCTGTCATATTTACGGTGCCTTTCACGCGAATGGTTATGTATGTGAGATGTTATACCCAAAGAGTTTGTATTACGTCGCTGCGCAGCGACGTAATACAAACTCTTTGGTTATACCATGTTGCTTTGGATTAGGAGGAGTCGGCATCTATGTAGGTACCTATAACTCAAGATGTGAAAATGTCTGACCTCAAGATGTAGGTATAGAGATGGTGAAAACAATTCTTCCCAATTTCCCTACCTACTGTTTTTTTTCGTTAATCGTCTTTCTTCCGATAGTGAACTTCGGCTGCATTTTTGCTGTACCTATTATATTTCACCCGATATGTTTTGTTCTCTCGTTTTGCATAGGAAGTGCGACAGTTTCGTCGAAGCAAATAAAACCGCATCACCATGGATATTGACCAGAACTGGAACCGGCACCAGGGGGATCCGGAGGAAGACCTTAGGGAGATCAATAGAGCAGTTGACCTGGCACATAACGTTGTATGGGTCATCATCATCGGCACCTTCTTAATGTTCCTTCTGGTTGTTGCCATCACCTTCTACTGCTACAAGAAGAAAAGAGGCAAGTATACCACTCTGTTAATTTTAGCTCCATTATTCTGTGATTCTATAGTCCATTTTAGAGTGCCGTATCCAACATCAGCCTGTATCGGCCCACTGCTGGACATATGCCTCTCCCAAGGCACGCCACCACACGCGGTCTTCCGCTCTTCTCATACATCCACTCCCGGCTACCTATTTTAGGTCATCTGTCCACCTAGCCGGGGGGCGTCCCACGCTACGTTTGCTTGTACGTGGCCTCCATTCGAGCACCCGTCTACCCCATCGGTTGTCGGGTCTGCGACAGATGTGCCCAGCCCACTGCCACTTCAGCTTGCTTATTTTCTTAGCAATGTCGACTACCTTAGTTCTTTGACGTATCACGTCGTTACGGATTTTATCGGTCAAAGTATCCGTATCCGTATCCATAGGGAAGCCTATTACTAAGCCTACACCGTCTGTCTGTCTGTCCGTCCGTCCGTCCGTCCGTCCGTCCGTCCGTCCGTCCGTCCGTCCGTCCGTCCGTCCGTCCGTCCGTTCGTCCGTCCGTCCGTCCGTCCGTCCGTATCCGTATCCGTTCAATCGTATTCGATTGAAAAAATCGATAACAAACAACCCTGGTACTGATAAATACCTATCTAAAACTTCTTGGGACGGCAGCGGCGCGACACCGCGTCGCGCCGCTCACTTTCGGTGTGAAATAATTTTAAACTTTATCGACATACTTAAAAAGACCAATATCGCTTGAAAAGGTCGAGCGGCCGCGCGCGGCACCGCGCCGTGACGCGCGGCCGGCGGCGGCCGCCCCGTGGCGCCCTCGCGCGGTGCCGCGCGGCGACGCGCGGCCGGCGGCGCCGCTGGCGGCGGTCGCGCGGTGACTAGACTGGTCAAGACTTCAAAAGGCGGGCGGCCACGCGCGGCGACGTGCGGCCACGCGCGGCGACGCGCGGCAGCCACTGTTGCCAACTGGTGAAATAGAAAAGTAGCTAGTTGAGAATCTGAAAGTAGCTAGAAGTAGCTAAATGTATATAAAAAAAAATACCTGTCATTTGTCATGGTTTTTTTATGAATCGATTTATTTCCTCAAACAGATTAACCCCCTTAAAGGCTATAGATTTATTTTATTACACCTTATAAATGTAAGTAGAGAAAAAAAAAAACTTACTATTTCACAAAAGTTTTCATCTTCTAAAATGTCTGTTTACATTTTAGTAAAGAGTGCGCCCAGCGCCATACGAAACGCGTGATATATGTATGACTGAAACAGTCGGACTGATACGATACGATACTACTATTAATACGAAAGGAACCAACTAATATTGCGAAGAGGTGACGACAATTCCCCCGATTCCATAAACAATGCTTTCTGTTCAAAACTCCCATGTGGGAAGTGTTGCAAGCTATAAATCTTACATATTTACCAAAGTAGCTAGAAAAGTAGCTAGATTTATTTTGTAGCTAAAATGATTATTTTGTAGCTGAGAACATCCAAAAGTTGCTAGATCTAGCTATAAAGTAGCTAAGTTGGCAACAGTGGCGGCAGCGCGCGGCGACGACGCGAGCCTGCCGCGCCGGCGGCCGCGCGCCTCCGCGCCGCGCCGCTGCCGTCCCAGTGTGGATTGAGCCTTAGAAATGCGAACGGCGCGGCGCGTGACCGCGGCGCGGTCATCTCGGTGGGCGTTTAGCAGTACATCTCGCGCACCTACATTCATTTTACATAAAACTTTGATTGTAAATATCTCTGTAAGTTCTTGGTATTTTTCGAAGATTTAAAAAAATATATATTTTTGTATAAATACTGCAAAATAATCTGCTTACTCGTGAACATAAATAAATACTTCCATTATTGTCATCTATATTATATCAAATTTACTCTTTTTTGTTCTCAGTCACACCTGGATTCGTCATAAGACCTGCACCCGGAAATGGATACACTACTTTGGAAGCTGACTACGCAACCGGGGTACTTGGCTACCCGACCGGGGCACCTGGCTACCCGACCAACACGGCTGCCTACCCGTCTGCTGCCTATCCGCCTGTCTACCCTTCCGGAGCACCTGGCTACCCGAACGGGGCACCTGACTACCCGACCGGGGCACCTGGCTACCCGACAGAAAAGCCTGCCCAACCACCTCCCTACAGTAGTGGCAATTTTACGCAGTCGTAAATAGGTATATTAATTATAACAACCGTTGAAACGCGCCTCTAATGAGAAGGCGCTTGCTGCACTCACTGCTTCCTATATTATTTAATCGACATGCACACCATTCTCAGCAGACATAGGACACATGAGTAGTTATGTAGGAAACCAACTACATTATTAATGTACTAGCTTTTGCCCGCGGCTTCGCTCGCGTGGAATTCGTATTTAAAAAGAAGAAAGTAAGTAAGCCGGCTACCGTCATGCTACCGTACTTTTATTTCGGCGCGCGGAACATTTCGGTTTGTATGAGATGAGAGCCACATCTTAGCGTAACCGGAACTGAATTTTATTTAGTCTATCCTGTGTCCCGTATAGTAAAATGCGATTGTACTAAGTTTAATCGAATTCGGATGATCGGTTTAAGAGTTATGGAGGAACATACATACTTACGAAACGGTCGAAACGGCTATGTAAATAGTTCGTGTTTTCCGTCCAGTTTAGTGTAGCCTACGTGAAATGAAGGGAAGCACTGACATGGCACCTAGTTCACCCCGTGTTATGGGCTGACATCACGGATGTTGTAGGTGATGTAGCCAACCGTGTCAGGTTCCATAAAAAAAAAAAAAACTTACATATACAGAAAATATTTCTAAAAAATAGTCAATTTAGTTTTAGTATCACGCATAGAGTCTACAAACTCAGTATCTCATAAAGCCAAGTAACTTACTCCATGACCATCCCTCACAGATTTATTATTAGTGGATATTGATTGATATTGATTGATGACGATAAAGTTTCTCTAGTTTTCGATGATGTACCTACCTATTATTTGATTGTGCATGTGGAGGACGAGGTAAACATGTGGAGAGATGTCGGCGGTCGCCGCGCGTGGCCGGCTAGACTCGTGGCCGGCTAGCTGGCGGCGAACAGCGGTTGCTTTGTCCGCCCGCCCCTAGGTTATTAGGGCGGTGGCGGCGGCGGTCACAGTGAGCGTCTGGCTATTGGTGAGCGGCATCAAAGCCGCTACTGCTTCAGCTGCCTGTGTTGTGTAGAACATAGCGCACGAGTCCCTGATGTCCGAGGTCGAAGCGCTTCCTCGCTCGATATCATTCCCGGCGGCTGCCGGGGCGATGGTGCTGGAAAGAGATCCGCCAGTTGGTTTATCACAGCCCACGTCGTCCTCGTCATCGGTAGGGCGCCCGATGCTTTCTGTGTTGCTAAAAGCGATTTTTCATGCTGTCTTTTTAGGGTTCCGTATTCCTGTATTTTTTTAGGATTCCGTATCCGTCGTACGGGACCGTACTGAGCCTACGCCGCGCCGCGCCGTCTCTGAAAATTTCAACGGGCTACATATTACGGTTCAAGAGATACATCCCTCGGACAGACAGACGGACAGATAGACAGACAGACGACAGACGGCGGCGGCGGCGTAGGCTTAGTAATAGGGTCCCGTACGAGGGATACGGAACCCTAAAAATGTGCAGATAACTGAATTCGAAATGGTGCTCTTTCGAGGGCATGTAGGTTTTATATGCAAATAACATAAGATCTGACAAATAGATCTGTAGGTACCTATATAGATAGAAATACTTTATTGTTCCAAGAAACATTTCACAGTAACAAGCACATTCGAACATTTACATGAGGTGCAAAGGCGGACTTATCTCTTACAGAGATATCTTCAAGTCATACTTTTGATATCTCTTACAGAGATATCTTCAAGTCATACTTTTGATGTATAAAATTTACTTTAATTTTGATTGTTTTAAGCTGTTAATGGTTATTGTAAAATGTCTAGTTTAGTTAAGTTTTAATTACAATCCTAATTAGATATTATGAACAAGAATTTGTAACTAATAACAATGTATATTGTTGAAATATGTGATATGTATTAATGTCATGTCGAATAAATAACTTTTTACATTGAACATTTATATCGTGAAGTAATTATTTTTATTTCACATTTTGGACATGTGTGGCCGAGTCAGATGAGCCAACCTAAAACCACCAAGAAGACGCCATATATTAAAGAACACAACCGAGGATGCTATGCAGCCATCTTACATCGAGTATGGTGGTGGGGTGACGGGTCGGCTACAATTTGAGCCTACCGCCTAGTAAGGGACAAGGGAAGGGACCATCGAGTTATTATAGCGTCCCCATAGCTGCTCTGTGAAAGAGACCTTGTTACAGTTTTAGACCTATCTACTGTTTGTAGTAAGTGTTTTTTTTATTGCTTCCTGGGTGGCTGTGCCCGAGGTCGAAGCCTCAGGCGCAGGCAATTTCACCGCCGAGGAGGTGCCAGTCCGGCTTGGAGGTGGACTAATGCCGCTGCCGCTGCGCTGGAGAAATGCTATGAACCCGCGATTTGAAGATCCATGGATTGTAGGAGTGGGGAAAGATTCCCCGGAAGCCCGTTCCGCACCTTTACAGTGCGGCACAAGAACGATTTAGAGAATCGTGCAGTTCGAAGAACTCTTCTGTCCACTACAAAGGGGTGTTCCGCGGGAGTATGGCGGGTTTGGCGAAGGCGAACAGGAGGAGGAGGGATAATGGAAGCAAGTTCGTCAGGGCAGCGGTCATAGTAGTACAGATAAAACAGGCTCAATGAACCAAACGATACGTCTGTGCTTTAGAGGTTGAAGGTCCTTTGTGAGTTCAGAGTCACCAATGAGGCGAATGGCTCGTCGCTGAATAGAATCCAAGGCTGGAAGAAGGTACTCAGGGGAACCCTCAATGTTTTTTTTTGTTTTTTGTTTTTGTTTTTTTTTTTTATGGAAACTGACACGGTTGGCTACATCACCTACAACGTCCGTGATGTCAGCCCATAACACCGGGTGAACTAGGTGACATGTCAGTGCTTCCCCCTTTGATCGTGCCGGTTATACTGAACTGGTCGGAAAACAAACTATTTACATAGCCGTTTCGACCGACGTTTCATTCAGTGCGGTGGTACCAACCCAGGCGGGTTACACCTTACCACCAAGTAAGATTAGGAGGGAATGGACCTACAGTTTTACGAGCATTCCGAACCTCGGTCAGCCTCCAACGGTCAGCGGTCGGTCACCCATCCAAGTACTAACCGCACCCAGCGTTGCTTAACATTCAATAGCGACAGTGCAGACTGTCTGCACCACTGAGCCATCGAGGCTGACTCGTTCTATGATCTGACAAGTACACACACACACCACACGCTGTATCCCCACAATCTGGGTAAGCAGAGTAATCGGAGTTGTGCTGCAAGTACTCTGGTAAATTCCAGCACAACACCGACCACCACGTTTAGCAAATTATTCGGACAAGATAACTATCAGGCAGCAAGTGAGTCACGAAGGCCCACCTGCTGCATGACTAGTTGGAAAGACCGCGCCAAGGTGAGAGGTGGATATAGCCTGTCGCCCTTATGCACGGCATCTTATCCTTGTCCTTGTCCATCTGACAAGTTCATGTTGTAAATCCCATGAGCACAAAGTACTTAAACGATATTGAGAAACGATCGGTTCTCATAATCGTTTATTTGTCTCTAGCTAGAGCAGAGATGGGCAAACTTTTATCTACGCTGGCCAATATTTACAAACATAATCTATTGGGGGCCTGATTCGAATATCTATAGATATTCGAATCAGGTACAGTGTACCTGGTGCAATATGAAATAGGGACGTTTAGGTATATTTATTGCAGGTAATCTATAAGATAGGAACAAAGATTTTATTAATTAATGTAATCAAGTACACTATTTTTAATGTATAAAGTAATGTATAATAAATATATCTACTTCTAGGTTGATGGTCGCGGGCCGCCGCCGGCGCGCCGCGCCGCCGCCGGCAAACTACGGCCCGCGGGCCGTAGTTTGCCCATCCCTGAGCTACAGTTTCGAACCTTGTTCCGGCGACTGTGTTTCCCAATACTTTGGGGGCCTGGGGCATAGAATCTGGGGGATCTTCAAACGTCGTATTTATAGCCTAGCAACAACTGTTCGCCAATCTGGTCGCACTGAGTGCAGTTTCGCGAGGTGAGATGATTATGGTCCTATCGACCGCACATTGGTTCCTCGGCACAGCCACCCATGTTGATTTACATAAAAAAACAAGGTAATTAAGTAAAAATTGTGCTGCAAGAATTCTGGTGAATTATCTCACTGTGCACTTATCTCCGTAACCAATGTGGATAATTGGTAGACATGCGAATAATGTAGATCGGTATGTCGGTGCAACACACACTTATATGTGGATGTGGGTTGGATTTCTCACGAGTCAAAGACGCTGTAAGTTCTTCGAGACCGGTGGATCCCCGGTACACATTAGGTGGTGGTCATATGCACTTCCACGCATATACATAGCTGGTGAAAACAAAAGCTGCGGCTAGTACAAAACGCTGAGGCCCTGGCCACAGGCTGTGGTTGGATAGGGTGCGGAACCCAGTGGCAGTGAAGGCTTCACCCCCGGCTCTCGGCTTCGGTCGGGTGTTCCTTCGGGTGGACGGGTGGTGGCTCGGATCGGCTGGGGAAAGGTCACAGTCTGTGTATTTCCCATGAGATTTTTTCGGAAGAACGGTACAGCTATGGGGCCTCGATTTGGCATACATGATCACTGTACTCGCAAGAGTGCAGGTGTAGACGTCTGAATTTTGTAACCGCAAGGTTGGTATCTCTGCACGTCTATAAACAAAACGTAAATAAAACAAAATGATAGTAAAGAAGTTGTGCACTTATCTCTGCGATTTGGTAGGTGGTAGGTTAGTTAGGTCAACAGCTTCCATCGGCAGCCACATCACATACAAGGAGCTTATCTCGCAATACAACGAGCTACAGACATGAGTGAGTACACTTTTATTATAACCATAAATATTTAATAAATTACATTCAAAATTATATACTTTTCTCATAATCAAGATGACCAGACTACCAAACTGCCAAATCGCTTCCCAAAATCCCTTCTTGAGCTGTAAAAGTGTATAAATGAGCTTCCGGTGAATGTCTTTCCCTAGTTGTTTCTACAATCCACGGATTAGAGCTTGGTGAACTAGGTGCCATGTCCATGCCCTTTGGTCGGCTACACTGAAAACTGACTGAATTCTTTGGGGAAAGGCCATTTCGGTAAACGTGATTTGAAGAACCGTGAATTTATCATTATTCCTATAGTCTCTCTTCGATCTGGCCGATCTGGTCCGCGCCTGAGCTCCGAGGAATCAGTGGCTGTGGACATTAATTTATTATAGAATCTTTATATAGATTCACATTTTGTGATGATTATACTATACTGGGCGAGTTATACTAATTTATAATGTAAACAATTATTACCTATTTATTAAATGAATTTCCACAGTCACCGATTCCTCGGAGCTCGCACGCGGACTGTGCTATTCCTAACACTGAAAGAATCGCGCAGTAGCCCACACTACACCAAGCTGCGCAGTCAGCACATTGAGAGACAGGGGACAACTCACCACCTTCGTCTTCTGCACAATAATCGGAACAGCCTGTTCAGCTTTAAACTCGTAGTATTCATTTAGCTCTATCAGGCTTCTATTGGACCAAATGCAACGGCTTGTTTTCAGTAACATCAAAAAGTCAGACACACTCCATCCGGCCGACGATCCAGTTCATTCCAGACCTCCTCTCCCTGCGCCGACCGCCATGTCTGAACGATACTACGACTATCGAATGGACATCGATGACTACGATCACGACGCAATGAATGAATACAACGAACGAAGAAGGGCGGAGATGGATGAAGCTATGAAGGTGACTCTGGTGATCGTGTTCGGGTTTATGAGCATGATCGCTTTCATCGTGTGCGTTGTCACGTGGTATTGTTGGAAAAAGAACAGAGGCAAGTGTCTAAATACGTACCTAGGTATACTTTGTGGTGTCATTAAACAGGGAGAATGTAAACATACCGACGCGGCGCAGCGAAGGTACATGCATGAGTTACATGCTGAACAAGTAAACCGGCGAAGTATCCGTACATTCTATTAGCTCACAGAAAGAAAGAACGATGGAATAAAACCAGGGACAAAATAAATTTCAATCTAGGTAGCTATGATGGATGACACTCAGCGTCAGATTCAGCGCCCTCTGGGAGCACTGAATGGTGAGGTATTTCTTTTGTAGCATTTAGGGTTTGTACAGTTGTTTTTATTTATTTTTTTGTTTGCTCATATTTTTTTAGGAAATGCTTTAGGGACATAGTAGCTTCACCTTCTGAAGTCTTCGTACCTAATGAGATAGCATAAGGTAAATACGAGTGCATCGTACGAGTTGCTTTATAATTCTTTAATCCACTTTATACTTCTTCATTAGATAGATGCAAGGCCGAAAATAAAGATAAATACATGCGTTTCAAAACATACAGCGCTCCTCGGATGGACAGACAGACAGATGGCCTGTGGGATTATTAATTGACTTACGGAATCATAAAATACATCAATCGTACCAGGATTCGAACCTGGCTTGAGCCGCTAACGCGTTAATTTCGCCACTGGTTCGATGACGTCAGTTAGTCAGTCAGTCAGCGTGTAAGCGTCCACTGCTGGACATACGCCTCTCCAATTTTCCTCCAGTCCTCCCGGCCTTCAGCGGTACGGAACCACTGCTTTCCGCCGACGTATCTTCTCCAAAATTTTGAGCGGTTGTATCTTCTATACTCTATAGCTAGAACGATCTCTATAAGTAGTATGGCCCATCCTGCGTTCTGTCTACTGAAGAAAGATTGATAGGAATGTTGTTAGCTACGTCACACGCCTTCGTGTTTCCATACAGAGTGCTCTTGATGGTATATCTGGCTGGTCACTATTAGCTCTCTGGTCTACGTTGTAATGTAAGTTTGTGTCGTTTTCAGTGACACCTGGATTCGTCATAACAGTGCCGCCCGCATCAGGTGTCACATCTCCTGAAGCAAATACCAAACCGACTGCTCCACCTGGTGAACCGTCCGAGGCAACTGCGTATCCTGCGCCGGGGATAGTTGCGTACCATCCCGGACAAGCTTCGTAGCCAGCGCACCGCGCTCCGGTCGTGCGGCCGGATGGTAGGACAATGAACAAGTGAGAAGTGTCAAATAAATAATTATATGGTTATTACTTGGGTTTTATTTATTTTCTTGTATAAGGAACCTGAAACAGTGTGCAGTCAAGTGGTTGTAGGAAAGTATGGCATCTGACATTTAGCCTATAAGCGCCATCGCACGGCGTTGGTTCATACTGTTTTCGGTAGATGGCGCGAAAACACTTTTTAGTTTCTTGTATGGCGACCCCATTCTCTTTTTACTTTTTCTTATTTTTCTTATTATATTGGCCATAGCCATAATATAAGTAACACATATTCTGTTAAAACAACAAGCTCAACGGTACGGTTCAAGAGATACAGCCTCGGAGAGACAAACGGATAGTTGAGTCATTCTAGATAGCAATGTATGTAAAATTTGGCAAAATTAATGCAGTTGTTTTAACTGTCGGGTTAGATAGGTTATAGAGCGGAGTTAAAATTTAAGTACTCTCCCCTCCCCTCCAGGGTGAGCGTCACCCCCCCCCCCCCCCCCCCGCGCCCCCAAAAGTGTCCCGAAACGTGGTTTTTTACAGTTTTAAAGAAAACCTTACACGATACACGAAAACTGTGTAAGAACGAAATGATCCTTGATAAATTTACTATCAATCTTTTTGTAGATGTAAAAGCGATATCACTTATAGTTTCCGCGCAAATTGGCACGAAGCATGAACATATTGAATTATTTATCGATTTTTTGGGCCGAAAGTTTAGTTTTCTTAAAAAAAAACCCACAATATCGCCATGATATGTATAACGAAAGTAAAGAATGCAACATGCTCTTTCAAAGGAGTTATAATTTATTTCTAAAATCTTTTATTTGACGTTGCTATGCTATTTTGAAAATTTACCACCGTAAGCTATCGACGGCGGCTACATTCTCCATCGGGTAATATGGCCAAAAGAAGGCACTTTCTCGGATGCATACGATGCCTACATCTCTTATATTCATAGAAATTACGGTCAACTGGTTGTTGTAGTATTTGATGGCTATTCTGAAAATCACCTGAGCACAAAGAGTGTAGAACGACAAAGACGACTTGTACAGCGCAAGATACGGGAAATCGCTTTTACTAAAGACACAGCTCCAGCCGAACCACAGGCCAAACGTCTTGCCAAAGAAAGATGACGCTGATTTGCTCACTGTCACAACTGCCATTGAAGTATCTGACCGATACAAGCAAGTCGTTGTAGTTGGACAAGATATTGACTTGCTGGTCTTACTGATTGCATTAACTGAATGTTAGCTTAATTTAAGCGACGTGCCTTGGAATGAAGGAGCCGGTGTGAACGCCGCCGCTCTCTTCGCCCTGAACGCGCAAACTTGTGCCTTGGAAGCGTTGAAATCGACCAAATTACTACGGCCCCATTCGGAAATAGAGCCCAGTGTGTGTTCGAGCTCAGACACAAGTCTTCGCCTCTTCTCATCCACAACATCCCGACTGGCTGAAGGGTGACTGGTGTAGGATCCGTGTGCCGTACTGTCATCTGCATAATAATGTATGTTGCCCAGAGACAGCATATATCATTGATATGCAGAAGAAACAGCGTGGGTGACAACACAGATCCTTGTGGTACGCCGGCGTTCATTGACATGGCGTCCGACGAGCAACCGTCCACTAGGACCTGAATGCTACGCCCATCTAGGAAGTCGGCGACCCAGTCACAGAGGCCAGAAGGAAGTCCGTAAACCGGCAATTTGCCCAAGAGCGACTTGTGCCAAACCCGGTCAAATGCCTTGGCAATATCAAGGCCAATTGCCAAGGATTCACCATGACCTTCAAGCGATTCCCCCCAAAGGTGAGTGACGTACGCTAGGAGATCACCAGCAGATCGTTTTGGCCGGAAGCCGTATTGCCGATCGCTGATGAGGTCATTCGTCTCTAGGTACTTCATGAGCTGCGCATTTATAATGCGCTCCATCACCTTACAGAGAAGGGAGGTAATCGCTATAGGTCGGTAGTTTTACGGGTTTGAGCGGTCACACTTTTTGGGGACCGCTTGCACAAACGCAGATTTCCAGGCCGCCGGCACACGGCCATTGGAGTAGGAGAGACGGAATAGGCGCGTCAGCACTGGAGCCAGCTCGGGAGCACGCCTTTTTAACACCAATGCAGGAATCCTATCCGGCCCACTCGCTTTCCTGACGTCTAGGAAGAGAAGCTCCGCCCGTACAGTCCGTTGTCGAAACTGCACTTCCGGCATGGAGTTCTCACACCTAGGTATGGATGGGGGAGTGGCACCCCCATCGTCCAGGTTGGAGTTCCCCGCAAAGAGAGATGCCAGTAAGTCGGCTTTCTCCTTTGCGGAGTGGGCAGGTGAGCCTCCAGGACACTGCAGAGGTGGGAGAGAGGACCGTACAGTAGTACAGATAAAACAGGCTCAATGACCCAACGATACGTGTCTGTGATTTAGGGGATGAAGGCCATTTGTGAGTACAGAGTCACCAATGAGGCGAATGGCTCGTCGTTGAATAGAATCCAAGGCTGAAAGAAGGTAATCAGCGAACCCTCCCAAAGATGACAGCAATATTCCATCACCGGTCTTACTTTTTTTTATGTAATCCGTTATGGGTCAATGACGTATCATGTATTTATGGGTGGCTGAGTTGGAGGGGCTAAAGCACATGCTCCGACCAGCCAATATCACCTCCGAGAAGGTAGGTGCTATACCGGAGACTTCCCATACATACATACTATATACTGACTGAGGTGAACATTTAAACACAAAACCTTCGAATCAAGGTTTTAATCAACTAAAATCGTAGTAACATAATAAATAATAGAAGAAGGAAAATTATTGACAGCCAATGATGACAATAGAAGATGACATTTTACATATTTAAAAATAACCACACTGACATACTTTTTTAGTATAGTTTGCATTACTAAACTATTAGGTAGGTACCGAACGCCATGTTTTATGATCTGACAAGTACATACACACACACCACACGCCGTATCCCGACAATCGGGGTAAGCAGAATAATCGGAGTTGTGCTGCAAGTACTCTGGTAAATTACAGCACAACACCGACCACCACATTTAGCAAAGTATTCGAACAAGATAACTATCAGGCAGCAAGTAAGTCACGAAGGCCCACCTGCTGCATGACTAGTTGGAAAGACCGCGCCAAGGTGAGAGGTGGATATAGCCTGTCGCCCTTATGTACGGCATCTTATCCTTGTCCTTGTCCATCTGACAAGTTCATGTTGTAAATCCCATGAGCACAAAGTACTTAAACGATCTTGAGAAACAATCGGTTCTCATAATCGTATATTTGTCGCACCGCTCTAGCTAGAGTGTCGAACCCTCTTCCGGCGACTGTGTTTCCCAATACTTTTTAACCTGCCTGAGGGCCTGGGGCACAGAATCTGCGGGATCTTCAAACGTCGTATATATATAGCAACTGTTCGCCAATCTGGTCGCACTGAGTACAGTTTCGCGAGCTGAGATGATTATGGCCCTATCGACTGCCCATTTGGTTCCTCGGCACAGCCACCCATGTTGGTTTACATAAAAAAGCAAAGTAATAAAGTAAAAATTGTGCTGCAAAAATTCTGGTCAATTATCGCACTGTGCACTTATCTCTGCGATTTGGTAGGTGGTAGGTTAGTTAGGTCAACAGCTTCAATCGGCAGCCACATCACATACAAGGAGCTTATCTCGCAATACAAACAGCTACAGACCTGAGTGAGTACACTTTTATTAACATAAATATTTAAATTACATTAAAAATAATAATACTTTTCTCATAATCAAGAGGACTAGACTACTAAGCTGCCAAGTCACTTCCCCCAAATAGTTTCTTGCGCTGTAAAAGTGTAAAATGATCTTTCGAGGAATGTCTTTCCCTAGTTGGTTCTACAATCCACGGATTAGAGCTTGGTGAACTAGGTGCCATGTCCATGTCCTTTGGTCGGCTACACTGAAAACTGACTGAATTCTTTGGGGAAAGTCCATTTCGGTAAACGTGATTTGAAGAACCGTGAATTGTAGAAGTAGGGTAAGATATTCCCCGGACGGAAGCAGTGCGTCAATCATGTACTTGTGTCGCACTGGCGAGCCCTAGCCACAGCGCTAGACAAGATAGGAGTATTACAACACCGCACACTGCAGAGACAACCAGGTTCACGCCAACAGCACGAGATGGTGCTTATCGGCCGCCATGCTTCCTACATCACCATTCCTATAGCCCCTCTTCGATCTGGCCTATCTGGTCCGCGTGCGAGCTCCGAGGAATCAGTGACTGTGGAAATTAATTTATTATAGAATCTTTCACATTTTGTGATGATTATACTATACTAGGCAAGTTATACTAATTTATAATGTAAAAAATATATATAATAAATGAATTTCCACAGTCACCGATTCCTCGGAGCTCGCGCGCGGACTGTACTATTCCTAACACTGAAAGCATCGTGCAGTAGCCCACACTACACCAAGCTACACAAGCGCAGTCAGCACATTCAGAGACAGGGGACCCTGACAACTCTCCACCTTCGTCTTCTGCACAATAATCGGAAAAGCCTTTCAGCTTTATACTCGTAGTATTAATTTAGCTCTATCAGGCTTCTATTGAACCAAATGCAACGGCTTGTTTTCAGTAACATCAAAAAGTCAGACACACTCCATCCGTCCGACGATCCAGTTCAATCCAGACTACCTCTCCCTCCGCCGACTGCCATGTCTCGACCTCGACCATACTACATCGACGGAAAAATAATCTACAGCTCGGATGAATTCTACCAATTCAACGAACGAAAAAGGGCGGAGATGGAAGAAGCTATGAAGGTGACTCTGGTGATCGTGTTCGGGCTTATGAGCTTGATCGCTTTCTTCGTGTGCGTTGTTACGTGGTATTGTTGGAAAAAGAAAAGAGGCAAGTATTTCGATTGTACACAAATACTAAATAGGTACCTAGGTATACTTTTTGGTGTGCTCATTAAACAGGGAGAATGTAAACATACCGGCGCAGCGAAGGTGCATGCATGAGTTGCCTGCTGAACAAGTAAACCGGCGAAGTATCCGTACATTATATTAATTAGCTCACAGAAAGAAAGAACGATGGAATAAAACCAGGGACAAAATAAATTTCAATCTAGGTAGCTATGATGATGACACTCAGCGTCAGATTCAGCGCCCTCCGGAGCACAGAATGGTAAGGTATTTCTTTTGTAGCATTTAGAGTTTGTAGAGTTGTTTTTATTTATTTTTTATTTGCTCATATTTTTTTAGGAAACAGTTTAGTGACATATTAGCTCCACCTTCTGAAGTCTTCGTACCTAATAGAAATAGCAAATAAATACATCGTAGAGGAGCAAAGATATGTTATGTGTTGCTTTATATTTATTTAATACACTTTATACTTCTTCATTACATGGATGCAAGGCCGAAAATAAAGATAAATGGCGGTTCAAAAGATACAGCCCTCCTCGGACGGACAGACAGACAGATGGCCTGTGGGATTATTAATTGACTTACGGAATCATAAAATACGTCAATCGAACTAAGATTCGAACCTGGCTTGAGCCGCCAACGCGTTGATTTCGCCACCGGTTCGATGACGTCAGTTAGTCAGTCAGTCAGCGTGTAAGCATCCACTGCTGAGCATAAGTCCTCTTTTCCTCCAGTCCTCCCGGCTTTCAGCGGTACGGAACCACTGCTTTCCGCCGACAAATCTTCTCCAAAATTTCGAACAGTTGTACCCATCCTGCCTGCGGTCTACTGAAGAAATATTGATAGGAATGTTGTTAGCCACACACACCATATGCCGCCGCCGTGTTCCCACTTCCCATACAGAGTGCTCTTGATGGTATATCTGGCTGGTCGCTATTAGTCCTCTGGTCTACGTAGTAATGTAATGTAAGTTTGTGTCATTTTCAGTGACACCTGGATTCGTCATAACAGTGCCGCCCGTATCAGGTGTCTCATCTCCTGAAGCAAATACCAAACCGACTGCTCCACCTGGTGACCCGTCCGAGGCAACTGCGTATCCTGCGCCGGGGATAGTTGCCTACCATCCCGGACAAGCTTCGTAGCCAGCGCACCGCGCTCCGGTCGTGCGGCCGGATGGTAGGACAATGAACAAGTGAGAAGTGTCAAATAAATAAATTATATGATTATGACTTGGGTTTTATTTATTTTCTTGTATAAGGAACCTGAAACAGTGTGCAGTCAAGTGGTTGTAGGAAAGTATGGCATCTGACATTTAGCCTTTAAGCGCCATCGCACGGCGTTGGTTTATACTGTTTTCGGTAGATCGCACGTGTACACTTTTTAGTTTCTTGTATGGGGATCCCATGATCTTTTTACTTTTTCTTATTTTTCTTATTTGTTATTATATTGGCCATAATAAGTAACACATATTCTGTAAAAACAAAAAGCTGTCGGTTCAAGAGATACAGCCTCGGAGAGACAGACGGACAGACAGACAGACAGACGGCTTATGCTTAGTAATAGGGTCCCGTAGGACGAATACGGAACCCTAAAAATGTGCAGATAACTGAATTCGAAGTTATGGTCTTGCGAGGGCATGTAGGTTTTATATGCAAATAACATAAGATCTGATAAATAGATCTGTAGGTATTTAAAGAGAAAATACTTTATTGTTCCGCAAGAAACATTTCATGGTAACAAGCACATTCGGATATTCACATGAGGTGCAAAGGCGGAATTATCCCTTACAGAGATCTCTTCAAGTCAAACTTTTGATGTATAAAATTTACTTTAATTTTGATTGTTTTAAGCACCGAGGTTGGCTACATCACCCACAACGTCCGTGATGTCAGCCCATAACACCGGGTGAACTAGGTGCCATGTCAGTGCTTCCCCCTTTGATCGTGCCGGCTACACTCAACTGGTCGGAAAACACAACTTATTATTGATATATTAAACACAACTTATATTGACGTTATAACGTCTTATAAATTGATGAACACCGGCTGCACGCGCGAAAAAGTGTCATATTCCATCTGAGCCTGTGTGTGCAAGCGAGAGCGCGTAACAAGCGATAGAGAGGCACAATCGGCCCAAGCAACAGTATTGCCAAACGTACGGTAATTGCCGTATCGTACGGTAATCGAGGCTAGAAATCGACAAATGTACGGCGTACGGCAGCGATAGGGGTGCCGTACGAAAAAATACGGTATACGGAAATAGAGCCGAGTGTGTGTTCAAGCTCAGACACAAGTCTTCGCCTCTTCTCATCCACAACATCCCGACTGGCTGAAGGATGACTGGTGCAGGATCCGTGTGCCGTACTGTCATCTGCATAACGATGTATGTTGCCCAGAGACAGCATATCATTGATGTGCAGAAGAAACAGCGTGGGTGACAACACAGATCCTTGTGGTACGCCGGCGTTCACTGACATGGCGTCCGACGAGCAACCGTCCACTAGGACCTGAATGCTACGCCCATGTAGGAAGTCGGCGACACAGTCACAGAGGCCAGAAGGAAGTCCGTAAGCCGGCAATTTGCCAATGCCAAGGATTCACCATGACCTTCAAGCGATTCCCCCCAGAGTTGAGTGACGTACGCTAGGAGATCACCAGCAGATCGTTTTGGCCGGAAGCCGTATTGCCGATCGCTGATGAGGTCATTCGTCTCTAGGTACTTCAAGAGCTGCGCATTGATAAATGCGCTCCATCACCTCACAGAGAGAGGTTATCGCTTTAGGTCGGTAGTTTAACGGGTTTGAGCGTTCACCCTTTTTGGGGACCGCTTGCACAAACGCAGATTTCCAGGCCGCCGGCACACGGACATTGGAGTAGGAGAGACGGAATAGGCGCGCCCGCACTGAAGCCAGCTCGGGAGCACACCTTCTTAACACCAATGCAGGAATCCTATCCGGCCCACTCGCTTTCCTGACGTCTAGGGGAGAGAAGCTCCGCCCGTAAGGTCCGTTGTCGAAACTGCACTTCCGGCATGGAGTTCTCACACCTAGGTATGGATGGGGGAGTGGCACCCCCAACGTCCAGGTTGGAGTTCCCCGCAAAGAGAGATACCAGTAAGTCGGCTTTCTCCTTTGCGGAGTGGGCATGTGGCCAACTTGAAATGTGCGAGCCAACTTTCGCTGTTTTCTAAACAGTGCGTTTGGAACTTTGTCGAACTATTTTTTGCGTATTTTCTTTGGAACGAGCCATCTGCTCCGTTAGGAGTAATCTGTGCTATAAGGGAAAAAATTTCAGCCGGACAAACTTGCAACCATAGCAACAGCACAGTAGGACCATGCAAGCTCTCAACATGACACTGGCCAAAATGTCAAAGACAACTGCCAATAAATAAATAAATAATAAATATGCTCTCAACATGACACTGGCCAAAATATCAACAGACAGGCAAGACAACAGCCAAAGAAAAAAAACCGAAAATCTTTGATGGCGGTCGCCAGAGGGAGGTGTAGGGACGGGAAACGTCATGCAATTTGCTAACCACAGAGTTTAACATTATTGAGTTTCATAAGGTCAAATTCCGATACACGAAGATTACCAGCCGTGACTCCATCCGTCCGACGATCCAGTTCAATCCAGACCTCCTCTCCCTGCGCCGACCACCATGCCTCCAGGATACGTCGACACTCATGTCATCAACATCGTCGATGGCCAAGTGGTATCCCAAGACCATACAAGGACGGAGACTGGAACTGGAAAAGGACTAGACGATAATATGATAGAGGCTCTGGTGATCGTGATCGTGGTTCTATGCATAATCACTTTGATCATTGCTTTGTCGCGATATATTGTTTCATAAGAAATAAGGCAAGTATTTCGATTGAACACAAATACTAAATAGGTACCTAGGCATACTTTGTGGTGTCATTAAAAAGGGAGAATGTAAACATACCGGCGGCGCAGCGAATGTACATGCATGACTTGCCTGCTGAACAAGTAAACACGATGGAATAAAACCAGGGACAAAATAAATGTCAATCTAGGTAGCTATGATGGATGACACTAAGCGTCAGATCAGATTCAGCGCCCTCTCGGAGCACAGAATGGTGAGGTATTTCTTTTGTAGCATTTAGGGTTTGTAGAGTTGATTTTATTTTTTTTCATTTGCTCATATGTTTTTAGGAAACAGTTTAGTGACTTAATAGCCCCACCTTCTGAAGTCTTCGTACCTAATATAGATAGCATAAAGTAAATACATCGTAGGAGTTGCTTTATATTTCTTTAATCCACTATGCAAGGCCGAAAATAAAGATAAATTGCGGTTCAAAACATACAGCCCTCCTCGGACGGACAGACAGACAGATGGCCTGTGGGATTATTAATTGACTTACGGAATCATAAAATACGTCAATCGAACCAGGATTCGAACCTGGCTTGAGCCGCCAACGCATTAATTTCGCCACCGGTTCGATGACGTCAGTAAGCCATTCAGTCAGCGTGTAAGCATCCACTGCTGGACATACTCCAATTTTCCTCCAGTCCTCCCGGCCTTCAGCGGTACGGACGGAACCACTGCTTTCCGCCGACGTATCTTCTCCAAAATTTCGAACAGTTGTAGGTATCTTTTATAGTATGACCCATCCTGCATTCTGTCTACTGAAGAAAGATTGATAGGAATGTTGTTAGCTACGTCACACGCCTCCGTGTTTCCATACAGAGTGCTCTTCATGGTATATCTGGGTGGTCGCTATTAGTTCTCTGGTCTACGTTGTAATGTAATGTACATAAGTGTGGGTCGTTTTCAGTGACACCTGGATTCGTCATAAACTCATAACAGTGATGCCTGTATGAGGTGTCACATCTTTATCTCCTGAAGCAAATACCAAACCGACTGCTCCACCTGGTGACCCTGTCGGGGTTCTATTTAAATGATGGAAAAATCTTAACAATATAAGTAATTTAATGTCATTCTCAGCATCTTTATCAACACACAATACAGCAAAACTTAATTAATTAGAGAATAATAAACACACCATACGATATACACACAGCAGAAATTAAAATGTTCAGAGTACAAGATATTCGAGATTAAAACCGCCCATAGCCCCTGCAGAATGGGATCCTCATCAACCTCGTAAGACTGAACCAGTAGGTTTTCTCCAGCACTATAGAACGGAACAGATGTGAGCGTCAAGGACGTATCAGACGAGCTCTACTGTAGATGTAGGTTCCTCCTGCTGAACTCTTCATGATGAGGGCGGTCAGCGTGGCGCATTCGACTTCATCCTCCTGCATATCGCCGCTCATGTCCGCACTCTAAATCAACGCCTTCCGATTACATCTTGGTGGTACCATAGGCTGCTGCGTAGGCTGCGTACGAAGTGATAAACGGGGTGCAGCTAGCCAGTTCAATGAGATATTGGAGCCGGTTGTTCGTTTTCTTCAGCTCTTCAGCCGGCCTTAGAGAAGGCTTCGGCTATAGGTCCTGGACTCAATTCACTGTAGTCTGGCTCACAGTAGCAGAAACATAATAAAAACTCACTCTACCAAAATCCAATCCATTTTTTTCTTTGTATTCTCCCTCTGACAGCTCTCTGTCATTTTTTCTTTTTTCTCATATCTTCCTTAATTAATCATATTCAGGATCAGGAATAACGCTACAACCCGTCCGAGGCAACTGCGTATCCTGCGCCGGGGATAGTTGCGTACCATCCCGGACAAGCTTCGTAGCCAGCAGCGCACCGCGCTCCGGTCGTGCGGCCGGATGGTAGGACAATGAACAAGTGAGAAGTGTCAAATAAATAATTATATTATTATGACTTGGGTTTTATTTA
This sequence comes from Nematopogon swammerdamellus, assembly GCA_946902875.1. Taxonomy (NCBI): domain Eukaryota; kingdom Metazoa; phylum Arthropoda; class Insecta; order Lepidoptera; family Adelidae; genus Nematopogon; species Nematopogon swammerdamellus. Next base: position 14,679,237 of record OX336359.1, read on the forward strand.
TTTTCTTGTATAAGGAACCTGAAACAGTTGCCTGCTATGCTCGCGCTGATGTGATGTCAGCCTCGATGTCAGCCCATAACTCCTTGGTGAACTAGGTGCCACGTCATTGTTTGCCTTTATTTGTGTCGACTCCACTAACTGGACAAAAAAGTCGGACACATTTCAAAGCCATTTCGATTTACTTAGCGACTTCTTGCGAGCGACGGACGACGCGACGCTGGCAGGTCACCTACACACTTATAAAATAGGTCAGGTGTCTTTTCGTCTGTCTGTCACGCGCGCTGTCCGACGTGATTACTCCGAAACGTAAAGCTCAACAAAAATAATAAAGTCCATACATACTATAAATAGACCTAACCTAACTAAACCTAAGAAACGAAATCTGACCTAACGGCGCGGCGTGAATACTATTTGGGTGTACATACATACATATCAGACACGCTGATACCCGACAATCGGGGTAAGCAGAATAATCGGTGTTGTGCTGCAAGAACTCTGGTAAATTACAGCAAAACACCGACCGACTGACTCGTGCCGACCGACCACCACGTTTCGCAAAGTATTCAAACAAGATTCAATCGATCAAGCAGCAAGTAGGCACGAAGATCCACCTGCAGCATGACACGGTGGAAGTACCGTGCCAAGGTGAGAGGTGGCCATCCTGTCGCCCTTTAGCACGGCATATCCTACATGCATGGGGAGAGATGCAGTAGGGATATTCTTTTTAAGTACCGGCGGCGGTCCCACCAATGTGCCAATGACCCACATTATTTGGGTGTCTATAACTTAAATATTATTTTCTGAACATATAAACGGAATATCTTTACGGAAAATCTAGTAATGGTGTAGTGTAGGTGCTAAATAACTTTATTTTTATTTATATTTAAATATCAATATGTACTGTTGTCTTATTGAGTGTTTTGTTTTTTATGAAAGGCGAGAGATATTTGGCGAGCGAGATGGAAACATTCGATTTGAGATAAGCTTGCAATGTGGGCCCGATAGTGATAGCAGAGCAGGTAGATAGAACAGACAGACGCAGTACGCGCGCGGATTAGGTCAGTCCACCAGTCAGACCCCGGTTGCAAACAAAGCCTTATCTATAACGATATCTCTAGCGCGCAGCAAAAGGTGAGTACAAGTTTTATTTTTAAACATTATACAACTAAATGGCGATATACCTGTCAGGCCGGCATGGCATTCGCAACCCCCGATTACGACCGAATGTCAATGGGCGTCGTTAGACACCTTATGGGTGGCTGGGCGCCATATGTCGCGGTTTCAATAATAAAAAAATTATTCCATTAATGGTCCAAGTGTGGTGATATTATAGATATCTACAGGTAGTGTGGTTTAGTCATAAATATAACTAAATGATTGCGCAATGCTTCTTAAGTTAGATCTTAGAGTATTTCTTTCTACTTGACATGGTTGACTACAGTTGACTACATCGCCCGGTGGGAACACCCGCGCGGTCGGCCCATCATCGACATCTAGGTGCCATGACAATAAAGAAAACATTTTCCTATGTACCAGTTTCCACTGAGCTTTATTCAGCGCGGTGACACCAATATCCTGACGTCTTCTCAACTCTACCACCACCCCAGTAAGGTGGGTGTGTTTGCCTAAGCTTGATTGATTGATGGAATATTTGGTCGTCTGAGACTGGCTGGGGGGTGGGGGGTGTTGAGTCTGCGCGGTAAGTAGGTCACACGAGGTCAGCGTCGCAGCCAGGGTGTGGTGTGAGTGAGGTGAGTCGAGTCGAGCGACGAGACTCGAGTCCTCGGAGGAGAGAGTAGTAATGTCAATAATTTATTGCAAACCATCATGGATCATACAGTAACATAACATAATACTGCTTGAAACCCTATGTATAGGTTGAGTATTTTTCGAGTAGATAAATCATATAAATGCAAACCGAAGTTTTGTGTTATGTGAATAACGCTAATAATGTACAGGGTGTTCGGCACATGAACCGACAATTTTTTTTTTTGTAGTTAAGTGGGGTAATTTGCAACGTTTTGACCCATGATACCTTTTGTCAGATGTCACGTGGTATCGAGATACGATTTTTTTTTTCTTTATTTTTAAAAATTACCAAAATCCCAGCTTTAAACCCTTGTATCTTTTTTGTTTATGATTTTATCAGCACGAAATAAAATTTATTGAATTTTACGATGTCTCCTTGTTCTAGAAAAAATATTATTTGATGAAGTTAATACCATGAAAAGGTCTTATGACCTCCCAAATTCCCGAGAACGAGTAAAAATATGACAGAATCTTAATTTCTTAATTCATTTAAAAAAAAAATTACAGCAATTGATAGCTTCATTTTCTTTTAAAAAGTTCGCTAGTTTACGCCCTTTCCAACGGTATACCACATGTCATAAAATAATTCACTATGTGGCCAAAATTAGGCGCAGAGACAGAACAGAACGACAAAATTAGGGATAATTTGCAAGGGTGCCCGCGTGACCGTACATGTTCTAAATTTGAAAATGCTCTTGAAAACGCTCTCAATACGGGAAGCGACCACCGATTAGTGCCCGTGGCCCGTGTTGTCGTTCTGTTCTGTCTCTGCCCCTAATTTTGACAACATAGTGAATTATTTGTATGACATGTGATATACCGTTGGAAAGGGCGTAAACTAACGAACTTTTTAAAAGAAAATGAAGCACTAAATTGCTGTTAGTTTTTTTTTATGAATTAAGAAATTAAGATTCTGTCACATTTTTACTCGTTCTCGTGACTCTGGGAGGTCATAAAACCTCTTCATGGTATTAACTTTATGAAATAATATTTTTTCTAGAACAAGGATACAATCATAAACAAAAAAGTTACAAGGGTTTATAGCTGGGATTTTGGTAATTTTCAAAAATAAAGAAAAAATAATCGTATCTCGATACCACGTGACATCTGACAAAAGGTATCATGGGTCAAAACGTTGCAAATGACCCCACTTACTTACAAAAAAAATTTGTCGGTTCATGTGCCGAACACCCTGTAACAAGGGTTAAACTTGGTGTAATTATAGCCAAACTCCATAGTAAATCAAGAAAATCTCTCGGTGCGCGAGTCTGACTCGCACTTGGCCGGTTTTTAAAGAATATAAATTTGGCATATTGAATTAGTCGCGTCAGTGATTGCGACTGGAGCGATGCCGTGCTAAAGGGCGATAGGTTAGCCGCCTGTCACCTTGGAACGGTCCTCATACCGAGTCGTACATTTGCCTGTGCTTTACGTGTACATATAGTTATCTTGTTCTGGTGTTGTGATGCGTTCGAGTTCTTTCCAGCACAACGTCGATTACTCTGTCGGAATTTAGCGCGATGATTATCTATATGGCTCGCTTGTCTCCATCTATAGAGTCAGCATGACAAGCAGTGAGCAACAGATGTTGAACGAGGACTGGTATCACGACTCAGACGAGATCCGGGAGCGGCTGGAGGCGACGTGGCGCGCGATCCGCATCGGCGTGTGGTGCAGCATCGCGCTGGTCGCGCTGCTGGCTGGCGGCGTCGCGCTGGTCACCTGGCATTGCTACAGGAAGAAAAAAGGCAAGCGCATCATTATACACGGTGTCCCCGGACTGGTGTAGCTCCTTTAAGGAGGCTATTTTTTTTTTTGTGGTCCGGAAACCTCGGTGCACGAGTCCGACTGGCACTTGGCCGGTTTTTATTATAAAATCTAACAATATTACCAAATAACATTTTTAATTTCTTATTAATTCAATAAAGTAGTTACAGTCTCACATGGAGTGCGAACCACTGCATGGTTGTGGAGGAACTAGTGCTCACGCAAGAATGAAATGAAATGAAAATATACTTTATTGTACACCGTTGTATAAAAAGGTTACAAAAGGCGAGTTTAATGCCTTGCGGCATTCTTTACGAACTAACCTTTGGGATGTGGAAAACACGTAGGGGCTGACAATACAGTACTAAAGAGATATAAAGAGATAGATAGATAGAATGCGTTCATCAAACTAGAAAGAAGTGGACGGCGGGCGGCGGCATAATATCATTGGCGGCGGTGGTTGTTGCACGCTCGCTAATGAGGATCAACACCGTGTATTCATTCCTTTTATGTTTGTTCTTTACAGTACAAGCTGGAATGGTTATAAGGCCCCCTCCTGGTGCGGGAAATTTGGCATCCGGGGCAAATCCGTCCAGTGCAGCTGGCTACCCGCCCGGGGCAGCTGGCTACCCACCCGGGCCAACTGGCTACCCGCCCGGGCCAACTGGCTATCGACTGCCACCGCCGGGATCCGTTGCGTATCATACTGTTGGAGTGTCAATGGGTACATGATAAGTTTAATAATGAAACACCTTTCATAAATAAAATTTCTAAAATAAAACAGATTATCTATACTTATAATTAAAAATAAAATAAAAACGCCGACTGCCTAAAAAAAACAACTAAAAGAAGAAAAACAAGCTAGTAAATTATATTTCACAAGCTGTGCCCGCGGCTCCGCCCGCTCTCATATTTCACTTCACTGCTAACCTCATAAGCCATTTAGCGTGATAGTAAGTAGTCTATAGTTGATGGGAAGAATCAAGCTATGCGTAGAATTTTGTTTTATTAAAATCGGTTTAGTGGTTCTCGAGTTATAAGCGGACAGACAGACACTCAGACATACAGAAAGCAGACGTTGGATTTTATTATAGGTAAGGATGAAACCCCTCCACTGTTAGCCGCAGCAGTCAGGGACCCATTTTTAAATTTAATTTGTCGTTTATAATTATTCTCGTAAATTTTTTTATGTGTGATTGATTGATGATAGTTTCTTATAAAATATATACACTATCAATACTAATAATAAATCTGTAAGGGATAGTCATGGAGTAATATTGCGTTTGTAGACGTTATGTATGATCTAAAACTAAATTGATTTTTATAAATTTTTCTCTATGTATGTATGTATGTTCCTCCACAACTCTTAAACAGATTATCCGAATTCTATGAAACTTAGTACAACACATATAACTACCTATACGGGACACAGGATAGGCTAAATCAATTTAGTTTCGGTTACGCTAAGATGTGGCTCTCAATCTCATAGAAACAGAATTGTTCCGCGCGCCGAAATAAAGGTACGCTAGCGGGCTTGCTTACTTACCTATATCTTTTTAAATACGAATTTCACGCGAGCGAAGCCGCGGGCAAAAGCTAGTAAAGTAATATAGTTTTTTGAAGTTTTAGATAATCTATGACTTACTAAATTAATAATGGAAATACAGTCTTGTATGGAGTCCGAACCATGTAGGAACTAGTGCTCACGAAATAATCCATTTAGCAAACTCGGATAGAGAAAGAAAATTTAAGAAAGCGGGTGGTGCACGCCCGCTAACAGGGATCGAACCTGGTACTCATTTAATGTTTGTTGGTTCTATACAGTACAAACTGGAATGGTCATAAGGCCTCCTCCTGGTGCGGGAAATTCGGCATCCGGGGCAAATCCGTCCGAAACAACTGGTTACCTGGAAGGGCCAACTGGCTACCCGCCCGGGCCAACTGGTTACCTGGAAGGGCCAACTGGCTACCCGCCCGGGCCAACTGGCTACCCCCCCGAAGAAACTGGCTATCGGCAGCCGCCGCCAGGATCCGTTGCGTACCATGCTGCTACTACTGGCACCGACAACAAATATTAAAGTTAAGTGTGTAAACTGTGAGTGCAAGTGTAAGGTGGAAGGTGTATTAAATTATTTTAATTATACTTACAATATTATTATTACTAAAAATGTGTATTATTTCAGTTTATAAGAATACATTGTCTTGTATTAAATGTAAAAAAAAAACCGGCCAAGTGCGAGTCGAACTCGCGAACCGAGGGTTCCGTATCGCCAGGTCTTGGTCAGCGCCACTCACGCCATCTATGGCGTTTTTATGAAATTCTTCATATTAGTTAAAATTAGTTAAAATGCTTCATACTATTTTCGGCAATGGCGCGCGCGCACACACTTTTTAGTTTCTTCTATGGGAACCCCCGTGAACTTTTTATTTTTTCTTATTTTTATTATTTGTTGTTATATCGGCCATAATAACACACCGTGAAAATTTCAACGAGTTACCTAATACATAAATGACCAGGGGAAGTCCGGCGAGAGGACCGCCTAATATCTATTCTGTGGCTGCGGTACGAGATATGTGTTATATATATCAAAGGGTCTTTATAGGAAATATTACCTTTACGAAACGAGTTATTCTGTTTATTTAGCATTCTTCTGCATCAACAGCCGCCCGTCCGAACAATAATAAATCATCATCATTATCATCATCATGTATCCTGTATCGGTCCACTGCTGGACATAGGCCTCTCCCAAGGCACGCCACATAATAAATAATCAACACATAACTAAAATGTTTACCTTGAATGCGAACGGTAAGTATAGAGTTTGGAAATTATTGAGTAGTTACCTACCTATCTTGTCGACCTACACCGTGTACGTAGTACATAGGTAGGCCTACACGTGCGTGTCGTCGGCAAAGGCAAAACATGCCTGTTTAATTAAAAAATCTGTCAAGTGCGAGTTTTAATCGCGCACGGAGGTGTCCGTATCTATCCGCTATCAATAATATCCGCCTATCCGCTCAGGTGGCATGGTCTTCGAATTTTAATTTGGAAGATATGTAGGACGATCGGAGAGAAGCCTCAATGAGGTCGATAGCAATTTACGGTGGTAAAATAACAGCACCTCATTTTCCCATTTCAATTTTGTCAAGATCGGATTGGAAAGCGAGGTGGAATCGCGAGGCCGAAGGCCGAGCGAATCCGCCGAGCATATTAATAGCAAAAAATTGCTAAAAAAAACTGTGAAATAAAAAACTATTTAAAAAAATATAAAAACCGCCTTCAAAAATGTATGAAATAAAAAAAAAATTGTTGTAAAGTCGGTTTGCGGACGATAGTTTTACGTGATAACGTCAATATTCTAAATTTGAAATCTTTTCCGACCGGCCAGATGCGCTTAATATATTATGGTACGAGTAACCTCCTTTCAATTTGTGCTGCCCTGGTACTTTAGAACCAGAGAGATAAATGTGTACAAGCCGACGCTTGGGCCGATTGTGCCTCTCTATCGCTTGTTACGCGCTCTCGCTTGCACACACAGGCTCAGATGGAACGTGACAGTTTTTCGTGCGTGCAGCCGGTGTTCATCAATTTATAAGACGTTATCACGTCAAAAAATGAACCCTAGAGTTAAAGTGGGTGGTGCTAAAGCAAGCAAAAATAACCGACCGCCTTCAACTCTAGGGTTCGATTTTTTTTTATTTCATACATTTTTGAAGGCGGTTTTTATGATATAAATAACACACGCTGAATCCCGACAATCGGGGTAAGCAGAGTAATCGGTGTTGTGCTGCAAGAACTCTGGTAAATTACAGCACAACACCGACCACCACGTTTCGCAAATTATTCGAACAAGATTCAATCGATCAAGCAGCAAGTAAGGCACGAAGACCCACCTGCTGCATGACTCAGTGGAAGTACCATGCCAAGGTGAGAGGTGGCGAGCCTGTCGCTCTTTAGCACGGCATCTTGTCCTTATCCCTTAGTCGCCTTTTACGACATGCACGGGGAGAGATGCAGTGAGGCTATTCTTTTTAAGTACCGGCCCCACACGGTACTTATATATTTTTTTAAAAAAGCGGTTTTTATATTTTTTTAAATAGTTTTCGGTACTACTATGGCCGCTGCTCTGACGAACATCCCTCTTGTTCGCCTTCGCCAAACCCGCCATACTCTCGCGGAACACCCCTTTGTAGTCGACAGTAGAGTTCTTCGAACTGCACGACTCTCTAAATCGTTCTTGTGCCGCACTGCAAAGGTGTGGAACGGGCTCCCGGGGAATATCTTTCGCCACTCCTGCAATCCACGGATCTTTAAATCGCGGGTTAATAGCCTTTCCCCAGCAACATTAGTCCACCTCCAAGCGGGACTGGCGCCTCCTCGGCGGTGAAATTGGCTGCGCCTGAGGCTTCGACCTCGGGTAGAGCCACCCAGTCCGTAAGCAATAAAAAAGCCTGCGGAGTGAGCCGAACCTGAACCGGAACCGTGATGGAACCTGTCACAATGTAGTGTAGTTCTATGAAAGTGACTACACCTACAAAGAAGTAGGTAGCAAGAACATTATTAACAAGAACATGTTCTTGGTAGGTAGGTACATAAGGGGCTGCGATCGAGGCGCGGCGCTCGCCTGGGAAAGTCACGCGTTGTCGCGTGCTATCAAAGACCGCTTTTGCGTGCTATCATAGTCTATGGGGTGCTTGCTGTCCACAATTTGGTTGTCGTTTTAATGCATTGTTAATTCTTGTTTTTATTGGCACTTGGCACACCTTTGTACCGTGTTCGTTCGGTACTTAAAAAGAATAGCCCCACTGCACCTCTCCCCGTGCATGTCATAAAAGGCGACTAAGGGATAAGTATGAGGTGCCGTGCTAAAGGGCGACAGGTTCGCCACCTCTCCCCTTGGCACGACACTTCCACCGAGTGGGCCTTCGTACCTTACTTGCTGCTTGACTGCTTGAATCTTGTTCGAATACTTTGCGAAACGTGGTGGTCGGTGTTGTGCTGTAATTTACCAGATTTCTTGCAGCACAACACCGATTACTCTGCTTACCCCGATTGTCGGGATTTAGCGTGTGCGATATGTAATTGGCACACCTTTTGAAGACCCTGTTTAATTGAACGATCCCACCCTCGATCCCACTCCACTCACCGGAAGATCACTCCACGTTTTCGCCGTACGGCGCGACGCGGCGGCGCACACTATCTTTTAAAAAGTTGCCTTTCTTAGATGACTTCTGAGAAGTTGGGTGTTTTGTATTAACGGCTAGTCGCATTCGAAAAATGTCATTCTGGAACATTTCTAAGTAATTTTTTGACCATTGTTTTTGACCAAATCGTGATCGAGCTCGTGAGTTTTTGTAGCACAACGCCGACTATTCTGCGCGCCCCGTGTCGGACGGGATGCAGGCAGACAGACTGTGTATGTGTGATGCCCACTCTATGTAGGTACCTATTAATTTCCGTAGTCGCTCTGAGTGTGCTCTCTGAGGTCGCAAGTGTACCATCAGATCACATCATACGTCACACCGTGAATAGCGAAAGCGGCCGATCGAGTTTCTATTTTAAGCCGCACCCACCGAAATAATATCGGTGAATTCGGTCACTGTGGCGGACGGAGAGACTGTGGTATTTATCGTACCGATACCCCCCACCCACCATACCCCAAACCACGTGTCTTCTATACTTCTGCGAAACAAATATGATCTGTGCCCTTATCACGAGATTTTACCTACACCGCTACTACTACTACTACTACTACGCTACGCCGTGTTCTCCGCATCATTTTGTATGGAGAAACGAAGTTCGCAAATCTATCACTAGAGGCGCTGCGCTGCTCCGTTTATCCATACAAAATTATGCGGAGAACACGGCGCGGGCGGGCGTAGCATTAGGGTACTGTTGGGTTATGTACCCGCTAGCTACACCCGTGCGTGATTTCAGGCCCATTACTAGGCTAGGAGCCATGCTAGGTAGGAGCCATTCAGTGCCTCCCATTCCGCTACCCGTTGGCCGTGTCGGCTAGACTGAACTGGTTTCAAATACCTACACCCAAAGGCAGACAGAAACTTCAGCAGCGGCCCACGACGATTCTGTGCCGAAACTAAAACGGAGGGGTGTTGTTATATATAAGGTTGATGCCTCCGTCTGTCTGTCTTGTCTGTGGCATCGTAGCTCCGGAACAGATGTACCGATTTGGATGCGGTTTTTATTAGAAAGTTGGTTATCGTTCCAGAAATAAATATCAGTGTTTTAATAAAATAATCAAGAAGAAATATATTGTGCGAATCTGAATAATATGTTGTGTTGTTGCCTTGCGAGGTCACACAGCTGGCCCCCTCCGCCCCCGCGCCGCGCCGGGGAGGCGGCGGCGCCTCGCGCGGGCCCCCCAGAGGCGACGCGACGCGACGGTGGCGCGGCGCCGGCGCGGCGCCTCAATGTTGGTGGGGCATCGCATCATCGACGCGAATAAAGCTTTGTAGCACTGCGTCCACTGTCTGAAACTAACTACCAACCAACTAATTACGTGCGTCATACTATAGAAAGAAGATGCGACCTGGTTGGTGGCAAATGGTAACGCGCTGGGGCGGCTAGAGCCGGAGTTCCCGGTTCGAATAATGGTCGGGACGTATTTTTTCTCTGTAGGTAGGTACTTTAGGTATTGCATTTGCTGTGACAAGTCGAGTGCAGTCTAACTGTCTAACTGACATTTGAATGATCAATAAACAATAGGTACAACAATGCAATGCATCTATATTCTAATGAGAAATATAAAGTGGGTAAGGTACCTACATGCTGAGTTAGTACCACAGAGCATCGAATACCGCGCGCGCCCCCTCCTAGAGACGCCCTGAGCGCGATTTCCCTACAATGCCGTTGAATCCTGTGGGCGTGGCCTATGACTTACATATGTGTGTTGTGCGTGTGCATTTGTTTTGTGCGTGTGCCTTGCTTCCTCCTCTTTGTGTGTAGTGTCGATACTAACACACACACACACACATACGAAGCGCTAGCAGCTCTGCTGCGTACGGTTATTGGGTTTCAAATATTATTATTACTTTCGCCTCCAGGAGGTGCGCGCGGTATTCGATGCTCTGTGGTTAGTACTAACATAATACCTACAAATAAAAGATCAACTAACAAACTGTACTGTTGCGAAAATATGTTTTCTTTTTTTATGGAACTACAACTAATAATATCTATTAAATCTATTACATATAATAAAATCGTAGAGGTAAGAAAGTCTGTACATTGAATGTATTCGGAAAAAAACTAACCAGGGTGGCTTAAAATGAGATACTGAACATGTTAGAACAGTTTTTAAAATTTTTGTTTGTTTGTTTGTTTGTTTGTCTGTACGCGCATCACGCAAAAACCACTGAACGGAATTAGACGAAACTTTGTATAGTGGCAGTTTATATGCCGGGTTAACATAATACGTAAAAAAAAATAACAAAAATAAAAAAAAATTACAATTATAAACATTATTGCGCGTTTAAAATCACGTAGTCCAAAGTGCATAATTATATCTTGAGAACTGTCAGCAAATGCAATTTGAATAAAATATTCATTCGAAATTTAAAAATAAGTAGATACAACGAAAATGACAGTTCTTCTTTTTTATAACTTGAACACAATAGTCTATACATTTCTATTCTTTCTATACATATCATAAAATCGTAAATGCAAAAATGTCCATTTGAACGCGCATCTCGCAAAAACCACTGAACGGAATTTGACGAAACTTTTTATAGTGACAGTGTATATCCCGGATGAACATAATAATTAAAAAATATAATAAAAATCACGTAATCCAAAGTAAAGGTAAAAAACTATTTTAAATGTCATGTCGACAACGGAGAACTGTCATCTCGACGTGAGCTGGCCGGTGACAAATTGTTTGATAAATAAAAATAATAATTGAAAGTCGAAGTTATGTCGCTGTCATTGGTGCAATAAAATTTATATATCTGTTGCCCGCGGCTTCGCTCGCGTGAAATTCGTATTTAAAAAAAAAGAAAGTAAGTAACTAAAGGCGGGACCGAAGGCTGATCTGCGCTCACGTAAACGATATTCTTTCTCGATGAAAGTAACTAAGGGGAGGCGGAAGGCGGAGCTGAGTTCAGGAAGAAGAAAAACATTCTTGAAGAAAGTAAGTAACTAAGGGCGAGGCCGAAGGCCGAGCTCTATTCTGGAAGACCATAAACCTTCTCGAAGAAAGTAAGTAACTATGGGCGAGGCCGCAGGCCGAGCTGCGTTCAGGAAGAAGCTAAACCATCTTGAAGAAAGTAAGTAACTAAGGCGAGGCCGAAGGCCGAGCTACGTTCGGATAATTGAAAAACCATCTCGAAGAAAGCAAGTAACTAAGGGCGAGGCCGAAGGCCGAGCTGCGTTCAGGAAGAAGCTAAACCATCTTGAAGAAAGTAAGCAACTAAGGCGAGGCCGAAGGCCGAGCTACGTTCTGACAAATGATAAACCATCTCAAAGAAAGCAAGTAACTAAGGGCGAGGCCGAAGGCCGAGCTGCGTTCAGGAAGAAGCTAAACCATCTCGAATAAAGTTAATTAATATTAAGATTGAGTTAATTTAATTTAAATTTTATTATTAGTCCACGCTTCTAACGGCAAATATACCGTGCATCCTAGAACCTCGCGGTTATTCCCGGCTGGATGGAAAGAGGCCCGATGCTATCACCTTAGTGCCATGGACTAAGGGTAGTTCTTTGATGTGGGACGCCACTTTTGTTCTCACATTGGCTCCAAGTCACGTTAGGACATCTTCAAGAGCGGCTGGCGCGGCCGAGGCTGGGGCGGAGAGCCTCAAACGCAGCAAATATAGAAATATAATTCAAGATTTCGAATTTGTTGCGTTTGCGGTTGAAACCCTCGGTCCGTGGAGCAGTGAAGCCAAAAGAGGCTTGAGCTGGTTGACGCAACTGGTGTCCCGTCATCAAGGGCTTATGTACTTCATTCAAAAGGTTAGCCTTGCCATCCAGCGGGGTAATGCCGCAAGTGCTCTAAGAACATTTGAAAATGCCCGTTTTGATAGTTATTTTAATGTTTGTTAGGTAGGTTTAATTCTTTAGTTATTAATATTACTTTTTTATTTTTATGAAATAAATAGATTGAGTAAACGATATTATATTCTATCGAAGAAAGGAAGTCTTTAAGGGCGAGGCCCGAAGGCGGAAGAGGGTTTTTGGTTTACCTGAACGCAGCTCGGCCTTCGGCCTCGCACTGAGTTCCTTCCTTTCTTCCAGAAGGTTTATCGTCTTCCTGAACGCAGCTCGGCCTTCGGCCTCGCCCTTACTTACTTCCTTTATTTGAGAAAGATTTATCGTTTACCTGAAAGCAGCTCGGCCTTCGGCCTCGCCCTTAGTTAGTTACTTTCTTTAAGAAGGTTTATCGATTACCTGAACGCAGCTCGGCCTTCGGCCTCGCCCTTAGTTACTTACATTCTTCTTTGGAATACGAATTTCACGCGAGCGGAGCCGCGGGCTCAGCTAGTATAAACTAAATTTGTACTTCTCAAAATAATTGTAAATTAGGGTACTTATTTTTTTAGCATACCCAATTGTTTCTTTATAATTTTGTTCCTCATCATCACTTGAAGGTTGACTCGAGGAAATCACTTCTAGCTTTGCGCGTTATGAGAAAATTAGCGCCATGCGCGGCGATCATATGTAGACACTGTAATGTTATGTAGGGCATTTTACTTGCTTGCCTACCTGCCTTCAATTTAGTATAGTAAAATACTAATAGACACATACATACATATCACACACGCTGACATCCCGACAATCGGGGTAAGCAGAGTAATCGGTGTTGTGCTGCAAGAACTCTGGTAAATAAGACACACTAAAGTGAAAAACAAAATGACCAACAAAATAACGTGCTGTAACCAAGCTGTAACTGAAATGAGAAGTATAATTTATTTATTTATTTTATATTTTTTTTCGGATTAAAATAGGTATGATGTGATGACAATGTTTCGATTAGAAATAGGTACATATTCGAAATATGTGATTAGTCAGAACCCTGGGCGTAGTTCTATCGGAACAAGGTCACGGATATGAGGATTCCTATAGCCTATAGCCCGTGCGTGCGCTGAATGTCTATTTTCTTTTTCATAAGTAATATATTTTGAAAAAAAAGGAATTTAGAATTGAAACTTTAAGAATTGGGTTTTGTCATAAGTAATTTCATTTCTTCAAAAACTAGATCGCTCCCCAAGCCAATATATTGTTGGTGGAAAATCCAAAAACATAATTGGGAACAATTGGGAATGCGAATGTTTCTATTTTGAAAAAGTCAATGGGCAGCTGAAATTTCAGTACGATACGTAAAATGTTTTCTCATAATGATGAGAAAAATCTTGCATATTTTTGTGGTTTTTCATTTTTTTTATGGAAACTGACATGGTTGGCTACATCACCATTACAATATCCGTGATGTCAGCCCATAACACCGGATGAACTTGGTCCCACGTCAGTGAATCCCTTCGGTCGTACCGGCTACACTGAACTGGACGGAAAACACAAACTATTTACATAGCCGTTTCAACCGACCTTTCATTCAGCGCGGTGGTACCAAACCGGGCGGTTTAAACCCTACCACCTAGTAATATAAGAAGGGAGTCATATCCCTTAGTCGCCTTTTACGACATACACGGGGACAGATGCAGTGGGGCTATTCTTTTAAAGTACCGGCCCCACACGGTACAAGGTGGTGGTGAGGACCATGTTGCAAATTTACCCATAGAATCGTACTGAAATTACAATACTTTTTTGAACCTTTAGTAGAGTTCTTTCAAGGAGCTTTGGCGGTGTGGCCCGATCGTTGTTCTGCGAGTTCTTTGCACTGTTGCAAACAAAGTGAGTGCGACAGGGTTCTAGAGTGTATAGCTCCACTTGTAGAGTCAACAACTGTATTTTTAGTGTTTACTCTATTGTGTCTGTGTACGCACACACCTACATATTATTTATTATGTATAGTTGCAGCGCCGCCCCCTCCGCCTCCGCGCCGGTCGAGATGGGCTCCAGTAGGGTTGCCAGACAATAGAGATTTTCAGAATTGTCGAGACTTAAAGCTCAAAGTTTGATCAGAACAATGTAAAACTATGTTACGAGCGGGAAATACCCGAGCGTTTTATTTAATTTGTCTGTAGGATGGATTATACTTTAAGTTATTCGGAATTAGGAATTTTGAATACTCAACTGAGTCACAGAATAGAAAAGAGTACTGACTGAGTGGTCCGTAGGAAAAAAAAAGTTTACTAAAACATTCGTCACTTTCCTGTTAGTCAACAATTTTGGGTTCACTGCTGAACATACGCTTTTCCAATATTTATCCAAACATTCCGGCTTTCCTTCCAGTGAGTAGGTGAACTATTGCCAAATGTTCACACATCCGATTTGACGTAGCAGCGTATGTCACGCATGTGTATGTGGTGTGTGTGCGTGTATGTGGCGTGTGGACACACACGCACGTGTGGTGTGTGTGCATTCCGCGGGTAGAGCTTTTCAAAGTTAACTCGCTACCTAAGGCGAGCTGACATTTGGCAAAAAAACCTATTTTTAACGAGTCACTCAGAAATGTCCCAGAAGCATTTTCCGATTGAGGCCACCCTAGCGTGGAGTGGAATGTCTATGGCTAGCCGGCCGATTCAGCAGTCGGTTTCGGAGCTTCTCTAGCGCGAGCGAGCCACAAGTTGCGCTACTCTAAATACCGCTATATCACCGCTACAAGACTGTCTGTAGACAGATTATACTACCGAAGACGCTTGTTAGAATAAACAGTTCCTTTTTGTGTACCAGAGAGTGCTCCAAATAAACGAAGTGCAACCTTGAGTACAACAAATTAATACTTAGTGGAAAAATAGGTTTGTCCTTTTACATGACGTAATGTTGTTTTTATGGAAAGTGACATGGTTGGCTACGTGCGACCCGCTGCAGCAGCCGTGATGTCAGCCCATTACACCACGCTGCAGTCTCAACTAGATGCCATGTTTCTCTCTGGTCGTGCCGGTACACTGAAGTGGAAATTTATTGTATTTATGAGTAAAATGGTAGAGTGATGCAGATTTCTTCCTCAGCCCACAACATGGTGATCATATTAAATGAAGATCTCGTCTATGTGAGAGGCGGCGAGTTCGACCCCACCAGTCACTCCGAATTTTATAAGTGTGCATAACGAAGTTCATAATTTCTTTCGTGGAAAGCACGCGAGTTGTCTCGTGGTGCGCTATTTAGTTTTTTCTTTATTTATTCAATACCCTTTATTGAACGTAATAGGTAATATTCATTCACATATTTTTTCTATGGCTCCTTCTCGATATCTGTCAACTAAAATATTATAACTGTACCTAGTAAGTTCTTACTCTTATGTGTCTCTCTCGCTCGACTTGACTGGATGCGTGTTCTTAGTAGCCATACATTATTATTATTATAGTACCTAGTCGTAGTCTTGATATATTTCAATCAAGTACAATACAATCCGTCATTTATGTGTTCTGCGCAGTATGACTTTGCAAGCTTTAATTGGTATGATCCTAATGAAAGCATTAAAGCATTGTTTATCTGGGCGATGCACAGTCGGCACTTGTGCACACATAACATCGATAGTGTGGTATTTAGGTTTTGGCCGTCATCAGCCCTTCAGGGCACCTGCAGGCAATCTTTTTGATGTGATTATAGACGGCAATGTGTAAAATAGAACAATAAACTATTTTTTTTATTCAAAACATTTTTTTATTTTACATTCTGGTAGAGTATGACCCTCACCCTGCACTCCGCACTCCCCAGAAATACTCATAAACATGATTCAACTTGCACTATAACGTTATAGAATAGGTACGAAGTAAGTCATTTTTATTGCATAAAATCGTCCATGAAAATAAGTTTTTTGTATTTCGCCATAACTTTTTTATCGATGCTTTTTTCACACAGTGATTTGAAATGAGCTCCAATAGTAACTATTGTAGTATATTGAAATACTTTTCTAATGACATAACTATGCCACGTTGTTATTGGTATCAAGGACCATTTTGTCCGGTCCTCCTTTAAACAAATTATGTCACATTAGGCGAGCTTAATGCCATAGGACATTCTATTCTAATAAACCTAATTCTATTCTAATAAGCTAACCTTGGGCATGTATGGGCTAAGCATGTAAAGTAGAAAAGGCTTAAAAAAAATTATGTCGTATTAACAGGCTAAACTGCCGAATCTGCCGGCATGGCACCTAACCACAGATTACTTAATAGTCTAACTGAGCGTGGTTTCGCGAGGAGAGGTGATTTTGACTCTGTCAACTACACCATTGATCTCTCGGTACAGCCACCCATGTTGGTTTACTTAAACATATTGCAAGTACTAGGTAGGTACGAGCCTGGTTGGTACAGAGGAAGAGAGTTTGAGCTGTTTAACGTGCATACCTACACCTGCTGCTTCACCGTTCGGAACCGGTGTAAAACTGTAGATCCCTTCCCTTGCCCCTTACTAGGTGGTAGGCTCAAATTGTAGCCGACTGGGTTGATACCACCGTACTGGATGTAAGATGGCCGCATAGCAGCCTCGGTTGTGTTCTCCTCTAGTCCAGTATAGCCGGCAATCCAGGGAAGTCTCCGGTATGGCACCTACCTTCTCGGAGGTGATATTGGCTAGTCAGAGCATGTACTTTGGCCCCTCTGACTCAGCCGCCAATACCGGATTACATAAAAAAACAAAAAAAAAACCGATCCCGCCGTCCGTTTTCCACCTCCCCACCACGCGCACCGGGCAGGTATTACATCCCTACATGCTGGACTTACCGCGGATGCGTACCAATCGATTCTGCAGATCTTTCCTCTACAGAACCGGTAAATTCTGGAACGCTCTCCCTGCTCAGATATTTCCCCCAAAGTACGGCCCCTTCACGAGGGGCGTGAATGGGCACCTGTCAGGCCGGCATGGCATTCGCAACCCCAGCGTACGACCGAATGTCCATGGGCGCCGTTAGACACCTCATGGGTGCTTCGGCGCCATATGTCGAACTAACAATAAAAAAAATCCCCTTAGATAGATAATAGGTACGAGGGACAATATTATGGCATCATGGCGGCGCCGGCGTGCCAGTTGGGGCACTTTTGGGGAGCGGTTGGTACTGATCACAGGTATTGATTGATACTGATGTTGTTGCATCGATATCTATTTTATAGATTGGCCCATCCCATACATCACTCCCGAAAAAATATGTTCTCGACAAGACCTGCATATAGTGCAGATTTCACGGACAGCCGCTTCATACGACGTGTGCGGCGCGTGTTGAACGCACGCAGGTCTGTATCGAGTCGGTGACGCGTTTGTGCAGAATGCCCGGTTGCTGTTATAAAGAGTGACAGCGACAAACGTTGTTGTCTGTTTCGCCTGAGCATGTTATAGCGTGTTAAGAAGCCATGCTGTCACGGATAGGATCGTGTAACGGTGGTATCGCGTTCTCGTTCTCGCTTGCCTGCTGGTGATGGGAGTGGGCGGAAAGACGGCAAACGCGCCGGTGAGCGAGCGATGACGTCTTTCTCGCTCGCTCTTGTCATCTGTGGGCGGGTGGGGGCGAGAGCACGATAGCACCGTCGTCGTAGGGATCGTGTCACGTATCACAATACTGCGTGTGAATGCACGCACACTTGTACCGACGTCTAGCACAAGTTGCATCGTACGACGTTCGATCTATAAAATTAGACATCGATGTGTTTAGTTGTTGTGCGATTGTGCGGGGCGGAGGCGGCGGCGGAGCGGCGCGGCGCGGGGCGCAACCAATGTGCGGCGAATACGTGACGAAACACTTTGCGGTTGAAGGTCAAGGTTGTTAGCTAGACCCACCCACCCACACGGACCCATTTAGACTTGTTGGACATTAATTAATCTAGCTAGCAAGACCTTGCAATTAAATACTGAATCACCGACATTTTCATGCGTTGCATACCTACTAGTTTTTAACCGACTTGAAAAAAAGGAGGAGGTTCTCAATTCGACTGTATTTTTTTTTTTCGACTGTGTGAACCGATTTTGATGATTTTTTTTTTTATTTGAAAGCTGGTGCTTTCCGTGTAGTCCCATTTCAATTTGGCGAAGATCGGATTGGAAGCGAGGCGGAATCGCGAGGCCGAAGGCCAAGCGATTCCGCCGAGTACATTAGCAAAAAATTACAAAAAAACTGTGAAATAAAAACTATTTAAAAAAAATATTAAAACCGCCTTCAAAAATGTATGAAATAAAAAAAAGTCGAACCCTAGATTTGAAGGCGGTGCTAAAGCAAGCAAAAATGATGCATGACAGGAAACATGTGTGGATGATATCCTTTGTGATTTGTGTAGCCTTCTTTAGCACCCCGCCTTCAACTCTAGGTTTCGATTTTTTTTTATTTCATACATTTTTGGAGGCGGTTTTTATATTTTTTTAAATAGTTTTTCTAAGGGAACTGACACGGTTGGCTACTTCGTACGCTACATAAGCCCTCCGGGTTGGTACCAACTGCACTGGAAGTTCGTCGAAACGGCTGAAAAAAGTCTTTATTTCTCGGAAGGCACGCACTGACACGGCACCTAGTTCACCAAGGTGTGATGGCCTGATTGACATCGGGATAAACTGAATAAGTGACATGTCAGGCTATAAAATGAAACAGTTGCATTAGTGCACTCCTCATTTTATTCGCTACGAGAGAAAACAGTACCTATGTTCGAAGTTATATTTCCATTATTTGTATAAAGAAGTAGGTAGGTACCTGATGTTAATGAATAAATGAGTAAATAAATCAAAGTTTTATTGAAAATAAATCGTAATTTTCAATAAAACTTTCATTCATTTATTATTTTAATAATTTGTGTAATATTTAATGTGTGTTTCATATATATTATAAATGAATAATCTTAAAATTGTACTGTTTGCAAGTATCGTTGTTCAGTTAGTTCATTTTAGAAAATAAATTTAACGACATACATTTAACTTGTTGTACCTAATTAATTACTTTATTCAGTTTAGAAGAACAAGTAGCACACAACATTTCTACCACATTTCAAAATCAGTCAACTGTCCAAAATTTAAAGTACACAACATCGACATCTATTTTATAGATCGAACGTCGTACGATGCAACCTGTGCTAGACGTCGGTACAAGTGTGCGTGCACACACACGCAGTATTGTGATACGTGACACGATCCCTACGACGATACTTTCGCGCGCTCGCCCCCACCCGCCCACAGATGACAAGAACGAGCGAGAAAGACGTCATGCGGCGCGTTTGCCGTCTTTCCGCCCACTCCCATCACCAGCAGGCAAGCGAGAACGAGAACGCGATACCACCGCACCGTCACACGATCCTATCCGTGACAGCATGGCTTCTTAACACGCGGTAACATGCTCAGGCGAAACAAACAACAACGTTTGTCACTGTCACTCTTTATAACAGCAACCGGGCATGCTGCACACACGCGTCACCGACTCGATACAGACATGCGTGTGTTCAACACGCGCCGCACACGCCGTATGAAGCGGCTGTCCGTGAAATCTGCATTATATGCGGTTCTCGTCGAGAACATATTTGTTCGGGAGTGATATACGATGGCCAATCTATAAAATAGATATCAATGGTACACAATAAATGGCTAACAAAAAACCATGACACCTATGGACGATAAAAATTCTAAGTATAAAAATAAAACCAAACCTACTACCAATAAACACTAAAAAATACGCAGAGAAAAAAAAAACAAAACAAAACAAACAAGAAATTAGAAATACGATAAAGAACTAATGCGATAAGTAGGTACATGAATAACAGATTGCAATTTAGTTTGTGCAATTATGTTTGATAATCATAAAGCTTTGGTGCGGGGAACATGAATGTTAGATTGCGGTTGGGAATCGGGATCATAGACACTCATAGATTCCTGCAATAAAACTCGGGCTCACCTTGAGCTGTCATGTTGGTATTAATTTCAAGTGTGCGAACTGCGAACTATTTTTCTGCGTTCGTTACGTAGTCAGCCAAAATAAACTGTCTAATATTATTGTGATCTTAGTCACGCCCTAGCTTTGGGTCAAATTAGACGCGTTTTTTGTACTAGTTCCAAAGTTTTTCTAAATACCTAGTTACAACTTTTCTAAGCAAACAAGTGCAGTGGTCAGCAAAAGAAACCAGTATAAAGTAGGCCAGTTCCGAGTGGAATTCGTATACTTTCGAGGTAGGTATCTGGCTTATACATAATTATATGTCACGACGACGACGACGCGACGAGAACGAGACTCTCTACTCGCTATGTTATTCAATTCAATTCAATTATTATTATACTAATAATAAATCTGTAAGGGATGGTCATGGAGTAAGTTACTTTGTTTTAGGAAATATTGAGTTTGTAGCCTCTATGTATGATACTAAAGCTAAATTGAAGATTTTTAGAAATCTTTTCTGTATGTATGTATGTATGTATGTTCCGCCATAACTCTTAAAGCCATCATCCGAATTCGATGAAACTTAGTACAAGCACATTCTACTATACGGGACACAGGATAGGCTAACTAAAATTCACTTCCGGCCACGCTAAGATGTGGCTCCCATACAAATCGAATCGAAATAAAAGCGGCGCGGCGCGGCGGCGGTTGGTGGCGGCTAGCTGCGGAGGCTGGTGGCGGCGGGCGCGGCACGGGGTGCGGTCTGGCGGAGCGCGGTGTGTGTATGCATTGTCTCGAGCAGGCAGAGTATCTTATTTAATTCGATTTATAATATTATGTAGGTTTACTTCGTTAGGTATCTATTTGATTAATTTTAGGTGCAAAGTGTTGTTGCAAGTCGATGTTAGCGGATATTTACTTAACTGGAATTCCTATTTGATTTAAGTTATTTGATCGTATGTTTATTATATTGTACGTACGTAGTGTAGTACCTATGCGCGCAATATTAACGAAAAGATTCTTATTTTTACCCGACTACGGCGAAGTGAAAAGGAGAGTTATGTGTTTGACCGGTATGTATGTATGTATGTTTGTATGTATGTATGTATGTATGTATGTATGTATGTATGTATGTATGTATATTCATCTATTTCCTCATAACTTCGAAACTACTTATCATAATTTGACAAATGAGGTATCGTTGGATGCGTCTTGACGCTGGTTATAGGCTATGTGATGTCCCATAAAATTGGATATGGTGCCCTCTAAAGGACATAAAGTCAAGTAATGATGCCGTGTTGGGTATCAAATGAAAGGGCTTAATTAACACATTTCAAAAATTTATATATTGTTAGCTGTTGCTTTCGGATTTGCTTGCATGCATCCGATAATTGGGAATAATTTCTAAAATCAGGCCTCACTCCAAACCTACCCAAAATACATCATACTAATATTATAAACGCGAAAGTTTGTGAATGAGTGGCGTTCAGGAAGACGATATACCTGCTCAAAGAAAGTAAGTAACTAATGGCGAGGCCGAAGGCCGAGCTGCGTTCGGGAAGACTATAAACCTTCTCGAAGAAAGTAAGTAACAAAAGGCGAGGCCGAAGGCCGAGCTGCGTTCAGGAAGACCCTAAACCTTCTCGAAGAAAGCAAGTAACAAAGAGCGAGGCCGAAGGCCGAGCTGCGTTCAGGAAGAGGATAAACCTTCTCGAAGACAGTAAGTAACTATGGGCGAGGCCGAAGGCCGAGATGTGTTCAGGAAGAGGATAAACCTTTTCAAAGAAAGTAAGTAACAAAGAAGTTACTTTCTTCGAGAAGATTTATGGTCTTCCTGAACGCAGCTCGGCCTGCGGACTCTGTTAAAAGGTTATCCTCTTCCCGAACGCAGCTCGGCCTTCGGCCTCGCCCTTTGTTACTTACTTTCTTAAATATGGTGTATTCTCTTCCTGAACGCAGCTCGGCCTTCGGCCTCGCCCATAGTTACTTACTGTCTTCGAGAAGTTTTATCGTATTCCTGAACGCAGCTCGGCCTTCGGCCCCGCCCTTTATTACTTGCTTTCTTCGAGAAGTTTTATGGTGTTCCTGAACGCAGCTCGGCCTTCGGCCTCGCCCTCTGTTACTTACTTTCTTTGAAAAGGTTATCCTCTTCCTGAACGCAGCTCGGCCTTCGGCCTCGCCCATAATTACTTACTGTCTTCGAGAAGGTTTATCGTTTTCCTGAACGCAGCTCGGCCTTCGGCCTCGCCCACTGTTACTTACTTTCTTCGAAAAGGTTACCCTCATCCTGAACGCAGCTCGGCCTTCGGCCTCGTCCTTTGTTACTTTCTTTCTTAAAGATGGTTTATCCTCTTCCTGAACGCAGCTCGGCCTTCGGCCTCGCCCATAGTTACTTACTGTCTTCGAGAAGGTTTATCGTCTGCCTGAACGCAGCTCGGCCTTCGGCCTCGCCCTCTGTTACTTAATTTCTTCGAAAATATTACCCTCATCCTGAACGCAGCTCGGCCTTCGGCCTCGCCCTTTGTTACTTTCTTTCTTAAAGATGGTTTATCCTCTTCCTGAACGCAGCTCGGCCTTCGGCCTCGCCCATAGTTACTTACTGTCTTCGAGAAGGTTTATTGTCTTCCTGAACGCAACGATACCTCATTTGTCAAATTATGATAAGTAGTTTCGAAGTTATGAGGAAATAGATGAACATACATACATACATACATACATACATACATACATACATACAAACATACATACATACATACCGGTCAAACACATAACTCTCCTTTTCACTTCGCCGTAGTCGGGTAAAAATAAGAATCTTTTCGTTAATATTGCGCGCATAGGTACTACACTACGTACGTACAATATAATAAACATACGATCAAATAACTTAAATCAAATAGGAATTCCAGTTAAGTAAATGAAATGAAATGAAATGAAATTTTATTTATTCAGTAGGTACTACAAACGGCACTTAACAAACATTGGCTCCGTCACTAGATGTTAATCTGTCTCGAAGGAGCCGTTTCATATAAATTGTGACATTATCAGTTTTGCGCTCATCTTAACAGTTTTAGTTCAGTTTCGTTTTTGTTAAACATTTAAAAAATTTGAAAAACGCTAACATCGACTTGCAACAACACTTTGCACCTAAAATTAATCAAATAGATACCTAACGAAGTAAACCTACATAATATTATAAATCGAATTAAATAAGATACTCTGCCTGCTCGAGACAATGCATACACACACCGCGCTCCGCCAGACCGCACCCCGTGCCGCGCCCCGCGCCCCGCCGCCGCCACCAGCCTCCGCAGCTAGCCGCCACCAACCGCCGCCGCGCCGCGCCGCTTTTATTTCGATTCGATTTGTATGGGAGCCACATCTTAGCGTGGCCGGAAGTGAATTTTAGTTAGCCTATCCTGTGTCCCGTATAGTAGAATGTGCTTGTACTAAGTTTCATCGAATTCGGATGATGGCTTTAAGAGTTATGGCGGAACATACATACATACATACATACAGAAAAGATTTCTAAAAATCTTCAATTTAGCTTTAGTATCATACATAGAGGCTACAAACTCAATATTTCCTAAAACAAAGTAACTTACTCCATGACCATCCCTTACAGATTTATTATTATAATATAATATATATAATATATATATATATATATATATATATATTGATGATTTAGATTAATTTTACTTGGAAAATTATTTAATCAATACCCACTAATAATAAATCTGTAAGGGATGGTGATGGAGTAAGTTACATTGTTTTATGAAATACTGCGTTTGTAGATTTTATGTATGACACTAAAAAAAAACTTAATTTATTTTTATAAATCATTTCTGTAGTATGTATGTTCCTCCATAGCTGTTAAAGTGATCATCCGAATTCGATGAAATTTAGTAATTATGAATTTCCCGCCGGCAAAACCTAGTAAACAACAATTCGATGGTCCTAATATTTTGCTACATGCCGCGGTATCCAAGTTCTTACAGCACAACTGTAGGCTCAAATTGTAGCCGACTGGGTTGATACCACCGTACTGGATGTAAGATGGCCGCTTAGCAGCCTCGGCTGTGTTCTCCTCTAGTCCAATATAGCTAGCAATCCAGGGAAGTCTCCGGTATGGCACCTACCTTCTCGGAAGGTGATATTGGCTGGTCGGAGCATGCGCTTTGGCCCCTCCGACTCAGTCACTCATACCGGATTACATAAAAAAAATGAACTCCGATTGCTCTGCATACGCAATTGTTGGGATACAACGTGGTGGTGATATGTATGTATCGTTCCCGCAGGCTGGCGGCGGAGGAGGTGCCGACTGCGGACTGAGTGACTCGCGATGTCGTACGATTTCAACTACAATGGCGACGCTCGCGGTACTAACCGCGAGATAGAGCGGATCTTCAAGGATGAGATGTCGAGGCAGGAGGAAATCCAGGCGGCCGCACACTCTGTGGTGATCGTCGTGATAGTGGTGGTGCTGGTACTGATGGTGGTGGTGGCCGGCACCACATGCTACTGCTGGAAGAAGAAACGAGGCGAGTACCTACAATATTGTTTCACCGACCAGCCCCTGTACCGGCGGCGTTACTTACTCGCCGATGTGAGTATGAGAAACGATCTCACTCAACCAATCAGGTTGGTTGGCTAACCGGCTATTGGTTGAAATATGCGAGTAGTTAGCGAGTGAGTTAACGCCGCCGGTAGACCCGCAGTTCAGTATAGCATGAGTGTAGCCAACACACCCAAACAGAAGTGACATGCATGGCGGACCATTTGAATTAGCCTCCCCACCGCCGCCGCGGCGCGGCGTGCGTGCGTGGCTGTGCCCAATAGCGTCTTTACCATAAGGGCACACGGGGCACGGGCCCAGGGCCCCCGACATCAAGGGGCCCCCTTTTTTTTAAATTTTTTTTTTATTTATGGAAACTGACACGGTTGGCTACATCACCTACAACGTCTGTGATGTCAGCCCATAACACCGGGTGAACTAGGTGCCATGTCAGAGCTTTCCCCTTTGATCGTGCCGGCTACACTGAACTGGTCGGAAAACACAAACTATTAACATAGCCGTTTCAACCGACCGGTGGTACCAACCCGGGCGGGTTAAACCCTACCACCAAGTAAGATTAGGAGGGAAGGGACCTACAGTTTTACGAGGAATCCGAACCTCGGTCAGCCTCCAACGGTCAGCGGTCACCCATCCAAGTACTGACCGCACCCAGCGTTGCTTAACATTCAATAGCGACATTTGACTGTCTGCACCACTGAGCTATCGAGGCTGACAATGATGACCTTGATGTTGATGAAAATTTTTCCGCCGCTCACATTAGTTATCTATCATAGGACGCGCCAACTCAGTCTAACAAGAAAAAAATTACTCTTTGAAAACTACATTACCAGCGATCGCTTAGTTCTATAATAATTGAGTGAATTGAGTATAGTATCAGCTGGTATCAGCTGTTTCAAAGCTGTATTTAGAAAAAAAAATTATATATGGCAGCTCAGACGCCAGAAAATTCCGATACCCGATAGAAATAAATTCATTACAATTAAATGGTACAATATTAAGGCTTCAATTGATATTCAGTGGCTTCCCATAAGTTTAATGAAGACATTAAAAAAATTTGTAAAAAAAATATATTTAGTTGTGTTAACAATGAGAGTACATCGGAAAAATTGGCCCCTTAAGCTAGCAAAATGACTATTTTTATGTAAAAACGACATTTAATAATTTATTTATTTATTTATTTTAAACACTGACAGCTAACAGCTGGTGCGTGTATTCTGTTTATTAATTTATGAGTGCACTTGTATTGTTTTTAAGTATTTTTGTTTGTTTGTTTTTTGTTTTGTTTTTTTTTTGTCTAATTGGTTTTTTAAAGAATTAACCGAGGGGGCGCTGACGGTGTCCTCAGATAATTTGTTCCAGGCCCTTACGACCCGGTGCGTCAGAAAATGCTTCCTGGGGTTGGTTCTATGTGTGGGCCATTTTAGTTTTAATGAGTGACCGCGAAGACGTTCTTCAGTGCTCCTTTCGTACATTGACTGTAGACTTGGTACATCGTAGCATTCTTTTAGGGTTTTATAGGTTTCTATAATGTCTCCTCGTTTTCTCCTTTCCTCAATAGTTGTTAATCCCAGTGCCTGTAAGCGATCTTCATATGTTTTATTTTTAATTGATGATACCATCTTTGTTGCTCGTCGCTGTACTCTCTCTAGTAGCTCAATATCTTTTTTAAAATATGGACTCCAAATTTGGTAGCCATATTCAAGTAGTGGTCTTATATATGTCTTGTAGAGTTTCAGAAACAGTTCTGAAATTGTAAAAAAAAAATCTTTCTAAAGAGGGCCCCAAATTATTTTGTGCCCAAGGGCCCCATGGCCTAAGACGGCCCTGGCTGTGCCCAAGAGTGCAACGAGAGTGAGGCGCGTATCTTGTTCCTGTGATTCGTGTATTTATCGTATTTTTAACACCCGACGAAAAATAATTTCCGTTTACTTACTAAAATGAGTCTTATTTATACTATTTATACTTAAAGGAGTCGGGGAACCGCTAAGTAAATAAAATATTTAAAAAAACTTTGAGCAGGGTATTTACTTAACGGTTCCCCGACTCCTTGAAGTAAACGGAAATTATTTTTGACTTTTTAGGGGACGGGGTTTCTTTAAATTGGTAATTTTATATGTATGTATGTATATATGTGAGTGGTGTATTTATTACAATACTAGTTGCGTGTGCCCGCGGCTCTGCTCGCCGTAAAGTCGATGCAAACTCGAAAATGTAAATAGGTTGAGTAGTTTTCGAGTCAAGTCTTGTCGAGTCGAGTCAAGATTGTGAATTTGTTGCGTTTGAGCTAGAAACCCTCTGTCCGTGGAGCAGTGAAGCCAAAAGCTTCTTGAATCGGCTTGAGCCTCTGCTGGTGGACGCAACGCAACTATGGCGTCCCGCAATCAAGGACCTATTTAATTTATTCTAAGCCTTGCTTGCCACCCAACGGGGTAGGTACCTACATTAGAAAACATCCCTTGTCATAGTTATTTTCATGTATTGTTAAGTAGTCTCCTAGTTATTTTTTATGTATATATTCTTTATTGAACACCAATTTATATAAATTAGGCACAATAGGCGAGCTTAATGCCGTTAGGCATTCTATTCTAACTAAGCTTTGGGATGTGGGAGAAGTATATGCAGGCGAACAAGAATAGTGTGTGGCAATGTATTAAGCAGTAAAGCAATATGATCACTACGAACTAATACTACATAAATACTTTAATACGCTTATATACATAGGCTGTTCCGAAAATTGTTAGTGAAATGAAAAATAGTTAGAATATGAAAAAAAAATTTTACAGCTTTTCAAAATATTTCCCTCCAATCCCTATGCACTTATGCATTCGGGTGAACCAGGTTTCAAAACATTTAAAAAACGAATCTTGCGGGAGGTCGAAAAATAACCGCCGAAATTCTTCGACGGCCTCCTCTGCAGTGTTGAATTTTCGCCCGCGAAGCATTTTTTTTATCGTGGGAAATAAAAAAAAATCGCATGGAGCTAAATCTGGGCTGTACGGAGGATGGGATAACCTTTGTACCCCCGAAGTTGTCAAATAGTCCATGTTTCTACCGGTGTGTGAGCGGGCGCGTTATCTTGGTGAAAAAGAATGCCACGGACGCCGCTCCTTGGGCGCTCGCTATTCAACTCCCCGAAATCTTGAGGCAGACAAACTTCGCAATACCAATCTTCAGTTCAGCCTGAATCTCCCGATGTGTAATGTGTCTATTCTCCCGCAATAGCCACTCTACCCTGATGACGTTTTCATGAGTGACTGCAGTTGATGGACGGCCGGGTCTGGGGTCATCGTTTAGGTTCTCTCGACCACTTTTAAATTCACGAAACCAATAAGTAACTGTTGGTAACGCAGGAGCAGACTGCCCAAAAGCAGCTTGCAAATTTTCGTGAGATTCCTTGAAGGTTAAGCCTAGTTTACAAGCATAGAAAATCATAACACGAAAAGCTTCTCGCGAGACGTCCATTGTTGCAAATAAAATATGAGTGACGGATAACCGTTAAAAATATTTAAAAAAAGAACTACACATAGGTAGCCAATAATTTTCATCAAAGAGATTTGTATTTAAATTAGCCGTCAAATAAAAATAGTATTTATTCTGTGGCTAACAATTTTCGGAACAGCCCACGTATATATAATAGACTTACATATTATATACATTAATCAGTGGTACTGTTGTTCAACACCATCAACTGAATGACAATAGAGAGAAGAGGGGAGTTAAGATAATGCAATGTATATGTATACTTCAGTAAGGATAGGAAAAGATTTTTCAAATTTGTCTTCATAGACGTAGTTGAGTGTTTGTACTGTGAAAGAGTTCGTGTAGTACGAACTTGAGTTTTATTTACGTAGTTATTTGCATAGTTGCAATAGTTATTATTAAATATTTTTCCTTCCTTCCTTACCTATAATAAAATCCAACGTCTGCTTTCTGTCTGAGTGTCTGAATGTATGTCTGTCTGTCCGCTTATAACTCGAGAACCACTGAACCGATTTTAATAAAACAAAATTCTACGGATAGCTTCATTCTTCCCATCAACTATAGGCTACTTACTATCACGCTAAATGGCTTATACTTATGAGGTTAGCAGTGAAGTGAAATATGAGAGCGGGCGTAGCCGCGGGCACAGCTTGTATATAATAATAAAATCCAACGTCTGCTTTCTGTATGTATGTCTGTCTGTCCGCTTATAACTCGAGAACAACTGAACCGATTTTAATAAAAAAAAATCTACGGATAGCTTGATTCTTCCCATCAACTATAGGCTACTTACTATCACGCTAAATGGCTTATGAGATTAACAGAGAAGTCAAATATGAGAGCGGGCGGAGCCGCGGGCACAGCTAGTATTTTATAAAATAAATCTATAAGCATCACTGAATTCACTTTTCCTGTGTTTGCAGTGACGGAAGGAATAGTGATCCGAAGGCCGCCGGGAGAGACCCAACCTCTTGGACCCCACCACCAGTAGTACGTGGCATGCACTAACACCTTTATAGACGCCTGGACCACATATGGATACTGCATTCGACATTCAACATTCTCTACACAAACATCTACCTAGAGGCTAGCACCTAGGGAATAAAGATATAACTCTTATCTTGAGGAGTTCAGAAAGTTCAAATAATAAATATGTATACCTACTTACTTGCTGATTCTTGGAATACCTACGTCAGCTTAAGTGATTCTGTAAGTATCTCAAACTGAACATATTTGCGAAAAAATTGTGTCGAAATTGAAAAAAAATATATCAGCATTTCTATACTTTTTGAGCTTATAAAATTTTAAAAGAAGTTTAAACACAGTAAACCTAAACACCCTAAATGGCATCTGGAGGACAAGCCTAAAAGGTTTTTATGTACAGAATCACTCCCTCTCTCTGTTTTTGGAAAATATCATCATCATCATCACCATGTATCGGTCCACTGCTGGACATAAGCCTCTGCCAAGGCACGCCACCACACGCGCTCTTACGCTCTTCTCATCCATCCACTCCCGGCTAACTTTTTTATTAGGTCGTCTGTCCACCTAGCTGGGGGGCGTCCCACGCTACGTTTGCTTGTACGTGGCATGCATTTGAGCACCCGTCTATCCCAGCGGTTGTCGGTCTGCGACAGATGTGCCCAGCCCATTGCCACTTCAGCTTGCTAATTTTGTTAGCACGCTGAAGTGTCGACTACCATTATTCGGATTTTATCCATTAAAGAAATGTCGAGCATTGTTCTTGCTGAGCGTTTTTAAATGTGTGTACCAGGACCACCGTCAGGGCTGTGGGTGGCTGTGGTCAGGGTCCGAGTCTCTGCGTCATTACTGGCAGATCTCTTTAATAAATAGGTAACTGTGGGATGTAGGATGAGAAGATGTGACGGAGTTTCCCGTATGCCGCCCAGCCTAACTGAATCCTTCTGTCGGCCGGTCTCCTTGTCGAAGTTGTGCTTGCCTATATGAATGGATTCACATAATTCTGCACAACTTGAAGGCATAGCATAGTGGTGTGATATCGTGTGTGTGCCTACACTACATCTGAAACATTTAAGGATGGCTATACAATATTATGATATGTTGTCCCAGTGCGAGCAAAGCACCGGCTACACCGAGTATTTTATTTATATAATTATAATGCATTTTTTATTGTTAAGAAAACGAGTCACCTTTTCGCTCTCTCTGAACATTTTAGTAATATTTAAGTGAAAAATAAAATGTACAAGTACACTTTTTTATATGTTAGTACTAAGCATGTATCCGCTATTAAAATATAAAAATCTCAAATCCTATTCATATACAGGATGTTAAAACGGCGAGTACATTATTTCGCCAGCGCAATCCTCATGTATTTCCTAGACAAAAAAGCAAATAAAGTTTTTCTCTAAAGTGTCTAGTTTTCGAG
Source organism: Nematopogon swammerdamellus (assembly GCA_946902875.1). Classification (NCBI taxonomy): domain Eukaryota; kingdom Metazoa; phylum Arthropoda; class Insecta; order Lepidoptera; family Adelidae; genus Nematopogon; species Nematopogon swammerdamellus. The sequence goes on from OX336359.1 coordinate 14,710,195, forward strand.
ATCATTCGAGATATGAAATTGTTGAAATGTATGTTTTCGTCTAGTGTAATTTAACGCGTTGTTGCCGCTCCGCACCCTCCGCCTGCTGACCTCCAGTCCTCCACTCACAAAGGTAACCCCCGCCCCTCCCCGCCAACACCTCCGTCCGAGGCGCTCACGTCTCACCCGCTCTTCCCCCCTCCGCGCCGCCCTGTTGTCATTAGATCATTTTTACACTAAAATAATCAATTAGTTTGTATGAAAACTGCAACTTTTTATTTAAAGAGAATTCATAAAAAAATTATTTGACTTTTTTTTTTACTCTTGATCCCAATAATCATTTCCAAAATTTAATGTACTCGCCGTTTTTACACTATATTCTATCATAAGGTTTAATATGGAATAGTGCAAGTTCACTGAACGCAGGAGATTGCTACATACATATTAGAGAAGATGCAACAGTTCGAAATTTAGAGATAATACGTCATCGACCCGATGGCGAGATGCTAACGCACTGGCGGCTCAAGCCGGAGTTCCAGGTTCTAATCCTGGTCGAGACGTATTTTTTCTCTTCATTTTTGGAGCCCATCTAATGAAGTACCTAATGTATAAGTACACCTCTAAGTAGATTTACTAGCACCTTGTCTATTGTGTACATCATTATGTCTTCTAAATGTATTCAATACGTTTCAAATTTTTCCTTATGTAAACTTGCATACTTCCAAATAAAGTGGTTTTACCTAAGAACATTACATTACAACTAATTGACTAGGTACCTATTTAGTTGGAAACTACACTATATTTCTAAGTAGAGAAAAAGTTATTGATATCATACAAATGATTGTTGACAACACAAATGTGAAAAATTCATTCAGGCGCTGAAAAGAAAATTAAAATTGTCAATATGATCAATAATAAATATGACATCTTAGTTGAGGCTAGGTAGGTACTTGTGTTATATCTGTGTTTTTTATTTATATACTCTTTTGAATAAAATATTTCATACAAATTGTTCATTATTTCTAGTAAGTAGTTTTATAATAAAATCTATTGTTAGCTGAGAAACTTGTGTTTTTTATTACCCTTTTGCTCTACAATTCTATGGTAGAAAACCTTTCCGTACATAACCCTAAACACGGCTACAGGCCAGTATACATGTATTCAAATTAATAAAAACTTTGCTTATCAACTCGATTTAAATTTTTGTTTAGTTTTTTTCTGAATGTAGGTAATATTCATTTATTTTTCAACGATTAGGGCTACTGTGTGGTGTGGGGCCGGTACTTAAAAAGAATATCCTCACTGCATCTCTCCCCATGCATGTCGTAAAAGGCGACTAAGGGATAAGGACAAGATGCCGTGCTAAAGGGCGACAGGATCGCCACCTCTCACCTTGGCACGGTACTTCCACCGAGTCATGCAGCAGGTGGGTCTTCGTGCCTTACTTGCTGCTTGATCGATTGAATCTTGTTCGTATACTTTGCGAAACGTGGTGGTCGGTGTTGTGCTGTAATTGACCAGAGTACTTGCAGCACAACACCGATTACTCTGCTTACCCCGATTATCGGGATTCAGCGTGTGTGATATGTATGTGTATGTAAGGCCTAGCAAGTACTGCCAATATATTCGCGCGGAAATTTAACCGAGAGAAAGGTACGTTGTTCATATAATGTTCATAAGAAAATTGCGGAAAAAACCGCACGATCATTATCCGCTGTGCATGCTGCTATGGAAATAAATCTATAGCATAACTGTTTTTAGATAAAAACCGGTTTCAACAGAGAGGTATTCAGAGACTTCCCTTGCAATCTGCATTCGGAATTCTCGGAAATCTTTTGGGGGTGCTATACCTATTCGTCCATTTGTCCCGCACATGTTTAAATACAAATTTAAGGGTTTGATAATTTTCTCATGAATTCTATCATCAATGGAGGAACATACATACATACATACAGAATAGACTTCTCAATTTAGTTTTAGTATCATACATAGAGTCCTACAAACGCAGTATCTCATAAAACAAAGTATCTTACTCCATGACCATCCCTTACAGATTTAATATTATTATTGATTGATACTGAGGAGTAGGTATACTTATAGCTGTTGTTATGTCCTAATACTTGACCAAACCTGGTGGCCTGTGTCGCGCGATAATATACCTAAAATCATGCAGCACAACACCGCTTGCTCTGCTTCCTCGATTGGCGATGGCGTGTATGTATGATGTTGGTTTTCAAATGATAAGTAGGTAGATAAAAGTAAGCCATGCATACCTATCATCATGTGATATATTCTTTGTACGACCGATGCTGCACTTTTCCCTAACTTCAGACGGGTTAAGCTCTCTGTAAAGGAGATATACTGGCTACATACACACCACGGGGCGGGATAGCTTTGTACGACCGATGCCGCGCTTTCCCCTCACTTCAGACGGGTCAAGCTCTCTGTAAAGGAGATATACTGGGTACATACACACCGCGGGACAGGATAGCTTTGTACGACCGATGCCGCGCTTTCCCATCACTTCAGACGGGCTAAGCTTTCTGTAATGGACATATACTGGCTACATACACACCACGGGGCAGGATAGCTTTGTACGACCGATGCCGCGCTTTCCCCTCACTTCAGACGGGTCAAGCTCTCTGTAAAGGAGATATACTGGCTTCATACACACCGCGGGACAGGATAGCTTTGTACGACCGATGCCGCGCTTTCCCATCACTTCAGACGGGCTAAGCTCTCTGTAATGGACATATACTGGCTACATACACACCACGGGGCGGGATAGCTTTGTACGACCGATGCCGCGCTTTCCCCTCACTTCAGACGGGTTAAGCTCTCTGTAAAGGACATATACTGGCTACATACACACCACGGGGCGGGATAGCTTTGTACGACCGATGCCGCGCTTTCCCCTCACTTCAGACGGGTTAAGCTCTTTGTAAAGGAGATATACTGGCTACATACACACCACGGGGCGGGATAGCTTTGTACGACCGATGCCGCGCTTTCCCCTCACTTCAGACGGGTTAAGCTCTCTGTAAAGGACATATACTGGCTACATACACACCACGGGGCGGGATAGCTTTGTACGACCGATGCCGCGCTTTCCCCTCACTTCAGACGGGTCAAGCTCTCTGTAAAGGAGATATACTGGCTACATACACACCGCGAGACGGGATAGCTTTGTACATTTAGAATGTTTCTTTATTAGTTTTTTCCTGGCGAGTAGAACAGGAAACAGAAACAGCGCTACAGCACAGACCACAGTCACTAATGTAATGAGCTGTCGTTCGCGCAGAGAGATGCCTAAATATTGGGCTGCGCGGGCAGTAAGCAGGGACGCACTGAGCGGTGCGTTGCGTATAAGTAAGTATATCACGATTTTAAATAACTCAATAAGTCACACATACTTAGTACTTACTGGACAACAGATCAATTAATCAAATATGCCGTATTGTTTCATATAACAGATATACTAAAGGTGGACTTATTTGCCTAAAATGTACCTATATGTATGTATTCTTTATTGAACACCAATCCGTGCAAATTACGTACAATAAGCAAGCTTAATGCCGTGGGGCATTTTATTCTAGCTAAGAGTAAGCTAAAGTGTGTCATAATTTCAAACTCTTGCCTATATTCTATGGAAGGTATTTATAATTAATCTGTCTGTCCGTTCAAAAGATATAACAGGTAGGTATAAAGGTACAACATGACCCTTTGAAGGTAGGACAGACGTACATAATGCGTAGACTTAGTAATAGGGTCCCGCACAAAGAAGAGAAGGGTGGTACATGTTTTGGCTGGCCCCAGTGCCCACTCCACTCCATATTATATTAACACATATTTTGTGAAAATTTCAACCGACTGCCTATAACGGTTCATAATAAACAGTTTAAAGGTAAGGAACACTAAAATGTATTTATATTTTTAAAAAGTACGTAGGTACCACTTATTTAGCGAATCACTCAAAATTCGATCAAATTTCATTTCATTTCATTTCATTTATTCATTTCCATCTTAGGTACCATCGGTACACTTGAGTTCGTCACAATTTAGTTAAACAAATTTACAATTGTAACTTTCTGGGTCTAGCCATGGCAAGGGACTAATAATTTTAGCCTAAGCAATAACATAGGTACATAACTAAAAATTATAAGAATATAGAGAAAAAAGAAACAGTTTTGAGCATGAAAAAGGCAATTAAAACTAGAGCAAAATTAAAATACTTCGCATCAATAGAATTGTCAAAGGTTAAAAATTCAATTATGTCAATATAAAAAAAATTTAAATAAATTAAAATAGTTAAAATAGGTAAAATAGGTAGCATCATAAACAGGAGAATTTACTTTACGCCGACTTTATTAGCACTTTTTTCGAGTATATTATGATCGTTTATGAGCTTTATCCCAAAAATAAACTCATATTGATTTTTAAGCATTCATATTTTATTTTATTTTACTTTGTTAAGTTATGAAAGCTTACCTTTGGCCAGAACAGAACTAAACTTCAGACTAAACTCAACTCAAACTAAGGAGGGGAGCATTCTGAGTCCGTCTCTGTCCTCTGTGTCCAAAACAAGGATCATTTAAAAAGTTTGCCTGTGGCCGGCTTCCGGTCATTGTAGGTACCTACACTACAGTACAGGCGATACTGATACGGAAGGTTCATTTAGTTTATCGCTCCAATAGGTTGAGGTCCAATAGGTAGGTGAGTATATTTTATAATAACTAAATTAACTATATTTTATTTTTTCTATTGTAACTCGCTAGGTAACTTTGCGCATTACAGATTGTACTTTATTTGGTAAGTCATATTATTTATTTTTTACTCATACAATTTTTATACAAAAATATAATAGATAGGTAATAATTACATGGAAATTAGAACCAAAATTTAAATAAAAAAATATAACAACTAGCAAATAATTTTATTTCTAAAAAAATTCACACTTAATTAACGATATTTTGTTTATATTTCTTCTTAGATAAATGCAAAGCTTAAAATGAAGAGAAACAATACGCCCCGACCAGGATTCGAACCTGGAACTCCTGCTTAGTCATATCTACTAGAGAAGATGCAAGGCAACGTGGTTCGAAGATTTAGAAATAAGGTGGAAAGCACCAGGGCGATTTTTTTCTTTCAGCTTTACATTTATCTAATGAAGAAATATAAAAGCGAGTAATATGATATTTGTTTATGTAACCGTAATATGATATTTGTTGTACCGTGTGGGGCCGGTACTTTAAAAGAATAGCCCCACTGCATCTCTCCCCGTGTATGTCGTAAAAGGCGACTAAGGGATATGACTCCCTTCTTATATTATTAGGTGGTAGGGTTTAACCCGCCCGGGTTGGTACCACCGCACTGAATGAAAGGTCGGTCGAAACGGCTATGTAAATAGTTTGTGTTTTCCGTCCAGTTCAGTGTAGCCGGTACGACCGAAGGGAAACACTGACGTGGCACCAAGTTCGCCCGGTGCTATGGGCTGACATCACGGATGTTGTAGGTGATGTAGCCAACCGTGTCAGTTTCCATAAAAAAAAATAAATAATTAAATTTAAATAAAAGCTATCAATGTAATAAGTAAATTTTAATGTAACCTAACCTCACTACCTACTGAAAGTTATGGTCCAGTAGTTTAGCTACAAGTGTTCGTACAATGTGTGTTCTGTGTACAATGTGGTGTTCAACATTACAGGTGAAGCATGTCGGAGATTCTGATTGTCGTGGATGAGCAACAGTGTGAGCCCCCCGCAGCACTAGCGCGACGGGTTAGTGAGAGAGTTGAATTTTTCTCTCTATTTACTACTATACTACCTACCCCTCTTATGTGAGAAAACAGTCAATTCACATTGTTCAGAGGTAGTGGCGGCGCTAGCCGTCGGCGATCGCCGACGACGGCTATCGCCTGAGGGGGCCTCGCAAAAATTCGTTTAGGTACCCTTTGGGATCGCGCGATCCCAAAAATTCTCATCAAAGTATGGTCGCTCACTTCGGGTATTGCTTGTTGGGTTATTTATTTTAATTTGTAATTGTTCGTGCAATTTTTGTCAACATTTGATCTATACATATAATAAAATCGTAGAGGTAAGAAAGTCTGTACATTGAATGTATTCGGAAAAAAACTAACCAGGGTGGCTTAAAATGAGATACTGAACATGTTAGAACAGTTTTTAAAATTTTTGTTTGTTTGTTTGTTTGTTTGTTTGTTTGTTTGTTTGTTTGTTTGTTTGTCTGTACGCGCATCACGCAAAAACCACTGAACGGAATTAGACGAAACTTTGTATAGTGGCAGTTTATATGCCGGGTTAACATAATACGTAAAAAAAATTAACAAAAATAAAAAAAAATTAACAATTATAAACATTATTGCGCGTTTAAAATCACGTAGTCCAAAGTAAAGGTAAAAACAATTTTAAATGTCATGTTGACAACGGAGAACTGTCATCTCGACGTGAGCTGGCCGGTGACAAATTATTTGATAAATAAAAATAATAATTGAAAGTCGAAGTTATGTCGCTGTCATTGGTGCAATCAAATTTATATATCTGTTGCCCGCGCCTTCGCTCGCGTGAAATTCGTATTTAAAAAAAAATAAAGTAAGTAACTAAAGACGGGCCCGAAGGCGGATCTGCGCTCACGTAAACGATATTCTTTCTCGATGAAAGTAACTAAGGGCGAGGCGAAAGGCGGAGCTGATTTCAGGAAGAAGAAAAACATTCTTGAAGAAAATAAGTAACTAAGGGCGAGGCCGAAGGCCAAGCTCTATTCTGGAAGACCATAAACCTTCTCGAAGAAAGTAAGTAACTATGGGCGAGGCCGCAGGCCGAGCTGCGTTCAGGAAGAAGCTAAACCATCTTGAAGAAAGTAAGTAACTAAGGCGAGGCCGAAGGCCGAGCTACGTTCGGATAATTGAAAAACCATCTCGAAGAAAGCAAGTAACTAAGGGCGAGGCCGAAGGCCGAGCTGCGTTCAGGAAGAAGCTAAACCATCTTGAAGAAAGTAAGCAACTAAGGCGAGGCCGAAGGCCGAGCTACGTTCTGACAAATGATAAACCATCTCGAAGAAAGCAAGTAACTAAGGGCGAAGCCGAAGGCCGAGCTGCGTTCAGGAAGAAGCTAAACCATCTCGAATAAAGTTAATTAATATTAAGATTGAGTTAATTTAATTTAAATTTTATTATAAAGTCCACGCTTCTAACGGCAAATATACCGTGCATCCTAGAACCTCGCGGTTATTCCCGGCTGGATGGCAAGAGGCCCGATGCTAGAGACCTTAGTGCCATAGACTAAGGGTAGTTCTTTGATGTGGGACGCCACTTTTGTTCTCACATTGGCTCCAAGTCACGTTAGGACATCTTCAAGAGCGGCTGGCGCGGCCGAGGCTGGGGCGGAGAGCCTCCAACGCAGCAAATATAGAAATATAATTCAAGATTTCGAATTTGTTGCGTTTGCGGTTGAAACCCTCGGTCCGTGGAGCAGTGAAGCCAAAAGAGGCTTGAGCTGGTTGACGCAACTGGTGTCCCGTCATCAAGGGCTTATGTACTTCATTCAAAGGGTAAGCCTTGCCATCCAGCGGGGTAATGCCGCAAGTGCTCTAAGAATATTTGAAAATGCCCGTTTTGATAGTTATTTTAATGTTTGTTAGGTAGGTTTAATTCTTTAGTTATTAATATTGCTTTTTTATTTATATGAAATAAATAGATTGAGTAAACGATATTATATTCTATCGAAGAAAGGAAGTCTTTAAGGGCGAGGCCCGAAGGCGGAAGAGGGTGTTTGGTTTACCTGAACGCAGCTCGGCCTTCGGCCTCGCACTTAGTTCCTTCCTTTCTTCCAGAAGGTTTGTCGTCTTCCTGAACGCAGCTCGGCCTTCGGCCTCGCCCTTAGTTACTTACATTCTTCTTTGGAATACGAATTTCACGCGAGCGGAGCCGCGGGCTCAGCTAGTTAGCAATAAAACTAATATAACCTACCTACTCATACATCAGTCTCATTCTATTTATCGTTTTCTTTCTGACTGGGAAATGAAAGAGGCCTCGCAAAGCTGATGTCGCTTACGTCTACATTTGGTCTAGCACCGCCACTGTTCAGAGACTCCGCTCCGCTCAGAGGTGTGTGTGCGAGCAGCTTGTTACCACAAGGTCGTGGGTTCGTTCAGCGTTGCCGTGCACCGCTTTCTTTTATCGAGCTGGATATCTTTGGTCGGATAAGGGAATTTCTGACATGAACACAAGTTGCTGTAATATCTATTTCCTCCCTAGGGCTGGGGCTGGGGCTTTTCAAAATAGTCGGGCCAGCATGGCATTCGCAATCCCCGTGCATCACAGAATGTCTGAATGTGTGAATGATGTGAATGGACATTAGACATCGTTTGCCACCTACTCGTAGGTGAAACGATGCCACATGTCGCGCTATCCATAAAAAATATATATATACCAGGTTTCTAACCACAGAAAATTATATATACCTATCTTCCCTTGCCTTACATGCATAGGTTGTATGGTTAAACCCGTCCGGGTTTTGGTTCCTTCCACACCGCAGAATGATGGCCAGCCGAAATGGATAATTCGACTCGTTTCGTAACCAACTCGTAATATTTTTGACACCCCACCTAACTTTGCTTCGGAGGGGACAATAGGAGAATCGAATTCTTTCAGTGTGGAAATATACGCGCTAAAATAAATTCTCACATTGCACGTTTCTATATATCTTGCACTTCACGAACACTGTCTCATTGATCGTCAACATTCTAGGGTACCTACCGCGCCCGTGGTCGTAGAGTGGTGAAATTTGGCACAAGTGTTAAAGTGTTAAAATGTAAGGATTGGGAATGAGGGACTGGAGCAAGTGAACGACTTCGTATATCTGGGGAATATGTTCACGCGGGATGGAAAATGTGAAGGAGATGTAGAAAAGAGAGTGAAAGCCGGCAACCAAGTGAATGGAGCGTTGCACGCTATTATGAGCAGCCAAAGCATGTCAACTAGGGCACGTTTGGCTGTCCATGGTGGAGTGCTGGCCCATACACTTATGTACGGGAGTGAAAGTTGGGCATGGCAGAAGAAGCATGAAAGCAGGATTAATGCTGTGGAAATGCGCGCGTTGAGGAGTACAATGAAAGATAGATTGAGAAATAGTGTAGGGCGAGAGCGCTGTGGGCTGAAAGAAGATATAGTGACAAGGATTGAGAAAGGGATGCTTCGGTGGTTCGGTCATGTTGGAAGAATGGATGATAGGAGACTAACGAAAGAAATTTATGAAGCAAATGTGAGTGGAAGAGTCGGGAAGGGTCGCCCTAGACGCACTTACCTGGACCAGATCGGGCATGTGCTCAAAAAGGGGCAAGTGCGTAGTACCCGTAACCGACGAGCATGCATGAAGAACATTATGGGAGTGGAAGAGGCGGCAGATGTAGGTCAGGATCGTGGCACGTGGAGATCCGTTGTCTCTGCCTACCCCACAGGGAAACAGGCGTGACGCTATGTAAATGTATGTAAATGTTAAAGTGTATGAAGTAAACATATGTAGTGTTGTTGCAGACGAGTCTACAGGAGTGGTGCCTGGCGGCGGGGTGCGTATGCGTCGCGCTCCTCATCCTCCTGCTCGCCTTCCTCTACTGCTGCCACCGTTGTTCCCTCCGCCGACCCAGTCAGTTTGCACTTTCCTCTAGTTCAGTATAGCCAGCAATCCAAAGGGTATGGCACCTACCTTCTCGGAGGTGATATTGGCTGGTCGGAGCATGTGCTTTGACCCCTCCGATTCAGCCACTCATACCAGATTAGGTACATAAAAAAAAATCTCTAATCGACAAGCATACAATCACCAGTTCAAGTATGGCTTCTCTCTGCATGTTGCTTAGAATGCTTTAACTGAATCACGTGTGCTAGTTCAGCACACCAGCTACCGCGCCGTGTGAAGTTTCAAGTCCACAAAGCATCCTGAATGACGTGTTTATGAAGAATAAACAGACAGTAGAAAGACAGCCACCAATTCAATATTATAACAGTGGAGATAACATCACGCAATGTTAAGTCGTCACTTTATGGTTATCGTAGGTCGCATAATAACATTTCAGAAGTCAACCGAACATCTGCCGAACTGACCAGTGTCAGAGTGGAAGGCTCTACAGCCAGCAGATACAGCAACCGAGCACCGACCCTGAGACCCTCGGCTGCGGAGTCCAGAGTGCATGGAGAATTACATCGAACCGGTGGTGATATCACACGCGATGATGTCACATACTATATCGTTATCTGTCCAAGATCTGACTTGGGCCCACTGCAGTGGTATTTGCAGAACCCAGGTAGGTTATATTTTTTTCTGTGCAATCCGGTAACCTACCTAGGGCTGAGTCAGAGTGGCCGGATCATATTTTCTGACTAGGCAAAATCATCTTCGACAAGATGGCGTACCGGGAGACTTCCTTTTGGATTTGTCTGTACTACAGATAACTATTAGCTAACTACAGACTCTGTAGCCCATTAGATAACTACAGACTCTGTAGTTATCTAATGGGCTGGAGGAGAACACATCCCATATGTACCCCCTATAAATACTTTTAGTCTACCACGGATATTAATATTTTGGTTGGAATTTAGCTTACCATGCTTTGAATTCGCGGTCATTGTGGCCGACGTTTCGGACTGGCACGTGCAGTCCATCCTCAGGGCGAGTGCCTGGCTGCGGTTGGGCCCGCGGTTAACAGAACACTCTGTGTGTTAAGTTAAGTGTTCTGTTAACCGCGGGCCCGAGCGCAGCCAGGCACTCACCCTGAGGATGGACTGCACGTGCCAGTGCGAAACCAAACCATGGTAAGCCAAATACCAACCAAAAATGTACCCCCTATGTCCTTTACCGTACCAGATGGTAGGGTTAAACCACTACGACTATCTAAAGAATTCAAAGACCGGCTCTGTAGGTATTTTATTCACAGAATCGGGAAAGTGTGGAACGCACTCCCTGCTCGTCTATTTCCTCCCATGTACAGCCTGGGGTTTTTCAAAAGGGGCGTGAAAAGACTCCTGTCAGGCCGGCATGGCATTCGCAATCCCCGTGCATCACAAAATGTCCATGGGCATCGTATGTCACCTACTCGTAAGTGAAATGATGCCACATGTCGCGCTTTCAAAAAAAAAAGTATGGAAATTTAAAATCGCAGAATTAAGCTTGACTTGAAGCATTGACCAGACAACGCTTTATATTTCCAGATCTAAACGTGCAGCGCATTATATATGTATCTGAACGAGAAGACGGCAGTGTCTCTCGCCCAGCTACACCGCCACCTCCTTACTCCGGCGTCATTACAGCGTCCGCGGGAGATGAATGAACCACTGATAATCAATCAAACCAAACCACAAACCAAGAAGAAGACATTGGCAGAGCTGTTCCGGGAAATACAGAAGAAAGTACTTGTGACCAAATAAATGGCGAAGGCAATGGTTATCTCAACGTTGGAACTGCAGAGCGATGTGGCTTTAAGCATAGAAGTGCTCGCTGAAGTAATCACATACAAAGACGGTGCTGGAAACAGTTGCAATGATGCTGGAACGGAAAGAGATTACTGATATCAAGGTACTTACAAAAGAGCGATATTTGTAAAGGAAATTAATAGTTGAATTTTGATACTAGTGATTTGATACAATCAATACGCCGAATGTGCGACACCTACAATAAGAAACTGGTTTCGACTGATCTATTCTTAAGTTCAGCCCATTCCTAAAAGAACATAGTCCGTAACCTGCTGGATGGATAGGTAGGAAAGTCATCCATTACATAATACATACATATATTGTATACAATCTCGTCTATTCTATCATCATCAGTCATCACATCACCTCTCACAACTATTGACTATGTATTTTTTTGCTTTTCTTTTTGTTTATCTGTTTCGCATCTGTGTCTTTAATTAATTGATTGTTTGTTTATGTATAAACTTGTATTTGTGTTTGCCTTTACTATGTTCAATGTGTTCCACAGGGAAGCGTAGTCGGGACATGTTGTATGTATACTTTCAGTTTCTCTTTTGTTATCTATGTGTTACTACATATATAATGTTTTTCTCCTTAATAAATTAAATAAAATAAATCAGTCAATTGTATTTTATTATTATGTGCGTCATACTTTGTACATTATATACAATACAAATCAAACAACGACACAAACATAACATTATATGTTTGTTGACTATACTTCCTTGTAATAATAAAATATGGAAAACAATAAAAATATTTGATAAAACTAAATTATAGCTAACACCCTCATCATAATGACATAATATATACATACACTATACCTACTTATGTTTTTTTTTTATGGAACCTGACACGGTTGGCTACATCACCTACAACATCCGTGATGTCAGCCCATAACACAGGGTGAACTAGGTGCCATGTCAGTGCTTCCCTTCATTTCATGTCGGCTACACTAAACTGGACGGAAAACACGAACTATTTACATAGCCGTTTCGACCGACGTTTCATTCAGTGCGGTGGTACCAACCCGGCCGGGATAAACCCTACCACCTAGTAAGGTAAGAAGGTAAGGTATGTACATTAAAACTACAAATTGCAACATAATGTGGAGTATTCTTGAATAATTAATTACGAAACAGATATCAACCGACGCCGCTCCGTGCTGTTAACTTAACATTCTCTACAAAGGACACTAGGTAGTCAGGGCAAGGATTCACTGGTGCTTGAAGATTCAGTCGATGGTGACAATATTGTTCCATGCGTAGCCTGGGTGGTGAGGTTAGTTGGCGACTTGTATGAACCACCAGATGTGGTGCGAGGCCGGTATAAGCTCCCGGTATTGGAAGACGTCGGAAATAAACTACCAGTCGTTTTCGATGACGGGAACATACTACCAGTTGGTCGTTCGCTTGCACATTTGAAAGTCAATGCTTGTGAATGTTTCCTAGGTGAATCTCCACTCGATCTGGCCGGCGACTCGTATGTTCGCTTCATAGCAGAAGTTGAACTCGGTGATTTCTCAGGCGGCTTAGATGAGAAGTCCCTCTGATTATCTTCAGTCATTATTGAATTTTGAGATTCAATTTCATTTGCTTTTCCGTCTGCCTCTTGTTTGTTAGAATACGTCGGGTATTCGTGCGTAAGATTTGATGATGCTGTAGGTGGAATTTGCCGACATGGTATTTCAGACGTTTGGATCGAATGTTGAAGCGGCTGTAACTCATGTGCCCGGCAATGCTGAGGTGTTGCGTCTGACTGGTCAGACGCCTGAGCTGAATCGTGTGGCCGTGCCGGTGGTTCAGGCGAATATGACTGATGATAACTTGCTTCAGCGTGTTGGGTTGTCCCGAACTGGTCAGCTTTGTCGGGATGTCTGTCTAAACTGTCTTGTCGGTTTTCTTCCACATACTGATGTGAATGTTGATCAGATGGGTTGTGACTAGGAGGAAATAGGTTAGCTACGAAGTAGGACGACGCATCGGGATAACCGCTTGATTCAACGGAGTTCAAAGAAGAATATGAATAAGTTACAGATGGATACGGGTGTTGTTGCGGTGGTGGGTAAGGAGTGGCGCCGGCAGGGTAGACGGTTGGGTTTCTGTATACAACATTGGGGTAAGGGTGCGACCCCGGAGGGTAATACGATGCGCCGACGACGGGGTGGTCGTTCGAGTGGCACTCGCCTGGCGAGTACTGGCTTGTCTGAGAGTCGACCGTTTGATTCAGTATGGGATCTGAGAATTCTCCTGGAACAAGAATAAAAACCGCCATGTCGCCGGTCTTTGCATTTCGCGGAGTAATGTTGCCTGAAATTAACACGATAGCAGAGATTGAAAAAAAAAGTACATTTCGATGAGACGTCTATCATACGTTGCGAATGTTGTGACGTCTCGCAGTGGTGTCAGGTGTGTAAAGAGAGACTATGGTATGCCTCGTCGTCGTCGCCGCACGCAACGTGTTGACGACGTCTGACCGTAGTGTGTTTGGTGGTTTGCAATCAGAGGCGGACTAGCAGCCTTAGCCGCCCTAGGCCTTTTAGTACCAGCCGCCCCAAATCAATGCAGCCGCCCCTTTCAAGTGTACAGCATAGATACAAATGTAAAGTTGTACGAAAATCAGTATTGCGTTCGGTTCAACCTGCCAGAAATACATTATTTCTCGGTTTAGTGGTTTTATTTTTACATATATATAAGTACCTATAGAAAGTATTTTTTCTAAGTTTTACGGCAATATTGATCTTTTCGTCATAGCTAAATTTATTTTGTCCGCGTAAGTGGCCGCATCGCCGCCGCCGCGCTCACCACTCCCGCACGTCGCACGCACTTGCTCCGGCCGGCACCTTGTATATTCTGTACCTACGCTCACTGCTTCCAGCAACACGCGCAGACTGGCCGCCACTAATATCTGGCCACCCTAGACCCGGGCCTAGTCGGCCTTAAGGAAAGTCCGCCTCTGTTTGCAATGTCTTGCAGCTGCCATCGAACCACAGAACAGTGAGCTGTTCGCGAGATATGGACCACACTAAACTATCAATGCTATTGTATTGTAAAGATGCAAGACAAACCAAGCGGCGGGTGGCCGAGTGGTTTGGGCATCGGCTTCTCATGCGAGAGGTCCGAGGTTCGAATCCGTGCGGTGTGTACCAATGAGTTTTTTCTGACGAAAAAAATTACCTGCATACCTACACCTGCTGCTTCACCGTTCGGAACCGGTGTAAAACTGTAGGTCCCCTCCCTTGCCCCTTACTAGGTGGTAGGCTCAAATTGTAGCCGACTGGGTTGATACCACCGTACTGGATGTAAGATGGCCGCATAGCAGCCTCGGTTGTGTTCTCCTCTAGTCCAGTATAGCCAGCAATCCAAGGAAGTCTCCGGTATGGCACCTACCTTCTCGTAGGTGATATTGGCTAGTCAGAGCATGCGCTTTGGCCCCTCTGACTCAGCCACACATACCGGATTACATAAAAAAACATTTGCTTACATAGAGATGTGTAAAGGACTATAGAGACTATACCCTCGATGGTGTGAGCCAGCAGCACCTGGGCGTTGGAGGCGGAGGAGTGTCGGCGGCGGAGGCGGCGCAGCTTGCAGCAGTACCACACGACACACAGCACCACCAGCACCGGCAGCAACACCAGAGCCGGCACCGCCGTCCGCATCCTCCCCTCCGGCGCCGCTAGCTACACTCGCGGCACTTTAAAAGAATAGCCCCACTGCATCATAAGACTCCCTTCTTATATTACTAGGTGGTAGGGTTTAACCCGCCCGGGTTGGTACCACCGCACTGAATGAAAGGTCGGCCGAAACGGCTATGTAAAATAGTTTGTGTTTTCCGTCCAGTTCAGTGTAGCCGGCACGACCGAAGGGAAGCACTGACGTGGCACCAAGTTCACCCGGTGTCATGGGCTGACATCACGGATGTTGTAGGTGATGCAAGCCAACCGTGTCAGTTTCCATAAAAAAAAATAAAAAAAATCGCATTCTGTGATTTAGGCGTTCACACAAAAACATTGATACAGGCCAAATTGGAGTAGAATGTAATTTCAACTAGCGACCTCCGCACGGGTTAGCACAATAGCCAAAAACCTTACCGAAGAATCAAGCTATCAAAAGTGAAAAACCCCTTGCGAATCCATTCGGTACCTTTGGATAACAGTAACAACGCGAAAAGAAATTCTCATTTATAAGTACACAAGTAACTACCTAGGTCAGACAGAATACAGAACGAACTATATGCTATTGTGTATGACATCTGCTCAAAAAAGTATGCTGAACAGAAGTAGTACCTAGCTAGTAGGCTAGAAGTAGTAGATACTTCTGTCAGTACTTCGTAAATAGTGAGAAATAACCTCGGAAATATCGCTACATGTTTTGGCTGGCCCTCGTGCCCACTCCACTGTCACTGAAAACATTTCAGATCTATCGCGGCTTTCCGTTCCCGCTGACAGTTCACTCTCTGTTTCTACCTACACTGTGAGAAGTGCAGGGCAGGATTGTGTTAATTAGGTGCGGTCCACTGTCGCACACACGTTCATTCAGCTCCAACTTGCACACGTCAGATATAATAAAATACAAAATATAAAATGTGTAAGCGACAGCGTAAAATTCGAGGTCTGTGAGACGAACGAACTGTAAGGCGGATGGATCAACAGCTGAACGACTTTTCAGCATAAGAAGTAGTTTCATCATTGTTATTTATCGCTATAAAACTTACAATTTCTGTACAGATGATCCAATGCTTCTGCCTGCTGCGTTCAACAATCTTTCAATTCGATTCGGTCCATTCGAATTACTGAACAAGTTGTCTCTTCAAGAAGTGTTTCTAATGCTTTATTTACAGAAGTTTGGCCTTGATCCCGCTCATCTCCCACGTCCCCCCTCCAACCTCCCACTCCTCCCTCCTGCCGCGCAAGCATTGCGCACGCGCGCGCCAACAAGCTCACTTTACATTTTACGAAAACTACTCTCCATTGTTATCGTTAGGTATTTTTTTTTACGTGATAACGTCACGTCTTATAAATTGATGAACACCGGCTGCACGCACGAAAAAGTGTCACGTTCCATCTGAGCCTGTGTGTGCAAGCGAGAGCGCGTAACAAGCGATAGAGAGGCACAATCGGCCCAAGCGTCGGCTTGTACACATTTATCTCTCTGGTTCTAAAGTACCAGGGCAGCACAAATTGAAAGCAGTAGTCTTACCACTTTATGACGTTATCACGTAAAACTATCATCCGTAAACCGACTTTACAGACAACCAATTTTTTCCTTTTCGGTATTGGTGGCCTACTTGGTGGCTGAGTTAGAGGGGCCGAGCATTATGCTTCGACCAGCCAATATAAACTCCAAATAGGTGCCATACCTGAGACTTACCTTTGGATTGCTGGCTGTGCTTGCTTGAACTAGAGAAGAACAGAGCCCAGGCAGGCTGCTATGCGGCGATCTTTCCTCGAGACCAACAACGACGGCGGCGCACAGTGCAGCGTCCCGAAGAAAAGTCCGGACGTTTGACATTTTCTCACATGTCCCAGAATCCAAAAAAAAATTACTATCGCCCATTCTACAGGATCCTAGCTATAACAAAGAATAGCTTTTATTTTTTTCACCATACTCTAACATTTTTTAATTTAATCCGGAAAAGACCTCTGCCAGGAAATTTCAATGTATTGCATTAAATACGGTGAAATGTATTATTTCCTGTCGCCTTTCTTATTTAATATTTATAACTTTTGGGTAATAATGGGTTCAAATGGTATATCACAGAATATATAAATGTAAGCATATGGCCATTTTACTAAATAACGTAATTTTTATAGACTGGTTTTAGAGAATCGATCAAATAATCTGAAGTGAAATATTTAAACATCAAGAAAGTAAAAAGTCCAAAACGGTCCAAGAAATGATTATTGCTTCGTTATAGATTAGCTATTGGACTTTAGCCAGTATGAAAATGGTAGCCATATGCAGCCATATCTTATATACTTTTTATGTTTGTTTACGATCGCGCCTAGCCGCGCCTGACGCTCAAAACGGCCACTCTTTGTTTTGGTGACACATAACATCACAGTATTGTATTATTTATGGTGTTATACTGTTCTTATAACAACATCACAATGAGCACTATTACATACGTCTAATAAAATAACTTATTGGGGGTCGAGTATTTTAAAATATATATATTAACGAGTCACCTTTAATTCTAATTTACTTTGATATTCGTTTATTAAGATCTCACAGTAGAAATTATTTTATACATCATGCACTATATCTTTATACATAATAGGTATATAGCATAATATGTATACATAGTCGGTACTATAGTACCTAGATTTTTTGTGGTTTAAGATATGAAAAATAATTTATTATAAAAGTGAAGAACTGGAACAACATTTTATTATTTTGTTTTAACACTACGTGAATGCTGAAGCCATGGATATACTGCAGCGAAGCATTGATTTTTTCGTTTTATTACGAGACAATTCTTTACCATTAAAAGAATATATAATATATTAATGACTGAAAAAGTGCTGGAAGTAATTGGAGAATCGTTTCCATCCGGACAACGAGCGACGATCAAGACTTGGCAGAATGTGCACCTGTAGTAAATAGAGTTTAGAATAGTACATAATTAAATAAGGTCTAATTTCTCATAATAAATTAAAAAAAAATCTATGTTTCGCTGCAGTAGATCCATGACATGTCATTACGAATGTATTTTCTCTGGTTTATTTTTAAACGTAGTACCTTATTTCATTTATTTTTTCTTTACTTTTTAATAAAAAAAATATAAATATTTAGATTTAATTTTAGTACTAATTTAATTTCGAAAGTTTAATTATAATTTTGTTTAATTAATTTTCTAGTTATGATTATGACTACTCTTGTTTTTAATTAAAAATATACATATTTAAATATACCGTCGATGTTATGAATTCATATATATAATCAATATCACCGTCAGCTCGGCAGCATTATCTGTCCGCGGTCACTGATGAACATAGGCTTCTCCCTAAGCATGCGATCTTTTATGCAAACTTAATATAAATACATAATACAAAACTGTTGTAAAACTAAATAAAAAGCATTTAAATTTCTTTATTTTAATTTTTAACCTTCCTGAATAAATAAAATAAATACCTGGAAACACAAAAAAAATAATCTTACACACAGCGCATATTTTGAATTTCAAATTAAAATAACTATACATTCTATTGCTTGATTTCTTTCAAATTTACAGAATTAGTAGCTAAACTATTCAAGATTATTCATGCAAAATTTCAGAGCATTATCTTGAAAAGTTTCGGAGAAATCAAGCGATGTCCGCAAAATCGTATTTTGGTTGCACTGTGCGGCGCGGAGGCGGCGGCGGGCGGGGCGTGATGCGATGAAGAATTTAAACTATCGCGGTCATTGAGCTATACGTTGTAC